>CM033428.1:30450123-35450123 GCA_019425775.1 Rafetus swinhoei | reverse complement strand
AATTAAGATTGCTGGTGCAACCTTAATTCAGCCCTCATTTGCTGTGCATATGTCATTGTCGTTAATGGCATGATCACATTCTACTTCTTCTACAGGACTCCTTTTTCATTCAGTGCTCAGAATGCCCCTCCTCAAAGAATGAATGAGAGTTGTGCAGCAATGGAGACTTTGTAAGACCATTGCAGAAGTTTAAAAGTGTGTAGTGAATGAGGCCAGGAATTGTAGGAAGGGGAGGAGAATGGACTCATAGTCAAAGCACTTAAATACTTCTATGGAGTTTCTGTGTGATACTAGTCAAATCACTTAAATCAAACCTTACTTACTGGGTTGACACTTATTGTGTGTGTTTCTCATTTGCTTGGGTGCCTGAGTTGAGATCTTGACTGGGTTGACTGGCAGAAGTTTGATTACTCACAGCAGCATCTGTAATCAATGGGATCTCTGCTTTGAACACATAAAGGCAAAGAAATTTAAAAAAAATCAGTCCAAGACAGACACCTGTCATACAAAATTTTATTCCAAATTATTAAAATTTCCAAAGTTATGAGCAACTGAAAACAATGTTTTCAGGTAACCGAGCATTGCCACCTAGTCCACCTATAATAATAATAATCAAAAGTGAAAATTAAATTACAGTTGTGTAATTCTTTCATATGAAATAGTTAAGATGATAGTTAAAATTGTTAGGGTCTGTTTAAAAAACTGAAATGTGAGAAAACTTGAAATAGACAGCTGTCTCAGAGGCAGTCTCTGAAATAAACCTTACATTAATTCTATTGAAATTGAAACTACTATGAAAGTTGAATGAACACTTTTTTACTCACTTTTAAGATCCTCATGCCTCAGAGTGTAAGTCAATGTTGATATTGTCTCTCCTTCCCTATTTTCTGACTCTTCCTAGCCACATAATATTGACAGCTCAGAAGAGGGATGACCATCAGACACAATCTGTTTGAGCTAATGGAAATTCAAGCACACAGATACCAATTCTCAATGGAATCTCTGACATTTCTCAGACAGACGGTACAAGTTTGCAGTAATTCTCTTTTCCTTGTGTCAAGAGACTTCCACCCTGGATGTGTAAGGCCAATCACTAGCTGTTTTCATTTTGCAGCTTTTGGTAACAGGATCTACATTTCAAAATCATGACATTTATAGCCATTTCAATCTAAGCATCTTTCTGATGTAGGATGATATGATGCAAGTTACTTAACCCTGTGCTTTTATTTATCCATCATTGACATTAGGTGATATATGGGAGTTGTATGCAAATCTTAGGTATTTGCCCAGTCTTCATCTCAACTTTGGATAGTGGAGATGTTTGGAGCTGTGTTTCAGCCACTTGTGAACCCATCCACATCTCACAGAACTTACCAGTATAGTATTTATTTGCGATTAGCAGAGCATTGAACCAACAGTGCCTACAAGTTATTCTTTTTCGGATAGAAGAAAGTCATCTGATCCCACTGGTCATTGAAATCAAGTTTTATTGTCTTAAATACTGTATTTTGCAAGATAACTTTTTCCACCCAGTAGGTGTTTACCCTGCATTCAGATACTCTTCCCTACAGTGGTCGAATGTATAAACACAAACGCACGTAGGATTGGTGAAAGGTATTTGTGACAAAGTGTTCAAGTTAACTGCTGGCTTTGCACAATTAAGGTTTTGCTATAATCTGGATGGTCTGCAGATGAAGGTCAAAAGAAGCAGGTTATTACAATAATATTTTATGAGAATAAGACCTTCTGGACCATATTCCCAATTACAGTTCCAATCCTTGGCTTAATATATTGCATGTTTCTAATTAAACACAAACGTAAAGAATGTAGAGTTTCATTTATGACTTTCCACATGTCATCTGTAATTTGTGATTTAAACACTAAGGAGTTTATTTAGTGTTTTGTAACCAAGGGAATATAATTTCTCGACTGAACATATTCTACTGCTTTTCATCACTTTGTTAATATTTTGCCACTGCCTCTTTGTATCTCATCTAGGATTGGCAAGAAAATAGAATTTTCATGAAAAAAAAAATGAGGTTTTGGTGTTTGGTTTCATTCCATGGGAACCAATACTAGACCTTTCACATTTTTCTTAAAAAAATGAAGGAAAGAGAGATCTGTCCTTGAGAATAGACAATAGTCCAGTAGTTAGGGGCACTCATCTGGGATGCAGGAGAACAGGTTCAAATCCCTATTCTTTCTCATGCAAAGCAGGGGCTAAACCCAGGTTTCCAACATCCCATAAAAGTGTTCTAACCACTGGCATAATGACTATTTTGCAGAGGGTCTCTTTGTACCCCATTTTTGATCTGGCAAATTTTCCTGATAAAATATTTGTCAAAACAAATATATTTTCTTGAAAAGTTTCAGTTTTGAGTGACTGGCGTTTACTGATGGAAAAAGGTTCTATGAAAAAATTACCAATCAGCTCTAATCCCAGCCTTGAGGAAGAAGCTGTTTTAATTAAGACTATCACATTTTAGCAGAAAAATATCTTCAGTTCCTGAAATTGTATGTAATTTTTGGAACTTTGACCAAGACCTTTGAAGAAGTGGGTTGTGCCCATGAAAGCTTATGGATACTATCTACATGTTTTGTTAGTCTTTAAGATGCTGCAAGACTATTTGTTTTTAAGTTTTTCCAATTACAGACTAACTCGCACACCCCTCTGAAGCTCAAGACCTTTCAATCATTTGTAAAATTTGATAGGCTTAAAAAATGATTTCCATCACACAGACTATCTCTTTGTGTCCATCTCTCTCTCTCTCTCTCTCTCTCTATCTAATTATAGCATGGTACAAAAATATGTGTGAATTGTAACTTTTAGGTTGACATTGGCGAAAGTGATAAGCTTTTAGAAACATTAATGAGAGTAAAATTAAATGTACACTTAATGAATCGTTCTGAATGTGTACAACTAGGTGGTTCCATCCATAAAACTTGACCCCAAATGAATACCTAGCTTCCTTGTCGCCAGTGAGACTACTGGATTGAATAAAGGTTTACAGTATAGAGCTCTTAATGTTATGAGTAATTTTTTCTCTTCATCCATTACATTGCCTGACATTGTGACAATTAGTATACCATACTCATCCTTTGTACTTTATTCAGCAATAAAATGGTTCCATCTCATAACTAGTATGTGCAATTTCAAAAGTTTGCAAATCTTGTAGAAACTGGAGGAGCAAAAGATATACTGGGTCAGTTAGCCTTTTCCTCAGCCAATGAACGAGAATGCTTTCCTATACTGTATATTCTGAGCTCGCTGTCCTGACTTTTCCTAAACAACCCCAGAGATTGACTCACATCGTGTTCCTAACAAAATTATTCAGTTTTGCATTAGACCTCATTCTTTGGAAGTATTCTCAGATCTTCAACTTTCTTTTTCCAAATTTAGATTGAAATAATAAATGGAAATATGTGGCTAATGTAAAAAAGATCAGGGAAAACAATAAATTAATAACATTGAGGTTATGTAATAGTAAAAATATAATATTCTGTGCATTTTCTCTGAAGTTTATTTGTGGCACAATAATAAATTAATTTAATCCAAAGGGATTACCACTTATTCTGTAAATGAGAATTGAAAACTCATTGACCGCTGTATTTTTCATTGTTAAAATAATATATGATGAGTTTGCAAACCTAATCTTGATAATTTTGGTGCTGTCTTTACCTTCTCAGGTTCCCACTCTGAACCTCCATCCTGCAATGCTAATTCCATCACTTGCCCATCCGCTTGCACATGCAGCAACAACATTGTGGACTGTCGAGGCAAGGGCTTAACAGACATTCCATCTAACCTACCAGAGAGCATTGTGGAAATGTAAGTGCCCGTGTCAATTTACTAGTCTCATATGTGTCATTCCCAATCTAGCTCATTTCACTTACAGGAGGGAGCTGCCATTTTTAACCATTTAAGATGACCTTAACCATTTGCCAGTCACATGGCCATTCCTCTCCCACCCCCCAGTTTCAGTTTTTTAAGGACTCAATCCATGGCTTAAATGCAAAATGAGATATTGTCCAGACACCCCTGCGCATCTGAGAACAGGATCAAATTCATTTCAGTGTGTATTTTTACCCTCTAGAAAGAGGGTATGATCACTTATATCTAGAGACCAAGAAATAAAAAGAGACCCACTCCTCTTTTGTATTTCCCTTAACAGAGTAATTTTCATATTTTGGCTTACCTTAGAGAATTCTCCCAAATAATGGAAACTCTCATGTTAGACAGGTAGAGTGAACATGTAGTCAGGGTTTCTTTTCTTTGCTGAAATCTGACATAAGAACATAAGAACAAACAGCTATTTGTTCCTCTCTTTTCTGCCTTCTACATTTCATTTATCCCAAATCTTTTACACTTATCTCAGCACTTTCTTGTATCATCATATCAGATATTAGTTTTTAGATGTACTTGCTTTTACTAGTTTTATCTGTCACAGCAGTTCACAATCTACCACAGTCCTGATTAGTGTGAAATAAAACAGAATTGCTTTTGGTTGTTCCACAGGGAATTCCTTCAGAGGTTGTTGTAGTGCAGATAGCATCCCTCTTGCAACCAGCTTTGAGTGCTTTAACTTTATAGATTCAGTCATATCCATATAGTACTTGTAACAAGTCAGTTTTTCATCTCTGCAGAAATATTCCTAGACTCTTCTTGGACAAGCTTAGTTGGTTCTTTATTTTTATGCTTGCCCATTGCAATGTAATATCTGACTCCCAGCAATTTGAGGGGTACTGTTTATCCAAAATTATGCAAACTTAGGTTTTGTTGGTGCTCTGGTCTATTTGTGCACTCCACTGTCTCTACCTTCATTATTTTTGTAATTTAGGACTCAGGGCAAAATCTGAGTGATTAATATCTCTCTACACATGATAGGGTATGTTTAATTTAATCAGCTTCCACGTTCTGTGTGGACCTTGCAACTCCCATATAAAAAAAGATATTTTAAACATATAATTTCATTGAACAAATATGTTAGCTATAAACAGTGCTCTGGTGTTCTACTGCCCATGATAACCTGGGCATGTAAATATATTCACTATAAATGTAAAAATAGTCACATTCTCGATCACAGTTAACTCTGAACACTTCCTTTCCTTAAAAGTTCAGGCAAGTACAGTCTTCTATTAGGATGGACCTGTCCTCCAGGAGCTTTTCATTCTTGTCTGAACACAGTTATAGTTTGGTCTTCACACCATCACCTGACAACAAGTTCTACAGATTGACTGTGTTGTGTGAAGTATTTCCCTATGTTAGTTTTGCTGCCTATTCATTTTGTTGGTGACCCTTGGTTCCTGATTTATGTGACGAGGGTAAATAATATTTTTCTGTTCACTCTCTCCACACAATTCATGATTTTATAGACCTCTACCATATCTTCCTTAAGTTTTCTCATTTCTAAAATGAATAGTCCTGGCCTTTTCTCTCCTCATATGGAAGTTGTTTCATACCCCTAATCATTTTTGTTGCCCTTCTTTGTACTTTTCCAACTCCAATATATCTTTTTTTAGGTGGAGTGACCAGAACTGCATGTCTGATTGAAGGTGTATATGTGTCATGGATTTTTATAGTGGCACTATGATATTTTTGGTCTTACTATCTATTCCTCTCCTCATGCTTCCTAACATTTCGGTTAACTTTTACAACTGCCCCTGCACATTGAAGATGTTTTCAGAAAACCATCTACAGTGACTCTAAGATCTCTTTCTTGAGTGTTATCAGCAAATTTAAACCTGTCATTTTTCTAATGAGAATTGGGACAGTGTTTTCTGATATGCCTTACTTTGTACCTATCAACACTGAATTTCATCAGCCACTTTGTAGGTCAGTCACATAGGGTGCGACTAGACTACATGGCTCCGTCGATGGAGTCATGTAAAGTAGTTTACTCGGCATAGTCAATGAAGCGGGGATTTAAATAATCCCTGCTTCATTAAAATAAAAATGGCCGCCACACTGTGCCGACAGTCAGCTGATCCGGCACAGCACAGCAGTCTAGACGCGGCGCAGTCGACGAGGGAAGTCTTTGTCAGCCGCTCCGCTAAACCTCGTTTCACAAGGCATACCGGAGCAGTCGACAAAGGCTTCCCTCGTCGACCGCACTGCGTCTAGACTGCCGTGCTGTTCTGGATTAGCTGATTGTCGGCACAGCGTGGCCATTTTTATTTTAATGAAGCGGGGATTATTTAAATCCCCGCTTCATTGACTATGCCGAGTAAACTACTTTTACATGGCTCAGTCGACGGAGCCATGTAGCCTAGATGCACCCATAGTTTTGTGAAATCCCTTTGTATGTAACTCTGTCTAGTCAGCTTTTAATTTAGTTACCTTGAGGAACTTTGCATCATCTGTCCTTTTTGCCATCTTGCTGTTCACCCCCGTTTCTGGGTGATTTATGAATATGTTGTTGAAGAGCACTTGTCCCAGTATTAATTCTGAGGCACCCCACTATTTACTTGTCTGCACTGTGAAAAACATTATTCCTACCTTTCTTTCCTAACTTTTCATCAGCTACTGAACCATGAGAGGACTTTCCCTCTTATCCCAGGATTGCTTTTTTGTTTAAGCTAAGAGAGAGCTTTTTTTTTCTATTCACCTTTTTAAACGTTAGCTCCGTTAGTCTTTTTTTAAACTTGTATATTTTGGTGTGCTTAGGGAATGAGCAATTGCCAGGAAAGGGGGGAGGTTACAGGGTTGGGCTTTCTTTTTAAATATAATCAAGTGGGAGTTCTGTCTCTCTTGTGATGTGGTGTTTTATGCTGACATAGATGGATGATGATTCTTTGTGAGAAGGCAATGGGTCTGGTGAATTGGGATCAATTAGAGAGTCAAGATAACAGGTCTAGATGCACTTTATATGAAAATGCTCCAGAGAAAACTTGCAATTCCCATGCATAACAAAAGAATCCCCCAGAGGGGATCGTATGGCATTACTAGATCTTTTGAGAATATTCTTCACCAACCAGTTGTGGTATCTAACATATATCACTGACATTGTTGGATGGAGCTGAGGGCCCAATTTTGGCACGATTGATTGTGGTCAAGCTCTCAGTAATCTACTAATCTCAAATGTGAAATGTGAAGCGGTAGAGGAATAATTTGTGATAGTTCACCTTGCTTGATATGTGTGAAATGAACAACCTCAGCGAGAAGATTTTTTAAAGCCTCTGATCATTTCCTGTGCCCCAAGGGCAGGGCCAGAGTTTATGGCTCTATTTTTTACACTAAACTGGTTTAAATGGAGGGTTCCACAGATGAAATATTCCAGATGAGGTCTGTACTTCTATAGAAAACTTCATAGTTTATTTTCTTGTTAGATGTCATCATGAAAAAGGACATCAGCTTTGATGAACAGAAATATCTTCCTGGAAATGGACTTTGGGGTTTCTACTTTCAATCAGCTCAGAAGTACAAAAAGCAACTATTCTCATTGAATTTGTACTTTTGCACTTCCAGCACTAACCAGTACTAGTGACTACGCAGGTGTACAAAGTATTTGAATTCAACCAAACTTTTCCAAACCTCAGAATAGGATTGGGGATTGTTTCAAGCTTAGTGTGAACTGCAGGTCAGATGCCTTTTAGTATCTGGTTTACCAATCCTTAATATTCATTTGCTTTATTGCTAACCAACATGAACTTTCTGTTCATTCCACCTTTAGCAAGTGTGGTTCTTTGCCAGACTATTACATTTTAGGGCATGGGTGGCAGGTATAAGAGGCAGAGGAAGTCAATGCCTTCCCAAACTGCCAACCTGGCCCACCCACACTTTGCACCCAGAGGAACTGAACAATGGCGAAAATGTAAATCAGTGATGAAAGGTAGAAATAAAGACACTTTTATATGCAGAGGTGGGTTAAGGAGGAGTGTAGGGTTTGTTTGGTTTTTTTGTCTGGGTATCATAAGGTACAGTTTGAATAGAAATGTTGAGGTTCTATTTAAATTGCCAGTAGATTGTTCTTGCCTATTTATACTGTAATTCTGACATTTGTAAAAAAAAAAAAAATAGTACCTGCATGCAGGTGAATTTCACCAGGAAAGCTGTGTAGGAGATTGTAATCTTGGAAGTTTTTTTTTCTGAAGAATCCTTTTATCTCACCAGACACAAATCGGGCTCTGTTAATAAAAAAGAATTTGTCTGAACAGTAAGGACAATAACATATCCCAAGTAATCAAACTGACTAAATTTAGATTGAGCAGCGCAGACTAGGAAATTCAGAACAAGAAACTTCAGAGATCTTGTGTTATCTAATGTGACTGTCACTCAAAGGTAGTTTCTAACCTGGTATCTTAGAAAGCAAAGCACTTTCATTGAAGGCCACATTATATAGTATTGGCTGAAATATTACAGGAAGGAGATCGTATTATATCATATGTGTATGCATCTTGAAAGTTCATTATGAAAATGCAGAAGACATCAGAGAAAATAAATATGGAATACAAAAACATAAAATATATAAAGTATATAAAATATATACATATAAAATGTGCTAATCGGTTTTATTATTGCAGGAAGCTGCTATGACATTTGATTTGTATGTTTGTTTTTCTGCTAGTGTTACTAAATGAATTTGTGGGGTTTGATGGATGTTTTCATGGAAAGAATAAATAATCTATAGATTCTACTTATCAGAACCCTAAAATACCTGTTTTGTTGCCAAAATACTATAAGTGGCATGTCTCTATCTCATAGGGAAGCATTTGCACCTTTCCCACCTTACCTTGTTTAGGTTGGGATTTCTACAGGTATCTGGACGTGGAAGGAATTAGGGGGCCAGGAGTCATGATGCTGATGGAGTCGTTGAGAAGCAAAGCATAGAGCAGGTTATCTTATTCAGAACCTTCCCGTGCATCAGTGTTGAGGCAGAAAGCTTGAGAACCTCATGTTCAGCTGTATCAGCAGGAAAGAAAAATTAGGACCATCTCACTGAGCACCTGACACAAGGAAGTGCTTGATTCAGACCTGCCTCTCCTCTCTAACATGTGAAAAATACTCTGTGGTATCTCCTGGATAGGGTCACTGTACCTTTAAACCCAGACACGGCAGGGGAAGAATTTTACATGTCTGGCATTTTCTGTTTTTTTTACCGGACAGGGGCCACAAATACCAGACTGTCCAGGAGAAAACCGGACACCTGGCAACCCTACTCCTGGATCCACACAGTGGTTGCTAAATTCAGCATTTACAAGCTGGTCTTGAAAGTGCTGTTGATATGTATCAGCTTGGACTCAGTGAATAGCCGATACTATGGGGTGGCTATTGTTGAGGACTTTAATGGAGTCTGCTATATTAGAGGCCAGAACAAGCCCTTAAAGTAAAACTACATTGTTTTTATTCTAAAAGATGCCTGCCGTCATGCCAGAGAGCTCTTTGCTGAGCATTGTTATCCAAATAAGTTAGTGTACAGAGATTTCTTTTCAGAGTCTATTTAGAGTTGACAGTTCCAATGGGAACTGTGGATGATAAAGATAAATAGTTAAAAATTCAGTCAAGAATTCTATCTCTAGCTTTTTAAAGTTTCAGTATAGATAGAAAAAATCTACACCCTGAAGGGGTTCTTCATCACTTGAAGGAAGGTTTGAAATGATAGGTGGAAATTCGTATTCCTGCTCCATGGCTCTGGGTTAAGCTGGCAGATCTGCTGTCATATTGTACTTGGAGACGTGGATGAAAATCCATGTAGATAAGCAATCTTTGATTTTCTAATGGACACCTGAGACCTAACTTACGTTTCCTTAAAACTAACTGTAATATTTCAGACTTTATGCAAAAGTTGATCAATATGACTTGTGACTTAATGAATCTGCAGAGTCCCTATGCTTGGAAACCGCTTAGATATTTATCAGTCTAATCATTTCTGATCCAAAGTCACATATTGACCATCTGCAAGCATTAGATTCAAGTTCTGTGAGGCTAATTTTCAAACCTGACAGTTTTTCAATTCCATTCAAAGATAGTAGAGGTTACAGCATGGGAGAGAGTTTGCTAGTTCCTTAACAAAATGAAACAAACTAGAACACTTGGGACATGGAGGAGAGATGCTAGCTGCACTCTTGGTTTAGGATGGGGAGAGCAGGTTGCTGACCACAGCTTCTCCACTGCATAAGAAACCATAAAATGGGAAGGTGAAGTTGGGGAGAAGTAAATTCCCTTGGTTGCAGTGTGAAAATAATGGTTTCATTATGATTTATAATAAATACTATTGATTTTTACTTGGGAGGCAGTCAGATGCTATCATGATAGGTGGTGGTATAAATCCCTAAGGGCACATCTACACAGCAGCGTTATTTTGGAATAACTGATGTTATTTTGAAATAACAAAATGCGTGTCTACACTGCAAGCCATTATTTCGAAATAATTTCGAGATAGAGGACTTCTTACTCTCATTCTACGTGGAGTAAGGGAAGTCAAAGGAAGAGTGTTCTTCCTTTGACTTCCTGCTGTGAAGACAGTGCCAAAAACTGAATTAAGCTATTTCAACTTCAGCTACACAATTGACGTAGCTGAAGTTGCGTAGCTTAAATCGAATTGTGCCCTGCTGTGTAGACATAAGAGAATGAGAGAACCACATATTTGTTCAGTGTTGTATAACTGCAGTAGCAGTAGTTCCAATCAGAAAGAGAATGAAAGCTTTAAAGATCCATTACTTAAAACAGAAGAGCGCAAAGACAGATTTAGAATATTTGGTTTTCCAAAACAATCATTAAAGTAGTTCTGTTGTCTTTTGGGTGAGGAAGGGAGAGAAGAGAGACAAAGGCCACCACTCAGAATTCCCAACCCCCAAAGCTTCTCAAGCAACAACATTGTGCATTTTGGCTTCAAACTTTGCTTACATGATGCCGTCCAAATCCCTTATTTGGCATTGATTTGTTGTGCACTGCAGTAATTCAGTAGGAATACCTTTTCACGGATTGGCTAAGTGCAAAGTATTGGTTTTTTGTAACCATAATGCACTTGACATAGTGATTACCTTTTGATAAATACTTTAACAAAGTAAAGTAGGGATCTGCACATGTCATTGTGATGGAATAAATGTTGCAGAGTGAGACAGGCTATTCAGGGCATGAAAGGGGTCAAGAGACCTAGATCAGGTTTCAAAACCTCTTTGAGGCAACTTGTAATGTAACAGAAGAATAAATCTGACACCTGACCAGCTTCTGTTAAGGGCCAAAAAAATTCAACAGAGTTCATACATCGAAGTCCCAAGTATATGGTATCCTCCCCTAACTCAGGTATCAGAAGAAGACGCACACTTCTCATTGGATCTCTGTTGCTTCTTAGAAATCCCCCACCTTACTCCGGGACATTGCTATTCCCAGTCTCTTAGCAGGGAACCTCTTGGCCACCCAAATGGTGCAAGCCTGTAAGAACGTTGGTGATATAAGGAAAGCCACATGACCCAGTGTGCAGATTGGCCATTGTGTATTACTTTGCCCTCTGCCAGCAGGAACGTTCAATGGCTGCCTCTTGTGGAAGGAACACGTTCTGCACATCAGAAGCAGAGCATGACAACACTGGTAATAGAGCGTAGCTGCCTCATTTGTAGACTCTATTCATTTGACAGCTAAGAATTATCAGTACTGATGCTTCGCTCCCTCTCTCTCTGTTTTCCCAAACTAGTGATTTGTCTGTGTTATGGGTAGGCTTGACAAACCATTATGCATTAGCGGCCGAGATGTTGTTTGAAATGGGAAAATTGCTAGCAAACTGCTCCATTAGCAAGCCGAGTAACAAATTCTATTTTTCCCACAATGAAAAAGAGATAGCTGAGGCCCAAATTAATATGACTGTCTCCCCCACTCTGTAATGAGCATTACTCTTCAAGACAAATGTTTTCACCCCTCCAAAGAATGTGATCTGGCTCTAAGAAAGCTGTGTTAGGTGATTTTTTTTAATCCTTTGTGTTTTCCTGCTATGTGTTTGAGTAGTTTAAGCATCAAATGAGGTGGTGACGAAAAGATTTGCACCCCAGAGAACCTTGAGATGGATTAGGATGGGATTTCAAGTGCTTATTCTTTGTCGTGGGGTCGTTTGTCACCTTTAAGTGCACCCTTTCTCCCTTGCTTTTTCTAACTGTTTTGTTTGCTATGTACTCTTAGTGCCACAAAGTCATTTGAAAATCAAAAAAGATCTTCTCCCACATCACAGTATTAGGAAAAAAAATACATCTGAATCCATCAGGTTGTCTGGATTTTCCAGGCTCTGATACTTTATTAGATAAGGGAAAAGGAAATTGCTCTTATCCTTTGACATCCTCTCTCACTGAAGCTTTAAAAAGAAACCTTCCCTCCAAGGCAGACACAACAATGTTTCAAATCAGAAGGGGGAAGTGCAGCATCTACAACACATTTGGGCAATGCTTGCAGGCAGCAGCTGACATAGCAGATTGAAGGGGATGACTGAATGGAGGAGCAAAACCCTCTGAGAGGGTTGAATGGTACCTTTCTTATCAAATCAGTTTATTCCACCAGTCTTTACAGTGTGTTCTCGTGGATTCTACATAGTCAGTGCTGTGTCTGTAAAATACAGCTGGTTGCAAAGTATTAGTGAACATTTTCTCATACATTTTGACTTTAATTCCAAACAATACAGAAATTTAGTATCTGGGGGAAATGGTTAAAGTAGTCAATACAAATTATTCTTTTCACTTGCATCTTTCATCAGAGAATCTCAAAATGCATCTCCAAAATTGTTTCCTTATATTTCAGTGAGGCAAGTAAAAGATATGTAAAAGGGATCACTTCACTATCCACTGAAACCTCAGTCACTTCTGGGAAAGAACAAAGTTGTTCTTTAACAGTGTACAGCAGCAGCAGCTACCACATTAGGATATGGGCTAAAGAATACTGTCCACCTGAAGATGCAAATTTGATACATTTCATTCTGCCTAGCTCTACTCTTAAAACAGAATGTAACTACCACCCTCAAGTTACCACACCATTTTTTGGTGGTGGGGGGGGGGGGTTTACACGATCTGGTAAGAACCTCAGTTTTGCCTCTTATTTGAAAGATTGTGCTTGAGCAGCACCGTTCCGCACAATTGCATGGTGAGTCCGCCCTGACTGGTAGTGAAGAGTGACCCCTCGGAAACATCTTCTGGAAGAATCTAATCGTTCCCGGGACATTTTCCATCCCAGACTGACCTGTACTCATGTTGCTTAGCTAGTGAGGTCAGGCAGGCTGGTAGTACAAAGCTATAGTATAAATCACATAGGTTTTCACATTTCTAATAATATAAAACCCTGTACGCACAGCACCATAACATGCATTTATGAATAAAGGAATGATAAAAGTCCAGCTGTCTACTTTGTATTTTCCAACTGCTCATTTTAATACTATAGAGTAAGAGTCGACTATGCTTTGTGGCAAGTTGGAATCTACATACATCTACTTGCATGGTATCATTATCATGATAGGGCCCACTAAATTTACATCATCTGTTCTCCCTAGTCCCCCACAGAAAGACTTCTTAAAAATAAAATGAAAGCAAGAGCTTATTGCAGAACTAAGCTGAAGATGCAGCAGCAGGTGATACCACCCTTGACCATCTATTTTCATCACAGGCCATCTGCTGCTCATTTGTGGTGAATAGTGAAGAATTCAGTGCTAATTCTGAGTGTTGCTGGCCAACTCCCTATGAAAAAACCCTCTGGAATCCTAATTTCTCTTTCTTTCCCCCATTCCTCTGTCATCTTCTAGATTATTTATTTTATGTTTTCAGGAGCTGTGGACTTTGATATGTAGTGATTGCAGTTTGGTGTGTGTGCATGATGCGGAAAGAGGAGGGTTGCTATCTTTTACATACAATTGTTTCTAATCTCTATGTGTGACATTTTCCTGTGCACTTTAAAGAATTATTAATGCGGGGCCAGATTTTCACCCAGCCTAATTTCATTTTGCAATTCTGTTCAGTCAAGTGGTCCTGTAGAAATGTGTGTCTCTCTGAAGCACATAAACACCTAATTTGTGTCTGCAGAGTGGGTTGTTGGGAAGAGAGCTCCCTACTTTATTCCTAGAAATTATTGCACAGGCAAACCTTTGTGAGTGTACAAAGCAAAAGCCTTCTCTGAAAAATTGACCTACAGAATGTCTGGGAAAAATCTGTTGCAACTCTGGGTAGCACAAGCACACTAAAGAAACAATGTGCTGATATTCTCAGCAATTTGCATTTCACTGCTCACTCGCCTGCAATACAGTGCATGTGCATACCCACAATTTAGAACCAACTGGGAGGGAAATATTGTACAGAGATTCAAATCACGGAATGATTAAGATAATTAAGTCTCCTAATGGATCCTCAAATAGGAATGGTAATAGTAGAGCTTAATGGCAATGATTACGTACTTATTGCTTTACTTGCAATTCAGATCCACTCAATTGTTTCCTGTAAGACAGCCAAACTATTGAAAATGTATGGGGGAAAGTGGGATTTTTTTTTACTCATTGCAGGAACAGATCATTTGGAGGATATTCTCTGAAGCAACTTGCTATTGGCTCCATAAGTTCCCTCTTCAGTCTCCTGCAATCCTTTCAGACACATGCTTCACCCTCTTGTTGCAATGCATTTTATCTCCAGAACCCATACTTTCATGTTTTTGTTTCTCTCCTCCATGTGGTTACACCAGTAATCAGTGCTAATTAACTCCATGTCCTCTCAGGGAGTTATGTTCTTAATTACCCATTACCATGGTTGCTTTTAAAGAGGAGAGTGTATTGGGTTGTCCTGGACCCTTAGGTGTCACTGAGGTGCTTAGGGTATAGTGGGGTGGTTTGTATTTCAACCCTCTACCATTCCCAACAAGAGTGATTGTGTGATCATGCTAACACTGTTAAAACTTAGGATTTTATGTGACATTCTAGGAAAAAATACTTTTTTTTCCAAAATAGAGGCTTAGTAAAAACAAATTTTGGCTTCACTGTCAGATTTGGAGATACGAATTTTTAGCAGCATGATAATTTACGTATTTTGAGTTTAGCTTGTTGGGATTCATTTTTCCTCTTATTAACCTATACGATTACAAAGCCTGTTCTTGAGGATTATGGGAACCTTTCTAAATGTCTACTTAGAAACTTTTTTATGAAAAAATATTTAAAAAGTGAATTTGAATTTTATATTCCTCAATCAGTCCTTGCAATTTTTTGGCTTTTATTGTGGGATGCCTTCTGTATATGGCTTTAAAAATGGACCCTAATATTCTAAAGTAGTGACAAAATCTCTTGAGATCTCTTCTTTTAAGTTCTTGAGTGGACATCAAAAGAGGCAAAAGTATCTTATGCTTTTTATATATCATTTTCCTTTTTTAAAG
This sequence comes from Rafetus swinhoei, assembly GCA_019425775.1. Taxonomy (NCBI): domain Eukaryota; kingdom Metazoa; phylum Chordata; order Testudines; family Trionychidae; genus Rafetus; species Rafetus swinhoei. The sequence goes on along the minus strand of CM033428.1, from coordinate 35,434,807 downwards.
TTTATATCACAATTCTTGCATCACCTGTGCAAGATATGTAATAGAGCATTGTTATTCCCAGATTACAAATAGAAAAATTGACACAGAAGTTATTATAAGGCCTTGTCTAAAAAAGTGACAAAGTGAGTTAGTGACCTACCCAGCTCTAGAACTTAGAATTCCTTGCTTTTACCCCCATGCTTTACAAACAGACCTACTTATCCATGAGAGTCTAGTGCAGTGGTTCTCACTTTTGTCTTGGTGGCCCCTTTCACATGGTAAGCCTCTGAGTGCCACCCCCCCCCCCTTATAAATTAAAAACACTTTTAAAAATATTTAGCACTATTGTAAATGCTGGTAGTGAAGCGGGTTGGGGTTGGGGTGAAGCAGCCCAGTAGCAGCTTTCTCACACAGACCACTTTGAGAAACACTGCCAGAGTCTAATGGTCTGACATTGCACCGAATTCTATCTTACCAAATTCTTATCTCAAGATAAGTGACTATATTGGGAGTTGCGGAAATATGTATAAAAAGTATTCTGTTAGGGTGTGTCTACACAGCAGCATTATTTTGGAATGACAGCTGTAATTCCAAAATAACACTGCAAACATCCACACAGCAATTCCGTTATTTTGAAATAAATTCGAAATAACGGACGACTTATTCCGAAATAGCTCCTCCCAGGGGCCATTCAGAGTAATTACTCCCCAGTGCCTCCTGGGGCTCTAAATCGAGGTAGCACATCCACATTAGGGAAGCCTGCCTCAGACTAATTTTGAGGTTTCCCTGTAGTGTAGATGCTTTATTTCGAAATAAGCACGTAGTGTAGTCATATCCTTAGAACTGAGTCAGCTTAAAGGCATCCTTTATCTGCTTCAGAGAATAAGAATGAAGCAACTTCTTGAAGGTGGACATTTGCCATTCTCTTGCAATAACTGCAAGTTTTTCCCCTTATTCTTGGTGCAAAATATTACACTATACATTGGAAATCTTTCATTAATTCTTTTGGCCCTAAAGATGTTGTGGTGGTGTGGTTTGCAGTGTGTCTCTTCTGAGAAAGGAGAAAATGGGCTTAGCTCCCACAGAATTAAATTTACCATGGCTTGCTTGCTTGCTTGCTTGCTTGCTTTCTATAGAAATTTACTTAATCAGGAAGATGAGTTTGTTGCCAAAAAAAGCTATTTGCTGACTTTTAGCAGCTTTCAAAAGAAAATCTGTTTCAAATATAGTTTTATATATCTGTACAAAAAGTCAGTGTAACATTTAATATTATTTCTGCATTATAATCTTATGTTGCTCTGTTTGTTTTTAGACGCTTGGAACAGAATTCCATCAAAACAATTCCCCCTGGAGCTTTTTCCCAGTATAAGAAACTTAAGAGAATGTAAGTTTTAAAATAAGACTAACGTGCATGATTGATACTTGTAGCTTGTACCATTTTGAACTTTTATCTTCTTATTTTTCAAATAAAATGGCCAAATTCTGTTTAGAAACCACTATGGATTGCATAGATGAACACTTTTTCAAATTATAAGACAGCATAGAATTGGCACAGGATGCTAGTGCATGAAATCATTAATAAAATGCAGATTCACTTCTCTATTGTGTAGTATATGAAGTAATTAATTGTTGTACTTTTTATTTCTTTCAAAACATTGAATTCCTTAAATCAGAGAAGATTTTGAATTGTAATTATTTTTCTTCTGCATTTAGATGTCTATTTGCATCCTTTAATTTAGTTGCCACTGATTAGGCAAGAGAGATGATTCTTACAAGAGGGGTTTGAACTTTTGTAATAATATATTGTATTCCCTGGTAAAAATTAGGTTGGGTTTCAAAATAATTATAGTAGGCTTTTTTCCCCTCCAGACACTAGTATAGATCTAGAAGAATCCTAATCTATTATGTTCAATATTACTACCCTGGATTTACATCAGTAATGAAAGAACAGAATATGGAGATATATATATTTCAAGTGATATTGAGGCTCATATGAGAGATACTAGATTCACAGCACTAAAAATTGTTGTCCCCTTCTGGCAGTAGTACAGGTTGAACCTCTCTCTAGACTGGCATTCTCTGGTCCAGCAATATCCATGGTCCAGCATGTTTTTAGTTAGTCGGTTGTCCGCTTATTGTGGGCTTGGCCAAATTCCCCATGGTCCTGTAAAGTTTGTTTACACCCACCCATCTTGGCTCTCAGTGTTCTGTGCTGTTCTTTAGCTCTAAATTACGGCTAAATGTCTTCTAAGAGACCAGCAAGCAGTGGAAGTGCTGGTGATGCTGCTAAATCTAAGCATGTTTTTATGCTTTATCTACTTATTTCCTTGTGCCAATAGAGTAAAAATTGTGTAATAACTCTAAGACTTTGTTATTATCTGATAAAATATGTATTATAATATAATATTTATTATTTGATAAAACAGCTATGAAGAGAGCTGATAAGCCTGAGCTGGGTGTAGGCTTATATAGGGTGTATCGGTACAGTCATATGTTATTAAGCTGCATTCCAAGCGCTGTTCCATTTATTTGCCTTAGTTAAGTAAAAATAAAGACACCCACTCGCTACAATATTGGCCTCCTGTGGTTCAGCAAATCCCCTAGTTTGGCACCAGTCAGGTCCCAATAGTGCTGGACTAAGGAGGTTCAACCTGTACTATAATCCAATATCATGATAAAACAAGCTTCTTCTTAATTACCTTGCCATCCCATCAATGTGTCTGCAGGGGCGGCCCGTCGATATAGGCGAACTAGGCTGTCGCCTAGGGCGCCAAGTTAAATGGGGCTCCAAATGGTGGTGCAATATCATTGAGGGGTTTGGAGGTGGGGGCGCCGATTGCATGGTTCGCCTAGGGCGCCAGTTGCTGGCAGCTAGTCTAGGGCCGCCCCTGTGTGTCTGAGCACTCCTGTGCACCAGACCCTTTTGGGGAAAAGGAGTAATTCTTTTCCCATAGCCCCTTGCAGAGACTGTTTATGAAGGCACCATGGCCACTGGATTTTTTTATGTAAAGGGCTGCTCGATAAGAGTAAGATCATTCTTGGCAAATTATTTCACATAGACACTGAAATACCAAATAGAAAATGCTCTTTGACATGATTCCCTGTTAAACTGTGGCTTTGGGGTCAAGTAGCTATGCCAACAATCCAGAGCCACCCAGTGACCAAAGCTGGGGAATTCTAAAATATGGATCCCAATATTTAAAAGATCAAATCATCAATATCACGGATTTTCTCTTCTTTTCTCTCACTTTCAACTGAGCTGTATGCATTTTTAAAGATCTACTATATTAGATAGCAAGACAGAAATTTCTATGAAAAAAGTCAGTTCCCTTCCCTAACTTGTAACTCTTTCATTATTTAAAAGCTTCAGGGTGGAGCTGAGTTAGTCATAGAATCATAGAATCATAGAGCTGGAAGAGACCTCAGAAGGTCATCAAGTCCAACCCCCTGCTCTAGGCAGGACCAATCCCAACTAAATCAACCCAGCCAGGGCTTGGTCAAGCCGAGACTTAAACACCTCCAGGGATGGAGATTCCACTACTTCCCTAGGTAACCCATTCCAGTGCTTCACTACCCTCCTAGTGAAATAGTTTTTCCTAATATCCAACCTGGACCTCTCCCACCACAACTTGAGACCACTGCTCCTTGTTCTGCCATCTGTCACTACTGAGAACAGCCTCTCTCCAGCCTCTTTGGAACCTCCCTTCAGGAAGTTGAAGGCTGCTATCAAATCCCCCCTCACTCTTCGCTTCTGCAGACTAAACAAACCCAACTCCTCAGCCTCTCCTCATAAGTCATATTCTCCAGCCCCCTAATCATTTTGGTTGCCCTCCGCTGGACCCTCTCCAATGCGTCCACATCCTTTTTGTAGTGGGGGGCCCAGAACTGGACACAATAATCCAGATGTGGCCTCACCAGAGCCGAATAAAGGGGAATAATGACATCTCTGGATCTGCTGGCAATGCTCCTCTTAATGCAACCTAATATGCCATTAGCCTTCTTGGCTACAAAGGGCACACTGTTGACTCATATCCAGCTTCTCATCCACTGTAACCCCAGGTCCTTTTCTGCAGAACTACTACTTAACTGGTTGGTCCCCAGCTTGTAACTGTGCTTGGGATTCTTCCGTCCCAAGTGCAGGACTCTGCACTTGTCCTTGTTGAACATCATCAGATTTCTTGTGGCCCAATCCTCCAATTTGTCTAAGTCACTCTGGACCCTATCTCTGCCCTCAAGCGTATCTACCTCTCCCCCTAGCTTAGAGTCATCCGCAAACTTGCTGAGGGTGCAATCCATCCAGGTCATTAATAAAGATATTGAACAAAACCGGTCCTAGAACCGAACCTTGGGGCACTCCGCTAGAAACCGACCGCCAACCTGAAATCGAGCCGTTGATCACTACCCGCTGGGCCCGGCCTTCTAGCCATTTTTCTATCCATCTTACTGTCCATTTATCCAATCTGCATTCCCTTAACTTGCTGGCAAGAATATTGTGGGAGACCGTATCAAAAGCCTTGCTAAAGTCAAGGTATATCACATCCACTGACTTTCCCATGTCCACAGAGCCAGTTACCTCATCATAGAAGCTGATCAGATTGGTCAGGCACGACTTGCCCTTTGTGAATCCATGCTGACTATTCCTAATCACTTTCCTCTCTTCCAAGTGCCTCAAAATGGATTCCTTAAGGATCCCTTCCATGATTTTTCCAGGAACCGAGGTAAGACTGACCGCCTATAGTTCCCTGGATCGTCCTTCTTCCTTTTTTGAAGATGGGCACTACATTTGCCTTTTTCCAATCATCCGGGATTTCTCCGATCTCCACGACTTTTCAAAGATAATGGCCAAAGGCTCTCAATGACATTTGCCAACTCCTCAGTACCCTCGGATGCATTAAGTCCGACCCATGGATTTGTGTACGCTTAGCTTTTCTAAATAGTTCCTAACCTGTTCTTTACCCACCACGGGCTGTCCATCTTCATCCCATCTTGAGTCACTTAGCGCAGAAGTCCAGGAGCCGACCTTGTCCGTGAATACAGAGGCAAAGAAAGCATTGAGTACTTCAGCTTTCCCACATCATCTGTCACTAGGTTACCTCCTTCATCCAGTAGGGGCCGACACCCTCTCTGATCACCTTCTTCTTGTTAACATGCCTGTAGAAACCTTTCTTGTTATCCTTCACATCCTTAGCCAGTCGCAATTCCATTTGCGCTTTCGCCTTCCTGATAACTCCCGGCATTCTCGAGCTATACATTTAAACCCCTCCTGGTCATTTGTCCAAGTTTCCACTTTTGTAAGCTTCCTTTTGTGCTTAAGTTCACCAAGGATTTCCTGTAAGCCAATCCGGTCTCCTACCATGTTTGCCTCTCTTGCTTCAAGGCCGGGATGGTTTCTTTCTGTGCCTTCAATAAGGCTTCTTTAAAATACTGCCAGCTGTCCTGACTCCTTTCCCTTCATGTTAGCATCCCAGGGATTCTGCCCATCAGATCTCTGAGGGAGTCAAAATCTGCTTTTTGAAGTCCAAGGTGTGTATTTTACTACTCTCTTTTCTTCCTTTGGTCAGGATCCTGAAATCTACCATCTCATGATCACTGCTTCCCAGGTTGTCACCTACCTCCACTTCCCTATTAGTTCCTCCCTGTTTGTGAGCAGAAGGTCAAGCTGCGCACGGCCCTGGTCGGATCCTTCAGCACTTGCGCCAAGAAGTTATCCCCAACATTCTCCAAAAACTTCCTGGATTGCCTGTGTACTGCCGCATTGGTTTCCCAACAGATGTCAGGGTGATTAAAGTCCCCACGAGAACCAGGGCCTGCGATCCGAAGCTTCTCTCAGTTGTCCAAGAAAGCCTCATCTACCTCATCCACCTGATTCGGTGGCCTGTAGCAGACACCAACCACAACATCACTGCTGTTGTTTGCTCCTTTAAACTTAACCCATAGACTCTCAACAGGTTTTTCTCCCTCTTTATACTGGAGTTCAGAGCAATCATAGTGCTCTCTTACATATAGTGCAACCCTCCTCCTTTTCTCCCTGCCTGTTCTTCCTGAACAGTCTATACCCTTCCATGACAGCACTCCAGTCATGCGAGTCATCCCACCAAGTCTCTGTTATCCCAATTAAATCATATTTCTCGGACTGGGCCAGGGCCTCCAGTTCTTCCTGTTTGTTGCCCAGGCTTCGCATTAGTGTACAAACACCTCAGGTAACCAGTTGATCGCCCTATCTTCTCCATTCGAAGCAGGGGTCCTCCTTTCTTGCTCGTTCCTCTCTCTGCATTTCTTCCCGGTATCCGACTTTCCCACTCCTCAGGGTTTTGGTCACCGCCCCCGACGAACCTAGTTTAAAGCCCTCCTCACTAGGTTTGCAAGCCTGCCCGCAAAGATGCTCCTTCCTCTCTTGGTTAGGTGGATCCCATCTCTTCCTAACAATCTTCGTGCCCGAACAGAGTCCCATGGTCGAAGAAACCAAAACCCTCTCTGCGACACCACCTGCGCAACCACGCATTTACGTCCTCAATTCGACGATCCCTGTCCAGTCCTTTCCCTTCAACAGGGAGGATGGACGAGAACACCACTTGCGCTCTGAGTTCTTGGATCCTTCTTCCCAGCACTACATAATCCGCAGTAACCCGTTCGAGGTCATTCCCACGTGGAGAAGCAGGAAGGGGTAGCGATCCAAAGGTTTGATCAGTTTGGTAAGCCTCTCAGTCACATCCTGAATGCGAGCTCCCGGTAAGCAGCATACCTCTCGAGATTCCAGGTCCGGACGGCAGAGGGATGGCTCAGTCCTCTTAGGAGGAGTCTCACCACCACCACCCGCGTTTTCTTTTGGGGGTGGTGGCCGTGGAACCCCCATCCCTAGGACTACGCATCCCATGCCTTCCAGTAGATGGTGTTCCCTTCCGGTTTCTTCCTCTTCTTCTTCTTCTTTGTGAGATCCCTTCCAAAGCATTCAGCACCGCAGAGCCTGTGGAGAGAGCCTGAAAGCGATTACTTACCTCTATAGCATTGGGGGATTCCAATGCTGGCCTTTTTCCCCTTCTAGAAGTCTGTACAGGATAAACTTAAAAAACAACAAATAGTCTGGTAGCACTTTAAAGACTAACAAAACATGTAGATGGTATCATGAGCTTTCGTGGTCATCTGAAGAAGTGGGCTGTGCCCACGAAAACTCATGATACCATCTACATGTTTTGTTAGTCTTTAAAGTGCTACCAGACTGTTATTTTTTAAGTTTATCTTTCATTGTTACTATTTGTTTTCTGAGATATGAGTAATATTAGAACTTTATAATCATGTTTTCCTGATTGGTGCTTTCCAACTGCATAGGACTTAGTCAAGATATAGAAAATGATGGTTTTTCCGTAACTGTTCAGGAGCCAGGGCAGTGCTTATTATGAAAATGATAAGAGTAAAGGTTTTGTGTATGAGAATTCCATCAACAAGTGACATTAATAGGCTTTTGAGGCACTGTTGGCACCGGCTTTAAGATTATTCTTGAAAATACTGTTAAGTGGTATTATTAATAATAGGTTTTTGCAATTTACCCATATATATATAAATATACATATGGGAAAGACACGCTTAATGGCAGTTCTGATTCTACACAACCTTGTTTCTATTCCTTCCATGATAGCGAGACAGTAAATCATTATCATCATCATCGCCATCAACAACGATGGGCTAAATGCTCCTTGGTGTCCAATGCCTCCCTCACTATTTCCTTCCATCTTTCCCTGTCCAGTGCGGAGTGGCTTAGTTTCTGTTGACTAGTTCCGCACCAATCTACTATATCATCTACACATTCTCTGTGGGGTCTGCCTCTCCTGTTTGGACCATCCATTATGCCAAATACCAGGGTCTTAACTTTTCACTCGTCATTCATTCTGCAGATATGCCCAAACAGCTGTAATTTCCATTGTACAACCTTCTGCAGTAGGTTCTCTTTCAGCTGTATCTTCCTATATAATTCCTCGTTGGTGACCTTTTGCATCCATCCTATTCTCAGGATCTTTCTATAACAACTCCTCTCAAACGCCAATATCCTTCTCTTCGAATCTTTCGTTATCACCCATGTCTCACGTCCATACAACATGCTGCTAAATACACATGTTTTCAAGACACTCCGCTTCATTTCTAAGCTAATCGCCAGGTGTTAATGTTACATTCTTTATCCACTTTTAGCAAAGAAATCCCCCAGTGTTTCACACACTTTATTGACACTTAAGTGATGGCTTCTATGGAAAAATCTAAGATCAAGCACTGCCCTTGTAAGAGTGTGGCAGGACAGTTGTGGCATTTCTTTGCTGTAACACTGGTCTGCCTCCTTAGTGAGGTTCCAGAATTGTTGTGGGACACTGAGTATCTGTAATTTGGACCAGTGCTCATCAGAATTTGTTAAATTGGGTGGTGATCTATTAGTTTCATTACTGTTGGCCGTTACTGTCATCTCCCTTAGGGACTGCAACATGCTAGTATTACTAATACAAGCATGAACTGTGGTCAAGAAACTCACTTTTAATATTAAAAGACTCATGAGTCATGGCTCTAATCTTAATATTTTGGGAGCTAGTGTCAAGAAGATTGTAGCTTTGGCATCATGAGAAGTCTTCAGGTTTACTAAGTTCCGTTCTCTCTAGTTGTTTTAGACCTGGCTATGCATGGAAACTGTGCTGGTTTCATTGGCTGATGATCTTCTAGTGTGGGGAAAAGTGCATTTGTTCATGCTAATTTTTCAGAAATAGCAGGAGTCTTTAATATCAGCAGGATTAATAACATGCCCGGAGGCCCTAACAAAAGTATACCAAGGAGAACAAAAGTGCCTCCATTTTTTTCTCTAAAAGCAATCAAAGGGTAATATTAGGGCACTGCTGTGGAGCAGCAGAAAGTTCTAGACCACTATTGTTGCTGTTTGGTGAGGATGTTTATTGGGAGAAGGGCTATTTCACAATTTTGACAGTACTTAGCTCAGTTTCCTGGAAGATGATGCAGTTTTGTTTCCCAAAACTGTGTGGCTGAGATTAGCTTGCTTAGCTGAGGTGCCATCTAACTAAGATAGGTGGGATGAAGGCAACATCCGCAGGGGTGGGAAGAAGTAATAGCTGTTACCTGGATTGAGAAGTTATGTTTGCCTTTAGTTACAGCTCACTGTTTAGAGTGGATTCTTAACTGCCTCCAGATGTTCAGTTAGTTGAGGGAGCCAAGAGAACTTATGCCATCTTCTCTTGGTTGCAACCAATTATCTCTCATGAACCTCACCACAGTTGTTATTCATGCCTCCCACACATGGCTAACTACTGCAACTCAATGTACCTGGCTCAGAAAGAAGATTTCATCCTTCTAGTAGTCAAATATGTGGTTGCATGTCAAGGATTTTGAAAATTTATACTAACATCCCTAAGCTATCCCCTGCTATTTGTGCTTCTCGGGTGCATTTTGGGCACAAGACTGAGTACAAGTAGCTGCAGCTCCCAGAAAGGTGTGGCTATTCTATAACTGCACTTCTACCTGATATTTTAACATTAACACTTTTCATCTTGTTAATAAGCAGGTCACAAAGCTGCGGTTTCTCAAATTGTTCTGTGAATTGTGGGGGGGGTCACTTTTCAACCAGCTCTAAACATTATTCAATAGTTTGTCTGAAAAGCTTTTAGAAGGCAGTAAAGAAACGTAAATCATCTTCATATGCTATACAAGAAGCACAAGATAGACTTTCTTCCATGTTGCACAGACAGAAATGATTTGCACTCCTATACAGTAGCTGCATGCAGTCACCCTCAGGAGTGTGTTTAGCAGAAAATCGTTTATATGTTGTCATGAGCATAAGAGGATGAGACTTTGAGATGGTTAATGAATTCACTGCCTGGATGGAATCCTGATCAGTCTATTAAACTCCCTGCTAAAGAGCTGCAGTTCTACTCTGTGATTCTAGTAATAGCCAAAACTGTGGAAGTTGGTGCTCTATGACCTAAACTAACCTAGTAATGAAAGGCTAGGAAAGCATGTACATGCTCTTTTTTGGTGTAAATCAAGCACTAGAGTGGAGAGAACTTACCACAAAGAAGCAGACCATAAAAAAGGAAACAAAAATGAAATAGCAAAATCTTAATTGAATCCTTGTGCCTCAATCAAGGCAGAAGGAGATTGAGCTTTGCTATCTAAGCAACAGCACTGGAGCCTTGGCTCTAATGGAAAGGAAATAATGTAGCTAATTGTCTTCTAATGGTGAGCAGTGATGTCTCTCAGCATGCTGTTTGAGATTAACGCTCCCAAACCAGATGGCAGAAGGTGCACATTAAATTTGTTTCAATCACAAAACCAAATGCATACAGACACAGGGCTGCTGAGATGTTTGACCCCCTTTCAGATTGAGATGTTCTATGTATCATATTGCCCTGCTCCAATTGTAAATGTGCTAAAAAATATCTGAATGATAGATGTCATAGTCCTGTAATGTGTTAAAAATTGGCTATTATAGAGGGCTGGTTCCAAATTTTCATCTATTACAAAGCTGCATATGATGTTGAACATAGATGTCGAAATAGCTTAATAGCTGAATGTTCAGATGTCTATGAAAGTCCAGCTATCACTACAGACTCTACAGACTGGCTGCAGTGAGTATAGCTAAAGAAGAACCACAAAAATGAAACCCCAGGGGACAAAAGTGAAGCAAAAAGCTATAGTAGGAAACATTATTAGATCAATCACTTTGTTAAGAGACTTGTGAGAAAACCAAATTCCTTCTAGATTCCTAAAGAGATGTTAGGAGGCTGCTACTTAAATGAGGTTTATTGCACTGTTCTGAAAAAGGTGTTCTAGCAGAAATGGAGTAACAATGGATATGTAGTATGTGAAATATCACCCATGTCAGATTGTACTAGCCTGAACAATTATGGAACAGAGTCAGAGTTTCAAGGGACAGTTTACATGCTTTAAGTTACATAAGAACATAAGAACATAAGAATGGCCGTACTGGGTCAGACCAAAGGTCCATCTAGCCCAGTATCCTGTCTGCCGACAGTGGCCAGCACCAGGTGCCCCAGAGAGGGTGGACAAATCAAGCGATTTGTCTCCTGCCATCCCTCTCCAGCCTCTGACAAACAGAGGCCAAGGACACCATTTTATCCCCTGGCTAATAGCCTTTTATGGACCTAACCTCCATGAAATTATCTAGCTTCTCTTTAAACTCTATTATAGTCCTAGCCTTCACAGCCGCCTCTGGCAAGGAGTTCCACAGGTTGACTACACGCTGTGTGAAGAAGAACTTTCTTTTATTAGATTTAAACCTGCTACCCATTAATTTCATTTGGTGTCCTCTAGTTCTTCTATTATGGGAACTAATAAATAACTTTTCTTTATCGTCCCTCTCCACACCACTCATGATTTTATATACCTCTATCGTATCCCCCCTCAGTCTCCTCTTTTCTAAATTGAAAAGTCCCAGTCGCTTTAACCTCTCCTCATATGGGACCTGTTCCAAACCCCTAATCATTTTAGTTGCCCTTTTCTGAACCCTTTCCAAGGCCAAAATATCTTTTTTGAGGTGAGAAGACCACATCTGTACATAGTATTCAAGATGTGGGCGTACCATAGTTTTATACAGGGGCAGTAAGATATTCTGGGTCTTATTTTCTATCCCTTTCTTAATAATTCCTAGCATCCTATTTGCCATTTTGCCTTTAGTACAAGTTCTGCATGTACTAAATAGCTTGGAGAAAATGATTTGATGTCATAGCCACGTTGAGGCACCCCGTACAGCATGTTTGAATCCCACCCGTAGGAAAGGATGGACGGGTTCTTTAGCAGGGATATAATAGAATTTATTCCGGTAAACAAACTGTTCTACATCCTTCATTGCTTTTTTTTTTTTTCAACCAAACATTTCAAATATTCTGTGGAAACAGTGACATCGTGTTTTGACTAGCACTGCTGTAATTGCAGTGTGAAGGGGACCTTAATGAAACTTAATGGCTTGGCCAGATTCTGTAGTGATTTATGGCCCCTTGACACCATGCTGGTGGCATAATAGGGCTATCATCTAGGATAAAATGCCCAGCAAAGTTCCCTTAAGATGGGAAGGTGCAGTAGACTATGCTCTATTCGTCCACCACAGGCAATAGTGTCCATTAAGAACCTTACCTCAGTGGCACAATTTATTACTGCTCAGCATCTGTTCTAAGTGGCACTAAAGCTGGTCTTTGAAATCACAGAAATGGCTGAACCATTCCCTCATACATGCACATACCGCTGCCAGAGATTTGGCACAGGACAGACTCGTATCCATTCCAGCACTCATATTTCTTAGGATGGTTAACTGCTGTAATTCATGCTTAACCCGAAACAGGGCTAACACATTTTGTTTTGTGTAGGAAACTAGAATTCTTGTCCTGGCTGTCACTCTCTTGCATCTCAATGATCACAACATCGTTTTCTCTGGCCTTCACAAATACAGTCTTGTCCCACTTATATTCATTCAGCTTGCTACTGTAAAGCTCATTTTCCTAGCCCAACGCTTTGACCTTTTCAGCCCTCTCTTAGGCTATGTCTAGACTAAAAGTGAAAGTAGTCTGGATGCATTTTTTTCAGAAAAAGAAACTGTTTTGAAAAACGGCTCTTCCTTAAGAAATGAGGCTTACATGGTTTTTTAAAAAAGGGGTTTTTCTGGAAAAAAACGCATCCAGACTACTCTCACTTTCGAAAGACCCGCTTTCGGGTCTTTCCACTTTAGAAAATAATGTGTAGTTTAGACATACCCCTGGTGTCCCTCCACTGTGTCCCCTTCTCTGCTGCATCAGACATAAGCTACTTGTCTTCACTTTCATGGCCCTTTGTGGCCTCTTGCTATCCTACGTATTCTCTTAGCTGGGAAACACTGATTCCTGCTTCTGATTAGCTAATGATACTAGTCTCAGTTGCCCACTGGTTGAATTTTCAAACAAGCATCTTTGTGCATTTTTCTCATGCTTCCTCTCCTGGTTGGAAGGTGCTCTCTCTAAACATCCTCAAAGTCACCTCAGTGCCCTCCTTCAAATTCTTTCTTAAACTTTCCTTTGCCAAAATGCCTGCTAAATGCTTAGAGACTATGGTTCATCAACTCTGCATGTGTATTTCGAAATAAGCTATTCCAGAAGAAATACTGTGAATTGCTTATTTTGAAATAGCATGTCTACACTACAGGGAAGCCTCAAAATTGGTCTGAGGCAGGCTTCTGTAATGTGGCCGTACTACCTCAATTTAGAGCCCAAGGAGGCACTGGGGAGTAATTACTTTGAATGACCTTGGGGAGGAGTTATTTCGAAATAACAGCAGTGGAGTGTCCACACTACTGCTATTCCAAAATAGGCATTATTCCTCATGGAATGAGGTTTACAAAAGTCGGAATAAGCCGTCCATTATTTCAGATTTATTTCAAAATTATGGAATTGCTGTGTAGATGCTCGCATTGTTATTTTGGAATAATGGACGTTATTAGAAACTGTTGTGCTGATAACATGGCTATCACACTGACCAATATTGTTGCATTGTTTTCTTGAATTCCCCCATCTGTCTGTATCCATCTGTTGTCCCTTATCCTAAATTGCAGTTGTATGCTATTTGGATGAGGAACCATCTACTTGTTCTGTGTTTGTACAATGTCTATCACAATGGGATCATGATGACTAGAGCTCTCACAAGCTATAAATAACAATAATAATGAAATAGGTAATAAAGTCCTTATAACACTGAAAAAAACCTTTTTTCAACAAATTCTTATTTACAAATAACCTGTCACTTCCCCCTCTTCTCATATATTCACAGAGACATCAGCAAGAATCAAGTATCTGACATTGCTCCTGATGCATTCCATGGCTTGAAATCCCTCACCTCGCTGTAAGTAAGGCTGAGTCAGCTGTTTGGGGAGAATCTGAATGTAAAAAAAAAAATAGAATTGAGTGGTGGCTGGTGATGCTTTATGTTTCTGTGCACAGTCGTCAACTAGTGTGAAGCACCTAATCTTTCGTAAATGAGAAATTGATCGTGCAGACTTGAAGAGGGAACTGTTTACACAACTCTAATAAGTTCCTTTATAGATGAGTACCCTGAAGGTTATTTATTTGTTCACTTCTCCAAAGCCATTGAATGAGTGCATTATTTCTGTGTCTGTGCTGTCTACAGTTATGTAGACTTATCTCCCGCTTCTTCTTGGTGTCCAAAAACACACCAAAGCTCAAAGTCACTTTTCTGTAATGCTTTTAGAAAGGTCTTGGGGAAGGGAAGCCCTTTTCTACACCATCGTCTTCTTTCATGTTCTCAGCAGCATTCAGATTCTGGTTTTCCTTTTGCAAATTACATAATGAAGGCCCTTAGCCAATGAAGAAAGTGTTCCTATTTCTGACCTGTAAGTATTACTTTTATCAACAAAATGGACTAAAATATTACTTAATACAGAAATAAGAAGAGGGAAAACAGAATCTCTTCACAGTTGCTTTCTTTTTTCATACAGACACTGTCTGTGGTTTCCAGTTGAGTTTGAACTGCATTTTATCTAGTACACACCACCAGTTCTAATTAAAACACTGACGCTTGTAACAACAAATAAGGGGCAGTACATGGTAATTTGTTGCATAAGGAAAATGAACCAAAGACAAAGTGTTGGGGGAAAGTCCTAGTAGGAAGAGGAGTCTAAACCTTTGGAATGGCATTACCTGAGTTAATGTGAAATTGTTTTTAATACAGTTTAGATTACTTTGGATTAGAGACCACTAGAAATTGTGGAGTTGATTTAAACAGAGTTTATGAACTTTACAAATGCAGCCAGCATTGCATTTTCTGGTTGCCAATCAGCATTAGTAAATAATCTGTGCAACTTGTTGATCTATGCATATTAGGGATGTTAAATATAGGTTAATTGAATAGTCAATTAACCTCATGAATTCTTATCAGTTACTCGACTGTTCTATAGTCCCTGGAGGCAGGGTTGGCACCCAATGCCCTCTGGCCCCACTCCCGAGGAACCCCCTGCCACTCCACACAGCTGCCTCTGTATTAGAGGCAGCAGCGTGGGGTGCCAGGCAGGAGCTGGTCCACAAGAAGAGCCAGTTTAAAAAACAGGTCTCCTTGCGGACTAGCTGTCTGTCGCCCTGATAGAGAGGCAGCAGCACGGGTGGCAGCAGCCCTGTCCGAGGGGTGGTGGGCTAAGCTCCCGGACCCAGCATGAGCCAGAACTGAGACGGGTTGCCTGCCCACCTGGCTCCTAATACACTTAAAATGCAGAGCCTCAGTGAGGGTATGTCACAGGCCTGCACCCAAACCAGGACCAACCAGGCTACTGGCCAGCCTGCTAAAAAACTTACTGGCAAGGGGAGGGAGGAAATGTGTGTAGTCTATAGCATTAACCTATAAGCTTTTGCTTATCAGTTAATTGATTAATCGACTACACTATTACAGCCCTAATGCAAATATTGAAAGACTTGTCAGCATTAAACTATATACTGTACTATGCCCTTGAGACAGAAAACTAAAAGATGGTCTTTATCCTGTCTTCTAAACATACCTGGTAGGATGCCAAAGATATGTACTGTTACCAGTTTGTATGGAATAACATGAGGATTGAAGTATTCTCTTGCTGCTCTGGATCTGGTCAAATTCCACCAAAATGTTAGTAAATGATTCAGTGGGAAAAAAAATGGTGTTCACTGCATAACGTAATTTTGGCTTTGTACTAAACTAGCACTACTAGTGCTATAGGCCAAGAGATAGAAGCAACTTTCAGAATCTAGGCAGCTTCAGTGCTTATGCCCTGCCAAGCTCAGGGGCATTCATGTTTAGATAGAATTGACACAGGCACCACAAGTTAGCCTCAGCAGCTGGGGTGACATGCTGAGGGTGCATTTACACTGCAGCATTTTTCCAGAAAAATGTCCGTTTTTCCAGAAAAACAATACTTGTGTCCACTCTGCCATTGAGTTCTTTCGACAGAAAGTTGAAAGAACAGAGGAGTTTTTCTGATGATGGTAAACCTCATCCTACCAGGAGGAAGCCTATTTTGGGAAAAGGTGTGTGGATGCAGAAGAGGGAGTTCTTTTGAAAAAAGGGGCCTCCAGGAAATAACACAGGTACCCTGGTGGCCTCTCCATCCAGACTAATTACAACTTAAATGTGAGATAGCGTCCAATCATTGTGGATGCTATCTTTCGAAAAAACACATTGCTTTTTCATTGTGCTACTGCTGTGTAGACGCTCTCTTTCGAAATAAGCTTTTCCGGAAGATCTCAGTTTCCCTCCTTCTGTAGGGAACTAACCACTACAGCTGGTGCTCTAATTCCATTTCAAGGGACTGGATTACTTAAACAAGGGTAGTTACATTCAAAACTAGGAATTCTAGGGTATTTATTTTTGCCTGAATTAGGTAGCTGTTAAAAGTTTCATACCCAGGGTTGCAAATTGTGAATAGTTAAATCAAAGATCACGTTCCTGTTTTAACTCTGTTTCTGCTGTCAATGGACTTTCTGAAGTAAATTAATTTTTGGTTCATCCATTGAAACATCTGGCTTGACTATCAGAGAGGGGATTGGATGAAAGAACAGTGTCTGATTACTGTGCATAGTATCAAAGATACAAGAGGATGCTGGGAGCCCGTAGGGTTTCTGCACATTTAATTAGACTGTGTCAGAGTTCTTAAGGCCTTATCCAGACAATCTAGACACATTTTGCGTGATGCAGCAAAGCAGCCTAAGCCCTTCAGTTGAGAAGGAATAGATTTCAGACCTGTGTAAGATGAGAAATCCTTCACCATCTGAACTGAGCTCACAAGTGATTTATCAGCTTAAATCAGCTGGAACATAGATTAGTCTTAGTATTTGGCATGTCATTCATATATCACATCATCATGTGCCGTGTGATGATGTGTCTGTCATCCTGGGTGATGTGAAATCTGCACTAAAACACTATTTAAATAAATGTTGAATCTATTTTAAAGTAACAAATTGCATCCAGTATTTTTACCTTGATTTATTTAGCCAAATTGTTGTGCAGAAATATGAAATGCAGTAGCAAAAAATCCACATTTTCCTAAAATATCAGAAATTTAATGCTGCTATTGCCCACAATCCTTGCTGCTGTTTTGAGAGCTCCTATTCCTTGTTGAATCTATGCCATTGTCCTCATTATTTGGAAACATAATGCTTCAGAGCAAGAATCACTTTCACAGTCTGAATGGGAGTTAAAAGCCTTTTGAAGGTGGAAAAAGCCGTTGCACTAAGTCCTGGTCTGACACTTCACTAAGAATGTTACAACAAATCCAAAGCAAGGGAACTATTAGCTGGAAAATATATGGTACAGAGTAAAGGATTTAACATTGGGCTTTTTATATCCAGCAAGTTCGGGGTCAACCTTCTGGAGAAAAACTTTTTATTCTGGGACAGTGACTAAACTGCACAAGTCACAACTAGATTTGCAGGAGGTTAAACAACAAAACAAATTGTGAACCCATTACTTCAGGTACTTGGAAAGCAGACAACTAAACCATAGTGCTTATGGAACACAAGAAATATGTCATTATGCTGGTCATGTGATCCCAGATTCCTTAATCCTGTTATTGGTTAAGAGATTGAGAACTAGAGATTGTGGTAAAGTCATTAGTACCCTTCTAGTCCAAGTTGCTGCCAGTGCAGGATTGTTTCAGGTTTAATATTTTCTAGGGTCCTGTTTAGTATTCTCTAATGGCAGGGGTGGACACAAAACTCTGGGGAGAATTTTCCTTCTTTCTCTCTAATTATTTTATCTAATTTAGCAATATCAGTGTTTGCTCAGTGTGCGAGCAACTGTGGCATTCAACACCAGTTTGTTTGAGTCAAATTAACCTCTAAATATCACGTTCTTCTAAAAAAAATTAAAGTTTAATGGTATCTCTTAGCAGACGCTAGAAGTATGTCACCAAACAATATGAAACAGACTAGCATGGCACATTTGAAGGCATTTCTGACCTCTTTTACTAAGGGTTTTTGTTTGTTGGTTGGTTTCTTTCTATGAAGAGCTAACAAGATATGCTTCTTTATGTAGAATTGTGAAGGAACAACAAGGTTCACTTTCTGTAATGCACTGCTTGTAAAGAGTTTTTAAAAAGTTACTCCTCTTTTCAGTTCTCTGAATCCAAGCAATTAGTTGGATCAGTAAAATACATTGTCCTGTGTCTAGGAGCCTATTTAATTTCCATGAAGAGCTGAATATAGCTGTGGAGATTTTATTTTATTGTTTTGGTGAAGAAACTCATCATCATTTTAATGGGACGACTCTCTCAGGTAGGGATGTGAACGACTAGTTGACTATCCGATAAGCAAATGCTTATCAGATAGTCGACACACTAGTCAACTAGTCGCTCCCCCCCCTTCTCCCCGCTGCCTCTATCAGAAAGAGGCAGCAAGGGGCGGGGAAGTCAAGTTTGCTTCAAAGCGGCAGCACTGCATGGAGCCGAGGGTCTTCCACTTTGAAACACTGCATGCAGCCCGGGGTCCCCAGCTGACTCAGAGTCCCCAGCTGACCCCGGGCTCCATGTGGCGCTGTCGCTTTGAAATGCTGTGGGGAGCACGGGGCCAGCAGGACTACTGCTGTAGTCCTTTGACTACATTTCTGCTGTTGCTACACTTCAAAGGCGAAAGCGCTGCGGGGAACCGCAGCACTTTTGCCTTTGAAGTGTAGCAACAGCAGAAGTGTAGTCAAAGGCGGAAGTGCCCTTATAGATTAATTCAGTGGTCCCCAACCTTTTGGGGCTGCCGGGCGCCCGGGGGTGGGGCTGCTCACGCGCTGGGCATCCGGGGGCGGGGCCACTCACGCGCTGGGCGTCCAGGGGTGGGGCCACTCACGCGCCGGGCGTCCGGGGACGGGGCCGTGCATGTGCCGAGTGCCTGGGGGCAGGGCCGCCCATGCACCACGTGCCCAGGGCCAGCACCGCGCCTGTGCCACGCGCGCGGAGGCGGGGCCAGCCCAGATCATTTGGCGAGTGCAGATAAATGCCCCGGTGGGTGCCATGGCTCCCGCGGGCACCACGTTGGGGACCACTGGATTAATTTAATAGTCGACGCATCGACTGTTCAATTAGCCAAACAATGAACATTTTACATCCCTACCCCCAGGCTTCTGCTGTAATATGTGCAATGCAGTTGGCAGTTTGGGTTTTTCAGGCACTTTTCTCCCCAGTATTTGGAAGGTTGCTGACTGTCTGGAAGTTTTTGCTAGCTGAAATGCACCCGGTCTGCCAGGTGTTTGCAGCATGTGGGTCACAGCCATGATAAAGGCATTTAGCTATGAACTGATGGGCTGCTGGCTCTACATGCTATTAGACCCGCGGTTTTCAAACTATGGGTCTCAACCCAGTACTGGGTCATGGAATGTCAGCCACCGGGTCTCATTGTTCCTGCGTGACCAGATGACCAGTGGGGGCACTAAGTCAGACTACCTGCCTGTCCTGGCCACTGCACAGTTATACACTGCACCCGAGAAGCAGCCAGCTCTTAGGTGGGGGCGTTCAGTGCACTACACCTGCCCTGGGCACTAGCTCCGCACTCTCATTGGCTGCGAACCTGCTGCTGGTGCTTCTGGGGCACAGCCTGGACTGCGGTGCCTGGAGATGCAGGAAGCTGCCTTAGCACCCCCACTGCACCGCTGACCGGGAGCCACTCAAGGTTAGCCCCTCCTGCTCCAGCCCTGACCCCCCAAAGCCGAAGCTTCCTCCTGCACCCCAAAGCTCTCATCCTCAGCCCCACCTCAGAGCCCACACTCCGGTCAAATTATGTTCGGTCGTGGTCATCAACGATTTTCTTAAACTGGGTCATGAGAAAAAAAAGTTTGAAAACCACTATATTAGATGATAGCCCTCAAGTTCGTCAACTCTACATATGCCATTAAAACATTTGTAAGCAACCTGGAGATGTTTCCTTGACTCATATCGATAGTAAATGATTCTTCGGAATTAATTATTCTGGCATTAGAAGAAATAGTCTAATCAGAACTGTCAGGGATGAGTTGAATACAAGTGCACTGGGCACTCTTGCACACAGGATTATGTGTTTCTTTTCATGGTTCTCATCTACATCCAGACTGGTATCTCTTTTGAACGGACACCACTCACGTGGTTGTGTATAGTTGGAAGGGAGCAGGGAACTGTAGGGAAGAAGAGAGAAATCAGTGTTTGTGGTCCTTTTAACTGTCTCATTTTTAAATTTCAAATCGAGCATAGAGATCAGTTCTGCACTTACATTCAGCCTGAACTCTTCCTCCCGCTTCTGCCGCAGAGGGAGTAGCTATCTGTAAATCTCTTCCTTTATCTGGCAGTAAATGACAAGTATAAATCCACTTTCATTCTCCCAAATAGCTTGCGAAGCAAATGAACCATTAATGGGACTCAGAGAAAGTAAGACGGGTAGAAGTGCTAGTGTAAGTCTTTGTTAATTCACTAATTGGCTGGTTTAACCATTTCTTTTGTTTATTTTCTTTTATTATGCATTTTACTCTCTACGTTTTAATGCAAAGTATCTTGGGTCTGATTTTCAGGTGTTGAAGAGTGCAAAAATGTGTACAGTTGTGTACCTAATTTGCAAATGTGCCTAGAAACCTTGGAAAAAAAGGGTGGGGGGGAGTCAATGTGCCAATGAGGGAAGCAAATGCACATTCACTTTACAGCTCTTAGTAGCCAAACCTCCAAAAATAGGCCCCTGGTTGTTTAACACATCTTTGAGAGCATGTAGAATCATTTAAATGATCTGCTGGGTCTCCCTGAGTAATTTTTGATGATGGCTTTTCTGATTTAAATGGTGATATTCCAGAAACACTGCTGTGTGCATTTGTATAGGAGAGGCGGGAAGATGAAAGGTTGGTGATACACTATGGGGTGTGAGATTGACCAGGATAGAGATGCATTTCCCACAAGTAACTACTAGCAGCTGTACTTGCAGGCATGCCGTTTATAGTGTATCAAAGGCAAAATATCTTAGGAGTGGGGACTTAACCGCAGTCTGGCTGATGTGAGCATCTGAACACGTGCCTGTCTCAAAGATAATCAAAGCTCCCGGGTAAATGTTTCCAGGCTCTCAATTAGAAACAATAAAGGGATGCAGGGAAATAAGATGCACTCTCATGTGCTTCCCCCGTATTTGTCTGCTGCTGCTGCATGGGAAGATTTGACTTCCACTGTGACATGGTGGGCAGGCAATGACATTAGTTAATTTGGCTCAGTGTAGCACGGAGCATTAATATGAATTACAAATGGGTGCCTGAGCTATCATGCGACCTTTTGTTTAGCCAGTTATTTGTTCAAATGTTAATGTGCCACATTAGTGCAGGCCCCATTAGACTTGGAAATGTTTCTTTGTATGGCTTCTAAAAATCTAAAGTTTTGTTTTATTATTAACATTTTTTTTTAAAGAATTTTAAAAATAGACAGCATCTAATACTTCCCGAGATTTCCCCTTGAAATGAGCATTGAATTTCACAGTCTTGCTACTTTTAAATATACCCCAGTGGTTAATTGCTTTAGCCACATTCTTCCAAAGTTCCTTTTAGGTAGCAACCTGAGTAACAGATATGTCAGGTATTGAGATTGTTGTAAGACAGGGCTACTCAACACGTGGCCCATTTGTTTGCGGCCTGTGGTGCGATTTGGGATTACGCAGGGCTCAACACGCAGCCCGCAGGTGGGATCCTTTGAACACGGCCTCCACTGGGAACATGGTCCACAACGGCGACTCAATATAATGGTCTTCTGTTGATATTCATTTTAGTAGTTAAATTCCTGGACTGTCATTGTTCATTAAAAGTACTGTTATATGGGTGGAAATCAGGCAAATATTGCATTTTATCAGCAGAACTAACTTAAATGGGGTCTGTGTAGAGTATAGTCTTGCCTTTATCTTTGTATTCATCCGTCAGTGTGAAAGAAGCTATTCACATATATTTGCATATATACTTGCATATATATGCAACCACACTTAAGTTGTCACTCTCGGCATGTGCTGTGAATATTGTTGTGACACCCGGGGATTCCAAAGTTGAGTAGCCCTGATGTAAAATATCCTCTAGGACAAGGGTAATCAGTACTAAGGGCAGTTCTAGGATGATGACCATTGACGCATGGTGGAGAATTTCACTGCTTTCCACCACAGCATGTTTGGCTTGGGTTTAGGGGAACCCTTTGGAACTTTTTGCATATCAAGCAGCATCGAGGCACATGTCACATAGCAATGAATCCGTTTATACTGAGTAACTTCCATCTGTGCCCCCAAATCTTTTCTCAGTTTCATAACTGAATTATTTTTATGGTTGTGAAATATTCATATTCCCTTATTTTTCCCAGTTGGGCTCCATTGCTCATACTGGGCTATGCTGAAATTGCAACTGGTACCTCATGAAATGCTATTTGAATGCCTAGTTCAGCTGCTAATAGAAGCTTAGACCTCATTGAGACAGGGTCCTTTAAAATGTACAAATCCCTGGTTCATGTTTCAAGATCTTTAGAAATTAATAGTGCAATATCACCATGCTGAATTCTAGACTTTTTGCATCATGACCTGGAGGTATCAACGGTTAAAACATTTCATATGGGTAAAGGGAGGGGGTAGACAGACTGGAAAATAGTTAGAAACAGTTTTTGGAGAATGTCCAGTTTCTGCATTAAAAACACTTTTCAAAACCAGACAAATTCTGAATCATAACAACTCATTTAATACCATGTGCCCTATTGAAAGGAAAATGAGATCAGTAGTTAAATGAAATGGCTATAGATCCTGGGCATGGTGCATTAGATCAATAAAATGATAATTCAGAGAAGGATGCGAGGAGAGTAAGCTGGATGTGACTCACTATTCTTTTGTTTTCCTGTATCTTTCAGAGTGCTCTATGGAAATAAGATCACCGAGATTCCCAAAGGCCTTTTTGATGGGCTTGTCTCTCTGCAGTTGCTGTGAGTATGATCTCTTCTTTTACTAGTATTCAGTCTAACCAGTTTTTTAGGTTTTTAGCTTCTAGTTTTAACTTCACAAAATTCCTTGTTGGCCCATTACCTTGTGCACTGAAATCTCATTGAGACACTTCACTGACTAGGAGAGCAATGGGGTGAAGAAGAGAAAAGACAAAAGGTGAGTGTGATTTGTACAGCTTGGTAACCATATCAGGCAGCTGATACAGTAGATTAAATTTACAAGAGGAAGAACACATTAATTCTTGTTGATGAATTATGAAGAAACTCAAGATCTGAAAGTCGCCACCAATTGCCAGTGAAGATGATACCAGTTAATAATTTTTATACTTCTTTTCTTATTTGCTATTTCTGTGTAGCATGTGGTGAGTAAATGTATAGACCCTCACTGGCAATCAATCATGTTGCAGATAGCCTGGGCTTGTAAGGACAATACTAATATTCAAGGATGTTGAAATAACCTGCAGGGTTTAGTTCCATATCTGTATTATTTTTATTACATTGATTGTGACTTCCTTTGAATACAAATGGTTTGCATCCCGTGCCGTTAGTGTATTTACAGAGTCAAATAGTTTAAAATGCAGATCTGATTTATGATAAAAAAAAATTATGACCTGAGGAAAGATCTACTCTGGATTATAAAATTATTTTTATTTTTCATTAACCCAGTTGGAGAAATAGAGACGGGACACAATTAAAATTTGTAGAAACAGAATGTAGCACCTTGAACCTATCCCGAGGGAGAGAGAAATCAGCGACCATCTCAGCCAGCCAGCAGAGGGGGCAAAAGTTAAATTGATTTAAACTGTATTCCCAGAGCTCAGGTTATCATCCCTGATGAAGAAATAGATGAAGTTGGTCCCATATAGGCCAGCATCAGATCATCAAACAAATACAAAGAATGCAATGGAAAATGGGGAAATTGAGTATTTCTAGCAGAATGCAACAAATTAGTCAAAAGATATCTTATGTATAAGCCTCTTAGTCCGTCTCAACATGAACTGATTGGAAATCCAAATAATAACTGTTATTATTTACAATACTGTATTACTCAGCTGCCTTGATCCATGCCATCACACTAGGGGCTGTACAAAGGCAGAAATAGATTTGGACGATAAACTATTTGGTACAGACAAAAAGCTAAAATTATTTAAAATATTTGCAATTTTGCTAGAAGTGATCATCCACAAGGATTAGTCTCCTCCCACTTCATGTGTGTGGTTTAGTCAATGAGCTTTTTTCTTGCAAACCTGGGTCACCTTTCTCTGAAAAGAGACAAGATGGAAAAGCGCATATGAGGCAGATATATTATAAGTCTTCAGGAGAGAATTCTGCAAACTGTTCCTCACTCTCAGGCATTCAGTTACCTCCCGTTGCTCCTTGCATGCTCCTTTTCTGTCAGCCTGCACTATTCAAAGCAGGCCCCTCTATTTCTTAAGTTACTTCTGGTCCCAGCATGTGCACTAGTAATAGAATAAAAATGCAGGCTTTTGTTGTTTTGTTTTGTTTTGTTTTGCATGAAGATAGTTGACCCTCAAGTATTCTGAAACTTGGGTGCAGTATCAATTGGTACAAGAGGCACATCCGTTATTGTAGTTCACTAGCAGCCACATACAGTTCAGTGAAAGAATTGCAAGCTAAAAGAGCCTTTAATTCAAATAATCCTCAGTCTCATTATAGGGGTCTTTTTTTGGTTATGCTGAAGGAAAGAATAAAGGATTCAGCTTGGTCAACTCTGTCCATATGGTGCCTTTGACATCCATGAGTTTACAGGAAGGCTCAACCATTGGATTCAAAGCTGCACAAGTTACAGAGGGCTATCTGAGTGTTCTGTACAAATAGAACCTTTGAATGAAGCATAAAGATAAGTTTATTTGCTGCTTTTATATTTATATAATAGTCCTTTTGTGTATGTAGCACCTAATTTATGTTACTTCTTTAAGCCCAAATGTTGAAACACTATTACTGAGATTAGCTAAAGTGACACTTCTCTGTTAAAGCGACAAAATCCATAGTTCAAAGATTCTGTAGTTAAACCACTTTAAGCCACATCAAAATGAGAAGATCTAAGTGGATAAATCTTAAAAAAGATTATCAAAGTTAGGGCTTCCCTGGGTAATCTTACTATGGGGGCTTTTAAATGACTTTTTGAAAGTATTTGTAATGTAAAGTAGCTGTTGGCAAAGATAAAGTTGAATGATCATGCTTGAATGCAAACAAATGTCTGTACATTTTTGTGACTGGTGCTTTGAAGCAGCTCTTACAGATTTGCTTGTTGTATTTTAATGGATGCCTAAAACGTAAATGGCATGGATTGGCTTTAGACCTGCTGTTGAACAGTTGGAAAACTGCCCTCTGATTAAATCTAATTTAGCATTCAGTGGGCTCTTGATTGGATTTCTTCTTATTAGTCTGGAGACACACTGATAAAAAAGCTTTGATTAGAATACATTGGTAGCCAGTGTAGTTTTCTAAGCCTGAACTGGAGCATTTTTGAAAATGTATCAGTGCATTTTAAAGCCGTATACGCTGTCAGGAAGGGAGGGTGAGGGTAAGTCCTCAAAGCATTCAGGGTTTGGCTTAGGAGGAAAATCTCTTAAATTGCACAGCAGCTGCTACTCTGTGATTTGCTCTCAATTACACTATTCTTTTAAACCCCACAAAAACCTGAACATGCTTGTGTCTTGTATATAAAATAATAGAGCCACATGCTGCCTCTCCTAATTAGGAAGAACAATATCTTAATTCTGCAGGTAGTTCTATTAAAGTCAGTGGCCTAATTTCACAGAAGGTGCTTCTCAGCTTGGGTTTGGATGGCAGAATCTTACCCATAATATCTTTAACAATCCTGTCTGTCCCCGGAATGTGTGAAAGATGATCAATGTAGTGTACATTAGACCACCTAGAATGGTGGTTAGAATTCTGTAATTCAACTGGACAACACAGGGTGGATGAGGCATATATACCATAGGCAGAAAAGCATAGTTACATGGTATCCTTTTTTTTTAAAATTTAACTCTATTGCTGACCTGGATTAATGTAAAATTTGCATGATAAATGTAATTTCTGAAGTCTGTGCCATGATTAACTTACTAAGAGTCTGACCTAACATATAATGAGTTACCTTATAATTGGATTTCAATTAGAATGCTGCTTTCTGAGATCTTCTTACTGTTCCATAAATATGCAAGTGTAACCAGCAATATCCATGGAATCCAATTGCAATACAGATTCTAGCAAGTGGGATCCTCTCTTCCTGGACTGTATCATGCTCAGAGTAATCCTGTTCTGGGGTTCTGGTAGTTCAAATGCTAAAGATTCTGGGGGTTTGTTTTTGACCCTCTGCTTCTGTCATGGAAGTGATGATCATGTTCTTTCTACTTAGCTTATCAGGCTATATCAAGTGCCTCTCAAGTCGTTAGTTGACTGCAGTTTTCCTGATGCAAGGTGTCCTTTTCTCCAGGAAGGAGAACTGGCATGTGAATTCATTAGCAACCTGTAACTTTCATTGAAGAAGTGGGTTGCGCCCACGAACACTCATGATTCTATCTATATTTTTTGTTAGTCTCTAAGGTGCTGCAGGATCTTTTTTTTTTTTTTTTTTTTTTTTTTTTTTTACATTTTTTCATTTCCAGGTCATAGCAACAAGCTGTAAAAGGAGATTGCAGCTGTGGAACAGCATTTTCATTATTAGCATTAGGTGTCTGACATGTATGAATATTACAGAATTGGAAAGTGCCTCTGCCGGAGATGCACATTTGTAAGTAAACATTAGCCATAGTCAGTTTTACTACCTTTCCAAGAGGTTTTTAACTAATGTTGGTCTGTCTGGAGACTCTAATAAAATTAAAGCAACTTAGTTATCTGTTTTTCAGTTTTCTTGGAACATAGACAAGACCTTTCAAGAATTCCTGAGTTTCCCAAATAATACGTCAATCACAATGCAGTAGGTAAAACTTAACACAACGCGGTTCGTTCTTACTCTGCAGCAGTTTGACAGATAAGCTTGATGATTGCTCTGCTTACCCTCTCATGGCTAAATCTGCATTACCGTCCTGCAGTGAAACACAGCCATGATTCAAATGGCTCATGCCAATGAATTGTAGATAAAAAGCACATAGTTTAACCACCCTTTTCATATCTAAACAATGCACTTTAAGCAGCCATATTAAAGCAAACATTTCCAGACTCTTTTTATTGCCATTGGACACATATGCTTTGTACTATCTTTGTGTCTGGAGTCAAAAGGATATCATAACATTTTCTGTTTCAAAGAGATTAGGTAACAAGTAGGGAACGGAATTAGTTTTATCGAGTGTCTAATGTATCAATTTTCAATAAACTTTGTTCCTTACGGAAATTTGCCTTACATGGTCACTGATCTTACTAGTGATGTGTTGATCTTAAATCTTAAGGAGTGAGCGATTGAGCTCACTACGGGTACGTCTACACAGCAGTGTTATTTCAGAATAACATAGTCCACGTCTACACAGCAATCCATTATTTCGACATAATGTCAAAATAATGTTGAGCTAGAGGACTTCTTACTCTAACTCCTGTAACCCTCATTTTATGAGGAGTAAGGGAAGTGGGAGGAAAAGTGCTCTATCTCGAACTTCCTGCTGGGTGGACTGCTCCAAATAAGACTTAGCTCAAGTTGCGTAGCTTATTTTGGCTTTAGCCCTACTGTGTAGATGTGTCCTTAGGTCAGCTGGACACTATGCAAAAGAAAAGTTTCCCAGAGTGGTTTCTGTTCCTTTGTATCTAGCCCTATATGCCTGTGTGCTACAGAGTTTGTACTTGGAAAATGATGCATTTGTTGTAACGTCATTTCAGTAACAATCCACCAAAATATTAGGGTTCTCCTCTCCTTTTATAAATATGTATGTGTAGAGCCACATCCACATCTCTGTCCACAGAAATGACCCGTGGATATCCATATCCACGGATGCAGATTCCCGCAGATATAAAGCAGGGCTCTATGTATGTGATTTCAGTGCACATCAGAGTTAAATGTGTCTGTTGAAGGGGGAAGTGGCCTACTTTCACAGTATGTAGACATAGCAATGCCTGTAGACTGACCTATACATAGATAAAACACATTTTAAAGGTGTTCCAGAATTAGAGATAGGCTCAGCTAACACCCCAGATCCAAGCCATGAATTTTAGTGAAGTTTGGTCTGAATTAGAAACTTTTTGTGTCTACTCAAAATACAATTACATAGAGTGAGAAATTACACTGACATTTGTAAACCAGTGCAAATGAACAGTCTTCCCAAGCCTCTAAATGCCAATCAAACTTTTGTTTAGTAAATGCTCATTGCTTTTCATTTTCCTCTGCCACTATATTGTGGGTTTTAGCTGGTAATGAGATTTCCAGTACTTCCACAATGGATGCTATTATAACAACATTTCCAGCCTAATTTTGTACCACCATGCTTCAGAGGGGTAGCCGAGTTAGTCTGTAACAGGAAAAACATAAAAAACAACAAACAGTCTAGTAGCACTTTAAAGACTAACAAAACATGTAGATGGTATCATGAGCTTTCGTGGGCACAACCCACTTCTTCAGATGACTGGAGTGTTTTTTAAGTTTTTGGTTTTTTAAGTTTTTCTTGTAGCACCATGTCATTCAGGCCAGATAGAGAAGCTCCAGAGAGGATTGGGTGAAGTTTGCACCATTTGTAGTGAGTTTCCATCAAATTCTTGATGTTTACCATTGGATTTGAGTTAGTTAAAATCTGAAGCTTAAGGAGAATGTAGAGAGCTGCTAACCCACTCAAGGTGATGTAAAGTAGAAAAGTTCACACAATCTCTCTGCAACCTTGAAAGCACCAAGCTCTACACGACTACGCAAAGTACTAGGGATGCAAAAATCCCATTTAATCAGTTAACTGGTTAAACAGTATGTTTAACTGGTTAATCGTTCAAGTGAGTGTCATCGGAAGGGCTGGAGAAGCCCCCCCCACCACCACCATGGACAGGGGCTGCTTCAGCTGGGTTTGAGCGTCCCTGCCCCCAGTACCTCAGACTGGGCCTTCAGTGGCCCGGGGCTGCTCCTGTCAGACTAAGGTGCCCCTGCCTGTGGTGCACCGAGCCAGGCCTGCTGCAGATGAGGGCTACCAATAAAAGCTGGGGCCAGGCCAACCGATAAAAGATACATTCTTCATATCCCCTGAATTTTTTCAGTTTTGTCATTTAGTCTTATAAATGAGGTACCTGAATGAAACAGTTTCTATCAAGCTGACATCCCAGTCTTTTAAAACTAGGACTCTAGAGCTTTTCCACTTTCTAAGAATCAATTTCTTTGCTCAACTAGATACAGCTGCAGTCCAGTCTTCGAAACATTCTATAGTCCTTACGCTTAAGTCTGGAAAGATGGTAAGTCTTTCAGTGCTTAGCTTTTGTTGGAAATAATGAACTTTAATTTCTTGTTGCTTTTTCAACTTATCTGCCGTAATAGCCTCCTTAGTGAAATCCACGGGTATTTAATACTTTGATGCAAGGCAAACAGATAGTGTTCATTCTCTTTCTCAGAGCTCAGCTTTCTTTTAGCTCAGAATATCAATATTTGCAATGCCTTTCAGAGGAGAATACTTTCAGCCCAAAAGAATCTGTATTCGAACAGTTGATGGTCATATTTCAAATTGATCACAGCAGCATTTTGGAAGCTCCACCTAGAAATGATAAAGGTGTCCAAATGCTGTGTATGGACACCCTTGTGGCCACAGCTATATGTGTGGAATCGTAGGTACCACCCTGTGCTAACATCTCTTTTTTAACAAGGATGTAACCAGGTAGTTGAGGATCCAGCATCTTTACAAACATGAATTAATCCTCACATTGTCCTTGAGATACAGGTGTGGAGAAATGGCTGTGGTTTGTTCAATGATAGAGCAGTCAGTACAACCCAAGAAACCTGATTCCCAGTGTCTTGCTGCAGCCTCTCAGGGCATGACTACACTTCAGTTAAAAATCCACAGCTGGCCCTTGCCAGCTCGCTTGGGCTGCAGGGCTGTTTAATTGCAATGTAGTTGTCCAAGTCTGGGCTGCTACCCAGGCTCTAGGTCCTTGTGAGGGTCCCAGGGCTCAGGCTGCAGGTTGAGCTAGAGTATCAACAACGTAGTTAAATAGCCCAACAGCTTAAGCTTTGTGTCTACTGACATAGCACAGGTCTATACTACACCTAGAAGGTCCACTTAAGCTACACAACTCCAGCTATGTAAGGGTGCGTCTACACTGCACTGTTATTTCTAGATAACTAGCGTGATTTCAAAATAATGATGCAAGCATCTACAGAGCCATTCCGCTATTTTGAAATAATTTTGAAATAAGGAAGGCTTATTCCAAAATCTTTAAACCTCATTCTACTAGAAAAACATCTATTCCAAAATAGCTATTTCAAAATAAGGCTTATGTAGACGCTCCACTACTGCTGTTTTGAAATAGCCCTTCCCCAGTGCCTCCTGGGGCTCTAAATCGAGATAACACATTTAGGGAAGCCTGCCTTGGACTAATTTTGAGGCTTCCCTGCAGTGTAGATGTGTTATTTCAAAATTAGCTATTTCGGAATAACTATTCCGGAATAGCTTATTTTGAAATAGCCATGCAGTGTAGACATACCCTCAATAACATAGCTGGAGTCGACATACCTTAACCTGAGCTTGGCACCATCTCCACAGCAAGAGGTACTTTCCTGACTCCTCATGAATTGAGGAATACCAGCATCGACTGGGAGTACCCTCGGTGTTTGATTTAGCGGGTCCTTACTAGACCTGCTAAATTGAACACCAAAAGATTGATCACCAGTGCAGTAAGTATAGATGTGGCCTAAGACAGCGTTTTTCAAACTTCAGTTACGGGGCCACCAGGGTAAGCTGCTGGTGGGCCTCCACTGTTTTGTTTACTTAATGTTTCCATAGTCATAGAGCCTCACAGCTCCCATTGGGTTTAAACCTACCCTTTCTCATCTTGTTCTCATTTTCCTCAAAAATTGCAGGTGGGGCCCATCAGTCAACTCACAGAATACTGGCTGTTTTAATTGTAGCTATATTGTCATTATTATCATAATGCTAAACTAACTAAAAGGAAGAAAAATTATTTCACAGTGGCTCTGGGCAGCTTTTTCTCCCCTTCCGTTCCCTTCACCTTATTAATGTACTCAGAATGATTTCTGATCCATCCACTAGCAACACAGAGCAACCTGCAGTCTCCCGGGTGCATTAAGGCTGCTGTTTCAAACTTTGAGTTATGTAGTTATTTGCTGATAGTTTGGTTACTTGTCTTCACTGAGCAGAAAATAAAAATGGTAGCTGGGGTGAAAGCCACACCAACATCCATCTTTACTCTTAAAAAACAATTATTTTCAATTGTTTTGTTTTGGGCTTTCAAAATATTATTTTAATATTAATCACTTGAGATTGTGCTTGTCTCTATAATTCAATCAGGAGACCATCCTAATTACATAGATGGAACTCGTGAACATCCAGTAACTTTATTGTGCCTATTCAGTACACCTCTTTTCAAAGGGCTTAGCTGAAACACGTTATTATTACAACATGCCTGGGCAAATTTGCTCTTGCTGGTAATGTGATCATAGTACTGTAATAGAGTTGTGTTCTGTTCAGGGCTTTCAACAGAGTGCAAACCATTGGTCTTTAGCCACTTTCCCTTATGCAATGGAGATATGGGATTTTAGACTTCTGAGTGATCTCTTACACACTTTTTAACGTGTCCACATGGATGAAAACAGAGAGCTGAGTTAATAATCCATCATCCCTCTGACTAGCATGTGGTTTTATTTCTCTTTGAATTTTCAACTTCTCTTTGAATGGTGCACCACATGTGGAACCAGTGTATAAATCACATTGGATTAGGCTGATAACACAATGAGAAAAATTAGTGGAACTTATATTCACCATAATTTGTTGCAAGAGAAATACAGAGAAGGCCCCGCTAAGATGAGGCTGCAAAAATACACTGCAAACTATTTC
This sequence comes from Rafetus swinhoei, assembly GCA_019425775.1. NCBI lineage: Eukaryota > Metazoa > Chordata > Testudines > Trionychidae > Rafetus > Rafetus swinhoei. The sequence goes on along the minus strand of CM033428.1, from coordinate 35,402,893 downwards.
CTGTAAAGCTTTCTAAACAGAATGAAACTCTTTGTCATTTGTTGAGCACAGCTTTTAGAAGATGTAGTGTCTAAACAGAATGGCTGCGTCTAGACTGGCATGATTTTCCGCAAATGCTTTTAATGGAAAAGTTTTTCCGTTAAAAGCATTTGCAGAAAAGAGCGTCTAGATTGGCACAGGTGCCTTTGCACAAAAAGTGCTTTTGCGCAAAAGCATCCGTGGCCAGTCTAGACGCGATTTTGCACAAGAAAGCCCGATCGCCATTTTCGCCATCGGGCTTTTTGCGCAAAACAGTTCTTACCTGTTCACACTGGCCTCTTGGCGCAAGTATTCTTGCACAAGGGGGCTTTTTCCCGAGCGGAGCGTGAAAGTATTTGCACAAGAAGCACTGATTTTGTACATTACAAAGTCAGTGCTCTTGCGCAAATTCAAGCAGCCAGTGTAGACAGCTGGCAAGTTTTTGCGCAAAAGCGCCTGCTTTTTCGCAAAAACTTGCCAGTCTAGACGCACCCAATAAGTTTTTCTGCTTGTTGTGTTATAGCTGGCTTTCTCACCTGTAATATTTTAGAGGAATTGAGATCAATTTTTATTGTATGGGTTTACCTAATGTACATGTTTGAATCTAATAAATAGTCATTTGATAAAATGTTTGAGGCTAAGATTGTAATAGAATAAAAAATGAACATTTACATAGATTAAAACAATATCCAGAATTGTTACAGCAGGAGTAAAGAGTAATCAAGAGTTTTGGAAGGGGTATAAACCTTCATCCTTCAGAGCATGTGTCAGCCTCTAACTAACGAGGGCTAGGAAGAAACTTCCCTGGAGTCTATTTATCTGCCTACTTCATGGTTCATTTAGGTTATATAATATGACATAATATAATCACTGAATTATTTGTAATTTGTCTTATTTTAAAAATTGAGGGTAGCTGCTAAATAGTACTGAGTCAAACAACTTATCTTTACTAAATTAAATTATCTTCTGTTTGTCATCAATATCCAACTGTGGTTTTACAATAGGACTGCAGTAATAATAATACATAACAATTGTGATAATTAAAATCTAAGCTAAATGCAAAAATCTGAAAAATAATATCTAGTATTTTTCTACAAATACTTTAGGTGGCAATTTTCATCAACATTTTTCAAATGTTTTGATTTTTTTTTTTTAAATAGCATTTTCTGTCAGAAATGTTTGACAAAAAAATCCCAACCTGCTCAGTTGTTTTCTTTATCTATCCTGTGTAGCTTCAGGTATAAGAGGCATATTTCAAGGGTATTATAAATCGTCTAGAGAACAGCAACTGCCGGTCACAAAAGTATGTTATGTATTACCTGAACTCCCAGTTCTAAATGGTTATGTGAGTTCTCACTCTAGTTCACATAAACAAGTCCCTTTTTCATTACTTTCTGTGATCGTTAAAGTAGAAACTCTACCTATATATCTTGGGTGTATATATAGAATCAATTTCTCCAAGGTGGTATTTCTGTAGTAGTATCTCTGGCTACGTTTAGACTGCAGGCTTCTTTTGGAAGAAGTTTTTCCAGAAGAGACCTTCTGAAAAAAACTTCTTCCAAAAGAGAGCGTCTACACAGCAAAAGCATATTGAAAAAGCGATCTGCCTTTTCGAAAGATAGCGTCCACACTGAATGGACGCTATCTCACATTTCAGCTGTGATTACTATGGACGGAGTGGCCACCAAGGCACCTGTACTTTTTCCTCTTTCCTCTTCTTTTGAAAGAACTCCCTCTTCCCCATCCACATACGCCTTTTTCCAAAAGAGCTCTTTCGGAAAAAGGCTTCTTCCTCATAGAAAGAGGTTTACCAATGTCAGAAAAACTCCTCTGTTCTTTCAATTTTTTTTCTGAAAGAACACGATTGCAGTATGGACGTGTTTTTGGAAAAATGGCCATTTTTCCGAAAAAACTGCAGTGTAGACATACCCTCAGTGTTGTTTCTGGTTGCATTACTGTTCATATGAGCAAATTTTTACCAGGAAAGTGTCAAACTTTGTAAATTCTGCTTTCTAATATGGGGATAGTAATGGTTTGCTCAGAAAGGTGTTTGAGTTTTTTCTTTACTTTACTCCTCTCTTATTGCTTGTTAGTATTATGTAGGTATTGACTTTCTAGTTAGCACACCACTACTTTAAAAATGCCTAAGGAACAGTTCTGAAGACTATTTTGTGTAGAGAGATTTCTGTATATATGGTACCTCTGCCCCTGGAAAGTCATTTCCTCTGTCTTCTTTAATGAAAAAAAATCATTTTTAAAGAGACCTACTCTTGCACCTGTTGTCTGTTCCCTGTGGGTATGTCTAGACTGCATCCCTCTGTCAGCAGAGGGATGCAGATTAGGCAGGTCGACATCGCAAATGAGGCAGGGATTTAAATATCCCATGCCTAATTTGCATAAAAATGGCCACCACGTTTTGCTGACTCAGCACTTTGTTGGCAAAAAGTGGCAGTCTAGAGGGGGATCTGTCGAGAAAGAAAGCCTTTTTCGACAGATCCTGTAAACTTCCTTGCAGGAGGCATAAGGGATCTGTCGAAAAAGGCTTTCTTTCTCAACAGATCCCCCTCTAGACTGCCGCTTTTTGCCAACAAAGTGCTGAGTCGGCAAAACGCGGCGGCCGTTTTTATGCATATTAGGCACAGGATATTTAAATGTTTGCAATGTTGACCTCCTTAATCTGTATCCCTCTGCCGACAGAGGGATGCAGTCTACACATACCCTGTGAGACAACAATAGTCTATTTAAGGTATCTTCTTTCTTCTTTTATAAAAATGTGACTGACGTTGTCTGTAGCTTTTAGACCTCAGGGGAGAAATAAGCATCATGGAAGGGGCACCACTCTTTAAATTCCTGTTGTTGTACATCTTGTTGAGCTGCCTGTAGACATGAGCTAGTAATGCCACCTATAGTTTAGGTTGCCTGGCACTTCCCATTACGAAATCCTGTCTTCAATTTCTTACAGCTTTGCCAGACATAAATTGTTTGGGCTGAATTTTCCTATACTGGGTGTTTTGCTTAGGCTGAATTATTATGTATGTATAAGCTTCAGCAAAAATGGTTGAGCCATTTTAGAAAAATGTAATAAGTGATCATGTTGTTAAAGAATGCATCATAATGCAAACACACTTTGAGTTCTATAGGCAACCACAATTCTGGCACTTCCTAAGTGTTGAGGGTTAGACTTTCCAATCATAATGTTTTCGTAATATTTTTGGTGTGTGCAATATTCATTCCCGCACAGAGGATGAGCGTGAGGACAATGTGTACTATTTATATCCTGCTTATCAGGCCTCTTTTGAGGTGTTACAAAGGCAACTGATGCACAGGCCCTCAGCTGGCCTACAGACGCAACCTTTGCATCTGTGCTGAACAGTCTTGCTACTGTGCACACCTCACAAAATAAAGGTGGGGCTTCATAATCTGTGGGGGTAGATTTAATTGCAGGTGCTGTGGGATGGGCTCGTTACTAAGATTTCGTCTTTATACATCCTGCCACTTTTACTGAACTATGCCATAAAGACTTACCATGAAGAACAGCAGCCAAATGACTTCTGGCAAGTCACATGTTGTATTGCATTTTCCTAAAGTTTTACTTGCGTTATTGACAGGTAAAATTCAGCCACTCAATGAGTCACATAGTCTTGGGCATAGATTAGTGCTTATCTCTCACTCTCTCTGTTAAATTCTTTCCTTGATTGGTGGTCCAGATGCACTCTACTGAGAAATCTCCCCTCTGTCAGGGTGTGGTTCACAGAAAGTGGGTTTTTTTTTTTCATTCCAAGAAGTTGCTCTAAGATAGTTTGTTTCCAGTGCTGCCACTGCTGTTTCTCATGCTTAGTGACATTGTCATAGTACACAATTTGAGCTGAAGAGTATTCTTGAGGTCTGCACTTGTTAATGTAATATAATAATTTCAGTCATTAATAAGAGAACTAATGGTGGAGAATATAAAAAAATGCTACCTTCAGTTATACAGTGCAGGAGCTCTGGAAGCTGATTATGATGCAAAGACCCAACTGTGGTACACACTTCTGCACAGGCATGCAAGAAGATCAAGAAACATTTTGGCTTCAAATAAAAAGTACCCCTTCACAGGCACAAATACAGAGCTGAAGTCAACAATCTGCTTGATACGATCAGGTAACAGCAACCAGTGTGGGTCTGGAGATGAGGGAAAGATTGCATTATAGTGGGTGGGGAAATGTCTGGTTAAAAGGGTATCAAATTGGTTAAAAGGGTATCAAAAACAGCACCACAAATCACTAGTCACCTCAGCTACTAGGAAATCCCAGAGAGAGCTGAAAGAACATTGGAAAAGGAGGTACAAGGGAGAAGACACTCAATTTGTATGTGAAGGCAAATCTATCATCCAGTCAAAGGGATTTCCATGTGCCAGTGTAATCTGATACAGCATCAATGCTAATTTTTCTTCTACTACACTGAACGTTGGCTAAATGTTCATCAATTGGTCTTTTCCTATGTAGTCGCAAAGGCTTGGCAGGCCAAGAGTCCAGCATTGGAACAGACTTGATACAGCACCATATCAAGTCTTGATACAACACCATATCAAGTCTTAGGTTTGCTTCTGGTTCACCTCCTCCCTCTGTTGTTGGAATTTTTACAAGCCACCTGGAGAACAGTGTTTGTTGGAATGTCTTGGCATTCTTGCATCATGTCCAAAAAGTGTAAAATGCCATTTGTGGACAGTGGCCCCAGTAATCTGTAGACCAGAACAACCATAAACATTTTCATTACAAATGAAATTGTTATATTTTATGTGCAATATGCAGTATTGGCATTTTGTGTAGAAAGCCTCCAGTTTTACTCAGTCTGTACCTCAGTATGGAGAACTATAGAATCATCAAATATGAAGATTGGAAGAGACCTCAGGAGGTCATCTAGTTCAACACCCTGGTCAAAGCAGAAACAACCTCAACTAAATCATTCTAGCAGGGTTTTGTCAAACCAGGCCTCAAAAACCTCTAAGGATGGAGAGTTCACCACCTCTCTAGGTGACCCGTTCCAGAGCTTCACCACCCTCCTTGTGAGAGGATACAGATGAAATAGATCCTGAACTTAGTAGTTGTGCTGAGACTATGTTGATTCCATATTCATTGTAAATAACCCATGGCAGACACTGTGATGCCTAGCCAGCAGAAAAGTTCCATGTGAGGAACTGGTGAGTGTAGAACCCAAATAACAAAGCTAGAGACTTCTTTGACAGTTTCATTATTCAAAGAGATTGAGTCATGAATGGGCCTGATCCTACATTTTACAACTTTATCTTTGACCACAAAACATGGAGACGAACCTCAGCCAATTCCTCCATTTGCTGGAATGCCCTGCAAAACCTTTCAGAGCTCTGTACTAGAAGGATGCCATCCACATAGTTAAGAGATCACCAGTCTTAATGCCTGTGGATCTGACAGAATGTTTCATTATGAAATCCGTTATCTGACAAAAGAGTGTTTGGGCAAAGACTTAGCCTGCTTGACACCAGATACTGTTTTTAAAAGTGCTGACATTTGATTCCTCAGACTTACACGGGCAGGGTTTCCATTGTGCCGCTCACTAATTAAGTCCAGTAGAGTGGTTAGGACAACTTCACCCTTGAAGGCCTACCATAGCGTGACTCGGTCAACTGAATCAAACACAGCCTGAAGATCCATATACGCTATATGCAGAGGCTACCTGAACTCCTGATATATCTCTGATAACAAGCAGTGGAAGAAAATACTGTCTAATATGGACCTGTTCCTCATGAATCCTGACTATTGGGGGAGGCACTTCTGCTGCAATGGGGGCTCCATCAGAACATACACAAATACCTGCCCTAGTATGGACAAAAAGGTGATCAACCTGTAGCTCTTCCATTTGCTGCACAGTCCTTTGCCCTGATAAAGTGAGAGTACAGTGCAGTCTTTCTATGCAGCTGGGAAACTGCAGGTCTCCACAGCAGGTAAAAGATGGGCAGAAGTGATTCTGCTACAGTCACCATAGCATATTTTAGAAGCACATCAGTCCAGGCTGTGCATCCATTTTTCAGTTTGCAGGTGGCATGCTTCACTTTGTCCAACATTGATGCCTCAGTACAAGTGTCTGGTTCTGAAACCACAGTGAGTGTCAAATCATCCAGCACTGAGCAAGCAAGAGCTGGCGGAGGGTTCGTGATGATGTGATCAGTACAACAGTGTGTCCTTAATATGACCATGGATCAACCCCCTTGAAACACAGCAGTTCATTACATTAAAAGAGGGAAACAGTAAGTGGGTATAGTAGATTAGAAAAGGGAGGTGATAGCTGAAGGGTTTGTAAGTGCCTATTTGGGGAAATGGCTCAAAACCTATCCCCTTTCTAGGCTGCCATCTATAATTTGTTGACCTGTGTTTCATAAAGAGATGAAGTATCAGCTTGCAAGAGAGACACACGCTGCCTGACAATTCAGAGATCATGGTGATTACTGTGTCTTGGACACAGTACACATCATAAGAATAAGTCATTAACTGCTGATCCGGATGCCTGCTACTGAGGCAAGTTTCAGTAAGTATAATGCACTGGAGGAATTATTCAAGTGTCCTAACGTGATAATTGCTCTGCAATACAGCTAGGGTCAGTAAGATTTTGGGTTACATGCCTTAAAGCCACCAGTCACAGAATGTTAAGCCCCGTATTTGAAACAAAGATTTCAGTTCTGTACAATGCTGTAAGCTGTTTGTTCAGCCAAGTGCTATCCGCACTGATCTCTCACTGCTCTGTATTGGACCTTTCCCCATCATAAACCAGTAGGCAGTTGCATGCAATCACAAAGAAAATCCAGTTGAATTAATATTGATTGTTTCCCCTCGGTTAAGCTGGGGAGCTGTATTCTGACACACTGAGATCAAAAATCTATACGCTGTAAGTGCTTGAGAGAAGAACCAAGGCTTCCAGTTTTTGCAACTGACTATTTACTAGCACAACTCTTGTAACACTTTTATTTGTGCGCCTCCCACCCCAAATAAAATGGATAGCGCAGAGCAGAGATGGCCGGACTTTGTATGAAAGACTTCTTGTGGTTGAAAGCTGGGATAGCACTAAGAAAGCTCTGAGAAGTGTACTTTGTTGGAGAAAAAGGAGCTGCAAGACATGGCACTAGCTGGCATGTGCTTCTACGTGACAGAATGTGCCCTATTGTCCTTGGGGCTAGAGTTGCTAGCTAGTGCAAGAGATGATACTGTTGTGTAATGCACCCTCAAGTGTTATTGAAGATCTGATGCTAGTTTACTCAGGAAGCAACGATACCTCTCCCTCCACAAACACAACCCTTTTACTATTATTAAGGTAGCACACAGAAGCAGTTATCAGGTCCCATTGCAATAGCATTCCATTCTTATTCTGTCAGTCTTACCAACTAGAAAAAGGTTTCCTTTTTAGAAAGATGTTGGCCGGTGAAACTCCACTGTCAGTTTCAGGAAGCTCAATGGTAGTTAAGGGTTCTGTGGCTAACTTTGGTGGATTGCTGAAGTTAATTTGGGAGGTCAGTTTCATATAGGTTTCATGACTGATTTACTGAATCATTTCAGCAAAGACAGCATCCTTCAAAAAATAAAATGTAGAATTCTCTAGGTGAGCAACTCCAGGGAAGACATAAGCTACTTTGGAAACTACAATAGAACACAGAAAACAAGATGTTTAGATATTGGTGTGAGGTCTTACATGTGTAGGCCAACAAACCTGAGTATGGTTCAGGTTGATAGTACTTGAGAGTTGTCCCTGAATGAACAATGAAGACTGCACACCCCTATTACTGATGGAGATTATCCATATATGTCAGAGTTGGTGTGACCGCAACTGGATGGTAGGGAGAAGCTTTCCTTAGTGCTATGCATTCTATACTGATTTTGTGGATGAATGGACTACATTTCAATTATTGTGGGTGAACCTGCATCCCATAAGGGTTGTGAAACCCATCCTGATGTGTGCTCCCCATAACCTCTGAAGATTTCCTGACTGAGCTGGTCAGAATTCTTCCCGAAACTCCCACTGCTACATGGCCTCTTTTGCCCCTCTCATGGGGCCAGTAGCTTGAAGCTACAGTGTGGCCCAAAAGTGATGATTCCAGTTAGATATTGCTGGTGAATAAACTGTGAAACTAGAAGCTCTGAGACCGAGGCCAGGCCTACACTATGAGAGAAAGTTGAACTAAGATATGCAACTCCAGCTACATGAAGCATAGCTAAAGTCAACATACCTTAGCTCAATTTACCACGGTGTCCCCACTGCGGGAGATTGACAGGACAAACTCTCCTGTTGACTTCTCTTACTCCTTGCAACCCGGCGGAGTACTGGAGTTGATGGGGGGCATGATCAACTGTCCATTTAGCGGGTCGTTACTAGACTAGCTAAATCGAACCCCCGGAGATTGATCTCTGCAGCATCAATCTCTCAGTAAGTGGAGACAATCCCTTAAATAAGGTTCACACTACATTTATTAATGATGGTACTTATACTTGTATGAACTTGTGTAGTTGTTCGGCAATGATTATATGCTTGGCATTGTACAGTAACATGCATATAGACAGTCCCTACCTTGGAGTTTACAGCCCATAGACAGAACATAGATTGATGGGATGTACAAGGCAATAGAGAAGTGGGATAGATTTTTGTTGTTTCTTATGTCTTTGTGGTCATCATAAAACCCATGTTGCTTGTGATATCTATGGACTACACTAAATGTACACTTGCATGTCATTGAGTGCCAACATTAAATAGCGCATGGTCTATGGAAGCTAAATGAAATATTCTCCTATAATAATAATTTGTAACAATTATATACAGTCAACTGCCAGTCTGAGCCCCTTACCTAAGCATGCCCTGAGTGAAGTATTTAAACTCACCCCATTCCTGAGTTTTGGCTTTATTAGTAACTCAACATGTCACACATAGTATTACTGCCAAGTGAGCTTGGCTTTCCCTAGATTTTTGTTCCTGAACCAATTGCCCTAGTTTCCTGTCCTCTCTCTTCTCTAGTTCTCTGATAAATCTAACTAGCCACAACTACCACAATGAAGTGATTAGAACTTCAGAATTTTCATGCGGGGTTCAAACACTTGCTGACTGGGAGCTGAGTCACTCATCCTCTTACAGTAGACTTCCACACAATAGCCACTATTTGGGGTAAGGTGACTACTTGATCCACGCTTTGCATGTATTGTAAAACCATTATTAAGAAGAATGCTCTCTTCAGGACCTCTTTGCAATATTTGCTTGTAATTATCTTGTACAAATCATGTGCACAAGTTATCCTGGTACATATTTGCTGTACTTTTTTTTCTTATCTAGCGCTGTATCTATCTTGCTTATTTATCATGTCTGTATATGTCCCTCCATTTGATAGCTCTAATGGTGACCGTAGGGGTTTTTCACTTTTAAGGTAACAGACAGACTAAGGACCTTTAATAGGGAATGATTTGGTTTCAGTGGTTTGGGTTGTTGTTTTTTTTTCCTTAGGTTAACCCCAAAGTTCAGCCTCTTGTCTGGTTGTTGCAATTAGTGAATTATAAACCTTTCCTCTGCTTTCAGGCTTCTCAATGCCAATAAAATCAACTGCCTGAGGGTAAACACATTTCAAGATCTGCATAATCTCAACCTGCTATCTCTTTATGACAACAAACTGCAGACCATCAGCAAGGGGCTCTTTGTACCTCTCCAGTCGATCCAGACTCTGTGAGTACGCAGACACACTACAACTGACAGCTCTTCCCTTCCCCCCAAAGACGTTCCCTATCTTTACACTGGCTTTGCATCTGACATTAACACAATATTGGAGACAAGGCCACTAGCTTCCCCTTTTTGTCAGAAATAAAAGAAGCAAGTGAAGGAAAATTTATGGAATAAATGCAGCACTGCCAAGTTTTATAAGGTTCTGCCTCCCTTCCAAGGGTCTTGTAAATATCAGAAATGTATTAATGAATAAAAATGGTTAATTCTGGGACATTCAGGGTATGGCTACACTGCCTTTTTTTTGTGGAAGAGGCTATGCAAATCGTGCTCTCGTTTGCATATCTTCTTCCGATTCTTTCTGCGGAAGAGGTTTTGCCACTAAAAACCCCTGTGTAGACATGGCCATGTGTCAGAAAAAAAACCTTTTTCGCAAGATCCCTTAAACCTGGATTTTTGAGGAATAAGGGATCTTGTGAAAAAAGGGTTTTTTTCCGACAAATGGCCCCGTCTATACGGGGCTTTTTAGTGGCAAAACTCTTCCGCAAAAAGAATCGGAAGAAGATATGCAAATGAGAGCACGATTTGCATAGCCTCTTCCTCAAAAAAACAGCAGTGTAGCTGTAGCCTCAGTGATTTTAAATATAGAAGACACTGATTATGTGTATTTGACTCTATGTAGGGTATATACACAACAGGCTTCGTATATTTAAAAAGATTTGCATTATGGTCTTTTGTGAGTTTATGTATTTGTTATTTGTCCATAGCCTGCTGCATAGTTCATAAGTACTGAAGTTTCATTTTCATTGACATTCCAGGCATTTGGGATAAATGTATATCACTGTAAGTTGTTATTCATTTGGTCCAGGTAAAAATATTAGTTTAAAAAAATACATGGATCTATTGTGTTTTGTCTGAGTCTTAATATGAGAAGATACAAAGCAATAGGAGTAGGAAAGGGATCAGAAATCCCTTATTTTTCTTGGCTGCATAAATATACACCAAAACTGATATTTTATAGGGTAAGATTTTTCGTCATAAAGCTGTGAGAACTTCCAAAAAAAAAAAAGACTCCCCTCCAAGAGTCTGACTGGCAAACTCACTACACAAAGGATCTAAAATGCTGCATGTACACACTGGAAGACTGGCAATGCACTGTGTACACGTGAATTATGTGTATGCCTGCTCACCTAAAAGAAAATGTCCAGTTGTTATTTTTAAGAGGCTGGGATCATGAAGATAATTTGCCAAAAATATTTGGCCAGCACCTTTTGTACCAATCCAAACAGACATTAAAATAAATATTTATCTGATGTACAAATGCATCTGGTTTGCGTGTGTATATATAGGTAATGTATATGTGTGCGCAAACCAGAGTTAGTTTCAGATGAAGCTAAAAGTTTGCTAATACCACTCTGTTACAAATGCTAGATGGGCATAAAATTCGACACATCAAGTAAAATAATATTTTTTAAATGTTAAACTATAAAAGTTACTCCTTGGGTTCTGTGTCTTTTTTTTCCTAGACAGACTTTGGGGCCATTACATCAAACTTTCCTTATTGCTTCATATTGAGACACTTTTTCATGGGCCATTTCTGACTTTTTTAAAGCACTGAGCACAGCCCATCCCTACCGTTACATACTGTTCATTTAGTTTTACATTTGTACCTTCCGGTGCTGGAGTGGCTTGATTTAACAGGCTCAATGAACCAAGAGTTTAGCCTCTGGGTAATCTCTCTAAGAAACATCTCACCCACACTTTTCACTCATTTGGCTCCACTCCTTCTTGTGCTGCCACCATCGCTGGGTGGTGCATGCTGTGTTCATTATATTAAGCCACAACCTATCTACATACTTTGGACAAGGAAATGAAATAAATTTACTGTGGATGGAATATGGAGAGAAAAATATGCCTAAGTACTAGTAGGACCACAACTCTCAGGGAATATGTCCTTATACCTCTGCTCACAAACACAAGTTAGCATCTTTTCATATCTAGTTCTCAAACAAACAGTGCATCCCGGTCCCCTTTGAAGTCAGTAGGAGATTTGTCGTTGATTTCAATAGGTGCAGGAGCAGGCTCTGAGAGAGTCCTGACAAACTTTATTTAATACCTCGCTGAGCCCAACAAAGAAGGACCAAAATAACTGTGGAAATCATTTTTATCTTAACTTGTGGAAGCCTACGCAGAGCAGAAGAAGCCTCTATCTGAAATATTTGTATACAGCGCGAAGGACCTTTGTCACTGCCGTGTGAATGTCTGGGGAAATACTTTGCCAACTGGACTGGTGTATTTCACACAAGCTTTTGTTGAATTGTATTAGTCCATCCTTAGTTTGCATCAGTTGTCTGTGCTGAAAAGTTAAAATCTCAGGTTCAGGAGAAATAAATGCGAAAAAAATTCTATTAGCCCTGAACAGGACATGCAAATATTAATTTCACTCTTGAGCGAAAGCCTTTGGCTCACTTGTGGCTTTGCCTGCTGATCCAAGATGCTTTCCTACTTATCCAGATTTTGTTCCCTAAGAAGCTGAGCTTGTCAATAAATCTTCTTTTGAAACCAAGGCACAAAGTGTTCTCTAAAATCAGGTGTTTCTAAAAAGATGTGTTTCTATTACAATGCATCATGTCAGGCTTCCAAGTAAGAACATTGGCCTTTGTAGACAGAAGATCTGTATCCTTTAAATCAGGCTTTGCTGTATTAATTTTTGCTTCCTCCATGAAAGTACTTGCAGCAGCTTAATGAGCTACGAAATACGATAGCTCACAGAATTCTCCCATTCATGCGCAGCTCCATGTGGCTTCCGCCAGGCCAGGGTTTTTGGGAGCTTATTCAATTACTCTACTCTTCAGGTTTGCGTTTGTGAAAAACAATGATGGAGTACAGTGTCACAGGTCATTTCTGATTAAACATCCCATCCCTCTTGCAGACATTTAGCTCAGAATCCATTTGTGTGTGACTGCCATTTGAAGTGGCTGGCTGATTACCTGCAGGATAATCCGATAGAAACCAGCGGCGCTCGATGCAGCAGTCCGCGTCGCCTTGCCAACAAACGAATCAGCCAGATCAAGAGCAAGAAGTTCCGCTGCTCAGGTAATTCATTTATCCAGGCTGTACTGCACTTTCAATTCAGAAATAAGCAGGTCCAGAGAGCCTGCTAATCAAATCTGCAGGACAGTGTTTGTTATAATGGATACTGTGGAGCATCTTTTAAAATTAAATTTGGGAAATTCAGTTAGTCCTCCAGAAAACCAATTAACTGATGGATTAGAAAAAGAACCCAGTATGTAACTTGTCTTTTTTTTAATTTTTGACATTTAATTTTTAAAGAATGCTGGTTTATAAAATCTCTGTGGAAACCAGTGGAGATACAGATGAATTCATGTGCCAAATGGTGTATTTGGGAAGGGTGGAAACCTGGATGTACATTGGGCCAAATCCTGGCTTGAATGGGAGCTTTCCTTGAGTAAGTACTCAGTAAAAAAACAGTGGTGGGGGGTTAGGGAGGCAGTCACAGAGGGAAAGAGAGAGAGAATGAGACAGACACAGAGAGAGAGAGAGCACAAAACCTTGTGAATTAGATCCTACATAAATTGCAAGGAGCAACTGTGCCCCCAGAAGGATCAGGAGGAAACAGACCATATAGCTTTGCCATCTATAACTAATATCTGCAGATCCAACCCAGAAGCTTTTACCTTAGTTTTTATTCATTTGAGCAAAGCTGCCATTGCAATCAGTGGATTTTTGTACCTACTCAGGAACGAATCAAACCTGACCTCAGGGTTTGGTCCACAGATTATTTATTTACTGTGCATGTAATTAGTTGATGATAATGAAAATAATTTGCAACGTAGAATATACAGCTCTTCCTCATCCCTACCACCTGATAAACTGTACTGTTTCCTCCTTTTCATCTTCCGGACCAGCTGTCAACAAAGGATATTACCTTATGCAGCCTAATTTAGCACTCCTTTTTTTTCATACGTGTGTTGTGCTGGTAGCAGAGGTTTCAGATTTACTGTACTTGTGACATGCAACAGGAAGTGGCGGGATTTCAGTGTAAGAAAATCTGTTGCTATATATTGGGAAGAAAAATTACTGTCATTGATGGAATGCTTTTCAGTACTTTCTATAAAAAATTACTATCATTTTTTGTCCTCTTCCACCCCAAGAAACCCTCATGACTGAAAAACACTATGATGAATTGTCCTCCTGACAGTAAAAGATTGGTGGCACTATCGACTGATCTAGCATAAGACTGAAAGGCAGCAGCCCAAAACAAGACATGGTGCATTGTGTGTGTCAGAAAGCGGTACGCTCAGATAAACCGTCCTTTACTGAGGAAATAAAATAAAGATAACTTCATTTGCAATCAGACTGTCTTGTAGGCAGGACTTAAAACCTTAAAGTAATTTGAGTTGTGGGTTCAAGCCACGCTGTTCAGAGCCAAATCCCAAATCATTAAATTATGGGGTATCTGACCCAGGATTTTGGTTTAGGTTCCTGTAGCATTGTAATTAGTCACCAATCTTAACCTTTAAAGAAAATTAGAATGAGAATGAAGAAGTCTTGGATATTTAGAAAATAAAGAATGCTATGTGAAGAAGTTAATGAGTCTAAATCCCTACTCAATCTGCTGTTTTTATTTTACTCTATTAATATGGTGAAGTAATAGTCAAAATGTGTTATGTGTGTATAGATACACCTTTCTTATGCAGTGTTACAGGCCACTGGAAAAAGTTGAGACCCTCTGATACTCGTAATGTCTCACCTAATGGTATTGAAAGTAAACTTTTGTCTGGATTCCTCTGTTATGTTCTTTCTTCTGTCCATCATGTTCTCGGTTCATCTGTTCTGGCCCTGCTTATCAATTCAGTAGTACCAAACACCCTCGAGAAGGCATCCCTCAAGCTTTCCTGGTGGGTGATGAAGGGGAGGAGGATATGCAGGTGTTCAGGCTCTAAAACCAGGCTTCAGAATAGCTGAAAGCTAATGCTCTTGAAAAAACTCAAGAGAGGCTCTTACCTTCGTAGTAATGGCTCCAAATGGCAAGGAGAGTCCTAGCTTGCTATGCATTCTTCTCCTCACTTAAAATATGGTAGGAAATATTGCAGTGCTATTCTCTCCGATACCTTGATGAATCATTGTTTGTAAACTGAGTCATAGTGCATTCAAGGAGGCAGTATTAGAACTTAAAGTGCTCTACCTGTTCCTCTCTCTAATTTGTGTTAACTTCAATCTTAGACTGCAACAGAAGAATATAATTTTTTCACTTTTTATTTTTGAGGAATATGATTTTATCCTGGGCTTTGCCACAACACATCTTCCAGCAAAGGTGTAAACTATGGGATCAACATGTATTTAAAGCAAAAACAGGGATGCGATGCATTTCTTTACCCAGGGACAGTCCTGCATCAGTACTGCTTTGATGAGAATTCTTAGTGATCTGTTTATCTTTGCTGACTCAGGGATCTTCTCCTCTGACTCTTGCAGCTGTTGCTCAATGAAGGAATGAGAAAATAGTTTCTGTTGTAAATCTATAACTTGTACATTGCTGCTCAGAGATCACAAAATCAATTTCTCATCTAGAGGTACTGCTATTTTCATTTTTTGTGTTAGCCCCTGAATGAATTCCAAAATAAATTTGCCTGAAATAAGCATTTCTTGCCATCCAAAAAGTAATAAATGTATTAATAATTTTTAGGTGGGCTGGGGAGGGCAACCATGTTTTAATACCCTGGTGTGGTGTGCTTCATCTTGAGTAGTATGGAAGATGCCAGGCTCTGTTAAAATCTGTGGGAGTCGCATATACCCAGCCCTTTTCAGTATCAAACCTATGATTAGTTCAATATTGGTGTGCTTAGCATATAGCCAGAGGGGAAGAAAAGGGTAGGAGAGAGAGCAGGTAAAAAAAAAAGTGCTTAGACAGAAGAGCATAGTTCCTGGCTTTGATAAGTAAAACGATGCGCTTCATAGAGGACAGTAATACATTTCTGGAGACTTTTTTTTTCCGACGTGGTACTTTCTTGCTCCTTCATTCCCTCCCTGTGGCTACATGCTAGTATTTGCAAAGGTAAATTGTAATTCTCCTTGTGGTCTCTTTTGTCATCAAGGCAGCTCCCCCGCTCCTCTCCCAGTCCAGTGTTGCATCTGATGATGGGGGAGCAGCAACATCTGCCCAAGGTTATGATTGTGTCAAGGAAGGAGATTTGGACAAGCTTCCTCCAAAATGCTCACAAAGGGGGAATATGATGTAATTTTCAAGAGCATGATGGTGATTTCCCTTCCTTAGCAGTATCTGCCCAGTCTCAGCTGAAGTTGCAGTGGGCATTAGAGAGACAAGGTGAGGTAATATCTTTTAGTGGGCCCACTTCTGTTGGTGAAAGAGACGGGATTACACGAAGTGCTGCTTCAGTGGCACATGTCAGTTCTAGATCTCAGGAGGATCCCAGCCTCAGAAGGGGAAAAAATGAAAAAGCTCTTCGGCTTGGTAGCTTTGGACTAAATTCAGCTTTGTTTTGGTAAGCAGCGCTGGTTTTGGGGGGAGTAAAAAGGAGCCAGGCCTAGGTTTTGGTGCATCTCTGGTAACATCACTGTCACTTCAAGAAATGTCAGAATCCTTGATTACTGTGTTTTAGTGTATATAACCCGTACTCGTGTATAACCCGCGGTTTTTCTTTGCTGTGTAAAAAAAAACTTAGAATACCCGCGGATGTGTATAACTTGCGGGTTCTATAGGCTAATTCACGGTAATTGCACATACCAGGATAAACTGCCTATGTCCTGCATTCCACCCATCTTTTGTTAGGTAGCCATTCTGCTGCCAGTGGGGGGAACGGAGAGCACAGTGCAGGCAAGCTGGCCGGCCTGCGGGAAGGGAGCCACACTCACTCCCGAGCCCCCCACAGCCGCAGCCAGGCACAACCCACCCTCCTCCAGAAGGGGGAACAGAGAGCACAGCACAGGCGCGCTGGAAGCTCGTCAGGCCCTCCCTGCAGCGGAGCGGAGCTGACCCAATTCTAACGGGGCAGAGCTGCTTATGAGTAAAAATAAACTTGTATACCCCACGGACATGTATACCCCGCGGGGGAGAGAGGTTGTAAAAACATGCATAACCCGCGGGTTATATACGCTAATTTACGGTACTCGATATACAGTGGCTCTTGCACAGAGCTCTCCCTGCACTCAGTTCCTATTTATGCGTGTGTGTGCACGCATATGAGTGCGTGTATTTTATATATATCATGCCAGTTTCTTGTGCACTTGAAAACTGGTGGAAGTTTCACCTGCCCAGCTCTCCCCACACCGCTTGTTGTGATGATCAAAGAATATTTGTTTCTAAGAGCGCCACATCACAAATCCCTCCTCCCCCCACCCCTACAGTAAAGAAACATGAACTTCTATCCCATTTGAAGCCTTAATAACTAAACCTGGCTGCTCAATTCCTTTTGCTTTGGGCACCTGTGATTTTAAACTGATTTAATTAGCGGCTACAACACCAGCGAGGTCTGTACAAACCAAAACCAGGGTGAACTATTTGAGGACAATGAGCCATCCGCCAACACAAATCTCTGCTTTTCAAACACTGCCTCTCAGTAATTCAATCTAGTCAGAAGGCAGCAGCCCAGATACAAATGTGGAAAATGGAGACAAAAACACCTGCATATGCAAGGACAATTTCATATCTCTTCCACTGCTCTTGTCATCAAACTAGAGACTGATGTATTTTTTTCAGTAGCTGCAAGAAAGACATCTAATGAACGCTGTTCGTGGTCATTGCAGTTTGTCTTTCCCTGTCTTTGTGTTTGGGTTTGGGTTCTAAGCAACCATTTTGGTGGGTAACATGTTGAAACTTCTAGAGGTGGAGCTCCAGGCTAGGCAGTAGTTCCCATTATTTGTGACTGTGGTGGCCTTGTCCTGGACACTGGACTGAAACTTAGCTCCTCTACATTGTGGGCCCAAGCCTCAGGTGCACACTGCCTTAAATAGGGATCACAGAGGGGTAGTCGTGTTAGTCTGTAACTTTTAAAAAAACTTAAAAAACAATGAGTGGTCCTGTAGCACCTTAGAGACTATATTTTTTGTTAGTCTCTAAGGTGCTAGAGGACCACTCAGGTTTTTTTTAAAGTTTTTTTAGCTAGGGATGTAATAATGCAACCATTTAAGCATGAACTTATTGGTTACCGTAATGGTTACAGGTTGTTTGCTCTGTATCAGAGGCAGCAGCATAGGTCAGCGGCTGGCTCCCAGTGAGTGGGGAGGCAGGGGAAGCCGATGAACTCAAGGAGCCTGCTTAAAAGCCAGCTTCCAGTGTGCACTGGCTCCGAAGGAGCAGGCTGCTGCCTCACACTGTGGGCTTTGCAGTATAAAGCTTTATATCTCAGAGCCCGCAGCGTGTAACCGTGTAACTGCTAAGATTTTTCATGGTTTCTCAGCTTCCTAACCACTTTTTAACACCCCTCGCGTTAACTGACGCAAAAACCTCATGGCCTTAGGTTTGGACCTTACAGAGAGAACTCCACGAATGAAGAGAGAGGGCTTTTTAGTGATGTGAGCAGAACTTGATAATTGACATTCTTTTTCTTACTTTTTCTTTGCCTTGGTTTCCCTGGAGTATTGCCTATCGGCTGTGGAGTTGTATGTGTGTGTCGTTTACATTCTTTGAGGGCTTTAGATGACAGATACAAAGTAGTATTATTCTTCCTTGAAATGTTTACAAGCGGGGTAAGTGAGTGTAATCAGCTGTTTTCTATATGAAATGCCTTATTTAAATGCTCACAGTGGTTCCTGTAACTTGCAAATCACTGTGATGCTTTCCTTGCAAATTCCTCCAGATTTTGTTAAGCAAGGGCCATCCTTCACGTACAGTCTGTTCATGTTCCTGTTGGTAGTGTTCAGCCCTGTCTCTTTTAATAGACACAGATACCCCACACTCTAATCTGCCTAGTTACACTGTTGCGGTAACACCTGGTCAGGGATTTGCTGTTCAGCCGGCTTTTATCCTACTGCCTCCAGCAGCTCCTAGCTGGTGGTGGAGACTGAAACCTGACAGCTGTTATGTTAGCCCGTACTATAGTTGACACTAGTGGGGATTATCTGGAACTGAATAGACTTCTCTGAAGCCTAGTAACATTTGCAGAAAAGCTTGCCTGAGCCAAACTTCCAGCATTTCAGCTTGTAAGAGTTTTGCTTGAGCGGAGTCAGGGAGAGAGAGACGACATACTGCCATGTGGTCTGGCCAGCTGAAAAGTAGCAATTTTTATTTTGTTTAGGTTTTTAAGGTCAATTACATTTTATGTCTCCTGACCTCTCTTCTGAAAGAGACATATGAAATCTCAGCTGAAAATGCCCTCTGAGGTGTTAGAGCATCGTGAAGCGAGGATGTTGTTCATCACTGAGTTTGCTGGGAGTTAAGCAGAGGGGAAAGGGAATTAAAAGTTGGTCCCAGTGAGCATTTGCCGTAATATTACATCAAACAGCTAAATTAATCTCTTGGAGTAGAATGCTGTTGATGAAAAGAAATGAGCAAACTGAATCTCAGATTTGATCATATTCATGAATAATATGAAGTCTTGGTTGCTCAACATAGCTACATATGCAAGCTCAGGTCTACATGATACTATGCAATACCTCCTCTATTATCCAGCCACTCTGAAAGAGAGAGCAGTATGAGTTGGTATTGAATGTGACAGATAATAATAGCTCTTAATTTCCTTTCACTCCAAAAATATCCCAATTGAAAATGTCAGTTGATTTAACGGTGACACTGATCTTACTCTTTCATTTCTTGGAAAGCTTTAATTCGGGTCTATGTTTTTTTTTTCTTTTTCCAGTCATTTCAGCTTCTCACTTGCTAACTTTATGAGTGTTCCATGATGAATATAATGTGAAAGGTCCCCAACACTGCATTGCTGATATATACTATAGGGCAGGGGTTGGGAACCTTTTGTGGGTCCGGGCCGCTGACTCACAGAAAAATCAGTTGAAGGCCACACACAAGTGAGAAGCAAAAAAACCCAAAACAAACCCTCACTGACATGGCCCCTGACTGAGGAGAAAGACACTCCCACATTCCCCTCACACACCAGAGCCTAGGGGGGCCCAGGCTAGTAGATTGTGTGCTCCAGTCTCAGGGTGGCTGGAGCACCATTGCAGGTTCCCTAATATTGGGGGGGAGCCCTAAGCCTTGGGGGCCAGATCCAGGTGAGCCGTGGGCTGGATGATTAGGCCTCAGTTGAAGCATTGTGTCCAGTTCTGGGCACCACATTTCAAAAAAGATGTGGAGAAGTTGGAGAAGATCCAGAGAAGAGCAACAAGAATGATTTAAGATCTAGAGAACATGACCTATGAGAGAAGACTGAAAGAATTGGGCTTGCTTAGTTTGGAAAAGAGAAGATTGAGAGGGGACATGATAGTGGGTTTCAGGTATCTAAAAGGGTGTCACAAGGAGGAGGGAGAAAAATTGTTCTCCTTGATCTCTGATGATAAAACAAGAAGCAATGGGCTCAAACTGCAGCAAAGGAGGTTTAGGTTGGTCATTAGGAAAAAGTTCCTAACTGTCAGGGTGGTTAAATACTGGAATAAGTTGCCTAGGGAGGTTGTGGATATCTCTGGAGATATCTAAGAGCAGATTAGATAGACATCTGTCAGGGATGGTCTAGCAGGACTGGGTCCTGCCATGAGGGCAGGGGACTGGACTCGATGACCTCTCGAGGTCTCTTCCAGTCCTAGTATTCTATGATTCTGTGAGGTTCCCCACCCCTGCTATAGGGTTTCTTTCTCCAGGAATCACAAGTCCATCTTAGAGTAAGGAATCTTGGTTTCTAGAGAACATAGCCTCCCCCCCAAAAAAGAGAAAAGATGAAGGTATCCCATTGTTTAATTTTAGGCCCTCTCTTTTGATGAAAGTAGAACATTTGACAGAAAGCAGACAACAGTTCATCAGCTGTCTGTAAAACTTACCAGCCAACACACTTGATGGAGGTCTCAGCAGAGAGGTACAGGACAGAAGGGGATGGATGCAGAGTTGCCCTCAAGTCCCTAGTGAATGGTACCTCGAGTCTGGGAATAAGCACATTGCTACTGCCTCATTACGCTTGTCTGTGGCTACATTCAATGTCACTCACTGCAGCTGTGAATCTAGCGCCATTTAAAGAGTACCAAAAGGAACTTAAATAGAAGATAAGAAAAGCATATGAGAGGCATTAGCATGAGGAAAGCCAGTTTAAAAAAATGCAGTAACATATGAGTAACATAGGTCAATAAATCTTTTGTCTGATGTTTTGGATACCTAAACAGTTTGCTGAGTTGCTGCAACCTAATGACAGTGCTGAAAACAGAGCACTATATACAATTCTGTTTCAAACTTCAGATTCAACCAGACCTCTGATCACCACCGTGTGGACTCTCCTTTTACAGTAAACCATGCAATGTTCCTTTGATGTAACTTACATTTAACATTCTTCTTTTATAGTTGGGCCAGTGGTAAGGAAAATTGTCTGCCAAGTTTTCAGTGAATTGGCAACGAAATTTCAATTTCCCATATCAGTCACTCCTCTTCATACATAAAATTTTGCGAACATTTATGTGAGTGATGTTTTGTTCATACAGAGACTCATGAAAAATGAGCTTTGAGACCAAATTGAAATTCATTTTCTGAAGCAGCAAAGCGTTTGGGACCAAAGCACAAGCAGTCAGCTTTCCTGCCTTTCTCTGTACATTTATCAAAAAGCTGCTGTTTCCTGGCATATTTTGCTCTGGCTGCCTTGGACAGAAATCCCAATATGTAACTGCAAAGCAAGGGATAGGTGCTTCTGACTACCTATCCCCCTGAGTATGAGCAGGACTTGAACTAGATAGAACATAAGAATGGCCATACTGGGTCAGACCAAAGGTCCATCTAGCCCAGTATCCTATCTGCCGACAGTGGCCAATGCCAGATGCCCCTAGAGGGAGGGATCACAACAGGTAATCCTCATGCGGTCCCTCCCCTGTGTCCCACTTCCAGAGAAGCAGAGGCTAGAGACACCATTCCTACCCATCCTGGCTAATAGCCATTGATGAACCTAACCTCCATGAATCTATCTAGCCCTTTTTTGAACCCTGTTAAAATTCTAGCCTTCACCGCATCCTCTGGCAAGGAGTTCCACAAGTTGACTGTGCACTGAGTGAAGAAAAACTCAGTAGTCTAACTTTTTGCGGTAGACCCCTTCCTCTTTACATTGTTACCTTTTGTTCACAGTGGTTCATAGCGGTTCATGATTAGCTCAGACAGTTAAAAACAGAGAAAAGCTTAATGAATGCAACGGAGAGGCACAGACTTGTTCAAATATTCCCCAAAGCTCTACGCTGGTGTTTTTTTTTGCCCTCCTCCCTCCATGATAATTAAAAGTGTGTATCCACATCAAAATTATTGTGTGTTTGCTGAATGTTGGAGACAGTACATTGAACTAAGGGCATTAGGTAGATAAGAAAAGTGTCTGCATAACAGTGCAGCTGGGTGGATTTTAGTTCGATAATTCAGGGCCTGAGTTCTTGCTTGGTTAAACAGGAGGAGGAATAAGATTACAGGACTGCATCCTTCACAGCTAGGACTGTACAAAAAAAACCCAGCAAGACCTCTGAGATACATGTCATTATAAGTAAGCTAGAGGTGGAATCCATGCAACTTTGTGTGAATTATGAAAGAAAGACAATTCAATGTTATAGTAGCTTAATTTTTCTACCAGTGATGTCTCTGGCCCAAGTGATCCTTAAACAAAGATGGTTTAAAGTGCCATTTCCTCATCTCTGCCTCTCTAGTCCCTCCCCGAGCCAATATAGAACCAGGGACTGGATCACACCCTCCGCTTGTTTTAGTTGCTCATCCAACCAGAGAAGAGCAACAATAGCATATGACTAGAGACCTGAGCCTCTGCAAAACTTTATAAGCTGTTCTGTGCTGTTGCAGTGAATGCCTTACTCTGACAAAGACCACAGTCCTCTGGGTACCAGCATCCTACCAGCTGCATAGAACCTGTCCCCCTTCATTCCTGTTCCTTGTCATCTGTGTGAATACAGCTCAGATGAGTCTTTCAAAAGCACTTCTCATTGGCTTAGCTGTGTGCCCACTGAAGTCAATGTGCGTTGATTTCACATGGCACAGGGTAAGGCTGTCACTGAGCACTTTTGAAAGTTCTGCCCCTAATGTCAAGAACCCGGGGGTAAGTTATAAGTACATGAACCTGGGATCAGGGAAGGAGGGAGGCTTACACGAGGCTTCCTGTGGCTTCAAATGGCAAAACAAAGCCAAAAGGAGCCTTGAGGCTCCGTTCTGTTGCATTGGTAAATAAACAAACCGGCGCAGCCACTTAACTGGTTTCTCAAAGTAGTTTCGTAGACCACTTTGAGAAACACAGATTTAGCCACATTTCAGCCACTGCCTACCTTTGGGAAACTACAGGCAGTATACTAAGGAGCAATAGGAGGGTGACAGGAAGACGTCCTACTCATTATCGAGCGACCGCCGAGAAACAGATGTGTTAATATTTCAAACTGTAATTTTTCTATCCTATGTCTATGTTTTGAAATGTGTTTAAAAAAAACCCCAGGAATCAAGCAATGAGCACTGCTGCTTATTTTCACTCTCTTGTAAATATTCCCAGTGGCTTCAGTGAGTTGGCTGCAAGCATTTGAAGCCAGAGTTTTACTATCATGCAGGAATCCTGTGTTTACCAGCATGTGCTCTGGCATCAGAAGTTGGCTTTTTGTGCCTGCAAGCTGGCTTCTTCAGTGGATAGTATAATAAAAACCAAAAAAAGTGAAATATTCTTTTCTAGTGTATCTTCTAAAAGGAGTCTCCAGAAGAGAGTAAGGGGACCCAGTAGATCAGGTATTTTGTATGTTGCCCTAGCCCCACATGTTCACTGTGCAGTTTATTGTATACACCTGCTGGAGGCAACCACTTGAAATCCTTTGGTAGTGTTTTCTGTCACAATAGTTCTGCCTTTAAAAATCTCTGTTCCCCATTCTCAGATGCTAACAGATTGTCCTATACAGGGTGTTCTTGCAGTTGTAGCATTCAGTGATGACTTCTTGTACTCCAGCTCCTTTTTGCATGGGTGAAATGGACAGCAGCCCTCCGTGAAATCTCCAGCTTCTGCTTCTCCATGCTGCTTCCTCTCAAGGCTCCTCTCTCTTTGGCGCTGCCTAACACTGACTCTGGCTGTTAATGAGGTTTTCCTTTGTGCTTGATCTAACCATGTGGTAGAACAATACAAATTGAACATGGTTCTGTCAAGCACCATGGAAGGCTGCATACTTTCCTGCCGCATGGCATGCTGGATACTTCTGCTGTTTTAAGAAGCATCAAAAGGTGAGAGATTCCCTCATTCTCGCAGGAAAAGTGAAAAAAGGTTATTTGTGTTCTATAAATAGACCCGCCAGTGGATTCCGGTTTGCAGCGGGGATAACCCCAGGGAAGAGTAGTGTTGAAAAGTGATTTTTCAGAATACCTGTCCCTAAATACCTCATTTGTGTAATCGATATTGAAGAGAACACATTGACTGTCTCGTTGATGGATTGTCCGGTTCTGGCTTCGATGATAATTTTATCAAGATCAAAAATCATGTTCATTTCATTAGCTAAAGAGATCATAATTAGAGTAACAGTTTTTAGAGCTGTCCTGTGAACTATATTGCATGAACCACACCTTGGAATCACAGCTGAGGCAGTGTTATTTGTAGTTACATTCCTGCTACTTAACAGAATCTCAGGATTGAACTAACACTAAAAAATACTGTGATAGACCATTTCAGGAAAGTCTCCACAGCCGTATGTCTATTGAAACAGAAAAAAGTTTCTAACACGAGGGTGACCTTTTCTGATGGTTAGAGCAGAACACTGCAAAAGAGCATGCTAGAGATTTTTTCTTGGTCCGATCCTTGACTGTGGCCTTAAGCAAGTCACTTAACTTCTCTCTGCCATGTTTCCCCCATGTAAAATAGGGATAATGACCCCCACCTTTCATAAAGTGCTTTAAGAGCCTCACATGGAAGCATAGCAGTAAGATAGCACTGCATTTTATTTAGAAGCTTTACTGATAAAATGTGTTAACGTCAGAAACATTTTTGCTATTGTTAAATTGTCTAAACCAGGAGTTTTCAAACACTGGGTCCCGGCTTGTAAGGGCAAGCTGCTAGCTGGCTGCAAGACACTTTGTATACCTGCGCCTCCGCAGGTATGGATGAAGGCAGCTCTCGTTGGCTGTGGATTGCTGTTCCCAGCCAATGGGAGCTGCTGGAAGTAATGCAGAGCGGGACACCACTTCCTGCAGCTTCCATTGGCCAGGAATGGCGATGTGTGGCCAATGGGAGCTATGATTGCCCATACCTGCAGAGACACAGGTAAACAAAGCATCTGATGGCCAGCTAGTGGCTTGCCCTTACAAGCCATGACTCAGAATTTGAAAACCCCTGTCAGGCCAGTAAGGAGTTCCACCAACACCTGCCTTGCAGCCCTGGGTATCTTACATGTTATGCTGCTGTGCCATCAACAGCCTGGAGACAAGTTTGGCTTCTACCTCTTAGTTCTTCTTGTAGGGGATGTATGCAACCCTTCCAGTCCTGAGTTTCCCCAAAACTCTCTCCCACCCTCACACTGGAACACTCATGAAACCTTACAAGTTTGCTGCTCCTTTAAAGAGACAGTACAGCAGCCTGTTGGCTTAACTGAGGTTAACACACCCTTCCCTTCAATCACAGCACTGAACTGGTTCACGAGAAGTAAAACCAGTCCATAAAGTGATATCAAGTATAAGTAATGGGGATAAAAATGGTTACAAAGAAACAAATTTGAAAATAAGCTATTGAGACTGGAATTCAACTACACAGAGTTTTTCCCAGCATGGCTGGGTAGACCTTAGCCAGGATCCATCACTGGGCCCAAAGCCACCTGTTTTCTTTGTCTGCTTAGATGAAGGATGACTATGGGGTTCTTTCCCCCTTGAGTACATCTACACTTGCTCCCTAGTTTGAACTAGGGATGCAAATGTAGGCGACCGAAATTGCTAATGAAGCAGGGATTTAAATATCCCGCGCTTCATTAGCATGATCTCGCCGGCGCGTTACTCTGCTCAACAGCTGTTTTGAAAGTGAAAGTGCGTGCCAGGACACTTTAGTTTGAGCCAAATCCCTTGGTTCGAACTATTGTTACTCCTCAAAAAATGAGGAAACAGCTGTTGAGCGGAGTAACGTGCCAGCGAGATCATGCTAATGAAGCACGGGATATTTAAATCCCTGCTTCATTAGCAATTTCGGTCGCCTACATTTGCATCCCCAGTTTGAACTAGGGAGCAAGTGTAGATGTACCCCTTCTTTTTATAGCCCAATAAACCTTTAACATGTAGTCTTTGAAAAGTAAGCACAGGCAAAGGTTTTCTTTCCTTTCTTGGGGTACAGACACCAACCTGTCTTCTCCCCTTGCTTGTTAGCTTTGTTTACCTTGTATGTAAATGTACCTTCATTAACTTTGCTTGATAACCAGGCTGATCGGACAAGCAAATGTACAGTGTTTGTTTAGGCTGAGCTTATGCATTGCTTGCCAAATATATTGCAAGAATGTAATTTTACCACATATTTATAACAATATCCGACACAATGATTTTCTTGACTGTGTGTTACCTTACATGACACCTTTTAGATACAGATCATGACAACACTGACTTGGGGCAATGGATACATCAGGCCTGACAAGTTGCTGACACTGAATAGGAGGGATGTAAGCAAGTAGTCAACTAACCAATAAGCCTAGACTTATCAGTTAATCTAGTCAACTACTCATTTCCCCCCCCTTGCTGCTTCTGTATCAGAGGCAGTGGTGGATGGGGGGACAGGAGCCAGTGCTGGGAGGAGCCAGCTTCAAAGCCAGTTCCCCCCAGCACCTTTTCCACGGTGCCGCTGCCCCTCCCCCTGCACACTGTTGCCTCTATCAGAGGCAGCAGAGTGGGGGAGGGGCAGCAGAGGCTGCTCCACATCCTGCGGAGCAGCCCCTGTCCTCAGTGGCATGGGCTGGCCGCATACAGAGGCTGCTCTTAACATCCCTACCACATAGTGAATTACCAGGCCCTAGCTATTTTTCCCAGTAAACCCAGAGATAGTGTTATCTAGTGGTTAGTTTAAGAAATTGTGTCAGGATTCCTCGTTTGGTTTTGTTCTGTTCTCTGCCACTCTGACTTTGATTAAAGCACTTAGTACTACATTTTCATCCATTAATTTTTGGGTGGTCAATTTGAAACACCTGTGTTAAAACCACTGGGATCTGCTGGATGGCTGGCATTTTTTAAAATCAGACCACTTATTTCAGAATTTAACTAAGAACTCCTTTAATTCTCAGCCATAGAACTTTAATTCTCAAGTTGAGTACCAGAAAAAAATGTCACTGCAACTTAATGGACTCTCTTGAAAAATGTGTGGTTAACCTTGTTGCAATTTACCTGTTAGTGAAATGGGAAAAAGCTGTATTTGCCTGTGGACATTTTGTTGCTTTATCAGCTGTTTGTTGTAACAGTGCTTTTGAGATTACTAGGTAAAAAATTCTATAACACTAATGGGCACTTCAGTTTAATGCAGTTCCCCAATTATTGTATTTGGCAACTCCTTTTTAGAGACAATTTAATTATTGTAATGCTTCAATACCGGAAATTACTTTAAAGTTTCATACCATGCTTTACATTCAGGCTAGCTTCACAGATCTCCCTACTGAAGTGGTATAAAAATGAGAGTTAATGCTTAGTCTGAAACAAAGATTTTTTTCACAGATTCTATAGCTCTTCTCCGTGATTCACTAAAGTTAAGTTTTAGAATAGAGGAAGCAGTATTTGCACATGATCTCTAATTGTGCTTTTTAAATCATACCATATCCACCAAAACCTCTGTGGTAGTCTGCTGATAAAATATCACATGTAGAGATGGGGACACACATTTAAGCAGTTTTGCAAGCAGATGGCTGCATTTTACATTACTTTCCCTGATGGGAATAACTTAATGGAGCAGCCACCTGTCCAAGTGATCTCAAGGCTCTAGTCAAATAGTAAATTTTATCTAATCTTTGGCAGCCAATTCCTGCTGTCTTTCAGCCTAATGGATGACTTTGACTACTTGACGAGGATGTGTGTGTTATTTATCACTTTTGACTCCATGCTTATACGGATAACTCTTCTTTAAATCTTTTTTAAACCCTTTCCTTCCTTTCTCTCCTGCTGAGCTCAGAGGGTTTTCACCTGTTCCAAGCATGCAGGTGGTGGACTGGTGCTCTGGCTAGATGGGTTTCTAATGGTTGATACAGCATATGTATGAGGCATGTACACAGTGGGGGAATTGGAATTAGAAGTTGCAAAGTCACATGTGGTAAATTTCCTTCTATTAGCTTTTCCAAAAAGACTGAGAAAATATGTCTAGAAATTAATATCTTACATCCCTCAAAAATGCATGCTCCTCTGTGCCTTTTTTGCTGGGCTTTCTACTCCTTCACCCATCCCTCATTTGCTCCCAGGACACTGGATATTATGTCCAAAGTACTGTAGACTCATCACCACATTACAGCATTCACAATTATTCTTTCAAGGCATGGATTTATAATGAAAGTTACAAGTGATTTTTTAAGAGGTTGAATTTGGTATATTCTCAGACCCGTTTCTGGTCACTACTTAATTCCTAGGGACTGCTCCATGTGGGTGGGGTGTTATGTGCTTAAACGAAGCACACGAGATCTTTTATAGGGGAAAAGGCAGTACGCCGCATTTATTGAGAATACAACAGTTGCATATGCTTTTCACCCACTCACACAAACAAACACCATGCACACACACAGTCCCGCCAGACGACGTTATAGTTACCAGTCCAGATTCTGTATCAGTCTAATGGTCAGCTAGATTGAACACAGAGGGAGAGCAGGGCCTTTGTCGGTCGATCGATCCGATGCTTTTCTGGAGTTGGTGGCAAGACAAACCCAAAGTTCCATAGCAAAGCACCCATCCTTTTCTCTGTTGAAATCAATGGATTCCGCTGTGTCAGCCCATGACCGGAGTGTTATCTCTTTGGTGTCAGTGTTCCCAAAACATCTCGAAAGGCTCATCCTGTCCTGGATTTAATCAGTTGTTTTCAGGGGTGCCTGCCCTTCACCTTTAGAGCTGTCAATTCTGCCAATCTGATCAATTCTTGACCATGGGTACGCATTGATGGTTTCTCTGACGCCGATATGGTTTCTTCCCAGTCTGTCTTTTACAGTTTGTCTTCACCCGCATTGCCCCCCTTCTTTCTTGACCATCTGTCTCTAATGATGACCTTCACACCGTATCTCATTCATACAAACAGTCTTTCACAAAATCCTTCAAAAGTAAACAGTACTGTTTTATATTCAGCAAAAGCAAAATCAAAACAATTCACATCGAAGGCCCGGGCCTTCAGTATTTCTAATCTCATTAACATAGACACAATATGAGATCCTGTCTCTTTACTTACTAAACTTTAGAACAAGGAAATATAGGAGATATATACTTAACTAAAGGATTTGACTTACTACAATATTAAATATGATTATATATTACCTTACATTACTACATTACTAAACCTAAAATACAAATATAAAACGAATACAACTTTCAGTTCCAACAGGTGGAATAACAATTTTGAAGTTTTAAGGGACTCGGGTTAGAGTGCTGTCCATTGTACATAGTAGTGTTCACCTGTCACCATTTTAACTTGTGCCCCAGTTATGGGATTTTCCGCAGAGAGTTGGCTGTTATTTCTCACGCACATTAAAACATATAATGGGCTATTACTATAGTTTTCAATATGTTACCTGCTTTCCTTTCTGCACTGTAGTTTTAACCATTGTGTTGTCTATGGGACTTTAACCTATTGGTCTGATGATTAAAGTGCTAGAACTTTGGAGCTACCAGATTTCACTGGATTCCCCTGGTAAGGTGATATGTAACGGGAATTAATAAAATTATGGTACCATTGGATGATTCATTTGTTCTTCTTGTTTGCAATAGTAGAACAAGCAGTGGTGTTTTTATCAGCCTTGACATGGAAACTATAAGTCTCACAAAGCAAATTTCAGCCTGGGGATTTTTTTTTTCACAGTTCTTTAAAATCGAACTTGTTCAAAACACTATGAAAAGGCAATTGCCTGTCGAATTAGTGCTTTTCAACTAAGTGTTTTTGGCAGTGACAAAGACCTTTTACAATAACAATTGACTTTTGGAGCGCTAGACAAGTTAAAATATGGGTTTGGATGTTATGATCATTTAAGCATAACACATGTTTCCAACCAAGTTTTGGTGGTTCCGTAATGAAATATGAAGTGAGCAGGCAAGTATTGCATGTCTAGATGTGTCCTGGCAACCCTTGGATTTACATATACATTTATTAATACTTTTGGCTCCAGAAGCATAGAGATCAAGTTTCAAACCCCTTATTATTAATAAAAAAGCTGAAAAGTACAGAGTAGTTCATTGAACCTAATTGGAAAAGCATTTCATTAGAATGGGTCAAAAGCCTTGTCAAAGAGGTCTGGCAATTACAGTATACTGGCATGTTAGAGAGTGATTCTCACTAAGTACAGTCTGTCCTTACCTTGATTAAAATGAAAATGATATAAACTGCTGTTACTTTCAACTGCTTTTTTGTTTAATGTAGTTAATCAAGCTATCTGACTGTTGCAAAATTGACTAGGTTTGCTTACGCTAGGTTAATAGCCAATAAAAGAACCCTTTCCGAACAGCCTTGTTTGTAATTACTTCTTCACTTTAACATACCATCTTGCTTGCTCACACTATTAGAGACCTCTGGTCTGATGCAAGAATGAAAGCCACAGGGGCAAACTTGATAGCAGTGAGGCTCTGTGTTCAGGCCTATGTGGATGAACCCCAAAGAGATAATCAGACAAAATTAAGAAAAAGATGTTTTCACAAGGAGGCTCATAAGTCTATGAAATAATCTCCCAAAGGAGAAAGAAAAGAGAGAGGAGTTCTTCCTCTGGAGTCAGTTTTAAAAATAACTGTACAAAACACCTTGGAATGTAGTGTAAGGAGCAGCTCTGGCCAGTAGAGACTGGGGCAGGGGAATGGGGAACATAGAGTCATAAAAGATGAGGGTTGGAAGGGACCTGAGGCAGTTATCTAGACCTGAAAGCAGGACCACCCTGGACTATAATGTAGGCTGATGTACAAGGAACTGAGGGGGTCTCTTTTCAGCCTCTGACTTCTGGCATTGTTCATTGTCAGGCTGTTTACCTGGATCCATTTCCATTTTCATGCAGGTTCAGAAGATTATAGAAGTAAGTTCACCGGGGACTGCTTTATGGACCTTGTCTGTCCTGAAAAGTGTCGCTGCGAAGGCACAATCGTAGATTGTTCCAACCAAAGACTCACCCGCTTACCCAGTCACCTTCCTGAATATGCTACCGATCTGTAAGTGGCACGCCCTCCAGCGGTGGTTATGAGGAATGCTGACGTTCTGAACATCCTTTACACATTTTTCCTCTTTTTTTTTTTTTGGTACTGCTTCTTTATTGGAGCTTTCAAAATGCAGGGCTTCTAATTTAAAAAAATAGAGTAGTTCTTTGTCTTAAACTTTCACGTAAGGCTGTGAAACAGTTCGTTCATTCCACCTCAGAACTGTCTGCACACATTAAAATGTGACGTGACAACTGTGTGTATAAAAGAGCTAGTGTGCCCTGTGTGTGCTTTCTGCTTTGGGGGATCTTTTCAGATGAAAGGCAATATTTACTTCAACTTACTATAAAGAGGAAAAAAGACTGTTGAGCCACAGCTCTAGGTATTTGAACCCTTTGGAGCATGGTAAAGCATGCCCACAACAAAATTAAACTAAATTTAACCAGGTGGTCTTTCAGTCAGGGCAGTATAGCCTCGCACCCAAAAACTCTGCCATGCCTAATGGCCCTTGCTAATGAATGATCTTTGTGGTACTTGTGAGGATCAATAGTCATGGGCTATTTCAGACCCAAACCTGCAAAGCAATTTTCAGATCTAAGGGGCCCTATAGAAATGCTTTGCAAGCAACTCCCTCTTATTGGCACAGAACTGTGCTTTAGCTAGAACAGTTCTTCAGTGGCAGTGTGGTGGGAGAAGAAAGAGATCCCTCGGGTAGGCAGGTCTTCAAGCTGTGTAGAGGTTTCATTCCAAAGCAGCACACTGCACTTTGAAGTTATATGTTATATGTTTATCAGAGCCTTTTATGGCCAAATATTTTTGACCACGTCCATCTCATGCCTCTGATGGAAATTCTAAAATTTCTATAGGGCCATTTTTGTATTTTTTTACTATAGCGCCTTCTGTTGTATGAAGCAAATAGGTAATGAATAGGGGGTTGGCAGGAAATTAGGGTGGAATGCTTCTTTTTGTTTAACAAAGGTCAGAATGTTCTGTATGGCAATCTTGTATACCATACAGACACATCTACAGAGTTACGTGGAACTTTAAGTGCCTTTTTGTTTGTTCCCACCAGACGTTTAAATGACAACGATATCTCAGTCCTAGAAGCCACTGGAGTCTTCAAGAAACTGCCCAGCCTAAGGAAAATGTAAGTCCAAGTTCCTGTCTCATTAGTATTCATATGTAATATAATTCCTGCTACCTTGTACTGTGAGGAAGGGGAGGGGTCCCATTCAGACTGTTCAGTGCTGCAATAATAGAATGTCCTGTTTTCTTTCCATTTCAATTTCAGTGAATTTAGTGGAAGAGGTGTCTGACTGCCCTGGCAGGCAAGATCCTCAGTTTAGCCACTGACCAGGTGTGGGCGGGCAATGGGACCACAATCTTCCCATGTTGGCCCACATACTTGAACCCATCCTTCCCAAGC
The DNA here is from genome assembly GCA_019425775.1 of Rafetus swinhoei. Lineage (NCBI taxonomy): Eukaryota > Metazoa > Chordata > Testudines > Trionychidae > Rafetus > Rafetus swinhoei. The sequence goes on along the minus strand of CM033428.1, from coordinate 35,370,311 downwards.
TGCATGTGCAATGTTGCTTTAGCTGTGTTGATCTCACATGAGAAAGACAAGGTGGCTGAAGTAATATATTTTATTAGGGCTCTTTCTGTTGGTGCAAGAGAAGCTTTTAAGCTTTACCAGCTCTGTGGAGTTAGAAAGCTTGTCTCTCTCACCAGTAGAAGTTGGTCCAATAGAAAATATTACCTCACCCACCCTGTCTTTTCCAAGATATGACTGACAGACATGGAAAGGAATTCAACCTTCATGCCAGTTCTGTACTCTAGTTCTTACCTGCAACTGCCAGCATGGTACTAATTAGTATTAGTACATGCCCACTCACAGCTGCTGTATCTCACATAGGCCACTAAGCAGCATGATAGCATCCGATACTCGAAATGCAAAATAATTTTAATGGGAAGTAAATGAGTGCAGCTTCTTGTGCTCACTAATATTCTGTAGAGTAGAAAAAAGCAGCTGCCTTTGACGTGCATGATTCTGTAGCCCTTTATTGGCTCTATGCATCCTTCTATCCCTATGGAGTTCGCATATTTCAGTAAGTCATATTTTGGGAGATTCAGTAATATGGGAACTTTCCTGATAAATATATTGCTCCAAGGATTCATGGCTTCAAATATATCCACTGAAACTCTATTTATTATAAAAGGATATTTATGGGCTTAATTTACATTTATCTTAAAAAGTGACTCTTATCAGATCTTATTGTTGACCTCACTTGTCCTCATCAGAATCCCATCTACAATTTCTGCTGAGTAAAATTCCATAGGTCAGTCAAATCAAGTTTGGGAACAGCAACCAACCACGTTTACTCTCCTAACATACTTTTTGAATCTCCCAGCAGATTCAAGTAATACAAGATCTCAGGATTTGACACATAACCCTGGTGTGGATCCTTTTTTTGTCACTTTGAAGGCCGCCAGAGTTTCAGATGCTGTTTATTTTAGATTCTGAACTTCAGGGATGAAAGAGAATATGAGCGTTAGTCATATCTGCAAGCCTGAAAGCTGTCATGAAGAAGCTTAGTCCTTTTTAGAGAATGTTGCTGACATTTTCACGAAGGCCTTTTGCCTGTAGAGGTCATAATGTGTAGTCCCATGCAGTAAATAGCACCACTTCTCGCAGGTGTGTTGTGAAAGCATAAGTATATACAACTGCAAAAAAAAATCTCACATAATCATGTTTTAGTTGTTGGAAATAAGATGTGATAGTTGGGGTCATTGCCTTGAATTCATTTGACACTTAAAATAGACTGAGCACCTGTCTTTCTTGTGCCTGTAGATCTATAAGGAGTTGGGGCATTTTAACAAGGCAGCCTGGTTATTCATAAACACAGCATGAAGCAGCCATATGTTTTAAGAGCTTGTTTCCTATGAAGCAATAAATCCTTGGTGCTCTATTCTTGGCAGAAGATAAGAATGTAAGATTGCAGGTGCATTTCAGATGTCCTGATTCTAGCCAGGAAAGGTCTGGTAGGGAGGTAATTGTGTCCTGGCATTCATAATAAAGCATTGCCTCAAATTTTCACTATCAGCCTCCAAGCAGAAAGTTCTCTAGTCATGCTGGTTAGCTGGGCTTCATTTTTTCCTGAAGACCCTGTTGTCCCAGAGTAAAAGGGTTGTCCCAACTGGCATGCTGGGATTTTAGAAAAAGGTAATGGAGAAAATTGCCTTCTTTAAAACAGTGCTAGTTTTCCTGAAAAGCAGGTGTCAAACTTGATTATGCCACCACTTCTCACGGTGTGAAGTGCTATAGACAGACCCTTTCCTAAAATGGCTTTAGAAGCATCCATTAAGCAATTGAGCCACTGGGAAAATAGCTCCCCTGTACGGCATGGCTTGCCCTTTGACTAAGTGATAGTCTGCTTTTGTGTGTAATACAAGGGATTTGCTTTGCAGTCTCTGTGCCAGGGAGACTTGGGTGGATGGGGTTGCAGATGGTTCTGACTCTAACAGAGTTGCTTATTGTGTGTGGCAGGGAATGTGATGGAAAAATGTTGGTTAGGCCCTCCAGCCAGCTACTGCTGCCACTTTACATAAAAGGGGCCAGAAAATTGAATCCAGCTCCCATTTTTTCAGTGTGGGTGAGGTATGCAGACTGATTTCACCACCATTTTAGAAATATCATTGCCCTCATTCCTTGGTAAGCCCCACAGGACAGGTAGTACGTGTGTCATATAGTAGCCGAGTGCTTTACAAACATTAATGAATCTATTTTCACAACACCCCTGTGAGATGGCGAGTGGGGAAAGGGACTACTCTTATCCCCATTTTACAGATGGGCAGCACAAGGAGATTAAAGTCAGAAGTTCCCACTCGTTTTGGATGCTGAATTTGAGACACCCGGGACTCAGGTTTTCAGACTACGTAGCGCTGTGCAGCACCTTGTTATGCTGAAAGCACAGCTCTCATTGACTTCAGTTGCTGATGTAAGTGCTCAGCACTTCTACCGATCAGACCCCAGGGTCTCAGGTCAGTGACCCAGAAAATAAAGCCCACACAGTTAGTGATCCTCGGTGAGAGGGTCGAGGAGCTCTTTGGCAGAGGCAGGAATAGAATCCAGTTTTCCAGGGCCACTGGGATTAGCCATGAGACTGCAATCCCCTGCCTCATTCACTACACCCCTTCCAACATCTGCAGCATAGGAGGCTGAGGGGCTTATACACAACAGCCTCCTTTACCACATATTCCTGGTTCACGCCCCCGTGCAGGGCCAGCCCCTTGTCCACAGTCTCCCGTCACCGTGTCACCATCCAGTCCATCTGTCTCCCCATTCTGGCCTCCAGTCAGGCCCACCCTGGCCCAAAATCCCTCCTCAGGCACCTCAACCTGTTTCTTTCTTCTTGGCCCTTTTTCCCAGTCTGCTTGCCCAGCCAGTCCCCGTCCCTCCCACAACCCAACTTTCAGTCCTTCTTTTCTTCTTCTCTCACCTCTGACCGTTTCTAGTCAGCCCCATCCACTCTAAGGTTCCCTCTGACCAGTCCGGCTCTCATCCCCTCTGCATTCAAATCATGCAGATCCCTCCTCCAAGCTGCCAGGCACAGAAGGCACTGAGAGCACAGGAGAGAGAGAGACTCCTTGTTCACAGTCCAGGGGCCTGGGGCCTCACCCTTCTCTGGCACAGATCATGCCTGACCACGGCTGCAATTGCTGGGCAAGTCCTGCTTGGCACCAGGCTGGAGCATGCCCAGTACGGGCAGAGTTTTGGAGGACTTTAACTTCTAATATCTTGAAACTATCGGCAGCATGGGCAACCTGCGGTTTTTCACTGCCTTATAACTTGGCCAGATTTGGGCAGATTTTCCCAGGAATGCCAAAAACCTCATCTCTTTGACCTTATCTCCTCTTGGGGTGGGGTGCATGGCTACGCCCCGCAGTGAAAGGCAAGCTGCATCCACACTCACTGTGGCGTGTAGCTAAATGCAGCATGAGAGACTCTGATGGGGGTGCGACAGCAGGGAAGGGTTCCAGCCAGACTCTTTCACGGCAGCAAGGCAAGTGTCCAGCAGCAGGGAAGCAGCGCCTGATATTGCCCTGCTAGAAATAGCAGTGTAGGTGGGCCTGTTTGGGCCTGTTGAGAGCTATGTACCATGCATACCATTCAATATAGGATTCAGCCAGGAGGGCCCTGCGCTCTACTTGCCCAAGCAGTGGCTCTCCATCTGCCAGGGGGCTGACAGACTTGCCCGGAAGGGGTGGATCTCGGGCAGAAGGGGCAGGGCTAGGGAATAGCTTTCCCCAGCCAGCCCTTCAGTGCTGCCTAGAGTGTGCTGGACAGGCCTCCAGTGGCGTTTTAAAGGGCCCAGGGCTCTAGCCACAGCTGTCGCCACAGTAGCAGGGGCAGCAGCTGGGAGCCCCAGGCCCATTTGAATCGCTGGGCCCTGGGGAAGTTGCCCCCTTCACACACAGGCGTTGGGTCTGCTGTGTACGCTGCTATTTATGCCCATGATAGCTGTACTCTGAACTCCGCTGTAAGTGTAGACCTACCCTGACACAGAGACCCGCTCCCTCCATCAAATTCCAAGTCTCTGCTCCAAAGCTTGGGGCCACTTGCGCTATTTAAAAGTCACCCTGAAGCAGACACCCACCCCGGAAACTGTCTGATCAAGTGGCAAGAATTTGGAAAAGTTATAAACCACTGAAAACGGATGCTTGTGATGGCAGGTGTCAGGAGAGGTTCATGGGCAGTACGAAAAGCCCCACCTATCATATACAATTACATCCGTGGTTAAAATAATCTGAAAATATTCCTCCTAGGCTGACGCTTGGTATGCAAAGCTACAGTCTGGGATTAAATTGATTTTTTGGGTTGTAGGGCTGAAGAATAAAATTAAATCCTTGGTACAGAAATTTTAAAGGTCGCTAGCTGGCTGTTCAATATCAGTACTCTGAACTCCACTAGCTTCAGAGGTGAGCTGAGTTAGTCTGTAACTGGAAAAACTTAAAAAACAATGAATAGTCTAGCACAGTGTTTCTCAGCCTTTTTTTTTTTTTTATAAAGTACCCATTTTAAAAAAATATATAAGTACCCCCAGTACCTGCAGTTTTCAGACACACTAAATTTTTTTCTACTGCTGCAACACATTTGTTTAAACAACTTAATCATAGCTGGGCAGGCAATGACATTTTTGGGTGTAAAAAGTACAAAAATAATAAAATGCTGTAAAACTTAAAACAAAAATTCAGTTTTCTCCACATTTCAGTGGTGTTGACGTACCTCCACCCCCTAGACTTCTCTCGTGTACCCCTAAGGGTACTCGTACCACTGGTTGAGAAACACTGGTCTAGCAGCACCTTAAAGACTAACAAAGCATGTAGATGGTATCATGAGCTTTCGTGAGCACAACCCACTTCTTCAGATGACCGGAGTTATTAAAGGTCCTTTCTAAATAAGTTGGGAATGGGGTGGGGAGAGAAGGAAAAAGAAGGGGAAAAAAAGAAAAAAGGGGGAAAGAAATAGTCAGTTAGAATGCCCATGCCACATGAAGCTAATAGAGAAGGTGCTAATTGTTCTTAAGTACCCATTGTTTGGGTTTTTATGTCATTAATGTGGAATGTCCACTGTAAGTGTAGACCTACCCTGACACAAAGTCCACCCACCCCCCTCTCCCCGTCAAGTTTCAAATCCCTGCTTCAAAGCAAGATACCAAATTAGGCAACCTTTTATTTAGAAATTAAACCACTAAAAAGAGCTTGCTCTTCTGTGCCCATCAATTTTTTCCTGATTAACTTCAGTAATTGACTATGTAATCCTATATAGGGTGGAACAGTCTATAGCAGGGGTGGGCAATAAGCAGCCCATGGGCCAGCCATGATTCACCAACGAAATTTCTGGTGGGCCACCAGATACTTTATTTATCTAACATCCACAAGTATGGCTGCTTGCAACTCCGATTGGCCAGGATTTGCTGTTACTGGCCAGTGAGAGCTGCGGGAAGTGGTTTGAGCTGGGCCACCACTTCCCATAGCTCTCAGTGGCTGAAAATGGTGAGCTACGAGTGAACGTACCTGCAGTGTCTGGTGGACCGCCAGCAGCTAATCCTGATGAACCGCGTCCACCCTTGCAGGTGCTTATTGCCCACCCTTGGTCTATAGTATTAGCAGAGTGAGGGACATACCTATATTTTATACCATCTCAGACCACGGGCTCTCTCTGGGTTTCCTAGCTGACATTGTAAAGTGGATGCAAAATGGCATCTGGAATTTCAGCAATAATTGCTTATGACTAAAGGGCAATGTCTAGAAACATTTGATCAGTGGCGTCCCTTGATCCAAGTGTGCCAGTGGGGCATATGACACAGAATCTCATATGTCACCCATGGCCTAGAATGGCTTTTCTCCTTCAAAATATTCCTAAATTGCCATTCCTTCTTCACAGCACTGACTGTGCTCTGGTAACCCATGTCTTCAATACCTCTGCCAAGGTTACTGGAATGGACTGGTGGAATGGTGCTCACTCTATACTTATCTACTGAGTGCGTTGTGGGGACCTAGAAGCCTGAGTTCACCTGAGCTTTTCCTTTATTTCCTCAGACTGCGCTACCGGTCACTGAGTGCATTGGAGTGTTTATTCTAGCAATTAAAGCCTTAAAGTGCAGTTCTGCTCTGAAAATAACTCACTCTGTCACGAGGTTTATGAGTTCTATATTCACTGTGGCCTAGTAATGCCAAATCAAAGCTGCTCATTTGTCTTTTGTATGGTTAAAAGGCTAAAAAGGCCTTTCCTCTTAGAATGACTAATGTACTTTTGTTCTCAAACCCTCTTCTCCCACCAACTTAACAACATTATAAAGCCCTGGGGGAAAGAATCAGCCAAAACCCAAGAAAAAGCAATTGAAATAGTTAAAAACTTAACTTCTGACACAAGCAGCATTTTTACCCTGAAACAGGAGAAGTTCCTGAGACTCTATAAATTTCACTAGGGACTGTGCTGTTATCAATTTTATGTGGAAGGCACTTACATGCTACGGTGGCAAATAAACCCAGCTAGAGAATTTAACCCAACAGTTATTACTGAATAAACAATTCTCTGGATGCATGACCCAGAATGGAATCTAGCTCCCTTTCTCATAGCTATGTTAACTTTGCATGACCAACAGATATAAAACCATTAAAAACTTTCAACACTAATGTAAACAGATAAGACTCTGAGCAATAACCCTGTAAAATGGCACCTTTACAACAAAATAGATCTGCACTCTGTTCAGAGACATACGTTGATATAGGCCCAGTCTTCCAGACTGTTTTTTCTCCTCTCCCAAGATGTGGGTGTGTGTTTAAACTTTATCACCAGGTATGAGTTAGAGAACAAAGTCTTTAAAATGGCCAGGATTTTTATGTATTCCCCTTTGGTTCATGCCTGTGCACATTAAGTGCTTACAGGCGTGCTGCAAGACCCATTTCCTTTTCAGCTGTCCATGCCTTTTTGGTAGATTTTATTGTATGGTAGCTATGGGATGACAGAGGTTACCATTGCTATGTAAAACTAGCCAAATAAACCAGATGCAGATCTTTGATCACTCTAGTCCTTGCACCAGTGCAGAGGGAGGCTTCCTGTGAACGCCAAAGAGGTTTAGAGCCCTAGGTTTTGTCTTTGGTATACAGAAGTGATAATTACTGGTATCAGCCCCACTGGGATCCTTCTCTCATATGCACAAGTTCAAAGCATAACAAAAATTAAAAAGCACAGGGTGTAGGCAGAGATTGGACATGTCTGTGGAGTCATGGCCTGAAGTGATCTTCATAGTAAGAGGCCAGAGTAAGCTGGAAGCTACACAGAGGACACTCATTAATACAGGGCTGGGTTCCACTGTGTTCCTTGGCTCCCCTCATTTGTAACCTTACATGCAAAACTGTGCACCTGGGTTATGCTGGATAGAACACTTACTATACTACTGTATGGCTGTGACCCAAGTGGCTCTAACAATAACGAAGGAAATCCCCTCTCAGACCCTGTGAGTTACATTTCTGCACTCCATTTCCCTCAGTATTTGAGCACCTCACAATCTTAATATTTTTATGCTGATTTGGACTCCCCTAATACAGCACGGTAGCCAAACCTATTGCGATGGGGAAGTAATGGCAGCATGTGTCTCCCCTAGAAATCCTGCCGTATTTGTATGTAATAATGGTATACGTGTGGGCAGCTTTCACTTTGGAGCCTTTGTCTGTCTTGTCAATAATCCATGTATTGATATGGTCCTGAAGGATTCATTGACCCTTGGATTTAAGAACCAAGTGCGCTCGCTTATCCTGCATACCAAAAAGTCATTACAGGGTTGTCTAATAAACTTGTTCTGCATGTTTGAAGAAGAACCTAAATATTATACTCCTGTGGTGGAATGGGTGCAAGGGGGAATAAATCTTTCTTTTTCTAGAGCTGTCCCAGATATTTATAAATGAGGGTGGGAGTGGTAAGTTAGAGCCAAGATAGGAACAGGGAAATGAAGATGATTTCTCTGAGGTAAGATCATGTCAGTGTCAGAGCTGGAAAGAAAAATCTTAACTGCCAATCACATGCCATAGCCACAGGGCCACATTTTCACCTGGAAAGTAGGTTCCAGATTTTACAATCTAGTTCATGGTCCTTTTTTTTTTCTGAAAGAAAGAAGGTTGCTGCATTGTTTGAATGCAAGGATTTTTATGTCAAGACCAGGATAGACAAGCTAGATAATATGTAGAGCTCATCTGGGATTTTTTTTTGGAAACAATTTTTATTCAGAAAATGCTGATTCATCAAAATAAAAAATGTTGAAGGAAGCAGTTGATTTGATGAAACTTTCATTGAGAAAAGTTTCCTTGGGACCAGGATAAAGATTTGGTCATGACATGTAAAGGGAGGGGCACAAAGAGAAGGGACACAGTACTGAGAGTGGCCCCTAGGGGCAGCGAGCCCACAAGGGAGAGCTATCCTGCAGGGTGTCCACAGGGGGCAGCCGCAGCAACAAGAGAGTGGCCAGAAGGGCTGGGGGTCCGCCATCTTGCCTGCCAGCACACCGAATGAGTTGCCCCCCCTGCCCCAAAACCTTCCCCCCTCTGGTCCTTGGCTGCATTGCCAAAGAGGAGGGGGGAGAAAAAAAGGCCTCTGGTAGCCAAAGGGGCTGGAGGGAGAGAACTGCCAATGCCAGATGGAACCCCCCCACACACAGAACCCCTCCTCATCCCCCAATCGTCACTCTCATACCCCACACCCCCAAGGTCCTGCCCTGATTCCTGTATCCCCTATACCTCCAGCTTCCCGCCCTGAAGGATCCTGGCAATGCCATGTAAGTCTTCTAGTTTCATATATTTGGGTGGGATGGGAAAATCATTTCCTGCCCAGCTCTAGTGGGGAGTAGGATAACTGCACCTCTAAAACTTCCTTTGCTCTGAATGGCTTAGAAGTTGGAAGATAGGACCCTAGGCCCCTCATGTCTAGGTGATACGGGATCAGCTCTAGCTGAGGTTAGTAATGCCAAAAGTTATTCACTGACTCCAGGAGACAGATATTCACATCTCTGAATTGCCTGTGCCCCACCAGCAGTCTCAGCAGAAAGACCATTGGGCATGGAGCCAGGAGGAGAGGGTGAATCCTGTATGGAAGGTCAAGGTACACCAGGAGGGCTGCATAAGAAAACCTGTATTAACGGCCTGTATGACCTGCTCACCAGATAGAGATTAGCTCAGTATCATCCCTCCCTCCCTCCCCCCGCTGAACAGATTCACTTAAACGAAAACTCATGTATCTCTGTAAAACAAATCCAGAATAACAGATGGAAAATAGGATTGAGCCGGAAGGTTGCCAAGACTGATCTAATATTATTTCAAAGCACTTGTTTCAAGTATGATTTGGGATGGAATCTCAGCATTCCTGAAGGAAACGGCTTTTAATGTTTGAAATAGTAAGGGCCTGCTGTGAAATCAGTTTTTTTTCCAGAAGTTTACTCCAGATGGAAACATGCCATTTTCACTGTGAAATTACTCTGTCACCTCTGTCCATATCATGTTGCCAGCATGCTGAATCTTTTTAGGCACCTTGACCCTTATTTCCAGGGTCTAAGACTCTAGAGCTTTCCAGATTCCAATCAGGCTTCAGCTAATTTGTGCTGAGCTTGTGTTTGTTGGTGTGTGGTGGTGGGTTGTTTTTTTTTTTTTCCTCTCTGTGTTTTTGAGTGAGGCTTTAGAGAGGGAGTTCTCCAGGTAGAGGAGAAGCAGATACAGGACTCTTGAGGGAAGTGTGTGTTGTGTTTGGGGCTTTCTTGCTGTGTGCTGAGCTTGTGTTTGTGAGTGAGGGTTGGTGTGTGTTCTTTTTGTTTGTTTGTTTTTTCCCCTGTGTTTTGAGAGTGAGGCTTTTTTTTTCACTTCCCTTTGCCTTCTCCCTCCCCTTCATGGAGTGTGTGCTGTGATTGGCTGGTGATTGGCTGTGATTGGCAGGTGGAAACTGTTGGCTTCTAATTAAAGTTTGAATTCTAGAAGCCTCTGATGATTAGCTGAGCCTTGGTAGGGGAGGACTTTCAGGCAGTCCAGGGCTTTATAAGGCTCTTTGGGCAAGCGACCAAGGAGCTTGCGAACAGGTGAGTGCTAACAGGGAGTTTAGAGAGGGAGTTGGGAAGGGGTGAGGTTCTCTTGCCTTTCTTTTTAAATCCCTTCTCCAGGACAGCAGGGATGGATGGTGATGGTTCTGCTGTTGTTACCTGCACGGAGTGTGCCATGTTTGTCTTCCTCCCGGAAGAAAGAACAGATTTCATCTGCACAAAGTGCAAGCTGGTCGCCATTTTGGAAGAAAAAATTAGAGGGCTGGAGGCCCAAGTGTCGACCCGATGCTCGATCAGAGAGGATGAAGACTTCCTCGATAGAAGGCAGCGTTTAATCCTTCAAGCACGGCAGGCGGAAGAGCCGGAGAGGGCAGTACGTGACCAGGAAGAGAACTGGCAGCATGTAACTTCTAGAAGGGGAAAAAGGCCAGCATTGGAATCCCCCAATGCTATAGAGGTAAGTAATCGCTTTCAGGCTCTCTCCACAGGCTCTGCGGTGCTGAATGCTTTGGAAGGGATCTCACAAGGAAGAAACCGGAAGGGAACACCATCTACTGGAAGGCATGGGATGCGTAGTCCTAGGGATGGGGTTCACGGCCACCACCCCCAAAAAGAAAACGATGGGTGGTGGTGGTCGGGGACTCCTCCTAAGAGGACTGAGCCATTCCTCTGCCGTCCGGACCTGGAATCTCGAGAGGTATACTGCTTACTGGGAGCTCGCATTCAGGATGTGACTGAGAGGCTTACCAAACTGATCAAACCTTTGGATCGCTACCCTTCCTGCTTCTCCATGTGGGAACTAACGACACGGCCAGAATGACCTCGAACGGGTTACTGCGGATTATGTAGCGCTGGGAAGAAGGATCCAAGAACTCGGAGCGCAAGTGGTGTTCTAGTCCATCCTCCCTGTTGAAGGGAAAGGACTGGACAGGGATCGTTGAATTGAGGACGTAAATGCGTGGTTGCGCAGGTGGTGTCGCAGAGAGGGCTTTGGTTTTTTCGACCATGGGACTCTGTTCCGGGCACGAGGATTGTTAGGAAGAGATGGGATCCACCTAACCAAGAGAGGAAGGAGCATCTTTGCGGGCAGGCTTGCAAACCTAGTGAGGAGGGCTTTAAACTAGGTTCGTCGGGGGACGGTGACCAAAACCTTGAGGGGAGAGGGAAAGTCGGATACTGGGAAGAAATGCACAGAGGAACGAGCAAGAAAGGAGGACCCCTGCTTCGAATGGAGAAGATAGGGCGATCAACTGGTTACCTGAGGTGTTTGTATACTAATGCGAGAAGCCTGGGCAACAAACAGGAAGAACTGGAGGCCCTGGCCCAGTCCGAGAAATATGATTTAATTGGGATAACAGAGACTTGGTGGGATGACTCGCATGACTGGAGCGCTGTCATGGAAGGGTATAGACTGTTCAGGAAGAACAGGCAGGGGAGAAAAGGAGGAGGAGTTGCACTATATGTAAGAGAGCACTATGATTGCTCTGAACTCCAGTATAAAGAGGAGAAAAACCTGTTGAGAGTCTATGGGTTAAGTTTAAAGGAGCAAACAACAGCAGTGATGTTGTGGTTGGTGTCTGCTACAGGCCACCGAATCAGGTGGATGAGGTAGATGAGGCTTTCTTGGACAACTGAGAGAAGCTTCCGGATCGCAGGCCCTGGTTCTCGTGGGGACTTTAATCACCCTGACATCTGTTGGGAAACCAATACGGCAGTACACAGGCAATCCAGGAAGTTTTTGGAGAATGTTGGGGATAACTTCTTGACGCAAGTGCTGAAGGATCCGACCAGGGCCGTGCGCAGCTTGACCTTCTGCTCACAAACAGGGAGGAACTAATAGGGAAGTGGAGGTAGGTGACAACCTGGGAAGCAGTGATCATGAGATGGTAGATTTCAGGATCCTGACCAAAGGAAGAAAAGAGAGTAGTAAAATACACACCTTGGACTTCAAAAAGCAGATTTTGACTCCTCAGAGATCTGATGGGCAGAATCCTGGGATGCTAACATGAAGGGAAAGGAGTCTAGGACAGCTGGCAGTATTTTAAAGAAGCCTTATTGAAGGCACAGAAAGAAACCATCCCGACGAAGCAAGAGAGGCAAACATGGTAGGAGACCGGATTGGCTTACGGGGAAATCCTTGGTGAACTTAAGCACAAAAAGGAAGCTTACAAAAAGTGGAAACTTGGACAAATGACCAGGGAGGGGTTTAAATGTATAGCTCGAGAATGCCGGGGGGTTATCAGGAAGGCGAAAGCGCAAATGGAATTGCGACTGGCTAAGGATGTGAAGGATAACAAGAAAGGTTTCTACAGGCATGTTAACAAGAAGAAGGTGATCAGAGAGGGTGTGCGGCCCCTACTGGATGAAGGAGGTAACCTAGTGACAGATGATGTGGGAAAGCTGAAGTACTCAATGCTTTCTTTGCCTCTGTATTCACGGACAAGGTCGGCTCCTGGACTTCTGCGCTAAGTGACTCAAGATGGGATGAAGATGGACAGCCCGTGGTGGGTAAAGAACAGGTTAGGAACTATTTAGAAAAGCTAAGCGTACACAAATCCATGGGTCCGGACTTAATGCATCCGAGGGTACTGAGGAGTTGGCAAATGTCATTGAGGAGCCTTTGGCCATTATCTTTGAAAAGTCGTGGAGATCGGGAGAAATCCCGGATGATTGGAAAAAGGCAAATGTAGTGCCCATCTTCAAAAAGGGAAGAAGGGATCCAGGGAACTATAGGCGGTCAGTCTTACCTCGGTTCCTGGAAAAATCATGGAAGGGATCCTTAAGGAATCCATTTTGAGGCACTTGGAAGAGAGGAAAGTGATTAGGAATAGTCAGCATGGATTCACAAAGGGCAAGTCGTGCCTGACCAATCTGATCAGCTTCTATGATGAGGTAACTGGCTCTGTGGACGTGGGAAAGTCAGTGGATGTGATATACCTTGACTTTAGCAAGGCTTTTGATATGGTCTCCCACAATATTCTTGCCAGCAAGTTAAGGGAATGCGGATTGGATAAATGGACAGTAAGATGGATAGAAAAATGGCTAGAAGGCCAGGCCCAGCGGGTAGTGATCAACGGCTCGATTTCAGGTTGGCGGTCGGTTTCTAGTGGAGTGCCCCAAGGTTCGGTTCTAGGACCGGTTTTGTTCAATATCTTTATTAATGACCTGGATGAGGGGATGGACTGCACCCTCAGCAAGTTTGTGGATGACACTAAGCTAGGGGGAGAGGTAGATACGCTTGAGGGCAGAGATAGGGTCCAGAGTGACTTAGACAAATTGGAGGATTGGGCCAAAAGAAATCTGATGAAGTTCAACAAGGACAAGTGCAGAGTCCTGCACTTGGGACGGAAGAATCCCAAGCACAGTTACAAGCTGGGGACCAACCAGTTAAGTAGTAGTTCTGCAGAAAAGGACCTGGGGTTACAGTGGATGAGAAGCTGGATATGAGTCAACAGTGTGCCCTTGTAGCCAAGAAGGCTAATGGCATATTAGGTTGCATTAAGAGGAGCATTGCCAGCAGATCCAGAGATGTCATTATTCCCCTTTATTCGGCTCTGGTGAGGCCACATCTGGAGTATTGTGTCCAGTTCTGGGCCCCCACTACAAAAAGGATGTGGACGCATTGGAGAGGGTCCAGCGGAGGGCAACCAAAATGATTAGGGGGCTGGAGCATATGACTTATGAGGAGAGGCTGAGAGGAGTTGGGTCTGTTTAGTCTGCAGAAGCGAAGATTGAGGGGATTTGATAGCAGCCTTCAACTTCCTGAAGGGAGGTTCCAAAGAGGATGGAGAGGCTGTTCTCAGTAGTGACAGATGGCAGAACAAGGAGCAATGGTCTCAAGTTGTGGTGGGAGAGGTCCAGGTTGGATATTAGGAAAAACTATTTCACTAGGAGGGTAGTGAAGCACTGGAATGGGTTACCTAGGGAAGTAGTGGAATCTCCATCCCTGGAGGTGTTTAAGTCTCGGCTTGACCAAGCCCTGGCTGGGTTGATTTAGTTGGGATTGGTCCTGCCTAGAGCAGGGGGTTGGACTTGATGACCTTCTGAGGTCTCTTCCAGCTCTATGGTTCTATGATTCTATGATTCTAATAGTAGATCTTTTCTAAGGGCAGTTGCTTTCAGCTACCCATCACTTTTGTTTATTCTCTAGTAAGTGGCAAAAAGAGTTCAGGAAGACAAATAGTAGAGCACATCTTGGTGAGATATCTCCAACAATCCCTCTGGAATCGTAGTCAAAGAACAGTCTTATGTTCATTTGTTGTTTTAAGCCTTGTCTTTCCTCACCTCTGCTGTCTGGTTTATCTTGTACGATTTAATGTAGATTTTTAAGATCTTGAGGGCAGAGAATATATTTTTGTCTATCCTGTAAAACACTTATTATGTTTTTGGACACTTAAAAACTAATCATGTATTGCTGGTGAAAGGAGTAGAGGTCAACAACCCAGATGGTTGAAGTCCCATATTTACAGTAGTGACAGTGAAAGGTACAAGCTTGACAACTGATATGCCTTATTCTTGATCAGTTTGGTGGGTTCAGTTTGTAAGCTAAAAAGCTAAGGCCTCCTTCAGTGTCTGGCCAGCCTGCTGAGTGTGTTTGGTTTTTGCAACGTGAGTGTATGTCCTATAAGAAGTGATTAGCAACCACTCCTTTACATGGATGACCAAATAGCCTTCAGATAGTAATGAAACCTAATCACTACAGGTCTGGGTCGGATTATAAGTGGTGAACTATAGGTCAAAGGTGTTATGTGGATTACCAGTCAGAGAACAAAACAGCAAATATACCTCACTCCATCATCACCACCAGGGAAAGCGAGACGTGAGCGATAGAAGTAACATAATGTAGGGATTCAAACAGACACAAAAGAGATGCTTTCAACAGACAACAGCTAAGCCCCAAATTAAGTTCATATGTCATAATCTCCAAACTAGGCTGGCTTTGACACTGAACATAAACTCTTGTCTTCACGTCATGGATGAAAGTACAAAGTACAAAAAACATTTGTAAATCCCCTTCTTCCCCCCTGGCTGGCTGCAGAATGCACAAGAGGTGATGGGTCACATGCTGTATGGCCCAGTATCTGACAGTTGTTCAGCAGACATAAACCAGCTTACCAGAGTTTACCACGTGAAACCCATCTCCAGTCTACAAAGTTTCTTTCATTCAGGGACAAGTTCTGCAAAGAGCAAGCCCCACAATGTTTGTTTGCATCTCAGGCCAGAATTGTACTGCTGCCATGTGTTCCATTAACTTTTATCCTAATCAAACTGTCCATTCTCCATTCCCAGGCACAAGTCCAATGTCTTTTTGTTTGCTTGTTTTCCCCTTTTTTAAACACAGATTCTGAATCCCTAACTCATGTTGAATAGCGATGGGACCACTTCTGTAATAAGGCACTACTCAATATGAGTATTGGTGGCAGAGTCTGGCCTTTAGACTGTATGCTTTTTGGGGGATGGACATGTATGGCCCTATACTCAGAGTCTGATTACAAATACTGATTATTATTATGAATAGTAACTCTGAAGTCAATGCAGTTATTCATAATAACATGCACTGAGCCTCCTAGTTAATGTTTTCAGGGTTGAGTCCTAAAGTTCTTGGCAACTTAAGATATCATTTTCATAAATAAGAGTAGCCTGTTACAAATCACTGAGGGTACGTCTACACTGCAACACTATTTTGAAAGAACTAGCTCTATTCCAAAATAACTTAGTCTGCGTTTACACAGCAGGCAGTTATTTCGAAACAGTGTCAAAATACTGTCAAGCTGGAGTACTTCTTACGCCGACTCCTGTAACCCTCGTTGTATGAAGAGTAAGGGAAGTCGGAAGAAGAGCACTATTTTGAAATAAGTGCTGTGTAGATGCTCCCTATTTAAAAATAAGCTATTTCAAAATAAGATACGCAATTGACATCGCTGAATTTGCGTAGCTTATTTCTAGTTAAGCCTTGCAGTGTAGACTCACCCTAACAGTGTTTTATCAAATGGAAGTTTTCAGTCCATTTGGCTTTTTCACAAATACAACACAGTCAGCCCAGGTTTCGTTTCAGGTTTAAAGCATTTTCTAGTTTAATTACTTTGCACATTTGCATTCATCATTCCCTTCACATCTTGACTTTATAGGTTAAGGTTCTTCCGTTCTCTGCTACTTGCAGATTTACCCAGTGTTGCTCGGGTCCTTATAATATAATAAGAGGAAGTTGCATACCGAATTTGGTGGGCCCAGTTATTACCATTTAGAAAGAGTCCTTGAACAAACACATAAACACACAAACAGACAGACACTCTCAAATAAATAGTAGATAAATAAACATCTTTATACCATGCATTCAGGGTAGAAATTTAGAGCATGGAGCTGAAAGTTGCAGTATCTTTACCTGAGAAATAAAGTAATATTTATTTCAATTTGAATGATGTTTGGAGTTTTATCAAGTGCCATGCTGTTTCTGATCTTAGACATTTGAGTCGGACACCGGTATGCATATGTTTCTCCACTTGATTATTGTTCATGTGTTAAAACTAACGTGGCATTCAGTGTAAAGGTGATCCATGTGCCTGCACTCTGTGATTACATATAGCTTGCAGGAGCTGAGCACTCTGCACCCAGTCCATCAGAACCACTTTAGCAGGCATTTAATTATATCAGGGGTCTCCAACCTTTTTGAACATGAAATCACTTTTTGAATTTAAGTGCAATCCAAGATCTACCTCAAATATAAATACCCTTGCCCCACCTCCTTCCCGCCCCTTCTCCAAGGCCCCGCCCCTGCTCACTTCATCCTCCTTTTCTTGCCCATCCTCACTCACTTTCAACAGGCAGGGGCAGAAGATTGGGGTGCAGGCTCTGGTCTTGGATTAAGGGATCTGGAGTGTGAGAGGGGCTCTGAGCTGAGCTTGGGGCAGGCAGTTGGGATGTAGGAGGGGTTTTACGTGCAGGCTCTGGGACGGTGTTTGGATACAGGGTGCTAGGGGCTAGGGCAGGGGCTTGGGGTGCAGAAGGGGGTTCATGACTGGGGTAGGGTTTCGGGATGTGGGCTCCAGCTGGGCATTGCTTACCTCAGATGGCTCCTGGTTGGTGGTGCAGTGGGGCTAAGGCAGGTTCACCCCTGCCCAAGCCCTGCACCACTCCCTAGAGGAGCCAGCAAACTCCTGCTGAAGTCCTGTTGTGCCCCCTCTCTGCTCTGTGGAGATAGGATACAGGGTGGGAGGGGGTCACCCTGACATCAGCACCCTTCTTTCCCTCCTCTGCCCTGCACAGCAAGCAGGAGGCTCCCAGGGGGAGGGGCAGCTCCAAGGCAAAGGGCAGGAGGTGCACAGCAGTTGGGGGAGAGGCCAGCACTTGGTAGCCTCTTAGCCAAACTAGTCAGGATCGCCTGTCAGAGGCTCCACAATCTGCCGGTAGATCCCGATCGACTGGTTGGTGACCACTGAATTATATGCACAAGCACTGTGCCAGAATGCTCTGCACATTGCAGGATTGAGTTCATTAAGGGTATGTCTACACAGCAGGGCTAAAATTGAATTAAGCTACACAACTTCAGCTATGTCAATTGTGTAGTTAAATCAAAATAACTTAACTCAACTTTTAGCGATGTATACACAGCAGGCAGTCAAAGGAAGAACGCTCTTCCTTCGACCTCCCTTACTCCTCGTAAAATGAGGGTTACAAGAGTTGGAAGTAAGAAGTCCTCCAGCTCACCATTATTTTAAAACTAGCCAATTAGCCCATCATAAGACAGGATTTTCAGGTCTCTCCTCCACGTCGGTCTTCTCTCCTGAGCCTCTGGTCTCTCTCTCTCTCTCTCTCTCCTCCTCCTACTTCCTCCTCCCCTCTTTCTCTCAGCTCTCCTCTGCCTCCTGCCTCTCTCTCTGTCTCTCTGTCTCTTTCACTTCTCCTCCCCCTCCTGCCTCTCACTCGGGGGACCGCGGAGCCCACATGGCCATTTGGGCTCTGCACTCCCCGTGCTGCGTGGGGGGCGCGGAGCCCAAACAGTCGCTTGCTCCCACGCGGCGGCCTGGCTGAGCAGCGCAGAAGTCAGCCGAGCGCCATGGCTGGAGGCGAAGGGGGGTGGGGCGATGATGTTTACGGCCAGGGGGCGGGGCCTGGAGCCGCTGTCATGCCGCATGTCACCGCCCCGCCTCCCTTCCCCTCCCACCGTGGCGCTCGGCTGACTTCTGCGCCGCTCAGCAGGGCCGCCGCGGGAGAGCAAGTGGCGCAAGCGGCCGTTTGGGCCCCACACTCCCCATGCAGCACGGGCCGCCCAGAGGGAACAGCCAGCATTTCAGCAACAGCGCCCCCCAGAGGGAACAGCCAGCATTTCAGGCAACAGCGCCCCCCAGAGGGAACAGCCAGCATTTCGGCGTTACAGACTCTCAGACACTGGGCTACTATATATTTGATAATGGCTTGCAATGTAGACATGCTCTTTGTGATTTCAGAATAGCATCCGTTATTGTGTAATAACGCTGCTGTGTAGACATACCCTTAGAGCCACGTGTAATATGGTGCAGTTCCAGTGGCTTTGGTCTCACATGCTTACCGTATTTCTGTTTCCTATCTTAGTGTGATTGTGTTTGTGATAAATGGTGTGAAAGGGGAGTTGTTAGTACATTATGATTTCAGACAGCTCTCTGCCATCCGTTACAGATTGAAAACCTGGCTGGATAATTTCTGCAAAACACATAGCCGTCAGTAAGTCTCTCTTTCCCTTGTGCTGACAAATGTTTGGAGCAAGACAGTAATCTTTTTCCTATTACCTTTGTTTTTCCCCACCAGAAACCTGAATAACAATAAGATCAAGGAGATCCGAGAAGGTGCCTTTGATGGGGCGGTCGGGGTGCAGGAGCTGATGCTGACGGGGAATCAGCTGGAATCTGTTCAAGGGCGAATGTTTAGAGGCCTCACAGGACTAAAGACAATGTAAGTGTGAAACCTGTGTCTGCCTGTTGAAAAGTATGTCTGCTTGTTTGGGAGAGCTGGGTTACAGCCATACCTGTATGCACCACAGTTATTAAATAGTAAATTATTTGGGACAGGGAATGTGTCTACTGTGTTCACAAAGCACTATGTATTTTTATGGTGCTCTGCGAGTGATAAGTTTATCTGCTGTTTCTATTTTCAGGGTAAATTCACAGTGAAACTATTTGAGTGGATTTAATCATTTAGCATTTTAGTTAATAGAATTAATTCAAATCCCTTTTAAACTCTGCTTTTTAAAATTCACTTTGGTCTAATTAATATACTCTCTGTGATATTGTCTGTGATTATATCAGAGATGATGGTCTCATGGTGAAGACACAGCACTAGATTCCAGAATATTACGGTGTAAATTCCCAACTCTGCCACAGATTTCCCATGTGGCCTTGTGCAATGCACTTAATATCTGTGTTTTAAAGTTTCCACTCTCTCATAGGTGTTGAGGATAAATTATGTAATTCATATGAGGTACTTCAGTGATAGGACCATATAAGTACCTAGACACAGACAAACAGCAGACACTGAAAAATGGCTCAGTTGTCTTCTGCCCATATACTGAAGATAAAATCAGAAAGAATGATGGCATGTGATCGACCACTTGATGAATATCCTTTTTGCACAATCTCTCTGTTGGAGGAGGATATAACACCTGAGCAATATGACTTTCCCTGGCAGTTGACTCCAAAATGCCAAATGAATTTTTAAAAAGTTCAGTTTAGTCACAACAAGTGTTTCTTACTTTGCAAAGTATCATAGTGCCAAACCCGTCAGTCCTTAAACAAAACAACCCTGATGTGATTTGGAGGTTTGCCTGGGTGAGGACCTCACAACTTGGCCCTTAGAGACAAAAACTGGAGAACTTTTCTTCACTGTTCCTTCAACTTTTGCTTTTCTTTGGCTTTTAGTCCAGCTGATGTGTGTGTTTTACTGAGAAACTTTTAAATACTGTTTGTGAATACTAAATTAACTTTTATGCTATGGAAGCAGCCCATGGCAGAGCTCCCAGGAAAAAAAGTATTTTTCATAGCAAGATATTTAACATTGGAGCTATGCTGCTGACTTGACCTGCATTTCCCCCAACCTGCTAACGTAGTCTAAATACACACTGCATTAAATGAAATTCTGTAAGTATAAATTTTCTTTCAGAAAGGGCACCTCGTGTGTGGTATAGAATCCAGAGCTGGATTGAGAGACATATACTTGAATCTATAAACCTGTGTTCTTCGAGCATAAAAACTATAACCTTAAACCAAGAGGCCATGTTGGACAGAAGTGTGCATTGATTTTTAAAATCCTACGTGCTTCTATAAATGTACTAAATACTTATAAAACTGGATAGGCATTTAAAAGCCTTCCTGCTATGTGAAGTTACTCTCTAAGATGTATGGAATCCAAAAACTGTGTGTCACTGACATATGGCTTCAATATAATGTACTTCCAGAATTGACCAAACACAACTAGGGCCTTAGACACGCCCTTCTCTTGTTATAGCATGCTCCTTCCAGAGTTTATGGTGTAGGTGGAACCGTTGCATGAAGGGACAAGTTCCCCCCAATTTTTTGATAACCTATTCATATCTCTTGTCATGTGCTTTTGGGTCTCCCCTTTTTAACATGCTTTATTTAACCACTGCTTATGGCACCATATTGTAGGCAACTGAGGTGATAACTGGATTTGGAAATAGATCCACCTAAAACCTAATGTCAAGTCATGACCTTTCATACCAACTGTCTGATTAGAATGTCTTGCTAAATCTAGGGAGTCCTGTGGCACCTTACAGACTAACAGATGTATTGGAACATGAGCTTTCGTGGGCAAAGACCCACTTTGTCATCTGCCCACGAAAGCTCATGCTCCAATACATCTGTTAGTCTGTAAGGTGCCACAGGACTCCTTGTCGCTTTTGCAGATGCAGACTAACACAGCTACCCCTCTGATACTTGCTAAATCTAATCTCTCTCAGGCAATTGTAAAGTACGTCCCATCAGAGCAGTATCCAGCTGGCTAGCTGGCTGGTATCAGCATGGGATGTGAACGCAAGGTCGACCGAACTCAAACTACCTGGATTTCAGAGCAGAGAATTATTTTCCCTTTAGTGTATGTGCTTAGGTTTTTAGAGCGGTGCTCTCATAGGGTTCATCTACACTGTACCCTTAGCTCGAAATACAGGACAGAATTTGAACTATGCAAATTGCGTAGCTTATTTCAAGTTAATTTCAAAGTATTTTATTAATTTTGAAATAAACCGCTATTCCAGAACCCTTAATCCTTATGGAATGAGGTTTACAGGGACGCCAGAATAGTAAGCCCCTTATATTTCAAAATAACAGGTTTGTTTAAAAGACGCAGAATAGCTATTTTGGGATACCAGAAGTATCCCAAAATAGCGCCGCAGGGTAGACATACCCATACAGTGCTCGCATGTGTTTTGAGACACTCTGGTGGTACACTTTAGCTACTGAATAATGTTTAATCTACAGATGAATAGTGACATTTCTGTACCACAACATTCTTTGATATGAAATGTGACACGTACTTCATGAATAGTTTTAAAGCCTTTGTTACTATGAAGCAAAACTAGAGATTATAGTATTTCAAATCAATTAGGCTTTACCATTACATCCATTGTTACCATAACTCACAACAACGTATGTCCATTTGGTACAAGTGCTGAGCAAAGAGGTATTTTATGGGGTCATTATTTTCCTCTGACTACTATTAGGAAAATTAATGATGACAATAAGATTTCAGAGCTGGTTTTGGTTTGGCAACTCTTTTTTTATACCATACATAAGCTTCCATTGTTGCTGTCTCCTTTCATAGTGATTCATAGTGAAAACAGAGATTTTAAAAAGTTATTTAGGATAGTCATTTATTAATGCAATGATAAGTATTATGTTCATAGGGTAGTCAAAGTCCGTATCTGGTAGCCTCAGAAATCCATTTTAGATTGCTCCCATAGGGTATGTCTACACTTGCCCCCTAGTTCGAACTAGGGAGGCAAATGAAGCATACTGAAGTTGCTAATGAAGGGAGGGATTTAAATATCCCGCGCTTGATTAGCATATTCGTGGCCGGTTGCCATTTTAAAATGCCACCGTGTGTAGACGCGGTAGTCCGATCCAAAACCGTTCCCTCGAATTAACTGTTACTCCTCGCGCAATGAGGAGTAACAGTTAATTCAAGGGAAGAGTTTTGGATCGGACTACCGCGTCTACTCGCAAGTAGTTAATTCGCTACCAGCATTTTAAAATGGCGATCGGTTATGAATATGCTAATCAAGCATGGGATATTTAAATCCCGCGCTTCATTAGCAACTTTGGTATGCTTCATTTGCCTCCCTAGTTCAAACTAGGGGGCAAGTGTAGACATGATAGACTTTTAAAGTTGACGGTATGTCTCATGCTAGTGAAGGTTTTTGGTCCCACTGTAATTTCATCTGCAGAGTGTCCACAACTCTTTAACAGCATGCGTGAGCAAGTATAATAATGGAGTTTGAGATTCATAATGATACATTTTGGAGGTGAGAAGTCCCCTTTAATAGCAATTTTTAGCCTTGGTAGTCAAAGCAGAAGGGGATCCTTATCAGCTACAGTGCTGGTGGGATTTAAACGCACTACCCTTTGTGTTAGAGACCAAAGCCTTAACCATGAGGCCACTGTAGGATGTGGGCCATTGCCCTACCTTCAGCATATAGATTATCCTGTCCACCTTCAGCCTGGCACCAGCTCCAGTCCTGGGCAGGCCCTTATCAGTTACAGCACCCTTACCTCGAAGTAAGCTACACAATTTGCACTACGCACATTGCATAGCTTATTTCGAGGTTATTTCAGAATAGCTTATTTTGAAATTTGGCACTAACTACACAGCGCCACATTTCAAAATAAAGCGCTATTTCAATAAATCCCTTACCCTCGTGGAATGAGGGCTACAAGGATGCCGGAATAGTGCGCCTGTTATTTTGAAATATATTTTGAAATAACAGGCATGTTTAAAGATGTGGAATTGCTATTTCGGGATACCTCTGGTATCCCAAAACAGCTCTGCTGTGTAGACATAGCCTTACTCTCCTGAATTACAACAGATGGATGTTAGAAATGGCAGTTGGTTGGTACTCTGCCCTTACATTAGCCCTCCCCACCAACACTACAGTCCCAAGAAGTATTCTAATTCCATGTCTGGATCTTTTCAGGATGCTGAGAAGCAACTTGATCAGCTGTGTGAACAATGACACCTTCACAGGACTAAGCTCAGTAAGACTGCTCTCGCTGTACGACAATCGCATCACCACTATCACTCCTGGAGCATTCAATACACTTGTCTCTTTGTCCACGATGTAAGTAACCCTCTTAGTTTTTTTAATGGTGCCACTGTCCAGCACTACCCAGGTGGGGGCGGGGTCCAAGTGGCCTGGCACTCCATGTACCAGGCTGCAACACCAGGAGTAGGGATCCAGGCCCAGCTCCAAGGGACAGGGGCCACCAATACAGGATGAGTGTGGATTGGGCTCAGTTCTTGCCCTCCCTCCCCCCCGCACTGTTGGGGCCTCGGATTCAGGGTTGCAGGGGGTCCAGTTTCTGATTTTGGCCCAGACCCTAGACACCCCTGTGTGGCCCTGTTGTTGTCCCATACTTTATGAGAATTTGTTAGTTGTAAAATCAAAGTGTTTGAGTGTTCAAATGGGGTGAACCCAAACTATCTTCATTTTTAAAAATTCACTGATATAAAATGTTTGGAGAAGTTAGAACCTCTGTGACTGCTTTAGAATTGCCATGCTCAGTTCAGTTTGGACAGACTGAGAAGGCAGAGAAAAGGGTTGGTTTTTTAAATTAATTAAAAAACCTTAAATGTCAAAAAGTTCCTCTTTAAAATCAATATCTAAACCCAAAAGAAAGTGGAGCTCGTTTCCCATTGGATTAAATTTGCATACCCCAGCTTAAACATTTGCAAAAAGTTCCTAAGGTTTTTCTATACTATTTCTGACTTTTCTTCTTATATATTTTCTTGGTTCCTTTTCTTAGTTTATCTATTTTCAAACAAGTACACACTGTTAAATATATAAAGTCTGATCTGTGCTTCCAGCTCAGAATGGGAAATTGACCTAGCTGTTAATGGAAGTTGTCTGCTTAATCCCTGCACTCTGCACTGAAAATGCACCGTAACGATCCAAACAAAACAAATTCTTTGTTGCTGTGACATTTATTTATTTATTTATTCATGTATTTATTTTTGGATTTAGACGTAATCTCTGTGGTGTTTACTTGTTTTTAAATAAGGCATGTTGGTTTGTTGGAAAGGGAGGTAGTAGAGCAGGTTTTGTTTTTCCCAATATTTTGTTGATCCTTTCTTCATTTTGATCATGTCTTCTTGTTGTTTATAGTTGATACATGCTATGGCATCTCACCTTTGGTAGGAGGGGAGAGAGGTAAACAACCCTAAAAGTCCTCCTTCAGATTGAAGGACAAGGGCGCTAACTACTGTGAAATTGTTTTCACTGCTCACCATCTGCATTGCTTGTTCTTCTATACAGGTGAAACCATCATTCCAAAATCTAGTACTCCACGTGTGCTTTACTTCCGCCTGTGGTGCCAGCATTCCCAACCTTATCTGCCTGTTCCTCTGCTCCTTGCAGTTGCTTCCATGCCTGCTTCTAGTCCAGCCCGCAAGGATCGTGTCCTTTTAAGTCTCTCTCAAAAACTCACCTCTGCTGTGCTGCCCATAGTAAATCTATTCAATCTTGTTAACAAGTTCCCTCTGTTGTTTCCCTTTTCCTAATCTCTTTGTGCTTGGCTGCTATGACATGTGATCTCAGAGCAGGGACCATCCTTCATTTACTTACTCTTGAATGACAGGAAATCAGCTCATGGAGTGTTCTAAAATAAAACGTATGTCAGTCCAGCAGCTTGAGGAATGCTTCCCAGAACAGGTAGATTGACATGCTGCCTCAAGGAGAGCTAATGAGCTAAAAATAGCTGGGTGGCCATAGTGGCGCCTCAGTCTCACCACCCAAATGCAATCCCACCCAATCCACTGGCTATATCCTTGCCACAGTGGCCACACTCCTATTTTTAGCAGCCTAGGTCAAGCACACTTCCAAGTGCTGTGTAGGCATACTCAAAGAAATAATGCTGATGTGTCCCTTTGTTTACACAGTTCACTGGGTTACTGGTTGCATAAACAAGGCAGGGAGTAATTTATGACTGTGTCATGTTTTAATGGCAGGAAAGAATTTTGCACCTTTGTGGGTACTTTTCAGCCACAGGTAAAGAATTTCTTAGCCTCTGGCGGCAGTATGTCAAAGCTGATGATAATTAACTGTGTTGCTTTGGCACAAAAAATGCCTTTTAGTAATCACTTTGGCAGTGGAAGATGGGCACTGTGTTGCTATGCACATTTGAATTAGAAATTCACTCAGACACATTTTCACATACGACTTGATCCACTGCCCATGCGAGTCAATGACAGAAGCTCCATTGACTTCACTGGATTTTGGATTTGAAGATAAGAACGGCCATGCTGGGTCAGACCAAAGGTACATGTAGCCCAGTGTCCTATCTTCTGAGAATGTCCATAGACAAGTGCCCAGGAGAGAATGAAAAGAACAGGGAATTATTAAGTGATCCCTCCTCTGTTGCCCATTTCCAGCTTCTGACATACTGAGTCTGGGGACACCATTATCATGGAATCATAGAATCATAGAGCTGGAAGAGACCTCAGGAGGTCATCAAGTCCAGACCCTTGCCCAAGGCAGGACCAATCCCAACTAAATCAACACAGCCAGGGCTTTGTCAAGCCGAAGCTTAAAAACCTCTAGGAATGGAGATTCCACCACCTCCCTAGGTAACCTATTCCAGTGCTTCCCCACACTCCTAGTGAAATAGTTTTTCTTAATATCCAAGCTACACCTCCCCCACTGTAACTTGAGACCATTGCTCCTTGTTCTGCCATCCGTCACTACTGTGAACAGCCTTTCTCCAGCCTCTTTGGAATTTCCCTTCAGGAAGTTGAAGGCTGCTATCAAATCCCCTCACTCTTCGCTTCTGCAGACTAAACAAACCCACATCCCTCAGTCTCTCCTCATAGGTCATGTACTCCAGCCTCCTAATCATTTTGGTTGCCCTCCACTGGACCCTCTCCAATGCGTCCACATCCTTTCTATAGTGGAGGGCCAGAACTGGACACAATACTCCAGCTGTGGCCTCACCAGAGCCGAATAAAGAGGAATAATCACTTCTCTAGATCTGCTGGAAATGCTCCTCCTAATGCACCCTAATATGTCATTAGCCTTCTTGGCTACAAGGGCACACCGTTGACTCATATCCAGCTTCTCATACACTGCAATCCCCAGGTCCTTTTCTGCAGAACTGTTACTTAGCCAGTCGGTCCCCAGCCTGTAATAGTGTTTGGGATTCTTCCGTCCCAACTGCAGGACTCTGCACTTGTCCTTGTTGAACCTCATCAGATTTCTTTTGGCCCAATCCTCTAATCTGTCTAGGTCACTCTGGACCCTATCCCTGCCCTCAAGCATATCTACCTCTCCCCCTAGCTTAGTGTCATCTGCAAACTTGCTGAGGGTGCAATCCATCCCATCATCCAGGTCATTAATAAAGATGTTGAATAAAACCGGTCCTAGAACTGAACCTTGGGGCACTCCGCTAGAAACCGACCGCCAACCTGACATTGAGCCATTGAACACTACCCATTGGGCCCGACAGTCTAGCCAGCTTTCTTTCCATCTTACAGTCCATTTATCCAATCCATACTCCCTTGACTTGCTGGCAAGAATATTATGGGAGACCATATCAAAAGCTTTGCTAAAGTCAAGGTATATTACATCCACTGACTTTCCCATATCCACAGAGCCAGTTACCTCATCATAGAAGCTAATCAGATTGGTCAGGCATGACTTGCCCTTCGTGAATCCATGCTGACTATTCCTGATCACTTTCCCTTCTTCCAAGTGCTTCAAAATGGATTCCTTGAGGATCCCCTTCATGATTTTTCTGGGGACTGAGGTAAGGCTGACTGGTCTGTATTTCCCTGTATTGTCCTGCTTCCCTTTTTAAAAGATGGGCACTACATTTGCCTTTTTCCAATCATCTGGGATCTCTCCCGATCTCCAAGAGTTTTCAAAGATAATGGACAAAGGCTCTGCAATGACATTTGCCAACTCCCTCAGTACCCTTGGATGCATTCAATCCAGGCCCATGGATTTGTGTATGTTTAGCTTTTATAAATAGTTCCTAACCTGTTCTTTCCCCACCAAAAGCTGTCCCCCTCCTTCCCATACTGCGTTGCCTAGTACAGTAGTCTGGGAGCTGACCTTTCTGTGAAGACAGAGGCAAAGAAAGCATTGAGCACGTCATCTTTTCCCACATCATGTCACTAGGTTACCTCCCTCATCCAGTGAGGGCCCACACCCTCTCTGATCACCTTCTCATTGCTAACATGCCTGTAGAAACCTTTCTTGTTACTCTTCACATCCCTTGCTAGCTGCAATTCCAATTGCGCTTTTGCCTTCCTGATAACTCCCCTGCATTCTCGAGCAATATATTTATATTCCTCCCTAGTCATCTGTCCAAGTTTCCATTTCTTGTACGCTTCCTTTTTGTGTTTAAGCTCACCAAGGATGTCCCTGGTAAGCCAATCTGGTTGCCTATCATATTTGCTTTTCTTACTGCACATTATGATGGTTTCTTCCTGTGCCTTTAATAAGGCTTCTTTAAATTACTGCCAGCTCTCCTGGACTCCTTTCCCCTTCATGTTAGCATCCCAGGGAATCCTGCCCATCAGTTCTCTTGGGGAGTCAAAGTCTGCTTTTCTGAAGTCCACCGTGTGTATTTTGCTGCTCTCCATTCTTCCTTTTGTCAGGATCCTGAAATCTACCATCTCATGATCACTGCTTCCCAGGTTGTCACCCACCTCTACTTCCCCTACTAGTTCCTCCCTGTTTGTGAGTAGCAGGTCAAGCTGCGCATGGTCCCTAGTCAGTTCCTTCAGCACTTGTACCAAAAAGTTATCCCCAACATTCTCCAAAAACTTCCTGGATTGTCTGTGTACTGCCGTATTGGTCTCCCAACAGATGTCAGGGTGACTAAAGTCCCCCATGAGAACCAGAGCCTGTGATCTGGAAGCTTCTCTCAGTTGTCTGAAGAAAGCCTCGTCTACCTCATCCACCTGATTCAGTGGTCTATAGCCAACACCAACCACAACATCACCCCTGTTGCTTCTACCTCTAAACTTAACCCATAGGTTCTCAACAGGCTTTTCTCCTCTATATACTGGAGTTCTGAGCAATCCTACTGCTCTCTTACATACAATGCAACTCCTCCACCTTTTCTCCCCTGCCTGTTCTTCCTGAACAGTTTATACACTTCCATGACAGTGCTCCAGTCATGCGAGTCATCCCACCAAGTCTGTTATTCCAATCCATGTTGACTTTTCCCCAACAAATTATGTTCATCTATGTGTCTGAACATTCTGTTCTTTACTGTAGTTTTAACTAATTTCCCTGGTATTGCAGTTAGACTTACAGACCCATAATTGCCAGGATCACCTCTAGAGCCTTTTTTAAACATTGATCACATTCGCTGTCCTCCTGTCATATGATTTGTGGCCATATTATTCAATACATGCCTTGCCTACACTTATAGAAGCAAGCAGTGTGCAGGCAATACAGGGCAGGTTGCATCCACACTCGTCTCTGTGGTGTATAGCGACTTGCAGCAGTCAGAGACTTTGGTGGAGGAATGCAGCAGGGAGATGCTGGAACCTTTCACTGGAGCAGAAAGGCTCTGGCAGCAGGGAGGCTGCAGTGCACTAGACTGCTAGAAACAGCAGTGTAGAGATGGTAGGCACTTCTTGGCCATGCAGAGAGCTGTGTAGGGTGTATACCATAGGGTTCAGGTGTTCAGGGCAGTCTGCTCTCCTTGCCTAAACCATGCCTCACTGTCCACACTGCTATTTGTCCCTAGGCCATGTAGTGACATGTAGTCACACCTTTACATGAAAAATGAAGAGCTGTTGTGTTTCCAACCTGTGTTTCACGACAGCAGTCCAGCATGAGGCTACTAGAAATTATTACTTTCATGACTTGGAGAGTTCAAAACATTTACCTATTCAGTCCAAATTGTGTGTTTACCTTTCACTTTTTTGTTGTTTATTAATACCAAACTATAAACCACTCAACTTCATATCAATTTTATAATAACCACTTACAAACTAACATTTTTCCATTCTTTAATTTGGGAAACTATAATTTGCCTCATTCACCAGATTAAAAACAGGATTGTTACTGTTTTTGCTCATAGGCACCATACAGAGAGTATTCAGTTCCTTTGTTTTTTGTGTCATTGCAAAGCATAGCTGCTTTTAGTATTTCTTATGACCAGTCAGATAAATTTAACAAATAGATATTTAGGTTCCCCTTTTTAGATGTGCATGTACTGCTGTAGGCCCAGTCCTAGTGTATGTATTACCCATACTGGACTTTGCATGGATTAAACATGCAGAGAGTGCAGTCTTACACAATATGAACTTATCTGCATAGATTTTAGAGTGTGTTTTCTAGAGGATTATAATAGAATCAAGACTGGCTACAATTTGGACCTTTTCTTTTAAATATTTCTAATAAAGACACTTCTGGTTGACTGGCTGCTACTTTATTTCAAGGGTTCTGTCCACACGTATTTCTGAAACCTTTTTAACAAGACTCCTTTGCTAAAAGCCAGATTGCCTTGTTTCAGTGTGAGTGGCTCTATTATCCTTAGGTGTAGAAAATCTGATTGTTTAATTTTATAGCATTTCAACTGTCAAACTTTACTGCTTGTGATCTGAAAATGCACACTTTGATAGCCTGGGTCAAACTCTGTCCTAACACTGTTGCAATTTATGGCCCGTTCCAGGCTTTCAAATTGCTTCTCATCAAAAATAATTTTGCATAGTGAAGCTTTTGTTCCATATGATGCTTAGATATCATTGACCTAATGGTCCTTCCGAGTGGCATCATCATATTTCCATGGAAACAGCTTGAGCTGTTTCAGTAGCAAAATATATCTGCATCTAGTTTTCTAGTATAATTATATGATGTATCTCAAAAGGGATTAGTGAAAGAATCAATATTTTGGGGAAAATACTAAGTTTAATTAATTTATATTTATTGCACTATTCCATACGTATAATTCATGCTTCCTCAGATAGTAACATTAAGTAAAGATTAGGTCATTGTTCCCACTATTGACTATGCAATAACATACATTATCAATTTTCCTCCATAAACAAATGTTACACTTGCATATTTGAATTACAGCTACAAAATTTGGACTGGAGCCAGATTTGGACTTTGCCAATCTTCCCGGGTGTTTGGATCCAGGGTTTTGGAACAGATTCATCTCAGACTTGCAATAAATGGGAAAATCTGAAGTCATGGGTTTCATTTAACTTCATGAAATCACATCAAAGAGACACCGCCTTGCGGTTCAGTTTCCAGCATTGTGAATATGGTGCCAAGTCGGTTTATAATAGTTAGTTTAAAAAGAAAATTGAGTTGCTGAGATTATTGTGACGTGTGAATGCATGTTCTCCTTATCAGAAACTACACGTAGGGTAAAATTGACCCCTAACCAGAGAGACTGCACAAGACTATTGCATCACTAGTCCTCACCATTAAATGTGTGTGGCCGTGAAATGGCAAGAGGCAACGTGCTGTCTGTAAACAGAGGTGAATTTCACCATGAAAAAATGTAACTGTGCAACGCTAGGTCAGGCAGTGACACAGCTGGGCTGCTTTAGGCTTTCACCAGCTACATCAGGGATGGGGAAATCTACAGCCTGAGGTTTGCATCTGATCCTCCAGGCTTGGGGCCCAGGCTGGCTCTCCAGCCCTGCAGCCCCCCTCCTGCCCACCACTCCTATGCCCAGCCCGCTCCTGCACCCTCCCTCCAGTCCAGACTCCACACCCCAAGCCTGCTTCCTAGGACCCCCTCTCACACACTGAACTCATTTTTGGCCCCACCCCAAATCATGGGGGAGGGTGCATAAAATCTACTAGTCTGGGACCCTGTAGACTCTGGTGTGCGAGGGGAATATGGGGAGTGTCCTTCTGCTTCTCAGTCAGGGTTTGTTTGTTTTTCCTTTTTCTCACTTTTGTGTGGCTCCCAACTGTTTTTTCTGTGAGTCAGTGGCTCCGGACCCAAAAAATGTTCCCCAACCCTGAACTACATCATTCCTAAAATGCCTTAAGAGGGGACCTTTCTCCTGCGCACCTTATCCTTGATCTGCAACCTGATCTGCCTGGTGGACTCCGCTCTTATGTAGAGCCTCTTTAACTACAGGAAGCTCGAGAGGGGACCAAAGGATCCCTGAGCTTGGATCACCTGTCAGAAATTGAAGAATGTTCTCAGCCCCAGCTCCCCTTCAGCGAAACTTGCTTAGCCGCCCTCCCCCTGCAGGGGAAATTTAAACTCTTCCTCTACACATTACTTTTCTCTAGATATTAGTTTACCCACAAAGAGCTGACAAATCATAGAATGATAGAAATGTAGGGATGGAGGGAACCTTAAAGTCATCAAGTTTAGCCCCCTGTTATGTGGCTGGACCATGTAAACCTAGACCAGGGCTACTCAACTTTAGAAGCCCCAGGGGCCACAGTGATACTCACAGCACATGCCAAGGGCCGTAGCTTAAGTGTGGTTGCATGTACATGCAAATATATATGCAAATATATGCAAATAGCTTCTTTCACACAATGACCTGGCTCTCTTGGCTCCTCCTCCTTGGGGGCTAGAAATGCCGACACCCTGTACCCGTCTGTTCCAGCCAGCCTGTCCGCTTGCATCTTTCAATGCTCCTGGGAGATGTCTTGCCATTGCAGAGCATGTTCCCAGTGGAGGTCGTGTTCAAAGGATCCCACCCACGGGCCGTGTGTTGAGCCCCATGTAAACCCAAACCGCACTGCAAGCCGCAAATAAAAGGACCACAGGCCACATGCAACCCAAGCCGCATATTGAGTAGCCCTGACCTAGAATATTCCCGACAGGTGTTGTCCAACTTCTTTAAACACAAACAATGACGGAGACTCCACAGACTCCCTGGGAAGCCTTTTCCAGAACTTAACTATCATTTAGACAGTTATTCCCCATTTTGTGACTGTGTATTTGATTTTTCCTTCTTAGGTGAATTACTTTGCACCTGTCTTGAGTGGATTTTATCTTGTTGAGATCAGACCAATTGTCCAATTTGTCAAAGTCATTTTGAATTTTAAATCTGTGCTCCATGGTGCCTGCAACCCCTCCCAGCTTGGTGCCATCTGCACATTTTATAAGCTTATTCTTTACTCCATTATCTAAATCATTAATGAAAAACTTAAACAATACCAACTGACCCCTGTGGGATTCCACTAGGCACACCCTCACAACAGGACAGCAAATCATAATAACTACTCTTTGTGAATGTTCTTTCAACCAGTTACTCACACACATTCATCTAGGCCATATTTCCTTAGTTTACTTAAGAGAATATGAATGTAGAGTTCAGATGTACTAATCTTTGGTGTTAGTCATAAATAAAAGGTGAAAATAAAGAAAACAATAAATGTCAGAATTTACACACCCACCCTCACCCCTGCTTTAAACACACAACATCTTATTTTTTAAAAAGACTCTTCTCCTCATGAAGGTCTTATTGCTGTGCCATTTTTCAACCTTCCATCACAGCTATTCCCAGGGTTTAAAAATTCAAGACTATAGCCATAGCAAGGGGGGAGGGATAGCTCAGTGGTTTGAGCATTGGCCTGCTAAACCCCCAATTGTGAACTCAATCCTTGAGGAGGCCATTTAGGCGTCTGGGGCAAATCTGTTAGGGATGGTACTTGGTCCTGCTGTGTGGGCAGGGGACTGGACTTGATGACCCCTCAAGGTCCCTTCCAGTTCTATGAGATAGGTATAAGTATAAAAGATACAATTCAAGCGTCTTTCTATGATAGGAATAGGCATTTAGTCTCCCATTTTTTGCTCCAACTAATATAATATAATATAATAAAATATATACCTGGCCATTGGAGTGTATGGAAAATTTTATCCCCAAAGGGGCAATATTCATCTGAAAATAGGGCACTTTCATGGATACCATTATGCAACCTTAACTGTTACAGTCCCTGCCCTCCTGCCATAATTAACTGGATTAAATACTAAGGATAGTAATTATACTTTCCTTATGCTTACAGTACACCAGATATGCCATATAGGTATATCCAATATGTTCTGGTGATACCAGCATGAAAAATATTGTGTTAAGGACTCAATTTGAGTCACTGTCACTGAATTGGTCTTAAAAGTTATGTTTTGTAAAACCAGTTTGGTTGAGAGTATCCCCAAAAGCCAGAAAATCCTCCTATGGAAAAAAAATGAGAGAGGAGTTTAAAGGTGTTGAGCAATGTATGTAAGATACTGAAGGGTAAATATCAGAACAGTCCACACTAAAGGCATTATCCTTTCTGGTAAGCTCTCTTCATTTTACTGTTTATTCAACTTTGATTGTTAAACCGTTTCTCTGAAGCTACGAGCCTCGTTTTTTGGTTTGATTTAGCTTTATTCCTCACCATTTCTGTAGTGAGCACCATGAAGAATGATGGCTGTTTTTCTCATACAGAACAAACAACCCTTAAGTTGGATCATAGTGGAAGGGTCTGAGATACTGAACTTTAAAAAGCTGTTAAATTTCAACAATATGCATGAATAGACTCAGTGACCCTTTGGAATCCAGTTCATGCCACCCATAGTAACTGGACCATACTACACAAGTAGTTATATTAGAAATATTAAGACTGCTTATGTACTAAAATACTGCTCCACATTAATAAAATGATAGTTTCAGGGTCTTCTAATTGAGTTATAATAATTTTTTCCATATAGCATAACTCTACTATACTAAAGAACTCTTTGCTGTAGATTCAGCGAGTTAAAGGTGCATATTGTAAGAATCCTGAAATGTGAGTGCAGATAAAAGAGTAAAGTTTATTTTTCATGTTTTCTCTATTTTGATGTGTATTTAAGCAGTTAGAAAACTCCTGGAGTCAAAATTCAGTACAGCTTCTGACAAAATGGTCTCAATTGTGAGAAATGCTGTTTAATAGGTTGGAACCTGAGACCTCTTTGCTGATCATCTTGTGGATAACTCAGACATAGGACTACTCCAAGAACCCCTTATTGTTGTAGTTCATTCATTTGTAAAGTGGGGACAATAAGGGTATGTCAGGACCTACACTGTTTTTTTTTTTAACTGACCTTTTTTCGAAAAACTTCACCTGCGTCCACACTGCAATCACGTTCTTTCGAAATTAAATCAAAAGAACACAGGGTTTTTTTCGACATTGGTAAACCTCAAATTACGAGAAAGAATGCCTTTTTGGAAAGAGCTCTTTTGAAAAAAGGCGTGTGTGAACACAGAACAGGGATATTTTTTTGAAGAAGAGGCAGTCAAAAAAAGCACAGGTGCCCTGGTGGCCATTCTGTGAATAGCAATCAGGACTTTCTTTCGAGAGAGCGTCCATGCAAACTGGACGCTTTCTTTCGAAAAAGCAGATCACTTTTCTGATCCAGTTTGAGGTGTGGATGTTCTTTTTCGAAAGACGCTTGCAGTCTAGATGTACCCTAATTGGCTTTGTAAAAGGATTTGGATTAAATTTATATTTGTGAAGCTCTTGGATATACCCAGAATAAAAGTAGAGTAGATGTGTGAAATATTCTTTAAGTTCAATGTAGCCTTTTCTCTAAAAAACTCCTTGTATATATATAGAGTCTGCCCCCAGTTGTGGAGTGTTTTCCTCTTGGTATTTATGAGTGAACATGGCAATATAGCAAAAATCCTTTGAAGCACTGACTGCTCTGGCTTTGGAGTTTAAAAATTTGGCTCATGGAAAAATTGTGCCAATGTGAGTCCATCTGGAAAATGTACAGGCCATCCTGTCTGCAGTCCTGTTGTGAGTGAAAGAAAATAGAAAAAAATTAGGATAAAAATAACTGGAAATACATTGTTGCTTTCAGTGTCTCCTTCACCTGAGAAAATATGTTTGCTTATGACTCTTTGACTCTGAAAGCTGCTCCTTTCCTCCTCATTTTGAGTCCTCTTTCTTGACAGTGAAGTAGTTAGTGGAGTCGTAGTGGAGACAAAGAAAGTTGGGGGTTTTGGTAATTGCACCACATTGTGCTGAGTTTCCTTTTGCCGTTTTAACTCTAAATATAACTTTCAATAGTCAGTGCTAGGCCAACTTGTAATTACATACCCATTGCTCTGGGTTATTGCTTGCATTGGGGTGTTTTTTTGCTAAAAATATTAGCCAGTTTTCTAAGAGTGGCTGTAAACCATATTGTGGGTGTGTGGCATTGGCCTAAAACTATATAGTCTGGGCATTGGTATGATTATTTTTATTCCTCTCAGTTCACTCAGAGGTTTTTCATGAGATTCCATAGAAATCAAGTTGCAATGGGGGAGGTCTGGCTTAGATATTAGGAAAAACTATTTCACTAGGAGGGTGGTGAAGTACTAGAATGGGTTACCAAGGGAGCTGGTGGAATCTCCATCCCTAGAAGTTTTTAAGTCTCGGCTTGACATATACCGGGCTGGGATGATTTAGTTGGGGTTGGTCCTTCTTTGGGCAGGAGGTTGGACTCAAGGACCTCCTGAGGTCTCTTCCAACCCTGGGATTCTATGAATCTGAAGCAGCAGTGATTGGATAAAATCTTGACATAACTTTATTTAATGAGGACTTCAGATTTTTAGGAGCATGTAGGACAGTGGTGTCCAACCTTTTTAAGCACAAGATCACTTTTGGAATTTAAGTGCAATCCGGGATCTATCTCAACCCAAATACCCTTGCCCCGCCTCCTTCTCACCTCCTTCTCTGAGGCCCCGCCCCTGCTCACTCCTTCCTCCCTTCCCCCATCCTCCCTCCCTTTCACCAGGCAGGGGCAGAGGGTTGGGGCACAGGCTCTGGTCTTGGGGATTTGGAGTGTAAGAAGGGCTCTGAGCTGAGCCTGGGGCAGGGGGTTGGGGTACAGGAGGGGGTTCTAGGTGCAGGCTCTGTAAGGGAGTTTGAGTCCAGGGCGTTCAGGGCTAGGACAGTGGCTTGAAGTGCAGGAGGGGTTCATAACGGGCAGAGGTTCGGAGCTGGCTCTAGCTAGGAACTGCTTACTTAGTTCTGGGTGTTAGTGAAGTGGGGCTAAGGCAGGCTCACCCCCTGCCGTAGTCCTGTACCACTCCCTAAAGCAGCCAGCAAACTCCCTCCATCCCAAGCCCTGTCCCCCCGCCCCCCGATCCATTCTGTGGAGATAGAATACAGGGTGGGAGAGGGGGCACTGTGACATCAGCACCCTTTCCTCTCCCTTCCCTGCTCTGCACAGCAAGAGGGAGGCTCCTGGGGGGTGGGGACAGTCTCTAAGGCAAAGGTGTAGGAGATGTGCAGCAGTGGGGAGAGGGGCAGCTAAAGTGCTGGCATTTGATAGCCTCTTGGCCAAACCAGTCAAGATCACCTGTCAGGGGCTCCAAGATCCTGAGCTACTGGTTGGTGACCACTGATGTAGGATATGTAAGGCCTCCCTGGTCTCCATGTCACATGTTCCAGATAAATTCACATGCTAGCTGCATGGACAAGATTTGCTGCATTCATTGGGCCTTAAAATTCCTGCTGTCTTGCTGGAGATTTCTGCCAAACAGACGTACTGCGTTATTTTTTTTCTCTGGGTTTACTCACAAAATGTCATAGTTCACAGGCCGCCCTGAGGATTTCTTAGCTTTGATTTTAGGCCCCTCGTTTTACAATGTTGGGAATAGTGGTAAACCCAATGTTCATTCTGCTTTCTCAAGGTCTTTCACAAACTGGAAGCCTCGACTGCTTTTCATACCTTTCATATATCAGGTGATTTTCCTTTAGTGGGAGCATCACGCTATTCCCTTAGTCTGGTGTTGATCTTAAAACAGTACAAATTACAGATATCTCAACTCATTAGCTGTGGTCTCAGGTAACATTTATCTTCTGTCAAGACTCTCTCAGGCTAATGAATGTGGTAAATATAACGCCACCTTACATTTAGCTGCTTTCATCCAAAAATATCCCAAAATCTCTAAATATATATATATATATATATATGAACTAAGGTTCTGTCTACAGCTGTGGTGTCCAACATACTAGCCACTAGCCACATGTGGCAGTTTAGCTTCAAAACTGGTTGGACACCACAGGTTTACAGTGACTTTGGCATTGGTATTAGATATATACTTGTGTTTAAGAAGAGAGCTCTTATACACAGTTCCCCGGGAATCTTGCTTGACAATATGATTGTTGATATTTGGAGTACATTGCTTTTCTAATAACTGTTCGACCAAACTGCAATATAGACATACCCATCTTAGGCACTCCATCCAATGGCCTCTTATCATGAATTACTACCATGATAGCATAGCCATGTTCTGTGCTACAACAGTTGGACTGCATTTAAAAGATATTTCAGAAGCAAGTACAAGATATGTCATGTACCTCACAATACCTGCAGGCAAGTACTATAATATCATACCCTTTTCTAGATGAGTAAACTCACTCACACCAAGGGCTTATGTACACCCCAAGGCTGTGTTACTTTAACTATACTAGCGTAGCTACAGTGATACATACCTCTCTCTCTCTTCCCCCATTATACCAGTATAAATGTGCTTAAACCAATATAGTTTATTTCTTTATAAGAAAGAGAATAAGTTATATGAATGAAAAGTACCTTGATACTGATATAGCTGCATTCTCACAAAGAATTGTATCGGTATAAATCACACACCCCTTACAGGCAATTATACTGGTATACGATTTCTGGATAGAACAGGCCTCAGTTAATTGTCCAGGCTGTCACTGAAAATAAGGGGCAGAGCCTTGAACAGAATCCTTGAGCTCTGAATATATGGGCTTTCACTAGTCACGTAATTCCTGTAGTATCTGACCATGTTTAATGTATTTCTCTCTTAATTCCGTTTCAGTAATTTGCTGTCTAATCCCTTTAATTGTAATTGCCATCTGGCATGGCTGGGGAAATGGCTGAGGAAAAGGAGAATTGTCAGTGGAAATCCACGTTGCCAGAAACCCTCTTTCTTAAAAGAGATTCCGATTCAAGATGTGGCCATACAGGACTTCACCTGTGATGGTAAGGAAACTTGATGGGACCTAATATTTCACTACCAGACTGGTATTTCTACTGGTTTAATCACCTAGTCAGCACCATGATATCATGATGAAAAAAAGATGAATCAAATTTGTAGTAGAACCTCAGAATTAAGAACACCTCAGGAATGGAGGTTGTTCATAATTCTGAAATGTTCATAATTCTGAACAAAATGTTATGGTTGCTCTTTCAAAAGTTTACAATTGAATGTTAACTTAATCTGGAATCTCCATCTCTGGAGATATTTAAGAGCAGGTTAGATAGACATCTATCAGGGATGGTCTACATGGTGCTTGGTCCTGCCGTGAGGGCAGGGGACTGGACTCAATGACCTCTCAAGGTCCCTTCCAGTTGTAGTGTTCAATGATTCTATGATACTGTGATTAATACAGCTTTGATTAATACAGCTTTGCAAAAGGAAAATGCTGCTTTCTCTTGAATTTTTTTTTAAGTAATTGACATTTAACACAGGACTGTGTTTTATTTGCTTTTTTAATGTCTCTGTTGCTGCCTGATTACATCCGTCTGGATCCAAATGAGGTGTGTGTTAACTAGTCCATTTGTAATTGTGGTGTTCATAACTTTGAGGTTCTGTCATAGTCAGGAGGGAGAGAACTGTCTGGAATCAAATGTCATTGTTCTGTATCATCTGGGACTTCGTTTTTTTGTTGGCAAAGGCACCTGGGTAGATTCCCATATTGTGGACCCCCTCCCTCCAAACCCAGACATAAGTATAAATTCTTCCTTGCCCAATTGTCTGGTTTCTCTGGATTCTTTCAGGATACACCTCTTTTCAACCTTGAATCCTGCATTCAGCTCCTTGCCAGGGAGTTTGATGAACAAAGACTTCTTCCTTAAGAATGATGCCAGTGCAGTTACTGACTTTTCCTCCTATTCTCTTTCCCTCTGTGGACAGTGGGAATGGGGCTTGCTAGGAGAACCCACAAGATCTAGGGGCTCTGGAGTTTCATCAGTTATATAATGGGAATATAGAAATGTCAGAGAAAATTAACCAAAAAAAAATCAGTGAAGTGTAATGAATGGCAGTGGTCATTTGGGGGCAAACTTTGACCCTTCCTTCTCTGCTAGGGAGGGTCCCAGGTGTTGCTGCAGTTGTATTGTGATAACTGCTAGGACCCTTGTACATGAAACAGGACCTCATCATGCTACATGCTGTACAAACACAGAACAAAATGATGGTCTGTGCTCCAAAGGCCTTTGCAGAAGTACTTCAGTTCTGCTCTGTGTGGGGATAGGAGGATCTGAAGAGGTTTGTGCTCTCTGTGCACATCAGCCTCTATCTCCCCGTGCAGTAAGATTTGGGGGTGGTAGCACAGGGTGAGAGTGGAGTAACCAACTTCAAATTCATCATCTTTGGCTCAGTGGGACTACCCAGGTGCATAAAGTTGCTCTTGCACTTAATCATTTGCAGGATAAGCAAATAATTTAATACAAGACACATGAGTGAATGTAATAAACAATAGGGGAAAGTAAGCAGGGGAGACCAGGAGTTACAGCAAAAGATCCTGTGGCTATTTAGTTAAGTTTCATGCATATCTTTGTGGCATAGGCTCTTCCATAATGATGAGGGTTTTTCCCCCATTCTTCTTTCTTCTTTTTCCCTCCATCATGCTTAATGCAAACCCTCTCCTTTCACATACTCACACTCATGAGTGAAAGTTGTTAGGATTACTTTGCAGACCTCTAGCGGGGCTTCCAGTCTAGTTTAAACGTGATACATGTGACAGACCTGTGAAAGAAAGAAAATCATCTCGGCCTCAATTAGTCTTTGTATCAGTCTTAAATAAATGAAAATATCTAATGGGAATATGGCCATATGATTTAAGTTTAATATTTCAGTGTTCAATACATTCAGTTTGCTTGCATTCTTATCATGATCATCTAAAGTATGTTTCACAAACTGTTTTCTTCCATGTGCATCTTGATACTGCAGTTTGCATTTTCCTAATGTTCTGTGAAGCGTGTTGTTTTTGGGGAGAATCCATACTTTAATGTTCTTAACTTCAAAGACTTAGTTACGTCCATGCAAACCCCATTGTTATTCAATTATGAGATTTAATCTCTTGTTTATGGAAGTTTGAATTCACTTTTAGGGGTATTAGGTATTTTTATGCATGCACAGATGGATTGCCAGAAATTCTGGGAGTGCAGCTCAGTTTGTTTGTTTGTTTGTTTGTTTGTTGCCTAGTTATCCTTGTCAACAACGAGGTTTAAAATTAAAGTGATAAATGAAGTACCACGCCAACATTAAAAGTCGACACTTAACATTGAAGTGACATCAGGAGGAAATAAAGCTAGATAGTTATTTAAAGAAAAGATTCATTGTAAAGCATAAAGTAGGTCACGATTGTCTTCTGTCGAGATAAAATTAAGGCTAATACTTTGCTAAAGTTTTCCATTTCAGTTAACATGGGGGAGTTCTGGAGTGCCTGAGAAAAGGCTATTTAATGGTTAAAGATTCATAGAATTTCAAAAAGCTGGGTAGCTTTTTGATAAAACGTTGCTATCCTTTCCCTTTAAAACATTTGCCATTATTTTTCAGGGCAGATTTGGATCCTGACACCAGTGATCCAGTATGAGGTTTTGAGGTGACACTAAATATTAGGGGACAATAAACAGCCCAACCATTGTAGACTTATAGATCTCCCTATTTTGTACTAGATGCAAGCAGTTACCTCTGGAGCAAGCCCTCCTGGCCTGCATGGTAGCATTCCTTCCCAAATATTGGGGCCCTCATGTTCTTTCTCTCTCTTTGCAGGTAATGACGAAAGCAGCTGTCTGCTCTCTCCTCGTTGTCCGGTTCAGTGTACTTGCGTGGACTCGGTGGTGCGCTGCAGTAACAAAGGTCTGCGCATCCTGCCCAAAGGCATCCCGAAGGATGTGACTGAGCTGTAAGTTACATTTTGCATTGCTCCTTTCACAAGAAAGGGGGGCTAGGTACTGTTCTAGTTAAGGTCCATGGGAGTTTGCCATGGACTTCAGTGAATGAATCTTTGTACTTTGATCCCTTCCTTAGCTTTTTGATTGTTGTGGCCTTTTTCTTATGCCCGAGCAGGCTGTAACTGCCTCTGGTACTCTGAACAGAGAGGAGATATCATTTTATATTTTACACAAGCCATGTATTAGTTTCTATTCATTCTATATGTGGGGAGCACATGAGTAAATCAATACTGCATAATATTTAGTGCATTTTCAGCAGCCTGAGATCAAAATGGACAATTTGAAAGAGCTCTGGAAACTGTATTGCTTACATACATCTGTGGGCTAATTATCCCACCGCATGACATTTTTCAAAAGAAACAGCAGGGAAAACAAACAGTGGATTCTTTTCTGTTCTCTTCTCGTTAAATGTCTAAAATAACAGAGGTAATTAGATTAAATTGTAAAGCGAATGTGCATGAGTTATGGCAGCCATTCTAGCTTTATTCATTTACTATGAATTTACAGGAAAGAAATCTATAATACTGGAGGATCTGAATGGCTTGAAGGGTTGGTAGTAGAAATACAGAGCTTTTTACCTCTAGGTCACACACACTGAAATCTAACCTAGATGAATAGTTATTGGAAGTTATTACCAGCTAATATTGTTTATATATGAAAGTAGTTGGTTACCATATATTGAGAGTATATAAAGTTAGTCAGTCCATTTTCTACTGAGCAGGCATCCATATCTGATTGACGCTAATTAGCACTATTATTGGTAGACACAAGGGAGACGAGTGTAATAGGCGTTACAGTTTCACTCTTCACTGTTCAAAGGAGAGTATTTTGCACTGCTGCTGCGTGGGATTTTCTTAAACTGTATCCTTTGGGAGGATTAAGCAACAGCAAGCTGAGGCCACTTTACTTCTGAAAGAGAGTGTCCACATAAGGATTTAATTCACTTTAAATTATGCACATTAAATTCATAGCTTTACTTGATTCATCTGAACTATTCTGAGTGTTCCAGTGCAGAAAAGTCCGTAGCGAGCATGTGTGGTGTTATGTATGCTGTAAAATAGGGCTCATGAGTGTTCTGCATAGATACAGATGCTGCTGGAAAAAAACAATTAGTACCTCAAATGCTCAAGATTATTTTTAGGTTATTAAAAAAAATTCTTGCTGAATGAAGTATAATTCTGCTCTGAAAAGTGACTCTAATTGGAGAAGTGAAATTTCTCATATAGAAGCAATTTCTGGTCACATTTGTGCAGTTCATGGAGTAATAATACAGTTTCATCTGAAAGTCAGCTTCATTCTTATCCTTCTAATGTGTCATCACCAGTAGTAAAGCTTCTGCAGGCTAAATTCTGCCCTCATCATGCCAGAGCCCCAGCACTTCCCTCACGCATGATCTGTAATCAGTGGGGACTTACAGGTATCACTTCAGTCCCATATCACCGTGCAACACAGATTTTTTTTAAGGTCAGGATTGTTGTGAGTGTAATAATATTTTATATGCTATACACCCATAAGATAGAATCATAGAATCATAGAATACTAGGACTGGAAGGGACCTCGAGAGGTCATCGAGTCCAGTCCCCTGCCCTCATGGCAGGACCCAGTACTGACTAGACCATACCTTATAGACATTTATCTAACCTACTCTTAAATATTTCCAGAGATGGAGGTTCCACAACCTCCCTAGGCAATTTATTCCAGTGTTTGACTACCCTGACAGTTAGGAACTTTTTCCTAATGTCCATCCTAAACCTCCCTTGCTGCAGTTTAAGCCCATTGCTTCTTGTTCTATCCTCAGAGGCCAGGAAGAACAATTTTTCTCCCACCTCCTTGTGACACCCTTTTAGATTCCTGAAAACCGCTATCATGTCCCCTCTCGATCTTCTCTTTTCCAAACTAAACAAGCCCAATTCTTTCAGTCTTCTTTCATAGGTCATGTTCTCTAGACCTTTAATCATTCTTGT
The DNA here is from genome assembly GCA_019425775.1 of Rafetus swinhoei. Classification (NCBI taxonomy): domain Eukaryota; kingdom Metazoa; phylum Chordata; order Testudines; family Trionychidae; genus Rafetus; species Rafetus swinhoei. Next base: position 35,327,199 of record CM033428.1, on the reverse strand, counting down.
TGCTCTTCTCTGCACTATCTCCAATTTCTCCACATCTTTCTTGAAATGTGGTGTCCAGAACTGGACACGATACTCCAACTGAGGCCTAATCAGCACAGAGTTGAGTGGAAGAATGACTTCTCATGTCTTGCTCACAACACACTTGTTAATGCATCCTAGAATCATGTTTGCTTTTTTTGCAACAGCGTCACACTGTTGACTCATATTTAGCTTGTGGTCCTCTATAACACCTAGATCTCTTTCTGCCGTACTCCTTCCTAGACAGTCGCTTCCCATTCTGTATGTGTGAAACTAATTGTTCCTTCCTAAGTGGAGCACTTTGCATTTGTCCTTATTCATCCTGTTTACCTCAGACCATTTCTCCAGTTTGTCCAGATCATTTTGAATTATGACCCTATTCTCCAAAGCAGTTGCAACCCTTCCCAGCTTGATATCATCTTCAAACTTAATAAGCGTACTCTCTATGCCAATATCTAAATCGTTGATGAAGATATTGAAGAGAACTGGTCCAAAATAGACCCCTGCAGAACCCCACTTGTTACACCTTTCCAGCAGGATTGTGAACCGTTAATAACTACTCTCTGAGAATGGTTATCCAGCCAGTTACGCACCCACCTTATAGTAGCCCCATCTAAGTTGTATTTGCCTAGTTTATTGATAAGAATATCATGCAAGACCGTATCAAATGCCTTACTAAAGTCTAGACAGCAGCGTGGGATGCCAGGCAGGAGCTGGTCTGTGAGGGGAGCCAGTTTAAAAACCAGCTCCCCTCACAGACCAGCTGTCTGTCGTCCTGCGCTATTGCCTCTGATAGAGAGGCAGCAGAGAAGGGTGGCAGCAGCCCCTATCTGGGAAGGTGGTGGTCTGAGCTCCCAGACCCCCAGTGCAAGCTGGAACTGAGCCGGGCTTCCTGCTGGCCTGGCTCCTAATATACTTTAAATGCAGACCCGCAGCAGGGGTAGGTCCTGAACCCGATGCAAGCCAGGACTGAGCTGGGCTGCTGGCCAGCCTGCTAAAAAATTTACTGGCGGGGGCGAGAGGGGCAGGAAATGCAGGTAGTCTATAGCATTAACCAATAAGCTTTTGCTTATCGGTTAATTGCTTCATCAACTATTCTATTACAATCCTATCCTTGCAGTTTGCTCTATCCTTGTGTTGTTCTTTCCAAATGAAAGTTGCTGTCTGTGATCTGACAACTTTACAGCTGCATGGAACTGAACGGTCTAATCATCTTGAATTTGCAACCCTCCAGTTGAGCTTTGTGTTTTGAATCCATAAACTTTGCAATGGAACTAACTCCAAACCACACCTCCTTTTGCATGCTATCACTCTGCATTTTGCATGTGTTGGAAGTAAACCTTGAATCAAACCCAGCTGATTTTGCCACTTTCTGATTCTTTCAGCCAACCTGAGCTGGAAACGCGAGCTTGTCACTAAAAACAAACCCAGGCAAATTTCCCTTGACATCAGTTCCTGAAGCAAAAGGTTTTTGTCTGAAATGAAAAGTATATGAACAAGTTCACAAACTTCCTCTTTGCTTGCTGGTTCAGGTCAAGATGTCAGCTATGTTCTAGAAAGCCTTGTGTTATCTAGGATGTAGTTGTCTGTGGATTCCAAAAGTTTTACAAGACTTAAAGGCTTTTAGAAACTGTGAGGGGGGAAAACTATCTGAAGATTTTCACCTTCTATCTAGCAGACATAGATTCTTCTGTGCCTTCCCCCATACACCTGCCATATGGAATTAAACAGGTTTTTATAACTACTTCAGTTTTGACTTCCATAGCTCAGACATTTCTAAATTATCTGTGTTTTTCTAATAGCATCAACTACCACATTAAACAACCCTATATTCATTGCTTCTAGTGGTAGAAACAGGAGCTTCCTCGCAGGTTTATTAGGACTATGAAACAAATGTCTTCCCTTCCATAACAGGGAGGGACTTCCATCCTGAGTCCTTGAAAACACTCTGTATCGCTAGTGAGCCATTGTCCTTTGGCAAGGGCTGTAAATTATTTAAGTAACAACTTACTCTGACAGGTTCAAGATCCGACCCTCAAGCAGCACCGCTTTTGAGTAGCTAATCTGTGTACACAAAAAATCCACAAAGACCTGCATGAGAAGGGAACCCTTGACCTGCCCAGCCAGAACGGCTGAGGTGCCTTTCTATGGCTACCACTGCAGCCACTCATGCTCCAGCATTTGTCTACCATTTCAGCAGGTGTTGACCTCCCACACGGGAGAAATGGCTGGTTCATCAGCACATTCCAGGTTCATGCCCCCGCCTGCCTCCATTTTCAGGCACACTGGTTTGTTGTGAGTCATAGAGAGCAATGGTTCCCTCATGCTGGATGACTGTATCCTGCCCCTCACACTGGACAGTAGAATAGTAGCTGTGGCACTGTGGACAGAGCCCTTGGTGATGGCTGGGGCAAGGATTTAGTGTTAATTGTCCTTATGGTTCATGGCTCTTTTGCTGGGAGGAATCTGATGTGGTGTTCCAAGTAATGATGGACTTCAGGGATTTTGATGAATGCTGTGGAGACTTGCACTTACAAACTTCCATTTCCACATTAGAATGGCAGCTTCTATAACAAGCTGTAAGCTGAAATGTTTTTTATTAAAATGTAACTTGCTTTATACATCACATTTTAATAAAAAAAATGGCCATACAGCTTACCAAGCCAGTAAATTAGTGTTGCATATAAAACTCCAAAATAGCTCTGCAACAGGAAATTTCTAACTGCAACAGGTACTAAATAACAAAGTGCTGAAATGAATATACCTCTTACAAGGAGACAGAGAATTTCATTCTGCAGCGGGTAGAATTTCATCATATCCTAGTTCAGTGGAAAAGCCTAAATAGAGTATCGGCACTGGTGTTATTACAGTGATGGCAGGCTGGAAACTTAGGCTCTCTGCCTCTCTGATTTTCCTCTTGGGTTTCCATCCTGGATTGACTGTATAGACTCATAAGCAGGCTGAGCATAGAACGTGTATCTGGGTGCCCTTGATGTCAACTTAAAGGAAGGGCCACAATGAAGCAATTACTCTTAACTTTATTGCTTGTATCCCTTTCTACATATAAAATACTACATTCTAGAAGGTCTGTTTTGTAAGTTAATTGAAATGTTAATAGAACTGTCCTGAGCAGGCCCGGCCTAAGAGTTTGTGGGGCCCAAGGCAGCATATTGTGGTTGGTTGCACCTAGGGTTGCCAGATGGTTTCAACAAAAATACCAGACACACTTGACATTACATCACAATCTACATTACATCTTATTTAGAAAACTAGCCAATTAGCCCGTCATAAGACGAATGGGATTTTCAGGTCTCTCCTCCACGTCGGTCTTCTCTCCTGAGCCTCCAGTCTCTCGTTCCGTGTCTCTTTCTCTCTCTCCTCCTCCTCCTCCTACTGCCTCCCCCTCTCTCTCTCAGCTCTCCTCCGCCTTCTGCCTCTCTCTCCGTCTCTTTCTTTCTCTTTTCCCCCTCCTGCCTCTCACTCTCTCTTTCTCTTTTCCCCCTCCTGCCTCTCACTCTCTCTCCGCTCTCCTCTCTCTCCGTCGGGGATGCACGCTCGTCACCACCCCGCCCCCCTTTGCCTCCCGCCATGGTACTCGGCTGACTTCTGAGCCGCTCAGCCAGGCCGCCGCTCGGGAGCAAGCAGCGGAAATGGCCTCTCTCTCTCTTCTCTTCCCACTGCCTCGCCCTCTCTCTCTCTCTCAGCTCTCGTCCGCCTCCTGCCTCTCTTTCCGTCTCTCTCTCTTTCTCTTCTCCCCTTCCCGCCTCTCACTCTGTGTTTCTCTTCTCCTCCTCCTGCTTCATCTCTCTCACTCTCTCTCTCTCACTGTCGTCCGCCTCCTCCGTTCTCCTCTCTGTCTCCTCTGCATCCCCTGTGTCTTCTCTGCTTTCCTCCTTTTGAATCCCGGTGCCCTTTCCTAATGTCAGAGATGCACGCTCGTCCAGGCCCAGCCCCCTGGCTGTTCCCTCTGGGCGGTGCTGTTGCCTCCCGCTGTGGTGCTCGGCTGACTTCTGCGCCACTCAGCTGGGCTGCCGTGCGAGCGCAAGTGGCCGTTTGTGCCCCATGCTCCCCATGCAGGGGTGCTGCATGGGGAGCGCGGACCCCAAAAGGCCGCTTGCGCTGCTTGCTCCCGCGTGGTGGCCCGGCTGAGAGGCGCAGAAGTCAGCCGAGCACCACGGCGGGAGGCAACAGTGCCTCCCAGAGGGGAACAGCCAGCGTTTCAGCGTTACAGAGTCACAGACATTGGGCTACTATCTATATGATACCGGACATTTATATTTTCTCATTTAAATTTTCCCAATTTGTTTCCTGGATAGAAAGCTCAAATACTGGACTGTCCAGTTCAAGACTGGACACCTGGCAACCCTAGCTGCACCACATGGCCGGGCGGCTCCCAGACAGGGCAGGGGAGTGAGCAACTGGGCAGGTGGGACCGGGCGGGCACCAGACAGCATGGGGCCCTGAAGACACAGGGCCCAAGGCAACCTCCTTGCCCTAAAGCCGGGCCTGGTCCTGAGTTAGGCATAGTGCAGACAAGTGCCGTACAAGCTTTCTCCATACTGTTTTTCCAACACACTTCCATCCTGCTATTCCAGCCCTAGGTGTGTCTAAACATAGAAATTGCCAGTTGTGTAAAGTAAATAGACTGGTTCTGTAATGTGAGAAATCTAGAAGGGTCAACTCTACAGAAGGGATAGGTCTTTATAAGCTCCAAATGATTGACTGGGGAAGGAATGAAGGACAGCTGTCAAAGAGATAGCAGGGTTATTATGGGATCACAGATTGGGCCTGTGGCTGTACTACACATAGAAAGCTTTGAGAGGAGGTGTAAAATGAAAGACAGTCCCTGGAAGCCCTTTATTCCCTTGACATTTAGAGCCATGCTGCCACCAAACACCTACCTGTAGTTGGTCCCAAGCTTTCCTTTGGAAGAAAAGTCTTCACATTGCTGTGAAGGGTTCTAGGGAAGATAATGCTGGCAAGGTCAGGTATATTCTGCAGTGTAAATCTCTTGGGGTTTTAAGAAGGACGATATCCCCGCTAGTTGCCATTCCTCAGCCATCCCACACTTTTCAAAACCCTTCCCCCCATCTCCCCGTCTTTCCACAGGTTTCATTAGAGGGGAGGAGGATGCCACACAGAATATCTTACTGCCCATTCTTACGTTACTGATATGGTTAGCCAGTCCACACCTGGGCTTCCTTTGCTCTCTGTGTGGGTCTGAAGGGAAGACTTGTCCTTTGAGTTTAATCAGATTTCTAGTCTTGCAGCCAAACGTAAAACAGTAGCATACCGATCAAGTGCACAGTCCCTCCAGATCAGTGCCTTCTTATTGTCTGAAGTAACTTTCCCAAGCATGCTTCTCGTCCATTACCTCAGTACTTGAGTTTTATTTCTATTTTTAAAAGAAAGAGTAATCTCTATTAAAGGCCTGGCTGTATCCAATAAAGGCCTGACAGTATCCAGCTGTTGTTGTTAGGTCTATGGGAACTAGCAAGCTTTTGCATTGGGGAGAAAATACTGGAGTTGCTTATGTTATTATAACGAGCATAGTCTAGTTTTAGATTAAATATACATCAATCATGTAGTCTCTGAACTCATAATACTCTGGCGATACTACGCACTTGGACAGAGAAGGGATGGGGGTGGTATGAAAACTGAGATGTACTGCAACTTTTTATTTGTGTTGTTGTGCATATCTACAACATGCTTAATGCATTCCCATCACACATTTCTCTTCCTTTCCTCACACTCTCCCATGCTCTTCTCTGGCAACTTCAGCTTCCATTTAGATAATCCCTCCAAGGCCTTAGCTGTGCACTTGCCCACCCTCAGTTCTCCGCATTCAGCCTGTTGCAATCAAGTAGATATAGCAAATTTACAAGAAGTCATCTGAGATTAATATAGACTTACTAGCATGTTGTGTGCCATCTCCCAGTGCTGCCATAGTACCATCTGCATCATTTTTGCTAATCAATGTAATAATCCTGAAGTGGAAAATCTGAAAGAAATATCTGTTTGTGGATGCAAATGCCTGTCCTTGCCGGGCAATCAGCACTATTTGTGCACAGTTAACATGCAATTAAGTGGATTTTCTTTTTAATAATAAAAAGAGAGAGAAACAATGTAGGTGAAAGCTTAGTCAGGCTTGGCCTTGGGGCTGCTTCAGTCAGGAAAGATATTGCAGTCTGCTTAATATATTGTAAATGGAAACGCTTTCAATTGAGAGAGTTTAAATTATTCTATAAAAGGGAATTTTTAGCTATTCCCGAAATAGAGAGTTTAAATCTGTATTTAACATATGAGAGTTTTAAAAAGGACATAGATCAACAGTTATTAAATAGTCTTTTGAGTGGTATAAAGGTTTCACAGGCATCAGAAAGCTGACTTCAGCACTTATAGAGCATGACAGAGAAATTAGCTATGGAACCCTCATGACTGTCTTTTAAACAAAGGCATATTTTCTATACGTTGTTTTAAAATAGCAATTTTAGTGCAGATGAGCCCAAGATAAATGCCAAACTTCAGAGAGTTCAGAAAATTCAAATCTAGACCTAGATCTGGATCCAAATTTTGCAAATGCCCCTGTGTATTTAGTGAGCTCAACTGAAACCCCAGATCTTAAGATCCTTTCAAAGCATTGACATCTGACATTTCCTGGTACATGTCATACTTCATTTCCTCTCTTCCAGAATTTTTTTGGTAAAAGAAAGTTGCCTCAATTTCAAACAATGTTCTGAAGATCCCATCAAAAATGTTTTGATCCTAACTTAATTTTGCAACTTAGATGTAATGTAGCATTGCCAAGCAACTCCTAATTTTTATCTCAAGTGTTTAAAAGAAAAATCCCCACATTATGATAGTTTTCCCCATCCTTCCCTTATGCCTATTTAATTACTTTCTGAGAACTCTATTGACCTTTTGGCTGCCTCTCTTAGCACAGAATGCTTCTGTGGACTTGTCTTTATGGCAGAGCAGGCATTCTATCATACAAAAAATTGCAAGTGATTCAAAGCATTACATGCCACTTTGGCACCTTGTGATAGTGGTATCGCCTCAGATCCAAGTGTTCTCTGATATAAAAAATAGACAATTTAGAAAAAAAGCTGTCATTTTAAATGCATCTTTTTTTTTTTTCAAGTAAAGTAGGGTTGAATGTATGCTGAATTCACTGAAACATTTAGGTGTAGGATTAAGTGCATGACTTTGAATTTGGGCTTTAGCTATTGTATTAAATTAGCTCTGTGTAAATGTCACAAGAATAAAGTCCCACCAAGTGGCATATGATGTGGAATCCAATCAAGTTTGGTCCTGGTCATGCTTTTTCAAGGGCAGAAACTCAAATCAACATGTCTTCTCATTATATCATTATATTGGAGAAAGCTGTGGATGTTTCAAATTAACTCAAAATAAGTTTTGAGAATTCTTTTGCTAGAAAATGTCATCACTCTATGTATAGTATGGCAGAAAGTTAAACAGAAAAGCTTTGTGCACCCCTAATGATTTCTGTGCATGATAATGGTATAATCAGTAATTTTTCAGAGTAAAATTTTTAGGAAGCTGTTGTGTTCTATTCACAAAATGTTTCATTGGCATAAATATTACCACTTCGCGTTAATACCCTAAAATAATCAGGAAATTGTTGGGAAATTGTTGGGAAATCAGGAAATTGTAGCTGAATATGCTCTGCAAAGAAGATATGATGTAGCAGTTCAACTCCAGAGGCCCAAAGGTTTGTGTCTATCTTGGAATACCGATGAAAAATACTCCTTTCAGTGTTTGATTGCTAAACACTCACCAGATAGCAAGAAACAAGGGGGGACGGGGGAGGCTTTGCCTAGCCAAAAAAAAACCCACATGAATTGGAATTGGAAAATGCCCCAAAATGTATTCTGAAGCTTTTACCGCTGTGTTGCAAGAATTGTGCCTATCGTCTTAAATAAGGATTCCTGAGTAGCTTCTAAAGTTTATCCTTCTGACTTACTTTTGATTTCCTCATTTTGGAATAAATACTAGATCCTTTACTTAGCCAAAGTCTATGGGTTTAGTGCATGGAAAGAAAGTGTCAAGCGGGAGTAACTCTTGAGCTTAGGGGACTTGCACATTCCCCTAAGATACTACTCCTCGCCAAGATTGTTCCTACCTTCCCTAGCGAGTTCAGACAGTCCTATACCATGATGGTTTAGTGACTATGTCCATGAAGTACATTCCCCGTCCCACGGGGTTACTGACTGATTTTATACCCTGTGGCTGAAGCCAACATATTGGTGTTGAGAGGAAGAAAATAGAATACCAACGAGCCTTTGGGTTGACAGCAAATCACCTTTCTTTTGCATTGAGAATGCCAGGGATTTTTGTAAGCAGCCATCTACACCTGCCTACCTGTGTTCCACTCGGGTCTGGGTCTGCAGTGAATGCCTGGATATGAACACAGACTTGAGGGGGCATGCAGATTGGGCTATCTTGCCCTGGAATGTGGACCTGGCGACAGCAGCATGTGCGTTGAACTCTCGAGTTCACTCTCTGGGGATGTCCATAGACTCATGCTGGACCTGAAGTGGTTGTGTTACCGGATCTGGAAGTGGCAGGCGCAGTTCTGAAGTAAAGGACAGCATAACCGGGAAACTCCGGATCTTGAACAAGGACTCATTTGTCTTTGACACTGCTGCTAAGGAGGGGTTTGAAGACCACCGTTACGTGAAATCTTATCCCTCATGTGATGTCTTTCTCCTTTTTCCTACTTTATCTCATCCAAGCTATCTACTTGTTCCCCTTCCTGGGATTCTCGTAATGATTATATTATCATGCTCGCTGTCACTGGACTTGACATACTGGGTTGGATGAGCCACCCAGGGCACTTCCATCTTGCCCCAAATAACCCAAAAAAGAAACCTGCATGCATTTTAAAACTCGCCAGAGTCCATGGGTTAGTGCATGAGAAGAAAGTGTCAAGAAAGTGGAATTCTTTTCCACCAAGTGACAGCTCCCCAGTTTTTCAGGGTCAGATCCAAAATAACACTCACAGCTGTTGCACCCCATTCCATTTGGGGCAAATGGCTGATGGATCATACAGCTCTGTATCTACTTGCCCTAGCCCAGACTAACTTCTCGCTCTCTTTCAGTGCAGACGGCATTCTGGTGGAGCTGAGCTCCATCAGGTGCACGGCCAGCAACAGGCTTCCAACAATTCACTGTCTTCTGCACCCGTAGGAGAGGGAAAACCAGGATTTATCCCCCTCTGAAGTATAGCTCATTTACTTCTCAGTCCTTGTCAGGGGTTAACTGGTCAGTGTACCATGCCTCATTTGGTGCATGGGATGTCTGCATATACAAGGATCAATCCATTTGAAAGTCAGGGTTTGTTTTTTTCATTTCAGGAGGATTTTGCCTTTGGACAAAAATACAAAAAAGTTGTGGCCCCCTTTCTCCAATCTAATCCTAGCAGTACAGTACTTGGGTTATTTCCCCCATCTGCTCTAAATGTAAATCTAGCTTTATAGGATCCCTGGTCACATAGGGAGTTCATAAGTGAGGAGGGAAAGGTCAGTTTTTCTTTCTATTCATTTGATAGCTGAAGAATTTTTCATTTTATTATTAGGCTCCAACATTTAATATCTTATGAGAAATTCTTCCCAGGGTTTGTTTAGTTTAAGAGCTAGAGCGGAGGCAACAGAAAAATGGGGGAGGGCATTACACTGAAACTGAGGAGAGAAAATAAAATACAAGTTGATATAAATAATGTATTCTGTAATAAAAGGCAGTAGCTTTTCTGTACACTCATATTTACTTTTAAATAATGCAGACAAATAAAACTCAGCTTGCAGCAAGAGTCTTTTAGACCAAATACCTTGCACAAAATTCTTTGGCACTATAGCAGCTTACATGGAGACAGAACCAATAATAGGTTAGTAGCTATAATTATTGTTGTTTGCTCTTTTAAATGAAGACCAAGTGGGTTTGTTGCCAAAGAAAATAAAAATTGTGTGTATGGTGCAGATTCTGAAATGATCATTTTGATATATTTTTGGCTTTAGATGCAGTACACTAAGCACTCTACTACATGTGGGTGTATGTACTCCCTGACCTGATAACCCTTCGAAGGGCATAACAGTTATTTCAATAACCTAGGTCTATTTGAGAGGACCTCCACCACAAGGTGCCTCAAAGGGAGGAAATCTGTGCATGCCTTGACTCAAGCATATCCTTTTCATCATATATATCCGTGAAGAAGTTGCATCTGTTCCCCTATCGAAAAGGCCACTGCAGTTGCACGGAAAACTGGCAGATGCCTGTGGAGTCACATGGGCCAATGTCACGTTAGGGCTGTACTGGCCTTTCCTCATTGGAAGTGCAGCACCATTGGATCCTCTCTACCATTGTCTCCACACGCTGTATGAGACCTGGAAGAAGTAGGCTATGTTATCTTTGACCAGTTTTTCCACAAACAAAATGAGGACACTGCACATACCCCATCCTATCCTGCTGTACCAGAACCTCCTCTCAACCCCAGAACCCTGGAGCACCCTCCATGGCTTCCTGAGGTACAAGAAAAGAATGCCAGAGAAGAGACAAGCCCCCGCTTCAGTACAGAAAATCCAGCCCCTCTTTGCAGGTGGCTCGGTGTCCTTTTTTCATTTACATCCTAATCTCATGATGGCTGACAAATACAATGATCATCTAATAATCTGATCTGATCCCCATTGCCACAGGTCTCCCACCTTATTGTCCCAGATGTAGACACACACCGTGAAGCCATGTTACACTTTCTGCCTGAAATCCCTTTTAGGATGTAGAGCCATTTTCCTCCTCTGCTTCCACAGATTTGTTTAGAAGAGAAGTTTGGCTCTCACAGGCCTGATTCTACATTTGTCACCTCATTGAGGGTTATTTGACTAAGGATTGCAGGAGCAAGCCCTCCATATCTTAAAATATGGATACACAGATTCCAGCAGTAGAATGAGAGGACCCTCCATAGATGCTGGCTGTTTCCCACTTGAAGTGAGAGTCTATACTGTTGCCATCTGGTAGCTATTTTGAAGCACTTTCAAATCTTTAACCACAGTTCCTAATGTCTCTGCTTTATAATACTTTCATAATTAATCCCTCTTGCGTTTTCTTAGCGTTATAATACTTTGACCGTAGCAGGCTTACCTTGCCCTAATCGTGTTAATGTATTTAAAATTGAGTGGTTTTATGAGAAGTGACAAATTGACTTGAAGGATCTAGATAAGTACCTAGATACCACATGCATGTGTGCACAAGTGAACCATGTAATTGCACATGCATTTTTCAAGGGAGATACTTACCCAGCTTTGCTAAATGAGAACATCCTGGCAACATTTCAACCATTACAATGAGTTTTTTCAGACCCCAAATGAAGTGATTGTTTGAGTGCTTCTGATGTGAGGAGACTTGCGATTGCCCCAGAGATTCAACAATCTTTATGTATTTCATTAAGTAATGAAATGTGTTTAAGGAGTAAGTTTGGAAGAGAGCAATATCGTTCAGCCTGTATTGTGTGCGTGCATGCACATAAAGCGCCTGTTCAATGACTGGGGAATGCACTTTAATTCATTTAATACTTAGAGGGGAAAATCTTCACATCTTAAGAACATAAGAACGACCATACTGGGTCAGACCAAAGGTCCATCTAGCCCAGTATCCTGTCTTCCGGCAGTGGCCAATGCCAGGTGCCCCAGAGGGAGTGAACAGAACAGGTAACGATCAGCTGATCCTTCTCCTGTCATCCATTTCCAGGCTCTGACAAACAGAGGGTAGGGACACCATTCCTACCCATCCTGACTAATAGCCATCTTGACATAGGGGGATTTCGGTGCACATGAATGTTAGGGAAAATTGCATGCCTAAGATTGAGCATGTTCTCTGGTTTAGAGTAGAGTCTTTCAGGGCTAAAAAATGGTTGTTGTGTATTTTAGTGTCATGCAGATAATATTAATAGTCTATATATACTCCTGGCCATCTACAATTTCTCTGTGTCAAACACAATTTCTTTCTCTGCATCCTGAATTCCTGTGAACATTAGTTTTGTCTTAATAAAAGATATTTTTTCAATGGTGCCGCAGTGTATTCATAACCTGAAATGCAGCCTATTGTATTAAATATACCTGCTGAATGTGGGAGAGATTTAGGGAGGGATACAAAGGGGAGTTAAACAGTCAACCATGATTTGTGCCTTTGAAAATCTCCCCCTATATTACTGTAGGTTTAAAAAGATTCATTTTTTAATGAAGTCTCATATAGGAGATGCTGCAGTGAAACTTAGAAAATAATCAAATGTTTGGCTTGGGCCTGTTGGAATAAGTGAGATTCTGATGCACAAATATCAAGCAATGCAACATACCACACAAGAGTTTATTTAAACACTCTGTACAGTCTGTTTGCAGTCAGAGAGCAGCAATTGTTCTAATGGGGTCAATTAGCATTTGGAATTGCTTGTAAAATCTTTAATTAAATATAACCTTATGCCAAGGTCATACCATGTGTGGGTTTTTCCCCCCTCTTTGTATAAGAGTTTTCTATGGAGAGCTAAATAAGCTTTTATTTGAACTGAAGGTCAAAGATTCTTGCTAGCCTCCCTTCAAATTTCTGAGCAAAACCACCAACAGGCTACCATGATACTTAGTACTGGAGACAATGGATTTACAAAGCAAATAAGTTCTAGTAAAGTTTTAGTGTCATTTCAAATTTGTGATGAGTCAAAGTTACTACTAGTTACTACTTTGAGAGTTTTAATAGATCCTGCATTTCTCAGCAAATATGGATAACACAGCCTGACCTGGCTAGCATTGATATGAACATGTGTGCCTAACCATCAAAATGTACTCTTTTCAGATATCTGGAAGGAAACCATTTAACAGCTGTGCCAAAGGAACTGTCGACCTTCAGACACCTGACACTGATGTAAGAAATGCATAGTTTTAATGCCAGCAAAATTAAATGTTTCTTTCCCCCACACATCTTGAGTGGAGTATGGGAAATTGACATTTGAAACTAATTTCTGCCTATCACGTCAGCAGTTGTTTCCTTTAAAAGTAGATAAACCCTCTATGTACTATGTGACCGTAACTGGGTGTGGCAGATTTACCTGTACCACGCTGGTAGGGTTGAAAGTAAAACATCATTTTTTTATAATTAAACCATTGCTCATGATATTAGAGCACTGAGAAAATGAAGGCACCTAACAAAGCCTTTTCTTTTGTTAATGTTTGAGAGGTAGAGCTGTTGTAAGTGTGAGCTCAAAATAGATCTCCACAATCAAACATCATTCACCCTACTCCGCTGCGGTAGTTGCACATGTATGTGTATACAAAATACATACAGGCTACCCGGGGGGAGGGCATTATCGGTGTGACAAATTGCAGCTCCTTGTGATGACATTGTGCACTTACGACTGCTCCCCTGTCCACTTATCCATCTGCCCAGAGATTTCTTTTACATCTGCTGCTTCTCAGTTGCAGTGCACTGAAAATATGCCCTAGAAGTGAGAACGAGGCTGTGGTGCCTTGTTGTAGGATTCTTCCCAGGTTGATTATAAGGGATGATGGTAGTTGATAATGTCTAGCTTTGAAATTGCTTACTTTGCTGCTTGACTCTGCTTCAACATTTTAAACTAACTTGTTTAAAATCATTTCTATAATTGATGTATCTGCTGCATCTATTTCTTTAGTGACTTGAGCAACAACAGCATCAGCATGTTGGCCAATTACACCTTCATCAACATGACTCAGCTATCGACACTGTAAGTAATCACAAGTTCCGGCATCGGTTTTAATTGTTGTGCAGTACAAACTCAGTCGCATTAAACAATGAGTATCTCTCTTGTTATGTAAATCGATGGCTTTTCATGCTGCTTGTTAAGCAAATTAGTAGCAAAATAACCAAAGAAACACATAATTCTGCAGCTGCATTTTCTGATTCTCTTAGGATCCTGAGCTACAACAGACTCCGGTGTATTCCAGTCCACGCATTTAATGGACTCAAGTCGCCTCGAGTGTTGTAAGTAATACTTGTTCAATATGTCTGGGTTACAGCTTATTAGGATGCTGTTGATGACAGCAGGATATTTAATGAGCAGATGGCTTTCACTTGATTCAGTACGCCATAAATATTTTCACACAATTAGCTTCAATGTACTTGTACTTTTATTCAAGACATCCTGTACCAACTGACGCAGGTGATTGGTAAGCTATTTCATATGCAAAGGGTAGCCATATACTTTCAGTGCAAGTGCCCTTGCTTTAATATTATGGGGACAAGAATGAATAAGGAGGGTCTCCATGGGATAGCAGACAGTGTTCCATTGGAACACAAAACGGTAGCTACCTGTGCAGAATGGAGGAGAACATCTCTCCCTTTATTCCCCTGTGGCGTATAAAAACCAATAGAACTCCAGCAAGAGTATAATTTTCTGCCGGATGCTTCAGAAGCTATAGCAGGTATCTCTTTCTTAAATCCTAGGAGTTTCTAATGACACTTGAACTTCTGTAGAGCCCTGCTGAATTTCATAGGACATTTCCTGGATGGTGTAGTGCATAGAGAGGATTATACCAGCCAGCTCTATGGCGTTGTAATGTTCTGGCATGGGAGAGCCAAATTCAGAAATGACTTCTCTCTGTTAGGCTGAGAAATGAGTGCCACCAACAGTGGTTTTCTGCTTCCATGAGGATGGGTGTAGGTTTCTGTTTCACTGTTCCCAAGGAATGTCAGGTTGGCAATCTGTGTGCCATTGTAGATTTGGAGGTAGCTGTCTGGTTGGCTGTGCTGTTTGCCAGGATGAATCAACTGATGAGAATCCCTCTGTGATATGAGACTTCAAATCAAGTTCCCACAGCTCTAATCTGCAGAATGTTCTCCTGACCTGGTACTCAGTGGAAATCAAGAATCCGAGTAGAAAGATTCAAATGGAAGGGAAATGATAGCAACAAGCTGGTTGTGTATTTAACTTTCACACGGTAATTCATCACTGTTGCTCTGTGAATTGCTGTGACAAACGAGAACCTCGCAGAATTGTTCAGATCAGAGGGACATGAGGCTTCACCACATGGTAATGATCCACGGTTTGATTGTGCAAGACAATCCGTAACTCTTCTTGCCCTAGTTAATGGTTTATATCTCAGCTTTATTGTTCCACCTCCTTCCTATAGCACCCAATAAAAAAATTATATTTTTGCATTAGGGAAATTGTCTTTTGATCATATCTCGTAAGAACTGTGCCTCTTGTACAGGGATGTCCATTGTCTTACATTTGCCACCACCAACAACAAACCTGCATTTATTTCTCTTTTGATCATTGTAAATTACTGATCAGACATTATAAGAATGAAAATGATGTTATATGAGAGGTTCTCAAACCATTTCATACAGACTACTTAATATATCACCGTGGGCCATCTTCTCTCCTGCCTGTGATTGTATTACATATCTGTGGCAACCAAAGCTATTACTTACATGGAGAAGCAACATTACACAAATATTTAATATTTGTAGCTGCTTGTAATACAGTTTAATAGTTGGGGAAAGGGTTGAGTCAGCACCATGTGAACAGCAGTATGATGTGGAGAGGAGAAACAAGCTTTCCATCTTTTTTAAATTTAGGCATCGTGGATGCAAATAAATGACATAAACCGAATGAATGTTTAGCAAAAGAAAATATTAAGAAGGAGAATTGTAATTGATATGGATTTTCTGGGGATCATCTTTCCCTATATCATCTGTGGTGCACACTACATGTTATAGAAAATATTTATGCTAGGAGATGAAACCTCAGCTCACATTAAGCTGGTTGCACTACCGATTTTCTAGTGTCCCTCTCAGTTTGGAGAAGATACACGACTCTGATAAACAGAATAGCAATTATGTACTTCTAAGACATCCTGACTCCAGTGCTTTTTTCTATAGAGAATAATAGAAGATTTACCTAGTTTTGTTTTTCTTCATTTAAATCATTGTTCTGGGGTGGGGTTGGGGATGAGGGGTTCAGGATTCAGGCTGCCCTGGGGAGAGAGGACAACCCCAGCTCTCTTTCACCGCAGCAGCTGGAGCCAGGTGAGATGTGCCTGTCCATGGCTGCTGCAGCTGCAGCGGGCATGGCTAGGGGAACGGTGCATGTCCCCTGGCTGGGGGACAGACACAAAGAGAACAACTCTCTCAAATATGAATAGTCGATTGTTAATAGCATGAAAACTGGAACTAAAAATGTGTAATCGAGGTGTTGGTCTAATGTCCTCCCAGAAATCTCCAATGATGGAGATTCCACAACCTCCCTAGGCAATTTATTCCAGTGCTTAACCACCCTGACAGGTAAGAAGCTTTTCCTAATGTCCAACCTAAACCTCCCTTGCTGCAGTTTAAGCCCATTCCCTCCTCTTTGTGACAATCTTTTTGGTAGTTGAAAGCTGTCATCATGTTCCTTGTCCTCATGTTCCTTCTCAGGCTTCTCTTTTCCAGCCTAAACAACCCCAATTCTTTTCATGTTTTCTAGACCTTTTATCATTTTACTCTTCTCTGGACTTTTTTCAGTTTATCCATATCTTTCCTCAAATGTGGTATCTAGAACTAGACACAATACTCCAGTTGAAGCCTAATCCTCATGAAGTAGAATAGCAGAATTACTTCTTGTGCCTTGTTTACAACACTCCTGTTAATACATACTAGAATGATGTTTGCTTTTTTTGCAACAGTGTTACAATCTTGACTCATATTTAGCTTGTGATCCACTATGACCGCTAAATGTCTTTCCACAGTACTCCTTCTTGGACAGTCATTTTCCATTTTATGTGTGTGCAACTGATTTTTCCTTCCTAAGTGCATTTGTCCTTATTGAATTTCATCCTATTTACCTCAGACCATTTCTCCAGTTTGTCCAGATCATTTTGAATTATAGTACTAGCCTCCAAAGCACTTGCAACCCCTCCCAGCTTGGTACCATCCACAAACTTTATAAGTGTACTCTCTATGCCATTATCTAAATCGCATAGATGAAGATACTGAACAGGCCCAGAACTGATCCCTGCAGAACCCCACTCATTATGCCTTTCCAGCATGACTGTGAACCATTAGTAACTGCTCTCTGGGAACCATTATCCAACCAGGTTTTTTTTTCAGTTTTTCTTGGCAAAATGAAAAGTGCTCCCCCTTCCCCCAAATAAAATGGTTTGGGTCAAGGAAAACTATTTGAAATGAAAGGCCATTTTGAAATCACATTTTCAGCATTTTTGTTTTTATGTTAGCTTCAGCTGAAACTACCTGCCAAATTTGACTCAAATTTGCAAATAGTTCCAGTGCTCCAAAAAAATTATTTTTGGCAAATTTACTGTTCACGGAACATTTTTGCCAGGCTCTAGTTCTGATCAGACTTGTTGCTGCATCTTAATTAGTGCTTTAATGATAAAATATTATGTCATTATTCATTCCCTGGGCTATTCATTTGCAAACCTCTGCCCCAATTAAACATTATTTATATTCAAGCTCCTGATTTTTTTACCTGGTGTGTGTTTTAATTATGCAATATAGTAGGGCTAAAGCGAAGAAATTACGTTCTCATCCTTACTTTGGAGGCATACCTTCTTTTGTTAGAGTTGTATGTGGTTATTCCTGCATTTTAGAGTCTACGGTCACCAATTCAGACTAAAACAGGAGAGGAGAAAGGTTAGCAGTTGGACGCTGGTTGTTGTATGTATTTCAATCATGGTTTGATTAGTGCATTTGGAGAGGAAAAGGTGGTCTTGCAGCAAAATCACAGCCCATATGTGTTGGAGCGCCTGGGCTCTGTTTTCTGTCACAAACTTCCCACCTCAGCTGTAACTTTTCCATCTGTAGCATGGGGTTAATACTTAGCTAGATCATTGATACTATAAGGCCTAAATCATTTGGCTCTGGATTTCAGAGCTGCAGTCCATCTCTTGACTTTGTCTGGAACTGTGGGTTTGCAGCGTCTCAAAGAATCGGGCCCTGAGTGTTTGCAGAGTGCTTTGAGATCCTTGGACGGAAGGTGATGTAGAAAAGCTAAGTACAATTATTAGGCTTCAGTCAGGAGAGGTTCCTGGTGGCTGTGGGTGGGTGCTGTTAAATGGGAAATTCTCAACTGCTGGAAAGCCATTCTTCCCACTGACATGCACTTCTAGGCATGTCTCCATTCCCAGTTGCTGGTAACTCCAGGGGGTTTAGTAGCTGGGCTGTAATTTAATTTCAGTTTCTGCAGGTCGTGCCTGGACTGTGACACAAACAATGGGTATCTTTTAAAAATTTAAATGCTGTCTGTTGGCTTTCTTTTGAGATCTGCTATTGCTAATCAAATCTTAAAAGAACCTCCTGCTTCAAGGGAGATAACAATGAACCCTCTCAGTCCTGTGCAAAACAACATTAGTGAAATGAAGCCCAAAAGGGAGTCTCTGTCTATGCTCTATACATTTGGAAACCTACAGATTGATTTGATTTATTATGGCCTATAAAACTCTGGTGTCAGCTACAACTCTTGCTACATGTCATCTATGTTGTTATTAAAAATCAATTCTCCAGAGGGGAGAAAGTGCTTCTGAGTGACAGTGTGCAATCTGTTATTGTCATTTAGTATCCATGTTCTCAGGAGAATTGAAAAGAGAAGACATCAGCAAAACAATTTCCACATTTTCAGGGTTGTTGGTTGTTGTTGTTTTTTAAAGTACATGTGATATTTCATCATCTTGAGCCGTACTTGCCTCTGAAGGTAACTGGCCTCTTTGCTGCATGATTCAGTATCTTTCCAATTCCTTCTGCTTTCTTTGTATTTATTCTGTTAACAGTAAATATAAAATATGTATCTGAAAATCAGAATACCCATGAATGAATAATTTAATTACATTTCATGTCATCTCTCTCTCTCTCTCTCTCTCTCTCTCTCTGGCTGCTCCTCAGCTTCTCTGTCTCTCTGATAAATTTTTGCTACCCTTCTTTTGTAACCCATCATGCACTGCATTAGACGCATGAGCAGTTCCCTTTACCATGAATGGGGCCACTCATATTTACTGTTATGCCCCAGGGTAAGTATTTGCAGAATGGCTCCAGTCATTCAATGGACTTTTACAATAGCGTAACAACTCAGTCACGAAATGAGTTACAAAATGTTCCACCCAGTTTTACATGTTCAAAACTACTTTATGAATCATTGTTATATGTTGAAATCTAAACTGCATGTAAATATAGGAAAAGATGCACTGTGGGAAAGGTACGATCCCATAAATGCAGCATGCAGCGTGATGGTAAAATTTCTACAAGTGCTCCTCCTCTGAAACACTTTGCTTTTATATTAGTTTATTTACCGTAGTTTAGTTGATTGGCAGCTGCACAAATTGAAATGGAAGCGTCCTGGTCACAGGTAGATTGACCTTTTACAATGATCTAGACTACACTGTTTTTTCAGAAAAAGTAGCCTTTTTTTGAAAAAACTTCACCTGCCTCTAGACTGCCGTTGCGTTCTTTCGAAATTAAATCAAAAGAACGAGGAGGTTTTTTCAACAACAGTAAACCTCATTTTATGAGGAAGAACGCCTTTTTTCAAAAGCGCTCATTCAAAAAAAGGCGTTCTTGAACACTAACAGGGCTTTTTCGAAAGAGAGCGTCTAGATTGCCTGAGTGCTCTCTTTCGAAAAAGCGGATTGCTTTTTCAAAAGTGTTGTTGCTATCTATACGATCTCTTTTGAAAGAAGCTTGTAGTCTAGATGTACCCTTAGTTTTCATTTATTTTCTTACAGGAACAGAACTAATGGGTGTGTCTGTCTGGTATTTAAAGACATAGTTGGGATCAAATTTAACCTACAATTAACAGACACACAACACAGGGTGTTTATGATCTCCATTGATATTTGAGGGCCTTCAACATGGATTGGTTGCTGTGGGAGTCCTCACATCCAGGCCTTACAGTAGCTGATGAGCACCTGATAGGATCAGGCATTTACAAGCTGAACTCAATTTTCATTTAAATATTTGCAAAAGAAGGTTTAAGACAACACAAGCCGTCAGTGTAAATTATCCATTTCCACTGCACTGTTGCTTGCAAATTAGGCAACCCCATTTGTGTATTACTAAAAATAATGGCAGAAATGAGAAACGTAACATTGTAGTGAGTTCATTTTAATGGTAACCAATTCCAGGCCATTATACCCACTTCTGTCTTTTGGGCACATAATAAGCAGGCCCGATCTTGTAATCCCTATGCCAGTAATAATATTTCCAGTGTAAGGGCCACAGGTAAGGCCCAGTGAGTTGCTTGGTTTTAGCTGTGTTAATAAGTGTCCTGTGTCTGGAGATTGTGTATTGTATTGCTCCTCCTTCCAACTGAAGTGGATCGCTTGGCAATTCAGCCAGAGTTGTCAGTGCCACAAGTTACTCTTGATAGGTCAAACACTTAACAGGATTCTTCAGGGTCAAAGTAAAGAGAACACAAGGCTTTCGGGGGTAGGAGTGCTCAAAGCAGCAGAGACTGCACATCCAAGAAATCTGCACAGCTTTCTGTGGATGAGTTTTCTGTTGCAAATCTCTGCAAGATTGTCACTAGTGCTGCTCCTTGTCCATACACACCCTGAGGATAGGACGATGGCAGTTAGACTGTCTACCCTCACTGGGCCCAAATGCCCACTGCACTACCAGGAACCTCACTGGTTCAGAGGAGTGTGTGTTCTTCAATTGTCAGTTTGGCCTCAGTTCAGCTGAGTGTGCACTGGGGAGGTGACACTGTAACATTGTAATTCACTAGTGTAAATTCTAGTGAATATTGCAGTGGGACTAGTGCACAGGAAGGGACATGACTTTAAAAGAAGACTCAGCGCCAGAGATGTCTTTTGGATTAAATTAGAATGACCGCCTTCTATTTAAAGGCCTAGATAGGTTTTTTCAGTGATAAATATTACAGCTTAAGTTCACCTGCCACATTGTGAGTATCTATAATGCCACCAGAGGCAATAGTAGTAAGTGTCATTGTATGCCATAAATGCCAGAATAAATTAGAGGAGAATGACTCTCATAAAGGATTATAAAATACACACACACCAGTTTTCTATTCTCCATGCTGCTGCAGCAGATTAGCACATCGCTATTTTTGACATCCGTGAAAGGCAGACACAGTCTGTCATCAAGGAAGGGTTTCATGACTGCTCCAGACTAAGCTCCCTTCTTTAACTGATATGGACCACAGGAGAACTGCAAAATACATAAAATCTTGTGTTAAAATGCTCTGATGCCCTCTTCACTTCTCCTTCCTCTGTGAACAATATCTTACTGACTTTTTATAGGAAAAGATTTATACAATCTGGTATGTTCTCCCTACATTTCTGCAGTGATGACTTTTGAGAATTTCTGTCTGAAAATGTGAAATTTTTTAGTCTGTCTGTAGGTCAACAGGTAGAATAGCCCATAAATTGTGTAAGACCAATAAAGTCCAAATTGTGACTCGTGCGGGGAGATGCATTTTACTCAGTGGGCTGCTTGGTATCAGCTCCAGTGTGTGTGCATTGCTAATGCCACTATATAAATCCATGGTACACCCACACGTTGAATACCATATGCAATGTAAAGTCCATCTCAACTCAAACAAAGATGTATTAGAATTTGGAAGAGTACAGAGAAGGGCAACAAAATTTAATAGTGGTACAGAATAACTTCCATATAAGAAGATTTTTAAGAGACAGGAACCGTTCAGTTTAGAAAAGAGATGACTAACGGGTATATGAAAAAGATTTATCAAAGCAGGAATAGTGTGGAGAAAATGAATAGGGAAGTGTTATTTTCTCCTTCACATAATACAAGGATCAGGTGTCATCCAATAAAATTAGTAGGCAACAGGTTTAAAATAAAGATAAGAAACAACTTCTTCACACAGTGTAGTCAACTGGTGAAATTCATTGCTAGGAGATATGAAAGCTAACACTATAACAGGGTTTAAAAAAAGGACTAGAGAAGTTCATGGTAGATAGGTCCGTCAATTGCTAATAACTATGTGGACACAACCACATGTGCTGGATATCCCTAAACCTCTGACTGGTGGAAGATGAGGCTGGATGACCAGATGGATCATTCAGTAAATTGTGCTGTTCTGTTTATTCCTTTGGAAGCATCTGACACTTCCATTTTCAGAAGACATGAAAAGGGTTAGATGGACCTGTGTTCTGAGCCAGTTTAGCTGTTCTTATATTCCTCCCCGTAGTCTGATGCACTCATTTTTTGAGCCACCTCATTCAATTTGGTGCAAGAAGTGCATTTTTGTTTCTTTGTAGAGAACTATTATCCCTCAATCCAGATAGTGGCATTCAGTTACTATTGCAACACAATCTGTATACATTTAAAGAAAAGACATACTGTTATTGTAGCACCTTTCAAATAATGTATTCCACATACTATAAGAAATATTCTTCTTCATATAAATAAACAAGAATCTAGTTCTTGGAGGAGGGAATAAAATGCCTTTATAAGTGGTTTGTGAAAGTAGGAAAGATTGTGCTTATCAGAGAATCATAGGGCTGGAAGAGACCTCAGGAAGTCATTGAGTCCAACCCTCTGCTAAAAGCAGGACCAATCCCAACTAAATCATCCCAGCCAGGGCTTTCTCAAACTGGGACTTAAAACCTTCTAGGGATGGAGATTCCACCACCTCTCTAGGTAACCTATTCCAGTACTTCACCACCTTCCTAGTGAAATAGTTTTTTCCTAATATCCGTCCTAGACCTCCCCCACTGTAACTTGAGACCATTGCTCCTCGTTCTGCCATCCGTCACTCCTGACAACAGCCTCTCTCCATCCTCTTTGGAACCTCCCCTCAGGTAGTTGAAGGCTGCTATCAAATCCCCCCTCACTCTTCTGTAGACTAAATAAGCTCAGATCCCTCGGTCTCCTCATAAATCACGTACTCCAGCCCCCTAATCATTTTGGTTGCCCTCCGCTGGACTCTCTCCAATGTGTTCATATCCCTTCTATAATGGCAGTTGGGGGCCCAGAATTGGACGTAATACTCCAGATGTGGCCTCACCAGTACCGAATAAAGAGGAATAATCACCACTAGATCTGCTGGCAATGCTCCTCCTAATGCACCCTACTATGCCATTAGCCTTCTTGACTACAAGGCCCCTCTGTTGACTCTTATCCAGCTTCTCATCCACTGTAATCCCCAGGTCCTTTTCTGCTGAACTGCTGCTTAACTAGTTGGTCCCCAGCCTGTAGCAGTGCTTGGGATTCTTCCATCCTTCTTGAACCTCATCAGATTTCTTTTGGCCCAATCCTCCAATTTATCTAAGTCACTACAGACCCATTGAGCCCGACGATCTAGCCAGCTTTCTGTCCACCTAACAGCCCGTTTATCGAAGCCATACTTCTTTAAATCCAATCCATACTTCTTTATACTCTCTTCTTATGCTCTGCTCATTCTCCAGAGGTGCTGATTTCCATGTTAAATGTGGTCAGGCTCTTCTATGCACATGGACTATCGCTCCCTCCTGGAGTCCCACCGTAGTCAGTGTTTAATTTCATCTTTCACATCCCCTCTTTTCTTTTGTTTTATTTGCATTTTCAGCTAATGGGACTCTGCAACAGTACGGATGTCTGTGACAGGGAGGAAAAGATGCTTTCCTGTTTTTCTGTTTGAATGATTAAAAAAGCAAGCAGGACACCTTTTACGATAAAGTTAACTATTACAATTTTTAACTGCAGATAAAGTTATTTATAGAATCCTTGTATAAAGGCACAAGTAACAAAGCATGGATTCTAGTGGGTTATGAAGCTAGTAGGGTATCTACAGTAGGGGTTAAATATTGATTCCAAAGCTAGCTAACGATTCATAATTTGGGGTGGAGCATGACAATGCTGAGTTCTAATGTCTTGTTCTTTCCCTGCTGTAGAACTCTTCACGGTAATGATATTTCCAGTGTCCCTGAAGGTTCTTTTAATGACCTCGTGTCCCTTTCACATCTGTAAGTACCCTGGCTCGGAATTAATGTTTTTGACTGTTATTTTACTAACACAATGTAGGTTACGCTGCTAATCTAGTTCTAAGCCATTCTGAGTTGTGCCCATTTTCTGTCTGCATTCTGCTGTCTTTTTTCAGATAATGTCTGTTAAAATTAAATAAAATAAATGCTGCAACTGCTTATCATCGAAAAAAAATTCTTGGGAAAACAATTGAATGAATAATATGACTGATTCCTCTTTTATGGTATTTGTGCTAACACGCAGCCATCTAGCTCTCTGCATGTGACTTTTAGAGCAGGATGGTCCAGAAGCCTGAGTGTGAGACAGGAAGCCACCCACCAAGAACAAGTATTAAGTAACTTATGTGTGGATTCTGGGCATAATAAGTATCATATGGTTTAAATACTGGATTTTTGTCAGTGTAGGATCTTGCATATGAACTAATAATTCACATATATTAATAGTGAACTTTTTGTATATTTCATTCCACACATACCTATGAAAATATGTTCAAAAATAACATACTATCTGTGTATATGAAAAATAACATACTATCTGTGTCTATTTTATTTTTTTCCATCACTTTCTTCCTTTCCTTATGGTCTTGGACCAATCGCTCACCTAGAGATGGATGAAAATTGGTAAAATTTAATCCGTCTTCTTTTACTTTTGATTTGTAAGCTCTGGTCTACACTAGGGAGTTATTTCAAAATAACACCCCTTATTTCAAAATAACAAGCAGCACATCCACACTACCAGTCCCGTTATTTTGAAATAACAAGCTGGTTATTTTGAAATCTGTACTCCAGTTTTAGAAATTGCATGCTCTCTGGCAAGCATAATTATTATTTTGAAGTAGCATTAGTGTGGATGCTCTGGTGCTGCTAATTTGAAATAATTGGCCTCCAGAGGCCTCTCACAGCTGTACATGTTGCTGCTCTGGCCACACCTGCCAGCTCCACTACTCCCCTTCTCCTGCAGAGCTTAAAACAGCAGGCTGTAAGAGAAGGGCTTGTGGCATGTGGCCAGCTTGGCAAGCCTTGTGCCATACAGCAGGAGCCAACAGAGCCATGGCAGACCCCAACGCTACCTCTGAGCCTCCCAAGGCTGCCAGCGCTCCTGCAACATCCTTGGCTACCACTAGCCAGGGACTTAGGAGAGCTTCAGCCTGGACTGGTATGGAGATCCTGGACCTCACCGAGGTCTGTGGAGAGGAGACCAACCTCCAGGATCTCATCACCAGAAGGTGGAATGTTGACATCTACTGCTGGATTCCTGCCACATGGCTGACAAAAGCCACATGCCTGGACCCTCAACCAGGTCTGGATGAAGATAAAAGAGCTCCAACAGGCCTACAACAAGGCCAGGACACAACAGACTCTCCAGGGTTGCACCACACACATGCCGCTACTACGAACTGCTTGATACCATCCTTGGAGGGGGTCCAATCACCTCCCCATCGTCATTGAGTCCAGCAAGGACACACCCAGTGTCAGCCTCCCCAAGGGCAGGGTTATGGATGAGGAGGAGGAAGAGGCCATCCAGGCGACCATGCCCACCAGGCAGGAACTGCTTCTCACCCTGGAGCCAGTTGTCCCCTCCCAGGATGTCTCTCAGGCTTCAGACAGTCCTGGGGAAGGCACTTCAGGTGAGTTCCATAACTTTCCCTATACACAAGTGGGGCAGGCGACGGGCTACAGGGGGCTGCACACTTTTCTCTTGGCCTACTGTGCCTGGGTGTTGCACAACAGTCTTTGCATGTGGGTGCACATGGAGCACCAATCTGGAGCACTCAGCCCCATGATGCTCTCACACAGGAACCCCTTGCTCCTTCTCACAAGGTTCCTGAAGAGGCCTGCCTTACTCCCGCCTCCATGCCATGGTATGACACCTTCCCATGATAAGCCATCACTAAGGAGTCTGGGGTCATGGAAACACACAGCAGTGCCACACACAGCCCAGGGTGGAGTGTGGCGATGCAGAGGAGACTGATCCCCTGCATGGAAACCTGCTGGGGAAGGAAGAGGAGGGAAACTCAGTAGCACTCTCCCTGGCAAGCGGCCTCTGCTGCTCACACACAACTTCCCCTCCCTCCAGCAGCCAGAGACAGAAGTTCTCTCTGTGGGATACTGCCAGTGTCAGACCCAGTGTGTGCGGGACACAGAAGGAAGCCGAGACGTCCTGTACCCCTTCTCCCCACCTGCTCACAGGCTCCTGGTCTGACTGGCACCTTCCCATGTCTGTTTGTCCCTGGGCCATGGGTGTAGCAATGCTCCCCTAGAATGTCTGTGCCCCTGCAGAAAAGTTCCCACTGTCAAGCCAACATATGGCCTTGCTTGAAGCACATTGCCATTGTCTGAACCGAGACCTTCGGTATTGGCTCAGCGATTAGGGCTAGGCTTCATACACAGTGTCTCCTGGGATGACTGCCCTTGTAACTTTTCTTCACAGCTGGACCAGCTGCGAACGTGGTGCATCCCCCACCTCCGACACCATCTTCTTGACTCCGCAGGATCCGCAGGAGGAAACACACCCAGGAGGACCTAATGAGGGAGCAGATGGCCTGCCTGCAGTCTCTTGTCTGGGGGGCTTGAGGGGAACCACCAGGAGTGGGCCACTGACTGGGAGCAGCAGAAGGCTGCCTGGGACCAGCTGGTGTGCCAGCACAAGGCCATGTGTTCCTCCCTCACCTCGGCAATGGAGTGCATGGCCTTGTGCATGGAGCCGGCCACCAGCCACCTCCCTGCCTCCCCATGGCTTCCCCTTCTAGCTCCCCCGGTACCCTAAACCATGGGGCAGTGGGACCTCTTGGGCAGCTGAAGCCTCCTGAGCTACCTGAGGCAGGGACCAGTCCCAGCCCCATCCCTGAGCCCCTCTTCCCCGTCTTCTGTCCTCCCCCATTCCAGGCTTTTTCCCCAGACCCTCCCCTGTTGTATATCCCCAAATAAACAGTCTTGTTTTTTCAACAAAAAAGGCTTTTTTATTTGCTCTATGGGGGAGGGAGGGAAGGTGGGCAAGGAGGGGAGGGGAGGGAAAGAGGAGGAAAGGCACATAGAGGGAATGCAGAGGCCCCTTGTGGATGCAGAAGTTCTGGAGCCACTGCTGGTGGTCCCATCACTGCAGGACGTTGCAGTCCCACCAGTCCAAATTAGTCTCCCTCCACCAGAAGCAGCGTTCCACGGTGTCCAGGGAACTGAGGTGCTTTTGCAGCAGCAGGAGCACCAGGGCCTGGGTGATGAGGGCCTCTGGTCCAGTCTGGTCGTCATGCTGCAGGAGCAGCATGTGGGTAGTCTGGATGAACTACGCCATGAGGCGCAGCATGAGGCCTGTGAGCCTGGGACTGCTTTGCTGCAGCTCCCGCTCCATGTTGTGAGTGCTGTGGTACCCGCAAGAGCACACTGTGTCCGTTCTGTGTCCCGCAAGGAGGGAGGAAGTGGAGGGGTGGATTTCGATGTTGTTATTTCGATGTTATTTATTTCAAAATTATTTCCTAGTGTAGACATGCCCTAAGGCTCTGAACGTATTCCTGTGATTTGCTTTCAGGCCACATCCATAGTTCAGCTGCAGTTCAGGCTTGAGTGTTCAAATACCTTTCAAACAAGTTTCTTGAAATTTCCATTTCTCAGGATGGGAGGTAGCATGAACGAAGGAGTAAGGCATCAGACTGGCATGTCCTGGCAGCTAGGAGACCTGGGCAATATTTAAAATGCATATTCACATTGATAGAAATATTTGGCAATTTTTTGATAAATTTGCCAAATGGTTTTGATGATACAAATACAAGAATCCAAAAAGATTGAAATGTTTTGATCTTTTTTAAATGAAATGCCTTTAAAATGTTTTGTTTCAAAATGTCCTTCAATTTTATTTGTTTTTAATTAAGCTCTAACTTGAAATGAATGTTTTCATGGATCTGAAACAACAAACAACTTTTTTTTTCTCCGAAGTACCAATGAACCAAAACTTCATTGTTTGCTCAGTTCCAGAGGGATGGTGATACTTACTACATCCTAAACTCAAAACTCCGATCATCTGAAGAAGTGGGCTGTGCCCACGAAAGCTCATGATATCATCTACATGTTTTGTTAATCTAAAAAGTGCTACCAGACCTTTTGTTGTTTTTTAAGTTTATCCTGTACAGTCTAACTCGGCTACCCGCTGAAGCTTCTAAAAGTTACTAGTTGGGACAAAATCTCATATGAACAATTCAAGGGATTTCAACTCAATTTTATATGAATTTGAACTTGAGCTTCAACCCTAATTCAGCTTCAAATACAAATGTCAGACTCTAGCCTGTACCTAAGCTAGATAAATGGACAAATATTTGTTAAACACAAAATGTATTTTACACTGTGTTTATAGTATAGTAAATTCATGGGGATGAATTCAGGCTTAATGTAAGTGGGATTGTACCAAATTCCTTTGTCTGTACTTGAAAATGCAATGACACCTTCCAAATAGAGGAGGCGGACATCTAAGGATATATTTAGAACTAAAGTTATAAACATGTCATGTGCCATTTTGGGGTTTTCCTCAGAGTTTACATTAAACAAAGTGCAGACACAGTTTCCCTAGATAATCTGTTTACCCCAAAGAGTCATAAAATCCTCTTTGGCCCAGCACAGTCACTGCAGCCCTCTGTTGAAGGCATGTGCTGCCAGCAGTGTAAAGTACACAATGCTCAAATGAATGGCAATAAGTAGGGACCATAAACAAATTAAGACCTGTCTAGGGTATAATTTGCTCAATGAACAATTAAGTTCTACTGCATAATTTTCTCTGCTGTTTCTTTGAAGTAGCATTTGCTTTCTGTAACTCTAGGAGAGAGGGCCTTAGACAGAGTTCAAGAAGTTGAGTTCACCAATAGGGCTGAGAGAAATTTAAAATAATATATTTTATGAACACTGACATAATCTTTCTGGGGTTCACGTATCTCTGAGAGAGACTGTAGCTGTGGCATTTAAAAAAAATAGAACAAAATACTGCCACAAATTAATTGCATATATCTTCTGAGTAAATAAAATTGTATATGTGAGAGACACTTTCACTGCTGGTCGTGTGAATTCATAATAAGAGGATGGACCTATAATGTGCTGCTATTCCTAGGGTCAGAGGAGATTCTGAGTGTTGAGACGTTGAACAGTTTTAGCCTGGGCAGAACTGTTAGTGTGGCCATGAAGCTCAGTTACAAGTTATGATGGCTCAAATGGACCATTGTGCAAAGGTACAATTCTCCACTATAGACAAAATTAATCTCTTCTTTAGTCAATGCCTTTTTCAACAGATGCAGCTGTAATATTGTTTGGAATTGGAAATGTAAACATTCAGATCTGGACTACTCTAATCTATTTTCCAAAGCTGCTCAAAATGCAGGGAAAGATTTTCACTAAAATGGCTTTCTTTTAAGATAACTAAGCATTCTTTTAAGATAACTTTTTAAATAGAATTTTCAGGGACTATATCTTCATAGAGACATTATGGTTTGTCTATGGAATGCACGCTCTTTTTGTATAGGACCTGTGCCAGTGTACTTTGACAATCCTAAATACTCTCCAACTGAGGCTGTGTCTTCACTGCCAGATTTATCAGGGTTTTTTTTTTTTTCTGATACCATGATAAAAAAGCCTGAGCTCTTTCTTCACTAATCTAGAGATGCGAGAGGTTAACCGGTGGGGGCTGGAGCAGCTCCCGACTTGCCATTGGCAGAGAGCTACTCCAGCCCTATGGTGAGCCCAGGCGCCCCCCAGCCCCTTTCATCAGTTAACTGGTTAAACATAATGTTTAACGGGTTAACCAGTTAAATGATTTTAGATCCCTACACTAATCCCCCATACTAGTGTTTTAAAAAGGCTCCACAATTGCTAGGGGAGCAACCTTAAAGTTGACCAAGGAAACTTGAGAACACCCATGAATTCATTCAATGCCTGTGCATCATGCTACTGACATCCAAAACTACCAGAGCCAATAGACTACCAGGTACCACTCCCTGGTAGGGCTTGACTCGATCCTTTATCAAAAACCTGGTAAAAGAGACATTATTAAAATTTGTCTGAGAGATGTATATGCTCTACATAAACCACTCAGATTCGTGTCCCTGTCAATTTGTGTCTTGTTTTCTCAAGTTCATGTTAGATATCTATAAAAATAAACTATGACCTCCATTGTGCTCTCTTTCTCAGTTCATCTCATCTGTAATTATTTTAATTGTCCTTCAATGAGAAATATACAAGTCTGGGAGAAAAAAAACCCAGCCCTTCATTGCAAAGACCCTTAGGCTATGTCTACACTACAGGGTTTTTGCACAAAAACAGCTGTTTTTGTGCAAAAAACCATTGAACATCCACACCTCAAGCGCATTTTTGCTCAAGAAAATATACAGTAAAATGGCAGAACAGATGGCTTTTTGCGGTGTAGGTATACCTCTTTCTACGAGGAAAAACTCCTTTTTGCACAAGAGCTCTTGCGCAAAAAGGTGTGTGTGGACGCCCAATAGGGGTTTCTTGCGCAAAAAGAGCCTATCAGAAAAAGCACAGGTGCTCTGATGGCCATTCTGTTAATGGCCATCAGAACTTTCTTGCGCAAGAGCATCCATGCAGTGTGGACTCTCTCTTGTGCAAAAGTGCATCGCTTTTGCGATGCACTTTGGTAGAGTGGACACGCTTTTGCGCAAGAAGTTTTGCAGAAGATCTCTTCCACAAAAAGCTTCTTGCACAAAAACCCTGCAGTGTAGACAAAGCCTTAGTGATACATAGCAGTCTGAGATGATTAACCTCCAGGAATTGTTTTGCTGTATTGACCAAAGAAATAAAAGGAGAATTGAGTGGAAACAAGCATGCTGTAGTACATAACAATTACAGGAAACTAAAAATATATACTCCATAACATATACAGCTTATGGAACAGAATCATTCCTAATATTTATACAGCAGCTTCATCTTCAAGCTGCATTAGAAAGATGAATTAACCTAGATGTCTCAAGGTTCATTTTGTGCTTCCACTCTCACCTTTGTGTATGTTGAGGTTTGTTCAGTGTTAAATGTTTCACAGTAATTTTGAGATGAACTTTGAAATGTAGGGCTTTGTTTAGCCTTGCTGAAGTGGGCCAACTCATTGCAGGTAGGGTCAAAAGGTCATTCCTGGCGTTTTCCATTGTAAGCAATGGAGCTACAAAAAGGACTGGATTGGTGGGGGGGAAAGTTTGGCATTGCTGCTGTACAGATTTAATTGTGATGAATGAGCCCTGGCTAGAGTTGAACCCATGAACTCTACAGTTGAGTCTGCCTAGGGCACAGTTGTTTCATTAGTCACTCCCATAGAGATGTAACAACAAATTTAGTGGGGTTTTCTTTCTTAATATCCTGTCTGAACGTTTTATCCAAAAGAAGTTTGAGTTCAAAACTTTCTTTTAAAAAATGATTTGTAGCCTGATTCATAGGGTAAAGCTAAAATTCCAAAAAGCAATTTGCATCATTGCTGTAATAATTCTTTCCAAGTCAAAATCTCTGTAGATTTTTGATGCTTTGAATTATCCAGATGAGTTTACAGGGTTGTAGTCACATGCCTGCTTATTAAAGTAAGACAGATACATGGCTAAAACCCTACATTGCTTTAAAAAAAAAAGTAACTCGGACGTCTAATGTGCATTTCTTCAAAGGTAATTTTTTTAAACTTCCTTTTGGTCAAATGCTCATGTTTTGGCTGGAAATTCCAGGTGCTTAAGAGAGTTGGACAAACAATGCCTGCTAAACATCAAACAGGACTATGTAGCACTTTAAAGACTAACAAGATGGTTTATTAGGTGATGAGCTTTCATGGGCCAGACCCACTTCCTCAGATCAAATCATCAGTGGGGGTTAGGCACCTACAACTGTTAGGCTTCATTGAAAACCCCAGTCTTTACTAGGATTTTGTTTTCTTTCTTTCCTACTGCTACTAATGGTGAGGTAGATGAGCTCCAGGGCCTGGCTTGATGTCATTGCTTCTGTTCATGTGGGTCTTGCCTCCAACATCAATGAGTTTCTTTTGTATGTGCTGCAACCTCTTTGAAATGGAAAAATAGATTGCAGTTCTTTCACACTTCACACAGCAGTAGTTTGGATGGGACTCGGAGCAGCTCATGGAAGAGCCTATTGTTAAAAGTCTCCTAGCAAATTGAGGCATGAGTTGGGATGATTTCCCTGCCTCTGATGGAGTTATTCCCAAATCATCCCAGCCAGCAGGCTGCCAACAGGACAGTTGCCCTGGGGCCTGAAGATGCAAAAGGGCCTGGGGCTCCCAGCTACTGCTGCTACTGCAAGAGGAGAAACAGCCGGCACCCCGAGCCCTTTCAGTTGCTTTGGAGTGCTGTGTGATCCACTCTGGATGCTTCTACAGGCTACCTGTGGGGAGGCGGGAGGGCATCACAGCACACTCCAGGCAGCGTTGAGGGCTGGCTGCTCCAGCCCCGCCCCCTTTGGCCCAAGGCCCTGCCCCTTCCGGGAGTGCTGAGCCATTGTCAGCCCCCTTGCTGGCCAGAGATGACCTATCCATCGCCTCTTTCTGAAGAAACATGTTTTGCCTTTGGTTTGGATCAGGTTGCCCTGAACAACTAGTATGATAAAAAAATGTCTGAGGGGAATATACCCCAGGGCAGGGGTTTTCAAACTCTGGGTCGCGGTTTGTAAGGGCAAGACACTAACTGGTTGCCAAACACTTTGTTTATCTGCGCCTCCATAGGTACAGGTGATCGCAGCTCCCATTGTCCAGGGATCACCGATCCCGGCCAATGGGAGCTGCGGGAAGTGGTGTCCTGGTCCTCAAGTAAACAAAGCATCTCCTGGCCAGCTAGCGGCTTCCCTTTTAAGCCGCAACCCAGAGTTTGAAAACCCCTGCCCTGGCACAATGGGCCTCAACCAGGAGTATGCGTACCCTTAGCACAGGCGTGGGCAATAAGTTTTTGCTCAGGGCCACTTCAGAAATTTTTGAAGTGGTCCTGGGCCACACCAGAAGGAGCGTGGCCTCAAGCAGAAGGGGCGGGGCCAATATACTCCTCTGCTTCCCCTCCCACAGACCATGATTGGTCTGGGGTTGGGGGATTGCCTTTCCCCCCAGAGGTTCCCCCTAGGCGCCCATGCCCCTGGCAGTGGGAGGAGACTTTGTGCATTCCCCCTCCCCAGGCCAATCAGGGCTTGGGGCCGGGGGAGCACACAAAGCCTCCTCCCACCCTGCCAGGAGCGCGTGGCATTTCTAAGAGCTGCATGTTCCTCGCAGGGCGGGGGCAGGGCAGAGGAAATTTTGTGCGCTCCCCCCTACACCCAAGCCCTGATTGGCTGTGGGTGGGGGAGTGGCAGGGCCTCCGCGGGCCAGATCAACCCACCTGGCGGGCTGGATCTGACCCACGGAGGCCCTTTTGCCCACCCCTGCCCTAGCAGGTACAGAGGATACGGTAACTCATCTGGGTATTTGCCTAATTTTACAACCGGCTACATGAAAAGCACTAGTGAAGTCAGTGCAAACTAAAGTTGCATACAATGACTTGTTTATGCTCCTCCAGCTTGTCAGGTTTGCTGGTTTTGCTGGGAGGCTCCCAGAATTGGGCTTTATCTCCTGGAGGCTCCTGACACCAGACTGGGAGATCAGCTGCTAAAAGTCCAGTGGTGCAGCGGGGGGCTACAGCAGACTCCCTGCCTGCCCTGGCCCCATTTCCCTCCCAAGAGCGCTCGGCGCATCTCTTCCTGTGGTCCCTAGGTAAGGGGGAGGGGAGTGTACATGTGCTGCCGTGCCCTGAGCAACAACTCTGCTGCTCCCATTGGCTGGGAACGCTGGTGAAGGGGAGCTGTGGCAGGTGGTTGCAGTCAGCACACAGAGCCATTTGGCAGATGGGTGGGCCACTTCCATGAGCAGCACGGGGCCAGGGGAGGCAGAGAGCCTGCCTGGGCCCCACTGCACTGCTAACTGGGTCTTGGAGCCACCCAAGGTAAGTGCCACCTGGCCAGAGCCCAGATCCCAATCCTCTCCCATGCCCCAAGCCTCGGCCTCAGCCCTGAGCCCCCTCCCAGCTCCAGCACAACCTCCCCTACCCAAACCCCTCCTGAATCCCAACCTCTGCACCAACCCCGAGCCTCCTCTCATGCTCAGACTCCCTCGCACAACCCACACCCCCTCCCTAAACCCATGCCACAGGCTCAGCCCAGTGCTCCCTGCCACCCTCCAAACCCCTCAGCCCCTGCTCAGAGCCTGCACCCCATTCCCCAACCCCTCCCAGTGAAAGTGAGTGAGAGAGTGAGTGAGTGACGGAGGGAGGGGGAATGGAGTGGCTGTGGAAGGGGCTTCAGGGAAGGGTCACGGGTAGGGGCTGAGTGGTTAGATAATCAGCAACCCTGCTGCTAGACATGCTATACGCTGGAATGTAAGTGCAATCGTTATATTTGAATTGATTGATACTTATATGGTCAAAATGAGAAAATCAGCCATTTTCAGTCATAGCGTGTTGTGACACATTTCTATTTTTAAGACTGGCTTTGTAAGAAAGTAGTTTTTAAGTGAGGTGAAATGTGTGGTACACAAGACAATCAGACTCCTGGGGTACAGTAGTCTGCAAAGGGTAAGAGGCACTGGTTTAGCCCAGGACTTTTTTGCAGACCTGAGCCACTCTACATGTTATCCAAGCTGAACACACTATTGTTCTAGGTTGTTGGATTCCTTTATCTTGGTTTTTCTGAGAGCAAAATATAAATATGCCCAGCAAAGTGCAACTTAATATCAATTTGTTTCCCTGGAAGTGCTTCCTCCTTCCTAGATTATGGGAAAATAGGTCTGACCAGTTTGGAGAACAAGCCAATAGATTCTCCCATCTTGTGCTTGTCATTATCTGCCACATGGGATTTATCCAAAGCTAAGGGGAAATATATTGGGTTGAGATCCTTGTTTAAATAAAGTTACAAATCTGAGACACAGAAGTTAAGTGACTTGCCCAGGATCATACAGTGAATCACTGAGAGAGAGGGAAACAAAACCTGGTCTCCAAATGCCAACAAAGATGTTTTAAATATAGTTGGCAGCAGTCCATAGATAACTTTAACACTCTCAAATATAGCAGGCTATGAGGCATAGTGGATTAGTTCACTAACCATCTAAGTCTGGGAACCTTTATTAAAGTCTGACTTGGGTTACAGCCTTAAAATAGGTTTCAGCATCACAAGCTAGTTCCAGTTTTCTCATGTGTGCCGTTCGCATCACCCGACTGCCACACACAGACTTAGTAGGAACTGTTTGCCTGGCTGGAATGAAAGCAATGTCATCTTTCAAAAAATGAGGTGCAATTCCAGAGCTTTGGGGAACCCTCATTAATGTGGCTGTCCAGTCCCTCTTTTTTTAAGGCAATATTCACTCTACATTTTTATCAGAGCCAAAGAAGAGCAGACATCTTTTTAGAAAATGGTCAGGACAATGAATCTGTTTCTCATATGGAGATGATATTCCTTTTTTTCAGCTTGTTGCCTGGATATATCTTTGCTTCAAATTTTGCAGGATTTTATGTAAAAAGTGACTTTTAGCAGATTTAGATTATATTTCACTTTCCTGATCGAACAGGAAATCTGCTATTTATTTTTGATGCCTTTTCATAGTAGTTTGAAAAACAGAAATGTAACGTGCTTGATATTGGCCACCTCTACAGGTTTAAAAATACAAACCTAAACTTAGTTAAAAAAGGAGGGGGTTGTCTTTCATGAATACATTTTTACAACTTTAGACTGTAATTCAGGGAAATAGCCCTTTCCAGGAAGAATTCTCAAGTTTGTGCTTAAGTCCATTAAAATTCTTTGTTTTGATCTAACTGCTCACGTAGTGTTTTTACTGTCCCAATTGGCTCAGCACATATGCATTTTCCCAAGATAAATAGGTGTTCAAAATTAAAACTTGGTTTCTGCAAAAATTTGTGCATGTGACTTTGAAAGTCACCTCCTGCTAACATTTGCCAATAAAACTTATCTGTTGAGTGTTTGCGTTAAGCAAACAAAAATGGGCATGAGCATGACTGAAACAGGGAAGCATTTAAAAACTGAAATCATTCACAGAACTGTTACATTATTTGCTGATATCCATCAATAATTCACTCATCCTATCCTGAAACGTCCTGGTTTATTTAAATGAAGGTTTCTGAGATAGAAAATGTTTGTTCACAGTTAACCTGAATCTGCAAACTCTTAATCATGAGTGTAGTATTACTGCCTTCAATGATGCTACTTCTGTTTAAAAAAAGTGTCATAGAAATTATAACTAAGACAGACAGCTCAAACTTGTAATAGTTTCATTCAGTCCATAGAGTTGAAATAAGCAAACAAGCCACTCCTGCATTTTGTCACATCAAAATAGCAAAATTTAGTGAAACGGTGTGTGTAGATATTTTTCAAGTGGAAATGGGCTAAATTTCTTGACTAAATGACCTATAGTAAGTTATTCAATTCTGCTTGGTAATGAGGAGAAGAAAGGTAGGAGGAGGGCATTTTGGAAGAGTTTAGCCTTAAGGAAGGAGCCAGGGAGAGAATGTTCAATGGGGCATGGGGTCAGTGTTCTAGGCATGGAGCAAGATTATTCCAAAATAGCTATTTCAGAATGGCGGTAGTGTGGACGCTCCACTGCTGCTATTTCAAAATAGCTCCTCCCCAGTGCCATTCAGACTAATTACTCCCCAGTGCCTCTTGGGGCTCTAAATCAAGTAGCATGCCCACATTAGGGAAGCCTGCCTCGGACTAATTTTGAGGCTTCCCTGTAGTGTAGACGTGCTATTTCGAAAAAAGCTATTTTGGAGTACTTTTTCCGGAATAGCTTATTTTGAAATAAGCATACAATAGATGTACCCTGAGGCTTGGAAAAAACACAACTGGAGCAGTGAGGTGAGAATGAACATCTGATGGGACACTTTATGTTGAATTCTAATCTACCATTATGATACTTGACCAAATACCTCTCCAAAGGTCTGTTTGGAGACATCAGATGTTGAATTTCTGTTAAATATTGGCAGATTTTCTTTCCAGCTTGTTGGAATGAAGGTTTCCAGTTCTTTGAAAATTAATGGTGGAGAGTTGGGTAAAATGTACCATTTGGGAGGCATTGGCTATTTTTGCTCACAAGCAAAGGAATAAATGCCTTGTTTTACATCGCCAGGGCTCTAGGTACCAACCCCTTGAACTGTGACTGCAGTCTGCGCTGGCTTTCGGAATGGGTGAAGGCAGGATACAAAGAGCCAGGGATTGCCCGGTGCAGTGGGCCAGAGGACATGACAGACAGACTGCTGCTCACAACACCAACCCATCGCTTCCAGTGCAAAGGTAGGAGCAAGCTGTTTGATTGAGGGTTGTAAACCACATGATTGAGTGTCATTGCTTAGCTTGTGTAAACAGCTTTATTAGTACTGTGTCGCCAACCTTGGTGTCACAATCACAAGATATTAAAATGAATTTGGGTTTGTTTGGGTTTGTGGCCTTGTGGTTTCTGACCTGTTGACCCCCACTTGGGACATGTTTTTGAGCTTTTTCTCTACCACCAGAAGGGCTAGAAACTTCATTGTTCACAATGAAGCTTGATATTCTCATGCAATCACTGAACTCCAGCATTTAGGGCTTTAAGGGAAACACCAGATCTCACATAAGTTAGCAACACTGTCATTACACCAGATCATGTAATTGCAAACTATTGTATGGAATGTCATTTCAGGGCTAATTGATCAAATAATTTATTTCCAAAAACCCTGAAAAACTTGTGTATGAGATGGTTTATGTTGTAAATAATTCTTGATTTTTAACAAAAATTAGAAAGCTATATTATAAAAAATAAGTTTGAAAGCTGTGTGAAGTAGAAGGAAGTTTGCAGTCTAGACGTAGCCTGATTCAGGAGTTATTGTGAGCTATATAATATAACAAAAGAAAGAGAATAAGTGGGATTTCTGACAATGAAATTGTGGACAAATAACGTTGTTTGTAGTTTATATATTGAGGATCTGTTTGTGGGTTTTGCTGTCAAGGGACTGTTGGAGTGTGGGATATTTATTTGGGTTACTAGCTTATAAGTGAAGACAGAAGTTTGAAGACATGTATTTATGATAATGGAGAAGAGGGCTTGTGGTTGGAAATGTAAGTGAACGGGAAATGACATCATCTTGTCATTCGTCTACGAAGTGCCGTGCACATTTGTATATAATAATAAATTGTAATAATGGCACTGGCTTAGCAGGATGGTTGAATAGTGGCTGGGATTAAACCGATTGCTGACTAGAGGACAAGTGTTGACATAAGGCTAGAGTTAAGATTGCTTCCCAAACCAGAGCTGACTTCATGACCTTCCAGCTTCATTTTTAATAACTAGACGGTTCAAATTTAGTTATTTTAAAAGTGATGATAGCTTTAAAATAGCAAATCATAATCAGACCTCTCTGCTCTTTGCTGAGCCTATAATTTTACTGCTCAGAGTTACAAATATTCCTAAATAAACATCCAACAATGTGCTAACTTTCACTGGAGGAAAAATGAAGAAAAACAAACGTGGCATTTGTAGCTAAAGATAATTTTGAAATACGGTGCTAAAAAGCTTGCTTTTTCTTGAAACTCTCATATTTTGAAATTGCTTTGCATGACCCTCCTCGACCCATTCTCCTGAGGTCAGCCACCCAATGAGCCAAGCAACAGTCTACAGGGGTGACAGGTTTACATAAATGTTATTGGTGACCAGAACGCCCACAACCCACACCTCTCACCCTTCCAGGGTCCCTTCCCCCCCCCACCTGCCTAAGACTCTGGGAGGGAATTTGGGTGGGGGAAGGAGTTTGGGTGCTGAGTGCAAGCTCTGGGCTGGGTCAGGGGATTGGTGTGCAGCAGGGTTGAGGGGTGCAGGCTCTGGGAGAGAATGTGGGTGTAAGAGAAATTCTGGGGTGAGGGTTCTGGGAGGGAGTTTGGGAACTGAAGAGAGTGTGGGGGTGGGAGAGGGGGTGCAAGCTCTAGGAGAGAGTGCTGGAGTACAGTGCTTACCTCAGGCACTCCTCTCTGGCAATGGCTCCCAGGTGGGGGGACCAGGGGTCTCTGCTCACTGTTGCCCACAGGCACCACCCCTGCAGCTTCCCTATGACTGCAGGTGAGCTTGGAGTGGGGACAGTGCACTGAGAGACATGTACACCCCAGAGGCCACAGGGATGTGCCGGTGGCTGTGCAGAGCAAAGAGACAGAAGCTGCTCTAGCCTCACAGTGCTGCCAGTGGTGGTGGCAGGGGCATCCCAAGACGTTTTAAATCATCTGGGGTGGCGTGGGGGGCTGGGGATGCACACGGGCAGCAGGTGGGGTTGGTGGCAACACCTAGCCCCAAACTTTGCTGAAGCTAGGCCCTGGGTCAGGAATGTTCATGGTGCCTGGACACCACAAGCCCCTAGAACTTGACGCCCATGGCAGCCTGTGGACAAATAGAGCAGCTGGCTTAGGATGAGGAAAGTTTTCAGATTCCTCTCCCAGCCTTCTTTCCTCCTCACTCAAAACAAATGTACAAGAGTTTGCAGCTTAGCAAGAGCAATCTATCATCCCTAATTATACTCCGGCCCTCCAATTGCTTGTGGATGAACTTTCTCCTTCAGGTTCACCTGTGCAGAGCTCCAGTGAAGTCAGTGGGGCTCCACAATCAATTAAACAATCTCGCCAGTCTAGCCCACTACCTTTCCCTCATTATTGCCATCTTTCTGTCAGCCACAGCACGACGCGGCTGAAGAACGACACACAGGACTTTCTAAATTAACATGTAGTTTGTCAACTTTGTGGTTTAACCCAACATTTGGACTAAAAGCCAACTCTGCTCACCTTGCCTCTGAACAGTACAAACAGGGCCGGACTTGCAGACTCAGCTCTGTGTTTTATTAAATTGTCCTCC
Source organism: Rafetus swinhoei (assembly GCA_019425775.1). Lineage (NCBI taxonomy): Eukaryota > Metazoa > Chordata > Testudines > Trionychidae > Rafetus > Rafetus swinhoei. The sequence continues at coordinate 35,287,347 of CM033428.1, read as the reverse complement.
TTGTCTGCAGCACCATTGGAAGGACTGCACAAGACTGAGAACATTTTTGCTACATGGGTTATAAACCAAGCCCTTAAGGACAAAGTAATAGGCTGCTTTAAGTGCTAGGAGTTCTGATTAGCTCTTTCATTGATCCATGCTAGTGTCCTTGCCTCCTGAGCAATCTCCTTTGCCCCAAGAGCTACTCTCATTCACTTTTGGTAGAAGCAACAGAAAAGTAGCACATAAAGGAGAAAAAGCCCCCCAGGCATAACTACAGCCACTGTGATTAATCTCTTCCGCTGAAGTTAGGCAGGCTGTTGTACTTAACTAGAGCTTACGGCAAATAGGAGAGAAGTGAAAATAAGGCAGGACAGAAATGGATTAAATGTAAAACAGACAAAGTTAGAAAAAGAGAAAAAAGTCTTTTGGGTGTATTCCTTTCCTTGTGGGCCCTTTTCCTGGGTACATTTGTGAAGGGCCAGGTTCTCAAACTAAAGAGCACCAATCTTTACTAACAGTTCATTGATTTCAGTGACACTACTTGCACTGTAAGTGAGTAAGGGCATGAGAATATTTGTGACAGAGTCGTTGTCAATGAACATATCTGTTAAGCCTGTTGCTCCCTGCTAGTGCTATGTAATAATAATGATTTGGACAGTCAATATCTCAGCTAGCGTGTTCAGAAGCAATCCCTTGAATGGATTTTTGTATTAACCTAAATTCCTAGACAGTTTCCTAGAACATAAATTCACAAACTCAGTTTTCTTCTGTCCTCCTCACTTTTTTCTTTGCTTTAGTTGTGACACATTTGTCCTATGTAGATCTGCCACAAGAACGGTGTTTGTTACTATTTTCCTATGGAATGCTAATACAATGAATAATAGAAAAAGAATTCCTATTTCCTGTTCATTGCTTTTTCACTTGGCTGCTAATTTTGCATTATCCAAAAGGGGTCATCAATGAAAGGTCTGTCATTATTTCAAACATGAAGCATGTTTTTCACTCAGACGTACCTCATATATGAGAATACACCTTGGATTAAATGAACAACAGATTTTACCAACTTTCCATGAAATCCTTTTCAGACCACCTCACCCATGTCTCACGTGCCTGTTGTGTCCTAAGTTGTTGAAAATGTTTTGCAATCTTTGCACTTAAATATTTTCTTATAAAGGAGATAAAGAGCTTTCCCGATTAAAATTAATGAGCCCCTTTTACCATTTTTACATTTTAAAACAATTGAAATCATTAATATTTGAAAGTTAGTGGCTAAAAGTCACAATTTTATTTTCACATTTTGAAATTTACCTATTTTTATTAACTTCTTAACATCTATAATATTGATTTAGTATCCAACTCCATGCTTGAGGTGGCAACAAGTAGACAGTAACTAGGGATGTTAAAATGTGTTTATTAAGGTAAACATGTAACCACTGACATTTTCAGCAATTACACATTTACATGGGGAAGGCGGCTCCCCAGCAGCCGGTGTATGTGGGGAGCCAATTAAAAGTGTATGTGTATGCGGGGAGCCGGTGTATCCTGGGAAGCTGTCTGCCCCTCCCCCCCAGCGTGGAAGGGAGAGGGGGGGCTGTGTGTAACCGTGAAGAATAACCAATGATTCCACTATCCCATCCCTAACAGTGACGACTACAAAGGAGCATCCTTGAAAATTTGAGTGCTTTGTCCTGAAGATGACCTGTTCAGGTCCAATAAATAAATACTTGTTTTTCATTTGGGGTAATTCTGTGTGTACACAGGAAGCCATAAGCTTTCTTTGCTGTAGATGCCTGAGTGTGTGGGATTTAGCATTTCTGGATTTTTTCTCAAGTATTCTTGTGTTTCTATTTTTGTTTACTTTTTCACAGACCTTTCTTGGTGCCTTAGAAGAGTTAAAACAGGGATTGTGCATGATCAAAAGTAATGGAATGAAAACAATTTACTGTCTTTCTCTCACATCCAAGTGTCGTGCTTCTTGTGTACAAAGTATTATATTTAGAAAAGACTGACAGGACTATTTTGATTATTAAATCCATATATTTGCAGTGTGCTCACATGAAGCTTTATTGCTACCCCCATTAATTCACACTTGCCCGCATCCTTTCCCCTTGCAATAAACCCTCCATTACCCGATCACTTGCTTTTCTCCCTCAACATCCATACTCCCTTTTCACACCTAGAGGGTCCCTTCGCTCTGCACACGGGATCTAATTATTGCAGTTGGGATCTGCAAAGAGCAGGCAAGCGAAACAATATAGGCAGATGACTGTGCAGAGGACATGGGAGTCACAGAGGTCTGCAGCAGTAGCTGAAGGCTGGTATTCATTGTGAGATAAAACAATTTTTATCTGATTCTGGTTTTCAGCTTGTATCTCCAAATTTGACGATTCTGGGTTGTGTTCAGGGTAATGCTGACCCCTCCTCCCACCACCCAAATGTTCTGTCACATTCTGGGGTGAAATCCAAGCCATTGAAGGTTTGTGTCCCACACATACATCTTGCCTCATAATGCTCCCAACAAGGACTACTCACAAACAGCCTGTAGCATGCAGCTCACAGCCTGGATGTCTATCCATAGCTGCATCCCGGGCCCAGTAGCTTTGGACCCAATAGCCTGCCAGCAACACTCCAGTCACATTGTAGCCTCCCACCAGCCTTGGTTACTACCTGCAGTGTGGCCCCAACACCCTCCCAGTCCTGAACAATCCCTGAAATGTATGTTCTGCACCGTACACCCTCCACCGGGCAGCTGCATCATTTCCCAGATATATCTGTATTTTGTTTGTTGTTTTTTCTACAGTAAAAACAGGAAGGAATTAGCATTGAACTGTCATGTGAACCTGTAAATTGAACCTTTTTTGAGCTTCACAAATCTTTGTGCAAATTTCTTGTACCCATTTTTGGATGCTGCTGCCGAATCTGCTCTTTCTCTTGTTGTCTCAGACACAAACTAGAAATGCCAAAATATTAGTAGTCAGGGGCTGCTTTTGCAGAATTTCAAGCATTGATAGAAGTGGAAATTTCCAAAAATATTGATAATAAACCAACCTTATGACATTTCTAGTTGGTTTTTGCATGCAAGGTATTGGACTATTTAGACAAGAATCCAAATATCATTTAGATTTGTCCAAAACTTGAAATATTTAAAATGTGAATTAATGCCTTGTGATTCAACATTATCATATGAAAGGCTCTTAGTGGCACATGCTATTGTTACTGCAGGGGGCAGAAAAAACACAGTGTCAATACCGATAAGTATCCTGTGCATGAACTAAAAATAAATTTTGCAATCCGTGTTTTCCACTTAAATTTTATCCTTTCAATTTTGCAGGACCAATAGATGTCAGCATTGTGTCCAAGTGTAACCCTTGCCTTTCCAGTCCATGTAAGAACAACGGGACATGCAACAACGATCCAGTTGAGTTCTATCGGTGTACTTGTCCCTTCGGTTTCAAGGTATGGCTATAATGGAACTATATTAAAAGTCACATGATATTTTCAGATTTCTGCTGACTTCCTTAGTGTTGTACTATAAGGGGTCAGTTGTATTAACAAGTAAGCTCAAAAATCCCTTGCTCAAGATTGTGTGCCTTTCAACTGCACACAGCTACAGATGTTTACTCCATATAATGTATGTATTTGTTCTTTAAACTTTGTATATACTGCTGAGAATGTAAAAGGGCAAGTTGATTTCATTTTCATTTTCTAGGACCAAAACAGCCATGCTAGAAGCAGCCAGGACTGAGGTGGGCGAAATCTGAGGCTAGAAGTTAGGTCTAAGTTATATCCTGGCTCTGCCACTAACTCTGGGTGGCCTTCGCCATTATGTAATCTGTCCTCTTCTTTCCAATTGGGATAATAGTCCTAATTCTTCAGTTTTGCATCTTGTGTGCCCATATACATCTGTGAAAAAGTGGGAGTAAGGTGCCCTCCCACCCGGCCCCCGCATAAGTGAGTGGAGATGTGCGTATTTGGTAATCACCTATTTGATAGACATAAGGTATAAGGTCAATTAGTTAAGGGATTTTAAATATAAACAATGAAAATACACATATGTTCATACATATCAGGGCCTGATTACCCAGATAAATCCATCTTATTCTGTATACAGTTTACTACAAGGTAAACTCATGTTCATCCCCTTTCTCAGGGAAAAGGAGAGATATGCATAGACTCCTTGACCCTTCCGCCCTTCCCCGTAACAAAAACTTGCACTGGGTTTATTAATAAACAAAAGTGATTTTATTTATCCTTTCCTTCTGCTCAGTTTCAGTTGTTTCCTGTAGACATCTGAGGTGGCAAGTAGGGGTGTCCTGATGACTGACAAGCACCCCTATTGTTTGGCTTCTGACCTTTATATAGGTTTTCCAAAAGGTGGGAATCATTCATGTTGAGTTGTAACTTCCTCCCAGCTCTTCATGGAAAAAATGCATGGATGGGTTCCCATATCAGATGACATGGTCACATGCTTCAGAGGACTCCTTACAGCTCCTCCTCACGGCTTTACAGAAAAAAAAGACTATTCACAGATCATTATTCTGAGTACTGAGCCATTAAGTTCCTTGAGTACTGGAATTTGAGTACTTGAGTACTAATGGCCCTCACTTAGCATGTTTACATCAGTAACCCAGGTTTATACTTCAAATTTTAATTTCAAGTACAGGAATGATACATGCATACAAATAGGATAATATTCAGCAGATTATAACTTTTTCTATGATACCTCACGAGGTATTTTGCATAAAACACATTTCAGTTATGTCATATTCAATCATAAGCATATTTCTTCTAAAGCATATGGAATGTCCTGTCACAATAAACAATCCAGATTTTACCAGTCTATTTGTCACCAGCTTTTGCTGAGTTTCACAATTTTATGTACCAAACTGAGTTGGACTTCTGCTTCCTTGAGCAACATAAAGGACAGGTCTCTGCACATCAAACTGCCTTAGTGGTATCTCACTGGAGCCTCACTAAGACCTTGTCTACACTTGCAGCAATGTGTAGGGTACACACTGCCATGAAAAGCAGGCTACACCCATGTTCCTTGGCATGTGTTGCTACCCCTGGCAGTGAAAGGCTCCGCAGCGGGGAGGCAGAATGGAAATGCTTCTTTCCCCCAGCCAGAGCCTTTCTGTGCTTCCAGAGTCTTTCACTGTAGTAGGGAGACAGTGGACACTACACTGCTGTAAATAGCAGTATAAATGTGGGAGGCACTTGATTAGGTGTATAGAAAGCACACCTGTGTGGTACACACCCTTGGCTTCAGATATGTAGAGCACTTCTACTCCATTTCCCTAAACAGTGGCTCCCTGTCTATGCTGCTATTTAGGTCTGGTCTGGCTGAGTGTGTGATGTCTGTACTCTCCATACAACTATAAAAGTATGCTACTCTGAGAGGAATGGTCTACAACAAATTGTTGGCTTCAGAATGGTGGTGGTTAATGTTAACTTGTTGGCTCTGGCATATTCAGGATAGAAAAGCCAAGACCACATGTTGAACCAGGAGAATCTTATTGTGAAAAAGGGATATAACTTACAGTTACTATTTTTATGTATCATTTATTATCGCCCAGTTCATCTGGGAGAGGTCCATTGTTCTTTGCATACACAAAAAGTTTTTGGCTACGTCTACATTGGCAAGATTTTGCGCAAATACTTTTAACGCAAGAGTTTTTGCGTTAAAGTATTTGCGTAAGAGAGCATCTACACTGGCATGTGCTTTTGCGCAAGAGATGTGCTTTTGCGCAAAAGCATCCGTGCCAGTGTAGATGTCTCATGGCCATTTTAGCCATCAGGCTTTCTTGCACAAGAAATTCATGTTGCCTGTCTACACTGGCCTCTTACGCAAGAACAGTTGCACAAGAGGGCTTATTCCTGAGTGGGAGCATCATAGTTCTTGCACAAGAAGCACTGATTTCACACATTAGAACATCAGTGTTCTTGCGCAAGAACTCCCCGCCATTGTAGACAGGCGCTTTTGAGCAAAATCATGCCAATGTAGACACAGCCTTGGAGTTTTCCTTTAGATGTTGGATTCAGTCAGATATAGTTTATGACAATAGTTTAGCTAGTGTAATTTAGGGAAATATGTGGCTGTCTTGTCTTGCCACTGAGAGTCAGGGTGATCATTCTGAATTTGGGGTGAAAAAAACCCAGAAACAAAAACCTAAATTATTGAAAGCAGAACTAGGAGACTACTGAGGTAATGTCACTCACTGGAGAACATATAGATTTATGCCTTCATATTTTGTATGCTAGAAGGATGCATGTTTTGGTGCAGCTATGTGTGAGGCAGGCCTGATCTATACTAATATAATGTTGGTTAGAAGTTTTTTTACATATTTTTGGCTGGCAACAGCCCTTGTATAGATGCAGGCTTTGGGGTTAGTAAAAACTGCAGCTGCACTCAAAGCTTCTCAGTGCACACTGCACCTCAGAGTGGATCAATTTAGAAACATTTTGATAAGTTTTTGAGGTGATTTGTTTTAAATATCTTACAGAAAGTTTAGCTTTTCTTCTCTCCCTCCCGCTCTGACTCAGATTCTCAGGTGACTTGCACTGTGTGAACTTGCTCTCTCATACAATATCACTTTTTAACTTGCAAGGACCAAATTCTCATCCAAGCATAGCAAAGCGTGAACATAGCCAGGTGTGGCATGTAAAGCAAAGCAGACAGCTTAAAAATACAGACTTGTAACTAGTACAGGGAGAACTGGGGAGAATTTAGTAAGTAAGAAAGAACCCTGCGTCTTTACCATGATTTTTTGAATAAAAGTAAAATTTGACAGGTCCAAATGTAAACCATATGAAGGGAGTACTCTATTTCTACCAAGCTGTTCTCCACCAGAGATTCATGCTAATTCAATAACAATACCTTGCTTCCTTCTCACCAGCCAGCAGCAAACAGCTCTGTCCATCTGGAAGCTATTTCCCAGATCTTGATAAATTGCCCTAAATCTTCCCTCACAGCATTTGTTTTTCCTTGTTTGATGTAAATTTGGAGAAAATCCTGTGTGGAGGAGTGCATCACGAGAGGAAAAAGAGCACCAACCACCCTTATTTTCCCTATAACCTTATTCAATTAAGCTGAAGTGTATACGGTGTCTCTGGGTTCCCTGAAATGGGGTCCAATGGGGTCTGGGGTTTCAATATTTATGGTGGCCATTCAAAAGTATAGTGAGACACTCAGCAAAAAATTTAGTTCAGGTGACCAATCATCAACCAAATTACAGTCTCAAGAGTTTCTTGCAGTTACTATAGATAGTACGGTAGTAGAAGCCATAGGCTTGTAATCTTTTTTGCATAACCACGTTTAAAGCTGGCCCTTTCTACAATTACAACAGGAATGGTACATTTAGTATCTTTTTTTCCCCCCACTGGAATGTGCATGTAAATATTCGTTAGTGATGTCTCTTGTGTATAACACTGCATATCTTAGGCTGGGCTTAAAAGCGAAGTAGCTCGTGAATTGTTCACTCTGAATCTGAGCCAGCAGCCTTGTGGGACAGACAGTTCTGTTTAATGAGGGTCGAAATATGCCGGCTTTAAAATGGGGGAAAGTAAGTGCTGATGGTTATCTCTGCTGCTGCTCTCACCCCATGTTGGGTACTGAATGTGTTTGTTATAGATAAACCAGGTAGGAAATCTTGCCTGCAGGATTCTTGCCTCTGAGGAGCATTGGTGTGTAACCAGTGGATAGTGTAAGAGTGCCACCTATCGGCACTAGCAGGATTTACTGGGATAACTTCAGGATCTCACTGCCAGCTAACATGCAGCTATTTAATTGGCATTCATGTCAAACAACTTCCATTGAACCAATGGCATGTTAGTTTTTTATATTAAACATACCTCTTGCTTCCTCCCTTCCCCATCATAGATACCATTTTTTTTACAATATCTGTGCCTTCCCTTGTAGGATGTCAGTCAGTCTGAGACTGGATCGCTGGAAAACAGATTCTGAAGTCTTTCTTTCTGGCTTTTCTCCACATGTGAATGCTCAATTGTGCACACTGTATGGACTTGTATGTATAGAGATAATGGCATGATTTTAATTCACATAGTCTATTGGGTACATTGTTTATACCACCTCTATGAGAGACAGGACACAGGTCACAGACAAATTATAATTAAATAGAATAATCAAATTGGGAGGTAATTGACAAAATATTACATTACCAGAGTAGGTGTGCTGACAAAACCCAAGCAATATGATAATGATGTCACTGGACATGCATGACTTGTTGGTCTTTTATTTGTTCTTTTTAATCATTTCCCTCTATAATGAGCTTAGCCAGGAACATGTGAAGGCAAAACAATAATCACTCTTTCCCCTTCCCAAATTAATGGAGTAACAGAATAAAAGGGAAAGAGTTAAAATACATGCTGTGCTGGATTTGAGAATAAGGCCAAATTAAAATATTTCATGAAATAACTGCCCTTCCCCCTTCGTCATCTCTTTGAGCTTTGACAGTTTGGATAAAATGGAATGAGCGTGGCTGAATCATGAGTTCATCACCTCAGTGTTAGGCTATTGCAAGTCTCTCTGAAGTTTAAAGTGAGCATTACTTAGCAGGTGCAGCTGGTACACCTCCTAAGTTAAAGATGCTAATGTAAGTTCATCACAGCTCCACTCATGTACTTGTTCCCTGTTGAGATCAAAGTCATAATTTACACCAGGGCTATTCAACTTTGGAATCCCCAGGGGCCACAATGATACTCACAGCATATGCCGAGGGCGGCAACTTAAGTGTGGTTGTATACACATGCAGATATATACGCAAATATATGCAAATAATTTCTTTCACACTGACAGGCATGAATACAAAGATTAAGGCAAGACTACACAACACACAGACCCCATTTAAATCAGTTCTGCTGATATTAATAAAATGCAGTATTTACCCGATTTCCACCCATATGACAGCACTTTTAATGAGCAATGACAGTCCAGGAATTTAACTACTAAAACACATATCAACAGAAGACCATTATATTAACTACTTTTTTTGTTTTGGCTCCCAGCCGCGGGCTGCATGTTGAGTCCCGTGTAAACACAAACTGCACCACGGGCTGCAAACGAATGGGCCGTGTGTTGAGTAGCCCTGATTTACACAGTCCTAAATGTGTTTACACCTATCTATCTTGAAACTTCCATCTACAGTTCACCAAAATAGATATTCTTCATGGGGAGAATGCAACTGGAAAAGTCCTGAATAAGTCTCTTGGGCCCTGGGACAGAGCATTCTCTATATAAGGAACTTGATTTAATGGATAAGAATTAGACACTATATCCCGAGTCAAGTGGTATTAAGAATTCAAGACCCCTTTTTTTTTTGCTCGATGGTTATAGTGCGTACAACATGGCAAGCTCTAATCTCAGGTATAATAACCTCAGTGAGACTTGCATGGGCGTAACTGAGAGCAGAATTTGGCTCATAGTACATGTCAACTGTACAAGACCATATGTCAGTTCTGATTTCATAGACTATCGTGTTTGAGAATACAACTCTTTGCTTTTATTTCTTTGGGTCTATTAACATATGTTGCATAAATCCCTCATACATCAGTCAGTGCAAGAAAAATCCCTCAGTCTGAATTCCAGACAGAGGAGAAATTTGGAAGGAAACTCTTAAATATCTCCTGCATGCTTCACCATATGAAGAAGAGTTTGAGGATCTCAGTCTTTACATGTTATCCTATCTGGGCCTCTTTCCATTAACAGCAAAAGGATTGGGGGGAAGATAGTGGAATGCTTGTCTCTTGCCAAATTTGGTTAGTGTGAAAAAAATCAGTGCAGTGAAATATTACTGCTGTTAGGAGATTCTGTCTCAGTGAACTAGATTCCCATCCATTTCACTGTGATGCCATCCTTGGAAGCCATGAGGTTTTTCTCGTGAACACACAGTACTTAGAATGATTATCAGTAAATGTGGGAGAAGTGCTTCCTGTTTTGTGTAAGATAAAGTGGGGAGCCAGAGAGGTTGAGAGATAAGAGAGGAGTAACAGGCCGCCTTCTAAAATAAAAGTTCCTGTGTGTGTTTGTGGATTTTATAGGCAAAGACTATTGGCACCAGCAGGGTTATGTTTTCATCTGATGTCCCCAAGACAGGAAGACTATGAAGGGGGAAAGTGTAGCATTGTATTCATACTTGGAGGATTTATTCATGCTCTCCAAGATGTAACTGTGCATCTGTTAGTTGATTCGTATAGAGATCCTTTTCCCCTGCTACAGTAAGTGTAGGGAAAGTGAGGATTTATACGCATGTGGTATACAAGCGAAAGGCTTATGGAAGGATTACAGCCCACAGTTGCTGGCTGAGGGTGGAGATGCAGGCACAGACTCACCAGGAGCCATATAAAAAGCACAGTGATGTATTATGCTGTGTCCTAATGAAGATTGTTCAGCCAAACCTGAGGAAATATTTCCATTTGCTCTAGGGCAGTGAGAAAGCAAATGTGGAGCATCTTGAGGCATTGAGGGTATGTCTACACTAGCCACCCTAGTTCGAACTAGGGTGGCTAATGTAGTCATTCGAACTTGCAAATGAAGCCTGGGATTAAAATATCCCGGGCTTTATTTACATGTTTAGCGCCGCCATTTTTAAATGCCCGGTAGTTGAACTCCGTGCCCGGCGGTTACAGCGGCACGGCTGGGTAGTTCGAACTAAAGCCTAATTCGGACTACCGTTACTCCTCGTTGCAGGGCACGGAGTAATGGTAGTCCGAATTAGGCTTTAGTTCGAACTACCTGGCCCGTCTGCGTGTAGCCGCACGGAGTTCAACTACCGGGCATTTAAAAATGGCGGCGCTGAACGTGCAAATAAAGCCGGGATATTTTAATCCCGGGCTTCATTTGCAAGTTCGAATGACTACATTAGCCACCCTAGTTTGAACTAGGGTGGCTAGTGTAGACATACCCTGACTCTGATTGTTCAGTGCTGCATCAGGAAAAAGAAATGAGCAGTGATGTTTCCCCACAATAAAGGTGACTTTAAATAAGAAAATCAGAGCCTCGGCTGGCCATATAATCTAACCCAGAACTGAGGTAAAGAAGACTACTCCTCCAGTCCCCGGCCAGTGTAGGATTGTTCGCCATTGTACATCTACTTGTCAGTCTAGTTTTAAATGTCCAAAAAAGATGAAACACTCACCCTTTTCTTTTTCCATTCCACACTCTAATACATCTCACTCTTAGCAGCTTATTTTAATGTTACATTCAATTTCCTTTTCTTAATGTCACCCTCTCAGCCCTAGGTATTCTCAGTCTTATTATGTTACATAATTTCTCTGACTCCTTGGTGCCGTCATCCTTCAGGTATCTGTAGACTGTTATGTCTCTGCTTAGGCAGGCTTCATGTATCTAACTGTTATTCTTTCTTCAGTCTCACCAGCCACCCAACTGAAGCCATCACTCACACCAAACAGTCCTCCTCATTACTGAAGTCTCTCACAATTGGCCCTTTTCTTTTACCGTTCAGCTCTTCCTGTGCAGCTCAGGCATTGACTTCACCATCTGAGACACAACCTTTGTCTTTCTCTGAGATCCTCAGCAGAGTTTGTAACCTCATTGCCTCGCCTCAGAAGTTAATTACTTGTTTTCCCTTCCCTTGGGATAGCTTTGGCCAACAATACCTATGGCCATTCTTCATGCCACACGTGGTCTTTCATGATGTTGTTTGGCATGGTCTGATCTCCCGTCTTTTTTAGAGGAAATAAGCCACACTTTAAAAAAGACATTGTTTTCCTGAAAATCACATTCTTACCTGAAAAGTTTTTTAAACTGCTTATTAAAGGTCAGTACATTAAGGGAAAAAGACAAGAAAATTTTCCTCTGTTTTTTAATTTGTTTGTATTATAATTCTCCAATCCTAACTAAGCTCTTGTTGTCTTCTTTGCTGTAGTCTGAATGCTGTAAGTTTGGGAACATCTATAATAGGACATTTTAGGGTCCATTTAAGATTTATTTTCATTGAAACTAGGGTTTTGATTTACTTCTTAAGTAGCTATTGTTCTGGAAATATGCCAGGGGTTCCAAAATTGGATGTATGGAAATTTCTTCCTGTCCATTAGTACAGAATGTGGATTTTTCATGTGGCAGTCCAGTTCCACCTCTTCTTTCTACTGATTTAAAGTCCAGAAGTTCTTTACCTATAAGGAACATTGAAATATGGCATGCTTGTGTAAGTAGTGATCCACACGGCAAGAAGAAATACACAGTAATGTATATTATTGACAAATAAACCTCAAGCATCCACCAAAAACCAAAATTTATACGGATGGTGCCAGTGCCAAAATATTTTAATACCTTAAATTCTTGCCCCTTGACTTTGACAGACATAATCTTGATTACTAGCTACAAAAATAATGTGAAGGTGCAGTCTACCCTGGAGGGTCATAAATCTTTTTGATTAAAATAAAATGAGGCTTAAGAGAGCAGAGTTTGCCTAATTTGCTATAAATTGACAAATGGGATTTATTAACAAGGACAAGGAAGTCACTAAAGTGCTGCTGCCATGCCCAAGCAGATGCCAGATGAAGCCAGGAGGGTGCAGAAGGTTACTATATTTTTACTACGCTCACCTGTGCTGTGAATGTTTTCAGAAGCTAAAACCTAAACTGATCTCTTCTCCTTAAATCCCCTCCTGTGGCTTTCAGCAAGTAATATTTCTCACCATGTGTGAAAAATAGGCAGGGTTTAGGTTAGGTTGTTGAGTCACCCAAAAATGGGTGATTGAACTGATCAGGATGTTATCCAACCAAATCCAACGTTCTGACCAAAACTAGAAATGAATGGAACTTTTTTCACATTAAATAAATGTAATTATTACATTATTATTAACAATCATATAATACAACTTTTTAACAGCTTCGGGGGTAGCCGAGTTAGTCTGCACAGGTAAACTGAAAAAACAACAAATAGTCTGGTAGCACTTTATAGACTAACAAAACATGTAGATGGTATCATGAGCTTTCGTGGGCACAGCCCACTTCTTCAGATGACCCAAGTGTTGGATGTCTAGGTCCAAAATAAATAGGGAAGATGGGAGGGGGGGCTCATTACTGGAGCCAACCACATAAGCCACCAAATCAGAGACTCATTCAACAGCACATCCAGTAATTTAATCTATGCCATCAAATGCCAGCAATGCCCCACTGCAATATATATTGGACAGACTGGACAGTCCCTACATGAAAGAATTAATGAACACAAATCAGATATCCGTACAGCACGGTTTCCCAACCTATGGGTCGTGAACCAAATATGGGTCGCCATTACATTTCAAAAGGGCCAAGTGTCTCCTCAGGTGGCTCTGTCCCCCAACCCCCCCTTCTCCCTGTGTTTGAATTGCCTTGGGTCACGAAGTCTTCCTGAATTGTCAAAATGGGTCCCCATCTGGAAAAGGTTGGGAACCGCTGCAAAAGGGAACATACAAAAGCCTGTGGGAGCACACTCCCTAGGCATGCATTAACAGATCTTCAAGTGGTTGTTTTGTTACAAACCAATTACAGGAGCCAGATACACAGGGAAGGACTGGAGCTTCAGCTCATTCGCAAGTTCAATTCTCACATGTCTGGATTAAACAAAGTTACTGGATGGTTAGGTCATTACCTACCTATCAAACAATGAGGGCAACAATGGTTCTTTGTTTTTGAAGAATCTCATGATACCATCTAGATGTTTCATCCATCTTTAAGTGTTTCCTGACTCTTTGTTGTTTGCTAATTAATGGTTCTTATCTGCCCCCCTTTGACTATCTAGTCTGTAGGTGCTTATAGTCTAAGCTTTCCCATGATATATTTTTTACCCACTGCCTTTTCTTGTTCCCCCCGCCAAATTTTCCCTTCTTCCATGCAGCCCCCCCCCCATCTCCCTTATTTATTTTGGTCCTAGACATCCAACACTCGGGTCATGTGAAGAAGTGGGCTGTGCCCACGAAAGCTCAAGATACCATCTACATGTTTTGTTAGTCTATAAAGTGCTACCAGACTATTTGTTGTTTTTTAACTTTTTAACAGTGAGGGTAATCAACCATTGGGACATGCTACCAAGGAAAGTGGTTAATTCATTATCACTTGTAGAAGGTAACTGAGAGGTGGTCATCAAGCTGTCTAACATAGGTCACAAGCATGAGTGCCAACCTCAGGTCAGACTGTCGAAGAAGAGGGCACAAACCCCAACTTGGGTGTATGCTCTGTAATAAGGCTTCAACCAACCAACATAAGAACGGCCATACTGGGTCAGACCAAAGGTCCATCTAGCCCAGTATCCTGTCTTCCAACAGTGGCCAATGCCAGGTGCCCCCGAGGAAATTAGCAGAATAGATAATAATCAAATGATCCATTCCCTATTGCCCATTCCCAGCTTCTGACAAACAGAGGGTAGGGACATCATTCCTTCTCATCCTGGCTAATTGCCATTGGTGGACCTATCCTCCAAGAATTTATATCGTTCTTTTTGGAACCCTGTTAAATTCCTGGTCTTTGCAACATCCTCTGGCAAGGAGTTCCACAGGTTGACTATGCATTGTGTGAAGAAATGCTTCCTTTTGCTTGTTTTAATTATGCTGCCTATAAATTTCATTTGGTGACCCCTAAGTGTGAACACCTAAAAGCACTTTAACAGCCTTGCACACAGAGAGACAGTCTCCTTGGATACTCTAATCAGTCTTGTCATGCAGGCATGTTTGCCTTTGTGATAGATGGTCCCTTACACAAAAAATCAACAGTAATATTCAAGTTACATCCAGTCCTAAAAGACCTTAGGTCAAGTGTACCGCTGATCTCAAAGGAAAGAGAGCACTTTTAGCCAATCCTATAGTACTAACTAAAGACATATTAAGTAAGAAAAAGAAATGAGAGTTATTTACAAAGTTAAAGCAGATAAACAAGCACACATAAATGGTTTCTAAAGGTAACAGTAGCAGCTATAATTCTCAAGCTCCATATGTTCTCAAACCAAGCAACTTGGGGATCCCTTGCCTATCCTTAGGAATATTGCCCTTGCTGAATTCCAAGCAGCATAGTCATACAGTTCCTTCTCATCAGTCATTCTTATTCCTTTCCACCTGAGTTCAAACTGATGGATCAAGTGTGATGTCCTTCTCTTCATGGGTAGGTTGAGAGGAGGGCAGTCAGCAAAGTCTTTGTCCTTTGATGTTTCACAATGGCTGATGTGATTTCAATGACTCTTCTTGTCCACAAGACCAGCACTTTCTATTAATTAATGCTTCTTTCCTGCTTCGTGTTGCACAGTAACAGAGATTTACAGTGTGAACATTCAATATAACTTTATGCCATGGACTACAGAAGTTAGAAGTTAGATCAATACATGCCACATCCTACAAGCATTTCATCAAGTCTAAACACTCGTTTACCAATTTAACATCTATTTTAGCAATGCTAACACACAGGTGAGCCAGACGGGTTTGTAAAACTGATACCTGGTCTGCCAATGTCAACATGGCAAAGGCATGAATGATGTGCCAAGTGTGCGTTGGCAAGGAATAGGCACAGCCCATGTGCAAAGCGAAACATGAACAAAATCTGCATGCGTTTCTGCTTATAGCCTGCAATCTGAGAGCAGGTTCAAAAGTACTTTAACAGTGTGTGAAAGACCTGCATTGCCACTTAGTTTGTATATATACCACCAACAGATGGATTCGGCATGTATCCTGACAAGTCTTCTAGGGCATTTCTACACTAGGAAATTATTTCGACATAACTTATTTTGAAATAATAACTCCTGAAATAACTATTTCAAAATAAGCTTATTCCCCAAGGAAAGCGGGTGTTATTATTTCAAAATAACCAGCCCCTTATTTTGAAATAACGGGCTTGGTAGTGTGGACGCTCCGCTTGTTATTTTGAAATAAGGGGAGTTACTTTGAAATAACTCCCTAGTGTAGACCAGGGCCTACTAACCTCGCCCTGTAGCTAGCATCATCTGCACTTTAGAGCCTTAGCCATTTTAGGTTTTGCCAGGTACAGGACAAACAAGGAAACTGTATCATCTGGTCTCTGCTACAAAAGAGACAGAGCTGAGTAACCTCAACTTCATGCAGCAATTTATGTATATTACCTCCCAGGATAATGTGATTTGATATGGAAACCTCTGTCTTAAGAGGTTTCTGCGGTAAAATGTGAGTAGGAGAGAATGGTACAGTAAATAGGCTGTGGTTTTTGGTGTTCTTTTTCATATCTAGCCCATCAAAGGAATCAAATATTTCAAAGCTAGTTTCATTCTTCACTTCTGCAACATCAGTAATCATTTTGTTGAGAGCCAGATCCTTTCTTCACACAGATGTGCAGCTGGTTTCGGTTCATTACGCCACATATGGACATAGCAATCCACATATTTCTCTTTGTGTAGCTTTCCCCAGTTTCATTTGCGTAGCAGTTTGCATATTAAGGTGGTACGCTAGGCTTTTGTAATGGTTTGTTTTTAGTTTTATAGCACACTTCATTAAGTTTTGATTTCTCTTAACATCCTCAGCATATAAACGTTTGCTTTCCTTTATAATGAAGGTCTTTGAAATGTTACAGTTGTAAACAGAACTTCATGATAGGCTTTTTCTACTAAGCTTATAATTAAGTGCATTGGTTGGGTAGCTGACTTCATCCCTTCATGTTTTCTTAGTCATCTGTGTAAAATTCTTCCTGCTTCTTTTAATTTGTATTTACAGCTTGTGTTTACCTCATGTAGTTATTAAAGAGAAGCTGTTCTATACTTCCTTCATCTGTGTGTGTTTTCCTTTTTGAATACCCTTTAGAGAAGCTTGAAATTAACCTGCCTTTCTCTACAGGGCTTTTGTGTATTTTCCATGTATTGGTGCATAGATTATTTCCTCTCTGCTCTCTCCATCAAACCAGAGGTGGTTCTTATAAAGCAAAAACAAACATGGCTTTGCCTTGTTCTAGTTACCTACTTGCATGTACTCCAACTTACATCCTGACCCTAAAATCTGATCAGTGTGTGCAGACTGCTGTGTCTTTGCAGAGTCCTATTAATTTTTGCAATTAACACAAAAATGATTGCAGGACTGGGACAATCATCAGTAATGCCACAGATATCAGTACAGTTCAGAAAATAGGTTTAAGGAACTGGGATCTCCCATTAGTTAGATGTGGCTAAAGAATGGAGTCATTCACTAATACATCTTGAAAGGTGGAACGTGTTCCTCTTTCCTTAATTTCACAGCAGGAGGACACTAAACTATTAAACCCAGTAGATATTTCATCTTTGAGTGGCATGCCTGAACGGATAAATGCTTAACGATTACATTTTGGTTTAGTCGCTTGTAAGTAGCCCTTTAATTTTTTTGGGTAGTAAAGAACTTATTTGGTCTTTTCTTGTTCAATAAATCTGGTTGACTGGGGTTTTATTCAAAACACCAGTAAGTTGAGCACACTGGCATTTGTGAGGCTGTTTGCAGGGGTGGGGTGGGGTGTTGCTCTGACATTTTTGAGTATCGATGAAGTACATGTTCAGGATGGTGTTTTTTTAAATTGGGTGATTTGGTGTATTGACCCTCAGGAGGCACTGGCTATATTTAGTGTTAAGATACTTAAAATGATTAAGGAACTTTCCTAGCTCTGACTTCAAAATTCTGTCACTGTATTTGCTTTGGTGGAGTATCTACACTAAATATATGAAAACTGTGACATCTGTTCTGCCTCATCAAAATCTATTAATAGGAATAACATGGGGTGAAGAGTTAGCAGTTTCTATGTATTTGCTTGAAAACCCTTTTTCTTTCTTCTGCAGTCATTCTTCCAGAGTACTTTTTTTTAAAAAAAATCAGCTGCCAATAGGAAGACGTTAGCCACTGAACACAGCTCCCATCAACCCGGAAAAAGAAAAGCTCTGTGGCTGCCAGCCCAAAGAAGCCCTGTGGGGTTTCTACAGGTGTGGAGCCTACTGCACTTCCAATTCAGAAGTCCAAAAAGGACAGCAGCAACTGAGAAGCAGCTTAATCTGCTGCTCATCCCCTGGTAGTTCCAATGTTTGCCCACCCAGGTGCTCAGAGTTCCTTTAGTCTCTTTCCATGGGGGCATCAGACTCTCCTTTGCTCCCTGTCACTACTTTTCTCTGAGGTCTTCCATTGCTTTTTTATAAAATGATCTCTTATTGAACTGCGTCACCATATGTTACAGCTACAGGAAATGTCTCTTAATTATATGGCGGTTCTCCTACTTACATGGAACAATCATTTTATGCCTTCTGTCTTATCACTTTCTGTACCCTGAAAATTATTGTATCTGGTAACATTTCAATGACCTTTAAACTCAGCATGACTCAGCAATGATTAATGCTATACAGCACAGATTGATGGGAGGGGGTGGAAGGGTTTTTCATTCTTTTATGAGGATAATTATAATATTTCATTCTAGAATAACATAAGAAGTCAGCAGTAAGTCTTGTAACTTCATTTTTTGGCAGATAGTAGCTAGCTGGCATATCTCTGAATGTTTGTGGAATCATGTCAAGTCTCCTGTGATGAAATAATTTCAGAGATTTTTTTCCCACATTTTCAGTGGATGAGAGTCTTTAAATCAAATGTTATTTCTGTAGGAAATTGGAGTATAAATACAAAGTCATTTCAATGAAGTTGATGCAATTGTTCCATTCTTACTCTAGTTTGAGCAGAATTGGGTCCTTTTGTGTCAGTAAGAATTGCCTTCTGAAAGGTAAATAAGAGAATGGTAATATTTGCTGGTTAGTCTGTTGATTTATCAAAGCTCCATACTTAAATTTTGCTGCTTTTAGTGCCTATGCTAGATTATGCTTCTTGCAAAAAAGCTGAGTGGGAAAATGACCCCAGTGCCTTTAATCTGTGAGCCAGATATATTCCTTTCTTTAAGAAGAAACTGATTAGAGAAGTGACTAAGTCTCAGTGAAGAATAACATATCCAGTCTACTTAATCTGGACCTAAGAGACTATCTATAAATTGATTATTGGTTGGTTTCCGATTAGTTTTCTCCATTTTTTTGATTATTGATTGGTTTCCTCAATTTTTTTTCAGAACTATTTGATAGTTTTGAAAAAAAATTGAGGAAACCAATCAATAATCAAAAAAATGGAGAAAACTAATCGGAAACCAACCAATAATCAATTTATAGATAGTTTTGTAAATTCTGAAAATTCCCTGGCATGAACATGAGGAGATTTTGGAGCATATAATATTTGATCTGTTTGTGTTGGTAGTGAATGGTCAGATTAAATCAGTGATGAGGCACAAGTGGAAACTTAAAATACAGTTTCTGCAAATTCCTGTTTACATGACCTGAAATTCGCTTTCTGTGAATATTTATGCTTTTAAAACTTAATCGGGGCTGCTGGAGGCTTTCTTCAGCCCTTTTCCCAGGGCCACCAGGGGCGTTCTCCCTCACCCTTCCCTCTCCCGGGCTAAGGGGGGCTTTCTCCTTTACCCCTCTTGGAGTGGGAGGGGGGTTTTCTTCTCCCCCCCTCCTTTTCCCAGGGCAGGAGAGGCAGCAGGGGCTTTCTCTTTCTCCCATTCCTAGGACGGGGGGGAGGTTGGCAGGTGGCTGTCTCCCAGGTTGCGGGGCCCTATTTACGCGGCCATTTTCTTTTTGGTGTGGCTGCCTATAGTGGTCACTCTGCAGTATAGCTCTCCCCTGTGCTTGCTGCCCCCAGTGGTGATTGTGAATATTGTGTCCCTCCTCTCTCTGCCCCTTCCCTTTCCATGTTCTGGAAAACAGTCCCATTTCCTACACTTCCTGTTTTCCTGGCACAACCAAACCCTGACCTTGCTTTAAGTTAGGAGAAGAGGAAGCTGTATACCAAATTTGGTGGTGTGACAGGGTGGACTAGGCCCTGAAGCCCCCTGCTGGTAGCTTGTGGTTTTGCCACACACCGCCCCAAGAAAAAGAGCAGAGGAGAAGTCCTCCAGGCATGCTAGAGTAGCTGCTTCGACTGCAGCCAATCACAGCCCAACAAGCCAGTATAAAGAAGCTGCTGGGCCAGGGCTAGGGCCAGTAAGTTCAGTCAGTTCCACGAGGCAGACCCAGGAACTGAATGACTAAGAAAACAGCAGTACCTTGGACAGGTCAGTGTGGAGAGCAGATTGCAGACCTGGCTGAAGTCCATGACCAGTGGCTGAAGAACGAGCGTGGTGATTAGCAAGATTTGTAGAACCCTGGGCAGGGTGCTGCTGGGACTCTGAGGCAAAGTCCAGAGGTGAGGGCAAGGACAGTGCAGACCCATGGGGAAGTGGCTCAAGGAGCAAGAATCGCAGTAAAACTTTAAAGACTGGTACTCAGCAGAAAACTGCTATTTACAGGGTCTCTGAGCTGGGACCCAGAGTAGTGGGTATGCCTGGGTCCTGCCAACCCCCTAGAAGCTAGTAGGGGGACAGGAAGAAGGCTGGCCAAGATTCTACAAACCTTATTCACTTTCCCCATTTTGAAAGTTCACAGCAAACCAGTTTAGAGGGTCAAAATAATATCAAAGCAAACATGTGGTTTTCATCCAACACATGTCCACATAACCTCTCTTTGCCCTGTTTGCCCATCTCTCCATTGTTTTATGCCAATTCTTCTTGGCTTTTTGTTATGACGTACTTGATCTCAGAAAATGTTAGAAGTACAGGCCCGTAATTGAATCCAGGATCCGATACAATTCTTGTGATCTATAGCCTGTTTGTACAGCACTATCCAGTACCATTTATTTAAATAATGGGACTAAAAGAAGAATGCAAGTTTTCTAAGCAATGTTGGCCAGATTCTGCCTATTTACCGGAATTTTCAGTTGGAGCAACTCTAATATAGTTGGAGCAGGGTGATTTACTCCATATTTACATGGGTATCTGTGAAATCCAAATGTGGGGCTGTATGCGTTCTGCCTATCCATTCGTGGGAACTTTATGTCAAAATCCATGTTGTTCCTCCCCTCTTTTATGGGAGTGGCCAAACAGATTTTTGGAGGGAGAAGGTGGTGTTTTTTTTCCCAAAAAACTCATAAGAAAATGTGTGTAGGCTGATGTTTTTGCCTTACCATGAGACTACAACAAAATGTATAGAGTAGCGTTGCAAATCCCTAAAAGTAGTGTTACAATCAAAAGAGGGACTTCAGTTTAGCAGCATGAATCACTGAGACAATCGTCTATGGCAGTGTTGTTTTATGTTTAAAGGCCAGATCTTTGAAAGCAAAGCTTGCACATCTTTTCCAGTTCCAGCGCAATTCACACACCCTTAGTTTGGGACCAAATGTTCAATGTTTTCCCTTTTTGAGAACAGACATAATTAATTTTCAGGGTATGTAGGTCAGAGTTGTCTCCAGTTCAAGAGAGAAATAAACTGAATTGAGCATTGATACTTGACACTTTTTGAAATTAATCTTTTCCAAATATGCCAGTATTATTGTAAATTGAAACCGGAGGTTTGCAATGTTTATTTGAAAGATGTTTTCAGCATGTTTTAGGGCTTTTCTATATGGGAATACTCAAGCAGTAACTCAAGCTGTGTAATTAAAGCACATAGACCCCTGCATGGACACTCTCATTCAGAAGTGAAGTAGCATGATTAGCTATAGCTTACTCAATACTGATAATTTAAATAGGCTTTTCTTACTCTCTGTTTTCCACAGTTTTGTGTACAATAAAATATTTCACTTGCATAACACTTTCTGTAAAGGGAACTCAGAGTACGTCTACACTGCATGGTTATTTCAGGATACCAGAGGTATCCTGAAATAGCTATCCCGCGTCTACACAAGCCGCCCGGTATTTCAAAGTATTTTTCAAAATAACGGGCATGCTATTTCAGCACCCCAGTAAATCTCGTTGCATGAGGGATAAGGGATGGCTCAAAACAGTGCATTATTTCAAAATGTGGTGCTGTGTACATGTGCCAAATTTCAAAATAAGCTATTTCAAAATAGATTTGAAATAAGATATGCAATTTGCATAGTGCAAATTGCTTCTCTTATGTCGAATTTAGGATGCTATGTAGTCACACCCTCAGAGTGCTGTGCAGACAGCTGACACTCATGAGATCAGAGAGAGGGAAAGAGGCAAGTTGTCTTACCCCAGTTTTTAGAAATGGGTAAACTGAGGCAAGTTTTTTTACCTATTGTCTCACCTATTTAACACACTTATATCATTGTTATAATTAAAAGTCTGATTTGGTAAAAAAACATTGCCCAGTTTCAGTGGTGTCTGAAGTCCTGCAAACCCAGTAATACAGGCCTGGGTAGTGCATAAGTGAAACCGGGCTCTAATTCGTCCAGATGGCATGTGCAGATATGAAGGGTTAGAAAATGCTTTAGAAGGGGGGTGCTTTCATTTTAACATGGATCTTTATTAACTGTCACCTTTTATGAACCTATGCAAGTTTCCTTGGAAATGTGAATATTGTTACCTGGGGGTTTGAAATGCTGTTATGAGTGTGTGTGTGTACCGCCTTTAGAAAAAAACAAACACTAGCTTTTTGTTTTGCTTGTTGCTCTGCTTAGTTAGCTCACAGAGGGTTTCAGACTTTGATCACTGAGCACGTGTAACGTTGAAAAGATACCTGCAGTATTGAATCAACTGCGAATTGCTCCATTTACCAGGGTGTGGGAAAGCATTTGTGCGAGAAATAGTAAGCACAACATCATCCCAGCTTGAACAGAGTGGATTGTCAAACACATGGGGTTTGCCAGACAGATGGACGAAGCAAAGGCAACACTGCCGTGGCTGGCATCCTGTAAGTGCAGTGGGACAAAAGCTGCATGAGCTTCCAGCATCCCTCCCCCTCTCTTCCGAGACGTTTTGGAGTGAATGACTCAAATGGAGAATGCTAAGCTGCCGGGCAGAGACTCGGGGACTGGAGAAGCCGAAAGTACAGGTTGGCCATCCAGCACCCTCGGGACCTGACTGGTCCCAAGCCAGGGAATTTGCCGGACTAGGGATGGTTCCCTGCCACAGCGCCCAGCCTCCAACTCTGCCAGCTGCAGGGGAGGGGGAAGAGGCGGAGGGACTCCCTCCAGCCCCTGCCGGGCTGCCTGCTGGGTCGCTGACCACCCCACTGCTGCTGCCCCAGCTGGACTGCCTGCTAGACTCCAGCAGCCCACGCTGCCATAGTCTCCAGCCTCATGCTACCCCAGGCTGCCAGGGGCTCGGGCTCCAGTCCCCACCCCGTGGCATCCTGTGGGTTATGGCTCCACTTCAGTGGACTGTCCGGGGCTCCAGCCCCACACTGCCATGGGCTACTGGGGCTTTCTCCAGCTCCAGACCCGGTCCCTCTTCCGCGGGCTGCCGAGAACGTGGCCTCCTTCCCCGCGGCAGCCCACAGTCTCGGGCCTCGCTTCCACGGGCTGCCACCGCCCCGATCCTGCACTGCTGGGGGTTGCCCTGACCCAGTCCCAGTACAGCAAGCTGTTGCGGGCTATCACCAGTTTATGCCCTGTCCCGCTGCTTCAACCCGACCCCTGCTGGATCGCCCTCCTGCCACTAGGCTACTGGGGTTCTCGGCTCAAGGAACACCCATGGTCCTGCCAGACCATGGATGTTTCTGGACCAGAGAATTCTGGTTTTGGCAGGTGTGACCTGTAGATAGGCCAGTTCCCAATCCAGGCCCCAGCATGCCCACTCATTCTTTTTAATTTGGGGAGCGGTCTTTGCTAGTCCCTGATCATTCCACTGTCTGATCAGGTCTGGCTCCTGCTTTTGGGACCTGGGCTTTCCTACTTCCCTGACCTTCAGAATCAGAGCATCGGTAACATTTGTGAGACTCATCATCAGTAACATTTGTGAGACTCTTATATTTGGGGCGGGGAGCGTATAAGAATCTACATGGAATATACAGTGTGAGCAACGTGAGGGGAAAACAGCTATCAGCCCTATTCAGCAGTTCCTCTATAACTCCTCCTTACTACTGGTTGTTTTCTAAAATGTCCTGTCTCATTGAAACTGAAGAGGCTACACCAAACCCAAGGGGAGCCAGCCTGAAACGGTTTTGGATTGTTGGTATTTACATACCATTTATATAGCATGATAGGCTCTTCAGCTGCCTTAAAAACAGCCCTGATGAGCTTCCTATCCCCAGCCTTCATCCTACAGTTGTATCAATGTGTGTGAACCTTTGCACTTCTCTGGGGCCCATTTGCAGGCCTGGGGCCTATGTTTTGACTGACGTAACAGGATGTAACAATGAAGAGAGGGAGTGGGGGACAGAAGAACAAGCATTCTGTTATGATAATGGCTGTTTATCTATATATACCCGTGGTGTCCAACACACTAGCCATATGTGGCTATTTGGCCAGTTGAGTGTGGCTAGTTCACTGGTTGGACACCATGGATATATACATCATGGTCTAAGAACAGATGGGTCTGCAAGAAGTTAACCAAACCTGAAGACAAATCATCACTGAATACATTTAAATGGAAGCTAGGTTCTCCAATGTTGCATGCAGCCACTTCTGTCCCTGTTGGTTCAGGAGAAGGATCCGTCCTATTACACATTAGTCACGAAAATGTTATTTTAGTAACACACGATGTGAACCATGATTTTAAACCAAAAATACTCTTCTGGTTTAATGTGAGGTATTTCTCTTATCTTAGAGTGTGGTTATTTATTGCCAGAATTGTCTCAATGGATTAGCTGGAGACGCAAATCTAATAGAGACACACTGTGGAGGGATCAGCCTCTAGGGTAGTGTTTTTGAAAGTGCTCTGTGAAACCACTTTGAGAAACACATTAACTGGCCGCCCCGGTTTGTTTATTTACTGGCGCCGCGATCACGGAGCCTCGCAGCTCCCATTGGCTCCATTTCGCTCTTTGCAGCCAAGCGGAGCAGCAGGAAGCGGTGGCCCGGCCCACGCCGCTTCCCGCAGCTCCCCTTGCCTGCAAAGGATGAAACGGAGCCAATGGGAGCTGTGAGGCTCTGTAGCCACGGCGCCAGTAAATAAACAAACCAGGGCAGCCAGCTAATGTGTTTCTCAAAGTGGTTTTGCAGAGCTCTTTCAGAAACAGATCTGCTCTAGGGTCACTGGGCAGATCCCTTCAGTTTCATGAGATTGCACAGATTTTGGCAGACTGGATGTTTCCTCAGTTGATAATATGCTCTGAAATAACTCAAAGGAAAAGACCAGTCTTTGAGATGTAAATATCAACTCTATGGCTAGTTCAGCTTTAACCAGCAGGATACAAGGTCCAGTGGGACCTGTTTTAACAGTCACTCAAAGGACCAACAAAAAATCGGTTGCTTAACACAGGTAGTCTTCCGGTAGTGATGGGACAGAATTATTGTAGTTGTTGCACTCAGATATATTTTTGGATGTTCTCTTAAAAACACAAGGTTGCTTAGTAAGGATGGTATTTTGAATAGGTTTCACTGTACTTTGTAGATTAATTTCAGCTGGGACTCCTAGTAGAAACCATAAGCTTTGACCTTAAAGCTTTGGCTGTCCTTAGTATTGAGTTCTGTGTGCTGCTGTTACACTTGACTGAGTACTTGTAAGTGCTGCTGAGGGCATACTGACTGTGATCTGTCCTGGGGGTACCTCTCATTTCAATGTGTAACTAACATTAGAGAAGAATATTTTCATAAGATTAAGACCAACCAGTAGGTGAAAAAATAACTAACCAGACTTCAAACCCAAACAGTAGCCGGCTACACCTCTCAATACGGGCCATTATTGTCGCCCTGCTTTCCCAAAATCTTGGTTCAAGCAATGTCTTTTGTTCAGTAAAGAATGCCAGGTGATGTGATTGCTCGGAAGACTACATCTTTTCTGTCAGTGCAAACAGAAAAGAGAACAAAGCCCAGTATATAAGATAAATTAATCCAGTTGCTCTGTGTGTAACTAACTGAATTTCTCTTGAACTTTCACATCAGGGTCGGGACTGCAATATGCCTATTAATGCCTGCATTCAGAATCCATGCCAGAATGGAGGGACCTGCCATCTCACCGAGGCAAATAAAGATGGATTCAGGTATTGGAGGGTGAATTGTATTTAAAGCAAGATGAGATTAATTTACCTTACATTTGTCTATTGTAAACTAATGAAGTCTAATGGCTGCTTTACTGAAACTGCCATCCATGACAAATAATTCTCTTTGCCAGACATGAAATTAATTTGGTTTCATTGGTGACATATCGTTTCCTCTAAAACAGGCCCCTTATTTTCTCTTAACAGGATTCACTCTAAAAGCTGTTTTGAGCATTTCCCTGATCTGCTTTGTGTTATCCAGAGACTAATTCTCCTTAGGGCATTTCAAACACACATACACCCTTTTTAAATTTGTAAAATGAGCATCTGTTGCTAGACAGCCAGATGCAAAATATTTTCATGCTGAAGAATCTCATAATCAAAGAGGCTTTAAAGAAACAGTTGAACAAGAGGTTATGTCCATTCATGAGTTTAGTGCCCATAAGAGAATAACCACTATAACTTAACATCTTGGGCTTCAATTTCCCCACATAAACAGTGTGCAGCCTAGGCCTTGCTTGGTTTGGAGACCTCCAACGATTGCATGAAGTGCTGATGGTAGTTATTTAGGAAAAGATGCCTTTGCCTCAGTAGTAGTGGTTTTGCAACTGTCCTATGCATCTAAGGGACTTTGCACTGCACAGAGTGGGTATTTTTCAGCTGGAACATAACATGAAAGCTTTGGCAGCTTATTTGCATTAATGATGCTAGAATGCTTTTTGGGAATGAGTTGCTGCAATCATGAAAAATGCTACTAAAGCATTGATGCTATCATTTAGACAAAACTTCCCCATACCGTAGTTCTATTTGCATATAGGACAAAAGACTTTGAGGTTCTGCTGCAGGAATGACTGCTATGCCTTTTCCCATATCAATGATGGCTGAAGTGAATTGTAAGGGTTACAGATGGGGAAAATGCTCTCTAGGTTGCCTAGGATACCCTATGCCAGCTCAGGATATAAACCATGTTGTACATCCTCAGAGGCATTTTCTAGTCTTACTTTGAAATGCGTCTGGCTTTCTTTAACAGCTGATCAGAGAAACCTTTCACAGTATTCCACTGGCTTTTTTTGTCAATTTTTTGTCAAAAACTGAAAAGCTTTGTGAAATTGAGTCAGTTTTGCCAGAATGTTGTTTAGGGGAGAAAAAAGCAAAAAGGGTTCCCATGGTATCCAAACATCAAGTTTTGACATGTTCACGATGAAATGTCTCTGTTTCTCATTGTGAAATGTCATTTAATCTTAAATTTTATTTTGTATCGTATTGTATATTTATAAAAAGTCTAAATTGAAAAAACAGAACCATTTTTTCCAAAAGATAATGTTTCAGATGACCCATAACCATTTTTTTTTCTTCATGGACAATTCTGAAGTTTTCTGCTCTTGCTCCACTTTGGAATGAAGCCAAATTTTGAAATCTCGAAATCCTCTGCAAAAAGGAATGTTTGTCCCCCACACTTCTCTGCTTTCCATCAATTTTATTTTCTGTATTCAGTCTAAAACACAGTTACTGAGTAGCTCACCTCTGTGAGTAGACCAGGTCCACCACCTGCGAGTCAGAGTGAGTGGGCCCGAGTGAGTTAATTAAAGGGAACTGGGCTAAACGTGGGGCTATAAAGCCCTGTCAGGGAGCAGAAAGAGGAGGAGTGTTTGGGACTAGCTGTGCCTGCCTGGGAAGAGGAACCACTGTAGGAGCTTCCTGGAACAATTGGCCAAGTCAGGGGGATAGCCCCACGGCAGTGTTTTCAAAGGGGAACAACTGGCTGAGAGGAGAGCTGACTGGATGAGATCTGTCTGTGAGGAGGGGGCTAATTGAGAAGGGAAGACATCTAGGGCTGGTAAGCTGCAAAAAGCACGATTACCAGAGACCCTTGGAGGGGAGGCCATGAAGCCTTGGGGGAAAGGGTAAGCTGAGGGACTGTATTTTGTCAGTTACAGGCTTATATTGGAACAAATAAACCTACTTAAAGGAGACTGGGCTTGGCAGTGAGTGCTTATTTAGCTGGGAAGAAGACCTGCTGTGTTCCACATGCTGGGAATGCGGCACTCAGATGAGCCCCTGATACAAGAGGTGGATCCTTGGTGACCCATGAAAATGGGGAAAACAGAGGGAGTGTTGCAGAGCAAGCGTTGTCCGTGAGGAGTTATTCAGAGGGTGGCCACCATGTTACGAGTACCTGGGGCTCCTGTCCTGCTGGAGATGTACTGTAGAAGTATAAAGCATTATCTAAAGGCATCCGTGCTAATAGATTGGGGAGTGGGGTAGAGAAGTAGAGGAGGAGGAAAAGGAAGCAAGTTGAGCTCCTGTTGTCTGGAGGGAAATCTCTCTCAGGTGGATGTGCAAATCTTGTTAGAATCCACTGAAGCTACGTGCATAAATGTGTATGCATCAAAATGAGAAAATACCTCTTTGGTGGTATTCTGTGAGGAAGTGAATGTCAAAAAAAAAAGTTTTAATGAGAGGCCTCCTTAGAGTTTTTCAGTTGTATGGCCTGTGAAAGAAATTACATCTTCTATAGATTTTCTTCCTTGGAGGAATATATTAATACACAAACTCAGCTGCCAAGCTTATCCAGTCTTTACTCTTGTAAAAGGAAACCTAAGCCAAAGTTTTCCTCCTTATAAAATGCCAAGCGTTTTAATGCTCAAGTTTCTGTAGTCACAAATGAAAATTTAAATAATGGTAAATTGGTGACATAAGCCAGCCAAGGGCAGAAAATTCACAGTTAGGGCTGAGACTCTATTGTCTCACACATGCCATGCCCTGGATGTGCCTAGGTAGGGTAAGGGGATCTAAAGAGCAGGTGATTTCACTTCTTTTTTGTTGCTGTAATAGCTAGCCACAATGGAGTGGGTGAATTGCGTAGGCTCCGCTGGAGTTCTCAAATCCATTCTCTTGACAGCTTTTTACTTTGAAACATTTTTTTTCCTCTGAATCATTTTCATAGTGAATTTGTTTTCTTTCCAAATAAATAACTAAGCCCTGGTGTACAGTAGGACGTTATTTCAAAATAACCCCCTTAGGTCGAATTTATAAGCAGAGCATCCACACTACCAAGCCTGTTATTTCAAAATAAGGGGACACGTGTTTTGAACTCTGTACTCCTGCTTTCCTCAGGGAATAACACTAATTTTGAAATAGTTATTTCAAAATAGCAGTAGTGTGGATGCTTCTGTGCCGCTATCGTATATATAGTAGCCCAATGTCTGTGAGTCTGTAATGCTGAAATGCTGGCTGTTCCCTCTGGGTGGCGCTGTTACCTGAAATGCTGGCTGTTCCCTCTGGGTGGCGCTGTTACCTGAAATGCTGGCTGTTCCCTCTGGGTGGCCCGTGTTGCATGGGGAGTGTGGGGCCTAAACGGCCGCTTGCTCTCCCGTGGCGGCCTGGCTCAGCGGCGCAGAAGTCAGCCGAGTGCCACGGCAGGAGGGGAAGGGGGGCGGGGCAGTGATGTGCGGCGTGACAGCAGTTCCAGGCCCTTCCCCCTGGCCGTGAACGTCACCACCCCGCCCCCCTTTGCCTCCCGCCATGGCGCTCGGCTGACTTCTGCGCTGCTCAGTCAGGCCGCCGCGTGGGAGCAAGTGGCGCAAGCGACCATTTGGGCTTCATGCTCCCCATGCAGCACGAGGAGCGCGGAGCCCAAACGGCCATTTGGGCTCCGCGGTCCCCCGAGTGAGAGGCAGGAGGGGGAGGAGAAGAGAAAGAGAGAGACAGAGAGAGAGGCAGGAGACGGAGAGAGGGGAGGGGAGGCAGTAGGAGAAGGAGAGAGAGAGAGAGAGAGAGAGAGAGACCGGAGGCTCAGGAGAGAAGACTGACATGGAGGAGAGACCTGAAAATCCCGTTTTATGACAGGCTAATTGGCTAGTTTCGAAATAACTGCTCCCCAGATTAATTTGAACTATTTGCTCCTATTTACTTGGGAATCTGTCGAGGTAGCAGGTCCACATTAACAAAGCCTGCCTTGGACTAATTTTGAGGCTTCCCTGTAGTGGGGACACGCTATTTCGATTTTGTAAAATTAGCAGTGGAATTTAGTTATTTTGAAGTAATTTCCGAGTGTAGACATGGCCAAAGTGACATTGGATAGCCAAGGGAAGTGAGAATAGAACACAGAGCCTTTCCCTCATCTAAATTGCTGCTTCAAATCTGACTCAGTTGGCTAGGACAAAGCTCACCAGTGAAAGCTACCTGGTGGGATTCATCAAATGCCACAGTAGCGTCATGTCCGTCTGTGTCACAAAAGCTAACCATGTTCTTTAGCACCTAAAATTATAGAATCATAGAATCATATGACCTCAGGAGGTCATCAAGTCCAGCCCCCTACCCAAGGCAGGACCAATCCCAACTAAATCAACCCAGTCAGGGCTTTGTCAAGCCAAGACTTAAAACCCTCTAGTGATGGAGATTCCACCACCTTCATAGGTAATCCATTCCAATACTTCACTACCCTCCTAGTGAAATAATTTTTCCTAATATCCAACCTACACCTCTCCCACTGTAACTTGAGACCATTGCTCCTTGTTCTGCCATCCGTCACTGCTGTGAACAGCCTTTCTCCATCCTCTTTGGAACCTCCCTTCAGGAAGTTGAAGGCTGCTATCAAATTCCCCCTCACTCTTCTCTTCTGCAGACTAAACAAACCCAAATCCCTCAGTCTCTCCTCATAGGTCATGTACTCCAGCCCCCTAATCATTTTGTTTGCCTTCTACTGGACCCTCTCCAATGCATCCACGTCCTTTCAGAAGTGGACACAATAATCCAGATGTGGCCTCACCAGAACCGAATAATGGGGAATAATCATTTCTCTAGATCTGTTGGCAATGCTCCTCCTAATGCAACCTAATATCCCATTAGCCTTCTTGGCTACAAGGCACACTGTTGACTCATATCCAGCTTCTCATCCACTGTAATCGCCAGGTCCTTTTCTGCAGAACTGCTACTTAGCCAGTCGGTCCCCAGCCTGTAACAATGATTGGGATTCTTCCGTCCCAAGTGCAGTGTTGAACCTCATCAGATTTCTTTTGGCCCAATCCTCTAATCTGTCTAGATCACTCTGGACCCTATCCCTGCCCTCCAGTGTATCTATCTCTCCCCCTAGCTTAGTGTCATCTGCAAACTTGCTGAGGGTGTAATCCATCCCCTCATCCAGGTCATTAATAACTATGTTGAACAAAACCGGTCCTGGAACCGATCCTTGGGGCACTCCGCTAGAAACCAACCGCCAACCTGACATCGAGCCGTTGATCACTACCCATTGGGCCCGACAGTCTAGCCAGTTTTCTATCCATCTTATAGTCCATTCATCCAATCCATACTCCCTTTAACTTGCTGGCAAGAATATTATGGGAGACCGTATCAAAAGCTTTTCTAAAGTCAAGGTATATCACATCCACTGACTTTCCCATATCCACAGAGCCAGTTACCTCATCATAGAAGCTAATCAGATTGGTCAGGCATGGCTTGCCCTTCGTGAATCCATGTTGACTATTCCTGATCACTTTCCCCTCTTCCAAGTGCTTAAAAATGGATTCCTTGAGGTTCCCCTTCATGATTTTTCTGGGGACTGAGGTAAGGCTGACTGGTCTGTAGTTCCCTGAATCGTCCTTCTTCCCTTTTTTAAAGATGGGCACTACATTTACACAGACCTGGCAGGCTCCCCACTGAGATTGTGACCAAGAACCACCTGGGTCATGGAGAGAGACCCATTCTCACTCATATTTAGCCCCGATGAGAAGTAGATCATCCATTGTGCAGTGTGGGGAAACTTGTGTTACACCATCTTGTGTAGCTCTGTATTCTATGTACAAAGAGAATTTCATTGCCTGCGCTTTTCACAAATACGAAGTTCACTTACCTACAATTCTGCAGTGTCAATGCCTCTTTAGTCTAGGATAAATGAAGCTCTGACAGGCTAGCAAGTCATTCACTTATTCTGCAGGTGCATAAAGTTCATCTGCCAAAAAGTCATTGTTTTCTTGAAAAGATTTACTCTGTGTGCACAAGAGCTGACTTTTTAAAGCATGATATATCTCTGTATTTATTGTGTTATCCAAATACTAAAATGATTGATCATAGCATGAAAAAAGCATTTGCTGCCAATATAGTTCAGCTCTGAAAAAAGACGGTAACAATGGCATTGTTAAGCTCCATGTCCCGTTGCATCTCACCAGCTCCTTATCAACGTGTTTAGTTTACAAGTAAAAAGATGCATGTGTCTAATAGCCAGCTCGGAAAACTCAAACTGGGATCCAAAAATCATTTGGGTTTTTTCCATAACATGCATTTTCCTTAGTAAGAAAGATTCTCTAGGCCATATTCTGCCTTCAGTGACACCTGTGCAATCCCGTTGTCTTCAAATTATTCTTCTGTTGCCTGGATGCATCTGATTGAGCCAGAAAGTTGAATTTAGTATGTTGAGATCTAGATTAGCCACAACAAACAATAGACCACAGTGTGAGGAGTAAAAAGCCATAATAACTTACAATAGTTGCTGGATCCTGAATGTGCCCAGGAGGCAGATCTGTTGTGTAAGATGGTGCTAATTTTATATAATCCCTTTTCAAAATAGCGCCAACTAATAGGAATTTTTTCTCATCCCAAAGCACTTCACAAGTTCTGTAGCTACTGCACCCTTGAAGGGCAACTACTTCTGGGGTAGAGGGAAGCAACTAACTTGTGCCCCGCATGAAGTGAAAGGGAATTATAGTCAAGAACACCATTGTCTTTGAGAATAGCAGGGTCGTGAAATAACCGAACTGGAAGATCAGGGTGAATTTGAAGTTTTTAAATGGTTTTGGTCACAGGTTCTAGGAGACCACCTCTCCCTGTGTGAAACTATAACATTTGAATGCTCAGGTAAACAGTCCCATCACTTAATCAACAGCAGGCTAGAGCACAGAGAATTGTCAATAATAATAATAATTAACCAGCTCTTATATTACACTTTTTCATCCGCATATCTCAAAGCTTTTTGAAACAGCGGCTCATGCTATCTCCATGCTACAGATGGATAAACTGAGGCACGTGGCAGGGAAGTGACTTGCCCAAGGTCACCCACCAAAACCAGAGCACAGATCTCCTGAGTGGTGGCCCATGAATTATCCAGTAGGCAATGGTGCATACTCATAGCTGCAGCTTACTTTCACCATTGGCCAGCAGGAACCCCAATTTGATGTTCTTCAGATTATACTGAAAGCCTCATGCTTTTCTTCCAGGCTGTGATGGGAAAAATATGTGCAAATCTGCCTAAACTACAACTCTTCCATACAATCCAGACAGAGGTCCAATTTGTATGTTTTACCATTTAATTTCCACTTGCCCCTGTGATGTATGCTGAGCACCATTGAACCAAACTGCAAACCCTGTATATGATGGGAGCCACTTCAAGCTAGGAATTGCTGCTGTTCTCCCAGCACCTCTAGTTCCAGCACTTATTCTTGCACCCAGATCTCTGAATCAGCACAACAGAACACAAATTGAAATAAAGAATGACACATAAATAATAAAGCAAAGACTTGCCCTAGAACAGAGTAGCTGGTTGCCAAATTTCATTAATCCTGGTGACATTTCCATTCTTAACATGAACCAAACAAACCCTCCTATTGCAATATTGCACAGTAACAATCTCACATACTGTAATGTCCCTCTTGTAAACTTTGGTGCGCTGGCCAATTACTATAGCAGTGTTTAATTGCATACACCCCAGCTGACCCCATCAGGATATGGCAAGAGGCAAATGAAATATTAATGTGCTATAAAAATCACCAGAACAATCTCTTTTTGTTGTTTTGTTTTACATTAAAAGAAAGATCTCTCCCCGCAGACTGGGACCTTGAATGCCAAGTTGCAGCCTGGAGCACATTTGTAAGGCTGAGTTATAAACCCCTGAAAAATGGGGTTGTATAATGGAAATGGGTGACATGATAAATGCACAACTTTGTTCGGTTAGATTTCTTTACCCTCCTTCCACTCCCATTGCCACAAAAGGTGCTGTGCTAGCTCTTCTCTTTCTTATCTGCCTCCTGCGATCCCCTGGATCATTGCAGGGTCAGGAAGAGGACATTTTTTAATGGTACTAATGAGGCAGAGCCAGACAAAGACAATATTTCATATTGATTCATTGTGTTTTAAATTGAATTGATTTGAGTTGTTTGTTTTTAGTCATTTGCTCTGAAGATTTTCCCGTCTCTTCTCTCTCTCATAACCTTTGAATGGTCAGTAGAGGTCTGAAGGAATGTAGCTGTCTGCTTCTAAGCTATGCTCTTGTGCTAATCCCCTTCTAGAAGCTCTTCCTGTCATGACCGGGTCCAGAGTGCGCTCTCTCTCTCACACAGGCACATGCACTCGCTCGCTCCCTCTTTCCTTCACATTTTTTATTCCCTGGGTTTTCACTGGAGTTGATGTTCTGGCTGCCTGTGTTTCCAGGGAACCCAAGATTTCTCTTCAAGGTCATGCTGAGGCATGCATGGATGTTCCTGTGCAGCCAATCCTTAGAGCACAGCAGGAAGCAGGAAAGCCAGTGTCATACAGGGTCCAGGCACCTAGCCTAGAAGAGCTGTGGCTCTTCTGTTGCATTAAGAGGAGCATTGCCAGCAGATCCAGAGATGTCATTATTCCCCTTTATTCGGCTCTGGTGAGGCCACATCTGGAGTATTGTGTCCAGTTCTGGGCCCCCCACTGGGAGCATTGGAGAGGGTCCAGCGGAGGGCAACCAAAATGATTAGGCGGCTGGAGCATATGACTTATGAGGAGAGGCTGAGGGAGTTGGGTCTGTTTAGTCTGCAGAAGCGAAGAGTGAGGGGGGATTTGATAGCAGCCTTCAACTTCCTGAAGGGAAATTCCAAAGAGGCTGGAGAAAGGCTGTTCTCAGTAGTGACAGATGTCAGAACAAGGAGCAATGGTCTCAAGTTGTGGTGGGAGAGGTCCAGTTTGGATATTAGGAAAAACTATTTCACTAGGAGGGTAGTGAAGCACTGGAATGGGTTACCTAGGGAAGTAGTGGAGTCTCCATCCCTAGAGGTGTTTAAGTCTCGGCTTGACCAAGTCCTGGCTGGGTTGATTTAGTTGGGATTGGTCCTGCCTAGAGCTGGGGGCTGGACTTGATGACCTTCTGAGGTCTCTTCCAGCTCTATGGTTCTATGATTCTAACAGCTACCAAATCCTTCCCTGCTTCTTCATTGCAGGGCGTCCACAAGAGCATCAGCCCTTGTCTACCTGCCTCAGTCCTGCCCACACCTCCATACTCCCTGACCCCCTAAGCAGTACACACTACCGTCATGCACACAAGCCTCGTCTGGATTCAGCACTCAGTGGCCAGCAATTGATATAGCAGCACGATGCTTTCCCCAGCTGGCAGTAGGTGGTCACAATCCTTGAAATAATAGTGCCAAATTAATATTTACCTCTTCTTTAGAATCAGTCTCAAAACGCTTTACAAATCTGGCCAATGTCAGTATCACCATTTTAGAGGTGGGGAAGTGGAGGTGCAGAGAGGGGAAGTGACTTGCCCAAAGTACCCCAGCAGGCCAGTGGCAGAGCTGGAAATGGAACCCAGTATTCCTTAGTGCTCTGTTCACTTGGCTACACTGTCAATGGCAAGCCAGGATTTGCTTTTCAATATGGTTTTGAAATTTTGCTTTATTGACCCATTTGAAACAATCGCCCCCACCAAATGCCCTTGCTGTAAGGCAGCTATATAAATTGCTATTCCTTAGTATAGATGAGGCCACATTCTCCCTGAAGTCTCTGAACCAGCCACCTCCTAAACTTTGCAATTCATCCATTTTCCTCATATATATAAACTATGAAAGCCTGCCTGCCTCCATCCTCAGCTGATTCTACACTGGACCCCACAACCTCAGACCCACTTTGCTGTTTGTAGAGTTTAAGGTGCTCTGCAAACTCAGGCACATCCCTCTGCATTGTTTTAGACTTGGGTCACATTTTCAAGGTTTTCTTCACAACCATAACAACTAGATGTCCTAAAAATTGGAAGCGGAGAGTCTGAAAGTGTATGCACTCTACATTTTCAGAAAATAAAGTATTTAGTGCAGTAGTTCTGTGTCCAAGTCCTTACAAAACCAGTATTTCTGCCCTTTTTTATTTGGACCATTATAGTATGTTACCAAGGTAGTGGGAGACAAGGTAGGTGAGGTAACATCTTTTATTGGCCCAACTTCTATTGGTGAAAGAGACTTACACAGAACTCTTCTTCGGGTATTGGGAGTCATAGATCCTTAGGATGTGGACTGTCACACCATTTAATTTTTCTTTCCCACTTTTAGGCCTGCCAACAGTGTCAGTAGTGGGGCCAGAACTCCAGGCCCTTTAAGTGGCTGCTGGAGCCCTGTGTGCCCTCTTCTGGAGGCTCTAGGTTGCCTTAGGGGGGTGTGGCATGCTCTGGGCAGTGCTGAGGGCTGCCAAGGGGAAGTTAGCTCAAACTCCGCCCCTTCTGCCTGAGGCCCCACCCTTTTTAAGATTCCCCCACCCTCCTCACCTTGCCCAGGGACCAAGCAATGCTGTCAGCCCCACTGCCTGGTTAATACTTCATGGGTACTGAAGGAGCTGGAAAAGTGCTGGTATCTTAACACTGAAAGTGCTCTGTTCGAAAGATCCATTAACAAACATTAATTGTTGGGAGCGGAGAGAAGGTGGTAATTAGAAAAAACCTTTCTGCATCATTAGCTCAAATCCAGTCTAGGTTGTTAATGGTGAAAGAGTTAAAACCATTTAAGAGCTTCCTGTTCACGTGTGATGATGGGTGTTGGTATCCTCAGTCCAGTTCTTGGTGAACATGTGCCACAACAACTCTGTTGTAGCAGTCGACTCTCTTGCTCGCTTTCTCAGCAGAGAAGCCAAGAATTTGATTCGCCTTGGTGAGCGACCTTACCCTGTCACTCTAGAGTTGTTCATTCCAGTTCCGGGATGAGGCATATCAACTAGCAGGGCAGTGGAGGTGCTGTGTGAAGGGGGATTCTTCTGCCCATGCTGTATCTTTTCTGTAGATAAGTAAGGAATACAGTCTCCAGGCATGCCACAATGGTATTTTTCACCAAACTCACTGGTCCCCAACTCGCTAGTAATGTGAATGCTGCAGCATTGCAGCCGCAGAGTGGACAGCTCACCTGTATCAGTTTTCATCTCACTCCAGTACCTCCTTCCTGCTCAAAAGCAAAATCTGGAATCCAAACTAACTTGTCCTCTGTTTTTTCTATCTACTGTCCCCTACCCCCACCCCCAAAGCTGTTCTTGCCCTCTAGGATATGAGGGGGAGAGATGTGAAATCAACCCAGATGACTGTGAAGATAATGATTGTGAGAATAACTCCACATGCATGGATGGAATCAACAACTACGTCTGCCTCTGCCCTCCTAATTACACAGGTAAGGAAGGACCACTGCCAAAGGGCATAGGGAGCCCAGAGGGGCAGTTGAAGGAACTTCCATCCACCTGGGGCACCATAAGAAACTGGTGCACTCCCACTTGGTGAGATTATATGCATGGAATTAGCCTAGATTCTGAGTAGATTTTAAAGTATCCAAACTGCAAGTGTGTTGTCAGTGAATTCCTGCTCACTGAGGCCCCAGTAAACAGAGGCAAGAAAAGGGGATAATTTTGCAATGATGCTGCACCAGCAATATGTCTGACCCTTAATCCAGAGAGATCACTGCTACTCCTGAGTGAGTGTAATTCATACCAGAAGGAAACTTTTGGGAAGGGTAATAGGGAAAAATCTATTACCATCTTGGCATATTTTGTACTCATGCACTTGCCCGGGTCAGAAGTACTCATCCCAGTCACTGGAACTACAGTATAAAATACATAAACAAGACATTCTCAAGTTGATGTGTCGATTAGAGAAATTTGTAATTTTCCACAAAAGTTTTTACTAAAGTGTTTCCGTTACTGAGCTTAGCTCAACATACATCTGACTCGTGTTTCCGAGAATAAAAGCAATTCCTGATTCAAATTATACTATAATAGTAACACTTGCAAAGTGACTTGCATCTCAAGATCTCAAAGCCTGCATGTATTAATAGACCAACCATGACAATACCCTGGTTTAGTCACCTCCATTGTACAGATGGGGAACTAAAGCACAGAGGCTAAGGGATTTTCCCTCAATCACAAAGTGAGTCAATGAGAGAAAATAGTACCCAGATCTCCTCTTTTCCTATGCTTTAGTTGTCTTCCTTCCTGAGTCTTTTGTAGGGCCAGGAACCCTGTTAACTCAAATATGTAAAAATCTGGCCTTTCTGGTGCCTGATAGCGTGGATACCTTACTCATCACAAGCTGATCTCCTTCACTCATTCTACAGGGGTGAGAAAATATCCATGTTCGTTCCTCTTTTGATGCTCTGAGGTAGGTTTGTTATTCTGTGAGCATGGAGCACTGATGATGGGCTTCTCATACACTGGAAGATATTGCACATCATAGAGTTAGTCCGTATAAAGTTGGAGCGGATTGGTAAGTGAGAGAGAAGTCTTCCAGAATTTCCCAAACTCTTTTAAAATGCTTTTTGTGGCCACTATGAGAGGCCCGTGCACTTGACTGGAAAAAGCCTTTTGACTTGAATGAGAATTTATTTGAGTTTTTATCTACTTCTTCTGCCAAAATACTCAGCAATGCTTAGATGGGCCCAGAGCAAAGACCTTTGTTTCTAGTGTGTTGAGCCAATTGTTCTTATGTGCACTGTATATACGTGAGCCTTATGTTGCTGATACCAAATAGAACTCCTTATGTGATGATAATGGCTTTACATTTACAAAAGGAAGTGTCTTGGAGCAGCTAAGCAAGAGATAGCCAGCAAAGAACTGAACCCAATGCACATATTCTGTCCTTTTTAACAGCCTCATCGTGGCTTATAGCAGAGAAAAGCACCAGAAAAGGGGGAGGAATGAGATTTTGCTGCAGATAGTACCTCTCAGTGAGCCATTTCTGGTCATGGGCAAAGAATGTTTATGACCCTTCAGAGTCACATTTGCAAATATTTTAATCATATTCCAGCTCACTCTTACCGGAATGTATGACTGAATATTGCCTATTGTAAGCTGTTCATCAGCTACAATGCACTAGTTCATCACCCAGCCATGCAGTTAAATGCCTTGGACCAGATTTTAGTTTCAGATGCATGACACACACTGCCTGATATAGTATACGATATCTGGGGCCTAGAATAGTAACCTTTTGTACAGACAATAACTATTTGATTGCAATTGAAACAAATTTTATTATAATTATAAACAAGGCTAAAAGTCTGAAGAACAGCAGTATGCATGGTTATAGAGCTGTGTGTGACAGGTCTTGCATATAACGAAAGGCTGAAAAATTTAGACTCATTTCACCTGGAAAAGAGAAGAATTAGAGGAACTTTGTGTTGTTTAAAAAAATGAAAGACCTAATGAAATATGAGCTCCGTGTCACTCAAATTAACTGCAGGCTCATTTTAGTACAAAAGAGAATGTATGTTCACACCTTGTAATCATTCTGATGAATTTACTGCATCAAAAATTCTTGTTGGGTAAAATACTGGTATTCTGGGGATTGGGTGTCAAGGAAACTGAACCCACTACATGATGGATGTGCTTGGTTAAAACCATTCAGGTCAAAAGGGATAACGATACCGTGGCTATATCTTTAAATGATTGAATAGGATAACCTAATAATTACTGGCATGGGGTCGCAAACTAAAATAAGAACAATTAAATATGTTTCAAAGACTAAGCTGACCAGTGTG
This sequence comes from Rafetus swinhoei, assembly GCA_019425775.1. Classification (NCBI taxonomy): domain Eukaryota; kingdom Metazoa; phylum Chordata; order Testudines; family Trionychidae; genus Rafetus; species Rafetus swinhoei. Next base: position 35,247,696 of record CM033428.1, on the reverse strand, counting down.
AGGTCAGAAAGGAGTTTTCTCCCATAGTCAGAATCCTCCAATATGGCTGCATACATTCCAGGATTTTGCATTAGGCTGGTCTCTATTGGAAGTATGTGAGGTTTTCTTTATTTCCTCAGAATCACCCTCTTTTGTTATCCCATATCTTTGTAATTTGACTGTTACACCCTTTTGGGGAAAAATATGCCAAGTATGCTCTTGCTTTCATTGGTTACAAATAATGAAGGCTGTAAATCTCTCTTCACTGAATAATTTTCCCAATGCTTTCCTTTTCTGGCTGATCCTAGATGAAAAAATGCCCAGGATGGTAAATGATTGTAGAGAGAAGGAATTTCCCACACTCAAGGCCCCATTTTGGTTTTATTAAAAATATTCTTGACTCTCTCATATCTCCTTCCCATTCAATGATCTCAAAGTGCTTTACAAGCATAAATGAACTGAGTCTCATGGCCTTTGTTTGAAATAGATAAGAATGATCTACAGACAACCATATTGAGGTACAATAATGTCATGTGACTGGCTGAATGTGGCAGGGAGATTCAATGGCTGAAGCAAAAGGATAAGGCCAGAACTCATGGTGTTAACTGGAAGATTGCTAATGTTTTTCTTTTTATTCATTAAGCTCAATCAGTGTGCCTAAATTTAAGCAATTAAAGCCATATTTAGACTTTGTGACACAGTATCTTTAACTCCTCCTGCCTCAGATTTCCCCTCACTGGATGGGTAGGTTGGCACTACAGTTAAACAAAAAACTCTACTTCTTCCAGGATATAGACTTCAGAAGAAGTGTAAATATGGACCAGAAACTAGATGAATAGTTTCTTGGAGCCCTCTATGGCCAGAGCATTCTCTTGCTGGTCTCAGCAGTCTTCCCTCTTGATTCAGAGAAATGCAAGTGAACTCCTAGCCACAGAGTTGGTCCCTTTTCCAAACTTTCTGATCTTCCTTTGTCTGTGTCTTCTTTCCTCACTCGGCTGGTATCTTAACTTCCTTCCTGAAACTTAGATATGTCTTGTATAAAACTATCCCCCTCCTTGTATTCCAGAAAATGGTAGCCCTACCCACCCCAGCTGTGCTGCCCCAGAAGTCCTTAACAATGCCCACAAAGTTTCCCTCTCCCTGAAGTTCTTTATCATTCGGTCCATCTTTCTCCAAGGCTTTATTTTTGATCCCCTTGCCAACTTGTTCTCATGTGTGGGTGGGGAGGAGGGGAGGATTGAGAGAGAAAGACCCAGATCTTGTTCTTACACAAGACACCACCTCATCAGCTTGCATATACTGTCTCACTGTTTTAATGGTGGTATCCCAACATTGTCATCCATGTGGGATTGGCAGCTCAAATGATCGTACATGAATTTATGTGAACCTTTGGCCAGAATCGGACCGGTCCCAAACCTGAGCTTATCTTTGACGTTTTTTAAACATTTTGGTTAACTTTGGTTTGTTTGTTCGTTTGTTTTACTTTCTCTTGCCCCTGCATTCTGTGTTCTTAGTCAGAAAAATGAGTAGATGCTAAAAGGAATTTGGGAAACACTAGAAATTTCTTTTAAAGAGCCTGATGTAGCCAGTCGCAGCAAATATATCCAACTCTCTCTGGTCTGGAAATTAGGTTCAGATTTGGAGACCATTTCAAAAAATGGCCCATATTCAATAAAAGGGCCTCTTTCTAAAACAGATGGCATCCCAGGAAAGAGGGGGCGAGCAGGGAGTGGTTCCTGTAAGATTATCATCTTGGAAACATAAATAATTTTAAATACTCCATTTCCTTGTGAAAGATTTGTCCCATTCGCTTGTATCACAGAAAAATCAGTAGAAAGCTTGTCTGGTGTCACATGTTAGCAAGATGAGCCTAATCCATTTTATATCAAGGGACCTTGCAGGGTTAGATTTTGTTGTTGTTCTTCCCCTTTTCATCTCAATACTGTTCATTGTTTGTGAGCAATTTACTGCACCTGCCTCCAGCCCAGCTTATTGCAGGGCTGTTGCCTGTCCAAAACCAAGCACTTAAGTAAGCAAAAATACTCTGGAGGAAAGATGCCTTGTAACTATGGAACTTTGCGAGTTTGCTTCATACAACTAACCATTGTAGTGAGATGGTCCCGAACAATCTGAGCTCTTTAGATTGGTTTGCTGCCTCGGCATGGTTATAGTTCGTCTGTCACACAGACAAGCCAGAAGTTATTCAGGGTATGGTTTCAAGTGTTTCTTCTGTAAGTACACCAAGGATTTGAACCATTATATATGTAGCTAAGGCCTAAACACGTTCCTAACTATTAGCCTGTTTCAGAACTAGGGGGCCTTAGCCATAACTGGGTTGAAAAAGAGGGTGAGTGATTAGGGTTTGGTGTACTCATCTTTTTGTCCAAGAGATTCTTGTGCTGAGTGAAAGTTTTCCAGTTTAGTGACTTGGCAAATGTGAAATGTGCTTGCTTTCTGTATAGAAGACTGAAACAAGAACCCAAGATTTCGCTTGCAGAGTCAAAGAATGTGAATAGTCTGATTCCTTAGCATAAAAGCCCATGAACAATGCATTACTTTGGTGCTCTTCACCCTACCTTGGCTCCCAGCTGGCTTCTGGTGCCAGTTCAAATCCTTAGACTTAACTCTTAATGCCGCCCATGATTGGGGGCCCAAGTGTCAGACTTCCTCGGTATTTATGGCCCACCAAGAGAGCTACATATCTGTGGGACAATGAGACTAACACCTCTAGGAGGATAAAGCTTGTGAGATTTGAAAGCAGGGTGCTCTTGGTGGATGAGCTCCAACCTGTGAGTATCCTGCCAGAGGATTAGTTGCCAAACACAAACCTAACTGCTTAAATAGTAAGTTTTAATCTACTATATGATTGAGACAGTTTGTGTGTCTGTGAATCTCTCTGTCTGTGTGTCCAAGTTGTTTGTTGAAGAACTCCTCCTAACCAGTAAGATATCACCAAATTTGGTATACAGCATCCTCTTATCATAACTTAAAGCAAGGTCAGGGTTTGGTTGTGCCAGGAAACTGGGGTGTGCCTGGAAAGGGATTGCTTCTCATAAACCCATACAGAAAAGATGCAGAATCACCAGGCAGGTCAAAGAGGCTGGCTGGTGGCGCATCCCCCTCTGGGTCCGGGATGGCTCCAACCCCAAGCCTCTCACCACCTAGGTGCCCTTTCAGGAGGGTGAAGGGTGAGGAGGAGGGTCTGAACCTCCATCACCCTTGACGGCTGTTCCCCTTTGTCAGGGAGCAAGGAGAAAATGCAGTTTGTTGCATTCTTCACTCCGCCCTGAGCCCCTCCTCACCACCAACCCTCACTCTCATCCCCCCCCCTGAGCCTCTCCTCAACCCCCACCCGACTCCTGCGCGCACACACACACACACACACACACACAATCTCTGTAGCCTGGCACCTCTCTGGTCCAGCAACATCTGTGATCCAGCACGATTTTAGTGAGCCAGATGTCCACTTATTATGGATGTGGTCAAGTTTCTCGCGGTCCCATAAAGTTGTTTACAGCCACTAGTCCTGGCTCTCGGTGTTCTGTGCTGTTATTTAGCTCTAATTTACCCCTAAATGTCTTCTAAGAGCCCAGTAACTAGTGGAAGTGTTGGTAATGCTGCTAAATAATATTGACCTCCTGTGGTTCAACAAATTCTCCGGTTCGGCACCGGTCAGGTTCAACCTGTGTTGAATGTGTGTGTGTGTGTTTGCTCTTACCAATGTGGTCAGAGGTAGAGACCTTTTTTGGCTCACTGAGCAGCGTTAAGAGGATTGGTACATACTACTAAACAATCCAATTCATTCGCCAGCTGTAAAAGTTAGACCAATAGCTAATGACCAGCCTGTTTCCATCCATTGCTCCATCCTAAAACCCACATTACATAAACAGTAATGTTAATGCCCTAAAATCAGGCAACTCTCCCCATGAACACTTTCTTTTTTCCTATTTCATCTTGTGACGTTCTTAACATTTGTACCCTTCGCCCTGAGGTTCTGCAAAAGTTGTTTTCACATGAGGCTGAGAATATTTCCCTAGCCATGTTATTAATTATTTTGATTAATATTATGACTGAGAGCAAAGGATTGCCTAAGTGACAATGCAGGCAATAACACTGAGGAGCACATGGTACTTGGCAGAAAGTTCCAGCAGAGTGTTAAGATCCTTTCAAAGCTGGGATTTTCTTTTTAAAGATGTTGACACACCCCACTTCCCCTTTTTTCCCCATTGGGAAGGAACAATATAATTCAGATCATGGCTTTAAAAATCTAACATGCTGTGAAATAAATAGCACATTTGCCAATGTGGCCATTTAAATAACAAACAAAATAATTAAATCAAACCAACTGCGTGCAAAAGGTTTCTGTATTGCTCTGTTGCTGTTCTTATGGTTTGGTTTTGGGCTTGTAGAAGATCACAAAGCTGTATAAACACACCAGCCTGGCAGCTATTTATAAGTGGTGAGGCTTGTGAAAAGGGATTACTTTAGTATGACCAGTGTCCCCTTGTGGGGATTTTGCTGAACCAAATAAAAAAGGCGGAATGCTGTAGGAGTGTGGTAATTACTTTGTTGTGGCTTTGGAAGGGTCAGTGTAGTGAACGGTGCCAGATTGACAGAGTCAAGCATAGGATAAAGCACAGTGATCCAGGGCATGGTTCATAACAAGGCAAGTTTGACCCACGTGGCTCCACCATGGGGCCTCCACACAAGCCGGAAGGTTCCGGTTCCAGACTAGGACAGCAGTTTACTCCCCTTGCTCATTCAGCACTTGGTATCTGGTAGGCTGTGAGCTGCACACGCTACCACTCTGTTCCGTGTGCAATTCCGAATCTTAAATCTCATACATTTAATGCATGTAATGTAATGCCTGGGCACCTGCTTAGGTAAACATCTTCTCTTCATATCTTGCCACAGCATGTTCGCCCAGCTTGATGGCTGAGCTAATGCCCCGCTACTTTAGAAAGGAAAGGGCTGATGGCTCAGCGGTTTTCAGTGAGACTCTCAATTCGCTTCTCCTTCCTGGTCTGACGTAACCCTATTCGGCTGACCAGCAGGGTATGCAAAGCCATGCATTCTCGTGGGCTTTGGTAGAAAGGGAAGGTGTGGGATGTACAATGTGGGTTTTCTATTGGTTGGCTGAGTAATGAACATGCTGGTTTTACGTACGTATGTTAGGTGTTTAAACCTGTATATACCTAGGGAGGAGTTACATAGGGGAAGTGGGGTGGAAGACGTTGGTGGGGGATAGGGAAGGCATTATCAATGGTGAGTACATTTCTTAGGCCTTGTCTACACTGGTGATGGTGTCTAAGGTACGTATTGTGTCGCTGCATGTCATGGTGAAATCTGAAAGCTGGCTGCATCTGCGGTGTGTAACTGTGGAGGCAGTTGTGCAGATGTGGGAGGCAGTACTTTGGTGTAGAGACCCTGTAGGGTACATACCCTAAGGTTCTGGCATGTGTTGACTCTACTCCCTTAAACTAGGCTTCACCATATGCACTGCTACGTATACCTGTACTCTGGGGTGGGGGAGCATATACATGCTGCTGTTAGTGTAGCCGTAGCTTTAATGTAGTGGAATGCCCTCTATATAAAATATTTTTGATAACATTTTCAAAAGCTGCATAACGCCTCTAGAGCACAGCATATCCTGTGTGCAAATAGATAACAAAATGACACAACAAGCTGAAGTATCATTTTGAAACCAATACCACTATTAAAAGAAAAACATGAGACAGATCATTCATTGCTATAATAACTAAGAGCCCAAAGCCATGCACAGAAGTAAAAAGGGCCAGATTTTCCCCTCAGGAACGTGCAGGCAGATGGCCAATGAATGATGCATACCCCTGTTTGAGGACAGATTTTTTCCCCAAATATTTTCTAACTGAAGGAAACAGAATCTTTATTTAGCTCGTGCCTTGAGAATCGCCATTTAGAAAATGTGTTCTTTCCCTCCCATGCTGTGTGCCATTCAGTAAACATCGGTGAAGCCTGTTCAGTTATCAACAGGAATTTTCTTCCCCAAGATGAGGCTGTCTGAGTTGCATCACATTCCCAAGAGAAATCTGGAAATGTTGAAATCTGAAATGAGAGAGATGAGAAAAAATAAGTAAAGGAAGGTTCCTGAAACCTTCCAAGTTTTCTGTGAACAATGATAAATTAGTTGGATGCAGTGTTTGGTACCATGCCTGAAATCCTCCTAAATTTTGACAGTGGTGTTTTCAGCATGACACAGTGAGTCATAATATTTGACAAGTGTATATATTTTGGGGGAAATTTTACTGGATTTCTATGCATTTGTCAGTTTTCCAAGCCAACTGAGAAGAATACTTTAAGAAGAATTATGATTTCCTTTGGAAGTTTACACCACAATTCTGACTTTTCTCAAAAGTCTGTTTTCCTTTATCTTTTTTATCTTTTTTTTTAATAAAGTTTGTATGGATATTGTAGCAAAGTTACAACTTAAGGCATCTATCTCTAATGCAGTCTATTAACAAAAAAGGATGCCTTTCAAGAAGATACTGGGAGCTTTAGAACGCTATGCGTTCCTGTCATTGAACCATGCCATTGGAATGTCTCTTGCATTCGTTTTAAGGAACGCTTGTCATGTTTAAAGCTAGTAGAAATAGACAAAAAGGGCAAACTGAGGGAAGTTAGAAGCCAAGGTTGGCCTCACAGGTTATACCTATGCAGGGACCAAGAAGCTGTGGATTCCCTGGGTCAGCTGACAGAGTCATGGGGTTGGGTTCTTGGGCTGAAAAATTGCTGTGCAGATATTTAGGTTTGGGCTGGAGCCTGAGCCCTGGGACCCTGTGAGAGTGGGGGGTCCTAGATATAGACTCTGAATTTTATTTTTCTCTGGGGGTGCTCTTCCCCAAGGCCACACCCTCTCTCTGCCTTTTTCCTAACCCCACTCCAAGCCCTCCCCTGTGCCCAGCTTGCCCACTCGCTGCTCCCCACCCTCCCCCAGCCACCAAACAGCTGATTAGCCATGGCTGGTGGGTGCTGAGCACATACTGTTTGTGGAGCACCCCAGGAGTTGGCACTATGGTCCCAAAGCTCAGACTCAATCTGAGCCTCCATCAAAACAGCAATTTTCAGCCTGGCAGCCCAAGCCTGAGAGCCTGAGTCAGTTGATCCAGGCCAGCTGCAGCCATGCTGCGGGTCAGATAGCACCATGTAGCCATACCAGGGTATCAGTTTCTCAGCTAGCTGAATGAATTAGGTTGTGGAGGTAAAAGTAAACTTAGCCATTTTGGAGGCAAAAATAAACTTCCAATTGTGCCACCCCAAAAATGTTATTGGATGTCTTCAGCAGTCGTGTCAGTAGTCATACAGGTAACAACTGAATGTGCCAGCTTGCTTTGGATGGAGAATGCGGTGCAAGAACAAATATCAGAAACTCATTCCAGCAGAATATAGGCTTTGATTTCCCTGGCGTCCCTATGGATTCAAAGATGGAAAGTACTTTGGCATATTGCCCATTCCAAACCAGATGCATTCCTTGTATTTGTCCAAGTTATTTCAAGTCCAGTGCTATGTCAGAACTAAGCGATGATTGTCAAGCTGTCTACAGTCAAACTAATGACCATGAGGGTTCACCTCTGGGCAGACTGGCTAGAAGAAGGGCACAAATCCTGAGAAGGCTATTACAGTGCTTTCGGAGTTCACACTTTTTATTTGGACATTTCACCAAACAAACGAACACTAGATAGGGAGGGCTCTGAACCTTCACGGGGTGCCCTGGCCAATGCCCCCTGTTCCCTAGTCATGCCTCCCATATCACCAGCTAGGAGAGAAGACAGGGTTGGAGCAGCTACAATGGATCTGAACCACATGAGCGGAGCCCCCATGCAGAGACATTTTCAAGGGATTAGGTATGTTGGCCTTTGGGCCAGTTTGATTGGTGCAGTAGCACACAGCGGGCCTTAGCAGAACCCAGGGTTGGAGTCACAGTGCAGAAAACATTGATAATAGTGCAGGCTGCTGTGTTAGATAATAGATAATAGTACAGGCTGCTGTGTTGTTTACTTGCTATGGGGCCATTTTGTACCACCCTGAGCTCGGAAGGCTTTATCAGAGGATGTCCAGAGAACATCACTTTTACAGGTTGGTTGTTACTTCCAGAGGATCTGTGTGTGCGCACACATGAACATATGTATGTATTGTGCATGCATGTATCCTTGAAATTGTGCAGATGCAGTCATCCAGTATTACTGCAAAAGGAGTGCTGGGACTGAATTTCGTTTGAGTGTTTCCATAGTGAGGATAGTTGACCTGCCCAGTCCCTTCAAGAAGTTTGTTTCAAAGGCAAAAGTTTATGCTCCGTCTCTGGCAGGTTCTCAAGACCTGAGGTACTGAAGTGTCACCTAATAATTTATGGCTCAGCAGAAGGATGGTGCTTAAATAACCTCTCTGGTTTTGAACAGTTCATTATGAAAAGTTTACACAAATCCAGGGAAAGGCACTGAATTCTGCACACGGTCCCTAGAAACAGCTGACCAGTGCTTGCATTTAAGAACCTTTTATAGAAAACAGTATCTTGTATTAGTACAATAGAGTTAGTGCTCTTCTTGTAAATATTGGGGGTTGTATAATTATGTGCAGCCCTAAAGCTGTTCCTCATTACTGAAAAGCTATTTTTCTGAATGACGTCAGATCATCTCCTAGGGCTATGATTAAAGTATTGCTTGGTGTGAAAAGTTTAAGGATTCTGTTAATGTGCATATCCACATGTATGTTACTGGCTCTCTTTGATGCTTGCGGCATGGGGGTCAGCAACTGACCCTACAGTCCTTACTCTGGCAGAACTCCAGCTGAAATTGAGAGGGCTTGAGTGCCAGGGCTTTTGAATCAGGCCTCTCAGGTTTTTATGAGATAAGCTTTGTACCCAGAGTACTCAGTTCCTGAGGAGTGGCTAAGTGTAGCTGAAGTTGCACTGTCCAGTACTCAGCAAGCTGAGCCTTAATCAGTTTATCCTGCCATAACCACAGTTGTCCTGGGGCTGCCTCTTGACCTACTGGATCACCTCAGTTTAGTCAGACCTGTAGTCATAAGGGCTGGTGTGTTTATCATCCATGGACAGCATGGTTGGAGCGGTTTCAGCAAAGCTGTGTTGGTAGCAGGTGTGTTACAGCCTTATTAATTTTCTTTGCCACAGGTGAGCTTTGCGACGAAGTGATCAACCACTGTGTTCCTGAGCGAAATCCATGCAAGCATGAGTCCAAATGCATCTCCTTTGACAAAGGACTCAGGTGAGTGTTTCTGTATCCTTGTCACACATTGGGGCAGCTCCTTCTCCTGACTTCAGAGCAGTCAAACTGCTGATGACTTTGCCCTAAAGAGCCAAACTGAAAAGTAATACGTGAGAGGTGGTCTGCTCCTCAGAATTTAAACTACATTATTCCAGAATAATTAGTGTGTTTCCAAAGCTGAGTAACTACTATCAAATAAAATCAAGTGAAGGACAGCAGTCACCCTTTCAAAACACCTGCCATTTCCCCTAGATAACGAATGAGTCCTAAGGACATGCGGGGTCTATAGGTCTCCCTGTGGTAAATATAATGAAAATGGCAAATACTGAGGTAACAGGCAAGGTTTTACAGGTGGCCACTCTGTCAGGCTGACATATCAACATCACTTTAACTCAGGGGTGAGGAATCTCAGACATCTGGCCCCAAGCTTGTATGAATCTGGCCCCTGAGGCTCTAGGATCCCCACACATTGGGGAGCCCACGCTGGTGCTCCAGTCCCCCTGCCACACATCCACAGGACGGAGCACACAAAATCTACTAGCCTGGGCCCCTCTAGGCTCTGGTCCATGAGGGGAATGTGAGGAGTGCCTTTTTCCTCCTCAGTCAGGGGCTTCTCACTTTGCTTCTCACTTGTGACTGATTTTTCTGTGGGTCAGTGGCCCCCGATCCAAAAAAGGTTCCCCACCCCTGCTTTAGCCATTCCCACATTGCAAGAGTCCTTTATTCTCCTTGGTCCAAGGAGAGCAGGATTCACCCCATATGGAGTGACCTCTATATAACGTACAGCATAGATTTCATCACATGGTGATTAATTCTGGCAATTAATCATTTAGCAATTGTAAAGCTGCTGTTGTGATTAGAAAAGCTATCACACACGGTAGGTGTAGCTAACAAAAATGACAGCTAAATGTGGCTGTACCATATATTTTATTAATATTATAGTTATTAATATTTAGATAGAAATGAACTGAATGTAAACAGTACCTATTTTCAAAAATGAGTAAATATTCCCTACCTCACCTCCAAAATTTAGGAAAAATTCTGGCTATCCCCTGAAAACTGGATGCCTGGATTAGATTTGCACACCTTTCAATTTTAGGCATATTAAATCTTGTCTTTGGAATGTCATTCCAGATGGCTACATACTACATTTAGGAATGGGAAAATTGGAAGTAAGGTCATATGACTGCAGAGCATGGCAAGTTACTCAGGGATGGTGTTTCCAGTACAGAATACACATAGATTCATAAATTCCTAGATACCGTGTATCCTCTGTTTTGGAACTGCTAGTGCGTACTGATAGCATGAATAGTTCACCATACTCTTCAAACATATGACCTTATGATTCCAGGACAGAGGACACATGACAGTCTGCTGGTGTTCAAAAAGCCTGCTCTTTCTTGAATGGATGAACATTGTCCAGCCACACAACAAACAGTTTAAGAAATTGAAAATAAGTCTTGTTAGTAGAATGAGTTGGGCTCGTATCGATATGGAGAGAAATATAACTGACACTTCCCAGAGAAATGCAACTCCTAAAACCAGGCTCACTTCAAACATTAGCAACAAGAAGTCCTGTTGCACCCTAGAGACTAACAGATTTATTATTCCCAGTCTTTGGATGGTACACTGCCACCACTCAAATGCTCTAATAAATCTGGTGCCACAGGACTCCTCGTTTTTGCAGCTACAGACTCTACCCATCTGAGATGTCAAACATTAAAAAATAACCATGTAATTTTCCTCTGAGACACGTCAATATTTTTTAAAAATCACATTTACATCAAGAAGAGAAGGATGGTCTTCTGTGTCCAAAGCACAAGGCTGGGAATCAGGAGATCTGGATACTGTTCCCAGCTCTCATAAAGACTTCCTGAGGGACCTTGGGCAAGTCACTTCTTTCTGAACCTCCTCTGGGTAATGTGAGTGATACTGACCTACAAGCCAGAGGTCAGGGAAGGCTTATGTCACTAATGTCTGTAACGCTTTTGGAGAACCTTGGATGGAAGATGCTTGAGATGAGCGTGGTACATCCTTGACAAAGATGAGCTTCCAGAAGAAAACAGCGAGAGTGAGAGGCCCTACTTCCTGTGCTGTTAATAGGATAAGTCGCACCAGAGGTTCAAAAATGGAGGCCAGTTGTGGGAATTTTGGAGGAAACACCCCCACACACATTCTAACATGGAAAAGGGCAAGGAGGTGGGGGGAGATCAAGAAAGTTTATACAGGTTGACTACTCTGTAATCTGGACTTCCCTAGTCTGGCAACACCCCTGATCTGGCATCATCAGAGTGACCCTGTGGGGCCAGGAGCATTGCCAGACGAGGGCAAGCGGAACACGGAGTCCGGGCTGCAGCCGGCTGTTGGGGAGAGACCGGGCTGCAGCAGGACTGCTGGGCAGAGTGTGGAGTTCCAGGAATGGGGCTGCTGGGGAGAGCCTCTGGCGGCAGCCGAGTTGCCAGCTGGAGCGCAGTCCCCTCTTCCAGGTGGCAGCAAAGCCGCAGGGCAAAAGCAGAGCCCTGAGTGGCAACAGAGCCGTGGGAGGGGTGTGGGACAGAAGCGGAGCTTCCTCATGGGGAGAACAGAGTCCCAGGTGGCAGCAGCGTGACCAGGAGGAAAAGTGGAGACCCCAGTGCATTGACCTCCCCTGGTCTGGCAAATTCCCTAGTCCGGGACCAGTCAGGTCCCAAGGGTGCCGGACCAGAGAGGTGCAACCTGTCGGGAAGCTGAAGCCAGCTTGTGCTGCGCTCCCCGCTCCCAGCCAAAGCTGGCAACATAGTGCCTTAGTCCCTTCCTTTTGATAAGAAAAAATATGGGGAGACCATGGAGCAGGGGATTTGCCCACTCCAAAGGGGGGCAGGGGACGGAGGTATGTATGCTGCAGTAGCATTCTTGGTCTGACCGTTATGAGGGTCTAACTTAGCATGTGTTGTGGCAAGGAGTTGTGTCCTGTGAAGCACATAACACATTTCTGCTTACTACAAAATAATAAATTAGGCTTATGAATTTCATAGCAGTTAAGGGGAGTCAGAGCTAAATTGTCAGGCAGCCACGCTACAAACAGACATTTTCATAGCACTTTCAGAGATCTGAACCCACGCTATTCTCTGCTAGCCAGATGTTCCATGCTGGGTCACCCAGCTTTTTGACAGGTGAAGGACTTCAGGAAAGAGCCCCTTCCAGCTCCTGGAGGCAAGGAAACTCTTAAATGATTTAGGACAGTTCCTGAAGTAACCTCCTTGAGTGGCACAGCAGTACATGCTGACAACCTGACATTGCTTCACACATCCTCATTCAGCTAATCCATCATGTGGTTAATTCATTAGCTGCAGATTGTTACAAAGGGACAGGGAGCATGTCATTTCCTACGCCTGCTTCAGAGTCCTCTGACAGGCTCCAGAACTGAATATTCATAAATTAATTCAAGGTGTTCGGTATCACTAGAGATTTGAGACGATGGAGACAGCCTCAGACCCCAACTGTTGCACCGTTCCTTGGTGTGTTCTCGGAAGTATCCACCGGGACGGAATAACCCCGCCTCTCATTAATCGCCAGCGCTGAATGGAGCTAACACACTCCATTCACTCTTTTGCAGAGCAGTGACATTGTAGCAGTTGTAAGTTCTGCAGTGCAGGATATTTTCTTTATGCTGTGTGCCACACACAGTGGAGGTCTGACCCTCATCCAGGTACTGCTGTAACCCCTCTAGCATGAGTCCATCTGTCCAGACTGGGAGGCTTGTTCCCAGCTGTGGTGGAGATCTATCTGAAGAGGCAGGCAATGCAAATCATGGTAAATCTAGTGCTTGGGGCAAGAGACTCCTGAGTGCTGCCAAGCTCTGTAACAGTCCTATCTTAGGAGCATGTTACGCTGAGGGGCACGGCTGACTGCTTTGACCAGAGGCCTTTTGGAGAGGGTGCACACGAGCCCTTCAAATCCTGTTAGGATGAGTTATTCAGAAGTTCCCCAACTAAGGCAAAAGGGGTCGTGAACTCAGCCAAGTATAGCGGACGGGTTTTGCTGATGATGTGATTGGGGATGTAAAAGAGCAGTCGATTAGTCAACTACCCAAGAAGCCTAGGCTTATCTGGTAGTCAAGTTGACTACTTGCATTCCCCCCATCCCTTGCTGCCTCTATATCAGAGGCAGCAACCAGGGAGGGGGAGCTGGCTTAAAAGCTGGCTCCCCTCCAGCACCGACTCTGCAGTGCTGCTTGCCCCCCCACACACACACACTGCTGCCTCTATCAGCAGTGTGTGTGGGGGGGGGGTCAGGGGAGCCTGATCCAGCAGCAGCATGGGGAGCTGGGACCCCCCATAGACAGGGACTGCTGGATCCGGTGAAAGCCGGAAGTGAACAAGCCTAGTTCAGTCCTGGCTCACACCAGGTCTGAGAACTACCCCGCTGCAGCTCTGCAGTTTAAATGCAGTAGGAGCCAGGTTGCCTGCACGCCCAGATCTTACTACATTTGAACTGCAGAGCTGCAGCGGGGGTAGCGCCTTCCCTTATCAACTAATTGTGTAGTCGATACAAATTGTATCCACCACACGATTATCCAATTACCTGCCTCTTAATAGTGATAATAGTAGTGAGGTGGGTTCATGAGGGAAGTAGGAGAGAGAGAGAGAGAGAGACAATACACCAATGGGGGTGGGGAGAGGGAGAGCAGCAGACAGGCCAAAAAGCACAAAAGCCAAGCAGTAACTTGAGAGCACAGTGTGACCCTGAAGAAAGCTAGAAAGAGTGAGCTTTTGAGTCTGACATTGGCTATAGAGGCTTGGGGCTGTAAACTAAGAAACGGCTTTTTCTTCTTGGGTCCTCCTGTGTTCAGAGAAGCAGAACTTTATACATTCCTTGTAAACAGATAACTGGGATATTCCCAAGGCCCTGAAATGTGAGGAGTTGCTCAGGTTGAGAGAAGATGCCTCAAGTGTTTGGAGGGTTGTTCCAAATTATCCAGCCTAGAGGTTTACTAAGTTTAAAAAAAATCATTACAGAACAGAAAAGAATTCTGTGCTTCTAAAGGGCATGGCCACATCACAGCTTGGGAAACAAACTGACACGCTATGTGCTTTTGCCTCACTGAGCTCTTTTTTCTTTTCTTTTCTTTTTTTAATGCTAAAATTGCAGGTGGCTTTCTTCAGTTCTAGTCTCCAGATCTTTAGTGTGCTGTTCTGATTAGAAGGCCAGATTTCTGTATCCCAGACTAAAAAATTAGCTAATGCAATGAAATGCCTTTAAAAATGATTGCAGGAAAGAAGCATGTTTTTCCACTCACCGTGGCTTTGTTAGAGCACAATATAAATATGGTTTATTATTCCAAAGCATGGAATTATTCCCTGACAACATGCAATGGTGATTTAATGCAGCCCTGCAGAGAAAAGTGGTGGTCCCATCATTACCGTGATGGCCAATACACATCACAAAAGTGACAAATGGCAGCTTTATCAACAAAAAAGCAACAGGGACTAAATGCTGCATTTCCCCCCACAACATCTTTAGATGGCCATTATTTGCATGTGTGACAGAAACATCACTGAAAAACGTTGCTCAGCTCTTACAGAAGTGGGGGAATGGATGGTCTTCAGTTGTGTTTTATTCTCTCTCACACTATGTTATTCATGCTGCTCCTATAGCCACCGAGATGTACTGTATGCCATTAGAATATCAAGGGGTGGAATGTCAACTAAAGAATGCCTATGTATGGTCATTACAGGACCCTTACCACACTGAGGGCGGAGCAGGAAATCAGTATCTGGAGATATACCTATCTCATAGAACTGGCAGGGATCTTGAGAGGTTGTCAAGTCCAGTCCCCTGCCCTCATGGCAGAACCATGTACCATCCCTGACAGATTTGCCCCAGATCCCCTAAATGGCCCCCTCAAGGATTGAACTCACAACCCTGGGTTTAGCAGGCCAATGCTGAACCTAACCATGCCATGCCTCACCCATTTTTGGCCCCTGAAGGCTGCTTCAATTGCAGAATCTAAATTATTAGGTTTTGCTCTAGTGGGGCTACTTTTTAGTCACTCATGTTGCTTTTTCATATAAGCTTCTTTGACTTTCAGATTCATTTCACTCAGCCATAGCACAGTGCTAGGAGTGTGGCAGGTGGCTGTAGATGCCTAGATACTATGATGCTGCCTGCTTTACAAACCACGTCTATGCATAAAATGTGCCATGTAAGTGCCAATAACATGAACACTTACAAATGCTTAAAGGAGAATCCTCATATAAGGTTCAACTCACTGCTGGGGCGCCTCCTACTAGCCATGTCTGCGGATTAGCACTGCCAGGCTGACACCCCTTCCTGTGGTTTCACCCCGTCTCTCTTGCTATGTCTTACTCTCTTAGGACTGAGCTGCTTCCACTCCATAGCTTGGCCATCTAGCCAGGGCACTGTAGTTTCCCTTTCTGGGGTGGGGAGGGAGTGTTGTGTTCTCAGTCTCTTGGGACCCACTGCCCCAGGTTGTCTTCTCTTTCACTGTCCCTCAAGGGCCTGGTAGGGAACCCCAGGCTTCCCTCTGCACTGGGTTCCAGCCCAGGGACTCCACAACAAGCAGCTGAAGGCTGCATAGTCCTGAATCATATTCCTTGGACTACTTCCTACCTTGCCTTCTCTCACTCTGACCAGTGACTGCCACCTCTCTCTGTAGCCCCTTATACTCTCAGCTACTGGGTGTCATACAGGTCCTTCCTGTTCCTAGCCAAGTTACACCCCTGGCTCCTCCTCCAGGTGGCCCACCTAGCCACCTTACCCCCCTCAGGCCTTGTGTGCAGTGGAACAGGGGCCATTCCTGCAAAGTGTTGCGTGCCCTTGACTCCCATTGCTTTCAGTGGGAGCTCATGGTACTTGGCACTGTGTCAGAGTGGGCCCATAATTCCCTGATGGGCAGACACTACGTGATAATTAATCACATACAGGTTCTCATTAAGGAGCAAATCCAAAACCCAGCACCCTGTCATTGTCCATGGAGTGGAGAAATCCTTCTTCTACCCTCCTCCCATCTCCCCCTCAGGATTATGGAGTCTCAGTCTAATATCTGAAGAGACTTCAGTCTAATATCTGAAGAAGCATCTTATAATGCGGGGGGCAGGGAAGGACGGGACAGGAGTATCTGCATAGCAGTGAATCCTCCAGTCCACCTTCTTTGGCTTGCTTATGCCTCAGTCCTTCCTACCCTTGCACATGTCCCCACTCATCCTATGTGCCACATAGGATACATGTCCCTGCAGAGCCTACCTCGATCCATCCTCTTACTGCCCATCCCCAGTGGAGCCGCACCCATTCAAGAGCCAGCTAGGAAAGGAGGTTACATTTGCCCTTCAGTGTGTGAGAGCTGTGATTATAATCACTCCCAGGGGGTAATCCAGAATTCAGGGAGATCTAGAGCTAATGTGCTGTAAAATGCACGTGCACATTGGGAGATAATTGGGGCTCCCCCTTTGTTTGGTTTAAGGGATATGCTTATTATTTTCCAGCTGTGGAATAAAATCCAGCTGGGAGAAGTGAAATGTGGTTTATGGACTGAAATGCCTTCAAGCCAAACTAAAATTTAGTGTCTGCAGGCTCAGAACGAGTATGCTCAACTTTCCAAAAGGATCTGCTCCTGGCCTGAGACCTTGGATGCCAAATTTCAGCCTAGAGCACATTTTTTATGGTCAAGTTATAAACCTCTGAAAATAGGGTTTATAATGGAAATGCTGACACAACCTTAACACAACAAACTGAACAACTGTAATAAAAAATAATAATAATAAAAAAGCCAATGCTTGCAGTTTTGGTTGCATCCCTTCTCATTTCTTCCTAAGGGTGAGTTGCCATCTAATGGCAAGAAAGTGGCATTACACCAGTATTTCAGCAGATGTGATTTGGAATTGTTACTGCTCCCATAGAGTATCTACCATGGAAATACAAACAAGTGGTGGACTAAAAACTGATCATCATCTCCTTTAAATCTGCTTTTGCTCTCAGATTTATTTACATGATTGTTTTATGATTTGTGTGCAAATTCCCTTTTGTCTGAAGCTCTCTCTGTCCCTTCTGGCTGCTATGAAGTTCAAATCACAGGAGAGATGTAATCAGGATCCTCTTTTCCCATTCTTTGCCAGGACTGTACTACTTCTGCAACATATCTGGCCACCCCTGGCCCGGATCTCTCAGTGTGGCTTCCAAAATAATATTCCTGTATATCACCTGTGTACCTGGCAGCCCTGCTGAGATTCAGAGAGCTGAACAGTTCATGTTAAAATAGAAACGAGAGTCCTCCTAAAGGTTGTGTCAGTAACATGTCAAACACTTGCATAAGCTTAGCCAAGTGAACTTAGTTATTTCAAAGAAAGTTCGTACTTAACCATGCAGTGCCACTCTGAGGCAGACTTGGAAAAGAAAAATTATATGGTATTCTATTTGCTTTGATGGCCTAAGATGTGTAACTCCAGCAGTCAGAAAGAGCTCAAGCCATTATGAAAGCTGATGGTTAGCTCTGCTGTTTGCCTGTTCTAAGAGCGTTATCTCTGCCATCCTTGATCACATTGGGCATTGCCCTGTGTGTGTTATTATCACCATGGACACTAAGCCTCCTGATGATCTTCCTTGTGTTTCAGATGTGAGTGCCTACCTGGCTACAGTGGCAAACACTGTGAAACTGACGACGATGACTGTGTGGGCCACAAATGTCGTCATGGTGCTGTGTGCGTAGATGCAGTCAATGGCTACACCTGTGTCTGCCCCCAAGGGTTCAGGTAAGCCGAGAGCTTTGCTTCCCTTTCAGACTACATGTACTTGCTGCATAATATCATGTCACTTTCTACAGTTGCTTTCAGACTCAAAGATATGATCTTTATACATCATTTACTGTGTGAACTGATGGCTTGCTAGTACTCTTAATCTGGCAGATGGTCTGGGGATAAGGGTTTAACCAGATACTCAAGTATTCTCTCCTTACTTTGAAAATAAAAAAGATCTCAAGGCCTGGCCTCTTGTCCAGCACTCAGATAGTATGTGAGAGACCTAGGTTTCAGTGCTGGGCTAGCAGCAGTGAGAAGAGCTTGGGGGTCAGAGGGGAGCTACCCACTCAGACCAGAGATGAGACTGCTTTGTATCACTCTGCAGCAACCCCGTGTATGACAGAGGCACACCAGTGCCGTCAGATAAGAGGAATTGTATCCAGCCCAACTTGCCATTATGATGTGGGGTACACAAGAAGGGCAAAGTGGGGAGCAGAGAACCTGAAAAAGTGTGCATGAGGATGAAATTCAACTCTTGAGTGGGGGGCTCTTCACACTGTGGGATACTAGAGCAAATAAAGGGTTGTGCTCACACATCAAGTGAAAGAGCTAGATTTCCTCTTGTCACTTGTTCTAACTGCTCTCGGACCGTAACTCTCCTACGTTATCCAGCCTTCCTAGGAAAGCGGATGATAGAAATAAGCTTATCGTGCTGGAAATCTGCCAACCCTTGAGAAGGCAGGAGTGGTAAACACACTTACTAGGAGTTCTGTACTGTAGTCCAATGAACAGAGGAAAACTGAGCATCTGCTTGTGAGGGTAATTCCTGTAGCCTTCATTTAGAACATACACAAACAAATGCATTGACTTTTTGGTTTAAAGTCTCTTATTGTGGCCCCAGTCATGCTGTTCCAATCCCATTTTAGGAGTCTCTATAAACTGGCCATAACATTCATATCAAGAAAAAGCTTGGTGTATAAAATCTTAACCCAGGAGTGGTTTCTTTCCTACATCTCATCTTACTAATATCTGTCGAACTCCATGGACTTCTGATTCTCACTGGTGTGTGGGTGATCAGAGTTAGGCTCAGATACACTCTGTACATGTCTAGCACTATAGATATGGCTCTTCCCATACCCTATAAAGACTTATTCCCTACCCAAAGAATTTGCAGCATAAAGAGACAATCCTGCAGACACCTGGTAACCAGCACTGCACTTAATACCATGAGCAGTCCCTTTGAAATCAGTGCAACAGTAAACGTTAGTAATTACTGCACCAGGAAGTGGGTGTTGGTAGGATCAGGCTCTACACTAAGTCAAGACAACAGAAAATGATTATAAGGCAGGGAAAGAGGAGAGCAAAGTTGTCACTGAGATGATTAGTGTGCATGCTTTGAAGACAACTCCATGTATTTTTTATATCTGTGTGTGGTTTAACAGTCACACATAAAACACTTGTGCTTGCTGACACACACATGCACAGAGCAGGTGGGTGAAATATTTGCAATGGAACAGAGAACTGCAGGGTTTTTAACTTGGACCTTTGCTATAAAATTTCCTATGAACATGGGATCATTTCGCCCAGTGATGTGCAGAGTTTTACAGGTTTCCATGTTTTGTTACCGAATGAGCTGTTTGTCAAATTTCACATGTTTGTAGAAATGACTCTTCTGTTATAGGGAGCCTTATAATGAGATCTCATGAGATCCTGGATCCAGGTACTGTTCTCATGCCACTAGATAACATGGAAGTTTCATCAGAAAAACAGCTGGGCTGTTAGAGCATGTGATGGCCTAACATCTTTTCACTTGAGCTGTCTACCCACTGACACACAACATATGCAGCCCTAAAAAGAGAGGAATGTTCTGTGTCTGTTGGTGGAACTCCACACAAGTCAGCCTGTACATTTCAAGTCTCCAACTCTGACAGCTGCTGATATATCAGACTTTTGGAGATCTTGCTGTCTGTCAAAGATAAGAGTGCTTCTACAAACGGATTCACTAATCATTGCCTGAGGTTAGATGCTGGCTTCCTTCCAACTGAATCTTTTCTGTATTTGAAATAAACAGAGAGAGATGGGGGGAAAGGTTACATGAAAAGATCAGCCTGGACAAAACAAAAATTGCATCAGTCTTTATAACCCCTATTCTATGCATGGCAGTTTTTTTAGTCTTCCATTTCATCTTTATTCTTTTTTTATTCTGAACAAGTATTTTTATTGCCAAGCAGTCAGCCTCACATCAAACTGACACTGATAATTACAACAAAGTAAATATGCAGTTTCACAGGACTAAATCTCAAAAGATTATAGAAACCACTGAATTTCTCAGGCCAACCTTTTCCACCATGTTCCATTCCCTACTTACATCCCCTGGTGAGCACATCCCTACTTGGGCTGAAATGATCTTGGTAGAATTGCAATCACTAAATAGCATTGCTGTCTGTAAGAATATTCAAGTGTTTGGACTGCAGATCTTGCACCTCTGCATTGGCTTTTAAATCCAGCTCAAGCCAGCTATCAGATGATAATACCTCTAGGAGACCCCAGCTAGGTGGGTAATCTGTGTTTTAAGAAATGTCCCTTAGTGCTCAAGAGGGAGGTACAAACAGGTATTTACGAGTGTGTCATCAAGAAATCACTCTAAGGATGATATGCTAAATAGAGTTGGTTGGAAATTCTATGATCGAACATTTTCCCATCGATATGTAAATGAGTCAAAAATGAAATGTTTCATGCAGATATTTCAATTTTGACCCAATTGCAATGGAATCCAAGCTCATGCATTGCTCATGGAACTGTCTTTGGTTTCTTACAAGCTCACCTGCCTGGCTCCTTGGCAGCCTGGCCTTTCTAGCTTTCAGCTGTTCGGCAACCCATGAGCCTGGAAGCCCAGCTCCAAAGCACATGGGCTCCTTGTCAGCTCACAAAGTGGGGCTTCCAGGATCCTGGGTCCTCCACTGCTCACCAGGTTGGACTGTCCCCAAAGTGGCTACCCCAAAGTGCTCAGGATCTGAGGCTCTGGAACAGCCCACTCTGCAGACTGCCTCAGCGCTGGGGCTCCCTTCCCTTTTGTGGAGAAGTTGAAATTTTTGGCCATTGTTCCAAATCAGACTGAAACCAGATTTCCAAATATCGAAAGCCATCACGGTGAAGTGGCGTTACTGTTTTCTGCGCAGCTCAACGATTATCCCTGATACAACACTTCAGCCACAGGACGGACCAGGTAGGCAGGATTATCCTCATTTGACAGAGGAGGAAATGGCACAGAGAGCTTAAGGGAATTCCTCTCAGGCACACTGCAAATTGATAGAAGAGCTAGGATTCTAGAACATTCAGCTCTGTGGTGCATTGCTCTCAACTCCACCACCATCCCTCAGGCTTTGATTCTGATGTCCTACATGATTCTACACAGTGGATAAATAAATCACTGTGAGAAAGGTCTGCTTTTGAAATCAGCTTCTGCTATTTTTCTTACAGGTCTTATAAATCGCCTTGAAGGTAGATGCAATCCCAACTGCCAACTTGTGTGAAATGAGTTTGGTGGTTTCCGTTCAGATCCTGGTGGTATCCACCATACCACTGTCCACTACAATCACTGGCTGACTCACATCCCAGTAGGCTCAGAAAAACCTTATGGGCTAAACAGAGAGTGGAGAATGAGTTTGCTCTTTGAGATAGTCCACTCTCACTGCCCATGCACAACAGTATCTGGTCTTTTTCAAATGGAGCATTAAAATTCAGCTAACAAAAACGATCTACTCATTATTCTTTTCATGCCTCTGGCCTTTTGTAGTTTCAAACGCACAGCTCTGAAGGGGAGTCTGACTTTTTTTGTTACGATTGTAATTGCAAACATGTTGAGGGACAGAGTTCGGATCTGTGATGTGCAAGCAAGTAAAATCACCCGCTGTGCATTTGCAAGATGAGTGGTGATGTATGCCATAGGTCTCTGATTACTAAGGGGAAACTTTGCAAATGTTTAAATACTGACAAAGGGAGAGCAGTTTTGGGGTGACATAAGGAAGATAATAAAGGAACTATGAGATGAAACTGAGCATCGACATGTTTGGATAAATACCAGGGAGCATTTATGGGAGTGTATGGAATAATCTCCAAATAGTGACTATCCTATTGTAATAAAGGCATGGTCCCTCTTAGCTGCTTTACATCATGATCACATGGGTGGCACAGTAATGGTGGGGTTAAAGCCCATATTCCTCTGCTAGGAAGCGTATTTGAACAAGGGTCAGTCACCATTAGCTATAGCAGTCTAGGGCCTCAGCTACAGAGTTAAGCACCTACTGGTAGATCCTGGTGCATCTGACAGGTGATCCTGACTGGTTTGGCCAGGAAGCTATCAAGCGCTGGCATTTCAGTTGCCCCTTCACCCACTGTCAGGCTGCTCCTGCCCTCTGCCTTGGAGCTGCCCTTCTGGTCGCCTCCTGCTTGCAGTGCAGGCTGTGGGAAGGAGAAGAGGGGGGGCGCTGATGTCAGGGTATCCCTCCCCCCTACTCCTGTACCTTATCTCCACACAGAGAGAAGGGGATGGAGGGAGCTTGGCAATGCCAATCTGTCACTCTCACACCCTGTGTGTGTTTCTGTCATTCTCACAACAAACACTGTTCTTCACTTTCATGTCCCAACACATACGTGGGTAGTTGTTGTTACTTCTTTTACTGCTTGCAAAGTGTGTTATTTTAGGGGTTTGACTGGCCTGTGCATTTCATAATTTTCATTTCTCTCTTATCATAGACTCATATAATCACAGGGCTGGAAGAAACCTCAAGAGGTCATCAAGTCCAGCTCCCTTCCAAAGGCAGGACCAATCCTAACTAAATCAACCCAGCCAGGGCTTTGTCAAGCCGAGACTTAAAAAACCTCTAGGGCTGGAGATTCCACCACCTCCTTAGGCAACCCATTCCAGTGCTTCATCACCTTCCTAGTGAAATAGTTTTTCCTAATATCCAACCTAGACCTCCCGCACTGTAACTTGAGACCATTGCTCCTTGTTCTGCCATCCGTCACTTCTGTGAATAGCCTTTCCCCGTCCTCTTTGGAACCTGGAAGTTGAAGGCTGCTATCAAATCCCCCTTCACTCTTCTCTTCTGCAGACTAAGCAAACCCAAATCCCTCAGTCTCTCCTCATAGGTCATGTGCTCCAGCCCCCCTAATCATTTTGGTTGTCCTCCGCTGGACCCTCTCCAATGCGTCCACATCCTTCTATAGTGGGGGCCTGTCAAGGGGTGCTGCTTCTCGCTCGGGACCTCCCTCATCCTGGCCTAGCCTTTTAAAGTCCCCCCCCCCCGGGTAAATACGGCCTTCTGGCTCAGTCTTTGAAAGTTCCCCCTCTTGGGGTAAATACGGCCTTCTGGCCTAGTCCTTAGGCCAGCCTGCAGGCCCTTCTGGACTCCGGGGCTCTGCAGAGGGGGAAGATAGGGGGGACCCAGGCCCTCCCACTCCACCGGGTCCCAGCCCAGGGCCCTATTGGCAGTGACTTGGTCCACTGCCTGCTCAACAAGGGGTTCCTCCCCTCAACCCGCTGAGCACTCAGGGCTGTATTACTCCCTGCCCTGGGCTGCTTCCTACCTCCCCGCCATTTCCCTGTGGTCGGACCTCTCCACGGTCTCCGGGGCCGGGGTTGGCGCAGCGGCTGGGGCTGTGGCATTGGTTTCGGCTGCATGGACTCCTCTGGGTCAGGAGCTAGCATTTTCGGTCCTTCCCCTTTGGCTATCAGCCCCAAGTGAGCCGGCTCAGGGCTTTTTATAGTGTGGCTCACCAGTGAGCATGCCTGGGAAGGCCATGAGGAAGGGGCACTCTCTACCAGCTGGACCCTCTCAGCCATCTGAGCCCTGCCCACAGGTTAATTTATAGTGCGGGGCGGGGCTGCCCCATCACAGGGCCCCAGAACTAAATGCAATACTCCAGATATGGCCTCACCAGAGCCGCATAAAGGGGACTAATCACTTCTCTAGATCTGCTGACAATGCTCCTCCTAATGCAACCTAATATCCCATTAGCCTTCTTGGCTACAAGGGCACACTGTTGACTCATATCCAGCTTCTCATCCACTGTAATCCCCAGGTCCTTTTCTGCAGAACTGCTACTAGGCCAGTCAGTCCCCAGTCTGTAACAATGATTGAGATTCTTCCGTCCCAAGTGCAGGACTCTGCACTTGTCCTTGTTGAACCTCATCAGATTTCTTTTCGCTCAATCCTCTAATCTGTCTAAGTCACTCTGGACCCTATCCCTGCCCTCCAGCTTATCTACCTCTCCCCCTATCTTAGTGTCATCTGCAAACTTGCTGATGGTGCAATCCATCTCCTCATCCAGGTCATTAATAAAGATGTTGAACAAAACTGATCATAGAACCAATCCTTGGGGCACTCTGCTAGAAACCGACCGCCAACTTGACATCGAGACATTGATCACTACCCATTGGGCCCGACAGTGTAGCCAGGTTTCTATCCATTTTACAGTCCATTTATCCAATCCATACTCCCTTGACTTGCTGGCAAGAATATTGTGGGAGACCGTATCAAAAGGTTTGCTAAAGTCAAGGTATATCACATCCACTGACTTTCCCATATCCACAGAGCCAGTTACCTCATCATAGAAGCTAATCAGATTGGTAAGGCACAGCTTGCCCTTGGTGAATCCATGTTAACTATTCCTGATCACTTTCCCCTCTTCCAAGTGCTTCAAAATGGATTCCTTGAGGCTCCCCCTCCATGATTTTTCCAGGGACTGAGGTAAGACTGACCAGCCTATAGTTCCCTGGATCATCCTTCTTCCCTTTCTTAAAGATGGGCACTATATTTGCCTTTTTCCAATCATCCGGGATCTCTCCCGATCGCCACGACTTTTCAAAGATAATGGCCAAAGGCTCCTCAATGACATTTGCCAACTCCCCTCAGTACCCTCAGATGTATTAAGTCTGGACCCATGGATTTATGTACCTTTAGTTTTTTTAAATAGTTCCTAACCTGTTCTTTTCCCACCAAGGGCTGTCCACCTTCGTCCCATATTGCATCACTTAGCGAATTAGTCTGGGAGCTGACCTTGTCCATGAAGACAGAGGCAAAGAAAGCATTAAGTACTTCAGCTTTCCCCACGTCATCTGTCACTAGGTAACCGCCCTCATCCAATAGGGGCCCTACACCCTCTCTGATCACCTTCTTCTTGCTAACATGCCTGTAGAAACCTTTCTTGTTATCCTTCACATTCCTTGCCAAAACAAAAGGAAAAACTATGTAGCACTTTAAAGACTAACAAGATGGTTTAATAGGTGATGAGCTTTCATGAAAGCTCATCACCTATTAAACCATCTTGTTAGTCTTTAAAGTGCTACATAGTTTTTCCTTTTGTTTTTGCAAGATCAGACTAACACGACTACCTCTCTATTACTATTCACATCCCTTGCACATCCGTTTGCGCTTTCACCTTCCTGATAACTCCCCTAAATTCTCGAGCTATACATTTATACCCCTCGCTAGTCATCTGTCCAAGTTTCCACTTTTTGTAAGCTCCCTGTTTATGCTTAAGTTCAGCAAGGATTTCCCCGGTAAGCCAATCCGGTCTCCTACTATATTTGCTTCTCTTGCTACGCATTGGAATGGTTTCTTTCTGTGCCTTCAATAAGGCTTCTTTAAAATACTGCCAGCTCTCCTGGGCTCCTTTCCCCTTCATGTTAGCATCCCAGGTTGTCACCCACTTCTACTTCCCCTATTAGTTCCTCCCTGTTTATGAGCAGCAGGTCAAGCTGTGCATGGTCCCTGGTCGGATCCTTCAGCACTTGTACCAAGAAGTTTATCCCCAACATTCTCCAAAAACTTCCTGGATTGTCTGTGTACTGCTGTATTGGTCTCCCAACAGATGTCAGGGTGATTAAAGTCCCCCATGAGAACCAGGGCCTGTGATCTGGAAACTTCTCTCAGGTGTCCGAAGAAAGCCTCATCAACCTCATCCACCTGATTCGGCGGCCTGTAGCAGACACCAACCACAACATCACTGCTGTTGCTTACACCTCTAAACTTGACCCATAGACTCTCAACAGGCTTTTCTCCCTCTATATACTGGAGTTCTGAGCAATCATAGTGCTCTCTTACATACAGTGCAACTCTTCCTCCTTTTCTCCCCTGCCTGTTCTTCCTGAACAGTTTATACCCTTCCATGACAGCGCTCCAGTCATGCGAGTCATCCCACCAAGTCTCTGTTATCCCAATCAAATCATAGTTCTTGGACTGGGCCAGGGCCTCCAATTCTTCCTGTTTGTTACCCAGGCTTCTCGCATTGGTGTACAAACACCTTAGATAACCAGTTGATCGCCCTATCCTCTCCATTCGAATCAGGGGGTCCTCCTTTGTTGCTCTTTCCTCTTTGCATTTCTTCACGGTATCTGACTTCCCCACTCCCCTTATGGTTTTGGTCACCGTCCCCCAACGAACCTAGTTTAAAGCCCTCCTCACTAGGTTTGCAAGCCTGCCCGCGAAGATGCTCCTTCCTCTCTTGGTTAGGTGGATCCTATTTCTTCCTAACAATCCTTGTGCCCGGAACAGAGTCCCATGATCGAAGAAACCAAAGCCCTCTCTCCAACACCACCTGCGCAACCACGCATTTACTTCCTCAATTTGACGATCCCTACCCAGTCCTTTCCCTTCAACAGGGAGGATGGACGAGAACACCACTTGCACTCCGAATTCTTTGATCCTTCTTCCCAACTCTACGTAATCCACAGTAACCCGCTCAAGGTCATTCTTGGCCGTATCATTAGTTCCCACATGGAGAAGGAGGAAGGGGTAGCGATCCAAAGGTTTGATCAGTTTTGTAAGACTCTCAGTCACATCCTGAATTCGAGCTCCCGGTAAGCAGCACACCTCTCGAGATTCCAGGTCCGGACGGCAGATGGATAGCTCTGTCCTTCTTAGGAGGGAGTCCCCGACCATCACCACCCGCCTTCTTCTTTTGGGGGTGGTGGTCGTGCAACCCCCATCCCTAGGACTATGCATCCCATGCCTTCCAGTAGAAGTGGTTCCCTTCCGATTTCTTCCTTGTGAGGTCCCTTCCAAAGCAATCTCCATCAGAGAGGCTGTGGAGAGAGCCTGAAAGTGATTACTTACCTCTTTAGAAATGGGGGATTCCTGTGCTGGCCTTTTTTTCCTTCTAGAAGTTACATGCTGCCAGTTCTCTTCCTCGTCCTGTACTGCCCTCTCTGGCTCTTCCACCTGCCTTGCTTGCAGGATTAAATGCTGCCTTCTATCGAGGAAGTCTTCATCCTCTCTGATCGAGCGCAGGGTCGACACTTCGGCCTCCAGTCCTCTAATTTTTTCCTCCAAAATGACGACCAGCTTGCACTTAGTGCAGATGAAATCCCTTCTTTCTTCCGGGAGGAAGACAAACATGGCACATGCTGTGCAGGTAACAACAGTAGACCTATCACTATCCATACCTGCTGTCCTAAAAAAGGGTTTAAAGGAAAGGCAAGAGCACCTCACCCCCTTCCCTCTCCCCAACTCTCTCTCTAAACTCCCTGTTTGCATTCACCTGTTCGCAAGCTCCCTGGTCGCTGACTCACTCCTTTATAAAGCCCTGGACTACCTGATAGACCCTCCCCCTACCAAGGCTCAGCCAATCAGCAGAGGCTTCTAGATTTCAAACTTTAATTAGAAGCCAACAGTTTCCAGCTGCCAGTCACAGCACACACTCCGTGGGGAAGGGGGGGGCGGAGTAGAGGGAAAGGGGAAAAAAAAACACACCACACTCACAAACACAAACTCAGCACACAGCAAGAAAGCCCCAAACACAACACACACTACTCTCCCGATCTCCACAAGGTTTTACAGATAATGGCCAAAGGCTCTGCAATGACATTTGCCAGCTCCCTCAGTACTCTTAGATGCATTAAATCCGGACCCATGGATTTGTGTATGTTTAGCTTTTCTAAATAGTTCCTAGCCTGTTCTTTCCCCACCAAGGGCTGTCCACCTCCTTCCCATACTTTGCCTTTATATTAGTCTGGGAGCTGACCTTGTCTGTGAAGACAGACACAAAGAAAGCATTGAGTACTTCAGCTTTTCCCACATCATCTGTCACTAGGTTACCTCCCTCATCCAGTAAGGGCCCCACACCCTCTCTTATCACTTTCTTATTGCTAATATGCCTGTAGAAACCTTTCTTATTACCCTTCATATCCCTTGCTAGCTACAATTCCAGTTGCGCTTTCACCTTCCTGATTACTGCCCTGCATTAAGCAGTATATTTATACTCCTCCCTAGTCATCTGTCCAAGTTTCCACTTTTTGTAGGTTTCCTTTTTGTGTTTAAGCTCACCAAGGATTTCCCTGGTAAGCCAATCTGGTTGCCTACTATATTTGCTTTCCTTGCTGAGCATCGGGATGGTTTCTTCCTGTGCCTTTAATAAGGCTTCTTTAAAATACTGCCAGCTCTCCTGGACTCCTTTCCCCTTCATGTTAGCATCCCAGGGAATCCTGCCCATCAGTTCTCTGAGGGAGTCAAAGTCTGCTTTTCTGAAGTCCAAGGTGTGTATTTTGCTACTCTCCTTTCTCCCTTTGGTCAGGATCCTGAAATCTACCATCTCATGATCACTGCTTCCCAGGTTGTCACCCACCTCTACTTCCTCTACTAGTTCCTCCCTATTTGTGAGCAGCAGGTCAAGCTGCACATGGCCCCCCTGCTCAGTTTCTTCATCACTTGTACCAAGCAGTTATCCCCAACATTCTCCAAAAACTTTCTGGATTGTCTGTGTACTGCTGTATTGGTCTCCCAACAGATGTCAGGGTGATTAAAGTCCCCCATGAGAACCAGGGCCTGTGATCTGGAAGCTTCTCTCAGTTGTCTGAAGAAAGCCTTGTTTACCTCATCTACCTGATTCAGCATCCTGTAGCAGACACCAACCACAACATCACCCCTGTTGCTTCCACCTCTAAATTTAACACATAGACTCTCAACAGGCTTTTCTCCCTCTTTATGCTGGAGCTCTGAGCAATCATAGTGCTCTCTTACATACAATGCAACTCCTCCTCCTTTTCTCCCCTGCCTGTTCTTCCTGAGCAGTTTGTACCCTTCCATGACAGTGCTCCAGTCATGCGAGTCATCCCACCAAGTCTCCGTTATTCCAATCAACTCATAGTTCTTCAACAGGGCCAGGGCTTCTAATTCTTCCTGTTTGTTTCCCAGGCATCTCGCATTTGTGTACAAACACTTTAGATAACCAGTTGATTGCCCTACATTCTTCTTATGCTTAACTTTAATTCTTTGAGTAGTGAGTTCTAAAATGCCAAACCTGTTGTGGCTGGAGTAATTATCTCTATGGTAACTTCTGCTCCTGAAGGTGGCTGGCATATCCCTGCAGCCCGTGAGAAAGGCTGTCCTTGCCTGGAGACACCACTCATGCAGCTCCCATTGATCAGTAACAGGGAACTGTGGCCAGTAGAAGCTGTGGAGTCAGTGCCTGTAGATGAGGAGCAGCACATGGAACTATGGAGCCACTGCTGTACATGCTGGCTGCTTTCAGGAGTGGTGCAGGGCCAGGGGAGGAGTAAGCCTGCCTTAACCCCACTGCTCCACCACCCGGAAGTCGTCTCAGTTGAATGGTGCCCAGCCAGAGCCTGCTTTCTGAACCCCTGTCCCAGCGCTGAACCGCCTCCTGCACCCAACCTCCTAACCCAGACATGAGTCCCCCTGCACCCAAACTCCTTCCCAGAGCTTGCATCCCAAAAACTTCTTGGACCCCAACCCCCTGCCCTAGGCTAAGCCCAAAGCCCCTCCCACACGCCAAACCTCTTGGCCCAAGACCAGAGCCTGCACCCCAACCCCCCTACCCCAACCTGGTGAAAGTGAGTGAGGATGGGGGAAAAGGGGGATGGAGTGAGCAGGGTGAGGCCTCGGAGAAGGGGTGGAGCAGCAGCAGGGCCTCAGAGAAGTGGGGGGAAGGAAGCAGGGCAAGGGTATTTGCGTTTGATCTTACATTGCACTTAAATTGAAAAAGTGATCTTGTGGTTAAAAAGGTTGGAGACCAGTGCAGTAGAGGATAGTCGTGTCCATTCAGATCAGTCATTTCATTATGCTGTGAGCTATTAATTGCTAATTTATCATTGCTCTCCATGCAAAACTTTAAGATGGATTTTCAAATACTTAAAGTTCTTTTCTTCCTGTAGCATCTTCTGTGTGTCTTCTGTCCTGAGTGTGATTTGTTTACCCTGCTCATGAGCTCCATTTCTCCAGTTCATGAACCCCATCAGGCAAAATCTAACTTGTCAAATGTTCCCTTTAGCGAGCCACAGATCAGCTGTGTTATTCTGATAAATGTTGTTTGAGATGGGAAACATCTATTAAGGCTGCTGAGCTTTACATAAAACATGTTGGTTTATTTCACCATTGCGTGGATGTTTCAGAGCTCCCCCTTCTGATACCTTGCTGCAGGAAACTCAAGAGTGATTATTCAAATAAATGAGGATTATACAGTCCCATAGAATACTGCCCTGTGGACTCAGCTAGCCTGGACATGCAGGGCCAGACTTTGACTTCCAATCCTTAGGGATACAAAAAGCTCTTGGCAAACACTTGTGAGTAATGTAACTTTCTGAGAGTGATAGTTGGAGAACTATGTCTCACTAAGCCAGCCAATAAATGGAAGGAGATTGCAGGGAATACATGACCCAGTGATCCAAGGGGAGATTTGATCATTAGAACTCTTTGTCTTTAGAAATCTTTGAGTGAGACACCAGCCACAAGCAACAGAACTTCCTAGAGCACCCACTTGGTCTCTGTAACTGGACAGAAAGTCCAGTCTACTACTTAACCAGCAGTTGAAGAGGCTTGGGTTAGAATCTGCTTGATAAGTCCTCTAGCTTTTCTTAGTTCCCTGACTGCACCTGATACGTGTACTAACAGTCAGTCAAGCCTTTGCATCTGTAGGCATGAGTTATTATAGCAGCTGAGTTAAACTGGCAAGCAAGCTGATGTGCTAGTAGTGCTCCTTTGTATATCTAGGTTAGCTTCTGACAACACTCTTTTACTCCCTTACCCTCTTGGAGACTGGACCCCAAATAACTCCAGTGTAGAAAATGGTATGTTGCCCAGTAAACTAAGGGGGGGGTAACTAGAGCTCATGGAAAAATTCAGCCACCCAGTAGAAAATAGGTTCCTTGCCTCAGCTGGAGTGATGCTCCCTGTCTGGATACAGTTAACTCATGCCTGTCAGAGAGAACTGTTTAGCCCGAGACTCATCAGGAATGTGTTAAAGTGCATGTTCTCCTTTGGCATGCTCCAGATTGCACTAAGTTTTCAGGAGGGAACAATTTCCTTGGGGAGGACTCCCCACTTCAGATAATTCTAGCTGGCCTCTCTCATTTTCGCTGATGAAATGAAGACAATGCTTAGCTAGCAGTATGCTCAATATATTCCTTAGGAGCAATATATAAATAAGTGGTGGTGTATCTTTGCCCAGCAGTGCTGGCTTCTAGCCTACAGTTTTGAGGACACACTTTTGTTTAAATGGGGAAACATTTGAATAGGTTGTCCAGTTCCTCAGTAAAACTATGCTGTCTGGATAGATAAAGGGCTTCAAGAGAAATGTTCTCCTCAGCCTGCGCTAAGTCCTGTCGCTATGACTCACTCAAGGCACAGCGCATCCGCTCCAAGCAATGGAACAGTTTCCTAATTAACTACTGCTCTTCCCTGTGTTGCTCCCTAAGCACAGAGAATCCGCGCTGAAGTAGTCCTTCTGTGCACATGTGGAGTCCGGCTGTGTGGCACGGCTGTGTTTGTGTGGCAGATGACAGAAGCATTTGGTAATACAATAAGAGGAGTGTTGAAATGCAGTTTATCCTGGAAAGCACGGCAAGATGATGGTGGCTGACAAGGCGGAAAGAGTGTTTATCCACATTAGTATATTTTGATTTTGTGTCATGCTGGCTTTGGACTGGGGAAATCCCCAGGAGTGACACATGTTGTGAAGTAAGCAGAGGCACCATGAGCACTGAAGGGTGGGCCTGTTGAACAGTACTTTGCCACCGTTTTTCCCACTCCCACCTTGCAGTCTAATATAATAGATTCCTGTCTGCAATGATAACGCTGCCATGTGCAGGGCCAAGCTGTAGATTTGGCTGAGAGTTAACTAGGAGAGTATCAGCAGACTCCATGTATACAAACAGTGTGGGTGTGGGTTGGGGGTAGGGAGATTATTAGATCCCACATGGTGCTCCCCTGAAGTAGGGAGAGTCCAGCTATTTACTCTTTTCGGCAATTAGCTATTAGCTTATTTTTTTCAAGGTTATTAGCCAAAAGAAACAAATGGGAAACTAATACAGTAGACTTCCGATAATCCGGAACCTATGGGACCTAGGTGGTGCCAGATTATCAGATATGCCGGACTATCAGGAGGTACTATAAAATGGTTTTATATATATACTGTATACATTATATACTGTATATAAAGTGTTCTTAACCCTTTTTATTGTACATACTGTATACAGTATACTGTAATGTTTTAGTTTTTAAGCCTTTTTACCCTTTTGGTCAGTTCAGCTGCCGCTGTTACCTTGTGACTCATTTTTTGCCGAAGCTCACTCACTAGGCTCTTGCCATTTTGATGCCGGACTATCAGGAGTGCCAGACTATTGGATGCCGGAATATTGGAGTTTTACTGTAGTAAGAAAAAAGGAAAGCAGAGATTCCCTCTTGCATCTGTAGTTCCCCCGAACAAGGGATGCCCTCATGCTAGCTGTGAAAGTAGGAGTGCTGCAGAAGCAGGGTCAAGTGAAGAATCCAAAATGTAATTAACAAGTTACTTACTCTTTTGCTTATGAAACCCTGGGACAAATTCTGCTCTCAAATATGATCTAAATCCAGAGTAACATCATCAGCTTTGATAGCCCTCAGAATTTGATCCATCCACCTTTCCTCAGATACAAATACCTCTATCGTATGATGCCATGATGGCCTCGTTAATTGCATTTAAGTCCATCACCACGCTAACTAACACGGCAGTGAAATAATGGCAATGAAATAGTGTTTTGCACTCATGACACCTGTTCAATGAGAAGTTTTCCTTCTCTGGTAAATTTCCTATAAGGAAATCAACAGTGAAGAATAGATGGTGCCATAACCCAAGTTCCTTTACTGACTTCTTTCTCAACAAAAGTAAATTCATGGCTAAGCTGGAGTTCCTACTGAATACATAACAGTGGTCCTATTTGTTAATAATAAATGCACTCCTAGTAATACTGCTCGGTAAAGGGAGTAATATTGTATTCTAACTTTAGTTGCTTTCTATATATAATATTGGCGCATGGAAGTTTCATCTCCTTACAGAATGAGAGTTTTGTTTTGTTTGTTTTTAAATAAGAATTGTCTTTTGGTGCAATTTCCATGCAGGGCAGGACATTCCCAGCAGGATAGGTTGACTTAACTCTCCAGAACTGTACTGGGTATTCTAGCATTTTGTATGTATGAATATGATTTCCATAACCCTCTTATCAGAAAGGCCATAGATACCATGGTTGGAACATGAAGCATCTCTGAGCACTAAGCATGCATAACAGCAAAGCTCTGTTTGCATTCTCTGTGCACTGAGCAAAGATTTTTCATCATTTCAGTGGTTATTCACAAGCTCCAGTGGTTCCAAATGATCATAGAGCTTTATGCTGTATTCATTAGTACAAAGTTTTGTTGGTTTTGGAAAGCTACTGTAATTAGGAACTTCGGGGCATACAGCAGGTGCATTGATGAGCTTTTCTGCTTGAGCGTCTCAGTGGGATTAACAAACTGCCTGCCTAATGTGGCAGCCTACCAGTGCTCATGGATTGTATGAGTATAATGGACGTGCTGGGTAGAGATTTTCAGTCTGCTTTTTATTGTTGAGTTTGTCAAGTAGAATTACATTGAAAGATCACTGCAGTTTTTCACACTCTGCCCCCATCACCGCCACAATATTGTTTTTGATATTTCAGTGAAGTTTCATCTTCCTGGCTTGTTAGAGAAGGCAAATAGTATGGAACAAATTCCAGACATAATGGAGTCAGGGAAACAACACAGGAAATTGAACTGTGGCTAGTTATAGATGTGGGCCCAAGCCTGAAAGGCGAGACCGGATCCGACATTCATATGTTTGTATGCATGGCTTTGGCTCAGTCTATTAGACAGATAAAAGTCAGACAGAAAGTATAGGTCCGGATCTGAATGTCTTCTCCTCACCTCAGCTTTCCTGAATGCTCAGATATGACATTTCTGTTTT
The DNA here is from genome assembly GCA_019425775.1 of Rafetus swinhoei. Classification (NCBI taxonomy): domain Eukaryota; kingdom Metazoa; phylum Chordata; order Testudines; family Trionychidae; genus Rafetus; species Rafetus swinhoei. The sequence continues at coordinate 35,213,474 of CM033428.1, read as the reverse complement.
CATCCACCTCTAACTACTGCTTACTTGACTTTCCTCAGAACTGTGGCAGTCCTTTAACATAACCAGAAGCTCACCTAAGAGGGATTTGATGTTCCTGTGGCTGCTAGAAGCAGCATTGTTGGGAAACTGCCTAGCAAATAACATGGTGTCAGTGCTTTCAGTTTCAGCGATGGATCAGATTGCCAGAGATAGCACACTTCCTTTATGCATCTAGAGAACTAGAAGACTTACCTCACATTGCCAGGGATCGGGGCTGGCCTGGGGTGGTGGGAATCGTGCTGCTCACCCACCAGCTTCTCCCCGGGGCTGGCCCTGTTCGGGGGAGGGATGCAGGCCTCCCTCAGGCTTCTCCCTGGGACCAGCCCAGGGTAATGGGAGGGCCACACAGGCCACCTGCTGGTTATCTCCCCGGGTGGTGGGGGTCATGCAGTACAATTGGCAGCTGCTCCCGGGGGCAGCGAGGGCTGTGTTGCTGGCCAGTGGCTGCTCTCCAGGGCTGAGGTGCTTGCTGCCCCTCTGTGCTCATTTGTGAGTATAACCATTCCCACTATTATGCCCCTCCCTTTCTGTTTGATGAGAAACAATCACATTCCATGCATATCCCATTGTCCTGGCACAACCAAACCCTGACCTTGCTTGAAGTTGTGATAAGAGGAAGCTGTCATACCAAATTTGGTGGTTGTCGCTCTTACTGTTTAGGAGGAGTTCTTGAACAAATTGACTTACAGACTGACAGACAGACACACAGACAAGTGCGCAAACTCTTTAAAATACATAATAGATATCTACAGTGTTGTCTGAGGTGATTGCAGCTCAAGTAGGCACACCCATACTAGCTTCATCCACACTAGCACAGCTACAAATAGCATGGTAGGCATGGCAGTATAGGCTGCAGCGTTGGGCTAGCAACATGAGTACGACCCACAGCTTTCTTGAATGACTGTTGCACGCTGAATGTACTCTAGTCTCTACCACAGGGGTGAGCGAGAAAGCCTCCACAGGCCAGATGCAGCCCACCAAGCCAGCTGATCCAGCCCACGGCCGTCCTGCTGCTCTCCCACCCCCAGGCCAATCGAGACCTGGGGATGGGGGAGCACGTGCGTGCGCAGCACCAGAGGGAACCACCAGCTGTTTTAAAACAGCTGGCAGTTCTCTCTAGCTGTCATGTGCCACTGGCGGGCCGGGGAGCAAAGACTTCACACGTTCCCCCATCCCCAGCCTGTGATTGGCCTGGGGGCAGGAGGAGCAGGAGAAGTCTATTCCTGCCAGGGTGCCTAGAGGGAACCTCCAGCTAGTGATTCTCTCTAGGCACTGGGGGCGGAGGCAAAGACTTCACACACTGCCCCACTCCAGGCCAATCAGGATTTGTGGACGGGGGAGCACGAGAAATCTCCTGGCCCCACCTCTTCTGGGGTGGCCCGGGGCCACTTCAGAAATTTGTGCAGTGGCCCCCCTTTAAAAATGATTGCCCAGCCCTGCTCTATCACTATTTGTAGCCATAGTAGAATGGATATGTCCACCCGTGCTGCAGTCAGATCTTGGATAGCAGTATAGACTCAGCAGGACAGTAAAGCAAACAAAGAAACTTTTTAAAACATGTAAAAGCAGGGCTTTGGCCTCGTGTGTGTGTGTGTGTGTGTGTGTGTGTGTGTGTGTGTGTGTGTGTGTGTGTGTGTTTTTCAGGCATGTAATTTGAACTGGCCTCCTCCAAATATCTGTGAACACCTGGGAGTCACAATGCCATGTGCTTTATTAGACTTGGGGGGGAGGGGTCGCAATACAATAGGATGTTTGAATCTCAGATCCTGACAATGCTGCCTGATCGCTAAAGGGTTTTGATAATTACAGGTGCTTCTTTTTTCCCTTTAAAGCGGACTCTTCTGTGAAAACCCTCCGCCAATGGTTCTGCTACAGACCAGCCCTTGTGACCACTATGAATGCCAGAATGGGGCTCAGTGCATTGTAGTGCACCACGAACCAGTCTGCCGCTGCCTGGCTGGCTTCGCTGGCCAAAAGTGCGAGAAACTCATCACCGTCAATTTTGTTGGGAAGGATTCTTATGTTGAGCTGCCGTCGGCCAAAATCCGGCCTCAAGCAAACATTTCCCTGCAGGTATGTCACACAGGCGAGGTAACGGCTCATCTGTCAGCCCAGTGTCCTTCCAAGCAATAACCTTTAAGTGTTTTTCATCCTGGAGGAAGTGCCTTTATTGACCCACAGAATGTCAGATAGTTGGGGCCGTGTCGAGCAGGTGATGGTAGCTGCTCTGTAACTGTGCTGTCACATCATGGAGCCACTGAGAGCATCCTGGCCCTGGTTTGACCCCCAATTTCTCCACCTTATTACTTCCTGAGACTCGCATAACAAGGTGATATTGGCAGCTTAAACAGAGATGGTATCTGCAAATTTCCATGTCTGGCTGCTGATATAAGGGTTAGCCTTTCATCCTTCATCAGTCCATGCTTAACAGTAGGGCATAGCATTGTAAAAAGATGTTGCTTGAAATGACTTTTTCCAGAAATCAGACTACTCAGGCATTCCTGTGCATGTTCATATAGACAAAAGTGTGTACGTTTTGGTTAAATGTCTCCTTAGATCACTTCAGTTTGCTTTGTGTTTTGTGCTTTAGAAGATGATGGTTACCATGCCTCTCCTACAGTATTTGTTTCTATTTTCTGAATCACAGATGCTTTGGATTGGAGCCACTAAATCCAATATTAGATCCAGGTCTTTTGGAAGTTGTTTGGACATACAAATACAATTTTAAAATATGCCAATGTCATTTAAATTGCAATTACTCTTCCAGTGGCTGAGAGTAACAGAGGGAAAAATCTGCCCTTTTTTACAGTTTGTAATGAAGAGAAAAGAGAGCCATAAAAGTAATCTGTGGTGTAATATATCTCTTCCATATTCCACTGGCCATGCACCTGAACTGTTACTTTTCCAGACTCACCCTATGAAAAAAGCGTGGCATTTTAAGTGAATGAAGATATGTGAGAAAGGGAGATTATCACATTAGTCTTCCTTCATTTTGCTTTCTCATTTTTAAAAGGAAATGGCTTCTGATGTTGCAAATTCTCTTCTAGGACTACTCGTTAGACCATAAATTTGACATAGTCAAAATAGCAGTGGGAAAGACTTTGAAGAAGGGACTAGATTTCAGTATAGAGAACTGATTTTTTTTTTGCAAAGGCTAATTTAGAGGCTTTATATCAAGTTTGTTCTCTTGATTGAAACAGTATTGTAAATTGCTATGGCTGCCACAAAAAAAATTCTACAAATAAGATTCATGAAGGGTTTTGCCAAAAACCACAAAAGGGCCTTGAACCCAAGGTAACTGAAGTTGCTGGGACTCTTTCCACTATCTTTGGTATTGGGCCTAACATTGCCACCACCTGTTTAGATTAATCTCTTCTATTATAGGTGAATTTATTTCAAACTAGAGGAAACATCTGGGATCATAAGATCGGTATTTACCATTTATATCAAAGGCCTCAACTTCTGAAAATTCACAGTTGAAAATATAAATAATTTTAATGTGGCATGACTTGCTTAGCATCTTTTTGCAAATTGCCTTTTAAAAATAACGACTCTTTATTGTGATGTTGATAATGCTGAGATTAGACATATTATTTTCACCTTTTTATTTTTCCAGCATTCTTTCATTTCAGATCATAGTCTCTCAAAAACTCTAAAAAGTCTGACATTCTCAAGGGCTCCACTGTACCATAGGTTAAGTTCAGAGCTTGGAACTCTTGACATTTTTCCTTCAAGTAAAATGTACAAGGAGAAAATGTCTTCCAGCAATAACTCGAAGGCCAAGCCTGTTTATTTCATAGAACACACACAGATGGTGTTCTCAGATCTTATTTTCCAGTTTAAATATTGTTTCTCCATCTGTTAATTAATTGCCAAGAAAGTAAAATTGGGATACTTTTCTGGCCATTAAAAAGGGATTAAAGAGAGCCTCCTATTAAAACATACTCATAAAAGAATGAAAATCATGCTCTGCTATGGAGCAAAGAAGAGCATTTGTTTAGATAGAAATAGATTGAAATATTTAACTGTTTAGTTTTGCTGCTTAACTGACATTAAAAAAAAACTTTTGCAATATTTGTTGCAAAAATAACCCTGAGACAAATTTTGTTCTAAGTACTTCCTCCCCGACATCTTCCACTCTCACTTTTAGGGGCACCTCATGGGAAGGTGGATTCATCATCTATGAGTTTAGGCTTTCTGGTATTTTTAGGACAGCAAAGATGGCAGTCTAGGAGGGACTGGAAGGTTCTTATTTTCTGACTGTGTGGATCTAGCTTGGTGATGACTAGAGTTGAGTGAATAATTTATAATGTATATAACCTATTGTAGAATAGTGATAGAAATGTAGCCGTGTTAGTCTGGTGTAGCTGAAACAAAATACAGGACTATGTAGCACTTTAAAGACTAACACGATGGTTTATTAGATGATGAGCTTTCGTGGGCCAGACCCACTTCCTCAGATCAAATAGTGGAAGAAAATAGTCACAACCATATATACCAAAGGATACAATTTAAAAAAATGAACACATATGAAAAGGACAAATCACAAATCACATTTGTCCTTTTCATATGTGTTCATTTTTTTAAATTGTATCCTTTGGTATATATGGTTGTGACTATTTTCTTCCACTATTTGATCTGAGGAAGTGGGTCTGGCCCACGAAAGCTCATCATCTAATAAACCATCTTGTTAGTCTTTAAAGTGCTACATAGTCCTGTATTTTGTTTCAGCTATAACCTATTGTGTACACTTTAGTTTCTCTTCATGGTCACAGAATGACCATGGTCAGACTGAAATTTTCTCCAATGTATTTGTATGCAATTTTGATTAACTTAATTTACTTTATACATTGCCTTTCTAAATCCCTAATTCAAGCTGTTGCTTAGTAGGGAGTGTGAAATGAATCAAGTTCTGACAAAAAACAGTCATAGTTCACTCACAGAGATTCAACAGAGAAAGACTGGATTTAGAATTGTGCCCCTTCAACTCTTAAAATACAGGTCTCTACTATTTGAACTAAAGAGAGACTCTGGCTATAGCAGGTCCTTTTTTGATTCAAGGCCTAGCTGTGAAATGACATTTCTGTCATTCCCTCATTCACATAAAGATCAGGGTTGATCACATACTCTGGGGAGATGCGAGGTTTTCACAACTGGGTTTTAAGTTCAAAATGCCAGTGACACAGCATTTCATTTCAAGGTGCAACATTTAAAATTCACAGCCGATGAGCATTTGCACTAGTATAATTCCATTGCACAGATGTTCAGGGACTGCAGTGTAAAGCGCCTAAGTAGTTACTTTGAAAATGGGAATGGATCTTAGATGTACCTAGAGTCCACCTTGCAAAATTCATCACTACAGTCAAAACCTTTGTTGGCAGTCTTAGGAGAGACCCAGGGTACATCTACACAGCAACATTATTTAGAAAGAACTAGTGTTATTTTGAAATAACTTAGTCCGCATCTACACAGCAGGCAGTTATTTCAAAATAATGGCGAAATACTGTCAAGCTGGAGGACTGTTTATTCCGACTCCTGTAACCCTCATTGTACGAGGAGTAAGGGAAGTTGGAGGAAGAGTTCTCTATTTCAAAATAAGTGCTGTGTAGATGCTCCCATTTTTTAAATAAACTATACAATTGATGTAGCTCAATTTGCATAGCTTATTTCAAGTTAAGCTCTGCTGTGTAGACGCACCCCAAGGATAGAATGGGTGTGAATTACCCCCTTGGCTCATGGTCAGCGGTTTAGACAGTTAGGAAGAATTTGCATTGATACTGCTCTTGTTATAGTTGATTTTTTAAATGTTCACCTGTTGATGTTTCATAGGTAGCAACAGATAAAGACAATGGCATTTTATTATACAAAGGAGACAATGATCCTTTGGCTTTGGAGTTGTACCAAGGACACGTGAGGCTTATCTATGACACACTGAACTCTCCACCCACCACAGTTTATAGGTAAGTCCCTCCTATTACAGGATGCACTTTTCCCCAAAGATGGAGAGGTGGGACTTGCTATGAAAATCTTTGTCAGAGTAAGTGTCAAGCTCTTTTCTTTTTTTACTTATCTGCCTCAGCTTGGAATTTCCTTTTTTTTTTTTTTTTTTTTTTTTTCTTTTCAAATATCCACTATGATTCTTTCATCAACTAGGAATCTTTCATCTTCACAAACAGCAAAATTAGGATGGTTGCATTAACTTCTATTAAAAACTCAGTAGTTTATTATCAGATACTACCCAGTTGTATTTGAGTTATTGCTGTTATTTCTTATTTGGAATATAAGGAAATACTGTGATTTCACAGATAGTACCGTGTGGGATCTTTTGGCAAATGCAGACTTTATAGTTGTCCTTTGTAATCAGTTTCGTCCTGTTGATATCTATAGTGAGCTCAGAACCTGAGACAGCAATAGAATATAATGCCAGTGGTACACCTTTGCAGAGTGACAAAATGGGACAGGCAGAGATTGGTTTTGCTACAGAGCAGACATTCCTAAAACCTCAGATACCTGCATCAACAACAAAATAAAAAGGTTAGAAGACGATAGCTAATGGAAGTAATCAGAAGAGGAAGTGTGGCATAGGGTCATCTGGTCTCTAGAAGCCTGCAATTTGGAATTTTGAACTCCAAAGGATGCAAGAGCAAATCACAGTTCATTATCCACGACAGAGAACCAAAGACTAAAAGGGTATAAACCAGAGGTGGGCAAAAAAATGGTGGCAATTCACCAGGGTTAGCCCCTTGTAGGCCACTACCACTATATTTGCCAGTATCTCCGCAGGCATGGGCAATCGCAGCTCCCATTGGCCAGGAACAACGATCTGCGGCCAATGGGAGTTGCGATCCCCTGAACCTGCAGAGACAATGGTAAATACAGCGGTGTAGGGGCCCAACAGGGGCTAACTTTGGTGGACCAGATCCAGCCCACAGGCCAGTAGTTGCCTACCCCTGGTATAAACCATATCCAAAGTGGTTTTCTTTTATTAGGATCCTGACTGCATTGCCCACACTCTATGCTTCATCAGAGCCTGCCCCAGACTGACTTTTCTAGTCCTTGGTCTGCCAAACTTGTTCCATGTGATCATATCCCTCAACCTACGCAGAATCTTTTGAATTCAGTGCTAGGATATATCTACACTACAAAGTTTTATCAACAAAATTTATGTCAACACCCAAAAGTTGACAAAACAAAAAATTGCCAGAGGGAGTTCACAGTTGCTCCCTCTGTTGACAGATCATGTCCACACTGGGAGCACCATCATCGACTGTGTGAGCAATGCACTGTGGGTATGCATCCCACAATGCCATGTTGTGGAAAGTCAGAGCTGAGCCCTGCACATCTTGGGATTCTCCCTCAGTTCTCCCACAGCCTCTTCTGCTGCCAGGAGTGGCATCATGAGTAGTTTTGTGAGCTCTCCATGCTGTCAAATATCCACGCAGCACAGCAGTCTGGTCCCCTCCCCCTGCAGCAGCAGCCTGCCTGCCCCTGTGTTCCAAATAGGGTAGAACAGGAGCACTCCATTTATTTGCTCTTTATTTGTTCCCTAAATTTAGCAGCTAGCTAAGCTGTCAGATACTTCCCAGAGCTTTGAAAGGGAAAGGGTGCATGCCTACATGGTAGCAGAGATAAATGCTGTGCAGAGCCATCAGGGCAGGCATTATGGGATACTGGTGGAAGCCAGTTCTGTCAACAAAACAAACAGCAGAGTCTACACTGTCAGTCTGTTAACAATAAAGGGAGAGGGGGAAAAAATTCTCTTATGGGGTAGAAGTTTTTTGTGGCCAAAAGTGGGAGTTTTTCCCAACAAAAGACACACTGCAGTGTGCATGTTCTCACTGTTTTGTCACCAAAAGGCAAGTTTTGATGACAAAACTTTGTAGTGTAGACAAAGCCATAGGTGTCAAGGTTTGCCTGCATGGATGTCATAGAAGGATGAGGGCTTTATTTTATATGCTGGTGAGGTTACCCAGCCTGCCTTGCTCTTAAATCCTATCACAGCCCAGCAACTTTATGTGCAGGTAAAGAGGATGATACTTAAATTTTTTTCCTAAAGATTTTCTCAGCACTTCATGTGAGATTTTAGTCCCCAGAAACAAGACAGATATATTATTGCCTCTGTTTGCAGTTGCTGTCTCTTCCTTTGGGGAGCTGAGATATATGTAACAAGGAAAAATAAATCAGTGGGCTGCTTTCTATTCTTGTGGTGTAAAGACTAATTAGGCAATGCAATGATATCAGCAGGCCCTTTACTGGACCAGGAAGGCCAGTGATTAGGTCTGTACTATTCTCACCACCCTAGGAAGGAACAAAGGGTTTTGTTAGTGATTTTCACCAGTGATGCAGGCTTAGTGAGAGAGGCATGAAAATTTACTCTTTATTCAGCTGCTAATCCTAATTGATTCCATGTTAGAGCAAAGCCAAAGTTGTTAAACAGTTTTGTGCCACTAATTAGAACATAGGGTAAGGCTCATTATCTGCAGACAGCACACGAGGTGACAGATCCTAGTGGGAGCCTGCTCTCAATTGTCTGTGGCAGAATGGTGTGGTGACAGGAGCTGTTTCCAACATCAGAGTGCTTTATGGATCTGCTGCCTCCTGGCAAAATTGCCAGAGATGTCAGGCATCAGTGTCCTCATTATTCCTGGGCCCTTCATATTGATCAAGAAGGAGGTCTCCATTCAGAAAGACACCTCGTTACCATAAGATTAATGGCCTGCTCTCTACGTTTTGCACCGTGTAATCTGTTGAGAGGGGAAAGCTGCTGGTTAATGCGATGCCCTTTCTCAAATGTCACCCTAATCTTTTATTAGTTTAAGGAGTATAGCAGAATGGGATTATCATGAAGCCTGATGGGAAAAGATTAGGCTGATTGAGAAAAACTGCCAGTAAAGAATGTCAAAAAGAGAAGTCTAAATGGATTAAAACCCCTGTTTCCATAAAGATGGGGAAGGGGAGAGATTCATGTCTCCTTAGATTCGTGGAGTGTAAGGTCAGGGGGACCATTTTAAATCACTCAGTTTGACCTCCTATATATACCACCAGCAATTAAATTTCACCCAGTTATCTCTATTGAGCTTCAGTAACTCGTGTTTGACTAATACGTAACTTGTGTTTGGCTGAAACATATCTTCTATAAAGGCATTCAAAAGATAGCTAGAGATAGAGAACCAACCACTTCGCTTTGTAGATTGTTCCAATGCTTAATCACCCTCATTGTTAAAAATTATGCCTTGTTTTCAGTGGTAATTTGTCTAGCTTCCAATTCCAGTCATAGTTTTATTTTATGCCTTTCTCTGCATATTAAAAAGCCTATTAGTACCTGGTACTTTCTTCCTGTGTATGTATTTGTATGCTGTAATCAAGTTACCTCTCAATCTCCATTATAATAAACTGACCAGATTGATCTCTTTAAATATCTCACTGTGAGGCATTTTCTCCAGCCCTTGAATGATTTCTGCACCAGCTCCAACATATCAATAGTCTTCTAAGAATGTAAGCACCAGAGCTGCCCACGGTGTTGTAGTATCGGGCCCGCCAGTACCATATACAGAGAAGAAATTGCCTTGCTACTCCCGTGACTAATATGGTCAAATGAGTTATTAAAGCACTTGAATATTCCTAGGCCCACATTAGATATGTACTGTCTGGCTTGGAGGAACTGTCTCCAAACTTTTGGGCCACATGTAGTCTACCAGTGCCACCAAGTGCTGTTACACCCCAGAGGGGGGATATACGCTTGGGCAAGGATAAGCAATGTTTTCACTGCTGTCCTCTTTCAGAAGTGTCTACTGGGGGGGGGGGGGCTTTCCATGCAAGCAGGGGCTCGTCAGGAGACTCTTCATCAGCTGAGACTGCAGAGAAGATGCATTCCATCAGCAGATCACCTACTTTCCATGCTGCCAGCCCCTGTGCTATTCTGTGACCCTCGGGGCTGTCCGGACTGTCGATAGGTCACAACAGGCCCACTAGCAGTCTTCCTGACATTGGTGATTCTGAGCCAGGGCCTGTATAGTCAAGTGAACATGGCCCAGTTGATTGACCACTGTTGAATAGCAATGAAAAAAAGATAATGATGAGAGACTAATACTGTATAGTTAATGCCCAAGGGAGGTAAGATGGGCTGTGAAAATAAACCCTACTTATTCCTTTCAAGTAGGAATAAGAGATCTTCTGGAAAAGGGTTTATTTTCTGCAAGATCGTGTCTAGACTGGTGCTTTTCTCCGGCAAAACCCCGAGCCGGAAAAAAGCGGCAGCCATGTAAATGCAAATGCCGCGGGGGATATTTAAATCCCCCGCGGATTTGCAATTCCGAAGTGTCTCATTAGCATCCCTTTTCCTGAAAGGGGTGCCAATGTAGACACAGCCATGTTGTTTTGGTTTTCTCATCTGGTAATTTTCAAAAACTTTTCTCTGACTTGTCTCAAATGCCACATGATCCGTAATGTCCACACCCTGGCTCTTTTTTAATCTCATCCTAAATACCCATGAATGGCAAATTGCCTGCAATTATCTCTGTTTATCTACTATATCTTTTAGAGAGTTTGTTTGAGTTTGATCAAGAACTCCTCCTAAACAGTAAGAGGTAAGACCACCAAATTCGAATCCTCATATCATAACTTGAAGCTAAGTAAGGGTTTGATTGTGCCAGGAAAATGGGACGTGCCTAGAATGGGACTGCGTCTCATAAATCCAAACAGAAAAGAGATAGGATCACCCAATCAAGTACAGTCCTCACAATAGACATAATTGAATGAATGCTGAAAAAGACCGAACAAAGATGAGCTAGAAAAACAGGGTGAACCAGCAAATGGAATGCTTTTCAATACACTTTACAGAAAAGAGATAAAACAGAGAAATTTGGCATAGTACTCTGTTTTGGCACAGCTAAATCGATGCTTAAGGTTTGAAAACTAAAAGACAGTGTTATTGGAAACCAAATTGACTAAATCCTGTTTTGTTAAAATATAGCAAATTATATGAATTTATAGGGATGAAGGAAAAAATACATTTGATAGAATTTACACACACAAAAATTACTAAAAAAAAGTAACCGGACAAATTTTAACAATCCCTTTTTTAAAGAAATCTGAAATAAAAATTAACCTAATTACAAATAACATTATATTTTTGAAAAATACAATCATTTAAATAAAGCATGTACTTTTTCCTTTTATTTAAAAAAAACCCTGACTTGAGTTAAAGACCCGAGCAGCTGGGTAAATCTGCCAGTCTGATTATAATGGGCTCAGTTGATTTCCCCCTGACTTTGAACCTGCTGTTTCATTGTATTTCAGAGTTGGGCCTTAGATTATTAAACCATCCTGCCAGCAAATCATGGTTAGAAGGGCTAGAAAGATGGGTGAGGAGTGCATGCTGGGTTATATTGGGTTATTTCCCTTCTTGCTAGTATAGTGCCAGTAAAATGTTGTATTCCTCAAATGGTATTGTTAAGAAAAGAGAAATTTATATGTATAAGTAAGTTTGAACTTCACTGTACCTGCTTTGGACTTTTGAGATGACATGCTTCCTTTGGGCTGCTACCCTGGAGGATTAATCAAGCAAGGTGAAGCAAAGTGATGGTTGCTTGCTAGCAGGCCAGGGGAGAGTAGCTTATATTGTCTGCTGGACATGTTGCTTTGTTTTTGTGCTTTCTGGTTGAATTAGGGAGAACCCATTACAGGATCTTACTTGCTCCCTTCAATGGATTTAAGTAGAATTGTAATGAAAAGTTAGTAATGAAAAGACTAATTGGCTGTTCATTCTGGACTTACTTTACATTTCTCCACTGTTGCATTATGACTTGGATGGAAAGGTCAAAGTTTGAATTAATGTTTTCTTGAGAACTTGCCATAAAATCAGGTAAAAGTCAGAAAATAATTAATTGTATGAGATTATACAAAGTATATTGCCATTTATCACCAAATAGGAAGGAGATGGAAGTTAATGTATGAAATTTGACCTTTAACAGAAAATCTGCCCTATTATTGGTGGGGATCACTTTTGAATACATAAGAGCGGCCATACTGAGTCAGACCAAAGGTCCATCTATCCCAGTATCCTGTCTGCCGACAGTGGCTAATGCTAGGTGCCCTAGAGTGAGTGAATAGAACAGAGGTAATCATCAAGTGATCCGTCTCCTGTCATCCATTTCCAGCCCCTTACAAACAGAGGCTAGGGACACCATTCCTACCCATTCTGGCTAATAAATATTGATGGACCTAACCTCCATGAGTTTATCTCATTCTTTTTTGAATCCTGTTAAAGACCTGGTCTTCACAACATCCTCTGGCAAAGTAGTTCCACAGTTTGACTGTGCATTGCGTGAAGAAATACTTCCTTTAGATGGTTTTAAACCTGCTACCTATTAATTTCATTTGGTGACCCCTAGTTCTTGTGTTATGGGAACAAGTAAATAACTTTTCCTTATTTTGCAAATTAAAAACAACCTGAACATCATGGCAAACATTTTATAAAAGATCCACTCTGTACAGAGGCATTGCTATTCATTGTTTCCTCTCATCACTTTAATTACTGCGGATAGCTAAGGAAAACAAATTCTGTTTATGAGCATTCTGGGTTTTAAAGCTAGATTGAATCAGTAAGATAGTCTATATATAACATATGTCATAGACTTTCATGGTCACCCAGTAATTTCCGCAGTGAGCGGGGGAGGAATTACTCTTCCTTATTGTGTTACTGAATACTATTGAACCGAATAACAATTGTTGAACTAGAAGAGGGGTGGGCAAATTCCGGCCTGCGGGCCAGATCCAGTCTATAGGGTTAGTCCCTGGTGGACCCCCACTTCCATGTTTACCTGTGCCTTTACAGGTATTGGAGGATTGCAGCTCTTGTTGGCCACGAATCACCGATTGCGGCCAATGTGAGCGGCAGGAAGCGACACCCCGGTCTGCCACACTTCCCTCTGCTCACATTGGCACAAGCAGCACTTCGCTACCAACCAGAGCTGTAATCTTCCGATACATGTGGCGGCACAGGTAAACAGTGGCAGCGGCCCACCAGGGACTAACCCTGTGGGCTGCCATTTTTTTATTGCCCACCTCTGAACTAGAGTGTGTCTTTCAGAAAGATAACCAGTCTCAGTTGAAAAACTCCAAGTGATGATGAACTTATCACTTTCTCCTGCTGAGCTGTTGCAGTGGTTAAAACTCCAAATTGGAACTAAGGTGCCACTTTTAAAAATCTAACTTCCAGCTATTGGATTTATTTCATGCATTTGTCTTCTAGAGTAAAGAGCTTCCTAATTTCAGCTATCTTCCGTTTCTGTTATGTTCTTGATCCAGAGCATGACCTCTTTCTCTGCCTCCTTCCTCTGATGTAAACTTCAGTGACTTCGGTGGAATAGTTCCTTATTCAACAGCTCTGAGTGAGATCAGACTCTTGCCAATAATCTGATAATGTAATGCTCTCCACGGTAACTAACTGACATGTTGCAAACAGACTGTCACTTCGGGTGAAGAATGAGAAGCAGAAGTCAGTGATCTTCTAAGAAACGTAGAATGTATTTTCAGGCAAATTTCCTGGTAGCATTAAAAATATAGAAATTCAAATTATAATTATTAAATCTGCTTCCATATTGATTATTTCTCTTTCAGTGTCTAATCCCAAATAATGGCAGAGGTGTTTAGAAAATATAGAAGAATGTTTGGCTATTATCTACTGCATAAAATGTAAACATTACGTAAAATCACATTAAATAATCTACAAATAATCTATCGTCCTATTTACTTTTTGAAGGTTTCACTGAAACCTTTTCACAGTTGACTGTTGGAATATATACAAAATAGGAAATAATCATTAAAAAATTAACAACGTAACTTTTGGCAGCTAAATTGGCACCCCCCTAGTGTGGCGCCTGGGGCACTGAAATCCTGTTCATGGTACCAGCGTTCCCTCTAAGCTGAGGGGCAGTGCAGCTTCACAGGTGATTAATCAGCGCCACCCAGTCTGTCAGCTCTGTGCATGGAGCCCTGAGCCTCTGATGGGGCGAGGCTGATTAATCACCTGCGAAGCTGTGTTGCCACGCAGCTTAGAGGGAACACTGCATGGTATATGCCTCATGTAATTGGGTTATGATCTCTCAGATACAGCATTTCTTCCATCCCAAGGCTACAAGCAGAAATGGATTCTCTCATGCCCAGAAAAGGGCCCTCAAACTCCTGGAGTGTTACTTTGTGCCTGTTGTTGAACCTTTTTTACAGAGTGCAATGGTTGGTAAGTCAGAAGAGCATGGGGTCTACCAGATCGCAACCATCTATCCCTATACACTGTGACTGTGTCTACACTGGCGCGATCTTGCGCAAAAGCGGCCGCTCTTGCGCAAAAACTTGCTGCCTGTCTACACTGGCCGCGTGTTCTTGCGCAAGTAAACTGACGTTCTAATGTATGAAATCAGGGCTTCTTGCACCAGAACTCTGACGCTCCCGCTCAGGAATAAGCCCTTTTGTGCAACTGTTCTTGCGCAAGAGGCCAGTGTAGACAAGCAACATGAATTTCTTGCGCAAGAAAGCCCTATGGTTAAAATGGCCATCAGAGCTTTCTTGCGCAAGAGAGCGTCTACACTGGCATGGCTGCTCTTGTGCAAAAGCACATCTCTTGCGCAAAAGCACATGCCAGCGTAGACGCTCTCTTCTGGAAGAGTTTTTGCACAAGAACTCTTCCGCAAAAGAGTTCTTGCGCAAGAAGCTGCCAGTGTAGATGTAGCCATTCAGTGATACTCCAAAGCATCTGATAGGTGACTCCACTGCTGCAGAGCTGGATCAGTAGTGTGCAAATCCTCCCTCAAGCAGTGGAACTGCAGTTCCACTGTGTGTAGCAATCTCCACAGCAGGCAGGAAAGGGGAGACAGGATGCTCTCCTTATATCGCGTACCACCAACTGTTCATCAATAAAGAGTAAGATGACTTCCCTGCTCCCCAGAGAGTTAAGAGCCTTACTTCTTTAATGCACTGAGCTCCACATAAGGAAAGCACTATCGGAGTGTAAAAGCATTAATTATCATTAGAATAATGATTAGTTTGTCACATACAATATTCACCACAAGTCTGATTGCAAAAGCTGTCTGTCTGTATGACTGGTCTTTTGTATTCCAATACCTTTATCCCCTGCAGTTTGTGCTGTGCTGATTCCCACTGGAATCTCTGTTAGATGCTGCTGAACACTCTCTAAATAGACTGTTTTCAGAGATTTCCATGAGACATAAGGAAGTTCTTACACTTTTGAGTGTTTGCAATTCATGTTGTTCTTTCTACCACATTCTCATTTTTTCAGGTCTCCCTTAGAGATTTTGTATCCAATATAATGAAAGCAACTGGCGTTAATCTCTGACCTGAACAGTAAATGTTGTAAAATTCAAATGCAGTTATACATCTTGCATGAGCCACGACAAAGGATTGACGAATTCAGGCTCAGGAATCAAATACTTGATTTTGTGTCATTCAGGAACAGTCTGCTTCTGAATTCTTTGAGGGTATAGTTTTATCCTTCAGGATTCAATTGGATTTATATAGGCGAAATCCTTTTGGCATTAATGGATGTTTTATATGTCATTCCCTCAAGTATCTGTGATGAGAATTTATGCTTAAATGATTTTTCTTACATCTTAGCTATCTGTCTTGCACTCAACACATAATAACAGAGTGCCTAGAAACAATATTAACAGCTAGAAACCAAATCCACATGCTCCATGACTCTGTTTTATAGGTTTATTTCCAACCTCAGTTAAACCAGTACCATTGACTTTATAACAATACCTAGCTCTTTACATCAGTAGCTTTCCAAATACTTTACAAGGAAGGTCAGTATCACTATGCTAAGTCATAAGTTAGCATTAGCCACACTCTAATTTGCAAATTGCTCTGCAATATTATGTCATGGTATTGTAAAAAGGAGAAAACTACAACACTGTGAAGCTCCCATACCATAAAACAATAAAACTGCTTTCTCTAAACAGTGGATAGTAGTTAAAATGTAGTGGGGTTTGCAAGGCCTTCTGCCTGAATCAGTTGTTCAGCTGTATTGGTCAAAAGAAGTATTTATGGCCAGATACTAAACAAAGCAAATGGAAGGCGGGTGTTGTAATATAGGCTGAATGGGGAAGGGGGAGAACACAGGTTAAATTTTTAAGGATGTAGAGTACCTGTAACAGTGGTAGTTGCAGGGTTTCTGCTTTCCAGGATCATGTCCTTAAAGTCCTTATACAATGAGAAGAAAATGATTGTAAATCAGCATATCACTATTTAGCGTTTTCTTTCTGCAGCATTCTGCCTGACAGTGTGAACTGGGGAGGTTTTAGTGTGAGAACAGAAATTGCTGCTAAAGATTGGGCATACTTGTCACCTGTCCCTTGTATTGGGTGACTGGGAATAGCTCAATGCAAGTTTTCAGTTCGGAATTGCATGGCCACAGCAGGTAAAACTGTTAAATAAGGAGAATGTCCTCCACCCCAAGTAACAGATTCAGTCTTCGGTCTATCCACAGTACATCATTGCCTCCTTTATGAGAAGTCGTCACTTAAAATATGGCAGAGCAGAGCAAAGTTTTCTGATGCCACAAGGCAAATTGACACTAACTTTCATGGGGATAGTTCTGTTTCTGCATGAGGAACCTTGATCTCATACTGAAATCCACATCCAATGAATGTACAAGAGACGTATGCAAACCCAAGCCAGTTGTTTTCTAAATGTCCTAAAATGTTATTGGTCCTTAATACATTGTTCTGTTGGCCACAATGGTCAATACATCATAGGAAGGTACCAGAACCCCTTTAATGCATTATAGAATAAAACTTCATGTAGGGAAATAACTTTCTAAGGTTTCCACCCAGAGAGTGGGCAGTTTATGCCCAAAGCATAAGATTGTTCTAGAATTCTTTGTTCAATTATTATAGTAAATTTACCTGGTGCAGAAGTTAGGCTTGCTCTTTATAACTCTAGTGTCTTTTTAGCAGTTAGGTAAGACACTTGCTATGCTCCAGATCTCCAAACAGGAATGGAGTTTGTTTATACTTGCAGGGGAAAGCACGTATTTAGGAATATACTGCCACCAGAAAGTAAAGTGGAAACTATTTCATTTCCTGGCTATACAGCAGGTTTCTAAATAGACACTAGTTCTTTCTTTGCACAGAGCTTCCAATTTCAGCAGAATAATTTCATCTGCTCCCTGTCATTCAAGCTGGAGGCATTTTTAGTTACCGTCCGCAGCAGAGATGGTCACGGTCACCAGCAACTGTTAGTGAATGGTGTGTACCAACACATTTTCAAAGAGCATAAAAGAAGGAGCATTGTTTGTGGGTTTTTAAGCACTCTTATTCTAGAATGAACCCTTGAAGATACTTGCTAAATTTTCTTGTCAGATGAGGCAAAGGATTATATCATACTGAATACTGAAGCCAGCATTGCTTTTGGTATTGATTTTGGTATAGGTCTAAAAATTAAATCCAGCGGCAGTGTTTAGTTGTGAGGCATGAGTGTGCAGGTCAAGCTTTCCCTCTGCTTGGTGGCTTCATTTCTGGGAGTGCTACAGGTGCCTAAATGTAAAATAATTCTATTCTCTGACCAGTTAGAATCCTTACACTTCAGTACTTGTCTTCTACCGCTGTCTTAGAGCGACAAGTCACTCAGGCCTTGCAGTCAATCTGTGATATCTGCAATCATTCATATTTTCTCAAGGTAATATATGGGATGCTCATAAATCCTGACATCATTTCTGGATCGATAGAAGGTTATGTCATGAAACTGTCTTTACCCAATTCATGATACCATGATGTTGCCCAATAAAGATACATTTCATTGCAGTGTGCTGACAAGCAACATGAGAGATTCATCTGAAATTTGAAACACGCTTGTTCTGAGCAATGGGATGAACTTGTAAAAGTAACAGCCCTAAGGTCTGTTATCAAAGATCAGTCTCTGATCTGAAAAAGAAATTCAGATTGACTTGGACATGAACACTGTCATTACTTCTAATGTTTCAACCAGTCCAGGGGAAAGCATTCAAGAGGTGATGCAGAGATCGGTGTTGGGGCTAGTCTTGCTAACATCTGAGGGGCAGATCCTGGGCAAGAGTAAATTATCATAGCTCCACTGATTTCAAAGCACGGACAATTTACACGAGATGAGGATCTGTCTCTATAATAATTATCTGGGAGGGGGTCAAGAGCATGTTAATTACAGTTTGCAATGGCTTAAAAAAGGCTGTTTTTTCTCTCCAAATGTTTGTAGTGTTATAGCTTTCATTGTTGGCAGGTGTGCTGCAGGAATTTGAATTATGAGTGGAGATTAGATATTCACAGCTTGGCCAAACGATCATTAAGGGAGATGCATACAGTAATCAATTGTAAGCATTTGAAGGCTGTGAACACCCAGGCAAGAGAGGAACTGTTTAGGGTGCTCAAGACACTATAACTCGGCAAGCTGGGATAAAAAAAGCAATGGAAAACTGAGGCTATGTCTACACTGCAAGGCTATTTCGGGATATCACAGTATCCTGAAATAGCTATCCCGCATCTTAACAGCAAGCCCATTCTTTCGGGCTCACTATTCCGACGTCCCTGTGAACCTCATTCCACAAGGAGTAAGAGACATTTCGGAATAGCGGATTATTTAAAAATAAGATCAAAATAAGATACACAATTTGTTTAGCTCAAATTGCGTATCTTATTTCAAACTACAGTGCAGAGTAGACGTAGCCTGAGAGACCAGTAGGCTCTGGGACTGATTTGAAATGACAGTCATTTCAACCTGGACTGAACACACCACCACAGAATATGCTATGGGAAATAATCCTGCACTGCTTGAGGGGCTAGCTTTGAATAATTTGATAGGTCTGTCACACCTGTGTTTCTCTATTCCTGAGTTTCATTCACATACATTTTCACCTATAAATTTTAATTTGGCTTCAGATGATGTTAGTGCTTGAAGAGACAGAACATTGCAGCAATGGCTACACATGCTACTGTAATTCATTCATTTTGCTTTTGTTGCCATGAGGATGCTCAGGGACTAATTTAAATTATAATTGGAATTAGGAATGGGAAAGAACTGCAAGTAAAACTCAGCAAAGGCACAAAGCTGTTGGAAATAGAGCTCACCATTCCTCCCTCTTTCCCTGCCCCACCATGCCTCCTTGCAGCCCCCAAATGATATTTCTTCACCTTAGAACACCTCCTCCAGAGTTTGTCCTGCTCTGCTGTGAGATTGTTAGAGACTGTTGAAGAATGTAGTTCCTTTCTTTTGAACTCCATTTTAACGATTCTCTCACTTTAGTCTTTTCAGTTGCTCCATTCCTTAGTCATTTACCAGCTTCACTTTTGCCTACTGTGGCAATCTAAAGGAGGCACAGAGCTGTTTAGACAGAAAGTCTGGAAATGTAGAGATTCCTGCTAATGAGTACATGCCCTAATTTGCATAGTCGGTGGCTATGTATTACCTCATTTATATGTTTTGTCTTTTTAGTAAAAGCTGTTTTTTGTTTCTTACATCTCTTGCCTCTCCTCCACAGTATCAGTTGCTCTGCTGCAGTCAAAGGTACATCATATGTCATTAAAATAGTCATGTTACAAGACGATCACTGTAGTTGAAAAAATATTTTTATTTTGTGACAAAATTATGGGGGTTCCTCTCTCTGATAGCTAATGAGGAGGGGTTGTGAGAGACTCAGACAAAGAGAGTGGGGGGGAAAGGGAATATAGTACAGAGGACATTTTATTACATGGTTTGGTTTTTTTCACTGTATTTTCCTGGTATCATTTAACTAATAAAATTGGATCAATTCTTCAGCATACTCCCGTGGCTTGTATGCTGAGTCTCCTCCCTTTTATCTGTTTGTGGTTTTGACTGTACACTCTTCAGAGCTGTCTCCTGTTTGTACAGTGTCCAGCACAATAGGGCCCCAGCTTTGAGCACCATCATCATATAAGTGATTACTTCTAACAGTGTTCCACAGAACCAGACAGGAGGAGCTCTGAGGTTGTTGGGCCTTTCAAGGGGAGTCACTTTTGTCGGTCTGTCTCGGCGTTGGGGGGGAGTTTCTGTATCAGACAGGCAAGACAAACTTCTGGCAAGCCACCTCTAGACACTGATCTGTCATTGTTGCCACCAGCACCACTCCCACTCTGAAAGCTACCTGCCTAGTGCTGCACCTCAAACACGATCTTCTGAGGTCAGAAAATGGTGGTGAGGTGCTCTGCTAGTCTGTGTGGTCCTAGGTTGCTCGCTTCAGCCATAGGTTCAGCCTTACTGAGAACGTAGAGACAGACAATGTGGGAGTAGAGATCCCAGGCCTCCCACAGAATTCAAGCACTCAAACACATACCCAGCATAGGCTATCTAAAAACAGGAATCTTCCTAGGAAAATGGGAGACTTAGCAGTTGTTGAGAAACATCACAATCCATAGCTATAAAACTTGAATCTGCGATTTGTCAGATTTCATAAGCTAAACAGAATCAGGACCAAAAAGTAACCGGAGAGGAGACTTCCCACTAATATCTAGATGTAGGGTAAAGCTGTGTTGGTGATTCACTCTTTTCCATAGGCCGGTGCTAACCTAATGCCTCTGCGAGGGGTACAAAGTCACTGCATTGTTGGAAGAAGGCTAGTAAAATTAAGAACCACAGCTCTTGAACTGTTAGTGCTCCCTTGGTACTTTTGGCAATAGAGTAAGGTTGCATCTAGGTCATTACTGTTTCATAGACTTTAAAGCCAGAAGGGACTGTCATCAGCATCTGGAATCTCACCCATCCCTGTAATAGACCCATAACCTCTGGCTGACATACTGAGTTTGCCTAATGAACTGCCATTTCAATGGGATGAGTCTTCACTTGCTGTTCTCCTCTGTTGCTTGATATATCTATGGGAGAAATGGCTGCACTTAGATGGTGGATTAAATGATTCCTTCATGTAACGTTTGTAAAATGCTACAAGAGGAAGGTTACTGTAAGGAAATCAGTGAAGTGTCAGTGACCAATATGGGGTCCTTAACAGACTGTAGTGTTTATGGCAGTTGGGAAGCAAATCCCACATGTGGGCAGGCTCTTTCTGCTGTGTACTTTGGGGCAAGTTGTGTTGTTAAATCAAATTCATAAAAACCCTTGCTCATCCTTCAAATGTTTACATTTAAAATATTCTTTCTTTCTTTCTTTCTTTCTTTCTTTCTTCTTTCTTTCTTTCTTTCTCATAAGTATATATTGTAAACTTCTGACATTCTATGGGAATGGCCCACAATACTTGTAATTGTTCCATTGGAAGCTACCCAAGATGAAAAGTTCAGGGCTGGTTTTTAATGAGCTGGGAAATCTCAAGAGCCAGCATTTAGATTTTGTGACTCCAAAGCCAGGGCTGGTTCTGATCCAGCTCGTGTTTTGCTCTGACTCTAGTGTCTTCACATTTGTTCAGATAAGTGATTATGGTTTAATCACGTATCACAAAGGCATTTGCAAAAAGGGACAAATTGTGCAATCTCAGGCAGCAGGTGTGTGACTTATTTTTAGTCAATAAATTCTAAGAAACAAGCCAAAACAAATCCTCAGCCCCATTCTGTAACATTTAATTGTTGTAGTTGTTTGTCCTGACTGTATAGGCTAATGCAATATTCATTTGTGCAACAAGCTGGGGTGGGAAGAGGAATTGGAAAAATACAAATATATCAGTGGATGGTTTCTCAAACTTGACAGTCCTTTCTGTGATGCTGCATCTCCATCTAGTGGTAGACTTTTAGAGTACATTGGCATCCCCGTGAACATAGCTGCATTTTTTGAGTTCCTGCCTCTGGGTCTTGCAGATACCTAAAATGTTTATACCTTACTGTTCCTATCTTAACCCTACAGCTCGGGTTTGTCACATCATTACTAGCCTCAACATGGCAGATTTAAAAGCTAATGTGCCTCTGGTACAACTTTGTAGAATGAAAATATCAATAAAATGCAACAAATCCCTGAATCAGGTAGGTAGTTATATACTGAGGGCTGTTTTAGGAGAATAAGCTATAAGACCACCTGATCACCAATAAAAATTCAATTAGTATTTTCATAAAACCTTACAGAAAGCTGGGTCGGGAAGAAGCCTCTTGAAAAAAGCAGAGTACAGCAAGTTTGTGCTGAGCCCAGTTACAATGCACTGTTCAGCATCTGTGGCTTTATTCCCTTTATCTCTCGCCAAGCCACTGTCTCCAACTGTCTCAGACGATTGCTGAGTCTCCTAGAGGCCCAAAGGCACACTGAACTCTGAGGAAGAATTCATGTAGCACTTTCCCCCTCACCCTTTCTCTCTGGGTGTGTCCAGACTACCGTTTTTTTTTTTAAAGTGGCTTTTTTCGAAAAAACTTCCCCTGCGTCTAGACTGCTGCCACGTTCTTGTGAAAGTAAATGGAAAGACTGCAGCCTTTTTTTCGACCGTGGAAAACCTGGTTTTACGAGGAAGAATGCCTTTTTTCGAAAGTGCTCTTTCGAAAAAAGGCGCTATATAATGCAAACTGTGCTTTTTCGAAAGAGCGCATCCAGACTGCCTGGGTGCTCTCTTTCAAAAAAGCAGCTTGCTTTTTCGAAAGTACTGATTGTAGTCTAGATGCTCTTTTTCGAAATAGGCGTGTAGTCTAGACGTAGCCTCTGAGTCTCTCTCGCTCTTTCTCTCTCTCTCTCTCTCTCTCTGAATCCAAAGCCTTTTTAAAATCTCTTCTGTCAACAACAAATGCTTTGATTTATCCACTATCTTTATCCAGTTTTCTCAGAGCCTCTTCTCCTTTGGGTGTTAGTATTTGGCCCTTCATTGTGTATGAGCATTTATTTTAAAAGCAAATGTGAGCTCATCCTGTTTTGACCTTGTCAGCATCGCAAAACTGAAATGATTGCTGTTTCGCAAAGTTTGGGCATGAAAGGTTAGGCTTTTTTTGGGAGAGGGGGTGGTTAAAGGAGAAAAGTTGGAACTTGACAACTTCCAGCCAATAACAGTTTTAGAACAGGACCAGAGAAGCCTACATCCCTCCAGTTCCCCTGTGAAGTTAAAATGTTAGCTTTGAGTACACTAAAAATAGTGAAGAATTAGGGGTTGAAAACTTAGATGCATCAACAGGACACATGGGCCTCCCATTTGCCTGTTAATCAAAGCTCTTAAGCCCTAATCTGGAAAACCATATGCTGTGGAGGAGTAAATGATTAATGTCTGTGAAGTACTGGCCCAAGTAAGAACTAGCACTGCCAAATGTGATAATGTTGTCCTCTGCCACATAGTTGCAGCTTGGACTTCTTCAGATAAGAATGTAGTCTTGTTTCATCTTCAGACATCGATCCTACGGGGGGAGGGGCTTGTTAAACAGCCATTCATTCTCGGTCCTCAGCACATATGCTTTAGAGCAAATATTTTTGCCTATTCTTCTTCCTTTCTCATTGACTTAAACAGTTAAAAATATGCCTTTGCATTTACATAGCATATTTCCGTTGAGAATCTCAAAAGGCTTTTAAATATAAATTAAGCCTCAGAATACTCCTGTGAGGTATGTATAGGATATATAGGAGTCATTTCATCCACCACTGAAACACAGCCATCTCCTCAGTGGAATTTGGCATATATTAGATAGCACACAAGAACATCTAAGCAGCAGTTTATAGCCATATGTCAACACCACTCTGTCCAACTGACACTGCAGAGGGAATTTCAATTGGTAAAATATGACCAGATGGAATTTATCCAGGAAACTGGTTTAATCTGTTCTATTGAATCTTTCAGGAATGCGACTAAATAAGTCTTAGTCTTCTGTGTGGTGTGAGGTCTCTAATCCCTAAGGAACACGTCTAGATCTCAGAGAGAACTACAGCACCACCATGTGTGAACTGCCAATTCCCGCCTTCCTAAAAAGTCTTCGCTACATCCTACAAACGTACAGCAATCACAGCTCAGAAGTCTTACTGGAAATGCAAATTCACAAAAGTTCCTTAAGTATCATTTCCATGGGAATTGTTCCGCAGAAGAACTACTTAACATTTTAACATCAATCCACTATATGTCTGTCTGGTTTCTCATACAATGCCTGAATAACTAAGCACCTGAAACTGCCATAAAATTTCACATGACCTTTAATAACAAGTCCTCTTTCCTCTAGGAAGTCTTCCCAGCACGAGACCTCCACCGCCATGTTGGTCCTTTCTCAAAATGTTATATGTCAGCAGTGCACTTTGTTATTCCTCAGAAGTCACCATATTGGTGTCTTCTGCCTAATTCTGCTTACATTTTATCTGTTGTATCAGGTGTATTATAGATGTTGTTGAATTGTAACTGTTCCATAAACAAGTCAATTTTGGTCATTTTCTCCTTTGAGTATCTTGTTTCTAAAGGTCTCCTCCTAAAGGCCAAAACTTCCATAGACATCAATGGCTCAGGATTGGCTCTTAGATCATTTTAACTTAATTAGCTATATGAAGCTGGGCATATGGACCAGTTGACTGAGAATAAATGAGATGATGCACTTCTGTTTATCTGTCACCGTGTTTTGTCCAGCAATTCCAAATTTGTTTTCTAAACTAAGAATCATTCCAAGATGTTGCGTTCTCATGCATCTTTTGCCCCCATGCTTTCATGGTAGAACCACCATACATCTGCAGAGTCTGCTCAGGAGAGTCCTGGAACTGGAAATGGCTTGCAGCAGGTTGAAAATGATGTGTAATGGCAGAACAGAGTGTGTGGGTAGCTTAAATAACACATTATTTAACACCTGCTGTAGCCAATGCCATTACTTGTTAGTATCTCATTGTGTATTAAGGTCCACATGTGTACAATGAAGACTGTAATGTTTTGCTAAATTTGCATCAGTGGAAAAAACTCTTCACTTCCATCACTACGAGTGTACTTTGGAAAACCCACTGATTTGTCAAAGAGCAGTTAATCCCTTGCGTATCCTTTGCAGCTCTCTTACCTCCCTCTCTTTTCTTTGCATTTTGGAGTAGAATGAAATTTCCATATTGTTTCAGGGCATCACAGTGTGTAACTTACAGGGCTGAGAGCTTAAGTTGCTAAGGATAGAATGTATTCCAGTGTAAGTAGTAGGCTAGAGTTCAGAAAACATCGGTGCATAATTGTACTCTTAATTTTGTGTAATTTCTCTGACTGCATGTGAAGAACAGATTAATTTTCCAAGTTGTACAAGTGATCCAAACTGACATTTAGCATGTGCAATTATTAGAGAGAATGCATGTCTAACTTATTTGAAACTCTAGTCACGTACAAAAATATCTGTAGGTGTAGGAACAAGTATAGAGTTAATTTTCACATGTTAATTGACTATTCCCCAGCACACACATTGTTTCTAATGCTTCCATCCACCCCAATAACTAATGAGCATCTTAAGAGTTGAATCTGAATATGTATTGATTACATAAGTCGACACAGATCTGAAGTTGCAGCTTTTATGTTCTTTACTCTTAGCAAAGTGCTTGGTATAAAAAAAGACAGCGGATCACAAAGCAGCCAACAGTGTGCCATTTTAGATAAATGTGCCAAGGATAAAAATGACTGATTGCCTGTAAGAGAACAAGCAAGTCACAGCTAAGTCCTTCTGATTCTCTTCCTTCTTTGTTTTCTCTTTTAGTGTGGAAACAATAAATGATGGGCAGTTTCACAGTGTGGAGTTGGTTATGCTGAACCAAACATTGAACTTGGTTGTGGATAAAGGAGCCCCCAAGAGTCTTGGCACACTGCAGAAACAACCCACTGTCAACCTCAACACCCCACTCTACATTGGAGGTATGTTCAGTCACTCTTTGCAACAATAGCTAAACCATTGACAATTTTCCAAATGTTTCTTCAGCAAATACAGTAAAACCTGTGTTATCTGGCACGCTCGGGGACTAGGGCATTCCGGTTATCTAAAAATTCTGGTTATCTGAGGATCCCATCAACCTAGGAAAAACCAATGGACGATAATAGTATAACTCACGTTTTCAATTTTGGTAGTTTTGTAGTGTGAGGCAGGTGGTCTCACATTTCTAATTTGAGTTAAAGATGATTAGTACTTCTTAAATAAAAAATTGTTAAGCCAATCATGGTAAACCAAGCCAGGTCTGTGCGCCTGAAGATGTAACAGTATTGTGGCTGGGGGCAATGCCGGTTAACAAAGTTTTCTGGTTAACAGAGTGCCAAATAACAAAGGTTTCACTGTAATACAACTGGCATCTCCCAGCAGATCATGTTACTACTAGGAAAATGATTATCCTGGAATAAAAACATTAAGGATACGTCTACACTGGCATGATTTTCCGGAAATGCTTAAAACGGAACAGTTTTCCGTTATAAGTATTTCCGGAAAAAGAGCGTCTACATTGGCAGGATGCTTTTCCGAAAAGCCCTTTTTCCGAAAAGCGCCGTGGCCAATGTAGACGCTGCTTTCGAAAAAGCCCCGATCGCCATTTTCGCAATCGGGGCTTTTTATGAAAAGACTACTGGGCTGTCTACACTGGCCCTTTTCCGAACAGTTTTCGGAAAAAGGACTTTTGCCCGAGCGGAGCAGCATAGTTTTTCCGGAAAAGCAGCTGATTTCTTACTGTAGATCGTCAGTGCTTTTCCGGAAATTCAAGGGGCCAGTGTAGACAGCTCGCAGCTTATTCCGGAAAAGCGGCTGATTTTCCGGAATAAGTGGCCCAGTGTAGACACAGCCTGCGAGATTAAGTAAATAAGCCATTCCAACATTGTAGTCAGTCAAGATGTTAGCAGCCCCTTTAATTCAACAGTCTGTGAAGCTGTGCAGGGTATGCATGGAGATACTTCAGTGATGCACATTGCAGGACCTGATTTGGATAGAGAGCATCTGCTCTTCCGCGGTGCTTTTTCTGAATGAACTATATTTAAACCAAGCACAAATGACTGCAGGTTTATAATGAAGCCTTAAGGGCCAAAAACCATTGAAGCTGATGGAAAAATTCTCTTTGGCTTCTCTATGTGCTGGATCAGCCCCTTTGTGAATAATTCCTTTCTGATAATCCCTTTTCTATGTGAATTACTATCCTCACAAATCTGAAAACTAGATATTCTTATTTTGGACAGAGCTGTATCTTAACAATTGACTCAGATTAAGAATGTCACAGATTAAGGAATCTCATGCAGCAGAAATGATCTGGCAGCAGAGCTATGAGAACATCTCTCCTGAACCACCTGACCTATGTGAAAGATACAGCTCTATAAACAAAAATAGTATGCCCTATGAAAATAAAAGAGATAAAAGATTGTGTAATGAAACTATAATGGGGGAGTGTTAAAGTAGTCTTCGCTTTTGGTTACTTTCCTTTGCAACGTCAATGTCTTCCTAACTTTGTTCTGCTAAACATAGATCCTCTATAGACATATTGCAAAATTCTCTCCTTTTAGAATCATAGAATCATAGAATACTAGGACTGGAAGGGACCTCGAGAAGTCATCGAGTCCAGTCCCCTGCCCTCATGGCAGGACCAAATACTGTCTAGACCATCGCTGATAGACATTTATCTAACCTACTCTTAAATATCTCCACAGATGGAGATTCCGCAACCTCCCTGGGCAATTTATTCCAGTGTTTGACTACCCTGACAGTTAGGAACTTTTTCCTAAGGTCCAACCTAAACCTCCCTTGCTGCAGTTTAAGCCCATTGCTTCTTGTTCTTTCCTCAGAGGCCAAGATGAACAAGTTTTCTCCCTCCTCCTTATGACACCCTTTTAGATATCTGAAAACTGCTATCATGTCCCCCCCTCAATCTTCTCTTTTCTAAACTAAACAAACCCAATTCCTTCAGCCTTCCCTCATATAGGTCATGTTCTCTAGACCTTTAATCATTCTCGTTGCTCTTCTCTGGACCCTCTCCAATTTCTCCACATCTTTCTTGATCTTTTTTTTAGAATTTAAAGCATAAACGCATGACTGAAAGCATTACTAGTATGATGTAATTTACAGAGTCTATCATGTTTTAAGCATGATGTAAAACTAAATATGTGCCCAGTTATACTCACTAAACATCCCAAATCACTTCAACAAGTATTAGGGGTGTTCATTCCAATACCCCATCCAATATAATGAGCTATTTTCTGCCTGTCTAGATTTTTCCTGCAATAGTTGTAATTGGCTACATTATTATTTCCTGTCCTGACTGTTGCATGTTGTTGCTGAGTACTGTTAGTTCTCTTGTTGCATTCCAGAGGTAGCAGCATTTCACTGGCAAACTAAGAAATTCTTATATAAATTCTAAAGAACTTAGGGGTTAAAGTTGCTTTAAAAATATAAATTGAAGAAGCATGATCTAATAGTTGAAAGGCAGGACTCTGAGTCTGGAAAGCTAGACTTTTTTCATTGTTCTGCCACATTTCTTGTGCAATCATGGACAAGTATTTTTTCTTTCTGCCTTTCCAATTCCCCATCTGCAAAATGAAAATAATACTACTGAACTCCTGGAAAGAAGTGTTCTAAAATTTAATTCATTAATTTTTATTATAGGCTTTGGGATCCTCAAAGGTACAGTGCAGTAGAAGTACTAGACATTATAATTTCTTCTTGTTTATTATTGTGAGTGCCAGATCATTTTTATATTTTGTTTTATCTGAAGGGATCCCAACATCTACTGGATTATCTTCATTGCGCCAAGGCACAGAGAGGATGTCAAATGCCTTTCATGGATGTATCCATGACGTCCGCATTAATAACGAGCTGCAGGACTTTAAGGATCTACCCCAACAGTCATTAGGAGTCCTTCCTGGCTGCAAATCCTGTAACATCTGCAAGCATGGCATCTGCCGGTCCATAGAGAAGACAAGTGTTATCTGTGAATGTCACCCAGGCTGGACAGGCCCACTGTGTGACCAGGAAATTGGAGACCCCTGCCTTAATAACAAGTAAAGTCAACTTACTGCTAATGGGAGCACTCTCTTCAATTAATTGACATTTAACTCTATCTTACAGTGCTAGACTTCATTTTCAGAGGTGCTAAATACCCACAATTCCCAGTGAAGCCATGAGGAGTTCTGAGGCCTCTTCACCTCTGAAAATTACATCAATCACTTCTTGTTTAGAAGGATGACAAGCCAAAGATCTGCTCTCCAGTTTCTGTCTTTGCCCAGGAGTAGTTGAGGCATTTATTTCAAGAGCCACATTTTCAAACTGTGGGTTTGACTGCCAAAATATAGGCCAGCATTACATATTTAAATCCCACATCGATGCATACACATTGCACTTGATTCACTGATTGCATATCATTAGCCAGGGATGAGTTTTCTGTAGCGGGATGATGCATATTTTGTTGATGCATCCATATTAAGGATGTGAAAGTGTAACCATGCACATGGTTAACTAGGGATGTCAACGTGTAGTCGGCTATACGATTAACCGAAAAGCCTAGGCTTATTGGTTAATCTTCTCGACTACACACATTCCCCCCTTTGCTGCCTCTGTAACAGAGGCAGCGAAGGTGGGGAGGGAGACAGCTTAAAAGGCAGCAGTGGCAGAGGGCAGAGGAGGCTGCTGCAAAACAGCTTCTGTCCACAGTGGTCTCAAGTGCCCCACAGACAGAGGCTGCTCTGCATACCATGGAGCAGCCTCTGTCCGTGGGAAGTTCAGATTCCCCACGGACAGGAACTGCTGCCTCTGTATTAGAGGCAGCAGTGCGGGGTGGCAGGCAGCTGGTCTGCACAGGGAGCTGGTTTTTAAACTGACTGTCCTTATGGACCAGCTCCCCCTACTCCCATGGTAAACTATTGAAGAATCTGTGGGAAAGGATTATTGCAAACACATGGTTTTGACAGGCAGAGTGACCAAATCTGTAATCATCCATGTGTCTGACTGGAGCAAAAAGTGATTTCTCTTGGCACCGCACCCATTTACAGAGGCAGCAGTGTGGGGTGTCAGGGGTATCCCTGCCTCACCCCTGGGGACTATCAAATAGTCATGTAACTGCAAAGATTTCATGCGGTTACATGACTATTCAATTACTCAATATCTTACATCCCTATGGTTAACCGATGAGCCTGGGCTCATCAGTTAATGTTCATGGTTACACGCAGGCTCCCGCTACGTACGGGAAGGAAGCCAGCTTAAAAGTTGAGGAACCGCATATGCACTCATCTTACCCTCCGCCCCCCACTGCCTCTAATAATGCAGCGAGGAGGGGTATGCGCGGGGAGCTGGTTTAAAAGCCAGCTCCCTGGAGGATCCACCTGCATCCCCCTTTGCTGCTGTCCCTTGTACAGAGGCAGCAGCATGGGGAGAGGGCCGGGCAGGAGCCAGAATGCATGGGGAGCTGGCGGAAGGTGCCTGCCTCCTGCATTTAACCATTGAAATTTTCAGTGGTTACACAATTACTTAATTAAATGCATTTTAACATCCCTAATCCACATCCAAAAGAAAGTACTAGAAGGTGCTAGATGGGATGTTCAGGCTCTAACTCTTGAAAGGCCAATGTTAGAACTATGTATTCCATAGTTAATGTTGTTCTTTAGAACGATGTATTCCAACTTAAACTGGTTTAGAACCCCCAAAATGCTGCTGTCCTTAAGCGTTCCTTTGGAGCAGAACATCTGAGGAACAGCAGTAGAGTAAGGAATAATGTATAGTCCCAGGGAATAGGGTCATGAGCAAAGCATTTATAATTCAAAGAAACAAAGTGCACGTTCATATCAGAGCACTGGATAGATATATTAATTTCCTGACAGGAACACAAATAGTCTGTATAGCCTTGTATCTTGTCTCAAACAGATGGAAATACTTTTGTACTAGAAGCTACTCCCATGGTAAGATGTTGGAGAATCTGTGGGAAGGGGATATCACAAACACATGGTTTTGATAGGCAGAGTGACCCAATCTGTAATCATCAAAAAAGCTCTTCACTTGGCATGGCAACCATTTAAAACTAGCTTTTGGGCACAATCCTCAGTGGTGCGGAAACCCCCTTTGGGGGGGGGGAATTGAGTACCCTCAACACTGGCGATCTGAGTATGCCTAGCACCTCACAGGACTGAAGCCCTTAAAGATGTAAACTAATAGTAAAACTGGGTAGGGGGAAATAAGAGACAAATCTGGATGCATGACTCTAACCCTAAGCAATGTGAAATATTGATTTGACTTTTTAGTTAAACATCACCCTGCTTCCACAAGTGTAGTCTCTCATCTGCGCTCTCACGGGAAATCTATTGCATTTCCTCTGCATGCATCGCCTCTCCAGAAATACCAAATTCCATTGCAGGACTCCTGCATCCTGAAGCTATTCAGCTAGAGTGTGTCAAGTTTTATGTAGTAATTTAGCCTCTTTTTGGTTCACAAATTCCACAGACAATGTTTCTCACTTTTATTCATTGTGTGAAGTAATCTGTAGAATAATTTCTCCAAGTATGCTCTAACATGGATTGTTCGCAAGCAGTTAGTTTCAAGTATTGATATTCTAAATCTAAGCTGTTTTGTTTGGATACATTTTATTGTTTTATCCATGACTAAATGAGCCTAACCTTTGCTCAGGTTTCCCATGAGAACTTTTTATGATCAGTACGTTCAAAATTTGCTGTCTGTGAATATTATCCAATTTTCTTTTGCAGTTTCTGCCAGTGCACCTGGCACTGAACTTTTCTTAAGCATACTGGCCAGAAACTGAATGAGAGCTAAGACATCCAAAATAAACATTCCTGGAAAAATTGAGGTCTCTTCCTGCCCTAATTCAAATCCCACAAGCATTAGACAGCTCTAAGCTTTTCTTCTTTCTCAGGTGTATCCATGGCAAATGCACAGCTGCCAACTTTGCTTACACGTGTAAGTGCTTGGAGGGATATACAGGCATGTACTGCGACAAGAAGAATGACTCCTCAAACCCCTGCAGAATTATGAAATGCAACCATGGGCAGTGTAAACTTTCAGAACATGGGGACCCATACTGTGAATGTGACCCTAACTATAGTGGAGAGCACTGTGACAAAGGTATGTCTGGCTACAGTGCCTGGAATGTCACTTGTTGTGATTTCTATTCATGTTTGTCTTCCTCCATTTAAGTCTTATTAATGGGACAATGGCCACTTCAGAGCAATATGAAGAAGCAAGGGAAACCATACAAGAGGTGGCCAATTGTTGTTTGAACGTGTGGAAAAGAGTAGCTCTATTGTAACAGCTCTGTTCCTTCAGCATCCTGGAGGCTTCTGGCTTTATGGTTTCTTAATGGGTGTCTGAGGGGAGAGGGCAGCCTGTGGCTGCTTTTCTGAGGCATTTTCCCCTTCATACACTATAAGGATTGTCCTCCCAGCACACTGAAACACATCCCGGATGGGGAAGTTCAGAAAGGCAACAGCAGAATTCCCACGAAGCACTGCTTTTCTAGGAACCATGCTATGTAGAATGAGTAATGTGAGTCGCTCTCATTCCTTCTGTCTCCTGAGCTTTGCAGGCTTGAAATGGAGTCTCAAGAATTCTAAGCTTTTCCTGTATTCCTACTGGACTTTTAGGGATGCCAAGCCCACTGTCTGTTCAGGAAGTTCTAACCTAGTCTCCTACAAATACTACCAACTACACACCCCACAACAGAAACACTAACCCAGGAACCAATCCGTACAACAATCCTTACCCTAGTGACACCATCATCAGACCTAACCATATCAGCCATATCATCAAAGGCTCATTCATCTACTAATGTGAAATATGCCAGCATGTGCCAGCAATGCTATACATTGGACAAACAGGACTGTCTCATGAAACTGCAGAGCTGGAATTCATATGCAAATTTGACACCCTCAGAATGTGTATGAGTAAGACTAGGAATGTCTCTCTCATTACACTGTCCTACAGCCAAAATGCTTCTGAAATAAATGTAGTCAAACTTTACTAATTCTGGGTCACTGAGAACGAAAATGATGCTTAAAATTGTTGATTGGCTCTAGTTTTCAAGATATGCTGTTGGGTCAGTATATACGACCCTTGACTTGGGAATGGCGGAGGATAAGTGAGTTATAAAGGGAAGGGATCTCAATTTAAACCAGAAATGACTAAAATACATCTTTGACTGGATCTATGAATAAATCTATGACTGGGTTTGGACAGTACTTGCTTTTTAGGCAAAACAATGAATGATGCAATCTGAAGCTGGTATTGTGTCATACATGATATGAATTGCATCATGTTATTCCTAGAAGTCATGGATGACGCAATCATAACGAAGCTTACATCACTCTGCTGAACAAATTGCCCTATATCAGCTCTAGACATCATACAGTGTCATGTTCTCTTATTTGTCAGTGTTTGATTTTGCAAAGGGACACATTTCTGTTTAGCCAAAGTGAGCAGAGATGCCTCATTGTGTGAACAGTGCAGATAACTTCTGCTATGTTTGTGGTGAAGTGACTTTGCATCACAAAACGCAGTATAACCACTATGGTAAAGAAAGCCTATCACCTTTATTTTGGCTGCAAAATTGGAGATCAGGACAAGAGGTGGGCCCCACACATATGCTGCAACACTTGTGCAACAAATCTTCGCCAGTGGTTGAACAGGAAAAGGAAATCTATGCCTTTTGCAGTGCCAATGATTTGGAGAGAGCCAACAGATCATACCAGCAATTGTTACTTCTGCATGGTGCCTCCAGTTGGGAAAGGTGTGTCAAAGAAGAAAAAGTGGACTGTGCATTATCCAAACATTCCATCAGCTATACTCCTAGTACCCCACAGAGAAGGACTGCCGGTTCCTGATGCACCAGAATCATTCTCACTTGAGTCAGACGAGGAAGAGGAAGAGGATGAAACTTCTGGTCCTGAACCATCAATGTCACAGGACCCACATTTTCTCCCATCCTCCTCCTCTGAACCACACCTCATAACACAAGGTGAACTGAATGACCTTGTCAGGGATTTGGAACTACCCAAGAGTAAGGCAGAGCTGTTGGGCTCCAGACTACAGCAGTGGAATCTCCTGGCAGGTGATGTTAGGGTTTCCATGTTCCGTCAAAAGGATCTTGTCCCATTCTTCTTCATGGAAGGTGATCTTGTAGCCTGCAACAACATCGATGGTGTGATGGCAGCCCTCAACATCGTTCACGATCCAGATGAGTGGAGACTGTTCATTGATTCATCGAAGACGAGTCTTAAAGCTGTTTTGCTGCATAATGGCAATGTTTTGCCATCAATTCCAGTTGGTCATGCAGTCCATATGAAGGAAACCTATGTGTAGTGGGGTGGAGACCTCCCCCACTACCAGAAGGGAGAAAATACCCCTCCGGAAGCCATTTTGGGCGCAGCCTAGCCCCGCCCAGTCACCTGACCAGAAGGCAAGGGGCGGGGCTAGGACTATAAAAAGCCTGGCTGGGAGCTCAGTGAGGGCCCAGCCTCCGAGGGAGACAGAGGCCTGGCCAGAGCTCCTGACTGAGGAGGCCGAAACCTGGCCTGGGCCTCCCACAGCCGCCTCCCCTAAGGCCAGCAAAGACTCCCCTGCCAGGGCTGCTGAGGCCTGGCCAAGCCAGCCAGCAGAGCTACCCTCTGACTCAGAGGAACCTGAGGCTCTGCTGGGGCCTGGTGAGTTTGAGGACCTGCCTGAGCCAGAGATCCTGCTCGAGCCCCGAGGTCTGCGGAAACCCAGGGACCCTGAGGTCTTGCCCGAGCCAGAGGACCTACCGACTGACGGGGACCCTGAGGGCGTGCCGGAGCCGGTGGATCGGCTGGAACCCCGATGCCTGCCTGAACCCCGGGGCCTGACGAACCCGCTGGAGGCTGCAGAGCTCCCACCCACGGAAGCCTGGATCGGGCCGCCCGGACCCTGCTGGGACGACACCGCCCTTGACTCCCTGACGGACCTGCTGGAGGTGCAGGTACCTGCAAAGGGGAGACGAGCAGTGGCCCAGGGGTAGCACGGGCTGAGAGCAGCCCTAGGCCAGCACGTTGCGGGATGGAGCCCTGCTGAGCCAGTAGCAGCTGCACTGCTGCATTCAGGGCCCCTGGGCCAGGCGCAGTGGAGTGGGTGGGCCTGCCCCTGCCACCCACCTACTGGGTGGCAGTCTCCCCCTCACCACTGCGGCAGGTGACCTACCTGCCCAGCTCCTGAAGTAGGAGCTTCTACAAACCTGTGTGTTTGTTTGCAGCCACGCCTTGCACCAGAGCCTGGCTGCCATTTGTTGCCCCGCCCTGCTCGAGGGCCTGGGCTTGCACCCTGTGCTTTGCCGCCCCGCCCTGCTCGAGGGCCTGGGCTTGCACCCTGTGCTTTGCCGCCCCGCCCTGCTCGAGGGCCTGGGCTTGCACCCTGTGCTTTGCCGCCCCGCCCTGCGCGAGGGCCTGGGCTTGCACACTGGGTTTGGTGCCCGCCTGCGCGAGGCTCGGCTTACCTACTGTGCTTTGGTGCCGGCCGAGTCAGGCCGACCTTTTAAAGGGGCAGGACTAGGACTGTTGCCCTGCCCAGAACTGTGAGCTAAGAGACTTGAGTATACGGTGAACTTCTTCCCCTGCGGCCCGGACCTGAAGCAAGGCCGGGCACGCGAACTATTACCTCTCACCCCGACCTGAAGCAAGGCCGGGAATAGACTCACTGACTTGGACTATTTTAAGGCACAGTAGCGCAGTGGGACAGGCGTGTCGCCCACTGTACCGGAGGCGGAGGAACCGCCTCCTGAAGGCCCACCGGCCTACAACCCACCCCCGGAAGGGGGGAACTCAGACTGTGGCGGGCACTGCCGGAGGGCAGTGTCCTGAAAGGGATCTCGCCACCTGCCAGCAGAGCTAATTCCCAGAACCGACGGCAGGTGGCGCTGTGGCAGTTAATGTACCCCGCTACACTATGACAACATGAAACAACTTTTGAGGTGCATAAACTATGACCAACATCAGTGGCAGCTTTGTGGCGATTTGAAGGTTGTTGCTCTCTTGCTTGGTCTGCAGACTGGATACACAAAGTACTGCTGTTTTCTCTGTGAATGGGATAGTCGTGCAAGAGATTCCCACTACATCAAGATAGACTGGCCACTCTGACAGTCATTGGAGCCTGGGAGGAAAAGTGTTCAGCATCCACCACTTGTTGAATCAAGGAAGATTTTGTTACCACCCTTACACATCAAGCTGGGTCTGATGAAGAACTTTGTCAAGGCCATGGACAAAACACAAGCAGCTTTCAAGTACCTCCGTGGAAAATTTCCAAGGTTAAGTGAAGCTAAGATAAAGGAAGGTGTCTTTGTTGGTCCTCAGATTCGTGAACTTCTTCGAGATGATGCATTTGACCATGCACTGCGTGGCAAGGAAAAGACGGCATGGAAAGCCTTCCAGTTAGTGGCAATAAATTTTCTCGGAAACAACAAGGCAGACAACTACAGGTTGTTGGTGGAAAACCTCCTCAAGGCATACAAAAGCCTTGGTTGCAACACGTCACTAAAGATACATTTTTTGCACTCTCATCTAGATTTTTTTCCACCCAACTGCGGAGCAGTGAGCGACGAGCACGGTGAGCGATTTCACCGGGACATTGCAACAATGGAGAAACGCTATCAGGGCAAATGGAGCCCATCAATGCTTGCAGACTATTGCTGACAGTGACAAGAGATGCTCCATTTAATGAATACAAGAGACAAGCCAGAAGCGAGTAGACACTGAATAGGACTAAACTATGTACATAATAGTTTTTTGCCTTTTGTTTCATAATAAATTTTATTTATATAACCCTTTTGCTGATTTTTAAAGCATTACATAAACAGGACAGGTGAAATATTATCATGTAAAGCAACCATAAACATGAAAAGACCTAGGTTTACAATTTATGATTAAAACTCTACTATCTATACAATATACATAGACGTAAAATGTAAAAACTTAAATATCTTGGAAACAGTAGCCAATCAGTTGTTTTAATTGTCATATTTGAATTCAGCACATCAAAATACATAATAAATAGCACATTTTATCTCTGAAGCAGACGACTTCTAAAAAATTGTGGACCAGTGTTATAGTAATTTTCCCCTTTTGGTAGTCTCACATTCTTATAGCTGTTGGTAGTGGGCCATATTCACCCTGATTAAATTAACACTGATATAACACCCCATCTCTGTATCCCTACTATATGATCTTTCACTTCATGTATCTGATGAAGTGAGTTACTACTTGCAAAAGCTTATGTGCTAATAAAATTGTTAATCTTTAACGTGCCACTGGACTCCTTGTTAATCTGATTACTCCACAGTGACTGCACAATAGATTAGGATAGGAAATGTTGCCAAGTAGACTTGGACAAACCACAGATTATTAAAGTTCATACAATATAAGCCAGGAGTCGGCAAAAGGGCCTCTGCAGGCTGGATCCAGCCTGCCAAGCGGGTGGATCCGGCCTGCGGAGGCCCTGCCGCTCCCCAACCCCCAAGATAATTAGGAAGTGCCAGATGCTCCTGATAGACTTCACGAACTCCCCCACCCGCAGGCCAATCAGGGCCATGGGGTGAGGGAGTGTGCGAGGTTTCCTCCACTCTGTCCCCGCCCTGCAAGCAGCCTGCAGTGCTTAAAAGCACCATGCGCTCCTGGCAGTGTGGGAGGAGGCTTCGCGCGCACACTGATTGGCCTGGGGGCGGAGGAGCACGCCAATTTTCCTCCACCCTGGCCCCGCCTTGTGAGGAGAGTGTGGCACTTCTAAGTGCCACGCACTGCTGGCAGGGTGGTAGGAGACTTTGCACACTCCCCTTGTTCAAGGCAACAGGCCTCATTTCACACTGCCTTGTATAAATACATTCCGGCACAAAGTGAGTACTACTCTGTCCTGATAGCATTTTATACTTGATACAAAGCAGTGGAGAATTAAAGCTCTATGCGTAGTTGTTTACCTTTAATAGAATAAATGTTAGCACATGCACATGGTTGGTGGGGAGGGATTTACAAGATAATTATCACCTTCCTCATCCTTCCTCTCTCTAACAATCTTGGGGTTCATAAATAACAAGCCAGTGAAAGAGAAAGGAATAAAACTTTAATAGCACAAACTGGGCATCGTCACAGTGCAGTTGTTCCCAATTCTTGCCTCTCAGGCATATCTCCAAAAATCCCATGTTCACAATGCTGTACCTTATGAGGGAACATCTCTAAATTATAATCTTGTACAAACCGGTCTCTATGCTCTCCGTTGTCTTAACAGAGAATCTTTGCCAGGGAGAGATTGTCCGAGAAGTGATCCGTAAACAGCATGGCTACAGCTCGTGTGTCACTACCTCCAAAGTTCCCCAGATGGAATGTCGTGGCAGTTGCAGTAATGGGCAGTGTTGTGTTCCCCTCCGAAGCAAAAGGCGGAAATACATATTTCAGTGTGTGGATGGATCCTCCTTCATGGAAGAACTGGAGAGGCATGTGGAATGCGGCTGCTCAAAATGCTTATAAGCCATTCTCCAGTCTCTTGCCACTTTAATCGACTCAGAAGTGCTCTCAAAATGGGACCTATTTACTTTCAGCGTGAAGAAGAGAAGAATATTAAGTATATTGTAAAATAAACAAAAAATAGAACTTATTTTTATTATGGAAAGTGAATATTTTCATCTTTTATTATATAAAGTATCACATCATTTTGGGTATATGTATCATATAGTGAGTTATTTTTACCATAAAACTTTTTAACAGTTGTTAAAAAAATAAAAAGGTTTTAAAAAATAAAGAAATCATAGCCTAACAAAAGGAGAAACGGGGTAAGTTTATAAGCATGCATGATGGCCAAATGTGAAGATATTTCAAGGAACTGCTACAAAACAATAGATACAGACAGAAAATACTCTTCTCCGAGGTTCTGGTGGGTACAACAGGAAAGCACAATCTCACATCTGACAGCCATCTCTTCTATCTGTGTACCCTGAAAATCTCCCTTTTGCTTCTTTCCCTTGCCTAACAATGCTAGTTTGTGTTTGGTTCCTGTACAGTGGCTCAGCTTGATATTCTTGAACAAGTCCCTCAAAAAGTGCATCGGTCTGGCAGTAGCCTAAGTCTGACACTGTCTCCATTACTCAAGTATGATAATACTATACTGCATTTTTGTTTTGTATTTTGTATTTTTATCTGTCTTCCAAATATACTCTTGAGCGACTGTATCTCTATACACGGACAGCTCTACCCAAAATGAAGTGGGGCAGAGAATGTGGGAAATGTATTTTGTGACATTTTTGTCCAAAAAGGCAAAAATAAGTGCTAAGTTACTCCAGTTAAGTAACATACTGACTTCTTCTGCTTACCCTTCATGTGCTGCTTCCCAGATTTATGCCTTGCTGCTCTTAGCCTGGAGTTAATTTTTGTATATGAAATGTGAGGAATATATTACAATGAAGTTTGGCAAACCTAAACACTGTAGCTTTCAAGTTCATGTATAAGTCCATTTGTAAAAGGTGAAAATATCCTAAGAACCAGAATTTACCTTGCTAAGATATTGTACTTTATTCCCACTTTCATTTATTTTAGCCAAAATTTTACTCTTTGCCAGAGTTGTCTATTAATACACACTCTATGTGTGTACATGGACAATATGCTGCTTCTCCAGCTGCTACTTCTCAAATTAATGTAAATTGCACTACAAGCATGTTGAATTCCTAGGTTTGCTGTCCATCCCACCTTAACACTTTCATCTGGTCTTAAGGAGATTTCTGATATTTTCATATAGGCTGCGTCTAGACTGGCAAGTTTTTGCGCAAAAGCAACTGCTTTTGCGCAAAAACTTGCCAGTTGTCTACACTGGCCGCTTGAATTTGCACAAGAACACTGACTTTGTAATGTACAAAATCAGTGCTTCTTGCGCAAATGCTTTCACGCTCCCACTCGGGAAAAAGCCCTCTTGCACAAGAATACGTGCGCAAGAGGGCCAGTGTAGACAGGTAAGAACTGTTTTGTGCAAAAAAGCCCCGATAGCTAAAATGGCGATCGGGGCTTTCTTAGACAAAATCGCTGCCTAGATGGCACAGATGCTTTGCGCAAAGCACTTTTTGCGCAAAGCATCCGTACTAATCTAGACGCATTTTTATGAAATACTTTTAACGGAAAAACTTTTCTGTTAAAAGTATTTCCACAAAATCATGCCAGTCTAGACGCAGCCATAGTGTTGCTCTCACTTTCCACTACAGGCTGTCCTCGCTATAAGTCCAAAAAACTTGGACTCATAGCAAAACAACTTAAAGCGGGGAATTTGTTTCCCACAGCTGACTTCCATTTGCACAAATTCAGGAGGGGGTTGCGCGACTTAAAAGCGAGGAATGGGAGAACTTGTAATGCATCAGTTCCTACAAGCATCAACGACTTATTGCAGAACGGATGTATACCAAGGCGACGTATAGCGGGGACGCTCTGTACAAAGATTGGCTGATTGATTCACACTAAGAACATTTGCACCTGCACTGTTGAATATTCTGCACTTGTTCTGTGCGTGCAGAATGAATGCTGAATATGTAGCAGAGATCCATGCAGATGACAAATTCTCAGTGTGAATTTGAGAGGTGACTTTTACTCTTAGGGTGTTGGCCATTTTTCCAGAGTTACCTATTAAAAACAGGAATTACATTCACGGGCGGCCAGTATGCTAGTGCCCTCCCTGTGCATCAGGGCCGTGCGCCGCCCACCCTCCCCATGATGCTTCCCCAGCCCTACCTTCACCAGCTGCCTATGATTACATTACCCAAGCCTTGACGTGGTCTAATACCATGAATAAATTGACCTCCCTGCCAAAATTGTTCCATTGTTTCTTCAAGTACTTTCTCTTTCTCCCTGCAAGAGTATTGAATACAGTGGTCCTTTTTTCAACGAGTCTGTTTGTGTGAAACAGCTATGACAGAGCTTTATACCCCACATTGTGATATACTGACCCCATACTGATCCAATGCCCACTGACCATAATGGAAAGGATCAGGCCCTTTAAAAGCCGGGGCAGAGAGAGAGGCTCATCAGTTTATAAATAAATAGATGGTACTTTTGCCTGAATGAGGCTTTTAAAAAAGCATGAAACAGATTCCTGCCATAGCCACTACAAATTTACAGTCCCAGAAAAAGAACAGACACCACTGCAGTTACAATGTAAATCTTTGTCCTTTTTTGGAACCAGAAGCCCTAAGATGCTTATAGACCTTACTCTAATTAAAGCCTATTTTATCCATAACAGTGTAGTCAGATTTCCTTTTTGTTTCTCAGTGTAATTTGGGCAGGAAGGAAGTGAGTGATACAATAGATGTCTTTCAGAATAAATACTATTACAATGGAGCCTGCAATCAGGGAAACACGGCCCAATTACTGTGTGCCAAAAACTGATTGCAATAGTATGGAACAGGAGACAGGACAAAAAAAAAAAAACCTGTTTCATGTAGCATAGTTTCACTTTATGTCAAGTGATAATATGTGAAACCAGAAGCACATGGAGCTTATAAAGTTTAAAATAACAAAACAAAACAAAACAAAAAACCTCCCTGCCCCCCAAGCTGTTGATTCTAAAAATTTCCAAAAGCAACTAA
Source organism: Rafetus swinhoei (assembly GCA_019425775.1). Lineage (NCBI taxonomy): Eukaryota > Metazoa > Chordata > Testudines > Trionychidae > Rafetus > Rafetus swinhoei. Next base: position 35,172,026 of record CM033428.1, on the reverse strand, counting down.
TTGCACATGCTTGTATAAACAAGGCCTGGCACTATTATTAATTATAAATTCATAGACACAGTTAGCCATTATTCCAGAGACAAGAAATCAAGACTTGACCAGTGGATCGCAGCACATCAGTGCTTCTAATAAAGTCTCATTAGTAAGCTGGATAATTGGCAGCTAGTAAACTGCCAAAACTTTGTGCAGCATTGTCTTCCCCAAAAAACTAACTAAAGTTGTAGTCAATGGATTCATCCAAACAGCAGTATGACTGAGAGAAACTGTTTCCTCTCCACCATCCCACACATCTTGACAGGTGTTTATATTGTGACTGTTACCAAAGGCAAAAAAAAAAAAAGCCATTGAACAGCTGATTAAATGACTAAATGTGTTTAGCCAAAACTTCATAGCTACAGTACAGTAGGGCTGGCCCTGTTCTGTTATCACAGTCAAGTGCTGTGAAATACAAGTCAGAATTCCTATTTTTTTAACCAAAAGAAACATTTTTGTATATTTCTAGACAGCAGTTGCATGACAATCACTGCCATGTTTCAGATGAGTGATTTTACTGGTTTAATATGGAATTAGTTTGCTTGGTTTAAAATTTAAAAAAATGTAATGGTGCCAAAAATGTGAGGTTAATGGAAGTGTTAATTAGCTCTGGAAGTTTCTTCTGTAACCTGCTGTTACAGAAGTTATCAGCTACTACAGGTACAATGCAGTAATTTTTTAACGCTATCAAGCTTTTAATATAAACTGAAGAAGGATGCTAACCCTAAACGAAATGAGGGCAATGCAGACTAGGGTGAATTAGTGTATTTTATTAACAGACTCATTGTGATGTAATTTGAAATAAAGTGTTGGGTTATGGAAGATTATAACATATCTTGTGGTGTGATGTAAATTATTTCTCTCTACTTTGTAGTCTGGGTATGATGGTCTGGCTACCAGTGAGGTGCCTGAAGTATTGCAATGAGAATGTAAGCCACTTTGGTCACAGTGGCAACACAACGTCCGATCCACACAACTCCAGTGCAATAAGGAGGTCAGGAAAAATTTACCATTGCATTCTTTCTTTGGGAATAAAGGGGCTGAATTTGCCCCAATGAAGAAGCCATAGTAGTAACATTTACATTATGAGAGCACTATTAGGCCCAACTCAGGCTTGCCCCTCCACTCCCTACCCCCACCACATGCACAGAGAGCTGTCACCAAAATCAGCCACTGCTAGAGATTTTCATGAATCCAGAGATATAAGGTTACCTTGGCTCGGGCGCTGCACCTCAGCTTTGGCGCTCAGCTCCTTCCAGAAACCCGTCAGTATGAGCCTTTGTTGACAGGGACTGTTCAATGGCACAGCAGGAAAAACTGGAGCAGTGTAAGATTACCCATGACAAGTATATGAGCTGATAGTGTTGTCGCCCTGATCCGATGCCCTCTCCATACAGACTCTGATTCCCAATAAGGACCTTCTGTGGTGGGAAGGGAGAGTGGGAATATGCTGCTATGAAGGTGGCACTGCCTACTCCTGTACTACCCAAGGTCGGAATCCTCCGGATCCCCATAGCCTGTGAGTGCAAAGACTACAATATGGCCCTAAATCACCAAATGCTCTTCATGGTTTGCCAAACAATGATAGATACGCTTGTAGGATAAACTGGTTGAATCATAATGTGGTGTTAACGGTAACACTGGGTAGACAAGCCAGTGAGATCAACCAAGTCAGAGAAAGGTCAACAGAATCCAAATCAGTTGGCAGTTAGAGCTTTCAAAACTGATTAATCTGAAAGACGTCTATGGTGTTGTCTAGGAGTGTTTCTACACAGCAGCATTATTTCGGAATAACAATGTGAGCATCTACACAGCAATTCCGTTATTTCAAAATAAATTTGAAAAAACAGACGGCTTATTCCGACTTCTGTAAACCTGATTCCACGAGGAATAACGCCTCTTCCAAATAGCTATTTCGAAATAGCTGTAGTGTAGATGCTTCACTGCTGCTATTTCAAAATAGCTCCTCCCCAAGTCCATTCAAAGTAATTACTTCCTAGTGCTTCCTGGGGCTCTAAATCAAGGTAGCGCGTCCACATTATGGGAGCCTGCCTCAGACTAATTTTGAGGTTTCCCTGTAGTGTAGATGTGCTATTTCGAAATAAGCTACTTCAGAATATTTCTTCCAGAACAGCTTATTCTGAAATAAGTGTGCAGTGTGGATGTACCCTAGGTGATATCTTCCTCCATGATCTGATTAATCCTTCCTAGATGCTGGCATCCCAGTATGCTTTTGTTAACCCTAGTTCCAGTCTTGACATCAAACAACAGCACAGTTGAGTCCAAACCCAGAAAGTATATTTTAGCCAAAGCCCTTTCTCAAGTGGGGTTAAAAGACCAGACTTGAAAGTGAGCATTTAAGAAAACAGCCATGCTAGGCAAGCAGTGTGCAAGCTTAAGTCATATGTTCTTGGCTGCCTACTAATAAAAATAAGCAGTTATTGCTGTAACAGAAGGTGTAGACCACTCACGCACATCAAGCAAGTGTTGTAAAATGGCAGAGTACTTCTGTGAAACTTAAAAATATGTTCAAAATACAGAATGTCACATGATCCCTGCAAAACTAACCGATCATTTTTATTTTTATAGTTCCTCCCCTCCCAGACATGTGCCCAACATGCTGTTTGACACATTAATGTATTGTCACCCATTCACACATGATCTAATTCACACTGAATTCACAGAGTCAGATGTTTGTTTCTAGATGTACAACTTTTTCCATAGAGCCCCTTCATAACATAGAACAGTGTTTCTCAAAGTGGTTCACGAAACCACTTTGAGAAACCAGTTAACTAGCCTCGCCAGTTTGTTTATTTAGCAGCACCATGGCCATGGTGCAAATGGACATTCTTATACAGCTCTTTGTTGACCACTTCTTTTGAATTTTGATGTAGTTTGGCTCTTTGCTTTGAAAAGGCTGCTGACCCTGCTCTAGCAAATGGGTAGGAGCTCAGCCACAGTATGCAGTGCATGTCACCAGGTGGCGATGTTACACACAAAGGTCTTAGGCACTGCACAGGTGTTTTCACTTCTCAGCCAATGTGAAACAGGCACACCAACAGTGGAACTTAAAAGCAAACAACCCTCCAGGCAGCTCCAGAAACCACTGTTGTGATTTTAGCATGAGTCTTGCAAAACCTGTTTCTTTCAGCCCCAGCTCCTGGAGTCTTGGAATTAAGTGACAATCTCAGTTTTCATTTATTTAAAAAACGTTTCTAGCCCTATTAGTTGCAGAGAAACTCTAGGAAAAGTGGCCTGCGGGCATGCTAGAGCCTTGAGGTCAGAAGGAAAAACGATAGAACTCCAAATATATTTGTTAAAAGTCTCATGATTTGGGGGGAGGTGGGGACTCGTCAGTTTTAACCATCGTGGGTGGGCAATACTATCACATTAGAGGAAGGAGTCTCTAATGCTGTCTCAGATCACAAGGAAAGTGGAGGGAGTGCCAGCTTTGCTCTTTAGCATGTGAGGCAATTGCTCTCCCTTGATTGCCTCATTTTATCACTGCTAATAAAAATACAGATACCAGCCTGACCTGCAAATCTACTCACATGAACAGTCTATTTGAGGTAAGGATTTAAAATCCCTGTTAAAAAGTTAGCGGGTTAAACATAATGTTTGACCAGTTAACTGTGATCCCGCGGCAGGATGTGGGTGAGGGGCTGCTCAACCCATCCAGGACCACCACACTGTAAGCTGCTCCAACTAGGCTAGGCAAAGCTCCAGCCCTGCCAGGCCTGCTGCTCCAGCCAGGCTAAACTGAGCCTGCTGCACTGCACTACGGGCAGGGAGGGGTCTGCTCCCCCCAGGCCCAGCTTGACCAGAGCAGCCCCCTGCCGGTTAACCAGTGACCCTGGTAAACATGCAGGTAAGCGACATGCTTACCAGATAGCCAGTTAAACCTTTACAACTCTAATTTGAGGTCCTCTTTCTTACATGTTTGACTGATTCTCAGGGTATCCAGATTTGTAGTCTGGATAGAAATTTTCTGCCAGGTCAGATTGGCAGGGACCTTGAGAGTTTTTGGCTTCCTTTGAACATGGAGCCCAGATGATCTGTGAAGATCATTTTGGCCTATCTCATCAAAGCCCGCTTTTACAAAGGATCATGGTGGATTCTCCCACTACTGGCAATTTTTAATCAAGATCAGATTTTTTTTAATAAAAAATATACTCTAGGCCAGGGATCTCAAACTCATGGCCCACGTAATCCAGCCTAGGAATTCCAAGACTGGGGGGAGGGGCAAGGGAGGACCTGCCCATTCCCATTCTCCAAGCCCCTGCCTTCCTGCTGCCACTAGGGATGTCAACATGAAGATGACGAGACAATTAACTGATAAGCCTGTTGACTACACACATTCCCCACCCCTGCCTTACTGCCTCCGTATCAGAGGCAGCAAGGGGGGGGGGGAGGCGGGACCCTGTGTCCCCTCCTACTCCCATGTTCCTGCTTTTGATAGTGGGAGGGTGAGGTGGGTAGATGAGTCCACGGAGCCGATACACACAAGAAGCATGCTTTTAGGCCAGCTCTCTGTGCATGTCGGCTCTGTGGTCTCGCATGTCCCACCACCCTGGCTGGAGGGGGGCAGGCAAGATCTGGTGCTGGGGGGGAGCCGACTTAAAAGAGGCAGCGGCGGGGGGCGGGGAGGGGGAGCAGGAGCAGGGGGAGGCTGCCACGAAGGGATAGGATAATCCTGCCCAGATACAGGCTGAAGCATGCACAGACTCTACTGAGCATATGCATATTGCATATTTTCAAAGAATTATAATTTGACTACATCTGGTGGATTTTTACTGGGATGATAATAGGTACCTGGCAAATTTCAAGTGCCTGCTCCAAGGCATGGGTGTACCAGAGCTGCTGAAAGAAAAGGTATGCTGAAGTATGGCAAAGTGGTAAACAGCCATAAAACAGGGTTTTGTCATAGCAAGTGTTGGGCAACTTTAATAATAGACAATACTCTCAGCCCCACCTCTAATAATCTGCATTTATAATCCAGGATTAAAGTACACTGACAGATAGTGGATGTGCTCAAGTTCATCCCACTCCTTAGCCAGTGTAGTGAGAGTGGTTTTAATTAAGGATGTGAATGTTTAACCAATTAACCAGCCAGCCTCACCTTTAATGGTTAACCAGTGGGGCTGGAGCAGCTCCCCACTCGTGAATCGGTTAACCAATTAAACAGTATGTTTAGCCAGTTAACCTAATAAATGGGATTTTACATCCCTAGTTTCAATCTACTTTTAACACAACTTATTTATTTTAGTTAAAGCCATTTGAGATCCCCTAAACGAATGGTGTTTTATCTTCAGAGGGAAAGGAATTAAAAGAGGTGGCCAAGGTTATATAAAGAATCACTGTCAGGAGGATTGATTTAGAACATAGCTTCCAAAATTATCAATAGTGGCCACTTCATTTAGGAGCCCCAACTTGATACCTGAGACTCTTGAGCATTTTAACCTGCTTCTCATGGGACCCTGTATAATACGTAAGAGTACAGATCTCCCTCGTCAGGTCAGACTATAGAAAACATAACTCAATCTCCTGTTCATTAGGCCACAATGCCTGTTGGCTAAAAGAAACATTACCTTACTTACCTCTGGATGGACCATTTACTGAACTGTTTTATGATTATTATATTTATTTAAAAATCAAAATAGGTTTCCAGATACTGAGCATATAGTTGTGTTCAGCATGTATGTACTGGTAAAGAAATGGACACACAGCCCAAGTGAAAAGATTCCCTTCCAGATACTCCCAAACAAAGCACATGTGAATAATAAACAGCTGTTTATATTATGGCTTTGTTTTTATACACTTATCTATTGTCTTAAATGCTTGACAGTGTTTTAACATAATTGCAACAATAATAGCCACAGAAAATTTGGCCAACCTCATTATTTTGCTGTGTTACACCCATGTAACATGCATATTAAGAGCTGCTATATAAAAGATTAAATTCAAGTCACAGTTTAAAAGCCTCAATTAAAAGCCTGCTAGAACAAATAACCTGTCCTTACCAAACTTTCCCTCTGAATCATCCAAGGGCTTATGTAATGCAAACACTTTCCATTGCCACTTCCAGGAAGCATTAGCACAGATCTGATAGCAGATGTACTCCAGCCAAACTTACCAGTCATGGAGGGAGATGAAGGGGAACAACAGTTTCCCAGATAATCACATCCTACACCAGCACAACATTGGATCTCATAACCAGCACCTGAAACAGGATTTTAAACAAACGGTTAACAATTGCAGACCACACAGGGGATACAACGTTTCAGGGTGCCTGTCTCACAGAGTTTCTTAGCTCTTGAATTTCACCAATTCACTATCACACACACACTGGTTGCCAAAAGCTAGGAATGGGTGACAGGAGCTAGATTTCTTGATGATTGTCTATTAATTCCCTCTGAAGCACCTGGCATTGGCCACTGTCAGAAGATAACATACTGGGCTAGATGGACAATTGGTCTGACATAGCATGCTCGTGCTTATGGTCTTATTCATTATTACTTATTGAGCACCCAAAACAATGTCAGTGTCTCACAGAAACAAGAACAGATAGTCCCTATCAAGTGCACACTATTACTCAAGTATATAGCACATGTACTCCTATTGAAAGCTGAGTTACTTTTATTGGAAAACATTTATTTCCCCCTCACTTTCTGTAGACAAGACAAGTTAATCTTTATGAAGGAAACAGCTTGGGATTCTAAACAAAGGGCAGCATGGAAAAAGCCACAGAAATTAGAAATATTAGATGTCCAGTTTTATTGGAACAGTCATGATTTTTCATATATCACAATGTCCCATGAATGTTTTAGGACCCCAAAATGTTATTTCATAAATCAAAAGGTTGGTTCTTTTACAACTATGGAATGTTGGTTCTGTAACAGGTGGAATTTATTCCCTGTTCCTCAGGAACAAACATAAAGAAATGTTCAATCTGACAGACAGTATTTGGAGTGAAGAGAAAAACTGAATGAGTGCAGAAGCTGCCAAAGTTGTTCTTTTGCTCAAAGTGAATGATTCTAACATCTGTTTGGTACTTTATGCTAAACTCATTCAGAAAACTAGGATACAAGAAAAATTCTTCCCTCTGAGAAATATTCATGTGCTGCTATTCAGTCCAAAGCTGGCAATATTAAAAACTAGCATGCATTATAAAAAGCGTACTTTATATTTTTGTGTGGTTTATGACCTTACAAAAGTGAGCCATTTTTAAAATACAGGTCAATTTAACAGAGAGGCCTGTAGGAGAAGGAGATCAATGCAGAGATCAATTCCATTTTTTCAAAATTCCTTTTTTTTTAAGATAGAGGTTTTAAGTTCTAATAATAGGCCTGGAATTGTTTTGACATCAGTTCACCTAAATTCTTTCAATGAGATTTTGCCAAGTTAAGATGCAGTTGCGTGAGTGAGAAAGATGTTCACATACAGCTCTTGTGCTGAGCTTGTCACCTATCTGTATTAAACTGAACCCTTCAGTCTTGCATGTGAAGAGTAGGGAGCCCAAGGCCACATTTTTGCTTCCTTTCTCCCCGCTCTTCCCACGAGTCTTTGTGTGATTTTCTGTGATGAACCATAATGCTTATGTCTCATTCAGATTTATTAAATATATAATTTTTGCTATACAGCTGTCTACTTTATTACCATAAAAATATACTTTACACAGCAGGTTCAAATAATGCATTTGGTGTGTAAAAACAATAGCATATAGTAAAAAGGGCAGCAATGTGTTTTGACAAATGTTATGTATTAAAAGTTTTTTAAATTAATAAACATTTAAAACACTAAAATGTTCTTATACAGAGCAGTAGACAAAGGGGCCCAGACCAGGAAAAAAGCATGAGTATGCATTACTGGAAAGAGAAAGCCACATGTGCTAAATTCCTCCTTAATTCCTGTTAGAAAGGCGCTGCGTAGCAAACATCCTGGCTACATCTAGACTGCATCCCTTTTCCGTAAAAGGGATGCAAATTAGACACATCGCAATTGCAAATGAAGCGGGGATTTAAATCCCCGCTTCATTTGCATAAAACATAACTGCCGCTTTTTCCAGCTCGAGCTTTGCGGAGAAAAGCGCCAGTTTAGATGCGGATCTTCGGAAAATAAAGCCTTTTCCGAAAGATCCCTTATTCCTCTTAAAATAAGGAATAAGGGATCTTTCGGAAAAGGCTTTATTTTCCGAAAGATCCGCGTTTGACTGGCGCTTTCTCGCAAAGCAAGCCGGAAAAAGCGGCAGCCATGTTTATGCAAATGAAGAGGGGGGGATTTAAATCCCCGCTTCATTTGCAATTGCGATGTGCCTAATTTGCATCCCTTTTACGGAAAAGGGATGCAGTCTAGACGTAGCCCCCATGTATTGCAGAAGTAAGAAGCACCATGCATTCTTCAACAAAACAAGCATGGGCACTGTTTTTCCAGCTTGTCTGTATACAAACAAATTAGGTTTCATTTAGCACATCTCCAAAAGAGGGGTGTTGTCTCATTTATGTTAAAATTGTAAAAATTGTGGAAGAGAAAGAATGTGACTCATGGTTGAAGCAGTTGAATGAGGACCTGGGAAATCTGAATTTTCTCTCTGCCTTTTCCACAGAGTTCATAGGTGACACTGGATAAAGTCATTTCAACCAAAATTTTTCACAGGTGACTAGGGTTGCCAGATACTTTCACAAAAAATTCCGAACATGGTGAGCAAAAAAAAAAAAAAAAAAAAGGACCAAAGTTGTTGAGCAAAAACAAGGGGAGGGGCGGGGAAACCAAAGGGCGGGGAAACCAAAGTTGTTGAGCAACTTTACATGTCCAGTATTTTCTGGTTTTTTTTTTACCAGCCAGAGGCCACAAATACTGGACACCTGGCAACCCTACAGGTGACTTCTAATTGCGTGTTCTGTATCTTATGGGTGATCAACTTGGCCTGTTTGGCAAAAGTTACTGAGCACTCACAACTGCAACTGTCAATGTTCAGCACACCTGGCAGCAAGGTAAGGCAATACAGCTTGGAGAAATAATCTCCAGGTTCAGGACATCCCAGATTCTAATCTTAGCTGTTACTGATTCAATGTGTGGCCTCGGCAAGTCTCTGTTTCTGTTCATCCATCATTAAAATGGGGATAATGTTCTTTTCTTGTGTAGTGGAAGTGCATTCATTAATTCTCGTGGGACACTCTGACACTACAATTAATGTCCTAGAAAAGACCCTGAAGCCATAATTAATTCTGTGTCAACAGTGGATTTTGGATGGTATGCAGTAAAGAAGAAGGGGAACACTATTTGGACAATGATAGAAATATTGAACAGTTGCCTCAGTCCCTAAACCCTGTCCACTGAGGCTTTGTCTACACTGCAGGGTTTTTGCACAGGAAGTTTTTTGCGGAAGAGATCTTCCACAAAAACTTCTTGCGCAAAAGCACGTCCTCACCTCAAAAGCACATTGCAAAAGCGTTGTGCTTTTGCACAAGAGAGCGTTCACACTGCATGGACGCTCTTGCGCAAGAAAGCTTTGATGGCCATTCTGCGAGCACCTGTGCTTTTTCTGATAGGCTCTTTTTGCATAAGAAACCCCTGCGGAGCATCCACACATGCCTTTTTGTACAAGAGCTGTAGTGCAAAAAGGAGTTATTTCTCGTGGGGAGAGGAATAACTTTATTGGCAAAAGCTCTCTGTCCTGTCGATTTACTGTATTTTTTTTTTTGCGCAAAAATGTGCTTGAGGTGTGGACGCTCTGCGGGTTTTTGCGCAAAAACCTTGTAGTGTAGACATAGCCTGAATGAGGCAGAGTTCCTGTGGAAAAAATATGTAATCATACAAATAAAGACTGTATCACATGCACACTTAGAAGGGGACAGAATTATGGTTCCATAGGCACACTATATTCTGGAACTTCCTAACTTACAAGTGCTTATCGCTGCAATCTAAAAATTTTGTACATTCAATTACAGTAATATGCCTCTTACACAGCAAACCACAGAACTACAACAGGATTCCCTTTCATTAAAAATGATGGTTGGGAATTTCTGCAGTAACTTGGTGCTTACAGGAAAGGGAAGAAAATTTCAAAATACAGCTATGTTTGTAACTTCCTCTTGAGAGGAGGAAGTGATTAAAACAAAAAGACCTGCACACAAGCTCTCCGAATAGCCATAATTGTTTTAAAGGAAATCTGTGAACTGAAACCTTATGTCCACAATTTTATTTTCTGTAAACTTTTCAACCCAAATTGATTAGAGGAAGGATGTATCCTCTGGAATCTCATATAATGATTATTAGGTAGCAGTCCATGCTTATGAGAGGGGAAGGAAAGGCTTCTGTCAGTTTCAAACTTTTGCTATTTTATTCATTTAGGAAGTGGACTGGAGGAAACCTTTCAAATTCAGATTTCTGGTATTTTCTTTGTGAAAGTCAGCTAGTACACACTTGAATTTCAAGACTTAGTATTCTTGATTTCATGCCTGATCTTGGCCTGTTACTATTCTGCTCTAAATGTTAGAAGAAGGTAGTCCTTTAAAGGTGAAGTAAATTGACAAAACCTCTGGAGCTTTTCATTTAATTTTACAATGCTTGCATAAAGAATCAATATTGCATTGACTGCTATAATAGACAATTAAACTTCTCAGATCAAACCCATTAAAAGTGGTACTTAATTCCAGTTGTAATAGACAAACACTTTGATTAAAGAACATCTGCTGAGCATTACAAATATTTTGAGGACTGGCAAGCTGACAAGTGATGGAGCTCTGCTGATGTAGAGCCTAATTAAGCACTCTTCTTAGCTTAATTCCTACTTATGTCAATTGGAGTTTTGCCTAAGGAATTAATACAGATTTGGAGCTTAATTTCTTACAAAATTTTTCCACCAGCTGTATATATGCTTGTGGGGAAGGGAGATACACCCTGTCATGCATTGTCTTTGGGTTTTACTACCCATCTAGCTCTCAAAGACATTTGGGACTTTGATCCACAAGAGTAACCCCCAGCTGGACTCTTTGTTTCACTCTTGGCTCTGCAGTGGTAGAGAAAAAGACATGGAAAGGTAAAAGGGTGTGGAACACATACAGTGGAGCTTGGTAATGTATCAGATCTAATTGCTGGATTTAAAAGAAAGGAAAGAACCAGTGGCACTCTGCTAGGTGAGTGACCGGGATCAAGAGTAGGGTATTATCTGTAGTTCTTCCTAACTGTAAAAAGGAGTGGGAAGATTGTTTTAAAATAATAATGAGGGAAGGGTGTTTATTAGGCCTATTATTATAGAGCTGCAATTGAAAGAAATGTTCTGTTGTACAACCGCTCCCCGAGTTACGACCACCTCCACTTACGACCATCTGCACTTACGACCAAAGCGATTATAAATGCGGATCCGAGTTACGAACGCCGATCCGCGCTTATGAACAGCGCGATCGCCATGTAACTCTATGGGATCCAAGTTACGAACACTTCGAGTTACAGACCAAGTGTTGGTCCGTAACTTGTTCGTAACTCGGGGAGCGGTTGTAGTGTTATCACCCCAAACAAAAAAAGATGTTTATTAGTAGCTGTTTCTATCTAGTGGCCTTAAGCAGTCAACGTTCTAACACAGAGAATTATTTTATGAAACACGGTATACCATGAGTGGCAGTACCAAGGTTTAGCCTTCCCTAAACTAAGTCCTGGTCCCAACCATGCTGCATCCTCTCTGCCAAGCTGGCAGGTAGCTTGCAGATAGCTGGGGCTGATAAGGGGTTGTGGCTTTTGGGCGACCCAATTTGGCAGCAACACAATGTGGCAAGCCAGTGCTGAAGCCAGATGGTGGCTCAGGGACTAAGAGTGCGTCTACACTGCACCATTTTTCCAGAATAACGGCCATTATTCCGGAAAAACAATATTAGTGTCCACACTGCAATTGCGTTATTTCAAAACAAAATTGAAATAATGGAGGGCATTTTCCGACGTTGGTAAACCTCATTCCACAAAGAATAACGCCACTTCCGAAAAAGCTCTTTTGGAAGAGGGTGTGTGTGGACGCTCCACTGCTGCTATGTCGAAATAGCTCCTCACCAGGGCTATTCTAAAGTTATTCCTCCCCAGCACCTCCTAGGGCTCTAAATCGAGATAGTGCGTCCACATTAGGGGAGCGTGCCTCGGACTAATTTCGAGGCTTCCCTGTAGTGTGGACGCTCTATTTTGAATTAAGCTATTCCGGAAGATATCTTCCGGAATAGCTTTTTCTGAAATAAGCTTGCAGTGTAAATGTACTCTAAGTGACTTGACCAAAGATGAGCAGTGTAGAGGCGATGTTAATTGGAATTAAGACACAGACCATATCCCAGCACAGCCCTCCTAGTGTAGAAGCAGGCATTATATACAGATAGTTTTTTCTGCCGGTGTAGGAAAACCACCATCAAAGGACAATGTTAGCTATGCTGAGAGAGGCACTCTTCCATTTGCATAGCTGCACCTACACTTCCTCAGCAGCAATATCACTAGGGCCCTTGTGGATAAATCTCTGTAACATTTCCATATAACCATGTATCAGTCTCATATAACTTTGTATTAAGAGAAACTTTATAAGTCTTTATATAGATAGATCTTGTATAGATCTTTGCTTCTTATAGGCCATAGAAACTTTGTATTAAGCCCTTTATGTTATAGGCCTTAGGGATAGGAAAATGTCTTTTTCTAGGAGTAGAATAGATCTCTCCCCTTTCATTGATTGTCCTGTTGAAATGAATGAAGTGTGAATGGAGAAGCCTTGAGAGGTAAGCACCTCTAGCAGAATTTGCAAGGGTGGAGAGGGGCTGGGAGCCAGATCCAAAGACAACAAGACTTGTGAAGTGAGCTCATTGAAAAGAAGATTGGACATATAGACGACCTTGGGAGTCAAGCAGCAAGTGCCTGCCCTTGGAAGGACCCTCTTTGAAGCATTAAAAAAGGCGAGGTGATGACTAACTGGCTGAATGAGAGGGATAAATATGAGGCATCTTGCAGAGGGGCCCCGGGTTTTCGTATTGTCATAATGGAAGCATCGATCCGGATCGGCAGAAGCCTGGCTCTACCCCTCCCCCATTTAACTCACCTGGCCAGTGTAATTAGGGGGAGCAACTATTGGTAACAACAAGACGGAGTGTGCATATGTGTGTGTGAGAGAATGCATGAATGTAATGTATCATATGCGTATGTTAAAGTATTGATTGATCTATGTGTGTTCAATAAATGTGGCGTGTTGCCTTATCCCCCTGAAAAAGATCCCGGGTGCTTCTTTTAAGCACTACACCCTGCCAAATTCATGGTCCATTTTGGTCAATTTCACAGTCATGGGATTTTTAAAATAATTAATCTCATGATTTCAGCTAATTACATATAAAATTTCACTGTGGAAAAAGGCAGCAAGTGTGTCGACTATCTAATAAGCGGATAATCAACTAGTCGATTAGTTGCTTACATCCCTACTGCCTACACCAGGTGTTAGGTTGGTATAATTGCATCAGTTAGGGTGTGGATTGTCCATATCCCTGAGCAATATAGTTATGCTGATGTAAGTTTGTAACGTGCACCTGGCCTAGCTTGTGGGGTTTTTTTATTTTTTTAGACAAGTGCTGCTTAACTCATACTGGAAACTAGGGATTTTAAATTTAGTTTAATCAACTAATTGACTAGTCAATGGATTTTCCATCAATTAGTCAATAAGTGGGGGAGCCACAGGGGGGTTAGCTCCTGGCCCAGGAACTAACCCTGCTGCAGCTCTGCCTTTTAAAAGTATTAAGAGCCTGCTGACTTTTAATACACTTAAAAGGCTAAAGCACAGCAGGGGGTACCTAACGCCAGCCAGGAATCAGCTTTCCCAGCTTACACCAGGTCCCCTGCACTGTGCTTCTGATTTTTAAAAGTATTAAGAGCTGGAAGGCTTTTTAATACATTTTAAAAGCAGAGGCAGCATCTGGGACTGGGCGCAAGCCGGGAATCAGCTGATTCCTGGCTGGCGCTGGGTCCCCCCTTCTGCACTTTAGCCTTTTAAATTTATTAAAAGTCAGTTGGTCCCCACTACCCCCTGCCTCCCCTGGCCCTTCCCCCCTCCCCCGCCCGCGGAGATGGGGCTACGGGGAACCGACTTTGAAGCCGGCTCCTCCCAGCGCCGGCTCCTGATAGAGGCAGCAAGGGGGGGGAAGTGACTAGTTGAGGGGATTAGTCGACTATCCAATAAGCTTTTGCTTATCCGATAGTCGTCTAGTCACTTACATCCCTATTGGAAACATGATTACAATAAATAAAGAATATTTTGCATGTCTGAAGAAATCTTTTTACTAGGTGTATTGACCACTAAAGAACTTGGCCACCACTAAAATGGCAAAAGCTAGAAATGGCTATTCTGTCTAGAGTAACAGAATTTAAAATTGATGAGGTGGGCAAGATAGTATCTTTTATTGGACCAACTTTTGTTTGTTAAGGAGACAATCTTTCAGTCTACACAAAGTGATTCTTCAGGTTTGAGGAAGTTATTCGGATCTGGCATATGCTCGAAAATTAGGTGAGTTTAGTGATCAGCAGTGTGAAAAATTCACATCCATGCCTGGCATAGTTAAGTTGACCTAAGTACCCATGTGGATAGCACTATGTGAGTGGAAGTATTATTCTGTCGACCTAGGGACAAACCTCTCTGAGAGGAGTATTAACTAGGCTTATGGAAGAATCCCCCATCAGAGCCATCTCACCCATAGGATGGTGATGGGCAGCCCCCTCCAGGATCAGGGCAGGCTGGGACATTACCTAGGGTCTGGATTGAAGGGGCAGTAGGGGTCACGCACCCCCTACACTCACCACAGCAGAAGGAGCCAGACCAATCCAGCAGCCTGCTCCCCACTGCTGCCATCTCCCAGCCTGCTGAGCTCAGCTTCACCACAGCAGCAGCAAGCAGAGTGACCTTGTCCCAGCTCCAAGGCTCTTTACTTCCTGCCCCTGTGGTGAAGCAGAGGGTAGCAGGCAAGGAGATGGGCAGTGAGGTGGAGCACAGCAGGCTGCCAAGCCCCTGCAGGGTTGCAGGGGCTGACCTCTGTTGCCACCCCAAACCAGGCCCTCCCAGTAATCCAGTAAGCAGAGGAGGGGAGAGTGCAGGGCCTGTGGCAGAAGGATTGCCCCATACTCCCCTATAGGGATGTGAATGGATAACCAGCTGCCTGGTAAGCATCACCCCATTAACTGATACCCAGGAGCAGCCTGCTTGTGGTGGAAGCAGGGGTCAGTAGCTACTCCCCCTTCCCGCCTCATGCTTGATTCCTGCTACCAGCCACTCCACCCCAGGATCCTGCTTAATCAGTTAACTGATTAACAGGAATTTTACAGCCCTAACCCCCCTAGTGATGGTCCTGCCTCTTGTCAGTGTAGATAGTGTCTTTATTGTACTGCTATACTGTTTTAAGGGCAGACAAGCTCTCAGAGTGTCACAGTTAAATATAAGGTAGAAAAGACTGTTAAACATAAGGGGTGCGTCCAGACTGGCAAGTTTTTGCGCAAAAGCAACTGCTTTTGCGCAAAAACTTGCCAGTTGTCTACACTGGCCACTTGAATGTGCACAAGAGCACTGACTTTGTAATGTACAAAATCAGTGCTTCTTGCGCAAATACTTTCACGCTCCCGCTCGGGAAAAAGCCCTCTTGGGCAAGAATACTTGTGCAAGACGGCCAGTGTAGACAGGTAAGAACTGTTTTGCGCAAAAAAGCCCCAATGGCGAAAATGGCGATCGGGCTTTCTTGCGCAAAATCGCGTCTAGACTGGCCACGGATGCTTTTGCGCAAAAGCACTTTTTGCGCAAAGGCACCCGTGCCAATCTAGACGCTCTTTTCCGCAAATGCTTTTAATGGAAAATTTTTTCCGTTAAAAGCATTTGCGGAAAATCATGCCAGTCTAGACACAGCCAAAGGAGTCACGTTATTAAGAGACCATTCAAGATGAAGTTGGCAATTAACATTTGTGAAGTTATTGCACAAAGGAGGGTTAGTTACAGATTGTTGTAATGAGCAGGGCTCGCCAAGTGGCGGCGAGCTCTGCTTGCCAGCCGCGCGGAAGCGCACGCTGCACATGTGCTGACCGCGCGCTGCGCGGCCCTGCTGGGCTAAAATCTACTCGCCACGGGCAAGTAGATTGCCTAATTTGTCGTGCCCTGGTAATGAGATGTAAATCCAGTCTCTATTGATGCCATAGTGCAGTTATGAATTTAAGTTTCCAGGCTCATTTTTGGGAGGTGTCGTGCAAGTTTTCTTTAAGGATGAGGACTGAGCAACTAGACATGGAACTATGGTTTTGCGGTGTTTGCCTCAGGTAAGAGAGGGTTATCTTTTTCTAATGTATTAGGCAAGCTCATTTGAGAGTGTAGGGATTGTCTGGCTTCAGCTGTCAGAGCAGCTGACACATTGGGTGAAATAGGGGATGAGGGGGGGCAGACCCAGGACCTGCCTCAGTCTCTCTCAGCTGCTGTGGGCTGCAGCCATACAACTGTCAACTACGCACACAGCAGCAACATCCTGAGTAGGACGTACTCCAAATAGGGGCACTGGGCATTTTACGTATCCTACACAATATATAATCAATTAGTAAATATTATTAGAACAACCAACTCTTGCTTTGCTATAAAATGGGCTTAGTAAGAACAATTGATGGGAGGGAACGGGCAGGATTGACCCACAGGTCCTGCTCAATGTAACTAGAAATAGGCCCTTCATGCCAGCAACCTAGTGCAAGGCGTTCCATTGCGTTGTAAGAAAAGGAACCATGACCTGGTACTGTAGGTAGCATATGAGTGAAGCGTAAGTGAACTAGGCTTTATTATTGTATTATAGCAGATCTTCTATTAATTGCTATTGCACTGCATTAATTGCTTTAGAATTTATTGTATTTAAGGTTTAAAGTGTATAGTAATTGTTTTTAAGGCTTGTAAAACTTAAACAACTGTATTAACTGCTTAAAGCTTGCAATAAACAAGGAAGTGGTTAAGTAGCCCTGGAGTGTCCTGGTTTTCCTTGGATCTAAAATAAATCAAACCACACAATAATCTACACAACAAACTTGCTACCCGAGGATGTTACATGGGCCACAGCCATGTGCTGGTTGGGCTGCAGGCAGCCTATGTGCTGGGGGGCTACACCGACATTGCATGGACGCAATAACTAGCGTGTGAATCTACGGCTGCTTCAGAAGATGGTGCCACCAAATCACCGGGGACATTCCAGATACAAACCGCCGGGGACAGGCTCTTCCGCTGGCAGGAGGGTAGCTACGACAGAGAGGTGGCGGGAAGGCAGCGTGGATGGGCCTACCCCTGTGGTGGGGGCCAGGAGAGCCCACCTAGGCGGGAAGTCAGCGGGCACACACAGCCCAGCTCCTGGGAGGGCAGCGCCTCTTCCACCCTTCAACTCACTCGCTTAAAAGGGCAGAGGTGGTTTTCCAAATAGTGCCTCGCTATCTCCCCTCAGCCGCACTACGCCGGAAATGCCTCACCCCTCGCGGGCGGGGCGGAAATGCCTGACCACTCACAGGCGGCCGGGGGGGGCGCCACCGGAAATGCCTGACACCAGCCTGAGGAGGGAGGCAGTGACGAGACAGAATGGGAGGGGGGAGATGGAGGAGAAGGGAAGCAAAGCCCTGTGATTGGCCGGGGGCGGGTGAGGCGAGCGTTTCGGTTCTCGTTCTAAAGGGAGGGGGAAGCCCGGGCCGCGCTGCATTGTGGGAGCCGTAGGCAATGCCCACTTGCTTGTCGCCCTGCTTCTCCTTACCACTCGCGCGCACAAGGCGGAAAGAGGGGGACAGCGCGGGCCATGCTGGGAGCTGTAGGACGAGAACGCTCCTAGGCGTCTAACAGACTGCGGCTCCCGTCACTCCTTGCGTGGGACCCCGCGACGGGGCGGAGGGCAGCGCTGCGGCAACGGCGATCGAGGCAGGCGGGCTCGGCGCTGAGGAGCCGCTAAGCCCCTCTCCCCGCCCCATCGTGTGGAGCCCTAGAGCGGCAGCGGCTCCCCGGCGCCGGCCGCCATCTTGTGCTGGTGCGGAACCCAGCGAGGCGCCTCGGCCCCCGAAGGTGGAGCGGGCGGGGCCGCCCCTCTTCTCCCAGCCGCCTTGGGCCCTGCCTTTGCCCGCTGCCTTCGCCTCAGGGCCCCGCCGCGCCAGAGCAGCTTCCCCTCCTCTCCGCCGCAGGCCTGCCGCCGCTCGCGCCAGCAGCCAGGGACAGCCGCCCCTCGGCGGGTGCTGCGAGCAGGAGCAGCCCCTCTATCTCCCCCCCTCGCCCTTAGCCTGCCTAGCGCCGCCGCCCCTGCCACGAACGAGCAGCCCCGCAGAGAGCGGGAAGCCGTGTCCACCACGCCCCTGACACCCCCTCGGCCGGGAAACTGATGCCGCCATCCCCTAGACGAGGCGGGTCCTCCTAACGGAGCCGTGCCCGGCCACCAAGGGCCAGATCCTTGCCTCTGCCTCCCCCCACCGTCCCCTCGACTCTTTACCGCGCCTAACCTAGTCAGGAGACATCACTTCCTACCCCTACGCTCGTGCCTCTTCCCTAAACTAGACAAACATATCAGGTGCTGTTGCTACTCCAGGAGACGGGCAGACGCCCACTGGCTCTGAACTGCTGCTCTCTACTACCCACGAGCCCGACGCTCCAGATCAGGAGATAAGAGACCCAGCCCTGACAAACTGCTGACACTTCCCGCCCCATCAGGAGATCGAAAGAGACCCACCCCGAGGTACTGCTCCTGCTCCTCGCACACATCGATATCAAGAGGAAAGCTACCAAGAGCTGCTACAACTGCAAAGAAATGAAGATCAAGGATGCCAAGAAACCATGTAAGCTTGAGTGTCATTACACACACATATTTTGCTTTTCTTAGATTAGGAAGAGAGATTTATTTTCCATTTGTGGGGTGGGATGGAAAAAATGATGTAAAATCGTGTTCCCTTAAAATTGATCTGGCTTATAAGTGCAGAAGTTTTCTAGGATATGAATCTATCCAGCTCTTGACAGGCTGTTCTAGAAAATCAATTGAGCTCTGAAATCATGTTTCTTTAGCAACAAGAGTTAATAATACTTTTAAATATGTGGGAGACTGGTGAGGTGAGCTACATAAGTAATTCAGATAATGAAATGTTTCTCGTGGAAGGACTTTTGACAGGTGGAAGGAAGAGCAGGCATGTTATGAGGATATGGGTCTTAGTTCTGTGTAATCTAATGGTTTCATCAGTGCATCCAAGTTGTCAAGTAATCAATCCCATGTCCCTGGCTACACAGTTACTAGGATAATTCTTGTGCCTTCTAAAGCTTCTTAAATATGAGTGGGTTGGAAAGATGTAGAGGGGGAACCGTACTTTACAAAATAAATTAGTGTTACAGGGTGATTTTTGTTACTTTGAGTACACTCTTTCACAAAGAGCGTTAGTGATATTTCTTTCTGTTACTACTATTCGTGTTATTGTTTATTGTAGCACCTACAGGCCACAGTTGCTATTATGTTAGATACTAGACATACAGGATATAGGAAAAAATAGTCTTTGCCCCACAAAACTTTATAGGCTTTTGAATAGTACTCATCAAGATAGCATATGAACTTGTGAGGTATAGGTGAGTACTAGTATTTCCATATTACAAATGAACAACTGAGGTACAGAGAAGATTGCCCAGAGCCTGACCCTTTCGTGAAGTTCATTCACTTATTTGCAGTTGCCATCTGAATTTTTTCCTAGAAAAGCTTAATGTTTGAAAAATTATATAGTAAATGTCAGCACCCTATTACTTGAACAGCCATGTGTTAAAACACCATTGAGCATGCACATTGTGGAAGAAATATTAGTTAGGCTGTAGAAGGGGCTATAAACCTATAATTTGTTCACTTATGAAAAATAATTGTACTATATTAATCTCTTCTAATGCATCAAATAAATGTTAAGTACTCCATATTGTAGAGTGTTGAAAACACTAAGTTACTGTTAACATCAGTGGAAACTACAGTTGCTGAGTACACTGCAGAATTGTTCTCAAGTAAACAGTACATTAGTAGTGGTTTTAGAAAATGTCTTCTCAAGAATGTTTTCTTCTATGCTGTTTCCAAATAAACAATTTTAAGTGCCCTCACTAGTAAGACTTGTCACTAACAGTTGAAACTGCTTGAAGACAAGAATTAACAATTTTAGGTCTGTAACATCAAAGTTTATAAGTATTTAATGAATAAATATTAAGTTTGACCCGAAGTTACTCTTAATTTTGTAACAGATAACTAGTGAATTTATTAGCTCTCATGGCCATAAGGCAAAAACACAGTGACAGTCTAAGCTGTTTTTTTCTTTGATACACTTTTTTAACATATCCTATATATTTTTATGTATGAAATGTGTCACTTCAGTTGCAGATACCAGAACAGGGGACAATAGTTTCTGATTGATTTTTTTTTTTTTTTAGGGGGCATGGGAATCATTTTGCATCCTTTACTCACATGAGTTCTCCCATTGAAATCAATGGAACAATTATTAGGTATAAGGAGTAGGTGCATGAATTATGGCTTGAGAATTGGGCTAATAGTATCAAATTTATAACTCAACAGTAAGTATCAGTTTTCAGTTAATATGGGGGGGGGGAATTATGTAAATTCATATCTATATGTTTTAACTAGCAAATAGTTGGGGGGGGGAGGGGAAGAAACATCAACCTTGCTTACAAAAGGAAATGTGCCTGTTGCTAACAGATATCAGTAGTGACTATAAGCAAAATACAGTTAAAAAGCATTAAGTGTTTGCAAGTGTAAACCAGATGAAATAATGTTCAATAGAACTGAACATAAGAACGGCCGTACCGGGTCAGACCAAAGGTCCATCTAGCCCAGTAGCCTGTCTGCCGACAGTGGCCAGCACCAGGTGCCCCAAGAGGGTGGACCGAAGACAATGATCAAGCGATTTGTCTCCTGCCATCCCTCTCCAGCCTCTGTCAAACAGAGGCCAAGGACACCATTTTATCCCCTGGCTAATAGCCTTTATGGACCTAACCTCCATGAAATTATCTAGCTTCTCTTTAAACTCTGTTATATTCCTAGCCTTCACAGCCTCCTCTGGCAAGGAGTTCCACATGCTGACTACACGCTGTGTGAAGAAGAACTTTCTTTTATTAGTTTTAAACCTGCTACCCATTAATTTCATTTGGTGTCCTCTAGTTCTTCTATTTAGGAACTAATAAATAACTTTTCTTTATCGGCCCTCTCCACACCACTCATGATTTTATACACCTCTATCATATCCCCTCAGTCTCCTCTTTTCTAAACTGAAAAGTCCCAGTCGCTTTAACCTCTCCTCATATGGGACCCGTTCCAAACCCCTAATCATTTTAGTTTCCTTTCTGAACCCTTTCCAAGGCCAAAATATCTTTTTGAGGTGAGAGACCACATCTGTACACAGTATTCAAGATGTGGGCGTACCATAGTTTTATACAGGGGCAGTAAGATATTCTGGGTCTTATTTTCTATCCCTTTCTTAATAATACCTAGCATCCTATTTGCCTTTTTGACCGCCGCTGCACACTGTGTGGAAGTTTTCAGAGAACTGTCCACGATAACTCCAAGATCTTTCCTGATTTGTCGTAGCCAAATTAGCCCCCATCATACTGAACAAAGCATGATTTCAAAATGTAAATTTCCTAGTGTAAATGAGGCTATAATACAATACTGGCACCTGAGTTAGTACTCTGTAGCTTTCACAATGATGTTATATTAGGGATATAAGAGAGTAGTCCATTATCTGATAAGCCTAGGGCTTACTGGGTATTTGAGTCAACTATCACTCCCTCTTCCCCCAGCAAGGGGGGCATGGAAGCAAGAGATGGTTCTGAGGGGAGTCAGCTTAAAAGCAGGCTCCCCGCAACAGTGTCGCCTGCTCCCCAACCCTGCACTGCTGCCTCTGATAGAGCACAGGGGACGGGGCAGGGGAGGCTGCTGCGAAGCAGCCCCTGTCTGCGGGATCCCAGCTCCTTGCTGGGATTCCCTGCAGACAGGGGCTGATAGACCCAGCACGAGCTGGGACCGAGCAAGCCCTGCTCAGCCCTGGCGCACGCTGGGCCTGAGAGCTACCCCCACTGTAGCTCTGCATTTTAAATGTAGTAAGAGTCTCCTGGCTTCTACTACATTTGAAATGCAGAGCTAAAGCGGAGTAGGTCCCAGACCTGGCAGGAGCCGGACTGAGCCAGGCTTGCTTAGTCCTGACTAGTGCTGGATCTGGGACCTAACCCCACTGTGCCTCTGCAGTTCAAATGTAGTAGGAACCAGGTTGCCTGCGCACCTGGCTCTTACTACATTTAAACTGTAGAGCCGCAGGAAGGGTAGTTCCTGGACCCTGTGTGAGTCAGGATTGAGCAAGCCTTCCCTTATCAACTAATTGTATAGTCAATAACATTTTTAATCGACTACACGATTAGTGAATTATCTGCCTTTACCTTATCTTATATGAATTCTAAGAATTGCCCACACTTGGCATTTGATTAAAAACATTCTCATGCTTGTACTTAGAATAGTATCTTCGCTTATGGTAGAAATAATGAAAGTAAAGCCCAGTTGCACGCAGAGACGATGGTAGCCTCTGATAGCATAATATCACTTTGAAAGCATTGTGAGATGACAACCACCATGGAAGAGGGAAGTTGTTCATGAAAATCATTGCAGAAGAAATAATGTACTTCAGCCTCTGCTAAAGAAGAAACTTTGAACAATGAAGAATAATGTAAAAACATAAGTAATCCTAAAAAATATTTTACAAATTACATGTTGTACCACATGTGCACAACATGGAGAGCAGAAATGAATGTGTGGAGCAGTAGACAGGGACAGCTGTGCAAGCTGGTGAATGTAGAGGTCAGGACTGGCCAATATACTCTTGACTATTTTGTACTGCTGTAGAGTGAAGTAACACAGTCGGTATTCTGGTAAATGAGGCTCTACAACTTAATTTAAAAAAAGAAAGAAAGGACACCCCCAAAAAAGAGAGTACCCAGCTTGTTTGAGTCATGTATAAAAGTTTGTGCTTACAGGAAATCAGAACATGTTAACTTATGGAAATGCATGGTTAAAGTGCCCAAGGAAAACCTTAACTTTGCATTGTACTGAAACCATGAAGGGGGATGAGGGGAATGAAGTGTCTCTTTAAAATCAGTTCAATCAGATGTACCTGACCTATACAAACGTATGCAGTAATTATGTGATTATGGATGGTTTCACTATAGGGCAGAGTTAGACAGCCAAACAACCTTATGTTTGGATTTCATAAACTGCATATTTCCCTACCTTAAATTTAACCTCAACTTTGTATTTTCTATTTTTGTATTTTTGTTTGAGGGGATAGTCCCTGTAACTTTTTTTATTTTTAAAATAATGTTAGGTATTCAGTTTTAATTACACATTAATTTTGTATTTTTAATCATGGGTTTCTGCCATGTACAATGTTTTTATTTATCTTGTGGTAGTATCTATAAATCTGTCAGGTATGGCTTAGGGATGTTAAATTTAGGTTAATTAATTGAATAATTGATGGGATTTCAGTCGACTTTGATTAGTCTGTAAGGACGCCTCCATCTTTGAATTGTAGCAAGGGCCCCTTTGGGCTCTTGCTACAGTTCAAAAGCAGAAGCACCACTAGGAGTGCGGTGCCAGTGCGGGACTGCTGGGGCTGTTGTACATTTCAAAAGCAGAATTGCAGCATAAGTGGCGTGAGTGGTGTGGAAGCAGGGAAAGGAAAAAAGGGGATTTGTGTACAGCCATCTCAGGTTTGTTAGCAATAGAGCAAAAGACAGGCTAACCCTCTCCCCTAAATCACGGGAGAGTGATAAGAAACGCTTTCTTCGCCTTGCTTTAGAGATAAGGATGGAATGCTGACTTAGGCAGGAACCTTGAGATGAGGAAGCATCTTTATAAACAAGGAGATAACCGTTAGCCGTTGATATATGTAATGGGAGAGTACATATACTTGTCTTTTACTGCTTGTATTTCGAAGATCTGCTTAGGAAGGGGGACACTCCCCCGTTGTCCGGCAGTCTTCCCTTGCAATTGCTCGAATAAACTGCCTCTGCCTTGTTGCTTACAAACTCAGAGTGAGGACTTGTTTTCTTCCACAGTGGAGACTGCTTCAGTTTCCGCTTGTGACATTTCCTGCTGTGCCTCTACATCCCCTCGCCCCATGGAGATGGTGTCAGGGAGAACTGGCTTTTAAGCTGGTTCCCCCCAGCACCGACTCCTGCTCCCTCCTTGCTGCCTCTCCCCCTCTTTGCTGCCTCTATCAGAGAGAGAAGCGACTAATTGCATCACTAGTCAACTATCTGATAAACTTATGCTTATTGGATAGTCAACTAGTTGCTTGCATCCCTAGTATGATAGGCACCATCTGAACATAATAAACAAGTTATAGGATGGCAGAAATAAGGAGTGAAAGAGGGATATAGCTAATCCAAACTAAAATATAACTTATTGATATAATAAGCCTAAATAATAACAGTAATTATAACTTGGCATTTGCCTAGCGATTGTTATATATAGCAACTTTTCTTAACCACAGAAGAGGTGACATTTGGAGACATTTGAAAGAAGGTATGGTAGTTGCTTTACAGATTTTGACAGCTTTCCTAATGTCTCTGGGGTAGTATGAGAGGGCATGTGAAGGTGTTTGTGGGGCAAAGTCACTTTCTGTAAATTATTGGCTGAATTTTCTATATCTGATGTTAACTAAGATAACTAGATTATCATGACATTCTTAGTCACAACTGACTCTCATTTGACTGAGAAGCTTGTAAAGAATGAAAGGAGCTTATTTTTTATTTATTTATATAAGAAGAAAGTATTTCTTGGTAGCAATTATTAATTCTGTTTAATCACGAAATCACAGGAGAAATAATTTGAACAAGACTGAGAATACTTGGAAAGAATGATGAAATAGGTCAGTGTTGGAGAGAACATGTGACAGTAAACTCTGGTCCATTTTCTGTTTTAAAGGTTTAACTTTGATTATTGTAGACAAGTTGCAGGTTAATATTTTTCCTGACACTGAGCTGCCTTTTTGTAGGTGCTTGATTTAAAATTTCAACTGAAGGATTACTACCTTCAAATACTCAGCTGGAGAGAATGGCATCTGGCATAACTAGTAGTCACAGTTCTTATTTGTGACAAGTCCACGTGTAACGTATGTCAAGTTTGGAGATAAAAAATAAGATTTGCTGTAGTATTAGACACAAATTTTGCTACTAAACCTTAATGTTGATGCAACTTGATTTAGAGGACATAATAGCAGTTTCAAGTACCTAAAAGGGTGTTACAAGGAGGAGGGAGGAAAATTGTTCGCCTTGGCCTCTGATGATAGGACAAGAAGCAGTGGGCTTAAATTGCAGCAAGGGAGATTTAGGCTAGACATTAACCACCCTGATAGGAAGTTTTTCCTCAACACTGGAATAAATTGCCTAGGGAGGTTGTGGAATCTCCATCATTGGAGATATTTAAGAGCAGGTTAGATTAGGGATGTCGACTAGTTGACTATCTAATAAGCATAAACCTTATAAGAAGGGCTCGACAATCTATGTAATCTACTCGCCCATGGCAAGTAGATTACATCCCGGAAGAGCTGGGTTCGGGCGATCTCGCTCATGC
The DNA here is from genome assembly GCA_019425775.1 of Rafetus swinhoei. Taxonomy (NCBI): domain Eukaryota; kingdom Metazoa; phylum Chordata; order Testudines; family Trionychidae; genus Rafetus; species Rafetus swinhoei. Next base: position 35,146,374 of record CM033428.1, on the reverse strand, counting down.
GCAGAACGATCTGCTCGTGCGCAGACGCCGGACAGCGCGGCTGGCTAGCAGGGCTCGCAGTGGCTCGGCGAGCCCTGCTTATAAGCACAATCTGATAAGACTAGTCGCTCCCCTCTCCCACCCCGCCCTTGTTGCCTCTATCTCCATGAGGGGCAGGGGACGTAGAGGCAAAGCAGGAAATGGCGTGAGCGGGGACTGAAGCAGCCTCTGCTTGTGACACTTCTGCTGTGATCCTGCTTTTGAAATGCACAAGAGCCCCAGCGCAGCTTCCTTTTGAAATGTGCAAGAACCCCACTGGCGCTCTTACACATTTCAAAGGCTGAAGTTCCGCAGAGAGTGTGGGGCCAGTGGGAGTACCCTGCTGGCCCCATGCTCCCTGCGGGGCTTCTGCTCTTGCTACAGTTCAAAGGCATAGGCACCCTTACAGACTAATCGAATAGTCGATGGAAATCACATCAACTATTTGATCAGTTAATTAATCTAAATTTAAAAAGAACAAGTCAAAAATCACCTAGAAAAGTTAGATGCCTGCAAGTCACCAGGGCCTGATGAAATGCATCCTAGAATACTCAAGGAGCTGATAGAGGAGGTATCTGAGCCTCTAGCTATCATCTCTGGAAAATCATGGGAGACAGGAGATATTCCAGAAGACTGGAAAAGGGCAAATATAGTGCTCATTTATAAAAAGGGAAATAAGAACAACCCAGGAAACTACAGACTAGTTAGTTCAACTTCTGTGCCAGGGAAGATAATGGAGCAAGTAATTAAGGAAATCATCTGTAAACACTTGGAATGTGGCAAGGTGATACGGAACAGCCAGCATGGATTTGTAAAGAACAAATCAAGTCAAACCAATCTGATAGATTTCTTTAATAGGATAACGAGCCTTGTGGGTAAGGGAGAAGCGGTGGATGTGGTATACCTAGACTTTAGTAAGGCGTTTGATACGGTCTCGCATGATATTCTTATCAATAAACTAGGTAAATACAACTTAGATGGGGCTACTATAAGGTGGGTGCATAACGGGCTGGATAACCATACTCAGAGAGTAGTTATTAATGGTTCACAATCCTGCTGGAAAGGCATAACAAGTGGGGTTCCATGAGGTCTGTTTTGGGACTGGCTCTGTTCAATATCTTCATCAACGATTTAGATATTGGTATAGAAAGTACACTTATTAAGTTTGCAGATGATACCAAGCTGGGAGGGGTTGCGACTAATCTGGAGGATAGGGTCATAATTCAAAATGACCTGGACAAATTGGAGAAATGGTCTGAGGTAAATAGGATGAAGTTTAATAAAGACAAATGCAAAGTGCTCCACTTAGGAAGGAACAATCCGTTTCATACGTACAGAATGGGAAGAGACTGTCTGGGAAGGAGTATGGCAGAAAGGGAATTAGGGGTTATAGTGGACCACAAGTTGAATATGAGTCAGCAGTGTGATGCTGTTGCAAAGAAAGCAGACATGATTCTGGGATGCATTAACAGGTGTGTTGTGAGCAAGACACGAGAAGTCATTCTTCCGCTCTACTCTGCTCTGGTTAGGCCTCAGTTGGAGTATTGTGTCCATTTCTGGGCACCGCATTTCAAGAAAGATGTGGAGAAATTGGAGAGGGTCCAGAGAAGAGCAACGAGAATGATTAAAAGTCTAGAGAACATGACCTATGAGGGAAGACTGAAGGAATTGGGTTTGTTTAGTTTAGAAAAGAGAAGATTGAGGGGACATGATAGCAGTTTTCAGATATCTAAAAGGGTGTCATAAGGAGGAGGAGAAAACTTGTTCATCTTGGCCTCTGAGGATAGAACAAGAAGCAATGGGCTTAAACTGCAGCAAGGGAGGTTTAGGTTGGACATCAGGAAAAAGTTCCTAACTGTCAGGGTAGTCAGACACTGGAATAAATTGCCCAGGGAGGTTGTGGAATCTCCATCTGTGGAGATATTTAAGAGTAAGTTAGATAAATGTCTATCAGGGATGGTCTAGACAGTATTTGGTCCTGCCGTGAGGGCAGGGGACTGGACTTAATGACCTCTTGAAGTCCCTTCCACTTCTAGTATTCTGTGAACTTAAATTCTTTGTTAGTTTTCACATACATGTGGACATTTGTTTACATTCTGTCAGGAGAAACAAGATCCAAGTTCAATTCATAAGATCCATAAGACACACAAGATGTGAACTATCTACTTAGGAGTATTTCTTTCAATTATTTTTTCTCCATCGGTTATATAAAAGTAGGTAATTTATATTTGCCTGAAACTTAATCTGTAAATAATCAAGTTTAAAAACTGATGAACAACTAATTATAGTCTATTATCTGACTAAATTGAAGAATCTATTTATGTATCTGCTTTAGTACAGTCTTACCATGAGCCACTAACACCCATGTAAACTTTGTTTGAAATGTAATCATGCAAATGACCTGGCATGCACACGCCCCATGCAGCCCGCTTTCCCCTCCACCCTTCCCTCAAATCCAGCCAGACACAGAGTACTGCACTCTGGAGTGCAGCAAGTGAGTCAGGACACCAGAAACAAACTCCCCCTTGCCTCCACCTCACTGCAGAGATGCCACTGCTCACCTACCCCTGTGCAGTCAGCAGTCTAGGTGGCAGTCAAGATGCAGCACACACTCACCCCTCCCCCACTTCACCCCAGGACAAGCAGAACAAACTCTCTACCTCACTCCAAGGCCAGCATCCACCCACTCCCTCTTTCCCCCACCTACTCCATGCAGTCAACCCCTTATCCCCTTCCCCTTCCCAGCCCAGAATGTTTGAGGAGAGTGCTGGGTATCTGCCTCTCTTTCTTTCTCTCCTCGTGCGGATGGGACTTTCCAAACTTGCCTCCCCTCTGACTCCTCTCCAAGCAACTACTCCCGCCTTCCTCTCCCCAAACTCCCCTATCCTACAACTCTTCTCCCCAGCCAGTTATTTTCTCCTTCCCTCCTCCTTATCTCCCCTCCCTACCTGCTCTCAGAGCTCCTCCATTTCAAGCAGGCAGCTTCTTTTGAAGCTGCTGCTCAGTGAGACGCTCCTCCTCCTACTGGTCAGCTGAGCTCCCTGCGTGCACTGGAGCTCTGACCCTCTGCGCAGGGCTCATTAAAGGGCTGTGCAGGCATGCAGCCTACAGGGAACTTAGCTCAGGGTCCTAATAAGGGGTGGGGAGTGGGCTGAGGTCTCTGCGCTGGGAGAGTCTTTCAGGGAGTAGCACCACTGGTGGGTGCCAGGGTGGTGCACATACAAACAAATGCACTTGACCTCAGTATTGGTGCACAAGACAAATTTACTCCACTCATAGATGGGAAATCTTGGCAGGTACTGTATATAGTACAGGTATTTTGTAAAGTGGTCTTACATTGTTGGTTAAATGAAACTGAAATTTTCATGCACGTGCATGAAATTTTGCATTTTCATGTTTAAAATGTTAAGTTCCTGCTGTGCAAGTATGATTTTATGTAGGTATCATTTCCTGATATTTGCAAAGTACTTTCTTCTAACACTTACCTGCCTTTCTTTGTGGGGGAGATCTTACCTGAACATTGCCTGGCTTTCTAATGCTCTTATGAAATCCAACATCCAAGAATATTACAAGAATTAAAAGGCAAGGCATTGTTTTTAGGCAGCCCTGTGTAGTCTGAGCCCTAATCTCATAGACTAAGAACAGCTTGTTTCCTCTTTTCTGTAAACTGTTTCCAGTGTATTAGGCCCTTGAAAGTGGGGGAGATATCTTGGAAGGACAAGTACAAGGTATTCTGTGAGGATGATGGCTGAAATCTGTATCCTGTTTAAGTCTCCTGGGAAGACTAGAGAAATCAGAAAAGGAAATGACAAGAAGGGTCTCCTTCCCCCACCAGAACTTAGGGTGTGAGCTCTCCCCAGCCACACACAGTTCTATAGCCATCTCACTTCCAGCATGGTGTTGAGCAATGTTCCCTCTATTTTTTCCATCCATGTGTGGAATAAATTTTGTTCTATGCACCAAGGCCACTGTAGATGCACACCACCAGTAGAACACATGCTGCTGGCTGTGGGTGCTTTGCTAATCAGCTGGGCAGCACCTAAATCTCTCTTGGCAGCCACCCAAGCACTCAGCTGAGAGGGAACACTGGTGTTGAGGTGTTGTTCTTAGTCAGCTCAGTTTTTCCTTGTTCTTGAGGTCATACTACCATCATTCTGTCCCCAGCCCACTCAGCCAAACGGAAAGTTATGGCCCGTGCGGAATGTGAAAAGGACCTACAAGGGCATCCTATGAGTGTCCAAGTCCAAAGCATAGTATGTGCCATATCAAACGATCAAAGACAAGACCACCTCAAAATTTACTCCCTTGATGTATCATGTGGAACATCCACAAAGGCTCTAAGGTGAAAATAAACTCTATCTCAGAATATGCCATGATTCAGAGATACAACTGCATCTTAATTAGAGAGGTCATACACTTTAAAATTAGAGAGGTCATACACTGTGAAAGGAAACAGACATGTTGGTTAATAGTTACTTGTGTATGGCCTTGAATTCTACAAACTGGATGTGAAATCCTCAGCCCGTGTCACAACTGTTCAGGAGGTGGTGATGCAAGTAGGAAGTAGTGTCCAGAAGAGGTTAAGCAAACTCTTAACCCATAACCCTGCCAGTAGGATCTCGCTGTGTGTGCTGATCAGTGAAAAGGAAATTTATATGTGCTTATCTATATTTCATTTCATATAATAAAGACCATATATTGAGCCCAGTTTAGGCAACTTCAACTAAGTGAAGGATTCTAGAATGTGAACTGGCATTTTTGCATCTTAAATGCAGCAAAACCATCTCCAGAAAACTCTGTATACTAAGGGTGCAACCTTTTTACAAATAAAAGAAATTTGAAGAAAGAAAGAAAAAAAAAAGTTAAAGCCTATTGACCAGACCTAGCCAAACTATGTTCTAGTTTATCTGCTGAGGTTGAATAGACTACTATAGCAGAAGCAAAGACTGATCAGTCTAAGGTCTGTAATTTGGTGCCATGAATACCCTCCTTCCAGTGCTGAGTAGTTAGCCTCCAAAGAGAGCTATATTAAATAGTACTGGCTTAAAAATACATTCCAAGTTGAAAATTAGAAGTTTTTCATCTTGAGCTGGCTTTCACTGTTTCTCAAAGATTTTGTTGTTGGGTTTTTTGTTTTGTGCCCATTTTTATTGGGTATCCATGAAGCATAAACTACTTGTTGTAATCAGATTAAAGTTTCAAAAACTTTGGGAAGTATCTAATTTCAATAATGAGTCTCCTGTCTCTCTCCATAAATCTTAAAACATTAACAGCAGAAATCAGGAGTATCTGCTATAAAGATGCAGGGGATTTCACAATTATTGGGGTAACTAACAAGCAAAAGAATATGTCCTAATTACATAATACCGCCTTAGACCAGAAAGGATCTTTTGTACTTTATGTAATGCTCAGGATTTTTTACAAAGTCCCAATTACATTTATTACTGAATGGATTAAATCTACTAAGGACCCTTTCTGGTTGATTGGGTAAATATAACTTTGCCTTTCTTCCTCATGACACAGTTAACTTGAAAGTTTTCACTAAATGTGAAATTGCTTAATAAATCTTAACTCTGTCAGTGCGGAGTGCTGGCAGTGCGGATTGGGTGCTTGTGGGAAACTAGCTTAAAAGCTGGCTCCCCATGGGCACCAGCCTCCCGCCTCCTTCAACCCCCCTGCTTCTGTACAGAGGCAGCAAGGGGAGGGGAATGTATGTAGTCGATAGGATTAACCAATAAAGCCAGACTTATTGGTTAATCATTTACACGACTATACGCTAACATCCCTAAACTTGATAGCTAAATTGCTGAGTGGAGATGCTTACTGACTAGCACATTGAAACAAAGTTTGAGTTTTTGAATTATCTTAAAGAAATTGAATAATATAAGATGATAAACTTTCAGAGAGATTAATACTACAGAAATCATTGCTATATTAACACTAACAATTGCAGTATAGTGAAATATTACCTAGACTTAAACATATTGTGCTACTTCTCTGACAAAGGCCCAACAAAAATTCAGCTTCCCAGAATAAAATTACTTGTTCATCTTCTCTGTGGGAGGTTTGGGGAGGCAGGATATCACTTCTCCCCATGTCCAGCAGTTTATAGCAGTGGTAGGCAACTTGCAGCCCATTGGGGTCTACATGTAGCCCATGAGACATTTAGTTTACCATCGCCTAAAAACAGAGCTGCCAGATTCTGCTGGCTTTCATCCACATACTTTTTTTTACTACCAGTATTACAAAAGTGACATGCACTTAAAGCAAGGGCACATGGAGTGAGAGACATGCTGATTGCACACAACATTGTTAGAGCCTGTGCGCTTCCTCTGCATCCGATCAGAGTGCTGCTATGGGTCATTTGGCACCGCCTTCAAATTCTAGGAAAACTATCCTATCTGGAGATACCATCTTGGTTACAACAATCTTGTGGCCCACTGAGATGGAGGGTGTCTCACTAGCCTAGGTTAACCCTCACTGGTTTATAGGAACTTTCTAGTTCCAAGTATAAGTAATACCTACCTGAGGGCCAATACTTTTGTTTTTACTTGTGTGTTTTGGTTGGTGTGTTCCTGTCTTGTATGTACCCTAACATCCGGTAATTTTCTGTTCTAGTGTTCCATTTTTGCAGATCTACAGCTACAGTTAAGTTCCTTTTTCCTTCCATGTTTTGCATGGATGCACATGTCAAAGCTTGCTTCAAGATGTTTATTAGTATTTTATAGTATCTAGTTAGTTCTCTTCCCCCATCACCACCACTACTAATCTGATACAATTTGGAATTAAATTTTGGACAAGTTGGATTTTTTTTCATGGAATCATGCACCATTTTTCCTTATAAACTGGATCTGAATTGAGTTTAAGATCAAGAGACTGTCCAGAGAAGCTTTGGAAAAATAAGTTACCAATTGTCCCAGTCAGCTTGCACTTGGAGAGGTAAATCATCATGTGAGATTCCACGTTTGGTATTCAGGAAGTCCAGTTGGGAACGTAGATGTTTCTAAAAACAGAAAATTATTATATAATATCGAGTGAGATCTGAGATGTGCTGAGAAATATGTTGGAATGAGCATATAAAGATTTGTAGAAGAGTTATGTATTGTGAAATTGAAGAAGGTTTTGCTTTGAAGCATCATGATGAACATTTTTCAGAAAGGACTGTGATGGCAATTTATCATCATAAAATAATATATAAGCAGCATCTCCAGTAACAGCTGCTGAAGAGAAGATGGTAGATCTGGAGAATTTATACATAAACATGTCAGAGGTAGGAAATGTTAAGTTAACTGTTAAAAATTTCAAAAAGCAGTAATACAGTGGAACAAACTATTTTAGGAGCTGGTAGAATAGTCATCTTCAGACATACTTTGGACTAGATTAGAAATCTCTTTATTGGAGATTTAGAGAGAACATCATCTGTGACACAATAAATGAGAATATACTAGATGAAACTACTCAGTACTCTCCAGAAGACATAGTTCTGAATACTGATTTTTCACTTGATGCTTGCATACGCCAATTGTGAGCTTGACCTATTGTATAGCATAGGCTTCTGTAATTAAAATAGTCTTTTTGTCCACTGTCACTCCAAACTATCCGGAGAGGAGGAAATGTAATTGAGACACAATACCAGTACAGGTAGGACCTCTCTGGTCCAGCAACATCTCTGGTTAGGCAGGACCATGGATGTTGTTGGACTGGAGATCATTGGCAGCCAGGAGGGGAGACCAGTGGCCCGAGGCTGCTAGCCCCCCTGAGAGAGCCTGGCAGCCTGCAGCAGGAAGCCAGAATTGATTTCCCCTGGTCCAGCAAACTCCCTCATTGGATGCCAGACTTGGGAGGCCCAACATGTATTTCAGTAACAGTGAAGAGAAAGGTATGGAAACACTAGCTGGAACTCCAATTCAGTAACATTCCGTATCTTGCATGCTTGGTACTAGCCACCTGCAGTTTCCGAGATCTATACAACCATTCTTTTTTCACCTCCAGGAATTAGCTATCTTGGTTCTGTTGTAGTTTCTTCAGAAATCAATGGAAGGGTGTCTGTTTCTCAGAATGGTTAAATATATTATATGGTCAGGAGAAATCAACACTTAGATTTATTGACACCAATATTTAAAAAGGGCTCTAGAGGCGATCCTGGCAATTACAGACTGGTAAGTCTAACTTCAGTACCGGGCAAATTAGTCGAAACAATAGTAAAGAATAAAATTGAGGCACGTAGAAGAACATAATTTGTTGAACAAAAGTCAACATAGTTTCTGTAAAGGGAAATCCTGTCTTACTAATCTATTAGAGTTCTTTGAAGGGATTAACAAACATGCAGACAAGGGGGATCCAGTAGATATAGTATACTTAGATTTTCAGAAAGCCTTTGACAAGGTCCCTCACCAAAGGCTCTTGTGTACATTACATTGCCATGGGATAAGAGGGAAGGTCCTTTCATGGATTGAGAACTGGTTAAAGACCGGAAACAAAGGGTAGGAATAAATGGTAAATTTTCAGAATGGAGAGGGGTAACTAGTGGTGTCCCCAAGGGTCAGTCCTAGGACCAATCCTGTTCAACTTATTCATAAATGATCTGGAGAAAGGGGTAAGCAGTGAGGTGGTAAAGTTTGCGGATGATACCAAACTGTTTAGGATAGTCAAGACAGAAGCAGACTGTGAGGACTCCAAGAAGATCTCACCAAACTGAGTGATTGGGCAACAAAATGGCAAATGAAATTTAATGTGGATAAGTGTAAAGTAATGCACATCGGGAAAAATAACCCCAACTATCATTACAGTATGATGGGGCTAATTTAGCTATGACAAATCAGGAAAGAGATCTTGGCGTTATCGTGGATAGTTCTCTGAAAACTTCCACACAGTGTGCAGCGGTGGTCAAAAAGGCAAATAGGATGCTAGGAATTATTAAGAAAGGGATAGAAAATAAGACCCAGAATATCTTACTGCCCCTGTATAAAACTATGGTACGCCCACATCTTGAATACTGTGTACAGATGTGGTCTCCTCACCTCAAAAAAGATATTTTGGCCTTGGAAAGGGTTCAGAAAAGGGCAACTAAAATGATTAGGGGTTTGGAACAGGTCCCATATGAAGAGAGGTTAAAACAACTGGGATTTTTCAGTTTAGAAGAGAGGAGACTGAGGGGGGATATGATAGAGGTATACAAAATCATGAGTGGTATGGAGAGGGCGAATAAAGAAAAGTTATTTATTAGTTCCCATACTAGAAGAACTAGAGGACACCAAATGAAGTTAATGGGTAGCAGGTTTAAACTAATAAAAGCAAGTACTACTTCACACAGCGTGTAGTCAACCTGTGGAACTCCTTGCCAGAGGAGGCTGTGAAGGCTAGGACTATAACAGAGTTTAAAGAGAAGCTAGATAATTTCATGGAGGTTAAGTCCATAAAAGGCTATTAGCCAGGGGATAGAAATGGTGTCCCTGGCCTCTGGAGAAGGATGGCAGGAGACAAATCGCTTGATCATTGTCTTCGGTCCACCCTCTCTGGGGCACCTGGTGCTGGCCACTGTTGGCAGACAGGCTACTGGGCTAGATGGACCTTTGGTCTGACCCAGTACGGCCGTTCTTATGTAGATGGAGGCTAATATTTGCCTTATGATTTACATATAATTAGCAGGGATGTCAACATGTAGATGACTACACGATTAACCAATAAGCCTGTGCCTACCGGTTAATCCTGTCAACTACATGCATTCCTGGCACTGCTGCCTCTTCCCTTCCCCCACCACTACTCTCCTGCCTCTGTCAAAGGCAGCAGCGCAGGTGTGGGGAGGGGACAGGGGAATTTGCTGCTAAACATCCCCTGCTAAGGATGTTACATTGCAGTTAATTTACTAGTCGAGTAATTGATGGAATTTCCATCGACTAGTCGATAGGCACTTCCACATTCCTCTTTTGACATGTACAAGAGCCCCCACTGGGGCTCTTGTACATTTCAAAAGGAGGAATGCAGAACACCTTATGCAGCCTGGGGCCAGTGGGAAGTCCTGCTGACTCCCAGCTGCATGCGCATGCCAGCTTTGAAATGTACAAGAGTCCCCAGTGCGGGCTCTTGTGCATTTCAAAGTAGAAGCGCACTCATGGAGCCCGGGGTCAGCTAGGGACTCCCCAGCTAATCCTGGGTTCTGCAGAAATGCCTAGGTCTTTCAAAGGGGCAGTGCCACACAGCTTATCGCCGGCTCAGTTGTGAGGCACTGCCCTTTGAAGTAGCCCTCTTCCCTCTCCCCTTTGCTGCCTCTGTCTGATAGTCAGCAAGGGGAGAGGGAGTCAACTGACTATCCAGTAAGCATTTGCTTATCGGATAGTCAACTAGTCTTTAACATCCTTAGCCACACCTCCCCCCCACCCATGGGGGTCCAAGCTCCCCATAGACAGAAGCTGCTCAGCATCTCATTGACTGGGGGGTCATGGACGGGGGGGTTGCTGCCATCCCGCACTGCTGCCTCTACAGCTGGTCCCCGAGTTGCGAACAGTCCACTTACGACTGTTCACAGTTACGACCAAAGTGGTCGTAAATGGCAGATCGAGTTACGAACGCGATCCGCGCTTACGAACAGCGCGGTCACGTGTAACTCAATGGGGTCCGACTTACGAACGAACCGAGTTACGACCAATTGCTTGGTCCGTAACCGGTTCGTAAGTCGGGAAGAGGCTGTATATCAGAGGCAGCAACACAAGATAGCCAGTGGAGCCGGTTTGCATGGGGAGTTCTTTTTTTAAACTGGCTCCTCTCGCAGACTGGCTCCCGCCTGCCACCCTGCATTGCTGCCTCTGATAGAAACTCTGCACTGCTGCCTCGGGCCCAGAGACTATCAAATAGTCGTTTAGCCAATAATATTTTGATGCAGTTACATGAATATTTAATTATATACTGTCTAACTTCCCTAATAATTAGTCTGCTTTGTTGCTAGGCCATGGCAGTCTATATATTTAAAATCCTATATTACTGTTTAAAAGTGAAGAATTTGTTTGGTCTTCTGTTCTTGGAAAAATTATAGGTAAACTTCCTTTTTAAAAAGCTGCGTGGGGAGTAGTTAGTGGATTTGATTTATCTTGGGAGACCATATGAAGTTGGGAGAAGGAAGGGAGTGGAGGACAAAATACTTTGTGTTTTAGTTTTATCCAGGTTCAGTAGTGTACGTTTTACAAAGATAATTTCAAAGGAGCAGCTAATAACTTCTCGTTTCTTATCTGGTTCAAAACTTTAAATTGTTCCTCTCTCTTGCATTGAAGAAAAGAAATGGTATTAATCATTTTCTAGTTCACAGAGCATTTGGTCTACATATTCTCAGTTTGTGATATATCATGTTTGCTTTTCAGCAATATTCATGGAATACTTTTTCTATGTCCACAGCTTTTCCGTGGTTTGGAATGGACATTGGGGGTACACTGGTGAAACTTGCATATTTCGAACCTATTGATATCACTGCAGAAGAGGAGCAGGAAGAAGTTGAAAGTTTAAAGAGCATCCGCAAATATTTGACTTCGAACATAGCCTATGGATCCACTGGCATTCGAGATGTCCACCTTGAATTGAAAGACTTGACAATTTTTGGCCGAAGGGGAAACTTGCACTTTATTCGATTCCCAACTCATGACTTGCCTACTTTTATACAAATGGGAAGAAATAAAAACTTCTCAACACTACATACGGTGCTTTGTGCCACTGGAGGTGGTGCTTATAAGTTTGAAGAAGATTTTCGCACAGTAGGTAGCCTACCTTCCCTAGTATTGTAGCCTTTGTGAGAAAAGGAACGTTACAACTGTTCAATCAGTAGCAGATGGGCATTGTCTTTTTGGACAGTCATTTCATGCCTTGGACATGCAAAGGCTAAATAATTACTCGTTAGAATGCTTTTGGGGTTACTGCTTTTTTCTCACTTGTTCTATTGCTGTTAATATCAGGCTATATTTTTTTTAAAAAAGGAAGATGAGACTTGGCACTGTTAATATGGATTTGGTTGAAAACTAATTAGCTTACATTAGTGAAATGAGTTGAGACATCTGGTCACTAAGTATGGTGCCTTTTTATAGAAAATATCCTTTTTCTATAACACTGTTTCTGTATTGGGACTATTTGAGATTAAGCATTTAGTGAATGGCTCACTTTGGACCTTTTGTTCAATGCAGTCTTTGATAATTGGCATGTGAGATGTTTCCTCCTAGTTTCTCTTCCCCACAGCAGTGTTGAAGGGTGCTATTCCACTTCTGTGGACTGTGTCAGTTCAGAGTGTCTAACCTAAAATGATGGTGTTGAACTCCAACCCAATGAGCAGGGCTCGCCGAACCGCGGTGAGCCCCGCTCGCCAGCTGCGCTGTCCGGCGATCTGCGCATGCGCAGATCATTCTGCGCGTGTGCAGATCGCCCGAACCCAGCTCTTCCGGGTTTCAATCTACTCGCCACGGGCGAGTAGATTGTATTATTTGTCAAGCGCTGCCAAGGAGCATCAGCAGGACAGTCTTTTTCAAGAACAAAAGACCTAAAGCAAAGTGTTACTTTGCCCCCCTTCCTGACAAAAGTAGCCCAGTTTCTAGTTCAGATATTACTTCTGTCACAGGCTTTTTTTATGCTATTTCAGACTAGGCTTGTAAAGCAGTACCTGGTGTGCAGATTTTTTTTGTTGCATTGCAGATACTATTTTTTAAAAGGTTCCCAGACCTTGCTTGGACTCTCCTTGCAAAGAGTCCAGAAATATGAGTGCATCAAATATATAATAATCTCTCTAGCTAGTAATTAAATACCTATCAAATTGTATCCTGTCTAATGAAAAGCTAACTTTGTCCGTATTTAATAGTGTGCTGCTGGGCCAACTAAATGTCCAGCATACTTAGTTCATGAACTGCTAATTTTTTCCTTTTCTTTTTCACAGATTGGAAACCTCCAGCTGCACAAATTGGATGAACTTGACTGCCTTGTCAAAGGCCTGTTGTATATAGATTCTGTTAGTTTCAATGGCCAGGCAGAGTGCTATTACTTCGAAAATGCCTCAGAACCTGAAAGATGCCAAAAGATGCCTTTTAATCTGGATGATCCATACCCATTACTGGTTGTAAACATTGGTTCAGGAGTTAGTATTTTAGCAGTCCATTCCAAAGACAGCTATAAGAGAGTGACTGGAACAAGGTAGTGATTTGAAATCTTAGGTTATGATTCTTGTATGGAATAATGACCCCAATGTTTTCTTAAGCTTTCAAGTAAATTCTTTGCATGTCTTCTGTATATGATAAACTGATTTCATGACCTTTTAGTAGGGATGTTCGTTATTATGTAATTGAATAGTTGTGTAACTGCATGAAATTTTAGAGGTTACACGACTATTCGATAGTCCCCCGGGGTGGGGCTGGCAGCCAATGTGCTCCTGGGCCCACTCCCGGGGAGCCCCCTGCCACTCTTCACTGCTGCTTCTGTATCGGATATGGCAACGTGGGGTGCCACAGGGGAGCTGGTCTGTGAGGGGAGCCAGTTTAAAAACCAGCTACCCATTCAGACTGGCTGCCTGATGCCCCGTACTGCTGCCCTTGATACAGAGGCAGCAGCATGGGGTGGCAGCAGCACCTGTCCACAGAGGGTCTGAACTCCCTGTGGACAGAGGCAGCAGCATTTGGAGGCGGGATGGGAGAGTAGGGGAGGCTGCCATGAAACAGTCCCTGTCCACAGCAGGCCCAGGCTCACTGCAGGCAGAAGCTGCTCCATGGGTTGCAGAGCAGTCTGTCTGCAGAGAGTTCAGGCCCACCGTATACAGAGGATGCTTCATGGTAGCCTCCCTTGCCCACCCCACCCGTCTGTGATAGATAGCAGTGCTGGGGGGGAAGATGGCTTTTAAGCTGGCTCCCCTAGCACCGGCTCCTGCCTGCCCACCTCCTCGGTAGGAGGCAGCAAGGGGGGGCAGATGGGTACATGGGAGCTGACATGTACAGGGAGCTGGACGGGGAGTGGGAGGGAGGTGGATCCGATGCTCGTGGGGAGCCAGCTTTTAAGTTTGCTTCTCCTGAGCACTGGCTCCTGCTCCCCCGCTTCCCTTGTTGCCTCTGATGCAGAGGCAGCAAGAGGGAGGTGGGGAGGGAAATGCTTGTAGTCAACAAGATTAACTGATAACTGATAAGCTTAAGCTTATCCGTCTATGGGATGACATCCCTACCTGTTAGTTTATAGTTAAAGCTGTTGGTAATTAATTTCCATGGCTATAATGAGGTATAGTTAGTGCTTTTTCTGCTGTGGGAGTCTGCAACAGGAGATTGTCATTAATTTTTTTATTAAATTGCATTACTAGAAAATTCCCTCAGCCAGAGGGATGGGGGTTTGAGAGGGATGAGCTCTGGGCCGGTGAGGAGGGGCTCAGGGCAAAGGGCTAGTAATGTGGGGGGCGTGCAGGACTTAGGGTTGGGGTGAAAAGGGGCTCAGAGCAGAGGGCTAGGGGGGCAGGAGCTGATGGGGGTTCGTGCTGGCCAGGCGGCAGTTTCCCAGCATTGGCTGAGGAGGAGGCAGGCCATAGCAGGGGCCTGGCAGCTGCTTCTCTTCACTCCTGCCCCTGGTGCCCCAATGGGGTTGTAGCTGTACCTCTCCCTATCTCTGGCCCCTTGCTGCCAGACCTGTGATCATTACACAATGTAGCTGTCCCTTCTGTCAGCCCTCTCCCTTTCTGTGTTAAGAAAAACAATCTCATTCCAGGCACAACCAAACCAATAGCTTGCTTTAACTTATGATAAGAGGGAGCTATGTACTGGGGATGTAAAATCCACGTTAATATAACTTTTAACAGGTTAATTGATTGACCTAAAGTTTAACTGGTTAACCAAGCAGGATCCAAGGTGGGGACTGCTCCAACTCCATGCTAGGGCTGTCACCAGCTCCTACCCGCCAGAGCAGCTCCTGTCCACGGTGGGCCCGGGCTCCCTATAGACTGAGACTTTTCCTGCCTGCAGTGCATCTGGGTGCCCCACTGACCAAAGGCTGTTCTGGACACTGAAGCAACCCCTGACCGCAGCAGACCCCTTGCTGGGCTGGAGCAGTCCCCTGTCTGCATCAGACAGGGATCTGCTCCAACTCTGCACCAGTTACCAGTTAACTGGAACTGGTAACCATTACCATTTAGGGTGATGCTTACTGGTTAACCTTTCACATCCCTACTGCATACCAAATTTGGTGGTCCTAGCTAGGGATGTTAAATATCGGCTCATTGAATAGTCGAGTAACCTCATGAATTTTTAATGGTTTGTTGACTGTTCTATAGTCCCTACGGGTGGGACCGGCAGCCACTATATCGGAGGCAACAGTGCAGGGTGCCAGGCAGAAGTTGCTCTACGAGGGGAGCCAGTTTAAAAGCCAGCTCCCTTTGTGGACCAGCTGCCTGTCACCCAGTGCTGCTGCCTCTGACAATTTGTGCACAGTTAAGCTGATGCCTGTGTAAACATTGTTGCCATGATTTACAGTTGATGGCTTTGCTAAGCAATACCAACCTCTGAGCAAGAAGGCAAACAGAACAGTATTTTCGTTGAAGGAATGTGTTTCTAGATTATTTCGTTTCACTGTATAAGAATGCAGCTTAAAGTCATTCTTTTCTTTCATTAGTTTAGGTGGAGGGACATTTCTGGGTTTATGCAGTTTGTTGACTGGCTGTGAAAGTTTTGAAGAAGCTCTTGAAATGGCATCCAAAGGGGACAGTACACATGCTGACAAGCTTGTCCGGGATATCTACGGAGGGGACTATGAACGTTTTGGCTTGCCAGGATGGGCGGTAGCATCTAGGTAAGCAAGAGACTTACTTATTAACTACTAGAAGATTTACCCAGCATCGTGTGGGTCCTTAACTCAATTTTTGGTTTTTGGAAAAGAAAATGAACATGCTTTTAAATTATTGCTGTGGGGATAAGGATGAGGGTCAGTATGCGGACTGCCCCTGGTAGAGAGGACTACCCCATCCCTCTCTCACTGCAGCAGTTTGGGGCCAGGTGAGAAGTGCGTCTCCATGCCACTGCAGCTCCAGTAGACATGGCTGGGGAAGGGGTGCATTCCACCTGCTGTGGCAGGTCCAGGTTTGTCTGCCCCCTGCTGGTGGTGGTGTTGCCTCCTCCCCCCCCCACTACTCCCTCTTTAATCAGTTAACCGGTTAAATATTGCAGTTAAACAATTAAACGGGATTTTACATTTCTAGTGTTCAGTACCTATTAGCAGAGCTGTTTTTGCAGTCTTACTGTTTCAAGTCCATTACTTTTGTTTTAAAAAAAATAAGTACAGTGAACCTTTCTTAACATTTTAAAACCAAAGTGTAGTATTTGATTACTAGCTAGGGAGACCTTTATAGCAGTCCAATTCTATATAATATTTTATTCCTGAAAAACTAAAGAACAACATTGAGTACAGATTTAAAAGAAACAATTTCCTGCACAGAATATGCACAGGTAAGAACAGGCAGGCATAGAAGGGGGGGGCGGGGAGGAGGAGGAATTCATGAAAATATTTGTCAACCTCTTTACTGGCTATTTGGAATGTTTTGAGAGTATTGATTAATCTGACTGCTTTCCTCATTTTACAACCGCTCTTGCTGTCTGGGCTTTTCCTCACTTTGATACCTTTTAGGATACCAGTCAGGCACCTAGACAAACCCTTTTGATATAACCATGTTTGTTCTACAGCATCTCGGAAGCATTCAGTAGGCACCAGATAAATTAGTTATAAACATACTTATATTGGTGTAGTTGCTAGTAAATGGACATTGAAAAACTCTGCAATTGGGGAAATATTTTTTTGGTGATCTTATTGTAGTCATTGGCTTAATTTACCCACAAAATCTAATACGGCTGTTATAGTTTTAGAGTAACCAACAGCAGGATTCCATCTGGCTGCATATAGTCAGCTTGTTACTAATAAGTTGGAAACCCAGGTTTTATTTTCAAAAAAGTACTGTAATTATAACAGATGCATATCTTCAGCTTTAAAAGTTCTACAAATTAATTACAACTGTTTATCTGCTCTAAAATCTCAGATCCAGCACTTGAATACTAGACTGCAAAGTAGTTCTTCATGGTGGTTTATTTTTATGTTTGTTCTACCCTATTAAACATTCAAATTGACTATTCAGTCATTCTGGTTATATTGCTATTATTTCCTTAGCTTCCATCAAGTACAGTTGCTAGCCAGCACAAGATTTCATAATTGCCAAGCCTGTCTCAGGATGGTGGGATGGCAAGTGTGAGAATTGGGAATCCTCCAGTGGCAAAGGGTTAATACTTTGTTCTGCTCATTGTTCAACTTGCTCATTAGTTGGTGGCTAATAGAGCAGCAGCTATTTACATCGAAGCAGGAATGAGGATGGAGCTGAAGAATGAAAATAACATAGATTTGAAACTAGCATTTAGTATGAAGTAAAAATGGGTTTATCAGTCCTGGAAGTGAAAAGTTGAATACTGTTTCTATGGTTGCATGCATTTCTTTTCTTTAAATAGGTCCTGTCCCTCCCCAGGGAGATCTTACTTTTGGTGCTTTTTTTAATGTGCCCTCAGTTGAAGTCTGTATGCTACCTACTCTCACTTTTTACCTCCTTTTGAAACAGCAAGTGGCTTTAATTTCAGAGGGCTTGGGATGCTAAATAGTGCTGTTTAATGCCAAGTTGTGGAACATGGATTCAGCCACTCCATGTAAAAACGGGGAGGGTTCTTTTCTTTTTCACCCAGAAAGAGACCATAGGCTGTGCGCAGTCAAAATACTGAGTAGGGATATGAGATGAAGTTGTTGAGGGATAGCTCAGTGGTTTGAGCATTGGCCTGCTAAACCCAGGGTTGTGAGTTCTCAATCCTTGAAGGCGCCATTTAGGGATCTGTGACAGATCTGTCAGGGATGGTACTTGGTCCTGCCAGGAGGGCAGGGGACTGGACTTAGATGACCTCTCAAGGTCCCTTCCAGTTCTGAGAAATAGGTATATCTCCATATTAAAGTTTTATGTAGAGCCAGCTGCAAGGCAAAATTCCTAAGTTCCAGGAAAAATAGCATTGTGGCAGCATCAATAAACCTATATGACTTTTATGATTGCATAGTCACTTTAAATTCCATGGCTGTTTTACTTTTATACTTGAAATATTTGTGTTGGTAATATGCGTTTCTCGAAGGTTCCTAAAGGCAAGATTGGTTCAAAATAGTCTTGTTTAGTGAAGAAGTGAGGCTGGCTTCTCAGAAGCTACAGAATATATCAGTTAGGGCTCAGAATTACCTTCACTTGTTCTGGCTAGTGCTGTGGATTAATGTTGCTTAGCTGTGATTTAAGCTGCTCCTTCATGAAATTCTGTAGGGTAATCAGAAAGATCTAACTCCTGGGGACTTGACTTAAAATGTTCGGCGGAAGTATATTTGTTTTTAGGGAATGGATGCAGATAGATACATAACCCTTTGCAGTCTCAGCGGTCAAATTACTATGTTCAGTAATCATTTGAAAAGAGGGTCAGTTAAGGGTAGGATAAACAGGAGTTGAAATTTCCACTATAGCATAGAAACTGTACTCTCACCCTATTGTAAACACACATGTATCACTTTGTATTGTTTTTTTTTTGTTTTGTTCTCCCCTCCAGTTTTGGGAATATGATCTACAAAGAGAAGAGAGAATCTGTTAGTAAAGAAGACCTGGCTAGAGCTACACTGGTTACAATCACCAATAATATTGGATCTATAGCACGGATGTGTGCAGTAAATGAGGTAAACACTTTTTGTTGGGGGTAGAAGAGGGAAATCAAAATTTCATATGCGTAGAGTGGTGGCTTCCAGTCACTGGGAAGACTGGTAGAATAAAACAACTTTCAAGTCCTTTATCAAATTCTTAGCTGAGGTAGTTTGATTCTGTCAACTGGGTATCAGTTCAGAATACTTTTAGTATCTTTTGGAAAGTTTCATAAGGCTTGAGAGTTGACTTCGTAATGATTAACAAAGGTGGTGCCAATTCAGAATTCAAGCTCTTGCAGAATTCAAGCTAACTTCTCACTTATTTCACAGTTAACTTTTGAAATGTTAGTTTATGTGAAATGAGTGCGCTTGTCCTGAGTCTCCTAGAAATAGCTCCATCATCTGTCTACCTTCTCAGAACTTTGCTGATAACAGAATAAACGTGGGGTTCATTTTATTCTTTATAAACGTGGATTAAAACTCCAAAGAGCAGTGGACAGCCAAGAAGCTTTGATCAAAACATGAAGAATATGCTGAAACTAGTTATAAAAGGAGCAAATACGGTAGCTGAGGTACAGAGTAGCAGAAACCTGCCTTCCTTCACTGCAAGCTCTGGATGAGGAAAAGAGAGCTTTTTTCAGCTTCCAGTAGCTGAGCTAGAGTAAATTCCTAAATAGTCACCTAATAGCCAAAAACCTGTGTGAAATATGGATCCTCCTTGGAGTCTTGCAGCACAGCATCGTTGGAAATCCAAGCATCTTTACTCCGCCCCCCCTTCCCCCTACCCTCTTTAGGAGGTGGACAGTTTTTGCATCTGGATGTTATGTTTTGATATCACTCGAGGGAAGGGAATTCCCAATTCTTTCATACCTGCCTGGCTAGTAAGGTTTTTTTGCCCAAACCTGAGTACAGGGCCAGGCAAATATGGCCCACTGACTGAATCCAAGCCACTGGATCCAGCCTGCAGGGTGCAGCAGGAGTCCCAGTCAAGCTCCCTGCCTGCTCCGTCCTGCACGCTGCTCAGAAAAGTCGGCTCTGGGGCCCTGTTTGTATGTGAACAGCTGCAAGTCCAGGGGAGGCAGGTTTTGTACACTGCCTCCACCCCAGCATAATCTTGCAGCTCCAATGGCCAGTGAAAGGTCCTGAATATATTCACATTGACTTTATCTAGGTGAATGGTCCCAGATATATGTATTGCCTTAGTTCAACATACAGGATGTGAGCTGTAGGTCCCTTGCCATTACAGCTAAGCTACTGTTTACCTATTTTACTGTTTCTGTATTGTTTACCTATTGTAATCTATTATAATAATCATATAATTAAAACCATAAGGAAATAAGAAATGTATAAGAAAATATATCTATAGGCAAGCAGGTTAGCCCTATAAGCTACAATACCATGCTTTCATTAACAGCTGAAGAAGAAATGAACATCTGGATTGTCTCACTGTCTTCGGCTTCTTTACAGTGCTGCCTTGTTGCATATGGATCAAGCAGCATTGTACAGGGCTATGAAGGCATTAAGTCCTGCTCTACCAAGAATAAATGTGTTTGATTTAAAAACGAGTAGTCCTGTGACACCTTAGAGTTTAACACAAATATATATCTATATATATCTATCATATATATAGTACCACGAGCTCTCGTGGGCAAAACCCACTCTTCAGATGAGCTTGATTGGAGAAAAAAGGGGGACTATCAAAATTTGTAACAGAAAAAGAAGGAAGAGGGAAAACATGTACCTGTCAATTGTATTGCAGGTGCTAATGAGGCTAATTGAGTAGGCTGGAAGTGTCCCATACTTAGCTTTTGATGTCAGTGAGGGTTGATTTAGTTGGGATTGGTCCTGCCTTGGGCGGGGGACTGGACTTGATGATCTCCTGAGCTCTCTTCCAGCTCTATGATTCTATAACAGGATGGTCCATTATAAAACCAATCTTCCTTACATTTAATGTATTTATTCAAGCCAAGGGAAACTGTGTTAAATTTGCATATGAAGGTCAATTCCACACTCTTGGCTACTTTTAAATCCATTAATGAGTTTCCCTACAGGTTTGTGTGTTACTATTTCTGACATTTGACTTGTGTGCATTTATCTTTTGTCGTAGGGTAGGGATAATCAGCTAATCGAGTAGTCAATGGAAATTCCATGGACTACTCAATTAGTCGATAAGGGGGGAAACTGCAGAGCTGCTGTGGCTCTGCCTTTTAAATGTGTTAAGAGCTGCCAGGCTCTTAATACATTTAAAAAGCAGAAGCGCAGCATCTGTGACTGGGCATGAGCTAGGAATCAGCTGATTCCTAGCTGGCACCTGGTCCCAGATGCTGCACCTCTGCCTCCCCTGCTTCTCATCTCTCTCTCCCCTCCTAGAGAGTGCTCTTTTAAGCCCGCTCTTCACACACCCCTCCTTTCCCCTGTCCCCGTTGCCTCCCTTGCTGCCTCAGAGAGAGGGGATGCAAATTGTCGAGTCACTACTCAACTACCCAATAAACATATGCTTATAGCATAGTTGACTAGTCGCTTACATCCCTAATTCTTCCTCTGCTCTGAAGCATTCAAAATTTAAACCTTTTTGTGACAAACTGTTTTCTTTTCATCCTAGCTTTTTAAAGCTGCACTGGACAGAGAGGAAACTTGACTCCTACTGTTTTCTTTCCTTTTTTAGAAAATAAACAGAGTTGTCTTTGTTGGCAACTTTTTGCGTGTGAACACTTTGTCAATGAAGCTTCTTGCATATGCACTGGATTACTGGTCAAAAGGCCAGTTGAAGGCCTTGTTCCTAGAACATGAGGTAAGCTATGTATGTATGTGTTGCGCTTTATCCTTAATCCCTGATACCTATTTTATATTATCCCATACCTGTTGCATCCAGTCACCTTGCAATATTTATGAAACACAGTAGTATCACTTTCCTTATTCTTAACCTATAGAGAAATAGTTGGTTTTATGTGATGGTTGAGAAGTATGAATAAGAAAACAGAAGGTAAGATAAGTAAGAGGAATGGATTTATTTGTGAGTTTAGTTTTGTGGTAATTTGCATCAATGAGTTCTGGAGTCTGTCTCCTATATTAATCCACATCATATGGGTGGATCATTATGGTGTTCTGGTGGAATAGCTGTTACAGCATTTCATTTATGAAGGGGGAGCAATAGCAAATGGCATTCACATCAGGGGACTTTGAATGGGAGACTAAAGAGGAAAACTCTAGAATATTGTTTTGCTTTGCCTTCTACCAAGTGAAACCTTTCAGTGTATCTGGCATCTGCCACACAGTTTGATATTGAACTTATCTAGAAATTAATACATAAATCAAAATGAATGACCAGGTCTGTGTCTTGTCCAAATAGGCATTTTTCCATGGAAGCTACTGTCATTTAAAGGAATTCAAATAGTTATGGACTATCTTAATTTGAAGGCAGATGCTCTCAGGAGTTGAAGATGTAAGGGAATAAGGTTCAATTGCAGTGCTTCTCTGTTTCACCCTGCATAATCTGAGTTTTTTTACAAGGTTCAGCTTTAACAAATTTCAGCAAGGTACTGAAAATTCCAGAAGATGTAGAGCTGGGTATCATATACATACCACTGGCACTTCCACTTAGATTGTCTCAGCTATTCTCTCAAGAGTTGCTCACTTTTATGTTATTGTATATATTATATGTGTGGGCTAGTACCTAGTATTGTAAGAATCTGTAGTTGAGAGTGAGGAAGAAATAGTTGCCTGTGTCAGTTCTCTGGGTTTGATCTGATAGGGGTGAATCCCAAGAGAAGGACTTCAGGTTTTTCTTTTCTCCCTGTACTTCTCGAAGACAGTACAAGGAGATTTGTTTAATGTCACCAATTGCTGCAGAGAGGTCCAACAAAACAAATATGGATATTCTTTCTACAGAAGTTGGCGTGTTGTCGTTTACATGATTAACTGATAAGCCTGGGCTCATCAGTTAATCCTAACATTTACACGCACCCTCCCCCTTGCTGCCTCTGTATCAACCAGTCCCCCCACACACACACTGCCTCCCACAGAGGAAGCAGCGTGGGGGCAGGCAGAAGCTGGTGCTCAGGGGGAGCCAGCTTTAAGCTTATAAGCCGGCTTCCCCCTGAGCATCAGCTCCCTGAGAGCTACCTGTCCCCTGCGCTGCTGCCTCTGATAGAGGGGCAGAGGTGCAGGGGTTGGGGGCAGGCAGGAGATGGTACATATGGGAAGCCGGCTTTCAAGCTGTCTCCCTTTGTGTGCCAACTCCTTTGGAGTTGGCCCCCACCCCCTGCGCTGGTGCCTTTGTATCAGAGGCAGCAGCATGTGGAGAGCCAGCTTTTAAGCCAGTTCCCCACAAGCAACATCTCCCCCAGAACTGCCTATCATAGAATCATAGAGCTGGAAGAGACCTCAGGAGGCCATCAAGTCCAGCCCCCTGCCCAAGGCAGGACCAACCCCCAACTAAATCAGCCCAGCCAGGGATTTGTCAAGTGGAGACTTAAAAATCTCTAACGATGGAGATTCCACCACCTCCCTAGGTAACCCATTCCAGTGCTTCACCACCCTCCTAGTGAAATAGTTTTTCCTAATATCCAACCTAGACCTCTCCCACTGTAACTTGAGACCATTGCTCTTTGTTCTGCCATCCGTCACTACTGAGAACAGCCTTTCTCCATTCTCTTTGGAACCTCCCTTCAGGAAGTTGAAGGCTGCTATCAAATCCCCCCTCACTCTTCGCTTCTGCAGACTAAAGAAACCAAAATCTTTCAGTCTCTCCTCATAGATCATGTGCTCCAGCCTCCTTATCATTTTGGTGGCCCTCCGCTGGACCCTCTCCAATGCATCCACATCCTTTCTATAGTGGGGGGCCCAGAACTAGAGGCAGTACTCATGGCCTCACCAGAGCCAAACAAAGGGGAATAATCGCTTCTCGGGATCTGCTGGCAATGCTCCTCCTAATGCACCCTAATATGCCATTAGCCCTCTTGGCTACAAGGGCACACTGTTGACTCATATCCAGCTTCTCATCCACTGTAATCCCCAGGTCCTTTTCTGCAGAACTACTACTACTTAGCCATTTGGTCCCCAGCCTGTAACAATGCTTGGGATTCTTCCATCCCAAGTGCAGGACTTGACACTTGTCCTGTTGAACCTCATCAGATTTCTTTTGGACCAATCCTCTAATCTGTCCAGGTCACTCTGGACAATATCCCTGCCCTCCAGCGTATCTACCTCTCCCCCTAGCTTAGTGTCATCTGTGAACTTGCTGAGGGTGCAATCCATCCCCTCATCCAGGTCATTAATAAAGATGTAGAACAAAACCGGTCCTAGAACCGATCCTTGGGGCACTCCGCTTGAAACCGACCGCCAACCTGACATCAGGCCATTGATCACTACCCGTTGGGCCCGACAGTCTAGCCAGCTTTCTATCCATCTTACAGTCTGTTTATCTAATCCATATTCCCTTAACTTACAGTCTCCCACAATATTCTTGTCAGTATCAAAAGCTTTGCTAAAGTCAAGGTATATCCCATCCACTGACTTTCCCATATCCACAGAGCCAGTTACCTCATCATAGAAGCTAATCAGATTGGTCAGGCATGGCTTGCCCTTCATGAATCCATGTTGACTATTCCTGATCACTTCCCCTTAGAGAGAGGCAGCAGCATGGCGGGAAGGGGGGAGAGATACAGTACGTTTGGGAAGCCAGCTTTCAAGCTGGCTCCCTCCATGTACTGGTTCCTGCAGAACTGCCGCCTCCCCTCCCTTCCCATACAGCGGGAGTGGGGAGGAGAGAGAAGGAGGCAAGTGGGAGTTGGTGTTCATGGGGAGCTGTCTTAAAAGCCAACTCCCCGCGAGCACCAGCTCCCACCTGCCCCCTTGCGTGTAAATGTGTAACTGCAGAAAAAAATCCAGCAGTTACATGTTTACAAAAACAGACATTTGTTAGCATCCCTAATTCTTTCCAGCTCTGTGGTGCAACATTACCTTTGCTGAAGCTTAAAGCACACCTGAGGGATATAGTATGATAGCAGTTCAAAGTGCCATTGGATATTTTTGCTGCTCTTGACTAGCTTGCTTTCATATCTGGAAAGGTTGGGAGCTGTCCTAATTACTGATCCTTTTTTTAGGAAGTGGATAGGGAGTTGGACTAAAAAATTGTTAAAAAAGGTAAACATAAATGAAAATTCCTAATAGTTACATGCTCTGCAGGCTCTACAGTATAACTTATATACTGCAGAACCCACAGCAGGGTAACAGCTAGCTCCCCAAGAGCAGGGCCAGCTTTGCAGTTGGCTATTCTCTAGAGCTGCCATGTAACTAATGGAAACAGATAAGCATTCACTTATCGATTAACCGTTGGAACAGTTGTACTTTTACATCCTTATTAGTGAGGTGGTTCTTGTGTTTGTCCATATGCAGCCTAAAAATCCAGTCCAGGGTACAGCTTGCTCTGTTCAGTCCTGGAGAATATCTTTGAGAAACTTAAGGTAGAGAGTTGAGATAAGAAGTGCTGAGCTATTGCATTAGAGGTAATGTCCATGTGGATGTTGAAGTTCAGAGGTCAGCCAGCATCTGTCAGCTTTTCTGAAAAGCCTTTGGTTTTGATGTGTGTTCAGATACCATTGTTATATGCCTTAGAAATATATTAGCTGTTTTTACAAATGAAGGAAACTAAGTTTTGAGTACTTCCAGTAAATGTATATTACAAATGTATATTCTTCATACTTAGTGTGGGCCTTCCAAGTACTCTGTTGTGGCTAAGAAGGTATTTCTGAATGCTGAATTTTAATGTAGTATTGAAACTTGGAATGACTCTTTTTTTTTTTTTTTTTTGGACAGGGATACTTTGGAGCTGTTGGTGCTCT
Source organism: Rafetus swinhoei (assembly GCA_019425775.1). Lineage (NCBI taxonomy): Eukaryota > Metazoa > Chordata > Testudines > Trionychidae > Rafetus > Rafetus swinhoei. The sequence continues at coordinate 35,120,836 of CM033428.1, read as the reverse complement.
TCTTGGATTGCCGAATTTTAGCTGAATTACTGGAAGCCACTACACTGAATTGTTTTCCACCTGGATGGCATTATTACTACATTGTTTAAGTCAATGGGAACCAAAGGAAAAAAACAGCAGTTTTGCTGCAGTTCTTAAATTTAAGTGGTAAACTGCTGGATATTACTGTATTAAGGGAATGGGATCTTGCTACATAAGGCATTTTTAAGTGAAATACCTGTCAGTTTTGCCTTATGATTTCCAGTGATTGTAGCCAGTTTTGAACTTCTAAAATGCAATACATCCTCTGAAAAACAAGCTTCCTAAAGAGAGAATTCCAGCCCTTTTAAGTTTTCATCTTACAGTAGTGTAGACTTAAACATGAACCTTTAATGCTAAGCAAGTATCTTTTGTAGATAATTTGATGAAAGTGGTTTATTTGATTAGTATGTTTTTAGTCTCGTTTACTGCATTGTACTAAGAGCAGAATTTCCCTTGTACTTTTAAAACAATTGACCTGTAAACACCAAAGTGCCATCAACAGAAAGCAAAGATATGTAGCATAGAAGATTATTTCTCAGTATAAAGTTACAGTGCTTAATTATGTTCCAATAATTGTGGAATTTTTATATCTAATGGGAAAATATTTGTTTTTAGCCAATAATATTAAGTGAAAATACAAAGAAGGGCAGCTACTGCTGCATTTCCACATATTTGTACTCTTGTGAAGCTACACAGTTGTCCAGTTCATTTGTTGAAAGGTAGATAGGTGTATTTTGGGAAGATGCCTTTGGATTAGATTCATGATTCAAGGAACAGCAAGCTTTTACAAAAGGCATCTGACATAAAAAATTCCATTACCTTACATTTTAAATCCTAAATCATTTTGATTTCATTGTCCTCCTACTTGTGACACACTCTGGAAAGGTTTCTGATGGCTATCTACTCAAGAGGCCCAGGACTAAAATAATAGTACTACGGTTTAATTCTGGTGTTTTGGCATATCTTTGTAAATAAGCTTGTACAGATTTCATCCCTTCTCTACCAATTTGAAAATATTTAGTCTTTCATTTAATTAATCTTAAAATATTTCACTGCTAATAAATTAATCTCAGATCTTTGTTGATTATTTTAATTTATCTTGCTTAGAATTGGAAGTTTGTTTTTGTAGTTCCAGAGTTTGTATTGCAGAGTCAAAAGGACCAGTGTTTAGTATACTTGGTTAAATAATTCCTATTATTGCAAACAGTGACCTTGGGATAAACTCCATATTTTGAAACTAGTCTTTGTTTTGTCGTCATACTGTACTCTCATACTGTTTTACAGAAATTGAGTTTACTGTGTTAAGTATTGCTGCAGCCAGGAGATAAAGGTTTTAGGCTAGAAAATTCATTTCAGAAGTCAAGCCAACTATGTGTGCGTCGGTGTATTATTTTAATGTGCCTCAGAAGAAATACCCAGTTTTGCAGTAAGTTAATTAATATTAAGTGTTTCCTGTGTATGTATAAAAAAAGGCTGTATCTGACTAGCTCATTTATATGTTTGGAATTTAAACATGTTTAAATGGATATGACTCTAAATCAAGTAAATGAGTAAGTATTCCAGAACATGGGTATGCTGCATTACAGCAGCATCTGATATTCTTAGCCATGTTGCCTTTCCAACTAATGTGCAAAGACAGGACTAAAGATAGTAGGGAGAGAATCCCCCTTTGGGGTTTTTTGGGGAGGGAGCATTAGTGGAACTCCATTTAAAAAGTCCTGAAATACAGTGACTTTTTAATTGGAGAGGTTGCAGAGAGAAGCCAATGGCCATTTCATTCAACCTAGAGGAGTTTCAACTTCAAATACAGTTTCATTGTTACTGAGTGCCTAAGCTTAACTTTCACTTTGAAGACTTTTAAATTGAGGGTTCAGTCTGGAAAGAAATAAATGTAGTTCTAGAAATGATTCTATCATTGAGTGAAGGCAGCATCCATTTGTGAAGTTAATATAGCTCCGGTAAAGTGTGTCTTTTTGTAAGTTGCTGTTTTACCATGAATCAGTGAAAAAGCTAGTTGTATAGCTGGTATTAACAATCAGTAGTAGGAAGAAGTAATTTAGACTTGTTTTTTCTATGAACTTTTCACAAAGATTATTTTTCACACCCCAGATGCTTGCCTTTTTTGAGGGCTAGAGATTTAGTACTTCAGCACCGTGTCATACAGCTAGGCAAGAAACACTTTAGTGCTGGTCCATATCCATTGTCATAGATTTCTTCTTCCACATACATCCTGGAGCATGAACTTTTGAAGCAGTATGTAGAAGTAGGTTATCTATTGAACCTACTGAAACTATTGAAAGTAAATTTAGCTACAATCTTTTTTCCAGTTCTGTAGCAAGCCAGTCTGAGAAATGATCTTGATAAATTCAAGAAATATCAATTTATTATAGCTCATGATAGATATATTTTGGATGTTAATATGGACATATGTTAGGAATGCATTCATAAGTAATTCTTGAATAGCTGAATTACTGTACATGTATGCTATTGATCTTCCTCCTGAGAAATTAGATACCTGTCCTACCTTTATATATTTCTTGCCTTCAGCTTTGAAAAAGTCTGTTTGGCTTTTTTTTAGTTTCTTCAGCATAATTCATTTGCTTTTTCCTCTTACCCCCAACCCTACAATTCCTCCAGGAGACTACCAGCAAAGCCTTCAACCCCACCACTGCATCCACTGAGATCCATCCTAATAGGCGAGGGGGGGCCGGTGGCCAGAGTGTATTCAGGCATAGTTGCTGGGGTTAATTTTTTTTGGAAAAAAAATTACAATCAGACCTTTTGTCATCAGAGTTTCCAAAGATTGATTGCATCTTTAATGGGGTCACAAACCACTGCAAGTAGAAACGAGAGTATCTTTAAATTTCTTTATCTACACCTTTGTATATAGAGCAAAGGAATCTTGCCAGGGCTAAAAGGCTAACTCCCCTTTAGAGTGAATAGCTTAAGTAGATTCATTCTACATACTGCTTCAAAAGTTCAGTGTTTTACCTTCACATTTAGCATTTCTTTGTGTCTCCACTATTTAGAGCTTAATAGACAACTCAAATAAGCTGTCACATAGTAGGCAGAAGAAGTGCAACAACTTTCTTTGTAAGCTTATGGATCCTCATGGCTACTGCTGACTTCTCAAGCAGGGAACCACTTTCTTCGAGGTTTTCCCCTTGAAAGAAGAAGACCAAGCTCATTCTGAATGTAGTGAGTCTCAGATTGAAAGCGAGTGCCTTCAATTTCTCACATGGTACCAGTGATGTTAGTTTTGCTGGTACTGCAACTTGATGTAAGAGCATTCATGGTACGAGCAAGAACTTAGCACCCCGAACTGACTACTGTAGTTGTGGACAAGAATTGTATTGGTGTTTTTAGACAATCTGCTACATCTGTCAGGACGACTGTCTGAGCTCTCTGCCCTCTCGTCATGGCAAGCTAGTCTATTTTTGTTGGGATGGTTATGCCTACCAGTTTCTCCCCTCCCTCCCGTTTCAATTAGTCTATGCATTATGTCAGAAGGTTTAGCATGTCATTGTCTCCACTTATTTTTAGCCCCACAAATACAGTACAGGCAATTTCTAGATCAGACATTTCATTTTTGTATGAAGATATCATGGGCCTGTTGGTGTGGCTGACAAACCTCTACCCATGCTCAACACTTGTCTAGTTGTGCTTAAGGTAACTGCATTTTGAATGTTAAGCAACTCCTTTTTGCCTACATATTTTGGACCTTTAAGTTTGACCAAATCTAGAATCTTGGCATTACGGTTTTTTAAGTCTTCTTTTAGTGAATCTAATAGTATTGCCACTTGTATAAACAACTTTTCTATAAAGCATCATTCCATTTAGAATTTAAGAACTTAAAGACTCTAAACGGACCATTTCCCCCTTTATGCCATTAAGAGCATTTGTACTTTCAGAGACATACGTGCATCACCAAAACACTTATGTGGTATTGATGCTTCATAAAATACCTCTTAGTGCTATTTAAACTTCTGGTATTAAGAGAGTTAAGAGGCCAAACTGTTAACAGTTTTCAATCTCTAAGGGAGGCTTAAGAAATGCTTGACAATTCTGGTCCTTCAATAATATTTTTTTGCCTATGTATTAGTTTTATTGAGCAGTTCTATGTCTATTACATTCAAGTGATTGGTAGTATACATCCTGTATATAGATGTAAGGTTATTCCTTGTCATTTTAGTGTGATGAGAATAAACAGCTTTTTTTGTTACATTTTTTTTTTTTATATTCTACCTGAACTAGTGTAGATATTCAGTAAAGTTCCAAAAATGTGGTGGTGTATTTTTACAAAGCTGGCCTGTTCTAAATAATTGGGCAGTAACTTACATTTCCTAATGTTTTAAGGTATCTGTGGGAGTTTAACTTTTTGAAAGTATTTCAAGGTGCTTGCACTTGGAGCAAAGTTGTGCTCTTTAAAGACTAATAAGTGTCTTGTTGTATTTATTCATCATATAATCCTACTTTCATGCCTTTACTGTTTTGTAAATAACTCATTTATTGTATAACCTCTGTAAATGAATTGCTGGTATCCTAAAGAGACTGATTAGTTTAGTTGGTAACAGAATTGAAAACAAGATGGTCCTGTTACTGATCACTTCAAGCAAAACAAAGTATTGAGGTTGAACCAGTGCAGCTAAATAGGTGTAACCCACTTTCTCCTGCATCTAATTTAATATGCAATGAAACTGGCTGTTTCTTATGTTCATGTTCACCTTCTAAAACAAAGATTTCTTATATTTCCCACATACGTATATTTAGAAAACCTGCAATGTGGAGAGTTGTTGGGTTTTGTTGGTATTAAGGAATTTAGACAAAATATTGAGGGTAATACTTAAATATTGATAACCTAGCTGTGTATTTTACTGTAATAAATCAGCAAGCGTGTTTGATAAATACAGTTGAAGTTAAATTTTGAGAGAAAATTCTTCTCTTCAGGCTAAAGCACAGTAGATTTTTCAGTTCATTAAGAATGGACTTGGTCAGTTAATTGTCTGCAAAAACTTAATCAGGTTTATGGAAGTTTTTGTTATGATATGGAACTGATGTGGGATATTAAGATGCCTTCTCACAGTGTGGAGTGGTAATTCCCCACTTATATTCCACAAAATGCTTAAGTGCATATTACTAATCCCTCTTGATCAGGTATATCTGGCTCTTCTTGACAATATAGTCAACAAAAATTTAATGGTATTCTAAAATTATATTGTTAAGAAGACGTGAAGATAGAGATCATAAAAGTCTGCAAACAAGCCTGTTTTCTAAGCTGAGTTTACCTACTGAGGCCTCTGATATGTATAGAACGCGGTATTACTATATAATTGACTGCCAAATCCTTCTTGTCTTAGTTGCTAAGTAGTCTGTTGATTTTAAATGGAAACTACTTTTAGCAATAATGAAACATTTGGTCCCAAAATTCTTTTTAAAAATGTCATTCAGATAGGGAAAACAGTAGTGCTACTTTGCATTTTGCTGCTGGTGCTAAATCATTTGAAAAATTTAGAATCAAAATAAATTGTAAATAAAACTAGTATTTATGGCATGGTCCTTTTGACAAACTTGAAATTTGTCAATTTGCAAAGATCTCTCAGCCTTATATCGAGCTTCCTTTGTAATATATTTACACTGAAATTCATTAGTCAAGAGCCATTCATGGGGCTGACTTTGTGCTGCTTTCTGAAGCAGAATGCATTCAATTTGTGCATTTTATGATCAATCACCTTCCATTTCTAGAATTTAAGTTTTAAAACTATTAAATGTTAATCTTATACTTTTCCATGTTTAGTCATTGTAGCTTAGAGCAGACAGTTTTATTACTGGCTACTGTGGGCATACTATGTATCCTGTGTGAGTACTGTATTTCAAAAAGTACAGCATTACTGCATTTGCCATTTTTGTTGAAAATTGTGAATATGTATTTAAAGTTTTTAAAGGTATACTTGTTCAGTAGTCCTATCTAGAAAATAAACTGAAATAGGGTTTCTGAATTGTTAATCTGAAGTAATAAATTTAACCTGCTCACATTTCAGTCTCTTCAGCAAGGATATTTTAGAGCTTTGTAAATACAAAGCCTTGAAGCAGTTACATTAGTTTCAGATTGAACATTAGTACAAAAGACTCGTTTAAAGAGATTTTTGTAGGGAATGTGAAAAAATTTGCAGTACCAAGAGCCTGAAAATTTGTGGTGTTTGGGTGTTCAGATTGAGATGGAACATAAGCAAAGAGTTATATTTTGTATTTTGATAGCACTATCTGTTTTTGTTTCATTTTAATCATGTATTTTAACCCTTAATTGCTAGGCAATTGCCTTACCGTTTGCAGGCCTACCCATGACCAAATCACACCCTGAGTTTTTATTTCCTTAGCAAAAAGGATAGCAAATCCATAAACTCCAACCAAGGTGAGGAGGCTATTTCAGTTCAGTTGCCTTACTCAATTGTATTGTATTTATCCTATGTCTGAGCTTATTTGTTTACTGTTCTGACACTGAAGATACGATGTAAAAAGTATAATGTGCTGCAAATTTGTATTAAACCTATTAAATTGTACCTTTATGTAAACTGTAATACATCTCTTGTAAATTGTTTACACTCTATCATATCCCCTCAGTCTCCTCTTTTCTAAACTGAAAAGTCCCAGTTGCTTTAACCTCTCCTCATATGGGACCCGTTCCAAACCCCTAATCATTTCCTTTTCTGAACCCTTTCCAAGGCCAAAATATCTTTTTGAGGTGAGGAGACCACATCTGTACACAGTATTCAAGATTGTTTTATACAGGGGCAGTAAGATATTCCGGTCTTATTTTCTATCCCTTTCTTAATAATACCTAGCATCCTATTTGCCTTTTGACCGCCGCTGCACTGTGTGGAAGTTTTCAGAGAACTGTCCACGATAACTCCAAGATCTCTTTCCTGATTTGAGCCAAATTAGCCCCCATCATACTGTACGATAGTTGGGGTTATTTTTCCCAATGTGCATTACTTTACACTTATCCACATTAAATTTCATTTGCCATTTTGTTGCCCAATCACTCAGTTTGGTGAGATCTTCCTGGAGTCACAGTCTGCTTCTGTCTTGACTATCCTAAACAGTTTGGTATCATCCGCAAACTTTACCACCTCACTGCTTACCCCTTTCTCCAGATCATTTATGAATAAGTTGAACAGGATTGGTCCTAGGACTGACCCTTGGGGACACCACTAGTTACCCCTCTCCATTCTGAAAATGTACCATTTATTCCTACCCTTTGTTTCCTGTCTTTTAACCAGTTCTCAATCCAAGAAAGGACCTTCCTCATCCCATGGCCATGTAATTTACACAAGAGCCTTTGGTGAGGGTCCTTGTCAAAGGCTTTCTAAATCTAAGTATACTATATCTACTGGATCCCCCTTTAAGTGCATGTTTGTTAGAGTCAGAACTCTAATAGATTAGTAAGACAGGATTTCACTTTACAGAACCCATGTTGACTTTTGTCCAACAAATTATGTTCTTCTACATGCTTCACAATTTTATTCTTTACTATTGTTTCGACTAATTTGCCCGGTACTGAAGTTAGACTTACCGGTCTGTAATTGCCCGGATCGCCTCTAGAGCCCTTTTTAAATATTGGTGTCACGTTGGCTACCTTCCAGTCATTAGGTACGGAAGCCGATTTGGGATAGGTTACAAACCACAGATAATAGTTCAGCAATTTCCCATTTGAGTTCTTTTAGAACCCTTGGATGAATGCCATCCGGTCCCGGAGATTTGTTAACATTAAGTTTTTCTATTTGTTCCAAAACCTCCTCTAATGACACTTCAATCCGGGACAGTTCCTCAGATTCATCCCCTACCCCAAAAAGCCCTGCTTTGTTGCAGATTTGGGAAAATCTCACCAACTGTCCAGCTCTTCTTCCCTTTCCTTTCCTTTAGACAAAGACCTATAAGGGAATGATTAGATGTTAACTTTTGATGTATTTGCCATTTTTAAAATTTAAAACTAATCAATGTAGGGATATTTATAGCTTTGAAGAACAGATCTATGCAACAAGTATGAATCTGGTGACAGCAATGTTAGTTTTGATATGAATGCTATCTATCTTCTTACCTTGAGAACTTGCACTGGTTCTTACTCTCTTAAAAAGTTTACTGCTACTTGTGATATACATTCTATAAACACAGGTTGTATCAGACTGACTTTTCAGTTCAGTGGAACACTTACTACTTATGCTTGTTATAACTAACTTGAGCAGTTTGGTAAGACCAAAGCAGACTGTGAAGAGCTTCAAAAAGATCTCACCAAACTGATTGGGCAACAAAATAGCAAATGAAATTTAATGCTGATAAATGTAAAGTAATGCACATTAGAAAAAAATCCCAACTATACATACAATATGATGGGGACTAATTTGGCTACAAACTACTCAAGAGAGATCTTGGAGTCATTGTGGATATTTCTCTGAAAACATCTACTCAGTGTGCAGTGGCAGTCAAAAAAGAAATTAGAATGTTAGGAATCATTAAAAAGGATAGAGAATAAGACGGTGAATACCTTATTGCTTCTATATCAAACCATGGTATGCTGACATCTTGAATACTGCATACTGGTCGCCTCATCTCAAAAAGATATACAGGAAACCCCTGCCTTACGACGGCCCGAGTTGCGACCCCCAGCACTTACAAAAATGGTCATAAGTGCAGAAGGAGCCAAAAAAACCCAACTTAAGTCCTGGACGCATTTACGATGGCGCACATTGCCAATCGTAAATGCGGGTTTGAGTTATGATGCCCCTGACTTGCGACGCTTTCCCAGGAACCGATCGTGTCGCAAGTCGGGGGCCGCCTGTATCGGCATTGGAAAAGGTTTAGAAAAGGCCCACAAAAATGATGAGGGGTTTGGAACGGGTCCCATGTGAAGAGAGATTAAAAAGACTTGGACGTTTCAGCTTAGAAAAGAGGAGACTAAGGGGGAGGGAGATATGATAGAGGTCTGTAAAATTGTGACTTGTATGGGGAAAAAAGTGAATAAGGAAAAGTTATTTACTTATTCCCACAATATAAGAACTAGGGGTCACCAAATGAAATTAATAGGCAGCAGGTTTAAAACAAAAGGAAGCTTTTCTTCACTCAGCACAGTCAACCTGTGGAACTCCTTGCCAGAGGATGTGGTGAAGGCTAGGACTTTAACAGGATTCAGAAAAGAGCTAGATACATTCATGGAGGCTAGATCCATCAATGGCTATTAGCCAGGATGGGTAGGAATGGTGCCCCTAACCTCAGTTTGTCTGGAAATGGGTGACAAGAGAGGGATCATGAGGATTACCTGTTGTGTTCCCTCCCTCTAGGGCATCTAGTATTAGCCACTATCAGCAGACAGGATACTGGGCTAGATGGATGGTTGGTCTGACCCAATATGGCCATTCTTATGCTGGTAGACTAACTCAAGACAGTTTTAAGAACTCAGGATACATCTACACTGCATGGCTATTTCAGGATACCGGGGGTATCCAGAAATAGCTACCCTGCATCTTAACAAGCTGCCCATTATTTAGAAATATTTTTTCGACATAATGGGTGCGCTATTTTGGTGACCCTAGTTCCATGAGGGTTAAGGGATGTCCCAAAATAGTGTCAAAGCAGACAGCCCAAAAGCCCAAGTGAAGCTACTTTGACTTCAGCTGCACAATTAACGTAGCTGAAGTTACGTATCTTAACTCGACTTTAGCCCACAGTGTAGACGTACCCATAGGCTGCGTCTAGACTGGCAAGTTTTTCCAGTGGAAAAACTTGCCAGCTGTCTACACTGGCTGCTTGAATTTGCGCAAGAACACTGACAATCTAATGTAAGATTGTCAGTGTTCTTGCGCAAATACTATGATGCTCCTGTTCGGGGGAAAAGCCCTCTTGTGCAAATGTATTTGCGCAAGAGGGCCAGTGTAGACAGCTAAAAACTGTTTTGCGCAAAAAGGCCCCGATGGCGAAAATGGCGATCGCTGCTTTCTTGCGCAAAACCGCATCTAGATTGGCACGGATGCTTTTCTGCAAAAAGTGCTTTTGCACAAAAGCATCCGTGCCAATCTAGACGCTCTTTTCCGCAAATGCTTTTAACGGGAAAAACTTCTCCATTAAAAGCATTTGCAGAAAATCATGCCAGTCTAGACGTAGCCTTACTGTATATCTTTTTTTTTTCCCCTTAGTGCAAGTAAAGATTTACTTGTAAATACTTGTGGCATCAGCCATTGAGACCATATCTGGAACACAGTAGGATTTGAAGGGGAACGATCACTTATAACTGAGGAACCAATTTGGAGGACACAGTGATGAAACAAAAGCTATTTTCTTTGTGCCACCATAATTTGCCACATGTACACTATCAGACCTGTCCTTTTGATTTCCTCCAGTAAACAGGTTCATTAGAACCCATCTCAAAATAGTTCCTGAATGACTGACTTTGGAGGGACTAAATTTGATGCTTATTTCCACAGAGAACCATCGCACTTTTAGCCAGCCATGGTGTGGATATGCATTTCCTTAGTTCGTTAGATAAATGGTTCCCTGTTAATCAGACTGGTCAGTCCAATGGTACACCATCAGAATTAAATAAAACAAGTATATGAAGCTGAATGTGGAGTGTCAGTTCAGACTTGTGTAAAAAAAACCATGCAAGAGAGTTCTATATGATGTGTGGAAGGTACAGTAATAAGTATTTGTGTTCTCAAGCTTCGCTTACAGCTCTTACACTGAGCCAGCAGAGGGAGCAGAGAGACCACCCATTTTTTTGACCTCTATTCAGAAGTAGAACCATTACTTTGGCACAAAGTCCCTTTCGTCGCTAAGGAAAGTGTTTTTGTTGACAGATCCTAGTGCAGCTTGAAGTTAATCTTTGCTAATAGTGGCTTAGGTATACAAATGTATTCTACTCATGGTTTGGGGATTTGAGATTCCTGCTGTCATGCAGGTAATTAATTCATAACCTACTTTGGAACATGAAGGCAGCTAGGGTGCATCTACACAGCACCCTAAACTTGAAATAAGATATGCAATTTGAATTTGTGCTACGCAAATTGTGTATCTTATCTCGAATCCATTTCAAAATAGCTTATTTTGAAGTTTGGTGTATCTACACAGCACCAAATTTCAAAAAACACACTATTTTGAGCCATCTGTTATCCTTCATGCAACTAGGTTTACCGGGATGGCGAAATAGCACGCCCGTTATTTCAAAAAATATTTCAAAATAATGGGTGGTTTGTGTAGATGTGGAATAGCTATTTCGGGATACCTTTGGTATCCCAAATAGCCGTGCAGTTTAGACGTACCTCTAGAGTGCACTGAGAACTGGACAAGCTTTAGAGATCATGGTTGTATTCCTGATGGCCACTGACACCGTGTGGTCTTCATCAAGTCTTTTAACTAGCTTGTGTATCAATTTCCCCTGTCTATAAAATGAGACTAGAGCCTCCTTCAGTACCTCAGATTGCCCCAATTATAAAATGGAATAATTGCCACTCTGCTAAAACATCTTCTGCTCTGTTCTTTAACTTGCACTTGTAACAAAGGTTTGTGATATTAGTTCCAGTCTTAGACCACCTCTAAGAAAATTCGTTCTCCAACACGGATGAGCTTTGCTCATGGTAGAGGGCTTCATTGTGCCAGAGCAGAGTTGTCAACTATGGGCTTCGTCCTGGAGCTTTAGATGACCTTGTAGACATTCTGGGCCGGGTCATGGAGTGATTTGAAGATAAGGACTGAGGCCTTTAAATGTCATTTGAAAGAATACTTTGGGAAGCCAGAGAATGGAGGACAGGTCTTATGTGGTCACAGTAGCCTGTGTTGCTAAGGAGATGCCCTACTTAAATCTGTACTAGTCGTAATTTAAGTGCTAAAGGCTTCGTGCCTGAGGTATACTGTATTGATGTAGTCCAGCTGAGAGGTGAAGAAGGCATGAATAAATGAGGCCAAAGTATTCTCTGCTATGGTGGGACAGTCTCGTAACCAAGTAGAAATGGTAGGAAGCATTACACATGGACACTTCTATGTGACACCTCAATGTCATCAGGGAGTTCAAGGGTATGCCTAAACTATAGGCCTTATGATTCAGATGAAGTATTATTTACGTATAGTGTGTGTGTGTGTGGGTGTGTGAAAAAGCAATAATTTTCAAAATCAATAGGGTCTAGGGTTGCCAGGTGTCCAGTTTTGAACCAGACAGTCCGGTATTTGAGCTTTCTGTTTGGGAAACAAATTGAGAAAATATAAATCTCCAGTATTTTCTAAAAAAGATGTAACGTAGATTGTGATGTAATGTCAAGTGTATCCGGTATTTTTATTGAAACCATCTGGCAACCATACTAGGGTCCAATAATTATTAATGATTTTACCTTCATCTGTTGTTGGGTAAATGAAGTAATAATGGGGGGAGTCTAATTACATTGTTGCACTAACAAATCTCTTATTCGTGGACAAAAAACTGTTAGGCCTCCTATCTTTCCACTCCCTTTTAGGGAGATAAAGCCAAGCAAGCAATGTCCTGGGGGAAATCTGTGCATTTAAACAGATTGTTTGTGTCTTCAGTGATACTCTGGGTTTTTTCCTGAGCCGCCCCACAAAGTTTTAAAATTTTAAGTGAGAGCTGGGCCTCAAGCCAAAAATCTTGAAGCTGGGCACCCCCGCCCCCTTCCTGCCCCCCCAGTGTAGGGTGTAAAAAGAGAAATACAGGATGCAGGAATAACTGCATCCCAGACTATTTGGTCATCTTTTGCTGGGAGCTCTCCGTTACTATTATTCCCGGATGCCTTGTTAATAAAACACTCGATCTCATATTTTCTTCTTTGCTGGGTTTTAAGCTCAAGTGGGCTTAAGTAGTCACTGTCAGCTGTCTGCACAGGCAAGCACCATGGCAACACAGCTGACAGTAAATGTGCCATTTTATTTTATTTTATTTTATTGATATCCTAGCAAAAGATGATGCAAGAAGGCTGGCATCACATTGGAAAATTATCAGAACAAAAAGGAAAAAAAAAAAGCAAGCCAGGCAGAAAGATCTAAAAATAGTAGCCACTCTCCAGCCAGAATCAGGCAAAAGGTTTTAACAATTGGATTACTGAAATGTAAGAGTGCAGGTAGGCATTTAAGTGGCTACATGTGTGCAAAGATTGACTCCCATTTACTACATATGCACATCTGAATCACTCCTTTTTACACCCCATTCCCATGTCCCCAGGGGGAGTGTGTCAGAAATTGAAAGGCTCCTGTGGAACTGACAGGTGGAAGGAGGCAATGTCCCAGGAGACACTGAGGAGAGAGCAGGCCTGCCATCCATACCTGAACATTGTGGAGAGAGAGTACGCCTGCTGGTGCCTCTCAAAGCAGCAGCAGGTGAATGAGGCTGCTCAGTGTATTTTTACCATTCCCCAAAGGACCAGCTTTGGCAGGCTCTAGATGTGTTCAGACAGCACCAAGAAGAAATGAAGTTTCATTATTTTACCTCTCCTTGAATTCCTCAAAATGAGGCAAGAATTATTTTAAGGAGGCAAGGCAGGTTAGTGGTTAGCAAGAACTTGCCACTGGTCAGCAAGAAAAAGTGAGTTTCTTAGGCCTGGTCCATGCTAAAGGGGAAAGACGATTTAAGATACGAGACTTCATGCTACGTAATTATCTTAAATTGTGTTTTGGCACCGTCCACACAACGGGAGGTCGACAGGAGCACACACTTCCGTCAACTTCCCTTACTCCTCGTGAGGAGCAGGACTTTAGGTGCCAATGGGGGTGTCCTCAGTTTGAATTAGCGAGTCTTCACTAGAGCCACTAATCTGAACCCCAGAAGATGGAATGAGGCAGCGTCAATCTTCTCTGTAGTGTAGACAAGCCCTCAGAGTGCTTGACACCACAGGTCTAGGAGGACTTTTAAAATGTGTAAGACCAGTTGACAGGCTAAAGCAATTTGGTCAGTCTTGGCCAGTATACTGAGCCATAGTGTCAGCTAGCGTTAGTCCACATTAACTTCAGTGGCACACTGCTGATTTATTCCAGCTGAGTATTTGGGCCATGAGTCTCCACATATGATATATGAAGGACCCCAGGTCCAAATGTGACATCCTAGTTTTCAGGTTCTGGACACTCTGCAAGTTCAATGAGCTCGAGGGTCCTAAAGTTAACTGTTAGAACTGCTAGCTCCTGTCATAGCTAATGTGTCGTTCACAACCTTTGGGGGATTAAGGGCTAGACTTTCAAAGGGATTTAGATATTTCTCTGCTTGGCTTTGCAAGGCCTAAGGGCTAGATTTGTAAAGGTATTTAGGTGCCTAAAGATGCAGATTCATGCCGGTGGGATTCTCAAAAGTTCCTAGGTTCCTAAATACCTTTTAAAATCTTGTCTGTACACCTTGCAATGCTGAGCAGAGTCATGGCTAGCTACCTTTACAAATATGAGCCTAAGCAAACTAAATTGGCATTGTAGGGTTTCATTTGTTATCCCTCAGGGACACCAGTACAAGCTTGGCATTTTAAAGCCTCAGTTTTCAACTGTGCAGCCATTCATATGGATTGCTTTGGGAGCTAGATGTCAGTGTGTTTGTTCATAAGCACCTGAACACCTCTGCAGTCCCATTGTCTTTTAGTTCTGCACACCATTCTGTCTATGCTGCCTTCATTTTATCACATTTAGGAAGGTCTCATTTATTGAAGTAGGAGCTGATATCCTGTAGGAGTGAGTATCTGTTTGGTACAGCCTGCTGTGCACTTTCATTAATACTTGTCATTGTGGGCATGATAGCTTTGAGGGGGGGTTGACTCTTCTGTTATTTTTTATGAGTGTAAAGTTTCTCAATTGTCATATTACACATAGCTAGCTTTCTCTTTACATGCCTTGTTCATTCTCTGAGTTTCTACTGGCATTATTCTTTTTCCCCCAAATTGACACTTGGCTACTTCAAACTCACATCTTCATCTTTGGATAGTACAGTAAATAGTAAAATAGATTTCTGTTCACGACAACATTTTAATCTGTGCAGCTATAGGTCTTTATTTGCATTTCAATACAATGAACAAAACTGATGGGTTTAACTGGGGGAAGCAATACTTTTTGAAGAGGAGCCACTTCACAAATTTTGGAAGTGGTCATGGGCCGCCCTGGAAGGAGCAGTACATGGGATAGAAGGGTCAGAGCCAGGAGACTTTGAGTGGCCCGCCGCCCACAGACCCTGATCAGCCCGGGGGGTGGGGGAGCACGTGAAGTCTTTGCCCTCTGCCTGCCAGGGATGCCCAGCACCTAGAGAGAACCGCCAGCTGCTTTGAACAGCTAGCAGTTCCCTCTAGGCACCGCATGCCCCTGCTGATGTGAGGAGACTTCCCATGCTCCCTTCCCCCACTACCAAGGAAGGAAGGAAGAGCACAGAAGCATCAGTGGGGGGGCCAAAGGGATGCTTTCTCCTTAGTTTGAGAGGCACCTCGCCTCCCCTCCCCTCACAGCGCCACACTTCCTAGCCACTGGGAAGTGCCTGGGGGTAGGGGAGCGGACATAGTCTCTGGCTTCCCGGCCCCGCCAGGAGTGCGTGGTTCCCTCTGGTGCTGCATGCCCCTGGCAACGGGGTGCGGGGGGAGACTTTGCACGCTCCACTGTCCCCAGGTCTCGATTGGCCTGGGGTTGGGGGAGTGGCAGGGCGTCCGCAGGCCGGATCAACTCATTTGGTGGGCTGGATCCAGCCCGCAGATGCCCCTTTGCCCACCCCTGGTTTAAGTAGTAAAGGGATCAGGTACCTTGCATGCTCCCATTTTCTGTATTGTGATAATGCATGTAGGCCCCAGTGTAATAAGGCACTGTACATATACAGTGCCCTGGAGAGGTTACAATTGCAACCCATTTTAAATAGCTGAAGAAAAAATGAATGGAGAGAACAAAGTGACAGTGATATGGTCATTTAGAGTAAACAGGAGTCATAGCATGCCCACTGCCTAGCCATTGCAGTAATGGCAACTTTCAGCATTCAAGTCAAGGCCCAAAACTCATAAAATTGGCTTTAAAAAGTCATAAGCTTGAGAGAGATTTTTTTTAATTTGCTTTTTGGTTTGAGACTAGGGATTGTGATATCAACCTTTTTCAAACAAAGGGGTCGACTTTTTCTTTCCATATGACAGTTTGGATTCTCACATCACCTGACTCCAAGGCTATGTCTACACTACGGGTTTTGCCAGAAGAGGCAATGCAAATGAAGCGCTGATTAGCATTTTGTCATGCTTCATTTGCATAATTTATTCCAACCCCCTTCTTGCGCTAGCTCCTTATGCCTCAGAGCATAAGGGGTTTTTGAGCAAAAAGGAAACATCCACACTGAATGTTTTTGCACAAAAGCCTCTTGCACAAAAATGGATTGGAATAAATTATGCAAATGAACCGTGATAAAATGCTAATCAGTGCTTCATTTGCATTGCCTCTTCTGGCAAAAGCCATTATATAGACGTAGCCCAAGAGTTGGAGCTCTAAAGAACATAGTACTCCTCGCAATTAAGTCATTGGAGTAGGCAACACTGACATTGTCAAGTGATTTATAGTGCTCAGACCTGCCATAATCTGGCCTATTAAGATGAATTCTTGCAACTGGCTAGTTGAACTGGTCTCATAGAGGGGAAAGAATATGTTCTAATACTGATAAAGTCCTGCCACCGAAGATGTTTCTCAAATGGTGGAGCCAGAGCATGAGTGAAGGCGAGATGACAGAGCTAGAAACACCAACATTCAGTTGCAGGAGGTAGATATGTCTGAGGTACCCATTACCCAATGCCGGGTATACTCTGTCCCTTTCAGACCTTTTATTTAGATACTTTAATCTTTCTTGGAAAGAAAAAAAGAAAAAGAAAAAAGCTTCAAAATATCACAGTATTAATACCTGGAAATGTGTAATTTCCTGTGGAAAAGTGTAGTTGAAAGGCCTTGTTGAATCCTGCATTTAATGTATGTATGGTGGCTATGTTCACCAGACACACTAAAATGGAAGCATGTGATTTAACACTATATCTAGATCCGTATTTTCATGTTTACTCTCTTTAACTTGGAGTTCACGGTACCATCTGTAGGTAACACTTCAATGCAACATTTGCCCGAACCACTTTTAGCAGATGTGGTAAAAGCCTACCACCCTCCAACCCAAATGTGGTTTTAGATTGGCAAATAATCCAGTCATCTACGACATGATCCCTCTGGCAAAACCTTTTCATACCACAAACTTGTAAACACTTCAGTATCCTCCATTTCTTGCTGAGAATATTGCATTCTTGCTTTTCTGCCAGAAGGATTTCCAGTGGGGCACCCCAGATATCAGCTATGTCTCAGGTATGCCTTTCAAGGGAAAGAAAAACATCACTGGTGAAAGTAAGTCACTATGTAGCACTCTTCCTCTGTGCCACTATTTAACAAAACTATTACAGTAAAACTCCAGTGGTCCGGCATCCAATGGTCCAGCACTCCTGATGGTCCGGCACCATCTGGAACCCGGAAGTGCTGGACAATTGGAGCTGCTCTGCCCCCGGCTTCCCTGATTCAGCTGCTGCTGAAACTGACCAGCGGCTGACTCCGGGAACCCCGGGGCAGAGCAGCTGGGATGCTGCCGGGTTGGTCCCACAGCGCCGAGGGGTGCATCCCCCCCACTCCCGTCATAGCCCCCCCCTTCCAATAGTCCGGCATATTTAATAATCCGGCGCCGCCCCCTGGGTCCTAAAGGTGCCGGATTATCGGAAGTTTACTGTATCTCCTTCACTTTGTCTTGTAATGTTTGCTGTGCCTTGTTTCAGAATTGGCATGTTTCACCAGCAAGATGGCAGCATTTGCAGCAGTAGTCAAAATGAACTGGGTTTAGATTGCATCAGCTATTTGTGTTCTTTGGTTCAAAGATAATTTAAAAATGCATCAGGTCAAAATTATAGCTTTATCAAACAAGCCAATGCACATTAATTTGAACACAGAATATTTAACCCTGCAGTGCCTCTCACAGGGTATGTCTACACAGCAAAGTTATTTTGAAATAACAGCCATTATTTCGAAATAACGTTCCTAGTGCCTACATAGCCAAACTGCTATTTCGAAATTAATTCGAAATAGCGGAGCACTTATTTCGAATTTGCTAAACCTTATTCCATGAGGAATAACGCCAAATTCGACATAGCTATTTTGAAATAAGTGCTGTGTAGACACTTATATCGAAATAGGGGGCCTCCAGCCTTCCCAGGGTGCCCTGGTGGCCACTCCTGCCTCAACCAAGAACACTTCTCTCTCTCCCTCCTCCCCGGAGCCCTTAAAGGGTTTGACTCCGGCCACAGTGCCTGTGCCAGCTCCAAGCCTGCCAGCCCAGAGCCAGCAGTGCAACCCACTGCTCCTGACCCAGGTGCCCCAAAACATGAGCCAGAAAGCCACTGGCAGCCAGCCCTCCACTGCTCCCCAGGAGCAGTCTGCCAGCTCCCAGGAGCCTGCCAGGGCCCGGAGAAGGTGGGCGCCTTCCTGGTCCAGGGTGGAGATCATGGACCTTATTCAGGTTTGGGTGGGATGCCCCCAACGTCCATGATCTCCTCACTAGATGGAGGAACGCAGCTGTCTATGGCAGGATAGCTGCCAGCCTGGCCACCAAAGGCCACATGCGAACCCAGGAGCAGGTTTGCATGAAAATCAAGTTGGTCCGGCGAGATCCCCACCCCTGAGCCCTGAACTTCCCCTCCCCCTTCTTCCCCTTGCTTCCCCCTTCCAGCTCCCTCCTCCCAGGTTTCCCCCTCCCCTCTCCCACCTCCTTTCCCCAGTCTCACCAGAGTTTAATTCCCCCCCCCCCGCAGTTTTGTTAAATAAAGAGAGTTTGTGTTCATGAAAATACATGTATATTATTTGACATCAGGAAGGGGAGCTAGGGAGGTGTACGTGGAAGGACATGAGGGAGGAATGAGGCACAAGCCCCCAGTGGGGCAGACTGGGGAGGCTCTTAGTGCTCCTCAGGGTGGAAGCTCTCCAGCAGGGCCTCCTGGATACTGACAGCCCCCCGATGGACCTCCCGGATGGCAGCCTGCAGAAAGTGCAGCCAGGCTCGCAGCAACGCGTCCACGAGAAGCGCCAGAGTGCCTAGGGGCATCTCTGGCTCCATGTTACAGAGTGCTGTGGTGTCCCGAGTGAGGGCAATCAGAGCACGCAGAGACAAAATGCTTTGCTGTCCCTCATCGAGGTAGGCAAGCAAGCAGGGAAAGCTGAGAACCGGCTGTCCGGGGGTGGTCCCTTTAAGCATAGGCTTCAGATAGCCTCAGGCAGCGGCCACACAAAGTAACTCCTCACCTGATGCCCTGCTGGACCTGGTTCCAGCCGGCCTTAAATGCAATTCAGCATCCACTCGATGTGGATGTGCTATTTCGAAATAGCAAAACGCTATTTCGAAATGCATTTTGTGTGTAGATGCATTATTTAGAAATAACTTATTTCGAATTAACTATTTTGAAATAATGCTGTAGTGTAGACATACCCACACTGAGACAAATACTGCATTGCATGTGACAAGTTAGCTCCTTGGACATGGCTAGCCATCTTCTCCTATACTCTTCTCCAACTTTCACCCTTCTTTCCACAGAGTTGCTTGCTATCACTCAGATAGTCAGTGATGGGCAGGGTGTAAGGATGTAGCTGGCTAGGTGAGTGAGTTACCTTTTCTTTACAGAGGTCCTCTTTCTTAATTACAGGCCATCAAAACCAGCCTTATTGTAAAGGCAATGTCAGAAACCTGATCAGCTGGGTCACTAGCTCCTAGTTTGGTGGCAATGAGAATTATGAGTGCTATTTTATTTTGGGCTAAGGTTTTTGTGAGTGGATGCTTATTTTGGGGCTGCTCATCTTGAAGGGGCTTGATTTTAAGAGGGCTGCTTTTCAGTCAAACCTACAAATGTCCGGTTGGTCATCCAAAAATCATCCACTTGAAAACCTAGGCAACTGGGCGCCTTATTCTAGGCCACCCAATAGGAGACTTTTGGCCAGAGATCTTTCTGTTTTCTGAAGCTCACTGATTCAGGCTGTGATCAACTATGAAAGGGAAGAGGTTCCAGGGTTGTGAGGTTAGAATCCTAGGGCTGGAAGAGACCTCAGGAGGTCATCAAGCCCAGTCCCCTGCCCAAAGCAGGACCAATCCCAACTAAATCAACCCAGCCAGGTTGCAACATTCTGTGGTGTAATCCAGACGGATGAAAAGTTGTCTAACCTCTTACACTGTAAGCCTGAGTGCATGACTGTACTCGGCCTGGGAGGCCCACAGCCAGCAACAACCCTGCACTCTATTTCATGCAGTGTGCATCACTGGTCCAAGACCCAGCTTGCAATACCTCAGACTTTCAAGGATCTCCACCAACCTGGATTAACAACTGGTAAGCTGACTCACACTCTCTGCACCCCTACGTTTCCCCAAAGTGTGTATTCTGAGATGTCCAGCCTGTCCTAGAAAAATCAAAGGCATGTTAAGGTTTATTGCTTCTTTCAAGAGTCAAAACAATTTGTTACTGTAACTGGAGTTACCAAATAGTTCACTATAAACACAGTCCGGATTGGTTTAGTTAAAACAGGTTATTTAAATACGAAGACAGACTTAATGAATACAAGTATTGAAATCAGAAATGGCTACAGAAGGAATAAAGAGTAAAAACGCTTTCTAGTAACTAAAGCTTACCAAGATATCCTTGGTTCAAGGTAATATCCTCATCTTTTTTCATTGTTATATATCAAGGGGAATCAGGTGTTTAATTATCTTTGATGTTATGGAGCTAAATGCTTAAGAGTTTTTTATCTCATGGAAGGGCTGTGATAGTACTGAGCATGATTGCATTCATGTCTTCATAGCCAGAAAAAATTAAAAAGTGAGAGCAATCTAGCAGATCCTGCAATGAGATATTTTTTAAAGCATGCAGCAATTTTCACCAGGAACCTGCTTGCCTCTATAAGCCTAATTTTTGTAAGCATGCATGTGAATGCAACCTTCAAAACAAACAAACAGTGATGCACTTTATTCTGATGGGTGAGAACTACACATTTTACAAGCCATACAAACATTTTTGACATTTCCAGGTTCTCCTCTTTCAGCAGCTCTCCTACTGCACTCTGGGAACTGGCACTAATAGCTAGTAAGCTTGCCAATTCAAACAAAGTTCTGTTGCCAAAGGAAGAGGGACGTTTTAGGCAAACATTACAACATGCTTGGAAGCTCTCTTACCACATGGATATTGTTACAAAATGCTACACTTCATGGTCCAGTTTTGGAAATGAACACACTTAATTTCACACAGTTTGGGTAATAGAGAGATCATGAGTCGCAGTTGTACTTTCATCTGATTTCCATCCTCTCAAGTATTGGATCAGAGAGCTGAGGGAGCAGCCTGTCAAAATTTCATCACCCTGCACCCTGCTAGTCATGCTTTCTTGGCATGCACTGTGGGTGCAGAATGACTTCTCTTAGCTCTGTTTTGCCTCAGTGTGATAAAGATGGTAGGTGAAGTTACCACATACCGTGGAAGCCTTTCTAGCTTCAAGGTGTTTTGGAGCAATATCTGGAAATGCCAGTTTCCATGCCTGCTTGCTCCAATAACTGGTTAGGGGGGGTAACCCCCCATTCTATTTGTGTGCCCCCTTGATAATGAGAGGCATCACTTCTTTGAAGTGCTGCATCCTGATATAGACAATTTGGGCCACAGTTCCAAGTGGCCTCAGAACACCCCTATCCGCCCTCACCAGGCTATTGCATAACCATAGAGGCTGTCTTTGAGAGTAGTAGATGTGGAGAGAGCTAAAACAGAGGCAAAGCTAGCAAGTGCCTGGCCAAGACCTGGGGTTCAAGGAGGAAAGGCCCTGCAGCTCCAGCAAGTGTCTGTTCTTAAATCAGTTAGGAACTGTTCCAAGAACGAATCTGTGGATCCAGTGACCATTCCCCCTCCTTAGCACTATGCTGTGCTTGCTTGAAGTCTGAGGCCACGTGTTGCCTTAGTGACTAGAAGGTGTTTTAAATTTAAGATGTAGGAAACAGGCAAGAGATTATTACATTTACTTAAAGGATACTCACGAGTCTTCACCATGGAAGGCTGTTTGCTACAAAACCCCAGGAGGGCTGTCAGACTAGTGAATCCAGTTGATAGTAATGCTTGGGGGCCCAAGGTTAACAGCTATTCTCTAAGTTCATAACTATTCATCACATTGATAAAAGCTATCAAGAGGACTAATGCAGTCTAGTATCAGGTTAACTCATCAGGGCCTGCCTTCACAGGCTCTCGCACTGCACAAAGTCACCCCCTCCAAGTACTCAAACTAAAGAATGTAGGACCTTGTCCTCCAACTGCAACCAAATAATCCAGACCAACAAAGCACCTGTTCCTGAAACAGCTGCACTCCAGAAGGATGCCCAGTGTGCGCACTTTGGGCCATGTCTGCACTGGCAGATGTAAAGAGCTGACAGTTACAGAGTAACCACGCTCGTGGCACTTTCAGCGCCTTTCAGAACAGTGCGTTCTGGGCAGCTATGCCACCGAGCACCTATTCCGTTTTGCTGCAAAGGTTTGTGGGGAAGCACAGGGCATTCTGAGTCCTGTCCCCATGGTGCATCGCTTCGCATCCCAGCAGCCCCTGCACTTCCATCTGCATTTGGTGCCATCTTTCAACAACGTCTGTGTTGCACAGACTGCCTCCTCACGCTGCAGGAATGGATCCACAGCGGTTGACAAAACTGCTGATAGGACTCATTAACACATCATGAGTGGCAGCTGATTTATTTTTGAAGCTGCAAAGTGACGATGAGGAGTCTCAGCAGCATTTGTGTGACATGAGATTTCTTGTGGTGTTCATGGAGGTGGTATCTTACATTATCCTACATTTTCTTTGAACCACATGAATTTCATGTATTAAACACAGTAAACACAGGACACCCATGACATATGAAACAAACTTCTGCACTGTAGGAAGGAAGGAGGGAGGATGGGGGAGGCAGAAGGTGAGGCATGCCCCAAGAATTTAACAGGTTTGTATCTGTCCACAGTTCATATGCAGCTCCACTGTCTGATGTGCTATATGATGTGTTGCAGTTCATTAGGGCTAAGCTGCATGCGGATTGTGTTGCTGCATTCTCAGCATGTGGGAGGCTGCAGGGAAGGCTGGAAGCATTTAACACCTCATTTACATCAAAAGCCAAGTATGAGACATTTCCAGCCCACTCCATTAGCCTCATTAGCACTAGCATTACAACTGACAGGTGTTTTTTTCCCTTCCCTTCTTTTTCTGTTATAAATTCTAGGTTCCTGTTATTTCCACTCCAGCTCATCTGAAGAAGTGGGTTTTGTCCATGAAAGTTCATGATACAAATATTTTAGGTAACAGTGTGGGTTCAAAAGTGTCATAAGACAGCTGTAAGGCAGTTATCTTCCTCCTGCTAACTAGGAGGAGGTCCTAGCTAGATGGCAGACAGACTGTGTTACAGAGAAAGCGGGGAAGGTACCTTTCTACAGTCAAGGATGAGAAATGCTGAGTAAGGAAACAGAACTTTTGAAGACCTACTTCTAGGTATCTTTTCCATCCCTCTCAGCTGAGGCTTCACTTCATCTAGCACTGGGGAACAGTGGAGCTCTCCCACAAGCTTCTCAGAACTCTAGTCTTGGAAGTCCTAGCCAAAAACAAACAAACAAACAAAAAAAGCCACAGACCAACAAGTCTACCTTTATTATTTGGTGCTGACTCATTCACCTGAAAGCTTTTTCTCACCCCTCAGAAATAGCTTTCCTGTCAGTCTCTCTGCTATTTTTAACCTAGTGGTGCCAATCCCACACAATCAAAAATGGGAGAAACCAACAATCCAAACAGAAAATCCAAGAGATTGAAAATTCAAGCTGATACGAGAGCTAAAATCTTAAAAATACCTGACACTCCAGAAGCGACGAGAAGTCCTGTGGCACCTTATAGACGAACAGATTTATTGGAACATAAGCTTTCGTGGGCAAAGACCCACTTCATCAGATGTTGCTGCATAAAAGCTTATGCTCCAATAAATGTTAGTCTATAAGGTGCCACAGGACTCCTCGTTGCTTTTGCAGATCCAGACTAACACGGCTACCCCTCTGATACCTGGCACTCCAGGTAATACAGAACCTGATTCTAGAAGTTGGGCCTTTAAGGCATGGGTGGGCAATAATTTTTAAACAGGGGCTACTTCACAAATTTCCGAAGTGGTTGCAGGCCTTTAAATAGCAGGAGTTGAAAAGGCTTGCACCTCCCCAGCAGCTCCCAGGCAACGCATTAGTGGCAGGGCCGGGAGTTGCAAGCCCTTTTAATTGTTTCTATTTAAAGGGCTCTCACCTTAGCCACCACAGGGAAGGCGTGAGCCCTTTGAACAGCAGGGCTATGTCTACACTGGCGGGTTCTTGTGCCAGAAATATGCAAATGAGGCTAAGCGTGGAATATCGCCGAGCCTCATTTGCATACCTAATGAGCCGCCATTTTGCAGAAGAGGCTCTTGCGCCAGAGGAGCTGTCTACACTGCCCCTTCTAGCGCAAGAAAAACCCTCTTGCGCAATGCCGCTACGCTGATTATTTTCAGAAATAACAACATTGCGCAAGAGGGTTTTTCTTGCGCAAGAAGGGGCAGTGTAGACAGCTCCTTCTGGCACAAGAGCCTCTTCTGCAAAAATGGTGGCTCATTAGGCATGCAAATGAGGCTCGGTGATATTCCACGCTTAGCCTCATTTGCATATTTCTGGCGCAAGAACCCGCCAGTGTAGACATATCCCAGGTGTTGAACGGGCTCGCAGCTCCTGACCCCACCGCTAACTCGTTGTCTGGGAGCCGCTGGGGAGGTGTGAGCCCTTTCAAGTGATTCTATTTAAAGAACTTGCACCTGCTGGACAGCTGCTAACACATTGCCTGGCAGCCTAGTGGCAGGCACAACCTCTTTAAATAGGAGCAAGTGAAAGGGCTCCTGCCTCCACAGCAAATTAGACGTGGTTCAACTTAAAAGCCTTACCACATGTTCCTAGCCTGACAAAAGTCATGTTTTGCCCCTAAAGTTCAAAGGGCTCGTTCTTTGCTGTCTAAGGTGAAAGACTGAGCTAGAGAGATAGGTAGAATGGGGTGGTTTTATCCCCTCACTTTTGTAGTCCAGTCCCCCTTGAAGTAGATTGTTTGAAACAAAGTTTATTCAAAAAGTAAAGCAGGCACCATGGAGTCGTGGAGTGAAGGTGCCTCCATTCTCTTTCTTCTCCCCTGTGTAAGCTGCAACACAGCTCTGCCTTCTCTCCTTACTGTCTCAAAGACCTTGTTTACCACTTATATGTAAAGTGAGGTTAACACACATTCCTTTATTTAT
This sequence comes from Rafetus swinhoei, assembly GCA_019425775.1. Lineage (NCBI taxonomy): Eukaryota > Metazoa > Chordata > Testudines > Trionychidae > Rafetus > Rafetus swinhoei. Next base: position 35,095,491 of record CM033428.1, on the reverse strand, counting down.
GATAGATCAACTTCACCACTTCTTCTTTCAGGTAGGGCTATGTAGGTTTGAATATGGGCTACCAACACCATACTGGGGAAATTCATACGTTTGTATATACCTTTGCTATATACATGTCACTATGATGGGGGTCAGAAGGGTTCCCTGTAAGCCGAGTGCTTGGGTAGCCATCCAGAAGAGATTCAGATGTTGCCAAGCTGATTAGCAGAGCACCCACAGTGACCACGGCCAGCAGCATGTGTTTCTACTGGTGGTGCACATTCACACAGGCTTCAGTGCACAGAAAACAATTTATTCCACACATGGGTGGGAAAAAATTAGAGGGAACACTGATGACCAGCAACTATTTAGTTTTCAAATGGAAACTCACAAGGCATATTTTGTTGTGTATAGGGTTAAAATACAAGAGTGCAAATATATCTGATCACTAGTTAGGTAGGGCTGGCTTCTCAATGGTGCTTTAACTGTCTCTATATGAGCATTACACTCCTTATTTATCAGTGTACTGAGCACCTGAAATTCCCATTTCTTTCCAAGTCACGAGTATAGAAATGGGTCAGTATCTGACCACAAATGGTGCCAGCACATCATGAAAGATGCCACAGCACTTTTTCTGATAGTGTATGTGTTTTAACAGTCGTGTCTTTTGTTAACTTGTGTAAACTCTAATAAAGTCTGCAAGTGAAATCTGTAAAAAGATTTTTCCCCCTTACTCTTGCTATAGGATTGCCCAGGAATGTCAAGTTGCTGGCATTGCCATATGTGACAGTGGTGTATTAAAGAGAGCTACTTACAATATGTTTGGAAAGACAAATAAAAGTAGGTCTACATTTTGGATTTGCTGGCCAAGTGACTATACAAATTCAACCCTTTGCACTACTTCTTAGTTTCCACTAAAATACTAGTGGGTACAATCAGATTTCTTTGCTCTGAGAATGCATGGGATTTTGTTCTGAACTATGGTAGTTTGACCCACATCCACACTAGCCAAAACCATTTCAGATGTAAACCCTCTGTCACAGTGTTGGGAGGCAGTGGATTCTGGGATAGTTCTCGAAAGCCACCAGAGCACTGTGGATGGAACTATTTAATAGCGCCCATATTGGCAGGCTGAAATGGTTCAGACTATTATTACATTACTGTGCAGGCATACTGAAAACAAGTATAATCCAAACAGCATTTGACATGTATGTTACCTACCAGGAGGATTGTTGAGTGTGGATGCAAGAGAAACATCTGAAATAGCAGGAAGCGAATGCATAGGAATATTACTTTCATGTATACCAAATGTTGGGCAAAAAAACTTTGGCAGTTGAATAGAAACAGTTACTCAAAGAAACAGAACAAAGTCTTAAATGTTTAGTGACAGGATGGTCTGAGGTTTTGTGTGTGACATGAGTGAGAAAGAATGGACATGAAGGGAGTAAAAGGAAGTACTTTAACTTTTTGCTTCTGCTTTCCTGTTTAAGCTACAGCAGGGGCTGGGGAATCTTTTTTGGGTTGGGGGGCGCTGACCCACAGAAAAATCAGCTGGGCGGCCACACACAAGTGAGAAGCAAAACAAAACTCCCAAAAAGGAAAAAACAAACTCTCACCGAGGTGGCCCGTGACTGAGAAGGAAAGACACTTTCCACATTCCCCTCACACACCAGAGCCTAGGGGAGCCCAGGCTAGTAGATTTTGTGTGCTCAAGCCCTACAGGGGAACAGCAGGTGGAGAAGAGGAACTGGAGAGCCAGCGTGGGGCCACATCCGGCCCCTGAGCTTTAGGTTCCCCACTCCTGAGCTATCGCATTGTCTTTGTGCATCATTTATTTAAAAAAAAACCCAGCAGAAACGTTCATCGAAGGATTATTGGTTGGTCAGCAATGGCTACCATGAAATGGCAGCTGGAGAAGCAGCTGTAATGGGCTACTCTATCAAGAGGGCAGTGCCTCTGAGGGAGAGGGTTGACTAAGCCTTGTCCTTAAATTAGCTGGTGACACATTCCTGAGGCTGTATAGACTAACATTTACAATGGTTCTGGTGCTAGTCTGGGACTACAGAAATCTGGGCTTAGTTCCCTGCTGCACCACAGACTCTAATGGTCCATGGGTATGTCTAGGCAGCAAAAAAAAATCTGTGGCTGCTGTAACAAGGTCAGGCCTCAGGGCTGCTACAGAGTGGGGGAAAAACAGCCCAAAAAGAAGAATTTTTTTTTAAAGCCTGCTAAGTGTGGGTGGAGGGCTGCAGGGCAATTAGGAGCAGCTGGCAGGGAGCTGGCCCAGGCTGACTGGGGCCAGCGGACTCCACTTCAGGCCTGCAAAAGCCTCCCTAAGCAGAAGGTGTGCTGGAGAGTGAGAGGAGGGACCGAGAGTAAGAGTTTGAGACTAAGCACAGTGGCTTTAGAGCTAGAAACCACAGGAGAGGGAGTCCCGGAAGGAGTGGCTGGGCTCCCTACCCCAGAAACCAGCCACAAGCCCCAACTCCTCATAAAGGAGGAAGGCTGCTGGCCCAAACAGAGGCAAGGGAAAGCAGGTCCTTGCCACACTGCCCTGTGCTGGCCATCTCAAGCTCCTCGGGTTGGGCTTTGGGGCTGTTTTATTGCTGGCTGTGGGAGAAGTCTGGGCTCTGGGATCTTCCCAGCCTGCAGAGTCCTAGATCTGGGCTCCAGTCTGAGCCTGGAAGCATACACAACAAGGGAACAGCCTTGCAGCCCAAGCTCTGTGAGCTCACAGATGTCTAGTTGCTACATAGGTGTACCCAATGGGACTTTGGCTCCTAAGTAGGGGAGGCTCATCAGCCCAGGAAAGTTGAGTCCCAGCCTAAACCAAGAATCCCCCAAAGCTTCAAAATTACATGCAGATTTAAGGACAAATTACCTCATTTAAGTGTCCCAACTCACTCTCTTCAGCAGCAAAACACAATGCCAGAAAGTGTGAACACTATTGTGATGTGAGCCTCAAATCTTGGGCTAGTGAAGAGTGTCTTCAGAGGCTGCCTCCTTATCATTGCAATTTACAGTGCCTGGGAATTACTTTGTATGGGCATTGCTATAGTAGTAACCAGTGCTTGGCCAGGCCACTGCAGGATTGTAGCAGTTAAGCCAGGGACTGCAGCAGTTTTGTGAGGGGAAGGATGGGGGCTACATCTTCCTGGCCTCCTCTGCCATGGCTCAGGCCCCATGCACATGCGCCAGGAGATGCCACCAAGCCATAGGCTCACTTCATGCTCTGATCCCCACACCACAGCGGCTGCAGCGGCTCCAGGGTCCACTTGCCTCTGCTTCACTACAGATCAGGTATGCTTTTAAAAGCTATGAAATTATCCATGGGGGAGAGGGGGAGGAGTATTTTGAGACATGTGCCTTATCTGTTGAGAGTGTCAGGCTGCCATTGCTCCTAAGTGCCCAAATCCATTTTGAAAGAGATTTAGGATCCTAAATCAGTTAAGTGGTGCAGCAAAAGCACCTTTAAAAATCACTGATCCTGAATCTTTCTGTGCCTCAGTGACCAGTTTTACAGATGGAGCTAATACAGCCCTGCCACATGGGTGTTACATGTTAACTAGCGTGATGTGCTCAGGCAGTATGACAGTGGGGGCCATATTAGATAACTGTTACTAGCCTGAGTTGTATGATGTTTGCTCACTCGTGTTTTGGTCCTTCTCTGATCCAGCCACTGAGGGCCTGTGACATGCACCCACAGTGTGACAAGTAGTTGTTAAAGCGATAAATGGTTGGAATGATAGAGACAGATTTACAAGGTATCCTAAAGTGGTGAATGTGCCCTCAGAACTAGATTAGTAAATTAGTGGTTCTCAACCTGTTTACCACTGTGGGGTGTATATGCAGCTCTCTGTGGTATGTGGGCCACATCCACACAATATATATACTATCTCTATGGACCTGAATCTCTGTCACATGGGCCACAGCTGTGAGCTGACTGAGCTAGATATACGCACTGAAGCAGCGTGGTTCCTCCACACTCCTCTGTTGGCTTTAAAAATTCATTGTCAGCTTTGCTGTTGCTATACAAACCTAAATGAGTGAAGCTACTCTGGATTTACATTGGTGCAGTGAGAATCAGAACATGGCCCTAGATGTTTTAAGATGTATGACTCACAGGACAAATGAATGTTCAGGAGATCTGATGTCCTATTGCTAGGGAGAGAATTTGGGAATCTTAACCACATGTGTTAACTGGAGAGCAAAAACTGGCTCAGATCTTTACACCTTCCCCAGCCTGACTTTTCCTGCTGTTTTGGATCAGTATGAACAGGGGCTACCCACTGCCCAAATTTGGATGGTGACGTGGAGGCTCAACAGCTAGAGTAATCTCTCTTCTACATCCCAACACAATCTGAACTTTGCATACACTACAGATGTGTTCCCAATGAACTGCATGTCAGTTCAGAGAAGGCTTCCATTCAATCCGATTGGGATCTGAGAGAGGGTTGCATGAGAGTCTCTCTTGTTGTATGAGAATATTACCAAGGGAATAATCCTGGAGTAATTTTAATACATTAGGGCTAGCCCTATTTGTGGGAGCTTTATGCCAAATTAGATATATAGACATAATATGTCCTGGCCCATCCATCTTTATCCCCTCCGAACTTTTATACCTACTGCATAGCTTCTAAATGAGGCCATATACAAGTCATCCAACACAGCAGGGGCACAAGAAACAAAAGGAAAAGGAAGAGATCTCTGGTGCATTCTTACTAGTTCCTGTTACACCTAGGGTTGCCAGATGGTTTCAACAAAAATACTGGACACACTTGACATTACATCACGATCTACATTACATCTTATTTAGAAAATACCGGACATTTATATTTTCTCAGTTTGTTTCCTGAACAGAAAGCTCAAATACTGGACTGTCCAGTTCAAAACCGGACACCTGGCAACCCTAGTTACACCCATTCTACAGTACTGTAAAGTAACAGGGAGATGAGTGAGGCGAGGCAGCTGGACACTTGAAAACAGCTGGCCCTCTGGCAACTCTCCTATGAGAGCTGTGTTATGTTTATCTGTTTAACAGCAGGGGCTCTGGCTGCATAGGCCTAATATATTCACTAACTACAGGCAATGTGAATTCTGAGTTGAGAGCTTCAGTTGGGTTGCTATAGATAACAGCATGAGAATGTGAGGCCTAACATATTTTCTTTCATCCCATGGGTTGAGATCTCCTTAGCAATAGATAAAGAAAGTTGGTATAATTTTTGTATAGGCTATCAGTGGTACAGGGGAAGAATTTCTGTATGGCATAGGAAGACACCACATACAAATTACAGGACTTGGTGCATTAATGGCTTGATCTAATATGACAAGTTCTAAGATTCCTAAGAAACAGTAATCCTTTGAAGAAGAGTTAGGCCACAAGCCACAAAATTCAGATCCATGTATGAATCTGCAGATTTCAAGGGATTGGGTTGCCCATTTATATAGGCAAAGGTAATTTATTTTCCACTGGACATCCACTTGACTTATAAAGTCCAACAATTTGGAGATGTTTGGATCTTTCTTTATGCTGTTGTGGTTGCCATTAAAACTCAGTTTGTACCACCCATTACCAAGTGTTACCATAATGGTATCTGAGAGATCTCAGTGTCATGACGGCTAATAATTGTTTCGATAGAATGGGGATTATTGTACCATGCCAGGTTGGCAGCATCTCTGATCTTGTTCTTATATTACACATCATAAATAGGGTTGCCAGATGGTTTCAAAAAAATACCGGACACACTTGACATTACATCACAATCTACATGAAAACAAGAAAGGCAATGACAAGACAATTTTTTACTTTATCCTGTTGAAGAGTTTGACAAAATCAACACATTCTCACAAGAGGTTTGTTTCAATGAAACAACACTTTTCCCTGGAAATGTGTTCCATCAAACATTTTTCAATCAGGTCTGTAAGCAAGAAATAATCCATAAAAGCTCAGATTAAAATACTTCTTCCCTCCAAACACTGACATAAAAAATTGTTGCAGTTGCATATTTTTAACTTTTGCAAAAAGGACAGCATATGAGTCAGCCATCTTGAAACAATCATTTTTAGACAATTATTTCTGTAACATGTTCCAGAATGTTTGTAAAGTGAAATCTGCCAAAGAAGATATTTCAACCATAGCTATCATGAATGTAGTTTCTGAAGAACTGGACATAGGAGAGGTTACACTTTTAACAATAAAGAAAGACTGAATTGTACACAAGACAACTTATTAAATTAATAAAGCCAACTTTTTATACAAATGGCCAGTTCTTCATGCTATTCTGTCCTCACAGTTGGTATAAGCCTTATGCTCCTGTGAGAGAAAACATGTCTTATTGAATGAGAAGTAATATATGAACATTCGTTATTACCGTTGCATTTTAACTTTTCTTATAGTCTAGTAGTATATAAACTTACTTATAAGGAGGATTTGGAGAATAACCCCAGGGCCTTTACATCCAGCCAATTTACGGAGAGCCCCATAGTAAATAGGCTACTATAAAAATACCAAGAGGGAAAAAAAGGAAGCAGTATTACAATGTAAGCAGTGTCTGAATCAATGCTTCCATTACAGCCAGCTGAAAAGGGAAAAAATCCTGGGTGTGTTTATGTAAACACAGTTTGCCCTTGCTTTGCTTAGGCTTGCTAGATATTCAACTGCTACAATGATGTTTTGCCCATTGTAATGAATTTGGCTGTTGTGGGGTCACAGATTGTTAGCATTAAATGCAACAATTGTGAGATGATCACTGTGGCGTAGTGGGGGTGCTGTCTGCTCTGTATCCCAGGGTCCCCCTGTGTTGTGATGGGTGATTCCCACTGACTCACCCATATGTTGTGATGTAGTGTCAGTACCTTGCTGATTGCTATGCTTGGGCAGTGGGCTGTGGAGGACCCCCACTGGCTGTTGTCTGTGAGCACCGCCCAGCAAGAGGGGCCTCAGGACAGTGGCCAAACCAGTTCTACTTGTTAAGGGAAGAGACGGGACAAAGGAAGTGTGTGCTGGGGGAAGGAGCAGTCTTGAGTTGGAACCATGAGGGAGACAGACTGAGGTTGCTGGGACTGAGGGCTAGGGGTGATGGACCCTAACCCAAGGGGTCTGAAACATCCTGGCCCCAAATCCTGTAATCACACCACGTCTATGCTGTCCTGTATCCTGGAGAAGCAATAAAACCCCTCTATTCTACTGCTGGCGGAATCTGTTTTTGCTGCTACGGGGGTGCAGAATCACGGAAACCCCAACTCGCCATCACAATCACCAATGCTTGAAGTTATTGTGGGAATGCAGAAAAGTCAGACTGGGTTTAACTCAGTTCAAAAGGAGAGACATTATCAGGGTAAAGAACCTTGGATGGACAAGGCAGACAGGATACTGGGCTAAATGGTCCTTTGGTCTAACCCGGTACGGCCATTCTTATGTTATGTTCTAAGGGCTCGTCTGCCAATGCTCTGTGAAGTTAAGTGGAGGAGGGTAGGACTCTGAATCAGCAGGCTGCATGCCTTCCAGGCATGAGCAGTAAGACTGGTTCAATCTGTTTGTTTCTCCCCCCATTCTAATGCTAGAATTAGAACAGAATCCATAAGGAGTCTCCCTTATTATTTTAAACTTACTCCAGTGGATGCTGGAATTTCTTGTGGCTGGACTGTGCTTTGGGCCAAGAGCTAAACTCACCGAGAGCTGACATCACTAGGTTTGGCCCAGAGACAAATCCACCACAAGCCAGCGGAAGATGTGATGAGAGGCAGTAGCGAGGTGAGACGAGGCAGAGAGTAGCAAGCAGGTGGATAGTGGATGGTGAGTTACCAGCAGAGTGAGTAAGATGCCTCCTTCCTCCCCCCACTTAGGATGGGAGGTGAACTCTGCAGATGAACCTCTGAACTCTGGGTCTGCCCTGACCAAGGGCAGTAACTGGGAGTGGGGTGCAGAGAAGGGTTGGGCATGTGAAAAGGACACTGCCCAACCCAGCCCTGGCTGCTGCTGGTTCCACCTGGCAGAAGGGTTACAATAATAAAGTTCATCTGGAGCAACTGTATAGTCAGTAATTTCTGATTGGCTGGGTGTACATCTACTGAGACTTGACAGAGCTATATAAGCTGGCCAATAAGCAGTTAATGTGAATGGGGAAGACCTTTTTGGATTAGCATCTTGAAACTGGCAGAGTTCAGTTGGGTAGCAGTAGAACTTTGGTTTGGAGGTAATTTCTTAGAAAACTATGTTGGTGTCTGTGTTGTAGAGCCAAGCTATTTAGTCCCAAGGGCTCTTTCAGTTTTCCAGATACAAATGTTTATACATGATTCTGTATGTTCTGACTTGTATTCGGTGTGTATGGATTCTACAGCATGGAAGTATGTCTTTAGCAGGTTTGTGATGAGTTCAGTTAAAGCCCTATCCCCAAAGACATTAGATGAAATGGAACATAGAAAAGTTTATAAAAAGCCTTTAAAAGCTTCCTTCTAGTATCTCCAGCTGGGTCTTTATGTGCTATCTTAGACAGTGTTGGTAATGTCTGCTGAGTAACAACTACTCAGGTCTTAAATAGAATGCAAATAAGGAACTTTAATAAACTTGAAGAGCAAATAAATACAAGCTCCAGTTTAAAAGCTATATCTTTGGTGGGAAGCTTACATTTGTATAAAAATGGGATCTCTCTGCCTGTCCCACTGAAACTCTAGTTAGTGCGAAAGAAGGGTAGTGAGTAGCATTGGTGCAAATGTTCTTTTCAGAAGCTTTGTGTGGAAATTTCTAATTAAATAAAACTTCATGAGATTGGAGAACTAGTCCATCTCTTAGGCTATGTCTACACTCGCGGCTTCTTGCGCAAGAACATCTTGCGCAAGTGTTCTTGTGCAAGAAGTCTTGCGCAAGAAAACGTCCACACTGCCCTGTGCGCGCTGTGCTTTTGCGCAAGAGCGCCCATGGCAGTGTGGACGCTCTCTTGTGCAAGAAAGCTCTGATGGCCATTTTAGCCATAGGGCTTTCTTGCGCAAGAAATCCCTGCCGAGCGTCCACACTGCCCTCTTGCGCAAGACCTCCTGCGCAAGAGGGCTTACACCTGTTAAAAAAGAGCGTAGTTTCTTGCGCAAGGAGCCCTCTCTTACCACGCCGTACTGTAAATTTACTTGCGCAAGAGCGGGCGGGCAGTGTGGACACTCTGCACATTCTTGCGCAAGAACGGCCGTACTTGCGCAAGAAGCCGCGAGTGTAGTCATAGCCTTACTGTGCTAACAAACATATCAAACTACAATAGTGATAGTGAACTACTCTTCAGCATGGGTAGAAAGAGCATTTCATTCTCTAGATCTGTACCATTTTCACTACTCCCTCAGCATTGGGGAGCCCATCTGGTGCTCCAGCTCCCCTGCTGCCCCCTCTCTCCCCCCCGCCGGAGGGCTGGAACATACAAAAACTAGGCTGGGCCCCCCAGGCTCTGGTGTGCAAGGGGAATATGGGGAGCGTCTTTCTCCTTCTCAAATGGGGGGGCATGTCAGAGAGGGGGTTTTGTTTGTTTGTTTGCTTCTCGCTTGTGTGTGGTCCCTGACTGACTTTTCTGTGGGTCAGTGGCCTCTGACCCAAAAAAGGTCCCCACCCCTGCCCTAGAGCATATTCAGTTGTTGTCTTTCAAATATTTCCTGATCCATAACCAAATACAAGGGCAGTGAATGAATCATGAGAATCTGTTGGACTCACGTGGTTCATGGTAAAACTCACAGAACTAGCCTGTGGTTTTGTCAGGCTCTAATTATACAATATACTCTAGTTATAATGAAACTATCCATAATAGGGTTTTGGCTTTTTGTATTCTGTTCCAATTCCTCTCCAGCATAAACCATCATATAGTACAGGGGTCTCACACTCAATTTACCTTAGGGCCAGTGCTAGTCCTCAAATTCTCCTCACGGGCCAGCAGACACCCCTCTCGGAGAGGGCTCCAGGGGGAGGGATTTCCTCATGTCCTCCCCCGCTCCCATGCATCTCCCAGCCCCGCCTGCTCTTCTGCATGTCTTCTCTGGCCCCACTGCCACAAGTAGCACAGAGGGTCTAGAGCAGCTTCCAGCTACTGGCTCAGTGTCACTGCTGGCGCGTCCCTGTGGCCCAGGGTGTGTGTGCAGAGCTATTCCATCCATAGGACAGTTCAGCACAGCCGCCCCAGCCCCCTCAGTGGCCGCTGCAACTGTCCTATGGATGGGATGGTCCCCCTTACTCAGGTTAGCCCGCAGGGCCCTGGGCAGGCTGGGACCACCAGCAGGGGTCGGGCCTTCTCATCACCATGGTGGCAGAAGGTGCAGGGAAGCAGAGCTGTGCAGCAGCCTGTTCTGCTGCACCACCAGCTCTCAAGCCAGCCTGCACTATAGCTGGGCACTCCGCTTCCCGACGCCACAGTGAAGCAGAGCAACCGGAGAGAGCAGTGGAGCAGAGACTGCTCTATCACTCCCCTTCCCTACACCTCCCACTGTGGCGGTGAGTGCAGAGGGACCCAACCTCAGCTGCCACCCTGTGCCAGCCCTGCCCAGTAATCCAAGGCCACATCCCTCAAGGGAGAGGGTTTGCGGGCAGGGGTGTGATGGGCGGGAAGAGGGAGGAGCAATGATGGAAATAGGTGGAGCAAGGACTGGACTTGGGGGAAGGGTACAGATACCTCCCCAGGCCACAGGGACTTACGTGCCAGAAGACGTGCATGGGCCAGATTGTGGAACTGCTCGAGCCACAGATGGCCCATAGACCGCAAGTTTGAGACCCCTGGGATAGTACAAGTAATTTAACTGGAAGAAAAACCTGGTTTAGAGCCCTATCTTCCTGTTCATGACCTCTCTAGCATTAAAAATAGTGCAAGCGACTTCCTGGTACTTCTGAGAGACTCTGATTAAAGGCCCGTTGGGCTTCAGTGAGCTTTGGATCAGCTCCCACGTGCATGGGATGCCAGTGCCAAGCAGGAGTGGAGCTGCTGAACTCTGTACAGTGAATGCCAATATGAATTTGATCAATTAGGTGAAACAACTCACATTTGGAACTTCCCCTTCCACCACATTTCCTAACTGTAGACTTGTGCTCAGACCCTAAGTCCTGAGGTTTGCTAGGAATAAATACAGGCAGGTTTTGGAACTGCCAAAGCAAAATTAGGATTAGGCCAATTCTAGGTCACATTTTAATGGAAATGCCAATATGTGAGTTGTGGCTGGGTGGGGTATGTTTTGGATATATAGTTATGCTTGGCATCTCTGTATTAAACTTCACTCATCACTGAAAGTTACTAAATACATCTTGTTTTTTAAAAAGCACCCTTAGCTTGGGCCTCCTGACTAATGAGGAGAGCAGGAATGGCTTTTTTCAAGCCATGTTCTTAGTTTTGTAGTTGCTGCTCAGACGGCCTGATCCTGCAGTTTGAATTAGGATCTCCTCAGTGTGGAAATTCAGGTTGTTTAGATTGGGACCTGAACCCTCCTGAAGTACAGCAATGTTCAGTTCTGAGCTGCGTGGTTCTGTCTTCTTCTAAAATGGGCCTCAAGCCTGCAAATACTTGTACACATGCTCAAATGTGACAGCAGTGTGACTGCTCTCAGTGCCCAAAGCTAAGCACATGCTTAGACTAGGTGTACACTTGAGACTTCTGCTGGACCATATGGCTATGGAAATCAGAGGTGTGATCCCTGACAAATATCACTGTGTCAGCAAAAGCCACTAATGCAGAGCCATTTATGCCAGCAAAACGTTTACAGGTATTGCTCATTTAATTTATGGGCATATGTTTATACTGGGCCAGTATAAGACCACTGTTAAAGTGTTTCTAGTGTAGACCTTACCTAAATTAAGACTTTGCAGGATTGGGGCCATAAAGTCTGAATGTTCTTCACCGCTGTAATTTGCACCTTCCTACATTAGTAGGAGCATTTGATAAGAAATTCACCTTTGCAAAAGTGCTGGTACCACTGTTACTTTCCCGTGGCAGAACAGAATAGCTCTTCTGATTGGGTTGGGACTCCATTAGGGTCTTTTAACTTGTTGTAAGATCTGATGGCCATGGCAGGATAAGGCGCAATCCAGAGAAGTAGTCAAGTGTGCACAGCTGGTTCAAATAGCCAGCAGATCAGTCTGTAGCAGAGGAAGTCTGGGGGCACTCCTCAAGAGTTCTCGCTGGGGTTGGAAGCAGGAAGATCTAGTCCAAGGGACTAGATCCATGTGACAAACTTGGGGAGGCAGCAGGACAAGACTGTCTAGCCTGTAACCAGTAGAAAATGGTCTGTTGCTCAGACAGCTGATTCTTCCTGGTGGGACCTTTGGATAGTCCACCGTATGCAGTGAGAGTGATGAAGGCAGACAACTGAGAAGTGGCACATTTTATAAGTGTTCGTATACAAGTGCCAGAAGTCTAAATACTCAGATGGGTGATGTTTAATGTCAGGAATGCAGTGAGGATAGTGATATAATAAGCATCAACGAAACTTGGTGGAATGACTGTCAAGGCTGTTCCCCACTCTGGCACGACAAATGCAGAAGTGGGGACCCACAAGAGCACTCCAAAACCTTGCCTCTCCAGGCCCCCGTACAAAAACTTCCCCCCAAAATCCTAATACCTAGATTTTGGGGAATCCGCTGCCACCACCCACGTAATTCCAAGAAAAACCAGGGAAGAGATCACTTGGGAAATCTCCTCCCTAAGGTAAAACTCTCCCCCTTCCCCAACCTCTGTTTTACTTGGAGTTGGGAAAAACAGAGGGAATTCACAGACAAAAGTGGACTCTGCCCTTGTAACTAGGTGCTAAGTCCTAAGCACACAACAATCAACCAATCCCGGTTAATTAGAAAAGAAAACAATCCTTTATTATCAACACAAAACTACAGTTGCAAGCATAGTAAAGAGGCGAGATGGAAAGAGCCACCAATTGATATAGATACTCAGGGAAAGTCCCTGGGCTAAAAGCCTTAGTTACAAAAGAAAAAACACACACAATTAACAGTTCAGACATTATTTAGATGGGTCAAAAAATTTAAAGAGCAACCAGGAAAAGACAAAAACTAACAGATAAAAAAGGTAGGTGATTTAAAACAAACAAGAGGGAAGTACTACTTCACACAGTCAACCAGGGAAACTCATTGGCAAGGGATGTTGTGAAAGGCAAAACCAAATGAGGTTCAGTAGCAGAGTTCAACTCACTGTCACGGTGCTTCTTGCTGGTCACTCCCTGAATTAGCTTTGTCTAGCCTCAGAGTGCCCTTTCCTGGTTGTGTCTCACTGCTGTTACCTTTATGTAAGTTCTCCACCACGTGTCCCAAACCATGTCCCTCCCAGACCCCAGCACCTTTCCCTCAGGTGCTGCCCCACAGCAGTGCCCCACACGTGGGAGTCCTATCCTCCCTGGGAACCCTAACCCCCCCTTGTTGCATAAAAAGCCTCCACCTGAGCTACTACTTGATCTTACCCATGCATTTTGTGGAAATACACTAAACTATACACTAAACTGCCAACACATGACTTAGAGACTGACAAAAACCTCCTGCTGACTGCATTGCTGGGGAAATTGTCTTCTAAGTCACTTCATTGCTGATGGTTTCTGTGCATTGCCTTTTAAACTCTGCAACTCATTGTAATCTTTGTTAACCTTTGCAACTGGCTGTAATCTTTGTAAAACCTTGCAATTTTATAACTCTCAGCAACTTTGCTTTATAAGTTCAGAAACTATTACTGTAAGCTCCAACTTTGTAACCTTTGTAACTCTCAGCCACTTTGCTTGTAACTTACTCTAAACTGCATTCTCCCCTGAGTGAATGGGGAGAGAGAGAGGGAGGAAGGGAGAGAGAGAGAGAGGAAGTGTGTGTGTGTGTGTGTTTGAAGTTGCAAGGCTGGGCACATAGGGTAGTTTAGACTACACCTCTCTGTCAACAGAGAGATGTAGATTACACACGTCAAAATTGCTAATGAAGCAGGGATTTAAATATCCCGCACTTCATTAGCATAAACATGTCAGCCGCTTTTTTTCGACATGGAGCTTTTTGGAAAAAACCCAGCAGTCTAGAAGGGGATCTGTCGAAAAATAAACCCTTTTTTGACAGATCCTGTATTCCTCAAAAAATGAGGTTTACAGGATCTGTCGAAGAAGGGTTTATTTTTCGACAGATCCCCGTCTAGACTGCCGGGTTTTTTTCAAAAACGCTCCGTGTCGAAAAAAAAAGCGGTGGCCATGTTTATGCTAATGAAGCATGGGATATTTAAATCCCTGCTTCATTAGCAATTTCGACGTGCCTAATCTACATCTTTCTGTTGACAGAGAGGTGTAGTCTAGACACAGCCACGGTGATGAGTCATCAGACTGCTGATCTGCTGGACCAAGAGAAGTCTGGGCATGTTCTCTGGTGACAAAGGTGGATGAGTCACAGGAGCTGTACAGAGGCAATAAAAGGAGAGAGCATGTGGCAGAAGACCTCTCTTTCTTTTTCCTCTTCCTGAGAAGCTCCTCTTTCTACAGCCAGTCTTTTTCCTGACCAGCTCCCCAGCCATGAACAGCAGACAGACTTTCCAGAGCCAACATGCCTTGGCTCCTTCTGCAACCCATATGCCTGTGTAAGTGTGTGAGTGCCTGAGGGCAGGAATGAATGTGTATGAATGAGCAAATGAGTGAAGGTGTGTGTGAGAGAGAGAGCTGGTTCCCTCTTTAGTTTAAACCTTTGGTGGCAGCTCTGTCGTCTTTAGTTTATCAATAAACCCATGCTAGTGTAACCCTGGGTGGTCTCCAGTGGGAATTTTTTGCAGTAACACCCCTATACCCACCTTGCCTCAGTGACCAACTGCCAGTCATCATCTAGCCATTGCAGTCTGAGGCTGTCTACCCTACAGAGTTTTTGCGGAAAAATGGCCATTTTTCCGCAAAAACTCATGGAGTGTCCACACCTCAAGTGCGTTTTTGTGCAAGTAAATCGAAAGATCAGAGGGTTTTTTTGCACAAGTGGTAATCCTCATTCTACAAGGAAGAATGCCTTTTTGCTCAAGAGCTCTTGCGCATAAAGGCGTGTGTGGACGGGAAACAGGTTTTTTTGCACAAGAAGAGGGAAGAGGAAAAAGCACAGGTGCCCTGGTGGCCATTCTGTCCATAGCAATCACTGCTTACTTACAAGAGAGCATCCAGGCAGTCTGGATGAAGCTTTTGTCAGAAGAGATCTTCCACAAAAACTTCTTGCACAAGAGAGCGTCCACACTGCAAAAGCGCATTGAAAAAGTGATGCACTTTTGCAAAAGAGAGCGTCCAGACTGCCTGGATGCTCTCTTTCGCAAAAGTGCATCGCTTTTTCAATGTGCTTTTGCAGTGTGGACACTCTCTTGTGCAAGAAGTTTTTGTGGAAGATCTCTTCTGACAAAAGCTTCTTGCACAAAAAGCCTGCAGTCTAGATGTAGCCTGAGATGTCCATTCAGCATCAGCAAGGGGGTATGGACCTGCTACTTTTTCCTGCCCTGGCTGCTTCTCTACAGCCCTAGTACTTCCATGGGCCCCAGTAACTGGACCTCAGCCTGGAGTTTATTCATACCTGAGCTCCCCTGGCTCACCCTGCCTTCCCCAACACTGGTCTGTCCAAGGTATCCCATTAGCAGGCAGCTAGGTCCCTCTCCCTCCAGAGCTAGAGCGAGAGTGTGCTCAATCTGACCAGCCATCTTTTTATACAGTCTTACCAGGCTTTGATTGGCTGCCACTAGCCCCCTCTCCTAATTGGCTTCTGGGATCAACCCTTTCCTAGAGCTGCTTTAACCCTTTACACTCCAGTGCAGGGCAACCACCCCATCACAGGTTCAGTGAAGAATTAGATAAGTACATGGAGGAAAGATCCGTCAATGGCCATTCGTCAAAATGGTCAAGGAATGCAACCCCATGTTCTGGGTGCTCCTAAACCTGTGGGTGCCAGATGCTAGGAGTAGATGATGGGATGAATCACTTGAAAATTACCCTGCTCTGTTCATTCCCTTTGAAGCATCTGGCATTGGCTATCAGAAGATAGGATAATGGGCTACATGAACCATTGTTCTGACCAAGTATGGCTGTTCTTATGCCTTTCCTCAGGAGTCTAGGGCATGGCTGCTATGAACCTACACACCTTCAACATCAGGGGTGTCAGTTCTGTGCCAAGACTGCCATCCAAGGATCTGACTAACCTGAGACCAGTACTGGGATGTTAATGTGACTGAACTCTGAAACTGTTAACTGGTTGCAGTTGACCCTAGGTGTGACTAGGATCACTAACACACTTCAGTGAGTTAAATTGTCTCTGCTAGATGCTAAATGGTGTTACAAATTGTGTTAAACTACCTTTTATCTAGTCTGGGCACTAGTCCATGGAATGCTGCCTGCACATCTTGAGAAGTGCTAATTCCGAACTTCTTGCCTGTCCCTTTCTGGGCTGCTTCACTTACTTTGGAGGCTGCATTGGTTATCTGCAGGCCTTAAAGTTTAGGGCTTCGGTCCAACTTACCCAAGTGCACTCATGCTCCAAGCTGATTTTTCTATCCTCACCATCTGAGGATCTGACTCTACGCTTAAGCTGCAGTCTTTTGAAAATGTGTTTCAGTGTCAGGAAGCTCTGTAGAGTTCATGTTGAAGTATAAACCAACTTGTGTGTGTGAGAGAGAGAGAGAGCGTGACCGCACTAGGGACAGAATGAGCCCCTAATGAATATAGCAGCAATGAAACACCAAATGAATTGGATGTACTTATGAAGCAAACAAATTCCTCTTGATTTAAAAAGAAAGACCTAACCAGAGTTTTTTGGGCTCTATCCAATGATTGTTAGCTTGTTAATGATTAATATAAATATGAAATTTATGTCAATAACAGTTTCTTGGGTATTGAATATGTGTTGGATGGCATTTTTTTCTTTCTACTTTCTATTGCAGCTTGGCACTTCCTGGCAATGCAGCAAGGACTGATCTTATTCCCAGAGGGAGGGTTGTCATGATTCAGAGATAGGCATGGGATGTGGGAGGCAGGAAATGTTGAATGGGAACCATATGCCATTCATCTTTGCATAGCTTCTGCTTGTTTAGCATTGGCACAGTTATGTTGAAGGAGAGGTGATGTATCAGCTTTCTAAAGCTCATGTGCGTTGTTCTTGTTGCATATGTTTTGACATTTTGTAGTATTTTCTAAAGATGTGCAATGTAGAATATGACTTGATAGAACTTTCAGTCATACCTGTTCATTCATCATGGGTCTGCTCACATTCCTGTTAGTAAATTATATAGGAGTTTAGGATGGATGTGTGGGGGAAAGGGGGCAGAAATCTTCCCTATGAAGGAAACTTCAGTGCTTCAAAACTACTTTTCATTCTGAATCAGGGAAAATCAGTCCCTATAAAAATCCAGTTTAGAATATATACTTCTAAGTGACTTTTTGAGTTCGAATGAACAATTAGACACATTGAAACAATTCATTTTGAAATGCTGATTTTAAGGAAGACTCTTCGTTTTCAGAACAGCATTCAAAATTTCATTCACGTCTATGCTTTCTCTGCAGAGATGTTTGTTTTTTAAAAAAAACATTTTATAAAAGGAAAATGTTGGAGATGAAAAATATCAGAGTTACTAGAGCTTAATGACTTCACATTTGCTATCTTCTGAGGCAACATAGTCATTTTAGACATAGCCTAAACCTCACAATCCAGGTCTAAGATTTAATCTTACCCAAATTTTGGACTATTTGGACCCAGATTGATATCTTGTTCTGGTAATGTACAAAAATTCAGCTCCTTCTTACACCAAAGCTCTGGTGTATGGACCTCACAGTCTGAAAATAAATTCAGGGAAATAACTAAAAAGCTAAATTCTAATTGCACATAACTTCAGTGGAGCTGCTTAGACTTTACAACAGCTTACTTTAAAAATGGCTGTTGGCAGATTTCATTTAGGAGGAAACTAAGCAAATACTTCACATCCAGATATGCTATACTTGGAAAAAATGCATACATTTTACATTAAAGGCACTGTCTTACAGGTTATGGAGACTTGCAATCTGTATGAATGTTTGCCTCACTGACAAACTCCAGGGATACTTGCTTTTGAATGACAAACGCCGTGTTTTGAAGTAGTCCACACTACTCTTACCAGGAGGGAGGGAATAGTGTGCAAGGTCAAGGTGACTTTTTTGGACTGGTTTTCAAAGACAGTATTATGTAGTAACAATGAGGGAAAATAGCAAATTAGTAAATGATCTATCTGTGTGAACCTTTTGCAATGAAATCTGAAACTTTGAACTGTACTTTTTTTCTGTGAACAAAATGTACTAAACTGCTGCAGCTTTCTGGGCCCCGTGAAACACCCAGTGAAATGATTTCCTGTCGACAGAGCCATATAAACTAGCTTACCCAACCAACAGTCAATGAAGCAGGGATTTAAATAATCCCTGTTTCATTAAAATAAAAATGGCCACCTCACTGTGCCGACAGTCCCGTACAGCATGGGAGTCTAGACGCGGATCAGTCAACAAAGGAAGCCTTTGTCGACCGCTCCCTTATGCCTCGTGAAACGAGGTTTACAGGAGTGGTCGACAAAGGCTTCCCTCGTCAACCGCGCCGCATCTAGACTCCCACGCTGTGCCGGATCAGCTGATTGTCGGCACAGCGCGGCGGCCATTTTTATTTTAATGAAGCGGGGGGATTATTTAAATCCCTGCTTCATTGACTATGTCGGGTAAGCTAGTTTACATGGCTCTGTCGACAGAGCCATGTAGTCTAGACATACCCACATAGGAGACCCAGGATCCAGTTCTTCTGTCCCAGTGACTCTTTAATGGTTGACAGAACAATGAACAACTTCACCAGGAGAAACTGAGGGATCCGCACTTTAGATTATCCCATATCCAGTGGTTTGGGTACATAACTGAGGGATGGTTGATCCTGTTCAAATCCCTTCTCCTCAGGCAGAGGTGGATTTAAACTGGCATGTGTCTCTCTCACGTCCCAGGTGAGTACCTTAAGACAGTGAGGGTATGTCTACACTAGCCCCCTTGTTCGAACTAGGGAGGCTAATGTAGGCATTTGAAGTTGCAAATGAAGCCCGGGATTTAAATATCCGGGCTTCATTTATCTTCCAGCGCCGCCATTTTTAAATCCCCTTAGTCGAACTCCGTGCCCGCGGCTACACGCGCACGAGTAGGTAGTTCGAATTAGGATCTCTAATTCGAACTGCTGTTACTCCTCGTGGAACGAGGTGTACGCAGTTCGAATTAGAGATCCTAATTGACTACCTACTCCGTGCGCGTGTGGCAGCGCGCACGGAGTTCGACTAAGGATTTAAAAATGGCGGCGAAGATGCAAATGAAGCCGGGATATTTAAATCCCGGGCTTCATTTGCAACTTCGAATGCCTACATTAGCCTCCCTAGTTCGAACTAGGGGACTAGTGTAGACATACCCTGAGCTAAAAGTTACAAGGGAGGTCTGCTGTCACTTTTTGCCAGAAATGCGTTAGGTGCCTGATTCCAGGAAAATCCCAAGAGAGACAGGTGTCAAACTCCCTTAGAGTTGTGAAGCTTAGCACACTCCCGCTCCTCCTGGTATCTCCCATTGGCTAGCTTGGATGGCTCCCAGCTCTACATTCTTCCTTCTATGAACACTTTTCTTAGGTGCCTGACTTTCTGAAGTTGCCTTGTAAATATCACTGAGGTTTTTCTAAGCACTTTTTAAAAAGTTAGCTGTTGTGGTGGTCAGTGTGTCAATGCCCAAGTGCATCCGAGGGGTAGCCGTGTTAGTCTGTAACTTTAAAAACGAGTAGTCCTGTGGCACCTTAGAAACTAACAAAAATATATAGAATCATGAGCTTTTGTCGACAAAGTGTAGCTATGTCTAGACTACACTGATCTATTGGGAAAAGGTACGCAAATTGCACTCTAGAAGTTGCGTACCTTTTTCCAATAGTTTATTTGGAAGAGGCTTTTTCGAAATTTGGCCCGTCTACACTGGGCCAAATTTTGGAAAAGCCTCCTCTTTCAGAAGAGCCCTTCTTCCTCATGGAAGGAGGAAGACAGGGCTTCCAAAAGAGCACGTCTGCTCTTCCGCAAAAAAAAGTGGAAGAGCAGACGCATTCCCTGGACGCAGCAGAGTTTTTCTGGGATACCTCCAATATCCCGGGAAAAACCCCATAATGTAGACATAACCCCAGTCTGTGAATCTAACCCTCTGTATCTGAGATGCTCTACAGTTGTCTGAATTCAAAATAAATCTTAATGTTTGAGACACAGTAGTACTAACACTCCCACTAAATGACACAAAGTGGGCCAAATAACACACAAATCTGATTCTCTTCCTCTCCAGCTATGGCCTTTCATCTTGATTTTCCTTTGAGGGGGATGAAACTTATTGCGGGTTTAGCCCACCAGTCTTGTGGGAAGCTGCAGTTGTTTTCATTTCTCAGTTTTGTAACCTGATCGTACTACAGCTGTGAACCTGTGTCATGTGCAGTCCGAGTCACATCTTTCTTTTGCAGCTGATAGTCTTTGTTTCACCTCAGTCTTCTACAGACAGAGTTGTCTGACATCCCGTAATATATCAGGACCACCCATCACGTCTTTGGAATTGCCAAGCTTTTATGTTAGCATGTGACTTTTAGTACACAGGACTAACAAAAGCAAACCCCCATTTATATTAAGCTTTCTCAGAGTCACAGGAAACTGACATCACCTTGTGAAAAAATATCTGCACTTCAGTTCTGGAGTCCATGCTTCGCTGCAGCTTGGCTACAGGGAGTTTTTGGTTGAACTACAGCAATAAACTTTCTCTTTGTTTAAATATGGGTTGAAAATGATTCCCTTTAAATACAGCCCCTGCAGTCAGTGATAAGAGAGATGTAAGAAGAGAGTAAAGGAGGCTTTTTGAAATGTGAATTATTATTTCTTTAAGGATTTACACTTTCAGTAAACAAAGTTCATTTCAAGGCATATGGATCTGTATAAGACAGTCTGCACCATTTCAGTCCCACATGAACGACTGGCATGGTGCAATGATTTCTGCGTTAGGATGAATTCTAGCCTGTAAGCGCAATTAGAACCCTTTTTTCACCTACTGATTACAAAATAAACAAGGAGGAGTATGTGAACTATCAGTAGGGACTAGAGTAGGGCACCTTCAGCCACAGCTCCTGGATATTGTTAATAGTTTTGTCACTGATTTGTAACATTGCAAGTATTGTCTCAGTATTCCTGTCTACAAAATTGGTGTAATGCTTATTTCACAGGTGGTTTTGAGGTGTAATTAAGATATCCAGTTTGAGATGCTTCAGCAACCGTGTTTTATGTAAAAGTGCAAAGTATTATCTTTTGCCACAGTAAGAGGCTATAGCAGAGTTGACAAGCCTCCTATTGCCATCTTGATTTTCAGTGTTGTTGAAATTAGTTCTTTGGAACTCTAGCGTTGCCAGACTGCATCAGAACCCTGTTCCACCTATTTCAGTTTCTCTCCAATTGTGGCCTGTACCAAATCCTTAGAGGAAGGGGAAGAAACCATGCAATAGGCAGTTAGGGAAAAAACCTGCCTGCAGGGAAGGTTGCTGATCCCAATTTATTTCAGGTTGCTTTATGCTGTGAGACATAGGGGCTTCTCTCCCCTTTCAGGGATTGGCACTCTAACACTTCATGGCCTCAGAATTGCTGCTGAGCGGTTGGCGGTTGACCATAAGCTACCAACACCCCAAGGCTCCTCACATTTATACCGTGGGTCACATCTCAATGTCTCCTGAAGGTGCACATTGGCTATAATACCTAGAAGAAAGCCAGTTAATTTATATTGACAAATTTAGGGAGTTCTTGAGTAGGTTAAATATATTGAATGAGTAAAAATAAGTACCATCCACTTTATTATCAAGCCTTAGCCAAAGTCAATATTCTGCTTGTATGTTGCATGTCTCTTCTTCCCCAGTTTGATCTGTTAGGTTGCATGAGTGTCTGGGCACAGATTATGTCTTCTCTGCAGTATGGTGAAAGCTTATCAGGCTCTGGGTGCTATTTATTTCCAGCAATTTTACTTGTATGATAAAGGGTTTTATTTGTCAGTGGCTGGGTAGAGCACTTCACCAATCCTACAGCATGAGTTTCCATGCCTCATCTGGAATCCCCTGTATCCTAGCAAACAGCTGAGACTTCCCACTGTCTCCTGGTCTACAAGTGGCTTTCTGTATTGGCCATTGTTGGCTGAGGGGCTCCTGGGAGTATATAAAAGCTTTCTTGGCCTTCGTGTAAGCATTACCGTGTCTCCTGACGCAATCTCCCTAGCCTTTGCTGTATTATAAATATGCATTACTGATGTCACTAGCTTTGTAGCCTCAATATTATTTCAGGGTTCTCTGGTAATAGGGCTCCAGAGGACTCTGCCCTTGTTCCAGTTTGCTGATTTCCTTGCACTTTAGGATGAACATTTAGAGATTCTGGAAAAATCCTGAGACTACTGCAACTACACTTACAGCTGTGTTATCACCCTAAAAAGACAGGGACCCATCCTTGATAACAAATATGTATTTTAAAAACAATCTGTGGGAAAGCTTAATTTCCAGAGACTCTCTTCAGCGGGAGAAATGGATATTAATAAAACAAGGAATGTGATGACTTGTGTCTGATGTGCTCTCCAGGCATCCTGTTCAGGATGGGAAATCAAACATCAACAATGGGAGAGAACTACTGAGTGAGAGACCTTCAACTCTGTATGTACTGCCATTTGAGTCTGAGCCTTTTATCTATCACGTTTGGGGCTTACGTCTGTGAAGTCTGGAACACCCTACACTGACTTCTGTAAGAGCGCTGGGTGTTCAGCATATCAACAAATCAGGCCCCATGCAGAGCAGGGGATTTTTTAAGGGGGGTGGTCGTTAGTGGATGGAAGTTGTTGTGACTCAGCTGAGACCTCCCCAGTTCCCTCTGCTATGATACTGTAAATGATGCCAGATTCATGTTTTTCCACAGTGGAAAAACACATTAAGTCATTTCCTTGTCTTAAAAACATTAACTGAAAACACAAACCCTCTCCATTCTTCCCCACCCACAATAAATCTGCCTGGGGAGAAACGTAAAAGTGAATGTAGGTATCTCATGACTAACTCCAGTATGGCTCTGTCTCTGAGGTCTATTTAACAGTAACATGCTTTGGGAATACACATTACTGAGTTCTCCCGGCATTTCTTTTTCCATCTGAAAACACCCATCAGTCCCCCTACTGAAGTGGAAGGAAAGAAATCCATCCAAAGATGTGAATCATGGGCTGATGTCACTAGCTTTGTAGCCTCAATGGGCTGCTTAAGATTTAGACCCTCCATATTCTCCAGTTAGTGTTTTCTTCTGAAAGAGAACCTGAAGGGAGAACAAGGTAATGGATTTGGAGCACACTACTGTGGAAGAGTGACATTAGCTGGTTTAATGTGGCTCAGGCAGGCTTAATCCCCAACCTGCTGTGGTGGAACTAGCTGTAACACTTACACATAGCTGAGTTTACATTCTGGGCAGTGTACTGTCCACAAGAATAATTTTCAATTGGCTGTGTCACTTACAGAAGAAGCAAAACTTTTTTTTAATATATAGCTAATTCTAGGGATGTTAGAAATTGTTTATTTTAATAATTGTGTAAATGCAACAATTCTTAGCGCTGCTTATTAGTTAACAGTCCAGTTAGCCACAACACCCTCCCCCCTCATGTGCAATTGCTTATCAGCTAACTGGTTATCAAGTAGCCGTTAGCATCCCTAGTTAATTCAAAACTGCCGAACACTAAGAACCTGGGTGAGCTATAGATTTCATTTTAACTGAAAACCAATTGTTCACATGTGCATTGCTAAGCAGTTTTGATATTTACGGCATAAATTCACACAGACTGCTAGTCAGAGGCAATCTGTGTGGTGTTTGAATTCTGTGTGATTAACTCTGAACAACTCCACAAAACAGCAAGAGGCAAGTGAAATTCAACCAAAACAACTGAAATGTAACAGGCCAAAAAAGTATCAGACTATTGTCTCATCTGTGTCCTTCCTTTGGTATAAATAAACCTCTCTAGAGCTTCAGTTTCATGATTCTTTACTTCTGATGTAAATACTTTCAACAATACTTAGTGGGGAAACCAAATGTATGTAGAACAGTTAACTTTGGAGCTGTAATAGGTGATGTATCTAGAAATGATAGTTGTTTTGAGAGGACATGTATTTTGGAAGACTAATCTTCAGACCACTAGTTTATAAACTGTTCCCATTAACCATTCATGGAATGTAATTAATAGAGCTTGTCATTTTTTTTTTATTCAAAAAACTTTTCAGTGGAAAAAGGCATTCATCAAAAGGGTCATGTCTGTCTTTGTCAAAACACTTTTTAAAAAAAGTTTTGCCCAGCCAGCAAAATCTTTTGGCTTTCTGTTGCTGAAAAAGGAAAAAAAAAAAGTGTGGTTGTGGGGTTGTCAATGGATTGTTCACCGTCTCCCCTGATTAGTCACTGTAGCAGGTTTCCACTCATCACCATGGTGCCTCCTACTGGGCAATCCAGGAATTAGTTATTCCGTCTGATTTCTTGCCGATTGTTACCTACCTTTTCCCTGTTTTCCACCATGTTGCATCAGGCCCCGTGTCCCTCCTTAAACCGTGGTGCTCCTTCCCTAGGTACTGCCCTGTGACTGCACCCATCCTCTGGGATCCTCCTCTCCCAGGGAAGCCCAGTAGCCCTAAGCCACCACTTACCTCAGTGACCCAGACTGTAGGACCCCACTGCTGCAGCCACCCTTCACCAGATCCTCACGGTAATTCCTGAGGCCAGGTCCTTGGGGGACAGAGTGCCATGGGAGGAAGAGGAGGGGTGGTGGCAGGAAGGGTAGGGGCTTGGGGGACTGGTATGGACACACACACCTTGGGCCACCAGGTCTTCTGGGTTGGATTGTGAATATGCTCCTGCCCAGAGATGGCCCATGGACTGGGAGTCTGGGATGCCTGAGTTTAGCCCTTTCCTTCAGGGGCAAACTGCAGTCTGAACTGGCCACTGGCAAGTGGGGAAGAGCTGCTGCCCATTCCTGCTCTGGCTGCTCCTCTGCAGCCCTAGTATCTTCCTGGGCCTCAGTTGGGGGGTTATTCAGGCCAAGCTCCCCCTGCTTTTCCCAGAACTGCTCTGTACAAGGTACCCCTGCCAGCAGGCAGCTAGGTCCCTCTGCCCCCAGAGTGAGGCTGAGAGTGTCCAGGAGCCCTTCTTATAGGGCCCAGCTAGGCCCTGATTTGGTTGCCTCAAGCCTGATTGTGATCGACTCCCAGCCCCAGCCCATTCCCAAGGCTGTTTTAATCCCTTATGTGCCAGTGTGGGGCAACCGCTTCATCACAGTCACGCTGCATATTGGTCATAATCATCTGGGAATGAATTGCTGTGTTAGAACTGGTGGACCAAAAATTCTGAGTTATTCTTGAGTTCTTTTATTGAAGTGTCACAAGCTTGTTTTAAAACCTGATTGTAGAGCAGTGCCAGGGAGATGCTACCATTAGGACCATCCCAAGGGACATTCCCCTCTGCCCCAGTCCTTGTCCATACCCCACCTCTTCCTGCCCCTATTCCATGCCCAGCCTGCCTCTTCCTATTTCTGCACCACCACCCCAACCCAATTGTACCTCCCCTGCATAGCCTCCTCCCCTGAGTGATGCAACCAGGAAGGGGGGAATTCCTGGGGGGACCTGGTGCCAGCAGCAGGGATTGGATTCCCTCCATAGTCGCTGTGGCGGTGCCAGAACAATCTGGTTGGGAGATGGTGGAACGGGGCAGGCTGGATTTGAGTCACTTCACTTCCCACAGCTGCTGGTGAGTGTGAGGGTAGAGCCACCCCTACTGCCCCCTGTAAACTCCCAGACTGCTCTGGCCTCTGCAGGGCCCTCCTTAGTACTCCCAAACTGTCCTATGGCTCTTGCTATAAAACGATCTCAGATAGCAGAAGTAGCTCCTCAGAGCAAGCAGAATACAACTTCAATATTTTCACTCCCAGGTGGTAAAATAATGAATTGAGCCCTCTGGAATACACCCCTACTCAAAGCATTGACAATTCCCAATCCTGTACATACCCCTCCTAGAACCTTGCCCGCGATATCTCGCTTCTGCCTCGGGTATATGAGTATAATAGACTCATTATTTACTCCTAAGTGTTGGAACTTTTAAGACCAGTTGATATAGAAAATCATACATGACAGTAGTGACATCCAACACCAAGTGGCTATCTGGTTAAAGACCAATATTAAGTTTAATGGATAAATGGTTGGTAGACTCTTTTAAACCCAAAGAATGGAATGTGGGTGATAAAGTGCTCAGAAAAGGTCACACCTTTAGTCTAAGGTGAGTGCGTCCAATTCAGATTACAAATAAAGCGAGTCCAGTGGTCTATGGGCTTGAGCTGAAAGGCAGTAAGGGAAGGAAGGCCCGACTGAAATGGTTCCATTCTAGCCAGATTAAAGATCGGAAGGATAACTGATTGCACAATAGTGTGAATGTAATCATTGTCTCTTTCTTCTGTCTCATAGGAGATTTGGATCAGCAATTGCCTCATGGGTATAATGTATTTTATTATCTGTGGTATACCAACCCTGTGTATGGCTACTACTGTGCATGATAGTGACAGTTACTTTTGTACTCTGACTCCTGTTCCAGGAATAGGAGGTTCGCAACCCCATGAGCCTAAGGCTTGGGGTTTCCCTTTCATGCCTACAATTGAGGATACTACAGGTCCTATTTCCATATTTGCTTATAAAAATGGAGACAATTGTGTGCTACAGTGGAAGGATGAAAAGGTAGTAGAGCAAATATAATTCTGGCGTACAAAAAGGAGCAGTGGGCTCGAGAAATTTTACCCTTAGGTAGAATCTCAAAAATATCTCAGAGCTGTAGTTGGGAACTCCAGGATCCAACGGTCACTGGTTGCACAGGAGGCCTTGTGACAAAAAGTCAATTGAAGTGTGCCTATATTTCTTCTAATTTAGCCAGTCGTATTAAGGAAGGGATGTTTAATGTTACAGTCTATTCTAATGGTCAGTTCTTTGTTCCTGTGCAGAAAATGAGACTACATACTCCCTCTCATATTTTATTAATCTTAAGTGTGAAGTTGGTGCTCATCAATATTGTAATTCACTGGTAATGTAAATAGTCTTTGCCCTGCATACTTGCCGTCTATAAACAAAGCAAGTTGTATGGGACAGTTAAATATTTCCACAGCTGGTAATAATTCAGGAGTTTGGATCCTGATAGGAGTGTTGGATCCAAATATCATATCCAGGTACAAGTTATTCCAAACCTAAATGTTAACCATATAGGTTCAGTGGTTGTTAAGGAGGATCTCAAGCACATGATGGTAACACACCTTCGGTATGCCTTACAGAAAGTTACTTTAGATCTGCAGACTTCAATTTAGTATATCTGATCTGCATGTGACCCACTTATCACATCACTTCTACAGGGATGGAATTCCTGGATAGACAGTTTGATACCCAGACACCCGAGGCAGAAGCGAGATATCACTGCCAAGGTTCTAGGAGGAGTATGTACAGGATTGGGAATTGTCAATGCTTTGAGTATGGGTCCTCTTGCCCAACGTATTAGCAATGTGGGTCACAAATTAGCCTGTTTGACTTAACTGAGTCTCTTAATAAAATCGTGGAGTTTAATTATGATGCCATAACTACACTCCAGTCTTGGTATCAGGCTCATGAGCTAGATTTCCAAAGGGTTATAGGTGCAATGAGTATCTTCCAATATAATGTAACCTGGGCATTCGGCTGTATTCAAGTGCAGTTATGGATGCAGACGGTAGCCCAAGGCATCCTTAGGGTAGGGTTTCACGGAAGCCTTCCCATAGAGATTAAAAACATGTTATTAAAAGATGTAACACCATTTGAAAGAGATTACCATACTTTGTAGAAAATGCTAAGTTTTGATTATGATCCCAAAACTCATAAGGTCAATACTTACATCCTCACTGTAGCTGATGCGGTAATTGAGTGGATATATCCTTTAATCCCTCTATGTATGAATGTCAACCATACTGTATTAACGCCCATTGATATACTAAATTGGGTAATAGAGGATCAGGGAGAATATTACAGGATTGATCCATCTCCATGTGTATGGGAGGTAAATATTGGATATGTGTGTCCAGCTGAAGTCTATAGGGGACTGAACATTTGCCTGAGTATGGATGAGGGAAGATGCCATTGCCACATGCAACCAGGAAATACATCTCAGTCAGAGGTGGTTATAATCAACAATCACTGTGTATGCATCAGGAGTACTTGTAACCAATTTATTGTTAATTTCTTTTATCCTATTGTTAATGATCTTCATATTAATTTGTGCCTGTGTTTTGTGCTATTTCTGGAGGGTTGTGACCCTAAGTTTATTTCAGAGAAATTGAATACCAGAGTTATAAGGCTCGCTTCTGATTTATATGACCATGTAGAACCCGTGAATTTGGGAGCTAACCTGAGTGTATTAAGGCAATTGGTGAAGCATCCGGAATTGAAGCAGCATATTCAGCAGTTTGTAAAGCAGGGACATAGCATAATGATAACGGTGTATCACTCCACCACTCAAATTGAGAAAATCCTGAAAAGAGTGCTCCAATCCTCTAAATTTGCCTATGGGTGGGAATCTTTGCTTGCCAGCCCTACCGAGATGAGCTATGCATGGTACCTCTTATTGCACCCATTTGTTGTTATCTTAATTGTTCAATTTGTAATCATTATAGCCATGAGTGCGATAATTAGTTGGGTAAAGGTAAAAATCAGGAGTGTAGTTAATTTTAGTAGATATGTGCCTCCTCCTGCATAAATGTTAATGTGGCAACTATGGTACCAAGGACCCAGGTTGCCAAGGAGGGAATATGTTGAGGAAGGGGCGCCAGGTTGTTTTTTTTTAATGTGCTCCATTTTGTTTTCCTCTTTAAGATGGCGGACAGCCTCCTGGTCACCATCTCCTGTCAGAAAAGAGCGGGGAAAAGAGGAAAGGCAGGAGAGAGAAATGGCTAGAAAAATGGGTCACATGACTCTAATCTGCCCGGTAACCAGAAGGTTCTTAAGGGGAGTTCACCCTTCCCTCAGGGCTCTGTGTGTGCATGTCATCAGCACGACCCAGCGGTGCTAGGGCGACAGCTAGCAGGCTCTTTGGCTTTTTAGGCCATCTGGGCAGAAGCCAGCCCGGTTGCTGACAGCCCTTTGTGGTGCAGCAATGCAGATTCACAGCTATAACAACTGCTAGCATAGGGTTTATTTGTTTAATTAGGAGTCTGCAGCAGGGCCAGCCATACACACATGCCTACGCACCATCTCGTCCTCTGGTCCGCACACCACATGCAGGACGGCATGTCAAGTATAAAAGAAAGGAAGAGAGAGGATCAGAAGCAAGAAGACTATCTACCTACCTGGGCCTCTGCAACTCCATCCCATCGCTGCTTGTTCCTTTTCCTCAGCCTGAAGAGGTTCACCGACCTCTTTTTCTCCGGACATCGAGACAGTGGTAGGACTGTTTAAAACCATTCTTATTTTGGGGATCTGGCCTCACATCAGGCTTCATTTGTGACAACTGGATTTTATGTTTGCTTTCTAAGTTTACTATTTTGTTAAATAAACCAGTTATTGCTTTAACTATTTTTGTGTGACTTGATTAATGCACTGTGATACAGATATGGTGCAGGGATAGAACCTGTGTTCCAAAAAGCAGGATTCAGTCCTGGTCTAACATCTCCACTGATCTGGAGCTTTTTGGTGTAATCTTCCTGTAACAGTTTCTGTGAGAAAATATTTTGTTTACATATTACCTAAGGAGATAAATTATATATCCTGCAAACAGAAGCGAATTGCAGCATCTCTTGTAATGTAACTATTAAAGATAAGACCATTGTCAAAACCACATTTGAAAGCTAAATTGCTCTTAGGAGCTTTGTGATTAAAAAAAACCACCTTGATCCAATCCATTTATAGTTGCATATCTCATCTTGAATTAGTAATAGGTTATTAATGGTTCCATATGGAAGAATTTATATAGAGAAAGAAATGTGATGTCCTTTTTTTCAGGAATGCCTATTTCATCTCTTTGTCTCTGATGTAAATCAAGCTTTGTAAAGCCAATACAGTGGAAATCCCATATGGATATAAAATCAACAGGGAAAACTGATTGATAGGGAGATGTGAAATCAATGGGGGAAACACACTGGAGAAGCAGCAGAGGGGGAGAAGAGTCTTATCTGGGGATGAACTTCAAAAAGGGTATTTCAAAGGTTTGCAGGAAGGAAGGAAGAAAAAAAGGACCTCTTTCTTATCCTTCCTGGAGTAAGCAGAAAGGACAGAGCTTTTTGCATTCCTGAAAGTTGGATCCTAGACATGTGGGCTACTGATGCCGGGCAGTTGCTTTAAGTTAAGGAATTGCTTTAAACCAGGATTTTAGCTTATTATAGTTAAGATTAGACTCCAGGAAATGTATTTTTTCCTTTTGTTTATAGATAACCTTTTTTCCTAGAGCGTGTGCGCTCTCTCGCTTTCTCTCTCTCAAATCTTAATCTTTGTAAATAAACTTATATTTTTCCACTGTAAGTAGAGTCTAGTGCTGTTGCATTATAAAGTACCTGTTCCTGTGTTGTGCCAATCAAGCTATGTGTACATTTGGCTCTTCATATACAGTTTATCTGGTCATTTCTGTGACTGTCTAGTCTAGCATCAGGAACTGGATGCTGCAGATGGGCTTGCTGGCAAAGGTGTTCTGGGATTAGAATAACAGAATCAAGGAATACTAGAACTGGATGGGACCTTGAGAGGTCATCAAGTCCAGTTCCCTGCACTCACAGAAGGGTCAAGTATCAAGATCATCCCTGATAGATGTTTATCTAACCTGCTTTTAAAAATCTCCAGTGATGGAGATTCCACAACCTCCCTAGGCAATTTATTCCAAAGCTTAACCACCCAGACAGGAAGTTTTTCCTAATGTCCAACCTAAACCTCCCTTGCTGCAATTTAAGCCCATTGCCTCTATGGGCCAGATCTGGCCCACCAAGTGGGTTGATCTGGCTCACAGAGGCTCTGCCCGCTCCCCCACACCCCAGGCCAATTAGGACCTGGGGGCAGGGAGAAGCACACAAAGTTTCCTCAACCCTGCCAGGAGCACGCGGCGATTTGAAGCACCGCATGCTCTTGGCAAAGTGGGAGGAGACTTTGCGCACTCCCCCGTCCCCCGAGCCCACTAAATAAAGTCTGTGAGTACGTTTCATTTACGCTATTATTAATCATCATGTCAATTATCAATAATATTAAGTTGTATATTTTCAGTCATGCAAATGGGCATTCTTTTATGGCTCTTTGTTGACCACTTGTTCTAAATTTTGTTGTGGTTTGACTCTTTGATTTGAAAAGGTTGCAAACCCCTGTTCTAAGTGCTTGCTCCTCTGCCCATTGAAGTAAATGGGTATTTATATAAAGCCTAGTAAAGTTAATGGAAAAAGTTAAATCAATTATTCATTATACCTTGAAATTACTCAAGTGACCTTCCAACACTTCTTGTGACAGTCTATTCATCACTGCAATGTATCTGTTTAAAATATTTTCCCAATAGTAAACCTAAATTATTATGGAGCTTCAGGGGGTAGGCAAGTCTGTTACAGAAAAGAACAACAAATGGTCTGGTAGCACTTTATAGAGTGCTACCAGACCATTTGTTGTTTTTTTCTAAATTATTATCTTATTTTCATCTAATTGCACTTGGGGGCAAACTAGCAAAATACATTCTGAAAATATTTGGTCGGATTTTTAAATGAATTCACACACAGTATTTTTGCCCAATTTCAGATCATTCATCAGTTAAGCTAGCAGACTACTGCTAAGGGCAGAAACATTCACGGGGTGGGGGGGGGAGAGAACCAATTGAAGAATACGAAGAGCAAAGCAAATATTGAACTGTTTGTGCTGTAGTTGAGCACATTTCAGAATAACTTTTGTCTGGTGGAAGTATAGAAGCACATCTTGTGATACTGAAATTTGATTTGCCTGCTGAATTTTATTGGATAATGAACTCACAAGTTGTCCCCACTCTTGGCTCTATACAGTCCCTGGTGGGGAACCTCCTTCAATGTGATAGCCTTTCTTGAGGGGTCCATTCTCTCCCAGGTGCTAAGCCCCTCCACCTCCTGGAACCACGCCTCTCTGAGTTTTTAACACGCCTGTCCCTCTAGAGCAGTGGTCTCCAACCTTTTTACACCCAAGATCATTTTTTAAATGTCAGAACAAGCCAAGATCTATCGCCCCATCCTTCCCCCAAGATCCCACCCCTTCCTTAAAGCCCCACCCTCTCTATTCTCCTCCTCTCCATCACTTGCTATCTCCAGCCCTTATACACTCTACGCTGCCGCTTTTTTCCCGATTCTTCTGTAGGAAGAGATTTTTCCAACATTTGGCCTGTCTAGATTGGACCAAATGTCAGAAAAACCCCTTCTTTCGGAAGCCCGCTTATTCCTCGTGGAACAAGGAATATAGGGGTTACCGAAAGAGCATGTTTGCTCTTCCACTAAAAAAAGCGGAAGAACAAACATGTCCCTGGATGCGGAAGAGTTTTTCCGGGATATCTCTGGAATCCTCCTGCAGTCTAGCCGTACCCTCACTGGGTTGAGCAAGAATGTGTGGGCTCTGGGGTGGGAATGAGGGATTTGGGTGTGGGAAGGGGTGAGAGGTGCAAGCTCTGGGAGGAAATTTGGATGCAGGAGAAGGTGGAGAAGAGGACGCTGGCTCAGGGAGGGGGCTCCAGGCTGGGGAGTGTTGGGGTCAGATGGAGGGTTGGGGTACTAAGCAAGCCACAGGCTTGTGGATGTGAGGGTGCAGGAATTTGGATTGGGGTATGTGAGGGGCTTAGGGCAGGGGGGTCCAGTGTATGATAGGCTCAGATCTAGGGTCTGGGGCGGGGGGCGGGCAGTGCAGGAGTGTTATGATGCTGCAGCCAGATGGGAGCTTGGCCCCAACTGGGGGTTTGTTGGCCAGGGTTCATTTTTAAATAAAATACTATGTCTGCCTTGTCTTTATTTATGAGAAGGGCAGGGAACCTATTTTGAGTCAGGGGTCACTGACCCACAGAAAAGTCAGTTGTGAGGGGGGCCACACAAGTGAGATGCAAAAAAAACCTCCTCCAAAACCCCCCCAAGCCTCACAAATGTGGCCCCAACTGTGCTGGTGGGAGCAGGGGACATGGTACTGGGGAAGGGTACTAGTGGGTGCTGGAGCAGGGGACAGGGTGCCAGTGGGGGCAGGGGGCAGGGTTCTGCAGCAGGGGACAGGGTGCCAGTGGGAACACTAGGGGACAGGGTTCTGCAGCAGGGGACAGGATGCCAGTGGGGGTAGGGGACAGGGTGTTGCTGGGAGCAGGGGACAGGGAGTCCCCTGCACCCGCCTCCTCCCGGGACTCCTTCCCCAGTGTAGGGAAGCCCAGTGCACGTCTCCTCCGGGGACAACTCTCCCCTCCCACCGAGCAGGGAAGCCCCAGCTCGCGCCCCCTCCAGGGCTGACTCCCCCCTCCCGCAGAGGAGGGAAGCCCCGGCGCACACCTCCTCTGGGGACTCCCCCCACCCTCCGCAAGTTCCTGGCATGCCACAGACCTGGGGAAGGGGAGCAGCCAGCACACTTCCGGAACCCCCAGAAGTGGCGCACGCAACTGCAGGACTTCTGTCCATCCTTCAGGAAGCTGGCACTACCTCCATTGTCACTGGAGGTAGGTAGTTGGGCTTCTTGGGCATGGGGAGAAATGGGGGGGCCCTGAATGCCTCGCGATCGACTGGTCGAGCCCTCGCGATCGACGGGTTGATGACCACGGCTCTAGAGTACCTGGCATTGGCCAGTGCCAGAAGACAGGATACTGGGCTAGATAGACCTTTGGTCTGACCCAATATGGCTGTTCTTATGTTCTGTGGGCTCTCTCTGGACCACCGGGGCCTCCACTTCCAGAGGGAATAATGCAACCTGATCTCTGGACTGGAGTGTCTAACCCTAATGCTCAAGGTTTGTTGAATATCTGAACACAGCATAGGAACTCTCAGGGCCCTCAGAACTGGCCTCCTTCAGCACGGTGCGTCTAAGTCTCTCCTGCATGCAGGTGGGCTCTGGCTCCTAGACGAGGTCACACCTGGTCTGCTGCAACAACAAACTCTCTCACCACCATGTTAAACATGGAGCACATGGGGAAATGGAGGCACTAACATGCTATTCATACTAAACACTACAAAAATCTCTAATTGTATTTAAGAAACAAATGCATTCAAACCACTGGTGTACATTCTACAATTCAAGAATTGCTGGCAGAAAGTTTTCACTAAATGCTGACACTTGAAAACAATCAATTGGCAGTGAAACAACTGGAGATGTATTAACTCATATCTATTTTAGTTTTTTCCTCAAAGAAACTTCTATCATGTCTCCAGTTGAAGCATGTAAACCCAAATATTTGTAGGCTATGGATATTAAGCTCTTTCCTCATAAACCAACGTCCTTATAGCTCTCTTCTGAATTATCTCCAATAATTGTCATGCTTCTGGCCTTGACATTTTCCAGAAGTAAATGCCATACTCTGACAACTTGCTGTTCCTATACAGAGAAGAGGAGCAATGATTCCCTGATCCCAGACTCCATGTTTTCATATAAGTCTTAAAACTAGAGTGACTTCTTGTTGCTATACCACATTGTGTAATTATCTGACTTCCTGCTCACTATTGCTCCCCAAGTACCTTCTGGATTCACTACTTTTTAAGGAAAATACCTCCCATTAAATATATGTGGGGATTATTTTTTCCAGGTGTATTTGCTTGCAACTTTCCATCTTAAATCTACTTATTTCCTCCCACACGGCTAACCCCTTCAGTCCCTTTTGCTTTCTTTCTGCACTGTTTGCAGCAGTTTCCAGTTTAGCAACTGAGTGAACTTGCACTTTTCCTTTTTTAGCCTAAAAATGATAGGGGTAAGACTGGACCAAGTGATGTTCTAGAGAGTATTCTTGGGACAATGTCTTCCAATGCTCTGCATTCATTGTACTTTGTTACTGGCGTGTATAGACCCATCCCATACATAGGGTGTTTGGGGTGGCTGCCACAGGCCCTGCACTTTTGGGGGCCCTGCAGTGGCCACCCTGACTGTCCTGTGGACAGGACCCATGGGAATACCTGGGGCTGGGCGCCTAGTAAGTGGCAGCAAGGGTCGCCCCCTACACTTACTGCAGCAGTGGAAACTGGAGTGACCCAGCAGCCTGCTCTGCTTCACCCCACTACCCTCTCCCCGGCCGGCCGCACGCGGCTCCTCAGCGGCCGCACGCGGCTCCTCAGCGGCCGCGGGAAGCAGAGTGCCCTGGCCCCAGGGAGCTCCACTTCCCACCATCATGGAGCAGCGGAGCACAGTGGGCCGGGAGGGCGGCGGGGTGCAATGCAGTGGAGTAGGGTAGAGTGGAGCTGACCACTGGGCTGCTCTGGCTCCCACCACCATGGCGAATGGGGAGTGGGGGCAACCCTTGCTGCTGACATTCCCCCGCTCCCCTCCCAGGCCACATTGCTCAGGGGAGCGAGCGGAGCAGAGGTGGGGCTTGAGGAAGGGGTGGGGCGGGGGCAAGGCCTGTGCTGGGAGGGTTGGGGAACCTCAGGCCCAGGGGCTGGATGCGGCCCTTGGCTTGCCTGGATCTGGCCCCTATGGTTCAGGGCCCCTGCCCCAGCACTGGGGAGCCCGTGCTGGTGCTCTACCCCCCCTGCTGCCACCCTGGGGCTAGAACGCACAAAATGTACTAGGCTGGGCCCCGCAGGCTCTGGTGTGTGAGGAGAATGTGGGAGTGTCTTTCTCCTTCTCAAGCGGGGGCCACAGAGAGAGGGTTTTTTCCCCACTTCTCACTTGTGTGCGGCCCCTGACAGTGGGTCAGTAACCCCCGATCCAAAAAAGGTTCCCCACCCCTGCTTTAAAGCAACAACTGCACATTGATTTGTTGTAGGGCATCTTCTGTAAGATACAATGTGGGGAAGGGGAGATGGTTGTGCATGGGCTTAGACTGATACTCACTTGGCAATCCTGGCCAGAGAACTTTAGAATCTTGAGGCTAATCTATCCTGTGCTGGGGGCTGGTTCTCCCCTTAGCAGCACCCAGGATCAGACCTGGCCATTCATGTTTTATTTGAAAAATCACCCACAGATTTTTTATCTTCCTGGCAGCACAAAGGGTTGCCTTGACCCTGCCAGGAATTGAACTTACAGAAATAAGGCCAGTGAGTTAATAGTTTTTTAATTGAACCAACTTCTGTGGGTGAGAGAGACAAGTTTTGGGGCTTACACCGAGCTCCTCTTCCCATCTAGGTAGAATACTCAGCGTGTCACAGCTAAATACAAGGTGGAACACATGGTTTAGCATAAATAGTGAACACACATTCTAAGGGATCCCTGCAGTCTTAGGTTCAGGAAGAAGTAATAAGACAAATCCAGTGCCGCTGTTCACTCCATGATTTTCAGCTCTTAGACTTGTCTTCAAAAAGTGTTATGCAGGTTTCCTTGGTGGTTTCCTTTGAGGATGAGGACTAATAGGTCAGATATAGAGTGATCGTTTCTGTTCATCCACTGGTGATACGGTGATTTTGTCTTTTACTTTCTTGGAAGTCACAAATGCAACTCCTATCGGAATCTTTCCTGCTAGATACACAGACCTGTATGAAATCAAACTTCCCAGTGTTTCCTCAATGTTAACTACCAGGAAAGTAAAAAAAAAAAAAAGAGTTGGGGTGCACAAGAAATGAAGGCATGAGCTCTTGCAGCACTATAGGTCAAAATTCCAGGTAACTCTGTATCTCACTATTGCAAATAGCCAAATCCTATGTGTTGTCAGTTCTGGCACAGACATGGTTAGAAAACTTAGATGGAAGTCTTCAGAGTTCCAATAAAGTCTTCAGAGTATTGCTACTCTTCAGTATCTCACAGCTTATTATATTACTAAGGAGGCTCAACTTCTGCAGAACAGAACTGGATTCTAGAAGGCAGTTTCTTCATGTGCAAGTAATTGGCCTCTGGAGGGCCCTGACCTTTTTAGTAGAAACCAAATGCTTTGCTACAGCTCACATGGCATTAAGGTCGTGAGAAATAGGAATGAATGTGATAAGATTTTAAACAGAGGGCCAGATGCAAGTTCCCCAGACCTACATGGGGACCAATTTCCTGGGGATCTGATCTGAAGTTCAGCTTTAATAACAACCCTCCATAGACAAGTGCCAGATGCTTGTTTCCTCTTTCTCCTTCTTCAACTGCCAAAAAGTTGGAGAAATAAAAATCTGTTGACCTACAGTGAATACCTGTGGTAGGAATTATATCAACAATCTGACCCAAGTTGTATCACAGTAGCAAAATTTTTTTTACCAAAGCACATTAGCAAAGGTGACTAAAAAGCATTTTAAGTATTACCCCTGTTCATTTCTCGCCAGGGACTTTTCTGAAAACTTCTGTTACAAATCAACCAGCTTTTGGATGAGATCATGGTCTGCACAGACATGCAGAATCTCACTGCAGTTTTGTAACTGTAGAGGTTGCAAGTGCCCTTGTTCCAGGCTTCATTTCCAGCCCTGCATTCTATGCTGGCTACCAGTGTTCTCCACAGCAGAAGCAGCTACATTTTTGTACTGCTGCATGTATTCAATGTGTAACGCATTCTGGGTGGCTTCAAGATAGAAGACATTATAGTCATATAAATACAGCTGTTTAAGGATCTATTGATATCCCATGAAAGACTTTTCTGTTGAGAGAGAGTATTACCATGTAATGGACTAAATTCAGGTGTGCATGGGAGGCAAGCCAGTACTTGCTTACAGGCAGCTCCCCAACCTTAAACAAATACTCACCCCTAACTACATTCCACACAACGGAAACACTAACCTAGCAGCCAATCACTGCAACAAACCCTGTTGCCAGCTCTATCCACACCTCTACTCTAGTGACACCGTATTGAACCTAACCACTTCAGACATACCAGCAGGGCTCGTTCACCTACACATTTACTAATGTGATATATGCCATCATGTGCCAGAAATGTCCCTCTGCCATGTACATTGGACAAACCAGACTGTCTCTATGCCAGTGTTTCCCAATTTTATTTGGCCACAAAACCCTTTTTAACGCAAAATAATTTTGTGGAACCCCTAATGACAGTCTTATATATGG
The DNA here is from genome assembly GCA_019425775.1 of Rafetus swinhoei. NCBI lineage: Eukaryota > Metazoa > Chordata > Testudines > Trionychidae > Rafetus > Rafetus swinhoei. Next base: position 35,057,375 of record CM033428.1, on the reverse strand, counting down.
AGCTGAAAAAGTAGACTACAAATAAGTAAGGATAATATAAACAAATGCTAGACAAGGTCATGATATGTAGATTAATCTATCATAGTCAATTTATATTTGTCATGGTTAAATTTTTAAATACAAGAAATCACCTGACTATACTGAAGTAAAGTATTCGCGAGAGCACTGCCTGCACACTCCCCTACAAGCAACTGGTTTGACAGCTGAAGCTTCGACTTCAGCTAGTATATTCGTATTCAGTAACCCACATGATCCATGCTCCCTGAGAATGAGTACAGGGATTTATGGTGCTGTTATTTAGCTCTAATTTACCCCTAAATGTCCTCTAAAAGCACAGTAAGCAGTGGAAGTGTTGGTAATGCTGCTAGAAAACACTGACCTCCTGTGGTCAGGAAAGCTCTCTCATTCGGAACCGGTCTGGTCCCGAGGGTGCCGGAAGAGAGAGGTTCAATCTGTATATGAATAAATCCCTGCCAAATGAAGCTTCAGGCTGCACCTGACAAAGTGAGATGCGACCCGTGAAAGGTTATGCCCTAATAAACTTGTTAGTCTTTAAGGTGCCACAGGATTCCTCATTGTTTTTGCTCAAACAGACTAACATGGCTACCTCTCTGAAACTCAGTATCTAATGAGTCTAGGTGGCCCTAATGGAATCCAGCTGATGTAACTTACGTGCTACCAAATTGGAAGAGCAATTTGGTAGGACAGGTAGATGGTTAAGTGTCAGGCTTGTGGGGGACTGAATATGCTGAAAATTCTCTGAGCATGACCAAAAGCCTGAACAAGTTTCTTCTGAGTTGAGTGCTAAGCAGTTAATGCTTTCTCTTTAGCCCTTCAGTCTGACCATCATATGCTGCCTTAAACTTACTCTCATTTATAGACCTGGCCTTAGAACAAGGTGAGCAAGGCGGTTGCCTTGGGCCCTGTGCTTTCAAGGTCCCACGCTGCTCGCTGCCCTGGCTGGGAGCTGCATGGTTGCATGGTGCAGCCAACCACAGTGTGCCTCTTTGGCCGGGCCTGTTAACTTAGACTTCTTTACACTCAGGGTACGTCTACACAGCATCATTATTTCTGAATAACTGACATTATTTCGAAATAACAAAGTGCACATCTACACACAAGCAGTTATTTCAACATAATGTCTAAATAATGTCCAGCCGGAGAACTTCTTACTCTGACTCCTATAACCCTCATTTTACGAGGAGTAAGGGAAGTCAGAGGAAGAGCGCTGTATTTCAAAATAAGTGCTGTGTAGGTGTACCCAAATTCGAAATAAGCTATTTCGACTTAAGCTATGCAATTAACGTAGCTCAAAGTTGCATAGCTTATTTCGAGTTTAGCCATGCTAGGTAGACGTACCCTCAGTTACCAACATGTAACCACCTCCAGAATTTGCCCCATTGTCTTACTTTTTTTCTTCTATTGTAGGGCCATATGCCTAAACACCTATGGCCACAAATGAAGAGAGGACACAAGTAAAAGTTTTGGTAGTATTAGAAGGTTTCTTTAAATTTTATTGCTGGCTCTTTACAGATAATACAAGACAGAAAAGTCTTATCCAAAGGCTTTCAGATACTTTTACTAAGGAGAGGCAGTGTTAGCTACATAGAAACTAGTGAAAGGCACTGGAGACCTGGGCTCTATTCCTGACTCTATTGACTTACAGTGTGAGCATGGATAAGTAATAACCTCTGTTCTTCAAGCTCTGCAATGGGACAAGGAAGACAAAATCTGCCCTTATGATGCATTTGTAAATGAAAAGTGCTAAGTTCAGTCTTGGTTTTAATTGGTGCGATCATCCCCCGCTGCCACTGAAGTTAGCAGGACTTGTGCAGAACGCTGTGGGGCAGGCTGCTGCAAACATGGTAGGTCCGACTCCTGAGTCTGCAAACTAGCGACATAAAATTAGATACCTATATCGCAGAGGAAATGCCTGCTGCGTGGCAGACTCTAGCTTACTGAACCACAGCATGAAGCTGCGTCTGGAGACCGGCCAAAGCCCTAGTTATCACAAAAAGCAGACAGAACTTTCTTAAGCTCTGCTCTGAAAGGATCTTCCAAAGCAAATTGCTTCGAACTCCACTTATATTTTAAAAGGACAAGGTTGGGTCTGTGATTCTTAGGAATCTCGATATTTGAGGTATGATTCCCTGGAAGGGCACATCTTGGTGATCAAGCTACACCAAGAATCTATTATTATGAAGAAAATGATACATTGGCTTTAACTGAGAATTACAAAAGTAACTAAAACTGCTGCAGAGAAAACTGGAACTTCCAGTCTTGTTCCGTATAGACTGATAGGAGTGTTGGCCTCTTCCATTTCACCACATGGAATAGATTAACAGATAATCTGGTAATTTTCCACATTTTTTTCTCTTTGTTAAAGATAATTTACAGCATGTCCCAGCTAAACTGGACAGCGTGTTTACAACAGACTTAAAGAACAATAGGATATTGTAAGAAAGTATGACATTTTTCCAAGGACAAAGGCTCTCAATTTCTATCTGCTTTTAGGTGAAAGCTCTCTCCTCCCCACATCATAGCCTTTGATGATAGTGGAAATTGGAAGGCATTTTTGGTGTGAGGCCTTGGGCCCCAGAACTCAAACCTGTTGACCTATAGGGCATATTGCTAGAGCAGGGCCAGTCCAAGGGTTTCTGGTGCACTAGGTGAACTATGACTAACCCCTCTCCACATTCAATATTGAGAAAAATGAGAACTCTGGACTGAAATTTTACCTTTGTTTATTTTAATGCCAAGTAAATAATGTAAAAATAAAATAAATAATGTAAAAAAAAAAGTGTGGTTGCATATACTGTGGCAAGGGCCCCTCTTCCCCAAGCCACTACTGGGGAGGCCTCCTCCCCTTAGCCCCCCAGTTAGGGGTTTTGCAGCGGGTCTCAACGGTAGGGAGCCCGGGCCACATGCCCACAGGCTCCCTCCTTAGCCGCCTTTACCTAATGCCGGTCAAAATTGTTCTCTCTGGTTTCTTCCTCTCTGCCTCTCCACCACCTTCCTTTTGTCCTCTCCTCTCCTCCCCAGCCTCCAACTGCTGAGGCTTTTAAAGGCCCTCAGACAGACAGCAGAGAAGTCAGCTGGCCCCAATTAGCCTGAGCCAGCTCCCTCCCAGCTGCATCTAATTGGGCTGCAGTTCTCTGCTTCTCTAACAGGGGTTTTTCCCTTTTGGGCTGCCTTTTCCCCTCTCTGCAGCAGCTCCCTGGCCTGACCCTGTCACAATACACACAAATATATATGCAAATAGCTTTTCACACTGACAGGCATGAATATAAAGATTAAGCCTTAAGCTGCGGTGCCCGACCTAAACATGGCCAGTGTGAGCCAGTCAGCACCTCTCACGCTCTGCCCACAAGGCTAAGCAGCCAGCACTTCCCACAATGCCCTGGTGCTCCCAGCACCTCCTCTCTGGGGGCTAGAAATGCCAATACCTTGTACCCGTCTGTTCCAGCCAGCCCATCCGCTTGTGTCTTTCAGTGCTCACCCCACCTGGGAGATGCCTCGCCGCTGTGGAGCGTGTTCCCAGTGGAGGCCACGTTCAAAGGATCCCACCTGTGGGCTGTGTGTTGAGCCCTGCGTAAAACCAAACTGCACTGCGGGCTGCAAACATGTGGGCTGCAGATCGCATGCAGCCCACAGGCAGCTCGTTGAATAGCCCTGGTGTATAGACATTTTAAAGTTTTAGCTGTTTTGAGTTGTACATAGTGTTTCTGGTACAGTTGCGTTCCAGGTTGCAACTGTCTTCCTTCCAAAGGAACTGATTTTGGGGAAACTATGAAAATCTTTATTCCTTGATATGAAATAAAGTCTGGTTTTGGATTGTAACCCTTTTGCACAGGGTCATCAATTTGTATAAACATTTCACATTTTGCTTTACATGCTTTTGCTTTTGCAAATTGGGCAATAAATTGTTTGAGACAAAGTTTTGAAGCTATTTTGTGTTCTATCGAGATGGTGGCCAGTCCAACAATCTCTCTTTCTGCATGGAAGAATTAAGGTATGTCTTTATCAATTTTAACATTGAAAATCTATGCTCCCCAAAGCAACAGATAGGCTTTTTTAATCTGCCATGCTGTTAATTTTCTGAAAAATTTCAAGGAACTGTCTCAACTAAATTATCAAAATAGAGACCAATGATAGTAAAGTAGAATACTATTTACATTAATCTGAAAGATAAATGAATCAAAATGATTAGTAAGAATGATTACATGTGGAGTAAAGAATGGATGGAAAGAGAAAAATTATGCATTTGCAATGTCATAGGACAATAGAGCCTGTAGCTCTCTACCTATTGAAACCTTTCCTGGTGAGTTATTGTGCATGGGATGACATCATAGTAACATGCATCTGGTAATTTTTAATATATTTTATCATTTCAGTGTTCACATAGAATGCAAAGGAATGAAGTTTTACAATTAAAATATTTGATGCTTTCATTTATAAAAGAGTAGAAGACTTAATTGGTGTTGCCTGGGTCCTTCAGGGCAGAAGGCTGGTGGTGTTGGGGGTGCAGGAGTCAGAGCAGAGCCTTGGGGAGGTGGGGGGCTCAGGCAGAAGCGGGGACTATGAGGAATGCAGGAGGGGCAAGTGGGATCTCCCTCCCTCCCCCTTGTCCCCTCTCTGGGTGGGGGGCTTTCTCTCTCCCCCCTGAACCCTGCTGGGGTGGGTGGGGCCAGTGGGGGATTTCTCCTTTCCCCTTCTCCCCGCTTCCTTCTCCTGGGGGGGGGAGGGAGGCGGCAAGGGCTTCTCCCTCCTCCCTCCGTCCTCCTGGGATGGAGCCAGCGGGGGGCTGTCTCCTATGAAGGGGGGGCTCTACTTATCTGGTCAGGTGGCAGGCAAGATAGCAATCCCCATCCAGAGCTGGTCACTCCTTTGGTGGTACAGCTGCCCTCAGTGGTCACCCTGCAGTGCTCGCTTCCCCCAGTGTATAGCATCCCTCTGAACAGCCCCTCCATTTTCATGGAAAACAGGCCCATTTTCCTGGTGCAACCAAACCCTGACCTAATATTTAGCTCAAGCTGAGATATCGTATATCATGGCCTTTTTCCTGGAAGCTATTTGTGGTATCTGAAATGACTCTTCCATAAGCATCTCTCCTCCTGGAAGGTATCATCAAATTGTAGAATTGTAGAATCATAACTCCTGATGCTGGTTCCACCTAGGCATTAAAAGATCCAGGATCAGAAGTTCCATTTCTTGGTGTCACAGCCAGCAGTCATGTGCAAAGCCTCCTAGTTTCTCATTACCTACATAACGGGAATAATACCATGTAATACAATCTGCCGTAATGAAGCATGGTCTTAAACCAGACTCCTGTGCACAGATATGAGCGTTCAAGCAAGCCGCTTTCTAGTTATTAAATTAGCTTTGTAAAATAGATTCCACTCTGAATTTTCCTTTGGGACTGGCATGCAGCTTTGTACAATGCAGACTAGTATGTTCATGATGTCAAAATTGCTGGAGAAAGTCACTCAATAGCCATTAACAGCACTTTCCATGAGGCAGTTGGCAGTTGACAGATAAATAGCATTTGCCTTTCACTGTCTAGGTTTAACTTATTAGAATTATTGGATTGTATTTTTCACTTTGACTCTCCTTTTGTTCAGAACTATCCCCTGTATATGTGGTGAACTGAAATGGGATGATCTAGATGGTGATTGGTCTTGCCGTGAGGGCAGTGGACTGGACTTGATGACCTCTTGGGGTGCCTTTGAGTTCTAGTGTTCTATGGTTCTAAGTGTGGGCACTAACCCTATGTTCTAAGATTCCCCAATTACATACAGAAATGAACATATGGCTAGAAATAACATCTATTTTATGTGACAAGTCAATAGCTGAGCTCTCTTCATCACATCTTTCTCAACAAGGGATACTTTAGTCATGTATTGTATAAGCCATGCCAAAACTTAATCCCACCAATTCTAAGCAGCTAACCACATATCTACTGTAGGGTTTATAACCTGTAATAAATAATAATCTCATAATCTGTGTAATAAAATGTGTAAGTGTGTTATCTCAGAAGAGGAAATTCAATCCAAGTTATTTGTGTCTCTGTAGTTCTTGCACAAAGCCGCCAAGATAAAAAGCAAGAAAATCAGACTGAGTGGTGCCGGTTACACAGCAGGTCCTTGTCATTCAAATTCTGAAGTGTGGGTGTTAAGAGCTCTTGTCCCAAAGCTAAGGAAGTGCTGTTTCTTATCCAACTCAGGGGACAGAATTAAGAAAAGATAGAAAATACATAATGCTTGAAACTCCACATACCCACTGACACTGTCACAACCAGAGACATGTGGGCTAACACTGGCGATTTCATTTGCTGTAACATAGGACTCAATTTTTCCAGCTATTCTCACATTCAAGGGCTATTCCCAATATCATCTCCCTTCTTTGCCACACTGAATGGATGAGTGGCCTATTACTCCTGAAGGTTCATTTCCAACCATCCCACAAAGACCTGACAGTCTCCTTCAAGGTGCAGGAGTTTCCTTGGGGGGAGAAGGGCTGAAAAGCTGTGGACCATGTGGATAGGTGCTCTTCATATACTGCTGTGGATCCAGCAAAGTTAATGGAGTCTCCGGCTGTATTAATGCCTGTGAGGACTTCCTCTGAACTGTGCTATATCCTTCTAGGAAAATTGCCATGGGAAGTGGAGGCAGGCATCCCTGGCAGCACAGTGCAAAGAGGAGGACTGTGTGGAAGTGCTGGATGGAGATGATATGGAGGATTGAGCTATGGTATAAATTGAACTAAAGTTCTTCTTCGAGTGGTGTCCCTGTGGGTGCTCCACTCTAGGTGTCGGGCTCGTCCCGCGCCGCAGATCGGAGAGTCGTCAGCAGTAGTCCAGCCGGACCGCGCATGCACGGCAGGCGTTGTGCACCGTTTGCGCTGACTCTGAGTGCGTGTGGTCCGGCTCCCCGCCAGTTCCTCCTAACCGTCTACGGCTGCAGACGGAGTTCATTCTTCTCCTGCAATTCTGACAGAAAAGTTGTAAATAGTGTTAGTTTAGTAGTTCTAGTTATTCCAGTTTAGTAGTCCTCGTTGTTCTAGATAGTTATAGTTTAAAAAAAAAAAAATTCCTCATAGTTAACTAGTCACCTCATAACATAACATCCCGGGATCTCCCAGCTTCAAAAAGTGTGCGACATGTCAAGACGCGATGCTTGCCTCGGACGGGCATTCACGATGTATTAAGTGTTTGGGTGAGGGCCATCTCCCTCAAAAATGCCAACACTACGCCAAATTCACGGCGCGAGCCAGGCGACACCGCTAAATGCGGCTCAAGATGCTCCTCTTTAATAACGCCCTGCAACCGGCCGACTCTGCCGCTTCTCGGCCTCCGGACCCACAGGCAACGGATAAGCAGGATGTCCCAAGAGCGACTGGAGGGATCTCTTCTCCATGCCATCACTCTCCATCTAAGCGGATCAGTGCGGCGGAGAAGCCGGGCACCTCGGGAATGGGTATCTCCTATTGCCCTGATAAGCATAAGGCTGCCCGCAGTACATCAGTGCCGAGTTCTGCCCTTTCAGGGGAACAGGCGCAGATAATGCCATTGACAACTAGAGCAGAGCCAGTACCGGCAGCAACACCCAGAAGGTCTTCTCTGCCAGCGCCGAGAACTACCACAGCACCGGCCATGAAGCAGGCACCGGAGACGAAGCCAGCACCAGCGAAGAAGATGGCACCGACAATGGCCCCAACACCGGACTTACCGGCACCGACGCACCAAACCGCACTGAGCGCAGCACTGACCACAGTGCCAAGTGCATTTGCACTTCTATCGGCACCGACATCGCCGGTACTGCTGACGGAACTGGAGCCACAAGTGCTGCTATACCACCACTCCCCACCGGCACCGTCCAAGGCATTGCACAAATCCAGGAGGATCATCACTCCCTCTCTTAGCCCGGAACTGGTGCCCTTTTCACCTGAGCCTTCCTCCCCTGACAGCAGCACCTGGGAGCCCTGCGACCCCTGCACCACACCCTCCAGAACTGGGTGCAAGAAGACCTGGAGCTCCGGCAAGAGCAGCTTGCCCAGGGCCGTGCCATCTGCCAACACCTGCAAGCCCTGGTGCAGAGCGTGCTGCCTCCTGCCACTCTAGTGCCTGCTGCCTCCCCCAGCTACCACTCCTTCTCCCCCTCCCGCTTCTTCCTCCACCTCCTCCACACTCTCCATCCCCTCCCCATCCCCCCGTGGATGCCGAGGCCCCCGCATCTGCAGTACTAGGAGACAGTTGGCCCAGCAAAACCCACACCCCTGAGCCCTGAGCTTTCCCTCCCACTTCCTCCCCTTGCTTCCCCCTTCCAGCTCCCTCCTTCCAGGTTTCCCCCTCCCCTCTCCCACCCCTCTCCTGCCTCCTTTCCACAGTCTCACCAGAGTTTCATTCCCCCCCCCCCCAGTTTTGTTAAATAAACACAGTTTGTGTTTATGAAAAAACTTGTATTTTATTTGACATCATTGAGGTAGACAAGCTGAGAACCGGCTGCCCGGGGTGGGGGGGTGCCTTTAAGCACAGAGCTCAGTTAGCCTCAGGCATCAGCCACACAAGGTAAGTCCTGACCTGGTACCCTGCCAGAACTGGTTCCAGCCAGCCTTAAATGCGATTCACAGTCCACTCAGTGTGGATGTGCTATTTCGAATGGCTCTGTGCTGGCAGGCCTGGAGCTGGCACAGGCATTGTGGCCCGAGTCTACCCCTTTAAGGGCTCCAGGGCTGGGAGAGAAGAGAATAAGTTTTCCTGGTTGTGCCCAGAGTGGCCACCAGGGCACCTTGGGAAGGGCTGGGGGCCCCCTATTTTGAAATAAGCATCTACACAGCGCTTAATTCAAATTAGCTATTTCGAATTTGGCGTTATTCCTTGTAGAAGGAGGTTTACCAAATTTGAAATAAGCGCTCCGCAATTTCGATTTAATTTCAAAATAGCGGTTTGGCTGTGCAGACGCTAGGAAAGTTATTTTGAAATAAGGGCTGTTATTTTTAAATAACTTTGCTGTGTAGACATACCCATACACACAAAGGGAAGTGAGAAAGGGGGCAGAGAAGTGAAAGGAGCAGAATATCTTGGTTTCCAGCTGTTAGGGATTAATCAAAGACTTCTAAAAAGTCAGACCGAGGCAGCTTTAAAATTATGAATTCCAGGTCCCGTTTTTAGTCGTTTTATCACCTCACTATGCAAGCTGCATATACTTTATATCCCCAAAACCAATATCTGTAAAGCTTTAAACGTCTTCTGTACAGGGCTGACTATCGATTGTCTGAGGGGAGTTCTTGCTGGTTTATGCTAACTGACCCTGACCCAGTCTGAACTGCCTCTTTGCACTTTTGAGTTCCTCCCAGGAAAGCATAAGCAAAATATTTATGCTGAAGTGGTGTTTGTTCTTTAAAAGGCTCCAAATCCTGCCATCTCAACTCAGGCTATGTCTACACTACGGGGTTTTTCCGGGACACCAGAGGTATCTCGTAAAAACTCCACCATGTCCAGGGAACGCGTCTGCTCTTCCGCTTTTTTTTGTGGACGAGCAGATGCGCTGTTTCGGAAGCCCTGTCTTCCACCACCCACAAGGACGAAGGGCTCTTCCGAAAGAGGAGGCTTTTCCAAAATTTAGCCCAGTGTAGACGGGCCAAATTTCGGAAAAGCCTCTTCTGAAAAAACTATTGGAAAAAGGTATGCAAATTGCATGGTGCAATTTGCATACCTTTTTCTGATACATCAGTGTAGTGTAGACATAGCTTCAGTCTTTACTCCCTGAAATCCAAAGTGTTTGTTAATGGAGCATGGACTTGCAGTTTTGAACATGTGAATCTAAGTGTATATTTCTTGTGATCCCTTTATTAAAAATATATTGTATCCGCTTATTATGAAGACATGGTCCAAAACACTGTAGTAATGTAGTTTACAATAGTGATGGTTAACTGCAGTTTAGGTTAACTAAATTTAAGACACAAATTCAAAATAGGGCATTCTTTGCCACTGGAATAATCTCTGTGCATAAAACTGATAACTGCATGTGTAGCTGAGAATTTTTGCAGGCAGTTAACTGTGCATGTAAAACAGGTATCTTGTTTTGCTGCAGATGTGTTTATGAGGACATCCTTTGTGGCCTCGTTTGCTCATTGCTGCCAAAGGTTTTTCAGCATGATGTATGAAAATATCTGTTTACTCCTGCCTTCAGTCAATTTAGTTTATGCTAATTAAACTTGCTGCCAAGTGACCTAAGTGTCCACAAAACAAAACTGAACCAGTTTAACTAACACAATTAACTTCAAACTAGTGTGATTTCTTTATAGAAAAAGCTCTAAGAAGTGAGACCCAGTCCTACCACAAAACAGAACTACCAAAAATACAGTCCCATTTTCAATCTGCTCCAGTTCCCTTGTCTCATAGACTCATAGACTTTAAGGTCAGAAGGGACCATTATGATCATCTAGTCTGACCCCCTGCACAATGCAGGCCACAGAATCTTACCCACCCCCTGCTAGAATAATCCTCTCACCTATATCTCAGATATTGAAGCCCTCAAATATTTTGAAGACCCAAAGATGAAGAGAATCCTCCAGCTGTGATCTGTACCCCATGCTACAGAGGAAGGTGAAAAACCTCCAGGGCCTCTGCCAATCTACCCTGGAGGAAAATTCCTTCCCGACCCCAAATATGGTGATCAGCTAAACCCTGAGCATGTGGGAAGACTCACCAGCGAGACACCCAGAAAGTTCTCTATAGTAACTCCTATCATCCCTCCATTGACCTGTTTACCACTGATAGTGAAAGGTCAATTAGTTACCAAGACCATGTTATCTCATCAAACCATCCCCTTCATAAACCCATCTAGTTTAATCTTGAAGCCAGATAGATCTTTTGCCCCCACTACTTCCCTTGGAAGGCTGTTCCAGAACTTCACTCCTCTAATGGTTAGAAACCTTCGTCTAATCTCAAGTCTGAACTTCCTACTAGCCAGTTTATATCCATTTGTTCTTGTGTCCACATTGGTATTAAGCTTAAATAATTCATCTCCCTCCTGGTATTTATCCTCTAATATATTTAAAGAGAGCAATCATGTCCCCTCAGCCTTCTTTTGGTTAAGGTAAACAAGCCAAGCTCCTTGAGTCTCCTTTCATAGGACAGGTTTTCCATTCCTCGGATCATCCTAGTGGCCCTTCTTTGTACCTGTTCCAATTTGAATTCATCCTTCTTAAACATGGGAGACCAGAACTGCACACAGTATTCCAAATGGGGTCTCACCAATGCCTTGTATAATGGCACTAACACCTCCTTATCCCTACTGGAAATATCTCGCCTAATACATCCCAAGACCGTATTAGCCTTTTCACGGCCATGTCACAATGGCGGCTCATAGTCATCCTATAATCAACCAGGACTCCGAGGTCCTTCTCCTCCTCCGTTACTTCCAACTGATGTGTCCCCAGCTTATAACTAAAATTCTTGTTATTAATCCCTAAATGCATAACCTTACACTTCTCACTATTAAATTTCATCCTATTGCTATCACTCCAATTTACAAGGTCATCCAGATCTTCCTGTATGATATCCCGATCCTTTTCAGAATTGGCAATACCTCCCAACTTTGTGTCATCCGCAAATTTTATCAGGACACTTCCACTTTTGGTGCCAAGGTCAGCAATAAAAAGATTAAATAAAATTGGCCCCAAAACTGATCCCTGAGGAACTCCGCTAGTAACCTTCCTCCAACCTGACAGTTCACCTTTCAGTATGACCCGCTGTAGTCTCCCCTTTAACCAGTTGCTTATCCACCTCTCAACTTTCGTATTAATCCCTATCTTTTCCAATTTAACCAATAATTCCCCATGTGGTACTGTATCAAATGCCTTACTAAAGTCGAGGTAGATTAGATCGGTTCTGTTTTTCCCTTTTCTCTTGATCTGCTTTAAATGGTTGGACCTAAAACCTGCAGGGACACTGCCGGTCCTTGGGAGCTGCTGCTGCTGTTTTGATGGTCACAACAAATAAAGGTTTAGGCCTTCAAAAGAACAATACATTGAGATGTGATTCAGGAATATGAATGGCATGCACCAGCCACTGAAGGAGGCAACAATTTGTAGATTTTGGTATGATCTGTTACTGTCTTATTTAATATAAATTACTAGTACTGAGTTCTCCCCAATAATCCTGTGATATCTGACATACCCCATGCAGACTCAAAGATTTGGTCACCATTGGAATTAAATATTTCCCCATACAGGTATAGGCATTAATTGTGGCCCTGATCCTGAGCTTCCAGCATTGATACTTGCACCCATACAGAATCTTGCTGAACTCATTGGATCACTCGGTGAGTGCATCTCTTTGTAAGAAAGAGGCTGAAGAAAGGGTGAGTCTGATCAAGCTAGGCCCCTCTGGGCTTGGGGTTTTTGACTTCTGACAAGTTAGGCAAAGGTTGCAAAGGTAACAAAAGATTTCACAAAAGCTTTAAGAGCTCCTGGATCTGTTTGGGGGAAGGGGCCTTGGTCTAAACATCCATGAGTTATTCCTTCTGTCGCCCTTGTTTGTTTATGCAGAGTGGGCTTCATCCATAAAATGGAGAAGGAATTGTATGGGATACGTGGCCTATACTTTGACTTAGCACATCTTCTGTTCCAGTATTTCTTGACTCTAGACATACATCAGTGATAGCAAGGAGCGCCTTGCTGGATTTCAGCTAGAGGCATCTGACTTCACTCTGCACCAGTGTGCTTAGGTCTGTACAATACACAAAAATGAGGAGTCCCTCCAGAAGAGCTTTGAAGCTTTGAGTAAAGCTATATCTTGTATGTGGATAAGGCCTTTGTTCTGTTGCTTTCTTGCCCCCGGCCCCCTCACTCAAACAAGAGTCCAGGCTCCTCTGCAGACTGGCGCATACCAGTTTCAAAATGCTTGAGATGGAGAGGTTGAAAAATGGTGGGTCAGTTACTGTGGTTACGGGTGCAATATATAAAACTAGATGAAAGTTATATGCAAGTGCCTGCCCTGAGTCATAGGAGGGAGAAGGTTCTTCTCTAGGTATAATCCAAGGAACATAGTTTAATGAGCTAGGGAAGCAGTCTACTGTGACAACCTTGAAACTTTTTTACTAATATGGTGACCTAAAGGGACCTGGGAAGACACCCTTGGCCCTGAGAATGTAAACACAAAATAGGGGCTGTCTGGTATACATATAACTTCCTCTCTTGCAGTGAAACAATTCCCTTGTTACGGGCTGTTCCTGGCTCTTTGGGGGACTTGGTTATGGCAGAGCTTCTGGTCTTAGCCTAAAGCAGGTAAAAGAGTGGAAGTATCTCTTGGTTTCCTGAGTTAGGCTATGTCTAGACTGCCGCTTTTTTTGGCAAAAGGTATGCAAATAGCGCTCCGCAATTTGCGTACCTTTTTCTGATCGTTTTGTTGGAAGAGGCTTTTCTGAAATTTGGCCCATCTACATTGGGCCAAATTTTGGAAAAACCTCCTCTTTCGGAAGAGCCTTCCTTCCTCATGGAACGAGGATGAAAGGGCTTCCGAAAAAGCGCGTCTGCTGTTCTGCAAAAAATGTCGGAAGAGCAGACACGTTCCCTGGACGCAGCGGAGTTTTTCCAGGTTACATCCGGTATCCCGGAAAAACTCTGTAGTCTAGCCATAGCCTGGGTGCTGTAGCCATAAGTAAAGATTAGGATTCAAAGTTGTTTGTATAATGGAGCCAGAAACAAACATGCACATTTGTCCTGGAATTTGCCTGCATTATTCCACGGGATGCTAATGTTAGACATGACATTTAGCATCTCTCGTGCCTTTAACAATGAATCCCTAATATGTAGTGTGCCATATTTCTTCTGCCCAGACGAGTAACCCTCTCGAGGTAGATTACAGAATTACCTGAATTCTTTACCATTTCCACTTGTGATCTGAACACGTCACCTCCATTTTCAGGGGCCCCAAGGAAGTGCCAAGGAGAAAGGTCATCGAGAAACACACTATTGATCTGAAGTGCTGACTTTTCTTAATTTTGCATGTCTGTTTATGCAGTACTGGCTTATAACCCTTTAAGGAAAATAATTTTAGTAGTTACTGTTAGGAAATAAAGTAAAAGTGCATATCATTAGGCAAGTTTATGCTAAAAACCTATTAAAATGCATTTCCTTTTTTAATGACAACATGAGACCTATGGATAATATTAATGTTTTAAAAAAGGACTTGTAGCCATTAGCAGGTCTCTTCCAGAAGCAGAACTGCTTTAACTGTACTCCTTGTTTATCTTGAACAGTTAAAATGGTTAAATTGTACTTATATAATTTTCTTATATAATTTACTTGTATAATTTTCAATAAATGTAGATCCAATATGAATAGTGTGAGATACTCGAGTAGATATAAATAGGGTTGTCAGATGGTTGAAACAAAAAACACCGAACACCCCCCACCCAAAAAAAAAAGCGAGAAAAAAAATCTGGTGAAGGGGGGAAAAAAAAAGGGGGGGGGGCACAAAGTTGTTCAGCAAAAAAAAAAAAAAAAAGGACTCCAAGTAAGCCAAAAAAAATTTAAAATAAAATTGCACGTCCCCTTTAAGAGTTAGTGCAGGGACAGGAACAGGGGAGCGGTTGAGCACTAAGACCCAGGGGAAAGCATTGCTTCCCCTAGGTCTTTTGGCCAGCAGCCATTTTGTGCCGGCAGCCTTGGGGAACCAGGTGAGCATGGGGGCTGGGGTCAGGGAGCTGGGGGTGTTGGGAGCCAGGGGGGGACTCGGGAGGGCGGTGGGAGAAGCCGGGTGCTGAGTGTTTGTAGGGTTGCCAGGTGCCCGGCATTTTCACCTCCTGGCCGGGGAAAAATTCAGAAAATATCGGACATTTTAGGTGTCCGGTAGTCTCTGAATTTTTTTTACTGAACAGGAGCCGAAAATACCGGACTGTCCGGGTGAATACCGGACACCTGGCAACCCTAACACAGAGATTAATATTTAGTGTGTTCATTTCCATCTGCTTTGTGGCATGTAAGAACTAGACTTAGACCAAACACTTTGTAGACAAGACACCATCATCATAATTGGTATTCTTTGGCTCCATCCACATGAAAACAAAACTTGGTTAGTTTGATGTGTACAAGCCACTGATCTTCCAAACATAGTTTGTTCTGGAGTATGCAATTCCAATTAGAAAATTGGATAAATGTCTCTTTAGCTATAGCAAACTTTTTGTGGCTAAATACAGTGTTTGGGCAACACGTTCTAGTGCTGAGCAAGGGGGAGTAAGAGTTGTGAGGACCTGACTTTTTCTCCTGCTTATTTGGGTAGTGATACTGGACAAGTCTATTTCCTCATGACTAAATGAAGAAAAGTATGTGCAAGATGCCTCAGGAAAGGTAAAACTGAGGAGCAGGGCTGATGGGGTGCACATCGTCCTTCCCATGCAATGACCTGCCAAAAATGAAGGCAATCTGAGACCTCTATATAACTCTTCCTGGATCCTCTTCTGCATGGAAAAGACTATAAACATGGTGGGTGTCAGAGGCAATGCCCATTGCTGATTGCTGATTGTCTTGGGAGTGCAGCTGGGAGACCTGAGCCCTAGAGTCCGTACATAGGCGAAGTATCTTTTAATGGCATGCTTTCAAAAAGCAGAAGCTTAGGCTGCACTTCCCCCTCAACAGGGTTCAGGCCAGGCCACTTCTCCCTTTGTCAAGTCTGCATCTGCTGAAACACCGGAGAGCCTTCATACTGGGCTATTCTTAGACAAGCAATCTTGCCTTGTGATGTTGCATGTGTCATACCATGAGCTTTGATCTGCATCTTCTCTGTTTGTCTGCAGTGCTCAAGTTCCCAATTTACGGGAGGAGATGGGGGGTTCATATCACTGCCAGTAAGCAAAATGAGAAATCAAAACACTTGAAACAAGGTCTAGGTTGGCTATAATGGCAGCCAGAAGCAATTTGCATATGGGACACATCTTGACTGCCCAACAAAATGCCTCAGGTGTTAGTTACGAGGGACCTTTGCTTTTGGCTAAGAGAGAAATTGTTATTTCTTAGCTTCCAACTGTAGTTTTGCTTTGATACAGACAGACATGCTTTTGCATGTAAGCTCTCTTTAAACTTGTGCTTCTCTCTCAAATTAAGCATAGTCATTTACAATATTTTTTCTAACAAATAGCACAAGCCATCAGTATCAAAATAAATGGATTCTAGCAAGAGCCAATTCAAGCTGGAGAACGACACCTCCCCTGCCCCGCAGTCCAAATCTAGAAGAGACAAAAACCAGATGAAGGCTTGTGGTGCTCTTAATAATGTAATGAAATATTAGACTGTACATAACAATAATTGCTACTGTGGCCTTTATTTCTGTGCAGAAATTCATATTGTCTATGCAGGAGACCTTTGAATCACAATTTTGGCTTCTTGCTGACTCTGACAGTAGGGAATATCGGAACAAATGGCATAGGCAAATATTTTCAAAAGTAACCTCTGATTAAGTATCCCAGTTTTCCATGCCCAACATGAGACCTCGTTAAAGGGGCCTGATGTTTCAGAAGGGGCTTTCAGCAACCCTTTAATGTACTCAGTTTTCACGTGTGTCTTGAGATGCCTTAAAAGTTCCCATGTCTCATTCTTGGCCATGCTTCCCAGTTCTGTTTTTATAGAGGTACAGAGCATGTTTAGTTCTTATTATTTGAATGTCATTCCTGCCTACGCTTTTTGCTTAAGCTTTGGTTCTTCATGTTAGACTCATTCTGTTTTGCCTCTTTACTATCTCCGTAAGGTTCCCACTGATTATCTTGGTTTCAAGGATCAAATAGAGCTGAATAGAACTCAGTGTCCAGCATAACAGGAAGAGATCATAATCACTGCTCCTTTTATTCAAGGCGCTACTCAATAAAAGCTCATCACCTAATAAACTTGTTAGTGTTTAAAGTGCTACATGACTGCTTTTTTTGTTTTACCAAGATCAGACTAACACGGTTACCTCTCTGTGACTATCAGCTTAAGAAGGACAAAGTTAATTTGAGCCATTGATGATGGGGTTCTAAAGTATTTTTCCTTCCCTCCACACAAAAGGAGAAAAAGAGGGCTGGGCCAGGCATTCTGTGGCTCTTGTTGAATGTTTGCTGAGAGTGTTTAACTGTAGATTTTGCAAGAGAAGATCTAGAGAAGGCAGATACACATTGGTGCCTACTAACCTTCATCATTCCTTTATTTTCTTAAATCCTATTCTGTGTGTTTGGGCTTGAAAGGGCCTCTTGACTCATATGAATAAGGAACAACTGGTTAGAATACAGTTCTGAGAAATTTCAAAACATTTTCTATTCCAGGGTTTGTAATGGTTACATTTTGTCTAGTCTACAAATTTTTAACACCATTTTTTTAAATGAAGAAACCCTGTAACAAATTTTGACTACTTTATCAACCAGCTCTGGTGAAAGGGGGCATTATTTGATATTTTCCATCTCTTCCCCACACTCCATGATGCTCTTTCCTATCTCAGAGCAGCAGAATTTTCTAATTAAAAGTGCTTCATGATAAGCCCCACTGATCTGCTTTTGGTCTGGTGGGAATGAAGCCCAGTTCTGCACTAACAGGACACAACTTTGTTTTCTTGCCAATCCCTGAAGCTGTGCAGACTTCAAAATACAAACTTTGTTTTTATTTTAAAGGGAATATGAGCAGGCTTGGGGTCAGTAAGTGCTGGATATTAACTTGGGTGAAACCTAGATAATACACCATAGCTTCTTATGCAAGTGCCATCCTGTCTCACAAGGGTTCTCCAATTGGGGTTCAGGACCCCTCAGGAGGTTGGAAGGTTACGACATGGGGGTTGCAAACTGTCAAGCTCCATCTCAATCCCTGCTTTGCTTCCACCCCAAACCCCACCTTGCCTCCAGCATTTATAATGATGTTAAATATTGTAAAAAGTGTTGGCAATTTATAAGGTGAAGGTCACACTCAGAGGCTTGCTATGTGTAAGGGGTCACCAGCAGAAATCTTTGAGAACCGCAGCTGTATCATAACCAGATTCACATTTAAATGTCTTCGGATCCCTTTTTAATAGGAAGATGTTGCATACAGAACCATAACATGATCTGGGCTGGTAGTCACCAACCAATAGATCGAGATCTACTGATAGATCTCGGAGTCTCTGAGAGGTGATCCTGACTGGCTTGGCTAAGAGGCTATCAAGTGCCGGAACTTCAGCTGCCCCTCCCCACACTTCTGCGCATCTCCTGCCCTTTGCCTTGGAATTGTCTTCCCTTCTCCCCCCCCCCGAGCCACTTGCTTGCTGTGTAGTGCAGGGGAGGGAGAAAAGAGGAGCTGATGTCAGGGAGCCCCTCTCCCACCCTGTATTCTATCTCCAGACAACGGATGGGGGGCACAGGGCTTGGTATGGAGGGAGTTTGCTGGCTGCTGTTGAGAGTGGTCCAGGGCCAGTCTCCCCAACCCTAACCCCTGTCCTAGCCATGAGCCCCTTAGACCCAAACTCCCTTACAGAGCCTGCACCTATAACCCCCTCCTGCATCCCAACCTCCTGCCCCAGGCTCAGCTCAGAGCCCCTCTCACACTCCAAATCCCTTAGCCCAAGATGAGAACCTGTGTCCCAACCCACTGCCCCTGCCCGGTGAAAGGGAAGGAGGATGGGGGAAGGAGGGAGGACGGAGTGAGCAGGGGAAGGGCGTCAGAGAAGGGGCACAAAGGAGCATGAAGGAGGCAGGGCAAGGGTATTTGGGTTGAGGTAGATCCTGGATTGCTCTTAAATTCAAAAAGTGATCTTATGCTTAAACAGGTTGGAGACCACTGAGCTGGGCACTCCTCATTCTTATTAGTCTCCTTGGTGTCATTGGGAGAACTCATGTATATGCACTAAAGGTGATGTGCAAACTATAGAACTCAGGCATTTGTGGTGGAAAGAATATATTATGGTTGGAGCGGGCATGCACGTTCTGAGGGGAAAGCATCACTCTTTTCTTATGCAGGTGCAGTACTTGAGCTCCAGCGCAATAAAACACTGATGTACGTGCTTTGTTGAGGCATGCTTAGGCATTTCATAATCCTGCACTAAGTGTTGCTCAGCAGCTACTTGCCACCCTCTGACCACACTAAGGGGATGTTATCTACCTTGGAGTAGGAGCCTGGGAATTGGGAGTTTTGGATTCCATCCCTGCCTCTGTGTGACGGGGAGCAAGGCCTTTAAATATCTCTCTCTGCCTCAGTTAATCTCTTAGTTAAATGAACATAATAAATACCTACATCTCAGGTGCTGTAATTTCTACACCTTTGTGGCTTGATCTGAAGCGCTACACACCGAATTTCAACGTCTTACCATTCATGGAAGAATCCAGGTCAGTTAAGTATATTAAACTGTGATAAGGGCTAATATCTCTGGAAGCCAGATCATTACTGGAATCCAAAATTAAGCACTTCCCCACAGCTTCTTATTTTAGTTTTAAAATGTTTGCCATTTGAAAAGGTGATAATACAAATGAGTAATAGCAATGGAAAACTGGCACTCCAGTGGCTCGAGATGCCAACATAACATACAATCACAGTTGTAACATGATATTTCTTCTCCTTTCCTGGGTGTGTCTGAGCAGAAGTGAAATAACTAGTAAATGTCACATTTGAATTAGATCCATTACATTAAAAGTGAACCTTTTTTAATTATTAGAGATTATTTGCAACTCTTGTTTCAGGCTGTCTGCAGAATCAGGTAGCCATTGCTGCTCTGGTTTATTTTTGTGATAGCCTTAAAAAGGTGACACAGCTTTGCTAAGTCTTTCATCTTCATGGTTAAGACAATGAATAACAAGATAGTACCCCCTAGAGAAAAAAGGGGCCCTTTTGCTAGATCACTGCACCCTATCCCAATTTAAGCTGTGGTGGGAATTACTAGCCCTTTTTGCACCCTATTCCTGGGCAGAGTGTATCTGGAGTGAAATATTTAGCTTGTGGTTATCACTTGACTGCCTGGCTCTCTGGGTGGATTTGGCAAACTGGAAGGTTTGCAAGACCGAGACTGAGACAAGCTAAGGGGTGATAGTTAGTGCTAAGAGCTAAAACACATGCTGTGCTGATAGAGCAGGCTATACACAGGAGGTATGAAAAATATACAAAATGACATGCTATGGAGGGTCACTGTGACTGCCAGCTACTAAATCTTGCTAGCTTTGCGTTTTCCTTGGGTCAGCTTCCAGAGGCTTGCAGTTGAACAAAATCCAGTCTCTGAGGAGTCCAAGCTTTGTGCTAGAGATGGAGGCAAGGGAGCTAATGAAAGCCCAGTCAGTCCGTCAGAGGGGGGTGCCCTTGGAAGAATCACATTTTGCCCATTATCAAAATTGTCTGGGTACTTCACCTTCTTCTGACATACACTGCGCTAAGGGCAGTTCCGCCAATGGGAGGGAAGGGGGCAATTACCTGAGGGCCTGGTGATACCACAGCTCCCAGCTGCTATTGCTGCTACCGCGGCAGCGGCTGGAGTCCCAGCAGTACTGAGGGCTGCATAGGAGAGGCACCATGCTCTCTGGACAGTGTTGAGGGCTGCCTAGTCTCAGCCTGCTCCTGCTGCCCAAGGCCCCATCCCTTCCCAGGGAACAAAGCAGGCCCGACCCTGCACAGTCCAGTGAGTCTGTCGGCCCTGCTGGCTAAGGGTTTTAAAAAATGTTTCCAATAAGGGCATGATCCTGCAAGGTGCTGAGAACCCTCAGTTCCCATGTAAGTCATACGAGTCTCTGGGCCCCTCCAGGATCAATTTTCATCTACCACATAAGGGTCTGTCCAAGTTTTCAGACAGTGGATACAATTCTTAGTAAAATGTCCATTATCTCAACATAGCTACTGCTGATGCACACTTAAATGGAGGAGGAAGACATTGGAAGAAGTCCAGCCTGACAACAGACCAGAACATAGCTGTGTACGCTTCATGAGCATGCAAGGGGCAGAATTCTCTGGTAAGGTGGTGCCATTTCACTTACCTCAAGTGGCTATCTGTCGTACAAACAGAAAATAAGCTTGTATCACTGCTGCTTCCAGATACCAAGAAATGGGGTGCAGACAGCTACAGGAGAAATTCCTCTTCTCTCCAAACACTTTTCCCTCCCACAAAGGCGCAAGTGTCAGAAGGATATTACATGGTTGTCTCGAACAGGCTGAGAACCAGAGATAAGAAGGTGGTGGGGAATTGCCATGCTGTTGCTGTGGGTCTACAACTTGTCAAACTTGATGACACCAAGAATCACTAGCTAACTAAGTTCCCTGTCTAACTGCTGAGACCTTCCTTGGGGTTGAGAGGGAGCAAAGCTGACTCGGTCTAATTTGCTCCAGCTACTAGATCACCAATGACTTATTTGAGCTATGAGGGAGCAAAGCGGTGCCAACCACATGTAGTTCTGAGCACCAGTGCGGGGTCTGAATCTAACTGGAACACATGACTTCTGAAAAAGGTTCCTATTTATATTTATGAATAACTTGCTCATCAGTGCAGGCTTCTTCCTCTTTTCATTGTTTTCACTCTAGTTGGCAGGCGCTGGCACTCAGATGAGTGTCTTGCAGAAGCTATATAGATGAAGAAGGATATCTTTCACTGGATAAGCCTCACTTATCCAGGAAGGAGGGAATACAGGAGTATCCCCATAAATCCCTGCCAACTGCTAACTAAATGATTCAATAATGAGTACGTAATGTCACCCACATCTGAACATTACTTTGCTAACTCTAGGCAATCTTTATTATGTGCCAGCCTGTAGCCAACAAAATGATTCACTGCTTCTGGCTAGGCCCTGGGGTACTGCCTCCATTGGAGCAGCTCTGCCTTGCTCTTACAGGCGGCCCTGGGAAACACCTCCAGACCTCCCAGCCCCCCTGTCCTGAGCCCCCCTCCCCCCCACGCCCTGAGCTGCCCCGCACTCAACCCTCTGCCCTGAGTCCCCCCCGCCACCTACTAACCCCTGCCCTATGCAATCATTTAAATAAAGCATGTACGCTTTTCTTTTAATTTCCAAAAATAAAAACCCGCTACAGTTAAGGACCCAAGTAATACTGGGTTCACCTGCTAGTAAACTATACCTGCCTCATCCCCCCCTCAAAATATATTCAACCTCTCTCACCAACCTTCTTTGGGATCTGAGGCTATGTGTATACTGTAGCATTTTGTCAGCAGAGGAAATGCAAATGAAGTGCTCATTAGCATTTCTCATGCTCTCATTTGCATAGTCTCTTCTGATCCATTTTGCAGAAGAGGTTTTTGCGGAAAAAAACGCAGTGTAACTGGGGCCATTTTTCGCAAAAAAAACCCTTTTGCACAAGATCCCTTATCCCTCAAAAAAGGAGGTCTACAGGATCTTGCGCAAAATGGCCCCATCTACACCGCAATACTTCCAATTTAGTATCTGCATAAGACGTGAGAGGAGGAGGAAAACCGTGCCACTTCCCTGCTTGGCAGGCCTGTATTGTAATCTCCACAGACACAAGAAAATGTGATAAATTATACACACATACCAATAAAGTTGTCATGCAGTTATCTGTACTGTACACATTAATTGATCTTATAAACCAAGAGATTTCAAAGGCCAACTAATGTTTTTATAAATAAAGCTATTTATTAGCAATGCAGAACTAGTCTGTTATACTCATGAATCAGTATATTCAAAGCAAACTAGCAGATATGTGAGGCATAGTTGAATTTTGGCTTGCCTAGTACCTCAGAGGCAACACTGTTGCTTTGACTCTTTGGAAGCCTTTATTTGCTCTTGTTTATGTACTCTGGAAGAGTTTACTTTTGTTTCTAAAGTCTTGGTACCAGTTAAAATACCAGCTTAACAGTCAATCAGTAGTACAGCATTGATTTCTTTAAACATGAAGATGAACAGAGTAAGTAATTTCATATGGCACTTTGTTCCAAGGGAGAATGAATTTCCTCTGTGAGCATTACATAATAGGCAGGAAAAGCACTCAGGAGTCCAGAGCAGCAGAGCGATTTTTTATTCAATTTTAAACTGAAAATCTGCTTTTTTACACACAGGCAAATATCCTGCAGTAAATTGAAGTAATTCCACTAAAGTCAATGGAGTTAGTTTAATTTAACATCAGTTAAATAGGAGCAGAATTCAGTCCAATATTGTAAAAATTCTAGATAATGTTAATTGAGGCACTCGGGAAGCCACTTACAGTACGTAACATCTTTACTGAATCTACACATTTATGAATGCTTATATGCTGGGAGGTAGATTCAGCAAAGTAAAACTCTCATAGTTGCTGATACAAAAAGTTGCCTAAATGCATGTACAGATGTACTAGAAGATTTGGCTGGCATTTCTTGGGTCCTTCAGGGCAGAGGCCTGGAGGTGTAGGGGGGTGCAGGAGTCAGGGCAGGGTCTTGGGTCTGTGTGGGGGCTCAGAGCAGGGGTTGGTGGTTTAGGGGGTAGAGGAGTCAGGGTTGGAGAGTGAGGTGTGTATCAGGACAGGGGTGAGGGTACAGCAGCCAGAGCAGGATCTGGGAGGTGTGGGGGTGCTGGGGAGGGATGGAGAGTGCAGAGGTGAGGGGGCTCAGGGCAGGGGTTGGGAGCGGCTGATTGCTCCCAGGGCAAACGAACAGAGGGACGGACAGACAGACTGATGTACATTTCTAAAATGTACAGTAAGATCATCTGATGTACAGTAAGATAATCCAAATACAAAGGAAAAGAGTATTAACAAAGGAATTCAGAATTGTTCCATTTATCTAAGGCTAAAACGAAACTTGGAGTACCTTTACTGTCACTTCTGCAAATCTTAACACTTTGTTATCACAAATGATAGCCATTCTAAAAATCTATTGTTTACCCATTTTAACTCACATGTCTATGCCAATATGGAAGAGATCTTGATCACTGTTGCCTATAGAATTGTTAGGGGAAAATTGGAAAAGTTTAACAAAATGACAGCTCAGCTAAACTGACTTAATTCATGTGCATTAAAAACCTTCAGCAGAAAAGTATCTTCCTGAATATGGACAACAAGATCATGAATGCTAAATCTTTCTTGCTCATTTTGCTTTTTCTGGGTAATGTTCCCTCTATTTTTTTCCATCCATGTGAGGGATACATTTTGTTATGTGCCCCAAGGCATGTGCTCATGTGCACCACCAGTAGAAACTGTGGGTGCTCTGCTAATCAGCTGGGCAGCATTTGAATCTCTCCTGGGTGCCACCGAGTGCTCAGCGTATTGGCAACACTGTTTACTACTATAGTCTCTATTTAACATTCCATCTTCTGTTACTTATTATGATCATTTTCGGAGAGCCAATACAAATCTTGACATTTGAATTCCACCTCCATGCAAAATCCCATATTAATACAATGGAATTATTGACCAAGAAAGGAGTTTGGAATTGGGACAATACTCAGTAAAAGTTGGCAAAATGAATATCCATTGGTTAGTGCTCCATAAGCTCCTACAGGATGGAATGGCTCACTTTACTCACTGGGAGGAGTCAGGTTAATAGCATTCTACCTCGTTCTAAAAGGGGAAAGGGCTCATTATATTACCTGCTAATGGCCAGATTGCTAGAGCACAGGTATTTTCTGGTCTGTTGAGATGAGTGATGGCCAAGTCAAAAGTGAATAAACACCCATTTCCCAAAGACTGTGGGCTAATCAAATGCCCTATGGGAAAGTCTTAGGCTTATAAAGATTTGCATGAAATCCTGAGTTATCAAACCAGTCTTAAAGCCAGTAGGATAAAATTCTAAATAATTTGCATGGCTATAGCACCTGCCTTACTGTTTTCCTTGCTAATGATGACTGCACTCCGTACTCTGTGGGCCTGTGCTAACTTTGCACCAGAACTCTAGAGACAGCGCATAGGGCTGAAAAGCACATCATCAAAATGATTGCCACACCTTTCAGCTAACGTATCTCCAGTAGCGATCGGTTTCTTTTTGCTGGGAACAATACCTACTGGAGACACCGATTCAATAACATGCTTCCCATTTGAACCGGGTTTGCAGCTTCAGTTAATCTCATACACACATTGGTTGCTACAGCACCATGTCCCAGACTCCATGGTGCAACTCTCAGACATATCTCAGGGACAGGCAGGCCAAGAGGACAGGCTAACGGAGCCTTTACAGCACCTTTTGTACCTTCAGCATTTTGGGCTGCTTGGAAGGCAGGGGTGGTTCCTTTTGGAAATTAGGGACTGCTCTGACTTAATGCTCTATGCTTCTCCCAGCTTTCAGTGAACTTCCTGGCAGCCCAGAAAAACCAGTGAGCTCACCTCCTTATCTTAGATGTTTTTCCTGGCAACCCTGTCAGTTTTATCAGAAAGGCTCCAGTAACTTATCCACTTTTGATTTAGCAAATATCTTTACACTGGCAATTTGAAGGATGTAGGTGTTATACTCTTTTTACAGATGGTACCGCCAATCTCACCACTAGACCACAATGCCTTCAACGAACCCAAAGCTGGAAGCTGAATCCAAACTCTATAACATCCAAATAGTAGGGAAACTTTTTATGCAGCGTTTCCAACCCAAAATATTTAGGTTGTAAGAATACATATTTAATAACATCAGCTTAGTTACAGTCAAAGATTTTTTTATAATTCTCTTTAAATTGATACTAAAGTAACATGAAAATTTTCTTACTTGGATTTATATATAACTAGCAGAGTAACTTCAAAAACTCTCTATTTTGGCTGCCCCATAACTATTGCAAAACGAATGTGTTCATATGGTGTTCTTAATTTCAGCCATTTTTGTGCCATAGAATAGGGAAACTGTGAACTCGCCTGCTTTCTCAAGTCTAGCAAGTGAAGAAAAGAGACACGTCTAATGTAACTTTCTTTTTTAGCTTCATGAATTGCTGGAGTTCTTTTTTTCCAGATTTCAAAGGGATTATTCATTCTCCTTGCCTGATCCTGGAGTCCGAGGAGTTTCCATCTTGTGGGCTTCAGTGCTAGATAGAACAGAGATGCCATCCTGCTTTGGCATGGATCTATGCTATCAGGTTTAGAGAGAGTGAAAATAGTTATCTTTCTTCTTTGCAGTTTGTGACATCACCAGAGATTGATCTTGATGACTCCCTGAAGAAACAAAGATATGAGGCCAAATGCAGCAATGTTCTTGGTGAAAATTAAGGGTTGGATTATTGAATGTTCTGATTAATAGGTTTGGCATATAACATCACATTCTCTTTATGTTCAGTGAGCTTTAGGCTTGGAGGCCTACCAATTCTACTACAGGCTGAACTGTTTTCCAACAGAATCTCCTGCAGAGGCCCTCAATTTTCAAACTCTGGTAGCACTCAATTTATGGGTAAAAACAGTGGATGTTTAACATAAATATATAAAATGTATGGGGAAGCCTAGTAAAGTTTTTTCTCATCTCACTTCCCTATTAAATACTTTCCTTCTGAGGCATGGTTTATTCCCAAGAAGTTTTTTCAACACTCATTTAGAACTTGAGATACGCCCTTTATAGAGGGATGCTTCTGGTATGAGACTAATATACTGATACTCATCCCTATCAAAATGAACTGAAGTACATGTTTCAGAATGCACAGCTCAACATAACACATGCATATATGACTCTATTACTTCCAAAGCAGGTTTATTAAAAGGCTATATTTGTCGAGGTAATCTTCACAGGTTGGATGCGTTTAATAATGCACGTCTGTGTAACTGCACATGCACCTCTGGGTGTAAAACCGCTATCTGTCTCCCCAGAGACGTAGTCTATTGTTCTAACCCTTGAGCAGACTCAGAGGATTCAAACATACCCTCCACAGACGTACTTCCTCTTCCAGTCTCCTTCTCCTGGAAATTGTCTCTGTCCAGAAACCAGGATGGGCAGGACCTGGGCCAGAAACATCTTTTTCTAAGCATATGACATAGCTATAAGGAACGCTCTTGTGCTTTCAAGGTTAGGTATATGTTAGGTACTTTTCAAAGGTTTGTATGGCTCCCCATGAACTCTGTGATAGGAATGGATACAAGAAATAGTGACCAATTTACTAGGGGTGGTCTAGATGCTGCTTGGTGCTACCATGAGCTCAGGGGACTGGACTTGATGAACTCTAGAGATCCCTTCCAGTTCTATGATGCTATGATTAAAACAGAGCCTCCAAACTATTTTAGGAGTGTTTTTCTCTAACATATCACATGCAACGTATGTGACACTGAAATCAGTTGTAGAAGTTTTGTTCTCTTCTGGGTTGAGCTGCTTAACTCATGAACAACATCGCTCATCGTTTATGAGTAACGTAGCCATCCCAGATGCATGCCAGCAGAACTTGTCCACTGCTTCACGCTCTGTATATATAAAACCAACAGTTGACCAGATTCTACTCAGTGACACTGATGGCAACTGGGGTTGTTCTGGTCTCACTGTGATCACTTTTATATTAGCAGGTAAACGGCTTGTGTAAAGTCCTGAGTGACATGCAGTGGGGCTGCCAGCCACCACAGGCATCAGGGCAAGCTGTTAGGAGGCAGCTCTGACCCCCAGAAGGGGCGGGGTCTTGGCAGAATGGGCGGAGCCTCAGTCAGCCTTTAGTGCCGCCCAAGACTGTGGTGCACACACACACACACACACACACACACACACACACACATCAGAGCCATGCGGAGCGATGCTCCAGCACTCCAGTGGCAGTTCAAAGAGGCCTGGGGTTGCAGTGGTGGTGAATGGAAATTCCAGAAGTCTTTGAATCTCCAGGCCCCAGGGCACTTGCACCATTTGCCCGCCTCCTGATTGACGGTCCTGACATGGAAACTGAGGTGCTGTAAGTGCCTTTACATAGTAGCTGTGTGAGAAGCAGTATTGTGTTAGGGAGGTAAGTAAAGTAATTCATCAATCAGTCTTTATGGACTGATCCAAAATCCTTTAAAGTCATTGGGAATCTTTCAATCAAGCCCTCTGAAATTGAGCTGATAATAGAGGAGAAACTTCCCATCATGAAACTGGAGACCCTGGACTCTTCATTTCAAATCATTTTAAAAAATGCATCCCAAATAAACAATTGCAACATAGCAAAGAAAACGGCAGGCATGAGCCTTACCTTGCATATACAATGTATAAAGCAACTACAGAAGGGTTCTGGAAATGAGGAAGCCGTTCCCCATACAGTTAATGAAAAGAAGCTGGAAACGCAAGGTACAGTGCATTGTCTAATATTTCATTCCTGTTCCTAGTGACGCCTTGTTGCCTAACTTGTTATTTATGGCTTTGCGTGGCGGACGATCAAGTCTGTTTATAAAATGTGGCTGCTGAGATGCAGAACTGCATTTTGCTCTGAGGCACAGAGGACCTGAGTGGGCTGCTATTTCCTTTTCAGCACTGCCTGACCCCAGATTGTTTGGAAGGAGGGCTCTCTCTCTCTCACATTCTGAGAGGGGTGTTAACAAAACACATGCAGACTTTTCTTAGAGAGTAACTTTAAGCATCCAGTCTAAGAAGAGAAAGCTGGGAGAACTGAGTTCTCAGTCCGCTGGGATTTTTTAAAAGGCTGTTGGATCTTAATGGGCTAAAAGTGCCTCTGTGGATTTGATAGCCAGGATGGCATATCCAGGGAAATCTCGTCTGAGGAGATCCTTCAGCGAGCATATCAAGGACTCAACCAACAAAGCATGGGATGTATTTTGGAAGAGCACGAGAGAAAAACGCTTATCAGGTCAGTCACAGGGGGTACTTATTCAAACTGATGCAAAATAAGGAGTGGAAGTGGCAGAAAATGAAAATAGATGTGCCCCTATTCCAGCAGAAGAGGCACCTTACATTTATGGGTTGCACTTGTATGCCATTGTAGAAGGTCCTAGCTTTTGCTATTTCACTTGTGTTACCGAGTAGATGTCTTAGACTGATATTCAAGTGTGGACACCAATTTGCTGATGTCCCAGATAGTCTACCTGAATTTCTACTGCTAAATATCCATATTGCTTTTCATTTTGCTAAAGTTTGAAGACACTTTCCTGATTTGGAGGCATTAAGTTTATCTAACTACGATAATCATAATTGATAGGAAATGAGAATGTTAATTCACAATAGAATTTCTCAAGCACCAAGAAACTACTTTGAATCAATTGTGCTGTGGTTTTATAATCTCTGATGGCCTGATCTCTATACATGGCATACACATTCAGCATGTATTAGTGTGAGACAAGTATGTAATAAGAGTTGCATAATTTGGAATTCTGTCAAATTCTATATTGCAAAATCTGCTACATCCTATTTTCTGTGCACCCAATTACCCAACAAAGTTGTGACCATGAACAGCTGCAAGGACAAGCCCTGAAACAAATCTAAATCAGACCCAAAAAAGGGAATTAGTATCTTTTTGTATGTGAAACACAGTTTTTCTTTAGACTTTGGGCTTTGGATTAATTTGTTTTAATGTTCAGAAGCATATAGGCATGACACAACATCTAAATGATTACTTGATAATTCAGAGACATATTGATATCCTGACACTCTAAACAAGGAGTGGGAATCCGTATTAACATAAAATCAACACTTGTGAAATATACTCTATATAAAGCCTATTCAAAGAGCACTGCTGTTATTGGGAAAAGGAGTCTGAGTTTTGTGTTTCCAGCCTGACATTCTAGCGCAATAGAACATGCATGCTTCTTTAGAGGAAATAAATTATATATGATAGAGGAATAGGGCAAGTTTCTCCCAGAGCTTTGACTTCAAAGTTGTCAGGTTTGTTGAATCAAGTTGGTGTAAAAGTTCTATGTAAACCCAGATTATATGAGGTCAGTCCTTCCCAGAGCTCTCTTCTTTGACTGTAAAATCTAGGAATGAGGCATGGCAATATTTTGCACAATCAATACAGCATTACAAGGCAATGTTGAGACTGGGTTGTTTTCATGGGAATTTCTAATTGTATGAGGAGAAAAAAATCCTCCCCTTTACCAGAGCCAGCCCAAGTTACGGGCCAACCGGGCTACCGCCCGGGGCGCCCCATTGTAGGGGGCGCCGCCGCGCAGGGCTGCTGGGCCGGGCGGGGACGCCACCGTGCATGCTCCGTGCGCCTGGGGCGGCGCCACGCATGTGCTGGGCGCCCGGGGGCGGGGCCGTGCATGCGTCGTACTCCCGGGGGTGGCGCTGCGCTCCCGGGGCCCGGGGCGAACGAATGGCTCGGGCCGGCCCTGCCCTTTACTGAACTTTGGCTCTGTCCTGACTCTAGTGCAAGTTGATTTGTGTAAGGACTGAACAAGAGCCTCCAAATTTAAACCCTTGTTAGGGTTCAGAATCCCAAATTGAATCTTTTCTAGTGAATTTCTGCGAACGTGCACTAATTCTCTCATGCCCAGTCTGGGAATCACTTGTCAGTAAGAGTCAGGTAAATGAACAAAACATGCAATAAAGAATCACACAAATTATACAAACTGTTACTCATTAGGCCTGCTTCTCACAACATCACAAACCCAGTATTAGTAGAGCTATGACAAATCTGACCTGCATCGCTAGCCCTTATCCTTACACAAAGCAGGTAGTTGTTTGGATCCAGCCATTAAATGTTCATATTCAGAGCCAAAGTAGTCAGCCAGTGTAACCAATGGCAACACATCAGTTCACATCAGCTGAGGATTTGGTGCATTATCTTGTGATTGCATGTCTTGCAAATGTTGGTATAAATATCTCTTCATTCCTCATGCACTTGAAGCACCGCTATGGTACACAACTGCATCTTAACAATATAACATTGTATTGCTCTATTAGAGTTGGAGGGCTGTCTTGAAGGATGTAAGTAAGGGTACAAGGAGCTGTGGTTCTAGGTCTGCTCCAGGTTTAATCTAGCTGGCGTGGATAACACCAGTAGCGAGAATGTGGTGGTGTGGATTAGCCACCTCAGTACAACCCAACTAGAGACTCTGGGAATGTAATTGGGTTGCTTCTCTGTGCCACATATCTTTACTGCTGCACTAGCTAGATTAAAATGAGCATGGGTATGTCTACCAGCATGGCAACCACACTTTCATTTGTGGCATAGATGTACCCTTAGAAAATGACAGGGAATGTTTAAATTCCAAGCACCTCCCAGGAACCGGTTTATGGTCAAACTCCCATTGAAAGCCTGCCTGATACTACACCTTGCAGCAATCTTACCTTATTACCTGACTACTACATTCAGGTCCCTTCTGGAATCATGTGAAAATAAACTCTTAAATTTCTCATATGAAAAAATATACCTATGTTTTATTTGGCCGAAAATGGGAATTTTTCAACCCTCTCACACAAACCCATGCACTGCTCTGAGAAGGGTTGCATCCCTTTCCAGATAGGACCAAAATCGTGAGGATCTACTCATAAGGGGAAAAAAGCCAGATTTTACTTTCTGAGGAACTATTCTAAAAGAATTATAAGCAAGAAGCATGTAATTGATAGGGCAGCTGTACAGAATGCTTATACTGCACTGTAAACACATCATTCTAGATGTAGAGCTTCCTGTTGAAAAGTCTCCTAATGTCCAGATCTGTTCAGATCAGGGAATCTTGACCCATCTTCATGGTGCTTGCCTTAAGATTTCCGTTTTTGCTGTAGATAATTAACCATATCTCAGCATCTGTAGTATCTCCTACATATTTCTTGTTTCAGTAAGTTTAATGGATATGTATCAAGCCAAGGCAAAATTGGGAAGCTTTTAAGCTAAATCGGCTTCCAAAATTTATTTTCTGTAATCCTAGATAAGTCTCAGAAATTCTATCCCTGCCCTTTTTTCTGCCTTCGTGTTTTGTTTAAAAGTATACATAAATGTTTTGAAATACAGCTGGCTGAGTCCAGCAAAAACAGTGCTTGGAAACTCTATCAAATGCAGAACAGCTGTGTATTCATGTCCTCTTAACTGTTGCTCATGTGCCAAGGTGGTTGGTTGTATGGCGAACAGCCATTCCTACTCATTAGCGCATATGTATTTTCATGCAAGCAAAGATATTCGTGAATGTATACTAGGGACTGTGTGTGTGACCAAGAGCAAATATCATGGCAAGTTTTCATTTTTCTATTTGCAAATTTTAAATTCTCCGGTTGGTTGGCTGAAACAGAATGTGACTTATCTTCCATTCACATGCTGCAAATAGCCCAAGTTGGCAAGGAGCTCATAAATGAAACCTTGTGCATATAACCTACAGTGCAAATTCGTTTATTAGTCTAGCTGATGGCAGAAAAGGCCTGGAGACCACCAGTAAGTAATCTGAGGCTAGGCTGGCCGGGATACTATAACATTTTTGGATGGTTAGCATGGATGCATCCGCACGTGCAACCCATTCTATGACTTGAGGTCTTCTGTTGTGATAGTTATACAAGTAGCATGGGACATACAGGTATTCCTATATAGATGTCCAACCCAAGACAGTCAATTTCCCAAAGATATATATTTAGAAAAATACAATGCAAGGAGGATTGTTGTTGTTCCTATTGAGCTGAGTTCTCAGAATTCTTCCCCTGTGTCTCTGGATGCAGAAGTTCTGGACTTGGATTGCATTGTGTTGTTCACAGCCTCAGTACAGATTTCAGAGACACCAGAATTCCTCTCATATATTTATTAGACCACGTGGCAATTGCAAATTACCACACTGGCAACCATTCAAATGTATCTGATAGCAAGACCATCTCCAAGGAGGGGGCAAAATCTCCCAGCTGTTAAGCTTATGCGCCATGGAGGATAAAGAATAGCAATAAGTGAAGCAATTGAGGTTCATATAAGTAGTAACTGGAGTACATCAGACCTTTACATTCTTCACAAGTCTTTATTGGATATTAAAATGTAACCCTTCTGCCAGGACAAGTTAATTGCAGCAAGGGCCGGGTTCAATATCTAGGGGTCTCCTCCCAACAACATAATACAACGCCGGCTCGAGCCCCCACCCAGTGACCTGGGAAATCTTACACACACCCCTGGGTGCCTCAAAGAGGCAATTCTTCCCCTCTCGCAAGCACAGAGCCTTGGTATAGCAGCAAATCTTTAATAACACAAGGTAACCGACATCAGCATTGAAGTGGGAAAACACCACAACTCAGATTCATAAACCAGACATGAGCAAAGACCCACCTCCCAGCCACAAATCACCCAAGGTCCCCAAAAGTCCAACACCCCAAAAGTCTCTCGAGTCCAGCAACCCAAAAATCACCCAAAGTCCGACACCCCAAAAGTCTCTGCCCCGGGTCAGTGCCGCCCCAGGGTTCAAAAGTTCACCTGGCAGGGTTTTACCATCCCAACCTGGGTGTAATGGAGGGGGCAGTGGTTGATACACCTTACGCGGTCCACTGGCAGCTCCGCCTCTCCGTAGGTTTCTGCTGCCGCTGTTGACGCAAATCACTCCACCACACTCCAGCTGCTGTCCTGTGAGCCGCTCCAGCTGTTCCACGGAGCAGTGTCTGCTCCGCCAGCCCACCTCGGTCCACGCTCCCCGGCCACCAGCTGGTAGGTCCCGCAGCTGCTCCACTGGCCGCCCGTCGGTCATCCCCTCCACTGCGTCCACCAGTCACCCCGCAAACTGCTCTGCTAGCCGTCCCACAATCTGCTCTGCTAGTAGCTCAGCAACAGTGATTTCAGCTCTCAGTAGATTTCAGCTCTTCAGTAGTATGGCACCAGGCTCTTTTTAGTACACAGTGATTTCTGCTCTTCAGTAAGTTTAGCTCGCAGTAGAAGAGCCTCAGTGAAAGTCCACCATTGGCTAACAGTGAAGCCAGCAAGAGAGGAGGCAGTGCAAGTGGTGTGTTTTGGGCCCTCAGACAGGGCCCCCACCACCAGGTACAAAGACCTGTCCCCAGCTTCTCTCAGTCTGACTGGGTTTGGAACCCATGCCCCTTGTCTGCGAGTGCTACTTAGTTTATGATGAAACAGTTCCACTATTTGATTCACATAATCAGGGTAACAACACTTTATACCCCCTGCCTCAATAACAGAGAAACTTGAGATCCCACAGTGGCCAAAGTGACCATTTGGCTGCTGAGAGCACATACTAGGCAGGGTGGGCGTGTGCAAATGAATCAGCCCCTGAAGTCTTTTTGCATCACTTGCCACAGTTCACCCCCAGATGTCAGGGTAGGGCTTATCCTGACCCTGACTTGCCACAGTTCACCAACAGATGTCAGGGTAGAGCTTATCCTGACCCTGCTTACAAAAAGTAACAGAAACAGTGTAAAATCATTTACAAAGTTCTTAGACTGTATGTTAACAGGTCCAAATGGACATTGTTATTTGTCCATCCATACTGATAGAATGGTGGGGTTAAAATCTGAGAAGTGACTTTAAAACTGGCGCTTTCTTACTCCGTTTCTTCCGGTGGGTATTCAGGCACTTCTGACTGTTTTATCGATGAAAGCATATACATTCTGTCAGTATTGCAGAGAAGGGATCTGGAGTCTATTCTGGCTTGTGTTTTCCCAGGTCTAGCATGGATCTTGGTCAAACCATTTGCTCTTTTTGTACCTAAGGTCAGACTTGATGATCATACCAACCCCTTCTGACTTAACAGATAGGTGGATGATTCCCAGATTCTAAACATCAGCCTGGGGATTCCTGCTGGGGGAGAGGACCGAAGGCCCCTGTACATAAGAATGGCCACAATGGGTCAGACTAAAGGTCCATTTAGCCCAGTGTCCTGTCTTCCAACAGTGGCCAATGCCAGATGCCCCAGAGGGAGTGAACAGAACAGGAAATCATCAAGTGATCCCTCTCCTGTCATCCATTTCCAGCCTCTGACAAACAGAGGCTAGGGACACCATTCCTATCCATTCTGGCTAATAACCATGATGTACCTAACCTCCATGAATTTATCTAGTTCGTTATTGAACCCTGTTAAAGTCCTGGTCTTCACAATATCCTCTGGCAAGGAGTTCCGCAGGTTGACTGTGTGCTGCATGAAGAAAAACTTCCTTTTGTTTGTTTTAAACCTGATACCTATTAAGGGACTTCCTTTCCCTTGATTCAAGCTACATAACAGAGCAGGAGGTGTGATTCATGTGCACATTCATGCACTAGTGAGCAGTAGTATGAGTAGCATTGCAGCTGTAGTGCTAACGATGATGGCAGTAGAAGCATAGCTTAGATGCCATCCAGGAAAATCACAGAACAGTCACATGAAGACAATAGGCTGTAAAGTTACATTAGGGTGACATTCAATTTACTGAGCTTCAAAATTACTTAGCCAGAAATAAAATAGATTGTTCCTCACTCTAGAAAGTGCCAGTTCTCTCTACTTCTGATGAAAAACACATCTATCTGTCTCTTCAGGACATAGGTAGCTTGTTGTTCAACAGCTGCAGTTGCTCTCCTATGAAATAATATCTATGATTTCCACTGATGGGAGATGCTAGACTAGTTCTGCAGTTAAATAAAACGTTCTGTTCATAAAATAAATACAAGTTCTATTGGCCATGACAGTAATAAATGTTCTAGTTACTTAAATTGGTTTTATAAATATTTTTCTTTAAGAAGCTTTGCGGGTTGTTGGTAGCACTGTGGGCTGCTTACATAAACTGCTTGTGTTTAACCTCTGCAAAGGGAAAGAGAAGAGATTTATATGGTATCTATGCCACTTATCACTCATAAGATTTCTTGTAAGGATCATTCTTCTTCCTTGGATGTCAATGGAAGGATATAGAAGGGTGTTTCCAGAGGAGAAGCACTGAGCAGAACTCCAAAGTCACACAAAGCTCTGTGAAGTGAGAACATTCATAGTTTTTGTTATGGTCCCCCAATGCCAATGAAACATAGCTGAGTTTGGAATCCACTATATGCTAGAAATGCCATCTACTTTTACTTGTAAAGCTTATGAACTGTCATGGGTAGACTCACCACTGCATCGCCTCCTGCTGGTAGCACTGGGAATTAGTTCTGTTGTCAGCAGGGCGCCTCCCTCTGGCCAAGGTCTCACCTGTCACTCCGCTCTGTCCTCGCTCGGATTCTGGATCCATGTCGCTCCCTGGACCATGTTGTCCTCTTCAGGACACTGCCCTCTGGCAGTGCCCACCACTCTGGTTTCTCACCCCCTTCTGAGGGGTTATCAGCAGTCCTTAGTCTAATGCCTGCCACCATGGCCAACTGCAGCCTCAGTCTAGCCCATCACTAAAGGGGCAAGCCACAGTCCTTCCAGGTCACACGTCGATAGCCGTTAGATGCGGTGCAAAGGGGAATGGGGGGAACCCAGGCCTGCCCACTACTCGGGTCCTAAATCAGGGACTCTCCAATGGACAGCCTTGTCCTGCCCTCCTGTACTCTCCCTCCACTGCCTCTTGTCTCCTGGGCCTCTTCCCCTGTGACCCTTTGCACCCTCCTGGCCCTTGTAGCAAGGCCAGCAGCCTGGCAGGTATCCAGCTGGAGCCTCCCTCACTAGCCCCCCTGAGCCTGCCCAGCACTGTTCTCCCAAAAGTGCTTCTCTGGGAATCAGGTCCTGCACCTTCTCTGGTCAGGGCCTAACTTACCACACTCCGCTGATCAACTCCTTTTATATAGGCCTGTCTCAGCAAGTTATATCCTGATTGGCTCCTCTAAACCCTTCCCTGATTGGCCAGGTTTCTGCACAGGCTTCCGCTAGCCTGCTTTAACCCTTTTCAGCCAGCGTGGGGGCAGTCGCCCCACCACACAAGCCTTCTGAGCAAAACTAATTGAGGCTGATTTAATTGTTTTGCAGCAAAACAAAGTGAAAGTTATTGGTTTGGGCTGATTTGCACATTGAGTTTGGCATGTATTTGTGTGGTGAGGCCTCATGGATATGTCATGGTGTCCTATCACAATAGGTTATTTTGGGAAACCACCGAGGCTATCATTCTAGGCTGGGGTTTTGCAATAAAGCCATAAGAAGTTAAGGAAGGATCCAGCAGTGCATTTCCTTAAGTTCCTTTCAAAATCATAGTGCTCAATTTATTTTTAAGTCCTTCCACTGGAGTAAACAAGCATGTTGGCTAAATGTGGCTAATTCTGGAAGGGTATGTCTACACTTGCACCCCTAATGAGGAGTAACATTAGTTCGAACTAAGGTGTTTGGTTCGAACTAACGCATCCCGGCACGCACTTTCACTTTTGAAACAGCTGGCATTCGGAGTAACGCGCCAGCGAGATCATGCTAATGAAGCACGGGATATTTAAATCCCCGCTTCATTGACTATTTTGAATGCCTGCATTTGCATCCCTAGTTCGAACTAGGGGTTCAAGTGTAGACATACCCTAAGGGTTTGCTATGGGCCCTGATACAAAATCCATTGAAGACTGTGTTAGTGGGTTTTGGATCAGATCCTGTTTTCAGATGACAAACCAAGAGCCCAGTGGGAAATATCTAAAAAACATGAAAAGATTACAAGAAATTAAATAAATATGCATCCTTTCAAAGAAAATTTCCTTTACTTTGTAATGCATTGGCAGATTAAAGAAGGCCAATTCAAAGTATCTTTGGTAGATATTTCTTTAAACATTATCACAATCTCTGGGCATCAGACAATTACCCAGGGCTATAACTCCTTTTGATTTTTAAGATAAACATCCATTTAAATTTTGCCTTAAAAACAAAAGGGTGGGAGGCTGCGCATAAACAGGAAACATTGGCCTATAGAACACATCAGGTGCCATCATGTTTGGAAATCTCCTAATGGAATCAGAAGGCCTGTGTGCATTACTTTTCATAAAGGGTTTATTACCCCTTTATATCTTGTAAGTGCATCACTTGTAAGTTTTAGGTGCACAAACAGCCATTATCTGGTCCAGGAACATATTAAATTTCACCTACGCTATGTTAGGGTTGCGGTCCAAGTTAAATAAGATTATTGGGAGTAGAAGTCCTTTCTCCACATGGCATTTATAGACCTGAACATTGAAATGTGAGGGCCTGTGCAGCCCTTCTTGTGTATTGTTTCACTTGGCCATTTAAATTACACACTGGGCTCCCTGAATGGTGTCACGTTATTTTTCACCTATGGCTGACCTCATCTCTTTCCCCTCCACTTGCCTGTTGTGCATGTTAAATCGGTTGGATTTTAAATGGTGACAGACAGAGAGGGAATTAAGTCTTCAGCAAGATTCCACTGATCCTTTGTACCTAGACCCACTGTTTTGGAATATAAAAAAAGGGTTATGTGGACAGAGCAATCTTTCCCTTCCCTGGTACTCAGTAAATACAGTGAGTAGCGATATCAGCTATGGGAAGCCATCCACAAAGAAAAGTCATCATTGTGTCTTTGCTACATGTGTAGGGGGCACAATTCCCTTCTGGTCTGTTTGGATAGCAGGGTGCAGGTGGCAGGAGACATTTTAGTGATGGGTCTTTAACTTTGGAATGGGCTCTCCCCTTGCTCGGATGAAGCCTCGTATTTTTTACCTCAGGATTAATTTGTTTCTTCAGGGCTCTGTTGAAGAACTTGGTTGATGTCCACAGCCAACATAATTTGACTGGAGTGGGGACTGTGAGGTGGGGCTGAGGATGAGAGCTTTGGGATGTAGAAGGAAGCTCTGGCTTTGGCAGGGGCAGGGCTGGGCCAGGAGGAGCTTACCTTGAGTGGCTCCCAGTCAGCGGTGCAGCGGGGGTACTAAGGAAGCTTCCTGCCTCTCTTGGCACCACAGGCTGCACCCCAGGCTGCACCCCAGAAGCACCAGCAGCAGGTTCCCAGGAAATGGGAGTGCGGAGCTAGTGCTCAAGGCAAGGGCAGTGTGCAGAGCCCTGTGCACTCTCCCCCCTCCACCACCTAGGAGCAGGCCTGCTGCCGGCCACAGGACAGGCAGGTAGCTGCCTTAGCACCACCGCTCCTCACCTGGTCACCCAGCAGCAAAGAGACTGACATTCCATGACCCATACTGGGTCATGACCCGTAGTTTGAAAACCACTGATTTAGGCTTCAAAATGGGTGGATCTGTAAGTGCAGATTTGAGGCATGTTGTTTTCATTGCAGCATGTTAGTGTTAGCAGATATCAAGACGAAAGCTCACTGCGGTTTTCTGTTTCCAATTACTCAAATATATGGAAAAAGCTGTGACGTCAATTGCAACAAAGTGGTGTGTTTGCTTAGACTAAAAGTAGTAACTTTTTGTCTAATGATACTTGTAAATGCAATGAGCCTAAAGCCACGTGCTTTAAAAACCATTTAACAAAATTGTTATTAGCGAGAAGTTGGGTCTAAACATCACATCTGATACTCCTAAATCCAGTGCATTCAAACCGCTGCAGGAATAGCTCATCCCTTCCAAGGAATTCACAATGCCGTGTTGTTCATTCGCTCTGGCTCTTACAGATGTGATCTTCAAACTCAAGTCATGTCTGCTCTTCATAGATACATACAGAACTCTCTCCCCATCTGGCACCTCCAGCCTCTTATAGCAGTGTGGGTTTCCCATTATACATTTGACCAAAGATGTTTCACTCTGTTCTGTTGTGCATCCTGAAAGTACAGTATGTGGCTGCCACTCCAGAGGTGGTGTTGGATGCCTAGACAGTTGTTGGCAAAGTGATTTGAGATTAAGGGCTTTTATAGGCAATAAATGTAAAATGTTCCATGATCACACCCTCAAAAACTGAGCATGTTGCACAGGTGAGGTTACACTGAAGAAGGATTGGGTGGATGGGGATCAGACATAACCCATTTCTCACCCTAATGATACTTGTAATTGCAATGAGCCTAAAGCCATGTGCTTTAAAAAATCATTTAACTAAGTTGATTAAAACTCTTTAAATAGTAGCGAGAACTTGGGTCTAAACATCACAAAGTAATGGTGCGTAGTGTCATTTCCTTTTACCCGGTGCAATATAAAGATACGGCTAAGCCATCATAACTGACCTTGATCATGCCTCAGATATGCTTCTCATTAATGACTTGTTAAACCAATGGGAGAGCACAAAAACCAGCCAGAACTCTCCTGCATAATATTATCACATGTGTTCTCCATTTAAAACAATGTGTTAAATCTTTCCAGGGAAGAAATCGGGGGAACTAGTCAGTGCTCTTCTTCCTGTTTAGAATGATTGGTTTAAAGAAGGGTTAAACCCTAGTGGGTCCTTCCTCTCCCTCCCCAGAAAAACAACATTCCTATCCCTTGGAAGTGGCTTTTGCTCCCCGTGATTCAAAGAAACTTCTGTCCTGTAAACACAGTTATAAATGTTGGGTCAGACTTCCTCTTGTCTTAGTCATGTGGTTGTGATCTGTACAATACACTCAGCATTATAGATGACAAGTGACCCACTCCATATGTTAGGGCAGGCCTTCTGTTGTAACTATGGGGAAAAGAACCTTCAACCCTTACTCCAGCGCACTGTTTGGAATATAAATGAGCTATAACAAATACAGCCATGTGGCAGGGTTTTGAACTGATAGTAATGATATTTGAAAAGCGAATAGGATATGAAAAATTACATTTAGTTAGCACCCTCCGAGCACCACTTCATTTAACACGGCATTCTCTTCTGGCTGCCCTCCAGGCAGTGTGAGGTTTAGCTCATGTTTGAAGAAAGAGAAACTCCTACAAATAGTTACAGTTTCAAATATTTGTTGCTATTCTGGTCCATAATGTAAACGACTTGGAGAGTTTGTGAGGGGAGGAAAAGCCAAAGCCTGCGCTATAAATCACTTTGTTGCGCCAGTTGAACCAACCTGTGGAATGAAGGGCCCCAGAGTAAAGATTTAACCGAATATTATTCAGGATTTGCTCCTTCTCCTACAAATCACATGGTTCCGCTCACACTCCTCCTGGACTAGCGAGAGGTGAAAGTTGTGCCCCGTGTTCCTTCATTTTCTATTCATTTTTATTTAAGTTTAGGAAAATGACACCTATCCAGCACACCAGGGATTGATTCCAAAGTGCACTAGAGTCAATGGCAGGCCTTCCATTGTTTCCAGTGGGCTCCTCAACAGCTGTTACATGAGATCTCTGTAGTGGAATAATGACCCAGGAACATGGCAATCCTTCCCGCCCTTCTCAACACACTCCAGAAACCAAACCAAAACACTCAAGCAGCATGTAAATCTAAGTGGTAAAATATGCCTTAGCCCTCCTCCCCCGCCTCCCAATCACATTTCTCTCCTCTATATTCCCTTTCCAGGAAGGCAAATAGATGGTTTGAAAAGTCATTTTTGTCTTGATTTTTCCATGAGAGAGCCGTTTGATTTATGACATAATACAAAGCTAAGTTTTCATAATGCTGTATCTGGCCCCTTACAAATCAGTAGCGTGAGATCATGAGGTGTTAATGATGTCCATATGGGTATCTTGTTCTGCTTGAATTTGATTAACTTACAAAAGTAAAAGATATAAGACAATCCTTTTCTCGTCTAATGTTGTTTAAACAGAATCCAACTGTTGTTGGATGGGAAGCTCATTAGATCTGCCCCCCAATACACTAGATCTCCTCCCCATACTCACTTTATCCTGCCATCAGGACTTCAACCAGGAGAAATGGCTGTCAAGTTTTAAAATGAAGTTATAGTAGATATTTACATCTGACAGGGCATCTTTTCCTCCTGATGCTC
This sequence comes from Rafetus swinhoei, assembly GCA_019425775.1. Taxonomy (NCBI): domain Eukaryota; kingdom Metazoa; phylum Chordata; order Testudines; family Trionychidae; genus Rafetus; species Rafetus swinhoei. The sequence continues at coordinate 35,015,971 of CM033428.1, read as the reverse complement.
CCTCTGTTCTGGCCCTGGTGATCTATGCTGGCAAACTTAAACCATAATGATTTGATTTGCCATGGCATTGCAGAATGCATGTTTCACAGCAGCATGGTAGCATGTTACACACTCTGCCTTAATGATGACATAGGTACAGGGCAATGGTGAATCAGCCTGATAGTGAGCAAGTGAGATGAACACAGACAAAGCATAGAACAGGTGGATGTGGCCAAAGAAATGAAGAAGGGGTAGATGGGAAATATGCTTTTTATTCACTGACTTATCTTGACTAGTAGGAGCAGACAAACTGTTTGTCAGAAAATGTTCCTGCCCTCACCTGAATGGCTTTGGCAGAGATTGGCCTGAGCCAAAGCTTCTGAGTCCGAAACCCTCTCCTCCTCCCCCGAATCTTGCAAAAGTTCCAGGATTGTTATGAAGTGCAATGTTGCAGCCTACCTTAAACTTTGGACTGGACCTCGAGACCCTTTCTCAGATTTTTCTCAGTCTTCATTCAAACACAACTCCCATTCAAGTCAATGAGCACTGAGCCAGGGGAAAAATCTCAGGATTTAATCTTTTGTCATTGGCTTAAACCAACTCCCAAATCATCTTTCAGAAAGTTTGGTTTTGTACTTCAAGACTTGGGCCTGTCCCTGGTCCTTTTTAATGAAAGAGAGAGAGGTGGAATCTGGACAGAGATGACAACTAGTAATATCTGGTCTCATCTGTGTAATTTTCCAAGAAGTGTCTGCAGCCCTTGGTTCAGGGAAAGAGCCAAAATAAGAGCCCTTCAGTTCATGTGCCTGTTCTCTTCTCTGAGGCTAGGCAGAAGAGTAAGTTGGATAACCCAAGTAGGCATATACTAGGTGTAATGAATATATTTTGCCACTAGAAGGTGGTGCTAATTGGTTACCAAGGATGTGGAAGGTGTGCCAGGTGAGCAGCATTTCACACTTGCTGGGACAGTGCCAGTAAAGATCTGAACGCTGGTTTCCTCAGAGAATTCATGTTCAGTTTTCCTAGCATTGCTGTGGTGCTTAGAACCGGATGTTGATGGGTTGGGTCTGTGGAACCCTCGTGTGTGAACACTGCTGCAAAATCTTAGGGAGTGGAAATTGGGAACTGGTCCATAAATCATGCTTTTAGGGCTGCCTCCTGTCTACCACAGTGCTGTTGTGCTAGGGAAGAAGACTGTCCATGAAGCTTCCTCCTTCGCCCCAGGTATGCATTAGTCAGGGGAGTATCCAGCCCCTTACCTGCAGTATGGCCGTGCTGCAATCCTCATCAAGTTTTAACCAGGATGTGCTTTGCCTCTTTCCCAAAGAACAGTATAAAGTGTTGGCTACACAGTCCATGCCTTGGTTCTTCATGAAGAATCCTGGCCTGGGTAGCAAGAGTCCCCATGCAGAAGCTATGCTAATCCTTCCTGGTGAGCTACACAACAGTGGCTTTTCCCTATAAACCTAAAGTAAAAAAAGAGGATTGGTTTCTCAACACTCCATACATTTGCAAGCTGCCTGCATCAATCTATAATAAGAATTGGGCCAATTCACTGAAACGCAGTGCCCCTGAAGTGTGGATCCAGATTGAGCTAGAACTTTCCAGCTCTGACCCACCTCTAGCAGTCCTGATGTTCAGAAACTATGAGCCCTCAAACAGCTCTTATTAGCTTCATACAATGACAACATCTAGTTGGCCCCATCTGTTGACCCTCCTTGAGGCTCCTCTTCCTGGCTGTATTGTACCAGCTGATCACATACATGGTCTCAATTCAACTGCATTGGTTTCCAACTATGCAACTATGATCAGTTCTTCACTTTGGGATGATACATCCCATGTTGACTCATTCTGCCCCATGTGACCTTGAAGAATAGACAATTGCTTACATGCAGTGCTGGACTGTGAGAAAGTAACTAGCATGGAAATATTTTTAAAATGCCGATTGTGCAAGAGGAACTGTGGTCAGTATTTTCCAATCAGCGCTGGATATGGCACATTCACACAACTTTACTACACTGCCTCGGGCTGTGCAACAGCCAACACAATCAGTGGTGTTGGCTGTGTCTCCTGGCTGAAGAGCTGGGCGGGTCTCTCGGATGTTTCTGACTTTGGCAGGGAAAAGTGGCAAAACACATAGTGCAATAGAGCCCAGAGGAGCGTTGCTTGGCAAGCTGGGAAGCAGTCAGCACTGGTGGCCAAAGAGCTGGGGCCAGGAGCAGAGAGCGTGAGGTACATTTTCCTTTTAAATAAGGATGAAAATCAGTAACTGCTGCTCTGCCATGTGGGGCCCTACTCAGTGAAAATAAATGAGAAAACCACTCACCAAAGTGCAGTGTGTTCCTATCCATCCCACCAGGAACAGCTGCTGCCCCAGTGACCCTTCCAGTCCTCACAAGAAGGGTCCACCCTGCACAAGGCAGAAGCAAGGGGGGGAGTGCCCTGCAGCCTCAAGAAGAAGAATTCAGGGAGAACTCTGGGGTTTTTTTGTCTTCAACAAAATAATGGGACACAGCAGAGAGAGACTTACAAGGCATCCAAGGAAGTTCACTGTGTCCCAGCTGAAATACTGACCGTGACCTGCTCTCACAGAAGAAGACTGAGCCTCCTACCACAAGAGGGGAATGAGGGCTTCATAAGAAGAAGAGGGGCTTGGGATCTGACAGCCCTGGAGGAGTGTGTTTCACAGGATTGCTAGCCCCCAGAAATCAGAGCCAGAGCCCCACAAATCGTGAGATGTTTTTTGTCTTTGTGCCCTTTAACTCACCCCCATTCCTCTGCCCATTCATTTCAGGTTGAAAATGAAATGCAGTTTCAGTGCACACGATGCAAGCCTCCCCGCGGCTGCTCAGACGGAGACTTCACTTGCCCTCTCCTCCCCTCTGAGATAAAGGAGCCCACTGTCCATTTCCTTTTACTGCCTGGATCCAGCAATGACACTTCTCTGCCTCCTGCTTCCCCAGGACTGCTCTGCCTGGGTCCCAGCAGCACCATTTCGTCAACTTCTCTTCCTTGCCCCAGACCCTCTTTCTGCTCTGCAGCCATACCTGAGGGCTAGCTGTGCCCACATAAAAATCCTGTGTGAGACCCTTGGGATGTACTTGAGGGCCTAAGCAAAGCTACTGCCTGTGGCTCAGCGTGAGAGTTTGACTGTTGTTGCAGGGGAGTTGGGAGGCGAGGGTGGAGCTGCTGGCCTACTTTCAGGTCTTTGCTTCCCTTGTAGCAGCATGTAGGGTGTGAAGTTACATGCTGCAGTGAAAGGCGGCTGCCCCCACGCTTGCATCTGCAGTGAGCGTGTAGCTACACACAGCAGTGAAAGGGTCCAGTGGAAGAAGCAGCTAGGAAACGCTCTTTCCTCATTGTCTACACTGCTATTTATACTAGGGATGTAAGCGAGTAGTTGACTACTTGCTTCCCCTGCTGTGCTGCCTCTGTATCAGAGGCAGCAAGGGGGGGGACAGTAGCCAGTAGGAGGGGGGGGAAACCGATTTAAAAGCTGGTTCCCTCCAGCACCATCTCCGTGGTGCCACTTGCCCCCTCCCGCCCGCACCCTGCTGCCTCTATCAGCAGCCGCAGTTTGCAATGCCTGGGCTGGCTGTGGATAGGGGCTTCTGGACCCGGTGCAAGCTGGGACTGAGCAGTCTGGAACTGCTGCGGCTGTGCATTTTAAATGTAATAAGAGCCGCCTGTCTCTTACTATATTTAAAATGCAGAGCTGCAGCGGTCCCAGCTCTGTCCCGGCTCGCACCAGTTGGGGACAGCACCCAGCTCCTACTACATTTAAACTGCAGAGACACAGCGGGGGTAGCTCCTGGACCGGTGTAAGCCGGGACAGAACGTCTTCCCTTATCAACTAACCGTGTGCAAATTGTATCAATTACACAATTAGTTAGTTACCTGCCTCTTAACATCCTTAATTTATACCTAGGAGTGCAATGTCTGCACTGTACATAGAATCATAGAACCATAGAACTGGAAGGGACCTCGTGAGATCATTGAGTCCAGTCCCCTACCCTCATGGCAGGACCAAGCACCGTCTAGATCATAGGCATGCCATCGTAAGTGTAGATGTACTTTAACTGAAAGACTGTCTAGGAATGTATGTATATATCACACACACACACACTTTGCAATTCCACACCACACTGCATGATAGGCTGAGGACTCGCCCTATGAGAAAAGTTGGAGGCAAGTGTATATATGAGTGTGGAGACAATGTATATACTTCCTTTCCCCTACAACACTTTCCTAAAATATGAAATAATTGAAATCTAGTTTGTCTTTGATTACATATGATGATTTTATTAATTTCATTCAGTTTGGCCAATGAAAAAAGTCCCTTTTTTTTGTTTGCAGTCAGTTTTGTTATTTGATTTTCATGCACCAACACCAGATTACAGTGTTACGTGCTGAAAACACGTCAGGGGAATATTTAAATCCAGACAGAAAACTATTTTTCTTGAAGCTTGGTTGAAATTTATGTGAACATTTCTATGAACATTAGCATTGTAAAACCTTTTCTTATGGGGTAAGTAGTGCATAACATAGGCTATGTCTACACTATGGGGTTTTTCTGGGATACTATCCTGGAAAAACTCTATGTCCAAGGAATGCGTCTGCTCTTCCGCTTTTTTTTGTGGAAGAGCAGACGCACTCTTTCGGAAGCCCTGTCTTCCTCCTCCCACGAGGAAGAAGGGCTCTTCTGAAAGAGGAGGCTTTTCTGAAATTTGGCCCAGTGTAGACGGGCCAAATTTCGGAAAAGCCTCTTCTGAAAAAACTATCGGAAAAAGGTACGCAAATTGTGGAGTGCAATTCGCGTACCATTTTCTGATAGATCATTGTAGTGTAGACATGGCCATAGACACGCCACACTCCTATATACCAAGTTTATCATGAAAATGGAACAATTCTGTAGAGTGAAGCTGGATGCCATGTTGTACTGTTCTGGCCTGCTGACAGGAGCAAAGGCAGCAACTGCCCCAGGGCCTGACAATACGAAAGGGCCGGGCGTTCCCGGCCGACACTGCTGCTACTGTAGAGATTTGTGTTGAAATCCTGGCACCATAGAAGTCACTGAGAGTTTTTTTATCTGGTAACTTTATGTATTTGAGGGAATATTGAAAAATTAGCAAATCACCATTTTATCCCTCAATATTATGTTGATAGTGCTGTTTTGTAATGGATTATAATAGCAGCAGCAGAGAAAAGGTTGCTTGTCTGAAGTCTGTCTTAGCCTTCATATGGCCATGAGTGTAAAGGGAGAGGGCATTTCTTCCCCAAAATTACCATGTCTTGGTAGGCCCAGGTAGCCATCCCATTCTGATCACTTCTTCAGGTGCGTCCTCCTTTTCAGGAGACAGTTAGCTGCTTCTTTCAGCAAAGCAGAGCACATCTGTTTTGATTTATAGACTTTGCTCCCTGGTCTGGGATGTGGAATTGTGCAGAATTGTACTAGTAAACAAGCTTGTGTTGTGTCCCTGCCAAATAGATGAACATGGTCATTGTGCTCCACAGTGTCTGAGTAATTTCTGCCTGGATATTCCCATGAACATACCACTAATTATTCAGAGGGACAATGATTTTCTTTTAATTTCCTCTCGTAAGGCATAACTTTCAACAAATCAGTCAGTTGCATACATACTCATGTCCCTAGGCCCCTTGATCATTTTAACAGGGGGGAGTGGATTGTGCCTTTAACTTTACAACTTTTTAAGAGCACTTGGTAAAAACAAGTGTGGGGGGAGGAAGGTGTGGGTGGAATCTGATGGATGTAGCATTTAGTAGTAAAATAAAGTATTTTCTCAGAGCAATCAGGGTCTGCAGTTTCCGCTGGGAAAAGAACTCAGCTGTATTTCCATGGGCCAAAGCTTGGTACGCTAAAAATGTTCACACTGAACTATATTTTAAAAGGGAAACGCACACCCGGGAATTGTAAGTGGCTATTGCTTTTCCTTCTATATGCTCTTGCACAGGGCTTTGACAAGTACTCCAGACCTCCTTGGTATTTTTGTTCCCATTCACTGCACTCAAATCTCTTAAGTTGAGCAAAGGTGTTTGTTTTTAAATAGACACCCCCTTCCCCTCGCTGCTAAACTCCTGAATCATTTGGAGCAAAATAAACATGTAGGTGAACACAAGGTCATCCAAGGCTGACTGAAGCCCATGCTTGAATAATTCTACGAGCACCTGGTGGGCAATATTGAAGTTAGGGTTGCCAGGTGTCTGGTATTGTACCGGACAGTCCGGTATTTGCGCGCTCTGTCTGGTAAAAAAAATCAGAAAATACCTGACGTGCAATGTCCGGTATTTTCTGATTTTTCTGGCTGCGCACCGGATGGAAGCCTGGTGTGGGCAGGGGAGCAGCTGGGAGTCCCAGCTGGGAGGCGGGGCCGCGATTGCCGCCGGGAGCCCTCAGTCGGTTGAGTGTGAGGAGGCGGGGAAGCCTCCTCCTCACTCGTGCGTCGCCGGTAGCCTGCGCGGGACAGGCAGCAAGTGCCCAGGTCAGTCCCACTCCCCACTGGCCAATTTGCTCATCCCCCCCACTTCCCGGCCGGCCGGTTCTCCCCCACTTCCCCTCCTGATCTTCCCCAGCCAGGCCCCCTGCACCCTCCCCAGCTCTGCTTCCCGCCGGCCTGTTCCTCTTCCTGATCTCCCTGGCCAGCGCCGCTGCACCTCTCCCCACCCCCACCAGCTATGCTTCCCGCCAGCCCATTCCTCTTCCTGATCTCCCGGCCAGCACCGCTGCACTCCCGCCAGCTCTGCTTCCTGGCCCCGTCCTCCCGGCCACCCTCGCAGCCCCCGAACCCCCAGCTGTGCTTCCCGCCCCTTACTCCCGGCCAGCCCTGCCCCCTCCCGGCAGGTCCCCCTCCCCGATATCCCGCAGCCAGCCCCGTTGCCCCCTGTTAACTGTTTCCAGGCCCCCCCCCCTTCCTGGCCAGCACCGCTCCCTTCCTGGCCGGTCCTCCCCCATGAAGCGTGTCTGGGTTTTTGTGGGTTTTTTTAAATGACTACCTGGTAACCCCTAGCAGTGATCCAGGTTCTTGGAGTCTTTTTTTTTTTTTTTGTTCAACAACTTTGGTCCGCTCCCCAACCCCCCACCCCATCTTTTTTCCTTCAACAAAATTTTTTCCCAGTGGGTTTTTTTGCGGGGGGGGGAGGTGTTTGGTATTTTTGTTTCAGCCATCTGGCAACCCTAATTGAAGTGGATGTTGAGGTAGGCAGAAAAGTGTGTAGAGCTGGGATGGGGAAATCATCCTGCTTTCTGGACCACTAGACTAGGCTGGGCCATGATTTTCTGGAACCCTGATATTTAGAGAAGATTAGGGATTTAGAAAGGCCGTGAGGGAGGGAGTTGTAATAGTCATGATAGGTAATGAATAAGTATCGCAGTGGAGAGAAGGCCAAGGCGATGAAGAATTTTGGCAGTGCTGGAGGGGAGGTAGTGAGAGACAGATCTACAGATAAGGGAAATGTAGGAGGGAAAAGAAAGTTCAGAGTCAGGGATTAATCCAAGATTCCTGACCTTGGGAACAAAGGGAAGGTCTGAGTTAGACATCATGATAGTGCATGCAGAGACGGAGCACTTTTACCCAGGAAAATGTCAGTCTGTGAAAGCTAAGTAGTAAATAAGAGTTGACAGTGAGGAAAAGAGCCAAAGGGGTTAGACAGCAGAACAACTGCTGCCTTGCCTTCGCCAGAGCATGAAGTTAACTTAGTACTATCCACCTAAAACGGGAATCCCTGACTAGCAGGGATCCCTGCTGGCAAGTCGCTTGCTTCCTTAGCAGGGTCACCTTGAGCATTAAGATGAGTGGAAGGAAGGCAAGAGAGTCTCGTGCTCCTTTTCTTTGTGCTGACCAGAAGAATAGTTTGGGGTTTGTTTGGGAATGAACTTGCCTTCATGTTCCAAAGTCCCTGTCTGACACAACCGCACACCCATCTGGTAATGTATTGCAGTAAGAGCAGTTGGTCTCTGCAAGAAATGGGGCCATGACAGTGGAACTCCAGTGTCCTGAACAGACACTGCCAATGTAAAAACAGAGCTTCTGCTGTAAATTGTGACACTTGTGAGAGAAAACTGTGGGGTCCATATCTCTGCCTGCTCAGAGCAGAAGGAAGTCTTGTCTGTACCTGGCCGCCAAAGAAAACCCCCCAACTGCTGGCAACACAAGCACTCTTTCCAAAGTCAGCCTAGCAATTTACACACCCAACTTGGTTACACTTGAGTGCCCAGTACTTTGTCTTCTGGACACTCAGCGATCCGCAGTCTTTGTGGAAGCAGTGTACCCCAGTTCACTGGCTTCACCTCCATTCAACACCCTCCTTAGCACAAGGCACTTAGACATGTCTAGAGTAAAACCAAACTGAAGTTTATTTAATAGAGCATGATGAGATCATAATTCCTATAAAAGCAGGTTCAAACGGTTCCAAACATAAGGTTACAGTAGAAGAAAAACATGGAACACAATCTGTAGCCTGTACTTACTGATACGTTATTCCCTGTCTAATAAAGTATTTCTAAGCCAACGGTCGATCCTCGCTGAATGACTAGTCGACTATCTGATAAGCAAATTCTTGTCCAGTCCAGAAAGCTGGGATCTACCTTTCATGAGACACAATCACTGGCAGAGTGTCTCCTCCATAGCATGTCCCTTCTCCTTCTCTTACACAGTTAGGGTATGTCTACACAGCAAAGTTATTTTGAAATAACAGCCGTTATTTCAAAATAACTGTACTAGCGTCTACACAAGCCAACCTCTATTTCAAAATTAATTCGAAATAGCAGAGGGCTTATTTCAAAATTGGTAAACCTCATTCCACGAGGAATAATACCAATTTCAAAATTGTTATTTCGAAATAAGCACTGTGTAGATGCTTATTTCGAAATAGAGGGCCTCCAGCCCTTCCCAGGGTGCCCTGCTGGCCACTCTGGCCACAACCAAGAAAACTACTCTCCCTCCCCCACTCCCCAGAGCCCTTAAAGGGGTAGAGTCTGGCAACAGTGCCTGTGCCAGCTCCAAGCTGCCAGCCCAACAAACAGTCTGTCCTGCCCCTGACCCAGTGGCCCCAACATGAGCCAGCAAGCCACCAGCAGCCAGCCCTCCACCGCTCTCCCGGAGCAGTCTGCCAGCACCCAGGAGCCTGTCAGGGGCCGGAAAAGGCAGGTGCCTTCCTGGTCCAGTGCGGAGATCATGGACCTCATTGAGGTTTGGGGGGAAATCCTCCAACGTCCATGATCTCCACACTAGATGGAGGAATGCGGCTGTCTATGGCAGGATAGCTGCCAGCATGGCCAGCAAAGGCCACATCCGCACCCAGGAGCAGGTGCGGATGAAAATAAAAGAGCTTCAGCAGGCATATGCCAGGGCCACAGGGGGCAGCTCCCAACCAGGGGCACACACACCAAGCTGCCTCTATTTCAATGCCCTGGACCACATCCTGGGGGGGCGGGACGGTCCGTGCCCCACAGGTGGTTGTCAACCCTGGGGCAGAGGGCCCTGACCAGGGCATCGAGGAGGAGGAAGAGAGCCAGGAGCCACAGCAGACCAGATGGAGCATGCTGAGCAGCCAGAACCCCCGAGCCGCCCCAGCAGACCTGACGCCGGTGTCATCTGAGGCTAGGGAGGCAACAACAGGTGAATGCCATCACTGTCCCCTTATGCAGGGGGGAGGAGGGGACGGAAACCAGGGACTGCGTGTGTGGGCCTTGCTGTCAACGGATCATGCAGCAACCTGTGCATGTGTGAGCATGTGCCATGCCACACCTGGGCATGTGGCCCCAGCTGGCGGCCACACAGGGGCCTTACCCTGTTAGCCACATGCATGTGTGAAGAGACATGACATTCTCCTGACTCCTAGATGGGACACAGCAGGATGCCCTCCCTCCACAAGGCCACCCTACACAGAGGCAGGGGACATCTCCCCTGCCACACACACACACTATATACAGCACAGTGACATGGGTGTCATCTCGGGGCAGCTCCTACTCCCGGGGATAGCTGGACGTTCTGAACATGGCCTCTGTGCAAGCACATCGGCTCTGATGGTTCAGGGCACGGTCATCCTCACCTTGCAGAGCGGGGCTGGGCTTCACCCACTGTGTCCCTAGGGATAACTGACCACTTCTCTTGTTTCTCCACAGCCGCACCAGCTGCACGTGCAGGGTGCCCCGCACCCGAGGGTTCCACAGGACCACCTGTGCAGTGGAGGGGTACCAACAGCAGCACCTGGGGGCACTGCAAGCCCTGCACCACACCCTCCAGCACTGGGTGCAAGAAGACCTGCAGCTCCAGCAGGAGCAGCTTGCCAAGGGCCATGCCATCTGCCAGCACCTGCAGACCCTGGTGAAGAGTGTGCTGCCTCCTGTCGCTCCAGCACCTGCTGCCTCCCCAGCTACTGCTCCTCCTCCCAATCCTTCTCCCCCTCCACACCCTCCCCATCCCCCCAGGGATGCCAAGGCCCCTACACCCACGGTGGTGGGAGACAGTTGGCATGGCGAGACCCCCAACCCTGAGCTCTGAGCTTCCCCTCTCCCTTGTTCTCCTTGCTTCCCCCTTCAGCTCCCTCCTCCCAGATTTCCCCCTCCCCTCTCCCACCCTCTCTTCTCCCTTCTCCCGCCTCCTTTCCCCAGTCTCACCAGAATTTCATTCCCGCCCCCAGTGTTGTTAAATAAAGAGAGTTTGTGTTCATGAAAATACGTGTATTTTATTTGACATCAGGAAGGGGGGTTAGGAAGGGGTAAGTGGAAGGACGTGAGGGAGGAATGAGGCACAAGCCCCCAGTGGGACACACCAGGGAGACTGTTAGTGCTCCTCAGGTTGGAAGCTCTTCCTCAGCACCTCCTGGATACTGACAGCCCCCCGATGGACCTCCCGGATGGCAGCCTGCAGAAAGTGTAGCCAGGCTTTCAGCAACGCGTCCAAGAGAAGCACCAGAGTGGGGCAGCTCTGGCTCCATGTTGCAGAGTGCTGTGGTGTCCCGAGTGAGGGCAACCAGAGAACACAGAGAAAAAAATGCTTTGCTGTCCCTTATCAAGGTGGGCAAGCAAGCAGGGAAACCTGAGAACCTGCTGTCCGGGGGCCTTTAAGCACAGGCCTCAGATAATCTCAGGCAGCAGCCACACAAAGTAACTCCTGACCTAATGCCCTGCTGAAACTGGTTCCGGCCGGCCTTAAATACGATTCAGTGTCCACTCAGTGTGGATGCACTATGTTGAAATGCATTTTGTGTGTAGACATGTTATTTCGAAATAACTATTTCAAAATTAGATATTTCGAAATAAAGCTGTAGTCTAGACGTACTCGTACAGACTATTGTCCTTTAGCAGAATGGGTCCCCTATTCAGAGACATTTCTTGGGCTTCTTTTGTCTTTTTTTTTAAATACTCAAGCCTGCATCTGGTCCAGTCCATGCAAGGCTTGGGCTGGGTCCACAAATGTCCATTGTTGTCAGTGGTGATTGAGTCAGCGTTGAGACTAAGGATGTTAAATTTAGATTAATTGGTTAATGGAATAGTCGATGCAATTTGCATTGACGATTTGATTAGTTGATAAGGGTGCCTCCGCCTTTAAAGTGTAGCAACAGCCCCAGTGCTCCCTGTGGTGTTTCAAAGTGGCAGCACCGCAGAGAGCCCAGGGTCAGCTGGGGACTCTGAATCCCCAGCTGACCCCAGACTAGACGCGGTGGTGCCACTTTGAAATGCTGTGTGCAGCTTGGATCAGCTGGGGACTCCCCAACTAGCCCCAGGCTGAATGCAGTGTTTCAAAGTGGCAGTGCCATGTGGAACCCAGGATCTGGCCCCGGACTCCACGCAGCACTGCCACTTTGAAGCACTCTCTCCTCTTTCCCCCTACTTGCTGCCTCTTTCTGAGAGAGGCAGCAAGTGGGGGGGAAACGACTAGTTGACTAGTGTGTCGACCATCCAATAAGAATTTGCTTATCGGATAGTCGACTAGTCGTTCACATCCCTAGATGAGTCTTCCCTGCATCAGGTGACAAGTTTCACTTCCAGCAGTTTTGAAACACAGTATCCCATGTGCTACATAACTCTGCAAGGGCATGTCTACTCTAGGGGGAAGAGTGACTCTCTGGAGGTTGATCTTCTAGCGTTCGATTTAGTGGGTCTAGTATAGGCCACAAATTGAATGCTGAGGGCAGCCCGTGTTGGTGTCCTGGACTCCCCATTCTGTGTGGAGTAAGGGAAACCGATGGGAGCATGTGCTCCCCTAAGCCTCCTGCAGTGTAGACGTTGCAGCGGCTAGGCTTAAGATAAGGGGAATCCATCTACACATTTTGTGTAGCTGGAGTTGCGTACCTTAAGCTGGCCTGCCTGGTCTAGTGTAGACCAGGCCCAATTGTTTCCTGAACAAATGTCTTGCAATAATCATGACCTTGGCTAATTCTTGGCTTTCTTTGTAGAGACCTCACACAATCCACTTTGGTGAAATATTGAGAAGCTGGTCAGACATAAGGGCAATATGCCCATGTGCGTGAGAGTTAGCATCACTTGGACTTCTCTGTGCAGGAGCTACTACCTGATTTCATATGTATGTGAATGGACAGTTGCCTAGATATGGAATTAAAGTGATTTCTGTGTACTTATCGGTATGTTGTCTGAGCCACTCATCACCACAGTATTTGAGCTCCTTTGGCACCTACCTTACTATTTATTGAGGTTCTGAAAGGAATTTTTCCTCCAGGGTCTGTTGACTAGTGGGTGGAAAGGGGGAAGTTCTCCTCCTGCGCATGGAATAGTGCTCCTGTTAGGATCACACTATGGATTACCTGTGATTTCAGGGCCTCAGCCATTTGCATCTTCTATTTGCACTTCTACAAACAGCAGAGGAAGGCAATGATGGACCATAAAGAGAATGTGTGAAAACTTCTCCTGATTTCTTTTCAGTGCCGTAGGGCATAAGCTAAAGTACCAAAGCAATGGAGAGATTACTGTTAACCAAACTGTATTCATTAGCCATAGAAATTGATTCAGCATGCTTCCGACTGTCACACAGCAACACCGGTCCAAACCCAGAAGTTATCATTATTCAGACTTAGAATATGAATCATGAAAAGGTCATTTTATAATGTGGACAGTGAATGGAAAAATTCTGCTCCCATTTTTGCCTGGGCTTGTCTTCCGGAAAGTTTTTAGTAGTTTTTAATGCACTTAGTTGTAAGAGGGAAGTCTAACAAATGTTTGTAAGGACCCAGTTCTGTGAGGTGGATTCGGAAAGGGGGCACAGATGTTCCGAATCCACCTCACAGAACTGGGTTCTTACAAACATTTGTTAGACTTCCCTCTTACAACCAAGTGTATTAAAAACTAAGTCTGATTTTTTTCCCTAGGCAACCAAAATATGTGTTCTTAACACCTGTGCATTTACAACCATCTATTAATAATTTTCTTTAAGGCATTCATCCGTCATGTAAAGTAAGAGTAGGCCCTGACTAAAGCAATTCTATTCCTTGAGATCATAGTGTGTTGAGTGATGCAGGCTTTGTGACAATGGCTGCCTTCTCCAAGTTATTCCAGTGCCAAAGTGCAAATAAGATTTTTCTTGGATCCCTTTCCTGGAAGATGGCCCATGTGAGGGGTGTATTTTTATTCCTCCTGATTGGCAGAGAAAGAATTGACTGTGTTCGAAGATCCCATTTAGAATTACGAGATAGAGCCAGTACAACAATGTAAATTTGCAGTTACTCTAGGAAAGGCCACGTAGGCGAGGGCACAAACAGTTTCCATGAAAACTGACAGGGTGACTCAGCAGGAGAGCTGATCCAAAAATAGGGGCGTTTGAAAAATTGCCCAATTTTTGATAAATTGTTCCCCCCCTCAAAAAAAAAGTTGGATCACCTCAGTGGGTTCTATTGGGGAGAAACAATAGCACAGATGCAGTCTGCCAGGGCTCTTCCTCAGAAATGTTTCTAACTGGAGATCAAACAAAACAAAAACATGCTCCAGAAAACGTCCCCAATCCTAGATCAGTGTGTGTGGAGTCCTCCCCTCTTACTGTTTCTCCTCTCTATTTCCCAAGCAGCAAGTTTATAGTCTTCCACTGAGCATGTTTGCAAGTGGAGGGAAAATGGAGCTTCAGAGGAATGAATAGTAAAGGGAACTGGATTCTCTTGTGTGTTGCTGCATTGGACTGCCCATGCAGGAGATCATAGAATCACAGGACTGGAAAGGACCTTGAGAGGGCATCCAGTCATGGCAGGGCTAAGTATTAGCTGAATCATCCCTGACAGGGGATTGTCTGACCTGCACTTAAAAGTCTCCAATGATGGAGATTCTACAACCTCCCTAGACAATTTATTCCAGTGCTTAATGTTCCTAAGTCTACCCTAAACCTCCCTTGCTGCAATTTAAGCCCATTGTTTCTTGTCCTAACCTTGGATGTTAAGAACATTTTTTCTGCCTCTGTGTAACAACCTGCATTCTAGTCCTGCCTCTGCCACAGTCTTCGTTAGTTAGCTTGGGAAAGTCACTTATTCCTTTTATTCTTTTTTTTTTCCTACTTGTAAATAGGAATGATATGTCCCTCCTCCAAGCCAGTCTTCTGTGGCAACATCCATGAATAGTTAGAGTTGCTCAAGTACTGCTCTGGTAAGCGGGCATATAACATACTAGCTATGTGGGTCAAGTACTTGTTCATTGATGACCATGCACTCTGTAGCAGTGCATGTTAAAAATTCTAATAACGAGTGGCAGTTCAAGGAGCAATCTGGGATACACTAATAGAGCAACCTAAAACTTGGTCTTCTTTTGTCCTCCTCACCATCATACATTTAAACGTAAAAATGTTTCTTGAATAGTCCCAAAATGACTGAATGGAGTTGCCTTGTTGTTGTTTATTATTAATCTTTAAATCTTGCTTTAATCCCTCTTGGTCTGCGATAAAATATGGAAAATGTCAAGTAAAAGAGAGACTGGTTCTGAAAATGGAGTAAGTGAAAATGGATAGTTAAAGCAGGGCCCAGCCAAACTTCCCCTTCCGAACAACCCCAAAACCAACAGTGGTGAGTTAGATCAAATGGAGCTCAGCTCTGAGCTACAGCTGGTTTGGGGTTTCATTTTGCGGAGCCAGCCCGTAGCATGCCAATAAAAAAGGGCTGTAGCATTGTCTGTTACAACTGAACGTTCAGCATGGGTGATGCTTTGTTACTGCAAACAAGAATGCAACATAGTGATTGTTTAAAAATGGAAAATATCTTCAATACCGAATGCAGCTCAAGTGCAGAAGTACCAGCTCGGCAATGTTTTTGTTCTTCACTTTTGCAAATGCTTGGTGGTGCCAATGGTAAAATTCAGAGCAACAGACAAGAGCGGGCTTTGTTCTTTAGTACTCAAAAAAACTGCACTATATCTAGGTATTTACTTCTAACTCTTCCATGCCATAGCTCATAGGCTCTCCTATTGTTGTAATTCTAGTCCTTCCCATACCTTTCACTGCTTTATCCCTTTCTTTGGTTTCAATTACAGGTCCTTGGGGACAAGGATCAGTCTCTATACTGAATCTTTACCATCCACATATATAGCACAGTAGAAATCATATTGTCTTGCAAACTATGTTGTTGATCCTGAAGCTGACTGGCTATTTGCGGTTGTTATGGCTTCTAATAAATAATGCAGAGACAAGGAAATGGCAAGTCAAAAGTACGAAAGAGATGTGAAGAATGTCTTGGAGGAGGCTGAAACTTTTGGAGACATTTCAATGAACTATATTTTTTTCCATCTTTTCATGGAGGGATTCTCCACCCAGCCAGGGTTGGGATCCTGACATTTCTGTTTAAAGCCAAACAGGCAGTGTTACAACCTGCGTTTCCTTAAAGCTGGATTTACATTGGGTGGCTTTTACGTTTTCCTTACAGAACAGTGACACATTTCAATTCACTCTTCACATGGAAGGTAGGAGGAGGTTTACTCTCTTTCTTTGTTTATTCTGTTCTTTCAATCTTGTTGCATCGAAGGGGAATAAGGAGTGTGGGTGGAAAGGAGAGAAAATGAATCTTAATGGAATACTAATACAGTTCATACTTACTTTACTGGTAAAGTAAAGGGGGGATGGGAAGTTGAACAGCGATAGAATGTGTGGTACTAAAAAATATCAATGTAATAAATAGAGACAATGAAATTCACTACTCCAGTTCCTGAAATGTTACAACAAAATCTAATGTCTTATGCAGCCGTGTGATAGAATTTAAGGGCTTTTTCATTAACATTAAAAGCAGATTCTTCCCCTAGAGGGTAGCAGTTACCTTCTCTCCAGTAGTCAGGCCTGTTCTCTATGGAAAATGCATAAGGCATTTGCTATCGATGTATATAAATAGGACTTTCTATTTCATAGAATGTTCCTGCAGTAATTGAAAAGCAAAGCTGTAAAGGGTATGAAAGCTAAGAAATACTTAGCTTTCACTCAAGCTACTTGAATGATTCTTTTGAGATTTCTTGTGCTTTGAGGTTGTTGTTTTTTAACCTCTCACAGCTGTATCACAAGTTCCAGAGAAATAGAAGTTGCAGATTGAATAGTATCCTGGGTTTTATTAAACAAATATATATTTCCCCACTGAATATATCAACTACAGAATATGCTGTCCTCACATGGGGAGGGGGTTGAGAGAGAGCAAGCAGGAGGGAAGAACAGCAAATGTTTCCAAAATGAAACAGAACTGGGATTGCTTTAGGACAGTGGTTCTTAACCAGGGGTAATTGTATGCTGGGGGAAGGATGGTCTGGAAAGGTTAAGTCATTGGTTTAGGACATGGAGTGTCTCCTCATCAGAAATGGAAGGTCTGAAGGCATCCAAAGGGGTCTTTCTAATAGGTCTCACTGCCTGAATAGCTAAAGACCTCCCTATGGACACAAATAGAAAACAATGTAGCTGGATTTGAACAAGCTCACAAAACAAGTGATGTTAATGTGAGACATGCAAGTTGGTTATAGTGTGGGAATGGAAGCATGTGTATTCCATCAGGAAGAGTTAATTGCCTCTTCGGAAAATATCAACAGTGGAAAGGAAATCAGACTAAACGCAGTGATCGCAACACAGAAAAAAAGAAATTAAGGGTGGGCGCTGCAGCTGAGCTGTGATTGGCATAGCAAGGGTGGGTGGCAGAGCTGGTCCTATGTCTCCTCTGCACCCTTATCCAGAGTGGTGCAATGCAGGAGTGGGTGCCACGGGATGGGAAAGGAACGGGGCAGAATCTGATGCTAAGATTTCATCTTTAGCGTCTCACAAAATCTGCTTTTGTTCGCTCTTAGAGGAGTCCAGCAACGTTAATTTCTTTCCTTCCCATTATTTTGTCTTCTCTTTCTCTGTTGGGGCTATGGACTGGCAACACTGCTAGTGCTGGTGCTGCTGCTATCCATGTTGTACTGTGGTCTAGGACAATGAGGAGCAACTTGCAGCCCGAGGGTCGCACGCGGCCCATTGGGGTTCTATGTGTGACCCATGAGACATTTTGTTTAACAGTGTCCATGCACAGGGCTGCCAGATTCTGCTGATTTTCATCCAGGTTCTTTTTATTTCTACTGTATTACATAAGTGACACACACATAAAGTGAGGAGTGTGCTGATGGCACACAACATTGCGAGAGCCTTGTGTTCCCTCTGCCTCCAATCAAAGTGCTGCTACAGTTCAGTCGGCACAGCCTGCAAATTCTAGGTCCGCAAGCATGGTTAGCAAAACCACCCTCTCCCAGAAGACCCTCTTGTTACAGCAATCTTGCAGCCCACTCACGTGGCCCACTCAGTAGCCCGGGTTGCCCCTCACTGCCCTAGGAGGTCTCCTGGCTTTTCTAACAGTTTGTTCAGGGGAGGGAAAAGAGTGGGAAAGAGTTATGGACAGGATGTTGCTATCCACATAAAGTATCCAGCAGCATGTGTCCTCCTGATAATGCAGCATTACTCCCAATTCCTCTTTCCCCCAAGGGGGGTATTTTTTAGAATCCATTTGCTATCTCCGCCTTTTTGATATACTGAGATCCAGCAACTGCCCTCTTGCTTGTATTTCCCTATCATTGATTTGAATTGGATATTCATCTTCTCTGTTCTCTGCTGGACTCTCACAGACCATTGCTGACTGTTATAATGGTAGCTGTGTTGTACCCCAGAAGTGGTTGCATTGTCATGAAACATCACACCATTCCCATCTGGAAAGTAGAGAGAAAACAATGTCTAGATGCTACGTAACTATTCAGGAAGTCTGAGCTCTGTCCCTGGCTTTGCCAAAGGCTTCCTTCATTGCACTGGACAAGTCTTATAACATCTTTGCAATCGATTTTCCATAGGTAAAATTAGGAGAATACTTACCGAACTTGCAGAGGTGTGGCAGCCAATTTCATGACTGTTTGTAAAACATTGTGTGCTCTTTGCACAGGAGGTGGAAGGCATTAAATGTGCTGTGTTCTCTGAGCCACATGCCAACTGTGATAAATATCAATTTAGGATGCCAGAATTTCCAAAGGAAATTACATGCAGCCTTCCTCAGCTGCAATATCGCAAGGTTATAACACCTGATGTAACCTGTATCACCCAGCTTGATTGCATGTTACTGGACTTATGTTTTGGCAACTCGAGAGCAAAAGCCACAGCAGAGAATAAATGTGTATTTATCACCCTTCTCCCCACCGTAACCCTCTCCGCTTGTAGATGCTCTTTCGCCAAGTACTGACTCAATTTATTTCCTCAGTTTGAGTCAGCTTGGCTGCATGCCACGGAGTATTATCACTATGATGACATGAGATTAGTTTGCAGCATTGGAGAGCCAGGGTTGAGGGCTCGTTGGACAGGCAAGGTTTCCAGGAAATGGAAATTGTATCACTTTCCCCCAAGAAGAACAATACATAATTTTTTAGCAAATGAATGAAGTGATGAAATAATCTCAGAGAGGCTATAGCGTGATGGTGCCAGATAGTCACACAGAGGGGAAGATTTTGCAATCGACCTACAATGCAATAAATTAAGTGCAAAGTAACAGAGATGGAATGCCGGTTTTAATACAGGAAACGCCAGAGCTCATTTACCTTCCATTGCCTGGTGGGTGCTTGGGGCTCAGAGATGCTTTGCTTGCTTGCTGAGGAGAACCAAGACTTGTTCAGTACTGGTACGCAGTGGGGAGTCACAACCCCTTCATCCCTGTGTAGGACAAAGCCATCATTTTGCTGACTGCACTCCCGGTATTGGTTGGGGAGGACGGGTGCGGGAGCTGTTAGTGCTCGCAGCAGCATTGAGCAGTCTGGCAGGATGTCACCCACATACCAGGCAGCATTAGGAGGGCTGTGCTGGGGGACATGTGCTTCCACTTCGACAATGGTGTAGCCAGGATTTCTGGGGATAGAGTCCTGCCCAGTGGCAATATTTTGCACCCCTGGAGTGAGGTTCTGCTTGTAGGAGCATTAATCTGGCCAATGGTGTTTATTCTGGGAGGTGAAAGTATGACAATAACACTGTTGCTGCTAATGAATAGTAGCTGCTTTTAATACCCCTCCTACCCAGTTCACCAAACCAGTGGCTCAGACCAGGTACTATTGAGTGACACTGAATTACATCTACTGAGGCTGAGACCCTCACTGTTTATCAATACTTATCACAAATTCCCTACCCAGACACCAACCGATCACTGAGATTTTATGTTGTGAGGTCAGGGGTGCAGGCTTCATAAACAAAATCATTCCAGGATCCTGCCCATCCCTCTCCCAGGCCAGAACTGCAATATGTTCAGGGCAAGCTGGCCCCTCCACAGTCGGTGGAACAAGATTTGGCAGGTGTTGGAAACACGTGGGAGTTTGTAATGAATACCATTGGTTACTTTTTATCATAAAAAAGAGTTGGAGGAATAAGGAACAACTTGAAAAACTGGCAGTGATGACAGTCCTCATGCATTTCATGAGTTCCCAGCTTCTGGAATACTAACGTGCATCAGCTTCTTTTGTCTTAAAAAAGTTCTTTTTTCCAGATTGCATGATTGAGGGGAAATGCTAACAAATGTGAAGCAAACGCATGCAAACAGCTCAGAAACCAGAATGCAAATAAAATCAACCCAACGTTTATTATTTTAAAACATCTCAGGAGTTTTAAGCCAATGTCATGCCTTTTGTGGGGAGGCAGGCTGGTGATTTTTTTAAATATTTGGGATTGGCCATACTAGAAATCATCATTGTTTCATTAGTGGAGCTGCACAAATAATGGATTTTTCAGTTTGTTGGGAGTTCTGAAAAATTAAAAGAGATTGCTTCATTTCAACCTGAAAATGAAATATTTGCAAATAAAAAATGCATTAGATCAAACAAAGCAAACAAAGAGTTCAAGACTTTTATGGGTTTTGTGTTTTTTCATTTTTAGAAATAAAATTGAAGGAAATTCCAAAACAAAACACTGTTCAACCCAAATGTTTCTTTTTAAAAAATGTCAAAATGTTTCAACTTTGTTGAAATGTATTTGAGGGTGGGAGTTGATTGGCTTTACCAATACAGTCCTCTGAAATTGACACAAATTCACGACATGTTCTGTTGATACAAATCTGCCTTTTTTTTTTTTTACTGAAAAAAGTTGTGGAGAAAAGTTTTTGTCCAGTTCTATTCATTAGCAATCAATCATACGGCAGGCGGGCAATGCTGTAGAAATGCAGAGAGGCCTGCCAGCATTACATGCAGAGAGGTCTGTGTTTGGAAACAGCTTGGTCCCAGTTTGCTTTACTGAACCCCTGGTCTCATGCCGCACTAAGTCCCTTCTAAAACCTGACCTTTTACCAGTTCCATTCTTCTTACTATAGTAGCCTCTCAGACATGTATTTGCAACTGCTTTGCTTTCATCATGTAAAATTGTGATTCATTAGTCGATTTCCCTGTTTTTTGCTATCTATTTTCATGTGATTCAGAACTTCTAGTTTTCTGAACCCTCTGGTTATGCAGACTGAATTGACTTAATTTCTTCCACACAATTCTGGCTAGCATTGCATAAGTCACTGATAGTGGTTTGTGAAATTGAGCCAGCTCTGAAACAGAAGGCAAAATATTAGTGATCCCTTGTAAAAAGAAAGAAATCGAATTGGGTGTTTTAATATGTGAGAGGGAAGAGGAGAATTAACCCTTTAGTAGCTGTTCCCCAATGCCAGCCTTGTGAGGCAGTAGAATACATCAGCCTTCTGTGAAGTGTTTACATTGCCATTCATCATTATCATCATCATCATCATCATCATCAACAACAACAACCACCATAGGCTTAACACCAGTTGGTGTCCAATGCCTCTCTCACTATATCCTTCCATCTTTCCCTGTCCAGTGCGGAGTGGCTTAGTTTCTGTAGACTAGATCCGCACCAATCTACTATATCATCTACCCATTCTCTGTGGGGTCTGCCTCTCCTATTCAGACCATCCATTATGCTGAATACCAGGGTCTTAACTTTTCGCTTATCGTTCATTCTGCAGATATGCCCGAATAGCTGTAACTTCCGTTGTATAACCTTCTGCAGTAGGTTCTCTTTCGGTGGTATCTTCCTATATAATTCCTCGTTGGTGACCTTCTGCATCCATCCTATTCTCAGGATCTTTCTATAACAACTCCTCTTGAACGCCCATTGGAGCTGGTCAAATACTAGAAATGGCTGGTCCATTAAATAAACTATTGGAGGAAAAAAGGAAACTGTGTCAAACAGCGTATTGACCAAATTGTATTCAACCTTATCTAGTGTCAATGATACATTAAAGCCAGAAGACATGATCCATGGGCCAGCACTAGGGGATGCATTTTACTTAACATGTATGTTGTAAAGGGAATATTACTACTTTCTCTTGCCTCTTACTGCTGTGAGGAAAGCAAGAGTTATCTGTCTAGGAACATATTTTGCCCCTTTGGCTGCAGCCTCTAAGCACCTGAGCTATGAAAGCTTGGCTTCCCTAGTGCTCCCTATATAAAAACTTCCAGGGCAGCCAGAGGGACGACATGATCTTGAGGGAAAATATAGGCCTGCGTACAAATTGGAATGAAGATTGTTTCATTTGGTATAACGGAAACCATAAGTTTCATGGGTATTCCACCATCGTCTCAGAAATATGAACAGGAATCAGTGCTTTGTTTAAATGACCCACTGAGCTTGAGAAACAAAAACATGATTTAATTTAAAATCCATTTCCTAAGGGGTGATTCATCCAGCCAACTCCTGGTCCACTCTGCATTAGACGGAAAGCCAGGGGAGCAGGGTTAATGACTCACTTATTTCATTTTGCAATCACATACAGATGGCAGAAGCAATATTACGAGAGCTCATGGAGAGAGGCAGCTCTGCATACATGGTGAGAGGTGCCAAAGGAGACAGAGCCCAGAGGAACCAAAGGCTGCGTTTTTAAAGCTGTATATGGAGAACTGTTGAGAGAGAGGCAGGAGAGGGGGGAAACATGTGAGCAGGGAAGGGCATTAACTCAGAGCGTGATTGATACATGTGTGGGTAAAGATGACATAAAAAAGCAAGTGTTTGGGCCAGATGTCTTTACCCCAGTGTTAAAGGTCTCGATTCACAAAGAAACTGAGCCTGGCCAAAAGACCTGCCACCTGGCTCAGCTTGCCTGGGTTAGCAGATTCAGGCTCATGGGGCTAAATATTGTTGTGTAGATGTTTGGGCTCTGGTTAGAGCCCAGGCTCTGAAATCATTCCCCCTTGTGGGGTTCAGAGCCCCAAAATCACAGCAATTTTATAGCCCCACGGCCTGAGCCTCGCCATCCTGAGTCAGCTGACCTGGGCCAGCTGTGGGTGTTTCACTGTTGTACAGTTGTAATTTTTAGGTGTGGTGAGGCATAGACAAACTTTCAGGTGCCTAGAAAATGACTGGAATTCACAAAGTCTTGCTTAGGCGCCTAACATACAATAAATGAGAGAGGCAGCTCTGCCTGAGATTCCCAGAAGCCAGCACACTGGATGATTCTTGCCTAAGGCAGCCAATGGGAGATGCTAAGCCACGCTGCACACCTTTCACAAAGGTAGGCATGTTCTGGGCTGCAGGGAGAAACCACCTTCGAACTGGGATTCTCAGCTGAGGTGTTGGTGAGAAGGTGGGGCTGTGGAGACGAGCCTCCTTAAGACTTTTATCCCAGTGTTTAAAGAACTCACCTGGGATGTAGGAGATGCCTGGTTTAAACCCGCTCTCCCTCCCTCCTCCCCCCCGAGGTGGATGAAGGGATTTCAACAAAGATCTGCCACCTCTCCTATGAGTGCTCTAACTATTGTGGGATATTCAGATGTGGGGCTCCCTCTGGGTTAATCTACTTTAGCCAGTTTTGTCTCCAAAAACCTTTCTGGCGACAAAACCCAGAGAGTGTTCACATTGCAATGCAACACGAGTTGTGACAAATGCCCAGTTTTGGCAACAAAAACTTTCCACTTCTGCAAGAGACTTTTGTCTTTTCCCCTCAGTTACTGTCAACAATCATGTAGTGTGTCCTACAGTGGGTGTTTTGTTAAGTTTATTGACCTCTCGCATGTTTCCCACTATATCCAATTAGCCACTGTGGCCAGAGCTTTGAACGCTGCTGCTTTGTAGTCATGTAAACAGGTAAATACCTCCCACATCCCACAGTGTCTGGCGACTGGAGTGGGCAAATTCCGGCCTGCGTGCTGGATCCAGTCCACAGGGTTAGTTCCTGGCAGGCCCCCACCTCCATGTTTATTTGCACCTCCGCAAGCATCGGAGGATCACAGCTCTCGTTGGCCACGAATCACCATTCGTGGACAACGCGAGCGGCGGGAAGTGGCGTCCTGGTCTGCGACACTTCCCACCACTTGCATTGGCTGCGAATTGCCATTTGCAGCCAACCAGAGCTGCAATCCTTAGATAATTGCTGAGGTGCAAGTAAACATAGCAGCGGCGGCCTGCCAGGGACTAACCCTTTGGGCTGCTGTTTTTTTATTGCCCACCCATGTGCCAGGTATATCCAATTTGCTTTGCTCTTTCTGTCAATGAGCTAACAATGTGGCCTTGATATATCGACAGAGGGTGGCAGTGTAAACATGATTTGACAACTTTCTTTTTGGAGACTTATGACTGTCGACAGGACTTTCAAATGCCAAATCTTTCCAGTGTAGACATAGCCTCAGTTCCACTTGTTGAAACTATTTCACTGTATATAAATACGTTAAAAAGTCATTGGAGCAGGGGGACTGGATTCTCCCAGGTGTTTTCTAACCCCCATGCCACAGCATCATTCTTGTGCATGTGTGGGTGTGCTCTCTCTTTCGCTCTTCCTCCTCTCTTCCTCCGCCCCAATGATTCTTTCCTTATTTATCTGCAGGGTAACAGCTTCACTACTGGGTGAAAGAGAGGATGAGGGAGCATGTTCATTCATACGTTCATGAATTCCAAGGGTAAAAGGGACCACAGGACCACTTTGTGGTCATCTAGTCTTACCTCTGGTATAACGCAGGCCATAGAACTTCCCCCAAAATAATGCGCAGACCA
The DNA here is from genome assembly GCA_019425775.1 of Rafetus swinhoei. Lineage (NCBI taxonomy): Eukaryota > Metazoa > Chordata > Testudines > Trionychidae > Rafetus > Rafetus swinhoei. Next base: position 34,991,546 of record CM033428.1, on the reverse strand, counting down.
GATCTATGAGAAAAACATCCAATCTTGATTTAAAAATTGTCAGTGATGGAGTATCCACCATGGCCTTGGTAAACTGTTCCAGTGATTAATTGCGCTCACTGTCAAAAGTATGCACCTATTTCCAGTCTGAATATGCTTCCACTTCTAGCCAGCGGATCAGTTAGACCTTTCTCTGCTGGATTGAGCGTCCTCTTATTAAATATTTGTTCCCCATATAGATTAGGGATGTGAATGGTTAACTGGTTAACCGGTGATGCTTACCATGAACTGGTTGGGGGTCTGGAGCAGCTCCCATCCTGCCATGGGCAGGAGGCTGCTCCCATGTGGTGGGACCCGCTGAGGGCACGGGACATGCCAGCCTGGCTGGAGCAGCCCTTAACCGCGTTGTGGGTAGAGTGGTCCCTCTGCCTGCCCTCATTTTACCAGTTAACCAATTACATGTATTGTTTAACTGATGAAATGGGATTTTACATCCCTAATATAGACACTTAGGGTATGTCTAGACTGCATCCCTCTGTTGGCAGAGGGATGCAGATTAGGCAGGTCGACATTAAAAATGAAGCGGGGATTTAAATATCCCCTGCTTAATTTGCATAAAAATGGCCGCCATTTTTGCTGACTCAGCAATAATAGTCTAAGACAGTGCTGTAATAGTCAAGAGAATTATAACAACCTAGGAAACTGCTGCTATACGATACAATAGCCTTTCAACAACATTTGGTGTCCGTTATCCTCCTTCTTCCAGCCTACATTACCACTCCTGAAGGGACAAAATAAAAGCAAAAATAAAAGGTACAAAATAAAAGCAATTGGAAAGATGTTAATTTGACAGAGCCATGTACCCATTTTAGGGCAGAGCCAGCAATATCACTTTAATTTCCAGTGTGAAGGTGCTGGATTACTTGGGTGCATCTTCACAGCACCTGAAACATGAAATAAGCTATTTCTAAATTTGGCACTGTCTACACGGCACCAAATTTCAAAATAAAGCGCTATTTCACACCATCCCTTAACCTCGTGCAACGAGGTTTACAGAGATAGTGAAATAGCGCGTTCGTTATTTTGAAAATTTCAAAATAACAGGTGCGTTTCTAAGATGCAGGGTAGCTATTTCAGGATACCTCAGATTCCTGAAATATCTCTGCTGTATAGACGTACCCCTTGTGACCTGAACAACTCCTCTCTTTACAGAGCAGGTGTAGTACAATTAGCAGCAGTGCAAACTTCTCCATATGCCCTTCAGTGTGGTTTAAACCTGTCCTGGAGGAAAGAAATTCAGGGGCTGAAAAAGTCGCTCACTTTCCATTAGTCTTTGTACTGTGGTAGTGCTTAGGAGATACTCTATGCTGGATGCTAGGAACACAGAACAAATAGACAGCCCCTGTCTCTGAGATCTTATCATCCTTTAGTTCATCCTTTTAAAATTTCCAGGAACTTTGCTAAAGCCTGTTTTCATAAATTTCATCCACCTAAGTATGATAAGGGGGTGGGAGGATATTTGTGAAAGGGATTGCAAAAAGACAAGTGCAATCTAAATACAGTAAAACCTGTGTTATCTGGCACGCTCGGGGATTAGGGCATTCCGGTTATCTAAAAATTCCGGTTATCTGAAGGTCCCATCAACCTAGGAAAAACCAATGGACAATAATAATAAAACTCACGTTTTTAATATTGGTAGTTTTGTAGTGTGAGGCAGGTGGTCTCACATTTCTATTTTGAGTTAAAGATGATTAGTACTGCTTAAATAAAAAGTTAAGCCAATCATGGTAAACCAAGCCAGGCCTATCCGCCTGAAGATGTGACAATATTGTGGCTGGGGGCAATGCCGGTTAACAAAGTTTTCTGGTTAACAGAGTGCCGGATAACAAAGGTTTCACTGTATACTACCCTCCATGCCACTTTCTTCAGAGGAGTTCTGTCATCAGGTTATTGTTAAAGTGCACACGAAGGGGCTGGGCAGAATGACTGTGATATAAAAATCCTTCCTTTTTAACATCTATAAAGGTGGGTATTGAAAGCATTTAAAATGCATAATAATTATTAGTGAGTCTGTAGCCATTCATGAGGGGATAATATGAATGGGTTATGAAATGCACAGCATTCACAGAACCACTGTTTTATCATGTGATGTCTTGCCACTAGATGTCGTACTGTGTTTGATTTTGTAGGAAAAGGAGTAGAAATGTTACTACCTATACTATTATGATGCCGTGCACGGGAGAGTCTGATGCTGATGAGATTACCACTTCATTAAGGTGTGTCTGTGACACACACACTACTGCATACAGTGTTCTCCTGGTCTAATCTGAGGCGAAGCAGCCACCCTTTTCTTGGGGCATTATTTTGAAAAAATCCTGGTCTTTGTGGAAGTTTCTTTGGTGCCTTTCAGCAGTAATAGCAATGAGGTTATTGGAGATGGATTAGACTTGTGAACTATAATAACAAGGTGAAGGATTTTCACAACAGGGCTGCAAGTTCAAATCAAGACCAAGGTGGTGGTGAGTCAATCACTGCCATCCAATTTATCCATCATAGGCCAATATATGCAATAAGTTTGGTGCTCACAGTCTAATTCCTAGTGGATATTATAAAACCCATCATTGCAAGTGACATTAATTGGCATCCTTGCTGCTGCTCACAGTAGATCAGCCAAGGTTTGGACAGGGAGACTGGACTACACTCAAGTCTAGAGAGCTATTGTTAGGCACTGACATGAAAATTCTATTGTTGTGGCCTTTGCTTGCACCACTCTATGCTTCAAAAGAAGCTGTCTAGCTCTAAAGCTGGCATTCGGGCTCCTTTTGCCTATGTGATATTCAGACCACCCACGGGCTCTGCCAGTAGCAGAAAATCCAGCAATAGAAAAGTTGCAGTGACAGAAAGTGGCCACACTGTTAGGGAGAAAAGCAGGCAGGGCTGGCAGAGGTGGGGCATGGCTAGAGTAGCTGAAGGATGCACTACGATTCTATGAAGCCCCGACAGATTTTAATGATACCTTTCCTAACCCACCGGGATGTCAGCAGTGGACATAACTTGTCCCTTCACCTGAGATGTTTCCTACTTGACTTGTTGCAAGTCTGACTAGTATAGTTTGCATCCTGATGCCATCAAGGATGAATGTCTCCCAGTGTAAAGATTAACTAGTGTGTACATTAAATATTACAAATCTTCTGCATGAGATTTGGGCAGATCTTTTGGCTGGGATACATTCAAACTTCAAGGTTTCATATTCCAAGAGGAGAATGGACTGCTTTAATATCACCCACGCACTGGTTATTCAAAGGGCCTGCTTCTGCTCTCTGAACAGTCATTGGCAAAAAGCCCTTAAACATCAGCAGAAGCAGGATTGGGTTCAATATCTTAAAATAGTCCATCTACAGCAACGTACATCCTACAGGACACATGCAGCCCATTGAGGTTCTATGTGTGGCCTGCAAGACATTATATTTACCGTTGCCTACGTGCAGGGTTGCCAGATTCCTCTGGTTTCCACCTCTAGGTTTTTCCCTACTGGTTTTACTAAAGTAACACGCATGTAAAGCAAGGGCACGTGGAATGAGGTGCATGCTGACTGCACATAACACTGACCAGCCACTCTCCCTGCATCCAATCAGAGCACGGTTCAGTCAGCCCATCCCTCAAATTCTAGGTACGCAAGTGCAGTTAGCAAAATTACCCTATCCCAAGAGACTGTCTTGCAGACTGCTGAGATGAAGGAGGGCCACTTTGCAACCCACTCACTAGCCTAGATTACCCATCACTGACCTATGGCCTGTTTTGCATTTTGGAGACTATGTTGTACTAACCAGTAAAGAAGACACATTTTGACTGCAGATATATGTGAGCAGTGCCTTTGAATTAGAGTCACAGGTTAGAACTGAGGGCAGAGTGTGTCTAGATGTATGGGCTGAACTCTGCATAATCCCTGTTGCATGGCTATTCATAGTCATGTACAGGAAGCTTCATTTCACCATGTGTTTCCTATCTCTTCTGAGCTGGCTCCTTAGCCAAGTCTGTAGCATTAGTCGTGTTAGTTTAGTTTTGAGCCTGCTTTCCTTTTTCAAACACTGCTCTGTACAATAGTAGAGCATACTAGCCACTGAATATGTGGGATTTGGGTAGTTTGGAATGGCATGTACAGAATCTACTATATATCTTAGAGAGTTTGTGTGTCTGAGTGTCTGTCTGTCCACTGTGAGTGTATTTGTTAAAAACTCCTCCTAAATGATAAGAGCTAGGACCATCAAATTTGGTATGGCAGCTTCCTCTTATCATAACTTAAAGCAAGACTAGGGTTTGGTTGTGCCAGGACAATGGGATGTGCATCAAATGGAAAGGGAGGGGTGTGATAGTGGGGACAGTTATACTCAGAATGACCATAGGGGGGCAGCAAGCACGGGGGACACTAATACTCACAAATGGCCATAGGGGGCAGCAAGTGCCCCAGCCCCAGGGAGCAACTGCTGGCCAGAAGCATGGGCCCTGCTTCCCCAGGCTTCCCCCCTGGGAGCAGCTGCCCACAGTATCATGTGGCCCCCTAGTGCTCCAGAGTGGACCCAGGGAGAAGCCAGCAGGTGGCCTGTGCAACCCTCCACCCCCCCAGGCCAGCTCCAGAGCAAAGCCAGCAGGAAGGCCACATAGCTCCCACCACCCCAGGCTGGCCCTGGGGAGAAGCCAGCAGAGGCTCCCATAGCCCCTGACACCCTAGGCCAGCCCCAGACTCAGGCAAGGCTGGGTAAGTCTTCTAGTTGTTTTATAAAACTGCAAGGATTTTGTGAAAATGTATCCATCCTGTTAGAGGGCTTTTCCCTTATAGGCTAAACCACAACAAATTCGCAAAACATGCAAGGGAATTGCAATCTCTAAAGCAGATTGCACTGTTGTAAAATGTAAATGTATCAAATGGCTGACGAATATGAACACTGTACAACTATTCATTTCTATAGACAAAAACAGGAAAATGTTTGATACGTGAAGATAAATGTGGCTACAGGAGCCCATGATAGCAAGTTGCATTGCAGGATCACAGCCAAATGTATCATGCCATTGTAGATGCTTTTTGTGCATTGATTAATCTTGGTCATAGAACCATTAAAATGTAGGATTGTAAAGGATCTCAGTATGTCATCTAGTCCAGACAAGGTCATCTAGTCCAGTCTAGGCAAGATGAGGTGAGGCTAAGTACTCAACCATTTTTGACAGATATTTGCCTACCAGTTCTTAAAAACATCCAGTGATAGAGATTCTATATTCTACCTAGGTCATTTTGTTCCATGCTTAACTACACTTAGGGCATGTCTACACTAGGAAATTATTTCAAAATAATTTATGTCAAAATAATAACTCCCAAAATAACTATTTTGAAATAAGCTTATTCCCCAAAGAAAGCAGGAGTTATTATTTCGAAATAACCACCCTCTTATTTCGAAACAACGGGCTTGGTAGTGTGGATGCTCCACTTATTATTTTGAAATAAGGGGAGTTATTTCGAAATAACTTCCTAGTATAGGCCAGAGCTTACAGTTGGGAAGTTAACCTAAGTCCATCACTTCTTGCCATGTCCTCAGTAGTTAAAGGAGAACAATTTACTGCCTTCCTTTTATAGCAACTTTTATGTACTTGAAGTTTTTTTTATTATGTTTGCCTTCCATCTTCTCTTCTCCAGACTAAAGAAGTATTGTTTTAAATCTTTCCTCATAGGTCATGTTTTCTAGTACTTTAATCATTTTTGTTGTTCTGCTCTGGACTTTCTCCAATTTGTCCAATCATTCCCCAAGTGTGATGCAGAAAACTAGACACAATACTCCAGTTGAGACCTTAGCAATGTTTGGTAGAGAAGAAAAATTACTTCTCATGTCTTGTTCAAAACACTTGTTAATACAACTCAGAATGATGTTTGTTTTTTTTCCCAGCAGCATTTACATTGTTGACTCAGATTTAGTTTATCTGCTGTTACCCCCACATTCTTGTCTGCAGTACTTCCTTGACAGTCATTTCCCATTTTGTATTTGTGCAGTTGATCAATCCTTCCTAAGTATCATATTTTGCGTTTGTCCAATTGAAATTCATCCGATTTATTTCATACCATTTCTCCATTTTGAATACTGATCTTGTCCTCCAAAGTGCTTGCAACCCTTCCCAGCTTTATTAGTGTGCTCCCTATGCCATTATCCAAATCATTTATGAAGATACTGAATAGAATTGGGCCTAAGACAGATCCTAGCAGGACCCCACCTGATATGCCCACCTATGCTGCCTCTATCGCTTTGCCTGCTCTCCCCACCCTCTTCCTAAATTGAGACAATAAAAGATATCCTCACCCACCTTGTCTCTCTTCCAATCACATGAGCCAGTATCAAAAGCCTTACTGAAGTTGAGCTATATAATATCTACTGCTTCCCTCTAATCCACCAGGCTTGTTGCTCTGTCAAAAAAGGATATTAAGTTATCTTGATATGATTTGTTTTTGATAATTCCAGGCTGACTGTTACCTGTCACATTATTATCTTCTCTCCTCATTAAGTAATGGGTCTACCCTGCCCTTGGGCTTCCTCTTATTTCTAATAGACGGTCTTGAAAGATGCCAGACTGACAATTCTGCAAATATAAGTACTCTGAAAGAGCCAGTAGACAGGGATGAGATGTCAGCCAGATCTTTATGGCCTACTAGCTTCTGGACCCCTCTGTTGACTGTCAGCAAAGACAAAACACACATCAACTGTGGGTGGTCACTTCTAACAAAGCGATCACTCTGTATTTGACTTCTCAGTCCTCATTCTCAAAGGACGCCTGCTCAACACTTTCAAAAGGCAAACCTGGGAACTTAAATTCATAACTTTGCTAGACACTAAAAATCATGGACTGAGCAGAAACACTGGATTTATGCCCTATTACAGTCATGACTGGAGAAGTATTAATTGGCCACTTCACCTGAATGGTCCCTTGAAATATGTTTTAACTACATATGCTAAAAATCTGTTCCACCTCCTATTTGGCTGTGACACTCTTGAGTACATTTTCCAGAAGTGAAGAAAAGCTCTGTGTAAACTCAAAAGTCTGGCACTCTCTCCAACAGAAGTTGGCTCAATAAAAGATATTACCTCACGCATCTTGTCTCGCTAATGTCCTGGGACTAACACAGGCACAATAACAATGCAAACATGCCAGTAAAGGGGTCAGTTGGTATCACTTGTTATGGTAGTTTGTGTGACTGGTTACTTACCCTCTTTACCACAACCACCCAAGAACCATCTCTATGTCATTAATTCCATGGCTAGTTTCAGATGATCAGCCTGAAACTACACCTCCTCACTAATATCATGTGCTATTCAGTCCCTTACATTAGAATATAGGTTGATACCTGAATAGAATCTTACTTTTATGGTTATCCCATTAACTTCATTGGGACTATGTAAACATGGTCAATATGGGTGGCAGAAACTGGACCTTATAGTCTAGATTTCCAAATGTCTCTGGAACAGTCACTGCCAGTGTTACATTGTAAACTCTCAGGAAGACAGTGATTACTAGCCTGCACTTTGGATGATTATGTGCTCAGAGGTTACCTATAAAGATTCCAGCCACAAAGAGTCCTTTCAAGTGTTCCTGTGGTGGGCAATATGTCTTCAGAATCTCTGCCATCACAGAATAAACTGATGAAGCAATTTTTGCCTCACACACCACACTTTTTAAAGAGTATGTTTTTTCTTCAAATCCTCCTCTTTCCCGCAAGTCCAACACAGACATGCTGTTCCCATGCCATTTAAGCACGTGTAATGTATCATGGTGAAAGTCAATATGTCAGAGGGGAAGACTTTTGAAAAAAGATCCACCAATTTAAGAAAAACATTCCTAAAAAGACTGTGGTTTTCAAAAATTTCTTTAAAAGAAGTTCTCTTTCAATTTAAATCCTCCTGACTCATAACAGATTTAGCTTGTGTTGAGAGCACCCATGTAAATGCCCAGATAGAACCCCCAGCATCAGGTGGAACACAGTATATCTAATAATAACAAAATATAGGAATTTACATTTCAAAGCATTATACAGCCTTAACTAATTAATCTACTAATTAGAGATGCAGGAGAGTCATTTGAAGCAGATGGGAGGAGAAATAAGGGATTTTCCTTGAGCCACTTCCAAACTTGATAGTCAGTTTAAACAAGGGGAACTTTATATTTGGGTAAATTTAATTATTATGATTATAAATTCTAAATATCAGACATCATGTTACAAATATATTGTGAATCCCTTTCTCTTTGCAGCGACACAGAACTATTTAAACATTACCACATGAATTTTCTTGACCTAAGACACACTCAGTGTGGTTGGCAGGGATGGCCTTTTTCACAGCACTAATCCAGAATACACGTAAATCACATTCACTTATGCTCTGTGAAAGGTAGCTGACAGTTGGCGGTTCAGAATTAGTACAAGGAATCTTCCAAAATATTTCTCTTTCTCCATCTTTGCATTCCAGTGTATCCTTCCAGTGCCATCCAGCTATAACAGCTGCCATGAAAAATGTATATTAGTAAATTCTGAATTATTCAGATCGGCACCACCCCCAACCCTTAACCTCAGTTATTCACTCAGTTTTATGCACCATCAATGCTACCATATATTGGTACCGTATAAGTTGACTAACTAACTATGGATAAAAAGCTTCAGAGGGGTAGCCGAAAGACTAACAAAAAGACTTTAAAGACTAACAAAACATGTAGATGGTATCATGAGCTTTCGTGGGAAAAACCCACTTCTACAGATGACCAGAGTACAATGAGTCTGGATCCAAGGATAAATAAGGGAAGGCGGGAGTAGATAGTTCAAGTAGTTATAGGAGTCTTTTAAGAACCATTAGCACCTCCATTGTTTGGTTGGTTGGTTAAGTTATTAAAAGGTGGAAGATAGCATGTGAGTCATCCAATATCTTTGTTTAGACCATTAGCATAAGAATTAAACTTGTGAATCAAGTTAAGTTCCACTATCTTCCACCAAGAAAAAGAGAGACAGTGAGTAGATAAAACTTAAAAAACAATAATCAGTCTAGCAGCACTCTAAGAACCAGCAAAACATGTAGATGGTGAGAAGATAGTTCAAGTCCTATAACTACTTGAACTATCTACTCTCGCCTTCCCTTATTTATCCTTGGATCCGGACTCATTATACTCTGGTCATCTGTAGAAGTGGGTTTTGCCCTGAAAGCTCATGATACCATCTACATGTTTTGTTAGTCTTTAAAGTGCTATTAGACTATTGGTTGTTTTTTAAGTTTTAACTATGGATAGCAAGACAAGGTGGGTGAAGTAATATCTTATTGGGCCAACCAGTGTTGGTGAGAGACACGAGCTTTCAAGCTTACACAGAGTTCTTCTTCAGGACTGGGAAATTAACTCACTGTTTTCCAGATTTGAAGAAGAGATTTGGGTAGCTCGAAAGCTCGTCTCTCTCATCAAACAGGAGTGAGTTCAATAAAAGATACTAGGGGGCTGCACCCCCTGCTTACCACACTCACCAACCCCATCTCTCTGGTGGCTTTCACAGCCAGAGAGCATGAGAGCTACGCTCACCAGCCCCCCTCTCTCTGGGGGGAGGTGTCTGGCCAGGAGGAGGGGGCAGGACCAGAGGAGGGTGCAGGAGCAGGCTGGGGGTGCAGGGTCTCAGGGGAAGGAGTAAGTGAGGGGGCTAGGGGTGCAGGGTCTCGGTGGAGTGTGTGTGTGAGGGGGCTGGGGGTGCAAGGTCTCAGCAGGGTGGTGAGTGAGTGGGCTGGGGATTCAGGGTCTCAGCTTGGGGGTATGAGTGAGCAGACTGGGGTGTGGGGTCTCAATGGAGGGGTGAGGAGGCTGACTGGGGGTGCGGGGTCTCAGTGGAGGGGTGTGAGTGGGCTGGGGTGCAGGGTATCAGTTTGGGGGGTATGAGTAAGGGGGTTGAGGGTGTGGGGTCTCGGCAGGGGGGGTGAGTGAGTGGGCTGGGGCCGTGCTGAGAGCCTGTGCTGGTGCTCCAGCTTCACCTCCCCCAGCCAAGACCCTGCACCCCCACCCTGCTCCCTCACATCTCTGCTGATGTCCCACAGCCCCACCCCTTCACTCACCAGCTCCAGCTCAACCTCACGGGGGCCAGGGGAGACAAGGCTGGAACACCAGTGCAGCCTCCCTGCTGTGGAGGGGAGCAGAGGGGGGCTGACCTGGATCTGGTGAGTGAGGGGGTGGGGCTGTGGGGTATCAGCAGGGAGGTGAGGGAGCAGGGTGGGGGTGCAGGGTCTTGGCTGGGGGAGGTGAAGCTGGAGCGCCAGCACAGGCTCCCAGCGCAGCCCCAGCCCACTCACTCACCCCCCTGCCAAGACCCCACACCCTCAGCCCCCTCATACCCCCTCCACTGAGACCCCAGCCCCCCAGTCCCCTCACACACACCCTCACTCCTTGGGCGGGGGGGAGGAATCTTGCCAGCCTCAACAGTGAAGGGTTCCTGTCCTGCCCTCATCCATGGATGGTGCTTCCCCTTCTGACTGCCAAGATAGAGAGAGAGAGAGAGAGAGAGAGATTACCTCACTCACCTTGTCTCTCTAATATCCTGGGACCAACATGCCCTGCATATAACAACCTTGCATATCTACATAGATACAAAGTGCTCTTGTAACACAAACCAACATGCTAGTTCCTGGAACAAGGACTGATCCTAATTCACATGCTTAGCATCTGATGTGCAGGATGAAAGAGAGACATTGTCACTACAGCGCCCTTCTTCTGTTAACCAGCCTACGGTTCTACATAAATGCATCTCTATGTGAGTGAAGAAGACAAAATGAAGGGCAGATAATTAAGGAGAAACCAAGGAGGTGGCTCATGCTGACAGGTTTATACAGAACTTTCAAGTCAAACCCAAACAGTTAACAGTGAATGAATAATGTAAGCTCTGCCCAAAGAATAAAATAGTTGCCAAAAGGGGAAGTTGTGAAGCCCTCTGACGTCGAAAGTGACATGCATGTGAGAGTGACATTTTCTAAGAGTTATTTCTATAGATGACTTAGAACAGGACACTCATTGCAAAGTGCTGATATTAGAGGATGTCTACTTCTCTGTAATTTCCACCCATCCCAAACTCATTCTGCAGCATGACCTCTCTCAGCAAGCTCAAACTACTGGAAAACCTGGAAGACAGTCTATTTATTTATCCTCTGTGAACATGATTTCTGGGGCATAGGATGTCCTAATGAAAGGGCAGAAACCCGTAGGATTGGTATTGGCAGCTGGCAGTGATATAGGTTTCTGATATTTTCACTGGAGTGGCTAAAGTAAATGCTTTTTAGGAAAAAAACATGCATATGCATAGATGTATCTAGGGGCTGGTTTTACCATATGTTGTCCCTCTGACTTCATTACTGCTGATTTATGCCAGTGTAAAATCAGAATCAGGATTCTGGTAATTAAAACTCAGCAAGTATTTTAAACAATAAATTAAACAGCTCCTAGGCTACTGGCATAATTCTCGTTGTAACTACGGGGAAAGTGAGGAAAATGTGAACAGGGCCATGGTGATGCATAGAGCCTGTCTATTTCATAGTAAAAACAAATTACCCAAACCTGTGTCCTCCCCCCAAAAATGGCTAGAGAAGGAGCTAACAGCTGGTGTCCTAGCAGAAACAGGGCCTAGTCTAAATTGTATTCAATCAATGGGAGTCTCTCAATTGATTTCAGGGATCATTCCCATATTGACTCTCCCTTTAGTTCATGGTTTGGAATTCCAAACAGCTTGCATTAAACTCAGGATCCCCTCTGTGTAGGCTCAGATGCTAACTGAAATTTGTACACCATCAAGTGCAAATAAAGACTTGGGAGCATGCAGTGGGTAAATATTCTGGGCTCCAGTGTTCCCTGTCAGCCCTGTCTGCTTGGGTAGCCACCCAGCAGAGATTAAGGTGCCACCCAGCTGATTAACAGAGCTCCCACAGCTGCTCACAGTGGACAGCATGTGTTTATTATATTGGTGGTGCGCATCTGCACATTCCTCAGTGCACATAACAAAATTTATTCTGCCCAAGGATGGAAAAACTTAGAGGGAACCTTGCAGGGCTTTTTTAATAAGGATGTTGATTTCTCTGTCTAATGAGGTCACTGAACATTTCAACTCAGGCTGCGCCCAACAATGGGGGTATGCAAAGTGCAAACTGTGCAAAATCCAAACTGCTTCCAAAACCACAACACAAAACATAAACTGTCCATTATAAAGGGGAATAGAGCCCATGACATCCACCTTTTGGCATGTTGTAGATTCACTCCAGCAGCTGGCACCTAGGCCGCATTCCAGAGTGGAGGGCACAGAACGTTCAGAGAGAAGAATTCAGGTTTTTTCTTGTTTAGATGTTTCAAACAACACTTAAATGTTAGTGGAAGAATGACTGAGGAAACCATTCCAATTAGGAAACAGGAAATTGCCTTTACCAGAAATATCCTTGGAACATTTGACCTGGAGGCTACATTGTGATAAAGCAAATCTGAGAAACTTGCTGCAAATAGATGATAGATGATAATGGCAGCATGGATATGTGATCCAAGTTGCTGTGTGTCTTTCATCTGACAATCTCGAAGCACGTTGCTAACATTAAGTAAGACTCACAACATGCTTTCCAGATAGGCAAGTGTATGGATGGGGAAGGTGTATGCCGAAGAGAGGTGAAAATATTTAACCTATAGCTAGTCAATAGCAAATCTGGAGAGAAAACTCAGGGGCCAAATTCTCTGCTGAGGTTGTGCCTGATTACAGCTGGCATGAAATTAGCTCTTCAGATTTAAGCTTAGCCTTGCTCTTGATTTACTGCATCACCCTCAGCAAATCACTGCATTTCCCTGGATTCCTTTTTTCTACAAAGTCTAAGTCGGTATAATTCTGGCTGAAGTCAATTCAGTTGATCCTGTTTGGATCAGCAATAAATAGGGCCTCTAAGCTCTGCTCATGGCTCAGCTACTAATTTACTGTATCCTTGAGTGTATTGTTTAAAGTACCTGCACATCTATTGTACATATTGTACTATTTCAAGGAGTTGTGCTCACTTATGCCAGCGATCAGTTTAGGTGGCGCCCTGGTTCCCAGACTTCTGCTTTATAGTCTGCCTAGTTCTTCATGTTTCCAAACAGCGCCACCTACCTCCATGTAATTGTCCATTGCTGAAGTCTGTATCTTTGAGGACTAGAGTAAACATTCTCAAAACCTCAGTGACTTAGGAGCCTAAATACCATTCAAATCCAACGATCATCGATGGAACTGATGTCCCTTCAATCACTCAGGGACTTTTGGAAATTTTATCCTAGCACTATCCCTAGAAAGACATCCTGCAGGCAATGAAGGCTGTTAAGTAAGCCATTAAAATCGAGGGCCTCCATGATAGTACTCTCTGAAAGGTTTCCAGTTCCATGCAGGGGGCTAGATAGACAGGCAGACCTGTCAAATCTAAATGCATAGTGTTGAAAAGAGGGATTTAGGTTTATTATGCATTGGGGAATCTTTTGGGAAGGTAGGAGCCTGAATAGCAAGAATGGGCTCACCTAACCAAAATGAGGCCCGGTTGTTAGCATATAAAATGTCTTGGAGGAGTTTTTAAACTAAGGTCCGGGGGAACTGACATGTCCGAAGGAGCACGTGACTAGGACAGAGACATTGCTTAGGGGAGGGTTTATTAAAGGAGATACTCTATCATCATATATATAGTAGCCCAGTGTCTGAGAGTCTGAAATTCTGAAATGCTGGCTGTTCCCTCTGGGGGGCGCTGTTGCCTGAAATGCTGGCTGTTCCCTCTGGGGGGGCGCTGTTGCCTGAAATACTGGCTGTTCCCTCTGGGCGGCCCGTGCTGCATGGGGAGTGCGGGGCCCAAATGGCCGCTTGCGCCGCTTGCTCCCCCGTGGCGGCCCAGCTGAGCGGCGCAGAAGTCAGCCGAGTGCCACGGTGGGAGGCGAAGGGGGGCGGGGCGGTGACGTGCGGCATGACAATGGCTCCAGGTTCTGCCCCCTGGCCGTGAACATCATCGCCCCGCCCCCCTTCGCCTCCTGCCGTGGCGCTCGGCTGACTTCTGTGCTGCTCAGCCAGGCCGCCGTGTGGGAGCAAGCGGCGCAAGCGACCGTTTGGGCTCCGTGCCCCCCATGCAGCATGGGGAGTGCGGAGCCCAAATGGCCATTTGGGCTCTGCGGTCCCCCGAGTGAGAGGCAGGAGGGGGAGGAGAAGTGAAAGAGAGAGAGAGACAGAGAGAGAGGCAGGAGGCGGAGGAGAGCTGAGAGAGAGAGAGAGAGAGGGGGGGAGGCAGTAGGAGGAGGAGGAGAGAGAGAGAGAGAGAGAGATGGAGTGAGAGACCGGAGGCTCAGGAGAGAAGACCGACGTGGAGGAGAGACCTGAAAATCCTGTCTTATGATGGGCTAATTGGCTAGTATATACAGGCAGTCCCCAGCAGACCAGGGAGTCGCGGAGCAGCTTTTCTCACCGCGGAGGACGCAGGCGCGGGACCGCTGAGACGCGCCGCCTGACAGGCGGTTCAGCCGGCGCTGCCCCGGGCGCCCCCCCCCCTGCAGACCAGGGAGACGTGGAGCGGCTTTTCTCGCCGCGGAGGACGCAGGCGCGGGACTGCCAAGATGCGCCGCCTGACAGGCGGTTCAGCCGGCGCTGCCCAGGCGCCCCAGCAGACCAGGGAGACGCAGAGCGGCTTTTCTCGCCGCGGAGGACGCGGGCGGCGGGACCACGGCGTGTCTCGGCGGTCTGCTGGTGGGGGGCGCAGCTAGTGCGGGGTTGCCTCACCCCGTTCGTAAGTAAGGATCCGACGTACTTACGCCCCACCAGACCAGGGAGACGTGGAGCGGCTTTTCTCGCCGCGGAGGACGTGGGCGCGGGACCGCCGAGACGCGCCGCCTGACAGGCAGTTCAGCCGGCGCTGCCCCGAGCGCCGTTTTACTGACAGCCATCTCCGAGGCGAAGGGCACGGGGCGGAACGTATCCAGCATGGGGAAAAGCTGGGCGAGAGCAGAGCGCAGCTTAGAAACTCCCTGCTCGCTGAGGCACGGGGCTCAGCACCCCGCTCTGAACTCCTGCCTCCCCAGGCGAGTGACTCCCGAGCCCCCTCTCCTGCGCAGCCAGCGCGGGATTCGCGGGAGGTGACCAGAGTGCTGCGTGGGGTCGCAGCACGCCCGGCCCGCCTCGCTTTTTTTGTCAATGAGTCCCTGAATGAACCTGTCTAATCGCTGTGCCCGGCCAGCCGCTCGGGCGCTTTCTCCTCCCCAAGTGAATGAAATCCAATTAACGTGCAGTTGACTTGCCCTCCTTTCGCTGAGCACAACACACGGTCCCTGCTCTGGTGGGAAACCCTCTCCCTCTGGCCCCTGGCATGCGGCTCATCAGCCCCGGCTCCCCCTGCTTCTCGCAACGTGATTTCCCCTAGGGCTAGAGTTTCCCCTACAATATGTACCAGTTCTGACTTACATACAAATTCAACTTAAGAACAAACCTACAGTCCCCATCTTGTACGTAACCCGGGGACTTCCTGTATATAGTATCCCAATGTCTGTGACTCTGTAACACTGTAGCGTTATAGTCTTGCCTCTAGGGGGCACTGTTGCCTCCCGCCGTGGCGCTCGGCTGACTTCTGCGCTGGTCAGCTGAGCCGCCGCGGGGGAGCAAGCGGCACAAGAGGCTGTTTGGGCTCCGTGGTCCCCATGCTGCATGGGGAATATGGAGCCCAAACAGCCTCTTGCACTGCTTGCCCCCTCACGGGGAGCGTGGAGCCCAAACAGCCGTTTGGGCTCCGTGGTCCCCCGAGTGAGAGGCAGGAGGGGGAGAAGAGAAAGAGAGACGGAGAGAGAGGCAGGAGGCGGAGGAGAGCTGAGAGAGACAGGGGAGAGGCAGGAGGAGGAGGAGAGAGAGAGAGACGGACACGGAGGAGAGACCCGAAAATCCCATTTTATGATGGGCTATTGGCTAGTATTCTAATAACGAGTGGCTAGAAGTAGACTGGGGTGCCCTATGGACGGGATGGCTCTGCACACACCTCCCCGGGCCACAAGAATGTGCCAGAGGCAGCATGGAGCTAGCAGCCAGAAGCCACTCAAGCCCCACTGCACTGCTGGTGGTGGCAGCAGGGGCCCCCATAGTGTTTTAAATCTCCCGGTGGTGGCTGGTGGGGCTGCGGGATGTGCAGGTTGCGGGAGGAGAACATGGGCCAGCGGGGGGGGCCGGGTGATGCACGGGGACCGGGTAGTCTGGAGATCCCTGCCCCCCCTCCCCAAGCTGCTGCCAGAGTGGGGTGCCCACTGGCCCACTAGGAGGATTTGAGGACTGCCACTGGCTCTAAGGTAAATTGTGTTTGAGACCCCCTGTCTTAGCAGGATCACACTCTGTGTCAGTAGAAGGGATTTCAAATTGGTATTACACTGAATTTTGGATCAGGTAGCTGAGATCAGAATTAGGCTCTGCGCATGCTGCTACCTTTCTGGGCCCAATGATTAAAGCGAAAAGGGATTTTTTTCTAGTACATTGATCATTTCGAAATTCCTTGTACCTTGAAATATGTCTCTCACTGCTGTCAAAGAAAACCCTTATTAGGTTTCATAACAAGTTTATTCTACAGTTGAATTAATACCTCAACCTGCACAGCTAATGCAGCTGTTATTTATTGCAGCTGATGAGTTGAGTTTATCTCCAGTATGAGTTTGGCTAAATCACAAATTCCTATCTTTAGCATTTCTTCAACTTTTGTCCTTATCTGCTTTGGCTCAACTCCCTAAAGCCCGTGCCCTTATGATTCAAGTGAGATTAGTCTACACATAAGGTATGGTATGAGCTTGCCGGAAAGGGGGCTTTATCGTAACATGACATTTAAATTCTATTGACTGGGCATGAGAGAATGTTAAAAATGTACTTAAAAGAAGAGCAGAGGATTGGCAGCAGGATACCATCATTTGCTTTCAAGTCACTGCTTTGAATCTAGCCCATGCAGTAAGTTTTTCTTATCTGACCAATGTTTTGATGGCTGATATGAACTGAGATGTGGTTTCAGTCCAGTTGCGAGTGGGCTGGTGTGTCGCCAACACAAATACCACCGTGACAATTGGCACCCTTAGGCTATTTCTCCTCTCCCAGGATGTAAGACACTGAAAGTGCAATCAGTGTGGGTATTTTTCATATCCCCAGGTGGGAGAATCTCTTTTGGATTGTTTGCAATCTCCGCACAAGAAGTGCCTGTATGTGCTTGGCTCCGATGTTAATATGCACGTGCAGATATTCAGTCAAGATTTTCAGAGGTGACTTGTGGTGCTACAGATGAGCAACTTTAAAGGGGCCTGATTTGCAGAAGAGGCAGGCTCAGCACGTCCTCAAAATAGAAAACCACTACAAAATCACTAGCCAATCAGAAAGCAGAATGAACCTGAATGCACCTGTTGCTCCTTCCAGGTGCTCCCTCCCGTGCAAGGAATATGCTCATTTCTTCATATTGCTAACGTGTGAATGTCTCTGTAAGTGCTGTGACAGATGCACTGCAGTAAAATCAACTCAGCAACGCTGTACCTTACCAGAAAGGAAAGTGGGACCCTAAGCTTGGAGCTGAGTGTTCTGTCTTGCACTCCCCAGCTTATTAAGAGGCTGCGCACTAAAAAGTCACCTGCCCTGTCTCCAAGGCCTAGTGACTGCATAGCACTCTTTTACCAGATGGTTCATGTGCTGGCTGGTCCAGAAGAGAATTGCGTGCCCCACAATTGGTGGTGGGAAAGGGTCCACGTGGTGGTTACTGTGGGGAAGAGAGAAGGCTGGTATAAAAAGAAATAATTGCTAAGGTGTTCAGGGCAGAGAGAGCCCCAGACTCTGTGCAGCCAGGGGAAGGGTGAGGAAGCCTTATAGGGGAGAGAGTAGCCAGTGTTCATGTGGGAAAAGAGGCAAGGACTAGACAGTAGTAAGACAATGGCTAAATTCTGCCCATAGTTTTACCTGTGCAATCTCAGTGCAATCGGTGTGGGTTGTGCAGATATACCTAAGAGTGGAGTTTGGTCAAATGTGTTAAAGTGCCTGGTTTCTAGCTGAAAATGTATGTTGTGGTTTGATTTTCTGCAGCTGCATCTCATTTGAGTCTAGCTTGCTGTCCTTAATGACAACCTTTTATATGGGCTCACTTAGGTTCTGATGAAGACATTAAGGGCACGTCTATACAACAGGGCAAAACTCGAATTAAGCTACACAGCTTTGCTATGTCAATTGTGTAGCTGAAGTCAAAATAACTTAATTTGGCTTTTGACGCTGTCTACACAGCAGGCAGTCGAAGGAAAACCACTCTTCCTTTGACTTCCCTTTCTCCTTGTGAAATGAGGGTTACAGGAGTTGGAGTAAGATGTCCTCCAGCTTGCCATTATTTCAAAATAATGGCTTGCTGTGAAGACACCCTCTAAGTTATTCCGATGTAAGCAGGGGCTGAACTACTGCTTGCTATCAGCCAGCTAAAAGGAGAGAGATGCCCTAGGGGTGGGTATGCTCACTCAAATGGGTTAGCTCTGCAAGATAATTAACTGTTAGCTGTTGATATGTAAATACAGCTCATGCCAGGATGAGGAAGGAATCCGAGGTGTAAATCCAATTCAGCCAGGGCTGATGGAGGATCAGTTGTTAGAATGGAATGTGATGTATTATAACTAATTTGGGCTGTTGTGGGGGTCACAAACCATGCTACCCCTAAATGCGGGAACTGTAAAATATCACACCAGTGTTTGCAGGAGAGACACCATCATTGTAAGAAGTCTCAGATGAACAAGCCTCCCCATTCCAGAGTTGAGTGAATGGAGTTGGGGGAAAGGGCTTGAGCCAGCTGGCTTCATACCTGCCAGGTGTGAGCTGTAAAACTGGTTCAACTTGCCTTTTCCCCCTTTGGTCTAAGGATAGACCTAAAGCAGACTGCATCAGGAGTCTTTTTGCCAGTCCAGTGGAAGCTGGACTCTCTTGCCAGCCTAGATGGTGGCTAAAGAGTTGAAATCACCAAGAGTACATCTACACTAGCCCCCTCGATCGATCTAGGGAGGCTAATGAGGGCGACGGAAATTGCAGATCAAGCCCGGGATTTAAATATCCCGCGCTTGATTTGCATATTCCGTCGCCATTTTAGAAATTCACTAGCCCGAAGTAACTGCCCGTGTCACGCGGCAGTGAAATGATTCGATTTAAAGCCCTAAATCAAATTAGCTGGTAAACCTCATTGCAGGAGGAATACCAGCTTATTCGAGTTAGGGCTTTAAATCCGTATCCCATTTCACTGCTGTGTGTAGACGCGGGCAATTACTTCGGGCTAGTCAATTTCTAAAATGGCAACCGGTTGGAACATGCAAATCAGCGAGGATATTTAAATCCCGGCTTGATTTGTACTCGTCACCTCATTAGCCTCCCTAGATCGATCTAGGGGGCTAGTGTAGACGTACCCAAAGAGCTGAAGTCACTGGTTTGGCCTGGAGCCAGACCCATTGCAGCCAGCGGAGCGGCTGGCAGGAATGACCGGTGGGTGGCTGGTAGGGGCAGGCGGCCAGTGGAGCAGCTGGCGGGAACGACTGGCGGGCAGCTGGTAGGAGTGGCAGCAGGCAGCCAGCGGAGTGGCTGGCGGGAACGACTGGTGGGCGACCGGTAGGAGCGGTGGCAGGCAGCCAGCAGAGCAGCTGGCGGGAATGGGCGGCCAGTAGGAGTGGCGGCAGGCGGCCAGCGGAGCGGCTGGCGGGTACTACCGGCGGGCGGCCGGTAGAAGCAGCTGCAGGCAGCCAGCAGAGCGGCTGGCGGGAACGACCAGCGGGCGGCCAGTAGGTGTGGTGGCAGGCAGAGCAAGTGGACCACAGGAGCAGCTCAAAGGTGGCATGGCCTCAGGCTCAATGAGTGGAGTCATCAGGGTGATGTGTCAGGGTCCACACTGACTGGACAAGAGCTGTAAGTGGGGCATTTGAAGTGGGGTACGGAGAAAGTTTGGGTAAGTGAATGGAACCCTTACATTGTTGGACTGGTGAGCCTGAGGGGCAAAGGACATTGCTAAATCCCTTGGAGCTGGGATGGTTACTCATGGGTGGTTATGAACTTTGTTTGTGGTAATTTCCCAAGTTAATGCCATGTTCTCTCTCTCTTTCATTAAAAGTTTATTTTCCCCACACAGACTCTGTGCTTGTGAGTGGGGAAGCATTGCCTCTCAGAGGCACCTAGGGGTGTGTGAATTTCCCAGGCTACTGGGTGGGGGTCGAGCCGGTTCTGTGTGAGATGGACCCCTAGATACTGAACCTGGCCCTGGCTGCTGTCGGCCCTACCTGGCAGAAGGGCTACACTGAAATAATGCTGCTGCGTAGCCATAGCTCTAGATTGCATATAAGTCCTTTTGTAGCTGCCAACTCGCCATGATGGGCACAGAGGTTAGGAATGAATCAGTTTGTATAGCCAAGTCCTTCGGTAATGGAAAGAGGCAGTTGTTTGTTCTACATGAAACTTTACATGTAGCAGGAAATAACTAGCCGTCCCCTCTTCAGTGTGTCTCTTTCCCATTGTAGATAACCACCAAATTTCAAAACAAGGCTCATGTTTTTAACAAGGCAAGGAAGACCCCAAATCACTGAACCCATGAGAGTGAAGCTGTGGTAGATTTTCAGCTGTACACAAGAAGGTAGGTTGTAGTACTGCGGTGGCCCCTAACATTCAAGGATCTACAGGTGCTTCACAAAAGTCAGTTACATCTCTCCCCATATCCCTGAAGAAGGATATCCTTCCCTCTCTTACAGAAACCAAGGTACAGCAAGGCTGACTTCTCAAGTACTCACAGTTTGTTAGCAGCAAGAGTGGAGACTGATGTGTGTAAAGCTATTCTCTAACCACTAGGCTGAAGACCCTCACATGTATCTATACGGGTCAGATCTCTGAGCCCTCAGACTGGGACATGTTTTTCTTAGGAAACTTAAGAGCAGGGTGGTTTTTGTATTATTTTAAATCACTCTTTTAAATTCACTTCTGCTGTTTCTTGTCAAAGCTCTGGGCAGCAGCCACTGAAGTGCCATATGCACGCCGAGGAAGACAGTTCATGTTGGAAGGGTTGTCACAACCCAAGGTGAATGAGAAACTTATTTCAGTGCAAGGTCTTAGAGCAATATCTGAAGAATTTCAGCTCACTAATTTGCAAAGCAAAATGTCCTACTTGCCTAAGGCGAGCAGGCAAGAGAATTTTTTAAGCCTTATTTAAAGATGAGGAGCAATGGCGAGCTATAGAGGGAAAATTGTCCAGGGGGTGGTTCTCAGAGTAGTTTTGTAGCTATTGTCAGTCTGGGCCTTTTCCCCTTTTATTAAGGAAGTGAAGCTGAATGTTTCACTGCGTTGGAGGAGGGGATGGGTTTTGGCTACGTGGCTCATGGGACTGCATATAGAAGAAGGGTTGGTACGAACTTTGCATGCCACTGGACAGGGATGCTTTGGATGGACTTATTGATACGGGGCAGGAATAGGAGCAAGGTTTGAGGGTGTCATGGTGATCCCGTGTAGACTCCCCCAGCTTTCCATCCTTTGCTTTCACGGTTCTCCATTGTTTCCTACCAGAGTTGTTTTGACTCTTACTGTGTGTTTACGTCATGCTACAGGAGAGAGCATAAGAAAAGGGCTTTACAAAATGTTCCTAGAGATTGCTGTGCCAGCTCACACTGGATATGTCTACACTACAGAGAAGATCAAAGCTACCGCTGTCGATCTACCAGGGTTCAAATTAGCGGGTCTAGTTAAGACAGCTCATTCAAACTGAGGGGGGCACTCCGGTCAATGCTGGTAAGCTTGCTTCCACAAGGACTAAGGGAAGTCGAAGGAAGAGTGTTCTCCCATCGATTTCCTTCAGGGTAGACAGTGCCAAAAGCTGAGTTAAGCTCCATCAACTTCAGCTATGCATTTAACGTAGCTGAAGTTGCATATCTTAATTTGACAGGGTCCGGTAGTGTAGATGTACCCACTGAGATTTACTCCAGGGTTTGCTGGGTTTTGCATTCTTAGGTGTTGTATCTTTTGTGGCATTTGCGATGTCTGTCTCGCACTGTCCTGAGTGTAGGTGGCAAGCCACATCCTGCAGACCTTTGGGAGTGGAAATGTGGTAGCATCCTATTGACAAGCCTTGGGATACAGAATGTAAGAATGTGAACACACATCAGCTGAGGGTGTTTTCGCAGTCCCTGCCAAGTGGCACAACTGTGTGTTTTGTGCATTTTTGTTATGAGCAGATAAGTTGCTCTCTCCTCCCACTCCCACCCCCACCACTGTCTCTGCAGCAGTGGAGATCTCCATTCCCACTCTCTCATTCATAAAACCAAATACAGGTTGAACCTCTCTAGTCCGGCACCTTTGCAACCTGACAGTGCCTAACCAGAGAATTTGCTGAACCACTAGAGGTCAATGAAGGCTAATGGCATACTAGGGTGCATTAGGAGGAACATTGCCAGCAGATCTAGAGACGTGATTATTCCCCTTTATTTGGCACTGGTAAGGCCACATCTGGAGTATTGTGTCCAATTCTGGGCCCCCCATTACAGAAAGGATGTGGACGCATTGGAGAGGGTCCAGTGGAGGGCAATGAAATCGATTAGGGGACTGAAGCATATGACCTATGAGAAAAGGCTGAGGGATTTGGGCTTGTTTAGTGTGCAGAAGGGAAGAGTCAGGGGATTTGATAGCAGCCTTCAACTACCTGAAGGGAGGTTCCAAAGAGGCTGTTCCCACTAGTGACAGATGGCAGAATGAGGAACAATGGTCTCAAGTTCCAGTGGGGGGATCTATGCTGGATATTAGGAAAAACTATTTAACTAGGAGGGTGATGAAGCACTGGAATGGGTTACCTAGAAAGGGGGTAGAAGCTCCTTCCCTAGAGGTTTTTAAGTCCTGGCTTGACAAAGCCCTGGCTGGGATGGTTTAGTTGGGGTTGGTCCTGCTTTGACAGGAGATTGGACCCGATGACCTCCTGAGGTCTCTCCCAACCCCGTGATTCTATGAGTATCTAGCAGCATTACCAACACTTCCACTGATTACTGAGCTCTTAAAGATATTTAAGGGTAAATTAGAGCTAAATAACAACATAGAACACTGAGAGCCAGGACTGGTGGCTGTAAACAAACTTTATAGGACTGCAGGAAACTTGGCCACACGCATGATAAGTGGACATATGGCTTACTAAAATCATGCTGGATCATGGATGTTGCTGGACCAGAGAGCTTCAATCTGTACAAGCACACACTAGTTGTGAGTAGCATAGCCACTGGGCCACTTGTCCTAGCAGTGCAAGTCTGTGTCTATTCTGGGCAGTTTCCTTTTAAAGAGCTTTCTCTGCCTTGTGCCATTGCAAAATCCAGACACAGAGTCTCCTGACCCCGGGAGAATTTCAAAGGGACCTGCTCTTTTGGAAACATTGTCTTCCTGTTCTCACTCTTTAAAATATTTGTCGTGACTTCATCTTCCGATGCTTTGTCCACCCACTCACTGGCAAAGGAATTCACTTCCCCAAAGGGACACTTCCCTATCACAGCCACTGCTGCGTTGAACTAAAGAGCTGGATTCTTCTGCACTTCAGGAAATAAAGTTGTGAAACCCTTGAACTTCCTGAGTTTGGGGAATATGTTTTTACATTTTATTTTAAGTTCTGACTTCCCAAGACCGTGAGAGATGGAAGTGCAGTTCAGGGGACACAACCTGACGTGGAAGGTGGCAGAAAAGGAGCTTGCTAACATGATGCTAGTCAAAAATGCTTTTGACACACCCACCTCAGTCAAAATATGCACCTTCAAGTATGGTCACAAGGACTTATCCAACACCTATGCAACTTTCTTGCTGCCTCATTATGCATGAGGCCATGAGTACAGTGTATTCACTTGACAAAGGCCAGAGAGTACTACAGTATGACTACATTTAGACTGCATTGCTTTTCCGGGATACCGCAAGGAACGCATCCACTTTTCCGAAAAAATTTTCTACGAGGCATAAGGAATGTGTCGAAAGAGCACTTTTTTCCAAAATTTGGTGCCATGTAGACGCATGAAATTTCAGAAAAGCCTCTTCTGAAAGTAAATTGGAAAAAGATACGCAATTTGCACACTGCAAATTGCATATCTTTTTCCGATTTAACATTGCAGTTTAGACGTAGCCTATGCATGTTTAAGAGCCTGCATTCAATTTCTGGAAGGAATTCTGCTGCGGTCAGAAAAACACTTTGCATCATACGTGCTCCATAAGGTATTTCTGCAGAGGCGGATGCCTAGCACTGACAGACAGACCAGTCCAGTGAAGAGGACCCTAGAATTTGAGAGACTTGAGTTCTAAGCCTGGCTCGTCTGGTGACCTGCTGTGTGGCCTTGTCCTAGTTGTGTCTGTTTCTGGTGTCATCCTTTGCCTCTCTGCCCTACTAGACATATAAGCTTTTGGGGGCTGGGGCTGTCTAGCAGAATGGGACCCTCATCTCTAACGGGGCCAGTTGGTGCTACCATAATGCAAACGATAGACTCTGATATCAGTCGCTGTAGATGGGACCATGACTGCATAATGCCCACAGTGCACTATGGTCTGTCAACACATACAGGCAGACGAGCCCCTGCCTTGAAGAGTTTGCATGTTTTATTTGAGTTATAAGAATATAATGGCACTTCTCCCTCTGAAATTCCTTAATTGACTTGCCTAGTGCCTGTACAATGGTCTTTTTCTCAAAAGTAGTAATGTTTGGAGAACTTATCTGCAGCTCTGAGCAGAATAACGCTTTGTCTCTTTCTTTTGTTAGAAGCAAAGGGCTGAAAGGGAACCAATTGCAGCACAGTTGTCTCTTGACATAGTTATGTCAAGGATGTGTGACATGAGTTTCCTGTTCAATAACTGGACTAAAGTTAAAAAACAACGAATAGTCTAGCACAGGGCTACTCAACACACGGCCCGTGGGCTGCATGCAGCCCACGGCCCGTTTGTTTTCTGCTCGCGGGTGAGAGCCAAAACAAAGAAGTAGTCAATATAATGGTCTTCTGTTAATATGCATTTTAGTAGTTAAATTTCTGGACTGTTATAGCACTTTTAATGAGCGGTCATATGGGTGGAAATTGGGTAAATATCACATTTTATTAATATGCGTAGTCTTGCCTTAATCTTTGTATTCATGCCCATCAGTGTGAAAGAAGCTATTTGCATATATTTGCATATATATTTGCATGTATATGCAACAACACTTAAGTTGCAGCCCTTGGCATGTACTGTGAGTATCATTACGGCCCCAGGGCTTCCAAAGTTGAGTAGCCCTGGTCTAGCAGCACCTTAAAGATTAACAAAACATGTAGATGGTATCATGAGCTTTCATGGGCAAAACCCACTTCTTCAGACAACTGGAGCAAGGGGTCCAGAGGTCCAAAAAAAGTTGTGAGTCCCTGGTTTCAGCCCCGCTAGAGAGCACACATGAAAAAATACTGGTCTGCCTCATGTCCAGCACAACTTGCAGCTGTGTTGTAAACAGTGCATGGTACTCTCCTGTTCCGAACTAGAGTCAGGTGTAGCGTATATGCAAATTCAACTCCCCCTGTGAACAGTTCACAGATCTATCTCTCTGCTCCAGCCTGTCCACACTAACAATGTCAGCCTGTGTCTCTGACATCTCCTTGTGGATATCTAGCTGGCAGCTCAAGCTCAACAGAGCTAACACAGAGATCCTATTTTTTTCCTTCTCGCATTCTCATCTCTCTCTCCTTTCTCGATCACTGTGGATAACACCATCATACTGCGTGTCAAGCAGTCCAGTAACTGGGTGTCATCTTCAATGCAGGCCTCTCTAGGTCCTCGCATCCAGGCTGTGCTTAAGTTTTGCAGAGTTTGCTGTATAACGTCTCTACTAAGATACGACATGTCTTAGCTATCCACACAGCTGAAACTCTTGTCCTGTTCATGCTCTCATCTTGACTACTGCAGCATTCTTCTAGCTGGCCTTGGCAATATTACTCTGTTCATGTCCACTCAGAAAGCTGTCAGAAAGATGCAATTTTTCTAAGCAGTTCTTTAACCGTGTCATCCCTTCCTTTGCATTCTGCCACTGGCTCCTCCTTTCTGTTGCATAAAACATGAGCTATTTGTCTTCACTTTTAATGCAGTTCATAGTCAGCTCCTGCCCTACCCATCTTCTCTCATTCAGTACTTAAAACACCCCTTTGCCTTGATGCCTACCAAAAAAACCCAGGTGTCCTCAGTAGTTTTTTTAAATCAAGTTGCTACAACAACTCCATCAGCCTTATGTGATTTACAGCTAGCTAGGCAGAAGTCCATCCATTTGTTATATACATTGCAAGAAATAATGTGGCGACTGCCTTCTAAATGTAAACATTCCCATTATCATCATTTACACTCCCAACTTTTAGTGGAAAATTGATATGGAGAGCTGGACCAAAAGGCTTCTACAACTGTGGGGAAACTCTTTTGGGGTAGGAGCTATTTTGCATTTGTACAGCACCTGACACCTCTGGCTCCTCAGAGATTCACCAGGCAGGCTATCATGAAGCTAAGGCTCCAGTTCCCAGGATCAGTGATCGGAGTGCCAAAGTGCTACCACAATACAAGTGGTAATAACACAACTATTTTCATTATTCGTAGTGTGTGAGCACCATGCTGAGAGAGGAAATGTTCAGGTTGCCTGGATAGGAATAATGAGGAATATTAGCATACTCAAAGATAAAAGTATCCAGAATATTTAGGATATAGAGGTGCAACATACGCAATAAAGTTGTAACATGGGGCCTTCTTGTCTATAAAACATCTAGCTTAGCCAAATTATCCTAGGATTTAGGATAAATTAGCATAAGCAAGATAATAATAAACCTGCTGAGCTTGTGTCTCTGTGATATGCTGAGGTTTTGAAAATAATTGCTGAGTGTCGATGATAATGTCTACCAGAGATGAGCGGACACCACATGATGACTGTTGGTAGTCGGGGTGGAACGGCAGAGACATCCTTAAGGTTACTGAGGTGATAAGATGATGTAAATGGTAATGAGCTAGCCTGTGAAAAACAGGATGCCGTAAATGTAATAAGAGGTGAAGTTCAAATAAGGAAAAGGGGTTAAAACGTTCATAAATATGTATGACCACCCAACATTACACGCTGCGCACCGGTGGGTGTCAGGCACATTATGTGTCTACGTGCCTTGATGGCGGGAGATGCCAGTCACTGGGGCAAACATAGAAAGGATGATGATGAGGATTAACGCTTTGGGTTTTCTCACAAGTCATGGGGTGAGTCATCCAAATACAGGACATTCTGTATTCCCCCTTCCCCTCCTTTACCAGAATGCAATGTGTGTATTGTTGGGCTAGTAAAAAGAATTATTATAAAAAGAGCACTAGGTAGTGTTTGTGCACCATGGGATCCTCCTCCTATTGATAACCTCCCTATTGTACTCCATTTTGAGAGCTGGACTGTCAGGGTATGTCGCTACAGAGTTTTGTTGGAAAAACAGCTGTTTTTCCAACAAAACCTGAGTTACGACCACACTGCAATCGCGTTCTTCCAAAAGTAAATCGAAAGAACAGAGGGGTTTTTCCGGCATTGGTAATCCTCTTTCTACGAGGAAGAAGCCTTTTTCTGAAAGAGCTCTTTTGGTAAAAGGTGTGTGTGGATGGGGAAGAGGGAGTTCTTTTGAAAGAAGAGGGAAGAGGAAAAAGCACAGGTGCCCTGCTGGCCAGTCCATCCATAGTAATCACAGCTTAAATGCAAGATAGCATCCATTCAGTGTGGACACTATGTTTCGAAAAAGCAGATCACTTTTTTTATGCGCTTTTGTGTGTGGATGGTCTCTTTCGGAAGAAGTTTTTTCAGAAGATTTCTTCAGAAAAAAGGTTCTTCCGAAAGAAGCCTGCAGTCTAGACATAGCCTCAGTAGGTGTAAACCCTCATAAGAACATAAGAACGGCCATACCGGGTCAGACCAAAGGTCCATCTAGCCCAGTAGCCTGTCTGCCGACAGTGGCCAGCACCAGGTGCCCCAGAGGGGGTGGACCGAAGACAATGATCAAGCGATTTGTCTCCTGCCATCCCTCTCCAGCCTCTGTCAAACAGAGGCCAAGGACACCATTTTATCCCCTGGCTAATAGCCTTTTATGGACCTAACCTCCATGAAATTATCTAGCTTCTCTTTAAACTCTGTTATAGTCCTAGCCTTCACAGCCTCCTCTGGCAAGGAGTTCCACATGCTGACTACACGCTGTGTGAAGAAGAACTTTCTTTTATTAGTTTTAAACCTGCTACCCATTAATTTCATTTGGTGTCCTCTAGTTCTTCTATTTAGGGAACTAATAAATAACTTTTCTTTATCGGCCCTCTCCACACCACTCATGATTTTATACACCTCTATCATATCCCCTCAGTCTCCTCTTTTCTAAACTGAAAAGTCCCAGTTTAACCTCTCCTCATATGGGACCCGTTCCAAACCCCTAATCATTTTAGTTGCCCTTTTCTGAACCCTTTCCAAGGCCAAAATATCTTTTTGAGGTGAGAGACCACATCTGTACACAGTATTCAAGATGTGGGTGTACCATAGTTTTATACAGGGGCAGTAAGATATTCTGGGTCTTATTTTCTATCCCTTTCTTAATAATACCTAGCATCCTATTTGCCTTTTTGACCGCGCTGCACACTGTGTGGAAGTTTTCAGAGAACTGTCACGATAACTCCAAGATCTCTTTCCTGATTTGTCGTAGCCAAATTAGCCCCCATCATACTGTACGTACAGTTGGGGTTATTTTTCCCGATGTGCATTACTTTACACTTATCCACATTAAATTTCATTTGCCATTTTGTTGCCCAATCACTCAGTTTGGTGAGATCTTCTTGGAGTCCCTTACAGTCTGCTTCTGTCTTGACTATCCTAAACAGTTTGGTATCATCCATAAACTTTACCACCTCACTGCTTACCCCTTTCTCCAGATCATTTATGAATAAGTTGAACAGGATTGGTCCTAGGACTGACCCTTGGGGACACCACTAGTTACCCCTCTCCATTCTGAAAATTTACCATTTATTCCTACCCTTTGTTTCCTGTCTTTTAACCAGTTCTCAATCCAAGAAAGGACCTTCCCTCTTATCCCATGGCCATGTAATTTACACAAGAGCCTTTGGTGAGGACCTTGTCAAAGGCTTTCTGGAAATCTAAGTATACTATATCTACTGGATCCCCCTTGTCGCATGTTTGTTAACCCCTTCAAAGAACTCTAATAGATTAGTAAGACAGGATTTCCCTTTACAGAAACCATGTTGACTTTTGTCCAACAAATTATGTTCTTCTACATGCTTCACAATTTTATTCTTTACTATTGTTTCGACTAATTTGCCAGGTACCGAAGTTAGACTTACCGGTCTGTAATTGCCCGGATCGCCTCTAGAGCCCTTTTTAAATATTGGTGTCACGTTGGCTACCTTCCAGTCATTAGGTATGGAAGCCGATTTAAGGGATAGGTTACAAACCACAGATAATAGTTCAGCAATTTCCCATTTGAGTTCTTTTAGAACCCTTGGATGAATGCCATCCGGTCCTGGAGATTTGTTAACATTAAGTTTTTCTATTTGTTCCAAAACCTCCTCTAATGACACTTCAATCCGGGACAGTTCCTCAGATTCATTACCCACAAAGGACGGTGCAGATTTGGGAATCTCCCAACGTCCTCAGCCGTGAAGACTGAAGCAAAGAAATCATTTAGTTTCTCCGCAATGGCTTTATCGTCCTTGATTGCGCCTTTTATAGTTCGATCGTCTAGGGGACCCACAGGTTTTTAGCAGGCTTCCTGCTTCTAATGTACTTAAAAACATTTTGTTATTTCTTTTTGAGTTTTGGCTAGCTGTTCCTCAAAATCTTTTTGCTTTTCTTATTACATTTTACACTTGATTTGACAGTGTTTATGTTCCTTTCTATTTATCTCACTAGGATTGGACTTCCACTTCTTAAAGATACCTTTTTGTCCCTCACTGCTTCTTTTACATGGTGGATAAGCCACGGTGACTCTTTTTTAGGTCTCTTGCTATGTTTTTTAATTTGGGGTATACATTTAAGTTGGGCCTCTATTATGGTGTCACCTTAGGGGTGGGTAATTTTGTTATAGTAACCTGTAACTAAAAATAAGGCTACACAGGGATGAAATGCAGAGGGGAAAAATTAATTAAAATTTCTGGGGAAAGCCTCTTTGAACTCTCTCAAGCTATGGGATTGCCTTCCAGGAACAGAGGGGTGGTACCCATCACAGGGCATTTAAAGCTAGTCTGTCTCTGATTCTGTGAGTAAATTTAGAATATCTTAAATCCTCAGATCACTTCCAGTTATTCTCTCTATTGATTGACTTCCTATCAGAAAGGCTCTTGTGGTACCACACATCTTTCAAGACAGATGTTTTCACTTAAACTGCCAAAAGTTGGCAATATGTTTCCATTTAAGCTGTACAAATGTGTTATTTGAAAAACACTTTAAATAGCTGAAATAGACACTGCTAATCGGCCTGTAGTATAATAGGGCTTTCAGACTCATGGCTCATTGTGCATTGGCATTCTGAGATTTATAGCCATCTTGATGTGGCAGTGCAATTAAATCTGCATACCATTAGTGAAAAATCCCCTGCAGTACATGCCTGGAAAAGTGAGCTGAAATCATCCCAGAAAAGAAAAGGTGAAGGTGTTTAAAAAAGGTCCAGAAACAATTTCCCTCTTCATTTACTTGTTTAACACCTTCCAGGATAGCAGTGCAGCACTTAGATTTAGTGCATAAGTTACCATCCTGGATACAATCTGAAATATCAAAATAATGGAGTCGGTTGGAAATTTTTTGCAGATGAACAACTTTCTGTCAGGAAATGAAGATTCATTGAAAGCAAAGTATTCCATGGGAATTTGCCACTTTGGGTGGATTTTTATTTTATTTTTGAAGGAAGCCAAGCAGAGTTCCTGTCAGCTCACTCCACCAACTCCTTGGCAGCCCACCTGGTGACTGCTGGGTTTCAGGCTCCTCTGGTTCCTCAGAGACCCACCAAGTAGGCTATCATGGAGCTAAGGCTCCAGTTCCCAGGGACCCCAAGAACGCAGGGAACATATTTTTGTTTGGAAACACCTAAATGTTGCAATATTCCACTTGGGCAAAAAGTTTTAAGTTTTTCTGGTGGTTTTTTTCAACCTCAATCGAGCTGAAATTTTTTCCAAAATCTCTTATTTTTTCTTTTCTTTTTTTTTTCAGACGTGGAATTTAGTTTCCTAGCCGGATCTACCAAGTAAGAGATATAATCAGTATCTTTTGATGCTTTCAAAAAACAGCGTGATCCAATGGGTGTTATAGTAAGACTTCAGTTCTGTGCCACTGACCAGCATGGGCAAGTCACTTCACCGACCTGTGCTCCTTCCCTCCCTTTATCTTGCCTCTTAAGGGATCTAAGAGTTTAACTGCTTAACTGACATGCATCAGCTTATCCATTTTGGTTGCAGTTAAACTCTTCTGTCCTGCACAAACATGCCAGCCACTGCCCCATGCTGTGGGCTTGATTTTCCTGAGTCTGCAGAGTGGGGCTAACAGCCAGCTTCCCAGAAGCGGGGATGGCAGCCGGGAGCCAGTGCGTGTAAGCTGGCTCCTGGCGCGATCTGGCTCCTGCTGCCAGCCCCGTTCCCGGGGAGCCGGTTCTACTGAGGGGTCTGCAATATAAGCCTTATACTGCAGAGCCCACAGAGGGCACCCCTCCGGCATCCTTCTCTCCTTAGTCCCAACCAACCAAAAGCACAGGATTTGGTGGTGATGGGGGACTTCAACTATTCAGACATCTGTCGGGAAACTTACACAGCAAGCAACAGACTATCCAATAAGTTCTTGGACTGCATTGGAGACAATTTTTTATTTCAGAAGGTTGAAAAAGCTACCGGGGGAAGCTGCTCTATATTTGATTTTAACAAATAGGGAAGAGCTAGTTGAAAATTTGAAAGTGGAAGGCAGCTTGGGTGAAAGTGATCATGAAATCATAGAGTTCATGATTCTAAGGAATGGTAGAAGGGAAAACAGCAAAATAGAGACAATGGATTTCAGGAAGGCAGATTTTGGTAAGCTCAGAGAACTGGTAGGTAAGGTCCCATGGGAAGCAAGACTAAGAGGAAAAACAACAGAAGACGGTTGGCAGTTTTTCAAAGGGGCATTATTAAGGGCTCAAAAGCAAGCTATTCCACTGTGTAGGAAAGATAGAAAGTATGGCAAGAGACCACCATGACTTAACCAGGAGATCTTACATGAGCTAAAAATCAAAAAGGAGTCCTATAAAAAGTGGAAACTAGGTCAAATTACAAAGCATGAATATAAGCAAACAATGCAAGTATGTAGGTCAAGATTAGAAAGGCAAAGGCACAAAACAAGCTTAATCTAGCTAGAGACCTAAAGGGTAACAAGAAGACATTCTACAAATATATTAGAAGCAAGACGAAGATCTAGGAAAGGGTAGGCCCATTGCTCAGTGAAGAGGGAGAAACAATAACAGGAAACCTGGAAATGGCAGTGGTACTTAACGACCTCTTTGTTTTGGTTTTCACCAAGAAGTTTGATGGTTATGGGATGCCTAGCATAGTGAATGCTAGTGAAAATGGAGTAGGTTTAGAAGTTAAAATAAAAAAAGAACAAGTTAAAAATTTCTTAGAAAAGTTAGATGTCTTCAAGTCACCGGAGCCTGATGAAATGCATCCTATAATACTCAACGAGCTGACAGAGGAGGTATCTGAGCCTTTAGCTATCGTCTTTGAAAAGTCATGGAAGTCAGGTGAGATTGCAGCAGACTGGAAAAGGGCCAATCTAATGTCCATCTATAAAAAGGGAAATAAGAACAACCCAGGAAACTACAGACCAGTCAGTTTAACTTCTGTGCCAGGGAAGATAATGGAGCAAGTAATTAAGGAATTCATCTGCAAACACCTGGAAGATAATAGGGTGATAGGTAACAGCCTGCATGGATTTGTAAAGAACAAATCATGTCAAACCAATCTGATAGCTTTCTTTGATAGGATAATGAGTCTTGTGGATAAGGGAGAAGCGGTGGATGTGGCATACCTAGACTTTAGTAAGACATTTGATATAGTCTCGCATGATCTTCTTATAAAAAAAACTAGGCAAATACAACTTATTTATGGCTACTGTAAGGTGGGTGCATAACTGGCTGGATAAACATTCTCAGAGAGTAGATATTAATGGTTCACAATCCTGCTGAAAGGACATAAGTGGGGTTCTGCAGGGGTCTGTTTTGGGACAGTTCTGTTCAATATCTTCATCAACAATTTAGATATTGGCATAGAGAGTGCACTTATTAAGTTTCCAGATGATACCAAGCTGGGAGGGATTGCAACTGCTTTGGAGAATAGGGGTCATAATTCAAAATGATCTGGACAAACTGGAGAAATGGTCTGAGGTAAATAGGATGAAGTTTAATAAGGACAAATGCAGAGTACTCCACTTAGGAAGGAACAATCAGTTTCATACATACAGAATGGGAAGTGACTGTCTAGGAAGGAGTACTGCAGAAATGGCTCTAGGGGTCATAGTGGACCAAAAGCTAAATATGAGCCAACAGTGTGACGCTGTTGCAAAAAAAGCAAACATGATTCTGGGCTGCATTAACAGGAGTGTTGTGAGCAAGACACAAGAAGTCATTCTTCTGCTCTACTCTGTGCTAATTAGGCCTCAACTGGAGTATTGTGTCCAGTTCTGGGCACCACATTTCAAGAAAGATGTGGAGAAACTGGAGAAGGTCCAGAGAAGAGCAGCAAAAGAATGGTTAAAGGTCTAGAGAACATGACTTATGAAGGAAAACTGAAATAATTGAGCTTGTTTAGTTTGGAAAGGAGAAGACTGAGAGGGGACATGATAGCAGATTTCAGGTATTTAAAAGGGTGTCACACGGAGGAGGGAGAAAAATTGTTCTCCTTGGCCTCTGAGGCTAGAACAAGAAGCAATGGGCTTAAACTGCAGCAAGAGAGGTTTAGGCTGGACATTAGGAAAAATTTCCTGCCTGTCAGGGTGGTTAAACACTGGAATAAATTGCCTAGGGAGCTTGTGGAATCTCCATCACTGGAGATATTTAAGAGCAGATTAGATAGACATCTATCAGGAATGGTCTAGACCAGAGGTCCCCAACGTGGTGCCCATGGGCACCATGGCACCCGCCGGGGCATTTATGTGCGCCCACCTAGTGACCAGGGCCGGCCCGGGCCATTCTTGCGCCCCGGGCCCCACCCCGGGTGCGCGGCGCATGCGCGGTGCCACCCCCGGGCGCCCGGAAGCCCCAAAAGGTTGGGGACCACTGGTCTAGACAGTACTGGGTCCTGCCATGAGGGCAGGGGACTGGACTCGATGACCTCTCGAGGTCCCTTCCAGTTCTAGTGTTCTATGATTCTATGAAAAACATACAGAATTAGTGGTTACAAGGTTACTTTTTAAAAACCTTTTTTACACTCCCCAGTTTAGAGTGAAAGCTCTGAGCAGAGACTGCTTCTTACTATGTGCATGGTTTTGGTTTGGTTTGGAGGGTGAATTGAATAACAATTTTAAAAAACTGAATTTTGTTCAATTTTTTATTTCAGGTTGTTTTGGGGGGTGTTTCTCTTTTTTTTTTTATCTAAATTTCTGAACAAAATACTGTTTCAATAAGAACTGTGTATCCTAGGAATTTATATAACCCTCCCCCATCCTCCTCTAAAGTGACTTTCAGTCAACCAATGTATTATTAACCATATTAGTCATTATTAAAACCCCATCACACATGGGGGACTGAGGCACAGAGAGACTAGATCAGTGGTTCTCAACATTTTTTCATTTATGGACCCCTGAATATTTCAAATGGAGGTGAAAACCTTTTTGGAAATCATGGTCTGTGAACCCCAAGGTGGTTCATTCATAGCAGATTGAAAACCACCAGAGTAGATGATTTGTCCAAGGTCACAAAGGAAGTGTGTGGCAGAGCAGGGAATTGTACTCAGCTCTCCCAATATCCAGACTAGCATTCTTCCTCTCCAGGGCATCCATCCAGCACCTTTTATGAACACGGAATTCAATATCCAACAGAAACTCTGGTAATTAAAATATATGTTGCCATGGTGGCTTTTATGGCTGGATGGGGTTAGAAGGAAACACCAAAAATCCATTTGGCAAAGAGGAAGAAGGAGAACAAATATTCTGGAAGATTATTTTTTCCCATCTATCTTTTTTTTCCCAGTCCAATATATTCAAAATTAAAATCTTGCAAACAACCAAACTCCATGGGTAAAATGTTCAAAAGAACCCAAGTGTCATTTTCAGAAGTGATTTTTAGGCACTTAAAAATTAATAGAAGGAAACTATTACAGGTTGGACCTTCCTGGTCCAGTACCCTTGGGATCTGACTGATCCTGAATGAGGGGGATTTTGCCAGACCAGGGGAGGTCATTTCTGGCCCTCACCAGCCCGGCATCTCCTGGCCTGGCTGCCAGCCTTCCCACCAGCCCCCCCTCCTGCCGCCAGCCCCACTGCCTTGCCGGCAGCAGGCCCCACCTGCACTCCCGTCCCGCCAGCCCTGCCGCGGCAGCGCGCAGTGTTGCCGCCAGGGCGCCCAGCCCCACTGTTTCAGCTGAGGTAAAGCTCCCTGAGCATAGATAATGGATTTGACACCCTACGTAAGTAAGAAGTTTAAAACTAATAAAAGAAAGTTCTTCTTCACACAGTGCATAGTCAACCTGTGGAACACCTTGCCAGAGGAGGCTGTGAAGGCTAGGACTATAACAGAGTTTAAAGAGAAGCTAGATAATTTCATGGAGGTTAGGTCCATAAAAGGCTATTAGCCAGGGGATAGAAATGGTGTCCCTGGCCTCTGTTTGTCAGAGGCTGGAGATGGATGGCACGAGACAAATCGCTTGATCACTGTCTTTGGTCCACCTCCTCTGGGGCACCTGGTGCTGGCCACTGTCGGCAGACAGGCTACTGGGCTAGATGGACCTTTGGTCTGACCCAGTACGGCCATTCTTATGTTGCCCTTGTATGGCTGCATGGGGCAAAGCTGGCTGTAACTGAGGTAAAGCTTTTAGAGGAGACCTAATCTGTGAAAACTAATACAAATTAAAGTCCACTTGTTTTTGCCTGAAGCTGTTTTCATGTGTAAGGCAGTGGGGATAGTATTCTGAGGTACTAGAAAAGAAATGGATCTGGACTACTAATCCTGTCATCTGAAGAAGTGGGTTGTGCCCACGAAAGCATTATACCATCTACATGCTTTGTTAGTCTTTAAGATGCTACTAGACTATTTGTTGTTTTTTAAGTTTTTCCTGTTACAGACTAACTTGGCTACCCCTCTGAAGCTAGAGAAGAACTGACAGACTAAACTAATGGTTGTCAAAGAGAGTGAATTTTGTGGAGCCATCTTTCTGGGAATCTCAACCTGTTATTTCTGCTAGAATGAAAAAGGTAGGGTGAAACAAATATAGAGAATATACCAAGGTTAAAATAATCTAAAGAGGAGATGAGTTAAAACTAAAAGTAAATGGAATGAGCAAAAGTTATTTAAAAATGTTTAAGAAAACTGAAAAAGCACACGTTAATAATACCCTACAAAAGATTGGTATCAGCAAAGTGGGGGTAAAGTAGCAGAAATAGGAATGTGAAATTATTTTACAATCTTATATTGTGTTCCTTTGCCTCTCCCCTTCCCTGGAAACTGTTCTTAGTAGATAAAAGACCTTGAAGAGCGTGTGATCTGTCAGCTTGGTGCCTTCTGGGGCATTAAGTAAATAAATAAAATACTAACAGTTGAAGAGCTGAGGAGATTGAAATGCACTTTGTGTTACTCTTGGTATGGAAATTCTAGGTTCTAGTTCAGGAGTGGGAGATAATTTTTGAAGGGGGGGCCACTTCACACATTTCGGGGCTGTGGGCTGCCCCGAAAGAGGCAGGGTCTTGGGCGGAAGGAAGGGGCCAGGAAACTTTGCATGTTCCCCTGCCCACAGACCCTGATTGGTCAGGGGCAAGGGAGCGTGTGAAGTCTTTGCCCCCTGCCCCCACCCTGACAGAGGCTCGCAGCACCTAGAGAGAACCACCAGCCATTTTGAACAGCTGGCGGTTCTCTCTGGTGCTGTGCACCCCTGATGCGGGGAAGAGACTTCACATGCTCCCCCATCCCCAGGTCTCAACTGGCCTGAGGCAGGGGCGCGGCAGAGTAGCCACGGGCCGGATCAACCGGCTTGGTGGGCCAGATCCAGCCTATGAACACTGTCTTGCCCACCTCTGTCCTAGTTAGTACAACTTAAAGAGAACTGAGGTCAAATCTCTTTCAGTTCAGTCCCCCCTTCCCTTTCTTCACCCTCCCAGGTCCCAATCACAACCAAGTCTATGTGTGATGTTCACCTTGGGATCTACCACAGTAGGTCAGACCATTGATCCATTCAGCCAGGTAGCCTCTCTCTTGGGCAGAAACCATTACTAGATGCTTGGAAGAAAATTAAGTACCACCCCAAATGCACCTACCCATCTAGCAGTAAATGGAGAGAGGGGCATCTGACCCCCATGGTTGTTGATTTACATTCTGAGGCCTGAGTTCTGGTTACTTGTAGCTTATCATGCCTGTCTACAAGGATAATTATTACTACTATTCGGTTTAGGATTATCCAACCATTTAAAAAAAAAATTCAAGCCACCGTGCTTGAATCTGAATTCTATCATCACCTAATTACACATCCTGGCTACACATAGCATTAAGATGAATTTCCTTTTAAATATACTTGCGATTAATTTAACTGAGCAGCTCCTTGCTCTCGTATTCTGAGATGATGGATTGTGAAATACTCTCCTTTAAATTAATCCTGGCTCCAGATTTCTGTGGGGCACAGTAGTCTCTCTTGGGCGGTATGCGAAGCATGCTTGTAAAAGATACCGTAAATATGAAAGCTACACACTCTGGTGATTTTAGTGTTGGCACATTCTCGATGTAGCAGAAAAACAAATTCAGCTCAGCTGTGGGTTTTTTATAACCCTACAGAAATAATCATTCAAATATGATGGTATCGGTGAGAGTAACTCCCTCTCATTAAAGCATCATCAGTTGAAAATGCGACTGTGTAAAGCTTGTAATACTTCAGATTGCTGAGTGGAAATATATTTCCTTAAAGAGCTTTGGTTTTGAGCCTTTAATGGTAAAATATGTCATCTGGCTGCTGTCACTGTTTTCGCTGGTTTGACGCTGTGAATAGTGCAGTGTTTAAATTTTTTTTATATAAATTATTTTACTCCATAAAATAGGGGCATTCCCTAAAGGGGGAAAAAAACCTTTGTGTTTCTATAGACTCTTCCATGTGACGATCCATAAGATGTCTACCAAAGTTAATTAAATA
Source organism: Rafetus swinhoei (assembly GCA_019425775.1). Lineage (NCBI taxonomy): Eukaryota > Metazoa > Chordata > Testudines > Trionychidae > Rafetus > Rafetus swinhoei. The sequence goes on along the minus strand of CM033428.1, from coordinate 34,953,199 downwards.
GAGATGGACATAAGCCAACCCACTGGAACCCAACAGCCCTCAATTTCTGACTCACACAACAAAAATTATCTGAATTTCACAGCTAGAAACTACTTGGCACTTCCCAGCAGCAGCTGCCTGTACAAGCGTTCCAGCCCTCCTGCTCTAAAAGTACACACCCTGCCCTCTTTTGTGTAAGGAAAATCTCACTAACCTGTTAGCTCTATATGGCTTATGATTGATACACACTCTTGAAGTTCTGAAACTATCCATTAGAGGGCAGTTCATGTATACTGGCCAGCTCATTACATTGGGATCTCAGGTTTCAGAGGTAGTAGCCCTAGTCTGTTTCAACAAAAACAACAGGGAGTCAGTCCAGTGGTACCTTAAAGACTAATAACTGTATTGTGGCATAAGCTTTCGTGACAAAAGCTATAAGAAGTAAGTAGCAGAGCTGTATAACTTCAAATGAAGCTTCCCAAGTCCTTTCAAGGCTTTTTGTTTTATTTTATTAATTGCAGGTATTAATGCTGCGCTGTCCCTTTGAAATGCTGCTGGGACTCCCCAGCTGACCCCAGGCTCCACTGCCCTTTTGAAACGCACAGGGGCAGCATTTCAAAGGAACAGCCGCCTCACAGTTGAGCCGGGGATCAGCTGTGTGGTGGCTGCCCCTTAGAAATGCCACCTCCATGTGTTTCAAAGGGGCAGTGGAGCCTGGGGTCAGCTGGGAACTCATCAGCTGATCCTGGGCTCCGTGCAGCATTTCCCCAGAACCTGGGGTCAGCTGGAGAGTCCCTAGCTGACCCCCGGGGCTCCACGGCTGCCCCTTTGAAATGCTGCCACTTTGAAGTACCCCTTCCTCCCACTTTGCTGCCTCTATCTGATAGAGGCAGCAAAGGGGTGGGGGTGGGGGGGCGGGGAATCGACTAGTCCACTAGTCTTTAACTTCCCTACTGGGAATCGACTAGTCTTTAACTTCCTTACTGGGGATTAGCTAGAGTGCCCAGCTGATCCTCAGCTCCGGGTTGCACTGTCCCTTTGAAGCACCGCTCCAGTGCTTCAAAGGTGCAGAGCAACGTGGAGCCAGGGATCAGCTGGGCACTCCAGCTGATCCCGGGCTCCTAATGTACTGCCTTTTGAGGCGCCGGGACGGTGTTTTCAAGAGGCAACGCAACCCGGAGTCGAGGATCAGCTGGGCACTCCAGCTGATCCTCGGCTCCGTGTTGTGCTGCCCCTTTGATGCGCCACCGCGGCGCTTCAAAGGGGGCAGTGCTGCATGGAACCTGGGGTCAGCTGGGGACTCTATCTGATCCCGGGCTCCATGCAGCGCTGCCCTGTTGAAACGTTGCAGCAGCGTTTCAAAGGGGGGAGGCACACGCGATTAATCGCGTGATTAATCACGATTACATTTTTTAATTGCTTGACAGCCCTAGTTTTAAACAAAGAATGGGAAGAAGAATGGGATAGAGAGACTTTATCTAGACAAAGATTTGGAAGGTGTTAGCTAATACCTTAGCTGGTATAGACAAGGCAGTGTGCTTCTGCAAGATATGCAGCTTTAACACTCTCATTAGATCACCTCATCTGAAGAAGTGGGTTTTGCCCATGAAAGCTCATGATTCTCTCTCCCTCTCTCCACACACACACACACACACACACACACACACACAGGACTACCCTTCTGAGGCTCTAACACATGTTACAGTGCCTGCAATAGGCTGTTAACACTAACCTGTTCCTAACACCTTTTAAATCCTAGTCTAGACAACATGTTAGTGTTAAGTCTTGTGTAGACAAGGCAGTATGCCTCTCACAAGTCTTTCAATGGTCAAATTAAAGCTTTACATCAATCATCTTAGCATGTGTGAAAAGCACACTGCCTTGTCTAGATCAGGATGGTAACACGTGTTAGTGAACACCTTCCAGATCCCAGTCTAGACAAAGCCTCAGTGACTTGCCCCAAGTCACACAGCAGGTCTGTGGTTCTCTACACTTCTGCTATTTTGATTTAGCCTCTAGACCATGCTTCCTGTTTTAAAAAAAGAAACCTATGAGTTCCAACCTGCTTCGCATCATAGGCGCCGATTCCAGGGGTGCTCTGGGGCTGGAGCACACACAGAAATAAATTAGTGAGTGCTCTGTACTCACCACAGATGTGCTCATCCCTCTGCTCCCATCCCCACCAGCACCTCTCACCTGTTGGCAGCCTCTTGATAACTCCTTACCTCCCTCCCAGTGTCTCCCACCTGCTGCAAACTGCTGTTTTGTGGCATGCAGCAGGCTCTGGGAGGGAAGCAGAGGAGCAGAGACAAGCGTCCTCGGGAAGATGGTGAGAAGAGGTGGGCTGGGGACAGATCAGGGTCAGGAAGAGGCGGGGCAGAGGCTTGGGGATGGGGTGGAGTGGGTGCAGGACCTAGCATGGGGGAGTGGTCAAGCATTCTCCAGCGCCTGTGCCTCACATTCCAGGTGCTCAAAACTCCTTCCTCACTACACCTCCTCCCAGCATAACATACCCACTCCTAATCACCAGCTCCAAATCCTAGAATATGGGCCAATCCATCCATTTTTAAATGATTTGACTAAAACATCCACCTAAACAGTGTGTGATTTGATTAGAATACACAGTTGTATGTACTTCTGTTAGCTTATTCATCACAAGCTTTTGTTTTCTTTTTCGAAGCCAAGGCTGGTACTCCAAGGCAGCTACAAGAGGAAAATTGAACAGATTTCAAGGGCCATTAACATTTACAGTACCTGGGTTTAATAAATTTTCAGTGCAAAAGTTCTTGCTTCAGTTAGCTTAGTAGCAACACTGGTCAAACCCACACATGTGCAATTTTCTGTATCTCCACTGTTGTAAATCCGTGATGGCAGTAAAAGCTGTGAAAAACAAGTAGTGTTGTATGCCTTACAGCCGCTGTATGTTGCTGATAAAAGAACTGGGCATAAAGGCTGCTTACATTAGGCCTGGACTCTGTCTCTTTCATGCCTTTTGTATGCCTGTAGACATCCTATGATAAGTGGGACTGTTACAGAAAATGTCAATGTGAATGATGGTTAATATCTCATCTGGGCTTTTGCCAAGTTATAAGCCTGTGAGAAATGAGTTGCAGCAGCTTTGAGACCTAAACCTACATCCTTCTTTCTGAATTTGCACAGAACCATTAGTCAGTGGTGGGAAGTGGTATTTGCCACTAAAGGTATGTCTACACAGCAACATTATTTTGAAATACCTTAGTCCGCGTCTACGTAGAAGGCAGTTATTTCAAAATAATGTTGAAATACTGTCAAGCTAGAGGACTTCTTACTCTGACTCCTGTAACCCTCATTGTACGAGGAGTGAGGGAAGTCGGAGGAAGACTGCTCGATTTCGAAATAAGTGCTGTGTAGATGGTATCAATTTTGAAATAAGTTATTTCAAAATAAGCTATGCAACTGACATAGCTCAATTTGTGTAGCTTATTTTGAGTTAAGCCCTGCTGTGTAGATGCACCCTAAGAGAGGCAGACTGGAGTCAGGGACAGAGCATTTAAATGCTTTGACAGAGGTCATAGAGTCAGAACCAGGAATAGATCCCTGGAGTCTTGACTTGCAGTTCACTACCATAACCCCTACATACCCCTTTTGACTGTGACCCATGATTATGGGATGGAGCAGTGGTGGGATGGTGTTCTCACTTACAAAGTGACTGAAAAGGATTTTCACTTGATTTATTGAGGACTTGTTTTATTCGGGCTTCTGAGAGCCATCTCTTGACCCTGCCAGGGGCTCTGCATGAGCCAGTCTTACTCGACTGAGCTTGTGGAATGTCCCATAAAATCCTTCCAGTGCTGTGCTTTAACCAACTCCGGTCCTCTTGACATTTCTGGATGTTTTCTAAACATCTCATGCCAGCAGCAATGTGTCAAATAAGCAGCATTGTGACGCCTGATGGATATCTGGATAAGGAGCGTGCCTCAGTAAGAAAGGAAGAGGTCAACATGAGTTATGTACACAACTTGAACAGGCAGAAAAGAGACATGTCCCTGTAGCCATAAAACAAAATGCAAAACTAGAAGCCAAGTTGGTCAATGACTGCACTGGCCCACAGGGGGGTCGTGTGGGAGAATGGGCTGGGAAGTGGAAAGAGCGTAATTGAGTTTGATTGAATGAATATTAGTTGCAGTTACTGTACTTTGAGCCTTGCTGGGTGGGAGCGAGAGGGTCAGGCACACAGCTGCCATTGCCAAGGTTCATGCTGTGACTTGAACCATTTGTAACCAGTTACTAATATGACTAGTACCCAGGCACTACCTCAAAGCCATGGTGAATAATCATTGCAGCCAAGCACATATCACCCATGCCAGTAACCTATCCTACATCTTCCTGTAACCAGCTTGTAACACTAGTTAACTGACCAGAAGAATAACTGTACTCATGTAACTAGACTTTCCTTCATCTCCTCAGTCTATGTGGTAAGAAATCCCAGAATGCATTGCTCCATAATCTGCTGGGGGTGGCCTTTGAGCATAATCTCCTGCCACTCAATCTCTAGCTGAAGCGTCATGGGTTAGCTTTCCATGGTTTTCACAGTATGCACTGGTACAAAATGATGGTTTTTGGGATGGGGGTGAAACTTACTGTGTGGACCCAATTAATCCATGCTCATTTCACGAGTTCTGGTGACGTGTGTCAGGATCTCATTACAAGGAAGGGCACAGGTTACTTGACATGCTCACAGGCTCTCAGAGAGGCAATGTGCATCTTCCAGTTTATTCCACACTCTGTGACTTTGTGCCAGGTTTTCAAAAGTTTTTAGAACCCTAAAAATGCAGAAAGGCACCTGACTTTCATAAGCTTCAGAGGGGTAGCCGAGTTAGTCTGTAACAGGAAAAACTTAAAAAAACAACAGGTAGCACTAACAAAACATGTAGATGGTATCATGAACTTTCGTGGGCATAGCCCACTTCTTCAGATGATTGGAGTGATAGGCATCTCAAAAGCACCTGTCTGCCTCTTCAGGAGCCTAACTCCTGTTGGAAATCAGTACTGCCTTATCAGCTAGTATGTTAATAAGATATTTCAGCAACAATGCTGGCTTTCAGTTGATTGTGAATTTAATCGTGTAGGGCAAGTGGGATGAAAAAAACCGTCACTTTCACAAGATTACAACAAACAATATGTTTTAAAAATGTTTATCTCCATCAGTTGGAATCTTTTTAATTGAAATTCTTGTCAAATTCTTATGAGATTGGTTGCATTTTAGCTAGTGTTTTTATACCCTCTTATTTGCCAAAATGTTTCAAATGTAAGTACATTAAGCTCACCTTAGTGCAATGCAGAAGCCAGTTCTATCCCAGGAATGAACTTTGATCTGGAGGTAGCAGGTGCCTCATGTAGATATAAGGAGGTGAAAAAATGAAGTTGTTTGTGTAGCAATTCATCATTTTAATAAGCATTAAAACATAAGTGAGGAATGCTACTATACATGTTTCACGTTTTTTGTGCAGCAGGACCACTGTTAATATTGGACTCTAATGTAGCCTCGTGATGTGCTGTACCATGCAGGTAAAACAAAGGCAGTGACACAGAATCACCTTTGCTAACTATCTGAAGGACAATATTAAGAATGATGAATTGGATTTAGATAGTCTTGCGCCTCTGGAGAATGAGGTTGAAATCCAGTCTTTTAAAGAGGAATAGAAGCAGTATTTAAGTCAGGACTAAGCTGTGTTGGACAGAACACAATGGTGAATTGTATATGATGCTGAGCTCAAGTTAATTCTGTTAGCGCTGTACTTTTGTGAGCTTTAAAACAGCCACAAAGTTTTTTTAAAAAGGCCCTCGGTCATCGTCTGTATCAAGATCTCAACTCTGTGCAAAATTGAACATGTGGTTCAGCCCATTTGAGAGAGACTGTTAGCTATTCAGTTTGGATCCAGTTCTAAACTACTCTTACATTGGCAGTTGCATGGCACTCAGACTTTATTTGGGACCAATCTCCAATCTATTTTAATGAGGCTTTAACATTTTACTTGTAGATGTTGAATATAATATTAAAACAGAATGGTCATCTTTCCTTGGTTGTCTTTTTCCCTGTTATGGCAGAAACATTTGGAAAATATTCTTTAAATTGATCAGTACCCAGGATTTAGGGTCTAATTCTGCTAACGGACCATCCCCAAAGGAGCTAAGAACCTTAATTGCCAATTAAAATCAATGAGAACTGAGGATGTTCAGAATTTTCAGAATCAGCCTGTAGGTTGAACATGTTTCTGCACAAAGCCTATGAGCATAATAAAACATGAAGTGCCATGTATTTTACAGTGTCATAGAAGTAATTTGTAATAGATAATTTATGTAAAAAAAAGTGATGTGTCTCCATAGAATGTAAAGCTGAACATTGCAGCTGAATATCTCATGAACCTTCTTCCGTCCAGAGGAAAACATGCTCTGAAAAGCATTTTTTAAAATCTCTATTAAAAACCATTTATACTACCTCAACTCCAGTAGCTTAGATAATGAAATTGTAGTTGATACCAGGAAGGGGGCCTGCTGCTGACTATAGATTTTCTCACACCCGTTCCGTCCTACTTTTGTTGTGGTGCTGAGTCCAAGTCCAAAAATGCTGCAAGCGCCGATACCTAGTAATTTGCCCCTCCTATTTTTTTCCTACAAGAAACAGTGCAGAGTTTTGAAAGTCTGAGACTTAGTGCCAAGGAAATAAAATATTACTCAATTTTCTAACTTGCATACATATTTAACAAATAACTCATCACCAATTTCATTTCATAATGCAAACGGATTTAGATATATTGGGTAGATACTGTAACCAAGCGCATGGAGTGGGCAGGGTACCTGTGAAATATGTACCTGTCAGCCAAGGTTAATTAAGATACATTGGCTTCTCACAGGTAAACAGTCAAAAGAAAAAGCTTCTCTTTCGTCTACAGACCAATACAGATTATAATAGGGAAACCTCGGCATTTTCTTTTATAAGGATTCTTCCCAAATAAGTCTCTTCTCTCTCCCCAACCCACCACTTTCATGTAAAGGCCTTGGCAATTATTTGTATTGCCCAGGGCATGACCCTACTCTCTCTCAAACCATTGAACATAACTTGGCATAGCTCTTCAAGACTATGCTATGACTTGCTCTTCTGGATTTCTCTCAGGTGACATTCCTCTAGGGAGCACCTTGTTACTTCAGAATTCACTACAAATCCCAACCTGACTGTGGCATGTAAAAATGCAGGTATCATGTTAAATAACACTTCTTCACGTCAAAAACAAGCAAAGCTTTCCCAAAACACCAATATTAAATGTCCTTTCCTGTTGGCCATTAGAAAAGCTAAATGTTATTTTCAAAGTGCTCAAATCCAGAAGTGTTTGTCAACATAATCTAAGTTGTTTTATTTTGCAGGAACACTGCAGTCTAAATATGACAGGTATGACAATATTTGAAACAAACCTTATGGAACTAAGTTAAAACACTTGATAGGGTTTAGTAGTCCAATGTACTAAAATGCAAATGTTTATGTACTATCATGAGAGTATATAGAATTTATGTAGGAAGAAATCACGATTAATGAAGTTTTTGGAAGCCCCAGAAACATCACAAGGTTTTTTGGGACAATCTGTGGGAAGTGGATTGACTAGGAAACATCTTTGAAGTTGCATCTTAAATCAAAAAAATATTGTTTGGTTTATAACATATTCATGGTCTCTTCTCCAAAGGCCCAAACTTGATAAATTAAAGATTTACAGAGTCGTGAGTGTTCTTGTGCTGAGCAAAGAGTGTTGTGAACTGGAAGTTAGAGGAAAACTTCTAGGATTGACAGGTGTCCAGTTTTCGCCCAGACTGTCTGTTATTTGGTTCCTCCGTCCGTTAAAAAAATCAGAAAATACCAGACATGTATTTCCTGTTTCCATTGGTCGGAAGGCCGATGGGGACAATTTTCCCCTGCCGCGTTTGGCGGGGCCGGGGGAGTGAGGAGCACGGGGCCATTTAAAGGCACAGCACCCTTTTTTTTTTTTTTGGCTTAACAACTTTGGTCTCCCCCTTTTTTTCAATTTTTTTTTGCTCAACAACTTTGGTCTCCCCCCTTTTTCTTCTCAACAGAATTTTTTCCTTGGGGGGGGTTCAGTAATTTTTGTTAAACCATCTGGCAACCCTAAAAACCTCTGAGTGTGGTTTTGAAGAACTTTTACTTACCACAGTGCATTTTAGAACTGGGTTGAGCCCTGGTAAACTTATTAGCATGCATGCAGTTTCTTTTATTGTTTTAACTTGTTTTTTCTATGATGTGTTTACCTTAAGAATAAAATGTGCTTGCTTAGAAATAGCTATGTGGTAACTATTCCTGTGACAATTATACGCTGTTCTGTCTCTGTAGAAAAGGCAAAAGAAGCTCACTTAGGCAGTCTTTTGCTGGGGATACCAAAGTATCGTCAGGAAACTGTGCAGCCTGGAAATACCCCAAGCAGAGAAGAGTGAGATGCGAGTCTCCATCCATGACAGAGAGAGGCACTACAGATTGAGTTGCCCTGAGCTGTGACACTAGCTAGTGCTGACTGAACTGCAAAAGTTTTGGAGGTTTAGTTTGGAGAGATGGTCTAGATTGTTTACGTTGGCTTGTCTGAAGGTCTTAAGCCTGCAGAGCTGTGCTGGAAATCTCCCAAGATATTGTGAGATTTGTTCTTGTGATATCGGAAGCACTTCTAATGGTGGCTAAATTCAGAAATGTCAAGCTACCATAACAGAAGATGTTTAACCTAACTTGAAGTAGGACACAGGGGAATGAAAAATTGCCAGTAATGACACTTTTTCCCTTTAGTATAAATTAACTAAACTTTTTCAAACCTTCTTGGTTATTGCTTTTGGGTCAACCTGAATTTTGGCCCATTGTTTATTCAAACTGTTTCCCAAGTATTATCCAAAGGAAGAACTGAAGTGTAAGCTTCCAGGTGGTGCTAACAGCATTGCAAAACAATAGATTTTACATCTTGAATGAATACATATTATGTTAACAATGCTCATTTAAGGCACTATTATGATTATTAGTAGTTATTTGTATTCCAGTAATATGTACAGTCCCTGCCTCAAATATAAAGATTTTGTGTGAAGGAATATGTTTTAATCAGAATCTAGCCTATTTTAAGCTATGTCTTCCATATAATATTATTATTATAGATACTTTGATTCTATTTACAGTGCACTTCAGTTTTTATATGAGTATTTAAAATATCTAGAATACAGGCCCGTGTACTGCAGGCGGCTCTGAGGGTCAGCTGACACCAGCCCCGTACCTTCTGCCTGAAGCCCGCCCTTTCCAGGAGCATGTATCTTTCCCACCACCACCTTGCCCAGGGGTCTTGCAATTCTGTCAGCCCCCAGGTGAAAGCCTCAAAGGTAGACAACATTTAAGGTGTGGAATACCAGTGCCAATAGGTATAGGAAACAATATTCCATAGTCACAGAAGTACTATGCTTGGAATGCAGCATATTGTGAGTGTCTGAAGGCAGAAGAGAAAAGGACAGAGGCAGAAGGAAGAGTGGCAGGGAAAGAGGAAAACAGATGGAACTAATACAGATATTAGCTAGGGCTGTTACAATAACAACAACATGTGCTTGCTTGGGTCCATTTTAAATAATTCCTTGTGCTCAGGGAACATGGTCTTACAATTCAGACTAACATGGAGCCACCTCCTATTATGTATTATGAAAACAAATAACCCTTTACAATCCAAGACTTGTAAGGAGAGTTCATATACAGAAACCATAGGTTGGGTAAGGAATACTTCCCAGTACAAGGCAATTGCAGGCTATTTGTAATGGAGTCATCCATCTTCTGAAGCTGGATGGGTACCTATGTTCCAGGAATAGGCTGGCTTGATCGATTCCCTGTATAAGGGAAGAAATGCTTACTAACCCTTTACTTATATTGTGACCCCTTGCCAGCAGCTGCTAATTTCATCTGGTAAGTGAATTTCATCCCTTCTTTTGACTTCAGGATTTGTAGCAGGATGTTTTGTCCTGATTTAGAAAAACATTTTTAATTAAAAAAAATCCATATTTAACACTTTTGTGAACTTTGGATTTAAAAGCAAGCCCTTTGTTGTTATCCAACAATCTGAGCTCATCCCGAAATCCTTAAAAACAAAGCCAAACAAACACAGGGCACTCAACATTCTTATGTAATAGCCTCAGGTTTTTGGCAAAGATCAGGTGGGAAGCAGCATGGAACTTTCAATTATATAACTTTGAAATTGGGTGGACTTCCTTTCTGGATTCACCTCTCACGGCACCAGTGAGAAGGGTATGACGAAGCTCTGCTTTCATAAGTGATTTTTAACAAAAAGTATTTCCTACTCTTGTCTGAGTTCTTTACAAGAGTTTCTTTGGCTTGGAATCAATGTTCTATCAACAGTGCCGTGAATGGAGGAAATTCTGCCTCCTGGAATGTGGTGGGAATAATAGTTCTCCTCTTTCTCCAGGGCAGAACAAACACAGATTATCAACCAACTACTCTGTACAGCTGCTCTTGTCAGTGGCAACAAGATGAAATGAGGGGTTCCCACCTTCTGTACCGGAGACCATCATGCCAACAGTGTGGATGCATGCTGCTCATGAAATATCCACCCTCATGTCTGATGTTGGAGAAGGCCTTAAATAATGTAGGATAAAAATAAAATTTCCCTCCCAGAGTGATACTCAACTGAAGTGTGTGTGTGTGATCAAAATGAATTGTCTGTAATTTTTAGTTTACTCTGGAGAGAGCCTTTGCTGCCGAGTGAGAAGTTTGGTAAACGACAAATCAAGAAGACTGTCAGAATCCACTTCATCTTTGTTCATAGTGTGGACTGGATCTTCCTAGGCAGGCTGACTATCTGAGACAACACTCTTCCTCCATTCATAATTGAGTATAGCAATTCCTTACATGGAAAAGTGATATTAGGAAAATATGTAATGTATTTTTAACTGTCTTTCAATACAGTATAGTACAACGTTTCTTAAAGTGTGTTACGCGGCACACCGGTGTGCTGTGAGGCAGATGGAGATGTGCTGTGGAGAGAACAGAATTCAAAATGGCCACACTTAAAGACTCAAGTCTCCTTTTTTTTTTTTGCTCAACAACTTTTTCATGGGGGTTTCTTTTTTTTCTTAAGAAAAAAATCCTTGGTGTTCCACATAAAAAAAAAATTATTGTTTGGTGTTCCTCGGTCTTAAAAAGTTTAAGAAACACTGGTATAGTAACTGGAAGCTAGGAGAAGAGCCAGCATCATGTAACCAGCCACCTCCTCATAGGTCACAAGTTTGAGTCTGAGAACGCAAGTTTGAGTCTCAGTTCTGTGCTACTTCCCAGCAGTGTCCTTTTTTTAACTGCGAAGAGGCTTGCATTACTTTTGTGTCTGCTCTCTTCAGGAGTCAGACCTCAAAATCAAGAGATTATTTTTATTGGGTTATTTTTATGTGTCCTTTGGCTTCTGAGACTGTAGACCACAACTATGTCATTTTGCAAGATTTTGTCATTTTCTGTGAGGGCTAGAAACATTATTACAATGAAAATGTGAGATTTTCACATAATCATTTGATTTCAGCAGCTGAGACTTTGAGAAAAACACCAAATATCATGACTAGGGCTGTCAAATGATTAAAAAAATTAATCGTGATTAATCGCACTGTTAGACAATAAGAATAATAAGAATACAGCCCCCCTGCTCTAACCCAGTGCATCCACCCTTCCCCCAGAGCCAGACACCCCCAGTTCTCCTGCTCTAACCCAGTGCCCCTGCCCTCACCCAGAAACAGCCACCCCCAGCTCCCCTGCTCTAACCCAGTGCACCCACTCCTCCCCCAGAGCCAGGCACCCCTAGCCCCTCACCCCCCCACTCCAACACAATGCCCTTACCCCTCCTGCAGAGCCAGGCACCCACAGCCTCCCTGCTCTAATCCAATGCTCGACCCCTCCCACAGAACTGGGGACATAACCTTGTGGGGCGGAGGGTAACGCGGTGACTCCGTGGGAGGAGCCAACCCCCCCACACACATTGGACCTGTCCTCGGTCTCACTGGAGCCACCGCCACCACCGCTGCTGCCACACGCTCTTCCCTCCAGGCACTGGGGTGCATGCGCAGAGCAGCCGTGAATGGTCTGGGCTTGTGGCTCTGAATGTTCCATTTGACAGGCACATGCCACCATCCCCTCCCTAATCCTCTTTGCAGAGCAAAATCCCAAACATTTTTTGCCATTTAAAAAACTGGCTGGATGGAGATTTAACAAGTGAAAATGAGGATATGTCCGGGAAAAACTGGACCTATGGTAACCCTAGTTTAACATCCAGTAATTTTTTTTTTAACACATAAATTCTGTCCTGAGTTAATCACCAGCATTAACACGCGTTAATTGACAGCCCTCATAATGACATGTAATTAAAATCATGAACGTTGATAACACCATTTATCTGGTGTCCAGTGCTATCAACTCTTGGTTAACACTACTCAATTCATACTACAGAAAAACCTCACTTTAGGTCTATTTTCTGAAGGCTTTCAGTTGTTCTTTATATTCTCTTAAGCACGATAGGATGTTTATGTTCATATTTTGATTTAGGAGTTGGATGGAGAATAAAGAGGAATTAGCTAATTTTTTAAATATAAACCATTTAAAATTCCTTCCTTGATCATTCAGGAGGTTTAGCATAATCATACCAGTATCCGGTAAATCTAGATAAACTTCTATGGAAAACAGCTTATATCATGGACATAAAGAATGTTTGGAGGGACTTCAATCCATGGCTTCAGAACAAGAAATCCACATTTAGTGTCCTGTATAATTATCCCAGTGTGGAAAAGACATTACAGTAGAAATAGTGGTGTTGAACTGTAATCTCCAGTGTTTTGAATCATTGGTATATATTATAGTACTGCTGATAAGAATGGCCAAGATGTAATGCTTATATTAGCTTTATTTTGTGAACAAAACAGAATTACTAGTACTTAACATTAGTTCACAGAAGTCAACAAGGGCAGGGCCTCCAATTTGCTAAGTGCTTTACAAAACAAACCGAAAATGGGGGCCTGCTCCCAAAGTCTAAAAGACAAGATGCTCCCAAAGTCTAAAAGGCTGATGGGACAAACAAGGGGGCTAGAATAGGAGATGATGGAGGATAACAAAAATAATAGGCTTGAGGTCAATTCTTAGTCATCGTAAGCAGCAATCCCTTAAAATATGATTTGTCTCACACAATAACACTCTATCTTCAAAGTGTCATATCATAACCCTTTTGTGGCAAGGGCTGTCTTTTTATGCAAGTGGAAAATCTTATAGTATGTTATGGGCACTAACATACTAAAATCTCATAGTATGTTATGATCACACTGTAGAGCTGACCATTTTGCTTCTAAAACATGGTGCTTGAAACATCAGTATTTAATGTATGTGCTTATACTTAAAAATTGTCACGATGTCCTAAATTACACCATTAACCTAGAGACCGGGCAGTTGAAGCGTCCAATGAGAAGTAATAGAAGTATGAAGTTAAGCTTGAAGACCTTGCTTTGCCTATCATACTCAGATGGGAGTCCAGAGTAGTCACTTAGACCTAAATCTCACAAAGGCTTATGCACCTACTTATCTTAATGCATGGCATGTGGTCCCACTGATTTTGATGGGAGTAATTGCAGTGAGAAGTTATACATGCGCATAAGTCATAGGAACATGAGAATGGTCATACTGTGTCAAACTAAAGGTCCATATAGCCCAGGATTCTGCCTTTTAACCTTGGCCAATGCCTGGTGTTTCCGAGGGAATGAACAGAACAAGTAATCATCAAGTGATCCATCCCCTGTTGCCCAAAGTCCTTGCAGGAACAGCACATAAGGGAATCCTAGATATCCATTACAAATTCCTCTGTTTCCTGAGCGTTTAAAATCAAATAATTTCATTGTGCGTTGAAACTATGAAACAAAATGTCCAGTCCTTCACTGACTGACCTACATTTAACAACTTCATTATAAAGACGTAGTTCTTCAATTTGTTTAGTCTGATGGTAGAAATTATAGCTGGAAAAATTCCTGGAACTCATATTGTAAGCATATTTTTTCCTCCCTTTTAAAAATGTCAAACTTGCAACATGAGAGAGGATGAGTGTTAACTTGAATCTTGGATTGTACTAATAATAGAAGCACTGCACAATGCTAATGGTTATAGGCAAGCAGATTTTAAGGATGGAAGATGGAAAGTCCATTCACTTAAACTGTACAATGCAATACTTTCTGCCCTCCAGCCATTAGATCTACTTTATAACACAATTTAGAATAGCTGCTACTATTGCAGCAATGGATAGTTTTTGCATATGATGTAGGTAATAACTATTTCCTAGGAATTTGCAGGTATAGGAAGGAGTATTTTCTTCTTCCCTTGTGACACATTATCCTTTATTGTGATGGAGGGAGAGTCCTTGTCTTTCTGGTGCCATGCAGTGCATGGTAGTGAGGGCACTTTTCCAGAGGTGGTTTGTGGTGTTTTCATTTAGCCCTAGATGGCTGAGTTTGGAAGGGAAGGTGTGGTGGTGAGCATGAAGGTTTGCTGACCTCTGCTGTGGTCATTAATGATGGAGAGAGCTCTTTGCAAAATCAGGTAGGGTTCACTGGGTGAGCATTGGAATCCCAGCATAGCTGTACTTTGTATGTAACCAGGATAAACCCAGTAAAATCAGTTGAGTGAAGCTGGCTGAAAAAAGGGGAATTTTTTGTGAACATTTGATAAGGAAGGGTTTTGAATGATTGGTTTTGAGACCTTCACCCTGAAACGCTGAATGGGGGATGTACTCAGTTCAACACTGGTGTTCTCGGTGTCCTTTTCAACCTTTATGGAGAACTCTGTCATTGGTGTTGGTGGCCTGCCAAATGCTCTTGCCTTGCATCTCTACTCTCAGAGCGTGCCTATGCATATGTACTATCTGAGGGAGATTTTTAAAGGCATAAATAGCAGTTAGAAGCCTAAATCACCAATAGGGACCAGGTTCCTAATTATCATTAGCACCATTGAAAATTTCCCTCTCTGCATGTTGATTCACCCACTTTCTTCTCCTTCTCATTTCTATTCCCTGCAAGATATTCATTTTTACTGTACATTTAAAATAGCCTCACTACTTTAAACTTTCTGATCAATTTCATGCTTACAAATTAATGTTTTAAAGAGTTCCAGTATCTTAGCATGTATCAAGTGGCTATCTAGTCACCCTAATAGGTTCAGACATGTTCTTGCTCAGGAAGAATAGGCAGGGAAAAAAGGAAAGAGGTGTTGCCTTATATATTAAATATGTATATACTTGGACTGAGGTGGAGATGGACATAGGAGACAGATGTGTTGAGAGTCTCTGGGTTAGGTTAAAAGGGATAAAAGACAAGGGGGATGTCATGCTAGGGGTCTACTACAGGCCTCCTACCCATGCAGAAGAGATGGATGAGGCTTTTTTAAACAACTAACAAAATCATCCAAAGCACAGGACTTGATGGTGATGGGGGACTTCAACTATCCAAACATCTGTTGGGAAACTAATGCATCAGGGCACAGACTATCCAATAAGTATTTAATGACTTCTTTGTTTTAGTTTTCACCAAGAAGTTTGATGGTTATGGGATGCCTAGCATAATGAATGCTTGTGAAAAAATGGGGTAGGTTTAGAAGTTAACATAAAAAAAGAACAAGTTAAAAATTTCTTAGAAAAGTTAGATATCTTCAAGTCTGATAAAATGCATCCTAGAATACTCAGGGAGCTGATAGAGGAGGTATCTGAGCCTTTAGCAATCATCTTTGAAAAGTCATGGAAGTCGGGTGAGATTCCAGAAGACTGGAAAAGGGCCAATCTAGTGCCCATCTATAAAAAGGGAAATGAGAACAACCCAGGAAACTACAGATCAGTCTGCTCACACCGTGTGACTTTGGACAATGTTCCTGTGGACCACCGAAAAAGTCACCATGGACCACCACTTGAGAACCACAGGGCTAAGGGATTTGGAGAGTGAGGGGGCTCTGAGCTGAGCCTGGGGCAGGGAGTTGGGGTGTAGGAGGGGGTTCAGGGTGCAGGCTCTGTCAGGGAGTTTGGGTCTGGGGGGGCTCAGGGCTAGGGCAAGGGCTTGAGGTGTAGAGGGGGTACATGACTGGGGTAGGGCTTCAGAGCTGGCTCCAGCTGGACACTTTACCACAGGTGGTTCTTGGGTGGTGGTGCAGTGGAGCTAAGGCAGGCTCACCCCTGCCCTAGCCCTGCACCACTCCCAAAAGCAGCCAGCAAATTCCTTCCATCCCAGGTCCTGTTGTCCCCTTCTTTCCATTCTGTGGAGATAGAATACAGGGTGGAAGAAGGGGCACCCTGACATCAGAACTCCTCCTCTCCCTTCCCTGCTCTGTACCACAAGCAGGAGGTTCCTGGGGGGCATGGGGAAGCTCCCAGGCAAAGGACAGGATGTGTGCAGCAGTGCGGGGAGCGGCAGCTAAAGAACTGGCACTTGTTAGCCTCTTAGCCAAACCAGTCAGGATCACCTGTCAGAGGCTCCAAGATCTACCAGTAGATCTAGTCTACTGGTTGGTGACCACTGGAGTAAGGAAATATCCCTGGACATGGGGAAGAAGTTATAACGCTAGGGAATGTAGAGAAGAAGCAGCGCCCAGCTCAGGTAGGTGGGGGTGGGAGTGTGGGTGGGGGCCGGGTATCCGGGCGTCCAGTTGAGAGGTTTCCAGCCGCTCGGCTGGGGTTTCCGCGGCTGGCGTTGGCCGGCCAGGGCAGAGTCCTGGCCAGCTTGCAGCCACGGGAGCCAGGGTAGGGGCTGGGACTGTGTTTAGGAGCCTGGGGTGGGGGGAGAGGCTGTGCCACAACAATTCTGTGCTGTGCCACAACAATTCTGAGGATACAACAGTTAGCAAAGCAAATGCAAGTTCAACCGTCCCATTAATTTAAGTTCAGGTGAAACTGTTTGGTAAAATACTAAATTTTATTGTTTTTTTGAATAATGTGTATTATGTTTCTAATATTTTTGTAACACCTGTGTCTGAGACTCCCAGGCCCAGAGTGTGCCCCCCCAGGCCCTGACTCCTGGCCCCTGAGTGTGTGACTCCCAGCCTCTCCAGCCCCTGAGTGTGACTCTCAGGTCCTTGAATGAGTGTGCCCCCCAGGCCCGGACTGTGAGACTCCCAGCCCCTCCAGCCCCTGAGTGTGACTCCTCCAGCCTCTGAGTATGGGGTTTAAGCCATGGGGGAGTGGTTTGGGGATGAGTGTCTTTCCCCCACCACAATTCAAATAAATGTAGGATTATTTTATTAACATATTTTCAGTTTTTCTATGAAATAACTACTATGAATATATAAACAGGAGGGGGCACATTTTTATATTCTTGCCTCAGGTGCAAAATTAGCTAGTTATGGCACTGCTTCCCCCTCCTCCTCCCCCCCTCTGTTTTTTAATTGCCTTGGGCACCAAGTCTTCCTGAATTGTCAAAATGGGTCCCCATCTGGAAAAGGTTGGGAACTGCTGATCTAGATGGTGCTTGGTCCTGCCATGAGGGTAGGGGACTGGATTTGATGACCTCTTGAGGTCCCTTCCAGTTCTAGTATTCTATGATTCTATGTAAGAATCTAGTGATTAAGAACATTTTCATGAGCTTCAGATTTAAAATTAAAATAGAAATGAGGAAAGCCTCTGTAGATCTGTTCTTTTTTAAAATTAAGGAGCTATACAAATTCTGTATTGCAGCACCACTATCATAATCTTTTAAAATGTCTATTGAACCCATTTATTTCTTCCCCATTAATTTCCACAGGGATATTCCAAAAGGAATATGATTGCCAGGAAAGAGACACAAGAAATTCCAAATACACTAAATTGTTTCAAGATCGTTCATTTTTCTATTACTTTTGCCCCAGAATTGGGAACAAAAATAACTGTATTTGAGTAGAGCTGGTCAACAAATCATTCTTTTTACATTGAAAGTTTGACTTTTTTGTTGAAAAAATGAAAAATGCTAAAAATTGTTTTAGTCCAAAAACATCTTATTTTTCCATCAGAAAAAAAAGCTATGAAAAATGTCCAACCAGCTACATAGTAAGTTCTAGCAGACTTAACTGGTGTTGCTCGAATCCTTTAGGGCAGAAGGCAGGGAGTGCAGGAGTCAAGACAACAACTTGGGGATTTGGGGGGCTCAGGGCAGGAGACTGGGGCTGTGGGAATGCAGAAGTTAGGGTTGAGGATGAGGAGGAGTTCAGGGTAGGAGGCTGGGAGTTTTGGGGGGCAGAAGTCAGAGATGGAGGTGAAGAAGTGCTCAGGGCAGAGGATGGGGGGTGCAGGAGTCAGGGCAGGGATTGGGAAGTGTGGGGGGGTTTAAGAGGAGAAGGACAGGGGGCTCAGGGCAGAGGATGGGGGCAGCTGGCTACTCCTTGGGCCAGTCTGGAGTGGTGGGAATTGTACCGCCAACCAGCAGCTGTTCCCCAGGGCTGGGGCACTTGCTGCCCAACTGAGGTCATTCTGGGGTATCACTATCCCTGCTATCACATCTCTTCCTTTCTGTTTGATGAGAAACAATCAATCACATTCCCCGCACATCCCATTGTCCTGGCACAACCAAACCCTGACCTTGTTAAGTTACGATAAGAGGAAGCTGCCATACCAAATTTGGTGGTCCTGACTCTTACAATTTAGGAGGAGATCTTGAACTAATAGACTCACAGATGGACAAACGAACACACAGACACACAAACTGTCTCAAATCTATAACAGATTTAACCCAGTTATACCCTGACAATTTTGTTGATATCAAATTATTGTTTGGGTTAGTACAAGTAAGCAGTAATTTGCCTGACCACACAGCTACAGAAAACAAATATTATGATCTGAATTTCCTGTTCTGCTTCTCTCTAAGTTCTTTCAAGACATTCTGGCATGAAGATTGGCAAAAGATCATTAATGTGATCTTTTTAACATTGCTCTGCCCAGGGATGATATGATTAGTTTAGGTGCCAATAAGGGAAGTAGTTCAGTGTATCTTAAATTCATTTAAAGAGCTACTTTTGACTGTTAAGAAGTTTTTCCCTCCACTTTCCGCCCCTCTCTCCTGGAAAAGGCTAATTGTTTCAGGGTGTGTCTAGACTACAGGGTTTTTCCAAAAAAAGTGGCCTTTTTCCGAAAAAAACTTCCCCTGCGTCTAGACTGCTGCCACGTTCTTTCGAAAGTAAATTGAAAGAACGCAGCAGTTTTTTCGACCACGGAAAACCTCGTTTTACGAGGAAGAACGCCTTTTTTTGAAAGTGCTCTTTCGAAAAAAGGCATTATGTAATGCAAACTGTGCTTTTTCAAAAGAAAGCATCCAGACTGCCTGGGTGCTCTCTTTCAAAAAAGCGGCTTGCTTTTTGGAAAGTACTGGTAGTAGTCTAGATGCTCTTTTTCGAAAGAGGCTTTTTCTAAAGTATCTTTCGAAAGAGGCTTGCAGTCTAGATGTAGCCTCAGTGATCTAGGGTTACTAAGATTTTTCTATATACTCACTTTCATTCCTGGCTGGCATTGGTTAGGCAAATAATGATCGGAGATTTTTGCTTTCCTGCTCCACCTTGTTCATTTGCCCCCCTCCTCCCGCCCCTTCTTGTCTGCTATTAATCTATTTTGTCCTCTTGTGTGTAGTCTGACCATGTGCAGACTATGAGACCTCTGGGACATGGACTGTCTTGTTTGTCTGTGTTTGCAGAGCACCTAGCAGAGTGAGGCTTTTTAAGATATTTAAGTGCTATTGTAATTCCATCAACAATTATTCTGCTAATTGGTGTAAGTGAGATTTAGCAAATGTGTTTCTTCCTTGCTTCATGCCTGTGAGTAGGATGGGCAGTAATAGAAAATGTCACAACAAACACTGCACTTAGTTCCAAATAATTCAGTAATCCAGTAGTAGCTAGGGGGTTTTATCCACTACTGCAAGAGGAGGAACCAAATCAAGCTGTTTAAAGACATACTGCCGAGTAATTTAGTTCCAGAATGTGAGTTTTGGCTTGGGGAACATTTTTTAAAATAAACCTTAATAGTAATAATTCATTGGTTTCATGATGTTTAAAGAGGTCACTTGAAACACTGAGTTTAAACACTCCTCTACTTCCCAAACATGCAGCATTGTGCCTAGTACAAGAGAACCAGACAATGAGACTTCACTAGCCTGTTTTCATTATCCATGCTCAGTGAAGTGCAATGATCATAAAATGCAGAAGAAGATCCTAGAATGTAGTTAGTGAGAAATTAGTAACACAGATATGCAAGGGCTTTCTACTCTTATAATAGGATTAGTATCCCGACAGAGCCCTTTTCATTGTATCTTTTTCAATCTGTTGTAATTTTGGTGGTGGTGAAAAAAGAGAGGGACAGCAGTGGAATTACTATCATATATGCTACTGCAAAAGATCAGTAATACAGCTACAAAAGGAAGCTCTGAGATTTGATGGTTAGTGATCAACTGCCCCTTGCTTGGAGTTCAGGGTTCCTACTTGCACAGCACTCCATGGCCCCAGAGATAGCTGTGTGCATCACCCTCTTCAAATTAGGTGAATATTTACATTGCACTGGGAAAATGAACAGCCTGTATATACTAAAAGAGTTGGTAGCAAAATACTGTGATATGTTCTTTCTGTTTCTATTTATAAAGCTTATGTGGCTGCTATAACGTTCAGTTCATGCAGGATAATTACTGTATTCTTAACTTTTAAGTTATTCCGATCACTTCTAATGGCAAAAAGTGTTTAAACTGTAGTGCACAATAGATATGCAAAATAGATATATATGAGACCCTTGACTGCGTGAAGAACATTATAAAAAACAGGGGAGCTATGAAAAAATAATCTGAGCTATCTGACTTTTAACCTCAGAGGAAAAAAACATGGGTGTCATTTTAGATAGCTCACTGAAAACCTATGGTCAATACACAACAGGGGTCATAAGAGAAAACAGAACATTAGGAATTACAAAGAACAGTACAGAAAGCAATACCAAAAACATAATGTCATTATATAAAACAATATATACTAGGGGTGGGGAATCTTTTTTGGGTTGGGAGCCACTGACCCACAGAAAAATCAGTCAGGGCCGCACTCATGTGAGAAGAGGGAAAAAAACCCTCACTTACATGGCCTCTGACTGAAACCAGAGACCCGGGGGCCCAGTTTAGTAGATTTTGTATGATCCAGCCCCGCAGGGGGGCAGCGGTGGGGCTGGAGCACCAGCATAGGCTTTCCAATGTGGGGAGGGGAGGACTGAGCTTCGGGGGCCATATCCAGATAAGCCTGGCCCCTAAGCCTGAGGTTCCCCACCCCGATATATACCTTCATCTAGCATTCAATGTTTAGTTGTGGTCAGCCTGAGTATGTCTAGACTGCATCCCTCTGTTGGCAAAGGGATGCAGATTAGGCAGGTCAACATTGCAAATGAGGCAGGGATTTAAATATCCCGCGCCTAATTTGCATAAAAATGGCCACCGCATTTTGCCGACTCAGCACTTTGTCAGCAAAAAGCGGCAGTCTAGAGGGGGATCTGTCGAGTAAGAAAGCCTTTTTTGACAGATCCCTTATGCCTCCTGCTAGGACGTTTACAGGATCTGTCGAAAAAGGCTTTCTTTCTCAACAGATCCCCCTCTACACTGCCGCTTTTTGCCGACAAAGTGCTGAGTCGGCAAAATGCGGTGGCCATTTTTATGCAAATTAGGCGTGCGATATTTAAATCCCTGCCTCTTTTGCAATGTTGACCTGCCTAATCTGCATCCCTCTGCTGACAGAGGGATGCAGTCTAGACATACCCCCAGTTTCAAGAGATTGAAGGATGTTCAGAGATGGGACATGAAAATGATTACAGAAGAATTCCCATCTGAAAGGAAAGTGAAAAAACTCTTAGGACTGATTAGTTTAGAGAGGAGGCAAGTTAGAGGGAATGTGACAGTGATATATAAAACAATGCATGACATAAGGTAAATAAATGACTTTTTCACACTTCTCTGTCTTATAGAACAACCAGGGAGCAGCCAGTGAAATTGAAAGGCAACACACTTTAAAACTGATAATGGGATTTTTTTTTGTTTTGCATGATTAACCTGTGGCATGACTGAGAATGTGTGACTAGATACAAAAGGCTAGTTTACTTTTAATAATTCATGAAAATCTCCAGTTACATTGGAAAAGTTTTTTTTAATAAGGATATTAATCCCTTGGCTTTCAGGATTGAAGCCAACAACTAACTGAGAGAAGCAAGAAGAAACTTCCCCTGTGGGAATATTATTAAATAATTGTGCATTAGCAGGTTCCCAGAACCCTCATCTGGAGCACCTGGTACTGGATACAGTCCAGGTACAAATAAGAACTAGAGATGAATATGCCCTAGTATGGCAATTCCTACCAAGTGTCTCAGGTAAAGAAGAGATCATTTGTGTGTGATCTCTAGAAACCCAAATACATGTAAAAACAATGCAGTATTGCTTTGTATTTTCTGTGGAAGTGGGTGGGGTGGGTTATAAGGCTAAACTAATGAAGGGTGTGATTATATATAGACATGGTCTTATGAACAAAAAATGTAAATAGGCAAGAGGGAAACAGATGGAAATCCTGTTCTTTAATGCAGTCTTCAGTGTGTTGCATAAACAGCAGCATGTCATGTGTCAAAGAAGCAGCTGTCATATGTAAGTTATTCCGTCCTTCGTATTTTCAGCCAATAAATTCAGGTAGTTGGAACGAATGGGGAGATAATGGGAGATTTTTGGGAGAAATACATATCTTTACATTTGGAGATAAGGGAAAAGAAACTCCTTGTGGATCTTGCATGCTTATCAGATACAGTTTATAATAAATTTAGGTCTGGACTACACTAAAAAATTTGGTTGGTTTAACTGCAATCACTCAAGTGTGAAAAATCTATACTCCTGAGAACAGGGTTGCCAATGGTCGCAGTTTCACTGTGAATCTCCTGGAATGGGGCTTCACCTCCGGCAGACACTCAGATGTAACTTCACACACTTGGGTAGTTCTGCCATCTCAGTCTGACTACTCGCACATAAGAGTATTTGCATAATTAGGGTCTCGCTGCCCAGAAGGCTGCTGTGGCTGCTGCAGGTTTGGGGTTGGGAACAGGCTGGAAATTGCTTCCTCCTTCCCACTTTAGAGCTTAGCTGAGGGGTGGAGAGGTTTCAGGGCTTGGGCACATGCAGGCAGAGCAATCTTATCCATAGGATGAATAGGGGCAGCCGCCCCAAACCTTGTGCTTTCAGGGCCCCTGTGGCAGCCACCTCAACCATCCTATGGACAGGAGAACCCGGGGAATTATGGAGCCTGGCATAGGGTGGCAGCAGGGGTCATTGCCCACACACCGCAGTGGCGGGATCTGGAGCAGCCATGCAGCCTGCTCTCCTGTGCCCTGCTGCACTGCCCTTGCTGCAGCAGCGGGAAGTAGAGTGCCCCACCCTAGGGTGCTCTTCTTCCCGCCACTGCAGAGAAGCAGGGCACAGCGGGCTGGGAGGGCGACACAGCACAGCAGGGTGGAGCTGGCTACCGGGTCGCTTCAGATCCCCACCGCTGCAGTGTGTGTGGGGGAGGTGATCCCTACTGCTGCCCTGCACCAGGGCCTGTAATCTCCTGGGCTGCGTTGTGTGGGGAAGGGAGCAAGGAGACAAGGGGGCAAAGCAAGGGCAGGGGATGGGCAGAGCATGGACAGGGCTTGGGGAAGGGGTGGTTGGGGTGGGGCAGAGGCAGGTAGAAGGCATGTGGCAGGGGAGTTGCCCTGTTGGACCAGCTGGGGCTTCTTTCTTGCCAGCACCCTTGGGCAGGGGCCCAGCCAGAGGCAGTGGGGGAAGGAAGGAGCCTGCCAGCCAGGCTGTTGGGTGAGCTCCGTGCTCCAACTGGGGTCTGGTCACAGCGCTGGGAGCAGGACGTGACCTGCCAATGGGGATATGGAAGAGCCACGGGGCCAGTGTGGGGGTGAAGGGACAAAGTAGGGGGAGCACATAAAGAGCCTATGGGCATGCAGCAGAGATGGCACATAACCAGCCACTGCCTAACACCTGCCTGCATTCACCAGCCACCATAGTGCGCAGCCAGCGCCGGCCAGAAAGAGGATGAGGGGGGTGGGGCCCTGCTGGCTGAGAGCCCACACACAGTGGGGCCTGTGCTGATGGACCAGCAGGGGAGTGGCCCAGCCCCAGGCACTAAATCTTTGTCCTGACTTGTGCATCCACACCCACCACTGACCACTGCGTCCCCCCACACACACCACTGACCACTTCCCTCACACATACCGCTGTAGGGCTGATGAGCAGGGAACTAAATAAATAACTAAGAAAAATTTGAACAAACAAACAAAAAAACATGCCATTCTTATGATACACTAAGTACATCTGGCAAACTTACTGTGTATGAAAGGTCAATTGACTAGAGCAGAATTTGGGGCTCTGTATTGCCAATGCAGAGTAGCCCATTAGTCAATTCAGGGCTGTTAACTTATTTTTTCTTCTTTCAGAAATATTTTATTTCTAATTTAAATGTATTTTTCTTCAGTACACTTCCCCGTCCCTTCTTTCTGTGGGTGGCCATGTGCAGAGGCTACAGATTAGTTAGACCAGACAGCAGTGTAATTACTCATTCCTTCCTTTCCCTGGCTTAGAAGACTTTTGAAGAGTCAATCAAAATGCAGGCTGCTCCCCATTTACTAGTATGGACCAGTGACTGATTACTTCTAACTAGAGCAAAGGAGGGAAACAAGCAGTAAAAGGTGATGACGAGTCGTAAATCCCTCCCTGTGCCTGGAGGATTAGGCGTATGCTGTCCCTCACTGAAAACTAGAAAGAGAGAAATCAATTCTTGCAGCAATTCTGCATGAGAATACCATACACATGGGCTGTGTCTAGACTGGCCACTTTTTCCGGAAAATCAGCCGCTTTTCCGGAAAAACTTGCCAGCTGTCTACACTGGCCGCTTGATTTTCCACAAAAGCACTGACGATCTACTGTCCGAAATCAGTGCTTCTTCCGGAAAAGCTTTGACGCTCCTGTTCGGGCAAAAGTCCTTTTTGCGAAAAACTGTTACGCAAAAGAGCCAGTGTAGACAGCTAGCTAAGACTTTTGCGCAAAAGCAGGCTAAACGGAAAAAGCGGTTTGGACGCTGGGAGACCCTGTAGGAGCCCCGGACTTCCTGGTAACCCGAGCTCTTAAAGTAGCCGCAGGCTGCTGAGCGCACATGGCAGGAGCGTGCCTCAGACCTCTGGCCTGAGGTCTGCCACGGTGCCCCTGCTATGCCCAGCAGCCACCTCACAGCCCAGCATGGCAGCTCCGGGCGCTCAGCCACCTGCACCCCAGCGCAGGAGGCCCCAGGGCCAGAAAGAAGAGCCCCATCGTGGTCCTCGGGAGCTGGAGACCCTCCTGGACCTGTGGGAGGAGGAGGAGGGCCTGCACGAGACCCGGTCCCGCGCCGCAACGCCGATTTGGCCGCATGGCCCAGGCGCTAGCCCAGCAGGGCCATCCAGCCCGGAACCTGGAACAGGTCCGGGCTAAAGTCAAAGAACTTCGCCTGGGCTATGTGTGGGCCAGCGAGGGCCGGGGGGCACCTGCCCCCACTATGACCGGCTGCACGCCATCCTGGGCCAGCCAGCCCCGCAAGCCCTGGACGTGCCCGTCGACAGCAGCGTGCGCCCCCCCGTCACCAGGACCACCAAGGTGGGGGAAGGAGACGGCAGCAGTGCATCAGAGGATGAGGCCAGCACTGCCACCCAGCAGGCCCCCTCCAGCAGCCCTGACGTCTCCTCGTGCATCCTCCGAGGCCGGGGAAGGATCCACCAGTGAGTCTTGCACTTTGCACTCACAAGGGCGGGGGGGAAGCCAGGCGCCCGGAGGGGGAAGGGGGAGAGCATGTCGCTCAGGCCACGTGAGCTGCACGCTGTGTAGCATTAGGCAGGAAGCAGCACGTGCAACCACGTGCAGCCTGGTGACCGAGCGGCATGTGGCCGCGGCAGGCAGCTGCAGGGCACGCCTGGGACCGTGCTGCTCACACATATTGGCGGGACCAGGGGAAGGGTGGATGCTGGCTGGAACCAGCCAGGGCCCCAGGACTCAGGTCAGAGCCCGCACCTCCGCAGGGTGCAGCACGGAGAATGGCACACTGTCCCATGCCTGGCTGTGAGGCACAGCCAGCTGCTCCTGGGTAAACCGCAGCATCACAGCCCTGTGAACGTGGCCCCACTGAGCCTCGCCTGCTCCCGGTGCCTTGGCTGGCTCCCCGAGGGAAGTCCTCACTGCGGCCACACATGTCCCTGGGCTACGTGTGTGAGGGATAGTGGGAGGGAGAAGGGGGGGGAAGCGCTCGGGCTGCCCCTAGGGCCGCCTGAGTTTTGCTGCAAGGATGGGACACCCCCCCCAGTCACTCTCCTGGTTCCGTCCAGGAGATATCCCACGCGATGGGGATCTGAGAGCCCAGATCACCTCTGCCAGATGTGCTCCCAGGCACTGTGTGGGGATGCACCTCGCTCCCTGTCACACCAGTGATTAGCCCAAAGCCTCACAGCCTCCACCGGCAGGGAGTTCCACAGGTTAACGCAACACAAGCGCCCTCCCGCCCTCCACGGGGCCAGGACACAGACCGGTGGTTACAATACATGGAGGAGGACCCTACTCCAGGGGCGGTCCTCCTTGCAAACATACAACACGGGGCAGGGGGAACCGAGTGGGCCCAAGCCACACTACTGTGGTGTCACCTGGGCTCAGGGGTGGAGGGCATGAGGTGTGGGGACAGTGGCCGGCATGCCTGACTGACCCATCCTTTCTTCTCTTCCCTGCAGCGGGACCAAGCACAAGCCGGGGACCCTCCAGTCCGGCAGCAGCGGCACCCCCAGCTGCCCAACCATGGAGGCAGAGGCTCCGCCACTGGGACCAGCTCCTTCGGCGCCATGTGGAGACCATCGAGCGCATTGAGGCTGCTATTAGGCAACGCGTCGAGGGGGACCTACAGTGGCACCAGGAGGCCTGGGCCACCTTCCAGGCCCAGTGCGTCCGCACAGCGGATTCGATCGCCACCCTCACTGCCCACATAGCCCATGCCATCCATTATGGCATGGCCTTACCCCATGCCCCGCCACCCCTCCTGTCCCTGCAATGCCCCCTCCTGCAATGCCCCCTCCTGCCCCTGCAATGCCCCCTCCTGCATTGCCTCCTCCTGCCGCCCTGCAATAGCCCCTCCTGCCCACCTCCCCGTGCAGCCTGCCCCGATGGGCCTTCCCCCCATGTCCAGGTCCGCCCCACAGGGGCGCTCGCAGGGGCCACCCCTCCCAGGAGTAGCCCCTCCCCCTCCCAGTTGAAGGTCTCCTCCCCCTCTCCCCCTTGTAAATAAAAACATACAAGTTTTTCAGTTGAAAACAAAACTGTGTTGGTTATTGTGTTACTCAAGGTAACTGTAATAAATGATTTGAGATGCCAATTAGCCAACTAAATTTTAGAGGATTACAAAATGCGGACACCAAATTCTGTATCTATCACCGGTCGTTCCTTTAAGTGGTCATTGGTTTGTGGTGCATAAATAAATACTGACACTTTTAAGTAAAATTTAAACCACAACTATATTAACATAGATAACAAACAAGCAAGAAAGGTTAAAAAACGCACACAAAAGAATATGTACATAGTCTAGTCACAGGGACGATTGTAGTGTTGCTGGCAATCTCAATCCTTTGGTACTTCTGGGCCTCGGGAGAGGAACAGCCAGGAGATCCCTCGATGGAAGACGACGGCGAAGCTGGCAACCTCAATCCTTTGGTCCTTCCGGGCCTCGGGAGAGGAACAGCCAGGAGATCCCTCGATGGAAGACGACGGCGAAGCTGGCAACCTCAATCCTTTGGTGCTTCTGGGCCTCGGGAGAGGAACAGCCAGGAGATCCCTCGAAGATGACTGGAATCGGGTACGCTGACTCGAGCCTTCCGCACGAACCACGAATCCTCTTCCTGTTCTTTGGGACAGCTCGGACAGGCGATGGTGGCCTAAACCCTAGCCTAAACTAAAAGAAAAACCCTAGCTACGTCCGGCGCACCCGATGAACATTCACGATGACGGCCAATGTGCTTGGAACCGACGCTTTACAATTGGGGGGAGGTAAGGGGAGGGGGGGAAGGGTAGGGGATGGGAGGGAGTTGTATGGGGAGACCGAGGCGACCCTACTATGGGGCTTGTGCGAACATGCCCGTCAGGGCCTCTCGGATGCGCACCCCATCTTGGTGTGCCTTGCGGATGGCAGCTGTGTGGGGCTGTTCAAACGTCTGTGCCTCGGCTGCCATCCATGCAGGGAGGAAGGCCTCCCCACTCCGCTCCACAATGTTGTGGAGCACGCAGCATGCGGCCGGTACCTCTGTTGCATTCCGCTCACCCATCTCGAGACGGGTGAGTAAACAACGGAAGCGGGCTTTTAAGCGGCCGAAGGTGCACTCCATCTGATTTTGGGCCCGGTTGAGGCGGTCGTTGAACCGGGCCCGGTTCTGGTCCGGCCGCCCGTGTAGGGCTGCATTAGCCAGGGCAGCAGGGGTAGGCTGCGTCCCGATGACGCAGATGGGCATAGGCACATCCCGACAGTCAACTCCGCCAGGGGAAGTAGGTGCCCGCCTCCAGCCTGCGAAACAGTCCGGAGTTGCGGAGGATGCGGGCGTCATGTGCCCTGCTGGACCAGCCCGTGTAGACATCCAGGAAGCGGCCCCGGTGGTCCACGAGGGCCTGGAGAACAATAGAGCAGTACCCCTTCCTGTTCGTGAAATGGGCTGCTCGATGCTCCAGGCCCCGGATGGGGATGTGGGTTGCATCCAGGGCTCCCCCGCAGTTGGGGAACCCGAGGGCAGCGAAGCCGGCCAGCGTAGTGTCCACGTTGCGCAGGCGGATCACTCTTGGGAGCAGGACATCATTGATGGCGTGGACGACCTGCAGAAGGGTGCAGAGAAACACAAGGGAACACATCACATAAGGCAGGGGTGAGTGTGCGCTCCCTTGGGCCCCTCCCCATGATTCCCTCTGTCCTCACGCACACACACACACCAGGGCCCCTTCGCCCATGGCCCCCAGCAGGCCTGTGCAAGGGAGGGACGGCCCAAACCCCTGGGTGACCCAGCCTGGAGTCTTGGCTACCCCTGGGCATGGAGTGCAGCCCCCACCCCACTCCCCATTCCCCCTGGGACTTACCTCCATGACGATCACACCGACGGTGGATCTTCCCACCCCGAATTGCTGTGCCACCAATCGGTAGCTGTCCGGGGTGGCCAGCTTCCATGGTGCGATGGCGACCCTCTTGTTCACGGGGATGGGTGCACGCAGCCGGGTGGTGGCTCTCTGGAGCGCGGGGGTGAGCCAGGCACACAGCTCCAGGAACGTCCGCTTTCGCATGCGGAAATTCCGGAGCCATTGCTGGTCGTCCCATTGCCCAAGGACCAGCCGGTCCCACCAGTTTGTACTGGTGTCCAGTCTCCAGAGTGGCCTCTCCACGGTGGGGTGGGGATGCCACAGGGAATCCATGGCCTTCCTGGTGAGGAAGTCCAAGGCGATCTGCGCCTCCTGGTCCTGGAACATGAGGGCACCAGCCTGGAGCACCAGCTGCAGGCACTCGAAAATGGCCGACGGGCCAGAGCAGGCACATGGCCACCCGTGGCTCCATGGCAGACAAAGCAAGACACAAGAAACCAAAACCAGGAAAAAGCACTAGGGGGCAAAAGGGTGGTGTCCAAAAGGCAGAGGGCAACCACCAAACCTGCTATGGCTGTCAGTCCCTGCAAGAGGTCCTAACGCACGGAGCAGGAGACAAACGGCTGTCCGGCAAGACCCCTTTAAGCACGTGTCTGAACGGAGCTCCAGCCCCACCCCCGGAAAGGGCTGGTGCCCTTTTGCCCTCTTCAAAATGGTTCCAGGCTTCTGCTTTTGCGCAAAAGCGTGCTGCCAATCTAGACGCGCTTTTGCGCAAAAGCTCATCGTTCTAACGATAACTCTGGGACCAATCTAGGCGCTCTTTTGCGGAAATACTTTTAACGGAAAAGGTTTTCCGTTAAAAGTATTTCCGGAAAATCACGCCAGTCTAGACGCAGCCATGTATTATATATTTTAAGAGTTTTTTTCATAAGGAAAAATAGCATCTCCCACCTGAGAACATTGTTCAAAACTGCCAGATCAGTGAGTGTGCGCATGCACGCAAACATACACATTTCCCTGATAATGCTGTGTTTAGGGTGAGAGCAAATGGACCATGCATAAGCATTAATGTGATTTTCCCCCCTTCCTCTGTAAAGAGTCTTGTATTTGAACTATATTAGTGTGAATAACCCTCACTCTGTTAGGCTGGGGAGTATGCACATTTAAGTATACCGGTGTTTATTCCAATAGTATTCCCGAGTGCCTGCACATCTTAACTATTCTAGGCATGGAGTGGAGACAGGGTAAGTGGAGACTATTTGTCTTCACAGAAGCATCTGGAGCCAGCTTTTGTATTAACTACTGAAACAAAGAACTGATTCATGTGTAGTGATCAGTGCGTCAAAACTCATAAGATTTCACAATGTTGAACAGAGGCCTTAATTTGCCTTACATAAACAGAATGTTTTGTCCAAAGCAAATAACACTTTAACTTGGAGGCACTAGGAATTGTAAATAATGAAGGAATGTAATCAAATGTAATTCAATATAATTCATTCCAGTGCGTTAGACCCACAAACTGGGTACCAAAGTTGTCATCTTCGCTAGTGGCTCTTCTAGTTTCTCTCAATGTTAATTGTTACATAGATATGTAATAGATAAAGACAAATATTTCAGTCTTAATATATGTAATACATGATCATCTAGGAATACAGAAGAATGGCCATTTGGGGGGGGGGTGAAATTAATCAAAGTGCTAAGGTGTTCAAACAAGCTTGACCATTTAAGACATAAG
The DNA here is from genome assembly GCA_019425775.1 of Rafetus swinhoei. NCBI lineage: Eukaryota > Metazoa > Chordata > Testudines > Trionychidae > Rafetus > Rafetus swinhoei. The sequence continues at coordinate 34,922,304 of CM033428.1, read as the reverse complement.
TGTTCATCTTATGTGGTGCTATAGAGATCATTCCATAAGTCCTCTGCACTGAGCTGAGTTAACCTGAAGTGAACTCTAGTAGAATAAAATTCTTGTCTCCTCATATAGGTAAAAGTCTCTGAACTGCTTCAGAGATTTGCAGTGTTCAAATTCCAATTCTGTTAGTCTACTTTGTCTTCTGTATTACAACAAAGTTAAGATCTGGGTCCCATGGTGCTAAGCAATCTATGTAGAAATAAACTGAATACAGTGTAAATAATACATCCCTCATCTAAATAGACCAGATGGACAAAGCATGGGAGAAAAAAGATTGTCCCCACTTTTTACAGATGGAGGTTTGAGGCACAAACACATTAAAGTCACACTGATGTCTGAGGCACACCTGGCTTCTGAACCCGGTACTCCTGAGTTTCAGACACGTGGCTTAACCACAAGACCTTCCCTTTTCACTACTGAAGGAGCTTATGGGGTTTAGGGCACCCATGGTGGCATTGTTCCAAGAAATAAAAAAATATGACTTGATTCCAGCAGTTTTGTGGTATGAATTGACTCGCATAGCAATGTACATTAAAATACATCTGTGTTCCCCAATTAACTTTTACAAGGAAACTAGTTCAATGAACTGTTGGAGTGGAGACCTGGTAATAGCTGAGGTTTCAGACTTAATTTTGAGAACCTCATCGTTCTGTGAAGTGATAGAGCCTGGAAAATTTCACTGCAAAAGCTGGACTCTGTCCCATGATTTTTCCTGGAACGCTTGAGGGGAGAAGGCAGGAAGGCTGAGCTGTTTGAGTGCATGGAAGGTGCTCTCTTTTCCTGCCCCCCCACTTGCTATAAGGTGGTGTGATTTTTCAGAAGTGTTAAACACTGCACAACTCTCATTGAAGTAGGCTGGAGTTGGAGGTGTGTGGCAACTCGGACAATCAGGATATGTATTTAGGTGCCTGACTCAGATACTCAAGTTTGATGGCTTTACCCACAGGGACTTATCCAAGGATGCATAAGAAGCTTAGAGCAGAGCTGAGAACAGATCCCAGGGTGCTGCTGTGGTAGACCAGAGACTTATCTGCAGACTATTAGGCTGCACTGCCTCTCAAGAAATTGCTTTAAACGTGTGCTTAGTTAGACATTCTGCAAAATGAAGTATTGCAAGTTTGCCTCTATGGGTCACTTTGAGATTGCTGGATGAAAAAGCTCGAAATGTTTCAGAGGGTGCCTGTAAAAACAGATATTCATTGGGTACATCTACACTGCAGTTAAACACCCTCTGCAAGCCTGGATCAGCTGACTTGGGCTACTGGGCTGTAATATTACTGTGTAGATGTTTGGGCTTGGGCTGCAGCTCCGGCTCTGGGACCCTCCCCGCTCTAGGACACTCCTGCCCAGGCTCTAGCTGAGGGGTCGGCAACCTTTACAAACCAAAGAGCCAAACTACATCAAAATTCAGAACAAGTGGTCAACGAAGAGCCGTATTTTCCATGACTGAAAATATACAACTTAATATAATTGATAATTGACATGATGATTAATAACAGCATAAATGAAACATACTCACAGACTTTATTTATTGGGACTTGTGCTGCTGCATCTGTTTGCACATTTCTTTGAAGTTTTCATCATAACTGGTCAAATCCAGCTTCATGCACACATTCAGGCTGTCTTCTGTCAATTGTATGGCAGGGGACTGGGTATGTGGGGGTGCCGGAGTCTGGGTTGGGGCATATAGAGGCTCAGGGAGGGGTTTGGGTGTATGATGGGCTCAGCCCACAAGGTTGGAGTGGGTGGGGGTGCAGGAGTGTTATAGCAGGGGATTTAGGATGTGGGAGTGCAGAAGTCTGTGTTGGAGTGTACGAGGGGCTTAGGGCAGGTAGTTTGTTTGTATGATGGACTCAGGGCACAAGGTTGGGGTGTGTAGGGTTCTAAGAATTTCAGTCCCGCCCACCTTCTCAGCAGAGCCTCGCAACCGCTGCCCCAGCTGCTCCCGGGGGCAGTGGCTGCCCTGCCCCAGGAGCAGCTGGGCAGCCGCCACACGGCCCAGATGGCGGCTGCCGGAGCTGGATCATAGAATCCTAAGGCTGGAAGAGACCTCAGGAGGTCATCGAGTCCAGCCCCCTGCCCAAAGCAGAACCAACCCCAACTAAACCATCCCAGCCAGGACTCTGTCAAGCCAGGACTTAAAAACCTCTAGGGATGGAGATTCTACCACCTCCCTAGGTAACCCATTCCAGTGCTTCACCACCCTCCTAGTGACATAGTTTTTCCTAATATCCAACCTCCACCATTGTAACTTGAAACCATTGCTCCTTGTTCTGCCATCTGTCACCACTGAGAACAGCCTCTCTCCATCCTCTTTGGAACCCGACTTCAGATAGTTAAAGGTTGCTATCAAATCCCTCCTCACTCTTCTCTTCTGCAGACTAAACAAGCCCAAACCCCTAAGTCTCTCCTCGCAGGTCATGAGCCCCAGCCCCCTAATCATTTTTGTTGCCCTCTGCTGGACCCTCTCCAATGCGCCCACATCCTTTGTGTAATGGGGGCCTGTGACGGGGCTGGCCTGCCCCGCACTGAACAGAGGGGAGGGGAGCCCGTCTATTGGGTAGAATATGCCCCTCCCCCACAGCCCTGCTGGGCATGCTCGCAGTGCAGCCTCAGTATAAAAGCCTGCCGGGCTGCTCAGTTGCGGCTGACCACCGGGGAGGAAGGAGCTCCGGCCCAAACCCCAGAGCCACTGCCGGACCTGCGGCTGGAACCAGAGCCGTCGGGATCGCCGCCGTTGCTGCTACCATCCCCGGTCCGAGCACGCCCACAACGCCGACTCCGGGGGGTCGCCCGCCCGCCGCAGGGGGCAACCCCCTTGCTGCTGCCCCAGACACGAGACCTGCTGACATTGCCGCTGCCGCCGCCGGCCCAGCTTCTCCAGGTGGGGTCTCCGTCGGCCACAGGGCGGGGGTAGGAAGCAACCCAGGGCAAGGGGCAGGGAACCCCTCAGTGGACTCGGCGCGTTTCGGGGAAAACTCCCCGCCAAGCCAGTGGTGGGAACCACCCACCACTAATAGGGCCCTGGGTTGGGGTCCAGTGGAGAGGGAGGGCCCGGACCCCCCTACCCCATCCCTTCAGGACCCAGATTAGGCCTCAGGGCCTGCGAGTTGTGCGGGACTAGGCCTCAGGGCCTGCGATTGTACTGAACTAGGCCTCAGGGCCTGCTTTGACCTTGGGGAAAAGAGGGCGGGGCTGGGGGACCCCGCCACAGGGCCCCAGAATTGGATGCAATACTCCAGATGTGGCCTCACCACTGCCGAATAAAGGGGACTAATCATTTCTCTAGATCTGCTGGCAATGTGCCAATCGGCTTCTTGGCTACAAGGGCACACTCTTGACTCATATCCAGTTTCTCATCCACTGTAATCCCCATGTCTTTTTCCGCTGTACTGCTGCTTAGCCACTGTCCCTAGTCTGTAACAGTGCTGGGGGTTCTTCCATCCCAAGTGCAGGACTCTGCACTTGTCCTTGTTGAACCTCATCAGATTTCTTTTGGCCCAATCCTCCAATTTGTCTAGGTCACTCTAGACCCTATTCCTACCCTCCAATGTATCTACCTCTCCCCCTATCTTAGTGTCACATTTGCAAACTTGCTGAAGGTGCAATGCATCCCCTCCTCCATGTCATTAATAAAGATATTGAACAAAACTGGCCCTAGAACCGATCCTTGGGGCACTCCGCTTGAAACCGACCAGCAACCAGACATCGAACCGTTGATCACTACCCATTGAGCCCAACAATCTAGCCAGCTTTCTATCCACCTTACAGTCCATTTATCCAATCCATACTTCCTAACTTGCAGGCAAGAATTATGTGGGAGACCATATCAAAAGCTTTGCTAAAGTCAAGGTATATCACACCAACTGATTTCCCCATGTCCAAAAAGCCAGTTACCTCATCATAGACGCCAATCAGATTGATCAGGCATGACTTGCCCTTGGAAAATCCATGTACACTGTTCCTGATCACTTTCCTTTCTTCCAAGTACTTCAAAATGGATTCCTTAGGATCCCCTCCATGATTTTTCTGGGGATTGAGGTGAGGCTGACTAGTCTGTAGTTCCATGGATTGTCCTTCTTCTCATTTTTAAAAATGGGCACTACATTTGCCTTTTTCCAATCATTCGGGACCTCCCCCAATTGCTACGAGTTTTCAGAGATAATGGCCAAAGGCTCTGCAATGACATCTGCCAACACCCTCAGCACCCTTGGATGCATTAAATCTAGCCCCATGGATTTGTGTATGTCTAACTTTTCTAAATAGTTTTTAACCTGTTCTTTCTCCACCGAGGGCTGCCCACCTCCTTCCCATACTGTATTGCCTAGTGCAATAGACTGGGAGCTGATCTTATCTGTGAAGACAGAGGCAAAAGAAGCACGCAGGTGTGCTGCCCCATGCACTGAGACTGGAGCTGGGACTGCGGTGCTATTTTTAGTACTGCGGTCCCAGCCCCAGCCGTCAGACCCAGGCCCAGCAGACCCAGACCCAACTGCTTCCAGGGGCCCGCCCCGTGTGTCAGGACTGGAGCCAGGGCTGCGGTGCTATTTACCTGTTCAAGGAAAAGGTTCAGGTAGGGATCATCGAATCTTGGAAGTAAATGCATGGTTGCACAGGTGGTGTCAGAGAGAGGGCTTTGGTTTGTTTGACCATGGGATGCTGTTCTGGGCAAAAGGATTGCTAGGAAGAGATGGGATCCACCTAACGAAGAAAGGGAAGGGCATCTTTGTGGGAAACCTAGTGAAGAGGACTTTAAACTAGGTTTGTCGGGGGACAGTGACCTAAGCCCTGAGGTAAGTGGGGAAGTGGGATACTGGGAAGAAACACAAGGAAGGTGTAACAGAGGAGGACCCCTGATTTGTATGGAGAATGTAGGGCTATCAGCTTAGGGTATCTAAGGTGTCTGTACATGAACGCAAGAAGCCTGGGAAACAAGCAGGAAGAATTAGAAGTCCTGGCACAGGCAAAGAATTACGATTTGATTGGTATAATGGAGACTTCGTGGGATGACTCACGTGATTGGAGCATTGTCATGGAAGCATATAAATTGTTCAGGAAGGACAAGTGGGGGAGAAAAGGTGGAGGAGTTACACTGTATGTAGGAGAGCAGTATGATTGCTTAGAGCTCCTGTATAAATATAGAAAAGCCTGTTGAGAATCTTTAGGTTAAGCTTAGAGGCGGGAGCAACAGAAGTGATGTCATGGTGGGTGTCTGCTATAGAACACCAGATCAGGTGGATGAGGTAGACGAGGCTTTCTTCAGACAACTAAGAGAAGCTTCCAGCTCACAGGCCCTGATTCTCATCCTGATTCAATCACCCTGACATCTGTTGGGAGACCAATACAGCAGTACACAGACAATCCAGGAAGTTTTGGAGATGGGGATAACTTGGGGATGAGTTGGGGATAACTTCCTGGTACAAGTGCTGAAGGAACTGACCAGGGGCCATGCGCAGCTTGACCTGCTGCTCACAAACAGGGAGGAATTCATAGGGGAAGTAGATGTAGGTGGCAACCTGGGAAGCAGTGATCATGAGATGGTCGATTTCAGGATCCTGATGAAAGGAGGAAAGAGCAGCAAAATACACACCCTGGACTTTAGAAAAGCAGACTTTGACTCCTTCAGTGAACTGATGGGCAGGATCCCCTGGGATGCTAACATGAAGGGGAAAGGAGTCCCGGAGAACTCGCAGTGTTTTAAAGAAGACTTATTGAAGGCACAGGAACAAACCATCCCAATGCACAGCAAGAAAAGCAAGAATAGTAGGTGACCAGCTTAGCAATGAAATCCTTGGCAAGCTTAAACATAAAAAGGGAGCTGAGAAGAAGTGGAAACTAGGACAGATGACCAGGGAGGAGTATAAATACATTGCTTGAGAATGCAGGGATGTAATCAGGAAGGCCAAAGTGCAATTGGAATTGCAGCTGTCAAGGGACGTGAAGGGTAACAAGAAAGGTTTCTACAGGCATGTTAGCAGTAAGAGTATGGCCCGTGTGCCGGGAATGGAGCTGGGGCCAGGACTGCGCTACTAAAAATAGCACTGCGGCCCCATCCACCACGCATCCCTGGCCTGAGCTGCTCCTGGGTCTTGGGCCGCATGGCGAGCAGCTGCCCCATGTTCTAGGACTGGCGCCGGGGCCATGGTGCAGCTGCTCCTGTGCCAGGGCTGCAGTACTAAAAATAGCATCACGGACCTGGCTCCAGACCCAGCTCACAGGGCAGGTGCTCACCATGCTGCCCCACCTGGCAGGTGCAGGTATCAGGATGGCAGAAGGTGAGGAAAGGGGCAGGGGAATAACTAAGGGGAAGGGGAGTGAGGAGAGGAAGGGGCTTGTGCTGATGGGAGAGGAGGGGGCCAAAGCAGGAGAAGAAAGGGGAAGGTACCAAGGGGCAGGGTGGAGAAGAGACAAATGCCAGAGGGCCAGGAGGAGATAATGAGGGGAAAGGGCAGGATGAGCAGTGGGGGATGGGAAGGTGTCAGTGGGGGTGAGAGAGGGGAGGGGACAGGGTGATGCTGGGAGAGGAAAGGGGCGGGGCAATGGGGGCAAGAGGAAGAAAGAGGAGAGGGGAGGAGTGGGTGCCAGGAGAAGAGGGGTTGAAAGGAGGGGTGGGCATGTGGAAGGCAGGGGATGGAACACGTCATCCATGAAGGTACAGAGGGGCGTGAGGAGAACTGGGGCAGAGGATGGTGAGGGGGTGGGCACCAGGGAGGAAGAGGGCAAGGGGAGCAGGTGTTGGGAGGGCAGGGGCAGTGAGGGAAGGGGGAGGCACCAGAAGGGTGCAGGGATAAGGGAAGGTGCAAGTACCAGGGGGATTGTGGAGGTGAAGCAAAAGGGTAGACACAGGGAGGAGAGTGGAGGAGAGGGACGGACCCCAGAGGACAGAGGCAGGGCAGGTGGGTAGAGGGAGGTGCTAGGAGAGGGGATGGGTAGCGGGGCTAGATGAGGGGTGGGCACAGGGGGGAAGCCAGGGAAGGGCAGGGATCAGAGAGGACGGGAAGGGGGGCAGGTCCCAGGAGGACTGAGGCGCGTGAGAAGGGCAGGCGGGGGGACAGCAGAGGATGAGGTGTGGGGAGCAGCAGCAGGCACAAGGGGAGCAGATGGGGTGAAGGGAGGTTGGGTGGGAGACATGGTAGCAGAGGGGAAAGGTTTATCACTTGGGTGCCACAGAGGCACACATGACCTCAGTATTGGTGCACAAGACAAAACTCACTGCTTATGGATGGAAAATCTCACTGGTGTGGGTGTGCAGGAGTATTGTAGCAGGAGGTTTGGGATGTGGGGGTGCAGGAGTCTGGGTTGGGGTATATGAGGGGCTCGGGGCAGTGGGTTTGGGTGTATGATGGACTCAGGGCACAAGGTTGGGGTATGTGGGGTTACAGGACTTTTATGACACTGCGGCCAGATGGGGTCTGGGCCCCAACTGGGGGCTTGTTGGCCAGGCTTCATTTTTAAATAAAGTAAAATACTATGTCCTACACACAAGGCTTCAACATTGTATTTATGGCAGAGGTGGGGAAACTTTTTTGGGTCAGGGGCCACTCACCCACAGAAAAATCAGTTAGGATCACACAAGTGAAAAGCAAAAAACCAAACAAAAACCCCAAACCTCCAACTGAGACACCTCACTCCCCTGCCGCTCCAGCCCCATGCGGGGGTAGGAGCAGGGAGGACTCCTGTTCAAGGCTTCAGGCCAGATTAACTCTTCTGGGGTTCCAGGGTTAGTGGATTTTGTGGGCCCCCCTAGGTTCTGGAATGGTTACAAAAATGAGGGGTCCTGTGTGCAGGATAGAGTGCCCAGTGAGTGGGATAGGGATGAGGGTGCAGGATCTGGGTGGAAGGTAGGGTGCAGAAGCAGATGGGGGTAGGGTGTCTGGCCAGGAGGGAGGGTGCAGGAGCAGGGTGCGGGTGGGTGTCTGGCCAGGGGAGAGGGTGCAGCAGCAGGGTGGGGGTGCAGGATCTCAGCATGGGTGGGGACGGAGGGTGCAGGGTGTGAGCCTCCGGTTGTGCCTGCTGCAGTGGCCATGGACAGGCACTTCTCACTTGGCCCCAAGCTGCTGCAGAGAGAGGTTTGGGGTTGTTCTCTTTTCCTGAGGCAGCCTGCATCCTCAACCCTTCATCCTCAGTCCCACACCAGAATAATGATTTAAATCAGGGTGTGATGGTTTTGCTACTGTCCTGGGCCCCCGAGCCCGCATTCGGGTGGTGGGTCCAACTGCTCCACCATCTTTTATAGTACCGTATGGGCTACGCCTGTGCGTTGCAGCCACTAGTCTCTGAAGTTCCTTAGCGACGTGCCTTGTTGGCACCTGTCTTGCTGTCCCGATGTACCCTCGCAAGGCGGTGGGTAGGGGGACCCGGGCTCTCCACTGGGTCCCAGCCCAGGGCCCTTAGGTGCAGGGGTCCGTTCCCACTACACAGCTGACGGGGTGACTCCCCGAAACTCGTCAGCCCACAGGCGCCAATACCGCCTTGCCCTGGGCTGCTTTCTACTTCCCTCTCCATCTCTCGCTCCCATTTTCCCGACTCAGGGTCCTACCGAGTCCGAAGTGGCTCCTCCTTCGTCTGGCTCCGGGGTTCTCTGCCAGGTTGGTGGTGGTCCGTAATGGCGCCGGGGCTTAGCAACTCCAGGCCCCCACTGCCGCTGTCCTGCTCCACGTCCATCCCCTTCCTCTGCGGCAGGTGGTCCTTTTGAATGGACCCGCCGCTGCCAGGAACATCCTGGCACACAGCATCAGGGACGGCATGGCATTCTGTCCCGCCGTACTCTATCCTCTTTCCCCCGCCCTCTCCTAAAGTGGCAGCGTGCCAGCAGCCTCACTCCGGCCACTTGTGCGCCGCATCCTGTTTCGGGCAGCCTCCCCTGCCTTCTAGGAAGCCGGCAGGGGTGGGCTCAGCCCGAGTGCAGGTTGCCCCAGACCTGTCACACAGGGATACTCAATTTTGGAAGCTCCAGGGGCCACAATGATACTCTCAGCACATGCCAAGGGCCACAACTTAAGTATGGTTGCATATACATGCAAATATATATGCAAATGTATGCAAATAGCTTATTTCACACTGACAGGCATGAATGCAAAGATTAAGGCAAGGCTACACAACACACAGGCCCCATTTAAGTCAGTTCTGCTGATATTAATAAGATGCAATATTTACCTGATTTCCACCCTTATGACAGCACTTTTAATGAGCAATGACAGTCCAGGAATTTAACTATTAAAAGCATATTAACAGAAGACCATTATACTGACTACTTTTTTTGTTTTGGCTCCCAACCGTGGGCCACCTGTTGAGGAGCCCTGATTTAAATGAAGAAAAACAAAACTTATTTGAGTTAATAAGGGGGGATTTGATAGCAGCCTTCAACTTCCTGAAGGAGGTTCCATAGAGGATGGAAAAAGGCTGTTCACAGTAGTGACGGATGGCAGAACAAGGAGCAATGGACTCAAGTTACAGTGGGAAAGGTCTAGGTTGGGTATTAGGAAAAACTATTTCACTAGGAGGGTGGGGAAGCACTGGAATGGATTATCTAGGGAGGTGGTGGAATCTCCATCCCTAGAGGTTTTTAAGTCTCAGCTTGACAAAGCCCTGGCTGGGTTGCTTTAGTTGGGATTGGTCCTGCCTTGGGCAGGGGGCTGGACTTGATGACCTCCTGAGGTCTCTTCCAGCTCTATGATTCTATGATTAAGGACTCAAGCAACACCGGGTAAGTCTTCTAGTTTTATAATAATTAGAGGCTGGCTTAAGCCCTGAGGCATGAGAGTTTCTGTCCCTCACCAAAGTTTCTTTGAATATTAACTATAGCCACTCAGGATATTTGTTAGCCGTGCAATGTCCAGTTTGCTTTTTGAACATATCCTTTCCATCGGACATAACGCAAAAGGGAATCCTTGCAACATACAATGCTGAATGTGTCTTAGGTGGCAGAAAATACAGTGTAGTGTGTGGTGAACAGCATTTAACTATATAGTAATGGAGACAATTAGAAATGTGTTCAGCCTTAGTCGTGGCCCTTTCTGCCTTTTGGGCACTCAGGGCAAACTTCATGTTACGTTAATATAGTGCTGGGTAGTTCTTATGCACTACTTTTAAATGTGTGTGCTGCCAACTGCCGAACATCAGCCATTCATTTTATCTCTTAGGCTACGTCTAAACTATGAGCCTCTTCCACAAGAGGAAATGCAAATGGAGCGCTCATTTCATATGTTGCGCTCTTATTTGCATTTCCTCCTCGGATCCTTTTTGTGTGAGGGATTTTTGCATAAAAAAGTGTTGTGTAGATGGCGCCTTTTTGCGCAAAAAACCCCTCTTGTGCAAGAGCCGTTCTTCCTCATTTTTTGCGCAAAAGGGATCTGAGGAGGAAATGCAAATAAGAGCGCAACATATGCAAATGAGTGCTCCATTAGCATTTCCTCTTGTGGAAGAGGCTCATAGTTTAGACATAGCCTTAGAGAGAGGGAGAGAGAGAACAATTAGGATGATTTTAAAAAGTGTGCTGGGAAGATAACCTCCTAGATGGGCAAGTGGCACTGACAGCATATTTTGCTGCCATATGCCAGGGAAGGGATGAAGGAGGTTATTGGGTTGCATCATTTCCTTGGAATGATGTTACAGGAGAATTACAGCAGAATCCTAGAATTCTCTTCAGAGGTGAGAAGAGAACAGAACCCCCTCTGAGGTGGTACAGATTGAGCTCAAAGAGAGTCGCCTCCAATCTGTAGCCAAAGAAAATACCCCCCATGACTCAGGAATCTATGTGGGATGGAGGTGGAGTATGAGGATCCCAATGGAGTGTCTGAAATAAACCTCAGGGCCTCTGCTTTTGAAACAGCAGTTCTTCTTGTGTATGATTATGAATGTTTTATCTAGACACTTGTGTATTATAGATCATAGAGTATTATGGCGAAAGAATACTTCTCTGTAGAACACCCTTCACTAAAAAGGATCCCAGAAGTTAATCACAGCTGAAATGAAATTGGCTTTGTTTCCAGATTTAGACTTCAGGACATTCCTTTATACAGTTCTTCACTTGGGGGTGGGGAAGAGACAACCAGGGAGAGGTGATCTGTGGGATCTCTCATACAGTCATGTTTACACGGGAAATGTTCCAATGACATGGGGGTTAAAATATGCAGTGGGTTGGCTTTTAATGAGCTGTGACTCCACTGACTGGGTCAGTGCCTGTCTGAAGTAGCTTGAGTAACTTTCAGAGCAATTTCTACAATTGTGGTTCAATATAAGGGAGGAGGAAAGACAGGGAAAAGCTCATTTCTATTTGTGAAAGGGTTAATTTTGTTCATAAAATAGTTCATGAATTGTTTCAAGTGAGCAGTGTCAAGGTGACTGGCTGAAGTATCTTTCACCATATTTGGGTAATTTAGGAGTCTCAGCAATCCAGAATGCTTCTGATTTGGAGATACCATGTGTAAAATCTCTACCTATGTTGGCTACAGCAGTCTGACAGTGTTTTGTGTTGTAAAGGTGATGATGTGTCCTTAATATTTGCAAAGTGGTAATAAGGTATCTACCTGTGCCATCCAGAACCAGAATTCCACCAGTGTCAGGCATTCCACAGAGATAATTTATGAAAGTGGCTCCAATCCAATGGTATTGGGCTCCTGTCCAGTAGCTCTGTTCAGGATGCAAGACGGGAGAAAGCAGAAGGCTAATAATTCATGGATATGAACTGGAAGAGAGGACATTTAGCACCAAAGCATTATTCTAGCTTTTGGGGTGTAACAATATGTAAGGTGAGTGATTCTGTGCTAGTGGGAATGGATGGGCTTTGGAAACAGGAATTGTGAAGAATAGGAAAGTGGGGAAATTATCTCCTTACAATCTCACCCTTCTGCCGGCATTATCTCAACAGCATGTGACACCGGAAGTGACTTGGCAATTTTGATTACTTATATAAACTAGGGGGCTGTACCCCCTGCTCACTGCTCTTGCCAACGCCCCGTCTCTGGGGATAGACAGGCCTAGCTCTCCCCCCAGCTGTGGGGGAGGGGAGGGCCAGGGTTGCACATCAGCCCTGGCCTCTCGTCCTCCCCTTCCCTGGCTGCTGGAGAGGGGACCCTGGGCCTCTGACCCGCCCCCAAGGCCAGCCCAGGCTTCTGGGGTGCCCACAGCCAGTGGAGAGGGGCCAGGGTGGCGCAGGCTATATTCTGAGCTAATGGGGTTAGCAGCAGGCAAGAGGCTGAGTGGCTGAGGGGGGGAAGGGCTGTGGGACGCAGAGTGACGTAATGACATCACTGTCATCCTGCAGGAAACTTTTTTTAATATCTAGAGAGATTATGGTGAGACTTAAAGATCTCATCCAAAATTTAGTACAAGTGAGCCTTGACATGATAGCATACACATACAGTCGGGGCAATTGCTCCCTTAGCTCCCTCCTGGTCCTCCCTCCCTCCATCAGTGGGCCTGCACACAATCTCTGTCTCAAGGAACATTAAAATTTAAAGTCTCTGTGATGCTGCACTATGAAACCCCTATGCAGGCACAGTCCCATTTACCTTAATGCAGCAATTTGTGGGTGCATGGGTCCACCCATCTCCACCATAGTGCCGGATCAGCACCTGCATACTTAAAAATGGCCTTCTGAAGTCCTTTACCATTCAGTCATGGCTGCATGATACTAGATCAGGCCCTACCATATTAACTTTTTTCTGCCTATCTGCTCTCAATCAATTATATAATATGAGGCTTACATTCAAGATCTTTGTAAATATTGTTTACTAATAAACTAACCCTTTGAAGTAGTATTAAAATGCTATCATTTCTTCCTGTCTTGTTACATACTGGCAACTGTTCAAAGGAAAATTAGAGTGGGAAAAAGACTGTATGATCATATAAATGGAGCATTTGTTTCACATAGAAACCACCCTGTCTACGGATGTTATCCCCAATTGACAATAATACATTCTGTCGTCTTAACCCCAGTGCATAGATGAGAATTTAATCAGTGCAGGGTGTGTACTTTTTACATTGAATGGGGGGATCTGTTACTTGACTGGCAACAGTTTCTAAATTAATCACCGTTGGATACCCTAAATCAGGTTTATATAATCTCATTTATAGCACATGGGCTCAGTGAATCAAGACCATAATAATACAGTCACTTTATTTTGTCATAAAAAATTGCTAATTTAGAAACCAGTTCCATTCAATTTAGCTTAGGCTCCTTCACAAGGCTGTACAAATCTTAAAATACCAAGTTCTGAGGGACACTTTTACCATGTGGAAACCAGATGTAATTTTAATGAATTGAGTCTTTAAATTGGAGCTTTATCATAATATCACAATCAGAAATTAGGCAAAATGGACTGGATAGAAACTTGCATGACCTTGCTTTTCAAGTCTTCACTTAACAATGAAACAAAACACAAAGGGAACTTTTAATTGAAGTTATTTTATTATTTCATTATCTTTTATTTTTATTTTTTATTTTTATCAGTTCACATCAGGTTCCAAACTGGAATTGCCTAACCATTACAAGATGCTATTTTAGGGAAATTTCTAGCCCAGTTTTGCAATATGAAGTGGTTCATTGACTTTGGATACATATCTGAACCTGAAGAATGATCAAAGCATCTCATCCTTTCTAGGGTCTCCCCTTTCTCCTCATAATATTTAACAATTCAAAAGTCACCAAATTAACCTTGATTTAAAGTGTATCTCAAGAAAAAATGTATCAATAATAACCTAAAATATGTTTTTGAAGTCAAATTGCATGATAATCCAGTACCTCATGGGTCTGCATCCATGAAGCATCCATAAAGGTGATTTCAAATATTTGTATTATAATGCACCATGGCATGTGATTTAACTTGGCTCCAGAAACAATAGAGAGTTTTAATGTTTTGAATTTGCAGAAGTGTGGCCTCTGCAATTACATAAAAGGAAAAGGTTCACAATTTTGAGATCAGCCACATTAGGGAAATGTCATATATCAGGACAGTTAATTAAATCCTTTTAATTTATTAATATATAATCAAAGGATACACTGAAAACAGCCTACAGCAAATGCAGAGAAATCCATGATCAGTCAAAAGTTCAGAATGTTTTTAACATGTGCATTGCTCAACAGTGCGCATATTTCAGACCACAAACTATTTTTGTCTAGACTGAGTCCATATAAGCAAAATAATCTGAAAATTACTGCCTATTCCATAAAATCGGTTATGCTAATTGACCTGATAATAACACAGTAGTCCCATGATATGATTTAGTCTGGCAATGTACATGGGACCCAAAGTGGGTTTTAATCATGAGCCCAAATCTTATTTATCTCTTGCAAAAGTCAAAGGAATCCTGCCTCAGAACATGGCTCCGTCCATTGTACACATCAAGACAAAAATGATCTAATAGTGTATGTGCACGTAAGGAAAGCTAAACCTATTTGTAGATCTGGTCTTAATAATGTTGCCTATCCAAATCACTCTAAAAAAGTCACTCACTAAAGGTGGGAATAGAGTGTAAATCTCCTGATTCCCTCAGATTTATAATTAATAACTAATGGATTTTAGAATTTTTCTACTAGCACCTTTTAAATCTTTTTCTTAATCAGAAACTTACAACTCGAGACCTCTTAGTTTGTGATGACTAACAGAATCTAAGCTCCAAAAAAGGTGCAAGACACCCTGAGAAAATCAGCTGCTCAGATGAAACAAAGTTGTTGACATGTAAAATAGCCTCTTTTAAAACCTGAAGTTTCTGTAAGATTACAGCTGACTCATTTTGTGCAATAGATTTTTTCCAAGAAACAGGTGTAAGTTGTTAGTATATCTTGTCATATAAGAATAGTATTAACAGGGTATTGATATCAGACTGTGAGGCTACGTCTAGACTGGCATGATTTTCCGCAAATGCTTTTAACGGAAAAGTTTTCTATTAAAAGCATTTGCGGAAAAGAGCGTCTAGATTGGCACGGACTCTTTTCCGCAAAAGCACTTTTTGCGGAAAAGCGTCTGTGCCAATCTAGACGTGCTTTTGCGCAAAAAAGCCCCAATCGCCATTTTCGCGATCGGGGCTTTTTTGCGCAAAACAAATCTGAGCTGTCTACACTGGCCCTTTTGCGCAAAAGCTTTGCGCAAAAGGACTTTTGCCTGAATGGGAGCAGCATAGTATTTCTGCAAGAACACTGACAATCTTACATGAGATCGTCAGTGTTCTTGCGGAAATTCAAGCGGCCAGTGTAGACAGCTGGCAAGTTTTCCTGTAAAAGCGGCTGATTTTCCGGAAAAACTTGCCAGTCTAGACACAGCCTGAAGCTACCCAACTAAAGCCGAGGTCATTGGCATGTTAATTATGTCAACCAAATAAATTGTGGAATTTGTTGTGGCAATTAATTCTCAGTGGGTGCAAACAGAATCAGTTGGCCCTTAAATGAACACAGCTGGGTAGTGTTGAAGCTGTTAGTAACTCATTTTAAACACACCTGAGAGATCACAAATCCTTAATCCATGTAATATAGCATGTCACAGAATTATACATTGACAAGAACAAGAAAAATGTATCTAGATGTATATATTCATTCCAAGGCTAGAAAAGACCATTGCAATCTTCTAGGCCTGGTCTATGCTAGCAATTTACCTAAGTATAACTTCCTCTCTCCAGGGTATGAAAAATCCATGTCCCCTGAGGGACGTAGCTATGCTGACCTTATCCCAGGCGTAGACCAGCACTAGGTCAGTGAAATAATTCTGCTGTCTTAGCCTATCAGGGAAGTGGTTTACCTGCACCATAAGGAGAATCTTTCCCATTGGCATAGGAAGCTGTGTCTAAGCTGACATGCTACATTGGTGTGCACACAGCTGCACCTCTGCAATGGGTTAAGTGTAGACGTATCCCCTAGTCTGACCTGCCATATAATGCAGGCCATAGAACTTCCCCAAAATAATTTCTAGAGCACGTCTATTTACTTTTATATCCAAACAGATATTGATAAGGTCTAGCAGGAGTCATAGACTGTCTTTCATCTGTTTCCTCACTTTTATTGGTTGAAATATGCTTTTTACATTTTTAGTGACAGAAACATTTATTATTTAATATTTGTATTGCAATCCCAGTGCAATTACAAATATCTCCTCAAACAGGACCCAATATATTCTTCATGGCATGTTAACTTGTGTTTTTAAGATTAACTGAGGGATATCAACACATGCCCATAGAACATCCTGGTGCATATTTGAAAGCCTTGCAACTGGGCTGTTGAGAATTCCCTCAGGTGAACTATATTGTGTTGGTGCCTTCATCAGACAAGAGTCTAGAACAGGGGTCGCTGACCTTTTTAAGCATAAGATCACTTTTTGAATGTAAGTGTAATCCAGGATCTACCTCAACCCAAATAGCCTTTTCCCACCTCCTTTGTGCCCCTTCTCTGAGGCCCCTCCCCCAGCCATGTGTGGACTGTTGGCGAAGTATGTTGGGCATCTGTTATGTTAAAGCGATAGTATGAACTTGATATCTAGACTGCTTAAAATAGAAAGCTGTTTGAGGTGCTATACCTGACCTTTTGTCCTGCAACCATACATTCTGGAGGATGACACAATTGCATTTCCTTTTTGAAACAATATTTTGTCTCTCCCTTGCTGTTACGTAAAAAATCATCACAAAAAGGGGAAATAAAAATGATTATACACTAAACACTCTCAAATATACAAAGTATAGAAACTGAAGTTCCCCAATTTAATCTTTACTTTCAGCTGCCCTAGACATTTTCTTAGTTTTACACCATTGCACTTCACAAGTATAGTTCCATAATTAGCAACAGTGGGAGCACTTGTGCTGATAGGCTGCGGGTGTCAGTGTTGTGTAAGCCAGCTCTAGTAAGGCATAGACAAAAAAGAAGTTAAGACAACTGCAGTGATGGTAACAATAATGGGAAATTTTAAGGAAAAACTTCTAATGCAGATGCAGTCTAATCCTAGAAGCAGCCTATAGGGAAAAGGGATTCAGAAGTGTGAAGTGATGATTAAACTGTCTGCATCCTTTTAACACCCAATCAAGAAAGTGACAAATTACTTGATGATACTCTAAAGGCCATGTGATATTCTGTCTCTCTCAGCAGTTGAGTGGGTAATTCCCAGAACAAGGAAAAATAGCAGTGTGGCCATGGCAGTGTGGGTGGTTCTATATATAATTCCACCCCAACATCATGTATGTACTCAAGGAGCTGCCACACATGCTGCTGTTTAGTGTGCCAGGCCAAACACATCTAGTGAGTGCTCACCTGTGCAGGGAAGCACCTTTGGAAAGCCTATTATGCCAGTGTAAAGTTCAATTTATAGGTCTTGCTATGCATGGTGGCTGTAGAACTCCTCTGATCTCATTTACACCAGTCTCACAGTTAAATAATTGACAACAGACTCTAACCAGTGTGAGAGAGTATCTCCAGTCACCTTTTAGTTTTTCCCATCCAAACTGTTGCTACTACAAGTAATCTAACATGGTGGTTCTTGATTTTAAGGCTTTTTATACAGCTTGAATTTTTATGTACTATGCAACAAAACCCATTTACAAACAAGCTCAAGTGGGTTATACAGGTGCACTTTATCAATAGCAGAGAGAGGAGAGACTGTCCTGTAGTTCAGGTGCTAGCCTGGGACTCTGGAGAGTAGAGAACAATTCCCTGTTCTGCCATAGACTTCCCATGTTACTTTGATCAAGTCATCTACTGCCTTGGTTGCCCATCTGTAAAACAGGGATAATAGCATTGCTCTCTCTGCCTTGAAGAAATGTTGTGAGGTTCTTCTTTTCTGTGGCAATAAGGCTATTGAAGAACCTAATACAGAACATGAAATGGCAGTAGTTGAAATCTTTGATCAACAAAACAGTGTCAGCAAGAATGTGACAAAATTTTTGTGAGAAATCTCTGAAAATAAGGAGTTACTATAGAAAAAACTGATAGACTTGACTATAGTGGATTTTCAGTGGCATAGGTATATGTATTAGGTGTATCTCCCTCCTCCCCCACACAATCCCTCTGCTGTACAGTAATATTCTAGTATGCTTAAATTAAGGAGCAACTATTATTTTTGATGCCACATAAATCAGAGGGAATAAAAAAAAAATCACTCCCATTTTTTGCTGAAACTTCATTTTTGTTGAAAAAATTCCATTCAGTTACTCTTTATTAGGGCTTGTTGACACAGAGGAATAGCCTACTGGATAAATATCATGAACGCACTCTATGAGTGCAAAATAAGAGTATCTACACACCAGGAACTAGTGCGGAATAGCTTTGGAACTTGAAATTCACATTTTACCTTATTTGCAGTAGCTGCTTCCACATATAGACAGGTTCTTCAGCCCAGATGTTTTAAAATGATGTAGCATCAGTGACTAAAGTGACATAGGAGTCAATATCACATTAATAATCATTAGGGGAGGATCTTTAAACTTCTAAATCAGTAAAGCAGGGCAATTGTGAGCACAGAAACACCTAAATATCATAAAAAAATCTGAGGCTTTAGAGATGTATTTAGTGACCCATAAGAGGCGGAGGCGTCCTGTTCCAATGGTGTCAGAGCAGCACAACGGAGAGCGTACAGTATCTCGAGTATGGTTCAGGCTTTTCTAGGGGTGTACACTCGTTTTGGAGCACAGCATCCCTCGTCAGTGCCTTATGGATATTATAGGGCACGGCTCATCTCGCTACGTAAGTGAAACGCAATTTAAATCGATGGGTATACAAAAATTCCTAAGCGCAATTGTTACAGCTCCTAGTAAGTTCGTGCGCGGCCCAGGAGGCTGCAGAGCGCAGGGACCAGGCCGGGCGGCGGCTGGGGCGTTGCTGGCCATTGCAGGGCAAGGAGCGGAGCGTCTCTAGTCACTCCTCGCGCCTCCTTGGCGCGCGAGCCGCCTGTCAAAGCAGGGGCAGGTAGCCGGCGGCGGCCCCCCACCCCCCTGTGGCTCAGTCAGGCGGGCAGCGCCCGTCACGTCTGTCCCCGGGACCATGCGGCCAGGGGGCGGCACAGGGAGCGCGCGGGCGCCGTGCGGCTGGCAGCAGCGGCGCGGCGCGCCCCGGGGCCGCCCCCCCCACGCCCGCCGCCCCGGATTGGAGGGCGCCGCGAGGGCCGGGCCGCGGGCGGCTCTGGGCGGCGGCGCCCCGCACGCGCGGGCCAGAGCCGGAGCCGCGGCGGGGAGCCGGCAGGATGAGAGTGACACGTGAGCTGCGGGGCGGTTGGGCGGCGCGCGCGGGGCTGAGCTCGCCCGCCCCAGGCGCGGGTCACTCGGCTGCAGAGCCCTGCCCTGTGCCGGCCGGCTGCGGGGCGGTTTTGAGGGGGGGCACTTTGCCCTCGTAGCCGAAGCCTGTCGGCAGCGGGGCGGGGGGGCCAGCTGCGAACGCGGGTTTTGTCCCTCCGGGCGCTAAACAGCGGCTCGCCTGGAAAAGCACCAGGGGCAGCAGCCTAGATTCTGCAGTACCCCCCCCCCGGACCTTGAAATCACTGATTGTGAGTCTCCTGCAGGGCCCACTGTTGGGTAAACTGAGGCACGGAATGGTTCAGGGACTGCCAGGCGTTCGCTCCCTTGCAGATAAAACCTCCCCATCCTCCTGGTAACCGTCACATGTCGCTGAATCTGTACGTGTGGTTTGGTGCATAACAAGTAAATAGGCTAGGCATGTGTAAGGGGGGGTGTGTGGCGTTTCTCCCTCCTCACCTGGCCAGGCAGGAGATTATGATTTAAATGTTTGGTAGGGACTGTCCAATTAGCCGGGGAAATGCACAAGGTGCTGTTCAAATTCATAAGGTTCCAGGGAAGGCTATAACGGAGCCAGAGCAAATCGTTGTATCTTCAGGATATACAGGAAGACTTGACTCCCAAGGACAGAGTTGTAATGTGGGTGAGTGTATGCTGGCAGTACTCCAGAGAAAACATACTTTTGGGGCAAAAAGAACTGTTGAAAGGGTTTGGATTGACAGTATACACCTTTAGTTGAGGTGATTTGTTTATAAGTACAGGTATTTGTGAGCACATCTGGTTGGTGAGAATTCAAATTAATACTGCTGTGTATTTTTAATGTTGCTATTATAGTACGCTATATCCACTTGATTTGTAGATTTTATATACATTTTTAAAATTAGTTTATTGTAATTATTGTTTGTTAATCTTCTCTCAGTTGCTTATTCTGAGAGATTTGCTATTCTGCCTATGGGAAATTTCATTAGCTAAAAACTCGTTAGCTTATTTTACTCTGTGCCTTTGAAAAATAAACAGCTGCATTAATATACTGTATAAAGGCAAAGATAGAGACTTGTATTTCAGAGGTAGAAGTAGAACTTGACATTTTGCAGATCAGCAGCTCGTGTTACGATATCACAGGGTATTTGCTGGGATTTGTTCACTTGTAGAACTGAAGAATGGATAGGTTTATATCCTCAAATATTGATGGTCTTACAGAAGTTCACACTAACTTGGCCAGCTTGGAGTAGTTTTTCTTAGTGGCATCAAGCTCTCCTGCTAGATAGTTGATATTTAATACTTTTCAATTAGTTATACAGTGTCACATTCCAGTGACCCAACAGAAGCAATAGCATTATCATGAAGTGAGGAAGGAAGACCAAATCGTTTTGCCTCTGCATTTGTGGATGTTAAAATCAGTAACATAAATTAACCTGGCAAAATCTTACTGCCTTTATTGTCTAGGGGAAATAATTTTTGTTGGGCTAATAAAATAGAATTAAGTTTATGAATTAGCATTAGGTGAGAGTTAAGTGAATATACACACTTATTCCCATTCCCACCTCCATGGACTCAGTATCTTGAGTCTTACAAAACCAGGGATAGTTTGGCATACTGTTTTAAGCCGTGTCAGAGGGGTATCCATGTAAGTCTGTAACTGAAAAAACGTTATAATATAACACACAGTCTTGCAGCACCTTAGAGACTAACAAAAAATGTAGATGGTATTATGAGCTTTCGTGGGCACAACCCACTTCTTCAGATGAAACAGGTTAGTGGAAACTGCTTTGCAGGCAAGGCATTCCTAACCGATGTCCAAGGTTGAAAAGTCTACTGACACATGTTGACCCTAGTCGAATTGACACCTTATGGTTCTGCAAGAGGTTAGAAATCTAATTTGTGATACCTGTTTGGATGTTGGTGTATAGCTGGGCTACACATTGGGTTTTGGGTGGATCTAGTCCAGTGGATGTGTTTCTCACAGAACATATGCAGGCAGGAATTAGCTGTCTTGGAGCTCAAGTTTATGGAGAACTGATGCAAAATTTTATAGATGCAGCACAAAATACAGACCAAGGATGTTAGGAGGACTAGTAAGTTTATCTGCAACCTGGTCCAATATCAGACCGAGAATCAACTCCGCATCTTGAAACACAGCCCTCAATGAATGCAAGGGGCTTTATGAAGAACCTGTTAGCTTAGTAGGTGCTTGGATAGGCTAATATGCTGTGGAAAAAATGCATTCCAGAGTTTGGCATCTGGTTGCTGCAGCTGCCAAGCATGTCCCGTATATGTTGACTCCAGTTTTGGAGCAGATGGAGGCATTTGGGAAGGACAATAGATTCAGCATTGCCAGTAACGGGAGGAGGCAGCAGCATCTGATTGAAGTATTGGGGCCATCTGCTTTGCTGCATTTTTTTTGTAGGTTTGTCTTTTGCTGTCACAGTAAGCTTAGTGTATTATGGATCACACAGGGATCAAGAGTGAACAAAACTCTTTTGAATTATTTCTATTGCCTCACGAATTGGCAGCCTACCCTAGTCATGTAAAGTTAGAGTTAATCCTACACTAATTGTTCTCTCCTTTGTACCTGCTGTGAATGAGGAGGAGATGCCATGCTTCCTGGTGAGCTGGGAGTGTTGAGAAAATCTTCTCATAATGATTTCTTATGCAATTTAGGGCTGATGAAATGGAGAGTCCTGGGATAATTGGTATAGAGTTGCTGCAGACAGCAGGAATATCTATAACAGTTCATGCACATCTGCAAGATTCTGGAACAGTTTCGGATTTAAAAACCCTCACCCTTCAATGTACAGTAATTCCTCATTTAACACTATAGATATGTTTCAGAAAATGATCGTGTTAAGTGAAAACGTGTTATGCGGGGTCAATTTTCCCATTGAAAATAATGGAAAAGGTGAGGGTTGCGTTTCAAGCGGTGGTGTCTGTTGGGACCGGGACATAAGGTTGGGGGAGAAAGGGGACTGGGTTACAGCAGGGAGGGGAGGTGTTTGGCTCTGGGGAAGGGGAAGAAAGGGGAAGGGGATTGGGTTGGGAGTATGCCCCTGTGACGGGTCTGCTGGGACCCGCACTGCATCCGGCGGGGGGAGGGGTCGCCGGGGAACGGTGCGGCGAGCAGTGAACCCTCCGCCGCTTTGCAGGGACGCGGGGGAGCCCCGCGCAGCCGCCGGCGATGGGCCAGCTGGTGAAACCCAGCCGCCGGCCTGCAAGTGGGGGCGGAGGAGAGGGAGCAAGGCGTCTGGCGAGGGGGAGTCAGTGGGGAACGGCGCGGAGAGCGGCAAACCCTCCGCCGCTTTGCAGGGAGGCAGGGGAAGCACCGCGCAGCTGCTGGCAACGGGCTAGCTGGGGAAATCGTGTTATTCTGGGGACAGTCGTGTAATTCAAAAAACATTCCCTAAAAGAAAATTGTGCTATCGCGAAAACTTGTTAAGCGGGCACTTGTTAAATGAGGAATTACTGTACTTAAATCCTGATCACCGTAATTCTTATCCATCAAAACTTGGAAAATGCATTTTGATACAATGAAGGTGAAAGATTTGATCTTGATAATAGAGATGTTATAGTTTTCAAGCGCAGAAAATTGGTACTGAGGGACGTTTAAAAAATCCCAAACAGTACTTTAAGTATGAGTTTTGTGTTCAGTATATTGCAGCAATACTGTGAAGTATAGCTTTATATGCTGTAGTTTTAAACAACGGTCCCTACGTGTTACTTAAATTATTAAAACAAATAATTTTTAAATTCTAAAGTACTAATCACCATTCATGCTGCTTGTTTACTTGAAGGACTTCATCAGTTTAGACTGAGATAAGACTAGTTTGTTTCATATGGTTTCTGGTTAGTTTCATTTTCTGCCTTTCCTAGAGTAGCACAATGCTGCTGTTCTTGGTCATCAAATGCTGCAGAGGATATGTTTTTATAAATCAGATCTTTATTGATTTTTAATAAAATAATGAACATTCATTTTAATGTAAGCATCTGTTTGATTTTTGAACTTAACCAAAATTTAGAAGAGATAAAAGATTATGTGATAGCCAGCCTATGTAACTCTATTACAGTCCCATATGGAAAATTGGCATAGGTCATGCATTTGTGTTTTGCTTCCCAAAAAACATTTGGCAGTGACCCTATCACCCTTGGCACAAGAGAAAACCGCCAACTTTAAAGTGCTGTCTCTAATCTCTGATAAATTAATGGGACTCGCAGGAAATGGAAATTTTCCAACTGCTTAAATATTTATAAAACCAAAGCGTGTATTTAATGCATGTGGAGGAGTTGCTCGGTTAGAGTCACTTTGGTATTTCATACCAAATGCAGATAATCCCATATGATCTCTAGGAATCTGCCTTCTCAATCCTGAGAAACAGGATGTAATTGTAATAGAATGTGGAGTGTCACTCCTGTGCCAGATTTTCAAAGGATCTCCCATTTCCTGCCTCTGTTTAAGAAGGGCTGCTGACTCTTTCCCTACAAGCATCTAAGCAGCAGTATTGGCATAAAAAAGAGTAAGCACTTAGAATCATCCTGTTTTCTAATATATCTATTTTTAAAAGTTGGTCAATAAGTCTATTGATAGATCCTGTAGTATTGTCTGTGTAACTGACTGTACAGTGTTAAAACCAATCCTAATAATGTAGTGAGGTTGTACACGTGTTACAGGAACTGCACAGATATTAATTAATTAATCACCATGTCACTTTAAAGTAAAATGCATTTCTTAATTTCACAGTTTGGGGAGACCTGAGACTGGGAGGAGCAAAGTAGCTTTTCTCTTTCTTCTGCATAAACCATTAGATTATGCTGTTTCTACAACAGAAAAATAGCACGGGTGGCCATTTAAACAGGTTAAATAACTATTTGTAAGGAGATGGGCTCTGTTCTGCATAAAAGGATATCTCAGACTGCAGCTTAATCCTCAATGATCTTGGCATCTCTTACCTACACGTTTAAAGCACTGTATTAGTTTGTGAGCAGCAATAATTATGATTTTAAACCAGGATTTAGAAGTGCCTTGTTACATTTCTCATGCTTGGTGCCCAAGGTTGAGACTATACTGTGGATGCAATGCAGGGCTATTCCTTCAAGAATATTGCTCTTTCTTCAGGCTTTAACATTTGGGGGCATTGGAACTCTCTTGTGCATCCATAGAATACATCAATTTAATATGTATGCCATTGTTAAAATATCTTTTCATATTGAGGATGTTAAGAGGTGAGTAATTGGCTAATCATGTAGTTGATGCAGTTTTTATCAACTATGCAATTAGTTGATAAGGGAAGGTGCTCTGTCCCGACTCACGCCGAGTCCAGGAGCTAGCCTTACTGCGGCTCTGCAGTTTAAATGCGCAGGCAGCACAGCTCCTACTACATTTAAAATGAAGAGTCACAGCAGGGGTAGGTCCTGGACCTGGTGCGAGCCGGGACCTAGCCAGGTTTGCTCAGTCCCAGCTTGGGCTGGGTCCAGCAGCCTGTGTTCGCATCCAGCAGCATCGACACGGACAGGGGCTGCTTCACAGCAGCAGTGCCGGGCCGTGGTGGCTGGGGCTAGCCATGAACAGAGGCTGCTCTGGCAGCAGCCCCTGTCCGTGGGGTGGGGTGGGGTGGGGTGGGGATCCAGCTTCCTGCTGTTACCATCCCCTTCCCCTCCTGCGTGGGCAGAGACTGCTGGGGGAGCAGGTGGCACCACACATATGGTGCTGGGGGCAAAATGGTGGCTTGGGTGTGCATTGGAAATAGAATTACCTAAATTAATCAAACTGAGCTAATTTGCATTTAGTAATAAAACAGATTCAAAATGAGATTTGAAATTTACTTTATGAAGAAGGAGCAAATCAGTACATTTGTGGAAAAAAAACTCAAAATACATAGATTAATTCCTTAAACTTTCTAAACTGGTAACTTAATGCCAAATATTTCAACCAAAATCAGGCCACACATTCCTTTGTGTAACCATATGGAATGCTTTTTTGTTTAGAAAACCTATTTTAACAAATCAATTTGTTCCTTCAGTATAATATGCCAGATTCTGAAGCTCTTTTTAAAGATTTGAGGCGAATGCATAGGGGTTGTCTGTATGTCATTCAAGCCTTGGCACTTTGGTTGGACTCATAACTCAACTAGAAGTATCCCTAGGAAGAAGAGTGCAGTTTAAGATTCCTCTCCTTCACAACACACACCAACAACTTCCAGTATTTGCACAGTTTAGAGGCAGCTGGTATGTGCTCTTCCAACAGCTTGCTAAACTTGTTTACATTTTTAAGGCATCTGGTGATTGTTCCGTATTTCTGTAAGGTTATGCTTTGCCTCTGCTCCTGTGGGAATGTTATAGCTTTGGCCATAGGGCTTTATTAACTGCTATAAAATGAGCAGTTGAATCCTGATCTCTGTTGTGTTAAAGTAACTGCCAAGCAGTTCCTAGTAGGCTAGAAACAAAATAATAAAAGACCTTACCAATGGCTACTATACTGGGGCTAATTCTTGTTGCTAAGAACTAGTAAGTGGTGTTCAGTGTTACTAATGGGGTGCTGGTCTTCCAGTTTTAACTAATAAATTAGTATTTTCTACTATGTGTATGTCCTGCCTTCATGCCTAAGTCAGTATGTGTGACTGGCCATTGATCTCTTGGGCTGGTAGCTGGGCATATATATTCTGCATCTTTTTGGTTCATTCACATGTATAGATCTTTACCAACAGATGATGTAGACTGGTACACTCTATAGCAAATATACGCCACTTCTATCAAACATGCAAATATGCTACTGAATCTACAGTAGAATAATTATTCTTTGTGTGCGTACATGCTTGTGAATATATGCATGCCATAAAATAAATTCTTGTCCTTGCTTGATCCATCAAAAATCAACCTTTGTGAAGTTATTGCGTATAACTTTGCTTATTTAATAAGTCCACCCTCACTTCTTGATCTCTAAATTTCTTATTCTTACAGAAATTGAAGCCAAAGAAGCCTGTGACTGGCTGAAGGCTGCTGGTTTCCCCCAATATGCTCAGTTATTTGAAGGTACAGTACCAATCCATACATTTGATATTAAATTCTGCTGGAATCACTTACAAATCTTTTACATCCTCTGACCACACTTATACTGTGAGCACAGCCATATTGTAACCCGTTCATAGACATTTCATTTGTTTCAGCTTACAAGCAAAACATGCTGCTAGGTTGTGTACATGGAAACTATATCTTAAGTTAATGTTTGTGCAGCAATGTAAAGTGTTTTTAAAAAAAACTCTTTGGGGGAGAATATGGATGATACGCTCTGGTAGCAGAGATTACCATTTAGGTTGAATTTCAGTTTCCCTACTTTGAAAAAGTTCAGAGCTATTAACATCTTATTCCTTTTGGGTTGAAATTTTTCATGTTTTGTTTTTAACCCCCGACATTCTCTCTCCACACTCTCAAAAACGCTTGAACAAAGTTGTTTGAACCACTTTAGTGGGGAAGGGAGGAAATGCGCTTCCAATCAGAAATGTCTTAAATAGAAGTTCATATCAAATAGAAGAAGATAGGAAGTTCAGTCTTAACTAGTTCTCCTAATGTTATTGGGCTACAAGGATTATGCCAAGTTTTGAATACATTATTGCCATTTTGAAGTTATAAACATTTTTAAAGCAGTATATTAGAATTTGTGTGCAAATTAGAATGTGTGCCCATTAGAATTATGCTTTTAATATTTGTGTGTTTACTAATCAAAACTTTTGATTTAGGATGTCTGGGTTAAGGCGAAATGAAACAAATAGCTATAGATAGAGGAATTTAGAAACACTGCTGGCAACACTTCCTTTCTTTCAAACAAGACAGTAACCAAATCAGTGATTGCAACATTAAGATTAAAAAATCAAATAGAGCTAAGCCTGGAAGTCATATGCCTTAAAATGTGGAGTCTCGAGGTATCCTTTGTCAGACTGAAATATATAGTAGATATAAATTAGCATTTTGTATGATGCCTTACGTTTTGTATAGACATTCAGTTTGCCATACTGTATTAACCTGAGGATGAAATGCAGCGTTCTGATTTCTCTTGATGTTGAAATTTCAATAAGAACTATAAAAGAAGCCAAGAAAAACATTGCCATTGGAACTAACAGGCTCCTTGATCTGGGAGCATATATCTCAAAATCTGGACCGTCAAACTTTAATTGTTACTTTTAAACTGAAGAACTGACTTTATTCAGGTATGGCATGTGTTATTGATCTCATTAAAACTTAATCAGAGTGTCTAGGTTGCAGGAAATGGTACGGACTGGGACACTACCTCCTGCAGCTCCCATTGGTTGGGAACAGCGATCTGTGGCCAACAGGAGATTCAAGCAGAGGTGTAGGTAAATAAAACTGTGGTGGCCCGCCAAGGGCTAACCCTGGCGATTGCGTCCGGCCCATGGGACGGTTTTTGCCCACCACTGCTCTAGGTTGTATGCTGTGGGCAGGTCCTTACCATAGGCAGGATTTCTTTTTTATGTAAGAGATTCCAGTTTTATACTAATAAATAAATACATGTAGGCAGTATTGCAGTCTCGTGACCTTATCATTACTCTAGTGATATTGGTGGGGGTTTTTTTTAACAAAGATATTAGACTCTATCTGATGTCACATTTCAGTTTAAGTTAAGTAAAACTAAGAACCTTGGTTTTAATGCAGCCTAATAGCCTAGTCTTGTAAACCCTGAGGGCCCCAGTCCAGCAAAGAGTTATACATGTGAGTAATCCCATTGACGGCATAAAAGGCGTAAAACTACTCATATATAACTGCTTGGAGGACTGGGCCTTCAGTTATTTGCATGACATTTGCATATGTGTGTATTTATAGTTTAAATTGAAACAGGGTGGCAAGTACTGCTTAACTTCTTTGTTCATATTATGATCCTTGTGAAAAGACTAAATAGGCTTGGCAGAATTTATTTTTCTGCATATCTATTATATAGTTTGCAGATTTGTTTTTACAAAATAAAGTCATAGTTCATGATTGCCTACAGATAACATTTTGCATAAACAATCCTGCCACTTAAGTTAGCTGAATGCACTACTTTTTACACTGTAATATGCTGGTTGAAAGGTTTAAATAGTTATCTTGTTTTTCATTGGAAAAAATAATGACTATTAGGATTAGAGTTCATAAAAAATTTGCTAACAAAATTAAAATTGAGTCACCTATTCAACTGACATTTTAGTGCAAAGAAAATTTTTACTGTTACAAATCACAAAATAATTCAAATTAGTTATGGAAAGACTAATGCAAGCTTTACAAGTTTCTGATTCAAATGTACTATGTATGGTAATTATTCAAAAAAATGAATAATGTTTGAAGTTGAAATCCTACACATTTAAAACTGTTCTTATATTTCCCTTTTGCAAGCACATTATAAAAAGTTCTATTACATATATTTAATTTCTTGTACTTTCCTATAAGTGTAATTTATGCAAAATGGCTTTGCCCAGTCAATGACAGGCTTTAACTGCTAGTTTTTATAATTTTCACATGTTGGTGGTTTTAAGCATTTTTAAAGTAATCTTTTTCAATTTTTGCAATTGTGGGCAATCATATAGTGGAAAGGTCAGACAATTATTTAATGACTGAAGACATGAATTAGTTGTTTGAATGGTTAACTTTTTCCTTCCTAACACAAATTATCAACATCATGTATCAAAATATATTAAGTAAATATACTTAAATCAAAATCTTAAGTTCTCAAGTAGCATTTTTATTTCTTTGCCTAACTCTAAATCTCTAATATTGATGGATATAATTTTTGTTGGTTTGTGTTCATACAATGAAATTGATGTTTAACCATCTTTACTGATAAAAATCTAAACCCTCCAAGCTTAATTATAAATACTTTGTATTCACAGATATGCAGTTTCCTATTGACATCAAAACTGTGAGAAAAGATCATGAATTTTTAGATAGAGATGCTATTGATTCTCTGTACAGGTAAATATTATTAGTTTGCATTTTCCCCCAACCTAGCACACATGAAAATGATGCTTATAGTGCATTAAACATACTCCTTGTGAGGGTGTAGTTTTTTCTTTAATAGATGAGTGCCTGACACCCCAGTTGAGGAAAGCTCTTAAGCGCGTAATTGAAACATGTGCTTAAATGCTTGCCTGATTGCTATTTTCTCTGTGTATAGGGTGAGATGGAATAATACTCTTATCACTTTCTCTATTCAACATCAGAATCAAATTAGAATTATGTCACTTTTTTAAAAACTGGAACTACTTTTTTTTAAAACACATTGATTTCACTAGGACGGTGGTGAAGCACTGGAGGTGGTGGAATCTCCATCCCTTGAGGTTTCCAAGTCCCAGCTTGATAAAGCTGTGGCTGGGATGATTTAGTTAGCATTGGTCCTGCTTTGGGCAGGGGGCTGGACTCCATGACCTCCTGAGGTCTCTTCCAGTTCTTTGATTCTATGATTGAAAGCGATTACTCTTGTGCTTAAGTATTTTGTTGGTTTGGGCTTTACAGATCCTGCAGTTACACCAAAATGTTAAAAAAACCAAAAACGCTAAGAAAGTCCTACTGATCTTAGTGCTACCATTTTTATTGTGTTTTATAACATTAATTTGACCAATTTTTTTTCTGTGCCAAATTCTTAAATAAATGTATCATCCTTCCCAATCCCTAAAGCTTTCACTGCAGAACTAGGTTAGTCATTTGGGGGCATTTAAGGAACACTGAAAGTCAGCTATTACTGGCAGAAGTTGAAACTCAGTGTTTAAGCATTCAAGAGCAGTTATGAGAATATCTGCTTCTCTCTCTCTCAACATTTTCCTGATGGTCAACAGAATGATGTCATCCAGGAGCGGGGGCCAGCACACACCCCAGGCTCAGGGCGGAAGGCGACCATGCTGCTCCAGCCTCCCCAGCCCCCATGAGGGTGGGCGCTAGGGCAGCAACACTCTGCCCCCAGAACACATACAGTGGGTGGGACCATGTCTGGCAGTTTGAGAAGGCAAAACTTTCCCCTGCCTGGGCTACCAGATGCCCATGACGTCATCACAGTCAACAGGCTCTCTCACAAAGTGAAAGCGGCCGCAGAGAGGGGGGTTGGCGCACTTAGCAAGCAGCGGGTGCAGCCGCCTAGTATTTAAGAAAATAACTTGTTAAAATCTTCAGTCCTTTTTTTTTCCCCCTTAGACGATTAAATACTTTGAACAAGTGTGCAGCAATGAAAGTGGAAATAAGTCGTCAGAGAAAACGGGTATGTCATTAAATTTGGTTGTAATTTTGGTTAAAATATAAAAATTAGTCAATGGTATTCAAAACAAGTGGCAGGCAAGTTTTGAAGAAGATCCATTAAGTATTAGCAGTTTTTTACCTTTCTGTTGTCTTAATTTGATTGGCCAGTGAGCAAACCTGTCCTGCAAAACACACGCCTTTTCTTTTGAAGAAAGTTGAAGGTAGGGATCTAATTTGAAGAGTTTGTACAATCTTCATTTCATTATTTGGCCAACTAGAACATTTAAAAATAGCATAACTTGATACACATGTCATTTTCTTGTAAGAGAAAAGCTTTACTCATAGACTTTTGTTGCTTTTGAGTTGATAAATGGACTCAACATATGCTTAAGTGCTTCCTGGCTACTGTATATCACCTGATCTCTAGGGGAGGTTCTGTGGTGGTGTTGTAGATGGTCTCAGAATGCGAGACACACAAACTTTTGAGCTTACACAGAGCTTTTATTCAGACCTGAACTACTACTTCTGGCCTTCAAACAACCCCCAAGCTCATTATCAGAAGCAAGCTCTGTGCAGAGCAGGACTTCTTTTGGGAGGCAGGAGGAAGGGAAGAGATAGCTCAGTGGCTTGAGCATTGGTCTGCTAAACCCAGGGTTGTGAGTTCAGTCTTTGAGGGGGCCATTTAGGGATCTGGGGCAAATCTGTCAGGAATGGTACTTGGTCCTGCCATGAGGGCAGGGGACTGGATTCAATGACTTCTCAAGGTCCCTTCCAGTTCTATGAGATAGGTATATCTCCATATATTTATTATTATTATTATTTCCACTCAAAGCAGCAACCTATCCTGTAAAACCTGCAGAAATAGCTCCACTGCTATGATGATCAGAGCTCCCCGCCCCCACAATGCACCTTTCAAGATTCATGAGTCTTACACATGCTTAAAACATGTGGTGTACCTCACCAAGGCCACTAAGGGACCAATAGCAACTGTGGGTGAAATGAGATCATCACCATGCTCTTGAACTAATTTACACAGAAAAATAACAGACAGAAATACCAGATCACCTGTGAGTGAATGCCTTGGATGTGAGAGATCCACATTCGAGTCACTTCTGTCTGATTCAGGGACTTATACCTGGGTCTTCCACATCCTTAGCTAGTGCACTAATCACTAGTCTGGAGACAGACCTGCCCTCCCACTGTATGCTCCCATTTACCCAAATTTCTCCTTTCCAATAGAAAGAAGGGCTGTAAAAATGCGGTTAAAAATGTAACCATGTAACCGCTAAAAATCATAGTGGTTATAAAGCATAGTGGTTATACGGTTACATGCGCTACGGTCTCTGCAGTATAAAGCTTATCTAAGCTTAGATAAGCTTTATACTGCAGAGCTTGCAGCGAAGCCTCCCCAGTAGCAGGGCTGGCAGGGAGTGGGGAGGAGGCTTTGTTGCGGGTCCCTTCCAGCCCCGCTCTCAGGGAGCCAGTGTTTAACCTGTGGCGGGGGGCCGGGGTGTGGCTGGGCTAGCCACAGACAGGGACTGCTCCAGCAGGCACCACAAGGCTAGAGCCAGCCCCTGTCTGGGGCAGGCCTGGAGCTGCTCCAGCCCCTACTGGTTAACTGAAACCAGTAAGCTTCGGCTTTTAACCGGTTAACCTTTTACATCCCTAATCAGGCTTTGATCTGAAAAATTACGGGTCAGCAAAACTTCACTTTCATGAAAATGTTCAAGAGGCTTTGGTTTTGATCCAGTGTTGAAAGAGACTGGATTTTGAAAGTTGCTATAAAACAGAATTGTTGTTGTCCACTCAGTTCTATTCTCTTTTTAATACAACTTCTAGTGTGCTTAGTTGCTGTCGCTCCAACCCTTTCAATTAGCAAAACAGAGCTCATACTGGAAAGCTTGAGTGACTGTTGTTCCAGTGTAGGACTCTAAATATAAAAGTATTGCAATGACTAAAAAAAGTATACAAATTAATCCTTTTTCATTGCATCTTAGATATTTTAAAATTTGCTCAACTTTGCCCCTTGAACTGTAATTTCTTTACTTTAAGAGTGATGAATCTGAAGATGAAGAACCTTGTGCGATAAGTAACAAATGGGCTTATGAGAGATGCAGTCAGAGATGGTCTCGCCTGGAGAGCGTTGAAGGTTTCTCTGTAAAAGGTCCTAATGCATCAGTCCTAGACAGTCCAAGACATAAGAGCACTGGTAGTGAGGAGATCTCTTTTTCAGACCAAGGAGAGAAGCATGATGCGTCATCAATTCACAGCAGTACCAGTGGGGACAGTGACATTATCAGCTTCCCTAAGACTTTTGAGGATGTTGAGACCAGCACTAGTTCCTCCAGGTGTTCCTCAAGTAAATTGGTCTCTCCTGACTCTACCTTTAGTTGTTCTCCTTCCCCTAGTGAGTTCTTAAACATCATCAGTGAGGAGCAGCTTTTGGATAAGCCACCACACAAAAAGGGGAAGAGCTTTCTTAAGAAAATGGAGAAACTGCGCATAAGGAGCTCCAGTGTAAAGAGAGATGCTCGGTCAAAGGCCAAACCCATCATCGGTGAACCTGTTCTTGTGGAGGGACTGAATGAAGAAAAGCTGAAGAACCTTAATTGTGTGGATATTTGTGACCTCTCTGGCAGCCAGATAAAAAAGGATTCTTCTTATTCTCCCCCCACTTGCAGTAGCAGCAGCCAGTCTGAAAACAGCAGCACTGTGAGCACTCCAAGTCCTGTTATCAAAGTCAGGAGTTATGCTAAACGGGGAGGCGTGCATGCAGAGGACACTGACTCCAGCAAGCTCTCTTTGTGGAATGATGTATCGGAGCAGAACTTCAGAAATGAAATTAACTTGCATGCAAACCAAATGTTTCACATCCCACAAGGCCATAAGCCTGGGACTTTCCCCAAAGCACTTACAAACAGTTTCTTATCCCCAACAGACAACAGTTCTGTGAACTGGAGAACTGGAAGCTTTCATGGATGCAGGCGGAACAGAATTAGAATTAGTGCTAAGGAGTCTGAGACTCCTCTGAGTCCTATGTCATTTATAGATAACAGGCTGAGTATATATGACAATGTGCCCAGCATTCCTGTTCATCTTAACAAGATGGAGGTGCCGGAAGTTGGTGATGATGATGTTTTTTCAGAACTAGACAATGTCATGGAACATGTCAATGGGCTCAGAAAGTTGGTGAATCAGTGGACTGAGAAGTTCTCAGATGATGGAGACTCTGATTTTGCAAATGATTCAACCTCTCCGTGTCCATCTTCCCCTAAAGAAATCCACCTTGAGATAAAACAGCATTCAGCAGAGAAACTGGCAGATCTACCAGCTGCTGATGGAAAACAGAATTGCAATGAGCTTGATTCCCCAGAACTGATTTATGTAAGAGATTCAGAAATGGCATCCTCGTTTTCACATTCCAACAGGTCAGCTTCCTTTTTCTTTACAGCCTTACTCTCACCGTTCTATCCTATCTTCAAGAACTTCCCTGTCATCCCCTCAGTCCAAAGCCGTCTGAAAAAAATGAAAAAATTAAATTCATTTAACTGCAAAGAGGCCTGAATCAACCAGATCCAAGCATTAGGCGCTATGGTATTACAGTAATGATGGCCTCACAAATGCTGAGAGAAATCCAGATTCAAATTTTGTGGCTCATTCCTTTCTCTAATTGAGCCTTTCACGTCAGTGCAGTGCCTCGCAGATTAGATCTTTTATGTAAAATGCAACCAAAATCTGCTTGGAAACGTTGGGTCACTTTTGAAGTGATTGATGGGACAAAATGTTCCATAGGTGTTCCATTGCTTTAGGCAGAAACCTGACATGAGCTATGAGAACATTCCTTTAACCTAAACAATGTTTACTCCTTAGACATGAGAGGCGACACTGGTCTACAGAGGAGACTGTAAACTTTGAAAGCCCTTCTGTACAAATTGATAACCAGTCAGCAGCCCACCTAAACCGAATACAGAAACTTGCTTTGTTGAAACTCACTGCTTTAATGGACAAATATTCTCCTTCCAGTAAACAGGGCTGGAACTGGTAAGTTTAAAATACTCTAATTCAGGACAGATGACATTTGGCAACAGCAGGTGGATCTTTTACCCTGCTGTGGATTGAGTATGCACATCTGGAGTGAAACTGTAGTCCAGCTGTCTCAATGGGAATTTTGCTGTTGATTTCAGTGGGGCAGGATTTCCCCGACTGTCACCATTTCCTACAGTTTGGCATTATTTGATAACTTAAATAACAGTCCAAACTTTAGTCTTTGCTTTCTCCTGAAGTTTGCCCATTCATAAATCTTTTCTCTGAAAGACCTTCTGTGAGACAAAGGGAATTAGGGACAGAGAGCCACTCCAGCCCCTTCTATCCTGGCTGCAACTTAAATAAAAATCACCTGCCATTGTGATCAGCTATAGCAATTCTGCATCTTTATGCAGGGTTCTAGCACTTGACCTTATAAGAACTTAGCAGATTGTGTCCCTAAGCATGATAATGTATTCTGCAAGAGTTCCCACTTGAAATGAGGATTTCTTTATGGCAGCTGCATCCTGCTAAATTTAAGGGACTTATGCCACACAGCCCATGCTGTCATTGTATTTTTAATTGTTGGTTTCTTTGTGCTGCTCTGAGTGCAATAAGGCTGCAGGAGTTGGGGAAGGAACAAAGGCGGCGCACTCACTCTACTAAATGTCCAAAGCATAAAGAGAGGGGCAGGGGTGGGGGGAAAGATCCACAGTGCCCCTTGTCTGAACTTCACTGAGTAGCACTAATGATTTGATTGTATTTATTTTTGTTTTCAGGACTGTTCCAAAGTTCATTAGAAAAATCAAAGCCCCTGACTACAGGGACAAAAGTGTATTTGGGGTCCCATTACTGCTAAATGTTCAGCGAACAAGCTACCCACTTCCAAAGAGCATTCTCCAGGCCATGCAGTATTTAAGAAGCCACTTTCTTGACCAGGTACAAATAAAAAACCAAACCTAAACATGACTTGAATGACACTACTTCATCCTGTGGATGTTTTTAACTTGGAACCCCTCCAGAGGTGCCACCATTTTCTTTTGGTTTGTCAACCCTTTGAAGGGTATTTGTTCCTATCCAAGGCTTCTCTCAGTGCTGTGTGAACAAGCTTGAGTGAGCACCCTAGTGGGAACAGCAATATCGTCCTCTTTTTCTAGACACCTTATTTCCAACCCAGTATAAATGTATTTGCCCTTTGTTTATAGCACCTGTGGCAGTTCCATTCAATTGGCAAATGTGGACAAACTGCCTCCTTGGTGGCACGTCAAGCAAAATCTAACATCTGTAGCACACTTTGTCTCTGTTCTAGACAGTTCGAAAGTATTGCAACATCTGAATTTTCATTTCACTTCTTTAATAACTGAACTGTATCTTTTTATGGCATATAATAGGACTGTAAATAGGTGTTCCTTGTAAGCTGAACAGTTGGGTGGCCATCCAGGAGAGATTCAAATGCTGGCCAGATGATTAGCAGAGCGCCCGCAGCCAACAGTATGTGTTTCTACTGGCAGTGCACATAACAAAATTTATTCTGTACATGGATAGAAAAAGAGAGGAAATACTGCTGTGAATAACACCTTTTTTGTGCCCAACTTAGGTTTCTCCACTGCTCTGAAGATATTTGCATTTGTAGATTAGGGCTCACAGTTATGAGCCACACACGTGTGTGGTACCTCTGTAATAAGGATGGGAAAAATCTGTAAAATTAGAAATTTTCCATACTTCTCCAACTGTTGTAATCTAGTTGGGGGTAATTTTTTTTTCCTCATGTAACTTAAACCGATGGAGGGTTGTATTTTTTTTTAATTTTTTTTAATTTTTTTAAAGAGTCATTCAGTTCACATTGAAAATTATTTTACATGAGAACTGGATTTGGGATAAAGTTTCTCTTAATTGAAAACTAAACACTGTATTGATAGTTCTCCCTTTAATATGCACATGATGACATGTGCAGTGACTCCCCACTCGAGCTAGTTTAATCTAGAGGTAGTGGACACCTATATAACCAAATATTATTATGCAAAATGAATCAGACCTGGAAGGAACCTTGAGAGGTCAAGTCCAGTTCCCTGCATTTATGGCAGGACCAAGCAACATCTAGACCATCCCTGACAGGCGTTTGTCTAACCTGCTTTTAAAAATCTCCAATGATGGAGATTCCCCAGCCTCCCTAAAGCAATTTATTCCAGTGCTTAACCACCCTGACAGAAAGTTTTTCCTAATGTTCAACCTAAACCTCCCTTGTTACAATTTAAGCCTATTGTTTCTTATCCTATTAGGAGTTAAGAACAATTTTTCTCCCTCCTCCTTGTAACCACCTTTTAGATACTTGAAAGTTGTTATTGTGTCCTTTCTGTCTTCTCTTTTCTAGACTAAATAATCCAAGTTCTTTCAGTCTTCCCTCATAGATCATCTTTTCTAGACCTTTAATCATTTTTGTTGCTTTTCTCTGCATCTTCTGCCATTTGTCCACATCTTTCCTGGAATGTGGTGCCTAGGAAAAAAAGATCTAAATATATATTATGGAATTAGTGTACAAATGTATACATTGCAGTTAAAAATGGAATCTATATTTTGTGACAATTTCAATATATGTCATTTCAATACAGGTTAACCCTCTCTAGTCTAGCACCCTCAGGACCTGACTGGTGCCGAACCAGAGAATTTGCTGAACCATGGGAGGTCAATATTATCTCGCAGTATTACCACCAACACTTCTACTGTTTACTGCTCTCTTAAAAAACATTTGGGGTAAATTAAAGCTAAATAACAGCGCAAAATACTGAGAGCCAGGACTGGTGGCTGTAAACAAACCTCATGGGACTACAGGAAACTTGGCCACATCCATGATAAGTGGACATCCAGCTAACTAAAATCATGCCAGACCATGGATGTTGCTGGACTAGAGAAGTTCTACCTGTTGAATCACTTTGATTCCTTTGGCTTTAATTTTATATTACATTAAAACGTTAACTTACTGTAAATTATATAACACTACATAGTTTAATATTATAAAAGTTGAAACAAAATTAATCAAAATGATACTAATGAAATGTAATTTTTTTTTTATAATATCCAAATAAAACTTTTCAGAATTTTTGTCTCCTGGAAATTTAAAAAAAATCCAATTTTCATTTCAAATTGAAATTAACTTATTTGAAATACTGGAATTTCCAACAAAATGGAAACTCTAAAAAATGGGCATGTGAAACTTTATGCTATTGAATAGCCTGCTGAATGGTTAATACTATTACCTGGATATCAATTAAAATTCATACTTATATACAAACCCTTTCGTCTTTGATAGACAATACTCAAAGTGCACTGACAACTTGCAGCCCTGCTGTTAAACTAGCCTATTGATGTAAACTTAGAAAGCCAATACAAATTGATTTAAAGGAGGGGAGGGAGGAGAATCCTGCATTTAGAAGTCTTTAGTGAGGACTCTCACATCTTTCACTCTGCGTTAACTGATGTAAAAAGAGTTCCTGTGTGGTTTAGCTGGAAAATAGGGAATCTCCAAGCTGTTTCTAAAGAGATCAGAGTGCATTGGCAGTAGCTGACTTTTCAGAGCGATGCTTGCAATATATTTTAATGTACTTGTGAACAAAATCATGTTTGCATATATGGTGTGTGCATGAACAGCCATCGTTAAGTACTTCAGTGTCACGGTTAAATAGAAAAATTGCTTATTCTGACATAGGGTTTGGCTCTTATATCTGTCTGTTTTCTTAATAGGTTGGCCTGTTCAGAAAATCAGGCGTTAAATCTAGGATCCTTTCTTTAAGGGAAATGAATGAAAATGACCCAAACAATGTAACTTACGAAGGGCAGTCTGCGTTCGATGTGGCAGATATGGTAAAGCAGTATTTCCGAGATCTTCCTGAGCCAATATTCACTAGCAAGCTTTGTGAATCCTTCCTCCACATTTACCAGTGTATGTAACTTTTAATTTTTCAGTGTTTCTTGGACATTTAGGCCAAAAGTAACATTTGGCTTTGTCTGCTCCATTTTTTTGAGAATCCAGCATCATGCTGCTGGGAACATGACTTTTCAGTAGTTCTGAGCATCTTTAAGCCCTGTTGAAGTCAGTGGGAGCTGCAGGTACTCAGTACTTCTGAAGTAAGATCCACAGTATCTCAAGATGGACTTCTAAAATCAATGTGAAAATTAGTGGTCTCAGATTATACAATAAACATTTTCTTCACGCTTGTGATTTTCTCTTTCCTTTTAATAATACTCTATGGTTGGTGTTCTGACTTGATTTTTAAATTGTTATTTCTGTATATTAAATTAGGGCATAATCTGTTACCCTCATTGAGAAGCACCTGATTATGCAAGTAGTCTGTTCATTTCAATAAATTGCATTTGAGATCAGGTACTTCTTAGCATGAGGGTCGGTTCTGTGGTGTAGCATTTTCATTGGCAATACCAGCTCATTCCTACTTGTTCTGTGAGCCTGTCTGCATTTAAGATTGTTTGAAAAAGGAATAAACCATAAGGCAAACAAAGCAATGGCAAATGATGTAGAATTAATTCTGTCTCCACTCTTTTTATTAACTGAATTCATTTTTGAGGTATGATGTAGCAAGAACGTGTTCTGGAGGCATATGATGTTGGTGCCTCAAGTTTTTTAATGACAATCTTTTCTGTCACCTGGAAAAGGCATGTAAACCTTAAATAAGCACAGTCTTTGAAAAAAGATTACATCTTGGGTTTTGTTGTATTACATGACTTGACTTTGACATGAGGAACATGTACCCTGCTCCCTCCAGGCAAAGCCTTGATTGCTGGAGTGCTAGTTGCTTATTTCCTGTCTGTAGAATATGAAACAATATCCCAGATCTCTGGGTAAAGCTGGGGTTTATAGAAATTGAAAATAGAAATTTTAAATGAAAAAGCTATTTTTAAAAGTGAACAGCCAAACAGCTGTTCCTGTTTAGCCTACCCTGGTGGGCACTCTGCTTCTGGAGTTATTCAGGAAGAGCTGTCCTTTAATAACTCCAGATGTAGACAAGCCCTTATTTGTGTTTTGATCAACCTTATTTCAGTTTTTTAAGTCTGATCGGCAGAGCTTTAAGACCAGCTGAAATAAGCCATTTGCCAACCTGATGTAGAGGCTTAATTTAACTGGCTTTACTAAATTGGTGCAAATAGGTACCTGGCCTTTTAGGTCTCTGCCATCTCTGAGGATTATTCCATGATCCTAGATATGGAAGAGCTGGTGTATGGAGTTGACCCCTTATTTAGGGTCTAGTGTGTCCATTGTTTTATTTTAATGATTGATATTATCAGACTCTCATGAGTTTCTCAATTCTTTGGTCTTCAGATTTGCCAAAGGATCAACAGTTTCATGCAGTGCAGGCTGCCATTCTTCTGCTCCCAGATGAAAACCGAGAGGCTCTGAAAATCCTTCTCTTCTTTCTCCGAGATGTAGTTGCTTTTGTTGAGGAAAACCAGATGACTCCAACCAACATTGCAGTCTGCCTGGCACCATCCTTGTTTCACCTTAATACCTTAAGGCGAGAGAGTTCATCATCATCTAGGTATCCTTGTCTTAACAGCTGAACTATTGTTTAAGAGCTTTTCTGTGCCATGTTGACTCTGCATAAAGGAAATGAACCAAAAATTTACCTTTGTTAAAAATCTGGAGGTGCTCCAAATTTGTCCCACATGTGACAGCTCAGCCCTTAGGGGAGATGAGACTACATCACCCTTCTACTCCACTGCTTCCCTGTCAAATGTGAGACCAGTTTTAAGGCCCTTTTCTTCAAAGCCCTAAGTAGTCTGGGCCCCAGTTCTCAGGAATCCACTCTTCCCTCTGTGCGCTCTCTCCTTCTCCTCATCATACACTAAGACAACTCTGCTCTTTGAGGGTGTGCAAAGTATGCACAGCTGCTTTACTGTGCTGTAACTTCCTTCCTCAGAGGTGTGTGAAAACACCCCTCGTCCCCAAATGCAGCAAGTTACAGCTAAAGTTCCAGTGTAAACAGGCTCCCAGCACTGTGAGCTACTCCCCTCACGCTGCTGTGGCTGTGCTTTAAACTTAGCAGTGTAGACAAAGCCTTAGTTAACATGGGCATGACACAAGGTTCTGAAGGTGGCTAGACCTGTCTTTTGTATTGGCTTAGCCCAATTCCACTACAAAAAACTCAAGGATTAGGTTCCTCGCAATGTCTATGCCAAAGGAGTTAGCAAAAAAGCCACTTGTTCTGTACCTTATGAAGTGAGTGTGAGGGTGAGAATAGACTTCCTAACAAACTTTACTTTTTTATAATTCTGCTTGTACTCGGGAAGCACGCAAGAACTGTGTTCCAGAGAAATGGGGAGGTAGAAAATACTTATTTAAGTGGGCTTCCAAACTCCTGTTAGTATTTACATATAAACATCCAGCTGCAGATTCAAGCTTCCGGACCTAGTTTCCAGCTCGTTACTAATTCAGGTACTAACTCTGGTAATATGGATGCTAAGGGGACTGAGTGATTTTAATTGTAATAAGCAACAATATCTTAATTGTCTAACATTTACTGGCAGTTTATATGGTGATGAAGTAACTTCTAGGTAGAATCAGTATTGTGACCTGTGAGCATTTCATTTTGGATCTAGTTTAGCAATGCAAGGCCTTTTTTGTTTGCTATACAGTATGACTGTGCTTGTGGATAAACTTGTTTTGAGGGAGGAAAAGGCTGTTTTTCTTTTGACAAAAACATTATGCCCTGTCAAAGCAGATGCTTCATCATCTTATGCAATCTAATGATAAGGATAGAAGTTCCATTTAGGTGAGGAAGTGTGTCACATGCATGGTATTTGTGCATTTCAGGTTTAATGACACTCTGAGAAAAGTAAATAGAGATAAAAATGTTAAGAATTTGCTGTTAAGAAGCACAAAACATCTCGAGATGCATATCTGCCTATAAAGCAAGTCCTGTGATGCTCAGAAGTGCTAACCCTAAAGCTGAAACAATGATAGCATTGCAGATCATAGGGAGAGAAGACGTGCATGGAGCCAGGAATGTGGCAGAGTGATTGATAGCTTTTTCAATTGCAAATCCCGACCAGAATTAAGCAATCTGTCATGTTTGGGAGCTTG
This sequence comes from Rafetus swinhoei, assembly GCA_019425775.1. NCBI lineage: Eukaryota > Metazoa > Chordata > Testudines > Trionychidae > Rafetus > Rafetus swinhoei. Next base: position 34,880,753 of record CM033428.1, on the reverse strand, counting down.
AGATTCATAGTTGGAATGGTTGGTACCATTTGAATTTACTTTTAACTCTACATTGCAACAGCAAGTAGCCTAAAATCATTTTAGAAACAAGGATGCTTTGAACCTTAAATTCAGATAATTAGTTAATATTTTACCTTTGGATTCAGTCTTCAAAGGGACATGCTCTAAGGAATAGTCAAGGGTCCTTATTGCCTTCACTTTTTAAAGTTGTTCTGTAGGAATGTTCCAAGATAAAGCTATTGTGAGTGTGTTACTGGTGTCCTATAACAATTATGTCTTGGAAAGAGGTAAAATGCTGATAACGTGAGTTAGCAAGATGGCAGCACTTTTGTGGATCTGATTGTTGATGTAACTAAAGATTTAATTCTGAGTTCATCCAAAGAGAGCTCATTAATTTCGTAGGCTAATCTTAATTACTTTTCAGTAAAAGAACTTACTAGCTTGTACAATTTTGATAAGCCTCAGTAGCACTAGTGTTCCTTGGTATCTCAGGCTACCATTTCTATGAAGCTTACTAGTCACAATTACTGTGGCTTTCCCATTGTTGTCCCTGGCAACAAAAGTGATGACAGAAGAGTTTGTTTGGTGAAGCTGTTCATGTACAGAACTCATCATAACACACAAATTCAGACACCAGAGTAGATGAGAAAATTCCCTAGAGCTTCCAGGCTGTGGTGATGTGCTTCTCCTCTTACTTTTTTTGATTTATTCTGCTATGCCTTAAAAAAATTAAAAAAAAATCCTTATTTACCTTCTCTCTAGGTCCAGCCAGAGGAAGTACAGCCTGGGAAAACCAGACCAGAGAGACCTGAGTGAAAATCTGGCAGCTACCCAAGGCCTGGCCCACATGATAATGGAGTGCAGCAGACTCTTCCAGGTCTGTCACTTGTTATAACACCTACTGTGTTACAACGTTGTAGGAAGTATTGTTAGAAAAGTGAATATACCAGTAAAATGCTCCAGCCCTAACGCTTAAGCTGGGCATGCCTGCAAGTTCTTTGCTGCCTGTTGGTGAGAGTAAAAGTCCTTTTGTTCCTTGAATTCAGTCTAAAAGAATCCAGACTACCCCTGAAGCAAACCCTGAAGGTTTATTTTTATTGAGGATGAAAGTTTTCTCTGGGCCAAATTATGATTCATCATCCTGTTGCTCTTAGTTCTGCTTCCAATTCCGAATGCTTTAGTGTGGTATCTGTGTCCCACTGACCTTAATACTGGGATCATTCTTTGTATTTGCTGGAGAGTACTTAGCAGTTTGCCATCAGTTTCCTTCTTCCTGTGAGAAACCCAGTCTTCCATGATTGATCTGAGTACTTGGGAGATGGGCCTAAGCCATAGAGGCTGAGGTGAAGTTTAGGTTTTCGTTCAGCCCCACGGTATCGAGAGTTCAGAATCAAGGCTCTTTTTAAGACAACTCTATAAAGAGTTTACTTAAAATGTCCAATTTCTGTGCAGTTCTTTCCCCCAACTGGCTTGGTTTAGGACCACTTTTCTAAATGTATTACCAGTTAGGCAGAGAGAGAACTTGGTATCTGGCAGTGCTCACTCCACAGTCATGTCCCCAGAAATGTTCTGTGTATCCAGCACTTGACTGACATCGGAATAACACTGCTACAATCTTGAGCTGAGTGTAGCATGGTGCAGGCAGTGCCCAGCTCCTTCTGTGTGGGATGCAGGGCTCCAATGATAAGCACGTAACACAGGGAACTTGCAGTCCCAGAGTGATTTTAAAACACCCGTCACATTGGGAAATGTGCGTGTTCCCCCTTGCTGCCTTCCCCCAGGGCTCCAAGCTAATTGCATCCTCTCCGCCCTCATTTTGACTCTTCCCATGAAGGCTGCTGTCAGTACTGCACAGCAGACTTGCTGGCGGCTGGGTGCGCTCCCCCCAGACTGCTAACTGGCTTGCATGTGGGAGTCTGCAGTTATGCTGTTTAGGCAAGAGCTGGATAAGGATCAAGAATCAGTCTGGCATCCAGGCACTTTTGCCACTCCCTTGGCAGCATTTGCACGTCTATTAATTGGTGCCAGGCTGTCCCTTCCACCTTGGTGCTGAAATGGCTCCTTGGAAAAGCTTTGGGCGAGAGGGGCCCAGAGGAGCTTTCTGAAATACCTTTGTGTGCCAAGAGGGTGGGATGTTCCAACTCTTCCAGCCTCCTCCCCTGGCTTAGGTGTGCCACGCTCAGCATCAGCCTGCATTTGAAGGGTGAGCATGGGAAAGAAAGGGTGCAGCATGGGGATGGGGAGAGGGGAATAGAAAATGGATGGGGTGGGGAGGGAAGCTGCAAAGAACGGAGGGAGAAAAAGAGCCAATGTTCCCTCTAATCTTTTCCATCCATGTGCAGCATAAATTTTGTGATGTGCACCAAGACATAGGCAAATATGCACCACCAATAGAAACACAAAACCTACCTGTGGGTGCTCTAATCAGCTGGGCAGCATTGGAATCTCTCCTAAGTGGCTGCACAAGCACACAGCTCACCAGGAGCACTGCCTGCAACAGACTCTGGTGTATAACATGTATTAACGCAGGAGGTAGTGAAAGTTCAGGGCTCCGTTCCCAGCTACTGGCTGTGTGTGACCTTGTGTTGGGCAAGTCACAGAGGCCTCCTGATGCAAACTCCCAATGTAGATGCAATATGTCAATGTCCTGGTAAGCCCCACACAAGCAAGCCCCTTTCTGCATTGGGGCAGGATGTGCCTGTGAGAGGTTTGCACTGGTCTCACTACCACAGAACAGCCTATGATCATTGTGTCTGTAATGCAGTGGTCTCCAACATTTTTACACCCAAGGTCACTTTTTAAACGTCCGGGCAAGCCAAGATCCACCCCTTCCCTTCCCCAAGACCCCACCTCTTCCTTGAGTCCCCGCCTTCTCCATTCCCCTCCTCTTCATCATTTGCAGTCCCCAGCCCTTACTCACTCTCACTGGGTTGTGACAGGAGGTGTGGGCTCTGGGGTGGGAATGAGGGATTTGGGTGTGGGAAGGGGTCAGAGGTGCAAGCTCTGGGAGGGAATTTGGGTTCAGGAGGAGGTGAAGAAGGGGATGCTGGCTCAGAGAGGGGGCTCCAGGCTGGAGAGTGTTGGAGTCAGGTGGAGGGTTGGGGTGCTGAGCCAGCTGCAGTCTTGTGGATGTGAGGGTGCAGGAGTTTGGGTTGGAGTGTATGAGGGGCTCAGGGCAGGGAGGCTGGGAGTATGATGGACTCAGGACACAGATTTGCAGTGTGCTGATAGTGCAGGAGTGTTGTGGCAGAAGACTGGGTATGTGGGGGTACAAGCATTTGGGGATGTGAGGGGCTCAGGGCAGGGGGTTCAGGTGTATGAAGGGCTCAGGGTCCGTGGGAGGGTGTAGGAGTATGATGATGCTGTGGCCAGATGGGGGCTTGTTGGCCAGGCTTCATTTTCAAATAAAATATTGTGTCCAACACAAAACGTTTCAGCATCGTCTTTCTTTATGGTAAGGGCAGGGAACCTGTTTTGGGTCGGGGGCCACTGACCCACAGAAATATCAGTCAGGGACCACACAAGTAAGATGCAAAAAAACAACCCCTCCAAAAAACCCCAAGCCTCACTCATGTGGCCCCAACTGAGACACCTCACTCCCCTGGTACTCCAGCCCCATGGAGGGGAGGACAGGTAGGGCTGAGGTTTAAGGCCTCAGGCCAGATTAACTCTTCTGGGTTTCACGGTTAGTGGAATTTATGGGTCTCTCTACACTCTGAGGTGGAGCCAAAAATGAGGGGATCAGTGTGCAAGACAAGGCTGCCAATAAGTGGGATAAGGAGGGGGGATGCAGAATCTGGGTGGAAAATAGGGTATAGGAGCAAGGTGGGGGTAGGTGTCTGGCCAGGAGGGAGGGGGCAGGAGCAGGGTGCTGGTGGTGGGTGTCTGGCCAGTGGATAAGAGCAGGGTGCTGGATGGGGGTCTGGCCAGGGGGGTAGGAGCAGGGTGCTGGATGGGCGTCTGGCCAGGTGGCAGGGTGCTGGATGGTGACTGGCCTGGGAATACGGTGCTGGTGGTGGTTTGGGCAGGGTGTGGGTGAGGGTCTGGCCAGGGTGCTGGATGGTGTCTGACCAGGGGACAGGGTGCTGGTGGGGGCCTGGCCAGGGGGAGGGGACAGGGACAGCTTGGCCTGTACCTGAGGGTCCTGTGGCTGTGCACCAGATCCAGCGTTTCAGGAAGCATGCGCGCTGATCCTCCCCTCCCCACAACAGTGGATGCGCTTCCTGAGAAATCAGATCTGGTGTACAGCCGCAGGACTTCTCTTCCACCCCACCCCCCGCTGCAGGAAGGCAGGCAGCCAGCACAGGGAAGGAAGTTCCATGGCTGCGCACCAGAGCCAGTTTCTCGGGAACTGCGCCAGCTGTTTTGGGGAGGGGAGGAGCAGCGTGTGTGCTTCCTGAGATGCCGGATCTGGTGCACAGCTGCAGGATTTCCTCCCACCTCCCCTGGCCACAGGAAGCCGGCACTACCTCTATTTTCACAGGAGGTTGTAGCACCAGGGTGGGCTCCCTCTTGGGCGGGGGGACCGAGGAGAGGCTGGGAACACCTCGCGATCGACGGGTTGGTGACCACGGCCTTAATAGGATGATGATGACCCAGCTCCCAGCCAGGGAGCTGGGTCATTATTTGCAAAGCATCTTGGGAGCCTCAGGTGGAGGATGTGGTTTGCTTAGCAGTTTGCCATCCGTTTTCTTCTTCCTGTGAGAAACCCAGTCCTCTGCAATTGATCTGAGTACTTGGGAGGTGGGCCTAAGCCACAGAGGCTGAGGTGAGGTTTGGGTTTTGGTTCAGCCCCACGGTATCGAGAGTTCAGAATCAGGGCTCTTTTTAAGACAACTCTTTATAGAGTTTACTCAAAATGTCTCATTTCTGTGCAGTTCTTCCTATGCAAGCATACACACAACATTGGCCACAGGTTATTACCGCTTCTTACAGGCTGGCAAGTCTCCCTCACTGAGAAAGAGGCTCCCTTATCAAGAAGAATTCTCAGCCCATTAAGTCTCTCTTATGATGAAGGAGTTGGATGCATTGGAGGGAGGACAGGCCTCCTTCTAGGGAGAGTACACACAGATTGGGAGTGAGCACTCCAGTGTCTCATTAAAAAGCACAGCCAACACCCTCACAGTAATGGGTGTGAGGGCTGGCTCCTCAGCCTGGGCAGGCATAGTAAAAAAAGATGTAAGCAGCTTCTCAGGTATGCTCTGTAAAGCGAGGCAAGTCATGTACATGCAAAGGAGATGCACTAAGCCAAGGAATTCCTTCCGGAACCTTACGCCATCCCTTGCTATGAGCCAGAAAATGCTGTAACCTCACTGCCTGGAACATCTGAGGCTGTGCCATTCATCCGAAATTGATCTAGATAGTCTACCCTAACCCAAGAAAGTTGGGATACTTTGCCTCAGTTTCTTTCTTTGCAGAATTGATATAAATCTTCCTAGAGGTGTTGGGATTAAATGAGTATAGCTTTCAGACCTGTTTATAGAGAGACTAAACTTTTAATGGGACTTTAAAATCATTTGATTTTCTGTGATAAGATTATATTGAAACTCTCAACATTCTGATGAGGTAAATACGCTTTCTAATTTTACAGTCGGGTATGAAACGACTAGCCCCATGCTGCACTCTGGAGTGATGGATGAGCCAGGAACTATCATTGTTTCTCCAGAGCTCAGCTGAGGGAGTGGTGGGTTTATAATAAAAGTGTGGGTGTTTCTGATTGCTAATCATTCAGTCTCCGCATTGCATACATCAGCAGCTCTTTCAAGGAACTTTGAATATTTCTTCCCATTGCAGATGCCCGACTATTGCCTGGATCAATGTGGTGATGATTTATATGAACAGAATGGCCTGTGTGAAAAGGCTACTCACACCGCCTCAGTGGGGCATTCCATGCTGATTTCCCTTGAGAACGCCATGCAGGACTTGCTGCGCGATGCCAAGGAAAAATTCAAGAGCTGGGTTACTTGTCCAAACTTGGAACGTGTGGAAGTAGCAAATAAAAAGGTAAGTCTGATGCTGGGGTGTTAGCAAAGATGGCAGTTGGCAATTACTCACTTTTCAGAGCTTGGGGTGTGCTGATACTAACTGTGTTTCTGCCTAATACCAATTCAGCAGCTACCCCAGAGCCGTTTTAAACTAATGGCAATTCCCTAGTGCCTTTTATTTGTAGTCTATAATGTCTAATATTTATCAAAGGTGAACTGCCCATTTGTGACTTGTACACCCTTCATTGACAGCACGTCCTTATGCAGGGCCGTCGCTAGGGGGCGCAGGGACCAGGACATACCTGCCCACCACAGGTTTTGCTGCCACATCAATGCAGAGCACGATGGGTGTGAGAGGGCAGTGGGGCGGAGTGGAACAGGCTGATGGATTGCTCTGGCTCCTGCCACCATGGTGCATGCAGGTGGGGGCTGACCCCTGCAGCCACCTTGTGCCAGGCCCCCCATAATCTGCCAGGCCACCCTGGGACTCATCCATAGTATGGTAGAGGCGGCTGCCTCAGGGCTCCCCCAAGTGGCCACCCCAAACCGTCCTATGAACAGGACAGCTCTGCCCATATGTGGGCAAGACATCCATTTGATAGGAAAAAGGGGGGCCTTTATTGTAGATACCAGAAACATGAGTACTTGTGATCTATGCTTAGTGAGTAGTTTATTCATATTGTAAAGCCCCTTTACTACACTTTGGCTTCTAGAATAATTCTTTATATTACACACCGTGTTGAAAGGCTGTCTAGGTTTCAGTTGGAAAGAGAGTAGTGGAAGGGGCAACAGGTCACTAAATCAACTCTTAGTAGACTGAGTCTGTTAACTGTCTTCTAAGGTGGAAGATAACTATCATGTCCGGTTATGGAAGGCATCCACTGAAATAGAAGTCGCTCCTAAAGTAATCCTCCAACGCATACTGACTGAGCAGCATCTGTGGGACCCATGTCTGCAGCAGGCTAAAATCCTAGAGACCTGGGATGAGGAAACGGATGTTTATCATTACACAACAGAAGGCATGTCGCCCATCTTGCCGCGGGAGTATGTGGTTTTGAGGTAATAGTGTTGTGAGTTTTCTCATTGGTTTCCCAAACACAACTTGTAGCCCAAGCGGTGTGTTGCTTCCCTAGATTTCATGCGACTCAAAGGGGGTGCAACTAACCACCTCTCTAATTATCTGTTACTGTGATATTATGATAGTGTGGATTATAGTATTGCCTAGAGAACTCAGCCCCATTTGCGAGCCAGTGTGCCAATATAACAGTAACAGTCTTCCCCAAAGAGCTTACTGACGTAGTAGGAGGCTTACACTAATATGATTCAGAAGTTGTTGCCACATTCCTGCCTCTTTTCTAAAAATTATAGCAGAACTGCAAATGTTTATTGTCATAACTGTACAGTCCCACCCCGTGCGAGAATCCTTGGTTTGCATCTGGGAAAAATGTAAATTCTAGTCCAGTATGTACAAACGACAATGTATGAATCCTATTCTATCACTTTCTTTCTAAGGCGGTATAGGTGGGAGACTTGGGTTGATGGGGTTTTTCTCTGATCAGCTTAGGTGATTTAGGCCCCTGAATCTGTTTGAACAGATTGTTGTGTTCATATGCAGAGTGGTTTCATGTGGATGCATTGGAACCCTTAGGGCAGGGCTACTCAACTTTGGAAGTCACAGGGGCCACAATGATACCCAGAGCACATGCCAAGGGCTGCAACTTAAGTGTGGTTGCATATTTATGCAAATATTTATGCAAATGTATGCAAACAGCTTATTTCACACTGACAGGCATGAATACAAAGATTAAGGCAAGACTGCACAACACACAGGCCCCATTTAAGTCAGTTCTGCTGATATTAATAAAATGCAATATTTGCCTGATTTCCACCCATATGACAGCACTTTTAATGAGCAATGATAGTCCAGGAATGTAACTACTAAAACACATATCAACAGAAGACCATTATATTGACTACTTTTATAAGTACAATCAGTGCCTTTAACTTCACACTGAGGGGAGAAGTGGCCTGGCTAGAGAAGGAATTCAGGAATCCTGCTTCCCAGAATCCCTCCCTTTCCCCTGCCCACCCCGCCAAGTACCAGCTCCCACAGTCCTCACAGAGCAGAGACTGGAACCCCCAAAACTAACCAACAGACCCACTACCCACATACAGGAAAAGAAAGAAGCCAGAAGTTTTAATGCCCAGTTCCCTGCTGTAACCTAATGCACCCACCCCTCCCCCAGAGCCAGGTACCCCCCAGAAACCCCTCCTCCAACCCAGTGCCCCACCCCTCAGAGCCAGGCACCCCAGCCCCCCTGCTTCAGCCCAATGCCCTTCCCCTCCCCTAGAGCCAGGTACCCCCGAGCTCCCTGCTCCAATGCGCCTTCCGTCCCCTAGAGCCAGGTACCACCACGCTCCCCCGGCCCCCCCGCTCCAATGCCCCATCCCTCCCTCAGAGCCAGACAACCTCAGCCCACCAAAGCCCTTTCCTTCCTGCAGAGCCAGGGATATAAATCTAGCAGGACGGAGGGTAACACCTGGGTCTCACCGGAGCCGGGCGCTTTTCCCTCCAGGCGATGGGGCCTGTGCTCAGAGCAGCTGTGAACAGTCCATGCGCGCAGCTCCAAACGTTCCATTGAAGGCACGTGCCGCTGCCCCCTCCCCGATCCCCTTTGCAGGGCAAAAGATCCCGGACATTTTTTGACTTTTAAAAAACCCATCCAGATGGTGATTTAACATGTGAAAACAAGGACGTGTCTGGGAAAACCAAACTTGTGGTAACCCTCCCCAAGCCCCAGTGCAGACCTTTCTCACTCTGGCCTCGCTGCCTGGCTCCACTGCCACCTCGTTCTCTCGCTGCCCAGTTCTGCCACTGCCTTGCCATGTGCCTCACTGCCCAGCTCCCCCGCTGCTTCTTGCTGCTACAGCAGCTCCTGCGCATGCGCCGCTGCAGCCTGGCTCAGTGCCGCACCATGTGGCTCCGCTCGCGGGGAGGCGCTGCCACTGTGGCCGACATGTCAGGCGTGTTCTGCTGCTGCTTCTTGCCACCCCACCCCTACCGCCCACTGGCTGGCAGCTCCTGTACAAGTGGCCTGTCTTAATGTTTTGTTAGCCTTTAAGGTGCTGCTAGACTATTCGTCATTTTTTTAAGTTTTTTCCAGTTACAGACTAATTCGGCTATCCCTCTGATACTGTAACAAATTATGTAACCAATTATATCCCACCACCTTAATTGATTTACACCTAGCAAAATTAATTATACAGCAAATAGAAGCAATTAAAGAAGCAGACAGAGATCCTGCAAACAATAGGGAAGTGGGGATTTCACTATAATTAAGAAATGAGGATTTCACAACCCCATCTATTGATAAATAGTTTCTTATTTGACAGAATGCTGTTAAGTTTTGTTTTTAACCATCTTAAGGTCTGTTTCTTTATCTGGTGATAATTGGGTGCCAGCAAGTCAGGGTTTCCTCCTTAACAGCCTACTCTACTTTAATGTAATTTAGATTGATTGTGAGGATGTGATTTCCTGCTTCTCAGCTAATGGCTGCTTGCTCTTTCAATCTGGCTTCAGTAGAAGGCTGTAGGCTTTAGCCTGGGGGTGAGTAACCTAAGGCCCAGGGGCTGGATGTGGCCCCCAACTTGCCTGAATCTGGCCCCCAAGGCTTGGGGCTCCTCCCCAGCATTGGGGGAGCCCATGCTGGCACTCCAGCCCACCCACCATGGGGCTGGAGCACACAAAATCTACTAGCCTAGGCCCCCCTCAATGCGGGTTTTTTAAATTTATTTATTTGCTTCTCACTTGCTTGGCCACCAACTGATTTTTCTGTGGGTCAGTGGCCCCGACCCAAAAAGATTCCTCATCTCTGTTTTAGCCCGTATAATATGGCTGCAGAAAAAGGCCTTATCTTTACACTTACAGGTGCACCACTGCAGCTGTACCACTGTAGTGCTTAGTGAAGATGCTGTCTACACTGATAGCATTGAAGGTAATCCACCTCCAAGAGAGGTGGTAGCTATGTTGACAGGAGCCCTCCCATCAACATAGCCTTTTCTCTATAGGTCAGTATAACTATGTAACCAAGGGGTGTGGATTTTCCTCATCTCTGGGCAACATAGTTATACTGACATAAGTGTGTCATATACACCAGGGATTAGTTAGATCTTCTGTATGTATTGTAAATTGTTCTGGGCAGGGACTGTGTTTATGCATTTGAACAGTGCTTGGGACAAAGGAACCCTGATCCATGACTAGGGCCCGAGTATGTGCTAGTGCAAATTGTTTATGGCAGTATTTATAAGCCACCTCCATGTGGATTGAGTCATGGAAAAGGGTTTTATACATGTTGTGCATTACCTGAACGTGTCTCTGATCGTCAGAATGTTGCTTCACACCACAAGCAGAACATCAGATTGTCCAGCTGTGTCAAACACCCTAAAAATGCCTTTCTGTGTTCTAGGACTTGGCGAACTGATCCCCAAAGTGGCACCTGTATTTTGGCAGCTACCTCAATTGACAGTGAAGGAGCTACTCTACATGGGATTTTGGCCCATGTCCTTTTGTGTCAGTATCTCATAGAACCAGTTGGCTCCCAGAAATGCAAAGTGACTCACGTCTGCCGAACAGACATGAGGTATCATTTTAGTTTATGCTTCTTTACTTTAGCCCTATGGCACTTCTGAATGCTCAGCTCACCTTTCAGCCACCAGTATGTTCTGCTACATGTATTCCACAGTAACACATTGGGAGGAAATGTAATATAAAAATAATACTTGGCACGGGGCTGGGCTCTGGTTTCAGTTGCTGGCTCTGCCACTAACTTACTGGGTAACCTAGGGCAAACTGCTTAATTTTTCTTCCTTGTAAAGGTTCTCCCTTGTGAAACGAGGATAATGCTACTTTCTACCTGTGTAAAAACGCTGTGAAGTCTTTGGCCAACAAGTGCCTGTTGATTTGTGTATTCACATACACAGCTCTGCCAAGTACATTGTCTCCCAGATTATCCAAAACACTGTTTTGGCATTGGAATGGATGGTATTTAAAATCCCAGATAATCTTTTATTGAGATTTTTTTAACTGTGAATTCTGTATTAATTGCCTCAAGCACAGTGAGTACTGTGAATATTCTTCATATCCTGAAGTTGTCGCACAGTGTTTCTGAGTGCTGTTAGAGAGCTGTTTTAATAGCTCTGCAATGATCTTTATGGCTATGTCTAGACTGCAAGCCTTTTTCAAAAGATACTTTCAAAAAAGTCTCTTTTGAAAAAGAGCGTCTAGACTACAACCAGTACTTTCGAAAAAGCAAGCCGCTTTTTCAAAAGAGCACCCAAGCAGTCTGGATGCTCTCTTTCGAAAAAGCACAGTTTGCCTTACATAGCGCCTTTTTCCGAAAGAACACTTTCGAAAAAAAGGCGTTATTCCTCATAAAACAAGGTTTTCCGCAGTCGAAAAAACTGCCGCATTCTTTAGATTTACTTTTGAAAGAACGTGGCTGCAGTCTAGACGCAGGTGAAGTTTTTTGGTGAAAAAAGGCCACTTTTTAAAAACCCTGTAGTCTAGACACACCTTATGGGGAGAGAGGTAGAAAAGAGCACGCAATGGTGAAAGTCTAGAAGCCGTAATGATTAGTGCCCTGCAAGTCGATGGATATCCGCATCTGCAGATGTGGATGAAAATATCCGCAGCTCATTTTTGCAGATATGGATGCAGATAGAAATTTTGTGTCCACACAAAGCTCTAAAGATTGCTTCATAGTCTCTGGTGGGGAAATCAGTGCACATTCTCATGAGTTATGAAGGGGGCTGCATGTTAGCTAGACTTGTATAAATCAAGACGACTCTTGCTGATTCGTCTCCCTAAAACAACAAAAGGTACAGGCTTACCCCCAATATCCTAACACTTGAAGTGGAATTTCAGTCACACACAGATGAGTGCTGCAAGACACTTGCTCGTGACCTGCAGGGGGACGTAGCGCACAGTTCTTTGGTTTAACCCAGGGGTGGGCAATAATTTTTAAAAGGGGGCCACTTCACAAATTTCTGAAGTTGTCCTGGGCTGCCCGGGAAGGGGTGGAGCCAGGAGACTTCTCCTGCTTCCCCACCCACGGACCCTGATTGGCCTGGGGTAGGGGAATGCTTGAAGTCTTTGCCCCCTGCCCTCCCAGTGCCTAGAGAGAATCACCAGCTGTTTTAAAACAGCTGGTGGTTCCCTCTGATGCCATGTGCCCCTGGTGGGGGAAGGAGACTTTGCATGCTCTCCCCATCCCCAGCTGTGGATTGGTTTGGGGACGGGGGAGCGGCAGGGCAGCCACAGGCTGGATCCACGGGCTTGGTGGGCCAGATTTGGCCCACTGAGGCTCATTTGCCCACCCCAGGTTTAACAAAGGCAGGCAAATGGAGTGTAACCTGTAGCAGGACTTTGTCCATGGTGTTTCAGAATAAATAAGCTAGTGGAAGTGACTCCAGTCCTTTGTTGTTGGAGGAAAGTTAGATTTGACTCATACACTAGTCAGTCTGCCCAAGAACAGTGAATTCTACTACCTCCAGGCTGCCAAGAGATGTGACTTACTCTGTAAGGGAAGGTCTTGTTGGGGAGATGCATAGGTCAGCTTTAAATTGCATGTCTGAATTTTAAAATTACTTGAGGCATAATGTAATACTGCAATTCCTTTTTTCACGTGTGTTTTACCTCTGTGCATGACTCACTTTGTGCCTGAGCTCTGGAACTCTCCCAGAAATGTGAGCGAATTTGAGTATGCTGTGAAATGTCCAATGGACTTGAATTGCTACATTTAGTTTCAATTAACCAAAACCCATACAGGCGCGAGTCACAAGTAACATAGCACCTCTTTGGCTAAACAATCTGCTGCAAGCTGTGAAATAGCCACTGATGCCACTCAACAGAAAAACAAGTGGGACTCTGTTGGGGACCAGCTGCAATCACTGTGTAAATAGCTAATTACATTGCAATTACTTGCCTTAACGAGGACACCATAACCATCTGGATAAACCTCATTTTTGTAAGAAGGGAAGTGACACTCTAAGTGAATTGGTTACTAATTTTAGGCTAGAGTGAGCTGGTCAGTGGGAAAAGGTGAATGGAAAGGAATTCCTTACCACAGGACTGTTCCTTAAAAGACAAGTCCCCAGAGACTCCAGAGTGTGAACACTGATAGTACAAGTTAGATCTCCCTGGTCCAGCACCCTCAGAACCTGACCGGTCCCAAAGAATGGAATTCGCTGGACCCAGGGTAGGTGGGCTTGGCATTGAACACTTTAAGGTGCCTTGGTGGCTCGAAGAGCTGGATTCTCAACACTTTATGAAATGTCTAATGGTGGACACTCATTTCTGAAATAGCAGACAATGGTACCTGAATTGGATGTTGATATATTTAATACTCTAAAACATGGGTTCCCAAACTGGGGGGGGGCGAGGGCGTGAAGAAATTGCAGGGAGGGGCATGAGGTGACCCAGTCTCCCCGGCCCCCCAATCAAGTTTTGCTGCCCCACTCAGTTCCTTTTTTTTTTTTTTTTGCTCAACAAGCTTTGCTGCTATGGGGGTTTCAAAAATCAAAAGGGGGCGTGATGCCGAAAAGTTTGGGAAATCCTGCTCTAAAAAAACAACTTCTTGTGAGAAAAGAACAGAAATGATGGCTCATTTAAAGGTCTGATGGCTGTATCCCAGTGATCCATTGGAAAGACATTTGCAGCAGCTAGCAAAAATTGTACTGCACGTGCTGTTCCAAAGTTCCTCCACTGGAATTAGTGCATTTTTGCATTAAAACCACCTCTTTCCCAGACCTAGCCGAACTGTTCTTCAGGCTGTCTTACAGGGAGAAGTTTGGCCTTTGTGTGTATATACACAATGATGGAGGGGAGATGTAGGCATTATTACAGTACAAATGAAGAATAATTAGGTGTGTATGTTCTAGTGATTGGTTAACTGTTTACATGGTTAAACTAATAAGCCTATTGGTTAGCATTCATGATTACACACCAGCTCCTGATGCCTCTGTATCAGCAGCTGGCTCCCCGAGAGTGGGGCTACAGGCGGGAGCCGGTGTATGCCAGGAGCCAGCTTAACTGCGGAATTTTTCAGCAGTTACACGCTTACCCAATTATCCACTTTTTAACATCCCTAGTATGTACGTATAGATTAAGAATGTAGTGGATAGAAAGAAAATGAATTGCTTTGACCTATTTATATATCTTTTAAGGGCTGCTAATGTATTGTGTTCTTGATTTGCAGGGGACGAACAACAGAATGGTACAACAGGGTTTTTGGTCATATGTGTGCTGCAGAACTGATGAGGATAAAAGACTCCTTCAAACCTCTCAGTGCTGACACAAAGGAAACCAAAATCTAAAAGCGTCTGGTTCTAAACAGAGGCTGGTGCTGAGGAATGAGCTGCTCTTGTGCTGTCATTTTAAAAGCTACAGACATAATAGACTTGCCTATATTTTAAACCAAAAAGTAATTTGTAATGGCCTATAAATGTAATGTAATATAGTAATTTCATAAAGCTGCTTTTTCTTTCCAGTTTCAGGAAGTTGTTCTTGAACTGGCTGCACAAAGATGGCTAAAGAGTCAAATGTGTGTATGTATATATGCAGTTATAAAATGCAATTTTTACACCCAGGAAAGAGACAAAATATAGTTCAAAATTATAGTTATAAAGTAAATTATTAAACTAAGAAATGGTATTTCTCCAAATATACATTAAGTATTTTACAAGATGTGGACTTTTATGCATTCTAGAGTATTTTCTCTTGAATTATCTTTTTATTGAATAAGGTGGTGGAGATATGAAGTTAATTTTAACCTCTTTACAGTTGAAAATAGGGCTGAAAACCCATGCTGTTAACTCTTGATACTTCCTTTTTACATAATAAAAAACCAATCGGAGGGGAGGGGGAGGTGGTTGAATGTTCTAAGTAGAGTTCCTGCATTTGCCTACTTTGCCCATGTTGAAGCTTGTAGTAATTCAGTTGTTAAAGGCTGTAAGCCAATTTAACCAAGCTAAATTCTAAGCGGAAATTATGTGATTGGCATTTGAATGTAACCTGCAACTTAAGTCACTTGAGCTAAATCCTAGGCATTGTGCTTGTCTACTGAACTAGAATTATGGTTAAACACTTATGTACCTTTAATAAGCTGCTCATCATAAAAGGCAAAAAGTGTGCAAGTACAGCTACTTAAAGTGCTATTCCTAAGTGAAATGTTTTATACAGCAGGTGTGCAGGGGTGTGTTCAGTCTTTTGTTAGTTGTTCATTGTGAAACTAACTTGCCCTTGATTTAGAAGGGCTTGGAGCTCATTCACAGTTGCATTTGTGATTAAAGAGTTGCTGAGATGTTTGCCATGCAAAGCAGCAGTATTACCTCTTTACAGCTATGGTGGTGTAAATTTTATCAGTGTTTTCCCAGCACATACTCTGTTCAGAACATCTAATAGATTTTATAGTGCTACATAAGAGTGGGGATAGCTGAACAGTAGCCATATCAGTCACTGGCCCTGAGTCAGGTGCATTGAACATAACTGAAGTGGTAAGACACAGGTAGGACTGAAGACAGTCAAATAAAAAAACATCCTACTAAATTATCACGTCATGAGTGACTGTAGCCAAGTGCTATACGGCTGAGATGAGTGAATTTTAGTGTCTGGTATTAAGTGAGGATAATAATATAACAGACATTACAGAAAAAGCATGGAATGACAACAATCAATGGAACACAATGGCTAGGTCTAGACTACATCCCTTTTCTTGAAAAAGGGATGTAAATTAGACACTTTGAAATTGCAATGAAGCTGGGATTTAAATTTCCTGTGCTTCATTTGCATAATGGACACTTTTTTTCAAAAAGGGTTTTTTGAAAACGGCTGTTTAGATGGGGATCTTTCGAAAAAGGGTTGGAAAAAAACCACAGCTGCCATTATGCAAATGAAGCATGGGAAATTTAAATCCTGGCTTCATTTGCAATTTTGAACGGTCTAATTTACATCCCTTTTTTGAGAAAAGGGATGTAGTCTAGACACAGCCACTAGTAGCAGAGCCTAAAACACAAGGTAGGAATGACAGTAGGTAGTAATGGGGGGGGGAGCAATGACACTTCATTACAAGGATGGATCGAGGCAAATACAGTAGATCTTAAATAACTCAAACTGCGGATAGAATTTGCATGCTTTAATAATATAGAGCAGGAATGTATTGCTTTACCATGATGGTTATTGACAAATGCCCTGGGAGACTAGAGAGGCTATAAAAATAGAAAACTCAGCACTATTGGAAGATTTCACTTATCCCCACATTGACTGGATACATGCCAGGCTGGGATGCAAAACCAAGTTTCTCGACATCACTGCCTTTCTAGAGCAGCTACTTCTGGAACCCAGAAGAGGAAGCAAGTGTTGCTCAAGTTAATACTAAATCATGTGTTCTGGTCAGAGATGAATATAGCTGAATGATGGGTATCAGCAAGCCATAATATAAAAAAAATTAACAGCACTGTTGGGGGAAACATCAAAGTGATGAATATGACCATACCTCATTTGCATATGTTCTTGTGCAAGAGTGGCCAGTGTAGACGTAGCCTTAAAAGGTATAGCCACAAAAGTTAAATGCCTGCAAGCATTTTAAAACCTGACAATGGAGGCCCAAAGTGAAGGTATGCCCCAAACTAAGAAAACATAGTAAGATGACCAAAAAGTAAAACTGGTATAAAGCAAAAAGGCATCCTTTAAAAATCAAAAGTGAAAGCCTAGCCTATTGAGAACAGAAAGGAATATAAACTCTGGTGAGTCAAGTGTAAATAAGTATGCCACCAAAATAATTTGAAGGGCAAGACACAAATAGCAAAAACCAAAAAAAACCCAACCCCCAAATTTAAAACCAGCTGCACAATCAGGAAGGTAGGTGGATCAAGGTGCAAGAAGAATATACAAGGAAAAGAAGGTTAGTACCAAGAAGTTAAATCAATTTTTTCTTTCACAACCTCTGCAGTAAAGTGACTCAGTCTTACATCTGAGCCAGTTGTTTTAAGTGACAAAGATGAGGCATGGTCTCAGATTGAGGTGGCAAGAAAGGAGGTTTCTGGACCGAACAGGAACAGCAGGACCAAAAGGCATTCATCTGAGTTGTGAAGGAACTCAAATAGAAATTGCTAACTGTTGTATGTGACCTACTTGAACCAGCTTCTCTACTACTTGACAAAAGTCTTGTTGTACAGGCCCCTTTACTGTGAACAAGGTAAAATTTGAAGCTCAGACTGGTCTCTGACTGAACTGCACAACAAAAATAATGCATAGGTGAAAACCTAAGCCCATCTAAACAGACAAAATGATAGGGTTTAAATTAGCTGTTACCGCTCAAGAGAGACATTACATCATTGTAGATTGATCTCATTGAGCTTTTTTTGATTGCCCCTGTATGTTGAGCAACTGTCTGGATGACACACTACATTCATGCTAGCTTGAATACCACTTGCAGGTCTAATAACCTCATTGCGAAGAAAAAAAAAGCAAGAAAGGCAAAACCACACTTGTGGTGATTGGTATGGAGAAAGGGCAGCATTGTTTATGCTTTCAGAACACAAGAATCAGAGGTTCCCCCCCCAGTGACATTAATAGGCAGCAGGTTTAAAAATCTTACCCATTCAGACAACCTTTGCTAAACAGGCTCAAAGGAAGAACTAGGTAATTGAGGGTCAATCGGGCACGTGCTGAGTGGCTTTAACTTTTTTTTGTCCCAAAGTGGTTAGGGGCAAAAAGAGGGCCCACTGACAGCGTACATTCCCCCTGAAGAAGTGGGATGACCCATTATAGCTGGCCTTGGGTAGTGTGGCAGTAGTGATATAAGCCCCAAGGAAAACTAATCTCTAGGCCTTAGCAGTTGCCTAGTAATGCTGCCAAATTAACACTATTGCACCATTGGAAATGTAGGTTGTGACATTTGCTTGTGCTAGAGATGAACTACTTAAAAGTTGTGTTAGCAGTTAAGTCACACAGCTAAACCTGGATCCAGGCATCCAATTCTAAAGCAGCTTTTAAAAATACTCAAATCAGATTATTAAGTACATAAAGATTTACCTGCAAGAACAATGAAAAATGCATGTAAAATATATGGTCAGGGATGTAGCACTGAGTTTTGTAATAGGTAGAACAAGGGACTTTCTAAAGCTTACTTATTACAGAGATTTGTTTTAAAGTCCAGTGTAGCATATGTACAATTAAAAGTGAAGTAGTTTAAGGGCTAATGATTTTAAATGCCCCCAAATGAAACTTTTTGTTAGCTGGAGTTAAGGTATGCTTAATTTAAGATAGTTCTAGTTTACAACAGTTTAAACCCCCCCACACACACCCAAAAACCCCTTAGACTTCAGTTGCATAATTGACCACAGCTGTAGCTAGTCATTTATGGTGGCTTTGACACATATGTATACTTTACAAGTATTAGAAACAGCATTTTTCTGGTGTTCTTCACAGGCTTTGAGAAATGAGAATGCATTTAAACTGAGCAAATGGGTGAAAAACTCCACAGTAGTAAGGTACAAACCTACCCCCTGCTGAGGCCACAGGGAATTAGTAAATCTTAAAATGCAAACAAGGCACAGGTTCAGCTGAACTTCACTCTCATTCTTCCTTCAAATTAGCTTAAAGATCCAGACTAAAATAAACGAAGTCTGTGGTACTCAGGCTGAAGCTAGCAAGCCCCAATGGCTCTCTAATGTATGTCCTGCACTTTATAGGTCTGATTTAATTAACCATTCAGGATCCTTTTAAACTATCTTATGAACCAGTGGTAGCTAATAAAATAAGATTCCTGGGTCAGTCCTTTTGCTGTGGGAATATTATTATATATGAAAACTAAATATTTCCATTCACCGTGTTTAAATATGATTTGAAAAGAAACAAGTCACACTACTAGGCTTTATCTACACTGGCGCGATGTTGCACCAGAAATATGCAAATGAGGCTAAGCATGGAATATCACCGAGCCTCATTTGCATATCTAATGAGACGCAATTTTTGTGGAAGAGGCTCTTGCGCAAGGAGCGTCTACACTGCCCCTTCTTGCGCAATGCTGCTATTCCTGAAAATAATCAGCGTAATGGGTTCTTTTGGGGACTGTTGATCGCTAACTTGGCTCCTGCAGCCCTGGTTTGAGAACCACTGGTCTGACTTCAACTGCATCTTTCTAAAGAATTTAGCTTTAAGCTATTGAAAAACATTTATATGAGGCTATGCAATGTAGGGTGCATAGGGCAGCCTCTGCTACATATGACAGTTGTGAATGTTAATATGAGTAAGAAGTTGACCACTTTCTTATTCCTATGCTGTAAATACTTTTGGATGAAGTACTGAGTTTGTAATAGCCTGGACAAAGCACCTCTAATAAAGGTGCAGCCCTCAAACATTGTCAGTTCTGTTCTCTCTCTCTGTCTCTGTGTTCCAGGTTATACCACTGATGCATTCTTGACCTTGATTTTTATGGACCTATTCAGGCGCCCATGTGTAAAAAGTTGTGTATCCTTCAAAACAACACTGACAATATGCCACCCCACTACAGAGTAGGGATGTAAGCGGACTAGTCAACTACCTGATAAGCATGTGCTTACTGGGTAGTCGACTAGTGACTCTGGTACTGGGGGAACAGGGCTAGGGAAGGGAGACTCATAGTAGGGTGTGAGCCCAGTTCCTCTGTCTCCCCCTTATGCCTCTAAATGGCAGAACTGCAGAGGGGTTAGCTCCCGGGCCAGGAGCTAACCCCTCTGCAGTTTCTCCCCTTATCGACTAATGGAGTAGTTGATGGAAATTCCATCGACTACTCTATTAGCTGATTACAGGGCAGCATACATTAAGTCAATCCACTTAATGTTGGCAGTTATTTATTTCTGAAGGAGGTTTTGAATAAGACTTCACTATGACAGCTAAGAAAACTAGTTTAGTAAAATACAAGTGGTCCAAGTGCACGGCAGTTACATCTTCTGGACGGGTTTGATGCCCAGGATGTCAAACCCTTTGGCCATGATAGCAGCCGTTGCTTCACACAGCAACATTCTCCACATGTTCACCTTCATTATCGTTCCTGAAGAAGAAAATAAATAATGTGTGAATGAGATGGTCAGGAGTCACTGCACTCACTAAAAGGGATTGATAACAATGCACGAGTTAGTCAGTCAAGCGGAAGTACAGCAAGTAGTGTTTTTGCATGAGAGATGATCATTCTTCTCCATTTGAGATAGTTTTCTGTTACGGGTGCAAGCACTTGTAAACTGCTTTGATATATATGGGGAATTTCTTTTTTAAATAGAAATGGGTTTTCTATAAAGCAGCAGAAGAGAAGTCGATGTGGACCACAGACTGCCTTCCTCCAAACATGGCAATAGCTCTGTTCTTTGTATAGGCCAAGACATGCATTGGTTTATAAAAATCAGTAGAACTTGTCATACAAACCAGATATTATTTACTATTAGCAGTACCTCTGCAGAAAGAACAAAGAGTTGCCTCAACATGCGTGTGCATCTTGCAGTCAAGAATTACTGGAGTAGCAGCCTTGTTAATGCAAAATTAAAACAAATCCAGATGTGAGTAGTTTTAATGACCTTTCAGCCTGGAATGCTGATGCAAACCTGATCAATTGCATCATCAGAATCCTAATTATAACCTCATAGGGATGTGGCTGCTGCAAGTTTAAGGGACGCACTCACCAGTTTGTCTGTCTTTTTCCACACAATAGCAGTTATCGTAGAACTCTGTGAAGGTGGTGGCCAGCTCGTAGAGGTAGTCACAGAGCGTGTGTAGTAAGAGGTCATCCAAGATCTTCTGCAGAATCTCAGGGAATCTCAGAATGCACTTGCCCAGTTTCCACTCCTTTTCATGGTCCAGCAAGATCTCGGTTTCTCTAGCTGCTTTCTGCAACATCTCTTCATCAATGTTGGCCAGGCGTGCTATAGATCTGACAAAGAAACCAGCCCAGCAATGGTCATGTTTATGTACAGAATTCTGCAACAGGACTGAAGGGCCGAAAGCAAAGGGATTCTGATTTGAATGATCTAGCTATGGAGTGATAACTCAAACAGATACTAGAAAGCAGCCTGAATTGCATAGCAAAATATTCATTTTCACCAAGAACGCAGACCATGCACTGGGTGGAGACAATAGCCAAGGGGCTGGACATGTCTACAGGAGAAAGAGGGGATGACAAGCAGGAAAGCAGTAACAGATGGGAGAGGGAAGTAGGGACAGGTACCCAAAAGAGGTGAGAGGTGCACAGTTCTCAGGGGAGAATGGGCTATGCAGTATAACCCTATATACATATTCAATCAGGAGAGAGCTGTATGTCAATCAGATGCCTGCCTGGAAAACATCTCCACAGACGTGCACTGAAAACACACCTGCCCCTTTGTGGGAGCTAAGTGACAATTTTCACTAAGTAGGCTGCATCTAGACATAAGGCAGAAAACAAGACAGTGTGCCACACTGCTAGAAAAAACTGCTAGCCTCTCCACCCAGCTTCAGGACAGCCTGCAGTGACTGCCAAGAACTGATTTCCACTTCTATGCCCCCTCAGAAGAGATGGGGCCTAGATCACAACACTTGACAATACTGAGAACAGGCTTAATAAGGCGGATGAAGTGCCAGCCCAGCACAGAGTTCAGGCTGAGCTACTATGAAGCATGTACGATTTTATACTGAACAGGGCAGAGCTTTCCAGGCGGGGCCAGCTAGACTTCTTCTTTGGTATCTAAGGGCAAGCAGCTTGTGAAACAAAATGCAACAGACTTAAGGCCCCAAACACAGAGAGATTGTTTTTTATGAAGGAGCAGGAGAGCAAAGGAGACCACTGCTGAGATTCTTCCCAGGAATTCTGTTGTTTTTAGTTAATTGGACTAGAACAGACATATTAGACTTTTTGCAACCTAAAGGGCAACTCATTGTAAGGTCGGTCTTTAAGCAAACGAAAACCCTTGAGCTACCTGATTCGAGTGAAGGCATAGAGCAAGTAAGCAGCTGTATTTCCTCTGTCATCCAACATTTTATCAAAGGAAAAGATGTAATCATTCATCCTGTTATGGGAGAGATCAGCGTATTTAATGCAGCCAAAAGCAACTGATGTCTGTGCAGCCTTCAGTTCTTCTTCAGTTAGGACCTATAAAAAACCAAAAAGAAAAAAATCAGGTTGTAAGCAATTTAGGGATGTTAGAGTTTAACTGATTAACTCTGTAGCCAATAAGCTGATCCTTATTGGTTAATGGTATCGGATAAACTCAGCCGGCTCCTGGGGAGGTGGCTTTGCTGCAGTAGGACAGTGAAGCCTTTTCTCTGGGAGCCGGGCCGGTAGGAGCTGGCAGCCCTGCTCCCAGGGAGGCTTCGCTGCAGACTTTGCAATATAAA
Organism: Rafetus swinhoei; assembly: GCA_019425775.1. Lineage (NCBI taxonomy): Eukaryota > Metazoa > Chordata > Testudines > Trionychidae > Rafetus > Rafetus swinhoei. The sequence goes on along the minus strand of CM033428.1, from coordinate 34,858,370 downwards.
GCCTGCAGCGTGTGTAACCGCTAAGATGGTTCATGGTTACCATGTTACATGATTTCTAACATCCCTAGTAACCATTCTGTCCCCGTGCAGCATGCTGGGCTTCCTCCCAAGCCCAGAGAAACAGACAGGCCTCAGAAGGAGCTACTCTAGAGGCACAGGCTGGGCAAAAACATGGTTGTTGGCTCTGCTGTTTCTAGAGGGCAACTGGCTGGTTAGAAACAGTTTCAAAGCACAGATGATTGTTCAGTCAAATTTCCTTAGCTCTTAAGTGAATTTTGTATTTCATCAAGGCTTGCTATAAGGTGGACACACAACACTTCCTGCTGCCAAAGTGGCCCCAGGCAAGTATTGTTCCTGTGACACTTAAAATTAAGGTCCTGTCCTCTGTGCATGGACAGCAAGATTAATGGTTGGGCCTAGTGCCTTTAACCAAAATGTCAGCTGGTTGTGGCCTCCCCATGCAATTAGAGGTGAAGTTGCATATTGGTAAAATGCTTTGGAAGAGGGAAAATGGTACCTAACTGTAAAGTAGCACTATTCTGCCCCACTCTTTGACCTCAGAGAGGTTTAGAAAGAGGTTAGCATCTCTCCTATAGTTCAAAGGGAATTCTGCCTCCCCCTATAACCAGAACAGAATGGTCTGAAAGTCAGGACTCATATTTCAGATAATGAGGAGCTCTTCAAAATCAGATCACCTGATATAGTGGAACAAACTTAAAAAACAGCAAATGGTCTGATAGCTCTTTATAGACTAACAAAACATGTAGATGGTATCATGAGCTTTCGTGGGCACAGCCTACTTCTTCAGATGACCGGAGTTTATCTGAAGAAGTGGGCTGTGCTCACGAAAGCTCATGATACCATCTTGTTAGTCTATAAAGTGCTACCAGACCATTTGTTGTTTTTTAAGTTTATCCTGTACAGACTAACTCGGCTACCCCCTGAAGCTTTCATACTGGAACAAGGCCGTCCAGCTAAGGCTACGCAAGAGAAACTGCCCTATCACGCATTTCTGAAGCTATTTTGAGGCTGTATCATTTTTACTGAAATCAGAGGGTGACCTGTCCACAATTCAGGCTCTGCTATAGCTTTCGCCTCTGCAATCTCCTCAAACATGACCTGCTTGAATTCCAACAATTCCCCAATAACAGGCTACACCATAGGAGTTTGATCATGCAGAGGCTCCAGTGAAATGTGCCACAGAGCCAATCGAGAGAGAAGAGGTTTGAGCTATATTATACAGCCTCCGTAACAGCAACCCTGGAACTCACTATCTCAATATACCTCATTGCGGCAGCAAAGGCTGCACTGTAGGGAAAACTGCACTGCTGTGTTCTGTATTCTACCACCACCTGCTGGACCTTTAAAGCATCGACTGTTTATCCCATTGCATACAGTGGAGATTTAAGGCCATCTTACAAGGCAGGGACCTCTCCCAGGCAAGGAATATGACCTGCCCCAACTTTTTTTTTTTTTAAACTGTTTCCACCTTGGCCAGAGGCAGCTCTGGGGGTGCTGACAGGGTGTTCCTGGTGGAAGTTCATTTTTGTTTTTAGTGTAGCAATCTCTGCCCCTGCTCCTCTCCTGCCTAGGGCAGCTCCTCACCTAACAAACCTCTCCCACCTCCTCTGCTGCCAAGAGAATTTCTGTCCCAAACAACAGGGCCAAGTCCCAGAGCTGCTTACCATCCTGCACCCAGTTGGCTGACTCTCCCTCTCCTACTCACCTCTCAGATTTCACCTCCTTTCCCTGTTAAAAATCCCTGCTTCCCAGTAGGCTCTTGGCCCCACGTTGGGCAGATTCTGCTCCCGAAGAGCAGCTTGCTCAACATTCTGCATCGACTTCAGCCAAAGCAATGAGAGGGGCAGGGCTGACTACAGTAAATGCTTCCAGCACTGAGTGCTTTAACATCCTAATCTGTGCTCCTGGATCCAACAGGGCAATAAATATTTCAGGGCTTGTCAACCCCTGGGAAGAGCTGAGAGCAGCTAGTGTGGAATGCACACTAACTCCCCGCACGGCCCCTCTTACTGTGCACTAAGGGTGTCTTCTTGCTCTGTAGCTTAAGGCATTTGAGAAGTGCAATAGCTAAACTGCCCGAGGGCACTCAGCATGTCCACCTGCAGAATTATACAGAAGAGATAGTGGGTCTTTAATTCATACCCTGGCTTCCTGCCCACTAACTTCCCATGTAGACAAGCCCTGAGACTGGGGATGTGAACAGATAACTGGTTAACCGATTACTGGTTAGCGTCACCCTTACCCGGTTATGTTTACCAGGTAATGCTTAACCGGTTCCCCGGGAGCAACACTGCAGGGCCCGTGTGAGGTCAGGGGCTGGCAGCTCACCCAGTGCAGGGCTGGGAGTGGAAGTCTTGCGGGCTGGTTGGGAGCTGCTCTGGCCAGGCTGGAGCGGTCTCCTGCCTGGGATCCTGCTTAGTCAAATAACCGGTTAAATGTTTGGCTAACCTAACGTTTAACCAGGTAACTTATTAATTGTGATTTTACATCCCTACCTCAGACACTGTATCTTTCAAAGCTACAATGTCCAGTCAGGACTGAGGCTTTGCCGGCAGTGCAATCCTGCAGGCTCAAGTGAGCTCTGATTAATAACCAAGAAATGCACTAAATCCATTAGGAATTAACATCAGTGGCTGCTCCACAGTGCAGGGAAATTGACACACTTCAGAGGTAAAGGGACTCTCCTACTGGCATCAAGAACAATCCCAGGCCATAAAACAGGGCTGCTTGCTAATCACAGCTTGCAGCAGAACAAGCCAAATGAGCAATGTGATAGAGGGGAAAGACTTGCTCTGAATATATTCTCCTTCAGTTCCATTATACAGAAGCAGGCAGTAAAGATTAAGCCCACCTACTTTTCAAGAAAGAAGGTAACGCATCACAATCACCTTGTCACGCTCTTTGTCCTTCAGTTTGTCCATTGATCGTTTCAGCCCCTCTTCCAGGAGATCAATGAGCCGCACTGTATCCCCAGAACGAGTTTTGAACTTTTTCCTGAAAGCACATGGACAAAAATCTTGTTTGGCTTGATAGAAACCCCGCAAACCCTTGCAGAACTAAATCTTCCAATTTCTTGTCTGGCTCACATTTCTCAATAGTTTAATAGACTCAGCTGCACATTTCAATGGCCTCCATATCTAAGTCAAAAGCATAAAACAGTCAAAACTGGTACACCTATAAGAGTGGATGGGAACTGTAATAAAACTGATAGGGGAAAAGAAATGTGATTGCCTGGCAATTGTGTCAGTCATGTGGGTAGGACTGTTTTCCTGCATCATCAAAGCAACAATTATCAGAAAAATACCTCAAAATAGTTCCCCCTATTTTAATAGTGAAATGCAACAAAGGACACAGCCTGTGGACTCAGAGCTACACACAGCTCTTGCAGAATGCATGGGTTTGATTGCAGTTTCATATAAGAGTAGCTAGGGATGAAGTTCGAAGAAACTGGTCTAGAGACATGGGCACTGGGATCCCTTTCAATCCCTTCACACAACCAGAGGGAGATGGGGAAGGAGGAATGAAAACCGTCCCTTTATCCTTCTAGAAAGAGGGAGACAGAGGACACAGCTTAGAGTCACAGCTAGCCACAGTGCAACCCTTGAGCACGTTGTGTGAAACGCTCCTCAAGCCACAAAGTCCAGGAAAGCAATGCGATGCCATGAAAACCAGAAGGGGAATTTCAAGCCACGCTACAATCAGCTTGTAACCCTTTGTGGGCCTCGAACACTTCTATTTGTAGCAAAGGGATAGAATTGGATTGCAAAAAACACTGAATTAGCTTTATATTCCTTTCATAGATCCTATGGGACAATTCTGTGGTTTTGTTCCCAATTAGCAAAACAGAAACACAAACCAAACATGGAGGACACTGAACAATCTTGTCAAAGAAAATGGATCTAAACCTACAATCTAGCCAGAGTGACTGGGCCAGCTTGGGATGGAGTTCTAAGTATTTAAATATTCTAAAGTTAAAAATATTTATTTAAATATTTTTCTTATAGAAAATAAATTCAGATTTCTTAATTTGCAGTTATTTTACCAAGAATAACAAAACACTAGTTTGCAATGTTAATGAACTTTGTTTAAAAGAAACGGGGGTATTTTTAGGTAGAATTTTCTGAGGTGAAAAGAAAGCAGATCTAGTTCATTTGGGAAGAAAGCAAGGTGGCTTTAAAAATTCCCTGAACTTTTTAGATTCCAGAAAAATAGTTCATTTTTATAAACTAGTAACAAAATATATGGAGTCACAGCAGACATGCAAAAGCTCCTTAATGCATAAAATTTGTTTTTTCAATATTTTCGATGTCAACATGTAAAGCCAACTATTCAAAGTGCAAGTATTTGCATGATAGTTGACTGGTACGTGGTCATACGAGAGTATGTCTTATAGACACCTTGACAGAATCTACTTGACTCTGACACTGAAAACTGCAATATGATCTGGCCTCTTTTTGTAAAGTCTGATGCTGAGACAGTCTGGCAAGTGAAATCACAGCTCCCATTAAATGTGCCATGACACAGACTATTCATTAAACTTACTTATCTTCTCCCAATACCACTCCAAATGCAGCATGGACTACTCTGGTCACCGTAGGGTCATACCAGCCAATCATCTGTCCTGCTGCAAATACCGTCTGCAAGTGCACCGACTGGAAAGGGAACAGGTAAATAAAAAGCAGATGTCAGTTGCATTTTCCAAGTATGTGTTTATTAAGGTTTTAGTATAAATACTGTAAATGTTTGTATAGGAGGAAAGAAATTACAGGGCGTCCCCGCTATATGTCCAAGATACGTTAAAAAAATGTCGTAAGGATGTAAAGAGGGGAATTATTTTCCTGCAGCTGACTTCTATTTGCACAAATAGGTTTTGGGATTTTTTTTGGCGTGACGGAAGAGCAGGGAATAGGAGGACTTAAATGGAACAGTTCCCACAAGCATCAACGACGCTAGTGCAGAACCAACGTATACCAGGGCGACTTATAGTGGGGACGCCCTGTATAAGGAAACTTTTCTTAACTGATCACATCCACCTTTAGATTCATTGCACAGGACGCCTGTAATGATGAACCCCTGATGTCATCTGTTTCTACGGACAGTCCTGATTTCAAAAAGTGTCAATGCCTGATCATTTTAAAGCTCCCCACTTCTTGGTACACAAGAGTGAGACAAGTACACCACCACAGTCTGTAGAAGTGAATGTAAATGCTGGTGAAAGGTACTAAGCCGAGATCCCTGGAGACGCCACAGATAAGGCAACGCATGCAAGTTTTTATCACTCTCTCCTTGTCGTTCAGATTCAGCGCTGACCTGGACGTGGGGATAGTTTAGTTTCCCTGCTTGTTTAATACCTGGGCTCTGCCCAGATGGACACGAGTTAAACTGGGCTGGCAAATTCTGTGATTGGATCATAGCCCATGAGCTACTGGACCAAAACTCGATAATTTCATATAAGGGCCAATAGAGGGCCAACCGGTGGTGAAACTTTCTAGCACCTGACTGAAGAATAAAACAGAGATCTGGGAACTCACCTGCCCACTATCCACCACATAAACAATTATATCAGCGTTTTCCTCAAACAGCCTTTGCTTCAGAGCTGCTAAGTCAGATGTATCATATGTGTAACCTCCATCTGATTTCATGATTGTTAAGGGAACAGAGCATCCTGGGACAAACACAATCTTCCGCCCATCATCCACCTGTACACATCCTAGGGAAAGAGGTCATCCGGGGGTAAACATTAGGAGAGCAGATCGGAAGGAACACTTTGTCAGATGCTGCACATAAGAAGTGACAGTGCTCTGAAGCTTGTGAAAGCCAGGTGCTCCTATCAATTCACATTCTTGAAAGACATTTTGTGCGGGGTCAGATTTAATGCTTGATTTCTTTTAAAAATCATGATTTGCTAGAAGAGCAGAGATTTATACAAATCTAGCTTTGCTGGTGAAATAATAGGCTAATATTAACAGAGTTCTAACTTGATTTTAAATCCACTGAATATTGGTATCCTGATGCACCAGGACCACTGTAAAGAGGTGTTTGGAAAATGAGAGATTTGAAAAGGAAAAACCACCTAAAAAGATGCAGGATGTGGAACCCAACAGTGATTATAATGCTTTTATATTATATTATAGTGATTATAATTTTCAAAAACAAGCTAGAAGTATGACTAGCTGGGTCTATGGACGGGTAGAGATTAGGTACTGCTAAGGCCAGAGAAATCTGTAAAGGCAATCTCTAGGAAAGGGGTCTGTATATTATTTGTATCCCACTGTTTTATGACGATAACAAAAACATGGGAATGGAAAGTGTCCATTACGTCACAGTGTTTTTTGTGTCACTGGACCCTAACCTGGCTGCAGCAGGTCTTCTGAAGTTTTACTAGGAAAAGAATTGCCCACACTCATTCGGACCAATCTAAGGTTCTGGTGCATTTCTCTGTTACAGTGTTACTTGACTATCTTGGTCCTACTGAACATAAATATTTGTAATGTCACATCTGAGCTCCTGGTAATTTCCAATACAGATTTTTGTCTCAGAGCCCTGAATTCCCAGACCTTTCTGAATGACAAGGATTAGACTGTGTCCCTTAGCAAGGGAGCATTTTCTAGTAAAAAATGTAAAGGAGGGAAAAACAAGAGAGAATGAAAGGCAGTGTCTAATCTGGGGAACATAAATCTTGAAAGTGTCTCCAAACAACCCAGAAGAAATTCACACTCTTTCAAACTAAAAAAAAAAAAAAAAACACCCCAAAAAAGTGCCCTGACAATTGTTGTGTTTTTGATTATGTTAAAGAATGTGTTACCTTTTTCTTCAAATTCTTGCACAATATCTTTCATCATGTCTTGGTAGTATGATTCCCCTCTCTCTATTAGCGTAATATCCAAGCAGTCATAGATTTTTTGGAACTCTGAGTAGAGAAACCAGAGAGAACTATTTAAAAATCACATACACAATTCTGACTGATTGTGTTTAGGACTCAAAGCAAATAGGTCCCTGACTGCAATGAGAGGAGAGGTGGTCTTGACTTGAGGGTAGGCCAGTGGCCTGGGAACCGAGAGATCTGAGTTCCATTCCAGCTCTTTGGCAGACAATCTGTGACTTGACTTCTGTGCCTGACTTCCCACCTATAACAGAGTTACTGTACTCCCTTACCTTAGGAGTGGTGGGGGAGCTGAATCCATTAGTAAATGTGAGGTGCTCAGATAATAAGGCAATGGGTCAGCAACTTAAAATTCTGAGCTATACTGGACAGAGCACTGCATTACAGAGGTTAGAGAGATGAACTGATATATGGAAGTAACAGTTAATAAATAAAACAGGCCACAGCGATACTATACTATTCAGTAAAAGCATAAACATCTCAACAAGCTGTCATAAAGGAATGAAGGGTTCTTTGTCTCCTTCTGAAACACAGGTCATTAAACAGAGGTGCAGGAAAGAATGGGTCTCAGATATTTTCTTTGGAAATGAGTGATTGATGACCACCATTCCAGACAACACTCTCAATACCGTTTGGGGCAAATATGAGGATCCTAAGGTTATCAAGTGCAGCTGTATTCATTTTAAGTAAATGTTGCAACCAGCTCTGATGTTCTGATAGGTACGATGGAGTGTTCTATAGAGCAAACCTTCCTCAGCCATATGCTCTTTTTTATCTGAATGAATTTTATCAGCTTCCAAAGAACAACTTACATCTCAGATCCACATAAAACAAACATTGGTTTAAAGAAAAAGGCACTAATTCTAACTGTTACCTTTCCGAGATACATCACAGATCAGCTTCCATGCTTTAATGAAGTCTGGATTTTTGCTCTGTAATAGGACCACACACTGGTAGGCATGCTTCTTAAATTCTTCTTCTGTATCAAATCTCCGCTTAGATTCCTAGGTTAAAAACCATACACAAGAATAAGTATTTTCTCTCCTATGCCAAACCAGATTTCTGACATTCTGTTTTAGAGCAAATGTTTACTTGATGGAAGGGAAGCAGTGTGGCCTAAGGGATAGGGTAACAAATTATTTTTATTAAACTAGCACACAATTCCTGAGACAGATACATGTATATCATAAAGTATCAAACTACAATAAACAATTCTTTACTTCTTTAACAAATCCAGTTAAAATTCATTTTGTTTCAACAATGTTATGCTGATCATTGACAATAGTTCTTAATTATTGCTTGATTTAAAAGTAAGAGGAGAATAAGTGAATATTTTAGCTAAATACCTTGTAAAAGGCTTGGAGATCTCCAATGGGGGGTGAAACAGTCAGGTAATCGGGAAATTTATCTTGGAGATGAGCAATGAGCATTCCAAACTGGGTACCCCAATCTCCTAAATGGTTTAATCTGGCCAACAGTCAAAAAGTGCAAAACAAAATTATGCATCATGTGAGAAATCAGAACTCAAACAGGCTGAACACTATGGGAGGGGAAGGGGCTACACTGAACTGTGCTGCCACTGAGAGTATTAGTTAGGATGTAGTTTTAAGTTGTACCAAGGCTGGCTAGAGCATTTGGACAGCAGAGATGTAAAAGGAGAGCTGGTTAACCTCGCTCTTAACAGGTGAGGCTTATGGGTTCCAGTTAACCGGTAGGGGCTAGTGCAGCTCCCCGCCCGTTCCGGGCCCATGTGTGGCAGGCCAAGCTGCCTCTTCCTACCCCCCGCCACAGGTCGCACGCTGGCTTCCTGGGAACGAAACCAACTGCAGAGCCCACAGCAAAGCCTCCCGGGAAGCGGGGCCGGCAGCAGAGTCTCTTCCCCAGGAGCAGGGCCGGCAGCAGAGCCTCTTCCCCGGGAGTGGGGCCGGCAGCAGAGCCTCTTCCCCGGGAGCGGGGCCAGCTCCCAGGGAGGTTTTGCTGCGGGTTCCGCAGTATAAAGCTTATTTAAGCTTTACACTGCAGAATCCGCAGTGCATGTAACCACTGTGATTTTTTAGAGGTTACACGATTACATTTTAACCACATTTTTACATCCCTACGGGACAGGCATTATTGGTGCACAATCTGAGATAAACAAACGTGTCCCCCACACTCAGCAGTGCTCACCTCAGAACATCATAGCCCACAAACTCAAATAGACGACACATGCTGTCTCCAATAATAGTCGAGCGCAGGTGACCAACATGCATCTCTTTGGCAATGTTAGGGGAAGAGAAGTCAACCACCACCTTGGACAGGGCAACAAATGAACAGGGAAACACATGATTAAATGCTGAACCATACGACATACTGTTCTCCGGGGAGATTTTTAAAGTTGGGCATATGCGCCTCATTGATATGTGCAATCATTATATTGGCATATGCAAATAAGGTATCTGCATGTGGCAAATGATCCATTTCAACTGACCATTTGTACAAGCTCAAATTTTCTGTGTGTGTATATCCAAAGTCATTTTGCACTTTGGGGCTGGTTTGCAAATCAGGCTTTAAATGTCTAGAGCTCTTCTGGCTGCACCATATTTTTGTCTGTGAAAATCACACACATCTCTGCTTACATGCTAAAAAAACTTTAGTAATTAAAAATAAACATTCCCCTTTTTCACATTATAGGATAGAGTTAAAAAAGTAGAATAGCCACCCAGTAAGCTGGCACATCAAATGGCCTCTAAATGTGGCTTCAGCAAAGAATTTATAGCAAAAACGCCCTTTTAGTCTCAATCCTGCAACTCCGATCCGTCGGCACAGACCTGGGTATCCCAAGAAAACTTATTCAATTCTCCGTGAAGGAGGAGCATTTAACAAACAAGAAGAATGTACAGAGATTTTATATGTTATATATTACGTACAAAAACATATGTTAAAAGAAATGATTAAGGCGGTACTCAGAAGTTAGGAAATGCCAGTTGGGAGGCCAGACTCTGTGTGCATTTCCATTACAATACAGATTTCAATTACATAATGACATATTATTTTTCCCTAGGATTCCTGCCTGGTTCAGTGCCCAGGATGGATGGTGTTCACTTAATGAGATGCTATTCAGTATTTTGTTTTCTCATTATTTAGTGTGTGGCCCTAGGTCTTATCTGCTGCACACTAATCAAACCCCTCTCTGAAGACAGAATTATTACTCTCCTCATGGGCTTTTCTATGGCACTATCTCTATAGCATCTGAGAGCTTCGTGTACAATTTTCACCCATATGCAACAAGGGGATATCAATCCTGTTTTACAGAATTGAAGCAGAGAGATTAAGGTTAAAAGTTTCCACTAATGTGGAGTGCTCAATTTAAGGCGTCTAGGACATGATTTTTCAGCACACACAGCATTATATATGACTTTATATGTTTAGAGCACAGCTCCCATTAAATTCATTTTCAGCTGTCAGTGCTCAGCACTTCTGCAAATCAGACCCCAGGGTCTCACGCCAGACCCTCAGAAAATGAAGAACATGCATTAATGACACCTGTGAAAAGTCTGATTCAAACACATTTCCTAGCATCACAACAACTCTGGACCAGGCCAGGATAGAATCCAGTTCTCGAAGGCAGCACTCAAATGCACAAGCATCCTTAATGCTGGCATTTCTGAACTTTTGAAGAGTTGACTTTCCAACCTCAATAACATTCTTAATAGTTTTTCAGTGTGTAGATTCCTAGATTTTTCAAAGCAGCAAACTGAATACACCAGAAACACCATCCTGTGGCATCATACTGATGTCCACATGGGTCATCAGCAGGACTGAAACCTTTAGCTCTGCTGCACAGCCCTCCCCCACTTGAGCTGAGTAACTGGCGGCAATAACAAGGTGTCATCTTCTATGTGCGGACACCTTGTTATGTGCCCATGGTCTGCTGATAGCAAAGGAATAGTGAGACTGTCCCTTTCCCCTTGGCAACCCAGTTGCCACTCCTCAGGCTTTTCATCTGAGTCTCTTTGCCAAGTCAGTTCTAGTCTCCCTCTCTGCATCAAGAGCGGCAGACTGGCCCTGTTAAAATAGTAACTTGTGTATTTGTAGTTGGAATGCGTGTTAAAAGCTCAGTAAAAAAGTACTTGCATATCAAGCAAAATCGGGGTCATAACCATTCATCAGCACTGCTATTGGATTGAGTGCAATAATGAGACTTCAGTGAAAGTTTACTAGCATACCTTTTTCCTGTTTTCAATTGCTGGTGGTTGAACTCCATTCACCAGTAAACTGCTGAGTTGTTTGGACACAAAATCCTTTCTCAAGTGCACATTAATAAAACCTGTAAAGGAAAAACATCAGTTGTTGGTACTGTAAAAGAACCCTTGAAAAACCATCTGATTTTGTTCAGTACCAAAGTTCTCAGTTCACTAGATAGAAAGAAAACACTGTATTTAAAACTAACCTCAGAATGTCTTAAACTTCTTGGTTTTTTTTTTCCTGTTACAGAAACATGATCACACTCTGAAAAATCTATTTAATTTTCCGGTTTTGGGAGACTGTTTTCCACAAACAAATTGCTAGTAAACAAAGAAGTCTAGAAACTATACATTTCAAATGCTACAAGATCACTAAGAACATACTCTGTTTTGGGGATTTCGTAGTCAAGCGTGAACCCAAAAGTGAGACATTTGAAAAAAAATATTTCTTGGGGTGTTTAACTCTTCACTACATCTTGCAAACACATACACATGGGTGACATTACAGTCAGCTGTCCCAGTGAGTTATGTCCATACTTGCCCACAGGATGAGGCCTTACTATGTACAAGTGCAATCAATTCCTACATATTTAAAACCAAAGTGTCACATTTAGAAAAATTCAGACTTGCAGAACGTTTGAGCACTGCTTTGATTTTCCTGAGTTGCAGGACTAGTAGAGATTCTCTTCTCCATTCAGCCCCCAAATACTTCATTTTATTTGGGGCTTATGAAAGGGGTCAGATTGAAAGCCAAGAAAACTGAAGTCTTCCAATGTTTCAAGCATGAGCAGTAGCAATGTAATCCTTTCCACACTTCTCTGCCATCCTGCCTTACCTCTGAGCTGGAAATATCTCCCCTGAGGATGAGAGGACAGTGTGGGTTGGGTTCCAGGCCCAATTGTTTTCTCCCAAGACAGCCAACAAATGTCTTGGGAGAAATTCTGGTGGTGATTAAATACTACTGACAAAACCTAGAAAATGACAGGTTTCCTGATCCCAGTGAAGCCAATGGAAAAATTCCAATTGGCCTCCATGGGACCAGGATTTCACCCAATAATTCTAATACACGTGCTAATTGCATGCTGCCAAGTTAATAGGGCAAAACTGAATTTAATTCAAATTTTAATTCTGTTTATAAAACTAAAAAATAATTAAACTAGATTTTGTCCCCTTTTACGGCAAGTTAGCAGAACAGCTGCAAAATCAACATTAAATGTTGGGAAGGTACAAAAATAGAGTGACCATACCAGGACCAGCAATTTCAACCTTCGCAATGTATTCATTGTCAGGAATGTGTCTGGAAATGTTTTCAGCAATTTCTCTTGGGCTCACTTTCTGTTCGTTGGTTTTGGAAAGCATCTGAAATGTAACGAGAGGATTCAGTACAATCTAACCCTGGGGGAATCTGATGGAAAATAAAATAGAGTCTGAGCTGATACCCCATTGACAAGACCCACTAAATTCCTCACACCTTATAATCTCTGTGGCATATTAAGTAGGGATGCTAGATATCGTGTAATTGAATAGTCATGTAACCGCATGAAATCTTAGTAGTTATGTAACTATTTGATAGTCCCTAGGGGCGGGACCGGCAGCCAGTGCGCTCCCAGCCCCACTCCTGGGAAACCCCTGCCATCCCGGGCTGCTGCCTCTGTATCAGGGGTGGCAGGTGGGAGCCGGTCCGCCGGGGAGCCAGTTTAAAAACCAGCTCCCCGCGCATGCCGGCTGCCTGCCGCCCGGTGCTGCTGCCTCTGACATAGAGGCAGCGGGGGGTGGCGGGAGATGCATGTAGTCAACAAGACTAACTGATAAGCCTGGGCTTATCGGTTAAACATGTAGTTGACTACACAATGACATACCTAATATTAATAACTTAGGTCTGTACGCATGCCACACATGGCATTCCCATGGGAGTTAATAGGAGTGCTATACACAAAGCTCTGGCAAGATTTGATCCTAAAAGCTATGGAACTTGCTATCACCTAAAGATGTCCTCCTAGAGATATTACATTTTATACGTAGAAAAATGCAAAGAAAAATATGACTGCAATATATCAGAGAATCTTAGAATACTAGAACTGGAAGGGACCTCGAGAGGTTCTCGAGTTCAGTCCCCTGCCCTCACGGCAGGACCATCTAGACCAGGGGCGGGCAATCATTTTTGGCGGGGGCCACTCCAAGATTTTGGAAAGTAGTTGAGGGCTGCACTCTTCCATGATATTAATGAAGGAGATGCGGGGTCTGGGATAGAGGTTGGGTGCAGAAGGGAGCTTGGAGTAAGGGATTGGGGTGCAGGAGGGAGAATGGAGTCTGGGAAGGAGTTTGGATGAAGGAGGCAGCTGTGACCTAGGGCAGGGGACTGGAGTTCAGGGGTTTGGGATGTGACCTTGGGTAGGAGGAGATTGTAATCTGGGGTTAGGAGACTGGGGTGCCAGATCTGGGAGGAGGTATGGGTGCAAGAGGGGGAGAGAGGGTTTGGGTATGTTGACTGAGGGTGGCAGAGGGTTGAGGAAGGGAGGGGCTGGGTGTCAGAGGCAGTCTCTGGCCAGGAGACTTATCAGCCAGCAGCCAAACCAGCCTGCCTACCTGCACAGCTAAAGGCATGCAGAGCTTAAAACATTGCCCAGTCAGCCAGACTGCTTGCCTGGCTATGTGCCTCAGTGAATAACAGAGCTGGGGAGAGGAGTGTCACACCCCAATGGCTCCCTCCCTCCCTCAAGGGGTCCCCCTGCGGAGGCAGGTCAGCATTGTATATTGCTAACGCTGTTGCAAGCATCGCAGGGCATTTTGGGAAGGATCAAAGGTGTGAGTGTGGAATAAATGAAGGATTCCTTTGCAGGTCGCGAGAGGCCAAGGGGCGGGGGGGAGGGGGGAGAGATGAAGAGAACGGGTTAACTCCACGCTCCTGCTAGACCCAAAGCTAAGACGCTGACTCCAGCCAGCTCAAGGCCACAGCACACATCTGATTCTCGGCTGCCAGCCAAGAAAGAGGGGGGCCTGGAATCCACCGACCAGCAGTGAGAAAGACAGATTCAACTGAACAGACCTGCAGAGCCAGCCCATAACAAACGAGGCAAGCAAAGGCCAGCACAGAGGAAAACAAAGAGGACAACAGAGTCTAGCCAGTGTGTTTTGGGAAAGTCGAGGAGATCACTGAAAGCCGGTTTGAACTGGCACAAAGAGCACCAGGAACAGAGGTTGTGGAATGGAACACCCCCAAAGGAGCCCAGGATTTAAAACCCTCCTGTGAGCTGGAACAATTCGGAGATCACAGCGGACCCTGGACGACCTGTGCGCGCAGGACCGAACTCCCGTCCACCCTTCCCCGTCTTCTTCTTACCTTACACCTAGGCCTGGCCAGCCTCAGGTAGTGAGTGTGTGAGTATGAAAGTGGGTTAGGACTCAGGGCACTAACGCTTTCTTCCTTCCTCTGAGTGATGTGGGAAACACCCATCATTCTCTGCTGTTATTTTATTATTTTATCAATAAAGCTTTAAAACTTAGACACTTGGTGTGTTCCGTCATCTCTCCCTTAACAATCCTGTGGCTTCAGCTTGATCACCTGATGCCTCAGGCAGATTGGTAACAGAAATTTGTCACAGGAGGCATGGTTCATCTTGGCTGCCTGTTATTCAAACAGGCAGCTCCTACTAGCTAATGGGATTGTGCTGGGGCCGGGGGTAGCTCCTGAAGCTTTCCCCCCTTCCCTCCAGTTTTGAGCAACGTGCGAGGCTGTGAGGCAAGCAAGGGAGCCTGCCTGGAGTTCCCCCCTGCCTCCGTGGGCCGGATCCAGTGGCTTGGCGGGCCATATTTTGCCCAGGCCTGGTCTAGACCCTGCCTGATAGATGTCTATCTAATCTGCTCTTAAATATCTCCAGAGATAGAGATTCCACAGCCTCCCTAGGCAATTTATTCCAGCGTTTAAGCACCCTGACAGTTAGGAAGTTTTTCCTGATGTCCAACCTAAGCCTCCTTTGCTCCAGTTTAAGCCCATGGCTTCTTGTCCTATCATCAGAAGCCAAGGAGAACAATTTTAATCCCGCCTCCTTGGAACACCTTTTTAGTCCTTTCCAAACTAAACAAGCTCAGTTCTTTCAGTCTTCCCTCATAGCTCATGTTCTCTAGACCTTTATCTTGTTGGTCTTCTCTGGACCCTCTCCAGTTTCTCCACATCTTTCTTGAAACGTGGTGCCCAGAACTGGACACAATACTCCAATTGAGGCCTAATTAGCACAGAGTACAGCGGAAGAATGACTTCTTGTGTCTTGCTCACAACACTCCTGTTAATGCATCCCAGAATCATGTTTGCTTTTTTTGCAACAGTGTCACACTGTTGACTCGTATTTAGTTTGTGGTCCACTGTGACCCCTAGATCCCCTTCTGCAGTACTCCTTCCTATATAGTCACTTGCCATTCTGTATGTGTGAAACTGATTGTTCCTATCTAAGCGGAGCACTTTTCATTTGTCCTTATTAAACTTCATCCTATTTACCTCAGACCATTTCTCCAGATCATTTTGAATTATGACCCTATTCTCCAAAGCAGTTGTAACCCCTCCCAGCTTGGTATCATCTGCAAACTTAATAAGAATACTCTCTATGCCAATATCTAAATAGTTGATTAAGATATTGAACAGAACCGGTCCCAACACAGACCTCTGCAGAACCCCATTTGTTTTGCCCTTCCAGCATGATTGTGAACCATTAATATCTACTCTCTGAGAACAGTTATCCAGCCAGTGTTGCACCCACCTTATATGTAACCAGCTAGTTTCAAATATTGTCTTTGCTCATCATATGCCTGCTTTCACACTGCTCAAATGTAGGTAGCGAGGTCTCACTAGCATATGTAAAGTGTTAATTTGCATATGCTGTGTGAACCCCCAGAAAATCTGCATGGCTACTTTTGAAAGTCCCACTCATCATCATCATGGCAAATCTCAAAGGAACATGTCCTTCCTGGAAATCGAGCACCAACAGATTGATCTCCAGCAAGGTGCTTAAAGTGGTCTGATTGTAATGTCAATCCCTGGCAACCTTGTACCATCAAAACTTTTGACACCCATGTGATTACTGGTACACGTACTTCAGAATTCATTGGTCTTCTACTCTTATATTATGTGCATACCTAGCAAGCTTCTGAAACTGAACCAGTGCTGGTGGAGGCAGCTGATCGGTTTGGCTTCATAAATAGTTTCTGATATTGTCCTTCACCGAAAGCATAGAACACAGCTGACAGACACCGCGGAGGCAAAAATGATCAATGAACCTTGCAAAAAGTCATTCAGGTAGCCTGTGTATAGGGGACAAAAGGATGTCTGGAATAGCAAAACGTCCAAAACAGCTAAAGCTATGCACCTTGTCAGTTGCAAATAACGTTGAGGATGATATATTTTGTTCCTAGGTCGCCCCAATTAAACGCTTGGGCATCTGAGCCTTTTCTAGGCTTGAGTTTTGTTTGTTTCAGATGAATTAGTCAACCTGATTTGAAGCACCATTCAGCACCTAATGAACGCCTTTTGAATCATGCTAGTTTGTCTTAGCTATAACCTGAGCTCCTTCATGGCTACCCTATAACCAGCTAGTGTGATTTGAACTGTGCTTACACTAAGCGTGGAATGCAGTTTCAAATCATGTTCACTAACTGACTTTAAGACAAAAACAAAAGCACTCCTGCAAGCACAGAATGTGAAAAGTAGCTTAACATCACTTTTAAAAATAGCAGTGACTAATTCCCCTCCATCCTGGCCAAAACCATTTTGGGGATTTTCTATCCATTCAAACGCATGTGAGATCACTGTACTGAGTAAAAATGACATGGTGCGAAAGTGCTTTGAGTAACTTTGTCTGGAGTGGAATGGAATGATATTTAGAAACAGGGAGGGCTGCCGTGTCTGGTGTGTACTGCATTACATAGCAATGTGTTTGAACATCCCACTAACTGAATCCCCAGTCTTGAAAACAGATTATTAAAAAGTAAGTTCTGTCCACATTGTCCCTCAAATGTTTCACTTGTTGTCTAAAATCTGGGCATGTTGGTCCTCTATAAAGCACCAAAGCTTCATACAAATCTTCAAAATGTACTTTACGAAATGTAATGAAGATCAGATTTTAAAACAAACATTCCCCTGCCCAGTTTTTAACTCAGACATTACAACAGTGTGAGAACCAGAATGTGAAACTGACTAGAAAAACAAGAAAAGTGAAAAGAATTTATATGAAAAATAAATATGAAATATAAGCAGAGATGGGCAAATCAGAATTTTAAAATGTTTATTTTTTTATAATTTAAGATCTTATTTTTAACAAGTGAAAGAAATGTTTTATATAGCATTTTTTTCTACTAAACTTAATACAAATGGGGGTGTGGGGCTGGGGCTGGGGGGATCCCCCCTCCAAGTTTACAAGTCCCCTGAGTCTTTGAATCTTACAAAGTTACCCTTTAAGAGGGCCCTGATATTTAAAATTGCCCTGGAGGGCCTGAAATTCTGTGCCTTAAATCAATTCATTGAACAAACTATGCATTCATGTGGTGTGAAATCTGCCATAAAAATGTGTTCCATTGAGTCTGATTTTCTTCAGTCATTCAGCAGTGTTTTAAAAAATATCGATGACCTTGCGAGGTAAGCACCATTTCACCTCAAGACCACAAGATCTATTATTTTCTAAGCGATTTGGAGTCCACACTCTTAGGTGTTTATATTGTTAACTTCCAGTCCACCATGAAATGTGTCAGCTTCACCAGTTTCAGATAAAATGCAGCGCTATATGATTCATTTGATCCCAACATCAATATAATAGGGCCTGAGTAAAGCTTGAGAATAGGCAAGGAAAACCCCCTCTCTTTTCAGCAGCAATAACTTTAATCAACAGCTCAACAAAGGATAAGCTGCCAAAACAGGAGAAATAAAGATTGAGCCAACAATGGATTACAGGTGATGGTATCCAAGTCTTTATGAAGGCAATAACCCATGTATCTATTACTCTAGCAGCATTCTGGCTGAAACCCCAGTTATAATATGCTAATGTGCTTCCAGTAAGACAAAACACATTTGTGAAGGCAGTTTCCACATTGGCAGGTCAAACTGAGTGGCTGTTGGCTGGCACGTATCAGTGCTGTTTACGGGTCAAATTCATTCCTGCTACCACACAGCAGCAGTGTACAGATTTCTGCCTCTTTTGGAGGCAGTTCTTGGTAGCCACCTGATTTAGCAAGGATTAACTGGAGTTGGAATCATTGTCCTTTGTGGGGGAAAAGGTCACACAGCCTTTACAATTCCATAGTGCCAAGCATGCTGTTAGTCCTATATGAACAACAGCGAATTCTAGAGCCATGCGTAAGGGAAGAACAGTGCTGTATGAGAATCCTAACAATGACTTAATTGGGGTAAAGTGGAGGTCAAGAGATATTAAAAAAGGCAATCCTCTGAAAGTTTGTATCTGTGCAGTCACCCAAGGACTTGTTACTCTAGGAGACAGTCAAATCTTCTGGCCAAGGCCATCATAATATGCTAATGAGATCTCTGGAGGACAACACACATTTATGAGAGCTGTTTCTGCATTGGCAGTTCAAACCAAGGGGATGCTGTCTAGCACGTATCAGTGCTGCCCAGGAGTCAAACCCTGTGGGACAGGCAATTTCCACAGCAGCCACATATAACAACCCCTGTAGACATGCCATGGGGACATAAGTATTTTGCTTATTACAACAAGGGCTCTCAAATAAAGAGAGAGATGATGCTTAATAAATTAATAAACCCTAACTAATGAAAAAAACTTGTAAAAGAGGAAAGCTACTTCTGTGAGAATTATAGCGTGGAAGACATATGTTTGTAAAGAGATAAAGACATGAACACACGGGAAGTACGGATTCTTTTACAGCTAGAGTGAGATTCACCTTCCAGTAGTTCACAATACAACTCACTAATTTTTCCCCAGAGCCTGATTTTGCTTCCTCATTATAACTTTGCGTCTTTTGACTCTTCATTTGCTTCCTGTTTAATTTTGCTCCTTTATAGTCGAAATACAGTCTGAAAAGGGCAACACTACAACCAGCAAGGAACCACATAATATTTTAACCAGGTACCAAATAATTTATGCACACACACTATATAGGTAAAGCAACAACAATTCCTATTATTAAAGTTGTCTAGTAATTTCCATTATAACTCCAGAGTTTTCAGTAGCCTACAATGTTGACAAATAAACATTTTCAGGCTGAAATTTTCCATGCTTGATGTGTGCCTGAGGAGAAAGTTTAATCAAACCAGATCAGCCATTCTGAGTCCAAGTCAATGAAAAATGGGTAGTTTTGGCTAAGATAGAATAGTTCTGACCATTAAAAAAAAAAATACCTCTAGCACTGCAGTGATATGGAACAAGGATTTGAAAGTTGGCAGGGGGATAACCAAACATTAAGAAAGGTACCTTACTTTGTCTATATCTATAGGTTATATAAAACAAACAGATATCTAAACTAATATAGATTTGGGGATAGGTGGAACAGATCAAAGGTAATCTAAAAGACAACTCTGTCAGATACCCCAGGACTTTTGCGAGAAGCTGTTTTTTAGGAGAGAAGTCAGTTTTCTTGATTCTTTGCACAAAAGGCTTGTTTTCAACTTTTTTTTTTTATGAGATATTGCTGATTTCATTTGACTTTACCAGAATTGTTTCCTTTCTGCTCAAATCTGAAATTGCTTTTAAAAAATCATGCATATCTTAAAAATGCGTTACCCAGAAATTATAGACTCCAAACCACATTCCTCTTCGTGGTGAAAAAAAGTAGCTGCGATAATCAAACACACTTGCAAGAGGCAGCAATCTGGAGTTGTTCACTCTCTCATTTAAAAACAAAGAGCATTTTCCGCAAACCTATAGATCTGCGCCTTCACTGTAGAGTTAGCCAGGCTCTTGCTCAGGTACTGTTCTTAGCCCAGCTCCTGTTCACAAACAGTAATCTCTGGTCTGAATTTGATGGTATTTTCCACCTGGGCCAGCTGGCTCGTCTTGGCGTACATACTTGGGCTAGTATCCTGCACACTTTACAGTGACCAGGAAGGCAGAACCACTGATTGTCCTTCAACATCTTCTCACAATTCCTCCCATGTGCCCAGAAGGACAAGTTCTTCCACAATTCACTGGGAAAGAATCATAGAGTCTCAGTTTACTGCAACACTAAGAATCTTGAGATGTACCCCAGAAGTCTTAGTGACACAGCTGGGTAGTACAGCCCCAGCAAAGACAAGTAACTCAAGAGTGGCTGCTTACAACCGAGCTAAGTTGGCTCTGGTGCCCATTGCCTGGGTTAACTCTTCAATGAAAACGTTCTCTAAAACAACTCAATGCCATGCATTCTTACTCGACATCCTTCTCTCCATTATTCTTTCTTCTATATTACTTTGCTGAACAATGGTTAATATTGCTGCTTTCTCATAGGTAGTTTGCAAAAAAGTGACAGCAGATTATGCAGCACATTTTGCTACGTTATCTTTTGTGAGTGATGTGCTGCATGATGCATCATTTTGAGGCATACTTAGTCTGACATCATTGACTTATATTCATTAAATAAGATGTCAAAGTACTGCATTTGTGCATCAGACCACATAGTCCAAATACAGCAGAACCCTGTTCATCTGATCTTATTGGGACTGGGGCCAGATTGTATAATCAATACTCCGGATAAACTGGAGTGCCATCTAGTGGCCACAGGAGGAGGTGAGGGGGTCTCCCAATTCTGGTCCTGCAATCCTGATTGTTTCGGTAAATGTGGAGAACCAGTTAAAAGAGGGTTGAAGAAATGGGGCTTTCCTTTATTAACAGTTGCTTGGCTGACATCTGATGAATACATTTGTGGTTACATGCATGTTTGGAGTGAGAAAAAAGAATGGATTATTTTATGGGAACAATTATAAAGCATTTATAGCAATAAAATAATTAAGTCAGATCCACGTATCTTTAACTTGCAATTGAAAAATACTTGAACTGTTTTAAAGAGCAACACAAAATTCCATGAATGCACAATCTCTGCCCCTTACCTAGCTACAAAAATCTAGACTTCAGAGGTAGTTAATCTAGCCTTGATGGTCTTCAGAATCCTTTTAGTCTTGCACTATTTGTCAAAATGGAAGTTCAAGGGCCTATTCCTATTGCAATCCAAATTCCTCATTCCTCTGCCTAATATAGAACCTGACATAGCTTTGGATATATCGTTACAGAGCTTCAGACCCCACAGAAACCCCATCCACTAGGATTTTTTTAAACAGATTTACCTTTGTTATGCTCATAGCGCTGTTACACTGGTAATCCCCAAATTTGGGCTGCTGACTTGGCGTGACTGCCAGTGGAGGCTTTTCTAAATCAGGATATGCAGCTTTGATGGCATCTCCAAAGATCTCCTGAAGGCGGGTGTTGATATTAATCATGCTTTTTGTTGACTTATTTCTTTCCTCTTGGAGACTCTGAAGAAAAACAGAACATAAAATATTCATGTCACAACATTCAAGGGACATTACTTCACACTCTCACTCAAAAGCTGCCTGACAAACCAGTCATTACTAGTCATGCTAGTTATTACTGCAATATAAACAACAGAAGATGTCATGTGATAAAAGCATTATCACCAAAGAATTCAGCACTCTGTTTCCACAGTACAAAGTCTTGAATGTTCCTTTCAGTTATACATTCTCAAGTAAGATCTACAAATTTTATTTTAGGAACTTCTTACTGGCAATAGTAGGACTTAATACTGCTCCTGTTCTGATTGAAGTCAGTGGGGAAAAGATTGGGCCTTTACATACTATATGCATTATGAGTGATTCATGTGATACATAGGGCTGTGTCTGGATCCCTCTGATCGGCATGAATTTCGCCCCATAAGTGTATTTATTTACTACATCACACTCTGAACTATGAAAATTATTTGTTGCTTTTAGTCAACACCTTAGTCCCTGTTTTCACTACTCTCTAGAATGATAAAATAGTTTTTCTTACCATTCTCACTTTAGCCTTCATTCCCAGATTTTTAGTACAGAACCCCTACTCTTGAACTCAACAGTGGTAAGACTTTCCCTCATTCAGGTATAACAAACCTTGTCATACTTTTATGTATGTGCCCATCAGCTGATCTCAGCTGGGTCTCAACTCTAACAGTAGTGTGCTACTCTAAGAATGCAGAAGAAATTAGAGGGCATGCTTGGCAGTCTGCAGGCAATTATACTGAAATGTTATCAGAAAGCCACATTGTCCAAAGAATTGTGAAAGAATTCTCGCCAGGGTTTGTCAAGCCCTGAATATACCTGTAACAAAATCAAATCTCTGATGCTGATGAGAAGGAAAGCATATATCATATACCAAAATTTAACATACTATCAATACCTGTTTCCTCCCTTACCTTTTGAAGAACCTTTTGACGATACTTAAGCTTTGCGTTTTCGTCTCGCAGTCCCTCCAAACTTGGAGATGTTTCCAAGCAGCCAAAGTTCTTCAGTCGATCAATCTCTGCAACTAAGATCTTGATCTCTTTTTCCTGGAAAGCAAAATAAAATAATGACTGTCAGCTGCTGTGTTTGTGTCTGAAGTAACTCTTGGAGCAGATTGCATCAGAACTTTGATTATTAGCCCATTTCTTTAAAATATAGCCCAAAAGGAAAACATAAAATTGAACACTGCTATAAGAGAGTAATTAGCAACAATTAGCACACATTTATTTTGGCAGACTGACACTGATACTAGTATATTGTTAACGAAAAATCAGAGTAATGATAGGTCCGATCTCCCACACTCAGAGCTAGCACAGCAACTGTGCTCACATGACTAGTCCTATTAGCCTCAAAGACATTACTAGGACTTTAATAGCATCTGTAGGGTCAGCTTTTTTTTTTTTTTTTTTTTTAAAAGAGGTTTGACATTTTTGCAGATGAAAAAATGTGCTTTACATACCATTAGTGCACACAGCAAAGATAGCTCTTTAATTAAAGTCTGAACAATAAGGCTATTTTACTAAAAGTCCGCCCAGGCTGAGTCTCTTCACACTTAGTTTCATCAGACCAAATTCAGAGTCACCCTTTTCCTCTAGGGACAAATCCACATTAGGTGGTGTAAGCCCAAGCCTCAAGAAGTTTGAGGTATGTCTACAAAAACCCCTAAGTGGCAGAGAGGATATTGCTCACCCCTCCTCCCATTTTTGTACAGTTCCAAACTATCTGAACTTTGATATCATTTGGAGACAGATTTTCAGAGGGCTTGGCTGAAATACACATTAAAAATCTTGCAAAATGAAATTAATCTTACAATTTTACATTTAAGTTTTTCCATAGAATAACACAAATTACACCACAGAGAAGCTAAAATACCCAGAAGCAGTATTGTGAACTCAAATTTAAACTCCAGAAAAGTCAGTGCATGTGTTACTAAAAGCAAACACATACACGCTATTTTTAACACTGTAGCACTGTACACAAACTAAAATCTTCATACAATACCTTTTCTCTCACAATGTCGGCAACAGCTTCAAAGCAGTGCTGTAACAACCTAGGTGGTCAATACTACCAGTGATTTTTCAGAAATGAAAATGATCCAGGAATTTAATTTCACTTTTGAAATGAATGCAAGTCAGGGCCCAACTGCTTTCATTTTTCCAGGGCAGAAAACAATTTAAAGAGCAGGGTAATGCTGAAATAATTGCTGCTCTGTGATTATTCTGCATGAAGAACAATCATGACCCCCGACCCCCCCGGCTTGTGAAAGGAAAATGCTCACGTTATTCTTGTGGAATTTCCCCCCAAATCATTGTGCTGGGGACAGAGTGAGGACAGGCAGGTTTTGTTTTTGTCTCCATGGTCAGGATCCTATCAGAGATTGGGGCCTAGTGCTGAAAAGCTCCATATGACGTTCTCAATTGCCTGAATGAAACGATGACAGCAGAGCCTAATCATGTGGAGTTTGATGAGCAGAAAAGGAATTTTAAATATTCAGAAGAATTCGCAAACTGACCTTTCCCTTCCCCAAATATTCACCTATTTCCCCATGACTGAACAGAAACAAGATGTTTGCAGCACCAATGTACCATGCACTCATGGGGCAGTCACAGTGATCTGATTAAAGGTTGATATGTCAGCCTGGGATGGCATTTGCAACATCTCCTCCTTCCTTCCCCCCTTTATAAAGTGTTAGCCAAACCCTGGACATTACTTAAGTATAGGGAGAAGCAAATAGTTTTATATGACAGACTGGCAGGATACCAACCTCCTCCCCCCCCAGCCCCACACACACTCTTTGCTGCCACTGGCAGCCCTCAGTATTTGCTCACAAGCTGGTATAAATGCAACAGGGGGCTTATTTAGCATTCAGCATCAACAAGACTCCTGCTCAAATGCAGCCACCTCTTGGAAGGCTCGCCTGGGAAATTCTGACCCCAGGGTGAGTGCCTTGGAAGCATGGGCAGTCTGGCCTCAGCACACCACCATACAAATGGCAGCAGTAGGAAGAAGGAATTGACACAGATCAATAGCTGTCTCAAAGACTAGCCAGGGCCACCGTGGTTCCCCATTGGTCTGTGGAGAGCGCAGACTGTCACCCATCCCTGATCAGAACTCAAGTAAACTGCCAGCCTAGAACCTGGCCACTTAATAAAGGTCTGTCTATGTGAAACCACTTATTCCTGCGTAGTTACAGCCTAGCCAGGGTGCCTGCCTGGATCAACCTAGAATGAAACTTCACATTTTGATTCTTTTGGTCTGTCCTGTTACGATGAAAATCCTGTGAATTACCTAGCCCTATAGGTAATCACTTGTGAATCCCTATTGGCAGTAATGAGATACTATCAATTCTCTATCCTCCATCTGAAATTATTACCACCAAATCTGTTTGCGTAAGTGCATTTATGCAAAGGCTTAACAAATCAGCACTCTTGGATCTGTGAGTTCTGTATTATATTATCATCAGAGCTTGGAAGAGCAAGAGTAGAAGACGACATTAAATGTGTAATCAAGAGAAAGAAAACTAGGAGAGGGACAGAAAAAGCACCATCTGTTTCATGCTGCCACGGAAAGGTAACCTTTCCCTTAGCCTCAATACACCTTGTCCACAGGGGGTCCTATGCGATGACCACCTAACGAGAAGCTGTGGTGAATGCATGAAGCCATTTTCGAAGGATCTTTGGACAGGTTCTCTAGAACTCTTCTCCTCACCGGGAGCATGCAAAAGGTATGCATTGCAATGCAAAAAGGTAAACCATTTTTAACAAGATCAGCACTGCCCTTAAAGGTAGTTGTTGACGTCTAAGACTCTGTTTCACACATACCAGCAACGAATGATGCATCAAAATAGCAAGCCCATATTAAACTATAAGGGCTGCCTTTATTTGTGAGCAGTGTGTTCCTAACAGCACATGCACACCCAATCAAATATAGAAAAGCCAAGGGGGCTGGAGCAAGAGGGAGATTAGGGAGAAGTGTGGCCTCCCCCCACCCCCTTCCTGAATGACCAGATGTTTGTCTCCATAAACATTTATTTCAGCTACCAAAAGGCAACTAACCCTCCTTAAGTAGATCAACAATCAGAACAGTCACATGGAATCTTTCCTCTAAAAACTGAGCAATTCTCTTTTTCTTTGGGTCTTTTCCTGTTGTCTAGCTATATACTATTTACACCATGGATGTTACTCTGGCACTTTAGCATCTTTAAATTTAACCTATTTTCCTCTGTGTTGCCCCTGCACTCTCTACCCACCCTTCTGTTCCTGTGTTTCTTTCTCCTCCCGTATCTTTGTTTCGCTATTTGCATCAAGTCTTGTATGGCCATGCTCCTCATTCCATCTGATGGACGCAAGCATCTCCATGTCTATCCCTGCTTGGTCCAATGAGCAAGAGATTAAGCAATTGTGAATGTATGTGTTGACACTACACCACTACCACAATTTGTTCTTCCCGTTTGAGTAATCCTGGCCACTCCTCCAATTTCCCTTTGCCTTACCAGCATTGCTTTTCTGAGTTAGGGGCCACTGACAAACAGAAAAATCAGTTGGTCAGAGGGCAGTGGGGGCTGGAGTGCCAGCACAGGCTCCCCAAAACTGGGGGCTCCCCAAAGCTGGGGGGACGAGGGGAGGAAAAGAGAGATATCCCTAAGCTCTGGGGTCAGGGACTGCATCTGGCCCTTGGGCCTTAGCTTCCCCACCCCTAATACAGCACTTCACTGATGAAGATGGTGCAGAATAGCAAAAATGACATGAACCATATTAGTGTGAGGCTGCCATAAGCAGACAAGGTAGCAATAGTAAAAACAGGGCAAATTCTAATTGCTGTTCAGCTGTGTGAGGTCAACAGGGTAGAGAAGCAAAACAAGAGGTTTCTATTGTGAGAGTGGCATGGCAATATGTTAAAAAATAATTCCTGGTATCAAACTCCAGCAACACATGCTACTTTGGGCAGGACCAGAACAAAACCTGCCTGAACAAGTTAGCCAGAAACCCACAAAAACAAAATGAAAGAGACCAGACTTATAGTGTTGAGGAACATTTGTCTGTATTTTATAGAGCTCACTACAGAACCTGGCAGGGCACAAATGTCAGCTATTCATTAACACGTATAAGAGATCTTGAAGGGAGAATTCAGTTAATAAAAGATCAAGAAATCCTTTTTATTCCCAAAGCAAAAAATGGGAACTAAAAATAAAACAAAACAAAAAACATTTCTCTGATAAGAATACTGTCAAAAATGGGAAGTAGTAGCCTAGATCAGTGACACTCAGTCGCTAGCTCTGGAGTCAGCTGTGGCTCTTCAGTGCCCACACATGCAGCTCTCATGGAGTCCCTAAGGCAGTTTGGTGCTTCTTTTGTTCGTCCTGATCTCAAGCAGAATGAGTGGAGTACTATGATGACTACTACAAACAAAACAGTATTAGGAATTCTGAATAAACATATTAGAGCTGCTAGGATATCCCAGGCCCAAAAGCACTACCAAGGAAGAGGGCAAGTATAGGAACACATCAGGAGAGGTGGTGTCAGATGAAGTCAGAAACACACAAAACAATCGGAATTACAATCAGATAACTTACTGCAATTTTTCGCCATGTGTCAGTCTGCATCGTGGCCAGAAAAATGTACTAGACACTTACAGGCCAGAGAACTCAGTCACAGGCAGACAGAAAAGATAAAGTGTGTCTGTACCAATGAATTCCAGAGGTGAACCTCCACACGGGATGATGAGTTTCTGGCAGACAGCTGTCTCTGGACTTGATCACTACTATCAGTCTGTGCTTGTAGATATCTGGAAACCTGAATTTCCACCCATTCTAATTCTCGAAAGGGGAAAGAGCTTTCTGCCTCCCTTCCCCTCCTCGTAAGTTTCCTGGCAACATGTCATCTGCACTTGAAAGAGAGAGCAAGA
Organism: Rafetus swinhoei; assembly: GCA_019425775.1. Taxonomy (NCBI): domain Eukaryota; kingdom Metazoa; phylum Chordata; order Testudines; family Trionychidae; genus Rafetus; species Rafetus swinhoei. Next base: position 34,830,859 of record CM033428.1, on the reverse strand, counting down.
GAGAACACAGCACTTGACTATTCCACTCAACCCAGAGCAAGTCTGCTGACTCCAGACTATGGAGAGCCTCTACTCCACCACTGTCCCAATTTCCATTTTTGGAAGTCCTCCCTCAGAAGAAACAATTTCTGACTCTTCTGCTGGTCAGTTTTCCCAAGCAGCTGTGGCATGAAAATAACATGACTTCTGCCCATTTCAAAGGGCTCTGAATACCAGCAGCCAATCTGACCACAGGATCTCTGATTTCACATGGCCATTGCATCACAAAAACGAACAGAGGCACTAGCAGACACAGGAAGACAAAGGAACAGAGATTCATATTTGTAAAATTTTCTTACCCACCATCCCTGACAAACTTTTTACTTTAATCAATGCATGAGTTTAAATTACGTGGGAATTGATGAGTTAGGGTTCACATTCACTAAGAAAGGCTCAGGGACTTATATGGCATTAATCTGATCACATTTCACAATGATCTAACTTTTAATCAGAATAATCTTGATGAGTAATGAATAAGGCCTGAAAGGGGTTGGTGTTTTACCTTTTATAGATTTATTTTTTACTTCAGTGGTGTCAAGAGTTTTAAAGGCAGACCGCCTCAGTTTTATAAGACTCATTTGAGATCTCAGCTGTCACCAGTGGAACTTTTCTAAGACCTCCACTGAAGGGGACAAGCTACTGATTCTTTAACAGACATGATTTCATCCAAACTTTTAGTTAAACAGATGTTATTGTAGCAATCCTACTAGTTCTTCACAGTCTTTCAGGATAGACAAAGTCTGAATTCTAATGGAGAGAAAGCAGGGAAAAACCCAGCAGCAAAACAAACCCATTTTTTCCCCCTTTGTCCTTACCTTTTTAAAGCCAAAGTCATTATGCTACATAAGCACTGAACAAATTATTTTATTATACAAAAAAGAAAGCTAAATACACATATCTGAGCTCTAATCCTGCAGTCAGATAGATTACTGAAGATCCTTTCATCCATAGTGAGTTGCACCAAGCTGGACCAATTATTGTCCTTCTCTAAACTTTAGTGGGAAGCACAGTGTCTCTGACCTTCTCCTGCCTTCATTTTATTACTGTCTTCAGAGTCAGCTGTTCCACATGGACAAGATTTACCTGTGACTAAACTTTCTTTCTGTCGGTGAAAACTGTGTACAGCAATTCTGAGGTGATGCAATAGTTAAATAGTTACCCCTGTAAGAAGTGGCAAAGAAAGTACAACAAAAAATGGATCAGAAAGCAGCGCATTTGTAAGTGCTGGGTGGCCCACAATGCAAGGTAGATCTCAGAAATTTTGACACTGAAATAATTAAGGGCTTTCCTACACAGGCCTTTAACTCAGGCAGTATAGCTGAAGAGGTACAATCTGGCGTGACTGCAGTTTTACCAGCAGCACTGCTCTCACGGAAGGGATTTTACCAGCAGCAGGGATGTTAAAATGTGGGATTTTTGTAAACGTGCAACCCCTGAAATGTACCCACAGAGGGAGCGGGGGAGGGGCGGTGGCTCCACAGGAGCCGTTGCGCACGGGGAGTTAGCTTAAGCGCCGGCTCCCTGTGCGCACCAGCTCCCGCCTGCTCCCCTCGCTTGTGTGTAACCACGAAGGCTCCCCCGTAACCGTTTAACGGTGCGCGCTGGCACGCCCCCAGCCAGCACACCGCCAGGTGAAGGGGAGCGGGCGCGCCCCGGCAGCAGCTGCAGCACAAGCCCGCGGGGGCTGCTCCTAAGAGCTGGCAGGGCCCGGGTGGCAACAGGCCAGGAGCTGTCAGACACCGCAGGGGACTGTCCCCGCAGAGCGCCCGCGCGCGGCTGTTAACTGCGCTCGCACCTCAGCCCGGGCAGCCGCGCCCGCGCGCCCGGCTTCTCCCCCAGCGGCTCGAGCCGCGGGCGCGTCACGGGGCAGCGAACCGTGAACTCACGGCCGGGGGGGAGACACGCCCAGCGCCGCAGCCCAAGCGCGCTCCCACTGCTCCCCCCACCGTACTCCTTTGGTACAAGCCGGGCCCGCGTCCCCCCGCAGCCCCCGGGGTGGAGCAGGGGGAGGAGGAGGAGGAGGCGCTGACCTGCTGCAGGAGGCGAGCGGAATATTGAGCCACGTGAGCCTCCATTCTCACCGGCGCCGCGGAGTGCGGCGGAAGCGGAAACGGGTGCGCGGCGGAAGCGGAAGGAACGTGCCGCACGTAGACTGGGAGGGGAGAGAGGAGAGGCACGTGCTCTCGGGTGCGTGACCTGCCGGCCGGACAGCGGGGCCCGCAGCTCAGCGTGGCTCTGGGCGCGTCAGCGGCACGGACCGGGCCCCGCAGGCCGAGGCAGCCGGGAGGGTCCTTCCGCCGGAGCCTGCAAAGAGGCGCTCGGGGCCGGGCGGGTGGGGTCGCGGCTCTCGCTGCACCAACTGCTGGCGGAGCGACAAGCGGAGCAGCCCCCCCGAGCCCGTCCCGGGGAGCTGCACAGTTTGGCTGCTTTGTCACCGACAAATACCCGCACTAGCCTGTCCCCTCGGCCGCTGCGAGGGCAGTGCCCGTCGCCACCCCCCTTCCTTGGAGCACCCTGACTCTCAGCTGAGCGCGCAGGGCTGTCAGACACCGTGCAGCACCTGAGACGATACAAGGGAGATGGAGCGAGGCAGGGGGGTGCTGCCACAGAACAAGCATTTACAGGGCAGGGGGGAATTGGGGTCATTGAGGCTGTAGCTGGAGAATAAGGATTCCTGACGTTACAAGAATTCTCCTAGTTTCTCCAAGCAGCTTTGCTCGTTACCATCAATAGTGCGTCCCTGGCCCTGCAGTTGCTGGAGAGAGCGAGCTGCAGGGAGTCTTTGTTCCCCACTTTAGCGCAAGGGAGCCTGCACCCAAAGCCACTCAGCCCTGGTCTCACCTTACAGCTCATACACCCAGTAGGAGGCCTTTCCCCCACCCCACTTTCTGCCCTAGCCCTCACCCCCTTCCCACACTTATGTGCACGAATATGGAAATGTGTCACGCTAGGGATATTAAGCAGATATTTAATCATTTATTGACTACTTTAGTTGACAGGCATCTGGGTCATTCCCAGCACACACTGGGTACGGGACAAAACCCCACTGCTCCTCTGCAATTTAAAAGGCAGGAGAAGCTGGCTACCCTGTCCCCCAGTGCCTACTGCCTTTTAAATTCAACTGCAGTGGGATTTGGTCACTCAGCCGGTGTAAGCCGGGACTGAGCTGGGCTACCTGCCCAACTCGCTGCGGCCCCTGTCTGTGGGGGGGGGGTCGCAGCGAGGAGTTGTTACCCCCTGCAGACATGGGTTGCTTTGCAGCAGCAGCTCCTGTCCACCCCGCACTGCTTCTGAGAGAGGCAGCAAGGGGGAGCAGGCAGCATCACAGAGATGGTTAGGGTTGCCAAGGGTCCAGTTTTGAACTGGACAGTCCAGTATTTGAGCTTTCTGTTCAGGAAACAAATTGAGAAAATATAAATGGCTGGTATTTTCTAAATAAGATGTAATGTAGATTGTGATGTAATGTCAAGTGTGTCCAGTGTTTTTGTTGAAACCATCTGGCAACCCTAGTGATGGTGCTGGGGGTAACTGGCTTTGAAGCAGGTTCTCCCCAACACAGACTCCTGCTTTTCTCCCCCCTGCTGCTCTGATACAGACAGCAAGGAGGGAGGGAATGGGAGTAGTTGACTACCTGATAAGCCTAGGCTCATTCCCTATGTCTCACATCTCAACATAAGTGCACATAAATGTGTGGGAAGAATTAAAGGAAACTGCTTGGGAGTCTAGAAGTTCAGGACCTATTGGTCAGCCAGGGCCAGCAGCATTTGGATTTGCTACCTAAGAAGACCTTGTACATCCTGGTACATCTCCTCCATTTCCTGGGATTCTGGCCTCTCTTCTGCCTGCCCTATTGGCCCTCCATGCCCTTTGATCACAGATGAAGTAGTACTGGCTTGCAAGATCTCACTGAACATGTCCTTCCTCATCCTCTACTTTTTCCTCATCAGGGCCAAGCATTCTGCAGGTGTGGAAGGGATGTTCTTTTCAAGGCCATCACAGTAGAAGCTTCTGTCAGAGACATATGGATCACTGAATTTGAAGTCACAGCTGAAAGGAAAGATAAGTTTCAAAGCTCCCCTCATTTATTCCCATAGTCACCTACAAAAAGACAATTATCGATGCTTCAGCATTGAAGCACTTCTACCCAGCACCACTCTCCAGCCCTGATGATTTTTGGTTGCACAATGCCATTGTAGTCCTCATGCCATGGGTGAAAGGACAGGGCAATGGCACTATACTGCTAGAGGCAGTGGTGTTTTAACTGACATCTCATTGCTATGGGTAGGAAAGGTACAGAGAGCACCGCTGCTGTTGGCACCATGAGGCCTTGTGGGCAGACTCGCTGCCACTCGCCTCATAGCCTACTAACCTGTTCGCTGTATTGGTGCTGGCCACCTTACCAGGGCATGATGTGAAATAGTGTTCTACCCCAAAGAAAGAAATAAAGCAGTCATCCCTTTGGGAGAGGGTTGAGTATTATCTCTCTGAAAGTGCATTGAGGATACAAGAGACATTTCTATGTGCAGAAACAAGATGCTCTCTGTAACCCTCCCATCTACTCCCCCAGCCTAACTCAACAGCAGAATGAAAAGTAGATGCCAACTGTATCTCTGTGTACTGTACCTATATTCTCATACAAGTAAAACAATGAGAAATCAATACCCATGTTTAACAAGTATGCTAGGCTCTATCTTTTAATTGAAATGGTAAGGAAATATGCACACACACACTTATCCAAGTCTTTTCCCCTTTGGACTCACCTGTAGAGCCCTGCAAATCCACAGGTATTCACTTTATATCCGTGGGACTGACTAAATTAGTGATCCCCAAACTGGGGGACATACCCCCTACTGGGGCACAGAGGAGTATTCAGGTCACCACACCACCTATTCTCCCCAAAGGCCCAGGAGATCCAATGCCTCCTGTCTGTTCCAGGCAGGAGCATGTATACTGCATGGAGCAGGCATGTTATGGTGGACAGCTGTACGCAGCTAGGACAAGCTCCTAAAATATTGCCAAGATGGGCAGTCAGGCAAAGGCATTTCAAAACACAGAGGACTTTAAGTGGGGGTTTGATTTTTGGTTTTTTTTAATCCCTGGGCACTGGAGTTTACACTTTTGACAAGAGCAGTGACTGGCGCAAGGAATGGGGCATTGTGGAACAGCTGCTGGAAGATGATTAGGTTCAATACAGGTCATGCAGCATCTCTTCTTGCACTGCATCAGCCTCAATAGATAATGGCTCAATGCTGTTCGGGAAGGTGATTTTATAGTTTTGCCACAATGGGACTCTTACGTCAGCTCAGGACACACTTGAGTGTAGACACATGCACAATTTACATTGACTTACCTTTGCAGTGTAAACTAGGCCTAAGTTTCTTCAAGCATGTTACTTCCATGCCAGCTGATTCTAGAAGATGTGATTACAACTCAGCCATCTTTAAGGTTATTCATGAGATGTTTCTCCATGGATTCTACATATAACTCACTTATCAAGCAGTGAGAAAGTCTTTTAAGATCTCTCCTGTCAAGAGACTTTTATGAATTATGCCATACCAACTGAGTGCTTTATTTGTTCACTCTAATACAGGGGTGGGAACCTTTTTCAGGTCGGGGGCTGATGACCCATAGAAAAATTGGTAGGCGGGTAGGGGGCTCACACAAATGAGAAGCAAAACAAAACAAAAAACCCCACCTCACTGATGCCCCCAACTTCCCACATTCCTTGCACACCACAGCCTATGGGGGACCAGGCTAGTAGATTTTGTGTTCTCCAGCCTCACAGTGGGGCAGCAGGGCACAGGAACACCAACGCAGGCTGCCCAGTGCTGGGAAGGGAGCCTTGAGCCTCAAGGACAGATCCAGGCAGGTTCCCCACCCGTGAACTAACATATCTAATCTAGATTTAAGATTTTTCTATAGTTTTCAACACTGTAATGAACCCCTGAGGCTTTGGGTTTTAAATGAAAGCTACAGGGTGAAGCTGTTTATGAATAAGACTGTAAAACTAAGCACTTCTGAGGTTTGGCATGCATCTGGCACACTGTGAAAGTTAAATAAAATGGTCAGAGATCTATGAGCAAGCTACTATCCAGGTTCAATCCCCAATGAGCAGGTCCACCTGTCATTTTTCTTCAAAAGATTCCTCACTCTTTTACCCCACTGCAATGGGATGTATAGATTCCACCGAGTGTTTGGCATAGAAAGTATTAAAACCCGGTGTCCAGAAGTCTATCGGGAACTATGCCCAGACATCCTCAGCCACCGTTGTTGCTTCTTCTAACAGATGATTTATATATTAAGTGTCCACATGAAAATTGATCACCTGCTTTACATTACAGTTAAGTACAATTTTTTTAGAGTAATCTGTTTTTAAAGACTTAGTGCAGGTTCATGACTACTTAAAGTAAGTTCTGAAACATCTTCTATTCCTACCCCAAATATACAAGTGTTTAGACCAACTATGTAATTTTGTAGTGTTTTTAATTACCATTAATTCTGACAAAACTATTACAATATACATAGGAAAAAATGTATAGTTGTTGCTTATTAAAATGTTTCACACATAGAAAAATAGTATATACATCAGGAAACCTGCATTTTAAAAGTATTTGTCAGTTTTAATGGGCAGAGATTAATGTAACTTAGTCTTTATTCTGAACTTAATTGCATTCTCTCCCCAGTTCCACTGCACCATAGGTGGTGTGCAAAGGTTAGAAGTTTTTCAGTAAATAAAAATTAGCACAATAAAACCCATTCAAATCAGCATTTTCAAGTTCAATTACCCAATACTATATTACAAAGCAACTAGTTGTTTGATAAAACTTAGCTATTCGTTACAGTAATTCTCGACAAAGTAGTCATCTCTCTTTCATACATTTTGTAGAATGTGGCAAGATGGTAAATATTTTTAAAGCAGCATAATTCAAGTACTCAATCCTAGGTCATTTACTACAAAATTATAAGATGTTAAGAGCATTTTGATTTTAGCAGCAATACACCAAGTTTCATAGTTTATTTTTACTGACTGGAAATCCATTATTGGACATAAAATAATCTTTTACAAACAGCCAGTAGCAAGTCTGAGAAGAGAAATGCATTGTATTGACCTGGCTATGGGCCTAACTCCCATTAAAATTAATGGAAAAATTCCATTGAATTTAATGGCAGTTTGATTAGATCCTAAAATGATTGGTGGGATTTCCCCACTCCTACAAAACAGAGCAACTTGTACGGCTAAACATTTGAATTAGATTCTTGGCAGTACAATACTGGATCAAATTCAGCACCGGAATGCTTGTGACTTCAGCCAAGTTACACCTTCTCACATGGGACTAACCGTGGCCCTTCATCAATATGGGCAAGTTGTGCCCTCAGCCTTCATAGAGTTTTACTTACTTAGAACAGTTCATTTTTGTAGAAAGAGGATGTAAGTTTACTCATTGAAGTCTTTTTTGCATCATATGATAGGCTACATAAAATCATTAGTGCTCTGTTCTGTGAAGCACTTGTTCAGCCACCAAAAGGAATGCATATAATTAAACTTCGTGAGAAGGATTTCCATCTATGGGAGTGCAAGAAAATAAATAGCAACTCTAATACTATGAAAAGCATCAAAGGGGTAGCTGCATTACAATCTCTTTTGATACGCTGGATCCAGACTTGCCATTTCAGCATAGTATAGACTGAGCAGTTCAGCTCTTATTAAACACCCGTATGTGGATTGAACACCACCACCTAAAAGCTGGGCTCAGAAACACATGTGAATTAAAGAGTAAACTCTGCACAGAGATGAATTAGTGACAGAAGCTATCACATATATCATGCAAATCAGTTTGGATGTGCTAGATGGGATGGTTAAACACTGGTGCCTTCACTAGGGATGTCAGCATGTAGTCGACTATATGATTAACGGATAAACTTAGGCTTATTGGTTAACCTTGTTGACTACACACATTTCTTCCCCCACGCCACAGAGGCAGCAAGGGAGGAGGGAGCAGGAGCTGGCTTAAAAGCCGGCTCCTCATGAGCACTGGATCCATCTGCCCCACCCCCACACTGCTGCCTGTATGTATCGGCTCTCTGGACCTTCCTGCTTCCCCCACCTCTTGCTGCCTCCTACAGAGGCAGCGGAAGGGAGGCAGGCAGGGACCAGTGCTGGGGGGAGCCGAATTAAAAGCTGGTTCTTGCCAGCATCATCTCCGCAGTGCCACCTGCCCCCACCTCGCCCATGGGGACTATTGAATAGTGGTGTAATTGCATGAAATCTTAGTGGTGTATCCGCTAAGATTTCATGCGATTACACATTGATTCAGTTATACAATATCTAACATCCCTAGCTTTCACACGTGTTTGCACATATATTAGTTGCTTTTACTGCATTTTTATTTTAAGTGGTAGAAAAATAAGTAACAGCATACTCCTTAAGCAACTGTTGGGACTTCTCTTTTTTATAGGTAAGGACAAAAATCTTTAAAAGCACCTGAATGACTTTGGGGCTTAAGTCCCACAGAATTGATCTTGCTAAAAGATCTTGCTAAAAGATACTCTGAAAATAGAGTTTAAATATCCCAAGTTAGTGATTAAAAAAGGAATGAGTTAGCTGTTCCTCACTTAATGAGAATATTTGTATTAAAAAATGAGAGCGAGAGAGAGAGAAAAAGGAAAGTTTGTCCAGAAAGTTCACTTTATTAAAAGAACTAAAATGGACTTACTTTCTCTACAGCCCTCCTCCCACAATGGGGGTTTCAATGAGCTTTTGGAACTTGTTAAACAGATCCATTATAAATGTGCACCGAAAATACAGATATCAAAAAGTGCAAGTATTTTAACTCCACACCCATTTTTATGACCTACCAGGAAATGCACACACTTCACAGCTCAGAGTATTTGTTCACAGCACTTTAGAATCCAAAAATGGTTCCCTGCATTCTCTGTATTGTACAAAATGTTAACTAGGAAGAGTTTGATGTGTTATAGCCATAGAACATAGCAATGAGGTTCCTTCAGATTTATTTTATTGCAGTAAAACCTCTAAAAGGTAGAGCTGTACAAAATAAGTCTAAACAGAATATTATTTAAGAACAGCACTTCAGGCTGCATTTGTTCTTATTTAAAATTCTTTCCCAAAAATACATTCCTAAATATACAAACTATACATTCTTGTCACTTTAATGCTGGTTTTTCTAATGATAGAACAAAACTAAAAAAGTCTTTAGACATTAAAAAACTGACAAAAGCTCTACTGTACAATGACTTGGTACCTTCATAATACCACATAAATAACTTCAGAAAAACCAAACTGTATTTATGGAGTGGTTGGGGTAAACAAATACTTTATGGTGATTAAACATCATCTGCAGAGAGGGCTGGAATGTTTATCCTCGGTCGTGTGAAAAATGCCATCTTCTCTCTAAAAAGAAGACCACCATCAGTTGTTAATACAATAAAGAATCTACCAGAGATTTGGACATTCTAAGAGAAGAAAGACTGCCCAGGCAACTAATACACACAAATAAAAGCCCATGCTTCACCACACAGAAAACGCTCCTTTTATTTACATTCAGAGACAGGCATTTTAAGTAGTTACAGTAAAGCTTTCAAAACTCTACTTGTTACCCCCAAAAAAATACTTTGCAACTCCCGAACCATTTTAGGTCTGGGTAAGTGTATTACAATAAGACAGCAGCAGGGGTTTTATTTATTAAACAAAAGGACAGACCAATTCAGCAGTACCATGCTTCTCCCTAATAAGGAAAATATTGAGGCCCAATCCTGTTCTTTATTAAAATCAATGTGAATTCTGTTGATTTAAACGGGTGCAGGATTTTACTTTTGAATAAGAAAATACAAATCTCTTTAACTCATGCAGCACATTTGTCATCTGAAGAAGTGGGTTGTGCCCACAAAAGCTCATGATACTATTTATATATTTTTGTTAGTCTCTGAGGTGCTAAAGGACCATTGTTGTTTTTTTAAAGTTTTTTTAGTTACAGACTAACACAGCTACTCCTCTGAGACTTTCAAGCAGCACAGTAACTGTCTTTTGTAAAGGACACTTGAATTCATGGAGAAGTGAAGTTATCCAAAAGAAAAAAAGTAGGATTTTTTGCAGCAATAGCTTTCTCCTTTTTAGAAACGTTCTTACCTGAATGATTGTACCTCCAAGGGCTCCTTGCGACTCTGTCCTCGGAGCCTGTGTACATCCTTTGCAGCTGCTCTCATCATTTTATCTGCTTTCAGCTCACACTTATTATGTTCTGGTTTCTCGGCCTAATTGGGTGATGAAGCAAGTGAAAGCTTACATACAATATAGAAAATACCAACTGCTTCTTCCCTAGCCCAACAAGCTCATGTCACATTAAAAAGGTTCCATCATGGGTATGCTGAGGAAAGAAATAAAAGTATTCTTGTGACTTCAACTATGTGGGGCCATAAACCACAGAAGCTGGAATAAGATTTAATAGGAGTTTTCCCACTTTTAATATGCCCAGTCACTGTGAATACAATGCAGCTCTTCCACAATGTCTACTCCAGCTTATTGGCTGGAAAAGAGTTAGGATTGAAAGCTTTATTCTTTGTTATATTTGTATTTTAGGTTTAGCAATATAGTAATGTAGTTAAATAATGTAGCAATAATATAGCAATATACATTTAATATTGTATTGAATTAAGTCCTTTTAGTTAAATGTCTATTCCTTTGCCCTAAAAGTGAGTTTAGTAAATGGGCCTAAGTGGAAAGACAGTTCTGGGTATTGTGTCTGTGTTAATAAGATTAGAAAAATGTTGAAGGCCGAAGCCTTAATTGCTTGATTTACAACGCCTCTTTGCTTTGCCTGATGCAGATATTTGTAACCTCGAAAGTCCTTGTAACATTGCTCATGTGTGTGAGAGGAGTGTGAATGTGTCGAGATAAGATGCAAAGTTATATTGCTTAGAACCAGATGGCCAAAGAAGGGGGGTGAGCGAGCGTGGGCGAAGGCCAGAAGACAAGATGACCTGGCTGCAGAGAAGCCATCTATAACCATTGATGTGTACTCCCTACTCACAAGAGGACTGGCAGAGTGGCAGATTGACGAGCCTTGAAGCGGAGCGGGCACCCCCGAAAGACAACTGATTACAGGATGAGCCTTGGGAGATGTTTGGGAATGACTGACATCAACAAGATAACATTTTGGTCACAAGCTGACAGAGCAGAATCCATGGATTTCAACAGAGAAAAGGATTATAAAAGCAGGGTGCTTTGCTATGGAACTTTGGGTTTGTCTGTCACCATCTCCAGAGGAGCATCGGATCGATCGACTGACAAAGGCTCTGCTCCCCCCTGTGTTCCATCTAGCTGGCCACTAGATTGACACAGACTCTGGACTGGTAACTATGACATCATCTGGCAGGACTGTGTATGCATGATGTTTTGTGTGTGAGTGAGAGTGAAAAGCATATGCAACTGTTGTATTCTCAATAAATGCGGCGTACTGCCTTTTCCCCTATAAAAGATCTCGTGTGCTTCGTTTAAGCATAACAAAAGTGGCTGCTGACCTGCGGGCAACCCCTGTCTGGGATTTGAAGCTGGTGAATCAACTTCAATGACATCCAGCAGGCCCCGCAGCAGCTCAACTCCATCAAACAAAATCTTTGCACAGCAGATGCAAAAGCCCCCCTGCACATCAGTCCTGTCTGCCTCAGTTCCAATATAAGGGGCCCTTGCAAAGTCTGAGTGGTGTAGAAGAAGCTGGACACCTGGGTGAATTTCATGCAGAACAAGTAAGATAAGCCAATGAGACTGTGAGTGAGTGAGTATGTGGCAGCATTTACAAGATTATGATGCTGAATTATAAGAGGGAGGATGTGTGTGCTTTTCATATGAAAGAGGATGAAAGCATTGTGCCTCTAGATGCACACTCTAGGGCAGGTCTGGGCAAAATACGGCCCACGGCCGGATCTGACCCACCAAGCCACTGGATCTGGCCTGCGGAGGCAGCGGGGAACTGCAAGCAGGCTCCCTTGCTTGGCCCACAGCCCCGCATGCTGCTCAGAAACGGGGCTGCCAGACTCTGTTTCTGTTTCAAAACTGGAGGGAAGGGGAGAAAGCTTCAGGAGCTACCCCCGCCTCCAGCACAATCCCATTAGCCAATGGGAGCTACTGTTTGAATAACAGAGGCAGCCAAGAAGAACCACACCTCTGCTATTCACTTAGGCACATGGCTAGGCAAGCAGGCTTGCTGGCTGGGAAACGTTTTAAGCTCTGCATGCCTTTAGTTCTGCAGACAGACAGGCTGGTTTGGCTGCTGGCTGGTAAGTCTCCTGGCCAGAGCCTGCCTCTGACGCCCCAGCCCTCTGCCACCCCCAATCAACATACCCAAACCCTCTGCCTCCCTCTTGCACCCAAACTCCCTCCCAGATCTGGCACCACAATCTCCTGCCCCCATCATAATCCCCACCTACTCTAGGTCACATCCCAAACCCCTGCACTCCAGTCCCGTCCTAGGTCACTACTGCCTCCTTCACCCAAACTCCTTCCCAGACTCCATTCTCCCTCATGCACACCAATCCCTTATCCCAAGCTCCCTTCTGCACCCAACCTCCATCCCAGACCCCACATCTCCTCCATTAATACCATGGAAGAGTGCGGCCCTCGACCACTTTCCAAAATCTTGGAGTGCTCCCTCCATATCAAAAATTATTGCCCACCCTGCTCTGGGAACTAACATGGGGAACTGTTTAAGCTAAAGAAAAAAGCTGAACATTTAGCTAACAATTAGAAGTCTAACATTAATTTGATTATCTTATAAAGAGCAGTCCCTTTTTTTATGAAATGTGCCAGAAATTGGTCCATTTTGCTATTATTTCTATTCAGGGTTATTCAATTTCTGAAGCTTCCCCCACCCTATCTGTAAATCCCATTCTTTTTGAAGCACTAAGTTTTATTTTTAGACTTTCCAGAGAGAAAGAGGAATGCATTTTTAACACAAAGGTACAATTTGGAAGATAGCTGCACTAAAGATTTGAACTGTCTGGTTTCCGGAGGCTTGGGAAAATGTGTTTGACTGAACACGTAAGCAAAAGTCCAATCAGAATTACTTACCCGTTTTTCTACCAGTCGCAGCCAAAGCCGGAATCTCTCATCATCCTTCATCCATTGTGGCAGCTCTTTTTCACCTTGACCTTGAGCTTGTTCTAACTGTTCTTTCAGCTCTTTCAGTATGGAGATCTCTTGCACTAACTGATTGTGCCAGGTCCTTGATGCCTGCAGGTCTAGCTCCAGGTCTAGCGAAGTACGGATGAGACGCTCTGAACCAAAGGACTTAACCGAAGGCTGGAACAGAAGGGATTTCTGATTGGAATAAAAAGTGTCCAACAGTTTCCATCTAGTCTGAATATGTGCAATGATCACTTCCTTCTCTGGGAATGAAAGGCTACATCTGTGGTAAGGCTGCTTTTTCAAACTGGCCGCTTACCCAAATTTGCAGTTTCATAGCCTAGCAAAATTTTATATAAGGCTTGCCCACGCTGCAGCTTCTATGAACACTAGAGATACCTGAAGTAAGCCAAAGGCTTCCATACGTAGCTGACAATGGGAGTATCTTCCTTTCGCTATTACTTAGAATATAATTTTACTTTAATACTTACACCTCAATCATCAAAATATTGCAAAAAGCTGCAAGATGACATATTAGCATTGGGTTTCACACCACAGGATTTTCTCCTGCTCCCAATATCACAGATGTTAGCGTTGAGGAGTGCACAAGTGAGTATTTCAATTGGGCAGTGACAGTCTGCCTCATGCAAAATGTTTCAGTGGCCTCCTAAAGACAGTAGTTGAATTCCACCCCATTCACATCCTAGATGAACATGCTCAAAGATGTCACTAATGGGGGGCAAAGCTTCATTAAGCACTGATAGTTTTTAATGAGTATCTAAAAAGTGATTTTTAAATTGCTCACAAATTAGCTATCCCACCAATTCCTTTGGTGTGGACATGAGCACAATTTATACGCCACATCTAAAAATGTGGCTAGCTTTGAGTTCACTTTGGAAGGAAAATGGTGAGAAATTATTTTTCAAAGTTGGAGTACCCAGCAACTCAGGGGAACAAACATTTGTCAATAGGCCGCTAAGAACATTTCAACCAGAATGGAGAATTTTTTTAAAGGCTATGAGCATATGAAGACAGGAGGTTTATAGCTGAAACTAATCTGGATTATCATTGCTAACTCCCTTTTTAACAGAATGATCTATTGGTAACTCACAAACCAATGCTTTAAGAACGTGTGTGTTTTCTTGACTGCCAGCTAAGGAAAAAACATGTAGATGAAGTTTTTACCCGCTTCATTCTGACGCTTCGCCTCTCCACAGCATTCCGAACAAAGGGTGGTTTCTTGGACAGCGTTGAACTGTCGCTATCACTGCGATTTAGCTGAAAGAGAGACAGAAGTAATTGTTATCAAACAAGCATTCAGTGCAAGGCTAGTGCAAAGGAGCCCATGGAGCTGCAGAATGGACTGAGAATTATCTGAGAATGTGGCCATGGGATGAAACCCACCCAAATCTGGCTGTTGTGCCCTGACCACTGTCTCTTCCTGGCCTCCTCCCCACTGCTTTTCAGTGCTGCCAGTTGAGGAGAGGTTGGAAGACACCGTCACTTTTGTTTAGAACACTGCACAGGTTACAACCCAGTCCCCTTCCCCGACTCAACAGCAATAATTAGGTCAGACAAGTGACTAGACAAATAAGCTGTAATGAACAATCTTGTGTTGGCTGGGGATTAAATCATTTCCATCTAATTTCTATGAACAAGAAGAGCATAACATTGGAGAAGGATTAAACATTTGTTTTCCTTTTCAAACAATTTCTATATATAAAACTAACTTTGTGGGGCATGTGGACACCTTGACTTTTTTCAGGTTTTTGTTCTAGCATGTTACATATTTGGGGTCAGATTGTGCAGAGCAAGAAATCTCTCTGCTTTATGGCTGCCACTTCCGTAGTTACTGGACATGATCCAGGCTAAGGGACAATTCTCTCCTTGTGTACCTTTGGGCTAGACATTCAGGAGAGCACATGTCTGCATCTAAAGGTAGGACAAGCAGGCACCTGCCTCCTGAATGCTAGGGAGCTCCAGGAGAGGATGGGAGAGGACAACGGGGAGGGAAAGAAAGGGTTACATGCCTCTCCACATATGCCTGAATGAGAGAGACATTCACCACAGCAGTGAAAGGTGCAGTTCCTCTGGTGTGGCAATAGCCCCTCCACACAGCTGCGTCTCCTGGGGTCCGTGTAGCTCTGCCAGAGGACAGGAGTAGGGTGGCAGGACAGTCACGTGGTACACTGGAAGAGCTGGGCATGGGGACAGCAGACAGCCAGGCCAGAGCCAGAAGGGAAGAGGCAAGGCCAGAGTTACACTGCTACCAGCTACACTGCCTGGGAAGGGACTCTGCCTGGTGCAGTGCGGCAAGACAGAGCAACCCGCTAGGTAACCTGGGGTGGGCAGGAGAGAGGAGGGGGCAGCTGCACTCTCTCAGCAGGCTCCAGCCATACTGCCAGGTACAACCCAGTGGGATAGGGTCCCCCTTGTCTCTCGCCCCTCCCTCAGCCAGGTAGCGTGCAATGAGGAAGGGATAGGATGGAGGAGAGCATAGGATCTGGAGGCATCACATTCCCTCCCCCCCCCCGGTGTCTTCCCACTACTTGCACACTGGGAAAGTGTGTGGCTTGGCATCACAAAGTTGTACCTATTATGCACAATGGTGATGTTAAACATTCCTTTTGATATGAGCGCTAACGGGTGCTACAATTGACAGGTACTTCTGCTGTTATATTATATATCTTGGTTTCTGTTAGTCACTCCAATTCATCTGATGAAGTGGGTTTTACCCACAAAACTCATGATTCTATATATTTTGGTTAGTCTCTAAGGTGACACAGGACCCCTTGTTATTTTTAAAGTTACAGACTAACCCGGCTACCCTTCTGAGACTTTGCTGTACCCCAGAATATGCATCTATAGTAAGGTGGAGGTTATCCTGTTTATTGCACCCAGTGTGGCATGTATGATTACCTGCCCTATGGACAGGTGGCGTATATGTGCATTCGGTGCAAGGAGCTCCTGGCCCTCAGAGACCACGTATGGGTGGCTGAATTGGAGGAGCTAAGAGAGGCAGAGAGGTACGTAGATGAGGCTTTCCAGGACACTATAAAGCTGTCCCACCTCCAGTCAGACAGCCCCTATTCTGTTAAGGAGGATGAAAGGTTCAAGGAAGGACAACATTCATCTGGAGCAGAGGGAAACCATCCCATAGTTGGGATCCTCCTTCTAGAGGATGTTGTGGTATCCTATCACACTGAAGATACCTCTCCGGGAGAGGGAACTCTAGTCATTAGGAAAAGGCAGGTGTTAGTAATGGGGGATTCGATCATGAGAAACATAGGTAGCTGGGTTTGTGATGACTGGGAGAACTGTCTGGTGCGAAGGTTGTGGATCTCTTGAGACATCTAGATAGATTTGTGTGTAGTGCTGGGGAGGAGCCGGTGGTTGTGGATCATGTAGGTACCAATGACCTAGGGAAGGGTAGGAGAGAGGTTCTGGAGGCCAAATTTAGGCTGTTAGGAAAGAGATTGAGATCCAGGACCTCTATGGTAGTGTTCTCTGAAATGCTTCCAGTTCCACGCACAGGGCCAGGTAAGCAGGACAAGCTTCAGAGTCTTAATGCATGGATGAGATGATGGTGTAGAGAGGAGAGGTTTAGATTTATTAGGAACTGGGGAAACTTTTGGGAGGAGCCTTAGAAGCCACAGAAGGAGCCTATACAGGAAGGATGGGCTCCACCTAAACCAAAATGGAACCAGATTGCTGGTACTTAACATTAAAAAGGTCGTAGAGCAGTTTTAAAACTAAAGGTTGGGGAAAGCGGACGGGTGTGGAGGAGCACATGGATCGGACAGAGACATCTCTTAGAGGAGGATCTATTAATAGAGATTCTCTGTTCTAATAAAGAGGAAAGGATGGAAGATGATAAAGAATGGGTAAGATCACATGAGAAACAATCAAATGAAAAAGAGTCTAAAACATCAAGAAATGGCAGACTTATAAACAGTGACATTTTTAAGATGCTTATACACAAACGCTAGAAGTCTAAATAATAAGATGGATGAAATGGAGTGCCTTGTATTAAAGGAGGATATTGATACAATAGGCATCATAGGAACTTGGTGGAATTAGGACAATCAATGGGACACAGTCATACCAGGATACAAAATATATCAGAAGAACAGAACAGGTCATGCTGGTGGGGGAGTGGCACTATACGTGAAAGAAAATGAAGTAAATCAAATGAAAAATCAAATGAAGTAAAAATCTTAAATGAACCAAAATGTTCCATAGAATCTCTATGAATAGTCATGCTGTAATAATCAGGGCTCGACAATTAATGTAATCTACTCGCCCATGGCGAGTAGATTACAAGCCAGCACAGCCGCGCAGCGCGGTCAGCGCATGCGCAGCGCGGTCTGCACATGCGCAGTGCACAGAACCGCGTGACTGGCAAGCGGGGCTCGCTGCGGCTTGGCGAGCCCTGCTAATAATAATAAGAATATAGCAGCAGCGATATATTATCGACCACCTGACGAGGACAGTGATAGTGACTATGAAATGCTAAGGGAGCTTACAGAGGCTATCAAAATAAAAAAAACTCAATAATAGTGGGGGATTTCAACTAGCCCCATATGGACTGGGTACACGTCACCTTACGCCGGGATGCAGAGATAAAATTTCTTGATACCTTAAATGACTGCTTCTTGGAGCAGCTGGTCTGGCTAGTGTTTCTCCTCTAAAATGACAGATTATCATGGAAATCAGAAAGCAGAGAACCACTAACTTCAATTAGCAGCAATGAGAAAGCATGAAAGACTCCACTGCAGTGTGTTTGACACTAATTGAATGATCTGTGTACTGAGTGAGAATGTCAGTGCCACCTCTTGGATTAAATATTTATTCATAATTAACTAGTTCCAGGATTGAGGATCAGGATAGAGAATAATTAATTCCTTTAGCTTCAACTGGTATAGAATACAAGTAAACATTGCCAGGAAAATGCTTTTGCAAAGTATATGCTGGGCTAATGGAGGATTGAGGTGAACTAATAGAACATCAAGGGCTACCTAGCACCGAGTACAGCAAAATAAGACTTGGAAAAACCAGTGCGTCCAGTTCAGATGAAACCAGGCTCACTAGAGAACTGTTTTGGCTTTGTTTTAGCTGTGAGGTTAATTCTCTTCATGACAATCTAGACCTCTGAATTAGTCTGTTCTTCTGTTTTGCCTGTGAGCATTGAACCCTATAATAAATATCACTTAACAGGGCATTTAGAGAATGCTGCTTAATGGTGGATATTAGAGTTTACTTATTTATTTATTTGTTTATTTAAAATATTTTTACCCTGCCTCCCTATTTAAAATATTCGAGGGAGCTTAACTCTTTTTTAAAAAAAAAAATTTGTAAGTGCAGCAAGGCTGCCTTTGGTTAGAAAAGGGGCCTGCAGAGAAAAGGATCTAGTCTGCACTGTCAGTCCTCACTCTGTGAACTAAGGCAAGTTATTTAACTTGTCTATGCCTCATATTACTCACTGGTAAAATTAACTGCCTACCTTGGAAAGACATTGAGATTTGTGGCACTACCTTCTAATTGCTGTGAGGCCACACCAGTCCAGAGGTTCATTGCTCTTGCCCTCTGGAAACTGCCTACCCCAGAGCAGTGGCTAATCAACTTGCTGTTGACAAGACAACTATGCTCTCTAATATCAGTCACCTACATTCCTGCATGATGTCAGGGGATCATGGTACTGCAATGATATCTGCCACACAAAGATAGCAAAGTGAGGTTTTGACCACTGGGTTTATTGAAGGTGCTAACTCCACTGTTTGGCCCAAGTTACAATTTGCACAATTATCCTAATCCTACCTAAATTCATGCTAGCATTTTAATGCTATTCATTTTTTCTACAATTTTCTCTACCATTTTCTCTACTTCCTGCCCTAAACCACTATACTGTGCCAGTGTCTACAAATGCTGAAATAGCTGCATTTCAGGAGTGTGTAGTGATTCCAGTGTCACTTCCCACTGAGGTTCACTTAGCAGGTGTGCAGTGCCCTGTGGTCCTCTGAGGTACAATGTCAAGGACAGGTGCTGCACCCTCAACTCCCACTGAAGTCCACGGTCACTGAGGATGCAGTATTCCCTCAGTTCTGACATTCACTACACGGTATTATCTAATGAATTAAGGACATTGTACTGTCACTAAGGAAAAACCATTTACAACAAAGCCTGGGACTGTGGTTTCCTTACCCGGCATACGTATTGACTCTGTGGTCCTGGTGAAAAGGTTTTGGAGCGGATTATGGTGTTCCCTCTGACAAACTGAGTTTGCGGTGGGTTAGCTGCTTTCTTCTCTTTTGGACGAACTACGGTAGAAGATTGTGCAAAGCTCTCTGTGTTTGTCTCTTTATCCACCTGAAAGAAACATACTTTAATGAACACCAGAATAGCTACACTGGGTCAGACCAATTGTCCAACTAACTCAGTATCCTGCATGACAGATGCTCCAAAGAGAATGAACAGAATAGGGCAATGATTAAGTGATCCACTCCTTGTTGTTCAGTCCCAGCATCTGGCAATCAGAGGTTTAGGGACACAGAGAGTGTGGAGTTGCATCCCTGATCATCTTGACTAAACAGCCACTGATAAAAGTATCCTCCAGGAGATTACCTAATTCTTTTCTGAACCCAGTTTTGGCCTTCACAACATCCCCTGGCAATGAGTTCCGCAGGTAGACTGTGTGTTGTGTGAGGAACTGCTTCCTTTTGCTTGTTGTAAACCTGCTGCCTTTTAATTTCACTGGGTCACCACTGGCTCTTATGTTATGTGAAAAGGTAAATAAGAATTCTTTATTCACTTTCTATACACCATCCATAATTGTATAGATTGTTACCATATCCCCTCTTAATCGTCTCTTTTCCAAGCTGAAAAGTCATAGTCTCTTTAATTTCTCCTCATATGGAATAAGAATCTTAAGGACTAGTCAATTCCCCGCCTCTATCAGATAAAGGCAGCAAAGGCAGGGGGAAAAAGAGAGGGTACTTCAAACTGGCAGCACCGCACAGCTGAGCCCGGGATCAGCCGTGCAGCACTGCCGCTTTGAAACGCACAGCTGATCCCCGAAGGAGTGTTTCACAGCAGCAGTACCACATGGAGCCTGGGGTCAGCTGGGGAATCCCCAGCTGACCCCAGGCTCTGCATGGCATTTCAAATCGGCAGCACAACATGGAGCCTCAGGCTCCATGAGGGCGCTTCCGCTTTGAAATGCACAAGAGCCCCCACTGGGAATTCTTGTACATTTCAAAGCTGGCACGTCCACGTGCAGCCTGGAGTCAGTGGGACTTCCCGCAGGCCCCAGGCTGCACGCAGAGTTCTGCATTCCTCCTTTGAAATGTACAAGAGCCCCAGCAGGGGCCCCTGTACATTTCAAAGGAGGAATGCTGAAGTGCCTATTGACTAGTCGAGTAGTCAATGGAAATTCCATCAACTACTCGACTAGTAAATTAACCGATATTTAACATCCTTAATATGGAAGCTATTCCACATCTTTAATCGCTTTATGTTATGTTCCTATATACCTTTTTTATCTGTAATCTATCAAAGGACTGAACACAGTATTCAACATGTAGACATATCATGGATTCTTACAGTAGCATTACGATATTCACTGTTTTCTTATCTATCCCCATAACTATCAATGACAACTGCTTTTGTGTTTCAGTCTAAAATTCATTTTTCTCCCTTCACACTCAGAGGTCAGCTTTTCATGAATTAAACTACAATTTAGAGTAGACAAAGTTGCATCTCTCTTTCTTGGCTCTCCTTATATAATACACTGTAGTATTGCTTTCTCCAAACTTGAGAGCAATTTTAACAACCATGTCATTTCCTACAGACTCAGTTGCAAGTGATCTGTGTAAATCCTGAGTGACTCCACTAAATGTTCAGATTTACACCAATGTAGAAGATTAAAAAAGCAAGCCTTTAAATTTAGATTATCCATTAAAGAGCACCCTCTGTTATTGCACACTCTCAACTGTCAGAGACATTAAAACAAGCCCTTCATTAGGCAAATAGGTGGTAATTAGATAATATCATTCAGGATTACATTAAGTGATCCCGTTTGTTAATCACCTTGTCAGACAGTGGTAGAGGAAGAATTCTTTCAAGACCAGAACACCAGGCATTTTAGGTTAAACGGTATTTCATAAATGTAGTGTTATTTAAAATTGAGGTTTGACTGTAATGTGAGAGATAGTCACCTATCTTAAATTTCATGTCAATGATATTGCTCTGCTTAATTCAACATTGGCCTGGTCAGTTCTGCAGCAGATAATAATTAATCCTGCCATGAATGCAGGGAACTAGATTAGATAACTTCTCAAGGTCCTTTCCAGTCCTACAATGTTATGATTAACACAAGACCCACAAAAAAAAAATTATGAGTAAATAAGACATGGGGAAAGGATGAGATCAAGAAATGTGAAGATGTTCCACTCAGAATTTTTTAAGCTCTTTTTAAATCCTAAAATCAAAGTAGCAGTAGAAAGATACAAGCAATTCAGACTATGACAAGTATGTATTCCAAAACAAGACATTAGAAGACTATATGTTGGAAGCTGTGGCAGCAATTTCCTCCAAAAATGCAAATTCATGGGCTTTCCCCTCAAAATGAATTTGATGCAAATGTACAAACCTGTTGCAACAAAAGCCTCTATTTGCATGAGTAAATCAGATAACTGAACATGGAAGCATCTGAATGACCTGATTTGCTTATGCACATACAGGAGGTTTTTGAAAAATGCAAGGCAGGTGAACACATTAACATTAGTGCTGATAAATCTGTGATAAATCTTTTGGGCTTAGTGATTAAAACAAAAAAAGACATACATAAAATAAAACAAAAGGAAACATTTCCAATTTGAAGTGGAACACCTTCCCCTCACAGTCTTCATCCTGCAGTATGATAATTACTCCATCAAGCTTCCTATTTCCCCTGAAATGCTGCTTGCTGAGTTGCTATGAGAAACAGAAAAATACTCTGTGTAATTTTCCAAGAAAACAGGAGATATGTTGAAGTGCATCAAGTCCAGACATTAGGAATGATAATTACAGTGAATAATGTAGTGTTTAACTCATCTTATTAAATATCAGCCTTTTGGAAGTGACAACATTTACTCTGGGCTTTACCTTTACTGCTGCCAACTCAGCATGCCCTTGCGATTCTGGATTTTCTTCCACCTCCCAGAGTGTTTTTCCATCATAGAATTCTTCCTCCTCCTCTTCTGCTTCATTGTCACTGTTCCCATCCTGCTCTTCTTGCTCAGCAACCTCCTCATCTTGCCTGTCATATAAACTGCTTCTGTTACTGGGTTAGACCCACTTGGGACAATACCTCCATAGCATACCTAAGTATGCTGATCAAAAAGCACCTCTAGTTTTGCCAGTTGTACCAGGTACATCATGATGTCCCATAGAGCGTGGGACTAACAAAAGCACACTGGGGTGGAGTGGATGACCCAGCAGTAAAACAGGTAAAGGGAATTTTCTCAGTCTTTCATTCTATGGCAAGGTGATAAATACGGTTGAATATATTCTTAATTTAAAAGTATGAACTATGTTAAACAACATGTTCTTAGAAATCTTTTGGCAAACCTGTGCTCAATTATGCACTTTGGTAGTTCCCCCACCAAGGTTCTTGCCAAGTTTTGCTTTGAATTTTGGGATTGGTTTGAACCCAACACTCTGAAATATGTGACTGACCATGTAATCCACAGCCAATTAAAGAGCTCATGCAAAACTCTGTAAACTGAAGGTACAGGCATTTCACAGGTCCTTCAAGCATTGTGTGCCACAGATTAATATAATAAACTCTTCCAATTTTAACTTTTAACTCGTGCAAGTCTTACTCTCAGGCATATGCTCTTCTGTTTCACTGACTACAGGATGTTTCCATTGATGTAGAAAAAGATGCCAGAAAAGATCAAGAACTTTGATCAGCTACTAGACAGTAAGGATGTTAAAATACGTTAAATGAAGTAAACATATAACTGCTGAAAATGTCAGTGGTTACATGTGTATATGTGGGGCAGCAGTTGGTTCCCGCCTGCCCTTTGCCTTTCCCACCCCGCATTGCTGCCTCTTATACAGAAGCAAGAGCAGAGGGCAGAGGGCTCCCTGGGAGCCAGTGCGCACTGTCTGCACCCACTGGAAGCCCTGCATGCAACTGTGAAGGTCAACCGATGAGCCCAGGCTCATTGGTTAACCACATAAACGGTTACACTTTCACATCCCTGCTAGACACATTGCAATATTACATGATTGCACCTTTGTCTGCACATTAAACTTTGATTCATTGGCAACCTCAACTGAAACACACTGCCTGAAATACCATAGAACCCACGGACTCTTACAGTAGGAGAAGGGAGTAGAATGCCACCTACCAATTCTCGCCACTTGTTAAAGTGCTTCTGCTTTCTCCCAGCTTCTTCTCTACTGCTTCCAGTTCAACAACTGTTTGCTCCAGCAGTGCAGACACAGAGTCCTGTACAGAGGAAAAAACAGTATTTCCCAGTAAAACCCATCAATTATCAGAGGCTATGTCTACACAGCAGCACTATTTTGGAATAACTGATCTTATTCCGAAATAACATAGTCCACGTTTACACAACAAGCAGTTATTTCGACATAATGTTGAAATAATGCTGAGCTGGAGGACTTCTTACTCCAACTCTTATAACCCTCATTTTATGAGGAGCAAGGGAAGTCGGAGGAAGAGTGCTCTAATTTGGACTTCCTACTGTGTAGACAGCGCCAAAAGCCGAAATAAGCTAATCCAACTTCAGTTACGCATTTGACATAGCTCAAGTTGCTTATTTCAGCTTTAGGCCTGCTGTGTAGATGTGCCCAGAGTGAGTGATCCATATGACTCTCAGTAAATCTGAGAAAAATAGGAAAAGATCCATCACTCAGGTAAAAGATTTCATCCTGAATCGAACTTTTAGTTTTATTTGACCCATTTAGTATCATAACATTTTTTTACATAAAAAAAAATATCTTGCAAACACACCACTCTTTTCTTTTCAGCAATGTAATATATTATAGAGGTTTATGCAAGCTTTCCATTAGTACTTGTTCTTACCGTTTTTTCAGTGCAGGATACTGCAGAACAAATGTTCTCTTGTTTGTGCTTTCTACTTTGCTGATGAAGATATTTATAACTAAGAAGGTTGTACCAGCGTGTTAACTTCTCTCCAGATCTACATATTTCAGCAAGGCTAATTTGTGCTCCACCCTGTTGGAACCAAGAAAAAAAGAGTTGTGAGCCCAATATCAGAATGAAGTGACTGCAGCAATAAAATGCCAGCAGAAATATGTAACAGCGAAAACCAAGGCTTTGGAGCTGAAGGTTAACTGTAGCAAGGGAAAACCACCATCACTAATTTTCACTTTCTATTTCAGGCATCATCTTGGTAATGATTGGATGCTATTAAGTTGAACCATATTGTTGGGGGCTCCCAAGGATCAGTGTATCAGAAAGATTCATGTTAGCAGATGCATGCAAATAAGTATCAAGTATGATGAACAATTATGTTGTGGCCATGGTAACTTGTAATCACTTTCAATTAGCAAGAATAATTAAAAAGACAACAATTAAAAAGATATGGATTCTTTGCTAATGTAGGCAACCTCAATTGTTCTTTTCGATCTAGGTGCTTGTGACTGACCATTTCAAAGGGTTCCACTTGTTTTTGTGCCCACTCAGACTAGATCCACTGTGAATCCTCATTTTGTCTTGTTTTATTATAGTGGTATGTGCACTATATTTTGCAAATCCATTATAATTTATATGGTCTGTGCTTGAGCAGACACTATTTCATTCATTGCATTAGTACCATTTATTTTATATTGCACTGATTTCCTGCAATTAAATTCAGCCCAATCTGGAATTTACCAAGGCAATCAGGCCATATAGAAGCAGGTGGGCTATCAGATTGGAAATCAGTTTGGAATACAGCTGCAGTTTCTTAAGCCCAAGTGTGGTCTGCAGGTGAAGGTACCAAAGAAGAAACACCATAAAAAAGTGTGCTGGGATTCTCAAAGTTCATGTCACAACAGCATATCCCAAGGAAGGTGTGAAAGACTCCAAGAACATACAAACCAATTTAACTTTCTGTTGCTTTGCAATTACTTTGGCTCCAGCTTTACAGGCCTTGCTCACATTAAGTAAAGTAAGTTACTCAGGAAGCAGTTCCATTAAAATCAACCGCCTTACTAAGGGCACACTGACAAATAAAAAGAACAGCTGAACTGATACCAGCAGAATTCTATGGAAGTTCTAGGATTCTTTACAAACTATGCTTTTCTGCAGAATATAAGAATTTTGTAAAAATCCTACAGAATTTAATAAAACTGTTTTCATTATAAAATTCTACAGCTTTTTAAAAACCTCTAGCAGGTTTTCTGTTAATTATACAGGACTTTCCATAAAGGGTGGATGCAAATCCTGGTTCACACTCCTAAGTCAAAAGGGAAGAGAAGTCTAGACATTTGAGGAAACAGGTTTGTAATGCAAATCTTCAGTCACTGTACATATTGGCATAACTAGGATTTTCCACCCTAGTGAAAGTCCATCTCTACAGGGTCTTGCAGCTAAGGACGATAAGGGATGTGATGTCACTGACAGAATCTAAGTTTTAGGAGCACTAGATATTTGTCAAATTAACAGAAAGGATACAAAAAAGTCAAACAGAAATGAATGCTAACCAGGCATTCCTCAAAGTGAGACGTATCCACAGTGCATACATCAACTCTTAAAGTCTTCTGGCGTAAAGCAGGGTAAGAGATTGAAACCCAAAATATTTCATTGTATACAAGACTGTCTGAAACTTCCATGGGTCTTGTGCGGAACAAACAGCTTGTGCTTTCAGAGCAAGGAAGAACAGCCACACGAATGTTCCTATTGAAAAATATTTTAATTAGTGCTGAATTAACTTTCTGTAAGCATCTGTTATAAGATCACCATAAATCACAAAACACTATGATTTACCCAATCTATTGAGAGAGCATCTATCATAATCAGACTTTCCTCTTTGGAATACATATCTCAACTATAATAGTGAGTAATTTTTAGGGCACATAAGTTGTTAAGCAAACATGAAATGTATTATAATTTTAGGACAGGTGGAGAACAAAATTATGCTAGTTATGTACCTAAAAACAAGATCTAGAACATTCTTAAAGTCACAGACTAGTCAGGGACGTTTAGATGAAAACATTAAGAGAGGAATTAAAATGGACAAAGTTAGGAATTTAAATGCCCTGGTGAGAACTTCTGACGTGCTTGTAATGCTGTGCTTTTGATGCTCAAAAAATGAGTTGCAAATGGGGAAAAAACTGCACCAAAGTGTGGGACTGAAAAGGCTGGAAATACTGCCAAACGGCTGCTGGCTACACATACACGGCACTCCCAGCACTTTTGATGTGAAAGCTCACGCTCCCTTTCTTTTATTGGCAGCAGTGAATGTGATCTACTGAGTTAATGCTTAATTTTTCGTTTGAACGGGACTGGCAAACCATGAAAGTCCACGTATCTGGACTCTGCATACCCTCTGCTCAACTGAACTGAGCAATCAATCACAGCTCAGAATCTTGACTGTTAGATGTTCATTCCATAAAAGTTTCTCCTAACAAGGGAAAAAAATGAATCTAGAGATTATTGCAAGGGGAAGTTCACCTTCATTTGCATACATGAATGTATGCGCTCACAACAGAGAGTAAATATAGGATTAAATAAAAGGGATGTGCTTAGAGGTCTAAGGGCTTTATATAATCTGGAAGATTTGTGAGATGTCAGATGGAGTCTACTACAACCATTTCTAGTATGTTTATTTCATCTACTTACACTTTCTGATCTTGCTGTAACAGTAGAGCAGGAACGTTATTCAGCTGCATGACTAATATTGCAAATTGTTTATTTTTGTCATCATACCTGAATTAATTGGAAAAAATGTGAGAAAACACATTAGCAACAACAAAATTGCCTTTGACACAGTGAAAGACGGTTCTGCTTTCAGGACACCTTCAGAGATGCTGATTTAACATTTGCTGCACTAAGATATTCAAAATCTGACAAGATAAATACATCACGGGAGTCTATAAATTGTTTTTTTCTGATAGCTTGTTACATATAATTCAATCATATTCTAGTTATTTATAACATTTTTGTATAACTCCTCAGGATATACAATTTAAGGCATTCAAATAAGGTAAACTATAAATTTGAACCATTCAGGTAAGCTGTGGAATTCCAAAAATGAATTTGATACAAAGAATCATATTTAGGTAAAAACAGCATCATAAAAGAAAACCAATTATATTTAAGGATGCCCAGTGGCTCAGGCATTTTAATGCTGAAGAAGTTAGGAGTAAACCACCCATAACATCAAAACAAAATCAAATGGTGCTGTGCTAGATATTTTTTCGGAGCAGTTTCTCGTGTGCTCCTCTTGTCATTTGAGTAAGGGCCTCTAGATCTACTTCCCATCCTGCTGCTAACTCCAACTGCTACTCTTATTCAGCCAGGATACCCAATTTAGCCTGCCAATTATTATCAGAGTTACTAACAGCCACCCTATTAGTGGGTCAGTAGCAGGGGCGTAGCCATGGGTTGAGCTGAGTGGGACGCAGTCCAGTGCCCTAGGCAGACTGGAACACTTGGGCAGGCCCCGATTTAAGGGGAGGTGGGCAAGAACTGGATAGTGGGGGCAGGAGCCATTGGCATCACCTTTTCACCCACTCCAGCCTCCTGGGAGCAATAGACACTCTGCTCAAAGGCCTTGGAAAAATGGGCGGGGGGGGGGGGGGTGAAAAAAAGTGCACCCACCCCTGCGGTGCCTCCTGTTGGCCACTCCAGCTGGGGAGTGGGAATGTGGGCTTGCCCTGCTCCATCCAGTGCTCCAGCCGTGGAGCAGGAGCAGGGTATTGGGACTTGATCAGCTCCAGCAGGGGATAGAGGGTTGGGCTGCTCTGCCCGCCCCACATTACAGCTGAGAGAGTGAGGTTTGGGGGCTTGCCCTGCTCTGCCTACCCCGCATTACAGCTGAGGAGTGGGGGGTTGGAGGCTTACAAGCCCCATACCCCAGTCTCACTCCTCAGCAAAAACACCAGGCGGGAGGAGTTGGGCAAGTCCCTGACCCAGCTCCACAGCTGGAGCACGGGACAGGCTGAGCGGGGCAAGCTCCATGCCCCAGCCGGAGTGATGGAGCTAGGCAAGCGCCACAACCTGCTCCCACTCCCCGGCAAAAGCGGTGGGTGGGCTGAGCGGGTCAAGCACTGGGGCAGGAGCGGAGCTGGGACACGGAGCGGGGTGGGTCTGTACGATATGTGGGTGGGCCACATGGTCCACTCAGGCCCACCCGTGGCTACACCCCTGCTGTGGCCCACCCACTTACCATGCACCCACCAGTCCCAGCACTGCTCCTGCCTAGCGCTTGCCCCGTTCCACCCACTGCAGGCTCCTGTCAGGGAGCGGGGTGGAAGCACAGGGGCTTGCCCCACTGCCCACCCAGAGTTCCAGCTGATCAGGGTTGGGGCACAAGGCTTGCCCTGATCTGCCCACATGGTGCTCCAGCCATGGAACAGGGTTGGGGACTTGCCCTCCTCTGCCTGGCCCATGCTCTTGCTGAGGAACCGGATTGGGGCATGGGGGCTTGCAACCCCCCAACCCGACTCCCACTCCCCAGCTGAAGCGTCAGGGCTGGTGGAGTGGGGCAACACCCCCCCCCCGCACACACACACACACCCCCAGTGGAAGTGGTGGGTGGGCGGGCAGAGGGGAAGTGCAGGTGGGGAGTGCACATTTTTTCAGGCCCTCCCCTCTCCCATGCATTTTCCCAGGGCCCTTGTCCGGAGTGTCCATCACACCCTAGCGGACAGGAGGGGGTGGGGAGAGGTGGCCCCAATGGCTCCTATCCCTGGCCTCCTATCCGTGGCCTCACCTTCCCCTAAATCAGCACCCACCCAAGTGTCCCAGTCTGCCCACGTCACTGGTCAGGAGGGAATGGGAAGAGACAGCGAGATGATTTCCAGAGACCAAGTCCTGCTTTTTCCATGCTGCACCTAGTCTGCTGAGGCCACGAACAAAAGGTCTCCGTTCCCTCATTGCTGATTTAACTCAGTGAATGTAGTGCCAATAGATGGCCACTGCTGTGAGTGAGGCAAAACCAGGCCCAACGCGTCCAGAGAACAAGGTGATAACCACACTTGAGCGCATACATTCAACAAGATCAGACCAGTAAGACAGAAAAAAAGATATTGAAGGAGCTAGAGAGCACACAAGTCTTACCAGAACAAGATATATCACCAACTATTAAGATCAGAGTCTCAAAAACAACAGAAACCACCCAGCTTACTTCATAGTGATTTGCACTTTGGCAGTCCCAGCTGCTTCTGTATCATCACTGTCAAACATGATCATTTCTGACACACAGAGTCTGA
Source organism: Rafetus swinhoei (assembly GCA_019425775.1). NCBI lineage: Eukaryota > Metazoa > Chordata > Testudines > Trionychidae > Rafetus > Rafetus swinhoei. Next base: position 34,801,233 of record CM033428.1, on the reverse strand, counting down.
AAGAAATCAAGGACAATTAAGGGCTTGTGGAACTTCAATAAGACACAGTTAATTTAGAGGGCACGGCCTTTTCTCCTTTCCATGCAGAGTTTGGAGGGAATTGGGCATATGGATCTATAAAGGGGGTTTGCTTTCTCTTAGGATTTCTTTAAGCGTGCATGGAAGATACATGTTAACAGAGAGTTACAAGTCTCCCTCTGCTGCCAAAAACATGTGAAATAGGAAGCAACAAAAACCCAAGGGGTGTAAGCTACACTGAAATGCCCCCAGCCAGTAAGTAGTGGCCTCCTAAAGGAGAGGACTTGTTTTCCGGGTTCCTGAATAGGGTGCAAATGCAGTATTCAGATACCTAACTCCCTGATGTACCGACACCAGTAGAAGGCTTCACCATTTGTGCTGCCTTATAAGCAGCCAGTTTTTCAGTGCATCCAAATAAAAAGGTCCCAGACATGTTAACGGTGATGTCAGATTGGTCCTTTATACAACAGCTAGCTGTGTCTTTTCATCTCACATATATTATATTTGCAAACAGCATGCACAAAACAAACTGAGAAATGAAGTGCCACCAACTCCACTGACCTTCACTTTCACTCTACGAGGCGTAAGGCACTGCCAGCGCCACTGACACATTACAGGCAGCAGGATTATGCCTCTTGTTGCAACACACCCAAGACTGAATAGAGGTGAGCGTTTTCTAAGAAATCCAGCACTAAGTGTGATGCATGTTAACGAATTCTGTGCTGAGATCAGTAACTCAGTCTTTTAAAAGGCACGAATTACTTAGCACTATCATCCTGAAAGTTTCTGCTTATTTTGATATAAGGGCTAAGATGCATTGCCCTCTGTTTGGATCACACACACTTTCACACCACCCTTCCCCCCAAAACCCCTCACATTTTGTTATGATCTATAAATATTAACACCACCAAGTCAAGCACTCTGAAATCAGGAAATTAAGGCTGCCTGTGCCACCATAATTCAACCCGTAGTGCTTATGCGGTGTTCAGTTACATGGTCATGTAGTCAGGGCCGGACTAAGGGGTGGGCTAGCCGGGCAGCTGCCCAGGGCACCAACCTACGGGGGACGCCCGGCTCCCGGCGGGCTGCAGCGGCCGCCCAGGGCAGGGGCTGTGTTAACCCCCGTAGCACCAGCCAGCAGCGCCCTTCCCCCTGCGGCCAGGCGCAGCCCGCTCCGGGCAGCCCCGGCTGTGCGACTGGGCAGCGCATGCGCCGTGTGTCCGTCCACGCACACCAGGGACAGGCCCACGCATCCCAGGGGCAGGCCCACGCATGCGCCGTGCGCCCAGAGGCGGGGCCGTGCGCCCCGGGGGCGGCGCTGCACGCCTGGGGCCCGAGGCGCCAAAATGGCTCCAGCCAGCCCTGCATTTAGTACAGGTTGAATCTCTCTAGTCTGGGACTCTCTGGTCCAGCAACATTGGGGACCTCTGGGGGTGTTCCAAGGTTGAGCCTCTCAGAGAAAAACTGACACAGCAGGACCACTGGTGTTGCTGGACCAGAGAGAGAGACCAGCCTTTGAAAGCAGAGCTCTGCAGTTGGGGATGGAGCTCAGAGGCCAGGGTTGGGGGCTGGGGCCAGAGCCTACCGGGGGCCCAGCGGCTAGGTCAGAACCCAGCCAGGGCCAGCAGCAGAGAGCTAGCAACTGGGAGCAGATCCTGGCTGGGGCCAGCAGGAGGCCAACAGTCAGGAGCAGAGCCCAGCAGCGGGAGTGGAGCCTGAGGGCAGAGGGTCAGTGGCTGGGGTCGGAGCTCAGCAGCCACAGGTGGCCCAGAGCTCAGCGGCTGAGCTGGGGGGCTAGAGCCTGGAAGCTGGGCCCACACGCCATAGCTTAGGGCCAGGAGTGGAGCCCAGAGGTCGGCAGCAAGGGGCCGGCATTAACCGCCCTTGATCTGGCAAACTCCCTGGTTCGGGGCCAATCAGGTCCAGAGGTTACCGGACCAGGGAGGTCCAACCTGTATTTATTCCACAGGGCCTCTTCCTCATTCAGTGCACAGGACAGACCTGCTCTGGGGATGAATCAGGGTCATGGAATGAAGGAGGCTAGAATGCAGGAACTAGACTTGGCTGGGAATTTTCTGATGACGTTCTGCTTTGTCAGAAAATACCAATTAGCTGCAATGAAATGTTTTGTCAAATCTATTAGAGATTCACATCTCCCCATCAGGTTCTCAGTCCCCACCTCCTTGGCCAGACATTCCCAGGTACCCCTTACCTCAACTCCCAGCCCAGTTCTCCTCCAGTTTGTGCCTCTCCTCCCATCCCAGCTACTCCCCCAGGCTCCTTGTCTCAATTTGAACTCCTATCCCCACCGGTCCTGCTCTCATCTAGTCTGCATTTGAATCAGGCAACTTCCTCCTCCACACTGCTGGGCCCAGGACGTATTGCACAGGACAGACACCCTCTCTGTTCTCACTGCAGGTGCCGGGCCTCAACTCAGCTCCGGGGAGGTCCTGCTCAGCCTCAGGTTGGAGCATGCTCAGTGCTGACAGAACCTCCAGGGAGTTTAGCTGCTACAATCTAAGACATCTCCACTGAGCATGCGCTAAAGGCAATTTTTCAAAGGCTTATTCCTGACCACATTTGGGCAGATTTTCATGCAGATGGCAAAAGTCACATCCATGACCCAAAGGCCAACTCACAAAAAATGTAAAGTCCCATCTCTAAAGCATGGAGGCCCTAGCACTTTTCAAAGAACAGCTCATCAGCTTGTGGTTGTCATTAAATACAGTATAAACAGAAAATACTTTCCCCTGGCCTCACTCTCAGAAATGGCTGAACCTTTTTGGCTGAAGTTTTCCAGATAAATTCAGCCTGAGGCAGACACCTGGCATGAAATATTTCAGCCCAAACAGTTATGTCTAGCAAAATTATGAACTTGTTTTCAGTTGTTCATATGATGGAAAGCATCAAGCAGCCTTAACAGGCAGAGCTGTGTGCCCTACCGATCATTTCTGCAGAAATTTGGTAAAATACCATAGTCAGTAACCTAACCAAATTACACAAAGAATTACTATCACATCTGATAATGTTGACTCGACATCTCAATCACAGCTTCTTACAGAACAAATCTGGAGTTTACCTTCGTACAGCTGCCTCATACACCCCGCTGTCTCCAGCAACAGATTCGTCAGATACTGCAGCTGACACACATGCCACTTTCAGGGCAGCCCCTCCAGCTGTATTTACACCTGTGATAAAAGGAAGGGAGGAAAAGCAAAGGTGTTAATGAAACAGAGCTGAGTGCATCAGCAACTGCAGCTTTCAAGGCAAGTGTCTCTCTTTTACTCATGTGTCAAGTGATAATAGGCTTCAGACTCGGATGGAAATGTTCTCTAGCTGGTGTGAAATTAGTGCTGGTGGACAAGGCCAGGCTGACAGCCTTGGTGACTGAAAAGCTTCTCTAACCTAAGAAAGCAGAAGGAAGAGCAGTATCTTTGTTTCCACCTATGGGAGTAGGAGCTCACAGCTGACACTGCACAGTCAGCCACAGGACAAGCCTCTGCATAGCCTGAGGGGTGCCTCAACTTGAACCCCCAGACTCTATTCAAAAACATATAGCAGAGGTGCGTGGTAGGACCTGAACTTTATCTGCCATAGCTGGATTTAGATCGCTCTCTTTAGTTATGCAAACAGTACTCAAGGCTATTTTTTGGAAGGGAAGGGGGAAGGATTTGTGGTGTAGGTTTAAATGAAGATCTTCTGCGTGTATATTGTACCACTGTTACCCTGAGAGCAGCAGCTTTGGCAGTGAGAAAGTGCAAGATGTCACACTGGGTGCTCCAGGACCACCATGCAAAAAGGTCAAATTTCAATTTTTAACACTCAACACCCTCCCCCCTCCAATTCCTCAAACCTAGCAAAGCTTGTACTCCATTAAGGGCTGTATCCAGGCCACATTTCATGTTTGACCTAGTCAATAGGCTGTGCTCCTACTCAAAGAATGCAGTTTGACTTTTCCCCATTGAAAAGTAAATCCTAAAACACATCTATTTCTTCACTCTCCTTTAACTCAGACTCTCAAACTGAGGAAAGGATTTTGTTAAAACTTCTGCAGACTTGCAAAAAGTCACTTTCAAATAGGGACCTATCTTGGAAAGCAGGGGCTTACAAAATAAACTATTTTACAGTTAACTGCAGATGGCGCTCCAGGCAACACCTATAATTACTGATGACTTTTGCAAAGATTCAGCTCAGAAATGACAACACGCACTAGTACCAATATTATTCTTGATGCTGCTGGGGAACGTTTTCCCTTGCATCTCTGTACAGTAAAAAGTCATCTAAGCTGTCCCTCATAGAACGTACAATCAGCTAGCAAGAATTCAAGGTGTAATTGATCAGTCCTAAAATAAGGCAGATGATGAATACACTGTTAAAAGTGACATTCATAGATCAATTTCCTTGTGCTTTATTTTCATTGAAATCCATGGAACTACTGAAGGTGCGGAATCCCCCACACATTGCTCAGAAATAAGGGTGGAACATTAATCTCTAGTTCTTTCCTTTTTACTGTGGGATAGCCCTTACTCCCCAGCCTGGAATATGAATGTTAAACTGCCTGGGTAGCCTACTTTATACCCAGTCAGGTGAGACTTATGCATTGCCTCTCAAAATAAATGTGGGTATTCTTCAGCCACAAAGCCTCTAGTTTTTGATCGCTTCATCTGAGTAATTTGTAGCCCAGAAGAACAAAGTTTTCCTATTCAGGATTACTCTTTAGGATACTGCTTCAACAGACAGCATCCTTTCCCTAACTAGCTCAATCACTATGCCTTGCCAGCCACCTTCTTTTTCCCCCAGCCTGCCAACTCACATGCCCATCCTTCTCTGAGCGTAAGGGAGACTGTTTAATTCTACAAAATTATATTTTGGTTTTGTTTCTGCTTTCTCTCACTTAAATATTCTGAGTGCCAAGTTTCTTCAGGTGCCACGCATCACAGCCCTGTGCTCCCACTGCAAATTTTCCCAAATGGAGGCAGCCCGAGGTCAGCCCTTGTTACAAGAGCTCCATGCCAGCTCCTGGTGCCGACAAGGGTCCTTTCCATTTGTGCTTCTAAAAAAGAAAACTGCTAAACTGGAACTCAGAAAAAGTAATCCAGAAAAATGGGTCTGAAATACAGGGAAGGGAAACAAACCATCCCAAACCTCCAACAACTTATGCAGACTATAAGGATAAAAACCCTCATGTTCTTCAAGGCAAGAACATACCAACGGCCAAACTGGGTCAGACCAAAGGTCCATCTAGCCTATTCCCAGCTTCTGACAGAGGATAGGGACATAATTCCTGCCCATCCTGGCTAACAGCCATCAACAAACCTCTCCATGAATTTTTCTAGCTCTTTTTGGAACCCTATTATAGTCTTGGCCTCCACAACCATCTCTGGCAAGGAGTTCCACGGGTTGACTGAGCACTGGTTGAAGAAATACTTCCTTGTGTTTTAAACCTGTTGCCAATTAATTTCATTTGGTGACCCCGAGTTCTTGTATTCTGAGGAGTAAATAGCACTTCCTTATCTACTTTCCCTATACCAGTCATGATTTTACAGACCTCAATCATATCCTCCCTTAGGTGTCTCTTTTTCGATCTGAAAATTAAGTGGATGGGGGAGTTTTCCCCCGTCAGTTTACAGCATCTGCACTTGCAGTGCAGCTGTGCCATTGTAAGCTCTGTCATGTAACCATGGCCAACGTTCCACTGTGAATTGATCTTTTCTGATGAAAGGCCTACGCTCTGCCCTGAGACAGGGCTGTGCAGGCTCCACTGTGTACAGGAAATGTCAGCATAAATCTGAAGTTTATTACATTCGGTCACCCCATTCAAATGGATTTTATTTCTGTTCTTAGTAGGATTTTTCTTAATCTCTCACATGTGTAATTTCAGCTGCTTTCAGAAAAGCAGCTGTGGGCCATATGAACATCTGAAAGCAGAGTGCAGGGCTCTGACAGGGTCTCTATGAACTAGATTCTGTTCAGCTTCGCTCTTGACTTCAATGGAATTACTCTGTGTGTGTGTGTGTGTGTGTGTGTGCACACGCGCGCGTGTGTGTGTGTGAGAATATACACTTATGTACACATTTGATACTTATCAGTGATAAATAAGTAAACTCTAACCACACACATTTAAGCAAAGACTTTGTCATTTTTTTGTTAAAAAAAAAAAAACCCTGGGCTATACGACTTAATTCTACTTACAAAAACGTGAGCACATGTTGTCCCATGAGGCCAAATCTAACCTGACCATAAAATTCAGCCACATTGTTTTAGTGTTACATTTAGTGTGAGTAATGCCTCAAGAGTGAAATCTCTCCTTACTGCCCTGGAATAAACCACTTATGGTGATTACTTTGTCTGCTGACTGAATAACGGCAGTAATCGCTTAATCTGCTTAACACCTTAGCTTTCATTTAACAGCCTCGACAATAGTGAAGCGCTAAAAAGGTTAAAACAAATCATCATCCAGTTGTAAGGGGGAATAAATACTGTTTCATATTCAGATTTAAGTATCTGTAACAGAAGGTGAGAGTACTGTCACTTTAGGGAATTTGAATGATCAAATGAAGCCTTAAAATGACAACGGTTTAGATACAAAATCGCATCAGGCGGTAATTACATTTTACTAGTTCCCTCCATTCACATAGGTCTTTTTACACATCCATAGAACAGAGTGCTAGATGGGTTGGAAATCCATTGCCACTGCTATAGTTTGCAAGCTCATGTAGCTCCCTGCAGCACTAGTGGTGACTTTCTACTTTTTTTCTTCACTGAAGTAGAAAGTAAAGCCCTTTCATTCACATGGGCCCAACCTGCACTGAAACCTGACAGGCACTAAGGTCTGCCCGTGAGAGTCGATTGTGCTAATTGGTATCTGATGCTTTTAATCTATTTGCACAGGGCCAGAAGCCTCACAAAGGAAAGTGTTTGCTCCGATATCAAACACTTTCAGCAAAGCATCCAGTGTCTCATTTTTATCCAAACAAGTTATTGTTGCTAAGAGACGTTGCCTTTGAAACAGCTAGTTCTCAAAATATAACAAAACCACCCCTGCTCTCCTGAAGTCTGTGGAAGGGTAACTACTGAATTTCCCATGAGCGCAGTCAGGTTCGGTGTGCTGCTCCTGGGATTTTTTGGTTCTCTCTTTAATCGTAAATGACTTTCACAACCACCTTACAGATTTCAGCTACTGAGCTTTTTTAGTGTGCCCTTGTAGGGAGTTCACCTTAAGGCACTCAATGTTAAGTTTAGGCAGTAGGCCCCTACAATAGGGATTTGGGTTCTGACGTACCAAATTAAACATCCCCATGGAGAACTTGGCACACTAAGTTAGGCACTCACATTTCAAAATTAGCTCCACGCTACTTACGGGTGTGGCCTGGCAGCATTCAAATTATATTATTTGTTGATAAATATCAATTGCAGTTGACACACTGAAATTGACAAAAACAATGCACCCATTGCTATGATCCGAGCGCAGCCTCCCTGCCTTGCGGTCTGCAGGGACCAGGTGTCACTGGTCCCACAGGAGTGCAGAGACCCCTTTATAGCTCCTCCTCCCCTGGTTCCAGTCCCACGCATTCACTCCCTAAGCTTAGGGTTGCCAGATACTTTCACAAAAAATACTAAACATGGCGGGAAATTGGTTGAGAAAAAAAAAAGGTGTTGAGTGCAAAAAAACCACCACCACTGCACAAAAAAAAAAGTCACTGCGTCTTTAAATCCCCACGCTCCCCCCCGGCCCCGCCAGACGCGGCAGGGGAAGAATGTCCCAAGCGGCCTTCTGTCCAAAAAAAGCATGTTACATGTCCAGTATTTTCTTTTTTTTTTTTAACCGGACAGAGGCCTCAAATACCGGACTCAGGGCCAATACCAGACACCTGGCAACCCTACCTGCGTTGCAAAGGGCGTATGACACCCAATACCTGCAAGTGAACGGTGTGGGGAAGGCTACAGAATACCCTGGCCAGCTCTACAAGATGAGGATGACACCTGGCTGCTGATTGGCTCCATCTCTGAGCAGGAGCCCTTCTGCAATAAGCTGGCCTCCCCTGCAGCTGAGGAGCTCTGCTGTCCCATCCCCGAGCTACCCTACCATCGTCCTCACCTCTTGTGCCTGCAGGGATGGAACCTCACTGGCTCTGCAGCTGAGCAGAGAGGCCTCTGCAGCTCGGCTGTCACAGCCCTGCTCACTCACGTGCCAGCTAGGCAAGTGGGAACCATCCCCTGGCAAGAACTGTTCAGCCACCTCCAAAGGGCAGGGGCTCCTCCTCCTCCTGGCTGTCCTGACAAGAGGTCTTTGCTGTGCTGGGCCAGGGCTGCAGCCTCCCCCACACCTTGGGGGACTGGTAACTGAACTGGTAACCTGGGCCTCTTGGCCATTCAAGGGACTCCCTGTAGCCTTGCTGTCAGGGCTGCGAGCCCTGTGCAGACCTACTACCCGAAACTTTGTTTCCAACCCTTGCTCCCTTTAATTCCTCACAGCTGTAAAACCAAAAACACCTTAACATTGATTAATAATCGTTAGGAAAAAATAAAACCCCACTTCTCCTCATTAGGGGCTGATTTGGTTGGGAGAGGACTGAATTCCTGGATATGAGCCACCGCTTCCTGCGGCTCCCCCTTGGCTGAAACGGGGAACTGGAGCCAATGGAAGCCACGAGGCCGTGTGGCTGCAGAGCCGGTAAATAAACAAACCGCAGCAGCCAGTTAGCTGGTTTCTCAGAGTGGATCCATGAATCATGGACATGATAACTAAAATATATTTTTTTAAAAGAGGCTTTTCAAGATACTTTGAGGTTGAGCTGGTACCATACCTTGGCCTAGATGTTTATCCCCAGCTCTCTGTTCTTCCAATCTGTAGCTGCCACTTCCAGCATTTAGAATGAGTTCAGAAAGAGTTATATTTATTTCTGGATCTTCAAAGTCTGTTTGGTTCAAAAAAGCATCTCCGGTTAGGACTAGGGGGGAGCAGGGTGGAGAGGGAGATGACAGAGATGACCTTGGAGATAGGGATGTCATTGATTTAGGGGTCCCAGACAAAGATCTCAGAGCTTGGATACGACTGGTGGCATCTGTTTTGTGAGTTTTTGCCACCTTGTTCTCATGAATAGTGGTGATACAGCTGGAAGGCCTAAATCCAGCGGCTCCCTCCAAGAGTAAGAAGTCCACTTTGTTCTGATAATCTGAGTCCAAGTGTTCCAACTGCTCACAGTAAAGATCAGTAAAACTGGCTGAGGTGGAAGAATCCTGGCTGGAGGTGGCAAGCGATCCTCTGCTGGATGCGAGCGAGCCAGGGCTACTGCCCGAAGAGAGGGACAGCATGCTGGCAGAGAGGCTGCGGAGGAATACAAACATGTCAGAGAAAACGTGACTTTGACATCATACGATTTCAGTGAAAGACACAATGACGTTTTTATGTCCACACTCACCAAAACGCTAGTGCAATTTGCTATTTTAGCTCTTGGCAGCCTGACAATTTAGAATTACAATCCACCCAGGAATTGGCACCCAGCCATACAGGTGACTGAACATTTCCAAAATTCAATCAAAACAGGTGTTGTAATTTGTATTTTTCTATGAGCTCTCTGACACGCACCCCAATAATCATCAGTTCATAGAAACCAAGGATCAGAGTAACAGCATTCTTTGTTCTATTGCATGGTGGCCGGGGCCCTCTGGTTCTTCTTAACCTTCAAGGTGGAGCATCAGGACAGTTCCTTTGCCCCACAGAGGAAAGAGGAGTTCAGTGCCACAGTGAGAAGATGACAATCCCTTCCTGTCACAGGGATCGTTTCCAATTGTCTGACCTCCAACCCCAGCCCAGTGTGTGACTTGTTATAAAGTTCAGCCTGCAACTTTCTGGGGTGGGCTCAGTAACCAGTTGTTCTGAGCTGACTCACCGGAGTCATCCATGTGAAAAAATTAGGATTGACAAGCAAACTCAGCCTCAGTTATTCCAGTGCCACAAGAGTGAGGAACTAAACACAGCTCTGACTACCCACTTACCTCTGGAGATCTGCCTCAAATCAGAATACATCTCAAGCAAAGTAAAGATAAGCTGAGTCCTTGGAGGATGCTTGATCACATAACAAGACCCCAATAATTCAGCGCTGCTCAGAAGAAACTCAGCACCGACAGAAGAGATATTCTCAATTGAGCAGCAGTACATTGGCAGATGTGTGTGGGAAGACAGTACCAGGTCTGTTTTAAGCCACCCTTAATTGGCTTTCATTTCACGAGTGAGAAATTCACACCAACTTTTATTTAAGAGAAGCAGAATGCAATGGGGATAAAGTATGTAAGAGGGTTTTATTGACGTAAGAATGCTGGACTTGCAGATTTATTTTAACAAGATAATGAATCATTTGTATTTTTGTGAAAGTTATGAGATCAGCAAGAATAAAATACCATTCCTAAACTAAAACAGAAGTATTTAACACCTCACATATGTTACTAGCAAGGAGTTCTTGGTGCATGATCCTAGAAACACTTAGGCTATGTCTACACTGGAAATCTTTGGCGACAAAAGTGCTATCGACATGCAAAAGTCACCAAAAAGAAAGTCACCAAATCATGTTTACACTGCCAACCTCTGTCAACATACCATGGCCACATTGTGAGCTCCCCCACTGACAGAAAGAGCAGAGCAATACGAGTACATATTCCCACAGTGCTTGATGTCACCTTCAGTTGCTAGGCACTGAAGGAACGTGCAATTTTTTGAGGCATAAGGGATCTTGCGCAAAAGGGGGCTTTTCCTCAAAACGGCCCATCTACACTGCTTGTTTTTGCGCAAAAACCTCTTCCACAAAACCCATCAGCAGAGAATATACAAATGACAGCGCAACAAATGCTAATCAGCACTTTATTTGCATTGTCTCTGCTGACAAAAAGCTGCAGTGGAAAAACAGCAAAGTAATCAAATAGCAGCTGTTTGCCGAGTTGACAGAAAGCCTATTTCTCCAAAGGATAGGCCAACTCTTTATCAAGTTCTCAGGACAATTTTAGTGCCTGAATATGTGTACTTTGCCTGCAAAGCTACCAACCTTTTTCTTTTCCAAGGCACCATGAAAACAAAGGGCATGTTTACAAGCAGGAGCAGAAATCTGAAATCCACTTTCAGAGATACATATGCTGTGAGCGTCATAATCATCAGGTATGGTAGTGCACGCTTACTTGTCTAAGGCAGCGGTAGGCAGCGATGGGCATCCTAGGGGCCACATGAGTGGCCCTTCATCTCAAGGAGCGGCAAGACTGTTGTAACCAAGACGGTCTCCTGGGATAGGGTAGTTCTGCTAACTATGCTTGTGGGCCTAGAATTTGTGGGCTGTGCCGACTGAACCGTAGCAGCACTTTGACTGGATGCAGAGGGAGTTCACAGCTCTTACAGTCAGTCAATGTCGAGTCCAATCAGCACACACCTGGCTTCAGGTGCCCTTGCTTTATGTGCACTGCACTTCAGTAATACTGGTAGGAAAAAAATGATGCCGACAGAAACCAGCAGAATCTGGCAACCCTGGTGTGAGCAATGGTAAACAAAAGGTCTCACAATCCATACAGAGAACCCTGATAGGCTGCATATGGCCTGAAGCCCACAAGTTGCCCACCTCTGGCCTTTAGCAGCATCAACTTCTGTGATCACTTATCTTATTGCTCCCACCCCTCAGTCAAATTATTTCAAACCCTTATGCAACATTTGAGCACCGTGGTAAGGGAGAAAGGGCAATCACGTGATACCTACGTAAAGCACATGTACAGCTCTGAAAGACTGAAAACTCACTTTTTCAGCTGGGTGTGTAACATGACAACTAATCGTGTTGTTTCCTCCAGTTCACGGACCAACTGATTTCTTTTGCTATTCAACTTCAATCTAGAGAAGACAGCAAAGAAGGACAATAAGTTAAAATGACATTTTAAAATTAAAATAAAGACCAAATTGTGCCCTTACTATGCAATTCTACTGAGACTAAGAGGGAGTTAATTGGGATAGTTATCAGCCCTAGGTAACTCAGTTTTATACTTTTTTTCCATGTGTTTTATTTGGTTGTTTTTTTAAACAGCTTCAAGAAATACTAAAATCTTCAAATGCTTATTTCCATGAGGTGTAGCAAGCACTGGGCCTGGCTGTCTTTCTAGGCCAGAGGTAGTCAACCCATTCGGGGCAAAGAGCCAAGATAGCAGCGGATCCAGCGCAAAGAGCTGGGGCAAAGTTGTTGAGGAGAAGAGAGAAAAAGGAAAAAAAAAAACACCACAAAAACACCCACACACCAACCCCTTTAAAAAAAAAAACCACACATTTAAACGTGTTTGGAGGCTTTTTGGCCACAGCAGGCTCCCGACGCCATCTTTAATTCTCATCTTTCACGGCTGTGCCGGACGGCTCCCTTGCCCAGGTCAGTATAGGAAGCCAGGAGGAGAGAGCCATTTTTGGGGGTGCTGGGGCGGTTATAGGGGAAGGGGAGTTCGCAAGCCGCATGTGGTTCACGAGCCTCGGCTTGGCCACTGCTGTTCTAGGCTCTGTCCATAGACATTTGGTAGTATTATTGTTGGATAACTCATGAGGCATTTTGCCAGTCACAAAGTTAGAGTCTTACAATCAATGCATCAGAAATGTGGATTTGTGAATTATCCTTTTGCTTAGTTTCAAAAAAGGAGTACTTTTTCATGTAAATAAAATAAGTTAAAAAAAAATCACAATCACCAAAGACATTTATGATCCAGTGTAATTTCTGGATTTAAAAACCATATTTCTAAGCATTCCAACCCTAATGAATACACACAGCTCCATTATTTTCTTGCAGCCGCTTAATGTCACCAGAACAGTTCTAAGCAGCTAGAGTAAACCACAGAGTCTGCCTTTATAACTGGCAGTGATGATCGGGTTTTCAGTGGGAGATTCTCCACACACAGGCCTAATGGGAAGAGTGGGTTTTTCAGGCACTTCCCCTCTACATCTATCCTCCCACTGAAGGAACTTTACTAAAAACTCCTCTCCACAGTGCATAGGAATCTATTTTATGTGATCAGAAACAAAGAGGAATGTTAGGTAGTATCCAGACTCTGCCCGAGGCTTCCTGCACCATTGAGAGACTGAATCCAGTCTAGGTTAAACCAGGCTTGTCTATGCAGCTAGTTAGTCTGTGCAGCTTGTCATGCATCAACTTACCGGGTGGACCCTGCTTGCTGCCCACCCTGGCTAGCTGCACACTTGCTAGCTGTGTAGACAATCCCCAGGATTCAGAGGAAAGAGAGCCAGAAGAGCTCCCTGTCTAAAATGGCCAAGAATAGTTGGATCACTTAAAAACAAGTTCTAGACCAAAGAACCATCTCCCAAGAAATCACTGCCACAAAGAGTCAACGAAGAGACTAATAGCAGGACCAGGGGCAATAGCAGGACCACTGGCTGAGTTCTATTTCCAACACTGTCACGGAACTTCTGCTTACTACTAGGCATGTTCTTTATCTCAGTTTCCTCTCCCATCCTCTGTCCGTTGTCTAGAAGGTCTGTGGGGGAAAAGATTAGCAGAGGGGAGGCAGGATGGGACTCAAGCCCACCCCCCTGTGCTCCCCAGGCAAATGCCCTATCCCCTAGGCCACTCGGTGTAGTACCTAGTGCAGTCTGAATTGACCCTCTTTGGGGCCGCTAACCATTGCTAGAACACCAATAAAAACAGATAGCCAAGTTGGGGCACCTGAAAGTGCATTGCAAGTGCTTTGGAGTACAGGATTATAATCCAAAATGTTCTGGACCAGTGGTCCCCAACGCGGTGCCCGCGGGTGCCATGGCTCCCGCTGGGCCATTTCTGTGCACCCGTCAAGTGATCGGGGCCGGCCCCACCCCCAGGCGCGCGGCGCATGGGCGGAGCCAGCCCTGGGCGCATTGGCGGCACTGGCCCCGGGCGCGCAGCACATGGTCAGTGCCGGCCCCAGGCGTGCGGCGGTTAGGTGGCCCCACCCCCGGGTGCGAGGTCTGTGCCGGCCCCGGCCCCGGGCGTGCAGCGTATGGGCGGTGCCGGCCCAGGCGCACAGCACAGAGGCGGCGCTGGCCCTGGGCGTGCAGCACATGGGCGGCCCTGCCACCGGGTGCGCGGCACATGGGTGCTGCCAGCTCCTTGGCACGTGGCACAGGCGCCGGCTCTGGGCACGCAGCACATGGGCGATGGCGGCCCCGCCCCCGGGCGCGCGGGACATGGGCTGTTCCGGCCCCGGGCGCGCGGCGTATGGGCGGCCCCACCCCTGAGCATGCAGCACGGTTGCGGCACCAGCCCCGGGAGTGCGGCGCATGGGTGGCGCCAGCTCCGGGCACGCAGCATATGGGTGGCCTCACCCCCAGGCACGTGCATGGCCCCGCCCCCGGGCACCTGGCAGCCCCAAAAGGTTGGGGACCACTGATCTGGAAAAACCGGAGAAATGGTCTGAAGCAAACAGGCTGAAATTCAAAAGCTTCAGCGGTGTAGCCAAGATAGTCTGTAAATGGAAAAACTTAAAAAACAAGGAATAGTCTCGAAGGTGCTGCAAGACTAAGAAAACATGCAGAGATGGTATCATGAGCTTTCGTGGGCACAGCCCACTTCTTCAGATTAGATTCTGTAAGGACAAATGCAAAGGACTCCACTTAGGAAGGATCAATCAATTGTGCACGCACCAAATGGGAAATGATGGCCTAGGAATGGTGGCCTTTATGTCGCTGGAGCATAGCAGATCACAAGCTAAACTTCCTCTTCTGCTGGTCAACTGTGTTGCAAAAAAGCAAACATCAGTCTGGGATATATTAACAGGAGTGCTGTAAGCAATACACAAGAAGCAATTCTTCCGCTCTACTCAGGGCTGGCAACAGACTTCGCTGGGCCCTGGGAAGGGTGGGGAGAGGGTCTTGGCTTCAGGTCCCTCAGAAAGGGTGGGACATCAGGTGGAAGGGGCAGGGCTGGACACTAGCCTCCCACATCCAGCCTTCAGTCCTGCCCAGATGCAGTACGTGTGGTAGCAACCCAGAGTCCCAGGCCCTTTTAAGTCGCTGAGTCCCAGGGCAACTACCCTCACTCCTTCTCCTCTGCTCCCCCCAGCAATCCTGGCTCTTCTCCTCACTGATTAGGCCTCAACTGAAGTATTGTCTCTAGTTCTGGGTATCACATTTCAGAAAGATGACAAACTGAAGAAAGTCCAGAGAAGAGAAACAAAAATTCTTAAAGTTCTAGAAAATGTGACCTAAGAGAAATTTTGGGGGGAAAAAAGATTTGTTTAATCTGGAAAAGAGAAGACTAAGAGGGGACATGATAACATCTTTTGAGTACCTAAAAAGTTGTTCCACCAAGGAAAAGAGTCAAAAATTGTTCTCCTTAATCTCTGAGGATATGGCAAAAAGCAAGAGGCTCACATTTCAGCAAGGGAAATTAGGCTAGACATTAGGAAAAACTTCCTCTCTGAGTGGCTAAGCATTCTAACAAATTGCCTAAGGAGGCAGTGGAATCTCCATTATTGGAGGTGCTTATGAACAGGTTAGACAAACACTTGTCAGAGATGGTCTATTTATAATATAGTCCTGCCTTGAGTGCAGGGGACTGGACTAGATGCCCTCCTGAGGTCTCTTTTAATCCTACAGTTCTAGGATTTACATCACAACCATATTGTATATTATATATGATAAAGCAAGAGTACTTTGCTTGAAGCACTAGGATTACTTCTGATTTACAATGCTGTAAGAGCAAATTTTGTATTTGTGCCCTTTGTAGAGGGAAAAGTGGGATAACCCATGCAATCAAAGTTGCGGGTGTTAGCTAGGGATTAGAAAGCAAAATATGATCACTTAGCCATATGAAATTCTCATTGAACCCAGTCCTTCTACATAAAGAAAACTCTGCACAAGCACTGAAAGCAAACTTTCAGGGCTTAGAAGCATTTTGCAGTGTGGAAACCAGATGGAAATTTTAAATGAACTCACACACTTGCATTATATGTTTCCTATTCTAATTATATGAAAGCATCTTCAACTTCATATGATATAATTTCATTTGAAAAATAGAAGCCGTACCCTGACAGCTGTTGCATTGGAGGTTTTTCTTGATTTATACCTTTGGGCTGAGGGTAGTTTTAAAATTCATTACTAGAATTTCATCTAGAAATTTAGTCTTTCATCCCACTTCAGAAATACTAATTAAGTTCATAGCTGTACACACTTCAAAGTGTACACATATATCTGAATACGCTGTGCTTCAGAGGGGAGGAAAATTTGATTGATGCAGAAGTCAAATGAGATTCTCAGTGGTATCCTTAACAAAAGGGAGATGCACTACAGAGCAGTATGTCTAATGGTAAGTTTTTCCTCCCGGCTCCTGCCCTCCATTCTTTTGTGACATCCCAAAATGAGTATTTCTATAAGCTCCAAGTAAAGGTGTTAATTTTAGAATGGCAGTAAGAGATATTTATTTAGCTAGAAGTGTTTCACAACAGTAAAAACTCATGCAATCAGAGCTCTCTAAGGTGTCTGGAATTTTTCCAATCCACAAATGCATGAACATATTTTTAGCATAATTGTGTAGGATAGCAGCTAATTACGCAGAGTAAATGAGAATATAAAACCACCATGAAAATGCAGACAGCATGTACAAGTACACGTACAGTCATGAGAAGACAGCTATGCATAACACTCTGTGAGATCCTTAGCAATATCCACCCACATTAGTTTGTCTGCAAGTTGCCGACTACACTGAGGCATAGCCTAGACCATTTTACACCATTATTACTGTACTTTCCTGAAGGATCTCAGAATGCAGTTGAAGTAATCAATGGGGAAGATAGTAGGTTGCATTTCTTTTAATTAACATGTTCCTCAGACTGGGAAATATGTCCATCTTGTCCATCTACTATCCTGCAAACATCAGGCCATGTGGAAACAACATTTCAAAATGCACTGGAGTGAAAAAACAGGTTTTAGGATCTGTTTTAAAATTCACTCTGTTTGCAATTCCCAGACTCCAACCAGCATAACAATTGAAGGGGCTGCTGCATGACATCAGCCTGAGCAAAGAACTCTCTCCCCCCCCCCCCCTCCAAGAATGCAGAAAGGCATTTCTTACATTCCCTGGAACAACTGGTTTGAAAGCAGGGTTGATACAATGCAGCATTCCTAGGCACTTGGGTAGAGTTTCAGGTAGTTTATTGGGGGAGGGGGGAGAAGGCTGGGTGTGGGGGGAGGTTCTTTCAGAAAAGAGAGAAAGTCCTAAAAAGCAGAAGACTTCTCAGCTCAATGTGGACATTCCTAGAACTTCAGGGCAGTCTTAGATAAACTTTTGATTATTTATTCTTATTCTCTCTCTAAACCAGTAATTTAAGCTTTGCTCTGCATCTGGTTACATACCTCTCCGTTAAGGCTTTGCTTTGAGTATCTCTTGCAGCTTGCAGGTCTTCCTCTAGACGTTTTCTCTCCACCTCCAATCTTTCCACTTCACCTTGAGTCCACTTCCTGGGGCTAATGAACCGCATTTCCTTTAAGAGCTCCTCCTTCTCATTGATTAATATTAGCCGGTCCCGTTCTGAATCCAGCACACCTGGCCAGGCCTCGCTATCCAGTTTAGCCAGATGTATTTTTAGGTTTGCTATTCTATAGAAAAAAAAATAAAGTTCACTTCACTTACGGTGTTTGTGTTTAGTGGCCTGATCCCAGCTGCTACTGGACACAGGTCCACATGACAATTAGCATCCCTGCTAACCAGCTCAGCTTGGAGACTAAACTATCCTCAGCTGCTGGCATTGATTACAGTAGGATTTCTCAGATCCAGGATTGTCAACAGTGCAGCACAACAGATGGCAGCACCAGAGGAAATTGCAATGTATGTAAGACCCTGATGTTTTTCACCACGACATCTTCTAACAGTGGTAGACACTGGACCCTTTTGAGAACTGCCTGCACTACTGCTTCCATTAGTTGGTGCTGTCCCTAATAAAAGTTACGGGAGTTAAAAACATCTTAGTGTAAACTCGAGAGATGTTCTATCCAAGTCAGAGCTGATACACACAGGCAGCGTGGGGAATACTGAAGTGCACTGCCAAGCTCAGGCTCTACCACTTTCGTAGCTGGCGAGAACTTGGTACTTCAGAGCTGAGAAGTTCTCTCTGAGGATCCCAGATTAAGTCCCTTACATTTCAAATAAAAAAACAACCCACCCTGGTTTGTACTGACAAAGCTAATGCAAGGCTAGTACTAAAAGCATTGGCATATTGAATGTTGAACAATTTTAGTAAAGCACATTTTTAGGTCACAATAAAGTCCAGTAACATCATATATTGTTAATCAGAAGTGTAACCATATGAGTGGCTATGTTAACATTTATAACCCTAATTAATGTATCAGGATACTGTGTTGAATGAGTTTGTTCCTAAACTGTCAGCTCTGGGTTTCATGATTCCTACATTTTGAACAAGATTGCTCAGTACAAGTCTAGATTTGAAAAAAAATTAAAGCATTAAAACTTAATCCTCAGGCAGCAGCAATGCGGGTGTACATAACAGTCAAAGTGTGACAAACTTTCACTCTGAATCACTAGTCACTTGTTTGGATACTGCATAAAAACCTATTTCAATTGCAGACATTATTCCAAAGCCCAACATGAACGTTATAGTCACTGGTACTTCAGAGCTGCATCATATGTTCAGGGAACGTAATAAATACACCCTCAAGTACAGACTAATTCCAACCCTGATTGGCTTGTCAGAGTTAGCAGGATCACAGCAAAGGGGGCAGCCACTGGGATGTCAAAGGCTCTTAGCATTCAACTTCAGCTCTCCAGCTCCAAAGCCCAGGAAGACCAGACGTCTCTAGAGTTCTACGGAAGAGAGGCTACCTGGCCAGGTTTAAGACCAGCTTATTTATTCTTATGACCCTAGTATGCGTGGGTGACTCACAGTAGTACTCAGGAAGTGCACCACCCCCTGTAACCCTGCCAAAAAGATAATTGCTAAATGGGGTGCTCCCTCATGCCCCTCTCTGTTCTTCTGGGTGGGCCTCCCTGCACCTCCTCCCCTGCAGGCACCAGTCGCCTATGCTAGTAAGGATGTTAATGCTTTTTTGTCACTTTTCTGCATTGAAACCACTTTTTGGGGCCCCATTTTTACTGTAGAGCCAACTACCATGGCAAGGTTGCATCTTCTTAATTAATTTAAATTCTATAATTATGAGAAATTCATCCTATTCTTAGGCCTCCTTAGAGCGATTTTGTTTCTGGCTGCCTGATTAAGTGCAAGTGTACGCCAATGACGAATTCACAGTGGCATTAATTTATAATCTGAGAATTCCTCAGTGCATTTGGAAGGAATATAAATTTTATAAGAGGATTGCTCTTATATTAATCTGATCACTCCTGGCATACATCTGCATATCTATGTTATTTTTTTTGTTCAGTGGAATTTGCTCTCAATGCTCTGCACACATTGTTACACTTTTTAAAAATACTAATCCTGAATTTGCCCCTGCTATGCAAGCAGACATTCTTTGGGTTTTGTTTTGTTTTTTTGATTAAAAAAATAAACCCGCTTTTAAAGTCCAAAAAATTTCATCATTATGGAATAAATGCTTTGCAAACCAAGTTTTCAGCTAAATGCCAAGCCAATCACCACAGACTGAACAATTAAACCATATAATTCATGAACCGGTCCATATTTGTATTACAAAGAAATCAGCGATCCTGGGTTCTGAGTGCCAGACACTTTGAATGCCTATCACTTCTGAGGCTGAAGGAAATGAAGGAAAGGATGCTTAGTTTTATTTTTAACTACTCTTTTTAAATAGAACAATCATTCTGGATTGTTTGTTTGCTATCCTGATATTTAATCTGACTCCTTTTTTGCCCCAGAGAAGTGACTCCCTGTTTGCAAGAGCAAATCAGAGCACTTCTATGCCTGTCTGCACTCACAATCACTTAGAAATTCAAGTAGTCAGACCAGCTTCTGCACTTGAATGGCTGGTACAAATTGCACCACCAAAATGGAGGCGGCCCATTAGGAACTGTGCTCTAAAGTGTGCTTACAAGAATATACCTAATCTTTTGCAATGCTCCAACTGCTGCTCCATTAAACCATTAAAACATCCACTTAAGACCTTAAGAAACAAGTTTTGGTCCAGGGTTAAGTCATAGTGGCTTGCATCTGCTACCCAATTCCAACCTTGTTATCTCAATTTGATTGAGGCCTGGACTACACTTGACATTTACGTGAACACAGCTATGTAGCTCAGGGTCTGAAAATTCAACAGCCCTGAGCAATGTAGGCATGCTACGCTGCATGCCGCTAGGAGCCCGGGATCAGCTGGGGACTCCCCCAGATGATCCTGGGCTCCCCACAGCATTTCCCAGGGAGCCTGGGGTCAGCTGGGGAGTCCCCCGCTGACTCTGGGCTCCCTGCAGCTACCCCTTTGAATGTGCAGATGAGTGGTTCAAAGGGACAGCCACTGCATAGCTGATCCGCAGATCAGCTGTGTGGCGGCTGTCCCTTTGAACCACGCATCCATGCGATTCAAAGGGGCAGCTGCCATATTAAAAAAAATGAGGATCTTTAGAAAAAGCGCCCCGTTTTCGAAAGAACCGCATCTAGACTGCGGTTTCAATTTTGAAATAGCACTTTTTCGAAAGAGCACCATTATGTGATTATGCAAATGAAGCACGGGATATTTAAATCCCGGCTTCATTTGCACTTTCTAAGTGCTTCATTTACATCCCTCTGCCGACAGAGGGATGTAGTCTAGACACACCCCTAGTGTGGCTCACTGTCCTCTGTAGTAACGCTTAGACCACTTACAGCAAGAGATAAGAACAAGGGAGCTCTACAGCCTAAACTGAGAGCCAACTGGCTTCATAGTGTAGGAGCCTCTACAGCTTGAGCTAAGCTCCAGAGGTCCCTGGTTCAAATCTGCCTGGTGGTAGTTACACAAACAATAGCCAGGCTTGGGATAGGATGGAAGGATGTGCTAACAGATCTAATGCTTATTATAAAGGGCATGTACCATGGTTTACTATTCCACATTCAATTTTTATATTAAATGGTACTGGGCCTATTTTAGGGGAAGCAGTATTTTGCCTCAAATTCTGAATTGACCAGTGTCCTGCTACAGGCAAATATGGTTTCATTGTCCCAAATGCCTTGAGTCTGGAATGTCCATATGGGATTTTAATATTTTTTGTCAGCAGGAATATACGAGAGATTAGCTGAAAATTAAAGTATTTACTTCTGGGCATAAACCAAAGTATAATAAATAGATAATTGGCGACCACTCTACTGTACAGGGCAAGTCTGTTTCTTATCTGTTTATATACTTTACAGTCACGTGATCCGGCATGATTTCAGTTAGCTGGATGTCCACTTACCATGGGTGTAGCCAAGTTTCCCACAGTCCCATAAAGTTTGTTTACAGCCACCAGTCCTGGCTCTTAGAGTTTTGTTCTATTATTTATCTCTAATTGACCCCTAAATGTCCCAGTAAGTAGTGGGATTGTTGATAATGGTGCTACACAACAGTTATCTCCTGTGGTCCGGCAAATTCTCTGGGTCAGCACCAGTCAGGTCCTGATGGTGCCAGACTAGAGAGGTTCAACCTGTAGTTGCTTTATGCAGGGCAGAGTTGGGTGAATGCTCTACCAAAGCACAATGCCTCCATGTTAATTATTAGGTGCAATTTCAGAGTATGACTTTACATCGGCTTCCAAACTTAAGTTTGGAGGAACAGCTTAAGTCTAAAACGTCAAAATTTTCAAGACTTTCACATGTCTAACGTCTGCATTCTTGAGGGTTTCAGGAACTAGGTTGAGTCAGGATTTAGAATTGAAGCTATCTGTAAATAATCCGGTGTAAATGCAACGAATATGTCTCCCAGGCTCTCAGATTTAAAGTCGTCCATAGATTTGACAAACGTTTGGAAGTACTGAATACTAAGCTAAAGAGGGGACTTCACAGCTCTGTTTCAAACACAGTGGGCTCATTACGAGGGGAAGCCTGGAGGCATTGAGAGACACAACCATGCGCCATCAGGTCCACCCAAACTTGAAGACTTGCTACATTACTTACTATTTTGTTATCTGAGAAGTATATAAAACTTTCCCCAATTTTGACTAGAATCCTTGTAACTCACTAGTTCAATAATTAGTACATTGGTTACATACCAATAGTGTTTCAGTTATACAGACAATTACTTTTATTTGCCTGGTCACTGGCAAAAAACAAAGACTTAATGTGAAATTAATTTTCTTGATAGCCTAAGTGGGACAATTTATTGTTAACTTTTTAAATTTCATGTTTGTTTTATAGGGTGTTTTAAAAGTTAAGGAGAAGGGTAAAAACTGTGTTTATCTTCTGTACTGTGAAGATTTACAACTTTGTATTTATCCTAGTGAGTGTTCTGGTTAATTACTAAGACGCTATCTTAACATTTGATTTGCATTTGCAATTCCGTACAGCCTTTATTGTCATTAAAAGCTAGAGTCTTTCAAAGAAGCAATTGCTGCATGCTGCCCTGAGCACAAAAGATTTTTCAGAGTCCCAATGAAAGCTCCACCACCACCACTGAAGTTCTAATTGTGCTCTTAATGGATTTTCCCCTCTGTCATAGATATCTGTTTACATTTTGAACTGTGCAGTCCGGATGGTAAGCAACAGACAAAACACCAACTACCTTCTCTTGGCTTCTTCATATCGGAGGCGTAATCTGACCTTCTCAGCCAGCTGATTATTAGTGCTTGTAATAAACTAGGAAATAAAAAACAAAACCGGAGAATTAATAAATAGCTATTATGCCTTGTGACATTCTACACTGAAATTTTAGCGCTGGTTACTTGTCAATTAAATTTAATTCATAGAGTCAAGTGATTATTAGACTGAAAATTGTTTCCTTTGATATTTTTACGATTATGTGCTTTGGGTATTTAAAAACGGATACATGATGCAAGAATTAACTTGCTCTCCACTTACAGAGCACAGCAGAAACTAATTCACATTTATGATTGGGGCCCAGATTTTCTTGCCTTTCCATTTAAAACCACAACCAGGGACATTTTGTGAGGTTATTTTTACTGTCTCCCTCTTGTGAAATGTTACAATATGTCTTATGTTGGCCTGTGTTATTTAGACTGAAAAATCTGCAAGGCAAGGAACAGAAAGCTAGCAAGGGCTAGTCACTCTAGTGAGGACTGGCAGGATTGGTCACCATGATACCTTGTTGCACCTGCGCAGAGCCTCAGTGACACTCACTTGACTGCACTGAGCTGATCGCCAGACCAAGGCCTAATGTTTGAGAGGCACCATGGAAAGGTATAGTGCCAAAAGACACTACCCATTTTTTAATTTTAATACTAAACTATACTTCAGCAACTTGCTATTCAATTTTACTAAGATGTAGTAAGAAGCCACCTTTTTTGTGCATGAAAGTCAAGAAGTGTGGGTTAGAGGGTTCTATATATCTTTGAAAGTTAAGGATATTTACCAACAGACATTGGTAGAATTCACCCCAGAAGGAAAATTTTAAAGCCCTAAGGATTTAATTCTCATTTACAATAATAGGATTCAAAGATAAGCTGCAGTCTGGTGGAGGTCCAACACCAGCATTATGTCCCACTTAAGTGCCATCTATGTTTTTAAGGGCGCATGAGCCTGCAATCCTCCTCTTTACAGGGTTGCATTGTAACACATTGTAACAAAAAGTAGATTTAAAAAGAATGGTAACATTATTTATTTACAATTCAAATGCTCAGCTAGTAGAAATTAACTTAATGAAATGACCCAGCCCTGCTGGTTTGTGATCTTCCTCAAAGCTAAATCCTTAGGTAGCCTTGAAAAAGTCAGTGTGTCACAGTGCTCATTTTATCCTGCAAGGATTAACAGAATATTCGGTGTCTCAAGGAAGAAATATTTGGGGGATGCCTACAGCAGAGCACCCCACCTGGCGCTTGCTGGAGTGGCGCACCAGGATGCACCACCTTACTGTCACTTGTGGCTCTAACTCCTGAGCTGCGTGATATTCTCATGTGGGGCTTCCTCAGTGTCCCTAACTGAAGCTGATGTGCTGAGGCTGAATAATGAAAGAGTGATTGGAGCGGGGGGCCAGACTGAGGGTCTTTCATTTCCCAGGTAGGTGTCCTAATCCCTGAATTACAGAGCCACTCCCACACTCAGGCCCAATGACAACTGGAGAGAGAGGAAAGGAGGGATGGAAGAGAGAGAATATCTCTGCAGTCCAGGGATTAGGGCACCCACCTTGGAGCTAAGAGATGCCTATTCAAATAATCTTTCCTCTGCTGGCAGAAAGGGGGGAATTGAATCCAGGCAAGTGCTCTGACTAGGCTTAAAGTTATAAGACTTCAAGGCCCCATGATTGCTACCTTCTCCTCCATTTGGAATGGAGTTGCCATTAGAGTTACGTGAACAGGTCAAATGAAACTTCAGCGATACCACTCTGATGTTGAAACTCTGAAGGGCCAACAGTTAATAGTTCTGTGTCCTACCTTGAAGATTTGCAATATAGCAACACTGATCTCCGGTGCAGAGGAACATTTTTGCATGTATTTGTGTGACATGTTACTCACATTTCCTGAAACGTCCGTTTGGGAGCTAACATCCAGATACTGCGCAGGTAAAGAAAGGCTGGAGTTTTCCAAGGATGCACTGCTGGCCCAGAGGTCTGACTGTGATCCTCTGTCAATCACAAAGCCATCCTTTAACCTGGCTAAGCTCTAAAACAAGAATTCACAAAGTCATCTCTTCTCTTGCCAGAAAAATATCACCAGCTGCACAACATCATTACACTGCATGATCTATTTAAGCTTGAGTAAAAATCACAGTGACCCTCCTTTGATAAATAGTTTCTTATTAGGAATGTGTCTCTCAGAGAAAGCTTTTCAAGGGATTTCTTTGATGTTCTTGCCTTCATTTTAGAGATCGGGGGATGATAAAGTGAGTTAATTGAAGCCAATATCATATCATACCCTCTTTGAGTTTGTGATCAGTTAATAAAACTGAAAAGATGACAGCTCCACTACAAAGGTCACGCTTGGTCCTTTTATATTAACTCCTGAATGAATAATTATTTTCCTTGAAATAAAAGATTTAGTTTGCCCTAGATATTGTGAACACTTCCGGTTACAATATATCAGCTTTGCAAGAGTGTTTCATAGCCATTCCCTAGTTCTTTCCATCAATGGCTCATCATTTACAATTATTTCAGTACCTGAATGAGATCTTGTTTTTCCTTCTCTCCTGAAGTGATCGCTTTCTTGATAGCTTTCATTTCACTTAATATTGCTTGTGCCTCATCAAGTTTGTATCCACCTTGAGTATCAGACATTTTCATGTCAATTCTGCATTAAAATGAAAGAGACTTAAAACACTCCAGATATGCCTGAAATAATTTAGGCATATGACTCTGTAGTTCAAGCTTATTGAAGAAATTTTCAATGGTCACATTTCAAATGCTAAAACACATGCAACTTTCTAAGTCTATTTCCAAACATGTAAACACTCTTAAATATGGGCTTTCCTCACCCAAAAGAAGGGGAGAACAGAGTTAGTGAGTGATCATGCTTTTTTCCCCCTCTTCTGAATAAGTTACTTCATGATATGCAGTTACATTAACCTTGAGAATTCCACTATTCTGAAACTAACTAAGAAGAGCTACTTTAATGCCATCCCTTTGTTTTTTGACACACCCACAATGAGAAACAAGTGCAGTGAAATAAAATTCCTATTATTGCCAACATTATATGTTGGATCAAATACCAGTGGAATTACTCCAAATGGATACACATATAAGAGCAGAATTTGGACCATGGATCCTTTTACTTGTCTTCCTTCATGTGGTAGGAACGGTCAACAGAACAAACATCATGGACACATCTATCCTAGCTCTGTGATATCTTGCAGCTTGACCTTGCAAACACAACTATTCACAATGGTCACCATACTACATTGTCCCATTCACAAGGTAATAAGCACTTTCAGAGTCAGAGGGCCCTAAAGTCACATTCCAGAAAGCACCTGGTCCCGCTGAAAAGTTCAGGTCTGGTCTTTTCAGATTTCTTGATAAGAACCCCTCAAAACTGAAGAACATCACAAGTTCTCCACATAGACAATGGCAAAATCAGACTAAATTTATATTCAAAATAGTGCAAGGGAGACACTTTTGTCATGAATTTTAGAGACTACGCCCTCAGTTAGTGTCCAGAAACTGGTCATGAAGTTTTATTCTGTATCACTGTTATTTTCTGTATCACTTATGGTACAGCAATAGACTATAAACAGTGGATTTTATAACGTACATTATGACAACATGTAAGTAAACTTGTGTAATCCCAAGTCTGGTATTTCTGAAGAATGCCAATTAAATGTGAAAATTGCAACCTAAAGTGTCAGCTCAGTGCGCCAAAGTTAAAATGTCAAACACATTTTAACAGCAAAGTATGTTAAACTACTGTCACCTCAGGGTGAGTACAAAACTAAAAACATACAGAACCCCCCTTCACAGTAGTTTCTTCTCGATTCTAGTAACAGAGCTTCTCTGTACTCCAAGTACAGTAAAACTCCAATGGTCCGGCACTCCTGATGGTCCGGCAACATCTGGAACCCGGAAGTGCTCCGGGCAGCTGGACAATTGGAGCTGCTCTGCCCCCGGCTTCCCCGAGTCAGCTGCTGGTCAGTTTCAGCAGCAGCTGACTTGGGGACGCCTGGGGCAGAGCAGCTGGAGTGCTGCCGGGTTGGTCCCCTAGCACCACCCGTTGGTGCTGTGGAACCAACCCGGCAGCACCCAGCTGCTCTGCCCCAGACTTCCCCAAGTCAGCCGCTGCTGAAACTGAACAGCGGCTGACTCCGGGAAGTCTGGGGCAGAGCAGCTGGGGTGCTGCCGGGTTGGTCCCGCAGCACTGAGGGGCGCATCCCCCCCACTCCACCCCAGACTCCTCATAGCCCCCAACCCCTTCCGATAGTCCGGCATATTTGATAATCCGGCACCCCCTGGGTCCTAAAGGTGCCGGATTATCGGAAGTTTACTGTACTTTTAAGCAGGACCACTGCAGATGGGGGTGAGGGAGGAGTAAGAGAAAGTATTTAACTAGAAGTATGGCTGCTGTTACTGCCTCAAACAGCAATAGGCAGAGATCTGCAGCCTTCAGGGAGGCTGTGGGGGCAGCTGCACTGATCTACCACACAGTGAATTATGCTTGATACATTTGTGCAAAAGCTGCACCTCTATTTTAAAATAGATTAGGTTGGAAGTAGCACTTAGGCATTAATGGATACAAATAATATTGTACACAGAGATAGAACTACAACCCACATCTGGTATACACTCCTCCTCTATGCCTAAGGCAGGGGTAGGGAATCTTTTTTGGGTTGGGGGGCCATTGACCCACCGAAAAAATCAGTTAGGGGCCACACACAAGTGAGAAGTGGGGACTGGAGCACCAGCACAGTGCTGGAGGGGGGCCCTGAGCCTTGGGGGCTGGAATAAGGCAAACCGGGGGCCACATCCAGCCCCTGGGCCTTAGGTTCCCCACCCTGGCCAAAAGTGACAATTACAGACTCCACAACTCATCAAAAGTCATTAACCATCCATTTTAGACTTACTGATGATACAGGGTGAATTTCAGCAGGGCATCAGCACGGCTTCTGCTGGTCTGGGCATTTCAGCATGCTAGCACCCATGTGCAGCCACAGAAGGTGGGATTTGCATACACAGATTTCATCACTCAAACACATTGGTAGAATCTACCACTTGCACTAGGTGAGGTTAGTGCAACAAAGCACATGCAGGTATAAGCCAAGAGGGCTGATCTACACGATCGCAAACTAATTTATGCAACTTCAGTTACATGACTAACATAACTGAGCTGGCTACACTGCTGTGTCCACAGGAGAGCATCTCCTGTAGACTTCCCTTATGCTTCTTGGGGAGATGGGCGAGTGCTCTCTCCCATCGATTTGATGGGTCTTCACCAGGCCTGCTAAATCAATACTCGCTGCATCAATTGCAGCAGTGTCAATCTACCAGCAAGTGAAGACATACCCAGAGAGTTATACCCAGAGGTCTCTGACATCTGCAAACAAATCCATGCAACAGTAATTCCTTTTCTTCTTCCTCCTTAGTGGTACCCTAGAACTGATTTTTCTCATGGTACTGCGCTCTCTTGAAAACCTTAGAATGTGACAAACCTAGAAGCCTTTGTATACATCACCAGAAAATAGAAATCAAACTCCATTAAGGTAATATATTCCTTCCTTCAAAGTGTCATTGTTTAATGACAAGTGAAGTGAATCACTGCACATCTTCCCCACTTCCACATGAAGATCTTCCTCAGTACACAGGATAATTTCATTTCCTCCTTGAATTCATCACCAGAGGAGAAAGACTGGCAGTCTTGGATATAAAGAGCAACTGACAAAAGCTGTGCAAAAGTCATTTTTGGTCTGTATTTGTGCAGCCCCTAGCACAACAGGGCTGTGGTTCATCAGTAGGGGTTCTAGGATGTATGGTAATACACATAAATACCCCTCGGGGATGTGACATATCTGAAACCAACGGATTAGATGCTAAGCAACTGGTTTATAAACTCCCAAGGAAAAGCTTCCTACACATTTGCATGGAAACCAGATTCTACATGTCCTGCATATTAAACAGGGCACAGACATCATACTGAAGTGATGCATTCTCTTCAACAGAAGTAGGCTAAATAACTTGACAGCTGGTCTCTCCTTCCTCCCAAGGGAATTCTACTGTGAGGAGCTGGCACATCCATGGATTTGTAAGTGGTAAAAATTAACCACCTACACTGTATGCCTCATTACTAAGGAAACACCAACTGTTATTCCTACAGTGGTAAGCATCAGGGTCCTTGTCTTTTGTACAGCTTTTCCCCAATGCTCCTAAAAACAATGACCCCTTGAATAAAGACCATGGGCCCTACCCTGGCATCAGTGTTAAGCAATACTAGATGCAGTGGGCAGCACTGTACATTAAATGATGACATAATGTGGCTTCATGACATTGTTGGAAGAGCTCTTTGGAACTAAGGCAGTTGGTAATTGCCCATATTTACTACAATAGCACCTGTGTGCTATGTGTGATGCTTTTCTGTCAGGCATGTGCCCAGCTGCTAGCACCCCAGGAGCACACAAAAGCAGAGAAAAGGCTAGCATTGTTCAAGCAGCTAAAGAACCAGGGAGTGGTGGTTGGAAGGGAAAAACAACTTTTTACCAGAAAATAAAACTGACAGTGCATTAAACTTACTTCTTTAGTGTCTGGAAGCCATGTTCTTTGTACTGCAGTTCCTGCCTCATGTGAGCTACCTCTCTCTTCAATTTATTAACCTGTAGTAATTGGAAGAGTAAAGTGTTACATTTTCAGACTGATACGTCCATTAATATTAGAAGTACAATATTAGCCACACCATTAGAACATTCTTAATCAGCAGGGGCACATCAGGCTGAATCACCTAAAAAAACCCATTTAGCACAATCAACAGCCAAAACTACTACTTCATTTGGACAGTGTTATAACATCTCCCCTTACTGCAGAGAGATTCTTCCACTTCCTAGAAGTTAAGTGGCATCAAGTTAGGTGCAAGAGATGTGAAATTCTTAAATCTTAAAAAGACAAGTTGACACAAAGATTAAAAGGTGACAGATATGGAAAGCAATGAACGTCATTTTTATTCAATAACGTTTAATGTCCTGACAGACTCTTTAAAATGGTTAAGTAAGACTGTGCTTAATTGCAATGATAAAAACCACTTACTGAGTTGTCCCAATTAAGAGATTTCATTGTACAACTAACAAAGCAGGAAGAGAATATAAATTGTGACTACATGGACCCAGTAGTTTTCTCTGTCATGCTGCTCCTCAGAAGCCTGACTCACCTACTTTACTTCTGGTCATTTTTGTTCCCAGTCTAAAATCTCCAGAAGAGAGGACCACATCCTAACAGTCTGCACAAAAGAGCTGCAACTGTCTGGAGACCATTCCTAAGCATTTGCAGTACACAGTCGCCACCTAGTTAAATACCTCATAATATCTATAGCAACTTATGCTCTATTAGCTTTCAGGCAAGCTCTGAGCCTTCAAGAAAAATGTGTTACAGCTGAACTTTGGGACAGTGGTCTCAGAAAGGCAGAAGCATTAGCTCCCTCAACTGCCTAGGTATCCCCCTTAATATTTATCATGAGGTTCTGAAGCTTCTTAAAGATTACTGGTGGAAAGCAAAGGTCCATTTGCACTACTTACCCTGGATTTTGTAGTAGCAATTTCAGCTTTAAGGATCTCCGGGTCATATTTAGAACTAGATGATGAGCCAGAGTGCACTGGAAGGAAGAGCATATGTTGAATTAAGAATTTTATTGCATGGTAGCATGAGCGTTACAACACACCACCCAAACCTGAAAGGAGGAATCCAACATTGTACGTACAACCTGAAGATTAAATATTGATTCTCTGAGCACTAATGCTCTTTCCTGAGAAGACCAATTTGTCTTCATCTTTGCTTCCCTTCATGCTCAGCTCTCTCTGCATATCCCAAGTAAAACAAGACCTTCTCAGCTCT
Source organism: Rafetus swinhoei (assembly GCA_019425775.1). NCBI lineage: Eukaryota > Metazoa > Chordata > Testudines > Trionychidae > Rafetus > Rafetus swinhoei. The sequence continues at coordinate 34,770,665 of CM033428.1, read as the reverse complement.
CCCCCACCTCAACCTCCTCTTCTCCCCCATGTTGCTTCTGCACCTCTTCTTGCAGTGTGACAGCATCCAGTAACATGGTCAAATAATCACACCAGGATGCATACTGGAGAAGGCTGGAAATGCAAAACCTGCTTCATCTGTAAGTCGTGGCCTGGCACCAGTCCCCAGCAATCAAGATCGCTTCTTTCCATGTGGCACAGTGCCCAAACACTAGGTCTATACCCAGTTGCTTGTTCTCCAGATCCATTAACAAAAGCAAAACACCCACACCACACCCCAGAGGTAGGAGGCGGTGAGGGGGAAAGCATGTAGGATTTCAATTTTAAAATAGGTTTTTCTTGTAAACAAATCCATCAAACACCCAACATAAGTAAAACTGAAGAATGAAATTCAGCCTTCTGGAAGGCCTGAGGACATGGCAGACCATAGGATGTGCCACTGTGGATTAGACCAATGTTCCATCAAGTGCAGCCTCTTGTGTTCATCAGTGGACAAAGCCCTTATGCTTCAGAAGGCACAGCACTGCACAACTGGGAGCTATTTTAAGGGGTGGCTGGGGACAAGGAAAATGTTTTCTGATCTGTGCAATTATCCATTTATGCTCTGCAGCACAGAACTGTAGTTTGGCTTTCAGAGACATTGGCAGGATGCTATCAGAACCCTCCAGCGTGAGCATACCCTTTATCGTTCAGAGTCCTAAGTAATATACAGCAGAAGTGAATGGGATTCAGAGACAGGTAAAAGCTTCAGGAAGAGACTGGAGCAGTTTACTTTAGAGATGAGACATGGGACACAGTGGAATGGTGGCATATGGGGCGGCTGACAGAACTGCTGGAACCCTGGGAAAGGTGTGTGTTGGGGGGCCTGGTTCCATGCCCCCAAGGAGGGACAGGGCTGGGGGCCAGCCTCCCCCTGCCAGTCTTTCAGCACCACCTGGAGCATGCTGCCACCCAGGGCTCTTACAGAAATGTAAAGGCCTGGGTTCTGGCTGCCACCACTGCCAGGAACCCCAAGCCCTTTTATTTTACTGGGCCCCGGGACAGCTGCACTCTTCCCTCTTCCTCCCTCCCATCAGTGGGCCTGGGGCCATAGCGAAGTTAGGCTATGTTTACGCTGGGAAGGTTTGATGACAAAAGTGCTGTTGACATGCAAAAGTTGCCAAAAGTGAAAACCGGTCAAACCAGGTTTTTTTTGCCTCCCATTGTTGACATTCTAGGGGCACATTGCTAGCTCCCCGTCGACAGAGAGAGGAAAGCAATGCGGGTAAGCACCCCACAGTGCAGTGTTGTGGGAAGGCAGAGCTGATTTCTGCACTTCTTGGGATCCCCTCGTAGCTCTGTGAGCTCTCTGTGCTGAGTAATGTCAAAGCAGCACAGAGTCCCTCCAGCTCTCCCACTGCAGCAGCAGTCTGCCTGCTGCTGTGTTCCTAGTACAGGGCAGAAGAGAAGCATTTCAATGATTTTGCTCTTTCTTTGTTCCCCAAACAGAGCAGCTCTCTTAGCTGTCAGATACTTCCCAGAGCTTTGAAAGGGAGGAGTCCATGCCTGCAGGGAAGCAGAGATCACAAAACACGTTAGCAGAGCCATAAGGGCAGGCATTGTGGGATACTGGTGGAAGCCAGTTCTTTCAACAAAGAAAACAGCAGAGTCCACACTGGCTCTTTGTCAACAATAAAGGGAGGGGAAAAGACAAAAGTCTCTCGCAGGGATGGAATTTTTTGGTCACCAAAACTGATGTTTTTCCCCTGCAAAAGTCACATTGCAGTGTAAACAGTCTCACTGTTTTGTTGCCAAAAGGCAGTTTTTAGTAACAAAACATGCCAGTGTAGACAAGGCCTTAGATTGGGCAGTTCGATTCAGCCTCTCAGTGGAGAAGAACATTTCAATGAAACTAAAAGGCAGCAAAATTTAAAATGCTTGACTGCCTTTTATATATCTGTGAAATAAAATGAACATTTGAATTTGAATGACATTTGGCTAATCCCCATACCAACAGTTGTTCCAAGGCCAGAGTTTCAGAAGCAATCCTCGCTTTCACTTGTCATGAAACACCACCTGGAGAATCTTCAGGGGTGTAGAACAGAAAGAGCCAGCTCTACTCTACTGCTCATCCAGCCCCATTGTAAGTAGTATGTGTGGGCACAGCTACCTGGTCACTGAAGACAATTACACAGCACCCAGGGAATTGCCATGAACGTAAGTACCAAACCACTCCTTGACAGCCCCAGCTTTCAGAGGAACAGAGAGGTGACAGTCAGGCACGTCTGCCCATGTTACTTAACTTTCCCACCATACACTGGCAGACATAGCTGGGAATCTAGCATTAATTACATTTAATTAATTTACATTTTGCTAATCCCCACCCATACTGATAATTTGCACACCTGAGACACTGGTGACTCTTCTCTTCAGCAGTGACTGAGTAGACCATAATGCAGTGAGATTTCATATAAAGTGATTGCAATACTTGTACAAAATAAATGCGAAAAACAGGAAATAATTTTGAAGATAGATAAACCAGTGAGAAGAGGCAAGATACCGCCCTTAATGTAAGAGGTGTCTCCTATCAGGAGCAGGCTGCAAAGAGTTAACTTTACCCCAAAACAAGTTTCACAACCAGAGTTTTATTACAAATGGTTTCCCTGCTTGTATCACAATACTGTTTCCCACTTGCTAGAGAGTTTGTTTATACTTACAGCTGATCTGAGAGCCTACTTTGTGCTCCCAAACGTCATGCAGCTGCCTATATTCCTGCTGGGCCAGTTCAAGTCTCTGCTGTTTCACCTGGTAGATCTCTTTCTGAGCAGCGATTGCCTCTTGGGCCAGTACCAGATAGTCCTTCAGCATATGTTCTTGCTCCCGTCGCCATTGCACACGAGGGTCCTCTATCTGTGTGGTTTCTTAGCAGATATAAAAATCCTTACTCAAGAGATGGACAGGATAATATTGCTCAACACAAAACAGAGACACCCACAGAACAAGTGTGCTTAGCATGGGTCACTTCACCTTCCCTCACTATGCCAGTATTTAGAATGTAACTCACTACTCATTGATGTCTATTAATTGCCCAACAATCTGCTGATCTGAAATGAAATTGGTTGTGTTGAATTACTGTACAAAAATGACACATGGTAAAATAGTAAGTGCTAGTTTCAGCAATAAATTCTAGTTATCCTAAAAGTTATCGTGGAACTCTTTCTAGTCCGAACATTTTTTTAAAGAAACACCAAAAAAATATTGAGGGCTTCAGACTTCCCAGGTGTGGGGTGGGTTTGTTTGTTTTGTTTTTTTGGGCATCATCTGTTCTGAATATGTAATTTATAAATGCCACTTCAGAAACCAAGAATTTTAAGGAAAACATTATTACAGATGTAACACTATCCATGTGACTTCTCTATAGTCACAGCAAAAAAGAGAGCAAAATAAAATGTTTGGCAATGAAGGACTAAATCTGTAGGGGGAGGGGATCAAAATAGAGAATATAATATATACGGGAGAATTAAGTCATTTAATGTCATCAAATGCATCCCTTTAAGACTTGTCCATACTTGAAACCTAGCTCAAATCCACACCCTGAGCATTGTAGCTATGCCAACATAGTCTTCATGTAGAGGAAGCTAGGTCATTGGAAAAATGCTTCCATCAATCTACCTACCATTGTTCAAGGATGTGTTGTTCCTACAACAATGGGGAAAAAACTCCTATTGCTCTATCCTACATCTATACCATGGCACTGTAGCAGTCTTGACATCCTACAGGTGGCATCTCCAAAAACCGGTACTCTCTGGTCTGGCAACATCCAGGGTCTGGCAGGACCACAAATGCTCCTGGACCAGAGTGGCCTGGAACCTAATGGAAGGAGGGCCAGCAGGGCTGGAGGAGCCCCACAGCAATGCTGGGACAAGGGACTGGAGAACACCAGCAGCTCGCGGCAGCACAGAGCTAGGGCCTGGTGAATCCCAGGCATCCGTGGCAGCATGGGGCCGGCAGCTGTAGAAGCCTGGGTTCCCGCGGCAGTGCGGGGTCAGGGGCTGGAGAAGCCTATTTTCCTACGGCAGCGCAGGCCAGGGTCAGCAGGGTTGCCAGGTGTCTGGTTTTGACCCGGACAGTCCAGTATTTTCACTTCCTGTCCGGAAAAAAAATTCAAAAAATACCGGACACTTGAAATGTCCGGTATTTTCTGGTTTTTTCCCTTGCCAGGAGGCGAAAATACCGGACACCTGGCAACCCTAAGACACACTCGGCAACTGGGCCCAGCCCTCGTCCCCTCCCCCAGGCCCGTCTCCCCCCCTCAGGCCCCTGGCCCTGGACCACCGCCCCCTCTGCTTACCTGGGGGGGAGGGAGGGGAGAACTCGATCAAGAAAACAAGATGGCCTCCGGCAAAAAGACCTGAAGCAAGGGGAAGCAATGCATTCCCTGGGTCTTAGTGCTCAACCTCTCCCCTCTCACACTTAAAGGGGCCATGCTGTTTTAATGCTATTTTATTTTATTTTATTTTATTTTTTGCTCAATAACTTTTGGGGTCCTTTTTTTTTGGCGCAACAACTTTGGTCTTCCCCCTTTATTTTGGGGGTTTTTTTGGAAGGGGGCAGGAGTTGGTATTTTTGGTTAAACCATCTGGCAACCCTAAGGGCTGGAGAATCCTGGCCACTAAAGGCAGCCCAGGGCTGGCAGCAGCAGAGTGGGGGAAACAGGGCCAGAGGCAGGGGACACCTCCCCTGGTCCGGCAAATTCTGTCCAACCTGTATAAGCATGACCTAATTATGTTGTATTATTAGTGCCTTGAGACAGGAGTAAACTTCTATTTTCCACATTTAAAGGTTGTACAGCATTATCATTCTACTCATTTTAAGGGCAAAGGAGAACTGTAATAAGGAAAATCATTTTTACAAAATGGAACTGTTATCCTGGACAGTTTAATGGACACTGTAACCCCATTACTCCAATACAATGAGTTAATTCATAGCGTTCTGGGTGTCTATGAAGAAAAGTGCACAGTATACATAAGTTGCCACTCTTAATACAACTTATATTTTATATAATACAACTTATATTATATATTAAATAAATACTATGTATTAAATATAATACAACTTATATTTTATAATAACTTCTATTATTCCATTTTGGTGGTGTGAGCAAGTGTTTGAAAAATACCTCATTTTTATTCTCAGCCCTACTATACGTGCCGGTTTGAAGCCTTAAAACAGAAGCGCCCATTGTTCAACTGACTTTAAATGCTCTAGGATGCCTGAACTTATCACGCTTCAATGAGGATGTCTAGTTACAACATATTGAATAATTAATAAAAAAGGGCTTGGTGGAAACCATCTGTGGGATACTAGTCTGCATATTTTAAGAGTTTCTTTAAATATTCAGTAGAAACTGCCACAGCTGAAGCTCTGAAGAGGTTTCCAGTCAACCAAAGGATTATCTTCATAGTTGGAAGATACAGGATCAAGAGAAGCACATACATTTTGATGAAAACCCTAGATGTAACTCTAAATACTTACAGCAGTACAACTAAGGCCTCAGCACTGTTGGCTACACTACAAGGGGGACACAATTACACAGGGAAAAGCCCCCTGCCCACTCCCTCAGGAATGTGTTTTTAAACAATTGCCTGATCTGCACACGTCGCTAGAGATGTGCAGCACACACACGGCAGTTTAAAGGAGCAAATGTTGTAACATGGTAACTGGCACAGCTTCAACATAAAGGTTACAAAAACAATACAAAGCAAAACCCCAAGAGATGCAGCAATCTAGTTTAGATACAGCCTTTTCCCACCAAAGTTGAATATTGCTTTCATTAATAGGGTTGCCAGATGGTCTCCCAAAAAATACCAGACACCTGGTACTTTTTGGTCGGAAAAAAAAAAAAAAAAGTGGCAATCGCAACCCCATCTCCCAGCTGGGACCCTCAGCCACTCCCCCCGCCCCAGCTAGGCTTCTGAAGCGCCCAGAGCAGTGATTGCAGCCCTGCCTCCCAGCTGGGACTCCCCACCTGGTAGCGCTCTGGGTGCTTCAGAAGCCTTGCGGGGGCAGGGGGAGTGGCTGGGACTCCCAGCCACTCCCCCGGCCCCGGCTAGGCTTCTGAAGCACCCAGAGCAGCGATCACAGCCCCGCCTCCCAGCTGGGACTCCTAGGCTGGGAGGCGGGGCCAGCCACTCCCCCCCGCCCCTGCCAGGCTTCTCTGCAATCACAGGCTCCTAGCGCCAATCATGGCCTCGCCTTCCAGCCGCTCCCCCGGCCCACGCCAGGCTTCCGTCCGGTGCGCAGCCGGAAAAATCAGAGAATACCGGACATACACATGTCCAGTATTCTCTGATTTTTTTTTACCGGACAAAGAGCGCAAATACCAGACTGTCCGGTAGAATACTAGACACCTGGCAACCCTATTCATTAATGTAGGCAAGATGAGAGACTGCTGAGAGTCTGAAAAGCTGTTTTAAAATCACTTCTTGTCGAGGGGCAAGACCCCTCGACAGTCCGGATGCCCCAAAGTCGGGGTTGGTGCTCCCTTTTTCGCAGGGGAATTACAGCTCGTAGGCCCAGTTCCTCTCAAATGTCCCTCTACCCAGGACCCTACGGGCCTAGTCCCAGGTTACAGTCCCCTCTATCAAGGTACATACAGTCCTACAGGCTTAGTCTCAAAGTACAGTCTCCTCTATCAGGGTAACTACGGCCCTGCAGGCCTCGTCCACAGTACAGTTCCCTCTATTAGGGTAAATGTGGCCCTGCAAGCCTAGTCACAAACACACGCCCCCCTCGCAGGGTCACTATGGCCTAGGGCAGCGTTTCCCTTTTAAACTTGAAAGAATGTAGCAGAACCCCTAATAACAGTCTAATATATGGGCATCCGCACTGAGCAGCGACGTCATCATCCCCACTCTCCGGCTAAGCTGGCATTAACACATTTATCGTGGCAAACACAAATTACAATTTTTTTTCAATACAATTCATAAATGCTGCCGGGTCGCTGCTCCTGGGGCAGCTGTGGCTGCGGGGGTGGGGCCTTCTCAGCCAGCTGGGCCAGGGCAACCCCCTGCTCCTCCGTGCGGGGCAGATACTCCCCTTCTAAAAGCCGCTGGCTAGTAGGGTTGCCAGCCCTCCCAGTTTCTCAGGCAGTCTCCTGGAATCAGGCTCTATCTTCCAGAGGCTACTGAAGCCACTCTGGGAGATTTTCAACCCCTGAAAGTCCAGCAGTGAGGTGGGGCTAAGGCAGTTTCCCTACCTGCCCTGGCTCTGTGCTGCTCCCAGAAGTGGCCAGCACACCCCTGCTGCTACTAGCCGAGAGGGGCAGAGGAGGGGACGCCTGAGCACCAATTCTGCAGAGCTGCAGCCAATGGGGGCTGTGTGGGAGGTGCCTGCAGGCAAGGGCAGTGTGTGGCACCACCTGGCCCCGCACTCGTAGGGGCTGTAATGATGTGCTGGCTGCTTCTGGAAGCCACATGGAGCTGGGGCAGGCAGGGAGCCCCGCTAAGCAGGGCCAGATTCAGAAAGGGGCTTTAAGGGCTGCAGCCCAGTGCCCTGGGCTAAGGGGGCCCCCTCAGCCTGGGACCCTGGGCTGCAGCCACTAAAGCCACTGTATTCCAGGCCCGCCCGTCCTAGGGTGGGGGAGGCGGATACACGCATTGTCAGTCCTCAATTCCCACTCACCATCCCCCCAGGTACTGCAACGCCATGAGCGCCTGTGAGCTCTCTCCCCCAGCTGCATTCGCCTGGCAGCTTCACCCCCACCGCTCCCATTGGCTGGGAATTGTAGCCATGGGAGCTGTAGGGTGTGTGTGGTGGTTGCGGTGAGCGTGGGGCAGTGCAGCATGTGGAGCTAGCTGTTCCCCATCACCTCCAACGGGGAGCTGCCACCGTGCCAGGGAAGTTCGCCACACCCCAATCCCCTGCCCAAGCCCTGAGCCCCCTCTGCATCCTCCCCCCAAACCCTGCACCCCAATCCCCAGCCCTGAGCCCCCTTCCACACCCTTACTCCCTCACTGACCCCACAGCCCAACCCTGAGCTCCTGTCAGCACCCTAACGCCTTCCCAAACCCTGGTCCCCTTACTCCAACCTTCTGCCATGAGCCCTTTCCTGCATTCCAAACCCCTTGGGCCCAGCATGGAGCCCTCTCCCTCCTGAACCCCAAATGTCTCATCGCCAGCCCCAAGCCCACACCCTCAGTCAGAGCCCTCACCACCTCCTGCCTCAACCCCCAGCCCCTTCCCGCACACTGAACCCTTCATTTTTGGCCCCACCCCAGAGCCTAGGGGGTTCCATAAAATCTAATAGCCAGTAGGCCCCCAGAATTAATCCAGTCCTGCTGCTAATCTCCCGAACAAGAGCTTGCACCCCCGTGCACCTTCTGTCCCAGTCCACAGCCTCTTCCTGTAGCCAGCAGCTCCCCCCGCATACCTCAACCCCCCTCCCTGTGTTCCAATTCCCTGCCTCAGCCTGGAGCCCCCTCTTGCACCCAACCTCCCTCACAGAGCCTGCACCCCCTTACACCTCAAACTTCCACTCCCTTTACCCCTTCTCCCCCATCGGTAGGCCTGCCTGACATAAGATACAGCAAGGGCAAATGTGACCCATCCAGGTAAGCGACACTTGGCAGGAAACTAATACACATCAACTATGCAACTGCATAGGAAGACCACAATTTGCTCTCTGTTGCTTGAAAAACCATTTAACTCATCACAACTAGTAATCAAAGCATTAAACTACATTCCTCCAGTTGCAGCACTGAGCTCCAGTTATCAATTATGGAATCATGATCAATAAAAATCAGGCAAAGGCCTCATAGCATCCCAGCTGCTATAAGGGGTTGCCATGAGATTGTCAGATGAAGAGCTCATACAAACACAAGTTATTCTGTAATTTGCTGTCTTTGCTTGAGTCTATAGTTTGATTCAGAGCTTGTTGTATGTGAATCATGATATGGCTTCATGTTTGAGGAATAAAGTTTCACTGTGTTGGCATCACTTGGCAAGAGACTTTTGGTTTCTTATCTCAAATGAAGCTCTGAAAAGTTGCATTGCAGTCTGAGAAGTATTAATCAGGGAAGTGCATTAATAATGTCCTGTGGATATATAATATTCTGGCTATGTAATTCAATTTAATTATGTTTACTTTATCTCAGAGAGTAAGTTAGAGATGTTTTTAGCTCATTTCACCTGACTGGTTGCTGGCGTTAGATTTAATTTAGCTCAGTCTCTGGGTATATTGCTTATAATTAGACTGAAATATTTTAAACCTGTTGCCACATTGAAAATTCCTTCCTCTACAGTGCAATATGAAATAGTCCCTACAGAATGGCAACACTTTGGTCTCTTCTCCAAATGATCCTATAAGCAAGCAACACAAAGATTCATCTGCTGATTGGCCACAGAAAGCTGAACATGGTTTGATCTGCTGTGGCTATGAAGAGAGCTTGTTTGGAAAATGGGGTTAGTGATTTTTCCACCCTCCCCCCACTCAAAACGTATTGATAAAGTTTCAAGACAGCTCTAGTTTTGAGTAAGAAGAGGTCACCAACATACCTGCAGTATTCTTTAAACTGTCTGGTGCCCCAGTATCTGGGCCTTTTAGAGTAACAGTGATCACTCAGGCCTCAATTCTTCAATGAAATTTGTATGAGCAGAGCTATACTGAATTCAACAAGGGTATGCCAATGTGAATCAAACTGCAGTATCAGGAGCCTAATGCAACTCCGGAAAAGTCTAGTCTACTCAAGATTTACGGAGCAAACAGAAAAGTATTTCCAACAAACTTCAGTGAATGCCTCCTCTGCACTGAATAAAAATAGCCACTTTATTATTTGTCCCCTTCAAACCAGATGATTAATAGCTGCCTGATCACACTACAAGACAGGCTACTGTATATAAGCCATACCTGGTTACAGTGAATGAGTCAGCAAGAACTAGCAGGCTGTTTTAAAATTTTTCTAAAGACCATGCTAATTAGGGAGAATGAACAGTCAGTGGGAACATTTTTGTAGGAGTTTTCCATGCATGAAGAGTTGCCACGATGAGTTCTTCTCCTAACAGTCAATGATGAGAAATAGCCAGCTAAAGCTGATTTGTATTCCTTCTAGAATCCTGCTGGGAAGCTTAACAGAGTGACGTTTCTTCCAGTTTAATGGTAGAAATTGCCTTCAATACCTCTGCCTCTAATATCCCTGTCCAAAATATTTCTCTGAGCATCTGTTAGCAACAGTCTGAATGAATCAAAGCAAGTTAGTCTATTCCACAAAGCAAGGCCTACTTTTCTATATCTATGCCAGAGCTGGCCTCTCTGTTGTATCATGCAAGCAAGGTACTAACAAACTTCAACAGGACTTTATTTACAAAAAGTGAAACCTCTTTAAAAAGTGCTGCATCACTCAGTAGCTCTCAGTCCCGCCCCGCTAATCTTCTCTCCCCTCCTTCCTGTTTCCTGTGCTTCCAGACTCCCAACAGCCAATGCTCTCAGTTCTAATAATTACAAGGAGTATTACATCTAAAACACCACATTCCCTCCTCTCTTATGAAGTGCTCTCAATTATAAAATAAACATTGTTGTTCTAACCACAGCAACAAATATGGAACAAGCCACTATTCTGTTGGCAGAAATGTTACACTGAAAACACTGTAAATACTACATAACAGTCTCTAGTCCAGACAGGTGGTCGTCTGGGTCTCACAGACCGTCTCTCTCAAACCCCGTTTCTAGTGCAATGTCTTGTGTTGGTACTACAGTGAAGTCATCCAACATGGACTGGGTGTTGGCATCGTACCCTCTTGGTGCACAGGCAGGTGCAAGATAAGAAACATTCCATACACGCCCATCAGAAAGTCGATAGGTACAAGGTCCCCTCTTCGCAATGATTTTAAGAGGAGATGTGAATTTATGGCCCCCTTTGCATAGAATTCCAGGTTTTCTTACTCTAATGAAGGAACCACACTCAACCTTCGGTTCCTTAGCACCCCACCATTTGTCTGTGAAAGCCTTATACTTTTCTTGGTTCAGTTCAACTGTTTTTCTCACATCATCCTCTTTTGGTGTATCAAGTCTTTACTTTAACAATCCAGCAACATTCAGTTTAGTGTTCATCTGTTTTCCATGCAGTAACTCTGCGGGTGATCTTTGAGTTGTGGTATATTGTGTAGCCCTGTATGCTTGCAAGAAATCAGTAGTGAAGGTCAACCATCATCGCCCTTCCAGTTTAGCTGTTTGCAAACTCTCTTTCAAGCTTCTGTTAAACCTTTCGATTTCCCCATTGGCTTGAGGGTAATACGGGGATGATCCTCTCTGCTAGAAACGTTTCAAATTCCAGAGAAGTAAATTGACTACCATTATCCAAAACCAGTTCTTTGGGGTTACCTTCCCTGCTAAAAACTGTAGAGAGGAACTTAATTACCGTAGCAGAAGAGATTTGTGATGTAAACGCTACTTCAGGCCATTTACTGAAATAGTCTATTACTGTGATGGCAAAACGACAGTCAATTGAAGCAGTATCAAAGGGTCCTACGATGTCAATCACAACTTTTTCCCATGCAGAATCAGGAAGAGGAACAGGCTGTAATGATGGGGTACATGTCACTGCTGTCTTATCATGCATTTGGCAAGTGACACAGGATTTTATGATTGCTTCAGTTTGGGAGTCCATCCCTGGCCACCAATACAGATCCCGTAGTTGTTGTTTGGTTCTGATAATTCCTTGATGAGTATTACGTGCCAGGTGTATGAGTTTTGACTATAATTCTTCTGGCACAAGTAGCCGGTGTGTACCTCGCTTAGCCCCTCAGCTAATCTTCTCTCCCCTCCTTCCTGTTTCCTGTGCTTCCAGACTCCCAACAGCCAATGCTCTCAGTTCTAATAATTACAAGCAGTATTACATCTAAAACACCACACTCTCACAACTTCATTGTACTGCGACCCCCTTCTGACAACAAATATTACTATATGGCCACAGGAAGGGGGACGAAAAACCTGAGCCCCACCACCATGGGCAGAGGGAGAGGAAATCATAGCCCTGTAGTTGGGGGCAAAAGGGAACAAAGGCAGGAGAAAGGGCAAAGCCGAAGTTTGATGGCTTCAGCTTCGGACTTTAGCTTCAGCCCCAGGCCACAGCCACAGCCCTGGTAGCCCCATGAAAATGGGTTTGTGACCCTCTTTGGGATCCCAACCCACAGTCTGAGAACCGCTGTGCTATAGTAAAGTGATTTCATTTCTTTGTGGCCAAACCTATTCTTTTTCAGGCAGAATCCCACTGAGTCAAGCTGGTCCTTTGGCTTCATTGGGAACTTATGAATAAGTACAAACACAGAATGCAGGTCAACCCTTCTCTATAGGCAACCCCATAGAGGTAGGCTCACAGAAATCATGCCAAGGCTCCCCTTGTGGAGGTCCTTTGTAAATCCATACGGGCAGGTTTCCCTATCACCAGTAGAGGTTCTGGGGCTCGCTTAGCTCCTGGCACAGCCTCAGGTACCCATGGGAATCTGGGCCATTCACGTTTCAGTACTGCCTTTGGCCCCCCAGCATCCTGGTAACAAGGACCCCTGGAAAGGAAAGCCCCAGACTATTTTGTAGTAAGTCTCTGTAGGACTGAAATAAGGAACAGAATATGTCCACCTGCAGGCCAGCACTCTCTACCCTCCTCCTATGCGCTTGTCCTGCTGGCCTTACTGGTCTCCTTCCCATCTCCCTGTGCACCCAGCAATCAGCAGCGTTTGGAATACAGGTCTGGGGTTGGGGGAAAGTTACAGAGGTATTTTCTCCCACATGAGTGAGTTCCAAGCACAGAGGATTTGTTTAGTTTGTGTCTATGGGCAGCAGAGGGAGCAATCCTAGCTTAATAAAATGGAGCAAGGACTTGAGCAGGGATGGGGAACGCAGGCTTGGATGCCAGGCTGATGCTGGGCTGGATGCTAACTACAGCTTGCCTTGATCCAATCCACAAGAGTTGGGACCGCCTCCCCTTCCCTTGCAGGGGGATGAGATGGCTCCAGACAGGCAGGGTTAGGTGGGGCAACTATTATTTTTGGCAACAATAAAAATAACTTATACTTTGTTTTATTTTTAATACACAATGTTATCACACACTATTTACTTGCAATTTGTTTCAAGGTTACTCTCATGGAAGGCAGCAGTCTCCCAAATTAGCATATTTGTGTATGTGAGAACAGGTATTTTTTTCTGTGAAAATGGATAACACCGCAGCACTTTCAAGTCAGGTAACTGCAGCTACATGGCCCATCTAGAATTATCCATATAGTTTGCCCAAAAAAACTAATCACAGGTTTCTCAGCCATATTTTCAGGCCTCCCGACAAAAAACAACAAACAAAAACAAAACACCACAACAGTTGAGCAGTGTCTCAGCTGCTTACCTACATCCCAAATAATACCCTTTTCTTTTGAAGGACACGAGAAATTAAATTGCCAGAAAATGTTGTTTTCAAGTTCTTTGCTAAAGTTCTACGGAGCAAAAAAAACTTTCCTCTCCACCCTCCTACCTCCAGTGTACAAGCTTCAGTGTAGTTCTATTTGGGGCTCAACATGTTTGGCCATTGGAGCTTATTTCTAATATGCATTGATAATATGTGCAGAATGAATCAAGCAATAAGTGAGCTACATACAATAATGTATTGCAGAACATATATCACTTACTGGTGTTGTGGTCTATGTAATAAACTCCAACTTGAGCATCATAAGCCTCTTCCCATCCTAACGGCAATTCATCACTAATGCAGTCAGCAAAGGTTAGTGGTTTAGTATACCTGCAATGCAAAACAAAATTGATCCAACACACTAAATTCCCAGCTAAATACTTTATAAATATATTAACCTTTATTGAAAAGAGTCAATAGGAAAATTATGGAAGCCTACATTTTAAAGGTTTCATTTTTTAAGTGATTCTCCACACATTGTTCTGTTTAATTTAACAGCAAGATGAATTCACTTTTTGACAAAATTCCCAGGCTTAGTCTGGTTCAGCCAGTACTCATTCAACAGGAGAATACTAAGAACTTTGCCAGAAACAGTTCTGCTCCCAAACTGAAAGACTGAAGACTCTTTGCGGACAAATCATGCATTAAAAAAAAAAATTGTAGACAAATAAGAGCAAGATGAAAAATGTGATTTACAAATGTGACTATTTAAAGCTGCACAATCAATAGTAAGGAGACGAGGAATGTGGGACCATTTGCTAGATGACGCCAGTCACTGCATGTCAATACATTCTGTTTTCTGAATGACATTAAACTAGCTTAGTTTTACAAAAATGGGTAACCTGCCAATTGAAACATGTAGTTCTTTTTATTCTTTTAAGGTGACAAATCTGAGGTACTGACCAAGCTTGAGATGTCAATAGAGGCTATGGAACAACAGTAAGTCACCAGGAGCAGATGGTATTCACTCAAAGAGTTCTGCAGAAACTCAAATATGAAACTGCAAAATTACTAACAGTGGCATGCATCCTATTGCTTAAATTCAGCCTCTGTATCAAATGACTGGAGAATAGCTTATGTTACATTTTTTTAAAGGGTCTTGAAATGATACTGGCAATTACAGTACAGATATATACAACAACCGCACAATATTTTGGGAAAGGGTCAACATGGCTTTTGTAAAGGAAAATCATGCCTCACCAATCTATTATACTTCTTTGAGGGTGTCAGCAAGCATATGAACAAAGATGATCCAGTGGAGATAATGTACTTGGACTTTTAGAAAGTCTTTGACAAGGTCCCATACCAAATGCTCTTAAGCAATGTAAAGAGTCATGGGATAAGAGAAAGTTGTCTCATGGATCAGTAACTGGTTAAAAGACAGGAAACAAAGGATAGGAATAAATGGTCAGTTTTCTCAAAGGAAAGACATAGATCGCAGGATACCCCAAGGATATGTACTGGGATCAGTGCTGTTTAACATATTCATAAGTGATCTAGAAAACACGCTGAACAAAATATGCAGCTGATATAGAAGTATTCAAGATAGTTAAGTCCAAGCAAACTATGAAGCATTACAAAGGGGACTCATTAAATTGGATGACTGGGCAACAAAATAGCAGATGAAATTCAATGTTGATAAACGCAAAGTAATGCATATCTGCTCAATTTGCAGCAGCAGTAAAAACAATTAACATCGTTAGAAACAACCAGGAAAGAGATAGGCAATGAGAGAAACAATATAAATTCTTGGGACACCCACACCTTGAATACTACATGCAGTTCTGGTCACCCCTCTTTAAAAAGATACATTAGATCTGGGAAAAGTAGAGAGAAGGGCAACAAAAATGATGAGGGTGTGAAACAGGTTCTATGTGAGGAAAGATTAAAAAGACTTGGATTGTTCAGTTTAGAAAACAGTTAAGGATAAATATGACAGAGCTATATAAAATAATGAATAGTATGGAGAAAGTGAACAGAAAAGTATTATTTACCCATTCACATAACATAGGAACCAAGGGTCATCTAATGACAGTAGGTTTAAAACAACATGAGGCAGTATTTCTTCACACAATGCATAGTCAACCTGTGGAACTCATTGTCATGGAATACTGAGGCAGCCAAAAGTATAGCTGGATTCAAAAAAGAATTTGACAATGTAATAGAGGATAGCTCCATCCATGGCTATTAGCCTATATGATCTGGGACATAGAATACTAGAACTGGAAGGGACCTCAAGAGATCAAATCCAGTCGCCTGCCCACACGGCAGGACCAAGCACCATCTAGATCAGTGGTTCTCAACTCGTTTCAGTCCACGGACCACCAGGCCAATCAAAAAATTTTCATAGACCACCTCCTTTTTGAGACATGATAAAAAAGAGCAGACAACAAACATTTTGGTTTGAAATTTATTTCTTACCAACAGATTTTTGGATTCTCTTCTCACTGATAAGCTTTTCAATGTTTGGAGTGGTACTTGATAATGCACAACGAATATCGCTTTCCACTGCAAGCCGATCCCTCTGTTTGGACTTAACGTGCAACAAACACGAAAATCCAGTCTCACACATATAAGTTGATGCAAATGGCAAAAGAAATCTGACTGCGTGTGCTGACAGATTTGGGTAACTCCCGGTCACGCTGGCCCAAAATTTCTCTATGGTAGACTGATGGTACACGTCTTGAGCCGCAAAATCATTTTTCAGATCCAAGAATTCCTCCTGCAGATCCTCTGGAACACTATTAACATCTGTTGTAAATGGATTCCTGATGAAAGATAATCCATCCCTTGTCCTGTCCACCTCCAGAAAGTATCATTGGAATTCATCTCATAGTTTCCGTAAATGATCGAGACTTTGCGTCCGAATGGCTTCCTTTTCCCCCGAACATGGCATCCACATATGGAAACTGAACCAAATTATTGCCTTTGACTCTTAAGATCCAGAGTTCCAATTTGTCAAGAAAAGCCTTGATGATGCTTTGGTGAGAGAACAGATTTTCACCTTTCCCTTGCAGCTGAAGATTCAGTTTGTTCAAGATTCCAAAAATATCGACAAGATACGCAAGTTTTAAATTTGACTGCATCAGCACATTTCGGAATTCCTCTTTTTCCTTGAGCCTGCATAAATAAATCTAACTCCTCTCTCAATTGAAAAACTCTGTTGAGTACATTCCCTGCTGACAACCACCGTACAGAAGTGTAGAACAGCAACACATCAAAGTCGGAACCCATGTCCAGGCAAAATCTTTTGAACAGCCTGGTTGGTGTTCAGAGCCGATGATTTGATGTGATTCACCACCAACCCTTTGAAAACGGCGTTCAGTTGATCAGGCAATGTTTTTGATGCCAAAGCTTCCCTATGAATGAAGCAATGAACTCCGGTTACTATTGGAGCGCGCTGTTTCACCAGCGTTTGGAAGCCCGATCTTGAGCCCAGCATGTCAGGTGCACCATCAGTGGTGACACCCACAAGATTTACCCAATCCAGACCATGTACTTCAAAGAAGTTGTTAACAATTTCCATCACATCCTGAGCCTTTGTGGTGGTATCAAGAGTCTTACAAAAAAGAAACTTGTCTTTGAAGTCTCCCTCAACCATGTATTGTGCGAACACCAATAGCTGAGAGCACAATGCGATGTTGGTCGATTCCATCCAATTGTATGGCAAACAATGGAGACGTCTTTATTTCATCCACAACTTGTTCACTGATGTTCTGTGATATCTCATTTATCCGTCTCGATACTGTGTTGTTAGAGACAGATATATCATTCAGCTTCCTTGCTGCTTCCTTACCAAGAACAAGCTGTTCCATCTCTTTTGCACAGGGGAGCACAAGTTGCTCTACAATGGTATGAGGCTTCTCGGCCTGTGCAACTTTGTATGCAACAATGTAGGAAGCGCGCACTTCATTGCTTGTCTTATTGTAGAATGCACTTGTTGAGTCGAGGCGCTGCCGTTTCAGACCTGATAACTGCCGCTCAAAATAATCTTCATCCTTTTGCAACAAGTTGGGGTGACACTTTTCGAGATGGAGTTTCAGCTTAGCCGGCTTGAGTCATTCCCCAAGACTTTGAAACAAACACCACATTGGGGCAAATCCACGCCTTCTTTTTCTTTGACAAGTGAAGCCAAATTTGATGTAGTCCTCCGAATACTTGCGCTTGACATTTCTTCCTGTCGTTGCCATTATAAACAAACTACACCACACCTGTAAAACAGCACATGTAGCACAGGACAAATGACACAGCAACCGCTCAGCACGACAGCAGCAGCTACATTGACGCTCAGAGCCTCAGACGGAAGTTACTGGCAACACAACGCGGTTGCGTCCTAGGTGACACTATGGATGACGCACCACGTGCTTGTGAACACGGCGTAAAACAGCCTAAAGGTGGCGCCTCTTCATGCCGTGTGACTTTGGACAATGTTCCTGTGGACCACCAAAAAAGTCACCATAGACTACCAGTGGTCCATGGAGCACCAGTTGAGAACCACAGATCTAGATCATCCCTGGCAGATGTCTATCCAACCTACTCTTAAAAACCATAACTTCCTGTGATGGGTGTCCCTAACTTCCAGCTGCCAAAAGCTGGGACTGGACATCAGGGTCACTCAAGATTGCCCTGTTTTCTTCACTCCCTCTGAAGTATCTGACACCGACCACCATCAGAAGCAGGATACTGGGCTAGTCCAGTATGGCCGTTCTTATGTACTTCAATAAGAACTATTCTGACTAGCTATTTTCTAGTAGAGTCTACCTGTGATCTATCCTCAAGTGCACTTATATAGAGAACACAACAACATACCTACTCCCTGAAAGCATTTGGAGTTAGTTCTGCTGATTTTTAGCCACTGAAGTAATTTGAACTGCAAATTACATTTGTTGCTCTGCAGAGCTAGCAGGAAGAATGAGCTGGATTCTATTTGGCTCACACATTAACAGATATATTAACTATATACCTATTACAGCATTTTTATTACTGGTGGGAGACATGCACCTGGAAGAACCCAACATAGCTTTCAGACCCAAGAGCAAGTCTGCAAGGCTAGCAGTTAGGTAATATCTTTACTTGTAAACTGAGCAAATTTAATCTAGAGTCACAGAGGGTTCATCTACACAGCATGCTTATTTCGAAATAAGCTATTTTGGAACTTTTTTCTGAAATAGCTTATTTCGAAATAGCACATCTATACTACTTGGAAGCCTCAAAATTAGTCCAAGGCAGGCTTCCCTAATGTGGACATGCTACCTCGAATTAGAACCCAAGGGGGCACTGGGGAAACATTACTCTGAATGGCCCTGGGAGCATCCACACTACTGCTATTCCAAAATAGCTATTTCAGAATAAGCATTATTCCCTGTGGAATGAGGTTTACAGATTTTGAAATAAGCCGTCTGTTATTTCGAAATAATTTTGAAATAACAGAATTGCTGTGTAGACGCTCGCATTGTTATTTCGAAATAACGTGAGTTATTTCAAAATAACTGTGCTGTGTAAATGCACCCTGAGTGACAGGCAAGGAACATCACTTCTCCCCATTCCGGATAGCTTCACTTTTCAGAGTAGAGCAGCACTTTAGAGCAAACAGGCATTTTTATGTGTCTGGTAAAATCAACATGTTAAAATGTGTTTGACAAGGAAAAAAATAGAGTTCGTCACCATCTGTCTCTCAGGTTTTCAGATCCTGAATCTTGATCCCACGTAAGAGCTATGTAAGACAACAAGAATGTCTCTAAGCCTAATCTCTACTGAATTTTAGTTTTACTTTATTAGATGTGTTGCCCTGAAGCAGCTGGTCTGCTGTAGCAAATTGTTAAATAAGTACCCCTAGCAAAAGTGTGCAAATAGATTCCAAGTATTCACTGCAGTAGAGAGCTGCTATAAATCACCAGGTAAACAGCTGTAAAATTCTATTGCAAATATTTCAAAACAAAGAAATCTGTCCCTAGATCATCTTTATGATCTTATCAGTACTAGATTTCATTCCTCTAACCTGCTGGCTGCAATGTTGTATCTTTGGGTCAAGTTATTTTATTTCTAAAACCTACATGTTTACCCAGAGGATTTTATGGCTTTTCAGCAGTGCATTAGCAACTAGAGTACCTCACCAAGTTATAAGTCCCCAGTCATAACTAGCACTTCACTAGCATTTCTTATCCACAAAGCGAGGGGGGATAGAAACAGCATATTCTTTCCAAAATAAATGTGCCTTGTGTAATATATTCAACTGGACTTCAAAAATGTTTTGAGAAGTCATAAGATATACTATCTAATCAGATTTTTGGAAGTTAATCATTTTAGGGCACATCAGCCTCCTTAGCATGGACCAAATTCTATGGCATGGTACCCTGCCCTGCCGCTCCCTCCCCCCAAGGCATTGGCCAGAGGACCAACCACTCTGAATTTGACCTCTCCAATGCTATTCCACTTCCTTTGCATCTCACTGTACTTGCCATCCCTCTCCAGGCTACAGAACATCCATTACTGGGTGGGATCGAAGCCAATGCGTTCAATTGTCTGGAGATATGATTCTCACAAGAACCATACTACTAAGTCCTGGAGGAAGTTGGGAGCCAGCATGGAAACAAGATCTGCCCACAGATCTTGGGTGAGATTTTGGCACCAAATCCCATTATTTCTGCCAACAAGGAGAGTCTAATCTGAAATGAGAGAATGTAAAAGGAAGTTTCCCTGTTTCCTGGGCAGAAAGAGCACATACAGGAGGTGGCATAGCCTGTGAAACATTTAAAAGCAAAGGTTTCAGACTTCTCCCATTAGGTCACTGAGCTGACCCTCCAACAGCATATTCCAAATAAATCTAGAATTTTTCTTCTTGCTTTATTGGTTTCCTCAATAAACTTTACAATGTTTAACAAATAAGCCGCTAGCAACCTAAAAAAAATGAACCCCCCAAAAAAAAAAAATCAGAAATGTTTTCCTGAAGCAAAACTATTTTATCCCAACCGGTCTGATTGCTGTGATATTCTATATATCAGTTTTCTTATTCATTATGTGTTTTGCTTTACAGCGTTACACTTCTCCGCACTTCATGGCTCATTCGCTTTGTATCCTCCGCCTCATAAGAACGGCCATACTGGGTCAGACCAAAGGTCCATCTAGCCCAGTATCCTGTCTGCCAACAGAGGCCAATACTAGATGCCCCAGAGGAAGGGATCACAACAGGTAATCCTCAACAGGCATATGTTTTCTTTTCCCAGCATGGATCAAGTCTTGCATTCCTTGGGCACCACGCATTCAGATTAGATTCAGATATTAGACGCGAGTATCAATTTTTCATTAAATGAATAACAAAATGTAATACATACATGCACCAGGGGCTTAGCTACAGGTGGGCCTGGATGGGTCATGGCCCACCCCCTGAGCATCCAGACCCACCACCAGCCCTGGCTCTGATCTGCCACAGAACTAGCTCTGCTCAGACCTGGAGGATGCTGCATGCCAAGTGTACACATACCCTCAGCCTGACTGGAGGGGGAGGGTCTGCAGCAGAGTGCCTGACAAGCGCATCACACATGCATGCAGTCTGCAGCAGGAGGAGGAGGGTAGCCAGTTGGCCCCTCTAGCAGCGGTGATCATAGTGCCAGGAGCCATGTGCACTAGTGAGCTGTGTCTCCTCCTGAAGCTGAATACATTTCAGTACGTCCACCACCCCCCGCTATGTTGGCTAGGCCAGAGACCTTTAAGAATGCAATTAATAACAATTAGATGGGCAAAACCAAGTATATTAAAACAGGTGAAAAGACCTCTCTGCTCCGAGCATGCTGGCAACCTCTTTAGTATCAACTAAACTTCAATTATTTGTAAAAACTAGGTTTAGCACTCACAAAAAAAAAATAGTTATTCAATACAATTTGAGGGTTCCTATCTGGCCCTGCTCCTATCTTCTGAGTGCCCAGAAGCTATTAGATTTTGTGTGCCCCCCATAGGCTCCAAGGTGGGGCCAAAAATGAGGAGTTCAGTGTGTGGGAAGGGGCTGCAGGTTGAGGCAGGAGGGTGGGTGCAGGAGGGGTGAGGGCTCCAACTAGAAGCATGGGCTCTGAGGTAGGGCTGAGGATGAGGCATTTGGGGTGCAAGAGCAGGGTACAGGCTGGGGCTAAGTGCTTTGGAGTGCGCAAGCTGACCCATGTTTGCCTGTAGGCACTGCCCGCCGGAGCTCCATGTTCCACAATTCCTGGCCAATAGGAACTGTGGGGCACGGAGAAATGGCAGTGCGCCAAGTCGCCTCCTCCCCCCTGCCCTGCCAAGAAGGGCTGGCCAGGAACACCTTAGCTCGGAGCCCAGGTCTACAGCTTGTAAAGCCCCTTTCTTAATCCGGCCCTGCTGCTATCCATACAGGCTTCATGTAACAAGTATTAAAGCAGCAATCGTTTACAGCTTGCGTACATCATGCAGATCAAACTGGCCCCACAATGCTCATACAGTGCAAGCTGAAGTGATGTCTTTTGTTTTTCATTCTGATCTGCTTCTACTAATTTCCAAAAGGTTAAAGTGAAAATGTCATTGGTTATAAAAAAGCAGCAGCATTAACCACTTTGACTTCATTTCACATGAAAATGCCGAATTCTCTCCTCAGCAACTGGATCTTACATGCCCAGGGATACATGTGGGGGGGGGAATTCAGGTCAGCCACTACACACCAGTTATGCTATGCTGGCCCCGAGGGGCCACACAGGCCCCTACAAGTTGGCCATGGGGCCCTGCAAGATGAACTGGACTCTGGAGGGAGTGTGGCCGCTCCATGTCAATTACCTCCTGTTGCAAATACAAGACAGGTAATTGTATGAGGTGCAAATTAGAGCAGCCCCAGAGCTGTCCTAGCCTTGCCTTGGCCCTCAGCAGCAGACAATGCTGGAAGGTGCAATCAACGTTCCCTTTCTTCCAACACAAGGATGAACCTGGCCCCGAAGACCCAGTCTTGCAGCCCTCTCTAAGGCAAAACTGCCATAAAAGCCAGAGATGCTGATAATGAAAACACAGACCTTTAATAATGGTTTCCCTGACCAGGATTAATACAGCATAATATGAAAGATTATTAGCCATGTGATAATAGAGATGGTCACATACTATCCTGTAAACTAGGGATGCTAAATATTGGTTAACTGAATAGTTGAGTAACCATGAATTCTTATCGGTTACTCAGCTATTCTGAAGTCCCTGGGGGTGGGGCTGGCAGCCAGTGCACTCCGGCCCCAACTCCCAAGGAGCCCCCTGCCACTCGGGGTTGCTGCCTCTATCAGAGGCAGCAGCGCGGGATGCCAGGCAGGAACTGGTCTGCAAGGGGAGCTAATTTAAAAACCAGCGCCCCTCACGAACTGGCTGACTATTGCCCCATGCCGCTTCCTCTAATACAGAGGCAGCAGCATGGGGTGACAGCAGCCCTTATCCAGGGTGCAGGATGGTCTGAGCTCCCAGACCTGGCGTGAGTCAGAAATGAGCCAGGCTGCCTGCCTGCCTGCCTGGCTAATACACTTTAAATGCAGAACTGCAGCAGGGGTAGGTCCCGGACCCATCGCAAGCCAGGACTGAGCTGGGCTGCTGGCCAGCCTACTACAAATTTACTGGTGGGGCGGGGGGAGAGGGGAGGGGAGAAGGGGACCGGAGGCAGGCAAGAGATGAGTGTAGTCTATAGCATTAACCTGTAAGCGTCTGCTTATTGGTTAACTGACTACACTATTACATCCCTACTGTGAACTCCACTTGAGATATACAAAGGCACTTGTCAGGGTCCTCCAGTTTCCAATATGACCATCACATTTTACTCAAGTATTTATGGCTGCCAAATTAACTCAGGAAAAATCACCTCTACAGAAGCTAGAATTCGAACCCTGTAAAATAACTGTGAAAGTATTTAACATACCCTATACCTTTTAAAGAGATTTCTAATGATTGGAAATAAATAGAGGCTCTTTTTGGCTCAGTATCCCCCCTTCACAGCCCCAAGTGTGCAGAACAGGTGTGAAGAATTTCCTGAGAGAGAAGAGTTCAGCAGGTTCTGTTGGCTCCTCTCTGTTCTCAGAGGTTTAGGGCTGTTTGCACATCCCCTCCAACCCCTTGATCCACAAATCCAGAGATAAACAAGAAGGCAGCAGAGGATTCTAAAAGTCACATTTTAAGCATAAGCTACATGCTTAATTATTCTTCTCATTCAAGCTTAAACAAGACACTGAGTTGGCCTTTCCTTACCGCCTTGGGTAATTCACATGCACGCTCGTAATAATTCAGACCGCACAAGTCTCAGAATGGCACTCCTTTACCTTCAGGCTCAGAGAAAATATTCACACGGTTAATAAGCACACAGAGTTCCCCCTTTAAAGAGTGACAATCCAGGTAGGAATTCCTTAAAAAGAGTGATGTCCTACCAGTCTGCACTTCTATCAAGAATTAAAAGGTTTCCCCGGATTTATTGATGGCTGCAATAAGAAGTTTGAAAAGTGAACCATTTCCTAAATTGTTCACTGCACACTTTGTGATAATTTACCCCATAGTGTCTGAATATGAAAGCCTCAGATGGATGGGCTCCCATCTGGGGATCAAGTAGAAGAATTACATTATTGGATGCTTTATTAGGGCCTTTGTGTATTATATTTCTTTGTTCCTTTCGGGGCATTGTTTTGTTTCTTCCCTGCTCAATGCAAATGGGCTTTTTAACCATTGGGATTTCATTCATTTTGGATGATAAACAGAAAACTTGCTTCATTACAATTCATAACCAAGTCAAATCACTCCATCAACTTAAACTTAAATTATTTGCAAAAACTATGGTTAGCACTCACACAAAAAAAATAGTTATTCAATATAATTTGAGGGTTCCTATCTGGCCCTGCTCCTATCTTCTGGGTGCCCAGAAGCTATTAGATTTTGTGTGCCCCCCACAGGCTCCAAGGTGGGGCCAAAAATGAGGAGTTCAGTGTGTGGGAAGGGGCTGCAGGTTGAGGCAAGAGGATGGGTGCAGGAGAGGTAAGGGCTCCAAGTAGAAGTATGAGCTCTGGGGTAGAGCTGAGGATGAGGCATTTGGGGTGCAAGAGCAGGGTACAGGCTGGGGCTAAGGGTTTTGGAGTATGCAAGCTGACCCATGTTTGCCTGTAGGCACTGCCCCCCAGAGCTCCCTGTTGCATGATTCCTGGCCAATACGCACTGTGGGGCACGGAGAAATGGCAGTGCGCCAAGTCGCTTCCTCCGCCTGTCCTGCCAAGAAGGGCTGGCCAGGAACACCTTAGCTCAGAGCCTTGGGCTACAGCCCGTAAAGCCCCTTTCTTAATCTGGCCCTGCTCCTATCCATAGAGGCTTCACGTAACAAATAAGTATTAAAGCTGTGATCATTTACAGCTTGTGTACATCATGCAGATCAAACTCAGATCACAAGTGACTCCACAATGCTCATACAGTGCTCTAGAGACCTGCATCACTATTTTCCATCAAACATAAGAATGTATTCAATTAGAAGAAGCCTGGAACACCCTCTCCATGTCTCTTGTTCCAGTCATTAATCTTGTTATATTATTTTAGACAAGTGACTTGAATTTCTCTCTCTCTCTCAGTTTCCCCATCTATGAAATAGGCCTAATACTAACTGCTTTACTGATCACACAAGGATGCTGCCAGTCTTTATTAGATTATCCCATGAAATGTGCCCTGCAAGTGCAAATTGTGTCTTTCAAATGAAGTTTCCACTATGCTAACTTGAGAGAGGGATCTCAGCAGCAAAATTCTCAGCAGTACAATTGTACTCCTCCACAGGCAAGAGGATCATTGGATCTGAGGTTTGGGTAAATCTGTTTTTAAAACAAGGGCAAGCTACAGTTCATACCTAGGTGCTGCTTGGCGGTAGAAGCAAGGCTGCCAGGCTCCTGGTTGTGCTGCCAAGCAATCCCACTGCCTCCCGGTCTTGCCGGGCAGTTTCACTGCTGGGCTCCAGCTCCACTGCCTCCTGGGTGGCAGCCTTACTGCTGAGCTCCCATTTTGCTGCCACAGGACAGCCCCGCTACTGAGCTCTAGCCCCACTGCAGGACTCCCAGCCACGAGCCCATCCCCAGGACTCTCTGGTCCTGGGACATCCCTGGTCCTGCCAGACCAGGGATGTTGCCAGACCAGAGTGTCCCGGTTAAGAACAGTTCAACCTAGAAGCCATTAACTCTGGTCATCACCTACATTACTAATTAAATAAGAAGCACTCTCAGTAACCCAGAGGGCACAAGTAAGCTCAGCCAGACAGTGCCTGACAGGAATGACTGACATTCTATTCCTTGGGGGAGCATCCTCTAACCCCCAGATTCCTCATTTGTATATAATTGTGATATTGCACATAAACATGCCTTGTGAGGTATCAGGGGAAAGGTTATGAATTGCTGAAACCCAGGGTGGCTCTAGACTACAGGGCTTTTTTTTTTTTTAAACTGGCCTTTTTTCGAAAAAACTTCCCCTGCATTTAGACTGCTGCCGCGTTCTTTCAAAAGTAAATCAAAAGAACGCAGCAGTTTTTTCGACCGCAGAAAACCTTGTTTTACGAGGAATAATGCCTTTTTTCAAAAGTGCTCTTTTGAAAAAAGGTGCTATGTAATGCAAACTGTGCTTTTTCGAAAGAGAGCATCCAGACTGCCTGGGTGCTCTTTCAAAAAAGCGGCTTGCTTTTTCGAAAGTACTGGTTGTAATCTAGACGCTCTTTTTCGAAAGAGGCTTGCAGTCTAGACATAGCCACACTGTCCTTTCTACACATGCACTAAAGATATTCATATTGAGTTATGAGATGGTTGTATGATAGTTACTAAAACATGCTGTAAGTTGGGGAATGAGTCAGATATTAGCTTCCCAGAGACAACAGCAAGGAAAGGAACCAACGCCTGGGCGGGTGTGAAACAACCATTAACAGTCAAGATCCAGCAAGGACTCATCTGCATAAGGCCACACAACAGGTGAGTTGCTCCACCTTTCCTGGGGACTCAGAAATGTCCACCAAAAATGCCTGGACTTGTGCTACCCAAGCACATGGACTAAAGGTATAAAATAGAAGATAATGGGGGGATGCTTCACCTTTTTCCGGCCCCCATCCATGCTGCAAGCACCAAGGACACTGAGAAAAAGACTGAAGACTCCAACCGGGGAGACTGGTCAGTTTTAAAGAACAAATCTGTATATTAAGGATTGTAATATCTAGAGGGGCAAGAAAAACTGCTTAATCTAAATGTTGCCCAGTCACGTAGGGTTGAGAGTTTAGAGCACATGCTTGTATTTTATTTTATTTAGGTAACCACTCTAACATTTTGCCTTTTTAACTTACAGTGACCTAAAAATCTTAAAAATCTTTTTACTGTTTATGTTTACCGATAACTTTGCCAAAAATCTTTGGTAAATTTATTCAGGTTTCACAAAGGCTGGTGAATGTCCACTTTCCACTGATGAGGTGGTGAACCAATTAATCAAATTGCACTGCTCAGTATTCCTGAGGTACCAGGCTGGGAGCTGGAGGGATTTGGTTGGTACCCGTTTATGAGAGATTCAGGAGGAGCTGGGGAGCATCATGAAATCTAGCTGGGTGAGGGGCTTCCTGTACTGTTATGCTGAGCGATCAGAACATCCAAAGGGGTTTGCAGCTTGTCACTAGCAAAGCATTGTGACAGACAGCCCAGGCTGGGTAGTTAAGGGGGCACAATAGTCCCATAGTCCCAGGCAGCACCCTAGAACACGGTCACAATGATATTCCTGTAAATTATAGCCTGAGTGCTTCCAGACCACCAGAAGTTATTTACAAGCATCTACATTCATCTCCTCTCTAGCTGCTTTACCTCTGCTTCAGGGAGCGAAAAGACATCAATGTAATATTTTTAGTTGGAGTTTCAAGACTCATTTTCTTGGCATACAATATGTGTGTCAGTTGTTTCACTGCTTTCCTTTCTCTTTCTTAATTTCCTCTTCAATCAGCTCCAACTTCGATGCAATTATCTCTGGAAGTGATACCCTAAGAGGAACTGATCAGTGAAATACTTTGGAACCTAATGTTTGGAGGCTTTCAGGAGGCCCAGAATTACTTGTTCTGAAAAACTTGTTCTTTTAGCATTTCTCAGTGGTTAACCATGCTGTTGAATTGTGCATAGTGAGTACAGGATATAATATGCTAACAAGATTGGTCTCTGCAACAGCAGTATAGTTCATTGTTGCAAGTTATACTGGGTTTTAACATTTCAATGCTTTTACTGCATGTTTGTATTTAACAAGGAAGTTAATGCCAGTTGATTAATTTTTATTAATTCCGATATTATATAAACTCATACACAAACATGAGTAAACATGATCAGATCAGAGAGCCCTTCCTTCCAAATTCAGAAAGTCTATATATTCCATCCAGCTCCTCAGCTGTCAATCAAAACCTCAGATATAAATCTGAAGGTAAATACAGGTACAAAGATGACTTTTGTTTGATAGGCAGTTTGTTTCACATAGCTGTAACATCACATCCACATACAATGAAGTTCTTGACTGAAGCTGCAGAATAATGGAATTGTATCTCTATATATCAGAATACTTTGACATTTACTTTAAAAGCTCTTTTATATTTTAAGACACAAAGTCATCTTTACAACCTTTTGGTTTCAGTACTTCTTGCAGTGCCTAAGAATCACAGCTAAAACCACACACATTGCTTTTGTGTACTGTGATGTGTCTACATACTACGCAGTCTGTGTAGACCTCAGATTCATGTGCATTCCTCAGAGAACAATGCATCTTCGAATTTTTACATATCCCTTAAAATTGTCTTTAATCCCATGCCACTTGGCTCCTCTTATACCTTCAAAGAAATGAAAGGGAGGTTTAAATTTGTAGTTTTACTTAATGAATTCAGAATTATTTCTCGAGTAGGTCACATAGCCTCACATAACATATTTTATGGTGCTAACTATCTGTAAGTGGTGGACTTCGAGCCTAGGGGATTTCCTGCAATCCACTGGACTGATAGTTATAGCCTGAATAATTGACAAATATAATCCTTGAATCATTCAGGTGTAGTGTGTTAGTTTCTACTTAAGGCTACAGCGTTAGCATCAGAATTCAACAGCTAAAGCAACTTT
Organism: Rafetus swinhoei; assembly: GCA_019425775.1. Classification (NCBI taxonomy): domain Eukaryota; kingdom Metazoa; phylum Chordata; order Testudines; family Trionychidae; genus Rafetus; species Rafetus swinhoei. The sequence goes on along the minus strand of CM033428.1, from coordinate 34,742,153 downwards.
GCTTTTTTTTTTTTTTTTTTTTTTAAATTTCCTCCTTCCCCAGATGAGTTTCTTACAAAGTCTGTTTGTTTCATGGGCAACAATTCAAACACAGCTATGTCACGACCGTCAAGTGAAATGTCTGCCAGTCCTTGTGCCACTTTTACTGCAAAACTGAACGTCTTTTTGGACCTTGAGTTTGTGGATGAAAAGCAGGAGCAAGAGTTTGGTTTTGGTGGGGAAAAATGGGGGGAGAATCTGGTTATAGCCTCAAACTTCTTCAAGGTCTTGTCCCTGTCAAATAACAAAATCCAAATGCAACTCAATTTGAGTAATGTCAAAATGCCCGAGTTGTAGCCGTGCCGATCTGTAAATTGGGTATAACTGGGTCTGCTGCCTGCAGGGGGTTTGGGAAAAGGGGCAACTGCCCTGAGCCTCACAATTCAAAAGAGTCAGGGCTCCAGGTGCTGCTACTGCAGCAGCAGTGGCGCCTCGAGCTGCATGCCCTTTAAATTGCCGCCAGAACGCCATTCTCCAGGAGGCTCTAAGGGCAGGGGGTGGTGATGGTGCACCCTGGGTGGTGCTGAGAGCTGGCTGCCCTGGCTCCTACCCCTTCCACTCAAAGCCATGCCCTTCTGGGATCATGGAGCCAGGTCCCCATCACCATCTTTCCCAGGGACACAGCGTGGCTGTCGGCTCCCCTGGCTGTAACAGGTAATACAGTATCTATCACATGGGTGGGGAGGCATACTATTTGTAAAGAGCCTTGACGATGCCTGAGGAAAGGCAATATTAAAACTACAACATTTTTATTTTACAGGTCTCAATCCTTATAAAATAAATAAAAGTAATGCTGCTAATTCTTAGATATATGGTGACGGTTTGGTCTAGAATCTACAGCAGTTATCTCGGCAAGTAGCTCCCTAAGACTATAGAAATCCATTCTTTACAAGAGCAATTGTGAAGTATACACACCTACACATTCATTATTCAATTCTCTGCTCCAATCCTCAAGCACATCAGAGCAGTCAGTCACTATAGTAACTCGATTTCCTTTCTGAGTGCCTTCTCAAAGGAGATAAAATTACCTTTGAAGGCCATAGGGGAAGCAGCAAAGAAGCTCTTTTTGATGGTTTAGGATAGTCAAGACAGAAGCAGACTGTAAGGGACTCCAAGAAGATCTCACCAAACTGAGTGATTGGGCAACAAAATGGCAAATGAAATTTAATGTAGAGAAGTGTAAAGTAATGCACATTGGGAAAAATAACCCCAACTATACGTACAGTATGATGGGGGCTAATTTGGCTACGACAAATCAGGAAAGAGATCTTGGAGTTATCGTGGACAGTTCTCTGAAAACTTCTACACAGTGTGCAGCGGCGGTCAAAAAGGCAAATAGGATGCTAGGTATTATTAAGAAAGGGATAGAAAATAAGACCCGGAATATCTTACTGCCCTGTATAAAACTATGGTACGCCCACATCTTGAATACTGTGTACAGATGTGGTCTCCTCACCTCAAAAAGATATTTTGGCCTTGGAAAGGGTTCAGAAAAGGGCAACTAAAATGATTAGGGGTTTGGAACGGGTCCCATATGAGGAGAGGTTAAAGACTGGGACTTTTCAGTTTAGAAAAGAGGAGACTGAGGGGATATGATAGAGGTGTATAAAATCATGAGTGGTGTGGAGAGGGCCGATAAAGAAAAGTTATTTATTAGTTCCTAAATAGAAGAACTAGAGGACACCAAATGAAATTAATGGGTAGCAGGTTTAAAACTAATAAAAGAAAGTTCTTCTTCACACAGCGTGTAGTCAGCATGTGGAACTCCTTGCCAGAGGAGGCTGTGAAGGCTAGGACTATAACAGAGTTTAAAGAGAAGCTAGATAATTTCATGGAGGTTAGGTCCATAAAAGGCTATTAGCCAGGGGATAAAATGGTGTCCTTGGCCTCTGTTTGACAGAGGCTGGAGAGGGATGGCAGGAGACAAAGCGCTTGATCATTGTCTTCGGTCCACCCCCCCTCTGGGGCACCTGGTGCTGGCCACTGTCGGCAGACAGGATACTGGGCTAGATGGACCTTTGGTCTGACCCGGTACGGCCGTTCTTATGTTCTTATGTTCTTATGTATCATAGTCAGGTCTTTCTTCATCCAGTCAGCAGGAACCTAATACTACAAAGTACTCCCTTGGATTCCAACAGTTGAGGGGAAAAGGTGATGAAAACAGAGCTCAAAGCCCATGATCACCATCCACACAAGTGAAGCCACTGCCATGCAGGTGGCCAAATTGTGCCCTTAGTTACATCAATCTAGGCCTGTGAGACCTTGCTAAATCTTTTGCTAAAACATTAGCATAAGAATTGCCTAACCCCATGTGTTTTAGGTGGCCAAGGTAAGGGAAGAGATTTAAGTGTTTCTAGGATGGGGTTCACAGTTCAATACTGCATCCTGGAATGCAGCATTCTGAAGAATCCAGTGGTGAAAGAAATTTAACATTTCTTACAGGTCCTGTACTATTGCAACCCAGGTCCCTGCCAGCTCTGTAAATAGCTCCCTGCTGGCTTTTGCCACAGCTCAACTAGTTCTTGCCCGAGCTGCGCACCAAGGCTCACCTGCTTCCTTTTACCTCTGGAAGCATCAGAGAATAAGAGGGACATCCTCCTGATAAATCCTGAAACTGGAGACCCTAGGAACCATTTCTAGTGCTTGTCCAGGTAAAAATCACAACCTGCCTTTGCAATTTATGAAGAGGCTATGGGCATGTCTACATAGCAAAGAAAAACCCATGGTTGGCCTATGCCAGCACAATCAGGTTTGTGAGGCTGATTCTTTGTTGTGTAGAGTTTTGGACCCGAGCTGAAGGCAAGGCTCTGGGACACTGTGAGCTGGGAGGGTCCCAGAGCTTGGCTTCCAGCCTGGAAGTCTACACAGCGATGAAACAACCCCACAGCCTGAGCTCTGTGAGCTTGGGCCAGCTGTGGGTGTCTAGTTGCTACATTAACATGTGCTAAATGGTAACCCTCATTTCCAAGTCAATACTCCAATTCAAACAGGTGAATATCCCAGCAGTCATTAGTCACGAGGTGGCAGGTTTGTTTACCTACATGGAAACTGCTCTTCCAGGATCTGACTGGTTATTCTGTAAAGAGCTTTCAAGTACATGCAGTATGAGAGGAGCTTATATACAGAGAGACAGCAATGCCAACTTCTCCCACCCAACTCTGGGATCAGATGAATTTTGGGTGGTGCCTGTAGTAGCTCTAAGGCAATTTCAAAGGTGTTCCATGCAAGAATTTTTTATACAACTAAATAATGTATATCGGTGTATTTTTCAAGGTGTGATGCAACAGGGTTGCCCAATGAAATACAGTTTTCTAATCCAATTTGTGCAATCACTGCAAGTGGGCAGCCTATTTACCCATTCCAATCACAACTTTCACCCAAGCTATTTCTTAAAAACGTGCAACACTTGGGAACGTTCTTAATAAGGTATGAACAGTAGCAAGAGCATTGTGAAATGCTAAGAATCCTTGAAATAGATGAATGCTTCCAGACACAAACAGTGAGTCAGAAAGTTCTTTCCAGGCAAGCAGGAAGAAATGCTGTGGGACTCAAACATGAAATTTACACTTCCTCATCTACAACTTGGGGAATTTTCCAGCCATGCTTTCAGTGGTTTTGCTTAGGTTGAAATGCTACACACAGCTCATCATATAACCATGGAGAGCACTGAATGAGAGATCAAATGGCTCAAGATTTCAAAGATTTTAACTTGGACTTTGCTCTAAGCTTTGAGTGTTGGCGCTCCTGCTTCACATTCTCCCTGAAGTTCTGGCTCACTAACACAAAAACAATTTTGATGCTTATAAACGTGTATGGCACTACTGGCCTGATCTGGGCAAGGGCAGAACTGCTAGGTGTCCAATTTTTTTATCAGAATGCCCAGTTGAAAAAGGACCCTTGTGGCTCCACTCGGCACTGTGAAGAAGGCGTTAAAAGTCCAGCAGGGCTAAGGCAGGCTCCCTGCCCGCTGTGGCTCTGTGCAGCTCCCGACAGGCAGGGGACTCCACACACTGCCCCTGCCCCAAATGCCAGCTCTGCAGCTTCCACTCCCTGGGAACAATGGCCACCACTGCCGGAGGGGCGCCTGCGGATGGGCTGTGCGCAGAGTCACCTGGCCACATCTCTGCATAGGAGCCGGAGCGGGGGGACGGTATGCCACTGCTTCTGCGATCTGGTTGAGGTAAGTGCCGACTGGAGCCTTCACCCACCCCTGAGCACCTCCATACCCCAACCTCCTGCCCTGATTCCTCTCCTGCCCTTTGAAACCCTCAGTTCCAGCCTGGGATATAAAGGGTTAGCTGGTTACCTGGCAAACATCACTCTTACTGGGTGATGCTTACCAGGTAAGGGGTTAACTGGCAGCCTGGCCGGGCCCACTGCGCCACGGGTGAAGCCCAGCCCAGCTCCATCACCCCGTGCCTCAGGCCTGGCTGGGCCCATGGCGCAGCAGCACGGAAGGGAAAGCCACTCCAGCCTGGTCATGCCCACCATACCACACTGCAGTCAGCGTTCCACCTCTAAGCTGCGCAGTAGCACAGGTGATGAATCACTCCAGCCCAATCAGAGGCTCAGGGCTCCATGCCCACCCCGGAACATGCACCCTCCGCCCAGGACCTTTACCCTCCTCCCACACTCTAACCCCCTGCCTCTCTGAGCCCCCCCACCCCATTCTCCAAATCCCTTGGCTCCACTCTCAAGCCCAGAGACCGTTCTTGCACCCCAAACTCCTCATCCCTGGCCTACTCCACAACCCACACTCCTATCTGGAGCTCTCACCCCTTCTCACATCTCAGCCAACTGCCTCAGCCTGCTGTCCCCTCCTGCATCCTGAACTCCTCATTTCTGGTCCAACTGCTCCCCAGGCCAGCTCAGCGAAAATGAGTGAGGATAAGGAGGAAGCAACAGAGGGAGGGGGGATGGACTGAGCGGAGGATGGGGCCTCCGCGAATGGGTGGGGCAAGTGTATTCTGATTTGTGCAGTAGAAAGTTGGAAACTCTGGGCAAGGCTGAGCAGGATCATGCCCTTTATCTACTTTAAGGCTCAAGTTATGCAGGTCATTTTTAAAACTTTTGTTTGAGTAAAACAAATCTGAGATTTATGTCCTGTAGTTATTAAACTGAGCATACACAAAACAAAAAGGCTTTTACAAGTGACACAAGGAACACAAACAGGGATATTCCTCGTGGCTGGTTCCCTTTACTGGCATTACTATTAACACTACTCATTCTCCAACTTCCTGAATGTTGCAGTAAGGTGAGTTCTTTCTTTCTTTCTTTGGGCCTCTCTCTCTTTCCCTCTGTGGTGAATAGCTCCTCTGTCTTCCTGCACAGCTGTTCCTTTATTTCCCAAGGAGTAGGGGAATGAAGCTGACAATTCCTGACAGTTTCATTGGATTTCTGAGGGACTCAATAGCAGGAAAAATGGGCTATTCTTAAATTTCACTCTGCAACTCCTTGGCAAAGCTACGAGCAGCAAATGGGCGGTAGTCATCTTTGCATAGACTCAAGAAACCACAACTTGTGGGAGGGTCCTTTTACAACTAAAAAAAACCTAACTGAGCTTAATGTTTTCATAATTTTTGAATTCCTTATCTTATCCTCGAGGTATGTGGTGAATTTTCAAGTCCTGTCCCATTCTACAAAATTCATTATCATAAATGGCAGCACCAGAATCTGTACAACACCATGCCTTCCATTCTAACTGGTAGCCTGAGTTCCAAAGTGTTTTGCAACTTGTCTCTGTATATTAGCATGAATTATAACTCTATAGCTTTCTCCCTTCAGGTGAAGCACAATAGAAAATCCTGTCAGAAATGTCTAATTTTGTGCAATTACCTGGAACGTTTTACTGTGCTGTGTTACAACAAGGGGAAACGCTAATACTACGGCTTTGTGGGAGACTAACCTGCAACTGGGCTGCTTGTTTTAGGTCACAAAGGATTATCTTTCAGCACAGATTATACCAAAACACTTCTTTCAGGTTTCCCAATGCTGCTGCCAGTGCTAGATGCACCAGTGTAAGCTGAACACAGGCAGGCCCCAGTTCTGATCAGCACAGTGGTTAAAGGGTTGGCATACAGTGGTTAAAGGGTCGGCAGCTGGCCTACATCAGAACTCCCACCATGAAGCTACAGTGGGAAATCTTAAATTCAAGTCTAGCATAGGCATGTTCAAAATACACTTGGTTATAAAACAATGTCATTAGGTGTAAAAATAACAATGTCTTGATGGTGACACATCAAGCAGTGATTTACAGGGAGCAGCTTATGTGAATGGTATAGATTTGGCAAGCTGTGTAGCCTCCAGATTTGAAGCACAAAATCACAGAACATAAGCTGGCCACTCCAGACATCTCTAGGTTTCTGCTGAGAGGGGCTCCAATACTACTGTGAGGAGCTCAGTATTAGAGTCGCATACAGAGACTGGCACATACTCAGGGTTTCAACTACTCTCTTTGTTCATTCCTGACATCTTCTTTCATTCTGTTCTCATGTTTGGAACAGCTCCCCAACGAAAGTAAGCAACATACCCCTCCCTTTCCCCTTCAGAAAGCCTCAGAATATCCTGTTCCACAAAACACACTGGCTCTCAAAACTATGTAGCCCTGTCCTCATTCACAATGCTCTTCGTGAATAGGAATGTGCTGTAGGTTTGCAATATATTTGTACCCACCTCTCCCCATTCATGCTACTAATGATATATCCCACAATTGCTTATCTACAGGAGTCATCCAACTGGCCAAACCTCTTTATCCCTCCTGTGCTTGATGCTTCTGGAGTACATATGAATGCTTCCATCCTACAAATAATTACTGTCTTACATACTGTTAGAAACACTCACATTTCTAGAAAATGTGGTACAATGTACTCAGATTTCAGGAATTCACACTGCAGGCTCCAGCCACTACTTTATGTAGTTGTGCATACCACAGCATCTTACAGGCCACGTTAATTGTACCCAGCGCTAGTCAGTGTCTAGTAGGGGATACTTGTTTTTTCCCCACTTCACTTTTATTTCTTTTCAAAAAACCTTTAGTATCTCCGCTACAGCTCCTATTTAGCATAAATTAGGGTTGTTAAACATCGGTTAATTGAATAGTTGATTAACCTCATGAATTCTTATCCGTTACTTGACTATTCTATAATCCCCAGGGGTAGGGCTGCAGTCCCTGCACTCTGGCCCCACACCTGAAGGAGCCCCCTGCCACTCCATGTTGCTGCCTCTGTATCAGAGGCAGCAGCGTGGGGTGACAGGCAGGAGGTGGTCCGTGAGGAAAGCCAGTTTACAAGCCAGCTCCCCTTGTAGACCAGCTGCCTGTCACCCCACACTGGGTGGGTCTGAGCTCGGACCCGTTGTGAACCAGAACTGAGCCGGACTGCCTGCCTGCCTGGCTCCTAATACACTTTAAATGCAGAGCCGCAGCAAGGGTAGGTCCTGGACCTGGCATAAGTGGCCAGCCTGCTAAAAAATTTACTGGCGGGGGGGAGGAGGGGAGAGATACAGGTAGTCTATAGCATCAGTCGATAAGCTTTTGCTTATCCGTTAATAGACTATACTATTACATCCCTAGCATAAACAATGAGGAGTCCTGTGAATAAACAGATTTATTTGGGCATACACTTTTGTGGGCAAAAACACAGTGTTAGACTGCATCTGATGAAGAATTTTTTACCCAGAAAAGGTTATGCACAAATAAATGTTAGTCTTTAGGATGCCACAAGACTCCTTGTTTTTGCAGCTACAGACTAACACAGCTACCCCTCTGAGACATATTTAACATAGTATACAATGAAAGTACACTTGGATGGATAGAGAGATGGAAACTTACTTTTAAAAAGATAACCTCAGGAAGCAAAAGGCTATGGAGTTACTTACACAAAAGAGTGCCATAAAGACCCTAAGGGAGCTTTTTGATCATGCCCATAGATGAAGTGGTCCAGAAAACACGCTAAGTTCAGGAGGCTGGATGTGTCCTTCTAATCACCTAAATGCAAAAATCCCCAATAGCCTTATGTTGGAATGTTGGACCCACAGTCAGAAAACAGACATACTAACATAGTGGGGAAGAAACCCTTGAACCTGCCATCTTGCACACCCTCATGTTTTATGACATAGATTAAATAGCAGATGTAGCTCTGTACATCGATCTGCGCATGCGCAGAACGCCGGACAGCGTGGCTGGCGAGCGGGGCTCGCCGCGGCTCGGCGAGCCCTGGCCATTAAGATATACATATAACACAAGCCAGAGAGAGAAAATGCAACATGGTCAAGGTCAAATGTCCAGCAGTCAGGAAATTCAACTGTTCACAGCTTGATGTTGTATTCAAACAATTTTAAATTGAAGGGTTTGGTTTTTAATTGGGTTCTTCTAGGCTCAGCTGCAGGGTTTCCAGAGCGCATAATCTGAACGATGAATTCATCAGTTACTCCCGATCCTGTTCTTACACACCTGAGTAGGCAGGAGGACTACTCTGGTTAGAGGGCAGGGATTAGCCTTCACTCAACATTTAGGGACAAATCCTGTTCCCCAACACCAAGCCCGTTCCTGATCAGATTAGGGAAGGCAGAGCCTAGAGGAAACTCTAGTTTTGAAAAGCCACGGTCTTTTAGTCTTGCAGCTTGAAACTTTACTTTTCTGATTTGCTGCCTGAGCAGTGTGGCTGGCTAGAGTTTATGGTGGCAAAATGCCCTACAGCTAAAGAAGCCTACAAAACAAAATTTCCAGTTGCACCAGAGAAGAGTGCCTAGTGCATCATCACAGAGGAAAGAATCTGAAGGTACTGCAAGAACAAAAGAGAGGTTTGAGGCCATGATATTGAAGGGTGTTGTGGTATGGAACACTTTACCTAATTCAAGAAAAAAATATAAAAGGGCATGTCAGAAGTTGGCCAGCTTGGAATGGTATCAGTGCTTTGTTCATGTTCTTTCCCTACATTAGCAACCAGAACCAGCTCCACAGACCAAGGAACATGGAACGGCAAAATGCAAAGAGGATATATGTTTGTTGAAATATGACTGCAGGGTCTCAAACAAATTAGATTCAATATAAGTGTAAACAGCCTAGGAGTTCCCTGAAATAAGGATATTATTGTCATATTGCGTGCCTAGTGGAAGCTACTCAAATCAAGCCAACAACTGCAGGAACTAGACACATTTGAAAAGTTCAAAACAGTGATTTGCTTAAAAGCTAGGGCTGGGGGTGCACGACCTGGGATAGAGTTTGAGTGTAGGAGAAGGCCCAGGGTAGCAGAGGGAGGGAGCATGTGGGCTCTGGGGTGAGGCTGGGGATGAGAGGTTCGGAGGAAGGGCTCCGAGCTAGGGGCAAGGGGCTTGGGAAGTGGGAGGGAGTGCTGGTCCAGACAGTGCTTACCACCTAAGGCGGCTCCTGGGAAACATCCAGCAGGCAGACAGCTCATTGGCTGTGGTTCCTGGCCAATGGGATCTGTGGAACTAGTGCTTGGGGTGGAGGCAGCACATGGAGCCTCCATTCCCTCCCATATGCCTAGGAGCTGCAGGAATCTTCCAGCCACTTCCCAGAAGCTGCTCAGAGTCAGGGCAAATAGGGAGCCTGCCTTAGCGCCACTGCACTGCCAGCTGGACTTTTAATGATCCAGCTGGCAGCGCTGACTGGAGCCATCTGGATCCCTTTTTGACAAGGCGTTCCATTCGAAAACTACATGCTTGGCCACCCGAGAACAGTAATCACAGAATTGGGCCCCAATAATGCTAAATTCAAGTCCAGAGCCATAGACTGTGACGGACCTTTAAACAGATACACAGGGGTAGCATGCAGGGAGCGTCTGGTTCTCTTCACATGGCCCACACAAGGGCCTGCAATAAATGTAGTGTCAGAGTCAGCGCTTTTGTCCAAAAGAGAGCACTGGCCCAAATACCCAGGCCAGGTGCACCAGAGGAGGAAAGCTGTATCTTCCTAAAGGCCACGTAGCAAGCTTAGAGCCAGTGTGCACCATGCAGGAGGGATTGTGTCCCAACAGGACAAAGTTTCTCCCCACACAAAGTTCAGCTTGCACTGCTACTACACCGCCCACCCACATTTTCCTCCACCACGGGATGATTAACTGCCAAAATTTGGCCCTTCTGGGTTCCCCCACCTGCCTCATACAAAATTTTTCAACGCTCAGTTTATATTTAAGGATCTCATTTTATTTTATATTCTCTTGGCAGATACAGGAAACCCTTGCCATTCAGTGCCTTCCTGGCACCACCACAAATGGTGAAATTTGCAAATACTGGCTCCCAAACCCCACAATGAGCTCCCCACAGCTTCCAAACTCACCAAAGTGATCAGGAGCCACAGGGAACTCACCGCAGGGAACTGGGGGCTGGAAATCGTGGTGAGTTCCCGCCAGCTCTCGGATCCCATCCCACCCCCTTCTGGCTGGGACAGGAGAACCCCACGAATAGGGGACTGTTGGTAGATATAGTGAGGAAATACCCATTAAAGCACACATTGCTGGATTCTACTGAAGCAGTCATGTGGGAAAAGCCTATACTGTATCTCAGTACAGGCTGAGTAACATAAGCTCAGTATGTAGCCACCACTGCCAGCAAAGACAACAGACAGTAACCAGTGAAAGTTTAGTGACATCAGTGATTAACAGTCACCTGGAGTACTGCACATTTCTGTACCTGAACAGATATAGCAGAAAAATAGTAGCCTGTCGGGAGACCCACAATGAATATAGGGGCACTGAGAGACTGAAAATATTAAAAAGGAAAGAAATCAAACTTGATAGACTCTCAAGGCTTCTATCAATCCTCATAATACAGCAACAAGGAGCAAGTCATAGACTCATAGACTTTAAGGTCAGAAGGGACCATTATGATCATCTAGTCTGACCCCCTGCACAATGCAGGCCACAGAATCTCACCCACCCTCTCCTAGAATAATCCTCTCACCTATATCTCAGATATTGAAGCCTTCAAATAGTTCGAAGACCCCAAGATGCAGAGAATCCTCCAGCTGTGATCTGTACCCCATGCTACAGAGGAAGGCGAAAAACCTCCAGGGCCTCTGCCAATCTACCCTGGAGGAAAATTCCTTCCCGACCCCAAATATGGCGATCAGCTAAACCCTGAGCATGTGGGCAAGACTCACCAGTGAAAAGCAGTTCCCTTCAAAACTAAGAGGATTTTAAAAAATGCAGTACATAGCACGTGGAATTCAATGTTACACCACAGAGGCCAAAAGCTTAGCAAGATTCAAAAGGAGATTACGCAATTGTATGTATGGATCCCTAGTATGTTGAAGTAACATCCAGAGTAGCATTACACAGGCTAAAACATTTATCAGCAACATGAAACCTGCTTCTTCCCCAATCCAGTAGGGTTGTCAGATACTTTCACAAAAAATCCTGAACATGGTGGGGAAAAAATTGGTTGAGCAAAAAAACCAACAAAAACAAAAACAACCCCCCCCCCCAAAAAAACGGGGGACCAAACCTGTTGAGCAAAAAAACTCCCCCCACCCCTGCCAGAGGTGGCAGGGGAAAAATGTCCCCGCCAGCCTTCTGTCTGAGAAAAACAGAAAATACCGACACTTTACATGTCCGGTATTTTCTGGGTTTTTTACTGAACAGAAGATGCAATTACTGGACTGTCCGGGAGAAAATTGGACACCTGGCAACCCTAGTATCCGGTGGGGAGTCATGGGGGTTTCCCCTCCCCACAGCAGGAAGCCATGCTGGAGCTCCAACCTTGCGGGGCGAGGGGAAGGGTGCAAGCACCAGCACAGGCTTCTCATTTCAGGGGAAGAGAATGGGAGCTGAGCTCAACCCGCAGACCACCTGCAAGGCGTCCGTGGACCATTAGCAGTCTGTGGATCCCAGTTTGGGAACCACTACTCCAGAGTTTAATAGAGTTAGCCCTGGCTAGTTTGCCCTGGTACATTAATTCCCATGCAATTTATTATATTTGTGTTACAGAATTTATGAAAGCCACATCACTCATGGATGCAAAGGCTGAAATATTTCAGAAAAATTGCTGTATTTATAGTAATCTGTATAGTTTTGGAAAAACCAACCAAAATATTTGTAGGTCTCGAGAACTAGAGATCATGTTTGAAAGTCCTAAATCTTTTAATTAGGCAAAGAGAAGGGAGGAACAAAATACAGGTTTGGGGTTTCATAAAGCATTTGGAAATGTTTGATCTGTGCTTATATTTAAATAGCATCCCTCCAAAACCTTCATGACCTTAGAGATGGTTTCTACATCTTTTGCATTTTTCAGGCTTTGGGCCTCCATCCTTTCAATCAGAGCGTGTCTACACGGGGAAATGACACTAGGATAAATAAGGTATAGTGTGGATTTAGACAGCAGGTGGCCGTTCTTATTCCATAATAAAATTATTTTTTATGTTGCTTTCGAAACAGTTTAAGGGAAGCCCTTCCCCGCCCATTTCTTTTCTGGAATAAGAAAGAGGATACCCATGAGGGAATTATACAGGTATAGCTAGAAAAAGAAACCTCTTGTGGAAACAAGTCCTTAAAGCGGTATCAAAATCAACAACTGGCACTTGCTTATCTTACATCCCCCACCCTCTCTGTTCAGATCCTATCACAAAAAACTCCTAGCTTCACATGAAATGAAACCTTGCAGGGCATGTTAGTGCTGTTCACCACTATATGACTGCAGAGACACGAATGTAATTTGCAGTGGGGGGTTAAATGGTATCATATCTTTGCATGGCTGTTGTATTCCACACCATTTTTATAAAATAAAGCTTTATTACAAAAAACTGAAGACCAGGATGAATTGGAAAAAGGCAAATGTAGTGCTCATCTTTAAAAAAGGGAAGAAGGACCATCCAGGGAACTACAGACTGGTCAGCCTTACCTCAGTCCCCGGAAAAATCATGGAGGGGATCCTCAAGGAATCCATTTTGAAGCACTTGGAAGAGGGGGAAGTGATCAGGAATAGTCAACATAGATTCATGAAGGGCAAGTCCTGCCTGACCAATCTGATTAGCTTCTATGATGAGGTAACTGGCTCTGTGGATATGGGAAAGTCAGTGGATGGGATATACCTTGACTTTAGCAAAGCTTTTGATATGGTCTCCCACAAAATTCTTGCCAGCAAGTTAAGGGAATATGGATTGGATAAATGGACTGTAAGATGGATAGAAAGCTGGCTAAATTGTCAGGCCCAACGGGTAGTGATCAACAGCTCGATGTCAGGTTGGTGGTCAGTTTCTAGCGGAGTGCCCCAAGGATTGGTTCTACGACTGGTTTTGTTCAACATCTTTATTAATGACCTGGATGAGGGGATGGATTGCACCCTCAGCAAGTTTGCAGATGACACTAAGGTAGGGGGAGAGGTAGACATGCTGGAGGGCAGGGATAGGGTCCAGAGTGACCTAGACAGATTAGAGCAGTGTTTCTTAAACTTTTTAAGACTGAGGAACACCAAACAATTTAAAAAATAATAATTAAAAACAACAAAACACCACCAGGCCAGGGAGACCTGGGGATCAAATGCACCACTACCCGCCCCCCTCCCGGAAGACTGCCCTAATAACAGTCTGGTACATGAAGCTGAAAACATAGATCACAAAAAAGAAAGGATAATAATAAACAAATGCTAAATAAGGTCACGTGTCTGGCCAGGAGGGAGGGTAGAGGAGGGTCTCGGGGCAGGGTGTCTGGCCAGGAAGAAGGGTAGAGGAGGGGGTCTTGGGGCAGAGTGTCTGGCCAGGAGGGAGGGTGCAAGAGGAGACTTGGGGCAGGGTGTCAGAGCAAGCTGGAAATGTGGGGTATTGGCAGGGGGAGGGGAGCGAGGGGGGTTTGGGTGCAGGGTCTGGGCATGAGGGGGGACTCTTACCTGGCTTGGCACCCTGCTGCAGCAGGGAAAGCCTCCAGGGAGCATGCTCTTGTTCCTCAGAGGGTGGAATGGGGTGGGGTGGAGAGCTCAGTTCCCCCCAGCCCATGCAGCAGGGAACCCAGTGCAGCTGCAGCACCAGGCCAGGCTTCCCAATGGCAGGGTGGGGGCAGTAGAAACCCCCGACTGTCCCCGCCAGATTAAACTCTGTCACTTCCCCAGCAGGCTGGGGAGGGACGCAGGGGAGAGAGAGCAGCAGTGCATTGGGGGCAGCAGAGCCCAAGCGCGCCCCAAGGGGGGGGGGGGGCAGCAGAGCCCGAGCACGCCCCAGGTGAGGAGGATGGCAGAGCCTGAGCCGGGTTCCCCGCAGGCGGCAGTTTTAAAACACTGTGGTCTGGGAGCGGCTCCTCAGCTCCGGTCACCCCTCCCGTCCCAGCAGCAGCAGCCCGCTGTGAAAGCAGCCACCTGCACACGAGGAGGAGGAAGAGGAGGAGGAGAAGGAGGAGGCTGCGCAGCACCGGAAACCCGTGGGACAGGGGCTGTCCTGCAGGCTGGAGGGGAGGCGCAGCCGCAGGGGAGCTGTCTTCGGGCTCTGCAGGGGACGGGGGAGCAGATTTTTTTCTGTTATTTCCGCGGCACACCTCTGACTGCCTCGGAACACACTTTAAGAAATGCTGGATTAGGGGATTGGGCCAAAAGAAATTTGATGAGGTTCAACAAGGACAAGTGCAGAGTCCTGCACTTGGGATGGAAGAATCCCAAGCATTGTTACAGGCTGGGGACCAACTGATTAAGTAGCAGTTCTGCAGAAAAGGACCTGAGGATTACAGTAGATGAGAAGCTGGATATGAGTCAACAGTGTGCCCTTGTAGCCAAGAAGGCTAATGGTATATTAAGGTGCATTAGGAGGAGCATTGCCAGCAGATCCAGAGAAGTGATTATTCCCCTTTATTCGGCTCTGGTGAGGCCACATCTGGAATACTGCATCCAGTTCTGGGCCCCCCACGATAGAATGGATGTGGACACATTGGAGAGGGTCCAGCAGAGGGCAACCAAAATTATTAGGGGCCTGGAGCACATGACCTATGAGGAGAGACTGAGGAATTTGGGTTTGTTTAGTCTGCAGAAGAGAAGAGTGAGGGGGGATTTGATAGCAGCCTTCAACTTCCTGAAGGGAGGTTCCAAAGAGGATGGAGAAATGCTGTTCTCAGTGATGGATGGCAGAACAAGGAGCAATGGTCTCGAGTTGCAGTGAGGGAGGTCTAGGTCAGATATTAGAAAAAACTATTTCACTAGGAGGGTGGTGAAGTACTGGAATGGATTAACTAGGGAGGTGGTGGAATTTCCATCCCTAGAGGGGGAGGCAGCAGAGCCTGCTCTGCAAAGCATCCGCCTGCTACCCAAAGCAGAGAGAGGCAGACCCAGGGACAACACAATGGCATGGCGGGGATGACCATGGGTAGGAAGGTGACTCCCCCATAGCCAGGTCTTCGGGTGTCCCAGTGGAAAGAAGCAGAAATTCCACCCCAGTCAGTTTTGGCTGAGAGCCCTGCGGGCTCCTCTCCTGGACTATGGCACCACAACGCACTTGAACAGTGCTCAGGAGCAGAAACAGGGCTTCTTCTCCTCCCCAAGGCATCACTCCTCCTCAAATACAATCAGCTGAGGGCTCCCAGCGCGGATTGCGCCCTGCCTCCCAGCCTGGGACTCCCTCTGGTTGCGTGCAAAAGCCTGGCGGGGTTGGGGGGACTGGCTGGGACTCCCAGCCACTCCTCCCACCCCCACCACACTTTTGCATGCTACCACAGGCTCCCAGCGCCGATTGCGGCCCCGCCTCCCATCCACTCCCCGCGGCCCCGCCAGGCTTCCGTCCGGTGCCCAGACGGAAAACCAGACAACACTGGACATTGCACATGTCCGGTATTTTCTGCCTTTTTTTACTGGACAGAGGGCACAAAAACCGGACACCTGGCAGCCCTAAATTTAAATCACTATTTAAATCACACCAAAAAAAATCATTGATTTAAATCAAGTTCCAAAATAGCTAAGACAAACTGTGCTCAGAGTGACTTGCTTTTGGAGTAAGCCCCATTGAACTGACTGGCAATTTTGTTTTTTGAGAAAACAAGTATAGAATGGGGTTGCCTTGGAAAAGGTGAGTTATGCTGAAGTAAAATAGGGAATAGCAGCTATGGCATCACCATTGTGGTCTGCAGCCATGATGTTCCAAAAGAAGGGGCATGTATTATGCAGTATAAAATAAGAAAAGGACACACAGTGGCAACTGGCAAGTCTCAATTTCTCTTACTGCAGCCTTCTGTATTGTATACTTGAGTGACAGACTCTAAACCTAGTTAACTAATTAAACAAGCCATTATGATTATTCTAAGTTAAACTTTATTTTTTATAGCAACATCCAACACAGCAGACAGCTTGGGAATTTACTTGTCAAATCACACTTCTACTAAAAGGTCTTGAAGAGAGAGTCTTGAAGAATGATGCTTTGCAAAGTGAATTATTTAAGTTCCTAACCACTGATCCACTGAGCCCTATCCACATCATTTTTCCCAATAAGCATTTTTCCTTGTAATGTTTCATTCTTACAGCTAGGGCCTGCATCATCTTCTTGCACTGCTCACACTTGACACATTTTCCTTTTTTACCCAAGGAACAAATTTCTTCAAAATATTCCCACACAGGGTCCCTCTTTTGCCCAGAAGCCATGACAGTTTTTTTGAGGCAAAAGCAGGGAGGAATATAGGCAGTTGTGCTGAATAATGTCTTCTTTTTCCTTTCCAGTTCACTCCACTGCTCCTTTCTCTGCTGCCTCCATCTTTTCCCATATATTATCTCTCTGTCTTTAAAACAATGTCTTAACTAACTCTTCTGCAATGGTTGGCCCAGGTCCACCACCACGTAAGCACAGCACAAAAGCAATCCTATCCAGCTTGTGTCTTTCTTTGCACATGTTAAAGAGTGTAAGTGTATGTTTAGCATATTTGTGATGAGATTTAATTGTAACTGTTATTTTTAAATGAGAAATTTAGTATTATATTGACAATTTAAAAAAATTAAAAAATCCGATTTAAACTTTTAAAAAAATCTGACTTTTAATTTAAAAAAAAAAAAAATCATCAATTTTTATCCACCCTGGGGACTGCAAAGCTTCAAGGAAAAAGTTAAGTGTATATACAATGTCCCTAAAAGTATCTATCACTTTAACCTGGGCAAGGGACTGCTCTGGCTTTTCCATTCCAAACTAAAGAGATTTCATAGGAATGATGTGATATGATTAGGGATGTAAAATGTTGATCATTTGGCTAATCAAATAGTCGACGCAATTTGCATCAACTATTCAATTAGTTGTTAAGGGCTCTTCCACCTCTGAAGGATAGGAATAGCCCCAGGGCTATTGCTACACTTCAAAGGCGAAAGCGCTTTGGGGAACATGGGGCCAGCAGGGGACTCCCCACTGGCCCCGTGCTCCCCACGGCGTTTCAAAGCGGCAGCACCGCATGGAGACTAGGGTCAAAGTCCCCAGCTGACTCCGGGCTCCACACGGCACTGCCCCTTTGAAACGCCACAGGGAGCACAGTGTCACACTCCACGCAGCATTTCAAAGCAGCAGCGTGCCCAAGCTCCAAACGGTGCTGCCACTTTGTAATGCCCCCACTTCTCCCCTTTGCTGCTTCTTTCTGAAAGAAGGAGGCAACAAGAGGGGGGCGACGACTAGTCCACTAGTTGTTCACATCCCTAGATGAGACTTCAGTAGCTATTTATAATGAGTACAAAGCTTTAAAAGTTATGTCACCTAGTTAATTGGTCCAGCAATGGTCAGCATTGAAGACTCTAACTCCACACACAATAGATTCTGTTTATTAACAACCTCTTGGGTCTCAGCAAAAAGTTGCTATTCAAAGGTTGCGGATAAGCAGAAAGCAGGATTGCAGAGCATCAGTAGGGTTGCCAGGTGTCCACTTTTCGCCCTGATAGTCTGTTTTTTCTGGCCCCTGTCCAGTTTAAAAAAAAAAAAAACCACAGAAAATACTGGACATGTAAAATGTCCAGTATTTTTCTGTTTCTCTTGGACGGAAGGCCGATGGGGACAATCTTCCCCTGCCACGTCTGGCATGGGGAAGCAAGGAGCTCGAGGATTCTTAAAGGCGCAGCGATTTTTTTGGGGAGGGGACGACACTCAACTTTTGTCTCCTTGTTTTTTGGATTTTTTTTTCGCTCAACAAGTTAGGTCTCCCAAGTTTTGGGGTGGGTTTTTTTTGGTGAAAGCATCTGGCAAGCCTCAGCAGCCGCCAGGGAAACAAATTGCTGGGACTCTGCATGCAGCCCGGCAAGCCTACCTGTGGCCAGAGCTCGGTGTGTCCCAAAGCTTTCTTCTCCCCCGCAGCCCCACACACCTGCCTATGGCTGGTGCCTTGGTCCATTCTGCATTTCCTTCCCTGGATGCAGAGTCACAAGAAGTTTTGAATTTCTTCAGCCAATGAAAAAATGCACTGAAAACAAGCCAATGAAAGAAGCACTGGCCAGCTCCTGCTCCTGCTTCCACTCCATGTGAGGCTGTGCCTCCCAGCCCACATGCCCACACGGGCTGCGAGCTGGCAGCTCCCTGCCTCCTCCGCCTGTTCTCCCATCCCCCCACTGCTGCTGCTTCCAGCTCCTGCCCCTCAGTAGGAGGCTGCTGACTCTCAGTCCCCACAGGCTGCTGCCACGTAATGGTTAACCATTACCCGGTCAGCATCACCTATACCAGATAACCAGTTACCTGTTCACATTCCTAGTACAAAGCCTGACATCCGCAACCCCTCGCCCACAGCCAGCACTTCTAGCCACAGGTAAGTCTGCAAGGCTGCAGGCAGGGAGTGCACATCATAAAGCTGTCAGTAAACAGCATGCGGTTATCAATATCCAAATTCTACTAACATTCAAGTCAACAGGATGCAAAATGTTGCAATTCACCAGGAGCCCTATAATGTGCATTAGCCCTATAATCTCTGATATTGGTTTTGATATATTAGTTGTCCTTCAATGCAAATTCAGATAAACTATTGAGGAAGTCAAAACCAGCAGAGGGCATGAGGTGCATGCCCCATGCAAAACTGCAAAAATGTCATGGGAGATTTAAACTCAGGGGTCAAAGAGACAGGTTCATCAGTACAACCTTGGTCTTACTCTCATGAACCAGATCATGGATTTATAATAAAGTCTAACTGATGAAACATCTGAAGTGCCTCTGTAGTTTGACGGATACAAAGAAGGGAAGCTGCATACAGGTTCTGGTGCAAAACATTTTTAGCCATCCCAGGCATTAGTGCAAATCATCAATTACTGAAATCAGTAAGTAGACACCACAATAAAAGATTTGCATCACCGTGCAAGTTTTATTCAGTTGGACAGCCATCATTTAATTGTAATTATTTTGAATGATCCTTCGTAGCACACTAGCAGTATATTTATTGAATTGCCTTTGCTTGTGGGCAATTCACAGTCACAGGGAAGAGAAAAATACCTTTAAGAAAAATAGAAGGAATGTGCTTGTAAAAACCACAAAAATTGTCAAGGAGAAGCCAAAAATTCTCCTGAAATGTAGTGGTTTTGTTTCTGAGTGGTCCCCCTTTTGGGGGCACATAAAATGTGCTTAGATTGAGTTGCCAGCATCCTTCTAAAGGTATACACTTAACTCAAATTTGAACCAAAGATTAAATATTTTAAACAGTTACCATGAAAATACCCCACAATATGTTTAGAATTCCAGTAGAAACAGTTGCTTAAAAAAAAATGTATCCCCCTACTGCAGCACTGAGAACCTGAAAGTCAAATTGTCTGTGAACAAGGATTACTGACTTTATTAGTTTTCTTTGTCCAATTTAAGAGAAATACAAAAATTCAAACTATGATAGCTAAGTACTAGTAATAAACCAGCCTTTGTTCAAGAATCGTAAGTGGGCACCAAAACCAAGAGCAACAGAAGAAGCAGTGCGTGTCTTCAGTTCAAAGGAGGCTTTTTTTTTTTTTTTGCCTATGCATTAGCTAGCCTACTGCAGATAAGGCATCTCATTTTTTTCCTGTGAGATAGGGGAGATCAATCACAAGCTAGCTACCTCACAGTATAAACTACAGGTGCAGTCTCCACTAGGATTCTAACCTACTTTATGATCACAAACGTACTTTGTTGGTAGTGAAGACAAAGCCCAAATGATTTGGGCACTACTACTTGCATTTGATAAATGAGAGCTGTGGCTCCCCAGACATCAGCAATTTGTTTTATTAAGGAAATGGTAACAAGACAAGAAAAAAAATGTATTTTGTCAAAAGTATTGAGACACAATCTGAAGTTTAGTACTGGTCTGTCCTAAACACAAGAAACATCTCTTACCCCTTCAGTTCTTCTGCCTGTGCTACCTCACTGCTCCATTGCACTTGATCTCTATCTCCCTCATATGAATGCTGGACACTAGGTTTGCCAGATGGTTGAAACAAAAATTCCGAACCCCTCCCCCCCAAAAAAAAACCACCGGGAAAAAATTCGTTGAGCAATTAAAAAAAAAAAAAAAAAAAAGACTCCAGGACTTAAGCAAAAAAAAAAAAAATAATAATAATAATAATAAAAATTAAACAGCATTAAAACAGCATGTCCCCTTAAGAGTGAGTGCAGAGATAGGAACAGGGGAGCGGTTGAGCACTAAGACCCAGGGGACCTTAGTCAGCAGCCATTTTGTGCCGGCAGCCTTGCGGGACCAGGTAAGCATGGGGTCTGGGGTTGGGGGCCAGAGGGGATGGGGGAATCATTTTAGGTGTCCGGTATTCTCTGAATTTTTTTTACCGGACAGGAGGCTAAAATACCGGACTGTCCGGGTGAATACCGGACACCTGGCAACCCTACTGGACACACATTTTTCTTCCAGCTTATATCCAGGATTTGCCCCATTTGATTTCTGCCCTAGCACTCCCCCTTTCTTAGCCACCAGCTGCTCCAATCATTTCCTTTTCTACAGCCTTCCTGAGCCATGTATGAGAACACACTTCAAATGCCTTTGGATATACAGGTGGGACCCAACTCGAAGAGTCACAACTATGCATTTAAAGAATGATTTGGCCCTGAGCATCTACGCTATAATCGAAGTTTAATATATATTTGAGCTTTAACCCTGACGGCTCTGCACAAAGTCTATGGAGTTTTATAGAAATCCTCCAGCAAGATAGGAAAACAACACTATATTGCATGGCTCCAGCCATTCTGCTTTGCCACAGTATCTTTGATAAACACTATCACTCTCTAGAGTCAAAACAATTTATTAAATGTTTATTTAGCAAGTTGCCTTCCTTCAACTTCCTGCTATACAGACAGCACCAAAAGCCAAATTAAGCTATTTTGACTTCAGCTACGTATCTTAATTCAACTTTTGCCCTGCAGTGTAGATGTGCCCAAAGAAAGCAAGTCACATTGAGTTTGCCCTGGACCAAGTTCTGATTTAGCTCTTCTCATGTGTGGATCTCAAAGCACTTTACAAAAAGAGTTACCCCCACTTTACAGATGGGACCATTGAGGCATAATGCAGTAAAATGACTTTCCAAAAGTTAATCAGCAACTCAGTGGCAAAGCCAAAAGTAGAACTTAAGTCTCTGAGTCACAGTGAAGTACTCTCTCCGCTAAGCCACACTTCCTTCCTATTTGTAGTTCTTAATTGTAAAACCTAATAGCAAATGCTTTCTATTTTTAAAAATGTTGCAAGATGCAAGCTGCTTATTACAATGTGATCCCTGACCATTTACACATAGTAACTACACAGGTTCAGCACCAGAATGCAACTCTTCTTTCAGTTACAATACAACTCTATTAAAATCAAGAGAGGATGAACATGAGAAAACTGTACCACAGATCTACTTTGCCATATCCTTGAGGAAGCTTTATAAAAATGGGCACAATACAGAATTCATTGAAGTGCATATGAAAGTGTGGACTACAAACGCGCATGTCCTAGCTGGTTCTTAATCACTATCGTGAAGATTCAAAGTCAGAGCACTGAATGCAGCTGAAGCAATTAGTCCATCAGCCACAGAAGAAATGTGTGTTACAATACATGGATGACCACACAAATGGTTCATTTCAGAATTCAGAGGTAAAAGGGTCAGTGTTTATTTATGCTTTCCTTCCAGTGATTTGCTATCATAGTACATTTTTGATTATTCATTTTGTGTATTATTATTAATTCAAGGGATTATACAACTATAACCTACCAAAAATAAGTTTTGTGTAGATTTAAGTTAAAGTAACTCCTCTTGTTTAAATGAGAAATACAGGGCATTTGTAAAAGATTACATACACAAGAAATCACAATGTCAACAGACAGAATAATTAAAATATAATATTTGGGCTAAAACTGCAGAAGGCTAGAGAAAAAAAATATTCCTCTGAGATTAAAGGTACATCAGATTTGTAGCTCAGGGCCATGCACAAGCTGAGAGGGGAGAAAAAAGCAGAGACACCCCACTCCCCATCCCCAATAATTGGCAGTAGCACTGAACACTTCCAGCTTTGAGGTTGTGGTGAGGAGAGCAAGATCCTCTGGATCTGGGCTGTGGACAGGGAGGGGAGGAGGAGGGCATAGAACATGCCCCTCCAAAAGAGCTCAAATTTTTATGCCCCTGGCTCAGGGTAAAGAGGAGGCTGGTAGTAATTTCAGAAGCAGCAATGTTTGTTTGTTTCTTTCTCTGGCTTCTCCTGCCTTGTATATAATGAGGTGTAAAGATGTTTGACATTACCTGCACAATGGGTCCTCTATAACTTTGGGAAGGCTAAGTGGATAGTAAGCTACTGAATACAGGGACAACATGAATTTCCAGGGTTGATTAACAATGTTTTGACAGTGGCACATAAATCTAAGCTTTCTTTTTATAGGGTTCAGCTCCCTCTGTCTGCATCTGTGCAGCTGCCCTGATTTTCTTGGCCTCAACAAATAAGCTTACAACTTATTACTGAAAAATGAACTTAAGTATGTGCTTCATTCTCCCACAGATTTCACGGTATTTCTAAATAAGCAAGAGGCAAACAGTTTAGCAACTATTTTTTCTACTGTTCTGCAAAAGATATATTCAGACTTTACTGCGATCAGGATGAGGCAAAGGGATTGTTACTATTGACTTAATCAGGAGCAAGAAAGAGCCCACACGGCACAGGAAACATTCTCCTTCCTTCCTCCAGAAAGATAATAAAAATAAAATAGATTTTTAAGTAGTTTTTATCAGAGGCATGCCCCTTGTTCTAAACTAAATGCCAAGAATGCCGTATCACCACATGCCAGCTTCAAAGCTATTTGTGTTTAATGGAATGCGTGTATTTATGATTTTGTATTACCCATACGCACACAACAGTGACAAGTTATTTGTCATGAGTTGTGACATTGCCCAAGTTACTGCTATTCAAACAGTCATGTGCGCATACATTGCATAGTTCTGGCAGATTATTGCAAGCGATTTTGTGGTAAGATAGTAAACAAATCACCACTACTGAAAGCAAGTTGGAAAGTACAACAGCTGGAGTGGGGGAAAGAAGGAATTTAAAGAGAACACTAGTGGGCCTTTAGTTGTGTCGAAAGCATTTTAGGAAGGGATCAATACTACTCTTCTCTGCATACTGGTTGAGAGAGAACCAGCGGGGTAGAGTTTAGAAAATAAGTGTGTACTTAAGGATAAATGTACCAGTGTGATTATTTTTGATACATTGGTAGAGAAAAGGATTTCTCCCACTGGTCAGTGCAAGTGTAACCCACACACCGTCTGGGTGTGGTGTACTGTCCCATCTAGTGGCACTCAGACCACTTACAGAGAGAATAATGAGCCATTCTCCAGGAGAAGTGCACTTTAAAACAACCGGGAAATGTTTATAACCTCCTCTCAGGAGCTACAGAATAAACTGGCTTCCTCAGGAGGTTACAGGACCTCTAATAAGAAGCAGTTTGTTACAGATCTGCAGGTTAAGTAGTGCCCAGTGCAAAGTGCATTTCTTTAGGAGGAATGTGCTCACTGATTACACCTTTTATCTCGATAAGGATTTGCCAGCATTTCAAGGTCATGGTCACTTCTTTCCTGTCTCAGCTGAAGTGAAATTCCAAGAATGTAGCAGTAGGCCCTTGTTTATATTCCCACCCTCTAAGTCTCCTGGATACCAGCTCAACCTGTCACATTCCATTGAGCCAGTTAACCTCAGCCTTGTTATTTGCTTTAAAGTTGGCTACCTAAGCTGGTCTACACCTTCCTCTTCAGAGGTGATGAGCTGAGGAACATTACCTGTACTTAAGTATAACTGCCCAATTACTACGGTTCTGTAGATTAGGGGATGGAGACAAGCATTTAAATGCATCCAAAGGACACTTGCAAGTTAACAAAATACTTCTTTGTAGAGCGAACAGGAAGGTGGCATAGAAGGAAAAAAAACTCCTGACACTGAGACTGTCAAAAAGGCCTGCAGTCACACACAATTCCCACTGTGTGCTCTACAGCAGTGTTTCTCTCAACCAGTGACCCTTAAGGGTATTCGAGAGAAGTCTGGGGGCTACATCAACAACTGAAATTTGGAGAAAACTGAATTTGTGTTTTAAGTTTTACAGCGTTTTATTATTTTTGTACTTTTTACACCCCCAAATTTCATCGCCCGCCCGGCTACGATTAAGTTGTTTAAACAAATACGTTGCAACGGTAGAAAAAAATTGTGTGCATCTGAAAACCGTAGGTACTGGGGGAACTTTTTTTTTTTTTTTTTTTTTTGAAAAAGGGGTACTTTATAAAAAAAAGGTTGAGAAACACTGCTCTACAGCATGTATCTGCACAGAACTGATCTGACCTATCTTAAGCATAGCAGCTGTTAGAAGCTTCCCTACAACCCCACCCCAAATACAGACCCCTCAACAGACTGATCTGCTGCAGCAGGACAGGACAGACTCAGAGACTCTGAATCAGAAGGGAACTTCATGATCATCTAGTTTGACCTCTGCCATTTGTATTCGTTGAAACCTGCAAGTGCCCCATTCCGCAGTGGAAGGCAAAAAATTGCCAGGATCTCTGCCAATCTGGCCCTGGTGAAATTTCCTTCATGAACCAAATATGGAGATGTGATGGCACATGTGGACGAGACCCATCAGCCAGACAACTGGGAAAGATTCTCTGTAGCGACTCAGAGACCTCCCTATATAGTGTCCTATCACCAGCCATTGCAGTTACTGCTGATAGCAGTCGCAGATCAGCCACCTGCCATTGTAGGCAGCCTCCTCAAACGATCCTCTGCAAAAATTCATCATCAAGTTCAATCACTGCACAGATGTGAGGCTAGAAAGCCCTTTAAAAAAAAAAAAATCAAAACCATGGCCACTTTTAAGATATAAAAAAGCTTGAGAGAGAGTGAAAATGGTAATTTGCTTTGCTTTAAGGGCAGAATCAGCTCAGCTATTAAGCACCACTCACTCTCATGCAACTAATCAAGAGTTTAATCCCAAACTAAAGTCCCTCCTGACTCTGCTTTGGCACAGGGGGAATCCCTGGGTCGCTATGACAGCAGCCACTCTGAGCTGTTAAGAAGTACAGTTGAGAGGATGCCAGATGGAGGGAGGTACTTGTCCTCGGGATTTACCAGACAGATAATGCTGTAAATTGTCAGCCTTTAAAACCCTGGGTTTTCCCTTTGATTGCATTATTTGTCCTTATTTGTAAGCACTTCCTCCTGCTTCCATTGACTTCAGTATGAGTGGGATTCACTTTTTTTTTTTTTTTTTTTTTTTTAAATATAAACGTTAACTGTATACAAACGGATAAGCAATATAGCCTTTAAAAACGGGCTGAGTTTGCATAAATGTATAAGACCATAACAAATTTGGAGCCATTAGCTACAGTGCTGATTGATACTAGGGATGTTAAAATGTGGTTAATTGGCTAATCGAGTAGTTGATAGAATTTTTATCAACTAATCGAGTAGTCTAGACAGTAAGGCCAGGCAGCCCGGCTCAGTCCCAGCTCACGTCGGGTGCAGGACATACCTCTGTTGAGGCTCTGCATTTTAAATGTAGTAAGAGCCAGGCTGCCTGTTTGCCTGGCTCTTAGCACATTTAAACTGCAGATCCACAGCAGGCTTATTGGGAAATCAGCCAATGGGAGCTGCAAGATTTTGCTGGGGATGGAAGCAGCGTGCAAAACCTCTCCGCCTCTGCCCCCGGGCTTGCAGGGTTCAGGGAGCTGCTCTGAGCAGCATGCGGGGGCGGAGCAGGCAGGAAGCCTGGCAGAGGCTCCCATGGACCAGATCTGGTGGTGTGTCGGGCTGACTTTGTCCCATGGGCTGTATTTTTTCCGCCCTTACACTGGCGGATGGGGGCAAGCTGCTCACAAAGCTTCAGAAGCATAGCTTTCTCCATGCAAAAGTTCTGGACTCCCTGCTGGTTAAATCTAGCTAGGTCTTCATGGATGACGTGAGTCAGCAGTCCGCGCATCATCAGCTATGTCAAATACTGAGCAGCATTGCTCAGTGCAAATCTACTGTGCTAGGGTTCTCCTCCCCCTGCTGCTGCGGCTCCATCAGGAAATCAGTCAGGTCCCTTTGGTGGGACAAGAAAACAGCACTGAAATGTCTGCAAGTGCCTCTCAGTTGCTCTGCCAGTCGCCTGACACACGAGTGAAAGCACAAGCAAGAGAAATTCTTCAAAAAGGGGTCTCGTCCTGCTGGCTGGGAGCCCACAGACCACAATGATGGCTCAGCAGGCAGGTTTAGTGGGCTGTGCACACTCAAGCCCCAGATTCCCTAAAACAGGTGAGCTGATTTGAGTCCCACTAACCCTGGGTTTGCACGGCAGTGTTCACATACCTCCCAGACCAGCAATGAGTTCCTTACAGATGCCAGTCTGCCACAATAAGTCCATTAAGCCATCTGAGCCAGACCCCACAAAGCATCAATATGGTACACAAGGGTTAGGTGTGGCAGTACACCTATAACCCAACAGTAATGTACACACATTTCTCATGCTGGGCGTTTCCTGGTGGTTCCTGCACAGCTCCCACCTGTGACTGGTCAGAATGTGTCCCTGACTGCAAGCCTAATGGCTCTCTGCTGCTGCCGGCTGGATCCAGGGCCATTCGGCTGGACCCTTATGCTGTATCTTTACTTTCACCACAGCACTTTTTTGAGCCATATTGTTGCTGACAATTCTTAGAACTGCTTCTTGGTCCAAACACCCTTTTCTCAGCTGGCTGACATTGGCACCCACCTTCAGAGACCAGTGGAGGGTTTTCCCAGAGTCAGAAACAAGATCAGACCCCAAGTGTGTCTACTTGACGTAAAAAAGGCCAAATTGATACCCCTTGGGTCCAGATTTCTAGACCGACTAAGCACCCACAACTCCAGCTGAAGTCAGTGGAAGGGAAAGAGAATCATGGAGAAACTGGCCCAAGCACTTCTCTGCAGGGGTGTTGTTCAAGAGAAACAGGTTAATACCATTAGAGGCAGAGGGCACTGCAATTCAAAGCCCCTGGCTGACCAAAGCCAGCTGACTCAGGCTCCCAGGGCTCAGGCTGAGAGACTGTTTGAATGACCCAGCTCACAGAGACCCAGAGTCCAGGCCCCATCACAAGCCTGAACATCAACACTGCAATCAAACAGCCCCTAAGCCTGAGTCCAAGTCAGCTGCATGGACCAGATACAGGCATCTCTAATTGCAGCATGGACATATCCAGAGTGAGAGAGTTGGGCTGAAGTGTTGACTACATATGCACTAGCAACAGTGGGCTCTAGTTTGCCATCAGCACAGTCCCACAGTAGTAACTCAGCTCAATGTCATGAAATAACACAAAATTTACTCATGTCTATGTTCCTTACACTGCTGTAGCCGCACGGATGGAGGGTAACCGATCTTATTTTTCCTAGCATAGACAAGATGCTGGCAAGAGGTGGGAAGAAGGAAAAGGGGGAGCTCATGTAAAGTGGATGCTAATCAGAAGTGTCTGACTCCACATTAAACCTGAGGGTTTTGCTAATCTACTAAATATTTGAGAGAGAGTGTATGCATCTTGTGTGTGTGTCCATCTGTCCCAGAGTCTGTCCTAGCGCTTACCATTTAGGAGGAGTTCTTGGACAACCAAATTTGGTATGGCAGCTTTCCCTTATCATAACTCAAAGCAAGGTCAGGGTTTGGTTGTGCCAGGACAATGGGATGTGCGTAGAATCCGATTGTTTTTCATCAAACAGAAAGGAAAGGCTGTGGTGGCAGGGACAGTTATACTCCTGAATAACTGCAGGGGGGCAACAAGCACTCCAGCTCCAGGGAGAAGCCACTGGCCAGCTGGCCAGTGCAGTCCCTGCCACCCTGGGCTGGGCAGTGTGGCCTCTCCCACCCCAGGGTGGCCCCAGGGAGCAGCTGCTGGCCAACCAGCGTAGACTCCGTCATGCCAGGCTGGCCCTGGGGAGCAGTCAGCAGCTGCCCCCACCCCCTGCCCTGAGCCCCCCACCTTCACACCTGAGTTCCCCAACCCTCCCAACTCCTGCTCTGACCCGCACCTCCTGTCCTGAGTCCCATCACAACCCCAACCCTGATTCCCACACCACCCACAGCCCCTGCCCCGAGCACCTCCTCATCCCCAGCCCCGACTCCAACACCCCCATTCCCCAGTCCCTTGCCCTGAGCCCCCCACATCCCCAAGCCCCTGCCTTGATTCCTACACACACACCCCCAAATCTTCAGCCCCCTGTCCCTGAAGGACCCAAGCAACTTTGGTTAAATCTTCTAGTATAAAAACATGGTAAAAAGAGTCACAACCCTGACCAACATTATTATACGGGTAAAAATTCCTACCTAAGCACCTCAGGGTCTGTCAGTTTTCAGTCTGGAAGATAGTAGAATTAGGAGGTATTCACAGTTGTGGATTTTCCCCTGCTAGCTCAGGGCCACCAATTACCTAAGATACAGGTTTGTGTCCTATTGGATTATCAACTCCTGAAACAGTCCATCCCCCAACCCACTTCAGCTTTTCTTCCCCTCTACTTCCTTGTCTCAGCAGTTTCTCTAAGTGAGCAGGTGAACATCTTATTACTATGCACACTGGAACCAGATTTTGCTAGTGTTGCACCAGGTGCTAATATTATTCTGTGTTTGCATGCTCGAGGTGGTAAAACTGTGAGAATGCATTTGTTACGCTAGACTTTTAGAAAAATCTCTGAAGCATTTATATTTACATTTTTGTGTTTTTAGAAAACCAAGTAGCGGAAGCCTATCTAGCCACACTGTTTTGAACATGAAACTAATTTGAGAAAGTATCTACACTCACAGCCTGAATGTTTTCACCAGTTCAGCTGCTTTGTCTCACAAGCCACGTGAAATTTTTGTCCCCTTCTGTCATGGCTCCTTCCCCACTCTGGCACGATAAATGCAGAAGTGGGGGCCAGCAAGTACCCCAAAACCTTATCTACCAGGCTTTGGTATAGAACTTCCCCACAAAATCTTAACTTAGATTTTGGGAATAAAACTTCCGCTGCCCCCACCCAAGTATTGATGTGAAAAATCAGGGGGGAGAGATCACTTGGGAAATCTCAGCCCTAAAGTACAAAGCAGGACACAACCATTAACCAATACCAGGTTAATAAAAGAAAAGAGAAAACTTTTATTATCACCACAATATTCCTGTTGCAAGCATAATGCCTAGATGGAAAAGTAACAAATAATATACTCATGGAGAAACTCCATGGACCTAGAACTTAATTACGAAGAAAAGCCAACCATTTCTTAAAAAGTGCAGAGACATCAGATCTCATACCCAAACCATAAAACAATAAAACCTAACCGATTTATCTAAACTTTACCCTACTTATAGAAAGTGGAGAATTGTTCCTTGGAGGGAGAGACATGTCTCTCTCCCTCAGTAGCTGGAGAGAACTCTCCAGAGAGAAAGGAGAGGGGAAAAACCAAAAATTCCTTTGTCCCAGTTTCAAATTCCTACCTACATTCCTATTGGCCACTCCACCTGGCTAGGTAAGGGACATAGTAAACCCCTTAGTCCCCAGGCTGCTGGCTAACCTTCATGATCATGACACCTTCCAATTACCCACTAAAAAGACCCCTTTGATACTTTTGTCCAGGTTGGGGATCCTGAGATCCTTGCTTAGAGGTCAATGACAATTATTTCATTTACATGGCAAATAAGGAGATTTCTCCTGTTTGTAAAGCCTAGTAACTGACATTCTTCAGAATACAGAAAAATCACTCAATGGACATTCATGCTGTTTCAGTTATATCACAGAGCGCAGCGAGCAATGTTTTTAAAGATAAGTATAAAACAATAAAGGTCTCCAGACCAGTGTTCCTGTAAGTTGTGTGCTTGTGTGGCTGCTCAGGAGAGATTCCAATGGTGCCCAGCTGATTAACAGAGTGCCCACAGCTAGGTTTTGTTTTTGCTGGTGGGCATATTTGCATATGCCTTGGCGCACATAAAAAAATTATTCCACACATAAATGGGAAAAAAAAAAATCTATATGTGGATGGAAAAGATTAGAGGGGACATTGCTCCAGACTGATCTTTGCCCATCAGATTCACCTCTGAATGAACACTGTACCTACACAAGAGTCTACAGATGCAAAAGGCTTTGCTGGCCTTCCATCACATAGATAAGTTTCACCCACAATGGACACTCTACCCCTGTATGTATTTTCCTTCAGCTACCAGAATATTATTTCCCTCGTCTCTCACTTGTCTGATAATACATTGTTTAGGAGAAAACGTAAAAAACCATTTACACTGAGTTTTGTAGTGAACTTCTGAATAGGTCCATTGTACCACTCTACAGCATTTCAAATGTACATACCCTTTGTATTAGACATTCGTGTGGTTTATGGGAGGCATGTGATATATCATAATTCAGATGTGTTAGTATCCTAGTTGCAGGAGACTTGCCTAACGGAATCAATAAACAGGAGTTCTCATTAAATAGAATTTTACTATATTGATTAATAATCCCCAACTATGTTCTGCATACAGAAAACATTTACTATTACATGTGTAAGTCTCTGCTTCAGATATCCTATCAAAGACTTACTGGTTATTCTTATGAAAATGGTTTGCCTTTCAAAATAAGCAGACACTGTTAATAATGTTTACAGAAGTTAGAGATGGAAGAGGTCCACTGGGTCATCTAGTCCATTCCCCTACCAGTGAAGGGTTGGTACACATAGGATGCTATCAACTTCAGCTGAAAGACCACTTATTTGTACAGAGCTTAGATGGAGAGGTTTAATCTTTAAAAGGGTTTGTTAATTACACATATATATTCATATGCTATTTATCATTACGACAGAAATCTTATAACATTTCACCAAATAGACTGTGTATTCTCTTTTGCCTACATATGCAATGCCCAAACAAGTCTATTTTGATCTTTCATTTCCTGCTTTAAAAATAATTTAAATGGGTTCCAAATACAAGACACAAGTTTATGAACTGTAGAAAAAGAGTCTTGAATTTGTAGAGTTAATTTAGTGTTGCCATATCAGGGGGTTTCACAGAGACTTGAAATGTGCCTTAAATGTGGTATTAAAAGTAGTGAGCAAAGACATCTCAACTTACATGGGAGAAAACTTATTAGCAATAAACACTGAAAGGCTTCACCAAAGCAGGGGGATATGAAAGTGAGGAATGACAAATGAATCTCTAGTCTTGGACTGTAAAATGCATCTAGCCTGTATAAGTTAGAGGAACCAAAAAGCCTTGTGCTTAAAACTTTGTCATTATGGCTGTATAATTAGGTTCATAGGGTCCAATTTTGATCTAAAGCTAGTGTAATTCTATTAGTTCAGTGGAGTTTGTTCTGAATTATGCCAGCAGAAGAGGAGAATCAGCCCCCAGAATCAGATATTCTTTAGTCACAGCAAAAACTTCAAGTGAAATATGAAGATGAACTTAATCATTTGTGTATACTGAAATAGAAACAATTAATTTAGATATTTCATTTCAAGTCTGTTTGTGAATACATTTCTAATTTTAAAAGTTCCCTATGTAATACTGTATTGTTAATCAGGAAAAAAAAAATCATAGTGACTAAATCAGATCCTCAGACATTGTACACTGAAATAAGTGTAAACCAACGCCAAGAAGGGTGCAACTTGAAAGAAGAATAGATATTGGGCACTAAATCTGAAGCATCATCCAAGAGTCTTTAGGGATGGATTCTGTCACTTCTCACACTAAATGAAGAGAGGCCCCAGACAGAATGACGAGGCAACAGATGGAGGAGCACAGGAGAGCTTGGATTAAGTGGGCATTAGGCATTATGGAGAAGCCAGCTCTAAATGTAATGATTAATAGTCTAGTAGAAATTAAAAACCGTTATACAAAGACCTTGCCTCTGAATAGTTCACAGATCACAAAAGTTAAATCCACCCTACTCAGAGTAGGGACGTGAAAGGATAACTGGTTAACCAGTTCCCTGAGAGCAGCCCCTCATCCACAGCCTGCTGCAGGTGAAAGGCTATGCCAACCAAGACAGCCAGGTCTGTGTGGCTGGCACCCAGGGCTGGGAGCCAGCCTGCAGCCACTCCAACCCCAGCGCGGGGACCGGAACCAGCTGGCGGCCAGCCCCAGCACAGGGACCGGAAGCCAACCATTGGCGAGCCCCAGCCCTACCATTGGTGCTGGGAGCTAGCAGTCAGCCCCAGTTCAGGGCTCTGGGAGCAGGAGTCCTGCAGGCTGGGAGCCGTTGAGTCCTTCAGCCAGGATCCCGCTTAGTCGGTTAACCAGTTAAACTTTAGGTTAACCTAACATTTTACTGGTTAACTGGTTGATCGGGCTTTTATATCCCTAAGGCAGAGTTAAAAATAACAACCCTATTTTGCAAGAAGAAGCCAGCAACAGACTAAACAGGGTGGCTGCTGCCCAATTTATTGCACAGAGTGCAAAACGTAGGAGTACTTCTTATGTGTCCAAGCCATTTATATATGCACTCTGTGCAGCAGCTCGTTGTCTGGAGAGCACAGATTTGCTGAGCTGAAAGAGAAGTGGGGCAGAACTGTTTAAATACATGGCTTAAGGATACTGTTCAGTGGGCCCACCTCAGAACAGGCTTCCATCATGAAACTAGCTTGCTCCAATGGAGGACTTGGGGAGGTGGAATTGAGGGACACATACCCTCCTTCAAAATGAGATAATGAAAAGGACAATTCCTCTTGCCCCAAAGAGTTTGCTCTAGGGAATGGAATTACCTACATCCCTCGTGTCAGTGCCTAACTCTCTGTTTTGGCTACACTGTGATCCACAAAATTGCTGCTGAACCTTGTAGGAATCTATTCCTCATTCAGGGACCATTTTTTGCCTCAGCATGCAAATTATGGGTGCCCTCCAGGCATCCAATCTCTCCTCCACCCCTCCGCCGCGGCCACCGCCTCAGAACTTTTAGCCCAGTATTCAGAAACCTTGCCTGGGATGAAGGAGACCAAGATTCAGTTCCCCCTTCTCAGCCACCAGAGGTACCAGCTGCAAACAGGCAGCTCCCAATGGCTGGAAACTAGCAATGGGAGCTGCAAGATTTTGTTATGGGCAGGGTCAGCATGAGAAGCCACTCTTCTTTCCCAACTCGCACCATTCACAGACATACATGGTTCCACAGCTGGCTTTTCTGAGTGCTGAGTGGAGGCTTGGCAGGTCAAATTCGGCCCATGGGCCATATTTTGCCCGGCCTGGTTTAGATAGTGCTTGGTCCTGCCATGAATGCAGGGGACTGGACTTGATGACCTCTTGAAGTTCCTTCCTGTCCGATGATTCTATGATAGCCAACTTATGAATGTGTCCCCTACTACACCAAGGAGTCATGTGTGAAAAACTGGAATCATAAAAGGTAGCAACAGAAGGTATTATGAATAGTCTCAAGAAAAACAGAATCATAGAATCGTCGAATCTTAGGGTTGGAAGAGACCTCAGGAGATCATCTAGTTCAACTCCTTGCCCAAAGCAGGAACAAATAAACAGATACTTGGAAGACAGAATCCTTCTGGGTCACAAACACTACTTGAATAGATCCAGAAAATACAATACACAAGTAGAAGTCAGAGAGAGGAAGTGTCATATGATCAGATGAAAAATAGGTGGCAACATTCTGAAGGAAGTTCTGGTCTGAACAGTGTAAAACTTGACTAAAGAGCTTTAAAACATTCTAATCTTATTGTTGTTAAGAATAAAGCAACATCTCTTGGATTAAACATGAATCTTACCCTGTATGCACCGAAGAGATAACACTGTCAGACCACCTTGCAGGTTAGTGACATGAGATGCAGGTGTAAAGCACATGTATGCTGCCTCGGAAACTTGAACCAACTCAAGGTAATTTAAGCAAACTGAAAGAATGCCCTGAAGAATGGGGAAAGTGGAGAGGTTTGACTCAGCTTTAGTATATCTAGACCAGTGGTATCCAACCTTTTTAACCACAAAAATCACTTTTTCAATGTAAATGCAATGTAAGATTTACCTCAAACCCAAATACCCTTGCCCGGCTTCCTTCCCCTGCTTCTCTGAGGCCCGCCCCTGCTCCCCCCTTTCTGAGGCCTCACCCTACTCACTCCATCCCCCTTCCTCTCTGAATCTCATTCACTTTCAGCAGGCTGGGGTAGGCAGATGGGGTGCAGGCTCTGGTTTTGGTCCAAGGAGTTTGGAGTGTGGGAGGGGATGCCCTGATGGTAGGAAGGTGGGTGGATTCTGGAGTGGCCTAAGGGATAAGGTAGGGTTGGGGGCTTGAGTCTCTCCCTCCCACCTCTGCCCACCCTGGGAGCAGCCAGACAGGCAACACAGGCTGCCCCAGGGATGGGCCTGGTCCTGCATTAGGAAAGCAGGATAAGAGATTCCCTGAAGATAGGGATGGTTCTGGAGTGGACATGGGGATAGGGCATTTGCCTAGGGAGCACAGGGTGGTGGGCTCAAGTCCCGCCTCCCACCCACCCTGGGAGCGCCAACACAGGCTGGCCCAGGGATGGAGCTGGCTCCCACATTTGGAAAGCAGGATAAGGGACCTGCTGAAGGTAGGGAGGTGGGGTGGGATCTCCAGTGAACTTGGGGACATGGCATTAGCCTCTGGAGCACAGGGTGCTGGGCTTGATCCCAGCCCACTCAGGCAGCAGCTGGGCAGCCAACATCAGATTAGGGAAGCAGGATAAGGGACCCCCTAAAGGTAGGTAGGTGGAAGGGCTCGAGTGGACTAGGAATTAGAGCATGTGTCTGGAGAGGGCAGGGTTGTGGGTTCCCACCCATCCACCCTGGGAGTGGCCCAACAGCTGCCCCAGATATGGAGCAGCAGAGTTAAGGCAAGAGCAAGGGGACACCCTGACCCTCCACTACCCCCAAAAGCAGCTGGCATGTACAGCAGTGGCTCCGTGTGCTGCCCTTCATCTACAGGCACCAACTTCACAGCTTCTATTGGCCACAGTTCTCCATTTTTGATCAAAGGGAGCTGCAGGAGTGGTGTCTGCAGGCAAGGACAGCATGTGGAGACCCTCTGCTCTGACTTTCACCTCCAGGAGAACAATTGCCACAGGGATAATTACTCCACCCCCCACAACAGGTTAGACATTTTAGAACTCACTGCTGAAAGAATTAAATGTAAGTATAAGAGAGAAATGAAAGTTATGAAATGCAGAGACAAGTCAAAAACTAAAAATAACCCACTTTGTAAGCAGTAAGAGAACAACAACCCCCCATATATGTGTTGGGTCAGGAGATGAGAGAGAAGGACAGTGTGTGTTTGTGAGAATGACAGAGACACACAGCGTGTGAGACAAAAGACAAGACTATGCAGCACTTTAAAGACTAACAAGATGGTTTATTAGGTGATGAGCTACAGACATTTGCATTGCCAAGCCCCCTCCATCCCCTTCTCTGTGTGGAGACAGGGCACGGGGGAGGGGAGAGGGACGCTGACATCAGTGTCCCCCTCTTCTCCCTCCCACACTCTGCACTGCAAGCAGGAGGCTCCCAAGGGGTCAGCTGCAAGGCAGAGGGCAGGAGCAGAATGACAACAGGTGGAGGGAGGGGCAACTGAAGTGCCAGCACTTGATAGCTTCTCGGCCAAACCAGTCAAGATCACCTGTCAGAGGCTCCAAGATCTTCTCCCGGTAGATCCCAATCTACTGGTTGGTGACCACTGATCTAGACATATCTGCTTGGATGTTGGCAACAATTAGAAAAAGTCAAATACAGAAAGAGTATGCACAAGTATTTGAATGCTATCAGAATGCATGCCATAGGAAAGACCACTTTAATATCAGAGCAGCCAAAAGGCAACATACAGAACGGGGAAGGGGAGGGTCTCGGAGTCGGGGGACTAGAACCCACTGCCCTTTGGGGGTGGGAGCTTGGGAAACTATAGAAGATGGACTGAGGCAAATTAATATGGCTGCAGTCCTGACTGTTCAATAAAATAAACCAAATTAACACACAAATACTTTGACAGCGCAGTTAAATAGGCAGTAGTTCAAGATAGTTGGCACATTAACAGTTAAATCTCCGAAACAAGACCATTAACAGTTTTGCTTCCAGGTTCGTTCGTTCGGTTGGTCGGTCGATAGATAGATAGAAAGAAAGATGGCTCCTTCAATCTGCTCATGATCTAGGGGTGCGAGAAGGGCAATAACTGAAAGAAATGTATAGGAAAACAGAAATAAGAGGGAAGAGTAACCCAAACAGGTAAGGCTCAGCAAACATTTAAAATATTATGAAAAGGGCAATAAAACTGACAGGCTTTGAACCAAAAATTTTCAAAAGAAGAGGAATAAATCAGATCTTCTCTGATTAGAAATAAAAAGCAAGATTTAGGAACTGGCATCATAGATCTCAGAAACATCTGCTAACTTTTAGTATGCTTTGTACACTTCAGAACATCCAAATCCTGAACTTACAGATATCTGAGAAGCATGAACAGCATCAGCTCTCAGAAGATGACGTGGCAGCTCTTGATGGGCAAATCGGTCCAGAGGAAGCTGTCATTAGGAATTTAAAATCCAAAAAGCTCCAGGTCCCAATGAGGGTTTTTTTTAGGTGAAGGGGGGGCGACAAACAAGAGGCATACAGCTCTGAAGCAAGTGATAGTACCTATTTCAACTGAATTGTTTAATGGTATATTGAAAGGCAATTAGATTCCAGATTCATGGGAATGAGACAAATGTGTGGTCATTCCTAAAGAAGGGGAAAAAGCTTAACAACTTTGCATTATACAGACCTATTTTTCTAGTTAACATGGACACTAACATTTTTGCCATGGTACTAGCAAAAATGCTGATGATCATTTTGCCCAGATACGTTCACATTGACCATTTGGGTTTTTTGCTGACAGGTATTTTATCTGATATCAGAATTACTCTGAATTTGATCTATAATGCTAATTCTAGCAATACTTTCAGTCTGCTGCTTTCTTTGGATACTGAGAAAAATTTTGATCAGCTGGAGTGAGTATACCCAAGGCAGATTTTGGTATGGTTTGGTTTTATATGTCGGTCGTTATAGGCATATAGGTCCTGTATGCTAATCCTTGAGCTTTTTATTTGATTAATGGTAATCAATTAATCCCATCCTTTATATTTGTCTGGTGGTACCAGACAGGGTTGCCACTTAACCCTCCTGCTGTTTGGCTTTGGCAATGAAGCACTTTACTAAAAGGTTGTTTCTCACATTTATTGCAAAGAACATCAAAACATCTTCTGGCTTAGAACACACACACACACAAAACCCTTTGTTTACAATTTATTATAGTTGCAGGATCTATTATTCTTAAAAATTATAGAACAATTGACTTTGGAATTTGGGAAGATATCAGGCTTCAAAATAAGCTATATAGTACTCTCTACTAGGATGTGAAAAGTTAACCAGTAAGCAGCACCCTAAATGGTTAATGTTTACCAGTTCCAGTTGATTGGTAACCTGTGGGGGGCTGGAGCAGCGCCCTGCATGCCACAGGCAGAGAACAGCCCTGCAGGGGGCCCACCATGGACAGGGGCTGCTCTCATCGGGAGCAGGCTAGGGCACACTGCAGAGGGGAGTTGCTCCAGACACCGGAGAAGTCTCTGTCCACAAGGAGCCCAAGCACCCCATAGGCAGGGTCTGGTCCTAGGGTTGCCAGATGATTTAACCAAAAATACCGAACACCTGCCGCCACCCTTCCCCCCCCCCCCACC
Organism: Rafetus swinhoei; assembly: GCA_019425775.1. Taxonomy (NCBI): domain Eukaryota; kingdom Metazoa; phylum Chordata; order Testudines; family Trionychidae; genus Rafetus; species Rafetus swinhoei. The sequence goes on along the minus strand of CM033428.1, from coordinate 34,704,099 downwards.
AAAAAAAAAAAAACACTGGCAAAAAAATTCTGTTGAGGAGAAAAAAGGGGGAGACCAAAGTTGTTGAGCACACACACAGAGACCCCGACAGCAGTTATACATAAAATAAATAAATAAAAATAAAAAAATCAGCATGGCCCCTTTAAGAAGAGGCTTTTTGCTGGTGGCCATCTTGTTTTTCTGTTCCAGCCACAAGACAAGCCCCTGCGGAACCAGGTAAGCGGGAGGGGGATGGCATCTGGGGAGACCGGGGGCTGGGCCCAGTTGCTGAGCATGTCGTAGGGTTGCCAGGTGTCCAGTATTTTCACCTTCTAGCAGGGAAAAAAAACCAAAATACCGGACATTTTAGGTGTCCGGTATTTTCTAATTTTTTTTTTTTTACCGGACTGGAGGAGAAAATACCAGACTGTCCGGGTCAATACCGGACACCTGGCAACCCTAGCTGGTCTGGCAGGGGCTGGGAACTAAGAGCTGGCGGCAACCCCAGGACAGGTGAAAGCCGGCAGCCCCAGCGTAGGGCTGGGGGCTGCTCAAGTTTGGCTGGAGCAGTCCCCAACCCAGGATCCCACAAAGTCTAATTAACCTGGAATTTATATCCCTACTCTCTACATTGCAGGTTAGGTCAGTGTAACAATGACACTTGGGGGATGAAGGATTTTCCACACCCCTGAGCACTGTAGATAGAAAGACACCAATGTATAGCATAGATCAGCACTAAGTTTCTAGACAGAGGCAAATATTTATGCCATCTCTGCAATTTACTATATGACCATGGTGCACATTGCCATTAATTTCTTAACTAAAGGGTTAAGATGAGCAAGAATCTCTCTGGAACAGAATCAAGTCTTAGCAGCTTTCATCTGAATTACACATCTTCTTCCCAGTGGGGGCAAGGAAAGATTTGTCCTTGTACACTCCTTCTTTCAGCCTAGTGAAGCTCTCTCAGAATCAAAATATTTTTTAGGTATTTCAGTTCACACTTTTGTCATTTGGCCATGCATAGGGGCGGCCCGTGCGTATAGGCTGACTCGGCCATTGCCTAGGGCGCCGCCTTCAACAAGGCACCCAATGATGACGTGACGACATTGAGGGCCATGCAGGCGGGGGCACTGATCGCGTGTTCCACCTGGGGCGCCAGCTGCGGGCAGCCCGCCTCGGTCCACCCCTGGCCATGCAGTGAGATCAACGAGGGGCAAGTAATGCTGCCTATTCAATATGAATCTTACACAGGAGAAAAAAATACGTGGCTTCTATAATGCTGAAACAAAACTAGTGACAGATCCTATAGCCATAGTAGTATACTTCAGAGGCTAAATTGCAAGATACATGACTAACAGATTTGAAGAAGTGGGTCCACAAAAGCTCATGATTTTTATATATATGTTAGTCTCTAAGGTGCCACAGGACTACTTGTTTTTAAAGTTACAGACTAACATGGCTACTCCACTGAGACTTGTACTACAGGTAATCTTTGCAACACAGATAAAATGATCACAAATTCCAATGTAGGGTTTGTCTTGTTAGTCTTAGATAAGCAAAAGAAAGTTCAATTTACATGACCTAAGAGTTGATTCAAACTTCCCATTCAAATTCTGATTCACTTACTTCAATCAGAAGAACCTCCTGAGTCCTGACCAATGAAATTTAAAAGCTTCAGAGGGGTAGCCAAGTTAGTCTGTAACAGGAAAAACTTAAAAAAAAACAATGAATAGTCTGGTAGCACTTTAAAGACTAACAAAACATGTAGATGGTATCATGAGCTTTCGTGGGCACAGCCCACTTCTTCAGGGCTGTGCCCACGAAAGCTCATGATACAATGAAATTTAGTTCATCTTGGAAGATTCAGTGTTTCCAGTTTAAACAAAGTCTTGAATGCCTCAATAATTCTGGTTCCGTATCCTCCCCCTTCAAGCATGACCAGCTTGGCTTAGCAGTGAAATCCTTGGCAAGCTTAAACACAAAAAGGAAGCTCACAAAAAGTGGAAACTTGGACGGATGACATGGGAGGAGTATAAATATATTAATCGAGCATGCAGGGGTGTAATCAGGAAGGCCAAAGCACAACTGGAATTGAAGCTAGCAAGGGATGTGAAGGGTAACAAGAAAGGTTTCTACAGGCATTAGCAATAAGAGGGTGATCAGGGAAGGAGTGGGACCCTTTACTGGATGAGGAAGGTAACCTAGTGACAGATGATGAGGGAAAAGCTGAAGTACTCAATGCTTTCTTTGTCTCTGTCTTCACAGACAAGGTCAGCTCCCAGACTACTGCACTAGACAACGCAGTATGGGAAGGAGGTGGGCAGCCCTCGGTGAAGAGAGAACAGGTTAAGAAACTATTTAGAAAAGTTAGGCATACACAGATCCATGGGACTGGACTAATGCATCCAAGGTTGCTGAGGGAGTTGGCAGATGTCATTGAAGAGCCATTGGCCACTGTCTCTGAAAACTCGTGGCTACTGGGGGAGGTTCCGGACAATTGGAAAAAGGCAAATGTAGTGCCCATCTTTAAAAAAGGGAAGAAGGACAAGCCAGGGAACTACAGACCAGTCAGCCTCACCTCAGTCCCCGGAAAAATCATGGAGGGGACCCTCAAGGAATGCATTTCTAAGCACTTACAAGAGAGGAAAGTGATCAGGAATAGTCAACATGGATTCACCAAGGGCACAATATATCTTATCAACCTGATTGCCTTCTATGATAAGGTGACTGGCTTTGTAGGCATGAAATACCTGGACTTTAGCAAGACTTTTGACACAGTCTCCCACAGTATTCTTGGCAGCAAGTTAAGGAAGTATGGATTGGATAAATGGACTGTAAGGTGGATAGAAAGCTGGCTATATTGTTGGACTCAATGGGTAGTGATCAACGGCTCAATGTCTGGCTGGTGGTCAGTAACAAGCGGAGTAACCCAAGGGTCAGTACTGGGGCCAGTTTTGTTCAACATATTTATTAATGACTTAGATAAGGGGATGGATTACACCCTCAACAAGTTCACAGATGACACCAAGCTAAGGGAGAGATTAAATACGTTGAAGGGTAGAGACAGGGTCCAGAATGACCTAGAAAAATTTGAGGTTTGGCCAAAAGAAATCTGATGAGATTCAACATGGAGAAGAAGTGCAGAGTCCTGAACTTGGGATGAAGAATCCCAAGAACAGGCTGGGGACTGACTGCCTACGCAGCAGTTTGGCAGAAAAAGACCTGGGGATTGCAGTGGATGAGAAGCTAGATATGAGTCAACAGTGTGCCCTTATAGCCAAGAAAGCTAATGGCATATTAAGGTGCATTGCCAGCAGATCTAGAGAAGTGATTATTCTTTTTTATTCTACACCAGTGAGGCCACATCTGGAGTACTGCACCCAATTCTGCTTCCTCCCATTACAGAAAGGATGTGGATGCATAGGAGAAAGTCCAGCAGAGTGCAACCAAAATGATTAGGGGGCTGGAGCAATTGCCTTAAGGAGAGGCTAATAAGGGATTTGGGCTTATTTAGTCTACAGAAGAGGAGTGAGGGGGGGATTTGATAGCAGCCTTCAATTCCCTGAAGGGGGGTTCCTAAGAGGATGGAGAAAGGCTGTTTACAGTAGTGACAGATGGCAGAATGAGGAGCAATTGTCTCAAGTTACAGTGGAGGAGGTCTAGGTTGGATATTAGGAAAAACTATTTCACTAGGAGGGTGGTGAAGCACTGGAATAGGCTACCTAGGGAGGGGGTAGAATCTCCATCCCTAGAGGTTTTTAAATCCTGGCTTGACAAAGCCCTGGCTGGGATGATTTAGTTGGGATTGGTCCTGCTTTGGGCAGGGGGTTGGACTCCATGACCTCCTGAGGTCTTTTCCAACCCTAGGATTCTAAGCATGTATGTACACACAAAGATGTACCAACCCACTCAACCCTACTGCTCTGGAAAAAAACCCACCACAAATGTATTCAATTTGAAGAACACAACCCTTCCTTCTATCCCCACCCAAAACTGTAATAGGGAAAAGGAAAGGGATTTCAGTTCCCTTTATCGCTCACACAGTAAGGGCTAGATAGAGTCCTGTGAAAGAGTCCTCTGGCACTTAGCAGTAACTTAAACAGACTGCTCTTTATAATGAATTAAATAACTATCTTCGGAGAGTGTATATGTGAGAGGGAAACAGATTCACATAAACTACAACCGGGTATTTGGCTGACTACCAATAAACAAGGGCAACAGTAGGCATTAGGTTAGGAAAGCCTGCAGCTGCATAAACCACATTTCTTTCTGTCTTTCAATATGCATGCTGAAAGTAGTCTGGAAATGAAACAAAAGCAGAGGAGAGATGCCCCACATCTTTGAGATTTTTCCTTCTCACACTACTGGTTTTCATTTGCAAATCAGCACTGCACCATTATAAGTTGTACTTCTCACTGCCCTTTTATTTTGAGGCATTTGGAGAGCTTTCACATTTTAGTTAGCTAAATTTAATTGCATTCCACTGAAGCAGATTAATGCACTGAGCTGCCAATAGCAGAGATGGACAGTGAACCACAGAGCTATACTTATGGCTGTGAAATTTTGTTTCAAAAGTAAAACCAAGCAGAGGAGCCAAAATGACACACTGAAATATCACACCACATTTGAAAATTGTTTATGTGCAGACTATTGAAATCTGTAGATACATACTAGGTCTAACCCTTCTATAGCCAGCATTTTCAAAACTAAGTAACTCCCAAATTCTGAAGATTTGGTTCAATCTTAATCCCTGTACAAGAAAATTTAACATGTAGCAAATAAAACTTCAAAATCGTCACTAAATGGCATCTTTATTCTATTAGTCATGTACTCCTGGAAGTTCTGTTCCCTTTCAGAAGAGTTATAGTTGTTCTTTGGGCTCATACAGCCTAGTTTTAGAAATCCATTTGAACTTGGAGTAGAAAACTAACCTGGGCAAACATCAACTTCTGCAAAATCTAAACTCTCAATTTATAAGGCCTTTAGAGTTGAAGAGATTACACTCTACATTTGGAAGGTTAACCGATGTTTGTTGTGTTCCTGAGTCTATAGACAGTTCTAGTGCCTCTGATCCATGTTGCAGCTTTGCTAACCTTCAGAAATGTGAGAACTAGCCAGAATCTTGTTAATTTTCACTGCCTAATGATCACAGGTGAACTGATCAGAGTCCAGTTGATATTCTGAGGTAGCCTTAGAAAACTGTGAACCATGCCATGGCATGAAGGCACAGACTGGTTTACTATGGTGAGGATGTAAAGTTGGAAAAAGCAGTGGAGGACATGCTCCTCCATTTCAAAGGGTTTCAGATTGAGTAGCAGGAATCTGATCATAGGCTTCAAAGATTGAAATATACCCCCATTTTCCCAGCAAGATTGAGGGAGACAATTCCTTTGTTGAAATCAAAGTACTCTTCTTGTCTCAATCAAGCTAATTTTATACTGGTGCAATTCCTGATTTATAGCTATGTATGAGATCAGATACCAGCCTGAACTATCACGCTTCTGGGATTTTGCTCTCATCTTGTATTAGAGCTAAGAAGTAATAATAAAAATCTGAAAAGCTAAGGGCCTAAATTACTATGTACGCGTGTCTTCTGAATTAAAAAAATGGCCATGAGAATTCTAGTTCTATTATATCAAGAGGTACCCTGATGGTCTGTCTCAGCACAAAGGAAGCTGTCACTCAGAACACAATTTCAGGAACATGCATTTTATTGAATAATACAGGTCTTTGGAAAAGCAGTCCGCAGGAAGCCTATTCCTCAATTAGCCCTAAATGACAAAATTCATCACTCCTAGTTTTATAAATGGTGACACTAAAAAGGTTTGGTGACCAAAGTGCTGTTGACATGCAAAAGTCACCAAACCTAAAACTAGCCAAACCTTGTTTTTCCTGCCACCCTTTGTGGACATTTCATGGTCACATTGTTAGTTCCCCTGTCAACAGAAAGAGCAAAGCAATGTGGGTAGGCGGATTCCAGTGCTTGGCATCGCCTTCAAATCACTAAGCATTATGGGAATGCTCAACGTAGCTCTAGGCATTTTGGGAACTTGAAAAATGTCCAGTCAGCCACCTCTTTGCTTCCCAGCCCTTCTGGGGCTTCCAGCTCACTTTTGAACCACTTGAATGACAGTCATTGCTGCAAACTCCAGCATCTGCTGTGAGAAATCACAGATCTCACAACTCGCTCCCATGTTGCGTTCAATGTGCTTAGGACATCACACATTGCAGCACAGCTACCTATGCAATTAATAGCAGAGGACGAAGACTCGGTTGTGGATGACAATGTAACAGGGACAGTAGTGGAATGGCATTGCACTGGGCACTCACAGAGCAGCTGTTCACTGTAGTGCATCACTTTTTGGCTAGGGAAATCAGCACCGAGTGGTGGGATCACATCGTCATGCAGGTGTGGGATGAAGACCAGTGGCTACAGAACTTTCAGATGCATAACGCAACCTTCCTGGAGCTACAAGGAGTCCTGCAGCACTTTAGAGACTAACAGATTTATTAGGACACAAGCTTTCATGGGTAAAACCCACTTCATCAGATGAAGTGGAGTGGAAGTTATAGAAGCAGGAGCTGTGGGCTGAGCTGGCTCCTGACCTGCGGCACAAGGACACCTGAGTGAGAGCTGCTCTCTCAGAGAAGCATGTTGCCACTGCTTTGTGGAAGCTGATGACTCCCAATTGCTACCGTTCAGTTGCAAATCAGTTTGGAGTGGGAAAGTTTACCATCAGAGTAGCACCTATGCAAGTGTGCAGGGCAATAAGTCAAATTTTGCTGCATAGGACTGTGACTGGGAAATGTGGATGACATAGTGGCTGGCTTTTCTGATATGGGCTTTCCAAACCATGGTGGGGCAATCGAAGGCACACATATTCCCATTATAGCACCACCCCACCTTGCCTCAGAGTACATCAGTTGTAAAGGATACTTTTCTATGGCTCTTCAGGTGCTTGTGGATCACTGGGGGCATTTCACAGACATAAATGTGGGGTGGTCAGGAAAGGTATATGATGCACACATTTTCAAGAATAGTGGCCTGTACAGAAAGCTGCATATGGACTTTCTTTCCAGATCAGAAAATTATAGTGAGGAATGTGGAAATGCCCATAGTGATCCTAGGTGATATGGCTTACCCCTTACTCCCTGGCTCATGAAGCCTTACACAGGGCACCTGGACAGCAGTAAGGAGTGGTTCAACCACAGGCTAAGCTGATGCCGCATGGTTGTTGAACGTACCTTTGGCAGACTGAAAGCGAGGTGGAGGTTTGTCTATGGCAGGCTGGACCTTTTGGAGGTTCATATCACCATAATGAAGGACGCATGCTGTTGCTTACATAATTTGTGTGAGAGTAAAGGTGAAGTGTTTGCTGATGGGTGGAACAATGACACACAGTGTCTGGATGCACAGTTTGAACAGCCAGACACTCATGCTGTCAGTGGAGCCCAGAGTGTGACCATCAATAGCAGGGAGGCTGAGGAACCACTTTGACAATGAGGGGCACTGACCTTTCTGTGAGTTGGGGTTGCTTCCCTGCCTCATCCCACTGCTCATCCTGACTGAGGCACTCATGAAACCAAGGAATATTACAGGGTTCCTTATGGGCAACAGCAATTGGTGTCACTTACTGCTGTGATTGCACCGATTCTTCTCACACACCCTGATAAGGTGCAAAAGCTTTGTGGTGCTGTGGCGGGTTACTCTGACCGCCACGTCACCTTTCGGGTCACTGCCCTCCGGCAGTGACAACCACAGCCTCTAAGCTTTCCCCTTCCGGGGGAACGGTCCATAGTTCACAGTCCCGGCCTTACTTCAGGTCCGGGGTGGGAGGCGATAGTTCAGAGGCCCGGCCTTACTTCAGGTCGGGCCACGGGAAAGAAGTCTAAGGTGGACTCGAGTCTCTCAGCGTTCACACCTCCGGCCTGGGTCTCGGCCGGCCCCAAGCGCCGTGGGACGGCCCGGGCCCTCGAGCAGGCGGGGCAACAAACACCAAATGTCTGGTTTGTAGAAGCTCCTAGTTCAGGAGGCGGGGCAAAGGGTGCACCAGCTACAGGCGAGGGGGAGACTGCCACCCAGTTGGCGGGCGGCGGGGGCCACAGGCCCACCCTCTCCACTGCGCCCCGGCCCAGGGGCCCTTGATGCAGCCGTGCAGCTGCTACAGGCTCAGCAGGGCTCCAGCCCGCAACTTGCTGGCCTAGGACTGCTACCAGCCCCGTGCTACCCCTGGGCCATCTCTCGACTCCCTCGCGGTACCTGTGCTTCCCGCTGGTCTGTCGGAGGTCGAGGCCCGTCGTCTCCGCCCGGGTCCGGGCGGCCCAATCCAGGAGTTCAGGGCATCGGCGCTCTGCGGTCCCGTCGGTCCTCAGGTCCTTTAGCGCACCAGGCCCCGCAGAGTCCGGGGTTTTCCGGGTCAGAGGAGCTCCGCTGGCTGGTTTGGCCAGGCCTCAGCAGCCCTGGCAGGGAGGCCTTTGAGGGCCTTAAGAGGGCAGCTGGGGAAGCCCAGGCCGGGTCCAAGCCTCCTCAGCCAGGAGCTCTGGCCAGACCTCTGTCTCCCTTGGTGGCTGGGCCTCTACTGAGCTCCCTGGCAGGGTTCTTATAGTCCTAGCCACGCCCCCTAGCTTCCGGTCAGGTGAGGGGGCAGGGCTAGGCTGTGCCCAAAATGGCTCCCAGAGGGGTTCCTCTGCCTCCAGCTCAGCGGGCAGCCACTCCACTCTGCTACAGGTGCCAAGCAGGATAGCATCTTGAGCGACACCACCCCTCTTTCCTTGAGAAGATGCTATGAGAACCACTACACAATGAGCCAGTCACCAGGAAATGGATTTTAAAGTTCCCAAGGTTTGCAGGTGGGAAGGAAGCATATGTTTACCTGTTTAGGTGTCCACAGAGCAGCAGAGTTCCAAGGGCGGGCCAGAGTGGCTAATCGGGTATTGTGGGAAGCATGCTGGAGGTCAATAAACTCGACAAAAAAGCCTACTGTAGTACACACTGTATGATTGTCAATAGAAAAGGGAGGGGGAGAGGCAAAAAAGTCTCTCTCAGAGCTGGAAGTTATTCGTCACCAAAACTGGGCGCATGTTGAGTCACATTGCAATGTGAACGCTCTCGGGATTTTTTTGTTGCCAAAAAAAGTGTTTTTTGGCGACAAAAGTCACGAGTTTAGACAAAGCCAAAAGGCACTTAACTAGGTGAAGTAATTTAGCAGGCTGTTAGAAATACCTGATAGCTTTCTAGTCTAAAACTTATGTTGGTGGAAGAAGAGAAGATTTACCATCATGTGAACTTCCATTGTCATATTATATATAACACATACTAAAAATCTATTTGCATTGCAATGTTCATATGTTAACATTTGTATGCAACTAAAATTTGTATGCAACTAAAATTCTATACATGAAACTTACAAGCAATTTATTACAGTTGCTTATTTTTAATCTTTGTCCTTTAATCTCAAAATAGGAGTTTTAAAATGTTCTTCCACCCCTAATGTTTCCTCAAGGCATTGAGTCCAATTGAGAGAGCAGACATACACTTCTCACACTTGTTTCTGCTTTGACCATCCTAAGTTATGGATTCAAGGTAGAAGGCACCACTGTATCTCCTTGTCTAACCACCTTTCTAATATAGGCCATAGCACTTCCCAGAAATAATTCCTACTGCATTACCTTGCAGGAAAATATTGATCAGCAGGAACTGCTATAGGGGTGTGTTGAGCACCAATTTCCTCAGAATAGCAAACAATTATAATATGAACTTCCCTTGTACTTCATCCAACTTATCCAAGGACCTCAGAAATCTGTAGAATGAGCTATTAATACAACTTTTCTGGGTATCCTTCCCCTTAAAGAGAGATAGCAGAACTGAGGCTCAGAACAATCAGTGAGACTGGGGTGGGAAACCAAAGGCCTGGGGCCCAGATGAGGCCCCTGACTTGCCTGGATCCAGCCCCTGCGGCTCAGGGCTCCCCTCAGTACTGAGGAGCCCGCGCTGGCACTCCAGCCCCCCCACCGCCCAACCATGGGGCTGGAGCACACAAAATCTACTATACTGGGCTCTGGTTTGCGAGGGGAATGTGGGAAGTGTCTTCCTCCTTCTCAGTCAGGGGCCTGGTCAGCGCGGTTGGTTGTTTTGTTGTTGTGGGGTTGTTTGTTTGTTTTGCTTCTCCCTTGTGTGCAGCCTAACTGATTTTTCAATGGGTCAGCGACCCCTAGCTCAAAAAAGTTTCTCCAACCCTGAGTTAGACCATCCTTCCTCATCACTTTTAAGACTACACAAACCTTCAGGGCTTTGAAATTCAGGTCAGCTTTGAAGGGCACGTCTCTCGCAGCACATTATATAATCTTGGTTAATTCTGTTTCTCATGAGAGAATTTCTGAATCCTTATTGCTGTCACACATAGGTCTGCTTATACAAATAAGCAATGAGATGCTGTGACACCATGCTTTTCATGGGCAGGAGAATGACAGGCTGTTAAAAATGCCAAAGAGTCTCTTCTACAGTGAAACTGGATTTCAGTAGATACAAATAACTCTAGTCGTTCAGCTGATTGTTAGATAATTATAGAACCCTCTTTTTGCCTGTTACTTCTCCTAAGTATCTATAGTTGCCCTGGAGTTTCGCTGTGTCTGCATCCAAATACACTTAACAAGCTTTAGACTTAGCAAGCTTAACATAACACATGTCTAACTACAGTTTTAACATCAACTAATATAACAAAAACTATATACACAAACTTAACTACTATGCCCATGCAATATCCCTAATCATATTTTTTACACTAAATTAAACTGGAAAGAGAGATTTAGGGAAGCTTTAAAACCTGAGTCTTTTGTCTTTAGTTACCAGTTGAGGCTCACTGAGTGAATTGACCAGATATTTATATGGACATTTTCAACTTGAAATCTGGCCAATCTGAAGAAATTGAATAGAAAGGAATTTAAAGTCATATCTGTATCCACTATAATCTGTGGTTTTACAACCAACCGCTTTTTTATGAATTTTTGCATGAAAGACCCATCTCTCAAAAAATAGCAAAGCTCACTATTTACAAAGGGCTATCCATTGCACAGTGACCTCTGTTATAGTAATATTAGGGGTTACTTGTAATGATACTAGGTAAAAAAAATCATTTCACTCTGAAAATATGCTAGGCCTGGGTCTCCTTTAAACTGCTGTTACTCCAATGACTTTAGTAATTATGCCTAATTCATACCAGTAAAAGAACAGATTCAGGTACAAGACTTGTCAATATTATATGGTATTAAGAAATGTCATATATCTGATTGTTTTGTAGAAAATGGTGAAAACCTGGCTATGAGTAGTAAATACACAGCCCATGTTGGAGTAGCAACATGATCATATTTTGTTTTAAAGAGATGGGCCAAAATAAGGTACATATCTATATGCTGTAATTGTTTATATTATATTGAGATTGCCTATATGGGAAAAGACCAGGACTTTTAGATGCTACTATTAATCCTCACTAGAGCTAACAGATTTTTGGTTTGTTTTTAGTTTCATTGGAAGAATACGGTATACAGACAACTGTTGGGATTAATTTAAGTTAGTATGGTCTCCCTCTTACTAAAAGTGGGCAAAAAGCTGGCAATAACTGTATTATTGGCAACTCCTCAACCATGTTACCGAAAGGGGAAATCTTAAAATGAATTCCTTACCTCTAGCAGATTACTTTTGTATACAATATGCACACACAAAAGATTACTCCTGAAATGCAGATGCTCCCTGAAATCCTGTAAAGTTTTATAGGAACTGGACAAATCATTCATTTTCATAGCGAATTAACATGTGGATGTCAGATAAATAACTGGATTAGAATCAAATCAATATGTGGCCATCCTAATTCCAACAAATATAATGGAAAAGCTTAAACAAAGAATCAATTGCTGGGGGGAAATAATCAATTACAAAAGTTAGCTAGAAACAGACTTCTAATTACCACACAAGACAGACTCCATTTAACTATTTAAAATTATTACAGTAACATTCTGAGACATCTTATGCTTGTTACAGTTGTTTTGGACTATGCATTTCTTTAAAAAAAAAATGTAATTAAGTCCAAGAATCCTGAAACTTCAGCAAAGTTTCACATAGTGTACAATTTTATAAATTTAGATGACTATAGCATTTTAGAAGTGTTAACATAGTATTTTGAGGCACAAGTCTCTTCAATTGCAGTAAATGTACAACAATTAAAATGTGTTAAAAATCTGTCTCTTCACATGATCTCCTAAAGAAACAGTATAATTGACAGTTTCAGTGACATTTCTACAGATTAGCAAGAAAACTGAATTGATCACATGCTGATAATTCTAACTGTAAAATTTTAAGGAGACCTAAGTTGACAGAACATTTGAAAAGTAACTGGTATGGTGACTCACAGCAGATGCTTTTAATACTGTGAGCATAATTTATAATAATGATCAAAAAGAAGAATAGTGCACACTTCAAAGTAAAGTGGGTCAAGAAGGAAGCTGAGCAGTAATACAAGGAGATATAAGAATGATCAGAAAAGTACTATGGGAGATGACTGACTCCATGAATATCCTATGGGAATTCAAAAACAAGTAGTCCTGTGGCACCTCAGAGACTAACAAAAATATATTGGATCATGAGCTTTCGATTTCATCAGATGAGTTAGAGTGGAAATAACAGAATCCAAGATATATATAATAGCAAAAGCAGTTAGTCAATTGTAGGACCTATGAGAATGTTAATGGGAATTTAGGTCATGATATTTTGTTTTAAAGAGATGGGCCAAAACATAGAACATGCCGTAATACAGCACTAATATAATACAGCACTGGTCTTAGACACTTTTGGATGGGGACTAAGGATCTATGTGTTTGTAGCGCACACCACAACTTGATCCCAATCGTGATTCGAGTCTTCGAATGTTACTACAATCCAAATAATAATTTCAACATGCTTGATAATAAGATTAGTGTGTATGTCAGATCTGCAAGGAGCACTGAAGTAACAAAGGGGACAAGACTCTTCTGTTAAAATGGGAAACGAGCCAGAACAAGGACTCTTTGCCCAAATATTTATAATGCCACTTAGACACCACAGTCAAGGATCAGAACCCCATCATGCTAGATACTGAACATCATGCAACAAAGAGTCCCTGCCACAGAGAATTTACAGTCTAGGTTTGAGGGATGGATGGAAGGGGGAGGAAACCAAAACAGTGACAAAACTGACTACTTTCCCTACCAATGCCAAAAAGAAATGATTTCTAGACATGGCAGAAGCAGGTTTTAAAGAGTTTTTAAAGACAGTGCAAGGATTGTAAACAGGTTAGAAGGGAAACAAAGGGAAGATAGAGACATAAAAGAACTGAGTAAGAGGTTCATTATAGCATACAGGACAAATAGAAGGTCATGACATCAGTCAAGGGATGTCTCTCACTTCCATTAACATTCTAATGGTTACCAAGTAGCTGTTACACTGCCACTTAGCTTGCCACTGTTTAACACACCTAAACAAAAGGCTAAAGTCAAATCTTGAGTGTCAGCAGCGCAAATATAATAATGACAGGTTGCACCTGCAGAATGTGGCCCAAAACTGCAGACTCTTTATCGTCTGACAAACTTAAAGCAACCAGGACATTCCCAGGACACACTATATATTGTGAATATTATATATTATAATGCACTAGGTCTACTTAAGAGTCAAAACTTTAAGAAGGCACTTTTTATGGATTAGAGGGCAAAAACGAACATTATAATGATTGCTCTTAGCCAGAGTTAGGGGAACTCCCTCCCTTCCATCAAAAACAATAAACTGAATAATCTCAATGGAGTCAAATTGCACGCTTGGGATGGGACGGTGTTCCAGTTAGGCTTGGGACAGCATGGAAACATTTGAAACAGTAAAAGTCCTCTTTCCAGGTACATCTGACTGATTCAGGTAAGACCTTGATATTATTCAGTTAAACATCAGCTCTGTGAATTAGCCTTTCCTCAGCAGAGGTGGCAACACACACACACACACACACACACACACACCTATGAATCTAAATCCCTATCCCACACATTGAAAGGTACAGAGAATTTAGTCCTAACCAGTATTATGGTACCAGAAGTCCCAAGCAGGACCAATACATAAATATGGTTGATCAATGCATTTATTTATCAATCAAAATAAAATCATTTGTTTACTAAACACTTTATCCAGACTAGCACTAAGAGTCCCTGAAAATACCTTCAGTTCTACAGAGCAACATGCAGTTTCCCCACTATGAAAGTTAGCACAAGTCACGTTCCAACCTAGCAGTGACCTGAGAAAAGATTGTGCGGCTCAAGCAAAATTCAAAGTAGTTTTGTCCAGCCTCTTGCCCCCTAACGCTGAAGTTACGAGCCAGGTTCGCCGCTATAGCCTATGAAGTGGCGAGAGCTCGCTCCGCATAGAGAAGTGGTTTGGGGGGAATCAATATAACCCAAGCCATGTAAACGTGCACCCAGTGCACACATCTTGGCCAGGAGGCCTCTTTGGTCTGCGCCACTGGCAACTGAGGCAACACAGGCTGAGCACACGCACCCCCCAGCCCTCTCCCGGGCCAGCCGTCGGGGGGAGTCCAAGGAGCCAGTGCTCGTTAGCATCAGGCTCTTTGTGCTCCGGCGCTGCCCCTGCCCTCCCTGGCGGAGCAAACGCCTCTCGCCCTGCACCTGCCTGGCTGCCCCGACAGGCAGCGCGGGCGCGTCCAACCGGTCCGGCCTCATACCTGTCCCGCGGGTCGATCCAGCTGGTGCTTTGGCTGGTGTGGTCGATGTAATAGACTTTCCCGTCGAAGTCGCGGGCCTCCTCCCAGCCCGCTGGCAGAGGCAGCTCCTTCCTTGGCATCTTCTCCAGGCCGGGCTGAGCTGCCCCATGCAGAGCCCAGCCCCGCGCCTCGCGCCAGCAGAAGCAGCCGGGCTGGGGGGCGGCCCCCCCTTGCAAGGCCCGGGGCCTGGGGCAGCCGCTGCGAGGAGGACGCGGCGGGAGTCACATCCTACGCCCGGGGGCGCTGGCGGGCGGGGGAGCCGGAGATCCCCGGCGCGGGCTCCCCTCACGCCTCCATTTCCCGCCCGGCTCCGGCAGCCCGGGGGTGGCTCCTCTCCTGCCGCTCCCGGCCCAGCCTGGCACCGCCGCGGCGGGGGGCGCTGCTCCGCCCAGGGCCCGAGCGCCCTGCCGCTGCCCGCTCGGCCCGGCCCGCCCCCAGGTGCTCCGGCGCGGCAGGTACCGGCGCGGCGGCCGCTGCTCCTGGAAACACGGGCGCACCGCAGGCAGGCGCCTCCCCCATCCAGGGCACGGGGGTGGGCACAGCGCAGCCCCTCCCTCTGCCCCGCAGCGAAGCGCGGGGGGGCTGGGCACCGAGCAGCACCTGCCCCGGACGCCGGCTGGGACGCTCGGCACCCCCCTCTGCCCAGCCGGGAGGGCGGGGTGGCCCCCGAGCCATCTGCTCTCCCCGGCAGCGAGGGGCGGGGGCGTTTCGGGCTAGCGTGGCCCTAGGCAGAGCGGGCTAGTGGTTAGAACAGGGCACAGGTGAGGCAGGATTCCGCCCCTGGCTCTCTGCGTAGCCTTCCCCGGGAAATTACCGGCCCCAGGTAGTCATGGCCGTGAGCTGGAGCGTGCACGGGGTTGTTTGTGGAGCCCAGCGTGTCTCTGCTCTGCACGCAGCCTTAAGCAGCCACAGCCCTTACCCCAGTGCTACAGTCTAACTCACCATTCCAGTCCAGAAGGTCACCGCTCAGCGCACCCCACCGCTTATGCTTGCTTTAGGGTGGTGGGTTTCCTGGTCATTCCCTCCCACCCCATTCCTTTTATTTTTTCCAGATAGAAAGCTTTGGGTGGCATATTAAAATGGCTGGATTTAGCCAGTGTGTTCAGAGGAGACCCAAAGGCCCGGATCCACTAAGGTGTTTTGTCACCCAAGTTGCAATTTTGGCTCCACTGCATAAACAAACTGAACTCTTATGTACCAAAACTCACTTGGCACCTACATTTTTAAAGTGAAAGTTCCCCCGTATTGCAGACTGGGCATCCGCATGCCTGTGCCCCAGAGCAATTAATTGGATGTGGGGCTTGATCCAGTTGACAAGCTCAGAAGCCACCTACTGAATTGAGTCCATTCAAAATTCGGAGGGGTGGAGGGGAAAACAAAGTGATACCCACCTTGAACTTTTAGCCCAGTGATTAAAGCAATTACCTGCAAGGTGGGAGACAGGGTCAATATCCCCCCATCCCACAGGGGGAAGGATTCAAAACGGATCTCACATCCCAGGAAAGTGCTCTAACCATTGGGCTAAGAGGGTGAGGGGTGCACTACTACCTCTCCTTCCATTTTGTGTGGAGTGAGGCAGGGGCACACTCATTTCCTCAAGCAGCATCAGTGGCACCATATAAGGTGACCATATTTCCCTATGTTGGATAAGGGACACCTGGTAAAATTACTCATATTCAAGTGAGGTCAGTGGCAAGCAGAGCTATGCAGTACACACGTTCAAATTAACATCAAGTTGACTGCGCCCCTATGAAAAAGAAATGCTGTGTGGCTGGAATCCTTTTATTTACCTCCTTATCTGTAAGGTTTGACTGTGACACACACACAGTCCTGTAACCTCTCTCACACAGGGATGGGGGTGACTAACCAGCCTGATGCAACCCTCCCTGCACAGTACTGTCTACACTCAGTGCCTGGCTGGGCTGCCAGGATGGATCCACCTCTTCTCAAGGCAACATGTGGGGGCATGAAGGGTCACAGGCCCCTCCCCAAACTTCTGTCACAGTTCACACCAGAACATGGCCAGTAGCAGCCTTTCATCCCTGTGCAGGAGGGAACGAATGGGAGCTGCTTCCAGCTGAAGGGAATGGGGAGGGAGGATAGGGATGACCTGGCCCATGTTTTTTCACGGGTCATCTCTCCCCCCCACACACTGCTTCTCTGTGGCTAGAAGCAGCTTGTGCCTTCCTGCCAACATAATGTAGAAAGGCAGCTCACACCTCCAAACTGCTGCTGGCCACCAACATAACCCAGTCACCTCCTGTCCCCTAGTTACAGCACTGGCTGGAAGGAGTTAAGCCCTAAGGATGTATTGAGCATCAAAGCATAGAGAACCTGACTGCAGGGGCTTCCCTGAACTGGGCCAGAGAGGTGGCTCAGCACAGGGTGTCTAGGGTAAGAGCAGACCCACACCCCCTGCGGTTAGGCCCCAGAGCAGCATATAAAGAGGGGGCTAAGTGTCCTTGCCTGGGGACCTGCAGGGTTGAGACACAAATAAGCTGGAAATAGCTTCCTCCCTGCTACTGTAGAGCTTAGCTGAGGGGCAGAGAAGCTTCCCTAGGCCTGTGCTGTGTGGGGCTTTGGCACATGCAGGGTTTGCCTCCTCCTGGCCAGTGACCAGGGCCAGAGGGTCTTGAGCTTTCCCTGGGTGCCAGCCCTTTCAGTGACAGCGAGGGAAGGAAGAAGCCTACCAGCCAGGCTGTTAGTAAAATGAATAATCTGACCAGGGGCTGGTTCTCTGCGCAGCACCCGCTGGGGGAAATATAGAGGAGCAGCAAGGCTGAGGGAGTGAAGGGGCACAGTACGGAGAGGACAGTGAGAGGGAAAACATGTGAAGGGCCGATGGGTGGGCAACAGAAGTGCCACGTAACCTGCTACCACGTGCCTGCACTCACTAGCCACTGTAGGAAGCAGAGCTGTCTGAAAATGACCCACAGGTTGACTGTGCATTTTGTGTTTGTTTATTTTAAACCTGCTATCTATTAATTTCATTTTGTGACCCTTAGTTCTTGTGTTATGGGAACAATCTTAGAATACCCTATTAAGATGTCCAGGATTGCTTTCAGTAGGCATCAGGCAATTGCTGCCCATTCTAGGAGACTGACTCCAGGCCAATCCTGGAGATGTGGCAACCCAAGAAATTCTGTTCCTGTGATTTTTCTTAGTGACTAAAATTTAGGAGCTATACTGTTCACCACTGCAATGCCTATATCCCTTTGTGGGTCCCATCCAATATGCCTGGTACAGTAAGGGTACATCTACACAGCAGGACTAAACTTGAAATAAGCTACTCAATTTGAGCTTTGCTAATTGTGTAGCATAAGTTGAAATACCTTATTTCAAATTTGGGCACTTCTACAGAGCACTTATTTCTAAATAGAGCACTCTGCCTCCAACTTCCCTTACTCCTCGTAAAATGAGGGTTATAGGAGTCAGAGTAAGAAGTCCTTCGGCTGGACATTATTTCAACATTATGTCGAAATAACTGCTTGTGTGTAGACTTGCACTTTGTTATTTCGAAATAACGTCAGTTATTCCAAAATAACGGTGCTGTGTAGACATACCCTAAAAGAGAAAAACAATCCTAGGCACAATGAGTAGAACTGGAAGGCAACACAAAACTGAACACACTGTACAGGCCTAGATTCCTTGGTATCCTGAAAACATCCTGATATGTCTGCTAGATTAACTATACTTTTTAATTAGTAGCCATTTTAAGGCAAAATACCAGTTATTCATTTCCATTTCATACCAATAAGTACATCAAAACACTTCATTTCTTAAATTCATACTCCCTCCCATGCAAGGTAGAACTGAGAATCACAGCAGTGGATTTCCCTGCAATCATTAAAGTCAGTCTCAGGAATGAAACCCATTCTCCCATTTGTGTTCTTTAACAACTAGAGAAGTTTCCTTTGATGTGCACATCCCTTTCCTCCCTCCTCCTCTCCCCATATGTTTTGAACTAGAGCACCCACTTCTGATAGGGAAGGCTACCACCTTCATATGTTGATGAGACATGCTTTAGCAACAGTATAGGGACAAATCTCTGCTCCTATTAAAAGTCCCCTGGTACATTTAATGCTAACAGATCTCAGTGATAGAGATATATACACAGGAACACATATTGAAAGGGTTACCCTTCCATGGATGAAAGAGCAAATCTGAACTGTTTGAAGGGGATTAGGTATTTTAACACTGATATATCACTAAGCCACAGAATCCAAGAGACTGTCTCATGTGTGCTATATACAGGCTCACTTCATTCCCTTCCTTTGGTTATGCCTTCATGAAAGGACATTTTAAGGAGAAAATTTCAACATAATCTCCTAAAGTAGAAAATCCCCTCACCCCTTCCCATAGAAAATATGTTCCAGGGACTAACTCCAAATTTAGCAGACCTCAAGGATACCATCCTGAGCACCCAAAGATCCACAAAGCAAGCTGTGCCTCTAATCTACTTCAGCAATTGAACATATTAGCCAAGTAACCACTAACAATACATTGGCATTCACAAAGCCTTCAACAGAGTCCCTCACACAGGTTGATAGGAGGTGTTCTGTCATGAATGAGAAACTGGTTAAGAGAACAATACATTGGAAACTTTTCAAAATGGCAGATGTTAAATTTGAGGTCCCCCAGCTTCAGTAGACTAGTGTTTGATCTATATCTTAGTGACCTGAAAAGAGCAGTGAGGTGCAAAATACTTCAAGGACACAGAAGAATAGGTTAATCTAAAGACAGGTATTTCAGAATGACCTAACAAAGCTAACTGAATGGACATCACTGTTAAAAGGCAAGTGACAATTGTTAATAGTTTCATGGTAAGGAAAAGCTTGAACTACTTAGAGTACCCTTTGCTGGGTTCCAAAGTAAAGACCACTCACAAAGAAACTAGGACATTATTGTGGATAGCCAAATAAAAGCCTCTGGCCAGCATACAAGAATGGTCAACAAGCAAATAAGCATAAAGGTGCGGGGGGGGGGGGGAATAGTGCTTCATTTACTTCAGGACAGGTCATCTTACCTCAAAAGAGAAAACAGCTAAGAGTAGACAAATTCCAGGACAAGCATTGGGAGTATTAGAGGTATTGAGAGTGTCTGTACAGGCTAACAAAACAGAACTGTTTGGCTTTGAAGGAAAACTGAGAGGATATGGTAAGATGCACAAAAAATAGAAAAGAGTTCTGCACTAGTTTTATCACCCTTCTCATGAACAGGACACACTCCTGCAGTAAAAGAAAAACCTCTTTTGGAAAAGAGTAATTTATTTTTAAAGGACTAATCCATATAGTGAACTCCCTTCATAAAATCTTCAGCTCATTAAACTATCTCCTGAAAAAACAATGCTCTAAGCAGAATGCTCAAACCACAAACAAAATAGATAGATCTTGAAAGTCTGCTGGTCACAAAGGGTGCATCTACACTGTAGGGCTTAACTTGAAATAAGCTATGCAAATTGAACTACATCAATTGCGTAGCTTATTTCAAAATAAGGAGCATCTACACAGGACTTACTTTGAAATAGAGCGCTCTTCCTGCAACTTACCTTACTCTTCGTACAGAGAGGGTTACAGGAGTCGGAGTAAGAAGTCCTCCAGCTTGACAGTATTTTGACACTATTTCGAAATAACTGCCTGCTGTATAGACATGGACTAAGTTATTACGAAATACCAGGCACATTGGATGGGACACATACATTTTTCTTTTCCTTTGTAGAGCAGACACCACCTTCTACCAGGCTTGCCTGTAATATCTGTTCCCCTTGATTGGCTGCATCCTCTAGGTCAGTGGTCCCCAACCTTTTGGGGCTGCCGGGCGCCCGGGGGCGGGGCCACACATGTGCCCGAGGGCGGGGCCACGCACACACCCGGGGGCGGGGCCACCCATACGCCACGCGCCCAGTGCCAGCGCCACCCATGCGCCACACTCCCGGGGCTGGCGCTGCTTCTGTGCCACGTGCCCAGGGGCGGGGCTGCCCATACGCCGCGCACCTGGGGCCGGAACAGCCCATGTGCCGCACGCCCCGGGGGCGGGGCCGCCACCACCCATGCGCTGCGTGCCCGGAGCCGGCACCGCCCCTGTGCCACGCGCCCAGGAACCGGCACAGCCCATGCGCCGCGCACCCGGGGGCAGGGCTGCCCCTGTGCCGGGCGCCCAGGCCGGTGCCACCCATACGCCGTGTGCCATGGGGCCGGCACCGCCCATACGCCGCACGCCTGGGGCCGGCACAGCACTTGCACCGTGCACCTGGAGGTGGGGCCAGCCCCGATCACTCGGCAAGCGCACAGAAATGGCCCGGCGGGTGCCGTGGCGCCCGCAGGCACCACATTGGGGACCACTGCTCTAGGTCCTACCTACTCTACCATCTCATTTGGTGAGGCAAAACTGGGGCATGAGGAAACATTAATCAGGAGAGAGCCCTTTTGGCTCTTGAAAGGTTCATATTACCCATAACAGATGGTAAATAAGTCACTATTATTTCTTTTGCTGATGACAGAAAAACAAGGAGACATTCAATGAATTTAAAGACAGTGAATTTTAAAACTGATAAAAGGAAATATAGGTTTATTAAATACACAAAGTGTGTTTAACCTGCAGAACTCATTGCCACTGGATATCACTGAGGCCAAGGCTTTTAGTACAAAGGCATCTATTTGTAGATAATGAGAGCACCACCATTAAAAAAGAATTTAAAAGTGAACTTTAAAGGGGATAGAAAGGCAGAGCTCCAAGGCATAACCCCCCTACTGACTAAAATGCGTGAGAATGACGGTTCCATAATAATCTATATTTGGATATTCAATTATTGTTCACTGTGGAGTTTCTTACAACTTCCTGTGAAGCATCTAGGATTGGCGTCAGAGCATCAGCGAAAGGATATTGGATCGGATGGTCCCCATGACTTGATCCAGAACAGGAACGCTTGTGTCCCTATGTTAAACTACTATTCACTCCATTAGCGAATGATCAAACTTGTTTACAGAAGTGCAGTCCAGTAGACAGGATCTTGGAGTGGGAGTCAGGCGGTATGGGCTTTGTCCTCCATTCTGCCACTGATTTGTTACGGGCTAATGCTTCGGTTAATCATTTTTAGATTGGGTATAGCAGTACTCATCTCGCTTTGTAAACCACATTGAGGTCTATATATAGATGAAAAGTGCTATAAGAGAGTTAAGTAATATAGCAGAAAACAATCAGCAGCAATTAAAAATTGCATTGAAGGATGAGAAAAAAGAACAAGGAGATTAATGAGCTCAAAATACATGTGTGTATTCAAATAGGATCGTGTTCTCTAGTAATGCACACTATTATTAAGTTGTATTTATGCCTTTGATGTGTTGTTTAAAAAAATATATATTTCTAAAAAAATATTTCCAGACATATTCAACTTCAAGTGAAAACCCTTTATTATTCCATTGTTTTCTTCACTCCTTTTTAAAGAAAAAATTTCCTGACTGTCTGTTCATTAAAATGTATGCATGTATGTAGGCAGGCATTTATTGCATTGTAACTCATCCCCTTTTACCACTTTTACTCATAACAAAGGAATTCAGTGTTATCAAAATCTGTTTGAATTATGAAGTCATGGATAAACAGGTGACTATTGCCACACACGCAAACAAGATGATTCATAGGTAAGTTCTTTCCATACGTAAAAGGAAGGGCTCTGTGTAGGACAGGCCAGGGAACAAGGCTCCCTGTCTCGGTGCTATCAAGTGCCACTCCATTGATTATTGCTATGCCATCAGAGTACCTAGAAACCCAATTGTGCCAGACTGTGTAGCTTTGTATAGTCCATTTTAATAGACTAGCTTCGAAATTATTAGCTAGCAGCATCCATTTTAATATTGTGATCTCTTTAAATATGGTAAAGAGTGAGTTGCTGGCCAAAGCCTGGTGTGTGGTTTTTTTATTTATTTAAGAATCTACTTATGTTCCAACCTAAACACTTACTCGAGTGTTTACAGTTGTGCTCGTACTGGGGTGTAAATAACAAGGTGGTGAAAACACCAGAAGCCACCTGTCTCGGCGGTTGTATGTATATCCCACGCTGCAGTAGGGGGACAAGAAGCAGGCAGACAAGCCAGGGAAGGGAAGGCCCAAGGAACCTGTGTTACCTGCCAATTATGAATTAGAATCTTTCACTGGATCCTAGGAGGGCTGGTATTTAAACAGGAATTAGCCCTAGAAGTGGCTTTTCAGAAGGAAAAGAGGGTAGGCTTAGAGGACTGCTAGTCCAGCGTGGAGCTTGCTGGAGCTAGGAGACCTCAGGAGTGATTTGGATTTTTTTTTACTTGTTAGGGCTCCTTCACATGGGGAAATTGACCAGACTAGCCACACTGGAATAGTTCCCCACGCGGATGATCATTTTATTCCACAATTATTCCGATTGGAAAGTGCACTAATTATTCTGGCATAAAGTTACTTTTGTTCTGGAATAGAGTGCACACAGAGAGCAAGTGATTGAACTCCTTCCAAAAGGGCCTGCCGATAATACTGCTTAATTCTTTATTTGTTTGTTGTAAAGAGTGAAAGGAGCCTGACAGGGTTAGCTGTACAGACTTGGGAGTCTTGGACGTTTTCCTTGGGAATAGGCGAGAGCCGGGGCCTTAATTTTTGGGCTTTCCATTCCCACCCCAGATAACCGGACATAAAAGCATAGCTCCCATGGATCCCAATAGTACTAAGCAGGAATTTCAGTTTTGCCAGTCTCAAATAATGGGTTGGTAGGGCCACCCCAAAACAACAATGTTTAAAAAAAAATCTTTGTTCTCTTTACCTGTTTTCTAAGTTTGGAACCTTTCTGTTTTATGTTTTAATCTATTTTTCCCCTCAGCAACCACAAGAACTAGAATTTTTTAATTAAAGCTGTTCTGCTACTTTTGCACAATTGTCTATTGTTGAGGAAGCTCTGGTGTCTGACTCCATTGGCTCATCTTTAAAATGGAGATTTTAATCAGTGCTTCAGGACATGACAGTGGGAGATGTGAGAAGTAATTACACAAAACTTTGGGATCCTACTGTGGAAAGCTAATGTACAGTGTTAAATGTTTGAGTTTAATTGGTACAACACAGATATGGGGTGGAAGGAAATGCAAAATGAAACCCTAAATCAGTGGTCACCAACCAGTACATTGGGATCTACCAGTAGATCTTGGAGCCTCTGACAGGTGATCCTGACTGGTTTGGCCAGGAAGCTATCAAGTGCTGGCACTTCCGTTGCCTCTCCACCTACTGTCATGCTGCTCCTGCCCTTTGGCTTGAAGCTGCCCCCCGGGAGCCTCCTGCTTGCTGTGCAGGATGTGCGAGGGAGAAGAGGGGGGTGCTGATGTCAGGGTGTCCTTCCTTCCTCCACTCCTGTACCCTATCTCCACAGAGAGAAGGGGATGGAGGGAGCTTGGCAATGCAAATGTCTGTCACTCTCACACTGTGTGTCTCTGTCATTCTCACAAATACACACTGTCCTTCTCTCTCATCTCCTGACCCAACACATATATGGGGGGTTGTTGTTACTTCTGTTACTGCTTACAAAATGGGTTATTTTTAGTTTTTGACTTGTCTCTGCATTTCATAACTTTCATTTCTCTCATGCTTAAATTTAATTCTTTGAGTAGTGAGTTCTAAAATGTCTAACCTGTTGTGGGTGGAGTAATTATCCCTGTGGCAATTGTGCTCCTGGAAGTGGCTGGCATGTCCCAGCAGCCCCTGAGAAAGTCAGAGCAGGGGGTCGCCACATGCTGTCCTTGCCTGCAGACACCACTCCTGCAGCTCCTTTTGATCAGTAATGGAGAGCCATGGCCAGTGAAGGCCGTGTTGTTGGGGCCTGTAGATGAGGGGCAGCACATGGAGTAATGGAGCCACTGTTGTACATGCCAACTATTTTCAGGTGTGGTGCAGGGCCAGGGCAGGTGTAAATCTGCCTTGGCTCCTGCTCCCAGAGTGGGGATGGGACATGAGCCCACCACCCTGTGCTCCCCAGGCAAATGCTGTATTTCCCGGGCCACTGCAGATCTCACCCTACCTCCCGCAGGTCCCTTATCCTGCCTTCCTAATACAGGAGCCAGCTCCATCCCTGGAGCAGCCTGTGTTGGCTGTCCCGCCAGTCCCAGGGTGGGTGAAGGGAGGCAGGACTTGAATGCAACACCCTGTGCTCCCAGGTGAATGCCCTACCCCCCATGGCACTGTTTCTCAACCTTTTTTTATAAAGTACCCCTTTTTCAAAAAAAATTATAAGTACCCCCAGTACCTACAGTTTTCACACACAATTTTTTTTCTACCATTGTAACACATTTGTTTAAACAACTTAATTGTAGCTGGGCAGGTGATGAAATTTTTGGGTGTAAAAAGTACAAAAATAATAAAAGTGCTGTAAAACTCAAAACAAAAATTCAGTTTTCTCTACATTTCAGTTGTGTTGATGTACCCCCAGACTTCTCTTGAGTACTCCTAAGGGTACTGGTACCACTGGTTGAGAAACACTGCTCTATGGCACTGCAGAATCCACCCAACCTCCCTATCTTCAGAGGGTCCCTTGATCCTGTGTTGGCCGCTCTCAGTATGGGCTGAGGGGGAGCAGGACTCCAGCCCACCACTCTGTGATCCCCACATGAATGCCTTGTCCCCCAGTCCACTCCCAAGCTGAGCCCAGCCCATCTCCCTACCTTCAGCAGGTCCCTTATCCTGTGTTAACTGTCTGGTCACTACCAAGGTGGGCAGGGCTTGAACCCACCAACCGGTGCTCCCTAGATGAATACTCTATCCCTAAAACAAAATACAGGACTATGTAGCACTTTAAAGACTAACAAGATGGTTTTTTGTTTCAGCTACACCAGACTAACACGGCTACATTTCTATCACTATCCCCTAAGCTACTCCAGAACCCACCCCCTAGCCTGTCTTCAGGACATCCCTTATCCTGCTTTCCTAATGCAGGAGCCAGCTCCATCCCTGGGGCAGCCTGTGTTGGCTGTCTGGCCACCTCCAGGGTGGGCAGAGGTGGGGGAGACATGAATCCCCAACCCTGTGCTCCCCATCCCACTGCCCTACCTTCAGGATGTCCCCTCCCACTTTCCGAACCAAGACCAGAACCTGTACCCCAACCCCCTATCCCAGCCTCTTGAAACTGGATGAGATTCGGGGAGGAAGAGGGATGGAGTGAGCAGGGTGAGGCCTCAGAAAAGGGATGGAGCAGGGGCAGGGCCTCAGAGAAGTGGGGGAAGGAAGCCGGGCAAGGGTATTTGGGTTTGAGGTAAATCTTACATTGCACTTAAATTGAAAAAGTGATCTTGTGGTTAAAAAGATTAGAGACCACTGCCCTAAACAGATGCTTGGCTTATTGTGCTTGTTCATCACAAAGAAATCAATGAAGGATTTTGAAAATGAAAGGAAATTGATCAACCCACTTCCATAGTAGTTTCATAGTGTTTATTTTTGGATAGACTTACACTTGTGCATTTAAAGTAAGTAGTGGCCATGTTGTTTATCATGCGAAGAATTAATAATATAGGTCATAATTCTGCAAATCAAACCAAATTGAGGAGTACTGCCAGCCCTAAGCATTCTAAATGACTCCAAAAATCAAAAGATTAAAACAAATCAATTGTAGCTGCTCTACTAATTACCTTACAGTTTTTGAGGCTGTAGGGTACACATTGGCCATGTCCTCAAGTTTTTCATTACAACCATAGAAGTTGAGAGTCTCATGTAATCACATAAATCTGAGAGCTGGGGATTTAAGAAACAGCAAACATCTCCTGATATGTTATAGGATCATATTGGCAACACTTAGCAGGACTTGATAGGGGGTCTGCCCAAAGACATCCTTTTCCAGGATGGGGGCCTTACTCCCAGGTCTTTAGGTGCCTAAATCCCATTGAAATCACTGATAGTTAGGATCCTAAACACCTTTGAGTCGTAGTGGCTTAGTCTACATAGTCTGAATCCAACCTAGGCACAGCTCCATTGATATCACTAGTTTTACAGTAATAGATACTATCTAGAGCAATGGAAAAATGGAATGTCTAGTATAACTGCATCCAGTTACTAAAGAAATCTGATCGTAGTAATAAAAAAGACTCCTTAAGAAGTTTCACATAATATATGGAGCTGTTTATTTCCACTTCAGCATAAGACTGTAGACAGACTGAGGGGTAAATAAGGAATCAAACATGTTAAATACGAAATAAGATTTTCTGTTAGTTGCAAACTCCGAGGAATCCAACAAGTCTGGTTTGGCACAATATGCTATTTTTCTCTTAACTTGTTGCCTTTTTCTGCATCTCATGTGATTCCAATTCAATGTTAGTTCCCCCCCCCCACATTATTATTTTGCAAACCCTATCAGAGGCTGCAGCTTTTATCTAATAAATAAATGTGCATTGAAGGGAAATTAATTGGCTTTCACATTCATCAATATCTTCAAATGGAAAATATTTTGCTGCTCAATTCATTGGGCATTTTGCCTAATCAAGAATCCTGAATGACAAGTGCATGACTGAGCTCATAGTCACATAACTTTAGTTATATAACCAAGAGCAGGCTGGCTACATTCGTAATTATGGCAAAGGGCCCCAGCATTGTCCAAAGAGAAGGTTCTATGAGACGTTGTAAATATTTACAACAAGGGCAAACAACTACTTGAGAGCTTTAATGACCTACGATATGGTAAGTTTGGGATGGCTTCTTTCTTAAATCCAGAGTAAACATTCTTGAAAATGAGCTCTTTCCCAGTGCAATGTGACTCACAAGAGGACACCTGCTGTAGAAGCATAAGTCATGTGGAATTTCACTTTTGGGGC
This sequence comes from Rafetus swinhoei, assembly GCA_019425775.1. NCBI lineage: Eukaryota > Metazoa > Chordata > Testudines > Trionychidae > Rafetus > Rafetus swinhoei. Next base: position 34,676,534 of record CM033428.1, on the reverse strand, counting down.
TGGTGTTTACAAGTTACTCGGCTGTCTGTTTGCTACATGTCATCTTTGCAATCTTTGGCACTTTGCACACTTGCATTAAAATATATTTATCTCTTGGCAAACAGGTCTGCAGAGAGGGAATAAATTCCTCCAGGTGTTGCAAGGTCACCACCTGTTTTTCTTCACCTAAAACAAATTGCCTTTTACAATCTGCCCTTTATCGTCAGTATTTTGTGAGCCCCTCCCTATCACATTGTCTAGAATGGTTCAGACCATGAGGGCTGACCCCAGAGCAGACTGTTAAGAAGCAGGGTAGAGACCACAGATTGGTTGTGTGAAATGTAATTATAGAATGCCAACCCTGTAACAAATGGGAACCCCTGAAGCACTGTAACAATCTTACCAATGAGTCACAGACAGTCCCCTGGGGCATTTCAGTGTATCTTGCCATCCGGGCAAGCTGGACTTAGTGGCTATGTCTAGACTGCATCCCTCTGTCGACAGAGGGATGAAAATCAAGCACATTGAAATTGCTAATGAAGCAGGGATTTAAATATCCCACGCTTCATTAGCATAAACATGGCCACCGCTTTTTTCAAAACGGAGTTTTTTTGGAAAAAAAATGGCAGTCTAGACACGGATCTGTCAAAAATAAACCCTTTTTTGACAGATCCTGTATTACTGCCATTTTAAAAAACAACAACTCCGTTTGGAAAAAAAGTGGCGGCCATATTTATGCTAATGAAGCTCGGGATATTTAAATCCCTGCTTCATTAGCAATTTCGATGTGCCTAATCTACATCTCTCTGTCGACAGAGAGGTGTAGTCTAGACAAACCCAGTGACTGTTTCTATACCCCAACGATCACCAACAATTCAGTTTTTCCCCACTCCCAAGAGACACGTCACTTACCCAGGTCAATTTGTACTTGGGATCTCTCACCAAAGACAATGTCTGTAGCCAGACCTATAGTTAAACCCAGGATTTATTAACTAGGAAAAAGAAATGAGAATTGTTTACTAGTTAAAGCATGCAAATATATACAGAAATGAGTTACAGTCTGTGGTTCCAAAAGATGTCAGAGTTGTAGTGATCTGTCAGCACTGAATGTCTTTTAGGGCAAACCCAGAATGACACTTGCCTCTGCTTCCGTTTCAAAACTCCAGGCCCTGTCTGAGTCCGAAGAGCTAAAGAGAGATGAAAAATGTTCTTATCCACTATTTTTTCCCCTTCTTTCAGAGTTCAAGCTGATAGGAGAGCCCTTTTGACTATAGCCTGTAATGGGTGTAAAGAGGCAATTAAAATCTTTGTAGTGTGATGTCCCATAATTGCCCGTTGTGTTTTGACAGTCCTTCGTGATGGGCAAGAGTTAATACCTTTCAGGGGCTTAAGCATTTTGCTCTAGGTAAAGTTTTTTCTTGTTGGGTGAGTTATAAAATTGAAAAATGTCTGTTCTGACCTATGAAGCACACACATAAAGAATAATACTTAAAGCACTGGCTGCAGACATTATAAGTAGAATTTATATGTATGTAGCAACTTACAAGCAGTTCATAAAGTCTAAACACTAAACCTTATTCTAAGTCTGGTACCCATCTTAATCATACTACCACCCGGGTGAGCTGGACTAGTTTCCACCAATGAATTTGTCAGTGTATGGCTGAGGTCTAAAGCCTTGGGAAGAGCTGGTTCCTGGTCTGCCAACATCACATTCCCATGCACATTAAAATGACTGAGGTGTGTGCAATTGGTAGGAAGGGGTGGGCCAGCTCTCTGCCCTGATGCCCTTTTAAACCATAGAGCATAGGCCCCCAAACTGTAAGGTGTGTCCCCTAGGGGGTGTGGAGGAACATTCAGGGGGACACAGATGGAGTCCCAAGCCAGGTATCATGGGGAGTGAAGAGGATGCACCACCCAGCTCCATTCCTGGCCTCAGCCCTGGCCTCCCAGGTGCTGACCACATGTTTCACTTCTGGTCCCTAGCCATCAGCATCCCAGCCTTGACCCTCAGGGCTCCAGCTCTGCTTCTGCCCCTAGCTGTGGCCCCTGTCTTGGCCCATTCACATCCCCCTCTCTCCTGGAGATATGGCCCCACTCCTGGCTACACTCAAGGATGGAGGGGGAAAGGACAGGAGTACGGGTGAGCATAGGGTGAACAGTTTGGGGACCACTGCCTCAGAGGGCAGGAGACTGAACAGTGAGGTGCTTAATACTTGATGTACACCTTTAAAAACACAGTGGCTTAAAACTGGAGAGGAAATATGTGTGGGAGCATGAGAATCTGTTGTTAGTCCACCCTTATTTAAAATGAGATTCTTGTGATACAGGACTAGACTGCTCCCACTGAATCCATTGGTGGTTATGCCCCTGGCTGCAGTGGGATCAGGAGTTGGTCCATAATGCCAGCTTCCTGTTAGTTAAAAAAAGCAGAGGTCAAGCAAAATGAGCCCCCCACTCTAAATAAACTTACAAAAGAAAATAAACTCTGTGGCTCAGCACAACCAAGATAGGAGTATTAGTCAATTTAACTTAATTTGTAATTCCTGCTGTCTGACTGCATTTGCCCAGAAGATAAGGAAAGATACTTCCTATTGGCAAAGTTTTCTGATCACACGACACTGCACTTTCTAAATAATCAGAATAATGTTGTGCTCTTTGGAAACTCTTTAATATGTCCCTTAATTTTTGCATTATATTGTAACAATGGTCCACAATACAAAATCAAATCAGAAAACAATATACTCTTAAAATTACTATCCTCTGTATTGGTGGAATAATTTGAAAGAAAACAAAATACAAAAACTTATCAGTAAGTCATGTGGAAAATATAGTTCATATTACTCAAAGCACAGATCTGAAGTGATTTATCTGAAAAGATCTCATGCAGAGCAAAACATGTGGATTTAGGTATGGACTAGGGTAAGAGAGAATCTTGTTCATGGGGCTGGATGAAATTAGACATTTACCTGATTTTTGTAACAGATTTAATATGGAGAAAGTAAATAAGGAAAGCTTATTTACTTGCTCCCATAACACAAGAACCAGGGGTCACCAAATAAAATTAATAGGTAGCAGGTTCAAAACAAACAAAAGGAAGTATTTCTTTACACAACACAAAGTCAACCTGTGGAACTCCTTGCCAGAGGATGTTGTGAAGGCCACGATTCCAAAAAGAGCGAAATAGATTCATGGATGATAGATCCATCAATGGCTATTAGTCAGGATGGGAAGGAATGGTATCCCTAGTCTTTGTTTGTCAGAAGCTGGGAATGGGTGACAGAGGATGGATGGATCACTTGATGATTGCCTGTTTTGTTCATTTTCTGTGGAGCATCTGGAATCAGCCACTGCTGGAAGACAGGCTTCTGGGCTAGATGGACCTTTGGTCTGACTTAGTATCACCATTCTTATGTTCTCCCTAGAGATGGCCCTACTTATTCTTGTACATGTATAATTGGGAGTATTTTTCCAATGTGCAATGCTTTGTAGTTCAGACTCCTATACTCATCAGCCTCCCACTATTGGGTAAGAGATTCTCTGTTGTAAAGATGCATAGTAGTTGTGGGTAACCCTGGTCCTGGAGGCAGAGATGAGAATCTCACATAACTAGGGCCAATTTCATGGAGAATTTAGAATGTCAGGACAGAGACTTGAGCTAGGCTCTTTGTTCAGTAAGCAGTCAATGCAGTGAAAAGAGCACTAGAGTGATGTGTTCATGGCAACTTGTGTTGCTAAGCAGATGCATTTTGTATTCGCTGCAGTTTTTCCAGGGTATGTGGCTTCATTCCTTAGATACGAGTTGCAATAATCAAGCCTCAAGGCTGCAAATATATATAATGCAGTGGAAATGTTTGTGTCTGATAGCCAGTCTTTTGCCAGTCTCCAGCTGGGCACAGATAAAAGGCTGTTTGGGCATCCACTAATAATACCTCCGCCATGTTGCTATCTATCAAATTTAATCAGTAAAATGCTATTTGTTAGTATATTTATTATCAGAGCACGCAGGAGACCCAGCAATGGACCAGTGCTCCTTTGTGTTAGGGTGCTGTACAAACAGAACAAAAGGACATTCCCTGCCCCATGGAGCTCAGACTGTAAGTACATCTCTAAAACATTACAAAAGGAACTCAGTGTCACCACCCTCAGTTTTACAGATGGGGAAACTGAGGCAATGAAAACTGAATGGCTGGATTTACAAAAAGACTTAGGCATCTAACTGCTACTTTAAATGGCTGAATTCCAGAATCAAGCCTGACCAGGATACACCTCTGCTCAGTGGCCCCCAGTCCTCTGGACACATACAATTGCTCAGTGCCTAAGTTTTTGCAGTAAAAGTTCTTCAGGCACCTATACTTCTGAGCCTATGCACCACCGGTCCATTCCTGATGATGCTTCAGCCCAGAGTGATGCACAAACCAGGCATTCTTCCACCTTACTCTTCTGCAGGGCTTGATTCAGTAAGTGTTCCCCAAGATTACCTAGGAGAGCAGGTCCTGCTGGCTAAGCCTACATAAAATGATGGTGATGATAGACTTCCCTAAACTTTTAGCCTAATCATTAGAGGACTCACCTGGGAGGTGGAAGATCTCCAGTTCAAGTCCACCTGCTCCTTCATGGGGTTCCTCTAACCACTGGGCTATGGGATATTCTGATGGGTGGGTGCAAAAGTGGCTCTCTCAGTCTCTTTTATTGAAGCTGTTTCATTGTGAATAAATAATTGAAAAAGTCTTTGGAACAGGGGACAACCTGAAACTGTTAATGAAGTGGTGGGCCCACCAAGACACTTGTTTCTAATTTGCATAATAAACTAAGAAATAAATTATGTTTATTTAAAAGGAAGCATAATTTCACTAGGGCTCATTTCTACCATCTGACTAGGATTTTCCCTAAGGAATTCTTATTACTTGATTAAATAATCCAGACCCTATTTTGTCACTTGCACTTTATACCCCATTCCTGAATTGTGATGTGGTACTAAATTCTACTGAGTTGCACTCCTATCATTATACCTTTGGTCTCAACAGAGCCCATAGCAGTAAACAAGAGACTTGAGTCTTATTAAACTAAATGAGGACCATTACCAGCAAATGAACATAAACTCTTAGCCCTAGTCTATATTAGGGAGTTCTTTTGAAATAACTCCCCTTATTTCGAAATAACAAGCAGAGTGTCCACACTACCAGGCCCGTTATTTCGAAATAATAGCTCCTGCTTTCCATGAGGAATAACGCTTATTTAGAAATAGTAATTTCGAAATAGCGGTAGTATGGATGGTCCACTGATGCTATTTTGAAATAACTACTCCCCAGATTCATTCAAAGTAATCACTCCAGTGCCTCCTGGAGCTCTAAGTCGAGATAACGCATCCACATTAAGGGAGCCTGCCTCGGACTAATTTGGAGGCTTCCCTATAATGTGGATACGCTATTTTGAAATAGTTATTTCGGGTGTTATTATTCCAAAATAAGTTATTTTGAAATAATTTCCTAGTGCAGACATGTCCTTATTTACGAGATGGAGCAGTAAGAGTGTGGATTTATATACCTACTGCATCTCAAAGAAGGCATAAGAGGATGCAGGAGAAGCAAGTGTAGTATTTGAAGAATTTGCTGGGCTAGTATTGTGTGTGCTTGAGATGGAGTTAGAGAAGACAGACCAGGCAAATTGTTCAAGTCAGTCCAGATTGTGGGTACCCAACTCCTCAGAAAATCAGGAGACCTTTCTTTATGTATTTGAAGAGGGATGGAGGTACACCACTATCATCCAAGATCAAAGATGCTGGCGCTAGCATTTTTCATTTCAAGGATCCCCAAACACTTACATGTTGTAGTAGGCCAACTTATGGTGTTTCTGTACTGATGATCTGAGGCGGGGAACCGAGAAGCCTGTTTTCAGTGAGCAAGGCCGGGGTATGTTAGCACTGCTGGCAGTGCTCACCGCCCAAGAAGGGACATAGCCACAGCACTGTCTCTGCAATGCAAATGGCACAGAGCCACCAGGACAGTTCCTGTGTATGTCACTTTCCATTTATTTCCACTGGTTGACATAGCCTTTGCTTCCATCACCTGCTGCTGATCTCTGCGTGCATGAAGCATCCAGCTGCCATCATGCCCCACTTGACTTCTTCATAGAAAACCTGCAATGGCTTCTTTTTGTATGGATGGATTCAGGCACCATAAGTAGGGTGACCCTATTTTCTTATACTAAATCCAGGGCACTTGGTAAAATAACTTGTATGCAAATGAGTTGAGCGGCACTCAGTCTGAACATTCACAGTACAAATATTCAAATTACCATCAAGTTGACTGAGCTGCTGTTAAAAAGAAATACTGTACAGCTGGCATCTTTTCATTCACTTTATCTGTAAGGTTTGCACGGGGAGAGGTGACACATGCACACAGTCCCATGCACCTTGCTCACATAGGGATGGGGGTGACGCTACATCTTCTCAAGACCATGTGTGGGAGACACACAGGGTCACAGGCCCCCTGCCCAGATTTCTCTGAAGATTCACACCAGAACAAGGCCAGTAGCAGCCTGTGCAGGAGGGAATGAACGGGGGCTGCTTTCAGTTGCAGGGGGATGTAGGCATGATCTAGCCCATGTGTTTTCATGGGTCATCTCTTCCCTCCCATTCCTCACCTTACTCCCCTGTGGCTAGAAGCAGCTTGTGCCTTCCTGATCACACAGTGTAGAAAGGCAACTTACACCTCCAAGCTGCTGCTGGCCACCAACATAACCCAGCCACCTCCTGTCCCCTGATTACAGCACTGGCAGGAAGGAGTTAAGCCCTAAGGCTGTATTGAGCATCAAAGCATGGGGAACCTGACTGCAGGGACTTCAGTGAACTGGGCCAGAGAGCTGGCTTAACATGGGCCGTCAGTGCAGCTGGGGCTGGGGGAGGCAAGTCTATAGCCACGAGCCTTCTGCTAAGGCCCTGACCCCACCACAGGGTGGGGAGAAGGTGCTCCCGTCCCCCACCATGGGGAAGGGAAGAGATACATGCTCCAGCCTGCCCAGCCCCCAGAGCACCAGGGAGGGATGAGGCTGCACAGGGAGAGCAGGCACTGGGGGCAGCAACACTCTGCCCCCAGGGCACCCACAGCAGGCATTCTGGGCGTGGAGTGTTGTCGGGGCCATGCGGCTCAGCAAGAGAGGGTGCGTAGGGGAAGAGCAACCCACGCTCCCAGGGACATCAGTTAGGCTGGGGCAGCATGCGCCCAGGGCCAGAGGATCTTGAGTTTTCCCTGGTGCCAGCCCTGCCAGGGGCGGTGAGGGAAAGCAGGAGCCAGCCAGCCTGTTAGTGAGCTGAAAGATCTGACCAGGGGGTAGTTCTCTGCACAGCACCTTGCCTGGGAGAATCTACAGGAGCAGCAGGGCTGGGGCCGGGGGGGGGGGGAAGGGCACAGCAGGGAGAGGGCGATGGGGAGGGAAACATGTAAAGGGCTGATGGGTGTGCAGCAGAGGTGATACATAACCAGGGATGGATTACCCAATAGGCAGACTAAGCACGTGCTTAGGGCACCAGCAAAGCAAGGGCACCAAAAAAAAAAAAAAAAAAGAGATTTTACGGTATAGTATTGTTTTTATTTTGAATTACATATGGGGGGGGCATCATAATCTTTTCAGTGCTTAGGGCCTCTAAATGTCTTAATCCGGCCCTGCACATAACCAGCCCTGCCTGCCTGCACTCACCAGCCTCTGTAGGAAGCAGAGTGGCTGGAAATGGGGTGAGGGTGGGAGGGGAAAACCTGCTGTCCAAGAGGTAGCATGCAGCAGGGACTGCGCTGATGGACCAGCAGGGAGAGCGGCCTCCCTGACACACTGCAGTTTTGCCCATTCACCAGCCTTGCGCACTCACCCCTGTCATCAGCCATCGAATCCCGCTCGTGTGGGCGGCTGGCGAGCAAGGATCCAGCCAGCAGCTGGACCCACCTGTACTGACGGGAGGGAAAAGACAGAAAATACAGGACAATTTGCCTATATTTTTCAAAAAGTAGGGATGCCTGTAGGAGGACTTAAATACAGGACTTAAATACAGATCCCTTTAAAAACAGGACCACCCTAACCATCAGCAGTTCGCTCACATGTCTCTACCGCAAATGCATTGATTTCAATGGGAACAAATATGCACATATCCAAGGGTAGAAATTTGTACCTAACGGAGCAGGCCTAAGAACTCCCTCGCTGTGTACTAATTAGGCAATGATGATAATTAAGCCTTTTTTTATTTTATGTGAAATTTCCAAACCAACATGCATATAATTCTCAGCCAACATGGACAGTGCAGAAGATCAGCCTATGAATTCTGTGATTAGCCAATCGTGCATCCACAGTAAACAGTCTCCCAGACGGTCTGGCAGCAATATTTCTAGTGTACTTGGAACAATGATGTTAGTGGCTCTGAGAGCAGCTTTAAGCCATGCATACAATCAGAAAGACAGAAAGAGGCTGGTAAACCCTGATGAATTAAAACACGGCAAGTGTGTATTGTAGCTAGTGACTCACAGATGATTAAATTCTCCAAGAGTGTGCAGAACACATGCTGGAACTCTCCTCATTAATGCAAAGCCCACCAGGCAATGCCACAGCAATTAAGGTCCAGATGGGAGAAGTCTAGATTCTAAACGTCTGTTTAATATGCTACTTCCTTGCTGGGTGCTAGTGCTTTTTATTGCTCTTTGGGGTAAGGGTCATATCTTTGTACATATTTGAAAAGTGTCTAGCACACTGCTGGTGCCATATCTAATCAATAGGCAGCACAGTAGGTTACTACTTTAGTCCTCTAGCCATGGATACTGGGATTCAAAATCTGGTATAGTTCACAAGCCAAGATGAATGTGCTGCACTAGTGTAGTCTTGTTAGTTATGCTAAATTACTGCATTGCACAAATTGATCCTTTTTGTTCTGAAGAGGCCACAGACTGGACTAAAAAATGAGCTGCAAGTCAGGACTGAGGTAGAGTTCAAGAACTGAGTGCTGAAGCTTGTGTAAACATTTGGCCACATATGGGAAAAGGATGTGCGACCACTTCCTTTCCTATGAGGCAGAGTTGGCGCTAGGCATAAGCAGATTAAGCAATTGCATAGAGCCCTGAGCAGCTCTGTTAGAACTTTCTGGGTGTGGGGGGGGAAGAGGTGCACAAATATTCCTCTTTAGGGCCTCAGTGGGCTATCACAGGCACTGTCTGAGCACTCCCTATTTCCATGGTCTCCAGTGGAAGTTAGGGGACACAGCACACAACGGCTGTGGCCTGATGCAAGATTAGAGCTTCCTGCAACAAGATGTAGCCAGTGCTTTGTCCTGCTCTTTATACGTATAAATATATATATGTACACCAGGGTGGCCAACCCGTTAAAGGCAAAGAGCCTCAATAGTTGGGGATATAGCACAAAGAGCCGGGCGGGGGGGAAGGACGCTGCCCCTTTAAACACAATCCATCCGCATTTGGTCGAGCAAAAGAAAAAAAAAAAAAAAAAAAAAAGGATGCTGCACCTTTAAACACAACTCTGGGTGGCTTTTTGGCCACATCAGGCTCCCATTGGCCGGTGCCATCTTGCTTTGCTGCGCCGGATGGTGAGCACAGGGAAACGGAGGGATGTTTTTAGGGGCACAGGGGCGGCTTCATGAGCTGCACTTGAGGGGGGGAAGAGCTGCATGCGGCTTGCGAGCCGCGGGTTGGCCAGCCCTGATGTACACACACACATACACACACACACAGACTTACCTGGCGTTGCCCAGGTTTTTCAGGGCAGGGGGCTGGCAGTAGGGTGTGTGTGTGCAGGAGTCAAGGCAGGGTCTTGACGATGTGGGAGGGCAGAACAGAAATCTAGGAGTATGGGGTACGGGAGTGAGGGTTGGGGGTGTGTGAGAAGGGGTTCAGGGTGGGAGCATCCAATCCAGAGACGCTTTCTTCCCTTCCCTCAGCTGGCTGGTGGGGTCTTTCCCCCTCTCTGGTTGCCAGGAATCTTCTGCCATCCCCCAAATCTCCCAGCCACCAGGGGCATTCTGCATCCCGGCCCCCCCACACCCCTGCTAATCTCCAGGGCCTTCTGCCTCCCCCAGCCTTCCCCCCTGGTTTCCAGGAACCTTCTGCCTCCCCACCACAGCCCCCCAGCACCTCCAGAGACCTGCCACCCCTCTCCAGCCCCCCTTGCTGCCAGGGGCCTTCTGCCTCCCTGTACAGCACCTCCAGATGCCAGGGTCTTCTACCTTCCCCAGCTACCAAGGACCTTCTCTGCCCCCTGGTACAGCGGCCAAGGGCCAGAGAGGGGAAGGGTTTGGGGCAAAGGGGCTACTCATTCGGTGTGCTGGCAGGCAAGATGGCGGAGCCCCAGCCCTTCTGGCCACTCTCTTGGTGGTGCGGCTGCCCCCTGTGGACACCCTGCAGGATAGCTCTCCCTTGTGGGCTCGCTGCCCCCAGGGGCCACTCTCAGTACTGTGTCCCTTCTCTTTGTGCCCCTCCTTTTCACATCTGTCCTCTCTCTCCCTCTCCCTGGAAACCAATCCCATTCACAGCACTTTCCATTTGCTTGGCACAACCAAACCCTGACCTTGTTTTAAGTTAGGATAAGCAGAGGCTGCGTACCAAATGTGGTGGTTCTAGCTCTTACCATTTAGGAGGATTTCTTGAACAAACAGACTCCAGATGGACAGACAGACATTTCTAATATCTCTATCTATATCAGACCCTACAAAATGGGCAATATCTTGTGCTCTGCAGCTAGCTCAGTAGCAATTAAATAATGCACCTGCATCTGCAGGCCATAGTAAGGTGATACCTGCACTGAGGGTACCGTTAGACTACATCTTTTTTTTTTGGAAAATGCTACGCAAAATGTGCTCTGCATTTTGTGTAGCTTTTTCCGATTCTTTTGTTGGAAGAGGCTTTTCTGACATTTGGCCCATCTAGACTGGGCCAAATGTCGGGGAAAAACCCTCTTTCGGAAGCCCCCCTTATTCCTTGTGGAACGAGGAATGCAGGGGATTCTGAAAGAGCACATTTGCTCTTCCTCAAAACAAAGCAGAAGAGCAAACGCGTTCCTTGCTTATAGGGTTTAATATACTTCAGAGAAGCTTTTGAATGCCTTGTTGGCAACACAGAATATCAGAATGGTGCATGCATTGTATTCTCCTTCGTTGCTAGGGAGACTGAATTAAGGAGCCAAAATTTGCTCTCAGGTAAACATATGCAACCCCAGTGAAGTCAATCTGAGAGCAGAACGAGTTTCAAACTGCATGGATGAAGGTGGAGCAAAGACTTTAAACAGCCGGAAAAAAACCAAAAACCAACCCAGCATAGTTCAGGGTCATCCTGTTCTTTTAGCTCCCTCTGGAACACCAGTCACATGCAAATTTTTCAGTTCTTTCATCCCATTAATCAGCACTTTATAATCTGTAGTTGTGACCTAGGTAGCTAACCGTATGAGCAGATACATATAGCTCTTCATGAAACTCCAACACAGAGGCGAAAGCAAGGTAGTGCGCCCCGGTGTGCCGTTGTGGTGAGAACTGGCTGGGGCGCTCCACTACAGGAGGAAGGATGGCGTGCTTCTAGCCAGGCTTCCGCGGCTCTCTTGCAGGCTGCTGTGTAAGCAGCAAGTAGGTGAAAGAGATTGGCTGGTGTGCTCCACTCTGGTCTGGGACTGCCCAAGGGCCCCCCCAACTGGGCACCACTAGTGAGACAGGAGTGCACTGGCTGCTGGCCCCGCCCCTGGGGACTATAGAATAGTCGAGTGACTGATAAGAATTCATGAGGTTAATTGATGATTCATTTAACCAATATTTAACATCCCTAGCTTGATCCCCAGAACTAGCACTGAGTCAGTGGAAGGAAAACTGGGGGAGCAGCTCAGATATGCAAAGGGGCTGCTCAGGGTCAAGACAGTAGCCCTGCAGGGTAGGGGTGGGTGTGGTAGTGACATCACAAGGGCCTTTTGCAGCACCTCCATACTCCTCCTCACCCTGTGAGGCAGTGACCTCACAGAGAGTCCATGACAACAGACGGGTGGGACAGCCTGCAGGGCAGGGACAATCTCAGAGACCCCCAGGGCTTTGCCACAGGGAGGTCTCTGTGGAGAAGACAAGAGACTCCAAGAGGTTTGGTACTTATGCAGCTTCATCTACGTGGTGCTGGCCAAGTTGAACACTCAGAAAACACCAGGTTAAGATGGGAGAATGTTTTTCCTTCTTAGGCCTTTGTCCCTTAGAGTCAGTGTGGACTTTTCTTTTTCCTTGCTTCCCTCCCTCCACTCATGGGCTGCTCTCTAGCCTTCCTGGGAAGCCCTCACAAAGAGGGACAGGAAGAGTCCTCTGAGAGCGATCCCCAGTGGTGACCTGAGACTTGCCTGGGCTACTGGGGGCGGGAGAGGAGTGGACTTTCAGACTCTTGTTCCTCAGAGTCTCAGGGCTGATTGGCTGAGCTGGAGACTTAAGATTTCACCTTTTTATTCCATCAGTTTACTGGCATCCTAAGAAACTATGGGTCTCCTTCTACTGGAAAACAGAGAGTTCCTGTCCTCAAGAATTGGTAATTAATCTGAAAGTGGAAGGCAATTTTTGGTGAAAGTGATCATACAATGAGAGCTGTCATGACTGTGAGGAAGGGAAGGAATAAGATAACCAGAATAAGGACAATGGACTTCAGAAAAACTGATTTGAACAAACTCAGATAAATGGTAGGTGGAGGGGAAAAAAACCCAACAACAACAAAAAACAAAACAAAACACCAAAATATGATAAAAGGTTTAGAAAACCTGACCTGTTAGGACCTTGCTTCAGATACTTAATGGCCTTTTAGCAGGGTCAGGTGCTTGGTAGAGATCAACTGCCTAACATGGGCTCTTTGCTTTTCCATTAGATCCCATAGGTAGCCTGGGCCCAGAATCCCCTAAAGGGACCAACAAACCTATGATACCTCTGCACTGACATTCATTCATCTACAATATCTGGGATTGGGAACCTACAGCCCATGGGACAGATCCAGCCCATGGCTTGCCTTGATCCAGCCTGCAAGACTCCCCCTGCCCCCTGTCTCTCAGCAGCGCAATTTGGCACTGTCACTCCAGCCACGCAGGGGGTGCCATGGCTGCAGCACCAGCATCATCCATCTTGCACTGCTGGGGGGAGGGCGGGGGAGGAGTCTTGCAGGCCCAATCAAAGCAAGCGGTGGGCTGGATTGGGCCCACGGCCTCTGCCCGGCTCTGCATGGTGCATGGAAATGCAGCCCCTCCCCCCAGCTGCTCTCACTGGCCAGGAATCACGGGATCAATGTGGGGGAAGTGTCTGCAGGGAGCACTTCCCGGTACATGCAGAGATGTGCAGAGCATCTTTGTCCTCCTGGATGCTGTGCCAGGTAGACACCCCCATCCCCTCCTGCCTGGACCCCACACTCCCAGGCTGCTCCTGCACCGTCTCTCCTGCCCAACTCCACCTCCGCTCCTGTACCCTCCTTCACTCCCTCCCTCCCACCTGCTCCCCAGCAGCCCCTTCCCACACACTGAACCCCACATTTTGGCCCCACCCCAGAGACTCAGGGGATCCCAAAAAATCTGCTAGCCCCCGGGCCCCAGATTTAATCCAGCCCTGGGGTAAGCCTCTTGAGCCTTGATGCCTCCCCCTCCCCATGGGGCTGGAGCTGAGCGGGGGTGTGAGGGTTTTTTTTCTCTTCACTTGAGGCCCAGGTCAGCGAGGGCTGGCTGTGATGTTTTTTTGTTTTGTTTTGCTTCTCACTTGTGTGTGATCCCCCTACTGTGGGTCTCTGGCCCCCAGCTCTGAAAAGGTTCCCCATCCCTGATCTACATGGGTTATGGGAGCTAGTTAGCTAGGATTTTTGTTTGGTGCCTATCTCAATAGTACTAGGAATGTGAACGCGTAACTGGTTAAGCCATTACCTGGGAGCAGCCCCACCCACGGCCTGCTGCATGGATAGTGAGGGGAAGAAGCTCTATCAGTGTGTGATGGGGTGAAGGTCACAGAAGACCCCTTGCGGGAGCTTCCCGGAGTGCTTGACATGATCACTGCCACTCGCCTTCCTGCTCTCTGGGGCTTGTCACCGCTCAGTCCTGCTGGGCCAGCTCTGTTGGTCTCCCCCAGCCAAGACACCAAGCTGAGATCACTGTGTCTCCCCCCCTCCCCCCACAAAAGCAGTACAGACACTAAACCTCTTCAGATCCAAGGAAAGTGCAGTTTAGGGCTCAGTTTCCCAGGATACCACTCCCCAAATGGGATCAGAACCCAAATGAATTATTCAGGTAAGCCCCCTTTAGCAATGAAAGGGGGAATGTACACACTGGTTGCTCCCCAGGTAATAATTATTTACACTGGGCTTGATAGTAAGTAAAAGTGATTTTATTAAGAACAAGCAGTAGGATTTAAGTGGTTGTAAGTGAGAACAGGCAGAGCAAAGTAGATTACAAACTCAAAATAACAAGAAATGCTTAGCTAACTCTAACACTGAAACCTCAGTACCCAAGTTCATTTCAAACTCACCCTAAAACTGTCTCTTTTCCAGCAATGCCTTCCAAACCAGGGCTGTCCCTCACCCTGGAGTCTTTGGTTCTTTCCCTCCATTGTGCCAGCCAAAGACTACTTTCCTATTGTTTTTAAATATTCCCTTTTCGCATGGGAAGTCACCTGGCCTGTTCCTACCAACCCCTGCTAAGCCTTAAGGACAAAAGGCTATTTGCATATGATTGCCCAGACACTGAGGCCTCCCTTGATGACTTTCATTCACACATTTAAAACCCATACAAGTATTCCCTACTTCCTCTGTCTAATTTTACACACAAGAATGATACATATACCAAAATAGGATGAACAGATCTAGGGGTATGTCTACACTTGCCCCCTAGTTCAAACTAGGGAGGCTAATGTAGGCATTCGAAGTTGCAAAGGAAGCCTGGGATTTAAATATCCCGGGCTTCATTTGCATCTTCGAGCGCCGCCATTTTAAATCCCCCTTAGTCGAACTCCGTGCCCGGCTACGCACGCGGAGTAGGTAGTCATTAGGATCTCTAATTCGAACTGCACGTACCTCATTCCATGAGGAGTAGCGGTGGTTGAATTAGAGATCCTGTTTAACTACCTACTCGTGCCGCGATGTGGCAGCACGCGAGATTTAGAAATTTAAATGGCGGCGCCAAGATACAAATGAAGCCGGGATATTTAAATCGGGCTTCATTTGCAACGGAATACTACATTAGCCTCCCTAGTTCGAACTAGGGGGCTAGTGTAGACATACGCTAGTGGATTAAGGCACGACGATTGATAGGTTACATGAAGTAATTTCCTCAAAGCACCTTTGAGTTATGTACATTTATGTCCATAAGTCCATTTCATAAAGCATGGGGGGGAGATTGAACTGTCACATAGTGTAAGGCACTTTTATGAAAATATAACTGTGCACACACTAAACATTGTGCTGGGACAACCATTTAGGTAGAAATAATTAAAGAAATGCCCCTACCAAAATAGTTCTGTAATGACAAGGAACTGTGCGTAGCCCAGGCCTGTACGTTACAACCACTACCAGGTGCTGCTGTACATGCAGACATTGTCCCAAGCAAGAGAGAGAGTTGTCACCCACAGCAGGGCTCGCCGAGTGGCGGCGAGCCCCGCTCGCCAGCCGCGCGGTTCTGCACTCTGCACATGTGCAGATCGTTCTCGCATGCGCAGATCGCTCCACGCCGGCTCTTCCGGGGTGTAATCTACTCGCCACGGGAGAGTAGATTACACTATTTGTCGAGCCCTGACCCACAGGATACAGGCATTGCCCGTGTATCCTGCGGGTGACAACTTATCTCTTGCTTGCCTCTCTTGCTTGGGACAACGTTCACAAGCACAGCAGCACCAGGTGCTCCAATCCCCTTCAAAAGCTCTGCAATCCCTGAGTCAGACACTCCAACCTGAGCACAGTGTCCCAGCCCCCAGGGGAGAAGGGGGAGAGAGGCTCATTTGCACAGCAAAATGACCTTCTTCACGGTATGTCGCTTCCAGATCAGGACCAGAGTGTCCCAGGAGAGAGTCAGGGCCATAAGGTGCAGAACTCTGATTCACCATCATTCTCCCTGCATTTGAACCCTGGCAAGTGACCTCTGACCCCGGCTTTCTGACTTTAAGTGCAGGTGGCCGGTTTTGAGGGGCTCCAGGGGCAGTGAGCTAGGAGTGTTCCCCTGGGGAAGGCAGAGTCAGAGCAGGGATTGAGATAGACTTGGGTTCAGTGATAAGCCTGGGCCTTTAAGGGGACCAGGCTCCAGCCCCTACTCCAGACAGGTTTGCGCCGGGCCTTGGATCCCTTCTAGTCAACCTGAAGCAGCTGGACTGTCAGTCTCTGTGCTAGCCACTGTATGGACAGATAGGAAGCAGCTGGGCCACCATGTCTGGCTCCTAGCATTAGAGGCTGCTGGGGGGAAGGCATGGGTGGTTACCTTTGTGCT
The DNA here is from genome assembly GCA_019425775.1 of Rafetus swinhoei. Classification (NCBI taxonomy): domain Eukaryota; kingdom Metazoa; phylum Chordata; order Testudines; family Trionychidae; genus Rafetus; species Rafetus swinhoei. Next base: position 34,660,118 of record CM033428.1, on the reverse strand, counting down.
GCCCAGACAACCACCTCCCAGCAGCCCCTAGGAGCCAGACATGCTGGCTCAGCTGCTTCCCCACAGGCGGCACTGGCGGGGAAAAAATTGGTTGATCAAAAAACCAAACAAACGGGGGACCAAACTTGTTGAGCGCCTTTAAATTCCTGTGCTATCTGCTCCCCCCCCTCCCCTGCCAGGCACGGCAGGGGAAAAATGTCCCTGCCGGCTTTCTGTACGAGAAAAACAGACAGGGGCCACAAATACTGCACTGTCTGGGTGAAAACCGGACACCTGGCAACCTTACTAGCAGGGAGCCCGTGGCACTGCAAACCAGACATTCAATGGCCCGGTCAGCAGTACTGACGGGAGCCTCCAGCATTCCTTTTGATTTTTTGCCTTGGGGACTGGCATTGCTGTCAGTGGGTGTGGGACCGGGTGTTCCAGTCCAAAACCAGACACCTGACCTCCCTAATCCCTCCCTGTCCCATGCCCTACCCTCAACCCCTCCTGCATCCCTCCCCCATCCCTTCCTGTCCTGTCCCCGACATCTGTGCCCCTTCAGCCTCTTGGGTTTTTACTCTTTTTGCTTGCTTGTGCACAAAAAAATTGATGACATAAAATATGTGTGTACACATTCAATAATAAGCTTTTAAAAGGGAACTCATAAGGAAATGTATTATTTCTTAAAAAGTGAATGTTATTGACTAGTGACTGCAGAAGATCCATACATTTCTGGCCACCTTTGTCGAGCTCTGTTACAAACTCTTGCAGACTCTCTGTGGATATGTTAGTGCAGTGGTCCCCAACACGGTGCCCGTGGGTGCCATGGCGCCCGCCCGGAGCATTTATGTGCGCCCGCCGAATGATCTGGGCTGGCCCTGCCCCGGGCGCGTGGCACATGCGCGGTGCCGGCTCCAGGCGCGCAGTGCATGGGCGCGCGGCGCATGCGCGGTGTCAGCTCCAGGCGCATGGCGCATGGGCGGCCCTGCCCCCGGGTGCTCGGCGCATGCGCGACCCCGTCCCCGGGCGCCCGGCAGCCCCAAAAAGGTTGGGGACGACTGTGTTAGTGCATGCTAGGATGGTACACATGAATACATGCTAGGTAGGTTTGAGCACCAGTTTGTACAGATTTAATGATGTGGGTATCTGGACAGGGGCATTTCTATGGTTCTGTTCTATGAATTTGTATTTGGGTTTTAGGATTGGGCCTTAGAGGACTCATAGCCGCTGTGAGAATGTGAGGTCCTAATTCCATACATAAAATAGCAATAACCAGAGTGAACAAAACCATGGAGCTAGTTATGAAAAATGGGAAGAGGGGAAGGAAAGAATCAGAAAATCTTAGTGAAATTTCATTTTTGTTAAATTAACCTTTTTGACTATTTGGCTGTCAGCGCCTGTGTCCTGTAACAAATCAAACCTGAATTTCACAGACTGCACCTGTCCAAGCACTAGCTTTGCCTGTTTGGGTCTTGCAGTGAAAAAGAGCATGTGATCAAGGGTGGGGGAGAGCAAGCATTGGGGGTGGGGTGGGGAGGAGGGAGAATGCAGTGAGTGGGGGCGTGGCATCAGCAGTGGGTGGGGCAAGGGTGTTTGGTTTTTTTGGAATTAGAAAGTTGGCAACCCTAGAGTCCTCTTCCCCTGCTCATGGGGTGTCCCAGCCTCCTAGTTCCACCTCTGCATTCTGGCTCAGGAAGCCAGCTCTTTTCCCCCTGCCCTATCCCTGCAGGGGCTTAGAGCAAAGATGACATTATGCAGCGGTTAGTGGTGAAGGGGGCGCAGTGCAGACTACAGTGTAGGGGTTAGGGTGCAGGAAGGGAGCAGGGGTTAATGGCAAAGGGGGTGTAACATGGGGGTGCAGCAGTTGGGGAGCCTATGGGGCCAGTCGAAAGGGGGAACCATGCCCACTGGGACATCAAAATACAAGTTTGCCTGGGGTGCCATTTACCCTAAGGCCAGTTTTGCCTTCCCTAAACAGCGCCGTTGCTCCTGCATCTGCCTTCCCACCTATACACACCAACCTCCTGCTCTAATTCCTGCACCCCTCCCCTCACACCCCAACCCTGATTTCTATACCTTCCCATACCCCCACCTCCTGCCCCAAGTCCCTCCACACCCACCCACTCTCAGCTGCCTTCCCTGAGTACCCTGCCTCCCTGGGAGGATAATATAACAGTATCTATAAGCAATGTAAATTACTTTCATCCCTGCTCCAATCCATCATGTACAGCACCAAAACCACAAGCATTTACTACATGATGGTCTCCTTTAGCTGACAGGTAACAGGTTTTGGAGCTACTATGACCAGAGACATGCTCATACACAAAATCAATGTACTATTGGTTATTTGTGGCTTTCTGTTGCTTGGCAAAAGTCTTCAGATGAAGCATCAACACACATATGCCCTACAGGTTTACTGACAGAGTATACTCTGCAGGTCAGAGCTGACAGATAATCATAAATGTCATATGGGTACTTGACTTGGAGAGTCAAAGTCTGAATCAATGTCTTCAGGCTGCTTTTTATAGAAAGGGGACAGTGAAGATGTACTATCTTGAACTGCAGTAATCTTTAGTAGCAAGAGTTTTGCAATAGCTATTGTAAAAATATTTTCACACAGTCTGAATCTAATCAGTGGTTATAACTCCATTTAAAACAAAAAACCCAATGACCACCCAACATCAACAGCAGTCAGTCACCACTGGCTTCGATATGCTTGATGGTCTGTACTCCAGGGTGGACTGGGACTGGATTTATTGGACTAGAAATTGCAGGTGAGAAAAGAGAAAAAGAGTCCCATCAATCTTGAGCCTAGAAACCCCAAGGGGAGGTTCCACAATACCTGTAAGAAATGTAGAATAGTAATAGAGATGTAGCCGTGTTAGTCTAGTTTAGCTGAAACAAAAAAACAGGACTATGTAGCACTTTAAAGACTAACAAGATGGTTTATTAGGTGATGAGCTTTTGTGGGCCAGACCCACTTCCTCAGATCAAATTGTGGAAGAAAATAGGCATGACCATATATACCAAAGGGATACAATAAAAAAAAAAGAAATGTAGGTTACTCTCACCCCTGACTGCAGCAGCTAATAGTGTTAGAGAGACTCACACGACTAGTTGTTAAAATTGAGCAAAGGCATAACTGCCACCACTGGGCCTAGCAGCTTTGTGGCAGAACAGTGCTAATGGTGTGTCTGTGCCCCACCTTTCCAGAGCTATACTATCCTTAATAGAAGCCACTCTGTAAATGATTTGCTAACATTTTCCACTACTCCTTTTAAAAAGTAGTATGGAGCTACTCAGTAAGGAAGGAAATCCATGACTAGTTCTTAGTCCTTCATAAGAACCCAACCTCTGCAGTCTAAAACTACTCATACAAAATAAATGGTGAACACAGATTTGTTACATAAGGGTTCAGGGCTCATATTATGAAACTCCAGTCCAAGTTGCTTTAAATTCAGGGGACTGATGATGCTCGGAATGCAACCGAGCTACACACAGCCAAATTCACCCTTGCAGTATCACCCTCTAACTCTTTCCATAGTTGACTGTCTGTCTTACAGCTCTCTGTCCAAGCCCGGCCGCAGGAATTTCGGTGGGGGGTGTTTTTTTTGTAAGTGTGGACTGTAATTTTTTAAATATAAAGGAGTTCAAAATAGTCATGCAATGAGTGTGCGTAAGAGCGGTTCATGAAAAATTTGAGTGAAAACAGTGATTGGTACAATGATTTTGTTATAACATATTAACAATTTGTACAGTAATAAAGGTTTTATAGAAATTACTGTCTGGGATCGTGGCAGGCAGAGCAGCAGTGGGTGCAGATGGGGCTTCCAGCCAGTGGGATCGGGGTCGGGCCCAGGCTCCTCACAGGTGGGAGGCGCCATTCCTCTAGCCCTGCCGTACTGCTGCCAACCCTGCCCACCCATCCCCCTGCAACACAGCTCTCCCCCAGGCTCCTAACACAGGAGTTCTCAAACTTTTTGGCTTGTGGCCCACCTGGCTCAATGCAAACCTTTCTGCAGACCACCAGTTGCTAATAGAAACTCACTGTTAATTACATAATTACACCCGAGCCATTTTGCTAGTGCTGCAGCTAGGGAGAATGGTTTAATTTAACCAGTAAGAAAGGAACTATTAATTTAAATAATTATCAGACTAAGTGCTTTAACTTTCTCATGTTAGTTTATCAAACTTCATTTTAAATAAATAAATATTTAATTTATGTTAAATAAATAAAATATGGGAACCTTTTGTGTTTATGGCAGGGGTGGGGAACCTTTTTTCAGTCAGGGGCCACTGACACACACAAAAAAATTAGCTGGGGACCACACAAGTGAAAAGCAAAAAACCAACCCCCCCCCAACTCTCACTGATGTGGCCCCCAACTGAGCCACCTCACTCCCCTGGTGCTCCAGCCCCAATGGGGGAGGGGCACAGGACAGGAAAGACTGAGGTTCAGGGCTTTTCATTGGCCAGATTTATTCTTCTGGGTTTCTAGGGTTAGTGGATTTTGGGGACCCCGCTAGGCTCTGGGGTTAGGACAAAAATGGGGGGTTCGGTGTGCGGGACAGGGTCGCCAGAGAGAGGAATGAGGATGCAGGATTTGGGTGGGAGGTGGGGTGCAGGAGGGGGTGAGGGTTGGGGTCTGGATGGGATGTGGGGTGCAGGAGGGGCTGAGGTGCGAGGTCTGGATGGGAGGTAGGGTGCAGGAGCAGGCTGGGAGTAGGGTATCTGAGCCGGGTAAGGGGACAAGAGCAAGGAAAGGTGCAGTGTGTGGCCAGGAGGGAGGGTGCAGGAGAAAGGGTGGGTACATGAGTGGGCTGGAGGTAGGGTGTCTGGCTAGGGGAAAAGGGTGTAGGAGTGGGCTGGGGATAGGGTGTCTGACCAGGGGAAAGGGTGTAGGAGTGGGCTGGGTGTCTGGCTGGGGGTAGGAGGAGGCTGGGGGTGCAGGATCTCGACAGGGTGCGTGTGTGTGAGGAAGCTGGGGTGCGGGGGTCTGGGCATGAGGAGGTGGAGGGCACTTACTTGTCTTCGGGCTCCATGCTGGTCTCAGGCACCACTTCCCGCTGTTCCCATTGGCCGGATTCTGGCCAATGGGAGCAGCAGGGAATGCCTCCAGGCAGCGCATCCAGGGAAAGATTTGGGCGGAGTCACTGGGTGTGCGGTGCAGGCAGCGACTCTTTAAAGCAGCGTGTAAACTGAGATGCTGGTATTTGGCTGCCCTGGAGCACCTGCTCTCCTCCATGATGGTGGTGAACCCTCAGGAGTGGCCCCATATCTCCCAGATACTTCATTAGCTGGAGGGGCTGCAGGCAGCCTCGAAGGTCTAGGCCACCACCTGGATCTGAGCCTGGGGCCCTGCGTGGCTGGGATGGGACAGGACTGTGTGTGGAGGCTGGAATTGCGTTTAAAATGGAGCTGGAGGTTAAAGGCAAAACAAGGTTTGTGGTGAAGTCCTGCTAGCGCCCGGCTGGCACATGCCATCTGCTTCAGGTCCATGCTGGGTACCCTCCCTACTGCCAGGAACTCAGCCAGTCTTGGCCTGGCCCTGCTGGGGGCACATGCCCTTAGCCCCAGGGTGCCCCCTGCCAGAATCATGTCCCCCCAGGCTTTGGTGGCCTGTCCTGGAGCTGTGCTTGGTGGGGAGGCAGAAGGGGTGGGCACTTCACCTGCCTCCAGCAGTTACGGCGTCAGCATTCCTTGGCCCGGGAGGGATGCTGACTTCTGACCCCTCAGCCAGAGCTGTGGGGTGTCCCCTGGGTTTGCTGCCACGTTCTATGCTGCCCCCGTTTCACCGCTGCTGCTGCTGCCGCCGTCTTGGGCAGCCTGGAGCCCACCTCCTTCTGGAAGGGAGGTGGGCTCAGCCTGTGGCCCCCCACAAGGGGTCAGTCTGGGTTTTCTCTCCAATGTGTGTGGAGAGAAAAAAAAAAAAAAAAAGAGATGCTCTTTCAGGGCGCAGTGCGCCGGCCGCCGCTTGGGCTCCAGCAGCTCCCACTCCACAGGCCGGCTCCGGCGGCAAGAGCAGCAACAGCTCCCCATGAGGAGGGGGAGGGAGAGCGCCTGTTTCCCTGGGCGCCCAATTGTGTAGCTAGGCTCAGGGCTTTCTCTCCACCCCCACCCTCCCAGCAGGAAGCCAGCGCTGGTGCTTCAACCTTGTGAGGGAAAGCGAGGCTGCAGCGCCAGTGCGGCCTCCCCACTGCGAGAGAAAGGAGGGGGGCTGATCTCCAGCCACAGGACACCTTCAAGGCAGCCACGGAGCCCCCCCCTCACCGACTTAGGGGACCATGGGGCAGGTGCGTTCGCACCCTTCACACCCCACCTTGCATATGGGGCTGCTGTCTTATTGCTTGCTGTTTGCAGTCTTTCCTACAGTGCTGAAAGATTCTCTCTCGAGTGGTATCCTATGGATTTTATAACAGACTAGAAGACTTACCCAGTGTTGCTTGGGTCCTTCAGGGCAGAGGGCGGAGGGTGTGGAAGCATTCTTCTTCAAACTGCAGAAGCACAAGTTACTAGTTCGGGGGGGCTGCTAGCCACTGCAGGCCCCCAGGCAAGCTCTGTGCCCTGGAAGGGTGCAGCCTTGGGTGGAAGGGGCAGGACCAGGGGCAGCCAATGCATCTGGGAGCATGGCACTGTTCCCCACCCCAGCTCTCAGAGCCACATGGAGCAGTAGCAGTGACAGTCACTGGGAGCCCCGTGCCCCTTTGAAGCACTGTCCCTGCCCCTCCCCCGGGCAACTGCCCTCTTTGCCCCATCATCTGTGGCCTGGCTTAGTTGTAAAGGAATAATACCTGTTACAAAAGGATGGTTTTGATAACACAAAAGGACAAACTCTTATTTCCCTGTTGGTGTGTGGGAACGGAAACGAGGGGGCATGTGATGGTGGTGGTGGGGATCTGGCTATGTGCTCTGAACACTTGTTTTATTCCTAGAACTGTCAGTTTTTCCTTTAACTGCATGTCTGCCTTGACCCAAGCAGTGTTCTGAGCCATGTTTTGCAGATGGACTTTAATTGCTTGTTAGCAATAGATACTGATGGATTGGCTGTGTTGCTCTAATTAAACTGGAGATGCTAGCAATCTGTGGCTAATTTTCACATATGGGCCCAATATTGCAAACACTTAAGTTGGTGTTACTATACACCTGTGAGTAGGCTCATTGAAATCAATGGAACTATTGATATAAATGAAGTTATCTATGTCACTAAAACACCTGCAGAGTTGGGGGCCTTAATATAATTTACATATGAGATAAGCTGACAAATTATTGATTCAGAGAGACCAAAGGAATTGCTTTGGCTAGTCTTTTTGTGCCATTGCAATTAACTCACCGTTAAAGACTAGCCCAAACTCTGTTCATAACTCAGAGACAAAACATCAGTCATCTTTAAAGATTATGCCCAGTTTTGGGTTTCACTCTCTAGTATCCAGGGCTTGAAGGGCATCAGCAGCCTAGGGTCAGGTGTTATGCAGGGTTCCCTGGGGCATGTCTGTAACTGCAGACCGGCTGATTAAATGAAATGCAGCCTTTCCTTTGAACTTTTTTCCAGCAGAAAAAGTGACTCATATGGGAGAATAAGAATCTCCGACGTAATTATAATTTCTACCCATTATTTGTGAGGCTGGTAACTTTAAAAATTCCCCACTGCAGTAACCTGTGCAACAGAGTTCACCATCAAAGCAGGCGCATCATATGTCTGGGTGCGTGATAAGATGTACTTGGTATGTGGTTTGACTGCTCTTTAAAATGGTGTGTGATATCTCTTCCCAGTACTGTCTTGGGGAGACTTCTCAAGTATGTTCCGAGGGAGTGCCTTGCTAGGCAAGTTACAGTGATCTTCCCAAAGCTTTTGCAATTCTTGTTTTGGGAAAAACCCTCTCATGGAGCTCTTTTGATAGGAGCTCCCAGATTATTCACATTTGCACAGTCATCCCTGAAGCAGCAAAGGAGAAAGTGCTACCTCTGATACCAATTCCTAGTGTTATCTACATGGCCTGGCCCTATAGGAAGCATTTCATGACAGAATTTTTTCGTTAGAAAGCTAAGGATCTGTGGCTGTGTAAACATAAGAATGTTACATATTGCCTAACTGACTAATTGAATAGTCAATGCATTTTGCATTTAGTTGATAGGGCGATTCTGCTTTTGAAGTGTAGCAACAGCCCTTGCTACACTTCAAAGGTGAAAGCGCCACATGGTGTCCCAGATCAGCTGGGAACTCCAGCTGATCCTGGGCTCCACGTGGCACTGCTGCTTTGAAATGCTGGGAGGAGCATGATGCTGGGCTCCACTGGCCTTTCAAAGCGGCAGTGCCACACACAGCCCCGGGTCAGCAGGGGGAGTCCCCAGCTGATCCCAGTCTCCACGCAGCGCTGCCACTTTGAAACACCGCATGCAGCCTGGAGGCATCCCAGCTGGCCCCAGGCTGCATGCGGTGTGTTTCAAAGCAGCAGCCCTGCGTGGAGCCTGGGGTCTGGCCCCAGGCTTTAAGTAGCACTGCCACTTTGACGTACCCCCTTCTTCCCCCCCTTGCTGCCTCTTTCTGATAGAGGCAGCAAGGGGGAGGGGGAAGCAACTAGTTGACTAGCATGGTGACTAGTTCTTCACATCCCTAGTGTAAACGCTACTGTTTGCAGAGTTCTTGAGGAATATCAGTGTCACTGGTGGTTCTCTGCCACAATGTTGCATGCTATGGTGACCCTGACTTGTACAGAGGCTGATGTGCAACGCCCTCCCCCCCGGCACAGGCATCTCATCATAGAGGTACATGGTGGGTTCCAGGCCTCCTGAATATATACATCAGAAGATAACAGCTCCTCATAAAAGGGTAAGGGACACATTGGCCTCCATTGCCCACTGCCTCTTTTTCCTGAGCTTCTTCATGAAGTACAGACCCAGGCTTTTATTGTGGTTTGACTTTAGTGCTTGCCACAGCTCTGCTAGCTGGGCACTTCTCAGGCTGCTCTGTTTAGGTCCCATGATCTAGAACAGGGGTGGGCAATAATTTTTGATGGCGGGGGTACTCCAAGTATTTGGAAAGTGGTCAAGGGCCGCACTCTTTCATGACATGAATGGAGGAGGTACAGGATCTGGGATGGAGGTTGGGTGCAGAAGGGAGCTTGGGGTAAGGGATTAGGGTGCAGGAGGGAGTGTGGAGTCTGGGAGGGAGTTTGGGTGAAGGACGTGGTTGTGACCTGGGGCACTGGATTGGGGTGAAGGGGTTTGGGTTGTGGCCTAAGGCAGGGGATTGGGGTGCCTGATCTTGGAGGAGATATGGGCTCAGGCGGGGGCAGAGGGTTTGGGTTATATGGAGTGAGGGACATATGGTTGGGAAAGGGAGGGGCTGCGATGCCCGAGGCCGGCTCTGGCCAGGAGATTTACCTGGGTGACTCCCAGCCACATTTCCTAGGCAGGAGCCTGCACTGCCCCTGCACAAGCTGCAGGGCCATGTGCATGTTTGAGTAACTACCAGCGGGAGGGAAGGGGGCATGGTGCTTCATGTGGTGCCTGTTATTCAAACAGGCAGCTCCCATTGGCTGGTTTCTGGATAGAAACCAGCCAATGGAATTGTGCTGGGGGTGGGGGCAGTGCCTGAAGCCCCCCCCACTCCATTTCAGGCTCACAGTTTTGAAAGAGAAACGGCCCCGCAGCCACTTTTCTGAGTGGCATTTGGGTGGGGTGAGGCAAGCAGGGAGCCTGCTCAGGGCTCCTCACGTCTGCAGGCCAGACAAGGTGGCTTGGTGGGTTGGATCCGGCCCATGGGCCATATTTTGCCCAGGCCTGCTCTAGAACCATGTGCTTTTAAGCGTCCATTAATCTGTGTAGATGCCACCAGTCTCTCTTTCGTTGGCCTCACTAGCAGATTTCCTTCATGCAGAGTGTCTGCAATGTCCCCCTTCCACAGTAGGGTAACAAGCTATCTGCCCTAGACCCTGGGAACAGTTCCAACCTCCGAGCTCACACACCAGGTACTTAAGCACATTTCCTGAGCTAGTTTGACACTGTAGCGTGGGCTTTCTGGTTTACTTTTTTGTTTCTTGAGAGACACATGTTAGTTAAGCACAGAATACACAGAATGTGCAAAAGCTTCTAACACAATTACTCTTTACTGTAAATAGCACACAAGAAATATGCGTATCTAGACAAAACAATAAACCATCTACACTCATTCCCTGCCTCCCTTTCCTCATCATCCCCGAATATTCTTTTGGGCTCAGGTCAGAGTCTTTTAAGGAGTCCAGTATCCTTCCTCTTCCTAGTAGAATAGTAATGGAGATGTAGCCATGTTAGTCTGGTCTTGCTGAAACAAAAGACAGGACCATGCAGCACTTTAAAGACTAACAGGATGGTTTATTAGGTGCTAAGCTTTCGTGGGCCAGAAGTGGGTCTGGCCCACGAAAGCTGAGGAAAGCTGAGGAAGTGGGTCTGGCCCACGAAAGCTCATCACCTAATAAACTATCCTGTTAGTCTTTAAAGTGCTGCATAGTCCTGTCTTTTGCTTCCTCTTCCTGTGTGGCTTCTCCTCCAGATGATGGAGTCTCCACTTGTCTCTGCAGGCAGCCTTCTGCTTTTGGGCGCTTCTTCCTGCCTCCCTCCTTCCTTCCCCCCCTCAGCTACAATTGCTGGTGAAAGTTATTTTCTTTTATAACCTCTAGTCCCTTTTTTCAGGTGATCTCCAGATCAGACTGGTCAGGTGATCAAACTCCTCCACAAGGTGATCTGTTGCTTAGTTACCAGCACAATTTGCAGCCTAGTTCTGCTGAGTAAAAGAAACCAGCTCATTGTCCAAGGAGGTTTTCCATATGAATAGCGGAGACTGAAGGTTTAATAACCCTTCAGTGTCACCTGTGTCACCACTCTTTGGAATTTCAGCCCAATATGAAAATAAAAAGACAACAGAGAAAGCAGGCAAGCGCCACGTTCAAAATGGAGTTTGCAGTCTGACATGGAGACTCTAGTATCAAAGACATCAGACTCTTCAAACTCATTTCCTGAAATTGCCACAGTGCTGTCTCCAGAATGCCCCACAATATTTAACCCACACAGAGCACAGGTGCTGACTTTTATTTTTCCCAGTGGGTGCTAGGGATGTGAATGACTAGTCAACAGGCTAATGATTACTTTCTTTCTCCTGCCTTTGCTGCCTCTATCAGAAAGAGGCAGCAAGGAGGTGGGGAAGAGGAAGGGTACTTCAAAGTGGCAGCACTGTGTGGAGCCTGGGGCCAGACCCCGAGCTCCACGTGGTGCTGCCCCTTTGAAACACTGTGTGCAGCCTGGGACCAGCTGGGGTGACCCCAGGCTGCATGAGGTGTTTCAAAGGCTCCATGCAGCACTGCTGCTTTGAAACGCTGTGTGGAGCCCGCCACAAGGTTCCCCGTGGTGTTTCAAAGTGGCAGCACCACATGGAGCCTTTGGGTAGCTGGGGAGTCCCCAGGTGACCCCAGTCTCCACACGGTGCTGCCGCTTTGAAATGCTGTGGGGAGCACAGGGCCAGTGGGGGGACTGCCCCACTGGCCCCATGCTGCCCACAGCACCTTTGCCTTTGAAGTATAACAACAGCCCTATTCAATTATTCAAAATTTAACATCCCTAATGAGTGCCTCCCCTGCATCCCCTGAAGCCCTGCCCCACCTCTTCCTGACCCTGATCTACTCCTCCCACCAGCCCCTCAGTAGCCCTGCTGAACAGCTGCAGACGATGGCTGCAGGAGCCATGGAGCGCCTTCGCAGTCAGTGCTTGTGCGTCAGTGGGTTCCTCTGGGCCTGAGCCACAGAGGATGTGAATCTGCTGCACCCCTCCTCAATGCAGTCTGCCACATGAGCAGCAGAGACTTCTGGTTTGTATTCACTCCCTGACATGAGCCAAGATGGAAGCTTCAGAGGAGTAGCTGCGTTAGTCTGTAACTTATAAAAACATAAAAGACAATGAGTGGTCCTGTAGCACCTTAGGGCACGTCTAGACTACGTGCAGCTTCTGAAAGAAGATATGCAAATTCGTCTTGAATTTGCATATCTTCTTCCGGTTTTTTTCCCGGTAGAGGCTTTTCCGATATGTGGCCTCTCTACATGGGGCCAAATATTGGACCCCTCCTCCTTTTAGGAGGAATAAGGGAACTTTCAAAAGAGGAGGTTTTTCCGATATTTGGCCCTGTGTAGACAGGCCAAATATCGGAAAAGCCTCTTCTGGGGAAAAAAAAACAGAAGAAGATATGCAAATCCAAGTAATGGATTTTTCAGTTTCTTGGCAAATCCAAAAACTGAAAATCGTTTCTTTTCAGTTTGAACAAAATGTTTTGTGGTCACAAAATCAGAATATTTCAGTTGGACTATCTTAAAATGTTTTACTTTCTAAAATAAAAGTAAAGGAAATTTCAAAACAGTCATTTCAAACTGAAAAATTTAAACATGTCATGTTTTAATTATTTTGGATTTTTTCCAGTTTTTTTTATTAAAACAATTCGGCAAAACAGTCACACTGAAAAGTTTTAAGAAATTGTGTGAAAGCAAAGATTTTGTTTTGGCCCAAAATCTTTGCCCAGCTCCAATGTTCCCTCTAATCTTTTCCATCTAGGTGAGGAATTTTTCCATCCATGTGCAGAGTAAATTTTGTATGTGCACTGAGGCATGTGAAAAACAATGAGGAGTCCTGTGACACCTTGAGAAGAATAGATTTATTAGGAAACAAGATTTCATGGGTAAAACCCACTTCATCCGATGAATTGGAGTGGATTTTACAGAGGCTAAAGAGGGACTAACTGTTGTTAGTCCTGTGGCACCTGAGACAGAGACTATCAGGGCTACCCCTCTGGCACTTTTGAGGCATGGGTGAATATGCACCAACCAGTAGTAACAAAACCTGGCTGTGGCTGCTCTGCTAATCAGCTGGGCGGCATTTGAATGGCTCCTGAGTAGCTGCACAATGTATGTCTTGCAGGGAACACTGCCCAGCTCTAGTGACAATTCACAAATCATTTATCTTTTCTAATCTGTTTGTGGACACTGTCACTTGCCCTTTCTAATTGTTATTGATTTGAGTTTTGTGCCTCCCCAGCCCTGCAGGGGAGATTTTCTCCTGTGTTTAAAACACCATAAACATGGGAGAAAATCGGAGGCTGCTTAGTTTGCTACTGTAGCATAAAAGGAAAAATAGTTAAATTTTGTGTCCTGATTTGCTCGTTTGTGACGTATTTTTTAAAAAATCTGAAAGAGGCATAGTTTTTTACATTAGACATTCAAATCTTGTCTACCCTGTTTTTTTAGAAGGGGACAAGAAGAATACTGTAGAGCACTGCTAAGCTCATGACAGCAAGCGATGGCACATAAGTGAAATCTGATTGCAGGGCAAAGATTTTTATTTAGTCTGTTGGAAATTGTTTAATGTTTGTAACTCAAATTCCCTAATAAAGAGTCAAGAGAAGAAGTGGCTGTCTAAAAAACCGATCACTTGCCACAGAGGTCCTCTTCTGAGACTACCAGGAAAGCCTCAAATTTCCCTCAGACCCTTTAACAGGCTTACTTAAGGGTCTTTACATCCTGAGCCTCTTTTGCATGGTCTGGGCATTTCCGTGCATGGCAACACTCCACCCAGCATTGTGGAGAGAATGTACCTTTTATGACAAAGTCATTCTAAAATAGTTCATTCTGAGGGGCGATTTTTTAAAATATTAATGATAAAGGTTAGTGTAATATTTTGTACAGTAAAAGTACCTTGGTAAAAACCTCTGCTTATGACTGTATACATTAGGCTAGTTTTTAGGTAGGTATTTAGACTGCACTGATTGGTTTTTGTCTCTGAGCACCATGAACACAACATAATTACTTTGCTTTCTCACACTGATGTAAACCTAATCTGATTCAGTGTCTTGTGCGAACATGAAAACTACACAATAGAATAAGTATGCACCAACCCTGGGAAATATTAGGAACATCTCTGATGCACCAATCTCTTGTTAATACCGGTAATTATTCAATAGTAATAGCCAAAAGTGGGTGTTGGCTGTGCCACACCTTAGTACATAGCGTTTTGTTATGCAAAACAAAGACTAGGCGTGGTTTGGATTTGGGTCTCATTCAACTGAAAGTCTCTCAGATTTAGAAGGATGGGGAATAATGTAGCTGATTTGGAGAAATGGTTCTGAGTTTGATCCCTCACAGTTTCAAACAGAGACACAAATTAGTCATTGGAAACCTCAGAGCTGACTTCCACCCTGGTTCGGGAAAACCTGCTCAAACTTCCACTTTTCTTCCAATATTAGGGTTGGGGGTATTTTTTCATAACTTGACACAATATCAACTGTTAGCACAAATATTGGAAGCAAAGCTGGATCCACAGTGATACCTGTCCAAAGAGCGAGCCGTTGGATTCAGGCCTAATTATAATTCTCGTATGTTTAAATGCCAATTTTTATTCCCTCCTCTTGTTCTTAGTCTCCTGCCATCTATGCTGGTACTTTAATTCATCCCACTGTATTCAAATCTTTGATCTCTTAAAATGGGGAATACTGCAGAGGTGCTTCAAAGTTAACACATCCAATGCCAAAAAAAAATCACGATTGGCTCCTAGCCCATGCAGTTTCTTAAAGCAGCCTCTTGTGTCTTTTGGTCCATCTTGGATTTTTGCATTTCTCACCTCCTCCCCGCCCATTCCCCATTAGGTGTGTGTTTGAGTTTATGCCGCTCTTTCAGATGTATTGGGTAAAGTGCCTGGTGCCTGCTGGAAGGAGCTTTGACCCCATGTCCCACTGGTAATTAATTCTGCACCTCACTGCCCCTTCCTCCCCAGCAGCAGCAGGGTTTACCACCACCTATCCCACCAGCAGCAACAGGGGGCCTGAGCTACACATCCCTGGGTTGCCTTTTGCCCAAAGCACCCAAGATTTAGTCAGGGTTATACAGTAGGAATCATGGATAGGTTAAGGATAAGGTGCTGTGAATTTTTGTTTACTGCCCGTTACCTGTCTGTGACTTTTACTAAAAATACTCATGACTAAAACGTAGCCTTGTTTATAATAATGTCCACCAGGAGCTCTCTTCCAAAGAGTGAAAACTTCTGTACTTGTAATTTCTTCAGTAACAAAAGTCTGAGCTGTAGCAGCTTAATGTGTAGACCGTAGCACAGAGCCCTGTGAGCCGCCTTCTCTGCTCATGATGGCTTAGCTGCCACGTCCGTTGTAAATGCTATTGACAAGAGATTTATAATTTGGCTGCATTAACCTGCATCAATTTAAGACTTGGCATATGATCCACTAACTAAAGGGAAGTTTAAATCTGACCCTTTCACATTTCTGTAAAACTATTCTCTATCTCTAAATTGTATGGAGTAGGCCTACATACTGGGAACAAGTTCTGTGGCTCGCTGCAGGGTAACTCTACAGAAGTCTGGACAGTTAGTTCCATGCAGAGGACCCGATGCTGGAGCTATTGACTAATAAGAATGAGGAGTCTTTTCGCTGAGTTGAATGAATATTGGGTTGAACTCCCTCAGGATGTAAATAGAAGCACAATTTGTGCCTTACTGCCTCTGGTCACAGTAGACGCCCCCAGGTTCCCATACAGCTAACTTCGTTAAAGATCTCTTGAGACCAACTGGCTGCGGGCACAGAGATACATTAGAGGTAGAAGAATTGAATGCAAGATCCCTAATGAAATCCTATGTCACACCAGTCATATGTCTCATAATAATTGCAATTTACATAATTCCATGATAATGTGAAGTTATGCATATATCCTAAAAGTATGCTCCTGTGCCTTGAGGCAAAGTCTTCAGACAGAGATAGGAGATGCACATCTCCTGGGGACTATTGTGTGTCTCACAATAGAAGTCTATCAGCATGTAGAATTAAATGAAGAGCTTGCAGAGGCTTCAGAAGGAAAAAACAGTGGGGCAGGGAGAACCCTATTGTCAGGTGAAGTTCAAAGGTCTGTTCTGGTGTATTTGGGACCCAGTGGTATCATTCAGTTTGTGAATGCGCTCTGTCAGCAGGCTTGATTGTATGAAAGGGGCATCTCAGCCACCTTGGCTAAAGATGCTGGGGAAGAGACTTGGGGTAAGGTACCCTTTAAGAGACAGGGAATGTTTTGTGTTAAATATAGGCTCTAGAAAGCTTGTTAAGATTTTGTTTTCTATGTTTGTTTCCAATATTCTTACTACCACCAAACTGCTTTTCTTTTATAATTTATATTTTGCATTCTCTCTAAGTGCCGTACGTTAAATGGAGTGGTGATCCTGAGTGGGAGCTTGTAAGCTGGCATGTACTATTTCTTTGGGAGTGGAGGATCTGAGGGACCTGAAAGTATTCCGTGGAACAAAACTGGAGGTTAGTGTGTGCCCCTGAGGATTATTTCTGAGAACTTCCCACCACTGCTACCACCTCTTCAGTTACACTGGTGATACACCAGTCCTATGTCTCATAATAATTGCAATTTACATAATTCCATGATAATGTAAAGTTATGCATATATCCTAAAAGTATGTTCCTATAGTTAAGGACAGATCACTCAAAAATAGCGTGCCTTGAGGCAAACGTCTCCAGACAGAGATAGGAGACACATATCTCCTGGGGACTATTGTGTGTCTTACAATAGAAGTCTATCAGCATGTAGAATTAAATGAAGAGCTTGCAGAGGCTTCAGAAGGAAATCCAGAGGAAGACATAGTGGCAGGGAGAACCCTATTGTCAGGTGAAGTTCAAAGGTCTGCGTTACGGGGCAGGCCAGCCCTACACTGAACAAGGGGCAGTAGAGCATGCCTATGGGGGGAAATACGCCCCTCCTCTGCGACCCTGCTGGGCATGCTCCCAGTGCAGCCCGGGTATAAAAGCCTGCAGCGCAGCTCAGTTGGGGCTGACCTCGGGAGGGGGGAAGGCTCTTCTGCCAGAGCACCAGAGCCACAGCTACTGCCGCCAGCGCTGCCGACACTGCCCTCGAGACGATCTCTGCCGCCTCGCCGGCCACGCCTTGCAGCCAATCTCTCGCCGCCGTCACCGCAGGCGCAATTGCCGTAGGACCAACCAACCCAGCCACTGACATGGGATCTGGACATGACTGTAGAGTCCGTGGTAGCCAGGGGGATGGGGTAGGAAGCAGCCCAGGGCGGGGCACGGGAAATGACCCGGCGGGCTCTGCACGTTTCGGGGGAGAGCTCCCCACCGAGCAAGTGGTGGGAACTGCCCGCCACTGATAGGACCCTAGGCTGGGGCCTGGAGGAGAGGGAGGGCCTGGGCCCCCCCATCCAACCCCTTGCTATGGAACTGTGATTAGGCCGCTGGGCCTGAGGGACAGTGATTTGGCCTCAGGGCCAGCGGAACTGTGATTAGGCCTCAGGACCTGCAGAGCAGGGCCCGAAGCCCCGGGGTGCCGGGTCAGGGAAAGACCCGGGGTGAGGCAACCCGGTACAGTCTGCAGTAGCATTAATGAAGACAAGGCCAACACACACGAAAAGTCCAGCCTCCCTGAGACCAGATGTGTTTGTGATCACTGGAGTAATTGGCACTGTTGAATTAATTTTGTTGTATTTAGAAATGAACTTGGAGATGCTTCCACATTGGATTATGGATGCTGTCCCTTTAAGGACTGGGTTGGGCACTTAATTATAGTTTGCAGATGAGAGCAGCATGTGAGATCTTGCTTATCGCCAGTGTGGAAGATCCCGTCTCTGTCAGGTCAGGTCAGAAACTGTCAAAACATGGGTTAACCAACTTACCTGTTCAGAAAGGAAGCCTCCTTCTTGAAAGTACATTTACAATCAGCTTTCCCTTGAGAGACATTAAATGCATAAACGTCATGTGTAGCAGATGGCATGCAAACCTCAATAAAGAGAAACATTCCTTCCCTGGTACTAGGTTAGACACTTATTTTGGCAACTTTGACTTAGCTGTGGGATAGCAAGTTGGCCTTCTTTTAAGTCAGAGGAAGGTGCTTATCAGTAAATACATTAGTGGTGAGACTCCCTAGGACCACTGATTTAGGTCAAGGCTTTTGTTTTCAGTTGAGTTAATAAATGGTTAAAAAATTGCTCTTGAAAGAGCACAACTAAATAAACCAGCCCTGCTGCATTTGACACTAAGATCAGGGCTGGAAGATGCCAAGAAATGTTAATCTTCTCCTATTACTCCCACAAAGCTTATGGGAGAGACTCCTGCTCCATCTACAGCCAGGTAGAACCATGTCTGCAGACCTGTGCTGGAATGATCGGAAAAGTGACTGGGTGAAAATGGTCCCGTCTTACTCAACAGCTCTGTTCCCAGGGGGTGGTGGAATCAGATCTGCTGACTCCAGAGGGCTAAATCCACCAAGGTGCTGCAGTGCTCAGTCAAGGCTGGGATAAGACAGGCCGAGACCCTAAACTAGAGCACTACCAAAAATGCATATTAGTTTAACAGAAAGGACAATGAAAATAGAAATAATAAAGTTCTGTAGTTGCATATATACTGGTACATAGGTGAAGATACAACTAAAAACTAGTACTTTTTTTTTTTATTTATTTAGAGGCCTCCTCATAGTCTGAGGCCCTAAGCTGTAGCTTACTTAGCTTGTGTATAAATCTGGCACTGTCACGCAGGCCTGGATGTTTCTTGACTTGCTCTCCTCATCCATCTCTTGTGCAGGGCCTAAACCATAGGGATCCTCTGAGTGTGGCAAGAGGATTGGTCCCCTGGCCAGGGCTGGCCCACAACATTTTGGCACCTGAGGCGGGGAGCTCAAATGACGCCCCCATGCCTCCTCGCATGGGCCAAAACTTTGAAACGGCTCTTGTGCCCTCCTTGCTCCAGCACAGCACTCCACCATCTCTGTGCATCTAGAGCAGAGAGAATACATATGTACCAGCAGCAGACACAATTTTCTACACTCTGGGTCCTAGTGGCTCCCCCCCACAGTCTGGCACCTGAGGCGGCTGCCTCAGTTTGCCTCATGGTAGGGCCGGCCCTGCCCTTGGCTGGCAGGTGGAATGCCTAGTTGGAGACCTCTCCAGGGTTTTGGCTTCAGCAGGGGCTCCACACGGGTCACTAGCTGTGGAGTGGCATCGGTGCTCAGGCAGCTTTGTGCATGCCCACTAGAGCCTAGGGGATCCTCGGTGGCAGTGTTTGTTTCAGTTTCAGACTGTGAGGGGGACTTAGGCGCCTAAGGAGAGCCGCACTTCCCTACCTTTTGTGGAGTGGCCCACGTGAGGGGCATGCCACAGAAAAGTGATACAGCCTCTAGCAGTGTTAACTACTCCACCCCACACATCCCTGCTCCTTCCCGTTGTGCGGACCCCAGAAATGACTCTCCGAGGTAAAGGAGGTATTACTGCCACACAAGTGTTTCAGTCCCTCTTCCTCATGGGAGGGACAGTGGCAGGCAGGAAGTCCCGTCAGCACATAGGGAAACAGGGGTTTTTTTAGACCAGCCCCTGCCACCTCCTTCCCCCGGGCCAGGACAGGAGACCCTCGTGAATACAGAAAACCATGAATAGTGATTCTGCAAATTGCGAGAGTCCCCTGTATAAAGAAACCAAAGCTAACAAAGTGTGAGATACTGGCAGGCTTGCAGCGGTTGTGCTGAGGAAGCAAAAGCCTGTTGTGTTTTGTGTTGACATATGTTCGCACCTGCCCTTTGTTGGCAATGGCAAATAAATCTGGCCTCTATTGACCCTTCTGTAGTGTGACTTGTGCTTACCTGTAGCAGGAGTCTTAGGTGTCCTGAGCTAGAACATGCTGGCAGCCCTGATCCGCCTCCTTCAGCTCAGCTGAGAAGTTTCTTTTTCTGGGCCTTTTAGTATTAGGTAGTTGATTTCAGGTGGGATCTGACTGGCCCAAAGGACTGAAGGTTCTTCTGTATGTACCATATTTCAAACTAGCCAGCTTAGAATTTTTATTGCAAATGGTGTTCTATGGCCCGTTCAAGGGTGCCAGTTAAATACTAGCAAACATCTCTGGTGGCTGGAGTAGTGATGAAATAATCATTCCCATTGGGTATTCCAAACATACAGCTCGGAACTACATCTCTAATCCTGTTAAGCGCAGTGATTGTGGGCTAACCAGGCCCTCTAAAATATTCTAACAGAGACTCTCCAAAGTCTTGCTCATAACCAATGTGCCGAGATGAGGTTGCCAGGCTAGAGTTCTTAGTGGTTACTCTGAAACAGGGAGGCTTCTGGTTTCTGACAGGCTGGAGGGTAAAGATGCTGTTTTAGAGTTTTTGACTGAGCTCAGTTCTCATGTACATTTCAATGTTTAACAGCGCTTCTCTTGGCGCTGATACGCTCCCTTTGCAGGGAGAAGATTTGGTTGTTCCATCCTTCCGGGCCCACCGACAGGGGGACCAAAAGGGCAACTGCCCCAGGGCCCAGTGATTCAAAAAGGCTCAGGGCTCTGGCTCCTGCTGTGGCAGTGGTGGGGCCCAGAGCCTGGAGCCCTTTCAATCATCACTGGAGAACCCGTGGCACACTCCAGGCGGCTCTGAGAGCTGCTAGGGGAGGCAAGGGCACCGCACAGTGCGCACCAGGCAGCGCTGGGTGGGGCTCCACACTCCAGCAGCACTGAAGGCTGGCTGCCTCTTCTGCCTGAGGTCCAGCCCTTTTCTGGAGCATGCAGCTGGGCTCCCACCATCTTGCCTGGAGGCCCTGTGTGGCTGTTGGCGCCTCTGCATCCTTTACTTCTGTGGCCATAAACCAGGGTTGGGGAACCTTTTTTGGGGCAGAGGTCACTGACTTACAGAAAAATCGGGACCACACACAAAAGACCCTCACTAAGATGGCACCCAACTGAGAAGCGGAAAGACACTCCTCACATTCCCCTCACACACTAGAGCCTAGGGGGGGCATAGCCTAGCAGATTTTTGTGTGCCTTACGCCCAGTGTAGGGCAGTGGGAGGGTTAGCGCACCAGCACAGGCTCCCCAATGCAATAGGGGCTGCAAGCCTTGGGGGCCAGATCCAGGGAAGCCCGGGGGCCACATCTGGCCCTCAGGCCTGAATTTCCCCACATCCGCCATAAACAATGGATAACTGGCCCTGGTAACTGTATAGAGTTCTGTTCTTGTCCAAGTGTAGTGTGCGTGTGTGAGAGAGAGCGTGTCCTGGAAGGAAGGATATCCATCCCTAGCGAGTGCCTATGGGCATCCACCCCTGCTGGAATGGAAGCACTCATGTGTTTCCCACTCACATCCTGCCACCAGCTGGAACTCTGATACAGTGAAATCATTTCTGACACGCTGTTGACGGGCAGTGCGTTGGAAGAAGCTGTAGTGTAGATCTGACAGCTCAGGGTTAGAGGGTAAAATGATGCATGAACAGCCTCAATAACCATAAGATTGAAACAATTTTTAAAGTCCATGTAAAATACTATTTTGCACAATTAGCCCATGATAATCAGTGTCACAAGGTATCAGACAGGCAGCGTTTTGTATGTGTCACAAAGACTAGGTTCTACACTTCCATATTTATATGGAGAAGCCACATGGCCAGTTTTAGGAGTAAAAATTAAAACAACTAAATTGTGAAAAAGAGAAACTTCTACTTCAGGGCATAAGTTAATGGGGCTAGGAAGAATCTATCCTTATGGGCAGAGTATTCTGTAGCTGTCTAGAACAGTGTCTCTCACCTATTCCACTGAAGCACCTGGTAATGACAACCGTCAACAATGCGACTGTACTACCACTGATCCGAGCCGCACTGTCACCATGGTCCTATAGTCCACATTGTCTATCGAACTACTAATTCTTTCTTTGAAGAAAGGAAAGTTAAATTGTTAACGGGCTTGGCTTTAGAGAAATCTTTGCTCACTGGTCTTAGATTAATGTGCTCATATGGACAGGGATTCAGACTCCTTTGCACAACTCCACTTAGTTAACATTAATACTACCTTATTATGGCTGTGGATGGCAGGGGTTTCCCCCTCCTCAAGTCCTCTTCAGACCCCTCCCAGGTCCCTACACAGTCGCTTGTAGCCCCCTGTAGGGAACGCCTAAATCGTGACCAGAGAACCTTAGCCAAGAAAAAAAACCTCTGCCCTTCACGCAATAACTAACCGAAGTCTCCGCTCCAGGGGCTTATTCCCCACTCTTGGCCCTAACCTGTACACAATTCTCTCTCCGAGAAACCAGCGAGAGGAGGAAAGTGCCCCAGGGGGCTTTTCCTTTATAAAGACAAGAAGGGGTGACCTGGAACTCAGGCAGTATTCCTAGGCCAGCCTTTTGGGCTTAGTGTAAATATGGCCGACCTTCGGCCATCTTGGTAAGGGTGTATTGCTCTACCCGATGGGTCTTGCAGCTTTGGGAGCAGTGATACTTGTTGCTTGCTCCCTCTTGGGATGCCTGTATCAGGAGCATAAGAACGGCCATACTGGGTCAGACCAATGGTCCATCCCGCCCAGTATTCTGTCTGCCAACAGTGGCCAATACCAGATGCCCCAGCGGGAGGGGACACAACAGGTAATCCTCATGTGATCCCCTGTCACCCACTTCCAGAGAAACAGAGGCTAGGGACAGCCCACTTCCTGTTCACCTCTGCTTGTGGCAGCTTTTCCCTTTTTAACCTCCTCTCAAGGGCAAGCCTGGCAGGTTTACTTAGTTGGTGCAGAACAGGCCCAATGTAGCTCATTAGTCTCCTCTTTGCCGGAGTGAGAGCGTCTCCTTTCACGCTGTGAGTGAGCCTGCTGTAGTCAGAGAGCCCCTCAGACGGGCAAGGTGATGAGGTGGGAAATGTGGCCGGACCTAACCTTCTGAATGTCCCAGCTTGGAAATGGCACTCTTGTTTGATCTATACTTGGTATATCTTTTGGAAATGTCTGCTTGACTATTAACAAGCGACTCAGTCTGGTGGAGACAAGACATGAAGTAGCATAGAGCACTCAACTGTCCAGTGTCTCATGCTAGCTCAGGTGTGATGCACATGGATTTTGGGGGAAGTGCAATGCTTTCTTACTAACTTGGTTGCATTTCACCAACAAACCCAGAAAGACCTCAGAGGAGGCCACTGCTTCAGACTCCTGAGCCAGGAAGCAGCATTGCATTGGAGAAAAGGGGACCCAATAGAAATCTGGCTCTACCTGCATCATTTTCCACTCCTTTCCCTCAGAGATCACTGGTGTTAGAGTGCTCTAGCCAATAACAAGATAAAGGCTGTAGATCCAGAGTAAAACAAGCCTAGAAGTTTTAAAATGCATATTTTCATTCCATCGGAAAACACAAAGGTCACCAATGAATTGAACATCTTGCAGACAAAACTGCCACCGTGTGGCCTCAAGGTGGTAGTACAGTTTCAAGAGCAAAAGCCCTGAAATGCCAAAAGCAGCTGAAGGAACTCAGAGGTTTATACATGATTTTGATATTAAACCCAAAGTTTTAATGTTTCCATAATGTTGTATAAAGCAATCTAGCAGGTGGCTTTTAAAATCAAACATTCTAAGCATTCACAACCATGGCCCAGCCTGCTCATTGTGCTAATATATGAAAACTAGGAAAGCAAAAGTGACTTCTCATTTGTTCAAGCTAAAATGCAAAATTGGACTTGTAGAATTCCTTTGCTTATTAAAAAAACAAAAAAACAAAAACAACAACACCAACAAAAAAAACCCCTAAGTGACTACTATTGCAGTTAAAGAAACATGTACAAGTAGCCCACATTCTTGGGCTTTAAAGTTTATAATGTTATAGAACTTTGACTCACCAACTTTTGAGTTTTGGGTTTGAAAAGTGAAATCAGCCATAGATACCACACAGTTGAGTATTTGCAGTTTGCGTGTTGTTTGATCTCAACAGACCAGATTCTGATCTGCTAACTCACATTGAGGAGTACTGGAAAAACTTAAAAAACAACACATAGTCTTGCAGCATCTTACAGACTAACAAAAAAATGTAAATGGTATCATGAGCTTTCATGGGCACAACCCACTTCTTCAGATAAATGGAGTTTAAGGGGTCCAGTTTTTAAATAAATAGCACAAAGAAGGGATGGGGGAGAGGCAGAAAGAGAAGGAAAAAAAGGGCGAAATAAATTGTCAATTAGAGTGTCCATGCTAAATGAAGCTGATAAGAATACTTGGTACCCACTTTGAGCACCCCCCCCCCCTTTTTTTTTTTAATGTCATTAGGATGTGTGATGTAGCCAGCCATCCAGCCAATGTCTTTGTTTAGACTTCTCTTGTGGGAATCAAACTTGTAAGTGAAATTAAGTTCTGTAGTTTCCCTGTTGAGCTGGCTTTTGAAATCGCTTTGAACTAATAGGTGACTCTGAGATCCATTCATGAGTGCCTAGCACTCATTGATGTTCCCCAGCAGGTTTCTGTGTGTTGCCTGTTTCTGTGTGAAGAGTACTGCTCTTCCCTTGCTGTCCCACTGATTTCTACGAGGCTAGCTGCAGAGTAAGGCTTCCCTGGATATGAGCAAACTTTGGTGCAGCGTGTCTTGGACACTGGGGATAGCTGAGCCGCTGTGTGCTGCCAGATTGCATCCCGAATGGGTAACCATTTCATACCTGTCTGCTGATCTACCAGACAGAAGCCAAATAATGCTCATATTGATTGAAGAGTTAGGCCAGCCTGTGCCAGGCAAAGGAGTGACAGTGACACCCAGCAGTGCACTGAATTTTGAGAGAGCATGAATGGACACAAAGACTTCTGTGAGGCAGGATCCTTAGTCTGGCCCGTGACCAAATGTGTTTTATGTGGAGGAAATGTAAAGGCAGGTTTATCTAGTTGGGACAGTGTAACTGAGGCACCCTGGGAGAGTGAAATGTGATCACTTAAAGCTCTTTCCCACAATAGGAACAGGATTTGCTCCACTCCAGCCTTAATGTTAGGTTAATCACAACTCGTAAGTAACCCTACAAGGAAGCGGGAGAGTGGTAGCAAAAAGGGGCTGATGTGAATGGAGGACCCTCAAAGAGGTATGAGGGGATTGACATACACCAGGTGGTGAGAGACAAAGGCGGAAATAAAGGGATTTTAGAATGATGGAGGGGAGACAAGAACAAGGTGATTCATCAAAAGGAAGTGGGGAACCCATAAAGATCACCACAGTTGTTCTGACTGATCCTACCCAAGAAGATAACCACTCATTTCCCCCTCAGATTTAGCTTAAGAAGTGGGTAACAAGCAACGTTCCCTCTAATTTTTTCCATCCATGTACGGAATAAATTTCTTTATGTGCACCGAGGCATGCGTGAATGTGCACCACCAGGAGAAACACATGCTGCTGGATATGGGCACTGTGGGTGCTCTTTTAACCAGCTGGGAGGCACTTGAGTCTCTCCTGAATGGCTGCCCAAGCACTCAGCTTGCAGGGAGCACTGGTGACAATATTGTAAAATCTGGAAAAGCGCTTGAGCATTAGGGTGCCTACACAAGCCAAACCTGAGTACCATACCTTTGGGATTCCTCCCCTACTCATTTTCAACATATTTTTGCCACTACTGAAGCTGTAGGAAACCCCCTCTGATTAGTGGCAGTGCTGGAGGAAAATGAAAACTGTCTCTTCTCCCTGGCTTCTAGAACTGAGAATTGTCTAAAAAATGCAGAGCCAACACTGGGCCAAAAGCCCCTGCAGTGGAAGTTTAGGGCACAGAATTATTTTTCTTGGCTAAACTTCTGAGGGCTTGATTTAGGCATTCCTTACAAAGCTGTCTTTGGCATGGGGAGGACTATGTATTTGTAGGATCGAGTTCCTCAGGATATTACATTTCCATAAGCAATTGTATAACGTATAGCAGTCTTGGCAGGCAGGCGCGGGGAGGCATCATGCAAAGATTTAAGACACATCCTTAGCCATGGTAGAGCTTGTCTAAGAAAACATGGGAAGGGATGAAAAAGAGAGCGAGAGAGAGAGAGAGAGAGATGCTTCAGAATGGATTCTGTGTGGCCTTTAGTAGAATAGTCAATGGATAAGAAGAGTCAGCCGAGCTAAGGCAGGCAGGCATATTTATAACCTCTGGTCTGTCTCTGGGAATTCTGAGGAGCAATATCTGCTTGTCTGGGAAAGAAAGTGGAGCCAGAAATCCCCATGAATCCACTTCAAAGACTTAATTGGGAGGCTTAGTGTGTACCAGTAGACTAGGTACTATAGAAGGGGGAGGTTTACAATATACCCAAAAGAAAAATTCCATTGACAGTCAACAGGCTCTGTGCTTTTCCTAAGTCATACAAATGCTTTTGAAAATCCCCCATTTAGCCAGTAAATAGGACTGAAAACCAATTGAAATAAGACAAATACCATGATGTTCTAATATTGCCTTACCATCACCAGGGTGAATAAAGGATTATGTTCTCACCAATCTAGAAACATTCACATACTTGGGGAGAACCATCAGCAGTACAGTGGAACAAGTCAGGATGTCCAGAACAAAATCAGTAAAGCCAGAAACACCTTCAGGAGCTTAAATAGGTCTGCAAATCAGCAAAATCAACACCAAAACCAACTCAAGATTTGGTACTTGGGTGCTTTCCACATTACTTTATAGTGCAGAATGCTGGGGAACGAGAAAGCATGACATGTCCAAATTGTCTTCATTTCATCCAGCATGCCTTGATTCCATACAACCTGCCTCCAAAAAATCCTCCGTATCTTTTGGGCCAGAACAATCTCAAACCAAGACCTGTTAATACAATGCAACCAATGTGTGCCATAATTGCTGGGTGGTTTTGGAGCTGGACTGGCCATGCGCTTCAGATGGAAACTGATTCCATCACCAGAATAGCAGTAAGATAGACATCTGAAGGCAAGCGAAAACAACACTGCCAGAAAACAACATGGTGAAGGGTGGTGGAAGCCAATCAGAAAAACCTGGGGCACAGCTGGGGGAAACCATTGTTTCTGGCAAGTCTTTCAGACAGGATTAGAGGAGCGTCATTGCTGGCCTAAATGCCAGAGGCATAATGGGAACTTGATGATGATGATTTATTTACTAATATCTGAAAGGTTTCTGTAACATTTTCCAATCAACTGTATATACATACCGGTAGAAGCCTTGGGGAGGAGGGAATTTGGGCCAACTACAGCTATCTTAATATTTCAGCATAGAAAAGGGAGATTGTCTTACAGCAACAAACACATTTATGACGATTCAGAATCTCCTTGCAGGTGCTCTGTCTCAGAAATCAGGATGAGTCAAATCCTGAAAGTGAAGTCTGCAAAATCCTACTTACTCTGAGTAAGCTTTTTAATTGGAAAGTACAATACATGATGGCTACGTCTAGACTGGCATGATTTTCCTCAAATGCTTTTAACGGAAAAGTTTTCCGTTAAAAGCATTTTCAGAAAAGAGCGTCTAGATTAGCGCGGGCGCTTTTCCGCATAAAGCACTTTTTGCAGAAAAGCGTCTGTGGCCAATCTGAGCAGCAGCGATCGCCATTTTCGCGATTGGGGCTTTTAAAACAAATCTCAGCTGTCTACACTAGCCCTTTTGCGCAAAGTTTTGCGCAAAAGGGACTTTGCCCGATCGAGCAGCATAGTATTTCTGCAAAAAGCACTGATTTCTTACAGTAGGAAGTCAGTGCTTTTGCGGAAATTCAAGCGGCCAGTGTAGACAGCTGGCAAGTTTTTCTGGAAAAGCGTCTGATTTTCCGGAAAAACTGGCCAGTCTAGACACAGCCAAGTTTTCCCCTATTGTAATTACGTGGGAAAGAGCTAGCAAGTAGCCACTGTGCATGGTAATGTACTTTCATGAAGTCAACAATGTTGATTATAACACTCACTTTGCATTCGTGACTCTTCGTGTAACATCCACTCAGGATAGACATATAGTGTCAATAAAAGTTCTGGTTAATTAACTATGGGGGAGACAAAATCTGTTGCCTAAATCCCACATCCCTAGGGCCTCTTAATATTTGTTCTCTTCAATGGTGCAATATATCACTTGCAGTACATAGACAGAGCTCTGTGTCTGATGTTTGGTATGAAAATAATCCCACGTATCTCCTATTATGAGGGAGTCTGCTAAAGCTTGAAATCAATTCAGAGAATACTGTCTTCAGTCTGTCACCTCCCTATGAGGCATTTATTAGGGAGACTCTTGTTAAGTGATTCCACAAAACATACTTCTGGGTAAATGTTTATCAGCTCACATTAAGTAGAATGTCCAAATTTCTTAACAATCAGATCCTACTATAGGTTAAACCTCTCTAGTCTGGCACTCTGGTCTGGCAACATCCATGATCCGGCATGATTTTAATTAGATGGATGTCCACTTCTCATGGGTGTGGCCAAGTTTCCCACAGTTTGTTTACAGCCACCAGTCCTGGCTCTCAGTGTTCTGTGATGTTGTTTAGCACTAATTTACCACTAAATGTCCTCTAAAAGCATAGTAACCAGTGTAAGTGTTGGTAATGCTGCTAGATATTGTCCTCCTGTGATCTGGCAAATTGTCTGGTTTGGCACCAGTTAGGTCCCAAGGATGCTGGACTAGAGAGGTTCAATCTGTAGTGAAGTAAATCTTGTGCACAAAGAAGTTAGCTGGAACAGAGCTAGACAGCACATGTTACAGTCTCCTCATCCCCACTTGGTAGAAGTTAAATATAAAATAGCTCCTAACACTTGTCCATAATTAGGGACCCCCTTTTGGTTTGTTAGAATGCAGAGGGATTACAAAGGAGCAGTGACTCTGATTTTTAGCAATTGAAATCTATTGGAACTCAGTACAGGAATAAAGGAGGAATTATAAGGAGTCTTCACCTTCTGTTCCTCCCCCTACACACCTCATCTTCCTTACTACACAAACAATCTCATAGTACAAAATGGACTGAACACCTGCCTATTAGTGCAGGCCAGAAATAACCCACTGGTGTGAATGTTTGAAACTATTTTTGCACTTTGAGATTCCTTGCCTTACATCTAAATTGAAGGCAAGTAAGCTTCAAGATAGCAGTTTTCAAGTATCTAAAAAGGTGTTACAAGGAGGAAGGAGGAAAAAATTTCTCCTTGACTTCTGATGATAGAACAAGAAGCAATGGGCTTACATTGCAGCAAGGAAGATTTAGGTTGGACATTAGGAAAAACTTCCTAATTGTCAGGGTGGTTAAATAAACACTGGAATAAATTGCCTAGGGAACTTGTGGAATCTCCATCACTGGAGATATTTAAGAGCAGGTTAGACAGACACCTATCTGGGATGACCAAGACACTGCTTGGTCCTGCTGTGAGGGCAGGGGACTGGACTCGAGCTCTAGATGTCCCTTCCAGTTCTAGTATTCTATGATTCTATGATTCAGCAACTGCTGTCTGCGGCTTAACTCACCTGTTTAGTCATAGCCAAAATCAGCTAATAAAATGATGCACTAAGTCCAACACCCCGTCAGTCAGTCATAAACAAAAAAGTCCACAAGTGGCTAGTATGTATGTATTAAATCATTTGGCAGAGAGGAAAATACAGATTTTGTATAAAACTTATTTTAGATAGAGCAAACTCTACACTAGTTGACAATAAATGGCTGCATTTGCCAAGTGCTAAAGGTATAACACAATTATCACATTGTTTTGCTTCTGGCATAACTGAACACAGTGAATTCAAGCCTGCAATTAACTCAAGCGTCTCTGCTGATATCACAGCTCAGAAGAACATCACCTCTGGGTTACAAAGAGGCCCAAAGTCCCACAGGTAGAACTGATTTCTAAATTCAGCCTGTGATGAGTCCTGACTCATCACCTAAACTAAAAGCAGGAGTTAACTGGACAATGTCAAACTTCCTTGTACTAGTCCCAGGAGTGAAGGGTTAGTTACATTTATGGGAGACTCCAAACTTTTCTCCTGTTTTTGCATATGGCAGAGATATGTCACTTTATTTTCATGGCCGGGTGTTTCTCATCTTTTTTCATTAACCGAGTGAGTCTGCATTGTATGGCTACTGATAATCACTGTTTATTGTCCTTTGAAGCTGACTCAAACATAAAATTGAAATTCAAGAACTTTGCTAATTGCATGAGCAAAGAATGTCAATTACATGTTTCTCAGGCCCAGGGGGGTGATGCTACAGCCAGACAGTTGAAAAAAATGTGTGTGCGCACACTTTTTTAAAAATGCAACTGAAATCATTGCCACTTCTTAAAATGTGGCCTAATAAGGTTAGTTCTGTAGTGGATATAATGAATTATGTATATTCTTTGCTATCAGTGGGAATAGCATTATTGTCACTGCAGCATTTCAGATATACGCTACAGTAAAATAAAAATAAACTTCTACACCACATGTGAATAAACAGTCTTCGTTCAGGAAGAACTTGACATTTACAATAGAACTCAATAAAGCTTCCCCTTCAGAATTGCTCAGATGCATTTCAGCATTTCTTCAGCCACACAAAATCTGGCCGTGGCAAGCCATCTGGAACAATTTATAGACTGAAGAGAAGGCGTATGACTTGAATTAAGACCCCCAAAGTGGTAGTCACTAGAGCTAAATGAAAAGTTTCTAAAAGGCTGGTATTGATATCTTATTTCAGGAGTCTCACCACAAGGAAGTAACAACCTTGCATAAGATGTCACCCTAGCAAAGTCTGCTCAGAGAGACACTTGTCTAAGACTAGGGATGTAAAATTTTGATTAGTCGATAAGGGCGCCTCCACCTTTGAAGTGTAGCAACAGCCCGAAGGCTGTTGCTAAACTTCAAAGGTAAAGTGCTGTGGGGAGCATGGGGCCAGCAGGGGACTCAAGCAGTCCCCAGCTGGCCTGGGCTGCATGTGGTGTTTCAAAGCTGCAGTGCTGCATGGAGCCCCGGATCTGGCCCCAGGCTCTATGCAGCGCTGCCACTTTGAAGCACCCCCTCTTTCTCTCCCCCCCCCCCACTGCCTCTTTCTAATAGAGACCGTGGGGGGAGGGAGGGCGGGAAGTGGACTAGTTGACTAGCTTGTTGACTATTTGCTTATTGGATAGTTGACTAGATATTCACATTCCTACCTGAGACCAGATGTACCCACTGCAATGGTAAAGGTAGGATGCAATACATTGATTATGGCCCTATGCCTCGAACTGAATCAGTTAGAGTAGAATGGCTCTATTTGCAGATCCAGTTGCAAAAATGGAGTCTACATCTGCACACCTGCCGATAGGTCTTTCCTCCCCTGCTCTGCTAATACTTTTTCAATTGCTTCATTTACATAACTTGTATTTCATTGTTTTTCCCAAGTTATTTTTGTTCTGCTCCATGACGAATGCTTTTAAAAATATCTACAAGATTAACATTCATAACAGAGCTTCCGGGGCATGTTTTGCTTACCTGGAGTCCAGAGGAAAGCATATTGCTAGAATGTGCACAATATACTATGCTAGCACACCTTCACATCGAAATGGTTGCAAGTACTAGGTTATAAAAGCAGACCCACAGATACACAATTTTCTTTCTCAAAACATTTCCACAATAGAGACAAATAATTCACGGGAGTTTTAGAGACTTTATTACGTATAAACAATTTAAACACTTTGCCATAAATTATCTTTGCCTGTCTCTAGTCTTTGCTTAGCAGCAAATTAAAATTAATATAAAAACTCAATGAACAATTCATACATGTATATTACAAAAAAGTTCTTGTACCAAAGTTCTTATTAGCTTTTTTTTTTTTAATTTTTTTTGTGGTGACCATTATGTGATTGTCTCAGTTTCTCGACCAAACAAACACACTAATAATTTTAAAATCTGAAACAGTGATTGTGCCTTCTGGCTGATGTATGTACAGGGTGATCTGAAGTGGTGCCCATTTGCAATAGTGTAACACAATGCCCACAGCTCTACTGGAACTGATACCAACAAACTACTGAATCTAAACAGACTACACCCTGTAACTGTGTTATACTGTCCACAATGGAATCTTCAAAGACAAACAGAGTATGAAATTTATTTGTAGTGATTATAGCCACCATTTTTAATTTAACTTTACACTCTGCCCTCTTTGAATAAATTAAACTTCAGGCCAGACAAATGCAGGGTCTGAGTGCAAGTGCAAGTTTGTTATTTTTTAAATATATATTTTTTAATTTAGTATTTCCAGTGGTCTCTCCTTTGTGTTATCATTTTCCTCCAGTTATTACACACAAATCACCCAAAGTCATATTTTAAATGCACCTGTATTTTGCTTTAAACAAAAACCTCTTGAATATTTCTCAAACAAGCAGTCTGAATCATTTTCATCAGCTGGTCTAGTGAAGGTGGCCCTCTTGAATTTCTTAAAGTTTGCTCACATGTGAATGAAGTGAGGTAATATAATATGAGGCCTTTTTTTCTATTTTTATTTCTTTTTTTTTCTTTAGACCCAGAACAAGTGGGTAATATTTTAGGGGTACTTTTTAATTTGTATGGTTAAAGGTATCAGTCTGGCTTTAGTCCACTTCAGGATGTGGTTTTTAATCACTTGAACAGTAGCATTTAACTCAAAAAATGTGAGCTTTCTTGCCACTTACTATCCCAAAGTAGCTCAGCCTAGTGCCCCCCAATTAGGTCTTCATCTCCTTAGGAGAGGAGATAACAGTTGTGACTACTGATTCATCCAGCAGAGGATGACAGCAGGTTAATTTGTTACCTCTTTCCCATTTCATTCTGTCTTAAAAACTGGATGTTGCTGCTACTGTCTGCTAGCTCTGGGTACTGCTCCACTGGAAGTACATAGTATCCCTCGTAACCTTGAACCCTTCCTGTGCTCAAAAGCTGTTGCTTCTCTCCATCAGTCCATAAGCGGCTGCCCTCTTTGCCATCCCGCGCCTTCTGCTGCTCTTTGGCCCATGCTGATCCCAAGGCTCGCTGCCGAGCTTGGTCTAACACGCGTGCCTTTTCCTCATCCAGTGTGTCGGGGGTCAGTCCGTACCGTATGTTAAGCAGCAGGGTAGAATACTGGAATTCAATATTAGTAAACCTTCGAGTCCTTCCATTGATGAGGAGGGTAGGTTGGGAAACGGTAACATTTACTCCGCTGTCCAGTACCTTCCGTCCACTGGTCATCGCCAGGGTGACGAGGTCACTGTCGGATGAGCCAATCTTGACGAAGTAATGGGTATCCTTCCCCTCAATGCTGTAGTGCATCTTGTCCAGGTAGTAAGCATTGTTAAGCACAGAGGCAATTTTTCTGCTGTCTTCTGTGGCGATGCTGGAAATGCCAGTTGTTACGCGGCCTTCCTTCACAGCAAACATGATCCCTTTCCCAACAATGGGAGTAGTTGTTGCAAACCAGTGCCCAGCTTTCTCTCTAATATTGGCATGTAATCTTTTGGAGATGACCTGTCCCTCGAGGGCCATGAATGCTTGATTGTGTCGTTCTGTTGTCTGTTGGACTCCAGTAATTAGCTGCAGAAATAAGCAAATAAGATATAGGCAGCTGGAAAATGCTGACCTCAGAGACACTTCAAACCTTGTTAAAAAGGACAATGAGAAATGGTGATGTAAAATACTACAAGCTATAAGAAGTACCACTCAGACTGTTGTTATCTGTCAGTGGGCAGACTGGGACACTTGGGAGGGCCCTGATTTAAGGTGGGTGGACAAGGACAGAAGCCATCTGGGCCACCTCTTCCTACTTCAGTCAGGGAGTGGGAATGGGGGGTTGCCCCATCTGCATGGCACTCCCTCTGGGGAACAGGATCGGGGTAGCAGAGTATTGGCCCACTCCATCCACCTGGTGCTCCTGCCAGGGAGTGGTGCTCCAGCTGCCCACTCTCCTGCCTGTGAGCAGGGTCAGACTGTAGAGACTTAGACTCCAATTGGACTTCATGGCTGGAGCACAAGAAGGGAAGAGCAGGGCAAGCCCCTGCCTCTGGACTTTGTCAGGAGTGCAGGGCAGGTGGAGTGGGACACCCCCCTGCACCCAGAATTTGCTCCATGGCAAGAACATCACACTGGCTGAGCAGGGCAGGAGGCACTGGGGAGATGGGTAGGTGGGCCTAGATCATAAGTGGGTTGACCCACTCAGGCCCATCCGTGGCTACGTCCCTGCAACGCTGTGCAGTGGTATGAAGTGAACCATCTAACGAGAGTAATACTTATACAAATTGCATTTACCTACACTCAATTTTCAAAGTATCAAGGAACTGATTAACGCCAGATAAAAACATGTCTTGTGCATTTGTCTTTTCAGATACACCATTTGTATAGTCAATCTAGACAGATTTATCTATCTTGGTTATCTACAGCATGCCCCTCACAAGAGTAATCAGGAGCCAATCAACTTAAAACTTTTAAGGAGGGCCCAATGGGTAGTAATCAATGGCTCGATGTCAGGTTGGCAGTCGGTTTCAAGCGGAGTGCCCCAAGGATCGGTTCTAGGGCCGGTTTTGTTCAACATCTTTATTAATGACCTGGATGAGGGAATGGATTGCACCCTCAGCAAGTTTGCGGATGACACTAAGCTAGGGGGAGAGGTAGATACGCTGGAGGGTAGAGATAGGGTCCAGAGTGACCTAGACAAACTGGAGGATTGGGCCAAAAGAAATCTGATGAGGTTCAACGGAAGAATGATGGAAGAATCCCAAGCATTGTTACAGGCTGGGGACAGAGTGGCCAAGCAGCAGTTCGGCAGAAAAGCACCTGGGGATAATAGTGGATGAGAAGCTGGATATGAGTCAACAGTGTGTCCTTGTATCCAAGAAGGCTAATGGCATATTAGGACGCATTAGGAGGAGCATTGCCAGCAGATCTAGAGAAGTGATTATTCCCCTTTATTCAGCACTGGTGAGGCCACATCTGGAGTATGGTGTCCAATTCTGGGGCCCCCACTACAGAAGGGTTGTGGACACATTGGAGAGGGTCCAGTGGTGGGTGACCAAAATGATTAGGGAGCTGGAGCACATGACCTATGAGGAGAGGCTGAGGGATTTGGGCTTATTTAGTCTGCAGAAGAGAAGAGGAGTGAGGGGGGATTTGATAGCAGCCTTCAACTTCCTGAAGGGAGGTTCCAAAGAGGATGGAGAGAGTTGTTCTCAGTAGCGATGGATGGCAGAACAAGGAACAATGGTCTCAAGTTACAGTGGGGGAGGTCTAGGTTGGATATCAGGAAAAACTATTTCACTAGGAGGGTGGTGAAGCACTGGAATGTGTTACCTAGGGAGGTGGTGGAATCTCCATGTCTAGAGGTTTTTAAGTCTTGGTTTGACAAAGCCCTGGCTGGGTTGATTTAGTTGGGATTGGTCCTGCTTTGGGCAGGGGGCTGGACTCGATGACCTCCTGAGGACTCTTCCAGCTCTATGATTCTATGAGGGTCAGTTGAACCAATTTATTGACAGATTATGTGTAATTTCTGAACATTTCTTTACCTAGAAGATATAAGGCTAAAATGTGCCATGTGTTTAAATCGCACTTTCAAAAATGAATTAGGAGCTTGAGTCTTGTAAACTTTAATGAGACATAGGTGCCTAAGAACTTAGGCAACAATGAGTAGTCCTGTGGTACCTTAGAGACTAGCAAATGCACAGGCCAGGGGTGGAGAAACTTTTTTTGATTCAGGGGCCTTTGACTCACAGAAAAGTCAGTCGGGAGCAACACACAAATGAGAAGCAAAAAAAAACAACAACAAAAAAACCAAACAAACCTCAAAACAAACCCTCACTGACATGGCCCCCAACTGAGAAAAAGAAAGACACTCTTCACATTCCCCTTGCACACCAGAGCTAGGGAGGTCCAGGCTAGTAGATTTTGTGTGCTCCAGCCCCGTGGGGGAATGGTGGGAGGGGCTGGAGTGTAGCATGGGCTCCCCAATGCTAGGAGCCAGATCCAGGCAGGCTCCCCAATGCTGGGGGCTGGCCCCCGGGCCTTAGGTTTCCGGCCCCTGGTATAGGATCATGAGCCACTTCATCAGATAAGTTGGAGTATAAATACAGAATCCAAGATCTATATAACAGCAAAAACAGTTACCTGTCAATTGTAGGACCCTTGTTAATGAAGCTAATCAAGTAGGCTGGGTGTGTCCCTTTCATAGTTATTGATATGAAATGTGAATATCAAAGGCATAGGAAATTGTCTTTGTAGTGCGTTAACCCGTTAATATCTTTATTTAAGCCCAGGGAGACAGTGTCAATCATGCAAACGAACTCCAGTTCAGAAGTCTCTCTGTGTAATTGGGTGGTGAAATTCCTTTGTAGAAGAATGGCTACATTTAAATCCATGATAGAATGGCCAGGGAAGTTAAAATATTCCCCTATAGGTTTATGTGTGTTACCATTTCTGATGTCTGTTTCGTGTCCATTTATGCTTTGTCACAGAGACTGTCCAGTTTGGCCAATATACATGGCAGAGGAGCTATAAATAGGACACACCCAGCCTACTTAATTAGCTTCATTAACAATGGTCCTACAATTGGCAGGTAATTCTTTTTGCTATTATATATATATTGGATTCTATATTTCCACTCCAACTCATCTGATTAAGTGCGTTTTACCCATCAAAGCTCATGATCCTATACCTTTGTCAGTCTCTATGGTGTCACAGGGCTGCTCTTTGTTTTTAAAGTTACAGACTAACACGGCTACCCTTCTGAGATTAAGAATTTAGGGTACGTCTACACTACAAGGCTAGAGTTATTATATCACTGCAGTAAACCTACCTCTGAGAGAGGCAGCATATAGGATAATGGAACTATTCTTTCATTGACCTAGGGTGAATTAGGTTGGTTTAACTGTGTCTCTTGGGGGGTGAATTTTTCACTTTCCTGAGCAATATAAATTTTGGGTGTAGAGCAGCCCTCAAATTAATTACTTTTGAAACTAGAACTTGGCTTCCTAAATCACTTAGATGCTTTTAAAAAGTTTAAGACTACTTATCCAAATACTGGGCCAATTTCTAACCTCAGAAGTCAGTGGAGATACTTCACATTTATAGTAAGGTAATTAATTTCAAAGGGTTTTTTTTTACAAAAAAGCATATGCCTTTCCTAATCTGGCAAAGTAAACATCAGTTTACTTTTAATTTTAATTGCAATACTGAAACTTATAATGCAAGCCTGTCAAAAATCAACCCCCCCAAACAAAAAATATGAAATGTTTCCTATATGATATTGTGAGAAAAACTGTTCTGTAATAGTACAATAATTACAAACCACATTTTTATTGCCATAAATAAAAGGCATAAGGATTGTAATGATATAAATAGAACAGATGGCAAGTTACATGCTCAGATTTCCATTTGCTATTGTTAATCGAGTAACAACTCAAGGGTGTATATATATGAAGAACCAATGATACAGCTATTGTGGTAATAGCGTGTTCAGTACTACAAAAGCTGACTATGTTGAATTTCATATCACAGTGAAACAAATATTGGCTCTATTGATTGTAGACCCTATGTCTATAATGATGAAATGATACTCAAATACAATATGAGACCAACAAAATCTCTTTAAGACACTAAGAAGTTGAGCATACCTGTCCATTTTCACAGGCTTGACTCTCTGACAGCTCATATGGAGGTGGAACAAAGTACATTTTTGCTCGAGGGAAACCAGGAATGATGTTGCTGAGCTGAAATCCAAACATCACCAACCAGCTCTTCACATCTAAAAATCAAAAGTAAACAACTGAGTGAGAAATGAAGATGTGTAATAAATGTATAACTCAGGGAATCGATGGTCTAAACCCTTGATTTTAAGCAGAGTTTGACCTCTGAATTTCCAACCTGTTATTGCTTACTTGGCAGCTCTCACAAATGTACTCTTCCAGCATGAACTGATGCAAGAATGACTATTTTAAATGCATTATAAATAGCCAGCCAGTGACATACAAGGATACGTAAGCACTGAAACAGGTTAGCTAGAGAGGTTGTGGAATCTTTGTCAAGGAACATTTTAAAGAACAGGTTAGACAAATATCTGTTAGGGATAGGGATGGGAGCAACTGGTCGAGTAGTTGACTACTTGATAAGCCTAGGGTTATCGGGTAGTCGAGAGACTACTCAGCTACTTGCTTTCCCCCCCTCCCTTGCTGCCTCTGTATCAGAGGCAGCAAGGGGGAGGAAAAGCAGGAGCTGGTGCCGGGGGGAGCCAGCTTCTCCCCAACACCATCTCTGTGGGGCACAGCGGGGGAGCAAGGGAGGCAGAACCCCAGCAGTCTTGGAGCTGGCGTGAGCTGGGACTGCTCAGTTCCGGCTTGTGCCAGCCCTGGGAGCTACCCCTGCTGTGGCTCTGCAGTTTAAATGTAGTAGGAGCTGGGCTGCCTGCGCACCCTCTCCCCTCTGCCATGGAGGCCATCAAAGCCGGGGCTGAGAAGGACAGGTGTCTCTCCTCTGCCACAGCAGCCACAGAGCTGAGGCTAGGAAAGAGGACTCTCTCTCCCTGGCAACCACAGCCCTGAAGCTGGGGAAAGTCACCTCTTTCTCCAGTCACCACAGCTCTCCACATGCCAAATTCTCCTATCCCCTCTTCTCACCTCACTGCCCCCCACCTACCTCCTATTTTTCCACCTCATCCCATTGCCTATTCACTGTTCTTCCCCAAGGCCACCACCTCACTTTCTCCAGGGTCCAGGTGCCTAATTGGGGGGCTACACCTGCATGGCTCCACTAATTAGGTGGATGGCCTGACATTCTCTCATGTGCGGCCACCCAGGTGCATAACTTTGAGGGAAATATTTGCGAATCACCTGAATGGAGCTCACGGACCACTGTCTGAGACTATCTAGTCTAGATGTACTTAATCCTACTTCAGTGGCTGGATCAGATGGCCCACTGGAGGTCCCTTTCAGCCTTCCATGTCTGATTCGATGTCAGCTTTCTAGTTACTCTCTTCATACTATTCTATGGAACTGACATCTAATAGATGAACATTTCCTACGGTTCATCATAGTTACCCATAGCTCTGTCACCCCCTGATTGGTTTACACTTGAACCTCTTTAATCCAGCAACCCTGGGAAAGAGGGTTTGCTGGATTAAAGATTTTTTCTGGGCCTAGGGGGACACGAGGGGGGTAGGGGTGGGGTGTTTACCTGGTGCTCCGTGTCCCCCACTGTTCCCAGGCATTGCCCCCGCTGCTATGGGAATGGCAGGGAAAAGCCTACGGCAGAGTGCATCACTGTGCTGCCATTCCCCCAGCTGAGGGTGAGGGAGGGGGTGTGGTAGTATGCAGGGCCCTTTCCGCGCCTCTGCCTGCCAGGATCTGTTCCATGTGTGTTCCCGAATTAGGGACACCGGGAGTATGGCGATCCGTGTACTATAATGGGGCTATACGCTATGTGATACTGGATTAATGCTTGTGAGAGCAGCTTGAAACTTGCTCTGGTACAAAATGTGGTTCCTCTCTTAGATCCTACTCCGGCAAAGTTTTAAGCAGAGTTCCATTCAAGTCACGTTCATAAAGTAAAGCACATTCCCACTCTTTGCAGGACCAAGTCCTTACAAAGTGATGTTTCACAGGAAGCATTCATACTGTGCTCTAGTGTCTGGCTTTGTGAAATCCAGGGTATTGGTTTGGATCCTGACGAGTAGAGCATTCTATTCAGTTCTAGATGGGTTCCTATCCTGTGCTCATCATGGTGGTATTTGAACACCTTCTAGCAGTATAGTACGGAACATGACTAAAGTGGTTGGAAGAATTTTTCTAAAAGTGCTCAAAATATTCAGTCTGCTAGTTTTGGAAAGGATTGGCTTTGAAATCATTTAAAAAAGATTGTGAACATTTTTACTGAAAATGGTTTTTTCCCCCTCCCTTATTTCCTTTCTCTCTGGAAACAGAGCATGTGTGAGAGAATGAAAACTTTTTGGTCTGAGGTTGTGTTGAAAAAAAAATAATATTTTTTTTTCAATTGTTTGAAAATTTTTGACCAGCTCCAGCAGGGGCATTCTCGGTAGGAGGATCAATGAGTGTCAAACTCAATCCGGCACTTTATTGCCAGAGCTTGAATCCGTTGCCATCCAGGATATGTTAACACATTGTATTAGAAGTATATTTTAGGGGTGGGGGTGGGTCATTAAAAATCTAATTGTAAGTGGGTGGAGAAGTTCTGATTATGTATGTATTCTTAATTTTTTCCCCTGCTAGACACTGAAATAAATAGCATTGTGTCCAATTTCAGATTCTATCACAATAGCATTAAAGAAATGTGTACAGATCTTCTATTATATTATACATTTTTCCTTCAGCTATATACAGCAAGAGCCATTACTCCTTTTATTTCATAGCTTCAATTTGTTATATCATATGGTAGAACATTGCCTCCCAAGCAATTTACTTTAGCTGTCCTCATCTGGCAATAAAGAGGAGGTTCTTTCTCATTTTAATAGTTCATTATTTTCTATTCCTAAAGTTCTTTACAGAATGTCGTTACACAGCTGGAAAAATTCTCTTCTGCAGCAAAAAGCTGTCAGCAAATAAGCATCAAGTGTTAACTGTAAATATGTCTAGGGGGCTGTGCATGAAGGTTGTATTTATTTCTCACTTATGAAAATTAACTCCATATATAACAACTTATTGTCCAAGAACATTCTTTTAGCCCAGGGAATCTTACAAGAGCAGCAAGCATCTGCAGTAGCAATAAACCGTTTTTGTTGTGGCATTAAAAGTTCATACTGTACACGCAATTAGTGTATCTTTCCTGAATTTCTTCTGTGGATGCATGAATGAAAATGAAGATTACATCTTCTGAGTGCAATGAACTCTTTTACAGTGAGAGAGGACCCACTGGATTTGGGGGCTTCTAAAATTAATCACTAGTGGCCAAAATGTGCAGTTATTAACTGAGCCAAACCCTGATGGACACTGATAGTTTTGTTCAATTAAGGACCACTGAATTAGACCCCAAGAATGCAAGATATTTTTCACTGCTGACAAATTCTTTCCCAGTATCAAGAGCAAATTACCGGTGTCTCGAAAATGCAAAGCAATTGAAGGGCAACCTTACAAATTTTGCACACACAATGTAATCACACTTAAAAAGAACCAATAATCATAATATAAGTCCCCTTGAAGAAAAGTCACACGTTTCTTGAAGTTCTGCCACTAAAACTGTGTTAGCTCATTTTTTAAAAAAAAGTGCACTGCTGTTTTAATTACAACATGCTGCAGAGTCTCTCCGCAAAGAGTTTCTCTGAATACATCTTAATTACCTTTCTTAAAAAAAATGGGCTAGCTCAAGTATGATGTGATCCTACTAAGTGGCAAATTAGTAGTAACTGAGAGGAAGTTAGATGTTTCACCCAAACCCAGTACATGCAATCTAAACTGATTTATTGTCCCACATCCTAACACTACAGATGTTCCTCAGTCTTCCAAGAAGAAACTTTGCTTAAAACATTAAAGTTCTTTTCTTAAAGCAAGAACCTAAAGCAGGTTGGAGTTTAAAGGCAGAAAGGGGAAAGGAAAAAAGGCTATGTCTACACTGCAGAGCTATTTCGGGACACCTCTGGTATCTCAAAATAGCTATTCTACGTCTTAAGAGCAAACCCATTATATCAAAATATAACAGACTCGCTATTCCAACGTCCCTGTAAACCTCATTGCATGAGGGTTAAGAGACGTTTCAGAATAATGCCTTATTTCAAGATAAGGGTGCTGTGTAGACACACCCTAAATGTTTAATCAGAGCTACTTTTGGCAGGAACTGAGGTGCCCATGGACAAAGTCAGTAGGTAATTCTTAGGATATTATTGAAGGGACAGGACATTGGACTGGAAGTCAGAAGACCTGAGTCCTAATTCCTGACTCTGCCACTGCCCTTCTAGGTGACTTTGAACACTCCATTTCATCTGTCTTCATCTTTTCCCTTAGCAAAGTGCAGATAATGGTACCATCTGTTGTACATTTTGAAATCGACATGAAAATTGCTACATAAAAACTAAATATCATTATTTATAAGTGATTCCCCTTTATTTAAGAATGCTCTTTCATGAGATCTTAATCTGGGAGTCACAACCTAGAGTCAGAGATCAAGACTACTCTGCCCTCTCCATTCTACCAAATGGGAAAGTGGTCCTAGCTTGATGGGAGAAGGGTTCTGCAGGTGGATGAGGAGGCAGTAGAGAGTCCTGGAAAGGAGAAGTTTGAGCTATTTCTTTTTCCAACACAAAATTCTAAACTTTAGAAATTTGCACTAAAACTTTTTAGTAAGCAACCGCAAACGAGTTCTCACCTGTTACGTAATTCTTTAAATCAAGTTCATTGCTGAGAGGGTTGTTGCTCTTAAACACGTATAAGTTGAATGGAGCAGGTTCTTTACCAATATTTTTCCACATAGTGTAATCAGGAGATGTCCAACGCCCAGCCAGAACATCATAGTCTCTTTGAGTAAAATGAACCAGTTTAGTCAGAGGATCATATAGCCCTCCATGAAATCCAATGACCAATTGAAAGTCAGGGTTGGAATCATAATATATCTCTCCATATGCAGTGTACTGAAGTTGCTTGATCATAAGTCCATTAATACTGAATACTGCCAGTGGTGTACCTGTGTTATCAGAGGCAACGTAATATTCTTCTCCACTGCTGCTTTCCATTGCAAAGAGATGGCCTTGTAGATCATAGTATAGAGAAGTAATTTCTGAATTGGAATGATTGTAAACATGTGTCATTCTTGTAGGATTATGAAGGTCAGCATAAAAGTACTGAAGATGGTGCCCCAAGTTAGTCTTACAAGATGCCCTTCGCCCTACTCCATCATAACGGTACTGAATGCTCCACCCACTTGCTTTGTTGTAAGCTCTTGTTAAGAGACCTTTTGAGTTGTACTCAAATATATCTGAGCCTCTTTGACATAGGAATCCATCATCATCAATTTTGTACTGCATGTCACCCAGACGTGTAATCCTGTCTCTTAAATCGTAGCGTAGCGGCATCAACCGCACACTGTTCCCTGGATTCAAGAGATGAAGATTCCCATTCAGATCATAACTGTAACGCCAGGTTGGTCTGTCATTTACTGCCACACTTTGGAGCTGCCCATCTCCATCATAATCATAGGTATATTTGGTTGTGTTGGCATAAGGTCCAAGCTTCAGTTCTCTCTTTGTTACTCTTCCCATGCTGTCATACTGAACTGTCATCCAATACATGAGTGATCTGAACATTTCATACTGAACTTCTTTAATGCGCCCATGGGTATCAAAGTGCTTACTCAGCGTCATCACTGCCGTAGTAATTATTTGATTTATATCATAATAGATAACTCCAAATTTGCCAAAATGTTCTACTTTGCCAGAGATCTCATCGTAACGATAAAGATCAACTGGAAGAGGAGTCTCACTTATTATAGGCTTGATGCTAGCAATCCGAAAGCTATTATCATGATAGGTGTAATCAAACCTTGCATTCACCATACCTTCTTCAGAGAACCTGTAGATTTGTTTGTCAACCAATGGGCCAATTTTACGGTAGCGTATTGTACAAGAAAAGCCGCCACTCTGCAAGTTAACCATTTTCAGAACTCCAGTAGTTTCATCGTATCCAAAAGTAACTGCCGTACTGTCATAAACAATTTCAGACAGCTTGGATAGTTTCCCATACTTGTAGAAAACTTGTCGACCAGTTCCTAAAAAAGATGTTTTCAAAATCCTCCCATCATCGCTGTAATCAAAAATCACTGAAGCATTGCTTTCAGGAGGGTTATAAATATTCCTAATGTAGCCAATAGAGGTATGAGTGGACATGCTGTGCCGAGCAACACTAGGCATGGTGACAGCATGGAGGCGGTCTGTGGAATCATACTCAAAGATGTACTGTCGTTGACTCTGAAGGAGTAGTACCATGGACTATTAAAAAAAAAGACAAAGATGATATATTTTATAGTCTTTCAGTTTCTTTT
Source organism: Rafetus swinhoei (assembly GCA_019425775.1). Taxonomy (NCBI): domain Eukaryota; kingdom Metazoa; phylum Chordata; order Testudines; family Trionychidae; genus Rafetus; species Rafetus swinhoei. The sequence continues at coordinate 34,616,481 of CM033428.1, read as the reverse complement.
GCTTTCTGAATTTAAGGGAGAAAAGCACATTTTTAAATCAAGAATTTACAGAATAGGTTTCAGTGTTACAATAAAAATATGTACATAAGGTTCAAATACATCTAGGGCCCAATGCTGCCCAACAGTATGAATATATCACTAGCATGTATGATGAATATATTTTCCTCTTTGGAAAAAAAAATCAATTCTGAGGAGGAAATGGAAGGCATTTTGTATCAACCTATTCCATACTCTTCCTATATTGTTTTGGAGTAAATGTCCTAATTTACATCTCCATTGGCAGTTGTGATTTACACCAAATACTGTAAAAGAAGTTGTGTGGAGAAGTTAGCAGAGAGAACAGTTCTAGCATACCTAACACAATAGAAGGGGATGGGGTGCGATAGGGAACATAGCATGAAGTGTTTTTAAGGATTAGATAAACTATCAAGATCAAAGTGGCTTAAATTAGGCTAAATAGAAATGAATTACCATATTTTCATTTAATAAATGATGATTAGAGATGAGATATCTGCAGCTACTGGGATGTTCTGTCAAGTTTAGTCATGCATTTTAAAATAGTATAAAATTCATCCTGTTAGTTCATGCTGCTATTATGGTAGCCTATTCTATTTTATGGAAATATGAAAAGAGCTGAATCATGAACAAAGTATTTCCTTTGGCTAATTGAAAAACTAAAAAATTCACAGATCTGGCATAAAAGGCTTTTTAACTGTTGGAACTTTAAGAATCCTAGGTCATGTACCTGTATGTATATAAGATCAGAATGAACATGCAATAGCAGTCTCTCTTCTGAATGTACAAAAGATGTTAAGTGCCTAAGTCCCTTCTTTAGGTGCCCAAGTCCCAATTTTGGAACCACAGAAATGCACAAAACTCCCATTTAACCCTGTACATGCCTAAACTCACCTGAGCCTTATGTTTTTGCTGTAGAAGGATATTAGAAGCATCTATCTTCCACCTACGCCCCAAAGCTATTCTTAAACCAAGGGCAGACAGGCAATCATGTGGGGACCAATCCGGTGGGTGCATCTGAGCATCTGGAGCTGAGGGGAGGCGGAGGAGGAAGAGCTCCCTCATAACATTTAGCCCAGGCATGTGTGGATCCTAATGAGAAGGCTCCTTCAGTCTCTCCTGTTGAAGCTGCTGCCCTCTGGAGAGACGTAAGGATCCTCACATCAGCCAGCTGGCTAGAGCACTCATCTGAGAGATGGCACATCTCTTCTCCCCCTCAGGTGCAGGGAACAGGTGGAGGGGCACAAACAAAGGTTTCTCACAGCCCAGGTGAGTCCCTTGCAACAGAGCTAAAAGTTATGAGGTAGGCTTCCCTCCAGCTTGCATACAGGCCTAACTCCAAAGAGGATTCCTGGCTGTGAATTGCTTACAGACAGGCCCCTTTCTGCAGCCCAGACTTTGGTGCCTGTCTCCGTAAGAGGGACACACATTCTTTTGGTCAGCATCTTCCATTAGCTAGTTTAGGCTGCACTTCATGCCTAGCACACTGGCTTTTGTGAATCATGTGCCTCTCTCTCCCCATTCACTATACAGGCAACCTAGGCACCTGTGATGGATAGGAGGAGTGCTGGCCCGCACCTGGTGAGTAAGGGGTTAAACTCAGGTAGCAAGCAAGGATGTTGGCAGGGGGCCAGAAGAACCAATGGGGATACAGTGCTGAAATCTGAATCGGATATAGATACCTGGTCTGCTCTTCCTTTGTGGGGATTTTTAAGCTAAGGGCTGCAAGGAGCAGATGCAGGGATCAGAATTACCTTGCCTATAAGAAATATTGGACATAGGAGTGAACTGGACCTTGAAGTACAGATCAGCACGGATCATGAGTAAAGGGAAACGTGGATCTAGTCACAATCAGGGCATTTTTTCATTATTTTGGTTGGTTGATTTAAACTTCTCTGTGTGAATCCATGCCTTCCCTTCCCCATTCACTAAGGGTATGTCTACACCACAGCGTTATTTCGAAATAAGCTATTTCGAAATAGTTAATTCGAAATAGCTTATTTTGAAATAACGCGTCTATACACAAAATGCATTTTGAAATAGCGTTTTGCTATTTCAAAATAGCGCGTCCACACTGAGTGGACGCTGAATTGCATTTAAGACCAGCTGGAACCAGGTCCGGCAGGGCATCAGGTTAGGAGTTACTTTGTGTTGCTGCTGCCTGAGGCTATCTGAGGCCTGTGCTTAAAGGAACCCCCCCCCGGACAGCCAGTTCTCAGCTTTCCCTGCTTGCTTGCCTACCTCGATGAGGGACAGCAAACCATTTTGTCTCTGCATGCTCTGGTTGCCCTCACTTGGGACACCACAGCACTCTGCAGCATGGAGCCAGAGCTGCCCCTGGGCACTCTGGTGCTTCTCTTGGATGCGATGCTGTGAGCCTGGCTGCACTTTCTGCAGGCTGCCATCCGGGAGGTCCATCGGGGGGCTATCAGTATCAAGGAGGCCCTGCAGGAGAGCTTCCACCCTGAGGAGCACTAACAGTCTCCCTGGTCTTCCCCACTGGGGGCTTGTGCCTCATTCCTCCCTCACGTCCTTCCACTTACCCCCGCTAGCCCCGCTTCCTGATGTCAAATAAAATACACGTTTTTTTATAAACACAAACTGTCTTTATTTAACAAAACTGAGCGGGGGGAATGAAACTCTGGTGAGACTGAGGAAAGGAGGCGGGAGAGGGGAGGAGAGAAGGTGGGAGAGGGAAGGGGAAAACCTGGGAGGAGGGAGCTGAAAGGGGGAAGCAAGGGGAAGAAGGGGAGGGGGAAGCTCAGGGCTCGGGGTGAGGGTCTCGCCGGACCAACTTGATTGGTCATTCAAACCTGCTCCTGGGTTCGCATGTGGCCTTTGGTGGCCAGGCTGGCAGCTATCCTGCCATAGACGGCCGTGTTCCCCCATCTACTGCGGAGATCATGGACATTGGGGGCATCCCCCCCAAACCTGAATAAGGTCCATGATCTCCGCCCTGGACCAGGAAGGCGCCTGCCTTCTCCGGGCCCTGGCAGGCTCCTGGGAGCTGGCAGACTGCTCCTGGGAAGCGGTGGAGGGCTGGCTGCCAGTGGCTTGCTGGCTCATGTTTTGGGGCCACTGGGTAAGGGGCAGGGACTGCTGGTTCTGGGCTGGCAGGCTTGGAGCTGGCACAGGCACTGTGGCCAGAGTCAACCCCTTTAAGGGCTCCTCCTTGCAGGAGGCATAAGGGATCTGTCGAAAAAGGCTTTCTTTCTCGACAGATCCCCCTCTAGACTGCTGCTTTTTGCCAACAAAGTGCTGAGTCTGCAAAAATGGTGGCCATTTTTATGCAAATTATGCACGGGATATTTAAATCCCCGCTTCATTTGCAATGTTGACCTGCCTAATCTGCATCCCTCTGCCGACAGAGGGATGCAGTCTAGACTTACCCTAAGAATTTTTCCCAGAGATTCTGTCTGTGTTTTAATTTGTTTTACTTAGTTGCTCTGTACACCTAACAACCAAGTATGCTGTATCAGGTATATCTTTTGTTTGTAATAAAAATCACTTTTTTTAAGGTGATTATTTGATTCTTATGTCCTGGAAAGTAACGGGGTCTATGTTTGTATTTGCCTGCCTAAGACTGGGCAGTCAGCTACCAGAGACTGCAGCTTGTTTCTCTCTTTTCTATTTTCAAGCTCTTTTGGAGCAACAGAGCATGGGGTACCTCTGGGGAAGGAATTCAAGTGTTCCCTTCTGTTTTTTAGGGTGAAATCACTTGATGGTGGCAGCTTTGGTTTTCTCAGAGCCAGTGCATCTGTGACCCTGGGGATATTTTTTTTTGTAAGCAGAGCCTATAGAGGTAAGGTATTTAAGGTCTTTGTGGGCACCCACCTCCTGCACTCCAAGTGCCAGAGTGGGGAACAACCCTGACAGCACCTTACACAGGCTTTGTGAGTCCCGGCATTTTCTAGATCCCTACAAGTTAGGTGCTGTGATGCTAGCACCACACTGCCTTACCCCTTTTGGACACCCGCCTTTGGAACTAATGTTGCAGTTTAAATTAAGCCACTTACTTTTTCCAGGTATGTATAACTCCACACTTTCCCATCAGCAAACATGCGGGAGATGATTCTGCCTTGCTTATCTATATCTGTTCTTTCACTCATAGCACCACGCTGAAGTCCAGCCAGTCGTCCATTGAAGAAATAAGAAACATTGACAGCAGCAAGCCCACTGCTGGGTAGCCAAAGGAAAGGACGTCCTAGCTGATCATAAATTATTCTCAGTGTAAACTTCCGATGATCATCATATATTTTCTCTGTGCGGATGTTTCGGTCGTAATCAATGGATAACAAGTTCCTTCCATGGACCTATACAAATGAAAGAAGACTGTGTTCAGTGAATCAATAAATCCCAGCCCACGGTAACTGCTACAGTGAAATACATTGAAAGGACAATTACATTTCCCAGAATTTACTAAAAAAAAATGCAGGAGTGCTTTGCTGAGACATTTTACAATGCTGCCTGGGCTAGCTGTAATTTCTGAGCAACGGTCTCTGGGTATGTTATAAGAACATTTAGTAGGCACCCACAGAGTATGCTCAGAAGTAATTTTTACACTAGTAGGTCTCAATATTTGTTCATACCATGACTCCACAGTACAACAGGAAAGGGTTTTGGGAACTCCCCCTTCAATCTAGCCATAGAAAGAGGAGGGCTGCCATAACCCTGAGGGAGTCACAACCCCCAAGTTTAGTGCTTTCAACACTTTCTCATTCTAACTTCCCTCCCTTTCAAGAGAGAGGCTTTTCCTCAGAGGAAAATGGCACACACAATGTTTTTTGTTCAGTCCTTTTTTGAGGCTTTGGGCTTTGATTCCACAAGGTGCTTGCTGAGCAAGCTGAACTCTCAGCATCTTGCAACCTAAGGTCCCTAGCAAGCAATAAAAATCCCATAAATTTCTTTAAGCTGAGTAAATATATTTCACTTTCTTACTTCCTTTAGTAAGACTTCCAAAAAACAAACACAACACAGCACGAAAAGTTTCAGTCCCACAGGAAACGGTTTTGGAAAGTTGTGAGCAAATGAGAACAAGGGTTGTAAGAACTGAATATGTAACCTTAACTATAGCGTTCACTACTGCAAATGCTATAAGAAAGATAAAGCAGTATACTCACTGGAGGCCAAGCCACAGAAAATCCAGGCCAGCACTATAATCTAATAAAGCTTCTTAAGTAATTTAATTGTGAACGCACCATTAATAAAGTAGAAGTCTTTAAATTAGATATCTTTTGACAGCAATGACTACTTAAGAAGCATTCATCTGTTCCTGGGAATTTGTTCTTCAGCTTATATTTTACAGTAGCTTTGATTAAGCAACATTTTCTCTTATCCAAATTTAAACTGCACATCAAACAATATGTAAATTAATCCTGAGCCTTCCTAGAGGACATAAAAGTTATTCTGAATTATTTTCACTGGCAGAGTAAGCTGAATTCCCATCCCAACCCACTCTGTAGGAATTCAGTTCTACAAAAAGCAATTTTAAAATTAATACAATTTCGTGTTCATAAGAAAATAATTTTTTAATTATAGTTCATTTTTCTCAGTCTGATGTTTTTCAGCTAATTCAATTCTGCTCTTTAATGCAGTTTTAATTTTCTGAGTAGCTCTTAGAAATTGTTCTTCATGTGGGATTTCCCACAGAAGGTTTTGGTATTGACAAATAGACTAATTCTGATGTGAAGACAATAATAGTACTTCAGAAAAAAAAGAAAACCCTTGGGAAAGGAAATGCTTTTCTATCTTATTCCTTGTTGAAGGTTTTAGTAGAAAGGAAATCTTGGAAGCAGAACTCAGTCATCAAGGACAAACTTTCAGAAGTGGCCACCATTTTTATACATGCAAGATCTGTGTGAATGTCAAATATCTATGAAAACTCTGCACTTTAAGATCTAGTGGGGAAAATAGAGGGTGCCTGATTATTATATTATTAATGACATCTATCTATAGAATTAAAGGAACATTTTAGCATAGTTCTGAAATCTCAATTCTTCCTGAATTTCTCAAATAAATTTGGCTAATACATTAATATCAGTCACATGCGTCTGTGATGATTAGAGGGAATTAAAAATTATTTTGTAGATAATTATCTTAATTTCCAGGGTTTAAAAACGTTTCAAGGTGTCATTAAAGGTCCTTTCTCCTTCTGGATCTAAAATTATTACAGGTTGAACCTCTCTAGTCTAGCACTCTCTGGTCCAGTAACTTCTGTGGTCTGGCATGATTTTAGTTAGCTGGTTGTCCACTTATCATGGGTGTGGCTAAGTTTTCTGCAGTCCCATAACGTTTGTTTACAGCTACTAGTCCTGGCTCTTAGTGTTCTATGTGGTTATTTAGCTCTAATATACCTCTAAATGTCTTCTAAGAGCAGAGTAAGCAGTGGAAGTGTTGATAATGGTGCTAGACAACACAGACCTCCCATTGTCCGGCAAATTCTCTGGTTCAGCAATGGCCAGGTCTCAAGGGTGCTGGATTAGAGAGTTTCAACCTGTAGATCACAAATTTTCTACCTCTATATGTTGCATTGTGGCTTTCTATTAGTAAGTGATGTTGCCATGTACACAACTGTCAAACATATATAAGAAACAAAATTCCATTGTCAACGCTACAACATATGATCCCATAAAGCACAGTCTAAGAAGGAGTACTGCAGAAAGGGATCTAGGGGTCATAGTGGACTACAAGTTAAATATGAGTCATCAGTTTGACACTGTTGCAAAAAAAGCAAACATGATTCTGGGATATATTAACAGGAATGTGGTGAGCAAGACATGAGAAGTAATTCTTTCGCTCTACTTTGCGCTGATTAGGCCTCAGTTGGAGTATTGTGTCCAGTTCTGGGCACCATATTTCAAGAAAGATGTGGAGAAATTGGAGAAGGTCCAGAGAAGAGCAACAAAAATGATTAAAGGTCTAGAAAACATGTCCTGCGAGGGAATGCTGAAAGAATTGGGCTTGTTTAGTTTAGAAAAGAGAAGACTGAGAGGGGACATGATAGCTGTTTTCAAGTATCTAAAAGAGTGTTACAAGGAGGAGGGAGAAAAATTGTTCTACTTGGCTTCTGATGATAGGACAAGAAGCAATGGGCTTAAACTTCAGCAAGGGAGGTTTAGGTTGGACATCAGGAAAAACTTCTTAACTGTCAAGGTGAGTAACCACTGGAATAAATTGCCTAAGGAGGTTGTGGAATCTCCATCTCTGGAGAGATTTAAGAGCAGGTTGGATAGACATTGGTCAGGGATGATCTAGAAGGTGTTCAGTCTTGCCGTGGGGGCAGGGCACTGGACTCGATGACCTCTTGAGGTCCCTTCCAGTTCTAGTATTCTATGATTTGATGAGAGGCAGTAATGGAAGAACCAGAAAGTTGCTGTCTAAACCTATGGAGGTCTGCACCAGGCACCAAAATCCCATAACCAGCTCTTGCTCCTCTGTTGTCTTTCTTTGTAGGAGGCATGGTGATCTCCTGTTTTGTTGGATGCTTTTAGTGTGGAGGGAGTGAGGGGAAACCAATTGTTTGAAAATTTAGCTCTTTTGTAAGACTGTTGCATCTTTATAAACAGCTTGACATTTTTACCTCATCATAGCAGCTTCACCCAACACCCAGCCTTTGCCAGTAAACCTGAATTTAAGGGCTCTCTCCTTTGGCCTAGAAGGAAGCTGACTCTTCTTTACAAAGGTGACCAGTGACCAGGTGTTTTGTGTCAGTGAGTTGAAGTATCGGCTTCCTGAACAATGACACACCAGCATGGCTACACAAAGACATTTACTCTGAGAATAATGAAGCACCTGTTTGATACTTCAGCAACTTCGTTTTCATTTGCAAAATAAGTAACACCACAGAGTATAATTCCAATGTCATATTAATTATATAGAAACCCAAACAAAATGACTAGCTCCCACTCCTTTGGGGAACGCTAATAACACTAATACGACTATCATGACGGAGGATTATCTAGCAAGCTATTTTTCTTTTGTTCTGCGACCTACACACACAGCTGTTTCTTCTTTTTGCTGTCGCTGTGTAAGTCACAATAGGGAAGAGCCCTTCTAGATGTTGGTTAATGGCTCTTCCAACAAAATTCAGTGGAGGGATATTACAATGTAAACAAAAACAAACAAACCTAAAAGTGTAATTCCCCCCTCCTCTCTTTCTCAGGGCTCTCTATTGAATTGCCTGCACACCGTTCAATACACTACTGATTTTGTACGGCGTCCGTCACATAGTAACTGAGCACCCACAATCAGGGAATGACTGGATCTGAGCTGTCCATTGAGAGTCCGCAAAAAAGAGTCTCTTGAATTTGAGATTGAAATGTACCTGCGTCCCATGCACAAAGCTGATATTATCTCACTCCAATTATTGCTAATATTTACATGAGAAATTTCAAGAGGGAGATTTAATATTGAAAATGGCATTTGCCTTAAGAAATTAATTAAATACGAGGCCAGACTCCTGCACTAACAGCTTTCATTTGCCCATGGCTCTGTCTCTGTCCCAAATTTGGGTCTCAGTTGGGAAATGCGTGTTCTGATCCATCTCAAATTCTCACGGAAGCTATGTACTGTGCCTTCCATTCACGCTGATCTGTCCCAGACTACGGCGCCTCCCTGTCTACTTTACATCCCACCTGCTTCCTCACAATTTTCCAAAACGGTTGCTTTCATTTCATTCACTAAATAGTTTACAAAGGTGAATTAAAATAAATGAGATGCAAATAAATTCTATGCTTTCTCCTTCATTTTCAAATTGCATTTTCAGTCCACTCAACCTGTTATAATCTCATAGTAATTTCCATTTAAAAGAGCTAAATGGATATGTGATTATTGTTACAGGAACTAACACCAGACAATTAAATGTTGAGGTGTTGATAGATAAAGCTGTGTTTTGATTTGCATAAACATGATGGAAGGAAATCTAACTCTGGCAAGGATTCAGCTCTAAGATTTGTGCATTTAACTTCAGCTAATTACCACAAGTACCTCTATTAAGTTTTTAATATTTAGAGCAAGGATTATAGCCATTTTATTTTAGGGCCTCATTTATTTTTGTTTTGAAGACCTAGTCAAAATGCAGAGCCGATTTATCTTAGAAAAGGAGTGATTACTACTTATAATCAACTTCTACAGTACAGCATATCAAAAATCAATTACACAGTCCTGAAATCCAGTCATTAAGGATTTAGCTGCTAATCTCATTCCAATTTTTGTCTTAAAAAAAATACAGGAGCATGCAAGTCTGAAGATACAGACAGCATAAAGAAAGCAAGGAAGGGTACTGATAACTGTGTCCTGAGAATTTGCTAACCACTAAACACCAGGAGAATGTTAATATGTAGTATCTCCTGTCTTATTTCTCTCTGCAAGTAACTAAGCAGTTGATTCAATGTATAATATCCAATCATAAGAACAACTTATGCAATTCCTTAAGGAAGTTGGTGAAACAAGTATGTAACTGTTAGCAATTATCTTCAAGAACTCAGGGAGGACAGGTGAGGTCCCAGAGGACTGGACAAGGGCAAACACAGCACTTATCTTTAAAACAGGGAACAAAGAGGACCTGGAGAATTATATTCTAGCCAGCCTAACTTTGATACCTTGAAAGATACTGGAATGAATTGTTACACAATCAATTTGTAAGCAACAAGAGGATAACAGCATTAGAAGGAACAGCCAGCATGGATTTGTCAAGAACAAATCATGGCAAACAAAGATAATTTCTTTCTTTGATACGGTTACTAGTCTAGCAGATACAGAAGTAGTAGATGTGATAACTCTTGGTTTTAGTAAGGTTTTTCATACTATCTTATATGATGCCCTCATAAGCAAACTAGGGAAATAATCACTGGAATTAATTACTATAAGATGGGTGCACAATTATTTGAAAAACCATATCGAAAGAGTAACTATCAGTGGTTCACTGTCTAACTGCGAGGGCGTATCTAGGAGTTCCCACTGAGTCACAATTGGGTCTGGCACTTCCATAATTTAATTAATGATTTGGATAACCGAGTGGAGAATATACTTATAAAAATTGTGGATAACACAAAGCTGGATAACACAAATGAGTAGTCCTGTGGCACCTTAGGGTGCATCTACACGAAATAATGGGCATGCTGTCAAGACACGGAATAGCTATTTTGGGATACCGGAAGTATCCCAAAATAGTGCCGCAGTACAGACCTCCCCTTATAGACTAAAAAAAATCTATATAGTATCATGAGCATTTGTGGGCAAAATCCACTTCTTCAGATGAGCTTGAGTGGGTGCAAGCACTTTGGAAGATAGGATTAGAATTCAAAACAACCCTGAAAAATTGGAGAATTGGTCTGAAATCAACAAGATGAAATTCAGTAAAGAAAAGTGAAAAATACTTAATTTAGATGTAGAACATCAAATGCACATCTACAAATTGGGTCAAACTATGTAGCTAGGGCATGTCTACACTGGAAAATTATTTCCAAATAACTTATTTTGAAATAATAACTCCCAAAATAACTAGCTCCCTTAATGTGGATGCGCTACCTGGACTTAGAGCCCCAGGAAACACTGGGGAGTAATTGCTTTGAATGACTCTGGGGAGTAGTTATTTTGAAACAGCAGCAGAGGAGTGTCCAAACTACTGCTATTTTGAAATAACTATTCTGAAATAAGTGTTATTCCTCATGGAAAGCAGGAGTTATTATTTTGATTGGTAGTGTGGACGCTCCGCTTGTTATTTCGACATAGGGGAGTTATTTTGAAATAACTAGTGTAGACCAGGGCTCTGTGTAACACTGCTGAAAAGAATCCAGGGAATATCATGGCTCACAAATAGAACAAGAGTGAAAAATGTGATGCAGCTGCAATGAAGCTAACATTGTTCTGAAGTATATAATAGGAGTGTTGTATGTTACACATGGGTGGTAAGTGTCCTGCTTTAGTTGGCATCGAAGCCTCAGCTGGATAACTATATCCAGTTCTGTAGGCCACATTTTAGGAAGGATGTGGAGAAACTTGGAAAGAGTTCAGGGGAGAGAAAAAATGATAGAAAAATTAGAAAACCTGATCTATGAAAAAATATTTTTAAAATGGGGCATGTTTAGTGTTGAGAAAAGACAATTACTAAGACAACTACTGCAGGGAGACCAAATAACAATCTTATAACAATGTTATAAAGAGTACTATGATCAATTGTTCTCCATAGCCACTGAAGGCAAGGCAATAAGTAATCAGTTCACTCTACAACAAAACAGAGTTAGGTTAGGCTATGTCTAAACTACATTCCTCTTTCAAAAGAGGAATGTAAATGAGCCCAATCGAAAATTCAAATGAAGCGCAGATTTACAAATCTCACACTTCATTTGCATATTCGTGTGAGAGCCCTTTTTCGAAAAAGGGTTTTTTGAAAAAGAAACTGCAGTCTAGATGGAGTTCTTTAGAAAAAAAATCCTTTTCTCGAAAGAACCTGTGCACCTCATTTTTTCAGGAGTATGGGTTCTTTGGAAAAAGTGTTCTCATGTGATTATGCAAATGAAGTGCGAGATTTGTAAATCCGTGCTTCATTTGAATTTTCGATCAGGCTCATTTACATTCCTCTTTTGAAAGAGGAATGTAGTTTAGACGTGCCCTTGATATTAGGAAAAAACTTTCCAACTGTAAGGGTAGTTGGACTCAGGAACAGGAATCCAAAGGAGGTGGCAGAATCCCTGTCTTTGGAGGTTTTTAAGAGCACATTGGACAAACACCTGTCATGTATGGTCTAGAATTACTAGTCTAGCCTAGTTCAGGGGGCTGAACTAGACAACCTCTCAAGGTCTCTTCCAGATCTGTATTTTTATAATGTTATATAGAGCTTGATCCAATGCTCAGTGAAGTCAACGGAAGTCTCTGGTTGACTTAAATGGGCTTTGGATGAGACCCATCACATTTTTCATCCCAGTATCCTAAAGTGCCTTCCAATCAATCTCTATATAGTGGATCCACTTCATCCACAGTGAAATTTTAACCACCTTGTGGAAGCAGGGGTGTGGGAAAATAGTGGCAGTTTACATAGCCTTATAATTTACAAAATGAAATAAAGACAAATACCTACCCCAGAGAAATTGCAGGGGGAATTTAGGTTAGTAGAATGTGATTACATGAATTAGAATTTTGTCTGGAAACTCAGCCAAATTATTATGAAGAGTTCCAGATTATCATGATACGCAAAGGGTCAGGATTTTTATACTGCATCTCATTAGAAAGATGGAAATTCCAGCAACATAATGACCTTGCCCCAGACTGGGTATTTTTACAAGCCTCCTTTGAAATATTCTTGGTGATGGTAACCATAGACTACTCCACTTTATTTGTTTATTTGACTTCTCAAATACATTAAACGGTACCACTGCTAGTCCACGTCATTATCCTGTTCATTTTTATGAATTCAAATTGAATAAAATATCATTCAGAGTAGAAAAACAGTTTTGATAAAGGACAAAAGATTGTTCTTACAGTAAGGTCCACTTACCCTGAGCTTTCTTCCAAACACTGTCACTTTGCCTTTTATCTGTTCTTTTCTCAGGCGCCATTCAATTGAGTTTAGGCCATTTTCCATTGGCAGGGAAATATTACATCGTCCTATGGTAGGGGTAACAGTACCAGCCAGGACATGAGGTTCACTGTGGAAGCTTATGCTCATTCCATTGGCATACATCACTCTCAAAGTGCCATTATTGCAGAGCTGGTAGCTATTCCTCACTTGATCTAATAAAATAACAAAAAACAAAGGTTAGTTACATTAGTCATAAAGAGAAGATAGCACCAATTTAACAGGTTTTTGTGGTGCTTCCACTGATGGCAAATAAAGTCTGCCTGCATTGTGCTACGGTAGATATTACCACCAGTATTGATTGTAAGGCACAATAGTATTAATGTTGCTACCCTGCAGAGGTGCTATAGTTTATACTGTTGTTTTCCATTTACTCTTAATTGTAAAAAAAAATAAAAAATTATAGTGATGTCTTTGAGCTCCATAATTTATGTATTTCCAAAACAAGCAAAACTCAGGGGAAAATTTTATTTTTAACTGAATTGCTGGATGAATAACAAGCCTATTAAATGCTGTGATGTAAAAAGAGGGAATTGAAATCTTTTGTCAGAAGTGAACAACTAATCCCTTCTTCTTTTCAGTCTTTTAAAAACTGCCCTCCCCACAGATACATAGCACCGTGTTATAGATTAGTTTTAAATCCCAAAGGTGCAATACCCCAACAATACAAACTGGCAGTCACAATCCTTTATGTGTCTCTGTGTCATTCTTTATCCCACCATAAAGAAGCTGTGCCAGCCAATCAGATGTCAGGCCTTTTCACAGACTGATAAAAGTTATAAAAATAAAACTGTACTTTTATAGCCATGTTATAGCTCCATTTGGTAAGACAATCAGAATGGAGCTTTTCAGTACTTCCGTTGTACACAGCTCACCCAAGCATCAATATCCGTCTAACAAAAAGGACAGCATCTGCATAATTAATCATTTGGTAGAAAAGAACTAAAGTCATGGAACAGGAAGTGTCAGAGGACAATAGTCTATAAATGTTGACATTTATATATCAGGAGACTATTGTAATGTGACAATGTTCTTATTCCTGTGACATTATCTCTTAATTAAAAAAACATCATCCACCAAACTCCTTTCAGTCTATCTTTGGTAACTGTGACTGTTTACACTGTGCTACGTCTACACTGCGTCTTTTCTGGCAGGGTACGTCTAGACTACAGGCTTTTGTCGACAGAAGTTTTGTCGACAGATACTGTCGACAAAGCTTCTGTCGACAAAGAGCGTCTAGACTACATCCAGTTCTGTCGACAAAGCAAGCCGCTTTGTCGACATGGCAGTGTAGATGCAAAGGACAGTTTAGATGCAATAACGCCTTCTGTCGACAGAACTCTGTCGACAGAAGGCGTTATTCCTCATAAAATGAGGTTTACAGCCGTTGACAAAACTGCTGAGTTCTGTCGACGTTATGTCGACAGAACTCGGCGGTAGTGTAGACGCAGGTATAGTTTTGTCGACAAAAGTCCACTTTTGTCGACAAAACCCTGTAGTCTAGACACACCCGCAGAGAGGATGCTAATGAAGCGCTCATTAGCAACTTCTCGCGCTTCATTTGCACATTCTCTGTCCGACGCTTTTTGTGCAAGAGGTTTTGCACAAAAACCAGCAGCGTAGATGGTTCCGTTTTGCACAGAGAACCCCTTTTGCACAAGATCTGTATACCTCCTTTTTTTGAGGCATAAGGATCTTGCGCAAAAGGTTTTTTTTGCGCAGAATGGACCCGTCTACACCGCTTGTTTTTGCGCAAAAACCTCTTGCACAAAAAGCACCAGAACAGAATATGCAAATGAAGCGCAAGAAGTTGCTAATGAGTGCTTAATTTGCATTGCCTCTTCTGCAAAAAAAGAGGCAGTCTAGACGTAGCCTGTGTCATATACAACTTTTGGTCCACGTCAGAAAGTTTCACACAAGGGAATATTTATTATTTTTGTTGCTGATCTCTTCTGTGGCATGCAGAGCTGTGGCATCAGTCTCTGATGTGGTGATGTTGCATTGACATCACATTTTTTTTTAACCAAGACATCAAAAAAGGGTCTGATCCTGCATTTTACTCCATCTTTTTGTTACTAAAGTCATAGCCAATGTTGCGCTGGAGTGTAATGCTCTCTGAATGTGGGTAGGGTAAATCTGACACGAAAGGCATAACCAAAGCCAATTTACAACAGATAATGATCACAATGTATTTGACTTAACTGGGGAAGACCATTTTCACAGATTATGTGTAGGAGTTTCTTCTAAGAACTTTATGATCTTTTTACTGCTAAAAAGTGCATTTAGGTATGAATTTGTTGAGAATGACCCCCATAAAGTACTAGAGAGATATTGCTGTTTGTGTCTAATGTGCTGAAAAGTACACTCTTGTACCTTGAACCACTGTATAGGAAGCCTCTACAGATGAGAGATTGGTAATGACTGTTACATCATCATCCCGGTTGGAATTCTCTATATCGATTGTAATAGATTTTTCCATTTCCCGGTGAAGGCTGGTCACCACTCCGGTGGGACGTGTTACATTGGTCAGGCGTCCTTCATGGTCATAGCTAACAGATAAATTAATGACAGCAAAATAAGCATGCATATAATTATTCCTTCCTTTAGTCAACATTACTAATGTAGCAGCGTCATGCTAACATATGGCATGAAACAGATCTTGATCTTCTAGAACATTCTGAGTCACTAGATATACTGTATTTGAAACACAATCTGTGGTTTTGAATTAAGCTTTTTCTGGACAAATTTTGATCTCTATTTCACCAGAGTAAACCTAGACAAACTCTAGCTGAATTAGTCCGGATTTACAGTGTTAACACTGGCCTGGTCTACAGTAAAGGTGAAATCGACTTAAAATACTCAACATATCTTAAATCGTGTTTTTGGACTGTCCACATAGCGGGAGGTCGATGGGAACAAATGCTGCAGTTGACTTCCCTTACTTCTCGTGATGAGCAGGACTACTAGCGCTGAAGGCGCGCCATCTCAGTTTGAATTGGTGGGGTCTTCACTAGACCCACTAATTTGAATGCTAAAAGATCAACCTCTGGAAGGTTGATTTTCTCTGTAGTGTAGACAAGCCCACTGAGAACAGTATTTGGCCCAGAATCAATACATATTTTAATATGTAAAAGCCACTACCACTGGATGAGCTAAGGAAAAATCATGCCTTTTTAATCTGCTAGAATTCTCTGTCAACAAGACATTGGATTAGAGAGAATTAGTTGATGTAATTTGTGAAAGGCTTTTTGAAAGTCATGAAAAAGTCCTTCACAAGAGACTACTGAGAAAAAGTAGTACTTACAAAATTCTGCCACAAATCAGCTCAGAAACAGAAAATGAAGAGCAAGAATTGATGGGCCATCTTCAGTTTGGTGAAAGGTTATCAGTAGGGTGCCCCCACATATCTATAACTAAGCACTGTGGACTAATATGTGTACTAATTTATTTTAAAAAGGAACAGAACAACGAGGTGGCAAAATCTGCAGAAGACAGAATTATTTAGATGAAGACTAGAAAAGACTGCGAGGAACTTTAAAGTGACCTCACGGAGCTAGGTGAATGGCAAGCGAGCTCTACCATTAACAAATGTAAGAGAATGCAAACAGGAAAGAATCATCTGAGCAACTCACACACATTGCTGGGTTTTACATTAGTGCAAGAAAAGGAAGTGGGAATCACTGTGGACAAACTAGGGATGTTAAATATCGATTAATTGAATAGTCGAGTAACCTCATGAATTCTTATCATTTACTTGACTATTCTATAGGCCCCAGGGGTGGGTCTGGCAGCCAGTGTGCTCCAGCCCCACTCCTAAGGGAGCCCCCTGCCATCCCGCGCTGCTGTCTCTCTATTAGAGGCAGCAGTTCAGGGAGCCAGGTGACAGCTGGTCTGCGAGGGAAGCCAGTTTAAAAACCAACTCCCTTCGTGGACCAGCTGCCTGCCACCCCGCGTTGCTGCCTCTGATACAGAGGCAACAGCATGGGGTGGCAGCAGCCCCTGTCCAGGGCAGGTGGTCTGAGCTCCCTGACCCAGCGCAAGCTAGAACTGAGCAGGGCTGCTGGCTAGCCTGCTAAAAAATTTGTGGCGGGAAGTGGGGGGGCGGGGGGGAGGAGAAATGTGTGTAGTATATAAGCTTATAAGCATTAACCTATAAGCTTTTTCTTATTGGTTAATCAGTTAATCAACTATAATATTACATCCCTAGGACAAACCATTGAACAGTCAAAGGCAAACAAAATATTACTATGTATAAGGAATGGAATAGAGAATATGGAAAATCTTCTAGAACCGTTTACATAAATCAGAGGTATGCCTTTGCATGGGGCACAGTTCAATTCAGACCACCCTATCTCAAAAATGATATAGCAGAAATCAAAGGGATTCAGAAAGAAGTGAAGAGAATTACTAGAAATATGAAACAAGTATCATAAAAATAGTGACTGATGAGACTGAGGCTGTTTCATTTAAGGGTGTATATAACAGTGTTATACAAAATCATTGTGTAAATGATACTTATAAATTGTATCATCAATGTATAGAGAAGTTATAGGGGCCAATATTACTTACTCTGGTCCCATAGAAAAACAGACTACAGCTAGACTGCAGGCTTCTTTCAGAAGAAGCTTTTCTGGAAGAGATTTTCCGGAAAAACTTCTTTCGAAAGAGAGCGTCCACACAGCAAAAGTGCATCGAAAAAGTGATCTGCTTTTTCGAAAGATAGCATCCATATTTATTGGATGCTATCTCGCATTTAAGCTGTGATTACTATGGACAGAGTGGCCACTAGGGCACCTGTGCTTTTTCCTGGAGGCCTCTTCTTTCGAAAACCCCCCCTCTTCCCCTTCTTTTGAAAAAAACCCTTCTTCCCCATCTACACATGTCTTTTTCCAAAAGAGCTCTTTCGGAAAAGGCATTCTTCCTCGTAGAAAGAGGTTTACCGCTGTTGGAAAAGCCCCTGCGTTCTTTTGACTTTCTGTCAAACGAATGCAATTGCAGTATGGACGTAAATGTAGTTTGTCTGGAAAAATGGCCGTTTTTCCGGAAAAACTCTGCAGTGTAGACATACCCTTAGAATTTTAATGAAATTCCAAGGCAGCACATTTAGAACCAACAAAAGGAAATACTTGTTTTTTTACTCATAGTGTTGTTAGCCTGTGGAACTGCTTGCACCTATGGATAGCTGATGCAGGCCACTGTCAAACAGGATTCTGGACTGCTCTGATCTGGTAAGACAATTCCTATGTTCCTAAAATGAAGTCCCAGGGTGAAATCCTGGCTTCACTGAAGTTAATGGGTATTTTGCTACTGACATCAGTGAGTACAGGATTTTGCTCCATGTTGTACATACAATAGGAGGGAAGGTAGGTAGCAGAGTTAGTGGGATGTGAGTGAGACCCAGAGCTAACCTGGCAACAGAGACATCACTGATTTTGCATAGGGCTGTTGATGAAAGCTTCCTTAATGGGAGATGTTGGTGGCTCATAGCCTGATTTCCTGGAGCTGGGCAGCAGACAGATAGAATGCATTTACTCAGCAATGACTATGATAGAGGCAGGACTTTGCCTGGGACATGATGAGTTCCTGGGAGAAGTTAGTACCTAAAATTCAGCTGGAAGCCATTAATCTTCTGGAAATGCCCTGACCCAGAGTTGTTATTACCATTGCAACATGGCAAGAGGGGAAAAGGTGAATGGATCCATCTTATTTTTTTTGGCTAATGGGTGAAATAGTTTCTGGGGTTCTCCAAAGATTGAATGCATTGTGATTATCCAAGCAGTTTGTCCCAATCATCTCTCAACATACCTAATACACAATATTCTGAGGGAAGACTTCACCATTTTTGCCACATTATTTGCAGGCCTCTCAAATGATCCCAGGCATCAATCACATTGTGCACCCCTTCTATGTGTCTGTGCCAATATTCTATTCTATACAGAGTTCTTATAATGTGTCCATTGTTTCAATATCTGAGCACTTATATACCCTGTGCACTCTTTGGCTACGTCTACACTGCAGTGCTATTTCGAGATACCAGAGGTATCCCGAAATAGCTATTCCATGTCTTTTGAGCATGCCCATTATTTTGAAATGTAACGGGCTTGCCATTCCAATTTCCCTGTAAACCTCATTCCACGAGGAGTAAGGGACATTTTGGAGGAGCAATTTATTTTGAAATAAGTGCTGTGTAGACAGTGCCGAATTTTGAAATAAGCTATTTCGCAATTGATTCCAAATAAGCTACGCAATTTGCACAGCTGTAATTGCATAGCTTATTTTGAGCTATGGTGCAGTGTAGCCACACCCTTTAAGCCACACCCTTTAAGGCCTGCATTCTGGCCTCCAGAAATTTAACATTTGAAATGGCTTGACAGCCTGTAGAAAGGATTTAACTAGGTTTGTTTCAAATAAGAAGCATAACAAAGGTGTAACAGCAACTTTTGAGCTTATGTGGAGATAGACAAGGAGTGTATCCGCATACATGTAAATATATCCTTAGAAAAACGAGCCTGATTCATGGGAAAACTTCATCATTTTCTTGGGACACTCCAAAAGCCCACTGGGATATCAATATGGTGTGCTATGCTGATAGGGATTTGCCTATATTTTAACTATTACTTAGCCTCATTAATAAAACAGCTTTGAGCCAGAACAGACTCAGGATGTTAACGCATCACAGTAAATTGGCTACACAGGGTCAGCTCCAACTAGATGCCTCTGTTTATCCCTGGACATATTTTTCCATGCGGAAAAATCTGCATTTTATACCCAGGGTTATGTTTCACCCTTTACAAATTGTTTCCCTCACATTAGGTATAATGCATATTCTTCTTGTAACTAAAAATGCCTCCGAGACACAGACAGCTTTGTGGATGGCATACTACAGATGTTTTGTAACTTAGATAGAGATGATCATGTGGCTTTGTTCTTTAATTACATGAAAAAACTTGGGCTGCAAGAGTATAGAATATGATCCGGGTGTTAATGCATATACAACTGGTGACATTCTAGATTAACAGAAGGCATAACCTTTCTTATCTACTAGCTATATATATTATTGTACATAGTACTTAGCCCAGCTGCAATACTTACTTGCAAAACAGAAGAGATAATTAGCTACTATCTACTCTTTCTCAAACATACTAATTTACTAATCTAGTGCCTAATCCTGTACTAAGTCCCAGGCATACTAATACATGGTGCTTAGCACCAGGAACAGTTCCACTAAAAGCACCTCGCAATTCTATGAAGACTATAAAAATAACATACAGTAGACTTCCGATAATCCGGAACCTATGGGACTTAGGTGGTGCGGGATTATCAAATATGCCGGACTATCAGGAGGTACTATAAGCAGGTTATATATATACTGTATACATTATATACTGTATATAAAGTGTTCTTAACCCTTTTTATTGTACATACTGTATACAGTATACTGTAATGTTTTAGTTTTTAAGCCTTTTACCCTTTTGCTCAGTTCAGCTGCTGCCGCTGTTACCTTGTGACTCATTTTTTGCCTAAGCTCACTCACTAGGCTCTTGCCATTTTGATGCCGGACTATCAGGAGTGCCGGACTATTGGATGCCGGACTACTGGAGTTTTACTGTATAATAATAACATATAATACTCTCAAGATTCATGTAAGCACATCACAGAACATGCATGTCATATTTCCACTTTAATAGTCCAATAAAAATTAGCAGATGTTTTCCTATAAAATCATGTCAAGATACCGTCTCAAGTCATGACTTTAAATTACACTTTGGGAAAGCAATATTGTAATTTTCGATGTTTGTAATAAAAACAGTTTTCTAATTATCAATTTAAAAATACATTTTGCAATTTGTCATAATTCTAAGTTATTGTAATATTGCCATTTTAGTTATTTAAATCTGTGTACTTTTAATTATTTTGTATCCATTCATTAAAATATGTGCTTTAGGTTTAAAGTGTGGTTTCTAGGAAATAAAACTACTAGGAAATAAAACTAGTTGATACTACCTGTGATCTAGTGAACCTTGAACTACTGATAATCAATGACAACAAAGTAAAAGTCTATCTCAAATCCCATGTACATCTCATCATTAAGAGTATTTCACAAAGGTCAGATACAGTTAATATTAATTTGATTCAGTGATCAGTATTTGGTACTCTCTTGGGCCTCAGTAATGTAACTAATTAAATAGCTGACATATGTTAAAGAAACAGGCCAGTTACATGTTAAAGATAACAGTTATGCAGCTTTATCAATAAGATATATGAAAATGAACAGATGTTCAATTTAGTGATCAAATTACACAGTGACCACCAGATGGCACTGTTTTTCTTTTTTATAAACCAAACACAAAAACAGAGATACTACCAATGTGCATTGATAATTCAGTTATATTTCCAGCTAGATCAACCAGGTACTTATTATGTTCATCTGTTATTTTTGTTTTATTTTCTTGCAGAAAGTCAGTGTTTAAGTAGTAGGTGACGATATGCTTTGGCATATGTTAGAGGTGCAAACCCATTGCTCAGAAGACAATCTTAGAAAAACAAACCTCAGCACAGTCATTTGTAAATAAAGCTTGAGAAACAGATCTACTCTTCAGCTACATTACAGCTTCACAGAGCAAACTATTCGGCCTTGCTAGCGAACCATGATTTTGATAATTACTCCAAGCTGGCTGAGCTGATTGAACACCTGCCAGACTCCAAAAGAACCATTCTCAGGGCAGTGAATCAAGAAGGCTACACCATTGCAACCCAGCCTTATTATCCACCATTGATGTGGCGCAGACAGCCACTAGAGCCATGTTATAAGTTTAACTTGGAAAAATTACTAACAAATATACACTAGTTAACTATTTCAGCAAAATCCTCAGTATCTAAATAACAATCTTGGCATCATTAAAAGCCAGAATATTCACTTTTACACATTCATCATATATATGTCTACTTATTTAGGAAACTCTCTCCTTGACAAGTAAATTACAATAAGACTATTAAGCACAGGATAATTGTTAGAGAAAATCTAGTTTGCGTTTCCATTTTTTTAATATACCTAAGCAGTTTATCTCTGATCCATTTCAGTTAAAGAGGAAATTCTGTCTTCTTTTAATCTACCTGCTCATGAAAACCAATGTGCTTTTGGACAATCTAGAAATTATATAAGTCACAGTAGGGTCTTACAGATACCTTGGGATCTAATTTCCTCACCTATCTCTAGAATGAACAATCAGTAAAGTTAATCAACACTTTATCTCCCATATGTAATATGAGTCCAATATCCTGACATTTGAACAGCAAGACTTGTAATTTGAGTTCCAAAAGAAACTAATATTGAAATCTCTTGTCAGAGGCAGCCTTGTAGGGTGCAACCACAAATGATTGTGTTGTGAACTGGGCAGACTAGTTTGGAAAAGGGGGCTTGAATTCTTTGCACTCCCACTTACAGCAAAGGAAGTTGGGCCGTAACCTGCAAACAGAAGTGCTAGTAACTGGCTGTGGGGTGGGGGAGTTCCCCACCACCCATCCTCTCCAGTGGGACTCACAGGTGCATAGCAGCTCACAGGAAGCATCTGTCTCAGGCCCTTATGCAAGGACCCTGCAAGATTATTAAAGTTAACAAAATCACACACGTGGCGGAAGGACCTATTGCATCAAGATTTAAAGGCCTGATTCAATGTCCACTGAAGCCAACAGAAAGACTGCCATTGATTTCAATGGGCATTACATTAGACCCTAATCACTCTCACTTGACAGAGAAATGCAAACTCAACAGATTTTAAAAAACTTTCTTACTCATAAAAGGTCGTCCACCCCGTTTCATCACTCTTTGTTGCCAAGAGCCCACTATTTCCATTGTAAGTCATTAATCCAAGCTCCAGGGTCTGGGTAGACACTACTTTGAGTCCACCATTAGTGCCAACGGCCAGTGTGACAATCTGATTGTCAGGCATCAGTAAATGGCGTGGCATTCCGTTGTTATCCCGACGAATTTTTAAGGAGTTACCGTTGTTATCGATCACCTCTGTGACATCATTATCGGTGTTGTAGCTGAAATTGTACAGATACTCTCCGGTAACAAGACTGAGGGTGTACTGGTGGATGCCATCAGCATTGAAGACATACAGTTCCTGTTCTCCTGGAGAAGCTGCTTCGTACTGGTTGACAGAGTTAAGAACGGGCCTGTTTTTACTAACAGCCCTAATGCGGATATTTCCAAGGTCCGCTATGTAGATAGTGCCATCTGGAGCCACAGCTAAGGAGGACGGGGAGTTTAAGATGGCGTCAGTGGCATAAGCATCGTCCCCAGAATAACAGTTACAGTTGACGTCATTTTTGCAGTCACAGTCTGAAGCTGCCCCTGCTAGGAGGCAGATCTCTCCATTGGTGGTTACCTGGCGTAGTCGATTAATTTTTTTCTCATCTGTCTCACTGATATAAAGGACTCCTGTGTGTGAGATGGCAATTGCACTGGCTGACTCCAGCGCAGAGTGAATGGCCAGTTTGCTAAGGGAGTAGTCTATCCCAGGAACCTGACAGTGCATGGGACGTCCAGCGATGATGCTAACCTGATGGTTTTCTGTGATCCGTAAAATGACGTTGTTCTCCAAGACATAAAGAGAGTTATCCATTGGATTGACAGCAAGATCAGTTGGCCACTCCAGCCGCACCTATGAACCACACGATAATCCATGGTTATTGTAAAACTCACACCAAAAAAGTAAATTGCTTTAAACAAATAATAATTATATGTGAAACAGCAGCAAATTAGTCAATGACTTAACAGAATAAATCTTGGAACTAAGTGCTATACTTAATACTTATAGGTGCAAACTTAAAATATGGACTGTGCTAACTTTGGTTAATCATGTATCTGTTACAAAGAATCTGTATTACTGAAATTCTATGGTAAGGAAATTAAAGGCAATCATAACACTAATTTCCATGATCTCAAACTTATTTCTCGATAACTGTGTAAATAACTTGTGTTAACCGCTGCAAGAGGGTAGGTTCATTCTTTTCAGTAACTAATTATATAAGCTGCTATCCTGCCCTGAATAATACCATCAATACCTTCTAAATCCTTTTTCAGAGGAGTCTAACATACTATATTTTCTACAGAGAATGGCCAGGCAATTATCCAAAGTAAATAGCCATCTGTTGTATGGCACATGCACAAAGAGGAGATAAAATTCTACCTGGGTGACATCCATGCTGGAATCACAGCTTAGTGGTCGAACAGCAGTTAGGTCATTAGAGCCCAGCAGAGTTGATATAATTCCATTCTGATCAACTTTCCGAATCATAGTGGCATCAACAAAATACATGAGCCCGTACTTATCCACTGCAATTCCTACAGGTTTGCAAAGTAGGCAACAGTCAGTGCTCTGGTCTTATGCTTTATTGATAAGTTCATTCCAAATATAGATGGTTACAAGGTGCTGCTTTTTTGTTCATTCCTATTTTTTCAATCTGACACTGCAGTACAGATCCTTGGCTAAATCAATGTACCTCTGTTGAAGTCAGTAGAACTATGCTGACTTATTCTGTGTTTTTTTAACAAGTCAGACTTAATCTTGAATCTTCTCTTTACTTATTATTTTGACCTATTCTCTTTTCTGCCTTTGCATAAGAAACTTGAAATTATTTCAAGAAAGATATATATAAGATATATAAAGAAAGATTTTTCTCCTTGGTTCTTACATGAAAAATTTGGATTTTGTTTCTCCTGGTTGATTCTGTATGTAATTTGAGAACTTGTAGGTTTTGACCCAATGGACATAATAAAAAGGACCCCGAGTGGAAGTGGTTTTCATTCTGGATGTTTCAAAATTCTTTAAGCTCCATTCCCGCCAACATTCATGTCTGGTCTCGCATCGTAAATTAGGTTGGTATAGCTACATAGCTCGGGGGTGTGAAAAATCCACATCCCTGAGCATCACAGTTAAACTGAACTAACCCTGGTATAGACAGCACTAAGTTGATGGGAGAATTCTCTTGTCAACCTAGCCCTTCTCAGGCGGTGGAATACCTATGCTGATGGGAGTAGCCCTCCCATTGGCTTAGGAAGCATTTTCACTGAAGCAGTCGAGCAGTTCCAGTATTTTAAATGTAAATAAGCCCTGATACATGTGCTTAACTTTACACATGTCCGTAGTCCCATTGCATTCACTCTGGCTGCTCATGATAAATACAAGCAACTGTGTAAGTGCTTGCAAAGTAGGAGCCTTTGTGGGGGGTTTCTGTTTGGTTTCAACAACACCTATTTAACTCAAATAATTGAAAGAAAATCTCTGCAAAAAATTTACAATCCCATCATTTTATATAGAGGGCTCCCAAGCCATTGATTTCAGTGTTCCAAGCAAAATAGCAAACACAAGACTATATTCATGATTTCATTTGTGATGAAAAAAACCCCCCTTAAAAGTCACCAAACACCCTTAAAATTGTTTATGGCTCCTTACAATAAATTATAAAAAAAATTAAAAATACAGATCCATTTTTTTCCCATTTGAGGGATTAGGCTAAAGGACATCAAACTGAAATTAATAAAAATATCAGGCATCCTCCCACCCTGAGGCTACGTCTAGACTGCAGGCTTCTTTCGGAAGAAGCTTTACTGGAAGAGATCTTCGGAAAAAACTTCTTCCGAAAGAGAGCGTCTACACTGCAAAAGCGCATCGAAAAAGCAATTTGCTTTTTTGAAAGATAGAGTCCACACAGTATGGATGCTATCTTGCATTTAAGATGGGATTATTATGGACGGAATGGCCACTAGGGCACCTGTGCTTTTTCCTCTTTCCTCTTCTTCTGAAAGAACTCCCTCTTCCCCGTCCACACACGCCTTTTTCCGAAAGAGCTCTTTCACAAAAAGGCTTCTTCCTCATCGAAAGAGGGTTACCAATATCAGAAAAACCCCTCTGTTCTTTTGATTTTCCCCCAAAAGAACATGATTGCAGTGTGGACATAAGTGAAGTTTTTTCAGAAAAACGGCTGAGTTTCGGAAAAAACTCTGTAGTGTAGACATAGCCTGAGAAAAGGATTGTGTTTCACACATTGGTGTGTTTTCCAGTCTGCAAGTTTCCTTTTAGGAGGAAGCACTATTAAGTGAAATCACGTTCAGGTCTTCTTTTGCAGCAAACAGCAAAAGGGTAATAAAGTTTGCTTTAACTAAACAAAGCATGATCGCTTGCCAATCCACTGTGATTAAAGCACAGAATAAAAATTACCATGCAAGTAGTGATTTAATTACTAGATAATTATATCCAGATCCAGCCTAGCCTCAGACAATTGCTTTCTCCGATTTCTTTTACTTCTTTTACCTCGAGGGCTCATTAGGGTTGCGTCCACTGCCTTCCCTCCATCTCCACATCTGGCTTCATCAAATGGCAGACACTGCTCTCCAGTCCCTGCCACCACTTCAGAGTTACCAGCCAAGTCTTTTGCACCAGTGAGGGATTTAACTCGGTAAATTCGTCGGCTGTTGGTGTCTGATACGTACAGCGAACCCGAAACGGGATCCACAGCCAGGTAATATTTGTGGGCAGGATTGTTGCTTTAGAAGGGAAAAAACAACAGAAAACAGAGCTGGCTAAGCAATCTAAAAACATCCCAGACCTTTTGGCCTTAGACAGTTATCTGCCATTTAAAGAATTGGAAATAACAGTTTGACATCTTAATAACCTGAAATATCTGAGTTACTACCTCCGTTTAAGGACTTTGTTTTACTTTCCTTCTGAAACCCTTTATTTTCCACAGTGCTGATATATTAGGGCTTCATTTGGGCTCACTGTTTTTAAAAATACATTAACTACAAACTCTACAAATGGCTTGTGTGCAACATAAACCAAAGAGAATGAAAAATGAATAATGTCTCTGGGTTCTAATTACAGACTGGTCAGCATTTTCTGAAAAGCGTAGAATTTGTCCTGCCTTTTTACAATGACTTTCTTGCCAGCCCACAAAATAATACACAGAAGACCCCACAAGCAAATAAAAAGCAGAGTAGCTGACTGGCCTGTTCAAAGGCACTTCCCTCCTTCTACTGTTATCCCCATGTGCTCTCCAGATGGATAAATGTGATAGTTAGTGTTCTTAAATGTTAAGTATCAATGAATTCATGCTCAGATAATTAATACAGAGAAAGTGAGACAGTGGAAGTGCCTAGCTCATAGAGTGATGCTCTAAATCCATCACCAGCTGGGCTGAATTCTGCACTATGCTGAACCAATGTGTTCAGAAGGGACATTTCCCCAGTGTGTACTATTACATCTCCGTATTATTCCTTTGCCAGGGATTGTTTCTATCAAGCAAGTGCTTAATGCATTGAAGTAAACTAGTAAAGAGTTTTTAGATTCTTCTTTCAGTACTCCTATAATACTTTGAAAGGGGGCCAAATCTTCTTGGTTATTATCATTCTTGTACTTCTTTGAAAGCAGAAATCTCAGGAATGAGATGAAAGCACCGGTCTCGGAGTTGTGAATACTCTGACACCAAATTCATGAGGTCGTACATAAGCAGAAGATAGGTGCATAAAATATTTATCTTTAAAGCCAGTTTGTTTTCATTTGTTCCTATGCCAGATAAAATATGGATCACTTACAGTATAGGAAGTTGGCTGTGTAATTAAAATCAGAGAGTGCTCCAGTATTTGACTTTACCCTGGCCTACTCTTTTACTAACTAGTCATGATTTGTTATAAAAGTGGATGCTCAGCTGGATTACTGCATCTGTAATGAAACAATAATTTTTGACAGTTTATCAAATTCTGGGATCATTTTAACAAGCCATCTGCAAACTGCAAAATGTCAGTTTCAGCCATTAATACATATATCTAGAGTTGGAGCAGAGGAACACTTGCAAAACCTTGCCTGGCAAGATGGATTCACTTTAATGTGTTTTCAAACAAGATCTCGATTATATCTGCCAGCCTTGTGAGCCTACGGTGAGCTCCTTTAAGGTCAATAGAGATTTTAAAAGTGTGGAGGACAAATAAAGAAAGTCAGCTAGGAAGACATGCTAAGAAGTAGAGTTATTTGCCTCCAAAGATCCATATTCCTGGATTCATGTGGCAAAAGTGCACAACTCCAAAAGTGAGGATATGTTGAGGCAAATTATGATGGAGGAAATAAGCCATTTCTTCATTAGACTCTCACTGGAGGTCTAGCCACTGGCACCTTCTGCGGATGAATTATCAGCAGTGCACAGGCAACTGTGCATTTGTGTCGACAGCCAGATTTTGGGGAGTGAGGAGGGACCGAGAAAGCAATCGATTGTAATCCTCCTACTCGGCAACAGACTGACACTGCCTGTAACATGGCATGATTCTGAGGCAACAACATATTCTGCACTTTGCAAAAAACGGTAGAGTCTGGAAAGGAGATTGATTTGGCTGACATTAAATGGGGAGCGATAATACCATCTGCGGAAGTCTCATAGGAGCACACAAATGAAGAGATGGAAAGTACAGTAAAGAAACAGAAAATACTTGGCAGTTTTAATCCATGCAAAGATCTCTGAATCCTTTACAGAGATGGGCAAGTGCTATTACATCCATTTTACAGAGGAGGAAACCGAGGCCCAGCGCAGTTAAGTGACTTGTGTGGTGGTGCAGAGTGAGATCAATGGAACAGCTGGCATTAAAACTCAATCTCTCAGTCCTCTATCTTTTCACTAGGTCATCTCAACACCTCCTCTCCTGTCTCCCTCCCTCACCAAAAATATTTAGCTGAATTTTCTATCTTTGCCTAGGATAAGAGCGGAGTTTGAGGGAAAGCCCTTAAGACGTTGACTTTAGCTAGCAGGACCTCTGAGCTTTTCAGCAGATAAATTCTCAGGGCTGTCAGACAAAAAAATGTTAATTGTTGCTTTGAGGCTTTCTCCTCTTTCATGCTGGTAGACATACTCTCCTTTACTATTGGGGAGCAGGTTCTGTCCCCATATTCGCTCTGCAGGTAGGTCCTGCTTAATTGAGGGGAAGATACTAGGCACTGCGAAATAGGGTGGAAGAATCTGGCCTACTGAGGGTACCTCCTGGGCCTCCATCTTTCTTATGCCGCCGTTAACATGCACACGGAGCTCACCGTCCCTGCCTGCCATAAGAATTCCATTCAGGCGAGGCTCATGATACAGTGATCTCATGCAGAGTATCGATCATCATTTGGTGTCCCAGTTCATCAGCACAAGAGACACAGCTGATCTATCTGTGTTTGCTCTCCATCCTGCACCCAACAAGGACAGCCAGGGGGTGAATCTATCCTGTGGGCACAGTGGCAAGCTCACGAGATCTCAGGGGCTGTTTCCTTTAAGTTTGATAATGGGGCAAATAAACTTTGGCAGATGGAAACTGATCTCCAGTGATGCATCTTCATTACTCCCAAAACGAAGCCAATGGCATATTTCCTCAACTACAGACATACCATATGGAGAAATGAAGAGTTCCCAAACTAGCGTTTGACTGGCTAAGCAGCTTTGGCCTCTCCCTTTGCCATTTAAAATCCCTTTAATAGATGCATATGAAGGGTTTAATAAAATAATCAGTGTTGCTCAGAGATATTCAACTACAAGGTCTCATCCCATAGCACTGACGAGTGAATATAACACTTAAGACCATGAAATCAACGGGACTCAGCCTGGCAGGAAGCTGGGCATCAGCATAGGCAGGAGTGGGTCTTAGAGCCTGATTCTCCTCTCGCTTACACCAGGGTAACACTGTTCATTTCACTTATTTCTTACACTTAAATACTCAAAAAAGCCACCCACACACGAAGCTCTAAATGTCCTAGCAACTGGTCAGCTTTACAACTGCAAATAATGCCCCCGCCAACACAAATAATTACACAGATAATGAATTAACTCAGCCTCCCTCCTGATTTATTCCACTGTGAGATGGAAATAAGACAGCCTCTGCTGCATCCATCTTATCCTGGGCTCAGGGGATATGGGGAACCATCAGACTGTGGTCTCCAAGGGACCATACACCATCTAGGGACTGCACAGCTCTTCCCATTCTGGCCACTCTCCTTGTTCTACTTCGCTCCTCCCTTCCATTGGGGCTGTGAGGAGAAAGGCACAGGGGCTGCGTACAATCGCTGGGGACACCCTGCATAATGGGTTTAATGCTCAGGGGGTACAAAAAGAAGAGTGTTTTCCCCTTGACTGCCTTTGAACTAGAATCCTGTCAATGGCTTGGTCTACATTTCTACTTAAGTTTCTGTAAGATACGTCACACAGGAGTACCAACCCTGAGCAATGTAGCTTTCACTGATCTAATGCTGTATCCACCCTGCGTGTTTCGATGGGAGACGCTCTCCTGCCGACTTACTTTCCACCTCCTGGGGAGGTTGAGTACTAAAGTGGATGGGAGAGTGCTCTGCCATCGACCTATTGCATCTTCACCTGACCTGCTAAATCGATGCCACTGCACTGACCACAGCAGTGCCGATTTTGCGTGCCAGTTTAAAATGGATTTTAAACGCCAGTTAAACTAACTAATCAATTATACAACTAGACCACCACATTGTTAATAGTCAGTCAGTATAAGTAAGAATCCAGAACAATTATTAATTAATTGAAAATAAGTTTTTGACCCACTTTCAGTTCATTAGTGCCTTTGTGAACCCTGTCCAGCATTTACAATAGCTACTGCTGTAGTTTGCCTCAGTCATTTAGACCAATTACAGACCGCAGGGAGAAATGCTTATGTAAAAGTTAACTTTGGGTTCATTATACTTGCATTCTACTAGAAATTCCTAATTACTGTCAGAACTTATTTGGTTTCTTTTTGGCCGCATTTCATAATTGCTAATGCTTATCATATTCATAACACACAATTAGCACATAAAATGTTACTATATTTGGTACATGAAAAACGTTACATTACACAAAAAGCACAACACAAAAAGCAAACACAGTGAAGCAAACAGACTGTATCAAATTATATGGGAAAGAGCTCTTGGTCTTACCTATGTTTAAACTCTTTATTTCTTTATAGAAAGGGAACAGAAGGAAAAAAAAGAACAAACAGTTAGCTGAAGAATAAGATGGTAAAGCAAACATAGCATTTTGTTTTTATTTTACAAAAGAGAGGAAATCTCTCTTCAACTCTAGCTTTAAGTTGGTTTCAGGATGAAGCACGCCAGGGGGTGTTGTAATCACCTGATAGCTCCCTGCTAAGATACCCTCCCTCAAGGCATATTTCCCAAGACCGTTACTGGATTATTGAAATAATTATCAGGTGGAAAAATATTCATCTTGTGTGCCGAGAGGAGAAGAAGCATTTTGCCACAGAGAACAGTGCACTTAGTGGAGAGGTGTGGTTAATATACAGTGAAACCAGCACTAGGATCACCTCTAACAGTCAAAAGCGACCACTGTAAACTACTCAAAAGTAGTTTCCGAGAAGAAATTTTTTTAACCTTTAGACTAATTTTTACTAAGCAACTCATTTTTTCTTCCTTGGTCCCTGTGGTGGTTGCTCAAAGCAGGTTTGACTGTGAATGCAGGCATTGATCAAGAAAGTCTCTACACTCTTCAGAGTGATTCTTTGGCTAGTGCTATTTGACAACAAAGCAGTAAGAGACTGAACAACGGGAACTGTGTTGTATCAATTGATGCCTAGTATGCTGGCTAGGCCTGAGGCCAAAAGGCAAGTGCCCTCTACACTCCCAGATGTAGATGAATATTTTTGTGCCAGGAGTGTTATTGTGTTTATACAATTTTGTTTAAAAATACATGGTGAGTGGAATACCGATGATGTACATGACTCCTGAGCTGCAGCTCTTGAGGCACAGTTGGAATCTTCAGACTTTGAAAGTTTTGCTCCGTCAATTGGGCTATGTGACAATCCTGTCTCAAATGTCTGACCAGCTAGTGATGTCAATTGATATCTTGGGGTAATTTTATATTGCTTAGTGAAAGTGAAATATCATGTATGATTCTGTTCTTGTTTAGAATTTTACACTGGTGTAACTCTATTGACTTCCATGGAGTTACTTACCATGATTTACACTACATATGTAAGACCAGATTGGTGTTCGTTAGCTGCCATAAATGAAGGAATATTTTGGTATTAATTAGGGAAATATTAGAAGCTTTAATAAAACTGCACATGTGCTAGTTTGGGATTCTGGTCTTGTTCATACCTAAGGGCCCAATTCCTCAGACTTCTTACTCCTGTAATTCTTACAGATTTTAATGGGACCACTCTTCTGAGTGAGGATGTTTTCTATAACATTTGAAGGACTAGAATCAGATTCTGTTCTGAGAACACAGATGTAAACCAATCTATGTAAGTCCAAAGACCGTATTGAGTCTGTTGTGGATTTTCCATAGAACCCAACATTAAATAGTGTCAGTAGGCCAAGAAAACTGTGCTATGGAAAACAGACTTTAATAAAAGACAAGAGCAGCCAGAGAGAAGCATAAAGAAAGGATAAGCACCCTGACCTTTGCTGATGTGCTTTCTTATTTTTTACCATATTCGAAAGAGGCTGAGATTGATACTTGTTCTTTACCCAGCCCACCAGAAGTGAAGAGTGATCAAACAAGTCCTCTTGTAAACTTTGGGCGAACATTTTCAAACTCGGAAGCCTACAGCTAGGCACCTATAAAAGTGACCTGATATTCAGAGATGCTGAGATGACATGGGAATAAATGTTTTGAAATTAGGCACCTCTGTTTGAAAATGTAAGCCTTTACTTATAAACATTATAGAATCTTAGAAATGTAAGGCTGGAAAGGACCTCAAGAAGTCATCAAGTCCAGCCTCCTATGCTGAGGCAGGACTAAGTAAGCCCAGACCATCTCTGACAGGTGTTCACCCAATCTATTCTTAAATACCTCCCATGACGGAGATTTCCCAGCATCCTTTGGAAGTTGATTACTGTGTTTCACTATGCTTATAGTTAAAGTTTTCTCTAATATCTAACGTATATCTGCCTTGCTGCGGATTATGCTGATTACTTCTTGTCCTATCTTCAGTAGACATGAAGAATAATTGATCACCCTCCTCTTCATGACAGCCCTTTACATATTTAAAGTCTTCTTTTATCAAGACTAACACTGTCCAGGTTTTTTACCCTTTCCTCATAGGTTAGGATTTCTAAACCTTATATCATTTTTGTGACTCTTCTCTGGACATTTTCTAATTTCCTAAAATATGTTGTCCAGGTTGGACACAGTGCCAAGTAGAGAGGGCCTCTTGTGTCTCACATACAACACTCCCATTAATACACCTCAGAACAATATTAGCCTGCTTTGCGGTTGTGTTACATTATTGATTCACGGTCACTGTGTGTTGCTCTATAAACCTCTGCATCCTTTTCAGCAGTACTACCACTTGGCCAGTTATTCCCTATTGTTTAGGTGTGCATTTAATCTTTCCTTCCTAAATGAAATACCTTGCCCTTGTCTTTATAGAATTGTATTTTGTTGATTTCAGACCAAGTCTCCAATGTATCTATTTCTTTGGAATACTTATTCTGGCCCCTGAGCTGACTGCCCTCCCAGCTTGTGGCACAGCTATTTTCCTGAAGGCAGGTGAGAGCCCAATTGAATGGAATAAATTAATCATGTAAAATGAGGAGTCATAGAGTGCAATGATGTTCTACAATGATAAATGTTTATGGTGGGTCACACAGCCACACAAACTACCTGCTCTGAGCACATATTGATCTGCTAATAGGAAATATGGCCAGTTATTATGAGCTGTGGTTATTTCACGTCTGTTGATAATAATGACAAGTCTGTTTTCTAGAATGATATTTTAGGTCATCCCAGGGGTAGAGAGGCTTGGATGTGCATTGATGCACAAAGCAGGTGTCAGGGAAGGGAGTAGCCCTGATTCTGACCTCGCTTATGCTGAAATAAAAAAGGACTCACTCCACTGAAGTCAACAGAATTACATCCGTGGAAAACCAGGGTGAGATCAAAACCAGACCCATCATTGCTTCCTAGCCCAAACACTTTGCTATGTTTCTCAGGCACTGAAAGTGAAGTGGATGGTTATTGGTGGAATAAGAGAAATAGGCGAGCTATTTGAATTGCTCGAGGTTTTTGGCAGCTCTTTGAAGTTTACAAGAGCAGTAGTTTGATCACATTGCATCTCTTGATTCCCAACAAGTGAGCTGCAGAAGTATCAAGAAGGTGTTCATATAGGACCCAATCCTATAATTTTTCCTTGTGTGAGTAATTAATGTGTCCACAGACTAAGCAGCAAGAGTAAGGACTAGTCACATGAGTGAGGTTTGCAGGAATGCCCCATCCTTTCCCAGAAAGAAGAAAAAGCACAATGAAGAAAAATGGGTGAAATGGTTCACTATATACTGGTGCCTTTTCTATTTATGTGACCAGATCTTCAGCAACTGTGAACAGTGAAATAAATTTTAAGAACTCTAGTATCCATGCATGCGGCTCTGTGATATCAACCTGACTTGAACTGCATTGACCAAACCGAAAGAAAGATATTTAAAAATGCGGGGAAGGGGAAAAGAATGGGGACAGTGGCCATCAAATATGCTGATACCAAAAACTCTTCTGAACTCTCAAGGCTTTAAAGCCCTGGCATATTTCTCTGGTTCACCAATGACAGTCAATCCCATTGTCTTGAAAACTAGGTAGGCTTTGTCTAACAGTGAAGGGAGACTGTATTAAGTGATTAACAAAAAGAGAAAACAAATTGTTCTTTTCTTTGATCATCTTCCTTTTTTCCACTCTTTTAACAGTCTAATAATTTAATCAGCCATAGGTACTGAGCTATGCCTTTCTGTGCCCCATTTCTGCATTAGAAACTCATCAGGTGTCATGTGACAATGGTTTAGAAAATTATAAAAAGGAATAGGAAAATTTGCTTTCAGCACAGGTAACATACTTCAAAGGGCTTACATTTGGCACCTTACCTTAATTCCAAAATACTGGTGACATTCCTAGATGGGAAGATGCGCCGAATATAGTTAAAATCCCCAACAAAGAGGCTTCCATCTATTCCCACTGCAAGTGCCACAGGGGCCAAAAGCTTGTTTCCTTCTGCAAGACCATTGCAACTGGGGCAGGAGATGCTCCTTCGGCGCCCGTTCCCCATAATACTGGTAATCACGGCTGGCTGCTGAGTTAGAAACTGATTCTCTCCACTGCCTTTATGCAAAATACCTAACAGGGAAGGGAAATGGAAGTGGTTACTATGAGAATTTGGAAAGTTGGCTTTTAGAGGGCCTGATTTTAACAAAGAATCGGACAGTGGTTCACAGATATAAGGTGAAGTGCAGTCAGCTAGATGGGCTCACAACATTGTAGTGGGCAGAGGGATAGTTGTTGTTTTCAGGGCAGCCTGTGCAAAAGAGTTGCTTAACTTGCAGTAAAGATAAAGGTATAATGTTGGATCTTATTAGAAGACATTATAGTACCCAATCGTTATGAGTCAAACCATTGTCATATATCTCCTCTTCTCCCATAGCACAGAAGCAGTTTAAAGGAAGACCACTGTTATAATGTCATCAAGTAGAAAGCAAAGCAAAGAGGCAAAGAACTAACAGCACTTGCTCTTGCTAAGCATAGCCCCTGAGCCTCCTCTATGTGGAAGCTCTTGTGTTAGCTCTCCAGTTCTTTTTCTTCTCTGCCTCTCCCTCTTGCTGTCCTTCTCGCTCATCCAAAGAGAGCAAAAGAGATGGAGAACAAAAGGCAAAAGGAAAAAGTCACACACAAGAGCAAAATGTCTGAAGAGGCTTCCAAGGGTTCGAGGGAAAGCGTGGAAGGCAGAAGAGCACCTCCATTCCTGTGGGTGGAAGGAATGTCTGAATTGAGACTGCCAGCCAACAATCATGTAAGTCCTGCTTCTTCTAGATCTGCCAAGGCATCCCATCTCTAAACAGCATGGAAAAGCTACCACTAACAATCTGGTCAAATACCACAGAAAATACTGTAGGAAACAAACAGCCACCTGTTCACTTGGAAAGCTCAACCTGCCATATAGCATCCATGAATGTATGTGTTAACTAAACTAATTTTGAACACTACACATAGGTTTCTTGTGCAATTAATTATTCTGCAACTTCCGCATGCAAACAACAGAAAGAAGGTTCTTGAAAAAAGTTTGCGAGGGACACAAAAATATGCTAAGTTTTCAACTTCCTTAGTGGTATTGAAAAAAATATGAAGAGTAATAACAATTTTAAGTCTGAATGCACAGCTAGTAGCTCAAAGCACTTAAAGTGTAAGACATAGAGGGTGCGTCTACACAGCAGGGCTTAACTCAAAATAAGCTATGCAAATTGAGTTAGCTTATTTTGAAATTGGGAGCGTCTACACAGCACTTATTTCGAAACAGAGCACTCTTCCTCCGACTTCCTTTACTCCTCATACAATGAGGGGATACAGGAGTCAGAGTAAGAAGTCCTCCAGCTTGACAGTATTTCAACATTATTTTGAAATAACTGCTGGCTGTGTAGACGCGGACTAATTATTTCAAAATAATGCTAGTTATTTCAAAATAACATTGCTGTGTAGACATACCCAGGGAGAGAAACAGTAGAAGTGATGACAGGGGGTAGTCCAACAGGAATAATTGGAGAGAAAGAGAATAGTTAGCAATTGCATATTAAGTAGTTAATGGAGCTTCACTTTGTTTTGCAAAAACAAAAGGAAAAACTATGTAGCACTTTAAAGACTAAAAAGATGGTTTAATAGGTGATGAGCTTTCATGGGCCAGACCCACTTATGACTGTAGAAATTTTTGTCCTTTTTCAGACTATGAGCTTTTACGGGTAAGGCCATGTCTCCCTATTTGTCTGTGAAGCACATGGCCCATTTTAGGTGCTTATTATAATATAAATAATACTAATAATTTAATTGCAGAAAAATTACACAATTACATGGATCAAACATAAAAAATGGTGCAGTTACAGCAATAAAAATAATTTGTGTGCTGAAATCTTGCACATTTAAAGCCTTTTACTGATCCACAAATGCTACCTGAATTCTTGTTGTCCAGCTTCCTAGGAATCTCTGGTGGCCTAAGCAAAATACAGGACTATGTAGCACTTTAAAGACTAACAAGATGGTTTATTAGATGATGAGCTTTCGTGGGCCAGACCCACTTCCTCAGATCAAATAGTGGAAGAAAACAGTCACAACCATATATACCAAAGGATAAATTTAAAAAAATGAACACATATGAAAAGGACAAATCACATTTCAGAACAGAAGGGGGGATGCGGGAGGGGGGGAAAGGTAAATGTCTGTGAGCTAATGGTGTTAGAGGTGGGGAAAGGTAAATGTCTGTGAGCTAATGGTATTAGAGGTGATAATTGGGGGAAGCTATCTTTGTAATGGGTAAGATAGTTAGCGTCTTTGTTGAGACCGACGCGTAGAGTGTCGAATTTTAGCATGAATGACAGTTCAGAGGATTCCCTTTCAAGTGCAGATTTAAAAGGCTTCTGAAGCAGGATGCAGGTAATTAAGTCGTTGAGACAGTGTCCTTTCTGGTTGAAATGGCAAGAAACTGTTTTTTCTTTGTGATCCTGTCTAATATCTGTTTTGTGGGCATTGATCCTTTGGCAAAGTGTCTGAGACGTTTGTCCAATGTACAAAGCAGACGGACACTTTCGGCACATGATAGCATAAATTATATTTCTGGATGCGCAGGAATATGTATTCTTGATCTTATAACTCACTTGGTTAGGTCCAATAATGGTATCAGCAGAGTGGATATGTGGACAAAGCTGGCAACGGGGTTTGTTGCGAGGGAAGGTACCAGGGTTGGTATTAGTGTGGTATGTCCTGTGGTTGTTGGTAAGAATCATCTTGAGGTTAGGTGGTTCTCTATAGGAGACTATGGGTCTGTCTCCCAGAGCCTCTTGGAGTTTAGTATCCTGTTCCAGTATAGGCTGTAGTTTATTGATAATGTGTTGGACAGGTTTAAGTTGGGGGCTGTAGGTGATGACAAGTGGTGTTCTATTGTTGGTTTTCTTGGGTCTGTCTTGAAGTAGATGGTTTCTAGGTATTCGTCTGGCTCTTTCAATTTGCTTTTTTATTTCTCCGGGTGGGTAGTTGAGGTTTATAAATGCTTGGTAGAGATCCTGAAGTTTCTGGTCTCTGTCAGTGTGATTAGAGCAGAACCCTACGCAACCAACACCCCCAGCTATCTCCGAGACACTACTGACTTCCTAAGGAAACTACAAAACATCAATAACCTCCCCAAAAACACCATCCTTGCCACCATGGATGTAGAAGCTCTATACACCAACATCCCACATGAAGACGGATTACAAGCAATTAGAAACACTATCCCGGAGGACACCACTGCCAACCTGATAGCAGACCTATGTAACTTTGTTCTCACCCACAATTATTTCCAGTTTGAGAACAACTTATACCTCCAGATCAGTGGCACAGCCATGGGTACACGCATGGCCCCACAGTATGCTAATATCTTTATGACTGACCTAAAACAACGTTTCCTCAACTCCCGTCCCCTTTTACCCCTTCTCTACTTACGCTACATCGATGACATCTTTATGATCTGGACGCATGGCCAAGAAACACTGGAGACATTCCACAGAGATTTCAACAACCTACACCCCACCATCAACCTCAGCCTGGACCATTCTACACGAGAGATCCATTTCCTGGACACCTCAGTACAAATCAACAATGGAAAATTAGACACCACCCTCTACAGAAAACCCACCGACTCATACAGTTACCTACATGCTTCCAGCTCCTATCCAGCACACACCATACGATCCATCATCTATAGCCAAGCCCTTCGATACAACCGCATCTGCTCTAATCCCACTGACAATGAATCCTACTACCCTGTAAATGAGGGTTACAGGAGTCAAAGTACAAAGTCCTCCAGTTTGATATTTCGAAATAAGGGCTTGTAGTGTAGACACGCTCTTTCTTATTTCGGAATAACTCACATTATTCAGAAATAACGCTGCTGTGTAGATGTACCCTTACTATCCTGACATTTTCTGGTTCCTAGTATCATAAGTCCCTGACACCATGGTAGGTTCAAAGAAGGTATTTTTTTCAAGTTTGCCTGGTATAAAGTTATTGTGTTATGAACTAGGGAACCCCCTTCAGTTGCTAGTGCTGCAGCAACATCTGTGTGTAGCTTATTGCTTGCTGTGGCAGCAGAATAGATGGCTTGAAGGAAATCTAAACATATTCACACTAAACAACATCTAAGGGTTGCAAAATTTTCCAAAACTAAAAAATGTGGAAGCAGAATTGTTGTTTTTAAGAGTTGACGCAGTAGGCCAAGGTAGCTGACTTTCCTCAGGGGGTGAGGGACAGGTGGCAAATGGATTTGTTTAGTCAACCTTATATTACACAACATCTGGTTAGATCACTAGGCAGTGTTTTTTGCAGCAGGTCTATGTTATCATTAGTAGGAAAGCAGGGACTTCGAAGTCTTCTTCTGATGTCACTTGGTCCTTTCGATTGCCACGTTGCTGGCCTTTGTCCAACTTGAGTTTGATATTATGATTATTATGGGACTGGGGTCTCCCAGGTCACTCAGTTTATTTCTCTGAGTTTTCTCTGGGTTTATCTTTCAGGAGGATTACAGGAGGCAAAGGGTCAGAGAAGATTGGCAGAATAAGGGGAGGAAAAAAAAGGCTCAGTGGAGCAGAAGGAAAAACTTGGGAATTTAAGAATGTGCTACTCTATGGCAGGGAAAGAAAAGATTCTTGGTAAAATGAGAGACTTATTCTTAGAAACAAAAATATTTCAAACTTCACACAACTTTTCAGAAATGTAGCGAGAAAAACAGTAAATTTGGATTTTTCAGAATTAAAATATAAACCATGCAATGAAGTTTCTACATAGAAGTTGCTAAGATGGCATGTAATTCAGAAAATACAATAAATCAGTTAACTCACCACTCTTGACATTAAGTACATGATGTTTATCCAAAGACCAGCCCCCTAGATTTGAGGGATCTAGTTCAAAGCCTTGCAGCAACGCTGTCCTCTTCTCCCATAAAATCAGGCTGGGGCATGTCTCATATTCAAATCCCACTGAAACTGGGGGGAAAATGGAGGCAATTATTGAATAAGCAATGTATGAAAATGACTGGACAGCTTTTCAAATAGTAAAACAACTGGTTTCTAAATAGCAAGACAACTGGTTCCCAAATACATTCAATGAGATGGAGTGATTAGACTCTGCTTTTTTATTCCACAATATTAAACTGAGTTATTTGACTTAATTCAACCTGGAAACTTGATTCGCTTGTACTCAGTAGGGACCTGATGACCTTTTCATTGAATAATTGGCTTTGAGAAGTGACCAGTTGGATGAGGGGAGAGTAGGAAAAAATCATTAAATAATCTAATAAAAATTCTGCTATTAAATGACAGGCCAGGATTCTACTTTTAATTACCCAGATATTCACCACATTTATTTATTATATTTAATGGCATTTATCATATGTTATACAACAGCACATTTAAAATGGGATTATAGAAGCCAACATCTT
Source organism: Rafetus swinhoei (assembly GCA_019425775.1). Classification (NCBI taxonomy): domain Eukaryota; kingdom Metazoa; phylum Chordata; order Testudines; family Trionychidae; genus Rafetus; species Rafetus swinhoei. The sequence goes on along the minus strand of CM033428.1, from coordinate 34,576,414 downwards.
GTTTTGGCATGCATGAATATACACAATCATACAGTACATAGAGTAATATGGGATCTGTGAACTATGGGGAGAAGATGTGCCCTGGTGTGCAAGTCTTTAGAATAATGTAAAAGTGCAAGAGCAAGCACATCTTTGAAATATGATTTCCTTTTCAGATTCATGTGGCTTTAATGCATATCTGTAAAACCCTTACATCAATTGCTCACATTTTCAGGTACAACTATAAAAGTTCCAAAGGTTTTTAAGGTCATTCCTTTTGTTGTTTGCTGGAATAAAGATATCTAACTATGCAATTTAAATATGGCTATTAAAATGTTAGAATGACCCCAGACAGAAAATACCATTTAATTGTAACTATCCCACAATACAGGTAAGCACTAACAACAATACCCACTAGATTCCAAGTGGATTAGACCATGCATGCCATTCCAAATGTCAGAATCACTTTTTACCTAATAGGATATATGGAGACCAATTTATTCCTTCTACTACATGTGTGGATGAGGTGTAATCCAAGGATAAAATGGTACAAAGAAGGCAGAAATTTTTTAGTTTGTATTTGTTCTGTAAGTAAATTGTTGTAACAGTCCTTGTTGCTGTATTTCTACTAAATCAGCCATTATAAGCACTACATTATCTTTTGAAAGTTTTAGAGTTTAAAGGTCAAGACATACCTACTGCATCTGACAACCCATAAACCTTCTGACCATATGCATCAGTTTTGTCCCAGATAAATGTATATGCCAAATTAGGAGATGCCTGGAATGACTTTTGAAACAGATGGCCTTCCACAGCTACCATCAGATGAACTTTAATTAGATTCAGAGGCACAAGAGATTGGGTCATGGTGATCTTAAGCAAAGATTTGTATCCAGCAGTACGGGAACTCAGGTAACAGAGCTTTATGTTGGAGCCAGGAAACTCAATTTCTTCATGAAGAACCTGGACGGAAACACACAGAGCAGACATATTAAACTTGCCCCTGTACTATTTATTTAGAAGAGCTATCTCTTTACTTATGAACTAACAAGTTTCTATGGCTGAAAATTTGTGTCCTTTCCATGCTGCAGTGATGCAGTTTAGGTTATGATTTCTGGATTAATAATTGTGTGTCACTGTTATGTTTTCACTTGGAAAAAAGTGTAAATAAAAACAACAGGCTTTATTGCTAGTTGTATACATAGGGGCCACAAGAGGCTGCAATTATACGAACCTGCAACTTCCTCTGACAATCGGTATAAAGCAAGAGGCATGCCAAGATGGATTAAACTAGTAATAATAATAATACACTGTACCAGTGTAGATCATTAAATAACCCCTTATCGTTTATCCCCCTGACTAGCATAAGAGAAAGCAGCTTGTGGTTAGTTGCACACACAAGGTTTTTGCAAAATTCTCTTGTAATAACCTCAGCTATAGTTAGAAATACACAGGACATGATGTAGAATGTGATAATGAGAGTCAGTAGGAGAGAGTGCAAGGTAGTCAAGAGAGAGATGCCTGGGTGAGATAAGCCTAGCAGAGCTTCTATAAGCTTCATTAGAGAAGCCTGTCTTTTAGCTCATCTGTTAGAATCAATACACAAGGGTCCCAGTTGAAGTCCAGTGAGTGGATGGTGAGACTCTGATAATTGGGTGTATCATCTCTGATGTGTGGCTATCACAGTATGTGATTGCTTCTACATTCTTCTCACTCCCACAATTCATACCTGGGTTTCTGGCACTATGGGATTCCGACCAGGAGCAGCACTGAAGAATGTTGAAAGTGGCGATGAAATGATGACTGGATCAGGACGGACAAAGCCACTTAAGTCACAGCTGGGAATGGAGTTCTCCTCAGTTTTCATCACTAGTGTATCCATGGCATAGAAGCTATTCCACGGCAGCCATACCGTCCTCTCCTGACTCATGAATGGGGCCCGCTCAAAGTGCAGGGTTAGGGAAGCCCCGCCATTTGCAATCAAGTCAAACCTAGGAAAACGTGGGCTTAACATAAGAGGTGACCAGATTGAATAGCTCCACAGTGATCGCATTCCCAGCAAATGGAATTTAATGATAAGATTTAAAACACATATCCTGGCCCAGGCTATCAACAATGTGAAGTGGAACCATTAGCTTCTAAGCTGCTGATTGAAATTCAGAAAAGATCACCAGTAAGTTAGGCTATGTCTACATCACAAATCTTACAGATGTGCCTCTACAGCAGTGTTGCTGTAAGGTACGCAGTGTAGCCTTTTGTTGTTGGTAGGAGAGGCTCTTCCACCAACAACATAAAATCATCTCCAATGTGGGAGGGTGGCCTGGCCAGCTGGAGAGCGTCTCCCACTTGGCAAAGTTCTGTCCACCCCAGTGCTTTTCCTCAGTAAAACTTTTGGCAATTAGGGGATGTTTTTCTTCCACTCCTGACCAACAAGAGTTTTACCAACTAAAGGGAAGTATTGTCAGAGCCTTAAAATCACTCTTACAAGTCTATTTCCTAAGTGAACAAAAGTCCATCTCAAAACCATCACCACCACAAGATCGGATGTTAATCAGCACTCCCAAAACATTCTCAGCAGAAACTGCAAGGTCTTACTGAGCCTGGATACTGAATTATTTTTCTCTCAGGTTCTGTCCCTCTGGAACAACATTGTAATGCATGACACTGGTATAGAAGTAATGGGAAACGTGTGTTGTCTCTGTTCTGTAGCTCAGCAAAGAAGTTTTGTCTCCAGGATCATTGACTTAGAAACTTTCAGAAGCCCAGAGAAGACATGTAACTGTTGATAGTGGTGGGCTGGGGGCTACAATTTCAAGTTTCTGGTGGTGTGCAGCACAGAGCAGGGCATATAAACCCTGGCAGAAATATGGAAGGGGGGCATATGACCCCACATCCATCACCTCTAAGAAGCACTAAACATTTGAGGTACGTCTATACTGTATGCTTATTTTGAAATAAGCTATTCTGGAATAGTTATTCCAAAATAGCTTACTTAGAAATAGCATGTCTATACTGCAGGGAAACCTCAAAATGAGTCCGATGCAGGCTTCCTTAATGTAGACGTGCTATCTCGATTGAGAGCCCCAGGAGGCACTGGAGAGGAATCACTTAGAGTGGCCTTGGTGAGGGGCTATTTCGAAATAGCAGCAGTAGAGCGTCTACACACACCTTATTTCGAAATGGCTATTTTGGAATAGGCATATTCCTCGTAGAATGAGGTTTACAGATTTCAGAATAAGCCATCCGTTATTTCGAAATAACGGAATGGCTGTGTAGGCGATCACATTGTTATCTCGAAATAACAGTGCAGTGTAGACGCACCCTTACTCTTAATTCCCACTCCAAACATGATTTTTACCTGCAATCAATAGCCCAAGGAAATCTGGCCTCCATAAGTAAAATACAGATCTCTTTAGTAAGAGAGCCCTAGAATGGTTACATTTCATGTGTCATATTGTCTCTTGGCAATGCGATGAACTGTATTATCTAGTACACAGAATAATGCAAAACAATAACATAACAGAGCCTGATTCACAATTGAATTATTCTGGTCTTACACCAGAGTAATGCTATTGATACTGGACTGTATGGAAATTCACATACCCCCTGTGTAGACTCATGTCAATTATTACAATTCAAAATGTTGTGGACTATAGACTACACACAAACCTGCAAATATTGACAGAGCATTTGCCATAGATGTTTTGTTTTAGTGCCATGTCCAATAAATTAGATAAACCATGACACTTTCATTTTTGTTTGAGCTGAACTGGTGTGCATTTCAAATCAGATGATACAAGGAGGAAAAAGGCAGTTCTTCGCACAGCGGGGAATTGTCTAAGTATATTCAATTAGAATCTTTTGATTAGGTTCTACCCTGAAGAAACTCTAAAGATAGTGGATCTTCAAAAAGGAAAGATAGAGGCAGAAGGGAACTTTTAACAAAATATACTGTTCTATAATGATACTTTTTTTTCCAGCAGCGTCTTGGCCTGCCTTGCATTTTAAAATGAAATATTTCTAGTCTCAGCTGGATATTGCTGTAGTCCACAAATGTTTTCATAGATACAGGGCAATTTATTTGAAAGGAAGTCTGACTGCTAACACATTATTATCAAAACTCAGCCTTTTCATATTTACTTTCCGTTAGTATTCAAAATGCTATATGAAAAATTACTTTTGTGTTTACTTGATAGCTCTTTGGCCCAGTAGGAATTCTATGCATGATACCACATGGTTCCACTAGATAGCACCATCTGTTAATCTGCACAGATATTACATACTAAGTAGGTGCAGAATGAAATAACTACACTTACGTGCCATCCTGACGAGTGATGGTGTAGCCGTATTTTGGATACTTGACAAATGACACATTGACTCCAACGAGTGGAGTCCCATCTGTAGTCAGTACTTGACCTCTTATAAGAGACACAAGACTGAAAAAGAAACACAATTAATGTTAGTTATGAAAACAAGTGTTGTGGTGTTGATAAACAGACTAGGACAGTATTTTGATCTTATTTACTCCAGTGTAAATTCAATTCACTCTGGATTTACAACATCATAACTCATAGAATCGTAAACCCATAGAACTGGAAGAGACCTCAGAAGGTCATCAAGTCCAGCCCCCTGCTCTAGGCAGGACCAATCCCAACTAAATCAATCCAGCCAGGGCTTTGTCAAGCCGACACTTAAACACCTCCAGGGATGGAGACTCCACCACCTCCCTAGGTAACCCATTCCAGTGCTTCACCACTCTCCTAGTGAAATAGTTTTTCCTAATATCCAACCTGGACCTCTCCCACCACAACTTGAGACCATTGCTCCTTGTTCTGCCATCTGTCACTACTGAGAACAGCCTTTCTCTATCCTCTTTGGAACCTCCCTTCAGGAAGTTGAAGGCTGCTATGAAATCCCCCCTCACTCTTCGCTTCTGCAGACTAAACAGACCCAACTCCCTCAACCTCTCCTCATAGGTCATATGCCCCAGCCCCCTAATCATTTTGGTTGCCCTCCGCTGGACTCTCTCCAATGCGTCTACATCCTTTTTGTAGTGGCGGGGGGGAGCCAGAACTGGCCACAATACTCCAGATGTGGCCTCACCAGAGCCGAATAAAGGGGAATAATCACATCTCTGGATCTGCTGGCAATGCTCCTCCTAACGCAACCTAATATGCCATTAGCCTTCTTGGCTACAAGGGCACACTGTTGACTCATATCCAACTCAGATCAGCATGTTGGCCAAATCTATATGTATTCAATTCAGATCAACATGTAGTCAAAGAAATTCATATTTAATCAATATAGAAAGGTCTATATTGGTTAAATGGAAATGAATGGCTTTATGGGGGTGGTGATTTGTGATTTCTGAACCACTCGTCCAGGTTTGGTAACACTTTCAGGGTACGTCTAGACTGCAAGCTTCTTTCGAAAGAAGCTTTTTCAAAAGAGCTCTTTCGAAAAAGCTTCTTTTGAAAGAGAGCATCCACACCTTAAAACTGGATCGAAAAAGTGACCTGCTTTTTCAAAAGAGAGCATCCAGACTGCATGGATGCTCTGTCAAAAGAAAGCCCGGATTACTATTCACAGAATGGCCACCAAGGCACCTGTGCTTTTTTTGATTGCCTCTTCATTCGAAAAATGTCCCTGTTCTGCATCCACACGCACCTTTTTTTTGAAAGAGCTCTTTTGAAAAAGGCGTTCTTCCTCGTAATTTGAGGTTTACCAATGTCGAAACCCCCCCTGCGTTCTTTCGATTTAATTTCAAAAGAATGTGATTTCAGTGTGGACGCAGGTGAAATTTTTTTTTAAAAAAGGAAGTTTTTTCGAAAAAACAATGTAGTCTAGACATACATAGAATCATAGAATCATAGGGCTGGAAGAGGCCTCAGGAGGTCATCAAGTCCAGCCCCCTTCCCAAAGCAGGACCAATCCCAACTAAATCAACCCAGCCAGGGCTTTGTCAAGATGAGACTTAAAAAACCTCTAGGGATGGAGATTCCACCACCTCCTTAGGTAACCCATTCCAGTACTTCACCACCCTCCTAGTGAAATAGTTTTTCCTCATATCTAACCTAGTACTCCCCTACTGTAATTTGAGACCATTGCTCCTTGTTCTGCCATCCGTCACTACTGAGAACAGCCTCTTTCCATCCTCTTTGGAACCTCCCTTCAGGAAGTTGAAGGCTGCTATCAAATCCCTCCTCACTCTTCTCTTCTGCAGACTAAATAAGCCCAAATCCCTCAGCCTCTCCTCATAGGTCATGTGCTCCACCCCCTAATTATTTTGGTTGCCCTCCGCTGGACCCTTTCCAATGTGTCCACATCCTTTCTATGGTGGGGGGCCCAGAACTGGACACAATACCCCAGATGTGGCCTCACCAGAGCCGAATAAAGGGGAATAGTCACATGTCTGGATCTGCTGGCAATGCTCCTTCTAACGCACCCCAATATGCCATTAACCTTGTTGGCTACAAGGGCATACTGTTGACTTATATCCAGCTTCTCATCCACTGTAATCCCCAGGATCTTTTCTGCCAAACTGCTACTTATCCATTTGGTCCCCAGCCTGTAACAATGCTTGGGATTCTTCCATCCCAAGTGCAGGACTCTACACTTTGATGTATAGAAAAGGAATGCCACATTGGAGTAAGAAAGTCATTCTAGCAATACAAGATTTTGGATACATTTTCAAAAGAGCCTAAATGTCTTAGGCGCCTAAGTCCCATTTAAAAAAAACAAACAAACCTTAGGCCATTAGGGTCATATTTTCAAAGGTATTTCAGCACATAAACATGCAGTTAGGAACCTAGTCGAACACTTAAGGAGTTTAGGCATTAAATTCCCTTGAAATTAAATTTAACAATCTCTTTAGATGCTTGAGAGACTCTCAATAGGTTCCTATTGGCATCATTAGGTTCCTAAATATCTTTGCCACTTTGGCTCTGTGTGTCTGATTTATCCCTTACTTCCACTGGTTTTATGTTGATGCAACTCCACTGATTTCAATGGAGCTACTCACCGTTCACACCAGTGTCCGTCCATTTGCTTTCTGACCATTGTTTTTCTGTTGGTGGTAGTTCTCTCAACTTTTGAACTTTGTCATATTGTGTGACTATGAGATCACAAGAATTATGCAAAGCAATTCCATCTTCCCTGGATGCTGTGAATCATCACTATAAACTACTGCTGCTTGGGATAGTTCTCGCTGTAATCTCTATTTTTTCCTTTCTATTGGTATTAAGCTCTCAAAGTCAACTCCTATAATCACTCCCCAAAAGAAGAGAGACGGGAAGGGGATAGCTGCAGTTTTCACAACTAATTTTCCAAATTACGGGGTTGTGTAACCTCTTCCAGTTGTAAGTGTCTGACACTGGCACGCTTTGTCTTGAATCCTGATCTCCAATAGCTGGTTTTCACTCAGTCAGTGGGAAAACAATTGGGAATTTGTTTTGAGAAATGAGTAAGTAAAAACTGAGCAGATATTTCACTGTTCAGCCCAAATTAAAAACTTTTCATTTTATCACAAAGCATTTTCAACATTTTCCACCACCTTCAATTTGCAGCTACACAGAGAAGGCAGATAATGAAAAGCTTCATTTCTGAATTGACCCCGTACTGGCAGGTCTGCAGCTGTTTGACGGCCTTAACAGACTTTAGGTAATTTGACAGACACAGATTCTTGACGCCTAAGGTTCTTGGACTGAGTCCCAGTTTTAAGACTAGGGTCTTAAACTGACCTGCTTTTTTGCCAAAAATTGTCAAAATTCCCACAATTTTGGGGGTAGATATACTGCTTTATGTTATCCCTTATAGATCAAATGCTGAAGGGATGCAGATCTCAGGACACATCTGTCTTTATTAGCAATACCAAAAATAGACCTTTTTATGAACTCTGAAATGTTTAAAGTTCTCTAATGTGAATTTCAAAGGGCATTCCATCGGCTGCTAAACAAATGTGCTCTCATTTTTCTTTTATTCCACCCACATATCAGGAAAGCATAATCCTTTCTACTGCTTTTTAATGATTACCAAACCAAGATTTCTTGACCTTCTAGATCAAATATTAATTTTTGAAATTAGCATACTGTAGCACAATATTGTTCTAAACCAAAATCCATGCATGTTGCAGACCACATAACTGGGAATACTTTGAAATGGGCCAATTATCTTTACATTACTTGTTTTTCTCAAATTATTGTATATAATATATTATTTTGTTGTAAAAAAAATAGCTTGCATCACACATAATTTTTAAGAAGTCAGTTATTTCAAATTTTCAGACACATTCCTGTAATGTACTGTAAATTTACAAACAAAAATATTATCATCAAGGCATGATGCGGGTTCATTTCTATTCATGATTTTCACTTGCAATAATAGTACTACAGATAACACAAGCTAACGTGTAAATTATAGTGATTCTCCATTGATGCAATTTGAGGGGTTTTTAATATCTGTTTTGTGAGCTATTCACTCTTAAGCATGAAAATAATTATATTCCTCAAACAATTGTCTTCCTTTTTCACATAATAGAAGTCAAATGTGAATGCAGTACAAATTAACATAGCTGTTTTTGTTCAATAACTTCACATCTTTGTCTATGCACCAGAATGAGCAATGATGTTGGGACTCATGTTATTTATTATTAGTCATTCCCACAGAGTCTATAGGTGGCACTTCTTGGCAATGGATTGTCACAAATTGCTCAGGAGGAGAGAGGCTGTTATAATTCATGGGACTTCCTTTTGAAGATTGCAACAGCTTTGACGTTTGTAGAATTGGGGCCTACCCCCAATGAAGCATTTCTCTGAAGGCCATGTCAGCACTTTAACCCCCCCAGTTTCAGGTTTTGGGGCTTGAACACAAACATTTGGTTCTGTCCACAATTTGGCATCTGAGATACCAGCCTGCAATAGCATTTTCAAAAGTGCCAAGGCACAGACCTACAAAGGTGCTTAGGTATCTAAGCCCCAGTTTCAGGCACCATTGCAATCTACAACCTCCCTGTGCAGCTGCCATCTATAGCCAGAGGTGCCTAAAATCACCTGACATCTAGGTTTTTGCAATAAAAGTCCCCTGGGAGCCTGTGTATCCTGCCACTTGGCATAGCCAAGAGGTGATGTGAAGGAGAGGATTGTGTGCTAAGCCCCATCTGCCTCATGGAGATGATGGGCACCTAAGTCTCTTTGGAAATCCAGGCCAAAGAGCCTAAATTCTATTTTCAAAAGAGATTTATTCCCATAGGGATTATGCAGCAATTAAACACCCGCAACTGGCCTGGGTCAGCTGATATGGGCTCCCTGAGCTCGGGCTCAGGGGCTGTAAAATTGCTGTGTAGATGTTTGGGCTCAGGCTGGCGCTCTGGCTCTGGGACCCCACGAGGGGTGAGGATCTGAGAATTCAGGCTACACCATAATCCCAAATCTCTACACAACAATTTTGATCTCCACAGCCCAAGCTCCGCAAATCCAAGTCAGATGACCTGGGACAGCTTGGCTGTAGTATAGGTAATTTATTCCAGGGCAGATGTGCCTGTTAGGATAGACTTACAAAAGTATTTAGGTCCCCAAAATGAAGATAGGCATCTACTGGGATTTTCAAAAGACCAAAGGAGATTGATTTTCAATAAAAGTTAACTTTATTTAATTGCTTTTGAAAATCGCACAAAGCACCTATCTTCATCATAAGGTCCCTAAATACCTTTGGAAATCTGGTCCTGAGCAAGTTAAGCACCACGATTTTCACTTTTGAAAATGGGATTTTCAAAGAAGCCTTATTTACTAAGGCATCTAAATTCAATGGGCATTGGGCATCTTTTCCCCTTGGGGAAATCCTAACCCAAAGCCACAAATATCCATTGGGATATTTCTGTCAGAAGCCTGGAGAATAATATATTGGCTGCTTCTTACCGTGTGGGAGACCACTTGTTTAGTATTTTTATTTATTATTATGTTATCTAATTTGAATTGTTTTTATCATTATTAGCCCTTTCACGACAATTTATGCACACAAGCCCAAATGTAATTCTCCTGACATGAACAATTGAAAGTTAAGGTGTGCTAAGATTGGATTTCTGACTTTGCAAGATGCATAGTTTGTAGGATGGGAGACTGACCACAGGCTTGTAAGCTACTGAGGCATACCCTGTGAGGAGAGTTAAAATGGTGAAGCCTTTGTGACAGCTTTTTAGTGCTGACTTTAGCCCTCCTCCAATTTGTCACAGTTTAACTGTGAAACCAAACAACTACAGATCCTACACTATATAAGCAAAGGAGAGGATACATATCTATTTCAGTTTCCTTTTTAAAGTCTGACCCTGGCTGAAGTCATCCCATTTCTACTGATGTCAATGGAAGTTCTGGTTAAAGTTAACTGTTGGTCTCTAGACAGGATGGCTGCACTTACACTCAATGGGATTGAGAGTCACAACAGCCAGGCTCTTGATCATATCTCTTTCATAATAAGTCACACAGTGCGGTGTATTAGCTGATTTGGTTCTGCTCTCGGCCTGTTTTTTGACTCATGCATCCGTGCACCAAAAGGCAATTTGGTTAGTCAACAAACATTAAATTTACAGAAATATTTTTCATTTTTCAGACAGGTCAATTTATCAATTGCGATGTTACTTTTTGCTGTAGTATCTGAGCAGTACATGGACTTAATGTAACAATGCTCTGTTTGATACAAAGGGAAATATTATATCGCTACTTTACAGATGGAGAAACTGAGGTACAGATATATTTAGTGACTTGCCCATGGAAAGTCCAGGGAAGAATCAGGAATGAAATCCCAGTTCTCTGTTACTCAGTGTCGTGCATTAGGCACAACACCAGATGCAGCTCCCTCTTCAGCTTTGACTGGGAAGATATGAACATAATGAATTTATTCATCAGTTTCTTAAAGTTTCCCTATGAAGGACTAAAATGCAGATACATTTGAATAAAATATGTAAATAGGAAAACAGGTTTTTTAAATCTTACAGGGCATCACATATAAATTAATGATGAATTGGCTTTTAGATTATTTATAAATAAAGAATTAGGAACTAAATGCAGAGCAGGCCCAGCGCTTAAAAGAAAAGAGGAAAACTTGTTTCATATGCTGATGTTATAATGGGTCAGCTAAAAGTAAAATGGATTTATATAATAAATAAATGATAACCCAAAATGATATCTAATTTACCTTCAAAAATCTTACTTCATTTTTCCAAAGCTGTGTTTCAATATTTGTCTTCTTTGTACCAAACAAAATACAATTGTCCGGTAATTGAAAACTAGTATCCATTTCCCCCCTCATTGTAAATCCTAGAGTTCTCATGAGTTAAAAATCTGGACGACTCCTTCTCAGTGTAGGGAACTTAAAGTTAGACTCTGCTAGGTTGGTAGAACACAAATTGTAATGCTACGAAATAAAGGCAATATTAATAAATTGTGACAGAATGCCCTCTGTAGGTTTTTTCCCCTGAGAAAGAAACAGATATAGCTACTGAAAGAACCATTTCACGTTAAAACATGAATACAACCTCCAGGAGGGATGTTTCCATGCAGTGCATCTAGGTTGATGCAATGTAATATTTATGGCTGCTACCTGCTGTTGAAGGGATTTTCTCCTGGAATTATGTGAGTGCTGTCCTTCCCCACTAAGAGCTTGATTCGATCATAGAAGGACTTCACAGTTGGAGAACCAGAGTGGCTCTGTTGTATGATGTCAAGAGGATCACGTGAACCACGGCACAGCAGGCTATTCTGACATGTAGATTGGAGGCAGCAATCTGGATCCAGGCAGTCAGTGAGGCCATCTGAAAAGAGGGAACATCAAAGTTCAGCCAGCGGTTCTGTGCTACCAGATAATAACACTTAGAGCACACCTTCAAAGCACTGGATGGATTTTAACTGCTTAATCCTTGCAACAACTCTGTGAAGTGGGATAAAAGTCATGGAAAAGCTGAGCCGGAGATACTTTATCAACTCCCTTGATTTTGATGAGGTTAATTGCTCACTTACACCCATGTAAGCAAGAGGAGAGTCAGGCTCTTTGAAGCTAAGCAACCCCTTTGAGGTCACAGAGTAGCTTAGAACAGATGGACTGAACAGGAAATCCAGGGAGTTCTTTCCTGACCCTTTGTGTTGCTGGGTTTTCACTGTTGGAGGATCTGCTGTGGGTTTTACTTTTTTTTTTTTTTTTTTGGAAGGAGAGAAGAAAAAGGGGATATTTTCATGACCTGCTTAAAAGAAAAGAATATATTTGTTGAAAAAATATATGTATTTTATGAAAAAATGGTGATGGGGCTACAGCTGGGATGGTCCTCTATTCTCTCTTTCCCCTTCCTCTATACATTCACTCTGTTAGGCAACAATGTGCTTGGATAAGAAAGGCTCGATCATAATGTTGCTGAGTTCAGTCAGCAAGCTTGCTATGGTGTCATCAATTTCACCTGCCCGTAAGAAAATCCTAATCTGTTTAGCAGCAGCAAAAATGAGAATGGAACCTCCAACTGGGAGACAGTTACCAACCATGCATATTAGTCTTCCAAGTCAAAGTTGGCCCTACATTTAAAATACATTGTAACTTAATTTTAGGCATTACCCTTTTCATTTGCAATCGCTAACCTAATTGAACTGTGTAATTTCATTGGAGTGCCAGTGTAATTTAGCTATTACTGTCCAATTGTTTTAAAATATTACCTTTCTTTTAGCAAACAAATGAGAATGTTACAATTATTTACTATGTAAAATTGTGGAAACCAGCTACTCAATTTGCAATATGTTTAAAATTGTAAAATTTCAGATGGATTAGTTTGATTTCAGAGATTCTGCTCATATTAGGGTGTTAAAACAGTTAACAGATTAAACGAGAGAGCGTAACCATTTAACCGTTTTGACTGAGGTCCTGCTGTGGCCGTGGGGTCATGCTGCCCAGCCAGTTGGCCTTTCTGCAGCTGGGGCTGCATCGGTACGGTGCAGTTGGCTGCTGCCGGAGTTTACTGACAAAAGTCAGTTAACTGGTTAACCAGTAAGCCTCCTGGTAAGGATGAGGCTTGCCAGTAGGCCTACCAGTTAACTGTTTAGCATCCCTACCTTACAGTAGACATTTGGACATTCCTGTCAGAAGCAAAGAACGACCTGGACACACACATAGTTCACAATCATTCCCATGGGTTAGTTAAGACCACCTTCTTATTTCCTTTAAGAAGACAGAATGAATATCCCAAATCTGACATCTTCTACCAAATTTTTGTTGTACAAAAAGACTGACTATTGAGAGCTTTCTGAATTTTGCAATTAGCATCTTATCTCCCTTGGATTATGCTTGAATTGAGTGAAGGCTCTTGCAATCAAAATGACTGCTTCTGATTCATAACTAAAACTGCTGAGGTATTTTGGTGGTATTTTTATTCAGCATCCCTGGAAACTTCTTAAGTTAGATGCACTCCCTTGTTGTTAGAACTATAGATTTCTTTAAGGTCAGCGGCCTGTTCACATTAGGCGTCCCATTCATCTTGGAGCCCCTTCCATCCTGGAATTGGGATTTTTTTTCCTGAAGTCCATTTACCACCCACTTTATATAATCAATGTGAGGACATCATTGGGTTCAGATAATAACTCAAGACAGTTTTCCTATTAAGCTTTGAGCCTTTCTTCCTCAGCATCCTGCTCTTTCTGGGTTTGTGACACCTTCACAGCCGTGAACTTAAAATTCTCCACTCTTTAGTTTGCTCAGTACTTTTATTCAGGCGACTGTCAGTCAAGAGAATCCTATCAACACATCTGAAATAACAGAAGCAAAACATAGGATATAAATTACTCCCTTCTACAAATTTACATTTACCTGCTCAAGCTCGTGCACATTTTCGCTATGCCTGTTATTATATGTGAGCATATGTTATGTCTGTAATGACCTCATCATGCAGCATGATTATGGGCTGCTGCAGCTGAACACTTTTGACGACACCGTGAACTTTAAATTGGCACACCAATCTCCCAGTGGCCTGTCAGTCATGAGAATCACATCTTTATGCCAGCAAGCCCCCTTGGATATAGTCTGACATTGCAATCTTCAGTAAATTACCCTGTCACTGCCAATCTTACAGTTATCTCGCAAACAATCAAGCAGGCAATCAAACTGTTCTGAATTGCCAGTTCAGGACCTGGGAGGCTAGAAACATCTCCATTCAATACTAGTGAGAAACATGCATATCATTCCTTTGACAATGGATGATTTTATATATATCTCTATCTCCATCTCTCGATCTAGAGAGATAGAGATGTATGTGTCTGTGTCCACCCCCTCACATTATACACTTACGGCATCAAAAAGGGCAAAAGTGTGCAATCATGTAATGCAAAATTTACATGGAATCTGCTTGTCTTGGCCATGATGTTGCTTTTTAGCATTTTCTAATTTACTACACCCCACAATAAGTTTGAGGAGTATAAAAAGCTCCTTTAAATAAACCACAGCTAAATTACAGCATTACATAGCACTATACAATATACAACACCCTTAATGGTAATTTAAAGGGAATTTCAACATTGCTAAACATCCTAGAAGTTAACTACAACCCACCATTCTCATCATGTTAATTTATTATGTTCATTGTGTTAATTCAGATATGTTAGTAACCACATCTATGGAAGCAAGGATGTTTCATTTAATTAAGATGACCATGATGATCCCTTCTGACCTTAGAGTCTGAGTATTTAGATCAGTGCGAAGTTTAGTGACAAAGAGGTAACTTTAAACCTGTGTTACTCAGAGAGTAGCTCTAAGTGGATCTTAGGGCACAAAATATAGGGCAGGGGAGAAATACAAAACCCAATAAAAGTACAAAAAAAAAAAAAAAAAAACGAAAGAGCCTCTCAAAGTCTACACTAAGGTTTAGTCCAACTTTTCATTGACTTCAGTGGAGGTTAGATCAGACCCAGAGTACAGCTTCATCATGTAAACCTAAGACAATAGAATTAAATGTTCTAATTTCCAAAGATTTGGAGTAGCAAGAGTTAGCATACTTTACGACATCCTCCATATCAAAAATCTGGGTGCCTGAATTGAAGAATTTGCACAAAATGTATCAAAACATAGGAGGAAAAAGCATGCCCACACTGAAAAGAAAGGTAAGTGGACAAATTCTTCTTTCATTTACGTCTGTGCATTTCCACCTAAAAATATGGTCCCAGTGTGGAGCACAACATCAGGGGTCAAGGTCAGGCTGTGTATCCCTACGCATCATTGATCCCAGGCTCTTAGAATAGCCCCTTGAGGCTGTGAGTTCAGGATGCTTTCTATATTGCACTGGCAACTGGCCCAGTATGTAACAGTGGCATGACTGAAAGTGATGTCAAGCCACCTTTGCAACCCCTTATAAATTGTTCTGGGTGCAAAAGGCCAGACAGTTTTCATTTTTATTCTGTTCTATTTATGCCAAAATGTGCTAGCCAGATGCCTCAGTTCATAACTATTTGCATTTACCGGGACAAGTGTGTAATTAATTACACTGCGGTCAGTTTGTTTGTTTTTTAACGACATTTAAAATGGAATGGGAGAGCCTATCTGCTTCTGCCAAGATTTACCTGTATCACCAAATCAACCAGCAAAACAATAGCAGAGTTAGTCTCTATAAAAAAAAAAAAAAAAAAGAGAGAGAATGAGATTTCATAGCAATATACTCTTGCCACACAAAACTCAGCGGTGAACATTTTCTTTGTTTCTATTATAGATTAGTTTGAGGTTTTATTAATGTATTTTCCAGAGTTTTGATGGGTTCAGGACCTTCTAGACAGGACTAAGCACTTTTATACTGTTAATCCAGTGACAGGAGCTTTAATTGGTTTCACCCAAGCACTGTTGCTCTTCACAGCAGACATATCAGAGTTTAAAGTGGATGCAATGCCTGTTAGCAGAGTTCTGAACCGCTCTTACCTACACACCAGGGGAAAATACTGCATATGGGTGTCAGCATGATGCTGCATCCCTTCCAACAATTTAAAAGTCAGAGTGAAATAACTGAAAGTACTCTTGACTTGGCTTTAACCTGGAGAAGAATGAAATAGGAAACAGATTTGATTTAAACTGGCAGCACAAGATTATTTGGTATATCTTCATTGCTACTCTTGAATATTCCGATTATCAAGGCTTTTTAGCAACAGATTAACTGACAGGGTGATCATTTTAAAGTCTTCACTTTTTGTTAATGAATTTGTCAATTTCTTTGCCTATTATTAGATAATGCATAGATACTGTTACTGATTAAATGCTTTGAACTAACACGAATGCAGAACGGCATAATTTTAAAATAGTAATTTTATATATTTGTATATTTTGAATTTCTAGAGCAATTAGTTATTTTTTTTTTCTCTTGATCAGTTTCCCCATTACAAGGGCAGAACAGAGATAGTGATGGCTTCCTCCAGGTGGACCGCTGACACATCTGAGACCTCTCCCTGTTCCTTTGTCTCCTTTTATGAGTGATATTTCCACTTACGAGTAGCAAAGAAAAGTTATAATGAGTAATGACCCTCAAGAATTGTTTCTATATACCTGTCTGCCCTTGAATATTGAGAGATACAATGATGCTCCAACAATACTCTTGCAAGATGGTCCCACAAAAATCACTCCCCGTATTCTATGATAAATTGTTCCTTGACCAGGTTGTCTATTGGCTCTTGATTATTGCTTCCCGGCCATGTTCACTTCTTGAGTTTAAGGCCAGTCAGGATCTTTTCTTCTGCTACTGCCCCCTCCTGCCAACCAGGCTTCTCAGTGAAGTTGTGTTTTGCACTACTGCAGAATTTCACAGCACTGGAATTTACATCGCTTTGCCTTCACACCAATCATTCATTTTCTCGGCTCATGTGAGTTGGCACAGAATTTTGCCCTGCATGCCAGATGACTGAGGACATGGAAAGAGCTGTAAAGGACCTTACAATTCTGTCAAGGAAGCTTTGTTGCCCTAGAACACATATCACAGAATCATAGAAGATTAGAGTTGGAAGAGACCTCTGGAAGTCATCTAGTTCAAACTCCTGCTCATACGTAACAACCAAGTATTAACATGTAGAAGAAAGGTGTTGGTTGACAGAAGGTTGAAAGAAGATGACAAGAACATTGCTTTCCTTATCCAGAGCTCTCCCATTCATCACAAAGCCAAAGTAATAGAGAAAAACTCTAGGTGACATGGTTCCTACAAATGTTGGATCATACAAATGTTCATGCAAATATGTTACTGGAGGTGACAACTCATTTGTCTTGGTGAGAGTCAATACAAAATTTATAGCACTCGGGCACTGAGTTCCTAGGTTACTTATGGCTCTGACTCAGACAAAACAATTTTCCTTTCTTAGATTAAAAAATAATTAACAAACAATGTGTGTGTGGGAGTGTGTGTATAAAATGTTGTCTATATGGCACACATATGTAGTTATTGGTCAGTTAGAATAAGGTTTAGGGCCAAATACTCTGCCAGTGGAAATAGGCAGAACTCCATTGATATATATTGGGTGTAACTCAGCCTGAACAGGATAAAAGTGATAGCAGCTGAAAAGAGAAGGCATCTAGTGAAGGACCTGGGGCCTATGGTGGGAGTTTGCCTGTTGCCAAAATAGTTTACTAGCTCCACCTCTGTTCCTGGATTCTCAGATGGGGTATTTTCCATTGGTGCCTAACCAAAGCTCTATGTCTTTGCCATTAAAAGGCTGGATTTCTGCAATACATTGTACCTATGGCTCAGAAACTTCAGCCAGCACAGAACCTGCTCTGTGTCCTAATTGGGGCAGGCTGATGTGAGCATATAATACCCGCACTCCACACTGTACCCTGGCCACTTGCAGTTTTCACTTCCACACACAATTGAAGGTGTTTGTTATGTTTAAACACCTCTGTGCTCTGACACCAGCCTACTTGAGAAAAGGGAATTATAGTAACTGCACTTCATTGAGAAAAGTGGTTCCGATAAGTATTCTCTCTAGGCATTCATACGCTCTGTGTGCCTGGGGCCAGAAATTATTTAATCACAGCGTCCGTTGATATGCACCTGCACACCACACTACCTCACGTTGTGAACTGAGGGCACAAGTGGCTGCACAGACTGTTTGCCCCTTCAGTTCCTATTCTACCATGAATCACACGAGGATCCAAATCATATGGGGAAGGAGGCTGGGCTGTGAGCAGGGACCACATATTTTGAAGAACACAAGTTACTATTAGATAGGTAACTTCCCTTTCTCCTTCCAGTGCTGGTCCCTATGGTTGTTCACTATGGGCAATTCATATTTAGGAGAGGGTGAAGAGATATCTGGCACTACATTGGTAGCATTGCTGAACCAAAGAATGCATCATCTGCTCAGGCCTGAGTCAGTGCATAGCACCTGGTTAAATTTCTGGACTGAGCTCCCAGTAGCTACTCTGCAGACTTTGTAAAGAAGGACACCTTCCAGTGATGTCATGAGACATCACTTTGATACAACACGGAGGAATTGCTGCATGCAGTGGAAGATTCAGACAGAGATCCACCTGAAGTGTCTCTGAGAAAAGATGACATTATTTTTCATTCTCTCAGAAATTTAAATGAACAGTTGAGGAGGTCTTTGAAGTGGTTTTGCCTAAGTCAAAAGCAAGGGTCCCCCAAACATCTTCAGAGAGTAATCTGCTATCTCTAAAGTTGTGAGTTGTCAGGATAGATGAATAGTTTGATTGTAATGGAAGTCTGATGGGACCTTGAGAACAAACTTAGGGCATAGTTGGAGGGTTACCTTGTCTCTGTGAAAGTAGGTCTGCCATGAGGGCACAAAATCTGCCTAGCCACCTAGCTGAAGTAACTGCTCTCAAGGCCACCTTCATCAATGAATACAGGAAAGAGTGGGAATGGTCTCAGGAGTGACACTTGTGCTAAGTTCAGATCTCAGGATGTGTTGAGTTGACCAGACTCACACATAAGGGTGAGCATAGGGTGCACCATAAAGTTACCCTCTTCCTTTATGCACATTTTACGCATCACATTGCATTTACTATATATATCACATGTTTTTGGGGTTGGCTTAGTTACATTGTAGAAACCAATCCCTGTACAGCATGCTCTGTCAACACATGTCCATGTACAATTTTCTTTCCATCTCATCTTTACATTCCTGACTTATCTGATCTGCTGTTCTCTTGGCCATTGTAAATGGTTTCCTGGGCATGTCCCCTTGTCTTGGCTAGCACAGACATGCTGGCTCTTGGTTAACTGACCCATTTACCTAGCTCAGTTAACACAGACATTCTGTTTTCAGCCTGCTGATCTATTTACTTCCCTGTCCTTGACTCCAAAAATGAGGCCTCCCCTTATGTCTAATTACTTATTTCAACCTGGGATCCACAAGACTTAGGCTGTGATCATCCAGATGTGCTCCCCAACCCAGGAGAGATGCGCTGGCAATGAATGTGAGGGCTGAGGTAGATTTGGGCCCTGAGGACGATCAAAACTAGAAATCTGCACAGTGGTAAGTATGTTTTGGCCATGGTTGAGTCCAGTTGGCGGCACTAGCCTTTGTGCAGCCAGTTATTGAGGTAGGGAAATATGTTACAGCCAAGCTTGCAAAATTGGATTGCCACTGTTTCTCTGACTTTTGTGAATATCCTAGGGCCTGTTGCTATCCCAGCGTCTTCTTATACTGGAAGTGGTCTATGCCTATTGAAAAGGGCGAAATTTCCCTTGGGCTAAGTGTGTATTGATGTGGAAATATATATCTTTCAGATTGAGAGCCACAAGCCAGTTTGTTCATTCAGTGACGGGATTATGGCAGCCAGTGTAACCACCCTCCATCTTGTAGATAAGACACTCAACTGTCGGAGGTTCAGGATTGGCCCCCAATGTCCCCTCCCTCCCTGTCTTCTTCTAAACTAGGAAGTATCCGGAATAAAAGCTCTTCCTTTTCTATTCCAGAAGTGCAAACTCTGGGACTGTTAGCTGGATCACGGAGTTCACTTCCTATATGAGAATTCTCTTGCGAAAGGGGTCTCTGAAGAAGCATGGGGGGTAAGGTGCTGGGATGTGAGGTAGACAAGAACTCAATGTCAGTTGAAATAATGTCCAGGATCCATTTGTCCAAGGTTAAGGCCTGCCATTGTAGAAGGAAATGGGCCAGGCGATTGCCAAACAGGGGTGAAGTTGGTGACAGAACAACTGGTGGCTTCTGAGTGATCCGACAAAATGCCTCTTTCGAAGATTGAGGAGTCAGGAGGGAAGATGGTCAGAGAGCTCCAGAGAGAATTTAATGAACAAACAGCAGTCGAACTTCAGCAACCCTCGCCGGTCCATTACACTCAGTATGGAACACTGACACCAGCATGAGCTTCCTGGACATCACAATCAGCTTCAACAATGAAACTTACTGACAACTATATACTAAACCCCCTCAGATCACACACCCAGATCATGGGTCCTACATATGCCTATCACAGAACGTGGACTATCCTCATACAGTGCACTAAAATGCCTCAATAGCAATAATATGGGAGAAACGAAACAATCACCACACTCTCAAATGAACTCATACAAGCAAATGAGACAAAAACATCACCTCACGTATGGATGCCCTCTCTTTGCAAAGCAATCATTCTATATCTGACCTAACAGTCCTCATCCTCAAAGGAAACCTGCATACTGTTTTCAAAAGGTGAGCCTGGAAGCTTAAATGCATAACTTCGATAGACACTAAAAATCATGGACTGAATAGAGATACTGGATTTATAGCTTATTACAAGAGTTTATAACCCACTAAACTCCCCCTCCACCTGCTCCCCCACCATTTTCCTCCCTATGACAGGTGGGGTGTTAATGGGCCACTTCATCTTGAATGAGCCCTGGAAATGTGTGTGAACTGTTTAGTTTAAGTAATCTATTCTACCTTGTATTCAGATGTGACACACTGATGGTTCCCCAGACCTGAAGAAGAGATCTGTGTAAGCTCAAAAGCTTGTCCCTTTCACCAACAGAAGTTGTGCAGTAAAAGCTACTACCTTACCTATTGTCTCTCTACAAGTGCACAAGACTACCGGTAATTATTGAAGGGCATGTCTATGCTAGGAATTTATTTTGAAATAACTTATTTTGGAATAATAACTCCTGAAATAACTATTTTGATATAGCATGTCCACACTACAGAGAAGCCTCGAAATTAGTCCAAGGCACGCTCCCTTTGGATATGTCTACATGGACTTGTTATTTCAAAATACAGGCTTGGTAGTGTGGATATACCTATCTCATAGAGCTGGAAAGGACCTTGAGAGGGCATTCAGTTCAGTCCTGTGCCCTCATGGCAGGACCAAGTATCAACCCTGACAGATTTTTGTTCCAGATCCCTAAGTGGTCCCCTCAAGGATTGAGCTCACAACCCTGGGCTTAACAGGGCCATGCTCAAGCCACAGAGCTATCTCTCCCCCCGATGCTCTGTTTGCTATTTTGAAATAAAGGGAGTTATTTCAAAATAGCTCCCTAGAGTAGACCAGGGCTGAAAGAAAGGCTAACAAATAAATATTTACAATTATTTACAGGTATATGTTAAGTGGAAGAAGAGAATACAGACACAAGAGAGTTCCGCCCCAAACCACAAGTGGAAAAAGAGGAACTGAAGATGTGGTCAGTCTTTGTTGATACTTATGCCCTAAGCTCACAGCATGAGCAGTCCAAGGAGTATGGAATACATGTACACCCACAATGAATACCTACAGAGGCTGGCCCTTAGAAGTACTACCTCTCCCCTCTATGTCCAGATGCTAGGAATGAAATCAACAAAATACTTTCTGCTTCTATTCTGTTTCCAGAATAGAACTTTGGAGAGCACACTGAGGCTATGTCTACACTACAGAGTTTAAAAATTCTGCTGTGTCCAGGGAACACGTCTGCTTTTTTGGATCAGTTTCCGAAAAAGCGGGCGCATTCTTTCAGAAGCCCTTCAGAAGTGGTGGGCTCTGAGGGTAAGTCTAGACTACAAGCCTCTTTCGAAAGAAGCTTTTTCAAAAGATACTTTCAAAAAAGCCTCTTTTGAAAAAGAGCGTCTAGAGTACAAGCAGATTTTTCGAAAAAGTGAGCCACTTTTTTGAAAGAGAGTCTAGACGCTCTCTTTCAAAAAGCACAGTTTGCATTCAAAAGAGTACTTTCGAAAAAAGGTGTTATTCCCTGTAAAATGAGGCTTACTGCAATTGAAAAAACTGCAGCATTCTTTCAATTTACTTTCGAAAGAACGCGGCTGCAGTTTAGATGCAGGTGAAGTTTTTTTTAAAAAAAGGCTACTTTTTTCGAAAAAACCCTGTAGTCTAGACACACCCTGAGAGTTGAACAGAGCCAGGAAGATTTCTTCAGTTAAGGTGTTTTGCTAAATAATTCTAGAAAAGATAAGGGCGAGAAGGATGCAGCTACTAAGAATCCCAAGATCAGAAGTCTCTTTGAGGACTGTAAGGGCAAATTATGTAGGTTGTAATAATCTGATTTTAACCATGTTAAGCATCAATATGCCAAAGCGAATGGGGCCATTTCTGTCTGAGGGTGCAGTCTGAGCACTCTAAACTCGAAATAAAATATGCAATTTGTGTATCGTATTTCGAATCAATTTTGAAATAGCTTATTTTGAAATTTGGCGCATCTACACAGTGCCAAATTTTGAAATAACGTGCTATTTAGAGCCATCCCTTAACCTTCGTGCAATGAGGTTTACCGGGATGGCGAAATAGCACACCCGTTATTTTGAAAAATATTTCACAATAAAGGGCAGCTTGTGTAGATGCAGGGGTCGCTATTTCGGGTATCCTGAAATAACCATGCAGTGTAAACGTACCCCGAGATGGAAAAGACCTGTCAGATTATCAAAAGAATTGTCCTTTTCCCCTTGCACTGCAGGATTATTTCCTACAGAATATTTTTCTAGTGCAAGTCCCATGCAAGAGTGCAACCCTTTCCCCAGGCAGACTATTCTACAGATTTGCACATGTTAAGAAGGTTTACCTTCAGATGCAGCCTTAATGTTCACTTTTATAACTAGAACTCATTACTACTAATTATACCCACATGACTTATGCTAAACAGTTCCTCACCATCCTTGATGTTAACACATGCCAAATTTTCACTGACTGGTGTTTCTCCCATCAACTGGTGCTTAACCAACCTGAAAAAAGACTTGCATACAATTACATGGGTTTATATAGTTCAGTTTTACGACATGATAAAGACCTGCCATGGCTCAGTCAGAATGCTCTGAGAACTGCAAACCTAGCTGAGAGGACAGGAAGTATTTCAGAGGAGTGAAAGCCATATAGTCTATGGTCAGGAGCCATGTGGCCCCACGAAGAGCCCTTTCCTGGAGTGCAGGAAAAGCTCCCACAGGAAATGGTGATCTCAGCTGGTCAGTGTGGAGCAGGTGCGGCCACTGAGCTATACCTTCTTTGCCTACTTTGAGGATTTTAGTTCCAACGAAGGCAATAGACTCACAGGGTCCATGCACGCAGCGGAAAGCAATGCCTATTATTGTGCTAAGGCACAAAAGGTGAAGGGAGGAAGAGAAAGCTGGGGAACTATTCCCTGAATACCTTTTAACATGTGCCCTCTAACTTAATCATGCCTCTGACCCTACTATGTCCACATGATCTAAGCCATGTTTGAGAACCCTAGAAGACAGGTTGAGTGTTCACCCTCAAATTCACACTCCAAACTCATGCTCTCTTGGAGCACAGGAGACCCAGAGAGCTCATAAACTTGGTTATAACCAAACCCAAGCTTTAAAAAAAAACCCTTGTGCACTCAACTGAAACTTGTGCCTAGGCACCCAAAAAGTACTGTGCTGTGCAAGCTTTGGCACATGTAGACATTAATTTTCCTGCCTTGATTTCTCTGATCACTTGCACAAGCATAATAATGCATAGTTATCTGCTCCACAGGGATACTGTCAGGATCAGTTAGATCAGGCTTGGGCAAAATACGGCCCGTGGGCCAAATCCAGCCCACCAAGCCACCAGATTCAGCCTGCGGAGGCAGTGAGGAGCCCCAGGCAGGCTCTTTTGCTTGCGCTGCACGCCTTTCAGAAACGCGGCTGTGGGGCACTTTTTCTTTATGAGTCTGGAGGGAAGGGGGGAAGATTCAGACCCTACTCCCGCCCGCAGCACAATCCCATTGGCTGGTTTCTGACCAGAAACTGGTCAATGGGAGCTGCCTATTTGAATAACAGGCAGCCACGAAGTAACTCCCCCTTCCCCTCCTGCTGAGTTACTCACTCAAGCACATGGCCAAGGAGGCAGAAACATTTAAGCTCTGCAAGCCTTTAACTCTGCAGGCAGGCTGGTTTGGTTGCTGGCTGGTAAGTGTACTGGCCAGAACCTGCCTCTGGCACCCTAGCCCCTCCCTTCCCCAACCTTCTGCCCCCCCACTCCTGCTCCACTACTCCACATGCACCCATACCCCATCCCAGATCTGGCACCCCAATCTCCTGT
The DNA here is from genome assembly GCA_019425775.1 of Rafetus swinhoei. Taxonomy (NCBI): domain Eukaryota; kingdom Metazoa; phylum Chordata; order Testudines; family Trionychidae; genus Rafetus; species Rafetus swinhoei. Next base: position 34,551,979 of record CM033428.1, on the reverse strand, counting down.
CCGAGATCACAATCCCCTCCTACCCTAGGTCACATCCCAAAACCCTGCACCCCAGTCCCCTGCCCTAGGTCACAACCGCCTCCTTCATCCAAATTCCCTCCCAGAATCCATTCTCCCTCCTGCACCCCAATCCCTTACCCCAAGATCCCTTCTGCACCCAGCTTCCATCCCAGACTCTGCACCCCCTCCCTTAATACCATGGAAGAGTGCGGCCCTCAATCACTTTCCAAAATCTTGGAGTGGCCCCCACTCAAAAATTTTTGCCCACCCTGAGATTGATAATGTTTACAAAAATGCTTTGGAGATACAGTCTGCCTGAGTCACTTTATTAAATTTAAGCAAACAAAGGAAAAATACACACACACAGAGATTCACCGATGCTTGCAAAACTTGTTTAAATGCCAGATTTGACAGAGATGCCACACTGAAGTTTATTAAAAGTTTGCACAATATTTCTCCCCCAAAACTATCAATAACAGATTTGAAGTATTCAGTGCATCAGATATTCAAAAGATGACTTTGTGTACTACATCCATTGTATTGACTCTGGGGAGTCTTTCTGTTCCCAGAGTATTGTGGGTATTTGTATTGAGAACCTCATAAAATCTTTTGTCTGTGCTGAATTAGAGACCCCTGCTGAGGCAATGCTTGTTGAGGCAAGCTAAATTACATGATTTGCTTTTGTGCTGTGAAATACTTGTATTATCTTAAATGTCACGAGCCCGATGTAGTATCAAATCACAGGATTCATCGTTCTCTAAAAGCAAAGCTTGTCCAAATGCTTATTTCAGCAGGGCACATTTGTTTCTTTTTTCCTTTAATTTCAGAAATGACGTTTTCTAAGCAAACTCAAACACAGCACCTTTCAATGGGTCAAATACACTGCCCAGAACATTGTATTGCTCTAGAAATGTGCTTCATCCTTGAACTGAAAACCTTACACTAGAGCAGATAACTCACTTTCTCTTGTTTGCTAGTTTTTGTCTATTGTGCCAAGCAGAATTAGCGCTGACTGTGTTTTATAGTGAGTGCTACAGTAATATATTGAGGGATAAAATATGCCTTCTGAGATGTGCACAACTCTCTGTGTAGCCTACTGGAATGGGGTATGCACGTAGCCAGGAGTAGAAGTTTGCCCTGAGTCACTAAACTAGAACTAACCAGGGACGGGATTTATAAAAGAAAAGAAGTAGGAAAAAACAAAACCGCATTCCAGGTTTGTCCAGCAAATAGTATGGATTCAATTCCACTCTCTTCCACTTAACATTTATACTGCATCTGTTGGAGTTGGGATTTGTTTTCAATGCCTTTGGTGAGTCAAGCTTTGGGATGAAGGGTGTTTTGTGAGGAAATATAACCAGTGGTAGGGCACAGCCAGATTGGGGGTTTAACTTTACTCCTGTTCTCTGCACCCCTATTCCAATACAAAGCAAATTTAGCATGAAAGTCTATAGAATGCAGAATCTCAGCTTGTAAAGAAGACAGTAGAAGGCTACTAGCTGGCTCATTTAGAACTCACTTTCTGGCCAGCTAATCAGAGAAAGAGTCTAGACAGCTTTGGGGCTTTATGTAAGTCCCTCATCCCACTCCTATAATGTTTTGCTTTGCATCTGATTATTTGATTTCATCTTGTCCTTTTGGTTTTTCCTCTCTGAAATGCCAGCACTTATGTACCTGGGCAATAAGAGTGACAGAAAGTAGTAAAATAATTACAAAAGGGTATGGAAAGATAAGGGGTAAATTATGGCTCCAAGAATCAGTCAAATACTTGGGGATATAGTCTAGAACAGGGCTACTCAACATACACTCCATGAGCCTCATGTGGCCCGCGGCCCGTTTGTTTGCAGCCCATCGTGTGGTTTGGGTTTACGCGGGGCTCAACACGCAGCCCGCGGGTGGGAGCCAAAACAAAAAAGTAGTCAATATAATGGTCTTCTGTTGATATGCATTTTAGTAGTTAAATTCCTAGACTGTCATTGCTCATTAAAAGTGCTGTCATATGTGGAAATTGGGTAAATACTGAATTTTATTAATATCAGCAGAACTGACTTAAATGGGGCCTGTATGTTGTGTAGCCTTGCCTTAATCTTTGTACTCATGCCTGTCTATGTGAAAGAAGCTATTTGCATATATATGCATGTATATGCAACCATACTTAAGTTGTGGCCCTTGGCATGTGCTGTGAGTATTACTGTGGCCCCCGGGGCTTCCAAAGTTGAGTAGCCCTGATCTAGAATATAGTGAGTAAGTTGTGATTAAGGGAAGTGTTATGTTCGCATAATGCGTTTAGAAGGCTGGGGATGGTGGTGGACATGAGAGCTGACTGTAAAGCAGCACTTTCTACTGCTGAGGGCAATGTTTAGTGTGCTTTGCTTGGCTCTCCTCTCCCCTGGTGGGAGATGATCCCCGTGCCAGGAATTCAGTATAGCTAGCAGTGCTAGATAGCCTGCCACCAAGCACAGAGTTCAGGGAGTATAAGCACTGTGCTGCCTTTTGCATGAGTGAAGAAGAGGAAAGGAGCTGTCTGTATTATTTCCTCCATTTTGCTCGCCAACTCAGGGGCAGGCACAATTTTAAGAAATGCTCTGGCAGGATTGGACGTACAAAGCAGTGTTAGACATCTGCAGGCAATATGACAAAAAAGAAGACTATAGGAAAGACTGCAGATCAAGGTAAGAACACTCTAGAGCATTTAACGAAGAGAGCCAAAACAGTGGTGGAAAAAATGTGAAGAGCCACACCAGAATTGTCAAGCAAAAAAAAAAAAAAAGGAGGGCTGTATCAGGCCATATCAGGCTCCTGTCGACAGCCGCCACCTGAGGCGCCATTTTGAATTTTGAATTGCCAACCCGGTGAGCACAGGGAAGCCCAGGGCAGGGAGCTTGGGGTGGAGGGCACAGGAGTGACTTTGCGAGCCACACTTTTTTGGGGGAAGAGCCGCATGCAGCTCGCGAGCCACTGGTTGGCCATGGCTGCTCTAGAGGGCGGGTAGAGAAGAGACAATATTGGGGAGACTGACCCTGGGAGGGGGAGAGAACCTCTGACCTCTGGAAAAAGTAAGTGCTGTTCTCAGCTCAGAGTGGGAGAGAATTCTCACTTAGGCTACATCTACACTGCAAGGCTATTTCGGGATAGCGGAGTATCCTGAAATACCTCTCCCACGTCTTCAAAGCAACCCCGTTATTTCAGGTTCACTATTCCAGCATCCCTGTAAACCTCATTCTATGAGGAGGGATGTTTTGTAATAGTGCTTTATTTCAAAATTTGGTGCCGTGTAGACAGCACTAAATGACAAAGTAAGTTATTTCGAAATAGCATTGAAATAAGATACACAATTTGAGCTACGCAAATTGCGTATCTTATTTCAAGTTACAGTGCAGTGTAGATGCACCCTTACAGGACTGTGTGATACCAAGGATTTTAGGATTTAGTGGCTTGTCGGAAGGCATGATGGACCTCAAAGGCAACTTGACCCTCATTGCTTCACTGATCCCCGCCAACTATACTGGGACACTTCCAGGGTACAGAGAGCAGAGCGCAATAAAAATATATCCACTGCCTCACTCAGACGTTAGTGGGGATTTAACATTTGAGAACACTCTTCATACAACATTTGCTACTTATTTGTTCAGGATTTCATGGGCACCAAATAATGATCATAATAAAAACATCCCACCAGAAACAACAAACCAGCACAGAAGTGACTAAAGTAACCTGGAGGTTAAAGAGCTGCTAGAGTATTTTGTACTTATGCAAGGGTTTGCATTTTATAAGCACTTTATCCTCACTGTCTTCCTGTGTGGTGCACATACATTATTAGCCTTCTCTGACAAACAGGGAAACTACGCTAAGGCCAGCACTTTCAAACGTAGGTGCCTAAAACCTCAGGAGTTCATAAAATGTTGGGAGTTTGCAAAGAGCACAATTCCCACTGTGCAGAAACCATTCACATTTTTGTAGTACCACAAGGCAAAGGAAGACAGACTAGCTGTTGCTGCACAATGTTTTGGAGTCCCTGGGAGCAAGCATCCGAGTTAGGTCAACAGAGTTGCGTCAGCAGGGCTTGTGCTAGTGCTCAAAACAGAGCAATGCAGGCAGCACTTTGAAGGTGCAGCCAGAGCTGCAGCTTGGGGTCTGGAGCCAACAGAGCAGGATGGGGCGCAGAGCCTGTGCTCCAGGATATGGATACTTCAAAGCACTGCCTGCACAGCTAATTGGAGAGCACAAGAATGAATCCCGCTTCCCCAAGTCTGGTCTGGAGCTCACGCCAAAAGACTATTGAAATAACCAAAGCAAGTCAGCAACAAGGCTGAGAACAGAAACCAGAAGTCTTGACTCCCAGTCCCCTGATATAACCACCAAACAATCTCACTACAGCGACTAATGGGTTTCACTGTTTGTTTCAGAGAATGCCTTACTGTGTGAAGTCTACATCTAGAAAATGAGAGGAGGTTGTAGTATTTTGTGGCAAGCGTCATGCACGTCATTTTGACAAGGCTACCTTCGCTTCTCTCATATTGAGAACTAGTTGCTTTGGAGAAAGAGGTGTGAGTTCTGCCTTCCACTACACTGAGAATTTTGCTTCTAAGTGCTCTCCAGCAAAACATACACAGTTCATGTAGACTATATTGATACACTATAGCCACTGAAGAATTTAGAAGGATTATAATTATCAGAAGTTTAAAAAATTGAAGAGGAAAGAAATCTTTGAATGGGCTCACATACAGTACAACTGCTCACAGAACAGAGGAAGTCCAAATGAAAAATGAATTTAAAAATGTATCCTGCTATCCCTGAAACGTTTCTTAACCCTAAACTTCTTAAATTAAGTCGTTGTATGTATCTTTTGGATGATATGTTTTAAGTCCTGGCTTGACAAAGCCCTGGCTGGGTTGATTTAGTTGGGATTGGTCCTGCCTTGGGTAGGGGGCTGGACTCCTGAGGCCTCTTCCAGCTCTGTGATTCTATGATTATTTAATTCAACGTATAATCTTGAATAACTATATATAATTCCTCCCAAAAGATGCTTAATAACTATTAAACTACTCAGGGCTTGTTTAAGACAAGGATTAGATTTAAAAGTGGCTACCATGAGTGTTTTAATGGAGTTCACATTTTTTTTTTTTTTTAGAAACCTAAATTACTACAGTTGAAAAGGATTTAAAAAGAGAGTTGGCTGCAGGGAAATCCTATCTATTTATCAGGCTTCTTCCTTTAGAAACCAAACCAAACCCCTACATTTGAAATATGTTTGACAAAGCAATCTGAGCACCACTGCCTCTCTGGACAGGATCAGAGTAAACACCTGATTAAGCATATGTCCGGGCTTGAGCCATGACTACTCAGGATAAAAACAGAAGTATGTCCCTGGACTACTTTTGAAGTCTGTAGCAAAGCACTTAGAATGCTCAAAAGGAAAGACTGCTGAGAGACTTTGACCTCCCCTGGATCCCTGCTGCACTTGTGTGAATAAGGGCCACAGAATTTCCATACTGATTGCAGGATATGGCAGTAAACCAGCAACAATCGTGCACAATTCCCTATGAGACAGGGACCAATATGCAACTTCTGGGAATAACCCATCTCATGGACAACTGAATTTAGCCTCTAAACATTTAGGGAAACATCAGATGCAATCTTTCGTAGTTTGATTTTTCTCATTCTTGGAAATAATTTGGAGCTCATGTTATGACTTAAATAGATTATAAAACAAAGGGACAAATTCTGGTCCCAATGGAGCCATTGGCAAAACTCCTACTGACATCACTGCGATGCAGATTTTGCCCAACAATTTTAGATATGACAAGGAAATCCAGCCTAGGTCTGGATTAGGTCTGGATGAACTAAGTAGGGCTAGCTAATAGCCATTCGACACTGAGCCAGATGCATTATAGTTTAATATCTTTCTCAGGAGCAGCTGGATCACAGTTGTCCCTACAGGATGGCAAAAAGGGGTGACTGCTCTTGGCCATGCACTTTGGCGGGCCCTGTGGGCCTGTGCAATTGGCCTCAGAAGTAACAGATCAGTCTTCCTCACTTCTGCTATAGACCCCGCACCATCTTAGGGACTGCTCTGAGCTGGGCATACCTAATTTTAGAAGTTAGACATAAGCAAACTAAAAAAACAATGAGGAGTCTTGTGGCACCTTAACGACTAATAGATTTATTGGGGCATAAGCTTTTGTGAGTAAAAACCACTTTGTCAGATGCACTGGAGTGGAAATTACAGAGGCAGGGAGATCTAGCTAGCTAGTTAGCTAGACATATAGATAGAAGTGGATGGATTTTGAATATCTCCTCAAACCTTTGAAGGAAAAATCCTCTAGAATTTAATAAAGATGAAACCATTTGAGAACAAGGATCATCTATTGCTCAAGGTACTGGACTGGGACTCAGGAGTTCTAGGTTTAATTCCTGGCTCTGCCATTAACTCCCATGGGACATTGGATAGGTCATGTAGTGTACATTTTCAATTAGCCTTTCCAAAGTGCTCAGTTCCCATTTAGGCACCTAAGTGAAATGGCCATAATTTCAAAACTGCTCAGTAGCCAGTAGCAAGCAGCTACTCAGTTCTGAGTCAATTTTAAAATTTAGCTCAACTCTTCAGAAAATTCTAGCTTCTGTTGTGGGTGTTGAGTCCTGATAATTATAACCCCAGTCTTACTAGCCCTGGGTTGCCCATCTGCTGCCTTTCTTGTCTATATGGACTATAATCTCATTGTGGCAGGGACTGATTGACTCTTGCTGTCTCAGTGCCTAGTGCAACAGTGCCGGGATCTTGGCTGGAACTTTTACAACATTACTACTACTACTACCACTACTACCACAGAAATGTAATATATTGTTCTATAGAATTTACTCACATACACACAGAATGCAATAGATAGTCTTATATCATTAAAAGTTTAACTTTCCTATAAAATTCTATATACAGGGAATAATTATTAAATTCTATAAGATGGTGAAAAACACACAGAAAGGTTTTAATTTTTAATATATTCTATAGGATTTTTCTATATGGGCTAGGTTGTGTTTGAGAACACAGAAACAGATTCTTCCTCTCTAAAACTACACTCTGCATATTTCCATCATCTTATAGTAGATGGCATAGGGCATTATAATCAATTACAAGTGGTGACAAATGGAACAGATGAAGAGAACACAATGTTAGAAAATATTTGTATAGCTTGAGTGTGCATGGGAGTGTTCAGAGGCCAGATGGTCTGCAAAGTTTTCATAAATCTCACAGTCCCCATATGTAGACGCACCCTTTCCCCTTTGGCTCTGAGTAAGATGAACTAACAATCTCACTTCTTGCTAGTGATGATTAATGTTATATTCCTGTCATTTGGCATATGCATTTTATATATTCTTTGCCTTTAATTGGCTAGTATCAGCTCTCTGTGAGCAAAGTCTTTGAGGTTTGTAGTTCTTAAATTGGGGCACTCAGCTGAATGGTCTCACAAGAGTCAAAGGATTTTTTTTCTTCCTGCATGTCTGTTTTACAAGTGCAAAATACTCTAGGTTAAACAAGTAAATAAACAAAGACAGTGAAATCATCCTCCCCACTAATTAAAAAAAATAATATTCCATTATCATCACTATTGCTTTCAAAAATCACTTTTGGTTTGGAGAGAATTCAGTGATATACTCATTCTCAATTTTGCATTGACAATTATCAATGTTGGCATAAAATTGAGTTTATTTTTTAATTTACTGTGTTATGCCATGCACTAGTAGTACATAAAGTGGGTATGTTTAGCTGTATGACCATATGGCAAGAACTATTTACAAGAGGTAGCCCTGAATTGTAAAGTTTTACAGTCTTCAGATCCATAAGGTTGATTTGGCCTTTACAGAGTAAGGAAACAGCTACCAAGTTGAGATTCAGACCCCAACTTTGATAACAATATTTGAGTGTGTTCATATCTGGGTATGTGAGTACAGAATTTGTACTACTGGCTAGGGCTTCAAAAGAGATTTTCACATTGAGAGTTGAGCGATTTTGAAAATCTTTCCCCAGCACTCATCACTTGGCAAATCTGATCCTGAACTCTACAGAAGATCTGGACTGCAGGGATTATAAATGCTGTTGATTTTTGGATTTGGGGTTTTTAAACAATTTCTGTAAACTTTAAATATCATATATATAGTAGCCCAATGTCTGAGAGTCTGTAACACTGAAATGCTGGCTGTTCCCTCTGGGCGGCGCTGTTGCCTGAAATGCTGGCTGTTCCCTCTGGGCGGCGCTGTTGCTGAAATGCTTGCTGTTCCTTCTGGGTGGCCCGTGCTGCAAGGGGAGCGCGGGGCCCAGACGGCCGCTTGCTCCGCTTGCTCCCCCGCGGCGGCCCGGCTGAGCGGCGCAGAAGTTAGCCGAGCGCCACAGCGGGAGCTGAAGGGGGGCGGGGCGGTGACATGCGGTGTGACAGCGGCTCCAGGCCCCCCCCCCAGCCGTGAATGTCACCACCCCGCCCCCCTTCGCCTCCTGCCGTGGCGCTCGGCTGACTTCTGCGCCGCTCAGCCGGGCCGCTGCAGGGGAGCAAGTGGCGCAAGCAGTTGTTTGGGCTCCCCATGCAGCACGGGGAGTGCGGAGCCTAAACGGCTGTTTGGGCTCCACGGTCCCCCGAGTGAGAGGCAGGAGGGGGAGGAGAAGAGAAAGAGAGAGGCAGGAGGTGGAGGATAGCTGAGAAAGAGAAAGGGGGAGGCAGTAAGAGGAGGAGAGAGAGAGACAGAGCGAGAGACCGGAGGATCAGGAGAGAAGACCGACGTGGAGGAGAGACCTGAAAATCCCACCTTATGACGGGCTAATTGGCTAGTTATATAAGAATAGAACATTCGTCTTAAAAATAATTTCATTGCTGAAGCAACGCTCCAACAAATAGTCTCCCTGAAGTTTGGGGAAATACAACCAAAACATTCTCTGCGACTACTGCTCTAGAATAAATACGCCATCAGTACACAACAGATGTGCTCTTTAAAATAAATGAGGTCCAACCAAAAGTAGTGAACTGAAGAAAAGAAGCTGCATGAAATATTTGGTTTTGAGGAATGTCAGAAGAAAAGGAGGGAGTTGAAAAGATTCTATGGCTGGTATATGAAAGAAGTCTAGGAAAAACTAGACAGCTTTTGAGGAAACTTGTTTGTTTAGCATATCTGCTACAGTACAAATCGTAGTATTTTACAGGTGGTAGAGGTCCTTTCTCCCCTTTCCCGTGCATGACTCAATGTATTTGTCAGGAGACTAGACACCCACGTTGTACCACTTTTAGGATCTTTTCTGGTCTTGTCTCCATCACTCTACAATGCAAGTTTCCAGAAAACTAGATGTACTGCAGTCCTCCCTGAAAACCATTTTGGACCAAACCCTGAAGTCCATTATCATAATTTATTTAATATTGGTTTGCCTTGGTAAGGACACAGTGAAAACTGAATAACAACCTCAGGATGTACATATAGACAGATTTGTTCAGCACAACAGATCCAGTCCTTTAAAGCTTTGGCTGTGGACAGTGAAACACGATGCAGTGAGCTATGACGACGTCTTGTGTTTTTTTACATAGAAGGGTATTACCTTGGCTTCTGGTACAAAGGTGAATAAACGTTGCTAAATGTGCTGCTAAATCTGCTGCTACGCTTCTGCACATACACATAGTATGTGATTTTACAATTCACCAGGTGGCCTAAATTTGCCAATCTGAGGGCAGGATTGAGTTCTAAGATTCGAGGCCACATCCATCACTGACATAAACTCCACTGGCTGCAGTGGGGTTTATACCAAGGTGGAATGCGGTCCTCTGTCTTCAAAAGGAGCCTTTCAGGTCACACCTTCTTTCCACAAGGATACCGCTTTTCTTTCCACAAGGATACCATCTCATTTGTTTCAAAGGAAATGTAACAACAGTACTGACAATACTATGAGAGAAGGCCTTTCTGTAAAAACGTGACTCATGACGAAAGTGCATATAACCCTCTGTTCTGTAGGGACTGGGAACTGGAAGACTTTTTCTCACCTCCCTCATTATCCTTGTTATCAGCACAGGAGGTTTCCATGGCAACATTGCATCCAGGCCCTCTCCAGCCGGTCTGGCAGACACACTGCCAGCTGTTCTGACCGAGCGTGCATCTCCCATTGCCATTGCACAAATCAGGGCAGCCATCTGGTTGAAGAAATGAAGAAGATAAGTACTAGAAATACTAATTCACATTAAGATTCTATGCTCCAGGCAGGTGAAACAATACCACTGTGCACACAAAAAAGCAGCTTCAGCTAGTGGTATAAATACATTCCCTCACTGAAGCTAGGTGGGGAGATGCATGGTAGGGAAGAAATTCATATTTAGCTCACACCTTTATAAAAAGTGTGCATTCAAATGTCACATTTAAATGATATGTAACTGGGTCCCCCAAAACTTTTAAGATCTTGGGTTCATTTTTGTTATGGACAGAATTGACAGTCTGCTGACACAGGATCAAATCCTCATTTTATGCCCATTTTTTTATAAAATAACTTTCTCCACCCATCTATAGCTATATAGCAGAATATTTGCAAGCAAAGGAGGCATTGTCCATTACAGTGTATCATAAAATCCTACAGAGCTTTTCCTAACATAAACCTGGAACCTCTAGCAAACCGCTTAAAAAAACCCTCTTGTTAAATGTCAAGTTTAAATGCATCTATTTAAAGACTTAGATTTTTATTACAAGGCCTATTTCTGTCAGGATTTTCCTGAAAGACATGTTAGCAGGGATATCCCACAAATGATACACTATGTGACTGTCCTACCCTTAATTATTGTCAGTAAGTTGAATTGGGATTGAAATAGTCTACCTGGTGCGGGTGTGCACCAACCAAAATTCATGGATAATAGGACATCTTAACTTGTCAATCTACTTCTTGTAGGTGAAACTGTATCAGCAGGTGGAACTATACCTGGTTTCAATTCATACTGAAAACAGAAAGAAGGAATCAAAGGGTAGCAACGGAGAGGAAAGAAGAAGGAGAGGAGAGGGGGGGAAGGATTTGGGGCCTGGTACACATATGATGGCAATAGTTTTTCACTACACTATCTACTCCACATCTGAGCCATACATAACTCCTCATTTCAGAAGGGTGAGGAGTCAGACAACAAACCTCTCTCTCACATTGCATACAGACTGAAGCGGGTGTCATACATAGGAGAGAGAAGACAAAATTGCAACAACTGGAAATAGAAAAAGTGATCTGATCTACTGGATCATTGTGTTTCAAACCCTCTCTCTAGAGTTTGAAATCCAATCTCCTAATCATGCTGTCTACATAATTGTCCCTGAACACTGAATAACTGCTCCTGGTATTTAATGTTATGCTGCAGGAATGAGGCACCAAGCTTTCCTCTAGATACAGTTTTGTAGACAAGGCTATGTACATCACGGGACACTCTCACCTTCCTCTGAAGAATCTCATACTAGCCATTAGTGGAGGAAGGATTTGATTTATCAATGGTTTGATCTGGCAGAGCAAATCATGCTTCTCTGTTAATTTTAATTCTCCATAACAACAGTCCAAATAATCCGAGGAGACACTGTGATCTCAGAAGAACCTTCCGAACTCATCCACGGAATGCACTGGAGAAGATTTCCCTACCCTGGATAGCTGCGGGCTAATAGATTGTTTCTTGGGGCAAACTCTATTCTCAGTCTGGGGCCAGCCTTGATCTCTGGCCTGTGGCAGCACTCTTGAATCTTCCTGGCAGAATATATGTGGAGCAGCATGTGTTAGGTCTCTCTGTATTTGCCACTCTGCCCCGAGCTCTGACTGTTAATAAATGGATTAATCCACTGCCATGTCCAAATTAGTACAATGGCACCGTGAAATTGACTATTCAGCACAGCATGGCTGTTCCTTATATTAGAAAACAGTGAGGGACTGACATGCCACTATTCATCTTTAGATCTGCATGTTTTTGTAAGCTTCTTTTACATATTGTTTCATACGATCAGAGAGCTTGTAAAATGTTCTGGCTTGAGAGCTCTGGACACTAAAGACCTATGTTTATCTGTAGACCAGATCCATTTATAGGTGGTAGTAGTCAAAGTTTCTACACATTGTCCTGCTGCTGTGCCAATAAGAAATGTAAACTATGGTACACTTTTTGATGTGGTTCCCGTCTTTTGTGGCTAAGACCATTAAACATGCTCTATGTAGAAAATCAGCAGATACTAAGAAACCCTATGAATTTTCTTTCAGTGCTGCTACTGTGTATTTAAACTACTCAAAGCTCCCTTCACTTGAAAGAAAGGTTATTTTTGCATTACAGATCTTAGCAGCAACATGTGGCCAGCATACTGCACTATCTGAAATATTTTGAAGGCACTTCATTTTATCTTTGTCTTGTCATGTTGTTGGAGTGACTAAAATGATAATGCATCAAGGGAGGCATCATGCTATAGGACAAATGATTTGTTTTATATGTAAAATGAACATTAATTGTGAATATACACTCAGGGTTTGCTTTTTGTGGGGGAACCAGAGAGAGAGATAAACAGATCACAGTAGCAGGTTTGTTCCACAATATATGAGCAAGATGAAAACATGAACAGTGGGGAGCCAGAAAAATCTCTGAAAAGTTTTAGGTGCAGCTGGGAATTAATGGACATGACTTTGCTTTTAGCTTGAAGAGTGAAGGAAGCAATACTAGTGCGGGCATGATGTTGCTAGGAAACACTATGCCACCACTGTAGAGTTCATTCAATTTGTGGCCTTCCAAAGAAAGACTTTGTGTTCCAGTAACGTAAAAAACAGCTTCCATTTAAAAAAAAAGAAAAAAGAAAAAAAGCTAGCACATAATTAGGCCACAATGAGATCTAATTGTTTTTGGCAATGATTTTTTTCTTTAAAAAGCTGTTAAAATGATGGATGTATTTAGCTACGAAAAACGGCTTTAAGTGAATAGGCAGGTAGTGGCTACTTTGGATTTTTACTAAAATGTACAAAAAGGCACTTAAAAAAATTATCCCCAAATAAATAGTTACATGACAGGAGAGCCATTATGGTCTGTTAGGCAAAAAAGTGGTTCTAAGAGCCTGTTTACACAATAGACCAAAACATCTCCATTATGAGCTACAGAGTAAATAATAAGCTTTCTAAAAAAAAAAATATGTCTAAACTGTATTTGTGCGACAAACTTTTACTTGGGTCTAAAATACCTGTTTTTAAAAACCTTCCTATTTGTGCATTTGCACAATGATTGAAGCTGATATGCTCATCATGTCTATGCTGCGATCAGACTGCAGCACTTGTAGCTGTACTCATGCTAGCTTTGATCTAGCTAGCTCCAGTAATCCTAGCAGCAGGGTAGCCATGGCAGCACGGGTTAGCTGCTGAAGTAGACGGTCAAGGTCTTAGATTCAGCTGAACAGCCAGTGCTGCTGAGGCTATTGTTATTTGAGCTAGCTGGACCAATGCAAGACTGGGCATGTCCATGGATGCTGCAGTCATGCCCTCAGTGCCTGAACATGACTAGCAGGGCTTGAGGCTTTTCGTCAAACCACCTTTACGAATGGAAATCAAGCCCTGCCAAGTTCAGTAATGTTAAGACTCTGTCACAAAGCAAGGTCCCAATCTCGTGAACACTCACGACAGGTCGGAGGACTTTCTTCAGTGTGAAGACTTGTGGAAGTAAACGCTGTTCCCAGCGCCCAGGGAGATTCTGCCACTCTCACTCACAGCGAGTCATACGGGGTCGGCAACCTTTCTGAAGTGGCGTGCCAAGGTTTAACCCTCCTGCTCTGGGTTGTGCCGCTCTCCCGGGAGAGGGTCTCACCACTGTGCACCCCGCATGGTCTCCTGCCAGCTTTTCCTATGGGGAGGGAAGGAGCAGCTCATGCCTGCTTCCTTGGAAGCCAGATGTGGTTGGAGCCTCGGGTCTCCCCTGCCCCCCCACAGGAAGCTGGTGCTGGCTCCAACCTTGTGTGTGTGTGTGGGGGGGAAGATGCTGGATAGCCAGCATGGGCTGGGATCAGGATGGCTGTGGGGACGAGGTTTCAGGGAAATGGGCAGGGGGGTGATCCCGGGGTCTCCAGCCCTGATGGGGATGGAGTCCATGGCATCCTCACCTTCCTGCCAGGAACCCAGGGGCCAATGCGGCTTTGGAGCAGGAGCCCCCACCCATTTTTCTCTCCCCTCAGCTGCCCCCGCCACCATCCAGCCCTGGAGCTCAGGCAGCACTCATCCTCACTTGTGCCCCAGAGAGAGCTCCCCTCTTCCCCACAGCCGTTGCACCCCAGCCCGGCTCCAGCCTGCCCCTGGAGCAGCCCTGGTCCGCCATGAGGTCTGGCTGCCCCCGGAGCAGCCCCCATCCCTGGAGCAGGCCCGGCCACCCCCAGACCAGCCCAGGCCCCCAAAGCAGCTGCTGGCCACGCAGCCCCATCGGTTGTGGTGAGGCTGCCCCAGCAGGGACAGCCTCATCATGACCTGGCTCCAGCTGTGGCACAAGGGGCAGCCACCAGCCACGCAGCCGCTCTAGCCAGGCTGTGTGCCACTCAAAATTGGCTCGCATGCCACTTATGACACACATGCCGTACACTGTCAACCCCTGGAGAAATACATAACTCCCTGTGTAGTCCGAGTAGTCCTCATGAAATTAGTGAGGCTACCGAAGGATTAAGATGCCTCTTGACAAGACAGAATCCAGCCCTCAGAACGAATTCACAGCTACATGGGAACTGAAGAGTCATAGTACAGAGAAAGGGCCTGTCATGTTGAGAAGGCAGGTAGAGATATTTCTAGTGTGGAGAGTATTTCTCTTATCTTTTCTATAATGTTTAATGGGAAATGTTGGAAAAGTAAGCTTAAAAAACTCGGGATATAGTGCCTGTTGGAAGTGTCAGGTTGACAACCTTGGAAACTAACGACCAATTTAGCCATACAACAGGCACAGCATGGGCAACAGCTGCGCAAGTTTCTCACACTTCTCCAGCAGTGCACCTCAACATGACTCGGAAAGACTGCCTCTTGGGGCGAGAAGAGAACTCAGAGTCATGACCGGTCAGCCCCTGGTTTGCCTACAGGAACCTTAAAGTGGATAAGTGTGTGCACTCAGGAGAAATGTCTTCAGATGTTGATTATTAGAGTCTGATACAAAAACTGTGCTCTGCCAGGCTGAGACTCTGTAACGTTTTATAAGTTCCTCAGTGAAAAAAACTGTATCATCTTATCACGTCAGTATTGTGAGACTGACCCTGACTGTCTGTTTTCACTTTCTTTCTATCTTAGGGCTTCCCATAGCAACCATCACCAAAGTCTCTAAAGCACTTCCCAAGTACATTAGATGGGCACAACAAGCTCCTTAGTGGAGTTCATTGAGTCCTCTGCTCTTTACTGCTTAGACAAGGATCAGCTATACTTAGCTTGTTCATAATCTAAAAGGCCATTTTTTGACAAAAAATATGTGTGCCACATCTACATTGGCAATAGTATCAGATCATGGAATCCAGTGGGAATTGGCTGGTACAATCTTGTAACTACGGCATCAATCAGTAATTCAATAAATACTTTACATCTCTGTCATTGTCTGGGGACATTATATTCCCTGGATACTAATATATATTGCTTGGTATTGAGTTAGGATTGCTTCAGTCACACTTCCCAGGCCAGATTCAACACAAATATAACCACAGCACTTCAAACAAGAGAAACCTTGGTGATATACACTATACATGGAATCAGGCACAAAACATGACCAGCTCGTTACTTAAGATAAATACAAAACAATATACAGAAGCTTTCATGTCAAAATAATGTGAACTCTTGGTTACATATTTGTATAGCACCTACCACTATAGGGCCCTTGTCTATAACTGGGGCTTGTTAAGTGCTACTGCAATACAAATACAATAAACAATACAATTATCATTACTAATAAATGTTGGATGAGACAAAAGTAGATGGAGATATATCATTATTAAACTATGGCTAATGTCATAATTTACATTTCCTATATTTCCAGTGAATGCAATTCAACCCTGTGTGGAGGGCCAGTGCAAAATCTATGCAGCACTTAAGCTTATTTTGAAGACTAATATAGGATGTAAACAACACAGTGACCCTGCAGACAGGTGAAATTCTTCCAGATTGCACTGCAGAACCATAACAACCAGTGAACAAAATTATCCCTGTTATTATGTGCTTGTTTTCAAGTTATAACTACAGAGAAAACCATGTTCTGGATAAATTATCATCAGTGATTCAGTGCCATTTAAACTAAGCAGTGATGGTGCTCAGTACATTTATTTGCTATATATAGCCACTCCAGGGAAAACGTCAACCCAGTTTTAGATGAATGTCTGCCAAAAAAAAACCCCTTTCAGCTGAGTGATAGTACGGAATGCGCACAAGTACACACACAAATTAATATAACAGTTATCCTTGGCATACACTTGTTTTAAACTTAGTGAAACTGAAAATAGTTTTTTAAAAATAGTTTGTCACACTCTGGATGGAAGGTCAAAGTCCAAATTCAGCTGAATGCTTCACTAGGATTTTCTATCTGAGCCTTGGTTCCATCTATAATCAGTAGCACTCCGTTTTCTGATAGGGACAGACACCTTGGAAGGGGAAGGAAGGAGAGTTGAGCCTCCACAGAAAATCAAAGTTTGAAAAACTCTCCCCAAATGGGCAAGACTCCACTGTCTGCTCTTTATCCAAGTTTCTAAATGTTTACAATAATATAAACACGCATTTTCTTTTAAACAAGGGAAAAGGGTAAAGACGACAATTAGAAAGAAATACCATGGGACAAGCAGATTAATCTTTCTGTTTACCTCTCCAGGCACTTACATAGCACTCATCACCATACTATTGGCATGGCTCAGAGTGATCAATGGATTTGAATCTTCCCAGCATCCCTGTAAGGCAAAGGAGTGCTATACTGATTGTATCGAGGGAGAATTGAGGCCTACGTGCATACAGCGTATCTGTGGATAGAGGTGGGGATTGAATTTAGCTTGCCTGAGTCCTAGTTCAGTGCTTGGTCTACTAGACTATCAAATCATGGCTTCCTCCAGAGAATCAAAGGGATTTCTTTGCCCTTTCCCCACCTGAACACGTGATGGTAAAGTCTTTATTTGGTCCATAAAGTCACTTCAACATGGGAGAAACCAATAAGGTCATCTGAGCCCTGACTGAAAATTCACTATAGTCAATGAGAGTCTTTCCACTGACTTAATGACCTTTGGATCAGAAACTCAGCCATTCCCCTTGCACTGTAGAATCTGGTTTTAAATCACTAATTTTAATCATTCACCATTTTCAGGATGAAATTGTCCCTATTGCATTTAAATTACCAGTCTAATAGAACTATAATATCGGGTGCAAACTTTCTTTTTTAAACACAGTTTGAGGAGTGAACAAAAATAAAAACAAAAAACCCCCAAACAACCATCACCTACTCTGAGGAACTTCCACCTTTTGTCTCTCTAAAAATTATGCTTAAAATCTCAACCAGAGTATAGTTGAAATAAACAGACTGGGTAATATGCAAACAGGGTTTGGCAATGCCGAAGGAATGTATAGAAATGCCACAAAAGCAATCAAGGGAATAGTCTATTGCACTTGGCTTTTGGGTGATAATCAGATTGTTTTTGTACTTTGTGCTGTTTCCTTCAGTGAGCAACTGATATCCCCAGTATTGTCTAGCAAATAATGAATGAGGTGCCAAGGAGTATGGAAATCAGAGTATGACTTTGATTTCTTATTTGTTATTTTTAACCATCCAATTCCTACACCCAATGTGCACAGTTAAAGCCACCGGAGAGGCATAAAAATACAAATGACATAGTAGGGATGTAGGAACTGACCAGTTATTTAATGCATGATTGGTGTTTATCTTTTAACTAAACAGAAATCAGTTTACAACAATAAATAACTAAATGTTTTTTAAAATCATACCGATATTGAAAAACTAATGAAGTCACTAAACAATTCTCCCATACATTGTACGAATAAAGAAATAGCTAAACTAAGCGTAAGTAAATACTGTACTAGTGAGTGAAAGTGAAACTGACTCAAAAGTAAAACAGGTTGGTTGGCTTTCATTGCACAAGCTGAGAGAGACGCAAAGGTCAAACAAGAAGCATTAACAACCTTCAAAACTTAACGCAAAAACAGCCATACTAGGATAGACAGATGGTCTATCTAGCCCAGTATCCTGTCTCTGACAGTGTTCAAATGCCAGATGTTTCTGGCAGTTGGAGATTTAGGGACACTCAGGCTACGTCTACACTGCATGATTATTTCGGAATAAGCTATTCTGGAAGAAATATTTCAAAATAGTGTGTGTACACTACATAGAAGTCTGGAAATTAGTCCAAGGCAGGCTCCCCTAATGTGGATGTGCTACCTTGATTTAGAGCCCCAGAAAGGACTGGGGCGTAATTACTTTGAATGGCCGGGGGGAGGGAACTATTTCAAAATATCAGCAGTGGAGCATCCACACTACTGCTATTCCGAAATAGCTATTTCAGAAGGGGCGTTATTGCTTGTGAAATGAGGTTTACAAAAGCCGAAATAAGCTACTCATTTTTTCAAAATTAATTTGAAATAACGGGCTAGCTGTATAGACCCTCGCACAGTTATTTTGGAATAATGCTGCTGTGTGCACATAACCTCAGAGCATGGAGAAGTGTCCCTGATCACTTGGCTGATAACCATTGATGGATCTATCTTTCATGAACTTATCTAATCTTTTTTTTGTACTAAGTTATACGTTAGACCTTCCTAACAACCCATGGCACAGCTTGACTATGCATTGTTCGAAGAATTAATCCCTTTTGTTTTAAAACTGCTATTAATTCCATTGGGTGACTCGCCTAGGTCTTGTTCTAGTGAAGGTGTAAATAACAAATCCACATTCACTTTTCCAGACTATTCATGGTTTTATAGACCTCTGGTCCCCTCTAAGTCATCTCTTTTCTAAGATGAACAGTCTCTGTCTTTTGATATGCCCTGATAATTTTTGTTGTCCTTTTCTGCATCTTTTTCAATTCTTTTGCGAGATGGGGTGATCAGAGCAGCATGCAGCATTGAAGGTGTTAGTATGCCATGGATTTTTATAGTGCCTGTCATGACCCTCCTCCATGAAAATTGACTTATGAATATGAAATGCATAATTTAAAAATGCTTCAGACAAAATACCTCATGTAACTTATCAATTTTAATGTTACAATCTTCTGATTAGCTGTGTAGATCCTATTTTTGTGCATGTATCATTCCTGTATGTGAAGTTAGAAATATGAAATGTGGATCTGTTTATAATACTAAATGTGCTAATGAGGGCCATTACTGATGCCGCAGAAACTTAAAAGGCTCAATGATCAAATAAATAATATGTGAATAATCTTGTTTGTCCTGTAAACCCAAACTGCGGCTGGTCCTAGAAAGACATGTAACCATGTCAGCTGGTACTGGAATCCATTTTGAACCTGGTATTTCTCCTTGGGGATGGGGGATGCTGGGCAAAGGATTCCCGTGCTGGGGGAAAGTCTATTAAGCAATGGGAAGCAGTCGGCCTTTGTCTTTAGCTTGCCTTTGAAACTGCATGGCCCACCCGAAGAGATACCTGAAGAACTCTGAAAACCCATAGACCCAAGAATAAAGATCAACTCTGATTTGAAGCTTTTACCTGAGATATTATACCTTGTTGGGGTAAGAATTTACATGTAATAAGTTTCTTAGTAGATTAGAAGTAGCTGAGTGATTTTTGTTCATTTTCATTTAGTAACTTACTTTGATCTGTGTGTTTTCACTTGCAATCAATTAAATCCTACTTTCTATATTTAATAAAAATACTTTTGTTTATTAGTGTTTATTAGCCCAGTGTAAATAGTTGTTACCTGGGGTCAGGGGAAGCAACCACTGTGCATATCTCTCTTTCATTGACAAAGTGAGCGGACCTTATGAGCATTACCTGTGTACAAGTTTTACACAGGGTAAGATGGATTTATTTGGAGTTTGGGACCTTTTGAGGATTGATATCCCAGGTACTGAGACCTTATAGCTGAGCCCTTCCAGTGCTGAACTGGTTCAGTATCTGTTTTGCTCTGCACAGGGGACAGTAACTTCAATTCTGGGGGAGACCAGAGGACTAGCCCAGTAGGACAGGGTGGTGTGGAGCCTGAGAGAGCAGGAAGGCAGGTATCAGTGGCATGATCAGCACATCAGGGGGACAACCCAAGGGGACTTCTGTGATTTAACTTGTCACAGTGCATTATGAAAGTTGTTGTTTTACTATCTGTCCCCTTCCTAATTGTTCCTTTTGGTTAGCTTTATTAACTCCACTGCACATGAGATGGATGGTTTTTAGAAAAGTAGCCACAATGATACCAAGATCTCTTTCTTGAGTGGTAACAGCTAACCTGTTTGGCAGATTTCCTGCTTTTGATGTACTTAACTTTTTTTACTCTCAATTTTGGTATCCTTAATTAGTTGCTCTTCAAATTATTTCCTGTCCTGCCTTATTGTGCTTTTATACTTGACTTGCCAGAGTTTATGCTCCTTTCTATTATCCTCAGTAGGATTTGACTTCTGCTTCTTAAAAGGATGCCTTTTTTACTCTAACCACCACTTTTACTCTGCTGTTTAGGCTTCGTGGCATTTTTTGGTCCTCTTACTAGTTAAGTCTCTATTATGACATTTTTAAAAATAGTTAATGATTCCTCTCTACTCTAGTACTCATAGTGCAAACAATTATAATGATAAGCTAATTTCCCTAAATTGCCTAGGGATGTACAGTGTGAGAGTTCTCATTTCATCCAATCTCTATCTCCTCCTCTATCTACTTATCTATGTAACTATCTAATCTATCTTTCAGCTTGCTTATGATATTTACAAGATATCAGTTGCCAACGTTTCTAGGCACCAAATTAAAATAAAAAAATGGAAGAGGAAAAGATGTGAAGTTGTTTACTGGGGATTTATTAAATTCCCTGGCAGGGTGTCAAGTGTTGATATACAAGAAAGCAAGCCTTCATAGTAGCCGTTTGTTGGAATACTTAATTTGTTCTTAAAACTACCTTTCTGAAGTGAAGGAATACAAGAAGGGGTATGAAAAAATGAAAGTAGGACTGATCATGTCATAGCACAAAGCACATAGGTTAGAGATGGAAAAAATCTGGTAGGTCACGGAGTCCCTCTTCCTGCCAATCTGGGATTACTCCCAAGAATATAGTCTTAAGTGTTTTTTTAATTCTGGGTTAAAATTATTTATGTTGTTGGGCTTTTATTACTCCCTGTGGGAAGATTCCCCTCCTTACTCCTAGCCTTGCTCGAGCACCACTGTAGTATGGCAATCAATGGCTGTTCAAATGGCTCTTTGGGGCTTTCTGGAATCAGGGCACAGGATGGGACAGTATGAAGGCTACTCTAAATTGTGCTGGGAATGGATCTGGTTTTAGGTCAAGGATAGTAAAATGCAGCTTCACTAAACAAAGCAGAGCTAAACCCAAGAATTGGGATCATTGTATATAAACAGAAGGTAATGGCATTCACATATGCACATACTTTCTACACACCCTACAGCTGCTTATATTCTAAAAGAGTTGGTTGCATAGGGAGTGCAATGGGAAGGGAGGTGTGTTTGGATAGGGGGAGCTGTAAGAAGTATGGGATAGACGCTGAATCTTTCAGCCCTACTACTGAGGGAGAGGATGTCAAGTAAGCCAAGGAAAAGAGGTCTCCAGCTTGAGCCAAGAAAAGGACTTCATGTTGTACATGGGGCCCAATTCTAGCAGAATGCTCAGCAAGATCCTGCTTACACATGGACCAGATCCTGGGCTTGGACCAGATCAAAGTCTCTAGACTCACCTGTGTTTTGTGGTAATGCTGGGGCAAGAGAATGGCCTGAATAAATTGAATGAGATGTACTTTTTGCTTTACTGCCCCTATAAAAGCTGTCAGCTGTTCTGACTGCAACATATATAGAACAGACAATAAGCCAAATTCAACTATGGTGTATCTCCTCTGACATCAGTTGAGCTGCACCAAGGATGAATTGGACGAATAAGATGATATGGGCTAGTGTGGAAAGATTTAGTAAGTGTGCTACTGGGTTTTCTCTGGAGTAACTCTATTTTTTTGTCAGTGTATGAGAGAGAGTCACATTCGCCATCACAATTTGTATTACTGGAAACATTAAATGAAACAGCCTGTTGTATTGATGTGCTTAGCATAGGCTAAGTGCCTGAATCTGGATAAATACAGATCTGCACTTTGTTAACTGACCACTTGGACATTACAAAATTTGTTTCCAGCACAGACTGTAGTATTGCTGCCACATAATCTTCATGGTATCAGATAGGTCTTATTCTTTGTTAATACTCATAACGAGGATGTGCTCAGGAAATAAAGATCATAGTTTGTCATCTTCTCCATGTCACATACCCTAGGAGAAGTCAGTCCTTTAGAGGAATACATTCTGAACAATGCAAAATGCCAGTCTGTTTCTTCTAGGTCATGCCATGGCTAAAGAGTTAACTGAATGATGCATTCAAGATGATATCCAGCTGCTAACTCGCAGAGTTAACATCAAATCAAATCAGAGAATAGCAGACCCCCTGAAAAAGAAACGTATGACTGATTTTCCCAATAAAGCTGCAAAAATCAATAATTCTTATAGATGGAACTGCTATATTCCTAACAAACTCAGGCCTCATTCTCACAGCTGTGAATCTCCTCTAGAGAATCTATAACAAGCTGAAAAGAAGATTTTTGCCTTTCTGAAAATGGTCAATGAGACCAAGTTAATCAGCCCTCATAAGAATTTAGCTCTACTTATATTCTAGTTCTGCTATGAGCATCCTGTTATGGGACCACATAATAGGTCCGGATGTAGTTAGTTGGTGTGTATAAGATTTTGGCAAGATGCTCTGCTCTTACAGGGTTTGAATAAGTTATAATGTACTGCTCTATGGATATCTGTAGGAATAATATTGCGTGCAGAGGTTATGGGGTAAAATATTGACCTCTCCTCCTCCTCCTCTCTTATGGTAAAAACGCACACAGAGCTGATAAACGGGATACAGCACACTGGGCAGTATGAAGCTATGCTCTATAGTGACTATGGCTGTGTGTAGGGAATTTTGGGAGTTTACAAAACTACTCAAACTCACTATTCAAAACCCCTGCATAAGATGGGCAACTCTCATAGTCCCAAGAATGAAGCAGCTACAGAGCAGCTGCAAACTTGCTCTATGCCCTGGCAGTAATTTCGATAGAGATCCCATTCACTCAGGTTTCAAGCAGAAGATAAAAATATGTCCCCTAACCTTTATTAAGGCTACATACTGTGTACTTTATATTGTCATACTTAGCACCCCAAAATACATATGAAAGACAGAGTAAAAATTAATATGCAAGATGCCTTTTGCAATTATTTTATAGTAAATGGAATTGCACAAATAAAACCAACAGCACAACCAGAAACATAGGTCCTATTAAGCTGTCCTATACTTGGGTAAGAAGACTGACATCAGCTCTTTCCTAGTTTGTGTCATTGTTTCCAGCAGGAAAAGCTAAAGGTAACCTGCTCTGGGGAAATAGCATTTATTTTAAATATTTTGGAAACAATGTAATGTTGTAAAATGGCCCAAGAATCAGAAAGAGAGAGAGAGAGAGAGAGAGAGAGAGAGAGAGAGAGTGGTTTAGCAAATTGAGGGATTATAGGAAAACTTTAGCATCAGTGCAAAACAGAGATCATCTAACTCCAGGCACAAATCTAATTAAAATGCAATAACAATAAAACTATGTTAATTGCAGTGTTATGGTCGAGAATTTAAAGGTTAAGAATGATAAAAGTCAGGACATTCAATGCTATGGTTACCAAAGCAACTGGAACTCAGCCTCCTTGCACACATGCAGGGCTTTTTTAATTATAGAAATATGATGTGAAACTTTCGCCTTAATATGTATGTGACAGAATTATGGTTGCTGTGAGAACTTGAACTTTGAACTGCTTTGCATAATTAATTTATGCAAAACGTGTTGGTGAAAATATGAACTCAACTAAACAAAAATGGCCATCCCATGCTTTAAAACACGTGCCTGATATTAACTACAACCCTTAAAGAACCTCACACAAGCCATATGTAGCTACACGAGAAAGGATAATACACAGACAATCCAGTTAGTGCTATACAGGGGCACATTCTGTACCATTTGATGTGACAGCTGTAGAAGCACTGTAGAGCTAGAACAGAGTGAATGGAAAACAAATAGTCCTGTGGCACCTTAGGGTACATCTACACTGAACGTTTATTTTGAAATAAGCTATTCTGGAATAGTTATTCCGAAATAGCTTATTTTGAAATAGCACGTCTACACTGCAGGGAAGCCTCAAAATTAGTCTGAGGCAGGCTTCCCTAAGGTAGACGTGCTATCTCGATTTAGAGCCCCAGAAGGCACTGGGGAGGAATAACTTAGACTGGCCCTGGTGAGGGGCTATTTCAAAATAGCAGCAGTGGAGCATCTACACACACCTTATTTCAAAACAGCTATTTTGGAATAGGAATTATTCCTTGTAGAAGGAGATTTACAGATTTCGGAATAAGCCATCCATTATTTTGAAATTATTTCCAAATAACGGAATGGCTGTGTAGATGCTTGCATTGTTATTTCAAAACAATGCTAGTTATCTCAAAACAATGGTGCAGTGTAGACGCATCCTTAGAGACTGACTAAAAATATATATATAGTATCATGAGCTTTTGTGGGCAAAACCCACTTCTTCAGATGAGCTGGGAGCTGGACTGGAAATAATAGAAACCCAGAATTTATAACCCAGGATTTATAACCAACTGGAGTGGATGGAGACAGGGATCAAAGAAAGCACTGCAATTTTTATGTAGGGTAACCAAATGATGTTTTGTAGCATAGGCTCAAACTGCACCCCTTCCATCTTCAAGTTTAGACTGCAAACTGAACATCATATAACCCCTTGGAAGTTAGCATTTTAGGCTGTGTTTCACTAAGTTTTACCTGGCTTTGGTAGAGGAAACTATGAAAAAACACTGAGTTTCCCCATAGTTTTTGTAGGTGGGCTCAGACTTACTGAAGGATCAGCAACCCAGGCTTGTATTCTGGTGCAGCTTGAAACCAGATGAGTACAAAGATGTGTCCAGTTTCTTGAGGAAAGTTGCAGGCAACTGCCAGAAGAGGCACAAAGGACCCTGTTACCCTACACTGCACTTCTCAGCCAACTGAACACTCCAGTGTAAGTGCTACAGTGCAAGAGCCCTGCCAACACCTGTATTCTTACCACAGGCCATCTATAGTGCTAGCTACTCTTTGCTCCTACCACAGGAGCACATGACTGCAGAAAGCTAGCCACAGACCTTGTCCTGGACCCACTGACATAACTGGCAAGATTGCTATTTCTTATTTTAGTGTGGTAGCACCCGGGAACTCTCGCCATGAAACAGCATCCACCCCATTTGTGCTAGACACAGAACAAGAAACCAGCTTACACCAGTGTTCCTTAAACTTTTTAAGACTGAGGAACACCAAACAATAATTTTTTTTTTTATGAGGAACACCAAGGATTTTTTGTTGAGAAGAAAAAAAAAAAAGGTCGGGGGAAAAAAGGTCCGGGGGAAAGTTATTGAGAAAAAAAAGGATGGCCATTTTGGAATTCTGTTGTTCTCTGCGCGGCACACCTCCGACTGCTTCATGGCACACTGGTGTGCCGCAGAACACAGTTTAAGAAACACTGGCTTACACTAAAAGGCCCCATTGATTTAAATGGGGCCAAATCAGACCACATGACAGCAGCAGTATTACCGTGATCAAGCCATTTGCCTGCACTTTCCGATCTCTCTATCCAGTGGTTCTCAACTAGGGGCATGCATACTCACGGGGGTAAGGAGTCCAGGAGAACTGGCAGTATTTTAAAGAAGCCTTATTAAAGACACATGAAGAAACCATCCCGATGTGCAGCAAGAAAAGCAAATATAGTAGGCGACCAGATTGGCTTACCAAAGACATCCATGGTGAGCTTATACACAAAAAGAAAGCTTACAAGAAGTGGAAACTTGGACTGATGACTAGGGAGGAGTATAAATATATTGCTCGAGAATGCAGTGGAGTTATCGGGAAGGTGAAAGCGCAATTGGAATTGCAGCTGGCAAGGGATGTGAAGGGTAACAAGAAAGGTTTCTACAGGCATGTTAGCAATAAGAGGGTGATCAGACAGGGAGTGTGGCCCTTACTGGATGAGGGAGATAACCTAGTGACAGATGATGTGGGAAAAGCTGAAGTACTCAATGCTTTCTTTGCCTCTGTCTTCACGGACAAGGTCAGCTCCCAGAGAAATGCACTAGGCAACGCAGTATTGGAAGGAAGTGGACAGCCCTTGGTGGGGAAAGAACAAGTTAGGAACTATTTAGAAAAGCTAAATATACACAAATCCATGGGCCCTGATTTAATGCATCCGAGGGTACTGAGGGAGTTGGCAAATGTCATTGTGGAGCCTTTGACCACTATCTTTGAAAACTCGTGGAGATCAGGAGAGATCCCGGATGATTGGAAAAAGGCAAATGTAGTGCCCATCTTTAAAAAAGGGAAGAAGGACAATCCAGGGAACTACAGACCGGTCAGCCTTACGTCAGTCCCTGGAAAAATCATGGAGGGGATCCTCAAGGAATTCATTTTGAAGCACTTGGAAGAGGGGAAAGTGATCAGGAATAGTCAACTTGGATTCACGAAGGGCAAGTCCTGCCTGACCAATCTGATTAGCTTCTATGATGAGGTAACTGGCTCTGTAGTTATGGGAAAGTCAATGGATGTGATATACCTTGACTTTAGCAAAGCTTTTGATACGGTCTCCCACAATATTCTTGCCAGCAAGTTAAGGGAGTATGGATTGGATAAATGGACTGTAAGATGGATAGAAAGCTGGCTAGACTATCAGGCCCAACGGGTAGTGATCAACAGCTCGATGTCAGGTTGGTGGTCTGTTTCTAGCGGAGTGCCCCAAGGATCAGTTCTTGGACCAGTTTTGTTCAACATCTTTATTAATGACCTGGATGAGGGGATGGATTGCACCTTCAGCAAGTTTGCAGATGACACTAAGCTAGGGGGAGAGGTAGATACGCTGGAGGGCAGTGATAGGGTCCAGAGTGACCTGGACAGATTAGAGGACTTGGCCAAAAGAAATCTGATGAGGTTCAACAAGGACAAGTGCAGAGTCCTGCACTTGGGACGGAAGAATCCCAAGCATTATTAAAGGCTGGGGGACTGAATGGCTAAAAAGCAGTTCAGCAGAAAATGACCTGGGGATTAGAGTGGATGAGAAGCTGGATATGAGTCAACAGTGTGCCCTTGTAGCCAAGAAGGCTAATGGCATATTAGGGTGCATTAGGAGAAGCATTGCCAGCAGATCCAGAGAAGTGATTATTACCCTTTATTCGGCTCTGGTGAGGCCACATCTGGAGTATTGTGTCCAGTTCTGGGCCCCCCACTATAGAAAGGATGTGGACGCATTGGAGAGGGTCCAGTGGAGGGTGACCAAAATGAATAGGGAGCTGGAGCGCATGACCTATGAGGAGAGGTTGAGGGATTTGGGTTTGTTTAGTCTGCAGAAGAGAAAAGTGAGGGGGGATTTGATAGCAGCCTTCAACTTCCTGAAGGGAGGTTTCAAAGAGGGTGAAGAAATGCTGTTCTCAGTAGTGACGGATGGCAGAACAAGGAGCAATGGTCTCAAGTTACAGTGGGGGAGGTCTAGGGTGGATATTAGGAAAAACTATTTCACTAGGAGGGTGGTGAAGCACTGGAATGGGTTACCTAGGAAGGTGGTGGAATCTCCATCCCTAGAGGTGTTTAAGTCTCGGCTTGACAAAGCCCTGGCTGGGTTGATTTAGTTGGGATTGGTCCTGCCTTGGGCAGGGGGCTGGACTTGATGACCTCCTGCGGTCTCTTCCAGCTCTATAATTCTATGTATGCAAAGGTCTTCCAGAGGGTACATCAAATCATCTAAATATTTGCTTTGTTTTAAAACAGGTTACATAAAAAGCACCAGCAAAGTCAGTACAATCTACAATTTTATGCGGTGACTGGTTTATAGTGTTCTAACTATTAGATGCTGAAATATCAATACAATAGTCATTTATCAATACAATTGATTTATTTGATAACTATATGGTAAAAATGAGAAAGTAAGCAATCTTTTATTAACAGTGCGCCATGACACTTTTGTATTTTTATGTATAATTTTGTAAACAAGTAGTTTTTAAGTGAGGTGAAATGTGGGGTACATAAGACAAAGCAGATTCCTTAAAGTGGAACAGTAGTCAGGAAAGGTTGAGAGTCAGTCCTCTACTCAAGTGAAACACTCTCACGAAGACAGAGGCATTCCACCCTTTCCTAATATCTTCTTGAGCTGATGGGGAATACTTCTATTAGGCTATGTCTATACCATGAGTTTTGCCGGAAGAGGCAATGCAAATGAAGCACGGATTAGCATTTTCTTGTGCTTCATTTGCATAATCTCTTCTGATCCGTTTTTACGCAAGGGATTTCTGCGCAAAAAGAAGCAGTGTAGCCACTTCCGTTTTGCACAAAACCCCCGTTTTGCACAAGATCCTTATGCCTGTCCCGTAGAGGCATAAGGATCTTGTGCAAAACGGGTTTTTTGCGCAAAACGGAAGTAGCTATACTGATTCTTTTAGCGCAAAAACCCCTTGTGCAAAAAGAAATGGCAGAAAATATGCTAATGATGTAGTGATTTATGCGAATGAGTTCCTCATTAGCATATTTTCTGCCAAAAAGACTTGTAGTGTAGATGTAGCCTTATTGTTTCCTTATGGCCAGTACTTACTTGCCATAAAGAAAATACCATTTTAATGTTTAAAGGAGACACATTTTAGAGTTATAAAATTGCTACTTCTACTGCTCCGAAAATATTTTTAAGCTGCATTATTATTTGTTGTGACTCAATTTCTTTTAATACAAAGGCAGAGAATGTAAATGTCAAACTAAGTTAAATCTGGCATATTCGGATAAGTTAAATACACAGATACATTAAATGTAATCACATTAAAGTAACATAAACCCACAAACCCCAGGATATTCACAATTCAGCATGAAATGCTGTCTGTAACGTACCCTGTGGAGCCCAGACATTTAATTCTGAATGCCTTGTTCTTTAAATCAGTTATGCTGGCATTAAGAGTCATATTTATTGAGGGCAAAAATGTATTGCCAGTACCAGTAAACCACAATGCCTTGACACGAGGTGACAGATTAGTTCACAAGAATATAATTTTAGGACTTTTACAATATATCTTCAAATAAACAATATTTCTAGTGAACCAATTGGAAACATCAAGATCAAAGGAAAACAAAATTCTTCCTTGATATTGCCGAGTCTGAAAGCTGATGTGATGGTGGATAATGTCTGCAGTGCAGGGCATTCTCCTGCCCACAGCACAGTGGGGCAATGTGTGCAGAAGCATCTCATGTTAGCTTCAAAGACTCATTAAAAACCTGGTTTGGGAGCTTTAAAGCCTCAACCTTTGTTGTAATCTTAGTGCCAGTCAGTTATTTCTATGCAATAGCTACTCAGAAATTTCTGGGTGAAATTCACCCAGGGCTGGAGGGTACCGCAAAGCCTGCTGCACCTCCTTAAGCTCTGTATTTGGTTGGCTGCAGACAGAGAAGATGCTAAAGCTACCTGCCTGCTCCTTCTGTACATCAAAAGAAGTAGGGTCTGGCATTGTATGAATTGGTTAAGGGCAGTGAATGTGACAAGGTGGGAGCTAAGAGCTCTGTGTGTGTCCAGATTCAGTGGCTCCAACACCACATCCAAACGCTTTGTAGGAACTATGGTCATTGCTCCAGACGTTAGCCTTCAGTAGAGGCTGGGGCGTATGGGAAGAGGTTTTGATTCAACCCTATATTTTGACCTTCTGTGAGGGTTGGGTTTCACCTCCCCAAACCGCCCGAAAAGACCAATTATTCTCAGCCGATCTGAATATATTCCAGACAGTTCAATGTCACTGCACCATTGGTTCAGTAGTGCTCAAACGTTACTGCACCTGCAAACCCCATCTGATAACAAAAATTATTACACAACCCTGGGGGGATGGCAAAACCTGAGCACCACTGCTCTGGGTGGAGAGTAGGGGCAAAGCTGAAGCCCAAAGACTTCATCCCCAGGCAGGGGGCCTGTAAGAGCCCAGATGCCCAAGGCTGAAGCTCTTAAGCTTTGGCTTTGGCCCTGGATGGTGGGGCTACGGCTTCAGATCTGGACCCCAGCAAGTCTAAGCCAGCCCTGGTGACCCCATTAAAAGGAAGCCACACTCACTACCCACTTTGGGTTCCAGCCCACAGTTTGAGAACTGCTTCACTGGAAGAAACATGATTGAAATCAAGAAACGGAAAATGTTGGCTGAACAGGAAGAAAACGTCCTAGTAAATGGGATCTGCTAGACTGAGTTCTCAAGGGAAGTGGTCAAAGCTCCATCGCTTGAGACATTGTGTGGAATAGAACAAGTCTGCCTGAACACTGATATGGAGCAGGTAGTTGGGGAGGTTGTGTCCATCCTGAACTTTCATGGTTCTATCTATAGTGTCTCTGCAATGCCAACAGCGATATCCAAAAGCTTGATGAAATATTTTTTTCACTAAGATCCTCAGTTTCAATAAAGAGCTGACGTGCTGCACTTCATAATAAAATAATCAAGTTGATTCAATTCTGGACTAGTGAATACAGTTTGGTTCAGTGATGATCTCAATGACATGGAAGAAGCATTTTAAAAATCCAGCAAGTAGAAGATAGGAACAGTAAATAGGCAAAACTATCCAAAGAGCAGAGAGGATGAGGAGAGAGAAACTGAGCATGCAACAAACACAGCCTCTCATGAGGTTAGGTGAAATACTAGATTTATAGGTTAACCTGCTTGGGAAATTAGATTCATGGCTGTAATGGCTTTAAAGCATGTTACCCCTTTAAAAAGGGGGTTTGCAATGGGAATACTGACACAGTTTTAAAGACAACATAATTAGGTGCCACAAAATCTGGTTACTGTACATGCACAGTGAATTTCTACAAGAGAGCAATAGGAAGGGATACATACAGACACACGCACGCATATAAAATCTATACAAAGCTATCAAGTGACTTAAGTTATTATATAATAATATTACTTCAGTATTTGCAGGATTCCTTAGTTATTCTTGATGTTCAATTTAGTGAATACTTGAGATACTAAGGTAGTCATATCTATTTACCTGAAACAAAATTGACCAAGCTCATTGTACTAGGCTTAACCATCAAATCTGAAGGAAGAGGGAGAAAAATTGTTCTCCTTAGCCTCTGAGGATAGGACAAGAAGCAATGGGCTTAAACTGCAGCAAGGGAGCTTTAGGTTGGACATTAGGAAAAACTTCCTAACTGTCAGGATGGTTAAACACTGGAATAAGTTACCCAGGGAAGTTGTGGAAGCTCCATCTCTGGAGATATTTAAGAGCAGGTTAGATAGACATCTATCAGGGATGATCTAGATGGTACTGGATCCTGCTGTAAGGGCAGAGGACTGGACTTGATGACCTCTTGAGGTCCCTTCCTGTTCTAGTGTTCTATGATTCTATGAAATACAAGATAACATCCTGGGATGATTCAACCCTCATCCTTGTGAAGGAGACAAACAGAGTTAACTGCTCATCTGGTGTAAACTCACAAAGCTCTAGTCAGGTCAACAGAGTTACCTGGATTTATATCAGCAGCATAAGGATAGGATGGGATAAGGATAGGTTTTATGTTGTTTACGATACTGAGCTCCTTCAAATAAATTCGAAACACCTAACATCCTGTCTAGTTGTCAATGAAAGAGGATCCCATGATCACTTTCCTAAGAACAGGGACCTACTCTGGTTTCTTGGCTATAACCTCTAAACTTCTGTGTAATATTGCATGAGCTAGGGGTCCATCTGGCTGCAGTGCTCCATCCAGAGATGGTTGAATTTCACTGCTAGGTAAAGTGCTTCCTCTGTATGACCTTTCTAACTTGAGCCAAAGGGAGCCATGAACAGTGTCATTTCTGATTGAAACAGCCATTGATGAGGGAAGACACCTTCTCTTCCTTCTTCAAGTATGCAACGGCCTGACCAACACTGAAGAAGCTCATCTTGGAAACATAAATTCTAGCTAACTGCCACCCAGAGTCATACCACCCATTTCTGAGCAAGCTCACAGAGAAACTAGCCAGAGGTCAACTACAAGATCACTTCACTCAAGCTAATATTCTAGACCCAAAACAGGCCACAAGATGGAACTGAAACCACTTCAGTGGCAATGACAATCTGTCAATGGATAGAGGACAGACACTTATTCTTACTTTCCCCGACACCTCTGCAGCATTTGACATTGCTGACCAGGAAATGCTGCTGTCTCATCCAAAAGAGTTGACTGGGGATGAGGGTAATGAGTGAAAATGTTGAGTTTTTCCCGGGGGTGGTGGTACACCTAATGAGTAGTGAAGAGAAGCTTAGATCCATCCTACAAGGATCAGTTCTTTCTGCAGGCTGCTATAAAATGCACATGTAGCCACAAGGTGAACTGGGGAGACAATGCGGACTCTGCAATACACGGAAGACACATGGCTCTACCTGTCCTTCGCTGCATACAACCACATCTCAACCAGCAAGCTAGCTTAGTTCTTGGATGAGACCAGCTTGTGAATGAAGAACAGCTAGCTAAAGCAGAACCTGAACAAGACAGACATGATGCTTGTGGGCATGGGAAAACATTTCAAGCAATTCACAGCCCTAGTGCAGTCTTCTCGGTTGAAGCAGCCAAGGGGGGCGAGGGAGGAACAGAATTGCCAGGCCCTTGATCAAGGTAGGGGAGGCAGGACCTTGAGTGGCTAGCCACTGCCTTCAAGCCCTTCAGCACTGCCGGGAGCTCCAGGGGCAATTTAAAGGGCCCTGGGGTTCAGCTGCAGCTGCTGCCCCAGTAGTGGCGATGGCAGCCAAGAGCCCTGGACCCTTTTGAAGTGCCGAGCCCTGGGATAGTTGCCTCCTTTGCCCTTCCCCCACCCTCCCGTTGGTGGACCTGAGTTGAAGATACACATCTACAGCTGGTAAAGTCAGCTCTTGGGTAAATTCTTGATGCTAAACACTCACACAACTTTTACTCTAAACACACCATGCAAGCCATGCTTTGTGTCATCTCCAGTCAGCAAGGCAACTGATGACCTGGGTTCAGCTATTCATGCCTTTGTCCGCTCTTGGCTGGACTAAGAAATGCAATATACCTGTGCATGAAGAGTCCAGTGCTTAGGAAACTCCAGCTAGTACTGAATGCTGCTGCAACATTGGCTACTGCAAGCACATTAAACTGGTTCTACTCACTCTCCTCTGGCTTTCCATGGTATTTCAAATCAAACTCACAGCCTTGGTTCTTAGCTTCAATGAATTTCATGGCCTAAGCCCAGGAGTTCTAAAAAACCCCCAAAAAACCTACAACTCTGAGACAAAGACTATGGTTAAAAACTTTGCTAGACTGCCAAAAATGCCACACAATGACGTTCTGGTTGAGAAGCTAAGGAGCTTTAGATTGTAAATCTTTCAGGGCACTGTCATAATACAATTGTTTAGGCACTCTCATAATATAAATATTTACCACTAATCATAATCAGAGGGTGAGGTCTGTATTTATGTGGATACATCCAAATGCTCCCTATTCATATATCCCGTTTTCTGCATGACTGTTTGTAGATTATCTGTGTATCAGAGGAATAAAGGATAACTAGGAAAGCCGCTGGCCAGAATACAAGTGCACTTACTGATGTTTTTTCACTGCCTATGTGCACACATTTCTGAGCACATTGGTATGCTGCCTGAGAATTTGTCCCATAGTTTGTACAATGATTTGGGATCTTATCAGGAGGCACTCCATAAATAAGATATTGGTATGATATTTTACTGCTGACCTTGTTATAACATTCATTATATGGATTCCAATATGTGGCTGCATGTTGTGCGCTTTACAGATTGGTTTATGCAAACATTTCAGCTGTCCTGCAGGAAAATCAAATGAAGGGCCAAAGAATAAAAGCCTGATGAAAGTTCATTTGAATGAGGGAAGCATTGAAAAACATACAACTGCTCTTTTGCAAATCCTTCCAGCATTTTGGGCATCCTGAGTCTTTGTGAGGGTTAAAACCAGATTAAGAATGGATAGCAAATAGATATCTGAACACTGGAAACAAACATACTCTATGTTTTATGCAAATTATTGTATGAAGGGGGAATTCCTGGAGTAAAAGTGGTATAACTACTTTAAATGTGTCAAACAATGAATAGACCCAAGTACAGGCATGCCTCCATTTGGACTGTTTGTATAGCTAGATTGATTTTGTGCTATTTTAGGTTAATCTCGGAACTGTCATTAACTGCATGCAGAGATGGATAAAGGTGTGTCTTTGTTTCTCTTGTTCATGACCTCTTTAGCTGTCCACATAAAAAAGAAACAAAGGTGATTTATCGCCTAAAATACCAATAGAGTTACATGATATGTAAAATAAACAAATAAAAGAATAAATCTAAAATAATGATTTTGATCTGCTGGATGGACCACTCATGTACAAAGCTCTATGGGTACATCTAAACTTTTTCAATAAAGGTATGTAAATTAGATGTATCAAAACTGTAAATGAAGCCGGGATTTGAATTTCCCACACTTCATTTACATAATGGCGGCCGCGGCTTTTTATCAAAAAGCCGCTTTTTGAAAAAAACCTGTGGTCAAGAGGGTTACAGGATCTTTCGAAATAGAGCATTTCTGTTGAAAAAGCCCCGTCTTGACCACGTTTTTTTTAAAGTGGCTTTTCGGAAAAAAAGCGGTGGCCGCCATTATGTAAATGAAGCGCAGGAAATTCAAATCCCGGCTTCATTTACAATTTTGATACGTCTAATTTACATCCCTTTATTGAAAAAGGGATGTAGTTTAGATGCACCCTACATGTTTACAGGTCAGTCAGTTTCTGGCACTAACCAGAAAAGCCTTTAAATTCTGTTTAGCTATACTTTAAAATGTTTACCACAGACAATCCATCGTTTACCTCACACCCACCCAACAGTTCCCACAGAACAATGTTACCATTAATTTCCTTATTTTAAGCCAAGAGACATGTCAGTTTTGTGTTTCCAAACAGAAAGGTTCTGCCTAATTCCCCTACTTTAGGTACGGGAAATGACCAGGTGTTTACCACTGGGCTTTTATCATCATATCTCTGCATTTGTACTTGGTACAGTTTTTAAAGTATGCCAGGATGGGCAGGATGAGAGTAATTATAGTGAAACTATTTTCTGGGAACTGTTCCCATGGAAAGGAAACACAATTTGTAAACAAGCTGGAATGGGCAGTAAATACTCAACTTGTGTTGTGCTCTATATCTATATCTATAGATAATCAATACATTGTATTATTACACTGTATTTACTGATTCGTCCTGATTCAGAAGGAGCAGAATTGTGTATTTTGACAACATTTACAATATGTTTATAAAGCGTCAGGAACTAATGCTGACTTATTAGTTCTAAAAACAGAAGTATGGACAGTAAAGAGAATTTTCAATAAGATTTTGAAAAAAAAAAAAATCAACCCTTCCTGCTTGGCATATGTAAATCCCTGTTTGCCCCAATTCTTTGCAATCTGTCTTGTATTTTCAACATGGAAAACATTCTGTCGCTTTCTGTTCACTGGAGACATTTACAGCATTTTGGCACACATTCTGGATAGATCTTGTGAGGACTTACTTTCATGTCTTCTATCCAGGTTATCAATTATCTTACAAATGTGTGGGTGAGTAACTACAAGAATTTGGGTTTGGTTCGCTTTGTAGGAGGCAGGATCTGATCAAAATGTAATTTGAGTTATCACATCCTATTTATTTTCACTTTTTGTATATAGTCGAGCAGTTGCCACATTGGATTTCCAAGTAAGTTTGAAATACTTATTAATTAAGCTTCACACTCCTGCTGAAATAGGAATGGATATAACTATACAGGAATTATTTAATCAAACTCTGAGAAATGCAGCCACCTTTACAGTGGAACTTGGCTGCTGTATAACAGTGCATCACTACATCACATCAGAGTTTAAAGTAGAAAGTGAAGAATATGGTACGTAACTCAAACTGGAAAGGAAATTTCTGGAGCTAGAACTTGGCCAGCAGCCTGAGGTATAAAATGTGCCATTGTGTCTTTGGAAATGGTAGCTATGTCTATACTGCAAGCCTCTTCTGCAAGAGGAAATGCAAATGGAGTGCTCATTTGCATAGATTGAGGAAGAATGGCTCTTGCGCAAAAGGGGTTTTTTGCGCAAAAAGGAGCCATCTACACAGCTCTTTTTTGCGCAAAAACCTCTTGCATAAAAGGGAAAGGAAGAGGAAATGCAAATGTGAGCGCGACATATGCAAATGAGCACTCCATTTGCATTTCCTCTTCCACAAGAGGATCATAGTATAGACATAGCCGGTAAGAGGTCAGATCCACACCAACCTCCCTTTATGCAGTATCTTAATATCATCTGGTGTCTCTCATCTGAGCGCTGATTCAGTTTGACCCTACTGAATTTATGAGATCTTTACAGCCCAAAACAAGAATTGCTAAAGTGGGTTTATTAACTAGTTAAGTGAAATGAACAACTCTGGAGCAGTTTCAGACTCTGAAGTTAATACATATTTGAAAATATATCTTTGTGCACACATTATTTACTCAATTGACTGTAATAGCTTCTTTGAATGGTTATGGTCTGTTTGCAGAAATCCTTCTTCTGCTGAGTATCGTTAACTGGAAAGACTATCACAGCTGTTTTATGACCTAGGACTGTCTTTCCAGTCAATGTACAAATCCATAAACTATAGATCCTTTAGCAAATTTTTCAACATGCATAGTAGCTTTTCATTTTGAATGAAACAAGATATTCATATAAATTATTTCCTCACAACAAGCAAAGCGAATGCACCTACATGGGGGACCAATAGCTCCAAATGAAGTTTCCTGTAACAATGTTCTTGAGTTGAGTGAGTACAAAAATCTGGAGCACCTATAAAAATAACACCTCTTTTGGCTTGTTATAAGCTGGTCACAAATGAACAATTTTTTTCTTGTATTTTATAAGCTAATTTGTTCCTGGGTGATGCTTTAGAATGGTGAGATTTATTCTGGAGCAAAAAAAAAAAATTTAACCTTAGGTTATATCACAACACTGATTTTTAACCAGAGTTCCCCATAGATCTCAATGGGGAGGTCTGCTTAAAAATCAGTGGCACAATATGAGTCCTTGTTTGTAAACTCCCAAAATACAGGGTTTTATAACGGAAATGCTGACGTATCCATGACTACAGGAGGTCAAACAGCATGTCTAAAATAAAACCAAAGGCACAAAGAACACTCTCAAGTGAAAGGAGCATTTATATCCCTCCTGCTCTCCATATATAAAATTTTAAAGAGTATGTGTTTCACACATAGAAATGTCCAAACAGGAAGCCCTTTGCTTTAAAGTATAAGACTCTAATGTTATTTTGTCATAATAACAAAAATATACTGCTTAAAGAAGATGGACCTTAATTCATGAGTGTTATTCAATAGAACATATTGCTTTCTATATAGGGGATTAAAGGATGAAAACGTGGGAAAATATCAGGTTTTAATGATCTGCCATCTACTGTAACCAAATTCCATCTACTGTAGAAAACATTAATGGTTACGAGAGTCATTTAAGTGTATCCCCACAGTTTGGCCCCTGACTGTTACCTTTATGTATTTAAATTGTGTAGTAAATGGATATAAACTATTTGAACTTAAAGGTTTCAGTTCACCATTGATCTTTCTTCTTCAACACACATGCATCAAAATTATTGTAAAATAAGTCAGCAACAGGTTCTGATGAAAAACCATAAACTGGTAATTCATGCAGCAGCCCTGGGTTTGAATTAAGCAAAGGCTGCAACAGCAAGCTAATGCTTACAAAGCAGTACAGATTTTGATAGGGTTTTCATTTCCCCTTCAGCTTTTCAGAAACATGTGCAGTCATAACACAGAAGGATACTCATTAGCTGGATTTGCTGGTCCAGAACCCCCTCTGTAGCGGGGTGATCCACAGATGGTGGCATTTGATCTGTTTATGCAAGTTCCCTATAGCAACTGTTGCCCTATCAACTTTCAAACTGTCCTTGACTCTAATAACTAGGTCCCTACGTATATTTTTTTTTTCAGCAGATCCGATGTTTTTCTGCCTATCTGTATTTTGGCAGAATAGGTTCTACCCTACACAGACAACATCAAAATACATATTGATTGGCTTCTTGGTAACGAATCAATTACTAATGATCCAAGAGAGGCAAATACATTTTTTTCAGGTTTCTGATGAACCCCATAAAGAGATGACATAGTTCAAAAATCTATGTCCTATACTTTTTTTTCTTAACTGGACCATCAATTAATAAGGGTGCCCAGAGAGCAATGTCAGCCTGCATTTACTTTACCCATTTCTAATGAACTCCTGAAAAGATGTTGGGATTCTTACTCTAAAATCTGAGGCATATGTTAGAATTTTCTGAAAACAAGAGAAGAAAAAACATATTGCCATTTCTCCCCCCATACCATTATTAAATGACTGACAAAAAGTCCGTAGAGAATATAGTGAATCAGAATTCGTTAACTTTTTTGTTTCATTTTTTGCTTTATGTTTTCACTAGGAAATAATGATCATGGAACATGCCCTGGGTTACTGCTCTTAATAATAAATAATAGCTTTTCTTGTTTAAAGGTAAGCGATTATATAATTTAAAAGCAAAAGAAAAACAAGTTTTGGGTTTTTTTTTGTTTTGTTTCCTAACTGTTTAATTCTAGACACACTGCCTGGCACTGTAAATCTCCATGATAATTTCCCCATCAGCTCCCAAAGGGAGTTGGTCTGTAACCTAACAGATACACATTTTGCCTTGCTTCATTAAATGAAAAGCAAAAAAAGTCAGATCAGTTTATATTCAAAATGGGCTGAAAAGTCGATGGCAACATGCTAAAGGAATCTAGTTCTACTTTCAGGTACTCCCAGTGGTTAAACCAAAAAGCCAGTTCTCTCATCTGTACTGATGTCTATTTGGCTTTATAAGAATTACAATCATCTGTGACATTTAGGCTTTTTGTGTTTGTGTATCTTGAATTTACAAAAATAACATCATTGCTGTCCTTGTGGGATTCACTCCACAAAGGCTCTAGCAATCACCTCTGATTCCTAACAATTGGAGATCACAGGGTTTTTTGATGCAGAACTACCTTTCTGATCAATAAATCACCAGCCTGTAAGAGCAAAAAGAAACACAAATATTACTGAACTCACAGGATAGTTACTACTAATTTTTAAAGCCTTTTTCTGGATGAATAAATAAGACAGCCTGACAGTACTTTTTGTAATAAACTCTTTTTTTGTTTCCAAAAAAGTAGTCCTGCTTCGCATGATCCAAATTGCACCATCCCATGTATATCTTTAGTGATAAAACTGTGGAAAGGGCCTGTCACTTTAGTGCTAATTGTGCTGTTTCTTCTTCTCCTCTTTAGCAGTGGGACTGCATTCTGAACAGCTGCAGTTCTCTAGCTCACAGCTTTCAATCATTTGAACAATTAACTCTTTGGAGGCAAATTAAAATGTATGTGTTTGGATTTATCATGCAGTTTACCCACTTGTAATATTCACTAATCATAGAATCATAAAATACTAGAACTGGAAGGGACTTCCAGAGGTCATCAAGTCTAGTCCCCTGCCCTCAAGGCAGGACCAAGCACAGTCTATATCATCCCTGATAGATGTCTATCTAACCTACTCTTAAATATCTCCAGAGATGGAGATTCCAAAACCTCCCTAGGCAATTTATTCCAGTGTTTAACCACCCTGACAGGTAAGACGTTTATCCTAATGTCCAACCTAAACCTCCGTTGCTGCAGTTAAAGCCCATTGCTTCTTGTCCTATCATCTGAGGCCAAGGAGAACAATTTTCCTCCTCCTCCCTGTGACAGCCTTTAAGATACCTGAAAACTGCTATCATGTCCCCTCTCAGTTTTCTCTTTTCCAAACTAAACAAGCCCAATTTCTTCAGCCTTGACTCACAGCTCATGTTTTCTAGACCTAATGTTTTCTAACCATTTTGTTGCTTTTCTCTGGACCTTCTCCAATTTCTCCACATCTTTCTTGAAATGTGGTATCCAGAACTGGACACAATACTCCAACTGAGGCTAATCAGCGCAGAGTAGAGCAGAAGAATGACTTCTCATGTCTTGCTCACCACATTCCTGTTAATGCATCCCAGAATCATGTTTGCTTTTTTTGCAATAGTGTCATACTGTTGATTCATATTTAGCTTGTGGTCCATTACGACCCCTATATCCCTTTCAGCAGTACTCCTTCCTAGATAGTCACTTCCCATTCTGAAATGGATTGTTCTTCCTAAGTGGAGTACTTTGCATTTGTCCTTGTTAAACTTCATCCTATTTACCTCAGACCATTTCTCCTGTTTGTCCAGATCATTTTTTGACCCTATCCTCCAAAACAGTTGCAACCCCTCCCAGCTTGGTATCATCTGCAAACTTTATAAGCATACTCTCAAGCATACTCTCTATGCCATCATCTAAATCATTGATGAAGATATTGAACAGAACTGGCCCCAAAACAGACGTCTGCGGAACCCCACTTGTTATGCCCTCCCAGCATGACTGTGAACCATTAATAACTAGTCTCTGAGAACAGTTATCCAGCCAGTTATGCACCCATGTTATAGTAGCTCCATCTAAGTTGTATTTACTTAGTTTATTGATAAGATAAAAGGTAATGATTTTACCTATTTAACATATACCTATACAAATATCTCTTCCACAATTATAACTAACTAGAACGTATACAACATAAACAGATCTTTACCCTATAAAAGTAACAAGGAAAATATACAAAATGCTTTATTGAAAGTGTGGCATATTTTAATGGTTAACTTTATCATCTCCCACAATTCATTTCAGGCTAATCATCCCAAGAATGCTTAGAAAGATCGTCTTAAACCTCTATTTGCAGCTATTTTGCATGCTATCTTACTTTATGGCACATAAAAAGCATGCCACAGACTGCTGGTGCCAACTTGATTTGAGCTACTCTGCATTGGGCTGTTAAAGACACTGAAAAGAAACTAAAGATACAATGGGATTAGGAGAAAAGCCATAAACCCTGAGACTGATTGGCAGTTTTTCAAAATTATAGTTATCTATTTACAGATTGCAATGAACCCAAAGGCTTTTAATATGCATAATGTAATGGAATACAATACGAGAAGTGAGCTCAGGTAAGATTTAGGTATCATTAAGTAAACAATGTTAGAGAAAATACGGGCCCTGTCTCTTAGTTGAACATCTGGGATTCACTGCATGGCACCTGATAACCAATGAGACAACATCACAAGAGGCAATGAATCCCAGACATTACAGATAGGTCACATGCCATGGAGCTAACACATTGCAAAGTGGGAGAAATAAAAATCACTTTTAAGTTTACTAGGATGAGTGGGGATACAACTTTGATTGGATAAGGAGACAGCACATGATTGATCTGCCTAATGTTTGGTAAGATTTCTGTGAATGGTTCATCAGACATTGGGATGTCTGTGAACATAAAAGTTACTGCTTTCATATGAAAAACATGACATTTCAGCATGGAGTTGGTAACTGCCCATTTAGCTATTCTGATTGCATATTGTGTACCCAGTGCTCAGGGCCAGCTTTCAGATTTGAAAGTCTGCAAGGAGGGAATTGGAGTGTGAGTCACCCCCTGTGCCATTTCTGTTGCTGAATGAGGAGCAGGAATGAGGCTGAATGTTGTGCAGTAACCTCAGCAACTCATGTCCTAGTTTTCTCTCAGGTTTCTATAAATTTGGCTGACAAATGCCAAGACCATAAACTGCAGTGAGTACCCAGTTAGTTTCTACTTTTGTGCATGTCTGCCCTGCATAGATTTGCTGTGTGTGTGTGGAATGTGCATGTATAAAGCTTCCTTACATGGGTCAGTCAGACGCAAATCGATACTATGAAAAACACTATAATCCAAAGTATATAATGAAGATGATTACATCTAAACACTTAGGGTGCATCTATACTGCACCGTTATTTTGGAATAACTAGCGTTATTCCGAAATAATATCAAAATAATGGGCAGCTTATTCCAACTTCTGTAAACCTCATTCCATGAGGAATAATTCCTCTTCCGAAATAGCTATTTTGAAATAGCTGCAGTGTGGACACTTCTTAGTTTGAAATAGCTCCTTTCCTGGGCCATTTTAAGTAATTTCTCCCCAGTGCTTCTTGGGGTTCTACTAATTTTGAGGCTTCCCTGTAGATACTCTATTTCAAAATAAGCTATTTCAGAATATATCTTCCGGAATAGCTTATTCCGACATATGCATGCAGTGTAGACATACCCTTAGTTTACATAATGCATTGCTAACCACAGCATCCCAAGTGAGATTAACAAACCCTCCATTTCTTCCTTAATTAACAGGCTGCTGTACCTGCTTCAAGCATGAACTGTTAGTCTTAAGCATTTATTAGAGACGAACTAAAATGTGAAATCTGAACATCCCTGAACTGTGAGGAAGTTCAGACTTGGAATTGGGAACTTCATACTCATCCAAAACTTTATGTTGTTAATTTATCTGAACAAATCATAATCTGCACAGACTTCTAAGAGGGTATGTCACTTATATTTGTATATAATCACAATAATATATTTAAAAATCACAGAAGGAGGTATTTACAAAGAGTAGGGTTGTTTTAACAGGTAGATTAGGTTTTGGGAGTGGATCAATATGAGACTATAATCCATATCAGTGTTTTATAATGGAGATCAAAGCTTTGCGCATATAGGGCCACATGTGAGTACTCTGCACTGTATATATTTCATCCCTAATTAAGTTTCTTTTCAGAACCATGGACAGTAGCCAATGGTGCTGCCAAAGGAAAGCTGATATTGAAAGAAGCTGACATTTTGAAAGGGAAATAAAATATAATTAGAGTTTGCAGGAAATTCCCAAAGTGATATCTCCAGTTTGGAGTTCTTAGGGAGACTGTTCCTGTTCTTAAATTCCTTTCTGAAATTGGTGGTGACTGTGTTTTGTTGTTCTCTCTCCTCCTCCCCCCTTTTTGGCATATTGTCCAATCAGGAAAATTGCACAGCTGACATCATCATTTAGGAGCACACATATCATTGCTCTCTATTTTCAATTTGAAACAACTCAGCAATAAGGCTTAAGAGACAAAATTTAGTACATAAACATCTAGAATGCTGAATATGTGGACCTAAAATGTTTGCCTCTGGGACTTTTTCCTAATATTTGTTCCATTTTACCACAGAATTTGTGGATGGGCCAGGTTCTGTGCTCAAGGAGAGATGAAAATCTCTCAGATCAGTCTAAAACACAAACACAACATAATATAAGCCAGGTAGTGACCGTGGCTCTCTCTGGGCATAATATTGGGACATATTGTACCCAGATTGCAAACCCACTCCAGAGCATACCAAGATACATATAGACCCAACAAGTGAGCACACGGTTAACAGCAGAGCTGCACAGTGGATGGAAATTCCATTTTTAATTTATTTTGATATTTTGTCATTTGGCTTCATTCTGAAATAGAGTAAAGTACTAAAAACGTATCATTAAGGGAAATAATGTTTTTTTTTCATTTTGGTTCAATTTTGCATTGTTTTAGCAAAAATGTTTAATTTCTATTTTGACTTTATTAGTATTATAATGTACAATATAGCATTTTTTAAAATTAAAAATAAAAAGTAATTTGAAAATGA
Source organism: Rafetus swinhoei (assembly GCA_019425775.1). Classification (NCBI taxonomy): domain Eukaryota; kingdom Metazoa; phylum Chordata; order Testudines; family Trionychidae; genus Rafetus; species Rafetus swinhoei. The sequence goes on along the minus strand of CM033428.1, from coordinate 34,508,108 downwards.
AAAGTTGAAACATTTTGTCCAGACATGTCAAAATAGGAAATTGTGACTTTGTTGAAACTGTCCTTCACTTTGTTTTCTTCTAACCCCCCCTCCAAAATAGTGAAATGGACCCAATTTCACCAACCATTTTGATTTTAATGAAACTTCACACTCTGAAATACTATTGCTTCTGTTGAAATTTCTCCGACTAGCTCTAGTTAACAGAAAAGACTGGAGCATGTTCTTTGGGACACCTGCGTGGGGATTAAGGGCCATATTAACAAGATTCAAATAAGTGCCTAGTGGGACTTGCACAAGTACCTCAGGGTACATCTATATAGCAGTGTTATTTCGGAATAATATCAGTGCACATCTACACTACAAGCTTTTATTTCGAAATAATGTTGAGATGGAGGACTTTTTACTTTGACTCACGGTAACCCTCATTTCATAAGGAGTAAGGGAAGCTGAAGAAAGAGTGTTCTTCCTTCGACTTCCTGCTGTGTAGACAGTGCCAAAAGCCAAATTAAGCTATTTCAACGTAAGCTATGCAACTGACATACATGAAGCTTAATTCGACTTTAGCCCTGCTGTATAGACCTAACCTAAGTGAGTTATGCACATTATTACTGTTGACTTTTAGTGTGTATTAGGAACTTAACCTGCCTATATCTTTAGACACCCAACTACTTTTCTGGCCCTAGAGGAGTTGTAGGGTTACAAGTGATTCAAGAATATGTGCTTGGTCCTGCCGTAAGTGCAGGGGACCAGGTCTAGTATTCTATGATTCTCTCTTGTGCTTTGATTACGATGCTGTTTTAATGTTTAAGTTTCTGTGTAAGTACAAAAAATGTTCTCCAAGCTCTTGTTTGACATATTACAGTGGCTATCCTGATGCCATCACTGACCTCTCTCAACTCTTCTTATGTCTTTGTTATTTTGTATCCAGCAATATCATGTAATTCATTCACTTGCTGAAACCTGTGCTTGACACCACAGGGTACAAAATAACACAGAAAACATCATCTTTGGAGCATTAGGGGTTGGCTGGTGCTGTGAATACTCCGAAGAACAGCAAAATCAGCTTTGCCCTTTCGCTAGTTAGATCAGCAGTTTGATCAATCCTATTTATTTTGTGGTTTGGTAAGAGTTCAAGAATTGGCTAGAAATCAATATGACCCATGCAGCAGCCCCTCCAAAGGAAAGAAATACCATGATTTAAGCTGGGAAGCTATTTACAAGAATCTGTTGGGAGCATCTTTGAAGTCCTGGACAAAATGTGGGGTGCATGCTGAAAATACAATGATTAGCTTTTTTGACTTAGAAAAAGAAGGAATAGTGCCCTGTCGTGATTATATCTGATGCATGGAGAAAAAAAAATAAGCCATTTGAGTGGCCTGATGCAGCTCAGCAGCATGTTTCAGGTTTTGGGTTTTTTTTGTTTTTAACAGGAGTCTCTCAATAAGGAACATAAACAAAAGAGCTGTTCCTACTGGAATAAGTTGCTTTTTAGCCAAAAAAATATCCCCAACTGCTCCCCTTGAGACTGACAAAGCAAAAGTAATTGTGTTTCTCAAACTCCCCAACACTCAATCCAACATGTCTGCATGAAAATCTATACACAATTGATTACATATTCAGAAGCAAATACATTGTCTTGTTTAGCTAGGATGGCGTTGCAGGAGGCATAGACTAGATTCTGACAGCCTCATCCTGCAGAAATTGTCCAGAAAAGTTTTACTCATGTATCAGATATAAAAGCAACAAATAATACTTTAATTCCTTATGTGAAACTATGAAAAGAACTATAAAGCAGCAGAAGAATTTAGAGTGATTTTGGAGATAGGAAATACTTTGTACACAGTGAACAGATAGTTTGGGGAACTCCTGGCCACCAGATATAATGGAAGTTAAGAGCTTAGCAGGCTGGAGAAAAGATGGGAGCTGAGAGCATCCATAGTTACATTAATATGATTAAAAATGATTTCAAGGGGATACAAACCTCATGCTCCAAAGTATAAATGAAGGAATTAAGTAAGAAGCTTTCCCTGCTGGGCAGATGAGTACATAATTACTCACTTACAGGATTCTGGAACTTCTCTCTAAAGTATCTGGATACTATTCTAGATCAATGGTCTGATCCAGTTTGGCAACTTCTGCATTCACTGGGTTATGAAATACTATATATGCTATAGTTTTAATTCCTGACCTATCAGAAAACCAGCTACAGCTCCCACACAGCAAATATTTCCTTAATTAAAAGAACTTTTTTTTTAAATTAAGTTGGAAAAGTAATAAGCTATTTTAATTCTAAAAATGTCAGAAATATCTGCATATTCCGTTTGTACGTAGGCCACTCAAAATATAGCAGAGGTTTCACATCGTCCGCCTGGATACTTAGTCTGTATATGCAGACTGGGATTGAACTGGATCTGCTTAAAACCTGATCATTCCTTTTCTTATCTCTTCCAGAGTCAATATTGTTCAATTTCCCTATTTGGCTGACATAATTCTTAAGCTCTTTTGTGAAAGGGACCATGTTTTTTTCCCCAGAATCTTGGTATAGCACCAGGCAAAGTAATAGTGTTTGCTCTATAAATGTAATAAAAACAATAAACAGCAGGTCAAGATCTATCTTGAAATTGCTGTTTACATGCCAACACAGAGCAAAATTGTTGTAAAAAGTTTACACGGAAAGGTGCAGCTTCTTCACTCTGAAACCATGAAAGTTTGCAAGCATAAAATCAAAATGTAAATTATTTGCATTGAATGGCAAGAATCTGAGAAAGACCCTCAACTTTCTTCACCTGATGTCTGCCTTTTGTTTGGCTTTGTTGAAAATGAAAAGTGGTGAGGAAGTTGCAGCTGTGATACTCTTAAATAAAGTATAACACAACTTCAAAAAATATTCCATCACTGCTCACAGGAGGTCTGATACGACGTATTAAGATGGTAGGTCAATAAATACAGCTGACTTGGAATTTCTGAGTGCTAAACTGGATGTGAATGTTTCAAACACTTGAGCATGTCCGCATACAAGTTTCTGTCTCATGCATATTCCCTTATTCTTTATTAAGATGATAAATCATGGCTGTGGCTCTAATGTGCTATGTACTTCGCAAGCACAAAGAGAAAGAGCTGGGCCTCACCCCACAGAATCTATAATCATTAGAGAAACATGGCTGATATATTTTCAAGCAGTAAATACACTTATATCCTCCCTTAACAACGTATACATTTTTCTGTTATAGATCAGATTTAAATGGTTAGAAACATAAAAAAGAACAAGTCTAATACATGTAACTGCCTCCCTCAACCCGGCTTGTTTTTGTCAGATACAGTGCCTTGCCACTATCTCCCCTCATATACTGTCTTCCATCTCTCCTGCAAATTATCTTTTCTTTGTATCACTATTGGTGTAATTACTTTAAGAAAATCAGTAAAAGAAAAGAAAAAGTTCTTTGCTACAAAGAATATTCCAATGAGACAAAACTATCCTGCTGGGTTGGAAGACAACCACAGAGGTGGATTAGCTACAGTTTCATTGATTATTGACATAGATTATACAAACATGAAGAAAGAAGCATTATTCTTGTGATATGTGGCAATCTTCCCTCTTCAGAGAAGTCAGCGAACATGGCCAGTAGGCTGAGAAGGGTGTGTTCTCAATTTAGTCTATACAACTGACCTCTTCAAATCTCTGTCAAAAATCAAGGGACTTCCTATTTAGTATTTAAATCTGGGGAGTGGACGCAGCAAGGAAGAACCCAAATCTTCTACTTTCTTGATCTAAATCCAACCCATTTTCACAGTGTCTGAAAGTAACTGCCTTTTGATGGCTGTCATATGGGCTATACTGAAAGAACTCAGAGAGTAGCATCTCATTTAATGCCAAGTGGGCAGATGTCTACAACACCAAACCACCATTGCGGCACTAATTAACATGGGAACTTACAGACTGCCATTCTGGGCCAAATTAGTGATCCATATAGGCCCTGTATTCCATGTCCTACCCTACAAAGGACGGTTACAAAATAACCACCACAGTGGGGAAGGAGATGGAACTTGATTCTTATTCCTGGGAATGGATTCTCCACAATGCCACTGAGGCAAATAGGCAAGGCACTGTGAGGAAGCTTGTGCTCAGCACATAGGTTAATGGAGGCGTTCAGACAACTGCAGCAGACACAGGCTCACCAGGCATGGACTGCAGGGTTGTTTAACTGTGGCATCGGCTTCGGGGCTCAGGCTACAGCCTAAGCTCTGGGATCCTCCCAACTTACCAGGTCCTAGAGCTCAGGGACCAGCCTGAGTCCAGCCATCTACACTGCAGTCCTGCAGCTCAAGTCAGATGGCATAGGCCAAACATAGGATTTTAGTTGCAGTGTAGACATACCTTCAGTCTCCAGGGGTTAGCAAAGGGGGCACATTTCACTAGCATTAAAATGATCAAAAGAACACAAACTGTATTAGCCAACTTGACCTAGGTACATCAAAATGTCTATATCATTAAATATCTTTGACCATTGCCAGGCATTTTCCAGGTGATGGACTGGAGCAAGTGCCTTTGCTTCTGGGTATTTATTCAGGGTTCTGCACATACTGTACTTTCCTTGTGCCTCTCAGAGAAATGGGACACCCACACTCTAGTAATAAGCAGTGATTCAAACCATAAAGATTTGATTTCTCTTGGGATTAATTCAACTGTTTTCAGGACATTTGGTTTTAATAACAAGAAAGAAAATCTCTTGTAATAAAATTCAAACATGAAATTGGTCCAGGATTTAGTTACTCTTGTACCTAGTCTTTTTCTGTTTATTAGTTTTGAAGTAATTTATGTTTTCTTATCTAGATTTTCCTTACTGTTTGGTTATAACTTCTTCCATGATTACAATCACTTAATAAGCACATCATAGAATATGTCTGTTTTTACCGTGGGTAAAAGATTTATTTTCTTTTATCATCAACTCACAGTAAGCTATTTCTCTCCCTAACTAATAACAATAGGAAAATGAAGTATGAGGTCACATGTAGAGCTTTACTTTGATACACACACCAATTACATAGAGTTAGCCACTTATCCTGTCTCTTTTCAGTTATTTAGCTATTCATAGATCACTGATGCATGTGTATTTACAAAGTCTGTGGGCATCTTATCTTTTGAACTAATGCTCTTCTATTTTTATATGCTAGCTCTACTGACATATGTAGAACAGTGCTGATTTGGATTTAAAATATATTTTCCAGTGAGATAACACTAGGCTTTTTGGAGGCTTCAGAGTTCCCTTGTTAGAATGTAGTAATAGAAGAAGTAATAGAAGAAACCACCCTTTTTGTAGAATTTAGCCAGAGGGAAAGTTAGCTTGTAGCAGTCTGAGCTGAAATGTCATATAGAATGTTTAAAATATGTTCTGATCTCTGGAAAGGAATAATTCGGTATCAAATAAAGTAAAACATTTTGGCTTTGTGTACACTGCAGGGTTTTTGCGCAAGAAGCCTTTTGCGGAAGAGATCTTCAGCAAAAACATCTTGCGCAAAAGTGCGTCCTAACCTCAAAGCGCATCACAAAAGCAATGTGCTTTTGTACAAGAGAGCATCTACGCTGCATGGACACTCTTGCGCAAGAAAGCTCTGATGGCCATTCACCTGTGCTTTTGCCAATAGGGATCTCTTGTGCAAAAAACCCTCCAGCGCCTCTACACCTGCCTTTTTGCGCAAGAGCTGTAGCGCAAAAAGGAGCTATTCCTTGTGGGGAGAGGAATAACTCTACTGGCAAAAGCCCTCTGTTCTGCCGATTTCCTTGCGCAAAAACGCGCTTGAGATGTGGATGCTTCGCTGTTTTTTACGCAAAAATGGCCGGTTTTGTGCAAAAACCTTATAATGTAGCTGTAGCCTCAGAGTTAGCGTGAATAGCTCCGGCTTGCAACAACTGTCAACTTTTTACTGCCAGATTAGTAAAGTGTGGTCTGTTCATCCAGGAACTCAAGGAGAAGAAAAAATATTTCAGTATGTTTCAGATCCTCTATTTTCCCTAATTTGGGTACCCTCAAAGCCCATTCTCAGTGCATCTCTGGGCCCCAGCTCTAATATTTACAAAAAACTAAGTAAGATATTCTCCTCATGAATGATCAGCATTTCCTCGAGAACAACAAATTCTATATATGTTGATGGGAGTTTCCTTTAAAAAAAGTGGCAAATCACAGCACTAAAAATTATAACAAGTGAGAAAGTGCTTTGTTATCTCACTCTCTCTTGAGTTAAAAAATGGTTTCTGTGCTGTTGTGAGATCAGTTTAGGCCTGTGAGAAAGATATGCAATTTCTTTATGTTCCAAGCACAATCACAAGAATTAGCATACATATGCATTTGTCTTAACAGTTCATAATTTAAACATGGATATTAAAACATGGGATAATTACATCTACAAAACTGAACTTCTGCCCAAGTCTCAGGTCTGCTACAGTCACACAAACAACAGTTCAACACATGCTTTTCTAATGAAAAAGTAGCCTTTTCCTTCCTCAAGAGAGCAATTTTGGTAATGTACACTGGGAGCATTCACAAAATGCATCCATTTCACACCTGTGAAAAAAGGTAAAAATCTTCCCTCACAAGTCACCTAACCTATTTATAATCTGGGATATTAACTAGTGCATGTAACACATAACAAAAACTTCATCAAGCAATCCACCTACACGCATCTTTTTGTGTGCACAGTAATGTCAATTTCAATTACATCAAAATATAGGAATATATTTTAAAAGATTACAAAGCAGAAAAAAAAATCAGCGCAAGGTGGTAAACCTTTTTGGAAAAGGTAGTTATTGCACACTTTAACACAGTGCGCAAACACCCAAGCTATGGTTGTTTGTTTTTTTTTAAATCTGAGAGTAAACAACATAGTGATAAAATATCCCAATTATCCTGGCAGAAGGAGTGAAAATGGGGCAATACTTGCAGAGGGCATAAATGAAAAAAACCCCCAAACCGCACACTGCATTTAGCTTGGTGACAAACTGCTGAAACACAAATGCTTTGTTTTAAATTGTATTAGCATACCATCTATGAAACATACAGTCCCACAGTGTAAAAGGATATGCCCTAAAATATGTAGGGCACATTTTCATTTCTTTAGGTATCCAATCTGTATGTGTTTCCCAAAAGGTTTATACACCCAGAGAGATTCAAAGGGGGAACTTAAAAGAAAAGCAGATCAAAGGGTGCAAGATTTTGACCACAGTTTAATTTAAAAAAAGAGCATTTCACTAGTAATAGGTCTGTCCCATTAGGGTCCACAATTGCCATAACAATTTCAATTCATATGCTGCCTCTTTGTTGCTAAATTTATCAATGTCTTTTTTAAGGTAATTAAAAAAATCATCTATGTTTCTAACTCACTGGACTTTGTAAAGAGAATTTGATAGCCAAGTAAATTGCATAGGGAAATGGAGAGGTTTGACTGCAAAGAGAAAATCATACTGCCTTTAAAGTGCATAGTCTTTCAATTTGCATACAGATTCTTCTGTTCCATACTGGTTTTGCTCAGATTTCTTAGTAGACATATGCCCAGTTAGAAACAGTCTTTCTCCAATTTTGCTCACAGCAGAGGGAAAATACCATTTTCAGTAATTTTAAGAACATTTGAATATACACAATTCTGCCTGAGAATATGAGAGTAAAATAAAGAACTGAGTTCACAATAACTCATTCTTGTTGAAAACAACATTTAAATCATTTAAATATCTATCTATCTATCTATCTATCTATCTATCGATACAGATATATAAAAATCTTTTTGAACTTCCCAGGGTGACATATCACAGCTGAGATGCAATCGTGTTAGTCACGGCACTCTGCATGATGCCAATGCTATACTAAGCAGCATGCTATTAGGAAAGGGTACACCAGCATGCTATAGTACTGGCTAGACCCTCCCATGCTGTGACTGTCTATATGCAAACACCATGCCCACTGCCACAGCACAACAGGGCAAAATGTTAGGGAGCTATTTCTGTAACAACAGGAGCACTTATTCCCCCTGAACTTGACCCCTGCTCTTGGTGGAGATTGTGGTGATGTGTTTTGGATGTGATATATAGTAGCAGGGAAGCATTGATGCACCAGACCAGGAAATTAAAAAAGATGCCATTCGCACAAAGAAATGTTTAGTTAAGTTTAAACAGCTTGGCCCAGATGGTACCTTGATGGACCATTTGTTACATCTCTACTTGTTAATGTCCATTAGGCTGTTGTTGTTTCTCTCTCCAAATGAAGTTCCTCTGCATTTAACCCTGGGTTTTGGGCTGCTGGGCTGCTATTTAGAAGCACTAGGGTCCTTAAAGGAACAGCCTATTACAATACACAATAGTAACTATGTTTCTACGATTTATGAAAAGAAAGCAATATGTGCCTGTTTCGGTGCCTGTCGTTTGCCTACCAATGGTGCAGTGCTCCCCATTCCAGCCCTCTCTGCATTCACATTTCCCATCTTTACAGGTTCCGTGTTCCGTGCAGCGGGGATGGCACACACGTTGGTCACATGCCACTCCTGTCCAGCCTTCTTCACAGCGACATGCTCCGCCAATGCACACCCCGTGAGTGCCACAGTCTACGGAACACACTTCTGGGGGGAAAAAAATACAATTGTGAGCACAACTGAGCACTGACATTGACAATGGGTCATTAGATGTGTGCTGAAAAGTGACTAGAATTGGCACATAGTTCCTGTAAACTATATGCACTCAGAGTGTGGCACATTCAGATGCCCACAAAAATGCAGGCCTGCCGCTGGGGGTTTGGCAATTGGGGCAGCTGACCTGGGGCCCAGCTAGTCTATGCTCCAGGGCCCAGCGATTCTAAGGGGCACATGACTCCCGACAGCGGTGGTGGCCTGAGCCCTGGACCCCTTTGAATTGCTGCTAGTGTGCCGGAGCGCTGCTCCAGGACTGGGGGGAGAGGCAGCACCATAGGCCAGGCAGTTCTAAGGGCTGGCTGCCTCCAGCCTCACCCCTTCCACCCAGGGCTCTGCCCCTTCTGGGGTTGCAGAATGGGCCCCCACACACCCGGCCCCGGGGCCCAGGTGACTGTCAGCCCTGCTGCTAAAATGAGACTTTGCTTTTTATTAAAAATCATCCAAAATAACAAATTTGGCTAATTTAATGCAGGATTGACAATGCTGGAGACAGTGTCGCCTCTATTCAGGTGCACGTCAAGTTCTTTATGCTGCTCTAACAACATGCCTCAGCCCTGGCTAACAGGGGCTCTTTCTAGAGGGGAGATAATTCTATCTACACCTGCTCCCCATCCCTCACAGCACTGTGTCTCAGAACCCAGATCCACTGACTTGTGCTTGTGCTACGGTTCTAAAAATAGCACCGGGGATGTTCCTATTTGAGCTGGAAACTAGATTCTGAGAGCCTCCCTCCTCCTGTACACTGCTATTTTTAGCCCTGCAGCATGAGTCCAAAGTCATTTGACCCAGACCTCAGACAGACAATGCTGCAGATCTTTTATTTTTGTATTATTTGCAGTGCAGGTACCCTCACATCTTCCTGCTGTGAAATAACTAGTGGCAGCTATGGTGGGCATGTGATGTGGACGTTTGACTGCTAAGAACTAGACCCATGTAAACTCATTCCATGAAGAATGACGACAATTTGGGGTCACTCAGAGTGATGTGGAACAGTAACTATGAGAGAGAGGATCTGTGTCCTATTGCCAATCCCCCTGAGTCTTTCAGTCTCACCCCCCCCCGCCCACAAGGTCTTACAACTCTGGAGTAGTGACAGTTGTGGAAGAGCTAACTCCATCATCAGTGACATTTCCAGTTAAATGCTCATTCATGAACTTTTAGGGCAGCTGATGATACATCAGAAAGATCTATCTTGATATTCATTTATCCGGTATGCTGTTTGCATTGCTGGTAGTTAGAATAATCTTCTCCTTACTTAAAACAGCTAACTACACTGGACATGGATGGAGAAGAAATGGGCAACCTCAAAGTATTGTTTTTAGAGTTCTGCTGGGAAACCAGCTGGTTTTTTCCATTTGAACTGCTGAAGAGGAGAAAAGAATCTTAATTTTAGTAGCGTTTTGCTGCCATTTTCTATCTATGAGTTACATCTACGACATGCAACATAAAGCAAAACAGAAAATGCACCTAGCAGACAATGAGCTGTTCGTCTCTGTGGTGGTCCACCAGAGCAGGATGACCACAGCAGTGTGCAAGGTGCCAGTTTTTAAATGATTAATCAAACTTAAAATTTGGCTGTCTGCTCCTTTTAATTAGTAACTAACCAAAAAGGTAACTGCTTGGTTACAGTGACTTGGCCCTGGGATTCTTGGTAAAGACTAGAGCATTCCTCTCCCACCCTAGTTTCACCCAGCATTCACCCTAAGGTAAAGTCTCCTGATTAGTTATTCTTTCTTACTAGCCCATTTAGATCATGGTTGGACTATATCTTGTCAGTGCCCTACGATGTGGGCACCTCCAGCTGTGGGCAGAGAAGGCCAGATAGATACCACAATTTTGAAAATATTTTAAAATGATTATTATTAGTATAAACGCTCTTGTTTACAGATGGGGACACTGAAACACAAAGAGGTCAAGTGACTTGCCACAGGCCACAGTAAGTGTAAGAATGAGGAGGTGGAAAGCGAAGTTACTCACCTCTGTGCAGTAACTGTCATTCTTTGAGATGGTATCCCTGCGGGTGCTCCACTATGGGTGCTGGGCTTGCCCCGGCGCCGCAGGGCAAGCCCAGCACCCATAGTGGAGCACCCGCGGGGACATCCTTGAAGAAGAAAGAGAAGTTACTCACCTCTGTGCAGTAACTGCCGTTCTTCGAGATGGTGTCCCCGCAGGTGCTCCACTATGGGTGCTGGGCTTGCCCCGGCGCTGCAGGGCAAGCCCAGCACCCATAGTGGAGCACCCGCGGGGACATCTTCGAAGAAGAACACAGTATTTTCTAGATTCCAATCCTGTGTTCACACCACTATACTGTATAGCACATATCATATAGTTACTCATTTATAATAGCTAAAGTATAACAAAGAACTGTTCACTGATCAAGAGCTGAAAGAGTAAGGTAAGATTCATGTAAATAGTTTGTATTTTAAACTGTTATTGGATATTAGATTGCCAATCAGCATAGTAAACAATCAGCATAGTAAACAGGGCAGGAAGATTATTGCAAAGCAGTGCAGAAATATTTTTCTTACCAACGGAGCAGTCAGGACCCATCCAGTTAGGATCACAGCTACAGAGGCCTGTATCAGACAGGTATGTCCCATGCCCACTACATTGGTCTGGACACTGGGCTCTGGGAAGTTCACAGTTTAGGCCACCCCAGCCTGGGCTACAGAGACATTCTCCATTCACGCATACACCTTGGTTGGAACAGGTGGGATCCAAGCAATCAACTGAACAAAGAAAACAAAAACAAATTCTGTGTGAGTAAAGATGGGTTCTTGCAATATATACTTGGATAATACTGCTGGGTGGATTGGTACTTTTCAAGTTTATACTATTGCAGAAAATAGGCCAAACTCTTGCATTTGTTTTTTTAGGCTTGTTCTCTGTTTTCAGAACTGGTGAATATGAAATGTCTTTTTACTTGGTAGGATACAGACTCTAAGGGTGCGTCTAGACTGGCAAGTTTTTGCGCAAAAGCAACCGCTTTTGCGTAAAAACTTGCCAGCTATCTACACTGGCCGCTTGAATTTGCGCCAAGAACACTGATGATCTAATGTAAGATTGTCAGTGTTCTTGCAAATACTATGATGCTCGGCTCAGGATAAGCCCTCTTGAGCAAAGCGGCTTTGCGCAAGAGGGCCAGTGTAGACAGGTAAAAACTGTTTTATAAAAAAAGCCCGATGGCGAAAATGGCGATCGGGGCTTTCTTGAGCAAAACAGCGTCTAGATTGGCACGGATGCTTTTCCGCAAAAAGTGCTTTTGTGCAAAAGCATCCGTGCCAATCTAGACGCTCTTTTCCGCAAATGCTGTTAACGGAAAAACTTTTCCGTTAAAAGCATTTCTGGAAAATCATGCCAGTCTAGACGCAGCCTAAAAGTTGAAAAAATAATCTACCAACTGTTATGATTGTTACCAATGTTATTGTACTAGAAAAGAGAAATATGAATATACCCACTTTACACATGGAAAATGGGAGCAGAGATTTGCTAAGTGTCTTGCCCATGGTTATAGAGGTTAACATTTTCAAAAGCACCTACGTGACTTTAGAGCCGAAGTCCTATTTTCAAAATTGATAGGAAGTACTTAGGGGCCTAAGACGCAATGACTTTCAAGTTCCCTTAGCCTCCTAAGTCATTCAGGAATTTTTGAATATTTTATCCATAATCATTGGCTGAGCTGTAATTAAATCCTAAGAATCTCAATTACCTAAACCGTGTTCCCAACCAGTTGCCCACATTTCTTTTCTTAACCCCTAACCTCGCAGATACAGCTTCCCCATTTCTCAATCTGAAAAGAAGACTTGTTTAAAATGGGATTTTTTTAAGGCAGTGAAAAGACAGTTGGGTGTCACCTTGGATCTCACTGAACAATGAGATGCTATTGCTGTATCAGAAGTGAACACACAGTGACACAGTATTCAAGGTTTTACCTTATATCATGTATTTGTTTTTACTGAAAATGTCAACCTGAAAGTTTATGAACAGCCTTTCACCATGGAACTGATGACCAAGGTCAAAGTGATGTCCTAAGTAAAATGAATTCACACCATGGCTAGTGTATATTGCTTCACAACTCAAGAAAGCTAAGAATGATTGGCATTCACTCTTGAGGAGTTATGAAGTACTGAGTGTATAATGAAAGCGATTTGTCTCTCATCTTTTCCCAAAGATTATCCTTCTAAATTAAGGAAGAGACAATTTCACTGAACCCTGTATGAACAATACCTGATCTGTGAAATCTCAGCTTTTTCAATAAACACAAATTCTTATCAAATTATTTTAAGACTTTATAGAAACTTCACACATAAGTATACAGTTCAAGTACTATGCACAGGATTGAAGCAGACATGAATTTACAGATGTGATAACAATTGTTATCAAAACTTGTTTTGATTTTAATTCAGATTGCAGTACTACAGGAATACATTACTACAGCATTTCTAATGGGATTATGGTCTATAATGACAGCACTGACTGCTATTTGCAAACAATTTAATATTCAGTTAATTGGTTTTGTAAATATAACGTATTTAACTCTTTATAGGTAAATGAGGAGAGTTTGGATTTTCAGTTGAGACAACTCTCCAAAAGTTCAGTAGTTTATCCAAAATTATTTGGTTTATAAATAAAGCTGGGGATTAATAGAGTCCCCACTCTTGCGATGTTGGTACGTTCTGCTTTTGGCAGGATCCAAAGTACTGTCAAAAGTCAGAATTGTCTCTGACTTTTGGTATTTTTGCTCAATCCATCAATCAAGTTGTTTATTATTATTAATTATTATTATTATTATTATTGTTTCCTTTAAACTATATTTTAATGATTCTCAGATTCTGTTCATTCTTACTCTGGGGGAAAGACTAAGGTTTGGTTAATTTTATCTATTATATTTTTTAAAAATTTGGAATGGACAAATCCTAAATTTACTTTTAAAAACGGTATAGTAAAATGTGTGTTATTTTAAATTTCTGCCTCAAAGTTCAGATAGCCATGCAAAGTATTGTTGAATGCTCATGTAGGGTAGCTTCTAGGAATGTATAACAATCCACTTAAAATTGAAGCAGTAATAAAAGCAATGCAGAAAGAATGAAAAATATATCCCTCTTACAGATGAATTAGCCACCTTTCCATATTCTTGAATTATGATACGCAGGCATAGGAAAAGCAGTTGAGATTTATTACCTCAGAATACACCTGTCATCACCCCACCATACACACTTATTTTATAGAATAACTTGTACTAAACCTCTCTGTTTATTGTTCTAGATAAATACATTTTACAGCTATTTAAAATCCATCATCTGGCTGAATAAGAGCATTCAGATTTTAAAGGAGCAGTGTTTGCTTTGGTTTCAAATCTTGTTCCAATTTTATACTATGCTTTTAGGGTTGATATCTAGGGCCAGGTCCTCAGCTGGTGTAAATTGGCAGGACTTCATTCACTTCAGTGGAGCTAAAATGATTTCCTTCAGCTACGATTCTAGCCACATGCCTTCAGGAGCAAGTTATTTATTTAAAAAGGATTTTAAAATGGAGTCTCTGTGGTGTTTAAACAAAGGACAGTGTGCTTTAGCAGTTGAGTATGTGAAACTTAGAACCCACAGCCCCTTGGCAGCTTAGATCATTAGAACTCATTTAGTGTTGGACCCTCTGTAGATTTGACAAAAAGGGTAGAGAAAGCAATTTATATCTCTAAGGACAAAAAAAGAGGTCAAGGAGTTTTCTGAACAATATGTACTCTAAACCTCCAAAGAATCATGAATTACACTTATGAAGTTAAATGTCATTGAAAAATGACTCAACCATGAAGCTGACAAGAAAAACACTGTTAACTTAACCTAATTTGTCAATTTCACTTGTCTCTCCCCAAACCATATTGAACAAAACCTGACAAATATGCCATTTCATTTTCATGTGCAAATTTGTTAATAGAGCAAGAGTGTTTATGCAGCTAAAATTGTGGATTGCAAATATCGATTCCGGTGCCACTGCCATTTCAGGTATATTGTTTGAATGATATGACTATGATGAATATCAGAAATAAAAAGCTAACTGGAAGAAAAAAATGCTGACCCTCAGTTGCTAATTTCATTTCCTAGTTGGAAAATGGCATATGCATCAAACTGACCCATTCTTTTCAGAAACACAAATCAATAGAAGAGTTTTCATACTTTAATATAAAATTAGGCATGTTTACCCATTCCATTGTGCAGTTAATTCATTTAGAACATTTAAATAAGACTGAGTGAATGCTTAAAATGTTGAGAAACCATTTCACATTCCATCATTTATTCAATAGCTCCTGAATTAATGTGTAAAATATTTACAGAAGGGTAAGAATTTTGAACTAGTGATATCATTGCTATGGAATTTTTATTTTATTTGCCTAATGATGTATGCAAAAGGTTATTTTAACCTTTCTTTTCATGTTATTGTCCCTTGCAAGTGTGCAGTTAATGCAGCTTCCCTTCTTCAATCCATTTATCTTTTAAAAACCTTATCCTTTCAAGCACTTCTTATTAAATCATCTACAACCTCCTTCCTAACATACACATTTGCTACTGATAATATTTGTTAATGCACAGTTAAAGCTGACTGGCAGACACACCCACCTAAAATATTCAGTGAAGGTAGTAATCAAATACTCTGTAAATCAGGACAAAAAAGAGTTAAGAAATCTGCCCATCAGTTTTAAACAGCCCTTTGGAGCTGGCAAGAGCCACTGACGGCCTACTGTAAGTATTTTTCAGCCAGGCTGCCCTACCATAAACAGTTAGGAGGAATGACCAAGTAAGACTGCTACTTTGTCTGTGACATTAGGCCCCTCAGAGGTGCATTCTCTCCTTCCTCTACAGGCACCCCAACTGCCTTCATTGTGCCAGTGACAACTGCACAGACTGGTGCAGGGATTATTTGCAGCAGGTCACCACAGTTCACGCTACAATATGAGGAAAGCTATCTCCCCTCCAAAGGGATCACATATCCCTAGTTCTGTACTATGTTATGTTGCTTGTGAAAATAGAGAAGCAGCACAATAGTCTATTCTTGCTCTGAGGATTTATATCAACAAGGTAGCAGAGGTGAGAGAGCTCTACAGGGCAGAGGAGATGGGAGAATCCTTAGAACAAAGGGTCAAGAGATGGTAGCATCAGACAACTCTGGGGCAGTCTGTACATTCAGATACCCGCTCAGTTTCCTTTTGCCCCTTATACAAATATGGTAATTACAATAAAATGTTGATGTTATGTGATTTTTTTTAGGAGGGCTGTATCTGTGACCTCACATTTGGATCACTAACCCTACTGTGAAACTTCATGAGGCAATCTGAGTATGTGGATTTCAATGGTTAATTGTCCAAAGTACTCTAAACAATAAGTTTGCTTCACCTTAACTAAAGTGATGCTACTACCCTACTATAATTTCTTATACTGCGGACTTTTCAAATTACAATTTATAATTAGTGTAGTAATTAACAGCAACTATTTATGGAGCCCATAAAGCATTCTAATATATATTTGGGTGAAACGGCACGTAGAATGCTATGTTGTGCTCTGGAAACCTCAACGTCGGAAAGATGCAGAAGAATTTGAAGGAATCTGAAGGAAATCTATAAAAATGATTGAGTGTCTGGAGGGACTGATTCATAAAGACAGCTGCAAATTAATGAATATCTATAACCTGGCTAAACGATAACTAAAGAAGAAAGGATTGCTCATAGTTGTCTATAGGGTTATAAAAACCAAGGTAGGAGAGGAATCATTTAGTGTGGCACAAACTGGAATTAACAGGGTGAAATGAAAGATAGATGAAGTTAGGCTAACTATTAGGAAAGCCCTCCTAATGCTGACATCTTTCAGATTGTTCTTTTGAATCTAACACAACATTTTAACAAAGGACATTGTGGACCCCCATGACTAATTTTAAACTAGACTGAACAAAAGGTAACATTTGTATGTAAGGGAATATTCCTGTAGCCTGGAATGTGATGGGTGCAGAGAGAGGTGCTTTCATTAGTCTTCTCCACCGCTGATTTCTATGAGGTTCCAGGAGAATGTTAGATATATTGGGGCAGTTTATTGTACAATGCTGTAACCAACCTCTCAATCATCTATTGCTGGCTGAACTGTAAATTTCCATTTCTGGAAGCTTGTAAGGACATTGCTGAATTGACCAAAGCCCATTGAAATCAATGGAAAGATCTTCATTGACTTCAATAGTTTTTGAATTAGATCCTTAGCCCTTATGGTGCTGTAACTCATTCCTGGGAGAAGAAAACAGGAAAACACTCTATAGCAGTTACCTGTAATTAATCCAGTGTTGGCTGTCTAGTAGTGAGTCTATGGATTATGGGCATCTTTCTTCTTCTAGCGAAGTAAATGACAAAAGTCCCATTCACTTATGTAAATGGAGAACCTTATGTCTCCAGGATAGGAATGAAACACAGTGGTACTGGGCTGGGGAGCCCTGTATTTTCTCCAACCATGTTCTTTGATAAGAGAAGAGCTATTTGCTAGCCTATAAAATGAGTTGGTGCCTAGCAGACAGACTCTTACACCACAACTAGAAGGCTCAGTAGAGAGCCAAGATTGAATCAGGATGGTCACAGATCTACCATCTCAGCCCAAGAGTTGAGAAACACTGACTGGTCCAGATGGTGTGACTTAAATTATTACTTCCCTGACGTGAAGATAAGCAGAGGACTTCAGAGCTGCCTATCTAGGAACTCTCTAAAGCATTAAAAGTCCCTTGTAAAACAACAATATTAAAAAGAGACCGTTCTCCAATTTATCTTGTGGTAGGTTCCCCCCAACCCCCACCCCCAAAAAAGAGATGAGGAACAAACACTGTTGGGCTTAATCTATGACCATTTTTAGTGAGGCCATTTTGTTAAAACCTAGTCATTTTCATCCTCACAAAAACGATGGCTACTTACCTTTTCAGTACAAGGAGCTTTTTAGCATTCATTAAATTGGTGTCTTTTCTGTGTACCATCTACTTTTCTTTAATTCTATGAGATTGTCTGTAACAAGAGTGATTTACCCTACATGATGCCTCAAGTGACATGGATACCTGCAGTCTTCTAAATCCACCTCCTCTCTTTCTGCATTAATTATGACTGAAATGTTTGCCTTTTGTCGGTTTTCAATTATG
The DNA here is from genome assembly GCA_019425775.1 of Rafetus swinhoei. Lineage (NCBI taxonomy): Eukaryota > Metazoa > Chordata > Testudines > Trionychidae > Rafetus > Rafetus swinhoei. The sequence continues at coordinate 34,490,288 of CM033428.1, read as the reverse complement.
CCATTTTCTAGACCATCTCCCTCTTTTGTTTGGTTCACCATTTTACATTTTTCAATGTTAAATAAATATAATCCATTTAAATAAAAGAAAAAAAAGAATTATCTTGATTCTCCAACAAAAGAATCACCTAGATTTGTCTGTGGTAGGGATTCTACCATTGCAGAATAATAAGGACCGTAAGTACATGGGACACGAAAAAAAATGTAATTTATAGTTTCACAGGCCTATAAAATTGGAGGCACCAAAATCCCATAGTTATTTTACATTACAGTATCATCATAGCATTTTCTCTCTTCCCTGCCCTCCCTCCCCTTCACAAACAAGACAAGCTCAAAGCACAGGCAGAGTTTGTACTGTTATATTTACCTTCCTCACAGTTTTCTCCTTTGTAGCCGACAGAGCAGACACAGTTTCCTTCAACACAAGAACCATGACCTCCACAAGAGGGATCAATACACTGGCTGATGGGTACATCACATTCTGGCCCTTTCCAACCACTGTAGCACAAACAGGTTCCTTTGGAATATTGTCCATTGCCACTGCACAGAACGGGGCAGGCAGCTGGAAAATGGAATGAGATAAAGGGAGCCCATTGAGTCATATATGAATGCTGATAAAAGTACTCTAAAATAAACTGCTAAGCTACCGGTTGAGACATTTTAAGGTGCTAATTTAATGAAAAATACTAGGGCTGTGTCTACATTGGCGCAATCTTGCGCCAAAAGCGGCCGCTTTTGCGCAAAAACATGCTGCCTGTCTACACTTGTGGGGAGTTCTTGCGCAAGAACACTGACGTTCTAATGTGTGAAATCAGTGCTTCTTGCGCAAGAACTATGATGCTCCCGCTCAGGAATAAGACCTCTTGCGCAACTGTTCTTGCGCAAGAGGCCAGTGTAGACAGGCAACATGAATTTCTTGCGCAAGAAAGCCCGATGGCTAAAATGGCCATCGGAGCTTTCTTGCGCAAGAGAGCGTCTACACTGGCACGGATGCTCTTGCGCAAAAGCACATCTCTTGCGCAAAGGCACATGCCAGTGTAGACGCTCTCTTGCGCAAATACTTTAACGCAAGAACTCTTGTGTTAAAGAGAGTATTTGCGCAAGATCATGCCAATGTAGACGTAGCCTAAGACTGTAGCAATACAATTTCTGATTACTCAAAGTATGGGTATGATTAATTACCTGTAGATGATAAATACAAGCACACACATATGCTGTCCATACTCATTGTATAGCTGCTATTCATTACAGACTGTTGAATTAATATTTGGAACTATAGAGAAGTCTGGAATGATTATCAGTAACAAGTCAAAATGAATGGATGTGATTCTTGTGTGTCACTGGTTTTACACCTGAGAATTTCCTGATGTACAGAGAGTAAGGCTCTAATGATGCATTTGAAGCAAGTCCCATTGCATGTTTCTATACAACACTACCTTGGCCAATTTTTCTTACATGGTGTTTTTGAATGATCTGTACCCAAAACTTCATCTTTTCAATTCCATAACTTTGGGCCTCTGTGGCAAAGCAATAATTCAGGTCTCCATCTGTATAGCCCTCATCCTGCCACCAGGAGAAAGGCTGAGACTGAGAAAGAATGAACAGCGCAAATGGCAATTATATGAACTACAGTGCCTGCCAAAGACTGGAAGGATGAGTTCCAGTCACAAAAATGGAAAAATCAAGGATGACCGATAGAGAGAGTCTTAAGGGGGACAGAAGATGCATTACTTGGCCTGGTATTGCTTGGTGGCAGCAGATCTGCTGAAAACAATAAGAATGTTTCCCCTCTTCTCCCACTCCCCACCACGACTGGGCAGCAATGCTAAACTCTACAGTGTTCAAAATACTGGTGCCCAAGAACTGCATTCCATTTTTTAAAAGGCTTTTATTGCTATTGTACTATGACTATTATTTCCCCCTTCACTTGAACCATCAGGAAGCACTGAATATCAAATGTTAGAATGAAGGAACGAGTTCATAGTGGTACTGCAGCTCATTCTGCATTATACACGTGGGACTCAATTCTGCAGCCCTTATCCACTGAGTTGTCCCATTGATCCGATGCAGAAGAGTGGGCCCTATTTAGCAATGCTTTACATCTTTTTAAACACAAAAGGACTGATTAGAAGGAATATATTCAGAACAATGTCAGTGTTACTTCTTTGGACCCTAGTAGTTAGCCAGTATTCAGGCCATGTGGCGTGTTTCCCTTAAAAGCCAAATTGATGACAGAGCCAAGTATCCATGACATTGTCCTAGTTATTTACAAACAATGTGCATAGTGCTGTTTCTCTGAACCCAGTAAGAATCCAACAGTAGGAAGCATTTTCTTTGCTCACAGCTCCAAGCCCCTTTCTAACCAGGTCTCTGCCTAAATGCTTTCTCACTTCTCTCTCAGGGCCACGCTACCAGGGTTTCTGCCTATGCGTGTGTCTAGACTACAAGGTTTTGTCGACAAAAGTGGACTTTTGTCGACAAAACTATACCTGCGTCTACACTGCTGCTGAGTTCTGTCGACATAACGTCGACAGAACTCAGCAGTTTTGTCGACGGCTGTAAACCTCATTCTACGAGGAATAATGCCTTTTGTCAACAGAGTTCTGTCGACAGAAGGCGTTATTGCATCTACACTGTCCTTTGCGTCTACACTGTCATGTCAACAAAGCAGCTTGCTTTGTCGACAGAATTGGATGTAGTCTAGACGCTTTGTCGACAGAAGCTTTGTCGACAGCATGTCGACAAAACTTCTGTTGACAAAAGCCTGTAGTCTAGACGTACCCTTTATGTCTGTTGCTTCCTCATTGCCTTCTCTCTGTGCTTCTCTCTCACAGACACATAAACCTTCACAAAACAATAGCCAACGAAACCCCCCCTTTGCCTACATTTGCCATGTATGTCCATTTGTTTTGGGCAGTTGGGAGCTGGCATTGTAGCTATGTGGTCCCTACAGAAAACTAAACTTTTGACATTTATCTCATTAGTATACTACTGGTTTCCACAAGGTGTTACCAGGGCCATAACATTAAACCATACAGTACAGCACATATATACATAAAAAAGGCATATCCAGACTTACAAATGGTAAGTTTTCATAGGCTCTTGAAATGTAGAGGACCACAGCAATGAAGATGGTGTTAAAGTTATATCTTTGAAGGTCCAATTTTAGGGGAAAAAAGTAAGTCCGGTTTCTTAGACTCCCATATATTTTTTATTGAACTGATCCCCCCACCCCCCCCCCGAATGCTTTCAAAGAATTTCAGTGATTATACTTTAGAAGAATAACAAAGTTAGGGCTGAAAGAGATCAAGTCTATTATCTTTTTAATTCATTTTAAAATGACAGATGTTCACATGTGCCTTGCCAAAGAAGGATATATATTTAGGGCCATGTGTTCATTCAGAGACAACCTCTGATTTTGCAGTCCCAAACTATGCATGTGAGTAGGTCAGTACTACTGGAACAATTTTAGGGGATGGGTGCTGAGCTGAATCCCTCACCACTTTTGTCTGTGCCCCTCACTGCCACAGACTGGGGCCACAGGTTGGGGGCAGCTGCAGACCCTCCGGTGTGGGGCTAGTGGCCAGGACCCCAGACAGCAACAGGGCTCCTGGGCCTGGGCTGGCAGCCAGATTGTCGACAAGGGGCCAAAAACCTGGGGGTGCTGCAGCACCTTCGTGACCCTTACTTCCTGTGACTGTGAAGTATGTGCACTTACACCAGTGTGTGTAGACGTGTTCTGTACATGGACACAGGTATTCGTAGGTCTAGACTGAGTAGCTGGGTGACCAAACAATGAACTGCATGCACAAATGTGAAAACATAAGGCCAGTGAAAAAATTGGTTGAGTGATTCTTACACATCTAATTTTTGCTGGGGTCCAGCAACTAGATATTCACAAAATCCAAACTTAGCTCAGGTGAACCAACAACATTTGAGTCTACAAAAAAGAACGTCAAGTTTTGTGTGCCTGGGCCTGAAGACATGATTTCATCCCATCATCCTCCCACCCTTGGACTGTTGGGAGGAGTTTATCTGAGGAAGGCTAGCATTGCCACAACTTCTGCAGTTTGTCTTCTGAGTTTTACAGCATGTACCTAGGATTTTTTTCGGTGTAGGGTGGAGGTGGAGTGGTTTTTTAAAGAGAAAAAAAGAAAAAGACAATGGTTATATATCTATATCCAAACTCCATTTCCTCTTGGTTCTTACTGTGAAAATTATCTTCCCAGTAAGTTCACAATGTAAAAACAGTTCCATCGGAACCCAGATTACATTTTTTTAACTCTCACAGCGCCTCTAACAGCTAATATAAATGTGGACTATTCTATAATTCTATAACACAGAACAGAGAGACAGCAGAATTTTTTGCAGATTCCTAATATTGTTACATTAACACTCAGTGCTTAATTTCTCTCAAAAAATCCTTATTGCCAGTGGCAGAGCAATACTTCTAAGCTGCTTAGACAAAGCTGTACAATTTCCTAGTTATTATTTATGTGATACATAAAGTACAGAACTGCCAAATTAGAAATGAATTTATTTATTATTCCGCTGGGAATTACCGTAGAGACAGATATAGTGTGAACTTCTTACCAATGATCTCAAAGCTGACCTTCTGGGAACACTTTCTCTAGGGGATAATTAATTCAGCCTCTGTAATAACTCAAACCAGGACTTCCTCCTAACAGAGATTAAGCTGCTGCTACTGATATAGTATGCATGTTTTGTGTGTGTGTGTGTGCGCACGTATTGTGTGTGAGAGAGATGGATTATTATTCACAAGAAACTAAATTGAGACCAACCATTTCACTCTCTGCATCAGAGTCAACTGGAAATAAGGTCTAACAACTGCAAAGATTTACGTGAAATAGGTCACCTACTACAATCTATTTCATAGATCTGCAAAATAACATTCCAGTAAGGTTCTAGTGCCTGAATCCTTCTTGGGTTTTCCCACAGCAACCCATGTGCAACATTTCAACTGCACATGCTAGTGTATCTCTATATGAACCCTAGTGGGCAAATTCTGCCCTACTGTAAGCAGGGAAAACTTCAGTGTAGCTAATGGAGTTATGCTTTGGTAATACTAGGGCTGAATTTAGTCCTAATCTCATATATCAAAGCAGCCCTAGCAATGGGGGTGAGCAAAGGGGGAACTGCCTCGGGGCACAGAGATTCAAAAGGCCTGGAGATCCTGACTGCCACCACTACAAGTGTGGTGGCAGCAGCAGCTAGAGCCCCGGGCCCTTTAAATCACCGCTGGAGTCCCGGGCAGCGTGCTCCAGGAGGCACTAAGGTCTGGCCTCAGCCCCGCTTCTTCCAGAAGCACAGAGCTGGTACCCTCCTACTTTGCCCAGGGACCAGACAATTCTGCCAGCCTCCCTGTATCAAAGCCCTACACAATTTAGATTTAGACCAAACCTGGATGCCTAAGGTTAACCTCCTGAATCTTATTTAGACACCTGAACATAAGCTGCCTCATTTTCAAAAGGGCTCAGCGTCACCCATTCATCCCACTGAAATCAGTACAAGCTGGAAGCCCTGGTCCACTTTTATTTAGGAGCCTGACTTCAGGCACTCCGGTTTGGAAATGTTGGCTTTACATTTTAAATTGATCAAAAAGGTGGCACAAAGGTGGTTTTGCTTGATCTAGTGAGTGCTAAAAAATCAGAGCTCAAAAGGGGTCAGAGAAATTAGTGTTTCATGTGTGGTGATTTCAAGTGCTGGTGGTTTTGTCTGACAACACTAGCTCTCATGAATCCTATTCAGACCCATCTTTTGGCACCTACCTGGACCAAGAGCTTTATCTTGGGTACCTGTATAGAAGTGACTATTTAAAATAAGATATAACGCTACACTCCCAATTAAGTAGGTTATCTTTATGCTACTTCGCTGGAACAAAGCTGCTGTAAATCTGACATAACTCTCCACTAGTGTCCCCCCTTCAGTGTGGGGGGATCCTAAAATGGGAGTGGCTCTACAGCTCCTCTTCTGACTTCAGCTATAACATACGGTGTATGGTATCCGGCCAGGAAACAAAGGACATGGCCAAGCTGTCCATATGCCCTGGAAATTGCTAGCTTTCGTAAGGACTCCTCAGGGCTTCTGGCAAATAGGACAATTTCACGGAGCCTTCAAGCTGCTCGTATATATGCTTAGGAGTCTGCTGGCACTGATCAACCCAGGATCAAGGAAATGCAAAAGTGACTTAAGGCCAGGGCTCAACAAATACGCTTATCTACTCGCCCGTAGCAAGTAGATTTCAGCTGGTCGCCCCGTTCACCGGCGGTCTGCACATGCACAGTGCGGGTCGCGCGCATGCGCGGTGCGGGGCTGGTGAGTAGTTTTCGCTGTGATCGTTGAGCCCCGCTTAAGGCAACTTTTGTACACCACAAACTGAACCACAGTAAACACACAGATCAAGATGTCATAGAATCATAGAAGTATGATTAGAAGAGTTAGAAGAGATCTCGGAAGGTCAAGTCCAACTCCCTGCTAAAAGCAGGACCAATCCCAACTAAATTATCCCAGCCAGGGCTTTATCACCCTGGGACTTAAAAACCTCTAGGGATGGAGATTTCACCACCTCCCTAGGTAATCCTTTCCAGTGCTTCGCCACCCTCCTAGGCTATGTCTACATGGCAAGTTTTTGAGGCAGAAAATATGCTAATGAGGGACTCATTAGTATGAGTCGCAATGTCATTAGCATATTTTCTGCCGATGCTTTTTGCGCAAGGGGTTTTTGCGCAAAAAGAAGCAGTGTAACCGCTTCCGTTTTGTGCAAAAAGCCCCTTTGAGCAAGATCCTGCTCCCTCATTAGCATATTTTCTGCCGCAAAACCTTGCATTGTAGACAAAGCCCTAGTGAAATAACTTTTCCTAATATCTAACCTAGACCTCTCCCACTGCAACTTGAGACCATTGCTCCATGTTCTGTCATCTGTCACCACTAAGAACAGCCTCCCTCCATCCTCTTTGGAACCCCCTTTTAGGCAGTTGAAAGCTGCCATCAAATCTCCCCTCACTCTTCTCTTCTGTAGATTAAGTAAATAAGCCCAAATCCTCAGCCTAATCATTTTTGTTGCCCTCTGGTGGATTCTGATTTGGGCCACAACAGAAAACTACCCCATGTACTTACCTGCTAAGATATAGTTCTAGATTTAGTGCTGTCCTGTCTCTCAAACATATAAGGAAGTTTAAGCAATGCTCCCTGTCTTTTTTTTAGTTTTAGGAATGTCATCAGATGTTGCAGGAGATATACAAAAGTCTAAACTTTGGTCTTGCTAGGCAAAATGCTTTGCTGTCACTATTAGCCAAATATGAACATATTTACTTAAATCTGAATCTGGAACACACACAAACATACTAGAAGTTCTGATAATACTGAATGCTTGACACCTGGGTGTGGGACTCAGCCAGGGCTGTGGTAAAACAGGTATGCACAGAGACTCAAAATGCACGGTTATTCCCAACAACCATGATCAACAAGTCTTTAGTTCTTTGGTCCAAACTTGAAGTTTACCAAGTTCTCTATTCTAATTCTGTCAAAACTGCACATTAGTAAGCAAGAAAGGGATTCACAGAAGAATTTCCAGAAGGACAAAAAACTCATCAGGTGTGTCAAATCTCTGACATTCAGAAACCATGTGGGGAAAGCAGCACACGCTGACTTAAGCACTAAAGTATGGATGCTTTAATTAATCCGGGGTGAATTTAATTGCTTTAGTTAAGTGGAAATTGGGTTAAAAATGATGCAGAGCATGCTGGGGTGTGTTAAAAACATGACATATGAGTTGGATGAATCGATAAATTAAAAGCGCACAGATGTTTTAATTAAACCCAGGGAAGCTAACGAAGATCACTGGAGACTTTTAAGCCTATGATTAATTCAATTCATTTAAAATACCTGTAGAGATATGGGGATGCCTCCATTTTTTATAAAAGTTCTCAATCGATAAGTACTTAAGCTGCTCTACAAAAAAATTCTAGGGTTTTTTAAGAAGTGACTGAGCAGCATTAATTGCATAATGAATATTTACATTCTTCTGAATGCTCAGGAAGCTTTTGCTTTGACCAACATTTATCAAAGAGGTTGCCATTTTTCTCATTATTCTTGTCAGTGTGATCTGAGGTGTCAGAATGAATGCTTTTGCTATCCCTTCCCCTGCACTTCCTACAAATTATCTGCCTCCATTAGATGGCTGCTTTGTGTATAGACCTTATAATGTAAACAACTCTCTCACAAAGATGAGTATATCTCCACACATGTGGTTATGAGGTGCAATATTGCACCCTGTATGCTGGGACTAATTGTTATTGACCCAGAACTAACCTTAGAGTATAATTTTTTCAAGAGTAAAGATGTTCTTTTTGGTCTGTGATTGCATCTAGGACAATGGGGTCCAGGCCCACGACTAGAGCTCCTAGGTCCTACAGGAGTACAATTTATAATCACTAATTGTGAAGGTCCCATTCCATGTTTTATGACATCGACTTGTGGACACAAATATGCATAACACAAAGACTCTTTGGACAAAATACCTCATGTAACCTACCAATTCTAATGTCTGATTCTGCTGGATCTGTATATCTTATTTTGGAGTATGTATTACTCTTATATGTAGAGTTAGGAATATAGAGTATGGAATTGTACATGTGCAAATGAAAGCCATCAAGGGTGTTTCCCTCAATGTCTAGGTGATCTTCAGTCCTTCAAGTCTTAGCAGTGGTTGGTCTTAGGAAGTCATGTGACCTCCCTAACTGGAAGGGGCTGGCCAGGTAATTTTCCACTGAAGGGGACAATGTAAAACAAAGAATACCCACCTAAAGATAAGGCTATTTAAGAGGCAAAGTTTTTCAGTCTTTGGCTGCCATGGCACTCCCAAGAGAATGAACCAGAGACCCCAGGGAACATCCCTGATTTGGAGGTTTAGCTGGAATAAGAACACTTTTAGGATGAGGTTGTAATAAGCTTGGGTACGTCTACACTAGCCCCCTAGTTCAAACTAGGGAGGCTAATGAGGGCGACCGAAATTGCAAATGAAGCGCGGGATTTAAATATCCCGCTTCATTAGCATATTCGAGTGATCGCCATTTTGGAAACTGACTAGCTCGGAATAACTGCCCGCGTCTGCGCGCAGTGAAATGGGATTTCAGTAAACCCTAACTCGAATTAGCTGTTACTCCTCGTGGAATAAGGTTTAACAGCTAATTCGAGTTAGGGGTTTACTCGAACTCCGTTTCACTGCCGCGTGTGAGCAGTTATTCCGGCTAGTCAGTTTCAAAATGGCGACCGCCTGGGAACATGCTAATGAAGCGTGGGATATTTAAATCCCGTGCTTCATTTGCAATTTCAGTCGCCCTCATTAGCCTCCCTAGTTCGAACTAGAGGGCGAGTGTAGACGTACCCCTTGAGTGTATGTTAGAATTTTTTGTTATTTTAAATTGGTAATTCACTTTGCTCTGCCTGTTTTTACTTGCAATCACTTATATCCTACTACTGATATTTAATAAAATGACTTTTATTTACTATCAAGCCCAGTGTAAATAATTGTTACCTGGGGGAGCAATCAGTGTGTGCATCCTCCTTTCATTGTTAAAGGGGGCTTACCTAAATAATTTAGTTGGGGTTCTGATCCCATTTGGGGAGTGGCGTCTGGAAGCTGGGCCCAAACCGGCATTTTTCTCAAACATGATGTATTTCAGTGTCTGTACTGCTTCCTGGGGAGGAGGGTGGGGCATCGGAGAGTGATCTCAGCTCTGTACCTTGGCTGGGGGGGACCAGGTGAGCTGGCCCAGAAGGGCAGGGTGGTGAGAGCCCCAGAGAGCAAGGAGGCGAGTGTTAGTGGCTTTGTCAGCACTCTGGGAAGCACCCCTACGGAGTCTTCTGTGACCTCCCCCCATCACACTAATAAACCAGACTCTCACAATGGACAAAATTAAAGTATTAAAATGTGACAAATATTTGTGCTATTTAGTGAGTCAAATATGGACCAAATATCCTTTGTACAATACTTGACCTCATATTTAATGGCAGATTGCTACCTCCACTAATGGCTATGTGCTACTCCACTAAGATAAAGTGAGGAGAAGTAATGCATCTAGCTACTCTGACCACAGTTCTATCTGAAGATGTGCCTAGGGATGAGAAGGGTTTCAGGCCTAGGAAAATCAGAACTGGAAGTTCTTTGGGACTGAGAAAGAGAAGGGAACATTTTAGTTCCTGTTGATATCTGAAATCAGGTGGGTCAGGGTGAAAATCTTGTACGAATACAAGAACTCCTGCTTTCAAACATTATCCTTTGTGACACGTGGTGAGTACTAACATTGGGCCTCAGCTTTGAGCATCCTAGGAAAAGCAACTGTGTGGCTGATAAAACCCAGGAACATAAACTGCAAAAAATAGTGTTTTCTATCCTTCACTGAGGAGTATTTCATGAAAATAGATGTGGGAACAGAGAATTGTCACAAGCAAATCATCTGGAAACTTAATTTAGAGACCTGTTAAGTTCATCATTGAAAAGAGAGAGGAGGAAAGGTATCTAAAATATCAAAACTTGGACACTTCTACCATTCTTCCTGTACAGACAGCTGTGCTGATTTGAACTGACAGGGGTTCAGGTGTCCATGAAAGAGGAGAGAGAAGAACAGTTAAATAGCTGAACTCTTCCGGACAATATACACAATCTTAAGTCCTCCTTATAGGTCTACAATAGCCATGCAATGATGAACCTCAAAACACACATACCTGGAAAAGGACAGGGGAAAAAAGAGGCACCTCTTTAAATAGTGTAGATAACATTTTGGCTAACCCGTACAGAACCCTTAGAAATATGACAGCAGGTCCTATATTAGCAGGCAGTATTTTCATTAAGGCTGCCTGACAAAATCCAGCCTAAACTGGCAGTTTGGCCAGACCTAAGATAGACTGCGGTGGCAGGTTAACTAGGGTTAGGGTAGGTTTCTAAGTATAACTTCTAGGAGTTTAATACCAAAGTATTCTCAAATTGCTTGGGTCTCATTTTCATCCCCATTACATATGGTATTGTTAACAAAAGTAGTTTAAAGGAAAGGCACTTAAGTTACAGAGTTCTATACACCTAAGTCTGTTTCAGGTATTGATTTTTTTTTTTGCTAAATTTGAGCAGTGAAATAATTTCATTTGATCAAGTAAAGCAGTTTGGCAGCTGACTTTAATTCCACTGGAAGTGTTGGTGTTTAAGAGTCAAGTCTAGATTCATATTCTGATTTGAACAACTGTAAAGATCAGGGACATTCATATCTGGTTCAGGCCTGCCCCTATGACTTAGCTATGACAAATATAGGGAGCTGGAACAACAACATAATTTCCATTGCTTGATTAGTAACAACGAAAGCTACTTCACCATATGCTTCAGTGACATCATCATCACAAAGTTTACAAGATGACACCATACACAAGGCCAAAGAGAAAGATTCAAAACAAAATGGAACAAAAAATATCAGTGCAAGTCTATGGAGACAATGTAACTTGAAAAGAAAACACAATGCAGATTGTATGACCGCTAGGCAAGTAAAGACAAATAAACGCAAAATAAACCATATTTAAGTTACATTAATTCAAAGAATTTAGGTCATAGCCTTGCAAAGCATAGATCTTGCAGCACAGTGATTCTCATGCTTTAACTGGAAGTACATAATACTGGAAAATATCTTAACTCATCATAAAGGGGCTGATATGGTCTGGAAAATCCCAAGTATTTCAAAACATGGGATGCTCACTTCTCATTGCATTGGAGACTTTACCAAAGCTCTTAACCACAGGGGATCCATTGACATTAATTTTAGCTTCCATTTGTACACAAAGAAGCATGTAGGAAAGGGAGTAAGGCCCAAGACAAAGCACACTGAAGACACTAGGAAACCTTGTTGACTAACTGGGCTTTGGAGCAAACCCAGAAAGAACAAATAAGTGTGTGCCTTGCTCACCTTTTCATAAGTCTGAAAATCTTATTACAATGCTGTCCATGGAAAAGCTGCTAATGAGGACATTTTTACCAGTGCTTCCAGAAGCTTTCAAGCCTAGACAGCAGCAGCAGCAGCACAAGCTTCTTGACACTCTCCAGCCAATGTACCTCAGTCTCACTTTGGAGGAATCAACTTGAAACAACATAGTTCTATTGCAGTGTCTTTGGCCTCAGTTTCTAACCAGAAAGTAAGATGCCTCACTATTGAGGATATACAGAAGCAGATATATTCCTTGGAAGGGAAACACTGCAGACTTAGGGAATCATGGGGTCATACAATCTCATTACTTTTCACCAACCAGAGTCCTCTGGCAAGATGGACAACATGAGAGACACTGAACTACAGGATATAATACTAGCGTATAATTCTATGTATAATGATGCCAATTTGCATCTTTGCTATAATTTCCCCAGTCAGTCCTTTCTATCCTCTCACCCTACTATCTCCTTCACCCTTAGCTTTGAGTCTGCAGATCCAAACTTCTTGCCTGATATGCACCTTCATTCTCAGCTTCTGATTCCTTCTTTATTCCTCTTATTTCAGCACTCTGCTCTCTTCAACAACAAGCTTGCCCCCATTATATGTACTTCTCTGTCTTGGACTGTCAGGTCTTTGGGAATATACCCACCGTCAATCTTGGAAATCACCATGCACATACACGGTGACACATATGGAATGTGTGATTGTATGGTGTGATATAAAGATTTTATTGGCACGAGTTTGGATGGATGATGAAGCCCTGAGAAAATTATCAAAGGTCACCCAAAAGGAATGCTAATAAAATCATATTCCACACCCTTGTGTGTTATGTATATACCATACAGCTTAGAGAAAAAAATAGTTCAGAAAAGCTTCAGAAAGCTTAAAAAAGTAATTTCCTCTGCCTGTACAGCTAGTGACTTTATTACCCTGAGTCCAACTCAGAATTCAAGGAAGGTCATAGAAACCTCTAAAAAAGATTATCTAAAATAGTTTTTATATGCCTAAATTGTAGTTACTTTAGAGTCTGTTATCGCAGATCCTCAAAGGGCTACAAGGAGTTGCTGGGCCTCGTTTGGAAGCTAGCAATTATCCCTTTCCAAAAATATAATTTCTTGCAAGGCAGGTATGGGAGGCTTCTTAAAGGTATTTTTTTTGCATAGGCTACAGCATAATCTGTGCACCTGTGTCAACACAATACTTTCTCCCCATATATGATATGCCTTCCAAACATTAATAAATGCTCACAATGGCACTGTGAGATACTGCAGAGGTAGCAATGTATTCTTAAACAGTAGTAACCTGAAATGCAGAGTCACACATGGAGTCAACAGGGATATGTCTACACAGCAGGGCTAAAGCTGAAATAAGCTACGCAACTTGAGCTACGTCAATTGCATAGCTTAAGTCAAAATAGCTTATTTCGGCTTTTGGTGATGTCTACACAGCAGGAAGTCCGAGGAAGAGCACTCTTCCTCTGACTTCCCTTACTCCTTGTAAAATGAGGGTTACAGGAGTCGGAGAAAGAATTCCTTCAGCTCAACATTATTTTGACATTATGTCGAAATAACTGCATGTAGTGTATTCTGAAATAAGACTGCTGTGTAGATGTATCCTAGTAGACCTGTAGATAGACGTCCTCAGAAGTCCTGACTTTCTAGGCTACCATTTTAACCTTTAGTCTCCAGGAAAATCCATGGGTGAGATCTAAGAATGGAAAGCCAGAACTCCTGGGTTCTGTTCCTTAGCTCTGCTACTGACTAGCCGTGCTATAACCCCGTTTTAGAGTCCTAAGAATGAGTTTAGTTCCTGGAATCTGTTTAGATTGACAGTCACGATGCTGGATTTTATGGTGGGGACACCTCTCCATTAGGAATGGGATTAAGGCCGTCAACTCATTTCACAAAGTTCATGTAACAGCTGACAGATGCCAATCACCATCCGTAACTATAAAACTGGGCTGCAAGTTAGTTTATTTGTTCTGCAGTTTTATCTGGAATGTTTAATGAAGCAAAATACATTTTAATGATGTAAATTATGTAACTTTTAAGGGCAAGCAGCACTTAAAGAAACTCATGGAAGTGAAAACTCACAGTAAAATCAACAAGCTAGCTTTGAACCTGGAGATCTTTGCATGCCAGGAATGCAGACAATGAGATGACAAAATATGGGTTCAGGCTGATACAGGTTTGGAAATTTATAATGCACTCATCACCAATTGTTGATTCAAACAGAATAAAACTTCAGACCATGGACATAAAAATTAGCCAATTTTATCTTGGTATGAGTTTGGAGGCTACATAAATTCACAGTGAGGTCAAAAAGCAGGGAATGAAAGACATGCATTATAACTGTTATTGCAGTGGATCCAGAAGGAGATACCCAAAGACAGACGTAAGAAGAGATGGTTGGAAGGAAGCTAAATATTATCAGCCCATTACCGTAGTTGATGGGATGTGTTGGCTGCAAATCACGAGGACAGCATTTTAAAAGGAAATAGTACCGATCTGACACATACATTCCCATGCTGAAAAACTTCTTGAGCTGTGAGCTGTAAACTTTGGTGACTCCCCTTTCTCCTTCTCCCCTCTTGCCACTTGATTCTCCTTCCACCGTCTTGGCTGCTTTCCTTCCCTTCTGGCTTCGTTCCTGTTCTAGCTCTGCTGATCCCGCAAACTGCATTTCACTATTGGGCACCCCTCATTTTCTTCTCTGACGTCTGTTGTACTGATGTGTCAGTTTGAAGTGATTCAGCTGAACACCACATCATAGGCAGTGAACGGGACAGCATTATCCATGGACTGAACATTCTCCCTGACTGACTGAGAACAGACTAATGGAGCATCCGACAAGCAAGAGGCCAAGGCTATTCTGTCACACCCCTATCCACTCCCCCTAAATATGCTAAGGCCTTTGGTGCACCTGTTCTATATTCACCTCCTATAATTTCAGACCAAATTAAGAAGACAAGTATCTTTTCCATTAGTCCTATACAATGGAAAGGTTAAGAAGGGCTCCTCATTAGAATAGGCAGGAGAGCACTCAATCATCACCATAGATAAAAGAGATGGGTTCCTGTCTGATATATGGTGCAGAAATGAAGTGAATAATCAATAAATCAGCAAGCTGCCCTTTCACCATTAAGTATTTCACTCTGCCATCCCTTCTCTGCCTGTTTATTTTCAATGGGCGCATTCTGGGTGCTAGATTAGGAAGACAAGGCCAGGCAACCTACTTGCTGGCACAGGGTCTTGTTATTTGCACAAAGGAGAATCCCTGCTCTGCCTACAAGTCTCTGCATAACCCCAGGTTCAGAGAGTGCCAAAACAGCTTCACCAGCCTCTGATTAAAATAGCTTATGTTTTCTAATATTACTTTTGTTTTTCTTCAATGACAACCATAGGCAGCAGGAGTTGTCATTTTCTGTATTTAACCAATAATTTAGCATCCAACCCGTTAAGTATTTATACAGCAGGTTAAAAACACACATGCAATATAGAAGGAGTGATAACGATGAGAGCTTCCATCTTATTAAAGGCAGCCATTAGAAATATCAAATGCTTTAAAAATAAAGAAATATGCTGCAAATTTATATGAACTTAATAATTATATTAAAATTTATTTTAAACATAATCAAATGAAGAACTTGAAATGAAAAAAGATATTTAGAAAAAACCTACCCTTGTATTTATACTTATTAAAATGGTGCCGTCCTTTGCCAGCAAGCCAAAAACAAACAGAATGAAGATAAAATAATGAAAAAGCCACACAAGAAGAGTCGGAAAAAGCTGACAATAAATAACTGAGATCTATTACAGCCAGACAGGAGAAGCAATTGATGGAAAATGCTACGCATTGCTGATTAAAACCCCTCCACATTTTAGGTCACGATATTAATATAAATTGCTTAAAATATCACACAATCAATTAACTTTATCTGCTAAATGCCAGGTTAAAGACCACTGTCAGGAGCTATCACTAGTTGATTCTCAAATCAAGAATGCCAGTCATTAACTCTCATTGAATCATAGAACACTAGAACTGGAAGGGACCTTGAGAGGTCATCGAGTCCAGTCCCCTACTCTCATGGCAGGACGAAGGACCATCTGAACTCAGAGTTCAGGTCAAACTATGCATCCTTGCATTTATGTAGATCATTGGTCTCCAACCTTTTTAATCACAAGATCACTTTTTCAGTTTAAGTGCAATGTAAGATTTACCTCAAACCCAAATACCCTTGCCCCACATCCTTCCCGCCCCTTCTTTGAGGCCCTGCCCCTGCTCCACTCCTTCTCCGAGTCCTCACTCTGCTCACTCCATCTCCCTTCTTCCTCCATCCTCGCTCATTTTCACCAGGCTAGGGTTCGGGGTTGGGGTACAGGTTCTGGTCTTGGGCCAAGAGGTTTGGGGTGTGGGAGGGGCTCCAGGCTTAGTCCAGGGTAGGGAACTGGGGTCCAGGAGGGGCTTCAGGGTGCAAGCTCTGGGAAGGTGTTTGAGTGCAGGAGAACTCACATCTGGGGCAGGAAGCTGTGTGCAGGAGGGGGTTCAGGGCTGGGACAGGGGTTCAGGAAGCAGGCTCTGGCTGGGCACCATTTAAATGAGATGGCTTCCAGGTGGTAGAGCAGTGGAGTTAAGGCAGGCTTACTCCTGCCCTGGCCCTGCACCACTCCTGAAAGCAGCTGGTATGTACAACAATGGCTCCATGGTGCCATGTGCTGCCCCTCATCTACAGGCACTCAGCCCACAGCTTCTACTGGTCATGGCTCCCCATTATTGAGCAATGGGAGCTGTTGGAGTGGTGTCTGCAGGCAAGGACAGCATGTGGAGACCCCCTACTCTGGCTTTCCAGGAGCAGCAATTACTCCAGCTACAACTGGTTAGGCATTTTAGAATCACTACTCAAAGCGTAAGAGAGAAATGAAAATTATGAAATGCACAGACAAGTCAAAAACCAAAAATAACACTTTTTTTTCTGCTAGCAAAGTGTAACAACAACAACAACAACCACAACAACCCACATATGTGTTGGGTCAGGAGATGAGAGGGAATGACAGTGTGTGTTTGTGAGAATAACAGAGAAACACACAGGGTGTGAGAGTGACAGAGATTTGCATTGCCAAGCTCCCTCCATCCCCTTCTCTCTGTGTGGAAATAGGGTACAGGAGTGGGGGGAGGAGGGACCCTTGACATCAGCGTCCCTCCTTCTCCCTCCCACACCCTGCACAGCAAGCTGGAGGCTCCCAGAGGGGCAGCTCCAAGGCAGAGGGCAGAAGCAGCATGACAGTGGGTGGAGGGACAACTGAAGTGCCAGCGCTTGATAGCTTCCTCAGAGGTTCCAAGACCTACCGGTAGATCACGATCTACTGGTTAGCAACCATTGATGTAGATGTTTACACCATGCTCATCATTGTGATATTTGAATTCCATGTGATGTTGCATTCAGCATAACTCTGGGCAGAATTTCACCTTTTGAGTTTAGCTAAACCATTTCATAATGCAACCTCTAAGTTCACCTTAGAAGGTAAAATTCAAAGCGGTGTGAGTACCAGCACATTTGCAAAACAATGCGATGATGGTTTTGGATACCCCTTTTTCCTGAGTGGGCAGAATTTGAATGCTCTTCAAAACAGAAATGAAAGTAAAATAAATTACAGTTAGTTTGACACACTCCTATGATACCTCAGATCGGTTGGTTATTTTAGCAACAAATACTGCAAATCTCAAAAAGCAAGTCAGTAGGAATCATGCCTGCATAATGACTTGGCAAGGGACATTGGCCAATTGAAAGCAGCTAAACCAATGTGAGGCATCAAGAACAACAAAAAGTATTAGGGTCTGTCAAGGTGAGGAAGATGCATTTAGTACCTCCCAAGGGTCTTCATGGAAATTATGAAAAAATACAACTGAACACAAAAAATAAATGTAACGGTGTCAAAGTAACATAATCATGGCTCTACAAACTGCTTATTCCCCTAATTTCTCCTTGGAGCTATTTTGTGTCTCTGTTACTGGGCACTTTTATGGCTAACACCTGTGAAGATATTTACACTTACGATGTTGCCTGCAATGCAGTTCAGTTTAGGGCCGCTTCTGCACTGGTTTAAAGCAAATATATTTTTTGAAGACAGACACCCATTGAATTATCCTTGGAGTTAAAAGCTTTTACTTCTCTGTAGTGCTTCAATCACTTGAGAGTTGCATGCAAAATGTTCATTTTTCATGTGGTAAATGACGGCCTTAGTCAGGCTAAACTCCCCTTGATTTTAAAGGGACTTTTGCCTGAGGGAGGACTGAGCATAAATGTCAGGATTGGATCCATAATGGTATTAGCTTTCTCCACTATGGGTAAAACCCAGTCCACCCACATGAAGCCTGAGTGTTGGTAAGTAAGAGCCATCTTCACTCTAATTCAGGGCCGGGGCTAATATTCCAGGGGCTATGGCTTGTGATAGCAGCTCCAGTACTTACATGGAAGTTGTTCGCAGTACTGGAACCACTGGATCCACACAAAGGTATATCTGTAGTCCCTCACCAAGCCCCCCTTGTAGCTTTCCACCACAGACTACATGGGGATTGCATAATAACCCTTTCCATGGCACATATGGGATGTGCAGGCACTGCTGGGCAGTCACATCTCTTGCAAACCCCTAAGTGGGGTTAGGTTCTGTGCACAGGCCCTGAGTAACAGAGGTAAGTTAAACAGTTTTGTTGTATTATTGTATGAATCCATCAGCGGTTCCAGGAGCCCTCTAATTCATTCTTTATCTATGCTGGCCACGACTCTTATCAATTTCTATGGACAACCAGAGACATTGAATTGTATGGTGCTGTGTGGTGTTAGGAAATTCAGAAATTAAAATAAATTTGAAAAAAAAAAATGAACTACAAACACAACTAATAGTGTAAGTCTACCTTCCTAAAACTTATTTACTTTTGTATATTATGTTATTATTTTAAATTTATCTATACACAGAACTCTAAATTTAATTTCTGCCCTCTCAAATGGCTCTCACACATAGTATCTACTGGAGTGGTCAAAAAATCCATAAAAGATTAATTGAGATATGAAAAAGCATGCTCAGTGGATGAGATATTCATAATGCACATGTGCATAGTACCATAGTTGTTGGTCTGTTCCAAACCAATAACTGTATGTGCAGCTATCTGTCTGCACATGTACATGTGAAGTTTGCATAAATACACATTTTGCCCTTTTACAGGCCCCTAAAAGTCCATGGTGTTTAACTGTAAACATTAACAAAGGAGAAACAAATTAAAGTTCACAGAACTTACTACTACATTTGTGCTTTTGAAAGGGGAAAGACAACACAAAGAAGACAAGAGCAGAAAAGATAGTAGAGAAATAATCATTGACAAGTGTCCCAAAATATGACTTAGTCTGATGAAGCCTAAATAAACTGATTTCTGGCAGAAATTAGAAGTGTAGTACTAAAGAAAATTATGTGAGAACACCGCACAAAAAGTGGCTTAGTGCATGTAGCATTATTACTGCATAACACAGAATACACATGAGATGGCCAACACAGTGATGTTCAAACAGTGGCAGCCAAGCATGCAGTTACTACACACACTTTTTCACAGATTAACCACAGAAAAGGTGCACCAGTGTGAATATGCATTTACAGAACACACAGTAATGCTATATGCTTTGAATATATATAGGGATATGTCTAGACTACATTGTTTTTTCAAAAAAACTGCCCTTCTTTCGAAAAAACTTCACCTGAGTCCACACTGCAATCGCATTCTTTCGAAATTAAATTGAAAGCACACAGGGGATTTTTCAACATTGGTAAACCTCAAATTATGAGGAAGAATGCCTTTTTCGAAAGAGCTCTTTTGAAAAAGCTTCTTTCGAAAGAAGCTTGCAGTCTAGACGTACCCTTGTAGTCTCCTTCGTAAAGCTTGCCAATTATCTATAAATAGTGTCACAATGGTATTCCCTACAGTAAGTATAAGGAAAAAGGCTAGTAATGAAATACACTTATTGATTTCTCTAGGACAAAATGGGCACATTACTGAATCTGAAATAGTATCCAAAATGTGCATTTTTCCTTTAAACATTAATGAACCCTAACTCAAAATAAAAATAAAAATAAAACCCACAAAACACACAGTACTGAAAGTGTGACTTTCAGTGATCTCCACAGAGCACAATATTGCTCTATTGCAATTGCTATGCTAAGACAAGAGTATTTTCATTTGCTTTCAATTTTCTGGCTTTTTTTTGTGTCCTTGAGAACCTGAATGTGATTTGAACTTTATTTTTTGTAGTTTAACATGTTTATCAGAAACATTGCTCCGGAAAAAAACCTAAATTGGATAGAAGCATTTATTACATAACACCCCAATATTAGCCAGCTCTGGATGTGATTTACATGCATGGTTAGTTTTGGAAATTGTGACACTGGACCTCCTAGTGTTAATTCACTAATACACACCTCGAGGGTAGGGTTATTTTTATACTTCCCTGAATGTAAGTCCTCATTCTTTTCTCTGAAAGGCCTTAAGTGTTACAGTTTAAAAAGGAGTTTACAAGATTAAAAAATAAAACCTTCATGAATTAGAAACATGCTTAGCCCAGAAAGAATATATAAAAAGTACACATAAAGAAGATGCTCAGACTTCTATTACATATAAATTAATGATTATCAGAAAGCATTGATGGTAATTCAGCTGCTTTTACTGGAAATGAAGCTATTTCTTTATAGTAAATTCTTCTTTCCTATGTATCTTGGCACATAAACTAGCTAAGCTTAGCCAGGCTTATGAGGAATGCAGCATTATTTTCACTTGACCAACTACATTAAAGCTCAATCAGAATGAAGGCAAAGATATGTGTGTTCATGTATAAAATACACTTACTGGATCTCCATAAGATCCATACAACTAACCTGTTCTGTAGATCAGTCACTGCCTAGCATACACTGTAGAATAATATTTAACATAGGGTTAATGGTACCTTTAGCACAATCAGCACCATGGAATCCTGGAAAACAGTGACAGACTCCAGATACACACTCGCCATTCCCATGACAATTACGTGGACAATCCTGCACTGAATCTGAAAGACAGACATCAAAGACTTGTAAGTTGTTCTTCTTCTTGACTGAAGTAAAAAGCTACGGTCATATGTACATTCAGTATAAGTTTTGTATTCAACTTGACAATGACAGGTTACTTTTACAAAATGTCAGATATTAACTGTGACACCCTGTCATCCCCATATTCACCACTGTCATATAATTATGATATGTTGTGTACAAAGTATGCCTTGTAAGGTATCATTCTAAAAGCCTCTATCCACTAAACATTAATTACTTGTTGGACTGTATGTGCTATTATTGTACATGAAGTTATAAAGTTTTGCTCTGTATGTGTTACTAAAGATTTGTGTGAAGTTGGAAACTCCCACAACTAGCCTCTCAGGTACAACAATGAAGAAGGGAAGAGTGGTAATGGCCCATCAACAAAGACAACGGACCATGGAAGAACTCACCTTTGGATGCTTCAGTCAGCCCAGGGGGGCAATGCTGCCAGCACTGATCAGGAGCATGCAGAGGCTTGTGACCAAATTACATGATACTGGGCTCCATTTTGGCACCTGTACTTTTCCACTGCCAGGGCTGGGATCCTGGCTTGGAAGGAACAAAGGGGTTCCTGCCATATGGAAATGCTACATAAGTGGAAAGTGACATCATAACTGGGACTCACTCCCCTACAAGAGAAGGCCTGGAAACAGCAAATGAACTGGCAAAGGTTGTACAAAGTGGGAAAGAAAAAAGCCCTGATTATGTAAGGAAGCTAAAGGCTGCTTGTATCATCAGTCACGGTGAGATATTGATGATTCAAATCCTATCTAGTTTATGAGAGACTGAGATTGCATTTTTTTGCAATCTCCTAAGTAACCTCCTTTGATCTGTTCACTGCCATTTATAATCACTTAAAATCTGTCTTTCTGTAGTTAATAAACCTGTTTTATCTTAACCAATGTGTCTTTAAGTGAAGTGTTTGGAAATCTTAGCTCTGGTAAAAGGCTGTTGTGTATCTTCCCACATTGAGGGGAAGTAGACAAATTTAATAAAGTTGCACCATATACGCCCCCGTGCAGTGCAAGACTATAATTCTGGATTTGTACTCCAGTAGGGGTGCTGTCATAACCATGAGGGTTGGCCAGCAGCTTGGGGACTAAGGGGTTAACTATGTCCCTGTACCTAGCCAGGCATCTGCTCAGCCAATAGAAATGCAGGTAGAGATTTCAAACTGAGACAAAGGAATTTTGGGGTTTTCCCTCCTTTGTCTCTGAGCCAGTTTTGCTCTCTAGATACTGAGGGAGACAGAAGACATGTCTCTCTCCAAGAAAAAGACTCTTCATAAGGTGTAAGTAGAGTAAAGTCTAGATAAATCTCTCAGATGTTATTGTTTTCTGGTTTGGGATTTTGGATCTGATGTCTGTGCTGTTAGAAATGGTTTTCCCTCTCTTTTGCAACTAAGTTTTGGCCCATGGGGGAATCCTCCCTGAGTATATTAATTGGTAGCTCTTACCATCTAGCCATTCCAAATATGCTTGTAACTGTGGTATTGTTTTAATAATAAAAGTTCTTTCTTTTTTTTTAAATTAAGCTGGTATTGGTTCATTTCTGTGTCCTGGAAAATCTGGGATCTGCATGCCTCTGACGAGGGGACAGCAATCACAGACTGCAGCTTGTATTTTCTCTTCTCTTTTCAAGCTCTTTGGAGAAAAGAGCATGGGGTGCCCTGGGGTTGGTTTCGAGTGTCCACCCCTGGTTGCGGGTTCAGAAGCACTTGATGGTGGCAGCAGATTCCCCAAAATCTGGGTATTAGGATTTTGGGGGGAGTTTTTGTACCAAAGCCTGCAGAGATCAGGTTTTGGGTTGCTTTTGTGGGCCCCCCACTTCTGCATTCATCGTGCCAGAGTGGGGAACAGCCTTGACAGGTGCAAAGCAGGGGAGCTGGGAAATTGACTGGTACCTCTCTTGCCAAGTGCCTTAGGTAAAACACTCAGGTGTCTCAGCTGGGTGTATGGTGGCACCTGGTCTTGTGTTGGGTGATAACAGTTCCCAGAGGGCTTGCTGATGGGAGGCCAACCCAGCTGAATGATCTGGCCTAACAGAGGTTCCTAACATTTCTGAATCTTATGTTTGCTCAGTATTATTGGATTTGAAAAACCATACTTTAAAATATGGTTTTGATCTAGATTTTAAAAAACAACCTTGTGGTTTCATTTTTCTTCCACCCACTTGGAATTGAAATAGTCCTCAACAATGATTACAACACTCTCTACCTGACAAAGATCTGATTTCACAGATCAGGAAATTTGCGATACAGCGAGATCTACTAACATGCTCAAAGTCACATACTGATTCTTTTGGAGTCAGAGTTCACAGAGAAACTACATTTCTTTTCTAGACTAATGCCTATATTGCAGGATTCTGAATAGGAAACAAATCTGAAATAAAGAATTCAGATACATAAAACACAAAGTGAAAGAAAACTCAACCAATAAACATCAGCTAGGTCACTGGACAGCATTATTGGTAGGGGTGAAAACAAAAACCAAAATGTGTGAGACTTCAGAAAATGTCATTTCATTGTCTTCTGAAGAGGACACTTGACTATGGAATGATTTATTTCTTTTGCTCCACAGAACATGAAAGTACTTTTCCCGAGTTCAAAGGTACTATATATTTAGTGTGGTCTGTGGTTGACATCTTGCTTGACATTCTCTCTCTTGTTTCATATCAAAGAGGCTTTCAACTCTCTCAGTGCCTCTTGATGGCAAAAGTTCTGATAACAGATATATGTGGAAGAACCTCTGAACTGGATAAAACACTGTACTTTTCTCTGCATTTCAGTCTGATTACTATCATTGCTCTATCAAGACGTCTATCTGACTATTAGGCCTATTACCTTTGACTTTCTTCTAAAATGCAGTCTAGACCAGGCAACTCTCAAGCAGCTTATCACATCTCAAGGAGGAACTTTTGCAAGATGGGTGGGAGAAGTATACCAAACCACTAAGAGAGCTGTACAACAAGGTTTGCATGTTGCAGAAAATATTCTCTCTATATGCTTGGATTGTCTGCATGCATGTGTATAAACATGCGTACACACAGACACCTATTAAAACACTGGCGAATTATGAAGGGAAAATCATTATTTATATTTCACATTGCAGCTTAACAGAAATAACTGCTCCTAAGCCTGAAGATTCAAGGCTGGACTATCCTTTCATACCAGCATTAATCAGGGCTCACTTGAATGAATTCGGTGGATTATACCAGTGAAAAATCAGGTGACTGGTAGGGGAATCTGGCCCATAGTGCATCTGTTTTTTTAGCACTAATTCTTCAAGCAAAGAAATGTGTCCCCTATTGCACACTATTTTATAATTTATCCCTTTATAAATTGAACAGGACCTGCAAATTGGGTGACACAAGACTCACAAGGCCCAGCAACACTTCACGTTAATTCTTTAAGCACCGGAGAGGAAACAAGCACCCTATATGCTGTGAAAAAGTTTCACTAAAAAGGGGAGAAACTCACTTGTGGTTTCAGGTGTTGCTGTGACAGTGACACTCAGCAAGATTCTCCAAGTACTTCAGCCAACTTCAATACAATTTTTCATAATGACTTGTTCGACCTAGTTGTGCTCATCAGTTGCCTAAGATGGATCCCCTCTGCCCTTGAGAGTCCCTCTTCATAAAGCCTCGAATTTCTCCCATAATTCTAGTGTCAGGTCAAAGGGTGGTGGCCCTCTGCCTTCCATCCTCTTGTCTTCAGGGGATGGCCCACTCTCAGATGTTTTAGGAAGGGGAGGCGAGGTGATGGGAGGCTAACATACTTTCACATCCTCTTTCTTTTGGGGTAGTGTTCGGTAGATAGAAAGCGGGAGTTATGCATATTATTTTTATAACTATCATATATTATGTCTCAGTTTACGTACTTTGCTGGACTAGGAGGAGATCAGTCAAAGAAGGCTGTTATTGGGAGGCAAACAGAAATGAAACAATGAAAAATATATGGCTCTATAAGGGAACAATGGAGGAAGCTATTAATTTGGGGACTGTCCCAGACAGGTTCCAACCAGGCTGGCAACAGTTTTCTTTGTGTAGGCCTAGCCCTATGATTAAAAAGCATAAAAACACCTTTAAGAGCTTGCCTAGGCAGGAAGGAAGGGGGATGAGTGGGCTTTTAGTAATGGCTATTGGGGCAGTCTGTGACAGACACAAACTGCGAAGGGCATAGAAATTGCAGCAAGCAGAATTTTTACCCTTCTCCAGAGGTGGAGGTAAACAGGCTGAATAGAATTTAAGCTTGCAAGGAAAGATTATGGTTGACCTTAAGGGCGATATGCGTATAGGCTTTTATTGGCTTCTCCCTTAGTTCTGAGTGTGATATAACTTTGGCTGCATATATGCTGCTTTGGGTTTTAGAAGCTGTTTTGAATCACTTTAATCATTTTGCTGGTCACAGGCCCCCAGAAGAAAAGGGCTTATAGGTGTTAAACCTAGTTGCACCAGTCAGGTTAGTGTGGTTGGTAAAGGGGTCGGCTACAGCCCACAGATCCAAGGAGTAGTACAGAGCACAGGTCCCACTGGCCAGAAACTAGGGCCAACGGGAGTTTCAAGGGCAAATGTTGGCAAGAGCATCCTGCAGAACTCCCTGACCACCCCTGTGCCCCGACCTGAGGTAGGTGCCATCTGGAGCTTGCACCATGAATTCTCTCCTGCACCCCAACTCCCTGCCCCACCCAGAGCCTGCTCCTGTACCCCAAATCTTTCATAAATGACTCCATCCCAGAGCCCACATCCTCAGTTGGAGCCCTCATCCCTACTCCAACCCCCTACCACAGCCTGCAGCCTCCCCTGAACCCTGGACTTCTAATTTATGGCCCCAGCCTGAAACCCATACCCCCCAGCTGGAGCCCTCACCCCTCCTGCATCCCAGTCCCATACCCTGCCTCGCCCAATTAAAGTCAGTGAGGGCTGGGGAGGCGGGGGGTAGGGATAGGGGTGGTGGAGAGGTGAACTGAGAGGAAGGGGAGGGGAAGGAGAGGGATGTGGGGACTGAGCTGGATGCAGGGCCTCTGAGAAGAGGTGGGGTCCTGGGGCAGGGGAAGGGGCAAGGATGTTGGTTTTGTGCAGTTAGAAAGTTGTCAACACTACTCCAAACAGCCAACCTGAATGCAGCTTTTCAGGAAGAACTGTCTCCACTATTATTAATATCTGTAGTCATAAGATTTGTCCACTGTAAAGCCTCTGGGTACATTCATTTTTTTGAAAGACAGCTAAATATTAACTGGATCACAGATTTTGGCCTTCAATATAGGCAGCACAAAGGCTTCCACAACTCACCCCTAGAAAGATTTCCCTCTTTTCCTACCTACACTCAATATAAATCAAATATTATTGGATTATAGAAAAATATGCACAAAAAGAGAGAGCTGATAGAAGGCTCCCATACTTAATAAAGATAAGCAAACAGAGGGAAAATGCTCAGCATGCAGGCATACATACCCAAGATAACTGTATTGAAAGAGACCACTTCTTTGTCCTTGCCATCATTGTAAAACGCCAAGTGCCACAAACCAACATCCAAGTATTGAACAAACACAGCTTCATTCTGAACCAGGGTCTGGATACTTCGACGTTCCCGGGGGGACTCTACCACACTCCATTTCTCTTTGCCATCCAAACGCTCCATGAAATCGTACTGTGTGGTAAAACAGAAACAGAGAAACCTGAATTTAGAGTGATGCTACAGATCAAAAACTGGCACCATATCTTGCCCAGGCTTTCTCCAAATGCCCTTCCCTGCAACATTTTTAATTGGAGAGTGTGGCAATTTGAAGCTAGACTTTCCTTGTTTACTATGGGTTTGGGAGCAAATTATGATTCTTATCTTTTCTCATAATGTGATACAAATAGAAATAAGTGCCTGCACTCTGCAAAAATATTGGCAACTGTTTAAGTAAAAGTCCTTCAAAGTCTGAGCTTTTAAAGAAAGTTGCTAATTAGTTACATTGTCTGGTCTTATATAAAATAAATACTGAATGGATTTTACACCAGTGACAACATGAACTGCAGACATGCCAACTTTAATAAGATCTCTTGTTATAGGATATAAGAATATTGTTCAAAGAGGCCAGGAAACAACCCTTCCCTGTGTACCACATTGTTCAGCTGGCTAAGCATGCTATGGAAATTTTCTACCTACCGAAGCATCAGGTATTGGCTACTGTTCGGGTCAAGATTCAGGATGTGATGGATTAATCTTTGGATCCTTCACAGCAAAATCACAAGTTCTTGTATAAATGTCAAATCATGAAATCTCATTTTAGAAGACACTTGCCCCTTCCAAATCAATCGTCAACATAGCCCCGACTATCATAGTACACAGAAATCTCAGACATGCCATCTGAGGTACTAATGAATGGAATTTTCCTGATTGTGACTATGGAAAAAGCTGATTGTTTTTGCCTAATGTAAGACACCTCACTCTGTACCAGATGGAAGCTTTATTACAGACATGTCACTGCACAGAGCAAAGAAATATTGCTTCATTACTAGAAAGTTACAAGACAAACTGGAGGGAGATCAGAAAAGAACAATAGAAATAAGGAGTTTGGAGGAATTGACTTATGAAGAGAGACTGATGATGTCAAGCTTGGATAAGCTCCAACAGAGGCAGGACATGTTAATAGTCCACAAAGTGAAAACACTGAGCAAAGGGAGGAGTTATTTAGCATTGAGTAGGGGGGGCTAATAGAACTGAGATGAAATTAAGAAAGAGGAAATTAAACAAGAGTGTCAAGAAAAGCTTCCCAACAGTGAGATCTATTAGGCTGTGGAATAATCTCCCCAGGGAAACTCCATTGCTTGGTACATTTAAAACAAGATTGGAACAAATATTAGTTAAATCTCTAACATTGAATAATTCTGCATACGCAGGCAGCTGGACCTGATGACCTAATATACTTTATATATCTAACTTCTGTGATTTGAGAACTCCCAGGCTGATGCGACACTCAACCCACTAGCCCCCAGAGCCTCTATATGAGGAAGTCCTTAAGAAATACACCAAAACCAATATATCTAATGTTTTTATAGCTATATAACAAGTCCCCTATGAAAACATGTCTTGTTTTAGACACATTTATCTATCTGGCACTAGATCGAGATAGATAGATGTGTCTAAAGCAAGACATATGTGTTCAATAAAATACAGTAATAGTATGTGCTTGCTTGCCAGAAGTGTTATTGCATTTCCCTCTGTTATCACTAGCGCATACAGCCAGGCTGGTGGTAGCTCAAATAAAAGAAACACGCTGCTTTTGTTTAAAAATAAGTAGCCCTTCATTCTAACCATGCCACTTCTCCTGCTGAGGAATTTGTGTATGGCAGGCTGAATTCCCTTAATTAATTCTGAATTACTGAAATAATAATAATTATTTACACATGTGCGCGCGCACACACACACACACACACACACATTCACTTCTGTAAGACAGGAAGAAATTTAAGTTTTCAGGACTATGGTACTAATAGTAGTGTCCTGGTATGTGCCGACCTGTTTTCAGGTGCATTGATGTTAGGGGTAGTAGTGTCTGACAATTTCTATCTCTAAAGGGATCCCCAATCACCAAAGTATCTGAGCACTTCACAGTATATACTGCATTTATCCGCACAACTCCCCTCTTAGGTATAATAGTGCAATTACTCCCATTCCAGAGATGGGAAACTGAGGAAAAACAGTCTGAAGTGACTTGCCTAAGCAATTATGTAATATAGCAGGAACCTGACCCCCAGTCTCCTAAAAGTCATGGTGCACTGGGTCATCCGTGCATTTTGGGAAGAGGTGGGGAGGGTGTATTATCAAGAAGTGACTAAATTAAATATCTGACTATTCCCCCACCCACACCTATTCTATATGGCACATGAGTAGGAAAATAATTCAGCTAAATTAGCAGCTTTAGGAATAAGTCAATACTCAGCAGAGATTTAGGCAATTCTGACATGTCTGTAACTTTCAGAGGATAAGTGATGTCAAACCTGTTTGTAAATCAGACCGTTAAATGAGCAACCTTTGGAAATGTTACCAAAACCTGTATGCCAGCAGACAGAGGTTAAAGACGGACTCACTACCCTCTTGGAAAATGTTATTAGTGGGGCAACCACCTCGGAAAAAATTTATTGCTCTTAGGAAGCTTTGCCTCACTGGCAGCAACGTGGAAGAAAGTAGCAATAAAAGTTGACATTTCTCATTGGCAACACACTGTTCTGCTCTGCTTGTGCTGGCAGGCTCCTCTGCCTCCCAGTGTCTGATGCCGATTTTACCTCAAACGGCAGGGCAGGCTCAGCAGTTGGTGGGATCGAAGAGGAACAGCATACAGGAGCTAAAAGGGCTTGAGGCAGCTTTAGCTGCAGGGTCCCCAGTCTCCCCCCGCGATCATGGGTGTGACCTAACGATGCCTGATCCCTTTGCAGGCCTGTCCATATCATTACAGTTTCATCCTTAACAGCATTCAATAGACAGGCATTATTCCTCCTTCAAACGTCTCATTAAGATGAATTCAGAGCTCCAGAAAGGTCCATGGCTGAGAGCCACGATATTAACATTTCAGTACAGGTACAGCATAAGCAACATGCATGGAGGCTCACTCAAGTCTCAATCCCATTCAGAAATGTCCAGCACTAAGAGTTATAGTGGGGGCTAAGGGGAGGCAGAATGCTTGCTGGAGGGGTTCTCAGTGGAGCAGACCTCCAGCACAAGCAATGTATGTGGGGCTGGTCCTCTTCTCCTTCCTGATCCTGGAGACATAAAAGAGAAGGAAAGGTCCCTGCATATTCTCCTATACTTGTGGCACTGCAAAACCTGGCTTGGACAGTGTTTATTCTGGCTGAGTGTGGACTTTCCACCTGGCTCCCTATGCAGAAGCAATAATCAGACCTCACACTTATCTCTGTGTCTTTACAGCTGCCAAGTTCTGTGCAGACATTCACAGGCACATTCCAGAGCAATGGATCTAGTCCTGACTTCCCAAGGAAACAGTCCATCAAAACCACCCCTGGGCTTGGCTCTGCTTCACCCCAGGCCCCGCTCATCATCAATTTGCATCATGTTGCTCTTCTGATCCTCTGATTTACTAACTGGTTTTACACAATATTTTGTTGAAAACGTTACACTTGCCCTACAGCAACCCATAGACTGATAAGCATGTGAGACATGGGCCACATACAGAAAGCAAGCAAATGCACCTATGCTCATCAGAAATAAATTGTGCCGCTTTCTATCACATAATGAACACAGAATGCTAAGGATGATACCAGCTCAGGCATATTAAGAACTGCCACACATCACTACTTACAACTCAAATGGAACCTTTGTAGAGGTTAGCTGACTTCTATTTTTATACTCCTCTATGGTTCATGACATAGGGTGGATTTGCAATCAGATAAGACAAAAGACTGTCCAGAAATAAAAAGCACCAGAAAATGCATGAGAGCACCTGTCCTTGCAGAAGTCTTGGCTTGATATCGCAGACCCGAGAGGAATGTTTTATAGATCAAGCCTCCTGTAAAGAGGTGAGAATTTCAGCGCACTCTCAGTACAACGGTGAAAGTCTCAGAGAGGTAACCATATTTGTATGTGTTAAAACAATGAGTCTTGTGGCACCTTACAGACGAACAGATGTATTTGGGCATAGATTTTTGTGGGTCAAAACTACTTTGTCAGATGCATCTGACAAAATGGTTTTGATCCACGAAAGCCTATGCCCAAATAAATCTGTTCATCTTTAAGGTGCCATAGGATTCCTTATTGCCAATACAACTGGCGAATTGCTCAAATTTACCCTTTTCTTGGGTTTGTTCTTCTTTTTAACCTGTGCAAGAAAGTCCTGAGGCATGTGTGTACTTGCAGACCTCAATGTAAACCTGAGTTCTTCCTGAGCAATTTGTCCCTATAATGTTTCCATTCAGGGCATCTTATCCTTCTCTTTTATACTTCTGAGAATAACTAATGAAACCCACCTGCTCTGGCAGACAGTGCGAGTCAGCAAAATAGCATTGCAACTCCACACAGAGTGTCCTAAAGCCTGACATCTGGTTGTACATCCAAATTATAGATGAGTCAAACCAAACTCCAAGAGTGTTTAAAATCAGGATATAAACCGAGTTTTTTCTAACTGAACCTATTTTAATAATGGGCTGAACCAAAACATGCAGTTAAAAACTCCTCAATATCACAAGCTTTTAAAATCCAGATATAGATTTAGATATTGTGGCAAGAGCCCATTCTCATGCCAAAACTTCACAAGATTTACTCAGCACAAACAAGTACTGAATAACATGTGTTGAGGGGAAAAAACTTGTTTGCAAAGTGTTTTAAAATGAGTACTTCATAAACATCCAATTTGTTGAGTATGCATTAAAATACCCACCCACCAGCCATCTGATATCCAAGCTGACAGCCAATCAAAATTTTGCTTTAACATTTGAATGTACATGAGTCAGTGTGACAAACTGTAAGCAGCATAAGGCAGAGCAAAGCCTGGCATATACCAGACAATGAAATGATGAAACTAATGAGAACGATATTCTGATTTATGATGCTGAGAGCATCACAAATATGAAAATATCAGTGGTGTTTATGAAGCAAGAGAACATCGTAGCTGCCCTACTATGAAAATTATTTCCCATTTGTTCCTCTTCTTATTGAAAACATGAGTGTTTTATTCATTCAAGCTAGAGAGATTTTTGCAAATAAGATCCTATGTTGAAAAGGGATGTAATATGCTCTGGTGAATTGCTTTGGCCAAGCACTCCTAATAGTATTTCTATAAACTTCCTTTTTCATGCTGTCATTTGAAAAGTCTGAAGAGAAGCAGCAATATCAATGTTTGCTTGGATCACTATATAAGCAGTATATGGGTATGTCTACACTGCATTCCTCTTTTGAGAAAGGAATGCAAATGCAGCCGAGAGAAATTGCAAATGAAGCGCGGATTTGAATTTCCCGCGCTTCATTTGCATAATCGCGTCCGGCCGCTATTTCGAAATACTCTATTTCGAGATAAAAAATGCCATGTAGACGCGGTTATTTTGAAAGAAACCCCTTCTTTTAAAATAACCCTTACACCATTTCGAAAGAAGGGGTTTCTTTCAAAATAACCGCGTCTACACACCGTTTTTTATCTCAAAATAGGGTATTTCGAAATAGTGGCAGGATGCGATTATGCAAATGAAGCACGGGAAATTCAAATCCGCTCTTCATTTGCAATTTTGCTCGGCTACATTTGCATTCCTCTCTTGAAAGAGGAATGCAGTGTAGACATCCCTATATGTGGTTAATCCAAGAGATTTATCATTTCTTTTCTAAATATTATCTACAGCGTGCAGCCCTTTATCCATTTGCTTTCCACCATCTAAAGGCCACTTTTTTTTTTTAAGGAAGATATGAACATTTTGTTACATGGCTGTGCTGTACCGTTACAGTAAAAAAAAAATCTGTCTTGAAAATATAGTGAGTGCTTTTATTTCTAGCTCACTTGCCACACAAGCCTGCACATCTGACTGTATGTTCCCCTCCAGAGGTTCACTCCCTAGCCACAGTACTACAACAGGCTGCTTCTGGATGGGCTTACAGCTACATCAGTTTGACTGACTAAACTAGGCACTTGGAATATTTGCTAAACAGTAATACCGAGAAGGTTAAATCTCAGCAGGGCTCTTAGATGAGAACTGCATCTTGTTGTCTCAGGGTAATCATGTACCTAATTTGCTGATTATTGACTTGTTCCCACAAAGGATTTTACTTGACTTGACATATCAGCACCGATCAGTGATGAACTGTCAAGTGAACTTGTTCACTACTTTTACTGCTCAAGTCCTTAACTTGCAGTAACAAGGATTTTAAACAACTTTAGCACATCATCTGGTGTCAAATTCAGATTATTTTCATTCATACAGAAATCTTTGCTCCATTCTGGAGTCAGAACAAGGCTACTCTCGTATAGTTCAAATGAGCAGCAGGCTCTTTTCTTTTCTCTAAAAACACTGCTCTCTGTAATAGGTTGGTAGGACCGAGGATCCTGCATTAGAAGGTGGGACTCCTCTGCTGAGTCATTCTACTGACCAATGCTAGAGCTCTGCATGACAATGGAGAGTAATTGCTGATGATCATGCAAGTGGGTTTTGTTAACTCCAACCAGGATTAAAGAAGGGCTGGAGTCTCTTCTTGGGAAGTGCTAACTAGAGACTGGGAAAGAAAGGTTCTCTAAGTAGAAACCATACAAAGAAGGAAGCGGGTTACATGGAAGTTCTCTAAGTAGAAACCATACAAAGAAGGAACCATACAAAGAAACCATACAAGAGACGTATGGGGTAGCTATTTATTATTATTTAAAATAACTAAAGTGGATATGAATTTTGAATCTGATATGTGGGTGCTGTGCTGAAAGAATAGGATGGGAATTCTACCTGGTCAGGATACAAAGCTCAGATTCTTAGATACAGTATGAAACCTATTGAAACCCAGATCCTTAGATACACTTGATTGCAGGACAGTAGCACACAAAATTCAACTTGAATTTATAAACCTCCATTTTTCTCTAAGAGCACAATTAAAATTCTCTCTTATTTAAGGCTACCTTGAAATCCCCCGGGAGCTTTCATTTCTCCTGAGAAAGGCAGGTCACTGTGGATGCATCTACACTACATCGTAATTCGAAATAAGAACACAATTTGAGCTACACAAATTGTGTATCTTATTTCAATGCTATTTCAACAGCTTATTTCTTCATTTGGCGCTCTTTACCCAGTTCCAAATTTTGAAACAAAGCGCTATTCTGAAATGTCCCTTACTCCTTGCAGAATGAGGTTTACAGGGTTGTCAGAATAGCGAGCCCAAAATAATGAGCTTGCTGTGAAGATGCAGGATAGCTATTTTGGGATACTCCGGTATCCTGAAATAGCATTGCAGAATAGACATACTCTGTGAGCACATGACACCATAGCTTAGTGTCTGCCCTGACTCCATGTTCGTTTCCTGGGGAAATTAGAAGGGGTAGTAAACATCTCTCTAAGATGCTGAATGATTTGGAACCTAGTCATTTGACTAACCAATATTTCCTTTTACTCTACTGACTTAGTTAATTTGAACTGGGATTCTCTTGCTGTCAAGTCATGGGATTGAACAGCCCAGGGTCAAAAGCAAGACTATTTTAGAAAAGGGTCCCTGACTTTGGAACTCATTCCCCTTGGCCATCTCCCATCCTACAAGATAACAACCAAGAATAGGTGAGAATGAGGCAGCAATCTTCTGGAATCTCCCCAGGTAGCCCTCCTGTAATACAAAACTTCAAGGCACCCCAATGTTAATCTTTCAGGTGGACATCTGGTTGCTGACCCCTACTGTTTGTTTTCTGTCTGCTGGGTTTTACTTTCTGACACTCTCGCTGACCTGCTGATTGTTTTCCAGGCTTCCTACCTTTGAAAGATTTAAGAATTTCTTGTTATTTGTAGAGTGGCTGCATTGGAGAAAAGTAGAGCACTTTTAACTAGAGGCTGCTGCAGAAAGGAATGGTGGCTAGACAACCTCAGGGCCATTTGCTCTTGGATTATGTAGCTATGTAGATAATATATCCCTTGACTATAATACTGTGCAGGGGTCCTTCACCTTGTGTCTCAGCTGTGGAATGACTGCAGAGCTAACCCATAATTCATAATCTTCAGACTGCAGGGTAGTTTCCCATACAACGTTCATTTATCAGAGGGGTAGCCGTGTTAGTCTGGATCTGCAAAAGTGACAAGGAGTCCTATAGCACCTTATAGACTAACAGATGTATTGGAGCATAAGCTTTCATGGGCAAAGACCCACTTCGTCAGATTCATTTACTCACTCTTTGTGCAGGGTGTGTGAATGTGTGTGAGAGAGAATTTCACTCATGATGCACATATCTTTGCATGCAATCTGTAGGGCTATGTCTACACAGCAGCGTTATTTTGGAATAACCAACGTTATTCCAAAATAACATAGTCTGCATCTACACAGTTATTTCGACAAAATGTTGAAATAATGTCAGATGGGAGGACTTCTTACTCCGACTCCTGTAACCTTTATTATACAAGGAGTAAGGGAAGTCAGAGGAAGAGTGCTCTAACTCGGACTTCCTACTGAGTAGACAGCGTCAAAAGCTGAAATAAGTATTTCGACTTAAGCAACGCAATTGACGTAGCTCAAGTTGTGTAGCTTATTTTGGCTTTAGCCCTGCTATGTAGACATGCCCTAACTGTATCTGGGTTTGCAACTAACATCCATATGTAATCCATCCACATGTAATGTAACCATATACAAATCTGTGTAACTCCAATCCACTTTGGCAAATGAAAAAAAATGTAACTCAGAAATTCTTCGCAAATTGGGGCTAAGTGTCTAGGAATGTCAAATGGAAGCATTCCCAAGAGGGATTCTTAGATTTCTGCACTTGCTCTTCATAGCTCAAATGTCAAGTTAAGCATTCTAAGTTTAAGGTAAAAATCTTTGTAGTAAAAGGTAATTTTCAAGGCTGTACATGAATGAAAGCATCCCTTCTGGAAATCGGTAGTCATCTGTGCTTTTGCTCATTCCCTGAATAATGTTTTTTTTTTCCTTGGCATGCATAACTACGAAGAATATTATTGCTCATGAGGAGTCTGAGCCAAACCCCATCAAAATAAATTGGAATCTTTCCATTGATTTAAATGGGCTTTGAATCTGGCCAAAATTTTTCAGCTATTTAAATCAAATCTTGGTGGAGACTATGCACCCTCCTACAATGAATTACAAATTCTCACTACACCATCCCGAAGAAATAATTGCTTATATTTTTTCTGAGTTTGTTAACCATTATTTTTATTGAGTGCCCACTTCTCTGTATTATCAAGTTAGTATAAAACTGAGGGACTGATGAGTTTCCACTAGAGTTGCTCTCAAGACAAGCACCAGATTCTACTCCATAAATGAAAGGAAAAATGAAGATTTGCATGCACTGCTTATTGACCTAGCAATGGAAAAAGCGTGGGCTCAGTCATTGGGAAAAGGGGATTGAAATTATCTCTATGCTGAAATACATAACCATGAAACTCCACATCTGACCAACATGGACTAGTGGTGGTGGACTACAAAATGGCCAGGTAACCAAACTCTGCCAAATTATTTTCTTCAGCAAGTCAAAGCAAGAAGTCCCTTATGAAGATATAAGTCAGGTCTACATTAGACCTGGAAGGTTGGGTTAAGGTACACAACTCTAGCTATGTAAAATACATAGCTGGCATCAGCTTAGCTTAGGATGAACTTGGTGTGGTCTTCACAGAGGGAGGCTGAAAGCAGCAAACGCTCTCGTCATCTTCCCTTACTCTTTGCGACTGCCAGGAGAACTGGCACTGATGGGGGCCTCCCTCAGAATTCAATTTTGCAAGTCTGACCTAGACCCACTAAATCAAACACCAGAAGATTGATCTCCAACATGGTCAGTATAGATGTGGCCATACTCTGGGCTGAAGTATCTTCTTACTTACACTAGGTGAGCATCTATTTAACCTCACAAACTACTCCTGGTTTATACCAGCATGAGGGGAGAATCAGGCCCATTGTGATTGTCACTGTTTTTAGAGAATTCCACCTAAGGTATGTTACTCTGAGACTGTGGGCCTGATTCTAATCTCCCATGAACTTTTCACTGGTGTAATTCCAATGACCTCAGTGGAGTTATTTCTGATTTACAGAGCAGATACATGCTCTGAATTTCCATCACTAGTATTTCAACCTGAGAATGGCAAACTGCAAACATTAATTATTTAAAAGGGTCACATTACAACGATTGCAGGAAAACAACCTTTATTTATTTCAAGCTAAAAGACAAATGGTCCCTGCTGTAAATAATCTATTGTTAGAGGAGGCTAATCTGTAACAACGCCCTGGCTGCAAACAACCAACTCCAGGAGTCTGCGCTAAATCATAGGCATGAGGCATTGGGGACGCACACAGGATGCTCAGCTTCAAAAGCATAAGCCCTTCCCTCCTAAAACTGATTGCCATTAGATCATCAGTACATTTAACTTTTCACTTTTTAAATCCATTAAGCATAATCATACGGTACCTGGGCATGTGATGGTGGAAGTCCTCTTCTTATATAAACACCAAAGAGAGCATCCTTTCCTAAGGAGATATTGAACTTCACAAACTGCGGCTGGCTGATATGGATTTGAGACCGCCAGAACACACCAGGTGGTACTTCTTGGGTAACCCTGCGTCCGATCTCTGCCTCCCCGCTATCTATGCTGCTGTTTCTAGTGGCCCAAGGTCCTAGAAGACAGGAACAAGTATTAGCCAGGTGAGATTTTTTTTCTAGAAATGCAGGCATTTTTGATAATGCCATTTAGGATGAAGTCTTGTGGACATCTTATACTTTAAAACAAAGCGTAATA
This sequence comes from Rafetus swinhoei, assembly GCA_019425775.1. Classification (NCBI taxonomy): domain Eukaryota; kingdom Metazoa; phylum Chordata; order Testudines; family Trionychidae; genus Rafetus; species Rafetus swinhoei. The sequence continues at coordinate 34,452,794 of CM033428.1, read as the reverse complement.
TTTTGAAGAGTAGTTTCTCCCTTCATTTATATTTTGTACAACCCAGTATAAAGCTTTCAATGGCTTTATACTGGTGTAAGGTGAGACTCTTAGATCTTCAGTTAGAAAGCTATAAATGTGCTGCCTTAGGGCACCTGAAAACTTGTATACAGCTCCCCCCACACAATGAATTCTGTGATTACTCTTTACTGATCAAGTATAATAAGAGCAGAGAGCCTGCTAAGTGCCTTGCACTCTTCAGCCAGATCCTTAATGTAACCAGGATATAAAAATAATCAGGAAATAATTATGAAGGGGTAATTTCAATGTAAACTCACTGATTGCAGACTTTATTAGTCAGATTTCTTATATTAAACAGGTTCACTAAACCTCACTCCGTAAACTAATAATAATCATATAAAAAAGGAAACACATGAAAACGGAGCTAGAGAATAGAGTTTGATAACCTTTGAAAGCCCTATACAGTTTGGGATCTGGCTACATGAAAGCCCATTTCTTAAGCCTTGTGCACAAGTTTATTGGTTGCAGTCAGTCGAATTCCACTTGCTGACAGTCCTTAGATATGCATTATTGAAAACAAAAGGCAGAACCTTTCCAGTAGACCACATCTGGTGCTCTATCCATAAAGTGTTAGTTTTCAGAACATGGTGAAAGCTCACCCATCCATTCAGCAAAGCCTTAAATGGATGGATCTGGCGCTGTTTACTTTTCCTATGGGCAAATGGTCAAACGCCGGGAGGGGAGGACACTAACAATGCCCCCAATTTCAGGCATAAATTGTTATTTTGCTTTAGTGTATGATGTGTCCAGATACCAGAGTGATGAGTGCCAAGTTATTAAAATAAATTAAAATCCAGAAAACCACAGAGAAGATATGTTATACTCACAAAAATCTAAACACCATATTTCTTGGTGGATTTAATTACAACTAAATATTGAGTGGCAGTGATACTTGAAATGCAAGGAAATACATACTACTTATGTCCATCATAAGTTTAGCTCTTTTTGCCCATGTTTTCTACCACAGTCTAATGTAATTCTTAGAAGATAACATAACTGGAAAGGATCCATTAATGCCAATGAATCAGTTTCCAGCACATTATGAACTTTTGTTTTTACCAATGCCATCCTCTGAACATACTGTTTTCATGAAGGATATAACAGCATAGCATAGACCTGCATGAAAACCCAGCAGGTAAGTACCAAACAACTACTCTGTCTTTATTGTCTTAATTGTAATAGCTATTTCAGCATGGTTGCAGTTTTAAATTCCAAAGTACCCATGCTCCTGGGTATTTACTTGTATGTAATGAAAAACCTCTTAGAGATGTTATATGGGCAAGGTTTCTAAATGGTAACAAGAATACTTTGACTAAGAACAGTTAATCTTTAAACTTCCGTTTTTAATAGGCCATGTCTTTCTGAATTTTCTAGGATAATGGGGCTTCAGCAATATTAGGACACTGAAGTAAAAGCAAGGAAAATGCATAAATGCGTAGGCAGCACATGGAATAAAAAAGATTAACATGATGTCCAGTAATGTGCCCATGTTGTTATCCCTGAGCAACATGTCATCCTGATGAGACATCTCATGCCCACTGTGACAGAAAAGCCTTTTGGTGTCAGCTGGTTTCTATAACGACAACTTCTATCAGGCCTGACAAATATACCATGCCTAGTATTCAGCTTTTCATTGTATTTATCTAAAGAGGGTCAAGTGAGGTACCTAACAAGAGCTTATACTGATTCTCATAATCATGAAATATATGTCCGGATGATATTTCAGCAGTTGTGAATATGTTCTGACACCATATTTTAAAATCTGTGTCCCAGGCAGGGTTGACAAACAGGGTTTGCCAGACTAGGGGATGTGGTTCAGCTGTCTGCTTTGGCTCATGTGTAGGTGAAACACTACAAGTCAACGCAATGGAAGCTTTGTTCTGCAGACCCAAAAATCAGTGGCAGAAAGCAGAAATGAACCCAGGAATCCTGGCTCCCAATCATCTGCTTTAAGAACTACATCACATGACTCCTCTAGGTCACAGTGACAAAATGTGGCCTTATTCCAAGATTTTAAAATGGCCACTTCTGTAAATAATTGTTTGTATTCTTCAGAGTGAAGGTAATTATATGCTATCAGCCATATGCACTCCTCAAGTTCCCTCAACCCAGCATCCCACCTTGCAGAAACTTGTTTGTGAAACTTCCAAATGTGTCTCAGAGCAGAAGTAGTTCTGCTGTATGGCCAGAGCTGCAGCCTCCTTTCCAGGAAGTACTAGAGAAGTAATATTTTAACATGGCAAGAGTCATGAGGAATGGTGGTAGAGAACCTCACAAATGGGTCCATGTACCTTCCAAGTGTCCTAACTCATCACAGATAGACAAATCACTTAATTATTTGCACTGATTTTCTTTTCAATCTGAATCTCTTCATGAATATATAAGGGACTAATCCAAAGTCAATGGACATTTTTTTACTGACTTCAATGTGCTTTGGAGCAGGCCCAAAGAGTGTCTTGTAATTTACAAAGTAGCTTGTTTGAAAGCTAATACATTGTACAATGGACGCTGGGCCTGGAACCCAGATCAGCATGCTGGAATCCACTTCAGAATTTTGACCCTATCGCCCCATCATTGATGCCCCCCTCTTGCAGCAAATAGACTATTTATTAGGCAATTGCAACTTCTCCTGTGAAGTCAATACTTAGGAAATGATAGTTTCAGGCAGTTCATTACATGTCCGAAGATTATAGCTGCGGGTTTTTAAAGGAAATATTTTACTGATCAATTTTCCAGTACAGTCAGATGCTATAACTCTATGGAAGAGTGCTCATGAAAATTTAGAGATATTGTACATTTCCATAACAGGTACCTAAAATTTGAACCAGTTGAACAAGAAGGATGATAAAAACATGACACAGATCCATAAAGGTATTATCTGCTAATCAGTTCTGAAAATATTACTATATTTCATGTAAAACTCAAAAACGGGAAACAATAAAATTATCCCACAAAACAAGCTGTAAAATGAAGCCTTATTAGAATACTTAAAAAACTTAATACAAGTTAGAATGCTTTTTGCATAAATCTGCTTTAGAGATTACTCTGCATCACATATTTTTATCTACATGAAATAAAACTGAATTTCTGTATATTGCCTAAGCCATTACCCCTCATTCCCATTCATTTTGTAACCAGCTCATAGTTCATTTGAGCTACAAGAAGACTAGTTTCTCCTGCAGATTACTGCTGCATTGTCTATTAATGCAACTTACACTACACCATAAATGACAGAAAGCAATTATGGTTTTGAGCCATCAATGACTTCTGCTAATAACCCTTGCTTCCCAGTCTGCTGAGTCTATATTCTCTTAAGTTGTAACTTTGCAAGTACATTTAATTGCTACCACTAATAAAAGGACATACCTCCCACTAAGGTTCCAGTTTTAAGATGTTTGGTTGTATTTAGTCCTGACTTTTTTCATTTCTTCTTCAGCAAAATGTGCTTTGTGCTTCCAGGTGTGGGGGGTTCTTTCCCAAAGATCTCTAGCACCCAGGCACAGCAGGTCAGGTTAACTGAGGCAAAAATTTCAGCCAGCAAGGGGGAAAATTATAGGAACTTTGCCCTTAATGTTTTAGATGTGTCCTGTACTGGCAACTTCCTTTACTAATTGTTCACAGTCTGTTTTAGCTGTATTGGTCCAAGGATGTGATAGAGACAAGATGGGTGAGGTAATAACTTCTATTGATCCGAATTCAGTTGGTCAAAGTGATGAATGTTTGAGGTCCAGACTTGAAGAACAGCTCCATGGACCCTGAAAGATTTTCTCTTCTACCAAAAGAACTTAGTCCAATAAAAGATATTACTTCACCCTCGTCTACTTGATTCATTTCATTCACAAAAAAAAATAAAGTTCTTCCCCTCAAAATCTCATTAAAATAAATGATTTTTTCCTAACTAGACTTCAGTCATTCCTGATTTAAAATATTAGTGCAGATTTGGCCGATTAGGCAAAAGTACAACTTACCTGTGGGTGTGTGTGCCGAGGCACTAGTGTGGACATTGCTCAGACTGCAGTAGCATCTCACTGTGTTTTAGTCACTCTGTGTTCTTCCCTAACATGTGACGTGACCCAATGTCTAGTTGCAGACACGGCTGCCACTGGAGTTCATTGGTTCCTCCCTAAGCATTGCTCAGGAGGAAGGGGGCTCACCGTACTCCCCTGTGGTATTACACCCACAGAGAATAAGAGTGTGTCTTCATTGCAGCTAGGAACATGCCTCCCAGTAAGGCTGGACAGATGCATGCCAGCCCTGCTCGAGTGAATGCGCTAAAAATAACAGTGCAGATGCTGAAGCACAGGCAACAATGCAGGCTAGCTGTTTGAATATAAGCCCACTCTGCCCTTTAGGTCAGAACTTAAGCTGCTATTTTTAGCACACCAACTTGCACACAGCTGCAGTGTAGACCTATCTTGAGTGACCTAAACTCAAATTCCTGTGTTATGCATTCCCCAGCTTCCAAATGTATCCCCATGTCCAGTTTTAAAGATATCATCAATTCTGCTAAAGATGGCATGTTGTAGTTTTATTGCCCCTAAGCCCTAGACTATACTATAAACTTACATTGGTATAATGATATCATGCAGGGGTGCAGAAAATCTAAACCCCTGAGCAACGTAGATATATCAACCTATCTCCTGGTGTAGACAATGCTAGGCTAATGAGAGGGCTTCTCCCATCAACACAGCTACCACCTCTCAGGGAGACGGAGTACCTATGCCAACTGGAGAACTTCAGCCAGTTTAGGTAGTGTAGAAAAGCCCTAAATTATAACTTTTGAAATCATTTCAATTAAAAAAGCTTAAAATGTGTTATATTAAATTGTGCATTTGCAAACTTAACAGGCTTTATTACAAAGGTATAAGTAATCACAGCTTTTAATCCCCTAGAGATTTTACGTTATTGATTCATGTTTCCCCTAAAATAGCCACACCAGGTGCGTGTAAATGATAAATATCCGCACCTACATATCTATGCAAACATGGGTTATTTGTAGAAAAGCAGCACATTCCTTTCATTACTACTGATGCAAATAGATACTAATTTTGCATAGGTGGAGCATCTGCAATATGGCTTTTTGTTTTCAGCGCCAAATTAATAATTGTGTGAGTAAGGCACAGCACAGGGAATGATGAGAGCTGAGTTCCTGGCTTTGGCTACAACCTTCCCATATAGTCCCAGTCAAGCCGTTTAAATTCTTGGAGACTATCTGCAAAATGTGGACAGCAGTACCAGCTACCTCACAGGGATGTCAGGAGGCTTAGTTCGCTAGTTTTTGAAAAGGGCTTTAAGATGCTCAAATGGAGACATTAGAGAAATTTAAGCCAGTAATATTATAATTATTATGTTACCTGAGGGTGGAACTGAGCTCCCAATGCTTTGCCCCTCTGTCTCTTTCTCTCTCCAAATTAGAAACATAATTAAAAACAAATCTAGTCCCAACATGATACAACAGGGAACTCTGAAAGGGCAACGGCAATCTAGCCACCGAGCCTCTCATTTGCTGGCTGGCTAAGGCTTCATCAGGTTTTCCTTATTTTTAGGACTAAACATGCAGTATTCTATCTCCTCCCCCCCCCCCCTCACTTTTATATTCAGAGTAGCACATTTTGCTCTAATGGCCCCACTTAAAAGCTCTGTCTCTTCCACAGCCTCTAGAGATTTTCTAAGTAAACTTTATGACTTTTTCATAGTGCAGTTCTTTTTGGTCTTCACCTCCTAATGTAGTGAGAGTGCATTTCTCCCTCTGACTCCCCTCTTTGCCTTCTCTCTATTTTTAGACTCTTCTCCATCTCACTGGACCACTGCAGATCATATTAAATGACCATCTACTGCATTTAAGTAAAGTTCTGGATGTGACAAACTGAGAGAAAACTGAAAAACAAGGCGAACCTGAAGAACTCATGCCACTGTGAACTTATAAATCCTGGTGTGACTTAACAATGCTCTGAGTGTCTGTCTCAAAGATTGCTTGCTTATCTCATAATCTCTCATGGTTATTTAAACATTTTTACTGTGATTTTCCTGTTTCATAAACCTTTATAAAAGAGAGTTTTAAATACATATTCCTTCTTCTAACCCAGGGGAGCTATTCCAATCTCTCAGTCAAACATGTATTTAAGCACCTGTAAATAGAAGCTTGTTAGCCACCAAATAACACTTATTCATTTTTAAAGGTGTATTATTTACCCAGTTAAATTACTATTTTGTTATGTGCATTTTTAAAAAATCTACTCCAGTGCACACTGGAGATGTTAGTTTGACAATTCTGAAGGCCTCTGTTTACACGGCAGCATCAGAGCAAGCTGCTCCACACCAATCAGTCAATGTGCCTCACCCTTGAACTGGGGGTATGACTTCAGGCTGGTAGTTTACGCAACTTGCCGGTTCAATCCTTTGTGTCTCTAAGGGCATGTCTACACTAGGAAATTATTATTTTGAAATAACTCCCAAAATAAGTATCTCCAAATAGCGTTTCCACACTACAGAGAAGCCTTGAAATTAGTCCAAGGCAGGCTCCCTTAATGTGGACGTGCTACCTCGACTTAGAGCCCCAGGAAGCACCGCGGAGTAATTACTTTGAGTGACTCTGGGGAGTAGTTATTTCAAAACAGCAGTAGTGGAACATCCACACTACCGCTATTATGGAAAGCAGGAGTTATTATTTCAAAATAACCAGCCCGTTATTTTGAAATAACGCGCATGGTAGTGTGGATTCTCCACTTGTTATTTCGACATAAGGGAAGACTAGGGCTAAGAATGTAACCAGGTTAATGCCAATTAATGTCATCTATAGACACTTAATGCTACTTTATTAATGGAAACCCCGTAAATTTTTGATTTTGTACTAATTGGGAAACACGTATCAGTAATCTGGCCAACCAACACTTCCCGAGAACCCAGAATGATCTACCCTGTTAACTTGGAGGCTGCAAGTCTGCACTAAATACCAGCCATTAAATACCATCACTGCTGGTGAAAAAGCCTTCTCTTTTGCAGCTTCTGCAGTTTGGAAGAGTTTTCTTGTATCTTTCCCTCTCTTACCAAATTTCAGCTGCAAACACATATTACCTCCCTATCCTTATAATTTTGTTTCCCCCTCCCATTCCAATTTGTGTGATTGCTTTATTTAGCACTGCAGTGTTTTGGGGGGGACAGTTTGTGGGAGTGACACTGCCTGGGTTAAAGATGCATTGTACTGAGCATTTTTGCTGAAAGGCATGCGTGTAAGAGTAAAGCTAGTTTGAAAATCATCTTCATCCTAAAACACAGCTGGCCTTTTGTCCATCAAATGGCTGAGTCCTCTGGCTATTTTGAAAGGAGAAAAAGATCAGTTTTAATTTTTATTTAAAAAGATATTTTTCTGTACAGGCTTTTCAATGGAAATTTTAGTAAAATGCAACTTTATCAGGTTAGCATCTTCCATACAAACTGTATCCAAAAGATCTTCCTAAATTTAAATGAAACAATGACTCAAAATCCATCTGGAAATTTTGTACTTTCCAATAAAATAAAATAAATGTGATTCAAGAAATATGGGTTTAGACTGGGTACACTGAGGACACAACCTGAACTCCAGAGACAGCCCATAAGCAGCTGTACTGCAGGAGGAACTGGGCCACATGGGAATTCCATGCACAGAGGGAACTCTAGTTTGTAGATCTGTTGAGGTAGTTAAGTGACACAGCCACCTCTGCAGCAGACACCATATATTCTCAGGCTTCCATGAGTCTGGGGCGTGGCACAGAAGGTAGGACATGGCTTGTTCAGATTCCCAGGGAGGACAAGAGCTTACAGCAGGGCTACTCAACACACGGCCCATGGGCTGCATGCAGCCCACGGCCCGTTTGTATGCGGCCCGCAGTGCAGTTTGGGTTTACACGGGGCTCAACATGCGTCCCGTGGGTGGGATCCTGTGAACATGGCCTCCACTGGGAACACGCTCCACCACAGCGAGGCATCTCCCAAGTGGGGTAAGTATTTGAAAGATGCAAGCAAGACGGGCTGGCTAGAATAGACGGGTACAGAGTGTCGGTGTTTCTAGCCCCAAGGGAGGAGGTGCTGGGAGCGCCAGGGCATTGTGTGAAAGAAGCTATTTGCATACATATTTGCATGTATATGCAACCACACTTAAGTTGCGGCCCTCAGCATGCGCTGTGAGTATCATTGTGGCCCCCGGGGCTTCCAAAGTTGAGTAGCCCTGGTTTAGAGGCACATTGTCAAGGTGCCAAGAGCAGGGACGGGGCCCTAGGACTGACTGATCTGTGGAGTTTTGGGGTTAACGATCCATGCTTATATCATTGTGAAGGAAGGGAACGGAGATCACAGAGGAGTTTGGAAAAGAACTCGAAGGAGAATCTCTGCCCAGAGCTGCACCCAAGGGTTTGGCTATGGCAAAGCACAGTTTGGCACTAAGAATTTAGGTAGTAGAGGTATTCCACTAACCCCCTGCTTCATTTAAAAATCTAAGCACATCTCCAAGCTCTGGAGGATATAATATGTTAAAACTCATCCTTTTCAGAAGTATTAGCAAATCATTTCACTGCAGATGTAATTAAGATTTATGAGTTCATCAAGTTTAACCAAGAAAAAATACACATTATGCTCTGAGTAATTTTTGCAGCGCCACATGCACCCTTCACTCCTGTTGGTATAACACAGCTAACTGAGATAGACTTTAATTATACAAACGACTGCTATTGCCACTAACAAAATAAAACAAAATACCTCCTATACATTCTGTTGTCTCTCATTTTAATCAAATGCTTTGTTTCCGCTAAGATATCAAATCATACAGGTTACATTGCTTTCCCAATCCATCTCTAAAGATGGAACACAGCATGTGTGCATTTATGAAAACCAGGTATTTAATCCTGTATGGCATTCACATTACAGTTTTTTGCTCGCTTGCATTTTAATTTGCTCTTACAGTATATTTACTCAGTAGCTTCCCAATATAACATTAACCTGCTTGGCAAAACATGGTGTTTCTTGACTAAACTTTATCGTAGTAAGCGATTAAATACAGTGGAGGCATTTACTTAATGTATCGTCCTTATATTTTAATTGTCTGTTTGAATTGCCCTATGAGGGATCAAAGCTTTGTCTACCGTGACTATTAGATTGTGAGATCACTGGGGCAGAGAGTGCCTCTTAGTAAATGTTTGTATTGTGCCTAGTGCAACAGAACACGATGATATAATACAATCAATAATTATTACATTTAGAATTATAGGTCAAGGCATTTATCAGTACATTTTTGTAACAAAGAACAAAATATTGTGGGAAGATGTATTATGAGGTTATAAAATATGTGAGGTTTTCTAAATCTAAGTCAAAAGAACTTCTTTATATAAGACATCATCTGTTTAGAGAGGGATGATTAAAGATGATTGTCACACTATAGTCTGTCAGTTCTGAAGGGCATGGCAAGTTATCCATTTTATGCAGTGTCTAGCATCCAAAGTATTTTTAAAACTGAAGACGTACTGTAGCATAGACTCAGAGAATCCAGCAATGGAAAGGCTCTATTATGTCATTTAATCTATTGTGGGGTTATTCCCTAATGTACAGTGCCCAGTTTAGTTTTAATTGTCCCAAACTTCCACCAATTTCTTTGTGAGATGATTCATGGGTCAACAGACCTTAATGTCAGGAAGGTTTTCCTGATATTCTACCATTATTTTCCCTATATTAGTGCCACCCCATTATTCCAGTTCTCTTAACACTGCTAAATGATCCATGCCCATCATCAGCTTTTTATTTCTTTAAAACATTTGTAGACTGTTTTTGTATACAAAAACATTGTAGGAAAGATCCTCAGTTTCTCCAAACAGATGCATGATGTTCACAGCAGGATACCTTGTGGTTGGCAAAGGACATTCACTGTAGAGTGGGTGCAATTTGCTTATTATTCTAGCAGGTGCATTCATGGCTAGCACTTGCTGCTAATTGCAAGGTACAGTTTGAGGACAAGACTTGTAAGCCCCACACTACACTTATATCTGGCAACACGGTGGGCAAACAAATCAGTTAGAAGGCCAGATTTCCCAAGGCTCACTTCAGTATTATGGGGAGAACCCACATTGATACTTGCATGAAGGAATTAGGTTTCCCTTTGCCCTCTTCCTCAACTTCCTCCTCCACCAGTTTTAAATTGAGCTCTGGGACCTTAAGCCTGCAGTAAGCATATCCGGCTTGCATTCAGCTGTAGCTTGCTTGATCTTTATGTGCTGGTGTAACCCAGCTCTGAGCAACCCCTTACTCACTGGTTTTATCTGCCCACTTTCAGGCTATGTCTAGACTGCAGGCTTCTTTCAGAAGAAGCTTTTCCAGAAGAGATCATCTGAAAAAACTTCTTCTGAAAGATAGCGTCCACACTGCCAAAGAGTATCGAAAAAGTGATCTGTTTTGTCGACAGATAGCGTCCACACTGAATGGACACTATCTCGCATGTAAGCTGTGATTACTATGGGAGGAATGGCTACCAGGGCACCTGTGCTTTTCTCTCTTTCCTCTTCTTGTGAAAGAACTCCCTCTTCCCCGTCCACATATGCCTTTTTCTGAAAGAGCTCTTTTGGGAAAAGGCTTCTTCCTTGTAGAAAGAGGTTTACTGATGTCAAGAAAACCCATCAGTTCTTTCGATTTTTTTTCAAAAGAACACGATTGCAGTGTGGACATAATTGAAGTTTTTCCGGAAAAACTGCCGTTTTCCTGAAAAAGCTCTGTAGTATAGACATAGCCTCAGACATCACCAACCTCTAGTGAGCTCCAGTGAAAAACGAATTATGATCTTATTATCCAAAGGCTAGTTCCTGCTCTCAGTTATGCCAGTGTACACTCGTGTATTTACACTGGTGAAACTCAGAGCAGAATTTAGCCAACAGGTTAGAGATAGGTAGGTCAGAAATATCTGCTTGTTCCTCCTCTCTGCAACCTCTCCTCCTCCCTCCCACAAGTGGCACTGCCATTAGATGGCTTGCTCGCTGTGATGACACAGCTTGCGCGTAAGTGGTTGTTTTCATACCAAGGGTTAAAGGTTTCTTTGGAAGGCCAATGTTTTAAAAGGACTGGCTTCATCCTGAGCCATGTCAATTATAAAAGGTCACTCTGCACAGCCAGAGAGGGCAGACCTGAAATGGCTGTTATGTGAAGAGCTGCCAGAGGCTTTCCTAAAAACTGCTGGCATCGCAATATTAACGTTAAATTATATAAATGGATGGAGGGGGCAGAAAACCTTTCACACCCTCTCTGCTATCAGGGTCTGCTTTTCTGTCATTCAGACATTCTGTAATTCATTCTATTTCCTGGTGGAAGGATATTTACCTAAGTGTGTAGTTTTTCAAGGTTTTATGAGCATTTTAGTCAATTTTTAAAAAAATGTGTAACAGCCTATTTAGTAACATATGGGATCTCACTCATGCACACCCAAGATAAAATTTAACAGTGATATAATAATAATAATCAGCATAATTATGCATGGTATATAGGATATGCTTTTCAGAAGGCACTCAGCAACTGTAAGTCAGAACTGTACACCTTCATCTAAAGAAAGTGTTTTTCCATCATAAATGAGTTTACCTTCACAACACCCTTACGAGTTAAGTATTATTACCACTGTTTAACATATGGGGAAACTGAGGCACAGAGGCATGCATAAGGATTCACCGCAAGAGTGTGGCATAGCTGAGAATTGGACTCGACCCTCCTGCTTCCCAGTCCCAGACATCCAGCTTTCTAGACCTTTTACATGATTACTCAATTTGAGCACTGGGCATTTGCCTCAGGAGTGATCAATGACACTGTACATTGCAATACACAACTGTCAGTCTTAGGAACCACACAGTTCTGCTCTGCATCCAAAAAACCTGCACTGACTAATGTTGGAGATTTGCACAAGTCATTCCTCCTCCCAGTTTCCCCATTTGACCTTCTTGTTCCCCAGGCCATTCTGGGCATGTCTACACAGCAACATTATTTCGAAATAACTAGCATTATTTTGAAATAGCTTAGTCCATGTCTACACTACATGAAGTTATTTCAACATAATGTTGAGCTGTAGTAACACAATTATAAATGATCAGTAAAAAGAAGGGCGTGGAAATGCAGCACAAGGAAATATTGCACTCAGTCATGCAGAAAAAGATGTGTGTTTTCAGTTTCTGAACACAGATTATTACAAACCAATACATGAAATACAATATCTTAAATTTGTTACTCTCTTAGGCTATGTCTACACTGCAGAGCTTTTCCGGGATATCGGAGCTATCCCGGAAAAGCTCTGCCGCTTCCAAGGAACGCGTCTGCTTTTTCGGAACAGTTTCCGAAAAAGCGGCTACGTTCTTTCGGCATCCCTGTATTCCTCATTGTCTGAGGAAGAAGGGATGTTCTGAAAGAGGAGGTTTTTCTGACATTTGGCCCCCTGTAGACCAAATGGAAAGAGGAAAAGCCTCTTCCAAAAAAACCCCAAAACAACAACAAAAAAAACAGAAAAAGATACGCAAATTGTGTCTCACAATTTGCATATCTTTTTCCGATTTAACTCCGCAGTCTAGACGTAGCCGTACATGCTCTCATGCTGTATTACTCCTTATTACTGGCTACTCCAGCCCCACCCTGTCAGTCATTGTCTCTGTTTTCTCCCTAGAATAATATGGAGCCTGACTGCTCCAATAATCTCCTCTACAGCCCTTTACTAGTACTAAAGAGAAGCTTATTCACCAGGGAATCAAATTCTGCTGCCCTTATTTAGGCAGCATTCCCAGTAACTTCAGTGAGAGTTCTGCCTAAATCAGGACAAAACTGAGACGTGGTCTGAGGATGGGTCAAAGCTCCCTTCACTTTCCTGCAGACAACACAGTGTATTTCTTCTCCTGATGCTGTGTCTGGCCTTTTCTTTTTTCTGGGATATTTGATGGCATTCTCTTTATTTAATATATTGGAGTCCGGGGTCTAAAGGTTTTCGTCAACGTAGAGAAGGCATTCGGATGGTTATACCTAGGCAAAGAGCCAGTGCAGCCTAAGGTTACTGAGGCAGAATGTAGAGGTCATACATAAATATTGTGCATACCTCCTATGGAAGTACATTTATTACAAACAGCATCATGAGACAAGTTTGGCTTGAGAGTTCTAGACCGCAGAGTGCAAAAGATGCAGCTGTAACCTCACCTTTGCCTCCAGATGGCATTGTTGCCACATCATCAGTCCCTGGCAATCCAGTTCGTATACCATTGTTAAAGGTGTGTCCGTCTGCTGGCTGTAACTGCCAGTTTAGTCCGAGCAGATGCATTGCTGCAAGAGAGACAAAGTATTGAAAAATAACTATCCAGTACATAAATTAAAAAGTCAATGGGAGGGGCAGCAGCCATTTTCAATTAAATCTCTTCAAGAAGATGCTGTAAAAGCAGCTTGTTGCAGGGTCAAATTGATGTGTTAGAAAGCAGCCGGCTCACAATGACTTGGTTTATATTTGTTCATTTACCATGTTCTGTAAATAACAAACCATGATGAGACAACATGTCATCCATCACGGAATAAACAAAAACATACGGACAAGCAATTTTAGACATGGGTAGCAAGCTCTTTCTTTCTCAACATTCCCCAAATTATATACATTTCTTAAAATAGAAAGTTAAAAAGAGATGGCATTTTTTAATACAAAGCGTGACACGTCCTGAAGTATAAACTTATATTAGGGCAAGTATACACAAAAGTACAAGTGATCCCAAACAGAATTTCCGCGCTGGATGATTTAGTGTTTATTTCAATATATTTAAACTGACACCAGCAGCTTTTATTTTGATTTTGCTCTCAACTGTGTTATTAGATTGCAAACCTGAAAATGCTTTTTTGTTCCTCTATTCAATTTTGGTCTTGTCTATTTGGCAAGGACTTGGGGTACATCCTTCAGGTGCTGCACTAGAGATTTATATGCACGTCGTCTCCGTGCATAAATAAATTTGCATACTTTTATCATATAATAGCCCTGTGGCTCATTTTGTTTCCTGCTGTGTTTGAAGTGCCAACAAAGCTGCTTTTATTTTTTTGTCTGTCCACAATCATCCTTGATGCCATTCGCAAGAACATACACAGCATCAAGGAGAATGCTTTCTACTAGCTATGGCACAATGACAGGAGGGCTCACCATTATTTTGGGGGGCACACATTACACTGTAATTATGGCCCTTTTAATAGCTCAATTCTGCCACTTTGGATCTGAGTGACAATGCACCACATTACAAGCATCCACAATGGAATTAAAATGGTCACAAACAGGAGACAGTGTCCAATAAAGCACAACTTCAGCACTTGAGAGCTACATAACAACATGCTCAGAGGTTTGACACAGGGATGGATATTTTAAGCCAAAAAAATTATCACAAGAAAGGTAATTAGCAATGCCTCAGAAATTGCTCATACAGTTATCTCTGAATATAAAGTGTCAACGTTGCCAGGACTGCTCCAAATAAAGATTCTGCCCCACACAGAAGCGGAAACGTGGTCCCAAATGAGTAAGGTTGCCAGGTGTCCAGTTTTGAAATGGACAGTCCAGTATTTGAGCTTTCTGTTCGGAAAACAAATTGAGAAAATATAAATGAGAAAATATAAATGTCTGGTATTTTCTAAATAAGATGTAATGTAGATTGTGATGTAATGTCAAGTGTGTCCGGTATTTTTTGTTGAACCATCTGGCAACCCTACAAATGGGTGGGCATGGAACAGAGCTGCAGGTTCTGCAACATGCTTTCCCCTCCTTCTCAACCCCACGGAAACCTCTCTGAAAGTGCTCTGCAAAATCTGGTCTCCAGATTTTTTTCAGGGAAATGGGCCACAGGCAGGAGGGGGAGCAGCTGCTCTCCAGGGCACCATCTTTCCACCAAAAAAATGTGGGCCAGTCTGGGACCAGCTCATAATGACCAAGGGATCATTAATTTAGGTGGGCTCCACCCTTCTGAGCTGTGAGACGTGAGAGCTATGCTGCTGCTTTCAGAGGACCTGGAGAAGGCCTGGCTATAACAAAGCAGCACAGGACCTTTGAGGTCCTCGCCTCCAGTAATGGCATGCAGGTTTCAAGGCTCAACAGACTTTCATTGGTCTAGATGACTCAGTCCACGTACAGAAGCATGGGTGAGAGTGCAATGAATTTGAGATCTTATGAATGAATTTTGGGACCGTCAGACTCATAGTGTCTATGCTGAAGTAGCACTCAGAGAGCTGTTTCTGTTCAAAATTGTACCTAATTTTCTCTTGCAATTGTTACCTTAAATACAGTTCATTGACTTGAAGAGATGAAAGCCTCTTGCTTCAAGTAAGAAGCATTATTTTTTCAAAAGACAGAAATAAGGAAAACATAACTAGTGGTTGGTCCTTCCAAGAGAATTATAGTTGCTAATTTATAACTACCAGGTAAATTCAAACAGGGAATTAAAAAAAGATCTTATTAATGTGGTGTTAAGACAAACCCTGATCCATCTGCTTCCAAGTGTGCCACGATTTCATTAATAAACTCGGCTGTTCTGTGCTTTAATCATAGATGCATATTAGGAAGGAGCAATTAGAAATCACTCCTAACAGGGCTGGGATTTGCATGTCTACCATAGGCCCTGATTGAGGCAACAGGGAGAAGATGACACTCTCCTGCATGTGACATCTGTCTAGCACTTACATCCATATTGAACCTCCACTAAGAAAAGTAGGACTGGTTGTAAACAGGGGAGATCTGTTTATCTTCTGCTAAGAACACAGCGTGGGAATTTGTATGTATTATGGGCCTGGGAGAAAGGCTACAGTTTGGTATTGTATAGGGCAGCTCAGAGGCAGCTGAGTAGTGACAACAAGAAGCTGTCTATTCTCTCAAGCTTCAAAAGACTCTGCGATGTTAAATTTATATGATTAACCTTTTGTGCTGTTAATCAGACAAGAACGCCTGCAGCAAAGGAATACACCCGTAATTAGAAATAGCGGGGTATATTCAGAAGTTGTACACACTTACAACAGCAGTGGAATTTGGCCCAATGAGTGCCTATACTTCCCCTGCAAGCTACTTTGGCTCTTTAAAAACTACTTCTGAGAGAACAATGATGCTATGGCTTAATCTTCCTCACCATCTACATGCTCTTACTTTCTGTCACAGTCCAGGTGGAGCTCCCCCTTGTGGATTCTCACCAGTCAACTGGGATGGAGCCCTTTGGGTAGAGAGAAGTTACAACCACAGCTTCTGGCTCTGGCCTCCTGGGAACACTTCCCAGGCACACTCTCCTAGTAAATTTTCCAAGGAGTCACCTAGCACCAGTGCTGATCTCCCAACACATGCCAGTGGCTCAAGCACACTCTCCCCAGAGCTGCACTCTCTGTTAGAGTTCAACTCTTTAGGGGCAGTTGAAGAAAGCAAGAGACAGTCTTTGCAGGGGAATTCACACACTACAAGAAATATACTATTCTATTGAAAAACCACACCTTCATGCAAATTCTTGCCTCGGTTTCCTCACCCCTCTTGTGAAGCTTTTGGGATTTGTTCAAAGTCCTTTTAGCATCCTAAATGCTCTATCCTGGACCTCATTTCTCTGGCCCAGCCTTCTCTTCCTGATCATGGAGTCTCCTCATGTTCACACACCAGGCCCTCTTTAGCTCGCTCAGGTCTGGCAGACCGAAAGCTGCCAGCTCACAGTGCATGTACCATTCTGTTCTCCTGAGTCTCACAGAGGTGGTATTTTTAAAAGCTTGTTCTAATATTTTGTTTCTTCTTTTCTGCTAGGTATTTTCCATTGCTCCAACCTCGCTGCCTGCAGACAACCTGGTTAGAACTAGTTGCCTTTGGACTGCATCCATCCCGTTGGTCTAAGGTGTCTAATGGAAGACTATTCAGGGTAAGGACTCTTTGCTGCTCCTGTCACACGTCCCCAGCTCAGATCTGGAAGGCACCAGCCCTGACGGCAAATGGCTAGTTCAACATACACTGACGCATTCAATAACACAACAATTTCATAAATCAATCTGCATTCGTAAGTTTCACTTAAGCAAATTTCTCAAATCATTACACTTGCCAACAGCGGTCAAGCATAACTGTCATCCCAAGGTGGGGTAACTTTTTAGAAACTCCAGGCCAAATTGTGCTCTGAGCTGTGTCCGTTTAAATCTAGGTAACTCTAGTGAGCTCCATGGCATTAGTCCAGATTCACTCCAGTTTGACTGAGAGCAGAAGCTGGTCTATCAAATTCATATCAACAAAGGAATTACAGAATAAATACCATAGCTCCTATGTCTGCCATGGGTTATTCTCATGTAGGAGAGCAGAAATACTGTGAGCTTCACTTCTGACCTCATACCAATTTACCATTGACTTTAGGGAATTTATGCCTGACACCAGCATGAGTTCAAATTAAGGCCTATTGAGTTTTCCTGTTGCAAGAACCATATTGTCAGGTACCCCCAGCTACTGCCCTAAAGAAGGGAAAGACTTCTAATAAACCATATAATTCTAGAGTAAATACACTAAGGGAAATTTCCGTACTTTGAATTTTTACCTGATCTGCTATGTCCTCAACTCATGGAAATGCCCATACGAACTGAAGGAAGTTTTCTATTTTCATCCTAACAAATAAACACCCTGATATCTACAAAAAACATGCTAACTGAATCCTGGCATGATTTTTTTTTAAACTTGAATTTAAATATAAAAGCAATTCCTGTTAAATGACAATAATTGCTAAACTTAGAAACATGATTCTTAACTACAGATATTCCTGTTTAATTGCAGCAACATAAACCTATGTACGTCACAAACTGATCTTGTTGAACTCCCATTGCCCATTAATAGCCAATTGCTGGAGGACTAGAAGACAGAATGAGTTAATGTTTTAGCATTTTTTTCTCTGGAGAAACAGGTTCAAATCTGACACGAGTCACAAGTGAAATGAGTGTGGTAGGCCTAGTGCTCGGGGATTACTTGCCTGCATTACAAAATGGATGCACAATTCATCACCACTGACAATCTCTCCTCAAGAGAGGCCCAAGCCTGGAATAGCAAGGGTTCGTAAGGTTGAGAGAGGGGCAATGAAGGAGCTGTATGGAGAAAACTTGCAAAAGGTCCTAATATTATTATGCTTGAGTCAAGCCAGGGCATCCATTCATTTAAAGAGAGATAGGGTTGCCAGATGGTTTCAACAAAAATACCGGACACACTTGACATTACATCACAATCTACATTACATCTTATTTAGAAAATACCAGACATTTATATTTTCTCAATTTGTTTCCCGAACACAAAGCTCAAATACTGGACTGTCCGGTTCAAAACTGGTCACCTGGCAACCCTAAAGAGAGATGAGTGTTAAGGTGCTCAAGTACTAGAATGACATTTGCCTTCTAATCACCTGACCTGACAAAGAGAGAGACCCCACCTCTCAACAAATAAATAAAATAAATGCCCCCCCGGCTATTCATGGAAAAGCTGACCAAACAGAGAGCCTGAAAAGGGCTGCTAGCTGTGATGCACAGCTAACAGACACAGAGGAATCACTCAGAGAGGAGTTAGGTTCAGCAAAGCCCTGGCAGCTCTGGGAGCAGACACAGTGTCCTTCATGCATAGGGCACTGCAGCTTTGTGGGGCATGACTAAACATTTTCTCACACACAAGTGGTTGGCAACGGATAAGCCTGACAAAAGCCAATCGATAAGTATTAGAAGCTATATGGAGAGTGACATTGTCTTTGGCTTGTGTAAACATGGCAGTCAGCCCTCAACTGTGTTTACAGAGAGGGCCATGAGGAACAGAGGATTTTTTAAGGATCAGCATTGTCAATATGTAACTGGAGGCGGAGCAGAATATTTGACTTCTCTTGTTAAATGGCAGAGGAGGCAACTGTCTCAAAGTCAGATGTTGAACACGGGGCCCATGCTTCTTAATTATGCTAGGCTCTCTGTATCCCTGTGACAGTGTAAATGAGCATCAGCCTGGGGAAGTTTGAAATCTTTGATCCAAATTCTCTTCCCTCCATTACACCAGTGTAATCCACTTAATTGAAAGGGATTGCTCCAAAATAATCAAAGGGAGAAATTAGTGCTCTCATTGAATTAGCTATCTCTATCTCCATCTCTATATCTATTTTAAAATGTTTGTACATCTGTCTCTCTGTGTGTCCATGAGTCTGTCCATCTGTCTGTGAGTCTGTTTATTCAAGAACTCCTCCTAAATGGTCAGAGCTAACACCACCAAATTTGGTAGACAGCTTCCTCTTCTCCTAACTCAGTGTTTCTCAAAGTGGTCTGTGGATCCACTCCGAGAAACCTGCTAACTGTGGGAAGTGGTGTGGGCTGCCACTTCCCGCCTCTCCCCTTGGCTCCAAATGATGAACTGGAGCCAATGGGAGCCATGAGGCTCTGTGGCTGCGAAGCCGGTAAATAAACACACCGCAGCGGCCGGTTAGTTGGTTTCTCAGAGCGGATCTGCGGACCACGTTGAGATACACTGTCCTACTTAAAGCAAGGTAAGGGTTTGGCTGTGCCAGGATAAGGGGATGTGCCTGGAATCTGATTGTTTCCCCATCACACGGAAAGGGAGGGAGCTGATGGGAAGGACAGTTATACCGCAGAATGACCACTGCAGGCAGCAAGCATAAGGGGACAATCATACTGCAGAGTGACTACAGGGGGTCAGATGTACCAGGATGTGAGTGGCCAGCTGAGCCAGGGCTCTCTGTGTTGCTGCCCAAGTAAGTGGATCACTATCTCAAACCCTTCCTTCTGGCCCTTGGTTGCAGTACCAGACAGAGGAGAGCTCAGCCAGCCAGCCAGCCACTCTGCTGTTCCAGAGGAGCCACCGACTGGGCTCAGGCAGTGAAGCCCTGATCCCTCTGGAGAAGCTGGGGGCTGGAGCCACCTGCAGAGCCTTGGTCCGCACTGGACAAGCATGAAGCTGGGGTAAGTCATCACAGCCCCACCTCTCCCTGAGAAGCTGCAGGCTGGGGCTAAATAGCCCTGCCCCCCGTCCCAGACAGGCAGGAGGCAAGGTGGAACAGCTGGAGGCTGGGGCTAGCCCATGGAGCTCCCTCCCCCAGACTGGCAGAAAGCTGGCCCACTCTGGACAAGCTGGGGACTAGGGCTGGTCAGCGTGGGCCCTCCCCCAAAGAAGCTGGAGGCTGGGGCTGGGGCTGGCCAGGGTAGCCCCAGCTCCCCTTTTCCCTCCCAGACAAGCTGGAGGCTGGACCGGCCAGCACAGCCCCTCCTAAACCCAGACAACCTGGAGGCCAGGGTCAATCAGCGGAGCCCTGCCTCCCCTCTCTGGGAGAAGCTGAAGGCTGGGACTGGTCAGCACAGCATCCAGCTCCTCCCTGAGAGAAGCCGGTGGTTGGGCAGCATGGCCCCAGCCACCGCAGCAGCAGCACAGCCCTTGCCACTGTGGGTGGCCCTGGTGACTCCCCCAGACCTCCCAGCCCCGTACCCTGAGCCCCTCACCCCTGCCCAGAGTCCTGCAACCCCACCCTCTGCCCTCAACCCCCCTCCCACATCTCTCAGCCCCGTATCCTGAGCCCCTCACCCCTGCCCGAAGTCCTGTATCCCCACACTCTGCCCTCAACCTCCTCCTGCATCTCCCAGCCCCAGCTCTGACTCCTGCACTCCCTCCCGTGAGTCTCCCATCCAAACCCCTGTGCTGAGCCCTCCACCCTCTACCCTGACTCCTGCACAATCTACACTGTGCTCCGACTCCTACATGCTCCCCTCCCTAAAAAAAAAAAAAGAACCAGGGGCCCGCACAGTACTGGGTAAAGCTGCTTTAATGAAGTAGGTGTGTTCTTTTTGGTCTTTTGTAATGAGAGGATACGGCATATCCCCGGCACTACAGCGCCAGATCAAACAACTCTTTGTTCTCCTTTCAGATTTCTGGAGTTAGATTCACTGTTATGTTTCATAGAGTATCACAATAAAATAGTTTGTTAACAGAGAATTAGGTTTCATCACGGGCTTTTCAAGATATCACAGACTAATGAGCTCTATTTATAAATAACAATAATCATAGGGAACAGGTTCAGGAGCATGGCACATGCGGTGGTGTTACTTTTCACACTTATTTGTGTCATACAAATGGGGGAGAGGAGGGGGAAAGTATTCTGCTAGGTGTGATGCCTGACATGAATAAGATAATGTCTTCAGAGCTGTCATTAGGGTTTTGTGGGGTGCCCCATGAATCCAGCCTGGTCCTCAAACCTATGGCACTTTTGTTTCTAACTTCTGCTCTCCTTGCTGCGTTGGCCCATCTCAGTGCCTTGCAGCATCAACACATTCTTCAGTTCATCCACCAGTCTGGACACCTTCTGTAGAGTCTTAACCCCTAGACGTGTCCCGAGGCATCAACACAGTCCCCTGCTCATTCACCAGTCCTGATGCTCTGAGACATGATTGAAAAGACCCTTCTCCCAGCAAATCCACGAGTCCTGATGCTACAGAACATTTTCCAGAGGCAGCTGGGTTCTCAGATGCCCGTGAGTCTCAGCATCAGGATGTTTTTAAAGGCAGGGGATACAGTGCCCCAGACCCCAATTACTGCAAGTTCCTCAAATCAAGTGCTGAAATGTGTTCTCACTAATGTATAAGCACTCACACTATGTGATTAATAGGCGAGTAGAGTCAATTCTGGTTGTGGGAGAAGTGACTATGGTTTTTTTTTATTTTTAACCCCCTGCTCTAACAGACTTCAGAGACAAACTAACACAGTTTATGTGTTCTTCCCAGCTACCTCCTAGACATGGCAATCACACGTGGTTTTATTAGGCATATTCTTTTCCTTGTGCGATCTAATTGCTTAGGGGGGAGCTATGCAATCAGGCTGTAGGGTTAGGTGAACAACAATGCTATAGGACTTGCTCATGTGAAACATCTAAATGGGACTTGCACAGCATCAGGGAAGTCAGAGACTGGAACCGACCAATTATGTCACCTAGTCCTTCATGTGCCAGTGCAGGATTGTTCCCTACAGGACAGTTTCAAATGTGATTTCCTAAATCTGTCATCTAATCTGGATTAAATATGGGCATTGCAATATGTAAATAAAATAACTTCTTATTAACTATGCTTGTTTAAACAACTAATAGATGATTCTCTTTTCACAGTTGTTAAACCTCAGTAATGTGCTTCTCATAAGATATTTAACATCCACTAACTGCCTCAATACAGTTACATTAAGCATACATTTGGAGGTTTTATTTAAAGCATTATAAGTACAAGCAACTTTTTTGTACCATGCATCTACCATGCATCACTGGCTGAGTCTTTTAACCTCCTAGAGCTACATTCTGCTCCAATCTGCAATGGTGTAAAGCTGGAGAACTCCACTGAACACAAAGGTGTTTCTGCAATGCTACAGGGAGTAGAATCTGGAGAGGTCATGCCATCCCTATTAGTGGAATGAAGTTCAGACTACTACTTACCTACCTATGTTTTTATTCTATACTCATCACCATGGTACTGCAGCTCAACACCTTATCAATTACACAGTTTACACAGTTCTTAATCTATGAGAGAGAGAGAGAAAGCGCACATATTTACTAGTTACTGCGCAAGAAATATGGTTGCCAGGTGTCCGGTATTGAACCGGACAGTTCAGTATTTTTTGCCTCCTGTCCGGTAAAAAAAATCAGAAAATACAGGACACCTAAAATGTCCGGTACGTTCTGATTTTTTTCTGGCCAGGAGATGAAAATCCTGGGCTGTTCGGCTCAATACGGTGGCAGCCTGGCAACCATAGTGCTTACCGGGTTCTGCAGGGGAGCTGTCCGCCCTGTGTAGGGAGGCAAGATGGCGGGCAGCCACCGGCAGCCTGTTAGGGCCCAAAAGCCTCACCACGTGTTTCTTAATGGGGCCACGTTGTTTTGGGGTTTTTTTTTTTTTTTGCTTAACAACTCTTGGGGTCCTTTTTTTTTTGTTCGGTATTTTTTTCTGAAACCATCTGGCAACCCTACCCAAGAATGTTGTGAGAACAGTTTAGTGAAATATGGAATCTCAGATGTATTTAGGACTAAATTACCTCTGGGACATATTCATGGTGTAAAGGGGACAAAAGGGTGTCAGAAGTCACCCACTATCCTTCCAGTACAGGGGAGGGGCTGGCTCACAAATACCGTTACCACTGAGTGTCACTTCTTCTTTCCCTAGGGCAAAAGTCAGGGGCATGAGAAAGGCGAGGCCAGAGCCTTGTCTCTGCTTCTGCTGTCACCTGAGTGAGGTAGCTTATTGTTTCCAGGGAGGAGAGTGTAGTGCTCCCCTCCCTTAGGGAGGAAACACCAGGCATGCTCTTTCCACGGACCAGAGAAACAGGAGGGACTGTGCTTTCCTGAGACACCATGCTAGGGAAGGTTGGTTCCACACCATGCAGCACAGTATTTCCTGGCACTTTATATGGTAACTCACATTTAGATTCTTAACTCTTTGGGCCAGGGCTCTTACTTTATAACTGTCTGCCTCGTATGCTGCGATTACACAGATCGTAAAAGGACACCGTTAAAGAGTGCAGTATTATAACCAGCAGCAGGGAAAAAGGGGGTTTCTGTTGAGAATTATTAATTATTTCCTTTGGATACATTTATTACTACGTTTGGAAAGAAGATGGAAGCAAGGCAATAAGGCCTTTGACTTTTCATGTGCTTATGTGTAAAAGAGTGCAAAAATATATATAAAAAACAAAACACATTTTTTGAAATCAAATCAGTGATTTCTCTCCTCCTGAACTGCAACAAACTGAATGGAATGAATTTTCAAAGTAGTGCACGAAAGATACGCCCACAAATCCCATTAGCAGTAATGGGATTTGTGAGCCTATCTCCCATGCAATGCTTTGAAAATTTACCCCTCTATGTCCAGCTTCAGTCTTTCTACTTCAAAAAGACTTGAAAAGCTTACACACACTTGGAATTACATTACGGAGAAAAAAAATGATCTGAAGACCTGGCTTCAGATTCCCAGGAGCGCCACAAGAAAGCCGAGTTAAAGACAGCTTGGAACAATAGTCACAAACTGTATCATTATTAGTTCTCTGCCTGCTATTCTGACTGCAACGAGACCGAATTTCCATTTTATACTCTGTTTTGTCTGCTCCCCTTTCAGCCCTCCTCACAGAAATATTTTGATTTTGTGCCACTTTCCAAATGCAATTTTTGTCACAAGAAGGATAACAGCATTGCATGCTGCATTCAGGATCCGAAATCTCGTGACAAAAACCATACAAGAGGAACAGAATGCAGCACACCATTCATCCATTCTCATGACAGGCCCTAGATTGTACAGAGTGCAGAAAATTGGCACAAGATTAATCAGTTCTTGAGACCGTATAAAATGAACTCGCTCTTCTGGCAATCTTAAAATTCAAGATTGCAGTCTTTTGTGTTCCTCCGAATGCTGGAACTGGGTGACTGTAAATAATATTTTTGTATTTATCATACAAAGCACCTTTCATGCTGGGCGGTTCAAATGCAACTGCTTCTGGGGTAGAACCAAAAAGTAGGACAAGTGGACACTCTGAACAAAGATACTAGAAAACCTTACTCTTAGAAGATATGCCATGAGATCTTTTGTGCTCAGCTAGAACACACTAAACATCAATTTTAAGCTGTAATTTAAAAGATCCCACATAACGGAGTGTATGGGACTCAACTAATTTCTATTTCATATCAAGAGGAGGAAGAACTGAGTTGATCTTAACAGGATTTGAAACTGTGATTCTAGGAAGTATAAGTATTTCAAACCTGATTTTTAGATCACTAAATTACCCCACTCCAAGAATTAGAGTTTACTTATAGTATAAAATACTTTGCTTTAATATTAAATGTAATGAAAATGTGCATAATGTCAATATTTGTATTAGAGATTTTCCTGAATTAAAACCCTATATCTGAACACCTATCTCCCTACTCCTGTACCATATTTGAATTTCAAATGTGGCTTTCATTCTATAAATTGGCTGAACCCAAATCATAAGACTTTAACTGCTCTAAGCTTTGTGGATTCAAAGGCCAGATCCAAATTTTGCAGCTTGGATCCACTTCTGATTTTTATACACAGTGCAAGTGAAGTATTTCTTTTCCATCTTTATTCCTTTGTATACAGTCTCAAAAAATGTATGTGGATTATATGTTATAGCCAGCTAGTCCACTGTCCATACAGCAGAAAGATCCACATGTAGATAAACATAGCAAAAACATTCTTGCAGAGTTCCTTTGCCAAGCATGGTCTGTTAAACCAGTTTTTCTTTGAAAATTAATATAAAGCTTTAAAATATATTTAAAATAGTCATGTAACTGAAATATGTTACAGGTATGATAATAGTAGAAGATTTTGTTCCAGACATGAATTACTT
Source organism: Rafetus swinhoei (assembly GCA_019425775.1). NCBI lineage: Eukaryota > Metazoa > Chordata > Testudines > Trionychidae > Rafetus > Rafetus swinhoei. The sequence goes on along the minus strand of CM033428.1, from coordinate 34,427,389 downwards.
CAGTATTTTTAAAAGCTCTCCTGTGATCACAAAAATAAAAGAATCACAGAAGAAAATAAACATTGCTCTCCCCACCCCACCACAAAATTCTCATTCATTTTTGACAGTGGACATGTATTTTTAACTTACTAATTTGTATGATACACATCAAACTATACATTACAACTGAAATAATGTTCCATTATATATAAGGGGAAAAAGTGCCGATCATAAATAGTATCTATGCAGAACTGAACCCACACTAATGCTTGTAAAGCCTGGTATTATAACTGTTTTAGATTGGTGGATGTCCTGTTGATCTAAAGATGCAATAGCCAAGCAGGAACAAACATGCAGAGACCTAAATGAAAAACAGCCTAAGAAAATTAACTCCAGCCAGTTAGCGCTGTGTGACTGCTGTAGTGCTGGGTTTTTTATACCAACTTTTTAAAAAGGAGCAATGTCTCAATGGATTGTTTATATATGTTTGAATAAATGTATTTTTTTTCTTTGTTATTTGAGTTTCAATCTACCATCCCCCATAATGGGCTTATCAGGACATGTTCTGTTTTCAATCCTGCACTAGCCAGGTTCTTGGCAGGTTTTTGAGGTTTGAAGTTTGTTTAGTTTTCTATTATGTTAACTGACAACATGGAAATTCACTGATCTTTTTTTCCATGCGCTCTGCATCTATGTCTTAGCATCTACTACACTACAGCAACAAGCAGCAATTTTATTATTTATTATTTGTGTAACAGTAATGCCCATGGGCCTCAGCATCTAATAAAAGATAGTCCCTACCCAAAAGAATTTACAATCCAAATATACAAGACAGGAAAAGGGTAAGAAAAAAACCCTGCAGTTCCTTTTAAATCAATGGGAACTGTAGATCTTCCGTGTCTTTGAAAATCTGGCCCTCAGGTATCTATCTGAGGCATCCTTAATCAGGATTTGGGCACCTAAATACAGATGTAGGTACCTAATTTTAAACTCTAACCTACAAGAAAATGTTGCCTGTTGTGTTCTTTATTCAATATGGCTTTCAGATCAGAGGATTTTACAGTACATTCAAAAGCACAAACTAGAGTCTAAATTTATTCAGAATATATTACTGTTTCATTTAATTTTTCTCTTTTGCATTGACAAAATTGTGCTCACTTTCATCTTGTCGCATATATAAAACCTATAACAAGATGCCATTTTGTTATAGCTTTGGTAAGAAGTAAAGAATATGGGACTTCCCCTTAGCAAAGTAATTTCCTTAAACTAAAGGTCAACATAAGGGGTGTGTCAGGAAGCCAGTTTCATAGTCTGGGGTCAGCAATGCAGAATGCTCATTGCCTGTCCCCACTATGTTTAAATATAAGGGGTGAAACCAAGGTTCCAATTGCAGTCATTGAAAATGTTGACCTTAAATTCAGTTAAGCCATGGTATCATCCTAGGATTGTTCTATTAGCTTGAGCATCTCAGGTGACCTGAAACATTAGAGCAGCTCATAGGGAGAGTGATGTTCCCTCCAACAACTGCAATCAAAACTATGAAAAACTACAGATAAAAGTCAGCATCTTAAATTGAACTTCTGTACTAGAGAAATTAATGCATGTATCATTGCAAGCATTATATTTATGCACTGAAGAAAATAATGTTAGTGAATTCACCCTCAACAAAATCTTTGCCTCACATGATATATTCAGTTACATATATGAAAGGCCTGTATATAAATTATGTCACACAATGCAATAAAACGTAAAACAAACATTTATGGAGAACACAGCTCAAGTCACTGGGACTTCTCCTGCAAAAAGATGGCACATGAATACATATATATAGAGAGAGACAGCCAGACAGAGAAAATACTATGGTAACTAAAGGTATACAATGATGGTATTCATGAATGGTCTATCCTCTCCCTTTTATCCATAAAATTCAGTGACCATTACAGTAGGGCTCTATTTGACGACCAAAGGAGAAGTAAATCTATTATATATTTTAGAGAGTTTGTGTGTTTGTTTGATCAAGAACTCCTCCAAACATTAAGAGCTAGGACCACAAAATTCAGTATATAGCTTCCTCTTACCATAACTTAAAGCAAGCTAAGGGTTTGGTTGTGCTAGGAAAATGGGATGTGCCTGGAAAGGAATTGCTTCTCATAAAATCAAACAGAAAATAGACAGAATCACAAACTTAAGTACAGTCCTCAAAATTGACATAAAACTGAGCTAATGTTGAATGAGACTGAACCAAGATGAGCCACAAAAATAGGACGAACATGGAATAGCATTGCTTCTCAATAAAACTTACAGAAAAAAGATAAAACGGAGAAATTTGGAATAGTACTCTGTTTTGACAAAGCTAAATCAATGCTTAAGGTTTGAAAACTAGAAGACGATGTTATTGGAAACTGAATTGACTGTAGCCCTTTTTAGTTAAAACATAGCGAATGATAAGAGTTTATATGGATGAAGAAAAAATACACTTGATGGAATTCCCATTTAAAAAATTACGAAAATTAACTTCATAAAAATAACACTGTATTTTAGAAAATACAATCATTTCAATAAAGTATGTACATTTTTCTTTTATCTCTCCCCCCCCCCCCAATCAATTGAGTTAGGACACAAGCAATACCAGGTAATTTGCTAGTAATATATATTTAAAAAATTAGACAGCAGTCAAAATTCATCCAGCATTTCAGTATCTCTATTCAGTATTTATCTGAATTAACTTGGCAGTCAAGGCACATGATTTTTTGTGAAGCAGGTTTACTGCTGAAAGTAATAGGTGTTCTAGTTTCCCCAACACATAAATCTGCTATGGTAGCTGTTTTCCGGAGCTCTTAAACAGCAAGAATAGATGATTGTTACTGGGAGTAGTTTGTTGGAAAAAAAATGTAGATTTATTCTCCTTTGGAGTATTTGCTTAACATGAAAAGCAGGTTTACAAAGCACACTCACAATGGTTTTGAAGGAAAATAATTGGAAGCTCCTCTATTTCACTTCCCTATCTGACAAGTTTCCTCAGAGGGTTTAGCTTCTCCCTTAATATTACTCACACCCCCAAATGCCCAGGAAGTGTCTGTTGTAACTGAGGTTTCTTCCATCTATTTTAATTTGTGAAAGATGTCTGTGGTTTAGTGTCTAATAGAGGAAATCTGCTTCTGTCTACTGTATGTGGCCGTCTCTAATAATCACATCAGTTATAAGTGAAATGCACTGTACCAATATTTTCATGAAACAAGCGGAGGAACTGAAATTATGCAAAACTACTCATCCCTATATATAACAACCTTCAGGATGTCTCAAAAGAACTGTGGTAACAGCAACACTGGATTTTATTGCTAATTTTCCATTTAAATTCTGGTTTGGTGTTTTAATGGATGCCCTCTTTTTAAAAACAAATAATGCTATTAATATGAAATGAAATTCAAGTCCTCCATCTGTTCTACTTCCAAAAATTGTATGATAAACCCAATCATCAAATATTTTTGTAGAGTGTGCAAAAACTCCTGCCCTCTATATAGTTTTGAAAAGTATGTAGTTTACATTTGCATGTAAGTCCCTGGTGGTAAATTTTCTCTTCAAATGCAGGATTAAAACATTTCCATCCCTATACTATACCATGGAATTAAATCAAAATCAGTTATCTTTTGATAGGGAACCACATAAGTCTCACGCAGGAGCCTTCAGGGCACTGCATTGTTTGGCCTCAGGCTATAAAAAATGCCATGAAAAAATTGTTTCCTTGTGTTTTTTCTAAAGTGGAAGGCTGTCTAGCTCACTATTATTCAGTGTGAAAAATAATCAGGTTGGAATGATTAAGTATTGTTACAAATGGTGTAACTGACCATATGGTATCTCAGAGGTTTAGGAAGAGAATATAATTTTGCCGCCTGCTCCTATTCCAGGGCAAGTCTAAAAATTTCCTTGAATCTTTAATAAATCAAATCTGTATCTGAAATGTTTTCAAAGCTGCTCTCTTCCTCATTTTGGCAAGCTGGACCCATCCCTGTCACTTACTCTCCGTCAACGAACAACGTGAAAGCCTGCAAGAGCCGTGTTCAAGCTCATTTAGTATAGCACTCTTCTTTTTTTTCTGTAATTGTCCTGAGAGGCTAAAAAGGAAACAAGAGTCTATGCTGACAGCTTAGCTCAGCGTGAGCTCTCATTTTTCACACAGAGCTAATTAAAAACTGAAATTAGTTAAATATGGAAATGACACTTGCAAGCACTATAGCAGAATTCTGGTAAAATCCCTCTAGAGTGCTGTGACATTACCTGCTGCTTCAAAACTCCCCAACTGAATTTCACAGTTAAAAGGCCGAGCAAAGGGAAAATTATTATTGAGATTTCCAATTCAAAATGTGTATGTAAAATTCTAAATTAAATTTCATGGTAGCCCTTCCAGTAGCTGGGAACATACCGTGCGGTCCAGTTATTTCGTGCTTAAATAATGTCCCTACATGTACATTCCAATGATCTCAACTTAAGGCACAGTGCTAATTGTGCCAGGGTTATGACACACCACAAGGCTGGCAAGAAAGATAAGAAATATCCTAGTGCAAAAACAGTTATTCAAACATTACAGATGTACAGTGCACAGTGGAAACATTTTCACTGTTCAACAGCACATTATACAGTGTTGGATTCTCAGTAGTGTAGAATCCAGCAGCCAAAGTATTTTGCACTTCTTAATTTTAGTATCGATTTGTAAAATTGCATCAAATGCTGAACACCTATGTACAGAAGGATCTACATTGCATATAGTGTTGCAGTATAGGTACTAATAATTTAAAAAACCCAACACATGCTGTAAGACTTAAATGGGCTTAAAGAACCAAGCCGCATTGATATGCATAAAAGCGGCGAATGACATTAGCGTTTTAGAGTAAAGAACCATTCCAATTTTGTTTGGGATCACATGACTTGCTTTCTCTATGCAAAAGCAAGGGTGTTTGCCCACAGGTAAATTATGATTTCTGAATGCAGCGTAACTAGATCTGTCTACAGAGTGGATCGCTTTGGATACATATCAAGGCATTCAGGATAGACAGTCACTTTCAAAACAATAGGAGCACTGTGATGCTATTGTTTTTTCTACCTCCTAGTCATTTACCCTTGAGACAACCCTTCCCCCTGGCTTGCTGCCAGTGTTGCACCGACAAATCTCTGTCTAGGAAAGCCAGCAAGGGAGCCTATTTAGAACAAAAGCCACCGTTGCTCCACAAATCAAAAGGCAGAGAGAGCAGTGAAGTAGCAGAGCTGCCAGAACCTCTACTCTGGCAGCTATCTGTATAATCTCTACATCACACCCAGGCTCTGCTAGTCCAGGGCCTTGAAATTATCTCGTTTTACCCAGCTGGAGGGGATACATTGCAGCTGTACCATCAGACTGTCTTATTTTATTGAATTTTGGATATGCATTTTCAAAGCAATTCAAATGAATTTGCCTAAGGCCTAAGATCAGTAAAACTCTTGACACTGTCTGCAGCTGGCTTTCCAAGTTCATAGTTTTTAAACACAAGTGATGGGATGGGAGCTTTTATTATAAGACTGATTCTTATGAAAAGTCTGCTAAACAAACTCTACTATGCCATGCATTAGTAAAAAGAAATTGTATGACTTTTAGCCCAAGTCACACAATAGCCTTGAAGATACCAGTATATTATTTAAAAAAAAAAAAAATCAATAAGTTGTACCTTTTTCCACGTTTGGATGGAAAAATTTCTTAGAGTTTCTATAGGTCAATGGAGAAAAACAACAAAGAGCATAAATACAAATTCCTAAAACGGATGATTTAACAAGCAGATAAGATTTACCAAAAGTTTCAGAAGCCTGAGATAATCCTCTTGGGAGTATTGTGAAACGCTGATGAAATCACCAAAGCAAAGTTTTCCCATCCAATATGGTAGCAGGATTACTAACCTCTTCCCATCGTAAAAACTTTGAATGGAGATCTTTCCTTACATACATATGTTAACTTATATTCATATAAGAATATTTAATTTCAAAGGATCCCAAAGTGCTTTACAATCTATACACCTACAAAGTAGCTGTAGTGCAGCTATTGGTGTAGAGAGTGAACACCAACTAAGACAGAAATGAGAAGAGGTCAAATTTTGATCAAGGCCACTGGATTGAATGCCTGCTCTTGCAAAAGAGGACAATAGGATCATTAATGTTCATGCAGGACACAGTAGAATGTAAGGGGTTTAAGCACTGTCAATATGAGACGGAAGAGATCTGTGTAGTTGCACTGGATCTCCCAGGAATGAAACACTGTGTCCACACATGGTTTGTCAGTCAGGGAGCATGTCAGTCAGTCAGATGTTCCCCATTCATGATCCCATCTCAGTATGATGTCAGCAAGCTGTTGAAGAGATTAAAGTCAATATCTGACAGCTTATACACCCCAAAATCCATTCAGGATGTGAATGATTGACAGGTACAAGCACAATCGCTGCTGGACACGCAGCTGGCTTGCCATCAAACCACAAGCCAGGGTCTCAGCCAGGTGAAACAAAATGTGCCACGCACACCCTTCTATAGAACTGTGCCTGCATGACTGCAGGTCCCTGACCGCCCACTTCAGTTTATTCATTTCATACCAGATGGGGAGTCAATGAGCTAGATTCAGAGCTTTGTTCTCTCATTTCCCTGCCTGCTATTACATACACAGCCCTCCCACATAGTGGAAAGATATGCCAAAACATCTAGCCAAATTCTGCCCTTGGCTGTGGATTTTAAATAAAACCATCTTGACTGAAGCGGTGACCAGCCGGCTTTGAACCAATATTCTTGGCAAGAGAACGATTTTCATTTTCCAGTGATCCCTCCTTCCAGCTCCCCTACCAGCTTACACAGACTCAAACCAGGCACAGAGGAAGCTAACACAGGGTTGGGGAGGTATAGGCAGGTAAGAAGAGTGTGAGGAAGGGTCTCATGAGACATAAGGTCTTTTCTCACAGGAAAGGGTCTCATGAGACTCTTTCATCTGAAGAAGTGGGTGGTGCCGACAAAAGCTCATGATATCATCTACGTGTTTTGTTAGTCTCTAAGGTGCTGCAGGACTATTTGTTGTTTTTTAAGGCTTTTTAACTACAGCCTAAAACGGCTACCCCTCTGATACTCATGAGACATAGCGTCATCTCTTATTTTGCATTGGCAACCATAAAACCAAAGGGCTTGTCTACACTTAAAGCGCTTGTCTACAGCGCTGTTGCTATAGCACTTTAGTGACGACATTACCTATGTCAATGGGAGAGGTTCTCCCATCAGTGTAAGTACTCCACTTCCTTGAGAGATCACCTGTTGATCAAGTGCTGTCTACACTGGGAGTGGCTTTAACTACATTGCTCATGGATGTGGGCCGCAGCGGGGGTAGGTCCCAGACCCATCACAAGCCAGGACGGAGCCGGGCTGCTGGCCAGCCTGCTAAAAAATTACTGGCAAGTGGGGTGGGGGGAAAACGTGTGTAGTCTATAGCATTAACCTATAAGCTTTTGCTTATCGGTTAATCGACTACACTTTTACATCCCTAATTCCAACCTAACTTCCTAGTGCACACCACGCCATGAAGCCTCCTCCCTTTTTTATGGCCTCACGCCAAAGTCTATCGGCACAGTAAAGAGAAAGGAGCTAGCTCAGAAGAATGTACACTTCAGCCAGTCACAGAGTGGAACCTGTGATCCTAGGGAACTAGTATATTTAGCTTCTAACCCTGAAACTGCTAAAATAGATCTTAATTCCCCAAAGTATTTTCTGCGTACATTAGCTCTCAATAAAGAAACGTTACTTACCTTACAGTAACATGAGTTCCTTGAGATGTATGGTCCTTATCTGTATTCCACAGTGGGTGCAAATATGCTCCACATGGCCGAGAATGGAAGATTCTGGCTAGCAGTGTCCATTATGCTGTGCCTGCACCTTCTCCTCCTCATGTTCCAGACCTAGAAGGTGTCGGAGAAATGGTCCTCTTCTTGATGAGGACCTGCAGGAGGATTTTTCTCACTTCTTCTGAGCGTGTTTCCTACTCTCCTCATGCCTGTTTTTGGAGGAGTCTTTTGCTCCTCTATCAACGTTGTAGACCGCTATGCTCAGAGGGTGCTTCTCAGCGCCTTTGCCTGATATACAGGTGGGCAGTCTGATGGGTCAGGGTCAGCCTGGGCCTTAGTGTGTTGTGTTAGGAATCCTCAAAGACTGTCCTTGCAGCCTCGACAGGTTAGGCTTGGGAAACAGAAACAAAAAGTGCACTTCAAGGAGATTTGAGCTTTCCCAAGCTAGTAGAAGCAGGGAAAGCCCAAGAGCAGAAAATACAGTTTTTGAACCCTAGGATCTTGGGCATAGCGATCACCCCAGCCAGACAGAAAAAAGGAGGAGAGTCTTCAGTTAGGGTAGATCCCTAAGGCCCTAACTAGTGAAAACTACACATATCTAACTACACAAACTATTATCTAAAAGCTATTGACTAATATTTACAATTCGAAGTAGAAGCTAGTAAATGCTGCTGACATTAAATAGATTCTCTCTCAGGCCGCACATGGCAGAAAGCACCCGGAGAGGTGGTTGGTTCTCTCTGTCCATTTTGGTCTTGGTCTGGCACATGAGGAAGAGAGGGCTGCAGGCACAGACTTATGGAGTGCATGTATACCAAAGGGTCCAAACCCCACATTTAGTCAGAATATTCTTCTGACAAGACCTGAGACATCTGTATAAGGTACTCGCCCACATAAGCAATGCTTTGCCTCACAAAACTTCTTGGGAAACATTTGCCCCATAGGAAATGATGAATAGTTTAAAAATGAGAGATTCAAGCTATTTATTCTCCCCTTCAAGCAGCTAGTAAAGCTGTTAGTTATTCCGTTGTCCGTTTCTTTCTTCTCATATTTGCATTTGCATTCTGTAAAATCCAATAAAGTTTCACCACTTAAAAAGAAGAAGAAAACCTGAGCCTGGAGCACCGTTTCTGGGTTGGACAGGCCATCTCTTATAGAAATATATTATTTACACAGCATGAATGCAGCATATATTCTGCTTGCTGTGCAAGTGATGGGATTACGGGTACAGAGCATACAGCATGCATTCTGCAGCCATTTTTTTCCCCTATAAGGAACAGTTCTACTGCTTGCAAGATGTGGCATGCACAACAAAGCAATGTCATTCCGATGACATTAACAACCTCTGTGTGTGGGAAATCAACAGAGTGAAGATTATTCCCAAAGCTGACACCAATAAACGGCTGCCGGTTCCAAGAGATGGTGTCCCAGACTCCCCAGGAGAGTTTGCAAGCTGGATATCTGAGCCATAGGCAAGAACAGGAGTCCTAAGATTACCCAGCTTTCATCTAAATTGATGGCACATTTCAGTTGTTTCCTTCTTTAGTAAACAGTGCTCAAAATCAAGTCATGAAATAAGCAGAAAAAAAAAAAATCACATTCTAGATTTTGCACAGTACTGGATGTTCCAATGTAAAAGGGGATATTTGTAATATTTCCACCGCATAAAGGGAGTCTGGCCTTCCAGATACACTTACCCATTAGAGAAAATTCTTCAAATGATGAAACTTTAACTTACAAATTTAAATCCTAAGTTTAATAATGAATTAGCAATAGATGATACTATTACAAGAAAAAATGTTTTTATAACCCAGCAGTCTTTTTTTCCCTGGGTATCAATTTTTAAATACAGAGTAGGAAAAAATGTGCTTGTGAGACAATTCTGAACACATAAATGTTTCAGATCAGTCTTACTACATGTAAAAAAAAAGCAGACATTTTCCTCTTTTTTCACACTGTAACAATGTAATTTAATTGGGTTTTTGATTTTTCTGAAGACACAGTATTGTCACAGATAGAATACCAAATGGATTTAATTTACAGAAAAAAATGCCTTAATTCAACTCTGTGTTACTCTAGGGTTACTTTGGTGTAGATCCATTCATCTTAATGGAGTTATGCCATGGTGAAAATGGAGTAATGTAATCATCAGTCAAGACCATATTTATTTCTTTTTAACAATTCCACTTCAGAAAAACCTCAGATATAAGCCACCAAGTGACATGGATTTGAGAAACACTTAAAAAGTCTTCAATAGTGGAATAATAACAATAAATATTAATAAACCCGCCTTCCACTGTGTATTTTAGCAGTTGTCAGGGCTTTTCCAATCTCAGATCACAGGGAATGATCCTGAAAACCCTCGCTTGCACAAGTAGTTCTTAGCCACAAGAGCAGTCTCTCGAATATCAAAGGTCATTCTCAGGCAAGTAAGGGTTTTAAGAATCAGGGCAATCACACATACATTCTGCCACAGTCTGTGATCTATCCTGACCATCGAAGTGTCTCTCAAGTGGTGACCAATTGAATAACATGTCCTCTTGCAGTTTTCTCATATAAATCCACCATGGCGATAAGCAGGACACAAATGCCTAGGTAAAAAGATAACAACTTAGAGAGCTGATTCTGAACAATTTAACTACATAGTTCCCAGTTCTGCCCTGAGAAGGGCATGTGGGGTTTCTATTGACTTCAGTAGGAGTCTCCTGTGTAAATCACAGGGCACAGAATGGCCTCCAGTATTATGTCCTGGGTACACACACAACCCACAGAGTTCCAATTATACTCCCCATAGCTGCCAATCAAAACCAACAGAATATAACAGCAATGAAGAGGAAAAAGGACAAAGAAATCATGCCTAAATCATGGCAGAACTGCTAAGATGATGAAATCCACAATGCAAGAGTTGCGTGCAAAACAATGCAAAAGGACTATGACTGTCCCCTGACTAAAGGAGATGCCATTGCTTCACAAATGCTGTGGAGAGGGTACTGTATCTTAGGACCTTATCTGAGCTTGGAATTAAACCCTGCCTCAGCAGCCATAGCTCCATAGATGCATTGCTCAAATAAGTGGATTTATGGCATTGCAGCAACACTGAGTGTACCCACCATGGCAGAAATTAGGGTTAACTAAGTGTAGACAAGGTGCTGGACAGATAAGGTGCATTCACACTGAAGAAATGTAGGGCCTAATTCTGCAGTATTTACTCAGCCTTCCCCATGCACATTTCTATCAATTTCTGCATAATTTAAACTTCCACTTAAAAAGTTTCTTTCCCACAGGGTAGTAGAAAGAGTGATCTGATGGGAAACCAGTGCAGTGGTATCTGCACCGTCATGGAGGTAAAAACAGGGCCAAACCCTTTGCATTCCAGTCTGAGGAGCTGTCAACACAGCATGGTTTCATGCACACTATAGCTTTTAAAATTCCTTTTCTAATTCCTCTAGAAAACGTTAAAGCTCTTCACCGGCATTCTGGAGTTATTTCTAAGCAACGCCAAATTGACACTATTCTTGAAGCGAAACTGTTTCTCGGCTAATGTGATCCAGACGCACATATGATAAATGCAAGAGGGGGAGAGAATAGGTTGCTGATTCAGTAAATGTAAATAGGGATTCAGCAGACATGTAACAAAATACTTTAAACACATCCTTTGTTATGTATCCTTACATATGACGTGCCTGTCACAAACACTGTCAAATGCTGTAATTGAAAAGATATCAGAACAATTATCAGGCAGACACAGCAACATTACTTGTGGAAGAATGAAGGCACTGACGCTATACAGCAGACGAGGCTGGTGAAAAATAAGGCAAGATTAAATATAATTCTAGGAATATTTTTCCTCTCTCTTCACTGAAGGCTAAATATTGCAGATTGATGTTTATTAAAACATTTGTCTCTGTATCTTGAGTGCAGCGAAAAAACAACTAATAGAAGAGGCAAACCATCTTTTTGTGGGTGTTTAATGTATGCTTAGACTGCTTAGCATCAGTCTCCTCTGCACCTATTTATGAGGTGCCACTCTGACCAGCATGCCTGGGGCTTGGTACAAAATCAGAGTTTGATCGTACTATTTAACTGGCCACATTCAGAGCCCAAAGAGAGCCCATAACTGGTGACTGGCCCTTGGACAAGCTACCTTTATAAAGGATGACACGGGGAGACTGGTCTCCATTTTAGTTTCCCTCCTTGCTGCCAATCTGTGCAGCTGGCTGCCTTCCCAGCTGCCAATCTATGCATTGGAGCAGAGTTTGTGTTTTACTTGTATAGATTGTACCTCCATAAACCAGGACTCTGGTCCAGCAACATCTGTGGCCCAGCAGCGGCCATGGAACTCCAGCCCTGGGGAGCCTCGGCCGGGGTGGCCCCAGGGGTCTGGGCCCAGACCTGAGCCCAGGGGGTGGAGGGCTGGCTATGGGCTAGAAGCAGCCAACAGCAGGGAGGGGCGGCAGGCTGGGAGGCCTACGGCAGGGGACCTCCCTTGGTCTGGCAAATCTCCTCATTCGAGAATGGTCAGGTCCCAATTGTGCCAGATCAGGGAGGCACAATTGTATAACATACAATAATACCTGTTGTATTATTTGTATGACGTTTTTGTGGTTGTCTATTATGGGTGAAATCTTGTCCCCATTGAAGCCAATAGGAGTTTTGCAATTAAATTCAATGGAGTCAGAATTTTACCCAACATAGGTTTAATTCGTCCCACAGTGCAGAACTGCAGAGGTCTTTCACTAGTTCAGTATATTAGGTGTTCATTAATTCAATTTTGTATCTTTGTATATTATGAAAGCTAGCTCCTGGAGCCACAATTTGCAAGTAATGTGTGCATGTGGTGGAAGTGATTATAGTCTCCCCACTGGTGATTGGGAGAAGGGGAACTTTGGGTATCTCCCAACAGTGAAACCCACAGTAAGAAACCCCCAGGAGCTGGCCTGCAGCAGAGGTACTTTGTAGACTATGATTATTCTCATGTTTTTAAGTATCACAATATTGTATGTACTAGGGATGTAAGCGACTAATCAACTAGTCTACCAGAAACAGGCAGCTCCAGCTCCATGGGAGGGGGCAGAGACGCAGTGGTGGCGTTCCACCTTTGAAATGTACAAGAGTCCTTGCTGTGGTTCTTGTACATTTCAAAGCGCAAGTGCTGCATGGAGCCTGGGGCCAGCGGGAATAGGCTCCATGCCGCCTTTCAATCTTTGAAATGCACACGCACTCCTGCTGTGGCTCTTGTACATTTCAAGGTGGAACGCCGCAGCACTTCCTGCTCTGAAATGTAGCAATAGCCCAGGGGCTCTTGCTACATTTCAAAGCAAAAGCGCCCTTATCAACTAATTGAAGAGTTGATGGAAATTCCATCGACTATTCGATTAGTTGATTAATCTAATATTAACATCCCTAGTATGTACCAATGCTTCTTGTGCCGGAGTACGAGCACTTAATGGGGCAATCTTGAGTTCAGTAAAACCTGGCAGGACCATCAGGATATCTCTCACCTCATTAGTTCCCTGCCATTGCAGGGATTTCGATATTGATGGCATTTTGGTATCTCTTGATCTCTGTCCGTGACAAACAATTTCGTTTCTTGAGGACCAAAATGTCTTAGACTGACTCAAGGTATTGGGCTCAATATCATGGCAACTGGTAAAATTTAATGGCCTCTGACATAAAGGAGACTAGATGGTCTGATGGTCCCTTTTAGCATTTTACATGATGACACAACATTTTAAATTTCCAAGAGGCATAACAGCTCTTACTAAGATATACTTTTAGAAACAGGTAACAGATGCCTGGAATAAACCAAGACATAAGCACATGAATGTAACATTTCCAACTGGTCCACATACGGATAATTTACATAGCTAGTCAAACAATAACTTAATATGCTCTGGACACCGAAGTCAATGCAATGTCTGGTATTTTATAATAAATGTTATCCACATACTGTCCATGTTTTATTACTGCCAGTCAGTTTTAATTCATTTTGTAATTAATGCACATTACAATGTTGACTGTACTGTATTGTACAAAATGAATTATTTTCATGCTATCATTCATCACAGCAAGGATGATTCAGAAATGTTAAACACTGAGAACATCCCCGGTACACTGCTTGCTACTGCCAAGACTTATTGAGGGTGCCTGCTGGAAAACTCAGGAGGAGAGCAAAATGACGCTGCTAAAGATGCAGAGAAGGTGAGGAAGAAATATCAAATGTACGGTTACTAGTGAGACACGACACACTAGCTTAGAAATATGTATAAACAGCAAAATCTTCTGGGGTAGCCTGGATGCAGGCCTCAATCCAGGAGATATGACTACAGAGTAACAAGAAGTCCTGTGGCACCTTATAAACTAACAGATATATTGGAGCATAAGCTTTTGTGGGCAAAGGACCCACTTCGTCAGATGCATGTAGTGGAAATTCCAGAGGCAGGAATAAATATACAGGCATAAGAAAAGAGTTCCAATGAAGAGTAAGGTTAAAGATAACAAGGTCAATTCAGTCAGGGAGGATGAGGCCCACTTCTAGCAGCTGATGTAGAGGTGTGAATATCTAGAGTTGAGAAACTGCTTTTGTAGTTGGGTAGCCATTCACAGTCTTTGTTTAATCCTAAATTGATAGTGTTAAATTTGCAGATGAATTGTAGCTCTGCAGTTTCTCTTTGAAGTCTGTTTTAACAGTTTTTTTGTTGCAGGATGGCTACTTTTAAATCTGCTACTGTGTGTCCAGGGAGATTGAAGTGTTCTCCTACAGGTTTTTGTCTATTACCATTCCTGATACCTGATTTGTGTCCGTTTATTCTTTTACGTAGGGAATGTCCAGTTTGGTCGATGTATATGGCAGAGGGGCATTGCTGGCACATGATGGCATATATTACATTGGTAGATGTGCAGGTGAATGAGCCCATGATGGTGTGGCTGATGTGATTAGGTCCTGTGACGGTGTTGCTGGTGTAGATATGTGGGCAGAGTTGGCACCAAGGTTTATTGCAGGGATTACTATAGAGTAATGATTGCAACACACTTCAAATTCTGGAAGGGAAAGTTGGATAGAGTGGGCTGTTGGAGAAAACCCAATTCCGGACACAAATCTGTCTACATTACATTACGCATATGGAACTGAAATAAAAAAAATCACTGGCCTTTTCAGAAAAGAGTTAAAAATCAAGACACGCAGTTGTTTGCAGACTTTGTGAAGCAGACTCGTCCACACTTCAGGTGTCCATGCTCCAGTAAACAGATGTTGTCTAATACACAACACTCTCTTTGTTTTTGTCCACCTTCCCTGGAGCCTAGCAAACTTCTTCTCCAGTGATCTAATAAATTACTTCTCCCACTAACATCAGTGGAATCAGGTTCAAGATTCCTACAGTTTTGTATGTGTCAAATGATATCACCAGTGCTGCTACTACATGTATAAGGCAGCAAACAAAACAGCACAACCTTGGATTCGGCTACACTGAAAAGAAAAAGGTATCAGGTTTCGGAAAATGGAAATAGGGAGGGGATGGACTCGAGAGTCGCAAAGGCCCATTACTAGGAAATGAGATGCGCCTAAAGGCTTTGCCAGGATGCAGAGGATACATAAAAAAAAAAGAAAATCACTAAGACTGGAAAGGTAACATGCTGGCATGCTGGATTGGAAACAGAATGAAAGTTGTCTTCTTCACTTTAGCGTATTACATTAATATAAAGCACTACATTATTATTGCTATACTGGGTTTCCACAACATTAGATCCTAATTCAAATCATTGTCTTTTGAAAGTGAATTTACTGCTAATAAAATGTACCAGACTGATAGCCCCAGAGACTGAAATTCTCTATCTAGCCACAGGACGGGACAGCATTGCAAGACTCTCCATGTGCTCCTGTTAATATGTTTCAGTCCTACTCCGCAGGAATAGTTCTTTCATAGCTTGTCTATACTGGAATGTTATATCATGTTAGAATATGTTAGCTGGCAGGATGCTAAACATGACTTACCACTGAGTGTAGACAAGAATCGCCATGTTTAACATCATATACATGACCAGATGACACAATGTTAAACACAATGGGCCTAATTCTCATTTGAACTAATGCCATTCTATACTGCTCTGGCATTTTACAGGGACTTTGGATGAAGTGTAAATGTAATTTACAAAGTTGTAAAGTGGCCTTAGTGTAAATGAAAAATATTGCCATGTAATACTTGTCTCTGATGAGTATTTAGCATTTTGTTAACAAACATATATGATGTAACAAGATGGAGATTCTAGTGTAGACAAAATATTCTGAGGGCATGTGTAATTCAGTGGGCAAATTGGTGATAAAAAGATAAGGGAGGTTTCATCTGATTGGTGAAATTACACAGAGCCATAATTTAAATAGTGCCTTCCTCTGTGAGATGGTAGGGGGGGGGACTTGCTGATCGCCCTCACCCTTACCCCCAGCTCCTCTGGCTGGTGGAAATTTAGATAATACAGTTATTGGAAATGAGTTGAGTTGAGTGTTATTTGAAAGCCATTTCTCTGTGAACAGAATAATATCACATATGACAAGCCCAGGACAATTATGAACATAGATATTTGAGAAAATATGTAAACATTAACTTTACAAAAATAGCCTTTAACATGACACATGAAGCTCTCACAAAGTTTCATTGGGACCCTTGACTGACAGTCCTATGTTAGGAGTTCATGCTCAGAATATGACAGTAGGCTGATTTTTTAAAATGTTACCAATTACTAAAAATGGAACAAATGTTTCAAGTTGATTTTCCATCATCAGCAAAAAAGAAGTGGTTCAGTGGTATTGATTAGCAGCTTTGTTTATTATGGCAAGAGTTGTAATGAGGCACTGTTAAGGCATCAGCATCTATCCAGAAATCACTGGAAATTACTGGAATCCATTGACAAATGCTATGTATGTAATTATATAACATACATTATGATCCCAAAGTATTTTATTACAGAATCCTTATTTTTACTTTGCTCTTGGATATCTGCAGGGATTAATGGATGAAAAGTTTGTACTGGAAGCTGAACATTTGCAGAATATTACCACAGAAGACCTCGTTAAAAACAATGTCTAGGGTACCTGACCTCTGTAAGAAGTCAAGGTTGGAGAGGAATTTGTCAAGGTTGGAGAGGAAGTCATTGGTTGAGCATTAGGAAAAAGTCAAAGAAGCTGGGACAAGTGCCAAATGTGAGCAAGACTTGCCTTATTCTATATACCACAGCATTCATTTTAGGTGAACATCTGCTTCTTCAGAGGTAAGCCCAAAGACATCCATTAAGCACAGTTTTAAAATGTGGGACTGGTGAGAAACCAAATAAAGTTGAGAACATTCTTAATGAGAACATTGCATGGAAAGTGGATGCACCAACCCAAAAGGTGCCCAGGTGTATGACACAGCATATCACACTGAGTGCTACACAAATGTATGCAACGTGTTGTCTCAAAAGGTAAAAGCAACAGAAGAAAAATCAATTTTACTACTGAATCAGCTGGAGTTCATAAATTGCCTCACAGAGGCTATAACACATAGGAAAATGGTAGCAATGGTCAACAAAGAAGTTAAGTACAGAGAAATGCGTGAAGAGGAACAAATGCCCAGCAGAAAGGCTGTCAAAGCATTTATTCAAGATGAACTCTGGGATATGGATGTAGCATTTAGCTATCCCATTTGCAGAAATGAATCTCTGTGCATATCTTTAAAAGCTGTGAAAAGATGTTGTACTATCAAAAGTGGAAGAAAGTGCAGATGTCAAAAGCAATATAAAGACTATTTGCAGCCCCAGAGTTTTTAGGGAAAACATTTTGTCCCGCAGTACATGTTTCAGTGATCCATTACTGATTCCAAACCTGAACAAAATAATACCATGTGACTTGTACTTTTTCTAAATGGTACTTGGGTCACTGCAGTGATTTCAGCACCAACAACTCTGATAGTAAGCAAGTATAGCACATGGTTGCCATTTCACTGCAAAGCCTCATATACTAGTACTTGAGTGAAAGGCAGATGTCCAGCACATAAATGACTGTGAAATATATGTGTAATCTATCACTATAATTGGCTGTTGTTTTATTCCAAAACCTGTAGAAAATTCCTTGCTCAGATTCACGCACAGCATTATTATAGGCAATGAAGGAGACTAACTGCAAACAAGGTTCTTTGCCTCATGGAAATGAATGAAGGGTTGTGCATTCCCCTAGACCTTTCTCAAGGGTAGGTTTATGTTTTGTGCTGCTGATAATTTAGACTTCCTTGATGATACAGCAAATGGCAAAGGTATTTTTCAAGCTACTGTTATAGTCTACTATTGAAAGTGTATTAATGAGGACCAGAGCCAGTCTCAAGTGCTGCCTGGACCACCAAAGAGCTGTTCCTTGAAGGACCTTCTTGACTCATTTTCCTACCAACATCTAAAAATTGTGAAGCCAACAAGTTCAGTTTTAAATGAAGCAGCCTTTAAATCTACTATAGTAAAGCTTTACATTCACTTACATTGACCTCACTTGGTTACTGTGCAAAAGTGGGATGCCCTCTTGCAGTGAAAAATCACTGAATACAGCTTCAGAGGAAAAGGTACATGATGTACCCTCAAATGTTCTGGACAGTCAGGACATACCATACCACATCATTGCAGGAGAAAGGTGCATTCCAATGCAATCAACCTCTGCTTTAGCACTAATCAAAACGCAGGTTTCCATGCCCTTTCAAGATGAGGAACTACTACTGGAACATTGGCTGGAAAAACCAAATTATCTCACTGGAAGCCATCGATTCAGCCACCAAAGACTCTCCCCTTGCTCAGAAGGTTCTCAGAATGACAGATAGTCACTGATGAGGTCATAAAGGCACTGGAACCATTCATATGCCGAGCTTACCATCTGAAAACCAACTTGAAAAACACTTGCAGAGCAATGTAGGTGGATGTTTTCTAAGGAGCAGATAAACAGAGAAAAATTGCCAGTGACATGGGGTGTTCTTATACCTGCTATCAAAAGGGCAATTTATTAAGCAATGAAATGGCTTTGGAATAACTGGGTGAATCTTGGAGGCCAAGCTAATCAGAGCAGTTGTGTGTGAAATATCATGCACTCCCAAATCAATACTTCAGCTAATCAAATGTTGTGTACGAAGACCACACGCTCACCCTCACCACCCTGCAAATACTTGGCCAGCAGCCTGCCTTATGGAGAGATGTGAAAGTGCTACAAGGATAAGGTACCCAAGACTACAACACTGATGATGACTTTAATTAATTGGTATTTTAGCCTTAACATGAAGGACTCAACTTACCAACAATTACCAAAGATCAATGCCTTTTTATGAAAACAATGCATTCCTATGGTAATCTATCATTTTAAAAACTGATTTTTAAACATTTTCTTCAATGTATATCTACATAGTTCTAGATTTGTCAAGTTTTATACCGTTGTGTTAATAGAAGAAAGAGCTTCAAATGATATTCAACTTGACCTATTTCCGATGGCTTGGTATTATAACAATTTCCACCAACCAGAGAACCTGGAGTGGGGAGCCAGTGAAGTGAGGAAGGAGAGCAAATCCATCCTGACATGCTACAGAAGTGGACACCACTGAAATTATGATTCTGCAGATTTTTATGAATCAATGACACCTCTCTTACCTTCTGATTACTATCTTCCCCATGGAATAAAATTTTCCTGCATTATGCTGCTAGGTTAAACTTGTCAGCGAGAGAGGATACTTTATCTCCCCATGGCAATACCTGATCTCTTCACAGAAATGATCCAGAAACATATCTATTCAGATAAGTTCCTTCTAAAAAAAATGTTACATATTTGGTCACTACAGCTGATCTGAAGTGGTCTCTCCAATGGAACAAGCAAAATATTTTATTTAGCCAAACTAAAGTCTTAAAACCTTAAAAATCCTCTCTCTCTCTCTTTCACCATATGGTACACAAGTTTTAAAATCTTAAAAATCCTTTCTTTCTTTCACCATCTGTTACATTTCCAAATGAAAGGCCACTGAAAACCTGCCTGTCATGTGAATGGAGTATGTCAGAAAGACTTCCTTTTTAACTACCAGCAACTATAAAAATGTAACACTGAAAAGATTTCTATTAAACGTTGATATTTTAAAACTGAGCTATGTGAGAGTTCAAAATTTGTTTCTGCTGAATAGTGTGTATTCCTTGGCAGATCATACTATATGAGACACAATATGGCATGTTTTATGTTGATTTTTGGCTAACAGAGCAATTTGAAGCATAACAGTCCTAATTCTAAAAACACTAATATACATTTTTAACAACTCAGGATAGTAAAGTAAGCACATATATAAACATTTGCATGTTCAAGGCCAAAGTGAAGTTAAATATATTCAGTAGTCTGAAAAAGTGATGTTAAAATTACTCTGAAAGAGAAATCTATGCAAATGACTGATTACAGGACCAAAATCAATCATATATGCATTGTTGATGATTTTAGAATATTATTGTGCTACATATGTCAATGGTGCAGTGAGATTAAAGCCAATTCTGGATTTATGAAAACCATGATACTTGGCTAAGAGCAGGAATAAACAGGCTGCAAGAAAAGTAACATAAAATAGTCAATGGGGTTTTTTTGTTTGTTTTTGGTTTTTTGTTTTTTTCTCAGAATGGAGGTTACTGCAGTGGGAGACTAAGGACATGCACACTCTATTTTTATCCCTGCCACTGTTGGCCACGTAACCTTGAACGGCAAATTCTGCACAGTAGCTACTGATTTTGGAGATCTTGGATCCGTAATTCCAGTGGACATCATTGAGAGTGGTGGGTGCGCAGCGTTTCATTAGGAACCCTTCATTTTCAAAGTTTCTAGCCCTTGTGTTTCAGAGAAAATTAACAATCCGAGTGAAGCACACTTTCAAGGATCAGAAGCCAGAGGCCATATACAAAGAACAAAACATTTGTTATTTAAAACAAAATCTTATACTTTTAACCTACTTCCATGATTTTTAAGGTAGGGGGTGTCAATTTTTGAACACTGGGAGTTTGTAATACTGTACTTGCATTCCCATTGTGTGTCATAGCTGTTTCAATAGCAATACGCGATGTGGTAGGTATGCAGCGTTGCAGGAAAGAGACCTTTATTAATCATGCTGAGAACCCTGTGATTATCCAGCAGCAACCTAGTCTCCTGTCTACAGTTTTATGCACCTGGTTTCAGACCAAATTAAGTCCTTCCTAAAACCTCACCCTCTTTTTATTGCTCCACTTATTACACTATACTTAGCACCTGTATTAATCAGGTCTGTATGTCAGGTGGACCTTCAAAAATTGAAACATTCAAAATCAGTAGCCATCACTCAAAGTCAATTTCCTCATCAGTAAATGGGGGTAACATAATAGGACTTGTCTGTAAGGAGAGTTAGGGCACAGCAAGCTGAGTGTAAATCTGCAGTTCAGTAGTCTGTGCATACTAATTGACCATGTGGAGCCTGCTACTGTGTGGTAAAAGTTTCACAGTGGGCGTTGACACACTGCTGTTTTAAAGCAGATATGGAAATCTTAGTGCATGGCAGCATGGTTAGTTAGTGCATTGCAGATTTATAACCCAGGTTCCTGCACACTAACTCTCTAGAGACAAGCCCTTTGTAAATCACTGAAGATCTACAACTGGAAAGAGCTAAATTAGTGCTCAGTATTATTGGGTCTGATACAGGAAAACCCTTAAGCACAGGCTTAACTTTAAGACTCTGCTTATGTCCCATTGACTTTGAATTAATGACTTTATATGGGCAAATAAAACTTTTATTTTTCTTATCAACTGCTCCAATTGTATTTTTTTAATGTGAGCTAAATGGTAGCCTATTAAAAAATCAATTCACCCTTTTGTTCCTATGCTCTAGGGTTAATCATGGGCATCGTGGTTCCATATTTAGTTTCTATCACAGAAGTTACTTCTTTGAGAAAAAGAAAACACTGTTTATTAAAACATTTAACCTAGTATGTGATCATCGCTCCCAAAAGACAGGCAATGGGGTTGGGGGGAGGTGCGGGTTGTTTGTTGTTTCGAAAAAAGAAAAATTGCACTGGAAGCACATCAATATTGGATTTGGTGTGGTATTATGCTTAATTACTGTAGAAATACCTAGAGCTAGTGCATAGGTGCTTTCCTTTTTAATAAATCACAGTAAGTAAATGCAATAATGTGTACTGTAAAGACACCATCAATAACTGTCCAAGTAGCCAAGACTTTTAAAAGGACAATTACAGAAAATCCAAGCCAGTCCCAACACTGACACCTGACTCTGCAAAGACATAAGGGACACATTCCTTTTGCAGGACCTGGGGCCCAAATTATTTCAATTTAACAAGAAAAAGATGGTTACCAAACTGTTAGCCACTAATCAGAGAAGACATGTGGGGCTTTTTTATATATTGCTGTCAAAGCTGTTCCTCACTCTGGCATGATGAATGCAGAAGTTGGGGGCCTGAGAGAATACTCCAAAACGTTGCCTCTACAGGCTCTGGTATAAAATCTCCCTTCCCCCCCCACAAAATCCTAATACCCAGATTTTTTGGGACCTGCTGCCACCACCCAAGTAATTCCAAGAAAATTAGGGAAGAGATCACTGGGAAATCCCCTTCCTAAGGTAAATCTCTCTCTCCTGCCCCAGCCTCCATTTTACTTGGAGTTGGGAAAACGGAGGGAATTCACAGACAACAATGGACTCTGCCCTTGTAACTAGGCACTGAGTCTTAAGGACACAACAATCAACCAATACCGGTTAATTAGAAAAAAAGTAACAAACTTTTATTATCAAAACAAAACTACAGTTGAGAGCATAGTAAATTGGCTAGATGGGAAGAGCCACCATTGATATAGATACTCAGGGAAAATCCCTGGGCTGAAAGCTTAGTTACAAAAGAGAAAAAAAAAAACCTCTTAGCAAGCTCAGACATTATTTCCAAATCCACAAACAAGGAAAACAATAAATCCTGACGGACTAGCTAAACTTTTCCCTACTTACACATTTTAAGAAGTCTGTTCCTGGAGAGAGAGAGAAGCATGTCCCATCTCCCTCAATAGCTGGGAGAAACTGCTCGGAATCTCAAACAAAGAAGAGAGAAAAACCCCTCTTTTCCAGTTTGAAATTTCTACCTGCATTGTTATTGGCTGACTACTCTATACCTTGCTAGGCACCTGAGTTAACCCCTTAGTCACCAGGTGCAGGTCAGCACTCCTGATTATGACAGTTGCTAAAGCTGGACACTGGACAGCAAGTGCTAAAATATAAATAGGTGTGGGCCCAATCCTACACTCCGTACCCTGGCAAAATTCCCTTCACTATCAAAGCCTTGGAGTTGCCACTGATGCATTCAGATTGACCAGGTCCTTCATTTAACTTCTGCTGCTCTTAGAAGAGCATCAGAGGGGTATTCACCAGTTTCATCATTCGGGGGCACACAGAATCATTGCTTTTAAGATTTCTCCCTAATAATCCCTCTCAAGAAGACTTGCTAGTATATATAGAAGGAAAGGCAGAGCACCTTGCTTCCACTGAGGGAGAGCTGGTGGGAATTTTTCAGTGAACCATTTTTCACCAAAAATTGACAGTTCACTAGACTGGCTCAGCTTCAATGAATATCTTAACTTTTTTCTTGGGAAAAAAGTTTTGAAATGGTTAAAATATCCCATTTTGACACTTTCAAAAAAGGAAAAAATCCAGCTATTTCAGTTGAAATTAATTATCATTCAGAAATATTATTTACATTGGACTCCAAAAAAGGTTTAAAAAGGTTAAAATTATTACAACAAATTATTTTATTTGACCAGAACTAATTTCTGGTTTTGATTTTTGGTTTCAGAAAATTTTTGAAATTTCAGCTTTTCATCCCAACTTGGGATAGGATTTTTTTTTTTTTTTGGTGCCTTGAAAATTTCATGGGACATCAAGACCATTTCTGATCCTGTTCTATTCTAGACTCTTTGCTGATCTATAAATTTGCTACTGGAGAGGATCTAAGTTTATATTACATTATAGTCTGACAAAAAGGATCTTATGTGACCAGACTGCACCTTGTAGAATACAGGAGGCAAGAATAAATCCTATAATGCTGAATTGTTTTGCTGAGCCACTCAGCCTGTATTTATTATAAAATACAATGATATATTTTATTATCAGTTGTAAATTTATATTTGATCACTATTATATTAATAATTTTTTTTAAAAAGCCCCCATCTTGAACTACAGTGAATTTCATAGAATGAATTCAAAATAGTTTCAGAGTTGTCTATGCATTAATCCATAATAAAAGAACCAAAAATTCTGGCATGCACTAAGGTGTCATGCACTAACTGACCCATGTGGATGTTGGTGATGCTAGATAAAAATCCCTTAGTGCCACGGTCCTCAACTTACTTGAGCATGCTGCCGTCTCTGTGTCCATAGTAATTTATGCTCTGCCTCTCACAGGTACATATACCAATAAAAAACAATCAACATGCAACTCTCACTAAATATTAAAGAACAGCAAAGTATTGACTCAAACAGAGCCAAAGATCCATTGCAATAAGAGCAAAAGCAAAACTGCAATTTTGGTCAATGCTTACAATTAAATGTGCACATTGCGTCCAAGGAAACAGATTCATGTACAGATTGCAATAACTTTGTATAATGCTATGCAAACCTAACAGAAATCTGTCAAAATGCACAGGGCCACCTAGAGTCAAACACACAGTGCTAACTATTTGGGCTTATTTAATCTACAGAAGAGAAGAGTGCGGGGGGATTTGATAGCAGCCTTTAACTACCTGCAGGGGGGTTCCAAAGAGGATGGAGAGGGGCTGTTCTGAATCATGACGGATGGCAGAACAAGGAGCAATGGGGGAAGTCTAGGTTGGAGATTAGGAAAAACTATTTCACTAGGAAGGTGGTGAAGCACTGGAATGGGTTGCCTAGGGAGGTGGTGGAATCTCCATCCCTAGACGATTTTAAATCCTTGCTTGACAAAGCCCAGGCTGGAATTATTTAGTTGGGGTTGATCCTGCTTTTAGCAGGGGGTTAGACTAGATGACCTCCTGAGGTCTGTTCCAACCCTAGGATTCTATGATTCTGTGATCTAAAGTCAAATGCACGAAGATATCTGTGGACATGGCCTATCTGGAGGAATCAGCTTTGCTAGTTATATTCATTGCAATGGGAAAGACATGAGCAGTATATTTTTTCATAAAGCTTCTCACACAACTACCCTCACCTCCAAATACTTTCCATGACCTCCAGGGAGACTTGCATCCAGGGTTTGAGCGTCCTTGCCATAGTGCACATTAATGCAGCACTGTATGAAACGACTTGAGTACAAACTAGGGCACTTTTTGTGCATACCAGCAGAGTGTGCATCGTCTACTTAATGGATGACAACCTAGTGTACGCTAGAATTGATATCCTTCTAGCATGGATTAATGCACACTATAGACAAACCCTTAATTATTACATCAGCCCCAAGTCAATTTTTGTGGTTTTACTATTAAAAACAATCTCTTGCGGCTGAAGGACTCATACAAACAAAGGGGGAAAGTTGTTAAAGCCTCAGTCCAGCAATCATTTAGTTTTACTCATGTAAAAAAAGTCCCCAAAAGTGCTTACATGTAACCATGTGCAACAAAGTATTCAGGATCAGGGCCTAATGAAAAGTGGTGTCAAATGCACAAAATAAAGAAACTGAAAAAATAGATACAAATATTTTTTCTATCCTTAGTCAGTCATAGTATAGTTAGGGGCTATTTTTAATAGCAGTAGGCAAAACTGAAAAAGAAACCAAAAATTAAGAATCAGACAAATATGATTTCAAAATGGATGATGTCCCTGTATGTATGAAGATAAAAAGTCTGAAATGATCTATGCATGAAAACATAAGGTTATAAGCAGGCCCACTGACAGCAGGCGAGGGGATAAGGGCAAGGACAGTTGCCCCAGGGTCTGCAGATTTAAAGGGGCCCAGGACTCCTGGCTGACCCCGTTGTTACTATGGCAGTGGCAGCAGCCAGATCCCTGGGCACTTTAAATTGCTGTGGAGCGCCATGCTGCATACTCTGAGCAGCTCTGAGGGCTGGGGGAGAGATATGCTGCCTTTTCCGCCCGAGGCCCCGCCCCTTCCAGGAGCATGGAGCCAGCCCCCCCCCCCCCACTTTCCCAGGGTTCCGGGTGGGCTGTTGGCTCCCCTGGTGATAAGCAACAGTCACGTGGATTTGTCAAAAAAATGTGTCAGATGAACCTGATTGACCTGGTAATTAACCTTGTCGATAGGGGGGAAGAGTTGGTATATCTTGACTTTAGTAAAGCTTTTGATACTGCTCACATTACTATCTCATGAACAAACTCAGGAAAATGCAACCTAGGTGGAGCTATTATAAGACAGGTGCAAAGCTGGATGCAAAAGCATTCCCAAAGAATAATTACCAATGGTTCGCAGTCAGGCTGGATCATAATGATTAGGATCCGGGTTCTGTTTATAGCAGAGATAGTACACTTATAAAGTTTGCAGATGATACCAAGTTGCAAGTTGGAGAGGTTGCAAGTGCTTTGGAGAATAGGGTTAAAATTCAAAATGATTTGTACAAAATGGAGAAATGGTCCGACGTAAATAGGATGAAATTCATCAGGACAAAAGTATTCAATTTATGAAGGAACTATCAGTTGCACACATACAAAATGGGAAATGACTGCATAGGAAAGAGTACTTTGGAAAGGGATTTGGGGATCACCCGGGACCACAAGCTAAACATGAGTCAACACTGTTGCAAAAAAAGCATTAGCAGGAGTGTCATAAGCAAGACATGAGATTAATTCTTCCACTCTGCGCTGATGAGGCCTCAGCTGGAGTATTATGTCCAGTTCTGGGCACCACATTTCAGGAAAGAGGTGGTCAAATTAAAGAAAGTCCTGAGAAGAGCAACAAAAATGATTAAAGGTCTAGAAAACATGACCCATAAAAGGGAAAAAAAGGGTTTATTTAATCTAAAAAAGAGAAAACTTTTAGATTAAAGGGGGGACAGTTTTCAAGCACATAAAAGGTTGCTACAAGGAGGAGGGAGAAAAATTCTTCTTTTAATTACAAGTTGTCAGGAACGGTATGATGCCCAATGATGCCACAGCACACCTGATGGCTGAGCTATGTGACTCTGTCCTCATTTCTGATTTGGGGACAATTTATACCTTCAAGTTAGCGGCACTGCTGTGGGTACCTGCATGGCCCCATAGTATGCCAACTTTTTTATGGTTGACCTAGAACATTTCCTCAGGCCTCGTCCATGGTTATCACCTACACATCACACCACAGAAACACGTACCCAGGAACCTATCCCTGCAACAAACCTCATTGACAACACTGTACACAAGCCACACCATCACAGGACCTAATCACATAAGCCACACCATCAGCGGCTCAAGCACATGCACATTCACTAATCTGATATAGGGCATCATGTGCCAGCAGTGCCACTCTGCCATATATATATTGGCCAAACCAGACAATCTCTGTACCAAAGGATAAAACACAAATCAGACATCAAGAAAAGTAACATTCATAAACCTGGAAAAACTTAAAAAACAACCAATAGTTTAGTGGCACTTTAAAGACTAACAAAACATGTAGATGGTATCATAAGCTTTCGTGGGCACAGCCCACTTCTTCAGTTGACTGGAGTGTTGGAAGTCCAGAACTACCCCTCTGAAATTCATAAACCTGTAGGAGAACACTTTCATCTCCCTGAACATTCAACAATGGATTTAAAAATAGCTATCCTTCTACCAAAAAAAAAACCAGCCTTCAAAATTAGATTACAAAGGGAAACAGCAGAATTGCAATTCATTTGTAAACTCAACACAATCAAATTGGGACTAAATAAGGATTTAAATTGATTATCTCACTACAAAGGCAATTTCCCCTGTCTTAATATTCACAGCTCCTCGTAAGCTGCTGTGAATGAGTCACATCCACCCTGACTTAATTGGCCTCATTAACACTAGTCCTATACTCGATAATTAACTTCCTTCTTTTCTTATATATATTCCCCTGCCTCTGTAATTTTCACTCAAATTCATCTGACGATGTGGGTTTTACCCACAAAAATTTCTTCCCTAATAAATCGGGGCCCTGGTCTATACTAGGACTTTATTTTGAAATAACTCCCCCCCCCAAGGTCAAATTTATAAGTGGAGTGTCTACACTACCAAGCCCATTATTTCAAAATAACAGGACGCAGAATTTGATATCTGAACTCCTGCTTTCCATCAGGAGTAACGCTAATTTTGAAATAGTTATTTTGAAAAAACGGTAGTGTGGATGCTCCGATGCCACTATTGCAAAATAATTACTCCCCAGAGTAAACTGAACTAATTACTCCTAGTGCTTCTTGGGGCTCTAAGTCTGAAGTAGTGCGTTTACATTAACGGAACCTGCCTCGGACTAATTTTGAGGCTTCCTTGTAGTGTGGACATGCTAGTTCGAATTTGTTAAATCGGGACTTATTAAATCAATTTACTAATTTTGAAAAAGTTTCCTAGTGTAGATAGACATGGCTGAACATGCCACAGGACTTGTGGGTTGATTTGACGATACAGGATAGGACAAGAAGCAATGGGCTTAAATTGCAGCAAAGGAGGTTTAGGTTGGACAGTAGGAAAAAGTTCCTGACAGAGTCAGGAGCGGCCCGAGGCCGGCTGCGGCAGCTGGCACCCTAGGCAGAGGCGCGATCGGCGCCCCCGCCTGCACAGCCGTCAATGGCCGTGACGTCATCATCGGGCGCCCGGGCCAGCGGCGCCCTAGGCAACTGCCTAGTTTGCCTAGGCTCACGGGCCGCCCCTGGACATAGTGGTTAAGTATTGGAATAAATTGCTTAGGGAGATTGTGGAATCGCCATCATTAGATATTTTTAAGAGCAAGTTAGACAAACACATGTCAGGAATAGTCTAAATAACATGCAGTCCTGCCATGAGTGCAGGGAACTGGAATAGATGACCTTTTTAGGTCTCTTCCAGTCCTATGATTATATATGAACTGCATATTTGAGTTAATTACACATTCCATGAGTGACTTAATGAAATGTATATATTTTTCAGGTGTAAGTAAGGGTACAATCCCGTCATGGATTCTGTAACTTTCCAAAACCTCTGTGACTTTTTCTGGGGCAGGGCTAGAGCAGCTGTTGACTCCAGGGCTGTCGAAGCAGTAGCCACAGAACAGCTGGGCTGGTGGTCAGCCCTAGACCTGCCAGAACAGTGGGCAGGGCCAGTCCTGAGGCTGCTGGAGCAGTGGCCAGGCCTGGAGCAGCAGCTCTCAGCTGGTCAACAGCCTGTCCTGGGGCTACCAGAACAGCGACTGGGGTAGGAGGACACTAGAAAAGCTGCTCCAGGGCCATGGAACAGTGCCTGAACCGCTGCCAAGAAGAGGGGCTGCAGGAACAGGGTGGAACAGCAGTGCTATAGGAGCAGCAGTGGGTCTGGAGCAGATCCAAGCTTCAGCATAACTCTGTTTGTCTTCCCTTACCCCCAAGGTACTTTTAGTAAAAGTCAAGGACAGGTAGCAGGCAGCTGTGAATTTTTATTTATTGCCCATGACCTGTCCCTGACTTTTACTAAAACCACCTGTGATAGAGCCTTCCCGTTGGTTAAAAGTCTATCCATTTCATAAACTGGAGCCACAACACTATTAGAAACCTCCCCTTCACTTCAGATGTTTGACATCCAAAAAACAGGCTTCAGAAAAAGCAGTATTTATATTTAGGAAAGGCTTCAAACCGGTGAAGCTATTATAGGATAATATCATATTTATCTTTCCAGCCTAATCAGAAAGTTCAATTTAAATGTCATTTCATAAGAAGCAATAATCCTTCAACTTCAGCTGCCCTAGAGAGAGCCTAGCAATGTCATTTATTACAGCAAGCCAGGGCTGAGGACTAACTTTGAGAATTCCATCTCCAGAACTGGCAAAGGGGCTGATAACCTCACAGAGATCACATTTCTTGCCACCTCAGATAGATTTCAGAGGGCTTGCTCATACCATCCAGAGTTGCTATCAGTAGGGTAGCAAATTATTTATTTATTTATTTATTTATTGATGTATTTATTTTGCAGCAGACTGCTCGATGGTTGAATAGTACATACCCAGTTCTGAAAGGAAGATCAAATTGTATTTACAAAATCATACCTTGCAAAATCTCCATTGGCTCAAGCAGGACCCAGTGCCACTCAGGTTTGTCCCATCCACCCTTTTGTAGGTGGGGACGAAAAGGCAGACAGGCCAAATCTGGTGTTATGACTGTGTGCTCCAGGCTGCAACTCTGCTCAGCGTGGAGGCTCTCTCACATGATGTGCCCAGAGCAAACTACCCTTCTCCTCCCCAGAGAGGGGGCCCTGAATACAGGAAATGTTCACTTCAAGCAGAACAGAAGGCTGGGAGGGGAGGGGGTCAAAGCCTACAGCCTACTGCCACCTGACCAAACCAGTAAATATCTTCCCTGAAGACTGTTGTGTGCAATTGTCACTGATCAAATTGAAAAGACCAAAGGATTACTGTGGAGAATGAGGGAGTTAAGTGTATTAATTAAAAATATATATATATGCCCCTCAGATTATGTTTGATGTTAACCTGTCTGATTGCCAGGAGTTAAAATAAAGGAGCCTATTAGAGAATAAAACAGCAGAAAACAAAACAGTGTCAAATGTAAGTGTCCTGGAGGATACTGTTGAAAAAAAACTTATTAAGGAATACCCCCTAAACTGGCTCCATCCAGGTCAGAATGGTTAACTCTCCCCAAGGTTGAATATGGATTGTCAAAGGAATAGAGGACTGGTGCCTGAGGGGAAGGAGGTGCAGGGAGGCCCACCCAGAGGAATAGTGAGGGGGCCTAAATGGTCACCCCATTCAGCAATTAAAATTTTGACAAGGGCACTAGGGGGTGATGCACCTCCCAAGTGCTGCCACTAGTCACCTATGGTCAAAGATCTAAAACCTCAAAAACCCCAGAGAAGGGAAAGGCTAGGTATGCTAGAGGAGACTGCCCAGCTTGTTGTTGAAAAGCACACAAGCTATCAAACTCACAGGAGGGGAAGAGAGATAAAAACTGCAGCAGGAGCAGTCTGTTTTCTCCCTGCCAGAGATGGAGTTGGCTGGGTTGAGGAGACCTGACAAGGTGTAAGCAATACCCGTGCATGTGGGCCTTTCACTATTTTCACCCTTGGCTCTCTATGCTTGGTGCCTTTGAGGAATGTATCAGTAATGTTGTGTTTGGAAGGCGTTGTTTCTGTGTCACTGTAAATGTACGCTGTCGCAGGCATCTGAACGGAAACTCTTATAGTTGCCAAAGACAAGTTGGGCCTGTCTCAGGGGCTACGGCCCAGAGATTGATTAGAACAGTTAGACCGTAAGGCTCTACTCAGAATGAAGAGCAGGAAGCCAGGCCTGTCACCTCAGGGGTGCACTTGAAAGGCAATACAAGAGATCAAAGGTGCATTTTGCTTTATATCCAGCTACTACCAACTCCAAGACCCGAGGTTCCCTCTAAGCTGCACAGCAGCACGGCCCCACAGCTACTTAATAAGCCCCTCCCAGGGGCTCAGGGCTCTACACATGGAACTGCTTGGCTAAGGGGAGGAGCACTTCTCCCTCAGCTACAGCAGTAGCTCCCTGCTGAGGACAGAGCAGAGAGTCTCTCCTAGCTGGTAGGGGAAGGGACGTGTCCCTACTAGCTGGGAGAAACTTGCTGCTCTGTCCTCAGCAGGGAGCTACTGCTGTAGCTGAGGGAGAAGTGCCACCCCCGCCCCAGCCAGGCAGCTCCGTGCACAGCAGCCCTGAGCCCCAGGGTGGAACTCATGAAGCAGTTGCAGGGCCATGCTGCTGTGCAACTTAGAGGGAACCTTGTCAACAACCCACACCACTCACTAATGAAAAATTAAGACCATTCTTGTCTTCTGAAACATGTAGAAGACTGTCTCTTAAAACAGGGGAGTTTTCTCCAGACTTGGGCTGCAGAACCCTGATTTGGACAGCTATTAAATAGCAGTAATGTCAGAATATAGAAATTTGACTGTATTGGAGGTAGGAATGCAATACAAGTTGAACCTTTCTAGTCTGGCACCCTCAGGTCCTGACTGGTGCCAAACCACAGAATTTGCCAGATCATGGGAGGTCAAGATTGTCTAACATCTTTATCAATAAGTCCACTGCTTACTGGTCCCTTAGAAGACATTTACGAGTAAATTAGAGCTAAATAACAACAGCACAGAACACTGAGAGCCAGGACTGGTGGCTGTAAACAAACTTTATGGGATTGTGGGAAACTTGGCTACACCCAAGTTTGGCCAAATGTAATAAGTCAGGGGTGGCCAACCTGTTCCAGACAAAGAGCCACAATAGCAGTGGAGACAGCGTGAAGAGCCGGGGCAAAGTTGTTGAGCAAAAAACCAACCAACCAACCAACCAAAAACCCCCATGCTGGGGGACAATAGGTGCTGGTATACCATCCCAAGGCACGGCTGCTTTTTTTGTTAACAATTTTTCCCTGGGTCTTTGCGGCCCTGCCCTTTTTTTGGGGGGGGGTGGGGGGGGGGGGAGGCTCAACAACTTTGCCCTGACTCTTCACACTGTCTCCACTGCTATTATGGCTCACAAAAAAAGCACTGGGAGGGGGTGAGAGGTACAAGCTCTGGGAGGGAATTTGGGTGCAGGAGGAAGTAGAGAAGAGGATGCTGGCTCAGGAAGGGGGCTCCAGGCTGGAGAGTGTTGGGGTCAGGTGGAGGGTTGGGGTGCTGAACAAGCCACAGGCTTGTGGCTGTGAGGGTGCAGGAGTTTGGGCTGGGGTGCATGAGGGGCTCAGGGCAGGGAGGCTGGGAGTATGATGGGCTCGGGACACAGATTTGCAGTTTGTGGATGGTGCAGGAGTGTTGTGGCAAAAGACTGGGGATGTGGGGGGTGCAGGAGTTTGGTGATATGAGAGGCTCAGGATAGGGGGTTCCAGTGTATGAGAGGCTCGGGTTTGGGGCTGGTGGGGGGGGTGTGTGTGCAGGAGTGTTATGATGCTGCAGCCAGATGGGGGCTTGGCCCCAATTGGGGGCTTGTTGGCCAGGCTTAATTTTTAAATAAAATATTATGTCAAACACAAAATGTTTCAGTGTTGTCTTTATTTATGAGAGGGGCAGGGAACCTGTTTTGAGTCAGGGGTCACTGACCCACAGAAAAGTCAGTTGTGAGGGGGGCCACACAAGTGAGATGCAAAAAAAAACCCCCTCCAAAACCCCCCAAGCCTCACTAATGTGGCCCCAACTGTGGTGGGGGCAGCGGACAGGGTGCTGGGGCAGGGTACTTGTGGGGAAGGGGGATTTGGCCAGGGGAAGGGGACAGAGACTGCTGGGGCTAGTACCTGGGGATCCCGGGTCTCAGAAAGCGTGCGGGCTCCCCTCCCCTAAACAGCTGGTGTGCTTCCTAAAGTGCCCAGTCTGTCGCTCCGCCAGGGACTTCCTTTCCCCCTGCTGCCTGCCTGCGCAGGGTGTGTGTGTAGGAGTCCCAGGACTGCATGCCAGCTCCAACTTCTCAGGAAGTGTGTGCTCTTCCTCTGTTCCCCACGACAGCCCCGTGCTTCCTGAGAAGTTGGATTCCTACTCCCTACCCCCCTCCCAGGCAGGCAGCAGGGGGAGAAGTCCCCGGTGGTGCGACAGACCTGGCATTTCAGGAAGCGCGCCAGCTGTTTAAGGGAGGAGAAGAGCAGCCTGCTCTAATCCAGTCCCCCACCTCTTCCCCAGAGCCAGGCACTCCCCCCCCGCTCTACCCCAATCACCCTCTCCTCCCCTTCCCCAAAGCCAGGCACCCCCCCGCTCTAACCCAATCCCCCCCTGCTCTAACCTAATTCTCGTGTCCCGGAGCCACCGCCACTGCCGCGCGTCTCCCTTGAGGCGCTAAGGCACATGCACTAAGTGGCCAGCTTTGAACATGAGCTGGCCGGGACACAGTGCACAACCCAATCCCCCTCTCCTCCCCAGAGCCGGACACCTCCCCTCCCTGCTGTAACCCAATCCCCTTCCCCTCAACCTTATGCTCAGATCCCAGAGCCAGAGCCGCTGTGCTGCATCTGGGATGCCATGCGCACCGCTCCCCCCATCCGATCCCCTCCCTCCCCTTCTCCAGAGCCAGGCATCTCCCCACCCCGCTCTAACCCAATTCCCCCTTATGCCCGGGTCCCAGAGCCGCTGCCAAAACCACTGCCTGTGCTCAGCGACCGGCTGCTAGCATGTGCAGGATATGACACAGTGCGCAGGGAACTGTGAACGGAATGGTGCAGGCCATGAGCACACATGCGGCTCACAGCAGCCCGGCTGTGAGAGCGGCTGACCTGAGCAGTTCCGGGTTCCGTCCCGGTTCCGTCAGGAGCTGCAATTCTTTTCTTGTGTGGGGCTCGCGAGACTCGGGTTGGCCACTGCTGTAATAAGTGGACATCTAGCTGACTAAAATCATGCCAGACCAATGATGTTGCCAGATCAGTGAGTGCCAGATTAGAGAGGTTCAACCTGTATTACATGCAATTTCCAACCTCTTCTTGAGAAAGGTTTTGCCAAATTCAGAATGATAAGAGCATGTCATATGGAATAAACAGGACAGCCTAGTTACCGTGAATACACATATAGTGAAATTCTACTAGGAGTACAGAAGAGACTGGCTAGCACTGCAGAATTTGAATCTGAATTTGAATTATGTTAGATGTTAGGACACAGATATTCAGGCTTGCCTATATAAGAACAAAGTCTATCTATCTGAAGCCTTAATCTTAAACTAAGGTTTTGGCATTCATATTGAAAGAAGGCACATTCCAACAATTTCTATGGCCTATGGATAAAGGGAAGAGTCCAGAAACTTAGGCTGATAGCTTTCTGTTTGGCAAGAACCCACTCTCCATCTCTCTACTGTTTATCTATATGGTTCTGTCTGGTTCTTTGATTGTTACTGTCTCTGTTTAATTAATTTTGCTGGGTGGAAACCAATGAAGGTAGTAGGATATAATTGGTTATATAATCATGCTACAATATGTTAGGCTTGGTTACTTAGATTTCAGTAGAATGACTGGTCAAAGTTTACCTGAAAAGATTACTATATATATTAGATAGAAACAGGAAATGAGTGGGGAAAAACCAAGGGAATAGGGGAAGAAAGGAAAGGAATCTGGATTCATGGTTGCTGGAAGCTAACCCCAATATACATTGAATTGTTTGCATTCTGGACTTCGGGTGCTGCTGTTCTCCATTCACATGAGAGAGATCTGGGAAGTGGGAGGGTGAAGGGATAAGCCTCTAACACTAAACTTTCAAAGGGTTTGGATCTTATATTTTTGTTTGGCCCATTATAGACAGCGGGGCTAGTGGTCATGTCTGGGGTCAGCTCTGCACTTCACTAAAGTGCTGAAACACTTTGCTATGCTATATTGTTTTGAGCCTCACTCTAATTATACTAACATAACTTTTTCTTGCACTCTCCCACATGATTCAGAATGGTATTCATGCTTCAAAATTGGCTACTCCACAACTGTAGTAGGTGGGTGTGATGTAGTGTGGGTACCTTGCTGGTTGCTAGGCTTGGGCTGTGGGTGACCCCCACTGGCTGCTGTCTGTACCACGTCTCAGCCGAGTAGCTGATGGGACAGGGAGGTAACCTGTTCTACCGGTTACCTCACAGGGAACGGAACAAAGGAAGGAAGGCAGAGTGGAGCCCCTGGCTGGGGGGCAGGGCTAGAACTTGGGCAGTTTCTGTCTGGTATCATGGAGGAACCAGCCTAAGCCAGGTGCTGGGATTTAGGGGCCCAGTCTCCCACATCTCAAGGGGGGCTGAGGCATCCTAGGCTTGCCCTGTAACCAGATTACATCTATGCTGTGCTGTATCCTGGAGAAGCAATAAACTCCCTCTATTCTACTGGCTGGTGGAGTCTGTTCGTGCCACTACGGGGGTGCAGGAGATGGGGAAACCCCAACGCGCTGTCACAGTGGGATAGAAGCAATCTACCTTGAGTAAATACATTTGATCAAATCATGGAGACCAGTTTGTTAATTTCCAAATGCAAAGGGCATCACACATGGTCAGATCAAGCCAAATCACTAATATTTCCAAATATTTGCAATTTGTTCAGTATTCATCTGATCTACTATTCCATTATATGAAAAATCCTCTCTACAGTGGATGTTTACAATTGTCCCTACAACAAATTCAGGGAGAAAGACTGAGTAATAAAATCGATAAACTTTCACTTTATGATTAATTAATCTAAGACAGTAGAGGGGGAGAAATACAAAGTTAGAAGGCAGATTGGACATACCTGTTTTCACTCAGTGACACCTTTATAATGAAGAAGAAAATTATGCAGATTTTGGGGAATGGGGAAAAATAACATTTTACACATTTGTTCCATGAAGGAGGAGAATGTATTAAAGATTGTTACAGGTTGCAGTCTTTTCTCTTTTAAGAATAATGACACTCCTGTCAGTGATCTAGAGGATAATACATAAAGATTAGGTTGAATTTGAGACCCTTTCTCCTCAATGATTTCCCTTCAAAAATACACACCAATGAGTTTGAATACAGCCTTTAAATAAACTACTTCTTTTTTTGGAATACCAGCACTATTTCCAATCTCTCTGTTAATGTGACAGTAAGTACTGTTGATCACATGAAAGGAACCTAATCAGACAGCAAGATACATTTTAATGATGCTCTTGCTAGTTTCTTAAATGGTCTCTGATTCCCTGTGTTCAGGAATACTAACACAGTTCCTGGCTCTGGGTAGATCTTGATTAGCGGAGTTCAGCCAATCGGAATGATCCAGGACAGGCTATCAATACTGATACCCAGAACTGACAAAGAGGTGAGAGGGGTGGGGAGAACAAGTGGCAAAGAAAGCACAAGTCACTGTGTGTGTGCACATTCAGGGAGCACTCAGGTGGAATTTATATTAATTTGCAGCTCATTTGCTGCAAAAAAGGTAGAAATTTACGATACACCATAGAGTAAACATGCATTTTACTGTCTGAAGCAGAGAAAACCAACATTTCATTTATTTCTGAGAACAAATAACCATTTCTGGCACCACATTATTGTTATACTATTACTGGCTACTACTATGGAGGGCAGAAAGTGCAGCTGCGGTCCTCAGAATATTCGGGATTTCTGGCCTGAGCATAATCACTTATGTAATGAAAATCCCATTTCTATTTCTGCATCCTCACTACTCTTCATACTGAAATGCCTTGCGTCTGTCTCCCATTTATTGAAACTTATTCTTCATCTAGACAGCCAGGCCTGGTTAGTATTAGGGATTAGTTTTCAAATCACTATTTTTCTATTATTTATTTTAGGATTTTTGGAAATATTCCGGGAGTATAGTAAAACATTTTATTTTGACAAGGGCCCAGATACTCTCAATGGACTGAACCCAAATGTCTGATTCAGGTCAAAGAATGTCACTGAGTTTTAAGGTGAATTAATGTAAACAAAGAAATAGACTCAAAATGCACAAGCAAAATCATTAGTTCAAGGGTTAAAGTGTCAAAAAGGTTAAAAAAAAACATATTAATGCACCATGCAAGATTAAGAATAATCTCAGAGTCCATTAGGTTTTTCCTAATGGGAACGGTACATACTCTAGGATGAATCAATTCACAAGTTATTCCAAAAGGGGCTATGAACAGATGGTCAGAGTACACATTTAGATAAAAACAATAAGAACAAGATTTGGCTCAATAAAGCTAAGGGGCAGAAATTGGGCCCCTCTACTTTTATGCTTTTCCTTACCCTGTGACAGTTTTACCAGGAGTCTCTCTTTATTTTACCAGAGTTCTAACTTCTAGGACCCAATTCTGTTCTGCCCTCTCATAAATGTGCACAATTTCCATTTCAGGGAAAGGTGGCTAAACAGTCCCTTAGCTTTCCCAGGCTCTTTCTCTGGTGTTCAGTTGTCTACTCAGTTCCATATTTAAAGTCACTCTCTCTCTTTTGTGTGACTTATCACTCAAATTATAATAGAAATCCTTCAGTAACAATACACTGTAAGAGAGATAGCCAAGATATCTTCTTCTTCGTCAGCAGCAAAAACACATTATTGTCACAAATCCAGTTCAACTCCAGGGTGATTTCAGCTGTTGGCAACAAGAAACAGAATGTGTTGGTCCCTTCACAGGACTGGCCTTGGCTGTGGTCATTCAAATTCTCCTGAACCGAAAGAGTTTCTGCAGCATTAGAGTAGCTTTGTGATTCTCTGACGATGAAAAGCTTCCCGAAATCTGGGAAGTATCTTTACAGCAAAGGATCCAAATCCACGTGCCTCTCTGTGTCAGGCCATTTGGCCAGGAGGCTCCCATGCTCTGACAATCTCCTGTCATTTGTTTTGTATAAATATGTAGACAGGTGCATGCAACTGAATAATTCAGATGTCAACTTAACAGTTGTGATCAAAAGGTCTTTACTTTTGTTTTCCTGGTGAAGTTAGAGGCCATTCTTTTATCAAGTTCACTTTGCATATCTGGTATTTTTTTTACCCTATCATAACCTTCCTTCTGGTTACAAATATTCTTTCCCCCCTTCAAGTTCAAATTAAAGCAAAACATTTTAGCTATGTCCATTCTACTTACAACAAAACAACCTGTTAGCACACAAATACAGGAATGGGCCATCT
This sequence comes from Rafetus swinhoei, assembly GCA_019425775.1. NCBI lineage: Eukaryota > Metazoa > Chordata > Testudines > Trionychidae > Rafetus > Rafetus swinhoei. The sequence continues at coordinate 34,388,902 of CM033428.1, read as the reverse complement.
GATTTTTCAGAAAGTCCTGTTTAATCCAAGACAATGTCTATGATGCAATAAAATATCCAAGAAACAATGCACACGTGTGTTCTCATCAAGCAAAGAGAAATCGATCCCAACATACTTTCCTGCCACAAAGACTTTAAAGCATTTACCATCCCATGATATTCCTCAAAAAGAACCCAGAAAAAGTTGTAAGAATCAACCAACCACTAAATTAGGAAAAGTTTATAATTAAACTAACTGATGCACCATTATGCATTATGTATATTATCTTTAAAAAATTAAACCTGATGCAGCAGGATAAATCCAGGCATCCGCAAAGAAGGCAACCCGCGCCTCCCCCCCCCCCCCAACAACAAAGCATACTCAAAGTTTTAGGCAAGGTTCAGAAAGATCAACACATGACTGAGTGTAAGTTCCTTTGCCACTCAAGTACTACATTAGCTTAATTCTTTCCCTTCCCCCAACACACACACTAATTAAAAGAGTGGTGATAGTCAGGATAGTGACTGTAATTATCACACTGTGGGGCTCAATATTTATTATCTTGTTATCAAATCTGCTCAGCATAGAAGTCAAAACATAATTTTTCTAACCATCAACTCAACACTTAGTCCTGCCTCTTTAATTCAAGTAGTTTTTTCTTCTTACAACCTCTCCAATAATAAAGATTCTGGTGTCAGCAATGATGATGACACATGAATTAAAACAGAATCCTAACTCGCTCTTCCCCAGCTGTATTAGTTAGTCAGGGTTAAAAGTAGAAATAACTTTCTCTGGTCAAAAAAAAAAAAAAAAAAAAAGTTTGTCTCATAGGCACCCAAGGCAAAATTGTGTTCCCAGATCCAAATATACCATTCTATACTGCTTTCAATGAAACGCACCCACACTTACCATTATCTCTTAATACTGGCACACCAGAGGCCTTCCATCATTTTACAGGCAAAACTCCCTTGAATCACTGGTCATTTGGACTGTAGCATCTAGCCCAGAAACCAGAAAGCTGAAGATGGACAGTGCCCTTTAAACTATAACTACAATTGAATCTTTTTGTATAAAGCATTATTGATAAAGTACAGCATATTACAGAGAGGAAGGTACTCACACTAGCTAAAGCCAGGGACTTAACTACTGCATAGATGGACATATGGATGGATGATAGTTAGATAGAAAATCCTGACAGTTTTCTTCCTAAACAGGATGCAATCAGATGATTGAAAATATGATGATGCAACACAGATACTGAAACAAAGTCTGAAGAAACACAAGATGAAACTAACCCCTGATTACTGTTTTTAATACTGTTGTTTAGACATATACGGGCTTACTGAGGAATGTGTATAAAGTTCGCTGTCATTTCACATGCTAATGTGTCACTTCTCTTCCCACTGTTCAATGCACATTACTCCATAATTTCTGTTGCCTGTTACCCTTTGTAATTATTGTTTTCACATCCAAGGTTTTACTCTTACCTTTATATTTTGCCTTTCCAGTATTTCCATGTACAACTTCTCGCCTCCTTTGCTAATTCTGTCCCTGATTATTTATGGTATTATAAAATTATATATTAGCAGAGGTTTTAAATCTATTCAGACTCTAAAATTTGCTAAGTAAAGTATGCTTAAAGTTAATTATATGGTGAAATGTTTAGCTGAATTGGGGCCTAAATGTACTGAAAAAATATACAGCAAAATGTACACACATAAACAAAGCAGCACAGTTAGAGCTTCTATACACTTTGAACAAATCTAGGAGTCTTAAACCTTTGTTCCCGATGCACTTTTATGCTGTAGCCACTATGCAACCCCTAGACCATCCCGCCACAGGCAAGAAATGAGAAATTTTGAGGGCTATTGAACACTGACTTTTGAGAGTGAATCACCACAAAGTTATTTAACACACAGGTGTTTCTGGCCTGGAACGAAATTAGGAAAACTCAATGTTCAATAGGCCAGAAGCTCGCCCTTCCCCACTGGTAGTCTTGTGTCAGAATGCTAGGCTACAATGTTACACATGCCATATTAAACTGGTGTAAGGCTTTCAAAATGTTTTTGCTTCCCCTTAATTACCTGGGAGTTGTCATCTGCTTCTGCACTTGTGAAATTCCTCAACCAACCAACCAACCAAACTAGCCTGCTGCCACAGTTACACCACAGACCAGGGTCTGACACTCCAGAGTACATCTGGACTCACACTGCTGAAGTAAGCTAAACTATTCTGTATTAATACTGGTGCAAATGTGACTAGAATCTTGCCCACAGCAGCTCTGAAGCCAAGGTGCTTTCCTCCATCTCCAGCAGCAGAGTGAATGCGTTCTTACATCCAGTGATAGGATAGCTGCAATGAAAAGAAAGTGACAGGGCTGCCAATTATCAGGCAATTTAAAAGGGCCCGGGGACCAATGTTACCTCTAATTTTTTCCATCCAGCAGTGGAATAAATTTTGTTATATGCGCCAAGGCATGTGGAGATGAGCACCACTAGCAGAAACACATGCTATCGGCTGTGGGTGCTTTGCTAATCAGCTGGGTTGAATTTGAATCTCTCCTGGGTAGCCACCCACGTGTACAGCTCACAGACAAAACTGTTGGGGGCTCCTGGCCGCTGCCGCTGGCAATCCATCGGGGGCTAAGGAAGGATCCCTGGGTGCCCACATTTCACAGCACTCTCAGAACTAGCTCCCCTCTCCCTGCAGCCTTGGGGGCAGGGGTTGGGGGGAGTCCCTGCATGCTGCCCCCACCTCCAGTGCTGACTCTGCAGCTCCCAGGGTGATGTCTGTGGGCAGCAGCGCACGGAGACCCCCTTAACCCCCACCTCACCTAGGAACTGCTGCCAACAGCCAGAGGGATATGCTGGTCACTTTTGTGTGCTGCCCAAGGTAAGCACTGCTCCCTGTTCACCTCTTGTACCCCAATGCCCTGCCCCAACCCAGAGCCTGCACACAAACTCCCTCCCAGAGCCCGACCTCGCACCTCCTCCCACAACCCAACCCCTTGCTCCAGTCTAGGGCATGCTCCCTCCCAGAGCCTGAACCCCATCCGGCATCCCAAACACCTGCCCCAGCCTTGAGCTCGCACAGGGCCCCCAAACTTCCTCCCACAGCTGGCACTCCTCATCCGCTCCCGCATCCAACCCCCCACCCTCTCCTGTTCAAAGTGAGTGAAGGTGGGGAAAGTGAGCAACAGAGGAAGGGGAGGCTGGAGTGAGAGGGGGCAGGGCCTCAAGGAAGGGAGAGCAGGTATGGGGCAAGGATCACTTGGTTTGCCTGACTGGAAAGTTGGCCACCCTATCGGGCGTGCATGTCGAAGCCCTGGCTGTGCCAAGGAAGTGTGCCCAGCAGCAAAGGTGGCAGCCCACGGGTCATCAGCCAGTGCAGGTGCAGCACTCAAATGTCAGGCAGACAGCGTCTGCGTGAGCGCGGCTGATGCGTGAGTATGGACCCACTGACCCATTGACCATTCTGCCCAGAATTGCTATTGGCAGGCCTGGAAAGTGAGCACCCCCTTAGGGAAGCCACGTTGCATTTTTTAACAGAATTAGCAAGAATTTATACCACTGTAATACTCGGTTAACCACTATTTCCTTATAAGACTATATCAATCATTCCAATACCAGTGCTGTTGCAGGGCCAGAGGGCAGCAGGAGAGTGACAGATGGGACGTATATAAGCCCCAGGATGATCAGAGCCTTATTCCCCACGGACTAACGAAGCGTTACTACTGGTTAATTAGAGTGCCTGGATCCAATTGAGGTTCAACCCAAGTCCTCATAAAAACTGCTTCAGACAGAAGGAGGCAAGAAGAGCAGAGTGCGATTTGGAGGCTTCCTGGTGTTGACCAGAGGAGCAGCGTACCAGTGCCCAAGCAGGGCTGAGGAAACCCCCGGCAAAGAGGACAAGAGAAACCGTACCCAAGAGGGGAGGCAGTAAAAAGCCTGCGGAGCTGAAGGAGCTGGGACCAAAGCAGGGGGTGGATCTGGCTCCCTCTCCTGCTCCCCTTCTCTCTCCCTCCAGTGCACTAGTGGAGCCCAAGAATAGCAGCAGGGGCAGTGCCCTGTCCTACTATACGAAGGGAAAGTGTGGGACCTTCCACAATAGCATCAGTCATTTGCCACATACCATAGCTAACCATTATCACCGTTGTATTGTATTGAACATTATTGTCATGGTAACTAATGCATCACATAAAATACCTATGTATAAACTGTTTTCCATTGGCTAGTACCATAATGAGCAAAATGATTAACATTATGTTACTATGGCTTCATGATGTGTTAGGATGGCTCTTTCTGCAGCTCAAGAGGTTATATTTAAACTTCACCAGAAGCAGTGAAAGGGATTTGATTAGGGGCCATTTGAAAACGGCCCCATGTTGCAATCTCTAGTATGTGACTAAAAACATCCAAGCTGGTACAAGTCACAAGCATTCATTAATCTTTGCCTCTCGCCAAGGGTTCAGAGCAACCTTGTTTAGATGGTGGGTGGGTGGGCGGGGGTGAGAGGAAAGGGTTTTCAATTTTAAGCATTTAGCATGGGAGGGTTGTCTGGTCACACAGGTGAAATGAGTTGCTCAGAATCTAGTTCCTAGTTGACAGGTATCTGCTTCACAAAAATCTTCGGAAGGGAGGCCAAGAACTGAATAGGCAGGCAGATAAAAATATCCTGTCACCCTGAGGTGGTCCCTATTATGGAAAACGTGCTTTAAATTACACACAAACATCCACCCACCCTCCGTTTTGAACAATGCAGTTTTCTTTAGTCCAGCCCTCTGCCTAGTTATCCTGTACTATGACAATAGTCTAGCACTGGTGGCATAACATCTTTTACTCTTGCTCTTGCTATTTACTTCCACTATTTATTATTGCTGAGGCAGGGATCTGAGGCTCTGGCAGGTAGCTGCACTTCTATGAAGAACCATTCCTGCTCTATGTCTGGAGCAGTATCTGTAAAGCATCAGCTGGGGAGGAGAATTCTTTCCCCTCCCAGCTCTGGAGGCAATCCTTCTGGGTAGCCTGGATTCTTAGGCTACACTGGAACCAAGATGTGGGCCTCCAAGGGCCTATCTAGACTGCGTGGAACGGTCGAAAGAGGAGCTTCCGAAAGTGAAAGTAATTAAGATGCAGCTTTTTCGGTGAACTGCCCCCTTCATCGAAAAGCCGCTCTTCCTCAAAAGAGGAGGTTTACGCGGCTTTTCGATAAGGGAGGGGTTCGCCGAAAAAAGCCGCATCTTAATTACTTTCACTTTCAAAATCTCCGCTTTCGAAAGTGCGATCGGAAGAAGATATGGAAATTCCCGCGGAATTTGCATATCTTCTTTCGACCGTTCCCTGTAGTCTAGGTGAGCCCCAAGATAACATGGAATATATCATCTATTTTTCATTAAGGCCTCTCTTAAAAATATTGCACCAAAACACAGTATATACCATGCTTTCCTCATGGAACAGAACTGAGTCTAACCCAAGTGTCATTTAATTGTCTCCAAAAAAGGTTTTGATATAATCTACAAAAGCAAACCAACACAACTGCATCATGACTGTAGTCATAAACAGAGAGCAATATGCACATTTGTATGAAGACAGTTACCCCTACGGAGAGCATGTTTGCAAAATACCTTCCTATGAGTGACACAACACAGTGGAAAAGGAGTCACGGGAAAGATGTGCACTAACTACAGAAGAAGGCATAATGCCAAGAACATGAAAACTGGAAATAATAGGTTGCAGCATTCTGTTCCCGTGAAGCTTCTTCAATTTCTCGTAGTATCACTGGCCCAGATCACCCTCTAGATGGGCTGGCCTTCCCAAAATTAGGACTGGAAACTCTGTATTTTGACTTGCAGCTCTTCCTCTCAGGAGTGTGTAAGTAGCCCCCCTCCAACCTACAGAAAGAATGGCGGGTAGGGGGTTCTAAAAATCAGATCTTAGATCTCTGTGAATGTCAAGAAATACACCAAAACCCAGGGCCTTTTGCATAAAGACCCTTTGCCTCCATGTTCATTGTTGCTCCTCAGCTGACATCCACGTTAGAATAAATGCTATTTGTCTTTTTATACTGCACAGCCACATGAACACTACAGTGTGTTTACTGTTTGGCTTTCAAAAAAAAAAAAAAAGAGCTAAGTATGCTAAATAGAAGCCTCTGCAAAGAGGGACTTGCAAGATGCTAAGCATATTCAGTGGAAGTTGAGGATGGTTGTTTGGCATCTTGCCAAGCTCTCAGCCTCTTACCAGATCAGACCCCACCTGGTAAAATTCTATGGAGGTATTCCTTCTCCTTGTTCTTGCTGTACCTGTGTCCAAAGTGCTCTGTGCATCTGATTTTCAACTAAATCTGGACACTACAGAAAGCCAATGTGAACTGGCTGTCCAAGCCAAAAACAAATTAGAAATAAAGTGATACACAAGGTCACCACGGGTGCCAGGCCTGGCTCTTTCTTGGCTTATCCTGCTCTACTGACAGAGCCAAAGGACTCTCAGATTTCTGTCTTACTTGGCTCATTCTCCTTGAAGTTCAGCTAAATTCAGCTACACTCTTTGTAATGTGGATACCAAAAGGTGGAGGCCAGCCAACACCACTCCTTTCCAGCTTCACTTAGCTACTTATCTAAGTTCCAGGGAGTACAAGGAGTATGTGTGGCTTACATTGCCTCTAACCACCTCCTTACTGAAACCTTTTCCAGCTCCTGAGTGTTATTTTTGAATGATAGAAGCTGCAAATATCAACGAACAAGAAATTCCTCCCAAACAGACAAATTAGCACTCACTTTACTGATTGAGGCCAAGAAGATAATCCATCTTAATATTGGCATCTAAAGCATTAATGTTTCTGCATCGATATACAATATGATAAATAAGGCATTGTTAATAAAGATAAGCTCAAAAAGTTTTAAGACCCTTAAGTTTAGGGTTCATTTTATCTGAACCACCAAAGTTGGTTCTTTGACCTTCACAAGAATGAATGCCTTTGCATAAGGAAAAGATGATGGATAAAGTTTCCACTATTTATTGCCCCCCACCCCCCAAAGCTATTCATCTCTCTAATGTTAAGAATGTTCACAGTCTATTTGTGTGCTGCAGCACTCTTATTTTATTTATTTTGAACAATAAGTTTAAACATGTTCTGGGGGAAGAAGAATCTTATATTTGCTCAATTAACAAGCCAGAGCATTTGGCAGGTCTATTCCTCAAACAACATAAAACACAAACACATAAAACAAAGGTGAATACAACATTTGAAGCCTACACAGGAAACAAATTTACCTTAAATCCCATCTGCCTTTATAGTCAAGTAACACTGAAGAGTGAATGAGAGCTAATATTTTTCCTGTGCTGTGTACACACTAATGATGCTATATAAATGTACTATTCTCATCATTTTTGTCATTTTATTTTCCCAAGTCCTGCTCTGTTTCACATGATGGGAGTAGACAAAATTGCAGCAGCACTCTAAGATTCATCAGTATGAGTCTCAACATATCAATTTTCAAGTGGAGCAACTTTAAACACATTGTAGGCTTTTAGTTTCCATAGAAAATAATACTTCTATTGTTTTCAAAGAAAACTGTAAGTACCTAAAATTACCACACTTTTAACATACTGACATGTTGATGGCCAGATGTTCTTTCAAGCTCAAAGTCAGATTGGCAGAAGTCAGAGCAGTTTAGAGGCTTACTTAATATATAGTATTTTAAATTTGGCAAGAATTACTATATTGAAAAAAGACAAGGTGACTTTCAATTTTTTTTTACTTTAGCACAGTTCTAAAGAGCTAAAAACTAATTTAACACAAAAAATGCTTTCATCCCACCCAAACTATGAGGTGAAGAGCTCCAGCAACAACAGTCTAAGGGTGTAAGGGGCACATGCTGTCTTTCTGACATCCTGAATTACTTTGATTTTTTGTATACCGGCACAATGTGCTGATATTTGTTGAAATCACAAAGCTGCAATATGAGTTTCATGACATACAAGGTCATCCCACTACAGAAACTCAGTGAGACACCACTTCTAGATTTAATTAAGTAGAGGCATTAGGTGCATGTGTAAAACTGCCATTGTTGCGAGTCTATGGTATGTATGGCCATGACTAAGGAAATGTAAGAGCATAGACTAAATGAGCAAGAAAACAAAAATAGCTGGATAAACTTTTCAAAAATCAGTTTTATGATTTTTGTCAGACATTGTCCCCCCCAGACCCACTGACAAAGGTTAATAGCCCCAGAGCCAGCAATTCAAAAGGGACCAGGGCTCCCAACTGCCACCACTACTATGGTGGCAGCAGCAGACGGTGCCTCGAGCCCTTTAAATCACCGCCAGAGTCCCAAGCAACGTGCTCCAGATAGCACCAAGGGCTGGCTGCCCCAGCCCCGCCCCTTTCGCCCTAGACCCCACTCCTTCCGGAAAGAAGGAGCCAGGTCCCCTAACCTTACCCAGGGGCCCGGTGAGTCTGTCAGCTTCCCTGTTTCCCCAGCCTTTTCCCTAAACAACAGAAAAGAAGTTGATTGCCTCATAACTGTTTTCATCACTCTGAAATGCTGGGGGAGGAAGGATTCAGGCTAAAACCACTCCAGGGAAAATGAAAATTAAGGTGCAGATCCAAATTTTCAAGCCTATATGCCAAAATTCTTCTAGAAAAACACAGTCATACAGACATCAATGTGTATGTACAAAACAAGCATAAACATGTATAAAATAAGTGAAAGGTTTTTTTTAATCACAAAGGGACATTGTCATACCAGATGGGGCTAGTACCCTACCCCTGACAGCAGCCAGGATAAGAAACTTCAGAGGAAGGTGCAGATAACCACACAGTGGACATTTGTAGAAGAACCTGCCGATAGAGAACATTTTCTCTAAGCCTGTCAGTCTGCAGTTGGCTAATGCCATGAACAATCAGTGTTTATATCCTTTCTGAAGAAAGATCTTTTTAGCCTGTCTAATCTGTGGATATTCTCATGATACATATACATATCTAATTCTTTTTGGAATCTTACTAAACTCTTGAGCTGATCTTTGTGATCTATTGTGGTAATGATTTTCAAAAGTTAATTAGGCATTGTGTAAAATGTATTTATTTTTCACTGCTTTCAATCTGTTGCCTTTTGATTTTATTCAATTATTCCCCTTTACTCCTGTTTTGTATGAAAAAGCAAATAGGAGTGCCTAACTTACTTTCTGTATATATCACACATTATTTTGTAGACTTTTATCACAGCCCCTCTTATTTGTTTCCTCTTTAAACTAAACAGAACCGATCTTTTCAATCTTCCCTCACAGAGAATTAATAATGGTTATCATCTGTCTGTGAACTCCATCTATTTGATGCTCTATATTAAAGATTTTCATTTAGCTACCCACAATGATGCCCAGGTCTTCTTCCTAAAAGGACACAATTAATTTAGAACCCATAAAATGTCTGAGTTATTCAAGTTATTCCTTCCAATGTGTTTTACTGTGTATGTGTCAACTCTGCATTTTGTTTATCATACAATGTCCATTCATCCAGCTTTGATAAGTGTCTCAGTCCTTCACAATCTTACCTAGTCTTGACAAACTTACAGCTTTGTATTAAGTGCAAATTTTGATCCCACTGTGTTAATTTCCTTTTCCAGATCATTAGTTAATACATTAAAAAAAAAAACCCAGTCCTGATACTGAATCTTGTGATACTGCATATTTATATTACCAGCTCAGCTATTTCATTCTAAAGTTCCTTCAGAATTCTTGGCTATCTACCATCTGATTCTCATGGTTTGTTCTTTAGTCAATTCCAGAATCTTTGCTTTGACATCTATAATTCTGACAGCACCACCTTTCTTACACAGAGAGCAGGTGTGAGGTTGGTACCTTCCCAACTTCCCTTTCTGAGAAAATGATGAAAAAATAATTTGGCTTCCCTGCAATTCCTTCTCATCTTTACGAGTTTCATTTACTCTGTACGGGCAAGTCTGCACTACAGCACTACATCAGCACAGCTGCACTCCGCCACTGTAGTGCATCCGGAGAAGATGTACTATGCCGATGGGAGCGTGCTCCTGTTGAAATTACACCACTTCAGTGAGAGTGGAAGTTATGTCAGCAGAATCCACCCCCCATCGATACAGCACTGGAAGAGAAAGTGTGTAGGTTTATGTAGCTTGCATTGCTCAGGGGTGTGGCTTTTCACACCCATTACTGAGGTAAGTTACACTGACTTAAGCATTATGTATCTAGGAGGGATATGAAAATAGTTAACTGGTTAAATAAGAGTACTTAACTGGTTAACCATTTTGACTGAGCCCCTCGGTGGCTGGGGCTGCTCTAACCTCACACAGCTGGCCATTGTGGAGATTGCTGCCAATGGTCAATTAATCAGTTGCTTATTTGTATGTTTACCTGTTAACCTCTTAACATCCCAGTAGACAAGCCCTTAGTGGCGCCACCAAATTTCCATTCAGGATTCCTGCTTCTGAAATAACTCCTTGTTATCTATTTTTAATTAATTGGTTATTTGCTCTTTAAAATACTTCTCCTTCAGTTCGTCAAGACAAGACACAAAACCGGGTCTTAATTGTTTCCCCTTTTCATCAAAACTCCTTTTTAAAAAACCTGCTTCCTCCTCCTGCTTATGGGATAACTTCACCCTGTTGGTTCAGCATTCTCCAGTCAGAATAATGGTTACGTGACCACTAACACCTCTCTGCCAACTGATCATTTACTTTATTCCTCTGACGTTATAAACCAGTCCTCAATTCTCAAGGGTCAATGGATTGTCTAATAGAAGTTCATAAATAATAAGAAATGACAGATTATAATGTAATAAACCACCCAGTAGAGCTTTGTTTTATCTTACAGCAGCCTAAACACCAAAGATAAATATGTTTAATCATCCATCATTTCCAAGTTACATCCGTGATTAAAATATTGAACTTGCAGTATATGATTTCCCATTTGTATAACTGCTCACACAAACACCTCTTGCATCTGAACTGTCAAGTTCAATAAATAACTTGGTTCATAATACTTTTTCTTTATATAACAAGCTAATCTTGTTGCTAATTTGAGGTTCATTACAGGAGATACATAATTACCCCGTACTAGCTATTAGGCTGCACGAAAGAAGTGAAAGTTTTTTACTCACACAGAAAGACTTTGCCACACAAGATCATGTGACCTGTGGGTTGCCGTAACTTTCCCCCAACAGCAGCCAGGATAAGAAACTTCAGACTTCAGAAACTTATTCCACTACCCTCAGCTTCTGCAAATTATTTAGTTTGCAGACTATGGCAGAAACATGCCAGCTAAGACAGAAATGGCATACCATGTGCAACATGCCTGACACATGCTTTCTCCTATGGAGGATGATCTTCCTGTTGGACTGAACTGCTCGACTATCATGATATAGTCAAAGGAAAGCTCTGGAATTTGTGTAAGTTGCCATGAAAATTGTCACATTATTGTAGGGGTTTGGAAAGCCTGGTAAGTTTTGAAATTAATGACACTAAAATTTATAGGCACTTTTCTTAAAAAAACAAACAAACCCCACATAAGATGCCAACTGCAGACAAGTGCATTGGTGGATACAACAATTAAAGGTAAAACAAGTAAAATCAAAGCCCTCCCACCCCAAAAGCTCAAAAAATGTATTCAAAGAACAGGTTAAGACGGCATGAAGGGATACAATAGAACGCGCACTGCAAAACAGATCATGACACAGTGAGATAAAAGCAAGACTTAAAAAGATATTTTCTGTATATTGCTTGTGTCGGAGAAGCACCCATGAATGTGTGAATAACAGGGAACGAAAAGGCCTATCCAGCATTCGGCCACACAGACTGCCCTGGGCTCAGCCTGAGGACTGATGCTCTCGATCCTGTACGGATGCGCTGAAACACCCAAACACCACAAAGCCTGGCTGAATGCTGAGGTGGAGCCCGGGGTGTCCAGGCATAGGAATTCCAGGGACTCATATCAGAAAAATGCAACACAATTTGGCAGAAGGAAATAGAACTTATTAGCTTGTGTGGGATACAGTGAAAGATGCACTCACCTATGAAGTAGGCCAGCAGGATGGCAAGCAGAACTGCAGCAGCAATAGCTGATAAAGCAGCACATTTCCAGCTACAATATTTAGAGGGTTTTTTCAGCTTGAATGCATTTCTGGAGAAAGTATTTCGAGGCAACAGTCTGGGAGGTGGTGTATAAACTGTTCCTGAGGTTAGAGGGTATCCAGGGGAAGAACTACTGAACAGAGGGGTGGTTCCAGATGATGTCTTAAACAAGAAATGCCTGAAACGAAAGAAGAGACACAGTTAAAAAGGTGCAGTGTTATAGTTAGAGAAGAATATCCTCTTTGCACCTGCTTCCATTATGTCTGGAATCTCCTTTTTGACCTGATTCACAGTAGAGATGTTAAAATTAGGTGATTTTAGTAATGGAGTAGTCCACGGAATTTTTATCGACTACTCGATTGGGGAAGGCAGACATCTCAGTCCCGACTAGCGCTGGGACCAAACCCCATTGCAGCTCCACAATTTAAAAGCCAGTAGGTGCCAGGTAGCCTTACCCCAAGCTCCTACTGTGTTTTAAATTGTAGAGCCACAGTGGGGTTTGGTCCCGGCAGAAGCTGGGACTGAGATGAGCTGCACGTCCAGCTGGTAGCCTCCCCGTCTGCGGGAGGTCCCAGCTCCCCACTGGGACCCCCATGGACAGGGGCTGCTGCCTGCAAAGCAGCCCCTGTCCACAGCGCCTGTCTGCAGAGGGTCCCAGCAGGAAGTTGGGACTCCCTGCAGCCAGCGGCTGCTGCCCGCGAAGCAGTCCCTGTCTGGGGTGCCTGTCAGCAGGTACTCTTTCTGCTGGGACCCCTCTGTGGCTAGGGGCTGCTGCAGGAGGAGCATTCCCTACTCCCTCTTGCTACCAGCTCCCCCTTTGCTGTCTTTGATATAGAGGCAGCCCGGGGGGAACAATATGAGTAGTCAACTTGACTACCCCATAGGCTTATCAGACTAATTGACTACTCTCATACATCCCTAGTTCACAGTGTTGCCATCATCTTCCCCGGCAAGTCACTTCTCACAGCAGTACCTCTAAGAAGCCAAACAAACACTTGTCCCACCCTATCTGCTTAAAGAAATGTTAAGAAAATTGATGACAGAAAAGGATAAAATAAATCCTGGAACTAACACAATATGTTTTAAGTTTCCTCATTTAATCATTTTACATTCCATATCCCTTCCTCCATCAACACCTCATCTACTTCTGCTTTAAATTATTCAGGGCATAGGCCTAGGCCTTAAATTTTAGGCTGTCATAACTTCATAGTCTTCAGTGATGCTACTGCTGATTTACACTGGGATGACAAAATAGAATCAAGTCCCCTGTGTCCTGACTGTCTGTAATGTGCCTAGCAAACATTTGGACATTGCATAAAGTCAGTGATAAACAAACAGTAAAGAAAATCATCTACAATTCCTCCACTTAATATAAAAGTAAAGACTACATGCAAATAATCAGTGACTCTTACAGAGAAAAGAGGAATATAAATACAGCTATTTTTAAATTCTTCCTCTCCCCTCTATTTTTAATTTAAAAATAAAACCCAATTATTATGTTAATGAAAGAGGCCAGTCTGGCAGTTCTGGATACCTCAGTTATTCACATCCGGGGGAGGGGTGCATGTCCCCCAGCTGGGGTAGGTCCAAGTTCGCCTGCCCCCTTGTGCTTCCCAGCCAGAGTGAGGAATGCAGCAAACTGTGCACTTTTCCCTCACTCCCTGACAAAGGGGAATAGCTAGCAATGTTCCTATAAGAAGGAGGGGGGAGGGCAGATGCAGCCCCCACTGCCCTCCCTAAAGGGCATCTGCAGGGTGGGGGGCTTGTAGCTGGAGCAGTCCCAGAGAGGGTAGGGGCGGGCACACCGCCTGCCAATCCCTTTAACCTGCCTGATGAATCCGTCTCTTTTCTGTAGGTTTTTATGCGTCCCCATATGCATGGGGTGGGGAGGGGTAGTGCTTCACACCCTCTCCCCTGCACAACCAAACCGTGATCTTGCTTTAAGTTATGATAAGAGGAAGCTGCACACCAAATTTGGTGGTCCTAGTTCTTACCATTTAGGAGTAATTCTTGAACAAACACAGCTATAGACTTGCTTGCTCACTCACAAACTCTCTCAAATATATAGTAAATTATATTAAATTATTTGTGTAACAGGTAGAGCATAAGCAACAACTGTTCAGCTGTACAATCAGAAACTGGCTCACCACTGTACTTTGAAAACCTGATCATGAGTGGACTGTAAGGGTTAGAGGACAGTTGAACCTCCCTTTATTCTTTGGACTCCCTGCTGAGTCTGCCAATGTAGGTGCTGATTAGTTGCACAGGTGGGGGTGCTTCTGGACCTGGGCATCTATCCGCTGTAGCCTAGCATGAGTTCACCAACACATTGCACATAAGCCACTGAACCCCCCTGGGAGGTAACATTTCTAAATGTGAAAGCAGATATTTTTACTTGGACTGTCCTTGTCTGCACAACAAATCCCAAAAATTGCAAGGGGAAGGGAGAATTGTATATGAAAAAAAATTACGGACATCTGAAAATCTGGGATCATTACTGATTTCTTACTGCCACAGGAGATTTGTTTGATCACGTCACTCACTGTTATATTTTAAAGCAGGTATAGGGATGCTTTTGTGGGTTGGGGCCATTGATCCACAGAAAAAAATCAGTCAGGGGCCACACACAAATATGAAGCAAAAAGAGGTGTGTCCCTCAACTCAGAAGCAGGAAAAAAAAAGACACTTCTCTCAGTCACCTCAAGCTCTAGCGCCACAGCGGGAAGAGGAGAGGCCACAAGGCTCAGGACTTACATGGGTCTGGATTAACTCTTCTGGGGGCCTTGGGTTAGTGGATTTTGTGGCGCCCCAAGAATCTGGGGTGGGGCCAAAAATAAGGAGTTCAGTGTGTGGGAACAGACTGCCAGGGAACAGGCTAGGTATAATGGTGTTGGGTCAGGGTGGGATGTAGGGTGCAGGAGGAGGCTGGGATGAGGGTGTGGAGTATAGACAGGAGGTAGGTGCAAGAGCAGCTGGGCTTGTGGGCTATAAGTCTGGACAGGAGGGAGAGTGCAGGAGTAGGATGGGGGTGGGAGTGCCGTGTCTGGAAGGGAGGGAGGGTGCAGATGCATGGTGGGGGTTCAGGGTCTGGGTGGAATGGAGGGTGCAGGAGCGGGATGGGAATGTGGGATTTAGGCCGGAGGGGGCATGGCATGGGGGTGCTTTTTAATTCATTGTGGGTTTAGCTACAATGGCTTGCTACATTCCACATCCTAATGACATAAAACAAACAAACAATGGGTACTTAAGAATACTTAGCACCTTCATGTAGCACTGAGCACCTAATTGACTCTTCTTTAACCTTTCCCCCCCTTTTTTCCCCTTCTCTCCCCCTGCCCATCCACTATTTATTTAGAAACTGGACCTTTAATAACTCCATTCATCTGAAGAAGTGGGTTGTGCCCACAAAAGCTCATGATACCATCTACATGTTTTGTTAGTCTCTATGGTGCTGCAAGACTATTTGTTGTTTTCTACGTTTTTCCAGTTACAGACTAACATGGCTACCCCTCTGAACCTGATCTGGTGTTAGTTTAGACTCCAAGCTGACCAATTAAGTGCCTTATGTATCACCTGAGATGGCACTGTCAAGCTGTGGTAACTGTTTAGCTGTAATTCTCAGACCTGGAAGTGATATCACTACACATTCCAATTAGCTTGAGTTTGATTAAGGCACACAGCTAGATCTAAAATGTGCAATATCTGTGTGTTTATTAGTTTAAGTAAATCCCTATCTTTCCTAATAAACATCCTTTCTACTCTGGCAAGCTTAGATGGCTTTCCTGTGGAATTTATAGTCCAACTAATATTCTGAATTCAACACTGTCTTCTTGACAATGCTTGGAAAGCATTCTAAATCTGTAGGAAAGAGACCTGCCAGAGTTACAACTAAGAATGAAGAGAAAGAAAATAACTGGCAAGAACTCTGCAAGGTCCTAAATGCCTCCTACAATCAAAACATGTTGAGGGGTGTCAGCAAATTGCAAAATTGGGCCCATAGGGTTTTTTTTAAATTAATAATAGGTTTTATTTCAGAGGTAACCAATGCTAATGGTCTGAAGAAACCAACAAGTGGATCACTATCAAACCTCTTATTATGAGCTTTAAAATCAATATTTGGTCACTGTTTATTATAACAATAATTTGGAAGTCTGAAACTAAAATCTGTTTCCCGGGTACGTGTGCCCCGTCAGTACTGACAGGAACACTCATTTTTTAAGGGAACATTGAAACATTTGTTTCTAAAAAACCCCCAATATATAATAAAGTGAGCGCCTGAACTTTGCAAAGAAGCCAAGAAAATAAAAGGTAGACCATGCTGTGGCTCTGCCGACTTTGACAAGCTCAGTGTAGCACTACATACTGGAATTTTCAGATGGTCCCTGAAAATGTGCCTTGCTGATACAGTTATACAGCCTGGTGAACAGTGAATCAGTTATTCTTGTTCATTGTTTAGTTTTTAAAGAACCCAAAGGATGGCCAGCACCTTACCATTAGAACCAAAATATAGCCCTGATGGAAGTGGACACAAGTTGATCACAGTGTCATTCCTGTTGTTCTAGCTCAGGGGTCGGCAACATACAGGCGCACATGCCACAAGTGGCATGCAAGATGATTTTGAGTAGCATACAGGGAGCCTCACAGCACCAGCTCTGGGGGGCAGCAGCAAGGGAGGTGAAGAAAGCAAATTCACCTCCTCCCGCACTGGCCACAGAGCTATACGCGGAGGAGCACTACCCTGCCTCCCTCCATGGAAAAGTCCCACCTGCCGCTGGCGTCCTCCTTGGTTGCTCCCATGGGGTAGGTTCCAGATTGGGCTGCGTGGGGCCCGGTCAGGCAGGACGGGCTCTCGTGGTGCATGAGCAGCCGACGCCTTCCCCCTTTCTTGGAAGCAGGTTAGGTTGCACTGCTCCCAGTGGTGGTGGAAGGAGGCAGCGCTGGGGCTGAGGACCCTGCACATACAGGATGCAGGTGAGGGCTTGGGGCCTTACAGGGCTTTGCACCCACGGAGACTCGGTCTGGGGGCACGCAGATTCGTAAATAGAAGTGAATAAGTTAAATCTTGGCACGCCACTTCTGAAAGGTTGCTGACCCCTGTTCTAGCCAGTCCTTCAGCTACCTGCTGGCCAGGCTGTCAGTGGCACCAGACAGCCAATTGCCATAGTGCACTGCATCCCAGAACTCCTACATGATCTGCCAGCCTTCCAAGTAGGTGGGATTACAGGCACCATGCTCAGCATCAATATTAGTATTTACTTATATAATAAAAATCCTTAACAAGCTCCACAGAAGGAAACCTTACATAATCAGCAGTTGGCTTGGAAACCTAAGTATCTCAGACATTTTTCACTAAAAAAAAAAAAAAAAAAGACTCTCTCCTGAGCTATTTGCAAAACTATGACTAAAGAAACAGTGTCATTCCAACCATTTACTTAATGAAGAGTGTTCTCTAATAAATCTTCCTGTCAAATGACGTGGCCATTCTTTACTGCCTCTAGCTAATAATGCAGTGGCAAGATTGGTTAAGTGTTAGAAATATTACAAACCGTTGTTTTTCACATTTTTCTAAGTGGACTATGAACATTTGCTCATGGCAGAAGCTGAAATGAAAAGGTTTCAGCCCCAATGTCTTATCCTTTTAAATTAAAAACAAATCTCTTAGACTATATTCCACTTAGAAGTGTGCAGGAAATAACAGAGAATGGTTTCAGATGTTTGTAACTGTCCTAACAAGACCAACTTTCATTAATTAAAATGAAAATTGGCAAGAGGGGGCAAAATAGGGCTGCCTGAGTTACACCACAGCATCTGAGATTTCCATTCCTCCTCTCTGAGTGCCAGGCTGATCGCTCCAATGCTCTTTCATTAGCCTCACCCCAAATTTCCCCATACCATCATTATACCACAACCCCTTTCCAGTTTCAAGCCTAAAGGGCTTTATTAAAGAGGTTTTTTTCCTGTTAGCTTCTTTTTTATCCCTTAGAGCAAATCTCAGCAGTTTCGAGAAGCACAAAAGTACAGTCCTTGTGCTGCCTTGATCTGAAATGTCACGTTTTTTTAACCCAAGATTTCTAAGTGCTGTTCAGCTAACAGAGGGAGCTACAATATATAAACAAGTTTGAATATAATGCATTGTTCGTGTGAACTTAGGTATAGTGAAACTCTGGTCACAGTGAAACAGAATGAATAAATATGGAGGAAAGTGCCAATCACAATACTGCTTCATAAATGAGGAAACAAATGACTTAAGTACAAGAGGGATTCACTTACATTGTGACCAAACTACAGATACAGAAAGTTACACCTGGAAAATACACACATGCGTACATAGAAACACACAATTAATGCCTAGTGTAGAATGAAATTTGATGAAGAAAGGCAAATAAGAGACTCTGATGAATGCATGAAACTGTGCTATTCTCAAATGTATGCCTGTAGGTGAGGTAAAAATAGACAAGATACATTTGAAAAATGAAATAAACCTTTGATTATTGTCACATTTTCCAGGTCCTGTCTACGTCCTTTGAAAGCTTAGAGTTTATTGTCTCAAAGGAGTACTTTTTATAAAGTGGCCGGCAGTAAATGGTACAGTACCACATAAAACTACAGTAATTAGGTTTTCAAAAGTTGTAATAAAACATTTAACTAGATATATGTTAAATAACCACCATGCTATTCCACATAATTGACACTCTGTTCAGAAAAGATGAAGACTAGAATACCAGAGGTAAAGCAGGTCAAGATGGAAGAGCATTGACAGAGCTGCACAAGAAAATTGGAGAACTTAATGGTTAATATAATGGCATTTCACATTCACTTCACGTTCCAGTTGAGTCCAGGTTGAGCTTTTAAAAGAAATTAATTGACTTGCCCTAGGTTGGTCCCTACATACCAGTGATCCACACAGTCAGAAAATCTCTGGGTGGGATTTGACATGCTCCATAACAAACAGTTGTGTGTGGACCAAAGAGAGTGCAATCCATAATCATTTCTCTGTATTAACTATCGTGTATTCCTGATAAGACTGGGGAGACCTTGCACCATGGCTGCCTACAACACATCATGGAAAGGAATTCACCTCTTTCATTTCCTGTCCAATTAACTTTAAACAGAGTCTATATTTTAAAGTGTAAAATTGTAATTAAACAGATAAATCAATAACCAGCTGTTGTAAGCATTCTCTGCAGCTGGTTAGTACTACAGAGAAGAACACATTTTCCAGCCCTAATTAACATCACAGATCTTAGCACCAAGACAAGAACTCCTCTATGAAAACAATACACATTGGGTTAAGTGGCGCAATAGATTTAATTTACCTTCCTCGGATAGAGAATGGGAGTACAATTATCTTTGGGCAACAAGTGAATTGAGTTTGACAGTGTCACCCAGTCTATAATAGATTTTTGTCCATATCACAAAACTATTATGTGATTCTGCATAGTTGACATTCTCTGCCCTGGAACACACCAAGAGTAGAAAAGCAAGGATGCTGCAATTCAAGAACTGAAGTGTGTAGGGAATGTTTTAAAGCTCCACACTCTATATATATCTTAGGTTAATGCTGTCCTCGTCTTAAACAATGCTAGCTGCCCCTCAAATTCACGAACATTAAAATGTATCAACTCTTTTTCTCCAAACAATGTCTGCTCACAGTGTATGGCACCAAAGGCAGAATGGCACTATTAGAACAGGGAATGGCCCCATTAGAAAAATGTCACTGAGGCAAGGGGAAAAGCAGATTTAAAAAAGATTACTTATCTGTAACTATAAGTTCTTCTGTCTGTATTCCATGCGCTGGTGAGCACGTGTACCATGAACCCAAGTCCAGAAATTATAGTAAGAATGGTTTGTTAGCCCATACATGTGCTGTAGATATCCTCTTGCTCTCACTTGAGGGCATAAAGGGCAGTGCAGGCTGACTTTAGTTCCTCCTCTTACCGTGAATTCAATAGGATTCAAAGCAGAGGGGATGGAGGATGGGCAGTGGAATGAAGATAGGCACATATCAAAGAACTTCTGCTTACAGCTACATAATGTTGAGTGATGGTTCGTAAATGTATTCCATGTGTGGGAGATTACAAACTGATATGAGATATTTCTATACCAACATAGGCATGTGCAGCATATTTCATTAGGGTGTGCACCCAAAGAATTTTTAAAAATGTACTTTGACCCCCATTAGCCACACCCCTGACCCTGTTAGCCACGCCCCTGACCACCATTGGCCACACCTCTGGAGGTAACACTCTCTGGGCAAGATGGACACATGACCAAAAGGTGTCATGTGACCCCCCCCAAGGACTTTTCCCACTATCCTCCTACCAATAGGGATTAGTTTGCCCCCAAACTCCCCTCATGCAACTATCCTGCAGTTGCATTACCCCAATGTGTGTGACATTAACTCGGGGTGGAGAGGCTGGGGGAAGTGTTCCCTCTAAGAGTTTCCTCCCATGAGCAGAATGAATTTTGTGTTGTGCACCAGTACTGAGTTCATGTGGCTTGTTTGGATGTGTCACTGTGGCACCCAAATTAATAAATATCTCAAACCTCTACCTTTTCCCTCTGCTGCCATGTCTCCTCCCCTTGCTCCATCAGCTCCCCTGGTGCCTGCTGCCTCCCAACCCCTCACCCTCCTCTGCTGTCCTGACTCCTGCCCTTCTCACTGCCCTCAGCCTTCCTGAGACCTGCCCCCCATCACCAGCCTTTCTCTCCCCCCTGTGCCCACTCCTCCAGTAGCCCCACTCTGATCATGTGAGCTACCCCTCCTCATCCCCTCTCCTAAAACCTTCCTCTACACACCTGCCCTGCCTCTCTCCTCTGGTGCTGGTCCCTCCCCTGCAGGTGTCTGCCCTTCTGCTTCACCCCAGAATCCCCTGGGACCTGCACCCGCCTGGTGCCTCCCCTTCCCTCACTGCCCCTGCCCCTTTTTCCTGATGCCCACCCCTCACCATCCTCTGCCCCCATTCCCTCATGCCCCTGTGCCTCACACATGCCTTGCTCCATCCCTGCCTTCCTCATGGCTACCCCTTCTTTCAGCCTTCTCCCAGCACCTCCTTCTCCCCTCTAGCCCCAAAGCCCTTACCTCTCCTCTCCCAGCATCACCCTGTCCCCCCTCCCATTGACACCTCCCCTCCTGCCCTTTTCCTCATTGTCTCCACTTGGCCCCCTGGCATTTGCCTCTCCTCTACCCTGTCCCTTAGTGCTTTCCCCTTTCTTCTCCTGACCTGCCCCCTCCCTTCAGCACAATCCCCTTCCTCTCCCACCCCTTCCTCTTATTTTTTCCCCTCTCCTGCCCCTCCCTTCCTTCCCTTCGGCTTCTGCCTTCCAATTCGCGGGGCTGGAGTCAGAGCTGGCCTAAGCTACAGGCCAGCCAGGCCCTAGCTGGGGCGCCCCCGGGGCGCCGTGCGGTGCTGCCGGGCCGGGCAGGGGCGTCCCCAGGGTGCCTAAGGGGAGCCGCGTGGTGCTGCAGGGCTGGGCAGGGGCGTCCCCAGGGCGCCGCATGGTGCTGCTGGGCTGCGGGGCGCCTCAAGGGGGGCTGTGCGGTGTCCCCAGGGCACCTCAGGGGGGGCCTCGCAGTGCTGCCGGGCTGGGTGGGGGCATCCCTGGGGTGCCTCAGGGGGGCTGCGCGGTGCTGCCAGGCCGGGCAGGAGGTGCCCCCGGGTGCATAAGAGGCGGTGCTGTGAGGCCCGGAGCACAAAAATGGCTCGGGCCGGCCAGCATTTGTAGTAGGGCCTCAGCTGCTTGTGGAGCTGGGCCGCACGGCTTGAAAGTGCCAGGCCGTGACATCACGCCACAGACAGGTGTCTTCCCTCTCACCTGTTGCGCGGCATTTCAGCACGCCGCGCATGCGCTCTCTCTGCCCCACAGTGACCCGTAGATGGCCGTGGGGAATTTAAAGTGAGGGTTTGCGGCGCCCCGTCACAAATTCCTCTCCTCCTCCAGCAGCCGCTAGCTGGCCCGAGACATTAGGCGTGCCTAGGCACACCCGGCACACCCTGTGCGCACGCCTATGTATACCAAGCGTGGCCAAACTGCGGTCTTTGAACCACATGAGGCTCTTAGGCAGGGCAGCTGCTGCTCATGGAGCTTGTGGCTTCAGCTCTGCAGTGGGGTACGGAAGCACAGAGCTTCCTCCCATAGCTACAGCCCTGTGCGGCGCAGAGGCTGTGGGCTTGCCAAGCAGCAGGACGGGCTGGCATTCGCAGCGCTAACCCTGCCGGAATGTGCGGAGACGTGGGGCTTTCAGCCCTGCAGGAGGAGGAGCACTGTGGCTTGGGGCTGGCAACGAGCTGGTGCCTAGGCTTCGGGTTAGGCCTCACATCCTCATTGTAACAGGAAATTAGAATAATAGAATCATAGAGCTGGAACAGATCTCAGGAGGTCATCGAGTCCAGCCCCCTGCCCAAGGCAGGACCAATCCCAACTAAATCAACCCAGCCAGGGCTTTGTCAAGCTGAGACTTAAAAACCTGTAGGGATGGAGATTCCACCACCTCCCTAGGTAACCCATTCCAGTGCTTCACCACCCTTCTAGTGAAATAGTTTTTCCTGATATCCAACCTAGACCTCGCCCATTGTAACTTGAGACCATTGCTCCTTGTTCTGCCATCCGACACTACTGAGAACAGCCTTTCTCCATCCTCTTTGGAACCTCCCTTCAGGAAGTTGAAGGCTGCTATCAAATCCCCCCTCACTCTTCTCTTCTGCAGACTAAACAAACCCAAATCCCTCAGTCTCTCCTCATAGGTCATGCGCTCCAGTCCCCTAATCAAATTGAATCATGGCAATGCCGTGCAAGGTCCTCTTGCATGCTGCACACTACATGCTGCATTTTCTGTTCATTAAGCTGCATTTGCATAGTTTTAGATGTGTTAACCCTAAGTTAGTTTTGTGGATGGCAATGACATCTTCAAACTGTAAGCACCACCAGTATGAAGAAGAAAATGGAAGTTTTCAGCCAGATGGGGAGGAAGATTTTGCATTTACTAATAAAGGTGGCAAACCCCTGTACCTAATCAGCCATGCATTGCTCTTTCACTACAAAGTGAGCAACTGCAAACATCACTCACAACAACTTTTCATTGAAGTACCCTCCTGGATCAGCAATTAAGGAAAAACAAGCTAACCACTTTAAAATTACGTCTCAGCGGCAAACTGATACTACTTGCTGCATTCAGTAAAGAAGCTGACAACAACTGAAACAGGTATTATTATCGCACGGAATATCGCTCCCGCGAAATGTCCATATTGTGACAGAGAATTTGTTAAGATGAATGCTGCAGAAGTGGTTTCAATTTTAGATCCCAGTAACACAAACCTTCAAGGACTAATACAGCAAATTCTGCTTCATGCCACACTACAGAGACATGGCTATCCCAGATCAGTGGCAATATTGCAAGTAACATGCAAAATGATGTAAAGAATTCCCTAGTATTCAGCCTAGCTGTTGATGAATTCTTGGATAGTCAAGATAAACCACAACTAGCAACATTTGTCTGCTATATTTCCGCAGATGTAATTGTGTGAGAAGAAATGTTGTACTCAGGGGCGCTAAAAAAAACAACCTGCGGTGTTGTCATAAAGAATGCACTTGACAAAGCATTGACAAATGCCGATGGATCACGGATAAACTTGTCAGAGTTGCAATAGATGAAGCACCTGCAATGGTGAAGAAGAAAGCCTTACTGAACTCTTAAAAAGTGATTCCAGGTAGCTGCTTTACATATCTCTAGTAGAGGCACTTCAGCATATGCAGTAGGGGTTGCTTACAATCTGGTGGTATGAGCCTTCACTCCCTCGGGTATGAGGGGGTAGCGCAGGATGTGATCTAGGTGATAAAGGATAAAACAATGAGAGATCCATTTTGATAGTTTCTATGCAGATATAACTTGCCCCCCTGATTTCTCTGCTATGGAAACAAATAGGTAGGGTGTCTTTCTACTATCTTTGTTCTTTGTAGATAAAAGGGCAAGCACCTCCTCTCTCCATTCAAGGTATATGGTTTAGGAAAATATATGAGTATGTGGGTGGCTTGATACACATGAAACTCAGAAACTAGTTCAGGGATGATTTTTGGGTGGGAGAGTAACCTTTTATTTATAGAAGGTAGTATACAGCAGATCCTGCAGGAGTACCTCCAACTCACTGTCTCTTCTGGGAGATGTAATTATGATGACATGGCCTAATTGCAATAGGATGAGTGAAGATCATATGGTTATCCACCAGTGATGAAAAGCACTGATTCCTGCTCAGTGCACCTAAAGAGAAGTTTAGAAGATGTAGAGAGCCAAGAGCGCTCTCTTTGATGACAAAGAGATCATATGGAATTTTAGCTTTTGTATGAATATGTTCAGTTGATGTAAGTCAAGAATTGGCTCCCATCCTCTACTTTTTTGGGGGATGAAAAGTAAGGGGAATAGAACCTTTTCCCTATGATGAGGTGGAATCTTCCTATTGCTCATGGAGGAGGAGAAGCAAATCCACTTCCTTCTGGAGAATCTCCTTGAGACAGTGGTCCCTGAATAGGAAGTAGAAAGGGAGTTTCTGGGTGGGAGCTGTCAAAAATGCAGATACCCACTGTGAATAACTTCCAGTACCAATTTACTGGTAGTTAGGGCCTTCCAGCTTCCGGCAAATTGGGTAAGACAGCCTCCAAAAATCTGACGAGGGAATAGATGTGGCATCAGTAAAGAGACATGGGTCTCAACAGTCCCATCAAAATAAAACTCTTTGGCTGAGTAAGGATGTTGCAGAGGCTGAGCTCCAGGGCCTGCAAACCCTCTTCTTTCACATGGTGGTCCCTGAGGACACTGATGATAAAAAAGAAGGAGGAGGTGGTCTCAATCTATACTGTGTTCTCCCTTGAAGATAGGGGTATAGATGCCCAGAGAGAGACTCTCTCTTCTCAGAGAACAGATTGATCATAGCAAAGGACAGGCCCTGGGTGGAACTCTTCACATTTCTATGGAAACCTGAGGATTTTAACCATGAGTCTCTCCTCCCAACAACAGCTGTGGCCATTCCCCAAGACACAGAATTCATAGCATCCACTGTGGCCTGAAAGGATGTTCTGGCTGCCAATTTGCCCTCATGAATTAAGGCCTGGAAATTAAGGCTCTATCCTCTTCCAGGAGCTTCTCCTTAAACATTTAGAAACTTGGTTCTGATTCCAGCTGTCTAGGGTAGGGCTCCCATGGCTCTCAGTAGTGCCAATGGGATGGATCAATTAGCAGAAGAGGATTCCATTGAATAAGTCACCACTTGTCACTTTGCCAATCTTGTCGTGTCTGAGGCAGAGATTCTGATCTTCTAGGCCTTCTGCCTGGGGCTGCCTCTTTCAGGTACTACCCAGACTGCTGAGGAGCTTCTCACTTATTGGAAGAAAAGCCCGGAACCCGGCCCACCAGTGGAAGTGATGGTAGCAATGGCTGCATACCAAGGCCAGCAAATGAGATGAGAGAACAACTTTGCATCCTCAGAATAGCCTTTTTCTCTGAAGTAACAACGTTCCAGAATAGAGACAGTCCTAACAGAAGGGGTGAATGAGAACGGGGAAAGCAAAAATGTATTCTAGGGAGACATAGGTCTCAGATGGCCCGGGGGCTGGGGAGAACTCAGTGGTGGATCCAGAGCTTTCCTGGTCACAGAGACAAATGATAAGTGGACATCCAGCTAACTAAAATCATGCTGGATCACGGAAGTTGCTGGACTAGAAAGTGCTGGACTGCTGAGGTTCAACCTGTTCTCCACAAATATAACGCTTTTCATCAAGACAAAGGATCTTCAGAAAGCAATCCCTATTCCTATACCTTCTTTATGACAGCCTCCCAGGGACCATTCTAGCATAAATATGGAAAAACTCCTCTGCTTTCAACGGAGTTTCTCTTAGGGATATAATAGTGTAGTTGATTAACCGATTAACCGAAAAGCAAAAGCTTATAGGCTAATGCTATAGACTACATGAACTCCCTCTCCCCACTATGCCAGTAAATTTTTTAGCAGGCTGGCCAGCAGCCTGGCTCAGTCCTGACTTGTGCCAGGTCTGGGACATACCCCTGCTGCAGCTCTGAATTTAAAGTGTATTAGGAGCCCGGTGGGCAGACAGCCTGTCTCAGTTTTGGCTTGTATAGGGTCCAGGAGCTCAGACCACCCCCGACAGGAGCTGCTGTCACCTTGCACTGCTGCCTCTGTTTCAGAGGCAGCAGCCTTGGGCATCCGGTCCACAAGGAGAACTGGTTTTTGAACTGGCTCCCCTGGCAGACCAGCTCCCTCTGGGCACCTCCAGTGTGGAGTTGAGAGGCCTCCTCGGCAGTGGGGCCAGAGCTCACTGGCTGGTGGGCCCACCCTCAGGGATTACAGAATAGTCGAGTAACTGTTAAGAATTCATGAGGTTAATCGACTATTCAATTAACCGATATATAACATTCCAAGTTTCTCTGGATTTACATGGGATAAACTGAAAGCAGACTCAGGGTCATATCATGTCAATCTGATCTCTTTTACACTAAAGTAAAGTAGGAGAAAATTCACTGAAATCAGTGTAACTACATCAGAGTAAAAACAGAGAGAAAATAATCAGTCATAAACCTCAAAACACATATTCTTCTCTTATTTTTACTACTGTATCTCTAAAGCAACTTAACGGATATAAATTGAACTACTCCAGATTTATATTGGTGTAAATGGCAGCAGGATTTTGTCCCCAAGACTGTCCCAACTGTCCCATCAATTCTGGTTCAGATCATGAATTATGATCACTTTAAAATAGGTTATTACTTCTGAGAGTATCTCTATGGGTACAATGTAAAACCTCAACTCAGATCTATTTTTTTGTTAACTGTATCACTAAACAAATATACTGTGGATTAGGAAAGTTAGTCAACCTACAATTACACACAGTCAATTGTGACTTGGTTCACGAGTGCATGATAGACTGTCACTGCACTTTTCTCATCTCCATTGCCCTGAGGCAGACTGCTTGCAAGCATTCAACTAACAGGAACAATGGACAGAGAAATAGGACATAGAGGATACCAAATACTTCGATTTTTGCTCTTGCCAGGCATTCAGCACTTTAAAATAACAATACAGCCCTTCATAATGAAAGCTAGTTGCAACAAAAGAAACCCACTAAAAATCTTTTAAAGCAGATGACAACCTGGTTCTGCCAATCCAAAAGCATCCACTGAAACTGTGATTCTGCTCTGGAAAATGGCACTGTAGTGTTGCATATTTATTTGTATCTCACTAACTACATATTAGATTCACTCTGTGTAAATATTTTTGTCCATATGGCCCCACACCCAGCTGTGATGTTTGCTGCTTCCCCTTAGCCTGCTCCTTCCACTGGCCTGCACAGCAGCAGCACTACCTCCCCATGAATCTCTGCAGGGCTCTATTCTCAATGAGAATATATTCTGGTATACCTTCTCGGTATATTCCCAGTACCTGCTCTGCACTTCCACTCCCCAAACACAGTCAGCTTTTAAAACCTGGATGAGGAAGAGACATATGGTAATATTAGTCCAAGACTGTGAGAAGCAAAGTAACTATAAATGGAAGGAAAAGGTGTCTCTTGGTGGGATCCTGGGGATCGGGACTGAGGGGAGGCTTAGATGGAACCTAAGAGAGCACAGAGCTTTAAGGAAGAACAGGGATTTGTGAGTCTGGAAGGAGCCATGAGGGGTGCATGCGGTTATGGGTGGGAACAGGGGAATTTGAGCTATCTAAAAGGTGAAGAGGAAGAAAGTGGTGCTTGAGATCAAAGGGGGGTGGGTGAGGGAGGAGAAACAGAGGGAGAGGAGTTCTGATGAAACACCTATTGCCATCCAGAGAAGAACTGAGCTGGGAGCAGGGGTTGGGGGGGAAGCATCAGGAAGCCCTTCATAGGTTCCCTGCACAACTGCAGGATGTCCCTCCATCCATTACATCATGTAACAGATCATGTTTCACTTTGAAATGTCAAAAGTGTCTTACGTGCACGGTATTATCAGAGTAAGTATGCATGAAGTTTGTGGGGACTGTGGTTGTTAAGTTAGAAGAACAACAAAGATATGTGAGAAAAATGCGGGTTTAAAAGCATGTTTAAATATTTCTTCAGCAAAAGTTAACAAGTATGGTACTATTTATATATGCATAAAATAGCCCAAATACAATGTATATCAAACACATACTATAGGTATATAATGAGAAACATTTGCATTTAAAAAGGACTAAAATCCTTCCCTATATAAATTAATTGTCCTATGAAGAGTTAGTTTGTTAAAGAGAATAATTCAACCATTAAAATGTCAGATGGAGGGTTTTTAAATGCTATCCCTCCCTCAGTATATACCTACAGTATGTGTTTGATATAAATTGTCTTTGAGCAAGCAGTACGTGTCATTCCTATTATACACCTGCACAAACAGGTACCTGTATCTGTAAACACACACACACCACTATCTCCTCTGTACATATAAACCCATGCCACTGACGCACACGGGACAAACCTTATGAGAACATGCTATTTCAGTACGTTTCTTGCCCTGCAGCACATAATCAATATGCAAGGGACTGCACGGTTTAGCAGCTAAGAAAATGCCATTAGGCAAGGAAACAATCATTTAGAATCAACACATAAATATTGTTATGACACTTAATATCCACTCAAGCAGACTCTGAAGCCTCTCAGCAGCAAGCAAGTTTCCAACGAAGCATTATCTAAAAAACCCAGCACACCAGTCCTTGAAAGGCTCACGGTTTCTTCGATGCTAGGTTCCCTAGGCCCCTAAGGCAAAGCTTTTAAAAAATGCAAGTGTTAAGGCAGACTGTCGTGCATGTTGCCTTGAGTACCAGAATAGCTTGTCATTGCCATCTTGAAACTCTTAACAAAGACACAGTTGGACACACAGAAGCGCAGTAATTGAAAGCTGCCTGACAGGAAGGTAGTATGTTAGACTGAAAGGCAGGTGCCAGCCTTTAGGGCACCTTATTCTGTCACAGCATTAAACAGAACATAAAAGGGGCTATGTGCAGGCAGCTTCAGTTAAAAGTAACTAAAGCAGGTAGAGAAAGAGAAAACATCAGTACAATACAATGGCTGCATTAGCATCATATTGTTTAATGAGTGGCAGCACTTTTTCAGCAGACAAAGTTCACATTCAAAAGCAAAATGACTGCACTGGATGCAGGAGAGGTGAGCATGGACCTGACATGAGAGTACCAATCCTATGTTTTCAGCAGGACGTGTCCTCACCTAGTCAAAAAGACACCACAGCTTGATGCTACCCTTCGACAGGCAAGCATCAATTGGAACATATCGCAGCTTGGAAAATCTGCAGCATCACCGACTTTACACAGTATGCAACAAAATGCTTTAGTACTCAGGCAGCTGTTAAAAATAAAACAGTCAGAATAACTTCAGAGGTGAACGTATCACAATGAATTGGCCGGTAATGTGCATTTGTACTTACACTCTATAGAATCGGAACTGCTCTACTGTGCGTCATAGACCCAATAAATCCAATAGCTACAGGAAGATCTCCTTTAGCTCAAGTTGAAGTAGCCTGTCTTTTAGAAATGGATAGATTTGGTTTCATCTGCTGCAAAGTTCCAAGTGGCAATGGTGTGCAGTACAGTGACAATCAAATTCCTAATTGGCCATGGATTTTACTTCAGGAATAATGCTGATAATAATAATATTCTGCAGGTCAATAGCTCCTTTATTTAGGGGATCTCAAAGCTCATCACATTAATTAATTAATTAAGCCTCGTCACTCCCTGTATGGTAGACAGACATGCCAAACTGTTCACATCCCTTTAACTCCGATTCTTCCTTGAATCACAATCAATCTCAAAACAATAGAGCTATCCACATAAAATAATCTTACAATCTTGCTCAAATGTAGCAAGGATAAAAGCTTACATCAGGCCAACGAATGAGGGACAAAAGCTAAATATTAATAGCAAGAAAATCTTAAACATGCTTGCCTCTTGCTGTAAAGTGATTCTACTGTGGGTTTTTCATGTCCCTATCTTTACAGACTAGAATGAGAGCAAAGCATGAAAGCAAAAATCCTGCTTTCTAACATCTAGAACGTCCCTATTGGTATTTGGAAACTTCTCTCTTAATGGGGTGCCAGTGTGCTCCTTTCTCCACTAATCAAAGAGTCTACATTTATTACTCACCCAGAAACCTACCCCTGCAACAAACCCTGTTGCCAAGTCTAACCACATATTTTTACAAGCGACACCATCACAGGACCTAACAACATAAGCCATCCTCTAATTTGATATATACCTCTTGCCTCAGCCTAGAACCTCTCCCATACTCCAAACACTTCAGCTCTACCTGCTACCCTAGAGCTCCCTCTTCACCCCAAATCTCCCATCCCTGGCCCCATGCCAGAGCCTGTACCCCCAGCTGGAACCCTAACCCCATCTTGCATCCCAACCCACTGCCTCAGCCTAGAGCTCCCCTCCTCTACTCTGATCTCCTCATTCCTGGCCCCACACAGAGCCCTCACTCCCTCGTGCATCCAGGGCCATCCCTATGGAGCACCATGGAGTAAGCATCATTGAACAATTTTGAGCCCTTCTTAATTATATTATTTAACCTAAGGTGTTTTTAAGGTTCTCATTGTCTTTATATCTGTTTGTCCTCCTGCAATCACATATGCATCCATGTCCACAGAGGTTCCTACAGATATGCTTCTATCAGGAATGGCACCGACGGGCATATTGCTTACAGTAATACCTGCACAAATACACCTGTCTTCTGTTACTCTTGACATTCACTTAGGGCTCTGATTCTTCACGTCCTTGCACCCTGTGTAATCATTTATATCTGTTGCAAGGGAATGCAAAAAGACAGCCCAAATTGCAAAGAATTGTTGAAACAAGAGACTAGAGTTTTTGATATCACAACTGTCACACTGATTCAGCACAGCAACCAAATGTACAAAAAAGGATAAAAGCCCACAAAAAAACTTAAATTGGCATAGGATACTCTGCCTCCAGGCAACATTTCCTCCTCAGTTCCAATAGACAGAGGTTGGGTTATGAGCATCTTGAAAATATTATCCAGAGCTTACATAAGGTGGACTGTTTAACAGGAACCCACTGACCAAATGACCCTGCGACCTGCTTTCCTTGGATCATATTTAGTTCCATTATTTGGAAAATGGGGAAAGAATATGAGTCATATTGACATCACACAAACTGCTAACAGGAGTCCTTTATCTTTCCTCTATATAATTACTACTACTTATTTGACAATACTTCTGAAGTACAACTGGAACTTGAGAGCACTTTCTAGTATAACTCAAACTAGAATTTCCAGAGAGATCTCCTGAAGAATGCAGGTGAAAACCAGCTAGATTGCACAACGTATATTCTCTGACAATTGCCAATGCTAGGACTTGAACCCCCAGTGCATAGGAGCAGCTCCACTTTAAGGAATCACACCACCACACTGAGCCACCCAGTTATTATGATAAACTACATGCAAACCATCTGCCTTCAACAGAACCCTAGTCTTTTTCAACATGCATATTTCTGCCTTTGAAGTGCATAATTTGAGCTTATGCTGATTTGGAGTTCCAGACTTTACCCATAATATCTTTATCAATATTGTTTGCCCAAAGGGTATGCCATACATTAGTTGAGATAATCAGTAGTCCTATGGCACCTTAGGGTATGTCTACACAGCAGGGCTAAAGTTGAATTAAGCTACGCAACTTCACCTACGGCAATTGTGTAGCTTAAGTTGAAACAGCTTAACTCGGCTTCAGGCGCTGTCTACAGAGCAGGAAGTCAAAGGAACAACACTCTTCCTTCAACTTCTCTTACTCATAAAATGAGGGTTACAGGAGTTGGAGTAAGAAGTCCTCCAGCTCGACATTATTTCGAAATAATGGCTTGTAGCGTAGATGCGCTTTGTTATTTCGGAATAATGTCAGTTATTCTAAAATAATACTGCTGTGTAGACGTACCATCAGAGACTAACAAAAATATATAGGATCATGAACTTTCATGGGTAAGACCCACTTCATGATGAGTTGGAATGGAAAAAGTAACAGTTGACATAAGTTTGGAAAGAATTATAACCATCCTTTGAGTCTCAAATGTGGGTGCACATGCACATAAAATGTTAGAAGAACCACATGACTGTGTAAACAGCTGATTTGTAGGCTGGGCTGAATCTCAGGAATGCTTTTCTCAAATGACCTCAAATTTGGACCCTAATCTTACACCACATTCCAATATAACGTAACTGATTTCAAGACAATTCAAGTTCAAATGTGGATTTTAGTGCCTATAGAATTGTTGTCTTTTCAACAGTGAACAACTTTCAATCTTAACTTCAACAGAGCTGTGACTCTGTCATAATGTTCCTTGAAGTCTATAGACAGCTCCCTGCCAGCAGTCCCAACTATACAGCGAACAGAAATGAACATCTAACAAAAAATATTCTACCCATAGAATGGAAGGAATCAGTCAAAAATATTCTTGCAAAGATGAAGAATGGGCCTAATTTCTATTGCTATTTAAAAATTTTCCTTTCTTTCTGAACTAAGCATTGCTAATTACAGTGATGCAGGCTTATTTCATAGCAATATAAATAACACCAGGCATAAGACCTAGCATTAGGGCATCATGCAGTCTCAGACAAATATCCTTTCAAAGAAAATCTATAATAGCTCTTGGGTTACCCTCATTTATGAGCCATTATGACTTTGACTGGCATCTGCAAATGGCCCCGTGTGAGGTTTCCATAACAAAGACGATTATTACAGTGGAGGGAATGATGTAAACTTTCACTGTAAAGTGATAGCACTCTCACTGTGTGCACCCATAAAGAATCCTTCAAAAGTGTCTCAATCTTTAAAGTTGAAAACTGCTTCTCTGGCCATACCCAAATGAAGACAATCACATCAGAGTGTTCAAAGTTAGCCTTCTCAACATTCAATCTCATAAAAAAGCACTGATTGGGGAAGCAATAAATCATCATCCCTTAACTGGAAAATGTGGAATCCCAGCACTTTTTCAAAGAAGACGACCATTTGAAACAGACTGTGGGAGAATAATAAAAGTTAAAGAGCATTAAACTGGAACCCGGAGCTTAAAGGTGAAGCAGCTCACTGTTCTAGAAATGAACCTTAAAGGCAGCATCTTGATGTGCCATGGTATTTCACTCATGAGGTTTTAGTTTAGGATACATTAGCTCTTCCATTAGACACCTCTGCTACTTTCAAGAAGATAACTTATTCTGGCCTGAAATTTTACATACCTACTTTTGTGCATGCAATGACTGTTATAAGGAAGGGCACATGAGCAGGGAACATAACATTTACTTAAATAATAATCTGAATGATGTTTCAGTGTAAATTTAAAACAATGTATTTTATCAGTGTATATTTTTTTCTTTTGTGTATATGTTAAAGAGCTATGATTTTAGAAAACCCAAGCTGAAACAAATGCCATTTACCCATAATATGACTTCATCATATTGGACATATTAAAGTAAATAAAATAACTCGCCTTCATCCCAAACTGCTCTCATAAAACAACAAAATAAAACAAAAACAAACAGAAAAGTACAGTGCTAAAATAAGAGCCAAATAGTGAAGACTACCATTTAAAAATTATCTGTGGCACCTCCCAATAGACCACAGGATTTGTAAGGAAGGAGAGGAGATAGGAGTTTCCAAAGGCCACAGCAGAGGAGATTTACACTGCAACACTCAGTTACAGCTTCCTTTCAGATTTATAACTTTATTGGGTGTGTTTGGAATCTAAACTGATTTTTGTGGTTCTAACAATTTTTTCCTGTTAAATAGCTATGTTACTATTCACTTCGTTGTCTCTTCCATAGTCAGAATTGTGACGGTTGGTCATGTGCATTTTCCTGTGAAGCAGAATTTACTCAAGCTAACTGAAAAGCTAGAAAATTAAGAGTTGTAAAACTTTCCTTTCAAAGGAAGCTACCAAATGCACCACATAGATTGTAAATGGTGACTTTGCCTGTTGAGCAGCTCCAATATTGAGATTAATAAGCTGACAAGTTTCAAGGAAGACTAAGAAAACTGCAAAATTAAAGTGCATTCCAACGTGAAGAGCTAGTAGCTTCATGGAATCAGTGCAATGCAGCCAAGTAAATCTATAGAATAAAGACAGAACTGAAAGGGCAACCTAAAGGTCCCATTCAGTTCTGCATTGCCTCTAATAAGAATTTAGAGGCCACATTACTTTTTGGAATATGGGTAAGAATTACAGACTAATTTTGAAAGTTATGCATGATTTGGTTCTGCAGGTATCAATTTCAGCAAAAACTTACTAGAAGTCATACAAAGGGGAAAAAACCCTTTTCCTCAGTTTATATTATTATGACGGAGTTTATGATCAAGACCTGTCAGCTATTTAATCTTAGGTAGTAAGAAATATCAATCATAGCTCAACTTTGAAATAATCTTCAGGCATGGCACAGTGAGGATGTTTTCTACAGTTTTTATGCTTTGTTGTGCATATTTTATGCTTTGTTGTACAATTACTTCAATTCTTAAGCCCCAAATATCAATGTTCCCTGTAATTTTTTCCATCCACATGTGGATTTCTTCCATTTGTGTGTGGAATAAATGTTATGTGTTCCAAGGCATTTGTGAATGTGCACTACCAGTAGAAACAAAAACACCTTGCTGTGGGAGCTCTGCTAATCAGCTGGGCAGCATTTGACTCTCTCCTGAGCAGACACACAAGTGCATATCTCAGAGGGAATATCTTATAGGGTATGTCTACTGAATATCTTATAGGGTATGTCTACACATCAAAGTTAATTCAAAATAATAGCCGTTATTTCGAATTAACTTTAATAGCGTCTATACAGGCAAACCGCTATTTTGAAATAAAATCGAAATAGCGGGGCGCTTAATTCGAATTAGTTAAACCTCATTCTACGAGGAATAACGCCAAATTCAAAATAGCTAATTAGAAATAAGCGCTGTGTAGACGCTTATTTCGAAATAGGGGGCCTCTAGCCCTTTCTAGGGAGTCCTGGTGGCCACTCTGGGCCAAACCAGGAAAACTCCTTTCCTCTCCCCCAGCCCCGGAGCCCTTAAAGGGGTAGACTCTGGCCACACTGCATGTGCCAGCTACAGGCCTGCAAGCACAGAGCCAGCAGTCACTGACCCTGACACAGTGGCCCCAAGATGAGCCGGGCAGCCAGATCCAGCCAGCCCTCCACCGCCCAGTCCCCAGCTCCCAAGAGCCAGCCAGGGGCCGGAGAAGGCGGGCGCCATCCTGGACTAGTGCGGAGATCATGGACCTCATTGAGGTTTGGGGGGAGGCCTCACCATCCATGATCTCCGCACTAGACAGAGGAATGCAGCCGTCTACAGCCGCATAGCTGCCACCATGGCCACTAAAGGCCACATACGCACCCAAGAACAGGTACGCATGAAAATTAAAGAATTGTGGCAGGGATATGCCAGGGCCACCTGGGGCAGCTCGCCAACAGGGGCACACACCTGCCCCTATTTCGAGGCCCTGGACTGCATCCTGGGGGGTGGGACGGTCTGTGCCAGCCCAGAGGGCAGCGAGCCGGGAGCAGAGGGCCCTGACCAGGGCGTGGAGGAGGAGCCGCCACGGAGGGTGCCACGGAGGGTGCCACACCAGCCGGACACCCGAGCTGTCCCAGCAGCGGAGTCACCAGGGTCGTCCGGGGAGGCCACACCATGTAAGTGCCATCACTGTCCCCTTCAAGAGGGGGTAGGGAGGGAGACCAGGGACCGCGTGCATGGGCCTTGCTTACCATAGATCAAGCAGCAACGTGTGCACGTGCAAGCACGTGCCGTGCCACCCCTGGGCAGGTGGCTCCAGCTGCGTGCCACACAGGGGCCGTGGCCTGATAGCCACATGCATGTGTGAAGAGACCTGACATGCTCCTGACCCCGGGGCGGGACACAGCAGGACTCCTTCCCTTCACAAGCCCCCTCTACACAGAGGCAGGGGACATCTCCCCCACACCTTGGCCACATTATACACAACACAGGGGCATTGGTGCAGTCTCGGGGTAGCTCCCACTCCTGGGGATAGCCGGACATTCCGACCATGGCCTCTGTGCAAGCACAGCGGCTCTGACGGTGCAGGGCACAGTCATCCTCACCTTGCAGAGAGGGGCTGGGCTTCACCCACTGTGTCCCCAGGGAGAACTGATCACTTCTCTTCTTTCTCCGCAGCTGCACCACCTGCACGTACAGGGCGCACCACCCCGCCCAGGACATCCTCCCACACCCGAGGGCTCAGCAGGTCCACCGCAACACTGCAGGGTTACTGAGACCAGCAGCTGGGGGCCCTGTGAGCCCTGCGCCACACCATGGAGCAGTGGGTGCAGGACGAACGGGAGTTCTGGCAGGAGCTGCTTGCCAAGGGTCGTGCCATCTGTGCCCATCTGCAGACCCTGGTGCAGAGCGTGCTGCCTCATGCCGCTCCAGCACCTGCTGCCTCCCCAGCTCCTGCTCCTCCTCCCAATCCTTCTTCCTCTCCTGCCTCTCCCTCCTCAACCTCCACACCCCCCACCTCAACCTCCACACCCTTCTCCCCATCCCCTCAGGGACGCTGAGGCCCCCGCACCCGCCGTGCTGGGAGACAGTTGGCCCAGCGAGACCCCCACCTCTGTGCTTCCCCTCCCCCTTTTTCCCCTTGCTTCCCCCTTCCAGCTCCCTCCTCACAGTTTTCCCCCTCCCCTCTCCCACCCTCTCTTCTCCCCTCTCCTGCCTCCTTTCCCCAGTCTCCCCAGAGTTTCATTCCCTCCCCCCCCCCGTTTTGTTAAATAAAGAGAGTTGATATTTTTGAAAATACTTGTATTTTATTTGACATTAGGAAGGGGGGCTAGAGAGGGGGACGTGGAAGGACGTGAGGGAGGAATGAGGCACAGGCCCCCAGTGGGCAGACCAGAGAGGCTCTGAGTGCTCCTCAGGGTGGACGGTCTCCCACAGGGCCTCCTGGATACTGACAGCCCCCCGATGGACCTCCCAGATGGCAGCCTGCAGCAAGTGCAGCCAGGCTGATAGCAACATGTCCACAAGAAGCATCAGAGTGCCCAGGGGCAGCTCTGGCTCCATGTTGCAGAGTCCTATGGTGTCCCGAGTGAGGGCAACCATGGCACTCCGAGACAGAATCACAGAATCACAGAACACTAGAACTGGAAGGGATCTCAAGAGGTCATCGAGTCCAGTCCCCTGCCCTCACGGCAGGACCCAGTACCATCTAGACCATCCCTGATGTCTATTTAACCTGCTCTTAAATATCTCCAGAGATGGAGATTCCACAACCCCACTCGGCAATTTATTCTAGTGCTTCACCACCCTGACAGTGAGGAAGTTCTACAAATGCTTTGCTGTCCCACAGCGAGGCAGGTAAGCAAGCAGGAACATCTGAGAACCGGCTGCCCGGGTGGGGGGTCCCTTTAAGCACAGGCCTCAGATAGCCTCAGGCAACAGCCACATAAAGACACTCCTTACCTAATGCCCTAACCCTGACCTGGTTCCGGCTGGCCTTAAATCCGAATCAGTGTCCACTCAGTGTGGATGTGGTATTTCGAAATAGCAAAAAGCTATTTCGAAATGCATTTTGTGTGTAGACGCGTTATTTCGAAATAACTTATTTCAAATTAACTATTTTGAAATAAGATATTTTGAAATAACGCTGTAGTGTAGACATACCCATATTGACTAAGAATATTGGCATTAGCAAACTTATCTTTTGTTTTAAAGGTGAATCTGTGTGTCGCTGGAGATTTTATTATCCAAAAAGAAAATTCAAGGATCTATCATCTAAATTAAACTGACATGGGCTACTAGGCATACAACTGGAAATCAAAGCTGATGACTTGTTCTGTTAAATTTTATCTTGTCAATTCTGTAATAGTCCTTAGCAAACAAATGCAGTCTATATATCATACAGTTGTAAATCAGCACATAAATATACATATATGCCTATACATATATGCCCACTTTTATTCCCCTTTATTGTCCCTGTCTTATTGCCAAAGAGGCACCAAAAATGGAATCCTGAAAAACCTTTCCTTATCTAAGTAGTCAAAAAACATGAGTATGGATTAACTGTGCTAAGGCTGCAGTATTGTGTACTCTAGACAACAAATATAGTTTAGAGGTTACAGCAGAGAACAGGGATCCCATTTTCCCTTCCTTGCTCTGCCACTCATCCCTTGATATCTAACACTCTAGGAATAACATCAGTTGGACTCTTGTATCATGACCAATATGAATTCAGAAAATGCATTATGGAATTCCTACCCATACATGTAACACTTGGTAATCTTGGTAAACTGAGATAATGGCTATATTTTCCAAGTATTTTGTGTGCTGAAGAACAACAGTCTACACTCCAGAAGAGTTCTTAAATAGATGGACACTATCTCACTTTGCATTCTAGCTCCAGACCCTAAAACGGCAAATATTAAAACTAAGCTCCTGATGATACTAAGAAACAAAGTTAGATGTGTTCCTTTTTATCCTCTGCATCAATTGCCCAGTGTTGCCCTAACTGATTTCAAAAATAAAATAATGTAAAAATTTAGACCCTAGAAAGTCCACTTAGTTCTACTTTTTGTACAGCCAATTGCTCAAACACGTTTGTTTACATTTTCAAGAGATAATTGCTGCCCGCTTCTGGTTTACATGCCGTCTGAAAGTGAGAATAGGTGTTTACAAGGCTCTGTTATAGCTGGCATTGCAAGATATTTACACGCTCGATGCATTAAAGATTTGTATGTCCCTTCCTGGTTCACCCACCATTTCAGAGGACATGCATACATGCTGATGACAGGGTCTGCTAGATAATGTTCCAAAGCAGCACAGACACATTATTTATTTTCATCATCTGAGTCAGATGCCACCAGCAGAAGGTTGATTTTCTTTTTTGGTGATTCAAGTCCTATAGTTTTCACAGCTGCATGTTGTGCTTTTAAGAGTTCTGAAAGCATGCTATGTACTTCATCCCTCTCAGTTATCAGATGGCACTTTAGTTTCTTAGGCGTTGGTTCCAGTGATGTAGCTATCTTTGGAAAATTTAGCTTGTCAAATCTGCAGTGAAAGTGTTTTTAAAATGAACATTTGCTGGGTCATCATCTGAGACTGCTATAACTTGAAATATATGGCAGAATGCAGATAAAACATCAAGACACATTTAGTCCTCACCCAAAGACTTCAGTCATAAATTTAATTAATGCATTATTTTTAATGAGCGCCATCAGCATAAAGAGGCATATGAAAGTTTAGCATATTTGGTATGTAAATACTTTGCAGTGCCAACTACAAAAATGCCATTCGAACACCTGTTCTCACTTTCAGGTGATGTTGTAAATAAGAAATGGGCAGCATATCTCTCCTAAACATAAATAAACATATTTATGATCATGACTGGCTGAGTAAGAAGTAGGACTGAGTGGACTTGTAGGCTCTAAAATTTTACATTGTTTTGCTTTCAAATGCAGTTATGTAACTAAAAATCTACATTTGTAAGATACTCTTTTGTGGTAAAGAGATTGTACTTCAGTACTTGTATGAGGTGAATTGAAAAATATTATTTATTTTTTATCATATTTACAGTGCACGTATTTGTAATAAAATTAACAAAGTGAACAGTATACACTTTGTATTATGTGCTGTAATAAAAATCAACATTTGAAAATGTGAAAAAATCCAAAATATTTAATACATTTCAACTGGAATTTTATTGTTTCACAGGGTGATTAAAGCGGCTATTAATCACAATTACATTTATAAATCACAATTAATTTTTTTAGTTAAACATGTGAATTAACTGTGATTAACTGAAAGCCCTAATTAATTGCTGTCTGTCTCAGCCAGGAGGCAGTTGGCTAAAGACTGTTTGCACTCTTATCCATCAGCACCCGAGAGGGACAGAGCTTCCCCACAAACTGATTACTACCCGCCTGTAGTGTAGTGGAGTGCCCTCCCTTTCTACTAGAGAGTGAGGGACCACTACAATTATTTTCACCAAAATGTATAAAGTACAATAACTTCTTCATTTATTCTTGTGGGTATCCAGCAACTGCAGATACAAGACAATGCTTTATGTTGCCCTCAGATAAAACCTGTATGTTTCAGTGACCAGCCTGCTCACTCAAAAGATAGGAGTGGACAGAAGGAGCTGTAGGTAAGTGCCAGTTCATACATGCATCACGACAGTTGCTCATTCTAATTTCCAGGAGACCAGCTTTGCCAGTGTTTCTTGATATTTAAAGCATAAGTTAGAATTAAGATGAATGAAGGATCAAAAATGACAATGAAACTGAATGTTTAGAAATGCAGTATGTCAGAAAACTTTTTTTGTATTGATTTATTTTGGCAATCATAAGTGCTGTACTTTTTTTCTCCCTCTTCTTTTTCTTTTTTTTCTTCTTCTTCTACATAATAGTGTACCCCACAGGCATCAAGCTGCTAGTGTGTACGGGAGGGATTAAAGCAAGTCTGCATGTTGGATGAAATATAAATTAAAATTATACTTCTGTCAATCTTGAATCAGGGTTTGTTTCTCAAGGTCTCCCAAAACGCTTAATTTCAAATGAGTCTTCATTTATTACTTCAGGATAGGCCAAATGCATAATTTATTAGTGACAGTCAATATACCCTTATAAGTAAGTTCCCCCTGAGCTTTGGAGTAAAAATATGTTATGCTAATTCTATTAGTTAGGTACACAATAGCTGTCTGAATGAATAAACAAGTATTAAAACAAGAGACATGTGAACAAAGAGATGTCTAACTGTCCATTTATCACTGCCACGTGAATAAGAGATATTCTAAACTAAACATATATTAATGTTGTGATAGGCAAAAGATAAACTGACA
The DNA here is from genome assembly GCA_019425775.1 of Rafetus swinhoei. Lineage (NCBI taxonomy): Eukaryota > Metazoa > Chordata > Testudines > Trionychidae > Rafetus > Rafetus swinhoei. Next base: position 34,347,952 of record CM033428.1, on the reverse strand, counting down.
AAGTCAATAAATATATCTTTTAAAAATCAAATTCATATGCATTTTCCTAGCTGTTCTTTTTTGATGCAGTTGATTTGATTTGATACCTGGTTATATAACGTTGCAATATTTTCAGTATAAGGCAGCCTCGAGCTTCCAACTCTCAATTAACCAAAAATCCCAGCTATCTGAAACACGTACTCTGTCTATTAGTTACACTGTAAATTCCCTCAGTCGTATGAAATCTCATTTACCCAAGCTTATTCAACGTTCCCATGGCATTCAGCTAATTGCGACTGTGCTGTGTATTTTTAGTGCAGTCCAACTGATGACCATTCTGGTGACCTACCTGGTCTCCAGTGGCACGTTGCTGTTGAGAACCCAGCTGTCCTGCAGTTGCACAGACTCAGGAGTGGTGGCCAAGTCATTTGGTGCAGGAGGTGGTGCGTGGATCTGGTTGCGTCGATTTGTGAGAGAGTTTCTATTGAGGGAGTTGGCAGAAGAGTGATGATGAGACAGCGTATGATTGTGAGGGGGTGGGAGAGGTGGCCTCAGTGTTGACTGGCTGTGGTGATTTGAAGGGCCTGTGAGAAAACAGAGAAGTAATCATCAGCATCTGTTGATGGCAGATTTTTTGCCCCTATCTTCAACAAGCCTCAAGCCTTCTGAAAATTTATAGCACAGTTGCAGTTAGATAAATGATGGTAAAATAACACTGGGAGGTCCATATTTGGTCTCCATTAAAATCCCCCAGGGTAGGGACTTGATTCTCCTTTCATTTATGGTAGTTTTACACCAATGCAGGGAAAAGAGATAAGCCCTCAAATAAGTACCTTTACAATGAAAAATATGGGCCAAATCCTTCACATAGGTCAATGGGATTAGGCTTTGGCCTGATTTTTGTAACTGGCAGTACCATAAACTCTAGGTGAAATCTGAAAATTATGCTGCTATTCCTGCTTCTCTCACTGGACTGTGGCTTACAATGTCATTGAAAATGTGTGGATGGGGGGATAATCTAGTTTATTATCCCAGGTTTGAGATGGTAATGGGAATGCAAACTTGTTTTAGTCAGTAAGCAAGCAGCTAAAATTCAAAAATACACAGGAAGACAATGCAATCCAGAGAAAGTATAATTTCAGTGTAGTCACTTTTCTAACCATAAGCACATAATGGTAAACAAGCTTATTTAATAAAATTCCATATGTTCTGGCAATTTTAAAACTTTAATAAAACAAATAAAAGAGAAGAAAAATACAAGTTAATGCACATGTAGGTAGATTAATTGCATGTCTTAATGATTCCATTAATTTGTAGTTTTCTAGTGAACAATAATTAGAAAAAGTAACATTAGCAAAATTACAATTATACTGATGTATGTTTGTTTTTGGATACTATGAAACACATTGTATATTTAATGACTGAAACAATAAGAGAAAACATCACTGAGGAAAATGTTTACAACCAGATTGATCTATTTTCACATGGAACAATGAAGTATGGCAAATACATGCTTCTCAATTAATTGTAAATTAAATATGTTCAACATTTTAAAACTTGGGTGCTTAAAGTTAAACTCTTAGACAAGAGACTTGCTTTTAGAGCAGCGGTTCCCAACCTTTTCCAGATGGGGACCCATTTTGACAATTCAGGAAGACTTGGTGACCCAAGACAATTAAAAAACAGGGGAAGGAAGGGAGGCAGAGCCACCTAGGGAGACACTTGGTGACCCTTTTGAAATGTAATGGCAACCCATATTTGGGTCCTGACCCATAGGTTGGGAAACCATGTTTTAGAGATTCGCCCATCAGCTGTTCAAAGGTTGTTAACCAGTGCTGAAAATCAGCCCACATAGCCAGAAGCCTAAATGTGGACTTGAGTGCTTCATGTTATGCTTTTAAGTTTGAAAATAATGGCCAGAACTTACTGTCTATTCAAAGGCAGAATCTGGTCAATGGTGAGTAAAAGCCTCTAAGCTGCTGGGCAGCACCGCTTCACAGGTGATGAATCAGCCCCACCCAGTCAGTCAGCTCCAGAGCTATGAGCCTTTGATGGGGTAGGGCTGCTTAATCACCTGTGAAGCTGTGCTGCAGCAGTTTAGAGGGAACACTGGTATGCAACCATGCAAGGGAGAAAGAGTACAAGGAGCCTCGCTCTTTGCAGGATCACCGTATGCAGGTGACATCCAGAATCCCACAGCTTTAGGATCTGTGTGTGCAAGAGGGAATGCCAAATTCAATGACACTAGACAACCCACAGGTGACAGTGGTAGAATCATGCTTTTTCCCTCCTTCCTCTTCACCTTGCCAAGGGCACTTTGTTATAGAGTGCCAAGTGACCTTTCCTGACTGGATCCCTACACACTCTGTCACTGTGTCCTCTGCAAAGAGGATTTCTGGGAGCCGGTGCTGTTGCTGCACTGCCTCACATTAGAAAAACAAGAAAGAACTGCCTCACTCAAGATGGCATCATTAGGGGAGAGGTGGGGAATTTTGTCCTTCTGAGAGAAATGTTGATTTTAGAAACCACCGCAATGGGCAGATAAGACCGAAAGAAATGGGTAGGTTTCATTGTGACTACTTGTGCAAGCAAAAAGATGCTGCATGAAGAGACTCTTTAAAAACTGAGTGATAACAAAAAGAAATCCTATACTTCACATGGCATTGTAAGATGCCGGATGCAGTCTAGTACAAAATGGAGATGCTTTGATAACATATTGTCTCATTTTTATCCTAACAGAATGTCTATTACTGTGGACAGGTGCGTCCCAGACCTTGCGGTTCATTCCATGTGCTGTGTGCCTTATTAATTCTGCCCTAAATATTTTTAAAATGTGCCATCCTTCCTGTACTAGGCACTAGGAAGGAGGTGGCTTAACCTAATATACTATTATACATCAGATGCTTAATCTACACATTGTGCTCTAAGTACTTGTACATTTCTTGGAAAGGGGACACAATCAGACAGCAGGAAGACAATATGTTCCGATAATATGCATGTACAGATGAGCTCAGTGGAACTATTTTCCCAAAGTCTGAATTTTGGCATTGAACAAACCATGTTAATTTGAATTTCAGTGAATGGATTTTTGTGAGCAATAAAATGCAAATGTGAGCACTTATGTATTAAAAGTTACTTCAGGAAACTGCAATCAACCTATTTTCCGAGGCAGCATCTCCTTTCCATATACTAATCCATGTACCTTCTCACCAATATCTCATAATACCACAGGTTTAGTTCTCACCTATAAAAGGAAACAAAGTTAATACCTTCTTTTTGGTGTGTGCTAGTTTTTTATATTTAGATCTAGTATTAGATGGCATATTCATAGTGGCTCAGATTCATGAAAGCACTTACACACCCGTTTAAGTTTACCTCTAGTCAGGAGAGCACTTAAATGTATGTTTAGCTTTACGTGAATGCTCAGGTCCCACAGATTTCATTGAAATACTTAACTGCTTTTCTCAATAGGAACAGATGATCTCTAAACAGCTTAAGTCAATAGTTTCCTTAGTTGTGTGTGTCAGGGGAGGATAAACATTGAAAAGAAATATCTATGTACAATGTTTTAGTGTTAAGTTCAGTTTTGAGACGTACAGCCTTACCAGCTACAACAGACAATCTCTGTATGAACCTTGCAAATTTTCAGCCACAATATGAGAGGCTGTGTTTTTTTTTAATCAGACAATAGAAAAGTCAATACATCACTAGTAATAAAAAACATTTCTACAGTGCTGCAAGATTAAGGGGGGAACAGTTGAATTGAAGTTTCCAAGAATACAATTAATTCAGTTTAAGTATATTATTTAAATGCAAAACTATATACACTGTTGTTTACAGCTATACAAAGGAACTAATTACATACAGCAGCTGTTAAATCTCAAATAGTTTATTTTTTTCAATCAAAAGCATTGTAACACAAAGTACAAAACAATTAAATAGGTAACTCAATTAAATGTGTATTCATATGTTTCAATGTCCTGGAAAGAGAGACATGATTTTTCACTGAGCTGGACCCAAATGGGAACCGGGGCTTTCTTTGAACAACCCAGAACTTTGTAAAGTTTCAAAATCTGCATTTGGAAACAAAGGTCTCCACTTCTACATTATAGGCACCTTGGCTGAAGCTAGCAGTAACCACAGCAACAACAGCTGTGACATTTTTAGTCTTGAAACTTCAAGGAGGGGTATCAATCTTCATGTAATCAAGGATCAGCAGCTTGAAGGATTGGTACACTGTATCTTTCAATATGATATGCAGTGGTTTCTTGTATTGCCACAGCAGCTGGAAGTCTAAAGATGATAAATAATTGGATGAGATACAAATAACTTTGTCTAATAGGGGAGGAATTTTTTTTCAATGTAACATCTACAAGCATATTGGTTTGCTTTGGGAAAAGAGGAGCTGTGGGAATTATGGCCTTCCTCAAATATGACAACATTTAGTGGGGGTAATGCATTATTCAATCTCAGGTGTTTTGAGGTAGGGAGGAGAAGAGTTGTTTTAAATAACATAAAACCTTAGCATGCTGGACACATGAAAGGAAATATAAAAGCGCTGGTTACACTTTGGACTTGAGTTTCAGGGGTGAACTAGCACCCACCTCATGGGGCAAGCAATTGCCATAAACTGTAGTAATAAACTCATGGGGGTTGAACATTTCTGCAAATCATATTCTGAAGTGGGGCTGTGATCCCAATACCCTAGGCCACTCCAGAACCCACCCTTGGTCCCTACCACTCCACAAACCACCTCACCTTCCTACCTTCAGAGGTTCCCTTATCCTGCTTTCCTAATGTGGGAGGCCAGGTCCATCCCTGGGCAGCCTCTGTTGGCTGTCCTGCTGCTCCCCGTGTGGGTAGGACTCAAGCCACACACCCTGTGCTCCGCTGGCAAATGCTGTAGCCTCTAGTCCACTCAAGTACTCACCTCACCTCCCTACCTTCATAGGGTCCCTTATTCTGTGTTGGTTGTCTGGTCACTCCCAGGGTGGGCAGAGGAAGGACTAGACTCAAGCCCACCACCCTGAGCTCCCCAGGTGAATGCCCTATACCCCTCAGCCATTCCAGAACCCACCCTACCTCCTGAGGGTCCCTTATCCTGCCTTCTTCATGTGGGAATCAGGTCCATCCCTGGGGCAGCCAGTATTGGGTATCTGGTCACTCCCAGAGTGGGTGGAGGGAACAAAGCATGAACCCACCACTCTATGCTCCCCATCCTGTGAGCCACACCATAACTCTACCTTATCCTGCCTTCCTAGTGCAGGAGCTTGCTTCATGCCAGAGGCAGCCTATGTTGGTTGTCCCAATGAGACCAGGATGAGTGGAGGGTGGAGACAAGAGACTTGAACCCACCCCGTACTCCCCAGGTAAATGCCCTATCCACTAGGCCACTCCAGTGACCCACCTCTCCTCCCTTACCTTTATAGGGTCCCTTATCCTGTGTTAGCTATCTGGTTGTTCCTGGGGTGAGTGGGGGTAGGGCCTTGGATGCCAGGACTCAAGATCACCACCCTGTGCTCCCCAGCCAATGCTGTATGCCCTAGGCCACTGCAGAATCTACCCCACCTCCTTACCTTCAGAGAGTCCCTTGTCCTGCCTTCCTAATGCCGGAGCCAGCTCCATCCCTGGGGCAGATGGTGTTGGCTGCCCTCCCCCAGGCAAATGCCCTTGCCCCTAGTCAACTGAAAAACCCATACAACCCCCTACCTTCAGAGAGTCCCTTATCCTGTGTTGGCTGTCTGGTTACTCCCAGAATGGGAGAAGGTAGGGATGGAACTTGAACCCATCACCCTGTGCTCCCCAAGCAAATGCCATATCCCCTAACCCCCTCCAGAACTCACCCCACTTCCTTACCTTCAGAGGGTCCCTTATCCTACCTTCCTCAAGTGGGAGCCACCTCCATCCCTCAGGGCAGTGGGTGTTGGCTGCCCTCCCCAGGCAAACGCTGTATCTCCTGGTCAACTCCAAAACCCACACTGCCTCCCTACCTTCAGAGGGTCCCTTATCCTATGTTGGCTGTCTGGTCCCTCCCAGAGAGAGACGGGGGGGGGGGAGAGAGGGAACAGGACTTAAACCCACCCTCCTTTGTGCTCCAGGTAAATGCAGTATCTCCTAAGCTACTCCAGAACCCACTCTACCTCCCTACCTTCAGGGCATCCCCTCCCACACTCCAAACCCCGTGGCCCAAGACCAGAGCCTGCATCCCAACCCCCTAACCCAGCCTGGTGAAAGTGAATGAGATTCGGGGAGGAAGGGGGATGGAGTGAGCAGGGTGAGGCCTCAGAGAAGGGGCAGGAAGGAAGCTGGGCAAGGGTATTTGGGTTTGAGGTAGATCTTACATTGCACCTAAATTGAAAAAGTGATCTTGTGCTTAAAAAGGCTGGAGACTACTGCAGTAGTGTCTTCAAATTAATAAGCACATAATTGTCTTCTTACCAATATTTAATATTGAATGCACGGTATAATAGTAAAGCTGATGCAGGCAGTTTCAGTGACATTTCCAATATAACATAGCCACAGTTGTCCCCAACATGGTGCCTGCAGGTGCCATGGCGCCCACCGGGGCATTTATGTGCGCCCGTGGAATGATCTGGGCCGGCCCTGCCTCCAGGCGCACGGTGCATGCACGGCCCCACCCCTAGTTGCGCGGCAGCCCTGAAAGGTTGGGGACCACTGACATAGCAAGTCCATGTCAGTCAAGATTAAAATGCATGAGTTTCTTCTGTGCTCAGACAGCTTCACCATACTGCTTCTCTAGAGAAAGGAACTGCCATATCAGAAAGATCTTGTTCAGTGTACTGTACCAACGCTGGCTTCCTAATAGGAATCCACCAATGCATCTTATTATGTAATATATTAACACTCTGGACCAATGATCCCAGTTTATACCATGAACCATGAGTATTAGCAATCATGTACATTTTCCAAGTAATGCAGGTTCAATTCTTATTAATCTCTGGCTAATCTTATTGTTTCTTTAAAAAAAAAATGTTATGCTATTTGACAGTAGGCTGAAGTTTAAATACAATGTGAGGACAATCTGCATGATCCAAAAATGTTATTAACACATGCTATAAAAAAAGCAGAACTGTCTGGTTGACACCCAGAGATGTCATGAATTCTCATTTCTTCTAGCTTTAAAAAACTGCCCTGTGTTTCCTCTTTTATTTCCATTGTTATTACAGTATTCTCAGGCAGGAAAGATGCAATGTCAGGCACACGTCCCAGCCCGTACATTCCACACTGAAATTTCACTCAGGGTATAGTGCAATTTATGAGATGCTTATTAGATTAAAAGCTTCAAGGCACTCAGAACTTCTTTGTGTTCTGTGTTTGTACAGCACCTAGTACTCTGGGGTCCTGGGCCATCACTACTGCTCTTAGGTACTGTGGTAATACAAATAAATAACAGCAACAATATATCAGCTTCCACTTGTGCACTATAATCATGATTATTTATCTGTATTACTGCCAAAGGGCTTACAGTCTAAGTATAACACAAAAGACCGACACACAGAGAAAGAGGTTTTGGCACAACGAGACTATGTTTAGGAATGACTTTGGCTTACTAGGGCCCCATAAGATTGATAAGTAGCCTCTGGTAAGTTTTTAGCATACACAGAAGAATTTTCATTCGGTTTTTCTGTTTTCTCTGTAATGCTTTTACTCAAAGTATATTTTGCATTGAGAAGGCTGGTTAGTAATTGGTATGCAATGTTGAAGCCCTTGGAGAAAGGTCAATTAACCACAGGAGGACTCCAATCAGAGCTGCTGGGGAAATCACACTAAGGTGCAGATGAACTGCATGCTTAAACTCCTGGTTTGGAGGGAAAAGAAGCAGGTCTCCATCCAAAAGAGATGACAGCTGGGAACCTGAGCCCTAACACTGGCACCTTCCAGGAAGACCAGGAGATGGGCCAAAAAGTTAGCTTACTCTGAAAACGTGACATGTGGTGTCTGAGATAGCTTTGTATTTCCTTATACTGAGGACATGAAATAATTACAGTATCTCAGACACCATCATGGGTACATAAGCTAGGTAACATGTTGGCTTATTAATTAATGGTAGGCAGTGCAGCATTTTTAATAATAATATTTTTCTGGCATGACACCTGTCCTGTGACATTCTCACCCTAAGCGACGGGAACTGCTCTTAGCCTGGGAGTCTTGATTCCTACTTCTATGGACTAAGTACAAGCTTACTGTTCATATCTACTCACCCAAAGAGCTTACAGTTCTCACCTACTCACCCAAAGAGATGTGGTATATATTGGAAACCGGACTCAAATTATTAGGGGGAAGGGATGCAGCTGTCCAATAATGGAAGGAATAAGAGTGGGTATAAAACAATCTTCAGAGATGCTGCAGGATGTTTTTACTTCATTTTAACTCAGCTGGCATGGTTCTGGTCCCAGGTAGAGAAATGATAGGAGAATCCAGAGGTAAGAGAGGAAGGCATATCTATATTTCATCTAACAATATATTTCATCTGCACACAGCATTTCCCCCCAGAACAGAAAACTGTCTTAGTGCCTTGCACCATGTTGTGAAAAAGGAACCCGGGCCAAGGACCAGTTTATAAAAAGGACTATGGCACATTGAAGAACAGACGGAGCCTTGGTTTTGAGAATCTCCACTGAAAAATTACCTTCTTGATTCCAGCACATTGCATGGCACTTAGTTTACCTGCATGGGCTAAGTGAAGGAAAGACTGAGTTAATATTGCTGGGATTCAAACGGGTGGCTCCAGAAACTATCAATACTGCATTTCAAAAGTTAATGCTTAGATTATAGAGTCATCACCAACAGGGCAAATGGCCTACTGCATGACACTACATACAAATTATGGCTTGGCCCATACAGCTAAGTTGTGCAGCAGGAAAATACAGTCTTGAGTCCTTTCTATCTCTCTCCCAAAGCACATACGCTATACACTGAACAGAACCTTAATACAGCTTGTCAGATCTGATCCCATAAGGGGAATACTTTAAACCAATTAAAAGTTAATATCTTTCCTTTAACAGTATACACAGGATCCTCGACAGAAATGTTTTGTCCAGAAGTCTAAGTTTGTTGACATTTTTCAGATGGGAGATCATTAGCTGAGCACAGCTTGAAAATCTGATTGCTTTCTGGGTGGTCTATGGGGGAGCTGAAAATTGTCACACTGATGTAAGAATAGTTGTACTAAAAGTAGGTATGTTTTCCACCTCATTCTGAAAATGAGAAGGGGAGCCAGGTACTTACCATCCAGGGTAAGGAATTTGGAAATCAGGTGCAGGCTGTAGTCCCCACCCTAGCAGTGCTCTGGGTTTTATATAACCTAGCGAGCTAGCATTCAATGGGTGTAAAGAAATGTTAGTCACAGGTGCTTTAAGGCTATACATCATTTTGATTGTTTCAGGAGCTTCACTGGGCTTACTAGCTACTGTCCAAAGTCATCTGGAAATTATCATTTTATATTAAATCTAAAACCATTAAATGTTTTTTTTATACAAGACAAAGTCTCTCAAGATGGACTATTTGAAAATAACAGTGTCAGAGCATCGGATAGCAGAGTGGGATCTGAGCAATGCCTATCTGAGCATTTCAATAAATCAACATTACCTAGGGTATTTCCGTATCCTCCGGGAAGGGAAAGCCTATCAGTGGAAAGTAATGATTTTTGGTCTTTCAATTGCCCGGAGGACCTGTACAATGCTATTAAGATCCAGAGTCTCCCCACTGAAAAGTTTGGGAGTGAAATTATTAATAAACCTTAGATGGCACGTTGATTGTTGCTCTCTAAAAGGAAATATTTCCTCTATTATTCCTCTGCATTATCATCATCCCCCAGCACTTGGCTTCATCAAAAATTTAAACTCTTCTTATTCCATCTGATACTATTGCATTTAGAGACTCTGTCATAGCATACACGACACACAAAACTGGAGGCTTTCAGGGACAAAGAGAAAAGAAAAAAAATATTTTTAAGGTAGAGAAAAACCCAGCTGTGTTAAGTTTTACCCCATTGCTCTTTCATTGGCTTTTCTTTGGGTTAGAGGATTTTTACAATATCAACCCTGAATACAAGTAAAAGATCAAAATAATGATGAAATACAGTTTTGATTTTAGATTGAGCCTCCTAAGAATCAAATGACAGGAGACAAATTCTGATGTATACCAATCATTAATTCCAAGAATAACTGAAGCATGCTAGCAAACGGCAAGGGCAAAATAAAGGTTCCTAGAGCAATTCCATTTCAGAGTTCCCTGGTAGTCAGAACTGTTTACAATTTGGATGACCTTCTCCCCAAAATTTCTCAAGGTACAGGTCTCCTAGAGCAGGTTAAAAAAAGTTTCTTAGACTATATAAACAAAAGTCAGACGAATGTCAACTTTGTATTTCATCATGTTATGACAAATGATACTTGATGTAATATGATGTACATATCATGTTGCATCAGGCTTTTCAAGAAATACCCTTTCTTTTTAAACCCAGGCAAGAAGCAAATAATTACCCATGAGAAAAAAATATTTGTCTGCTTCCCTCAGGGAAAAGCAGATTCAAAGTATTGCATGCTTGGTATCTCTTCCAACAGTTGTGGGGTTTATTTGTAATTCTTCATTACTTTGCTTGAAAAAACAAGGTCACCAATTGCAGATATAAGAAGTCTTGCAAAAGTTGTCTCACTAGCAGAGCTTTTACATTAAATGTAAATTGCTGCATATAAGGAAGGCTGGTTATACTTTTCAAGCCAGTGAAAGACACGATGGAGGGAACCACAAGACAGTGAACTGAATTAGCCTGTTCAACAACAAAAGGCCAGTTGTTTGGCGTGCGTGCGTGCGCGCGCACACACACACACACAGAGAAAAAGAAACTAATCTTAAATAACTAGAACACACACAACAGTACCCCTCATAATGGGGTACAATCCAGATAAGCAATTACCATACTTGCTCCCTAGATGATACTGAACTCATATAGCTTTTTGAACACAAATCTGGGGCCTGATTATGATTTCTGGGCCTTATTAAAAGCCCATTAAAGTCAATGTGTGTGTGGGGGGGAGGTCTTTCCATTCGCTTCAATAGGCTTGGGTTAGCCATTCCTTCCTTATCACATGCTCCTTCCTGGAACTGATGAGGGAGTTTAATGCTAGCGAGGTCCTCATATGTTATGGTTATGTGGACCAGATCAGTACATAGATTCCTTGATTGCTGGAAATAAGAATCTCTCAACTCTATCTCAAGAAAACACCCTCAATGGCTGCTTTTATAAAACACGCCCCGGCCCCCCCTGCCACCTGGTAGCTCCGGCCACTGGAGCAGGCCTCCCCCACCACAAGGCCACAGCAGGTCCTGGACACCCACCCCTGTGCCTCTTTCACCACACCATCTCAGCCAGCGCAGCCTGCCGGAGCAGCCACTTGCGACGCGAGTACTGCTATGTGGCTCTCCAGTAGGGTTGCCAGATGGCTGAAACAAATATCCGAACCCCAACCCCCCCCCAAAAAAAACCAAACAAACACCGGGGAAAAATTCTGTTGAAGGAAAAAAGGGGGGGACCAAAGTTGTTGAGCAAAACAAAAAAACCAAAAACAAAAAAAAGGACTCCAAGACTTATTAAGCAAAAAAAAAAAAAAAAATTAAAATAAAACAGCATTAAAACAGCATGTCCCCTTTAAGAGTGAGTGCAGGGATAGGAACAGGGGAGTGGTTGAGCACTAAGACCCAGGGAAAGCATTGCTTCCCCTTGGTCATCAGCCATTTTGTGCCAGCAGCCTTGCGGAACCAAGTAAGCATGAGGTCTGGGGTCGGGGGGCCGGGGGTGTTGGGAGCCGGGGGAGGCCGGGCACTGAGTGTTTGTAGGGTTGCCAGGTGCCCAGCATTTTTGCCTCCTGGCCAGGGAAAAAATCAGAAAATACCGGACATTTTAGGTGTCCGGTATTCTCTGAATTTTTTTACCGGACAGGAGGTGAAAATACCGGACTGTCTGGGTGAATACCAGACACCTGGCAACCCTACTCTCCAGAAGCAGCAGGCGGGGGAAGAATTTTTTGTGTACGGCCGCTCAGGCGCACACCTTAGCAGGAACTATGCACACAAGTATTTACTAGTTTAATTAGGGCAGGAAATAATCCACAGACAACTCTGACTAATTGCAAGAAGCTAAAAAATCCTAAGAAAATGGATAATATCTTGTTGAAACTTCAACCCAATCAGGATACACCTCACTCGAGTTCCACATTCTGTGAGCTGTAAGAGAATTCTGGGAACAATTTTTTTTTTAAACAAAACTTTTTTGTTCGGGCACCTGCCTGTGTACTCAACCATGAAGTTTATATAAAAACCAAGAAACGCTGTCATTTCTCATCCACTAGAATCTTATTGCCATCTTATTTGACATTGTTTGCTCACAAACTGGCTGCTTGGGACATCACAATTAGAATGTAAGTATAAGCCATGTGCTGCCACTTACAATATGCACTATCTTTACCTCCCTTCATGAAAAAATACAACGGAAATTGAATTTAAAACCAAAAGAGACACAATTGCAGTCATCCTGGCAGACAGCCTAGCATCGAAGCTGTCCAACAGCACCAGAATAAGTGGAATGCTTGAAAAGGCATAATGCCTGTTGGTAACACTGCTTGATCTAAGTGTCAAGGGCAGAGTGAAAACCATAATTCTATCCATTACAGATATAGTGTATGTTTTTGGAAGGTTGGTCTCATACAAAAAGTGCTAGAATCAAATACTTTGTTTTTTAGTTTCTCCAGGCCAGGTATTTCTCATGAAGCACAATATTTCCCAGGATACTGGGAAATGCAAAACCTCCAGCATTAACAGCTAGTGAATTAATGACATTTCTGAGAACTATAGACCATACAGCAGAATTAATACTTATGGAATTATATAGTGTTTTTTTTCTCTGTCTCCATATGCAGATCATTTAATTCCATGCAATACTGAGATCAAGCTAGCATGCTCGATCCATTATAATGATGATAGTAATGTACACAAGAGTGTAGGAATAGGAAGTGAAGACGACTACGGAACCTTATCCAATTAAAGTCACATGGGAATATAGATGGGCAGACTGTAATTACTCAAATTGCAATTTGGCCACAACCTCTGGATTAACATCTGCACTCAAGCAAAAAGTGCTAACAGCATCTTTAATGACCACAAGTCTTCAAGACCTCAGCTTTACATCTCCATTGAAAGATGTGTATAGATTGCTTAAATCCATTAGAGAAAAGAAAAAGTCCATTGCAGCTAAGCATTTTTGTTCCTTAGAGCTATTTTATTTTTTAATCCTTTATGCTCAGTGGCATTGAAAGCTGAGATGACAAATTTACATGAGCTCCAGAGAGTTAGTTTCCATGCATCCACACATTTTAAAAAAATCAGATAAATCAGTAAGCAATGCTTTCTATAAAAGTCTCCGAGTGGCTCAGATAATTTAGTGTGTAGCTTGATTTTTAATACTTGTAGGATTTGTTGTGTTGTGAATCTAAATATCCTTCCAAATTTTATCCTACTTGTAAGAGATTTATAATTTCCGTAGTAACCCTAGTGTGGTCATGATGTTGCAAAAATAAATAAAAAAACCTAATTGATCCCTGAGCCAAGAACCTTCCAGTTTAAAGGCCTGTTCCTGTTTCTATTCAAATCTAAATCAAAACCCCCAATGCCTCAAAGAGAAGCTGAAATGAACCAAAAATTAGACAACAGGAGAGATACACAACAAAATTATGTAATTTAAGTGGTACAGAAAGTTGAGCAGACAAACAAGGGAAATGATTCTAGCTGCAGCATGTTATAGAGTGTGGCAAGGGAACAGTACAAAGGCAAAAGACCAGAGAAGTGGAATGTGGTGCAGTGCAGGTGGGAGATGATATAAGCACAGAGCACTGCTTTAGAAGTTGCAGTACAGAGGAAGGGTTCCATTTGTGTGATGTTGAAGGAGAAACGACAGAACATAGCAGGAGCCTGGATATGACAAAGGAAACAAGGAAGAGTCAAGGATAAATACATTTAGAATCACAGAATCATAGAATTCAAGGGCTGGAAGAGACCTCAGGAGGTCATTGAGTCTAGCCCCCTGCCCAAAGCAGGACCAATCCCAACTAAATCATCCCAGCCAGGGCTATGTCAAGCCGGGACTTAAAAACCTCTAGGGATGGAGATTCCACCACCTCCCTAGGTAACGCATTCCAGTGCTTCACCACACTCTTAGGGAAACAGTTATTCCTAATATCCAACCTAGACCTCCACCACTGTAATTTGAGACCATTGCTCCTTGTTCTGCCATCTGTCACTACTGAGAACAGCCTCTCTCCATCCTCTTTGGAACCTCCCTTCAGGAAGTTGAAGGCTGCTATCAAATCCCCCCTCACCCTTCTCTTCTTCAGACTAAATAAGCCCAAATCCCTCAGCCTCTCCTCATAGGTCATGTGCCTTCTAATCATTTTGGTTACCCTCTGCTGCACCCTTTCCAATGTGTTCACATGCTTTCTATAGTGGGGGGCCCACAACTGGACTCAATACTACAGATGTGGCCTCACCAGTGCCAAAAAAAGGGGAATAATCACTTCTCTAGGTCTTCTGGAAATGCTCCTACTGATGCGCCCTAATATGCCATTAGCCTTCTTCACTACATAGGCATACTGTTGACTCATATCCAGCTTCTCATCCACTGTAATCCCCAGGTCCTTTTCTGCTGAACTGCTACTTAATCTGTAACAATGCTTGGGATTCTTCTGTCCCAAGTGCAGAACTCTGCACTTGTCCTTGTTGAACCTCATCAGATTTCTTTGGGCCCAATCATCCAATTTGTCTACTTGAACCTTGCCACTCTGAGGAAAGGAATACTGGTGTTGACAACAGATATGGAGAAAGGGAGCCTGGGAGATATAGCACATGAGGGTTTTAAGAAGCACACTGCTTATGTGTATAGTAGTATTAATCTTTGGGAGAAGAAAATTCACCCATTCAAACCTTCTTTAAATGGGCTAATTCAGAATCTTGTCAGGTATAGGTACATGCACTTCTGTGCTGAAGTTTGTTACTAACCTTCCATTTAAACTACACTTCGCAGAGCAATGAATATTGACAAGAATGTTAATTATTGCCCACTGAGAAAGACTATAAAATTTTGATTCATTTGTGTTTTAAAATGAATGGGATATTTACTGACACTCTTTGGTCTGTAATTAGAGAGCATAACATATTGTGGATTATTGTCCTGGGTTGTAAAAATACTGCTGTGCTGCTAAACTACTTTACACTCCATATTTCACAGTCAGTGAGCTTTTCCCTCTTCCCTTTAATTTATTATCTCATAATAATTATGACATTAGCCCACAACTAAACATTAAAGAAAATAATGTAAAATTCAATATCAACAGTAGACAAAAGGATTTGGTCAAGACAGAAAAGTCACAAATATTTTAGAAAATAGATTTATAAATATTTCAATTTCAGTGTATAGTATTCCTCTCGTATAGACATTATCATTGCTAATATTGGCCTATCCATAATAATTAAGTAGATATTAAATTACAGTCAGCTGTCCCCAAAATCAAGTAAAGACCTCAGTAGATCAATATTAAAACTGTTTTATGGATTGACACAGAAATCTTACTTATTTTTAACTTAAGAAAGAAAGAAACAGTATTTGCATCAAAATATCTACATGCACATGCAAACTCACTCTTTTGCTTTTCACTTTTAATTAACTTAATCTTGGCAGAAAAAAGACAAAAACAGAAAAAAAAGAGTAGAAAATGTCTTATGTATTTGGGTTGTTTTACCTAATATTTTCAATTTTATCCAGTTAACTTGAGTCATCTGTTAACTTCCATAGAGAGTATAAATGTTACACGGATGTTACGGAAAAGACAGTATGAAACCTTTATTAGGAATCATAAAATGTTTGGCTGTTTGAAGTGGAATCATCAAACACTTGCAAAGAATTTTAAAATCAGAATTAACTAGATGCTCCCCAGTAGATAAAATGGCCCAATATCTAATATGCCAATCAATATACATTGCCTTAATCAGATTTTCTCCTCTTTAAATGAAACAAGAAATTATCTTTAATTAGGACATCCATTATCATTTTAATACTTTCATACTTTAATAGTCTATTCTGAAAATCTCTTCTCTATTTCAATAAGGTGTTCACCAGTCAGGGTATGTCTACACTACAGCACTAATTCGAACTAACTTAATTCGAATTAGTTAATTCGAACTAAGCTAATTCGAATTAGTGCATCTAGACCTAAAAACTAATTCGAATTAGCGTTTTGCTAATTCGAACTAGCATGTCCACATTGAGTGGACCCTGAACCGAAGTTAAGGCTGGCTGGAACCAGGACTTAGGGTGTGGAGCTGCTGCCTCAGGCTAGCCGAGGGCTGTGCTTAAAGGGACCCGACCCCCACCCCGGACAGACAGTTCTCAGGGTTCCCCGCTTGCTGGTCTGCCTCGATGAGGGACAGCAAAGCAGTCCTGTCTTGGAGTGCCCTGAGTGCCCACACTCGGCACATCACAGCACTCGGCCATCAGCCTGGCTGCACTTGCCGCAGGCTGCCATCCGGGGGTCTATCGGGGGGCTGTCAGGATCCAGGAGGCCCTGCAGGAGAGCTTCCACCCCGAGGAGCCCACAGAGCCACCCCAGTCCTCCCCATCGGGGGCTCGTGCCCCATTCCTCCCTCACCTCCTTCCACTTGCCCCTCCCTAGCCCCCCTTCCTGATGTAAAAAATAAAGGACACGTGGTCAAAAATAGAAACTCTCTTTATTTAACAAAACTGGGAGTGGGGGGGATGAACCTCTGGGGAGACTGGGAAAAGGAGGTGGGAGAGGGGAAGAGAGAGGGTGGGAGAGGGGAGGGGGAAACCTGGGAGGAGGGAGCTGGAAGGGGGAAGCCAGGGAAGAAGGAGGAGGGGAAGTATAAAACTATGTATATCTTCAGTACTGTGTACAGATGTTGTCTCTCACCTCAAAAAGATGTTTTGGCCTTGGAAAGGGTTCAGAAAAGGGCAACTAAAATGATTAGGGTTTGGAACAGGTCCCATATGAAGAGAGGCTAAAGAGACTGGGACTTTTCAGCTTAGAAAAGAGGAGACTGAGGGGGATATGATAGAGTATATAAAATCATGAGTGGTGTGGAGAGGGTGCATAAAGAAAAGTTCTTCATTAGTTCCCATAATATAAGGACTAGAGGACACCAAATGAAATTAATGGGTAGCAGGCTTCAAACTAATAAAAGAAAGTTCTTCTTCACAAAGCAAATAGTCAACCTGCGGAACTCCTTGCCACAGGAGTCTGTGAAGGCTAGAACTATAACAGAGTTTAAAGAGAAGTTAGATAAAGTCATGGAGGTTGGGTCCATGGAGTGCTATTAGCCAGGGGGTAGGAATGGTGTCCCTGGCCTCTGTTTGTCATTGTCTTCAGTCATTGTCTTCAGTCAAAGTCATTCAGGCTTTGTCATTGTCTTCAGTCCATCCCCTCCGGGGTACCTGGTGTTGGCCGCTGTTGGCAGACAGGCTACTGGGCTAGATGGACCTTTGGTCTGACCCAGTACGGCCGTTCTTATGTTCTTATGTTCTAAGCTCAGGGCTCAGGGTCGGGGGGTCTCACTGGACCAACTTGATTTTCATGCAAACCTGCTCCTGGGTTTGCATGTGGCCTTTGGTGGCCAGGCTGGCAGCTATCCTGCCCTAGTCAGCTGCTTTCCTGTGCCTAGTGCGGAGATTGTGGACGTTGGAGGCCTCCCCCCCCAAACCTGGATGAGGTCCACGATCTCCGCACTAGACCAGGCGGGCGTCCGCCTCTTGCGGCCCCGGGCAGGCTCCTGGGAGCCGCCAGCCTGGTCCTGGGAAGAGGCAGAGGGCTGGGTGGCAGCGGGCGGCTGGCTCATGCCGTGCCAGGTGCAGGGTCTGCTGGCTGGGTACTGGCAGGCTTGCACCTGGCACGGGCACCGTAGCCAGACCGTGGCCCTAAGGGCTCCGGGCCGGGAGGGGGCAGAAGAGTTTCCCTGGCTTGGCCCAGAGTGGCCACCAGGGCAAGCTGGGAAGGGCTAGCCTCCAACTAGTTCGAATTAAGTGGCTACACAGCCCTTAATTCGAACTACTTAATTCAAACTAGGCGTTAGTCCTCGTAGAATGAGGCTTACCTAGTTCAAATTAAGCGCTCCGCTAGTTCAAATTAAGTTCGAACTAGCGGTTTGCATGTGTAGCGCCTATTAAAGTTAATTCGAACTAATGGCTGTTAGTTCGAATTAACTTTGTAGTGTAGACATACCCTCATTTCCACCCAGTTGTCAACCTTGGGAACCTTATTAGTCTCAATATCTGATTTAACATCAAAGGAGTAAAAATACTGCTCCTTGATGGGGTTACTAGAGACATAAGATATGGCAACCAGATCAGAAAAAAACCACATTTTCTAGTTGCAAACCACACTCAAATGGTCAGATATTATTGGCTAGGTGGCACTGATGGAGGAGGATGGGTGTTTTGGAGAAGAGGGGTTTATTCCTAAATTAAGGTTTCTGAGTGAGGGACTTGCCAGTGTAGGAAGTGGCAGCAGAGTTTAAAGTGAGCAGTAAAACATCAGGAACTATACAACAGGGAAAGACCTGGGAATATTAAAGATGAATAACACCTTACTCTAGTTTACCCAGCTTGCAGAATTCTCTTCAGCCTGTTCAAAAAGGCATGCAATCAACACCATATTCAATGTCTTTGATTATCCACCACTGCATAACAATAATGATAAAACTTTGGATTTTTATAGCCTACCACATGAGTTTCTCAAAGTGCTTCATAAACATTTATTAAGCCTCATAAGTTGTATGTATGAGATAGGGATAGTGCTGAACTTTTAGAGATAAACCCAATCACAGAGAAATTAGGAGAGCTGCATATAGTTTGTGGCTGAGGTTGGAACAGAAGCTAGATCCCTTAATCACAAGATATTACTTTCCTGTCTTAGGCATTTCTCCACTTGTAACAGTGGTTAACACATGACAAATATACCCAGCCCACTCTGCTTTAAAGCAAAACAAAACAAAAGCTCACCACAAAAAACACTGTTTCATTTCTTTTCTACAAACAAATTTTATAGGTAGAATATTTAAGTAGAGTAGTTAATTAGGGGAGAAAAAGGGTGCAACTTTGTGCACTGGACAGTGATTTGTAAATATAATAAGCTCCCATAGGGTATATTAGGTAGCCATTTAAAGAATGCTCTTGCTGAGGAGAGCCTTTGAAAAATTACACATAACAAGGAATAAATACTAGTAATTGGACAGAACTACTTTTTAACATTAAAAACCAAAAACAAAAGTCTCATTTGCAGATGTGGCACTTCAGACAGAGAAGCCAAAGACATTCTCAATAGAACAAGACTTTAAAATCACTAAAAAACTCAAAAGACTGCTCCCCACATATTTACCATATCAGAGTAAAAATATAGTTTGAAAAAAGTCAGAGTATGCATTAGCATAAGATTCCTACAAGTGTATCAATAATTATTTCAGTATTTTAATTTTTATTATATATTGTTTGATAAAAGTACAGAGAAATATTGCAAACTATTGACAGAAAAGAAGTTTGGAGAATGATTTATATCACTGTATGTTGTCTGGTTATTACTGAGGTTCTACACAATTAATAACCTTTGTGAAACACTACAGAAATGTTACATTATTCATCAGAGAGAGAGGACAATCAGGAAGTATTTAATATTTCACAAAGTATTACATTAAAGAACACCAGCAGGGTCAACATGAACATACAGATGTGTAACACATCAGTGTGCTTTAGAAATCCCCCCACTCCATTGTCCTTCTGTACAGCACGTTATTCTACTCTTTAGACAAGGCCAAAGGAGTTTGTATGGTCAGCAAAATGAGGGGTACAGCTACCATGGCAGAGTCAAATTGAGAAGTGACATGGCAATGTAAGGTGCACTGGTAGAGTTAGTTGGTTTGGCTATACAAAAGACAGACAGGACACACTTGATACAGTTTTAATGAGACCACAACCTTTTTTTTAGACACCTAGGACTACCCAGCAGATAAAAAAAATACAGTGCAGGTAATGCCATGTTCATTCACTAACTTCCTGGGGACTTCCACCAGCACCCACTTTTTCCATCTAGGTTCCTTCAGTAAATCCACTTCAGTAAATCCACCCCCAGGAGGGCTAAGATAGGCTGTAAGAAAAGGGGGGTTGGCTCCCTGCCATTCCAACCACAGGAGCCCCAAACTCCTCACTATTCTATTCCTTTAACCAGCACCTCCGTTTTAGCCCTTTAGTAGGCCATTTATCTGGTCACTGGATGCCTTCCCTATGGAGTGTCAGCATTGGACATCTGCCCCATACTTAGGGTATGCCTATACTACAGTGTTAATTCGAGTTAACTTAATTCGAAATACTTAATTCAAATTAAGTTAATTCGAATTAACGCATCTACACAGAAAATGCATTTCAAAATAGCATTTTGCTATTTCGAAATAGTGCGTCCACACTGAGTGGACTCTCAATCAGAGTTAAGGCTGGCCGGAACCAGTTCCGGCAGGGCACCAGGTCAGGACCTCCTGTGTAGGGCTGCTGCCTGCGGCTATCTGAGGTCCGTGCTTAAAGGGACCCTACCCCCCATCCCGGACAGCCGGTTTTCAGGTGTCTCTGCTTGCTTGTCTACCTCGATGAGGGACAGCAAAGCATTTGTATCTCGGAGTGCTCTGGTTGCCCTAACTCGGGACACCCTACCAATCTGCAACATGGAGACAGAGCTGCCCCTTGGCACTCTGGTGCATCTTGTGGATGCTTTGCCATCAGCCTAGCTGCACTTTCTGCAGGCTGCCATCCAGGAGGTCCATCGGGGGGCTGTCAGTATCCAGGGGGCCCTGCGGGACAGCTTCTGCCCCGAAGAGCACTAACAGTCTCCGTGGTCTGCCCCACTGGGGGCTTGTGCCTCATTCCTCCCTCACGTCCTTCCACTTACCCCTCACTAGCCCCCCTTCCTAATGTCAAATAAAATACACGTATTTTAAAAAATATAAACTCTCTTTATTTAACACAACTGGGGGGGGGGAGATGAACCTCTGGGGAGACTGGGGAAAGGAGACGGGAGAGGGCAGGAGAGAGGGTGGGAGAGGGGAGGGGGAAAATTGGGAGGAGGGAGCTGGAAGGGGGAAGCAAGGGGAAGAGGAGGGAGGGGAAGGTCAGGGCTCAGGGGTGGGGGTCTCGCCGGGCCACATGTTTCCCATCATGGCGGGTGTGGGGGCCTCGGCATCCCGGGGATGGGGAGGAGGGTGTGGAGGCTGAGGTGGGGGTGTGGAGATTGAGGAGGAGGTGTGGAGGTTGATGAGGGAGAGGTGGGAGGGGGAGAAGGAGTGGGAGGAGGAACGGTAGCTGGGGGGGGCAGCAGGGGCAGGAGCGGCATGAGGAAGCTCTGCACCAGGATCTGCAGATGGGCACAGATGGCATGACCCTTGGCAAGCAGCTCCCGCTGGAACTCCCGTTCTTCCTGCGCCTGCTGCTCCATGATGCAGGTCTGGGCTCACAGGGCCCCCAGGTGCTGCTCGTGGTACCCCTGCAGTGTTGCGGTGGTCCTGCTGAGCCCTCGGGTGTGGGAGCATGTCCCAGGCGGTGTGGTGCACCCTGCACGTGCAGCTGGTACGGCTGTGGAGAAAGAAGAGAAGTGGTCAGTTCTCTCTGGGGACACAGTGGGTAAAGCCCAGCCCAGCCCCCCTCTCCCCCCCCGCGAGGTGAGGATGACCGTGCCCTGCACTGTCAGAGCCGTTGTGCTTGCCCAGAGGCCATGTTTGGAATGTCCAGCTATCCCTGGGAGTGGGAGGTGCCCCGAGACCGCACCCATGCCCCTGTGCCATGTGTAGTGCGGCTGAGGTGGGGGAAGATGTCCCCTGCCTCTGTGTAGAGGAGGTGTGTGAAGGGAGGGCATCCTGCTGTGTACCGCCCCGGGGTCAGGAGCGTGTCAGGTCTCTTCACACACGCGTGTGCCTATCAGGCCACGGCCCCTGGGTGTAACACAGCTGGAGCCACCTGCCAAAGGGTAGCATGGCACGTGCTCGCACGTGCACAGATTGCTGCGTGATGTGTGGTAGGCAAGGGCCACACGCGCAGTCCCTGGTCTCCCTCCCCGGCCCCCCCCCTTGGGTAGGGGACGGTGATGGCACTTACCTGGTGTGGCCTCCCCGGACGACTCTGCTGACTCTGGTGCTGGGACAGCTTGAGGGTCCTGCCAGCGTGGCACCCTCTGCGATGGCCCCTCTGCCGCACCCAGATCAGGGCCCTCCAGTCCCGGCTCGCTGCCCCCCGGGGTGGCGCGGACCGTCCCGCCCCCCAGGATGCGGTCGAAGGCGGGAAGTAGGGGCAGGTGTCAACCCCTACTGCGGCACCGCCCTTGGTGGCCCTGGCATACGCCTGCCACAGCTCCTTAACTTTGAGGCGCACCTGCTCCTGGGTGCGCCTGTGGCCCTTTCTGGCCATGGTGGACGCTATGTGGCCATAGATGGCCGCGTTCCTCCGCCTAGTGCGGAGATCATGGACATTGGGGGCTTCCCCCCAAACCTCAAGGAGGTCCATGATCTCCGCACTTGTCCACGAGGGCATGCGCCATCTACGGCCCCTGGCTGGCCCCTGGGTGCTGGGGGACTGGGCGGGGGACGGCTGGCTGCCACTGGCTGGCATTGTGCGGCCACTGGGTGAGGGGCTGCGGCTGCTGGCAGGCCTGGCTCTGGCACATGGTGTGTGGCCAGAGTCTACCCCTTTAAGGGCTCCGGGCCTGGGGAGAGGAGAAGAGTTTTCCTAGTTTGGCCCAGAGTGGCACCAGGGAAAACTGGGAAGGGCTGGAGGCCAGCTAATTCTAATTAAGTGTCTACACAGCACTTATTTCGAATTAGCTATTTTGAATTTGACGTTACTCCTTGTAGAATGAGGTTTACGAAATTCGAATTAAGCACTCCGTCAATTGCATGTATAGACGCTATTGAAGTTAATTTGAAATAACGGCTGTTATTTCAAATTAACTTTGCAGTGTAGACATACCCTTACAGAATAACTTCAGACATATAGCCTACCACACTTTGTGCTCACCGTAATAGGTCTTCCTTGACATCCACTGTGGGAAAGGCAGAAAAAACCTCACCCTGCCAAAACCGATATGATGGTAAGGGAAAATTTCCTTCCCCAGTCCCCTTAAAAAGAAGCGACTGGCACAATGCCTATAGCAGCTTCAAATCCCACCTGATAATTACGCATCAGAGGGAGGGAACTGCCTTGCTTGCTGCATAGTTTCTGGCCTTCTTCATCCCTCCCATCACCATAAAGCACTGCTGCCTTCCTCTGGCAAGCCTGGACAGCACCCCCCCACCCCCACACACTCACGTTAGGGGTGGTGCTGTCATTATAAGAACTGGTTACGTATTGTAGCTGTGGTGCTCTCCACTTAGGTGTAGGCATGCCCAGCATGCCAGAGTGGGAGACTTTTGCCTACCAGTACCTGCAGAGGGATGATGCTCACACCTCAGGATTGTGGTACATCCACAGGCTAACTTGAAGCAGTGGGGCTCCTGTCCCCTCTCAGTTCCTTCACATCGAAAACCCAGGAGAGGAGACGGATGCAGAGGGGCCAGAGCGTGGGTCCTGGAACACATATCAGCATCACATCTCAAAGAACCAGTGTCTTCTTTGAGTAGAGGCAAACGTATTTTCCACTTAGGGGATTCGTAATCTGTACACCATCCAGAAAGCAGGAGCTCAACATCTACCTAAATAGGGACTGCAGAACTGTCATTCCAAGGCCTGCATCCACTATGGAGGTGGGGTAATCGCATAATGGCCTGAAAATGTATGGATGTACGGATGACCACGTAGCTGCCCTGCACATGTCCAATATGTCACTGAGGGATACTATCAATGTTGCTTTTGTGTGTCTCAGCTTCCTCCTATAAAATAAGCACTGCCCACCACACAGGGCTGATGTTAGGATAGTGACCGTTTCTGAAGCACTCAGATTCCCACCAATGGAAGATGCTAAGTGCAAGACGTTAGTATTACATAAGAGCATGAAGGTATCCAATATGTATACATGACATTCCATCTTTGCTTGCCCTTAAACTAGTGTATGTTGCGGTTGGAGACAAGGGATGACATGGAAAGAGAGGGAGAGTACAAACAGAAACAAGAGAGGGAAAACGGCAGGCCAGTGAACTCTAATAGAGAAAGGGAACCCTGGCACACACACAGATAGAGCTTCAATCCTTGTTTATTACCAGAGCTCTAGTAGTTTGCTCTGCACACTCACTGCTCCTATCACCCATTGGCTACCAGAAGTACTGAGGGAGGTCTTAAAGACACAGACACACACCTCTTTTCCTATTTTCTTCTATCCCTGCTCCAATAACTTTGTTTTCTTATGTTTCTTTCTGGTAATTTCCTTTATTTTTCTCCCCTGTCCTCTCCAAGGTATTGAGTCCATTGACTTTGGGAGACTCACCCCTGAATCTATTCTCCTTAACACAGTCTCTCTCAAGCATATGCTACCTTAATCGCCTTGAAAGGGCTTTTCTACAGTAGGAAATGATTTTGAACTAACTAAACTCAAAATAATAGCTCCCAAAATAACTATTTTGAAATAAGTTTATTCCCCAAGGAAAGCAGGAGTACAGATTTCAAAATAACCAGCCCATTATTTCGAAATAACAGGCTTGGTAGTGTGGATGCTCCACTTATTATTTCAAAACAAAGGGGGCTATTTTGAATTAACTCCCTAGTGTAGACCAGGGCAAAGAGCACACAGTGATGGAATATAAATTTCAGCTTCTTTTACTTTCAACTTGGTATGTGAATAGACATTATTTACATAACTGCAGCGTTGAAATATATTAATGGTAACATGCAAGATCATTGGTCATTGAAGAGAAATACCCTTTAAAATGGCTGTATCAAGAAAACTGCTGAGACACAGACTCAAACAGGAAGTCCTGATATGCTCAATCTCCATGCTTGACTGACTTTTGGATCAACATAACAGATTGATAGTTTGCTGGCAAGTACAAAAGCTGCAGCAGCCAATGTTATCTTCATCTTCACTCAATGGAGTTTTAGTCCCAGTTTCATTAATATAAAGTGAAGACGCTTTATTTCCTTTGCGCTCTTACCTCCTGTTTATAGCTGAAGCTGTAGAGGCTCCTACACTGAGGTCTAAAAGTCCCAGGTTCAAATCCACCTGGTGGATTAGATTTCTGGAGTATTCTTACTAATGCCACTGAAAAGGGCCACAGTAGTTTTTCAATCCGAGGAAGTTGTTTTAGAAAACTTACATAGGTTCTTGCATCAGACTCAAACATTTTTGCAATCCAACAAGGTCAGCAATTTTGGTATCTTTGTATAGCTAGAGGGCAAGTAAGAGACTTCAGTCCCAGGCAATATCTAATTCTGATTAAGCACGATATGTGGATCAGTAGTACTTCACTTTTTTCATTGTTCAGAATCCACCTCCCCATTCCAATTTCCCCAATCATCACTTGGTTCATAAATGTTTTGTTCTTCAATCTGTCAGAAATGATTCTTGTGAACCACAGATTGAGAACCATTGAACTAGTTTAATACAGTGCAATGAATTTTGTTCAAGAAACACCTGTATGCTACAGTCTTTTCTCAGTTACATGGAGCACATCAGGAGTAACCCCGAATTCTGTGCTGTTACTCCGGATGCAATATATATCATATAATTGAGTGCAGAATCTGTTATTGCCTCTCTGCCACAATGCCTAGACCACAGTTTCCTCCTCTAAACCTGATGAAATAACAACGAAAAAACAACTTATATAGGATTTAGGCCAGGAATTTGTAATGGGGGGGGGGGCACTCCAAGATTTTGGTAAGGAGTCAAGGGCTGTACTTCTGGGGAAGGAGTGTGGGGTCTAGGATGGTGGGTGGGATGTAGAAGGGAGTTTGGGATAGAGGACTGGGGTGCATGAGGGAGTGTGGGGTCTGAGAGGGGAGTTTGGGTGAATGAGAGAGTTATGATCTTGGGCAGGGGCTTAGGGTGCAGGGTCAAGGAGGGGTATGGGTGCAGGAGAGGATTCTGGCCTGGGGGATGGGGTGCAGGGTTTGGGAGGGAGCTGTGCCCTGGAGGAGCTGGGGAGAGGGGATACAGACTGTTTGGGTGGTGGCCTGGGACAGGTGATTGGAGGGAATTGAGGGTGGGGGGTGCTAGAGGCAGGCTCTGTCTGGAAGGTGCTTCCCTAGGTGGCCCCCAGCCAAAAGCTCTACACAAACCTGAAACAGGCTCCATGCCTGTCTAAGGGGAGGCTGCTCCATGTGACTCTGCTCCAGCACAGACAGGGAGGGAGGGAGAAAGGGATGAAGGGAGGAAGGAGGTTTCATTTGCTGCCCCTGCCTTCAGCAAAATTTTTCGGCTCCTATTGTCTAGAAACTGGACAATGTGAGCTTGTGGATTTTGCTAGGGGGCAGGGACAGCATGCAAAACTTTCTCCTCTCTGCCCAGACTTCATTGCAATTAGCAGCCTGCTGTTTAAAGCAGCTGCAGTTGCTGTGTACAAGGCCGGACTAAAGGGTGGGCTAGCTGGGCAGCTGCCCAGGGTGCCAACCTACAAGGGGCCCCTGGCTCCCGGCGGGTTGCAGCGGCTGCCCGGGGCGGGGGCCGTGTTAACCCCCACAGCACCGGCCAGCAGCGCCCTTCCCCCCGCAGCTGCAGGGCCCTGCACGGCCAGGCGCAGCCGGCCCCGGGCGGCCCCGGGCTGCACGCCATCGGCGGTGGCCGGGCCGACTGCGCAGCACATGCGCCATGCGTCCACCCATGTGCCCCGGGGGGTGGGCCCGTGCATACGTCGTGCACCCGGAAGCGGGGCCGCACGTCCTGGGGGCGTGCTCGCGCATGCGCCGTGCGCCCGGAGGCAGGGCCATGCACCCCGGGGGCGGTGCCACACGCCTGGGGCCCGGGGAGCCAAAATGGCTCGGGCCGGCCCTGGCTGTGTAGTAAGGGTGCTGGCGAGGCAGCCATGGGCTGGATACGACGGCTTGGTGGGACAGATCCAAACTGCTAGCCACCTCTTGCCCACCAATAATTTAGGCATTCAGATATAAAATGCCAGCAACTGATTGCTGAGCCACAAAATGCACTACTCTCCCCATTGTACTACATTCATTCTTTCACTACATGTGTCCATTTAGGCAGTCCAATATAAGCAATGGTGAAATCACAAAATCATAGAATACTAGAACTGAATCCCATCCCCTGCCACCACAGCAGGACCAACCACTGTCTCGATCATCCCTGACAGGTGTCTATCCAACCTGCTCTTAAATATCTCCAGTGATGGAGATTCCACAACCTCCCTAGGCAATTTATTCCAGTATTTAACCACCCTGACAGTTAGGAAGCTCTTCCTAATGTCCAACTTAAACCTCTCTTGCTGCAATTTAAGCCCATTGCTTTTTGTCCTATCATTAGAGGCCAAGGAGAATAATTTTTCTCCCTCCTTGTAACACCTTTTTTGATATTTGAAAACAGCTATCATGTACCCTCTTAGTCTTCTCTTTTCTAAACTAGACAAGCTCAGTTCTTTCAGTCTTCCCTCATAGGTCATGTTCTCTTGACCTTTAATCATTTTGTTGCTCTTCTCTGGACCTTCTCCAATTTTTCCACTTCTTTCCTGAAATGTGGTGCCCAGAACTGGACACAATACTCCAACCAAGGCCTCATCAGAGCAGTGTACTGAAGAATGACTTCTCGTGTCTTGCTCACCACACTCCTGTTAATGCATCCCAGATTCATGTTTGCTTTGACACATATTTAGCTTGTGGTCCACTATGACCCCTACATCCGTTTTACCAGTACTCCTTCCTAGACAGTCGCTTCCCATTCTGTATCTGGGAAACTGATTGCCCCTTCCTAAGTGGAGTACTTTGCATTTGTCCTTATTAAACTTCATCCTGTTTACCTCAAAACATTTCTCTAGTTTGTCCAGATCATTATGAATGTTGACCTTATCCTCCAAAGCATTTGCAATCCTTCCCATTTTGGTATAATCTGCAAACTTAATAATCGTAGTGTCTATGCCATCATCTAAGTCATCGAAACAGAACTGGTCCCAAAACAGACCTCTGCAAAGCCCCAGTATGCTTCCAGTATGATTGTGAATCGTTAATAACTACTCTCTGAGAATGGTTATCCAGCTAGTTATGCACCCACCTTATAGTAGCCCCATCGAGTTGTATTTCCCTAGTTTATTGATAAGGTCATGCGAGACCATGTCAAATGCATTACTAAAATCTAGATATATCATGTCCACCGCTTTCCCCTTATCCACTAGGCTTGATAACCTAGTGCTAGCTGTTACCTATTACCTTATTATCTTCCAGATGTTTGCAGATAAATTCCTTAATTACTTGCTCTATTTTCTTCCCTGGCACAGACTGGTCTGTAGTTTCCTGGGTTGTTCTTCTTTTCCTTTTTATAGATGGGCACTATATTTGCCCTTTTCCAGTCTTCTGGAATCTCTCCCAACTTCCATGATTTTTTCAAAACAGCAAACAAGATTTTCTTCTCTGCTGCTTCAAATCTCTCAGACTATGAGTTTCACTGAAATAGAAATGTTTCACTGCTATCTTTAGAACACTTGTAAAGTTTGAGTTATAAACACTTCAGATGATGCCCTAGACAGGAACTGAAGTTATGCAAATTTCAGCTTTTAAGAAGAATAGGTAGCAGAAGTATCAAGAGTATTATAGTAATATGCCCTATATTATCTTCCTAATAATCCAAGGCAATTATTATTACAACAAGTAGTAGTATGTGCCCAACTACTTCCTGGCACACATACACAGTCCCTTGATTGTTATTAAAAATACACTTCAGCACACTGTCCAGCAAAATCAATTATATTTTAGAGGTAAGCTCATTCACTTCTCTGTTAACATCCAACAACACCTCTGCACACAAACATGCCAGTTATACAAGAAGGAATTTACCATGAGTACTTCAGTTCCTTTCAGCAGTATCAAAGAACTGGTTATATGCCCCCAAACTAACAGGCTGACCTATTTTGAGATATACCTTGTAAATCTGTGAGCCAGAAATTTGGTGTGCGGACACTGGCATCCCCACACCACCCACTCTAGTTCCATCTGCAGCTAAGATTTAGGATTGTTATCCAGTCTGACAAAACGGATCTAATTCATTAAAGTCAAACAGGTTTCCTTTAATTTGCATCACTGAACTCATCTAAAAGTACAGTAGCTACATTTCAAGTGGAACTATTTTGGAAAAGTTGTTTAAATATTTGAATAGCAGGAGAGCATGGCACATAGCATTTTTATCAGGCTTACCCCTCTATTTAGAAAAAAATTCCCATAGAATACCATTCATATAAACAAATTTGTAACTGAAACATTTGTTTGTTATTGCAGTGTAGGTCAGATTCCTGAACATCTTCTGTCTCTATGCTATTATTCTACAAAGTAAATACTGTACTTTCTGACTAAAATATGAAAGTGTTAAAAGAGGCTGCCAGATTTTTGGTTAATCTTTTCTTTGGAATGATTGTGCAAATAAGAACAAACTTATTTTGAGGAGCTTATAAAATTTCATACTTCTACAACTTTTTTCATACTTTCACAATTTTGAACGTATGTGCAAGAAAGAACAAAAACCAAAAGATTGCAAAGATCCATCAAAAGAAAAAAAACGTGGTATTGTTAATGGCACCTCCATAAACTGAGATTTTAATACAGTACATCTTTACAGTAATACACACTGCAAATAAATGATTTCTTGCCTGAGAGGTCCTCCTGACTACTTTTGTCAGTGAAGATCCCATGCTACTTTTTGAAAGACTAAGTTAGTTAGCCTTTTTGTCTTGAACAAATCCAATCAGAGTATGGTGTTTTGCCTCATCCCCATTTTGAACTGAAAGTGGTACCTATTTCTTCTTCCTATATCTACTATGTGGTTTTTTTAAGACAATGAAAACTGGGCCTGAGATATAGTTAGGTTGGAACAAGCACTTCATACGGCAGCTGAACTCTGAACTAATGGAGGGAGGACAGAATAAAAAGTAGGTATTCATGTAAGTACCATTGTAGAGACCAGGGTAGCTGACAGGCAAGGGAGGGGAATTCCATGCTCCCAGAAGTGGGGGGGGGGAATCAGAAGGGGAGGGACTGGGACTAGCCTCCACCCGCCAGCTCTTCAGAGCTGCCCGGAGCACACTGCCTGGTATTCTAGCAGTGATTTAAAGGGCCTGGGGCTCCAACCCTGGGGAGCGCTGGGCCCTTTTTAATCACCAGACCTGGTGCATCTGTTCCCTTTGCCTCCTCCCCCCTTGTCAGCTGAACTCCCTTCTTAAACATAGTCTGGCAAGTCTGGCATAGCTATGAGAGAGACAAATAGCTTGAAGGGTACATACTCCAGACACAACTATTCACAAACAATACTTTAAAAGGTTCCTATCAACAAATCAGTCAGAACATTACAAATACAGTTTGGCTCTCAATGGGTCTTGCGTTTTCTGTGTGAAGCTGCATTTCTGGGCTATGAATGGTAATGGAAGACATGCAGAAAAGGGTCTTGAGAAGAGGCGATGTCGATGGCAACAGAGAGATCAAAGAGAATGAGCATGCAAAACAGACGCTTGGGTTGTTGGGTTGGAAAGGGAGACTAGAGCTAACTGGACAACAGAATCCAGTATAGAAGGGAAGTCAAGACACCAGCAATAGACAGCTAACAAGGCATAGGAGCAAAAGAGAAATGGAAGGTGGTGTTACCCGCAAAAATCTAGGGCAGGGTAAACAGTGAGGATTTCTTTGGGATAGGGGCAATATTAAGATGCTTCTGTGCAGAGGGGAAGTACACAGAGAAGAGACTACCTGATGATTATGAAGGAATGTGTGGGGAGCAAGGGAGGTTTGGAGATATAAGTGGTGTCTGCAAGCTGATAGGTTTCAGATGGAAAGAATCTTGGCAGCCTCAGAATAGAATGTAGAGTTAGAGAGAGAAAGAAAAGAAGGGGAGGAGAGCTCTTGTCAGATTCTTCAATGTTTCTGTTAAGGAAGTGAGTAATGCCCTGGAAGAGAGAGAAGAGTGAGGGGAAAGGCACAAGAAGATTATGAGGAGAAAACTTATCAAGAATAAGGTAGAAGCAGCAAAATTGCTTGTCCAGGAGGAGAGCAGTGCTGAATGAAGAGAGAACAATATAAAGAATGTGATGTAAATTCTTTCCTCCCTCTCCCTCTTTTCAGTGTTCTCTTTGAACAGGGCCACCAACAGGATTGTTGGTCCCTTGGGCAGTATGAGGGAGGCAGCTCTAAGCTCCCAGAAGGAGCAGAGCCTCAGGCAGAAGGGGTGAGGTTGGGGCAGCCAGGCTGTGCCCCCCACCGCCAGCCCTCAGAGCCAACTGGAGCACATGGCGTGGGGCTCGAGTGAGATGCCTGGCATTTCGGCGACAATTTTAAAGGGCCCAGGGCTTCAGCCACTGCTGCCACTACTGCAGTAGTGGCACTGGCAGCTGGAACCCCGATCCCTTTAAAATCACTGGGCTCCAGGGCAACTGCCCCATTTACACACACACACCCCCCAGCGGGCCTGTCTTCGAACATACATTACATACATTTAAACCTCAATAAAATATTAGTTTTTTTTAAAAAAGGGAGAAACAGCACAGTTCATGGTGAAGAAAAAATTAAAACAATTATTTTCAAAGAATTGTGCAAAAAGATATCATTCTCTAATGAGGGAAGTTCTCATGTCATGTCAAAAGAATTATTTTTAATCCTGTCACTTAAGATACCATTTAAAAAGTCTTCCCCATTCAGAGCAAAGCCAAGACAAAATTGATTCCTTTATGTTTTCAATACTCCTCAGAAAATAAAAACTGCTATTTCCTGAGGGCACGGTAAACAGATCTGAACATGGTTTAAGCAACCACCATTAATGTGGGTTCCGCTTGTACCAGACATCTATAATGCTTAGGGCTGTATTTTCCAGGGAGATAACAGTGTCGTCTTGAAAATCACTGCATGAAGAGGACAGAAAAGCACAGCTGAACTGTTCACTCATGCTCCTATCTAAGGGACAACGTTCTTATCTTGCTACAAAACAGAGCCTCAAGCGACACAGAAAAGTTTCATATATCTTTTTCTACCAATTTTGTTAGTTTCTATTGTTGTCTATGGCTGAATTTGACTGGAATCAGTTTTAACCATACAAGAAATCAAAGTGATCTAGAATAATTGACTGGAGAACGTTTTGGAACCCCCCCTGAGTTGCAGGATATTTCCAGCTGCTCTCATAGCCGATAGCTGACTTAATAGAGCTAATGATTTCTAATGCTACTAATACTAGGCTATTTTCACAGTGGGTAAATAATGCCACTTTTGTTTTGGCAATAGTTAAAGAGTCATGTAACTGTTTGATAAGTATACTGATACGGTAAAAATGAAGTTATCTTTGAGTTACTAATGGTGGATTGCACTATTTCTAGGAGATAGTATATTTTTAGTTTCCTTTTATACAACCTAATGTTTATAACTCCACAAATACTACTGCTACAGCAAAGAGATGTCCCTGTACACAATTACAAGTAATGTTTTAATCTAAGCACGAACATGAATCCATTTGTTTTGGTACACTGTATTTTTGCTTTTATGTTGGTTATTAATATTCCCAATCATCACGAGAAATAAAATAAAAACCTAATTGGGTATTAAAAAACCATCTTCAGGGCTGCACACAATGGCAGAGAGTAGATCATGAATATCATGTAAATCTATAATTCTTTTATTTCTTCTAGCCTGTATATTTCTGACCAATCACACACACACACACACACACACACACACACACTTCTTCTCAAGACTGTGCTTTCACTAGGGTATATCGTGCACAAAATTATACACAGTGTAGTATTTCTTTGGAAAAGCGATTTCCCCTCTAGGCCCTCTCCCCTGGACTTTCACTGTTGTATGCATCTTGCCAACCTTATTTTTAAAAACACATAATTTTTCCTTTTTTTCCTAGTGGGTATTTCCCCTGCATAAGAACTGCAGCCATGCTCCATATCCACAGAGGTTCATTGCAGCTGGAATTGCGATTTGCCTAGTGATGCAATGCATTGCAGCAATCATGCCAATTCACTACAGTGTTTCATTCTCCATTGATTCCCTTCTTGTTCTCAACCCCCACTTACTCTCACCTGTTTCCTCTCCCAGTTTGCTAGCAAGCATCTCATCTGATGGGGACCATGGCAATAGCCCCGGTGTAGGCTCCAGGTTTCATCAGACAGAAGATGGCAGCAGCAGGAAAGGGCGCTTCCCTGTGTCTGTTAGTGTTAGAGTGGGTGTGGGCTGAGTATTGACACATCATCACATGCATGCAGCAGGTGTGCCTAACATAGTCACTCTCCTTAGCTGCCTGTTGCTGTCTTGATTGTTATTCAGCTGAGGAGGTACCACACCTGAGGCAGTGGTAATGCAGGAGAAAGCCAGCAATGAATCCAAAGCAAGAGGCACCATAATATGCTGCATAGTTCAGAGGGCTGGGTATTGGAAGGTTTTTATTCTGCAGTTTCTCATTTCTCGAAACCCAAAATATTCCCTCGTGGAGCCTCCCCATATGAAGTTCTATACACAGAGCTCTGTTATTCCTTTCCAGGACCTCTTCAGACTGGCAGAATCAAGCTGCCTCCTACACCAAACTTGCCCATGTTTACAAATGGAACAGTTCTGCAAAACGAAAATGGGATATCCTTTAAAAATAATTATGAAGTTAGTCAGCAAAATCCCAAAGTCAAAAGTGAAAAAATTAAAGTCCTCAGATGCAGCATGAGAGGAAAGCATCAGATGGTAAAAAGAACACATGATGAAAGTTACATACTTAAGAAAGAATTTGACAGCCCCCATGGGAATTCACTCTGGAACATTCTGAAGCTAAGAAGATGGAAATATTTGGGACACGAGTTAGATGGAGCAACAAGCAAAAGGGTGAAGAAAAAGAATTCCTCGGTGGAACAGTACTCAGAGAGGGAAACTATATATGACTTACTAATACAGAGGACATGTAAAGAGTGGCCCAGGACAGACTGATAGGGATGAGTCTTGTTCATGTCCTAAGATATACTGAATGGCACAGGAGGGATTAAGATTTAAATATCATAACACAAAGACTGAAGGAACACACAACAGGAGGATGAGGGAAAGAGGAGAGATTACGGTTAAATGGCAGGACAAAAGAGGTTATTGAGGTAATAGTAACTGAAGACGGAAATTAGGATGGTGAAAAGGGAATCTGAAGAGCAATTATCTAAAGATATAAAAACAAATAACAAGAAGTCATTTCGATATATTAGTAACAGGAAGTCTGGAAAAGAATCAGCAGGTCTGCTGGTCTGCAAGGGAGTAAAGGGAGCAATTAAGACACTGCAGGCAAGCTAAGTGATTTCTTTGCACGCCTCACTATAGAGCATGTTCCGGGGGAGATAGCTTCCCAGGATCTATTCTTTGCAGGTAACAAAGATGAGCTAATGACCGATATTGAGATAAAGCACTATTTTAAAAAAGGAATAAGCTTTAGATATAAATTAGAATAAATGATTAAGGGGAAGAAAATCAACATGACTGATGAGTTTACATCCAAGAACTCTGAAGCAAGATAAGAGAAAGAAGAGAGAGCTGCAATCCCAAATATGTAATTCTTATTAAAATTAGCTATCATACCAGAGGCCTGAAGGATAGCAAACATTGTACCAGTCTTTAAAAATAAACCCTAGGATTGTCTTGGGAATTACAGACCAGTGATCTTTAATTCAGCACCAACATATTAGTTGAATGCTAATTAAAAGTAGAATTATAAACACCTACATGAAAAATATGTCACAAGAGACAAACCAACCTGGCCACTGTAAAAGTAAATTGGATCTTTCTACCCTAATGAATTAGAATTCTTTTGAGTACGTCAACAAAATAAAGAGCCAACAACTAATATACAGTAGACTTCTGATAATCCGGAACCTATGGGATTTAGGTGGTGCCGGATTATCAGATATGCCGGACTATCAGGAGGTACTATAAGCAGGTTATATATATACTGTGTACATTATGTACTGTATATAAAGTGTTCTTAACCCTTTTTATTGTACATACTGTAGACAGTATACTCTAATGTTTTAGTTTTTTTAAGCCTTTTTTACCCTTTTTGCTCAGTTCACCTGCTACCGCTGTTACCTTGTGACTCATTTTTGGCCGAAGCTCACTCACTAGGCTCTTGCCATTTTGATGCCGGACTATCAGGAGTGCCGGACTACTGGATGCCGGACTATTGGAGTTTTACTGTATTTTGAACTTGCAAAGGCCTTTGACATAGCTCCCGAAAAGAGCCTATATAAGGAAATGAAATAGTCATGGAGTGAGAAGTAAAGTCCTTATTGATTAGAAATTGGCTACAAAATAGAAAACAGTCAATTTTTACCAGGCAAAAAATTAACAGTAGAGAGCTCTAATGTTCAGCATTGAAGTTTATATTGCTCAGTATTTTTTCCACATTCTGGAGATAGAGGTGAACAAAGATGTAACATTTATAGATGATTTTTTTAAAAATGTATAGTTTAGTAAAGAATAGAGAAGACTGTGAGGATCGTCAGAAGAACATAACAAGAACAGGTAAATGGGCAGCACTATAGCTGAAGCCTTTCAGGATTGAAAAATGCAGGGTCATGCACATTGCAAAAAATAATGTGGAATGCTCATACAGACTGCTGGTTCTAAATTAATTGTATGCACCGAAGGGGAAAAAACCCTGGGAACCGCTGTGAGCATCTCCATGAAAGCCACTGCTCATTGTGCAAAATCTTGAGCTAAATCTATGAAAGACAATTTGGAAAAATGTACCAAATATATCTCAATGAAAGAAAATATAATGCAACCTATGTGCTAGGAGCTCTCAAAGGATTCTTACCATTACCAAGAGATTAGGTGATAGAGGAATGGTTGCAGTATTTCATGGCATGCAGCAGGCATGTAAATAAAATGAAAGGTGTGTCACAGATTCAGCTGTGGCATACTTTCAACTTCACTTGCATGCATGTCACAGGTTACAGAATGTTGCAACATCCCCTCACACAGTGTATAAGCTATTTTTATTCCACTGCATTTTCTCAGTGCTCTGAAAATGTAAAGAGAGGCTATTTAAAATGTTTACTAATAATTTGTTTTGTGAGGACATAGTTTAGTGCCAAGACTCTGAAAGCCACAGATTTAAAAACAGCAAGACCCAAAGCTTACCGATCCCTCTATGTGATTAGATATAATCCATTCAGTGTTTTAAGATCTTAGAGAGTCAAGTAACCTTGTTGAGCGCTCTCCACACCCTGGGCTCTACAGCGGCTGCTCCAGCTCTTCAGGTCCCACTCTCTCTTTTGTCCCCAGCTATGGCAGAGTTTAGCCTGGTCTGAGGACATGGAACAACTCACTAACCCAAGAATAGGGAACCTCAGGCCAGGGGGCCACATCTAGCCCTCAGCTTGCCTGGATCTGGCCCTCAAGGCTCAGGGGAGCCTGTGTGGACACTCCAGCCCCGCCACCCCAACTGCCTCATTGCAGGGTTGCAGCACACAAAATCTAGTAGGCTGGACCCCCCTAGGCTCTGGTGTACAAGGGAAATGTGGGGAGTGTCTTTCTCCTTCTCAGTCAAAGGCCACATCAGTGAGGGGTTAATTTTTGTTTTGCTTCTCACATGTGTGCAGCCCCCGACTGATTTTTCCTGGGTCAGTGGCCCCCAATCCAAAAAAAGGTTCCCCACGTCTGCACTAAACAATGATATGAGACTGCTGTCCCCTAGCATCTCAACCAGTTCTGCCACTGCTGTATGTTTATATTACCAGCAAATAGTTTCCAGCAGGATTATTGTGTGAAAGCGAAATTTAAAACAACGAGCAATCCCATGGCACCTTAGAGACTAACAAATGTATTAGGTCACGAGCTTTCATGGGTAAAACCCACTGAATCAGATGAATTGGAGTGGAAATCACAGAATCCAGGGTATATATGACAGCAAAAAAAGTTACCTGTCAATTATTAGGACCAGAGTTAATGAAGCTAATTACGTAAGCCAGGATGTACCTCATTTGTAGCATTTGATGCGGAAATGCAAATATCAAAGGTGGGAAAATTGCCTTAAGATCTTTATTCAAGCATCAGTTGATAGTGTTGAACTTGTAACTGAACTCTAATTCTGCTGTCTTCCCCTATAATCGAGTGATTAAATTCTTTTGTAGAAGAATAGCTACTTTGTCCAGGGAGGTTAAAATGTTCCCCTAGAAGTTTATGTGTTACCTTTCCTGATGTCAGATTTGTGTCTATTTATCCTTTGTCGCAGAGACTGTCCAGTTTGGCCAATATACATGGCAGAGAGGCATTGCTGGCACTTGATGCCATATACAGTAGACTTCCGATAATCTGGAACCTATGGGATTTAGGTGGTGCCGGATTATCAGATATGCCGGACTATCAGGAGGTACTATAAGCAGGTTATATATATACTGTATACATTATATACTGTATATAAAGTGTTCTTAACCCTTTTTATTGTACATATTGTATACAGTATACTGTAATGTTTTAGTTTTTAAGCCTTTTTACCCTTTTGCTCAGTTCAGCTGCTGCCGCTGTTACGTTGTGACTCATTTTTTGCCGAAGCTCACTCACTAGGCTCTTGCCATTTTGATGCCGGACTATCAGGAGTGCCGGACTATTGGATGCCGGACTATTGGAGTTTTACTGTATTGTATTAGAGGATGTGCAGTTGTATGAGCTTCTGATGTTTTGACTTATGTGGTTAGGTCCTGTCATGGTGTCACTTGTATAGATATGTTGATAGAGCTGGCAATAGGGTTTGTTGTAGGGGTAGGTTCTTGGGTAAGTGTGTCTGTGGTGTGGTGTGTGGCTATTGGTAAGTGTTTGCTTCAGGTTGGGAGTCTGTCTGTTGTTAATGAGTGGTCTCCCAAAGTCTGTGAGAGTGAGCGATCATTTTCCAGGATAAATTGTAGATTGTCAATGATGCACTGGAGGGCTTTATGGTAAAACACAGCACAAAAAAGTACCCAGGATACTGTTGCAACTGGATGTCCAATAATATATTTCAAATTTTACAATACTTTACAATTCTGTGACTATAAATGACTGCACTGTAACACATTGTGAAACATGCAGCTAACAGCAAACACACACCACCATGATCTGATGTGATAATAAAAGCAAGTCAGAT
The DNA here is from genome assembly GCA_019425775.1 of Rafetus swinhoei. Lineage (NCBI taxonomy): Eukaryota > Metazoa > Chordata > Testudines > Trionychidae > Rafetus > Rafetus swinhoei. The sequence continues at coordinate 34,309,664 of CM033428.1, read as the reverse complement.
TTGAAGTCACCCCATATATTATGGAGCATTTGCTCTTTTAGATATAATTATCTGGCACATCTAGTTTTCTAGTTCCGACTAATTAAAACTTAATCACATCATACATTAGTAAAAATGCACACAAAGTTGCTGGTCAAGAAGATGTTCCATTCTAAAAACAGACTAAGGCACCACTTGATCATAAATTAAAGAGCTACAGTACTGTAAGGTTGTTTATTCAGGTTTGATGAGATTCTAAGAGACAGGCATGTTGTCCGCTTCAGTTAAAAAAAAAAAAAGCAGCAGCATCTTTCCGCTTACAAAAGCCAGAAATATCCCTTCTTTTATTTGCAATCCCTGCATCCTGTGGGCTGTGTGTGGGTGCACTGCTTTGGTACTTTCAATTCCACAGCTCAGAAGACCTCCCCCTACACGTTAAATATTTCCCTTTTATGTTCCCTTCTGCATATAGCTTTCTCTTCAGAATTATGTTGAGTTTTCTTAAAGTAATTTTAATAATAAAAATACACTTTACACCAAGATTAAGGGGAGAAGATCATCACTGAAAAGAACAGTGACAAGAGAGGAAATATACACAAATATATTTTGCAGCTTTGAGATTTTTGAAGTCTGAGAGCTTCTAGGCTTCCGAAAGAGAGATTTTGGTAGTGTTGATTTCTCTTGATACTTTTTCATATTTATGTATTAAGTTGCTCTCGTTAAATAACTCAATATAGAATTTTAATGTGAGCTTCCACTTAATTTTAACATCTCTTGTGCTTTTCCATCATTTTGTAGCACAGAAATGTGCTTTCTTCCCCCCAGCATTATTGGACAATGAGCTTTTTACCAAACTGATGGCAATCTTGTCCTTCACATCTGCCAGCATGCATTATCAGAGGTGTGTGTATATGGAATCCATTCACCCTCTAGACAGTTCTCTCCATTACAACAAAACAAGTATTTATCCTTGAGAATCCCAGAGATAACATTCAAATGATGACCTTATGCTGTAGGAAATTCCAGACAAAACTCATCAAAGTTCTACTATGAATGAAGCATTTGAAGGTCTACTATATGTATATGAAGGAGAGGGAAAGAGATATCAGAATCCTTCACTGGAACTGATACATATTTTATTGGCTTGTATTTATCAGCATGCCTACTTGGTGCAGGAACAAGTTTAGCAGAGTAATTGCTACTATAAGAGAGTGCTGTGGTAGGCCTTCTGTCCTCCTTTACAAGAGAGAGGAACACTTTTCCCAAGAGGCCGTCCAATCCTTTGGCGCTACAAATAAATCTGTCAGCTCACCCAGAGGCATAAAAACGCTTATTAAGTTACTGTTTTCTTATGTCATCGCATTTTTTTTTCGTACAATTTAAATAGCACCATTTAGGCATAGAAGTTTACCAACCTGGAACAGAAAGAGAAAGTAAAGCTGCTATTACAAAACAAAACAAAAAAATCCCTAACCAGAGCACTTGAAATCCAACCATTTCCTATGTGTCCCACATCAATCGTTCACAAACTGGAGTTTTAAAGCCAATGTCATTTTAGAAAAATAAGACCCTGCCCCCCTGCTCCTTAAGAGCAATGTATTTATGAAACAAAGCACCAAACTCCCCCCCCCCCAAAGATAGGGTTTCTTTTGCACCCGAGTCATATTTGAGTGCTCCTTAGCTTTGCTCAGCCCCCCTATCAAGAAAAAGGAATAACTCATCTCGAAACCATAATTTGCTTGCATTCTATGACTTCCTATCCATTGCCACAATAGTCTTCTATGTAAATCAGTTTTATTTATTCATAGGCACTAGTATTCCATTACTTTTGTCAAAACTGGTCTCACGCATTCAGTCGTCTCTGCATTCTTATAAACTAACTGGAAAAGCAATTAACATTCACCAGCATTTTAGACAGGGGCAAAAAAAAAAAGTCTACCACACTGTTGCTAACACAACCTCTGTAGGCGTACGCTAGTGCAAAATGACTGCATCTGTGTGTCGAGGGAGATAAGAGAAGTGACACAGATTAAAACAAATTGTTGATCCGTACCAGAGAGAAGATAGGCAAACAATAGAAGTAAAAGCATAAATGTCAATTTGGGATGATAAAGGATACAATCTAAATGTAATATGAGAGGCCTCCAGACAAAAGCAAGAAACAGAAATTACACATTACTGAAGTACTCGAATGTAATAAATGAATAAACATACACTCCCCATATGAATATGCATATGGAGAAATCCAGATCACAAGACTGATAGCTCAGGAAACCAGGTTGCAAATTAACCCAATAATAATGAAAAATCTCCAAAAGTTTGTCATGTTTATATTCGATAAATATTGAAGAACCTTATTTGTACTTTAGCAATTTTGCTATGATTTCTGAATGCTTTCCTCCCCTAGTTTCCCAGCCCCCTTTCCCCACCTCACTGGCACTTCTGCATTAGTGCCTCGGTATAAATGCCCATAGGATAGAAAGACTGTGACGCTGATGCATTCTTCCTGACAGGGAAGCACTGCCAAACACTGGCTATTTATCCAGTGGAAAGACTAAGAGCAAGGACATTACTACAAGGTCAATCTAATTTTATCCTCCAGACTGTCCGCCCCCTCTCCCCACTGCATCCCCCAGCAGGCCCATATATACTCCACAGCAGTTTACTTGATGAGTTAAGATCTGGAAACTCATTTCTAATTACTCTAATGTCAATTCTAGTCTTGGCTTTATGGAGACAAAATCAAATTGCAGTCTCAGCTGCAGCATGATCCAAGAGCCTGTAGACTAGATGATCTGGTAGAGAGCTTACCCAGTGCTGAAAGAAGATCTGGAGGCTGTAAAATGCCATCACAATCATCTCTGGTAGTATTACTGATAAATTCTATTTAGTATTATAGAATGAGCCAAAAATTCAGATAATTTCTTAGTTTATTAGACTAGATAGCATCATACAACATAATTTGAGAAGGCTGGCTTTATTTTAATACAGGTATCGCATATGAGAGCAATATTATTGTGTCTTCAGAAGAACTACATATTAGTAAGCAGGTTCTAAAATATGTTATCATTGTGTGTGGCAAACATCTCTGCAATACCAAGAATCTGGTGGCTCTCTCTCTTTATAGATTAATGACTTGGAGCTATTTGTGGGATATTCTGCTTATAGTAACTATCGTTACTCTGAAATCTTTATATATGTATAAACACACACATCAACATGTGCATCCCAATAATAATGTAAATAAATTCAATTATATTTTAGTAACATACTAAGCTATGTATAGGTGGCCAAATTTTATGTGTGTATACATGTACATATAGCGCATATATGGAGATGGTATGCACATGACATGCCACTGGGTCACATAATAAACTGTGGAAAAAATGTGATCACCTCTCCCTAGGGATTTAGTATAAGGTTTTGATATCTCTCTCTCTCTTTCTCTCTCTCTCTCTCACACACACACGCAAGGGTAGTAGCAAGAGCTGTGGGTGCGGAGGGGGAGAAGGTGCTGAGATTGGCTGAAGAGCCAGAGGAGAGAAATTAGGACTAGAATGAAGCCAGTGGAGATGAGGAACTTGGACAAAGGAGAGAGCGCTAGGGATGAAAAGTAAGGGAGAGAGACAGACGGGATGAGAACTTGAGGTGGTGGTGGGAACTGGGACTGCTCAAGAAAGGAAACAGTGCCCTGAATGAGTCAGGATCATGTGGAAACAATAGTACGTGATGATGTCATTCCAACTTTATCATAATATATTATGTACACCACAGGAAGCTGAAATAAAAGTTGCGCAAGCAACCTTACATCTAACATTGACCAACTTCTGAGTTACTCACTTGCTGTTGCAACATTAACAAATATATATGGTGGTTTTTGCAGCAAGGCAAAATGACAAAATACAGCATAACTTCTGCAACTGCATATGATCAGAACGAATGCTGCTACCCAGCAACATGAAGGAGTTATATTGTCCTATCATTTTCATGTCATATTAACAGGAATTATGCACATGTACTATGGGAAAACAGATTCCATAATTTCTATCATCTGTTTTGCACATGACAGGAGCAGTTTTGAGCCTTCTTTTGTAGTTTCCAATTTTACCCTGACAGGGAAGACGTGGCACAGAAACGTGGCAATGCTGGCAAAAGCCTGAAACGGTGCAGGACTGTTTATCCCTAGTGAATGAAAATGGTGTATTGTATTTCACTGCCCATAATGTCACAGACTTAGACCTCCCTTTGTTTGGATGCCTGCGTTATTTTTCTTTTCTTTTCTATTTTCAGGAAAGAATGCTTTTAAATTAAACAAAAATACTTGAATGGGAAAGGTTGCGAAGGAGTTACACATGTTGTGCAGGCCTATAGACAAAATTCTTGTTATTGTAAATTCAGTGAACTCACAATAGTTTGGTATTCACACTAAACAGCTCTCTCCTATGCAACTTCTTGATTAACTCAAGTCCCTGCTCTAAAGCTCTGGCTATCACTGGATTGTTTGGCACCACATATGTATGGTCTGATTATTTAACCGAAGTTTGCCGAGTGTTAAGCACTACTGCCATTCACTTGTTGGGGGGAGAGGGGAAAGAGTTGTTTTTATCACTTTATATTTTTCATGAAAAGTAGCCAATGGCTAAACAGCTGAGATTCCTTCTTATTAAATGCATAATGTATGGAAATTATGTGACCATTAGTATCTGTCAAGGTGAAGTGAGTCATAAACTTCACTGTCTGCTTCTCACAGAAGCAGCTGATGAGAAGGAAGTTTTGGATGCTTTTTTACAACAGTGAATCATGAACAAATGAATGCCTATATTAATAAGAAAGTTACTGACCTTCATTGCCTTGGGAAAGAGTCTATTCATACAAATCCTAGAGTACAGCCAAGAAAAGGTATTTAGTTTTGCTAATGTCTATTTTTTTTATTGAGGCTAACAGTAGACATCACATGAAATGTATTAGTTTGAACGAGTTAATTCTCCTATGGATATATGACACATTCTCATATTCCTAAAGGACAATGGGCACGATGTCTATTTCATAATGAGGTGATATACTCCTTAAATGTGAGCAGTGCAGGACGAGAGAGAAGATCAAACACACTTGAAAATAAATATATTTTTGGTACTCTGCAAAGAGTTGGAACATACAGTTCATCAGGAAATTGGTGACAGGAACAGCTCTGTGCTTGCTCCCGAGGATTGATGATTTCAGCGACCCAGTGGCAAAGGTTTTGTGTGGAACAGTGGAATTAGATGACTGACTCATCGATCTAATCTGAATTTTTTTCAGTGTCCTTTTGTTCCAATTCACTGAACAACTTGAAAATAAAGTGAAGATAAAAAACCCCCACCAGAAACGAAATAGAAATCTGGGCATTTTACTTTTATCAAAAACTGCTAGCAATTCAAAATGCAAAGGATCACAATGGTGTTCCAAGTGTCTCTGTCGCATTCACAGGCACTGATGCGCCACACCACAAAAACCCTTTTGCAAATACAAGATGTAAGTATAGTTATCAGTTCACAGTCATTTTCAAAAGGCAATTCCAGAAGAAAAGAAAGGCATCTCTTCCATTCTCCTCTACAAACAGCATCTACACAAAAACAAAGGCTTACCACACACACAGAGAAAAGGCTAAAGAATATGCAGTTCTCTCTTCTAGATGTGTTGAATATCATTAAAGACAAATGTTTGCCCCAATTGTAACAGCAGGCAAGGGATTTTGTTTTAATGTTTGTTTTTTTTAATTGGATAAATGTGTGTGTGCGCACGTACGTGTGTAACAGACTTCATTGAGCATCTTAGTATCTATAGCATTTTGCATCAAAAGTCCAAAACACTAAGCTCCAGAATGACAAAGAACTCAAATCTAGATGTTACTCTAACCCATGCTTGCTTGGCGTGGCATTTTGTCTCCCTCTAGTGGCAGCTAGACTAGCTAGAGATTGGTAAGCCTTCTATAGCCTCGGCTAAGCATGCACTCCTGCAATAGAAGTTCATGCATTTAGTTCCAGAGGTCCCAAGTTTGATCATGGGCCAATGGCGACAAGGTTGTGTACACATTATACTATCACTGTACTCATGTGGTAGTTATACTCAATAGGAGCTGCTAGGTGCTTAGTTTGTTAGAAAATCTGGCTGCTTCATTTGGGTCCTTGAGTGGGAGGTGAAAACTTTCAAAAAAACCTGGCCAATTCTAACTGCTGAGAGCATTTGAAAAGTTGGCCCTTGGAGCTTGATTCTCCTCTCACACCGGTTTCTACCTAGCATAACTAGTGCTACCAATGAAGGAACTTGCTTGTATGTAGTAGAACCTCAGTGTTCTGAACATCTCAGTAACGGAGATTGTTCATAACTCAGAACAAAACATTATCTTGCTTTTTCAAAAGTTTACTACTGAACATTAACTTAATACAGCTTTGAAACTTTACCATGAGGAAGAAAAATGTTGCTTTATTTTTTAGTAATTTATCTTTAACATAGCACTCAGGTGAGCACACCGGGCAAGGTGTGTGAGAGGAAGGGGCAGGGCTGGGGCAGTCAGCTCTCATTGCTGGGATATGACTCTGGTCCCCCCAGCTCTCAGAGCCATGTGGCGCATGTGGAGTAGCGCTCCAGTGGAGATTTAAAGGGCCTGGGGCTCCGCCTACCGCCCCTGCCTTTGAATCGACAGGCTGAAGGAAATGGTTACCTTCCTCCCCCAGTCCTTGCCTGCAGGCCTGACAGTACTGTACTGTATTTGGGGTTGTTTGGTCTCTGCTGCTGCTTTGCAATATGGTTCTGGTTCCAAATGAGGTATGTGAGATTGACGGGTGTTCATAACTCTGAGGAACTAGCGGAGTCCCATGTAAGACTAGAATAGAATTAGGCACTAGAGTTTACAGCAAGATTTTGGATCCTTAATAACACCTTGCTCTGACATAGGTCCTTCCATCTGCAGATCTCAAAGCAATTTACAAAGGAAAAAGAACAATTACATTAGAGTTGATTTTAATAAGATTAGATTGCAAACTGTTAAGGATAGGGATCCTAGTGGTAGCACAGCAGGATGCTGATCATGATTAAGGCCTTGAGTACTACTATAAAAAACAAGTGCAATGAATTGTTAGTAAATAAAAGAAAGAGGAATAAAGGGAAGGAGAGAAGCAGTTCAGAAAAAGATAAGTTCAAACCTAGCTAGACTAACTACTCCAGTTCTATTAGCTTAGGTTAGGTTGTTATTATGAACTTGATCCAAAACCCACTTAAATATGGGAGCTTTCCCATTGTTTTCAATGGGGTGAGGATCAAGCCTTAGGGGAGTAAGGAAAAACAGAATAAAAATGGCTCTATAAATAAGTTAAAATATTGCAAACAGTGGGTAGTTTTAAGGGTACATATGTGTAGTTTGGGTAAACAACTATTTGATTTTGACACATCTCCATTAAGCATTAATTCCTGAATAATTATACTTCAATTAAAGCAAAGCATGAATATAAAATAAAGACATGTCTAACCCCCAGACATAACTTCGTGTGTCCTTAATCTAAAAATTGCTACATCTTAGGTAACAGAATGAAATTTTCTTATAAGACATTTACAATACTAGCACTTAAGAATAGGATTTTGATACATAAATATTTCCTTCCGCCTTTCTATAACTAAAGCATATGTACTCATAAATTACATGGCCCTTGAGGCATTTAAGAGAGATTCAACAAAAATTCAGGCATAATGACAGGTTCCTGCATCTATAAATGTAAGCATACTTCTATAGTTTTACTCATTTCTCAATAACCTATTTTAAATTAATATCCTAAACATATAATTCATTGAAGATAAAAGCAGGTTTCATTCTGCAGATGAATGCCTACTTAATATTAGAATGCAGATGATGAAGAGTTAGAATGCATAATATCTGCAGGATGAATAGTTCAATCTTATAGGAATTACACAGCACCTTCTGTTTTTCATATAAAGTACACACTGTAATATATGACTGGAATAGACTTTGTACAGGCTCAATTCAACTAGGACCTAGTCCACAGCCCACTGAAATCAACAGGAAAAATTCCTAGGGCACTTCTATGCTTATTGAAAGATTGACTCTTTGGAGGTTGATCTTCTGGCATTTGATTTAGCGGGTCTAGTATAGACCCCTAAATTGAACGCTGAGGGCAGCTCCCGCTGGTGCTCCCATCAGCCTCCTGCAGTGTGGATACTGCTGAGGCTCGGTTTAAGGTAAGCCAACTCCAGCTGCGCATTTTGCATAGCTGGAGTTGCGTACCTTAAACCAATCTTCCTGGTCTAGTGTAGACCAGTCCTCAGTGACTTCACTGGACAAAGAGCTACAACTTGCCCATTTACCCCACTGGGAGATTAACTCCTCTATTCTAGAATTCCCCCACTGGAGGTTTTTAGAACAGTTATTCAAACACCTGTCCCCAGGGAGAATCTTGGTATACTTAAATCCTACCTGACCACGAGGTGCAGGGGGGAAGGGAGATTGGAAGGGGAAGAAAGGGAAAAGGACTAAATGACCTCTTGAAGTCTCTTCCTCACATTGCTATTGGACTGGGCCTAGTCTGTACTTGCATACTGGGATATTTAATTAAATGACAATAATAATGAAAGGCATGCTTTCAGACGGTTGCAGTGCATTTTAGCTGCACATGACTGTAACCCACTGTAATGCTGTCATGTAGTTTAAATGAATAATAATAAACTATGCTGTGTATTTGCATAATATTTTTATCAGAAGATCACCAGATACCTTTATAGACATTAATTTATGCAGGCTCCTAACCTCTCTGTGAGACAAACTATTTATATCTATTGTCTAGTTAGCAAACTGACCCACAGAGAGGTTAAGCTCTGCATTTTAAAGTGTGGTTAGGGTGAGGGCCTAGTCTGCGAGTAGCTTAGTTTTTGGGTGCCCAACCTGAGTCACCTTGGAGCTGATTTTCACAAGTGCTGATCATCTGAAAGTCATGCAGAGGGTGTCATAACTTGGGCATTCATCAGCTGAGCTATCTTTTCAAAAGTACATCATGCTTTTTAAAAAATGAGCTTGAGGGCTTGTCTACAGATGGAATTTGAACCTCACAGTCATGGAGAAAGAGCTCATGTGGACACACTATTCCAGAATGATTACTCTACTTTGTGAGTTACTTTTATTCAAGAAGAAAGCATCAACCTGGAGAGCTATTCTGAAAAATACCTCTTAAATCTCCATACTTTAATGTGCCTTTGGGTTCATATTCCTCATTGTACTAGGGGTAAGGGAAGTCGGAGGAAGAGTGTTCTTTCTCAGACTTCCTGCTGTGTAGACAGCACCAAAAAGTCGAAATAAGCTATTTCGACTTAAGCTACGCAACTGACGTAGCTCAAGTTGCGTAGCTTATTTTGGCTTTAGTCCTGCTGTGTAGATGTGCCCTAAGTGTATGACCCCTTTCTCTTTACTATTTGAAATGCATTCAGGAGAATTGAATCACAGTGATTAAGCCAAACAAATAAACAAAACAAACCCAAACAGCACAGCCCTTGACTGATCGCCTTAAAGCTCAAGTTTGCATATGTATTAAAGGGGGGGGGGGCAGGGCAAGGGTTTTCAATACAAAAATTTGATAGAAACTTATTAACTTGGCCTATCTGAAATTCTCAGGCAATGGACCTAATTCAATTTTTAATAACATCAGTGCAAATAAGGAGTAACTACAACTAGGCAAAATATACAGGAATGTTTTATTCTAAAAATGACTAGAGAATTGGACTTAGACTTAGTCATGTTTTGAAAATTGTACCCATAGTTTTTAAGTCAATAGATTTTTTTCCAGATTTACACAGCCAAAAAATTAACTTCAGTTGTTTTTGCACATAGAACTCCCCCTCACACATCACCTGCCTATCAAGTAAATACAGCTTACATAGTGTGATGAACTGAAGACATACATCATATATTAATTAATACATGGAGATATACCAACCTCATAGAGCTTGAAGGGAGCTTGAGAGGTGATCTGGTCCAATTCTCTACCCTTAAGGTAGGACTAAGTACCATCCCTGACAGATTTCTCCCAGTTCCCTAAATGGATTGAACTCACAACCCTAGGTTTAGCAGGCCAATGCTCAAACCACTGAGCTATGCCTCCCCTCCTGAAAAAGAATATTTGAAAGAGCATCTTCCCTCCTGAAAAGACGGGCTCTTCTATAGATGAGCAGAATCCAGGCACTATGTGGTGATCATACCCACTCAAAAGCAAGGCCACCGATGGGGCAGGGACCAGCCTTGGGTCCTGGTTTAAAAGGGCTGGGGGCTCCCAGGTGCTAACCCTAGTCCCAGCCACTAGTTCCCCCCAGGGCCTGGCAAAATCTCTCATCAGCCCTGCCCACAGGTGATCTTACAAGTACTTTCAGAACTATTAATGGCTCGGTTTCTGGTCTCTACAAGCACCCTTAGCACTAAGTAGGTGCAACATCTTTTGCGCCTACTCACACCAGGGGTTAACTAGTTTGTGAAATGCCATGCTTCACAGAAAATCAGCTTCTGTACTTGTGAACATTTTATTTTTCTTGATATACAGTGGTGAAATGAAGAGAATATGCCTGCACCCCATGAATTCTCTGAAATCTTCACTCATTTCATTGTTTAGAACAATTCACAATAGGATTTTTACATGCTCAGGAGTTCTGTGGAACAACTTACAACACAAATTAAGCATCAACTCTGAGGAGTGTATTCTGCAACTGAGTTCATTTAAAAAAAAAAACACCTTACTCACTACTGCCTCCCAGGAAGTTCTGACAGTTTCTATAGGAAATCTTGGGACCTGTGCATATTAGAAGCTCTCTCCTGCAGAGTTGGCAGGTGTAGGCTATGTCAAATAAATTTATTACAGTCTGTGCTAATAATGAAAATTATAGAAAAGCTAGATGAAAGTGCTCTACATCCAGCTAATTTGAAGCTACCTTACGAGACAATAACAAGCTTCTAACAATTTTTCCTTTTTTAAAAAATACACTAATTATGCTTAATGTTCCCTGTCGCATTAGCTTTCATGGTAATTATATTTCAAAACTTTTGCAATTAGGGTGCAGTTAATATTGTGGAATATTGCAATTATTTTTCATTGTGACACCTCTATTGAAAACTGGTGGCATAATGATCACATTGTTCAACTAAATCAGAGCTGTAGAAATATGGCAAATGAACCAATTACACATTATTATTTCTAATTACAGATAATGCCCTTTTCCTTGCTTTTGTCCAAAAGAATTTCTCAACTACAGATATCCAGAGTTTTTCTATTTTTAAGAATTCTCTTAATTATTTTCCCATCTCAGTTTTTCTTTTCATACAAACAATACACATACTATGGTGATTTACACTATATTTAGTAATACAGTATATTAAAACTGAAAGGAACCTCGAGAGGTCATCAAGTTCAGTCCCCTACTCATTGCTAGTGCTAAATTTAAAAATGTATCATTAGAACCTCATTGAATTTAGCTTCTGCTTATGAGGATTTTACATACAGAATAGCTCCTATGAAGTTCTTGGACTGCATAGGAGACAATTTTGTATTTCAGAAGGTTGAGAAAACTACTAGGAGGGAAGCTGTTGTAGATTTGATTTTAACAAATAAAGAAGAACTGGTTGAAAATTTGAAAGTGGAAGGCAGTGGGCGAAAGTGATCATAAAATCATAGAGTTCATGATTCTAAGGAATGGTAGAAAAGAGAACAGCAAAACAGAGAAAAATGGATATCAGGAAGGCAGATTTTAGTAAACTCAGAGAGCTGGTAGGTAAGGTCCCATGGGAAGCAAGACTAAGAGGAAAAACAACTGAAGGGAGTTGGTAGTTTTTCAAAGGGACATTATTAAGGGCCCAAAAGCAAACAATTCCACTGAATAGGAAAGATAGAAAGTATTGCAAAAGACCATACTTGGCTTAGCCAGGAGATCTTACATAACCTAAAAATCAAAAAGGTGTCATATAAAAAGTGGAAAGTAGATCAAATTACAAAGGATGAATATAAGCTAATAATGCAAGTATGCAGGGGCAAGATTAGAAAAGCAATGGCACAGAATGAGTTCAGTCTAGCTAGAGACATGAAGGGTAACAAGAAGGCATTCTACAAATATATTAGAAGCAAGAGGAAAACCAAGGACAGGGTAGGCCCAGTGCTCAGTGAAGACAGAGAAAAAATAACAGGAAATTTGGAAATGGCAGAGGTTCTTAATGATGTCTTTGTTTTGGTATTCGTCAAGAAGATTGATGGTGACAGGATGCGCAACTTAGCGAATGCTAGTGCAAATGGGATAGGTTTAGAAGTTAAAATAAAAAAAGAACAAGTCAAAAATTACTTAGAAATGCATTCCAGAATACTTTAGGAGCTGATAGAGGAGGTATTTGAGCCTTTAACTAACATCTTTGAAAAATCATGGAAGTCGGGAGAGATTCCAGAAGACTGGAAAAGGGCAAATATAGTGCCCATCTATAAACAGTGAAATAAGAACAATCCAGGAAACTACAGACAAGTCCGTTTAACTTCGGTGCCAGGGAAGATAATGGAGCAAGTAATTAAGGAATTCATCTACAAACATCTGAAAGATAATAAGGTGATAGGTAACAGCCTGCATGGATTTGTAAAGAACAAATCATGTCAAACCAATCTGATAGCTTTCTTTGATAGCATATCAAGCCCTGTGGATAAGTGAGAAGCGGTAGACATGGTATAACTAGAATTTAGTAAAGCATTTGATATAGTCTCACATGATCTTCTTATCAATAAACTAGGGAAATACAACCTAGATGGGGCTACTTTAAGGTGGGTGCATAACTGGCTGGATAACCATTCTCAGAGAGTAGTTATTAACAGTTCACAGTCATGCTGGAAGGAGTTCCACAGGGGTCTGTTCCACAAGTGGGGTTTCACAGGGGTCTGTTCTGGGACTGGTTCTGTTCAATATCTTCATCAATGATTTAGATGATGGCCTAGAGAGTGTGCTTATTAAGTTTGCGGATGATACCACGCTGGGGGGGTTGCAACTGCTTTGGAGGATAAGGTCATAATTCAAAATGATCTGGACAAACTGGAGAAATGGTCTGAGGTTAACAGGATGAAGTTTAATAAGGACAAATGTAAAGTACTCCACTTAGGAAGGAACAATCCGTTTCACACATACAGAATGGGAAGTGACTGTCTAGGAAGGAGTATTGCAGAAAGGAATCTAGGGGTCATAGTGGACCACAAGCTAAATATGAGTTAGCACTGTTGCAAAAAAAGCAAACATGAATCTGGGATGCATTAACAGGAGTGTGGTGAGTAAGACACAAGAAGTCATTCTTCCACTGTGCTCTGCGCTGATTAGGCCTCAGTTGGAATATTGTGTGTCCAGTTCTGGGCACCACATTTCAAGAAAGATGTGGAAAAATTGGAGAAGGACAGAGAAGAGCAACAAAATGATTATATGTCTAGAAAACATGTCCTATGAGGGAACATTGAAAGAATTGGACTTGTTTAGTTTAGAAAAGAGAAGACTGAGAGGGAACATGATGGCTGTTTTCAAGTATCTAAAAAGGTGTTACAAGGAGGAGGGAGAAAAATTGTTTTCCTTGGCCTCTGATGATAGGAAAAGAAGCAATGGGCTTACATTGCAGCAAGGAAGGTTTAGGTTGGACATGAGGAAAAATTTCCTAACTGGGAAGTTAAACACTGGAATAAATTGCCTAAGGAGGTTGTGGAATCTCCATCACCGGAGATATTTAAGAGCAGGTTTGATAGATATCCATCAGGGATGATCCAGATGGTGCTCGGTTCTGCCGTGGGGGCAGGGGACTAGACTCGATGACCTCTTGAGGTCCCTTCCAGTTCTCGTGTTCTATGATTCTATGAAAATTATTTATATAATAAACACAAATGCTCCAGATTACCCTAAACACCATTAGCTAATTTTTGGTCTACAAACAGGTTAGCCTTCCTACCCAATCAAGTTCCATTCTGCAGGTGCTCATCTATAAGTGATAGCCTCAACAGTCTCTCTTTTCAGTCATAAAAAGCAAATGTTGAAAAATGAAAGCTTAACAACCCTGATACTGTACTTGTAAGTGTTTCATATGTTCAGCCAGCTAATAAATGACACTAGCAGAAGCATCCTAGGAAAGGACCAATATATCTAATTTTAAAAATGTGAACTTCATCCTCGGATTATAAAGACTACATTTATACTTAAACTACTCATAAAGCTGGTAATGAAATGACAATAATTCACCAGTGTGCACACCAAAAAAATATAACACATTCTGGAGGAACCAAAGAGGAACTGCTAGCATAAAGCAGTGGTTCTCAGCCAGGGAAACGTACTCCTAGGTATGCAGAGCTCTTCTTCTAGAGAATATAACTTCATCTAGATATTTGCCTAGCTTTACAAGCACTAGCAAAGTGAGTAGAAACTAAAATTTCATACAATGACTTGTTCATGCTGCTCTATACATTATACACTGAAATGGAAGCATAATATTTATAATTAAATTGATTTATTGTATAATTATATAGTAAAAATGAGAAAGTAAGCAATTTTTAGTAATAGCACGCTGTGACATTTTGTATTTTTTATGTCTCACTTTGTGAGCATCGAGTTTTTAAGTTAGGTAAAACTTGAGGTAAGCAAGACAAATCCAATACCTAAAAGTAGTCTTGAAAGGTTGAGCGCCACTGGATTGGCCAGATAATAATAGGAGTACCTTAGGATTTTGTTAGTCCAGTACCAATTGTGAAAACATAATTCTATATCTTTTTTAACAGGATTTTCAAAGACCTGAGTGTTGTCTTACACAAGCTAACCAGCAGTAAAACTTTTAGGGTGTGTCTACCCAGCAGGGCTTAACTCGAAATAAGCTATGCAATTTGAGCTATGTCAATAGCGTAGCTTATTTCAAAATTGGGAGATTCTACACAGCACTTATTTTGAAATAGCGCACTCTTCCTCCGACTTCCCTTATTCCTCGTACAATGAGGGTTACAGGAGCCGGAATAAGAAATCCTCCAGTTTGACAGTATTTTGACATTATTTCAAAATAAGTGCCTGCTGTGTAGACGCAGACTAAGTTATTTCAAAATAAGGCTAGTTATTTTGAAATAATGTTGCTGTGTAGACGTACCCTTACTGATTTCAGTGGGAATAGATTTAAGCCAAAAATGAGTGCTTTTCAAAATCCCATTCTTTGTGCCTTCTTTTGTCACCCCCAAGTGTTAGCCTGAAGAGTTGCAGAAAGTCCTGGCTAAGGCATGAAAGAGGTCACTTCCATTTCCTGATTGTGGATAGAAGTAGAACATTTATCACAGGTCAGATATTCCTCTCTGACAACACTGGGAACAAGCTTCTCTGACCCAGTATTTCTCCAATCACAGACAGAACAGTATATGGCAACGGTTACTATATGTAGCAAGAGTCTTGCCCAAAATGCTCAGGGTCTAACTGATTGCCATATTTGGGGTTGGGAGGGAATTTGTCTCAGTGGTTATACTGGCAGAGACTGGGTATTTTTTGCCTTCCCCTACAGCATGGGGAATGGTCACTGGCCAGTTTAAACCAGTGTAAATGGTGGATTCTCTGTAATTTGAAATCTTAAAAACATGATTTGAGGGCTTCAGTAACTGTCACAGGTTATGGGTTTATTACAGGACAGGATGGGTGAGGTCCTGTGTCCTGTAATGTGCAGGAGATCTAACTAGATGATCACGATTGTCCCTTCTGACCTTAAAGTCTATGAGACCATATAGGACAGAGGCAGTAAACTGTCCTAAAACTGTCCCAGACATGATTTCAATGAGATAAGAGCACTATGCACCGCACAGGACTGGGTTTTCAAGAGTTCAGCACTCAGTTAGGCATCTAAACAAAGAACAAGTATTTAAAAATGCCAGGAACCCAACATTCTGAGTTCATTTGAAGTTCTTGGCATTTACTTTGATCTAAGATGAGTGCCTCTGAAAACCTAATCATGATTATGGTTGCTGAGCATTTCTGAAAATTGACATGTATGCACGTAATGTCTCCATATCCATCTCTTTCAGCACTCCTAACTTGCTGTTTTACTTTAAAGAAAAACCATGACATTATTTTTTCTAACGGTATCTTCATGAAAAATTTTACATTCTATTTCCTTTAGGTAAAAAGCTCCCTTCCTCCCCCACAAGGTATTTACCATCATTCGCAAAAAATTAAGAATTGTTTTTCTATTCAAAATCAATGTAATAAATCTTATCTCTCAGCACCTGCATTTAGTTGGCTGAACGCATCGTAACTTTTTTCCCCGATTCATCTACCATGAATTTTACTAGGGAAATAACTTTCCCTTACAAACCCAAATATACTAACAAACCACAAACTCAAAGAGGAATATTTTTTAAAACATAATTTTCTATTTCCATTCCTGAGAAACTCTGTTTTTTCACATCACATTACAAGCTCCATCTTTCCAACCAAAGACCACTGGACTCTCTTCTAAGCCTTTCCATGTGTCTCTTTAATTGGCCAGTGATTTCATAGAATCATAGAGCTGGAAGAGACCTCAGGAGGTCATCAAGTCTAGCCCCCTGCCCAAGGCAGGACCAATCCCAAATAAATCAACCCAGCCAGGGCTTTGTCAAGCTGAGATTTAAAAACCTCTAGGGATGGAGATTCCACCACCTCCCTAGGTAACCCATTCAAGTACTTCACCACCCTCCTAGTGAAATTGTTTTTCCTAATATCCAACCTAGAACCTCCCCAACTGTAACTTGAGACCATTGCTCCTTGTTCTGCCATCCATCACTACTGAGAACAACCTCTCTCCATCTTCTCTGGAACCTCCCTTCAGGAAGTTGAAGGTTGCTATCAAATCCCCACTCACTCTTCTCTTCTGCAGACTAAACAAACCCAAATCCCTCAGTCTCTCCTCATAGGTCATGTGCTCCAGCCCCCTAATCATTTTGGTTGCCCTCCGCTGGACCCTCTCCAATGCGTCCACATCCTTTCTACGGTGGGGAGCCCAGAACTGAACACAATACTCCAGATGTGGCCTCACCAGAGCCGAATAAAGGGGAATAATCACTTCTCTAGATCTGCTGGCTATGCTCCTCCTAATGCAACCTAATACGCCATTAGCCTTGTTGGCTAAAAGGGCACACTCTTGACTCACATCCAGCTTCTCATCCATTGTAATCCCCAGGTCCTTTTTTGCAGAACTGCTACTTAGGCATTTGGTCCCCAGCCTGTAACAATGCTTGGGATTCTTCCGTCCCAAGTGCAGGACTCTACACTTGTCCTTGTTGAACCTCATCAGATTTCTTTTGGCCCAATCCTCTAATCTGTCCAGGTCACTGTGGACTCTATCCCTGCCCTCTAGCATATGTACCTCTCCCCCTAGCTTAGTGTCATCTGCAAACTTGCTGGGGGTGCAATCCATCCCCTCATCGAGGTCATTAATAAAGATGTTGAACAAAACTGGTCCTAGAACCGATTCTTGGGACACTCCACTAGAAACCGACTGCCAACCTGACATCGAGCTTTTGATCACTACCCGTTGGGCCCAACAGTCTAGCCAGCTTTCTATCCATCTCACAATCCATTTATCCAATCCATACTCCCTTAACTTGCTGTTAAGAATATTGTGGGAGACCATATCAAAAGCTTTGGCCAGATAATAGCTGTCTTTTAGGATTTTGTTAGTCCAGTACCAATTGTGAGAATCATAATTATATATTGATGTGTTTAGACTCTCTTTGAACTGGATTTTCAAAGATCTGAGTGTTGGCCTGCTTAAGCTAACCAGTAGTACTTAGTAGTGATTACTTAATTATCTTCTGTAAGCATGTTTTGAAGACATTTTTCCATAGTAGTGCAGTGCTTTCTGTTTCTATAATGAACCCAATTCCTGCTATGCTAGGGGATGATAAACACGAATAGGGAATCAAACAGGATTGCCTATGTGGCAGTTCAGAGCATACAGTACTAACAGGGAATTTAACCCTTAACACAAACCTGCTTCCCTCCAAAAGACACAATAAACAACTTCATAGACTGGATTGCAAGGAACAAACAATGGTTCAGTCCTTGTCCATGAATAACAGAAGGTTAGCATTTTGTTTCCCCTTGGAGTCTGGAACAGTCACGCACCTTGCCAACTTCACTACATGTGTTCTTCCCATGCGGGGTCTCTCAGCCTTTACACTCAAACTGAATATGGCCAGGACCACTGAAGACTCTTATTAATAAAATATAAAGCTATCTCTGCCTCTATAATCACCATGAAGTAATTAAACAACCTGATTATTAATAAGGCAATTAATGGTTTCAAAACACAAGCCCAAATATTCTAATCCAAGAAAGAAGCGAACAAGGATTTTGACTTACACTTACTACAAAATTTTAGGTCTATTCTGCAAATAATAATTCTGTTCTATAATAATAAAAATAATAAGCCATAATACCTTGGAGTAACTTTTAAAGTGATCTTAAGCATGTCCGAATTTAATTTAACTTACTTAGTTCTATCTTCAATAAGCATGTTTTGAAGACAATTGTCCATGGGGAGTGCAGTATGAAGTGCAGCATTAATATTAATATTAAAGAGAAAAATATCATTGATTCTTTCCGAAGTGTCACCCATTTACACGATGGCTGAAATTTACAAAAATTACATTCAATTAATTTAATTATCACATTAAAAAATTAATGAACACTTCTGGAAAAACCAGAACAGTACTAGTTTGAATCTGTCCATTACCTATGTTCAGTGCTCGTCAGTGTAATTTTCTAAGACACCAAAGTATTTAGCATGCAGTGCTGACATATGTTAATTACTCTATTCTGTGATGATTATAGTTTCTACTGGAAGGTAGGAGTTGTGGTATTGCAGTTTCTCAGAAGATGCAGTAACAGATTGCAGAAGATGTGAAATATATACATACCTTCTGTGTTTCACACATCAGGTACTGTAGTAATTAAGCACAGTAAGGATAGTCAAGGCAGACAAGGATGCCCTAATAGTGAATCCCTTTACTTTTGCAGTTTTAATTAAAGACTTCAAGTTAATTCAGCACATTCACTTGTATTTTGATTTGCTTTACATCATCTTTTTTGTCAGAACTGTGTGCATTGTTTGAATATGTATGCTATTTTGTTTGCTGATAATATAAACTATGCAGTATTCAGAGTATGCAAACTTGTGGTGAATGGACAATCACACCAATACCTACCTCATATATACAATGACTTATTGGATTTGCTCTACAACAGCAGAAAAAGTTATAATTTTGCTCATTTATGCTCTGAAGTAATTAGCACCTCTTACCATTTTGGAGTTGATCTAGTTACCAAAAAATAGCCTATCTTTTAAAAACCATATTAATCAAGAGCACCACATTTCTTCTGATAGCTATTCTTGTGATTTTTTTTCTGGTCACTTACGTTTCAGCAATATCAAGTCTCTAAGTCATCTTATGAAAAAAGTTCTGCTGGGGCAGGGAGAAACAAAAGTGAAAGATGCGAAACCTGAAAGCTTGGAGTTTGATTCTGAATTCAGAGTCTTCTCCTCCTTGTTTTCTCTGCACTTCTGGCTCTGAGCACAGGTTCTCTAAGCCCTCTTCTACAACAGCCTTGCATACCCACCTGCTTTTTTATTCACTTAAATTTCTACCAAGTAGAAAAAGAGCACCTATTACTTCTAGGAATCCAAGATATCACTAAAAAGACAAGTAGAAAAATGCTCTGCACTGGAAGTATAATTTCAGTAATTCCAACCATATTTAGTTTTCTTGGACTTTCTGCCAGCTGTTTTGGTTACTTCCTTGTCTCTAGAATTTTTCTCAAATACTTGTTCTCTCTCTCTCTCTCTTTCTCTCCCTCTGTGAACTCTCATCCATTCTTTTACACATCTTCATTTCTTAGGCCCTTGGAGCAGATCCTAAAACTATCATAGCTTTATTGACTTTAAAAGAGCTACAGAAACTTTCAGTAGGTGAGGATCTGCTCCTTGGGGATAAACCTTAGGGATTCCTATCAGAATTCTCAGAGTTATATCAAGATCACATGATAACTAAGCATAAGCATGGATGACATGTAAAGCATCTATGCTATTCTCCCTTTCTATTTAGAATTGCTTTTAGCAATGAAAACTAAATTATATAGCAGGTTTTCTGGTCTTTTTCTGGTGATGCATTACTTAATTACAAAAGAAGGAGAAAGGGCTGTGGCACACAGGGCTCATTTAATCTGCAGAAGAGAACAATGAGGGGGGATTTGATAGCAGCTTTCAACAATTTGAGGGAGGGTACCAACAAGAAAGGAACCACGCTATTCTCAGGGGTAGCAGATGACAGAACAAGGAGCAATGGTCTCAAGTTGCAGTGGGAGAGGTCTAGGTTGGATATTAGGAAAAACTGTTTTACTATGAGTGTGGTGAAGCACTGGAATGGGTTGCCTAGCGAAGTGATGGAATTTCTATCCTTTGAAGTTTTTAAGTCCTGGCTTGACAAAGCCTTGGCTGGAATGATTTATTTGGGGTTGGTCCTGTTTTGAGCAGGGGGTTGGAGTAGATAAACTCCTGAGTTCTCTTCCAACCCTAATCATCTATGATTCTATGAGATACTTTGGATTACAAAAAGTTACAAGTTGGACCTCCCTGGTCCAGCACTCTCAGGACCTGACCATTCTCAAATGAGGGATTTTGCTGGACCAGGGGAGGTAATTTCTGGCCCCCCTGCCACTGCTCCACCCAGCCCAGCCACTTGCTTCCCTGACAGTTCCCCCACTGCCCTGCCAGCCCCCGGCCCTAATGTGGCAGCCAGCTGCCCCGTGGGCTGAGCTTCTGGCCCCGCAGCTGAAGACTGCTGGCAGCCCTCTGCCCTGCTGACCATGGGCTCCTGTCCTTGCTACAGCAGTCTGCTGCCCTGCCAGAACTCGCTGGTGCTCCAGCTGCCCTGGCACAGGACCAGCCAGACAGTTGCAGCAGGGCTCCTGACTACCAACCCCCTGCAGCCAGCCCAGCTGGGCTCCCGATCCCCAGAGGGCTCCTGCCTCCGGCCCTCCAACGGGACTCTCTGGTCAAGAAACGTCAGTGGTCGATGTTGCCGGACCAGGAAGTCCCAGTTTAGAGAGGTTCAACATTACTAACGCAGCACCACATGGTCAGTTACTGGCACAAATGAGATTTCAAGAACAAAATGAAAGTATGGAATAGATATCTATTTACCTGAAGTTTAGTAAATGGGGCAACAAACCAGCTGAAGTAAGTGATTAGTTCCGGCCCTTATCCAGGGTCAGACATCACAGATGAATAAAAAACAGCTGAGGAAAGTTCATAATAAAATGTGCCATTATCTTTAATGTTTTGAAGCCTGTTAGAGGGGATAAGCTTATGTTACAGGTTTTTCCATGTTTACACATGGAACATTTTGCTGTCAGGCTTCTTTGTTTCAGCTTCTAAGCATGCTCATAGTACAAATTGGTATAACGATCAATGTTATGATTATTTAGCAACATGCACATATTGTGATCATATCTTTCAACTGAAAACACTTAATGCTTTCAGCAGGTTTCAGAAGGCAAATGGAAGGCCAAAGCATGTAATAAACTCTTGCAGAAATGCATGTGTAACCGCAGGCAGATTTGAACCTAGGTCCTCTGGAGCTGAGTATAAGAGCCTCTATCCTCTTAGGTAAAACCCAGCTGGCTCCCAACCCCTGATGTAGAGGTCTCTTGGTCTTATCTGTTGCTATGGCCTAGGTGCCATTGCATGGGACACTGAACCACACTAGGTGTGTGGGTTACATATGCGTATGTTTGTATGGACAGCCAAAGTACCAATTTTCATAGGAACACTGGAACTGCCATAGTGGATCAGACCAGTAGCTCATATAGCCTGGTATCCTCCTCTGCAGCGATCAGCACAAGATACTACACAGATGGGAGGGCAGCGAGAGATGGAGAGCAGGCTCTGGGAGGAAATGGGGAGTGTGTGGGTAAGAGGTTCCACACTTACCTGGGGCACCCCCCTTTAGCAGCAGCTCTTGGGAAGGTGGAGGAGGGGGTCTCTGCATGCTGCTTTCAGTTTGTTGTCCCCAGATTCCTCCTGGGTGCTTCCTCCAGCCTGCCCGCTGCCCCCAGGTGACTTAAAACAGCCCCGGCGGCCTCCACTGCTGGCACAGGCAACACAACAGGGCTAGAGTAGCTTCCTGCTGCTCACTCTGCACGATGGCCAACACGTGCGTCCTTGCAGTCGGGGTTGGGGGGGGGTCTCCATGTGCTGTTCCCTGGACTCCCCAACGGGAGCTATGCAGAGACACCCCCTGGCCTTCCCTCTCCTCCCCCTTGGGGCTATAGGGACGTGCCAGCAGCAGTGTGGAACAAGTGGCAAAATCACCCAGAGGCAGCAGGCAGGGCCAGGGAACACATAGGGGAAAGAGCATAGGAGTGTCAGGCAGGGCCAGGGGAGACACCTGGCCCTGAACTTGGGTGGAGCTGAGTCCCTCGGCCAGGAATATTCTTGATACCCGGGCACCACGGGCCCACATCACTCATGGCCTATGTCTGTTGCACACTCCTTTCTCCAAACCAGCCTGTCAGTCAAACTCATCCAAAAGTCTCTTTTCATCATCTCATCCCCCTATTTAGCAGAGAGTTCTTAGCTTTTGCAGCTTTCTGTGAATCTGTTCTTGAATTGAGGAAAGGGAGGTCTTAAATATT
The DNA here is from genome assembly GCA_019425775.1 of Rafetus swinhoei. Classification (NCBI taxonomy): domain Eukaryota; kingdom Metazoa; phylum Chordata; order Testudines; family Trionychidae; genus Rafetus; species Rafetus swinhoei. The sequence goes on along the minus strand of CM033428.1, from coordinate 34,286,966 downwards.
TTGACCCCTTTTCCTGGGAAGTATTAGAAAGAAAACTCCATCCTATGCACAGTTGAAATCTGGCCTCTGAGGTCAAGTAAAGAGACAACACTCTAAGCATTATTCCCAAACTCCCAGCTGAACTTCCAAGAACACTACCACTTGAGTATGTTCCCAATGATACACGTACTTGTGCCTGAAATACTAACATGGGGTCCATCATTAGTCTTATAGGACCAACACACCCTATTACAAACCTCTTCTACCTTTTGGACTTTCTCCGCCCTCTTCTTTGGCACAGTGATAGAGATTAAACATTCATATATATAGTATTATATTTATTGCATGCATGAATTTCTGCAACCATTAGCTCCACAGCAATGGAATTTTAATTGCTAATCTTTGCTAAACTCCAGTCTTAATCCTGTTTCCACAAAAGTCAGTGGTAGAAAACAGGCTCTCTGGCTTTATTATCATAATAATGGACTTTTTGGTTTACTGTCAAACATCTCCCGCACCACAAAAAAAAAGTTGTGTGGTATCAAACCATTAATATATTTTTAAAAAATTGAGAGAATTTAATTTTTTAATTAAAATAAGAATAAAAAATTATTTCTACCAAAACATAAATGTCATGGTTTGATTTCAAGCTTTTTAATTTTGTAATTTTTTATTATTGCTTGATGTATATTCAAAAAAAATTCATTTCAAATGAAAAAATGAAACATTTAATAAACGTCAAAATTAAATGTTGTGACTTGGTTGGAATTTTGGATTTTGGGTTTTTTTCACCCTAGACATGAAAAATTTAGCAGACCCAACACAAATTCATGAAATGTTTCAATGTTGCCAAATCTGCACTTTTCACCAAAGAAAGTTTCAGGCAAAAAATTTCACCCAGCTCTTATCAGGACCATAATTTTGATTCAGCCCCCAAACCCCGGTTTTCCAATTACAGAAATGTACTAATTAGAGCCAAGAGATTTCTTGCATTCTCTCATCCTGAGCTGAAACAAATAAACATTACTAAGAGATGTAAATTAAATCTTGGAAGCTTAATAGCCCAAAATTCTGGGCACACTGGCATACAAGAGCTGGGAGCAGCGAGATTATTCTCACATTCTCAACAGCTAGTCCACACAATGAAAGAAGATTCATCACATACAGAACTAAATGTACTTTATTACATTAAGAGTGTATGTACCTACACATTTGTTTTTTGGAATAAGTTTTGCATATTCACTAGTCTGGTGCACTCAAGTGACAAATAACTAGCTCAGAAAGACAATAACTCATCTCTTTTATTTTATACTCAAACACAAATCCATGTACGTGTGTGCTAAAGTCATTTTAGACTTGGATTTACAGCTGTATAAAATCAGCACCATTAACGATACTCCTGCTTCCTCAAATGTGCCAATCCACCCACAAATACAATATTCAGCATTTATAATTTTGTATGAATATCACATTGATCATTGATCATCATACTGTACCTTAATATCTTCTGCATTGTACTGAATTAAAAGCAACATCCTGCCTGAAAAGCATAATTGAAAGGAGAGGGAGCAAACTTAGTTTTGGCTTCAAAGGAGTTGCATGCACCCTCCTATACCAGGGCTGAATATTAGCCATCATTTTGTAGATCTTTTATTCTATTTATTTTATTCATTTCTATCACAGACTTAACCACTACTTCTGCTTACGTGTTTGTGTGTTACAATACACACGGTATTGCATATGTGCTCCCCTCCTCAAATTGGTGAATTAGTCTATCAACCCACACACACAAAAATTGGGGGATTCTAGTTAATCTGAGTGTCATAGTTCTAAAACTGAAACAGAAATTTATGGAAAAAATGAATGTATTTCCTCAGCGCTCATCTAACATACAGTAAAAGGTCTTTTAATTTTACAGAATACAAAGTGTCTGCTGGAGATACATCTACCAGTAGAAAAACAAGGGATCTATGTGAACCTTATTTTAAATATGAAAATGCCTGCTCCTGAGAACCACAGAGTCATTTACATCTTCATTTCTCAGGCTAAAATTGGTCTGAAAAACCATTATTTTCAGAAAAAGTTAAATAAAGTGAATAGAAGAAGAATTGTTCAAGTGGAGGATTAATGGCACTAGGGCATGGAGTTTGTAAAACTACAAAAAGAAAGGCCTTCTTATTTTTTGTTCTGATCTTTGATAAGCAATCCTTCCACATGCCCTCCAAAATCTATTCTGAGATCACTATTTAGATGTGCTCTCCTAAAACTTCCAGTAGAGGACTCTATGGGAAATAGGAACAAATAAAGCCTTGTAGCTTCTTTTTCAGATAAAAATTAATGGCCACATGTCTGCAGACATTTATTTTTTTAAAATGTGCACTGTGATGTAGTCTCCAATGTCAATCAAGAATTTGTTTGATCCTTAACCAGGATCAAAATCTAAGAGGAGGATTAACAAAAGCGTGTCTACACAATAAGATGCAAAAGTAATTAACATAAACTATTTTCCCCATAAAGAGCCACATTGCCAATCTGGGTTTATGTTGACAAAATGAAAAGAAATATATGACAAACACAGAATTGTCCAACTCCATAGAGGCTCAAAGTCATGACTCTCTGATGGGCTAATTTAAATAAGCTTGTGGTCCAAATCTTGTGTGCCTATATCCAAAAACATACCATTATATCTGACACCCATTTTCACAGAGCAATCTTAAAGTCACCAATTCAGTCAAATACTTGTGCCCATGCTCAGCTTCAGGCTTGTTTTTAAGTCCCAGTGGCTTCCATGGGATCATAATTTTGGTTCAGTGGAACTTAAAGATTGCTTAAAGTTAAACAAGGATGGAATGAAGCATGCACTTAAATTATTGCTGAATAGAGGCCAGATAGTCCAAAGATTTGTCCAAGAAATTAATCTGGATACAGAGACATTATTAATCCTTACACACAGCCCCTCCAGATCAGTTAAGGTGCACTGGCAGGGTGATCTGAGAACCTTGAACTGAATCTGCCCATCCTGCACCTGTTCCATAGATTAAAAAAAGAACACTTTAGTCTCCAGAGCTGTTAGTCCACCATCATGAACACTAAATTCACTGAAAAATATGTACAAATGCTAAAAATGAATATTTCTGTCATCTTAACTAAACTTGACAGAGTAGTTTAACTTCCATGTTACCCGGCAGCATTGGCTACACAGTTGGGGGTCTAGGTCTCATCAATTAGCAATCCGAAAATAGAAAATGTGAGAGGAGTGTAAAGTACTAGCACTTGCTCTGTGACAATGGGAAATTGATGGAAATTGTTTCCAAAAAAGCAGGAATATGGAACAAAATTATCTAATGCATTTATTTCTTTGGAATGATCCCGGAGGAATTCAAGAATGAAGAGAGTGAAATCTTCCCAGCTGTTTCTTCTCAACAGTAAAGAAACTAAAAGAAAAATGGTGTGTGGTTGGAAATGTGGATAAGGGAATACATCTTACATGTTTGTGACTCTGTAGATGACTCTCAATATTTCTAATAGAATATAGAGCCTTTCTCCTTTAAGTCAGCTGGTTCAAATCTACTGAGAAGTTAAATTGACTTTTTGTGATCTGAATTAATTGTGTACATACCCAGGGAAATGGATAGAGCACACACTAAAAAATCTAAATCAAATAATAAATAGTACTTTTAAATATAGGCTGGCCAGTCTACTGGGCATTCAACTTTCTTTGACGTCTTAAAATGTAGCTTTTACATACACCTGCACTTACACTGAATTTCTGATATTTAAACCGTATTATCTTATTTCATAGTTTTTATATTTATTTCATTTTCATAAGTACCTATTTCAGACCTGCATCTTCCACTCCAAAATATGCACTTTAGTTTTGCAAGAGAAATTCCTTTTCTCAATATTTTTGTTCTGTAGGGATAAAAAAAAAACCCATGCAAAAGCATTAAATGTGCTTTGCTAGTCAGATAGTCCTGCATTTTGTTGATCACAATACTAATGTGTACTGTCTGACTCTGTGGTTAGTGCACATAACACCCTCTCCCCCCCCCCATACACACACACACAAGCACTGCCCATAATACATTAAATAGTGATAACAGTAAACAATATTTAGCACATTATATAGAGAGCTGAGTGAGTAACTGGGGCCTAGACCGGGAAAAATGAGGAAAATTGTTTTGGTTCAATCCTAAACCAATTTTTTTTATTTTATTTTTGTTTTTCCCCCCACTAAAATGTAAAAATTAAAAAATGGTTTTTGAAGGAGGGAAAGGATTCATTTTTGGTGGGTCATTTTCAGGTGCTTTTCTCCCTCTCTCTTTGTATTTAAAGAAAAAGCTACATTTCAAAATAAAACACCCTTTCAAAATGAAACATTTTATTTTGAAATGGCCAAAATGAACTGATAACTTGTGAAAGCATCTTTTATTTTTGGCTGAAACTTTTTTCAAAATACAACCCCAATTCATGAATAGTTTCAGTGACCTGAAAAATGCCAATTTACTATTTTCCAGCTCTACTTATATAGCACTCAAACCCATGAACTAATTGATAAGTTAATTAATTCAATGTGCTATATAAACCTCCCACCTGTCCTGAGTCATGTGAAATGACAGATGGGAAATTCCAATTTTATATCACTTTAGCAGTAAGAAATATGTCCATGACTGGTGTAAGGTTTTGTGAAAAGGAACAGGGGAATGGGAATCTAATATGTATATGGCTCTAATAACATACAGTAAAACTCCAATAGTCCGGCATCCAATAGTCCGGCACTCCTGATAGTCCGGCATCAAAATGGCAAGAGCCTAGTGAGTGAGCTTCGGCAAAAAATGAGTCACAAGGTAACAGTGGCAGCAGCTGAACTGAGCAAAAGGGTAAAAAGGCTTAAAAACTAAAACATTACAGTATACTGTATACAGTATGTACAATAAAAAGGGTTAAGAACACTTTATATACAGTATATAATGTATACAGTATATATATAACCATCTTATAGTACCTCCTGATAGTCCGGCATATCTGATAATCCGGCACCACCTAGGTCCCATAGGTTCCGGATTATCGGAAGTCTACTGTAGTATCTGGGCACTTCACAATACTGCTTTATAGTAGGGAAGTTTAATTATACCTGATTTATATATGGGGAACTGAAGCAGAGAGAGAATAAATGACCAAAATAGAAGGTCACACGCAGGCAGACTGAGATGAAGCTAAGAATGGAAAGCTGATGTGTTGAGCTCCAGGCCAATGACTTAACCACAAAATCACTACTCCTCTCTAGAGGCTAAATGCACTCCCTGCAGATTTCATGTTAAACATTAAAGTGTGCCCATATGACAAAGTTTGAGAGAGACTAATTTTTGGGGGGCTAATATTATCATCTCTATAGGTCATTGGGAGCACTGTGAAGCAGCTTCTACTCCAAAAATATGGCCTGACTCAAAATCAGCAAACACCACAACCTGTTCCTTAATCTGCACTTCACACCACTCACTGGTGGCACCATTTCTGGTATGTGCATCTATGCACCATAGCAAAAGAGAAATTAAGTCCACACTGCAGTGTACAGCCCACATGCATCAAAGGCTCTAGTGAAGGATGGCTTTGGCAGTGGGGAATTGCTGGAGCTTTTCCCCACTGTCTCCCCAATGCCCGAGTCTTTCCCTGCAGTAGGGAAAATCTCCACGCTCTTTCAGGAAGGAGCAGCCAGATTTCCTTGCAGCAAGGAAGGATTCTGGGCTGTGGAACACTAAGGCTATGTCTACACTGGCGGGTTCTTGCGCAAGAACTCTTGCACAAGAACACGTCCACACTGCCATGTGCTTTTGTGCAAGAGCATCCATGGCAGTGTGGATGCCCTCTTGTGCAAGAAAGCTCTGATGGCCATTTTAGCCATAGGGCTTTCTTGTGCAAGAAACCAATGCCGCGCGTCCACACTGCCCTCTTGCACAAGAGCTCTTGTGCAAGAGGGCTTACACTTGTTAGAAAAGAGCATAGCCCTTGCGCAAGAAGCCCTCTCTTCCCACGCTTTACTGTAAATCTTCTTGCACAAGAGCGGGCAGGCCGTGTGGACACTCTGTGGATTCTTGCGCAAGAACCCGCCAGTGTAAACATAGTCTAAATGCCCTGCTAAAAATTGCAGTGCAGAGGGAGGTATGACAAGGGCCCCTTTTACCCAGGCCACCACTGGGCAGGTCTCGCTCCTAACCCCAGAGTTTGGGGTCTGCAGCAGGTCTTTGCAGTAGGGAGCCCGGCCACGCCTCCTCAGACTACCTCCCTAGCTGCTTCTGCCTAATGCAGTTATGGATTGTTCTCTCTAACCTTTTGCTCCCTGTCTCTCCACCACCTCCCTTCCATCCTCTCACTCTCCCCAGCTTCCAACTGCTGAGGCTTCTAAAGGCCCTCAGTCAGCCAGCAGAGGAACCAGCTGGCCCCAGTCTGCCTGAGCCAGCTCCCTCCCAGCTGCATCTAATCAGCCTGCAGCTCTTTGTTCCTAATTACAGGTTTTTACCCCTTTTGGGCTGCCTTTTTCCCCTCTCTGCAGCAGCTCCCTGGCCTGACCCTGCAACAGAGGGCACTGCTTGCACACATGGGCTATGTCTACACTGGCGGGTTCCTGCGCAAGAACTCTTGCACAAGAACACGCCCACACTGCCATTTGCTTTTGTGCAAGAGCATCCATGGCAGTGTGGATGCTCTCTTGTGCAAGAAAGCTCTGATGGCCATTCTAGCCATAGGGCTTTCTTGCGCAAGAAACCCCTGCCGCGCGTCCACATTTCCTTCTTGCGCAAGCGCTCCTGCGCAAGAGGGCTTACACCTGTTAGAAAAGAGTGTAGCTCTTGCACAAGAAGCCCTATCTTCCGACACCATATTGTAAATCTTCTTGTGCAAGAGCGGGCGGGCAGTGTGAACACTCTGCGGAAGAACGGCCGTTCTTGCACAAGAACCCGCCAGTGTAGACATAGCCTAGGAGAGCCATTAAGGAATGTACCACAGAGTTCCAGTGTGTCTTTACTTGCCCAGGGAACACCCTACCATTTATACTGTGTGAGGCCTTTGTGCTTTGTATTTACACTCCATGCTGCCAGAAGAAGTGTGCAGCATAGACATCCCCTAAGAGAGCCCACTGAGGCATCAGTGTGATTGAAACAAGTAGGGACTTACCCTCCTGTATTACAAACTAAGTTTCACTGTGTAAGAGTTCACAGTACGCACATTTTACTCCAATGCATCTGGGAGAGACATCACACACCTTGGGAGGCAGAATCCATTCTGGCAATGTAGGTTTGATAACAGAAGCATCAAGTTCAAAGTCTGCTCTAAGTACTACAACTTTCTTGTTCACATATGAATTACTTTGCCACCCAATCCTTACAGTTCTAATGACTTTCCAGATAGAAGAGACCCAAGTACAGCTTACAGCCACTACCACGACAACTCATAGGCAAGTCATCATACTATTTAAAATAGGCATTGTCCCTCTTTGGTTCAGGGTATTTATTGATTTACCAGATTGCTGGATCAGACCTGAGCATAAGAACCACCGGGTGAAAAATGGGAAATGAGCTTAGCTATTAAAGATTACTGGGCTGTTATAGTAACATGGTATCACATACAAATGCAGCAAACAGAAATGCCACTCCTGCAGCACAGAGAGAGCAACAAGTAAAACAACATCCTTAGCATGGAGGGTGAAAGAGAGGGAGCTGAATGGCAAGGCATTCTAGGTAGATGGGAAAGGCCACAAAGGCCACAAACAAAAATAAACTAGGGAACTGCAAATGAATGTACTATTACTACAGACGGGGAGAAAAGATAGAATCCAATCAAATGGAACATACTGAAATGCAATTTCAGTTGAGTGTGAATGGCATTGTGGAAATATTTGGGGTGCTGGCGCAAGGAAATAGGATTTTTCCTTCCACTTTCACGTCAACATGTTTGAAAAGTAGATATTTGCTGAAGCCAATAATTCACAACTTATACAAACATTCACAGCCTCAACTTTCTGTGATACAATTGGGTGGGAGGAGGAGGAGAATGGATCATCTATTTGTAAATGGAGTTCAGATTTTTTTGCTGAGATATTAGAAATAAGAGAGAGAGAGAAAGAACCTGTCATCTTAGTTTAAAATCCAAAGTAAAGACTGGCTTCAGAGAGCAACAGAAAACTGATTGATCATCCCTTTATTTTATTGTTGGGTTCCCACGGTTGAGCATTCACTTTTAGAATTGGTTCAACTCCAAGTTATCTTCATAGAAATAACTATTTTCTAATAAAATAGAACAAAATAAAAAAGCATAAAAGGTTAATGTATAATAATTTCCTAACTGCTTCAGGATCAAGAGCGTAAGCCGTGTCTGACTCTAAGTGCTTGAGTGCAAACACCAGAAATAATACACACATAATGATCAGACTTTGTGAAAGGGCGCATGTATAAATAGTTTTCAGAGGGTTAACAAACGTTTAATAGAGTTTATGTGCACATTACAGACATGAGTACTATGTGATGCAGATTTTTATAAGCACATAAGAATAAGGTATTAGATGGTTATTAGAAGCCTATTAACCTATTTAATGCTATAATTATGCATAACATTGATTAACCATTTATTAACATTAGACAAACAATTAACACTGCTCATATGCTGACAGTTGCAAAATGCAACCGCTGGACTATCTCACTTGTCTGTTATTTAATGAAGGTGAACAGGGACAGACCTGCCAGTGGCATTAACTGGCACTCCAGCATAAAAATGACAAAAATCAACTGATCATGGAGACTGAACTATTTTCTTACTCATTAGAAGTGGCATCAGGAAACAGGTGTGAGGCACAAAGGAAGGGGGTGAAGTTTGGAAAGCTGGAACTTCCACTGTCTTTGCTGAACTTCTATTTCTAAAGAAAGGCTGCAGTTCTCCAAAGCTGCTGATACAGAACGTTTTACAAGTATAAATACAAGTATTAAAAACACAAACAAGAAACCTTTGAAAGTCACTATAACCCTGAAAGACACCAAGTCTGATTAAAATGATATCACCAGGACCTATTGTCAATTTTAGGTTCTCTCTCAATTTAATACAGCTGGTTTTATTATCTTATCATCTTCTGCTTGTGACTTGTTCAACCATTTGCTTAGCTGTTATGATTATGTGTTCATAAATTACTAACTATGTTGTTTCTACCTAATACCTGGATAAAGTCTAATGGCTGAAATTCAGAGCTCTGCTGGCACTGTCAACTGATTTTACAGACTAGCAACCGTATCAGTAATAAAGGAACATAAAGGAGCCAATTCTTAAGGGGGGGGAAACAACTTTCAAATTTCAATGTAGGAACATGCCGTGTGTGCAGCTTCTCCAGTTCTAATGCCAATCTAATACCATTTTAAAATGGAAAATCCCCCCACTCCAAGTGCTCAAGAGATTCAGCAGTGGAGTTAGGTAATACCCTCGAATTAAAAAGAGGGAAAAGGAAAGAATTACAGCTAAAGTACTAAACATTCCCTTTTGAAGACATAACTGATAAATACATAAATCTAGCTCAAAACAATTTTCATAGAAAGTCGTAAGATCCTGAGTTGTGCTTGGTAGCAGCTGCAACTCTCTAAACATCTTCAGCTGACAAAATATAGCTAGTTTAAATTTCTACCTCATCTCCTCTGCCTACAGTGTGCAGAGGAGATGAGGTAGAAACTTCTGAAAACTTCCACACAGTGTGCAGCGGCGGTCAAAAAGGCGAATAGGATGCTAGGTATTATTAAGAAAGGGATAGAAAATAAGACCCAGAATATCTTACTGCCCCTGTATAAAACTATGGTACGCCCACATCTTGAATACTGTGTACAGATGTGGTCTCCTCACCTCAAAAGATATTTTGGCCTTGGAAAGGGTTCAGAAAAGGGCAACTAAAATGATTAGGGGTTTGGAACGGGTCCCATATGAGGAGAGGTTAAGCGACTGGGACTTTTCAGTTTAGAAAAGAGGAGACTGAGGGGATATGATAGAGGTGTATAAAATCATGAGTGGTGTGAGAGGGCCGATAAAGAAAAGTTATTTATTAGTTCCTAAATAGAAGAACTAGAGGACACCAAATGAAATTAATGGGTAGCAGGTTTAAAACTAATAAAAGAAAGTTCTTCTTCACACAGTAGTCAGCATGTGGAACTCCTTGCCAGAGGAGGCTGTGAAGGCTAGGAATATAACAGAGTTTAAAGAGAAGCTAGATAATTTCATGGAGGTTAGGTCCATAAAAGGCTATTAGCCAGGGGATAAAATGGTGTCCTTGGCCTCTGTTTGACAGAGGCTGGAGAGGATGGCAGGAGACAAATCGCTTGATCATTGTCTTTGGTCCACCCCCTCTGGGGCACCTGGTGCTGGCCACTGTCGGCAGACAGGATACTGGGCTAGATGGACCTTTGGTCTGACCCGCTACGGCTGTTCTTATGTTCTTATGTTCTTACAGAAAGAAAATATAAACGTCGACTACCCTCCCCTACATATTGTCAACTATTTTCTGAGAAAAAAATGCTTTTGGGGTTCCATATTGAACATTCAGTTCACAGTTCTTCGGGTTACTTTTGCTTGCAGTACATAAAGGGCACCAATGGGAAGGAAAACAAAACAAACAAACACCCTGTCATTTTGGGACCCCAAATTAACAGGAAATGAGCATTTTAAAATTTGAAAGTAGAAATGCAAATGTTCAGTCTTCACTTCTCTCCTTGCATTTGTCTGTGTGGAGCCTTACCTGCCTACGCTAGTCACTGACTTATCTCAGGCATTGTATTGGCGATGCCTTAAATGAGGCCTTCCATCTACTCAGATTCTAGGAACAAGGGTCACTGATATCTTAATCCATGCTGGTTAGCAGCAAAACATGAAGGGGTTCATAGCCACAGCTGTCCTTAGATGGCTGACTTCTCCACTCCAGTGGCCAGGAAGGGAGCTCAAGAGGGACCAAATTAAAATGAAACAGCACAGTAACGGTGGAGGTGAAAGGCAACATGACATCCAGCAAGAGGAGAGCTCACATCAGGAGTAAACTCTTCTTGAAATGGCCTGGGGATGGGCCCTGAAGATGTGCATCCTGCTATAGGCTTCACAAGAAAGTTACTTTGAATTAGAGTGGAACTATATGTCATTAGTTTGATTGGTCACCAACTAGAAGTCCTATGAGTGTAGAGAGTAGAGGGTGAAAGCAGGCATTGACACTGCCTGGGTGTGGGACTGAGAGATGCCATCACAGAGCTAAATTAATAAGTAGGTTTTGTTGAAGGCCAGGGTTAGGGGCACACACTGTCTGTTGGCCTTTCACAGCTCCTAGATCTATTCTACATCTTTTCCATGAGCAATGCAGGTGGTTGACAGTGAGGCTTTTACGCTGGATTTGGCCCAGAACTTTCAAGCACCAATGTTTGTTTCCATGGATATTATATATTTTTTCTTTTAAAAATTGCCAGTGCATTCTATTTAAAAAAGTGCCAGAGGATCTTTAATACCGTCAGTGTTGAGTCCAGTTAAATACAGAAGAATAGTTCCTCCAGCAATCAAGCAGCCACTGACATCAAGCTGGGATGGATATGCATGCCTTGGTTTCTTATCTACAGTTTAAACGGATGTACTTCTGGAAAAAAAGATGAAGGTGCTACCTACTGAGATACCCAAACCCTTTTATTTAGTCTTTTAAATAACATGAAGTCAATCCTTGTGGAAAAAAAGTAAGCCAAGGTTTCATGATTTTTCTTGTTGCTATTTTATTTTCTACTGGGTAAGCCGACAGATACAGAACTACTTTTGCATTAAGTGATACTTCTTCATCTGCAGAATATTTAATTATTTTTCCGTGAGATTTTTTTTTAAGAAGACTTCTTCCAAAGTCTAAATTATACCACTGGATATTGGGAGCATCTGTTTATGTAACTCTGACCTGTAGAAGGTCAGAAAGCAGACAGCTTTGAACACTCCAATATCAAGACCTCCAGGGTGGGTGTAATAATAAAAAATTGTCAGAGCAAAGCTTTGTACCTGACTGCAGTAAAAGGTAGTTTACAAGGATTTGAACGTAAATCTCTAAATGTGAAACTCTGCACTATTTTGTAGTACCTTTTAGTACCCCATGCAGGGCTGTACACAGGAATTTCTGTGGTGGGGTGCATTTTTGGAAATATGGACCGCAATTTTTTTAAATATAAAGGAGTTCAAAATAGTCATGCAATGAGTGTGCATCAGAGAGGTTAATGAAAAATCTGACTGGAAACAGTGATTACGTAGAATGATTTTGTTATAACATACTAACAATTTATACAGTAATAAAGGTTTTATAGAAATTACCTTCTGGGATCACGGGCTATGTCTAGACTACACCCCTCTGTCGGCAGAGGGAAGTAAATTAGACGTTTGGAAAGTGCAAATGAAGCGGGGATTTAAATATCCCACGCTTCATTTGCATAATCACATCATGGCGCTCTTTCGAACAAGCACCATTTCGAAAGTAAAATTGCGGTCTAGACGCGGTTCTTTCGAAAATGGGGCGCTTTTTCGAAAGATCCTGTAAACCTCAGGACCTGTAAAAGCGCCCTGTTTTTGAAAGAACCGTGTCTAGACCGCGGTTTTACTTTCGAAATGGCACTTGTCTGAAAGAGCGCCATGACGCGATTATGCAAATGAAGCACAGGATATTTAAATCCTCACTTCATTTGCACTTTCGAAATGTCTAATTTACATCCCTCTGCCAACAGAGGGGTGTACTCTAGACGTAGCCATGGTGAGCAGCATGGACACCATGGCCCCCCACTCCCTCAGCCGCCTCTGCCTTCTGCTGCTCTACCTGCTCATCGAGGCCAGCGCCGAGTTAGTGCAGGCAGGGCTTCTGGCCAATGGGGACAGGCCTGGGCCACTCTTTGTGGGTGGGTGCCACCATTTTCCCGACCCTGCTGTGCTGCCACCAGTCCCGCCCACCCATCCCCCTAACAGAGTTCCCTCATACTTATTTGGGGGACCATGCAGGGGGTGGTGCATTTGTACCCTCCACACACCCCATGCATACAGGCCTGAAGGTAAACGTGTGTGTGGGGGGGAGAGGCGGGGCTGCAGCAGGGAGGCGTGGCTGGAGAGCGAGCAAGCAGTGCTGAGGTCCCATCCACAATTCTCCATGTTGGGGACTGGGCATCTCTGTGGGGATCCACAAACCTGGCTGTGGAGAGTACTGGGACCCCGTTGCGAATGGGCTGGGAAGGGGTGCCTGGATTTCCCTTGTTCAGGGGGCGGCCCCATGCTCGGGGAAGGACCCGCTCTCTGGAGCGTGTGCTGGCTGGCATAGCCCTAGTCTCTCCCTGTAGCTGGGCATGGTTGGGGGAATTTCAAGGCTGGCCCTCCTGCACCCCTTGGCTCACCCTGCCCTTCTCCTCGCCGCACCCTGTAGTGCCGCCCGGCCCAGGCAGCATGGGAAATCAGCTGGCGGAGATCGCACCTGTGCCGCCCTTTCTGCCACCCTTCCAGGTGCGACACATGGTGATCGGGCTGGATGCGGCCGGCAAGACCTCACTGTTCTACTGGCTCGAGTTCCTGCAGAGTGTCCACCAAGAGCTTCAACATGGAGCGGATCTGAGTGCCGCTGGGGGGCTCCCGCACCATTGCCTTACAGGTGTGTGATGTGGGTGGGCAGGAGACGCTGCAGCTGCTCTGGAAGTCCTACATACGCCACATGGATGGACTGGTCTTTGTGGTTTACATGGCAGAGGGTGAGCGCATGGAGGGGGCGTGGGTGAAGATGCATGGGATCACCCGAACTTCTGGCTGATCCAGACTTGCTTGGGGGACCATGGGTGGGGTGCATTCGCAGCCTTCGCACCCCCCATTCGTACAGGCCTGCCTAGCTGAGGAAGGTAGACCATTTTAACTAGGCATTCACACAGCTTATAAGTCTCAGAGGGGTAGCTGTGTTAGTCCGTAACTAATAAAACTTAAAAACCCACAATGGTCCTGTAGCACCATATGCTACGTCTAGATTGCACTCTTTCGAAAAACAGTGTCTTGACTACAACCGGTACTTTTGAAAAAGTAAGCCGCTTTTTCGAAAAAGAGCACCCAGGCAGGTTTTCCATGGTCGAAAAAACTGCCACATTCTTTCGATTTACTTTCGAAAGAACGCGGCAGCAGTCTAGATGCAGGGGAAGTTTTTTTTTTAAAAACAGGCCACTTTTTCCAAAAAAACCCTGTAGTCTAGACACACCCTTAGAGACTAACCACAAAATATATAGATAGTATCATGAGCTTTTGTGGGCACAACTCACTTCTTCAGATGATAAATATGGAGCCATAGCTTATAGTACATGTTTCACATTCCTCTTGTGCAATCATATTAAATGCAGGTCATGTTAATAAGATTTCTGTTACTATTTACTTTGAGTTAACACAGAACTAAGACCTTTTGAGAGGAAGGTCAAACCCAGTGAGTTAAATAATTTATGTTAACATACTCAATAACAACTGAATATTTAATAAACATTCTTCCTTTCCTCCCCCCAAACATGACCTAGCACCCATGAAAAAATCAAAGTTCTTTATACTAGGCTATGCCCAGAATGCTCTGTGAGTGTATACTGGTATATTTGAACATATGCTTCACACTAGTTCTTCCATGTCAAAAGATAGATAAACACTGAAAAATTGGACCAAATTCTGCTTTCATTTAGATTCCTGTAACTCACAGCAAAACAGTTCAGAGCAAATGAAGAACAGAATTTTGTCTCAGGATTTGGTAAAATGTCTAGCTTCCCCTACTCTCAAATTCAAAATACAGTGAAAGCTTTGTTAGCTGGCACTTTGTTAACCAGAAAACTTTTTTTGTGGCCCCTAACCATAATACCGCCGCGTCTTCAGGGGCACACACATGACTCCCACTTGTCCAGCGGGCTGGTGCAGAGCTTCTCACAGCTGGCACTGCCAGTTGACATCATCAGCAGGTGCCAGGTTCCCCCTCAGCCTGCCAGCAGCTTAAAATCTACCTTGTTTATTGCTAAATGTACAGCCTATGGATAGATGACCAGTACTGCCAATTTTTAAATGCACACATCATCATAATATTTTCATTAGATTAGGCTATTCCTAAACATAATCACAAAAAGCACATCCTGTGTACATTAAAAAAAAAAAAAAAAAGGCCTTTGTTTCCATGTTAACTTTAAGAAACCATTCTAGATAGCAAAGTGACAAAACTGACCTCCCATGGAAATATTCTGTCCTCTGGTATCTTCACATGTATAAAATGCTATAAATTTTGGTCTCATTTTCCTCTTTAATATTTGTGTGTTGTTCAAAAAATATTATCAGCAGGTGCACAATATTTCAACAGCCTCTTGCCCTCCTGAATATATAATTTTGGTGCATATTATATTAAGAAATAAAATTAGAAAAACATAAATGATGGAAGTTCAATTAAAAACAGCATAATCTCTGTTGCATATAAAATGGTTCTGCGTCTGAAATCAGGTTCTAATGAGAGAAAAAAGGAATACATTTCCACATATTTTTAATTACACAGAATTTCCTCAAACATGATTTTTAATAATATATTCCATTAACTTAACATCATAGTTGAAGAAAGTGCATTTTCTGATTTCATTTTAAGCCTGATTTTGAGCAATTATAGTGTCATTGTTCCACAGTAGAAAGGTTGAATTCATTTACTGTGTGGTTATGCTAGTTATGATTGATGTCGCTTCTCCAAATGATAAACCAATCACCCCAATGATGTAATGTCATTTTAAGAGTGCTATAATCACATTTCTCTAAAACTAGAAGCTCTGATGAGTTCTAATAAAGATTTATTGTAGATTAAAGGCTTTCATAATATCAACAATGGATTGCTCATTTGATGGAAGATTAGATTAGGTAATTTTTTAACCATATGCGTTTTCCAAATATATCGAGAAAGGACTATCATGAAGGGCGCAGGTCAGTACATATCATCTCACATCCAGGAAGATTCATCTTAAACCCATTTAGGAGTTATCTGATAATCGTAGGTTTGAGGCAAATACAAATATACCTTCAGCCAAACTGGAGCACCCTTACTAAGCAACATGATCAACATGAGAATTCTTCAAATTTTATATGGTCTTCTATGTTTACTTAAAGTGTTTGCATCAGTTTTAAGGATAAAATCTTTGTGATGCATTTATTAATAACCAGAAATTTGTATGAGCTTAATCCCTGGATCCAAAATGCTCTGAACTTTCTGGGGGTCTAGAATCCAAAACCAGATCTAGATCCACTTTTTAACCTTTCCCCCATCTCTTTCATATGCAGAATTGAAATCTTGGATCCAAACAATTTTCATAGGCATTCAAAAATCAGATTATGTTTCAGGACAGAATTTTACAACTCTGGATCATTCTATTGATGGTACAGTAGACTTCCGATAATCCGGAACCTATGGGATTTAGGTGGTGCCGGATTATCAAATATGCCGGACTATCAGGAGGTACTATAAGCAGGTTATATATATACTGTATACATTATATACTGTATATAAAGTGTTCTTAACCCTTTTATTGTACATACTGTATACAGTATACTGTAATGTTTTAGTTTTTAAGCCTTTTTACCCTTTTGCTCAGTTCAGCTGCTGCCGCTGTTACCTTGTGACTCATTTTTGGCCGAAGCTCACTCACTAGGCTCTTGCCATTTTGATGCCGGACTATCAGGATTGCCCGACTATTGGATGCCGGACTATTGGAGTTTTACTGTATAAGCTTCTCTGAAAGTCTTTCAGATAGAAAGCAGTTTTATTACCATAATACTTAGCACCTAGGCAAGGTGATGCTTATGAACATGTGAGCGTTACCTATTTAATATAAATATTAATAGCGTCAGTATTCCCTTGCATGCTAATGGCAATATCTTGAATCCTTAATTAGTTTTTTAAGGCACCTGTCAACTTCTGAAGAGACCCCACTGCAAAGGGCTGTTCAAAGATTCCTGCACACATCTGTGGTCAGAATGAGGTACTAGGTAATCGCCTGGTTGTGGTGCCTTCACAATTAGAAATGAAGAATAATAAATTCCCTTCTAGAGAAAGCTGATCTGTTATTAAAGGGAAAAAAATAGAGCATGCTCGAAAATTATTATGGTGGGGCACAGAGCCAAAATGCTGAGACATACCTTTAAAAGGCAATTCAAAACATTTTTGAGTATACAGTAAAGGTACATCGTATCAGCCAGAGAGCAATATGAAACTTGGCCAAGACCACCCTGAGGTTCTAAGACAGAAAAGACCTGCCATGATAAATTACCATTGAAAATGAACTAGAGTCATTCTGTTAGACCTGCAGATGCTTTTTCAGTGCTACATTTCTCCATTCTCCAGTCTGAAACATTTGGTTTACGATGTATTGCTACATCCAGCAGATGACTCTGTAGGGTGCACCAATGTGTTGTAATCTAATTTCACGCTAGTATATCTTGGTCAGCAAACTTTATAATTAAAATTTACTGGGCACATACATAAATACCAAAAGATCCATGCCACACAGCACCCGCTGCGTCATACAGGCCTATACCATTATAGAGAACAGAGGACCTGGGGAGAAGTTTTGAGAGATCAGTAACTGCATTTTCTACTTTTCTGTCAGATGCAACTGCTGCAGATCACACACTAGTCATCTAATGGTATATTTTACAACTGCAGATCAGTGTATTCATTGTGGTTAAATTTCAAGGCTATAAAGTTGCAGTAAACCATTTTTATTAGCTAAGTTTTTTAAATGTACGTTAACTGCAACAGAATGTGAATAACCTGCCAACACAGAAGTTCAGAACAACAAAATTAAGGAGAATGAGAAAGGTCAAAAGTGTTTTTATGAATAATTTGAAACCTTTCCCAGGCAAGGAACTAAGGATCAGACTGTCCTCTGATAGTTCCCACTTAAGTTAATAGGAATTACACACATATATCTGAGTTTGGTCTATATCAACTGGCTGCATTTCCTTGACAAAATAGCCTAACACAAAAAAATAAGTGACGACTTGAGAGCATGGCAATTCCAAGAATAGCTTGTGATTTTGGGTCCCTCAACCTGAGACATCTGGAGCCTCATTTTCAAAAAGTACTGAGCACTCACAGATTTGACTGACTAGAGATGGAGCTGTGGGGTAGGGTATCTGGCTAGGAGGGAGGGTGCAAGGAGGGGTAGGGTTGCCAGGTGTGCAGTTTTGTACCGGACAGTCCGGTATTTGAAGGTTCTGTCCGGGAAACAAATTGAGAAAATACTGGACATATAAAATGTCTGATATTTTCTAATTAGGTAAGTTTTATTATTATTAGGTGTATCAGTCCATAGCTGTGAACTGCCTGGCTGGTAGATGTGCTCATGCTGTGTGAGTGTGTCTACCAGCCAGGCAGTTCGCAACTACTCAAGGGAGGGTATGGGTGGGGTGTGTGGCAAAATGGAATCCCCGGGGCCGGACTCACCCACGTGCCCGGGTCAGTCCTGCTTCCTGCCGGCCAATTTCCCCACCCCCTTCCACTTCTCCTCCCGATCTCCCCTGGCTAGCCCCGCTGCCCCCGTCCAGCCCTGCTTCCGGCAGCTGGTTCTCCCGTCCTCCTTCTCACACTCTCCCCCGTCCAGCCCCCGCAACGCCCCGTCCCCTGGCCAGCCCGCTGCCCCCATCCAGCCCTGTTTCTGGAGGCTGGTTCTCCAGTCCTCCTCCTCCCGATGTCCCCCAGCCAACCCCCGCCTCCCCCCTGTCCAGCCCTGCTTCTGCCGCCCGCCTGCCCCGATCTCCACCGGACAGCCCCGCTACCCCCAACCCTGCTTCCCGGCGGCCGGTTTCCCCCCCTCCCCACCTCCTCCCAGCCTGCCCCACCCCACTCCCCTCCCGGCAGCTACGCTGAGGCGGCCAGGTATTTTTTTCCCACGGCCCGGTACCCTGCCACGGCCCATAGTTTGGGAAACGCTGGAGTAAGCCATTCTCTCAGCAATAGTCATGCACTAATAGTTTTTACGTGTCTTTCTTAACTCACTCTTACTGAAAAAGAAATACTCTACAGTGAAATAAAAAAGAAAAATAAATATGAGGCAGTGTTTTCCAAAAATTCTGAAATGCCACAAATTACAAAAGATTGTTATTTTTCTTCAATTTCATATTTAGGAGTCACCATTTTGCATGATACAGGCATGTAATTGCATAAGGTCATAATCACATTCCATATGCTTGCAATTTCCTTACCGCTGCTGGAAGCCTGTTGTGGCCCTGAACATGCTCTTAGAAGATAAGAATTGGGAGAGAATTCCTCATCAGGGTTGGTGTCCATGATCTGATGGGAGGTATTGCTGTCTAGCAATGGCATCTGGCAGCCTACCGGTGGAGGATTATGGGAACTGGGCAGCTGAGCAGATGGGAGAAGGCTAGACGAGGATGTAGGTGGAATGGGACGACCTGGGAAAGAGGACATAGGGATCAAAGATCAGCAATGAGTGTAATGAAAAAATACAAAAAAAAAAAAGTCACCTTGAGACAGGCCATTAATACATATGATTACAGTTGGGGCAGAATCAAAATACCTATTGACCACTGGTACCAACTTGCCCCTTTGTATCATATTCAGAATGATCAGCTATGTTGTGAAGGCATTCCAGGAATGTCTCCACAGCATCAGCCTGTAACTGGTTAGATGAGCTGAGGCTGAATGGATGAGATTGGTAAAAGGCCTGGCTAGTTGCAAGACTACCCCACAGAAATGTGCACAAATAAGAAAGCCAAAGGAACAGATCTTGTGCGTGTTAAGCTCCTGCATATCTGTCACAACCATTTCAGCATTTAAGCCAAAGAGTTTTCATAAAAAAACAACCCCTTGATTACTTATAATTTATTACAGAAAGAAAACCCCATAGAAAGCATATTCCCATGTGTCATGTTATTGGATTTTAAAGTGAACAGACAGATCACTGTGTCGCCCGTGGGTAGTGTTTGCCCCAAATTCTGTACAAAGTGGGCCATGTGAGGTGTCAAATGAAAGCTTATGCTCTAGTGATTCTATGTATGGTACTCATATACTTACATGGTTTTGTATGTGAAGTGATGAATATGGGCTCTGTGCTTGTATTTTAAATGTTCTCTGTCTGGGAGGGAGCAATGAGCCTGGACTGCCTATTGTGAGGAAGGATTGTTCAGTGAATGGCTGTGCTAATTAGCACTGCTTCATGGACAATGGCTCTCAGAGTGGCCAATACACACCTGAGGAAAGTGTCTAGAAGCCTGCAGACCAGCCAGGGCAAAATGGCTACTTGCATGTGAAACACAGACAGGTCACTTGATCGTGTGACCAGCTTCATTTTAGGAGACACCAGGAATATAAAAATCTCCTGAGGCCGTCTCCATCTTGTCTTCAAACCTGCTCCTGATTCCCGATGCATCCTTGCTATGGATAGAGAGCTGGGAAGGATTTGCTGACCCATCCTGATACAGGATGTACACCAGAAACTTTTAAGCTAGCAGTTTGTAACATCTCTGCTAAGGGCCTGCATCAAGAATTTGGTGATTGATGTATTTAACGTATTCTCCTTAATCTCACTCTTAACCTTTTCTTTCTTTTATCAATACACCTTTAGATTTTAGATTCTAAAGGATTGGCCCAGTGTGCTCTTGTGAGTAAGATCTAAAGTGTAAATTGGCCTGGGACTGTGGCTGGTCCTTTGGGACCGGGAGGATCTGTTTGGAGTTGGTGAGATCGGATTTTATAACCTCTCACCTGTGTGTAGGGTCTGAATCTGATTGTGGCACAGGGAAAGCTGGGTTGTCTGAGGGGTTTTGCTTGTGAGGCTTGCTGCTGGCCAGATTGACAGCTGAAGTGCTCTGTGTGAATGATTTGTTGCCTATATGGGAAAGCTTTCCAGTTGTGGGCTGTAAATAGCTCGGGTTTTCAGCAATTCACTCTGAACTGACTCCCTCAGCAATGCCCAGACCTGACGTGGTCTATTACACCATGATTACAATGCAGGTCAGTAACCTGCTCTTAGATCTATGTAATGCTGTCCCTCATGTGGCTTTCACAATGGGATTATGTATATGCTTAAAATGAAGTGTATGCCTATCCCTCATTTCAGCAGAGTACTTATGTTTCTCCTGTTCTGTATCTCAGACCACTTGGGCCCAATCCAGCAAAGCACATAGGGTTTGATCCAGAGACCAATTAAAGTTAATGGTTGTCTTTCCATTGATGTCAACAGGCCAATGGATTAACTACAATTTAAATATGTGCTTAAATGCTTTGTGGGACTTGGATCTTAGTGGCCAGAATGCCTACACGAAGATAATCACTGGTTACACCTTTTTCTTTTCCATTTTACAAAACCTTGTAACTTCCTGTTGGGTGATTTAGAATGCTCAGACTGCTTTCCACCAGCAGAAGACAGGAAAGCAATGCAGCTCATACAAAATTAAACCATTCTCCTGCCATCCTTTCTAGCTGCATGTTTACTGGGATTGGACCCGCACTAAAAGGGGAAAATATAATTCCTACAGCACTTCTGAAGAGAGAAATAGTGCATGACAGTCCTTCCACACTGGGGTAGCTAGATGCTTAATTGGCCTGGGGTGTATAATCCCTATTGCTCAGACAGACAATTATTCCTTATCCCCACAATATCATTCCCAGAAGTAACATTTTCTGAGGCATGACTATGGGCAATGGGCAGTGCAACTGCAGCATAATCAAAATGCCAATGCAAATTAAGCATGATATATTGGAACAATATTCTTCCTAATTCTGTCTTTGTTTACATTTCTTGATGTGTACACTCTGTGAAGTCCCCAATCTGACAAGTAATTAGGATGTTTAGTTACTTTGGATCTTCTGTCTACAATAATATTTCCTGTATAGTAAATTTTACTGTGTTTGCTAAGCAATTTCCATGTTTTATTAGATTACTCACATATTTTTCCTGCAACTAGGAAACATGCCAGAAGGTAAGCACTGGAAGCAAACACAAATAATGGGCCTGATACCCAGAAGTCAATGGGAACTTGGCCACTGACTTCAATGGGAACAAGGCTGTATATAATAGGTTTCATACACAGTGATGATAGTTACATTGTTTTGCTTTTTTTCTGCTCTGTAGGATCCTGCACTGCAGGAAAGATGCATTAGAAATACAAATTACTTGCAAAATCCTGTAACAGAGGACATCCTCCAGTTGTGGCAATCACAAGTAGCCATGAATTGTCGTCACAACAGGATTTAAACAAAGGTAGAAATAAATGCACAAAATAACTAAACATAGCATGACCCCTTTGTGACCACAGCAGGCATCAGCACAGGTAGAATTCTGTGACTAATAATAACAACTGCCTCCAATGGCCTGAATATGGGTGCTCATTGGAATCCTGGGACAAGAGATGTATGAGAAGAGAACGGATTATATCCAGCCCTAAACCACCACCCCCTTACAATGTTTTTGCTGCTGAAGACGGGGACAGCGATAAGAATACCTCATTCCCATCAATGAAATAATATTACTGTGAGAAATGGGCCACAATTAGGAGTTGAGCCAGAGGCGTATTATAAGGGAATGCTTTAACACTCAACCCAAACTCCCCTGTGTGAATGCAGAGACTGAGCCATTTCTGAGTCTTTGCCCTGGACTACTGAGAGCCATGTATAATGGAAAACTCAAATTTGCAGGAGTGTAATAAGGCTGAACGTGGGTTTGGTCGACTATAATTTCACACCCTCTCAGTCCCCACTTTTTCCTAGTCCCATCTTTCAGCTATAGAATCTCTCCGCCCATTGTGGAGTCTTTCCTTCAACACTTGAGTTGTGATCTTCCCCCCAAGTGAGGCAGCCCAGCCCACCCCAACGTGCAGCTGGCTGAAATCATGATCATAGGGCAATGTTGCCTGACTCCGGGCCTTTGAGTCACCATATACTTCCTTCTCTGACAAAAGGACTCATATTCCCAAGATCTTGCCTTAGTCTAATCATCCTGACAAATGGGTGACAGAAGAGTCACCTATAGGGAATGGGGGGGAAGGGAAGACCTGCATGCCTGATTTTGGAAGGAATAAAAAAATGTCTTGTGTCTGGTGAGTTGGAGAAATTGTTCAAGCACAGTTTATCCATGTGGAAATGCAGCCTCTGTGATGCTGCCAGAGTCAGTGAGGCATAGGAAGATATGTGCTAGCCACAAACATTAAAGAGGCAAGAAGACGGCTGCACCCTCATTTTCAACATTTCTAAAAATGCAGCAGTGAAGAAAATGTACAATCTGAGCATTTGATTTGGGTGGTAGGGGTTCTGTTTGTCTTTTGCTTTATCCATACTGTTTTGTATCATGAAGCATTAGCTTTTATTTTTAATTGCATAGTAATACCTAAGGAAGCTCTCAGTGGTACACACCAAATTGTAGAAGAAACTTTATGCATATGAAATGATAATGCACCTTCCAGCTGCTCTTTTGCCTAAGTTAGATAAGGTATGCAGAGATCAACCTTGCATTACATAATGTTTGAAATATTATTTGTGTTATTATAGTGCCCCAGAACACAATTGAAACTGGAGCTCCACTGTACAAAAAGACCGTGGAAATATTGCTGCCCCAAAGATTTTACATGTTTAAGTGGGCAAGACAGACCCTAAACCAGTGGTCACCAACCAGTAAATCAGGATCAACCAGTAGATCTTGGAGCCTCTGACAGGTGATCCTGACCGGTTTGGCCAGGAAGCTATCAAGTGCTGGCACTTCAGTTGTCTCTCCACCTACTGTCATGCTGCTCCTGCCTTCTGCCTAGGAGCTGTCCCCCTGGGAGCCTCCTGCTTGCTGTGCAGAGTGTGGAAGGGAGAAAAGGGTCAGGGTGTCAGGGTGTCCCTCCTTCCCCCACTCCTGTACCCTTTCTCCACAGAGAGAAGGGGATGGAGGGAGCTTGGCAATGCAAATCTCTGTCACTCTAACACAATGTGTGTGTCTCTGTTACTCTCACAAACACACACTGTCCTTCCCTCTCATCTCTTGACCCAACATGTACATGGGGGGTTGTTACTACTTTTACGGCTTGCAAAGTAGGTTATTTTTAGTTTCTGACTTGTCTGTGCATTTCATAATTTTCATTTCTGTCTTACGTTTAAATTTAATTCTTTAATTCTTTGAGTAGTGAGTTCTAAAATGCCTAACCTGTCATGTCTGGAGTAATTATCTCTGTGGCAATTGTGCTCCTGGAGGTGGCTGGCACGTCCCTGCAGCCCCTGAGAAAGTCAGAGCAGGAAGTCTCCACATGCTGCCCTTGCCTGCGGACACCACTCCTGCAGCTGCCATTAACCAATAATGGAGACCTGTGGCCAGTAGAAGCTGTGGGGTTGGTGCCTGTAGATATGGGGCAGCACATGGCACCATGGAGCCATTGCTGTACATGCCAGCTGCTTTCAGGAGTGGTGCAGGGCCAGGCAAGAGTAAGCCTGCCTTACCTCTCCTGCTCCATCCCTGGGGCAGCTGTTGGGCCACTCCCAGGGTGGGTGGGACTCAAGCCCACAAGCCTGTCCTCCCCAGACAAATACCCTATGCCTTTCCCCTAGTCCGCTCAAGAACCCACACCACCTCCCTACCTTCAGAGGGTCCCTTATCCTGTGTTGGCTGTCCAGCCACCCCCAGGGTGGGCAGAAAGGGGGAAGGACTTGAACCCCCAATCCTGCGCTCCCTAGGAAAATGCCCTATCCCCTAGTCCACTCCAGAACCCACCTCATATCCCTACCTTCAGGGTGTCCCCTCCCACACTCCAAACCTCTTGGCCGAAGACCAGAGCCTGCACCCCAATCCCCTACCCCAGTCTAGTGAAAGTGAATGAGATTTGGGAAGGCAGGGGGATGGAGTGAGCAGGGTGAGGCCTTGGAGAAGGGGGGGAGCAGGGGCAGGGCCTCAGAAAAGGGGGGCAAGGAAGCCGGGCAAGGGTATTTGGTTTTGAGGTAGGTCTTACATTGCACGTAAATTGAAAAAGTGATCTTGTGGTTAAAAAGGTTGGAGATCACTGATCTAAAAGGTGGAAGGGGAAAAGAGTGAATAAAATACACTGCATGTAAACAAGAGTATTAGAAAAAATATATTAGAAAAAATTCAGTGTACAAAACAGACTTGTGGTAGTTATTAACAGCTGACTCCAACCCATCCCCACTGATCTGAAAACATGAATTTCATTCTAACAATATCAAGAACTTTTGTGTTTTTCTGCATTCATAACATTTTACAAACATTTTGTAATTAATTGATTGTAACAACAGTCCTGGGAGATACGAAGGTAAAAATTACCCCTTTTAACAGATGGGGAAACTGAGAAAGAAAAATGAAGTGACATGTGCAAGGGCAAGAACCTGAATCAACATGTAAACCAGGATTAGCACTTGGGAGTTCTTTATGCCCAGCTCCATGAGACACGGAACTTCTTTTTAACAACAGCTCTGGAAGTTACAGAAGATGAGCTTGTGACATTGCTCTAACAGGCCATTTTTATGTTTCAATATGCATTTTTGTGTTTCTTTCATAAATATAACCCATGCAAAATAAACTGCTACGTGATTTGCTTTCACTTTTAGAATGTAGCATGGGCATACACATAAACACAAATTAAGCTGAAAAAAACTAGACTTTATAGCAATGACCAGTTATCAATTTGCTATCCCTTTTTACTAACTTGATCCAGGAAATAACTGTACTACTGATAACAATATTCAACTTTTATCATCATCAGCAGCAGCAAGTTTATGCAGAAATAATATGAAATATTGCATATATTCTAAACTTTCCAGGAAAACGTGAGAGCAGAATTGGCTTCTAATTATTTCTCTGCAACATTCCGTTAGAAACAAGCAGCTGGTTTGAGATTTGACACACCTCAGAAAGGAATGTGACACTGTATATAGTGTGTGCAACGAATTCTCACACATTCTGGCTCTGTTTCAACACTACATGTGAGATGAAAGGGAGAGGGAAGACTTTTCATATTTTCAAACTCTGCATATGCTGTACCATATGGGAGTACAGTCTAGTATTATACTAAAGGTTATTTAGTGGGAGTGTGAGGGGTGTAAGCGTTTGTGTTTATGTTTTGTTGATATGAATTTGTCTTGACCAAATTTACTCAATAGTGGGAATGCCTTAAATTTATGTGGGTCAGCTCAACACAATGCCAATCAAATCTTTACATTACAACACACCATCATGTATTTTGTATATAAAACATATGTTACAGAAAAATATTTTATGTTTTAGAGAGCTTTTAACAAACATATTGGTACTTTTAAAAAATCCCTTCTCTCAGCAAACCAGACATTAAAAAGAGACTGGAAAAATATAATTAATCTCTCATTTGTAGCTCAGAACAAGTAGCTGATACCAAACTTTTTGATGTGAAATTCTGTACTGATGAAAAGGATTTATTTTATTTTTTTTTCGGGGGAGGGAGAGGGAGACAGGTTGCTTAATTAAAAAAAGGCTGCTATACGAAACACCATAGGGATGGAAAATTAGAGAGTGTAGAAGGGGAAATAAATTAGCGGGCAGAATATAAGTAAAGCAGTCAAAGGGCATGATGATTACAATTTACATGTTACAACGTTTTCTTAAAACAGATAATGGGCCCATTCATCTATACTGAAATCCCAGCAAACTGGCCAAATATATTCATATTTTTGTACTATATAAAATTATTATATTTCCTATAGACACAGAGATTGAACCTTCGTCTGTTTATTCAACACTCATAAGAGAGGAAGAGAGAGAGAGAGAGAGAGAGAGAGAGGCAGTGAAAGTACAGTGCTCTAAAGATGGCCAAGTGATTAATTCATCTTTTTTATGCCAATTGTAGTTTTGCTATTAACTTCAACAGGAGGAGGCTCATGGCCCCAAACTTTTTCATTCCACAATGAATCATAAATTATGTATTTATATATCAAATTCTTTTAGAAAGACTATCACCTTTTATGATTTAATAATGATAAACTGAGTGAAAAGCTTATTTTATTTGTAACTTTGCAATCTTGGGCTTTTCTGAAGAATCTCATTTACGGGGTTAACAAATGAGCTGTCTTCACAGGTTTTTGCTGCACCAGTACATGTATCTTCAACATATTACATTAGGACTTCTTGTAGCGAAACAGCATATCTTCTTTGAAAAATTACACTTAGAAAGACATCAAGAAATTAGCCTGCCATAGCTGAGGGCATTTATAAACAAAATGAGATTTCCACTAGCTTTATACAACTGGTAATCTTCATAATCGAAAGATTATGACGTACATAATTTGTACTTATCTAAAATGCTATCTTTCCATACACAGAATAGACATGGATGGTCCAAATAATTCACATATTGTATAATACATAAATACAATCAAATGCATGCCTGAATCTACCTATCCTTTTTGTATTGGTCTGTTCCTGAAGACCAGGGCACAAATATGCATGATTTTGTTTTCTTTTATAGAGGTAGAGTGAATCTGTCCATTACTTCACAGAACAGGAAAGAGAAAGGGAAATTTTCACATCAGTATTTCTTAAATGATCAATTAGATAACACCCGATGGGAAACCCAAGGGTAAATGAAGACAGCAAGTGAGCAGAAAAGATACCCCACAGGAGAACCGAATATTTTCACAGAGGGAAGATGATGAGATTATAATCGACACCATAACAACAAAGAGAGCTGAATATAGAGGTGGACATTCAAATGTCCGTATTCACTGACTGAATATAATATGCATTCCTGTGGCAATACAGATACTCCCTATACTTTGTACCCACATGCAATGCTATTGTAATGGAAGTTACTTTCAAACATCACATGCCAATGTCTTACTGGCCAGTACTACATACACTCATTTATCATATAACAGGGAAGAAGGCCTCTAGACATCAGCTGGAGGGTATCTTTGCTGGACAATGTTGTCTTACAACCAGCGAAAGCTGAGCCTACCCATTCTTGCGCAAATACACAGAGAGTTGGCCCAATTAATAGGAACCTATGTTAAAATATTGGCAAGTCTCTCTTTTTGTGAATCATATGGGTTTTTTTTTCTTCTTCTATGAGCATGGTTAGGGGACATGCAATGCATTCTGGCTCCAAGTCAAAGCCAGCCTAATTGAAGCACCTACACAGTCAGCAATGTTAATGTCACTTTAAAAAGTGTGAAATGTTGCTAAATGTGTCAGGAAACAATTAGATAACATAAGATGCATGTTTTCGCAGTGCACAGCAATATATATTATGCAGGCAGCAGATAAATGTGAAAGTTTCCTGAGGTACAGCACATTCAGCACACTCTCCACCATTCTTTCACTGAGTAGCTGTTCTGCAAGAATAACCTGTATTTCAAACACTTGTGAAAATCAGGAATTGTCTGTGGTTGGTGACTTTCAGGCTGGGCTCTCTCAAGAAAAGTCAGATTCAATAAATTAAATACGTACTGTCAAAATTGGCACTAAGAATGTAAGTTTTCAGAGCCATGGATAATTCAATTAGAATGGTCTCCAGAAATATAGTCTGCTTTCTGGTATAGTAACCCTAGCCTCCATTTTCATAACGGAAACTGCATTTGCTGTATACTTGCACTCAAAAGAGGCCAGCATGGAGAATCGGGGAATAAAGGCTCTTACATGGGAGTGCCTGGGTTCAAATCCTCAACTTCTCATTTGCTCCCAGAGCTGACTAGTTTGTTCTTTCAGTTCCCAGGCAAAAGGTGAGACATTGCTCAATAGTGAGCCTGTTGGTTTGTCAGCAGCAGCAATAATTTACCTCTAAAGAGAACTCAATTAAGCCTTCTTTGTCGCATATTTCACAACCTGCCTTGACTAGAGAAGGGACCAAAATGAGGTACACTAGAAAAGTGGGGAAGAAAATTTAAAACGATTATGAGGGATGAATTTCTTTAGCATCAGTGACACTTCCTATCATTTAAATTTCATGATGCAGCTTTTAATAATGTGAACAAATTTGAAAATCAGAGAGAAGATAGGAACAGGAGTAAATCAGGGTTTAAAGCAAGGGGAGGCTGAGAGATATGACAGAAGAGAGTTAGTTAATATGCTTCTAAATTACCAACCTATTAAAGCAGCGCACTGGCAAAAACAGTCAGACAGAGAAAAATAATTTTAGTGTCACCACTTGTGAACAGGAAAGAAGAAACAAAGTTGACATAAGAGGAGACAGTCTGATTCCTATCCAGATTTACTGATGTTCCTAGGGGCTTAGATTCCTAAACACATAAGCTCTGAAATCCACCACATAGATGCCACTGACATTTTCAAATGTGCAGCTCAGGAACTGGCTAACCTACTCCGCTCTGTCCCCCGCAAATGCCAAAGACATCTACGTTTCTGGTGGTTAGCATTTTCAAAGAAGCCTAACACACTGTTGTCACACCCCACAGCTTATGCTGAAGCTAGGAAGGGGGGATGCTGGTCCTGCCAGCAAGGCCCAGTTCTGAAGGCGTGAGCAGAGCACATCTAAAACTTGACACCTGTCAGACTCACAGCAGGAAAGCCTGATGCAGGCAGTCAGTAGGTGGAAGGGAAACACAGCATCTGCACAAACAAAACTAGTAGCTCAGGGAAATGTAGGCTGAGCATGAGAGAGGTATTGAGCATAAGCAGGAGTTGAGAGAGAAAAAGACAGTTCTGGGTGCCAGCAGGGCACAGACTATTTAAGCACTTGGCCTGGCCTACATGCTTAACTCCAGGAGAGAGTTCTAAGCTGAAGCAGAGTAGAGAAAGGCAGCTACATCTGGCACAACAGCCAGACACACTAGGTCAGCCTCTCCTCCCCTTGCCCCTCTGCTCTGCATTTCACGCCTGGCTAATTTAGGTGGTTCCCCAGTCAGTTGGTAGCTCTCTGAAAATCCCTTTTGTAGGCTCTTAACGGTCCCCAAAAGCTCTATGAGGCACTTAGGCAGCAGGGCACGACTTGAGGACTGAAAGTTTCACTACGCAGAAGGCTGCCTAAGGAGGAGACATTGCTCCACTCAGCCGAGCAATGGCTGAATCCTTTGAAAACGTGATCTTAAATTCCTAAAGGCGCGTCAAGGCAGGGTGAAACAGCAGGAAGGTCACAGTGCCACACTGGGAAGTCATAGAAGTGATTCTGTGAGGGGAAGCAAAAAACCTAAAACTTAAATCAGTAGCCAAAAATAAAGAATCAGAGAAAAACATTCAACTGATTTACAATAGCAATGAACCAGCAGCAATAAGTGGTCACTATGGCATTAATAGCCCTCATTGTAAGAAACCAACTACTGAACTCTAAAATAAACTGATCTGATATACAAAATAAAGGAAACAATAGGCTTTGGGGATTCGCCTTTTCATTGCGTATGTAATACAAAATAAGTAGCCGACATCACTATGGTGTGACTGTAGTCAAGAGAATGCAAAAACATGAAGTAAGTACAATACGAGCGAGACTGGTCTGGTCAGGCAAATTGTGCCCTTGTGGGGGGAAAACCAGGATCTTTTATGTGTAACCATCGTTTGAACAGGAATTGCACAAACACATCATTTCTGCAAGATTCAGGCTGGCCAGCCTCAGTCACACTGAGTAGTGCTCATGCTTCCCGTGGGCCCAATGAAATTGATGGAATCATTTGTGTAATAAGAAACTTCTCAAAATGAGTAAAGGTAGCAAACCATCATCCACGGTTTCTACTT
The DNA here is from genome assembly GCA_019425775.1 of Rafetus swinhoei. NCBI lineage: Eukaryota > Metazoa > Chordata > Testudines > Trionychidae > Rafetus > Rafetus swinhoei. Next base: position 34,256,295 of record CM033428.1, on the reverse strand, counting down.
CCACTCCCCAAAATGTTCATCCTTCTCCAAGGTGATTTAGACATTTAGAAGGCCATGGCAGGGAGTCCAACTGAATTGCCAGCGCCCCCCAGGCAATGTGCAGGAGGAATGGCTCTGCGCTCCTGGAAAGGGCAGGGCCTTGGGCAGAATGGGTGGGACTGCAGCCGCTAGCCCTAAGCACCTACCAGACTGTGCCCCCTCTCTCCTCCAGCCACTCCTTAGTGTCGCCAACCAGGGCTCTAGCAAAGATTTAAAGGGCCCTGGGCTCCAGGCACCACTGCTGCTGCAGTAGCGGCGGCCAGGAGACCCAGGTCCTTTTGAATCACTGGGCCCCCGGGAAGATGCACCCTTTGTCTTCCCATGATGGTAGGCAGGCCTGATGACATGGCATAGTTTAATGAAACAGACTGTTTTTTGTTAGGATCTGAAATGTGCCCATTATCAGCATAATACATATATAATTCTTTAGTCAAACAAGGGCCTAGACAATTATCATATCACCATAGGTCTGACATTTGCCCACTTTATAAATTGTACAGCATATGGTGTTATTAAGGGTGTGGATTTTTGTTGAGGTCTTAATAAAAACAGATAATTCTCATTTGCAATTCTGCTGGAGTCATGCTACTTCCTCTTTAGGATGAAGATTAACGTAGTATCTAAGTTTGCAGGACCTCGGTCTCAAAACTAAAAGAGGAATGTGTACTTTCAAATTGCCAGGAACGGGTAAAAGAGAAGTTAAGGTAATATTCATGAAAACAACAAAAGAAGATGGGCTTGCATTGCTCATCAGTCTAAGCAGACTTTGCCTGCACCGAAGGAGAAACTGTGCAGCGTTCCCCCCCCCAAACGGACCCTTAAATTATGTAACAACCACCAAACAAAAGCCATTTATTTTTAAGTACCAAAGAAAAAGTTAAAAAAAAAAAGACAGAATTAGAAATTAAAGAGTAAAATATTTCCATATTGAGCATGTTTTCTTTTCAAAAAGCAGAAGCATGTATGTTTAAGACATTCAGTCTTTGTCAGCAGGAGAGTGAAAATGTGATGCACAGAGGTGACTCAGTGGTCTGAATCCTGAATTCTGTTCCTGGCTCTCCTGCTTTCGCATTCTGTGACCCTGTGCTATCTGAATTAACCTCTGTAGTAGAGGCATAGGTGAAGATAATGTGTTTGTGAAGTGTCGTGAACACGTAAATCACCTTATGATGCAGAGTACTATTACCACCAAAATGTGTGTGGAAAAGTACCTACTGTCTAGAGCGTGATCACTCACAACTTTTTTCAAATTGCATAGGAAAGTCAAATATTTAAATGTGGCCTATGTAAAACTTGCAGAATTTGGACACTGAAGGGAATCCGATATTCACACTAAAAATGGATCCTAAAGAGATCAATATATGAGGAAATTATCTGCTGCTGTCAAAAGCTAAACTCACTAAATTCTTGTCTTGTTAAATCATCTGATGGCCTTTTCTTTTTTAGTTAAATGAGGATAAATAATAAAAACAATTTACAACTAAAAGATGCTAGGGTTTTGCAGCTGTTGAATGTCTTTTGGGGAGATTAGATTCTATAATGAGAAGATATAACCCTCATTTTATAAAAGCTGTTGCTGTCTTGGGAAAAACACCACTGAATAAGATTAGAAAACTCCTTTCCTTCATGAACCTATTACACTTGCAAGCTGATTACTTGGCATATGCTTAATGATATCTTCATAGCTGGAAAACAATAATTTGTTCCAGTGATTTTTTTCATCATTCACCACCGTCAAATTTTGTGCTGTATGTTTACTTTACTTCTGATTTAGCCAATCATCAGAATAAGATGAAATGGACAAATCCACTTGTATGTTTAATCAAGGCAAGCTAGCATTAATATGATCACCATAGAATGAGGCATTAGCAAGCTATTCATATACCATTATAGTTGAACTATATAAGGCATTGTTTTGGAGCTCCTTCTACCATTGCTGTGGATAAAAACAAAGGCCTAAAATCAGGATGTAATTTGGGAGAAATTCACCCTGGAGATTTACGTGGGACATCGCTTGGACTGAATTTCAAACTTTGTGTGATTTCAAAATGAAGGAGTAATTTAAAAGCTGAGAAGAAAGAAATTTAACTTCTCTAATTGTAAACCTGTATCAGTTAAATTGCTTTGAATGTTCATGCCAGAAAAATGTTCCAGTAAAGAGCTTAAATTCAGACCTCCGATACATGGGTACCATATATTTTGTAAATGTGCATGCAAGTACGCCATCTGATCTTCACCTGATGCCAAAGCTGAGTTTAGACAACAAAAGGAAATAAAGCTAGTTTCCACTATTAGAATGTTCCCAGATCTCCCCAAACCTGTTGTACATAAATGCTAATTATTGATAAAACAATCCTCAGAAAGCTTTCACTAATATCAACATAATGCTCAAGCCGGGCTATCGTATCTGGTATTACAGATATTACCACATCTCCTGGGAAAAGGACAACTAATGAGTCATGTGCCCAAACTCAGTGGTACGTGAAGAAGATCACACATTCTTGATGGAACATGAGAAAACTCAGAGCTGCAATTATTATTCTCAAACTCTGTCAAAGTCACAGAGACCCCTAATTTGAAGTTTCCAACTTACGTAGTACAGGCTGGGTGTAACCTCTTTTTGACCTTTTGATAAAGACAGTCACTTGTGATTAATTTTGATCACTGGCTTCAGATAAATATGTTGCTTTAGGTAATCAAGAAGACTGGCATGTCTAAACAAATCAATTACTAGCTTTATAATCCAGAGATATAGTTCATGTGATAGCACAGTATAAAAACAAACAAATAATATGATGTACTGTTACAGGATATTCTAGCTGAGTGGACTTCGGTTATTACATTCATCCCTTCTTAGTTATTTCTGCAGTTTGCTTCCTGTCCTAAAATTACTATGGAGGCTGCTGTGCACTTAATATTAAACAACCATTGCATCACATGCTAGCAGGGCTGCAAAGAGACTCGCCAGGTGCTGGGCAAGGTGGCCCTATACACTATGCACTGTGCAATCCTATGAACTGCCCCAATCACAGGGTTTGTGGCAATACCAGAGTCTAGCCACAAAAGACCAACGTAAATGCAAAATAAATAAAGTTCTTTCCAGTTCCCAATATGGACTAATTGTCTGTACCATTTCACTCTTTTTAAAACCAATGAGAGTTAAAGAATTAAAGATACAACAAAAAACAAACAAAAATCTACTCTTTGAACACACTATAAATTAACACTGGAATCTGCTAGATTAAAAAAAGAAAATGATAAAAGAAAACTAACAGACATTCACCCCTAAGCTGAGAATATTTATGTCAAGATTCACTTTACATCAAATTTTTATACACTTGTAAATGGAAGATTCCAATGTAAAGGCTGTCAGACCCTTAACTATCTCAGCACTAGTGGGTGCCACTTATAATTAATGGGGATATTGGGAGAGCAGTACAGGAAATTAAAAAGATAAAATGTCCTTTTAATGAAAAGAAATTGCAGAGATGAAAAAACTTCTTTATAGAAAAGAGAATTTTACCCTGCAGTATTAACGTCCCCCCCCCCCCCAAAAAAAGCCTGTAACCTTATTAAAAGGCATTTGCAAGTACAGAATGAGATGTGTTAAAAAGGTAAGAAATCTTTTCATTATAATAATGATTAAATTTGCTGGGATGAAGTAATATAAATCTGGATGTGATTATTCTACGAACCTCATTTGAGGCCCTGTTCTACACTTCTCACTCAGGGTATGTCTACACTGCAGAGTTTTTCCAGAAAAATGGCTGTTTTTCTGGAAAAACTATACTTACGTCCACACTGCTATTGCATTCTTTCGACAGAAAGTCGAAAGAATGGAGGGGGTTTTCCAACGGCGGTAAACCTCATTTTACGAGGAAGAAGCCTTTTTCCGAAAAAGCTTTTTGGAAAAAGGCGTGTGTGGACACGGAAGAGAGTGTTTTTTCGAAAGAAGAGGCCTCCAGGAAAAAGCATAGGCGCCCTAGTGGCCACTCTGTCCAAAGTAATCAGTGAAGTCAAACTGGCCCTAAGGTTCAGTCCATAATGACAAAATGGGGGTTGTGCCCACGAAAGCACATGATACCATCTACATGTTTCGTTAGTCTTTAAAGTGCTGCTAGACTATTTGTTGTTTTTTAAGTTATTCATGTTACAGACTAACTCAGCTACCCCTCTGAAAGTTTTTATTGCATTTCAGGTTAAACTGCTTCTTTAAATGACTCCCTTCCCCCCAATCTCAAAGCCATTTACAAATACAGCTCAGAAATGGTGCAGACAAAAAAAACACCAACAAAAAAACACCACCAAACAGAGGTTGAAATACACCGCATAGGAATCCAAACTTTGTTTATACAATTAGAAGACACTCAAATGTACATCCCAATAAATGACAAGGTCCCAGCAGCAAATTAACAGGAACAATTTTCCCATCTCAGGAGCTGTCAAGATGGGCCCCGCTGGCCAATTTATCTTACTCTAGCACATCTCTGGTGCTTGTCAATCAATATGTGAAACATTTGGTGCTGATTGCCATTTTTCTATCCACTTCCTTTTGCCTCTCGTACCAGGCAATTTACTGCAAGTCAATCAAGGTTGAAGCAGACCTTGTTTAAATAAAACACTGTTGAGTTCTTTTCACACCAACAATTTCAAAGACAGAATGAGCTGTATCTTTTTGCATTTACATTTATACTACTTTTTCAGTTTTCCCCAAAATGCCATGCTCAAGTTATAAGTCATAACTAAACCCACCTAGAGACTTCAGGAAGAAAAGCAGTCAGTGAAAGTGGATTGAGTATAACTGTACACATTTTCACTGTCAAAAATTCAATCAGTCAACAGAGATGTCTTTCAGAAAAAAGCATGCTTAAAAGTATGAGATTGTTTCTTATCCTTAATTTGAGATAGAGATGAAGAACACTGAGCATGCCCAAAACTGTCTGTAGCTGATAATCCAAATAAACTATTTCAAATGGAAGTTTCCAATAGGATTCTCTAGATGTGATACACAGCTTCAGGAGTGTGCTTTATGCTCATATGTCAAACAAAAAAGAACAACTAAAGGGACCACTGAAGCTAAAATATTTGGGAGGGAAACAGATGTACCAACATATCTTTCTCTCTGATCTGCAGCCAAAAACTACCAACAAAACACAACTCCAAATTCCAATATCCCTCCCCCCAAAAAAACCTACAACATCCTTCTAAACATCTTATACATCATCTACTCACATGGAGTCAGAAAAAGTGTTAATACAACATCATTTCCCTTAGCAATACATAATAAATAACAGTATGTATTGAAATAGCACATGCTACATATTCCGCTCAACAGTTACCAAATATCTGCTTTTCTATAATTTTTCTACACAAGTGCAAGCTGTGATGTGAAAGGAAAGTACATCTATTCATATAATTTCATCAAAATGATCAGATATAGTTAAACACTGCGTTAGGAAAGAGTCAGCACAGCTTTTTTAGAGGAAAATCATGCTTTCCCAATTTATTAGAATTTTTGAGGGAGTCAACAAGCATGTGGACAAGGGTGATTAAGTTGATTTAGTGTAGTTCGACTTTCAGAAAGTCTTTGACAAAGTCCTTCCCCGAAGGACCTTAAGACAACTGAAGTAATAATAATTAAAAAATCATAAAACTGGATATGACAATTCCTTACACATCGCTTAAGCTTACGTGAAGACAACAAATAATTCAGGTAATCATTATTTTCTTCTCTGTTCTTCAGGAAGCGCCATGTGTCTCTCATAGAAAAGCATGAAGAATTAGTTTTGTGAGACACACAGCGGAGGTGGGGGGAGGGGACAACTAAGATTATAAACCCTTTTCCAATCATTTGGTTTACACATGAGAGAGACCTGGATTTTAAATGCCAGTGAATTTTTAAATAATCAAACTCAAAAGCTTTGTGGTGTGCCTCTATGTCTGTAACAGGCTGAACCAAAATCTTCTAGCTTAATACCCTCAAACTTTTGCAAAATTTAGATACAGTCTAAGTTTGCAGCTGTGGCCTATCTCTGCTAAACATTTAAATGATTAAATAGTGTTTCTCCAATTGAAATGCCAATACAACAAATCAAGTAAGAGTTAGCTTCTTGTGAACTAATTATTATTTTCATTGTGACTGTTACTTTATTTTCATTGCTAACACATTTTTAATGGTAAATACACCTATTTACTACCATTAATCCTTTTTAATTATTACGAGGTAGAATTTCATAGACAAAAAACAATACATCTCTGAAATGATTTGATAGTTGACTGAATAATCAGTTTGCTCAGGCCAAAAAATTCAGATGACTTTTTTTGTTCTTCTCATGACTTCCCATTCAAGCTTCTAGATAGATTGAAGAGAGTGTTTTGGAGCTTGATGGGAATGCAGATGAGGAAGGGAAGATGGAGAGAACAGATATATAGAGAGGAAAACACAGAGTCTGATTCATCACCTGCCAGATGAATAAAAAGAATAGTTATTACCTTAATTCCCAAAAATGGAAATCACACAATTATCTTCTAAAAGACTATCACATATTTTACCAGCCCTATAATCATCCAAAAGGTCCAAGATTTGTCTTTCTATGTATCTGTATTATTTTTCTTGCCAGATTGGTTAAAACTTGTACCTTAATTTTAGCCTGAACCTATAATTTCAGCCACTGTTAAGAGAACTGTACTTTTCTGCCTCTCTAAAGCCCCAGAGACTAATTGAGAAGATTATCTGAAAGCCCTCAGTCTAAATGCTAAAGTACTAGAACCTGGTTTAAAACAAGTTGTATACGGAAGGGTGACAGAAATAGGAAAGGCTAGGAAATTTCTGTCACTGTGGTTTCTTTAAAGTTTTAAATGACAGTCAGTATGTGATCATGTGATGGGAAAAATAACAGTAATAAGAGTTTCAGTCTGAAAGGATAAACGTGTCAGAAAAGATTGCTAACTGCTGCCATTTGTATAATATATGCCTTGCTTACAGGCATAAAATTGCATTAAGCAGTAGCAACTTCTCTGTATGAATTAGTTTAGAGCAGTAGCAGGATCCCCTGCCTAACTTCTCAAAAGTTATGAAGAAGCATGATCTTGGTTAAAAGCATTTATATAAACAGTACTGACATTTCCAATCCAGAAAAATGCCTTTCCCTCCACTAACATGCCTTGCCTATAGCTAATATTGTAAAGATCACTGCCATGACATTTTTCTAAAGATACTTAAATAGTGCTTGGAGTTTTCTGTTTGAAGACTATGGAGAATTTGATAACATCCTAATTCAGAAGCCAGGACTGGATTTTCAAGCTGCTACCGCCTCACTGCATACCACCAATTAAATAAATACACTGACAAAGCCCCCGTGTACATTTTTACACTAAAAGTTGGCTAAGGGAAAAGACCCTTTCACCTATCTTAAATGTTTAGTATTTCAGAACCTGCAAATCCATATGCAATTCAGTAGTCCTTACATGCACCAGTAGGTTCATTGATTTTGAGGAAGCTTATCACATGAATAAATTGGGTTGGGTTGACTTGAGTTAATTGTTTTCTGCTTTTGGGTATAATGAGTAACTGCTGGTTCAAACTTTCTCCTTTCCCTTTTGATACATTTGTATTTTTAATTGATAGTAAATATGCCAAGAGCTTAGGACTGGTAGCTGTGTGTAATATATAAGTAATTAAACAAATACACATATGACTACTCCATGTCAGAAAAGAAATCCGGGATCAATCTTTTAAAGGCTACCATTTTATGTTGTTTTGTTTCTAGTAAAGCAAGGATTTCCTGAACAGATCAAGATAATCATTGTTCTAGAAATAAAAAATGTGGTAAGACAATATCAGTGTACACAAAGATGATATCTAACAAGAAAAGAAACAGATTTAAACTTTAATCCCATTGAAGTCACTGAGTGTTTTTTCATTGGCTTCAACGGGCTCAGATTTCACTCCAGGAATTTAAATGGATTATTGTTGCTTGTTGCCCAATGAGAAAGCTTGCCATCAGACCACATGAAATCAACTTCTTGGCTCTCCCCAGTTGCTTTTATGTTTTCAACATGATGGCAAGAAATAAAGGAATATGCAAATGGAATGTACAGACTAAGCAAATCATTTTTCTGTTTGAAGGGAAGAGAAGGTCATTTAAAGGTTTAACGAGACAGGAAGTAGTGGAGGACGGTTGTTAGTGGATGTGAGGTTGGTGGGAAAGTAGGGCCCAGGTTTTTATAAAAACATATCAATTGAAAATTGTCCCTCTTGATGCTAGATAAAATGTGGTATGTTGAAAAGTGCTCATGTATCAGAGGAAGAAGCAAAAATTAAAAAACAAATTTTAAAAACCACACTCTGGCGGCTTTCTAGTTTAATCTATAGAAAACCCTGAACATATTGTAACAGGATCTTTAAGGCACAAATAATAAACATTACAAGTTATTATTTGCATTACCATAACACCTAAAAGATCAAGTCAAGGACCAAAGTCCCACTGTGTTATGTGCTGCAAAAAGACAAAAGAAAGATGGTCCCTGCCTTAAGGACATTACAGCCTAAGTCTGGATCAAATTTCTTCTTGTTTATGGTATTGGTATATGTTTTGTGGATACACCTAAAATGTACAAGAAGGAATGCTTATTCTCTGTAATTCCATAGGTGGTCATTTCAAAGTAGGTACCAAGAACTAAATGAAAACAAAGGAAAAACATCAAATAGTCACATAAATCTTCAACAAGATGCAGCATTTACTACAATTAATAAAGCGATAAGCGGAAAATCCAAAGTGCACTTTTATTACTAAAAGTCATGCCCCCATCAAAAACTGGCATACTGAAGTGTTCTCACAAGGTCTGTTAATAATAATACTACATCACTATTCAGTCCATTTGGGGGTTTTGTTCTTAAACACTTCAGCAAATGGGCTTGTTTGTTAACTCCAACAGATAATTATGAAGTGCAATTAAAAATTCAAATTATGTTAATAGGCCAGAGAAAAATGACTGTTTGCAGAAATCAGTGGCAATTACTAGACATAATGGTTCTCAATTAAGCTGGAGGGTATTTTCAGTCATCATAATTCACTATCTTAAAAGTATCATAAAAATACCTAATTGTGAATTGTTAATAAAACTTACGTACAAACAATGTAACCATCTCCCTCAGAAGTAGCATGTACATCATTAATTTTTTAAAGGATTTTCTCTAGGGAATTTATTATGAAGTTATTTTTAGTAAATTGAAGGTGACTACATGGGAATGTTTTCTCACAGTCCCTTTAGTGTTGATTTTTATCCTAACTTTCTAGAAAGGGCTTACTCCTTTTCTTATGCAGCTTCCACTTCCCACAGGAATATAGTCAGCATTCATGCATGTCTTTACAATTCTATTCTTAGACAATGCAGCTTGCTGTATAAATTGCATTGCACATGTGATGTGAGCCAAGGGATTCTTGTTTGTCCAGCTTCAGATTTTAACTTCCGATATTTTTCAGCGGAAGAAAATTGACTTAAAGAAGAATGGAAAATTAAGAATTAAAATGGGATCAAGAGCTAATAAGGATCCTCTTTCATTTATAGACCTTAAGCTATAAAATTCCACCTGTCCCAAAGGAAAGGGTTGCCTTTATTAAAGAATTCGGTGCTATTCAGTGTAAATCACCTGCAGGACAGGTGGAATTTCTTCATGTTTCAGTTATTTGCCCTCATTTTTTGCCTTAATATGACTATGTCTCTCCTTTTATACCCTACCACAGAGGATGATTAGGTGCACTATTTTGATACAGATAGCAATTTTAAAATCACCACAATGCAGGCTAGAGTATACAAGCCACTCTCCATATCCCTCCAAAGCTACATTGATCTCTCACTCCACCCAGATAGGAACATTAACTATTAACACACTGTAGTAGCATGTGAGAGACACAGCATGCTCTGCTGTGTGATCAGTAGCCTAAGCAGAAGCAAGGCAGGTGGCGACTGGCTTGGCTTAACCCAAAGATCATGCCTCTACTACATTAGTACTGTAGTTGGGGTGAGCTAAACTGACCATAGAGTTGCTAACAGTCCCTTATTTCTTCCTCGCTGTACAACAAGATCAGGAGTTGTTGAGGGTTGCAAAAAGCAGCAAAAATACCTCTGGTGAACCTAGGTGAGTCCTGCTTATTATTATTAATAATAAATAAGAAGAAGAATATTGGGAGGAGGAGTGGGGCATGTGTGCTAAGAAAGCAGTCCCTTATTTTTGAAATACAATGCTGGCAATCATAATTGTCCCAGCAAATTGTGTCCAAATGAGGTGGGGGCATAACAATGCTTTTCAGCCATGCCAGATTGTCATGACACTTTGTTAGGTGCCCAATGAACTGAGACACTTGAGAAAGAAAGATTGTCAAGGACTGTCTTCCACCTGACCTTCCATATTACTGGTTTCAATAAAGTTGCCACTTTTTTATCCAAGATGTCTGGCACTTCATTAGGAGCATGCCACAAATATGGATCCTAGCACCACTGCGTGTGACTGAGTCAGTCTGCCAGATACAGTATTGAACTTACCACACATGATTTTACCAATTACATCTTTAAGAGATGTTATCTTCCTAATGGCTGAAAGCCTTGCCGTGCTATGAAACTAGCACCCATCCATGTCTGTGTGCACGCACCCACAAAACTCCAGGATTCTTTTCTAAATGACTAGAAACCATTATCTTCAGACACAATCATCAACGCAGCAAGTCAAGTACAATATTCTGTACCTGCAGTGGAAGACAGCCATTCATCAACCAGGCTGCTGGCTCTGCTCAGACTCTTTATTACCTTGACCTCATTAAAAGAGAGTGAGCCATCCACTGACGTAAGTCTGTCTATCTAAATACTTCCCTCTTTAATTTTTTAATAGTTTGCACATGAAGGAAAAGGTTAAAGCCAATTAAAAGGGATACAAATACCATTATTATTGCCATGACAAACTGTTAGTTATTGGATTTGGTCGTTTCACTTTAGAAAGCCATTATTTTTGTTCCTGAATGAATTAGTAATTACACTGTTTATTGACTTGCTTTTTCAGTGGGATGCTTAGCTGTTCCCCAACCTCCACTCCTTTTCTCTCCCTCTCTCTCACTTACTCCATTTTCCCTTTCATTTAAAATTCTTTTTCTTGAGGTTAAGGCTGAAGCAATCCCTGCTTTTACAGCTGCATGAGGAAATCTACATATAGACTAAATAGTAGTTTTAACTGCTTAGTGTACCTGCTAAACTTGTTTCCATGCAGTAAAATCTCGTTTTTCTATTCCATTAAGACTATTATATGATACTGACAGATGTTCAAAAGTATTTTGTGTTGAAAAAACTGTTCAGAAAATTGAAGCAAAAGGACTGACATATGATGATCTTTTAGTCCACAAGGCTCTTATTTCCTATACTGTATGGACAAATAAATTCATTACTGCATGAACTAGCTATCAGTTTTGATGTTGCTTCATATTTTTCTGCACAATCAGCAACAGTTATTGTTTTGCTTACAAAAATGGAAAATTGTCAGACAACTTCCATTAACTTGTATACACACAATTGAGGGCAGAAATGACCATTAGTGTTGTAATGATGGCAAACATTCATCTAGCCATCGTCCGAAACTCAGTTTTGTCTGTACAAATGTAACACCAGCACTTTCTGTTATCTCCTGCCATCTCTAAACTGGAATCTTTGCCAGCAATACAGCTACCCATTCACCAAGGCATATATGCCCATAGTTGAAGTACGTGAGTAGCAAGATTGAAGTCAGTGAATCTACTCAGGATCTTGAAGTTAGACAGGGTGTAATTATCTTGCTGAACTGGAGCTTACAGCAGATCAGTTACTTACTATCCTGCACCATACTCCTGATTCAGCAAAGTTTTAAGGTGAGTCAGTCACATGTTAGTTTCACTTTGTCGCTTTCAGATGTCACCAGCCTCCACCATATTGGTCTGTTTAAGCAATACATTGCCTTTGATTCCTACAGAACATTTGTGGAGATTAACTTCATTCTGCCTCCAAAGTATTACATGTGTACATACAGGCCTTAATTAAGCAAGGTAGTTAAATTTTATTACTAATTTCTGTGGCTACATCTTATATATCAAGCACTACTGAAACACTCCTATCTCTTTTGTCTTTTCTCTCTTTTCATACAAAAGGATTTAGCACCTCTAGTAGTTATCATTTGTTGTCATAGGACTGCAAACAGCTGGTAAATAGCTATTCTAATGCTTCCCACATCTTGGATTATTAGCAAATTAATAATCGGGTGACTAATGCTCTTAAAATGCAAGAAAACAGAACAGTTAACAAAAGGCTAGGCTTATCAACTAAAATGTGCAGTCACAACTCTGCTCTCAATTACACAAGTATAAATTAGGAGTAACACCACTGAAGTCATCTGAATTACATCAGTATAAAACCAAAGTAAGAAAGATCAGTATCAGGTCCTCCTTGTTTATGGACTATTCATCAGAGCTGCATGGCCATTCAAAATTTGTGTCATTCCCTCAGGGTCTTTGGTAGTGCTGGGTATGCAACAGACCATACAGAATAATAAAAATATCAGGAACTAGAGTATATGCTTCATATATAAGAAAAGGTTTCTATAACTAATAGGCTTTAAATAAAGAGTTCCTGTCTTATTCATGCTCATTACATTTTGCTTTTTTCTTCATCTAGATCCCTGCAATAATAAATATAATTATATCCATCTTTAATAACTTTGGTACCTTGAGCTGCAGGTGCTAGTATGCTGTATCTATTACCATATTTTAAGCCCTTTAAAAAGATTGCATTAATTCCTATGATAATTTCAAACCCATAATGCATTCTGAGCTCTGAATAGATGTTAATCACCACAGAATGACTGATTTTCTTGTATACTAACGAAGCCAAGCTGTAACTAGTAACTACTAACTTTTTAAATTCAATATTGCCACTGAAACAGTTGATTAAAATTTTGTTAGAATAACAATTCCCCTTGAGAGGAGTCTAAAAACTAAAACTAATCACCAACTGCTATAACTGCTGGATTCTTTCTACAGAGATTATTAAGACAATCACAAATGCTTATATTATCCATAACATTCTCTGCCTCAGAAAAATTAGTATTAATACAAGTTATTTGTGCATATTTATCTTTTGTCACTTCCAACTGCTTAACACAGCAACTAGGTCAAAAATCAGTTAGTGGAAAAGTGTTCCCCATTATTAACATGATGTAATTTAATGTTAAAAGGTATATGACTGAGGAAAGAACACAAATCAGTTTTTAGATTAAAAATAGATTAAAAAGAAATCAATACACATTTATGAATGTACAAAGAATCAATTCCAGATCTGTTTTATTCTAACAAGGGTTACACATTGTGCAGACCTAAAATGGATCAGGCAAAAATGCAGCAATATTCCTTAAAACACAGCAACTGACCAAAACCAAACAGAATTCTCAAATACAAAACTAGGATATGAAGATTGGCAACGGGGACAGTTGCCGTTCCACTGGAACCCCAGAGATGACTAAGAAGGATGGTTCCTGCACTAGTCATTTATTCTCCATTTTCTTCTTTACCAGTCAGGCAAGTCCCCTATTTGTATTGATCCTGTGCACCCCATGTAGTGCCATCCACAGATGAACCATGGAATATTTTGTCTAAGCCACACCTATGCTTCCTAGCAGGTACTAAGTTGCTTAGGTGTCTGGAATGTATCTGAAATACAAAGTCACTGTCTGCCTAGCAAGAATGTCAACATGCATGTACTTGAACATATAAGAAAATTTCCTCTCAGCTGGATTTCCACTCCTGGCAGTAACCCTTAAATATAGAGCCCAAAGCAGCTGCTTTATGCACCTTTTCCCAAGACAACTGACTGATCTTGAAATAACACTTTGAAAGATGCTACAACCAGAGAGTCACAAATATGGTCACCCCAATAATGTTCAGAAAGTTTCCAGGAGCTGGTATTCTCCCAGTTGTAGTGTTTGGAAGCAACTGAAGTATTTCAACACTGTTTGGCCCATCTGAAATTAAAAGGTCACTGATCAGCCACTCGACTCTACATTAAGTACGAGTGCAATCACACTTAGAGGTTTATAACACTCAAAATAATCTGCTGCCATGAACAATGATACATGTCTGGAGTGAATTTAAGTTAATATGTTGATATTTGATTGCTTTGCTCATCATCTGAAAGGTGAATTGCAAATGAAATTATGAAAATTCCATCCACTTCAGCAGTATGTGCTAAATGACCCTATTAGTCAAGCTAAGAGGAGCTTTCAGCCTACTACTACCTAGAAATCTACCTTTTTTCTTTCAGGACACATATTAAGCCAACCATGGGTCCTGGCCCCACTCTGATGTGATATGCTGCTATATACTACGCTGATTACGTTACAGGAACTATAAAACATGGTTCTAGTAAGTACTTGATCAGCATGCCAGGAAAGAAGTGTTTTTATTATAAATTATTCTGAGGGACAGACTGGACATCACTCCATAATTAAAGTTGAATAGAATTTTGCACTTAAATTGTTACATATGAAAAATACAGAGCAGCCTTCCCATACTTACTGAGTATAGAATGCTAATCTGCTAATTGGTTTATGACCTAGAATTAATTAAAAAGTGGGTCTTTAAAGTATACGTCTTTTTTTATCCCAAATAATCTAAACAGAATTATATAGAGACATCATTCTCTTCAGACTGTTAAATTTAACTGAAATCTTAGGCAGGCTTTATCTGAATAAATTAAATTGTAAGGAAGATAAATTATCAATGATTGTTGTATCTAATTTGTATGATTACAAAGGTTACCGATAGGCTTGGGTCCACAGCTCAAATAATGTAAGCAGAGACATTGTGACAATAAAGGTAATTCTGACAAACACTGCCCTACCCCTACAGATAATTTTCATGAAATTATTCTTTTGGTTTTAATGACTCAGTGGTATAAGAAAACTGGACATGTTTTGAGAGTTTTTATTATAAAGGGTAGCTTTCATTGGTTTTTAAAATAAGTATCCCCACAGGGAGCTAGACATATCTATGAATTGCCTTCATACCATGCTTCAATATACTTTTTAGTTTTCGTGACAGCTGTGGTCCCTACTAGGCATTACAGGGTATTGCAAGCAAGTCATCTCTAGAATAAAAAATATCTTTGGACCCTGAAGTAAAATATATGATTCTCCAGGTCTTAATGCACTCAATTCTTCCATTATATCAACTAATTGGGTCTTTTAGTACATAAAGGGTAATTCTGCAAAGTACTGAGCACTTTCAACTCCTGCTGACTTCAAGGGGAGTTGAGACTGTTCACCACAAGGAGAGCTACCTCAATGGAGCAGTACATCTTTCAATTTCATGTGCTATCTATCATTAAGTATATAAACTCCACCATGCAATTTGTTAAAGGCGAGCAGAAGATTTAAAAATCAAAATAAATATGTGTAAGGTCCAAAAACCATAACAAAACATAGATGCAGAGATAAAGATTAAATGTAGAAAATAAAATAATTCAAGATTGTTTCCTCCTTCATTTACTTACTAGGACGTGATTTCAAGTTTCCATATTTCCCCTCTGGCAGTCAATGACAAGTCTAATGCTTAAGCAAAGGAAAAATGTACATCTCCTATACTGCTAGTTAAGTCATCAGTTGCTGCTGGAGGGGGGATTCAGAATCCTGAACTCAAGTCTCAGCAGGCAAGCGGAGGAAGACAATATTTCAAAATACTTTTTCTTAAGTAATTGTTTAAATCTATAAATGTTAAATACAAAACATGCACTGGTATCATGTGAAGTTACTATTTAAGGTTCACAGAACCTCTTTAACCTTTCCCCTAATAGAGGCTGTTCTTTCATATTGTAAAGAAAAAGCACCATCAGAAACAAATGCTTATTAACAAGCTGATGAAATAACTCGAGATATTAAACTGCAATAAACCACAACTGGGCTGGGGTGATTAAGGGAATCTTAGATCTCTGGGCTTTACAGTAGTTGATAACAAGGGAGAAAGTTTTAAACATGATTAAAGCTTAAAAACACAGAAACAAAGTAACAGATCTGTAGCGTTCTCAGGTGAGAGAATGGGAGCAAGGAAAAGTCAATTCCCTTCAATGAATTTCACTTTCCATCACCCACACCAGACCCTCTTTCTCCCCACTTCATCTTCCCAGCTGCTCAAAGAACCCCTTCTTGCTTCCCTAATTCCTTCCAAATTAATAGAATCCCAAAAATGTAGGCCTGGAAGGGAACTCAACAGGTCATGTAGTCCATCTCTCTGAGCAGGGGCAGGACTAAATATACATAGACCATTCTGACAGGTGTTTGTCAGAAGACTGTTTTCAGTCCTTCCCCTCCATCATCTTTCCTCAGGAATAAACATATCCATTATTTCAGCCTTTCCATGTAGCTCAGGTTTTCTAAACTTTGTATAACTTAAGTGGCTCTCCTTTGGATTCTTTCCAAAGGTATGTCTACACTTGCACCCTCTTTCAAGAGAGGGATGCAAATGAAGACATTCGAAAGTGCAAATGAAGCCGGGATTTAAATATCCCGTGCTTCATTTGCATATTCACGTTATGGCGCTATTTTGACATAACAGACGCTGGTTAAGACGCGGTTATTTTGAGAGAAAACCCTTCTCTCGAAATAACTGGTAAACCTCATTGTATGAGGAATAAGGGTTATTTTGAGGGAAGGGTTTTCTCTCAAAATAACTGCGTCTTAACAGCGTCTGTTATTTCGAAATAGCGCTATTTCGAAATAGCGCCATAATGTGAATATGCAAATGAAGCGCAGGATATTTAAATCCTGGCTTCATGTGCAATTTCAAATGTCTTCATTTGCATCCCTCTCTCAAAAGAGGGTGCAAGAGTAGACATACCCCAACTGCGCCACATCTTCCTTAATGTATAGACTAGAACTGGGCTCAGTTCTCCAGTCAAAGCCACTCAAATGCCAAGCAGAGTGGTACAATTACTTCCTGTGTCTTATGTGTAACACTCCAGTTAATATACCCCAGAATGATACCAGCCTTTTTTGTAACCATATCATGTGGCAGACTCATTCAATTTGAGATCCACTACTTGAGGACTACAACTCATGACTCCTCCCAGCATTTAATCTTTCTCCTGGTACTCACACATCTCTGGCATGAAGATGCGTCTCATATCCATGACAGGAAGTCCCCATCCCTAGCTGCAACAACCTCTCTGAGCTACTGGCTTCCTGCAATAACATAATTTAGACTTTCCAAAGGTCTACCACAAAAAATATATTAAGGAAATTTGGTAAAAGTGGAGTGAGCAGTAAAAGTTTTTTAATCTCACTCATTCAGGATTTATGCTGCTATAACATTGACTTCAATTGAGTTATTCTAGATTTACACTAAGATAACAGACTGGAATCAGACCCATCGTTTCTTCATGAATAAAATAGACTAAGAGAGAAGAAATAAATGGGGGGAAGGGAGGTGGCTAGCTCTCAACACAGCAAGTAGATGGATAAACACTCTGGTCATCTGAAGAAGTGGGCTGTGCCCACGAAAGCTCATGATACCATCTACATGTTTTGTTAGTCTTTAAGATGCAACCAAACTTGTTATTTTTTAAGTTTAAACTGTACAGACTAACTCAGCAACCCCTCTGAAGCTTTTGAACACAGAAAGTGGGTACTGGTGGGCTTTTCTAGCAGTCAGTTCTATGACCAATGAAGGAGAGGGTGGCTAATGAGACAGGCAGAAATGCTGAATATTTTTTCCCAGTTAAATCTAGAGGAGATTGTGAGGGATTCCAAAAGGACACAGCAAAACTAGGTAATTGGCTAGCGTGGTGGCAGACAGAAATCTATCTTATATATGTGAAAAGTAAAGTACCTTGAGGAAATGTTTAATACACATGTGCATGTCTACTAGTTATGACTCAGTTGTGAACTCTCAGAAAACCTCACCTCATTGTGGATAGCTAAATGGAGGTTTTCCGACTCAATGTTCAGTGTGGTAATATATGAAGATGATATTAGGCTTGATTAATGCTATTGTAATCACTATATATGGCAAGAATATTAGGAATAATATATGGTACATTATATTCTATAAAATGTGATGGGAAATATTACACGATTTTACTTATCACAGGTATTTATGAGGTGCCTATCACATTAGTATCTAAGCAGTGAAATTGTCTTATAATTCTGCTGGCGGTATGTCATCAGTAAAAATACGGTGTTCTATTTGGGACATATTAAAGGTGCCACTCCAGAAGGAAATGCATAAACATCTGAAGAAGTCCCAAAAAGACAATAATCATTATCAGTGACACTGGGAAGACAGGCACTTCCAAATCAGGGGAGTTTAACAAGATTAGGGTTATTTAATTGGGACACAGAGAGGAGAGTAAGAAGAGATAAGAGGTACGTATAATAATGACAGATAGAAGGTTAAAAGGGATACCCTATTTGCTCTTCCCTACCAGAAAGAGTGCTCACTGAAATTAAAGGGCATTTCAAATGAATCTAAAAAAACACCTTTTAAAGCACATTAACCTGGAGAATTAACTTATCAAAGGATTTGTGTTCGAAATATTGCTTAGTAATTTTAAAAAATATCAGGAAGCATCTAAAATTATATTAGCTATGATAAACATTACAAGAACTATCCAGGCTCCTGCTTTAGGGGTCTTTCTAAAGCTCACAAAGTAGTACAGGTCAGGTTTTTTTATTTTTGAAATTTTTTTTACAATAATTTCTATTTTTTCACTATTTTAAAAAAATCATTATTTTTTCTACTCTGCAGTGGATATGGGTTTTTTCAATGACTCCAGTAAGTTTTGGGTCAGGTCACAAAAAAGCATAAGACTTTCAAGGATGAATTTTCTCACTTATGGCACAATATTGCCACCTGGATTCATGATGGATATTTTATGACTCCTATTGAAGCACTGCAAATTGACTCTATCAGTGACAGCATAATTACTTGTTCTTTGGTCTCTCTTGCCATGGAAAATCCTATATGTTACAATCTTCGTTATAAATATTATTGCACAATATTTATTATTTCAAGCCAGGAAGTTACACAGTATTCTCAAAACAATATTTTACAAACATCCTCCCTAAAAGCATTGCCATTTAAAAATTAACAGTTATTTGCTAATATCATTCATTACATTTTAAAGTTATAATTTCTATCGTTGAAGAGAAAGAAGCTAGCGTTGTGAATGTCAAATGCACACACAGTACTCAAAATGAATGTTTGTTTATCAGAATTGTTTTTAAAAAGTCTTTTTCATACTCTGCCGAAGGCAAAGAAATAACCATCAATTGATTTCAGGATTAAAATAAGATATGATGATACACAAACTGTCAGAATCTCACTTGATCAATACCATTCTTCAAAGAATTTAACCACCTTATCAAAAAGAAACTCTAATCCAACATTTCTTCGGAATTTCAGCTCCTCTAAACTTTTTTTCTATTTATATTTTAACACCTAACAAATGGTCCCAATGACTTTTTTTCCCTTGAATGGCCATGCTTATTTTATCAGGAACATGAAAAGTAGGAATGCAATTGCATTTGTGCTGATGCTAAATGTTAATAGATTTGCTTAAATGCCTGCTAATAGCACCCCTAAAATTAGCTAGACTACTAGTGCATGCCTAATGTGTTGTTCTTGTTGTTGCTTTAGTTGTTCTCTGCTTTTTCTGCATTGAAAGAAATACAGCCATTTTTGGTGATAATTTCCATATCTCCATATCTTGTACACATGAATACAGATAATAGTTTATATTACTGACATGCTGTCATTAAGGTTATAAATCCTAATGTTCTAGTGTTTCATTAAATTAAACATGAAATGTTTAATGTTTTGTTAAATTAAACATGAAGCTATGACTTTGCCAGCCAACAACTGCGTCCTTCTATCACTTCGACAAATTCCTCCAGGTCACTTCTTTTGTTAGGAAAACTTAGTACCAGTCAGTCAGAGCATCATGCCCTTTTGTTGCAATAAAAATGAAACTACCTGCTTTCAGAATATTGTACACGCACACAAACTTAGGGACATTAAACATATAATGCCTTTACACTTCTATAGAGTGTATAAGCTTAGGCTCTTAAAGCATTTCACAAAAGAAGTATTATTGAACAGTTACAGATATCTTAGATAAAATTGTCTTTTTTAATCTAAATGGTACAAACCATTTAGTTTTGTGGATGAGTTATGTGAAATGTAGGCTCGCAATAACTCAGCAAATACATCATTTTATAAAAGAAATGTTGACATTTATTATCTTTGGGAACACCACTTTTTAAAAAAATTCTTTTTACTATGTGATAAAATATTTTCTAGGTGTAGAGCTGATACAAAGAGTGCACATGCAATAAATATGCAGATCCTGCAGTTTAAAACAT
Source organism: Rafetus swinhoei (assembly GCA_019425775.1). NCBI lineage: Eukaryota > Metazoa > Chordata > Testudines > Trionychidae > Rafetus > Rafetus swinhoei. The sequence continues at coordinate 34,235,831 of CM033428.1, read as the reverse complement.
CTTGAAATATTCTCTTTCTACTATTCTTGATGTTACCTTGTGCATGTCAGATTTCCCTTCTAGTTCACACACAAGGGAGCTCTCTTGCTCTCTCTCTCCCTCCCCCTTCCTCCTTCTTTCTAAAAAAAAAGTGCATATTAGGCTGCGTATACTTTAAGTTTATGCTGTAGATAGTCACAGAACATTATCTGGTAATAGAGAAAACACAGATCTGAAGAGCGATAAAGCCTTAAATTCTGATCTCTGTCTGGCAAACCTACATTCACAGATCTACACTCTGAACTTTTTGGATCCAATCTGAATCGCACTTACAGCACTGTAAATTAGGAGTATATCCACTTAAGTCAGTGGAGTGGCCTCACTATACAGCAAGTAAGAAATAAGAATCAAGTCTTATCCCATGTAGTTGATCTTGTTATTCTGTAAAGTTTGTTAGGACATTAGTAAGATGTTGATTTATCCTTTTAAATAAGGTAAAACTCTAGATATATTTCTACCACTTCTGCAGTTAGTTATTATGCCTTGTTTATACTTACCATATTGTTGTTCCATGTCTGAGAGAGTGACTAAAATTAAAATATCCCACTTTAATTTTATTTTCTAAGCCCCAAATTCCTCATGAAACTTCATCAAAACAGGAAGTAAGTATTCCTCCAGGTGCTTCTATAAATCACTCGCGTGTATACATAATAATTGCTATGTCTCTTAAGGAATGCCTGGAGCTCACTCATAAAAAAAATTGTACAATCCTCGAATCTTTCTGTAGCTGTGCTTCATTGAATGTGTAATCTGTGATCTTGCACATGCCATTCACAGTTAAATTATATCACTGGGGTGGCATGACTTTAAGACTATATATAAATAGATCCATTTGCTACCTTATCCAGGAGTGAATTGTGTCACTTGTGGCCCTCCTCCTAGCTATTTCAGACGAGCCTTTAAACAAGCTTCTCCTAGAGGATATCATTTGGGGGCTTGCTGCACAATAAAGCACACTCTGCTAGCACCATTAAGGCAGGAATCTCTAAAAGGCCAGAGAGACGCTTTTATCTTTGTTGTGAAGAGGCTAGTCATATCTTGTTAGTAACATCTCCATGCTTATCCAGGCTTTTAGGGCCTTGACAGATCAGTCCTCTTCCTTACAGGACACACACACACAGGAATAAATTAACTCATTCCTCCCCAAAGCCTTCCAGGTTATGGGAACTTCACTCCCATGGTCTTCTTGGGAATCTGAACTAGCCAAACAAGGTGGGTATGTTTAAGCTATTTTTCTACTGTTTTCCCTTATATACAAAACATTATTGAAACCTTGCAATGTAATTTAAAAGGAACTGATTACATAAGAACATAAGAATTGCCCTACTGGGTGACACCAACGGTCCATCTAGCCCAGCATCCTGTCTTCCAACAGTGGCCAATGCCAGATGCCCTAGAGGGAATGAACAGAACATCAAGTGATCTCTCCCCTATCACCCATTCCCAGCTTTTGACAGAGGCTAGGAACCCATTCCTACCCATCCTGGCTAATCGCCATTGATGGACCTAACCTCCATGAATTTATCTAGTTCTTTCTTGAACCCTGTAAAAGTCCTGGTCTTCACACAATCTCCTCTGGCAAGGCATTCCACAGGCCGACTGTGTGCTGTGTGAAGAAAAACTTCCTTTTGTTTTAAAACTGCTACCAATTAATTTATTTTGGTGATCCCAAGTTATGTTATGGGAACAAGTAAAAAACTTTTGCTTATTCACTTTTTCAACACCAGGCATTATTTCATAGGCCTCTATCATATCCTCCTTAAGCTACGTCTACACTACAAGTTTTTTTCAGCAGAAAATATGCTAACGAGGAGCTCATTAGCATAAGTTGTGACATCCTTAGCATATTTTCTGCCGTTTCTTTTTGCACAAGGGTGTTTTGCACAAAAAGAAGTAGTGTGGACTTTTTTTGGCGCAAAACGGGGGTTTTGCGCAAAAAAAAGGTCCACACTGCTTCTTTTTGCGCAAAAAGAAATGGCAGAAAATATGCTAATTATGTCCCAATTTATGCTAATGAGTCCCTCATTAGCATATTTTCTGCTGAAAAAAAACTTGGTAGTGTAGACGTAGCCTTAGTCTCCTCTTTTCTAAGATGACAAGTCCCAGTCTTTTTAAATATCTCTTCATATGGGACCCATTCCAAACGCTTAATCATTTTTGTTGCCCTTTTCTGAACCTTTTCCAATGCCAATATATCTTTTTTGTGATGAGATGACCACATCTGTATGCAGTATTCAAGATGTGGGAATACCATGGTTTTATATAGAGACAATAAGATATTCTCTATCTTATTCTCTATCCCCCCTTTTTTAATGATTCCTAACATGCTGTTTGCTTTTTTGACTGCCGCTGCACATTGAATGGATGTTTTCAGATAACTATCCAGAATGACTCCAAGATCTCTCTCTTGAGAATTTATAGCCAAATTAGTCCCTATCATATGGTATATATAGTTGGGATTATTTTTTCCAATATGCATTACTTTACATTTATCAGCATTAAATTTCATTTGATATTTTGTTGCCCAATCACCTAGTTTTGTGAGATCTTTTTGAAGCTCTTCACAGTCTGCTTTGGTCTTAACTATCTTGAGCAGTTTATTATCATCATCATCTACAAATGCCACCTCACTGTTTACCCCTTTCTCCAGATCATTTATAAATAGGTTGAATAGAACTGGTCCCAGTATGGACCTTTGGGGGATACCACTAGTTACCTCCCTCCATTCTGAAAACTTGTCATTTATTCCTACCCTTTGTTTCCTGTCTTTTAACCAGTTATCAATCCATTAAAGGACCTTCCCTCTTATCCCATGACAACTTACTTTACTTAAGAGCCTTTGGTGAGGGACCTTGTCAAAGGCTTTCTGGAAATCTAAGTACACTATATCTACTGGTTCCCTCTTATCCACATGTTTGATAAACATGTTTTAAAACCCATGGAAGTAGTTTCAGTTTCACTTGTAAATTTGACATTTTCTAAATCAACATTCCACTGCAAGCCCATACAAAGTATAGGATATTGTTCATACCAAATGTGAGCTTTGGAATGCACACACCAACGTTCTAATGACCTCGTGGGCAGTTAAACCTTTCAATTATTTCTCTATTTCTCTCTGTGATTCAAATGCACTTTAAAGGTCCATCCCACTCAAATTAGCAGTAAAGTGGTCATCACAAGGCCTCCCAATTTTTCCCCTAACCCTTAGAACAAACAGAAAGCCTGCAAATAGGCTAATGTACTTGGGAAGCAAACTGGATACATTTCAGGATGTTTATCAGCTACTGGCAGAGAAATTAGATACCATTAGGGCATGATTATAGCAATCAACAATACTAAATCAGTACACTGATCAGCTACAGGGTGTCATGGGGCACTTAAACTCTGCATGCCAGTGGTGATCCTGGGAAAGACGTTGTGTGCCTGTCTGGTGGCTGCCACCTTCAACATGGACAAGCCTCATAATTTTGTCAGAGTGACAAGGCAAGGAAGGAAGATGTAGAGAGATATAGGACAAAGTTCTTGAGCAGTTTAATGGGGTTTGAAGAGGGAATTTGGCCTGGATACCAAGGACAGAGCTTCAAGTGCAATGTAACCCCTCAAAAGGAACAGGTTTTTGGGGGCAGTATTAAGAGGAGTAATGTGCTCAGACGTAGCCAGTGCACTGGGTGACTCAGGGTAGTGCAAAAGGCATGACCACCTTGAATTTTTTTCCCCAATATTACAGTCTCTATTTGGAGAAAACAATTCAAGAATAAAAAGATTCATGTCTAATGTGACAATCTGGTTACGATTCATATAGAGAATAGACAGTCAATTACATTGGCTTGGGTAATGAGACTAGTGAAGGCTTTTGTACTGAACTGCCTCTTGTTTAACATTCTACCGAGGGGAGCCAATTTTTAGGAGTAGACAATGGCACTGCTGATGCTCTGCCTTGATTTCAGGCCAACAGATTCCTGGAACTTGTGCTGTTTCCCAATAGAGATCCACACATGATGCCCCACCAACTGTGGAACTTGGTATTTTGACAGCCATAGTACTAATCAAGAACTAGTCAACAGTTGCAAAAGGACATTCAGAGCCTATAGGTCCTGCTTCAGAGTCCACAGAATGCAGAGCCTGGGAAGAGCTGCAGCATTTGTGGTCTGCCTTAGGCAGCAGGTAGTGAAAGATGCAGTGTCACTGGTGTGTCATGTGTTAGCTCCCTCCACTGTACAGGGTTGACTAGCTAACCTTTCCTCTCCGTTCAAGTTAGCAGGCTTCCCAGACCCATACAGAGGTTTCAGAATATTGAAGCTCTTGGGTGGATGGTCGAGAGGCAACAATCACAGGAAGGAACAACAAGAATCCCCATAATTACAGAGATGTTTACAGGGTTATTAAATTGAAGGTTTCTAACCATCAGAGAAGTGAAGTTGGAACAGCCTGCCAAGGGGAGCACGGCTGGCCAAAAAACGTAACTGGCTTCAAAACAGAGCTTGATAAGTTTGTGGAGGGGATGCATCGGCACTGGTAGCAACAAAAATTCTAACTGCTGGAGACTGGACACTAGACCAGGACATCTCTGATTACTACAGAGCATTTTTCCCCAGACATCTGCCTGACAGATCTTGCCCATACACTCAGATTCCAAGTACTTACTGAATTTGGAATTGGGAAGGAATTTCCCACCTTAATTTTTGCATGGGGCATGGGTAAACTTCAGGTTTAAACTAGTGTAAATGGTGAATTCTCTGTAACTGGAAGTCTTTAAACCATGATTTGATGACTTCAATAACTCAGCTAGAGTCTACTGGTCTGTTTCAGGAGTGTATGAGGCCTCTCACCTGCAATATACAGGAGGCCAACTAGCTAATCACAATGATCTCTTCCTTTCTCACCTTAAAGTTTATGAGTCTATGCTCTCTCCAGGACATCGTGGGAAGGGGAGGTCATTTTATCTACAGCTAATAAACCAAAGGTATCACCATACCCTTTTCCTTTTTGTTCCTTAAATCTCTGAAGTCCATATGACTCTGAGTTTTCATTTTTCAAACAAATGCTTCAGTGCATTTTTGTTTTAAATAAATCAGTGTCAACAGCCGAGCACTCATGTGGAATCCTACAATAATAAACCAGTGTGCACATTCCAGGGAAGGAAACAGTGCAACAAGGGAGCCTGTCTCACTTTTAAGCTTGCAAATGGCTATTGTATAAAATCTTAAACAGTACAGTTGAGATTTGTATTTTTACTGATCCAAAACTCAGGGTGATAAGTTTGTGGATTTTGGTTTAGGTTATTAAAGAGAAAATCAGCAGATAAAAATCATACCAGGTTCAGGTTTCTCTATATCTGACTTTTCAGTACATACTTGTCTCCAGTCATTAATGATGGCAAGTTATCAAAAGTTTTGGAGCCTGTGCTTGTACTACTAATTCAAACTTGTCAAACATCTTGGAATTGCTGATAAACAGAGTCAGTAACCTTGATGGAGCAGTGTTAGCTATAAAATCACAGAACTGAAGAGTTGAACCAAGTATACCTAGGTTACTATAAGGAGGGTGCATAACTGGCTGGATAACCGTTCTCAGAGGGTAGTTATTAATGATTCACAGTCATGCTAGAAGGGCATAGTAAGTGGGGTTCTGCAAGGGTCTGTTTTGGGACTGGTTCTGTTCAATATCTTCATCAACGATTTAGACGATGGCATAGAGAGTACGCTTATTAAGTTTGCGGATGATACCATCTTAGGAGGGGTTGCAACTGCTTTGGAGGATAGGGTCATAATTCAAAATGATCTGGACAAACTGGAGAAATGGCCTGAGTAAATAGGATGAAGTTTAATAAGGACAAATGCAAAGTACTCCAATTAGGAAGAACAATCCGTTTCACACTTACAGAATGGGAAGCGATTGTCTAGGAAGGAGTACTGCTGAAAGGGATCTAGTGGTGATAGTGGACCACAAACTAAATGTGAGTCAATAGTACAACATTATTGCAAAAAAAGCAAACATGATTCTGGGATGCATTAACAGGAGTGTTGTGAGCAAGACATGAGAAGTCATTCTCCTGCTCTACTCTGCACTGATTAGGACTCAGTTGGAGTATAGTGTCCAGTTCTGGGCACCACATTTCAAGAAAGATGTGGAGAAATTGGAGAAGGTCCAGAGAAGAGCAACAAAAATTACTAAAGGTCTAGAAAACATGAGCTATGAGTGAAGGCTGAAGGAATTGCGCATGTTTAGTTTGGAAAGGAGAAGACAGAGGGGACATGATAGCGATTTTCAGGTATCTAAAAGGGTGTCACAGGGAAGAGGGGAAAAATTGTTCTCCTTGGCCTCTGATGATAGGACATAAAGCAATGGGCTTAAACTGCATCAAGGGAGGCTTACGTTGGACATTAGGAAAAGCTTCCTAACTGTCAAGGTGGTTAAACACTGGAATAAATGGCCTAGCGAGGTTGTGGACTCTCCATCCCTGCAGATATTTCAGAGCAGGCTAGACAGAAATATATTAGGGATGATCTAGACGGTGCTTGGTCCTGCCGAGAGAGCAACAGAAAGGACTTGATGATCTCTCGAGGTCCCTGGAAGTTCTAGTATTCTATGATTCTATGCCTGACAGGTGTTTGTCTAACCTGTTCTTAAAACACTCCAACAACAGAAATGCCACAGCCTCTCTAAGTACCATTTCTAGTGCTTAACAATCCTTACAGCTGGAAAGTTTTGCCTAATATCTATTCTGTTTCAGCAAACTAAGCTGATTACTTCTTGTCTTATCCTTAGTGTAATTTTATGACCTTAATGTTAAGGGGCATATGTATTATTTCAAGAGGGATCAAAGTGAAAGATTAAGCCAGCTATGATTCTGTGGCACACTCCCTAGGCCTATGCAAACCTATTGTCCTTGAAAAGGCCAAGATTCTGTAGATGATAGAAAACATATTGTGGGCTCTACATTAAACTGTCTCCCTTCAAATCTTGTGCTAATAGTGACCCTCTAAACCCGGCAATAATGTTTTGCCGGGGGCCACTTTGGAAATTTTTGAAGTGGCCTTGGCCCACACAGGAAGGGGCGGGGCATCGAGCGGAAGGGGCAGGGCCAACATATTTCCAGGTTCCCCACCCCCAGACAATGATTGGTCTGGGTGTGAGGGAGTGCCTTTGTCCCCACCCCACGTTCCCCCAAGGTACCCATGCCAGTGGTGTGGGAGGAGACTTCCCTTGCTCCCCTATCCCTAGGCCAATTAGGGCCTGGGGCGGGGGAGTGCCCGAAGCCTCCTCCGCTCTCCCCCCTTCCCTGTGAGCAGCGCGCGACGCTTCAAAGTGCCACGTGCTCCTGGCAGGACGGGAGGAGGCTTTGCATGCTCCCCCACTCCCAGGCCAATTAGGGCCTGGCGGTGGGGGAGTGCGTGAAGCCTCCTCCGCTCTCCTTCCCCTTCCCTGCGAGCAGCACGTGGTGCTCCAAAGCGCCGCGTGCTCCTGGCAGGGCGGTAGGAGGCTTCACATGCTTCCCCGCCCGCAGGCCCTAATTGGCAGGGGAGCAGCAGGGCCCACCCCGGTCTACACATTATCTTCTGCGTTTCTCTCTCTGCAAAATGAACATCCTCACAAGAGGCAGGGTTTTTGGATGAGCAGTGGTCAGATGGCTGTGAGTTGGGTGTGAGGTGGAACAGCTTGGGGAATATCAGAAAGACAAATATCCTAAAATCAACAGGAAAGCGTCTGGATTTGGCCAACAGCCTGTTTTGTGTCGAACAAATCCCATCTAGCTGACCAAATGATCTGAAGGGGAAACTAGAAGTTTTCAACTCTGAATTTTCTGGGCCTTCCACACAGGTATCTATATAGTCTTTTAGAAGATATGGCAGAGCTTAGAGACAGTGATTCCATTCCGCAGACAAATTGAGGCAGGCTTGCCAGCATTAAATGTTTTTTTTTCATAATTTTCATGGATATCAGTGTTTCAATTTTTTGTTTCAATTTTATCCATTTACATTTTCACAGTTACACAAAAATATGGGTCTTAACCTTTTGAATTTTTAAAAATCAATTTTACATTTTTACAGTTGTGGGAAATTATGAGAAAGGTCAGACAATGGGGGGAAAATCACATGATTATGTAATGACAGTAGCTGCTGAGATTCAGAAGTTAAAGTTTTATAACAGTTAGTGACATCACACGTCAAAATATACAAAGTAAACTTCCTTGAATCAAACTCTAATAAAATCTCAAGAAGAATTTTTCTTACTTTGTTGATCTGTAAATTTCAATTATTATTGATGGAAATATATTTTCAGTTTAAGTGTGCCTGACAGAATCAATGTTTACCAATATTTACTGATAAAAAAATCTCATCTTTCCAAGTCTAAATATAGGTCAATGTCTTGATTGAAGTTACAATTCTCATCTCAAAATTTCCCTCCAGTATGCAATTACTATGATCTAGAATATAAACTATGCCTAATTTTAAAAATTGCACTTTTCTCTGAGCTGCTAATGACTTGAACAAGCATGTACTTCTTTTGTTTTTGTGGGGAGGTTTGTGTTGTTGTTGTTTTTTACATCTTTCGTCTTCAGTGACAACTATTTTCAATAGCAAATCATAGTCATCTTCTACATGGACAGCTTCCAAGATGCCATTTACTTACAATAATATAATCAAGCTTTCATTTTCTGATTATGGAATTTCACAGTGCTAGGGTATTTCAGTAAAACCAACTTTGAACAGAAAAACATCCAGGCACTTTTCTCCTCAGAAATATTATACGATCTAGGAACAATTCCCTTGAAGTTGAGATGCTAGATCTTCCATCTAAGCATATGGATTCTTCAAGAGCACAATAATTCAGTGTTCTTCTGTATTTGAATTAGCCTGCATAAACTTGAGTCTCTAAATAGTGGTGGGTTTTGTGGGATTCTTTTTTCCTTCTGTTGCCAGTAATGGGACTGAGATAACATGAAATCTGGTATTTCTCATAGTACTTCCACTATAAAGACACTGACATACCATGAAAAGACAAGGGTCAAGATTTTTAGAAATTCTGAAATCTATATTCTGAATTCTGAAACCTGACTTCTATTGCTGTTAGCTTCCAGCACCTGTGAAAATCTGAATCACAACAAATGAACCAAATAAATACAAATATTTGAGACTGAAATAAAAACAGCAGCATCTGCACACTCACCTGCAACATCCAGACTCTTAGCTATCCTGAAGCAGTGTTTTACCTTTTCATAAGCTGTTTCATACCAAGTCCTCACAGAGATTTTGACACCATCCACCAAACATTTCTCCAGTTGAAAAAAGAAATATTAACTCTTCTAAAATATTCATTAGAATCAAGTTGCAATATAATTCTCTTTTATTTGCTGCCCAGAAAAGGATTAGTCACTTTTTAATACTGCGTACTATTTGTTATTCTAATTCATGATCACTTTTCGCATTTTTCATCTAGGTTGCACACAAAATTAAATTTGAAGCTTTTCCTCTCCCTTTTGATATACGATCCCCTCTGTGTAGTTCCATCAGTGCAATTTCATCCTCTATATTTTTTGATTTCCCCAGAAGAAAGCCAAGAGGAAAAGCAGGAGGGCCGTGTTTACACATGCACCCGCACGCACACACAATAAATTTAACATAAAAATTGATATTTGAAAATGGCACATTAAACAAAATAAAATTAATCAGATTTACTTCAGTGGGCATTTAACTAGGGGGAAGACCATCTCTGACAGGAGTTTGCCTAACCTGTTCTTAAAAATATGGTAGAGATTCCACAATCTCCTTGGGCAATTTATTCCAGTGCTTAATCACCCTGACAGGAAGTTTTTCCTAATGTCCAACCTAAATATCCCTTGCTGCAATTTAAGCCCATTGCTTCTTGTCCTATCCTCAGCAGTTAAGAACATTTTTTCTCCCTCCTCCTTGTGACTATATGTATTTGACCTGTTATATCCCCTCTCAGTCTTCTCCTTTCCAGACCCCAAAAAAACCCCCAATTCTTCAGTTCTCATAGTTCATATTTTCTAGACTTTTACTCATTTTTATTTTTCTTCTCCAGACTTTCTCCAACTTTTCTACATCTTATCCTTCCAAGACTACTAGTAGAGTAATCAATGATCATTTTTTGCCTTTAGTTGAAAGCAACACCTCGCCAACTGTGCAATTCTGTAAACAATGAAAAATATCTTTCTGACCATTTCATGGTCAGCTTATTCCTTGAATATAACTAGCTGTTACAATTGTCTGACAGCAGAAGCAGCGCCCTTGTCCCAGGAGGGCAAGTGCAATATACTCAGGCTATATTATTTCATTAAACGTAATTGCCTGGATGATTTCTAATTCTGCCCTCTCAGGTAGTACGCTGCTACTGCACCAGCAAAAGAGAACTTTATTCATACATTCATTTCCTTTTTTTTTTCCGTCTCTTCAGTGAAAAAAAAAAAACCCCAAGAACTGCATAAATGCTTTACCATTTCCTCACAAAACGACTTTCTTTTTCATGAGTCAGAAAGCATAAGGAGTGCATAATTCAGAAAGGAAGATTTGTAGGTCACACGTTTGCATGGTAATATATGAATGATGAATTGTCTGGCAATTCAAAAGTAAAATATGGATAAGGAAAAAAAGGATCTCCTTTTTAGGTCAAGTGCATGCATTATGCAATAGTGAATTATCCATCTTTATGTTAAAAAGAGGGAGTTCATGAATAACACAATGCCAGAATGCAGTTTGTTTTGGTACTTTTCACAATGGTCATAAATAAACTATAAGGATGTTTATTTACAAAATGTGATTGACAGACAGGCAGACAGATTCTGAAGCTGTTACTCTGTGTGTGCAATATGTAAGTGTGTGTGTGTGTGTGTGTGCGTGTGTGTGTGTGTGTGTGAGAGAGAGAGAGAGAGAGAGAGAGAGAGGCATCTTCAGTAAGAAATGGAATAAAAAAACAACACAAATCATTATAAATCATTATTAAACTGCTAATGAAATCATGTCTCTGAAAACGTTTCATCCACATTAGAAACGCTGCCACTCTTTGATCTGACTGCAGCAGTTCCAAGAAAAGTCTTGGAACTGGATCAGCAGAGATTGCTGCAGCTACAAAGTGATATGCACAGATATACATAACCCAACCATGCACCGTATGCATGTCTCTAGGCAACTATAATAGCCCCTCATTTTCAGGAAAAGTATAATTCATCCTTTGGAATTCTTTAAATGGTCTTGAAGGGGATGTATCAGACTTCTTTGGTTTCTATTTAAAGATCAGAAACCAGTAGACTAAGACACTCATTGCCCTGTTAAAACACCCAGTTGGCCAAGTGTGACATACCAGGATACAATCCAACTTAATGACCAGCTGCGTCACTCATGCCCTGCAATCTTGTTGCCTTTATAATGTCTTGCTTAAGCAGCTCCACATGGACCATCCACATAGCCTTCCAGTATGCAAACCACACCCGGAATGTATATGCATAAATGCAGCCACACTTGCATTTTACTCTGGCTCTCATAAGCCTTGACTACACGAATGTGAGCCCAACATATCCCTACTCTTAGATTTTCCTCCAGAAACTGCCTAGCCCTCTCCTGGACAAAAGAATTCAAGTTATTCCTTTAAAACAGTGTCTCTCAAAGTGGGTCTGTGCCGCTTTGTTTACCTAAAGGGTCCATAGCCATGGGACCTTGCAGCTCCCATTGGCTCTGGTTTGACTTTTCCAGTCAACAGGAGCTGTGGGAAGTAGCGTGGCCCATGCTGCCATATCCCACGGCTCCCCTCGGCTAGAAACAGCAAACCGGAGTCAATGGGAGCCACAGAGCTCTGTGGCTACAGATCCTTTAGGTAAACAAAGTGGGCCTATGGCCCACTTTGAGAAACACTGCTTTAAGAGAATAGTATGCATACAACTTGGCATCCTAAAGGGAGTTACCCAAACACTTCAATTTAAATATAGGGGATTAGATGAAGCAATATAACAAGTTTATTAGCTACAAAGAGAGAGATTTTAAGTAAGAAAAGTAATGAGCCATAAAAGTCAGAAATAGTTACAAGAAAAATAAAGAACACACTAATGCTTAAACTATACTAGATTCAAGTACAACTTCTCACAAAATGCTTTCAGTAGGTTACTAATCACAGTCTATGGGTCAGGATCCTTCCCAGAGCGTCCAACAATTGCTTCCTTGTCTTTGAAGGAATGCAATAGACATGGAGGGGGATACTTGGGGTTGCTGCAAAACATTTCCAGTTGGGCACTAGGAGACAAAGAGTCTGTGTGGAAGGTTTTCCCCTGCTTGTTTTTCTCATTTGTCTGATCTTTTATTTGTCTCCTTTCCTACTTGATGACCCTGCTTAAATTCAAATTAGCCAGAGCACATATACCTTTGTTTAGAACAGAACCATTTGCCAACCTCAGTTTGTGCAAGGCTGTGAGGTTTGGGACATATGCTTATAACATCATACGGAGAAATCGTAAACATTACATACCGTGCTCCATACACATTTTATCAGGATGATGGTGACCAGCAAATTATGAGTTTTCAACTGATAATTTATACAACAATCCTTACACAAAATTATTACAATAGTGTGTAAGGTATGAACACAAGGGTATATTGTGTCACACCAAGTGGAATCAAAGTGAAGCAACTGAAATAAATATGCTTTATTTTTGAAATAAATATTCTGTTTATATAGTACCCTCTCTCTGCCAAGGGCCCCAGGGTTCTGCTTAGTTAAACAGCAGTAATAAAAAACAAACAAACATAATACGTTTAATGTACAAACCAAGTAATGGCATAAGTAAGAAAAACAAAGAGGGAGGAGAAGGAACAGAGGCATATGGCCTGGATGCTGTGCAGGAGAGTCCCATGGGCCAACAAGGTTCAAATTAGAACAGAATTCTGAAAGTGTTGTGCTTTCAAAACACAACCTGAAGTAGAAGGGACAGACTGAGGCAGCTGTCCAAAGGAAAGGACTGCACCCCCTAAGGGTCATACAGCAGCCTACCTGCCTTAGGTGCAGCAATAGAAATGCCACCAAACACAGGACAAGAATATGATAGAAAATCTGTTGCCTGGGACACAAAATTGCACGGAACAGTGGAGAACATGTAATGAAATAGTTAAAGACAGTCTTTTAAAAAACGGATGTAAGATGTCTTGTGGGACACATTACCGCCTTTTTTTTTTTTTTTTTTTTTTTTTTTGCTGCAGCATGCTTAGCCTAGTATAGCAACTCTCAGTGGAATAGATCTTTTTTTTAAAAGTCAGCAGTTCTTTTCCAGACAGTGCATTATCCTAAAAACCTTTCTGTTGTTCTTTTTGGTACATATCATCCTCACTTGCTGTCACATTGCATTATCATCTTTTTTTTCCCTGGTATCCTTCGTCTTGTCACCAAACTGTCACACAGAAGTACAGCATAGGGAAAAGAACCAGATTCTCCTTGACCTAAAAACACCTACAGATTGTGAAGTCTTACATTATAAGATTTGTGATTTGAAGCAAGCAAGTGGAAGATAATGAATGCTTTAGGAATCCAACTATAAAGTATCTATTTTGTCTGAAGCATTCATGTTATCTGACTAACTATATTTAGTCTGCAATTATAGTATTGAGCATTGAAAATCCCAATCTATGGATAGAAACAAAAGTGTGCTCATTAATACTGGATTAAATAGAATTTTAGATATTTTAACAAATTAAAAATAAATCATGCACACACAAAATATATTTTACCTATTTAATTCTCACACATTGTTCATATTACACCAAGGGTATGTCTACACAGCAACATTATTTCAAAATAACGCTAGTTATTTCGAAATAACTTAGGATATGTCTACACTTGCAGCCTATTTCGGAATAGGGCTGCAAATGTAAGCATTCGGAATTGCAAATCAAGCCCGGGATTTAAATATCCCACGCTTGATTTGCATCTTCGCCGGGCGCCATTTTTTTTTTTTTTTTTTTTTTTTACAAGTTCGAATAACTGCCTGCGTCTACACGCAGCAGTGAACGGCGTTAAATAAAGCCCTATTTCAAACTACCTGTTATTCCTCCTGCAATGAGGTTTAACAGGTAGTTCAAAATAGGGCTTTATTTCGAACGCCCGTTTCACTGCCGCATGTAGACGCGGGCAGTTATTCCGGGCTTGTAAATTTCAAAAATGGCGCCCAGCCGGGAAGATGCAAATCAAGCGCAGGATATTTAAATCCCGGGCTTGATTTGCAATTCCAAATGCTTACATTTGCAGCCCTATTCCGAAATAGGCTGCAAGTGTAGACACAGCCTTAGTCTGTGTCCAGACAGCAAGCAGTTAGTTCGAAATAATGTATCAAGCTGCAGGACTTCTTACTCCAACTCCTGTAACCCTTATTGTACGAGGAGTAAGGGAAGTCGGAGGAAGAGTGCTCTATTTTGAAATAAGTGCTATGTAGACCCTCCCAATTTCGAAATAAGCTATTTTGAAATAAATTACGCAATTGCTGTAGCTCCATTTGCATAGTTTATTTCAAGTTAAGCCGTGCTGTGTAGATGCACCCTAAGTTGCTACACGGACAGGCCATATTGAGGCTATGCTTTTTTAAAACAATGGAGTAAATCCAGAATTTGGCCCATATTACACAGATATTTACAACATATAAATGAATAAAATGTGTACAATGGTTTATGAACAATGTTTTAAAAATGCTCTAATTTAGAATTACTATTTGAGGAATTCAAAGTGCTTTACACTATCGATTAGGCTTCCCAATTTGCCAGCTATTTCTAGGGGTGCTTCTACACAGCACTCTAAACTCGAAATAAGATATGCAATTTGCACTATGCAAATTGAGTATCTTATCACGAATCGATTTCAAAATAGCTTATTTTGAAATTTGGCACGTCTACACAGCACCAAATTTTGAAATAATGCGCTATTTCAGGCCATCCCTTACCCCTTGTGCAACAAGGTTTACTGGGGTGGCAAAATAGCACGCTCGTTATTTAAAAAAATATTTCAAAATAACAGGCGGCTTGTTTAGATACAGGGTAGCTATTTCAGGACACCTCTGGTATCCTGAAATAGCTGTGTAGTGTAAACATACCTTAGGAAGAAAATCTGCTCTTCCCTCTCCCCTTTTCTTCTGTTCAGGTAAAATGTTCAGCTACACCACTGCATTTCTCTTCCCAAAGTGCCCCTTATTAAGCATTCTAAATCTTTGTAATCTGTGGGATAGATATGTTTTATTATCTTAATTTTGTAGCTCAAAAACCAGAAAAGTTACAGGATTTGCCCAAAGTCACGCAGCAACTCAGTACTACAACAAACAATAGGGTCTCACAAATCCTGACTTTCTCATATTCCACTCTAATCATGGTTCAGAACCATTTTTTTTTTATCACTGTCTTCTACCATAGGATTTTATTTGCTTTTAAAAGGGAACTTTTTTTGCATTTGAAATAAAAAAGATAGGAAATAAAAACATTAAATCCCTAAAGAAATGGGTTTTTGTTTGGCATAATTATGGAGCTGTCTGTCCATCCACCTCAGGTAGTGCCCATAACCTTGGTTTCTGCACAGCTATCATCTTTGGCTTAATTATGCATTGCAGAGATTTTTTTTCCATGATAACTCAGATTCAGCTTTAGACTTGCATGCAGGATCATTATATATTAAGCACTATGGTGGCCCATGCTGTAAAAACAGAGAAAGACATGGTTCCAGCACCAAGCCAAATCTAGAAGATGGTACTGCTCAGATACAGTGAACCTGATTTTCAGAAGTTGGATTTATTTTTATTTGATGCAGTTTTGTTGCAGTAGCATTTCAGAAATATTACAACACATCTTTCTATTTTAAGTAGAAGTAGATAAGCTGTGACAGAGAATATCCTGTCTTGAATAATAAGTCTATTCAGCAATTAGCATAAAAGGCAAGGACAATTATTAGAAAATATGTGATAGGTAAATGGATTTATATGAGAAAGTATTCCCCATAAGAAAGGCCCTTTTAAGGCAATGATTTCAGTATATACTATAGGAGCTGTCATAATGTTCAAGTGCTAGTAGTGTCAAACACACACACACACACACACACACACACACACGAAGGGTAGAAGTCCCCCCACCTCTCCTGTTATGCAAAGAAAAGCTAAGAAACATGTTTGCATTTGGATTAGATGGTCTTACCTAGCAAAGTTCAACCTTCACGTAATTAGCTATTTGACAAGTTCTATTATTATTTTCACCACAGACATTCGAAGTCTACACTCTACAGAGCGATACTTAATAGCAACAACAAAGAAAGAACGAAACAGATTTACCCCTCTCCACACTGAAGTACAGTTTTAGTCAAAAATTAGCATGTAAAATGTTTCTTTACTCAGAAGACCTGCTCCTTGTGCGAGGCTAAGTCGCAGCTACTTACTTTAGTGACTTCCCCCCAAAAGTTTTTACTATTTCCTCCTCTCCTGTCAGTCCTGGAAAGCTAATATAGCCATGACAGAGTGTAGTGGAATTTTCCCTCATGCATTATCTGGAGACTTGTTAACTAAATTCTAAATGCTTTAGATTCTCCAAGACAGAACCTGGAAGGATAACAAATTTTCAACTAAAACAAAAATCCACATTTACAAGACATGTTTTATCCACTCTTCTATATGTAGAAATATGGATGACTTATGCCAAACATACCACAAGACTAAACTGTTTTCATAGCAAATGTTTGTGTAAAGGTGAGAAATGTGGAAATGTTCAATCATGCTGGTATGTCATTCATGAAAATGCTTGTTAGTAAGAAAAGACTCAGGTGATTTGGACATGTCAAGCAAATGCCAGATTACAGTATCCCCGAAATGTGTGCTATACTCTGAATCTCACAAAGTGTCGGGATGCTTGCAAGGATGTCTTAGTATCCTAGTCTCTGTGGATGACTGGGAACGATTGTGGTTGGCACAGTCAGCTTGTGGACGGAGGCATTGCAAGGTGGACTGGACTAAGCTTTGTGATGACTGGCATCAGGAGAAGGAAAGAATCTGCTATTCAGATTTTGAGCCTTGCTAGTGCATGGGAGTACCTGACCTGTGGATAGGATTATCACTTGCACACTGGACTCAGTAGTCAAAGAAGTCATCAGTGCATACACCATTCTCTGTAAAGAGCAAAGGTTCATTATTAAATATTTTAGCCGGTGGAGAAAACAAGCGTACATCTCAACTGTACTAAAAAATGGATACCACCCACTGAAAGTCACTCTCCTCTGATTTTTTTTTATTATCTTGTTACTCTTAACACCTAGAATGATTATAAGTAAATATATTTACTTCCTGCAGTTGACAGCACTTCATATCTGGTTGGTTTCATTAACCTTTCTGTACAATTAGTTAGTCCTTGATCTTGCATGTTGATCCCTGTGGAGTCAGTGGAACTGTGCGTATGCATTATTTGCCAAAGGAAGAAAACTGCCATCAGTTGTTTATTTCTAGACTTTTTAAGAGTGGGGTGACCATATTTCCCTATCGTGAATATGGGGCACCTGGTAAAATTGCTCAAATTCAAGCGAGTGCAATGGCAATCAATAAGAACAATGCAGTATCCTCCCCCTCACATGCTATAAAAACTCCTGGGTTCAGTGGGAGAAAGGGGGCCATGAGAATCTGGGCTAAGGGGGAGGGCTCCCAGGTATATGTGTTGTCAGGGACAACGGGTGAGGGGTGACATGGGGGCCATTGGCCGTGTGACTTCCCCCTCCAACGGAGCACCATAGGGCTGGGGTGCTTTACTTGTGGCTGCTGCAGAAACATGGAGCGCAGCCGGCTGAGGGAGAAGGCAGCTCAGCAGGGGGTGCAGTGGAGCAGGCTGCTGGGCCACTTTGTATCCTGCTGCCTCAGTGAGTATGGGGGGGGCGGCAACCTCTGCTGCCATCCTGAGTCAGGCCCCATAATCCCCCAGGTCCCTCCCATCCATAGGACAGTTGAGGTAGCTGCTGTGGGCCCCTCCAAAACACGAAGCCTGGGGTGGCTGCCCCCCATTCATCCTATGGACAGGATGGCTCTGGCTCAGGGGGCAAGCAGGGGGTAGCTAGGGGCAGTGTACAGCCAGGGAGTAGCTCAGGGTGCAGGCAGGAAGTAGCTAAGGGCTGTGTGCAGCCACGGAGTAACTCAGGGTATGTCTACACTGCCACCCTAGTTCGAACTAGGGTGGCTAATGTAGGCATTTGAACTTGAAAATGAAGCCCGGGATTTAAATATCCCAGGCTTCATTTTCATGTTCCCGGGCGGGCGCCATTTTTAAATGCCCGTAGTTCGAACTACCTGCCCGCGGCTACACACGGCATGGACTAGGTAGTTCGAATTAAAGCTCCTAATTCGAACTACCGTTATTCCTCCTGCAAGGCGGCAGTGTAGACATACCCCCCAGGGAGAAGGGAGGAGGTAGCTAGGGGCTGCGCGTAAGCAGGGGCATAAGCCAAGGGGAAGGCAGGGGTTAGCTAGAGGCTGTGTGGACAGGGGTACTTCATGGGATAGGGATGGGGTAAGTAGAGGCTGTTTGCCAGGAGGGCTTCCCTGCGGCCCTTGTGCCCTTAGGGCTTTGCCAGCCATGCAGCTGAGTCCCTCACCCCTGCGACTCTTGAATGGCTGTGTGAGAAAAGGGATCTGGAAGCGGAGAGGCAGCTTCAACCCCCTTTATCAGCAGCAGCAGGAAAGGAGGGAGAGTGGCTGCTTATGCCTTGCTGCCAGAGGAGCAGCTGCCCACTGCCCAGCTCTAGCTTCCCACCTCCAAACTGGCCAGGGGTAGGGGAGAGAGTGGAGGTGTCTGCAGGTCCGTCCAAAGAGTTTGCGGGGCCCAAGCAGGACACTGAGAGCGGGGCCCCGGGCCTGGCCAGTGGATGGTGAATGCTCAGCAGTGTGGGGCCCCAAAAGTTACTCGCCTTGCTCACGTTGCCCTAGGGCCGGGCCTGGGTGTCTGTCCATGGGACTGCACGGCTCTTCCATTGAAGTTTGGGTGGCAATATCCCCTGTGCCCCCAAGCTCTGCCAATGGGCCTGGGAGCTTCTGCTGCTTGGGGAGTTTCGGGGATCCAGGATTCAGCCCTGCCACTCCCGGCTTTGTGGGGGGAGGAAGGGATTGGAACTTCAGCCCCTTGGCTCCTGCTTTCAGCCCTGCAGTGTCTGCAAGGCCTTGGGTCTTGAGGCCTTGGGGGAGGAGCGTGCTGGGAATTGGGGCTTCCCAGACAGGGGGATGGATGGGGTCACCGGGCATCAGAGCTTCTGCCCAGGGTGGGGAAGAGGCGTGATGGGGTTTGAGGCCTCAGCTGGCAGGGAGACACACGCCACAGATTGGGTCTTTAGGGATAGGGCAGAGGGCATGTCAGGGATCGGGGCTTCAGCCTGGGGATGCTGGGAATTCAGTGTAGGGGAGGCTATCAGGGATCAAGATTTCCACCCCACGGCAGGTGCCAGGGATCAGGGCTTCAGCCCCATGGCCTGAAAGGGCTGGCAGATCCCTTTCCATTTGAGAAACCCTACACATGGGAAAGTGTGACACACACTCCTTAATCACTCCCCCCCATACAGGCTGCCTCTTTTCTGCTTTCTGTCCTTCTGCCTCTGAACCCTGCCTGCTCTCATTCACCTGCCAGCCACAAGCAGGAGGCTGCTATGGCTGTGCTGAACGCCAACTGAGCAGCAGGGAAGCAAAAAATACAGGACAAGTTGTTCTTTTTTTTTTTTTTTTTAAAGGTAGGACACCTGAAAAAGGGTTTAAATAAGGGACTGTCCTTTTAAAAGTGGGACAGATGGTCACCCACTGTCTATATAAAAGACAATTATCCAACTTGTTGAGTTATAACAAACAAATAACATGCACTGAAAATTGTGCATTACTGAAAGCAAAAATCAGCACACCCAAAATTTCTTCTATCTAACTGCACTAAAAATTGTATTTATAGCCCTCAGTAGTTGTTGAATCAGGGCTCGAGCTGCCTGAAATGTTTAGGATGGATTTTCAGTTCAGTACTGGGAATGCTATTTCATCTTCTTATATTGGTAAATGAAAAGTTATGAACCTGAATTTTCTCACTAAACCCTGAAAACATGAACTATTGCAATATATTTGGTATGTTTCCGGTTCCACAAGCTCAATATTAGAATAAAGAGCAGTAACTATCAACAATTTTAATATTTCTGAGAACATTTTTGGAACATGGCAGGGAACTCTTGATATTATCATTCTTTGATTAAGAATGATTAATTCTGTTACTGATCACTGTAGGGAGATAGATTTTATTCAGATTTCCAAAGAGACTCTTAATATCTTCTTTCCATTTCTCCACATCTGAATCTCAGATGCATTTTTATGTGACACATTTAGGCTTACTGATAATAAAAGAGGAACATTTTCTGAGACTATGAAAGCAATCAGTGGAAATGATCTTTCATAAAATGAAAACACAGTATCTGAAAATACATTTATCCCTTCAACAACGTTTGGACTGAACTTTCCAAACATTGAGCAAAATAAAAAGGTCACCAATATGAGTTCTACTCTGATCTCAGATATACATGAGTAAAGCCACATGAGGCCCCAATCTTATGACTGAAGAATTTACAATCCAGTAAATTCAACAGAAATTGTTCCTCCTTAAGAACTGTCAGGTTGGGACAATAATTTGTTAAACAGCTACTACACTCAATAGATGCACTAACATGCACCTAGAATGGAGCACTAATTCTTTCCAGAGACCTCAAGCATTTGCAAACACAAGTACATTTTCCAAATGCTATGGCACCACTTACACTGTATGCACTGACAGTTCAGTTGGCCTTCCTGTTTCTCTAGTCTCCTATTTCCTATTTCCTATTTTCTTATGCCACTTCCTAGGTTTGGAGCATCTTTCTTGATTATAGTCTGGTTCATGCCTTGGAGATACTCAGCATGTGGGCTGTGGAGAGGCAGGCTATGTAGCTTGCTTTCTGTAGTATACTTAATTCCTTTGGCAGCTGATACAGTGGGGTTCATGGGCAATGAGGCTCCACCTCCCCCCCCATACCCTTTAGGATTAAGAACATCCTCCTGAAGGATCAGTCTCTGCATTCTTTGCACACGCAACTACAGAGAAGGGAAAATTTCCAGCATTCTCCCACCCACCCACAATCAGGCTCTACCTGTGTCATGCCACATCCCTCTCCTTCACATCCCATAATTTTTGTGCTTAGCCTCCATTGTCAAGCTCCATCACAGTCTTAATTCAAAACACTATCTCTAAACATTTTTTCACTAAATTAAAATAAATACATACAATATGTACATGTAAGAAGCTTTTGTTTTTACAACCTTCTCCCTTCCCACTACTCTGTCTCTTAGCATTTGTTTTGTTGTGTCTTACTTAATTTGAGAGTGCCTCAGGACAGGGATTGACCACTGATTTACTTATCTATAAAGCACTATGCATTCCTATGCACAGAATACATAAGGAATAAATAATATAATGCAACTCAGAGGGAAGGAGTTGAAAACAAGAATAACTTCAGTATTCAAGAATACTTTCAGGGTAGTTAAGCACTGGAATAAATTGCCTAGGGAGGTTGTGGAATTCTATCACTGTAGATATTTAAAAGCAGATTAGATGGGCATCTATCAGAGATGTTCTATATGGTGTTTGGTCCTGCCGTGAGTGCAGGGGACTGGACTCGATGACCTCTCGAGGTCCCTTCCAGTTCTAGTGTTCTATGATTCTATGATTCAGAGGGCTGGTATGATATAAGTTTAGTGCTCAGTTCCTTTTAAGGTTAAGGAATTGATAAAAAGTGGCATTTGAAGCTGGCAGCTATTTTGGTCTTGTCACCTTTTAGGAGTAATAGCTTAAAGATGTAAAGAAATTAAATAGTCACATTAACTTCTATTCTTTAGCTGCTGTGTCTCAGGAATCTGAGTGGGACTGTGACTCATCTCCCACAATCTGGGCTACATTCACCGATATCCTTTTTTCCACTTCTTCCTCCCTCCTCACAAATGTCTGCACTCTAATAGCATATCTCCCTCAGCATACAGCCTGGGTGGATGCTGATCTCCACAGCTGCCATCAAACCTACTTTATTGGATCAGGAAGTAGGAGTGTCACAAGAGCAGCACACCTTCAATTTACACACTGGAAATGAGCAAGTCAAATCTAGGGATCACTTGGGTCTTTAGAAGCTGTGGAAATCAGGTTCTTACTACAGCTCTGGAATTTGGTCTCTTTTATACTAGTTCAGCAGAGGAGTGATACAATATATGCTTTAAGAAACAGAATAGAAGTCTGCCATTGATACTCTCCAGCTTCCAACCTTATAGTGGTGAAAAAAATCACATCACTGGGGAAGGGGGATCTTTACACAGGGGCAGAAAAGAATCGAGAGACTTCAAGTGATTCCACAACACCCTGTACTGAGTTGAAATAATCCATCCAAATATTATCTATGAGTGTGAATCATTTCCCTCTTAATTTTTCCTCAAGCTTACAAAGTTTCCAGTCTTTCGTTTATAAGTCATTTGAAAGCTAGTATTAGCTATTCCATGGGAAAATAACCGTCAGGCTCATTATTGGAGAATAAAAGTTGACAGGAGCCTTGTTCAGACATCATTAATTGCATTACAAAGCACCCACACTTATTCAAACTAATACAAATGCTTCATCATCCTTGTAAAAATCTGGAAGGGTTTGCCTGGCAAGACAGCGCAATTCTGAATTCAACAAAGTAAGAAGGAAACATTCTCATTACATCAAGGGTTTGCTTTGTAACTGAATTCATTCACTGCTAAAAAGAAGTAAAAATATTTTTCTATAACATTCCACAGCTAACAGTTTGCAGTGGAAACATCTTCCTTTGCTACTAACTTACTGATAAGATAATAGAATACAGAGAGAGCACTTATCTCTTAGTATGAGAGTGCTCTGGTACAACGAGTTGAAGTTAAAACAGGACTGAGCACACAGATAAGGCACTGGAAATGCTGCATTGCCACTGCCGCACTTGACCAGGTAGCAGAAAGTCTCAGGTAACTCGCAGGCTCTACTGTAGGTGTTAAAGAGCCTGGATCATATCCTCAGTGAAGACTATAGTGTATTCCCATATGCAGCCATAAAACTTGCTACATAAAAGTTACTCAGATTTATAGAACCTTTCATATCCGCAGATACCTGCTTCATACCCACGGGCACCCGGTCAACAGATGTAGATGCGAATATCTGCGGCTCAATAATGTGGATACAAATTTTGTATCCACTCGCAGCTCTACAGATATAGCATATCACAACAACAACAAAAAACCCACCCAAAAAGCAGTTTATAATTAAAACATGATTATAGAAAACCCACCACCAGGGACTATAATGATTATACTGCTGTACAAAAAACAGGGATAAGGTGTGAAAAACAAAATCTGTGGCCCTGTAAAACCACAAAGCCCATGGTACAGAGCATTCCCTTTACCCAAAACCCACTTCTGGCCAAAGTCTGATACTGCAATTAATTATATGGAATAAAGGACCTGCTTCTGTACATTGGGCTCTATAGTTTTTTCTGGTCCCTAGATCCTCATTTACTTGGGGCCACAGACCACATTTAGTTTCTATACCATTTTATGCCTCATTGTCTGTCTGTCTCTCCACACCTCTGGCTGATGCACAGATTTTTTCCCCTTCTATGGTGCCATAGCATGAATGCAATCTCCCAAAATTTGAATTCTGGAAACCATGACATTTTGTTTCAAATAAATATTAGGCCCAATTCTGGTTATAAAAAGCCAGAACTAGTCCTGAAGTTATTACATCTCGACATATATGTCTGCAATAGGTATCTGGTATTTATACTATAAATATCATATTGTTTGATGCAGAATTTACTGAGTGAGTTTTTCTGCCATGATTTGCAGGACTCAGACTACATGATCATAGTAGTCCCTTCTGCTTTTACAATCTATTACTTTCCAGAGATTAATTTAGTGTTTGTTTAGAATCCCTATAACATTTCCCAGGCCTGTATAAAAATGAATATTAAACTTCCTAATAAAGTCTTTCCACCCAATAAATCAATAATACTGTGATCTGTACTTGACTCAGATTATTTTATTTTCTCTACTCACAACAGACTAATTGGCTGGGTCTAAAACAAAGGTAGAATAAGATCCATTAATATCTACCATGCACATTTAATAGGCAACAAAGTGATGAGTAGCTCTTTTCTACAAAGTGGTTTTTCACACCCAAAACACTTAATCTCTCAGTTTCAGGTATCCATTACATGTAAACTGGTTATAAGGGATCTCATTAGTTACGGAGTTTAGGATATGGATGTTTTAAATTGGAGGTAATATAATAATTATAGAGAGACAGGAACTTGAAAGGAGAAACACTTATCTCTATGTACTAGCAACCTTGAAAAACAAACAACAGACAGTAGCCTTGAGCAAAACCTACTGTGTAGCTAGTGGTATGTACCAATGACAAATTGAATTGGAATCCAACTGAAATTAAATGCCAGATTATCTGAATTTAACATTTCAACTCTAACTTCTGCCCTAATGAGCACATAACAGCAGCAATATGTGCTTCTTAACTATTGGGCGTATATGCAAAAGGCTCTGGGTGTGAGATAATAATGCTAGTTATGAAAAATATAAATGGACAGGGAACTCAAGATAAGCTGCAAAATGAGAGATAACAAAGCTGGTTATATAGGCAGAGTTATAGGCACAGATCAACAAATGAGTGATGTGAAATCGTATCATAACATTTTCCTTAAATTACTAGTCATATTGTGAGGACTGAGTAGTATATGATCACACTTGAGAATCTGCCTTGAAAGCTAAATAACTTGTTCTTAGTATTCTTTGCCAGTGTGCTCCCAGCAGTTGCAATAATATTAGGTGTTTCCTATGGTAAATACAGGGAAATTTAGACAGTACAGCAAATACAGAAAGAACCGCCATCTATTTATCTAATGCAAAACTGGCAAGCTTAGAACCTATTTTATATGGACCCCATTTTCCTCAAACTGAGGGCCTCAAAACCTTTAACGTATGTATCCTCACACCAACGCTGTGGGACAGGGTCATATTGTTATCCTCATTCAAAATTTAAAATTATTTAGTCAAGTTAGATATCTTAGGTAACCAGGCCTGATGAAATGCATCCTAAATACTCAAGGAACTAAGTGAGGAGATACCTAAACGATTAGCTGTTTTCTCTGAAAAATCATGGAAAATGGGAGAGACTCCAGAAGACTGAAAAAAGGCAAATATAGTGCCCATCTATAAAAAGGGAAATAAGGACAACCCAGGAAACTACAGACCAGTCAGCTTAACATCTGTACCAGGAATGATAATGGAGCAAATAATTAAGGACTCGATTTACAAACATCTAGAAAATAATAAGGTGATAAATAACAGCATGGATTTGTAAAGAACAAATCATGTCAAATCAACCTGATAGCTTTCTTTGACAGGATAACAAGCATTGTGGATAAGGGGGAAGAGGTAGATGTGGTATATCTAGATTTTAGTAAGGCATATGATATAGCCTTGCATAATCTTCTCATAATCAAAATAGGGAAATACAACTCAGATGGAGAAACTATAAAGGTTGGTGAATAAATGTTTGGATAACCATTCCCAGAGATTAGTTATCAATAGTTCACCGTCTATCTGGAAGAAGTGGGGTTTCACAGAAATGAATTCTTGGTCCAGTTCTGTTCAATATCTTCATCAGTGATTTAGATAATGGTAAAGTTTGAGAATGATACCAAGCTGGAAAGGGTTGCAAGTGCTTTTGAGGATCGGATTATAATTCCCAATGATTTGGACAAACTGAAGAAATGGTCTAAGGTAAATAGGATGAAATTCAATAAGGACAAATGCAAAGTACGCTGCTTAGGAAGGACCAATCAGTTACTCACATACAAAATGGGAAATGATTACCTAGGAAGGAGTACTGCAGAAAATGATCTAGAGGTTATAGTGGACTACAAGATAAGTATGAACCAACAGTTGATACTGCTGCAAAGAAAGCAAACATAATTCTGAAATGTATTAATAGGGGTTGTAAGCAAGACATGAGAATTAATTATTCAGCTCTACTCCATGTTGATTAGGCCCCAACTGGGATATTTTCTCTAGTTCTGGCTGTCACACTTCAGGTAAGATGTGATCAAATTGGAAAAAGTCCAGAGAAGAGCAACAAAAATGATTAAAGATCTATAAAATACGACCCATGAGGGAAGATTGAAAGAACTGGAAAAGAGAAGACTGACAGGGAACATGGTAACAGCATTCAAGTATCTAAAAGTCTGTTATAAGGAGGAGGGAGAAAAATTATTCTAATTAACCTCTGCTGACAGGACAAGAGGCAGTGAACTTAAATTACATCAAGAGTAGTTTAGGTTGGACATTAGGAAAAACTTCCTAACTGTCATGGTGGTTAAACACTAGAATAAATTTCCTAGGGAGGTTATGGAATCTCCAACATTGGTGATTTTTAAGAGCAGGTTAGGCAAACATCTGTCAGGGATGGTCTGGATGGTGCTTGGTCCTCCCACATGTGCAGGGGACTTGACTTGATGACCTCTTGAAGTTTCTTCTAGTTCTATGATCCAATGATTTTCAGACTGGAAACTGAGGCACATAGAGACTAGGGCTATGTCTACACTATGGGCTCAACTAGACTACGCTAAAGTGTTGAAAGAAGATATGCAAATTCCGTGGGAATTGCATATCTTCTTCTGATCTCACTTTCAAAAGAGGAGCTTTCGAAAGTGAAAGTAGTTTGGACGTGGCTTTTTCGGCGACCCCCTCCCCTTTTTCAAAAAGCCACGTAAACCTTATTTTTTGAGGAAGAGCGGTTTTTTTGAAAAGGGGGGGTTTCACTGAAAAAGCTGCGTCCAAACTACTTTCCAATGGAATTTGCATATCCTCTTTCGACACTTTAGTACAGTCTAGATGAGCCCTACATGTTTTCCGAAAAAACTTCACTTACGTCCATACTGCAATTGCGTTCTTTTGAAAAAAATCAAAAGAACACAGGGGTTTTTCTGACATTGGTAAATCTGTTTCTATGAGGAAGAGCTCTTTTGGGAAAAGGTGTGCGTGGACGGGGAAGAGGGAGTTCTTTTGAAAGAAGAGCAAAAAGGAAAAAGCACAGGTGCCCTGGTGGCCACTCCATCGATAGTAATCACAGCTTAAATGCAAGATAGAGTCCATTAAGTGTCTCCCCATCCCAAATTTTTAAAAGTAATGCAAGAAATAATTTAGATGTGACAAATTCTTTTAGGACTGTACATTTAATAGATAAAATGATACTACACACTGATAATGGTGTGTCCCTGACAGTCAGTGTAATTAGGCAAGCCAGTATAACTCTGGAAACAGTTAAAAGTGAATGAGAGAATTTTGTTTAGTTTAGTTTTTTCCCCTTGCCTCGTTTCTCAATAGAGCATATTTTTTCCTTCCCATTTTTAGCTTTGTCAGCAGTTGAAGGCCTACTGTATATCAGTGACAACACTAACCTAAATCATTAAGGAAGAATTGCACCATTAAAGAGCTCTCAACTCATTTAAGGTAATAAAATAAGTCACACTAGATACAGGTATGCAGACACTTTTTACCCAGCTGGAATGATGGCTGTTTTATCATCCCTGTGCTCATCTTTCCACTGCCCCCCTTCCCATATCCTCCTTTAAGAAACAGTCAGGTATGGCATATAGCATCAGTCCTAATTTCAATAGAAAAAGGCCAAGAGACAGTAATTTTGAAATAACATAAGAGTTAATAACCATCTTCAAAGAAATCAGAATCTTCTGATGTTGAATCTGAAATATACTGGGTAAACTGAAATGCAAATATTTCAGCTGCAACAACAGCACCAAGATACTCTAAACAATTTCAGGGCAGTTAAGATTTGAGGCCTATCTGCTTGCTTGAAGCTATTGTCTAATGGGTAAGTGGAAGCTCACCATTACTTCTAATTTAGAAAATATTGTAAGTGCTTCTTACAAGCACTAAATATAATGTAATCTGGGAGCTGGAAAGAACTGTTCTTGCATAGTAACATTATTTAGGGAAACAAACTCTATGCAGCCACATCCTATGGCATTTTTTCCCCCCAGGAGCACACATTTTTTTAAAGGACACTGGCAGTTTTCTCTACTTTCTCCATCTTGGAAGTTGTTGTTGTTGGTTTTTTTTACTGTCACATGGGAAGGTTTCTGTGTCTAACTGCTTCCACTGGTCAGAAATCATATCGAATATAATGGCATAACTACCTTTAGATCTACTTACTATACTAGTAACAGGGGCCAAGGATTGGCCAATATAATTACATTTTTCTGTTGGATAGCTACATCCTTCATTCTTCCTGGGGTAACCATGTGATCAAAGTACAGGTTGGACCTGCCTGGTCCAGCACCCTGAGGACCTGACTGGTCCCGGATCTGGGATTTTTCCACAGAAGGGGAGGTCATTTCTGGTCTTCCTGCTGCCAACACCTCTTGCCCTTCTCCACTTCCATAGGCTTCCTGGCTCCCCCGCCTTGCAGTCCCACACCCACCCGCAGCCCAGCTGAACCATGCACCAAGTCTAGCTTGCCCCCTGCAGCCCAGCTGAGCTGTGCACCAGCTCCCACTACCCCTGCAGCCCAGCTGAGTCACGCCTGGGCTTCTTCACTCCTACCCACCCCCTGCAGCCCAGCTGGATCACGCCTCGCCCCCCTGCATTCCACCGGGCTTCTGGCCACCCTCATAGCGTGCCGGGACTCTCCGATCCTGGAATATCCTTTTGGACCATGGCTGTTCCTGGGCCAGAGAATTCTGGCTCATAGAGGTGCTACCTGTATAGGAGTGTGAATATGTCTTCTAAAGGCGTTTACTGTTAATGTATGTTACTAGGAGAACCCTTCCAGCACTGACCACACTTTCACAAAAAGGAGAGTTAAATATGTGATTTAAAAATTAAAGAGATACATATGCCTGAACACACATTTAGGGTGAAAAAAGTGTGTCTGTCAACACTTCCATCACAAACTCAGTGTTTTCAGGACTTAATACCACAATATTTTTCTTTTTAAACAAGTATTTCAATGTAGTGCTGGGGAAAATGCCAAATGGAGAGCTCTGGTGTCATCCTCTGTTTATCTACAGGACAGGCAGGCCTGTCAACACTTGAGCGCTCTAATTAGGGACATTTGGAAAGAAAAAAACAGGAGCACAACTTCAAAGTCTTCTGAAATACAATGGACCGGTGAGTGTTTCAGAGAGAAAAACTAGACACATGGAAATAGTTTGCTAAACAAAACCTGCAAGAGCAGCCATGTATTCCCCTCAAGCTGGGGCAGTACTGACTATCTTTACAAAACAGATTCTTTTGGTCCCAGATTTTTATATACAAATCCAGAGTTTGGCCATTGGAAGGTGCCACAAGACAGGTGAACTAATAAAATTAGCAACAGTCTGGCTAAGTGTTTATAACTTTCAAAGATAATCTCTCCAGGCTTACTATACGTTTCTACACTGCCATTCCTTCTTCTGCTCCCAACAAATTTTCCTAGTGGAATGCCCTCTAGACACTACTGCCTTTCCCTAGGCATATAGCTACAGATCTGCATGCAATCTCACACTGTCTCCAGATAGGCCATAAGTGGGCAATACAATGGTGGCGGTTTGCTAGGGTTAGCCCCAGGTGGGCTGCTGCGGCTATATTTATCTTTGCCTCCACTGGTACTGGCAAGCACAGCTCCGGTTGGCTGCAAATCATCATTCTCAGCCAGTGGGAGTGGCGGGAAGTGGCATGGACCAGAACACTGCTTCCTTCAGCTCTCATTGGCCAGGAACTGTTATCCGCGGCCAATGGGTGCTGCAGTTGCCCATGCCCTGTGGAGGTGCAGGTAAATGTAGTGGTGGTGGCCCACCAGGGGATAACCCTGGTGGACTGGATCCAGCCTATGGACCAGTATTTGTGTACTCCTGAGATAGGCTGAGGGGTGAACCACATTGCAACACAGCTACTCTGCTACCACATGCAGGCAGCTACTGACTGAATCCAGAAAATATTTTTTTAATCCAGAAAAATGTAGAGAAAGAACACAAGGAAATATAGCTGATCTAGGAATGAAACCATATTCTTCAGAAAAATCTATACATGATATAAAATACAGTTTAGCAACATAGATTGCTGTGAGCACATGACCCCTGGGCTTCATTCTCCATCTTGGCTCCACAATTAATACAATTCCAGTACAAGGTCTCAGCCCTGATAGTTCAAAATTGTCCATGGGATTGGACTCAGGTACATGGCAGGTCACCTAGCCCTGAATATCTATCACATTCTACCAGAACAATGAAATTGTTGACAAAGGGAGAAGTCTTAGGGCCTCATGAGGCAGAACTTTCAAAAGAGCTGAGCTTAGATTTAGAAACATGTCTGTGCAAGAAAATCACCACTGAACAAATCATTTTTAGAACATTTTCTGAGCATAGGAAATTGTCATGCCTGATCTCAGCCTAAGAGCATGTAAACCAACCAATAGAATAGAATAGAATAGAACTGGAAGGGAACTAGCGAGCTCATTAAGTGCAGTCACTGGCCCACATGGCAGGACCAAGCACCATTTAGCTCATCCCTGATAGATGTTTATCTAACTTGCTCTTAAATATCTCCAGTGATGAAGATTCCACAACTTCCCTAAGCGATTTATTCCGGTGCTTAACCACCTGGACAGTTAGGAAGTTTTCCCTAATGTCCAACCTAAACCTCCCTTGCTGAAATTTAAGCCCATTGCTTCTTGTCCTATAATCAGACGTAGAGGTAAATAATTTTCTCCCACTTCCATATAACATCCTATTAGGTACTTGAAAACTGCTATCATGTCCCCTCATAATTTCTCTTTTCCAAACTAAACAAACCCAATTCTTTCTTTTTATTTAATTATGTTTTTAATAAAAGTTTGCCAGGTCTAGCTCATAGGGTTAGAAAAATGGTCAGATTGTCTGTCTCCTGCACCATATGCTCTGTTTCACTTACAAAAGAGGGATGTAGAATCCAGTTCTGGTTACCTAATTCTGAGGAACAGCCAGCCCCCAAAACAACTCAGGGCTGTAGCTAGGAAGATATAAATCATGCCACAGATTTAGGGTCCTTAATAGACCCTCCATCACCAGACAATGGAGTAGCACAGTGAAGCTCCGCCACTCTCCCTCTCTAGTTTCTGTCATGTCCAGGGCATGCTGGGCAGAATTCCTGTCTGGGAATTTGTAACAGGGAATTCTGTCTGGGAATTTGCAGCTGGATTAATACCTGTGTACACCTGAATGGTGGAAAGTGTTGGTAATGCGGTATGAACAATATGACCCTGAGTCTCTCATAGTTTTAAAGCAGAACATTAGTACAAATGATTAATAATTGGCTAACTGCACACAAATAGCAACTTATTTTAATAAGTCTTTCAGTGAAGTTACTTATAGCAGTATCCTTACATGAATGGACAGCAAGGCCGGGAAGCCAACAAATAGTGCGTAAGAGACAGAGACATATACAATAGTGGGTCTCAAACTGTGGTACATGTACTAGTGATGCGACATTAACTGCAGTCAGGTGGTAGGCAGATTGGTTAAAAGAAAGCAGTCTCAGAAAAAGAATGCATTACAATTGCACTGATTAAAATTACAGAGGCGATAGGCCAAGTTCTGAATTTTCAGTGTGGCATGCTAGTTCTTATAATGCTAGTTCTTATAGAGAACCAGTGCTCTGTGTGAGATCAACACCCCCTCAGCATTACATAAATGTCTGCTTTATAGAAATCACAAACCATAACACAAACCCAGAGCGCAGGGTTGAGGAACCATTATGTTTAGCTGAGTGAAAAATTAGCCCTTTTGGGGAAAAAAAAAAAAGATTTACACAACAAATTTTATGGGTCCTAAGGATTCATTATAGTCAGTTGGGTAAATAATGCATGGTTAAAAACTTGCGTAAGTAGTCATTTGGAGCTATACATGGCCTATTGTGCCCACTTTCCTATATTTCCATAGAATATTTTTTTCTATCTTTATTATCAATACTACTTAAGGTTTCACATCAAGCAAAAGACTTTGTGTTCAAAGAATGTAATTTACCCCACTGAGCCTTCTTATACAAAAAGATGCAGTAGCAGTCTCCAGACATGGATAAGTTTACTGTATATCAATTTTTTTGCAGGACACACATACACATGATAGAAGTATTTCTAGTGTTTATTCCAAATTTGTTTGGCTTATTGGAATTAGAGAGGTTTGTTTTGTTTTTTTTAAATTTAATAGTCTTTTTAGCTGAATTTATGTTTTCAAATTCTGACATTTAAATGTATTTATGAACATTCACCACAGAACTTTCCAAGAGATAATGTAACAAATTTCAGACACCTCATGCCATTCTATTGAATTCAAGAACGTACATTTCAGAGAAGAATTTGCTCCAAAGATACTAGTTCTACATTTGATATTATTACTACTACCACTTGAGCCGTCCAATCCCAATTCCACTGTCCTTCCTCGTGTTAATAGCCCCACTGACTTTGGGGGCAGTGGTCAGAGAAGAATGCTGTGCCCCTATCCCTGAGGTTGATGGACTGAAATCTGCCTGCATTAATTCAGTCCTACATTGATAGAGGAAAGTATAAGCTTTTTCCATCTCTAAAGTTTAATGTACTAACTTCTGGCTGCCATGCAACCAAAGGCAGAATCATAAAAATAACTGGAGAAGAAACAAGGGGAGAGGAAAGGACGACATATTTGTTTTGATGTTCCTGGGGTATTTTGAAGACTTGACAGATGCTGCTTCCACTTACATCAGCCCCTAGTGCTGTATGGCAGTTGAAGGAAAGAAGTATATGGTCTTTACATGCTCACCGTGTCTCATCAAAAAGAAAATTTCCCCTATAGAGTTACTGGGCTAGATTTAGGATGAGTAAATTACATGGAACACATGGTTAATTTATCAGGAATTCTAATCCCATCAACTGAAATGCCAAGTTAAGCTTCTCCTACACAAGATATGGATCTATTTAACAATAAGATTGTCACATTCTTTGCCATTATGAAATTTTCATTTCTTTATTTTTGCATTTTTAGTAAAAAAAAAAAAAACAACAACAACCCAATTTCAGGATATGCTGATTTTTTCTCTGTTCCTGAACATGCTTTGCCCCCAGGATCGAGGTTATATATTAGTTGTTGATTTCTTGTTGATTTGCAGTCTTAGAGGACCACTAAAAAATGAAACAACTAATTTGATTGCACCACAATGGAAACAAAGAAAAGATTGCAAGTGGTCATAGCACTGAGTACATGAGACACGATATATCAGAGAATTTAGTAGAGAATGATACCTTTTGCACCAGGAAAGATGGAACTTCATTGTATTTTCCAACAGTGTGTCATGTGGCCAAATGAGGTTGAATTCAGATATTATGTATAGTTTTATAAATTTTTTAAACTATTTTATACACACACACAATTTGGGCATACCCAAGGCTGCTAGATACCATAGTGGCCAGCTGATTGAGGCCTGCTTTTATCTAGTGATGGGCCAACACATTTTATTGAATAGGCCCTGTCATCTTCTGTTTCCCTAGTTGTGTCCTTATTCATTTAATATATTCTAGTATCTCCAATATAGAAAAAAATGGAACAACTTGAGCTTACTGGGTCTTTTTCTCAGTCTTCCGAAAACACTTCACTATATTTTAGTCTGATTACGAGGAGGTGTCTGCATTAGCCAGAAACCACAGCACAATGTTCAAAGTTGTCTTGAAATAAGACAGTGGCTCAGTTCTCTCACCTTTCTTTAATCTTTTTTTGCTTAAAAGCAGCCTTCTCATAATAAGCATTGTTTATTCTTTTGGCATTAGCACATGTGCGAAGAAGGTACTTGTAAACTGAGATGTAGGAAACTGAAAGTTACTAATTCCTCGGTGAAAAAATCCAAAGCAGCAACCAAAAGGCCACCATAGGGACTTTTTGTCTCTAATTGCTCTCATTCTGTTTTACTGCTCCCTAATATTTTGTTTTGTTTTTTATGTCTTCAGCTTCAAGTATCATAACCTCTGGCATGTGGCACTTCTTCTAAACAAAGTGAAGAATGTTGGGACTCAGACATGAGGAAATGCTATAAATGAGCAATTTGGCTTGAATAATCTCTCACCACCCAGGTGAAAGAGGATGGAAATTCTTTACAAATACAGGAGGGAATCTCAGAAACAGAAATGGAGGGCTGGAAGGCGCCTTGAGAAGTCATGAAATCCAGACTCCTGTACTGAGATAGGACCAAGTAAACCTAGACCATCCCCAGCAATTGTTTATCAACCTGTTTTTAAAAACCTCCCTTGGAAAACTATTCCAAAGCTCAGCTACCTCTAGAACAAAACAACAACAAACGCCAACTAAACTCTGTCTTTTGCTTCTTTTTTTTTAACTGCTAAAAATGACACCTTCTGAATCCTAAAATAACTAGTAAAATACAAAATACCTAAGGAATACTGCAAATACTGATATCAGGTTATCTCAAACAAAACCAGAAAGTGTTGTATTGTGACCACTATCATTGTAGTAAAGGCTAAAATTTTGAGATAAACAATTTGATCTGGAGAAAACTGTTCCAGGTGATTATGTATGCAACTGCATTAGTTTTCAGCACACAGTGCTTCAATTTAAAAGGAAATGGGCTATTTTCATATTGCAATTTATCTTTGCTCTTGGAAGTTAAAAAAGTCAATACAAAGCAAACACAACACTCAGAACATTAATCATAACACCACCTCAACACAACTGGCAAGTTTGTGTATTTCCTTTCTTGGAATCATTCAGCTCTCTTGTGTTGCCATTCTAGTTCTGGACTTTCATACAGAGACTAAAAATCTTAAGCTGAAAATGATTTCTTCATGTGTCAAGCAGAGACTGGACTATTTGAAAAAGACAGAAGCTAAAAACTTTAGGAAACTGGCTTTTACAAAAAGGAAAATCTTGCTTTCACTTAAGTACTACTGGTTTCTGTGATTCTTTCCTATTAATGACCATTACACTTTCTAGCACATATTTGAAATTGGCCTTTTCTTCTGATATGTGGGTCACCTGTTTCTACTAAGCATGCCCCTATATTAGTAATTTGTTAGCATGCTTGAATCACAGTCGAAAACCCTTCAGCCTTGGTTTGCTGCAATAAATTCAACTGACAGTTGAAATTTGGAACACTCACTTAATATTGATTCTGAATGTAATAACAAGCGACATGACCTTTTGGAGGGTGTAAAATATGGCTGCCACAACATCTGTGCCACATTTCTTGCTGTTTAGTAATATGCTGTAACAGCATGGAGCTGGCATTAAAGCTAAGCTTTATTATCAAGCAGATCACTCCATCTCTCTGGCTTCATTAAAAAAAATGCTTTCAGCTTCTGGAGCTGGTAGAGACTATAATACACATCATTGTTTCTGAGACCTAATTTACCCTGCAGTAAGAAAAAGAAAAAAGATATTTGACTATGTACAAAAATCTGTCAGACATAGTAAATTCCAACAGACTAAAAACCGATACAAGTCTTCCTGACTGTGGGGAGAAGGGATTCTGCATAAAGTATCCTAACCAAACATCTATGGAGATGATACCTTGTACTGTGTCTTCCCTGTGTGTGAGGGCATTTTCACATTCTCATTTCCACCCTGACAAAAGAGAAGAGATTAACACCACTTCCACTAGCCTAACACCAAAACACCATTCTAATTTAACAATTCCCCAGGATACCTTGAACTAATTTTGCCACTTCAGATACAGAAAATGTTGAATCTGATTTACTTTCAGTATTTTTCTTTGAAGTGTTAGTATCTTTAAGATATATTCCAAGTAGAACATACATTTCTACACTTCAAAAAATTTAATGGAAGCCAGTGAAAAACTGTCAAAAAAGGCTAACCATATTGCAATACCATAATTTTCAGTCTCAGAACACACAAAAAGGAAAAATCACAATGCACTGTGAAGATCATTTTAAGTATCTTTTGATTACTACTTGCACCATAGTGCACATATTGAAATGATGAACACTTTATCTTATAGGCATCTCCTGATAAACATTGAAACAATGCAGCATCGTTTTTACATTTTAATTCCAAAGTTAGCAATGCAGTGTCTGTACTTATAAATATCTGGCAACAATTAAAAATGATTTCGATCTTATCTTTGAGAGGGAAATATTACAATCCTTTTCAGTTATATGTAATTTCAAAATAAAAGACCTGTCAGCACTTTAAAAAGAGGTGTAGCATACGGAACAAGGAACATGCTTCTGTTCATTTATCTTGTTAATAGGCCATTCATTGCAAGCCGTGCTATTGTGCATACCTGTATTGGTCTGATACAGTGACAATCTATATCAAAGCCATTATTAAAGTACACTACTTTAGGTATTGAAAACTGAAGAGAGTTGATCTGATTCTTAGTGTTTTATCCAAAGAAATGCCAGCCAAAGCTGGTAATTGAAGAATATTCAGCTTCCAAGCATCACCACTAAACAAGGGGACCAACTATGACTTGAATTATACCCTTTAGGATACTCAGAGAGAATATCCATTTGTTATAAGCTTTAACTGCCATAATGCATCAGTGTTGACACACACAGTTAATAAAGCTAAATGTAAATTTGCCTGACAATAAAGAGAATGATTCTTTAACAAAAACCATATTAACAAGCATACTTAAAATTTGCATGCCTTTGTATGTAATCATCTATTGGAATTAAAAGAATAAGATAGAATATCAATGGCCAGTTTCTCCCTAACCCTTGGAATCATTCTGAACAAAGTTAGGTGACACAATGGTAAAAACACAAGCAATGTGAATATACTAACCCTCCCACTCTTGCTATAATAGGTGAAGCTTCAATGGTAGTGGTGCAGTGGTAGGAGATTTCTGAAAAAAGTCTTGCATGGACAAGAGGAGAGAATGAGTGACTTAAGGGGAAGAATGTTCAACAGACTTGAATATAAAGGAAGTTCTGGTTCATTTGAACCAGATGGAGAATAAAAGAGTACACTTTTTAACTGACATTTCAGTTGCCTCCCATCTCATAATTAGCTATTACCATAAAGGAGTAAGTTCTATTAAAGGTCAAAGAAGAAGAAAAGGGCTTTAATCAAAGACCTCAAGAGCCTATGTGTTTGGTCTTTCCCACAGCTTCTAGATAACGTACAGAGTGTTTTGAAACTTTGCCAGTTTAATCTGAGTTTAATTCATTCCAGTTTTGCACAACTTAACGGCATGATATTTGCCCCCTTGAAGAGAGGTGTTAAAAGTCCTACATGGTGGAATCAATTAAGGGATCAGAGACAGCCATGTGCTCAAAGCTCTGGGAGAGGATTTGTCACTATTCAATTGTATCTGACTTGAGAGTTTAACTGCACAACCGGGCCTTACAGTTGTAAGTGGCATATCCAGAAAACAACATGATTAGTCTTAATAGTTTCAAAAAAGTCCTCCTCGGAGGCTTAAACCTACTCCTTTACTGCACTACTAAACAATTACCTGCCCTGTTTACTAAGATGCTGATGTGGCCTTGTTCCTGGCACCCTTTGAGGAAAGCAGAAAGGGTAAAATCATCAGAAAAAGCCAAGGTAAACAGCCACGAATTGGATTACTCCTACATTCTCAGCTGAGGTAGGATTCAAAACTAATCTGATTATATGTATATTATGAGCCACTAAGCATCTTTCTGCAGCAATTACCAAGCTTTCACACATAAAAGAGGGCATTTTCTTTAGCACTGGGCTAATCCATCAAGTGTTTAGCTTCAAAGGGAAAGTTAAAAAAAAGAGAATGACTGAAGTGGGTTTATAAAGCAGTGATATTTCTTTTTTATTGAACTAGAGAGGATTATTTTCAACTTTTAAACATACTGAAACAATTTTTGAATATAATACAATTTCATTTTTAAACTGCTTCTTTGGACTTTCAGAACTTGGCACACAGTCATATGAACTTTAGAATTCCAAAAAGCTTCAGAGCGGCTGCTTGCAGTACTGTGAGTGTTTCGGATATAAATCCTGGCACTGAGGACTTTGGCTGTTCTGGGGACATTTTAATTGGCAGCAGGTTGACATTTTGTTCCCAGACACAATGACCTGGTAATTATCTTTTATTTATTTATTTTAAATATTAATCAAATTGGTCAGGGCACTTTTTGAGTTATATGTACCTAAAATGTGATTTATTTTGTATCATTTCAGAACAAAATATGATTGAAAGTAGAGAATTGGGATAACAGATAGATATGCAAGCATACAAACATGCCTCTCCACACACTTGTATGTGCTTAGGGCTTGATTTTACAGAAGTGGCAAATTAATATATTAACAGACCTGTAGGGGTGGATATGGGCAAAAATGATCTACTGTGTGACCTGAGCCTTTGTGGCTATTTGAAAATCTGGTGCAGCTCTTTCCCCTCAATTCAAATATGCACGTGCCCTCATTTAAATAAATTACAATTTCTAATGTCAATGACATGTCTAGAGCTGCCAGTGGTCACATTCCAAAAATGAAAGAGATACAACAGGGTGCATCAAAGTACTAGTTGTTCAGTACTTGGAGGACAAGTGTGGTTGTGTTTCATTTTTAATAGTATTTTTGCTTTCTGAGGGAGCCTGACTCAGATCTCATTAAGTTTCCCCCATCCTTTTGTGCTCATAGTATGTGCATCTAAGTAAATAGCCTTCACTCATATTATGACTAATTCAACCATTAAAAATAGAGGCGTGTGTGCACGCATGCACAGATGCAGGCGACGTGTATTGCTCAGTGACAGCTACCTACCACAACAAAGATATAGGGATATTTAAGAAGTATATTCAAAGAACTAACTATTGTCCTCCCATCCCTCTCGCTGCCCCCCAAAATAAAACAAAAATCCCAACGTGAAGCACATTCACAAGATGGGATAAACCACAAGACAAAATAAACCACATGTAAATGGACAATCGTATTAAATTATGAATTAAAATATTAATAAGGGAAATTAAGCTGAACATGAACCATGAGAGATAAAGCCACATTTTGTTTAAAAAAAAAACCCTCTAAAAGAAGCCCATTAATTCCAAAACAATGTAGAAAGATACTCCAAAAATGTGACCAAAATATAGCCAATACATATTATTGGAAGCCAAATCTTGTTGTTTAATAGTCTGCTCAATTGCACATAGGTTTTTTGATCAGAATCAAGTTTTTAATGAACTAATTCCAGAAACCTTGTAGCTGTAATAGTACTAGAACTCATAGAAACTGCACACATAAAATAATCAAGAAAAATAGATAAGAATTCCAAGGTAACAGACTTAACATCTAAGGCAAACAAAGAAATGAGTAGCCCGATTGAGCTAATCAGACTCTTCTCACACATGAACTTAGATATCAGTCTTAATGCTCACAGAATTGGGGCCTATATGCACAATGAAAGTTGACTTCGTAATCTTTTTTATTTTTAATTTTTGATTGCACAAAAACTTAGTAATGCCATTAGCAGGTCCAGCTTGTAGTATGAATAACTAACAGCCTGGAATAGGAATACATCATACCCCAAAGATTTTTTTTTACATTGGTAAAAGAAGCTCATGCCTTCAGTAGCATTATATAGCAGGCACACATATGACAACAATGGCTGATTTTATTAAAACAATATTAATATTAAAAAGACACTAAAGACTTATTTCAATAATGTCATCAAAATAATACTTAGGATTTCCATTAAGTTCAGGTATTGTAGCACATATGAGTCCAAATCTAGCAAAATGCAAGCAGGCATAAGCTAGTGCCATTTCCACAGAGGACTCTGAGCCAAATTCAGTAGAGCTGTAAACAGCAGTGTATGTTACATTATGGATATAATTAGCAAATAGGAGTAGGTGGCAAAGTAGTATAACACGCATCACTATGGCATTTAGTGGGTGTGCACAATGAGAGCAATGTACACACCAAGGTGGTATAAAACAGGTGCAATTCCAAGGCAATGTAGCTGAAAAAACAACTAGTGTCATGGTGTAAAATAAAGCAGACTATCCTAATTTAATTTACACTCTCACCATCCTTAAAAATGAGTACTGCAAGCAGTTTAGCCAGAACTGAATTTGGTCCCTAAGAAATACTAGAGCAGTATTAGCTGCATTATGATGGTATTTATATCCATATATGCATGGTTGCAAAAAAAATGTATGTCTAGACTGGGGAAAAAAAGTGTGTTTTTAATTCTGGTTAGCTAACCTGCATTAGGGGCAGTCCACATCCTGCGTAAGGACTGTGAGGAATGTATCATGAGACAAGCGTTAGAATGGAATCCAAAGGGAAAGAGGAAAAGGGGACGTCCCAAACAAACATAGCAATGAAGCTGCCTAGATGAAGTAAAAGCAGCTGGCTTAACATGGGATCAAATCAAGACTATTGCTAAGGATCACAAGAGATGGAGAATGACTGGGGAGGCCCCATGCTCCATTAGGAGCCCAAAGGACTAATAGATAGATAGAACCTGCATTAGCTAACTTGGATTACAACAGCAGTGGCGACAGAGCAAATTAGCTTTAATCTTAGGATAGCAGTCCAGTTCCTCTTCAGGATGCTATTTGAGCTGCTGACCTAGTTAAAAGCTGACTAGCCATGTCTTCATTGCAATTTTAATCCAAGTTAGCTAATCCGGGTTAGTTGACCCGAGTTCAAAATACACATTTTCCTACAATGTAGACGTATCCTAATTGACACCAAACATATCCAGTTCCCTTTTATGTTGATGTGGAATTTGTCCCACAGTATTCAAGGTCGTTTATGGGCTCCTTAGTAGTATCAATGTAGACAGCAATGGTGATTTTATAGAGAGTCTCACAATAGGTATCTTACTTGAAGCCCTAGTTCTTGGAGATGCAACTGATTACTTAAGAATCTCGGCTTACATATGAAGTTACTAGCCCTCACAATTTCAGGGATAACCTTGAAAAATCTAACCCAAGTGTACTATCAAGGCTCAAAACCAAGAAGGGCAGACAAAAACAAGTCACTTAATTTTTTGTTGTTTGGATTACCTCTGTGGGTTGCTATGATGCCTTGCTCACGGTCCCCACTGCTCTCTGAACCATGGCATCCTCCTTCATGCCACAGCCCTCCCGCTGTGTCACTATATGTGCTCCCCTCTTCTGGGGTTAGTTCTTCAGTCCAACTGTCCAGCCTCTTCCCCAATAGCACATCTGTGTGTGTGTTGGGGCTCAGACCCACCCACTGCTCCAGATCCCAGCCCAAAGACCCTCTGAACTGCAGCTACTTACAGTGTTCCTTTGCCTTAACTACTGCTTCATTTTCTTGCTCCACAGCATCCGACTCAATCCCAGCAGCTCGTCTGGAGCGCCTCTACTCCCTAGGTCCCTGTGT
Source organism: Rafetus swinhoei (assembly GCA_019425775.1). Classification (NCBI taxonomy): domain Eukaryota; kingdom Metazoa; phylum Chordata; order Testudines; family Trionychidae; genus Rafetus; species Rafetus swinhoei. Next base: position 34,194,362 of record CM033428.1, on the reverse strand, counting down.
GCACTTCTCTGTCCAACGTGCTACAGGGATTGCACTCTATTTGGGACACAGACTTCTCTCCTCTAGCTTCCAGAAACCACTGGACCTGCTCTCCCCTACAGCTCTTCTTATATAGGCTTGCTGGGCCTGGATTGGCTGTTTCCTGAGGATCAATTAATTCCTTACGTGCCAGGGTGGGGCATCATATAATGGTTACTAAAAAGCATAGTTACATCCAAGCCACAGTGGATCCCTTTGAATAACTTCCTCGTAGGGCTGAAGAAACATTCCAGCTGCTCATTAGGCTACATGCAGAGGCTTTGCAGCTGGAAGAGCAAATATAAAACCAACTCCTTTAATCTTCTTTCAGTGTTGATCCTGCAACATGACTTAGTATGAAAGTGCCAAGATGTTCACCTCAGGCTTTGGATTAATGTGTCTCCCAAAGTACTATCATTCTATGTTTGCAGCAGATAGACCTCTCTGGGAACATTCACTGAAGGAGTTCATCTGCATACCTATTTGCATGTGCATATCTATCAGTCATAGAAAAAAAGTGCAGTACACAGTAGGCTTGGCTGAGCTCCCCATTGACACACAGAGGATGAACATTTATCTAGCGATCATAAATATGCATCCTGGCAATGTTTATCCCAGTGTGTGGGTAATAGACTGAATATGGCTAAAACTAGTAAAACTCAATCCTCACAGGCCCACAGGTCCCAAATGTCATTTTATAATCACACAATTACTCCATTTTGATGTAAAGAATCAGGCAAATGTAGCAAATTTGTAAACACTGTTTCTTGTACATCTGAAAATACTTATGTACAGGGTGCCATTTCAGATTTGGGTCGGGGGCATGTCTTGTGCATGCAGCACTAGTGGGAGGGGGGAAGTGAGGGCATGGGGGGAGCAAAGTGAGGATGGCTTCTTCAACAGTGTTACTGAGCATGATCAGTGCAAGCCAAGCAGCAAATTGGTGAGGGGGGAAGGGAAAGTGACCCTGTTCCTGCCCCACACACACATCACCTCTTTCTGACCGTTCATATCTAAATGTCCTATTCAGATAAATTAGAGTTCCAAGAAGCACAGAAGAATATTGTGAGAGCTGCATTCATGTTGCTTCTGACCTGATCAGGAATAGTCAACATGAATTCATCTAGGGCAAGCTATGCCTGACCACCCTGACTGCCTTTTATGATGAGGTAACTGGCTCTGTACATTTGGGGAAGGCAGTGGATGTGATATACCTTGACTTTAGCAAAGCTTTTGATAAGGTCTCCCACAGTATTCTTGACAGCAAGTTAAAGAAGTTTGGATTGACTCAATGGACTGCAAAGGTGGATAGAAAGCTGGCCAGACTGTTGGGCTCAGTGGATAGTGATCAACAGCTTGATGTCTGGTTGGGAATCAGTATCAAGCAACGTGCCCCAAGGGTTAGTTCTGAGGCTGGTTTTGTTCAACATGTTTATTAATGTCCTGGATGAGGGGATGGATTGCATCTGCAGCAAGTTCACGGATGATACTAATCTGGAGGAAGAGAGATATGCGGGAGGGTAGGGATAGGGTCCAGAATGACCTATACAAATTGGAGGATTGAGACAAAAGAAATCTGATGAGGTTCAACAAGGACAAGTGCAGCATCCTTCACTTGGGGATGGAAGAACTGACTATGCAGCAATTCTGTAGATCTGGGGATTACAGCGGATGAGAAGCTGTATATGAGTCAACAGTGTGCCCTTGTAGCCAAAAAGGCTAAAGGTATATTGGGGTGCATTAGTAGGAGCATTGTCAGCAGATCTAGGGAAGTAATTATGCCACTTTATTCAGCACTAGTTAGGCCACATCTGGAGTATTGTGTCCAATTCCGGTCCCCGCCCCCATTACAGAAAAGATGTGGATGCACTGGAGAGAGTCCAGCAGAGGGCAACAAAAATAATTAGGGGGCTGGAGAACATGACGGAGAAGCTGAGGGATTTAGACTTATTAAGTCTGCAGAAGATAAGAGTGAGGGAGATTTGATAGCAGCCTTCAACTACCTGAAGGGGCATTGCAAAGAGGATGGAGAGAGGCTGTTCTCAGTGGTGACAGATGGCAGACTGAGGAACAATGGTCTCCAGTTGCAGTGCGGGAGGTCTAGGTTGGATATTAGGAAAAACTATTTCATTAGGAGAGTGGTGAAGCACCGGAATGGGTTACCTATGGAGCAGGGGGTTGTACTCTATGGCCTCCTGAGCTCACTTCCAACACTATGAATCTACATTTCTATGACCTCAACTGATTGGACAATCTTTCTTGTAAGAAAGTGGGATTAATAATATGGTTTTTTTGCCAGTTACTCAACAGACAGTATTCAAAGCAGAGGTGTGAGAAATGAAAAAAAAAATCTCCTGCCTTTAAAATAAAGCTTCCCAAGATCAGCAAGTTGTGAGCCTGGGGAAAACTTAATTAAAGTAAATAGAAAAATGTAAAAGGAAGGGAATATAAGGGCATGAAGGAAAAAAAAAAAACCAACCACCACCCCAGTATGTCCTGAACTGAGTCCAGGAAAAGCCAGATGCCATGTATCATTAAATGGGATGGGCTACATTAAGGACACTCCTCTTGTCCTGTCTGTCTGCCACATAACACAAATCAAGCATTTCAAAATGATACGTTGTGACATCACAAGTCATTCTCCATTTTTAGGCAGCTTCTTTCCCAGCCAACAGTTGGCCCCAATGGACTTGCAGGTGTGAAAGACTGCATGTGAGTACTAGCACAAGCAGATATTTGTACCTACCCAAGGTAGTGTACAAGTACATACATGAACTATGATATACATGAAAAAGTAGGGGCTGATATTCTTGTTCTTTGACTCTGATATTCAAGTTACAGCTCATGCACTTTCTCCCAAATATTCCAACATCACAACATCCAATAAAAAGATGACATTCAGATAGCAGCATTTCCATAGCTGTGCTGGCAAGAGCACTTGGATCTACTTGGCATTTGCCAATCATCTTGTGGTTTCAGAAGCACAAAGCTAACAAGGGAACAAAGCACCAATAATACTGTCAGTGCAGTGGGGCCTGTTAGCCAGGATGCAACTCTGTGATCAACAGCTGAAGGCTCTAAGTTCACAGAAGAATCAAGAAGTCAATGATCATGGTTCAAGTGCCACACAGGAATATTAGCAACCTTTTTTACCCCAAAACCCTTAAAAATGGTCACTTTCCCCCTTCTAATTATAACTGACCACCAAAGTCTGAGCATAAACATGAATGCTCTCACTTTGCTAATGAAGCTTCTCTTCCTGCCACACTTACTCAGTGAATTCTTGCCAATCCAGTGCCATTAATGAAGTGGATTGAAGTCAGAAAATCGGGATTAAAATAATTAGAATACCATTGAATCACATCTTCAAAAAACCTATTCAGGTTGATGTGATGGGGTGCAATAGGCCTCGACATCCCTACTGGAGGCCTTTCTGCACCCTGCCCAGCGACAGGAACAGAGGAGAGGTCTTCCAAGCAGAATAGTGTGGCAGCCTCTGCTACAGCCAATCAGGGCACAGTAGGCCAATATAAAAGAAGCTGCTGGGCCAGGGCCTGCCAGTTCCTTGCTGGAGCTCGACCCAGGCAGACCTAAGAAAGAGGCCCCAGTGTAGACAGGCCAAATATCAGAAAATCCTCTTCCGGAAAAAAAAAAATCGGAAAAAGGTGTAGTGTAGACCTAGCCTGGGAGAACAGCAGCACTCCAGACACCTCTGAGTGTGAGCTGGACTTCAGACCAGATCAGAACTAGGTCCAGTGGCTGAAGACTAGCCAGTAAGCCATCAACTACACTCTGCTGAACCCTGGACAGGGAGGACTTGACCACAAGGCCCAAGAGAAAGGGCTGGACAGAGCAGCTTCCAGGGGAAGTGGCTCAGAGAACGTGACAGCAACCGACCTCTTTGAGACTCATCAGGTAACTGCTATTTACAGCGTCCCTGGGCTGGGACCCAGAGGAGTGGGCAGGCCTGCGTCCTCTCCTAACTCGCAGCAGGCACAACAGGGGATAAGAGGAAGACTGGTCCCAGGTCACATACCAGACACCGCCTCTCCCGCAGACAGCTGGGCAGAGAGACTACAAGACTCCCCTCAGCCACCAAGGGGTGCTCACAAGAAGGATGGAACCCTTTACAGTTGACTCAGCCCTTCATGCTTCTGAAGCAGTTACAGTGTGCTCCATGAATGTATCTCACATCATGCTCTGTGCAGATATTGAGTGCTGCTTCTTCAATTGAGAAGGGGTTTTCCTCAATATCCCTGGTAAAAAAATGTTTCTATTGTTGTGTAACATGTGTGAATTGCTACTCTCCATGCGTGGCTACATTTCACTGGTTTTGTATGGTTTGTACACTTCAGAGTCATAGATAGTTTGGGGGGTATCATTATTTCTAATTAGCCCTCTGCTCCAGACCCAATTCATTAAGTGATCCCACAAACTCTTGAAAAAAGCAAGCAGGAGGAATAGATTGATAAGAAAGGAGAAAACTTCTCTTGATAATTAGTTACAATGGAAAAGAAATAAAGAAAAAACTTGCACGGCAGTGTTGATTGTTGATGAAATATCTGACTTTATAAAGTTTGCCTGGGCATGCCAGTGATTCTTTAACAGAATGGCAGTAGTTTTAAAATGTTTTGAATTACGACTAGTAAATCTGTTGGCAAAAACTAATGGAATTTTGATTACTTTGCAACCTCAGTGTAAACTTAATGAAGTATCTTTAGTTGCAAGCTTTAAACTTGGGTTAAAGTGAAAACTGAATGCACATGCTAATTTATAATAGACTGAATAACTTGTGACAGCACATCCATGAAAAGCACCACAACACAAGAACTGAGCCCAGCATGTCAGAAAACTACTGATGAATGGTGATCAATACAAGACAAATCTGTATACATGTTTTCTTCATTGTTACTTACTACACCAGGTATCTGGGGTAGAATGTACCATCCTGTCCACATGTTGGTATCCCCCATCTCTTCCCTGCATACCAGTGGGATGTCAGCTGTTAAAAAATGATGCTGCCTTTCAGCGAAGTAATATCCAGTTACAAAGGGGTCATTGTGTACATATTAATAAAAAACATTCCCACTTATTCTCTATTTTTATTTTGTCTTCCTTAAAAAAGCTTATGAGAATCCTTGTGTGATAACTAGTAAGCTTCCTACAGTTGATATGTTCAACTCCCCTCTCCCCCTCAAAAAGGGTTCACGGGATCTAGTAAACTTGTTGCAATTGTCCACAGAAGCTCAAAACCAAATGTTTCTCTGCCATCCTTTAGGACACCAAAAGAATAAAGTTTTTTTTTAATCCAAAAATTAGATGGTCAAAGTGACTTTGATTTCCCAGCCCAACAGGCAAATATGGGAATCAAACTACAGTTCTGAAGAACAAGAAGATCCTCAGGCTAGCCCCAAGCATGTTGAGGCACTACAGCTGTTAATTTTTCCCCCCAGTATGCACCCTGGTTACTGTTGTAGTCACAGTTCATTTTATTTTGTGTTCTGTTTTTCATCAATGATATAAAGGTGATTTCAATTATTTTTATAAAAAAATAACAAATAAATAAAGCAAATAAATAAATAAATAAATTCAATACTGACTTTAGAAATAAATTTTAGTTAATATATTTTTCTCCCTGTACCTTCCTGGATCTTATTTTATGTCCTCTAAAATTCACGTACAGTAGAAACAAGGATTTATATTAAGAATTTTTAGCTACAAAAACATGGCAAGACAAAAATAGTTAACATCTGCTTATTGATCTGAGGCCACTGAAAAGTGGGTTGTTAGTCTCAATTAAGTTTCTAGCACAAGTTGCTACATCCACAACACCCAATCCCTATTGTTAGCAATAAGTGGCATTCTTGTTGGTTGTCACATCAAAGAAGATATGGAACAACTGAGCAATGGGCAGTGAGCTATTCTCCTGCCTTTGAAAAGGGGCTTTGCCAAATAGTGAAAAAGTGAAATGTTTGCCATTCCTTTAATCCCTTCAGTCCATTGCAACTTGATTTTTTTGTTTCCCAAGTCCCAAGAGATATCATTTTACCCAGGCACTGTAATTGTTGGTAAAATATGTTATTTCATTACCAAGATGCACATCTTAATAAAATAGTATCCAAACTAGAACTGAGGAGAGGCCATCCAGCCATTTTCCTGTTCCATGCAAACCAAACTGATTCAATTAGCGTCTTCCTCCATGTTTATTTTAATGAAAGCGGGGATTATTTAAATCCCCGCTTCTTTGACTATGCCGAATAAACTAATTTACATGGCTCCGTCGACGGAGCCATGTAGTCTAGACACACCCATACTGGTTCCATCTTGCTATAACAGGGTTCAAAAATGATCTAGATAAATTCATGGAGGATTGATCCATCAATGACTATTAGCCAGGATGTTTGCCAGAAGCTGGAGATGGGTGACAGGGGCTGAGTTACTTGATTACCTGTTCTGTTAATTCCCTCTGGGGCACCTGCCATTAGCCATTGTCGGAATATGAGATACTTGGCTAGATGGATCTGTGTTCTGACCAAGTATGGCTGTACTTACATTCTTCCTGCTATGGATGGCAAGAAGCAACTGAGAGGTAGTCAGGGCTGCTCTGTCCTATGTGTGCATGTGACAGGGAGGAGTATGGGGACACGCTGTAATGTGTGTGGCTCCAATGGATGCTGCTGGTCAAGATTCCAGTCTCACGCTCATGAATTACATGCGCACAGCTGTGATCCACACAGAGACTCAGAGAAGGAACAGCGTTACTTTCATTTTACAGATGGAGATATGGGGACAACAGAAAGGTGAGATGAGCTGCTCAAGGCTCACAGCCGGTCAGTGATGGAGGCAGGTCTTCTGTCCGCTGCACCACATTACCTAAAACTTACTGGCTTAATATACGTAAAATGTTATGTGAAGAAGCAACACTCGTTTCAGGTCTACGTTTGATAAGCTTAAGGCAGCAGTTCTCAAAGTGGTCTGTGGAGAAAGCTGTTACCAAGCCATTCCGGTTTGTTTATTTACTGTCTCTGCCGGCACGTAGCCTTGGGCTCCCGTTGGCTGTGATTCGCCATTTACAGCCAAGGAGAGCCGCGGAAAGCAGAGGTCCAGGTCATGCTGCTTCCTGCGGCTCCCCTGCACTGCAAATGGCGAACCACACCCAAAAGAAGCTGTGAGTCTCCATAGCTGCGGATCCGTAAGTAAATCAACCGGAGCAGCCCAGTAGCAGCTCTCTCAGAGTGGCTGACATTGAGAAACACTCATTTAAGGTAACATTTTCAAAGTGCCTATGGATATATCTACACTGCAACAAAAGACCTGCACGATGTCAGGAGTCAGCTGGGTCAGCTTACTGAGGCTTATGGAACTCAGTGTGCACAGCGGTTAAACTCCAGCATAAACTGGAGTCCAAACTTTGAAACCCTGCACAGGGGGGAAGGAAGATGGTGATCTTCATGCAAGTCGATGCTGCTAAGTGGGAAACCTTAATTACCCATCAACCTGATCGACTATCGGTCTCCTGATCAAAAGAGCAACAAAATAAGCCTAACTTAAGAGAGTGATTTTTACATGAGTAAAACCCAAGCTTGATTTTACATAAGGAAAGCTTTAGGATTTGCAAGGTCATTGCTTTAAGTATGGAAACAAAAACAAAGAATCCCCACATTTCTTTGCTATTTAGAACAAATATGATTATGGAAAGAGATTCTGTTGCAAAGGACTGTGAACCCAGTTTGTGACCTTTATCTCCAATGAGAGGGAAACATTCTAAATACTTACATTTTGGAGGACCTGAAAGGTCATGTGTATTTTGCCATTTCTGTTTCATCATGAATGGAGTTAGAACAATAAGCTCCATGTAATTACTACAGCAATTAATAGGGCAAATTGTGGCTCTGTCTGGGCATAACTAAAGAATGGACACAAGAGAATACTGGGAAAAACAGAATGTTTTTTCATTCTTATTCTGGAGGGTCTGTACAACTCCTGCCTGGAGAGTGGGGAGTTCAAAAAGGCAGAATTGGGAGGCATGCTTCAAAATGTCTGCTTCAGATTGCATCACTTATGCCAGCCTGGTTGCTTCACTGACTAAAAAAGGAGAAGCAGTGCAGAGTGTTCCTCCCAAGGTTCAAGATTGGAAGTATAAGGGATGGATTTGACTGGAGCATTCTGAATTGCTGTAAAGAAATATGGAATTGTTGAATGCTTTGCACTGCAGAATGCATTTTATCCCATCACAAAGTAAGATTAATAAGGGAGCACCATTATAATGAAAGTTGGGTTCATGGAATTAATCAATCACTTGCTAGTCCCCTAACCCCAATATCATTTTTTCCTAATATACTTTAATATTAGACCCAAAGAGAGGGTAAAACCCATAACTCATTCTCATTAATGTCATATTTATATCTGCCACAAGGTGGTCTCAGGAGAAATGACGAGATAAACAGAGGTGCATGGACTAAATGTAAATAATATCTACATAACAGATTAGATATGCACATTTGTCAGTGAACTAATTTTACATGACACTATCCAGAGTGAACAGTTATTTATGTTTTACAGTATTATTTTGTTTGCATTTCTCAGGCCTGCTTTTCACAGTTCTGTATCAACCAACAGTACTAAGTTACATAGCCATGACTAGAATTGGCAAGTATGAGCAGAACTGATGAACACTGTACATTTCAGAGGCTAGAAGATCCCTTGAAAAATCTAACATCATACCGAACATTTTAATTAGCATTTGTCACAACCTGGCAAAAAGCCTTATCAAACTAAGAGAAAGCAATCACTGGTTTAAGCAGGCTACCAAGAGTGAGATTTTTTTTTTTCCTTTCTATATTTAAAAAGAGAATCTAATAAAATAGAATCTCACAGGGGAGCCAGCTGCCCTACCAGGCCTTTGGGCAAGGTGGGGGATGGCAGCTCTACACTCCCAGAAGAGGTGGGGCCTTGGGCTTCGGGCAGGGCTAAGGGCAGCCAGCTCTCAGTGTGCCCCCCCGCAGCCCTCAAACCGCCCAGAGCTTTGGTGATTTAAAGGACTTGGGGCTCCAGACACCACTGCTAGGGTTGCCAGGTGTCCGGTATTGACCAGTTCAGTCCGGTATTTTCGCCCCCTGTCCGGTAAAAAAAATCAGAAAATACCGGACACCTAAAATGTCCGGTATTTTCTGATTTTTTTCCCAGCCAGGAGGTGAAAATACTGGGTGCTTACCTCGTTCCGCAGGGGACCTGTCTGGCCCGGAGCAGGAAGACAAGATGGTGGATGGCCGCCGACAGCCTGTTAGGGCCAAAAAGCCTCAAAAGCATTTCTTAAAGGGGCCACGCTATTTTTTTAATTTTATTTTATTTTTTTGCTTAACAACTCTCAGGGTCCTTTTTTTTTTTGCTCCACAATTTTGGTCTCCCCCCCTTTTCTTTTTCTAAACAGAATTTTTTCCCCAGTGGGTTTTTTTTTTTGGTGGGAGGGTGTTCGGTATTTTTGGTTAAGACATCTGGCAACCCTAACCACTGCTGACTCAGTAGCAGCAGCGATGCCCAGGAACTCTGGCCCTTTCGAATCACCAGGATCTGGAGCAATTGCCCCTTTTGCTCCCCCTGTCAGCGGGCCTGGAGTCTCACTAAATCCAAATACAGCAGCCATTTTAAAGCAGCAGACAGTAATTTTTAAATACATAAAACTTGCAGGAGGATAAAAAATGTATTCTCTCTTTACATGATGAAGACTAGCATTCACTCAATTGTGCCTGCAATGCTAATGAGCAGTATAGTTTGTCTCACTCCTGAAGGCAAAGTGTGTATTTTATTCACTGTCTCTCAGTCTCTAACTCAAGAAAATCATCAGCAATCTACAGAGGTCTTCTGTAGCAGGGAAGAAACCCTCCTCCCATCATATAAACAATATCTGCTTCCATTCCCCTACCCCCTTTTCCCTCCCTGCAGACAGACTCAGCGTGTGGTTCCTGGGGAATTAGTTGTAGAAGAACTCCCCTGCTGACAGCAAAATGCCAACTGCACGTTCTGCACATGTAATGTGTCTGACATTTCCACATCGCACCAGGTTAACATTTTTTGACAAGTGCTTAAAAATATATATCTTTAAGTGTGTGTACGTTTTATTGCTGCTTTCAAATCTCCATTTTATAATACTTAATTTAGAAAGTTATTTTACCTATGAAACTACCTGTGTTTTGATTTAAGTAGATATAAGTAGTTTCTGAGGTCTGATTTTGAAATCAACTGGTATATTTCAGTTGACAGATGCTATAAAATGTTCAAATATCTTCCCAACAGAATAATTAAATGCTGAAAGGACGGAGTATGATGGACATGCGTAGCTTTGTCTGTCTTGATTAAATTTTAACCCTCAATATCTCTTCACTTCTAGTCTGGCTCACATTTGGTGAGTTGAGGACATTTCACTCATCTTTCAAGTCTTAAAGATTTTTTTTCCTCTTTCACACCTTCTTTTCAGTTACACCAGGGATGTCACCAGTACCATCCAGAATTTTTCATAATTTCTAAGGCCTATAGTGATTAGATATTTTAAGTGAAACCTTTCATATTTTTATAATGGAAGGAAAAAAACAGAATAATTTTGGGAACTGGGAAATCTGATCAGATTAGAGGTCACACTATATCAGGGAAAATGGGATTGCTATTCACTTCACGTCCACTGACCATATTTGTGGATCAGATGAGGATACACATTTTGTATCCATTTAGGGCCCTATTTATATTGCTTACACCTCTGAAATGGCTCTGGACAGTAGGGGTGAATCTACAAAGCAAAGTTATTTTGGAATAACGGCCATTATTCCAAAATAACTATGTGAGCATCTTCATAGCAATAGCGTCATTTCGAAAAAATTTCAAAATAATGGGAGGCTTATTCCAACTTCTGTAAACCTCATTCTATGAAGAATAATGCTTATTCCAAAATAGCTATGTCAGAATAGGGGCTGTGTAGATGCTCCACTTCTGATATTTCAAAATAGCCCCTCACCAGGGCCATTTTAAGTTATTCCTCCCCAGTTCTAAATTGAAATAGCACGTCCACGTTAGGGAAACCTGCCTCAGATTAATTTTGAGGCTTCCTTGCAGTGATATAAGCTATTTCAGAATAACTATTCTGGAATGGCTTATTCTGAAATAAATGTGCAGTGTAGATGTAGCCTAGTAGGTGAAATACACTCACTTTCAGTCATACAGTGATGGGTACTGCAAAGATAGAATGGAAAGGCATGCAAGCTCAGAAAAGCAACATTACAGGGGCATGTGGTCTTCCACGGCTGGAAATTTGGAAAGAGATTTCATCGAAAATGGCCCACTGAAAGGAAAAATTCTATGGTATGTCCCTGAGCAACACATAATTTACTACCCATATGTATATTTACTGATTTACAGATCTAATTTATAGATATTTCAAATAGGAATTTGAAAGATCAAATTTCTCATTAACTATACAGTTCATCTCAAAGTTAATGGTATTCACAATGAGAATAATAGGTCACTCATGTTAATTAAAAATTATGAATCAGAAATGCGAGTCATAGAAATAAATTACTACAAGTTCTTTTTGAGAAGTTTCCCCAATGAATAAGCAAATGCTCCTTGGTAATATACTGTACTACATACAGAGGTGGAGTTCCAGAAGTGGGAGACACTTCTAATTCAGTCACATAACATCTGCGTTTTCCAGGTAAAATATAGGACATGCCTGTCTGCTGTCTCAGGATCACTATAGAAACTTTTGTTTCTTAAAACAACCATGATTTTCCTTGGCTTCAAGCCTTGAGGCTGCTTGTATAGAGGAGTAAGCACCTCCTTGGCTGAGTCCTCACAATATATTTCCCTCTCCACCCTCACCCTAGGGTTGACATTTTTTAAAATGTAAAATATATGGGCTAATAAGACTGACATGTTGTGGCAAATTTTCAGCCTGCCTGCTCAAACTGCACCTACAGTGTTTGAAAAGGCATCTATCTGAGTAAGCAAAACAGATGCACTCACACTTTGTGTGTGCGGTTTTAAAGAAACCCGCTAAAATCTGATCACAAGGAGCATATTGTTGAAGAGGAACACTGGACTAGTTTTCAAGCATCCCTGGTTATTTTCATTGCTTGTCTTCGCCTTGCTTTCTTTTCTTTAAAAAACCCCAAACAGCTCCCTCTCCAACATTTGCTCTCCTTTCTAACCGTCAACATTCTGCATGATAGAAGTGATTTAATCTAGAAACACAATGCATAAGAGATCCTTCTTTGTTGTTTTAGAAAGGTTGCTTGTTCATCACATTTGATAGGAAGCAGTATGTGATGTATTTGTACATGAATTACCAGTTCAGATCTTACAGTATGCTGGAGCATATGCAAGATACTGTGCTATTCATAACACGGGTTCTATGCCCGATGCTTTCTCCTCTGCTTTTGCTGGCTACAATAAAAAGTCACACAGGGATGGCTGTGTTAGTCTTTAACTTTAAAAATGAGTAGCCCTGTGGCACCTTAGAGACTAGCAAAAAAAATATATGCAGGTTGGACCTCCAAAAACAAGGAATCCATTGTCCAGCAATATCCGCAGCAGGACCAAGGATGTTCCTGGACCAGGGAGTCCTGGTTGGGATCCCTACTAGCAAGAGCGCTGGCAGTTCGGAGCTGCTGGGGCTGGGGCCAGAGCTGGAGCCCTGGTAGCATAGCCAGCGTTGCAGCAGCTCCAGTAGCGGGGCCGGGGACGTGGCAGCTGCAGCAGCCCCGGTAACCCCAGTAGTGGGGCCAGGGTGAGGTACGTGGGAGCCACAGCAGCCGCGGCAGTCCTGGTAGTGGGGCTGGGAACGTGACAGATGTGGCAGCCCCCGATAGCAGAGGCAGGGCAGGGATGCAGATGTAGTGTCCCAGCCATGCTCCTGTCACAGTGCTTACAAGCCCCCAAGTCCTTGGTCTGTCAGGAACGCTGGGCAACTGGAGCAGGACTAGCCCCTAACTCCATTCTTTAGGTCTGGCTGGAATACTGGGTGGAAAGGGGACAAGCCCCTGTGTCTAGGTGGGAGCAGAGCCAGGCCCTCCAATGCACATGGGCGAATGCAGCATTAGTTAACACAACAATGCAAGTACAACTTTGCTACATGGCTGATCACACCTGGACTACACTAATTTGGGTGCCCAGTCTCCCTTCCCGACTTTTCTGTCTCCAAGTGCAACATTCCAAGTCCCATTTTGATTTCTACCTCCCTAGCCAAGGCAACATGATTAACCTTTGATTTTCTGTCAATTATTCTTGACTAGAGGTGTTAGGATTACATCCCCATGGTGGCTGTATCTTGCTTCTACTTTAGTCGGTCACAGATATGTTATGGATTTCCTGTGGGTTTTTTTTAAACTCTCTCAGCAATTTTTCCTTTGCACAAAATACATATAATTGACAGACACCAGGCTCTCTGTCCCAGAGTGAATATGATTGTCCCTGGCATTTGTGCAGGGCAAGTGGGATCTCCAGCATCCTTCTTCCTCTCTCCCACTCTCTCCTGGGCATCTGCATGAGAGTCAGGACTATGTAGCCCACTGAATATTAATATCAATGCTATCTTCTTTCCTTGTAGGCATCCACCCCATACTGTCAAAATTTATGTCTCATGCTGGAAGCAGTAGCATTTTAGTTTCACCTACCTGCTACAAAGATAGATCCGATTAAAAGCAATATAAACAAAGTGCACTTGAAATGTAGGTTAGTTTATGAGTACATTTAGCTTGATTAGCTTCACTTGTATGCTGAATGTTTCTATTAACCTATGGAGCTTTGAAAACATGGATTTTATATTTCCACATTCTTATTTGTTTGATTTCAAATCAGGTAAGAGATGACACTCTGATGGTTGAGTCACTACTGGAATTAAACAAACTAAAAATTACCAAATTTGCCATATTCCAATACTACTGGAGTACAATGTTGATAACAGGGTTACTTACCTGTAACTGTTGTTCTTGAGATGTGTTGCTCATGTCCATTCGAACGAGGTGCATGCGCGCCGCGTGCACGGTTCCCGGAGCATTTTTCCCCCAGCGGTACCCGTCGGGCCGGCAGGTCACCCCCTGGAGTGGCGCCGCTATAGCAGAGCATAAGTACCCCTGCTGGCCCTCCCCCTCCTCAGTTCCTTCTCGCCAGAAAAACTCCGATGCAGGGGAGGCAGGGGGGGAATCGAATGGACATGAGCAACACATCTCGAAGAACAACAGTTACAGGTAAGTAACCCCGTTTTCTTCTTCGAGTGATTGCTCATGTCCATTCGAATGAGGTGACTACCAAGCTAACCCCCCCGGAGGCGGGGTCGGAGCCACCTTTTTAGCTAACAGAACAATCACACTGATATTCAACGACAACGAGAACTTTAATCCAGAAATGCAACCATAGAACATAACACAGAGCCCATAACAGATAGGTACAGCAGGCACATGACACTACAATGTGCCACTCATCCCTTCCCCTTTTTGTTTTGTTTTACAGAAGAGAACCCAACATCGCCGCACCCATGGCGGAATCCTCCCGTGCCTGTTGAGTGAGGGCATAATGCTCTGTAAACGTATGGACAGAGGACCATGTAGCTGCCCTACAGATCTCAAGAATCGGGACTTGGGCCCCAAAGGCCACGGACGAAGCATGCGCCCTGGTGGAATGCGCCGACACGCGAGGTGGCTCCCTGTGAGCCAGAGCGTAGCACTCCCTAATACAGGAGGATATCCACCCCGACAGCCTTTGGGCCGAAACTGGCGTCCCTTTCACCAGCTCGGCATAGGTAATAAACAACTGAGATGACTTGCGAAATGGCCTTGTTCTGTCTATATAAAACGCCAGCGTCCTTTTCGCGTTAAGGGAATGCAACGCCCACTCCTTAGGGGAGCAGTGGGGCTTGGGAAAGAAAACCAGGAGGTATGTCTTGCGACATGTGGAAGGTCGACACCACCTTGGGGAGGAACACGGGGTGGGGACGTGGACGAACCCTGTCTGCCGAAAACGCTAAGTACGGGGGCTCCACTGTCAGGGCACGCAATTCTGATACCCAACATGCTGACGTAATGGCTACTATAAATGCCACCTTGAGCGACAGGAACCTGAGTGGGCAGGACACTAGGGGCTCGAAGGGGGGACGCAAGAGCTTGTTTAGCACCAAGCTGAGGTCCCACTGTGGCACCGGGGCCCTCACACGGGGAAATAATTTGTCAAGACCCTTTAGGAACCTCTTCACAAGGGGGTCAGCGAACAGCGACCTACCCTCCGATCCCTCATGAAACGCCGTCAGGAACGCTAGATGCACCCATACTGATGGAGTGGACAGGCCCGCTTGTCGCAGCTGAAACAAGTAGTCCAGGACCACTGCAACGGAGGCCTGGGAGGGGCAAACTCCCTTACTCTGAGCCCAGACCGAAAACCGCTTCCACTTGGCAGCGTACGAAAACCGCTTCCACTTGGTACCAACCATCTGGTGGTTGGCTTCCGACTTCCCAGGAGAACCTCCTGTACCCCCCTTGAACAAGCCCTCTCGGAGGGTTTCAGCCATGGATAAGCCACGCTGTCAGGTGGAGAGACTTGACATCCGGGTGGTACAGGATGCCCCCGCCCCTGTTCTGAGTGACTAGGTCCGGGATCAGCGGCAGGCGACAAGGTCTGGCCACCACCATTTCCCACAGGATGGGGTACCAAAACTGCCTGGGCCAGTCCGGGGCTATCAGGATTACCCGGGACTTGAACAGCCTGATCCTTGTAAGCACCTTGGGAACCAGTGGGAACGGGGGAAATGCATAAAACACCCCTTGAGGCCACAGTGAGGTCAGGGCGTCCCTTCTCGAACCCACTCCCAGACCCAGGAGGGAGAAGTACTGGGGACATTTCCTGTTCCCCTCGGTAGCAAAAAGGTCCACCAGGGGATGACCCCACATCCGGAAAAGCTGTGCTAAAACCTCCTCCTTCAGGCACCACTCATGGACGCTGAAGGACCTGCTCAGTGAGTCTGCTAACGTATTCACGCATCCCGGCAAGTATGCCGCCTGTAACTGTATGCGGTGGGCTATACAGAACTCCCAAAGGAGAGCCGCCTCCTGACACAGCGGGGGACGATCGAGCTCCCCCTTGCTTGTTTATATAGAAAACAGCCGCCGTATTGTCCAGCAGCACTGATACCAGTTTCCCCGAGAGCATGGTCAGGAAGACCTCGCAAGCCCTCCTGACCGCTCTCAGCTCCCGAACATTTATATGCAACCCTCTCTTTTGGGGGGTCCACAATCCCTGCATCCTGTGACTCTGTAGGTGCGCCCCCCAGCCATCGTCGGAGGCGTCTGTGATGAGTTGGACCGACGGCAGCTCCGTACGGTAGGGAACTCCTGTGCACACCTCGCTCTCTAACATCCACCAACTGAGCGAGGCGAGGATGCCCTGCAGCACAGTCAGGACCAGGTCCCATCCGTCTCTGGCCTGGTTGAACGATCTCGCCAACCACGCCTGCAGTGGCCTGAGCCTCAGTCTGGTGTGCCTGACAACATAGGTGCAGGCCGCCATGTGACCTAGGAGCTTCATGCACGACCGCGCCGTCGTCAACGGGGACTGCCGCAGGTTGGATACTAGGGTCCTGATTGCCTGGAATCTGGACCGCGGGAGGTAAGCGCGCCCCGTCCTGGCGCACAGGGCCGCCCCCATGAACTCTATGTTCTGTGTTGGTGTCAATTTTGACTTCTCCTCATTCACGACGAGTCCAAGTCTGTTGAAGAGAGACCGCGCCAAAGCTATGTGCGCAACTACCTGGTCTCTTGACCGACCCCTGATAAGCCAGTTGTCCAAGTATGGAAAAACTTGGATTCCCAGTCACCGGAGGAAGGCCGCCACCACCGCCACTTTGTAAAAACCCTGGGTGCCGTCGACAGCCCTAAGGGGAGGACAGCAAACTGGAAGTGTTGGTGGGATACCACGAACCGGAGGAACCTCCTGTGGTTTGTCCGAATTGCAACATGAAAGTAGGCGTCCTTCAAATCAAGGGCCGCATACCAATCTCCCTTGTCTAGCACCGGAATGATTGAGGGCAGGGTCACCATCCGAAACCTTTCCTTTTTTATATGCTTGTTGAGAGCCCTGAGGTCTAGGATAGGCCGAAGGCCTCCTTTTGGCTTTGGAATAATAAAATAGCGGAAATAAAACCCCCTGCCCTCTCGGTGGGAAGGGACCCTTTCCACCACTCCTTTCTCCAGGAGCGCGAGGACCTCCTGCTCAAGGAGGGCCTCATGAGACAGGTCCCTGAAGAGGGACGGGGAGGGAGGAAGAGAGGGGTAGGAGCCCAGGAAGGGGATAGAGTACCCCCGTGATATTATGTCCAGCACCCATTTGTCCGAGGTGATGACCGACCAGGCCTGGACAAAGTGGGACAGCCGGTCCCCAAACGGGGGGGGAGATAGTGGGTGTCGGTATGCGGTCCCCGAGCGCACCTTCAAAATGGCTGCTTGGGTAGACTGGGAGAGGGCTGAGCGGTGCCCCTGCCTGCATCCGGGTGGGGCCAATGGCGCCTATTGCGAGCCCCCGGGCCCTGCACCTGGGCGAAACCCCCAGAAGGACCTCGGGGTCTACGCCGCCAATAGTCAGGCCGTGCGTGCCTGCGGCTGGCCCCTATGCGGCTGCCTACTCTGCAACTGTCTGCGTTGGGGAGCCAGAGCATGTATAGCCAACGACCAAAGAGTCGACCTGGTATCTTTCAGGCTGAGAAGCCTGGAGTCGGTATTCTCTGCAAACAGGGCCTTCCCGTCGAACGGCAGGCCCTGAATAGTAGCCTGCAGGTCCAACGGAATCCCTGAAACCTGCAGCCAGGCGTTACGCCGCATTACCACACCGGACGCCATCGTCCTGGCTGCCGAGTCTACTGCATCCAGGGACGCCTGCAGGGCAGTGCGAGCTATCGTTCTTCCCTCCGTGGCCAGGGCGGAGAACTCTTGCCTGTCCTCCTGGGGCAACCTGTCCCGGAACCTGTACATCGCTTGCCAGGTGTTATAGGCATAGCGACTGAGCATTGCCTGCTGGTTGGCGATGCGCAATTGTACCCGCCCCCCCGGTCGCATAGACCTTACACCCCATTAGGTCCATACACTTAGGGTCCTTAGCTTTCGGAGAAGGGCCAGGCTGCCCCTGCCCTCCCTCTGGGCCGCTGCCTGGGCCACCACAGAACCCGGCACCAGATGCGAATAGAGGTGCTTGTGCCCCGACTGGGGGACATAATACCTTCTCTCGACACCCTTGAGCATCGGGGATAGAGAGGCTGGCGTCTGCCACAACGTATTCGTGATTTTCGCCACTGTTTTATTTAGTGACAGGGCTAATTTCGCCGGGGCATCCTCAGTGAGGATGTCCACCATCGGGTCTGACTCCTCAGTCACCGGCTCTACCAGCACCCCAAGATTTGCTGCAAGTCAGCGGAGCAGCTCCTGATGTGACCTCGCGTCCATGGCTGGCATAGCTGGGGCCGGGTCTGCCAAGACCTCGTCCAGAGACGACAAGGATGTCGACTCACGACTCAGGGCCGGCTGCTCCACCACCCCCGGAGCAGGGACTGGCTGCTGCAGTACCCCCAGCTGCTGCTGGAGGTCAGCCAGTGGGTCCCCCAGGTCCAGTTGCCCCCTAGGGCTAGCCCCCTTGGGTGATGGCGGGGCTCGGGACAACGAGGCCGAAGGTGTGGACCTCCGCCGTGACCCACTGACCGAACCCAAAGGCGGAAGCAGTCCCTGCCACTGGTGATAGGCCCAGGGCGTCCAAAACGGCCAGGGCTGCTGGACCTGTGGCGGCCACGTCTGTTCAAACCCCTGCGGTGCCGTCCGGTGCTGAGGGCGGGATCGGTACCACGACGATATGCGAGACAACCCTGCGGGACACAGAGACTCTGCCTCGGACTCCGACGACAGTTCAGATGCCGACCATGGCGGTGCCATCGAGGGTTGACCCTGTATCGCCCCAGGCCTGAACCACGCCATGGACTCTGGCTTCCCGGCATGGGGACGGGGCTGCGGGTGCGGAAGCTGCGGTACCGGGCTGCACGGTGCCTGCAGTGCCTGCAAAGCCGGTGCCTGCGGTGCCAGCAAGGCCGGTGCCTGCAACAACGGCCACGGTGCCGGTGCCCTTATGGCCGACGGGGCCGTAGGGTGCACGGGTGCCGGCAGCGATGCTCCCGGGATCGACCGGACGGGAGACGGTGCTGCCGATTCCACCTCCACTGGTACCGGCACAGTCTGCCCCCGTATTGTTGCGGCCGGGAGCAACGGATGATCCCTTGACTCTACCGGTGCCGGCCAGGGTCCTGGGGATGGGGAGACCACAGGTGCCTCCAAGGCTTCCGGTAACTAAGTCGAAGATCCCTCCGAGGAGGGGGGCAATGGAGGCGAGGCCGTTAGCTCTATCAGTTCCTGAGCTGCCTCTAAAGCCTCCGGCGTGGAGGAGCGGCAGGCCAGGATAGGCCCCGGGCTCCCGGCCCTATGCGCGGTCTCCCTCCTCTTCTGTACCCCCTTGTGGGGCTGGATAGGCGAGCTTGGTGCCGGGGTGTGCCTCCCCCGGTGCCGGTCCTGGTGAGCCTTGCGCTCAGGTGATCTCCCCCTGGAGTCCTTCACCCGTTTCGGTGCCAGGGACTGAGACTAGTGCCGTGGTGCTGACTTCTTCCGTACCGCAGTGCGGGGAGGTCGGAACGTGATTCCCGCACTGACGCCGGTGCACTATGCACCGAAGCGTCTCCGGAGGACGCAGGCTGCAGTGCCAACTCCATCAGGAGCAACTTCAGACGGGAATCCCTTTCCCTCTTGGTACGTGGCTTGAACCCCCGGCAGATCTTGCTGGCGTCTGCAAGGTGAGCCTCCCCCAAACACTTAAGACACTGTTCATGGGGGTCTCCCTTGGGCATAGGCTTCGTGCACGCTGCACAAGGTTTAAAGCCCTGCGGGCCTGGCATCACCGTCCGTGACGGGCGGAAAGAAGGAACTGAGGAGGGGGTGGGCCGGCAGGGGTACTTATGCTCCGCTATAGCGGCGCCACTCCAGGGGGCGACCTGCTGGCCTGACGGGTACTTCTGGGGAAAAAATGCTCCGGGAACCGTGCACGTGGCGCGCATGCACCTCATTCGAATAGACATGAGCAATCACTCGAAGAAGAATCTATGGTGCCTCCTGGTACAATATTGCAAAGGCTATGATCGGTTTTCTAGCACTTTTGAAATTATCACTTCATAATTATGGCATCATAGCATTAAAAAAATACTTCTAAAGTTTCAAAAATGACTTGCGATTTTGTGTCCTATTTTTCACTGCCCCCCTTGAGATACCTTAAATAGTCATGATTTTCCAAGAGTGGATGGATGTTCAGCAAGTTAACAAAGGTGCCCCTCCCCTCTCAAACATTAGTCATTTTAAAAAATCTTGGTCAGAAAGTTCTGATGATTAAATATTACTTTTGACTTCTTGGCAGTATATTTTTGCCTCCCTCTTAGAAAAATGACAATATTATCTCTAACTGAATGGTATTTTTTCTTAAGAACACAACCACCTCTTATTATAACTATGTAGAATTAACTAAGGAGGAAAAACAAGAAATTTGTAACTCTTGAAGGCTTTTTCTATAAACTTCCTTTGTTTTGTGATAAAGTTGCCATGGCAAGAATGCCATTCTTAATGTTTAAAGTCTTAAAAATATAGCTAGACGAAAATAAGCATAGTGCAATGGGAGATCATTTTAATGTCTACTCATAAATTTGGTATCTCCTATGTGACAATAGAAATCAAGAGAAATTAGAATACAATTATGAAAAAATGCAAGGGGGGAACTGATCAAATGAGTTCATTAAATGCTGCTGAGAGAAATGAGGGCAGAAAACACTCTCATGTAAGAGTACAGGACAGTTCACTAGGGCTATGGAGACAGCTCTTAGCACTAGACTGATCACTTTTACCCTCACAGAGGAAGGTATGTCAAGCTGTAAGATTCAGGACTCACTGTGCAAAAAATAAATTTGCCTACTGGGGGAGTTCTTTCTTATGGTTCAGGCATCAAAACTATCTTATATGGACCCTCTTGGGGAAGGGAAAGGCAAGAAGAGAACAAAAAAGAACCAAACAAAAACATGGTAGCCTAGTACAAAATGAATAAGCAAAGCTGCCCCACAACTAGGATTTCCTACAGCTGAGGAGGCGGAAATGTCTGATCTTTGCCATAAATGGCACATTCCTTGGCTCCACTGTTGTGGAATTCCCTCTGTCTGCATACTAAAGCCATACAAATGCTAACACAGGAGATCAATGTAGCTGGGACAAGACACTGCTCTGTAGCTGTTAATTTTCCAAACTAAATGAGACAGGACCATTTTTGTTATATTATTTTCATTTTATCAGCTACCTTTCCTACATTAATTACTGACTGGCATCCAGGTAACTAACCAGTACAAGATTGGCATCCAGAGAAATTCAGATACTAATTTGTAAAAAGGCTGCTGACTATTTCTTGCCTTATGTGAGAGAGAGGCTATTTAAAGAGAGAGATAAGCACTTGCATTTCCTACACAGAGTCACAAGAAGTGAGATAAAAAGTGCACCTGAGTGCCTCAAGCCCTTTACCTCTAGGTCTTCCTGAAAATGAATGCCTAGGGTACTCAATGCTATTAATAGTCAGAGCAAGCCATAGGAAATATCATAAACTACCCTAAAAATAAAAATGTCTGCTGACTTCTTCAAAAAGGAAGCAAAATTGCCTAGGTGCTTAAAATTATTACATTTTTCCATTCCAAAATGCAGACCATATTTTATATAAATGATTGCCACTTTCAGGATCGTTGGCCTGTCTCAGTTTGCTGCTGAATTAATCCAATAAGTCACTCTGTGATGAAGGCTCGAGTTGTTAGACTTTTGGGGTTTTTTTAAGAGGAGAAATTCAGTATGATTCTTCCCTGGGCTTTAATGGGACGACTTGTGCACTTAAAGTTAAGCACAACTTTAAGTGCTTTGGTGGACCAGGGCCCAAAGCATTAGAAAATGTACTTTAGAGAGCTGGTGAAAGAGGATGAGCTGGATTAATCTTTCCCCCATTTCTAACATCTAACAATTTTTGTAATAAGATCATGCCAAAGACCCTGACGTATCAAGGTACTTAAGCATATGCCAAACAATCAGCATGCCAGTAGTCCCACTGCCTAATCGTGCACTTACATACTCCGATGAATCAGTGCCAAAAGATGGACAACGCAACGGGTAACAAATGCATTTATAATTTTTAAGGGCAGTCACTTTCTCACTATAGCTTATTTGGACAACTTGTTCCAGAACGCAGCACTACGTACTGTACCTGCAAAACCAGCATTGCCCAACTTTTCTCTGATTCCCACCTCATACACCAGAAATGGAAAGTGCTTCCTATAGTTGAAAAACAGGAACAACAGATCATTATTGAAATCCAGGTCACTTAACAGACCTGCTAATTTCTTTTTTCACACCAGAGAGGGTTTGGCTGTTGTACTGTAGTTCTATCTCTGCTTAAACCTATCAAGCTGATAGTTGCTCTAATTTAACTCCATTATTCTTTTGTCTTGACAACAAGAGTGTAGTCATTTCCCAAAGTAAAAAGCAACCTCTTTTCTTCCTCTTTGAGGTTTATTTCAAACAATTTTCTTTCTTCTTAATGAGACTGATCCATATGTTTGCTGTTGCATATTGTGTTCAGTTAATGGGAAGATTTTCAAACACTATGAAAAAGCTTCTTTCATTTTTCCCTCTTTCGGCTTTGTATTCTTTTGAATAGCTGCTTTAACTATTACATTAGATACAATGTTCAAACCCATGTTTTATTTCTGAACAGTGCTTTTCCCCCCCTTCCCCATGAACCCAATCTACCCACGCCAGTCAGTTCAATATGCCTGGATTGCTTTTTCCCTAATTTCTACAGTCCTCATTTTGTCTACATCAAATTATAAGAGATTAAGAGTTTTTTTAAGCTGTTTTGATCAGGCATCCTGTGGTGAAATATCATACAATAACTGGTGTATTGGAACTGCCACTGAGATACCATTAGGCAACAATTATGGGACTTTTAAACTTTTGTTGTTACTTTTTCTCATTACGTCAACTCATGGTCATTATCGGAGGGAAGAAGATGTATCCTCTCTGTTCTTTTCAGTGGTAAAAGACACTGTACGTGTGCTTTTTTTCTGTGAACTAATGAATAGCTTAAGAACAAAATCCCATGTCTTAATTGACAAAATAGATTCCTTAAACACTAGGAGTATATTGAATAATATGAAAATAAAGAAACTGCTGCAACTACACGTCGAAATATTAAAACCACTTAAATTTGTTGGCAGATTATCTTCAACGCTGGGTATCTCCAAGGCTTTGTGGTGTACATTGCATGATAGCATTACAGATTGATTAGAACACCCTTTCGTGGCATGATACAATAAGAGGAAACATAGGTTTCAGCTTTAGTTCTTCAAATGGCTGATTTCCCTCTGTGTTGACCCTTGGGAAGTCATTTACACCTATGCAAAATGGGTATAACACCCTCAAACCCTTTGCACAGATGAAAAGAGACAGGGAACAAGTCCTCTATTGTTGACTCTCCTTGGTTTGCTCTACAAAATTTAGTGCAGCATAATACTTTTGGT
This sequence comes from Rafetus swinhoei, assembly GCA_019425775.1. Lineage (NCBI taxonomy): Eukaryota > Metazoa > Chordata > Testudines > Trionychidae > Rafetus > Rafetus swinhoei. The sequence continues at coordinate 34,170,697 of CM033428.1, read as the reverse complement.
GCCTCTAAAATCAGGTGAGGCAAAGCACATTTAAAACTAATTTGTGTCTCGGTGACTGAAGGCCATTCAGCCACAGCCCTGTCCTCTCTGTTAAGAAGAATGGCTTGATGGCTGTTCTACTTTATGCCTAGACTTCTATGGCTACAAGAGCTTGTTGTGGCAGCCAGGAATCACCATGATGTGGGCATGCCCAGCCAACCCTTATCCCCCATGACACACAACTTTATCCCAGAGGTCAGAAGAGGGAGTGCTCTATGAGCTTCTATGCTGGCCCTGTATCACTAGAGTTGGTCTATGCATGGGAAATCCTTCACTGAAAATATAAACTGAGTTGCTAAGGGAGTTAAGGTTGTTTTCAATCTCCAAAGAGCAAAGCAACCTTAGTGGACCAGAAAATGTTGTCCAGAGAATGTTTCAATTAAATATTAATTACTCTAATCAACAATATACATGTCAAGACATAGAATACTCAGACAGATCTAGTCCTGTGGTTTTACATGGGAGGATGCATAATAGAGCCTCACTATTTTGGTTTATAATTATGGACAGATACCTGACCCAATAATTTGGACCCAATGCAGTTTTGATAAAAGTGTAGAAAACTCTCCCAACATTTAGCAGTGTTCCGATCTTTTTATGTACCTTTGTTATCTTCCCTATCTTGTAACCTATACCCCTTTAAAACTCTTATCTCTTCCTCAGGCATTTGCCTTCCACAGCCTGTTGGCAACACAACTCACTGGGAGAGTTTCTCTTTAGACCTCTCTACCCTTTGGAGATGTCTGCATGAAATTAAAACAGCCATAATCTTAATAAACCTTAAATCAATAAATCTTAATAAATTTAGAAAAAATAGAAGGAATGAAATTTAAACAAAACACAGGTTAACATATCTAGGTTTATGTTTCTCCAGAAATGAAACTAAATTAGGTACTCTCGGCTTAGGTGAATAGTTACTACACTTAAAATCAATCCCTTTTCTGACTTTTTTTGATCCAATTGGGAGCCTCCCTTGTTTTCCAAATGCCAACACCTCTTAGTCTCCAGATCCTATTTATTGAGTCTTTGCTTATGGGTTATCTCGCATGCTCAGGCAAAGGGCTGCCAACACACTGGGGGGCAGTTGCTCCGGGGCACAGTGATTTAAAAAGGGCGCTACCTTAGCAGTGGTGGTGGCCACAATTCAGGGTCCTTTAAATTCTCACTGGAGCCTCACATGGCAGCGCTCTGTCTAGGCAGCGCTGAAGGCTGGCTAGGAGAGGCAAGGGGCTGTCCTGGCAGCACTGCAGTCTGTCTGCTCCTTGCCCCACCCACTGTGCCCAAGGACCTGCCCCCCACCACACACATTTTGCCTAGGGTTTGGCAACATCTGTTGCCCACCCTGCCCCACGCATATCTCCCCTGAACTATTGCAGCTATTCCTGCTTTCCAAAACAGTTTTCTCTGGTTACCTACTAACACATTAGGGGACTGACAAGTTTCATTCTCTACTTTCTAGAAGATGTCTCACCGAAAAACAGAAAATGCTTAACAAAGATTAATGGTTGCCTTTTGATTGCTAACAATCTGGCTCAGATACTGCCTTTCACAGTGCACCTCAGCTGGATGTATCTAGTTTTGGGTAGGTCTCTCATTACACCCTTGTAATAAATTTTTCTTTTGCCAAGTAATGAGTTATGGGCAGGCCCCTAGACCCTCCACTGTAATGCTGAAGAATCCACTAGCCAATCTGAAAAGGTAAATAACCCTAAGTAATTGCTATCATGTCTTGTTTTATTGCACTGGGGTTTTTTTCCACTTAGCGTGACTGTGTAAATGAAAAGATACAATAATGAAAATGTAAAGGAAGAGACCAGTTCACAGAGCTTCTAGGCAAAATGCTAGGAAATTAAATTGTGAAGAACATTTGTAAAACAGAATCTCATGTCCTTTTGGTTTGTGTATGTAACTAACAAATGTGCACATTCCACTACTAATATATTACCCAAGAAAAAATCTAAAATTTTCTGCTTTTATTAGCTAAGGCAGGATATTCTATTTCAGAAGTGTCATATAAAAACTTACACTGATAAACCCAAAGTCTGAGTTTAAAAGACTTTTCTTTTCCTTTTCTTTTTGGTACATTGTGTAACTTTAGTGTTCTTTTAAACAACAAGGAGTCTTGTTGCACCCTAGAGACAGATTTATTAAGTCATGAGCTTTTGTGGGTAAAACCCACTTCATCAGATAAGTTGGAGTGGAAATTACAGAATCAGAGGTATATATAACAGCAAAAGAAAATAATTATAGGACCAGTAGTTAATGAGGCTAATTAAGTCAAAGTGTCTCATTCACAGCATATGTCTCATTCACAGTATTAGATTTGGTGACGCAAATATCAAAAGAGGGAAAATTGCCTTTGTAGTGTGTTAGCCAGTTAAGATCTTTATTCAAGCCTAAGTTGATAGTGTTGAATTTGTAAATGAACTCCAGTTCTGCTGTCTCCCTCTGTAACAGGGTGATAAAGTTCTTCTGTAGAAGAATGACTCCTTTTAAATCCACTACTGAAAGTCCAGGCAGGTTAAAATGTTCCCCTGTGGGTTTATGCATGCTACCATTCCTGATGTCTGATTTGTGTCCATTTATCCTTTGGTGCAGAGACTTGCCAGTTTGTCCAATATACATGGCAGAGGGGCATTGCTGGCACTTGATGGCATATATCACATTAATGGATGTGCTGTCATCTGAGCCCTTGACCGTGTGGCTTTTGTAGTTAGGTCCTGTGATGGTATCGTTAGTATAGATATGTGGACAGAGTTAGCAACAGGGTTTGTTGCAGGGGTAGGTTCCTGGGTGAGTGTATCTGAGCTGTGATGTATGGTTGCTGAAAAATATTTGCTTCAGGTCGGGGGTTTGTCTATAGGCAAGGACTGGCCTATTTCCCAAGCCCTGTGAGAGTGAGGGATCATTTTCCAGAATAGATTGTAGATTGTCAATGATGTGTTAGAAGGGTTTAAGCTGGGGGTTGTAGGTGATGACCAGTGGTGCTCTGTTATTTTCCTTGTTGGGCCTGGCTTGAAACAGGTGACTTCTGGGTACTCATCTGGCTCTGTCTATCTGTTTCCTGCGTTCCCTGGGTGGGTGTTAAATTTTAAGAATGCTTGATAAAGATCTTGTACGTGTCTGTCTCTGACTGTGGGGTTGGAGCAGATACGATTGTATCCTAGGGCTTGGCTATAGACAATGAATCGTGTGATGTGTCCTGTATGGAAGCTAGAGGCATGTAGGTAAGAATAGCAATCAGTAGGTTTCTGGTATAGGGTGGTGTTATGTGACCATCATTTATTTGTACTCTAGTGTCCCAGGAAGTTGTTCTCTTGTGTGGACTGGTTGAGGGTGAGGCTGATAGTGGGGTGGAAATAACTGACATCCCTGTGGAATTCTTCAAGGGTCTCCTTCCCATGGGTCCATTTGATGATGTCATCAATGTAGCATAAGTAGAGGAGGCGCGCTAGAGGACTGGAGCTGAGGAAACATTGTTCTAGGTCAGTGACAAAAAGGTTGGCATATTGTGGGTTCATGCAGGTACCTATAGCAATGCTGCTAACTTGAAGGTATAAATTGTTCCCAAGTAGGAAATGGTTGTGGGTTAGTATTCTTGGGTTGGGTAGGATTATACTTTGTGATTCACCTTCTTAAAGCTCAATTCTATGTGATTTTAGAACGTAAAGATATCAGTGGTACATTCATCAGTGGAGATATGCTACCCCAATAGTCACTCTTGCCGTTGGGACCCATCTCTATCCTTCCTGGCATGAAGAGGATCACAAAATATTTGCATTTCTAGATGACAGAAAAATATCCAGCAGCAGTCCAATAGTTCCATGGCTGGCAGAGGACTGTTTGGGGGGATTCCTGACCTGGATTTTAAAAGTTTTACAGTGATCAGAGAGCTCATGGTCCTGGGGGTTCATGCATGTGACAAGAATATTATGATCATCTGAGGAAAAATGGTTTCCAGTTCACACACCAACAACAGTTGTTCCTCAATACTTTGGCCCATATGAAGGAAATTCTTACTATGCCATAGGAACAGGAAAGAAGTGGGAAAAAATTTTATTTTTACTCGACACTGTTTTACAAATGTTCTTCATAATTTAATTTCCTACCGTTTTGCCTAGAAACTCTGTGAATGAGGTAGGATTAGCCATCTAGCTCTTTCTCTCATTTTTCACTATTGTAACTTCATTTACATAGTCACGCTAGGTCAATATAACCCAATGCAATACAATTATTCCCTCCTTTGTTTACAAACTTGAAATGTAGTAGGTAAAATTAACCAAAATGTTTACTAAATTTTTGCATTTAATACTGTGTCAATCTATCATAGAATCATAGGGCTGGAAGAGACCTCAGGAGGTCATCGAGTCCAAATCTCTGACCAAATCCTAACTAAATCATCCTAGCCAGGGCTTTGTCAAATATAAAAACAGTGAGTACCCTGGGGCTCTAAAATATATGTTCCACTGTAACCTTGAGAAAACAGATTGCAGCATAACAATAATCAAGTGACTCCTTTTGCCAGTGCTCCACGTTTTACAGTAAATGTCATTGTTTGCCAGATTTGGCACATCCATAACCTGCTTGTAAATCACAAAAATAGTTTCAAAGCCCTCTTCATTCAATGATAGAATCATGTTTTCTTGGAAGTTCCAAGCATGTCATCTATCTCTGTCAGAAAGTCATCAGTGAAAAATAAAGTGCCACCACATGTCATTAATGAGAAATCCTCGTTTTCCTGACACTCCCAGGCAAGATGTAAATGGTAGCAGAAATAGACACATCAAAGGAAAAATGATATGAAACAGGTATTAAAGAAATTGTTGACATGCTAGCATAAAAACACATGGAAAATCGAAATTTAAAAATAAAGAGCTGTCTCTTCTATATTTTTAAGTGCTCTTGGGAGCTGCTGAGTGTTCTGTGATGTTTTGTTTGCCTTTGATACCTGTATTTACTGGAATCTAAATGTAAATCTTGCATTTATCCAGGATGACGTACAAGTTTGAATAATGGGTACCACTCATAATGATCTCTCTCTTCAGGACAAAGATGTTTTTCTATCTGAGAATAGTAAATGAAGCACAGTAGTACTGTCAAAGTAATTTATCACATTACTGATAACAGTGATTACTATGTGGCTCCATTGGAGATATGCTACCCCAATAGTCACTCCTGCCGTGGGGACCCACCCCTATGCTTCCTGACATGAAGAGGATCACAGAATATTTGCATTTCTAGATGACAGAAAAATCTATGGATCCATGCAGTACTCCATCCTCCTATTACAGGGGTAGCCAAACTGTGGCTCACAAAGCCACATGTGGCTCTTTTACCATTAAAGTGCAGCTTGCAGAGCCTCCTGCCCACCAACCTACACCTCCCAGAGTAGGAGGAGGGGAATCTCAGGACATCTACCTTGCAGCACGGTGGCAGGGTAAAATCTTCTGCCCAGCAGGGAGAGGAATGTTAGGGATCCTACTATGCAGGACACACCTGCCAGGGATCAGGGACTGAGCAGGAGTGGCGCACAGGCCCCCATTCCTGGCAGATGTGTCCTGTCTCTTGAATGCCTAAAGATTGTTGCATGCGGTGTGGAGAGCCGGTGGGTTTGTCCTATTACCTACATTGAACTGCAGAGTAAATTCATCAAGATCTTATTAATGGTCACAGCCCCAAATATAAAGGGGAGTGGATACTTGTTTTGTGACCCATGAAAGCTGGGACTGCAGCTTTTTACTTAAAGTCATACATAACTTTAACGGAAATAGGGCAAAAGTTGAATCTACCGCTTGAAACCTGCATTCATTTGGGAAAAAAATCATCTGAGACCAGAGCCAACTAAAACATCCTTTAATTCTGCTAAACCCCTCTCAGCATCAAGTGGATATAAAGTCTGAAATCTGGCACTCAGTGCTCAATAATCATGAACATTGACTGAATGCCCACAAAGACAGTTTGCACATGGTATCAAATCAAATAGGTTGATCACTTGAAACAAAGGTGTGAGGAACTCTTCCTAATTTTCCTTTCCCCGCAAGACTGTAGCTAGTAATGCCAATTCAAGGTTTGGCTTGTGTAGTATCCATCATGCAACAAGTTCTTTCTCAGAAGATCAGTAGAGATAATATCAGAAGTGTATATAAGTTATAAAATATGTTGTGAGACAAGGTGAGCGAGAAGATCTTTTAATGGACAATTTCAGTTGCCAAAAGAGACATGTTTGTGAGTTAAAAAAAGTTCTTTTGCAGGCAGACAGACACATAACATCAAGAAGCCATAGTCTACAAAAATGTGAGAAAATTATATCTGGCCAATAGGTTTTTTTCCTTAGCTTGATTAGTTATGACATCAAAAAAATCTTTTGAATAGCCAACAGCTCATTCAACATTGGACCTGAGGCGCAACTGGGAGCTTAGTATTCTGCTAAAAATAAATCACGCTGCTGGAGGTTACCAAGATGCTGACTAGCATCAAATTTCTGAAAAAAGTAAAAACTCAGTATTTACAAAATAAATCAGCTTCATAGTCCAGAAATGTAGGCATGGAATTAGGAAACTACTATTTTTGATTAAGTGTGAATTCTTCTCATTTCAGGGCATAAACAGCATACAGTATGATATGCACATTTTAATGAGACACTTTTTGTTCAAAACACCAATATTTACTGTTTCCATGCCTCAAAAAAGTTCTAAAACTTCTCTTTCAAAGAGGTCTGCAACTGTCAAGTTTTGGCTTCAAGAGCTAATAAAGCTTGATTCTGGGTTTTTTCCCATCCTTTCAAGCACATCTCTGAGAAATTCTGCCTACGTTTATAATGCTTGGAAACCACTCAAAATACTGGCTAAAATGTAAAAACTAGTGTTAGTTTCTAAAGTCAATCTGCTAGGCACACAAGTGATCCACAAAACTGTCACTTATCCCAACGAAAGAAAAAAAAAAAAAAGAGCCCTGCAAAGAGATCACCCTCTTCAATGAAAAAAAAAATGCTTCAGATGCAAGAAACAGATCTACCCAAAGGGAATGCTGCTGAATGGGCTGTAGCTTTTTCCTGAAGGAGACTAGAGATTTCCTGGGTTTTTCTAGCCATTCAGGACAATCTGACCAAACGTTCTGTTCCTTGATACATATTCTAGGGTATTTGGCCCTTCCTGTGGCTCCATGACAGTGTGGCTCCATTGGAGATATGCTACCCCTATAATCACTCTTGCCATTGGGACCCACCCCATCCTGGCATGAAGAGGATCACAGAACAGTTAATGCAGGACCAGCTTGCATCTGCTTTCTGCCAGCTGTTTCCTTAGGTCTGGGATGGCAGCTTTGGATTTCCAACATCAAAAGGAGGCAAGTGAGGCTGGTCCTAAGAAGTATCTGAATTGATCCCTCAGTGTGGGTATGTCTACACATCAAAGTTAATTCGAAATAACAGCCGTTATTTCGAATTAACTTTAATAGCGTCTACACAGGCAAACCACTATTTCAAAATAAATTCAAAATAGCGGAGCTCTTATTTCGAATTTGGTAAACCTCATTCTATGAGGAATAACGCCAAATTTGAAATAGCTAATTTGAAATAAACGCTGTTTAGACGCTTATTTCGAAATAGGGGGCCTCCAGCCCTTCCCAGTTTCCCCTGGTGGCCACTCTGGGCCAAACGAGGAAAACTCCTCTCCTCTCCCCCAGCCCTGGAGCCCTTAAAGGGGTAGACTCTGGCCACAGTGCACGTGCCAGAGCCAGGCCTGCCAGCAGTCCCTGCCCCTGACCCAGTGGCTGCACAATGAGCCGGGCAGCCAGTGCCAGCCAGCTGTCCACCGCCCAGTCCCCCAGCTCTCAGGAGCCAGCCAGGGGCCGTAGATGGCGGGCGTCCTCCTGGACAAGTGCGGAGATCATGGACCTCATTGAGGTTTGGGGGGAGGCCTCCAATGTCCATGAGCTCCGCACTAGACGGAGGGACGCTGCCGTGTATGGCCGCATAGCTGCCACCATGGCCACTAAAGGCCACATGCGTACCCAGGAGCAGGTGCGCATGAAAATTAAAGAGCTGCGGCAGGCGTACGCCAGGGCCACACGGGGCAGCTCCCCAACAGGGGCAGACACCTGTCCCTATTTTGACGCCCTGGACCGCATAATGGGGGGCAGGATGGTCTGTGCCTCCCCGGGGGGCACCGACCCGGGAACAGAGGGCCCTGACCAGGGCGCGGAGGAAGAGCTTCCATGGAGGGTGCCAGGACGCCAGGACCCCCGAGCTGTCCCAGCAGCTCTGTCACCAGGGTTGTCCGGGGAGGCCACAACATGTGAGTGCCATCACTGTCCCCTTCCTGGGGGGGTGGAGGGGGCAGGGAGGGAGACCAGGGACCGTGCACGTGGGCCTTGCTTACCACAGATCACGCAGCAACCTGTGCATATGCGAGCACGTGCCGTGCCATCCCTGGGCAGGTGGCTCCAGCTGCGTGCCACACAGGGGCCGTGGCCTGATAGCCACACGCGTGTGTGAACAGACCTGACATGCTTCTGACCCCGAGGCGGGACACAGCATGACGCCCTCCCTTCACAAGCCCCCTCTACACAGAGGCAGGGGGACATCTCCCTCCCCAACCTCGGCCGCACTATACACAGTACAGAGACATGGGTGCGGTCTCGGGGCAGCTCCCACTCCTGGGGATAGCCGGACATTCCGACCATGGCCTCTGTGCAGGTGTAGCCCAAGGTCCAGTGTGTTTCAGCAGCAGCCCTGGGAACTACAAGTTGTGGACTACAAACTGCGGCATGTTGGGAGAACTTCCGGGTTCCTGCCAGGATGTGCCCTCTGCTCCCAGCAGGGTCTCAGCAAGGACTGTGCTAGAAGCAGCACACAGGCTGCCTGCTGAGAGGAGGGGCTGCTGAACTGTTTTCCTGTTCTATGTTTTTTAGAATAAAGCCTGTTCCTGGTGATTTGTCTGAGTGGGTCTGGTCCGAGGTGCACTCACACATACACAACGCAGAGCACACCAAGAAGCCTCAGGCCTAGCCTCCCACAGTGGTACAAGAAGTCACAAGGCTTCCCCTATGCTGAATAACCTCACACTGGGCTAGCCAACAGGAGGGGTTACACAAGCACAGCAGCTCTGATGGTGCAAGGCATGGTCATCCTCACCTCACAGAGTGGGGCTGGGCTTCACCCGCTGTGTCCCCAGGGAGAACTTCTCTTCTTTCTCCACAGCCGCACCAGCTGCGTGTGCAGGGTGCACCACTCCGCCCGGGACATCCTCCCGCACCCGAGGGCTCAGCCGGTCGACCACAACACTGCAGGAGTACCGAGACCAGCACCTGGGGGCCCTGGGAGCCCTGCACTGCACCATGGAGCAGTGGGTGCAGGATGAACGGGAGTTCCGGTGGGAGCTGCTTGCCCAGGGTCGTGCCATCTGTGCCCATCTGTAGATCCTGGCGCAGAACGTGCTGCCTCGTGCCGCTCCAGCGCCTGCTGCCTCCCCAGCTCCCGCTCCTCCTCCCACTCCTTCTCCCCCTCTTGCCTCTCCCTCCTCAACCTCCACACCCTCCTCCCCATCCCCCCAGGGACACTGAGGCCCCCGCACCCGCCATGCTAGGAGACAGTTGGCCCGGCGAGACCCCCACCCTTGAGTCCTGAACTTCCCCTCCCCCTTCTTCCCCTTGCTTCCCCTTTCCAGATCCCTCCTCCCAGTTTTCCCTCTCCCCTCTCCCACCCTCTCTTCTCCCCTCTCCCACCTCCTTTCCCCAGTCTCCCCAGAGTTTCATCCCCTCTCCCAGTTTTGTTAAATAAAGAGAGTTTATATTTTTGAAAATATGTGTATTTTATTTGACATCAGGAAGGGGGGTTGGGGGGGTAAGTGGAAGGACGTGAGGGAGGAATGAGGCACAAACCCCCAGTAGGTAGACCAGGAGGCTCTTCAGGATGGACGCTCTCCCATAGGGCCTCCTGGATACTGACAGCCCCCCGATGGACCTCCTGGATAGCAGCCTGCAGCAAGTGCAGCCAGGCTGATAGCAACGTGTTCACGAGAAGCACCAGAGTGCCCAGGGGCAGCTCTGGCTCCATGTTGCAGAGTGCTGTGGTGTCCCGAGTGAGGGCAATCAGAGTACTCCGAGACACAAATGCTTTGCTGTCCCACAGCAAGGCAGGCAGGCAAGCAAGCAGGGACACCTGAGAACCAGCTGCCCGGGGGGAAGGAGGGGAGGTGTCCTTTTAAGCACAGGCCTCAGATAGCCTCAGGCAACAGCCACACAAAGACACTCCTTACCTGATCATCCGAATCAGTGTTCACTCAGTGTGGATGCGATATTTCGAAATAGCAAAATGCTATTTCGAAATGCATTTTGTGTGTAGATGCGTTATTTCGAAATAACTTATTTCAAATTAACTATTTCGAAATAAGATATTTCGAAATAACGCTGTAGTGTAGACATACCCTGTAGGATAAGGCTGTTCCACGCAGTGGGGACCTCTTCACCTTTAAAATACTGGGGAAACTATTTCCTCCTTGTAATTAGTACAGCAAAAGCTTTATTAGATGGCATGTTGGGGTAATGGAAGGTGCCATTATGTAAAAAAATTACGGGTAACTAAGAGGGAGTGAGTTTGGGTGTGGGTGGGTGGGGGCTCAATGCTAGTGCACGGAAGGGAGTGTGGGACACAGGGTCCGGGAGACAGTATGATTGTTGAAAAAGGCTCAACGCAGGAGGTTCAGGAGCATGAGAGGGTTTGGGAATCCAGGAAGCGCTCATGTTGGGCTGCTCCCTGAAAGTGGTGACATGTCTCTGCCACTCCTAGGCGGCTCTGCATACTCCCTCCTCGGACAGCATCCCCCCTCCCCGCCGTTCCCATTGGACACAGTTCCTGGCTAATGGGCAATGTGGAGCCAGTGTGAAGGGCAGTAGACGGTAGAAAGAACCCTTGTGGTCATTCCTCTCTCTACCTAGGAGCAGTAGGGACAAGTTGCCACTTTTGGGGAGCTACACAGAGCCAGGTAGGGAGCTTGCTGGCTCCATGTCAACTGGGCTATAAATAGAACTTTCAATGAAGATCAGAAATGTCAGTTTATAGAGCTTTTATGTTGGTAAAATTCCAGATAGCACAGCTTTTACTGTAAATAGAAATGGGTGATTTAAAAAAAGATAATAAACTAAAGAAGAATGAAGATTCCTAATATCAGTTGTACAAACCTGCAGTCCTATGCATAAAGCGTTATGAGTAAAACCACACTATGTTCTCCCTCCACCCACAACTTCTTTACCAAGGGGGTTACTCCCTAGTCTCTGAGACTGAGAATAATTGCATCAAATAATGGTGCAATTATCACACAATATAATAAAGGATGTTAAGCTTGCTCATCAATACACTTCTGAGTGACAACTGAGTTACTTAGATATACAAGTGGCAGCATGTAGAACCTGTGGACAGTTTGCCCTTTCTGTCAAAGACAGAGAAATCCCAACCCAGCTTCAGGACAAAACAACTTGCTAAAACATGAGCTGAGGCAGGTATTTAGTTCCCATGAGTCTGAACTATTATACGCTTCAAAGGCTCCTGGAATAACAAAAAAGCTACACGTTAAGTATGTTGGGGAGCACCACACAAGTCAGGCAGACGCTGTCCTCAAGACAAGTCCACCAACTAAAACCTTACTGCCAAATCTGTTTTGCTGCCACAATAAGCAAAAAGCAACAACAAGAACAATGAATGATCTGCAGAAGTAAAAATCTGAGTTGTCCTGTGGGAGCAATAAACAAACTGCTTTAGAATCAATACAGTTATGTTAGCCTTTGATTAGTTTTCATCCCGGTCTTGTAATTGTTGGGTACCTTAATTGGCTGATTAGAATCCAGTGCTCAGGGTACATTGGAATCCTTTTAAATAAATACCACAGTTTGTTGAGAAGAACATGTTGAAACAGATGCTTGAGTATATTTAATGCTTAGTTTACACATCTGCATTTTGTATTGTGTATATTTACTTTAGATTAATTATATCCTCTGCTACTTAACATGGTCACCCAGGAAATCAGGACTTATGCTTTGGTCCAGATTTATTGTCCTTGGTCTTCACTTGCATCTGCATTTTAGAAGAATAAACACGTTAAGATACTAGCACTCTCAGATTCCAAGGCCTAAAAAGGGACTGTGGGGGGTCATCTATCTGACCGCCTGTAAAACACAGACCCAGAGAATTTCTCCAAAGTCAAGTCTAGAGCATGTTTACAAACACAGTCTTGTTTTAAAAACTGTCACTGATAGAAAATCACCACAACCCTTAGAAAAGTGTCCCAATAGTTTATTAATCTCACTGTTAAAAATGTATGCCTTAGTTCTTGTCTGACTTTGTCTAGTTTCAACTTCCAGCCACAGGATCACGTTATGCCTTTCACTACTAGAGTAAAGATCCCATTATTAAATATTTGTACCCCTTGTAGGCACTTATAGTCTGTAATCAACTCACTCTTAAAACGTTTTGTTTGTTAAGATAAACAGATTGAGCTGTGAGTATTTTACTAGGGGGCAGGTTTTCTAATCCTTTAATCATTCCCATGGTTATCCTCTGAACCCTCTCCAATTTATCAACATCCTTCTTGAATTGCAGATTCCAGAACTGGACACAGTATTCCTGCAGTGGCTTAATCTCATGCCAAACACAGAGGTTAAAAAAAACCAGCCCTCTACTCTGATTTGAGACACCCATGTACACATTCCTGGATTATAACAGCTCTTTTGACCATAGCATAGATCACAGTCTACTGGAGATCACATAGGGAGAGCACATTCTGCTGATTATCCCACCACAACCTCCAAATTTTTCCTGGACTCACTGCTTCCCAAGGTAAAACCCCCATCCTGTAAGGACAGGCATACATTCTTTGTTCTTGGATTTATACAGTTAGCCACATGAAAATGAATATTTTTGGCTTTGTGCAATTTATCCACTAATCCAGATTGCTCAAACCTGTCCTCTTCATCATTTATCACTCTTCCATGAACCCTTTTATAGGACTACATACACCTGCATAAACAAGCATTAGCATTCACAATGGCAAAATTCTTGGGAGCCAATCCATTATGTGGATGCAAATGCTAATTCTTTTCACATTTTAAGATGCATGCAATTATCATAAGTTTTGGTAAAAGTATATGTATAAGTTTAAACTAACTTTTTTTTAAACTTCTGCTTCAATTAATTCTTGTGACAAAGAGCATTGCACTTTTGGGGGTATTAGGCTGACAAAGGCTAACACATTTCCATGATACCAACAAGTGTCCTTTTGTTATAGGAATTTATACTGAGCCATTGTTAAGAGGAGTTATAACAGAGTTCAATACAGTGAATTTTGCTTAGCACCTGCAAAGACAGAAGCAGATCAAGAATAATCTTTTTCTTTTGTGTATACATCATTGACAAGAAACCTTGTGAAAAGGGTTCCCGTTTGCAAAATCTCCACAAATGCATAATCTTAATAAGAAAAGGGACTAAAGGCACTCATGATTATAAAATTCATATAATTGTGGAACCCTACAATTACACATCTCAAATGACACAGAGGGTCAATGTTTTCTTTAATTTTCAAGTCTGATGATTCGAAATCTATACATCATAATTTTAAAAACCAGCAATTAAGTCATAATAGTATCCTTGATATTAATTGCCATTAAAGGTTTTCTTCAGTCTATTCAGTTTTCCAGGTATGCTAAATCATACAGGCTATTGGAAACTTCCCTATTTCCAACAAAGAACTATTCAGCCAATGCAAGGTATTTCAAGAGTACATTTCTTTAGCATAATGAATGTTCTAAACAAGTCAAGTACCATCTGTGACTCCTCTATCCTTTAGCCCTGGTCTACACTCCCCTTATTTTGAAATAACAAGTAGAGTGTCCACGCTACCAAGCACGTTATTTTGAAATAAAGGACTAGTTATTTCGAAATAATAGCTCCTGCTTTCCATGAGGAATAATGCTTATTTCAAAACAGTTATTTCTAAATAGTGGTAGCATGGACACGCCACTGCTGCTATTTCGAAATAATTACTCCCCAGAGTAATTCAAAGCAATTACTCCCCAGTGCTTCCTGGGGCTCTAAGTCAATGTAGTGTGTCCACATTAAGGGAGCCTGCCTCGGACTAATTCGAGGCTTCCCTATAGTGTGGACACGCTATTTTGAAATAGTTATTTCGGGATATATTATTTTGAAATATTTTCCCACTGTGGACATGCCCTCCTGATTATATTCAAAATGTGGCTAAATCCTGTTCTTTCTTCTTTGTAGCATATCCAAAATACTTCCCTTCTATTCCATCCTTACTGCCAAACCCCTGGGTCCATCCCACAGCTATCTCCAGCTCAGACTACTGTAACTTCCTTCTCTCTAGCCACCTCACTCACTTCCCTCAAGTCTATCTAAAATATAATCGTAAAACTCATCTTCCTTGCTATGAAAAGATCGAGTCCTCATCCTGCTCTCCATGGAACATACATACCCTGAGTGAGAATCCAAACTCCCTCTTTCCTAGTGTTCACTGTTATTATTGTTGTTTTTGCATTATGCTAGAACCTTCAGTTGTGAATCAAGATCCAGTCCCCATTATGCTAAATGCTGTACAAATAGGATGTCATCTTCACACTCACAAATTCTAATCTAATTGGTTTTATTGGCAATTCAAAAAGAATAGCACAAGACACATGTTCTTCCCATGAGCTGGCCATCTCCTGAGTTGCCCTCCATAAGCTCCCATATCCCAGCTTCATGGTTCTCTTTTCCAAAGAGGCTGCTCTGACTTGCTTTACATCACTGGGGGTGGTAACAAGCTGGACTTGCCAGAGTAAATAATCAAAGCATCAGAAGCTTTTGTCCTAACAGCTAAAGGTCAATTAGACTTACACATCAGTATGGTCTTCAACTTTAAGTCTCGGCTTGACAAAGCCCTGGCTGGGTTGATTTAGTTGGGATTGGTCCTGCCTAGGGCAGGGGGCTGGACTTGAAGACCTTCTGAGGTCTCTTCCAGCTCTATGGTTCTATGATTCTATGATTCCCTTATGAGCCCAAGCGCCTTGCCCCTGCTTCTGAGGCTCTTCTCAGCTTTGCCCCACCTACATGTGACTCCTGGTCTCCCATTATTCACCTATTCAGTCCTGGTATTCCACCACTTGTTCTCTTCTCCCAAGCTGATACCTATGATGTGTTGGGTCACAGAAATCCTCGAGACTGTCACCTAATGTGCATGATGTTTACATACCACTGAGCCCACCTACTTGCCCTCTGGGGCACCCCACCACCCTGTCCTGCTGAGCCAAAAGCTCTGGTCTTCTGCAGCAAAGGCACATAGGTAAGGTAACAGGCCCTCAGCAGAGAAACACAGATACTTAGAACAGCTCAGCTTGGGAGAGGACTCAGCTACAGGGACTTCACAGCATCAATGGGACCGAAACCCCAAATAAATCCACCTTACTGTGTATACAAGTTTTAAACAGAGAAAGCTCATAAAGTTCACTCCTTTTATCAATGAAAGTGAGATATGCACAGCTGTTGTTCCCCTCCAGATAACAATTAGTTACACTGGGTTTGATAATAAACAAAAGTGATTTTACTAAGTACAAAAAGTAGGACATAAAGTGGTTGTAAGTGATAACAGACAGATCAAAGTAAGTTACTAAAAACAAAGCACACCTGCTAAGCTTAATACACTCAGGGTACATCTAAACAGGAGGGCTAAAGTTGAATTAAGTTACACCAATTGCGTAGCTTAAATTGAAATAGCTTAACTTGGCTTTTGGCGCTGTCTACATAGCAGGAAGTCAAAGGAAGAACACTCTTCATTCAACTTCTCTTACTCCTCGTGAAATGAGGGTTACAGGAGTCAGAGTAAGAAGTTCTCCAGCTCACCATTATTTTGAAATAATGGCTTTCAGTGTAGACACGCTCTTTGTTATTTCGGAATAATGTCAGTTGCTGTGTAGGCAAAGCCTAAGAGAGGTTATTACAAATCATAATTTCTTACCCTAGTTCTTATTTCAGCTGAAATCTTTTCAGGCTATAGCTGTTCTTTCTGACCTGGGTCCAAAAGATTATCTCCACCCCTGTCATTAGAGTCCTTTTGCTTCCAGGTACTTTCATGTATCCTCTCAGAGTGGGGAGCAGTCTGTGAAGCCAGCTGAAGACCATCATTGGCTTCCCATTCCTTCAATAGAACTTCCCCAGGGTGGGAAGTCTTTGTCCCAGTCCCCCCACCTGTGTGAAAAAGTTCAAAATTCAAGATGGATTACAACACCAGGTGGCATGGCCACATGTGTTTGTAGGACCAACCACAGTTTGGGCTAAAAGGAAAAAAACCCAAGACTATTCACAGATCCTTGTCTTGTGTATTGGGACATAAGTTCCTTAAGTACAGCTAATAGCAATCCTAGAAGACCTGGATTAACAAATAGGGTTTCACTTCATATTTCTAACTTCACACACAAGAAGGATATATGCACATAAATAGAATATAAACATTCAAGGGATTGGAAGCTCTTGAATAATAGGTTACTTGCCCCATTTTGCATAAAGCATATTTTAGTTATGCATATTCATATTCAAAACTTATTTCCATAAAAATACAGGGGTGTAGTTTCACACCTACAACTGGAAAGCCCTCTCTGATCCTACAAGACAAAGTCGAATTAAGTTACGCAACATCAGCCACATTAACTGCGTAGCTGAAGTCAAAGTAGCTTAACTCGGCTTTTGGCACGGTCTACACTGCAGGAAGTTGAGGGAAGAGCACTCTTCCTTCGACTTCCCTTACTCCTTGTGAAAGCAGGGTTACTGGCATTGACCGGAGTGTTCCTTTCACTTTGAATTACCTGTCTTAACTAGACCGCTAATTTAAACCCTGGAAGATTGACAGCGACAGCTTTGATCTTCCTCTGTAGTGTAGCTGTACCCTAATTGATTCTTTTAAACAATAAAAATAATTTACAAATGTAATTATATGAAAAAACAAGCCCCTGGGAACAAACATGATGTGTACTGTGACATCCTTGTTTGCCTGTATCTCTCTAGTCCCCTTGCCTGTTATCTCCCCCAAAGTCCTCTCTTTAGGTGATCCACTCAGATTCTGTGTGTTTTGAGGAAGGCCCCACACTTCCACCAACTATGCAATGCACCATCCAAGACTATCATGCTAGTTACAAGTATTAAATAATAAACTAATCCTGAGCAAATCTCCTCAGAAAGTGGATACAATGGTGATTCTTTTAATGAGCAAATTATTTAGGCTGTCCATTAAAACAGATTAAACTTGATAAGAAACCTCTAATGAACAACTTTTCATAGGTATTTCACGTTCCTAGGCTAGGCTCTTGCTATACTGTCCTCGAGCTGACACCCACATATTTGTCCTTTGTCTCCTTTTATTTTACTGACCATTGTAGTTGGCTTAATGTCTGACCCTTAATTTAACTATGCTGCGTATCCTATTCTTCCAACAACAAAACCATATTTTAGAAGACTGCTGAAACTGAATAGATGTCTCTCAGCAATTTCCATTCCATAGGCTTCAAAGAGAAGAGCAGCATATATGTTTTTCTTTACCTCGGATATTTTGGAAACAAAATTGGTTCAACCCTTGGTTAAATTCTGGCCTAACACCACTTGATTGTCTCTCCCTACCTTTTTACATAGCTATGTAATTTAGTCAAATGATAGTTTAAGTATTATTCTAAATGATCTCTCTTTAATTGGCATTTGCAGTATTCAGGCTGTCTCAATTACATTAGTCTTCAAAGGCCGTTTGACTTGTATACCTTTTAATAATGTGGCAAGTGTACAAGGTTTTACTCATTAAGGGCTAGACTGTGGCAGTGGGGTGAGAAGCTCATAGTAAGGGGCAGTGTGAAGCTGCACTGGTGCAAGAAGAACACAAGGGGGCATAATGAGACTTCTGGAGCTATGCAGAGAGAGGTACATGCCTTTAGCATCCTTTTGTACTGGGCCTCTTACTTCCCCAATGCAGAGACACATCTCTGCTTGCTGTATGCAAGGGGATGGCCCTGGACCTATGTTCTCTGGCTACACCCCAGGGAGAAATCTTTGTGCTCCCCAAAGCACAGGGGTTGCAACCCTGCCTAATGCCTATGCAATTCTGTCTAGTCTTTACACAGGGTGACCTTATTTCCCAAAGTAAAAACAGGACAGTGCATTGGGCTGTCCCAAGCACCCTTACTCCCCATGAGGATGGCCTGAGCCATCTGGCATTGTCTCTCATTACACTCTGGGGCTGACTGCCCGAGCCTTACCAGAACTGGGACTGAGCCTGAGCCCCACTACCTGGTACCTCTAGTCACCTCTTGCCCCTCCCCTCCCAACCTCAGAACTTTTCTCCATACATCCCACATTTTTGGCAAATGGAGCAAACACCCATTTGTGCCAAATGTCAGGACATCCAGGATAGAGCTTAATAAGGGGGAATATCCCAGCTAAAGCAGGATGTATGGTCACTCTGTCTTTACACTCTCCCTCATGCTGAGCCACCACACAAAGACCAGGCAGAATGTGACTCAGATTCCAAGCTCTGCAAGCTCTGAGTATGAAATATTCATTGACTTCTATGGAAGCTCCATGTATACAGGTATGCCAGGATTAAACCCTTACTTTTCGCACATTCCAGTATGTTATTTCCTGTATCACAGAACCTTGCTAATTTGTGCTTCATTAAACTGCAAAATCTACACACAATGTATTTGGTGATTTTACCCTGCTTCCATGCAATAATTCAATAGTAAATGCTGTTGGTTCAATCCTATTTTCATAAACAACATTTTAATAATATGGTAGAAGACATGTTGTAAGGTATTACACAGTATTTTCACACATAACTGAAACAAAACTATTGTTAACAAACCAAATGAACAAAGTATCTTTTGCCAGGCACTAGCCTTGTTTTTTACTGGTTGTTCCCTATATGCCAGTAGTCCCCAACCTTTTGGGGCTGCTGGGCGCCCGGAGGCAGGGCCGCTCATGCGCCGCGCATCCGGGGGCGGGGCCGCGCACGCGCCGTGTGTTCGGGGGCCGCGCATGCACTGCGCGTCCTGTGGCAGGGCTGCGCCTGCGTCATGCGCCCGGGGCCGGCACCGCGCATGCACCACGCACCCGGGGCTGGCACCACGCATGCGCCGCACGCCCAGGGCAGGGGCCGCGCATGTGCCGCGCGCCCAGGGCCCGGAGCACAAGAATGGCTTGGGCCAGCCCTGGTCACTCGGTGGGCGCACATAAATGCCCCGGCGGGCGCCATGGCGCCCATGGGCATCATGGCGCCCGCGGGCACCGCGTTGAGGACCACTGCTATATGCTAATTTGCAAATTTCAATAATTCCTAAGATTCTGAAAGTCATTAGAGTTTGAATCATTCAGTAGATACTCTCTTTCTGATAATATTGTTTTAATGAACAAAGGAGCTTAAGAGGAAATTACTCACTCTGTGCAGTGATGAAGGTTATTTGAGATGTATGTCCTATGGGCTGCTCCATTGTATCGTAGGTACACCCCAAGCCTCTGATCAGAGACACTGGTCAGTTGAGCACACACATGTCCCTCCTTTGTAATCTGTCTAGAGGCAAAACCCCCTCACGTCCTTCTCCACCCTAGGGCCCTATAGAGAACTCTGTATTAGAGGGGGGAGGGTAGGTTGTATTTTCCACCACAGATCCTTATAGAGAATTCAGAAACAGAGGGGAGGAAGGTGGGTTGAGGAGAACCCATCAGGACACACATCTCAAAGAACTATCATTTCTGCACAAGGTGAGAAACTTCCTCTTCTTCAAGTAGTGTCCCTGTGGGTACTCCACTATAGATGACTTTCAAACAGTAGCCACCAATAGAGGCTGGGACTTCGGAGCGAAGCTTGTTATTACAAAGAGTACTATGGAGCTGAAATGTCATTGGGGGCCAAATCTTCTGAGCGTGGTCACTGCTCTACAGATTACTGAGATAGGGATATCTTTAAGGAATGTGATCGATGTAGAAACTGACCTTGTGGAGTGTGTATGGACTCTGGATGGATACAGGTTGTGCCCTTGGTAACACTGATTAATGCAACCAGAGACCCATTTGAATAGTCTTTGAGCCAATATCACAGAGCCTTTCGAACTTTCTGTGGATGAAAGGAAGAGATTAGAGCAGCGTTTCCCAAACTATGGGCCGCGACCCGGTATCGGGCCACGGCAAAAATATACCGGGCCTCAGCATGGCTGCCGGGGTGTTCTGGGCTCCAAACATGCCAGTGCGGCGCCACGTCCCCAAGTCCTGGCCCGGGCTGGACAGAGGATGCAGCTGGGAGTTCCGGCCTCCCAGCTGGCCCATGCGGTGCTGCGTCCCCGAGCCCTGGCCCGGGCTGGACGGAGGATGCAGCTGGGAGTTCCGGCCTCCCAGCTGACCCGTGCGGCGCCGCGTCCCCGAGCCCTGACCTGGGCTGGACGGAGGATGCAGCTGGGAGTTCCTGCCTCCCAGCTGGCCCGTGCAGTGCTGCATCCCCGAGCCCTGGCCCGGGCTGGACGGAGAATGCAGCCGGGAGTTCTGGGCTCCCAGACTGCCCATGCTGTGCCGCGTCCCCAAGCCCTGGCCTGGGCTGGACAGAGGATGCAGCTGGGGTTGCTGGACGGCGGTGGGCTCCATGGGTGAGTGGCGGACTACTTCTTATGGGATTTCAGTGGCTCCTCCAGGGGGCGGGCTCTCTGTAGGGGAAGCACAGTGTTTTGGCAGTGCCGGGGAGCACAGGCCACCTGGCAAGGGCAGCGGGAAAGGGCTTCGTCTCCCCGGAAGCACGTGTATTTTCATACAGCCAAGCTTGTGTCATTGGTTTTCCAGCAGCCTCAGCTTGTTTCTGCACAGTGGGACAACGTGCACGTCCTCTTAGGTTAACTGCTTAAGCTTTCTTCATTTATTTTCAATAACATACCCTCTCATTTTCATCTTAAATATGGATAAATGGCTGAAGAATGTGACTGTAAATACAACTAAAAATGTTTGAATGATGTGCAGCCTAGTACAAGTGTGCAGCCTAGTACAAGTGAGAATAAGAAGATAAAAACCTCCTTGGACTCGCAATTATTCTGATGACTATTTGAAATTTGGTTTTATAAGTGTTGGTAGTGATAATCACTTGCCATTATGCCTAACCTGTCACACAGAATTATCCAACGAGTGCACGAAACCATCAAAACTGAAACGCCATTTGGAATGCAAACATCCAGAATACGCGAGTAAGCCCATAGATTTTTTCATAAATAAGAGAAATGAATTAGCTTTTGCTAAAAAAAAAAAGCATGAAAAGTGCACTTTCAATGGGCTCTTCAAATGAAAACTGTGTGTTGGCTTCATATGAAGTTTCAAAACTAATAGCTGAGACAGGTTACCCGCATACTGTTGGTGAAAGGTTAATACTTCCTGCATTGAATATTATTACATCCCATATTTATGGAGGAAAAAAGGGAAATCAGTTGGGTTCTCTGTCTTTATCCAACAATACAGTGAAACGTAGAATTGAAGAAATGGCGAAAAATATTGAAGAAACGCTCATTAATCGAATACAGAATAGTCAGTTTTTTGCATTACAAGTGGATGAAAGCACTGATATAGCTGACACTGCCAATTTGATGTGTTTTGTTAGATATGATTATGAAAGCTCCATTCAAGAAGATCTCTTATTTTGTAAACCACTTCCAACAAGAACAACGGCTGCTGAAATTTTTAAGCTAATCAATGATTTTATTATTCAAAGTGATATTGACTGGAAAAAGTGTGTTGGACTGAGCAGTGATGGGGCTCGAGCAATGGCAGGGTCTCGCACTAGGCTTGTCCCACGGATTCAAGCTGTAGCGCCAGACTCTGCATGGGTGCACTGTAGTATTCACAGAGAGGCACTAGCTGTGAAAACTATGCCATCACTTTTGAGTTCCACTCTTCAAGAATATGTGAAGTTTATAAATTATATAAAATCTCGTCCTTTGAATTCCAGAATCTTTACTCCTTTGTGCAATGAATTAGGAAGTGAACATGAGCATCTCTTACTACACTGTGAGGTTCGATGGCTGTCGAAAGGAAACATTTTGAAACGACTCTCTGAAATGAAGGATGAAGTTTTATTGTTCTTGGAGCGACACCCTCCATCGGCAAAAGATGTTATATTTACATTTAAAGACAGGTTTCATGAATTTGATTGGTTAACAATGGTGGCTTACTTATGTGACATATTTTGTCTTTTAAATTATTTAAGTTTGAATTTACAAGGCACTAAAATTAATATTTTCAAAGTTCATGAAAAAGTTGAGGCAACAATTAAAAAAACTTCGTTTATGGGCACAGCGAGTTAACAAGAGAAACTTTAAGTCTTTTTGTACTTTAACTGAATTACAAGAAAAATATACTGAAACTAATATCTCAGATGTGATTTCTGCAGCAATCCAAGAACACCTCTTGGGGCTAACATCAAGTTTAAATGAATATTTTCCTCCAATTGACGCCAGTAAAATGTGGATTAAGAACCCGTTTACTGTTGACACCAAAAATGAAGAAATACTACAGCTGAGTGCATCAGAAGTGGATTCGTTAATTGAACTTTCCTGTGACTCTGCCTTAAAAGAGAATGTTGATAAACTCTCCTTCATTGATTTTTGGTTGAGCTGTAGAAATGAATATTCACATTTATCTGAGAAAGCAGTCAAATTCTTAATGCCTTTCGTCACGACATATAAGTGTGAAACTAGTTTCTCATCTTTGGTTTTCTTCAAAAATAAATATAGAAATAGATTGAATGTTGAACCAGAGTTGAGGATAAAACTTTCTTCTTTTGTTCCTGACAAAGTTGCTATGTGATGCAAAACAAAATCACCCTTCCCATTAGTTCTCTTTTTAGTTATTTAAAAGTAATAAAGTGCACACAAATGACTTATATTCAACTCATTCAATTATAAATAAACAAACTTTACAACTGTTAAAATTCTACTGGTTAAATTGTAATTAAGATTTATGTTATGTACTGTTATTATTGTGAATAAATAATACACAGTGAAAATGTATTCATTTTTCATTCTTTTCCTTAATATGCATTTATATTTTTGGGCTGCAAAAAACAGTACTAAAAAAATGGGTTCCAACTAAAGTAAAAAGTTTGGGAAACCCTGGTCTAGCCAGCTTTCTATCCATCTTACAGTCCACTTATCCAATCCATATTCCCTTAACTTTCTGGCAAGAATATTGTGGGTGACCGTATCAAAAGTTTTGCTAAAGCTGGCACTGTCGGGTTTGGGAGGACCAGAAACAACTTATTTGCATATTCATCATTTGCTTAATCAATATGCAAATATGCAAATGAATGTTAGCGGTCCTCCAAAAGCTCGTAAATGGATTTACTGGTCCCCATCTCAAAAAGTTTGGGAACCCCTGGATTAGAGGATTTCCTAAGGTCCTTAGTCCTCTCCAAGTAGGATGCCAGTGTTGTTCTAACATGCAGCATATGCAGAGTCATCTCCCTGTAGTCACAAAGTGGTTTTTGGGGGGGAAACAACAAGAGAGATGGAGCCGTTGATTCATAAGGAAAATGCAGAGAAAATAGGGAGAAACTTGAGATATGGTGTGACAGGGCATCTGCCCTGCACTGGCCCTTTAAGGGTGAAACCCAGCCCAGAGCTCTGTGTGAGAGCAAAGCCCCAGCTGAGGTGGTTATTACTAATTAGGGCCCAGCTGGGGGCTATATAAAGAAGAGCTCCTGGAGGGAAAGAGGGGGATTTACTCTTGCTCTGGCTAGACAGCAGGAGGGACCTGGCTGCCTGGAAAGCAGGAGGCTTCCTGGAGATAGAGCAGAGCTGGGGAAGGCAGGCAGGCAGGCAGGCAGGCAGAGCAGGGGAAGCTCTGGCCAAGCAAGCTCCCAGGCTGCAGGGCCTGAGGCCATACCCAAGAGCAGGAAGGCTGCAGAGAGCCAGCCAGGTTAGGCAAAGGCAGCAGGTCCACACCCTCTTGCCAATGATGAGTGGCCATTACAGACTACAGTTTGCCCCTGAGACAAGGGCTAAATGAAAACTGGCTGTGGGTCACTGAGGCAAGGAGGGTTTAGGGGAACTGGCTGTTCCCTAGAGGGGAACTGCGTGTTCCCGGGGGGGAGGAGCCTGGAGTGCAGAAACTGATAAACACCCTCCCGGAAGGGGGAGGCACTGGACACTGGAGTTGGCACAGGCAGAGGGCAGTGTTCTGAAGAGGACTCCATGGTCCCAGAGTGACATGGGTCTGGACTAGAGAGTGAAGTGAGGACACGGGGAGACACCAGCCAGAAGGAGGTGTCCAGTGAGTAGAGAGCACATGAACATGCTCGATGGACACTGCTACCAAAAATCTCCAAATAGGGGTGCATATACACCTGCAGTGGAGCATCTATAGGGACATTATTAAAAGAACATTCAGTTATTTACCTGCAAGCTAATAGAAAAATATTGATAGTAATGATTTACTGAAGTCGTTCTACAAAATTGTGGTGTCAATTTTTTGTAGAACGACTTCAGTAAATCATTACTATCAATATTTTTCTTTCTCCCTGAATTAGCTACCAGTATGTGGTATATTGCACAACAGCCTGGTATCAGCTATACATGCAATGCAGTATTTTTCCTTTACCTATGAAGATCCTGTTTCTGATTTCACTAACACTAATTTTATACCTGGGTAAACTCTTTTGACTTGAAAGAAGTTACTCGAGCTTTATTCTAGAGTAATGGAGAGCAGATCCAGGCACGAAAGACGAAATCCTAGCCCTATGAAACTCACAGGGTTATTTGTGGAGTCAGTGTTTCACCCAAAGACTTTTAAATGAATGTGTAATGAAGGTTATGTTAATGATTTACAGTGGTCCAAAAGAACACAATAAAAGTGAATGGGCCATATGATATAGATGGACTTTTTGTATAACTCTGAGGTTAATAGTCAAAGGAAGGCAGATTGGCAAGAGACAGCAGAACTAATACAGTCTTTGATTTAGGATTGGACACAGCCAAGTAAAAGTGAATGCTAAAATAGGATATTTAAATAGCTATTTCCAGAAATTAATGGTTTCATTACTGATACTTCAAGCTGTAATTTTAGAAGATTAGAAGCTTCATTTTTAAATTTTAATGTTTACCAAAAGACTGAGGTCTCATATGTACTGCTGGGGTTGTATGTTTGTTTTCCAGTAAAACACATGTATCAATCTATCACAATTTTTCATGCAGATAACTACTGACAATAGCTAATTCAAAGAAATTAATTTAGTAGGTTCTAATTTAAACATGGTTAAGCCAAGGGCTAAGAAAGTTCATTTTGACCATTGTCAAGCCATTACCAAACCCATTACAACAAGCACTTCACAGGACTGCTTAAGTCAAAATTCACAGATAAGGCTAGTCTTGGTAGTAAAAGAATGTATTAACTCACCTTCCTTATAAAAATCTAGGTAATTAGTAACTACTGTCACATCATTACATTACAAGTGCAACATTTCACTTGAAAAGATAACGATAATTGTCCTTGTTAATTATTAATATAAATACGCAGGAGTTCTTAAAGAGCAGAAATACAAAATAAAAACATGCCCCAGTGACTGAGGCTCAACTGATATCATCTCTAGCCTTTGAGATACATAATGTCTTTATGCCCTCTGGCCCTGAGGCAGGAAAGCATCCTTAGTCCAGAAGGAGAATTTAAGCAAGTGCTTAACATCTGCTACATGCCTACATGTTTTCCTGAATCAGGACCTCTGTGTACTGGGAGACATAACCCAAAGCCAAATCTTTGTCCTCACCCAAGCAAAACTTCCACTGGCTACATGATTTTGCTACATGGACAGACTGGGTGGCTTGGATAAAAATGCAGGAGGAAAATATTTGTTAACCTAGCTCTAGTCCACGTCATGTAACTGCATTGCAGATTTTTCATAAATTACTATTTTAATTTACATCTGCCAAGGGAAATTAATGCTTTTAAAAATTGCAGCTGAATTCTAACTATATATGAGGAATATAGAACATACACATTAGATATTCATACCAGTTTCACTTAATATAATCTTGTTTATCGTATCAGGAAGGTTACTTTATTATGGAAAGTATATAACAACCTGACAAACCTAGAGAATGGGAAACTCTACATATTACAGTATTGATCATAGCCAGTACCTCAGGATGGCGGTCCTCATAACAAGTATACATTAGAGGTCATCTTGCTAAATTAAAATTAACTAAATTAGATATATGGGGCTCAAATTAGTATTAATAATATTGGTCTTTGAAGATTTATTCTTTTAATAATTACAAGAATTCCATCACATATCAACACACAATCCAAAAATTGGAAAAAAATACTGAACTTTAATTACAGATAAACTTAAGCAAAGATTGTATAATGGGGAAATCTGTAACAATGTGCCTATTAGAATAAAGATAATACTGAACATTTTTTACTACAGCAAGAAAGGAACGAAGCAAGTGGAAATAGAAATCAAAGTTTGGGTCTCAAACTATTATTAAAAAGCTCTTAATTAAAAGGCACGGCAATACAGTAATGATTAATGGAATGCTTTAAATTAGTCACATGAAACTAAAATCTCATGTGTATTTAACATCACAGTGATCACTCAGTTAAGCTCATTGAAGGGAGAAAGAAATCTAATGCTATCTCTTGAGTAACAAACATGCTTATTTCAGTTGGCTTAAGCACCACTGCAAGACAATTATCTCATTACTGTAACACCACACACACTGGAAAAAATAATAAAATTTTAATAGAACCAAAGATCAACACCAAAAGTTTAGAAATTCTGTCCGAAACTAAGACCCTAGCTCTGCAAATACATATGCACACAAGTAATCCTCTTAGTTGAATACAACTTTGCATAATGTAAAGCTACTCAAAAGTGTGTCTTGTGGGATTTTAATCTAAAATGCATAAATGCAATGACAAACCGGCAGTATAAGGCCCTGATTCTGGGGTAAAAAAAAAGCATGAGAAATTACAGATCAGAGCACAAAATCATTAAGTCTAGGCCATTCATAGATCACTTGGGTCAAATTCCAGCATCCATTACATCTGTGTAACTCTCACAGCATGAGATACTCAAAACTCTATGAAGTTGCTCTGGATTTATCCCATAGTAACATCAGAATTTGGTTTTATATCCTAATAAAACTACTAGTAAATTTTAACCATGTTTCTTCTATTAAAACTAACTGTTAAAAAGGATATATTTCTGCCATCTCTTTAATCTCAGACAATCTGATGTGATACACTTGAAAAGTGATTTATCTCCAATCATACTGAAGGTTTCAAATTAATCCTTTAACAAAATATTAAGAGCTAATCATGCAGTGAACCATAGCCACATGTTTGCTGACACCAGTAATTGTCTGCTTGTAAGAATCACTGCCTGGAGGAAGGTAGAAATTATACAGCTGAGTTTCACTAAAAGAGGCACATGGGCTGTAAAATGACACATGGGAAAATAAAGATGCAAGGTGGAATAGGATAGATTCCATCCTGCATCTCAGAAGCATGCCAAATAAGACTTATGGCATTAGATCTCTTTCAGTAAACCTCTTTCAAAATGGAATACAGTTTCAATGCGTATTTATATAATAAATGATCAACGTGTGGTGCCTAAGAGAGAAATATTTCACTGAGTATCTTGTATTTGTTTTACACTAGGTAAATATACTAATATGATTTTACACTTGCACAGGTGACAATGAATATATTAGGTAGTTACATAAGGAGCTATTTCAGTTTTATGAAGTGTACAATATGGAACATATTTAAAGTTCTACACGTTTTCTTTCTAGCTCACCTTATTCCAATAGAGAAACACACTATGTTTTCTTATACTAGTGATCCTAATGTTTTACAAAAAAAATGTAGTCAAACATCTGTAATATACAGAGAACCTCATTTTGCCACTCTTCCACTAAATATTTTCACTAATTTCAACAAGCACCACTTGTAGAATATGTAATATTTAATAGGAGTAAGGGTGATCCATTAATTAGCTCTCAATAGCACACTTGAATTCTGGCCAAAATAGCCTTTTTCAAAGCAAAACTTTGAGATGAATTACATATTATATGGCTATCGCAATGTGGCTTTCCTGGAAACCTAACAAAAGAATGTAGTGGATAGAGTTGTTGTTAATAGGTGATTGATGGACACTAATATCAGAGCATAAGGCTTTTAAAGTTTACATTAATATCAGAGCATAAGGCTTTTAAAGTTTACATTAAGTAGGATAAAGAGATTGGCTGTATACAATATCTCAGAAAATTAAGTGACTGAGAAGCTATTAAGCATGGATTTATTGTGTTAAATACAAATTATTTCCTAATAAATTTTACTTTTCAGTCAGCTGTCTCTTCTGTCTTCATATGATCTTTAATCCTTCAGCTGCATAAATGTATGTTGGTTATTCTCCTTCCACTTCATAATGGGTTTTAAATTTAAAGAACATAGGGTACGTCTACACTTGCACCCTAGTTCAAACTAGGGATGCAAATGTAGGCGACCGAAATTGCTAATGAAGCGGGGATTTAAATATCCCGCACTTCATTAGCATGATCTTGCCAGTGCGTTACTCCACTGAACAGCTGTTTCGAAAGTGAAAGTGTGCACCGGGACGCGTTAGTTCAAACCAAACCCCCAAAAATGAGGAGTAACGCACTTTCACTTTCGAAACAGCTGTTCAGCGGAGTAACTCACCGGCAAGATCATGCTAATGAAGCGCGGGATTTTTAAATCCCCGCTTCATTAGCAATTTTGGTCGCCTACATTTGCATCCCTAGTTCGAACTAGGGTGCAAGTGTAGAAGTACCCATAGGGAGCTTAAGGCTTACAAAATAATTTTGTATATATTAAACACTAATAAACTGGGCAACTGATTTTAGAAGCTTTTTGCTATGCTTAAAATATCTGTTGTCAGGTCAATACCTCTGTCTGCCTTGTTGTCAACCTTTATTGCCTTGCATTCAATTATTCATGAAATACACTGGACATACTGTCCTCTTCCTGGTGTTTACAGTAGGTGAAATCTTAGCCCCCTCAATGGAGCCATGGACATTTTCAATGACAAAATTTATCTTAATATGCACATAAATATTCACATGTACGTTGAGCTTGTATTTATCTCTCTACATAAATACACACACATCACCCAAATCACTCACCCCAATGCATATTATGTGCCTCACTGTACATAAACATGCACAGAATTTCAGATTATACCTGCCAAGTTATTAAAAAAATGCCCCCAAATCAGAAATTCTAGAGCCAATGGGAAAAGCATAAAAAAGAATACAGATAGGTTTATCTGAACCAGATTTCCCATCTAAACCTTCACCAATTTCAGCCATTGTGAGCTTTAGATAAGTATAGTTAACTACATAGTTCTACATTTCCTTGATCTGCTTGGCAGCAGAACTGCCAAAAGGTGGACAATACTCACTGGTTGTTACAGACGGAGACCTTGACTTATACATAAAAGTTTCTAGGAGTATACCCCAAATTTATACCAGTTTAATTAAATTAGTTTTAAAAACTACTTGTATTAAACTAGTGTAACTTTTGTGTATATCCAAAGCCTGATAATAAATAAGAGTAGAAAGCTCAAAAAATCTTGCAATACTTTGTTCTAGATTTACACTTCAATGTTACAGACTAAACCATTTCGAATAACGTCAGGGTCCATTAGTCTAATGCTCTGTGAAATGAATTAATCACATATTTCCACAAGGCCAAATCATGAAATCAACAGAAATTTCATGTGTGTAAAGAAAAATATGTACAGGACTTTGTACTACAGTCAATAAGCAGGTGCACACAAGCTATGACAATGATCTAGGGCATTGAGGAAATGTTGTTTCATTCAAGCCCTAATATTTATTAAGTTCCCAATGTATAATTTAAAAGATATGAAAGAAATAAATTATCCGGAAAATGATACTGAAAGCAGCCCATTTTAAGAGCTGTCTGGAGCAGCTGCAGAGTTGGATGTTTGTGTGATTCAAACGGAAGTTCTGTGGACTGTTGGAGAAAGAACACTAACATCTATCGCTTTATAATCTTGTACAAACCACATCAGCTCAGCAGTACATATCGTTTCAGGGTGGTTTAACACATTTCTAGTCTGCTTCTAACCGATAATGTGAGGAATTTAAACCTACACAGGAAAAAAATTATTGGAGATACAGGGAGGTTGTTAAGTCAAGAGAAGCAGCAAGTTGGTCTGACCAATATTATCCTTTTGGGAGATCCCCTATATACTGACTAAGGCACCCCGGAATGTTCCAACACCTCATTTACAACAGATTTATAGAGGAAAATAGCTAATCTCAAAAGATTTAAAAATTGGAAAACATTTTTTTATACCTATAGGTTATATACAAAATGATAATTTCCCTCAGATTCCTGTGCTTACATTGTTCCTGAACAAGGCCTCTTAACAATCACTCATATCAACAGGACTTGCAAAGAGAAAAGCCTTGTTTTTAGATTTCAATTATTTATTTTGGGCAGTTTTTCTGTAAGCCATTCCACTCTAGTTAATAAATAAAAATACAGCACGAGTTTCAGAAGGTTGAACTGATTCTACATTCGTCTATCTGGCAAAAGGCTATAATATTAAAATTATGTAAACAGTTAACAGTAAAAGTATATGACTAGAACTAACACTAATCCCAAATAACTAACTCATTGCACATGAATAGTTGAAGCTATGAAATATTTGAGGTGAAAGAAAAAAGACAGATGCATTTCAGTAAATATCAACATCCAACAGTATAGCAGAAAATGAAAGACTAAAATATTCAAAGGGATTGAAAAGAGTCATTGAAAATGGAATGGCTAATTCCATTAGTTTCCTTTGAAAATCCCTAGATCAACTGGATTTCAAAGGGCCAACTGCCAATTTAATTGTTTTACATTCAGCCTACAGTTTAGCAGAAAAGACAAATAACTGAGTGGATATCAGGATAGTGATCAGCTGTGCAACTCAAGAAGATGGAACTTCTGAATGGAAATTCAATTGTGATGTAAAGTAACTCTCGGAAATGCTGCATTCAGGAGGAGGAACCATAATTAGAAAAACATTGAAACAGAGGCATGGAAATTGCCTTGGAGTATCCTGGGTTTTTTAAGACCTATGCAACTCAGCAGCTGAATATTTTGGGTATAGGCCAGAGGTGGGCAAAAGCCTCTCAGTGGGCTGAATCTGGCCCACCTAGGACTTTGATCCAGCCCACGTGGTAGTTCCAGGCCCTGCCCCCCTAGTGCGTTGCCTGGGAGCCAGAGATGCGCAAGTTCTTTTAACTGCTTCTAATTAAAGGGCTCATGCCTTCCCCGTGCCTGTTGGGCAACATGTTGCCTTGCAGCAGTGGGGAAGGCATGAGCTCTTTAAATAGAAGCAGTTAAAAGGGCTCCCGGCTCCCAGCTCCCAGCCCCCGCTGCTAGCATGTTGCCTAGGAGCTGGGACTTGAAAGTGTTTTCAACTGCTTCTATTTAAAGGGCTCACACCTTTCCCACAGCTGCCAGGCAACGCATTGCCCAACGAGCGGCGGGAAGGTGCGAGTCCTTTAAATAGAAGCAGTTAAAAGGGCTGTCAAGTCCCGGCTTCCTGGCAACACGCTAGCGGCGCTGGAGCTGTGAGCCCTTTCAACTCCTGCTATTTAAACGGATCGTGCCTGTTGGATGGCTGTGTTGCCTGGCAGCTTCCTGACAGCACAAGCCCTTTAAATAGCAGCAATTGAAAGGGCTCGTAGCTCCCAGCCACATGGTATCCCATTGCCTGGGAGCCAGGGACATGTGAACACTTTCAACTGCTTCTGTTTAAAGGACTCGCGCCTCCCCATTGCTGTCAGGCAACAGCCCTGGGGAAGGCATGAACCCTTTAAATAGATTCAGGGGGTAGCCGAGTTAGTCTGTACAGGATAAACCTTAAAAACAACAAATAGTCTGGTAGCACTTTATAGTATCTGATGTTAGTACTCTTCCTCTCTGAGGGTAAGTCTACACTACAAAGTTAATTCGAACTAACAGCCGTTAGTTCGAATTAACTTTCATGGGCGCTACACATACAAACCGCTAGTTCGAACTTAATTCGAACTAGCGGAGCGCTTAATTCGAACTAGGTAAACCTCATTCTACGAGGACTAACACCTAGTTCGAATTAAGTAGTTCGAATTAAGGGCTGTGTAGCCACTTAATTCGAACTAGTGGGAGGCTAGCCCTTCCCAGCTTGCCCTGGTGGCCACTCTGGGCCAAGCCAGGGAAACTCTTCTGCCCCCCTCCCGGCCCCGGAGCCCTTAAAGGGCCACGGACTGGATACAGTGCCCATGCCAGGTGTAAGCCTGCCAGCACCCAGCCAGCAGACCCTGCACCTGGCACGGCATGAGCCAGCCACCCGCTGCCACCCAGCCCTCCGCCTCTTCCGAGGACCAGGCTGGCGGCTCCCAGGAGCCTGCCCGGGGCCGCAAGAGGCGGACGCCCGCCTGGTCTAGTGCGGAGATCGTGGACCTCATCCAGGTTTGGGGGGAGGCCTCCAACGTCCATGACCTCCGCACTAGGCACAGGAAAGTGGCCGTCTAGGGCTGGATAGCTGCCAGCCTGGCCACCAAAGGCCACATGCAAACCCAGGAGCAGGTTTGCATGAAAATCAAGGTGGTCCAGTGAGGCTCCCGACCCTGAGCCCTGAGCTTAGGACATAAGAACGGCTGTACTGGGTCAGACCAAAGGTCCATCTAGCCCAGTAGCCTGTCTGCCGACAGCGGCCAACACCAGCTACCCCGGAGGGGATGGACCGAAGACAATGACCAAGCCATTTGTCTCGTGCTATCCATCTCCAGCCTTCCACAAACAGAGGCCAGGGACACCGTTCCTACCCCCTGGCTAACAGCACTCCATGGACCCAACCTCCATGACTTTATCTAACTTTTCTTTAAACTCTGTTATAGGTCTAGCCTTCACAGCCTCCTGTGGCAAGGAGTTCCACAGGTTGACTATTTGCTTTGTGAAAAAGAACCTTTGCTTATTAGTTTGAAGCCTGCTACCCATTCATTTCATTTGGTGTCCTCTAGTCCTTATATTACGGGAACTAATGAAGAACTTTTCTTTATGCACCCTCTCCACACCACTCATGATTTTATATACCTCTATCATATCCCCCCCTCAGTCTCCTCTTTTCTAAGCTGAAAAGTCCCAGTCTCTTTAGCCTCTCTTCATATGGGACCTGTTCCAAACCCCTAATCATTGTAGTTGCCCTTTTCTGAACCCTTTCCAAGGCCAAAACATCTCTTTATGGTGAGAAGACCACATCTGTACACAGTACTGAAGATATGGAGTACCATAGTTTTATACTTCCCTCCTCCTTCTTCCCCTGGCTTCCCTTCCAGCTCCCTCCTCCCAGGTTTCCCCCTCCCCTTTCCCACCCTCTCTCTTCCCCTCTCCCACCTCCTTTTCCCAGTCTCCCCAGAGGTTAATCCCCCCCACACTCCCAGTTTTGTTAAATAAAGAGAGTTTCTATTTTTGAACACACGTGTCCTTTATTTTTTACATCAGGAAGGGGAGCTAGGGAGGGGTAAGTGGAAGGAGGTGAGGGAGGAATGGGGCACGAGCCCCCGATGGGGAGGACTGGGGTGGTTCTGCGGGCTCCTCGGGGTGGAAGCTCTCCTGGATCCTGACAGCCCCCCGATTGACCCCCCCGGATGGCAGCCTGCGGCAAGTGCAGCCGGGCTGATGGGCAAGTGCTGTGATGTGCCGAGTGCGGGCACTCAGGGCACTCCAAGACAGGACTGCTTTGCTGTCCCTCAGGGAGGTAGACCAGGAAGCGGGGAACCCTGAGAACTGTCTGTACAGGGTAGGGGTCGGGTCCCTTTAAGCACAGCCCTCGGCTAGCCTGAGGCAGCAGCTCCATACTCTAAGTCCTGGTTCCGGCCAGCCTTAACTTCGGTTCAGGGTCCACTCAATGTGGACATGCTAGTTCGAATTAGCAAAATGCTAATTCGAATTAGCTTAGTTCGAATTAACTAAGTTAGTTCGAATTAGTGCTGTAGTGTAGACATACCCTAATTGCCTACTATGGTTCTTATCTGCCTCTTTTGACTGTCCAGACTTTGGGTGCTTATAGATTATTTGTTTTTCCTATTATATTCCAGCTTGGCTTTCCCCTTGATATTTTTATACCCACTGCCTCTTCTTTTTTCCCCCTTCCCATTTTTTTCTTCTCCCTCCACCCTCCTTCTCCCTTATTTATTTTAGTTCTAGACATACTAAAATGTCTCTGGTCATCTAAGAAGTGGGCTGTACCCACGAAAGCTCATGATACCATCTACATGTTTTGTTAGTCTTTAAAGTGCTACCAGACTATTTGTTGTTTTTGAAGATTATCCTTTAAATAGAACAGTTGAAAGGGCTCTAGCAATGTGCTAGCAGTGAGGCTGGGGGCAGCGAGCCCTTTAAATAGCAGGAATTGAAAGGGCTTGCAGCTCCTGACCCCCTCAAACATGGTGCCTGGGAGCTGCAGGGGAGGTGCGAGCCCTTTCAACTCCTGCTATTTAAAGGCCTGCCCCTTATGCCCGAGGTTCTGCCCCTTCTGCCTGAGGCCCTGCCCCTTCCACTTAAGGCTCTGCTCCTTCCACCAGAGGCCCTGCCCCTTCTGGAGCAGCCATGACTACTTCAAACATTTCTGACATGGCCCTCATTCAAAAATTATTGCCCACCCCTGGTCTAGGTGAACCAATGATCTGTTACAGCATTATGTTCCTAGTAAGAAATGTTTGGAGTTTTTTGTACTCCAGATCTCAGCATTTTAACAGAATTTTAAATTGATGAGAGCGTAGGAGATGGGGCAGCAGCACGTGAGTGCTGATGGATTGTATAGAAGAGAAGCACCAATTTCTAAGGCTTCCATTCCCTGCATAGAACTGCCCAGCCATTATAACGGCCTTTGATGCAGAAACATGACCGTCTACCTTCATCACTTAATCTCTCCATATTAGTAGCTAGGAAAAAGATGGTGGTTTCTCTTTAATCCTGTAAACAGTTGTCATGGAAATACTTTTAATTAATTATGAATTCCAATTTGCCCATGCATTCAATTTTGTGAACATAACTCTGTGCATGTGCACAGTACATGTTGAGGAGAGTTTTAAGGTGACCTTCAAAATGTTCTTTGAACTAAGATTCATTTATTTATCATGACAACCACGTACATACATTATGACTAACAGCTCTTAAAAACAATGGGATTTATTTGCTTGGAGGGCCAAATACATTGATGTCTAGCTCACCAGTTCCAATCTAGCTGGTTAATGGTGACCAAAAGCTGTAACCATCTGACAACTCTATGGTGGCTTGTGTGAAATAAATTAAAGTTTATCTGGTAATAAATGGAGTCGCTTGTCTACATTGCTAAGCCACCACCATATTAAGCACTAATCAGCACTCTTATTGACTGTCTCAGCATAAGACCACAAAAGTGAATGGACGTGGAGACTGAGTAATCAACTCACACACAGAAGTAGCCCTTCCAAAAAAACCTGTCCCACAATGTTGAAGCACACTGGCAGGAAAGAGCTTGGAAATTTGCTCTGCTGCCCATGGTGCAGCCGTGTAGTCATTTAAGAAAGGGCTTCATTTTCGAGCATTGTCATTTTAGCAAATTTCAGAAACATTTTAAAATATAGTGCAGCTTTTTCAAAAGAGGGAAACAAAGAATCTCAAAGGAGAACTTAACAGGATAGAACTTTCTGTTAGGTTAGTGTAATCTGCCAAAAATACACCACACTGGCACTTCGTCTAAAGAATGGAAACACTGTAGTTTGATTTTAAAATATCCATTAAAATAATAATTTTTAAAGTCCCTGTTTTCTCCCTGTGAATGCAAGAATCTACTAAGGAAGAAAAATGTTCTGCTCTAACAGAGGCTCAAACTCGAGCTCTACAATCAGATGCCTCCAGCAGGAACACACTAAAATCTGAAGCTAGAAATGATGTTATCATTTAATAAAGGAAATGCACACGAACTTCCAGAGATGTTTGTTGAAAGAAATATAGTGTCATTTATGGCAAGTAAATAGTTTTATTCATGCTGAACTCCTACTAGGAAAAATACTGAAAAATGTGCTCAAATTTACTGAAGACTGGATTCATACTTCATATACAAATTGCAACTTCTTCTGTGCTGTTTGCTGTAATATGTAATATTTACTAATTTACTGTATTGACTTAACATTAAGCATATGCATTACATTTAGAATTTTCTAGGGTGAAGAAAACACACCAGCTCACAAGTATCATGCTCACCTTAATTGGTTTTAAGATGGGTCAGTATTTTAAAAAAGCTATCTGTTCATCTCAATTTGTCATGGAGGAAAGGAAGAGGTCTTTTTAACCTGTGGCAGAGGTAATGCATATTTATTAAAATGAATATGCTGCCTGAATCCTTTTAACAAGTTCTAAATATATGGACTAGTTAACGTCCTCCACCCTTTAAAAAAAAAAATCTGTAAATACTTTGTCGGAAGCTTCCATCACTCTTGCTGCAGTTTATATTACTACCAAGTTATTCCAGTAGAAAAACGAAATCACAGCACAATGGTAATGGCAGGAAAAGCTGAGTTACATCACAGGGAATGGGACCAATCCAAAACCCATTTAAGCCCCAAATCCAATAAGCCAGACAACTACTCCCTGCTAAAAGTTCCACACAAGTATGAATCTCATCACCCAAAACACAAAATAACAAACTTCCCAATCAATCAAAGAATGCTCAAGACTGTTTTCTATGGGAGAATTATTTTGCATCCTTTCATGTGTCGGTCAGTTCAAAACTCTAAGTGCAAATAAGGCTCTTCACAGTTTGGCATCTAATTGTATATAAAACC
The DNA here is from genome assembly GCA_019425775.1 of Rafetus swinhoei. NCBI lineage: Eukaryota > Metazoa > Chordata > Testudines > Trionychidae > Rafetus > Rafetus swinhoei. The sequence continues at coordinate 34,133,743 of CM033428.1, read as the reverse complement.
CTTCCATTGGTGTTAAACAGCCATAATGAAAGGTGGAATGAATATCATTTGTATATATACAGTATAAGAAAACAGACTATGTGGTCATATATTTTACTTATTTTTTTATGCCAAAGATGTTAGCGCCATAGGTTTACTACATACATCTGAACAAATACATCTTTTTGCCATTAAGTACTATTCAGCACTGAGACAATCTGATTCCCTCTAGTCTGCTATAGAATCAGTGAAGCACACATTTAAAAGGACACATCAAAAACAAAAAGGCAGAATTAGCAAAAACCCTTTTAACGTTTCATTTTAAGGGATGTTACATTTTTCATTACTTTCCATATCCCTGATTTATAGAATAAAATAATCCTTTACCAGCAGTTCTCTCCCCTTTGTGCACTGTATATGTCTGAGACAGCATAGTTTCCTGACATTGAGTTTTACCAACTTCGAACCATCACAACAGCAATGTCAATAATGTGTACCACAAAACTGACTAAAAAAAATCAATACACATCAGTCCCATCTATCTTTCTTAGACTTAGCTGAATCTAACTGAAAAGCCCATTCTCCTTGTGCTTAAGATGCCATTTCTTGGCTATAAACAAACAGAAAGAAAAATTCTGCCTCTCTGCTAGCAGAAACTTACCTCCCAGACTTTAGTATGCAATCATGATGGTTCTACTCTTAGCTTTTGTCTGTAATATAGGAGACTGTAATTTAAGTCATGCTGAAAAATAGGCTTTGAATGCAAATCAACTCAATAAACACTAAGTCAGAAACAAAAGTGAACATTTTTAGATGAAGAAAAAGTATTTCCATCAGGTATTAATACATAATTCTCAAAAAAGCCTTCATGTGCTGGCACTGGTTGCCTATAACCCAGACACATGAAGGGAAGTAAAGAAGCAAACATATCCATTGCTAAGATCAAGAGCCCACAAGACACCCATAATTTTCAACAGAGGTATGCCCAAATGGCTGGAGTTCTACTGGATTAAATTTAATAAGGCAACACACGAAGGCAATAGGCTCTGTCTGTTATCGAAAGGGTGGAGGATTTTCATGGTTAATATCCCAGTCCTGGGGCCCAACAAAGAGAACATTTTGTCATGAGAACACCTCACTGTTTGGTCAATGCTACCAAGCCATCTGGGAGGCAGTTCTGATCAGTCCTCAGATCCCATTTCAGCTCTCCAGTGCTGGCTTCAAGGGCCAGCATCCATTTCTGTTCCCCAGCAGGACCTGATGTTTTTCTTTGCACTTGATGTCCCAGTACAAGCAAAATTTCAGAATCTAAATCCAGAGTCTAACTCTGAGTAGGGAGGAGAGGTCAGCAGAAGGCCGATAATAATCTTTTCAGTTATATTTTTAAAGGGGCATTTGTCAGAGAGGAAACACATACACAATTCTTTCGTTAGTGATTCACTCCAATATGCTTCTGGAAGCTCTCTATTGCCGGCTAGCATCAGCAAATGATGCTTCAGTAATCATTCAACTTTTCTATCACCATTGGCCATGCTCACTGCAATTTCACTGCTGTGGAATCAGAGACAGAGTCCTTCCCTGCTCCATCATAATTTGAGTGCACAAGCTAAGCTTTCGTTATCAATAAAGGGGAATGGAACGCAAGCCGATGCAGTGCTGCTTGTCTGAGCCTGCAAACCAACAGAAATAATAGCTGTGAAAGGAGCCAGCTGAATCTGTTCAGCTCAGGGAGGTATTAGCAATGGAATGTAACTATGACAATAGAATTGAAATTTTATCAACTGTTTCACTAACGATGATTTCAGAAGATCCATAGAGCTTGTCTGTTGTCCCTGAATGTAGCGGTGGATATTGTGTTAGGGAGCGGGGAAGGTTATTAGCATGAAAGCTAGAGCAGGGTAAAAAATATTTATTTTTCATTTGCATTACTTCTGCAAAAAATTTCAGTTCACCTCTATCCCTACTCAGAAGGTGGAAATAAAAAGGGCATCCTGAAAGCCTCAATTGTCTTGTCGCTGCCAAAAATCCAGACTCTCTGATTCTTCAGGCACCAAAATCCCCATCTGTCACCTACCCAACTGGCAAAATCTCCAGCCTTCCCCAACAACTTTTGTAATGCAGTTATTCATTAGCAATGCAAAATCTTACATGGAGGAACAGAAGAAAAATTTACTCCACAACTGACATTTTAAAAGAACTCATTGCCAAAAGGAATATTATAGTTATAAAGGAAGTACTGCACCAGTTATATTTATTTTCTTATTTGTTTTTCATATTTTAAAAAATTAAAAATGTAATTAATTGTGATTCACAAGGCTTGCCGCAAGACTTAAGTCATGTTTGTTGCATAGCATATTGTTTATAATGTATATCCAACCATTTGTAAAAGCAAGAGAGCAATCTTTCAGAAGAAACATATTCTTGAAAATCAGCAAAAAATCCATAAAGAAAAGTTCCTGGTACTTAAGATGATTTGACAAATTCAGTTTTTTTATTTCCCACCCAGGGGATATAATCAAATCCCAGTTAGGGGAGATAATCACCCCACCAGAGCAAATATAAGGCACACCTTACAAAAATCTTAGTTCCCTCTTTTCTATTCTCCTATTCAAGTTTCAGAAAGTACATAATGGATATGAATAAATAAGTGATCTTCTATTCTAATTTCATGCAGAGCAATTTGAGAAGTGTTCAAATTAACATAAAAATGATAATACACATAATACATGAGGCTACCTTTCAGAGTGGTTTTGATAATTCATAAATTCAATGTTTATACAGGTTAGGCCAAGCCAAAAAGGTATCCAATGTAACTATTAAACTTATGCAGAGCAGTACATCATGCGTATTGCTAAAGAACACGGGATGAACTCAAATTTGATTTAATATCTAATATATACATTATACATAAACCTAAAATTGAGGTTCATCTTCACACCAACTGTTGTTTAAAATGTGCTTTGGTCTGTGAAGACGGAAATCTGGTGAGCTTAGTCAGTCTGATCTACTGGGATTTTTTTTCTACCTGAGTAATTAAGACATGTTGATAGCATTCAGTGAAACCATTAATATATTCCATAAGCAGACTTCCGCTTTTCTCCAACTTTAGTCAGTATTTTACATCATTATTAATCAAACTGGATAAAGATATTAAAACCCCCAAGCAAATCTAAAGGCATTGTGGTTTTATTTTTAAGAGACTGTGCCAGTTCCACTAGTATTACTCCAATCAATTAGGATCTCAACCCAGCATCTATTGAAGTCAATGCAAAGCCTTCATGTAATTTTAATAGGCTCTCGTTTAGGACCTATATCCCTATATGCATTAGAAATACAACTGTAACTTCTCCAACTCCAAAAAGAACTGTATTTGTGCACTTATCAGCACTTCGACATATAGTTTAGCTTATATTTCACCCAGTGACAATCCATTAAATTGAATGGAGAGATTCATTTCTACAAAGGTGCAAAAGGGAGGTAAAGGGAAACAAGCCTTTTAAGATTCTGTGGTAATAAGTGTGTCGTCGTAACTTCTCACACTAGCAGATATGAGATTTATAGATATATAAGAAAAGTTTTACTACCTATCCATTGGTTTTTGTATTTTTTCTGCAATACAGAAAAAATATAGGGCTCCTTTGATTTGGTTTTCTATTCATATTGTTTAACATAAAACAGTTTACATTCCTGGATCAAAATTAGGGAAGAGAATAATTTTGGATAAATATAAAACAGCTGTTAATAATTTTATACCAACAACTAAGCTTGTAGGTGATGGCTTTCATTTTTTTAAAATTTACATTAGTGTTTATGGCTTCCATGCATTTTTAATGGTTCAGGAAGTCAATTGAGAGACCAAATTAACGTGAGTTCAGGTTATTTTCAGTCACAGGACAATAAAAATACCCTGAGAAAAAACACTTCTGACTTTAATTTTTATCTCCAAAGTCAAAAAGCTCATGAAAATCAAAACAGAAAAAAATCTGGATAACAAGTTATTTGGATTTATTAAAGTCTGTCCAGCTACAAAGTATTTGGGTATATCTGGGTTCCTGCAGAACACCACTGCCAACCCCTATTAGCAACTAACATTTTTTTTTTTTTTTTTAAGGACAAGGTTTGGAGATGCACTAAAGATGTCCATATTGATATTATTCCCCTAGATGACTATGAAAAACTTATCAACCTTAATTCTCTGTGCTTCTAGAGTCTAAATTTAAGCATACAAAGCAGCATTACTGGATGCCTCCATTAACTTTACATTCTGTAAACAGTTATCTACATTATGCACTGTTGGTTATATTGCAGCTATTACACCATAAAGTGCATTCAAAGGATGTAGGAAGGGGCACTCCCCATCAGCCAGACTCTCAGAAGGAACATGTGCTTCAGTAGGGACTGCAACACTTTTTCACAAATCATAGTGCTCACCCTTCTCTGGACTATGTCAGCAACACTGTATGTGACATAATTTTTTAGTTACAATCTGCTGAATGTTCATATTCTGTTTTTGTGCATGTATCATTCTTGTATGTGAAGTTAGAAATATGAAGTGTGGATCTGGTTACAATTTTAATGCGCTAATGAAGGCCATTATACCCTGGAAACTTAATAGCCTGATGTTCAAGATAACAATCTGTGAATGAAAGTTCCTCTTGCATTAGCTGCTACTGTTCTAGCAACAGTGGGTGCACTCAGAGCATATTTGAAATGTTAAGAAGCAGAGTTAACCTCAGCTTTTCGTAAAGTAATCCTTTGCCATTTGAAACCGGATTTCTGGCCAGGACCACCATACCACTACACACAGGCAGCCTGAGGATTTGGGGACGTTTCATTTAGTTAGTACTTTGAATACATCCCAAAGCAACTGACTAATTATATATGAAAAGCCAGAGTGTGTGGGTATATTTTATTGAGGGTGGAGAGGAAGTTTTTAGGACCATTCCCCCCAGAGATTCTAAAGCAGAAGTAGACCCTAGACATATATTTCTTCCACCTCTGATACACAGTTTACTAGGTGAGCTTCAGAAATAAAAGGAGTAGAGATTTACTCCAAGCTTTTCAAAGGGGAGATAAAATTCTCCCAGAGGCTCAAAAGGTGAGTTCTTTTAATGAGGAGCTCATATGCACCCCTAGCTACTCACTGATGAAACTCATATGAAAAAAGTTTTTAATAAATCTTTAAGTTTCAAAATAATGGAAGTAAGAGATTAGACGTCATGAATGTGGTTTGGTATTCATCATCATTAATGATGATTAATTCATTTGCTCTTTTGTGGATTTTACAATAACTCCACAGATATTCTACTATAATTTAGTCATTAATATGTGTCCCATTATTTTAAAGCATTAAGACAATTTCAATAAGAAAACTCTTTGAATAAGGCTGTAATCTCTGTTCTTTTTTCTAGTCTGTGGCTTGCTGCCTTATTACTAACTCTTACGTATGCTTTTCCTCCTCAGTAGGACATCCCAGCACTATAGTCTTGCTCTGTCCCTGCACCTTAACTCAAGAATTACAGAAGTAAAGGGTAATGCATTCTGCCTGAGAGGGTTCCATGTTTTATTGTGTTTCTCAGAGAGTATGTTTATATATAGAATTCTTCACATCGTTTAGCTCAGTATTTCCTTTATAACACAGAAAAGATGTTATTGTAACTGCAAAGACAGGCCACCTTTCTACACCCTAACAAATTCTATTGTTTATCATATGAATGACAGGCACAGAGGATCAACTCTGAGGATCAAAGGGAAGGTTGTATCATCAAATGTGGCACACAAAGACACAGAGAAAGGGAAGGGGAGGACCCAATCAACTGTGAACATTTAATCTATTCCATGTTTGAATACGGCATGCTATATAATAAGAAGGAGATTTAACAGAGGGACATTTTTAAAACTCTTTTCGTGCTTAGTATTATAGTTCTTTAAAGTCCTGAAAAACTGTTCTGTGAGCACTAGGTCTAAATGTATGTCCACATTTAATAACCCCAAATGCACCTTCGGTGCATACCAGATGTGTCATTAACTATTTCTGAAAAAAAGTGAAATAAAATCACTCAGCATGAGAATACTGTGGAATAAGTCAACACTAACAGATGGTGTTTATTTTGTCACTGCTTGTGTTAAAAATTACCACCTATTCCATCAAATCAGTTTCTTTAAGGTGGAAGCTTTATGTAAAAAGTGCCACAGAAAATACTTTTTTTTATCAGCTGTCACTGAATTCCTTAAAATATGAGCACTTCTTTTCATGCTTTCCAGTTTTCTAGGACATGGTGCAATACACAGGAGATAGGTTTGTATAAATCTGACACGATACAGTATTTTGCCAGCAATTCTGTCTTGCAACGTGCAATCTGTTTTATTTCTCAAACAAAGTTTGCAAATTTGTTAGCTTGAATATGGTGTTTTCAAGATACAAACTCCATAACAAAGATTAAGTCTTCCCTTGAGATTTACACCACCTGATACTGCCATCAATTTGTTTGTTTCTAGAACCCAATCTGTAAGGACCTTTTTTCCCCCCGAATTTCCTTCATTCTCACAATTATTTTTTGTAAGCATATAGATTTTGCTGTGCAGTTTACATGCTCTAGTGGGTGATTTCTGGGCAAAACAGCATGTTGTGAGAAAAGTAATTGTTAAATCTGAAGCTGGCTACTATAGAAATCAATGCTAAATCCCCAGGACATAAATACATTTTGGCTTATCTACTTTATAAAAGTTTCCATTTTTTAAAAACCTGTGTGAGGTCAATGCAAGTGAAATATTTCAAATACATAGTAAATAGAGTAGATCATATTCATCCATAGTGTAATTCCTTTGGTTCAACAGAAGAGAGACTTCAACAGAATCACAACAGGGACACATTGTGTCCAGTGTATGTAAATATAATTTCCAGCAATAATAATGGAACATATTTGTATCTGCAGGTTACTGGGAATGAGTTTCTAATTCTAAATTTCATGCTACAGAAATCAAAGACCAGTACCAACTGCCCAGATCTCAAAATATAGTACTCCCATTCTGTAATTTACAACCTTCTCTAAACTAATAAATAAATAATTAAATAAATAAATAATAAACAACATACAAAATCCAACCTTTTATTTGTGCCCCCTCACAAAAGTATATTCTGGGACCTATTTATTAACCATTTTTAAAAGTTACGGGGAGAATAAAATCTATTATGCTAGTTGCATAGCCCTGCAAACATATCAGACTTGAGTATCTCTTTGACACTTTAAGACAATAACAATTTAATAAGTAAATAAATAAACAAACAAAACAATAATAATGTTCATGGTGCTTAGTACCAATACATAACTAAAATATAACAACATGCAAAATAAAACAACACAAATAGAATACATTAAAAACAAAAGGACTAAAATGAGAAAGCAACAAAGCATCATTAGAAAAGGCAGCCCTACTGAGGGAGTGGACAACCCCTCTAAAGAAAAAAGAAAATAAAAGAAGTGTCTTCATTAGATTCTTTAAAAATGGGAGGGGATGAAACAGATCATCTGCAGGCAGCAAGTGCCACACACTGGAGGCCAGGCACATGGAGTCAGAATGAGCACAGAGCCACCAGCATGATCCTCAAGAAGGAAGCCTTGGTGATCTAGTTTTAAAGCAACAGTCATCTGCTGTCTGAAAGGCAGACAGTGTGAAAGACTCAGGATGATCTTTATGGGCTCAGTCCAGTCAGATTCTGAGCATGGATGTCGAGCACATTGACAGCTTAGGGTGTTCAGAATCTTTGAAAAGAAAAGAGCAGTATGAATCTGGCTGTATAGTCCAGTGAGCAAACATGCTACTGCACTCCCATCTGCCAGGTAGAGAACTGAATGGTATCTTTCTATCTACATTTCCAAAGTGCACATCGCTACAGTAGGTAGGCTCAGCATTTAACTGCCCATTTTCTGACTATTCCTTGCTGACTGTTTTGGTGAGCAGTGATGACATCTTGCTCCTTGGCACCTATTGAATGTATCAGAGTAGCTCACATTTCGTCAGTATACTGCAAGCAATTCACAGCCTTGGCAAACACAGGTATGAACTGGACACTCCTCAAACAAAAACCTGAGGTCTCTATTCACACAAACAGGGTCAGTGTGAGGCATATGCAGTCGCCCCAGGCTTTAGTATTGGCCCGGCTCCAGGCTCTATGCTCACGTAGTGGAGATTTAGACGACTTATATTAAAACAATAATGATGAAAAGTTCAAATTATATTAAAAATACCTATGTACATACATTTGTTTTGTAGAAGTAAAATGTTCCTTATAACATAAACAAATAAGGTTGAAATATGCATGTCCATTTTAAAGCAAGTGCCATAAAAAAGTCTGTAATGTGCACAAATTTTACTGCAATGTAAAATAAAGATATGCTCATGAGTCATGCACCGTAGGCTAACGGCTGTTTTGACAATTCTGAGTATTAATGACATTTTACCTTTTTTTTTTTTAAGAACGGCATTTTTTGCACTACCTGGGGGTGTGTGTATGTATTTATAGGCCCCATTCCTGCTCCATATATTTGAACGAGGTCCCACAAATAATCACAGCAAACCTGCATACAAATCAAGGCTCCTGTACCTCTAACACAACATGTGCACTGAGAAGATTATAGCACTATTTGGATGTATCCTTGGATGAAAACTTTAAACCAAGGATGGTGCCATCTGTCTGTTTTTGGTCGTATCAGATGGATGTTGAAGACCCCATGGCATTTAAAAAAAAAAGACTAGAGAAATCTGGAGCTTGATCCTAATTCTTTCTCTGAATTATAAACCTTATAGAGTAAGCTAGCACTGTAACCAATTACACCATTTGTATGTATAAGCTCACAGTCTCTTGCAATAGTTACAGTACAAAATATGCAATACATTATTTTACAAAGCGATGTCAAACCCTATGTGTAGAAAGGATACCATATGCAGTATAGAATCTTTTTTTCCACTACTTTCTTTCCACTACTTTGCCATGTATTTATATTTTAATAATTTTTCTCAGTTATATGAGAATCATAAATAAGAATTAAAACTGCTGTAAATACAGACTATATATTTAATATTAGCATTTACCACTAAGTACTATTTCAAACGTGTGTATATCTATATCTGCATCTATATCTACATATATTTCCAACTGTTTCCAGTAGGACATGGGGTCAGGCTTTTAGGGAAAGCTAAATAAAGTGGAAACAAAACAAAACAGAATTCAAAAAAAGAAAGGATAGGAAGAAGACAGTGTTCACAGATGAAGTGACCCAGAAAAGAAAGGCCGTGCAGAGCTCTTAAGACAGGCATCAAGGAATTCTGGAGGACTAATAATATTGCTATTATTGGTGTTGCAATTCAGTGATATACTATTTCTGTCAAACTCATTACTAGTGTAACTCTGTTGATTTCATTGATGGCTAGATCACTAGCCAGATAGCTAGATACTATGGTGATGGGCAATTCAGAAATGCAGAGAGATATATATATAGCTACTAGTAGCTACACACTGGGCCTGATTCCTGTATCATAGACCTCTATCATGGGAATTCAATTCATGTGGCTAGCAAATTCTCCCTCACTGAAAACTTGGGCTGATTCCTAAGGGCCTGATCCTATGAAATGCTGTATCCAAAGTATCCCAAGATTTGTGGAGTATCCTCAAAAGTCACTGACTACAAAGAAGGTAGAAGCCACTCAGTAATTTGTAGGAGTCAGTGGTATTCAGCATTTGACTTAATCTGCCCCTAAGCAGGCAAAACAATATAGTACCCTAACCTGGAGTTCTTGTTCAGACTATTATTATTTCTAGATGTGCCTGCATAGCACAACCTAATTATATATAAGGTTGTTTGTAAGACTCCATGGGTAATCAAATGAATGTTAAAGAAGAGATTACATCAGGAAAAGAAGAAGAAAAACACTTGGGAACATGCTTAAATTCTTTGCTGAATAAGGACCGAACTGTACACGTGTCACAAAGATGATGATGGCTATAAGACAAGGAAAGCAGAGAAGTGTAATAGGAAGCATCTTTCATCTGAACAGCCAGTCAAACATAAAACAGAAATTGCAGCCTTGAGGGCATAAGGCTTTATCAGAAATGGCTCCTGGGAAATTAGTAAGGGCACAATGGAACATATTGACTAAGATCTAAGGTTAATGCAACTGGACATATCCAATGAATGAAAACAATGCTTAGCATTTAAGAGATATCAGGGGGAATGGGCTTATTGAATCTTTATTTAGATAGAAAAACCACACCAAGAAGCACTTGGATCCAAAATCTTCATATGTTTAAACAACTATTAGAATTTTATGTTAATAAAAGAAGAATGACACATTATTTTTCCACATGCTTCCCTTTTCCAAGTGGTTTTATCTTGCTCCAGGGATGGGAAGGAATATACAGTAATACTTTAACAACTCTTTTCTGTCACTGAGGTAATTCTTTACAAAAATTCTGATTGTGTTATATGGGATAGCTAAGATAAAAAGCTTAGTGTTGAACTAAGAGCACTGTCTGGATTTGGTTTAGATCAAAATATTCAATCAAGGCAGAAAATGAACAGCAGTATCACAAAATCTCTCATTAAAAAGGAAGACTAAAAATCTCTGAAGCAGTATCTACTACATGCAAACATTCACTAATGAGCAAAAATATTTGCAACCGCCTTTATAACTAAACTACTGGTATAGATATTTTGGTGCCTTTACTTAGATCTGCATGTAATCCTTGTGCCCATGGCTGGCCTATGCCAGCTCTCTGGTAGCTCAGGAGAACTGTAGTTCTTTCATCACCCACTCCTCTCTTAGCAGTCAAATAACAAATACGCCCCAAAAAAGTCAGTTAAAACCCCAGCACAAAAAACTGTAGTTAGCTAAATAAAAGCCTGGTTTATTTACCACACAATAGAAAACACAGAAAAATCTCACAAATAATATATTTCATAAGCACAATATAAACACACCCAGGCTAATCGCTGCAGAAATCAAACTTACTAGACTCTATATTTACAAGGAATACGGGTTAAGCAAGACAAAAACCTTACGTATTAGAGAGTTCTTTGTCTCAGCCAGCAGATGCCAGCCTGTCTGTCTCTCTTTCAATGTCTCAGAAAGGTGTGTATGAAAATCTAAATAAAATAAAATAAATAAAATTTAGAGACAACTCTTTGTTCTCCCTAATATTCCCCCATACGCTGTTGATGTAATACACCCAGGCAAGATTACAGAATGACTTGCTTCTCAAACTATCAGCAAATATTAACTTTTATAGAATGCTATTATTAAGAAATTACAGGAGGGTTCAGAAATTTTATACTATGTGATCAACAACATGTAAGTAGACTTAGATAAGCATATCACTTGTAACCTCTGATAAGAACCCATTTTTGCAAGTGCCGAATACCCTCCCTCCACTTCCACTGTTATCAGTGGGCATAGGGAGAGGTTAGCATCTCTCTAAACGAGGCCCTAAATGCTATTGAGACTTAAGAGAATACACATTAGAGCAAAGTCTTCCTCTGGTTACATGCATACAATTTCCCCCCAAAAGTCAGTGAGAGTCATACATATAATAAGCATTTAATATCCTGAGGAAAATCTAGTATCATAATGTAATTTGCATATTATATCTGTTTAAAACACAATTTCAACTTTTTACTCATGGTCCCTTTTCTAATGCATCTCCAGAGACAGTCTTCATTGTTTAGATATGATTTTTTTAACATGTTCACTTTAGATGCACAAATAGATTTAAATTCAGAATCAACATAATCGGGCTCATTCTGCTGAATATGAAGAGACACAGTCCAGTATATCAGAATAAAACATCTGACGTGGTTCAAATATCACAGTTTATCAATTTCTAGTAACATATTTTTGCTGAATTGTCTGAGAAATTTCTAAAGTGTCTCAAAAAGTTTCCATGCTAAAATAATCATTGTCAGAAAAAGAATCGCCATTAGAAGGAGGGGAAAAAGAAAACAAAATGTTTAACTTTTGAATCATGGATCCATTAGAATTAAACTAATCAAAACCTTTCATTGGAACATGTATAACCATTTCAAAAACACTTACAGTTCTAATTTTCCTGAGAAATGTATAGATCCTTTAAGAATCAGTCAGAGGATTTTATAACTAAAACCACTGCTGCTATTATTAAACTTAGATAGCTGGTTAATCAATAAATGTAAAATGAAGTAAAACTCAATTTTCAAGAGGTTACTTAAGAGTTCGGAAGATGCCAGAAAGCCTGGTGATCATGTAGACTTTCCAAAAAACAGACCCTAAGCACTCACAATTTGCATAGGTTTCACTATGAGCTAAGGTTATTTGGTCTTCTCCCAGTAGATGCTCAGCATCTTGCAGATACTTGCTCTTACTAATTTATTACCATGGTTCATTAATGTCTGTAACAGAGCGGGACTCACCGCCACGTGTCTCCTGCTGGACACGCTGGGAATTAGCTTTTCAGCTCAGGAGCACCCCATTTTGGCTGGTGTGTTGCTCTCTGTTACCTTTTCTTCCTCCACCTCTGTGTTAGGACACACATCCCTCCCAGACCATGGTGTCCTCCCCTCTGGGTATTACTCTGCTGCAGTGCTCCCACATTCTGGGGTCCTCCCTCTCTGGGAACCCCCAACCCCCTATACCCACCTTGCCCACAGGGGCAAACTGAGGTCTGAAATGGCCACTCCTCATTGGCAAGGGGGTGTGGACCTACTGCCTTTGCCTACCCTGTCTGCCTCTCTGCAGGCCCAGGAGCCTCAGGCCTTGCTTTAGGCCCTGCAACCTGGGAGTTTGCCTGGCTAGAGCTTCCCCATCTCCTCCTGCCTTTCCCCAGCCCTACTCTAAGTCAGGAAGCCTCTAGGTCCCTCCTGTTCCACAGCTGGAGCAAGAGTGAGTCTGAGCCTCTCCTTCCCTCCAGGAGCCTTTATTTACACTGGCCTCAGCTAGGTCCTAATTGGATAATACCTGCCACAGCTGCTGGCTCCACAGCTCCACTATTCCAGCCCTTTCCCAGGCTGGGTTTTGACTCTGAAAGGGCCAGTGTGGGACAGATGTCCATCACAATGTCCCAATCCTGTACCCACTACTTTCAGGATCAGCACTGAAAACATGTCCATCTTTCTTCTCATTGTCTCTTACGGCATGCAAAGAAAACAAAAAAGAAAACAAACAGTGATTAAGTTTGATAACTGAACAAAACCATTTTACTGAAAAAAAGTACAGTATTATTTCATGTGTACTGAAGACATTAGAAGAAATGTGTTATACTTCTAGGAAGAGTAGGGGGAGATCTGTTTTACTCGGTATGCATTTCTAAATGGAAACCATCTGCTATTTGATTGATAGAATAAAACCTCTCAAGAGTAATGACTTTTGGGAAGGAAAAATGTTCCGAAAGAACATGACCTATCTTTAGAAATTACACATAGCAAAAACCAGGCATGTGTGATTTAGCAAACTGGCCACTAAGTGCCCTTGTTGCACCACACACATGCGGTTGAGTATGATGTGCTGCAAAAATTGAACTCCTAGTGACTATGATGCAAAATAAGTCATTTTCAGATACTCTGGCCCAGGTCTAATCAGTTCAGCTTTATCTTTGATGAGACTGACTTTTGATTTTGAAGCAGGGAGAAAAATATTGTAGATTTTTCAAGGGCACTCCACTGAAAGTAAAAAGCTATGAATAATACCAAGAAATGTGTAGTCAAGCTAAGAAGACATTTAGAAATCTAGAAAGCAGGGTCCTTATTGAATATTAATACTGATAGCTGAATTTTTGCAGTCACAGAATAGGTAAATAGCCAATAATTCATAGCACATTTGTTCTTTTCAGTGGTACCAGCGATTACCTGAGAGATGCAATATTAAAATGTAAGGGGGGGATTTCAAATAGGTTTGTTTAGTGAATACACATATTATTATACAGCATCTGTAACCTATTATCTTGATAGAGACATGAATATAAATATATATAAAATACAAAATGAAGGCAAATGATACACTATACATACCCTTAGTGCTCAACAGTGTAGATGGCAGCCATGCCACTTTCCATTCATTACATAATCTGTATATTCGGAATAGGCGTTATTCCTCGTAGAATGAGGTTTACAGATTTTGGAATAAACCGTCCGTTATTTTGAAATTATTTCAAAATAACAGAATGGCTGTGTAGAAGCTCACATTGTTATTTTGAAATAACGCTAGTTATCTCAAAATAATGGTACAGTATAGACACACCCTAAGTGTGGCAGAATTAGTACTACAGTCGGAAGTTTAATTTCATATATGTTGCCATCTAGTAAACCTGAGGAGTCAGAAGAGGCTTAAAAACTATTACTATTATCGGTGCTTTTGAAGTTTAAAAGCTTCTAGATGGTAAACAGGCTACAACGTAATATACCACTTTTAAGGGAAGGGTAAAATTGCTGGACAGATTGAACTCCTGCTTCGGCAGGACCACAGATGATGCTGGACCAGAGAGCCCCAGTGGCAGAGGTTGCCAGCAGCTGGAAGTGGAGCTGGCCGGCAGGGGCCAGCAAGGCACTGGAGCACAGTCTGTGGAGCCGACAGGGCAGCAGAGTCCACAGAGCCAGCCAAAGAGCAATGTTTTCAGCCTCCTCCCTTCTAAGCTGTCCTCTGTGCTCACTAACGTATTTTGCCATGCGAACAGCTGCAGGCACATTTTAAAATGTCTAACCTCTGTGAACATACAAAGGTCGAAATGTATGTGTGAAGGCATAAGTACCTGCAACACACATGTACATGTGTGTGTACTTTATGCATGAACAGGTGGAAGCAGTGGTCTACTCTCATAGGGTAATTAGTCTACTCTCATAGGGTATGTCTACACTACATGGCTCCGTCACGGAGCCATGTAGATGAGCTTTGTAGACATAGTTATGCCTCGTGGGATGAGGTTTACCGGGGCGGTCGACAAAGGCTTTTGATGTCGACCGCCAAGCGTCCAGACTACCCCGCTGAGCCGACAAACAGCTGATCGGCACAGCGCGGCAGCCATTTTGATGTAAATGAAGCGGCGATTATTTAAATCGCCGCTTCATTTTGCTATGTCTACAAAGCTCATCTACATGGCTCCGTCAATGGAGCCATGTAGTGTAGACATACCCATAAAGATGATATTTATGTCCCAGAGACAAAAAGAAAGAATATACTTGCTGGTGAACTGTGGCATAAAGTTCTTACTGGCATGGATTTTGGATAGCCATACTACTCACAAGCAGTAGAACAATGTTTGAGTTATGCAGATTGTGCCAAAAAAGTGCTAGTAAAACATTTAGACCACATCATACCAACACCCCATACCTATACCAACCCTTCAAACATACATAATGAGTTATTTTAGAAGTATTTTGGAGGCTTTGTTGGGGGATCATTGTTTAGTTGTTATTATTGAGACTATTTCTTTTGAATATTAATACCGAAGTCCTTGTTACAATCCAACAGTTCTTATGCAAGCATTGTAGAACAGATAAGAAAGTTAAGCAATTTTAGTCGTTTGTAATCTAGTGACTGCTTTATTATATACTGCAACACTTACTCTTCCTCATGTCCTTTAGGACATGGGGCTGTGCTGTGGAGAGTGCAGGAGTCAGGACAGGGGGTTGGGTGTGCAGGGGCAGAGGGCAGGGGGTAGGAGTGCAGGAGGCAGGACAGGGGACTGGGTGTGGATTCAAAGCAGGGATCTGAGAAGTGTATGGGGGGAGGTGCAGGACAGGGAGTGCAGGATTCAGGGCAGCGAGTGGGGGTTCAGGGCAGGGAGCTCAGGGCATGGGGCTGGGAGGCCTGGAGAAGGGGCTCATTGGGGCCACCTGCAGTGGTAAGGATGGCACTGCAGCTGCCGACCCCCCTCGACTCCTGGGAAGGGAGCCGAGGCTGCATGGCCGGGCCTGGCTCCACCAGGCCTTGTGGGGGGGGGAGGCTGTGTGGGCCAGCCCCAGCAGCTCCTGTGGGGATGGCGGTAGGGCTGCCTGACTGCAGCAGGACCTATGGGAGTCAGGGGGAGGGGCTGCATGGCCCAGCCTAGGAGACACTCAGAAGGTGAGTGGGGCTGCGCTAGTCAACCCTAGGGGTGTTCCCTGGGGGAGGGGGGGGACTCAGTGGTGGGGCTTCCTCCCCTCCACCCCTGTCTGGTGCTGTGACCAAGGGCCAATGGAGACGGGTTTTGCATTAGGGGGGCTACTTACCTGTGGCTGGTGGCTGGCAATATGGAGAGCTCTGGCCCCAATTGGCCATTCTCTGGTGCGGCCACCTCCCCTCTGGTCACTCTGCAGTATAAATGTCCCTGTTCTCCAGTGGTCATTGCAGAGTTTAGCTTTCCCTGCTCTCAGCTCCTTCCCTTTCTGTGTTATGGAAAACAATAAGATTCCAGGCCAAGGTTCCCTCCAAGCTGCATGGCAGCACAGCCCTGCAGCTGCTTAATCAGCTCTGCTCAGCCAGGGGCTCAGGGCTGTGTCCACGGAGCTGCCTGATTAGCTGGGGCAGATTAAGGAGCTGTGGGCCCATGCTGCCGTGTAGCTTAGAGGGAATGTTGTTCCAGGCACGACCAAACCCTGACGTTGTTTTAAGTTAGGCTATGAGGAAGTTGCATATCACATTTTTGGTGGTCCTAGCTATTACCATTCAGGAGTTTTTGAACAAACAGATTCACAGATAGATGCACACACTCACTCACTCTCTCTCTCTCTGCATACATATATATAAATGTTTGGGAATTTTTGTTTTTTGTTTAATAAAAGCTTTTTAAAATTTCTTATACCAGCAGAGAACAAAATCATGAACATTGGAGCTCACTGTCCTTTATAAACTTGAATATGTTTAGTGAAATCACTATTTTCTCTTTGTCCTTATCTCTGGCCACCTTGGGAGTTTTGATCCTTACAATTACAAAGACTGCAGATGAGGACAACAAACTGTTCCCCCACGGAAGCAGAACCATCCACCTTTTTGATGTGAAACATCTGAAACACATTTTTCAAAAATAATTTTCTGCTGTGTGTTATCCAAGGCTGTTTCTCCAACAATCCTTAACAAAGGTTTTGTTACTGATGCCCAGAGGAAAGAATAATTTAAATGTTGAGACACTTTTTAAAAAATAATGTCATTTGTTGGGAAGTCTCTGTGGGTATTACCTTCCTTTGACACTCACAGGGAGTTAAACCTAATTGCATTTAGGGTTATCTCCAGCAGCTACGCTCAGAATCAAACATCCTCATGAGAACTATTGTTCTAACTAATCTACTTATTAAGCTTTTATTCAGATTTAATACAGTCTTTTATAAAAAAAATCTCAAAGGGGCAGTAATGGATTTTGCAATTATCAGGGAGGATAGAGTAGACTATGACCTACAATCACTGGTCTTCTAAAAGGAAAAAAAAATCTTTTGTAAGGAAACCCATAAGTCATTACGCTTAATTTTAGTACCTATTCCGCATGTCTCATCCATGTCTAGGTAAAATACACCAAACATGAACTTCCTAGGCTCCCTTTTACACCTTCCTGTTATTCACAAAAATCTTAGATACCATATCAACACATTCCACTTAGTTTATCTTCTGTGTACCAGTCTGCTGAACCACCTCTATCCTCAATCCAATCACCCCCAAAGATTCACTTCTACAGTACTGCTTTTCCCACAGTAGGTTTGCTGGAGCTAGATGTTTCTACTGTACCCTAAAGCAATTCTCTGCCAACACGCATTGAATATAACTATATTTAAATAATTATACTATAATTCCCAACCAGGTTTCTGGAGACCCTCTCACCCCACCTATTAACAGGTTCCAAGCTTGCATATCTGAATTTCCATAATATTTTTCTACCAACTCTTTACTTAAATAATTAATACAAAACAAAAACGTATATGATCTCTGTTGGTTTTTGGTTTCCTGAAATTTCCTTTTAGTCTCCAGTCTCCAAACAGTTGTCCTAGCTCCAGCCTAGCCTCTCCCTTCTTCCCCTTATAGAACAAATTAATCCTATGCTGCTGCCTCTCCTCACTAAGTCCAGAATACTGAACACATTATTTTTACCTCCTTGTGGTTTATTTGTAGGTTTGTTTCACTAAGACTGTGGTGGGAGTCTGACTAGATCCTCCTATTCTTGGCCACCATTGAGACTGCTCTTTGGCTGACTGGTGAAGAGGGGAATACCCATGTGCTAAGCACCACCTTTGCTAATTGGGTCCTGGTGGACTCAGTGACATACCCATCTTATAGCCTGTCTGGGATCTCACTTTCCAAGAGGGAAGCAAGCAGGAAGTAGCTACCATAGCTCTTCTCTTCCCCTTTCTATCTTTCTCCCTACCTGTTTGAGGAATACCTGCTGCAGGACAGAGAGCTTCAGCTTAACAGTGTGGTCCCAACCCCTGCCACAGCCAGGTGCAGAATGTAATGGAGCCTTCATGGAAGATGGGAAGGCAGAGTGTTCCCTAATGCTTCCTTCTAGTGCTGGCCTGACCTCACTTCAATGGCTTTTTCCAAGAGAGCCCTCATCATAGTTATTAATGCTGTGATCGTGGCTAATTCCAATGGTCTCATGCCTATTCTTGTCTTTTTCAATTTAGCTGCATTCATCACAGTGGATCACTATCTTCCCCTTGATCGCCTGGCATCTGTGGTGTGTGCTTCTAAACTTTTCACTTCCTTTCTTTTCTTATCTGCTCAAGACATTCTGGAATCATAATCTTTCTATTCAACATCTTTCAGTTTGTATCCTGAAGGGTTTGGTCCCCTGCTTTTTAAACTTTATACTCTCCCTTCCCCATAGCCCAATATTTAATTTGCATAGTGTTTAATTTGGTTGTTTTTTTTATCATGGATCATTTATGTTTTTGCATAGATGGGCCCAAACCACAATATTCAATTTTCTGGACCACACCGTCTCCAAAGTAGAGGGCAGTTGGATCTGGGATTTGCCTCTTGCCCATTTCTATGTTGTTTTCATGTTATAATAATTTCCTGGTCTTATTCTGCCCTGATGTTTTGGATCAAAAAATATTGAATAAAAATGAAATGCTTTGTACTTTCAACCAGAGAACTCATGCTCTCTCTATACAATTGGTAACTATGAAGAATTAGAGGAAGATCTGACCGTGACAAGTAGAAACAAAAAAACAACCACAAACACATCAAAATATGAGCTGTTCTGCTTTTTAATAAAACATGCCACTTGATCTAATCTGATTTTATACCAAGAGGCCCATGCAATTGTTCTTTTCTTCCACTTTCTTTAAGTGATAGAATTACCTATTCTGCTATTTTATTCTATTGTATTCTATTTTACATTTTCTTTATGATGTGTTGTTTGATCTTTTCTTGTCCTTGGAGCCAGAGTTGTAGTTATTCACTTTTCTGCTTCTCTGAACTACATTCACCAAGCCAATTAAATTAAAAAAAGCTTGCTTCTTCATATTTATGTGCTGTATTGTTTTAGTAAGTAAAAAATAGCGTTATTTTTTCCAGAAGAGAACTCAGAACTGTATCCTCTTTTTTCTACCTACACTAAGTTTTATTAAAAATAAATAAATCCACAATAAGACACTTTCCAAAATAGTCACGAAATTATTAAAAGCACCACAGAAAGCAAAACATTAGTGTTAGTTCAAGTAACTTTGGCAGCTCATTGAAACCAATTACAGACATGCTACTTTTTCCTCTGACCCTTCATAAATGGCACATTTTAGACAAATTATAGAAGATGGTTTCTGATCCATCATTTTATCAAAATGGGACATGGAAATAATAGGAAATAATTTTATGTGGACTTTCAGATTGTCCTAAACTACAGGTAAATATTATCAACATTTATCTTGTGCCAGAAGTTAAATTTTCCAAGTGTATTGCTTGCAATAGCTGTGCAGGATAAAGATGCATGTGAAGACGCTATGTAACATAGAAAAGGACAAAGAAAATCTCTCCTTTAACACCTCCACTTCCCAAGAACTAGTAGAAATATTTGGATTTATTTTCACATTCAGGAGTGCAGACACATGCATAATTCAGATTAGTGTTAACTGTCATTATCAGTCTTCCCTGAAGAGATAACACAGGTGACCTAGGTTAGCCAAGCTCTGAGTCAACCAGCTAATCTGCAAAGCCGTACCAAGTTATGGTGCTGCACTCCTTCGTGCGTGTCATTAGGACTTTCATGGGCATGTCCCATGGTTCTTAGTGCTACAGTAAGCTTAACCTCCCTCTGGTTCTTTCCTAGGGAATTGTGGAAGAACTTGGCTTCCTTTTGGGCTCACAGAAGGAACTGTGGAAAGGCAGTGGAGTACTACCAGCACTTGAGTGACATTCCCTGCATCTTCACTGCAAAGTGCATGGGTTATCAGCTTAAGTGAAAGTGGTGCCCAAGCTAAAACTAACTTACTTCCCTAGTTAGGCCAACTAGTCCAGGTTGAAAGCACCCATAAAAATGGGTCAAAGGGTTTTGTGTATGGGAGGGAGGGGAGTTAGTGGCAACACATGAATAAGAGGTGAGTTAACTCTGTAATTAAGATGTACATGGAGAGAAGTCTTGATATATACATGTAATCATACAGTACAGATGCTGGCCACACAAAGAAAAAAAAATGTTGGGACTGATCATACTCCTAAGAAGAGACTTTCCAAGAACAGATATTGCCAGTTGTGTGTGAAAGGAGTGAGAAACCTCTATGACCACCATCCCACACTTGAGGCCATATTGACAATCTATTAGATTCTCTCCTATGACCAAGAAAACCCCCTGAATTCACATACTGTACACTATTGTAATACTCTGTGTACAAAGTATGCCGTATGTGACATCCTCCATTAATAAGGATCCTTGGGGAGCCACTGGCCAGTAGAGTCCTGGTAGTATGGAACTAATGATATTGGGCTACACCGAGCCTCTCTGTAGGGTTTGGGACCAGACCAATTCATACTTTCTAGACAGGAAGAGTGGATGACCTTAACACTCAACTACTAGAAGATTTGGGAGTAAATTCAACCATGGAAATACCTTGTAGCATCTTCCTTTTCCCCCAGGCCCTCTGATGCAATTATTTCCACAGAAGGGGGGGGAGGGAGGGGGAGGGAGGAAGCCAAACCATTTGCTGCTATTGTCACTGGTTCAGTATTAAGACTGCATAATTTCAGCCTTAAGAATAAAATAGCATCTCTGTTACAAGCAATGGAATTATACTTAGGTTTAATATGAGACGCTGGAGCTTGAATTAGGAGCTATAGCTAAGCTTAGGGCACTTGCACTTTTTAAAATATCCCCACTACACAATCCCAAATCCTTCTGTATAGTTAGCCCACTATCTGTACGGAAGCTATTTAAAATAGTAATCAGACCGCTGCTTTTACATCAAGCAGTGCTTCGAGACATGCTTTTACACCTGCAAAGAGCAATAGCATAATTATTAGGTTAATGGGGAGGATTTAAATTAGTGAAACACAGGCTGCAGAAATGAACAGCCCACAGTGAATTTTTGTAAAGCTTAGTCTAAACCAGTTGCTAAAACATCTGTGCAAAGTGTCCACTCCTCAACTGCATAGGATGAATTGACATTAACTGAGCTTGCCAGAAGGAAGTAGAGGGGTGCCCAGGAGAACTGCAAACTCGACATTTAAAAGTGACCTCTATATAGTCACTACATTTACATAGTAAATACTGAATGTGATCACTGATGCCATCCATGACCATTACCAATATTGAAATGAATACATTGAAAATGCTTAAGTACGAACTGGACTGAGGTACTCAAGAAGAATCTACATTCATCCTCATTTTTGGGATACTTGATAATATTCTGCACCTCTGCATATGGAAAGTTCAGAGTAGGGATGAATGAGTTAAGATTTTACCAAAATACCAAAGATGCTAGTTTCTTGCAAGCAGAAAATGTGGCTGGTGTGTGCTAATAACTCCTGGCACTACTGGATCTTGCAATGTCTCCTGTCACCTTCATGCATAGGCCAACTTCACTCAGTGTCTCAACAATACCTTGTATCACAATCCTTAAATCTAAGGGAGCAAAAACTGAAAATTGTACCAATTTATATGTAGATTACACCATCTTCATTGTCCACTCAAACTGAGAGCACATACTCACTTCAGTTTTAGCTTAATGTGGTGCAGACTCAAACAAACAGGTCTCAGAGGAAGCAAGACAAGTGTACTGATCTGGTACTAGAGTAGTCTAGTGCTTTTGTGTATTAAACCTCTTCTGACCCTCACAATCACACAGATCCACAAATGCAAAGCAATGCTCTGCAGTGCACACAAGAAGGAAAGAATCCTTTAAAATAAGCAACACATTTTCCATCTGAAATAATGAGAAATGTCCATTTTCTACAAATAGATCCAGCTTTATCCCACTGGAACTACCAAGTATTTCAAGCAGGAAGTATCAGCAGGCACCGAAGAAGCGGAAATTATCTGCCAAGTACCATTCTGCTTCTTCCTTTGTGAATATAGGAATAAAGTGATGTTAGCAATTCTTGATCAGATTGTATTCATTTTAATTTAAGAGATAATATCAGCAAAAATAGAGCACTCTGGCAGTTTCAACGTAAACGTTGAGGTATTCATGGAAAAAATGGAGAAGTTTTTCTTCAGCAATGACATGAAGTGCTATTAGTGCTATAACCATTATACCAGATTTTTTTTTTCAAGTGGGGCAAAATAAAATAAATCAGAGTGACCGGCAGATGTTTATTGTCTGCATGTTAACAAGTTGCAATCTAGGGGGTTATCTCCACTTTAGGGTGCAGTAATCGATCTACCTGCAGTTGATTTATCATGTCTGCTAAGACACAATAAATCAACTTCCATGTGCTCTCCCATTGACTCTGGTACTCCACCAGGATGGGAAGAGTAGGTGGAGTCAACAGGAGAGCATCAGCTGCCAACCTTACTGCATGAAAAATACTGCAGTAAGCAGATCTAAGTACGTTGACTTCAGCTATGCTATTTATGTAGCTGTGTCTTAGATCATCGGGGGAGAGGCAAAGAGTAGAGTAGGCCTAAGTTGCACAAAAAGTGGATGTGTTTCAGAGAGTTGATGTGGATGTGTTTCAGTGGGTTGGTCCTGCTTTGGGCAGAGGGCTGGACTTGATGATCTCCTAAGGTCTCTTCCAGCCCTATGATTCTATGAGACAGTCTCCCATGATGGGAAATATACACAAACACTTGCTATCAGTGCGGGGATAAGGAAGAATTTGATATTTGATATTTGAATAGGTGATACTTGAAACTCAACAGTCACTTCTTCAAGTGCAGTGATAGATATTAAATGTTGCCACACAGAGGTTTGTGAGGGGTGACTGTTTCCCTCCACAATTGTAATTGAAATGATAATTGTTGACATGCTGATGATGCACTCGGTACTGAAGTTCCACAAACAGTACAAAGGGGTAAAATGTGAGTCTTTTATTGACACTTAACTTTTAGAATTACTGGATAAAGCTTTCGTCTGGTTCTTTTAAATAGGAATCGTGTTGTTTGACAGGCTCATATTCCCCATACATTATATATCATCCTATGTCCTATTACTGTCACCAGCTTAGGCAGTATTCATTCTGCTCCTATCTGGTGATTTTCAAATTGATGCTTTATCAGCAAACAATAACATTAACCCTCCCCTCCCCAAAACTGCTATTAAAATGTTACTTTGCATCAAGATGACTCAGTATCTCCTTTCTAATTCTGAAAATGTGGCACTGTTCTCAGTCAAGAATTAATGTTCATTTTTAAATTGTTTAGTAAGTTGTTTGGCAGTGGGTAAGCTGCTGGGTCTATCACAAAAAGTTTTTTGGAAAAAAATCTCAGATGAATCATGATGCATTTTAATTAAAACATGATTTTTTGAAAATTTGTGAGACCTGTGATATTGTCATTATTTCTCTCCACCCTCCACCAGCTGTTACTTGCTCACCCACTCAGCCATCACTCTTCCCATATCAACTAAGATCTAAGGATGGGAATTTAGATTACAGCATCTAGTCTGTGACTCCTGGAGTTGATGAAACATGCAAGCACGGATTTTTTAGAAAAGATACACCATTCGCATACCACCCTGCGCTCTCCAGCCCCCTGCAAACAGTTTTGAAATTTTGAAAACCGGACCTGAGGGGAAAAAACAGTGGCCAAGGTGGAAGAATCACACCCTAAGAACAAAATTATTTCTTTACTGAGTGGCTGTTTTAAGCAATATTATAATAAAACAACACAATATATGATTTTTTTTTAGGTTTGGTAAAATGTAAGAGCTAAATAGAGCCTTCTGTCTAGATACGTATATGACCCTTCACCATCATATTTGAGCATGTCTCACCTTTAGTTTATTTATCTTCAGAACACTCTTGTAGTGCTATTATCCCCATTTAATAGATGAGTAGTTGAGACAAGGAAAGGCTAAATAACTGCCCTGTAATCACAGAGGAAGTTTGGTCTTGAACCCAGGCTGCATAAGTCCTTGGTTAGCACCTTAACCATTATACCATCCTTCCTCTTGGAGAGGGCCATCACATCTCACGACTTTAATGAGAGGCGTGCATTCTGTTGCGCCAGCTACAGTTCTTATACAACATGTACAAGTAACTGACCTAGGTCTTCCAAGAAAGCATGCCCTTCCTTAAGAGGAGATAGTAATTATGAGTCAGAACATCTGTGAAGCAAGGTCTGGGAGCAGAGGGATTAGCAACAGTACAGCAGACTTTTTCAGAACAACGATCTCACTCCAGCTCTCCTATACATTAGTGTGCATCCACCAATATATAGGCATTTTATTTTTAAGGAAGCAGCTGTACTTGTGCATGCACACACACATACATTTACAGAGTATACACATCCATCTGTTGGTGGATTGGATATAACTGGAAGGACTGTTCCCAGGCTTCCCACAAACCAGATAGTTCACAAAAAGCCAGAATTACCTTGGATGTAAGACAGATGTACATAAATGTATTACAAGTTCATGCTGTGCAGTGTCACAGAGAAAACACATTAGAATTACTGTTACACCAATAGGTGAAAGGAGCAATATTAAAAAAAAAAAAAAAAACAACCGCAGACACTATTTCTACATGTATCAGTAATGTGTATAGTGCACAAAAAGTATTACCATGTGTTTTATGGGGACTATAATATTGACAATCATACCGTATGTGCTTTTTCTTCGTTTTCAATGTATTATGGGTTATTCCTTGTTGATTTATGTCTTCACCAAAGCCTCAGGGATTCTGAAAACTGTTAATGAGTGAATGGGCATATGATGTTTTGTAAAGAATACATAGGATTTTTTCCTCCTGAGGTTTCCCTCTCTGAGTTATACTTATAATTGGAGTTCAATAGAACAACAAGTAAGCATCATTTGTTTTCCTCTTTATCTTATCTTCGTTGCACAGGAATTTAAATGCAAATGTGGAATAGAAAGAATACCAACAGATGCATCAACTGGTACAGGAGTATGATGATTGCAATCTATAAAGCATAACAGACTATTTGCTATATGCTTACTGTCACAGCATTCTACAGTTGGAAACGCTAAAGCAACATTCTGTGGGAGTTATTTTTGCAACCAAATTTGAACAGAAACACTCTGAAAATCACCTCAGGATTTATATAAAAATATTGTAATATATTCCCACATGCTCATGGAATAGTAAATATATCTTCTCTAAGTAATTCAGGGAAAGATACTGGCCTAAATTTACAAAAGTAACTTTGAGAACCTCTGTTTTTGGCTACCAAATCAGATACACTTTCAAAGAGGCATCACAGAGTCATAGAACTGAAAGGGACCTCGAGAGGTCATTAAGTCCAGTCCCCTGCCCTCACGGCAGGACCAAGTATAATCTAAGATCGTCACTGATAGATGTCCATCCAGCCTGCTGTTAAATATATCCAGTGATGATAGTCCACAACCTCCTTAGGCAATTTATTCCAGTGTTTAACCACCTTGACAGTTAGGAAGTTTTTCCTAATGTCCAACCTAAACCTCCCTTGCTGCAATGTAAGCCCATTGCTTCTTGTCCTATCATCAGAGGCCAAGGAGAACAATTTTTCTCCCTCCTCCCTGTAACACCCTTTTAGATACTTGAAAACTGCTATCATGTCCCCTTCTCAGTCTTCTCTTTTCTAAACTAAATAAGCCCAATTCTTTCAGTCCTCCCCTCATACAACAAGTTTTCCAGACTTTTAATCATTTTTGTTGCTCTTCTCTGGATCTCCTCCAATTTC
Source organism: Rafetus swinhoei (assembly GCA_019425775.1). Lineage (NCBI taxonomy): Eukaryota > Metazoa > Chordata > Testudines > Trionychidae > Rafetus > Rafetus swinhoei. The sequence goes on along the minus strand of CM033428.1, from coordinate 34,107,501 downwards.
TCCACATTTTTCTTGAAATATGGTGCCCAGAACTGGACACAATACTCCAACTGAGGCCTAATCAGTGCAGAGTAGAGCAGAAGAATTACTTCTCATGTCTTGCTCACAACACTTCTGTTAATGCATCCTAGAATCATGTTTGCTTTTTTTGCAACAGTGTCACATTGCTAACTCATATTTAGCTTGTGGTCCACTATGACCCCTAGATCCCTTGCTACAGTACTCCTTCCTAGACAGTTGCTTCCCATTCTGTAAGTATAAAACTGATTGTTCCTTCCTAAGTGGAGTACTTTGTATTTGTCCCTATTAAACTTCATCCTATTAACCTCAGACCATTTCTCTAGTTTGTCCAGATCATTTTGAATTATGACCCTATCCTCCAAAGCAGTGGCAACCCCACCCAGCTTGGTATCATCTGCAAACTTAATAAGCATATTCTGCATGCCAATATCTAAATCGTTGATGAAGGTATTGAACAGGATCAGTCCCAAAACAGACCCCCAAGGAACCCCTTCCAGCATGACTGTGAACCGTTAATAACTACTCTCTGAGAACGGTTATCCAGCCAGTTATGCACCCACCTTATCAAAGCACCATCTAGATTGTATTTCCCTAATTTATTGATAAGAAGGTCATGTGAGACTGTATCAAATGCTTGTGTTGTGTTTGCACAGAGGCCCTATGTACAACAGCTTGGAAAATGTATCATATTCAGAAACTAGTGAGCATCCAACTTCTGAAATTAGGAACCTAATAGTATCTCAGGTTGGGAACACAAGTCTAGTCATTTTTGAAAGTTCAGGACATTGGATTAAAATTTTGATCAAAAAGTGGGAAAAGTCCAAGGTTTGAAACTTATTAGCTTATCAACTCCCTCTCTTAGTTATTTAATATAGCCGGCTGGCTATCACCCCGTTATCACCCATTCCTGTCAGCAACAAGGACAGGCCTCTTTCCAAACCAGTGGCTTTCCAAACAGGTGGGCCTGAGTGGGCCGTGGCACACCCAGTTATCATCCAGGGACACTCACCCCATCTTTGCACCTGCTCCAGCACCTGCCTTGTTCAGGTAGTCTGGCACTTGCTGGGGAGCAGAGTTGGAGAGAAAGGGGCTTTCCCTGCTCTGCCCACCTGGTGCTCTTGCCAGGGAGCAAGATTGGCACATGGGACCTTGTAAACCCTCAACCCCCACTCCCTAAATGGAGTGCGAAAGGCAAGTTCCCACAGCCTGACCCTGCTACCTGTCAGAAGCACCAGGTGGGTGGAATGGGGCAAGCCCCTGGACCAGCTATTTAACACACCTACCGCCTCACGCATAATGACTCCCCCATGCAAGTGGCACTGACCCTTCTCTCAGTGACATAACTGAGCCACTATCTCTTTCCTAAATGGACGTGGCTCAGTAGAAGTTGGTGTGTGAATAAAGTCAAAGTCAAATAGCCTGTTCCTATGAGATTAGGGGTTGAAGTTCAAGTGATTCTTACGACCAGGTAATGTGATGCGTGAGGGAGTAGAAGGATGAAGTGAGGAAGTTTTGAATCTGAGATAATGCAGCAGGGATCTGACCCTGGAGTCTCTACAGGGATAATGGTTTCCTTTTCTGTTTATCTGGTGTCAGGCCTGCTGATAGCAATTCCAGCCCCCGGGCAGAGCAGTCAATGGGCCCCTGTGCAATCACAAGCTGTGGCCGTGCAGATTCCGTCCACCGGACATTTGGGTGGTGCTCCATCGTGCTGCTGGGTGAGTTTTTCCAGCATGGCCCATGCTTTCACAGGCCCACCCAGTAGGGTTGCCAACAGCCTAATAATGCAAACCCAAAGACTCTTGCCCTGCCGCCTGCCCCATCCCTTCCCTAAGGCCATGCCCCTTCCTGCCCCTTCCTGCCCCTTCTCTGAGGCCCCACCTCCTGCTCACTCCATCCCCCCTCCCTCTGTTGTTTGCTCTTCCCCACCCTCACTCACTTTCATGAGGCTGGGACAGGGGGTTAATAGTGAGGGAGTGGATTTGGGGTGCAGGCTTTGGGTGCGGCAGGGAATTGGGGTTCAGGAGGGAGTGTGGGAGGGGGTCAGACTCTGGGAGGGAGTTTGGGTGTGGGACGGGATGCAGGATGTGGGCTCTGGCCCAGGTAGGGGGTTGGGATGCAGGAAGGAGTCAGTGTTTACCTGCGGCAGCTCCTGGAAGTGACTGGCACACCCCTCTGGCAGTGGCTCCTACATGGGGAGGCTGGAGGGTCTCTACATGCCACTGCCCGCAGGCAGTGCATCACAACTCCCACTGGTCACAGATCCTGGCCAATGGGAGCTATGGGATCAGTGCTCAAGGTTGGGGCAGCATGCGGAGACTCCCACAGGAGCTGCAGGGATGGTGTCAGCTGCTTCCAAGAGTGGTGTGGAGTGAGTACAAACAGGAAATCTCCCTTCATGCCACTGAGCTGCCAGGAGAAGCAACCAGGCCCCCCAGGCCCTTTTAAATCACGGTGGCCATCCCCCATCCATGGGCCTGTCTGGTGTCATTTTAATTCTATACTTAAAATCACTCAGATTTATGCTGTTGATGAGAACTAACCTGTTACAATGGCATTTATTGATAAGGGCTGTATGAATATGAGAAATTCTCTCAAAACTTCAGAGTTTGGATCTGGACTTCCACAAAGTTTATAGATATTAAGATCTGGATTTTAGATTCTCTCTTGAACTGAATTAACTGCTACTTTCAATCTGATCAAGTAACAAAATATTGCACAAAGTCTCTGAGAATCACAAGAATAGTCTTAATGATAACTGTATTGCGATCATCTAGGTTTTCCCACTGTTACAACTTTTTTCCAATTTAACTACAGTTATAGCCCAGAAAGCTGTCATGAGTCACATAAGGCTAGTCTAATGTACCCTATCAGCTTCCCCATACACCTTCATTTCAACTTCAAGCTGTAACTTTCAAGTATTTTGTCAATCACAGTTTATTAAATGCATTCTGCTGAGGCAGCTGTCAGGACAAGGCTCAACAGTGACAAGCCATCGTAGCTCCTGTTTATTTCATCCTTTAGTCACCAACTCGCATTTTATCTCTCAGGAGAAGAAATGTGCTGGCTAGCTCAGAAAGGATGTGGAGGGACATTGGCTGTTCACTGAACAGGCCAGGCAGAGCCACTGTGTTGGCAGGGCCCTTGATCAACACAACCAGAAGTATCAATAAATTCTCAGCGGTCCATTCATGTTTACTTTTCCCTTATCATAAGTGCTATTGTGAAAATACTACTGGCACTCAGTGTATAGAAGTGATTGAATAAAAAGATACAGACTGTCAACTTATCCTGAAATAGCCTCTAGTGGAAGGATAAAAAACCTTCCAAGTCCATGCCAGAAGCAGAGCTATTGCACAGAATCACCAAATCCCTCACAACAATATAAACATTCAAGACCAAGTTCTGGCTCTGAATATATACATATGTGTACTACAGAAAGAGAAAGGTGGTGCACATCCATCTGTACATGATAAAATGTTGCCATCTGAATCCCAGCAGGAGAAAAAAAATCTGTGATTGGAATTGTTTTCTGAACAGCTTTTACAAATCATATATAGGGGCAAAACTGGGAGTAGTCATGGCCACAGTAAGCCAATAACAAAAACCAATAAGCTGGGATTTTCAAAAGCACATAGCATTGAACTAACTCAGGTCCTATTGGTTTCACAGGACTGACTGAATCTGCATCTATCTGCCAAAGTTTGGAAAACATTGACAGAGAGATATTACTCTCTAATTCTGGTGCTGACATCGTGAAGTGTGCTATGTGCCTGAGGAAGTGAGGCAATGGCAAGTGTAGCCAATCTTCGGATAGTCCCGTTCGTCAAATAATATGCTGGGGCCTTTTTTTCACAGAGACTTGCACATGGTGCATTGAACAGCATAGATAGGAACTTCAAAAAGTATTCAGTGGTGATTTACCTCAGCTACTACTGATTTAAAAAGAACAGTGTTAGCGCGGCACTGAGTGTTTTGAAAATCCCACCCATTAATACATAATGAACGGGAGAAAAATTATGACACAAGCAATCTCAGCTCCCACTGAAATGAATGGGAAATGGGTGCACTCAGCATCTTTGAAGACCAGGCTATCATCATACCACTTCTAACCACATAGGGTGAGATTCTCATCACTGCTCCATCCCATTTATACCAAACCAAAAGGACTAGAATAGCTTAAAGGACTCTTAAAAACCCTGGATTTAACCAGAGAAAATGTGAAATTGCTCAGACACAAGAAATGATAAAGATGACCTCAAGCTGTCTTATGAGGACCTCTATGCAAGGCCTTGTGGGGCTATAAGGGTACGTCTACACTAGCTCGTTAGTTCGAGCTAGGTAGGGTAATGAGGTTAAGCGGAGTTGCAAATGAAGCTCGGGATTTAAATATCCCGGGCTTCATTTATGTTCGGCATCGCCATTTTAAATCCCCCTTAGTCGAACTCCGCGCCCGCGCTACACGCGCCCGGAGTAGGTACTTCAATTAAAGATCCTAATTCGAACTGCCGTTACTCCTCGTGTAGCCGTGGGCACGGAGTTCGGACTAAGGGGATTTAAAATGGCGACGCTGGGAACATGCAAATGAAGCCCGGGATATTTAAATCCCGGGCTTCATTTGCAACTCCGCTTGCCCTCATTACCCTACCTAGCTCGAACTAACGAGCTAGCGTAGACGTACCCTATGAGGCAGAACAGTGGTGTGGCCACCTGTATTCCCTCTAAGCTGCTTGTCAGCACAGCTTCACAGGGGATTAATCACCCCTGCTCAGTCAATCAGCTGCATGCATGGAATCCTGAGCCTCTGACTGGGCAGGGCTGATTAATCCCCTGTGAAGCTGTGCTAACCACAATACATACCACTATACAAATGTTGGGGGTCCATAAGTATGTGGGGACTGACAGTCCTAGGACTCTTTAAATTATTCTGGAGGCTCATTGGGCCCCAGAGCATCCCAGAATTGACAGAATGCAACAGAAACTTAAAGTCATTATAACCTCTTTCAGGCTGCAAGTTCTTTGGCATGACTTTCAGAGTATATCTATACTACAAATGAAGGTGTAACAGCAGCTTAAGCTTTCATCTAGCTAGCATAACTATTAATAAAAGATATTAGTAAAGACATCGTGGGACAAAATTCAGTGTGGGCTAACAACATGGGCATGTACACAAGACCCAGCTGGTTTTTACAGCCCCTCCATTGAAGTCACGACTGTTCCATCTTCACTATTATTTTTAGCCATGCTAGTATGCTTACCTGAACTGTCTGCAACACCTTCAACTGCAACTTATTCTTAAGATGCAGCCCAAGATTTCTAAGTACTCTAGCTATACCAGTGTGCTGATCAGAAAAGGGCATGATTAGGATAGATACAATAGTAAATATGCTTTCCAAGTTTTAAATAGCAGCATTTTTCACACCAGGTAATTTGGAGTTCTTCACTGAAATGCTGAGTTGCATGTTAAGAATTTCACACTTGGAAGATGATGCAGCTTGTGCTCCAAGTTACTTACATGTGCCTAGTTTTTGGATGTTTGAAAGGCTTAAGTAACTATTACAGTGGCTCAGAGTGCTGGAGAGTTACTATGATGCTGACTATCATCAACAGGAACCAAAATTTGTCCATACAAGCAACTGAGGAATCAAACTACTGAGATTCTAATTGCACTCATTAGCAAACGACATAGAACATCTACTAGCATTGTTTTAAGACTCATACCTAATAAAGTTAAGATACTTAAGCCAGTTCTGTTGTTTAGGATTTATTTTCAGTACTTCAATTGCTTCTAAAATGTATTTATTTAGCACCTTTTATTAATAATACATGCTACATTGGAGGCTACATCACCACTGGGAAAAGTACAGTAAAACCAACATCTGTGCTACCAAGTTACCTCGCTAAAGGGACCTAGATATTGAGTTATTTAATATCTATGAAGGATATTGACACACAAGCAATGAAAAAGTACAAAGAAATGACAAGATTCATTTTCTCTAGCTGAAGAGTGGCCTATATACACTGAACAAAAAAAAACCCCCAAAAAACTACAGGTTGAACCTCTCTGAACGGGAACTCTCTTCTCTGGCAACACCTATGGTCTGGCAGCACTATGGATATTCCTTGATCAGAGAATCTCTGTGGAGGAGCCTGGCCGGGTTGGCTGCAGGAGTCTGGCTGGGCCGACGATAGTGCAGCTGGAGCACCAGCAGGCTCTGATGGGGCAGCGGGCAGCTGTGATGGGGCCAGGAGCTCAGCCCATAGGGCAGCTGTGATGGGGCCAGGAGCTCAGCCCCAGCAGGACCAGGAGCCCGGCATGGCAGCAGGCTGCCAGTGGGGCCGGGAGCCCGGGGAGGCCAGCAGGGAAACAAGGCCAGTAGCAAGGGGAGAGCAGGTAGGGAGGCCAGCAGCCAAGCCAGGAGTGGAGCCTGTGTCAGGTGGCCAGAAGTGACCTCCCATGGTCAGGCAAAATCTCTCATTAGGGACCAGTCAGATCCCAAGAGCGCTGTACCAGAGAGGTCCAACCTGTAGTTTATTTCTAATTTGTGGGATGTTTAGCTCTCTTTTATTTTATTATTGGAAAGACCACTCTTTTTTCTTCCTAATCTTATTTTTGGTATGTGTATCAATGTATTTATTTCAAAAGATAAAGCCACATTGCTGCAGTTTTACCAGCATGAAATATGTTCAGAATGCTCATGCTTCTGTGGATTTCACCCTCTACTTTCTTTTTGTGTTGTCTCTGGAGCTCAGCATTCTTAACATATAAAATATTATTATATAATGTTATTTGAACCCACTAACTCGCCAATTAAAATTAAAATGTGCCATGAGATAAGATTAAAAGGCATATATGACCTCTTATGAATTCTTTGAATTTGTTGAATGTGATAAATTAAACATACACGAGTGTGGTGGTAGTCTGTTTAAGGAAAAAAATTATGGGAACAGCATTATCAGGTCTAGTACCTGAACCCTTTTTTAGAAGATGATGATTCAAACACTGCCAGAAAGTTAAACCAATGATTATTATTATGGAGGGTTATGTATATCTGTAACACTGGGAGGAAAGATGGTAATTTATCCCATCTTCATTAAAAATGATTTTAGAGAACCAAGAATAATCAGTGTTACATGAGAAATGCCAACAAGGAGTTTAATGAAATTGAAAACCAAGGTAGATGGATGTGTTAAGACATTAATACTGAGTGTGGGAGATCGTACGTAAGATGTTTACAGTTCATAAATTCTACAAGCCAAATTCTACAATTCTACAAACAATGCAACTTGTAATAATAGTACTGTCATGGTCTAGGGAGAGAAAAAAATACAATTAAGTTAAATGTAAGGCTATTAATAGATAGGGGAGACTGTAACTGTTCTAATTCACTTCTGCAAGTAAAGATCACCCACTTACAGGATATGCTATGTATTGCTGTCTTCTAATGCTGTAGTTCCACAGATCAAAGAACACAGAGCATCAGCATGAGAACTGAGTCTTCAGAATGATTTCTGGTCCCCAAACCAATTTCATCTAATAATTAACTGATCCCCAACATGAAAAGGTGGAAGAATTCCACAGGGGAGTCAGGAGAGATCAAAGCCTGTGATGTGTATCCCCCCCCCCCCTTTTCCGGACAGTCATCCATCTGAGTTCAGTGAGTGAACAGTCGCACACAGCTAGCCACTAGAGACTGACATCAAACAGACTTTCAAATAACTTGCCATAGATTCCAAGTTCTGCTGAGGGTAAAGGAAGGGGGGGAGGGAGGGGCAGGCAGGGAGCTACAGAGGAGATAGCAGTAATGATTTTGGAGCTGAGGTGTTGGTGATTCTGTACATCCTCCTGGATCTGTGGGTTTTCTAATTAGATGGTTAGAGCTGTGTATTATCCATTAATCACTATTGCAGCAAAGAAGCATATGCTGAATCAGTATGTTACCATATTTGGGGTTTTTTCCATTGATTTTTAGTGTTCCAAAATCTGTATTGCATGTGTCTCTGGACAATGGCTTTCTACTGTTGTTTATTACCAAGACCACTGGGTAATGTAGATACTAACCATAAACATGCTTGAGCAGTGACTCTCATACAATTATAGCAAACAATTTTGAAAAGGAGCAGATTTTACATTGTAGACTTAGGACTGGAGGAGACCTTGAAAGGTCATCTACTCGAGTCCCCTGCACTAATGGCAGGACTAAGCATTACTCTAGACCATTCCTGATGGGAGTTTGTCTAACCTGTGCTTAAAAATCTCCAAAGCAAAATCACTGGCTGCACTGTCAGCAGTATAGTGGGGCACAACAGGGAAAGAGAATTGGCTTCAACCCTACTTTTCATAGGGTTCATAAACTTAAAGGCATAGATGGGAGACATGGGGTTTAAATGAGCTTCAGTAGAACAATGACCTCATTAGAACAGAAATAATATAATAATATACTAAACTGCTTTAAACTTAGGGTATAACTATATCAGATATTATTATTTACTCTACTTATCCTACTGTAAAATCATCATGACTTAATGATGCTCTCATCAGATCCCAGAGCAGTCAATAGCGGATCTGTATGCAAGTTTGGGACATAATTTGTGCCTTATGCAGCAGCTACATCTTTGAAAAGTAGCACATTTTGATATAATTCCTACCTAAGTAAGTGGTGAACAGTTAGACTTAGTGCATACATTTTAAACTAGCCTTTCATAATTATATGGCTTTTTTGTTTCAGCTCTTTTACAATCCCACAATTCGTTCTAGTTACTCCACAACCAGCCCTTGAAAGTTTTTATTAAACCTCCTCACATTTAATCTTATCTTTTAGAAACAAGCTAGCCTCTAGATAATGACTCACTACATAGATATCATCAGGAAATAATACCCAAGGATAATAATACATACCTTTCAGAGAAAGGCATAGCTACAAGGTGAAACCTATTACTCTGGATGTTGCTAAAAGGAAAAATGCATCTGCTGCAGTAACCTTTTCAAAAACATAAAGATATCAAAGTTTAACTTTATGACCTTTCGTTCTGCATGATGATACTGATAAAACCCTGTGAAACTGGACAGCATCTGCAGAATGTATAAGAAAGTTATTAAAAGATTCATTTTTCTATTTTCTTTTAATCCCTGACACCCACAGCAAAAGACATCCTTGCTGTATGGAGGCTCTCAAGAGGCAAAATAATGAAATAAAATAAAAGGAAAGAAAAGAAAGAAAGGTGAGTGCTAAATGTGTCTTACTGAATGCAAGGGACTCAAAACCTGAATTTCATCTTTCTAATTCAACCCAGGGCAGCAGCTGATGTATGATTTAATGATTTCTGATGATTCTAGAAATTCTACAAAGAGCCACATTCCAGCACTTTTTATCAAAACAGAGCGTTAATTTGCACATGCATTTTGGTTAGCCAGAAATGTCTACATGATCTCTGCACAGCTTCTCTGTCAGGCTATACATGCTTAAGTAGTCAAAGACGGAGTGCACACAGGGCCACAAGCAGATCAAAGAAGCATGGATCATATCCCAATTTTAGAAATTTTCCTGAAAACATCATTCCGAAAACTTTCCGATAGTTATAATTCCTGGAGCGGAGAGCTAGGGACTAGCACAATTTGAGAGAAAAAGGCTTGTAATAAAACAGTTGTGCCAACTGCTATGCTTTCTGATGATCTATCTGACTATAACTTACAGCCTGGCCCTAGAATTCAGAACCATATTGTAGAAAGCAGAGTTTTGTCTATGCACAAGAGAGTAGTTAGCACATTTCCTGTATAAATAACGTAAGAAGAACAAGCAGAAAATTCATGTGACAGTGACGGAGATAGGGATTCAGTGTGAGTGGCATATTACCATACCAGTTTAATTTGTTTAGGTAATATTCTTTACACAGCTCCATTTTTATTTAAAACATATACAGGATGCTTTTAATGTAATTTCCAAAGCCCACAGTGGAACTCTTTTCCCTGAACATTTATGATGTTCCACAAGTCTACATCCAAAAAACTATTATGAGATTAAATGGATCCAGGTGGGAAATTGAAGACAGTAACTTTATTGCATGCAGCAAAGACAATATGTAAATATTACTGCAATCTCACTGACATGAAATTAGAATATGAAGGAAAATGAAATCAACAGAGCTATGAGATACTGAATTAATTTACCTTCAAATATTAAAAGTAATGAATCTTCGGCTCATTTCCAGCATTGTAAGAGTCATCTTAATACTAAAAATGTTAATTTAACTGCATTACTTTACTTAATGCATTTTTACACTACCACATTCTTCAGGGGACCTCAATTAATAAATATAATATGTACACTGAGTTTCCCTTTTTTAATTTTAATTATCTTGGCTAAAACAATAATAAACCTCCTCAGTTGCACCAAATACTGTAGCTAGTAGGGGAACTGGAGAAGAAAGTGGTTTCAATCAGGGCTGTCATAACCTTAATATTTTAGTTTATTTGATTAATTTAAAAATAAAAGGAACACAAGGGGAGAACTTAAAAAGAGAATTCAGTGTTAGCTATTATATGAGATATGGTGATTACAAATCTTCACTCTGAAGCTGGATTTAACCTGTCCTACAGCAGGGGTGTTTGCTTGTTTTCTTTAGTTCCCAGATCACAATCACCAGCCTGATCCCAGAGAGAAGATGGAATTGAATAAAAGCAGACTGATATATGGGGGGTGAAGCGAGTTAATGCTTGATGTAGCCTACTTGCTCCCACCACAAAAATACTTTAATCATGACCATGGTGTTGCGCATAACCCTTTGGCCCATCTCTCCCCATGTAGTTCTATGAAAACTGCTTCTGTAGCCACAGCATTTCATTGCTAAACAATTATTTTAGTTTGCTACTTGCAGACAAAATCAACTATTCTTCTATATTATGATTACTCTTCTCTCTATTGCAAGCGCACCCAACAGGCGGGTTCTGTATTTTAGAATATAAAGTGCAAAATCAAAGCATGCTAGGAAAATTAGCCCTTTATCATATCACTGAGTTTACCAAGTATTATTAAACATATTACTCAGCTATAATTTTCCCCTATTGAAAGAAACCTCTGTATGTTCAATCCATTTACATTTTTTTTAAAAAAAATTAGGCACTCTTATTTAAGAAAACCTGTATTCATGGCTTCCATGTACAACATCTAGACAACAGCCATATCCAGGGATATTAAAAGCTGTCAATTGCCCAAATATGACAAGGGGTCCACCAGCAATTTAACTCCTCCAATGAGATGATACTTAGCTTGTCTTACTTTGCCTACTCCATATTCAGAATTTCCTCCTTGGAGAATTGCATCTTCTCTTTTAAGTGATGTCAATACTGACAGTCCATCCAAGTCTGACTCTCTGTAGATTAAATGTTTAACCACTTCAACATCCTCCTGATCTCTCTTCCTTTGGAGAGCCGGGATAAAGCATGAAAGGACAATTTGAGGTGATTGAGTAAATGAGCTTCCCTGTTCATTAACACCACGATGTGCAAGGATTCAGTGTGTTACTTCAGCTTCATAGGATATAATTACATGTTTTGATTAACGGATACATTTTCCCATCCTCAGGATGTCAACAAGGGTTCAAGTGTATAACATGTATAAACGGGTGCTAATTTCACTAGTCATGAAAATGTGGTTGCCTAATTACATTTATATCCTCTTAGCCAATTTTCATCTTATACAGCTTTTCTGGGGCAGACAGTCCTGTTCTTCCCCTCTCCCGGATGACAACTGAGCTCTAAGGAATGGCACAAAATTCAGGATGCTTGCTAAGATACATCCCTGTTGCATAGTGAGCTAAACAGCTTCGTGCTTAAATGACTTATGAATGGCTACACAATTTTTGGTCATTTCTGTGCCTTCATCAATAATGAAGCTTTTATGATTTTATCATATGAGATTGATTATGGCAAAACACTGTGGCAAAAATGCTGCTAGTCTCCCACCCACCTCTTTCTTTTTTAGAGGTTAAGCATTTCTGTTATATGATTATTGACACTAAAAATACTGGGGAAACGAGAGAGCAAGCATGTATTTAAGACAGAAAAATGCTCCTTTCTCTTCTGCAGTTTTCTGACCAATTCCCAGATGCCTTACTAAAGAACTGAAAGGAGGAACATGGTAACACAAAGATTGCCTGTTCACAATTAGCCATGCCTTGACAAGTACTGTTAGGGGAAACAGGCAACTTGCAAGCAACCCTTGTGGATAAACCAACCATGCTGTGATTCACTGCAGGCCATTGTGCTCTCCTCTTTGATTTGAAGTTAGAGTGTTTGAATAAAGGCAGCTACTTAGCTGCCTCAATGTGCAGGGCAGAGGGCGTAAATGATACAAAGTGGTGTCCGGGGAGTGGTGCATAGCTGCCACCATTTCAAGGGAGCTCCAGCAATATGCTTCAGAAAGGTTGTTTGGGAGGAAGAAGGGGAGAGGGCCAGACATACCATCCTTTAGGATAGTACTCTCTGCTCTCCTTCTCTGTGAACCTCACAAGGAATGCTGCTCAGTGTGGAATGAGGGTGGAGACCAAGACCTCCTCCCTTTTGACTCATTTGAGATTTGTGTCTATAGGTCTACCAGGAGAGAACAGGTATAACAGAGGGAAAGTATCCACACACTGTATCTCCCCCACAATCCTACTTTCTAGTGCTGATCTAGCATACAGAAAATACAAAGCTATGAAACTATGTTCTGGTGTGAAATTAACTTTTTCAAGCTGGTGTTTATTACATACCGCATTCTCTTTTACCTTTATTATTTAATTAGTACATGAACAAATGCTTAGAATAATGTGTCCATTAAACTTCTCCCAAATGCTATGGCTGCCATTGATACTTTAAGGCCATTACTAATCATTGGTAATTCTAAATCAAAATTAAGGGGGGAAATCATATGGAAATTACTAACAAATGCAGACTGTGTTCAATTATTACAGCGGAGAGATAGCAAGAATATTGGAGCTTGCTGTATAAATCTGTTTGCACATGGATTGATATTCTTGTATCATAATTTCTCACAGCTGTTGGCCTTTTTTTAACTATATTAGGAACTTAAATCAGAAACTTTCACATTGAAGGGATTTAAAAAATATATCTAAACACATTTGCCAATAATGAGTATAAGGCTACAAATCAGAGAGGTTTAGATTTCCATGCTAAATATTCTATATGATTATGACTGCTGCAGATTCTGATTAGACATAATAGCAAATTTCAATACATTTATGCAGCATGCAATGGGAATACCATCTGACAGTCTAAACTGTATTCACGTAATAAAGAAATCTATTGCTAAACTCTGATTCATAAGAAAACAGCCAATACATCAGTTTTGTTTAGAAATGCGCTCCTACCATCTTGCAATGAATTCTGCAAGTAGAGCACTGAGCCCATGTGGAGAGCCATCACATGCAAAGCTCATTACAAAATGGGAGCCCAACCCAGTAAGCACATGTCCTGCATGTCATGACCTTATTAATACTATAGTGTAATTGACACAATGGACTAAACATGATATTTTCACTCTATATTCTGTAGAGACTGATTAGCCTTCTGGATTATGTTCTGTATAAAGTAAATATTATAGAAAAGTACATATCTACCTTTATATTAGAAGAGTTATATTGTGTGACCGTCTAATTAATGGGACAAAAATACAACAGGAATTGTCAGATTTTGTTATGTTTTACTTGTTCAGATTCCTTTCCCTCTTCCTTACCCTTGTTCTAATGTGGAGAACACAGCAGTAAGCACAGAAATGAACATGCACCACATACAGACTTATTTTAGTGAAGTCACTGATAGTAATTAAATACTAATATAGAATATTTCATCTTCTGTAAGGTCTCCTGATTCAGCAAATCAGTTAGCACATGATTAATGTTAAGTATATATTCTCCCATTAAAGTCCAAAGTAATACATGTTTGAAGTTAAGCATGTGTTCAAGTGTGTTGTTGGATCAGGACTAAACTTACATCAGATCCAAAACAATAAAAATAGCAAAATCCTTTTAATTGTATATGTTCCAGGTCTGTTCCTGTGTTTGAAGACTATTATGTGCATGCATAGTGATTGGGTACTTTAAATGAACAGGAAAAGGGGGAAAAACCCACTTTGGTGACAACCTGTTTCCTGTATGCAAATATTTAAAGTTGGACTTCTCTGTTTTTAAGTTCATATATTAGACAATATGGGAAAAATGTATAATGGGTTTATTTTAAAATCAAAATTTGAAAATGATGGACAGATATGCTTGGTAGAAAAGAAGTGAGAGAAGCAAACAGAAGGGTCCTGACAAAAGAATAGCATAGTAGGAAAGGAAGAGGTTGCATTACAATTGGTTCTATTTAATATTGTTAATTGTTGGTTGGCTCCTGCACCAATGGAAGGGGAATGCAAGCTTTCAGAAGCTAAATGGACATCAACAATTTCATATTCCCAACTCCTCTGAAGGTACATGCTATCTGGTTTTAGGAATTATGCTTGTGCTAGAAATGTGGTAATGAGACAGTGAGCTTGGTTTTATGAGTTACTTTTAAAATTCAAATACACAGTTATAGCATAGGCCCAAGTTACTTTTATTTGGACACTCATGATGAATTGCCTGAGAAATGGTCCAATCCCTAATAAAAAAAAAACAATGGCGAGAGAATGTAGGTCATATCATCCCAGGGTCTAGTCATTTATTGTTTTTGGGACCTGCATGCAGTAAAAACATTATAGTGACTAACCTGCTTGTTAATCTCTAATTTTATAACATATGTTATTGCCTGTTGCCTTTTCAGTTATAAAATCTCTCACTTCTTCATTCACAATATGACTGTAAAAAACAAAGATTTTTCACCATCTAGTTAGTTTTATGGTTTGAACACAGACCATAAAAACCTTTATATTCATTTTCCAGCCGTATACCCCTTCCCTGGTTATTGTAACAATTCCAGTGATTCGGGCAGTGGAAGATTTAGGAAATTTTTCCTATAAAGGATAAAAATTATTCCTCATTTGGATGTAGGGGTGAGTTTTGGGAGGTGCAAGTCATCTTTCTCCCTCAGTGATGTACACTGGAAGTACATGTCAGAAACACTTTATTCCTACGAGATATAGTAGAAAGAGATTGGTACTAGTAAAGAAACAAAATCCCCCACGTGCCAATATGACTATTACTAAGCTGGCTTTACTCCTTTCAGAAAATGTCCAGAACAAAGAGAGAAAACTGGCAGCATTAGCACCATGTACATTTCCAGTGAACTAAACACCATACCAGCTCTAACAGGCTTTCTCAAAATACAGTAATTCCTCATTTAACACATGCCCGCTTAATACGTTTTCGCGATAGCACGATTTTTTTTTAGGGAACGTTTTTTGAATTACACGACCGTCCCCGGAATAACACGATTTCCCCAGCCGGCCCATTGCCGGCGGCTGCGCGGGGCTTCCCCCGCCTCCCTGAAAAGCGGCGGAGTGTTCGCCGCTCGCCGCACTGTTCCCTGCTGACTCCCCCTCGCTGGACGCCTTGCCCCCTTTCCTCCACCCCCGCTTGCAGGCCAGCGGCTGGGTTTCCCCAGCCGGCCCATCTCCGGTGGCTGCGCAGGGTCTGCGCAGGCTCTGCCTCCCTGCAAAGCAGCGAAGGGTTCGCTGCTCGCCGCGCTGTTCCCCAGCGACCCCCCCTCGCCAGACACAGTGCAGGTCCCCACAGACCTGTCACAGGGGCATACTCCCAACCCAATCCCCCTCCCCTCTCCTTAAATGCGGAATTACTGTATACAATATATTTTTGTTCAGCGTCCTCCTACCCTCCCCAATAATGATTTTTTTTCTAAATCACAAGAATGACCAGCCAGTTTTTGGTATAGAATAGGCTACAGAAGTGGGCCTAGAATCTCATTTTAAACTTCAAACTTTTAAGGTAAAAATGTATTTGACAAGGTGGTCATCTAAAACAGAAACTTATTTGGTTCAAATGTGTGCTGGTCATTGAAACAACACAAAAAATGCATGAATGAAGGTTTAAAATTAAAATATAAAGAACATTCACCTTACACAAAATAATTCTTTTTTTATATTTTGTCAGTCTATTACTAGTCTGGCTACCTATTCAGAAGCAGCAAGACAAGCAGTGAATTTCTGGGTGATCACAGCATGCCTTAGATGGTGTTATAAGCCACGGGAAGTACAACAGTCACCCTCTAATGCACTGCCTGCAGTGAAGCAGTTGCTCTAACAAAATTGACATTGTATTTAAAAATTGGGAAAAAAGACATGCATATACTGAACACAGTGCACATGTACTGGACACTATGAACAGAAAACTTTGGTGGTATCCCACATTTCCTAGACTTTATGTTACTGTGTTAACTTAATATGTGTGCTATGCCAGCCTTGCACAAAAGAAACACTGTAAGAGATTCATCCCTGGTTTAACACTAACATTTTGTAAATCCTCTTTAATTAGCATTATTATATTTGTAGGCTTTCTGTCAGGGGGAATGCCTGTGGTTGGTCGACCTCTGGGGATCGGCAGACTATGTCTAAGATTTACAAAAGTGAGCATATCTCCATTCAAAAATTGTAGTGGCCCACAAATGAAAAAAAAAAAAAAAAAAAAAAAAAAGGCTGAAAAACACTATTACAAAGGGAAAAAAAACTAGCATTCTATTAAATTTTTATGAAACTAATATATGTAAATAGTAGCAATGGCACAAGTCTTAGGATGATAAATAGCCTTCTGGGAATCAACACAGTGCATTTATTTACTCTTTACCTGTAACATGGAAAAGGTATTAATAAGAAGCTAAAATTAACAAGACAAATGGCAGTCTTCAGTTATTTAATAACAAAACTATATGGCTGCGTCTAGACTGGCAAGTTTTTCTGCAAAAGCGGCTGCTTTTATGAAAAACTTGCCAGCTGTCTATACTGGCGCTGATTTATGCAAGAACACTGACGATCTAATGTAAGATTGTCAGTGTTCTTGGCGCAAATACTATGATGCTCCCGCTCAGGATAAGCCCTCTTGCGCAAATGTATTTGCGCAAGAGGGCCAGTGTAGACAGGGGAGGATTGTTTTGCGCAAAAAGCCCGATGGCGAAAACAGCGATCGGGCTTTCTTAAGAAATCGCGTCTAGATTGGCATGGATGCTTTTCCGCAAAAAGTGCTTTGCGCAAAGCATCCGTGCCAATCTAGACGCTCTTTTCCGCAAATGCTTTTAACGGAAAAACTTTTCCGTTAAAAGCATTTGCAGAAAATCACAGAACTGCTTTTGTCATGAGCTGCATTTACTCAGTGTGTATATGCAGAAGCACAAACATTTTTGATAATTAATTCATACAGTTACATGTTGTTAGCTGTTTAGCTATTGATGAAAACATTTAATTTAATTTAATAAAATCCTCTTCCCTCTGCATTTTCCCATATTCCATTGCCACTAATTACAGCACCTTTCCCCTCTAACAGGGAAGGCTGCCAAACAACTCCCTGTGGAGTCAACGTCATGACTATTCTCCAGATTAGTAAACTGCACTGCCAGTACCCTACCTCCGGGACTGAGTGCATCACTTTTAACAACTGTTGTGTCACCCGAGTCAGCATCAGGTCTGCAAATCCCACTCTGACTCCGATATCAGGTAGTCCCTAGTTGGGAGGCAGATTCCCCATACTCCACCAGTGCCAAAGTTTGACTATGCAATGACTATATTCAAATCTGGCATTATAATATTGTGTTATCTAAACTGGCCATTTGTAAATAAAAAAAAGGGGTAAAGAACAAATCATTAAGGAACATGAGCTTCCCTCAAATGTGTTTAAAGGAGAAGATGGCACTCTCTAGGTTTATTACTCACAATTTTATAGATTTTTATTATTCTGCTTTAATATGGATTATTTATTCAGGACCTTTCATTGACATATTCCATTCCCTTATTTCATTTCTTTATTAGATTTAGCAAATTTAGTACAAATGAACAAAACCAAGTAACTGCAACCACTGTCATGGGAAGATACTTTAAATATTACCTGTGTTATATTTATTGAATTCCAAATTTGTGAAATAAAAACCAATTGAGACATTTCATTTTTACTGCCCTTTAAATCATTGTTAAGCTCACACAATTTTATGGGAAGCCTTTCATTCCACTGGGACTTCTCTATTCAGAATAAAATTTGCTATTACCAGTAAAGCATGGTGAATTTCCAGGTCAGAGCCATACACAGAAGCACCCCATAAAGCAGATATCTGTGGGGAAACCTCTTAGCAAGTGGTGAGTTCAAAATCAGTGGAAGCATTATGGACAATCTGTCCGAAGTAACATAAGTTTCCTTATCAAAGGAGATATTGGCTGAAATCTTTATTCGAGTACAGTCTCAGCAGTTGGGATGTGAAATAGGAATGCTATATGGATGGGAAGAATCCTCCTGTGCAATGGTAGTGTAGACATCCTGTGGTGCTACTTCCCTTTCATGGCTGAAGCCTCTGTGGAGCCTGCCTTCCTTGTACATATGGTCTGTGGGTCAACAGATTCAGCTGATGCATCACCTTACTCCCATCTTCAAATCCCTGCTGTATGATCAGGCAGAGGGTGAGCACCCTTCTAGGCTGTGTCCCCAAATCCTGTCTCTTATTCATACAACACAACTGCAGTTAGTTCCACTGCCACCAAGGCGCTCCGTTCCCACAGAGTAGGAATTCATATGAGAGTAGCCAGCATTGCAGGTGTCTTTCAAAGTACCTAGTAATTATCTCCAAAGGTGACATCGGGTAGAAACTAGCCTAACATGCAAAACATCAGGGGTGAGACCTTAACTCACAGAAGTCAATGGGAATTTACCACTGATTTCAGCAGGGCCAAGTTTTTTTACCCCATGATATCGTTCTTTTGCCCAAGTTCTCTTCACTGGACCAAGGCACTGCTACAGACTGACCAACATTGCTTAGAATGTTATCCACTGCAAAAGCGAATAGCACTGCATGTCTGTGGCTCAAAGTCATACGTTGGGCATGCTTTGTTTGTTTTTTGTAGAACGTATTTAAAGGGCTGGAGCTACAGAAAGGGAAAAGAAGAACAGAGGGAAAAGGCAACAGGGAAGGTGGGTTCTCTGTTAAGAATTGTATTGGGTGCCTTAGAAGACACAATGAGCAACAATGGCTTTTACTTGATGATTGTTTACAGTGAAAATTAAAACAATCTTATAAATTTGGGATTTCAGTCCCAAAGAAAATGGAAATTAAGCAAGATAATTAAACAGATGTACAAATTCTCTCCTGTTATAAATTGGCACTGCTCCACCAAAATTAATGGAGTTATGTCAGTTTACACCAGGAGAGAAATTGATCTAGATTCTTGTTCTTATTGGACTCCATGAAAACTTTACCATTACGTTAATAAGAAGGAGGATAATATTTTTTATCATATTCGGTTTAACAAACACTGACGTTTTCTCTCTCGTTTGCTTTCAATGACAGTAAAGCTACACACTGTTAACATGTAAGGCAGTCAGTAATTAAGTCATGCCTGGTGGCACATCTAACCCATCTAGCATTTGTGGTTTTACAATTACATTTTCCAATTTTAAAAATGTTTTCCTCTCCAAATTGTGGTGTAAAAACCTCCCAATACCACAAGAAGAAAATGATTAACAAACTATATAAGGAAACTGAATCAACTGCCAAATGGACAAAAATGAAAAGAGGAGAAAGCCTTCAGTCTTTTTCAGTTATATTAATCTGAAGGATTATTTAAAACAAACAGGAAAAATATTCAGTCATCAGAGTGCCTTTCATTTTTTATTTATTTTAGGTATCCATTTAAAGTTAACACCGTCTGGCTTTCTTATTTCCATCTTCATCTCCCAGAGTTACTGAAAATGTCCCTAATGCTATTTGCACATGGGAGCAAGTATATATCTTAGGTAACTTGTTTTTTTTATTTTTACTAGAAAGTGGGATCTGTGGTAAAAGCAAAGCAGAGCAAAAAAGACTGCCTCTCCAAAAAACAACAACAACAAAAAAAAAACACTCAGAAAATGGACAGAGGAGTTAAAATAAAGATTTTTAGAATCTAGAGACAGATTCACTCTAATTATAACCAACCTGAAACAACTTGACTTTATTGAAAAACCCATAGAATTTAATAGGGGAATGACAATCTTTCTAATTTTTTAAACTAACTTATAAAATTCCTTAGCAGGGTTATAATTTTCTAATGCATTTTGTAGGGGTTTTTTTATAGCAATTTCTACTGGTTTCATCACTTTAGGCCTTTTCAATACAGACAAATGTTGATGATGTAGTAATTGGCAGTGCTCAATCATAGCAATAAGCACCCCACTTCTGATAAAAAAAAATTTAAACAAAATAAATCTGAACATTTTAGGGACCTTTACACAAGTCAATTTTTAAATTTGCATTTCCTTTTTATTTCTCCTTCCTGAAAAAATAAAGATCATTTCCATAGGCCTTCATTAAAAAGCACACTCATAAACCCAAGAAAAGACAGAATCCCTGACAGGCTATGCATGCAGGGAAATCA
Organism: Rafetus swinhoei; assembly: GCA_019425775.1. Classification (NCBI taxonomy): domain Eukaryota; kingdom Metazoa; phylum Chordata; order Testudines; family Trionychidae; genus Rafetus; species Rafetus swinhoei. Next base: position 34,086,940 of record CM033428.1, on the reverse strand, counting down.
ACAACAGTTCCAAAAGGAAGCAAAGAAGAGAGAGAAACAAATAAAAGGAAAAATATAAAGTTGTGAAATCTCAACTCAAGTGGGCTTCTCTCCAGTTTTTTGGATTTGTACATACACAGAACAGAATGACTGTAAGGCTGTTTTTTCCTCCCTGGGGAGCAGCTGTCATTTCCATCACTGAAAACACTAGTTTAAAAACTGTCATGTTGGAGATCATCCCCTCCTCCCCCTATTTTTAACATACTGTACTTCAGGGCATGAAGAAAAATACAAGAGCAGCATGAACTAGAGTTTGAGTTTTATCAAGATATCTTATTATTTTAACAACTTATATGGAGAGAAACTGTGTTGCCCTCTTTTGCTGAATAAAAAAGCCTTTCACAATCATCAGATCAGATAATTGAAATAGGAGAAAAGTATAAACTTTATTAATTTTTCAATTTCACCTAGCTTACTTATTATAATAAATATAAATTATGACTGTTGTAAAGTATGGTACACTAATGTAGTCTTATGATCCAATATATAAAATACTTTACAATGCGCGACTGTCAGCAGGAATCTCTCATGAATATGCAGCTCAATCAGCTTCAATAGATTTTCCTTGGGGATTTTGTAACATAATAGGAACTTCTTCAAGTAAGTGAAAAGTATTGTTTCATGAAGACTGAAGGTGACGCTTATACATAGTTTATTGTGGTACTGTTCCGAAATGCCTGTTATAAGATGATGACTATGGTAACAGGTAAAAGACAATTGAATATACCAGAATAAACAACATGAAATCATTTTAAGGAAACATCAAAGTCATGTCCAAAACAGCAGTGGGCAATTTTTTAAGACTCTAATGATGTTCATTCAGAACATGGAGTGTTGAGCAAATTCTTGTCCTTTATAAAATATCAATCTTTTGGTAGTAAAAACTGACAAGTTCAATAGCTTACTGTCTCCCAGAAATTTTAATATAAATAGAAAATCTGTGTAAAAATACATCAGCAGATGTGGGGCGATCTGCAGTAAGCAAAGTCAGCTACAGCTAAACTTTCCAACTATGACCTTTGTGCAAATGCAACTCTGTTTAATTTTGGCCTACTATCATTTGGGTGTGCCTAAGATGGAATCTGCATGCACAAAACATTTTCATACACAAAGCAAGCACAAATATGGTGCCTGATCTTTCATGTATTCTTTGTGGAGGTCAATATGTAAAGCACTTGCAAAAGTGGGCTGAAATGTCCAAGATGTATGTGTGAGGGGAAGTCTCTCAAAAGGACTAGCTATAATAATAAGACAAAGCACTTAAAGATTGAGCTTGAAGTGTTCTGACTGAGCTGAGGAAGAATTTCCCTTTTTTTGCTGGATAGTGTGCCAAATCCCTCCTGCGCCTCATTCAAATATGTTCTTAACTCTCCAGCTATTTCACAAAGCATTTCCACTATAGCAGCCTTATGCTACCCCGTGACTGATACTTTTGTTTCAAATTGCATTGTTTCCACATGACTATAGAACTCAGCAAACTATCACACAGGTCAACCTTTATACAATGCTCTGTACAAATACACATACACAGATACCACTCTCAGAGTAAACTTTCTCCATCACTATTCCTTTTATCACCATTCCCGCTGGTCTCGTGTTCTGTTAACTTGTGAGACCTAATTGGGCTATGGTTCATAGTGGTATCATGGGAGTGAAGGCATTCTTATGAAGATAAAATCATGCTCTAGAAATCTGTGCTAACAGGCCTCTTGTATTTATCAACTATTTCTCAGATTATATTTCCCTGTGTACGATGTTCTTACCGTTGAGTTCTAATTGATGGTAGCATGAAATGATATTGTTGTAGGGAGCTGGTGTAGATCATTCTTAGTTACATGTAACTCTTATTAACTGGCTCCCCTCCCACACAAAAAAAAAGCCACATTCAAATGAAATTTCAGATAATGATGCTTATATCTGGTAAACTCAACAACTATTATATTAGCTAATATAAATGCAGTCAAATCTGATCATAGATCATAGATTTATACTGCTAAAGGTACACACACAGGAGGAGAGATACAGCAGAGGATATAGATGTATGCAGAACAACAGTACCATGGAAATGGAAGAGGGTGCTTGTATTCACAGTGTCCTACTTCTATTAATGAAATTGCTCATATGAGAAATCTACATCTTTATTCACACCAGGCATGGAAGTAATAAAGCAATTAATATATATCTGGAGGATCTCTCATCTAGGATGGTTTGCGTCACTGAAAAAAAGTAATCACTTCTGGCAGATGAGAAATGTATTTAATGGGATCCCTTTATTTATTTTTTTAAATGCTATTTTGGGGGGTTGGTTCAGAATTACTGCCATATATTCATGGCTCTATAAGTTGGGCTTATGATATTTTGATTCAATGGAATCTCAGTAATTAAAAACAGAAGTGGGTTTACATTTTGCAGCACGTAGTGGAATTGCCTTTTTAATAATACATTTGGTTCCTCTAATCCATTCTTAATCTAATTAAGGCAATGAAAAGCATCATGCTGACACCTCTGAAAACAGCAAGGATCTTATAAATAAAGAAAGCAATATAGTGGCTGATACACTCCTCCCCCATTTCATATTTACTAATAATCCAAAAGCATTTCTTTTTGGTGTGTTACTCCTTTTCTCTCTCTCTTTCTTAAACAAAGGTTTCAAGCTAATCTTCACTGTTGACAGCAAGCACAGCACTCTGACACATTTTGGAATACTTTAAAAATGTCTGAAAGAGTGAACGAGCTCTTCTCTCCATTTAGTATGGCATATCAGGGACCAATGCTACCTGTAGAGTGCAGGTGAATTTGCAGGTGGCCTGAATCAGGGAAACCATTAAATGTGAAGCTTTAAGTAGTTCACAGGGCCTTGCTTGGACCTGCCTGAACTATGGGTGCAAACCAAAGCTCAACAAAGTCATTAGGAGTGCTTTCATTGATTTCCACAGGTTTTGGGATCAGAACCCATAATGGTATGGAGGCCATTCTGCATCAGAGAACTGCACCCAACACCCACAGAGAAAGCACAAAGTTTTACTGATCACGATTGTTTGTTAGAGATGAAATTCATCCTACTGCTGGGATTCCATGAAAGCACTTATGCAAAAGTAATGTGTGGGAGGGCAGAGGGAAATACACAGTGTCGGATCCCTCCCCAGATTTCTGCCAGGGTTTATATGCCCTGCCAGAACCTTTAAATCATGCCCCTCCCATCGATAGTTATGCATCCTCTCTATATCTATCACCACTTAAGGATTAAATCCTGCAGTCTTCACTCAAGCCAAACTCTCACTAATGTCAAAGGAAGTTTGGCTTGAGGAATTTCCCAATTAAGATGAGATTTAAATGATAGGTAAGGTCTCTGAACTGAGGTGAAACCTGCCCCAAAAGGCAGAACAATAAAACCCAAAACGAGCAAGACCACAAAGTTTAGTAATTGCCATACATGGTTCTTAATTAAGTTATATTAGTTTATTTGCTCTTTGCAAGCTGAACTTTTCCATTATTTGCTCATGTAACTTTTCAAGTGAAGATGAAATGTTTGTTGTTTTAAATCTGAAAAAATAATGAAACGCTTTTGAGGAAAAATTGGGATTTGCTATGTTGATCGGAGCAGGCATTATAAAGTCTCCCTTTCTCTCCCACCCCGCCCCAACAATACACCCTAGTCATAATGATAATGCATTAAGGAGTTAACTATTCTTACTCTTTGTGTTATAGCTGTAAAATTATGTCCCACTCCCTGTGAAGAAAAATCATCATTGAACTATGTTTCATAAACATGAGTAGAATATTTTTGTGACCCTCCATCACCAATGCAGACATTTTCAAAAGTGAATTGCTGTGAAGTTTCTATACTTGCTCTTAACTGCCTTCAGTTGAAATAACACTAAAATATTTGCCACCAAATGCATCATTCAGTTGTCTGCTTTTCAGTGGCAAAAATAGCATAAATAATGGTTATTTGCAGGAAATAAAATTAGTATCACTTACCATGAACAAAGTTCTTTATGATACACTGTGGCTTCATTAGCATAATTTGTAAATAAATACTACAAAAGCCAATTACAACATATTAAGTTTCTGCAAAAGGATTTTATAGAGGTGTGGCCACCTACTAATATCAAGTCTTTCAAAGTAGATGGTAAAATTACATAGCTGAGATTGTCTAATCCCAAAGAAAAAAACAATTCATGATAACTGCATGCCCTAGAGTTGAAATACTGTTATAATAAAAATCTTTATTATATTGAAAATGCAGTTTCACATGGAAACAAGATGAAGTTGTTAGTTTAGAATTTTCATGAGCACTGTCAGATGAGCTGTGTTATGCAGATATACTATAATTTCTGCTTTGGACTGACAATATTGTTAATAAGAGAGAATAAATTCCAACAAATTATAGCAGATCCAGATTTTTTTTTATATTTCTCTGTAATGGGTCTTCTTAAGATTCTTCGGTCTTGAATATTCTAAACCTAATCAAAACATATATTTACATTGTAAAAGGTGTAATGTAATGACACTGCCAGAGTTAAGTACGAGTTTCTGATTAAATACTAACACCATTTACTAGAGTCAGAAACCTGATACAGAAGGTGTTAGAAGAACATCATTTTTGTTCTTTAGGAATTTATAAATGGTTTAACCTCAGTCCACTCTCTAGTAGACTAGCATCCCCATGACAAAGGCCTTCACCATTAATGGTAATCTGGGCCTACATATGGCTCTCTAATGCCTAGAGGCAGTCCTATCAGGTAAGGGTGAGGCACCTAGAGTATGCTTCATACTATATATATTCTATAACAAACAGAGAACTTAAATCTCCATGTGTCTCTGTCCTTTCACTAGCATTAAGTATATTATGAGATGCTCGTGCCTCTGAACTATTTAAAAGGCATGTTTTTCGAAGCAAGTTTGACATGCTAGGACTTTGCCTCTGCCTAATTAGAAAACATGCAGAAAAAATTAAGCCTATTTAAAAAATAAAACAATAACCCAAAACTGAGTATAAGGATTTACAAAAATGCAAACATTCCATATAATACATGGAATACAGCAAGACTTTTTACAGACCATGATGTACCAAACTCCACCCAGTGACATTTAGAAGCAGATTTGCACTTGAGGGAGCTTGTAATGCATTATATAAATATATATTGTATGGAAATGCCTATGACCATTCCCTTTCCCCCCGACCTGTCTACCTGTTTGTCCTCAGTTTATGAGCTCCTCAGAGCACAGATCATTCCTCTCAAGTATCTGGAAAACCCCCAAAGCATACAGGGTACTGCTGCAAATAAATAACAGTATCGGTAGTAACCATTATGGACTCATTCAGCTGAGGTGTTGACTTCTCACAATTGCATCTGAATGTCCAAAAATGTAATTTTGGATTTAAAATGTTTGTTGGACAAAAGCTGCATTTCCCAAACGGGTGAAATTCCCACTACTATCATTGAAATTTTGTCTGCATCAGAACTACTGGTGTTTTCTATTTTGATTACTGGTGTTTCAAGGGCCCCTGTCAGCTTTATATCTAGGCCACTTCAAAAAAGTAAGTTAAATGTTGCTTCAGGTTGTATGCCTGCACCTTATTCACTTGCCAATTGTTGTTTTGTTTATTTCCACAACCACATTTACCCTATTGTTAAAAAACTGTTTTCCTCCCCATTGCTGCATGTGAAAGACCGATAGAGACAGGGTAGGAGCAAATCGACTATAAACTAATTGAAAGAAAACCAGTGAAAATAAACGAACATGAACAAACACACAAAATCTCCTTTCGTTATCCTAATCTCAGGGTTTACTTATAACAATAGTACATAGAGTGTCAGAGCAACGTGAGAGTTGTTTTGTTTGGTTGGTTATTGTGTCCCTTTAAAATCAGTCATTAAGCTTAAAAAGCTCAAGTTGTCCCCATGAAATAATATAGGTGTTTCTCCTAAACATCATATGTACATTCATATGCTATACTAATATCATTTACTTTAATTCAACATATAATATATGACAAGTGTAATGTTGACCGGTGGAATTAATCCTGGGAGCTCTGGAGCTTAGTGCATGAGCCTCTACAGCCTGAGCTAAAAGCCATGTGGTTCTCAGCTAATGCTCTAGAGAAAGGGGTTCTCAAACTTTGTGATACCGCGACTTCCCTCTAAGTTGCTCGTGACGCCTCTCTAAGGTGCTCGTGACCCCCTGGAGGGTCGGGACCCACAATTTGAGAAACACAGCTCTAGAGGAAACTCATTCTCTCTCTCTTTAAGTAGTCTAAGTGCCACTATATGGGACAGTCAACCACACCCAGTAGGTGTGTGGGTACACAAGCATAATTTAGTGAATCCCAATGAATGAAAGAGAAATGTAAGCACAAGTCTGCATTTGCAGTACTGGCTCCAAGAAATGAGCAAGAAGGTGGGTAAGATGATATCTTTTAGTGGACCAAACTCTGCTGGAAAGAGAGAGAGACAAGTTCTGTGTAAGTTCAAAAGCTTGTCTGTCACAAACAGAAGTTGGTCCCATAAAATATATTATCTTACCTACCTTGTCTCTCTAAATTTGTATTTGACATTTAAAACATTTCTAGGGTCCATTTACTCATGTTCACTAACATTTTGTGTCTCAAAATGTTTAACTGATTTTAGCTGGGCTGCTTGTCAAATAGGATACTACTCACTGTGCATAAGGGTGGGAGAATCTGGATCTCAGTTATTCTAGATGTTCATTTAATGTGCTGTAAACTGAATTTTGGACAGTGAAGGTAAAGTGGAATAATTTCCTAAAAATTCATATAAATGCCGGTTTTACAGTCTAGACCTTGACTTAAGTTTCACTTGGGACCAGCCCTATTCTCTTTAATCGGGATAAACTCAAATGTGTCTCTGTGGAAGTTATTCTATGTTCTATAAGGTGATTCAATATCATAGAAAATTATATCCTTTCTATAGGTATTTGCCCATAAATGTGTTGGTCACAGGCACTTTTCCCATACCATGACTCAGGACATTACCCTACAATGTCAAATCACTGGAGTGGCGCTGTCATAGCTTTCTAAAAAGGGAAAGAATGGGCAACTTCCTCGGTACATTCAAGCAGGTCTTCTGCTGTGTTTGCATGCATAGCTCTGGACAGCATTCAGCTCCTCATGCAGCTGAGCTATTTTTCAAAGGTTTGAATTTTTCTGCAATGTTTGGAGAAAGGCAATTTAGTGATTCATTAAAAGAGAAGGGGTTGGGGGAGAAGAAGGACCGTAAGAAAAGCCAAAGCTAGTTAGATGTACCCTGGGAATCTAGAGAAAAGCATAAGCCAGTTTTTCACTTCTCCCATGTGAATTGTCTTCTTTAGAACTCTGTGTCTTTTCCTTGTAATAGGGCTGCTTGCTCATTCCATGACTTTGAGCTAAGCGTGCTTGTTCCAGCTCAGGGGCTCCCAGCTGGGCCAACTAAGAGGGCAGGGCAGCACTGGGGAGTGACAACAGCAGAGTGAGTCAGTCAGAGAAGGAGAAGAAATCTGCCAAAGAGAGCAGATGCTTCCTGGGCGAGGACCAGCAAGTGGGGTTCACTGGATGGAGTCCCCATGCCAGAGCGCTGGAGAGCTGAAGGCAGGGGGAGCAGCAGCAGAGAAGGATGCCTGCTGGTGTTGTGCAGAGCCAAGGGCCAGAGTGGGCTGAAGAAAGGGGAAACAGTGGAGGAGCTTATCAGTTGTCATCTCCTTGCAAGAGAGCTGGGCTCTAGACAGGCTCGTCGATGGGAAGGGGGGCAAATGGGGCAGTTGCCCTAGGGCACAGCACTTCGAAAGGGGCCCGGGACTACTGTGGCAGTGGACGCCAGAGTCCTGAGACTTTTAAATCACTGCTGGAGTGCCGCGCACTCTGTACAGCTCTGAGGGCTGGCGGGGACAGCACGCCACACTGGCTGGCTCTGAGGGTTGGCTGCCTTCGCTCCCACCCCTTCCGCCTGAGGACCTTTCCCTTCTGGGAGCCGGAGCCAGCCCCCCCCCATACCTTGCCCGGGGGCCCTTTGAGTCTGTCACCTCCCCTTGACCAGAGCAATGAGAGGCTCCCAGCGAGAGCCTGTGGGAGGGGAGTTCCAGCTGGGAAGAACAAGGCTGTGCCCCGTAAGGAAGGTCAAAGGAGGACTGAAAGAGCCATGGTGTGGCAGAAGACAAAGGGACGGGGAGAATGAAGCAGTAATTTGTAAGGCCTACTTTGCACAAGTGTGAGTTGGGTTGTGCTTTGGGACCTGTTTGGTTAAGGCATTAGGTTGATGGACTTATACTTCCATGGAGTCACTGGGGACTCAAAAAAGAAACTGAAGTGGCTGCCCAGAGGAGCCAAGGGAGGTGTGCTTGGGAAGCAGCCAACCCTGCTACAGGTATGAATGACGGATATCATATTTATTTTTGAAAGATGCAACGTAAAGGATCAATCAGACTTACAGCTGAAGACCTCAGTCTAGCCACGCTTTTTTTAAAATCACTTATCCTCTGACTGAGTTATAGATCAGCTGGTAGTTTGAAAACTTGCTGATCCATTTCAAGTAGTTTTAACAATATAGATTATGATTTCTTCTACGGCAATTAATTTACCACAAGGTACAATATCTGGAATACGTTTCTGGCAGACAAGGATCCCCAGCGAATATGCAATTTTCTTGCTCAAACGCTGAGGTGTATAGTTCTCCCTGTTTAAACAGAAGCTGTCCCAGCATTCTTTGAAACAGGAACAACATTTTCAGGAAACACTGGCCAAGCCATAAAAATTATGTTTTCTTTATTTGCAAATCTGCTGGCTCCTGCAAGTCACAAAGCAACACGCTTTAGTCCATTAGTATGACAGGTAGTGCTCTTACTAACAACTGCTTTTTACTCCCTCTGACAAATGTGCTCTGTGCCAGGGTTGACGTTTGTGTAGTAATCAGGACTGATGGATAGGGACGCCAATGCTGCCGAAAGTGCCCCCCGATTTAATGTGAGCGATTTGTCAAACGTGCTGCGATCGCACTGCTGTCAGGCACAGCCAGGAAAGCACTCTGTCATCTTTCTTCCAACCAAGGTCACTTTGTCAGGGGTAGGAGGGCTCTCCAATGAAATTTTCATGTTTATTGGTGCTGCGCATGGCCTAGTTTTTACACTTCTTATTTTCTATTAAAGAGTCCTTTTAAGTTTCTGAGAAAACTTCCCTTGTTGAAACTTCTAATGGGGAAAAGCTTAAATTAAACGCAACACATACAAACGTAGGTCTAAACAAACATAAATACATGGCCTGAGCCACTAAAAGCCATGGCAGAAGTTACCATTTCCCTTAAAAAAGAAAAAAAAAGCCTTTATTAATACTCAGCAGTTAAGGGAGTATGCAAACTCAGTGCACCCCAGCTGATCAAGGTTGGGACTGAAGATAAGACCCTCTGTCTTCCAATGGGGCCATCACACATCCCCGTAAAGTGGACTGGGACAGGGCAAAAAAACAATAAAAATAAGAAAAATTAAGTATATCCCTTTTTGTTCAGTCTCAGGCCAGGTCCACAGTAAAGGAGAAGGTCAAATCAAGATACACAATTCTAGGCACGTTAATTACATAGCTAGAGTTGATGTGTCTTGATTCAAATTTTCCTGCCATCCCCACAGTGGGAGGTCAACGGGGGCAAACACTCCTGTTGGATTCCCTTACTCATCAAAGGAGTAGACAGGGGCACCCTCTGATTTCAATTTAGCTGGTATTAAATAGACTCACTAAATCAAACTCCGAAAGATTGATCATGGCATTGTCAATCTTCCGCTGAGTAAAGACATGGCTTCAAAGAAGGAACACTTTAAAATAACAGTTGAAGGAGACCCAAGAGCCATCAAGCAATGTCCATAAGCCTGGTAGAGTTAGCCTTTGGGGGATAAAGGGAGAAAACAATCCACCATCCATTGCAAGCTGGATGTCTTGCAGTCCCTGCTCAGCCTCTTGTTCCTGGATAAATAGATCAGTGGTGGGATGGAGCAATTATACCTGGGCTGTACTAAATGTGAGCTTCTGGCTGGCCCTTATAAACACACAGCTAAGAATTAGCCAAATCTGCAGTCTGTTTTGTCAAGAGTACTAAGCTCTCAAGTTCAGCTGAAGTCAACATAAGCTGCATGTCATCAGTCCTATTACCCTACTAGTCTTTAACCCCTCACCATCACTATTATTTTATGTTGCTGTGTGTCATTTTGAGTTACTTTAAAAAAAATTAAAAGTGCTATTAAAAATTACAGTGGTCTATTCTCAATGCTACATCACAAAATGACAGACCAACAAATCCTGTTTTCAAGCATGCTACAGTATAGTCACCAAATTCAGCAATTACAAACACAGAGTACAATAAATGTAAACCTCTGTAAATCCCCGCTTCTCAGGCCTGCTAAGACAGTCCTCAATTAGAAATCATTTACAGGCAGCAAAGACTTGAATCCGCTTTAGTCCCCAGCTTCCTGCAGACATCACCACCAGCAAATATAATAAAATCCTCACGAGAGCTTTACCACCTAATTATGATGAAAAGCTGAAAATGGCAAACCTAACATATAAACGATTCTATCAGAGCTGGAACCAGGGTGGGGCAAGCAGGGAAGCTGCCCAGGGCACAGAGCCTCCTGGGGCTGGAAAAATGGGGCAGCATGGGGGCAACTGGAGACATAAATGCACCCCAGTTTTCTGCCTTCCATTTAACACAGATGTTTTCAAACTGCAGGGCATGTGCCCACCATGACCTCCTTCCAGGACTCTCTGGATTGGAAGCTGAGGCTCGCTTGGGCCCCCTCTCTCTCCACATTGTGGGAGCTGGGGTATTGGCTTGCTACCCTGCAGTCCTCCCTGTCGTGCTCCCTGAGCAAGGCTGCATCTGCACAGCTGGGCACTCCCCAGGCAAGCCATGCAGTACCTCACAGAGGTGCCCATATGTGGTCAGGGATGATCCGTCTCATGGCAACTAGGCTCTGCAGGCAGGGACCAGGTCCAAGGCATGTTGCTGGGCTCCTTCAGGGGACAGACAAGAGTGTGTCAGGGGCCCAACTTGGAACTGTGCTGTCCGCCCGGCCTGAGGAGCTCCTGACCATTTGAAAACCTCTGTGCTAAATGAAAAACAGAAATACAATGGGGTGGAGATGTTACACCCTCCCCACCCTTCCATACATTGCCTCTAGAAGGTGCAAATATGCTTGCTTGCCCTGGACAACACTAAAATACCTAGTTATGTCTCTGGATTCTGTGATTTCGAATAATTATCCTGAATTCTAAAAAACTCCCCAAACTTCTACAGTATGATGACTATATTTGATTATTATCTTGAATAGAAGCTATCCCTAAATGTAATACTTAAGCCATTTTTTCAGGACAGGGATCTGGGGAGTTTAACATTGGTTCTTCCTCACTTTTCCCAATTTCCACTGACCTGCACACTAATGGAACTGGACACATCTGTGGAAGATGCTTTTGAAAATTCCACTAGGCGCTTACCTGCATTTTAGGCACCTACATCCTCTAAAAATCTGGTCTTCAGCAACTAAAGAATTTGGAACAGATCAGAAGTGTCTTAAAAGTGGAGTTAGAGGCAGGAAACTAACAGCACAAACAATTGCACAAACATGTTTATTCTCCCTCAATAATTTCCAGTGCAAATATGTTCCACTTACAAGTCAGATTCATTTTTTACCTGCCAGCATTGGAAAATCGACCTGAGATCTGATAACCAAGTTGTGTTATTCTTGCCTCTTAAATCAACACTGATAATAAAGATTCTGCAATTAGCATTTAGCTGACAATTTTGCTGATGATACATGAGACAGAATAGAATTCATCTCACACATTCACATATGGCAGCTGCATTGCATCTTCAGGGTTTATACATTTCTTTCTTTGTCAGTAGAGTAAGTAGATATCACTCAAGACAGAGAAAGTGCAAATACAGGGAACAACATGTTGCCATAATCACAGAAAGTGACAATCAAATCACACTAATCGTTCCCATACTACTTTGTTCTTGGCTCCTTCAACCATATGTGCCAGGATGTTGCTGGTCCTGCATAAGTACACTGTAAGTTCTGCCTAACGGGAAACAGTGAAAATCACAGTTCTTGTAATCTTAGAGCAACGAGTAGGAGGATATCATTAACAGACCTCTTTATTAGCAGGAACTGCCCCAGCTGCATTCTGGTCCAGTTCTTCTCAGGCAGTGAAGGAGAACACAGAAAATTAAATAAGGGGGTAGAGTACTCTAACAGTGTGTCCCAGACATTGTTTTCTGTACTGGCACAATGCCACAATGAAGTAAAAGAGAATGGAGCTGGTATTCCCCCTTCTTCACATCATTTGGGGAGTCTACCTCCACAATCACAGACACATTCCAAATGTGAGGTGTGACTAGACTTTTAGATTACTCTTTCCCTCATTACAAGTGCATTGTACCTGTTTCAAACAAGCACTTGTTCTGTATCTAGAAATCTATCTTGGAAGTTTCTGTCATAATGAGCTGCAGCAGAACTATTACCTCTCTCTACAATTTACCATCATACTTCACATTATAAGAGGTTCTCAGGCAGGACTCTCCTCAATATAATTGAAAGGGGAACCTAGAGGGGCATTTTGTGTCTGGGATCTCCCATTTTGGAAATCACACCCCACACTCTGACTTATCTCCTCCAGACAAAGTGAAACCACCTCAGGTTTCTCAGGCTATAGCTGAGGTATAGGACTTTGGGATGGGCAGTTCAATGTATGGATAGTCCCTTTGTACGGTATTACTCTGTGTGTTTTAATTTGTGAGAAAAGTGTCAAGGACATAGGATGGGTACCTACTGCTATATTTTAACATTTCTAAAAACATAAAAATAAGATAAATAAACAAACAAACAAACAAACAATTGTATGCCTGCTGTGTCTTTATTATCATTGAAAAATAGTTAGATCTCTAGTCCATGAAACAAGAATCTCAAGGCCAGTCCAAAATCCTGTTGCTCCATGTGACAATGCATTAAACTGGGTTAGCAGCTCCTTAGATATTTGCTGCTTGTATGTTGCCTATTAATCAGGCAGTGTTCTTGCTTTCCTCTAGAAAGGACAAGTACTCTCTGTATCAAATGTGTGTCCACTCTAGATATGGGATTTATTACATGTAGGCAGAGGTGGTGAAACATAAATAAATATGTTTGCCTAACATATTCCATAGTAAAACCCCATCTAAGGTTGCATATACATTTTCCAAACTGTAACCACTCAATGAAATTGTATATGTTGACTGGCTGTCTTGTGCTAAGGAGTTTTGTTTTGTTTTTTGAAAGTTTCAGCAAAACTGGCTTATACCGCATACAAGAATGAGCTTGGGGAAAATATGCTGTTTTGCCAATATTAACCTCTTACAACTGCTTTACTGGAAAATCCAGTGCTTGCATGTTTTGAAACAGAGACTTCACATTGGGAAAGTAAGGGTCATCCTAGTCTCAAAGAGGGACCTCTTGCCTCCCCTATCAAAAACCACTTCACAATCTTTTATATTATAAATAAGGCTAAGATTTAGTCATGATTATTTTAAATAAAAGTCACAAACAGGTCAGGGCCAATAAACAAAAAAATTAGGAACCCATGCTCGTCTCTGACATTTACTAAAAATAACTACAAGCTGCGGGGCAGGGCCATGTGATTCCAGCTGCATGGCAGCAGGGCAAAGCTCCTGCTCCAGCCCCAGGCATAGCTGAAGCTGAAACAGTTACAGAGATCACATTTGTGACTGCCGTGGCTTCTGGGACTCCATATTAGCCTTAACTATAAATCTCTGAAAAATGGCTATTGGCATATACACAGTAGGGGCCTGGTACATGTGGCCTGAAAAACCTCCACCAGCCTCCACCACCACCACCGAGCTCCATATCAACCAGAGTTTATCTGCAATTCTTCTTTCTAGTAGCTGGGGATTGCTGTGGCTGCAGGCACCAGAGCAAAGCACACAAAGATCGCTCCTCTGGTGCTCTCAATGTTCTCCCTGCCAATGTCCATACACAGGATGGAAAAGGTCAAAGCTGCCTGAGTGGAATTCATAGCATTGATAGCAGAATGGGGATAAGGCAGAAGGAACAGGAGATGAGAGAACAAGGATGGGAGTAAAGGGGCATATTGAGAGAGGGATGGAAACTGGAGCAGAGGAGAATAGAGGAAGAGGAACAGGGACAGTCTAAGGGGACAGAAACAGAAAGGCAGAAGGCACTAGAGCATATTATCATCTTGAACATGGAATAAGACCTATGTTTCCTGAGTTTCAACATTTTGCTAATGTAAACAAATATCAGTGAAACCCACTAAGAAAGAGGGTCATTTCTCTTTCTAGTGGCTGGTCCACGCAGAAGATAAAAGCCTACTATTACTACCAGTTACATCATTAGTTGTAGTAGTAGAAGTCTGTGCTATGAATCTCTACGTTTCAACCCTGCAGATGATCTATACAGAGGTTAATATGGTTCTTCAAGATGGAATTTTTGTTCTCCTTTGTTTCATTTTTAATAGGCAATTACATTAAATAACATTAAGATTGCAAAGCAATGAACTCAAAAATTGGGTTGCTACCTTAATTTGACCCCTTGTGCATTTGCAATATCACATTTGATTTCTCCACAGGACCTCTGCTTTATTCAGTGGAGGAAGCCCTGGGAATAAATTAGGGTTGTTTAGCGAAGGAGACTGTTATATATAGGATCCCAGTTGGAACGTGCTTGGTGAATAAGGCAGGGGACTCCAGGAAGAGACAAGTTATGGCAGTGGAATGCAACCATCAAATGCTAGATTCTATCTCTGACTCTACCACAGATTTGCAGCATCACTGAATCATAGTGATGTAGGGCTGGAAGGGTCCTCATCATGTCATCCAGGGCATCACCCTGTGCTGAGGTAGGCTATATACATGATGCATATGAGTTTCTATATGATGTTGGACAAGTCACTGAACATATTCAAAGACTGCTGTCTATATTCTCCGCATTTTCTGGGTGCCAACTGAAGAACTCTGTGATCTGATTTAGTGAAGTGTCAAGCAGTCAAAACCGCAACTAATGTAAATGAAAGCTATCCTTTGACTATATAAAAGTGCTATAAAACGCTAAGTACTCTGAAAAATTCACTGTTTCCAGTTGGGCACCCAAAACTAATGAATGCCTTTGGCAATTGTGGCCTTAATTATTCTGTGCCTTAGTTTCCCATCCGGAAAATGAGGATAATACCACCACATCACCTCAGAGGTATGTTGTGAAGATACTGTGATATGAGCATATACACATATTTTATGTACATTATACACACTGAGATACATCCATACAGAGTTACACAATAATAGATATACGTACTCACACCAATTAAATATATACATGCAGAATCACACAGAGGTATAGCCTATAGACATGAGTAAGCAAAAAAAGCCCAGATCTGAATGTAAAACACATTAAATTATTTTGATATTTTATATTATAGTGCATTGCTAAATCTAGCTTAAAATGCATTGTTTTCTACAATTTCAACCATATTAATACACTGTATTAACTGAGAAGCAATAGATAGGATGGCTTTATGAAGTGTTACCATCCAAATAAAAAAATAAAATGTTGATTCACAATCTAGCCATGCACTAAGATCAAGGACATTGTTTCAATATTCCTTATCAAATATTCAAGATTCATAGTCATGCTCTTATGGATTCCTTGCTAAAACTACACACTGCACAGGAAATGATAAATTGAACCTCCATATACATCAGAATTTCCCAAGCAATATGCTTTAAGTTGCTCACTAAATATTATAAAACAGTTCAGGAATTACAAAATGGGTTCAGACCTGTGCACCTACAAAGATTTATTTTTGAAATTAATGTAAAATTTAGAAAAATAAGCACAAAAAATCTAATATATATTCTTTGCAATATAAAAACACAAGAATATGCACTTCTTATATGTATGCTTCAAAAGATATGAGGGATAAACCATATTTCATATGGAAACAGGAAATATTAAAAAGAATGAAAGATAAAAAGAAAAAACAGAATGCTCAACAATAGAAAGATTATAATTTAATTGAATACAGACTTGTCTTAATAAATTACATACAAAGGGGTCTTAATTGTCCATCTAAGTGCATGTGGGATTAGGCAGTTATCTCCCATAAACACTAAGAGGAGTCTTGCCAGTCAATCCACTACACACCAATGGGGCAATATGCCCTCAAAGACATCAAAAATGAAAGCTGAAGAATAATTTTACTGAGATGCACTTGGGCAGAAAATAGTTAACCCAACATGGCAGTATAGAGACTAGGAATTCCTCAGAGAGCCTAAAGAAAGAGATGTTTTCAACTCATTATGTCTACCTTCATAATTATAACAAACTCATCAGCCCCTAGATGAATACCACATATAATCATTTTCCTGCATATTTTCTGAAGCAGGAAACCTAACAAGATATAAATGTTACAGACTAATTTAGGTTATTTGCAGGTCTCGTCTCATGTTGAGCTGCAATAATATAGAAAAGAAGCAGAGGTAAGCTAAAAATATCTGTATAGAAAGAAGGTATTTATTTATATTAATCTGGGTTCATACCCAAATGCACAACATTCTCTCCATTGCAAAGAATGGTAGATAGATTTATATTTTGCCCTGTGTTTCTTAAAAAGAAACAAAATGCTTGTCATGGTTGTAAAATCCTCTAACTAATCAATTTCAGTCAATTTCAATCAATTTTACTTCAAATTAGTATCTTCAAATACACCCATATCTCTTAAAAACTAAACTGTTTAAAGTAAAACACATACTACTTGAGGAAGAACCATTACTATTAGGCAAATACTGACCCACATGTTCAAAAGGACAGTCTGTCCAGAGATATATGTGCCAGTATGGTTCTATGCCCATATAACAGAGTGCATTCTGCCCCTAGCAACAACTGCGGGGCTACTGAATGACTCTCCAAATCCACTTACACTCCCAAAGATGCAGCCTGAGGGTGCATCTACATAGCACCCTAAACTCGAAATGAGATACACTATTTCAAATCTATTTCAAAATAGCTTATTTTGAAATTTGGTGCATCTATACAGCGCCAAACTTCGAAATAACGCACTATTTTGAGCCGTCCTTTATCCCTTGTGCAACAAGGTTTACCAGGATGGCAAAATAGCGCACCTGTTATTTCGAAAAATATTTTGAAATAACGGGCAGCTTGTTTAGATGTGGGGTAGCTGTTTCGGGATACCACGAAATAGCTGTGCAGTGTAGACGTACTCTAAAATTCCATCCATGGTTAACACATATTGAAGTGGAGTCAGGCAGGCTGGTGCAAGGGGAATCAGCACAGCTCTGCCTTGGAGCTGCCCCTCTTGGAGCCTCCTGCTTTCTGTGCAGGGCGTGGGAGGGAGGAGAGGGGGTGCTGATGTCAAGGGTCACTCCTCCCCCCACTTCTGTACCCCATATTCACATAGAGACGGGGATGGAGGGAGCTTGGCAATGCAAATCTCTGTCAATCTCACAACAGTGTGTGTGTCTCTGTCACTCTCACAAACACACACTGTCCTTCACTCTTATCTCCCAACCCAACACATACAGGGGCAGAGGGTTGTTACTTCTGTTACTGCTTGCAAAGTGGGTTAGTTTTGGTTTTCAACTGGTCTGTGCATTTCATAATTTTAATTTCTCTTTTATAGTTAAATTTAATTCTTTGAGTAGTGAGTTCTAAAATGCCTAACCTGTCGTGGCTGGAGTCATTATCCCTATGATAAGTGTTGTTCCTGGAAGTGGCTGGCATGTCCCTGCAGCCCCTGAGAAAGGCAGAGCAGGGGGTCTCCACATGCTGTCCTTGCCTACAGACACCACTCCTGCAGCTCCCATTGACCAATAACCGGGAACCGTGGTCAGTAGAAGCTGTGAGCTCAGTGCCTAGATGAGGGGCAGCACATGCCAGCTGCTTTCAGGAGTGGTGCAGAGCCACGGCAGGAGTAAGCCTGCCTTAACCCCACTGCTCCACGAGCTGGAAGCTGTCTAAGTTAAACGGTGGCCAGCCAGCGCCTGCTTCCTGAACTCCTGTCCTAGCCCTGAACCTCCTCTTACATCCAACCTCCTGCTCCAGAGGTGAGTCCCCCTGCCCCCAAACTCCTTCTCAGAGCTTGCACTCCAAAAGCCCTCCTGGACCCCAATACCCCAACCTAGGCTAAGCCCCAAGCCCCTCCCACACTCCAAACTCCTTGGGCCAAAACCAGAACCTGCACCCCAATCCCTACCCCAGCCTGCTGACAGTGAATGATGGTGGGGGAGGAAGGGGAATGGAGTGAGAAGGGTGAGACCTTAGAGAAGGAGTGGAGCAGGGGCAGGGACTCAAAGAAGGGGCATGAAGGAAGCAGGGCAAGGGTATTTGGATTTGAGGTAGATCTTACATTGCACTTAAACTGAAAATGTGATCTTGTGGTTAAAAAGGTTGGAGACCACTGGTCTAGTAGCATCTTAAAGACTAAATAGTTACAAGAGGCTGATAAGAACCATTAGTTTGCACTTGGAAAGGAAGATGAACAACACCAGATTCTACACAGACATCAAGAACCGTTAGCACCTTCATTGTTTGGTTGGCCGGTTAAGTCATTAAGATGTGGAAGATAATGTGCGAGCCCGCCAATATCGCGATTCATACCATTTGCATAAGAATTAAACTTGTAAATGGAGTTAAGTTCCAATCCTTCCCTGTGTATTTGGCTTATGGAATTGGCCTGAAACAACATGATGACTTTGAGATCCACTAATGAGTGTCCAGGAAGATTAAAGTGTTCTCCAACAGGTTTTGGTGTGTTGCCTTTTTGGACAGCTGATTTGTGTCCATTAATTTTTTTCCATAGAAACTGTCCAGTTTGGCCAATATAATGGCAGTGAACCATTGCTGGCATTTGATGGCATAGATCACATTACTGGATGTGCAGTTAAATGAGCCTCTGTTTGGTGGCTGATGTGGTTGGGTCCAGTGACAAAATCACTAGTGTAGATGTGTGGGCAGAGTTGGCACCGGGGCTGATTGCAGGGGTGGGTTCCTGGATGATTATGATGGAGTTGTGTTGCGTGATTACTGGAAAGAATTTGTTTGAGACTAGGGGGTTGTCTGTAAGTGAGAATTGGCCTTTCCCCCAAGGCCTCTGAGACTGAGGGGTGATTTTCCAGGATAGGTTGTAGATTGTTGATAATGTGCTGAAGGGGTTTAAGTTGTGGACTGTAGGTGATGACAAGTGGAATTCTGTTGTTTTCTCTTTTGGGCCTGTCTTGAAGTAGTTCATGTCTGGGTACTTTTTTGGCTCTGTCAATCTGTTTTTTCACTTCTCCAGGTGGGTATTTCAGTTTTAAGAATGCTATATTTAGATTCTGTAGGTGTTTGTACACCAAACCGTTGTTTTAAGGCCCAGACCGAGCCCCATAAAAATCTGTCTCCTTCCAACACACCTGAGATGCAACAGCATTATGGAAACTGGTGGGGAAGAAGTGAGTGTTAAAGAAGACTGTGTAAGAGCCTCTGAGGGTCCCAAAGTGAAGAGCTTCAGTAGAATTTTGTGTATCCAACCCTGTCTGATGCTTCTCAGCACAGTTCCCTTGAGCATGAGTCAATGTGGTGAGTTTTAGGGTGTGTCTAGACTACAGGGTTTTGTCGACAAAAGTGGACTTTTGTCGACAAAACTATACCTGCGTCTACACTGCTGCTGAGTTCTGTCGACATAACGTCGACAGAACTCAGCAGTTTTGTCGATGGCTGTAAACCTCATTCTATGAGGAATAACGCCTTTTGTCAACAGAGTTCTGTCGACAGAAGGCGTTATTGCATCTACACTGTCCTTTGCGTCTACACTGTCATGTCGACAAAGCAGCTTGCTTTGTCGACAGAACTGGACGTAGTCTAGATGCTCTTTGTTGACAGAAGCTTTGTCGACAGTATCTGTCAACAGAACTTCTGTCGACAAAAGCCTGTAGTCTAGACGTACCCCTAGTATTTGCCACCAAAATATTTTTAAACTCTACTACCCTGATAAATACAATGAGAAGCAGCACATGTGGAAAGACTTTGCTAAAACATTTCCTATGAAAGCAAGTGCCACAGGAACTAGGTTAAAACAGCACATGAATGTCATCTAAGCATGTATGGGCAAGGGGGCTCCACTGTATCTATGTTGTGTAGGAAAACTACTGGCCGTTGGAGACTTCTGCTCAGCACAAACCACAGCACAGGAGAGAGAGGAAGATGCTTGAAGCTGGAGCCATTCCTACTTTTTAGGGTCAGGTGTTTCAATCATGTTCTTAACAGTGAAATGCTGATAAATACTTTAAATGCTCCTACTCTCAAAAATAATAATTGCTTCACTAGTCCCTTCACAGTGGATGCCAAATGACTCTTCCAAGTATTATTTCACCCTCCAGGGACTGTGTAGAATAACATAAAACAAATCCATTTTTGTGCACATATAATCTTATAATTATATTTCAAGGAGTGGGGTAGAGTAAGGATAACTCTGGGGTCATACAACTTATTTTTAAAGAATGCAGGCAGCTTAAGAAAAACCCATTTTAATATGTTCATTTACACACTGGAAATTTGCATTTGGTTTGCAAAGCTTCTAATAGGCCCGTTGATGGGGGGCAAAGGGGACAATTGCCCAGAAGCCCATGTGATTTAAAAGGGTCCAGGGGTCCTGGCTGCCACCACTGCCATTAGCAGCACAGTGGGGCTAAGGCAGGCTTGCTGCCCTCCCTCATTCCATGCAACACCACCCAGAAGCAGCTGGCACATGAAGATCCCCTGGACACTTCCCTCCTTCCTTCCCCCAGTCTAAAAGCTGCTGCCAAGAGACGTACCAGTTGATTTTGGGAGTTGCCTGAGGTAAGCACCACATCCTGCATCTATAATCCCTCACAGAGCCCAACCCCTCACCCCCTCCCACACTCAAACTCCCTCACAGAGCCCAACCCCTCACCCCCTCCCATACCCAAACTCCCTCACAGAGCCCAACCCCTCACCCCCTCCCACACCCAAACTCCCTCACACAGCCCAACCCCTCAATCCCTCCTGCACACAAATGATCTCGCAGAGCCCGGACTCCTCACTCCATCCTGAAGCCTACACTCTACACCTCTGCCCCAAACTGGTGAAAGTGAGGGTGGGGGGAGAGCACGCAACCAAGGAAGGGGAGATGGAGTGAGGGGGATGGGAATTCGGAGAAGGAGCAGGACAGGGCGTGGCCTCAGTGAAGGGCTGAGGCAGTGGGCGGGGCAGGGGTTTTGTGCAGTTAGACAGTTGGCAACCCTACTAGGCGGGCATGTGGAAACCCTGGTCATACTAGAAGAGTGCGCCCAGGCAGCAGCTCACTAGGCATCAACCACCGCTCAAATGTCAGGCAGACCGCATCCGCTCGGGTGTGGCTTTTGTGTGTGCATGGGGCCCATTAATTGTTCTGCCTCGGGGCCCAGAATTTCTATCAGCTGACCTTGCTCCTAATAAAGAAGCATGCCTTTCTTCTGCCTCACAGATTCATGATAGTGTACCAGATCCTCACACCTGGAACACAATCCTTTCACTGCAAGTACAGACAGGTCTAGGTATACACCTTGGGTGCACCAAGGCATATTTATTATTTCCTGCCGCAAAGCTTTAGCATGTTTGAGGAAGACACAGTTTTCCTTTTGTTGTTCTTGTTTAATTATTTGCTGGATACATTCCTTCCTTCCAATTTTTTTCCTTATTCAGTGAATATTTTCAGTTTCTTTTAATTATATCATCATGTGACTAACTGAGGCTTAATTTTTCTTATACATTTCTGGCACTGCACAAGTGCTGCAGCAGTATATCCATCTGCAACCTTCAAAGCTCTGCCTCCCAGCACACAGCTCCCTGACTTTGCCATGAGTCAAATCCAGGAGTTCAACAGAATTTTTTTTTTCTGAGTAAGGGCTTTAACATTTGGCCTGAGAGTCCCATTTTGCAACCATTACTGATGTACATCTCAGTTATTAATAAGTATAAATGAGCACTCTTACTTTGTGACTAAAGTATAATGCGACCTGATTAAGGTGTAGGTAAAATAATTTTCAAACAGAGGACCATTTATTTATTTCCTTTTTTTTTTATATCCGCCCTCCTCGACAATTGCCTTAAATTTTTAAAAGTGGCTAAATTGTCCCTGCAGTGAGTAAACCTGTGTCTGCAGCTGGACAGGGAATCCTGATACTGTATCATAAGTCAGACAAAACAAAGGATGTGAGTGAGAACCTACACCACTATCCAAGCACTGAGAAATTCACATGCCCCAGATCTTGCATGATACTCAAATTCCATAAACAACATGTATAATCACAAAGCAGAATTTTGACTTTTAGGCACTACCAATCATACATAGGGAGCTCCCTGGAACATGCTTCCCCACCCCACACATCAGTATGCACAGGAAGGGAGGTGCACAGTAGTACTCTTTCTCACAAGGGAGTGAAGTCACTCACTAAACCTCCCCAAACTAATCCTGAAAAGCTTGAGCCCAATGGCTATGAACTGTGACTGTGCCTGGCCCCCATGGGAGCACAGAAAAGCTGGAGGACTCTGTGGCTCCTATCCCACCATTGTGGGCCAGAGTTTGGCCCACAACTTTCATTGTTCATTCCACTTCACAACTTCTCTGTGTTAGCCAAATAATGGGCAATAATGACCTTCCTATTTAGGCATAATTTATTATCTATTTTTACGTAAGGTGGCAAAATTTAGAAAGATTATTCATTCCAGCCCTTTTAATTACCAAAATTCTAGTTGCTTTCAAAATATCATAATCTCTTCCCTCCCTCCCTCTTGGGTATTTGGGAGAGCTGAAGATCACCATGGCAATACGAAAATGATGCCAGCATTATCTTGGCACTGACTCCTTATGGATCTCAAGAGACACTAGCACAGGAGAAAATTGAATACATGTAAGAAAACAGGAACTCTTTCTATTTATTTATACACATGCACTTAAACAATCTCACACACACTTTTTATGTTGACTCACTCACTCCATGTTATAGACACTAAACAGAAAAATCTTGGGACATATGCCTTTCTTAATTGACACAATTAAAACAATACCAATCATAGTCCAACTATTCAAAAAATCAGAAGTCAATCTCTAAAAATAAGGCATGTGTAGGCTATGCTTAGGTTGTGTGTTCAAGCTTTCTCTAAGGACCAGAAACTTACCTTTATTTCAAAATGAAAGCTGCAATTAGGATGTAATCACATGACTTCAGGGACTGGCTGGAAAAAAAAATCAAATACTGCAGAACTCGCAATAAACTGGGTGAATTGGCAACACTGGGTTGGTGGATTGGACAGACGACATATATCCTCTCTCATAATTTAGGACTATGTTATAGGGATGTAGCATAGATCCTGCAGGGCAGCTGCTCCACCCCATGGACTGGAGGAGAAGCTGCAGCACCTCGACACTAAGATGAAGAGGATCTATAATATACAACCACCAATTTTGAAACAATGGACCACTAGAGGGTCAATCACACCTTTAAGGCATGGACAAACCCGAGAAGTGGCACAGAGGCAAGCCCACCTCAGAGAAGCATGAGGAGACATTCTCAGAATTCCTGGACATGCTACTACATCCCTTCTCAGGCATCCCCTATTGGCCCAATCTCCTCCTCATCCCCTCTATGGGGTGCTGCCTACTTCTGATGGATTAAAGAGGGGATACTCTCTATGCTCATTGTTATGATTGAGATTTTTGTCATGAATATTTTATTAAAAGAACCAGATGTAATATGGTCAATAAAAAATAAACCATGGAAGCCCAAGCCTCGCTATGCATGGGGCTGATTGCCTGAGCCCCACTAGTTGGGGCTGAAGCTAAAGCCAAAGAAGTCATAGAGATCTGTTACAATTACATAATCTAAGACCTCTATGACCAAATTGGATCCTTCCTCATTTTAACTATGCTTGGTTTTTAATGCAGGCTGAATAAGAGAAGAGAATTTTTATGCCCCTTCTTACTACCTATGTATGTGTGAGAGGGCCAGGTACAATACAGACCCTCAGGACTTGACCGGTGCCAAATCAGAAAATTTGCCAAACCACAGGAGGTCAATGTAGTCTAGCAGCATTACCAACACTTCCACTGCTTACTGGGCTCTTAGAAAACATTTAGAGGTAAATTAGAGCTAAATAACAGCACAGAACATTGAGAGCCAGGACTGGTGGATATAAACAAACTTTACAGGACTGCAGGAAACGTGGCCACACCCATGAGAAGTGGACATCCAGCTAACTAAAATCATGCCAAACCATGGATGTTGCTGGACCAGAGAGTGCCGGACTAGAGAGGTTCAACCTGTATTGAATATACTTGCCTATGAATATCTTAACTATATAGATCAAGATGCAAAGTATATAGGATATATCTTCCAACTCCCTCCACCCCCCATAAGCCCTTCCTCTAGAGTTGTAGGTGACATTTTTTACCTTGTACCATACAAGACATATGCTGAAGACTTCTGTGGTAGCCATGTGTTGGAGTGAAAGGGTTAATAAGAAAAAAAATACAAACACACCAAATACCACCAGATGAGAAAAGCTTGTTGTATACTGTGTATCAGAAAAATGTTTTCCTTAAACAGCAATGAGAAATGAAAAAAAATCTGTATTAAAAATTTCCCCGCATGAAAATATTCAGGCAAAGAACTTTACCCAGTGAGGGGCTAACTGCTCTCAGTAATCAGAGTTCAGTGGGAACTGAGGATGCTGAGCCCCTCAATTTGCATCTTGTGAAACTGGGCTCCCAGTTGCTTTGGCATCCCCCTTTGAGACTTGCACATCCACACAAAATGATTTTGTAGATGGTTTACATAGATGTAGATGGTTATCCTGTTTCTTCTCGCTGGGGATTTAAACAGAGCTGCTTGGGACATTTTCAACTGAATGAAATATCACTAAAACCTTTTGCAAACACCTATCAGTTTCAACAGAGTGTTTGTCCAAAATGTCATTTTGCACGAGATGGGGACAAAGGGAGAAAGACCCAGACTCTGTCTCACATGGTTGAAAGGAGTAGATTTTTATCAGTAAATATTGCTAACTGTTAAATTTCACTGTAGATACCTAAAGCAATGAAAACATACTTTCACAGATAATAATAGCAATTTACAGATAGGCAACATATGAAAAATACTGCTTCCAAACTTACTGGATTTTGATTTAAGGTTATTTGACTTAAGGCTATTTATAACCATTAAGACAAAAATGGTCAACATCACACATCAAAGTATATGTGATGCTGACCATTTGTATTTTAATGGTTATAAAGCTTTAACTTTTGTATTTCAATGTTTACTTCCATTAAGCATTTTTGGCTCCCATATCATCTGAACCCTCTTTGCCTCCCATAGCTCTGAAAATTTAAACTGATAAAAAAATAAAAAAAATCTTTAAAATAATCAATATTATCCATCAAAATTATGTAAAAATAAATTTTGAATTCTGCCACACCTATCTAGGGCCTCACAGTTATGGCTGGAATATGGGAGATCCAAATTCAAGTCCCTGCTATGCCAGATTCAGAGGCTACGTCTACACTACAGAGTTTTTTCAGAAAAATGGCTGTTTTTCCGAACAAAACTTGAATTACGTCCACACTGCAATCACATTCTTTCGAAAAAAACTGAAAGATCAGAGGGGGTTTTCCGACATTGGTAAATCTCTTTCTATGAGGAAGAAGCCTTTTTCTGAAAGAGCTCTTTTCGAAAAAGGCATGTGTGGATGGGGAAGAGAGAGTTCTTTTGAAAGAAGAGGAAAGAAGAAGCACAGGTGCCCTGGTGGCCACTCTGTCCATAGTAATCACAGCTTAAATGTGAGATAGCATCCATTCAGTGTGGACGCTATCTTCCGAAAAAGCAGATGCTTTTTTGATGCACTTTGGCAGTGTGGACGCTCTCTTTCGGAAGAAGTTTTTTTGGAAGATCACTTCCGGAAAAGCTTTTTCCAAAAGAAGCCTGCAGTATAGACATGGCCGGAATGATCTAATATGAAAAACTCAGCTTTGAAAAAGACATAGGAATCTGACCTCACCATCAGGTTATCAAGTCTCTCATACACACCCCTTTCCAAATTGGGTAGCTTAGGTTGCAATGCAAAAACAAACACTTCAACACCAATCCATTTTCATCAAAATGTTTGAAAGATATTGCTTTCACTCCAATGTGCAATAAAAACAAATTTTAAAATCTCCACAGGAGCTGCGAAAAGGAATGTTGTCCTCCAGACAGGTCTAGAATTAAACTAGTATCTGTGCACAACAAAGAATTTGTGCAAAAACTCTGGCCAATTTAGTACAGTTTTGAAATGCAATCTCAGGACTGCCCAGAGAGTATGCCTATTTTGGAGAAAGGAAGATGCATTCCACAGCATTAAATGAATTCACAGTGTCTGAAGAAACACCAATACCACTGAGGAGGTCAAAAAGGGCTCACTATTTATTCACGCTAATGAGAACACTTAAGCAAGAAATATAACAAAGTGCACTTGGGGGATATATTTAGAAAGTAAATCATGTTGTAAAGGCAGCAGTCCTGTTACTCCCATAATGAATTACGAGGAATTGGTGTTTGATGCAGAATATCACAGATAGAGTGTGACACGTTGAAAGCATAGAACAGATTTTGATTATCTGAAAGGTCCAATCGTATTGCTAAAATAAGTTGCAATTAACAGACTACAGTTTGCAAATTACTCTAACAAGGATGTTTACGTTTGGCCATCAGCATGAAAATATCAGGAGCAAAGAACACACAAATGATGAAAAGCAGTGCAATGATTTTTTCTCTTTAATGTACACAACGAATGCCTGATTCTGCAAAGCAATGAGCACTCAATTCCCAACACTATCAATACTAGTTTAAGGTGTTCAATATCTCAAAGGGCATGGCCCTTAGAGTTTTGTTTTGGAATAATTTTCTCATCTTCAGCATTTGGTGATGCTGTGTTTGATGTTAAATAATATAATACGTGATTTCTTTGACAGTTTATGAAACAAAACTTTCAAACTGTTGATTTTCTAGGACATCAGTACCTTCCTAGACTTGAAGAAGAGCTCAGTGTAAACCCAAAAGCTTCTCTCTCTCCCACCAATAAAAGTGGGTCCAATAAAAGATATTACCTCACCCATCTTGTCTCTCAAGTTGTTCTGGAATAAGTGGATTGGTTAGGGATTTTTTTTTTTTTTTTTGGCACATGATTTCCCAACATCAGCAATGAAGATGTTGACATTGTAGTAGCCTACTAGTTCATTTAGGGGTACATCGAGCTTTCAGGCTCAATCCTTCATAAGGAAGGTATCAGATGAGAGCAGCCCTGAGAAGAAATTGTGACTCCCCGCTTCCTATAAATACGGAGAGAAGATAAGTGATTGCAGCCTTTGTAAAGGCTATAAATTACTTCTCCTTTATGTCAAGGCTTCACCCCTCTTTACCGTCTCCTCCCTCAATAGTTCTCAGGAGGCGATAGCAAAAGTGCTGAGGCTGTGCCCCAAGATTCAAGCAGGCTAAGCAAGAAGCCCCAATTTAATTCCCCTGTTCTGCCAAGACACAAAAGGACACAATCTGATCTCTGTAAAGGAGGCTTCAGTTCATATCCTTTTGTATGTATTGTGCATACATTTTAGGTTTCAATCCTCCAGTCAAAACTGCAAACTAGTGCATATTTTCCGGATAGGAATAATTTACTGCAAAATAACAGAAATGTACAGAGAAGTAAGATTAGTGACAAAAAAATTGCTCTTTGGTGTGCAAAACTGTATATTCTGGAAGAGCTATGTTCTTTGGATTTACTTTACTTTCATCTCTATGTAGGGCCTAATTTTGCTTCTACTGAATGGGAATTTTGCCATTGATTTAAATGAAAAAGAGGACTGGTTCCTTAATTCATAAGGGTAATTACTAAGGTGAAACTATGACCTTTTGGTACTGAAATAAGACCATGTCACTTTATTATAAACTGGTAACAAGATTTGAACATTATTCTTAAACTGCTAGCACAGTGGACATAATCAAACTTCAAATCTGTATAACAGATGCCATACAGGACTACATAATTCTTCATGTCCAGGTTTAGTTGCTTCAAAGTCCCTTGAGTGTTTCCCTAAGCATTATATTTTTATTTCATAGATGAAAATGAAAATACTATGTGGCTGATTAAATTCAGATTCCTTATAATTATATTTAGGGGTAAGAGGCTGATGTTTGTCAATGGGAAATGCAGTTCTTTGGCATCAGAAAAAATACACCCCCCCCCCCCCCCACATAAAACACTGACATGATTCAAGCTTGGTTTAATTTTAACAAAAAAGTAAGCTTTTCAATCCACTTGATATAAATTGTATTGCCTTAGTGCCTAGGAGACCCAGTCATGGATCAGGACTTCTGATGGTGCTGTGCAAGGTGCTGTACAAACACAAATCAGTAAGGTGGTTCATATCCCCAAAGAGATTACAAATAAAAATTTTAATTTTAAACTGAAATGCTACCATAGACTGAGCCTTCTGTAGAATGCTAGACAGCCAGTTCTACAAAGGAACATGGTTTCAACAGAGCTCTGATTCTATTACATCAAGGTTATGATTAGGACACACAAAATGATTACTCAATCTCTGCAGTGTGGGTGAAATTCTTCACTATTGCAATCCTCAAAATAGGCTCATGTGGTGAATAGGCCTTGAGAGGGGCCTCTGCATGGGGCTGAATTTTACCCAGCAGGAGTAGAAAAAAATTTAAATTATGGGGCATGGCATAATTCACAACCAGCAGCATGGGATTTGAAGAGAGGTTTTAAATACTCAGAGACAAGTGAATGCCTGTAAAACTCTGGGCAGCCGCATTCTATATATTCTGCATTCTATAACAGTACTATTTAGAAACTGACCAACGTAGAGTTTCTAGTCTAGCTATGAAATAATAAAAGCTTTTATTAAAATGTATTTATTGTTATGAGCAGAAGCCTTAGTCCAGATATATTTTGAAGTGATAACAAGGCACCTACTAGTAATCCTGTGAGCTTATCAATAAATCAGGTGACAATGCAACCCAAAGACTCTCAACACTCAAGCATAGTGTAACATGAGTATTATACAAAAGAAAGTACATAGAGCCTGATTCAGCAGAACACCTCTATACATTGGATTTATTTTCATAAAACAATATGACATCCATATCTTGATCTGACATAGACAGCAAGTGATAGTGACATGAAAGAAAGAAACCAAAACAGTTGCATCATTTACAACACCAAATCCGGGGGTCTGAGACATATACTGAAGAGTAGGGTCCCAAAATAAAGATGGCATTGCATCAGAGGAAAATGAAACCATATTTGATTTGAACCATCCCATCACTGACCACTGAGAATGCAATAGCTTGATCCACTCAGTTCACAGAAGACCAGAGCAGCATTAACCATGTGACGTGCTGTTGAAAGGTCCAAAAAGTCACACAGGGTAGTCATGAATTGGCTTCCATTAATAAATCATTAAGCACTTTAAAAATGCCAGCTCTCTGCAGGGTCACGTTCCCTTGCTCTCACTTGCACTTCTATGCTGAACACTTAGCACCTGCACAATGCAGGATCAAGCTATGTGTAATTACCTTGTGATGGTTGCCATGCATACTCACTTTCATTGACATAAAGTTTTGAGGAAAGCCAGGCTATTGTCATATTCTATTTCCCTATGATTTCTCAAGCTAAAAAGGAGAGACCATTGCTAAATTGTGCTTATTGACTTGAATCATTTTGAAAAAAACCCATCCATATTAATAAAGTGGTGGTATTAGGATTTTACTGGAGTTTAGTTTCGCTAATTGCTCTCCTAAGACATAAAGCAAAATGATGCAACTGTGACATTTGAGCTAAGAAACAATATTGATATCTGAAATCAAGTAATCCATGCCAATTAGTAAGAAATTCAAACTAACAAACACAACACACTCTTTCTCTTACTCTAACATAATTATCTAGATCCTGGCAATTGAAACCAAGTGGCTATCAAGGAATTTAAGCAAGTTACAGGAGTCAGCTTCTTTTCACAAGATGAGTCCTCTCATATTAGCTAGTTATGGCACAGCTGCAGCTTGCAATCATCAGATAACACAACTTTATGTAATTGTAAGTTATATTCATAGGGTAGCTGGGGGTGCTGTCTCACCTCCTGCCTTGGTTTCCATTATATACAGGGTTTACTGTTTGGTCCAGTGGCTCCAGCAACCCCACTATAGAAATTGTTTCAGCCCCTCTGATTAGATTGCAAGCTCTTCAGTACAGAGACCACATCTTTCTATGGGTTTGTGCAGCACTTAGTACAATAGAATCCTGACCTGAGAGGACACTTGCACAACACACCTACATAAGTGATAATGGGAAGGAAGGTGTGGTCTAAGCAGAGGGCTAGTTTCCAGGAGGCCTATAAGAATAGCCCTGGCTACAACACTCACTCAAGACAGTCTCTGATAAGTCACATAGGTGTCCTTTTTATATTTGTAAAGAAAGGCTAATATAAACCTTACCTACCGTACTGAGAACATGACTCTATTTCTCTACATGCTGAACAAGTGACTTTCATAGAATCATAGAACCATAGAACTGGAAGAAACCTCAGAAGGTCATCAAGTCCAGCCCCCTGCTCTAGGCAGGACCAATCCCAACTAAATCAACCCAGCCAGGGCTTTGTCAAGCCGAGACTTAAACACCTCTAGGCATGGAGACTCCACTACTTCCCAAGGTAACCCATTCCAGTGCTTCACCAGTCTCCTATTGAAATAGTTTTTCCTAATATCCAGCCTGGACCTTTCCCACCACAACTTGAGACCATTGCTCCTTGTTCTGCCATCTGTCACTACTAAGAACAGCCTTTCTCCATCCTCTCTGGAAGTCCCTTCAGGAAGTTGAAGGCTGCTATCAAATCCCCCCTCACTCTTCGCTTCTGCAGACTAAACAGACCCAACTCCCTCAGCCTCTCCTCATAGGTCATATGCTCCAGCCCCCTAATCATTTTGGTTGTCCTCCGCTGGACCCTCTCCAATGCGTCCACATCCTTTTTGTAGTTGGGGGTCCAGAACTGGACACAATACTCCAGATGTGGCCTCACCAGAGCCGAATAAAGGGGAATAATCACATCTCTGGATCTGCTGGCAATGCTCCTCCTAATGCAACTTAATATGCCATTAGCCTTCTTGGCTACAAGGGCACACTGTTGACTCATATCCAGCTTCTCATCCACTGTAACCCCCAGGTCCTTTTCTGCAGTACTACTACTTAGCTGGTTGGTCCCCAGCCTGTAACAATGCTTGGGATTCTTCCGTCCCAAGTGCAGGACTCTGTACTTGTCCTTGTTGAACCTCATCAGATTTCTTGTGGCCCAATCCTCCAATTTGTCTAAGTCACTCTGGACCCTATCTCTGCCCTCAAGTGTATCTACCTCTCCCCCTAGCTTAGTGTCACTTGCAAACTTGCTGAGGGTGCAATCCATCCCCTCATCCAGGTCATTAATAAAGATATTGAACAAAACCGGTCCTAGAACCGAACCTTGGGGCACTCCGCTAGAAACTGACTGCAATCCTGACACCGAGCCGTTGATCACTACCCGCTGGACCCGGCCTTCTAGCCAGCTTTCTATCCATCTTATCCAATCCACATTCCCTTAACTTGCTGGCAGGAATATTGTGGGAGACCGTATCAAAGTATCAAAAGCCTTGCTAAAGTCAAGGTATATTACATCCACTGACTTTCCCACGTCCACAGAGCCAGTTACCTCATCATAGAAGCTAATCAGATTGGTCAGGCACGACTTGCCCTTTGTGAATCCATGCTGACTATTCCTGATCACTTTCCTCTTTTTCCAAGTGCCTCAAAATGGATTCCTTAAGGATCCCTTCCATGATTTTTCCAGGAACTGAGGTAAGACTAACCAGCCTATAGTTCCCTGGATCATCCTTCTTCCCTTTTTTGAAGATGGGCACTACATTTGCCTTTTTCCAATCATCCGGGATCTCTCCTGATCTCCATGACTTTTCAAAGATAATGGCCAAAGGCTCCTCAATGACATTTGACAACTCCCTCAGTACCCTCGGATGCATTAAGTCCGGACTCATGGATTTGTGTACGTTTAGCTTTTCTAAATAGTTCCTAACCTGTTCTTTACCCACCAAGGGCTGTCCATCTTCATCCCATCTTGCGTCACTTAGCGCATTAGTCCGGGAGCCGACCTTGTCCGTGAATACAGAGGCAAGAAAGCATTGAGTACTTCAGCTTTCCCACATCATCTGTCACTAGGTTACCTCCTTCATCCAGTAGGGGCCGCACACCCTCTCTGATCACCTTCTTCTTGTTAACATGCCTGTAGAAACCTTTCGTGTTATCCTTCACATCCTTTGCCAGTCGCAATTCCAATTGTGCTTTCGCCTTCCTGATAACCCCCCGGCATTCTCGAGCTATACAGTTATACCCCTCCTTGGTCATTTGTCCAAGTTTCTACTTTTTGTAAGCTTCCTTTTTGTGCTTAAGTTCACCAAGGATTTCCCCTGTAACCCAATCCGGTCTCCTACCATGTTTGCCTCTCTTGCTACACATCGGGATGGTTTCTTTCTGTGCCTTCAATAAGGCTTCTTTAAAATACTGCCAGCTCTCCTGGACTCCTTTCCCCTTCATGTTAGCATCCTGGGGATTCTGCCCATCAGGTCTCTGAGGGAGTCAAAATCTGCTTTTCTAAAGTCCAAGGTATGTATTTTACTACTCTCTTTTCTTCCTTTGGTCAGGATCCTGAAATCTACCATCTCATGATCACTGCTTCTGAGGTTGTCACCCGCCTCTACTTCCCCTGTTAGTTCCTCCCTGTTTGTGACTTTCCCAAGGGCATGTTTTAAAACCCATGTGCGCAGTCTCTATGGTTCTGCTCAATCATTTCTTCTTCTTCAGCTCTCTCTGTTGACCTCCTCTGTTCTCATTCAATTTCACCTCCTCTACACCACTCAGTCTCTGCCTTTCTATCACTTGTCTCCTACACTTGCTCTCTCCATCCCACACAGTATCTCCCTCCTTTTCCATGGGTTAGAGTAAGAGTAGGAGACACAGAAAGGAGAGAAAGGGAGGAAAAGCTCTAGAGCTCCACCCTCCCCAAACCAGCAGCACCCGTGGAAGGGGAAATCCTTGAGTCCGTTTCACCCAGCCCTGAAGTAGTGGCCTGGAAGAGGATAAGGAAGGAGGAGTTCAAAATCTTTCTACAGGGAAAGGGAAAGCCTTGAATCCCTTTCATCACAAAAGGGAAAGCCTTGAATCCCTTTCATCACAAAGCGAAATGGTTACATTAGCAACTCGGGGGAAATCTTAGATCTCAGTGCCCTGAATGCTACTTGTGTGGCAAGCACTTCCCTGCTTGCAGTGCCCGACAGCAGTGGACTTGGCCATCTCAGAACAGCTGGTAGAGGATCCTTGCTCAAAGGGGTGTTGTAAGAATTAAGTTGTTATTGTTTGCAGAGTGCTTTGACTAGTTAAATTTAGAATTGCTCTATTTTGCCTTCACATATTTTGTGATCAAACATGTGGGTATATCATTATATTATAATGTGTGACCAACAAGTTCAATGAACATCACTGATTGGGTTTCTGAAGACCATCTTTTTTCAATTTCCTGTCATCACTGTTTATGAGTTTGGCAGAAGTTAATCACACAGCAGACGGAGCAGTTGTAGCTACAGGTGGTGCATCGAACCCAGATATTTTAATCCATTACTAAACCTGAGAAAAACAAGTTATGAACTTTCCAGCCTTTGTAATGCTTTCTTACTTCCAATTAAGGGAAATAGTTACACCTTTCAGAGCTTCTCTGCGGGAAACTAATTTGTTTTGCAAAGTAATCTCTGCTGTTTGTATTTTTAATAGAAAAATGTTATTAACTAGAAACATTTTCCATGAATAAAACTTCTGATGCCAACTCAGCCTGACATCCACATCAGCATCAGATAAAGCACATATTAAAAGTTGCATTGACAACCCTCTCTTTTAAGTGATCTAACAATGTCAGCTTGAAATCTCCCAATTTTGATTCTGTTCTAACATTAGAAGCAATCCCCTCTGGCATTTGGAACTCAGCTGTCAAAGAATCTCCACAAAGCGCATGGAAATATTATATCAGTTTCCTATGCAGTTGTTGCAGTTGGTTCCATTCTCTTTGGGAAAATGACAACGGCTTCTACACACAGCATTCTCTTCCTGAGCTAATGCTGCTTCAATCAAATCCCTCCTTAAGGTGTGTGTCTGCTGTGAAGCCTACAAGAAATTAGCTAGTTAATAACTGCAAGGTAGGAAAGGCAGTTGTGGGTAGTTTATGCAAAACCAAAATAAAATGTGCAACTAGCTGTGTCCCTTCCTGCACCCTCTGTCTTTTTTCTCTTTCAGGCTATTAAATTCTTTGGGGGCAGGTATGATACCCTCCTGTGTACCTAGAAACCAATTAGAACATTATCAGTGTCACCACAATCTAAATAAATAATAATATAATAATGATCTTGACTGAAGAGGTATTTTAAAACTGCTCTTGGCATAATGACAGTAATTGAAAACCCTGCTACACTGAAGCCTATATTGCAACATGTTTACATACCAACTGATTCATTTCTCCTCTGTTTAAAAAATGGAGATAACTAAGGAAATCTCAAGTTCTTTATTTTTTTTTATTTTGAGGTGCTTGAAGAAACTCTCTTGGCATTTAAAAAAGAAACCTAATGAAACACCATGGAGTGATAAGGGACTCAGAGTTACAAGTATTAAAAGAGATGAATTGCATTAACCCCTGCCCTTCCCCATTATAGTCACTGCCCACTGGAAACAACAACAGAATTACTAAAATCCCACACTCTCTAATGGGATGGTAATAGGATTCAGAGGCCATTAGGGTAAAGGCAATCCATATTTTACAGTTTAATAAGCTCTTGCTGAAGATGCTGCATCCCTCTTCAAAGCCCAACAATTACCAATTTTGCATTAAGAAATCCACAACCACAATCGGGATTGCAAAATGCATTCAAATCAATACTGCATTGTGGGGGGTGCTGTTAATACCTCTGTGTGTGTGTGTGTGTGTGTGTGTGTGTGTGTGTGTGTGTGTGTGTGTGTGTGAGAGAGAGAGAGAGAGAGAGAGAGAGAGAAATTAAATAATTTAATTGAAACAATGTATTATTTGATAGTGATATTGGTTATTAGAGTCATTTCAGAACACTTTGGATATGAAGGATGCCATGGTTACTGCAGTATGGATTTAATTCTGTGAGTGAGCTGGTATTTTTTTTTATAAGACAAGCACTTTTGTCTTTCTGTTTTCTAAAAATACCATTTCTCTTGTTAAGAAGAAACATAGTAACCAACTATTCTTATCTCAGTGGAAGACATGATGGCACAGATAGTGTTGGATTTACATATATATATTCTCTACATGCAGATAGGAGTACACAACTCTTCATTACTAATATTTCTTCCTATACAATTTAAAAAGATGAAATTAAAAATGGCAATTACCCCTTTGAAAACTGATGATTTTTTTTTAAACTAGTGTAAGATTTGAGATTAATTTCTGCCCTTTAATGCATTCACTTAGTTCTCAGGAAGGTCAATAAGAGCTGTGTGTGCCTATACCTAAAACAAAATGTAGTCTACTGAAGTTAAATTACAATTGTTTGTTTGCTGGCTGCTCTAAAACTTATCAGTGTGGCTATGTCAACTCTAAGTAAGCAAAAATATATACTTGAGTGTTAAAAAAAAAACACCTTGAAAGTATATGACTCAAAGGAAGACAATCCTTTGCTGGATTAGTTGATATTGCTATTTAACATGGTTTAACAGAACATTTGCCAGTATATGCTAATAATTATACTTAAATTAAGGGCTCCACCTATTCACATCTGAATGCACGATCAGAGGCCGTAGACACCAATTCCAGCTTCATATAGGCATGAGTGTTGAATTTCATAACAGGAATTGTCTCTATGAATTAAATTCTGCACTTGCAAATTCTGCGATTCTTTTCTTCATACTCAAAACAAGCTAGAATAGGAGTGCAGGCCTCCCCGAAGACATGTGACTCTCAAAGCATTAACTATCCAGTCAATCTGTCTCTTAGGATCAGTGGCTGTGTGAAGTCAGAAGGGATTCTGGTCAGGATTTCTGGCACAGGCCTGAGATCTGATCCCTGTTCTCATCCCACACATAGGTGCTGTCTGTGGTTGAGAACCTGCCAAATTCCTGACCAATTTTTGGAAGGCACAGCAGAGAGGAGTAACTAATACCCACGGAAACAGTGACTAATAGTGAAAGTTTGTTTGCAAGCTACACTTCATAGAATGGGCAACACGTGCCACACAAAGCGCTTGTTACCACAGCTTTTAAATCTACTAAGCAGCTTGCCTCAGGGACACAAAGAGCAAAGATGCAAACCAAGCAGGGAAGAGAAGTAGCTATTCAAAGCAGATGAGAGAATACTGTACCTAGCCACCTTTCCCATCCATACAGCATCCCCAAATATCTTCTGTAGTATTGTGTGTATGTGCAAATCTTATTGGCATTTTTCAACAGACGTAGCTAATATGGCCCAGATTCTACCATGAATATACAGAGCAAACTCCAAAGCCCTTCAATGAAAATACAGGGACATAAATCTGCCATGCTGGGTCAGACCAGAGTTTTAATCTAAGTCCAGGAAGGATAATGTACGGAACAGAGTAATTTGGGAGTGATCCACTCTGTTCCCCTCCCAGCCTTCAGCAATCAGCGATTTAGAATAGCCCAAATATCTACCTTGACCAATAGCCATTGATAGATCTATCCTTCATGAACGTATCTAGGGTTTTGTACGTAGTTATATTTTTAACCCTCAGAACATCCTACGGCAATTAGTTCCACAGGTTAACTGTGCATTGTATGAAGAAATAATTCCTCTTGTCTTGCATGCATTTATCTGACTGGCAAAATCTGATCTAATATATACAGAACTGTGGATGTATTTGCATGCAGAAAAATAAAGACGGAATCCTGTGAGATGCCGATCATACTCAAACATTGTTGATGTCACTGACCATTGATGGCATGCAGTATCTCTAAAGAGTGTTCAGCACTTTGCATGACTGAACCCTATTCTGCAGAGCTCCAGTTTTGTTAGACAAGGCCCATAGAAGCTGTTAGTCCTGAATTATCTGCAGTAAGGGATCCATAAGCAAAAAATTACGCTGTTTAAAACTTTGATTTTATAAACCACTTTGGGAGGGAAGCCAGAATGATATCTTCACAATTAACTTGATATCTAGCAAGAAAAATGCTTAGCAAACTATTTTGACTATTGAGCTCTTCAACCTTCTAGATAAGACTTTTAGTTTTTAAAGTACACCCCCTGGGCATCCTAACAAAAATAATGTAAAAAACCAGTAAAATGGAAAGAGGCAGCTTGCCTAAGTCCAAATACAAGAGCTATACGATATCAACATCTTATATTACAGCATACAAACACAGAAATGGGAAATAAAAAAGGTCTCAACTGTCACCAGAAGGATGAGAAACTAAAAGAGGAGGGAAGAGAGAGAGGGGGTAAAAAATGAAGAGACAAAAAAAGCAGTGAATTATTTCTAATGATTTGCCTAAATTTACAAACATGACTCTAACAATAGTAATAATAAATTATAATTATTCCACTGTAGTTCCACTGCTGTAACTCCACTGGTATAACTATTTTTTTCCAAATAAGAGCACCCACACAATTATAATAGTATAATTACACCTATAATTATACTGTGAAATTTCTCATATAGACATGCAAGTGTGTTATAGCACTGTTATCAATAAATATTTAACTTTATGTTTCCATGTTATTGATGTATCCTGAACAGATTCACTATTTATTCTATAAAGAAACAAAAACTCTCTTGCAGTGGTGGTGGAGTAAATGTAACACCTATGGAAACAAATGACTAAACAGCACTGTTGCAAGTAAAGTACAGTGCAGACAGATACTAAGTTTACCTTCAAAGTTCAACCACTGAAGAATGTGTAACAACTCTACTTTTTCTTCAAAAATATTAAAAGAAAATACAATACTATTGTAGCAAAATAGAAGTGCTCTTCCATAGGCAAAGAGCCTCTTTGTCTGTCAGAATACCGAATGGGGTTTTGAGCTAACAGCCACTGAAGATTGATCACTTGACTGCTGAGCAACAGAAATGGTATTCTAGGTAAAAATGCCCCACAGGCGGTCCCGCATAAAGTGCACCTTGTGCATCTAGTATATATTTGAATTGTTGATGCACTAACAGAATTCCACCAAGTTCCACAAAGTTAATTTTCCCAATTCTTGTATAATGTGCTTTGCCATTAGTCACCTTTTTGCTCCTAGGTAGGCCTGCTTAATAAGAATGCAATACCATAATGAGATAAGGTGTGCTATGTGTGTCCTACGGATGGAATAGGACCATGACAAGGCACTTACATGTGTTCCAGCTGTAGTCAAGTTTATTTAAATGTTTATTCCTTCTTGTCAGAGCATCATATATATTTCTATGTTGATCAGAATTTCAGTTGCCCCCCCCAAAAAAAATCTTACAATGCAAGAACCTCTGTAAACTCTACTTTCCCCTGTTGCAATTTGAATGCAAAAACCTTTCTTGCAGCACCTTATCAATGTAACCCAAACTTGAACTGCATCCATCTAGCCATTCCACTCCTTCACCACTTTTGGGCAGAGAATTACAATTGTGTCAAATTGTGTGATGTTTTTAAGGTATGGACAAAATTTCACTAGGGACCAAACTCATTTTCCACCTGTGACACAAATTATAATTTGAACCAACTCCTTCAGAGAGGAGAGCCTTGAGCATTAATCACTGCATTGCAAACCCTCTCTGAGGAAATTTAACTTAACATAATGAAACCAAACCACTGTACAAAACAGGTTAAAAATCTTGAAAGCAGAGAAAAAGTCCAACAAAAATTGGACTTTTTCCCAAAAAAGGAAATATGAATGACCACTCCATCCACCTCAAACCATCACAGATTTGTGTCATTTAGAATATTTAATTTGAGCAGGAGGTGAATAAGGTTAAAACAATTTGTGAAGAATGGGTGAGAATGAAGGGATAAATATGAAAAGAAATTATACTGTCAGCATTGTGTTCCTGCTTTGCTTAGAATATTTCGATTTTTATTCCAGTCATTCCAAACACCATTTCAGAAAAAGGTGGTAAGGAGATACACCATAATGAACTATTATACAATAATTATAGCTTGGGTTTCTGTCAAGGTTCTTGCCACATAAATGAACATTTATCAGGAATTTGCCTAAAATAAATAGATTAAACTAATTTCCCCAACAAGACAGACACGATTCTCTTTCATTTGGGTCTTTGTTAACTGTGACTAATTATTTCACTTTGAAATTTCATTAACAGAATATTTATCTTTTCTCGCTGGTGACAACTGATATACTGTGTGTCTGGGTCTCATATTAGAGAGCTGAACATTTGCCCATTCCTTACATTCTACTGACCTCTAGAGACTATATGTGTATATGTATGTGTGTGTGTGTATACATGCATTTATTTATTTATTAATTTATTTATTTATATGTTTGAATTTGGTGCTAGATCTAGATATCACTGTATACTATAATAAATCTGTGTAAGTAGGCACACGCCCTTCATGAGTTGCTTAACCCACTTTGCATTCGATTTAGAATGGTTTTATTTTGCATATATTTACTATATGCATAAAATCTTTTACTACATTTATTTAGGTCCGTTTTCCCTTAGCGTCCCCTCCCCATACACACTGGTAATATAATTTTCAGCCTCATGTAAGGTATTTAGCGTCCCCTCCCCATACACACTGGTAATATAATTTTCAGCCTCATGTAAGGTATTTAGCTTTGTCTAAATATAAACACTATAATATATCATACTTCTAAAAATCAAAACCAGCTCATTTCATGAGGAAGGTAAAGTTCTAGTTTTCCTTACTCTATTCGACCACTATTGAGTACACTAATGGGGCAGGCAGCACCACTCAAAACTTGGTGTCAACATGTTTTAGAAAAGGCAACATCTAGTGCAGCTTGCTTGCCTCTGTTCAGCTGCCCAGATGGAATTTGTCTAAAAGCCTATTTTGAGCCTGACATCCAGACCTAAGAGAAAGGGTCAAGATAAAGAGCTAAATTTTGGCAATAATAAAGCCTAGTTAAAATAGACATTACTCCAATAATAAAGGAGAACGTATGGGACTGCTTTTTCTTCTTGCCCGTGTTAGCACCAAAAGGGTCACCATTAATTGAAACCCGATAATGCAGGTTAGTCATATATAAATAATCAAAATGGTATCACAAATAAATAAATGATTATACATCCATCTTGTAAAATGCACATTTTTCTCCCTACTCTGTCAAGGCACACAGATGAAATCCTACAACATAGCACTGAAAATGTACGCATTAATCTTTGTTTCCAACACTGGTAACACATGCCATGAAAAAATGCCATTTGTCGAATCCTTTCATACCACATTATCCCATGGTATGAAATAGGCACAAAGATATTCTTGTGTGAACAATCAGAACATGACCTACCAGAGGTTTTAATTTTTGCATTAGGTTATTACAGAATTTTACATCATACTGCACATCATAATACATGATGTAAATTTTACGTGATCTGGGAAAAGCTACAAAGTGCAGTTCAAGTAAGAGTTTTTAATAAGTATAATACAAGCTAGATATAGAAATGGACGTTTATGGCTTTGGAGCTCTTCACAAATTATACTTAAAGGATTAAAAAAAACAACCCTGTTGAGTACAATGCATTTTATATAATGTCTCAAATTGGACCTAACTCCATTCTATGGAGTTTCTCAAGATTTACATTGGTGTGAAATTTGTATCTAACCTTTTCCATTAATTCCCAAAGAGGACATCATGTGCAAAACCTAGATTCTGTTTTTGTTATTTACCTTATGTATTTAATTATGCGTTTTGCCCTTGTACTAAATTAAAGGATGGCATGGGTTATATCGAAGCATTCAGTCCAGCTTCACAAATACTCTATGCACTGTATATAGTAGCACATTTTCAGTGTACGATAGAGCTGTGTATAACCGATTTCTGTTCCAAATAAATGCAGAAAGAGAAATACCCAGAAATTTAACTCTAACCTGAATTAAACCACTAATCACAATAATTCTCCCTGTACTTTGCTTCCACAAAAACAGTCATGTATGATGAGTGATGTCTATAATGTCTGATAGTGTCAAGAGCGAATGCCAAAAGCGGGACCCTGTCTTTGAAGGTATTACAATAGCGAGCAGATGAAAGCATTGGACAAGTAAATGGAAAGAATTAAATTATCACATGCAAGAGAGGAAACAGTTTGTATTTTCATCCTATTCTGAAGTGACATGAGGTAGCCTACCTACATATACATTAGAAAAATTTGTTGTAAT
Source organism: Rafetus swinhoei (assembly GCA_019425775.1). NCBI lineage: Eukaryota > Metazoa > Chordata > Testudines > Trionychidae > Rafetus > Rafetus swinhoei. The sequence goes on along the minus strand of CM033428.1, from coordinate 34,045,372 downwards.
TTATATATCTTAAACATTCATATTTTCATACATGTGTTATACAGATACACAACTGCACAATCACACAGACTAGGTATTAACTATTGTTGACAGATGTGGCATTTGACTCCAATGGTATCCATAATAATTTATGAACTGTTTTAAGTTCTTTATAGTGTATTCAGAAATAGAATACCACTAACAGATTAATGCTATTTTTGCCAGAGACCTCTGTGAAAATATTAAGAATTTTCCAGTAAATTCTATCAGCCTCCCAAGTAAAGAAACTGTTTAGCATGGGCTGATTTTTTTCCTTATGAGTTTGAGAACACAGAAAAATAGAAAGAATAAAAGTTTATTCCTTAGGGCTATCGTGTGTCATCAGCTTTTAAAAGAATTCCCTATTGTTTTCAATAGAGAATTCTCTTAACTTATGACACATTGTGGCCTTTTAAAGTGGATTATGTACCATTTCACGGAACTGACATATATGAAATAAAACAAAATATACAAGACACAAGTACATGACAACTCAGTTTGCCATCTACTCTTGTAGCATTCACAGATGTAATGGCATGCATTTTAAAAGAGGTAAGACCAAAAGTGCCTATGCACTTTTCCACATGCCCAGCTTAGGTGCACAGTTTCTCCATTGCATGCATGCAGACTGAGTTTGTGCATATTGAGGGATCTGCAAGTTTAAAATGGACATATACAAAAATACATACAAAAATTCAGGTCAGTATTTGTAGCATTCTCATGGTTCCACAACTACTGCATGCAACACAAGATGAGGATTTCAGTTATGTAATGCAAAACTAAAAAGCATGAATACATTTCATTTAAGATTAATGAGTATTCTGTGTGTATGTCTGTGTGCGTGTTTAAATAAACTAAAGAAACAAAAGGAACAAAAAGCATAGTCTGAAGGGGAAAAAAAACATTGGCTATGTTAAATGTGTCCATTTAAGAAAATTGTCATACAAAAATATCTCAGACAAAGGGAATTGTTCAGCCTGCATCTGTGAAAACCAAAGTATGTTCACCAAAACAAACAAAATAATTGGCAATCCCTGAATATATTTGATTTAGAGTGTTAATTATAAAATATGCAAAATGTAAAGATCTGCCATACGTATCTCTTCTAACTATACAATTCTTGCTCACGTAAGCAGAAGTACAAAATACTAGCACAGATAATTATAGGGTATTAAATCAAACCACCCTACAATATATTTTGTATTCAATTCAACATATTATTGATTCTAATGCAAAGGGATCTCACCCAAGTCTCTGTCCCCACCCCAAACTAATCTTTCCAGCTAAGGTACTGAGTGATATACAACATAAGTGTATGTCAACCCTCTATTATTACCCAGGCAAAAAAGGGTTTTGCAGAACACAAAAATGTTTTTAAAAATGCATTACTGTTTTGAATTTGAAATCAGTTAGTTGATGAGCATCTCCAAAAATAAATATTCCCACAGATAGAGGTCAGTGGTTGCCTGAAATTGCATCAGTTAATGTCTGTATAGGAGAATCCACAGTTCCTCTGGGACTGCTTTGTCATTTTAGCAGAGTGATTACTAACATAGTAGTTTCAGCATACGACACCACAGCTTTCAGTGATGAAATTTGCCATCAGCTATTCTATTTCTACTTATTTTGTTCTGCACATTACCTTTTGCTATGGAAATGTTGCTCATAATTTCTCTTTTTAATTACCTTTTCTATTTGGGGGCAATGGTTATTTTTCAAACTTATATAATGATAGATTCTTACTAGCAAGTCATTGAATCCTTTTGATTGTTAATACATTGCTCTGTTCGATGGTTAACATCCACTAGGAAATCAGCCTCAGTGCATTGAAATTAGTTTAGAGGTTGCGTGATTTTAATGAATTCATATTTCATTACATATTAGCAACTTGTGCACATTTTTATATGTTTGATTATTACTCTAAAGGGTATGCTTTTCATCTCTTCTGGAAAAAAATCTGCATTCTAAATAGCAATTTACAGTAAACTCAATTTTATTTCAAATAACAAACAGATCTATCATGTGTCAAAAAAACTGGAATAAAGCCACTATATGCATCTTCAGTTTTAAAAGCACCCTGTAGAATGGTGTATTAATGCAATGATCTCATATAATTAATCAATCAGCAACCTGCATAAATAGCATCAGCATTGTTTAAGATTTTTACATTGCTTTTTGAACCTCACTGCATGTCTTTTCCTCTATAAAAATGATCTTCCTTTGCTCTCCAGCAACATCTACTGGAACATCAGTAAAATGCTACTATTTATATATTAATCACACAGCTAACGTTTAGTAGGGCAGAGTTAGCATCTGCCAAAATGAGAGAGAAATGACCTGCAATTCAGTTTAAAACTGAGTTACTACTAGTGGCTTAAGCTGCCAGATTTGCATCAAGCCTTTGACCTCCCAGATCTTCTGTTTCATGAGGATGTATAATAACTGACTAATGGTATGGAAAGCTCACCTATTATCAATATTATTATATCATTAACATCATTAAGATGGTATGAAGGCATCCTTTTAAACCACTACAAAAGGAATAACCAGATTCTTTCAAGTTTGAGATACAAAAATTATTTCCCTCGCTTTAAACTTAGAAATAATAAGCGTAGCAGAGGTTGATTGGACACGTGAAAGTAGCTTTAGTTGAAAGAACTTAAATGAACATTTTGAAAAAATCCTGCTATGGTCTTAGTCCTTGCAAAGTTTTAAACTACATTAACTTAAATAAAATTTCACATATGAATCAAGGCATATCCCAGACACATCCCTAAGAAAGTTTTTTTACATTTTGCCTCATTTGGAGTTTCCTACAATGTGCTATGCAGTCCAATGCACCCCTTCAAATATGGGGCGATTTGCATGGATAACTCCCACTGAAGGTAAAGGGAACAATGCATATGAATCCTTGTACATTAATGGAATGGAGACTAGACCTCCCTGGGGACTCGATCCCACTCATAAATACATGGTGGCTTGTCACTGCCTATCATGTAAAATCAGCTATGTGAATGTGCACACAAAACATCACCGCTGATTTTTACAAAATATATAGCAATGGGCACCTGTGCATGACAGCATTAGTGTAAACTTGCATAAAGATAAATAACTTGTCTACCAAATTTATTAATTTCCTTCTGCATTGTGCCTATTTATATGTCAGTAATGCTACAATCTAGCTGTCAAATAATGTTTCCTCCACCGGAACTTCTAAAGTTATCTTTTTTTACCTTTCCGTCCAGGGGCAGTTTAATATATTAATATACCTTTACAAATAGGCAACCCTGACAATTGCATGCTGTTTGTTATTTTAAATCACTTATAAAGGTCTGACTGTCAAGAGAGGTTCATGGAATCTTTGCATAATGATGGAGAAATGAAGACTAATTCTCCTGTTTATAGAATTCTATACCTCCTATTTAAAAGTCTTAGGTCACACACACTGACAATGGCTATAAAATGCAGGAATACAGGATTTCAAAAAATTAATGAGGAATTGAAACAAAGATCCCAATAATTGTACATTTTAGTCTTCGTGAACAGAGATTGCTTTAGGTAACACATATATATATAGTTATTTCTAGATAACTTAATTGTGAAATAACTTTTTGTCTTTAATTCCCTTTCAACCACTACACGAGTTTTGCAACGTAAGTCATGTTTCTGAAAACTAGGGACATGAAGGGTTATAATTTTATTTCAGACACACAGCTCAAAGTTCAGACTTTTTGCCTGATAATTAGTCCATCTCAGTACGGAAACCCCATTACAGTAATCCTGGTGCACTTGTGAACAGCACTTCCAGAGTTAACTCCATTTGACAACTGACTTAAATTCATCATTCTAATTTGGTGATTGCTTTACTAAACACGGGTTCAGTTTATGAGTTTTAGTTCCATATTTAATTCAGGATGTTACTTAATCTCTATTAACAGAACATAACCATGAACTAGGTTTTAGGATATGTCTCAAGGTGCATAGCTGTTTTTCTGATGAAACGTCAGGCAAACAAATCACTATCACTTCAACAAACTCCAGTCTAGATTTTAATGTAAATATCAAATGGTAAATAACTATAATTAATTGTGTGTATTCAGTTGTTAAAAACAGAACGCCAGGTGCCTGCATGGTTGCAAGACTAAGCGCTGGAATTAGACACTGAACAGAACATAGAGATTCCCCCTTAAGCACTGAATTCAGCCTTATGCTAAGTCCTGCTTGCACAAAAGCTGCATTTTCTACTTCTAGTCTCCCATGCATTGAAATAAAACAGAAGGACAAACATTCGGTGTAAATGCAGCTTCCAGACAAATCCCTTTGCAATTGAATTTACAACATGTTCCAATACATCACAATTATTACAGGTACTTTACATCTTGAATAGAAGGAAGCCGATACAAGATCCCTGCTGCTTTCTGCTGCAGATGCTTTTCTCAGTTACAAAATGATGAAAATCTACCAATTTGACTAAGCCACTGTGTAAAACACTCAGATTCAGACACTTCTTACCTGCCTCAGTTGAAGGCTTCCTTCCCTTGTTAGCAGTATGAAGCATCTCTAGCCTTCCCAATCCTCACCACCAGCCTCAAATCGCACAGCTAAGTCCCTTTTTTGCAAGAAAATGCTTATTGAAAGTGATTAGTTTTTGTTGTCCCTTTTAAGTCCCTCCTGCAAGAAGGAGCAGGGGAGCAATGTGACGCCACCTTTTAATCTTTTGCAAGAGTGAAAAGGCAGAAAAGGAGCGCTCGATCAAACTGAGCTTCACACATGACTAAAACTCGCCTGAGAGGCTGCAAGCTCTGGCTAAAGCACCACTAGGCGTGAGTGTAAGAACAGAGAAGAGGGGAGAGTCAATGAAATGTGACAACGTATGTGCATCAAAGGCAGGAAAAGAGAGAACAATAAGAGAGAGAACGAGAAAGCAATGAGAAAGAAGGAAGAATGAGAATATGAAGGAGAATAAGCATAAAGCAGAGATTGGGGAGTTTTCAAGCAAAGATTCTTAGAATAAAGCCAAAGTGTCTGGCAGCTTCTGTTTTTATCTCAGTGAGCATGACATACTGCCTCTCTCATTTAGCAACACATTCTTGTCTCTTCCAGGTTTGAAAACTGAGATAATCACAATGTGTGCCTGTTTCTGCCTGATTGGCATATGCATTTGCAGTATACCTGTGATTATTTTCTTCTTCCAGGGATGCATTATGTGCAATTTAGTTCACATATTCATTTGGACAGACAAAAATGTGAGTTGCTAATTCCTATAACAATTTACAATAGAGTTTAACTGGCAGATGGAACTCTACTTACAATAGCTGATAAACTATCATTGGTAAACAAAAAAAAATAAAAAATGCTTAATGTCGATAATTTTTACAAAGTAACAAAAATATTAGCACTGCTGAACTTCTGTGTCAAAGTGGAAGTATTACAGATATTTTCTCTCCATTCACGCTATTATTTTTACAAGAAATTAGAAGGTGGAAGGAAAGGAGGGAAATGTGATCTAGGACTAACAGAGTCAATCAATCAGTCAGACATTAGATCAGGTTTAGGATTGGGAAATATGATTAGGAAACTAAATTTATAATTTCAGATTTGACTGTGAACTTTCCTTCTCATTAGAAGTCCACAAGTGACATTCTTGTTTAAAGTAGGATTAGAATTCATGTAGTGTGGGATTTTAATACCTTTTTAAACATATTGTTAGAGCCTTTTATTTAATATACTTTATTTGTGCCTTTTCCAACATAAAGACAATGGGCAACTAGTCAACTTGCCAACAGTCATGTTCCCTGGGTGCAGAATGGACATTGGGTCACAGGAGGACCATGTTGTTGTACAGGGAGGCAGGATTGAGGGGGCTATGGAAAAGAGACAGTTATTCACAATGTGCAATAACTGAGGTTCTTTGAGATGTGTGTCCTGGTGGGGGCTCCACTCCAGGTGACACTGAAATCTGGCACTGTTGATGAGAGATCTTTGGTAGCAGTGTCTGGTCAGCTAGCACACATGCAGTTGCCCTGTTGGAAGTCTGTTTGGCACATGCACGTCCTGCCCCCTCCCGTCCGTCCTTCTCTACCACAGAGTCCTCTAAGTTGAAATCCAAAGTAGAGGGAAGGAGAGTGGATTGTGAAGCACCCACAAAGACAAATATCTCGAAGAACCTCAGTTACTGCACAGGGTGAGTAACTTCTCTTTTTTTGAGTACTGCTCAGGTGAATGTTGAGCAGCATTCACGATGGTTGGGGAGGAGATTGGACCTGCATGTTTGACAGTAGCATACAGTACCATTTGACATACTATGGTGTCTGCTCTGGTGTTCTCTATGATGGCACAGTGTTTGGTAACCATGGGGTCTGATGTCCATGCAGTGGCTTTGCGTATGTCAGTAACGGGTACGTTGTGATGGAATGTTATTGCTGTTGACATAGCTCGAGTGGAGTGAGTTCTGATGCTGTAAGAAGGTTCAACATCATGAATCTGGCAGAAGGATTTAGTACAGACAGAGAACCACTTGGAGAGCCGCTGCTTAGAAATAGCAGCACCTTCAGAATATTCGGCAGGAGATATGATGAAAAGTCTAGGGAAGGGCTGGGCAATAAATAACAGCAGCCCACCAGGGTTAGTCCATGGCAGTCCACCACTGCTATGTTTACCTCCACAGTATTGGGCAGTCACCGCTCTCGTTTGCTGCGGATCGCCTTTCACAGCCAAACGGAGTGGTGGGAAGTGGCACAGACCGGGATACTGCTTTCTGCCACTCCCATTGGCCATGAACAGCAATCTGAGGCCAACAAGAGCTTCAATCACTCGATATCTGCAGAGGTGCAGGTAAATATAGAGGTGGGGGCCCACCAGGGATTAGCCCTGTGGACTGAATTTAGCCTGTGGGCCAGAATTTGCCCACCCTTGGTATAGATGACATATGGAATGGTTTAGTTCTGTCCAGATAGAAAGCAATTACCCTTCCGACATCAAAGGTATGTGGTGCCGCTTCCTGTGGGGTGTTGTGGGGTTTGGGGAAAAGCGTAGGGAGGTATATTAGGTGATTAATATGGAGAGAGGATGCCACCTTTGTTAGAAATTTTGGGTAGGAACACCTCATGACCTTGTCTTTAAGGAAATTAGCGGTCCGGGTTTGGCCATTAATACCCTTATGTCCCCGATCCTTCTTGCTGATGTGATGGCCATTAGGAATGCTACCTTCATGGACATGTGTAATAGGGAGGAGGCAGCTATCGATTCAAAGGGAGATCTCATGAGGCCTTGGAGGATGAGGCTGAAATTTCAGGTGGCATGGCACGGTGTATTTCAGAGTAAAAGGTTTGGAGACCAGGCAGGAAGCACTTTGTGATAGTGTGGGTGAAAGCTGAGAAGCCGTCCAGTTTGCCTGGGAAGGCATGGAATGCTGCGAGAACTATTAAAACTCAAGGACAATAGTCTATCAGGAAGGGGTGTGAGGCTTTCCTGCTAACACCACATCAAGAATCATTTACACTTTCGAAGGTAAGTATTGCTGATAGAATCTCATCTACTATAAAAGAGGTCTGACTTGCTTTGAACAGGCTAGCTCATGCACTTGGAACCAAAGAGGAGCCATGCGGTCAGTTGTGGATGGAAGATGTGACCATTGCTCAGGGTGAGTTCTCTGAGAGCAGATCGACATGAGGATCAAGTAAGAGTACCAACTCTGGCCCATCCCAGAGCATTAAGTATGACCTTGTGTAGTGGGTTGGCATGGCCACCCACTGACCCCGAAGGCGCCCCTCCCAGAGCCTTGGTGGGCTGCACCTGGCCCTAATGAGCCACCTGGCCGGAAGCCAAGGACAGGGGGGGGGAGGGGCAGAGAGGTAAAAAGCCTGCCAGCCAGGCCAGTGAGGCCCCAACAACTGAAGAGGCCAGAAGACTCCTCTGCACCTCGAGGAAGGGACCTAAGGCGTGGGGAGGTGAAGAGCTGGTGTGGACCGCTGGGGCCCCTGCTGCACAGCGGCCAGAAGGAGCAGCTGAGACCAGAGGGCTCCCCTGTATGCTGCAGAGTGGAGCAAATACCTGTGGAGGTAGTGAGCTGGCGTGGACCGCCGGGGCCCCTGCTGCACAGCAGCCTGGAGGAACACCAGCCTTCCCTGGACTTCCCGAACAGCCTGCAAGCCACTGAGGAGTGGCCTATGGACCTCGACCCCACTGACACCACGGGAGACCTACGGGACTACCAGGTACGCGCTGAGGGGGAGGAGGGAAGTGGCCCAGGGGACAGCATGGACATAGACATGCCAAGATCAGTGTGTTTCAGGCTGGAGCCCCCACTGATCCAGCAGCAGTAACCGGCTGCCTCTAGGGCCCAGGGCCGGGGCACAGTGGAGTGGGTGGGCCTGTGCCTGCCCCCTGCCACCCACCACTTGGGTGGTAGCCTCCCCCTCTCTGCCAGTGCCGGCAAGCTGCCTGCAACCCTCCTGAGCAAGGAGACTCAATTGTATATGTTGCTTACAAACTGTTTTCTTGTGGCCCCACCCTGAACCAGGGCTGGGCCTTAATTAGCTCCTGGGCTTATAAACTGTTACCTGCTGCCCCGCCCTGACTGAAGGCTGGGCTACAAACTGTTTACCGGTGGCCCGCCCTGGACTAGGACCGGGCCCTCTTCACCATAGACTTGGCAGCCCTCCCTCAACTAAGGCCGGGCCTCTGCCTATCATTTACTGGCCTGCCCAAACCCAGGCCGCCCTTGTTATTATTTACCTTTTGTCCACCCACCCTGAGGTAAGGGCAGGGGAACCCCAAACTGCTTGTTTATTGTGTTAATTCCCCCCCAGAGACTGATCCGGGTGTAGTGGGTTGGAGTGGCCACCCACTGACCCCGAAAGGGAGGTGCCCCTCCCAAAGCTGACCAGCTTACACCTTGGTATGGTCATCCTTGATCTTACAAAGAAATCTGTGTATTAGAGGAAGTGGAAGGAATGAATATATGAGTGTCCTACTCCATGGGATTAGGAATAATCTCCTAGAGATCTGATCCTCAGTCCCATCCTGGTGAAGAATAAGTGGCATTTGAAGTTCTTTGATGTGGCAAATACACCTATCAAAATGGACCCCACAGTGAGAATAGGTGGGATAAGATTGTAGGGGTTAATTCTCATTCATGTTCGTATGACAAATATCTGCTGAGAGTGTTGGCAGTAGTGTTCTGACAGGTAGGAAGATGTTGTATGCACCAGTTCCAGAATTTGATGGCTTCCACGCACAACGAGTATGATTGTGCTCCTCCTTGTCTGTTGAAAATGTGGCCCGCAAGCCAGTTCCTGTCCATCAAGCTGCTGGATCCATCCCAGAGCCCAGTGGCAGCCTCAGACAGGCTCCCTGCCTGCCTCGCCCCCACACGCCACTCAGTGTGGTGGCCAGCTGTAGAGGCCATGTGTTTCTCTGAGCACTGCTGCAAGCTAAAGTGCAGGAGAGGCTTCACAAGCTGCTCCTGCCCTCAACACAATCTTGGATACTGGCCAACGGGAGCTGCCTGGGCCATATTTACAGTGTAGGCAGTGTGCAAAGTACTTCCCCCAGGGCTCGCAGTGATCAGAGAGCTCATGGGCCCTGCAGCCAGCCACTTTGAGCAGCATGTGGGGGCAGGGCAGGCAGGGAGCCTGCCTGAAGGATCTGCTGAGCTGCTGGACAGGAGCTGCCTAGATAAGCGCCTCCCAGTTAGAGCCTGCCTCTGGCACCCCAGCCCCTCTTTCCCCCTAACCTTCTGCCCCCTCTCCCGCCCACATGAGATCAAGGTGTTTGACGTCCTTTTCCTGAGGTGTGGACTGGTAATGGGATTATTTAGACCTATGGTTAGCTGCTTCAATCACAAGAGAATTGAGTTGCAGATGTGAAAATAAGAAGTCCATGTCATTAGCTGGGATATAATATTTACAGTGCACCCTCTTACAAGATGGCAGGATAGAGGCTGGTGTCTGCCATATAGTGTCATCTATGGGGAGCACAATCTTTGAGAATGCTGAGGATTGGAGAATCTTCAAGAATTTTTGTTGTTTCTCCTGTATATCCTCTATGGGAATGTCCCAGATGATTGCCATCTTGTTAAACAACTCCTGAAATTACTTGAAGTTGGTGGAGGTAGCATTATGGCTTCATCAGGAGAAGAAGAAAAGTTGTGTGTGGGTGACTCCATGTTGGGTGCATATTTCTCCTCCACTTCCTCATGTGGATGCTCGAGGGTTCTAAATGCAGATGATATTGGGGATTCTGGTGGCGAACGAATCTATGCTCTGCAGGGTGAGGAGGTGCTGGAGTAGTGGGCCTTATAGGATGCCTCTGGGTCCCATACCATGCAGTATGGTAGTTGAGGTTCCCATCCACGAGGGAGCAAACCAAGGGAATTGAGGTTGGCCGTTGTGAGTCATGTTCCTGTTAGGTGATCTTTGCTGTGGTGAAGGAGAGTCAAGTAGAGAAAAGTCTGCCCTGTGATTATTTCAATCTCTAACTGACAACAGAGCATTCAGAAGGAGAGCTGCTTCAATCACAAGGAAATTGGGTTGGATGAGTTAAAGATGAGCCCTCGGTACCGAATAGAGGTGATTTTGACATAGGGACAAAGGAGATGTTGAGATGCATTAGAAATTGCAACTGTACTTAGGGGTGTGTCTCGGAAGATTTAAAGTGAGACCCAGTTTGCACTTGACCTGAGGTGGTGCCAGCAGCCCCATGATGGTGCTGGATGGTGTATCATTGCCAGTAGAGTTGTTGGTGCAGGGTTGGGTGCAGGGACAGCACTGGCTCCAGCATGGATGTTGATGCCTTCAGTACTGAGGAGATCTGTCCGTGATGAGGTCTCAACTCTTTACTTTTCTGCACCATTTGCCCGGTGTCAGAAGTGCCAGGTAGGTCAAGGGTCCTGACCATTGCAGACCCTCATTGAGGTTACTACCCACACTTGATCCATTCTAATCTGGTCAGAGAGCACCTCGAAAAAGGTTTGTTCTTCCTGTCTCCAAATCAGGCTGGAGGGATTTCTTCGTAAGAATTATCATTAAAATGCAAGTCTTAGTCATGGTGAGCCCGGGCTTTTAGATTACTGTAGTGGACAAACTTCGCTGGGATGTGTATTTCACTGAGGTATTTGATACACAGGGAGTGTCTGTCTGAGCGTGGTATGGGGTCCTTGAAGGCGTCACATTTTTTAAATACAGGTGGCTCATGCAGAAGTGTCCATAAAGGAAACCTTAGTGGGGTTAACTCCCAAAGATGGAAAAGGATTAAGAAGTCAGGATTAAAATGAATTATATGTAGCTCTATCTAAAGGCAGGATAGTAATTTGGCAATTTTCAATCTAACTACCACTAATTTTTTCTCAAAATAGGAGTAGAGGCTCAACATTACCCTGAGCTCCATCTTTATCCAAGGATAGTTGAAAGAAACAGAGGGGGTTGGGACATGCATGCGCCAAATAGACTTCAATGACACTGAGAAAAAACAACTGTACATGAGCATCATGACCAGGCAATGCAAATGGAGATCTCCAATCAATGGTGCCAGGACCCACCATCACCAAAAGTGGAGAAACCACAGGGACAGCACTGGAAGAAGTAGTCAACAAATCCTGTCCGTGTTGCTCTGTGTCTCACATAGGGTCTAGCACTCTACTTCTATGGAAGCTAGGGACGATGGAGCCAATACATTGTAATTCAAGATATCTGGGTCCAGTCCCCAGCTGTGCAACAGTCTTTTGTGTGACCATGAGCTAATCACATAGGACCAGATTTTTAAAGTTATTTAGGGGGTGTCTAGATGCAATTGATTTTAGTGGGAATAAAGTATCCAAATACCTGTAAAAATATGGCCCCTAGTCTCCACACCTCAGCTTCCCCATCTAAATTATTTATTGACCACACAGAAGAAGATATGCAGATGAATTAATTAATTTTTATAGGAGTTAACACGCTCTGCTGATAGGAGCCATATAAATACCCAGGGATGACCAGCCTCGTGATTTCAGTGTGAGTTTTACAATGTTTGGTGTTTCTCTTACTGCCCTAGCTCCTGGAGTTTTATGGCTATGTGAGAATCTCAGATTAAATAATAAGAAAAGTTTCTAGCACCCATTGTTGCAGAAACATTAACTCTAATGGTTCACAAACTTTCAAGATACAGACTCCAAATTTATTTTAACTCTTCCGTGCTTTGTAAATCCATCTAGCTTTTTAATGCCATCGTTTGGCAGTACCAGGTGCCTGAATTAGAAAGAGAATGAAGCCAGATTCACTTCACTGCCCCTTGAACAGCCACATGGAATTCACTGTGGGCTATATATATATGGCCTACCGGGCAGTTCTATTGACATCTCTTTCTGGCTCTAAGCCTGTGAGCCTAGCTCAGCCCAACATATTTATGTTCTTTCTGGTGGCCTACAAGAAATATTTCCCTATATTTTACACCACTGCAGGGAAGCTATCTAGGAAATGGTTGCTTCCTAGAAGAATGGAAGATGAAGGGGGAGGAGAGGGAGACTGCTAGGAAAGCACATGGAAAAGAGGAGGACCATAACTGTACAGGGTGCTGTACATGAATTCTGTAAACTGTGCCAGAAAATAACTAAGTCCTTAAAAGAAGAGCTCACAGTCTAAAGGCACTCACACTGACTCTCTATTTCATCATTATTAGAGATGAAAAATGTTAAGAAGGGAGAGATTTTCTGCATGGGATGTTTATTTCCCACTTTTACTTCCTGTCCCATCAAACTCCACTGATACGTTAGTAAACTGTCCCAGTCAGAGAAGTCTGCAGTGTTGTAGCTGTATTAGTGCCAGGATCGGAAAGATACCTTGTCCCTGTCAGGGAAGCCTTTTATCCTTAGATCAGAATGAGCATTTTATATAGATCTTGGAACACACCAGATTGTACTAAATGGGAAACATTTCAAAAAATTAATCTCAGAGAATATAATCCTGGCTCCCTTACCCATTCCTGCTTCTCTTACAAATCTCTTGGGTCCAAATTCAGCAAGGCACTTACATAAGTATGTGTTTAATTTCAATCATGTGAAGTCAATGGGGTTACTCACATACACAGAGCTAGATATGTGCTCAAGTACCTTGCCAAATCAGGGCCTTTCCCAAAGGTTCCAATCAAGTTACTTGAAAGGGTCCGTCTAGCACTGCTAAAACTGAAAGGGCCAAATCCTGGAAGGTTTGACTATGCAATTAGGATGTTCTTCAGATCAAGGCAAGCACACATTGGCCCAAGAAGTTTATGACCGGCTACATGTTTAGAGTTCCACGAATGCAAAAGGTTTCTTTTCTCTTTCTTAAACGTGCTTTTAGTTAAAAAACTCTCTCAACCATTATTACAGTAGAATACAGAAACCATCCAATATCACATTAGAATAAGTACTGCAGAGCAAAATTTATTAGTACTGACATTTTGCACAGAGATGTAAATAACTGATTTCAAGCCCAAGTCTTGTAGAAGTTTTCTTAGCTCTAGGGAAAACAGCTAATCAAAGCTTTCTCTGAGCATTACCTTAGCAAAGCAAATTACACGTCAAGTTTAACACTAAGAGGAAGACCTCCCACTTCCTTCCCTCTCTACTGTCTTTGCAAATCCAGACTTTCTCCTTCTTTGCTCCAATTCTAGGCTTTCAACAGTCAACAAGTAAGTGCTGATGCTGTGATTTGCAAACTCAAACTTACTTGAACCATGGGGGGCTTTAGGCTCACAAAACATTTAATTTCCCAGGTGTAAAGGAAGATTTACTGGCATTAACATCGCTGGCATTCACCCACATCTTCTCCTAGTTACCGCAGCTTCGCTGTTCTATTGCCGCTGAATTATTTTCTTCTGGGCAAAATGCATTTCCAGTGCTGCCTGTATATGAAGTATCACCACAGTGCATTATGATTTAAGTGGAATGTAGATTACAATGTGGCAAAGCCTGGCATAATTTTGGGCCCAATTCAATCTACAGGCTGTACATAGGTTTGTGCCTTAAAAACCAAGCATGAGAGTAGTATTGTGGGTGCAACTTGAGCATATTACTTCTATTTCCCCCACACCAAGTAATTGCAGAATCCACTGATCTTAAGGAAAGTGCAGTGCTCAGGGACAGGCTCTGAGACGGGGGGAGGCTCCTGGGTAGGATGCCTCCTTTTTTTGTGTGCAGTATATATTTTTAAGCCCTCAAAGGGGAAGGAGAGCAGCAAAATGTGGAAAGAGAGCTAGTTTGAATCCAGGCCCATATTAATACTGTCAATGCAGTATAACTGAACGTGTGTGTCCAAGTTAAAAGTGCTCAGGGCACACATTTGGCTTGAAGAATGTAGCTTTATTTAAAATGTGTAATTAATAAGCAAATTTGAACAATTTATTTATGTCCTGATGATCAACCTATACCCATGGAAGCAGCATTTTAGGATATGTCTTCATTGCAGTTAAAAACCCTCAGCTGGCCTGTGCCAGCTGACTCAGGCTTTTGGGGCTTGGGCTAAGGGGTTATTTAACTGCAGTGGAGCCATTCAGAGTTGGGCTGTAGACTGAGTGCTGGGACTCTTCCACCACACAGGATTCTGGGGCTCCAGTCCAAACCAAGCCCAAATCTGTACACTACAATAAAACAGCCTCTTAGCCCAAACTCCACAAGTCTGAGTCAGCTGGCACTGGCCAGACACCAGTTTTTAATTGCAGTGTAGACATACCATTGATGTACCCCCTTCTTTGATTACTGTAGTTCCTCCACATGCCACTGCACACATTCTTATATTCTAATTAACCCTTCAGTGTAGAAGCTGAATTAAAAGAACATTTATAATGTTTTTAAGGAAATGGGAGTACAGCTCTGCGCATATCTTCCTTCAGTTCAGGGCCTGGTCCAAAGTCCACTGAAGTCAATGTAAAGATTCCCATTGGCTTCATGGGGTTTGGATTGGATCTTTATGGAGCAAACAACATGGCTGTCTGACAGAACAGTCACCATTAAAACATTAACACTTACCTCTTCAAAGATTTGGCTTTATCATACTATTGGGAATATCTGGCATGTGGATTGCTGTCTAATGAAATATTGTCAACATTTGAATGGTGAGGACAATATGAGGCCAAAACTGATATCAAACCCCAGGCTGGTACCTGGCATGGGGGGAAGTTAGTATTTGAATCAAGATTTAACTTTTCCTACTTGGTATTTTATCTATGATAGGCCTAATGCAGAGGCCTGAAATAGAGCTGCCCTAAGCTTTTGGGAAAGTTTGGTCTTTGTGGCTCAGAGTAGCCATACTTCCACTGAGGAGTCCTGATGTATTCATAGTAAGGATCCTTTTTATCTTGATCTCTGCCATATTGGAAAGAGATATACTGCATAGAAGAAAGAGGAAGTCAGAATACTCACAGGTAGGGTTGCCAGATGGTTGAAACAAAAATACTGAACACCGCCCCCCCCCAAAAAAAAACACTGGGAAAAAATTCTGTTGAAGGGGAAAAAAAAGGGGGGGGAGACCAAAGTTGTAACAAAAAAGGGACTCCAAGGACTTAAGCCAAAAAAATAAAAATAAAAATAAAACAACATTAAAACAGCATGTCCCCTTTAAGAGTGAGTGCAGGGACAGGAACAGGGGAGCGGTTGAGCACTAAGATCCAGGGGAAGCATTGCTTCCCCTAGGTCTTTTGGCTGGCAGCCATTTTGTGCCGGCAGCCTTGGGGAACCAGGTAAGCATGGGGGCTGGGGTCGGGGGGGACTCAGGGATGGGGGGAGGCCGGGCGATGAGTGTTTATAGAGTTGCCAGGTGCCCATCATTTTTGCCTCCTGGCCGGGGAAAAATTCAGAAAATACTGGACATCTCAGGTATCTGGTATTCTCTGAATTTTTTTACCGGACAGGAGGCGAAAATACCGGATTGTCCGGGTGAATACCGGATACCTGGCAACCCTACTCACAAGTGAGGTTCTACATTAGAACTCAGGCCTGTGAGGGGCTGCCCATGGGAATTGAGGGTACTCAGAGCTTTCCACAACTGGGTTCTAAAGCTATTCATACGTGTCTACAGTCTCTGATGACATCATGTCAACTATGAGACAATATTTGAGTTATCTGGAAGGTCATCAGAGATGCAAAATTAAAACGCATGTAGACTTATCCTGTACTTGGCAAACTAAAGGAAGGGGAATAAAGAGGGACAACTTTTTATAAATTAATTTGTGGTGTTAAGTGTTCATCTTCCATTGCACATTTTTGTTTGTATTTTTGTAAGACTCTGGCAAGACCGGAAAAATAAGCTGAACATTTTATAAGAGTTTGCAAGTGAATGGAGGATTGTAACATTAAAGATGATTCAACCAATCAAAAAGAAGGAGGTTATTTCCACACTATAGTTTGGTCAACATTTTATGCTCTGCAGACATGAAATATAACTAGTTAAGATCAAAAAAGTACGACATGATCAAAAGCTCATAAAAATAACCAGTGGAGTCTAAAATTAGATACAGAATAACATTAAATCAAAAAAAGTTTTTGCTTCTTTAAATATTTATTTTCCTCTCTGGAATAAAGGGATTTGGCTCCACTAAAATTAGATGACTAAGCATATGCTATCATTTCCACTCAGTTGGATACAAGCATTGGTGAACTGTTTGGTAGTTATTCTGAATGTTTTCCAGCACTGTAAACATGGAGGCTTTAGAGGAGAAGTTTTATAATAAAAACACATTCTGACATGTTCCTAAGCAAAGAAATTCAGTGTTACAGATTTTAGTCTAAATATTTTTTCAAACCAGTTTTTGCTACAGCAGTTGCCATTTTCTAACATACTTTCCTATAACAATCGAGAAGCAATTCAAAACCTTACTTATCAGCCAGCTCTTTTACAATAATCTGACTGTTATTTGTGAAATCTGGGATAAAACAGTGCAATTTCAGATACTGAATATCTTAAAAACCTCTGGAAGCTGCCAGGAAGAGATATGAACTACACTGTATATAATATGACAGAGTTGCAACAAATACAGATATATCTATATCCTGGGAAGTGCTTGTCTTAATGTGCAACACCAAGTGTATGACATTTAAGAGTTCTAATCTTGCAGAAAGAAAAAAAATGTCCCAAACTGCTGGAGAGATTCTATATATTCCTCCTTCCATCTTCCTGATTTTAATTTTAGCCTTTTAAAACATAAAAATAAATAAAACTAATTTAAAAACTCATTAAGTGCCCAGTCCTTCTCTTTGAATTTAATATGAGGTCACTGACTTCCATGGGAGCAGTCATGGAAATCATACACCCGTTAAAAGCAATACAATCGAAATCATACACCCGTTAAAAGCAATATGCTGCAGACAAACTTGAGCCTGCAACCCTTATTTGTGTAAGTTGTACTACTGACAAAGAGGATGACTCACATGCGTAAAATATGATTCTTTTGTAACTATTATATTTTTTATGCCAGAGGAAATAGATATGTGCGTCCAAAGTAGCATGAGCGTTTAAGTCATTAGTCTACTTGGGAATGCTTAATATCTTTGTATTTTTTTGTCCCTCTTTTATCCAGTATATTGTACTGCCCTGTGTTGGCCATCCCAGTTTCCTATAGGATTTTACCATCTTTGTGAAGCATTAATGACTAATGAGACCCTGATGTATGCTCATGGGGAAAAATATGATAAATCATGCAATGCTATAAATTAAAAGTGCTGCCCATGATGGTTTTATATGATTCTTGCAAAAATACTCTCATTTTAAATGTTCTGGCATGCACTAAAAAGACATTTTCTTAGGCTTGTTTACTCAGCATGAAAAGTACTTAAAGAGCAATGAGAGAGGACGACTGTACTATTTCCAACATCTGCTGACATTTAAAGCACAGAAGATGACATCAAAAATTTCTAAGCACATAAAGGCTAAGGAGGAATGGTAGTTCAAAGGATTCACAACAGGCTAGATGCTTTCAACTTTAAGTCACAAGTTCAAATCTAACATAGAAAGCAAGGACTTGATGACATCCTGGATAGACCACTAGATGTAAACACAAAATGTTTTCCCCCCTAGTGGACAGGTGTTCATGTTACATATAGAACTAAATAACAGTGTCAACACACAGTTGCTAGTCCGGATACAGAAATCAAGGACTGAGGCCCAGATTCAGTAGGACTAACTTTATGAATATGATTTACAGCACCACTGAATTAAATAGGATTACTCATGTTCATTATGTCAGAAATCTTGCAGAATGGAGGCCTGAATAAACAGAGACTGTTCTATCTTTTGTTCCCTGACAGAAGTACTTTGATGGGGTAAAATGGAAAGCTTATATTATACCTGTCCTGTGGATAAGACTTTAGTTATTAGAATGGTCAATCTGTCATCTTTAAATCAGCACTATATTACTTATTTTTCAGGGTGGAATATGTTCATTAATATTACAAATAATATTAATTATTATTTGTATTAGAGCAGCAACTAGAGAGACACCCCACTTAGGATCAGAGCCCTATATTGAAGAATGCCATAGAGATGTACTATAACACTCAATTCCCTACCACAAAAAGTTTTTAAATTAATTGAAAGAGATACAACAGGTGGCTGGGTGACACATATTTAAATGGTCAGGAGTCTGAAGGCCTATGCTGCTCATATTTACTCACTTACACAAAGAGCCTCCTCCTCTCTGAAATCAGTGAATCTTCTGATGTGAATAAGTTTTGCGGCGTTGGGTCATGAGTGGCCTACTGTAGCGCAGTGGAATAATTTGTCATTTGCCAGTGAGCTATTCAGGCCAAATGAAACTGAAATTCCAACCTCTGAAAGTCCCTCCCTCCCACCTACACACATAGTATCAATTAGTCAGTTGTTATTCTAATTTGTGAAACAAAACATTTCATGGAAACAGGAATGACTAAAGTTCCAGTGCAGAAGATAGAAACACGCTCTGTTTTGTTTTTTTCCTCTCTCAGAACTGATGAATGTTTTAGCATTTGAAGTAATTTTTTAAATATTTGCTTCATGATTTGCAGTGAAGTATTTTTTCCTCCTTTGGTTTAATTACAAAAGTTGTAAATGTGGTCTCACTTTTGGAAAAATCAGCTACTCTTAACAATGAGGTGTAAATTGGTGTCTACTTAATTCTGAAAACAGTAGAAATAATGCATAATAGAGTCCTCAACTCCTTAATTTTAGCAGGTGAACTACAGGTACTGCACAGAAATTAACACTTTTCATGGTGCATAGAGCTATTGTCTGAAACTCCTTCAGTGCAGATTGACTATATTTAACTGCATGGCACATACATGTGTGTATGTTTATACACATGTACACTACCCTAAATAATGTAAACCAAATTAAGAAAGGAAGATTTTCAGCTATATTAGAGCATCCTGGTTCCACAAAGTTTCCCCAAAGCCTCCTTATATGGACAATAGAGATCTTGCCTAATATAAGGGAATGTCTAAAGTGGTGTCAGCTCTCGTGTCACCCATCTCCAAGGCACTGGCATAGAAAATGTGCTTAGAGGCAGGGAAGGGTGGCCAATGCTCTATCACACCAGGTAATCTCTCCGCTGCCAATGGTCCACTACAAATTCTGGAAAGTAATAGCTGCTCTCACACCAGAACGTGGGCATCTCTCTGCCTTAAAAATATCCTGGGGATGGTGTCAAGGGGTCTACAGCCCCTCCAAGTTGTATTCAGGGTCTATTAGCCTTTAGTTTTCTGCAGACTTCATGACATTCCAGTGGCTGGTTTGTTGATGCTAGATATGACTAAATAATACAAAACAAGGAAAGGATATGTGTGGGATGAAATGGAGTTCTCAATTTCAAATCCAATAGATCATGTAATTAAAACTGCAGACATAAGAACAGCAAATTACATTGTCACTTATTTAGTTATGCTAAGATAGTATCAGAAATCTGGGGCTGTAATAAACATTAATGAAGAAAGGGGTTGGGAACAAGTCTTCACTAATGGCTATGTACTCTTCAACCCACAAATTATTCTGCAACATCTGTTTTTGGCTACAGGATCAGACTGGAAATTATGCCTTTTCTTACAACTCAGTACATTTTCTTTCTTCTATTACCACAGAGGTTGCTCCTCTCTAACCGTATCTCAACATTCAAACCTGCTGCCAATATTTGACCCACTTCATCAAAATGGATGACAAATAACCAAAATATTGGACTCCCATTCTTTGATCAGCAGTACACACTTCACAGATTTTTAGTTCACAGTTTACAGATTACAATGTGTTGTTTTTTTTAAGTATAAAAGCTATTCTTAAGGATTTTTCCACACCATGTGAATAAAATTAACAGTTTTGGTGGTCAACTTCAGGGGTCCACCAATTAATTTCATATCTCCCACTCCTCATTATACAATTAAGTCAGCTCTGTGGCCTTACTTCATCCCCAACCCTTCCCAATCCAGATGCAAACAGTGCAATTAAATCTGTCCCTACCCCCACAGACACACCCATACACTTTCCCACCACCCTTCTACTAAGGCCATTCAGTTCGCACCTGGTCTGCATTCCCAATCCATCTGGTGATACCAATACAATGAAGGACCTAGCAGTTCAATCAACCCATCCACATGTAACCAGACTTTTCCCCAATAAAATTAATTTAGACTAAGCCCTAACTATCTGCAGGGCTCCACTCCTGCTGCCTCCAAGGTCCCTGCTGCTTTCCCCTTCCCCCATCACTATAGGGAGTACAGAGCAGGATCCCAGTGCCCCAGGAGCAGACAGATTTGTCCATGAGGTAGGAGGAAGGCAGAGTGTCCAGGACTGGAGAGTATGCTTTTCCTGGGGTGAGGAAAGTGGAACCTGTGAAGAGTCCAACAGCTCAGAGTCAACTATACTTCCTTCTCCCACCACTGGGGAACCCTGCTGTTTCTGTCCCCACCCCATTGCACCCAGAAAAGCCTGTTGGTTTCCATAATCTACTGGGAAGAGGGAATAAATGGGGGAGGGTAAGAGGAAAGGGGAAGCTAGACCTGCTAGAACAGAGTCATCTTCCTGAGCCCTGTGACTGCCCCTCCCTTTCCCACCAAAACCCACCTCAGTTTGTAGGGGAGCAGGGCAGGAAGAGAAGGGTCAGGTGGAGCGTGGGATTCGAGGAGTCTGTACCCACTCAGGAGCCTGATACATCCTACAACATTAGATTATATGACCTCCCCTCTAATGACAGGTATGTCCCCATTTCCACTCCCTCTTGTTTCCATATCAACTTCAAGAGAGTGTACTAGAGACTCTGTGCTGCTGCCCGCTAAACAGGGAAGATAAAGAGGGTGCGCTTGCTTTTCCCAAAGACTGAAGAGTGAACGGAAGAGTGGTGGCCTCTAAAGTGGAAATTTTATAAAGAGTCGCCATTTTCACACAGCTCTAGGAAAGAAATTAGAGTACTAGACAGGTTCTGCATAATAGTCTGTCTCTCTATACCAAATTAAAAGCCAAAAAGATCTCCAGCAAATTCAGTCATCAGTCATGCCATGAAGAAGCAATTAGAATAGTGGGCTCCTCGGCTGGCCAATATTCCATTTTACTTGGAGTTAAAGGGATGCAAATTTCACTTTGGAGGACAGCAACAGAGATATATGGCATACTGAGGCAAGATCCAAAGAGTTATGGAACACAGTTTGACTTACAGGATGCCCTTTCTAAGGCTAGAGAGAAGAGCAATCTTTGATGTAAACCAGAAATTGGCAATGTCTGAACTGAAAAGGAGCTCCAGAAAGGATAGAAATCAGCAAGTTCATCTGGATACACATTGTTTCCCTGATGCACATGGAAAACCAGAAGAACTCAGCAAAGCTCAATGATCAAAAACAGATGCCAAAGAGCCAATGCTAATGGTAATCCAGTAACCACAGTCATGGCATGACAACATGGCAAGGTGTCTGAAGAAACAGTTTCTTTTCTTCAAGAGTTAGAAATTATCTGTTAGCTCTGCTGCTGCATGAAAAGAAAAATTAACACAACCAGACAGCAGAGAGCAATGTGTTCACAAATAAGGTTATACAATATATTGTTAAATGGCAAACATATTGGAATACAAGAAATTAAATCCATTTAAACAAAACCAATAGATCACATCATTTCCTTTCTCCTCTCTTTGTAATATAATTTCAAATATCTGGGATTATACTGACTTCAATGTATCATTTTTTAACATAAAATTTGAATTTATTTTATTTTTGACTCAAAGCCAATCAAAACGTGAAAGATTCAATTTAAATCACTAAACCAGTGAAAATCAACTCTCTCATTAAAATCTAATCGTTCTGCTAGCTGGCTGGTTGCAATGCTTCTGGCCTTAAAGCAGATGAAAAGGAAAAAAACTCTCAGAGCATGAACAACAGAGGGAGACAGAAACAGAGAATCTATAAAAATGTATCAGCACAAAATGCAAACAAGAAAAAGTAAAAAAAAATGTAAAAGAATGTAAAAGTAAAAAATTAAAACATATCTCCTTTTAAAGGCTACATACACAGCTCAATAGTACACAAAAATTATACTTTGTATAGTGGCAAGAATGACCATAAACAAACATGGACTAAGTTTCTCTAATTTTGGGATCCAATTTTCAAGGAGACATTAACCCGGCTTCTCAATGTTCCAGAAAATGTTTTGATTTTTTAAATTTAATTTGAGGACAGAAAGAGTTAGACACCTTTACTAATGTTCGAGCCCCCAATTCATTTTTGCATGCAAAGATATAGGTGTAGTAATTTACAGATACAAACTGTATTAAAAAACCCAGAGACCAAATACTGAAAGCTGAGCTCTCAAAATTCAGCATGACGTGTTTAAAATAAGTATTTTTATTCAGCCCAGCTTCATTCAGTTCTTAGGAGGCAATCTATTCCAGGTGGCAGGAATTTGAGTTCTAATTGCATCTCTGATTCACTGTAGGAATTTGGGGAAGTCAATTAAGTGCTATATGCTGTAAAATAGTGATACAATACTTACGTACCTCACAGCCTTAATTGTGACATTTTACTAGTTATCATTTGCACAGAACTTTGATGTTACTAATTATCTGGCTAAATTGTCACTTAACTCATTACATATTTTTTAAATCACAAATAAACCAATGTGACTTGTCCCAGTGTGATTGTTAAAAAAATATTATTAATGCCTCGTGTATGAGAGTGCCCTCTCAATAAGAAAAGCTCTGACCGCAATGAGTGAGGTTTTATTGCAGGTATATGAATACACTGAGGAAGTTAGACATTAACATGATACTTCACAGGAAAGCTGAAAGGAGATGCTGGGAATAAAAGCACACAACAATTGTTTGAAAGGACCTTTTTGCACTCTGTGAGAAGGAGTCTGCCCTGCACTGGCCCTTTAAGGGCAAAACCCAGCCCCGAGCTCTGTGAGAGAGTGAAGCCCCAGCTGAGGTGGTTCTAGCTAATTAGGGCCCAGCTGGGGGCTATATAAACAAGGGCTCCTGGAGGGAAAGAGGGGGACTTCTTCTGGCTGGACAGCCAGCATGGAATGAGAGTTGGGGCATGAAGCAATACAACATGCTAAGGATAGGATGATAGTTTCCATCACTTTAACTATTAGTATGCTGCTAAGACTTTCTGGTTATGGATCAGGATGGCTTACCACTTCGGAGATTTGCTTTTAAACAATGATGCTGAAAAACTGAATGTTCCCATATGTTCTCAATCTTCAAATGCTCTGTTTTTCTGAAAATTTTACACTGATATGCAGGTCTAGAAATGTTCTTTTTTTTTGGCCACTTGAGACATTTCTATTAATAGCTAATGGAATACAGCGATTTATTGAAAAGTTTATATATTGCTCTCCATGCTTTAAAACTACACTGAGGCACCTCTGAGAATGAGCAAATAAGGGATATTCTCTGAAGGTCTATATTGGCATGGGTGACACTTTTTTGTGTCCCCAGAGGTGAAGCGCACCATATCCTTAATATTTCAGTTTCCACCAGCCTATTCCCATAGAAGGATCTCTCACATTCACACGTGGTTCCTATGTGCGCTGAGTCTGACTCTCCCCCAAAGAACACCTCCCTCTTCTTTCCCCCTCCCCAAAGTTTATATCAAACAAAAACAGAGTACAAAGAACACATATACTCAATAAATTAATCCCTAAAAAATAATTAAAACTGGTCAGCCTGCAATTTTGGGGAATTTATAACTCAGAAAAGCCACCACATTCAATAACTATTCCTAGAATCCACACTTAGCACAACATCCTGGCCTCATTGAATTCAATGGCAAAAGTCTTTTTGATTTCGTGGAGACAGGTTTTCACCTTCAGTCCCTACTTAGGCAAAACCACCTGTGAAGTTAGTGTTACTTTTGTCTGACTAGAGCTCAGGCCATCGTTGAAAAGGCTATGTTGAATGTGCACTGAACATGCCACAAAGCCACATACACTGAATCAATGGAATGAGAAGACGTTTTTGATAAATAGTCTGAACACCACAATACCGTTTAAGCCTTCATTGCTTTGAAGACATTGTTTTGGTCATTACTGAGATTTTTAACTATTATATTTTCTCTCTGAACAACAGAAATGAATGACCACAGAATACACTGAAACGAAATGAATCTCAAATTGCTCTCAGTTGGGAAGAGCGTAGGGACAGTCTCAGCATATGACATGTTATAATGGAGTATTTACGTAGTTATCTTAGGCATGTGTATGCTTGAAATGCTACAGCAACACAGATGCATTCACACCACAAAAGTGCTTCAGTTTAAACACTACTGCCACCAAAATTAGGAGTTTTTCCATTGGCAAGGTAATCCACTTCCCTGAAAGGGGATTGTTAGGGGCTAGATAGAATTCCTCTGTTGACTTAGTGTAGTCTACAATGAGATTTAGGTCATCTTAACCACATCACTCAGGGGTGTAGATTTTTTCACACCTTTGAGAGAAACAGTTAAGCGAATTTAATTTTCTAGTGTAGACCAGGCCGTATTTTTATTAGACAAAAAATTAATAGATTAAAAGGCAGAATGCACTATACAACTAAGATTCTCACCAAGGAGAACAGATTGTGTAACAGATTAAAAAAGAGATGCAGAGGGTCAAAGAAAATGTATGGCTGCATTTTGTTTATTTTAAAATAAAAGTGATCACACAGTATGTATATTTTCCAGTAGTTTGTAGGCAGTACAGATCTGATCTGCACTAAAACTGTAGTGTAGGTGCAGTTCGTTGAACCATATGCTGCATTTCTTAAGTAACCCATTATACAAAAAATAAATATCTTGTGACAGATTGTCTTGACAGATAAAAAGGATTTAATTTTTTTAATACATTTGACTGAAAGGCAAATATGTTAGGTAGATGTTAATTTAACAGATGTCAAGTTTTGCATCATCATGCTGAAACACACCATTTCTGGCAAGCCTTCTTGCTTCATTACAACATGGAATCCTATGAATTCCACACAAATATGCCTTTCAGAAACTTCTAATATTAATTTTCATTCAAACAAAAATATCTGAACTTTCTATGGGAAGATGCTAAGATATTGCTATAGTTCTGGGAGAGCAAATAAATGCTTTCAGAGATAATGCAACTGATATCTATTTAGGTGAACTTTCTTTTTAAAAAAGATCACAATGCACTTTGGAATTTTACTTCACAATTGTGTCTTACACATCTTGGAATGATGAGCCTGAATGCAAGTTAGGTGTAACTGGCCATGTGCAGACATACCAGGTATGTGTGGCACTTGCAAATGTCTGTATAAACTGAAGTTGAAAAATCTGGCCCCATGCATTCAATTTCATACAGATGATTAGATGAAAAAAGTTACAAAGTTTTAATTCTGTAGCTATTTTATTATACATTTCCATTATTATTTCAGAGAGTGCCTTGGTTCAGCTATCAAAAAGAGTTAAACTCACTAATCATTTTTAGTTTGCTTGTTATTCTGTAGTATAGAATGGATTATGGCACAGCACATGTGCTTATTAGCAGCCCTTTTCTAAATGTTGGTCTACTAATAAAAGTAGGCTTAAGTTTAAAAAGACTTGCCACTAGAAGTGGCACTGCGCCTAAAGAACAGGCATACAGCAGCGGATCAATTCAACACATTGTTCAAGATCTTGTGAAAGGAAAATAACAGCAGTGTCTCAGTACCCCCATTACCCATGGGGTGGAGGGTTGCTCTTGCATTCTCATTGACATGTCAATTACTGGAAAGGGGGCAGAAATATAGCCTAAGGTGCTTAGTTATAAATTAGGACACTCAAGTTGACAGAGAGATTAGCTCAGCCTTTGAGGAAAGAAGAAAGAAACAGTGTTATAGAATACTGATACCAGCTGATCCTTATCGCAACTCTGAAGTTGCACTCAAACACAGAAAAAACCCTGCCGTAATACCTTCTGCTCTGACAAAATTGTGTTGGTGGTGGGAATTTAAAATATACACAAATAAAAGGAAAAACAAAACAAAACCCAACTCTCTAAGGGTACGTCTACACTTGCTCCCTAGTTCAAACTAGGATGCAAATGTAGGAGACCAAAATTGCTAATGAAGCGGGGATTTAAATATCCCACGCTTCATTAGCATGATCTCGCCGGCACGTTACTCCACTCAACAGCTGTTTCGAAAGTGAAAGTGCACACCAGGACGCGTTAATTCGAACCAAACCCCTTGGTTCGAACTAACATTACTCCTCATTACTTACTTATGATATTTAAATCCCTGCTTCATTAGCAATTTCGGTCGCCTACATTTGCATCCCTAGTTCGAACTAGGGAGCAAGTGTAGACGTACCCTAAAAGACTGAGAATATCAGTGTTCTTTCTGTACAAACTTTCATTTTGGACCTAAATTGACCTAAGTGAAGCCTACAGGGTTGTTTATTATTATAAACATATAAATATATATGCTTAAAATAGAAAGTACTCTAGCACTGAATTTCTTAAAGCCATTTTACTTCTGAAAAAATTCTCAAACTTTATATTTTCCATATTGCTGTCCTCAAGCATTTCTGCATGACTGGCTGTAGATTTATGTATTATACTGTAGGATCATTTCAGATTTAAAATTATTTTCACAGGGACAGCATATATAAATAAATGTATTTTCAAAACTAGATTCTAGTTGATATTTCTCCAGCGTGAACTTACTAATTTTGCCATAAACCATGAAGCAAAAGTACTGAAACCTGGTTTCTCTTTATTTCAACTGTTTTAACAGCAGTTCTTTGTGGCTAGTAGTTCTGTTGCCCAGGCAAGCATGATGCTATTTATTGGGCATCAACCACGTTTCCTCTTATATGCATCAATCCACTCTGTCCTAACACGATTAACAAAGTATAGTTTGCTTATATAATATTTAATGCTCCTCTTGTTAAAAAGAACACAATGACTTGCAAGATTAGTAATTTACCCACATGATGTACCTGAACTATAAAACTTTAACATACTGTACTTTAAAACATCTCAGCTCAATAGTACTGCTCAACTTGCTCTACCATTAACTGTGTTGGTTTAGATGATTTAGAATCTCAAGAGTCACCTACAAGATTTGACAGTTAATATAGTACATTGTAAATATGAATTTTGCAAATAATTTGCCCCCAGAAAAAATAAAAACAAATACTGTTAAATCTCATTGTGGCCCTGTAATATTACCAACTTCTTTGATGGATTTAAAGTACTTTAGCCATTCTTTTACAGAGTGTTTTCCTTTGTAAATGCAGCTTTCGTTCCCATTTACTTGAGCTTAATTTTACTTTTTATTGCAATTTACACAATTTCAGAGAAACATAAAAAAGTTATAGCGTTTAAAGTTACTGTACCTTAACAAATGCACCTAAAGTGGCACTATTTTTGCATGCATGAAAGCTCAAAGCCTCAACAACTCCCATGAGCGATTAATCTTCTAACATTAATTAGATATTTGCTAATTAGTGTCTGA
This sequence comes from Rafetus swinhoei, assembly GCA_019425775.1. Taxonomy (NCBI): domain Eukaryota; kingdom Metazoa; phylum Chordata; order Testudines; family Trionychidae; genus Rafetus; species Rafetus swinhoei. Next base: position 34,017,457 of record CM033428.1, on the reverse strand, counting down.
TGTGTGAAATGAAAAACATTTTGAAGCTGAAATGAATAGGGTCTATTAAGATAGTGCCTGTGTCCCAGTTCTCCTTTTTACTATGTTATCATATTTCATAAATATTAATGAGATCACATGATACTACCCGTTCTATAAGATTATCTTTCTGAACAGATCCTTTTGTTTAGTATAATAGGGATGTGTCAATATTTTGCATTTAGTGCCAAGCACTCAAAGGAAAGAAGTGTTTTCCCTCAATGTTAAAGAGATGTCACATTTCATGCATCACTTTTATGCTGCATTAACTGGTCCTAATTTTTAACTTAGTTCACCTTTTATTCCTCTGGAATATCAAAACCAAAACCAGTAGTGAACCATCATTGTTAAGTTATCTTCTTTTAAATATAACTAGCACAGAATATAAGTGACATGGTAATTTTTTTTCATAAATACAGAAAATGAAAGTTTTTTTTCTAGTTTGGCAGATTCCAAAGGTTTGAGGCATTAGAAATGTACACTTGGAAAATCATTAATTACACACACAAAGCGTATCTGATTTTTTAAAGGAAAAAAGCTATTATGACTATATAGAATGTCTACCCGTGATGACACCTACAGAATGATTCCACATTAGTGGAATCATTCATAAATGTCATTTAGTCATCAGACAGTAAGATTTAATCCTCCACCAAAATATAGTATTTGCTTCCAAGAATATTTTTCAAAGAACATTTGTATTAAGGGGGCACATGTGAATAACCTAAGAGGAAAGAGTTAATACCACACAAGTGTATTTAGGTGTTGTAATATTTTAAACTACTCATCTATGAATGCTGGTCATATCACAAATTATATCTAATCGCGGGATTGATATAGCAATTTCAAATGATAGCTAAGCTTGAATTTACAAAGGTGACATTGAAACATAATGACTAGATTATCATTTTCACAGGCTGATGTTTTGTGATTATAATAATGCTGATCAAGATGATTAAAACAATAATAAAGATAAAGTTCCAAGAACCAGAACAAAACAGACCTAGGTGAGCTACTGTATGGTAAGCAAAGCTACAAAACTGCTTCATGCTTTTTCAATAAGACTTCTTCAATTCAGCTTAAAGTCAGACAGTTTATTAGTCTCAGAGGGCTCTCCGTAAACTGAAATTGATACAGTATTTTCTACCAATTCAATGTGCTTTCAGTTTTTCATACATTTGATATGAGAATAAGGTCACCTGTGCCAATTTATCATGTGCCACTATAGTTCATACTTCAGGATAGCTTTGAGGTCTCTATCCAAACCCCAGGAGTAAAACATCAAGTAACTATTTACAGTTATTCAGGGCCAGATTCTGATCCTAGTTGTTTGTTTTGTACCAAGGAAGCTGCAACCGTTTCAGAGCCATTACTCCTGACTTACAAGTGTAATAATAATGCAATGAGATCAGAATCCCTCAGTTACCAGATATTATAGTTTAACTTCCAAAACATTCCAAAGCTTTGTTCCACAATACAAACAAAACAGCAAGACAGTTAAAAACCCACTGGATATGACCTATTCATGTATGAAAACAAACAAAATAAGACAACTTCTAATTACCAACAGATAAATGAGTCAAGAGTAATTCAAACTAAAACGTCACCAATCAACCCTGCAGGTAGACGCGGGTTTATTGCCCTACAATTTGCTAGGGTAAATCAATTTAAATTGTGTTAAATTCAAAGGCTTTATGAATTTGTTAATGATAACTACTCAATTTATTATTTGAAAGCACCACATCTCTATTTTTGTTTTGTTTTCATTTACTTCCATTCTTAGAAGTTTTCTTTTTAATTAAGGTGATTTCATCTTACTCATTTTGCTATAATCACATCACATTCATTAATGGATAGCACTGATATTCGCATGCGAAAGACAAAGCAAAATCACATTCCTAAGAAGACTAATGATGACAATCGTGATGACCACATCTGTCTATGTGTTTAAAATTCAACAAACTGTTCTTACGCCAAACGTTGTTCTGGCACTTAAATGGGATCAGTACCTCATAAGTGAACATTCTGTGGCAGGTTTAGTCAAGAATTAAAGCTGCCAATAGAATTTTTTCATCCATGTGACTTGTTGACTGTGATGCTGTTAGACATGTAGCTACTCTTTACTAAAACTGTTCAGACGGTATGTTATCCAAACATCGCATCACCTCTAGTTCGAGAGCGTGTACTCTCTGCAAATGACAAGTTGTTTTGCTCAGAAAAGTACAAGCTGATGCCATTTAACCTGGAGATGATGTGATATCTTGATTGCATGCTATTTAAATGGCACAAAATTTCTAAACAAATTGCAGGAATAGAGTTCAGAGGAGAATCACACTAAATAACAGGCAGGCAGGTTTGTTTCATGGCCAAAGGCCACAGTGCACAGAGCACATGCAACACTGGCTTTTTACTTTATGATATAACTCTATTGATGATCTTCATAACATCCTGGGAAAATTAAGCAAAATGATATACCTAAATAAGGCTGTAAGTAAACAGACAAATAAAGAAAAATCAACCACTTACAGTTCACTTACAGCCTATTATATAAAGGACACAGTACTGTTCACACACATAATGTGTTCCCCTTATTACCAGGTTTGCTGACACAAATTGTTTAATTGCACATGAGCTTGCATGTGAAATTGCTTGTGCAAAGATAAGCACGAAATCTATCACATATTTTTCACACATCTTAAACTTCTGACTGTATCTTTTATTTGTCTATATTTGTCTATATTCTGAATGATAGATACACTGCTTTCCTCACACAAGGCAGAAACAAAAACCTGATGAAGGAATGACTTATCCTTCCCATTATCTAGTTTTCTGCTCTTAGCTATCTTCTTGGAAGAAGGCAGACTACAGCAAACTCAATGAGTTGGTAGGTAAGATCCATGGGAAGCAAATCGATGGGGGAAAAACAGCTCAAGAGCATGGGCAGTGGGTGAAGCTGCTGCTTTGGCAGGCAATTTCTGCAGCCTGTGGCCTACCCCTGCTCCACTTAGCACCACCCTTACTCTACCCAGGTCCAGGCCCCTTCCCACTGTCCCCCTCTTCTTTTCCCTCCAACTCTCTGCTCACTCTCTCTAGCCAAATCCCTAAATCCAAATATAGAAAATGACATTTGGAAAATTTTTTAAAAAAGCCCTCTTTTAAAATTTGTTTCTAAAGAAAATAGAGGATGATTTCCACTGCACGCCAGATTGTGATTACTGGATATGCATAAAGTACCTAGTTAAACGTGTAAGCAGGGTCTGAATCAATGCTTCTATAGTTCCCAGGGCTGCTGCAGAAGCACACTAGACCTTGGGCTACACCAGCTACATTACAGCCAGCCGGAATTGGAAAGAAATTCTGGGTGTGTTTATGTAAATACAGTTTGCCCCTGCTTTGCTTAGATGTATTAGCTATTCGGCTGTTACAATGGTGTTTTGCTCATTGTAATAAACTTGGCTGCTGTTGGGTCACAAATTGTGTTAATACTAATTGCAATGTCTGTAATTATTGGGGAAATACAAAAGAAGAAAGTCTGTGCTTAACCAAGCATAAAGGAGGGAAACAGTCTCAGTTTAAAGAATGAGATTCTGGGTTTGTGCATGTAAACACAGTTGACTCGGTTTGCTTAGGCCTGCTAGATATTCAACGGTTACAATGGTGTTTTGCCCATTGTAACTAATTTGGCAGTTGTAGGGTCACAAATTGTGTTAACACTAAATGCAAGAGTTGTGAGATATGATCAGCAATGCTTGCAGTTATTGTAGGAATGCAGAAAAGTCAGACTGAGTTTAACTCAGTTCAAAAGGAGAGATGCTGTTTGTGTAAAGGACCTTGGATGGACAAGGGCTCCTTTGACAAAGCTCTGTGAAGTTAAGTGGGGGAGGGTAGGACTCTGAATCAGCAGGCTGCATGTCCTCCATGCATGAGCAGGAAGACTGGTTCAATCTGTTTCTTCCTCCTGTTCTAATGAAAGAATTATTTTAAATTTACTTCAGTGGATGCTGTAATTTCTTGTGGTTGGATTGTGCTTTGAGCCAAGAGCTGAAATCACTAGGAGGTGACATCAGCATGTTTGGCCCACAGCCAAATCCATCACAAGCCAATGGAAGATGCGACAGGGGTTGGGCATGAGAAGGGGACATCTACATTGCTGGACTTAAGAACCCGAGAGGAAAAGGACATTGCCCAACCCAGTTGGGGTGGGACTGTTACTCATGGTTTTGGTTATGAACTCTGTTTGTGGTGTTTTCCCAAATTAATGACACGTTACTTCCTTCCATTCTTATTAAAAGTTTATTTTCTACACTCAGACTCTGTGATTGCGAGTGGGGAAGCATTGTGTTGTATGAATTTCCTAGGTTACTGGGAGCTTGAGCCAGATCTGTATTGGATGGATGGAAAGGAACGCTTAGATATTGAACAGAAGGGTTACAAAACCACTAACTTTGGAAATAAAAAATACCAATCACGGGTTTTTTGAAGTTAGAGCTTTATTTGCAAAAACTTGATAAGTAAGGGCAAGTCAGCTGTCCTGCTTAATGCACCACTAAATATTATGGGATCCAGAATGTAGCTCTTCTCGGTTTTACATTATCTCAGTCAGTATTTCTAGTGTGTCCAGAACAAAGTGAATTGCTTTTAGAAAAAACAGAACACTAAGCTGTGTGATCTCCTTAACAATAGACATTGAAATGTCATTTTATGTTTATATTAAAAACTTATTTCTAAAGATTTTAGGTATAACAAAGGATTGTATGTCTTACTAAGGTGGAGAGTTCTCTTAAAACTAGTTAATCAAACAGTCAGAAGTAAAGAACGGGAAACTCATTTGTCCAGCTATCTGGAAGAAAAGGGATGTTGTCCCTTTAAGGCTCTCTTTAAAGGAGAGCAGAGATGGACAGAAAAACTTTGGAAGCAAGTTTTTGTACTATCGTAATTAAAATGTGCATTTTAAATGTATTTTATTTTTAACTACATGTCTGAAAATCCTAGTATTTAAGTCTAAAGATGAATACTCAGATCGTGCATCTAAACATTTTGAGAGATGTGATTTAGATAATCTTCAGCAATAAACAAATTAAGTATTCAAATTTTTTTTAAACAATTACAGAACTGCACAACTGTGTTTTTTCACTAAGTTCAGAAACTGACAGTATATACCTTGGGACTGGCACATGCCTGTTAAATGGCTTCATTACCACTTAATGGCTTTTTCACAGGTTCAATGTTATGCTAAAAGGTCTGTGAGGTGGAAGGCTTTTCACTTTTAAATTAATAGATTCACGTGAGGGCAGGCAGGGGTCAGGGAGAGACTCACAAGGTAGCATGAGCCTGATGTGGGAGACTGCAGGAACTGTTAGAATAGGGCTGGGAAGAGGAGAGAGGTTGAGCACTAAAACCCAGGGAAGGCATTGCCTTCCATTGCCTCTTATACCCACTGCACATGTTGAAAAGAGTTGGATGTTTCTTAAAGAGACATTATTAAAGGAACAAGAGACAACTATCCCAGTGTATAAGAAAGATAGGAAGTATGGCAAGAGACCAGCCTGGCTTAAACAGGAGATCTTCAATTATATGAAACTCAAAAATGAGTCCTACAGAAAGTGGATGAATGTAAACAAGCAGCCATGTATGGACAAAATTAGAAAGATCAAGGCACAAAAGATTAAATTAACTAGAAACATAAAAGGTAACAAGAAAAAAAATCTATAAATAGCAAGACAAATCAAAATAAAAAGCAAGACAAAGACCAAGAACAGGATAGGCCTGTTACTCAATGAAGAAGGAAAACAATAGAAAATGTGGAAGTGGCAGAAGTGCTAAGTGACTTTTTTTGGTTTGTTTTCACCATAAAGGTTAGTAGCAATTGGGCATCTAACAGTGAATATTATGAAAATGAAGGAGGATCAGAGGCTAAAATAGGGAAAGATCAAATTAAAAATTATTTAGACAAGTTAGATGTCTTCAAATCTCGAGGGCCTAATGAAATACATTCCACAATGCTCAAGGAGCTTACTGAGGTAGTATCTGAGTCATTAGCAATTATCTTCAAAAATTCATGAAAGACAGCAGAGATTCCAGAGAATTGGAAAAGAGCAAATATAATGCCCATCTATAAAAAGGAAAATAAGGACAACCCGGGGAATTGCAGACATGTCAACTTAGCTTCAGTACCCAGAAAAATAATAGAGCAAATAATTAAGCAATCAATTTGCAAACACCTAGAAGATAATAAAGTGGTACGTAAGTCAGCACGGATTTGTGAAGAACAAATCATGTCAAACCAACCTAATAACTTTGACAGAGTAATAACCCTTGTGAATAGAGGGAAACAGTGGATGTGGTATATCTTGACTTTAGTAAGGTTTTTGATACTGTCTAGCATGAACTCTTTATTAACCAGGGAAATGCAATCTAAATTGAGGTATTATAACGGGGGTGCATAACTGTCTGGAAAACCATTCTCAGAGAGTAGTCATCTGTAGTTCACAGTCAAGCTAGAAGGACATATTAAGTGATGTCCCCGAAGAATTCGTTTTAGGTCCAGTTCTGTTCAATGTCTTCATCAATGATTTAGATATTGGCATAGAGACTACACTTTTAAAGTTTGCAGATGATAGCATGCTGCGAAGCAAGTGCTTTGGAAGATAGGATTAACATTCAAAATGATCAGGACAATATGAAGAAATGGTTTAAAGAAACAAAATGGAAAATGACTATTTAAAGAAGGAGTTCCACAGAAATGGATGTGGGGGTCATAGTTGATCACAAGCTATGGCTCAACAGTTCATAAAAAAAAATTCTTGGAGTGTTGTAAGAAAGACAGGAGAAGTAATTCTTTCACTCTACTCTGCACTGATTAGGCCTCAAGAGGAGTATTGTGTCCTGTTCTGGATGCCACATTTCAGGAAAGACATGGAGAAACTGGAGAAAGTCCAGAGAAGAACAACAAAAATTAAATATCTAGGAAATGTGACCTATGACAGAAGACTGAAAAAATTGGTTGTTTAATCTAGAAAGAAGTGAAGACTGACAAGGGACATGACAACAGTTTTCAAGCAGATAAAAAGGTTGTTACAAGGAAAAGGGAGAAAAATTATTTCTCCTTAACCATGGAGAACTGAACAGGAAGCAATGGGTTTAAATTGCAGCAATGGTGGTTTAGGTTGGACATTAAGAAAAACTTCCCAAAGGTCACAGTGGTTAACCACTGGAATAAAATGCCTAGGGAGGTAGTAGAATGTCCATCTTTGGAAACTGTTAAGATCAGGTTAGAAAACACTTACCAGGGATGGTCAAGATGGTTCTTGGTCCTGCCAAGAGTGCAGGAACTGGACTTGATGACCTCTTAAGTCCCTTCCAATCCTATGATTCCATGATTCTCTGTTAATTCAGCTCAGTCTTGTACTCTGTGTAGCTTTCTCCATTTAAAGGGAAGGGTTAATTCAGTAAGGTTAATTTGTAGGCCTCAAATAGGCCTTTTTCACATAATAGTGCTTCAATTTATGATGTATGTTCTCATTAAGTGGCGTCACCCAATAATCTTTTTAATCTGTCTCACCACTTCTTCAAATAAACCAAGTAGCTCTTTTCATATATAAAGGAAATAATGCTACTGTAGCGGTCTCCTTTATCAAAACAGGACAGAAGCAGTGGGCAGATCTCTACAAAAATAAAGTATTATATAATCAATCAAGAAAACTATGTGCCAGGATTTTAATGAAAGTTTTGCCACTACATTGAAATTTCAGTTGTATATTGTGCGTCTCATTAAATGAGCAGAGTTAAGCTAAAAGTGTGTAGATTTAGTAAGCACATGCTTCTCTTTGGCACAGAAATCAAATATAGTCTTAAAAGAAGTGATCACATGCTCATTCCTAGAATTTGCACAGACTCTACCTTCAATAAAGTGGCAGTGACTACTGACTTGATGCAGTCTGTAACGCAAATTTCCATCTGGGATGGCAAAGGTGCATAGCACCTCGGGCAATTTTAACTTGTATATCTACAGAACTTTTCCTATTTTTATTTATCTATTTTCAGAATACATATAGTTCAGGCAACAAGCTGTTTTATTTTTAATAGGTGAGTTCATACAAATGCTATGTGAATAAGATATAAAATATGAATAAGTGGAATCTTTGTATTCCTGTGAATTCTCTCTCTCAAAACCTGTTGAAGATATTATGTTAATATACTAGGACACTTATACAGTATTGCTCGGGCTCTTCTTGACAGCGGGTAGCGGTGTAGGAGTCAGAGCAGGGTTTTCAGGATGTGAGAGGCTCAGGGTAGGGGGTGAGGGGCTCAGGGTAGGGGATGACGGGGGCGTGGGTTCAGGACAGGTAGTCGGGGTACAAAAGTCAGGACAATGGGTTGGGAGGTGTGGGAGGCCTTAGGGCAGGGCATGGGGGCTCAGGGCAGGAGGTGGGGGCTAGCATAGGGCGGCATGGATGGCATGGCCCAGCCAGCGGCTCCTCTCTGGAGGGGGCAGGGGATATGCTGCCAGTCAGCCACTGCTCCCTGAGGCTGGGGTGCTTGTTGCCCCCTATAGTCATTCTGGGGTATAACTGTCCCAGTGTTTGCTGCCCCCCTGAGATCATTCATGAGTATTACTGTCCCTGCTATCACACCCCCTCTTTCTGTTTGATGAGACAATCACATTCCAGGCACATCCCACTGTCCTGGCACAACCAAACCCTGACCTTGCTTTAAGGTATGATAAGAGGAAGCTGCCTACCAAATTTGGCCTTGATAAGAAGTAGCTGATTTAGCTCACACCATTTAGGAGGAGTTCTTGAACAAATGGACTCATGGATAGGTGGACAGACACACAGAGAGATTCAAAACGCTCTCAAATATATAATAGATAAAAACTCTCTAATTTTCATTATTTTAACTTCAACTCCTATTCACAAACTCACATGCTTTGCATTATGTTACAAACTCACATGCTTTGCATTATGGTACTAATCAACTTCCACTGTATGACTTAAGGAAAATATTCTACTAATTAAAATGGAATCCTGATAGGGTGAGGCTTGTCTAATGACTAAATGTTTCTTCTTAACAGATCATTGTGTTGTATGATATTTGTCACCTCCTAGCAGAATACTGTTACCTGGGACACAAGATAGGCCGATCTTTCATTCAAAACTCATCTGTCCAGGAAGATAGTGATCTTACTTAAAATAATTTTTTTTAAAAAATTAAACAAAGTGTCTGGGCTATGGCCAAGGAATTATTTAAATGTGTGCAGACAGAGTAAAGGTCTAAGTTTTGTTTAAGATAATGAAACACACTTTCTATTATAAGGCAACTGTATTACAGTGTGTTATACAAGATTGTTTCTGCATTTTTACTCATTCTCTCACTTACTAGAATTTGACATTCAGTGACAAAGTTTAATTATTGAAGTTTTTTATCTAAATAAAAATGGAAAAGAGGAATTTGTCAGAAGAGTGAATTTAGGCAGCTATCAAAGAATAATGGAGAACACATTCCAAGGTGTTATTAAAAGTATTTAATGAACTTGGATTCATATAGTCTCACATTCTTGATATATCTTGGCTAACGGCCTAAACTCCCAATCCCAATTAGATGCTACCCTAAATGTTTCATAGCAGAAGGAACACAATGTTTTATAAAACAGCTTCTTGTTTTTGTACAGTTTCATAGTACCTCAGAGTTGGATGTGTTTCGAGCTCTGCAAAGGGTCCATCTGCACAGACTCTTACCTGAGAAATGGTGGGTGGAAGCAATAGGAGAGAAGCTATCTGAATGCTATGAACCTAAAGTGGAAGAGCCAAATACTCTCTTTGGATAGGTTTATGCACCCTCTTGTGGGTCAAATTACCATTAGACCTTGGACGCATTAGGGACAAAAAAATAACCAATGAATGGAGGAACTGTTTGTCAAAGCTGTTGTGCCTTTATGTTACCACAGAACTCCACAAAACCGGTAAAGACAGGTCCAAATCTTTCAGGGGGTAGCTGAGTTAGTCTGTAACTGGAAAAACTTAAAAAACAACGACGAATAGTCTAGCAGCACCTTAAAGACTAACAAAACATGTAGATGGTATCATGAGCTTTTGTGGGTACAACCTACTTTCAGATTCATCTGAAGAAGTGGGCTGTACCCACGAAAGCTCATGATACCATCTACATGTTTTGTTAGTCTTTAAGGTGCTGCTAGACTATTCGTCATTTTTTAAGGTCCAAATCCATCAGTTTTATCTCTTTTGTGCCATGTGGAATTAAGCAAGCAAATCTGCCATCCTTCTACAAAGGAATTTCACAAGCCAATTACGGAGGGAGAGGGAGGAATTCATCTTTGTATGCAAATTTAACACTGTTTCCCTGGGCTTGAACAAGGACATTAACTGGCTGACCCATTATAAAACTAGCCTTCCATACATTTAACACCTCATTTACATCAAAAGCTAAGTATGGGACACTTCCAGACCACTCAATTAGCCTCACTACTAGCACTGCAATTGACAAGTATTTCCCCCCCTTCTCTCTCCCTTCTTTTTCTGCTATAAATTCTGGGTTCCCCTTTTTTCCCATTCCAGCTCATCTGAAGAAGCAGATTTTGCCCATGAAAGCTCATAATACTATACCTACTTTGTGTTAGTGTCTAAAGTGCCATAGGACTACTCATTTTTAAAGTTACACACTAATACAGCTATCCCTCTGAGACTTTGTATCTGCTGGTGGGATAACTAAAAAGAGCTATGGCTTTATCCACTAATTTCAATTTCACTCAGCATATGAATCTGAAATTGGCTCTACAAGATTTGTATCACACAACTGAATAGTTTTGTATTCAAAAAAGTACTTATTTCTGTATTTAAACTCAGGATACAGCGGAAATATATATGACGTGACAGGAAGAAGAGCTAATAAAAATCTAAATTAGAGAAGAGTTTACTGATGTGTGAAATATTAAAAATTAAGCAAGAGAATGAGAATAAAGCATGACTAGCTAAGAGGAACTATCTCGTTATTAGACCTTCCTTTCACAGGGAGAAGGTGAATGCCTGCCTGTGAATTCAATGGGAGTTGAGGATACTTTGCAATATATGTCTCCTATAGATCCTTGTTCAAGGAATGAAACTCATGTTACCTTCATGAGTCGCCAGGAGGGCTTTGGCTTCCTCGACCATCGGATGCTATTCCAGAAAGGACTGCTAAGCAGGGATGGCGTCCACCTTACGAGGAGGGGGAAGACCCTATTTGGATACAGAATGGCTAACCTAGTGAGGAGGGCTTTAAACTAGGTTCGACAGGGACAGGTGAGCAAAGCCCACAGGTAAGTGGAGAACATGGAGACCTGGGAAATGGGTCGGAAATGGGAGAGAGCATGGGCTACAATGGCAGAGAGAAAGGAGGGTCAGAGCAAAACTGGGAGGCAAGGTCAAATCAGGATCTTAGATGCCTATATACAAATGCGAGAAGTATGGGAAATAAGCAGGAAGAACTGGACGTGCTAATAAATAAGTACAATTATGACATTGTTGGCATCACAGAAACTTGGTGGGATAATACACATGATTGGAATGTTTGTATGGAAGGGTACAGCTTGCTCAGGAAGGATAGACAGGGAAAAAGGGAGGAGGTGTTGCCTTATACATTAAAAATGAACACACTTGGAGTGAGGTGGAGATGGACATAGGAGACAGAAGTGTTGAGAGTCTCTGGGTTAGGCTAAAGGGATTAAAAACAAAGGTGATGTCATGCTAGGAGTCTACTACAGGCCACCTACCCAGGTGGAAGAAGTGGATGAGGCTTTTTCAAACAACTAACAAAATCATCCAAAGCCCAAGATTTGGTGGTGATGGGGACTTCAACTATCCAGATATATGTTGGGAAAATAACACTGCAGGGCACAGACTATCCAATAAGTTCTTGGACTGCACTGGAGACAACTTTTTATTTCAGAAGGTTGAAAAAGCTACCGGGGGGAAGCTGTTCTAGATTTGATCCTAACAAATAGGGAGGAACTGGTTGAGAATTTGAAAGTGGAAGGCAGCTTGGGTGAAAGTGATCATGAAATCATAGAGTTCACAATTCTAAGGAAGGGTAGAAAGGAGAACAGCAAAATAGAGACAATGGATTTCAGGAAGGCGGATTTTGGTAAGCTCAGAGAGCTGATAGGTAAGGTCCCATGGGAATCGAGACTGAGGGGGGAAAAACAACTGAGGAGAGTTGGCAGTTTTTCAAAGGGACATTGTTAAGGGCCCAAAAGCAAGCTATTCCGATGTGTTGGAAAGATAGAAAATACGGCAAAAGACCACCTTGGCTTAACCACGAGATCTTGCATGATCTAAAAATAAAAAAGGAGTCACATAAAAAATGGAAAGTAGGACAAATTACAAAGGATGAATATAGGCAAACAGCACAGGGATGCAGGGGCAAGATTAGAAAGGCAAAGGCAAAGAATGAGCTCAAACTAGCTACAGGAATAAAGGGAAACAAGAAGACTTTTTATAAATACATTAGAAGCAAGAGGAAGACCAAGGAGAGGGTAGGCCCACTGGTCAGTGAGGAGGGAGAAACAGTAACAGGAAACTTGGAAATGGCAGAGATGCTCAATGACTTCTTTGTTTCGGTCTTCACCGAGAAGTCTGTAGGAATGCCTAACATAGTGAATGCTAGTGGGAAGGGGGTAGTTTTAGAAGGTAAAATAAAAAAAGAACAAGTTAAAAATCACCTAGAAAAGTTAGATGCCTGCAAGTCACCATGGCCTGATGAAATGCATCCTAGAATACTCAAGGAGCTGATAGAGGAGGTATCATCTTTGGAAAATCATGGGGGACAGGAGAGATTCCAGAAGACTGGAAAAGGGCAAATATAGTGCCCATTTATAAAAAGGGAAATAAGAACAACCCAGGAAACTACAGACCAGTTAGTTTAACTTCTGTGCCAGGGAAGATAATGGAGCAAGTAATTAAGGAAATCATCTGTAAACACTTGGAAGGTGGCAAGGTGATAGGGAACAGCCAGCATGGATTTGTAAAGAACAAATCATGTCAAACCAATCTGATAGCTTTCTTTAATAGGATAACGAGTCTTGTGGATAAGGGAGAAGCGGTGGATGTGGTATACCTAGACTTTAGTAAGGCGTTTGATACGGTCTCGCATGATATTCTTATCAATAAACTAGGTAAATAGAACTTAGATGGGTCTACTATAAGGTGGGTGCATAACTGGCTGGATAATCGTACCCAGAGAGTAGTTATTAATGGTTCACAATCCTGCTGGAAAGGCATAACAAGTGGGGTTCCTCAGGGGTCTGTTTTGGGACCGGCTCTGTTCAATATCTTCATCAACGATTTAGATATTGGTATAGAAACTACGCTTATTAAGTTTGCAGATGATACCAAGCTGGGAGGGGTTGCGACTAATCTGGAGGATAAGGTCATAATTCAAAATGACCTGGAAAATTGGAGAAAGGGTCTGAGGTAAATAGGATGAAGTTTAATAAAGACAAATGCAAAGTGCTCCACTTAGGAAGGAACAATCAGTTTCATACATACAGAATGGGAAGCGACTGGGAAGGAGTATGGCAGAAAGGGATCTAGGGGTTATAAGGAGGAGGGAGAAAACTTGTTCATCTTGGCCTCTGAGGATAGAACAAGAAGCAATGGGCTTAAACTGCAGCAAGGGAGGTTCAGGTTGGACATTAGGAAAAAGTTCCTAACTGTCAGGGTAGTCAGACACTGGAATAAATTGCCCAGGGGAGGTTGTGGAATCTCCATCTCTGGAGATATTTAAAGAGTAGGTAAGATAAATGTCTATCAGGGATGGTCTAGACAGTATTTGGTCCTGCCATGAGGGCAGGGGACTAGACTCGATGACCTCTCGAGGTCCCTTCCAGTCCTAGTATTCTATGATTCTATTATTCTAGTATTCTATTCATAGCAAGGGTTATTTCTGAATCTAAATATCAATTAGCTTAATTCTATCAATCTGTGAGAACCTCTCTAGTCCGGCACACTCTGGTCCAGCAACATCTGTGGTTCAACAAGTTTTTAATTATCCAGATGTTCACTTATCTTGGGTATGGCCAAATTTACTGTGGTCAAGTCCCAAGGATGCTGGACTAGAGAGTTTTCAACTTTGAGTGTGAATATTTAATGAAGATTCTGTTATGGGAACAATTCTAATCAAAAAGAGGAAAAAAGAACCATAAACTATACTTGTATAGGTCAGACTGAATAAAGTAAAAAAAATGGTCTGAAGCATAACTAAAATAATGTGAATGTTGTTATTTAGACAATAAATATTCTTTTCAGATAATGTGGGAGTTTTATTAAACATACAGATCAGGCACATATAAAATTCAGAGAGTCTTCATAGGTCAGCTGTTCATTGCATTGAACCTTTTCTGCAAATGCATTCATTATTGTGTATGTAATGTGTGTGTAATGCATTATGTGTGTGTAATGCAAGAAAATCTATTCAGTAATTATCTTTTTAAGAATTATCTAAACACAGGCAACAGTACATCATGAATAGAATGGATATGATAGAGGCTTGAAGAGGGGAACATAGAGGGTTATTTGTAAACACCTTTTTTTCCAGTTTTCATAATATCAGAAATAAGGGACATAGGGATATTCAATTAAATTGAAAGACAACTTTTTTTTTCACATGATACATACAAAACCAGTGGAACTCATTGTCACAAAATAGCATGAAGTCAAAACTTGGAATAAAAAAATGCATTTGGATATTTATAGAATAATGGGAACCACCAAACTATTTTTTTTTTTAAACATAAACATTGCTGTTAACTTAAATCCTTATGCCGTAAGGCATAAGCCAATCAATAAGTGTCTGGGATTAAAAATAAATTCCCCCTTTTGTAAGGTGTGCAAACAAATTCTTTAACAAGGTTTGCTAAACCTTTCTATGACCTTATGCAATCAGCCATTAGTAGAAAGTGAGTGCTTGACTAGATGCACCACTAGCTTGACTCGGTATTGCAGTTCCCAAAACAACAATCTAGAACCCAAAGATATCCATCTTGAACATCTTATGGGTTATTAAATAATCATGTCCTTCTTTGATCTTTCTGTGCTTTTTCATTGAAGCCAAATTTGTCATGTGCTCTAGCTGCTATCACCACTAGTGGGTGTTTCTCTTATACTGAAATTGGCCTTGTTTAAAGAGATGTTATACAGACTGTCCCATGCTATTGAACAGAGATACTGGAGCAACTCTGTGGTTGCTGGTATCTAGAAGAGCTCAAGAAGTAAAGTTATCTTTTCTGGAGCTTGAATTCAGAGAAACTTTCTGGCTGCTCTTTACACCACCAGTACAAATGCATGTTCTAGCATCTGTGAACACCGAAGTACCCATATTAACACAATGTTTGTTGTCTTCTGGGTGATCATGATTTATCTTACAAAATAAAATTTATGAGATTGTCTGGAGGGCTTTGGCAATTTTAAAGACACATGCATAATTTTATCTATTTTCCCCCACAATATGCTTATTATACTCATTATTCAAACAACACCAAACTCAAACTTTATTTATAAGTTGCATGAATATTTAAAAAATCCAAAACAGAGTCCACCATCTATTTATAATTCTCCTTTTCTACAATATCTATGGATATATATAGCTCAACCATATTGCTACTGGTAGTGGTCTGAGTGGGGTATGATTAAAAAAGATAATGACCAGAGCATTAAATCATGATCCACTGAAGTCAACAGCAAGACTCCCATGACTTCTGTGTTATTAGAATTTGGCCCTTTAACACATAGTTTTAGCGGTGGATAAGACTTTATCCAGGAGCCGTACATGGATATGAATGTTACCTATAGCTGTAAATACCCCAAGATCCCACCTTCAGTGCTTCAGAAGGAAGTTGTGGTGGAAGAAGTAGTGTATGATTTTGAAATTACTCATGTTCTAACATATATATTATTGAAAGGCTAACAGAGTAAAAGACTGTACCTTAATTAAGTGGGGGAGTGCTGGCCTGGGCTTACCTGAGCTCTGCATTACAGCCAGGGCGGGGGGTGGGTGTGTGGGGAATGAAGGCAGAGATGAAGGCAGAGACTACTACAAAGAGGTGGATGGTATGCAGCTTTGCAGCACTGACTCACCCCCTCAGCAATGTGAGGTCCAAAAAGGTATCAAAGTACATGCCCTGGACAAGGGAAGCCTCTTTGTTCCATGTAGCAAACAAACACTTGCCCTCCCTCCCCTAGTGGAGACAAACATCAGATTGAGTTAGGAACTGCTGTGGGCCTGGTGCTAGTTGCTCCTTTTTAAAGAGGGCTGGGAAGGAATTATTCCTGTACCACCAAATTGGCTTTGGTGGCAGTAAGGTTTTATTGCCTTCCCCACAGCGAGTGTTCAGTGGACACACTTCATAGGAAGTCATCCAGGGACCAGATAAATGACCTGGTAAGGGACTTAAAAAGAGGTACTGGATAAAGGAACAGGATGGGGGAGGGAGGGTTTGGGATCTCCTCTGATCGGGACAGTTGGGAACCAACCTTCCTCTCCCCCCATTCTCATAGCCTACCTTAGCCCTCCTTCAAGGTTGGTAAGGTCCAAGCCATGGGTTGGCTGGATAAAGGGGGGCTGGTGGAGCCTTGGAAAATGATTTGAAGAAACTTGGATTTGCTTGCACCGTACATTTTACCTGCCAGACATCTATATTATAAAGTTGCGGCCTGATTGACACTCATACGGAGTGTCTCCCTGTCCTCCTTTTGGCATACCCGGACAATGAAGAGGGAGAAGCACAACCTGTGTCTAAAAAGGACTGATAAAAACAGAAACACCTTTGGAAAAGTAGATCATTGCCTAAAATTCCCTCATCGCTTCAAGAGCTAAAAGCTAGATATTTGTGTACAACTAAAGGGGGAAAATGATGGACTCTCTCCAAACAAGTGAGAACTGGCAGGTCTGCAGAGCTCAGCGCTGTCTCCATTGCCAAGCAGCATGCTTGATACAGAAGACTCATGCATCAGGTGTCCAAATCACACTTGTATTTCGCTCTGCATAAATCTCACACAGAGAGATATTGACAAGGTTTGTTTTATGCCAGTACAAGAGCTCCAGAAATATTGCTCTGATGGCAACTGAGAAGACAATGTTGGCAGCTAGAACAGCATGGGCGTGGTTCTAATTTTTGCACCAGATATTCAGCTCCTACAACAAACCACCCTGCCAGTCACCACCGTGCCTCACCTCTAATCCAGCAACATTTCTGTGGGATGTCCCAAGAGCTTCAACATCCTAAGCAGTCTTTTCTGTGCTGTACTAGCAAATCTAATGCATGTTGACCTAGGCATTACTGCTGCTTTTCGGCTCTAGAGCAGCTCCTTTGTTTTTGTAAAATGATCAATATAATGAAACCTGTCACATGCCAAGCCATGTTCAAATATGTTTTAATATGCCATGTGTCTAGTGTGTTATGCACTTTTATTCTGTTTCATGTTCTGCATTCACTGGTATACAAATGTTTTGTTGTATTCAATTCTGCTACAGTTTAATTGATTTTGTCATGTCTGGATAACTTCCCATTCAGAAATGTATTTTGCTGAGATCCTCTGACTCCATTCAGATCTACTTGGCAATGTAGGGATAAATCATGTGTCCAGAGAAGATCCCGAGTAACCAGATAGTGTGCTGAGAAAATGAGGGCAGGGGAGCAGCTTGCACCTATATAACTCATGCATCCCTGCACTCCAGGTTTGGAAACAATCTGTAAGTCTAGATCTTGCCTCTGCCTGACCCAGAAGAACTATATCAGAACTTTCAGGGCCATACCTGCCCACAGGATTGGCCATGATGTGTGGATCTGCCCCTAAGTGAAAGTATATCTTCTTGCAAAAGATTTGTCCCTACATTCAGTGTCATCTTCCATTGTCAGCTACACCAGTTCACCTATTTATTGAGTAAACAAGGATTCCTCATTGTATCAGAGAATGGAATTGGGCCTGTACTATTGTACCTCAATTAATCATGATCTCCAGACATTTAGTTTTTAACATCTGTTCTCCAAACAAGTGTGTGTATACAGTGACAGAGGAAGGAATGTCTACATATTTAAAGTATAAACTTAAAAAACAACAAATAGTCTGGTAGCACTTTATAGACTAACAAAACATGTAGATGGTATCATGAGCTTTTGTGGGCACAGCCCACTTCTTCAGATGACCGGAGTTTTAAAGTAGTTCCACTCAGGAGCGGCCCGAGGCCGGCTGCGGCAGCTGGTGCCCCAGGTGGAACGCGCGATCAGCGCCCCCGGGTGCCCCGTTGAAGGCATGACGTGATCGGGCGCCCCGGCACCTCGTGATGTCATCATCGGGCGCCCTGGGTGCCCCGTTGAAGGCGGCGCCCTAGGCGACCGCCGAGTCTGCCTATGCTCACGGGCCGCCCATGGTTCCACTGTACCTTTGCATCTTGACCATGCCCTCTATGAGTAATTCTCCAGCACTGAACCTACCCCATGCAATTTTTTAAAAATAAACATTCAGAATTCATCCCAGAAGGGAAAGAAATCAGTTCTGAGAATTAATGAGGACTTACAGATCTACTGTCATGGAGTTGGACTGTTTATCCACTTGTGAAATCCCTACAGCATATTACTGAGTGACCTATGCTACAGGGTACTCAAGAATCTTTTGCATTAGTGCCTCCAAGTCCTTTTCATTGATACTATGGTTGCTTGCTTCCCTATTGCATTAGTGGCCTCTCCAATCTGCCCACCACTATGGTGCCACATCCACTTTGGCTGCAGATTCACTACATGGAAAAGCTTTGTCATAAAATGTGCACTGCAATCACTTCTTTCAGGCTTCTCCTTGGCAATAAATTTTGAAAAGAACAACTTTTCACACAGAAAAAAACGCGTACTTGAAAATGTTTTCTGACATTTCTTGACAAATGTGCTAGGGAGGCAACTAAAAATCACTCCACTTTTTTTTAAAGCAAAGAATCCTTGGGGGAAAAAACCCCACATTTTCCAACATATTGCACATCAAAACATTTTCCCTACTATGAAGTTCTCTATATCATCGTACTTTTTGACTTCCTGATTCACTGGACTGATTATACCATAAAAGAGTTTCCCCTTAAACAGCTAAATGATATACAACATATTGCAGCTAAATCTGAATTCTACCAAATCAACTGGCATAGTTAATCAAAGAAATGTATATTCCTCTCCAAATAAAATGGTGGATATTTTCTCCTTTCTGATTATACAGTTGCATGAAGTTTGATTCAGTGTGTATTTTCATGATCATGTGCAGCAGCCAAGAGAAGCCTAGCTGCTCTACTCCTATAATTTTGTTTACAGTATGCTTTAAAATGTTCCTAGATAACACCTCTATTTGTCAGTGACACAGCGGGAAGTAAATGAAAATGTTTATTCAGACCCCTCAGCAGAAAGAACTCCCTTAATCCACTCACTGATGAGATAACACTGTCGGATTACAATAATCAACTAGCAACATGTCCTCTATTAGGGCATTAAAGCCATAGCATTTCATACCCACTAGGAAATGTTCCTTTGCTTACATACTATGGTGACAGACTTTCACTCCTTTGAGATCATATTTTGCAACCCACACAGATCCCTCAAATGGTTTCTGTACCAAATAGCTAATAAAACAATTAGTCCTGTGGCACCTTAGAGACCAACAAATATATAGATTCAGAAGCTTTCATGGATAAAAACCACTTCATCTGATGAAGTGGGTTTTACCCACAAAAGTTCATGATTCTATATATTTTGTTAATTTCTAAGGTGCCACAGGACTACTCATTGTTTTTAAAGTTACAGACTAATATGGCTACCTCTCTGAGACCAGAGCTAACATAGACTAAATAATGCAATTTAGAAAAACTATAACTAAAAGAAAAAATTGTTTGCAGTGGTCACCATTGATTTAAGTAGTGGAACAATGAAGAGACAGATGTTAACAACACAGTAAAGCTTCTAAGCTTCCTCATAGGGAAAATATTACAATGAGCAGCTTGTGAAGAACTCTTATTTAAATGTAGATGCAAATCTCCAATAATTCCTCCTAAAATCTTTTAAAATAGCTATTAGCGTATAATGACCTTTTAAAGTGATTGGTGTGAGGATTCCACCCCCTGAGCTAAGGAGGGTAATGTCCACTGACTAAAGCAATGGAGGATTTCTCTTTTGGTTATGGAATTTTAAACTTTTGTTATAATAAATGCAGTGAAGACCGGGGAGGGGGAGGGGGGAGAGTTTAGATAATTCATTCAAACTTGGCTTTTTTCCATGCACTTTTCTAAAGAAAATTTGAAGTGTCAAAAATACATATCTGGTGCTCATTATTAAATGCTAAATACCACAGTGTTTTGAGCTGCCTTGTGGCCATTGTAAAGAAAACAGGTGTTCTGATAGATTATAAAGTGTGAGTCAGATGATGTGTAGAACAGAATTTTAATGAAGCTGCTAGCACAGTAGTCTGACTAGCCTTTTGAACATGATGCTAAAACACTGAAAGTAGTCTTAAAAAGAGACAAATAGCAGTAACACAACTCAAAAATCCTTACCAGCATATACCAAGGGAATGTGACATAGGAAGTCATTAAGCAAGGTATAACACCACCACCACCACTGAAATGGATTATGGTATGGTCTGTAGTAGATATAGGCATGAGTTAAACATTATGGGCAAGATTCTCAACTAAGGCTATGAAGGCAAAAATATTTAGGGGGGAGGATTTGGGTATGATTCAAAGGAGATGTAAAATTCACCTTTGCTTTCCCTTAATCCTTGAGTTATTTTCTGCAAGGCTCTTCTCCGGAGCAGTCTAAGTGGTGGTCTACTTTAGGGGCCAAAACAGATGAACATAGAGAAGAGACATCCTGGATAAGTCACTTTCTTGCAGCTTCCCCATACTAGCTGGTGTAGGAGACTGTAAATTGACACATGATCCCCACACGTAGCAGTGAACCTCCCCAAAGCCAGACATGATAATTCTGCAGTGTAAAACAGCCTCAACATACCAAAATAGTTGGCTGTACAACCGTCCAAATCACCCCTATGTATTAATTTTCAGCAAAGACTCAAAACAATTTTGAAAGTTTAAACAGCACCATTTCATAACTGACTTTAAAAAAAAAACCTGAAAAAGTAAATATCCTCTTTTAAGTTTTGCATCTCAGAAAAGTTTCTCTCATTCACAGCAACTTTTCCACAAACAACATCAAAAATACCAAAGGAACATAGTGTTTCTGAGAGATAAACTGTGCTTGAAATGGAAATCTAGGCCATCACCCTTCAAACACACCACTGCGCTACTTTACTCACATGAGTTGGCAAAGGGATAGAGTAAGCTTTCACACATGAATAAATGTTTGCAGGATCAGGGACTGAGTTACATCCTTAAGCAGTGATCCTGCAAAGATTTACCTGGATACTTACTATAAAGCATTTGAGCACACTCACTGACTTTTTCAATGAACTAAAAATAGGGTTGCCGGATAGTTTCAACAAAAATACTGGACACACTTGACACTACATCACAATCTACATTACATCTTATTTAGAAAATACCGGACATTTACATTTTCTCATTTATATTTTTTCAATTTGTTTCCCAAACAGAAGGCTCAAATACTGGACTGTCCGATTCAAAATCGGACACCTGGCAACCCTAAAAATTAAGTATGTGTCTAAATCTATATCTTTACAGACTTTTATTATCGTTTCACTCCTGAATCTGATAACTTAGGGTACGTCTACACTTGCCCCCTAGTTCGAACTAGGGAGGCAAATGAAGGCGACCGAAGTTGCTAATGAAGCGCAGGATTTAAATATCCCACACTTGATTAGCATAGTCGCGGCCGGTCGCCACTTTGGAAATTGACTAGCCCGATTTAACTTGCTACGTATAGACGCGGTACTCCGAGAAAACCCCCCTAACTCAAATTAACTGGTACTCCTCATTGTATGAGGAGTACCAGTTAATTCTCCTCATTGTATGAGTACCACCAGTTAATTCGAGTTAAGGGGTTTTTCTCGGAGTACTGCATCTATACGCAGCAAGTTAAATCGGGCTAGTCAATTTCCAAAATGGCGACCGGCCGCGACTATGCTAATCAAGCAGATATTTAAATCCAGCGCTTCATTAACAACCGATCATTTGCCTCCTAGTTCGAACTAGGGCAAGTGTAGATGTACCCATACATATTATGCTATGATTAAAAACATAGTTCCTCTTTATATGTACTCATTATTTTAATATAATTTCTTTTATTACCCTGTTAATTACACAATTTATCAATGGTTTTGTGCCCTCTATGAGTCAAGAATACCCCATCAATCGCAATGCAGTGTTTCTGCAAATACCTATTGTGTGCTTTGATTAACACAGAAGTTAAGTGCTCCAATTTTTTACTTCCCACACATCCTCAGACATATGTTGTTTATTTTTTAAACTTTAAAAAGTGAGCATTGAAATTACTTCTGTTACTTGTAAGTGAGGATTTCTGTAACTTGCTTTTAGAGACAACATGCATTTGGGCTTCTGCCTTTCAGAGATCATTAGTGAGAGATGACACAGCATTATGGGAAAAGAAAATCTGCTCATCATCACAACTGCCAAACTAAAAACTTCATGAATAACATTAAAACAGGAGTGTGTGTCACAATGTGCTATTCAAATGTAAGCCTTTCTTTAAGTCACTCATGGAGAGTTTGTTTACACTGAAATTAAGGACACAAGATTGTAACAGGTTGTCAGGCCCTAGAATCTAGTACAGAAAGGCAGAATTATTCTGCTGATTTTCCTTGGCAGGCAGATCAATTAAGGTCTATTACTTCTAATCTAGGTATACAGAAAGTTTTGAGTATCTCTCTCATACTCAACAAGAAAATTACTTGAGTCCTCATTGTTATGTGGCCATGAAAAAAAGAAAGGAAATATGATCCTTGAATGCATCAGGTAAGGTATTTTCAATAAACAGAGGGAAAATGAATGCATGTGTACAGGACACTGGTAAAACCTTATCTGGAATATTTGTACAATTTTAATCACTCACATTCAAGAAACAGAAGTTCAGATTAGAACACCTGCAGAGAAGGGCTACTAGGATGATCAGGGGAATAGAGAGCCAATTATATGAAAGAAGACTTAAAGATCTTGGATTGTTTAGCCTAACCAATGCATCTGGGGATAACTACCACCAACGGAAAAAACTATTTAAACGACCATGTTGGCACAAGAACCAATGAATATAACCTGGCTGTTAATAAATTTGGGCTGGAAATGAGAAAGAGAGATTCTGGAATAGCTTCAAATAGGAATAGTAAGTATGAACAACCTAAATAACTTTTAAAATAGGGCTTGATAAATTCATAATTGGTATTATATGACCTGTTTGCCTGAAATAGCAGGGGGCTGGAGTTGATGGTCTCCAGTCCTATGTTCCTGTTATGGAGAAGAAAACGGGCAGGGAAAGAGCCCTCCCACCCCATTTAGAAGCACAACCTGTGATAATCCCAAAGAGGAGAGATTCTAAAGGGAAACGTGTTCAGTCAGGCTGCTATCCATTTTACCCAGTTCAGCTGACCAGGGCTTCCTTCAGGTGGGAGTGTCTGCGGGTTTTTGCAAAAAGAGTAAAACCAAACAGACTTGCAAAGCCAGGGCACAGAGCCAGGTTTTGAAAACCGAAATGGTCCACGTGTGCAGCAATATTAGGTCACTCTATCTGGTAGGGAACTGAGTAGAAGTTTACCGTGCCACTGCTCTTGCTCTGTTTGTACTATGCATAAGTAGAGATAGCTTCAGCTTCCTTGAATGTCTATGATCTCCTCTAGTAGGTGTAGACGGATGACTAGTCTTACTGAGAACAATTTCTTATTAGTACAACCCATAAAACATAGGACTTTTTTAAAAATGAAAGACTTCTATTTAAAAAAAAAAGATTACATCATTGAATAGGTATATTTTTGTTTCTTAGTTTTACTGTTGTTTTCTTTGGGTTTAATTTTTCTTTTGGATTTAGAGGTCTGGTTGGGTTTAGGTGTTAAAAGGAAAATGTCAACTCAAATTTGGCGTCAAACAAGATTTTAGGACATTTAACAGAAATCTTTCCATGATTACTCTTGTTTCCAATTCATTGTTTTAAAACAATTAAAACAGTCCCCTGAAGTGTTACAACCTCATCATCGCAGCATGAAGACTCTGAAATTGAAACTGGTTATCAGCAAAGTAAAATTGATTTCCAAACTGAAAAAAGGACAAAAAGAAAACCAACAAAAAATAGAAAACCGGATTGTTAAGATGCTTTCAGTTTTTGTAATTCAAGGTAGTAACCAAGGGAAGGATCTGTGTGTAAAATATAAGGAGCAGCTCCAAAGACTACAATGGAGCTAAAATGATTTATGCCAGTTGAGTATCTATTCCATCACGGAACGTGAATGTTTAGTGATAAGGTTGAGAATATCACTTTTAGGTAACAGACCTTAGTTATATTTTTAAGGACAAAAAATTGAACAAGTAGGGCACATTGAGTTAATACACAAACAAATTTGCCACACCCCCACACTTTCCAGTCACATTGTAATTAACTCATGTGACCTATGCCTGTGATTTGAACACACTACAATCCAAATGAAAAGTATGAATTGTTCCATCAATTATATGAAGAAAACTCCCATGCACTTTGAACTTCAGTATTTTGTGCCCTCTGCTGCAAATAAGGAGCACTTCCCAAGAGGTATTTAGCACTCTCCAGTTCCCTTCAAGTCAACTGGAGACAATAGGAACTGAGGGTGCTAACTCAGCAAAACAAAGGAGACAACCAGCACTTTGCAAATTGAGCCATTAATCAATCACTGTTTTGTTTTTTCTAAGGACTTCAGGGTTTTGGTATTTCAGCACAAAATGGACATTTGAGGCACTTTACAGTCAGGTGCAAAATATATATACTGCAGAAAATATTGTTAGAAATACTCTGAATAGTCAGTCAGGTGGATTTAGCAAACAGCAGTATTTCAGCGAGAGAGCCACAGGAAGTTATCTTAAGAGGTTCTGAGATACCTTTCCTACATAGTGTATATGAGATCAGAGGATAGATCTCTGAGAAGAGGAAAAGAACCCTGAATATGAAATATTTTCCCCTATGTTATCTTAAGGCTAGCAAGAATTCAGAAGATATTCTAGGAACCTCCTTTAACCGAGACATTCATTTTGACAATAGTTTTCTATACCAAGATTTTTATTATTTTTTCCAAGAATAAAAATCCCTTGCTTCTAAACTAGTTAAATTTAACTAAATTTTTTCCTCAAAATCCATGCTTTTCTGCTTGTTTCCATAGTAATTTGTTCAAGTGTGTGGTCACTTTTGTGACATTCTATGCCATGGGTGGGGAACCATTTTTGGGTTGAGGGGCTGCTGAACTACAGAAAAATCAGTCGGGGGCTGCACACAAGTAAGAAGCACAAAAAACCCCCAAACCCCTCATTCTCCACATTCTCCTCCCTAGGGGGGCCCAGCCAAGTAGATTTTGTGTGCTCCGGTCCCGTGGTGGGGCGGCGGAGGGGCTGGAGCACCAGTGCAGATGCCCCAATGCTGGGGCGGCTGAGCCTTGGGGGCCGGATCCAGGCAAGCAGGGGGACACATCCGGCCCCTGGGCCTGAGGTTCCCCGTCCCTGTTCTAAGCCTTGGGGGAACACTCTGTAAGCTCCATTATTCCTCATTTACATGTAATTGCGATATTGCAAATTAATAAGACTATGATTTAGTTATGGGTATTTTTAGTAAAAGTCATGGACAGGTCACAAGCAATAAATAAAAATTCATGGCTTCTGACCTATCCATGATTTAATCATGTTATGTTTAGTATACATCTTGGGGTGGCAATGCTGGAGGGGGAGGGACATTAGCAGGCCCATTGCTGGGGGAACAGAGGTCAGTGGCAATAGCAGCCAGAAGATACAGACCATAGTTGCTCAACCTGCCCTGGGACCACAGCCAAGGGCTGCCAGATCAGCGAGTGGTAGTTCCAAGGACCACCTGAACAGCTGGCCCCAGAACTAGTCCCTAGGGTCAGCCACATTGGCTCCTGCAGAAATCACAGAGGTCATGAAAAGTCATGGAATCTATGACTTCTGTGACCTCCGTGACACACATGGAGCACTATATGAAAAACATGCCGTATAAGGTAACAGAAGGGTCTAAAAGAGAATCCAGTGACTCCATGCTTCATTTTTTTCTCCTTTCCCCATCCCACCTATGCTGCAAGCAACAAGAACATTCAGAAGATGATAGATTCCAACACAGAAGAGTTGCACAGGTTTAAGAGACAAACCTATGTATTAAGGACTGTAAGATCTAGGATGATGATGTTTGATCTAAGTACTGTCTAGTGTGATAAGGGTTAAGGTTTAAACTGAATGCTTATATTGTATTTTCCTTGGTAACTATCTCTAACATTTTGCCTATCATTTAAAACCCATCTTTTGTAATCAATTTACTGTTTATCTTTACCAGTAAGGTTGTCTGAAGGACATAGTAAATCTGCTCAAGTTTAGAAAGGCTGGTGTATATCCACTTTCCAAGGATGAAACAGTGAACCCGTTAAACTTACATTGCTCGGGAATGGGTCTTGAGAAGTGCAAATCAGTATATTCCTGAGGTACAAGGGTTGGCACTGGGGGGATTTAGCAGGTGCTCTTCTCTGTGTGTTTTGTGAGTGGCTCTGGGAGGATTCATGCAATTTAGCTGGGTGTGGAGTTCCATGTGCAGTTATGCTGAGTGACAACAGCACGTGACAACAGCACTTAGTAGAGTTTGCTGTTCCTCACTAGCAAGGCACCACGAGAGACAGTTCAGGCTGGAGATAAGGGGACACATCAGTTCCACAGACCCAAGCTGCACCCCGGATATCTCCTCACAATTCCCTTAAAGACATTTTTGATTTTCACATGATTGTGTTATGTGTACATATACACCCATCCTTCTATTCTGAGGATGGCCAGTCTTTCAGTTTTTGTCAAGATTAATAATGATAAGGAGATTTGGCACGATAAATTAAAACATATGCTCTCAAAGGGCCTGATCCTCCTCTTATTTAATTCAGTGAAAACAATTCCCAATAGTGCAGGATCAGGTCCAGAGTGTGTTCATGTTCTGAAGTCTAAGCATTAGTGCAGCTTAGATATAGTTACATTATATTTTGAAATAACTCTATTATAAATGTTGCACACTAATCACTTGCCTACAGAGAGTAAGTAGGAGTTTGACAGTGTTGCCAAAGAAATGTCAGTGAATGAAACCTAAGTGCCTACATTTACTATTGAAGAACAATAACCTCTTCTAATTACTGTGCAGAAGTTATCGCTCTCATGTTGTAAACACCTAACAAGCAGTTAACCCTTTAGATGTGGTAAGTGTTCACTCCTCAAAATTGAATGAAAATGCCAGTGGAATGGTGCCTTAAAAGAAAGATTTGTGGTTTAACAGTGATTATATTGCATAGAGAGTCAATTCTATACTTTAGTAAGAAGTGCACAGATTTGCAAGGAAATAATCTTGTTATAGCATTTTCATTTTTGTTCACTTTCCATAACACATAAAAGACTAATCAAAGGAAAAGTCTTTATATACCTTTGATTTTATTTTCACACACAAAAAATCCTTTGGGGATATCTGCTTCATGCCCATTTCTTTAAAAATCAATTGCTTCACTTATCTTTAAGTAAATAAAAGATGAATGCTAACTATCCCAAAGGAATGTTTATTTCCCCCCCCCCCCCCAGTAGTATCTAAGATAAAGATTTAAAAAAAAATCATAGTTACATGCCTGATTTCAAGTACCAGTATGTCTATAATAGGTCATGCAAAAACAGTATATCCAAAGCTGAGGGAATCAATGTATATTTGACCCGTGACCTGCATTATCCTACTTTGGGTAGAGAACCCCCTGCAGTCACCTGTCATCAGCATGGCTATCTCTAATCTGTGCACAGTGTGTCTATTCCCAGCAGCTATGGAGACCAAGGAAAGGACAGAGTTTGGAATTAAAGAGCCAATCAGGGAATGAGAAAGCAGCTGCCCTGCTATGTTAACTCATGGCAGAACAAAGTAACCATTACCTTCTTGTTGCTCATTCAAACCCGCTGTCAATCTACACAATCTTAACCCCTTAATGGGACAGAGCATCTAATCCCTAAATAGGGTTGCCAATTTTGGCTGGAAACATTCCAGGAGATTTCATCACATGGCAATGTTTAATTAAAGATTAATCTTTAATTCCTGGAAACTCCAGGCCAATCCTGGAGGGTTGGTAACTGTAATCCAGAGAGCCAAGTGCTTGATCCCATTCTCACTTGAAGTCATAACTTCCTAGTAGCATGGCAATTTCTCTCTGGATTCCAGTCTCTTTGTCCTTCAGCGCCCTGTCTTAAGTGGCAGGCACAAGGAACACATTCACTGACACTCTGCCCCAGGGCGGGGCTGAGTAGGCACCTAGGCAGCTCAGCTCCAGTCACTAGTGCACTAACTATATCCCTGCCAGCCCAGGTTTCATCCATAATATCAGAAGCCAGGAGGTAAATGAATTATCTGAACATCAAAGGCAGCTTTGTGGGGGGTTTTTTTTTTGGACACTAATAATTTCCAGAGGATTTCCTTAACTATAAGGCATCCAAAAAGATACAATAAGAAACAGCCATAACACAGCCTGTTTGATTGCTGAATTTTTGTTTCCTGAGCACCCGTTCAGCAGCAAAAATGATATTTCCCACAGGTCCCTACTCTACACTAAAATACGATGGAAGCTCTATGAATTAGTGATGCGTTGCTTAGACATATTTTGTAAATTTAATAAATTCTTCATGAGACAACAGAATGACGTAAGAGCCTCCTACTCAGATGCCAAGTAACTACATAGAGTCTCATCTGAGCAGCTGAGAGTTACAGACTCTTTAGAGTGTATGCAAGGATATACTCGACTTTTAGTTAGGGGATAGAGTCGTTAAACAGAAAAGCTCAGACTTACTCCATTATACTTCAGTCCTGTTTGAAAGATATTCACAAAAGTACCAGTGAAAGATAATGAACATGCCAGGTAGTTATAGCCATGTTGTTTCTAGCCTAGAGAGACAAGATGGGGATGGTAATATTTGTTGGCCCAATTAAAGATATTACCTAACCCACCTTGTTGCCTCAACAAATTATATAGTAAGTCCCTTGCAAAATATGTGAGGCCTGATTCTCCACTCTTACTCCAGTTTCATACTGGTGTTACTTCACTGAAGTCAATGGAGTCAGAGAGCACAAAACTGATGTAAAAAAGTGTAAAGCTAGAACTCATTTTTATTCACTGTTATACATATGAGAAAAATGGAGCACAGAGACATACCAGTAAAGACCTATCTCTACTCTGTCACCTTCCTTGGAAAACTGGATATTGAGCAGAAACTGGCTTTACAACACATGAAGCAGTGCATGTTGCATATCTAACAGCAGCCTCAAGTTCTTTCATTACCAATAAAAAAAAGCCACACAGATTATCACGCATATACTCTACTCAGAACAACTTCATTAAAATGTAAAACTTTGCAGGCCTGGCTTATAAAACAAACGTAAGAAGAACAAAAAAGTAAACTATGTGAGATACTAATAGCTTTAGAAGCAGTTCCGATGATATTTATAGTAGGATCAGCACCACAGCCTTTCAAAAAGTTTTAACTAAATCCAAATGATCTTTTCTTCCTCTAAATATCAGATGATTGTTATAACTTCCCAATTTCAACTAAATATACAGGACAGAGCCTCTACTCTGCGAATCAGGCTACGTCTACACTGCAGGCTTCTTGCGCAAGAACTTTTTTCGGAAGAGATCTTCCGTAATAAGTTCTTGCGCAAGAGAGCGTCCACACTGCCATGGATGCTCTTGCGCAAGAAAGCTCTGAAGGCCATTCACAGAATAGCCATCAGAGTACCTGTGCTTTTTCTGATAGGGGTTTCTTGCGCAAGAAACCTCTGTTGTCTGTCCACACACAGGCCTTTTTGCGCAAGAGTTCTTGTGCAAAAAGGCTTATTCCTCGTAAAAAAAGGAATAACTCTTGCACAAAAAGCCCTGTCTTCTGATGATCTACTGTACTTTTTCTTGCGCAAAAATACACTTGTAGTGTGGACCCTCTATGAGTTTTTCCGCAAAAACAGCCGTTTTTCCACAAAACTCTGCAGTGTAGACATAGCCTCAGACACAGAATTAAACATGGACATTTTACAGGAAACAGGTGGAAAATGGTGCATGTATCTACAGAGTGGGTGTAGGAATAATAGGTGAAAGTTAAGTGGGCAGCAGGGCAAAATGAGTGAAATGGCAAGCAATTACACTGGTCTACAATTTTTTAGAAGTCGTCTGCTTCAGAGATAAAATGTGCTATTTATTATGTATTTTGATGTGCTGAATTCAAATATGACAATTAAAACAACTGATTGGCTACTGTTTCCAAGATATTTAAGTTTTTACATTTACGTCTATGTATATTGTGTAGATAGTAGAGTTTTAATCATAAATTGTAAACCTAGGTCTTTTCATGTGTTTATGGTTGCTTTACATGATAATATTTCACCTGCCTGTTTATGTAACACTTTAAAAATCAGCAAAAGGTTATATAAATAAAATTTATTATGAAACAAAAGGCAAAAAACTATTATGTACATAGTTTAGTCCTATTCAGTGTCTACTCAGCTTCTTGGCTTGTCTCTTGTATTCATTAAATGGAGCATCTCTTGTCACTGTCAGCAATAGTCTGCAAGCATTGATGGGCTCCATTTGCCCTGATAAGCGTTTCTCCATTGTTGCAATGTCCTGGTGAAATCGCTCGCCCGTGCTCGTCGCTCACTGCTCCATGATTGGTGGAAAAAATCTAGATGAGAGTGCAAAAATGTATCTTTAGTGACATGTTGCAACCAAGGCTTTTGTATGCCTTGAGGAGGTTTTCCACCAACAACCTGTAGTTGTCTGCCTAGTTGTTTCGAGAAAATTTATTGCCACTAACTGGAAGGCTTTCCATGCCGTCTTTTCCTTGCCACGCAGTGGTCAAATGCATCATCTCGAAGAAGTTCACGAATCTGAGGACCAACAAAGACACCTTCCTTTATCTTAGCTTCACTTAACCTTGGAAATTTTCCACGGAGGTACTTGAAAGCTGCTTGTGTTTTGTCCATGGCCTTGACAAAGTTCTTCATCAGACCCAGCTTGATGTGTAAGGGTGGTAACAAAATCTTCCTTGATTCAACAAGTGGTGGATGCTGAACACTTTTCCTCCCAGGCTCCAATGACTGTCAGGTGGCCAATCTATCTTGATGTAGTGGGAATCTCTTGCCGACTATCCCATTCGCAGAGAAAACAGCAGTACTTTGTGTATCCAGTCTCAGCAGACCAAGCAAGAGAGCAACAACCTTCAAATCACCACAAAGCTGCCACTGATGTTGGTCATAGTTTATGCACCTCAAAGTTGTTTCATGTTGTCATAGGTTTCCTTCATATGGACTGCATGACCAACTGGAATTGATGGCAAAACATTGCCATTATGCAGCAAAAAACAGCTTTAAGACTCGTCTTGATGAATCAATGAACAGTCTCCACTCATCTGGATCGTGAGCGATGTTGAGGGCTGCCATCACACCATCGATGTTGTTGCAGGCTACAAGATCACCTTCCATGAAGAAGAATGGGACAAGATCCTTTTGTGGTCACAGAACATGGAAACCCTAACATCACCTGCCAGGAGATTCCACTGCTGTAGTCTGGAGCCCAACAGCTCTGCCTTACTCTTGGGTAGTTCCAAATCCCTGACAAGGTCATTCAGTTCACCTTGTGTTATGAGGTGTGGTTCAGAGGAGGAGGATGGGAGAAAATGTGGGTCCTGTGACATTGATGGTTCAGGACCAGAAGTTTCATCCTCTTCCTCTTCCTCGTCTGACTCAAGTGAGAATGATTCTGGTGCATCAGGAACCGGCAGTCCTTCTCCGTGGGGTACTGGGCGTATAGCTGATGGAATGTTTGGATAATGCACAGTCCACTTTTTCTTCTTTGACACTCCTTTCCCAACTGGAGGCACCATGCAGAAGTAACAATTGCTGGTATGATCTGTTGGCTCTCTCCAAATCATTGGCACTGCAAAAGGCATAGATTTCCTTTTCCTGTTCAACCACTGGCGAAGATTTGTTGCACAAGTGTTGCAGCATATGTGTGGGCCCACCTCTTGTCCTGATCTCAATTTTGCAGCCAAAATAAAGGTGATAGGCTTTCTTAACCATAGTGGTTATACTGAGCTTTTGTGATGCAAAAGTCACTTCACCACAAACATAGCAGAAGTTATCTGCACTGTTCACACAAGTATCTGAGGCATCTCTGCTCACTTTGGCTAAACAGAAATGTGTCCCTTTGCAAAATCAAACACTGACAAATAAGAGAACACGACACTGTATGATTTCTAGAGCTGATATAGGGCAATTTGTTCAGCAGAGTGATGTAAGCTTCGTTATGATTGCATCATCCATGACTTCTAGGAATAACATGATGCAATTCATATCATGTATGACACAATACCAGCTTCAGATTGCATCATTCATTGTTTTGCCTAAAAAGCAAGTACTGTCCAAACCCAGTCATAGATTTATTCATAGATCCAGTCAAAGATGTATTTTAGTCATTTCTGGTTTAAATTGAGATCCCTTCCCTTTATAACTCACTTATCCTCCGCCATTCCCAAGTCAAGGGTCGTATATACTGACCCAATAGCATATCTTGAAAACTAGAGCCAATCAACAATTTTAAGCATCATTTTCATTCTCAGTGACCCAGAATTAGTAAAGTTTGACTACATTTATTGCAGAAGCATTTTGGCTGTAGAGCAGTGTTATTGACACAATGTGTGCATAAGTTATGTTATGAAAACTAACAATCACTTTCTGAATGCTCGGAAGATTCTACAGTTTTGGATAGGTGAAGATTTCTGTTCATTTGAAATATTATTTGGAGAATATTTAGAATGAGCCCTAAATATGCTGGAAGCATAGACTGGATTTTTTCTGGATTTATGCTGGAAGCATAGAATGTCTAGGATTTTTTTTTTTTTGACCACTATAAGGCTTGACCCTGCAAGGTACTGTACACGAAGGTCTAGGAAACCCCTTAAGCATGTACTTATCATTAAACAAGCTCACGGTTACAATGACTTCAAAGTATTCAAAGTACACAGGTGCTTGAAGTTTTAGAACACGTTTAAGTGCTTTGCTGGATCAAGGCCAGAGTGCTCAGTAACTGGGATTCAAAACCCACAATGAACCAGGTTTGGGCATGGCTTCAGTCAATGGGATGACACACCTGAGTAAAGCTAAGATCATGTGTTTGTTTGGGATACTGTTGAAATCTTGTTCTTTTAGTGGACTCAAATCGGTGTCAATCAGAAGATCTTAAAAATCAAATGTAACATTGTGCTTTGTCTCCAAAGGTTAAAAAAAATACATTGTCAATCTTCTTAGCAACAGGCTTATTTCAAATGATAGGCTCTATTTGTTCTCACAAGAACTATTATTATTATTCCTACAATGCCATGAGTGTGCATAGCACTTACAGAAAGATTAGTCACCTTATGAGTATTTCTTAGATATGTAACTGTAATAGTGAGCTGTACATGGTTATTAAGCCCTATAAATTCCTCTATCATTTCTAAGAACAACCAATTTCACACCTATAATATATCCGGCTCCACCTTAAATGGAAAACCCACAGAAAATAATTTTATTCCTTACAATGTGCATTAGTTATGGGACTGAGTACTGTTTTAAATGAGGTGTGCCATACTTGTAAATCTGCAAGATCTTGGGTGCGTATTTTATAAGAAAAACCGCTAAAATAAAACAAATATTTGAGATGATGGGGACAAATCCAAGAATTAATTAGCCAGTGGTAATTTGCTTATTACAAAACAAAAACAAAAACAAAAACATGATTTGAAGGTTTGCTACCTGAAAACATTAAAACAGTAATATATGCTGCATCTGAGGCATCAAAATCACATTTATTAATGCAAATGTTTGATATTTGTTACATTTTGTGTTAATTATCTTCCAAAGTAACTGAGGCCAAATTAACATGTCACCGCATCAGAAAACAATAGATGAAAAAGCATATGCTGAATATGTCAAATTTGTTTGGGTAGAGGGCAAAATTATAATTTTAATTATGGTTTTTGGGACCCAGGATTATAGAAATAAAGTCACCTGCAACTCCCCTTGATCAAAAGTAACTCTTAACTCTTATAAAAACTTATAAAGGATACTTGCACAAAGATGGAGGCTAAAAAGATGGTTACTCACCTTGTCATAATTGTTGTTCTCTGAGGGTATGTCTACACTAGCCCCGTAGGTCGAACTAGGGAGGCTAATGTAGGCATTCAAAATTGCAAATGAAGCCCGGGATTTAAATATCCCGGGCTTTATTCATGTTCACGTCGATCGCCATTTTGAAATTCCACTAGCCGAAGTAACTGCCGCGGCTGCAGGCGGCAGTGAAGCGGTAATTTGAACTAAGTCCTTGGTTCGAATTAACTGTTACACCTCATTCCAGGAGGAGTAACAGTTAACTCTAACTAAGGACTTAGTTTGAATTACCGTTTCACTGCCGCCTGTAGCTGAGCAGTTACCGAGCTAGTGAAATTTCAAAATGGCGACGACTGAACATCTGAAATAAAGCCCGGGATATTTAAATCCCAGGCTTCATTGTACTGCCTACATTAGCCTCCTAATTCGACATACCAGACCTAAACTCGAAATAAGATATGCAATTTGCACTACACAAATTGTGTATCTTATTTCGATTGAATTTCAAAATAGGCTATTCCGAAATTTGGTGTGTCTACAACAGTGCCAAATTTTGAAACAATATACTATTTAGAGATATCCTTTAACCCTCGTAGAGCGAGGGTTACCGGGATGCCGAAACAGTGCGCCCATTATTTCAAAATATTTTTCAAAATAATGGGTGGGCTTGTTAAGATGCAGGGTAGCTATTTCAGTATCCCAAAATAGCCGTGCAATGTAGATATACCCTGAGATATATTGTTCATATTTATTCTAGTTAGGTCCTGGAACTTTCATGTGCATGACTGTTGGAAGTTTTCCCCTAGCAGCTGCCCATCAGATCAGTTGTCCAGTCCCCAGAGTGGCACTAGTATGGCACTATTTATATGACCCAGCCAACTCAACCCCCTTCCATTCCTTCTTGCTGGTTACTCCGAAGAGGAAAGATGGGTGGGTATGGAATGGACATGAGCAACACGTCTCGAAGAACAAGAGTTATAAGAAGGTGAGCAACCATTGATTCCTCTTCCAGAGCTTGCTCATATCAAGTCCAGTTAGGTAACTCTCAAGCCTAATATAGGAGGTGGGGTCAGAATCAAGGAATGGCTTACTCCAGCACTGCTACATATAAGGCTGCATCCTTTCTGGCTCTGGTGAACGAAGGCATAGTGCAATGAAAACATGTGGACCGAGGACCATGTTGCCACTCTGCAGATCTCCTGCAGTGGTACCTGAGCCAGGAATGTAGCCTACAAGTGTGCCAAGTGTGCTGTGATGTTAGGTGGGGGAATCATGGCTATACTGTAGTATGCGTGGCTGCAAAAGAAAATGTACTGGGAGAAGACCAGAAGCCCCCTCATTCGTTTTGCTACTTTCACAAATGGTTGTGTTGACTTTCTGAAAGGTTTTGTGTGGTCAATGTAGAAGACGAGTGCCCATCTGACATTCAGGCTGTGCCATCTCTGCTCTCGTGGGCTGTTGTGAGGTTTCAGGTAGAAAACAGGCAAGAAGATGTCCTAACTGGTATGGAAATGGGACACCACCATGGGTAGGAAGGCTGGGTGCAGTCTGAGTTAAACATTATCTTTATGAAAGACAGTATCAGGCAGCTCCAATATAAGAGCTCATAGTTCTGATACATGGAGAGCAGATGTGATTGCTACTAAAAATGACACTTTCCAGGAAAGGTACAGGAGTGAACAGGTTGCCAGGGACTCAAGTGGGCAGTAGTGTCCCAAAAGATGGGAGAGAACCAATTTAAGGTCCCATGTTGGGACCAGCTGCTGGAGCAGAAATACAGTTTGTCCAGGCTTTTAGGAACTGCCCGCCGATAGAAGAACAGAGTTACCAGTGTTGCCTGGGTGGAAAGCTGAGATAGCTCCAAAGTGGACCTTAAGAGATGTCACTGTGAGCCCTTGATGCTCTGAGTGCATAAGGTACTCCAGGTTGCAAGGCACAGAGGCTTGGAATGAGTATACCTGTCATTGAAAGCACCAGCAGAAAAATCTTTTCCACTTTACCAGGTACCTGGAAGTTTTGTAGCTACTAAGGAGCACCCATCTCATTTGCTCCAAGCAAGCAAGCTCTTCCAGATTTAGCTACAAAGCCTTTAAGCCATGAGGTGGCGGGATTGAGGGTCCGGGTGAGGGAGATGACCATGGCTTTGCGTGGTCAGGTCAGGAAGAAGAGGCAGCTGTAGAGGCCATCAGCCTCATAGCTCTATGAGAGTGGAGAATCAGAGCTGGTGGGACAAAGTTAGGGCTACAAGGATGATATCCACCCTGTTCCTGTGTATTTTTAGAAGCACCTTGTATGCCAGCAGAAAAGGCAGGAAGGCATACTGCAGATGCCTCCTCCTTAAAAAACCTATGAACATATCCGTGATTGAGCCTGCGCCGTGGTTCCTGAAGGAGCAGAATACCAGACACTTCCTGTTAGCCCTGGCTGTAAATATGCAGATCTGGGGAAAACCCTACTTCTGGAAGATAGTGTATAATATGTCTGTGTGGATTGGCCACTTATGTGTAAAGAAACATCTACTGAGCCAATCTGCCAACTTGTTCTGGGGTCCTAGGATGTAGGAGGCCTGCAGGTGGATGGAGTAGGCTATGCAGAACTCCCACACCTAGAGAGCTTCCTGACTGAAGAAACACTAGGGAGTAGTAGAGCTCTTGCTGTTCAAAGAATCACAACAACCCTCATGGACAGTAAGAAGGAGCTGGATTGACAGGCTCACATATTGTTCAATGAGGGGGTTCCGCAGCCAACCAGTTGGGCAGCAGCTAGGGAAGAACTTCCAATAGCTGTGCACGTCCGGTATGCATACTTAACTGGAATTGATATGAGCAAGCATTCAAATAAGAACATGGTTGTCATATATTAAACAAAACCTGTTCTCACAAGGAGCTCTGCACGGACAGATCCTTGCTTTTGCCCAGACCCTCTCAGCATCCCTGTCTTTTGAGAGAGAGGGAGAGAGAGACTAGTTCAAATAAGTTCATAGTTGTAGCAAAGATTTGTGCATGCATAGGTAGGGGAAGGGACAGTAAGTGAGGAGAAGAGAAAGACACATATCCAGCGAATATTTCTGTAATAATGCTCCACCAACCTCAATGACAAAGATAACACCAAAGAGCTAAAAATTTAGTGTCAGCACAGGCAGAGAAAGTGTACGATGCACACACAGTATATATTAGTCAATGTGATGCAAGTACCAATCTGTTGTCAATATATTGTTCCTTTTCATGGCAATGACCCTACATGTAGAAGCACATTTTAGAGTTACAAAGACAATCTCTTGTGCCTCAGAGAAGGTGACAATCCTAGACTAACCAGCTAGTAATGACAATAGCATCAACATGCATGTTTTATCCAGAAGGATACCAGAGCATTTAATGGAGAGTACGAAGTACAAAGAAATCACCTCACCCATCCCAGTAACACATCCACCTCCAAAGTGAATCATGATTAGATGAGCACAGATACAATTTAGAACAGAAAAATTCCCTCGCCAAATCAAATTAAAATAAAAAATGGGTTCTGAAAGCACATGCATGCGAGAGAGCGAAGAGCTCTGGGCACATTCCCACAGCTACATAATGGCCCCCTAAATCAAGATGGGGCACCAGTTCAGTACTGACTCAAAGTTAAGAGTGGTAATCTATTGAATAACCTACATCACCTCCTGCAGCATTTAGATCAGGGACATGAGAGGAAAGTCTAAGTACAGACCAGGCCAGACGCTAACTGACTGATAAGATCAAAGCCCAAGGTGCAATGGCTCCAGGACAGAAATGATTTCTTAGCTCCAGAAATACATCCTGACCAACCTGAAGCCTAAAACCTGCTGGAATATATTTTAAAATGATACAATTTTGAACCAAAGGAGAACTGGAAACAATGATGTTTAGATTTATAATAGGACATGACAAAATAAAAAGCAGATGTGTGTTATGGAAAGGAAACAGCTATCAAGACTCTTTGCATCATACTACCATACTCTGGAGGAGCACAATATTTTTCCATAGCATCCAATTCAATCGCATCCTCCTGATGATAAAGCAATGAAGGATAGTTGAAGAACAGCCCTGTACAGATACAACACTATCTTTTCCTGGATGTTTTCCTCAAAGCCTACAAGTGTAGGCATCCATCAAGACATGCTTTATAATTTAATTGGCCTGCAATTTACACTCATAACGAAAGCTAAAGTAATGAGTTTTACTCACAGGACTCTAGCACATAGTTTAATTTACATAGATAACTAAAATCACCACCTTTATCATCCTTTCTGTGTATTTGGTGCTGTAATAGTAAACCTAGATGGTGGAATATTACCTATTTCCCAGAAGGAATATTATAAATGAATTTCAATGGAACTCTGCCAGACTTTCAAAAACTGAAAGTATGCACACCACTATTGGATTTTTTAAAAAATCATTCAGAACATTAGAGTAGTTTGATCAAGTTTTCATATGATATTCAAAATAACTCATTTTTCTGCTACTTCCACCAGAAATATTTTCCAAATACTGTACATATATTCTAAGTTTATCAGTATAGCCAGTATATCTTAAACCATTTTTGAGCCAGGTAACTCCAACTGAATATCTTTGTAAAGTCATTAATAGATCTCAGTGTCTCTTCATTCAACTATTCATTCATTATTAATGTATTTATTATTTATATCATTTTGGACCAAGACACTAAAAAATGGAGGACTAGATTTGCTAAATGTGGGGCCTGATACTCAAAATCAATGAGAATCCTGAAGGCAGACACAGTTTTGAATACAC
The DNA here is from genome assembly GCA_019425775.1 of Rafetus swinhoei. Classification (NCBI taxonomy): domain Eukaryota; kingdom Metazoa; phylum Chordata; order Testudines; family Trionychidae; genus Rafetus; species Rafetus swinhoei. The sequence goes on along the minus strand of CM033428.1, from coordinate 33,978,289 downwards.
TTTGAAAATCTTGGCTCTATATGTGACGATCCCAGTTCTCATGGAGCCACACTGTAGTTGAGCTGTACAAACATGTAGGGAAACAGTGTCTCTGCACTCTAAGGGTGCATCTACACTGCACCCTTAGTTTGAAACAAGCTATGCAATTTGAGCTATGCAAATTGTATATCTTATTTCAAGTTAATTTCAGAATAGCTAATTTTGTAGTTTGGCGCAGTCTACACTGCGCCAAATTTCAAAATAAACCACTGTACTGAAATGTCCCTTCATCCTCGTGGAACGAGGTTTACAGGGATGTCAGAATAGCAAGCCCATTATATTTCAAAACAAGGGGCTTATTTCAAAGACACAGAATACCTATTTTGGGATACCGGAAGTATCCCAAAATAGAGCTGCAGAGTAGACGTACCCTAAGTTCTTAAATTCTTCTCTTTAGAACTGGCTTGTTATAATTTTACTGTTATACTGTCAAGTTCACACTTAGGTAAGCAGATAACCAGTCCTAACTGCGCTATTAGCATTCAGCCATCTACAATTTCATGGTAACACCAGTAATTGTGATATTACTATGTTTCACTTTTGCATTATATTTTAAAAAAAGGGTTCTGTGACATTGTTAATTCTTCTATACCTCAAAATAGTTACTGCAGTCTATAGCATTGTTTGGCAGGACTTGAAGAAAATCAGCTGTAATTAAAGCTGACACTAATTACTCGTGCTTACCAAGAACTATATTGCCCAAGTAGATCCATAATTTCTTAGTTTAAAAATGGTGTAATTGACACCATTGCAACGACCCAAAATCTTATTTCCATATTTTTCAGAGGAACTATTCAAAGTACATTTTCATTTAAAAGTGTCAGTACATTACCAACTTTTCTTCTCCCCAACCGTGAGGAAATGATCCAGTATTATATATTTTTCTCATCCAAACTCACCTTTGCAGACATACAGCAACAGATTACTTCTCGTGGAGTGAAATGGGGACTATGGAAACCAGGTTAGGCATTGTGATACCCATGATCTGTTCCTGGGGTGCTGGTCTTGAGCAAAGTTGCAATCATGCCCCCAAAAAATAATACTGGAGGATAGTAAGATTAGGTCAAGCTGTTCCCCTAACACTAGTATAAACTTTTCCAGAGATGTATAATAATTTACCTGCTTGAAACAATATTAGGCTTCACTAAATTAAAATGAGTTCAGTAAAGCACAGTTAAGAATTCTTTCACTTCAGACCCTTTTAAAAGAAAGATCCAATTATAATTTTTGAAGTAGCCTCTAGCAACTTGTTTTGTTTTAATAATGTGCATTAATAATTAAATTACAATTTTAAGTTTAGAAAAAGACATATGTCTGCTGATTGAATAATTATCTGGAGACCAAAACCTACATACACAATTTAATTTGGATTTTATTTAATTTAGATTCAGAAGCATGCATCATTTTCAGAAAATTAATTAGAAACATATAAAAATAAAATCTTTAAATCTTGAAACAGTTTTAAAAGAAAAACACTTTGAATGGTTTGTGTATGAGCCTCAGCTAATCTCTTCTGACTCAGAAATTAAACAAGAATTCAATGAAGCAAAAGTGTTGATGTGGTGTTTTAAAGCTCTTTCCTTTTTTTTGCAGGCACCCAACACTTACTTACATGATAACAATACTGGTCATTATTAACTAGCCATGTATTCAACAAAATCCTTGAGTGGTGTTACATTATTCCAGATAACACCAGTGTTAGCCAATCTGTTATTTTATTACTCTTAATTATTAAAAATAGTTTAAAAAATCATTCCAAACCATCAACCTGCTTCACTAAAACAATAATTGAAAAAATCAAGGTTGCTGTTTGTTTTTGTTTGTTTTTTTAATTGTGAACTACAGATGTGTACTTACTGCTGCCTAATATGAGATCCCATTCAGTTTCACAAAAGGAATAGGTCTGTTTTCTTCTTTAGGACAGAGCTATCTCCAACAGAAGGAGGTTGCAAATCTAGTTCTATGTATGCAAACCAGGAATGGCTCAGAGTTAGTTGCAGCCTTTACACAGCTATTTTTGGAGCACTAGCAGGAGTCCCACTAACACAAACATGTGGACCAAGCTGGGAGACTCGTTCCAAGATGCAGAACAGACATTTCTGAGAGGACATACATAAATGAGGGAAAGAATCCAAAGGAAATTCTTTCTGACCAAAACCTAATAGTTGGAAGAAAAAGCCAAACCTGAATTTAATTAATGTGGAAAACATGGAAATGGCAGAGGTGCTTAACAACTTCTTGTCAGTTTTCACCAAGAAAGTTAGTGGCGATTGGACCCCTAATACAGTGAATGCCAGTGAAAATCAGGCAGGTTCAGAAGTTAAAACAGGAAAAGAACAAGTTAAAAATTATTTAGAAAAGTTAGATGTCTTCAAGTCACCAGGGTCTGATGAAATGCATCCTAGAATACTCAGGAAGCTGACTGAGCTACTACTTCAGCCATTAGCATAATCTTTGAAAAGTAATGGAAGTCAGAAGAGATTCCCAAAGTCGAAAAGGGCAAATATAGTGCTCATCTATAAAAAAAGGAAAATAAGGACAACCCAGAAAACTACAGACAAGTCATCTTAACTTCTGTGCTACATAATAAATGATTGTAATAGTGTTTGGTGGTGTACAGTCATTTAAATAAGATTAATTTAGCAACTTTTAAATATCAATAAGTAATACATATCTTCATGGTGCTTGGTTCTGCTGTGAGGGCAGTAGACTGGCCTTAATGACCTTTTGCGGTCCCTTCCAGTTCTAGTATTCTCTGATTCTATGATAGTTAGGACAGATAACATATTTTACAAAGTTGTCAAACTGTAGGTACATCTACAATCCTGTGCTATGCTGGCTGAGCTGTTGGTCGCCATTTATCTCAAACAGAATGAAGCAATATTTTTTCCTACACGATACATATAATTTTTCACAGTACAGTTTTAAATCAAGCTTCAGATGTAGGAAACAAAAAGAGCAAAATCAATATTGTGAGGTATTATAGATTTTGCATATCTAAACAGTCATGATGAATTAGTTATAGCAACAATGAACAGTAAGAAAAATCTACAGGCAATATACTGCTCTAGCAAGTTTAACATTAAAGTAAAATGAAACCCTCAAGTTATGCTACATAATAAATTATTGTAATAGTGTTTGGTGGTATACAGTCATTTAAATAAGATTAATTTAGCAACTTTTAAATATCAATAAGTAATAAACATCTTCATGCACAGGGCATGCTCATTCATTCATGTGCTACAGCATGTACTCCAAAGTCATTTCTTCAATTAATTACAGCTTCATAAACCAAGGGCCTGCTCCTTGTTAAGGATTATGTATTCATATGCAGAATCTGGAAAATTTCTTATCTATCTATCTATCTATCTATCTATCTATCTATCTATGTGTGTATGTTGTTTTAAAAATGCATTTCCTCCCTGCAATACTTACAGAAAGCTCAAAAGGTGTTTCCTTAAGCCCCAAAAGCCACTTCTTTGTTGACATTAAGTATGGAAAGTTTCAGTCCCAAAGGAGAATTTTTCAGAAAATGGCAAGTCAGGAAAAACAAAAGGTTATGAAAGTCTTAACCTAAACTTACCTATTGTATTCAGTACTGTGCAAGTCATAAGAGTAAAGGGGAAGAAAAACCCTACTCAGTTATACCAAAATCCACAGAAACAAAAAGCTATGGTCCTGCTGGCACATCTCAGCCCTGTCCTGAAACAGACTTGCTTTTCCAGTCTTTAGCATTCCAGTACTGTAATGTTTTATTAAGGTTTCATGACTTGGACTAAGATCCATTATAAACTAAGATAACAGCAGCAAACTTATGAAGTAAAAATATAACTCCAGTTTCCAGATATGAAAGGCTAGTGTAGTACAAGCAACACAGTCAACTGTCTTGAAATATATACAAGAATAATTTTATTATAAAAATGGTCTCTCTTGTAAATGAACATTTTTATTCCAAACATAAATACCATAAATATGTTGTTTCAAAGCTAGAGTTAAAGAAATAAAAATAGATTTCAACACATGAGTAATAACTTTTATAATTTTGAGTAGCTGAGAGGAAGCAGCAAGTCTGAACAAATGCAATGAATGAATTTAGTTACACAGTTCCTCTCACAGTTCTTCCTTGTTCTCTTTCATTTTCCTATTAGATATTATGGGATTTCATCTCTCCATCAACTTCCCTCCTACACAATCTCCCTTGTCAATCTTCTTTCTCTACTACCTATTTTTTTGCATTCTTCCCATTCCTCTTCTGCTTTCTATTTTCATCTCCACTGTCCTTTGCTGCACCCTTCCTATTACATCTCAGCTATAAATCTCCAATGCATCAGACCCAAGACTGGCACTAGATGCAAGACCACTTAAAAACTCTCAGTCACCATCCAAAACTAGAAATGCTAAGAGGCCACCTCCCCACTGCATTTCCAACAAGTGCCCATGATAAGTAAATCATTCTATATTCTGGACAAGAAACATTAAGGTTAGTTCACACATGTCCCCTATGAATCTGTTTCCTCACCCTCCCTCTCACACAGGTAAAAAACATAATTAACACTAGCCTATGATACTCTGATCTTTTTACCAGAAAGTGCATCCAGGGCACTTTCTTCATGTACTCATAAGGTCAGTAGAAAACAAGTTATGTAGCCTACTTTTTAATTTGCAATTAATTCAATTTCAAACACGATGTTAATCAGCATTTCGAATCACGGTCCCCTGTCACCATGAAATTTATGATGAAATGTGTACACTGACCATATAATATTCATAAGAGATATCCAGGACACACAGTGACTGAGCTATCGCAAGTCCTCTTCAATGAGAGTTTTCACAGGCCAACTTATGTAATGTGATCAAATGGAGATAGCAATGACATTTAATAAGAGGCAAGATTTCAAACAGTTAATCCCTGCTCAGCCTTCTGCTTCAGATGATGGTTCTGTACAAGATACAGGGAGCAGCAGGGTTATGCAGTGGAAGATAGCTAGTCGGGGAACTGTTTCAGGAGGCCAGGTACTCAAAAAGGAGAGTTCCTACCTGTACTTGGTGGAGGGGGCTCTTATGTTTAATTTTTTGGGTTTCATTGTCTTCTTTCTTCATCCCAGTAATGATATGACTTGTGTGGGAAGTTGTAGTGTCCCACATTGGGAAGAAGGCATGGGATGGCGAAGAAAGGGCAAACAGAATAAGCCTACTGTGACTGCTTCCTTATTCTCCACAATCCTATTATCTTCAGGTGGGAGGGAAGAGTCAGCCAAACTCCTTGTATAGTATCACCTCACTGTTTCACTGGTATTTTGTACACCATTATTTTCAAATGACAGGAATCCAGAGTAAAAACCAGAATAAAAGAAAAAATTAAGAAACCCTAATAACAAACAGTGACAATTACATGATGTGTGCCATGGGAGATCTTCAAAGTATCGCTAACAGGAAAAGAAAAGCATAAGATAGATACAAGGTAAAGGGAACACAAAGCTGGCATCCAGAATTAATCTACTAGAAATTTAGAGGTTGTGACTTTCAAACAAAAGTGTGTGTTTCATTGAGATGATACAGGATACCTACATGGACTGGCAATTGTAAATGACAGAATAAAAGAGGGCAGAACTCACTCCATGTTCATAATTTTTCAGCTATCATATCACAGGTTGAAAGGACTATCCAGGAATAGACCAATCAAAGACAATTAAAAACAGCTACTACTTGACCAGGGTTTTATTTCCCTTGCTGCCACTGCAGTCTCTATTACAGTGACGGCTTAGTAGCCATGTTAGTCTGTAACTTTAAAATAACGAGTAGTCCTGTAGCACCTTAGAGACTAACAAATATATATTAGTATCATGAGCTTTCCTGGGCAAAACCCACTTCAAAAGCTCATGATATTATAAATATATTTTTGTTAGTCTCTGTCTCCACTGTGCTCATCTGAGGAAGTGGGTTTTGCCCATGAAAGCTCATGATTCTCTCTCTCTCTCTCTCTCTCTGTTAGTAGTCTCTAAGGCACTACAGGACTACTCGTTGTTCTATTACAGTAAGTTACTTAGATTTCTTTTGCTTGTTTCTCATTTATAAGATAGGGGGTGATGATTACCCAATTTTCCAACATGCTTTAAGATCAGTCTGAAAAATCAAGTACCATTATTGCTTGCTTGTTTGTCACATTAAAATAGAAGCACCCAGAGGCCCCAATGAAGATTGGTGTTCCATTGTGTTAGATTCTATATAAAGTCAGTGTGAAAAATGGTCTCCAGGGAGTTCACAATCGAATAGTATTGTTAGTACTGTATTGCTGATGTTGATTAAAAGGCTTAAGCCAATGCCCTTAGAAGTCAATGAAAAAGCTCCCTTTGACATCAATGGGATTTAGATTAAGCCCAAAATGGCACCAGAGATGCATAGAGTTGTCACACCATCTTCTGCCCTGTCTTGATGATTTAAAATAAATAAGTGTCCTTTCACGGCACATGATCAGAAAAAATGGTTATGTGCCTGCAGTAAATTCTGGGATAAATATTTTTTTGAAGATGCTTTATAGAATCAAAAAGTAGATTCTAGTTTCCATGACTGGTTTTGTCATGGAGGGAAAAAGCTGAAGCAAAAGTATTTTAGCTTTCATTTAGTTTTTCAGTGATAAAAAATCTACACATAAACTTTCCCCATGTGTTTTGGGAAACTCTCTTTTGTGAGAGTTTAACCCTCAAATTGCTGCTGAAGTTCATCTGATCTTCAAGGAGAGAGGAAGAGAAAAATATTCAATTTTGAAGAAAAATAGTTTAGTATTTTTATATTATGAACATTTAAAGATGGAATTTTGCATAATATGTTGGAATATTTCTATTAATCTTTTCAATTTCTACAGACATTTATATTGGCATCTGGGCAGGTGTGCATTTTTTTTGGTTGTGTAGCTGTGATGATGTGTGGTTCTAATTCTACACATCAATTTACAATATCCGTCTTTATAAAATTAAAATATATGTATTGATCTATCATTTCCACAAATTACCAACCTTGGGAATTATGAACTATAATGCCTTTTCTCATAGACAGAACAGAATTGTTGCACCAATGTTGCATTATGCATAACATTTATAGAGATGATGTGACATGAACAAATCAGGTTTTGTACATGTCAAGAATAATATCTGACAAGTCATTAGGAAAAAAGATAAAGTAAAGTAACACAGATCCCCAATTTCTGTTCTCTAAGTTATATTCTTACTAGCTGTCTTATTCACCTGCATCTGAAGCTTAAATTCACTTTGACCTATTCACCCTTTTATCATTCATCCATTTTTGAAAGCAGTATCAGCAAAAACCCATTTACATATATACCAGAAGGAATATATGTAAATGGGTTTGGTGAAACAAATACTGTATCTGTTCTGGTGCCTGCATTTTAAATGGGATGTTGAAAAATTGGAGAGGGTGTAGAAGAGAGCCATAAAGATAATTTGCGGACTAGAGAAAATGCTTTATCATGAGAGGCTTAAAGAGCTCCATATGTTTAGTTTATCAAAAAAGAAGACTGAGAGGTGACTTGATTAAGGTGTAGAAGTATCTTCATGGGAAAATAATATCAGCTAGTATAAGGCTCCTTAATTTAACAGAGAAAGGAATGGAAGCTGAATCCAGAAAAAAAAAATCAAATTAGAAAAAAGACACTCATTTTTATCAGTGAAACTGGTTAACAATTTAGATCTTGCAGTGAAAATGAGCACATGAATGCAGGTGGTGGTCTTTGAGACAGGTATGGAAAGAGCGGGGATGGGGACAACAAGGAATGGGTGGGACTGGGACAGAGGCGGGGGGGGGGGGTTGCTTTTCTGGAATTGGAAAGTTGGCAACACTAGCTAGGCCCTCAGCATTTGTCTCTATTTGGCTGCCCAGCTCTGAAGGCAACAGTGCAGAAGTAAGGGAAGCAATACCATGGACCTCCCCCCACGCAATAACCAGGTGACCCCCTGCAACTCCCCTTTTGAATCAGGCACCCCAATTTGCAAAACTCTGGTCTCCCCTATGACATCTGTATAATATAGGATAAAATACACACAGGAGACCAAATTTTACAGTCTGTGATGCGTATTTATGACTGGGAATTTGGTAGGTCCTCACTCATAAGAACCCAATAACCTCAGATCTTCATGCTGAAGGATAGAATCTTTATTAGAGTCTCTATTACTTGGTATTTTTATCTGCTTTCTAACATCAACCTGAATTGTTTCATTTTGGGAGGTGGGAAAAGGGAATGGAAGCACAGATGGCAGGCATCTGTGGTTTGCTGTATTAACATGTACAATAATACATGGCTCTTAATTGAATACAAGAATGTAACTCAATCGAGGGCTGGTGCTAACATCATAAACCATGACAGTGCAGCTCAAGCCATTAATGAATAAAAGTAGAATATTGGGATTGAACTGCTATCTAAAGACTCTCTTTTTCTCTTTCTCTTTCTCTCTCCTAAGTTATACCTCAGACCCTAGAGAAAATGATGGTTATAATTTTACAACAACAAAACTAGGAACTAATTTTAAAATGTCTAAGCGCCATTCTCTAATGAGGGACTAGCAAATAACTGACACTGACAGAGGAGGAATACAATTTGTGTATGATGAGTTTCAGACTACAATCCATTTAAAATCAAGGATACTCTGAACATTTATAAGGAAATCATAAGTGGTTGAAAGGAAGAAACACAGTTAAACTCCTGACATAACCTGCTGGATATAGCTAATGTTATTCTTGGCTCAAGTCAATATACTGATGTTTGGTACAATTCTGAAAAATGGAATGATGGACCAAGGAATGAGCCCCTCAACTGAGCTCCACACCACTGGTGCTTTGTGCCTTTCAGGATTGAATCCTGAGCAAACATCAAACCAGTAGTTCAAGGATTAGACAAGAGAAGATCCAGTATGAATGTAGGAATAAATCATGTCTTCCTCAATTTAATTTCTAATGCTCTATGGCAAAAAGAAGACATTGTCTATAGCTATTTTAACACATATTGCACTTGTATTAGTGCGGGAAGGGCTACTGCTTATTGAGGAGCAAACCTGATTTCCATATATACAATACATTAGTAATCCTCCTTACTGGGGGGGTGGGCAGAGAGTGGTTATATGATACTTTACATAATCTTCAAGTCTCTATAAAAATCAAGAGACACTCACTTTTAAATACTGTAGTCATGATTTATTAATTTGACCAGTGTTTCAGCCAGCTACTTACATTTGACTTGATTTTGGAAAAGCATTACTCTAGGAGCTGAATGAAACTTAATCCTGGTCTTATGTTTCTTATTAAAATGCTAAGTGCTTCCCTAACAAGTATGTACTACTATCACTTAGAGAGGGACGACAACTACATTTTAGAAACAGCTGCATAAGATTTAGCATGAACAAATCCCTTCTTCTAACTATTGTGTAGTACAATCCAACTGCTGCTCATTATAGCCTGGCATTCTGAACTCTTTTGTAATAGAAACTTTATGGTCATTAGCCTCAGTATAATCTACAACCATATGAATGTTTTTCTCACATAAATTTATCAGTCATACTTTATAACTAGCAGACTTGTATGGGCTCAGCTGCTCCTTCTTATAACAGAGTTATAGTTGGCAGCCACAGGAATGACATAATTGGATTTTTAAACCACTGGGTCTCCTGCACCTCCCCGCTTGCAGCAAAAAATGTGCAAACCTTTTAATTAACAACAATTTTCATTTGGACCCAACACATTCATGATCATTACTGTACAGGTATAGTATACATGAATGAGTAAATAGTTGCTGAATCATTATAAACTTTGAGTGGTTAAAAAAAGAAATGGTATACGTTTAGGGTCAATCAACAAGTTAAATCCATTGTGTTAGGAAAGTGTGTAATACAACAACAGTGCCCTGAATGTTTTGTGGTTAACTCTTATCTGTGTAGATGGAACCAGAGTTTTCACTATCGCTGGTTGGAAAACTGAATTTCTGTCTTGGGGAAATTCTGACATTTTAAAATTTCTTTTCATACTGTTCTGGGATAAATAGTTGAATGAACAGTCTGAAAGTTTTTGAATCAGAACCATCAAAATTAACTTAACAAAATGTTGCTTTTCTATAATGTGGGAACAAAATCCAAAATACTTTAATACAAATACAAAACAAATACAAATACTTTAATACAAATACAATTACAAAATAATATAAAAATAAAAAGAGAAAGTAAAAATTATACTTCATTTTGGTTTCCTATCATTTCAAACTTGTCTCTAAAATTCTGTTGAAATTTACACATTTCAGTACAACATTTAAATTTAAATAAAATAGCATTTCCTACTAGAAAACTAATCCATCCATTTTTTATGACCATCTCCAAAGTCCATTACGTTTACATGCCTAGTTAAAGGGCTACAAGGAGATTCTGAAATGTTCACTAACCCTTAATGTAAAGATCAGTTATAATATAGCCAGGAAAAAATAGGCTTTATGAGGAAGATTAGCCCCAACAATCCAGCAAAGAACAGTTTAGTGTAGCAGCAGGGAACTATGTAAACCATCCAGATGGAAAACAAAATGGATTTGAGAGAGATACAGTACATAGAATTCCACTATAGGTTGCACCTCTATAAACCGGACCATGGATGTTCCAGAATCAGAGTCCCATCGTGCTGCCGGGGAGTAGAGCAAGGAGCATGGCAGGACGGGGGAGTGGGGCGGGAGGGGCCATGCACAGCCCAGCCAGGCTGTGTTGGAGGGGAAGAGGGAGAATCAGGAAGCCCGGCATGCAGTGCAGCTGAGCTGCGGTGGGGCCAGGAGCCAGCGTGTGATTCAGCTGGGCTGTGAGGGAATGGGGGTGGGCGGAGGAGAGAGCTGGTGCATGGTTCAGCTGGGCTGCAGTGGGAGTCAGGAAGCTAGGTGGGGGTGGCAGGGCAGGGAGTGGTGCCAGCAGCAAGGAGCCAGAAATGATCTCCCCTGGTCTGGCAAAATCCCTCATCTGTGACCAGTCAGGTCCCGAGGATGCAGGACCAGGGAGGTCCAACCTGCATGTGTACTTTGACGTATACAGGTTGAACATCTCTAATACAGCACTCTCTGGTCCATCAACATCTGTGATCTGGCATGATTTTAGTTAGCTAGATATCCACTTATCATGGATGTGGTCAAGTTTCCTGTGGCCCCATAAAGTTTGTGTACAGCTCCCAGATCTGGCGCTCAGTTTTCTGTGCTGTTATTTAGCTCTAATTTATCCCTAAATGTCTTCTGAGAACCCAGTGGAAGGGTTGGCAATGCTGCTAGACAATATTTGTCATGTTTCATCAAATTCTCTGGTTTGGCACTGGTCAGATCCCAGGGTGCCAGACTAGAGAGTTTCAACCTGTATATTAATAACTGCACAAGAAGTTTAATGGTAAAGGAAGACTGTGCTAAATCCATCCATTTACAAAACACAACTTGTTTTAGCAGACTATGCAAAAAAAGAGGAACCAGGATTTTTGGCATTGGAAAGGGGACCTACAATGGGCAAGAATTTGGGCCACATTTTTTAAAACAGGACATTTTTATCTAAAAGTTAGGATCTCTGTTTTTTGGAGAGTAAGGGATGATGGTATTTACAAAACTAAGTTTATTAGGAAGATTTGTTACATATGTTTAATTTATAGTAAGTGCAAAGTTTTGAAAAACATTTCCTTGCTTCCAACACTTTATCTGTGATAGTATATGTAAAACAAAATCAGAGAATAGGAAAAAATAAATATATGAAATTGACCAGCCTAATATCTTTGTCCAACCTGAGTGAAATGCAAAGCGTAAGCTAATATATTGGTAAAAATTACTGTTTTAAAATCTCACTTAAAATCTATATATTAATCAATTAAAGTCAGTAAATATGTTTAGATGTCTTGATGTAGCTACTACAGGGAGATAAATTTAACACATTTAATTAGATAGCAGGGATTGTTGCAGTTGCATAAAGATGCGTTTGGCTCATGTACTTTAGAAATATGATTTTTACCTGTTTTTCTAAATACCCTTTCTCAAAACTGAAGGCCTTTTTTCCAGTTGTATAAACCTTTTTTTTTTTTTGGCTCTGCTCCATTAACGCTATAATTATTTGTGGAAACTAATGATTAAGGTTATATATTATTTTACAGCAGGAGTCACAGAATCCATTATTTTTTTGTTTTTTAAAAGCTCCCCATGATTTTTGACATTTTGGCATTAAGTGAGTGAGTGGGTGGGTAAAATGTGCAGGTGTACTAACTTGGCTGACAGCTTTAAAAAATGGTTCATGGAACTTTATAAGAGGCTGACCTCAAGTAAGACAGCTGTGATAGTGCTGCAGGGAAAAAAAGAATCCAGACCAATGGATTTGCAATGGGGCTCAAACATACTAGAGGACTAGTCAACAATTAGGGCAACCAAAGTTAAAGAAAAGAGGTAACAGAAAAGCTCATTTGCAACCTGATGTGTGGCTGTAATCACTAGCCTCAGGTTTTCAGAAAATAAGGGATCCAATTATCTAATATTAGGGTACCAGCCCTACCCTGCACAGCTCTCTCCTTATCATGCTAATGCTCCAGTGGGAGGAGAAAAGGCCTGTAGTGCTCCTTCTGCTAAAAGCTTGTCTACACCATACATGCTATAGTGGCAGAGCTGCAGCACAATAGGGTTTTCTGTTAATGAAGGTCTTCTAGTTCCCCAAACGGCAGTAGCTACATCTATACCCTGGTTTAAGCTTGCTTTACAATGGAACTCTGGGGTGTGAAAATTTGAATGAAGTAGTCAGATTGATATACATTGTAAGTACAATTCAAAGCTAAGTAAGAGAAATGGTGCTTCTCTGGGGAGCCAGAGCAGCCGCAGTGACCTCTTGTGGTTCCTAGAAGTCCATGAGGTTTTGTAAAAAATGAAGTTTTACAAGATCCACACAAGTAATTTTGAAGGAATTAAACATTCCCTTGCAGTGTTTGCAATCTAAATAATGCAGCCTTGCAACAATCCCTGAGTACTTGACAGTGAAATTAGTAAGAAAATATAATTCTCAAAAGCACCTAAGAGAACTGGGAGCATATCTCCCCTAGGCATTTGGAAATTTTCAGCGTATACATGTATGAAATAACCTGCCTAGTTCCTTTTAGCCAAACTGTCAGAATGCAAAAAGTAAACATGTAGCTTGAACAGTTCAATACATTTTGAAAAATATTTAAATTGAGATAATATGAAACATTATTTGTAGGATAGGTAAGGGTTTTTTAACACATAATTTTACACTCATAAATATCAGCTAGTATGCAAACCCCAGTCTGTGCATTAAAGATTATACTGAATGATGACGCCCATGATTGCAATTAAATACAGAATCATTTCTGAACTTGACAAGTGCATCTTTATCCATAACTAGAGGTTTCAATTGAGATTAATAAAACCCAGAACAATTTTTTTCTCAAAAAATAATTGAGTTTGTTATGACATGTCAGATATATTACATCATATTGTTAACTTTTATAAAACAAAATTATATTAAATATCTGTATTGGAGAAACAATGCAACATGACTTTGTAGTTTGTTCATAATCATGACATGTTAAATATAACACTGTTAGATATATGAGAAATTCCCACAAGCAGATTTACATGGCCACAGCAAGATTTGTTATATTCTCTCTGCCTCTTTTTTGTATGTGTAATTTATTCATGAGATAAATAGGTGGTAAATTATCCACAAGTTAAATTTTAGCAACACAAAACTAGCAGTTTGGAAGTGTTTTGCAGATTACCTGCATGTGATATACTATGAGTAGTTCTCATCGCTCATGTACGTAATCACATGTGCTGATCGCACATTTCCTTGGTAGACAGTATTAAGGATCAGCAAAGAAAACCTAGTGATGGCATTAATCCAACAGAATAATTTACCAACACTGCCTTGTTATATTTATACTTAGAAAAGGGTGAAAAACAGAGTGTTTTTAACAAAGAGTATCCACCAGCTTGTGTTACATGCAGTCTACAAACTATGTTGTCATCTGCCCCAGGAAAATAGTTTTCTTCACCATTGGAGGAAAATTATAATAGGCAGTGTTACCAGATTGATTCAGCGTACCTGGAGGTTGCATAAAGAGCTCCAGGGTAACTAATATTCAAAGTGTTACCGTTGTGAATTTCTGACATTAGGCCTCATCCTGCACTTGGATCAATACAGAGCCCCACTGGCATTAATAGGCGCCAGAGGAGTACAGGGGCTTGACCGTTTCTCAGGGCAGCACTGAAGCTAATGTTGTTATTAATAAAAATGTTAGGGAACACATAAGAAGTGATCTTACTTCGAAATGGTAAACTGGAAATCAGCCCTTATAGTAGAACTAAGGTACCAGCCACCAAACAATTACTAGGATGAGGGTCAAATGTATGAGCTCTGGCCTGCTCCCATAGAAACACTGTGAGATTTACCTTTGATTTTAATGGAAGCAGGACTGGATCCCGTATAAATACATTAGTAAGCTAATCAGGGGGCACCTCAGTTTCAATATTACAGCAACAGAAAACCTATGTGTTGATTTCAGAATGTTACAGATGCAGAGAACATAAAAACAGTTGATGATTTCTAATATTAATCGTTCCTCTCCTGTACGCTATCCCTCACAATTAAGGCAAATACCATCATAAAAGTATTCAAACTGCACACTTACTTTCATTTGGTAACTCATTATGGAATTCAACAACAAAAATAAGAAATTATTAAATGTAAACAAAAATACAACAAAAGAATGAGCAGCTTTTATCTGAGGTTACTATAAATCAAGGGAGACTCAAAATGTGTGCTGATTTTGCCAACATGAATGAGGTCCCACAGGCAGCAAGCGTCCATGCTATACAAAATTGGGAAGTTTATGTATGAAATGGTCATGAAATGTAATATATTTTCTGCTATTTTTTGGAACACATGCATGTATATTATAAGCAGCTAGGCCTAATTAAGAAACACTGAATTATTACCATATGATAGGATGCTATGATTATGAGACAAAGTTGGCCAGATAAATAACTTGGCATACCTCTGTTGGGTGAAGTCTTGCCCTTATAAAGTCAATGGGAGTTTTGCTAATGACGTTCATGGGGCCAGGATTTTACTCATTGATTTTAATGGATTTACACTAGGGATGTAAGCGAGTAGTTGAGTAGTTGTCTACCCAATAAGCCAAAGCTTGCTGCTTGGGCTGTTCTTCCTATATTTTAAATGCAGAGCCACAGCAGTACTGGCTCCGTCTTGGCTCATGCTGGTCCAGGACCTACCGCCGCTGTAGCTCTGCAATTTAAATGTAGTAGGTGCCAGGCTTCCTGCACCCCTGGCTCCTACTACATTTAAACTGCAGAGCCACAGCGGGGGTAGCTCCTAGACCAGCACGAGCTGGGACAAAGCCCTTCCCTTATCGACTAATCGTGTAGTCAATACAATTACTCGCCTTTTAAAATCCTTAATTAATGCTAATTTTCATCAAATGAGAACTTGAACACTTATTTTATGAGATTCCTTATGTGCCTGACATTGAGGTGGCAAATAAATTAATTTTAACTTGCTTTAAGTTATGATAAGAGGAAGCTGCATACCAAATGTGATGGTCCTAGCTCTCATCATTTAGGAGAAGTTCTTGAACAAATGGACTCACAGATGGACTGACAGACAGATGCGCATTTCTAAATATATAGTAAAATGTATACAAGCCGTCCTCGCTTTAAGTCCAAGATACTTTCCAAAAACTTGGACTTATGGCAAAACAACTTAAAGCAGGGGATATTTTGCTCACAGCTGACTTCCATTTGTGCAATTTGGGGTGGGTTTTTTAGTGCGACTTAAGAGTGGAGATTGGGATGACTTATAACGCATCACTTCCTACAAGCATCAACAACTTTAGTGTGGAACGGACATATACCTGGGCGACTTACAGCAGGGATGCCCTGTATCACAAACCCTTTGGCGATTGTTAGATGCATCAGATGAAAATTTAATACAAATAATGTTTCCAACATCCATGCAACTACCTGAAAACATACTATTTCTAGAAGACTGACACTTTATTAATTGTGAGGAAATCCATTATATAAGGAAATAGGTTTATGTTATGCCAATAAATGTATACCTGAGAACTACAACATGAACAAGTTTTAATTCATCTGTAATATAAGCTGTGTACTTTTTTATAAAGTATATGTATGTAACCAGAGTAAAAATTAACTTCTGCCCAAGGCAAACACGAAATGTCAAGT
This sequence comes from Rafetus swinhoei, assembly GCA_019425775.1. Lineage (NCBI taxonomy): Eukaryota > Metazoa > Chordata > Testudines > Trionychidae > Rafetus > Rafetus swinhoei. Next base: position 33,961,986 of record CM033428.1, on the reverse strand, counting down.
AAGTTGCTACACTTCCAGAAGTTGGTGTACAATCTTCATGCTTTGGGGATAATTTAGTATTCAATTTATTGTTACATAAAGCAGCCATTGTGGCAGCAGAGATACATTAACAAATTGTAGTGGTTTTGTGTTTTGCTTTTTTAGGTGAGTACACAATTGCACGGCTGTGCACTATCCTACTGTGCTTACATATGCTCAAAATGATAGTTATCAATGGATACTCCAGTGTCATCCAACCCCACTTATACTGTGGACCCAACTGCACTGAATCTACTTTATCAAAATTCCTAGAACAGGGATAGGAAAATTAAGATAATAGCATGTAAAGCACTTGAGTGATCTCAGGTTTTGTCATCTTTATTCAGTATAAGAGAGATCCCAAGGTGAGCCCAGTGGGAGTTTTGCCTGAACAAAGGCTGCACCCAGTTGCTCATTCTATCACCTCCCACTCTTCCTCTCGAGAGAATAACGATGGGGAGAGATGGTTTTGCTATGTGCTGGAGGCTCCTAGGGCATGCATTGTACCTGCACAAATTAAAGGGAGAATAGTGACTGGCCTTCTGGTCTCAGAGTATGTCCAGAGATTGGTGGAGGGGTACTTTGTTATAACCTTAGCATCCTGGAGGACAGCATAGATGGCTGTAGAGGGAACTTCTTCTCCTAAGGCAGGGGATACTCTTGCTCTATGCCCACTACATTGGGTTGGAGCTGCCAATGCAGGTTAGTGCCCCGCTAAGCCAGTCTCCACTGGTCCATGCCCGAGGCTTCCTTAGGCAGGATGTCTTCATACTGCTTTCCTCCTTCCTGAGTGCATAGTTACTTCCTAATTCTCTGCAAATTCAGCTTAGATTCTGGAACTGCCAACAGCCTTACAATCAGCCCAGTCAGAAATCCCTGAACTTGATAGTAGCTGTTGGTGAGGCTATAGGCAGCTGCTAAAAAATGTCAAGAAATAAGATTTGCAAGACTTGTAAACCAAGTAATTGACTTTTCTCTCCAAGAGTACATTTCTGCTCACACTGAAGTCAATTGCAAAAACTCCCAATAGCTTCAGCAAGATGAGCCCGATACTGCACACTGAAAGCATTTTCAGTTCCCATTATGGCAGCCGGGGAAGCTCATCAAACAGGATTAATTTAGCCTTTAAATACCCAGCCCTGGATAGGCCTGAGTCTGAGAGTCTGAGTCTGAGAAGCACTTGCATCTGCCACTGTCTTTAATGGGGTTTGAAAGTGCCCAATGTCATGAAGGATCAGGCACATGTCAGTGTTATGCTGAGAAAGTTGCAACAGTGCAACCACTTGTGGGCATTTCTAACTTAACATCTGGAGCATCCTCCAGGATAGATGGCCTCCTTTTAAAGTTTAGCTGCAAAGTAAAAATGCTTGTGCTTTCTGCCTGCACTCATGATTAAGTACCTGGGGAAGCATAAACACATAAAAATACTGATTTACATTTATTTAGAATTTTGCAGCAGGCCATATCTTGCTTTCTCTAAGGTTCTCTGATGGCGGATTAGTATCTAGTGTATCTGATAAAGCCTTTCTTATCAAAGTTTTGTCAGCACAGCTATTTGTGAAGTCCAACACTTACAGCATGTTCATGAGCAGTGAGAGAGAAGATTCTGAGGTAACTTGGCCATTGCTCTCATCTTGTGGAGGACCAGATATATTCAACATGAGAATGAAGCATCACACATATGATTACTTGCTCAGCAATCTTGCTGAGGCCAAGACACAGAAAGGGATGGAAGGTCAAACCAAAACCAACGACCAAGAAAAACAATCAAAGTAACTCTTTGGAACCAAGATTTTTTTTCCGAACGCTACCTATTCATCCCCATAACAGCTTTTTATTTTTTGGTAACTAGATAAGAGTCTGTTGCTGTTCCATTTACCATGGTGGTGATGCTCACATCTCATTTACTGAATGGACTTCATTAGAGTGAGCACAGCAGAGAAAGGTTATTAGTGCTTCATCTGAACTCTGAAAATGTCAAGCCAAGGGGGAATGGTGGATGGTGAAATGAAACCTATTCCAGTTATCATGTGTTAATGAGGAAAACAATGCACAGACTTCAAGGGAAAACACAGCATCGTGAGGTGTATTTATGACCAGTATATACCGTTTTCTATATTCCCAGCCTCATTAAAATATGTAGATCTTACCATTAAGTGGTCAGTTTGCAGGCACTGCTTACATCACTAATCCACCGTGTCAGATTCAGTATGTTATAGTTGCCAGTTAGCATAACCACAGAAGTAATAGCTATATCTTGGTAGTTGAAAATGGCCTTACTCTGAGGCATTAACAACAACAACAATGCTCAGAGATCACAGGAGAACTGGCTGCTGTATAGTTACTTTAATATTTTCTCGCTAGCAAAGTTAAGACTTGCCACTTTAATAACTTTTTCCATAAGTTTTTCTTGGCAATATATATTTATTCATTTATGAGTCAGCACACAGCACAGAGACCCTGCCCTTCTTCCTGGGCGATAGGCAGGGCTGGAGGATGCACTGGGTGAGAATGTGTGGCAACGGGGCTGGGAATGCAGAGGGTAAACAACAAGTTTTGATGGAGCCCAGCCCCAGGCCAGGAATTTTCCTGGTGCTGGGGCACCAGGGGCCACATAACTTATAGCCTATGCACATACTATATGATACTATGCACATACTATATGATACAGAGAGACACATTTTTGTTGATGTCAATTATATGAAGAGCATGTTTAAAAAAGATGTGAAAAGGAAAAAAAAAAAGGCTGTGATCTTCTCCCTATCCCAGTTTCATGATGTACAAAGATCTAAAAGGCTTCCCTCGGTTCAACCCCACTTAAAAAATTGTTCTTTCCCCCTTCTTGATTAGAATAGAACTTTACTTCTTGACTAGACTGGCAGACTACAATGATCAGAGGACAAGTGAAATGATGAAATCACAAAAACCAGAAGAGTGAAAGTTGAGCAACTGAGAAGTAAAGGGAATTTTTGTCAAACTGCCTAGGCCAATTAGTTTGTTGTTAGTTTTGTTCACACCTATTTAACTTCAATGAACAATTAACATTTTGGATTGAGTTCCATAAAGCTCATTCCTTCAATAATTAAAATGTTAAGAGCTCATGGTGTAAGTGTTCCAACATCTTCCAGTGGTCCTCCAGGGACAAACAAACAAACAAACAAACAAACAAACAAACAAACAGAAGTAGGCAGACAAATGAAACAAGACAGACTATGCCTGACAATTCTAAAGAAAAGCACAAGAAGAAAAAACTTAAAACACAAAAAACAAACACCCCATACTTTTAGCCCTTCCTTATGACAAATAATCCATGAGAAAATCCCTTTTAAAAATCGTGAGTAATAGAAATTTGCTAATGACAAACAAAGGAGCATCCTGAGGACAAGCAATATTGATGTGATAATACTCACTACTCATTTCCTTTCTTGCGTCTATGTAATGTCCCATTCCTGCAACATCATGTATGTAAGGAACCTCTGCGCTTTCCACAAAGCTTATGACCAGACACATCACAATGCAGGATCAGGCCTACATTTGCTGTGGATTATGCTGCTGGTGCCAGGCACTGGGCTCCACTGCAGACCCTGGCTGAGCTCTCTGTGCCTGGCCACGGGACCAGCTCTGCTCCCAACCTCCAGCCGGGTTCCTGTCACTAACTTGCCAGCTGTGGGACCAGCTCTGTTGCGAGCTCAGGCTTCTGGCTCTCCGACCATGGGCCCCACTCCAATCCAAGCCCCATCTGTTGGCCCTCTTCTGTAAATTCTTCTGCACAAGCTTATCATTCAAGTCAATGAGACTAATCATTTAGGGTACAGCTAGACTGCGAGGATCTATTGGAAAAAGATATGCAAAATGTGCTCCATCTAGACTGGGTCAAATTTTGGAAAAAAACCCTCTTTCGAAAGCCCCCTTCTTTCTCATGGAACGAGGAATACGGGGGCTTCTGAAAGGGCGTGTTTCCTCTTCCACACAAAAAAGCAAACCCCACAGTCTAGCCATACCCTTACTGAAAGTTAAGCAGACACATAAGTGTTTGCAGGAGTGAGCCCTTAATTTTTTCTTAATTCCCACCATCCTGATAATGCAATGAAACTCTTCAAGTCACAAGCTGGAGCCTGATAGTCCCAAATGTATCATTCTACCAAAGAAACACCGAACAAATAAAAATAAGGATTGAGATGGGGACTGAGAAAGATGAAATAAACAAACAAACAAACTAATACAATTTCTTTTTCTAGCTCTCTTGAAAATTAATGTTTCTGAACAATTGAAAGGAATATCTGCAAGCACCATGTGAAATTTCAAAAGCTACACTTCCATATTAAGAACAGTTATCTTGATCTATAATTAAATTTGGATCACATAAAATAAGCAATTATTTTTATCAATACACTTTATGTATTTAAGATCCAGGGAGCTGATTTATGTGTTTGCAATCACTGCTCATTTTATTTTGTGAAGCTGACTATTACTGGTTTATTAAAGACTCATTATAGTATTAAACTCAAAGTCAATTATAGTTCCAGTCCAGACTCGTCCCTCTATATTTAGTAATTACCAACATAAATAAATCTCCAATGGTGGTGAATCTGGGACTTCCTGATCAATACAAAATTTGCAGTAGACATTCTAAGACTGTTTCTTTACCAAAATGGATAATTTATTCAAACTGGTTCACCAAATTCTCGTGTGGTGTAAATCAGAATACAGAAGTCAAAGAAGCTATCTGAGCATCGGGCCCTAAAAAAAATGTGCCATCGGGCACAAAAAAATAAAGCCCAAAACCAAAGTCAGTAGTACAGGTTGAATCTCTCTGGTCCAGAGGCTCTCTGATCCGGAAACATCCATAGTCTAGCAAGATCACAGATGTTGCTGGACCAGAGAACTCCAGGGGCCAGCTGGGAGTCTGGTGGCAGAGGCCTGGAGCCTGGCCCACAGCTGGGAGCAGAGCTGGAGCCCAGATGGGGCTTGGATTGGAGTGGGGCCCATGGTCGGAGAGCCAGAAGCCTGAGCTCGCAACAGAGCTGGTCCCACAGCTGGCAAGTTAGTGACAGGAACCCAGCTGGAGGTTGGGAGCAGAGCTGGTCCCGTGGCCAGGCACAGAGAGCTCAGCCAGGGTCTGCAGTGGAGCCCAGTGCCTGGTGCCAGCAGCATAATCCACAGCCATGAGGGGAGCCTGCCTGTGAGACAGGTGGCCTCTAGGAAGGCTGGCAGCAGAGGGGCCAGAATCAGGACCATCCCTGCTCCAGCAAACTCCCTCATTTGGGACTGGTATGAATTTACCAACGAATCTCAGACACTGCAATCATATTATCTCAGTGGACACACCCATAAAAATTCTCATCTATTATGAGAAAAATACCAAATAAAAAATAAAATCAAATATTTGTATAATACAAGCAATTAAAATTCATCTACATGACTTTTACAAATTTGGAAATAATAAAAAGTAATGATATAAAATAAATCTGGTTAGCAATTAGGAATACAATCAAAAAGAAAGATTTGCTAACAGTAAATGATTCATTTGATACAATCCATACCATTTTAAGCCTAAAAAGCACTTAATAAACTTTGCTCCATATTTGCAATTAAAAAAAATATTCCATGAAATAATGCAAGCAGTCCTAATCTAATAGAAACAGCTTCCAGTGTTCTATCTAATATGTTACATGTATACGTCAAATTCAGAAAATTGATTTATAACATTAATTTAATCTTTACGGGAAAATAGAAAATGCTTATCATAATCAGACTTTAATTAAAAAGCAACAGTTTTTTTCCAAGAATTATCCTCACACATTGCCACTTCTGCATTAAAAATATATATTTTAAGTAACTATCAAAAGTGTTTATTAAAATCTAATTGCACATAGAGTGTGTATTTTTAATGTAGTGCTAGAACTAATCCCTGGTTGTTGAGTGTCTTCCCATTTGGCCAATTTCAGTTTAAAATAAAGTGAACACACTTGTATTTTAATCTGTTGTAGATGCTTAACACACTCAATAGGGTATCTTAAAGAACAATTTAATTGAGAGTGTTGAATACTGAAATGCAGACTTTGAATGTATTTATTTTATTGTAAATACAGGAAAATAAGTATGATTCTATTCATGGTTGTTTACAGTGTGTTTCTATTTGGAAGGCCACAGGGACATTTTTACAAATGACAGTAGCTAGATAGTCAACTCTCAGGGAGGAGGGGCAGAGGAAGTCTGTTGGTCATTTGACAGATTGCAGTATTACTCAGTTTGCTACCTTTTCCATGTGGCTTGTCTATGGTTTTGCAATAGAAGTAGACCAAAGGACAGTGTGTACGTTTGAGTGTGTGGTAGCAGTGTCCACATGTTGACTTACTGTGCAGCAGACTGGCATACTGTACATTTACAGACTACACAGACAATTCCTTAGTTTTAATAAATGGAGCTATTTGTTGCTATGTAATTAGGGTTTGTCTACACTATGGAGAAGATCAACCCTCCTGAGGTCAATCTTCTAGAATTTGATTTAGCGTAGACCCCTAAATCGAATGCTGATATCAGCGCTCCCTCCCTCTCCCCAGTGTTGTGTACTCCTCATTCCATGAGGAGTAAGGGAAGCTAACAGGAGAGTGTGGTCCTGTTGGCCTCCCGCAGTGTAGACGCTGTGGTGGCTCAGCTTAAGGTTAGCTGAACCCAGCCACGTAATTTACATAGCTGGATGATGTACCTTAAGCTGACCTGCTTGGTCCAGTATAGACCAGGCCTAAAAGAGAAAGGAGTGAGAGTCTTTCCTTAGGAGAGTTTTTAATAATTTCCAGATCCTGAACCACTGAAGTCAGCAGGAGTTTTCAAATACCTAACCCACCCATCACTGGAAGGCGGAGGACGGGAAGAGGAGAGAATGGCTACCCTGCAGAAAGGAACAGCTGTCATCCCTCTGGTACATTTTTTAAAAGGCATGGAAAGGCCTCATCTGTTTCAACTGACCTTCATATCCTAGGAGAAGCCTCACCTGGGAACTCATCTTGCAGAAGTGACACAACGAAAACTTTGTGAGCTATGTGAATGAGTCCAGCAGCATCCAGCCACCACTGGCCACTTGTGTTATGAGAGCTGAATTACTAGACTAGAAATTAGATTGATTCTGTGCCTGCAACTAACAAACATTATCAAAACTACTATGCCCGAATAGAGCTTTGTAGCCAATTAGTTCATATTATCATTCATTATGTCATCTGTTGTTATGGTCAATGGATAAGTAATAATAATAATTTACTATAGAGTTATCAACAAATATAAGCAAATACCTTAGAGTTTCCTATGTGGAACATGTTCTTCACATTAGCGAAAACACAGGGCAGAAGAAGTGTTAAACATATTATCACCAGTTTCCTGACCCAAATCTTACTACAAGATGTGGATCCTCCACTGGCAGACCTCTTCCAGATGTATATTTCTATAATTCTGTGATTAGGAAGGCACAGCAAAAGGTCAGCTACTCTGTCCCCCTGTATTGAAGCAGGACCAAGTACACCTAGACTATTCCTGACAGGTGTTTGTGTAACCTGTTTTTAAACCCCACAATTGCAGGGATTCCACAATTTTAATTGGTAATCTATTCTAGTGCTTACTGACCTCTATAGTCAAAACATTTTCCTAATACGTAACCTACATCTCTCTTGCTCATTATTTCCTGTTCTGTCTTCAATGGATTAGAGAACCTCTCTGTTCTCCTCACCATCCTCTCTGTAAGTCTTGAATTATGTTAAGAGCTGCTATCAAGTGTGTACAAAGTCTTTTCTCAAGACTACTCATACCAGTTTTTAAACTTTCCTCACGTTTATCTTTTTTCGTTGTTGTTTCTCTCCTGTAGTGTGGACTTTCTCCAGTTTGTTCACATCTTTCCTAAGGTTTGACACGTCAAACAGGACACAATACTTAGGCTTCATCGGTGACATGAAGAGCTAAACAATTACTTCCTATGACTTAGATGCAGCATTCTGTTAATACACCCTACTATGGGAATGTCTATACAGCAGGGCAAAAAGTTAAATTAAGATACGTAACTTCAGCTATGTCAATTGCATAGCTGAAGTCAAAACAGCTTAATTCGACTTTTGGTGCTTTCTACACAGCAGGGAGTTGAAGGAAGAGCACTTTTCCTTCGACTTCCCTTATTCCTCATAAAATGAGGGTTACAGGAGTCAGAGTAAGAAGTCTTCCAGCTCAACATTATTTTGAAATTATGTCTTGCTGTGTAGACATGAATTTTGTTATTTCAAAATAACATCAGTTATTCTGAAATAACGCTGCTGTTTAGGCATACGCTATGGTATTAGCTTTTTTCACAACTGCATTGCAATGTAGGCTCATATTCAATTTATTCATCCATTATAACCCCCAGATCCTTTTCTGCAGTACTACTATCTAAGCAGTTTTTCCTGAATTTGCATTTGCACATTTTTCTTATTTATTCCTAACCATGGTACTTTGTACTGTCTTTACTGAATTTCATCTTTTTGTTTTCAGACCAATCTTCTTATTTGTCAAGGGCCATTTCAATTCTAACACTGTCCTCCAAAGTACATGCAGTTCCTCCCAGACTGGTGTCATCTATAAATTTTTAAAGTATACTCTCCCCCACCCCATTATTTAAATCATTAATGGAAACATTAACTAGTATTGAACACAGGACAAACCCTCACTGGAACCTAATACATACATCCTCCCAGTTTGACAGCAACCACTGATAACTGAAGAAGTGGGTTGTGCCCTTGAAAGATCATGATACTATCTATAGATATATATTTGGTTAGTCTCTAAGGCTACGTCTACACTACAGCGTTAATTCGAGTTAACTTAATTCGAAATAGTTAATTTGAATTAAGCTAATTCGAATTAATGCATCTACACACAAAACCTATTTCAAAATAGCGTTTTGCTATTTTCAAATAGCACGTCCACACTGAGTGGATCCTGAACCAAAGTTAAGGCTGGCTGGAACCAGTGCTGGCTGGGCATCAGGTTAGGACTTAGTGTGTGGGGCTGCTGCCTGAGGCTAACTGAGCTCCGTGCTTAAAGGGACCCTACCCCCACCCTGGACAGACAGTTCTCAGGGTTCCCCGCTTGCTTGTCTACCTCGATAAGGGTCAGTAAAGCAGTCCTCTCTTGGAGTGCCCTGAGTGCCCGCACTCGGGACACCACAGCATTCGACCACATGGAGCCAGAGCTGCCCCTGGGCATGCCAGTGTGTCTCGTGGGGTCATTGCCATCAGCCCGGCTGCACTTGCTGCAGGCTGCCATCCGGGGTTTATTGGGGCTGTCAGGATCCAGGAGGCCCTGCGGGAGAGCATCCACCCTCAGAGCCACCCGGTCCTCCCACCGGGGCTCGTGCCCCATTCCTCCTCACATCCTTCCTCCCTAGCCCCCTTCCTGATGTCAAAGAAAAGACACGTAAGTTCAAAAATAGAAACTGGGTTTATTGAACAAAACTGGGATGAACCTCTGGGGAGACTGGGAAAAGGAGGTGAGAGGGGAAGAGAGAGGTGGGAGAGGGGAGGGGAAACCTGGGAGGAGGGAGCTGGAAGGGGGAAGCAAGGGGAAGAAGGGGAAGGGGAAGCTCAGGGCCCAAGGTTGGGGGTCTCACCGGACCAATTTGATTTTCATGCAAACCTGCTCCTGGGTTCGCATGTGGCCTTTGGTGGGCAGGCTGGCAGCTATCTTGCCATAGACAGCCGCATTCCTCCATCTAGTGCGAAGATCATGGACATTGGGGGCATCCCCCCCAAACCTGAATAAGGTCCATGATCTCCTCCCTGGACCAGGAAGGCGCCCACCTTCTCCAGCCCCTGTCAGGCTCCTGGGAGCTGGCAGACTGCTCCTGGAGAGTGGTGGAGGACTGGCTGCCAGTGGCTTGCTGGCTCATGTTTTGGGGCCCCTGGGTCAGGGGCCCCGGTGGCCACTGCTGGCTCTGGCTGGCAGGCTTGGAGCTGGCACAGGCACTGTGGCCAAGGTCTACCCCTTTAATGGCTCCGGGGCTGGGGGAGAGGAGAGTAAGTTTTCCTGGTTGTGCCCAGAGTGGCCACTAGGGCTCCCTGGGAAGGGCTGGAGGCCCCTATTTCGAATTAAGTGTCTACACAGCACTTAATTCGAAATAGCTATTTCGAATTTGGCATTACTCCTCGTAGAATGAGGTTTACCAAATTCAAATTAAGCGCTCCGCTATTTTGAATTAATTTCGAAATAGCGGTTTGCATGTATAGACGCTATTGCATGTATAGATGCTATAATAACGGCTGTTATTTCAAATTAACTTTGCAGTGTAGACATACCCTAAGGTGCTACAAGACCACTGTTGTTCTTTGAGTTTCTCTCAGTACGGTATTTCAAGCAGTTTTGCTCCCACCTTATAACAATGTTAACTAGACTACTTTTCCCTACTTTGCTTATTAGAATGTCATGTAGGAATGTATCAAGAGCTTAACTAATTTAAAAAAAATATATAAATCATGGCTAGGAAACTGGTGATAATATGTTAGGCTGATTGGACTGATAATTCTTTGGGTCCTCTTTGTTCCCTTTTAAAAAGATAAGTACTATGTTGGCTCTTCTCCAGTCCTTTGGGAGCTCACCTATTCTTCAGGAGTTATTGAAGATAATTGCTAACAGTTCCAAGATTGCTTCAGCTACTTCCTTACGCAGGTTATGGAGAATTTTATCAGGTCCTGCCAACTTGAATACATGACTTACCTAAGTATTCTTTATCCTAGTCATTCCCAATTTTCACTTCTGTTAAATTGTGTGTAACATCTAGTGACAATTAACTTTTTAGTGAAGACTGAAGAAAAAGAGGCATTAAACACCGCAGCTCCGAGGTCTCAAGACATCCTGCTAAATATTGCCAGCAGTTGAAAATGAAGTCTTAGTGTTAGTAAATTGTAACACTGTCATGTAAGATGAAAAGTTAAATGATCAGTTTCTAACAAAACAAAACAAAACAAAACAAAACAAAAAACCACACATCTTGGATTTGTGCCACACAAAATCAATCATAGTCGTGTGCTATGATCAACAGTACCATATTGGCTTCCATTCAGATCAAAGTAACTGGCTGAACAAAGTGAGGCCAAACAGCCAAGCCAATGGCATATCTGTTTGTCTGGAGGGCTGCTGCAGATCAGGAGCTATACTGACTGAGTGGAAATGAGCCTGGAGATTCACACTGTAGCTCACTCCACAAATTTGCTGAGTCAAAAAACTGTTTTAATTCATCTAAATACTGTCCATTTGGGGCAGCAGGCAGAACAATTCCTCTTCCTGCAGGACCAAATGGGCACTTGCAAAGGGGAGAGATTACCAAGAGACAACAGGGATAGGATTAAAGGTCAAGGTTATGGTTACTGGAGAGAGTTTCATCTGATGGACAATGCTGTTAATTAGTTTCTATATGGGCACTATATGGGCAAGTTGTTATGAAGCTGATAAAACAATGAGGAGAAGAAAAGGAGTCTCTTGGATCATTTGACATCAAATTTACCTTTAGTGGCAGTATCCTGTAAAACTGCCACAGGTCCTAGGATACAGATTGTGTCCTACAGAAGCAATGACGTGTGCAAATGACGTATATATGGTCATGCCAATTTTCTTCCACAATTTGATCTGAGGAAGTGGGTCTGGCCCACGAAAGCTCATCACCTAATAAACCATCTTGTTAGTCTTTAAAGTGCTGCATAGTCCTGTCTTTTGTTTCAGCAAGACCAGACTAACACGGCTACATCTCTATTACTACAGTAAAACTCCAATAGTCCAGCATCCAATAGTCCGGCACTCCTGATAGTCCGGCATCAAAATTGCAAGAGCCTAGTGAGTGAGCTTCGCCAAAAAATGAGTCACAAGGTAACAGCGGCAGCTGAACTGAGCAAAAGGGTAAAAAGGCTTAAAAACTAAAACATTACAGTATACTGTATACAGTATGTACAATAAAAGGGTTAAGAACACTTTATATACAGTATATAATGTATACAGTATATATATAACCAGCTTATAGTACCTCCTGATAGTCCGTCATATCTGATAATCCGGCACCCCCTACGTCCCATAGGTTCCGGATTATCGGAAGTCTACTGTATCCTGTTTTAAGAGAGTTTTGTGGTTCCACAAGCATCCCCTATTTTATGCATGGGGATAGTTCAGGTATGTAGACTATCTGAAGTGAACTTCTTAAAATGTGATCACAGAACTGTAATCTCTGCAGGTTGCACCTGCAAGGATAAGAGAGAAATTTTGTTTGAAATATTTAATATACCAAACAGCATGGGTTTCATTTGGCACATGGCTGCATTTTGGCTATATCTGACCTATGCAGATTAAATATCTTGAATTGTGAAAAAATAAATATACTTGTGAGATACCTTTACTTGCTTAAAGAGCTCCTCTGAACACACACACCAGTGTAGCCTTTGAATAACATTCTTCATCTGTATTAGCATTCTCTCTGGGAGGAAGAGGGGAAAGGGAAAGGAAGAATGAAATTTAATGAAAACCTGTATTAGCGCACACTTCTATTTCCTAACACTACATTTTAATGACTGTATGGATACAGGCCAACAGAAAAAGGGCTTGCAAGGCAGTTTAAATGACAGAACATCTGAAGTGCCCTTGAAAATTATTTAAAAGTTTGTTATAATCCTATAGGTCAAGAATGAAAGGCTTCAAACTGCAGTTCTGCTATGATACTTCTGTGATCCAGATGATATATCTTTGACGTTCCTATTAATACAAATTTTTAATTTAATACACCGATGCCTTCAAAAATCCCACCCTTTTGATAATCATTTATATACCATAGCACTCAATACTGTTCATCTCTCTGGCTGGACCATAAATCTGTGCTAAACCATAATTACTGTAAATCAGGCATGGGAACCTTTTTTTGCATTGGGGGCCGGTAACTCACAGAAACAACAAACTCTCACTCATGTGGGCCCCCCAATTGAGGAGAAAGACAGTGGAGCTTTGGGGGGGGGGAGGGGGCACACTAGTAGATTTTGTGTGCTCCAGCATCTAAGGGGCTGCAGCACCAGCACCGGGCTCCCCAATACTTGGGCGGGGAGGAGAGCCCTAAGCCTCGGGGGGCTGGATCCAGTCAAGCTGGGAGCCACATCCAGCCCCCAGGCCTGAGGTTCCCCACTCCTGCTGTAAACCAAATAATCCACAAAATGCCACAAATAATGGGAGTGCATATGCCTAACATCATTAACTTGGTATTCAAACAACAAAGGGGTGAATAAATGGAGATCATCTGTAAAGCCACACAGGATTTCTTCTATATTTGTTTTAGCTTCATTTGGTGATAGACTTCTACTCTGTATTAAATATTCCATATTGCTGAAAGGGAAAACATTCTAGAAAGGAAACCTTTTGAGAATCTGTATTTCATTTTATAGTAAAAATGAAATTTTAAAATTATAATGAAGCTTTTGTATGTTCGTAACTACATAGTTATTGATAAATTAAGCAACTGTAATGAAACAGTTTTGCCAAATACTTTTGTTGAGACAGAGGAATCATTCTGCTTTATATCTCTTCTTTGGAGCTTCTTGATATTTTGGGACATGCATGACATTTTTAGGACCACATTAGTATATGCATTTTAGGGACCACAGAAAATATCTTCATACTGAAAAGGAAACCCATTCTGCATTCTGTCAGAAGATAGTGGATACCCTAATAACCCTATCAAAAATATAAAGTCATCTATGCAGCAGACTGACAAAAGGAGGTTAACTGACAGTCCCAATAGCTTCACCTTAACTCCAGATGTCATGGAACATGTCACTCTCAATACGCAGGGTTCAGACAAAACAACTATGCTGGTTGACACAAAGTTTCATATGCAGCTACTTAAAATATTAATCATCCAAAGGAGAAACCAATAGCTTATCTCAGCTTGGGAAGAAGTGTGTTTCCCCCTCCTCCTCCCGCAACAGTCATGAATTTAAATAGCTGCTGTACATGGGTTCACACAGTTCTCTAGTTACATCTGATGCCATACATGATCTAAGATAAATTGACCAAGTTCTGTTCTGATTTACACCAACATAACCATTCAAATCAATGACATTAGCCAAATTTTACATAGGTCAAAGTTCAGAATTCATTTCAATGTGTATCATTCCACTTCCGGTGCAATGCAGTACTTATGGTAACAGTTGTTTAAGGTACATGTTGCGTAAGGTGGTCAGAAAATATATGGATGTGGCAAAAAGCATAATTTGTACTGTTTCTCTTATTTGCTTTTCAGCAGATGTGAAAAAAAAACCAATTCAAATTACACTTCAAATGGAACCAGGAAAGAATCTTAAAAGGAGGCTGCCACTCTGTTGTAACATTTGCCCACTCCAAAGCATTGGGACAAATACTAGTTTCAGATTCTAAAGACATAAATCCGGAGTCAGTGAAATTACTTTGGATTTACACTGGCACAACAGAGCAGAATATGATTTATTGACTTCAGCAGTTCTTCCCACTTCAAATCAGGGCTGAATACCAAGTGCAAATAAATGATCCAAGAAACAGTAGTGAACTGGATGCAATAGTGTTTCTGTTTAAGGATTTTATGTTTGCATTTATCTGTCTTTATACCAACTATTTCTATACATACATATTAGTTATTATCCAAACAATTTATTATTTTTATCTAAATCAACAACCTGGATGTAACCTATAATATAGATAGAGGAAAACGGTGTTTAATACATTTTATTGAGAAGGTCTTAAAAACCAGCATTGCTTTTACCATATCAGAAAAGCATGATGGTAAATAATTCAGAGTTCAGATTACCTCCAGAAGCCAGAATTAAAATAGCTTACACTTATAGGTTGATGACATACAAAGATAGAAATAAAAAGTCAGTTCCTAAATAATTACTTTGAATTATTCATGTTTGTACCCATTCTGTACGTTCTTCATACAGGCAACATCATACTCTAGAACCAGGACTGGGAGAGGTCATCTAAGAAAATCAACAAAGTGATGCCATTATGATAGCTGTTCTATGAGGATGATGCCCTGTGTTCTGAAAAATAAATCTTCTCAGATGCTGCTCACAAACCTACTGAGTTAGGGTCTCTAAATCAAAAAGTAGATTTCTAAACTGAGTCTTCCGAAAAAGTTTTAAGATGGCATTTTTTATGTAACCTACAGTAGCGAGGAGTGCTACTTTTCTCCTTTTCCCGCCATGAATTCTGAAACTTCTAGTCAAAAAGTGTATATAAAAAAGAAACAGAATCATTATCCAAGTTTAACTTCTGACATTATATTATAACTGGTGCAAACTCACAGGATCCATTGTAATGGCCATACACTAAATTAGATGTCCTTCAGCACATTTTTTAGCCCATTAAAGTCAAAAGACTCACTAAAAAACCCAGTCCTGAAACACCATCAAATATTTGAGAGCTCTGAGTTGCAATTCATTTCTTTGTAGCCTAGAATTTATTGCAAATAGGTGATGTCACTAATACCTAATATATCACATACACTTTGAAGTATATACTCTCAAAAAGTGGTTTATCATCTGACCTACAGCTTGGATAAAGGATCTTTTATATCTGCTTAAAAAAACAAAACCCTGCAAAGTGGACATGACTCCAGTATTAATGAAAATACTGGATGACACAGGATGATATTATTGTCAGACACACAGAGAATCCAGGCTGATTATCTAAATTAAATTTATAACAACAGGAGAGTTATGGATATTTTAGAAGAATTTACTTTAAAAAATAGGCTGCCCGTTAAAGATTATAAAAACTTGAAAGGTGTAAATGCACCCATCCTTGGCCTACATCAGCTATTGGTTGAAATCTCCCCCTACTGAAACTTCCAGATAAATTAATACTTTCAAGCCCTACTGTAAAAGACCAGGAGCCTTCCTTCAATTTCCTGAGAATAAGTTTAGAAATGTTGGGTTTCCTCACAGGAGGTGAATAATTCACAGTTTCTCACCCATACCTGGTAATGAAAAAGAGTCCAATTAAAAAACTTGTAGTTCCATGACATTAGAGAATGTATAATGCAGAATTAGAATGTACTATAAATGCAGGCTGGATTAAACTATTAATCACTGTATGATCTTAGTAAAAATAAAATATAATGCTTCTATGAAAACTGGTCATTCAAATGAATCATAAAATTTCAGCAAATTTACTTTTTCTGCACTTGAAAGAAGAATTCCTCAATTCCTACAAGAAATATCAGAACAAATTACTCCTAACTTAACTTCACTAAGACACTGGAGTTACATCAGGGATGAATATGGTCCCTTGTGTTTAAAACAACATGAAGGTAATTTATTAAACCTAGAAAGAAAAATCTCTAGCTTTCAAAAAAATGCACATTGCACAAAAGCAGCAGTTTCCTTCCAATTTGTGTCTACTTTTGTGACGTATCTTTATTGTGACTGGTTTCTTGTAAACCCCTATAAAAGGGCTATATGGCATAGCAGCAAGTTTCTCATGGCTAATACTTGTCCTGAGTCAGCAATGTAATCTGGCATCTAGTGTGAAAATGATAAATTATAGTTCCCCCTGCACCAAAAGTATCCCCCTTGGTAACAGAATGGAATGGCTCACTTGCCAGCACAACCATGATAATGAAATTCACTGTAATCTTCACAGGCATTTCAGTCTGCAGTGGAGCTTGAACTCTTGGTGTGAGAGAGCAGAATTAATCCACCAAACGTTAGGTCTTTGAGCTACAATGACAGACATTTAATACTGTTTCTAATCATCATCTTCATGTATTCAAATTGTGATCTCAGAGGAGATTTCTTGTCCTGCACCTCAAGCCCTTTAAACTTTTATCCTTAGCTGTAGGTAACTAACATGCTTCGTGTTTCTGCTTAATTTTTTTTCAAATATGTTCACAATGGAACTGTCTCAGGTCAATCTTAGTACTGGAATGGAAATCAAAAGAACTGGATTTAATTCCCAGTTCTACCAAGACTTCTTGTGTGACCTTGGCATCTATCCCATACCTTAATCCTCCATTTATAAAATGGAGCTAGTATATTTCTACTTAATAGAGATATTGAGAAGATTAAAATTAATTGAATGGTTGTGACCATGCAAACTCCTCCCTAGACAGCTACAGTTACAATAGTGTGAAGGGATTTGAGTTTCTGGTATTTATAGTGTACACTTACATCTGACCCTACTGAGAAAACAGATTGAGATGTCTTTGCCCACTAGGTATCCCTGTGCCCTGGGGATAGGAGAAAATTAAACCATATACATTTAAATATCAATTAAAAAAACACCAAAATATTGCATCACATAATTTAAGTGACTCTCAGTGATAGCACCTTTTCTCAAATACTGCACCAGCAGAATGCCTTAGGAGCACACGCACTGCATAGACATAGAGTAACTTAGTATTTCTCTTTTTCCTCAGTATCTCTCCTTTTCCCTTCCTCCTCTCTCCTAAGCTACTGCTGTTGGTCTTCTCCTCCAAGACTGCTTCTGTTCAGCTGCACTTCTACTCCCTTCTCTTGAACAGTCTGCAGGGATTTGGTGCCTTTTACCCAGTAGGCACAGTATGCAGGTCTGGATGAAGCTGGGAAAGAGACAGACTCCTAAAGCTTATTTTTCGAGGCTCTCGTTTTAGGCAAAGCTCATACTGCAACTGCATGGTGTCACATCACCATGCATGACATGCTGCTATGGTGCTTACCAATACAAAAAAAGTCATTTCTCATTTTAAATCACAATTTTTAAAAGGGAGTCTCTCTGCTTCTGTTTCTTCATATGGCAGGCAAGTAACTGACAGAGTGGCTGATATACCACTGGATTTCCCCAGGTTATGGCATGAACTCAGCATGATGCCAAAAATATTACAAGCTGAAATGTTTTCAAATACAGTGGGAAGAAGACAGAAGCAGACAGAGGATCACAGGGTAGAAATTGTTTCTGTATTTTAAGAACTTGTTAATGGTGCAGGAGGTGTCTGTCCCTGGTCCTGCAAACATACCACAAACATATGGAAACACTGTTGAAATTAGTGGGCCTCTAGAACAAGTATCAAAGCAACAAATCTGTTAGAAAATTAACTACGACCCATGTTAGAGAATGTTGTTTCCATACCTGACAAAATGCATGTGGCAAAACGACAATTTGTCTAGGTCACTCTGGACCCTATTGCTATTCTTAGTGTCATTCGCGAACTTGCCAAGGGTGCTATCCATCCCCTCATCCAGGTCATTAATAAAGATGTTGAACAAAACCAGTCCCAGAACCAACCCTTGGGGCACTCTGCTTGATACCAACCTTCAGACAGACATCAAGTTGTTGATTTGTATCTGTTAAGCCCAACGATCTAGCCAGCTTTCTAACCACCTTACAGTCCATTTATCCAATCCACACTTCATTAACTTGTTGGCAACAATACGGTGGGAGACCATATCAAAAGCTTTATTAAAGTCAAGGTATATCACATCCACTGCCTTCCCCATATCCTGAGAACCAGCTACCTCATCATAAGAGGCAATCAGGTTGGTCAGGCATGACTTGTCCTTGGTGAATCCATGTTGACTATTCCTGATCACTTTCTCCTCTTCCAAGTGCCTCAAAATGGATTCCATTATTTTTCCGGGAATTGATGTAAGGCTGACTAGTCTATAGGCTGGTCAGGCATGATTTGCCCTTGCTGAATCAAGGTTGACTGTTCCTGATCACTTTCCTCTCTTCCAAGTAATTCAAAATAGATTCCTTGAGGTAGGGCTGGTCCTAACCAATTGGCAGCCCCGGGCGATTGCCCAGATCTCCCATAGGGTTGCCAGATGGTTTAAAAAAAAAATACCAGACAAAAATTTGTCAAGCAAAAAAAAAAAGGGGGGGGGGAGGGGATTGGGGAGTAACCAGGGAAGGGAGGAGGATTCGGGAGGTCAGCCCGCCCCTAAGACCGGCTATCAGTGGTCTTAAAAGATCAGTGCTCCATTTGCCTTTTTCCAATCATCTGGGACTTCCTCCAATCGCCATGAGTTTTTAAATATAATGGCCAATGGTTCTACAATTATATCAGCCAACTCCCTCAGGAAGTATAGATTTTGTCTCCTTTCTGTGTTGGACACCTAACACAGGGCTGAAATAAATGACGTTAAAGATTGAATCTCCCAGTATTAACAGAACAAAGAACTGAAAAATGTATGGATTAACATATGGCCTGCATGGTCATTTCAATTTGGAGAGTCCCCTCGGCCATTATAACCACTTGTTTTCACCAGCTTTTCCATGATGTCCCCAACCATTGTATTTTATTTTGCATGGTTCTTGAATCACTGTCAATTTTTACATTTTACTGGTGTATTTTAATAAAAATAATAAAACTTGATCAGCCTTCAAGATGCTGAACAAGAGCCAGTTATAAAATTCAGATTTAGATCTAGGTTCTCAGATTACTGGCACCTCCAAAATAAGGTTGTTTTAGTTTGGAGCTCTCTCTAGGATAGTTTAATGAGATAATGCAAGAGAATGAAGATTTAGGGAATTAGGGTAAAATTTCCAGGAGCACTTAACTGACGTAGGAGCCTAAGTTAACACTCATCACCCTGACCAACTGAATTCAAAACTGTCTTGATTCGATGGCAGAGGCAAATAATGAAAATCAGAGTGTGTTAGGTTTATTAGGTGTAGATGGCCAATACTAAGACTAGACAAGACACACAACTTTTCACCTTCTAAGCTGATAAGTGCTGTTCAGTCAACAGAGATGCATCAGGCAGGGCAGATGACTTTGCTGGGCCCTCGGTGGAGCTGGCTCCAGGAACCCCAGAAGAGCTGATGGCTAGCTTCCCCCAGCCAGCCCTTCAGTGCCAGGTAGTGGCCAAGTGCCCTTTTAAATTGCCAGGGCCCGGGGTGGCTTCCCCATTCCCTCCTCCACTGTCCCTTCCCAGAGGCAGCCCTGGAAACAGAATAGTAGCAAAGAAGCCACCACACTGCATCCCCATAGCTCATCCAGATTCTGAAGAAAATATAGCGCTCAGTTTTGCAATGTTTATTCACTTTAATACATTACTATCCTCCAACATTGAGGTGGTTCAGGACAATTAAACTTCCATCACATATAAGCTATCCTGGCACACCATTTTAGCCATCCAGTTATGTTGCTGATCTATTACAATTTGATGAACTGTGAGCTTGTTGTCATAGACTGAGCAAAAATCTGCCATGCCATAGTGCTAAAAATATCAGTAACATGTTGGATATGGGCATTCAATCCACAGTAAGTGCCAGAGAGAGTTAATAAAAGATGATCTCTTCTACCTCCTGCATTTTTAAGCAAAACTCCAGCATCCAAAATTCCAGCCTAAAGAAAAATTGAGATCTTTTCACTTACATTTTTTTCAATGGAACTTTCATTTCACCTTTAAATTAGGTACAAAATAAAGGGACAAATACTCTATTAGGAGAGATTCTCAGGTCAATGGAGTTATGCCAAGCAGAAAATTCCACCCAATAATTTACATCCCATATAATTAGAAAAATAGGGGCAGATGCCGAGATTTCTGTCCCTGAATTTACCTTTGCCCCTCCCTTGTTCTAGGCTAGCTCAAGGACTACTCACGATGGGCTGGTTTGTAATGCTGTCCCCCCCATGATACAAGAGCTGAATAGCCAAAGCACAGTGGACCAGCCATGCCTTCTCCCTTGCTATCTTCTCTACACTGAGACCTGTAAAGTAGGAGTCATATACAGAATTTTGCCAGCTCTACCTCTGTCAGAGAACACTGTACCAGAGAGTGTTTTCCCACGGCAGCTACTTCAAGCAATATATATGACCCCTTTATGCTGCCTAAATGTTGTAAAGGAACAACAGTGTAAAACAATTTGTGCCAGATTTTCTTTTGTAAACTGTCCCTCCCTGAGCATATTCACACCATGGAATTAATTTAAGTGATTCAACCACGAGTTAGCTCCTTCAAGTGAGCGTATGCCAAGGGGTTGACTGGTGAAATTTAACCATTTCTCCCCTTGCGATTGCACAGTGGAACAGCCCCACTGGCAGAAGGAACACACGTCCATCCCTTAGGATAGCACAACATGTTGCTGCCTTTTAGGAGGAGAGTCGAAGTATGGACTTGCCTCCTCCGTCCCAACTTTGTAATAACTTGCTCTTTGTGTGGTCTTTCCACATTTGTGCACATACGTGGGATCAGGCAAAATCCAGCCCTTGGTGAATCTAATTGCAATCAATATATTATTCCTTGATACTTTTTTTGAATGCACCCTTAATTTATATTAAAAGAGGGAACAAAGAATTTTGAAAATGCTTCTAAGTTTGGCCTGGTTTCAGTTAAAGTATTTGGATTTTCCGGTGCATAATGCATTTCATAAGCTAAAGCTGCATTTTGTGTTTTTACTATTTAATATTACCACATCCCAAGCTTTGTCAGGACAGGTAAACACCATTTTTACTCCCTGTTTTAACAAAGATGAGCTCTTCAATTACTTAGCAGATGGAAGGAATAACTTTTTTTAAGATTAAGTCGAAGAACATGAATACTGAGTCACTTTGTTTATACAGATGCTCCCTCACTGGAGGAGGCATAAGGTAGAATTGTCTCACAAACTAGTTTTAGTGGAAAGCAGTTTTGTGTTTATACATTCTTAAAGTGATCTGAGTCAAAATCTGTGAACCACTGTCAGTTGCTAGTTGATTTCAGGTGCTGCAATTTAACGAAGTTAGATCCTGTTTACTTCAGGAAGGTTTTTTAAAAATATAAACAGGGCTTTGTAGTTTTGCAATTGCTGGCAGTTAATTTGCCCAGTAAAGAAAAAATGGGTATACTTTCATGTACTGCTGGGTTTTTTAATTCGTTGCTCATGTGTGATTAAGTATTTTCTTTCACTTAGAACAAAGAGTCTTGTTTCTCTGTTATTTTCTTTTCTTTTGTTTAGGATACTAGTGATGAATCCATTTAATCTTAATTTGAAATTTCTACTAGAAATTAAACTAATAATTCATCTGCTTTAGAAACTTCTTGGAAGTATGACAGATTCCCCCCCACCCTACCAACTTACAGATAATTTGAGAGCTACCCTTTAAAAAAAAAAAGAAAAAAATGTATTTTGTTTCATGAAAGCTAAAGGATCAAGTAAGTAGCAGGAAAAAAAGTCAAGGAACTCAATTTCATCTGCTTTTATACAGAGGCAGTATGCCTGTATAAAGGAGGAGCAGAATTGTGTCCATAGCATTTAGACATACTGATAGTATTTCTCCATTATACCTCAAACCTATCAGGAACACGCTTGCTACTTCAATACTGTTCCTTTGTTCAATAAAAGCTGCTGACTTTGACAAATACTTTGAAGTAAGGATTATTTTAGAAGGGTATAAACTGAATATAAAGGGTCTGATTTTGAAGTCCATGGGGTCTTCAATAGGTAATCTACACAGCAGGGTTAAAGCCGAAATAAGCTACACAACTTGAGTTACGTCAATTGTGTAGCTTAAGTCGAAATAGCTTATTTTGGCTTTTGGCATTGTCTAAACAGCAGGAAGTCTGAGTTAGAGCACTCTCTTCCTATGACTTCTTTTACTCCTCCTAAAATGAAGGTTACAGGAGTAGGAGTAAGAAGTCCTCCAGTTCGACATTATTTAACTACTTGCTGTGCAGACACAGACCATGTTTTTAACATAACATAGTAGAGTGAGGAACAGCAGGTCTATCTGAAATTTTAATTTAAATTGCTCCTCCCCACACACACAAAAAATAGATAAAGAACTCAATCTGAGTTCAGATTTTGGGATAAGAAATTACATATAAAATTAAAGTGGACACTTGAAATTCAGATTTCTTACTATGAGAAACAGGATACTTAAATGTGAACAGATGGTATTGGCTTGAAGTCAACCCCTCACAAGTTGGTTAACATAAGAAAGAAATTTATGTTTCAGGTTATGCTCAGTTTAAAACAAGAAAGGTAAGATTAAAGAGGGGAATCCTTATTTATGTAGCTAATAAATTTAAAGCCTGATTTAGAAGAAGTGAAATCAATTTAGGTGTTATTAAGATATATGAAAGTGCTCTAATGATTTCCATCTCTAAAAACACTTATCTATATGTACCCAGACATTTCTAATACGATCATCACACTTAGTTGAATACTAACACAATTTTATTTAAACTTAAGGGACAGAGAACTTCTGGCAAAAACAAAAGAACAGCTGCATATGAAGTTACAAAATACACTAACTAGCAAAGTCTAAGGCTAGTAAAGAAATAGCAAATGCTACACGATGGATTATTTAGATATTCCTAGGAAAAGTCATAACTTGGAAAAGAAGAGGGCTTATATAAATGGCAGTTTGCATAATGCTACCAGATAGGATGTTCTAGATATTTGGGGACATATTGAGCAAGCACAGAAAAGTTATTGCTGATCCCATTGTAGGCATGAATGAAAACAGACATAATTATCTATGTAAGAGGCAAGTACCCCATCTCCTCCAACATTAGAAGAAAATACCTAAAATCCACATGTCTTGGCAAATGAGAAAAGAGGGAGGAAAGTGTCTCCCACCCAGAACTGTTGCCAGCCCAATTGATGATCACATCTATGTTCCCAAATGTCAAATTCCCACTGACCCAGTAATAAGTTAAAAACACAAACAAAGCAACAACAAATCATGGTTTTACCAAAATCTACTCTGAGGTTGGTTTGAAAGGATCTGAACTCTGAGAAAAATTTCATATTACATGTTGCTACCACCACTGACACATTTAGGGGGAGATATTCTCTGGCACAACAGCAGCTCATTAACCATCTAGCATGGAAAAAACTCAATAGTTGTTGGGCACCATTTTAATCTTTAAAAATTTCAGCCTTGAGCAGCAAAGATATCAGCAAACTAGTGGATCTAATGAATTTTTACCAAATTGTTAATGTGATGATAGAAAAGATTTGATTATTTGCTGTAACCAACCAACCATACTTTTACCAGTATGTAGTAAGCTGCTATAATTGACATCTATAATAGTGTGAATTTCAGTATGAAAAATTTTAGTAATCTATCAACATACAGACAAATTATTTAAAAAAGCTTTTATATTCATTATATATATAATGTTTTTGTTACATCTATATATATAGTTTTCATATTAAAATTCACAATTCTAAATGATAAACAATCATTTGAGGGCTGCTTCACACACTACTTGTATAAAAACACATTATGGTATCAAAGGAGCTAGGGTCATCATTGGCAGCCTACTGTATTAGCTTTCAAGGACCCCAAGAATAGATAGTGGTCCCTTTTTGTTTTTTCTAAACATAATTTCCCTAGTCACTGTCATTCCAATAAAGTGATTAAGTACCCTGACGAGGCAGAAATTTATAGGATTGGCAATTAAACAGGAACAATTCAAAGTGACTGACAAAATGACTTTGATAAACTGAAATCCAATGGGTTTTTAAAGTATACATATTATGGAATACTAAAGATCACCAATACTGCTTACTCAATAGAAAAAAGGTAAAACAAGCTAGTAGAGAAGACACATGGTAAATGCAGACAAGAGTAAGCATTGGGGCATTTCATTTAGCTGACAGTTTATCTTTTCAACGGTATATTGATCACTTTGCCTCAATTGTACAGTGGAAATTAAGAGCATTACATGAAGAAAGGCCAGGATTATCCACAACAGGAGCCTGAAGTTAGATTTCTAAATCTGTGTTTAAGCTCCTAAGTGACTTCATTTTCATAATACACCCCACTAAGAACCCCACTGGTGCCATTGTCAGTTATTGCAGAAGAAAAGCATGTTGCAAATGGAAAATTGGGACAAATAGCTCTGTCATGCTTGAGAATTTAAGAGTTTGTTTTAAGGATAGTTACTTTATATAAAAGCAATGGGCATTTGATGAAGTGGGTTCTAGCCCATGGAAGTTTATGCCCAAATAAATTTGTTAGGGTATGTCTACACTGCCACCCTAGTTCGAACTAGGGTGGCTAATGTAGGCATTCGAACTTGCAAATGAAGCCCGGGATTTAAATATCCCGGGCTTTATTTGCATGTTCCCAGGTGCCGCCATTTTTAAATGCCCCGTAGTTCGAACTACCTGCCCGTGGCTACACGCGGCATGGACTAGGTAGTTCGAATTAAAGCTCCTAATTTGAACTACCGTTATTCTTCCTGCAAGGAGGAATATTTAAATCCCGGGCTTCATTAGCAAGTTCGAATGCCTACATTAGCCACCCTAGTCGAACTAGAGTGGCAGTGTAGACATACCCTTAGTCTTTAAGGTGTCACAGGACTCCTTGTGGGTTTTGCGGAAAAGATTAAATAGGGTCATTAAATAGCTGTCTGACCTTGCTGGTCAGGATACTCACTCACCAGGCCCCTTTGTGGCTCAGATCTGGGGGTTAGGAGTAGCACCCAGTGATTTGATGCTGGGAATTGAGGGAGGGGAACTTGGGCCCTCCTGCTTCCCAGGTTATTTCCAACCTCACACCCTGACTCTCCAGAGGCCTAACAGGACCCTGACGATTGACTTGTAATCTATATTCACCCTCACTTGTGGACAGGTACTGCACCATCTCTCTGGCTGCAGCCTGAAGCTCCAAAGGACTCCTGCTGTACTTCTGCAGGCGCTATCAGTGGAGATCTACTCGGCTGCACTGACACCCCTGACTGAGATGTGCTGCATTTTTTAATTCTCCAGCTCCACCGTGGCACATGCAAACGATGTGGTTTGGCAGAGTCACCTGGATGCAGAGTTATACCCCTGGAACCTCTCCCATTATCTGACCTTCCAGAATTTCCAACTGTGAAAACTTTGAGAATAAGAAATGCTCAAAAAGCCACAATTTTGTACAACTGAGCTATGCTGCATTTTTTAATGCTCCAATTGCACTGTGGCACACCCAAAAGTTGTGGTTGGGCAGAGTCAGCTGCATGCAGAGTTGCTCCTTACCACTTCTTCCTGAGGTTGGGGTTTTACACCCCTTGAACCTCCCCCATTGTCTGGCCTTCTAGAATTTCCAACTGTGAAAACTATGAGAATAATAAGTAATACTCAAAAAGCCACAATTTAAATAGATTATTTTAAAAATTGTTGATTACTGATCAATATTACAAAACATGGAATTGCAGCCTTCAATATATTAGATCAGCTCCCTCCTTTTTTCCCCATTTGTTTGCTTACTCGGGGCACTTTATAGCACTTTGTGTGGTCAAACCTGATTTTCCTTTGTGTAGGTAACTAGCCACTTTACCAGTTGCATGTCCTCATTCAGCAACTGGGGATATGTGTGTGTGTGTGTGTGTGTGTATTTTGAGTATGGATACACACACACACACACACGCACACACAAAAGTGTGATTGTAAAACTACAGAAAGTGGTAGAGACCTTCAGATGCAGATGTGTGTTAATGCCATAAATGATTTTTAACCTTTTTTTTTAACTGTCTAGATCTAAAGTTGATTGTGTTCCTTTAACTTCTGGAGTCCCCTAACTACTGAGGGCATCAACAAAAATTCTATCATCTCTGGTCATTGTGGTTATTCATAGTATGAT
Source organism: Rafetus swinhoei (assembly GCA_019425775.1). Taxonomy (NCBI): domain Eukaryota; kingdom Metazoa; phylum Chordata; order Testudines; family Trionychidae; genus Rafetus; species Rafetus swinhoei. The sequence goes on along the minus strand of CM033428.1, from coordinate 33,935,405 downwards.
TGTTATATAAAAGACAAAATAAAACGTATTTAATATTTTGAGTTCTAAATACATTTCCAATAAGATAAATTATAACTCCAAATCTTGTGTAAGATATAGCACATTCTTCTTACAGGGCATGCCCATTGAACACTATGGAATTTTCAGTGTTTAAAAATCATTCTGTCTTCTTCCTAGGAGGAAGAATAATAGACTTTAGTAAAAGGGAGATCAGGAACAAAATATTTATCCAAAGACACATACAGGTATAAATAAGAACATAAGAATGGCTATACTGGGTCAGACCAATGGTCCAACTAGCTCAATATTCTGTCTTCTAACACTGGTCAATGCCAGGTACTTCAGAGAGAATGAACACAACAGGGAATCATCAAGTGATCCCTCTCATGTCACCCATTCCCAGCGTCTGGCAAAGAGAGGCCATGGATGCTTCAGAACATGAGTTTGTATCTCTGCCTACCCTGGCTAATAGTCATTGATGAACCTATCCTTCAGGAACCTATCTATTTTTTTGAATCCTGTTAAAATTGTGGCCTTCACAACATTCTCTGGCAGAGTTCTAAAGACTGATTGTGCATGGTTTGAAGAAATACTTCCTTTTGATCATTTTAAACTGTTGCTTATTAATTTCACTCAGTGGCCCCTAGTTCTTGTGTTCAGTGGCCCCTAGTTCTTGTATTATTGGAAAGAGTAAACAATACTTCCTTATTTACTTTCTCCATACCAATCATGATTTTCTCCCTCCCATATCCTCCTTAATTGTCTCTTCCAAACCGAAAAGTCCCAATTTTATTAATCTCTCCTCATATAGAAGCTGTTACATACCCCAGATCCTTTTGTTACCCTTTTCTGTACCTTTTCAGATTCCAATATATCTTTTTTGAGATGTGGAGACTACATCTGCATGCATTATTCAGGATGTGGGTGTACCATGTATATACAGAGATACAACATGATCTTTTCCGTCTATTATCTATCCCTTTCCTAATGATTTTCAGCACTCTGTTGACAGGTTTCAGAGTAGTCTGTTTCAGCAAAACAGCAAGGAGTCTGGTGGCACTTAAAGACTAACACATTTATTAGAGCAGTGGTCCCTAACCTTTTGGGGCTGCCAGGCGCCCAGGGGCAGGGCCACTCATGCGCCACACGTCCGGGGGCGGGGCCGCGCATGCACCGCGCGCCCGGGGCAGGGGCCGCCCATGTGCCATACGCCTGGGGCCGGCACCGTGCATGTGTTGCGCGCCCGGGGCCAGCACCGCGCATGTGCTGCACGCCGGAGGTGGGGCCAGCCCAGATCATTCGGTGGGCGCACATAAATGCCCCGGCGGGTGCCACGGTTCCCACGGGAACCACGTTGGGGACCACTGTATTAGGGTATTAGGGCATAAGCTTTCATGAGCTACAACTCACTTCATCAGATGCTGAAGAAGAAGAAAAGGATATAGAGGTGGGAATGTGACTTCAGTGCTGATTAAATCAGGGTGGATGGGGCTCATCTCCAGCAGTGATGAGAAGGTGAGAGCACCTGATTGGGAAATTACCTGTTGTAATGTGAGAACCACTCAATGTGTCTTGGTTTAGGGTGTTACATTTGCATGTGAATTCCAGCCCAGCAGTTTCTCACTGAAGTCTTTTTTTTTTAAGCTTTTTTTTTAAGCATTCCCAGTTTTTTTTTTTTACTGCTGCTGTAAATTGAGTGGATGTGCTTTTGAATAAGTAGTATGTTTGAACAAAACAGCTTGAAGATATTTGGAGGAAGACTTTTCTCTTAAGGTGTACTGCAAAGCGTTAAGAAGTTTTAACACTATATTCCAAATCCTCCTCCTGCTCTGCTGGATCCACAACAGTACAGAACTATGGTGGTTCCTCTGACAGTGAGAAGGATATGATACCAAATGCTTGCAAAAGGGATCTGCATTGACTGCACATCATGATGTCCTTTGATCGGACTTCTGGAACAAATGGCTGTAAACACATGGTGTAGGACAAGTCCAGAAGTCAGCTACTCTGCAGTTGTTCTGGTTCTTTCACCCCTTGGAGGTCATGAGGAGTGTGGACTATCATTTTAAGCTCAAGTGACTGCAGAAATTTCTTCACTCTGTGCTTCTCCTTCAGTAACTAAAAACATGGGAACTTACAACTGTCAAGAGCAGACACCATGCAAATGATCTACTGTTGTTCCCACTTAAGACAAGGGTAAAGCTTCCATTGATGTGAAGGGGAGCCAAACTGGAGCACATGTTGGTAGTGATCATAAGACCAGGAGGAATTAAAGGAACAGGATGACTGTCACTGACTAAGGTAATGGCTACTTACAACTTCTCAAAAGAGCAATATACCCACCTAATTTTCTGCCAGCGGATGCTACATGCTGCTAATAGTAGCCTCTGCTCTCACTTTGGGTTTTGGGTCTAGCCATGTGACCTTGTTAAGATACCGTGAACCTGAAGGTGCTTACCCCTACATAGTTCCCAGAGCACTTCTGTGTACCAGGGCAGGATGCATGTCAGTACTGCACTCAAGCATATGTTTAAGTCGCATTGAAATCACTTGCTTAAAGTTAAATATATGCTTCAGTGTTATATTTCAGAGGGACACTTTCCTGGATCAGGGCCTAAAACACCTTAAAACACCTCTGACAATCCCTTAAAACACCGTTGACAATTGTAACTGTTATCTTATAGGTCTCAGCCTAGTGAGCAAATATTCTAAATAGAGCACTTAATTGAAGTGATATTACTAGGTTATACCTGAACATTCTTTTAAGCTAAATGTTCTGTATGCTTAATACAAAGTACCTAGCTTCAAAGTCTGTACTGTGAGCAAAGAAAATAAACATTAATAAGGAAACAAAGCAAAGGCTCAGATATCTGAACCGTGAAGAAGGAACCGTTTCAACTGTTTCAATCGTTCTTTTCTGGCACCATGCTGTCTAGTCATATAAAGCTGTAATTGAAACCATGTGGTGTGTGTAGTGGGTTCATTACTGTCTCTGACTAAGTAATCTCATGCACTAACTATGAACTGAATCTATAATATCCTTGGGGTCAAGATGTCTTCTCTTAAATATCTGTTGGGGCATATCAGTTTTACTCCCTCTAGGAGCAACAGATAATCAAGCGTGATAAATAAAAAGGCCACAAATTGATTCTCAAAATAACTCCTGTATATTGTGTGTGCTTAAACAACACTTCTAAATTAGTATGTTATCTTGAAGACATGATCTTCAAAAAATTTAAATATATTATAAAATTATAATACTGTATCAATTCCATAAAAGATTAAAATTTGCAAAATATTACATAATCAATGATTCAACTTTGGCTGTATAAACGTGATAGAATTACAGCAATATGTGTTATGGAACACTGGAAAAAAATAAAATCTAAATGGTGAAAGAATGCTGGCATGACAGTAAGAGAAAACAATGGCAAAGTTTGCTCAATAAATCTTGAAATGGAACAGATACAAATGAATGTAATCCTAAAAAAATATATATAATAATTTTCTGAATGATGAACTTTGCCACAAAGAGATCATCCATTTGAGCACAAAGTAAGTGCTATTATAAATGTAAACAAATACATAATATTTTAAAAATCAGACTACATTTTCCTTGAGGAATGATCTATCTTTATCAAATATGAAGGAGTAAGATTTTCTAGTCCAAACAAGCTCTAAAGGTTTGATCCTGCATCACTAATTCTGTACCACAATTTTTTTATGGACTTTACTGGACTCAAGGTTGGCACATCTACATAGCAGGGTTAAAGCCAAAATAAGCTACACAACTTGAGCTCTGTCAATTGCATAGCTTAAGTCAAAATAGCTTATTTCAGCTTTTGGTGCTGACTACACAGCAGGAAATCTGAGAAAGAGCACTCTTTCTCCGACTTACCTTACTCCTCGTACAATGAGGGTTATAGGAGACAGAGTAAGAAGTCCTGCATCATCATTATCATCATCAACAACCATGGGCTCAACGCCCATTGGTGTCCGATACCTCCCTCACTATTTCCTTCCATCTTTCCCTGTCCAGCACAGAGTGGCTTTGTTTCTGTAGACTAGCTCCGCACCAATCTACTATATCATCTACCCATTCTCTGTGGGGTCTGCTTCTCCTATTCGGACCATCCATTATACCGAATACCAGGGTCTTAACTTTTCGCTCGTCATTCATTCTGCAGCTATGCCCAAATAGCTGTAACTTCCATTGAATAACCTTCTGCAGTAGGTTCTCTTTCAGCTATATCTTCCTATATAATTCCTCACTGGTAACCTTCTGCATCCATCCTATTCTCAGGATCTTTCTATAACAACTCCTTTTGAATGCCAATATCCTTCTATATGAATCTTTCATTATCACTCATGTCTCACATGCATACAACATGCTGCTGAATACACACATTTTCAAGACGCTCAGCAGCTCAACATTATTTTGACATTATGCCAAAATAACTGCTTGTAGTGTAGACACGGACTACGTTACTTCAAAATAATGTCAGTTTTTCCGAAAAAACACTGCTGTGTAGATGTATCCTAATAACACTACTGTGTAGATGTTTTCAGCTGCATATGGTCAAAAACCTCTCACCCAATTAACATACTTCTACAATTCTTAAATAATACGGTGAAGATGGTGTTGTTTTTTTCTTTGTCATCTAAAAATTGGCAATGTTGCTTCTGAGATTTTGTAATTTTTTCCTATAAAAATGGCCTAGTAGCAGAAGCCAACAATTTCATATTATTTTAACAGAATATTTTAAAGGAACTGTTCTATTTCTTCTGCTCACCCAACTGCTCCTCCCCCAATATTAAATTATGAAACAGAGCAATGATTGGCATATTTAACATTATGAATGATTTTTGCAATAAATACAAGGACAAAAATATAATGCAAGATTCAAAACTTCACCAAAGTTTACAAAACTCATGGCACACTTAGGGAGTGAATTAGCAGGTTGCTGCAGCCATATTTTTATTTCAAGGTTCTACCTTCTCTACCCCTCCATGCTAGCACTTTCTGAAGCCTGTGAAACAGAAGCACTTGTCTTTATAATTCAATATCTGATCTATCACTGCACGAAGAATTTTAAGGGGAAAAGTTGAGTGCCTCACCTTATGATATTATTAAGTGATATTATTAACATCAGATATTTTATTTTTGATTTGTAGTTTTAAATTTTGGCCATCTATTTCTATGCAACTAGTTTCTTTAGTAAATGAATGCTATTCTTACAGGAAGATGTACTGTTCTTTTTTATGTAACGGGGCTGACAGCATCAGCTTTTGCACAATCTCTAATTAAATTTCCCTTTATAAAAAAGCTGAACTATGCATGTTTGTTTTGTTATTTATAGCTGTAAGTACTTATATAACATATGAGAATAGAAAATGAAATGGATGTTTTAAAAAGTATCCATTTTATTTACTTTAAATTCAAGTATACTGGGTCATAGTTAAAGAATAGCATTTAAAAAGACTTGATGGAAACAATTGGAACCTTATGTTTCCTCAGTATGAGCAATTTCTCTCTGTAACTTAGCAACATTACATCTATAATACACAAAAATTAATTGTGCTGATGCAAATTTCTGTACATGATACTCATCAAAGTGCACTGGGATCATTTACATTTTACCTGCAATGTATGCTACATTTTATGCATACAGTAATGAATTATTACAATGCAGCTCAGGAAGGCACAATGTCATTGTTGCATATAAAAAGCAATTCCAGCATATCAATAATTTTGACTGTCAGTGGAAGCCAGTGCAGTTGAAACAGATGTTTTACATTGATAAGCAGAGACCAGGAAAGACATTTTTGTCCTACTCTTTCATTTTCCTCCATTTCCTCTACTATGCCTGGCAATAACTACTCTGGTATAGCTGCCACTGGCAGCCAATCTGCTCAGTCCAGACCCCCAGGTCTCATTCCATAAATCAGTCATAGTACTGGTCATATCCATCCTTCCCAAGTACTTTTTGCATTCCTTTGCTTGGAAGCACCTGCTTGATGGCATAAGAGAGTAAGCAGCTCCCCCATCAATCAGTACTTTTGGATATCCAACTTCTTAAATCTTTAAGAGGGAGAGACACAGTCAAGTACAATTTGTCACCAAAGCAGCTATAAGGAGTTTGCATTCAGTGGGAGCCTACTCTCCTGCTACAGAGTTTCCATTATAAAACTACATGAAATATTGAAGGTCATGTTGCAGTTTTATATTTTATTTTATAATTATTATGGACATGTTCCTATTATAAGTATGCAATGTTGTTGTAGTGCCATCAGTCCTAGGATATTAGGCTGTCTACACTACACTTCTTTTTCAGAAAAAGATACACAAAGCAATTTGTGTACCTTTTTCCGATTGTTTTTTCGGAAGAGGCTTTTCCAAAATTTGGCCCATCTATACTGGTCCAAATTTCAGAAAAACCTCCTCTTCCGGAAGAGCCCTTCTTCCTCATGACATGAGGAAGAAGACAGGGTTTCTGAAAGAGTGCGTCCGCTCTTCTGCAAAAAAGGCAGAAGAGAAGATGCATTCAGTTCCCTGGACACGGCGGAGTTTTTCCGGGATGGTATCCCAGAAAAACTCCGTAGTGTAGTCATAGCCTTAGAGACACAAGGAGGGTGAGGTAGTATCTTCTATTGGATCAACTTCTCTTGGTGAGAGAAACAAGCTTTAAGGCTACACAGAGCTCTTCAAATCATTTTGGAAATCATTAGCTCAGAATGTCATAGCTAAATGCAAGATCAAACATTACCTTTCTCAGACCTGAGGAAGAACTCTGTGTAGCTTGAAAGTTTGTGTCTCTCACCAACAGAAGTTGGTCCAATAAAAGATATTACCTCACCCATCCTGACTCACATTATGAGTGAAATTCACCATGGTATGGAGAATCAGAGCTAAGCCCTCTGGTATCATTTAAAGCCTGCAAAGAGTGTAGACCATGGTGGCCTAGACAGTGGGGATAACAGCAGGAGAGAGACAACTTTGTAAGGAAGCAAAAAAGAGAGAGAACTACCCAAAGCCATATTTCTTTTCTTGGGGAGTCATCTCCATGTTGCAAAGTCTTTCCCTGCTCCCCTCTCTGGAGGGTTTGGGGGCAAATGCAGGCTTAGGCAATCCCTGGCACAGCAGTTCCAATGCAGTCATGTTTCCAATACAGTTTTGTTTCTGTGCATGATACAGGTTTAGCATTAAATTACTTGCTTCTTGTGGTTGTGGGTTGGAAAGACATCCCTAATGAATGAGTGTGCAGTAGATGCTGTAAGGCAGCGGTTCTCTAACTTTTTGGCCCGTGGGCCACCTGGCTCAATCTAAACCTTTCCACGGACCACCAGTTGCTAAAGGAAATGCATCGTTAATTACATAATTATTCCTGGGCCACTTTGCTAGAGCTGCAGCTAGGGAGACTGGTTTAATTTAAATTATTAAACAGATTAAGCGCTTTACCTTTCTCATGTTAGTTTATCAAACTTCATTTTAAATCAAGTAAAATATTAATTTATGTCCAACACAAAAGGTTTCAATGTTTTCTTTATTTATAGCAGGTGCAAGGAAACTTTTTCGTGTCAGGGGCCACTGACCCACAGAAAAATCAGTTGGGGACCACACAAGTGAGAAGCAAAAAAACTCCTCCAACCCCTCCCCCCCATCCTCACTGATATGGCCCCCCAACAGAGGGACCTCACTCCTCTTGTGCTCCAGCCAGGGATGACTGAGGTTCAGGGCTTCACCTAGGCCAGATTTACTTTTCTGGGTTCCTGAGTAAATGGATTTTTGGCCCCCTTAGGCTCTAGGGTGGGGACAAAAATGAGGGGTTCAGTGTGCATGACAGGGCTGACAGTGAGTGGAGTGCAGAAGGGGGTAAGGGTGCAAGGTGTGAGTGGGAGGTAGGGTGCAGAAGCAGGTTGGGATTAGGGTGTCTGGCCAGGACAGAGGGTGCAGAATCTGGCCAAGAGGGAGGGTGCAGAAGCGGACTGGGGGCAGGGGCACAGAGATGTGGGCAAGGAGTGCCTGGGGCTAAAGCTGTGGAGCAGAGTAGCTGAGGGGGTTCAGGGATATGTGGGACAAGGTGCCCCTGGGAATATGGCTGGCGTCAAGGTGGCTTGGGGGGGCAGTTCAGGGAAATGGAGGGGCAGGGAGGCTGAGCGTGGCACAACGAAGTGGGGGTGGGTGGATAGGTGACACTGGGGTATCCAGTCCGGCAGGTGGTGGGATCCCAAAGGGGTCTAGTCCATGGTACCCTCCCCCCAGACCAAATCCCTGTGGGTGCAATGCCTCAAAGGACCCTGAGCCCCCACCTGCGTCCTGCATGTACAGGGTCCTCAGCCACAGCATCACCTCATTCCACTACTGCTGGGCCCCATGCAGCCCAACCTGCTGCCAGGGAAGGGAGCGAGGGAGCTGGCTGCTGGCGAACAACGAGAGCCTGCCCAGCCCAACCTGCCGCCTGCCCCGCAGAACCAACTGAGGGACACATTGCTCTTATCATTCTGGAGGTGCTCCTCCACACATAGCTCCACGGCCCGGGTGGGTGAGGAGGGATGAGTTTGCTTTCTTCACCTCCCCACCTGCTGGCTGCAGCTGGTACTGCAGCCTCGTGGCTACGTGCCGTCCATGAAGCTGCAGCGGCAGCGCAGGCTCCCCGCTGCATGGGGGGCATGGGGCGTGAGCTCACGCCGCGGACCACCTGGGAGGCACCCTCAGACCACTAGTAGTCTACAGGCCACACTTTGAGAAGCACTGCTGTAAGGGGATATTGGAAGATCTTCCCTCCTACTCCCCAGCCTCACAGACTTTCTTAAAATAAGGACCCAGATAACCACATTGTCCAACTTTTAAGCCAACTGTATAATAATATTGTTTTAAGGATTGTGTTCATAGACAAAGTGCAGACAAAGTAGGTAAGCAGCAGACCTTGCTCCTATTATAAACTAACAGAGAACCAGGCTGAAATATAATTCTCAAGAAAGGCATGGCTGTATTTTATCTCAGTGCAAACTGAGCATTAGTACATTAGATTACAGGATTTTTTAGTCAATCTGGTCTAGCCACTGTATTTTATCAAAATCAAACTATTGAACACAGTGGTTGGAATATATAAAATAAAATATATAGTTATAAAATCTACACACACTCATAATTTAGAATCCTTTAAAAATTCTACAGTATTATCTGCAATCATAGTCCTACAAATTAAAGATACATCATGCTGTAGAAATCAATGTAGTCACACAGCCTGTAAATCTGGGGGAGACTGTGGCTCACCAAATATAATGAAAACAACTTGCTAAAAAAGAAGGTTGATCATTAAGCAAAACTGAACCGTCTGAGAATACCTGACATAACCAGCAGCCTAACAGCAGTAATGAGAGCTCAGGAAATATAAAATATTATTAAAGATTTACATCCAGAGGAACAGACTAGTATTTAAAACAACACTCTTTAGATTTGATTAATTTAGCTATTGAGATAAAATGACAGAAGTCTCATATAATCATGAGACAAATTTTCACCATTAAGCTGAATATTAGAAGTGGGAAAATATCTACAAACCCTTAATTCAACCACTTTTAAAAGCTTTAAGACTACGATGGGAACCAGGGATTTCCATTTTATAGCATGGGGACTTTTCTATGAAACTCATACAGCAATACCTGACTGCCTTCAAAATGGCCATGAACTACATCAACCTCTTCTCCAGATCAGGAACTAGAGGAGACTTTCAGTGGGCATGGGGAAAATTAAGTGATGGAGATGGTACACACATTATCCATCCTCTGGTCCAGCCGAGTTCAGGTGGAATAGACAATTCAGGCTGATTCATGCTTTCAGAAGGATGGGAAGAGCTCAAGGATCATATGGATTCAGGGGGGTTAGCATACACCTTTCTCCCTGTCCTGTGGGGAAAGCAGACAACTGCTATGACAAAATGAAGGGGAGCTGGGAATTGCTGAGCTGATTCTCAATGAGATTTCCCACAGACTTCCATTCCATGGGTTTTTTTTCTGTGGGAAAAAGCAACCTAAACCAGTTTACTTAACCTCTGCACCTTGTGAGGGAGCTAGTAGTATTCCTATTTCCACACAGTGAACTGATACACAGAAAGTAAGAGGGAAAGTTCAGAAAGTGCCTAAGTGACTTAGGAGTCAAAGTCTGAATTTAAACAGTGGTTGAAACATTTAGAGTGCCTGAACTGCTCCTGGCTGCTGCCTTCCCAAAACACAACCAGTTACACCAGGAGCTGAGGTGCTTCCAGAGTAGAATAGCTTGTCTTTACCCAGAACTACTCACAGCTTGCTGCATTCTCACCCCAAAGAATAGAAAGAGCAGGCCAAGGAGGTGGGGCTGCACTCTGAACAAAAGTCAGAATCAAGAAAGAGGAAACAAAGATACATTGCCAAAGTACCAGAAAACTGAATAACCTGGCAGACTTTCAATTCACTCCTATGCACAGGGAGTCTGAATGTGAAGTAAACCAGACACAGCACCGAGAATATTTATCTGAATATTTACATGCACATATATAGCACATATATAGCAGAGGGGTGTCTAAACATACATTTTCATTCTCCTCTGTCCTTCACTCCCCATCTCTTTGTTAAATGGAGTTTCCCACAAGTGAAATAGCTGCAGAATTACCTAGGCATGGTTGGCTGCAGAAAGCACTGTGTTATGCAGGAAGATCTGCTGCCCTTTTGAGCTCACTGCTGTTTCCAATGCATGTTTCTAAGGCCCTAATTTCAAAATAACAAGCGGAGCGTTCACACTACCAAGCCCGTTATTTCAAAACAACAGGCTTGTTATTTCAAAATAATAACTCCTGCTTTCCACATGGAGTAACACTTATTTCGAAATAGTAGTAGTGTGGATGCTCTACTGCTGCTATTTCGAAATAACTACTCCCCAGAGCCATTCAAACTAATTACTCTCCACTGCTTCTTGAGGCTCTGAGTCGAGATAACGTGCCCACAATAAAGAAGCCTGCCTCAGACTAATTTCGAGGCATACCTGTAGTGTGGACATGCTATTTTGAAAGAGTTATTTTGGGAGTTATTATTTTGAAGTAAGTTATTCTGAAATAATTTCCTAGTGTAGATATGCCCTGACCAGGATTAAATAGATAATGGGAAAAAATTGTAACACTTTAGTCAAAAAGTCATATGTTTTTGTATACATTGTGTGTATGAATTATTGCTGCTTGGATCAAATATTTTAACTAGATCTTATAAAAATTGAACAGCTGTAAGCTTCTGCAGTGTACTGTAGGTGAAACTCATGCAGAGCAGTGTAACTAAAGATACTTTATATAAAACGTTTTTTGCATAATTGTGCTCCAAAATTTAAGCTTAAAACTAAAGTCTAAGCCTTTTGGTTGTGACTATAACCTTCCACATTTTAACTGGATTCGGGAATTTCTCCCTGATTCTGAAGCCGACTTGAAATAATACCTCTGAAAAGTGCAAAACCCTACTGTTCACATAATGGAGCATTTAAATCCATCCAGGTAGTGACAGATATTAAGGTAGTTGAACACTGAAGTTGCTGTATCAAGGGCTACTAGTGAAGAGAACAAAGGCATTCAAAACCTCACTTGCACACATTTTAACTATCACTCCTGCCCAAAGAGGCAAAGAGAGAAAAAGGAAGAATATTTCTGACCACTATCATATCCCTCAACTGTGCCCTGAATAACGAAAACTACCTCATTGTCTGAGCTGCTAGAAAGTTCGTCAGGGTTTAAACACAAATACCATCATTCCTTTTGCAACAGTTATATTTGTAAATGCCCACCAAAAATATTAGACACAAAGTAGATGAGAGAGACAAGTTTTCAAGCTTACACAGAACTGCTCTTCTAAAATGTAACCCTCTGGTACAGTTCATTGGAACAATACACATTGATGACTATGTGTAAAAAAAACCAAACCCAAACTACCTTAAAAATAAAACAGACTTTGCTATTACAGATGACAACTGAAGCAAAACAGTTCTTCATAGTTAAAATAAACAGGCTTCTGGGATCTCTGATGAACTATAATGCTGCCAAGGCAATGTATTAAATTAAGATGTATTTTTCAATAAATGGCCCAATGAAAAAACAAAAACAAAAACCCTGTAGAGAATAAACAGTTTTCCAAGATATTTTAACTTAGCTATTGATTTACCCTTGCATTTCATTCATTAAAACAAATAAAAACTTTTAAATTAAAAGTTAACCATGATTATTTTATTTGCGTAAAGAGGCCAGATTTATTGAGTAAAAACTCGGCCTCACCGAAGTGAATCACAAAGCTTCCATTGACTTTGCTGGTGTTACCTCCTGTAACACTATGGTGAGGATTCAGCCCAATGGAAAGAAAGCTGACAGTTTTGTCATCAGCTCCCAGTGGATTTCTGTTACAGGGTAGAAATCTTAATTCCCTGTGGAAATTTCATAGGAGTCTTGTCAGCAAAAGCTGCTGACGTGTATTCTATTATCTGCTCTGGACAGTCTTGCAAATAGGAAGATTCAGCAGCTTCCTACTGTCTCCAACTCTTACCCAACAAATTTGCTACTCCAGGATCATGCACGAAGGTTTCCTCCTTCCAGAGGCTGGCATAATTAAAGAATGGTTTCAGCTATTAGATGTCAAAATGTGTCATTAGGTAGCGGCTCAAGATAAGGTCTTTTATATTCCTGAAAGGCAAACTAAATTTTCCAATCTTGTATAATATGAAATGGAAATTCATTCCCACTTTTTGACTTTTTATCCTTTTTTTCTGAACTCTGAAGTGCAATTTCAAGCTAAGTTTCTGGTTCATTAACTGAAATGAATCATACAGAGCTGCTAAGTTCTCCTGTTCATAGTTCTGGAGATGGGTGAAGAATATTTGCTGTGTATTTTGTGTGGTGAATTTAAAAATTAAATCCATATCATAGCCTCAAAACAACTTTTTCTCCTCCAGAATAATTAGGCTTTACCAGAATTGTCTAGGAAATACAGTGTCTATATGTCTTCCCGCACTCTGATTAATTATAAACAATAATTAGGAAGTTATATTTGAAAACTCAATACACAATCTTAACAAACAAATGAGGTGTTTGTGTTTTAATGAGCTAGTTATATGAGAATTAGTTTTTCTGGGAATACAGAGAAAGTATAGCTCGGTGAGTGCTAATGTAATCAAGGCACTAACATTTCTGAACTACTGTATTTCAATTTTGTAACTGATCAGGTGACACTAACAGATGATAAACTAGGTCACAGAACATTTAATCTTAAAGTAGTCACTTTAAAATCTTGTACATTTTTGCATGTTTCACTTTGCTGAAATGTATTTGTAAAAGCTGAAACACCAAAGTGAATTAATGAGGTATTGATCAGCACTTTTGTGTATTTTGATGAGATTTAACATTGATAAGAGAAACATACTCCCCATGGAAAATTATCTTTAAGAACTTGAACTCTGAGTGCTAAAGCTTTTGGAACAAGAAATCTTTGCAGAATTGATGAGTGTTTTTAGAAAGCAACCATTATGGGTGAACAAGAAAAAAAACAGCATCACTCACATGCAAGTAGCTTAAGTCTTTAGAGACAGACCACCTCTTCCCACCACTGATATCGTTTTGGACATTATCTTCTAAAATTAATTGAACCAATTAGCAAAGTTTCTATATGAAGAAAAGCTGGCAGGATGTTTGGAGTGGAGCCACCATATTTAGTCTGTATTAAAACTGACTTGGGAGCCAATCGATACTTCATAAATTCACTTTGGTGGCCAACTAGATAAGTTACCTGCTGTTAATGGATTTTCTCTCCCTTATTTTAACAAATTGATGGCTCATTATTATAAAGAATTTCTTTAGTGTTTTATTACAAAAATTCAATTAATCCTTTGAGAAATAAAATAGTAATTTATGGCAGTGTTCTGGCAGGCAAAGGTATAACAGATTTAAATAGTGTATAAATCAGATTTATTTTCAAGTTCCAAACACAGTTTTCCTTTTGACTCTGACAACTGTCTAATCATCTTATTTTCTCATTCCACCTGTTCCAGGGCAAACTATACAGGGAACTGAGTGACCTCAACTTCTATTAATTCTGTCATCTAATAAGTTATTTTTGTGTAAATAATCCCATTGACTACAATATAGCTACTCCTATTGGAAAACTATGACAATGGAAAATGTGTGGGAATTAGGGTTTACTGTATTGGGCTATTATTATATTAAATAAAACAATAAACTGGGGATCCTCCTGTGGTGCACTGTGATTTCTGCAGTAACCAACAGAATTTCACACCACCCACAAATATGAAATGCCAAATTCATGTTAAAATATCTGTAGTCTTTACCCTTTTACATATGTAGTTTACTCCGCTATAATTGCAGTTCTTACTGATTAGGGCATTTTGTTTTTAACTTATTTATGACAATATACACTTTACAATGTTGCAGAACATTAATATTGCAATAGAGTTTAGGATTTTTGGCAAGAATCAGAAATTATTAAAAAATTCTAAATCAGATTTGTGATAAACTACATACCATATTATCTATAGCCAGACTGTAGTTTAATTTTTTTCCTTTCATTTTTTAAAATTAGATCTATTGGGAACATGGAGGGTGGGGGAAGCAGCATTTAAAAGGTAACTGAATCAGAAGGAGAAAAATAGTCTTCACTTATGAAAAGCAGCACCAATAATTATTCAATGAATTTTGAAATCAACTCCAGCAGTCAAATATATGAGATTCCTGCTGATATTGGTCATCTGAGAAATAATGATTTATTGCTGTTCAGTGCATGCTTGCTTATGTGAACACAATTTTCCACTAAGGAATCAAAACAAAATAAATGCCCCTACCATTTGCATGGTTCCATCAAAGAGATGGAGAAATAAATTGAACACTAATGAGTATACTTAGCACAGATGATTTACTCCTTGACTGTGAAGTGTGCAATGTACACACACAGTGTAGCCAAGTTACCTTTATATGTTTTCTAAAAACAGGTTAATTTCTATTTTGTAAAATTACAAGGAGAAATTAGCATTTGTTTTTTGCTATGAAAATTAGATTCTTGATACTTGCAAGTTGGTACTAATTGTGAGACCTTCTCTGAGGGCCTCATTTTGATTATACTTGCATTATCTTTACACCAGTGTAACCCATTCATTTGGGGTTACTTCTGATTTAGAACAGAGCAATCAGATACAATGTCTGAGACAATACTCAGTCATGGATTGGATCCCAGTACATTAGACACTGTATACATTATCTAACAGAACTCTTAGAATGATGTTCACCAGGCCTCCTATAGGAGTATGGCTACAGGAAAGACTGCTAATTAGACAAAAGCCTCCAGGCAAAAGCAGGCCTCATGGGCTGCTCAAAAAGATGTTGCTTCAGCCAGAAGTGCATCATCACTGGAGTTTTCTTTGTAAAGTACTTGCATCTTCATAGAATCATAGACCTGGAAGGAACCTCAAGAAGTCATCAAGTCTAGTACACTATACTCATGACAGGACCAAGCAGCATGTAGACCACCCCTGACAGGTGTTTGTCTAACCTGCTCTTAAAAAACTCCAGTGATGGAGATTCTACAACCTCCCTAGCCAATTTATGTTGTTAAATTGATGTTAAATATTGATTAATCGAATAGTAGAGTAACCTCACGAATCCTTATCAGTTAGTCAACTATTCTATAGTCCCCGGGGGCAGGGCCGGCAGCCAGTGCGCTCAGGCCCCTCTCCTGAGGAAATCCCTGCCACTCTATGCTGCTGCCTCTGTATCAGAGGCAGCAGCGCAGGGTGCCAGGCAGGAGCTGGTAGGTGAGAGGAGCCAGTTTAAAAACTAGCTCCCCTAGTAGATTGGCTGCCTGTCGCCCTGTGCTTCTGCCTCTGATAAAGGGGCAGCAGCGTGAGGTGGCAGCAGCCCATGTTTAGGGGAGGGTCTGAGCTCCCGGACCTGGCACAAGCTGGAATTGAGCCAGGCTGCCTGCCCACCCAGCTCCTAACACACTTTAAATGCAGAGCCACAGCGGGGGGTAAATCCTGGACCTGTTGCAAGCCAGCACTAAGCTGGGCTGCTGGCCAGCCTGATAAAAAATTTACTCCCGGGGGTTATGGGGTGGGAAATGCATGTAGTCTATAGCATTAACCTATAAGCTTTTGCTGATCGGTTAATCAGTTACACTATTACATCCCTAATTTATTCCAGTGTTTAACCACCCTGACAGTTTGGAATGTCCAACCTAAACCTCCCTTGCTTCAATTTAAGCCCATTGCTTCTTGTCCTATCATCAGCGATTAAAGAGAATATTTTTTCTCCCTCCTCCTTGTAACAACATTTTAGATAGTTGTAAGCGTGTTATATGTCTCCTCTCAATCTTCTCTTTCAAATACTTTCATTCTTCCCTCCTAGGTCATGTGTTTGAGACTTTTAAATATTTTTGTTTCTCATCTCTGGACCCTCTCCAATTTGTCCACATCTTTTCTGAAATGTGGCATCCTGAACTGGACACAATAATTCAGTTGAGCCTAATCGGTGCGGAGTAGAGCGGAAGAATTACTTCTCATGTCTTGTTTACAACACTCCTGCTAATGCATCCCAGAATGATGTTTGCTTTTTTTTTTCAACAGGGTTTACACTGTTGACTCATATTTAGCTTGTTGTACACTAAGACACCTAGATCCCTTTCTGTGATGCTCCTTCCCAGGAAGTCATTAACCATTTTGTATGGTGTGCAACTGATTGTTCCTTCCTAAGTGGAGTACTTTGCATATGTCCTTATTAAACGTCATCCTTATTAAACATAATCCCTTGTTCCAAAAGATTTGCAATCCATCCCAGCTTGCTATTATCCACAGACTTTACAAGTATACTCTCTATCTTATTTTCTATATCACTGATGTCCGTACAGAACATAATTGGATCCAGAATTGATACTTGTGGAACCTCACTCACTATGCCCTTCCAGCTTGACTGTGAAAATAAGGCCAAATATTGAAGTCCTTCCTTAGAAAGATGAAAAGACTACTGAGTTTCATGAGAATTTTGCCTCAGTTAGGACTTCAGGACTTGGTCCTCAAGACTAAGTTTATCTGCACTATAAGGTATTATAAAATAGATGAAAGTGAATGCATTAATTGTTCACCAGGGAAAAATGCAATCCTCATGCACAATGGAATTAAATTACCATACAAGCATATATTACTAGAAAAGAAAAGTGGTAAACATATTTAAAGAACAGAGTATATATTATACACAATATACAAAAAGATATGCAATTCTAAGCTGATCTCTTCAGCTACAAAGTGTACCTTTAATCAATTAAAATTTAGGAGATTTTTTATCAAAATAAAAAACACCTTGCTATTGGCACCTTTAATCTGTAATGCTATTTTTTTCATTTTATTTGCTTGTCTACAAAGGGAATAAAGCATCTTCAACTTCATTTGTCTTTAAAAGCTTAAGCAGAGCTTTCTGGTTTATGTGTTTTTTTAAAGGAAAGGAAATATAAAAATATATACCCTTGAGGGGAAAAAACCTGTTTATTCTAAGAAAGTTATAAAATAAAACCAAAAAGCCCTACTAAAAGATGTGATTAAATACTTCCAAACTTGGAAGAATTAACAACTCTAAAAATGTACAGTAATACCAGATGCTGCAGCCAGTTGTTGTTGACGGTTTAAAAAAATGTAAATTTGAACACATCCTGACAGTACAGCATTCTCTCAACTATCATGTTTCTTGCAGGGATCCAGCTGGAAAATTACAACTGGAAGACATCTGTCCTTATGTCTTTTATTCTAGGATCTCTAAAGGACAAACTATTTATGTGATTGGTGGTGAGGGAGGTTTTGGTGCAAAGATAATTTTTGAACTAATCAATTATCTATCCAATTAAATAGCTTAATGCATAAGTACATCATTCCAGAAAATAAAACTGAATCAAACTCTTCAATCCCATACAAATATTAGCAATCAAGGTCCTACAAACACACATGCTCTGTGAGGCAAACAGTCGCACAGGTTTGCTCATCACGGGAAGTCTGAAAACATCCAACAGCTCTGATCAAATGACAAGCTGAACAAACATCCCATGAAAATGATGCCACTGAGTTGGATGAAAGTTTGGCTCTAATGCTACAAATACATGTGTATACGCTTAACTTTACTTAGGGCTCAATCCTGATTCTATTCAAGTCAACAAGAAAATTCCTGTTGATTTTAATGGAGCAAGATTCAGCCCTTACCTGAGCAATTCTGTCTATTTCAAAACAAAATTCAGTGAAGTAAAAGTTAAG
The DNA here is from genome assembly GCA_019425775.1 of Rafetus swinhoei. Classification (NCBI taxonomy): domain Eukaryota; kingdom Metazoa; phylum Chordata; order Testudines; family Trionychidae; genus Rafetus; species Rafetus swinhoei. The sequence goes on along the minus strand of CM033428.1, from coordinate 33,917,104 downwards.
CATGTGCATAAGCATTTTCAGGACTGGGGCATTTTTGAACTGCAAGAGCCCAAGAAAGTGCTCGAATGGTATGGTGATGCTCAGCATGATCGCTACGATTCTGTTGTAAACTGCTAATCACAGGCTTGATTCTGCCACTTTTATTCAGCATGCTGTACCACCTTCTTCTGCAAGCAGACCACAGAAGACAATGTAATAAAACAAAGCAACACCCTGAATGCCTATTTCAGTAAGAACACAAATAAGAATAAATTATTAGATAAAACATTTACAAACTAAAACACAATTGAATATTTCATAGTTTCATTTATTTAGGTTTTTCTTTTATTACACTTGCTATTAGGGTGGGAACAAATCTGTAGGGACCTAATTTTGCTCCCTGTTGCCCTGTTGTGAATCTGAAATAACTCCACTAGCTAACAGTGGGTGATTTTTGTTTAAATCCCACTCATTTTAAATTCATCTCACCCTAAGTTCACAAAGTTAGACAATTTCTGAAGTGTTGCTTATTTTAACATTCATGCAAAAAAAAAAAAAGAAAAAGAAAAAAAAAAAGCTCTCCTGCTAAATGACTTCTCTCAGAATCACCCAGATATTTTTACTAACACAAACCATGATGAACATCACAGTCATTTGTTAGGTTTGGTACTTCATTAGTAATTTCACTTTGAACAGTCAAACACCAATGTCAAGCAATTGCTATTTATTCCATTTGTTCATCACCAGATGAAGAGGAAGGGGAAAAATCACAGTGCTAAGCACGAAAGGGAGACATTTCAAACTTCACTAAGACTGATGGGATAAAAATGTCCTGAGCCCACATAGCCAAGATGGTACATTGAGGATGCAATGACATCAGACAAATACAACAAGACAATGAATATTAGGAGGAGGGGGAGACACAGAAACAACACATTAATGTACGCCGATATTCTGATGGAGAACCATTAGAATTTGAAAGAGATTATGACTGTGGCTTGGTCCTATGGGAACCATCTCTAGGATCAGAAGAAACCTGAGCTGTTTTGCTTCATTCCTGACAACTACTGAAAAACGTCATCCGCATGAGATTTGAAGACTAGGGGACTCATATTTATCCCTGATTTGCCATCCTTATGGAAGTATTAATAAAGAGAGCCTAAAAGAAAAAGATGGCAATAATATAAGGCAGAAAAAATGAGAATAAAAGGGGAGGCGTCAAAAGGAAATCCAAAGGAAGGGGGAAACAAAGGGATGCAAAATCAGAAAATGATGAGATGAATACTTAAAGAAAAACATATTAGATTCACGTAAGCCATCTGTATATCTAATAGTCATCTATCAGGTTTTTGCTCCTTGGTATTTAACACAATGTGTGACCTGGGCTAATTGATATTTCAGTACTGTAAACATAATTTAAAGGAAACAGGCAAGATAAATAATTTGTAAACAAAAAGGAAAATACATTGCAAGGATAGTGATTAAAACTGGAATGATTCAGTTCATAATATTTTGAGATATCATACTTTAACTCTAGGTACATCAATCCCTCAGTGTCTATTTCACTAATTTGCATGAACACTATAATTGACAGCTTGTTAACAGCTCATTAGGAACACCGAAAACCCTGTGACAAACACCACACACAAAACAACAGAATGGACAAAAGTCTCTAGTCATAAATTATACCTAGAACAACCTGATTTAAAAACTGCTGGTCAAAACACAACTTGATTTAAGTTAAGAAAGTAAATAGTATATATAGCATTTAGTTGGTATGACATGCCTATACAGGTCTATTAAATCATATACAATTGCTTGTTATTGCAAATGTTGTAAATAATTCAACACTCATTTTTTTGTTGAAAACCCAAGTCAATTCTGAATCTTAAAAAGACTACCGTCAATTCAATGTGTCAGTAATACTAAATAAAACCTAGTTAAAATGTTTCTTTACTCCAATCTAAGATGGGAAACATCTACTAGCATGAATTCCATCATACAACATAAAAGACAACAACAACAAAAACAGAGAGAAACCTACTTGTGTTTTCTAGAAAGGGAGTATAGAGCCTACTGGATGTTGTCCTTGCTTATCTTTGGATGAAAGCCTTATTATAAGCTCATTTCAGTTGAACAAATCTCTCTGGACTCCCTGCTGAGCAAGGCATTTAAACTTTAAAGCTGAAAGGCATTCATTTTCCTTTGCTGACGGGGAAAACCTTACTGCACAAGCTTCATGATGCACATGGAAGCATTTAGATTTTTCAGAGGCAAGAACACATTAAGGCATTTAGCTGCTTACTGTGTTTCTCTACAGTGAATGGACATCAAAGGCATTCATTTCCACTGGTATCACAGGTGGATTCTTCTTCAGCCCAACCATCTTTGCCCTGCTGAGTTTGGAGAGTTCTTTAGACTCCATATAAAGAATAAGGTGTGAAAATGTTTGGTGTGTCATTCCCCAGGTCATTCTGATATACCATCACTTCTAAGTGGTATTTAGCATATGAACCTAGAGGGGATGTATCACAATAGGGAGGGCAGAAGTATTTCTCCAGGTGAAGGGGGTATGGCTATGATACGCAATTATAAAGCCGTAACTTCCTATACTCCCCTGTTTATTAATCTTAATATTATTAAATGTCTACCCCTTGCTGCTTCTTTTCAATAAAATCTTTTACTTGCTACCTTATAGTTAGTGCCCAGACTTTCTATAAAGTAACTATCAAACAATAAAATCTTCAAAAGCCTGACTACACACCATCAAAGGGACAGAGTACTTTTGTATATGAACCTATAAGCAAGACCATAAAGAGTTATCTTCGTAAGTGCTGAATGACTCATAGATCAGGGGTAACATTTAACCTTTCTAACCGATGCAACTGTATTTTTTTTTCAGAATGGAAGTCCCGATTATAAGGCACTGTGAAATCAAGTAGTGTTGCTCAAAAACCCATAACTGAGTCTCAACTGTCTCTTCATTTGTATTTACGTGTACATGTTAAGGGTAAGTTTTAGCCTAGCACCATTCACTCCACTGAAATCAAGGGGAGTTACGCAAGGACAGCATTTGATTCAGTGACCTCAGGAGAAGCCTTCCCTCTGGTAATAATGAAATACAAGTATCAGAGGGGTAGCGTGTTAGTCTGAATCTGTAAAAGTGACGAAAAGTCCTGTGGCACCTTATAGACTAACAGATTTGTTGGAGCATAAGCTTTCGTGGGCAAAGACCCACTTCGTCAGATGCATGTAGTGGAAATTCCAGAAGCAGGTATAAATATACAGGCATAAGAAAAGAGTACCAATCAAGAGTAAGGCTAGAGATAACGAGGTCAATTCAGTCAGGGAGGATGAGGCCCACATGCATTTGATGAAGTGGGTCTCTGCCCACGAAAGCTTATGCTCCAATACATCTGTTAGTCTATAAGGTGCCACAGGACTTTTCGTCGTTAATGAAATACAGTCACACAAAGGTGCTTTATTTACACATATTTACTGCAATCGTGACTAAAAGGACCACTCATTTTTACAAGAAATTCATGCTGAAATTTGTTATTATATCTATTTAAATTTTTAGGTAAAAGTATGGTATGGATCCAGTTTATTTTTAAAGTACTCACAATTTATAGTCAAATAACTCCAAGTACAGTGCTGTGCTCCTGTTTATCAGTGGGTGTAATTCAAGAAGTTCCAGCAGCCATTTTGGGGGGCAACTTACATGAGCAGATGCAACTATACTGACTATACTGAAGACTATACTGAAAATCTGGCCCTTCATTTTTCAAAGAGATAAATGAGCAACGTGGTTTATTTCAAAATATTTTACTTTTAAGAAAGGCAAAGACTGAAATATGGAAAAATAACCCAAGCATACACATATACAATTTATGATTGCTCCCTGACGGCAGATGATCATTGTTTTACAATTTTAATGGTTGACAATTCTACCAGGATGGCCTGTCACATAACAGAGAAAAATCCTGACCTAAATCCTGGGACTGCCATGGCCGGGGAAGATACATGAAACTGGGGACTTGGCAAAGTTAGACCCAGTGGTGGAACTAATGGGGGCTGAGTATTCCCAGGCTGCCTCTCTGTCAAGAAGGGCCAGACCCGAATCACACTGCAACCCCTCCAGACTCGGCCCTGCAGGACAGGAATCACCACTGCTGAGTGAGTGCAGGGCAGAGCTTGCTCTCCAGGACACCATCCACTGATGCCCCTCCACATCCCTCACCCCCTGCTTATAAAACCTGGCTAAACCTCTGGTTAAACCTTATACTGGAAACCTACAAAAAGGTCCTTTGGATAGAGAAGCTCAATCTCTCCATCTGGGACTGCTTCAGGTCTTTTTCAACTGTGGGGATTTTTTACAGCTGTTTTTATTAAATGCAGGGATTTGCTTTGAGGATTCATACTATTGTGACCATTAAAGATGGTGTTGGTATTAGGTGGATCAGGTAAGATAATTAAAAAAAAAAAGATTATCAGTGAAAGTGCAATGGTTTTATGAACAAAACACTTCAAAGCCACAGTGGGATAGAGGCTTGGACTAGCCAAGCCCGATAACTGAGAAGGCAGAGCTGAGAAAGATCAGCTGTCCCCCATGAACCACAGCAGGAAACCAGGCGTGGGGAAAGAGATTACCAGACTCAGGAAGCTGCAGAGATACAACAGAGCGGGAAAGACTTGTGCAGGGGACCATGTCCAGCTTAAGACTGGTGGAGCCACACATGTTTATTTCTCAATTTTAAATTAACAAATAGACTCTAAAAGTGGCTGCTATGGAACTTTTTTGAATTTACTGTGGAACTAAGGGGGAAAACTGAGATGAGGGAGTATGTGGAGGGCTGTCCTGAGGCCATTAGGGAGTGCCCAAGAGGAAACCACTCAACCACAACCCTTCTAACGACAGACTATCAGAGAGGTGCAATGGTACAAATGTTAAGGAACAAAATAAATAAAATTGTTTACATCTGCCTGTAAGAAAATTAATTAAATTCACACTCCTTAAATAAATGATAGACTCTGGAAACATTTAAGTCATTCAGAGTTTGTCCATGGCTTCATAGGGAGCAGGATGTGGTCCTATTGCGTAAGTGTATGTTCAAATTAATGACAAATATATAAATAAAGGAATATCCACACAACAGAATATTATTATAGCTATAATCTCTTCAGGGGCAAGCACCAGGCAAACAGTGAATCCAAGATGGCCTGCTGTGTGGGAGTTAGGTCATGTTATAGGAATCTGTGAGTATGCCCAGAAGAGCAGATAGCACATACTAGTTTGTAAGCTTTTAAGGGAAGAGCCATGTGTTATTTTGCACCTGTGAAATAAGGAAATATTATTGAGAGTGATCATGCAATATATCAAATACACATACACCACATACTGTTCCAGAGAAACTCATCATTTGACTACATTCTCCACAGTTTTAATGAATTTAAACAAAATTAATACTAGAAATCAAATACCATTCTCAGAAATCCCCTATGGAATCTTAGCCCAGTGTATTACAGGTTTAGGCAATTGTTAATAGAGACATAATATATACTCGACTTTCTGATAGAGAATGAAATATATGACCTGCTATCTTTTGGTACAGTCTGAGATTTTTGTATTCAAATTTGGCTTATTACTACTTTGAAAACATGCCTGGAGAAAGTATTGGCATAAATGGTCAGAAACGACTATACACAGAGCCTCCACACCACATGGTAAGTGTTGTAACAGTAATGTCTTAGATTTAGCTTCCAAATAGTTCACCACATTAACAGGCCAACGTGAAAAGTGTATACTAACTACTTAGGTGGCCCTGTGTGAATTTTTACATGCAGAGTAACTACCATAATCTCAAGTTTTTGAAGCCATTTGATAATCAGTTTATTTTACTTACCAGTATTTGCATAAATGAAAATATATTTTACATGGCTTAAAAGTTATATATTTAAGAAGCCCTGATCTACCAAAAGGAAACAACACCAAAAGCCAGCTGCATTTGCAGTCCTGCTAAAAAAACATTGCATATACTGCTGCACCAGGATTTACAGTCCTCCATAACCAGAAAAACTGTGATACAAGATAGCATTTACTTTTATCTTACCCAAAGTAACATTATCTTCGGCAACTGTAAAGCAACTGCACTATCATATAAATCTATTTAAAGGAACTGGCACGGCTACAATAAAAGGCATATTTCTCTATGGGTTGTTCACTGCAAATCAACGAAGTACTAGCAGTTGAAGAGAAGCTTTTGATTTCTTTTCATACGGACACTGTAAACCCTCTCTTGTTCAGTACACACATATCCCTCAACTTCTGTCAAAAGCAAGTACAAATTTCCTAACCAAAACTGAAAAGTCCTTGGCTTTTCAAATGACTATAAATTGCATGGCTAAGTGCATATGGCCACAGGGCTGTCACAGTTACTTTTCTTGACAATTCATCATAGCATACTAATTCTGTAATATCATTACTGCGTCTCTTCTCACTGTACTGATCCAGCCAGTTAATTTAATCAACTAATAATAGATTCAGAAATGGATGCAAGGGGCCCTAGCACTTCAAATTATATTACGAGAGATGCACAGCAGTGAAAGCAATGTATTCTCTACTTGCCATTAAATGTAACCTCCAAAAGTTATATTTTCCTGGTATGTTGAAAATTATATCTTAAAAAAGCCAACCCTATTGAAAAAGTTTAAGATAGCCCTCCATTCAACAATTTTAAAATAAAATGAGTGTTTACACTAAACATCATTCTATTTACATTATGCTAATTTAAAGTTATTTATAAATATTTAGTCAGTTATCTTGATTATTGTACTTGCAGTTCAAGGAAAGAACACTGCATGAAAAGAAAAAAAAAAGATCTGTAGGGGAAACTAGAGATGTATGATTAACTGCAAAGTGAGCCATTCAAATATGGACAATTAATTTTATTAAATTTTAATCTTCTCTGCAAATGTCAATGATAATTAGAAAACATTATTCTCTAACATCTCAGTCCATTCTGCATGTCACAAAGACTAATGCATTAACTTAATATGATCAAAAATCTGAAAAAATAAGTAAACCAAAAATTTATGCAAAAATGGAAGTGAAAGGAACATATTCTTCTTCCCCCAAACCCCACCAAAAAATTGATTATTGAAAAAGAACACAGTGAAGCTTTATACTAGACAAATACAGGGGCCAGTCCTCCTCCGATTGACATCAGTGAGTACAGCTACAGAGTCAAAGAGTCTTATCCTGAAAGATGCTGAGCTAATGCAGAGATGGGTGAAGTTAATAGGAGGGAAGAAGCAGTCATGAGCTCTTTAATCAGGCCCATAGTATCTGTATTTTAGATGTAATTATTATGCATGAAGTAACCATATACTTTGTCAGTTGATCCCACATTGGTGCACCTTAGGACTAACACTAAGATGTCTCTAGTTTATAAGGGATTAGACTGGATTCACAATCATATTTGCTTTTAGCCCTATTAACCTTATGTGATTAAGACTGCAAACTCTTGTGAGGAGGGGCAGACTAGCCCTTCGCTACCTTTACTGTGGCCATGAGTCCTGGGGGCCACTAAAGGGTGCACCTACCTGAAAGTTAGAGCAAACCAAACCAGACTACTCTAAGTCCCATTTGCACTGCTGCAGCAGCGAAAAAGGCAAGGATCTGAACCTCATTATTGTGCACCGGGACAAAATCTTGTCCAGATAACCTTAGCCAGGTTCCTTCATAAAGCTTTCTGACAGATCAAATTTTGCAGTACATCACTATTTGTCCCATCCTAGATTCATGGGAGATTAATTCAGGTCACCAAAACTTAAACACATATTAAGGCAGGAGTCTGATCTTTTTCTCTCCAAGGCTCCTCCAACATGCTATAAAAAATCCACAGCTCCATGTGCCACAACTGTTTTTTTCTGCATTTAAAAAGCCAGGATCAGTAGGATGATTGCCCAGGGCAACATACCACAGGGGTTCCTGAGAAGCTAAATTTCTCAGGTTTCAGCCCTGAGTGTCATGGAGCCATGGGCTACAACCCCGGATAGTGGGGCTTCATTTTTTTGTCCTAGGCCCCAGAAAGCCTAATGTCAACCCTGCTTGGCAGAGCCCCTGAAACCTTGTTGTGGCCCCCAAAGGCGCTGGACTCCTGGTTGAGAACCCCCATGCTAAAGTATATTCTGAACACTAAAACCAAGTGTAAATGTTTGCATCCTACTTTAATGGAGTGTTCCCTTACAGATAGTTTATTGGAATTTTTCACTATCCAACCATAATACAGATTTATATACCTATAATGTGGCTCTGATTCAGGAAGGTATATGCTTATCATTTACCATGTGCCACTGAACTTCAATGGATCTTAAATTCAAATGAAGAAGTACCCTGAATAGGAGTGCTTGAACTGGGCATATGTTACATGGGTGGACTAAATACATCTTCCTAAAAATGTATTACAGTAAAACTCCAATAGTCCGGCATCCAATAGTCCGGCACTCCTGATAGTCCGGCATCAAAATGGCAAGAGCCTAGTGAGTGAGCTTAGGCAAAAAATGAGTCACAAGGTAACAGCGGCAGCAGCTGAACTGAGCAAAAAGGGTAAAAAAGGCTTAAAAAAACTAAAACATTACAGTATACTGTATACAGTATGTACAATAAAAAGGGTTAAGAACACTTTATATACAGTATATAATGTATACAGTATATATATATAACCTGCTTATAGTACCTCCTGATAGTCCGGCATATCTGATAATCCGGCACCACCTAAATCCCATAGGTTCCGGATTATCGGAAGTCTACTGTACATGGTTATTTTAAGAAATCATGATACACTCTTCTTAACTAAATATATGTATTTCAAAATCATGCTTATCTACTATGTGTTTGAGAAAGTTTGTCTGTTAGTTTGTTCAAGAAGTCCTCCTAAGCGGTAAGAGCTAGGACCATCAAATTCGGTATATAGCTTCCTCTCATCATAACTTAAAGCAACGGAAGAGTTTGCTTGTGCCAGAAAAATAGGATGTTTCTGATATGGGATTGCTTCTCATAAAACTGTATAGAAAAGAGACAGAATCACCATGCAGGTGAAAGGAGCTCCCCCTCCCATCTGGGACTACCCCAGCCCTGCGCCTCTCACACACACACCCCCCAAGCGCCCTTTAGGGCAGGCGGTGGGGGTGGGGAGAAGGAATGAAGCTACACTCCCCCCCAGATTTGTATAGGGACATTGCTGGCTGTTCCCCTTCTTCTTCCTCACTCTGCCTGGAGAGCGCAGGGAGCAGACGGACTGTGCACTTTGCTCTCGCTCCCTGACAGGGCCAGGAGCAAGCAGCCCTGGTATGAATCTTGGGCAGGGGAAGCTTTGGCCCCTCCAACCTCCTCCCCTACACACACAAACACACATTCAGTCCCCTTCTCTCCCTGACTCCTGCCTCCCCGCCCCCCGCCACATCCCCAGCCCCCTGCCCTGAGCCCCTCCTTGAGGACCCAAGCAATGTTGGCTAAATGTGCTAGTTTATGATAAAAACAAGGCATTTCCCTGAGCAGTATAACATAACAAAACAAATAATTTTCCTTTCATCAGACTACAATAGCTTTGGTCATTATTGAGAAACATTAGGTGGTAAAGTAATGAGTGCCATGCATTTTATGCTTAAATCAATGTAGTGTCTTGCAGTTATGCCACCTAATGTGTTTTTAAGTCATCCGCTACAGAAATCAATGTGATTCTTATTTGAGATTCAGTGTTAAGTTCAGCCTCATAAATTTAGAATTGCACTCTGTTATTTTGATGGTTATATATTAACCACATCCTGAATGTTTTATGATATTAGACTTGCAGTGAGCCAGGGCAGTTCCATTCATAAGGTTCTAGCTTTATATGTACTGTCCAGTTGGGAGGTGGGTAAATATGATAATTTGACATTTCAGAAGTGAAAACTGCAGGATAGTAAGATAAATTCCAGGTGGTATGGCTGTAATAAAAACACACTGCAGAAAGTTGAAATGAGAATTTTCCAAGGCAAGCTGATTTTCAGGAGGTAAGATCTGACATAATTCAAATGGCATATTTTACATTACAATGTGCATACTGCACTTGATTGGTCCTTCTAACATAAGAAGCAGGCATTACATGATGTCCCAGAAATCACAAGATGAATTGTAGATATTTTCGTCTACAAGATTTATATTCATATGTAGAGTGGGAATAGTCTCTGAATTAGATAACCTTATTACACGTTTTGTTTACTCTTTCAATATACCTAACTAAATCCTATAGTGCACAGGTAGAGAGTAGTAAAAAGCACAAGAAAACTATTTACACAGGTGACTAATTTAAAAAATATATCTAGGAGATTTCGTTTTCCTTCCAAATACCATCTTTAATTTAATGCTGCAGAAAAGCAAACATTAATAAACACAGCAATGAGATGAGCTTTGCTCACTTTATTAAAGAAGAATTTCCTTTCGCATCTCAGACAATATTTTCCCAATGTACAGAAGTGGCTACTTGTTCGAAAGAATACCAAACAACCATCATCTATAGTGGATTTTCTCTCTTTATTAGTTCTTTCTTTGGCATATTTCATCATGTCTCATAGCCTTGCCATATTTCTTTCAGTGACATATTATCAGGTTGTGTGCTCATCTTTCCAAGAGAGTGAGAAATATCCTAGGCTGTAACTAAACTGACAGACCTACCAGAATGTTTGAGGAGGTTCTAGGCTGGCCATAAGCCAAGGGAATTTATCATGAAATGCTTGTATTCAGCATGCATAAAGTGGAACATTATGGTCACACACAAAAAACCCTTTAATGCTTCCCTTTGCCTCAGGGATTTATCAAACCTGTGTACATATTGCTGTATGGGTCAGAAACCTGGAGCCTCTTACAAACAGACTGGAAGAGGCTAGAGGCATTCCATATGTGCTGTTAGTACCAAATCCTGAGCATAACACGTTTGACATTTCACACTATGTCAGTCTTGCAATGATCTGGCCTTCTTTCAATTCTCTCATATTCAGAAGCGGTGTTGCATGCTCTTCAGTCATGTCGCTATGATGGACAAAACCAACCCAGCACACCATACTCTTATACTCTCCACTGATGCACAAAAGAGCAGACACACTGATCCACAGGTGACCTGTGGTTGCATTTCAGAGGTGCACTGTCCCCTTGTGTCCTCGTCAAAATTTTAATTGCTAAAGGGGCTCTCCCTCATACCCCTTACCTGCTCCTCTGGGTGGGCCTCCCTGCACCCCACACCTGCTCAGGCATCAGTCATCTATGCACTGATCCTACCTGGTGCTACCTAGCGGGGGCCTCCTCAAATGTGTGGATTAGCAGTATTGAGGTTGGTCTGGGAACCCTAGTACACAATGCCCTCTGTGATGTCATCAACTATAATCACTCTGAATAGCACAAGGGTCCTTAGTGGACCTCTGTATGTTTGGCTTACTTTGCCTCAGACAGCTTGCAAACCTCTTAGTACTCAAGTGTCTAATACTAGTTAAAGACTGAAAAGGCACTCTAAGAGATGGCAGAATGATGGTGTGCAGCATCAAACTGACTTTATGTTGCTATGGTTTAAAAATTCATAGTGTAATAAAGATACTTAAGTGCTTACAATTGGTGAAGGACTCAGATGGCACATTATACAGGATAGTGATTCAAGTGAAAATAAACCCAAGAGAAAAACAATTACAAAAAATAGCTGTTCACACACTGAATCTATTAACTACATGGGAGGAGGTCTCAACTATTGTATTCATAGGAAATAGATCAAGGGTAAATGATTTAGGGCCTTCACTTTCCATGAGACTTAAGCTCTTCTGTCCCATTTTCAAATGTGACTTAGATATTTTTGAAAACTAGCTTCCATAACTTCTTCCAGAAATACATTTCACTTGGATTTTGGGGTGGAGCCCAGGACATGAAGACAACTGAAATAAACTGAGTATTTCTCCTTCTATTTGCTATCTACCATCCATACACGTACATTAACTAATTCCTGGAACCAGCAATAGTTTAAGGGAATTACAGACAGCTAATATGATAAACTTCCGGCTCTGAAGACAGAAAAAAGTGTTATAGAGTCAAATATGGTAGGATGTATCTTCTTCACAGACTATGTTTAGTCAGTCTTCATTTGCTCCTTAGCCCAAAGCAACCATGACCTGGACTACCTCAGATGAACATGAGTCATCTAAAGGCAGCAGAGTAAACTGGGGAGAAGAGTAGAAGTGATTTTCTAGAAATAAAGATTAAGAGAAAATATAATGCTACCAAAAAAGGTACCCAAATTAATGTCTATGCCTCATTCCACACAAAACTTGTTCTGTTTTACCCCTGCAAATAACCTAGTCAAGTCAGGAACTGAGCTGACCAGGACTGCCTCTCTATGGCACTTGAAAACAGAACAATGGGTCATTTACAATATATTTTGAAAACAATGGGTAGGAACAAATGGAGGAAGGGATGACTGCTAGGTTTCCTATTTGGGAGGTCACAAATGAAAGGGAGGTCAGCATGAAAGGATGACCACTTCACTATCAGCCAGTAAGAGATACTTTTGAGGAAGATGCAAGAATCCATTTAATAAGGACATTTGGTGGATGCATATAGTGATCAAATGTATTTTGAGACTGTTTGACCTAAGCACTTTTTTCTGTCTTACAGAATGTTATTAGGTATTCTTGTACCTTAAGGGTTCAGGGTGATATAGCAGTATTTTTGTCAGATGATGTCAGAGTACAGGTAGAAAGACAAACTAGTTGGATTAGGCCAGTATGCCTATAGATTCAATTGAACTAAGCAATGAAAGTCACGCACTGGCAAAACCTCTACAAGTGTGAGTGCAAATGAGGTACACCAAGAGGACAGTAAAAATATTGAAGTCAGAGAGCATGCTTTCACATCATGAGTGACATTTGTTCACATGCAAGTCTTCTGCATTCAGGCATGATAAAATAAACACCCTGAAAAAAGGGATTTGCTCAAGCAAATTCTATGAAATGCATGGCATACGCAAACAGTGTCTACAAAACTATTCATGAAATTATTTGCATGCACAAAGCTATAGGCACAGAGAGACCAGTCATGGGTGGTGGTGAAGGCCTGGCTTGGGAAAGCAAGCCTCAGCCCCACCCCTTCCATGCTCACTAGACCCCAGTCCTGTACCCCCAGTCTCCTCCATTATGGCTGCTGCTCTCTCCTCACCTAAACTAGCATATTCCACCCTCCCTCCCTTCCCCCATGCCAGGCAGCCGTGAAGCCCTGGCCCCACTCCGGCCCCAGGAGTAGCCAGGCAGACATGTGGCTCCAATTCCCCCAGGAGCAGCTGGGCAGCCGCGCCATAGCGCCAACTTTCCTGACTGACCAGGCAGCCCCTGTCTTCCCAGTTGCCTGGAGAACTGGTCAACCGGGCAGCTGCAGGGCCCCAGCCTTCCTGGATGGCCAGAGCATATTTGATGAGGCAACCCCATTTTTTTTGGTAAGGCAATGATTTCCTTTGCCTATATTACCCACCACCCATGGTCACAAGCCAGATTTAGGACCCCACATACTTGTCTTCATTTCGCTCAATCAACTAAGTGATTAGCCTCATGTTTTGAAGATCTGATGTTACATCTACACCCCAAATAGCCACAAAAGGTGTGATTTCAAGATAATATGAGAAAATCAGGGACACCTAATTTGTCAAACCATAAATAAAAAGAAACTTATGTACTTGCAAAAATCACTTAAATTAGGGCAGCACAAAGCATATCCCTATGGTTTTGCAAGACTTAGCTGATATGATATTAAATTTCCTCCTTACTTTATTATGATATAATACACCATCTTTCTCTCATCTCATATAATCTCTCAGTACAATTACTGTATTTGTCATTGCAATCGTTTTATGTTGTTGGGAGGTTGAGGAGAAGAGGTGGGTGCATTGGCAATTATGAAATTCCCAGTGAACTATATCTGATCTGATACATTTTCTAATGAAGCTGAAACCTAAAATAGTTTTACTGGATTTCATTTTCTGCAGTTCCTCAAGTTGACTATCACTGGCATTTATACACCACCTGATAGAGGGGATGAAAAGCATAAGATGCTGTTGGAAGCAGGATTCACCTGCTACATAAGACAAATCCATTCAAAGAGGGTTATGTGTGAGCTACTTTTTCCTGTCATAACAAATAAGAGCTATCAAGTGATGCACACTCAATAGCAATGACAGGCAAACGGAGGATATTGTAAGCCACAGCTAAAAAGAATTAATTGTGCACAAACTGAAATTGAAGGTTTTAATATATTTAAAGTGGGTAATAATGGTACAAAAGAGAAGGTGGTTTCTTTCCCATCCCCGCTCCCATCCAACAAGGCATCTCCATCTGACTGTGGCTTAAATTGAAGTGTTGGCAGTATTTCAACAAAGGTATGTGTTGGAAATACTCTTATATTCACATACATATTTTGTAGTTAACTGAGCCCTGTTAACTTCAGTCTCATCCTTAATGTAAGTTTATACTGTGTCAGTGGGAAGTAGGATATATCTAGAAATAAAGAAAATGAAAAAGGGAACGGAGTTGTAAAGTATGTTATATAGCAAATGTATCTCTAAAATATTGTCATTCCATTTGCACAAATATGTAAAACTGAAGTAAGGATCCATAGCATTATTTGAAAATTATAAAAAGGACTTTAAATTCCTTTTGTAAAGTACATTTCCCAAGAAGTTTTCATGGACTAAGCTAATTCTTATGCTAACTAGACCCCAGAAAAATACTATCACTAGTACTGTGACAATATTCAAATAGAAACATTTATTCTGCTATACCAAAAGAAGAATAAAGCCCAACTACAAAGTTATTTGATGCAGACATGTATTACTGTTCCTATGCCCAGCACCATATGATTAAATGCAGAAGATGCAACTGTATTAAAACTCTTTATCACCAGGAACCATTCTGCCAAACTACCTAAAAGAGCTGTTCCAGTGTGGATTTCATCCAAGGTCCCATGTTCTATAATCCTGAAGGCAGATAGGAGGGTAATGCTCCATCTACACCCTCACATCTTCCCAGGGGCCCGGGCTAGAAGTCAGGCCATGTCTACACTAGGAAACTATTTTGAAATAACTAAATTTGACTTACTAACTCCCGATTTTACAAAATCGAAATAGTGTGTCCTCACTAAGGGGAAGCCTCAAAATTAGCCTAAGGCAGGCTCTGTTAATGTGGGTGTGCTACCTCGACTTAGAGCCCCAGGAAGCACTAGGGAGTAATCAGTTCAAATTACTCGGGGGAGTAGTTATTTCAAAATAGTGGCACCGGAGCGTTCACACTATTTCCATAACTATTTCGAAATTAGTGTTATTCCTCAAGAAAAGCATAAGTACAGATTTCAAAATAAGTGGCCCATTATTTCCAAATAATGGGCTTGATAGTGTGGATGCTCTGCTTATACATTCAGCCTAAAAGGGGGTATTTTGAAATAAAGCGCTAGTGTAGACCAGCGCTCAGAGTCCTCCCCTGCCCTACCTACTACCCTCCTCTGTTCCAGGAGTAGAAGAAATGAGGTGCAGGGAGTCACATGCTGTGAAAGATATGGAGGAATATTTCTTCACTATGCTAGCATGCTCTGGGACCATGCCCAGATAGTCCATTAGTTTACAGGAGCTCTTTTAAAACTATCAGACCCTTTTAAACCCATCAAAGTTACAACAGTGTAATTTAACTCCCGAAACAGGATGTTGGACAGAAGGTGAGAAAACCCATATAGCAATTTGGTAATTTTGCCATATGGGGAAAAAATCCCTTTCGGGCTCCAAACACAGCTTTGGGATCAGCCTGGCCCGAGCATCACAAGAGATCTAGCTCGTTAAATAAGGATGGGTAAGCGTGCAATGAGGACAGAGTAATTCTCCTCAATATGCAGAAAAGGTGTTTAAAATGGCTATTACCTAGCAATAAGAGCAAACAAAAGCTACTCTTTTCCTCTTGCTAGAGTAGGCAAAATCTGATCATCCGGTTCCTCCTGGCTCCACTGTCCAATGACAGTGAGACTAGGCACATCAAGCAGGATAAGCTTCCCACGCACCCACCCACCCAGGAAAGGAACAAGAAAAGAGGAGCATTCTCCCCAATCAACACGTACTGGAAAGAGGAACATAGAGCAGCACCAGTCGCAGCACCCCAACCATTGAGGTTCTTCCCTCTCCTCTCCTTATTTGGAGTTAATCTTACAGCCCAACTACAGGGTGAACATTTGCATTAACAGAATAGAGTCTCTGATTGTGTGGCACTTTGTGTTCTGAAAACATTAGGAAAAGTTCGCTGTTTCTGGATCTAGAGTTGTTTTTAAGCCAGGGGCATTTCTGCGCATGCATGTACAACAGACCTACTTTCTTATATATAGAAATGAAATACACACACACACACACACACACACACAGGTGTTGAAGAACTTTTATGCTTTAAGCAAGCACACACACACACACACACACACTGGTGTTGAAGAACTTTTATGCTTTAAGCAAGCAGTGTAATAGCTGGCCTGCCTGCCTACCTATGCTGGAAAGGGTTTTTCCAGCAGCTATTTTCTCCAGACATTTTCTCATCTGATTTTAACAAGCTATAAAAATAGAACAGCATGCCAATTACATGAATTAAATAAAATGAGTAGGTTCAAGATGGGCATAGAAAAAAACTCCTGCACTCCTTATATTTGTTGAAGAATATGTTAGTTTTTCACTAATACATTTATAATACTACTGACCAATTTGGTACATCTGCAATGTCAGTACAACAGAATAAAAAAGAAGATGCATTCCTCAGAGAGTTTCTATTTGAAATAATTTTAGATCTATTTTATGTTTACCAAGGAAGCTGACAGTAGATCTGATCTTCAAATGCATGAAATCCACAGAGAGAAACCATGGTAAACTACAGACTGCTCACCTAAATATATTTACATTTTAACTAAATAAAAGCTGGTTGCTTCAGTTGATAATATATTACATATCCCTGGGTCTGTTAAATATTTTAATTGTTTAGCAGGTAATCAGGGAATTGTTAAATTATTGCAAAGAGCAGGAAGGTGAATTTTATGTCTACACCTCAGAAAAAAATGAGTAAATTCACTGAACATATGGCTTATTAGGTTTAATAGTTCCTTTCCAAGATTATTCTGACTACCACATTTTGAAAGATACTCTTTTTTTTTTTTTTGGATATTTGCCTTTGAACAGATATGCCATCTGTCTCCACAAATGAAAAGGGAGTTGAAGACTTTGATTGCTATTTTCCTAATCAAGATTGGGTCTAATATATTTCTAATACATTGATTTACCAGATCTGACATCCCATCTTGGGGCTATTTATTAGTACATTAAGCTAGCATACATGTATGTTCACAATTACCATATGCTGTGGCCTGGAAGAACAGTACCACTGATAAAACCAGAGACAATTTTTCCCATCTTCCAGGTGACACCATCCTCCTCAAATGGCAGCCTTTTATATTTAGTTAAATTGTAAACAGATTGACATAAGAGGCATATGCATTGCAAGTAGACAGATATCAATTTCTCTCACATGAATTGCAGAATAAGGTGGGTCTGGAAAATGTTTCAAATTCTGGAGAGGGGAGAGGAAGCCGAGTGGTAAGAGGGAAGAAAATCACATATAATGATGCTGTATTGAACAGATCACAGTTATTGTTTCTGGCTGCGTCATCCTGTCACTATGTCAAATGCTTATAAATTCAATATTTCACTTTAAATTCTCAGGAACTTAGCCATTTTTCCTGTAGTAATTTCCTGTGTAGGACATTTTTACTTTTCCTGCTTATTTGCTGTACATTGCAATCATCATCAAAACATCACTTCTGCTAGCTTCTTATTTGTATATCTTAAATGACAGATATCCACTAGCAAAAATTTGACAATGACTGCAACATGCGAATGATAGCAGCAAAAATAATAACTCATCCCTTCTAAGCAACAGTATAAAATAAACAATATTTTCATACAGCACTCTAGTTGAAGCTGTACAAGTGGATTCCATGCCACTGCTTGCTGTAGCACTGGGTAGCTCTCTCCACGGCAGTATAGAGGATTGGAGAAGACCACAGAGTGATCAGTGGGTAAATGCACTATATAGGTTTGTTGACTCGCATTGGTGCACAGTGCTAGTCACCAAAACTATATACTATCGCACAAACACAGAAGTAGCAGCCACAAAGTGTCTATGCAGTTTTTCCATACCCTGGCTTTGATTCAGGTGAAGAATATTGCATGTTATTTATATTGCAGAAGCAGCTAGAAGCTTCAATTAGGGTTTGTGGCCTCATTGTGCTGGGTGCCATAAAAATGAACAAAACAAAGTTATTCATTTGCCCTAGAGCCCTTCCAGCTTGAGATTATGACAAGAGACAACAGGCGGATGAAGACACAGACAAACCAGATTACATCTTCAAAATTCTATATGGCTCTAGGCCAAAGATCCAATTCACTGGGGCAATAATTTGACCCTTAGTGACTAAGGGCATCATATCAGATTATTTCACCCGATATGATTTACCATACAATGTATAGAAAACATTGAAACTGATTTTTAGATAAATACGCTAGCCATGGACTAGTTAATACCTTTTAGTTCCCAATACTTGACCCACAATACGGACCAATACTTGAGCACATTGTCAATGTACTCAGTGATCTTGCCATTAACAACTAAGGACAGCTTCTCAAGTTAATTATGGAATCATTTAAAGTAATAGTAACTGAAATGAACCTACTTAATTGAATCAATCTTTTCTAAAGACCTTAGTATAGTATTATCACAAGTCAATTACTGAACTGATGTTATAATAAAAAGTATCATGTAGAAAAATGACACTTGTCATTTTCGTCCATGGAGTTTCAATTCCTAGCTGAAATCAAGTGTTTCCAGAGCACAACAGAATAAGAAAGAATTTATTCCTAAAGGGCCCATTTGTACAATCATTCCTCGCGTTGTACTCCAGCCCAGTCCTGCTGCTGCCTACCCAGCTATGGATCACCAGGCCGAAGCTCTGCAGCGGCCACTCCCAGCCCACCACTACCGCTCGGCCACAGGGACCAGAACTCCCTGCTTCACTGCCCGCCCCTCCCTGACTTCCCCTGCTCCTGCCCTGTGGCCCAACCTTGTTATACCAGTGCTTTGTGGTTCAGGGGAGCCCTGTGGTAAGTTGGTGGGGCAGGTTCCCGTGTGGCCTAGGGGATAGGGCGCGTGCCTGGGGAGAACAGCGTCGTGTGTTCAAGTCCTGCCTTCCCTGGGTCAGTCAGGTGCTGGATCAGAGAATCCCAGTTAAGGGAGGTACAGCCTGTGCTTTGTAATGTCTACAACACATTTCTTATAAATGGGTGTGGCAATTCTTTTGGATAGATTACCTCAACATTTTTAATCATTACTACATGTTTCTCAATAGTACCCTTTAAATAAATAAATAAATAAATGATTACATGTGTTAAATTAAACTTTTATACATATGGGGAGTCAAGGTTTTTATTTTTAACCCCTAGTCAATTGTTTAAAAATACCTGAACACGATACAAATTTTGAATAGTTATTTGCCTGATTTGCAAAACATTATTATAATTTACTGTGGCTGTTGTACACGGAGTTGATGCAGTCCACATGTGCTAACAACTTTTTTCATAATTATTTAAGGAAAATATACCTTCATAAAAGTAGAACTCGCTTTGATACAGACTACAACTTAATTATGGAATATCTGCTGTATAAGCCTCTCTCACAAAGCTGGTATTTAAGTTGCAATTCAAATTCTCTTAATTCCTGCTGTTTGTTTCTGCTATAGCAGATCTGTGAGGACAGGTTTCCCTGTATTTGTATTCTGTGTTCTTTCAATATGTGTGTCTTTGTATATTTCATTAGAATATTTATTACAAAAGAGTTACACAAGTTTGCCAAGAAAAGAAATCTCGTTGAACGTACCAAAAATGAGGTTTACAGGATCTGTCGAAAAAAGGGTTTATTTTTGACAGATCCGCATCTAGACTGCTGTTTTTTCTCGAAAAAGCTCTGTTTCAAAAAAAAAAGTGGCGGCCATGTTTATGCTAATGAAACGTGGGATATTTAAATCCCTGCTTCATTAGCAATTTCGACGTGCTTGATTTGCATCCCTCAGTCGACAGAGGGATGCAGTCTAGACGTAGCCTAGAATAGATGTGTGGACAGAGTTGGCAAAGGGGGGTTTGTTGCAGGGACTGGTTCCTGGCAGGGCTGTCCTTACACATAAGCAGAATATCCAGCTTATGTGTTTCAGGTTTTAAATTAGAAATTTACTACTTATGACCATAATTACACATTAGTTTAATTTTAGAGTCATCTTGGTTATGTAATTTTGGCCACCATACATTTATACCATAGATCAAGATTTGAGTGACATTAAAGGCACTAAATATTTGTCCTCGGAAAAATTCACTACAGTATTATTATCCTCTGATCTCAGTTCTTACTTAATCCTGATTATTTTATGTCATCTCAGTGCCATCTATGTTAATCTGATAAAACTTTTTAAGCTATAGAAAGACTCCCAAAATGTCATCTTATCTATATGTTTTTCTCATCAGATTGACAAGCAGAAAAGCGGTCTAAACTGCATATTTATAGAGTCCTAGTTTGTGGGTTATAACAAATAAACTTATGAGACTACAGTATGTCTTTAGCTGTGTGTCTGTAATAATTTCAAAGTCACTACAAACTTTCTCTGCTATTCCCTTGTGCAAGTTTGTACATCTTTATAATACCTTCAGAATAATTTATCACATAGTAAAGATTTTAAAGAATCACTATCCTTTTGATCTAAAAATCCTTATATTTCATCTTTAATACGTTCTTTTGAGAGAATCTTTTTGGAGGAGTTGCCACGTATGTTTTACTCCTTTGAGACACCAACAGCAGAGTTCAAGCAAGACTTTAGGAACTTCGAATCACATTTAAAACCTGTTTGAAAAGTTTGTTTGTCAAGAAGCAATTCTTTCATGCTAAGAAAATGAAATATTATTGCAAATACATTTACCACAAAGAAATTAACAAAAAAGAGAAAGCAAAATCATTTGAAACACTGTTAAAATTTACCACTAATGAACTGAAGCAATCCATATATTTAGAGATATTCCTTTAGCTAAAGGCAAATATATTAGTACACACTGGAGCAATATAATTAATAGTGAGCTTTTAAACGGATGTCTGTGAAATGAAAAATGTCTCAATTTTTACCACCAATAGAAAGTATAGTAGAGAACTAACATTATATTGCAGTATTCCACTATGGAAATCAATGTCTAACAGCACTGAAGAGATTCTCCAGAAACATAGAGCTGGAAGAGACCTCAGGAGGTCGAGTCTAGCCCTCTGCCCAAAGCAGGATCAATCCCAACTAAATCAACCCAGCCAGGGCTTTCTCAAGCCGAGACTTAAAAACCTCTAGGGATGGAGATTCTACCACCTCCCTAGGTAACCCATTCCCTAGTTTAGTGTTTGTTTTATTAAAGGGATGCTCTTTTTCGGGTCAGGGGGAATATGCTGTGTATTGGGTTGTTGTAGTGATAGATCTTGTTATTGTTATCATAACTGAGTTAGGTTATTAGGGGTTAGCCCAGCCGATTTTGGCTGGTTCTACCTAATTCTGTGTTATCGAGTAAAATGGAAACTTGCAACTGCTGCAACTCTCTGCGTTTCAAGCAATTTCTTCCTAAGCTCTGTAACTCCAAAAGATATAAGAAGAGTTATCCTACAACACTGATTATGCACTCCACATTCTACTGTCATTTAGAGGCATAACAATATGAGCAGGGACTAGAAAAGCCATTGTCTTGATTCTGAATTTTATGACAGCTGTTGGTTTAGGCCAGACAGCTAGCAATCTTATACAGGTCTTCTATTAATTTCTCTTTCCTCCCACAAATTGTCAAATGCAAAAAATGTAATTGGAATCTTACTATTATTTCTCAATCTGCTATGATTTCAACCGAAAGGTTATCATAAACCACCCTCACCTTAAAGAAATACTTGAAAACAAACAACTCATTTCAAATTACTGTACAAAAATGGAAAAAAACTGGAGAGACGAGTTGTAAAAATTATACTGTAAAATGCTGTCCAAGAAATACTTTCTGAAGATGAAATGGAGAGATCAAAAAAAGTATAAGTGTGAGTGTATATAGAGCTCAAGAATAGATACTCACTGGCTAGCTGAGAAAGGGTCCAGACAGAATAAGACACAGAGTGAGCAGAAGAGAGTCTGAATTCCCTGGAAATTCAATACTGAGCTACACTTACATCTATAGAAGGTTATTGAGGAAATTAAGTCACGTGGTGAGAGGTCATTGATAAAAGACTGGCTAAGACAAAAAACAAAATAACAGTTCTTTGTCCGCAAACAAATGTACTTGGATATATGTTCAAAATATGCATTATTTGGAAAGGGGCATGAACACAAAAAGCTGGTACACTTATTAGGTTGGTCAAGACTCAGAGACTTTGGCTAAGTTCAGACTACAAACTAAGGATGCAACTTCTTGCTGGCATACCATATACTTGCACTCGTTCTATGAACACCAGCACTAGTACAAGAGTAGTGAAGCTGTGACAGAATATTAAAGCCATGCTGACAGAATATCCATGAGGTTCGAGTGGGTATGACAGAGGATTAAATTATGTGTTCAAAAATACAAGACGTTGCATGTTGAAATGATTTATCTGCACTACTCTTATATTAACAGAGTTGGAATTAATTGTAATTGTTAAATGCATAACAGATAAAACAACTTCAAATATTTTCATTCCTATGATTACCTGCATATATAAATGTATGTAAATACATATGCACACACTACAATTATACAAATTGTAATTAACTTGGGTAACTCATTGCCACAGGAAATTATTCACACATTCATTTACATTTTTAAAAGAAGTTTAATAAATTGCCATGGATAATGTGGAAACCCACAGTTATTTTAGATAGGATAAAACCCCATGCATATATGTCTTCAGGCTTCTAAGAAGAAGCCAACCACACTGACAAGGTTAGGAGGAAGTGTTCTTTATGGACAGAATAATTCCAAATTGCTCTCAATGGGCTTTGATGCACCTTCTTATGTGTCTGCTGCTGTCATTGCCACAGAGAGGGAATCTAGATTCCTATGCTTCTATATTTCTTGAAGCAAGGTTCCCAGTTTGTATGCCTTCCCTCACAGTTCTAGGATAAGGACTGAGCTTTGAAATCTGTATGGCTTCTCCTGGGAGCACAATGATTCCTGGACAGGCATTTATTAAATATATGAAACAAACTCATAACTATTATCAGAGCAGAATAGTGCACACTAAATAAATCAAAACTAATAACTAGGTATCATACATTAGCTACTTTAAAGTTAAATAAACAGTTTTAGTTAAAAACAGCAATGCCACTATTTTAAACTAACTGTATATAAAATTACTTACAAGTCTTAAAAGCATAGTTATATCTCCAAAACCTGTATTCCCCTACTATAAAACCCCATGTCTAGGTGTTCGTTATTCCCTACCTTTAATTCCTTTTCAGGCTTTCCATAACATTACATCTCATGTATTTCTTTATCCCTGCTTTCAAGGACAGTTTAGCTTCTTCTACCACTCAACTTTTCTCACTTTTCCTTTGTACCTTCCTCTTTCCACACTGACCTGTATGCCTGCAGCCCTCCTTTTGACCAAGTTCTTCATGCCTCTACCTACTCCTCTTTCAATACTCTGTTCAAAGTAAACTTCCTGAAGGAGAATTTTAAACTCTGGGCTTCAGACCTCTCTAATCATGTCATGGTTTACTTGTTTAAAGGAAAAGGAGCAATAAGGCAACTTCACACTGTCATTTAATCACAATTCCTTTCTCTTTTCTCTGCCTTTCTTCTGTTTAAATTATAAGCTCACTAGGACAGGGGCCATGCCTGTTATATCTGTAAAGCACTAGCCGTTTGAGGGATTATATAATAATACAATTTCTTACAGTTCTCAGGAGTTTTAGCTGCTGTCAATAGCTGACAAAATTCCCCTCCTTTGATATAAACCTAATTACTGCAAAGATTCATAAATTTGTCATAGCTTATCCTATTTTAAATTTCTATTAAGTAGTTAACAGTCCAAGGAAAACAGCTGAACCCATTTGTTATCTAGTTCCACTCAAGTCACAGCAGTAGATTTTATTAAAGTTCCCTGTGAATCATTTGTCCTGATTCACCACTTCCTACAAGCTATCTTCTGAAGAAACCCAGGTTACGATTTCAACCTTCACTATTAATCCAACATTGAGAAATATTGCCTAACCTTAGGGTATGTCTACACTGTGGAGCTATTTTGGGATACCCGCAAGTATCCCAAAATAGCTATTCCGCATCTATTGAAGCAGCCTATTATTTTGAAATAGATTTTGAAATAACAGGCGGCTTATTCTGACATCCCGGTAACCCCTCATTCCATGAGGGTTAAGGGGAATTTTGGAATAGCGTGTTATTTTGAAATTTGACACTGTGTAGACAGTGCCAAATTACAAAATAAGCTATTTCGAGCTAAGGGTGCTGTGTAGATGCACCCTTAGAGTGAAGGACCCAACTGCTACCCTTTCGACATTTCCAAGTAAGACAGTCAGCCTCCAGCAAACAAATGATGCTCACTTATTGTCTCTTGCCTGGATGGAATTGCGCCTATTTCCAAGTTAGTGTCTCACCTTCAACAGAGCACAGATGCCAAACAAGGATAGGTTTATGGGGCATCATGCACATTCTATCGAGTGTCATCATATTAGCAAAAGGCCCCTCCCTTCTGTGTCAGCAACCCAGGGACTGCATCCAGCCCCTGGGCCTTTGGGCCCCATCCCTGATCTACAGCACACACAGAATCTTGTTAAATGGCCTAGTCACTATGAGGGACAGATTGCAAAAGGTGCACGGGAAATAATTTAAAAGATCAGGTTTAAAAGATCACTACTAAGCTACTTCGACTTCAGCTATGCAATTAACGTAGCTGAACTTGCATATCTTAACTCGACTGTAGCCCACAGTGTAGATGTCCCCTTATAGAATAGAATAAAGAGCTGGTAGTGGGATGCAATTAGAGGGGTGTCAAACAATAAGCTAGGGGAAAGATTTTTGCAGCTGCATTCTGAATGCACGAGTGGGACAAGATCACGTGTCAATGTCAGAGAAAGTTTGTTGCAATAATTAAGATGCTAGATAATGAGAAGCTGGATGAGATTTTTTTCTGCATGGCATGAAAGGCCATATATTGTTATCCAAGAATCTGCAAGTCAGACATAGCCTGGATATGAGGTCCTAGAGAGAGATCTGAGTTTAAGAGGGCACCCAAATTACAACCCAATATCCAAAGACCATTGCCTCTACAAAGAGCCTTGCATAACTCTTGACAATACCACAACATGATTTTCCAACACAACTGTTTGAGTACTAAGAAAAAGAATTCAAGACAACATGCAATGTTGACACCTGCTGAAACTTTATAATTCAACATTCAAGCATTTTTTGCTAGTGGTCTCCAATAGTACTGACAAGTCCTAAAATGATCCAAAGATTCCAGATTACAGTAATGCACCTTCAAAATTGGGAATTTTATATGACAGGCAAATTCTTCAAAGTTTTTCAATATTCCTTTTGGCATTACCTCTGTATTATTCAAATGCTCTTTGTTCAGAGATGCTAATTTTGGATAGATAAAGAGAAAACTGGAAGCCAGGTGAGATTACATTTGAGCATAAGAATGGCCAAACTGAGTCAGACCAAAGGTCCATCCAGCCCAGCATCCTGTCTGCCGACAGTGGCCAATGCCTGGTGCCCCAGAGGGAGTGAACCGAACAGGTAATAATCAAGCAATCTCTCTCCTGCCATCCATCTCCACCCTCTGACAAACAGAGCCTAGAGACACCATTCCTTAACCACCCTGGCTAATAGCCATTAATGGACTTAACCTCCATGAATTTATCTAGTTCTCTTTTAAACCCTGTTATAGTCCTAGCCTTCACAACCTCCTCAGGCAAGGAGTTCCACAGGTTGACTGTGCGCTGTGTGAAGAACTTCCTTTTATTTGTTTTAAACCTGATGCCCATTAATTTTATTTGGTGGCCTAAGTTTGACATAAATAATACAAAGAGTTGGACGTTTACATAATGTTGCCATTTCACTTCATAATGCATCACTGTCTCTACCAACTGCTTCACACAGATGTTGAGTAATATAGGTGAGATAATATAAAGTAGGTGAATTGAGCACTGAGAGACTCAGTAGCTGAGGGTTTTGGAGGTGGAAAAACAGCTGCCAATAAACATTTGGGTTTGGTCTGACAGCAAGAGTGGAGACCTTTTGAGGCATTTCCAGGGACCCTTGCAACTCCTTGAAACAAGACTATAAGAGGATCAGAATCATCATAACAGAATTCTGCCTCTGAATTAGGTTTCTTCTAAATTAAAGCACTATTATAAATGGTGTTTTCACAAGCTGCATTTATCGAATAGATGAATGTAAAATGCTTAAAATACTGATTTTTTAAATAAAACCCACAGTGAATTTAGAATCTTATTTTTGCAGACAGCTCCATTTATCCTATACTAAATTCAAAATGATCACTAAGATAATTTTAAAAATTCCTCAAATTTATGCATTTTCTGATTTACTTCTGAACGGAGCTAAAAATAATGTTATTTTAATATGCCATGTACATAATTATAATAAAATAGATGTAATTAGGCAAGCTGATAATTGAAAAGGAATATGGAGCAGAGTGCAACATGAGATAGCACTGTATAAAAAATTCAGAAATAGTATGAAAAACTAAGCAGATAGATAGATAGATAGATATTCAGAATTAGTATGACAAAACTAAGCGGTGTTTCCTTACACCATTTTATTTATATTTTACATATTTATATGTGTATATGCAATTAGTTGTAAGCCTAAGAATGAATTGTGTATGTATTCAATGTGTGTGAGATATACATACCACACTCATATTTAAACACACAGTGTATTATTAGGCTTAGACCTAATGGAAAAAATGCAATAATCCAACTGATCCAACTATTCTTTGGTTAACAACATATGTAAATCTTTGTAATAAAAAAGATTGCAGACAGTGGAAAGTACAGTTCAACATGAACAAAAATGTCAGAATCTGGTCCTAGAGTTATTAAAGGAAACCCTGGTGAACAGACTTCTACAGAAAGAGAAAGTGTACTTAAATATAATGCAACATACATTACTGCAATATTTCCTTGGGTTTAATTCTGATATACATATATAAACACACATACTCCTGTGTTTAACTATAGTAAGGTTAACTAAAACAATGTGAACATCCAAACCTACTCTAATTTATTTTTATCGTTCAGCCAATTACAACACATTCATTCCTAGAGTAGATTGACTTTATCAGTACACACTTCCCTTGTGCAAAAATATACAAAGGCATTATTCAAATTAAATTACACTTTGAACAGAAGTATTGTTGCTTGCTTACTTTGTTGACCTAGCCTATCATCTGAGTCTACTTAATTAAATCAACATTGCTCTCTCATACACGCACATACACATATACCCAAAGCTCCTAGAACAGCGGTTTTATCTTCAATAAGCCTTCTCCTTTCACATGACGGCAAAATTATGAGTTCACCTTGAAATATGAAATTTTAGAAAGTATTTGATAAATATAGTTTAGTTTCATTTATAATGCCTCATTATAGTGTACAATACATTTGTTCCATCTTGTAAAATTACCATCCAGTTAATGAAATGGCATCTCATTATCACTTTCCTGTACTATTAAATCTAAGACAAGAAGTGGGGTGAAACTGAGCAGAAGTGATAATTAGTG
Source organism: Rafetus swinhoei (assembly GCA_019425775.1). Lineage (NCBI taxonomy): Eukaryota > Metazoa > Chordata > Testudines > Trionychidae > Rafetus > Rafetus swinhoei. The sequence goes on along the minus strand of CM033428.1, from coordinate 33,889,198 downwards.
AGGTTCTATAATAATGGCTTTTGTTACAAGTTACTAATAACCACAGCCAGTGGTTCAAAGGTCACTCAAATACTAAGTTTTGAATCATTTGCTACAAACCTGATCCATACCAAAAAAAATCACAACTATTAAAATCTAAAACAGAGGGCATAGCATGCAAAACATCAGCACAAACCTTGTATGGGTTTAGACCCAGAGCATATATGGGGGAAAGGAAGCCCTTACATAACTGCAAAATGCCTGCCAACATAGGTGACCGTCAAGACGTGGTGAATCGCCAAACCAAAGACCCTGAAATACAACACTTCATTTTTTGTCTCTAACGTCATTACTTTGGCTCTAGGCAAGGAGTTGCATGAGCCGCTTACTTGAACAAAATTATAGATGATCATTGTTAAGTCCTTAAGCCACCTCTGCTAGTCAATTCCCTCATTCCCAAACTGCTTCCCTCCAGAAGAGCTCTTAGGTTTTGAGATCAAATCCAAATTAGATCCACTTAAGCAGCTGAGCTTTGATACCATACTTGATGACCTTTTAAATTTGTCATTTAGGAAATACTTCACAAGCTTTCATGACGTACAAAGTATTTCCACGCCCATAAACATCGACATATCTTGTATTATCTCTCTATGTATTAAAGAAAACTCTTCCTATGGGATTACATCACTCTGCATCCCACAGTCCCTCCCCCTCCCTGCTGCTAAGCCAGCAGGGATCGGCAACCTATGGCTCCCGAGCAGCAGCAGCAGCACTGAAGGTAAACTGAGCTTGTGGGGGGAGGGAGGAATTGTGGCAGCAGTGAGGGGGGGTGAGAGGGGCAGCGGAGAGGCCCACTCCAGGGACCATGTATAAGACAGGGGGTTTTAAATTGCACTGCTCTGGCAGGGTGGGGGTGCAGGGGCTATAGTGAGTCCAGGACACCTCCCCGCTGTGGGCTTCACCGCTGCAATCCTGCCCCTCCGTCATCGGACAACGTCACTTTAAAACTCCGGCAGCTGTCATGTGGCGGGCGGCTGCCAGAGTTTTAAATTGCAGTCCACCAGCTTGGGCCCCTCCCAGCAGCTGCCGGGGGGTAGGGAGGGGAGAGCATGGGGCTTGGCATGGCCAGGGAGGGACTGTGAGGACAGCTGGGACTGGAGCAGAGGGGAGAGTGAGCTGCTAGGCCACACCCCCTAACGGGGGGGAGAGGGAGTGGTCCGGGAGCCATGCCCTTACATCCCTGGCTGGTGGGAAGATGGGCAAGGGCCAGTGCATCTTTGGCCTTGTGGGGAGGAAGAGCCGGTGCGGCCTCAGACCCTTCCCGGTGGCTGCGGAGAGAGCCAGGGCAGCTCAACCTTACCTTGGCCTTCCTCCCCAGCAGCCGGGGGCAGGGGAACCAAGAGCCAGGGCCAGCTAGGAAAGACAGCAGGGTCTGTGAGGCCCCAGAGAGGCCCCTCTCACCCCCCTGGCAGCTGGAGGGGGAGAGCCGGGCCAGCTGTGGCCCATCCCAACACCCCGGGGCAAGCCAGGGCTGCCACACCTCAGCCTGACTCTTCTCAGCGGCCAGGCAGTAAGCCGGTGCTGCCTAGCCCCAGAGAGGGAGGTCAGCAAGCGAAGCGAGCAGGGGGCACCGCCCCCTAATCATTTAAAAAAATCCTCTTTGTGTTGTGTGGGAATACGCCTCAAGCCTGTGGCAGATCTAAGCAGATATACTTCTGGGGCACCGCTTCCCATTGCTGTCCAACAACGTCCTTGTTTCTGTGAAGAGAGGGGTATCAAGCTGTTCAGGCTGAACCTCTGTAATCCGGGACTCCCTGGTCTGGCAACATCTGTCGTCTGGCAGGACCACGGATGTTTCAGGACCAGAGAGTCCTGGTGGAGGGCTGGCGTCTGGGCTCCCAGCTGCTGGGCTGCCTGGTGCACCACAACTGGGCAGCCAGGCACAACCCAGCAGGGCTGCCTGGCAGGGCCAGGAGCCTATCACACCGCAGTGGGGCTGCCCTATGGGGCCAGGAGTTCAGCCCACAGCAGCAGGGCTGCCCGGCAGGGCCAGGAGCCCGGCGTGCAGGGAGTTCGGCTTCCTGGCATAGCAAGGAAGGATGTGGGGGGGGCGGGGCTGGCAGCAAGAGGGACCTGGCCAGGAGGCTGGTGGCTGGTCCAAGGCTGGGGAGAGCCGGTAGCAGGGGAGCCAGATATGACCTCCCCATGTCCATCAAATCCCTCATCTGGGACTGGTCAGGTACTGAGCGTGCCAGACCAGGGAGGTCTAGCCTGTACTTCCAAAAGGAAAGATTTGGACACAGCTCTGCAAGCTCTCCGCCTTCGCATATGTGCAGGTCAATTGGACACTTTTAGTTTGTTTGGGTTTGCTTTTAACACTCTTCTCACTTGCTCGAATCAATACTACACTTTAAATCTTTCATTAAATCTACAGCGTTCTTGTTGTTCCTGGATGTAAAGTGTATATTAACTTACTTCTAGTTCATCCGTCTTTAAAATGAACCTATGATGAGCAAAGCAGATGTGTAACAATTGTACAAATTTGCTTCCTTGTATATTCCCATTTAGATCCGCTCTCTTTATAAAGTGAAGTATCCCCCTCAACCTCTACTTTTTCTTTTAGTTTGTCCTTAAGGGCATGTCTAAACTAGGAAATTATTTCAAAAATAACTTATTTTGAAATAATAACTCCCAAAACAACTATTTCAAAATAGTGTGTCCAAACTACAGGGAAGCCTCAAAATTAGTCTAAGGCAGGTTAATGTGGACGTGCTACTTAGAGCACCAGGAAGCACTGGGGAGTAATTACTTTGAATGACTCTGGGGAGTAGTTATTTCGAAATAGCAGCAGTGGAGTGTCCACACTAACATTACTTTGAAATAACTATTTTGAAATAAGCATTATTCCTCATGGAAAGCAGGAGTTATTATTTCAAAATAACCAGCCTCTTATTTTGAAATAACGTTGGTAGTGTGAACGCTCCGCTTGTTATTTCAAAATAAGTGGAGTTACTTTGAAACAACTCCCTAGTGTAGACAAGGACCAAGACCCCAGTTCACTCTCCAGATCTGCATTCAAGGTGCTGGCACTCCCTTGTTTGAAATGGGGTCTACAGTTTGCTTCAGTGGCTCTCAGTATCCCCACTGTACAAATTGTTCCAGTATCCCTGTTTGCAGTGGTCCTATTCACAAATATACCAAATACAGAATTATAACCAAGGGTATGTCTACACATCAAAGTTAATTCGAAATAACAGCCGTTATTTCAAATTAACTTTAATAGCGTCTATACAGGCAAACCGCTATTTCGAAATAAAATCGAAATAGCAGGGCGCTTAATTCGAATTACTTAAACCTCATTCTACGAGGAATAACGCCAAGATCGAAATAGCTAATTAGAAATAAGCGCTGTGTAGATGCTTATTTTGAAATAGGGGGCCTCCAGCCCTTCCCAGGGAGCCCTGGTGGCCACTCTGGGCCAAACCAGGAAGACTCCTCTCCTCTCCTCCAGCCCCGGAGCCCTTAAAGAGGTAGACTCTGGCCACACTGCATGTTGCCAGCTACAGGCCTGCAAGCACAGAGCCAGCAGTCACTGACCCTGACACAGTGGCCCCAAGATGAGCCGGGCAGCCAGATCCAGCCAGCCCTCCACCACCCAGTCCCCCAGCTCCCAGGAGCCAGCCAGGGGCTGGAGAAGGCGGGCGCCATCCTGGACTAGTGCGGAGATCATTGACCTCACTGAGGTTTGGGGGGAGGCCTCCAATGTTCATGATCTCCGCACTAGATGGAGGAATGCGGCCATCTACAGCCGCATAGCTGCCACCATGGCCACGAAAGGCCACATGCGCACCCCAGAACAGGTGCACATGAAAATTAAAGAATTGCAGTAGGGATATGCCAGGGCCACCCGGGGCAGCTCCCCAACAGGGGCACACACCTGCCCCTATTTCGAGGCCCTGGACCGCATCCTGGGGGGCAGGACGGTCTGTGCCAGCCCAGAGGGCAGCGAGCCGGGAGCAGAGGGCCCTGACCAGGCTACGGAGGAGGAGCTGCCACGGAGGGTGCCACGCCGACCAGACCCCCAAGCTGTCCCAGCAGTGGAGTCACTAGGGTCGTCCGGGGAGGCCACATCATGTAAGTGCCATTACTGTCCCCTTCCCAGGGTGGGTGGGAGGTGGGGAGGAAGACCAGGGACCACGCGTGTGGGTCTTGCTTACCACGGATCACGCAGCAACCTGTGCACGTGCAAGCATGTGCCATGCCACCCCTGGGCAGGTGGCTCCAGCTATGTGACACCCAGGGGCCGTGGCCTGATAGCCACACACATGTGTGAAGAGACCTGACATGCTCCTGACCCCGGGGTGGGACACAGCAGGACGCCCTCCCTTCACACACCCCCTCTACACAGTGGCAGGGGACATTTCCCCCCCACGTTGGCCGCACTATACACAGCATAGGGGCATTGGTGCGGTCTCGGGGCAGCTCCCACTCCCGGGGATAGCTGGACATTCCGACCATGGCCTCTGTGCAAACACAGCGGTTCTGACGGTGCAAAGCATGGTCATCCTCACCTCACAGAGAGGGACTGGGCTTCACCCACTGTGTCCCCAGGGAGAATTGACCACTTCTCTTCTTTCTCCACAGCCGCACCACCTGCACGTGCAGGGTGCACCACCCCGCCCAGGATATCCTCCCACACCTGAGGGCTCAGCAGGTCCACCCGAACACTGCAGGAGTACCGAGACCAGCAGCTGGGGGCCCTGCGAGCCCTGCACTGCACCATGGAGCAGAGGGTGCAGGATGACCAGGAGTTCCGGCGGGAGCTGCTTGCCCAGGGTCTGCAGACCCTGGTGCAGATGGGCAGATCTGTGCCCATCTGCAGACCCTGGTGCAGAGCGTGCTGCCTCGTGCCGCTCCAGCGCCTGCTGCCTCCCCAGCTCCTGCTCCTCCTCCCACTCCTTCTCCCCCTCCTGCCTCTCCCTCCTCAACCTCCACACCCTTCTCCCCATCCCCCCGGGGACGCTGAGGCCCCCGCACCCACCATGCTGGGAGGCAGTTGGCCCAGCAAGACCCCCACCCCTGAGCTTCCTCCCCTTCTTCCCTTGCTTCCCCTTCCAGCTCCCTCCTCCCAGTTTTCCCCTCCCCTCTCCCACCCTCTCTTCTCCCCTCTCCCGCCTCCTTTCCCCAGTCCCCAGAGTTTCATCCCCCACCCAGTTTTGTTAAATAAAGAGAGTTTATATTTTTGAAAATACGTGTATTTTATTTGACATTAGGAAGGGGGGCTAGGGAGGGGTAATTGTAAGGTAGGCAAGCAAGCAGGGACACCTGAGAACCGGCTGCCCGGGAAGGGGGGGTGTCCCTTTAAGCACAGGCCTCAGATAGCCTCAGGCAACAGCCACACAAAGACACTCCTTACCTGATGCCTTAACCCTGACCTGGTTCCGGCCGGCCTTAACTCTGAATCAGTGTCCACTGAGTGTGGACGCGGTATTTCAAACTAGCAAAATGCTATTTCGAAATGCATTTTGTGTGTAGACGCGTTATTTCAAAATAACTTATTTCGAATTAACTATTTTGAAATAAGATATTTCGAAATAACGCTGTAGTGTAGACATACCCCAAGTTCCACTTGCAGAATCTTTACTGATGAAGAAACACCGAAAGAACTCTGCTTGGCTTTTAAGTCTCAAAGTTTTTGGGGGAAGCCAGTTAAGAAAAAATACTAACAGAAACCTAGGCAAACCATTCACACGCACACAAATAATTTTTACAGTTTAGAAACCATGCTTACAGAATAACCTATGTGTAACCTATGACATCAGAAATATAAAATTGAACAAATATGTAAGGAACAACAAATATTGAGAGCAACATGCCCAAGACCAAGACAGTGAAAATAAGAAACTAAACAAGTGAAACATCACAGCTGTAGAGTCCTAAATCTTGACCTGTTCTCTCTCTCCATTTTCCCCATGCAATTTTATCTTTTGTTTTTGAGCATAAACGGAAGTCTCTGATTCCATGGTGTCTTGGGAAAATGCCAAATTATGGTGTTCATTCTATTTTTGATTGAGACAGCAACAAAAAACAAGGTCAGGGCCAACTTAGATTACCTTCTGTGAGTGTATTTCTTTAAAGATTTCAGCTGTACATATTAGTGGCATTATATGCTAAACTGGAGCATTTAATCTATGAGCTTTATAAGAATTTTAAAAGGACACGGGGGATTTTTAAAAAGTACTTCCCCTCTTATGCTCTTAGGTAATAAGCCCTAAGAAGTACAAAGCAAAAATACAATTTGTTACCAAATCTGTCTTGCATTTTGTTGTGCTCGGATAGTGGCATTACCGTAAGTGATGCTAGCTTATTGTTTCCATTAAAGAAAAGGAAAAAAAACCCAAACTTTTAAACAATTTTAAAGATAAAAAGGTAAAGGGAAGAGGAAAAAAATATAGGTCAACAGGTACTGATGCATTTCTACATCCCACAGGGATGTGCTATTTTTGTGTGATTTTGTCTTCCATCAGTATAGGAAGTACATTACCCAGTGGGGTTCAGAGGGCTCAGTGCTAAGGGCTCCTCCCCACGTTTCACTCTAAGTAAGTGGCAAAGCTGTCCCTCAATTGTTTCAATCCCAGTAACACTGCCAACAATTCTGACACTTCAGAACTCTCCCAGTGTCTCCTGACTGCAGCGTCTCAACTCATGCCCAGTAATTGTAACCTGAGGCTTAAAACCACAATCTGGCCTTTAATTTCATGATGGTCTGATTTTCAGAGTAATTCTCTACAGCGCCTTCTTTATTTTTACAGTAATTATTTTAATCATGAATCTCATAGCAGATGCATTTAAAATTTAAGCACAGATTAATGCCATATAACCTTGAAATATTTCCTTGCTCCACTGAAATTTGATATAGGTTTATTTCCCCTGACTTTTGTTCTCCCCTATTCCTCAATATAGAAAATAAAATGAGGGTCACTACAACTTAGATACATTTTTATCTGTCAATTTTATTGTCTGACTCTTTACCTTAATAATATAACTTGAGTCCTGAGAGGTCTCCTCAGCCCACAGGACTAGTTTCATTTACCTTCTGACATATAATTGTAAAACTCAGAAAAAAAAGTAACTTCAAAACAATTTGAAATATTGGATTTTTAGTTATGTTACAGTAGACACCTTCAATTCACTTAAAACAGTAGTGTAAAATTATCATTTTGTGTTATGTCATGATGTTCCCAATGATAGTATCAAGTACCTGCAACTAAGGTGCTGATATAGAAAAGTGGCAGTCAAAGCCAAATTTGGTCAACCTAATTCAATCATTGCTGACATAGATGCATCATCATAATACCATCAGAGGAAAAAAAATAAGCCACAGTAAAATAGGAAGCAGCATCTGGCTATCTCCTTTTATGCTATAGCTGATTATTCCCCTTAAAATGTTACAGTTGAACTGGACTTAGATTTCATACTAACCTGAAAGCTTTTCTCCTGGGAAGATCTGCCCTGTCCCTGTAAGCATTGTAGTAGTGCACTCTTGGTCTGCTTCTTGAGTCTACATGTTTTCTCCTGTTTCTATTTTTCATGACTCTGGCCTGTGTTTTGTTTGTTTGTTTGTTTGCTATATTATGGATACTTACATCTGTTTAATGCTCTCCTTTCATCACCTTAATGCAGGTATTGTCTAGTTGCCTTAATGACATCATCATTAGTAATTTTATGAATCCCAGTAAGGGAGAGAGGGATTGCTGATAAGTACCAAGTATATGCTATATTGTACTGCTAGTCCATACTTTCCCACGGTTGTTCTAATTGTCATCCCAAAACATGTCACTGGCCCTACTTGGTTTCACAGTGCCAGATGATCTTTCCTTTAATAATTAACTATTTTCTTGACGCATAAACAAAGTGCTTACAAAATGTCACTTGGTTCAAAGTACCACTTAGCAGGAGAGACTTTGATAGGTTAGTTGAGCATTCCACAAGAACCCAAAGAGAATACCATTTACATTGCTTCAGGGATGCAAATAGGTCATAAAACTGCTGTAATCAGCTGAAGATGACCCCTGGGTAGGAAAATGTTCATTGGGTAGCAGTGAAAGTAGCAAATTCAATTCCATCTTCTCTTGTAGCCCTGAGACTAAAAGAGGCGATCAATGCCCTGCTCTACATCAGCAATTCCTAGCTGGCATCAGGGCTACAATGGACAGGCAGGGCAGAGGCATAGCGGGGTGGGGTTGGGGGAAATTGCCCCCGGGCACCATGCTAGGGGGGCGCCGGGCTGGGGTGGGACCAGAGTGCACAGGCCCATGCATAGTGGCGAGCCAGGAGCACCTGGCAGGCCATGTGCTGGCTCCCTCTACAAATTGCAATCACAATCAAGCCGAGGCAGCCGGGCAGAGTGGCAGGAGCGGCCACTTTAAAGGTAGGGTTACCTGTCCCATACCTCCGGTGCTTGGCTCTGCGGGAGGGGGATTTGGTTGGGGGTGCCTGGCTCTGGGGAGGGGTGGGTGCATAGGTATGGGGAGTGGGGGTCCCTGGCTCTGGGGAGGGTGGGGTCATTGGGATGGGGAACTGGGGTGCCTGGCTCTGGGGGAGGGATGGGTGTGTTGAGATGTGGGGAGCTGGGGGGGCCCTGGCTCTGGGGAAGGGGTTTGGCATTGGGTTGTTGAGGATTTCCCAAGGAAAATGCTAGTGTTTTCTATAGGTCACCCACATCTCCCAATCCTAGCAGAGACTTGGGATTAACATGTCTTTCTCAACTAAAAGTCCTATACGTGTTCGGACGTTGTGATTGTGAACACCTGGAGAAGCAGTCTGCCAAAGGCAAGGCTAGCCTTGAATTTTGACATCTATGGCTTCAGTTGAATGGCTTGTGTGAAATTTGGAAGAGCAGCTCAGAGAGACTTCTCCCCTTTACTTAAGGATAGAATCTCACGACAGCCTGAAGGAAAAAGTCCTCATGGAAGACAGAAAGCCATGCTTGCAGTGTAACCTCAGCCTTAGGCTACTTATTGCTTCAAATGCCTTCAAGAAAGTGAGGGCAATTCTCATGTTGTGTGAGAGAAAAAACAGTGTGTTATTTTAACAGGTAAGTTAATCTCTTACATTCATAACTATGATGTAGTTTATTGCTGTGCGATAGTATGAAAAACAACTAGGTTAACTAGGTAAGTAACTAGGCAGTTAGGAAGCATTACAGATTGCTTACAATAAACTTGATATGCTCAAAATCTTTTTACTTTTTATTCATTAAAGCAAGGAGTTACTTGTTTGCTCTAACAGTGGTTTTAAATTCTTGACTGAAATATAGCGCTGAAATTCATATTTAGGTTGTATAACATTTATTTCTCTTGTGTTTTATAAAACTTACATATTTTAAGCATTTGAATTTTTTTATGTAATAGACATGAACCTAATGAGAATGGGATATGAACAAATTAAAGAGAAAAAATTAATTTAACAGAATGTAAACCACAAAAACTATAATTAAAATTTTATATTTGTCTGTAGTTAGTAAAATAAGTAATTCATTAAATGATAAGTATCCTAAGAGGTGGATTATTTACAGTGGCGTAGCAAGGGGTGGCGGGGGGGCAATTGCCCCCGAGTGCCACACTAAGGGGGTGGCGCCAATTTAGTCCCCCTCCACTCACCCTATCATCCCTTGGCTCGCCTGCTCCTCCTCTACTTGCTGCCGCTGGCTGGAGCCTCCTCCCCGCCTCGAGCCCGAGCCTCCTTCATCTCTGTTGGCAGGTTAGTGTGTGCGGGGGCCCAGCCCCAAACTGGAAGGGTAGGGGGAAGACGCAGTACAAGCTCCTCTCCTCCTCTCAGGGTTGGGCTCAGCCGTGCACCAGATTCAGGGCCCCACCACATGGCAGCGGGGGCGAGGGTGGGGAGGCATAAATTTTGCCTTTGCCCCCGGGCGCATAACACCCTCGCTGCACCTCTAAGGCAGAGTAAATAAACTGTGACACCACAAATGCAATTCATGGCCAATCCATATTTTAGCCCAGCCTTATGTTTGGTGACTTTGCAGAGAGGCAATGGGAAAACTAGGCTAGTGAGTGGGCCGTTATGAGTGGCCCTCCTTCATCTCAGTGCATTGCATAACCAAGACAGTCTTCTGGGATAGAGTCAGGGCCGGATTAAGGCATGGGCTAGCTGGGCAGCTGCCCGGGGTGCCAACCTATGGGGGGCGCCTGATGGCAGCTGTAAGGGGTGTGCAGCACCCGTTATAGCTGCCATCAGGCGCCGCGCGCCCAGCTCCCGGGCTGCAGCAGCTTCCAGCGGCCATCCTGAAGTGGCCACCCGGGGCGGGGGCCGTGTTAACCCCCGCAGCGCCCCAGCCGTGCCGCCCTGGGCGGCCCCGGGCTGCACGCCAGCGGCAGTAGCCGGGCTGGGCCGGGCATGTGTATCCTGCCGCCGCCAGTTCTGCGCGCCTTCCCCCACGCGCCAGGAGGGGTTGGGGCCGCACATGCGCCTTCCCCCAACCCGGGGCGCAATTAAACTGTCTGCCCGGGGCGCTGGAATGGCTCAGTCCGGCCCTGGATAGAGTAGTTTTGCTAACTGCACTTGCATTCCTAGAATTTGCAGGGTGTGCTCAATGAACTATAGCAGTGCTTTGGTTTAATGCAGAGGAAGCACACAGTTCTCACAGTCAATGCTGTGTGCAATCAGCATGCACTTCACTTCACGTGCCCTTGCTTTAAGTGCATGTCACTTTAAAACTGGTGGAAAAAAGTTATATGGATGGGAACCAGCAGAAGCTGGTGGGCAACAGTGAACAAAATGTCTCACGGGTCACACATAGAACCCCAATGGGCCACATGTGACCTTTGGACTGCAGGTTGCCCACCACTGCAGGAAAGTCTTGTACTCTCCTCCTGATAATGTCACCTTCTTTTTAAAAAGAAGCCATAATTATAACAACTTTTAGAGAGAAAGGTAACTAAAAGTTCATTTAGGAGTCATTCATCCATTTCCATTATTTATATACCAAGCAATTAGTTACATTTCTTTATTAAGGCCCAACCCCAGTGGTAAACTTTTCTATAGGGATTACTATTATAATCATCATTTACCTGCAGTAACTAGCCAGGTTTACTTAAGATACTGTTATTGACACTCAATGATGAGGTTTATGTCAGCAAATGTCAACTTTAAAAAAAATGCCCTCTGTCAAGTAGACAAATCTAGCAGAGTACCAAGAGAACACAAAGCTTTTGAATTCTATGATAATTTTGAGTGCATAGCCTCGAACCTGTGGCTCTCCAAAACTGATTCTCTTTGCTTAGCAAGTACAAGGCACACCATGTGTAAGATAAATCAAACTTCCTTAAACATGTCTGCTGTACATTTTTGGATGAACATCTGTAATGATTCAGGTAACCTGAAGCTCAGAATCTCATTGGCCATGGTTACAAGAGATTTACAAGGTTTTGTCCTTACACAGTCACATTCTAGTTGGATGCCTCTCTTACAAGGATCACAGCAGTTACAAACAGCATTATAAAGGTCACATTTCAATATGCAACACTAAATTCTAGGCCAACGATTTGAGCAAAGTGTCAGAAATGTGAAAATAAGGCGTTTTTTCAACTGGATCTTCAGTATCCTGTTTTGTCAGGAAAGAGTTTCTGCCCAAGTAAATCAGCAAATTGAAATGAACTTACATTGAATTATTTCAATTTATCAATATGCATTTAAACATGTTAATAATTGAAGGCTCACACAATTCTAATTTAAGATAACGTTCAGTTACATCAACTCTAAAATTGAAAAAAAATAGTCCTAAGCCTTCTGTAAATGAAATTGAATTAGCAGAAGTGTTGAAAATAGTAATATTAGTGTGATTTATAGCAATTAAGCTCCCTCTGTACTACTTGGAAATGTACCAAGAAGTACCAACATTGATTTAATACTAAAAGAAAATTGACAGTTTATTATTTTGAAGTGGAATGATAGAATTTGTGATTAACATCTTGGTATCAAAAATGTTACCTTTTTAGAGTTGTAATAGTGTACTGCAATAAAGCAGCTGAACCATGTCAAAAAAAAGGGCATACAGTGCTTTAAATAAACTCAATAGCATCTATGCATCATGAGTTCAACTAATGTGGTTAGGGGCAAAGTATAAAATTCCATACCAAGAAATGTCTTGTTTTATGTCTATGACTCCTACAAATCTGAAACTGTACTGGAGAGTGCATTTCTCTTGAAGTATAGATTGTTGTTACTTCTTCACAAGAAGCATATCTCACAGGTTATTGATTTGGTTCTGAAGGACACAGTGTTTATTATGTAGGAAACCACTGCTGGGCACAAGTGAAAGAAATTAATGATGGCTTTGTAAGTGTCCATGAAGTGGTGCTGAACCCTAGTGGGGCAACTGTCAATCTATATGATAATACATTCCCAAACTTCATAAAATCAGTGATGTGAAAAGGAACTGATTTTGTGCTAAACAGGATTTGTCAGAGAGGGAGACTATGAAGTTTACTCAAGTTAACACCTCTGCTTGTAGAAGAGTCATTTCACATCTGTGTGAATATTTTATCACCAACAATACAGAAACATTTATCTTAAAAACCTTACTAAATAAAATGCTAATACTGTACATTCAAAAGTCAAGCTGATGTATTTTGTCTTGCTCTTCATTTTATAGTGTGCCTCCTGTTTTGTTAGTTTGAAAAAGTAGCTTTTTGAAATGCATTTAATAAAACTATAACTCTCTGTGGCTACGTCTACACTGCAGGGTTTTCGCGCAAGAAGTCTTTTGCAGAAGAGTTCTTGCGCAAAAGCACGTCCACACCTCAAAGTGCATCGCTTTTGAGATGCTCTTTTGTGCAAGAGAGTGTCCACACTGCATGGACACTCTTGCGCAAGAAAGCTCTGATTGCCATTCACAGAGCACCTGTGCTTTTTTGGACAGGCTCTATTTGCGCAAGAAACCCCTACGGAGCATCCACACTTTTTTCACAATGGCTGTAGCACGAAAAGGAGTTATGCCTCGAGAAAGAGGTTTACCTACACCGCAAAAAGCCTCCTGTTCTGCCGTTTTACTGTTGATGTACTTGTGCAAAAGTGCGCTTGAGGTGTGGACACTGCGGGTTTTTGTGCAAAAACGAGCATTTTTGCGCAAAAACCTTGTACTGTAGATGTAGCCCAGGTGAAAAGTGTTCACAAGCAAGAACCCAATATGTTGTTTCCAATATTAAAACTGCCATTGACCTCAGCAGGAGTAAACTCAAACCCAAACTTTGAGCTTTAATATTACTGGAAAGACAACTTCCTTAGATCATACAACAATTATTGGGACTTATCCAAAGCTTACTGAAGTCAGTGGGAATTTTCTCATGGTCGTCAATGGATTCTGGGTCATGCCATTTAAGTGAATAAATGTTATCCATGACAACACAAAACAAGTAAGTTTACCAAATAGTAGAATGAACCAGTGTACTTATATATATATATAACACTCTGGTTGTTCACTTTCCAAATATCTGTCATTACTACCAAATAAACAATCCCCCCATGGCTTCAATGAAGAAATGCATGCCACAATATTCATGAAAATACAAAAATTATGGGATAACTTCTTCCCTCAGATATATGCCTGCTATTTCCATTTAATCAGCGAGAGCAGAAGGTATCTTTTGGGACTGGTCCTGCTTAGAGCAAGGAGTTGGACTAGATGACCTCCTGAGGTTTCTTCCAACCCCGATCTTCTATGATTCTATCTACTGAGGGCTAAACTTGACCCTTTAAGTCTAATGCAGTCATATTTCTAATATTTTGAGAAATATGTGTTTTTTGTTAATCTTCTTTAATATTTGATTTCTTGCATTGCAGTTCCTAACATCCTGATACTGCTGAAACTGGGGATGTGGGGGAATGAATGTTAGTTTTGCCTTGAAGAAAGCTTAAAAGTCCTTTTTCAGATAAATACCAGAAGGTGCTGAATGTGCAAAGATACCATAATTTAAAATCCCCTGATAACGGGGCAGGAAGTCAATTTCAGTAGCTGACATCAAGCAGTTGCCTTCATTGATGCCACAGTGGAATACTATTCTTGTGGTTCCTCTTTATCTCCCCAAAATGGCTCATTTCAGAATTAAACTTGATTAGTTTTGGATTATTTTAGAGTGACTCTGGTTTACACACTCCTGCCTTATCCACATCTGATCATGGAGAATTACTGACAGCAGGCACTGCATTGCTATCCATGGCATGTCATCATCACTAATTAAGCATTTTTTTAAAAAGTAGGCAGAGAACGTTGCTGAAAAGTAGGTTGTAAATTGTTTTATACGATTTTTTTAACTAATTCATAAACATTTCAAGTGGCAGTTAACTTAATATAGTTTTTATTCACAACAAATCATTGCCTACGTGTTTTCTACTACATGTAATTTACCCTTTTCTGTGTTTTTAAGTAAACGGCTAAGAATCTATACTAAATAGATATATAGGTGTAGTCCCCTTACTAAAAGGGCCTCTGTTTTATTCTGAAAAGACCCTGTGTGCTACAATCCAGACTACGAGTCCCATGAGCCCGTGGGAAAAAAACAGGAAGGAAGGACTCTTGTGTGGGAGAGGACTCTCTCCATGTGCTTGAAGAAAAGAGGCCTAGCAGTCTGGGACTCTGCCTTGGAGTTTGGAACCGAAGGGGGAGCCAGGCTGCTGCCAAAGACATTGATCCTGACCAGGGGCTGTTGGAGGGCAGCTACAGACTGGGACTAGATGCCTGTTGGAACTGGGATTTAGCAGGCTGCTTCCCATAGGCACAGCATGAGGCAGTAAGTTTTGGGCCTTGTTGAAAAAAGTGCTGCCTGGGACAGAGCTGCTGTCTAGCCTGGACCAAACCTCCACTACAGCTGCAACATCAGCGCGCCAACGCAAGCAAGTGTCTGGGACTGTGGGTCCAGGGGTGTGCACACTCTGGGGCGGGGTCACTGGTAGTACAAATGTTAGCTATATAAGCTTCAATTATTGTTATGTGTTTTGTTAATGCTATTCATTGCTAAATCTGTTAATCCCTATTATTTAAGTTAAGTAAAGATTGTTTATTTTAAAGTATTCTATTAGATGTATATGATTTGTAGTTGTTCTGGAATTAGATCCAGGTTTATGTTGGAATGAGTATGTTCCTGGAGGCTCTCAAGGCACACCAGTGAGTGTGTACAAGGCCAGCCAGGTGGAGGCACCGCCACTTTACATTCATTACCAGCAAGGGACTGCAGCAAGGGGGTGGATAGGGCTTTCCCCAACTAAACACCATCACCACTGGGGTGCTCAGGATCTCTTTTTGGGTTAAAACATCAGGCGCCCAGGCACACCTGTGAGTGTGACCTGCTCCCCAATAACCCGGGGAGGGAAAAGGGGGGTTACATAGGTATCTTTGAGTCACTGATACATACATTTTCATTATAAAACATTACATGTACTTACCATTAAATGATTATAAACCTTAGATTCAGATAAAGCTTTCAAAGTTTCATGAGAATACCTGAACAAGAGTCCTATTAAGAACAAGTTAATATAGTTTTAATATGTTAAAAACTATTTATCTTATTTTATGCTGTGGGTAAAATCATATATATGATTTTTTTTCTGACAAGTTTCTTCATCATTAAATTACATATTCTACTCCAAGTTTCATCTTCAGTACAGACATGAAGAACTGCTGCCTAGAAATTAACACATACATGATGTGGAATTCTGAAACCATTTTTAGGAGAAAATCCAAGCCGCCATTAAAAAAAACTCTGCAAATACCTACAAATAAATAGAAAATATTTCCAGATATAGGTCATGTTTTTTCAAATCATGTTCTTTGTCACACCATTTATTGGAGAATAAAAACACCATTCAATAGCATTTGTTATTTTAAAATATTGTATAAATAAAATCTAACTCCTGGCATTTCTAGTAAAAGGGTTTTTTTTTAATTATTTACATTTTTAAGGCAGTTGAATAAGGAAAAGAAAGAACTTTCAGTGACTCATGAATGAACAAAATTACCACCATATTTTCATATAGATGTATATTAAAACATATAATCCAGAAACAGGCCTACCGTTTTCCTCATCTGACTTATTTTCATTGTCGGAATCAGTCAGCGTAAGGGCCGAGTTTTCACGACTTGACAGACCAGAACTGCGCCTGGACTTTATCCCTCTGCCCCACAGCCTTATAGCATGTTCTGGAGACATTCCTCCCTCTGTATCAGAGTCAGCATCAGACCCGGTGCTCAAGGAATAGCCTTGATGAAGTATTCCTATATCTGAGCAGTAGCCACTTCGATGGGGAGAGGGCTCACAGATTCCTAGCTCTGCAAGGGTGAAGTTAGTTCCTAGGAGGACAGCGAGGAAAAAAAAATTAGTCAAATACTTTAACAGACCATTTTATCTGCTCATAGCTATGGTATGTATCATGCCTTCATAATGAATTAAATATGGTGGACAGATTTGTAAGGGTACGGTAAGGATCATTAGAAGCATACTGTGTGTATCAGAGAGTTACAAAATACACAAAAGCTAAATCTCCTCAAAATGTGATGAATTCCTTCCTTTTCCATGTTTTGACCTCAAATCTGTAAACACTTGGGTTACGTCTAGATTGCATCCCTCTGTTGACAGAGGGATATAAATGAGGCACTTCAAAAGTGCAAATGAAGCGGGGATTTAAATATCCCGCACTTCATTTGCATAATCGCATCATGGAGCTCTTTCGAACAAGCACCATTTCGAAAGTAAAACCGCGGTCTAGACACGGTTTTTTAGAAAACGGCAGGCTTTTTCGAAAGATCCTGTAAACCTCATTTTTATGACAGAGGGATGTAATCTAGGCGTAGCCTTAGGCAGATGATTAATATTATGCACATATGCAGTCCTAGTGACTTCATATGCTTACCATTATTTGCAGGATTGAGGCCTTTGTTATGAACTATTAAATCAAAACCGTTGCTACATAATGTCATTTTTATCACTTGTAAGGTAGACTAAAGCAATCTACTTTATAGCAAAACCATTTACTACTTTCAGGTAAAAATGGTTTTCAAATTCAAGCTATTTTTAAATTGAAAATGTGAAATATTTCATGTAACTTAGTGCAAATAACTTGAATACAGTTTTTTCACTATTCTGGGTGACTACACATAATATGAAAAACTCACAATTTTGCACATCTGTAATACATAGGTATGTTGGATATTTTGGGTCCCCCACCACATCTGAAATAGGTGAGACTCATCATGACTATCATGTGTTTTCTCAATTCAAAGATGTTTTGTCCCCAACAGAAATTTTATGAGTAATGTTATTATGTGAAAAAATGCTAATGGGAGAACAGCATAATGTCTGTCTGAAGGCAAACCTGCTAGAATTCATGTCAAAACATGGTGGCTCAGTGTGACTCAGTAAGTCGGTAGGTGAAACATTTACAATTCACTCATATATTTCCAAGGGTACTAAGAACAGGTGCCACAGGACTCCTTAATGTTTTTGCTGAAACAGACTAGCATGACTATTTCTCTGAAACTAATCTCTAATCATGCAACTTCATACAATAAGGGACAAGGAACTTTAATAAATATATATATATATATATATATATATATATATATATATATACACGGAAATATTCATTGGTCTCTCTGGCTCTGATGGTTTAGAAAAGCATAGGTGATTTAGTTCCCCATGCCAGACTAGAAATGAAGGACAAAGATAAACTTCATTCACTAGAAATACAGCTGATGACTATTTAATTCATATGGTTCACAGTGCAGCTTAGTCTGAAGTCTAAGCTGTCTGCTTCCACAATGCTGCTTTTACAGTCTAAACATCCATTGTTTCTCTTTTTCCACACACGTATATCAAGACACCAAAAGATAGATTATAAACATGAAACCATTGTATAAGATATTTTTATTAATAAATGTATTTCCTTAGCAAGTTTAAAAAATAAACAAAATGTAACAATTCCATTTACACCGATTAATCAAGACAGCTCATATCTTTAAAACATCTAGCTTGCTACTGTACATAGTAGTGTGAATTCATTGTTGTATTTAATGAGAACTATTCATATTTAAACAGTATGATGGGGAAATATTTAGTTTAATATATTATTCTCACAGCAAGTAAATTAATAACTTAGTGCAAGTTGATAACTTAATTGGTTAACATAGTAAAAACATCCTCATTGGTTAATAATTAAATCACACAGTGTTTTTAATATCGTGTGTTGCAAAGAGCCACAAGAGACATTAAAGACCCACTTGTGACTCGTGAGCCACAGCCTGAGTATTACTGATTTAAACGCATAAAGTATTTTGAGACCTGGGTTGAATAAGAAATGCTATACAAAGTAAAGTTATGTTTTATTTAACCTGTATCCCCAAACCCACCAGTTAAAGGAAGAGCATATGATTTCTGTTTCAGAAGTATTAAGCCCCAGTCTACTCTACAGATTTAGGCTGACAGCTAACACTGGCCTAACTCTACACAGCAGGGCTTAACTCGAAATAAGCTAAGCAAATTGACCTACATCAATTGCATAGCTTATTTTGAAATAGCTTATTTCAAAATTGGAAGAGTCTCCACAGCACTTATTTCGAAATAGAGCACTCTTCTTCCAACTTCCCTACTCTTCATTCAATGAGGATTGCAGGAGTCGGAGTAAGAAGTCCTCCAGCTTAACAGTATTTCAACATTATTTTGAAATAGCTGCTTGTGTGTAGATGCGCACTAAGTTATTTTGAAATAACGCCAGTTATTTCAAAATAATGTTGCTGTGTAGACTTACTCTAAGGTCATGCCTACACTGCACAGTTATTTCAGAATAAGCTATTCTGGAATAGTTATTCTGAAATAGCACATCTACATTAGGGATGCCTACATCGGACTAATTTTGAGGCTTCTCTGCAGTGTAGACATGCTATTTCAAAATAAGCTATCTCGATTTAGAGCCCAAAGAGGAATAACTCAGAATGCCCTGGTGAGGGGCTATTTCGAAATAGCAGAAGTGGAACATCTACACATGCCTTATTTCAAAATAGCTATTTCGGAAGAAGAAGTTACTCACCTTGGTGCAGTAACGATGGTTCTTTGAGATGTGTGTCCCCATGGGTGCTCTACTGTAGGTGTCGGGCTCATCCCAGCGCTGCAGATCAGAGACTTTCAATAGCCATAGTCAGCCGGACCGTGCATGCGTGGTCAGCATCTCCCACTGTTCGCGCCCTTTGCCTCATGCGCACGGTCCGGCTGCCGCCAGTTCCTCTTACCCGCTCAACTATCTGAAATGAGAAATTTCCAAACCAAGATTCCAGAGCAGGGAGGAGGGCAGGTAGAGGAGCACCCACGGGGACACACATCTCAAAGAACCATCGTTACTGCACCAAGGTGAGTAACTTCTTCTTCTTCGAGTAGTGTCCCCATGGGTGCTCCACAGTAGGTGACTATGTAGCAGTACTCGGAAATATCCGGATGGTGGGCTCCGGAATCAGGAATTGTTTGAAGCTGAAAGTACTGCTGAAGCCAACGATGAGTCTGCAGCCAATCATTGCACGATTGCGTAGTGGTTTATGAATGTGGCATTGGACAACCCTTCGGCCACCGGGCAAATGTCCCGAAGGGGAATTCCCCGTAAAAAGGCCATGGATGTGGCTACGGCCCTTATAGAATGAGCATTTGGTTGTGATGGAAGAGATTTATTGCAAATAGAGTAGCAAGTGGTGATGTAGGAAACTATGAGCTTGGCAATATGCCGGGAAGACAATGCCTTGGATCGATCTGCGAAAGAGACTATCGAACGGTCCATTTTATGCCAATCTCGGGTGCTGTTGATGTAAAAGGTGAGCGCTCAGTGCATGTTGAGAGTATGGAGGATCACCTCCCATGATGTAGTGTGTGATTTAGGGTAGAAGGCAGGGAGTATGGCCAGCTCGTTAATATGGAATGCAGAGCAGAATTTAGGAATAAAGGCTGGGTGAAGTCGCAATACCACCCCATCCTTGTTCAAGATTGTGTACGGTGGTGCTGACATCAGGGCCGTAAGCTAATGACCCTGCGGGCCGAAGTTATAGCAAGCAGGAAGACCAACTTGAGCATCAACATCTGGAGTGACGTAGTGGCCAAAAGCTTGAAGGGAGGTCGAGTAAGAGTGTCTAGCACTAGGTCTAGGTTCCAGGGCGGAGGTGGGGGTCTGTGAGGCAGGTTAAGGTTTGTCAATCCTTTTAGGAACCTCTTTGTAGCTGGGAGGGCAAACACTGAAGTACCGTCTGTCCAGTGGTGGAAGGTGGTAATCGTGGCAAGGTGTACCTTCAAGGAAGCAATTGCCAGCCCCATTTGCTTCAGGTAAAGGATGTAGTTGAGGATCTGGTGCAGAGGTGATGGATGCGGGTCGATCTGGTTAATAGAGCACCAAGAAGCAAACCTTCACCATTTAGAGAGGTAAGTAGCTCGAGCAGTGCTTCTCCTGCTGTGCATCAGGATATCTTTGACTTGGTCCGAGCAGAGATCCTCAGATGGGCAGAACCAGCTAGGAGCCAAGCAGTTAGATGCAGAGTCTGGGACTGGGTGCAAGAGGGAGCTGCAGTCCTGAGACAGCAAGTCTGGGAGGTTGAGAAGTGTGTATGGAGGTAACAGGGAAATTCAGTGGAGGAAGGGGAACCATGGTTGGAGTGCCCAGGTGGTGGCTACGAGAATCAACTTGGCTCCATCCATGCTGATTTTGTCCAGAACCCTGGGTATAAGCATGACGGGGGAAATGCATACAGGGGAGAACCCTCCCAATCGAGGAGAAAGGCATCCCCTAGAGATCCCTGACCAATGCCTGCCTAGAGCAATAATATCAGAATTTCACATTCTTGTAGGTGGCAAAGAGGTCTATCGGGGGAAATCCCAATGACGGAAGATACGTTGAAGTATGTTGGTGTGGATTTCACACTCGTAGTCGGGCGCAAAATGTCTGTTCTGTGAGTTTGCAACAGCATTGTTGGCACCAGGTAAGTAGGATGCTATTAAAGTGATCTTGTTGAGAATACACCAATTCTAGAGGCGGATCACATCTGCACAGAGGGTTCGAGACCGTGCTTCACCTTGGTAATTTATGTAATACATTGTGGCGATGTTGTCGGTGAGTATGCTGATAGTTGTGCCACAGATGTAGTCCTGGAAATGTCTGCAGGCATTGAAAACCGCTCTGAGCTCGAGAAGGTTTATGTGAAGGGCTCTCTCTGCTGGTGACCACCTGCCCTGCATGGACATGCCGTTCATATGGGCACCCCAACCAACGAGGGAGGCATCCTTGGTAATTTGTGCTGAAGGCTGAGACCGGTGGAATGGAATGCCTGCCAAGAGGTTGCGTGGATTAGTCCACCATCTGAGGGATGTGCGAACGTTGGATGGAGGGAGGAGACACTGCTTTGTGGACGTAATGTTTTGTAGGGGTATACACCTACGCCAACCAGTGTTGAAGGCAGCGGAAGTGTAGTCTTGCATGATGGACATAAGTTGTTACAGCCATGTGGCCCATTAAATTGTAGGCAAGTGATTATTGAGACCGTAGGGCTGGAGATCAGCACAGAAATTAGATCTTGGACAGACTGGAACCTTTGGATGGGTAAGTAGGCTCCTGCTGCAGTCGAGTCGAGTCGAGCACAGCACCTATGAAGTCCAGAATCTGAGAAGGGGTGGTTGTGGACTTCTGTTCATTGACAATTAGGCCTAGAGAGTCCAAAGTCTGTCTGGCTATTGTTATCATATGCTGTGTTTCCGCCCAGGTGCTGCCTTTTATAAGGCAATCATCGAGGTATGGGAAGATTATAAAGCCCCTTCAACACAAATGAGCTGCCATCACCGCTAGGGTTTCTGAGAATACCCTGGGGGCAGATGAAAGGCCAAAGGGAAGCACTCGATACTGGAAGTGTTCCCCGCTTATTATAAAACTAAGAAATTGCCTGTGTGCTGGACAGATGGTGATGTGGAAGTAGGCATCCTGGCTGCAAACCAATCCCCAGCTATGTCTAGACTGCAGCCTTTTTCCGCGCAAAAGCTTATGCAAATGAAGCGTGGAGTAGAATACTGCCGCACTTCATTTGCATAATTAATTAGCAGCTGTTTTTGCGCAAGAGCCGTTCTTCCTGAAAAAATGAGGAAGAATGGCTTTTTCGCAAGAGGGGGTTTTGCCAGACGTTCCAGGTTTGTCTCCCATGCTCACCCTGCTCAGTGGGGCCGGCAGCAGAGAACGTGCCGGTGAAGCCCGCTTCTTTTTTTGTTGGGGCTGCCCCTAGAAAGGATGCCCTATGTTTTTGTGTCTCAGCAGGGTCCGAAACAGTCATGGAGGAGGAGTCCGACGGCTGGAGCACCTTGTCAAATAAAATCATTCGAAGGCGTATTTCCCTGTCCCGCTGGGCTCTGGTTGTTAACTTTGAACAATGGGCACATTTCAGAGGCACATGAGCCTCGCCCAAACAGCGGATGCAGGACGAATGGCCATCTGAGGCCGGCATAGGCTCTCGGCAGACGTCACATTTTTTGAAGCTGGGAGAACCCGGCATTGTGCACTTCGACTTTTGTTGTTGTTTGGTGGTGTGTTTTTTTGGCAGCACCCTGAAGGTCAGTGAAACGAAGAAAAAAGGTTTTTTTTTTTTTTTTAACTATAACTATGATGACTATTAACTATAAAACAGGTAACATTAAAAACAAAAACTAGTAACTAAGATCTATATTCATCTGACTAGATGAAGATTAGGAGAGAGAGAGAGAGCTCCGAGGGCGGTTGAGAGGAACTGGGGGAGCCGGACTGCATGGCAAAGGGCACGAACGGTGCAAGACGCTGACCACGCATGCGTGGTACGGCTGACTACGGCTTCGATCTGTGGTACCGGGATGAGCCCAACACCTACAGTGCAGCACCCATGGAGACACTACTCGAAAAAGAATAGGCATTATTCTTCATATAATGAGGTTTACAAAAGTCGGAATAAGCTGTCCGTTATTCTGAAATATTTCAAAATAAAGGAATTGTTCTATGGACGCTCGCATAGTTATTTCAGAATAATGGCCGTTATTCCCGAAATAACTTTGCTGTGTAGACACACCCTAAGCGTCCACACAAAAATGCAGTTCCCACTAATGTAACTTGCCCACTTTACAGACCTACCTACCCCAAGAGCTACAGAGATTAAGTAGATGCAGTTAGGTCAACACAAGGTCAGCACAGACATTGTGTTGCTTACATTGACTGTTGGGGTACATCTACGCTGCAGTGCTATTTCGGGATACTTCTGGTATCCTGAAATAGCTATTCCGCATCTTGACAGCGGGCCTGTTATTTCTAAAGATATCTCAAAATAACAGGCATGCTATTCCGATGTCCCTGTAAACCCCGTTCCACGAGGATTAAGGGACATTTCAGAATAGCAGTTTATTTTGAAATTTGGCACTGTGTAGATAGCGCCAAATTATGAAATAAGCTATTTTGAAATATACTTGAAATAAGCTATGCAACCATACAGTATAACCACACAAATAGACCAAAATAGATGTAGGAATTTGACCTGACCACTGGTCTTTTTAAGGCTCAGATCCTATCTCCAACGGAAGTTAATACAAGATTATTTTGCAAGAAACCCTATCATGACAGTATATAGTTACAGAACACCAACATATGGGAAGCTTCTTCATTCTTCAGTTAGTGGCTGGTTTGCACCCTGAAAAACCAGTGTTTATTCATTAGGGTTTTTTTAATACTATCTGGTATCATTATTTTCTCATCAGTAGAAATGGATAGTCCTTTTCTAATCCAAGTAAATTCTGAGCCTCTGTGACAGCTATGGAAGTAGGTTTCACAGTTTAATTATGCATTGTATACAAATATTTCCATTCCCTAATTTTAAAAGCTGCCAGTATCATTGACCATCTCCTGGATTTGGAATTTTAAGAAAGGTGTGTCTGCTCCTATTTACCCTACCCCCTGTATATAATTCTTTAATTTCACGTACCTATATCACATCCCTGCTTACTCATTAACTCCTGAAACTAAAGCAAATTCAGATCTTCTCCCAGGGTATGTCTAGACTACATCCCTCTGTCGCCAGAGGGATGTAAATTAGACATACCGACAGTGCAAATGAAGCGGGGATTTAAATCTCCCGCGCTTTGTTTGAATAAAAATGGCTGCCGCGTTTTGCCGAGTCAGCAGTTTGTCGGCAAAAAGCGGCTGTCAAGACGGGGATCGGGTGACAAAGAAAGCCATTGTCAGCCGATCCCTTATGCCTCGTAAAACGAGGTTTACAGGATCGTCTGACAAAGGCTTTCTTTGTCACCCGATCCCTGTCTTGACAGCCACTTTTTGCTGACTCTGCAAAACGCGGCAGCCATTTTTATTCAAATGAAGCACGGGAGATTTAAATCCCTGCTTCATTTGCAATGTCGGTATGTCTAATTTACATCCCTCTTGCAACAGAGGGATGTAGTCTAGACATTCCCCCATATAGTAATCATGTTCCATATATTATTTGTCCAGCTGTAATTGTGCTTGAGGGTTCCCGTCATATTAATAGACCACTTTTTTACTCATGCATGAAATAAAAATAATTCTTATTATCAAATGTGTTTATGTCAAGAATCAACCATGTACCCAAATTCAATTCCTGGGTTGTGATGACTCAATGGACTCCAGCATGTAGGATCCTGGTGCCAAATAGTTTGCCAGAGTTAGAGGCAGAATAATGCAAAATATCCACTGTTCAGCAGAGTGGCCCAGCCAGTATAGGCTACATAAAAGAATGGGGTTTGGGAAGCTGCAGAGCCATTTTGGCCTCATGATCCAATTCCATCTCTCTCTCTCAGAAAAATCCCCCACAAAGCTCTGTTAGAGCTGGAGAAATAAAATAAAGCTGCTGTTCATAGAACACCCAGACAAGAGAAGCAGTAGTATCTGTGGCCTGGTGTCTTCTGTCAGCTTTGTGACCTTATGAGAGCCAAGTGAAAAGAATTCAATCTACACATTCTGCATGCACTGGGAAGGAGGGAAGTCAGCCCTCTGAGGTGAAACTCACTACAAGTTATTTACTACTATTAGTAGTAAAGCAGATGGCTGGATTATTTTACTGCTACTTAGTGAGGTGTATTCAACTAGTGTGGTAGATGGGATCCAATAAATATCTGCATTATAGTGAAGCTTTACTTCCACTGTAGGAGGTTAGTATAAAATACTATGTGGCTATGTCTATACTGCGCCCGTTTGGCACAAGAACTATGCAAATAAATGAGGCAAAGCGTGGAATATCACTGTCTCATTTGCATAATTAATGAGGCTCCGTTTTTGAGCAAGAGGCTTTTGCACAAAAAAGAGCCGTCTACACGGCTCCTTTTTGTGCAAAAACCCCCTCTTGCGCAAGAGCCATTCTTCCGCATTTTTTCCAAAGCACCAAAATGTAATTCCAAATCTAATCTTCCTGTGCCTTCAGACCCCAAGCAACGATTACGTGCTTTACAGGCATGTATTGCACTATTGGTGACAGAAAACAAATAATAAAATTTCCACCAAAATGCAGAATAAAGAGCTTTGATTCTTTAAAATAACATGTTGCAATAAAAGCAACACAGCAATAACAATAAAAAAATTCTCCAGGAATCAGAAATCTTTGGAATATTATAGGAGTTATAACCAGCAAGATGTCTTCAAATGTGACTATAGGTTGTACCTCCTTTAACTGGGACTCTCTGGTCTGGCAACGGACCATGGATCTTCCTGAACCACAGAGCCCAGGTTAAAGGA
The DNA here is from genome assembly GCA_019425775.1 of Rafetus swinhoei. Classification (NCBI taxonomy): domain Eukaryota; kingdom Metazoa; phylum Chordata; order Testudines; family Trionychidae; genus Rafetus; species Rafetus swinhoei. The sequence continues at coordinate 33,863,422 of CM033428.1, read as the reverse complement.
GGTCAGGCCGCAGGACAGGAGCATGGGGGACGGGGGAATGGCAACACAGCCAGGAGCCCTGTGTTGAGGGAGGGGCGGGTTGCGCAGCAAGGAGTTCTGGCCCCTGCAGCCAGGTGGTTGCGGGGGACCGGCAGCGGCTGCGGAGCTTCGGTCCTGGGGAGCCTCAGCTGGGTAGGCAGCAGCGGGGGCTGGACTGGAGTCGTAGCCAGGGGCAGCGTGAGTCCTGCTGGGAGGGACCTCCCGTCGTTCAGCAAATCCCCTTGTTCAGGACCAGTCAGATCCCGAGGGTGCCGGACGAGGGAGGTCCAACCTGCATTTTAATTAAACTTTGGCAGTTAATTCCACATGTTTCATTAAGGTACAGATAACCTGTAAAATAAAAGTAGGCTATTTATCTTAAGTTCACAATGCCAAAAGATCAAAAGGTACTAGTGGATCTTTAAATGTATTATGAAGTTTTCCCAAGAGCACAAAAGCAGTTTTCTGACATAGCTGAATTCTTATACATTCAGACTCCAAACCTAAAGGTATTTGCTTAGAGGACTTTGAAGATCCAAGTCTTTGGTTAATTTTCTCCTGCATTTGTGATTTTCCTATCATTTTACCCAAATTAAGATTCTTAGAAAAATTCCTTTAATACAAGCAGTTACTTATATATTCTTTGCATTTATACACTACCTTGCATTTCAATTATTTTAATGTGAACAGGAAAAAGGGACATTTTCTCTGCTATGTGCAGGGAATTAACCACATGACTCAGAGAAATGGGGTTTGCATGATTAAATTAAAATGAACATGTCTGGAAAATTCTCCCATTTAAACACTGTTGATATCACAGAAGGTGGAAGCTTCCCATTCAGAAAAAGAGCCCACCCATTCAAAGGACAGCACCATTAAATGACTGAGCTTGAGGCAAGAATTAGAGTGTGAAATTCAATGGTCTGTGTTACACTGCATCGAGTTCAGGGTTACCCATTTCTTGTACTCATCCATTAAAAAAAAATCCCACGTATTTCTTCACTGCCAAAAAAAGGAGCAAGTATCAGATGTAGTGTACTTTTAGGGCAGACTTGAATGTGGCCAAATTCCTTTAAACATCAGGGAACAGGTCTACTTGAAGAGCAACCCCTCCTGGGGGAAAGACCTACAGCTGATTCTGATGCCAACATTTTTTGAAAGAGGTAGCATACAGAAATATAGCAGGGATGAATAGGTGGACTTTTACTGTGTAGCTATGTGTAACAGTTAACCACAGAGCAAAAAGGTCAGCACGCTACCTGCTTTCTGCACTTCAGCTGTAATTAGGGTCTAAATACTGCTTGCCCACAAAGCCAAACATTTCATAATTAAACTAATGTATAACTTTAATTGCTTAATGATAATGATCTTTTATAAAGCATCCTTCGTCCAAAAGGAAAAAAAGTGGTTTAGAGACTTTACTAGCTGACTATACAAAGTTTATAGGAACACAGCAAGAATCACCAAATCTATCAGTAAAGTGCAGCCACTTCAGCTGCATACACAGTGGCACAATAATGAATAGTGTTTGTATACAATAAATACATTTTGTGAGGGTTCAGAACATGCAGTTTTCTGGGTAATAAGCTTTTAAGTTAAATACACACATTAAAGCATCTTAAAAATAAAAAGATCATCTGTTAGCCTAAGGAAGTTTACTGAATGAAACTGGACTGAACAAGCCAGAGGGAACTCAATAGAAAAGCCATCATGGACTCAGAAATCATCGTTTTGAACTTGAAATGTTTTCTAGCATCTGATTAGCCACAACAAAACCCTTTTGATTTTCTTCTTCGTAATCCTGCTGTTCCTCACTGCTACCTTCGAGACTTCAAAGTCTAATACAGGTTTAACCTGAAGATTATGTATGTGTGCCGTACACCCTGAATGGGAGAAATTTGAAAATAGCATAATTTGGTTCACACATGTGCTCTGACTCACTTCAGACTTCCATTTGAGTTGATGACGGGCAGGATGGACTGACCGCATCTCCAGATCCTTCTCTATAGGCAATCTGACAAGATCTGAAGAAGAGAAGAAGAAGCCTGGAATGTGGAATATAGGGACCATGCTTCTCAAAGAGCTTTCAGTCACAGGTAAATAACTTCAAGTAATGGCCCCTATTGTATTCCACTCAGATGGCTGACTAGCATTGCTAAAGGAGGGCATAAAGATGAGGATGGAAGGTTATGCAGTGAACTGCTGTGCCAAAAGGAGGCATTCACCACAGAGTCCTGCACTCAGGCATAGTGTATTGCACCCTGCTCCTCATGGGTACTTTACATGTGTCTATGAGATGCACGTCCTGAAGGAAGGATATGGTCATAGCTTGAGCTGCAGTGAGAGGTAGTCACAAGAGTTGAGGAAGTTTAATGCACTGGGCGATTTTCTGGGTGGAGATTGTCTATTCCCAAATTTTTTTAGCTACTGCAATTAACAATCTGGAGGATTACCTGACAGGTTTCATTGTCTGCAAGCTAGAGCATTCCAGACTTCAAAGGAATGGAGTAGACCTTCTTCAGAGGTATGTGGTTTCACAAAATGAACAGGCAAGTGAATGGACTGGTTAATGTTAAAGTGAGGTACCATCTTTGGGATACATTTATGGTGTAGATATAAGGAAAACTTATCCTTGCAGAACATCTGTGAACAGCAGGTCTGCCAATGTAACTCCAAGTTCACAGACTTTTCTCACCAAAGTAAGAGCAACCAGGAAGGCAAGGGAGTACACATGGGGGCAAGCGAGTACACAGCATTTCTCTCACAGATCAGTTGGGTTCCAAAAGAGAATACTGTGCCTATGACCACCTATGTGACCAATAAGCAAGATACGCAGAAGTTTGTGGGATGTCCACATGGAATGGGGTACCAGTGGTTCCCAGGTGGATGAGGGATTAGCTGTCCCCATGGATGTGCAGATCTCCATGAAGGTTCCTAGAAGCAGTATGTCTAGGTAGTTCTCCTTGTTCTGATTCATCGAAAGAGGAAAAGGCAGATTCTGGTTCTAACCACTGGAGCCAACAGAACCTAGTACAGGACTTGTGAGGAAGTTGAGAGACTTCATACCCTAGGCACATCCTATAGAAGGGATATGGTCTCCATGGAAATAGATTGGCCCAGTGGAGAAGACTCTTGGTCTGTAAGCAATTTCTTGGGGCTCTGCTACAAGTTTGGATCTTTCTAGTTTAAGGGGCACCCATGGGCTGAGCTACTGAAGGGAATGTCCACTCTCGTGTAGTTAAAGGAAAACATAGCCCTATGCTAATGGGAGTGCTTCCTAATCTCCCATTTAGGCCCATCATGATGTCAGAGAGTAGGGGAGGGTCTGGCCAGCACCAGAATTGGCTATAGTAGGAGGAGGCGCACTCCTCACCGAATTGGACCAACCTACAGGGGGGTTCCCCCACCCTTGGTCTGAGTATGGTCTCATGGCCATCTCCGGGAGATACTTGCAGAGACAAAGTGCTTGACCTTCTCAGCTTCAGCTGAGGAAGAACTGACAAAACTGCACCTGACCACAATGTGAGCTTCTCCTGGGCAGGAGAGGCAATGCTGATGGTCATAGCTGACTAAGATGGATTACAATAGAATGGGCAGAGTCTGAAGACCAGAGTCCTAGGCATATTCCAGTACTTGCCCTGAGATGGTGGTAGAGGGCTTGTGGGGGGGGGAACCCAAGTTACTCTAAGGCTATTAAGTACTACATTAGAAAAGAAATAAACTACTGATAAAACTGTTTTAAAATGACATACCGTTGTGATTTTTAGAAGAACATCAAACAAAGTCCCAACCTGGACTGTGCAGAAATGAGAGGGAACTTGAAACAGTCAGTCTAACCTGCTCTTTATCACCTCAGACGGAGGCACAAGGCGAGTCAGAGTGCATGCACACACCAATAAGCATAATTTTCAAAGATGTCCATCTCCAGGCGTATGGGGCATAGGTGTACCCCGCAGAGGAACACCAGAGTGACAATCACTTGAAGAAGAACAAGGTCTTAAAATGTGAAGTGTTAGGCAACCTTAACTGCAGGGGCACCAACAGCATTCTATCTACAAAGAGGACTTCCTTCTGAATGCAAGTAATTCTGTTCCAAAGACTGATACCTGTCTGCCTGCATTCATGAACCAAATCACTGTTTTTCTACCAGTTAGCATATAGGGACGTTCTTCTGACATCAAATTGAAATCCAGACCATATTTCCCTCATGTTGTATACTAACTGCATAACACATACAGGCATTCGATTCAGAATTCTGATTCACAAAGTTGGCTTCCTGGCAGAAGTTTAAAAAGCTGATCTTTAGCAGGGATTTCTATGGGTAACTGGTTAACCAGTTACCTGGTAAGCATCATCCTTAATGGGTGATACTTAGCAGGTAACAGTTAACTATTACCTGAGAGCAGCTCTCCTCAGACAGTCCGTCACGAGTGGAGGGCTGCTCTAGCCTCACAGGAGGAGTTAGCAGCCTTGGGGGGTAGGGAAGGCAGAAGCGGCAACAGGGGAAGGGAGGGTGCAAACTTTGCACTGGATGGAAGCAACAGCAGAGGGGGAGGGCAAGGACACCATTTTGGGAAGGGAAGGGAGAATGCGCATTACTTTTCATCCCGTTCCCTGGACTATCCCGTTCCCTGGAGTGAGGGGGAAGGGCTTGCATTCTGTGAATGCCTCTCACACCTGGCTGGTGAGCTCTCTTTGGGGCAACAGGATGAAAAACAATCCACGTTCCAGAGCGCATGGCTGCTGCCCCCCCTACCATTCTGAAATGCCGCCCTTGCGGGGGAGGCTGGGAGCCTCGTGCTGGCTGGGAGCTGGCAGCCCTCTCTCCTGCCGCTGCTACTTTCACTCCTCCCCTGATGAGGCTGCCAACTTCCAGCCTGCATGGACTGGGAGCCAGCAGCCCCACAGGGCTGGAGCAGCTGGGCTGGAGCAGCTCCCTCCAGGCTGGTCGGGGTGGGCAGGCTGTAATGGTCCCCTGCCTACCACCGTTTCATTAGTTAACTGGTTAAACTTAACGTTTAACTAGTTAACCGGTTAACAGGGATTTTACATCCCTATTCTTTAGCATGACTGCTGAATGCCCAGAGAGAAATGTTGGATATGACCTGTAACCTGACACAATTCTAAATCCTATTTCTGCACTAGTCGTGAAAGTGGAACAACAAGACATGAGAAGTGTTTTCAGATGAAAAACTACAACAATCAGTTTTCAGTACAAGCAGGATTTAGGTGCAGCTGTAATAGTATATGCAGTTCTGCTACTCTGGAATTAGTTGTGCCGCATCACTCATGACAAGATGTATTCACTCAAGAACGAAGCTAAACAAGGGGGTTATTGTATGCCACTGATCGTTAGCAGCCATACTTACTGATTGAACATTCTCAGAATAAAGGCTGAAAGCAGCCCATAAACTTTAGTCTTTAAAGAAAAAATGCTGACCCAACTTCTATCCTCAGTTACACATGTAGCAACTCAAAACGAAGTCAATGATTTTGCATGAGTTTAGCTAGAGGAAGGATTAAAATTGTCTCTGCAATGATGACAGTGTTTTAGGTTGGGGCTAATCTACACTAGTTTATAGAGCATCACTACCCACTCCAAAAAGAATATTGGGGGTTCCTGTAAAGACAAAACTTGAAACCCTAAATCTTGCTAGCATGAGAAGCTGAGACATATCCACGCATAAAAATACAAACCAAGTTATATTTCTTTAGTAATTTCCAGTAATATTCCAGTGCATTCCCCAACCATAATCCAGGAATGCCACCCAAACTAAAGCCAACCAGAGGACTAAAATTCAATCTACACTTCAAATAGAGCATATAAAGTGGGGAACCTAAGACTGGGGGCTGGATGCAGCCCACGGCTTGCTTGGATCTAGCTCCTGAGGCTCGGGACTCCCTCCTCAGCATTGGGGAGCCCATGCTGGTGAGGGGAGCTTTTGTTTGTTTGTTTCTCACTTGTGTGCAGCCCCTGACTGATTTTTCTGTGGGTCAGTGGCACCAATTCAAAAAAGGTTCCCCAACCCTGATATAAAGTAAGTGGAATGTTGGTCTAGTGGTTAGAGCATAGGACTAGGGAGCTAGAAAGGATGGTTTCTCTTCCTAGCTTGGCAAATGACTCAGTGTGTACCTTCATTTAAGCCACTGAATATCATTAGTTTGGAAAAGAGAAGACTGAGAGGGGACATGTTAGCGGTTTTCAGGTATCTAAAAGGGTGTCACAAGGAGGAGGGAGAAAAATTGTTCTTCCTGGCCTCTGAGGATAGAACAAGAAGCAATGGGCTTAAACTGCAGCAAGGGAGGTTTAGGTTGGACATTAGGAAAAAGTTCCTAACTGTCAGGGTGGTTAAACACTGGAATAAATTGCCTGGGGTGGTTGTGGAATCTCCATCTCTGGAGATATTTAAGAGTAGGTTAGATAAATGTCTACAACGGATGGTCTAGACAGTACTGGGTCCTGCCATGAGGGCCGGGGACTAGACTGGATGACCTCTCGAGGTCCCTTCCAGTCCTAGGATTCTATGATTCTATGGTTCTATACCTCAGTTCCCATTTGAGATATTTTATCTACCTAACAAAGTTGAAAGATTTAATTGTAAAATGGTTTAAGTAATTGAAAAGAAAACTTTATAGGAGCAAAAAGTAAATGAAGACCACTGTATCTTTATGTGCACACTTTAGAATCTCAACTGTTCAGATTCATTTGACATGCACCATGTAAGAAACTAGACCATTAATTCCCAATTGGCTCATCAGTATCCACTAATCACTCCTGTCTCTGCACCATTAGTTTTTTCTCTGATGGACACTTTGACTGGATCTTCAAGTATATACCACTTTCAAGCAAGTTTCAGTTTAGAATGAAGTGGTATCACAATTGTAACCAGTTAGCATTAGATACATCTATTCATATTCATACAATACAATCTAGCTTGTTGAACACGACGCAGTAGTCTTGTTAGACTATGGTAACAGCAGAATCAATCAGCTCATTTGACCGCCTGTGAAATGGTATGTTTTAGAGTCATTTAGACAAGCTCATGGAAGTGCCCATCTGTGTCACATAGATGCTGTTATAAAAGCACCTTAGTATTTGTCATAAAAGGACTTGGCATTTTAAGCTCAATTGCCTTTTGATGTAAAGACAGATAGACTGACAGACAGATAGGTAGATAGACAGATAGATATGCATGCCTGTGGATATAGTCGCTTTACAATAAAACTATGTGCATCAGTGGGCAACTCTATTTTACTTTAAAATCTTGCATCTCTATATGAGAATATTTCTAGATTTTCTTTCAGAAGTACACATTCCTGAGGATACATGGATTTTATAAACACTCTTTTTCTGACTTTTCTGTTATTAAAATAAAACTTAAACCCCCTATAAACACCACTGTTTGCATCTAAGGCTGCGTCTACACTGCAACATTATTTTGGAATACTGGAGTATCCTGAAATAGCTATCCCATATCTTAACAGTAAGCCTGTTATTTTGAAATATTATAGGCTCGGTACTCTGATATCCCTGTAAACCTCATTCCACGAGGAGTAAGGGACGTTTCGGAATAGCGGGTTGTTTTGAAACTTGGTACTGTCTAGACCAGTGTTTCTCAACCAGTGGTATAAGTATCCTTAGGAGTACTCGAGAGAAGTCTGGGGGGTATGTCAACACAACTGAAATTTGGAGAAAACTGAATTTTTGTTTAAAGTTTTACAGCGTTTTATTATTTTTCTACTTTTTACACCCAAAAATTTCATCGCCCGGCCGGCTATGATTAGGTTGTTTAAACAAATGTGTTGCAGTGGTCGAAAAAAAGTATGTGTCTGAAAACTGTAGGTACTGGGGGTACTTTTTTTTGTTAAAGGGGGCACTTTATAAAAAAAGGTTGAGAAACATTGGTCTAGACAGTGCCAAATAACATAATAAGCTATTTTGAAATAAGATCGAAATAAGATACTCAATATATGTAAGCTCAAATTGTGCATCTTATTTCAAACTACAGTGCAGTGTAGATGTAGCCTAAGAATATGCCAAATAAATTTTACTTTTAAGAAACAGTAAAAGTCACAGTCTATAACTTTCCATAGTTTTGTAACTGGCTAATTGGATGCCATGGAAATATCTGCAAATGTTGCCACCAGAGGATTACTTATGTGTTTTCTTTTGTATTTCACATGTTGAGAACACTGAGAATATTTTATTAAGGTCCCCAGGCACATGTACAGAGTTTATTGGCTTTAGCAGCTGTCAGCTGTTTAGTCATAAGGTGCTTCTCTATTGTAAACATGTCACCTAGAAAAAATGGCACCATAAAATGTAAGGTACGTCTACACTAGCCCCCAGTTCGAACTAGGGAGGCTAATGAGGGCGACCGAAATTGCAAATGAAGCGCGGGATTTAAATATCCCACGCTTCATTAGCATATTCGGCTGGTCGCCATTTTGAAATCGACTAGCCGAATAACTGCCCGGCGTACATGCGGTAGTGAACGATTTCAAAGTAAACTCTAACTCGAATTAGCTGTTACTCGTGGAACGAGGTTTAACAGCTAATTCAAGTTAAGGGGTTTACTTCGAACTCCCGTTTCACTGCCACGCGTAGACACGGGCAGTTATTCCAGGCTAGTCAGTTTCCAAAATGGCGACCTCCTGGGAATAATGAAGCGTGGGATATTTAAATCCCGTGCTTCATTTGCAATTTCGGTCGCCCTCATTAGCCTCCCTAGTTCGAACTAGGGGGCTAGTGTAGACGTACCCGTACTCTATACAATACAATAAGAGAGACCTGTCTAGTACTAGTCACAGTACTAGACCCGGTACTGTTCTATATATGTTCTGAGTGATGTTGTTCATAACAGACTTCAGCTACGCCAGAGGTGCCAGTCTCCAACTCGGAATTTCCAACAATGCTAAAAGCATCTACCAATGACTAACTCAAACTCCTTTCAGCAGTGATAGATGCAGTCATTTGAAATGGAAACAAGAGTTTCCCAAAAGTTTTAGTTCTCCTAGAAGTAGTTACAGATGAAAGAGGAAACTTCCCAAAGTGTGATAAAAATGGTAATTTAGTTAAAAATGTATTTGATCACTAGTGCCCTGAAGGAAAAAACAAACCCAAATTAAACACCAAGGGATACTGATTCACTGCTATTAGATAATGTGCTTTTTGCCAAATAGATGCCAGCAACACTTTTATTGTTTTCAGTCTTAATGAAGAAATCAGGAAATGTCTTTAGTTACTTGATATTATAAGCTGCTTTCATTTTTTCATTTTCAAGCCTAGTAAGATAATTAGTTACTTTCATGGCCATTGTCTATTGTGCTGTTATAAATGGAACAGTTGGCTCCAACTCAGCCAATTATTTTTGGTCCTGAATTTTCCTGCAGATGGAATATACACTCTTACTATAAGGTTTTCCTTTATGTGCCAATTACTATCATCCGTAGAATGAATATTCAACCATGCAACACAGAAACAGCATACAGGCCTTTTAAAATGTTCACAATAGTAGCTATTTGACAGGAAAATGCACTACGGATCTGCCTGTGAGGTCAGCCTTGTTAGGAATACATCACTGTTATTAGTTTTCTGTAGATGTTAGGAAGGAAGAAATGCAACTCCTTTTCCTGCCCCCTCTTTCTGTTTCTCTCCAGTGACATTTTCCACACACAAAAAGCAGGTGCCACTGTTGCTCTCACTTTCCTTTTGTTCCATAGAAAATGCACTGTATAAGAAAGTGCCTGTTATAATCTGGCTATGATGCTCGTAGGTACATACTATTGTTATCCTCCTGTCCCACACCTGAAAAGAAGAACTGCTTTGCTATTTTAACCAGTTCTCTTTTGGCTTTTAGCCTAAATTTCAGTTTGCTTCCCAATCTCTTAGACTATATCTACACTACGTGGTTTTTCCAGGATACCTCCAATATCCTGAAAAAACTCTGCCTGTCCAGTGAATGCGTCTGCTCTTCTGCTTTTTTTTTTTTTTTTTTTTGCAGAAGAGCAGACGTACTCTTTCGGAAGCCCTGTCTTTCTCCTCCCAAGAGGAAGAAGGACTCTTCTGAAAGAGGAGGCTTTTCTGAAATTTGGTCCAGTGTAGACAGCCAAATTTTGGAAAAGCCTCTTCTGAAAAAACAATCAGAAAAAAGGTATGCAAATTGCAGAGTGCAATTTGCATACCTTTTTCCAGTAGATTCCTGTAGTGTAGACATAGCCTTACAGTTAACTTTGCTTTCTTTGACGTTTTGGTGTCACTTCCCCTCCCCCTCAGTTCTTCAACAAATAACCTTCTTTCACTCAGACAGTTGGCCAGCTTTTTCTCCAGAATCGACCTGAAATGAAAACTAAGTTTCCAACACAGGTAGTTGAAATTTTTTTACATGGTAATATTTCCTTAGGGTGCAAAAAAAAAAAAAGTGTCAATAATTGTATTTTTCTTTTTTTTCTCCCCGCCCCCCACAGTAAAAGCCAAAATGAAATTGAATTTGAATTTAAAAAATCAATTTAATTCAAAATTCATTAGAAATTTCTTACATGAAAATAGTTTTATTTTAAAGAAAAACTGTTAGGATTTTGTTTGAAATTTCTCATGCTAGTTAACAGTTTCAATTTTCTGATGAGCTGTTGTTTTTAGCACTAAGAATGCAGAAAAAAGCTTGAAAATTTTAAAAAAATAAAAGTAATTTGATTCAGTAAGGCCTGCTTACTTCTGCGTAGAACCATCCACCTCCAATCCCCAAAGATGGTAGTTTAAAAATCAGCACTGTTAACTCATTCACTGCTGATCAAAGCATAGTGGAAAGATAGATGGGGGAAATCACCAATCTAGAGTCCGCTGAGGCTGTGTCTACACTATCAGATTATTTCTAAATAAGTTATTTTGAAATAATAACTCCCAAAATAACTATTTCAAAATAAGCTTATTCCTCTTCACAAGCAGGAGTTATTATTTCAAAATAACAAGCCCATTATTTCAAAATAACAGGCTTAGTAGTGTCAATGCTCGCCTCGTTATTTTGAAATAAGGGGAGCTATTTTGAAATAACTCTCCACGGTAGACATGCCCTCAGAGTGGTGTCATTCTGGTGTCATGAGTGGAGGTGCTTAGGAGACACCATCACTTTCACTCCCAGTCTGCACTGTTCAGCCAAAACGCTAGAGAGTAGAGCAGAGACTTGGAGTTTATTTTGGAGCAAAGGCCAGTTCTGTTTCTAGCTTCTCTTCACAACCATGAGATCTAGAAACAATTTTTTTTATTGGAAATCTTACATTCTGACATCTCATGACAGAGGGTTAGGGCCCTGTGCCCATTGTGTCTACGCCTTAAACCAGCTTCCCCAAAGTTAGTTGACCTCCACTGAGAAGGAAGACAACCATGAAAATAAAACAAGGAAGACAACCATTGGAGAAATGGTCTGAGGTAAACAGGATGAAGTTTAATAAAGACAAATGCAAAGTGTTCCACTTAGGCAGGAACAATCAGTTTCACACATACAGAATGGGAAGCGACTGTCTAGGAAGGAGTACGGCAGAAAGGGATCTAGGGGTTATAGTGGACCACAAGCTGAATATGAGTCAGCAGTGTGATGCTGTTGCAAAAAAAAGCAAACATGATTCTGGAATTCATTAACAGGTGTGTTGTGAGCAAGACACGAGAAGTTATTCTTCCACTCTACTCTGCGCTGGTTAGGCCTCAGTTGGAGCATTGTGTCCATTTCTGGGCACCGCATTTCAAGAAAGATGTGGAGAAATTGGAGAGGGTCCAGAGAAGAGCAACAAGAATGATTAACAGTCTAGAGAACATAGAATCATAGAATCATAGAATACTAGGACTGGAAGGGACCTCGAGAGGTCATCGAGTCCAGTCCCCTGCCCTCATGGCAGGATCAAATACTGTCTAGACCATCCCTGATAGACATTTATCTAACCTACTCTTAAATATCTCCAGAGATGGGGATTCCACAACCTCCCTGGGCAATTTATTCCAGTGTTTGACTACCCTGACAGTTAGGAACTTTTTCCTAATGCCCAACCTAAACCTCCCTTGCTGCAGTTTAAGCCCATTGCTTCTTGCTCTATCCTCAGAGGCCAAGATGAACAAGTTTTCTCCCTCCTCCTTATGACACCCTATGAAGGAAGGCTGAAAGAATTGGGTTAGTTTAGTTTAGAAAAGAGAAGATTGAGGGGGGACATGATAGCAGTTTTCATGTATCTAAAAGGGTGTCATGAGGAGGAGGGAGAAAACCTGTTCATCTTGGCCTCTGAGGATAGAACAAGAAGCAATGGGCTTAAACTGCAGCAAGGGAGGTTTAGGTTGGACATTAGGAAAAAGTTCCTAACTGTCAGGGTAGTCAAACACTGGAATAAATTGCCCAGGGAGGTTGTGGAATCTCCGTCTCTGGAGATATTTAAAAGTAGGTTAGATAAATGTCTATCAGGGATGGTCTAGACCATGGGTTCCCAAACTGGGGGGCGTGCCCCTCTGGGGGGGCGTGAAGAAATTCCAGGGGGGGCGCGAGGCAACCCAGCCACACACGCCCCCGTCAATCCCACCCCAAGTTTTGCTGCTATTTTTTGGGAGGGGGGGCGTGAGGGTTTCTCAAAAATCAAAAGGAGGGCATGATGCCAAAAAGTTTGAGAACCACTGGTCTAGACAGTATTTGGTCCCACCATGAAGGCAGGGGACTGGACTCGATGATCTCTCAAGATCCCTTCCAGTCCTAGTATTCTATGATTCTATGAAAATCCCAGCAAAGCCTGCATGACCAGATGAGATCTGCTATGAGAGATGTCACATTTTGGCATCTCAGGTAGGCAGAGTTAAGGAGAATACAACCATTTCCTGAACCCCTGCAAAATTAACTCTCCCTACGTTAGTAGCAGCACAGAAAGGAGGTTGTAAACATATCAGATAATAAAATAAGTGAGTAGCCACTTTCTCTTTACCTCAGAAATTATCTGGTGACCTATTTTAACAGCTTACTTAATGGTCTTCTAAATCCACACCCCTTTATATCATCAGTCAGGGTAAGGTCATTGTGCAAGCATTTACCCCCTTTGTCCGAGGCAGCAATGAGTTCCATTCGCTCACCATCTTCCTTGATGCAATCCATCCATTGTTTTCACAGCTTTTCTTGGGGTCTCTTTCCTACTACCATCTCCTGCCATGCTTTTCATTTCAGTCAGGGTCATCCTTCAGATTTATGGGGCCCTATGCAGTGCTATTAAACTGGTGCCCCAATGCCTGATGGTAGCTGAGGGAGAACAATCTTTAGAGATGCTACTTTATAATTTTCAGCAACACATGAATGAAAAATTTGTAAAGCACAATTTAAACTAAGGTCCTGTAGAGTAATATAGTAAATTCAGAAATTGACAGTATATACCTGGGGGTTCCAAATGCCTGTTAAATGGCTTCATTACCACTTGAATGGCTCTTTCACAGGTGCAGTGTTCTGGGGATAAGTCTGGCAGGATTTTTCAAGTTAACTAGATCCTCTCTGGAGGAAGCAAAGTCGCAGAAGAGGGATGGGAGGTGGTTGGTGGGTGGACATCAAGACCCCAAATTTTCAGGTGCCCTATGCAGCTGCATATTCTGCATATCAATAAGGACAGCTCTGGTTTCAGTCCCCTTCATTCATCATCTGTACACATCCAAACCAGCGAAGGCATCTTCCTGGATTTTTTCTGCCACTCTGGACTTCCATCTTAATAACTGTATTACTAGTAATGGATCTCACCCTGTGTTTTGAGGGGACATTCTCCCTAGTTCAAATGATAGTACTTCTGTTCTAGGATCCAAGGGTCCTAGGAGAAAGACATTCCTTAGAGATGACACTTACTTAGTTAAAAAACACTTTCAAGCTCGGACAGCACAACCCTTTTGTTGTCCTTTCCATCCAAACATTCTGCTTTCTGTGTCCAGAGTACTAAATACTGAATACAAATAAATACTGGACCACTTTAAGCATTATACAAAAAAATTACTACTTTCCTGCTTGTTACCTTTATTACAAAAACCAAAAAAAACAAACAAAAAAAAAGAGCTGAGGGGATGTAAGATCTATAGTACTAATCGTTCCAGATAAAATATTTCTGCCCTATGACTAGGTAGGAGGACGACCCAAGACAACATGGCGCCGGACCATTGAAGTAGAAATGAAGAGCATGAATCACACTTGGGGCACTATTGAGAAGCTGGGCAGAGACAGACAGAAGTGGAGGACTTTTGTTGCTGCCCTATATGCTAGTAGGCGTGAAGGGCAATGATGATGATGACGACGACTAGGTACAATAAAAGCTAATTTGTTATCTGACTGCCCTCCACAGCTTATTCTCTACTAGAATATCTTATGTCTTAAATATTAATCCCATGTAGGGAACTACAATCAGGCAAATGCTACAGACAGGCACAGACCAAAACCTGCTTGATTTCAAAGAGAGCTACTCCGCAAGTTGTTCCATGTCGCTATTTTTACTATGCACTTCATCTCACTTTTTAAGTTGCTTAACTTGTTCTACAAGTATCTTGCAGATCAGGTGAAATGATAAATTTGTGTCTTGCTGATAAAGGTCAAGTATATCTGGATGCAATTAATTTTATTACTGCATGGATTCTAATTACAGAATTATTAGGGTTTAGCAGAGGGAAGGTGAAATTGAATTATTCCCTGATCCTCACACTAGTTCCCACTTTTTGAACCTTACAGCTCTCCTCAAAGATCATCTCTTGCATGTTATCCTGTCCTGCTCTTTCGATAATAAGTACATTTTGTAACCCTATTGCACACTTTCAGCCCCACTTGATCCCCTGTGCAACAAAAGAACTGGCACAGCAAAATGTTGCAATGGCCAGGAAGAACAGAATCCCCTCCCGCATTTCACCCCAGGCTTTACGGCCCAGGCTACATTGTAGTTCTCCTCCGTCTCATCTAAGTTTGAGGGGGAAGTTAGGATTGCATAATGAATCATTATTGCAGCTGTCCTGCCTTCAGTTCCCTCTCCCTATGTGTGCTTTGGTAGACACCCTGACTGTGAAGCACCAGTCCCACATGCTTCTCCATTGCCTCTCAGCCAGTCCACTCCCAGAAATGATGGTAGTTCCTATGCTTCAGGTATTCTGCACTGGAAGGAAGCAGGATTTGACGATTAGCTCACAACTGCTTTTCTGCCACTGACCCATGGGTCTGGCTTTTAGTACCAGGGTTCATTCTGTTCCCTTATCACTTGCAAACAGTGTAACCAGATCTCCTGATTTTATAGGGCAGTGTCAATATTCGGGGCTTTGTCTTATATAGGTGCTTATTACTCACCATCCCTGTCCTGATTTTTCACCCTTGTTGACAAGAGCATGCATTTCTCAGTATTGATTCCAAGAACAGTATAATTTTTTTTTTTAATTTAGGATTGGTTCTAAGTCTTCTTGGTGCTGTTATCTCCTTTGCTCTCTCTTCATGAATTAGTTTAGGTTTCAAGGAGATTGATGGCAAATTTGTTGACAAATTAATCTTGTGTGAAGCTCCCTTACATCTCACCCTTGCCAAAGTTTTAGGAGTTTCTCTTATAGATCACCTTTTTTGGATTGTAAGTTAATTTTATCTGACACACTTTTAGGGCGTTGAGAGATAGTAAACATATATGTGCTCATCATAGCAGAAGATAAAGAAAACAGAGCTAAGACCAACATTTCCAAAAAGGGTTTCTGATATTGTGTTTCCAAACTGACACCTATGGACTAAGTATCAGAAGTCCTTAGTGTCCACAGTTCCCCCAGACTTTGAATTTACGGGTGCTTGAGACACTTTGGGTTGGATCCTCAAAAGTCCTAAAAAAATCAAATAATCTAAAATTGGAGGATCCTTTTGAAAATATTTGCATATATCCTGAAGCCATTTCTCTAAATAGCACAGCAAAACAGAAAGCTGTTTGCAGCAGCGTATTTGCATTTTGTGTTTGGCACGGAACAGATTACATTGATGGTGAATAACAATCAGATTAATAAGATAAACTATTTCTAAAAAGGAAAATCATAACTTTTTAAAAATGCTTACATACATACATAAAAGTGTGTATGTCCTCAGTATATTCAGTGGCATCCTATATAAAGTAAAATATCCTATTTTATTTAAAACCTAAATTTATTATCTCACACATGCATATACAAGTATGTAAATAAATAAAAGCAGAGCTCAGAAGGCAAGGGAGAGAGAAAAACTTACCGACTAATAATGAACTGTAATGGCAATCATTGTATACATCTACCTTCTTACCTCACTCACTAGAACTGAGAAATGGTGGCAAATGCATTTCTGTCTTACCCTCAAGTTATGGCTTCTCCCTCAACTAACCGTACTTCCCTTCTCACAGTTCCATGGAATATATAGTAGAGAGCCAGTGGGCAATATTGAGGAATACTTCTTTCCTTTAAATATCAATGGTACTGTATTTTGAGCAGCTATCAGAATTTGCCCTCCGTCCAAAGAACTGGAGAATTCTACCCTTACGATTGCCCTCAGCCTCCTAGATTAGGTAATCAGAATCTTGTGGTCACTGTAATCTCAGATTTTCCAAGTGGAAGGGTATATGTATCCGTTTATTTTGAAATTATATCTAGCTTCTCTTGAAGCAAGAAACCATCAATTTAATACAGTACACATCCAATTTTTGTAAGTTTTATATATTACAATTATTTTAGAATGCTTGGCATTATTAATCCTTTTTATATTGTTAATATAAAGATTCTGCTTCAAAAGCTCAAAAAAGTTTATTTTTTTTCCTTTTTTGCATTGCATGCACTGATGAACTAGCCTGCTCAGCAAGCATTTAACAGATTAGACACTCGAACATGGTTTCAGGCAATGCTCTCTCATGTTTCTGCGTATTGCCTGATAAACACTTCAAAGTAAACCGCTCATAAATATGAAATGAAAAGCTGAGAAGTCGTTATGCACAGCTTTGAGATACAAATCTCTTTATTCCCCTCTGAAGTGGGGTTTGATTGACATAATGAGTCATAGATCCTGTCCAGGGACACACTGCCTTATCCCCTTTTCCTCAGGAGACAGAGACTTTAAAGAAATGCACCTCAGAACTTTCTGACAGATAGCTATAAAAAAGTTGAACATTATAGATTTCTTATTTTGTAATAATACCTAGTTTGACAACTGTGTCATATGTCAAAGATTGATAGCACATTCATGTACAGGCAATATTAACTGCAACTGTTAAAGGCGGCAAATGGCAAGGTTCAGAAAATTACCATATTGTGTATTGTTCTACATGTTTATCATGGACATAAATTATGCCTTGTTCCACAAAGAAACCCATAACCACAGAGACTCTGGCATACTCTCTTCAGTAAGCTTTACATGAGTGCAAGTTTCTTCTCACTCACACGGCCTCTTTGCAGACTGAGAGTTCGAGTAATACTCTTAACCTAGTCAGGAACTACTTCTGATATGAATTTGTGATCTATAAAACAGTCAAAAGTAATGGATATACCAGATAGTAAACAAATTGTAAATTACATAAAATGGATTAATTTCAAAATTATATAGCAGTTTTAGTTTTCATGTCCCTCTCCTGGCTTTTGTATTTAAAACACCCAGCAAAGGTAAGTTGGAGATGGAATAGACAAATTAATGCTAATAGAGGTCCTAGGGCAGTGGTTCCCAAACTTTTCGGCATCACGCCCCCCTTTTTGATTTTTAAGAAACCCTCACCCTCCCCACCCAAAATGGAAAAAAAATCCCAAAGGAACTCCCCAGGGCCAAAGGAACTCACCAGGGCCGAAAAACAGTCATGGCCCCTTTAATTCCCGGGACCAGTGTAAAAAAAAAAAAAAAAAAAGTGGGGGGGGGGAAGTTGTTGGCCAGGCTTCATTTTAAATAAAGTAAAATATTATGTCCAACTCAAAAAGGTTTCAACATTGTCTTTATTTATGGCAAGGGTGGGGAACCTGTTTTGGGTCAGGGGCCACTGACCCACAGAAAAATCAGTTGGGGACCACACAAGTGAGAAGGAAAAAAAGCCCCTCCAAAAACCTCCAATCCTCACAGTGAGAGTTAACAGTGCACCCTTGTAACCAAGAAGACTAATGGCATATTAGGATGCAGAAGATCAGCGCTACTGCAGTCGATATTCCGGGGTTTGAATTAGCATGTCTAGTGAAGACCCACTAAATCAAACTCAAAGAGTGCCCCATCAGTGCTGGTACTCCTGCTCTCACGTGGAGTAAGGGAAACTTCCATTGGCCTCCCGCTGTGTGGACAGTGAGGAAATGCAATTTAAGATATGTTGACTCCCGCTACGTAATTAATGTAGTAGGAATTGCGTATCTTAAATAGACCTTCCACTGTAGTGTAGACCAGGCCCTAGAGATTTATGTACACATATCTTTGTGGGTACAATCACGTCTTGCACAATTGTATCAAATCCTTTGGACATACAAAACTGCACACACACTTTTTAAAAATTGGTTTTATTTACAAGAGACATTCTAGCCCAAAGTAGTATTTCCTGGAATGATATAAACTGTCAACAATTCAAAAATACACGGAACATGCCAACACCCTGCTCTAACCACAGACCTGCCAGAGCCTGCTTTCAAAGTGCTTACATTTCACACATATGTACAACTGCCACCAAGGGATATGCACATTTTTACTCCTCCCGTAAAAAAAGTATTCAGAAAAAAAGACACCATGTGAAATTTGTTAGGCATTGAACTGTTTATTATCCCTACATTGCCTCATACACTAGATTAAAAAAGAAGAGAGAGTGAGAGAAAAGAGAAAGAAGAAAAGGAAAAAAGAAAAAAGAAAAACAAGCCTCCTAATAATTAAAAACATTTCCCACTGAAAACTACATTGGAAAGCACAAAAAGAATTGTTCTCTTTCCTGAGCTATTTCATCTACCAGACATAAAATATGTTGATATAAAAGGGTGACAATAGCATCATCCATTCAGTCTGGGTCCAAAATAACAGCTGTCAGTCATATCCTTGGCTCCCTCAGTCACTGGAGTATATTGAAAGCAAGCTGTCTCCAGGATAAGGGCTCCTAAGAGATCAGGAGTCTCTGCATTCCCCGCAGCTGAAAAGCAAGTTTGTTGCTCACTAGATCTATTAGCCCTTTGACTTCCTTCCTTCACTGACTAATATAAACATATTGCTTAAGTGAATGATTAACACTCTCCATAAAGAAATTCAATTAAACACTTGGAACCTCTATTTAGAGCATCCATGGAGGCTCCTAAACATTCATGCAATTAGTTAATAATTAAGATCTGGTGAGACACAAAACTGGCAAAAGCCACTGGCCGCTTCTTTAACCCTTCCTTTCTATCTTTTCTTTAAGCATGCCTCAGCTCTGCAGAATAATGTCTCCTTCAAATATCCATAATATTGTCCATAACACACAGTTAAAATAATCCTTTTTGTCCATCAATCTGGTGATATATTCCCCATCTTTGCATATTTCCATGGCTCCTTCTTTGCACAAAATATCAAGTTTAAATTTATTGCTTTCACTTTAGAGGCCCTATGCAGCCCACAAGATGTAGTCAGTTTTTAAGAATTAAGTGAAAGAGTTAATTTCACACACTATTTCTGCCTCTGAGTCCCTTGCCATTTTTGAGTTCTTGATCATATCATGTTTTTTTTAAATGTCTCAGGCTATTACTCTGAAAAATAACCATGCATACAGTACCACCTGATCACATAGCAGAAACAAAACGCTCTCAAATGCACAAAAATAAAACCACCCTAAAAACAGATTAACCACAACCTACATCTTCAGTGACAGAAATCTATGGGGTACTTGAAAGAATAGTAGGTTTAAAAATGTTAGACGTCAGTAGGGCTTTTAAAATGGCAGTGACACTAATTATGTCTTTACACTTAATGTGTGTCATCCTAACAGCTGGCACTTTTTGTAGATTAGAGTGATACTTGTTTATCCTCTACTTCCTCTTCCTTATGCACTTAGTAAAAACAGTCATTACTAGTCTTGTGTTTGATACAGTTTTCGCTGCTAGAGCACCCCTCAATACAAGGCATTTACTGATTACATTGATATTGTGGCTATGCAGCTACAGCTCTGTGGACCAAATTCAGTGTGATGTAAATTAGGCACAATTCCACTGAAATCTTGTAATTGTTCTGGGGCTTATTTTGAGGCTACATGATGTCAATAGTTATAAAACAATGTTATTTTATTCTTCACAGAAACACTGAGTATTTTATTTAGTTATCATCATAATGAGATGAACACCTTCACACCTAAGAAGGAAGCTGTATTCAGACTGGTGATTTACCAGCACAAAAATTAAAGGTACCTAATTTTCTGTAATAAACCAAGATCTTTTCTTAGTGGTTAATAATTTTTGTATGTGTGTGTGAAATAGTGTGACATTTGAAAACTTTTAATTAGGACTGTCATATAATTGCAGTTAACTCATGTGATTAACTAAAAATTAATCTCAATTAAAAATGAACTGTGATGAATACAATAGAATACCACAATTTATTATATATTTTGGGTGTTTTTCTACATTTAAAAATAACCATGCATACAGTACTGCCTGATTTCTATTACAATATAAAATATAAAGGGCCCACAATTTTATTATTACAAATATTTGCACTGTAAAAATGATAAAAAAAAAGTATCAGGTGAATGGAAGAATATGAGCACTGTATCATGGAAGTATAAATGTAGACATTTTGTTACATAACCACACTCAAAAACAAAATAATGTAAAACTGTAGAGCCTACAAGTCCACTCAGTCCTAATTCTTGTTCAGTCAGTTGCTAAGGCAAACAAATTTGTTTACATTTTCAGGAAATATCTCTGCCCACTTCCTGTTTATAATATTAGCAGAAAGTGAGCACAGGCATTCACATGGCACTTTTGTAGCTAGTGTTGCAAGGTATTTATGTGACAGAATATACTAAACATTTGTACATTCCTTCATGCTTCAGCCACCATTCCAAAGGACATGCTTCCATGCTGATGCTCGTTAAAAAAATAATACGTTAAATTTGTGACTGGTCTCCTTGGGGGAGAATTGTATGTCTCTGGTTCTGTTTTAACCTGATTCTGCCATATATTGCTTCATGTTATCACAGTCTTGGACAATGAACCAGACCATGTTGTTTTTAAGAACACTTTCACTGCAGATTTGACAAAACACTAAGAAGGTACCAAAGAGAAATTTCTACAGCACTTTCCACAAGGACTAAGAATCTGAAGTGTTGTCCAAAATATAAGAGTGAACAGGTGAGGAACCAGGTGAGGAACCATGTCTAGATGTTTTAAAAGAGCAACATTCTGATGAGGAAACTATGGAACTTGAATAACCAAAAAAGAAAATCAATCATCTTTTGGTGGCATCTGACTCATATGATGAAAAAGAATGTGCATTGGTCCACTCTGCTTTGAATCATTATCAAGCAGAACCAGTCATCAGCATGGATGCATGTCCTCTGGAATGGTGGTAGATGCATGATGGGATATAAGAATATTTAGCGCCCCTGGCATGTAAATTCACATTAAAAGAACATTAAAAAATGTATGTAAGAGAATGAGAAAAAATACTACAGTTCGTAATTATAGAAGTCAACAGGAAAGTTCGCTGAAATACTTAGATACAGATGAGTTGAAGAATAGTTTATCATCAGTATGATGGCTACTTACTGCAAATCTCTGGGAGGGAGAGATTAATGTGCAATAAAGAAGAAAACAACACCCATCCTCATTTAAACTGTGACAGCAGCCAAAAGAAACCATACCAATTATATCATCTCTCACATGTCCATATCACAGACTTTTGTCATCTGTTATGCAGAGTAATAATCAAGCAACATAAAGCCACAGTTAGACATAGCAGAAATCTTCATTCTGTATGCTCTCTAAAAAGAATGGTGATAAATAGCTAACATGGCTAACCTAGCAAAAGCCACCTTTTCTCCAAAGTGGTCACTGCCAAGTGATTACACCATTATATTTTATTAGCTATAAGAGACTTATGGCCACAATGAAAGGCTCAGCTTGCCAGCTAAAATACCATTAATTGCAAAACCTTCTGAGATGTCTCTGTTCTTTAGGATTTGTAAAGCACTCACAGAAAAACCCCCACAACAAATCATGTTCATTCTGGATACACATACTTGATGTTTATCCTCAGCTGCCTCACCTAAAGCAAAGACTAGGGCTAATATTTTCTACAGACAAAAAAACTGTAAGTGGCTTTCTGCATTTTTACATAAAGTTTCATTTCATGACGTTCACTTCCATTTAGCCCATTCAAAACTATTTGCGTTAGTCTGAACTTGATGCAGAGGAATGATGATTTATTGTTGTCAAATATTTTGCATTATCTCTATTTAAATACTCCACAGAATTCAGAACATAGACTCTTCGAATCTAGAACTGGAAGGGACCTCGAGAGGTTATCAACTCCAGTCCCCTGCTCTCATGGTAAGACCATGAACCATCTAACTCATCCCTGATAGATGGCTATCTAACCTGCTCTTAAATATCTCCAGTGATGGAGATTCCACTAACTCCCTAGGCAATTTATTGCAGTGTTTAACCAAGTGTTTAAAGAAGTTTTTCC
Organism: Rafetus swinhoei; assembly: GCA_019425775.1. Taxonomy (NCBI): domain Eukaryota; kingdom Metazoa; phylum Chordata; order Testudines; family Trionychidae; genus Rafetus; species Rafetus swinhoei. The sequence continues at coordinate 33,840,779 of CM033428.1, read as the reverse complement.
TAATGTCCAACCTAAACCTACCCTGCTGCCATTTAATCCCATTGCTTCTTTTCCTATCGGAGATCAAGGAGAATTTTTTTTTTCTCCCTCCTACTTGTAACACACTTTTAGGTTCTTGAAAGCTGCTCTTATGTTCCCTCTCAGTCTTAGAATCTAGAATCATAAGGCTGGAAGAGACCTCAGGAGGTCATCGAGTCCAGTGTTTCTCAACCTTTTTTTATAAAGTACCCCTTTACAAAAATTATAAGTACCCCCATTACCTATAGTTTTCAGACACACAATTTTTTTCTACCATTGCAACACATTTGTTTAAACAACTTAATCGTAGCCGGGTGGGCAATGACATTTTTGGGTGTAAAAAGTAGAAAAATAATAAAAGTGCTCTAAAACTTAAAACAAAAATTCAGTTTTCTCCAAATTTCAGTTGTGCTGACATACCCCCCAGATTTCTCTCGAGTACCCCTAAGGGTACTTGAACCACTGGTTGAGAAACACTGATTTGTCCAGCCCACCAACCCTAACTAAATCATCCCAGCCAGGACTTTGTCAAGCTGAGACTAAAAACCTGTAGGGATAGAGATTCTACCACCTCCATAGGTAACCCATTCCAGTGCTTCAGCACCCTCCTAATAAAATAGTTTTTCCTAATATCTAATCTAGACCTCCCCCACTGCAACTTGAGACCATTGCTCCTTGTTCTGCCATCTGTCACTACTGAGAACAGCCTCTCTCCATCATCTTTGGAACATCCCTTCAGGAAGTTGAAGGCTGCTATCAAATCCCCCCTCACTCTTCTCTTCTGCAGACTAAACAAGCCCAACTCCCTCAGCCTCTCCTCGTACGTCATGTGCTCCAGCCCCCTAATCATTCTGGTTGCCCTCCACTGGACCCTCTCCAATGTGTCCACATCCTTTCTGTAGTGAGGCATCCAGAATGGGATACAATACTCCAGACGTGGCTTCATAGATCACAGAACAGGATACAGTACTCCTCTTGAGGCCTAATCAGCACTGAGTACTGGGGTTCATCTAGACTACGCTAAAGTGTCGAAAGAGGATATGCAAATTCAGTGGGAATTTGCATATCTTCTTCCGATCTCACTTTTGAAAGAGGAGCTTTTGAAACTGAAAGTAGTTTGGACGTAGCTTTTTCGGCGAACCCTCCCCCCCTTTTTCGAAAAGCCGCTTTTCCTCAAAAAATGAGGTTTATGCGGCTTTTCAAAAAAGGGGGGGACTCCCCTCGGACACCAAGGGACACTCACAAGAAGGGCATAGTCCTTTACAGCATCCGAGAATTATGTTTGCTTTTTTTACAACAGTGTCACTGTACAGTGTAGACTCAACTGTAGACTCATATTTAGCTTGTGGTCCACTATGACCCCTAAATCTCTCTCAGCAGTACTCCTTCCTAGACAGTCACTTCCCATTTTGTATGTGTGAAACTGAGTGTTCCTTTCTAAGTGGAGTACTTCACATTGGTCCTTATTGAACTTCATCCTATTTACCTAGTCCTCCTATTCACCTCAGACCATTTCTCTAGTTTATCCAGATCATTTTGAATAATGATCCTATCATGCTAAGTACTTGCAACTCCTCCCAGCTTGATATCATCTGCAAACTTACACAGCAACAGTGGTGGAAAGTATAGAATTTACTAGAACAACAAAGATTGAGTATTTTGGTGTATGGGCCAAATTAAAAAAAACCACATCTGTTTACATTCTATTTGAAACAATTTTGATTTTGTCAAATGGATTTTTTTAGGCAACTCAAAAATTTTCAGTTGACTTGAATCTTATTTTTCATCTCATTTTGAATAGACTTAAACATTCATTCAGTTAAATCCCAATCCTCCTCCCATGTTTTGTTTTGATTTGTCCATTTTGGGTGTTTTTCACTCTTTGTTTCTTTTTGTCAAATTTTAAACTCAAAACACTGTTTTCAAACATAACAAATGAAACACTTCAAAATGGTTAAAAAAAACATACAAACTCATTCCCCCATCCTACAAACTGAAAATATTCACCAATGTCAGGTGAATAGCTTTTGACCTGCTAAAATCCATTCTTTGGTTAAACAAACAAACAAACCAAACACCACGACAGACTTTTGAAACAGTCACCCAGCTCTGCTTCAGGGGCACAACCCAAGTCTCTCATCTCCCACGCTGGCATGGATCTCTCAGTGTGTGGCCTTGAAGCTGCTCCACTTTATATAAAAACCTGAATAATCACTGGAGCTCAGACTGGAGTCTAGGTTTTCCCATTCTGCAGGTGAACATCCTAACCACCAGACTACAGTGTCATTCTCTCTCTCACTCCCTCACCAACCCAATGAATCCACATCTCCCAGAATCAGGCCTTTGATGCACAAGTACTGTAGGTAGTACTGCTCCCTTTGAGTCAGTGCTGTTATTGTAACTAGGGGCAACATAGCGCTGGAATAACTCCTCATTAGACAATATGCAAAACAATTACTTTATTTTTTAATATTAATTCCCTGAATTCAAGTTTGATGAATTACATTATTTGTTTCTCAAACTTTCCTTAGATTTTCACTTGAATATTTTTGTCTTCATTTACAGTCTTAAACCAGCTAGCTCTGTGTCTAGTGCTTAGAACACTTATGTCACAAAAGATAATCAGTGATGGGCAATGTGTGAAGTATTTTCAGATTGTTTAGAATGAAAGTCTTTGTAAAAATGTAAATTATTATCCACAATCGAGGTACAGATAGGCAGCCACAGAGTATATTTTCCTTACAGTCAATCATACCACAGACTGAATTTTTAAAATGACTGGGGTGCACAGCAATGGTCTCCGTACTCTCACCAAAATAATCAAGCTTTGCGCTTGTATTGCACTGGAATGGTCTGCATATTAAGTGGCAACAAGTATAATGTGCTCCAATTTTTTGTGTGCTTTGTGGCACATCTTAATAAAGAGACAGAGTCACAGCATGAATTTACAAACCAACTGCTCTACCATTCGTGACCATGTGTTCCATAATATAAGGTTTCATTGTTACTCAAATTAACTTAAAGGCTACAAGAGAGACTTTTATTGAAAAAGCAAACCCCAGGATCCTTGTTTATGGGTACTAGAATACAGGTATTATTCAATTACCTAAGCAGAAATCAATCTAGCCTAGTTCATGGAGCAAATTCTGTTTTTAAAAACCATCACTTACAACTAATAAAATAACACAATAACACCAAATGCTATAGGATAAATATGTATCAGACAAAATGTTGTTTTGAGAGTTATCTAATATTGCCTAAAAGATCAAGGTATCACAAGGGCTTCTGGAATATTTTACAGCAGCAGGGGGAGACCTGCTAGTCTCAAATCTAAGACTAATTTTCAGATAATTAAAATTTCTCCAAATTAATTTAAAATGCTTGTGAGTGGTGATACATTGCCTTTTACCTTTTAGGAGATATTCACATCTGAGGATGCCAGAATGCATTATAAACACAGTTCTGTGGTGAAAACAAGTCAATGTGAATTTCTTAGTGGATGCAGCTGTCATATTCCAAACCCAGGCAATGGATGACACTGATCACCCTTTTATTCCTAAATTTATCAGGAAATTAAAAATTTTAATAAGGTCTTTCTAAATTCTTTAATCAGAAATTGTATCAATTCAAACTTTGATTAGCTGGACATAATTGGGAGCAACGAATCCACAAAGACTTCTTTCCCTTCACTCATCACCATCATAGCTTGTGCAAAAAAGTAGTTTTTAAATTTCAATTTTATCTCATCTTACTTCTATGTTAACTGCATACACCACAGTAACAGAGGAGGATCATTCACACAACATTGATTTGTTTTATCAACAAAACTGCCTTAAGCCTCCCCAAGTTGTATAGAAAATGCAAGAAGATGCCATAACACCATTCAAAATCTGGCAAACTGCACTGCAGGAGTCCTAGATTACTTTGCTGATGGCAACATGCACACTTTTACCCCTGCCCTCCCTCTTTCTTTTAATTGGTTTAACCTACCTCATACCATCACAACTGTCTTAGGTATATGGAAACAGAAAGAATACATTAACCACTTCATCTATCCCAAATGTGCACCCTTAACAGTGAGAAACATCCTTGCAAATGAGAGGTTTTAGATCATCATATAAACTGGAAACTTCTGGTTTGACAACAAGCAAGTAGTGAAATGGTTAACAATACTGGCAGTTTAGTAGTTGCCCATAATCTGAGACCTTTAAGGTTGGATGGCCTGTATGAAGTCAGTCTTCATTTCTTAAGGAAAACCAAATCCTGTAAATTTAGTAATGAACAGGGTGTTCTTAATAGTCCCTGATGGCTTTGCTGCAAACTTCTGCATTAATGGCTTTGCTTGACTTCTGACACTCCCAAACTGATGCTTTCGCTAAGGACCCCAGTACTGATGTTGTGGTCACTAAGGAGAAAGGGCTTCTGTGGACTGGGCTCTCAGGACCATTGCATGAATAAACTGATGGGCTGAAGAGTCAGTATTTAAAAAGCTTACTCCCAATATTCTTGTCACAGTCCTCACTAGTCACGAGCTTTCCTTTCCAAACATCTGACATAAAATTTATCTTTATTTCATGCAGAGACTCTTCAACCTTATACAGATTCAGTCTTCCAAATACATAGACAGGGATAGAAAAAGAAATAGTACAGGAACTAGAGTGGGCTGGTACATGCTTTGATTAAGAGTATGAAAAGCACTCTTTTTTATGAGAGATGTAGTGTCACATTTCAATATGGAAAAAAAAAAGCAGGGGAAGGTGGAAGATGTTCAGAGAGAGAAAAGGTCAGAGACTGTGCACCATGTTACCCTTAAATACTTTATTATTGTCAAACACTACTATCCTTCCATTTTAAAAGGACCCTATAAGTGAATGGGCAAAATATATTTCAAGATATAGTTATTATCAGTATGGCTTCTTATTTGAAAGAGGGAAAACAGTGCTTTAATTATAGAATAAAGGCTTTTGGCTACCAGAACACACATTTTCAGAATGAAAAGTTGGATTCAGAGAATTCTGCGGAAACCTATGAGCTGACTAAATCCTCACAACTCACTGATTCACACATTATTGTGGGATAAGAAAACTTGAAGATATATTGCTAGGAAGATGGAATAATGTAAAATGAGTTCACTTTATTAATGCATTCATTAGCTTATTAAATCTACAGTGAGGGTAGGAATGTAGAGGAGTCCCTCTTGTTAAATGTTTACAATTCAAGCTTCATTTGTCATTATAGAGTTCTCCTTTATGAAATTTAGGATTTTAATTGTCTTTTCCAGAATGAGCATAGGCACTCTCTCTGACAACATAATCAAATTACACAATTTTATGTTGGCTTTACTCCATTAAACTAACTTTAATGTAAATGTTGCTAACTACATTTGTTTTATGAGTAAAATTAAGTCAAGAAAGAAAAGCGTTTCAAGTTGCTGTCGAATAAGCAATGAAAGTGATAAAGAATGCTATTTAACTTTGTAGTATTTGTAAAAACTAGGCCAGTTACCTGTCTCAGGTTGTGACTCTGCTCTGGAAGGTCACAGTGATAATAAACGCATGCACAATACTTCGGTTAAGTGTCTCGGCGCAGAATCATGTCTTTGGCATAAACGTCAGTAGGTAAGTTTCACTTTTGTTCTTGTCAGTAAAGGAGACCCAACGCTGGTAGAAGGGCATCGGATGTGATTCTGCCTTTTGCATCAACTAACATCACACCGGCGCTACCCCACATTTTGGATCACAGGGGTGTCAGTAGTGCACACCAAAGGGCACACCAAAGTGCGCTGTAACTCCCCCATGTGAATGCTAGAAAAGCAAACTAGAAGGTACTTAGCTCACATGACTGTCATCCTGTTGAGGGGCTACAGAAGGGAACTACAGCACAGCACTTATTCCTATTCACGCCTCCATAGTAAAACCTGTGGGGAAGTGCAGACAGTCAGTTCCATGTGCTGGGCCACATTCTTCACCTAGTAACCCTTGTCAAGAGCCACTGAATCTATGTGGCCTCCCGTGCCCTGGTCAGCTCCCCCAACTCACTCCATGTTGCCTCTCCATACTTGTGCCACATGCTACCTTGCATTCTGCTCTGCACTCTGACTCAGTGATTCCCATTTGTTCTCAAGGCAGAAGCCCCCTTACCTTCCTTCTGTTTGCTTATCCGACAGCAAGTGGAAGCGGGGGATTAACAAAATGGAATAAGAAACCACAGAAATCCTGATGCCTGCATAAAGCTTGGCTGGATGTCAGTCTCATTGCTTAGGCATGGCCAGCTGAGGCTGGTTCTTAGTTTTCTCTCTCAGCACTTTTGCAATTTCGGAAGGGAACTTAATGCAAAAATGCAATGTAAAAACTGTGCACTGTATATGCAAGGATGAAACAGCACTTTACCGAGACTCTGATTTCTAAAGTACATATGTAAAAGAATCAAAAGCAACGTCTAAAAGTGTTTGGTTTTTAATTGTATTTACCTGAGCAATTATCTTACGAGTTAAAGCTAGCCAAAACACAGACATATACAGAAGTCAGTTCCCCCTGTTTCCAAATGTCTACTCTGGTTTTGGAATGTTTAAAACAAAACAAAAACCAACACAGCAGAGGGACATTCACTTTCCTTTTCAGACCACCACATATCCCCGCACAAAATATATTTGAGAAAGGAAAATATATATATTTACAAAGCTTAAACAGTTACTGAAAAAAAAAACAGTTGGTCAAATGTAATAGCTGCTAAACTGGCTTTGAAAGGATTTTTTTTAAGTATGTATTGCACACACACAAAAAATCACTTAGCAAGGAGGTACATCACATTAGCTATATACTACATTGCATTATCCATCAGAATAGCAACAGTCCTGCACCATCGAACAGTCCTAAACAGCAGTAATTAACTACAACTGTGAAATAAGACAGCCTAGATCAAGCTACTTAATGATCTCAAATGATTAAGCCAGGACACCAGGTAACACAATAATTACCAGCTACATATCTGTCTTCAAACAAGATGGGTATAATTTAAATCATCAGAGAAAAGGAACTCATGATCAGACTCTACATCCTTTACTTGCCTTAGCCTCCATCTTCCTTGCCTCCTTCCTACTTCAAAACTAATGCTGTTGCTTCTATTAAAGCTGGGGGGAGGGGGAGAGAAATTTGGTTGGAACTCATTGGCAGACTTGGCAAATTGTTCATTTTTAAATTGTTCATTAAAAAACAACACCAAAATATCCCCCGAAATAAAAACAATTATTTCAACATGTTCAAAACAAGTGTTTCAATTTCTGTTTAAAGATACCGTTTAAAATGTTTTTGTTCAATGTTACAAATACTGAAAATGCTTAAAATAATCAGAATTGAAACAAAATATTCATTTTTGTAAAAACCAAATATCTAATCCAATGCAATATTTTAAAAAAATCAGATAAATGAGATATCAGATATTTGCCCTTCTCTTATAGCCAATGTCAACCTTTAGAAAGTAGAAGGCTCAGTAGATTTTAGATCCATCGTCAACACTGCTTCCAGACATGTGGTCCTTTTGTGTGTGTGGGGGGGGGGGGGAAGAGAACAGGGGAGCTGACAGTCCTGTTGGACCTCTAGGCAACATGTGTGTGGGGGGAGAGGGGGGAAGAGCAGCTTTGTGCTCCCGGAAGGGACAAGGCCTCAGGAGCAAGGGGCAAGGCCATCCCTCGGGACTCTGAAGCACACTACATGGGGTGGTGGCAGCTTAAAGGGCTTGGGAGAGAACAATAAAGAACTTCCCACTCCAACATCCATGCCATCATTTTCAGCATTGGAGGATTTCAACTTCTCTTTTTACATCCACACCAGCAGGAGAAAAATAGGACACAGTGAAGGACTACAAAGTCAAGTTTACAGCCGCGGGGAAAAAAACAGGATCTGGAAAAAAAGCCTAGAGAGAAGACTGATGTATTAAATGCTAGCTGAATGAAGCTTCAAATTGTGAGCAAGAAAAGGCTGCTTCTTTGTTTCCTCAGGTAAAACAGGATTTTTCACATTCATTGTTAATAAGCAAGATTGCATCAAAGAAATAATTATCATAATTTTCTCCTCTTAATGGAAACAATCTGCAGGACCCTGAAGTTTGGCTAACCGCACAGGTTGGAAAAGGGGAACAATATAATAAGATCTACTCATTGTCTGGCTATACCGAAAGGCGGACAGGACATGGGTTTAAACAGGCCATAATATTATTAGATGTCTAGGATTACCGAGCAGATAAAAGAGTACAGTGCATGTAACTCCATGTTTTTTCCATAATTATCTAGAGGCTTTTACCAGCTTCCCCTCTTAACCTTCTAGGGACATGTTTACACTAGGAAATAATTTTGAAATAAGTGAAATTGAAATAATAACTCCAGAAATAACAAAATCAAAATAACATGTCCAACTACAAGGCAGCATCAAAATAGCTCAGAATTATTTTGAAATAGCACATCCATGCTGATTGGAGCCTGCCTCAGACGTAGAGCCCTGGAAGCGCACCAGGGAGGGCACCGGGAGGGCACCAGAAGGGCAGACACTTCCTGCAGCTGTTTGGTCAGGTAAGGTGAGACACATTCTTTCAGGAGCTCCTCTCTATAGCGGCATCTCACACGCCATTCCTCCACTGCCTACCCCTCGTGGGACACCAAACCAACGCAGAGTGCTCTGGTTGCCCTTGTGGACACCACAGCACTGACATCATGTAGCCGGAGCTATTGCAAAGCAGTGCCAAGCTCACGGGCCTCGTGCTGCGCCTCATGGCATGGTTCGTCCACACTGCCCGTATGCTGCTCCAGCAGGACGATGACCCACCTGAACTGGAGAACCCCTTCACCCAGGTCCTGGTGCTCCTGAAAATTCCTCTAAACCCCCTGGACACTGTGGAACACAGCATCTAGTGGAGGGAGACCAGTTCAGACTGGTCAGAATGCTTTCGTCCCACTGTGATGGGATGACCAGCAGTGGCTCCAGAACTTCCGCATGCAGAAGGCCACCTTCCTGGAACTCTGCAAATGGCTCGCCCCTGCCCTCAGGCAACAGGACACATGACTGCGACCCACCATGCCCCTGCAGAAGCGTTGCCATCACACTCTGAAACTTGCAACACCTGGCAGCTACCACTCTGTAAAGGGAACCAGTTTGGTGAGGGGAAATCCAGAGTCGGGGCCATGCTCCTGCAAGTAGCCAAGGCCATCAACCACTGCTGTGGAGGGTCATCACTGGGCAATGTCAACACCACCATGGATGGCTTTGCTGCCATGGGCTTCCTCAAGTGCGAGGTGGAGGAATAGGGCATAGACAGCACTCATATCCCCATCCTGGCCCCCGACCACCGTGCCTTGGACTATATAAACAAGAAGGGTTTTCTGGCCATGAATGCTGCCTGAATGTGGGCATGACCTAGTGTCGTGTGCAGCACTGCTATGTGTTTCCATGACCCCAGCCTCCTTAGTGGTGGCTTATCATGGGAAGGTGTCCGACCATGAAGGCTGGAGTAAGGCAGGCCGCTCCAGGAACCTTGTGAGAAGGAGCGAGGGGTTTCTGTGTGAGAGCGTCATGGGGCTGAGCGCTCCAGATAGGCACCCCACATGCACCCACATGCACAGGCTGTTGTGCAATCTCCTAGGCCGAGTGAGGAGCGGGCAGCCCCTCGCAGCCCATCGCCTGCCCCCACGTGTATATAGGGAAAGTTATGGACTCACCTGAAGTGCATTCCCCAGGTTCGGCCGAAACCTGGGAGACATCCTGGGGGAGGAGGGGAAGTGGCTCTAGGCTGAGGAGCAACTCCTAGCTTTCAAGCATGGTCAACTGGCTGGCCTGCTCCTCCTCCTCCACAGCCATGCTCTCGCGGAGGCTGACACATGTTCTGGCCAGACTCAACGACAATGGGTGGGGGAGATGACTGGCCCCCCTCCGAGGATGGCATCAAGCTGTTCATAGCAGTGACACGTATGCAGTGCTGCCCCAGAGTGACCCACCATGCCCCTGCTGAAGCGTGTTGCCATCACACTATGGAAACTTGCAACACCTGGCAGCTACCATTCTGTAAAGGGAACCAGTTTGGCGAGGGGAAATCCAGAGTCGGGGCCATGCTCCTGCAAGTAGCCACGGCCATCAACCACGTGCTACTGTGGAGAGTCGTCATTGGGCAATGTCAACACCATCGTGGATGGCTTTGCTGCCATGGGCTTCCCCAAGTGCGGGGTGGGGGGAATAGGGCATAGATAGCACTCATATCCCATCTGCTTCCTGGCCTTATTGTAGGCCTGCCTGAGCTACTTAAGTTTCATGTCGATCTGGTTGAGGGTCCACGTGTGTCCCTTCTCAGCCAGGCTGGCAGCCATCCAGCCATAGACATTGGGGTTGAGTCTTCTGGTGCAGAAATCCTGAAAGTTGGTCTCCTTACCCCAGACCTCAATGAGATCCAGGATCTCTGCAGCAGGCCAGGCCAGTGCTCTCCTGCGTCCCTGGCCAGGGGTAGCCAAGGGTGCTGCGGGGACTGCTGGTAGCTGTGGGGGGAGGGGGGGAGGGCTCAAAAGAAGTGCTGGGATAAGCGATGGCTTCTGTGCTGCTACAGTATGGCATGGGGCTGGCAAAGGTCTGCACGTGCCATAAGCCCTTTTCCTGCAGCCTGTTGCTTTAAAGGCTCTGCAGGAGAAGGGGGGGCAGTGGAGATGGCAGGTGTGGCCAGAACAGCCACAAGTGCAGCCGTGAGAGGCCTCTGGAGGCCAATTTTTTTTTAAATAGCAGCAGCTGAGTGCCCACACCCATGCTATTTTGAAATAACAATTTTGAAATAAGTGTTATTCCTCCTGCAAAGGAGGAGTACAGATTTCTAAATAACCAGGCCGTTATTTCGAAATAACAGGCTTGGTGGTGTGGATGCTCTGCTTGTTATTTCGAAATAAGGGAGGTTATTTTGAAATAAGTCCCCAGTGTAGACTAGGGCTAAGAGGGTTAAGGTGGACTATAAGAATGGGGGGTTGGCTCCTTGCCATACCAATCACAGGAGCCCCCCAACTGCTCCCTGCTCATTCATGCAATGAACACCACTTTTTAAGTCCTTTAAAGTAATTCAGGATTAGTACATTTTATTAATTCCTTTTAGATCATGTATGTAAACTGAAAAGAGACTGCTGACCTAACCTGGTATCAATATACCATCCTTCAAACTAGAATAGAAAGGAAAGAATGCCAGTTCAGGAAAAGGAGCTGAAAGCAGTATGATTTAGCTTGCCAAATATTCTGGTAATATCCCAAAATAATATTTTAAATGCTAATCTGCCATTTTAATTAACTGCTTACAAAAATCATCTGATTTCATTTAACTAGATCCTGTAATCTTTAAAGATCCTGCCACTCTTTATCATAACCTATTCAGTTTCTTCTTCCTGTATCCACACCTTGACTTGGGCTATTATGAACAAAACAAAATCATCATCTATTGGGTGAGAAACAGACACAAGGCACTTATTCTGAAAAGAATGGTAACATTAAAGTGACTATCTAAGCATGTTTACTCCCATTAGGTAGATGTGTCCTATGAAAAATTGGATGTACCTGTATTCAGAAGTATCCATCTTGTCTATACTCTGCTGTCTGTCCTATTGGTTGCCCTTAGGGTAACACCATTTACCGAAATGATTTTAGCAAGGGAATAAAAGATACCCCCTCCCCCGTCACAGTTTATTAAGTGTTACAACTATAGAATAATGTACTGGACAGTCTATTTTTGTAAATTTGTACAGTCAGTTTAAATGTGGATGAATTAGTTTAATTGCTTTCTCTGACAGCACTGATAGTTGTACTTAGCACTTGGTGTAGTATTTTTAATCTTCAGAGCGCTTTGGAAATGTTAAATAACCATTACATTACCCTGTGTAAGAAGCAATTATTATCATCCCCTATGTTATAGATGGGGAAACAAAGCCAGAGATCTTATGTGACTGTATGCTAGCCAAAATGGGATTAGAACTGAAGCATAGCAGCACAGAGAACCAGGCTGTTCTATTTCAAGAGAGGCATGAATTAGCTAATTCTCTAAAATTCAAGTAAAATTTCAAAATAAAAAAGTTCATTTTAAAAAGAAAAATTGTGTATCTAAGTTATGTATGCCAGGGTAAAGTTCTCTTGGTTGGAAATACTGGAATTAACGGATAGAGACGGTTTCAGAATCTCAGATAACTTCTCCAGTTTTCTACTAGGCACGGACAGTACTTCAAAATGAAAAATGTTGCGTCTCAAGTCATTAGAATAGAAAGATAAAATGAGATTATATTATGTTTTTGGCAAATTCTGTAAAAAGATTGTAATGCAATTCTTTTCTAATTTATCTGCCTTTTCTGAAATTATTTTAATTTCCTCTATGCACATGCATGTCTATATTAAGGAGCAACTCAAATAGCATGTCATTTGTAAGAAACAAGTGACAGCTTTCAGTTGCACAATACACTAAGACAAAGAATGTCATTAAGGGTGGATATTTAAATGACAATGAGTATGGGTGAAAAACAAATTTCTCTTGTTCATGTAGTTTGTGCTTAAAATATTATGTACAGAACAAGGTAAAGTAAGTTTACATTAAAACATATTTAAATTGGCAATTGGTGCTATTTAACAACCACAAAAATACACTATCACAGTCAATAGTCTTAGTATGTGAATAAGGAATTAAATTTACTCTTCTTGGCAAGATCAACACGTTCCCTAATTTGCAGGGATATTTAAGATGGAAAGGAGCAAAAAAACCTCACAAAAATTATTTCCTTATTGAAATCTGCAGAATTTCCATTATGAACATTAGCAAAGATAACAAAGTAATCATCCCTAGCCCTAAATTTTAGCAAAATATGCCATGGCACAAGAGTGAAACTGCATTCTTTGATATTTGTATTGTTTTTTGCAAATATTACAGGCAATTTATTTCTCAGTGAGGACTAATCATTTGCAATTATCAGTTTGGTTAAATTCATCCACATGTGTATTCATCCACACAAACATACACAGTTGTATACGTGTACAGAAAAAAAATGAAGTGTTTTAGTCCCAGTGTGTGTAACTTTTCCAGTTGAAGGGATTTGCAACTTCCTCTAAGAAAAAATTGGAAAGGGTTTCTCCCCCCGACGCCTCCCTAAATTTACCACTAGTTTTATGAAGTCCACATGTGGCTTGAATTAAGGATTTACTATCACAAAAGCTTTAGAAAAGCGGTCTCAGATGCCACTACTTAATGATTTTCATGTTTATTTCGAAGCATTGATTACTTGACTTGGTAGGAGTTTGGCATGTGCCAATGAATAGCTCCACAAACTTCAAGAGTTTTAGAAGAATAGCCCATAATGCTTTAATTTATACTAGCAGAACAGGGATCAACAACACTACAGGGACACAAATGACCAAATGACTGGATTAGTAGAGATGCAGTAACCCTACTCTTCTCACGCACACCCATCTATGAACCCTAGATTTGCCTGAATGCTATTCAGAGTAAGAGGCTGTTTCAAAAGAGCCACTTAAAATCATCATTATTAATTATTAATTATTATTATTATTATTATTAATAAAAAACAAATCAAAACCAAAAAAACTCTAACATCCCACACCTGAAAGAAAACCTGGGCCTGTGACTATAGGCCTACCCAAAGAGGTACTCCTAAATCATGAGTAATAAATTATCTTTAACTTTTATGGTAAGTTATGCAGCAGGATAATACACTTTGATCATCAAAATTATGTCAACTCCTCTTTGGCAACAGTTTCTCTCAGACTCATCATTCATGTGCTTCAGAACTGAAGTCTATTGTTTGTTGCATCTTGGGAAAGAGCATTTGGGAAAGCAAGAGAATTTGGCTTATACTTCTGGCTTTCTTCAACTTTTATTTCTCTTCTGCATTGTTAGTCTCACTTTACATTTTTCCACTCTGCAACATCCCATCGAACATCCATCATCAACCATATAAAGCTCAGATTTTCGATCATACTTCCTCTCCCCATACCCCAACAATGCTGGATCTCTTTATTAAATAAATGACATTAATAATGTTGGGAACACAATTGGAGCTGTCAGATATGAATCAGTCAGATAATCTATGTCAATAATAGGCATGACTCTGACTTCACCTCTATATTTATAAATTATTCTGTTTCATAACAGCACATAAGGTACTCTAAACGTCTCATTTTTAAGAGATCACCACATTTTTTTCTGATGCATAAAGGCAATGAATATTTGCTACCAACATCAGTAAAAATTAGGCAAAGGCCAAACATAAGAAGCTAGCTGAAGTGAACTTTGACCTTCTGCATCCCTCTGACATTATGTATGATTTTCAGTTTAATTCATCAAAAATCCATTTACACAAGTTGAAATGATTTTCAATTACTTAAGAATCAACACAACAGTGGTTGTGTCTTTGAAAGAAAAAAAGAGCCTTTAATCACAGCAATTGAAAAAAGTGGAGTATTAGTCTGAGTGCATTGAGTAGGAGCCCAGAATGTCTAACTGCTTTTCTTTCTTCTGATCTGGATTTTCTCTGTGGCCTTGGGCAAGTCACTTTGCAGATAGGGAATGGAGGGAGAGAAGATAAGTGGAGATACAATAATATGCTTATTCCTAAAATGGTTAAAGCCTAGCTGAAAAAAGACAGTTTGCATTTGTTTAAAAAAAATGATGATATTGGAATATTCCTGTTGACACACCTAGTCTTGGCTTTTGCTGTCTTTTGGCAAACATGATGTATTACTGTAAATATCTTCTTGACTTTCTCAGTATTGAATATAAAATTTGTTGTGTCATTCCATGTTTATATCATGCTCTGCTACATAAAAGGTGAAGCAAATGCACTTTAAGTTATTTTCATACCATTTTTGCTCTTTGTTAACTCACTGCGAACATTTTGCTTTCCAATCTCTTCCTTATTCACTACCCTTCATAACAAATGCACTTGCATACCAATTCAATAAATGTCTGTCCAGCTCTTTGTCATTTAGAGACATATGCTACAAATACTCATTTATTCTTAGTTGCCCTGGATTAGCTACCGGATACCAAACTGAGTGCTAAATCATTGTTTTCATATAACTCCCCTCTACTCTCCAAATGCACTGAAAGTTAATTTTGTTTCTTCATAAATAAAAGATTGTTTGATGTCAAAAAAGGACCTTAGGACTTGCTTTCTGAAAGCAAGAAAGATATGCAGAATAAAATTATGCTGCAAGACATGGTGTTTTAAAAATGGTAGTATCAAGTATTTTATACCTAAGATTATCCCTATCATATCATTGTTATCCTTTAGAGGCAAATACCATCTCGATTTCACATCTCTATTAAAATAAAATCCATAATTCTAGCAGAGGAATTAATTTAATTTAATAAAATCTCAACTTTTAAGCATCACACCAGAACATACACTGTACTTCCTCTGTTGCATGAACTAATTAGACACACACAGAGACATGTTACTTTCCTTAATACAACAGGGCAGCAGTGATACTGATGATGTATTCAAATGTATCAGAATTAGGGCCTTGGATTATAAACTCTGATGCCTTGTGTTATTTCCAAATCAGCCCCAGGCTGTAGCAGCATATTAATATTAACTTAGATTTCCATTGAATTTATGTGCAAAACCTTTCTGCACTATGCTTCAAGTAAACATTTATATATCCACATTTCAGCATTTTAGTTATGACATCAGTACAAAAGTATTAAGAGGATGAAGCAAAGTGTTTACTTTGAAAACAATTGGAAAACACTATTATGATGTTCAGATGATGTTGTACTCAAATTCTATTTATGCATTGTCTATAATTCTGGTATATTTATGATCCATAAGTCACAATGAATGTCAGACTATGTTAAGATGACCCTGCATGTGATCTGCATTTTTTTCTAGTGTATAAAGCACTCTATAAATATCTATTGATATGTCCCTTCCCAACTAACAACTACAACATTATATCAACATTTTCATGTTTACATTTACATGTGAATGTGCATTAAAATTATACCTCATATTAATTTGGAATTTCAGTAACTTATCAAAAGCTAAACTGTAAAAAAAGTATGCAATAGCTATAGAGTTGCTATCAAAATTATTTAAAAAAAAAGGATACTAGTATTTGACAGACTTGTTGCAAACTTTAAAGGTGATCAAAATGATATGCCCCCGTGGCTTATGCAACATGACGACCCACTATCAAGCACAAGAATCCATCACAATTAAATAAAGTCTAAAGTATCTTTCAGGTTTTATCTTATTTTCGCCCTTCCCTGTTTCCAGATTATTATTTATATTTTTAATCACAATAAAAAAATAATTCCAAACTTCAGGCGAAAACCCGTATATGGAGCAGGACCAATTGGGCACTGTTCACTGGTCAGCAGATCTTAAAACTAGATTCCTATTCAGAAGAAAGGACTTCTCTGCAGCGATGCTCCCCCAACTAGCAATGTCAGCAGATCGACATTTACATTCTGTGCATAAACATCCTTCTGCAATTCCTAGGAAAAGTCATCAGCCCCCTTACTTAGTTGTAACTATAACTCACACAACAAACATGTGGTTGATTTCACTTTTTAGCTGATTTTAACAGCTTCATAATATTTTGACACCTTTTTAAATGTATTATGTAATATCTACATATTTTATTAGGCAAATAAAACTGAAAAGACATCTAATGCTAATGATGTGTATGACTCTTTTCTTTCATAGAACATACGGCATTACTAGTTCATGATCTAAATAACTCATTTTTGATCAGGTAATTGTAGGATGGAGATTTCTAATGGGAGGAGGACTTTGCCAGTCTGGACAGTAAAGTTTATGTTGTGAGTGCAACATAAGCACTCATGCAAACAGGCACACACACACTTTGTATCTATTTGTTTAAAGTAGTCCAATTATCTGCAATTACTTTCTTCTGTAAATTTCCAGTTTAAAAAAAGCTTTCAAAATTAGAAACAGGTTATACCTAATTTATATAATTTATATACCTGCTACAGGCCTTTTGAAAAAACAAAAACACAAGAGACCACACAGCATCTTTTGCTTCTCAATTGATTCTCCGAGTGCAGAGAATATTTGGCCCTGTACGGAAGGGTTGCTCGCAGGACATAAGGTGTAATTAGCCGGTCTTTTAGAAACAGTAAAATAGATTATATGTTTATGGAATGAACATTCAGTGTTCAATTTTCCATGATCAAATACTCAGTAATAACATAACTAATGGATATTAAAACACATTATACATCATCTTGTGGAGAAGTTTATAGAGATCCTGGGGAAAAGGTGAGAAGGAAACTTTACTAGCCATTTTTAACACATTCGATGGCCTCTGGCTTAAAAAACTCATAGGAAAAGAAAATGCTTTCCTATCCTGCACCACAATGGACAAACAGGAAAAAGTCCAGGAAAAGTCCAACTTTTCAAGAACCTAAAAAGTTGTTATAAGGAGAAGGGAGAAAAAACATTCTCCTCAACCTCTAATGATAGGACAAAAAGCAATGGACTTAAATTACAGCAAGGGAGGTTTAGGTTGAATTTGCTTACTGAGGAAGCAAATTAGCTGCTACCTGCATGACTGGCAAAATATCCATCACTGGAAATTTTTAAGAACAGGTTAAACAAACACATGTCAGGGATGGTCTAGATCAGGCCTGGGCAAAATATGGTCCAAGCGCTGGATTTGGCTTGCCAAACCACCAGATCCTGCCCGCGGAGGCAGTGGGGAGCCCCAGGCAGGCTCCCTGGCTTGCATCACAGCCCTGCATGCCGCTCAGAACTGTGGCTGCAGGGAGCCTTCTCCTTATGAGGCAGTGGGGGGGGGAGGAGGAGGGGAAGATTCAGATGCTGCTTCTGCCCCCAGCACAATCCCATTGGCTGATTTCTGGACAGAAACCGGCCAATGGGAGCTGCCTGTTTGAACAACAGGCAGCCACAAAGCATAACCTTTCTGCTCAGTTAGTCACTCAAGCACATGATCCAACAGGCAGAAACATTTTAAGATCTGCAAGCCTGTAGCTCTGCAGGCAGGCAGGCTGGTTTGGCTGCTGGCTGTAAGTCTCCTGGTCAGAACCTGCCTCTGGCACCCCAGCTTCCCCCCTTCTCCAACCCTCTGTCCCACTACTCCACATGCACCTGTACCCCCTCCCAGATCTGGCACCCCAATCTCCTGCCCATATCACAATCCCCTCCTACCCTAGGTCACATCCCAAAACCCTGAACCTCTGTTCCCTGCCCTAGGTCACAACTACCACCTTCACCCAAACTCCCTCCCAGTCTCCATTCTCCCTCTTGAACCCCAATCCCTTACCTAAAGTTCTCTTCTGCACCCAACCTCCATCCCAGACCCCACACCTCCTCCATTAATACCATGGAAGAATGTGGCCCTCAACCACTTTCCAAAATCTTGGAGTGACCTCCAATCAAAAATTATTGTCCACCTCTTGTCTAGATGGTCTTGGTCCTGACATGAGAGCAGGAGACAAGACTTGATGACCTCACAAAGGTCCCTTCCAGTCTTATAATTCTGTGATCTTCCCTCAGTTTTGGTGCTATTGCCAAGTAGGGATGTAAGCGACTAGTCAACTATCCAATAAGCAAAAGCTTAGCTAGTCCCTTGATTAGTCGCTTCCCCCCTCCCCCACCTTGCTGCTTCTATCAGAGGTGCCATCTGCCTTTTGCCCATTAATCAGCAATACCCCAAAGGAGGAGCTGAGCAATTGTGTCTGAATTAGCTGCTACCTGCATGACTGGCAAATTTCAACACACATTGTCAGGAAGCAGAGCTTCTCCCCAGCTTTTCAAGAATACACTTCCTTGAACAGTTTCCTTTAAATAGATTTACCATCCAAACTTCAACAAAAACAAACAGTTCTTCAACTCACCCTTCTCAGCCAGTCCTGCACTCTACCAGCTCCATTACTTTTCTGTGATGATCCTTCTGAACACTTGCTCCAGGGCCCCACCTCAAGAGCTAGCTCCACTTCTCTGTGTTGACTTTCCCCAGGCACAACCTGTCCAATCACTCTTCCTCTTCCCACCCTCTGAAAGAACTTTCTAACCCCAGATGTAGCCTTCCCCTTTCACCAGTTCAGTTGGGCCCAACTGCTCGGACACAGGCAAACCTGCCAATGGGAAGAAGCAACGGTGGCGTTTCAGTGAGGGGCGGGGGAGCAGCAGCCATGCACACCAGGATGCAGCTAGCTTTTCACCCCATTCTCCAAACTATCAGGGAGTGAGGGGAAAGTACTTGCATTCCGTGCGTGCTTCTCACACCTGGCTGGTGAGCTCCCTCCTGCCCTTGGGGCAACTGCCCTGGTGCCCGGTGATTCTACAGACTCCAGTGGCGGCTGGAGCCCCAGGCCCTTTAAATCACCACTGGAGGCCCACATGGCATGCTCCATGCAGTGCTAAGGGCTGCCTGGTTAGGCGTGGAATGCTCGGGGCAGCTAGCGGCAATGGGGAAGCTAACTCTAGCCCCTGCCATACCCTTTCTACCCAATGCCTTGCCCCTTCCACAGGCCTGGCAAGTTTGTCAGCTCCACTAGGCAGTGGGTCTAGTTTACTCACTGGAACCAGTTACCTGTGACACACTCATAGCATATACTGAGGCTGCCCAGTTGCCGATATCTATTTGTGCATAGGAAGCCCGGATCCCTTTGAGAGCTTAACACTCAGTTCTGCTAGGCCACAAATTGATCAGATAAGCAAGCTTTTCAGGTAGACTGCCTCTGACCTGGTTTTCTCAACTCCCATCCTGCAAAACCTCAAGCACATGAGTTAACAAGAATATCCCTGTGGATTTTAAAGCCATCTGAAGTGCTGATCCATAGACAGCTACAATAACTGCCAATCAATTGCTCTCCCCCCCCCCTTCTAGAATTACTTTTCCTCCGTTTACAATAACCTTTTGCTTAAATAAACACACCCTTTTCCATTTGTCACCATTTTTACTTTGCTGCTAGAGCTGCCACTGAGGCAAAAGCTGTTTACTGACTTGTTTACTTTTAGATCTATACTCAGCACTCTTCTGTACCAGTAGTATCAGCAGGATTGTGCTTATGGCTAGGAACATTACTATGTATCCTCAGCCACACATGCCATTTATGGCACTGTTTACTAAATAGGTAAAGTCTATCAAGACACTTAATATTTGGCCGATGATATTCTTCCCCTCCAAAACCCTCTGCCTCTGGAGGAGGTTCATGAGGGGTGAGAAGGCATTAGGGTTTTGTCACATAAAAGTCATATGTGGGTCCTGCAGCTTAGCAGGCCTACGATGGAAGTTTCCATCCCCGCTGTACCCACCTTAGCATAGTGTGGGGCGCTGCAAGCCCAAACAGCAGCTGTGGGCTTTATCGGTGTTAACCCGTGTCTTGAGCTGGGAAACTGCTAAGCGGTAAATAAGTCTGACCTCGGTCTCAGCCCATAAGAGTGATAAGCATGGCATTGAACCAGGTACGCACACACCCGGTAAACAACTGTAGTATAATTAGTGTAGAAAGTCCAACCCCTAGCTGAGTCTCAACCAGGGCTCCAACCTCGAGGGCTGACCGGGATTCCCCCCATGCTGGAGCCACGTCCACTGCGGCCGGGTGAGAGGTAACCGGAACAGGACTCCCCGCAGACCTGAAGGGACGTGGGCATTCCAAGGAGCCATTTACTCCTTTAACCATTGTTCTGTAGTGCTTTCGCTTGCTAGAGTGTACCCTGGGAAGTGTAGTAGCAGTGGAGTAGTGAGCTTAATAAAGTACATTATCCCTAATGGGCACTGTGTTGAAGAGAATCTACGACCCTGTTGGGCCCTAGCCCTGTGGAATAACAGGTTTAGAGACATCTTAAGAGAATCCTAAAAACAAATCTAACGAGTCCACATGTATTCCCCCCTGCAAACAGTAAAAGGGGAGGGGGGAACACTGAAGAACAGAAAAAATCTAATGTGACTAGTGTGACACCCTCCCCCCCCCCCGCCCCCCGCCCCCACACACACCATGCTTTATGAAATGGACTTATGGACACAAATGTGCATAACTCAAAGATGCTTTGGACAAACTGCTTGATGTAACCTATCAATGTTAATGTCTTAACCCTCTGGGTCTGTATAGCTAGTTTTGGTGTATGTATCATTCTTGTGTGTAAAGTTAGATATATGGAGTATTGAATGGTTTATGGCTTTGCTCTGCCTGTTCTCACTTATTACCACTTAAATCCTGCTGCTTGTACTTAATAAAATCACTTTTATTTGCTATCAAGCCCAGTGTAAATAATGGTCACCCAGGAGAGCAACCAGTGTGTACATTCCCCCTTTCATTGTTCAAGGGAGGCTTACCTAAATAATTAATTTGGGTTCTGAATCCATTTGAAGAGTGTTATCCTGGGAAGCTGGGCTCCAAACTGCATTTTCCTTGATCTGAAGAGTTACAGTGTCGGTACTGCTTCTTGGGGGGCAGTGATCTCAGCTCCGTGCCTTGGCTGGGGGAGACCAGGGAATTGGCCCAGCAGGACAGGGCGGTGAGAAGCCCCACTGAGCAGGAAGGCGAGTGGCAGGAAGACGAGTGGCAGAGAGCAGGAAGGGGAGTGTCAGCACCCTGGGAAGCACCCCTAAGGGGTCATCTGTGACTGCCCCCCCATCACACCCAGCATCTTGTTTTCCATTACAACACAGGGTTTCACGTATATAAAATCAGAACTGTGTTGAATTCAGACCCTGTGGCATATCCTTCCTTGAAGGCACTAGTATGTAAAAGGGGGAGAGCATGCACCCCATAAAACTGAAGGAAGCTCTGCCTGCTTTACAGGTTGGAGGCATACAAAAAAACAATAAGGTTAGCTCCTCTTACCTCCCCTAGGAAAGCATTTGAGCTGAGAAATTCAGCCTTTTTTCGAGGCTGCACTGACTTTCCCATTTTGGGATAACAAAGCTTCATGCTTTGTTACCCCTATGTTTGTTACCCCCAAAGCTTTATGCTTTGTTTCCCCTATTTTCCCATATGGGGAACAAAAACTAAACTATCAGCCAACTGCCCAGGGCTATGTTACCCCTCTCCTCCCAATGCATCAATTAACTGCTGATGTTAATCAATCTCTTGCATTGTAATTGCATCTCCCATTACCTTTATCCCCCATTCTCTCTCATTACTGATGTCTCTCCTTCTGTCTGCTATACCTTCCCTTCTTGCTTTCTCTACTGAGTGTTATTAATCCTCACTGGGTGGCTGCTGCTGTCTTCCCTACTGCTTCCCTGCTCAGAGGTACCTCTGACTTACCTTCTAGTCCTCTCCTTCCATTGGTGGCTAGCTTCCCTGATGACTTTCTGCTCTCTTATCTATTCAACCTGCTCTTTTAGCAATATTCGTGCAAAAAAGGTATTAACATTCCATTTAGCTTTAATAGCAAATGTTTCTGGAAAATCATAAATCTGAATTTTAAAGTACTTCAGTCTGTGCACTTTGCATGCATGTGAGAAAGGAGAGACAGCATGAAAATGTTATGTAATCGGCAGGGAGGAACACGCGAAAAAAGAAAGCAAAATATTTTGTAAAGAATCAAAGACCCACAAATCCAAAAATAATTATAGCTTTTAGTAAGAATACACAAATTTGACAACCACAGACTCCTTGGCAGTAAGAAAAGAAGCCATTTTCTATAAGAGTCCTCTCTCCTCTGCTTTATATTACTGAGTAAGTTGCACATTATAATGTACAGTGAGAAGTCCCCAGGATTTAACGCAGACCCATAAGGACACTATGAAATTTAGTCAGGAGACCCAGCTTAATTTTGCAGATGATTTAGCTCAATTTTGCTGATTTAATTGACTGAGTTCCTCCTTTGTTTTTTGGTAACATGTAGATCTTGTTAGAGCACTAAACCAGAATCACTCACTGGACTAACTGAGAACAGTAAAATACCTTTTCATGGATAGGGTTGCCAGGTGTCCGATATTCACCAGGACAGTCCGGTATTTGCGTCCCCCATCCGGTAAAAAAAACAGAGAATTTCCTGTTTCCCTTGCGCGAAAGCCTGGTGGAGACAATTTTGCCCTGCTGCATCTGGCAAGGACGGGGGAGTGAGGATTGTGGGTCCATTTAAAGGTGCAGTGCTTTTTTTTTTGCTTAACAACTTTGGTCTCCCCCTTTTCCCGGGTGTTTTTTTGGGGGGAGGGGCGGGGGCTTTCGGTATTTTTGGTTAAACCATCTGGCAACCCTATTCATGGACCATCGCAGGAGGTGAAATTCCCCCGTGCTGCAAACCAGTACAAAGCCTACAGACAGCTTCCATCCCAATGAAGGTACATGTTGATAACTGAAGAGGCACATGGTACATGTCCTCTGCACAAGAATCAATTTCACTCAGAAGGAGCAAATAATGAACAAAGTTAGTTCATGAAGAAAGGATTTACTTTAAACAGCTCATTATCCTTAAATAATGGGACAAATTCAGATTTTGCTGGTATTTGTGAACAACTTATGATCTCAGGTCTATGATATCAGTATACCTCACAGCAAGTTACTTCCTATTAACTCTGGGTGCAAAATATATAAGGTAGACCTTTTTGAAGGCAGAAAAGGGAGTAAATCCCAAGTCCCATAGACTTTCCGTAGCTACTGAAAGCCTAAAAACTCTGAAAATCTTCTCCTAGCACAGGGGTGCATAAGAAATGGCCAACAGGCCTAATGTAGCCCACTAAGCCTTTTAATCTGGCCTATTCACCCTTGTGGCACAAAGCAGCACCTCTCAAAGCAGCTAGCTGTGGAGGGAGAAAGGGAGGCTTCATACACTGCCTCCACTTCTAGAAAATTCCCTCAGCTCTCATTGGCTGGAAACTAGCCAATGGGAGCTAAGAGATTTTGCTCAGGAAGGGGCCAGTGCGCAAAGTCCACCCTCCTTTCCCTCCGCTGCACAGAAAGCCACATGTAACAGTTAGCCTGGGGCTGCTACCAGGGAGGGAAACCTGCCTGAGAGGGCTGCTCGCCAGGAGCCATTTAGGTAACATAAGTAAAATGTGATGTAGTTCTGTCTTGCTAAAATGGGTTAAAGTTGAGAGAGAGAGAGAGAAGAAACAAAAGAAGAAAATAAAAGAAAAAGAAAAAAGTGCTTTACACTCTAAGCAAGCATACAAAAATTTTGTCTCAAAATGTCTCAAATTTGAACATGGGGCGGGGGGGAGGAAATAGCATCGGATTGCCTCCGATACTATTGTACATGTGAGTATTATTAAACATCACATAGCTAAAGAAAAAAACAATTTTGAAATATACAATTTCTGACTTCTATAATGTACCACAATCAGAGCACATCTCTTCCTATTCAAGTTCAGTGACATGCACCAGAATTCATCATGCCGCAGTGGGATATGACTGAAGACAAGTATGTTTCAAAGACAACAGTTAAAGTCAGCTATACTGAACAATAAACAACTTGTAAATTTCATATTATTACATCTGCTAAAGCCATTCTTCTTGGTTGTGTGTTTCTTTAATTTAGCAAGCCATGCTCTTAATTTCAATTTGTTACTATTCACAGATGTGTGGCTTCACTCTAGGGACAGTCATCCTCACTGTGTCGTCTTGTTTTCAAAAGTATGGATTTTCCAAGTGAGATATATGGTAAGGGAGTTGACTAGCATTCCTTCTTTGTGATATTCACAATCACTCTCAGCAATGAGGAAAAGCAGAAAGAAAATTACACTGCTCCATCATACGATGATTATGAACACCACAGAAAGAACAAACAAAAACCACAACCAAATAGGTAAATGCACAGGAAACTGACACTGAAATAGCAATTATCAGCTATTTCATTTTTATTTATTTTATTTTGAACTATTCTGTGCCTCTAAAAAGGAGGGAACAACAACTGAGTGGGTTGAATTGAAGAACACCGTAAGAAATAACATTCTTTGGTGCAGCTACACATAGATCAGCGTAGCAAATTGTTGCCTTATACAACGGATGAGGGAGGGAGACAGTCAGGCATTATGTTCATGGTGAAGGAGTACATGAGGCAATAAACAGCTTTTAAGAGTGATTACAGGCAGAAGCTAAACCAAGGGGTTTGATAACCACAAAAGCTTGCTTGTTGTAAATACACTCAGTTCCATGAACATTATTCTGATTACACGCAGAGACAAAACACCTTTCACAACTGCAATATTATAAGGCTTAACTTATAAGGGTTTGACAGTTCTCTGCTGCTGTCTTCTCAGCCTTTCCCTTGATGTCATTTAGGGGCCATGGCTCTGACACTGTATTGCTGCTGAACATGCCAACTACATGTGAAGCAAAATGCAGCTCCATTACTTTTAAATACATGATGGACTTCACATTATTCATTGAAATGTCACTAAAAATACCAGATTTTGAAAAGAACTTTATCACAGATTGCTCCAGAATAGCAGCTGAAGTGAAAAGTCATCATAAAGGCTAAATTGATAGTTTTTCCGAAGACT
The DNA here is from genome assembly GCA_019425775.1 of Rafetus swinhoei. Classification (NCBI taxonomy): domain Eukaryota; kingdom Metazoa; phylum Chordata; order Testudines; family Trionychidae; genus Rafetus; species Rafetus swinhoei. Next base: position 33,815,307 of record CM033428.1, on the reverse strand, counting down.
AATCCAAAACACTGAATACTGTGGGGGTAAAAAGTAAGTATTTGTTGGAGTAGTGGCTTTTGGGGAAAAAGGATCAATGCTGTCTGATGTGCTTAAAACTGCTGAAAGTATGATGTTGTTGTTGTTTTTGTAGTATGTGCAGCACAGCCAATGCACTGTAATGGAGCTTTCAGTACTACTCTGCACCAGCAGAGCTAGCACAGTGACTCATTTAAACAGCCTTAGTGGAAGATGTAGATTTACATATTGGGATTTTAGCAGTGAGACTGGCATTGCCTTCAACTGCAGTCATGCCGCTAAAATCCTGTGCAACTCTGAAAGCGTAACCCCTTTGTCAGCAAAGATTCCAGTGGCACTTGTGAGAGAACTATGTGATTTTTCTTTTTTATGTTTGGCTAAAATTCTTCACTTTTCAGTACAATATATTTCATTATTACCACTCATATACAATATTTGGCACCTGATTATGTTATCCCCCAACACACACATATTAAGAAAAATTTTAATCCCTCAAAATTCAAGATTTTATTTCACTTTAATGCTCTTTGTTTTAATTATAATGCTGCTAAATCTGCAAGCAGTCTTACTAACCACTTTAACCTCATTTTAATTTGTTGTCTAGAAAATTATAACTCTTCATTAACTTTGGGAGACACAGCATTACAATTGTGATATAGCAGTACCCATTTTATTAACATTCTACTTAATGAATTCAGAGCTTCAAGCACATCTCAATGGTAATGTATGCACTTGCAAGGTTTCTTTGTTTTTTAAGCACACAAGAATTTAGCAATAAGCCTGTTTATGAAAACACACATTTAATTGTGCATGCCACACACCCGAGAAATTGCTGATTCTCTTGAATACATGGAAGTCAGTGTGGAAACAAATGCTTGAGCTTCAGTTAACTGTTAATGCACTAAATTATAGCTATATATAATACCAACATCCCTCTGATACTGAGCCAATGGACTGATGCTACTAAAATTAAACAGGTATTTACAAAAGATTGTTTAATCGTGGAGAATGTCTTGATAATAGCCTTTTTACACATTTGTGCAGTAAAACTTTGGAACATGCTGAGATTAATTTTCACATACCATGCAGGTTTCCCCTAGGGATTCAACATCATTTCAGTTCTTCTTCATATACTGTAGTTGATTCCCTTGAGAAACCTTATGTTTAGGTGGAAAGTTTGCAACACAACTATAAACTGTTACAAAAGGAACATTTTATGTTAACTATAAACCTTTTTATTTCTTTTATCCCCCCTTTGCATCGCTATATACCTGTTGTCGATAACGGTCATCTTCTAATCCACGTATATTTTATGTTGTCTATAATTCCAATTTAATTAATATTTGTTTCTTTAAAATGCAACTGTAAAAATACTTAACTGAAAGCAAAAAGACAGCATACTCTCTTTGGCTATCATGCCAGTATTGGCCATTTTCTTTAGAAGATGAAGTTTGTGACCATATCAAACGAAGCCCAGTTGTATTGCTGGACATAGTACCACCTTTTGCCTACTGAAAGAGAGAGCGCTTGCACATAGGGAGAAGGGGGGCTGTATTGCATTGAGTAGTTGAATCAGCTGTGCTCGCTAATTTACATGTCAAAATTTCAACTAGCAATCAGCACATAGCTAGCTGATTACCAGTTGAAAGCTCTGGTTGAGTGCTCTTCCACTTTTTTCATAGGTTATGCTGAAAAAGACCTGCAGTGATGATGGGGAGAAAATTAGACTTAAACTTTGAATTTGACAAGGCTAACTGAAATTGCTGAATTTGGCCAGTTTGCAGCTGCTTATACCATGCCAACATGCCTCAAACAGTGCAATCAGTCCTAAGTACCACATATTAAAAACTATATTGATAAACTGGAAGGAGTGCAGAGATGGCAATGGCCACACAAGTTGTCAGGGGTCTGGAGTGACCAATGGCAGGGGAGGACGGATGGGAAGGGGAGAGTCAGCACTGCATTGACTTTAGCCCTCTTTAGGTAAATGATATACATATAATTAAAGGGCATTAAATACCAGGAAAGGAGAATTATTTGATATCTGGGGTTTCACAACCAGTAGGATAAATCTCATTTTTCAAAGGAAAAAAAATTAGCCTGAATATCAGTAAAAAATTAGCCTGAATATCAGTAAAATCATCCTAACAGTGATTTGCTATTCTATAGAATAATCTATCATGGAAGTAACAGAGTCCCCCCTGAGATTTAAAATGACACTGGACAAAGCACGCTTCAGGGAATAATCCTCCATTAGAAAGGCGATGAAGTGAGTGATCTAATAGCACTTTTCAATTAATCTATTTTATGCAATATGTTGCCCTCAAATTGTATCCCCCAAAACACATTGTTAAATAGTGTGGCAGACTACCATTGCACAATTATGAGAAAGGACAGGCAAGAGCACAGAGCATGATGGGTACTATTGTTAATGTCAAATATAATTATTTGTATTAAAAAGATGGTCAAACTGCTCAAAATTCACTTTGCAAGATCCAGGAAGAATCAATTCTACACTATGTCTGTGAAGAGAATTTTAATCCAGGCTTGGACTCTAGCCACAAACTTTCATCCCATAACTACATTCATTTGCATAACAACTCTCAACCAAAATCCATTATTTCCTTTATTATTTCATTGAATGGAATGTAATAGGGAGAGATATAGCTCTAAGAATATTCCTACTTGAGAATGAAAACAACCAGCATTTTCAGCAGTCATCGCAACAAGACAACTTCAAATCAACACAAAACACACCAAAACCCTACTCTGTGCCCTATTTAAACATCAAAAGCAGTGTATACCCAAAAGAGGCTTTTCTCCAAATACTTTTAAAGACACATTGATTTTCATTGCAGAAATATACAGGAGTTGCCATTTAAGGATGAGTAGGAATCAAAACAAGCCATAACCCAAATATTCTAAAACTGAAGCAAAAAATTACAAATAAAACTGCTTATATTCTTGTAACTTGTTTGGCAACAGCAGAATACCATAAGGAAAGCTGCTATAATTCATAACAGCATCTTGTAGTAAAACAGTTTTATGCATCCCTCTCAAACTGTTTAGTGCTCAAATCTCATCAGATGGCTGAGTAAGCATTACACTTTGGGACAGTAAATCTCTGTTTCCAATATGGTCTACATTCACAGATATGTACTATAGTATTCATTCTAAGACACTTCCAGCCAAGTACAGTACTTCTAAAGAAAGGGTAGCCATAGATTTAAATATCTGGATGCTATTTTCTCTACTTCAGTAATCCAGAATGACAAGGATTTAGGGGTCATAGTGAATAAGAAATTTAACAATCTCCCAGTGCAATGCTGAGGCAAAAGGGCTAATGTGATCCTCAGATACATAAACAGAGTGAGTAGAAGTAGGTAGGTGATTTTATTATTGTGCATAGCATTGCTGAGGCTACTAACATATTGCACATAATTTTGGTGCCCACATTTTAGAGAGGATGTTTAAAATTAAACATAGTGCAGCACAGGAGCAAAAATGACTAGAGGCGTGGACAAAATGACTTACAGTCAGACAGACTTTAATCAGTTAAACATTTCAAAAAGACGACCAAAATGTGACTTCATTATACTGGATAAATACCTTCACAGAGAGAAAATACCAGGCACAAAAAGGCACTTTAATCTATTGGAGGAAGGCTGGGAGCTAAAACCAGACAAATTCAAATGGGAAATAAGGCATAAATTCTTAACAGGGTGAGGATGATTAATCGTAGGAATAACTACCAAGCCAAGTGATGGATTCATCATCTCTTTGCGTTTTCAGAAACCTGATGCCTTTCTGGAACATATGCTTTAGCTAAACAAACTATTGGACTCAATACAGGGGTAACCAGGTGAAATGTAATGGCCTTTAATTCAGATTAGAATAACTAATGGTTCCATTCGACCCACTATTAATCCAGTTTGTTTTAAAGGTAAACCAAAGAATGTCTAAATATAATGAACCAATGAACCAAGGTGCTCCACTCCCAAAGATCAAACAAAATAGGGACTAATTCTCTTTGTTTGAATAAACAAGTCTGCATGTGTGAACTAGACTTCAGGGGCGTCAGTCAATGAAAGGAATTTTTAAATAATGCAAACACTAAAATGTATGGAAGTTTAAATGGTGGGAAGACACTTGAGAGTTCTTTTTACAAAAGAAACCATCTTTTGTCCTGTTTTTTGCTATGTGCTGCCTCCTCCCAAATATGGCTCTCAAAGAGTGTAAATCCATTTCAAACATCAGAGAATATATTAAAGTGCATGTCATCAAAGCAAAGCATCAGTGAGAAAATATAGAGCATGTAAATGTGTATGTTCCTATCTGTTCTGTCAATGATGACTTTAAAACATTAAAATGTGTTTTATTTTTTTTAATTACATGAAAGAATTTGATTTATTGAAACAAAATAATCAGAAAGCAGAACCACTGAATGAACTAGGCCCTATTATAAAACTAGCATCTATCTATATCTGCAAGTACATCTGCATACTTGCAATGGTAAATAATTATATTAGCTTAGATATCCGTGTGTGAACTGAAAGTAAAGGCTGACTTTAATGGTGATCCCTATACTTTATTACTAAGCAGGCTAGTATTTTTGCTACAGATAAATTAGAATTACAATCACATTTTAATATGTTTTGTCCTGCTGTGAAATTACTAATCTGGTCACCTGTCAAAGCCGTCTGTTTTCAATGTATAGTTAATTTGATTGTGGTGCTTTATTCAAATCCAATTTTATTTTTACTATCTTGTCAAAGATCAATGTTGCTGTAATTAACAAATCACATGTTGCATCCTATGCCAGTTTGTTGATTTAAAACTTTTTCCTTTTACAGTCATGTTAAATGATAAGCACTAGGACTTTTCAACAGATAAAACTTAATATGTATATCTGTAGTCAGTGTAAGCAAAGAGTTATGAAATACAAAGATATTTTTAAAGATCACAAGAGGAAAACAGTTTTCCTCTAACTGTATACCAATGGTCATTAAATAGCAAGAGATACTCAGAACTGCTGGAATCAGCCACTATTATAATTTCTATGAAATTTGTTTCTCAAAAAAGTAGTATAAATCTGCATGTGCTCGAAAGAGGTTTCCTCACTCCTCTCCAAGAAGTCACCCTTTTAATGAATGTTGTAAAGGGGCGTAATGGGGGGGAAGGGGGTAGGAAATATCTCCTATGCGAATGTGTTTAAGATCTGAATACCTGCAATTTGAGTGTAACTCTGTATTATCATCAGAACTTAGTGTTACAGCTCTGAGAGTCACTTGACTAAAGTTAGACATTTTAGTCTGCTTTAAAGTTGAATTTTAATTTTCTAAATGTACTTTAATTTCTCCATAGTATATTTTCTTTTTAATAGGCTCAGATGATCCCTTCCAACAGCTCAAATTAATAATATCAATAGAATATTCCCAGGGAGCAAATGTATAAAATATATTGTTCAAGGTGGTAAATTACCAACTAACATGAAAAACATTTTTAAAACCACAAGCAACTTGCACAATCTATTGTTCTCATCTTTGCACTGTTAGAAACATTTTATTAAATACAAACAAATAACTTTTATGTCCCAATGTTCTTATGAAATGCACGGAAATGCCTTAAAAAGGGTATTTGAATTTAACAGTCCTAGCTCAAATTAGGGATATTAGTGAGTAGTCAATTAGTGGACTACCTGATAAGCATAAGTTTATCGGGTAGTCGACTGGAGTATCGACTACTCACTTCCCCTCCCCTTTGCTGCCTCAACGAGAGGCAGCAAGGGGGGGGACAAGAACAGGTGTGAGGGCCGACTTCAAAGCTGGATCCCCCCAGCACCGTCTCTGCAGTGCTACCTCCCTCCTCCCCCTGCTTTCTCTATCAGGGAGCTGGGCCCCCCCGCAGACAGGGGCTGCTGCCGCCAAGAAGCCCCTGTTTGCGGTGGCCTCACGCAGGGGGCTGCTCCAGCAGTAGTCCATGTCCGCAGCCACCACGAACAGGGGCTGGTGTCAGAGTAGCCTCTGTTCGCGGCGGAAAGGGCTGGCCATGGACAGAGGCTGCTGGACTCACGCTGCTCCGGGATGCTGCGCCTCTGCATTTTAAATGCAGTAAGACTCGCATGGCTCTCACTACAGACATTTGAAATGAGGCACCTCAGCGTGGGTGGCTTCTGGTGGCTTCTTAGTCCCAGCTCGAGCCAGCTCCTGGTGCTACAACCACTGCAGCTCTGCAGAACAATCCTTATCGACTAATCGCGTAGTCAATACAATTGTATCAACTACACGATTAGTCAGATAACCGCAATTTAACATCTCTAGCTCCAATGTAGCAACAGCATATGTAGTATAGGCTGTAACCCCATGATTGTCTTATGAAGCACAAAAGTGAAGGGCCCAAAGGTTCTAATGGATTTCAATGGTGCATACATAAGACAATCATATTAGAGTCTACACTTATCATAAAAGGTTGGAGTATGTAATTCTTATTCCCACTGAAAAAGGCTGATTTTCCATAGTCTTACGAGAGTCAATGTGCTACTTCTGTAAAAGTCCTTATTCAGCAAGGAACCCAAATATGTGTCCAGCTTTAGGCAGGTGAGCAGTCCCATTGAACTCAATTGGGACTGCTCAGGTGTCTAAAGAGAGGCCAGTGCTTAAGTGCCATGCTGAAATGGGGAGTGAGTGCCTTCTCATAAGGATTGCACATTACAGTTCTTACTAATTAAAAAAAAAAATTAAGTGGATGATTTTTTGTAGGTGATGAACAGACCATATCTACAGGCAACTAGTAAATATCTAGAGTGAGCCACTGGGAAGTCAATTGGAATAAAAGACAGCCAGCACTGAGCCTGGTAATAAGAATTTACAGCATGGTTCCCTCTAAGGTGTTCCCCTGCATGGGCGTGCACCAAGACTTTGCCTCCCGCCCACATCCTCAGCAGGGCCGTGCAGTGGCTGTTCAGCTGCTCTGAGGTGAGGCTGAGTGGGGGGTGGTTGCCTTGCCCCAGTAGCAGCTGGGCAGACACCACACAACCCTAGCCCTAGCTTCAGCCCTTCCCAAGAGCTGGAGCTGCAGCCAGGGTGGGCCATGTGGGGAGCGGCGGTAGCAGCTCCAGCAGCTGGGGCCAGAGCCGCCATGTGGGGAGAATTAAGGGGTGAATTAAGTTCAGTAATCACTGACTCAGCTAGAAGAAGTAATGCCCTGAATATATGAAAGCAAAAATGTAGAAAAATATTATAAGAAGAACTTTATAACATTATGGTCAATAAGACAGAGTGGAATACACTTGCAATGAAAATGTAATTGAAAATTTTAGGGCCAAATGAATGCTCACATTAATAAAAATACTCTTATTGGCTTTAACTGGAGTTTGATCAGGTCCATTCAAAGTAAAAGCAAGACAAAGCATTAGTGAAGAATCTGTGGGAATCACAGTGATTTTAGACAAAAAGATCCAGGCAGGGCCTCGGCCTCCAGCACTGATATGGGTTACTATCACTCGGAGAGCTGTCTGAAAATGTGTCTCGGGAGCCCCTTCCCCCCCCCCCATTAGCCTCAGTCTCTGCTCCTTGAAAGTCGCAACCTTTCCATGCAGCTCCCACCTGTTGCTCCTGCTTCTAATGGCAGGGTGGAACTCACAGCTCACCGGCTCTGGCAGCTGCCACTCAGGGAAAGAGCCCGGCCCCATCACATGACTGTGGATGGCTGTCACACCCTGCCAGAAAACTAGGACTATACCAACAGTGAACTATATACGTCACTATACAAGAGTCATTTTCTCTGGATTCTACATGGAAGTGCAGAACTTACCCTGAACTAAGCATGATCCTAGCACTAAACTTTGAATGATTACTCTTTCTATTCATGATCCATGCCTAATCCTTGCACTTGTGATGACAGAGCATAGTTTGGCCTGAACAGTTGAAAAATAAGGTTGCGTCTGTTCTGCAGAAAATATTATTTATACATGGCTCCTGCAGATTGTTGGGTAACATTGTTTCTGATCACACTATATCCAGGGTACAGTCTGGATTAGTCTCTCTTTTGTGTCCATCTTGTATATATTCAAAAGTAAGAGTTCCTCAATTTGTGTTAAAAGTACAAGAACAAACCAATCCCAGGATATTAGCCACATGCACCTTGCTAATTATCCTTTGTTTCACAGTGGCATACATCCGAACAACTGCACATGATGTCAATATTGATGCACAAGACAAAACTCACTCCATTCACGGATGGAAAATCTTAGTGGGAACACTGGTTTGCAGTACTAGGTCCTAATGTACTGTTCCATTGAATATACAGTATTTCACTGTAGGAAAATGCGCTAATTCGTTTTGACAATTTGATTTTTAAATATAATTTCAACAGATGATACTGATTTATTTTAAGCATTTTTAGATTAAATTTGCATATTAGTGAGCGATCATGGGTGTGACATGTTTATTTAATGATAGCAAACAAAGGTTCAGAACACTTTATAAACTTAAAGTAGAATTGTCAAGTAAATACCCATTAATCAACAAAACATACCTGTTTTTACTCTTTATTCACAAGTCCATTTCTTATAAATCACTGGGTTTTGATTAATGAATTCTCAAGCAGCATTTTCTTATGTTGCCTATCTGTAAATTTTGATCATTGATGAAAATACATTTTCAAGAGACAGGGATGAAGCCAATTACTAACATTTACTAATTTTTTAAAAAATTAATCCTTCCAAACCTACCTCCAAGACAAAGCAATTTGGATTTTTTCCATTATTCAGTGATTCTATTTTTCATCTATTAGAGCAGTGGATCTGTACCTTTCCAGACTACTGTCCCCCTTTCAGGAGTCTGATTTGTCCTGCATATTCCCAAGTTTCACCTCACTTAAGAGATGCTTGATTAGAAAATCAGACATAAAAATAAAAAAAAATATCACAAGTATTACTGAAAAATTGCTACCATTCTCATATTTACCACATAATTATAAAATAAATCCATTGGAATATAAACACTGTACATTCCAGTGTACAGCACAGTATAAATGAGTCTGTGTATGAAATTTCAGTTTGTACTGCCTTTGCTAGTGCTTTTTATGGAGCCTGTTGTAAAACTAGGCAAGTATCTAGATGAGTTGACATACCTCCCCACCCGCCCCCGGAAGATCTCCGAGTACCCAAGAGGTATGCATACCTGCAGTTGAGAACTACTTAATTAGAGTATATTATGAGTAATCAAAACCTTCCCATTCATGTTTCATTAGCTTTATTTTGTGATTCCACCATTCACTCTCCAGTTCCTCATTTTTCCTAAATTAGCATTTTTTCTATCTGTGCCAGTGAAGAATGTGGGGGGACTTGATGACAGATACTCTTTTGCAGAGGAGGAAGTTACGGCTAACTAATGGCACTTCACTCTTCAAAAGCAGCCACATGATGTTTCATAGGCTATAAACTTATCTGCATCGATTTCACCTCTTTCGCTGATTTACCTTAAGTATCCTGGGAGTCCTCCTATCAACATAACCCCAGACAATCAAAGGGAGTAGTCAGTTTCAGTACCTTCATTTACAGGAGGAGGAGAAGAGAGGGGGCAGCACACAGGCCAAACATTAAGACTGAATTGGTCCAAAGACTCAAACAATGGAGCAGCAGGTGGCAGCCCTACTGGATCCTCTGGCTAACTGGGATAACTGAACCAAAAAGGACCAACTTTATACCTGGACTCTAACAAAGACATCATTGAGCAATATTTGGGTCTAGCTGTGCACAAAGGAAAGTGTATGGCAATGAAATTGCCTCTGGAAAAGGAGGGGCAGACTCCTGGGGGGGAAAAAATGAGAGCAGATTGTACCCCAGAAGCTTCTTGGCTTTCAAAGAACATATCAGCTGCTTCATGTCTTTCTCTCAAAAGGGAAGTCTACCAAACTTAACTTGGGGCACAGCTTATGTCTACATGAGATGAAATATATAAATATGGTTTGCAGTTTTAAAATCACTCTCTCTCTCTGGATCCAACTGTTATAAAAAAACAAATTTGTATTAAGAAGCCTCTTGGTTGTTATAACTGAAGGGAAGACAAAAAGGCTCCTGAACTCCAAACGGATTTCAGGGAGGAGCCCAGTCCTGGTCTAAAAGTAGAAGTTATGAGACAGATAAATGAGAAGAGACCCAAGGCAGGTGCTGTCAGACAGCATTGGGACAGGGGCAGAGCTGCAACTAGCCTTGTAACCATGACACTTCTATCTTATGTAAAAAGTCTTGGAGGGATAGCCAGAGGTAGCCATGTAAGTCTGTAACTTTAAGTGGGTTTTACCCATGAAAGCTCATGACCTAATATTTTAATTAGTCTCTAAGGTGCCACAGAAGTACTCGTTATCTTACGTTATCACAATCTGGCACCACTCAATTGTTGGATGGTAACTTTGTGATGTGCAAGCAGGGGAACAAGAATGAGAACGGAAACAAATATTCATATTTTATTGAAACAAGAGTTCATCTCCTGTCTTCTTCTTCTTTGTCCCTTTGAGACAGTTTGTCCAACATAGATACATACACAACCAAGCAACCAGAAAGACTGAGGATTAGTTTAGGACAGGGATATGCAATAAGCAGTGTGCAGGGTTGGGAACTCCCCTTTGTGACTCACTCCTCTTTATTAACCACAATATATTTAAAATTTCTCCTGTTTGATATGGAACTTCAGGACTCCAGTCACCTAGAGCGTGAAAGCAAGTGCTAAAATTGAACTATGTAAAAGGGATACATTTATTATAAAATAACTGCATGGTATGGTCATTGTAAAGTACTTGCTTAATGTCATATGTTCCTATTGGACATCATTGTGACTTAGAACAAGCTACCAGCCATACACATTTGTGCAAAGACGGGAATAACAATTAGAGGAGATGTACAAATGTTATGACTTGTACTTCTCCACTGATATTATGTCTCTATGCAAAAGGAAACATAATGAAATACCCAAATTATAGTCCAGTTTAGCAAGATATTCCAGGTCCTGTAAAAGGCTGTCGGGCATTGCTAAATAAGTTTGTGTTTATTCCACTTATTTTTTTAATATCTTCAAGCACACACAATTTGTTCTGATCATTCCCAGCAGAGATTTACTGGTGAACTAAATCTGACTTGAGACTGAGTGGATGAGAAAGCAGTCAGCACAATATAAATACAGAGTAACAACTTGTTCTGATGGCTGAAAGCCTTGGGTTTGGAAAGACAGAACTTCTCAGAGAGGAATGTCAAAAGAAGAACTCAAGAATTATGCATCCATTCAATTTTTGTAAACTTTTCCTCAAGGATATTCTGGAACTGCTATAGTTGAAATTTAAAATTTAACCCTAAAACATGGACACTTCACTACCTGCATCTAGTGCTTCCCATCTCTACTTGCACAGAAGTGGACAGCTGCAATCAGCCAATTCAAGTTCTCTTTCATCTTAGCAGAGTTTTAAAATGACATGTCATCTTTTAAATATCTACTGGTTACAAAAGTCTACATAAATAAAATCTTTCTTTTCAATGCGACTTGAAAGCATGGGTCTAAAACAACATATCCCCCTCCTCCCAAAGTCTGCACTTCCTTGTGTTTCATCCATACATGAAGTTGGGTGAAAAATGTTCTACAATTTTTTTAGTGAATCTCTTTGGAAACAAAATGCATAAGATGTAGACAAATCCACACCATACCAGCAGGTTGTAAGGTGCTCTAATATTCAAAGGTGATAGAACTACTTTCTCCTACTTTCTGCAGAGATGTGTCAAAGGTTTGACAGAATGAAAAAAAAATCTATTCATCTTAACAATGTGGAACATTTAAAAAGGCTCTTCACCTTTTATGACAAATGTGTGATGTTAGAATCGTTTTTCCCCAACAAATTGAAGAGCTGATTCTTTAAAACTTACTGGATAATAAATATACCCATATGGGGGTGTAGAATAATTATATTTGCATTTCTATCTATGTTAAACACCATTAAAATAAACAAAATAGCAAGAACAGGTGTCAGAAGAGTTATCAGGAGACAATTGATTTGTAGCAGCTCAGCGTTCATAGCAATGATGGTTTTTGAACCTTTGATGTCAGCTCTTGCTATCATTATGAGGCAGAAGACAAGCAAGAATTATGATGGAGAGGATTATTTCTTTTGGCTAGTAGGTTTGGTAGGAACTAGACAAACCATAAAACTCATTTCACATGAGATTCCAAACTAGCTATCAGACTAATGACTTTCAGTCATTATTAATTCTGATTTAAACTGGCAACAAATGGTAAGAGGCCCTGTAACCAGACACTATTCCCCTTCACCCAAACTAATTTACAGAGGCATTTATAAGTTTCATGACCTGTCTGTTCACAAATAATGAAACATATGCACCCTAGAACACTAAACCAAAGTTAGAACATCTAATTTTAAACTTTTCAGCACTAAGTATAAATCTTATATCAAGAATTTCAGTGTCACGCCTTCATAGATCAAAAATGAAAATGGTACAACTCAGTCTTGTACTTGACAGATATTTACTGAAATTGTCAAAAAAAAGCATCACTTGAGAGCTTAAACAGGTGCTTCATGTAGTCACAATAGCATGGTTAATCAAACAGATGCCAACATGTCACAATGCACAGGGCTTTAAAGTCAGAAGGGACAAAATATTGGGAAAAATGTCTGAAACTGATTAAAGGCTAAATCATTAAAATTTCTTCCTACAGTAGCTAAAAGAAAAATTACTTTCAGGGCTATTCATTTTAAACACGTGTTTATTTCCTGTAAAACTTAAATCCCATCAAAACACCCTCTCGAACTTTGAATAAATTAGCATGTATAAATTCCTAGACGTCTGCAGCTGGAAACTGCATGTGCAAATACTTTTCTTTATATTTTCCTAACTACATTTGGAACTGCACAGCATTTATTTCTCACACAGCTGAAAGCACAGTGTGCAAATGTTAAACTGTGCTTAATCTCCTGTTCATACACACTTCATGTAATGAGGACAGAGAGGGAGTGTATAAATATGCCAACGAACATCCTCACGAAAGTGCCCATCTAAAAACCATATAGTCAGGTGTGGCATCCTTCAAGTGTGTTGCCTCAGCAATTATGGAAGTGTTCAAAGTGGGAGAGATGTTGCTTCAACATATGGAAAATAGGAAACCATTATTGGCAAGCCCAGAACAGAGCAATCAGGACGACCCTTTCTCTCTCCCACTGCAGTATGTGGAGGATGCAGGATTGGAATGAATGTGGGATGGGTCACCCAGTTTCGGTCTAACCAAACTGATGATCAGAGTGTCAACCAATGAGCGGGCCCAGAGTCTTCGCCTGGAGCAATCTTAGCACTCTTGGTGATGCTGTATGATGTAAAGAGGTCTCTAATTAGTGTATCCCAACAATATGTCTGTGATGATTGTGTCATGAAGCTCCTATTGGTGGTCAATTGGAAAGTTCCACAGATTCTCTCAGCAGATCACATTTTGTGTGCCAGGCAGGTAGGTAGGCTGTTAAGAAAAGGACACAATGTGCAATATGTACCCAGAGGTGAATTGCCTGCAAACATGGGACACAAGGTCCCCAGTGCTGTGTCTACGTATTATGATATGGTCATGTTGTCTGACAAGGATCCAGTGATAGCAGGTATGCTTCATGTACTGCTTCAAATTCGACATATTTAAGTGTATCCTGGCCTCTTGTAAGCTCCAGGCGCCTTGTGTCATGTGATGGTCCATGTGCATGCCCAGGCCTGATTATGATGTGTCCATTAGGACAGTCACAGTCAGTGAGGATGGGCCTCATGGGCAGACTTGTAGCAGGTCTGTCCACCAACAAAGAGAGAAGATTATGTCCAGTGGAATGGTGTCCATGAACTGGTGCATTGGAGAACAGATTCTTTGCAGCCATAGCTGTAGACGAAGATGGAGATGGCCAAAGCATGTGATATATGTACACGCCACCATATGCCCTAGGATGGAAAGGCAGATCCTGAAGAATTGGCGGTTATGAAGGATATTTTGTCCATTAGGCTCTGGAATCTGCCTGTAACAGACAAGCTCATGTGGCGGTCACGTTGATGTAAGCTCCTGTGAATTCCAGGGACCATGAAAGATGCAAAGTTGATTTCCAACACTGATGCTCACTTTTAGGGAGATGAGGAGAAGAACCTGGGATGTCAGAACTTGCACTTCCTGTTTGGACTGCACTGCCAATAGCCAAGGATTCTCTGACATCATAGCTGAGCTGCTACCACAGAGATCATGTCTGTAAAAACCTCATGGCACCATGAGGGAGAGCCCTATATTGGAAGCATTGATTCCCCCCACTCTGAACCCACGAATTTTCTATGGGTTGGGTGCATGTCGATATGGAAGCAGGCATCTTGGCTATCAAGAGCTATAAATCACCTGCATTTTCTAAGGAGGGAGGGAGGCAACAAGGATGACCATATAAAATTCTGATTTGTAAAACAAGTGTTTGAGGTGTTGGTGATTGCCTTCATCCCCCTTTCTTCCTGAGTACCAAGAAATAGTTACGGTAGAACCCTGTCCCTCAAAAGGCTGCTGGGACTGGCTTTGCTGCTTCTCTCTGCAGAAGGAGCCAGCCCCTAGAATCAGAATACTGTGATGAGAGAGATCTCTAGGGAAGAGGAGCATATTGGTAGGGGGAGGGATGTGTGGAAGAGGCAGTGCCAAATTCTATGGTGTAACCACATTACATCGATATCCAAGACCCACTAGTCAGTTGTTACAGCTCTCCAATCTGATTGAAAAAGGAGTTTGAGATAAGCCCTGAAAGGGGCAGAAACGTTAGTCTACAGGGTGGTTGACCACTCTCTAGTGCACTCAGAAATACTGCTTTTGACTTAGTGTATTGCACATAGGACTGCAATGCTGGTACAGATAGATGGGCTCTGTGCACTTTAGGACACTTCTGAGAAGATTTGTATGCCCACTGATAGTAGAACTGTGGGGTTCTATAGCCTTGGGCTGGTGCTAAGCAATAAAATTTTCTTTACGGTGCCAGTGTATATGGTATTTGGTGCCCAAGAATAAAAAGGTGGCTCAGAGATCATTTAGTGAGTGTAAGGAATCATCACTTCTCTGGGTTGAAGGGGCATGATTTGTCGAAGTGTAAGTACTCCAGTAAATACTGTGTTCTGCACCTCTCTAAAGAAACCTGAGGGATGTAACCTGGAGTTTACTGTATTTGTAATGAGGAGAGACAATAGACACAAGGATGTGTCCACTGAATCAACCGCACCCTGAAGTATGGACTTCGTGACCAACTTGCCTTCCTTAAAATTGCTTGGAATCAAGTATAAGCCTGCTGAGGTAACTTCTCTGCAAATTCTTCCATAGTTTATTAAGTCATACTTGGACACCAGTGCTAAGTGGTTAGAAATCAGGAACTGTCATCTAGTTGGGGAGAAGACCTTTCAACCCACAAGGTCCTGTCTGTTTACCCTTCCTGTCTGCTGGGGTAGAGTGTTGTTGTTTGGTCCACTCTGACACAGACTGTATTATCAAGGAGTTAGATGGAGGGTGTGAGAATAAAAATTCTGTCCCTTTGGTGGTGGTGGTGGTGAAATGTAGTATCTTTTCTTGGCTCCCTTCAGGATTGGTGCACATGTGGCCAGGGTAAGCCACATGATGTGTGCTATTTGAAGAACAATGTTGAATGGCAAGGCCAAGCTTGCCAGTACTGATGCATGCAGAATGGCTAATATTTGATGCATACTTCCCTGCACCTCTTCCAGTGGGATCTCCTGAGCACAGGCTATTCTCCTTAGGAGTCTTTGAAACTGATGTTAGTCGTTTGGCAGGGAGGAAGGTGTTGATGTCACAATTGCATTTGGAAGTGAAGGGAATCTCTCTGGATCCACTGGAGCTGGGTTGATCATTGTCAAACCCCATTTCTGGATATCTACCAGATGAAGGGTAGAGCAGTGAAACAGGGGACTTCTTCTAAGCCAAAATGAGACCGTTCTGAAGGTGTATTTTGTGGCCATAAGCTCCAGTACGGCCAACCTGGTTGATCCTCATGCTGTTGTACTTCATCCCAGAGCCAGATAGCAGCTTCTTAGGTAAGGCACAGGAAAAAACTGCCACAGAGCCATTTCTGGAGCCACGCAGGGCTCCTGGCTCTGCCAACCTCATAGGGCTGATGGCTCTGCTAGCTCCTGCAAGGCTGCTGGCTCCTGATCCAGTCCATGTCATCACAGGTCTGGTGAGGCTGGAACAGCTCTCTGCTCACAGCAGGCCATGGGTGTGGGGCTGCTCCTGGGCACCAGTTAACCATTACCCCTTCACATTCCTACTTGAAATGGGATACATTAAAGAGGTATGGCCAGCAGGAGGTAGATGCAATGCAGGAGATGAAGGCCTCTGCAGAGGTGAGTGCATGAGAACATGCAGAGATCTTGCTCTTTTCAGGACAAACAGGCCAGGATCTAACTTCAGCTCCACCGCAACATCCATGATGTGCTTTTTGAGTTACAGAGCTCAGCCTTCCTGCATAAAGGCAAGGGAAGAGAGAGGCAGATTCTGCACACGGAAGCAAAATGGATTTCCCCCAAACAGTACAAACTGCATTGGGGTTCATTGCTGACGGAACATGAGCAAGGGCAGGAAGCACAGACTGAACCTTGGCATGTTTGGCATAATCCAGTGCCCACAGCTAGGAGCTAAGAGGAGTGGGAGAAGGATCGTTTGGTAAGAAAAACCAGGAATTATCAAAGTACAACTATGAAAGAAAATAAGTACGGTGGCTTTTTTGTTTGTTTGCTTCTTAAAAAAAATCATGTGTCACTAAGAATAAGAGAGCAGCAGAATCTCCAACTCAGACCTTATTGTGGTGAGAAGTAACTGGAGTCATCCTTCTCCGCTCTTTATCAACTTGGGTAAACCCACAAGGCCATACAATATGGCCTACTGAGCAATATTACTTTGGAAAGCCCTGGTTCTGGTGGCATGGCACAGTCTGTGGCCCACATAAACTTAAAAACAGTATGTTGCTTCCCATATGCTAGGACTAAAGAGACTATAAAGGTGGCCCAGGCATCCTATATGATGATGTGGATTACTCACAGAATATAATCCACATAGGAATTAAGAACACTATCAAAGGAAAAATTATAGGTGAGAATAATTATTTCAGAGACCAGAGAAGAGAACTGCAATGTATCTTAAATAGAATAGGAACAGTATTAGCATACTAACATTAAAGCAATGTGCATGAGATGCAAGGAAAATGAATTAGAAGCAAGACTTCTTAATGGAGATTATGACCTAATGGTGAAAACTGATGCTTGGAAAGATGATTTAAAAACTGACTATCATAATAGGTGTCTATAAAACTGATTTTTGTTTACACACACATAAGAATGAATGACTAGGAAGAGAAGGAGTACTGAACCATCAAGCCAAAGTCTATTAGTGAAATTATTTGGGTAAGAATACAAGGAATGATAACAAAAAGAGAAAACCACCACAGAAGACTACCAAATCTGAAGGAGGATGAGAACAAAATTTCACAACCAACTCTTAAACCACAAGCATCAAACTAGTATGGGATTTACTAATCCAGCAAATGTATTGTAACAATTATACCTAATATGCAGCAACAAAGATGATTGCATTCAGGAGAGATACTATCATCATTATGTGATGCAGTACTTCATTCTTAAGAGGTCCCATAAATCTACTTGAAGAATAATGTACTATATGTGAGAAGGATTGTGGAATTTGGCCTTTAGATTGGAGCAGTATAATGGAAACATACTGTCTTCATTAATTATCTCAAACTGGAAATGGGCAGTATATTTATGAACTTTGTAAATGATAGTAAAATGAGAGGGGGCTGAAAACACTAACAAGAAACGCAAGGAGAGAGAGATGCAAACATGGACCACGTTCAATGTTACTTGGAAAGACGTTGAAGAGGCTGGGGTTATAATCTGAAATAGTTATTTACTGGAAAGAAGAAACCGGGGGCGGGGCGGGGAACCCAATGGATAAAAACAGAATTGTAAGTTTCATAGCGTAGTCAGTAAATTTAGCATGACTTGGGGTGAAAGCGTGCATGGCAGCATAAAAGACCAGGGCACTTTTGGACTGCATGAGCAGAAACTTCATCAAGAAAGCAATAATTGCTCTCCATATGACTCAACTGCAATAGCCTCTGACATCCATTTCATTTTCGTCACCAAATTCCCCAGAAAAATACTAACAAACTGAAGGAAGGCCAGAGAAGAACAACAGAACCAAGGAAACTTGAAAGAATGACATATAAGGAGAGAATAAAAGAGCTAAAGATGAACAAAATGAAAGCGAGGCTATGGTAACAGTCTTCAGATATATGACATGTGTAAAGGCCAGGAAGAGAAAACGTAGAGTTGTACAAGATATTAACAACAAGGTATAGTGTGATACAATTAGAAAGGGAAGCTTTCTGCTGAAAATGTGCTGTAGAGAATTATGTTGTTATGGAAATAGGATTCTTTTAGAAAGGATGACTTATAAGTTAGAGGAGCCCTATGTTAGCATGATACTTTACCAACAGATTTACTTCCTTCTTGGGGGAGTAAGAAGAGAGGACATATTAATGGCCTCTAGCTGCATAAATCCACTAAAATGTTATATAATAAACTATATCTAATGCTTCATGTGGAACTGATTTACTTTTAGGTCCCCTCTAAGCAATTTTGGGGCAAGTGACAATCTAATGAAGCAAAACATTTGGTGAAGTTTACCAGATCAATGATTGTTCGTCTGAAGCAATATTTACACATCTCTCCACCCCATCCCAAAACAGAGAATTATGCTGTGTTTCGCTTTACCAAGACAACTCACAAAATAGAAGCAGAAACACATCCAGTGAGGAACTGAAAGAAACAGTATTTTAAGCTATTTCTTAGAGAAGTTTAGAGTCTCTTTCATTCTGTAGAATCTAAATAAATATTTGAAGCAGACCATTTTATATTGTAGTAGGTCATTCAAATTTCCTATGTGTTAATGCAAAGGGAATTGTGTAAAGTTGAAATTTAATGTGAACTTTAGAATCCCAGTGAAGTCCTAACATATTACAGCCAATTATTAATTATGTGTTTCCTCCTGCTATTTGTTTTATGAAATAAAGTATAAGCCAACTGCAGTGACAAAATGAAGCCAGAAAAAACAGCTTCCCGTTTCTATTATTTAAGTTATATAAGTACCAGATTAGTAATTATAGTATGCTAATCACAATGTTTTACTCAGTTTAGTAATACTGCTAATCTATCAAAGAAACAAAAAGCAACATGAAAATGTCACTATTATGCCTAAAACTAATACAGATGACATACTGTAAGGTTATAATATTTTCCAATATATGTCAAATATGACAGCTGGTTAGGAGTCATTAGTGCCTCTCTATTTCAAATATATGTTAAAACAGTATTCCAGATTCGCCTCATTTATAGAAAGTGACTTCTGACAGGATCCGAAGCCTAAATATTCACAGCTCAACATGACAATGAGAGGGAATGAATTTCCTAATTGAAAATGGAACCCTGTTGCTGTTTTAAAAAGGCAAAGTAACAAGCATTACCCTAACTCCATTTTACAAGCATTTCTAATGCTACAGGCCTGCAGGCATATACATTACTGACAGCAGTCACTGTACCAGGCATTATTGGGACAACAAGAAAAAAAGAAGTTGTGCCTTACACGTACCTTGTCTGGGAAACTCATCTGACTCTCTATGAACTAGGTCTGAAACTCTATTTCCATAGTGCATTCTAGTATCATGATCATAGGCCTTCAATGTTTCACTTGAGCTATAGGACTTCTGAGTTGGTACTCGGCAGTCCTCACTGTCCAGTGAAGAACTTGTGTAGCGGCATTCCTTCCCGCACCGGCCTCTTGTTAGAGAGCGATGTCTTCGGTCTTTTATATCCATTATTCTGAGTCAGGCAGAAGAATCAATGTTTTCAGAATAGTTTATTTTAATCTTGGGGCTCGTCACTCTCCCACCTAAAAACAAAAGATAATAAAGAGTGAGAACTGGAGATACAATATGTTGTGACATTTCACTGTTCACTTATTCAGAAACACAAAGTGGGAAAACTTGAAGGAAGATAAGACCTTGACACTAAATTCCTTATAAACTTAGATAAATTGACTTTAATGGGGAGAAGGAGAAAAAGGAAAATGGATTTAGATGTAAGATTTGTGTTTCATTTAAACTGTGCTTTTATTGAAGAATTTAAAAATTTATAAAAAATGACTGTAATCTTTTGATTTCCAAATGCACTTTGATAACACAAACTCTGACAAGCCTAATATTAGCTCTTGCTATGAAACAGTACAAAGAAAAACAGATTCAAACCAACTAATTATTTCCTTTGGCTGCAGGAGGGCCTGAAATGTGGAGTGTCATATAAAATACACAATTAAGATTGAAGCATGCAAAGATAGTTGCAAATATGAGACATTAATATTCAGCACAGTACATTTTTTGACCATATGAGTGTACAGCTAAGTCTAGACACACAACATTTTGTGACCATGAGTGTACAGCAAGTTCTAGAAAGAAATAATTAAAAAGTTTCTCCTTTATCTGTACAGCACTCTACACTCTTCCTAAACCCACCAGCCCATTTAAAAAAAAGTGTGCAGAATTTCTTGATCTATCATTGAGATTGAGCAAATCTGTACTTACACCAGATAATAAAACTTTCTGAAAGTCATTTGAAATTGTTAAACTGCTTGTTCCTAAAACAATTTTTTCTCGGATGCCTAGAAACTCTATTTGATTTTATTCATTATACACTATTATATCCATGAATCCTCTACCAAGAGACACCATGCTGTAAAATACATATTGAACAGTGTCTATCAATTGTACCAGTCTGAGTTGCCAAAAGGAATTAATTTTTACTTTCCACGTTTTCTCACTTAAAGAGGGCTCACATGGTTTCTTTCCATCATTTTTAGAAGTGGATGCCTTCACTTTATGCTGACAGATTACAGAAAACTTGTTTTTAAACCGCTGCCTAATTAACATTATGAGCTTTAACTGTTCACTTTTTAGATTATCCAACATTTTCAATAGGCTAACTTGTTAAATACTGACATCCCATTTGCATTTTTAATTTAAACAGTGTGAAGCACTACTGACATGAGCAGTGGCCCACTGAAGTCTGTCATTACTCATGCGAGTAAGGTCACGTACAGGCACACATGTTTGAAAGCTCATGGCTTCAGTTTACAGTAAGTTTTCCACTGCAGAGTGAATGTGATTAGCCATTGGAGGTGGTGAACCTGATACATTTCTTCCCAGCCTTAAGACACTGACATTTATACTACTTTTGTTGTTTTCTTTTCTATATTTTGCTCCCAGAAGGAGGAAGTTAGGTAACCAGGAGAGCCAGCTGTTTGAAGACGCCTACATGTACTGTGCAATCTGTGAGCTCTGAAATACAAAAACATGCTTGTTCCCATACCACATATTTTCCTTGTTTATAATTACAATACATTACAGATAAAACCAATACACATTCCTTTCCCCAATCCTTCTTGTCTTACATACTGCTGTTACCTGGACTAGAGCTAGCGTATCAGGTTAAACTGCAAAAGTCCAACAGCTGACTCAAAATGTTCAAGTTTTCTTGTTTTTCTGCAGTCTCTGTGGTTTGTGAGACACTTTTGAATAACTGAATTTTTAGAAAACTGCAGCATTAAGTCCTCAGACTTGCAGCCATTTACACACTTGCTTAATTTAAACACGAGCAGTTTCAGTGACTTCAATGTGTCTATCCACATTTTCCAAATTTAAATTCAAGACCTAAGTGTTTGCAGGATTGGGGATCTTTGTTCACCACCCACAGAGTACACCAAAATCATGCGTTACCTGTGCATTTTAACCATGGAAATAGCGTATTGAGGCCATGCGCCTTCTGGCTAAATCCAGTCCCATGTGCATTTAAAACCTGTTACGCATTAAGGTTTTTCTACCTATAGGTTCAGAGCGATTCATTTGTTTTCTCAGCTTGACAGTTCTAATACATATTAATTTCTCTGATCTGGTTCCCATTGTTTTGCTAAAAAAACCCCACAAAAATAATACAAAATATTTTCTCTGATTACTATAGCTAGTAAACATATTTGTAATATCCCTGTGTTGAGACTGATATAAGAGTATTTTCATGAACTTTAGGTTCTCTCATCTAGAGAACATGACTTATTGAAAATGTTTGTAAATAAAATGTTTTAGGTAAGTGTACTAAGGGTATGAAAATAATAGGAAACATTGAAAAACAAAACATTAAAGTTTGGGAAGTGTTAAGTCCAAAAACTTTGCCTTGAACCTACTTAATGAAAAAAATATTACAAGAAACAGGTTCCTAGAGTAATATAATACGGTCATGGTTTTTTTGTTTGTTTATTTGTTTTTTGCAAAAGAAAAAAACCACATTGCTTGAGAATAATTAAATGAAAAACTAGTTTGCATGCTACCTAGAGAAGCACAATGTGTAACCCAAACAAAAATAAAGAAAGTACAATGACTTCAGACTCTAAATATTTCATGTGGCAAATTTAAGTGGTATATTCTTTTCTTCCCCCTAACAGGGAGGGATAACAATGGCCTAGCAGGGGCACAGACTTGAGGTTGTCCTTACACGCAGGGTGGACCTGCCCTCTGAATTGTGATGTGGAAAAATGTATCACCTACCCTTCTCTCCCCATCTCCTCACCTTAACTAGAGTGAGGCAAAACAAGGCTTCTCAAAGTGCTCTTGGCCTTTTAGAATCATAGAATCACAGAATACTAGAATTGGAAGGGACCTTGAGTAGGGTTGCTAGGTGTCCGGTATTCACCCGGACAGTCCGGTATTTTCGTCTCCTGTCTGGTAAAAAAATTCAGAGAATACCGGACACCTGAGATGTCCGGTATTTTCTGAATTTTTCCCCAGCCAGGAGGCGAAAATGCTGGGCACCTGGCAACCCTACAAACACTCAGTGCCCAGCCTCCTCCTCCCCGCCCCCCCAGGTTCCCCCCGGTCCCCAACACCCCCAGTCCCCTGACCCCAGCCCCCATGCTTACCTGATTTCGCAAGGCTGCCGGCACAAAATGGCTGCCAGCCAAAAGACCTAGGGGAAGCAATGCTTCCCCTGTGTCTTAGTGCTCAACCACTCCACTGTTCCCCGCACTCGCTCTTAAAGGGGACATGCTGTTTTAATGCTGTTTTATTTAATTTATTTAGCTTAAGAAGTCCTTGGAGTCCTTTTTTTTTTTGCTCAACAACCTTGGTCTCCCCCCTTCCCCCCCCCCTTCAACAGAATTTTTCCCAGTTTTTTTTGGGGCGGGGGGTTCGGTATTTTGTTTCAACCAACTGGCAACCCTAACCTTGAGAGGTCATCAAGTCTAGTCCCCTGCCCTCACAACAGGACCAAGCTAGATCATCCCTGATAGATGTCTATCTAATTTGCTCTTAAATATCGCCAGATATGGAGATTTCACAATCTCCCTAGGCAATTTATTCCAGTATTTAACCACCCTGACATTTAGGAAGTTTTTCCTAATGTCCAACCTAAACCTCCCTTGATCCCTTTTATAGGATATGAAAGGAATTTTATCCTACTACCACATTAGCTTGAGTAGCACATGGTTTTTCACTTTTCAGACATGATTTTTCACTTTCTCCACAGCACCATGAATATTTGGGGGGAGAAGGGAGTTGTATTTTTCCACTAAAGAGAAAAATTAGAATTAACCAACTCTGATAAGTTTAAATTTATTTACAGCATATTCACGAGCCAGATTTTTTTTAAAGTTATTTTCTCTTTTATTTAAAGACTTCTGGGGCTCAAAAGGAGAGCGCACGAGAGGAGATTGAAGTTTCCCGAGCACAATGCCCATCACTGAAAATGCCCCACTGTCAGCTCCTGCTGAAAACAGAGGAGTTACAACATCAAGCACTGTAGGCCTTGGTCTACAGTAGGGAGATATTTTGAAATACCCTCCCTTCCCATTTTGAAATAATAAGCGGAGCGTCCACACTACCAAGCCCATTATTTCAAAATAACAGGTTGGTTATTTTGAAATCTGTTCTCGGGGAATAATGCTTATTTTGAAATAGTTATTTCGAAATAGCAGTAGAATGGACACTCCACTGCTGCTATTTCGAAATAACTACTCCCCAGAGTAATTCGAAGTAATTACTCCTCAGTGCTTCCTGGGGCTCTAAGTCGAGGTAGCAAGTCCACGATAACGGAGCCTGCCTCGGACTAATTTTGAGGCTTCCTCGTAGTGGGAACATGTTATTTTGATTTTGTTATTTCGGGAGTTATTATTTTGAATGTAGTTATTTTGAAATAATTTCCTTGTGTAGACATGCCCTAGGTGATCTCAGCTTTCTTGGTTTAACACAAAAGAGACAGAGCCTGATTCTGATCTAGGTTATATATCACTCTTTCATTGGTGTCACTTCACTGATTTCTATGGGATTTTCATTATAGCCTACATGAGATCAGAATCAGTCTGACCCATTCTAACCATTTTGGGATTTTAATTTGAGCAGAGGAGCAAGCAGTGACAACCAGTCAGGCCCCAGAGGTGTATGGGCAGATCCCTGTTCCTGAACAGACTAGCTTTGGGAACTACTCAGTTGAGAGCTAGAAGACCAAGTATTTGGACTGGAAAATAACATACTCAGTTTATGAGGGGGAGTTAGAAATAATGATGTTTCATATAACCCTTTGGTCAACTACTAAGAGGGCAAGGTAACAGATGTTACCTAGTATCCTCTGTCTGACTCATGAAAGACCCTCTGCTTAAACCAAAGGCAATCAGCAAAAAGACTTACAAAAAGCAATGAAAAGGCATGGGAAGATGCACCTAAACCCCTCTGGAAACTACCCTTGCCTCATTTACATCAAAGATGGGACAGAAAGGCATCTCCATTAGCATACAGAACGGAGAACAGCAATTCCAAGGCAAGAACTGCACTGAACTCTTGGACACAGAAAGCAGGAAAACAATGCCTGATGGGAAATCTCTGCTCCAGATGCTAATGAACCCACACCTGCACACATCCAGATGAGTAATTAACAGAACGATTTTAGAAATATATCCTTTACTGGTATCCAAAATATTGAAACTGCCTAATTGTATTCACCTTTGCCTGTATGCACGGTTCCCAGATTCCACTGTTTCTGTCCGTGTAGTTTTTTTCCTACCAGTATTACTGAAGTGACACACATAAAGCAAAGGCATGTGAAGTGAAGTGCATGCTGATTGCTCACAACATTGACTGAGAGAGCTGTACGCTCCCTCTGCAGGCGAAGTGCTGCCATCTTGGTTACACAATAATATTGCAACCCACTGAGATGGAGAAGTCACTAGCCTAGGCTGCCCATCGCTGAACTAGATTCTTAACTCAGCTCACAGTAACTCCAGAGTAACTGTATTACAGCAAATGGAGCTGCTCTGCCCTTACATCAGAATTGGGTCCAGTCTCTCCAAAAGTGAATTTAGATCCCCCCCCCCCCCCCCCCACTTCCTTCACGTTGCCTCCATTCCATACCAGCTCTGTCTCAAGGACTTCTTGAAGACAAAAGACAGAGGGCACAGGGGGTACATAAGGATTGCAGGTATCCCTGTGACTGGTATTTACATTGCAGTTCACTAAAGAGAGTGATGTAATGTTTGTACTGAAGGCCTGATCACTATAATCTTTGTGAAATCCATGTACCGATAATATGGAAGGAGATAAACATATTTTCTAATATATGTACATAAGGCCTTATGGTTAAAGGCATGTCACCAAGAAGTACTGTAGTAGACTGAATCCACCACAACAGAAGGTTGGAAACACTCCTATCCATGGTTAACAAATGTATATTGTCTTTCCTACCATGTAGGTCAAGTTAGTATTTGACTGAGTGTGCAATGAAAATGTTGCAGAGAAGAGAAACGAGCAGGTAGGGTGAACACACCTTGTTTTAGAGATGAAGAATAAAGTATTGATTTAATATATCTAGGGATGCAGAAAGATGCCCAGTATATTTCCTCTTGGGAGACAAGGTGGCAGAGGTCTTGATCTCATGAAGAGATTTGAAAGGGTGGTCTCAACTATCCTGGCTGAGGAGCACTAGAGGAAGAACTTTGGGTAAAGAACCACCATATTAGACAAGAGAGCATCTTATTAATTAAGTTTAGGCTACACAATGCCCACTGATTTTATTTTAAATTTAACCCTTTGTCCCCAATATTTTTGTTTGTTATAATTTGAATTCCTGTTATTTGTTAAACAAACTTATGTTTTCACTGTATACATTTATGTGTTGTGTGTCCAGGTGTGAGCTGGAATTTAGGGTATAACTAGTAAGCTGCAGTAAATTGCTCTCCTTTAGAACAGCAGTCAGGTAATTTAGCAAGAGACCAATGGCTAAACAACTTGGCACTCCAGTGGGATGCTAGGAGGACTCCAGGGGGTGAAGCGTATTTACCACTTGGCCAGGGATTTCAGGGAGAAGGCTCCCTCGTAGTAAAGGCTGACAGGTTTTCCAAGTTATATGCAGTCCCTATTTTCTAAACATTTGAAACATTAAAGTCAGTCTGGAAAATTGCAACCACACAATGCATGATGCAAGTTGTATATTTGCATTTATACCTAGTTCATGTATGCAACAATGCATATGACCAAGTGGCACACACACAAATCAATACTCCATCCACCCCTTTAATATCACCAAAAGGTAATTTTCCTCCTTATTCCCAATGCTAAAACCCATCCATGTGCATGACTTGATTGCCCCGCTCTTGGACTAAACTTAACTCTCTCTCTTCCAGACTCACCTCATTTCAATAGTGTCCTGCTGATCCAAATACAACATAACCTCCTTGAATTTTACTTCTTGCTTTCTCCTTGCTCTTTTGTGTACCTTAATTCATACAGAATAATGAAAGCTCTAACATTAGTGCACCGGGCACAATAATAGTCTGTACACTTATTCCAAGTGTAAACACCCACTTATATTTTAGTTGAAACTTGTTTTTTTGCCAGATGAAGAATCCATGAAGAGCCAGCTACTGCTGTACCCCAGATTGTAAGAGCTCACAGATACATTTCAAGTAGGGGCTCCCAGGTCTTCACTGAAGAAACTGTCAGATATAACATGTCAAAACTAACCTAATATAATGAGCATGTGAAGAGCTACAGGAAGTGAATAGGTCTTAACATTTTAACCAAATGCTACAAATGATGTTGCTTACCACACTTACATTATTCTCCGTTTGTCCAGTAAGCACACACTTTCCCCTCCCGTTCCTCTTAAATACTTCCTTTCAAGCTACCTCTTTCTCATTTTCCTCCTCATGTTGTCCATACCCTTAATTAACAAAATGGCCATGCTGGGTCTTGTCTTTATTTTTCCCTAATAACTCTGACTATATTCTCTTGGGCAGGGATTTATCAGATACTATTTAGTGCCATAAATGTATTAGAATGAAATATTGGAATAAAAAAAGACTGATTAAAAAGGAATTATTAGATTTCAATAGAATAAAGAATTAAATACCCACTTAGAAAAATAAATGAAGCCCATGCAGCTTGGCTTTGAAAGCAATAAAAATCCTGTACAAAAAATTCCTTTAGTGCATGTAAGCAATTAACCACATTAGTTCTCTGTCCTTTATACACATAAGATTTATCAAAAAACAACAGACTTTCCTACTGGGATCCCTTGTTGTAAAGGTTCAAGGTGGTTTGACTAGAAGTTAAAGGAAAAAAGGAGGAACCAAACACAAGGAAAAGAAGTATTACTAAGCCATGTGATGAATAATATGTTACACTTCAATAGATTTTTTTTTCAAAATCAGATTTGCTAAAAGTAAGTAGTCCCTTGATTTTAAATTCTACATCACTTTAGATAGCATTGATAGTATGTATTATGAAATTCAATGTAAGCATCAAGGGATTAAACACTTAATAGTATGAATTTTACCCTGACATAAATGCTTCTCAGACAGGAAAGCAACAATACTTTCATTTTTATTCTATCTTGAAGCCAAGGATAATAGAATAATTATTCAAATTAAACTGCACAGTGGATATTATTTAATAGAACCATTTTACAGAAAGGTAAACTGTAGCTCAGAAAGCTAAGCATGTTTTCCGTAGATGCACAGCAAAGTCAATAGTAAGAGCCTGGAATAGAATCAATGACCAGACTACCATTCTAACCAGAAGAGCTTACTTCCCTAGATCCAAGGTTTGCTTGTAGCCACATGAAAATATATACAAAAATAAAGTCAGTACATGATTAGCAGGAGTATCATACTATAAGCTTAAACAAACAAATACCCCCCCCAGTAAGTCAGTAGTCCTCTCTCACAAAGCCAGAAAAGAAACAAATAGATATTAATCATGAAAAATCTTGCCCAGACATTCCATCAGGAGACGAGCACAGTCCTGACTAGGAGGCAGTACTGAATCATATTGCTTTAGAATTTGTAATGTTTCCTGGTACTTTAGGGGAAATACAACTGCTGCATATACATTCCTATAATGCAGAGAAGTTGGCAGCCATAGGTTAGGGCCATCAGCCTCTTTACTCCCCATCCTAGTCTTCTTTATAAATTAGTACTCAAATATTAGGAAGTAGCCCAAAGCGTCCTTGTGCTTAATGATATGCAAGTGCTGCAAGTATGGTGAGCTACTGCATAAGAAAATCACTTTTTCCTGCTTCTCAAGGTCATAGCCTGGAAAATTCATCAACACAGACAAATGATTACAGCTTATCTATAACTGCTTGATTGCACTGAAGTTCCTACACCTACACCATATCTGACCTATGCGTGGTTAGAAGAACAGAAAACAGACACAAGGCATCATTGCTTCTAGCAGTTAAGGACGTTTTCATACTCTTACCACTCTGCCCCTTGTAAAGGAAGATCAGTTAAGGTATGTAATTTGCATTCAAACTCATAAGAGTTCCTTCCTCTCCTCCACCACTTGAGAGACAGAAGAGCAACAAGGACCATTTTTAATGTGGTTTCCAGCTTTGATTGCCACACAGAGTCAGATCCAACATACAACTTTCCTATATAGCTTTCTGCTTCAGACAAGTCTTCAAACCATTGGTTTCTATCTACACTACATCTTATGTTGACATAAAACCTATGTTGCTCAGGAATGTGAATAAATAATCCCCTGGGCAACTTAAATTACAATGGCATAAGCGCTGACATGCATAACACTATGTTGGTAGGAAAGCTTCTACAAATGAAGCTTCTGCCACTTGCAGGGAGAACTTTCTCCCAGTGGCATAGAACAGCTGCGCAGGTGCAGCGCTTTTGTGTTGACATGCCCTGATACACAACAGACACCCAAGATTCTACACCATTAGGTTGACCCCACAAAGTGTCTCCATGCTACTTCAGAGTGTGAAGGCAACATGTGAGATGGATTTTATGCCACACAGAATGTGCCACTTGGAAAACTTGTCAGGACCCAAATTCAGGCTTCTGTGTTTTTCTTCTAAACACATGCCCATACTTGGCAACCACATTAATACTTAGAAACAGTATGAAGAACTACATCCTTTGAGCTATTCAACTTAGGTGCTTGCAACAGGGAACCCAGAATTAAGAAATAAAAAAAATACATTTTTAAAAGAACTATTTATTTGTAAAATGCAAATCTACATATACTTTGTATTCTACTATTCCAACCATGTAGGATTTCAAACTTACCAGTGATAATGGAATTGGTAAAGCTCATAGCTTTATATTTTTAAATACAAGAGCAATTAGGAATGTGAAGTTCAGTTTTAATTCTTCTGTCAATAATGGGGCACAATGTATATTGCACAGAAAGATGAAAACATTTTATTTAAAGAAATATCACACAGCAAGACCAGATTTATTCTCAGCTAAAGTACAAGGTTAAAAATTAAACAAAAAATTCATATACTTCTCATTCCAATACCAAATTCTATTCTGCTGTCTATCTATTGCATAAGTTTTTTCCAACATTACAATTGTTTAAATCTTTTACAATTTTAAGGTTATTCTATTATTAACATTGAAAAAGATCTAGCAATATGAATATAATAGATTCAGCCTGGAAAGGTAAGCAAATAAAATGAAGCCATGATGAAAGGTTACTGAGAATAAATGTAATGCACAAGTTAAAAAAAAGGCATTTGTAAAATGGCAAGCTTCTCCAGTCCTATCATGGGAATATAAGGGAACAACTCAGTGTCTTTTACTATATGCAGACAGGGAGCACATGGCTAGAAAACACAACCAATATTGTCATTATATAACCATAAAGAATAGAGATGTCATTGTGTAGACAACTACACGATTAACCGCTAAGCCTAGGTGCATTTCAACTATATGCATTTCCCTCCCTTGCTGCCTCTGATACATAGGCAGCAAGAGGTGGGGGAGCAGGAAGCAGTGCCCTTGAGGAGCTGACTTAAAAGACAGCTCCCCATGAGTACCGAATTTGCTTCCCCCCCCCACCCGTGCTGCTGCCTCTCTGATAGAGAGGCAGCAGCACGGAGGATGGGGGGGCAGACTGGAGCCAATACACATGGGGCGCCAGCTTTTCCTACAGAGGCAGCCGGGGAGAGGGGGGAGTGGCAGGCAGGAGCTGGTGCTGGGGAGAGAACCAACCTAAAAGCAGGCTCCCCCCGGCACCAGCTCCCTGATGCTGGCTGCAACCTCCCCCCCCTCCACTGCAGCAGTACTGGGGGGGGGGGAAGGGGGGAGGAGAGGCTGCCATGAATCAGCTTCTGTCAGTGGTGGGCCCAAGTTCCCCATGGATAAAGGCTGCTGCCACTGACCAGCCTCCGTCCACAGGGAGCTTGGACTCCCCCCGCAGACATGGGCTGCTGCCACCCCACGCTGCTGCCTCTGATAGAGAGGCAGTAGTGTGGGTGGCAGTGGGGCTCCCCGGGAATGAGGCTGAGAATGCACTGGCAGCTGGCCCAGCCCCTGTGGACTATTGAATAGTTGTGTAACCAATAAGATTTCATGCAGTTACATGACTATTCAATTTCTAACATCCCTATTAAAGACTATGCAGCATGTAAAACACAAGTACACTATTTTAAAAAGGTATACAGCCTCTTCCCGACTTACAAACTGGTTATGGACCAAGCAATTGGTTGTAACTCGGTTCGTTCGTAAGTCAGACCCCATAGAGTTACACGCAACCGCACTGTTCGTAAGCGTGGATCGCGTTCATAACTTGGGGTCTGCCAAATGGTCGTAGCTTTGGTCGTAACTGCGAACAGTCGTAAGTCGACCGTTCGCAACTCGGGGACCAGCTGTACTCTGTCACCTCATTTACATGGTAACTACCACCAGCCAGTGGAGAAAATCCAGAAACAGAATTCTAGAGCAGCAAGGGAACAAGGAACGCAGATAACAAAAGCAACAATTAAAGTTTCCAAGACACTATCACTATCTTACTTTCCAAACATGTCATTTCATAGTGTTGATGTAGATATTCTCAAAAACTAAAAACTAAAAGAAAATAACCCAGCAACATGGGTCATGACAGCACAATCATAAATCTAAAGAACATTGTATAAAGGGAAAATATAATCCAAAACACTCAAGAGTCCACCTTTTCAACAGTCACTACAGAGTTCCAAATTGTAAATCAATTCAGATGAAGGGTACGTCTACACTGCACTCTAAAATCAAAATCAGACACACAATTTGCACTATGCACATTGCGTATCTTATTTCAATTTTATTTCAGAATAGGCTATTTTGAAATTTGGCACGTCTACATGGCGCCAAATTTCAAAATAAAGCGCTATTTCGAGCCATCCCTTATTCCTCCTGGTTTACAGGGATGGTGAAGTAGCACGTCCGTTATTTTGAAAAATATTTCAAAATAAGGGTCACACAGCTGGGATGCAGGGTAGCTATTTAGGGATATCACTGGTATCCTGAAACAGCCTTGCAGTGTAGACATACCCATATTCTTCAGTTTCCATTGCGGGTTGTGTGTCTTTACAGCAGCCCTGAGGAAGCATTTGGGAAGGCGGTGTGAGTGGTGAGGGGAGAGGGAAGCTGTGTAATGCTGTGTAATGCTGGTCCTGTTGAAATCGACAGCAAATTCCCCTCCTGCAATCTCAAAAGTGTGGAGCGATATTTGACTGGACCAGCAGGAAAATGGGATAGTGGCTCCTTTAAGGATTTTCCATTCCACTGGGAAAGGAGAGAGGAATGTATGAACTAAGGGGGTGAATTGGCCAGTGGGGATCAGGTAAGCCATTGTCCCCCAGACATCCAGAGGAAGGTATATAAACCCTGTCTCTCTGGCATGGGTCCCCTATGCACCCAGATTAGCAGCTCCCATACTCTTAACCCCAGGCTTAATTTTAGCTTGCTCAAACTCCTTTTGTTAGCAGCCATGGTTACAAGAAGGCCTCAAAAAATGCAGTGTTATTTTGTGATAGGGAAACTCACATCTAACTTCCTTTTGCAAATGCAGCTAAAAAGATCAATGTGCGTCTTCATTTTCAAGTATCCCTTAAAAGTTTGCTGGCAAAAATGTACAGAGAACTCAAGCTCATTCCCAAAGCTCTGTTTAAATCTGTTTGCTTAGTTGTGCATCTTTGCTGCTGAGACTTCTCAGTTTCTCACTCATCAAAAAGGCAAACCTTCTGACTCCAACACATTTATACATCCTGTTGTCCAATTGTGTTGATGTTGTGTCTAAAATGGGTTGAAAACCTGGCACTCAAAAAAAAAAGTGCATGTGTGTGTGGTAGGGAGGAGGAATCTGATGACATCTTTTCCTTTGTAAGTTCATTTGTATTATCTTCTGCCTTCAAAAACATCGTTCTTTGAACTGCATGGCTATTCCTAACATTTCAGCCTGTGAAACAACAGTTTCCTTAATGCAACAAACCCAGAAGTAGTGTTATCTGGCATCTTGATCTTACCTACACAGTAAAAAAAACAGCTTCAACCGGATTTTGTAGTGGATCAGTTGCCTTTACCCTACCAGACCAACTTGTGTGCTTTGCCATTTTACTGTAAATATGTTTTTTCAAACACATCCCAGCTATTCAAAGAGATGGGAAATACAACTCCAAAAGCCACAACTTGGACATCCACCATGCCAGGAGCTTCTCCAATGAGATTCAATGAGTGGACAGCACATGCAATGAAAGATGTATACTGACTTAGCTTTGCCCCCTGCAATGACAACAGGGCTGGCAGCCATAGCTAAACCATTTTTATTTCCAATTTATCCAAAATAATCTGCATAATACATTCCCCCCCTCCCCCTTTGGTGTAAATTTCACTGAAATCCACAAAACTTTGAATGACCTTCACTCCATTTTCAAAGTGTCAATATTAATACCTGAGGCATTTGGTCTGGAATGCAATCAAACACAACAGAAAAGTAGTTAGCTTTTTTAACCTTGTTGAAAATACTCTGCTGTCCTATAATAAAGTAATTTTGAATTTGGTTTGAGAAGTATTTCACCATTGCAATACCAAAATTAATAGCCTTCACATGATCTCTCAACATACCTTGTAAACAATTCGGCTGTGTCTACATTGGCACCCTTTTTCGGAAAAGGGATGCTAATGAGACACAGCGCAATAAATCATGAGGGATTTAAATATCCCCCTTGGTATTTTATTACATGGCTGCGCTTTTTCGGCTCGGGGCTTTGCTGGAAAAAGCGCCAGTCTAGACGAGGATCTTGCGGAAAATAAACCCTTTTCCGCAAGATCTCTTATTCCTACTTTCAAGTAGGAATAAAGGGATCTTCGGAAAAGGGTTTATTTTCCGGAAAATCGCGTCTAGACTGGCGCTTTCTCGGCAAAACCCGAGCCGGAAAAAGCGCAAATGCAAATGCCGCGAGGATATTTAAATCCCCAGCAATTTGTATTCGGCGTCTCATTAGCATCCCTTTTCCGGAAAGGGGTGCCAATGTAGACACAGCCTTCAAGTAAACCTAAAGAGTTATCCTAAAGAGTTATCGTAACTGCCTAATTTCTCAAATGAACATCTCAAAGCTAGTCACTTCTCATGCAAGTACTGCAAATTACCCAAGAAATGACAGAATACTCTGCTACATGTCCTTCTGAATCTGATAGGAAGTCTACTGTGTGACTCCCCAGCGTTCCAATGCCAGGGTGCCCCTAGCATCTGGGTCAAGCCCCAGCCCTCACCCAGGCCTCAACTCTGCAGCATCTGGGTATTTCAGTGCATCAGTCTGGTCTAAAGAGGACCAAGCCCTGGATTATCTGCCCCATTATCATTAAAACACAAATGAGTGTCCCAGAGGTGGAATACAAGTACAAACATCCTTAGATGGTATTCTGTAAAACATTGGGCCCCAACTAGGCTCACAAATTAGTATCCAAGAATAATCTCCCCCGTCCCCATATTTGCAGACTTTTTGCACATTTTTTAAGCACCACATGAATTAGATCCCAACATACCCATCGCTTAAATCTTATTTGCCCTTTCCTCTTACTGTATCAATGGATATTTAGAAAAGGTCATAGAAGTTCCACTGATCATATCACTCCCCTAGTGAAAATAAATGACATTTATTTTATAGAACATTGAGGGAATGCGAAAGGGTATGGTTATACATCTCCACTGGTATGGTCACCAAGATAATGAACTTGCTGCATCATGCAACTTTTATTTACTACCAAATGTCACCGGTAATTATCTATTATTTTTCTCATTCCCCTAAGATAAATTTATATACTTCACTAACTATCACAGAATACAATAATGTAAGTTTCCATATGTCGACCCAAATTATTATTATTTGTTAAGACATTTGTGTATGTTTGTCTAATGAACTGTTCAAAGGAAGATAATATTTAAAATCAAAATTTAGCTAATTTTTTATATTAAAAGTAATGTTTGCATGAATGTATGTCTCTGAATTCCATTAAAAAATCAACTTGTAGGGAGCTTCAGAATGAAAACAAGTTTCATTGCTAATTGTTTCCTCTCTTTTTTAAATGGCTTTCATTGACGTGAGGTCAGTCAAGAATAGCAAGAAGTTGTGGTTAGTTGGGGTTTGAAGAAAGGTAGTTTCTTTTTGTCTTTTCATTTTGAGGGCTTATTATCCAGGGATTTCTTAAATTTTATTATGTATGGGATAGTAATAAAATGGAGTGCAGACAATTGCATAATATAGTAGAATTATTGTGCCATTCCTAATCTGATTGTTTATCTTCTAGTATTCTAGGTTTGCTATATGTTTTTAGCATGCAATGCAGCTATACAGTGAAACAACAGGTAAGGCAAAGCCAGGGCTCCATTTACGTAAAGAAATGTAGAATTTAGTATCATATCTTGGTGCAGTACCACAGATAAATATGTATCTCCCTAGCAGCTGGTAGTCTTCTCAAATCAATACTGAACACATACTGCAGCATGATGTTAATGATAATGTGCTCATGGACACAATATTCACTCAAGCAACCACAAACTAGGTCACAATGACTAGTGTTTCCCAACCAGGGTTCCGCGGAACCCTGGGGTTCTGCAGACCATCGTCAGGGGTTCCATGAGAAATCGTGGAATAAATAAATATTTTTTTTTCTTACAATGTAAGCTGACATATATATATATATATATAACAGCTCTTTACAAATAAATTTTCTTGTCAATAATTTAGCTGTAATTGAATTGCACTCCACCCTGTCAACTTTTTCTAGCCAAGCAAACTTTTTCATAGGTAGGGGTTCCTCGGGATATGAAAAATTATTTTAGAGGTTCCTCCATGGGAAAAAGTTTGGGAATCACTGGACTAGACCCTAACAATTGCATGGGCATAGAAAATGTGCCATGGACAACAAAATAAGCCATTTGCTGTAAAATCTAACCTTCCCCTTCCTCTGGTACATCCCAGAAAGGGGGCTCCTAGCTGCAAGTCCCTGCTGGGCTGGGGAAGGACAGGATACACTCTTCCCTTGCATGGCAGCTCAAGGGGGAGGGGAAATTTCTGGGTTCCTTTTTGTTTGGAACCCCCACAATTACAACACCCAGAGATTTCAGATGTAAACAGCTGAAAATGTGAAAACGACCAGTTTTAAACTGGTCAAAATGGACATGAACTTGGTACGGCCTTAACTAAGAGTGACTTTGGAGCCAAAGGTTCACTGACAAAAAAAAAAAAAAAATCAATGGAATTGAGGCTCCTAAGGCTGTGTCTAAATTACATCCCTTTTTCGATAAAGGGATGTAGATTAGGCACGTCAATATTGCAAATGAAACCAGAATTTAAATATCCTCTGCTTCATTTGCATAATGGCTGCTGCTGCTTTTTTTTGAAACGGGGCTTTTTTGAAAAAATGGCAGTTTAGATGGGGCATTTTTGACAGAAATGCCCCATTTCGAAAGATCCTGTACTCCTCAAAAAATGAGTACAGGAGTACAGGATCTTTTGAAACGGGGCATTTCTGTCATAAATGCCCTGTCTAAACTGCCGGTTTTTTTCCAAAAAGTCCCGTTTCAAAAAAAAGCGGCAGCTGCCATTATGCAAATGAAGTGCAGGATATTTAAATCCTGGCTTCATTTGCAATATTGACGTGCCTAATCTACATCCCTTTACTGAAAAAGGGATGTAGTTTAGACACAGCCTAAGTGTCTAAAGTATTTGTTAAAATGGGACTTGACTAACCACAAAAGAATAACTGATGCTTCTTTTTAAAGCAACTTTATCACACTAATGAATGCAACCGTCCAACCAGCATTGAGCAGCCCTTACACACAATACTATAACCTTTAAAATATCTAACTTCCAGGCTGCCTATTCTTGGTAATGTCACTGAGACATCGTGGTGCCATGCAAGATCGGGAGCCATCTGTCTCCTAGATCCCTTACAATCAGACATTAGAGCAGGACACAGCACATAGATGAGATGTACTGTGCTAACAGATGATCTAGATTTAGTCTTGGACAAAGCAGAATCTCTGTGCTTTAACCACAGGTTGGACCTCCTTGGTCTAGCATTGTCGGGACCTGACTGGACCCAGATAAGAGAATTTGCCAGACCAGGGGAGGTCTGATGCCACCAGCCCCCAAGTCTATCACCTGCTGCTGGCAGGCTGCCCCAGCAGGCAACCCTGCCTTGCCCTCCTCACAATCTGGCTGGGCTGCCTGCCCAGCTACTGCTAGCTCCTTGGGTGGCACAGAGTCTGGCTTCTGCCACAAGGCTCTACTCCTGCAGCACCGGGAGCAGCCGCGGGGCTCCAACTTCCGTTCCACGCAGCAGGGGGAAGCTGCAATCTCCTGGAGGTTGCCGTGGAGACCCCAACCTCATGCTCCCACAGGGCTCCAGCCTCAGCTCCGCACTCCTGGGGCTGCTGGGGGCTGCAGCGGGGCTCTGGCCCCATCCGGCGCTGCCCTCAGCCGGGCTGCTGACCCTGATGCCCAGCCCGGCTGGCCCTCTTGCCCTCAGGCTCCAGGCTCTCTGGTCTAGGAGCATCTGTGGTCCTACCGTATCAGGGATGTTGCCAGACCAGAGAGTGCAGGATTTTGGAGGTACAACCTGTACTAGACATTTCAACAGCCATAAATATGTTGACCATAGTGATAATGTCACAAATATGTAATCTAGAAAGAATAAACCGATGCAGCACTAGGTCGCACCCAGCTAGGCATTTTGAGCTGGCTGTATGGACTCGGACTTCTCCCCACCCTAAATCTGTACTATGGGACATCCCACGAAACCCACCACTTTTAATCTCTTCAACTCAGAAATGAGAATGCTGTGCATGCTTGCAGTTGTTATACCATGAGAAAGAGAGCACCAGTCTTAGGCACGTGAACCTTATTAGGTCAGTTCACAAATTGTTATCTAGAAATCAGCCCTCTCCGCCCCCCTGAATATTTGAATCCTCATAACTAGTCAATGGAAAGTTTGGATATTTTGCCAATAGAACAAAACAGTACATGGCACCAAAGAGAGTATACCTGAATTTATTGAGTTAAAGTGTGCATTATTTCTACATCACACAATTTATATTCAAGGACAAAGCTACTCCTTGAAATATACACACACAACTGAAATCAATGGGAGATGTGCTTTTACTAGAATTTAACTCAGAGACAGAAAGGTAATAAACTAAAACATTAAGCCACATAATTACAATAAAAACATATCTAGCATGTCATGTATTAACAAACAATCTGGGAATCTATTAGTGAAATGAAAATCTTGTTCTGATTGTTACATAATTAAATGAACTCTGGCTAATGCTTTCAATTTAAGCAAATGTACAAAACAGAGAATTTTAGCCTTTATCAACTGGACACTCAATACTATAGCCCTGTCTGTTGACAAGAAAGCTAAAAGGGTGATACAATAACAATGACTGACCAAGGTGGCTCTAATTAAGCCCAATAGTAAACAAACAAAATTCACAGCAGAAGAAGGCTGTCCAAAGTCCTGAATAAATACTTGATAAGGGATTGTAAAAAGCTCTTCTTAGTAACTACTGTTCAGAGATGGCTATAAGAAAGCACTCAGAATTTGGTTGTTGTTGTTGGTTTTTTAAGTAAGTTTCAGCCAGGATTTGAAGCAAATCTCCAAGTTAGTGCATTTTTTAATACCCTGGGAGTTTATTTCAAGTAACTAATTTTTAATTTTGGCTTACACTTTTTTTTCCTTCACACTAATAAAAAAAGTATCAAGTAGACTTTAGTCTGGATTAGCTCTTGTTCCTTTTAATTTTTTCTAAATTACAGTACTTAAATATAGAGAAAAATAGAACATTTCAATCTTGTTAACAAAATGTTTCCCCCTCCATTTGTGTAATGAAAAAAATATTCTGTTCAATATATTTTTCAT
This sequence comes from Rafetus swinhoei, assembly GCA_019425775.1. Lineage (NCBI taxonomy): Eukaryota > Metazoa > Chordata > Testudines > Trionychidae > Rafetus > Rafetus swinhoei. The sequence continues at coordinate 33,776,428 of CM033428.1, read as the reverse complement.
TAATTGGGATATAAAAGTTTGATCCTGAGCTATTATTGTATCATAGTCTCTGTGGGTCCTTTTTATTTCCAATTTCTCCCCAAAAGAAATCAGGGTTCTTTTTTTAACGTTTTCAATCTGAAATGTATGCTTTTCATATTAACTTATTAATAGTTTTAGAGAGAAGAGACCTGTTTTTTTAGTCACAAATCTTGTTTCGCATGGATAAGCGTCAATGCAGGCCTCCTTACACTGATCTACTCTCACCCCTTAACTCTAGTCTCATAAAACCATGACTGGGAGTAAGAACAGTTCTGCCTCTACAGTCCATTCAATACAAATCCTGGTCCCACTGAAGTTAATGGAAAAATTCTCATTGACTTCATTGGGACCAAGATTTCATCCTTGGTATCTCATGAAAGCACTGATCAAGCCTACAAATGGTAACATCTGAAGCAATATGGAATGACACCACCAAACAATAATTGGAGAGGAATAACTTTAAACTACTACTATCATGGGGTTATCCTTCTACTTTTTATTAAAATGTATCAAAACACACCAGGCAAAATTTGAAAAAGCATAAGCAAAAAACCCCAACAAAACCGCAAACAAAAACCGATTCTTCAAAATAACCACAACTGTTTACACAAGTACATCTCTTACACCAGAGCTTTCACTTCATAATTTGTGTGGGACGGTGATACATATTGACCCATTCTTACTAAAACTACGTTCAACTCCTACGTCTGAGACCCATTGTGTTATTTCAGATAGTCTAACATTCCAAAGCTCTTAGCCACATCATAGTTTTGGAACACAACTTTGATTAACACCTTTAACTGGATAGAGAATTGTATCTAAGTTACAGAGCGGGCCAGTAAATGGAATTACTGCTGTGCAGAACATTTTAAAAAATTGCCCTGAATCAGAAAGAGTCTAAGTTTACCGTAAGTCAGAGATTCTCAAATATTCCATTTAGAAAAGACACTAAATAACCTTATCAAAACAAAATACTTCGCTAAAATTGAAACATTTTGTTGTTATAATACTAAGTTGAAATAAAACATTTTGATAATTTCCTATTGAAAATGTTGACTACATCAACATGCTCCTCCTAAACATTTAGATTTAATAAAATCCATATTTTCCAATGGAAACATGTTCCTTCAGAAAATTTTCAACCAGGTCTACTCAAGAATATATTTTTTTGGAAATTTCAAACTAAATGTGCAAACTTTTACATCCATTTTGCATTAAGTGGGATAAATAGTTAAAGATTTAAGCCCTTCAGTCCTTATTTTTGTGTTGAAAGTGTGGAGGCATGCAAGAGTTTGATATTCTACACAGAACAAATACAAGAAAGTAGAAAGTACTCTACTGGCAAAGACCTCAAAACTAGAGAAGGCCCCTTTTAAAAAATAGAATTGAGACATGAATGAAAAAATCCACTGGTCTATTTAATATATTCTGACCTGGATTAATTCCAATAAAGCACTGCTACAGCAAGGGATGTGGCCAGCCAAATAGGTTTGATTTTAAAGTGGTAATTTGACATGGAACTTAAGAGTTATCAGTTAATTGGTTTTTAAAAATAAAGAATGAAAATGCTTTTTAAAAGTTGCTTTTTTTTTATTTGAATCATCCACACTTCCAAAGCATGCCAGCAATCAGATGAATCTGCTGATAATGCTAATACATTTCACTAATACTGTAGAATCAGGTTAATCCTCAGTTTTCTAAATTACTTTATCATTTGCACCAAAAAGTTTGTAATTGTTTCTTTCCAATTCCCAAAGATGTAACAGAAAAGCAGTAAAGTTTTATAACAAAAATACTTCATATTTCTTTTAACAAATTATACAATAGTCTATTGGTAAATACACAAGTAATAAAGTGATACATAAAATAGCCATTCTAGGGGGTAGAAAATAGGTGGTGTCAGGCTGGTGGTTCAGGAAGACAATGCCTTCCCCCACTTACGATACCCACCACTCCTAAGGTGGAACCTCGAACAATGGTGCAAAATATTTGTCTGCATGTCAGTAGCTGGGAGCTGAATGACTGTTCTGTTTGTAACTAATGCCTGGTGAGATGCCATTTGCATCTTTAATCATAGAGTGTGTCTAGACTACATGGCTCCGTCGACGGAGCCATGTAGATGAGTGTACTCAGCAAAGGGAAATGAAGCAGCGATTTAAATAATCGTTGCTTCATTTACATAAAAATGGCCACCGCACTGTGCCAATCAGCTGATTGTCAGCACAGCGCGGTAGTCTAGATGGAGATCAGCCAACCCCAGAACCCTTTGTCGTCAGATCCTTTATGCCTCATGAAACGAGGCTTACAGGATCTGACGACAAAGGTTTCTGGGGTCGGCTGATCCCCGTCTAGACTACCGCACTATGCCGACAATCAGCTGATCGGCACAGCGCGGCGGCCATTTTGATGTAAATGAAGCAGCGATTATTTAAATCGCTGCTTCATTTCCCTTTGCCGAGTACACTCATCTGCATGGCTCCCGTCGATGGAGCCATGTAGTCTAGACACACCCATAGTGTCTTTGGGGTTGTATGTAAACATGCTCTGGAAATGTTTAAAACTCTACCCTGTTTTGCTTTAATTGGCAAGTGTGTAAATGCCCAGAGTTTTAACTAGAGGGTGTAGATGCCTTGGAGTCCTTGAGCGTATACAGTGCAGCACCAGTGGAGGACTCTGCAAATAGCTTGGAGCCTATGAAGAACAAATCTTCCATCTTGGCCTGGACATCTTTGGGAACCCCTGAAAGGTGAAGTCAGGAGCTCTGAAGCATGGTCACTGCTGTGGAGATGGAGTAGTATACCCCAAGTCTAATGTGGCTTGCAATGCCATCCTGGCAATGAGGGAACGCTCATTAACCTTGGCTTTGTATTGCTCCTTCTTGTTGTCTGGAAAGTGAAAAAGTGAAGACAAAAAAGGACAATCCAGGAAACTACAGACCAGTCAGCCTTACGTCAATGCCTGGAAAAATCATGGAGGAGATCCTCAAGGAATCCATTTTGAGGCATTTGGAACAGGAGAAAGTGATCAGGAATAGTCAACATGGATTCACCAAGGGCAAGTCATGCCTGACCAACCTGATTGCTTTCTATGATGAGGTAACTGGCTCTGAGGACATGGGGAAGTTGTGAATGTAATATACCTTGACTTTAGCAAAGCTTTTGATATGGTTTCCCACAGTATTCTTGCCACCAAGTTAAGGAAGCATGGATTGGATAAATGGATTATAAGGTAGATAGAAAACTAGCTAGATTGTCAGGCCCAGCAAGTAGTGATCAATGGCTCGATGTCTGGTTGGTGGTCGGTTTCAAGAGGAGTGCCCCAAAGATTGGTTCTAGGTCCGGTTTTGTTCAACATCTTTATTAATGACCTGGATGAGGGGATGGATTGCACCCTTAGCAAGTTTGCAGATGACACTAAGCTAGGAGGAGAGGTAGATATGCTGGACAGCAGGCATAGTATGGTCCAGAGTGACTTAGATAAATGGGAGGATTGGGCCCAAAGAAATCTGATGAGGTTCAACAAGGACAAGTGCAGAGTCCTGCACTTGGGACAGAAGAATCCCAAGCACTATTAGAGGCTGGGGACAGAGTGGCCAAGCAGCAGTTTTGCAGAAAAGCACTTGGGGATAATTGTGGATGAGAAGCTGGATATGAGTCAACAGTGTGCCCTTGTAGCCAAGAAGGCGAATGGCATATTAGGGTGCATTAGGATGAACATTGCCAGCAGCTCTAGAGAAGTGATTATTCTCCTTTATTTGGCACTGGTCAGGCCACATCTGGAGTATTGCATCCAGTTCTGAGGCCCCCACTATAAAGGATGTGGACACATTGGAGGGGGTCCAGCAGAGGGCAGTCAAAATGATTAAGGGGCTGGAGCACATGACCTACGAGGAGAGGCTGAGGGATTTGGGCTTATTTAGACTGCAGAAGAGAAGAATGAGGAGGGATTTGATCACAGCCTTCAACTTCCTGAAGGGAGGTTCCAAAGAGATTGGAGAGAGGCTTTTCTCAGTAGTAATGGATGGCAGAACAAGGAGCCCCTACCGTCTTAAGTAGGGGAGGTCTAGGTTGGATTTTAGGAAAAACTATTTCCCTAGGAGGGTGGTGAAGTACTAGAATGGGTTACCTAGGGAGGTGGTAGAATCTCCATCCCTAGAGGTTTTTAAGTCCCGGCTTGAGAAAGCCCTGGCTGGGATGATTTAGTTGAGGTTGGTCCTGCTTTGGGCAGAGGGCTGGACTCGATGACCTCCTGAGGTCTCTTCCAGCCCTAGCATTCTATGATTCTATAAAGATGGACATTTAAGCAAAGATGTTGTTGGATGTATTTTTGCCAACAAAGTGGCATAATTAGCTATTCAGAGCTGGAGAGTAATGGATGAGCCGCCCCCTGCTGAACAGATTGAGCCATTTGCAGTCCTTGTTGTATGGAGTGGTGCCAGGGCACTGCTATCACAAATCTCCAACTAGAGGTGCAGGGCCACACAGACACCGAAAGTGGAGAACCCACAGGGACATAAGAAAAACTGCAGCAACTTCCCACCTCTTTTGGGTCTCACAGACACTTTCTGGTTAGTCATGGACTCTCCCAGGCCTCCCAATTCAGACGGCTTTTCTTTCTCCCTCACTCTCTTCCCTGTCGTTTCTTTTTCTGCTTTCAACTTTTCCCATGGTGACTCAGGGCCCTTCATGAACCTTCTTGCTCCTGCAGTCTCCATAGGTGCAGCTGTCTGTACAGCAATCAGCTCATTCCTCTCAGATGGGGCCCATCCTGTAATTAGGAATGGCTTAGTTCCGACCTTTTCAGTCCCAGTGTCAAGCCAACATTTTAGTCCACATTATGATAGCGTCAGTAATTATATCACCACCTACCTTTTTTTCTTTACTGCACAGAATGCACAGCGCTTACTTAATGAACAGCTATTTAGTATTTTGGTTTCTTCTTATTGTTCAGTATGTGCCTCCAGGCCTTATTTACTGAACATTAGTCAAACCCTGCTCTGGAGACAGAATTAATACTTTCCTCAGGGGCTTCTCTATGGATCTCAACTCTAACATACCCAAAGACAGCACAAACATTAATTCGTTATATTCACAGCATCTCTGTGAAATGAGTGGGAATTGTTATCACTGTTTCACAGGCAGGTAACTGATGCACAGAGAGATTAAGGTTAAAAAGCATCCACCAATTTTGGGTGCCCAATTTGAGACACATTTAGGATTATATATACAGACCCTCAACATGCAACTCTTCTTGACTTCAGTTGCAGCTTTGCTGTCTAAGCACGTGTACAAATCAGACTGCAGGGCCTGGGCGCTGACTTTGTGGGTGCTCCAGCCCTGGAGAATCCATGGAAAAAAATGAGTGAGTGCTGGGCAGCCCGCTTCTCCCCTGCTGACAAATCAGCACCTGCCCCTCCCTCCCAGCACCTCTTCCCGCTTGGTGCAATAAGCTGCTCTGCAGTGTGCAGAAGGGGCAGGAGTGAGGAAAGAGGGGGGATGATGGGGTGTGCTCAAGGGAGAGCCGGCTCGAGCCATTCCTGTGCCCTGGGCAGCGGGCGCGCGACGCATGCGTGGCTCCAACCCCGGGCACACGGCGCATGCATGGCCCCGCCCCCGGCGCACTGAGCGCCTGATGGCAGCTCTAAGGGGTGCTGCGCGGCTCCTGGCCCCAGGCGCGCGGCACCTGATGGCAGCTCTACGGGGCGCCGCGCGGCCGGGTGCGCAGCGCCCCTTACAGCTGCCATCAGGCGCCCCATAGGTTAGCACCCCGGGCAGCTGCCCAGCTAGCCCCCCCCTTAATTTGGCCCTGCTCAAGGGAGGAGTGGAACCTGATGGGAAAAAGTGGGGCAGAGGCAGAGCAGAGCTGGGAAGAGCCACGGTTGGGAGCTGGGGGAGAGGCAGGGCTGGGGATGGAATGGTGGGTTGAGTAACCCCGGAGCTAGGAGGAAGCTGGTGCTTGTGCCCCAGGGTCTCAAGTTAGGCAGCCAGAAGATGAGGAATCAACTGGAAACAATTGTTTATGCTTTTTCCCTATCATCACACAGGAACTTCATGTTAAAGGCAGGGATAGAATCAAATGCTGAAAGGAGGCCTTTGCTCTCAGCTTCAGCTGGGCTTGGGGGTGGACAAGAGCAAAGGGACTCAGCACCCCCACTTTTAAAAATCTTCCCCTGCCACGGTGGGCCATGTGGTAGTAGTGAACCCTGCATGGTTCTTTCTGCATTTGAGTCACTATCGGCAAAAATGGTCCATGAATAGGAAGCAGATATCTACAGATTTGCAGGACATCATCTGCCATTTGCTCTCAGGAGAAGTGGTGGGGGGGGGGAGAGAGCTAATGTGTGCACACTTTGGTCAGCACTAGAGCCTGAGCCTTGAACATGCTCAGCGAACACAGGATTTTCAGCGATTTTCATGGTTAAGCTCTAGCAAGTATCTACTGAACCCATCTAAAACACTGATTTTTCAAAGACTTATAAACTTGATGAAATTTGGGTTAATTTTTACAAGGATAGCAAAAAGCACATTCCTACCTTAGACCTTTCAAATATATTTCTGTTATTAGACACTAGCAGACTTACTCGGCATTGCCCAGGTCATTTAGGGCAGGGGGCTGGTGGTGAAGCAGGTGCAGGACTCCGGGGAGGGCCTTGAAGATGGGGGGGGTGGTGTAAGAGGATGGAGGCAGAGGCGTGCGAGAGTGAGGGGTGAGAGGTGAGGATCTCTATGGATCTCATCTCTAACATACCCAAAGACAGCACAAACATTAATTCCTTATATTCACAGCACCTCTGTGAAATGAGTGGGAATTGGGGAGGGGTCCCATTCGGCATGGGTCTTTTCTCTCTCCCAGACCTCCCCTGGCCACCAGGGACCCTTTTTCTTTCCTCTCCCCTCCTCCGGTGCTGCAGCCAAAGCCTAGGGGGCAGGGAAAAGTTTTGGGGCAGGAGGTCTATATACCCCATGCGCTGGCAGGCAAAACGGCAGAGCCCCAGCCCTGCTGGCCATTGCCTTGGTGGTATGGCTGCCCCCAGTGGACAGTGCATGTAGCTCTCCTCTGTGGGCTCACTGCCCCCAGTGGCTATGTTCGTATTGCATCCCTCCGTGCAGCACCCCCTCCCATTGCATGTCATGAAAAACAACCCTTTTCCTGTGATTTCCGGTTGTCCTGGCACATGAGACCCAGCATTAAGTTGGGATAAGAGGAACCTGCATACCTAATTTCGTGGCCCTAGCTCTTACTGTTTAGGAGGAGTTCTTGAACAGACAGACGTGCAGACAGTCACCCCAACAGATGCACTGTAAAACACATACATATGTAGGTTGAAAAAACACGCATTTCCCTCATCTTTGTTCACTGAAATGCCGGAGCCATTTTGGCAGGTGTTTTTCCACAACAATTCAGCCTGATACAGATACCCAGCAAGGAAAGATTCAGTACAAAACATTAAAGTTTGGTAAAAATGTATATGACCAAAAACAGGGTCTTCTAAGTAACTTTAATAGATGGTGCTACCACCTCCACTCATAAGTGCCTTTGAAGAATGTTTAGTCAGTATCATGGACTAATGAACTGATTATTTTAATAATACTTATAAGATCTACAATACTCTTCAATAATATTGATACTGTTATCATAGAATCCAAAATGAACTTGTAGATGTGTAAGCTAGTTAATTTGAAGCTCATAAATTGTTGAATATGCCTTAAAAGGTGCAGTTTAGAGACTTATTCTGACTGTAAGCTAACTTCTGTTGCACACACTCAATTTCCCTTTATCCAGGAGAAAAAAAAGATTTCATGCACAATAGAGTTTATCTGCCTCAAATCAATAAAAGCATTAACATAGATGTAAAGGAAGTATAGTTAACCAATTTAAGTATTATTGGAAGTCTTGTAGGACTGCAGATGTGCTGAATATGACATTTATTATCTGAAAAGTACTTTGAAAGGTTTTGAGGAATTACTAGAATGCTTTGAAATGATGTGCAGCCACTTATGAAAAGTATTCAGGTGCTTTACCCAGTTTGAAAGGGAGTGCTTTTTCATAGCATTAGTTTTATAATGAGTCTTTTCAGGCAAATTTCAAAGGGTGTATGGTTCACATATTTTAAGTTGTATTCATTCCTAATTTAGTATTTGACAAAGCTAATGCCTAATTGTTTTTAAAGAGCCTAGGAGGGAAAATATTTTTCCTTATTCTAACATTGAAGTGCAAACCATTTTTGTTTTGTTTTTATGTGTAGTGTTGAATTTGACAGCATGGTGGATTAGGGAAAAACAGCATGTGTGTGCTAATGTAATCTTAATTGTTATAGTCACACATTTCCTCTGTATCTATTTGCACAGAATATTGGTTGGTATTCTGATGATAGCAGAGGATTTCTTCCAATAAAGCACCTTTCATATTCCAGGTATTTTAATGATCCCAAACTCGTGAGTCAGTACTGGCAGTGTGGTGACTATGGAGCCAAGTCAAGCAACAACATCCTACTATACCACCACACAACGCGGCACATCACTTCTTTTATAAGACAAGTAATGCTGGTCAGAATTCTCCCCTCTTTTTGAAGTGTGCTGTAAATCTTAAATTCCCCTTTGACAGCTCCCAGTGGCCTACTGAAGGGACATCACTTTAACAATGCAACAGTAATACAACATTATATTTTAAGTATAGCAATCACTATTGCATAGGTGTTCAGAGCCAAAATTTAAATGAAAATAATATGAATCTACCAGATTTCAGCTGGTGTAACTTAGTCCAGCTCCAGTGATTTCAGTAGAACGGCAATGTATAGACTCCAATAGTTAGCATTCTGAATGTGTATGTTGTTCTACCAGGACAGTGGATATGAAATTAAGATTTTTTTTCTTTTACCTGGAAAAAAAACCCATGAGCTAAGTTACTGGTGCAGGATCTATTTGATTTGATACAGTATTTTTCATCAGCCTTTAAAATCTACTCACTACATTACACAGAAGCGCTTCATTGGTGGAGTCTGGGGGTGTGATAGAAAAAGTTTACAATAAAATAAGAACATTGTATAGTGGGGGTGGCCAAATACCCACCACTATATTTACCTGCACGGTCGCAGGTACCGGCGATCACAGCTCCCATTGGCTCAGGATCACCATTCCCGGCCAAAGGGAACTGCGGGAATCAGGGTCCCAGTCCATGCCACTTCCCGCCACTCCCATTGGCCAGGAACAACGATCTGTGGACATCAGAAGCTGCGATTGCCAGTACTTGCGGCTGTACATATACATATAGCAATGATGGCTTCCCAGGGGCTAACTCAGACAAACCACCGCCGTGTTACTGTCCACCCCTGCTGAATAGTCTCTGCATTGGAGCTCACTTTATGCTAGCCATCCCACACATTATATACAATCTGTGTCAGCCCTTGCTTCAAATGTACATTTGTAATTCTAGAAGTGGATCCTGGCAAAGACACACCAAGAATATTCATCACTGCTGTGGGACTTTCAGAAAATTTGTATGGTCTACAATGTAATAAGCGCCTCACAATTTAATCCAATCTTGAGTTGATGCTGCCAAAAGTATTTTTTTTTTCCTTCTCACATATCTGAAGATGTTTAAAATGCAGGAGTGGTGAGGGTGATCTCTTAGAATCAGCAATGTATAAATTGGCAAACTACCCTTAGCATGTCACACTGCAGGAAGTGGTTAGAGCATTGAGAAAAGACAAATAAAAATGGGTGTCTGTAATTCTGTTCAGCACTGGGCAAGGCAAAAATTGATTTACTTCTGATGCTGAAGTTGGCCTATTCTGCTGTTATCTGATTTTTTTCTATCATCATCTGAAACTGGCAGTCCTCAGAAATCAGAAATAAGGAGAAGTACATAAAGAAATATCTCTAGATGCTGCTCTTTTTTCACACAAGAATCATCGTGTTTAATGTCTTACATAGCTCCAGTGATGAAAGTACCTAGTGACTGTTATATTAAAAGCAAAGCACGTGCACCCTTCATAAAATAGCTAGGCCAGAAGTACCTAATAGAAAAAAAACCCCATCAGTGCCAGGTAGGCCAGAAGTATCTAAGGGTATGTCTACACTTGCAGCCTATTTCGGAATAGGGCTGCAAATGTAGGCATTCGGAATTGCAAATCAAGCCCGGGATTTAAATATCCCGCGCTTGATTTGCATCTTCCGGCAGGCGCCATTTTTGAAATATACAAGCCGGAATAACTGCCCGCGTCTACGCGGCAGTGAAACGGGCATTCAAATAAAGCCCTATTTCAACTACCTGTTATTCCTCCTGCAATGAGGTTTAACAGGTAGTTCGAAATAGGGCTTTATTTTGAACACCCGTTTCACTGCCGCGTGTAGACACGGGCAGTTATTCTGGGCTTGTAAATTTCAAAAATGGCGCCGGTTGGAAGATGCAAATCAAGCGTGGGATATTTAAATCCCGGGCTTGATTTGCAATTCCGAATGCCTACATTTGCAGCCCTATTCCAAAATAGGCTGCAAGTGTAGACATACCCTAACAGAAAAAAACCCCACCATAGTCAAAACTAAACAACTTTTAGTCAGAAACCCAGCTGAAAAAAATAGCCTTTCAGTGGGGGTGGAAGATACTGAATTCACAGTATGACTTATTTAACAAATTTCAAGACTTTCTTTATATGACAACCCCTGCAATCTGAAGTCCCTAAGGTAAGGGACCCACAGCCAAACTCTGTATTGTCACAGAAAATCTACCAGCCACAAAAGCTTTGAGCAATGAAGTAACAGAGCTCTTAGAAACAACACGTCTATAGATAGAGCTCTTGGGCAGCATTCTTCCTGTTTGTCGTTCTATACATCTGTGGCAGGGATGGCTTCTGCAGAGCCCACCTTGGGACTTCTCCTTCTGCAACAAGTGGGTCTTCTGCCTTTCGGTCCTGCTCTCTTCCTCCAGGCTTTCTCTGTGGAGGGCCAGCTCCTGCCAGGTCTGCTGGACACTAAGGCTATGTCTACACTTGCAGGTTCTTGCGCAAGAACATCTTGTGCAAGGGTTCTTGTGCAAGAACTCTTGTGCAAGAACTCTTGTGCAAGAACATGTCCACACTGCCATGTGCTTTTGCGCAAGAGCATCCGTGGCAGTGTGGACGCTCTCTTGCGCAAGAAAGCTCTGATGGCCATTTTAGCCATAGGGCTTTCTTGTGCAAGAAACCCCTGCTGCGTGTCCACACTGCCCTCTTGCGCAAGAGCTCTTGCACAAGAGGGCTTACACTTGTTAGAAAAGAGTGTAGCTCTTGCGCAAGAAGCCCTGTCTTCCAATGCCGTACTGTAAATCTTCTTGCGCAAGAGCGGGCAAGCAGTGTGGATGCTCTGTGGGTTCTTGCGCAAGAACAGCTGTTCTTGCGCAAGAACCTGCCAGTGTAGACATAGCCTAAGGGTTCAAGCTAGTTCACCACTGGCTGGATCCTTATGTCAGGTCTATCTCTAGGATGCCAGACTGAGTTTGGCATTGGGACAATATCTACTACCTTCTCCTCTGCTGGCATACTCTCCATTAAAAGCCAGTCATGGGAGACAACCTTCCCCCTTGAATCTCTAAAGAAGTCACCGCATGCCTTCACAAGTGTGTCTTATAATTGACCCAAGCCCTCTGCTCCCCAACTGATTAGGATCAGCTGGATAGGAATTGGAGTTGCTGATCTCTCACAGGTGAGGCTCAGTCCAACTCCACTGAAGGGCCAGACAACCTTCAACAGCATCCCTTAAACCCCAGCTCTGGCTCAAAGCACTGTACATTCCTTTCAGAAGTCTTCACTCACCATTACACAAGCAAAATATGTACAAATCGGCAATATAAATGCAACTGTACATTTTCACCACAGAACATGAGAGCTAAGTTAAAGTTGGAGAGGCAGTGCAAATCAGACAGCCTATTATAAAGTGAGTAACAATGGATTTATACCTCAGTAGGGAACTTCTTGGATTCCTAACTGCTTGTTACCAGATAAAAACAAATAAGCAAACGAAGTAATAAGTGGTATGGGGTTTGGTTTTGGGAGGAGGTAGATAGGAGTCCATTGAAACATACTTTTATTTTTAAGATACTTTTTAACCAAAAGGGATTTTTATTTTGAAATCTCCGAGCGGTGGTATTTGGGAATTATCTATAGTAAATGCCCATGAGAAAAACAACACTTTAACTGAATTATACTAACATACACATGGCACAAGTCAAGTCTTCCATATCCTAAAACCAGGGAAGCCAAGGGAGTTACTCTAGTTTTGCAATAGATGGAGTTAAAGATTGAAATATTTATGTATATTACATCTTCCAAAACCAAACTTACTTTAAAGCAACCTTTCACTTAAACATTACACCAATGACAGTTCATGGTTTTTTTTTTTTCTCATGACATCATGATGCTAGGCTGCCAGAAGATAGGGTGAGATGTGCATCTTCTGAGCACACCAAAAATTGCCAAATCAATTCCTTCTCAACGAGACAAAAAGCCCTATACTATAGATGTGTGCATTACATTATATTGACATTAAATTTCCTAAAGCCTTTTATAAAGGCTAAATAACCAGAAAGCAAAACACAGTGCTAACTGCAGAGGTTGGTAATGTCACAAAAGAATTCATAACAAGTTATTTGCTTTATAAAGGCTAAAAAAATTTCAAATAATTCTGTTTTGCTTCTAAAATATTTGGAAAAGGGATTATACAGTGAGATGTGGGCCTTAACTACCAGAGTACCACTTGATATTTGCTTTTATTTTATGAGACATTCTCTCAAGTAGCTCTGCTCGAATCTATTAAGAAGAATAAAAGGAAACACTATGTAGAAAAGTGTTTGTAAAATCCTAAGCAATTTCCATAAGTGTGACACTCCACACAATTTGATAGTATATCACATTGATTTTTATGTTTTAAGACAACAATCATTACAATATTATCTGCAGTCTAAGCAGTGGAGCCTAACCTCCTAATTAGGATGAAAAACTGTACCAGTTGCAAACCCAGTAAATCACAGTAAATCAATATTTTTAATAAGGATTAATTTTTAAAAACTCTACAAGGTTGTATTGGAAGTTATGCTCGCATGTCTATTGATTAACATTTGGTATTACATCTCATAAAGGGCCTATTATATAAAGCATCAATCTAAGAATAGTGTTTCCCTTTTCTTGAATATTATTGAAATATTTTTGTACTTCACATTAAAAAGAGTCAAATAAAAGACAGCAGAATACTAGAAGTATAGAGATATACAGAAAGTATATGTTTTACATTAACTCACTACAAAGTAATATAAAGAATACCTCATTTTGTGCTAGACTCACAATACACGATTTAAACAATCTACAGGTAAGCAGAATTTTTGTACTTATTTTCTTGCATGCCAGCACAAAATGTCTTAAATCACTTGATTTGTGAATGTGACAAAGTTTTAGCTCCTGTCATGCAGAAGATAGATCATTTCACAATGACAATAAATAATCAAAACAGTAACTACAAAAGGATTGCACGATAATGTGTGAATGAAGAATTGCTACATTAAAAGAAAAAGGGGGATCATCCACATGCCATTTTGTACTTGTATTAATTTTAAAAAATCAATGTATATTGTGCCAAGTTACTAAGAAGTTGTTAATAAAGCAGCTTCCAAGACATGCCTGGAACACATGAATATGAATTTCTGTCATCCAGAACTATTCAGTGTATCTGATAAGAGATTTCCCTTGTTGCTTCTGATTCCCCTGCCCTCTATTGGAAGCTTTTTTCAGATAAAAAGCCAATTTACCAGGTGTTTTATACCATTTCATGGGGAAAAATGCTTTAAGAATCATAACCAGGTACCACTGAAATATAAATCTAAATGCAAGAGCAGCCTAGCTGGTGAATTTACAGATGCACTCTCAAATCTGTGAATTGATGCTAGGTGGCAGTACTGTGCAATTAAAAGTCAAAAGATTTTTCCTCTCTGACTCATTCCAGGCACATTTCAAAACAAGCATCTTGTACATTCCAAGTAATGATTTAAACAACATACAGTCAGGTATCATATTTTCTTTAATTTGAAACTCTTGAGAACTATATTACTTCAATACAGGTTTCAGAATTAGATTCCCTGCATGCAAAATAGTGCAGGAAGCTGTGGAAAAAAGGTATTTGTTCAGCTCAATACTTCGGACCTCTTTCCCTATGTGTTGCTGGGGAAAAAACACCAAGGTCAGAGAGAGAAGTGGTTACCTTGGTCCTTCTTCTTCCCTTCTATAAACTGCAGAACTGTATGTTTCATAACAAATATCACCGTTAGAAGTAAATAATGTTTTTAAAAATGCGTGATTTAGTTATTAAAATAACAAGAAGTAAAAGTTGGTTTAGCCAATTAAATCAATTACATTCATTTGAATTAGTTACAAAAAGTTATCAAATGTTTCAAAAGACTACATGGATGACATAAATACATATTAAAATTGGATCCAGGTGTCAACAGGGAGCAAACAAGATTAGACAACCAGCACCACATATTTCTTGTCAAGCATTTTCAGAACATTGTTTACTTGTCACAGCACTAAATAGCCCTTGAAAGATAATGTGTGTAGTTCACAGAACCATAAAAATTGAAAAGAGGCTTACCAGGTCATCTTGTCCATCCCCCAACCATCCAGAAAAATGTTTGTGATGAAATATTGTCAGAATGGAAAACTCTGTACTAGGTTTTTGCCTATTTCACACTGCTTACTACCCATGTTGGCAGAATTGCAAATGACAATAATATGCAATAGCATATTCAGCTTATTTTTTTTAAAAGTAGCATTGTTTACATATTAAATAATACACAGGAAGAACCCTGGTTCAAAAACCCATAAGTAATGGGAGATAAGGACTTTTAGTATGATAATAGTACACAGAGTAACATTTGTTCTCATTGTAAAACAAGCACGATATATAAGGGACCTGAGAAGCACTGGACATCTGCATAAAGAAATCGCACACCTCTCCCTCAGATTTTACTAACAACGCACACGCATTTATTGTCACACAAGGCATTCTTATTGTTATATTCTAGTACACCATTCGTGTGTGTGTGTGTGTGTGTGTGTGTGTGTACACACAGGGCAAGGGAAACAAACCATACCAGTTATTCATGGCTAAGTAATAAATCAAATCAGAGAAGTGAAACTGACCATAAAATATAATTCAAGATCCTCATGAGTACATAGCTCCCGTTTTGCAACCTCTGGCTCCTGTTCTGGGTTGGGCTACAACCACACTGATAAATTCCTGTCTCCCCTGTAGGATCATTCCTGTGCAGTAGAAGCTTCCAGTGCCCAAAAAGCAGTTAGGCAACTAATACTGAGTTTTACATTCCACAAGACTCACAATGACCTTAGCTGAGTGGTTAGACCCATGCCTGCAGAATGCAGGAAACCTGGGATCTATGTCCCCTGGTGTAACAAGGGCTCTCACCTCAGGGCTCAAAGTTTGAGGGGAAATGCTGGCCTTCCCCCAGAATAGGTGCCTAACTTCAAGAGTGGGATCACAGCTTTGACTCACAAGCAGAGATGGGCATCTCCTTGCAGTCTGGACTTTGATGCCTCCAGGAATGGGGTAAAGCTTAGTCCAAGGCAACTCAACACACTGCCCTTTCCATGTGGCCCACAGCGCCTTGAGCCGCTTCCCAGACCACCTGCCTGCCTGATTGCTACCAGCTGGCGGAAGGGGGGGGCCAGCAAGAGGCAGCAGAGCCTGCCCAGAAGCAGAGCGGCGCGGCTCTGATAAAAGCTGTGCCTGCTCATGAGCAGAAGCTGCCAGCTGGCGGGAGGTGGCAAGAGGTGGCGGAGCCTCCCCACAAGTGCTGTCACATGGGTGGAAATTGGGTAAATATCAAATTTTACTAATATCAGCAGGACTGACTTAAATGGGGCCTGCATGTTGCGTAGTCTTGCCTTAATCTTTGTATTCATGCCCATCAGTATGAAAGACGCTATTTGCATATATTTGCATAAATATCTGCATACACACACACTATATATATATATATATGCAACCGTGCTTAAGTTGCGGCCCTCGGCATGTACTGTGGGTATCATTGTGGACCCCAGGGCTTCCAAAGTTGAGTAGCCCTGGTTTAGCCTTTTGCATGGGATATCTTAGACTGTACTGGGAGTCTGGGCTTCCAGTGCAGGCTTCTATGAACTGCAGTGATTTTGTAGGCATCCAAAAGTGCGGCACTGGGCAGCTCAGTTAGAACACCTAACTCCTTTTGTGCAACCTGGTCATGGTGACTCTTGCACCATTTCCTTCCCAACTACTTCTGGGGCCCAGCAAGAGGATGTGGCCAAGATTAATTTACTTCCAGCTAACACCTGAACGCTTAAAGGGTGCCTTGGCATGATTAGCAATCAGTGGAGATAACCTTTGCTGGCTGGTGGATAGCAGCTTTAGGATTAGAGAAGGACAAAGTACTCCACAGCTTTGCAACCCCTGTTCTGCAGAGAAAGTGCTCCTCAGCCACAGCTGAACATCCATTCATCAGTTTCTGAGTGTTCACAGCACAGTGCAATGCCATAGCAATGTTCAACTTTGTGCCCATACAACCTTCATTTACGAACATTTAGAGCTCCCAGAAAAGTGGATTAAAATATTTCCACCTATAAATCAAGAGCACCCTTAAAATGCATCACATTTCAGCAGTAGGAATCCTACATCCGACTCTGTATCGTCTGACATCCGGACTAGGAGCTTCCAAACCAGACACAAATAGGATATAATGGCAAAGGTAGAGCCTTAAAAACAAACGTATCCACCAGTCAGAGCTCCTATACTAAAGTGTGGTAAAACAACTTGTGTCAATGGTAACATCAGAAACACAAACAATAAGAACTCCCAACCCAGCCATAACAGCAAATTCAAAAGTATTACAGTGGGGAGTGTTGTTCCAGTCTGGTGTATAAAAGATGCCAAAGCTGCTCTATTTACAGATAAAAATGCTAATTTCTGCTACTCTGAATCACCAGTCTGGAACTTTTAAAATCTGCCCAGCGTCCCCTTAAGGGAGAGAATAGAGAAGGCAGATTACTACTCAGGAACAAGCACTTGATGCCTTATAGAAAAAAAAAAGTTGCATCTGCAGAACAGCAGAGTCAATTCTGTACTGCCTGGAGTAATCTTTTTGTACCCTTGCTGAAAACAACACCTAGCAGACCAAACTGCAAATGTGAAAACTTCTTCCATTTCCTCTTTCCTCATCAAGTGGCTATGAGCTAAGTGGAGTGGTTCCTGACACAGAGGACAAAGGATCCCTTCATTGAATCCAGCTGTTCAAAGCAATCTTAGAAAAGATAGCTAACAAAAGAAGCCAAAGACCAGGGTTAGACTGTAACAATAGTGGGAATTTACCTCCAATGGATCTTCACAGAAGTAAAGATGCAACTGGTCAAATGATACTAAACAGGGTCCTCACACTAGAACAACAACACTGCTACCCAGGACTTATGAAGTTGAATTCTAATTCAGGTAACACTATGACTGGTATGGTGGGCCAGTGGATAATAACCCCACGTCCCAGTTACTTTAGCTATGTTTTCTGTGTTTTGGGGGCATTCACAATATCTATATTTTATATGAACATAGGAAAAATCTTGTGACTATCTGAAACATATATTATATTAATCAGACAATACAACTAAGGCACGGTGAATTTCTGGAAAGATAATAGCTTGAAGATTTTCTAAGGCTATGTCTACACAGCAGCAAATTTCAGAATAACTGACGTTATTCCGAAATAACAAATTTGAGAATGTCTACACAACAAGCCATTATTTTGAAAAAATGGTGAGCTGGAGGACTTCTTACTCCGACTCCTGTAACCGTCATTTTACAAGGAGTAAGGGAAGTCGAAGGAAGAGTGCTCTTCCTTCGACTTCCTACTGTGTAGACAGTGCCAGAAGCCGAGTTAAGCTACTTTGACTTCAGCTATGCAATTGACACAGCTGAAGTGGTATAGTTTAATTTGACTTTTGCCCTGCTGTGTAGATGTGCCCTAAGAGAATATTTCATGCTAAGCTCATTGTTATTAGAGACCATAAGCTAAACAAGAGAAAGAAAACTGCCTCTTTTCCACAAAAGCTCTTGTTCATTCAATTCAGCATGACAAGTGAAGGGTAGCTTTCAATGGCAGAGTGACTGCACTAGAATGCAAAGGAACTAGGGCTTGATCCAATAGCAAATCAAGATCCTACTTTTATTTTGGAAAGGTATGTTGGTGTTTTATATTAGAGGGAGCTTTATATTTAAGTTGCCTAACACTTTCCGTTATAAAGGAGTCTGGAGAACTAAGCCTCAGCATCTCAGACCTTTGAAATACAGCAAGGAGAGAGCCCAAGGACAACCAAAGTTCCATTTTTTCTTCCCACCACTCCATGAAATTCCATTACACTCCCCATTTCCCTTTACTGGCCTGTACTCCTCGGGGAAGAAAGTGTCATCACATCAACAAACAACATGAACATTCCAAAGTTCCAAGGCTTATGTCACCACCAAAGCAAAAGACACTTCAGTGGGGAACTGCTGAAGAAATTACAGGGGCTAGATCAGTTGTGGGGGAGAAGCAATGGCAGGGTCAAGCTGGTGAGTAGCATATATCCTGTTTGCCCCCAGCCAACACACCAACTTGGGAGTCACCGTATTTGGCAAGAACACCCCAACTGCAGAGGGGAAGAGATGGAAGAGATGAGAAACTTGGGCCGGATCAAGCTTATTACAGCCACACCCTTGGTCCAGTACATACCAGAAGTCCAACGCCCATCTAGAATAATAGCCTTTCTCCACTGCCAGCTAATATACTGAATCTTATCGTTCACATAGGGCATGTCTACACTAGAAATTATTTCAAAATAACTTATTTTGAAATAATAATGCCCAGAATAATTATTTTGAAATAGTGTCTCCACGCTACAGGAAAGCCTTGAAATTAATCCGAGGCAGGCTCCCTAAATGTGAACACGTTACCTCAACTTAGAGCCCTAGGAAGCACTGGGGAGTAATTACTTTGAGTGACTCTGGGTAGCAGTTATTTTCAAATAACTATAACTATTTCCAAATAAGTGATATTCCTTGTGGAAAGCAGAAGTCATTATTTAAAAATAACTATCTCCTTATTTTGACATAACGGGCTTGGTAATATGGACGCTCTGCTTGTTATTTCGAAATAAGGGGAGATATTTTGAAATTATTCCCTAGCATAGACTAGGCCATAGTTGAAGTCTGTGCTGAAGCTTCAGGGTTCAAGCCCTACTGATGATATATAATGGTGGTTTGTAACACCAGTACATAATAGAATGTTTCTCTGGGGTGGGGGAGAAAGTAAAATTCACACATGAAATTAAGAGCTGATTCCTGTAAGGAGCTGAATGTCACCAGCATGTACTATGGGAGCATATGAATAACCCTATCATTTTTCAAGATTTAAATTCTAATGGCAAATCAGATGTCTGGGTAGTTGACAAATATTCCCCCAAAAGGTATATGTGCTTTTGAGTAAGATAGTAATAAAATATTTAGTAGACACTTCTATCCAATTGTTAATTCAATAAAAATCAGGAAGATAGTAGGTTTCTATAATTGTTTCTCTATGGCTGACATAAACAGTCTTTGATCTTATCAATGTATTACATCTTTTCATAAAGTCAGCTTTCTACTTCTGCTCTGTGCTACACTAACATCCATTACGTGAAGTGACAGTGTCTTAATTGAAATGACTTTTACTCCAGTCCATTTCATAAAAATTCATTGTTTTAATCTAGTACATGTAATATTAACAAGAACTAAATGTCTGGTGCCTCTCTTATTTGGTCACTGGCACTCTTCTTCACATGAAAGTAACACTGTTAACAGTTTAGCTTTAAAAAAAACATTTATTATACTTTAAAAATGCTTACAGTATTATAGGTTGGACCTCCCTGATCCTGCACCTTCGGGACCTGACTATCCCAAATGAGGGAATCTAGTGGGCCAGGGAAGGTCCCCTGTTACTGGCCCTCCCACCCACTGGCCCTCCCCATCACTGGCTCTGCTTCAGCCGTGGCTGGTCACCCTACCTCCAACCTCGGCCAGTCCTGCTACCACCAGCCCGGCTGGGCTGCTGGACAGCTCCAGACCCGTCCCTGCTGCCACCTGACATCTCCAGACCTAGCCCCGCTGCCACCGGACAGGTCTGGACCCAAGCCTGCTCAGGCTGCTGTTTGGCTCCGGCACCAGCCCCACTTCTGCTGGCAAGCTCTGTCCCCACCCTAGCTGCCAGACGCTGGCCCTGGCCCCACTGCCGGATGTTGGCCCTAGCCCCGCTGCTACTGGCCCTCGACCAGAAAGGCCTAGATTTGCAAGCTGTAGTCATATACTAATGGACTTTACTGGATCATGGTTTAGAGCATTTCACTTAATTCCTATAGCTGTGAGTTCTGGAAATGAATTGTCATAAAACAGTTAAGGACAACAAAAGAGGTTGTTAACTCTACATGATCATACAAAATAATACCGAGCATAATACCCCAAAATTATATAGACCTCCCCCACATTCTCCACAATAACCAATACAGAGAAGTTGTCAAGTCCGTAGACAGCCCAAAGCAATAAACATGAGTCTGACAGATAGAGGTACAACTTGGCTGGTGGATTAAGTGCAGTAGGATCTCCCTACCTATAAAGGGGACCCTGATGAAACCCCTTACCTTTCTGGGACTGAAAAGGACCTTTTGCCAGCACCAATCCAAATGTGGCAGTATAGGCCATGAAGCAAGGGTATGATCATAAGGATGGAGCCACAGAGTACCTTATATCAATGCATACCAATGTCTCAGATGACCTCAGTATGGGTCTGGATAGAATGGCTAGAGCACAGTGATTGAGTCAACCGTTCAATTGTTATTTTTATCTTCCCTTTTGAAAGAGGGGATTTGACTTAGTCAGATACAGTTCCTTCAGTAAATTATTTACTCACACACAGACAAACACACCCACTCACAAACAAACATAAACAAGAAAACTGACAACTCATTGACACATTTGTCTTAAAGAACCGAGAAGGAAGGAAAGTGTCTATTTTTAACAACTCGGCTGTTATAATGATGGGATAAAGGTAGGGCAGGGCCTCTCCCCAGATTCCAAACACTATCCCCCCCCCCCACACACATACAGATGCTTGTATGGGGGTGCCTAATCCTTTAAGAAGGTTTTGGTCTCATTACAGGCAAGTAAGGCAACAGAAAACAGTTTTTTAACTCATTCCTCTTTTCTTAGGCTCCACTGCCATCATTGTTTTTGAACCTGACATGCGCACACATCTCTCTTGCCCACAAATCAAACCTTGAAAATAATCAACTGAAAAGGAATTTTGAAAGACACACGTAACTTTTGTAATAACCTTAAATATAGCTATTACTAATACAATATCAATACTTTAAATCCAGGCCTCCAATTTCTATAACAATATTGCACCAATCAAATTTAAAAAAAACCACCTTTGCTATATGACACTTGGTTTGAAATTTAGAACTCCATTGGATCTAGTATAAGAATATGGGGTACACTTTGTAAGACACTGTTCTTTTGGTAGGTGAAGCTGAGACTTGAAAATAACATTCCAGATATGGTAGTTACTAGATTAGAGCTACAGATGTATTCTCCACACAAACTCAATTACACAAGTTTTAAGTAATGTAAGACCCAGAAGATTCAGATGTATTTTACAATATTAGCATATAAAACTTTTTCATTCATATTTTTTAAAAGTGGGAATGGCTATAGTCAGCACTTCTTTTCAAATCATGGTGGCTACAACAGTCCCAGCCCCTCTGTTAAGTTGCTGGTTGAAGAGTTTTGACAGTTTTACCCTACATCTTTTTATTTAGAAAGACTTCTAATCCTGAAACTAGTTCTTTGTTTTAAATCAGAGATGTATTGATTACCTGTGAGATAGAACGCAGCTCACTGGTGGCTGAGTAGGGTATACACCATGGAATTAGGACAGTTAAACACTGCAATCGATCCTCTCATTCTACAGCCACTGCTGCTGCAGCAAGCAGTTTCTCTAAGCTATTAATTTTATTATTAGCACACCTGGAGACATTGTTTCCCTGAGGGAAAAGCAATTCAGCTGTGTGTGCTACAAAGACCAGTGGCATGTGATCAATGAGACAGCTGGGATTGCAAGGTTTCTAAGCATCTCTTTCCATTGGAATTCAGAGTGGGTGTGACCATGCAGTTGGTAAAACAGCAATGATGCAGAGTTATATTGCTCCCATTTTCTCTTTTCTCCAGGTCATCTCATTTACAATTAACCCCTTTTAAACAAGTTCACAATGTTGCAAGATAAAGTCACTGAAAGTACAGAGTCTAGGGCTATGTCTACACTATAAGGTTTTTGCGCAAAAACCTGGGGAGCATCCACACCTCAAATGAACTCTTGTGCAATTAAATGGGCAGTTAAACTGCAGAACAGAGGGCTTTTTCCACCATAGGTAAACCTCCTTTTCTGAGGCATAACTGCTTTTAGTGCTACAGCTATTGCACAAAAAGGCAAGTGTGGACACTCCAGAGGTTTTTGCACAAAAACCTTGTAGTGTAGACATAGCCCTAGACTCTTTCTGGTGCTCTGATGGCCATTCACAGAATGGCCATCAGAACTTTCTTGCACAAGAGCAACCAGCAGTGTGGATGCTCTCTTGTGCAAAAGCACATCGCTTTTGCGATGTGCTTTGAGGTGTGGCCGTGCTCTTGAGCAAGAAGTTTTTGCACAAAAACTCTAGTGCAAAAGGCTTCTTGTGCAAGAAGCCTGTAGTGTAGACGTAGCCTCGGAAACAAATATTGTCTCAAAATTTGGCAACTGAATAGTGGTTATGGATTTTGTCAACAGTATTGTGTCCAAGCTTTCCTCTAACCATGAGTTTTCCTTCAGTACACCTGATATCAACCCAATGCCAGCAACTACCATTTTGCTCCTTGAACCATTAACGTCCCCCTTTTCTTCTACAATAATTAGGAAACGTGGCTCATTCCTGGGGATGAGGGGCATGGATCTACGTTCATATCAGACTCTGCAGCAGTACCCAGCCCAGGCCAGGGAAACTAATGATCCATCCAGCAAACCACATTTGATGATTAATCTTGCTCGCATGCCACACGAGGCGTATTGTGAAGATGCTAAAAAGTCCAAGGGGACAGTAAATCAGCAGTCTTTAAAAAACAGTGCCAACCCCATACTTGAGACCAAAATGGACAGAGGGGAAAGACTGAGAATTACATTTCTCTAATCACTGAATTATCTTGGGCAGGAATATGAAACAGAGGACTGTGCCTACTGTGCCAATAGTTCATGATTCCAACTTTGATGATTTTCATGTGTGGGAGGAGAGAAGATAAGAACTGGATAAGGGTCATGTTTGTTAAATTTGCCATGGGATCACACATATTAAAATTCACAGCTCAATGAAAATATTTGAAATTAGACTCTTATATCATGCAGCATGCTACAGGAAAAGGACTAATTAAAAGTTTCTGAAACAATTACTTTTATTTCATAGGGATGTTGACAATCAGAACGAAATGAAAATTAAACAGTAAATTGAAGCAGCACAATGTTAGCTGTAGTTGACTTTATTTTCCATTAGCTATTGAACTTTTTGTTGTTGTTACAGCCCTTTTGAAAGTTATACTTGGTTTATTATGCTGTGATTCCAAAATTTAAGATAAAGATTAATACATTTCATTATAAATCCAATTGTGACCACTCCCAGATTCATCTGAGGAAGGAGTAGGGGAAGTAGGTATTTATATATAAAATGTATTATATATAGTCACTGCCCAGAAGGGAATTATTTTTATTAGTAGAATAAGATTTGTGCATAAAATAGAAAAGCCATATTATGAGGTTTTGTGAAAGTATTGTTTTTCCACTTTTTTAATTGCTCTTTTTGTGCTTCATTTATAAATTAAAAATAGGACTGAATAAGCTTAATGAGAATCAAATCCTCAGTGAAAACTAGCATAGAGAGATATTTTTACCCACATTAGACAAGTTTGTGAAAGGAAAAGAAACTCATCTGATGCTTCACATAAGTTCCAAGCTCCACTAAAATAGTAGCAGAGCTTGAAATTCTTTGAGTACCAGCACTTGAATACAACCCTAGCTGAAGTGAGAAACAAAACCGGTAGTCATTATATTTATGGATATTCTAAAACATGCACAAGTGCGGGCACAGGCGCGCGCGCACACACACACACACACACTTCTCCATTAAAAAGGAATTGTTAAGAGAATCCACAGACTGAAATCATTATCAAGAGAATGTTGAATTTGAGACATATAGAAGCAGAACCAAAGTCCAATGAAAGCAAGAGTGGACTTTCTATTAATTTCAGGAGGTTTGGATTAGACCCGTGTTGCTTTTTTAAGCCCAACAGCCCTGCTTTTATGAAACATGGACACCTTTAACTCACAGGTTACGTTTACACTGCCGGTTTTGCAGGCAGTGAGTATGCAAATGAGGCACGACTTCGCATATTGCCACACCTCATTTGCATAATGTATTCAAGCCGTTTTTGCACGAAGGGTTTTTGCAGGAAAAAAAGTAGTGTGGACATTTTCTTTTTGCGCAAAACCCCTTTTTCCTGCCAGATGGGTAAACCTCCTTTTTGGGGGCATATGGATCTGGCAGGAAAGGGGTTTTTGCACAAAAAGAAAACCAGGGACAAGAAGGTGCAAGGATTACCGGGTAGTGGCCCAGGGGAACAGGAGCAGTAAAGAGGGAGTGAAGGAAGGCAGGACAAGGTTGCTGCCAGAGGGTTTGGACTCAGAGTAGTGGGTGAGCCTGGGCCCCTCCCTTCCCTCTTACACCACATCTAGCCACCACAGAGCACAGTCTTTATAGACGATGACTTGCCCCAGGGGCGAGGAGCTAGAACTTGGCTGCAGATGGCCACAGTGCCAGGTGTATGACTGAGAACTGCTGATACCCCTGGAAGGGGGGGGGCAGAATGCAGTGGTGGCCACAGCTGGAGGGCAGTGTCTCCTGGCCAGAGCCTGCCTCTGACACCCCAGCCTCTTCCTTCCCCAACTCTCTGCCCCCCACCATCAACATACTCAAACCATCTGCCCCCCCTCCTGCACCCATACCCCCTCCCAGATCTGGCACCCCAATCTCCTGCCCCAGATCACAAACCCCTCCTGCCCTAGGTCACATCCCAAACTCCTGAATTCTAGTCCTCTGCCCTAAGTCACAACCACCTCCTTCACCCAAACTGCCTCCCAGACTCCATTCTCCCTCCTGCACTCCAATCCCTTTGCCCCAAGTTCCCTTCTGCACCCAACCTCCATCCCAGACCCTGCATCTCCTCCATTAATATCATGGGAAAATGCAGCCCTCGACCACTTTCCAAAATCTTGGGGTGGCCCCCTGTGAAAAATTATTGCCCTCCCCTATCCTAACATAACCGATGAGGGGTGCAGATAAATACACTACATGTACTTCTAACTGTTCAAGCTGGATTCTGCACATTTGAGTGGCAACTGGCCATCTCCATTAATCTATTAAATACATACTGACAAATTCAGGGAAGGCTTTCCAGTATAACTGATGCATGTAAAGGATACAGAGCCTACCTCTGATCTGCACCTGTAACTTTCAAACAGTACTGGAGACTAATTCCTGTATCTGATATACATTGGAAGGTTTGGTGTAGGTTATATCATACATGCAGAAAACAAACAGTTGAAATCATGTACTCAACATAAATTCTGCATATCTATTGGCAATGTCTGTACATCCTGAAGGAGATGGTGGGTAGGGATATTGGAGTAGGGCTGTGGTCGATGAAAGCTTGCAGTCAGATAATGAAACTTGATGAGGTGGCATTGGACCAGTGCTACAGACAAACTTAAACCAGCTTTTGTGCATTTAATGTAGATGTAACTAGATCAATTTTAAATCAGTTAGTTACACCAGTGTAAGTTTGTTTAATATGAACAAGGTTATATTTGCAACCTTAATTAGCAAACTGTGAAGTTTACCATTCGGCAGAGGGTCAGCAAAAGTTCTGTGCTCTGCACAACTTAAATCCACAAAACAGTACTTCAGGGGTACCAAGTATTGCACAAGCTTCCTACAGGAGAATATATTTCATCAATTAAGTGTTGGGGGGAGAGGGGGTAGCAGTGTTAGTCTGTAACTTTAAAAAACAACAAGTAGTGGCACCTTAGAGACTAACAAAAATATATATATAGTATCATGAGCTTTCGTGGGCAAATCCAACTTCAGATGCGCCTGAGTGTCTTGTTGTTTTCATCAGTTACGTTTGTTTATGTACAAAGTAGTGGAAAGTGTGTGTGAGGGAAAATGGAACAATAAAACTTACACTTCCTCCACAACAGACTCCTGACTAAAGCTAGTAAAAGCACTTCAAAATCTAGTACAGTGCCATCAATTTCAAAACCAGTTTTAATTTTTCCTACTGTAAGACTCCAGAAGATGATATTATAAAAAGGATATTCTTGTCCAATGTTAGAGTTAAGAATAAAGCAGTTATTGAGAATCATAGTGATGTGTAATTTCATCCCTTTATTCTGTGTGCAACTTCTTTTCTAGAAACTTATTTGTATTCAGAAAATGCTTACAGATTTTTTACATAAATATTTCAGATGGCTGTTATTCATGAGCTGTGCATTTTGGTCATTTACAGTGTTTGATTGTTAAATAAATTCCATGGTACTGTTTCTGCTAAAAAAAGTGGACTTCTGAAAGTGACTGGACTTGTTTAAGAGCAAATACCAATGTTGACATGCAAACCAAATGTATACATGAAGAAGAGCATTACCATAGCACCTGTGGGAATAAAGGTCTGTTCACACCAGTGTTCATGAAGAACAAAGATTATCCCACTTTGTAAGGAACTATGAGATCTAAAGGTGAAAAGCATTATGTAAACAAAATATTTGTATTACTTCTTCATGCAAAGCACTTTATGAGATACACACATTCCCATCAACCATTCTTTGGAACCTTCACTGATTGGCAGCACAGAATATGCATAACAAAATCTTGAATAATTGTGAGTTACATTCTCAATCAGATATGAAAACATAGGAAACAAAAATTTTGTATTGTAATCAGCCAGAAAGCACAATATCAATTACTTTAAAGCATAACATGAAGAAATAAGGCTATACAGGAATTTCAGTCCCTGTTAACTAAAAGAAATTAAGGTCTCAAACAAAGCTTTTTGTTGTTTAGTTTTTACTGTTTAAGTGCCTGATATTTTCAAAGGTAAATTACTAAGAGTACAAGGAGCTCTCATCTGCCTCCATCATGGGCTGCATACATAGAGTGCTACAAAGCAATTCAGGCTTTTCTTACAGTGCTGCAGCATCCAGCACAGACCAGCATTGGCCTAGAGAGACTACCCGCTAGTAGGCAAGAGGCTATTTCAGTCTGCATACCCATTTAACCACAGGCCTCTTTGAGCACTGACTGCCAATTATGCTGGATTTGGTGTCATACAGCAGGTCTGTGATCCAGTTTATAGTACATTAGGGACTCAGCAGAGACCACCAAGTTGATTTGACAAGGTTCTTAAAGCCAGAATAAACAAGTTAACACAAGAATGATTCTGATGAAGGGAAGATTGGAGCCAAGCTCCTACGGATTCAAGATTACTGAATAATCAACTAACACCTGCCTTTCAGAATACTTAAATAACATCTCTTCCATGCTGTTTGTAACAAAACATATTTTTCTGGTTTGCAGAGCCCAGTTAAAAATCAAAGTCTCACAATTTATGTTTGAGAAGAAATTTTCTTCAAACTGTGGCCACAGTCTTTGAACTAAAATATAACAACTTTCTTACAGCCTTTTTGATGTATCCTACTTCAATACATCAGGTCCTGCTTACAGAAGTCCCAAAATCTAGGCTAGCAATAGATGAGAAAGGCTCAATATGTAAGTCATGCTTTCAAAGCCACAATAACCCAATTTCACGGCCCAATTTCACTGGGCTCCCTCTGCTGTTCTATATTCTCTCCTCTGTTTCCTTTTGTGATTGTAGAAACTCCAAGCCTGGGACAACATTCTCTCCAGTCCAGTTGCTGGTATTGTTAACAGCACCTTCCCACAACGCCTAACAGAGAAGACAACCACATCTTGAACCTATCTTCAGGTTCTCTCTTAAAGAACTTAGATGCATAGAGGTATGTTACAGTAACTCAACCAGTTCAGTCTGTTTTAAGTACCAATCTTTTC
Source organism: Rafetus swinhoei (assembly GCA_019425775.1). Taxonomy (NCBI): domain Eukaryota; kingdom Metazoa; phylum Chordata; order Testudines; family Trionychidae; genus Rafetus; species Rafetus swinhoei. The sequence continues at coordinate 33,748,140 of CM033428.1, read as the reverse complement.
CTGCCTAAGGCTATGATCCTGCCAGCATTTTCACATGTGCTTAACTTTAAGTAGAATAGGAATATTTGCGCTTAAAGTGAAGTGCAAGTATAACAGTATTTGTAGGGTTTGGAGACTAAGAAATATTACAATGAATAAGGAAAATATGTTCTTTCCACAATGTTATACAGGAGACTTTCGCGATTCACATAATTGCTATTTGCAAATCCACATATTCGCAGGTCTTCTATCCCAACCCGGGGGAAGGGCAGCGGAAGCCGTGTGCTATGGGGAATCCATTGTGGCTCTCAGCCCTGGCAGTGAGTTCCCTGTGCCTGCCTGGAGTCACGAGGAACTCGCTGCAGCTGCTAGCAGGCAGGGTGTTTCCCATGGCTCCCGACAACTACGGTGAGTTTCCCATGGCTGCCAGGAGCTGCAGTGAGTTCCTTGTAGCTACCCGGAGTCACAGTGAGTTTCCCGCGGCTTCTGGCCCCGTGGCAAGTTTGGCCACTCACCGCTGGGGGCCGGGAGCCATGGCTCCCAGTATTTGCAAATTTTGCCATTCACGAAATTAGAAATTATTTCCTTTGCTGTATATAGAACATTTGTCTCAAATCTTCTTTATGGTTTTTGCATAGTATGTGGCCCTATCCAAAAAGAGGAATTGAGAAAATCTTTAAATACTATATACATGAAGGATATTTCTTATCTAGCATACAGATCATTTAAAGCAACCAAATATACCTAGCTGTTCTTAAGTGCACACACAATACAAAAGCGGAAGTCTGTGAACATCAATGATTTATTTATCAATCTTGGGAGGGGAAAATGATCCCAGCCTGATGCAGATGACACTTTTATGAAATAGTAAGAGAAAATTTCAAATGAAAAACTTTGAAACACCTTGAGATTTCACTTAGATTAATAAAGACACTTTCTACATCTCTGTCTCTCTCTCGCTCTCTCTTTCTCTAATTCCACCTTGTTTTTAAAATCTCCACTGATGAACCTCAAATTATGGTAGCAATGGATAGAATCCCAGCATTTTTTACCAGTGTGTTGCCCAACTTGAGACTCCTTGAAAAGGCCTGATTATCAGTACTAGGTGCTCCTGAACATGGGCAGTCAGTGAAGGCAGGGTTGGGTCAGGCAAGCCACCAGCCCCACATCCAGCCCCGCCCCTTCTGCTAGGCCCCACCCCTTCCCTGCCCCCCGGGGGGGGGCAGCACGCTACGTGCATGCTCCCCCCTGCCAGCCACGGGGAGAAGAGGGGAGTGGGTGCATGCTCACTGCAGCCTCTCCAGCGCACAGTGGAAGGCGCACTGCACTGCGTGGCCCGGCTGAGCCCAGCCCACTCTCTCGAACACTGGGGGAGGGAGGAGGCTGGGCCGGGCCAGGCCATGCGGAGCACTGGGGAAGGAGGTGGCAGGGCAGGCTGTGGCATACGGTCCGGTCCGGCCCAGCCACTCCAGCCCTGGAGCACTGGGGGAGGGAGGAGGGTACGCCATGCTGCCAGGCCTGGCCTCCCCAGTCCTGGAGCACCGGAAGGGCAGGCACTGAGGTCAACAACACTACGCCCCCAGAACTCCTATAGTAAGGGCTCAGGGGTGGGCGGTGAGTGTGAGCAGGGCTAAGCCTGGTGATTTGGGAAGGAAGAGCCTTCTCCCACCTTACATACCCGATGCCCATGCTCCTGAAAATCATGTCCCTTTGATGTGTCTCAAGTTGAAAAGTTGAGGTACATAAAATCACCAGTCCCTCCTGAAAAGCTTTGGCTCTAGTGGAAACACTGCCATACTTTTGCCCTGAGTGATCCTTAATTGTGGCATGTGAAGCCTTTGCTGACCTTACTTCCTGAACATTTCACCCATGATCTCACTGGGAGTTGTACATGAAGAAAGGAGGATAGGGCCAATCTATTTTTATTTAAGTTTAGATCACATTTAATGATCATGAAAGTAAGGGAGTAATAGCATTTGCTTGACGTTAGGAGGTATTTTGATTGCCCTTAAGTCTTAATTACCACCTGACTGGCAACAACCCAGCTAACCTTAACTATGCAGATTCTGCATCACGCCATAAAGCAAAAGTCCCTCTGTGGTCAATGGGAGTTTTGCTTAACTGAGGACTGTGGTAATTTGTCCCTGGATCTGTTGATACATACCAAACTGTCATGCGTTTATGTAATAGGAAACAGAATGTGATAATTACATTCATTTTGTTTATTAAGCTGGGATTTGAACTCAGGATTGCTAAAAGCACTAATACCCAGGAAAAAGCAGTGAATTTAATGTTCCAGTCTCATGTACTATTATTTGCCACTTTTCCGGGATGAAATAATGAAAAATGACTATAGCAAAATGAATTCAAAGTGTCATCCTGGAAAATGGAAGAAAACTGGAACCCATGCCAAAGACAAGTAAATCCTTTAAAGTTTTCATTAAACTTGTAGGGGGGAGGGATAGCTCAGTGGTTTGAGCACTGACCTACTAAATTCAGCATTGTGAGCTCAATCCTTGAGGGGGCCGTTTAGGGATCTGGGGCAGATCTGTCAGGGATGGTACTTGGTCCTGCCTGAGGGCAGGGGATTGAACTCAATGACCTCTCAAGGTCCCTTCCAGGTCTATAAGATAGGTATATCTTCATATTGTAATAAATAATACAGTGAGAGTTTTGTTATCCAGCACTCATAGGCATTAAATGTGTGGAATAACAAAGCTTATTGATCTGCCCCAACTCCTATCAGCAGATCCATCTCCCAGCAGTTCGGGACAGGCTAAGGCGGAAGGAGGTGCCTGCTGATGATGTCACCTGGCAGTGCTGGCTGTCAGAAGTCGGACAGCTGGACAGGCGGGAGTCAGGTGCACCTTTGAAGGTGTGGCAGTATTGTGGCTGGGAGCAATGCTGGTTAGTAAAGTTTTCTGGTTAACAGAGTGCTGGATAACAAAGCGTTCATTAATAATATACACACTCTGCCATTTGTTGGCTTCCTCTTTGTTGTGAGTTGTGATTTTTATGAATAATGCAAAGCTTGAAATGAGCCAGACAAACATGCAGAAATCTAAGAAACGGAAATTAAGAGGCAATTGCTTTTGAAGTCTGTTAGCTGTTCTGACAAACCAGGTTGCCACTGCCACACAGACTTGGAGTGGAGAGAGAGGTGTTAATAAGAAAAAATTATTGGCCAAAGAAGTTGCAGATCATCATGCAAATGAAACAGACAAAACATATAAGGCACCATGCAAAAATAAAACAGATGCAGGGAAGGCGTTTCTCTGGTCCCCTGATGAGGCTTATAAATCTTCAAAGAAGTCAAGGCACTTGGTTAACTAATGCCATTTATCAGCAGGGAAGCCAGAAGAGGGGCATGTGAAACCCTTATGCACAAGCTTAATTCTACTCCTACGAGTAGTCCCAGTGACTTTAATGGGACTGCTCGTGCCTTGGGTTTGCAGTGCCAGGGCCTAAGTGTTTTACATATTGTGTAGATGGTTGCTTCATAAAAATGTTCCTGGAACCAATTCTGTTCAATTTATTCATAAATGATCTGGAGAAAGGGGTAAGCAGCGAGGTGGTAAAGTTTGTGGATGATACTAAACTGTTTAAGATAGTCAAGACAGAAGCAGACTGTGAAGAACTTCAAAAAGATCTCACCAAACTGAGTGATTGGACAACAAAATGGCAAATGAAATTTAATGTGGATAAGTGTAAAGTAATGCACGTTGGAAAAAATAACCCCAAGTATACGTACAGTATGATGGGGGCTAATTTGGCTGCGACAAATCAGGAAAGAGATCTTGGAGTTATCGTGCATAGTTCCCTGAAAACTTCCACACACTGTGCAGTGGCGGTCAAAAAGGCAAATAGGATGTTAGGAATTATTAAGAAAGGGATAGAAAATAAGACACAGAATATCTTACTGCCCCTGTATAAAATTTTGGTACGCCCACATCTTGAATACTGTATACAGATGTGGTCTCCTCACCTCAAAAAAGATATTTTGGGTTCAGAAAAGGGCAACTACAATGATTAGGGGTTTGGAATGGGTCCCATATGAAGAGAGGTTAAAGCGACTGGGACTTTTCAGTTTAGAAAAGAGGAGACTAAGGGGGGATATGATAGAGGTATATAAAATCATGAGTGGTGTGGAGAGGGTGAATAAAGAAAAGTTATTTATTAGTTCCCATAATAGAAGAACTAGAGGACACCAAATGAAGTTAATGGGTAGCAGGTTTAAAACAAATAAAAGAAAGTTCTTCTTCACACAGTGCGTAGTCAACCTGTGGAACTCCTTGCCAGAGGAGGCTGTGAAGGCTAGGACTATAACAGAGTTTAAAGAGAAGCTAGATAATTTCATGGAGGTTAGGTCCATAAAAGGCTATTATCCAGGGGGATAGAAATGGTGTCCCTGGCCTCTGTTTGTCAGAGGCTGGAGAAGGATGGCAGGAGACAAATTGCTTGATCATTGTCTTCGGTCCACCCCCCCTCTAGGGCACCTGGTGCTGGCCACTGTCAGCAGACAGGCTACTGGGCTAGATGGACCTTTGGTCTGACCCAGTACGGCCATTCTTATGTTCTTATGTTCTAACTGTCTTTCACTCAGTAGCCTTGATGGTGGCCAGATGGTAAAAACAGTCAACAAAAACTTTTAAAGAAACTTTGATGCCTAATAAAGTATATTTGATATCTGAGCAGATATTTAGAGACACCATAATTTATTAAAGGTATTCATTATAAACCCTTTCACATTTACGTTGAACTCAAAATATGACTGATTTCATTTTGTCTGGTGCCCTGTTGTACTAAGGTACACTGGAAAATGAAGCGCCAATAACATATCAAAGAAATAATCATTTATGTGTTATTTATTAACTGTCTCTACTCTTCCTGGAGGGCAGGGCATGCAGAAAATCCTGCATATAGGAAAGAAAATACTTGGTCCATAGGAGCTATTGCAATACAGATAATAAATAAATAAAATAATAGTAGCAATTAACAATAGTCAGTAGTTACTCACCTGGGTTATAATGAGACCTGCTTCCTTCCCCTCCTCACATAGTTCAATAGCATATTCAGAGACTGGATTTCAAAGCATTCTCTAATGCTCCAGAATCATGTCTCCTTTGAGGAAAGGTGTAAGAAGTATAATTCTTACAGAAAATGTTAAAAGTGCTGCACTGTATAGCAAGTTGAGCGTGCATAATACTGAGGGCATAGAACTAAAGTCTAAACTGAAAAGTAGCTGTACGGAGCTAGGATGTTCAAAAGAATGTGGAAGTGGGCAGTGTATGAAAACTATGAAGACTCAGCCTTTTCACAAGATAGCAAAGGAATAACTATAGGAGAAAAAAATCTCCTGCAACTAAATGTCAAGTGGGCATATCAGAGGTACCCGTGGAGAAGCTTAAATGTGCATGCTGGTCATGTTTCCAAATATTTGAAATTAGGTAGCTCTTTTCTTTGTATGCATGTGGTTTGTATAAACTATAGTTAATTTTCTAAGGTAATCTGTCTCCTCACACAATATGTCCGAAGGACCTCAGTCCTAACAGGTAATACCTATGATATTCTACCACTAGGCCATGAGTAAGCATATATTCTTTGCAGTATTTCCCAATAGTGATTAATATTTTTGTGCATAAATGGGACTGGGTTGAGATCACTAATCTAGTCTCTTTTTTCCTCTGGACCCTTGAAGAAAAACAGGATAATACTCAATATAGGTTTTAATATGAGAAAAATACAAATGTACTAATTAGTAAATAGAACACTTAATAAATTAGTGTCGATAAAGCCTTTTTAGGTACTACAATAAACATTATATTTAAGTTCAAAGTAGATTATTGATAATAAACCACCGCTACATTTAAAAAAAATGAATAAGGTGAGACCATCCATACTGAGCAGTCTGAGAATTTGCAGCAACGTCCAAGCTTCACAGTCATTATTGCTGTATAAATTACTGAATTGTTTAAAATAGTTTCAAATGTGTATTGTATATGGATATACTGCCCTTTTTTTCTGCTGGAAAAAATTTCCCTGGAACATAACCTCCCCTTGTTTACATTAATTCTTATGGGGAAATTGGATTCTCTGAACATCGTTTCTCTCAGGAGCATACTGACAAGCAAAATAGGCCTGGGAAATGGGTTGAGAACGGCCCTCCCCATGACATCACCCCTGCGTGGCCCTCAAGCCCCACCCCCTGTGTCATGTGGGGCTGCCTCTAAAGAGCCTTCGGAAACTTCAACTGGTCCAGAATGCGGTTGCTCGAGTTTTAACTAACACTAGTTATATGGAACACATTATGCCAGTGCTTCGGCAGCTGCACTGGCTTCCGGTATGTTTCCAGGCACAATTTAAGGTTTTAGTTATGACCTATAAAGCCTTAAATGAGTTGGGTCCGGGGTATCTGAAGGACCGTCTTCTCCCATTTGAACCTACCCAGGGATTGAGATCAGCTGGGGAGCCTTTGCTTCGTGTTCCCCCACTTGTGGAGATAAGTTTAACATCTACACGGAACAGGGCATTCTCAGCTTTTGCTCCCAGGCTGTGGAATTCTCTTCCTCGGGATATTCGCATGGCGCCAACGCTAGCGTTGTTTTGGCGTCAGGTTAAAGCCACCCTTTTTACTCGTGCTTTTATTAATGTTTGAGTCTGTATGTGTGTGTTCTTCCTCTCTACATGTTTTTAGCTGGTTATGTCCCTCTAAGGTCTCATATTTTAAATTCTCATATTTTAAATTTTTATATATATTTGTATTTTTGTTTGTTTGTTTGTTCTTGTAAGCCGCCTTGAATATTTTAAATAGAAAGGCGGGGTAAAAATATTTAAATAAATAAATAAATAATGTCCGGCATGCGGTGCAGGCGGTGGGTCGGGCTCTGCATGCCGCATACAGCGCAGACGCGGAGCCGCTCGGAGTGAGGGGCAACGGCGTGCGGACACTACGGCCCACTGGATGACGGCCCACCGGGAAATTCCCGGTATCTCGCCGGGCTAGACCGCCCCTGGTTTTTCTTAAGCTATTTTTCAGAATTCAACTAAAATGTTAAGCAAGGAGTTACTGTGCAGCATGCACTTGAATTTCTTTGTTGTAAAAAACACTGTAGATACATTTCCAGCTAGTTGCTGCTTATCACTATTACATGCATGTGTTTTTTTACTTTATTATTTTTACTAGACCTTGGGTCTTTAACTCAGTTAATTTGGGGGGGAGGGGGTTGGGAAAATAAAATAAAAATGTCTATGCTTCATTGCTCTGGAGTAGGGCTGTGGATGAAGGCATCAGTTTGCAGGCTGCCCAGCCCTCTCTCACCACAGCAGCTTAGGGCCAGATAAGAAGTGCCTCTCCAAGCACAGCTGGGGGAAGGGTGCATGCTCCCCAGCCAGAGAGAACAATGCAACAAACTGCACTTTCCCCTCATTCCTTGACAAAGAGTAATAGACAGTAATATTCCCATACAAATGAGGGGAAAGGAGCTTCAGTCACTCACCTTCCTCCCACCTGGGGGGTGGGATGCTCGGGGTTGGGGCAGTTCCAGAGCGAGCAGGGTGCAAACCCCTGGCCAACCCCTTTCACCTGCCTGGTAATTCTGTCTCTTTTCTGTATGGTTTTATAAGCAGCAATCTCCTTCCAGGCACACCCCAATTGCCTGGCACAACCAAACCTGTACCTTGCTTTCAATTATGGTAAGAGGAAGCTGTATACCGAATTTGGTGGTCCTAGCTCTTACCATTTAGGAGGAGTTCTTGAACAAAGGGACAGATAGACACAGTCAGACAGATGTACAAACTCTCTCAAAAATATAGAAGATATAATAGTTACAGTTAGAACTATAAATTATGTAGCAGATATAGAAGAATACATTTCCTGCCACTGAAGAGAAAGTATATTTGGGATAGAAAGTATAATTTGGGATAGAACTGGAAGGGATCTTGAAAGGTATTCTAGTCTAAACCTCTCCACTCACGGCAGGAATAAGCATTATCTGACAGGTTTTTGTCTAACCTGCTCTTAAAAATCTCCAACGATGCAGCCTCCCTAGGAAATTTATTCCAGTTCTTTACCATCCTGACAGGAATTTTTTCAACCTAAACCTCCGTTACTGCAGTTTAAGCATATTGCTTCTTGTCCTATCCTCAGAACTGAAGGATTTTTCTCCCTCCTACTTGTAACAACACAAAGGAGTAACTGTTGCATAGTGTACGGCAGTACTACACAATAGCTAAGGACCAGAAGGGAAGAAATAAACTGCAAGGGAAATTAAGGCAGAATCTAATTACACAAGTTGGAATAGGGCCAAGACACTACATTTAACACCCCTTCTTCCGTGAAGAGTGCCATGGGATTGTTAATGACCACAAGTGGTCAGGACCTCAGTTTTAGATCTCATCTCATAGACAGGCTAATGAGATTTCCATTATTTTTTGCTTTTGTTTAGACTGACAGCAACCATTCTTATACAGCATTTCAACAGAACCTGAACAGAACCAGAACTACAGAGCTGGGCCAAAGTGATAATACATAACTTTTAAGAGTAATCTTTTTTTCAAATCTCAGAACAAGTTTGACAGAACATGTAAATTATCCAAAGTTTATTTACAATCCTTATGATTCTCTCTCTCTCTCTCTCACACACACACACACACACACACACACCCATCCCCCCCCCCCCCGGTGAAATGCTATGGTAGCATTTAACAAATACAAGGTTGAACCTGTCCAATCTGGCAACATTCATGGTCTGGCATGATTTTAGTTAGCCAGGTGCCCACTTATCATGGGTGTGATCAAGTTTCCTGTTGTCCCATAAAGTTTATTTACAGCCACCAGTCCTGGCTCTCAGTGCTCTGTGCTGTTATTTAGTTCTAATTTACCCCCTAAATGTTTTCTAAGAGCCCAGTAAACAGCAGAAGTGTTGATAATGTTACTAGACAATATTGACCTCCTGTGGTCTGGCAAATTCTCTGGTTCGGCACCAATCAGGTCCCAAGGGTGTCAGACTACAGAGGTTCAACCTGCAGTAGAGTATTTTTTTATTATTTTTTAAGAAAATGATTATTACTAATGCTATGCCAGATATACTTAGAGTTCTGGCACATATACATAGAATGAATTGCCTCAACAGTATATATCTTGTTCTACTCCACAAATAATTTAGCTGCAAAAATAATATCTGCATACTTAACCAATAAACCAGGACTGAGACACTGTTTACATAATACACATTAAAGAAATCACATTTGATATACTTGTCCCATTTTTACAATTGGTATAGCCTTTTAATTAGATAGTAAGACTTTCATTTTAATATTTCAGATGAATATTTTCCAGTGAAGAGTGTTAAACAAAATAATAATGTCAAGTCCTTTTCTCTTCCTATTACCTTATCTCAACTGGAACTCACACAGGTATAGCACAGTTGCTGCTTATTGCCCAAGCGCATTACAAGATTAAATGTGCACCTACACTTTTGCTCTCCACCAACTGCACCCAAACAAGGGTAGCCACAATTTGGCCATAAATCTGAAACCTTATATATATTTCAGACCATTGTGAACTTGTGTTGGGTTCAGTTTTATTTTTAACAGATCCATTGATTGGCTTTTGTGTAAGTCACATTCTTAAAGGCATGCACCTTCCTCCAAAGATCTCCAAGCAGTTTTATATGTAGGGCACAAAGCTTCATAACTTGGATATATTTTACTTGTATTACAGATGCCTAAAAGGCACAACCATGTGACATAACTTGTCTAAGGTCACATAGTACATCACTAGTGGAACTAAGAACAGAATTCAAGTTTTGACTTCCAGTCACCATTAGATAACAATGGTCTATGCATTCTACAATATACAGCGTTTTTTTTTTAATTTTATGTGTCCCAGTAGTATAGACTTGTCTTGAAAGAGCACAGCGTTCACAAATAGTTATTTGAATTCAGATGAACAAACCATGCCAGTTACAAGATCAAGAACACATATTCCTGTTCATCCAGAAATATAATTTATGCCATCATGTGCCTAAAGTGTCCGTCTGCTATGTACGTTGGACAAACGTCTCAGACACTTCGCTAAAGAATCAATGCACACAAAACAGACATAAGATTCTCTCACAGAGAGAAAGCTGTTGCTTGCCATTTCAGCCAGACTGATCATTCCCTCAATGACCTTAAAACATGCATATTACTTCAAAGAGACTTTAACTCCAGACTTCAACGAGAAGCTTCAGAATTGTCATTCATGCTTAAATTTGACACTTTATGCATGGGTTTAAACAAAGACTCTAATTATCGCACCCATTACAAAGATAGCTTCCCCAATTATCACCCCTAATGTCATTACCTCACAGAAACTTCCCCTATTATCACCCCTATGTCATTACCTCACAGAAACTAACCTTCCCCCCTCACCCCCACTCTGTTCTAAAATTTGTTTTGTCAATTTCACATGTGTTCATTTTTTTGATTGTATCACTTTGGTATATATGGTTGTGCCGATTTTCTTCCACATATTGATCTGAGGAAGTGGGTCTGGCCCACGAAAGCTCATCACCTAATAAACCATCTTGTTAGTCTTTAAAGTGCTACGTAGTTCTGTCTTTTGTTTCAGCTACACCAGACTAACGCGGCTGCATCTCTATCACTATTCCCTTTTTAAGAATCCTTTTCCTTGAGTTTCCTTGACTGTGCTTTCCTTTCTCTCCTCTTGCTAATAGATAATTCAGGGTCACCTTCAGTGAATTCTGCTCCATCCTCACAACCCCATTTGTATTACCCAAGTGTTCATCCTTAGATCCTTCCTCTTTGTCAGCCCTGGGTAACCTGATCTGTTCTCATAGGGTACGTCTAGACTACAGGCTTTTGTCGACAGAGGCTTTGTCGACAGGTATTGTCGACAAAGCTTCTGTCGACAAAGAGCGTCTAGACTACATCCAGTTCTGTTGACAAAGCAAGCTGCTTAGTCGACATGAGAGTGTAGACACAAAGGACAGTGTAGATGCAATAACGCCTTCTGTCGACAGAACTCTGTCGACAAAAGGCGTTATTCCTCATAGAATGAGGTTTACCGCCATCGACAAAACTGCCAAAACGTTATGTCAACAGAACTCGGTGGTAGTGCAGATGCAGGTATAGTTTTGTCGACAAAAGTCCACTTTTGTCAACAAAACCCTGTAGTCTAGGCACACCCATAGTGTCTGTTAGCACCTCTATGCCAATAACTCTACAAGCTGCCTTTGTAGTCTTGGCCCATTCTTCGCTCTTGCCCAACCTCTGGATCTAATTCAAACATACAATTATAAAACCATAACAAAAATGGGTTATTAACTCTTCCTTCTCCTTTTTTAAACCACTTCTTTGTCCTTTACCTTCAAGTTCTGTTATAATTTATATTAAAACATTTTGAGAGAGGTGATGTCTTTTAAAAAATTGTAAACTGCAGTAAAATTATGTTTTATAAATATATAATTAATATATATATAATTGTATATTTTAAAATAGAATGTTTAATAATCATATATATTATTAATAATTTGTTATTCTGTTACATTATATAATATTGACAGCAATAATAATTACTACCTAGACAATTATTTACTTATTCCATATTGTGAAGCACCATTATACTTCTGTTCAACATTCAGTTAAAATTATGCGAGTAAATCACGAATGTTGCTGTCATTTATCAGATAATTCTTCATAACAGATGTACTTCCTAAATACTGTATATTTCATTCATATGAAATGAATATACCAAAGTCTTTTTTAATCCACCTGTTGTCAAAGTAATGGGAAAAATACAAATACATTACTCCCAGTGCACTCAGTGCTTTTCTTATGATTTCTTAGTCTTGAAAGGACTTTTAAAAAATAAATCTTTATCATATGAAACAAACAGAATTCAATGCATTAAGTCACACTTTAGTATCAGGGAATTATCCATCTGCAGTTCTAGCTATTCTAGAGAACAGTTACCTATGTAAACAATTTGTTCATCACTGCTCCAAAACCAATGTAATTCACTATTTTCATTACACCTAAAGTCAGATTCATGGCATATTTAATGTTTGTTCAAGTTATTCATTATACTATCTTTTTATGCAAAAATATGTAAGATTGAAATATTCACAGAGGTAAACCAGAGGGGATCTTTAAAATGCTATTTCTCCATAGATTCTGCTTGACCTATTTGCAGTTACCACTGGACTTATCCCATCGTAATCATGAATATCCAACTGAAAACAGCACATACAAAAGGGTGACATATTGTGGTTAAGACACAAGCTTGAAAATCTAGAGATCAGTGTTGTGTTCCCGAGTCACATTTCTGATGAAACCCTGTGAAAGTCACTTTACTTCTATGGGCCCTAATTTCTCCATCTGCTGTTACTTTCCTCCTGCATGGAGAAATTTAGCTTATTAATGTTTGTGAAATAATTTAAGATCTGAGGGTAGAAGTATTATTATATTAGCTACAAAAAAAGAGTGAGATAAAGGTGTAGTGGGATAAATGCTAGGATATTTAAAAGAAGTCTAAGGAAGTTAGGCACTCAAATCCAGTTGAGAGTTGATGGGAAACTGGAAACCTGGCTTCCTTAGGCTCCTTTGGAAAGCACAGCCAAAGATGCTTAAGCTGAATTCTGCAACTCTCCAGAGATATGAAGGCCTAAAACACAAAACACAAGAGAGAAAGACAGAGACAGAGTTTGAAGTAGCTTTCTCATTGAAAGTATGGGGTGGAAGGCAGACAGGGGACTGATGACAGCAATAATCATGATCAGCCTTCCAGGTGCATCTCTGCTCTTTTCTCATCTTGCTCTCCTCTTTTAGGTTTCAGTCCTCAAAGTGTTGAGAATGGTGTCCCTGCTCCAGAAAAGCACATAAGGGCAGAGTTCTCAGCACCTGGCAATAGCAAGCCCTTAAAACATGTATGGTCAAGGTTGGCAGATGGTGCCTAGAATGGCCAGCGCCCACACCCTGCCTCCTCTCAAAATCCCTCCACCAAACCTGCCTTAGATTCTGAGAGGGAGTCTGAATGTAGGAGGGGTGAGGGCTCTGGGAAGGAGTTTGGGTGCTGAGTGCAGACACTGGCCTGTGGCAAGGGATTGGGGTGCAGAGGGGGTGCAGGCTCTGGGAGGGAGTTTGGGTGCAAGAGGGGGTGAGGGGTTGGGCTCGCAGAAGGAATGTGATGTGGGAGGGTGTCTAGGGTGCAGGATGCTGGCTGCAGGCTTTGGGATGAGGTGACTGGGATGCAGGAGGGGGTGAGGGGTGCAGGCTCTGGGAGGAAGTTTGGGGACTGGAGGCAATGTGGGGAGGATGCAGGAGGGAGTTTGGGGATGGCAGGAGGCATGGGGGAGGGTGTGCGCAGGAGGGAGTTTGGGGGCAGGAGGAGGGATGGAAGGTGGGGATGCAGATTCTGGGAGGGGGAAGGGGGTCGGCTGTGGGGAGAAGGGATAGGACTGTGGCACCTGCTCTGGAAGTGGCTCCTAGGTGGAGGGGACTCCGTGCACTGCTGCTCGCAAGCACTGTCCCCACAGCTTCTCATTGGATGCAAAGTGCTCGGGGAGGAGGCAGTGCATGAAGACATCCCCCAGGAGATTCAGGGACATACGTGCAGGCAGCTGCACAGAGCAAGCAAATGGAAGTCGCTCTGGCCCCACTGCACTGCTGGTGGCAGCTGGGACCACCAGGCCATTTTAAATCACCCAGGGTGGCAAGTGGGTGGGGTACACACCGGTAGGGAGTGCACATAGGCAGCAGATGGGGCCAGAGGTGAAGTCCTAGCCCTGAACTTTGCTGGAGCTGGAGCCTGAGCCAGGAATATTTCTGGTACCCAAGCATCACAGGACACAGAACTTGCCTCCATAAAATAATACATTTGTTATGGAAATAAATATACATCTCAGCAAGGGGTTTACCTAATAAATAAAGGTAAAAATTGGGCAAGTACAGATTAGACCTCTCTCATTCAGGAGTCTTTGGTCCAGCAACATCCGTGTCTGACAGGACCATGGATTTTCCTGGACCAAAGAGCCCAGCTGCCAGGAATTTGGCAGCCAGACGGCTAGTGGTTGGCAGCCCTGCTGGGGCTGGGAGCCCAGTGAGGTCGGTGGCATGGGGTACCAATGACCAGGAGCCCAGCCGAGCTGGTGGCAGGGGGGTTAGTGACAGCAGGGATGACAGGCATCTGGGGAGCCTGGCGGCCAGGGGACAGGCCACCACTGACTTCCTCTGGTCTGGCAAACTACCTGGTTCAGGGACAGTCAGGTCCCAGGGTGCCAAACCAAAGAGCTCCAATGTGTAAAAGCTGACAGTTTCTTTCATAGAATCTTTGGAAGGACTGAGACTCCATATTCTTCAGATAAATTCCTGTGACACTCTAAACAAATAACTTTTAAAAACACTTCAGCAGTGACATTCTTTATTAAACAGATAAATAAATGTTCCACAATGGGTACATCTGGGGAAATCTATTAGTCTCTTTTTGTTCTTATTGAACTGCTACTAAATATCTACATCTCAAGAAACTGCCTGTCCAAGAAATGGGAGGACAAAACAAGAATAAAATTGCAGAGGTGAGAAGGGAGAAGGCTGAAGCACAACTGACAGTCCAAAAGCAAAAAAGAAAAAGATATAATATGTTATTGCATGAAATGGAGTCAACAATATTACATATGCTTACAGGTTGTTGACTAATTATTAAAGTCAACATGAGATTCCACTATGTGGTTCTCTTCCATTTTGTGTTATGTCTGTACTAAAAAGCCAACAATATGCCATGACTAAGATCCTTTTATCCAATTTTTAAAGTCAGTATTCAACTTAGATGGTAAGTCATTTCTCCTGATCATGTTTTGTAAAGGTTGTACTTGCCACAGGCTTAATACAACTGTGGGAGACTAGATAGAAGGGATCAATAAAGCAGTATTACCCTTTGTGATAGTGAATCTCTGCAGGACAATCTGGCTTAACTCTGTTGTCTGCGCTAACACTCCATACTTTCCCACTGGGAGAGTGGGCTAAAACATAGTAATGGACTAACAAGACAAGGAGAGGTGTGAAAAAAATACTCTCTCTTTTCTTGTTCTTCAGTTGCTTCTTTTTATAGAAGATAAAGAAAATATGTCTCTATTAAGAAAGAGGGTTTAAATCACGAAGACAAATACGTGCTCAAAAGCTCCTGCAAAACATGTCCCAGTTTCATCACATATGGTAGATACAATAAGCTGTGACTTTAATATTAGCAATGAGGTTGCAGAAAGGGTTTATGTATTATTGCTTATTATTCACTGAGGGACAACACTGCTTTACGCGCACATATGTAAGGATGAAGTTTTCGTGTTTCATTATGGAGAAAACTATGCGGACACAAGTAGCTGGGATATTATATGCCGGGGCAAGTATGGAATTATTCAGCAATCTTCCAGACTGCACTGATGAAAGGCTTTTCAGAATGAATGACTGACTTCAAGGGAGATGGGTTGAGTAACTACTTGTGTAGAGAGGAGAGATTTGAAAAAAGAGAGAAGATATGTTGGTGCATACACAAAGCGAAACTGCTCCAAGTGTAAGAGGCCGCATGGAAGACGTTACAGATATCACAGTGGACAGAACATAAAGGGGAGTCTGGCACAAAGTCATCAACAGGAGGAATAACAGAAAATGAGAGAAGAAGTGTAAGGTGCAAGACTGTGTGTGAGGACAGGAACCTTACACTTGAGGCAGAAGGTAAGATGGAGTAGTAATATAAAGAAGGCAGTACCATAATCAGTGCAGCAGTAGCGCAATATGCATTTAAGATACATGCATATATTTAATGTTCATCACCAAGTTGCATCATAAAGCATTAATGTGCTTAGTTAGAAATCCTTCTGGGCTAGGGGCAGTTGTTTAATAGTGCTCATATTATTTACCAAATTGAGCAGGGAGGTGGATATAGATATATTACATAATTAAATTCTTATGTCCTTGACATTTTAAGCATGCTAGGAAAGATTATAGCTTTTAGAGCTGAATGACTGTAAAGACTTTTTCTCCTTTCTCCCCTTGATATGGATACATAACTTCAGTAAGGTTAATAGGAGTTACACACACACTGAGAGGAGCCTGTACCATCAAATGGTTCATTTGCTACATCAGGGACAATGTTAATCTATTACAGTTACTTCTCCCCAACCCCTTTAATAACATGTGCATTAAGACCTGATTTTAGTTTTATTAAAAAGTATCTCCATTTATTCTACAGCTCTTGTAATTGAATGATCTAATACTAACAATCCTTTGCACATCTATAGCAGCTTTCATCTGAGGATCTAAAAATGCTTTATAAACATTAATTAAGTCGCATAACACTCCTGGGGGGAAGCTATGTACTATACTCATTTTCATTTGGTTAAATTTGAGATGCTAAAAAGTTAAGTGACTTGCCTAGTGATACATAACAAACCCCTGCTTCTGCATAAACTTACACACATGTGTAACTTTACTTTCCAATGGGACTCATGAAAGGAAGCTAAGCATGTGCATATGTGTTTGCAAGATATGCACCCAAGTCAGCCAGGAATAGAACTCAGTTCTTGGCCCAGAGCACAATATGTGAATACTAATATATTAGGACATTTTATAATAAATTAAAATTACACCATTTTACTAACATGAACATTGTAATAGAATGGAATATCAACGCGCTTCAAGTTTATTTGGGAAAACTGTGAAAAAAGCTGGTTCATATTTTACATTCTGAATTCAAAAAATTCTCGCAAATGAAGGGCATGATTCAGCATTCATAAACTCTTACTCAGCTCATTTGGAGTTTCAGATACATAAGAAATGTTGGATCAATCTCTACAATGTTGCAGACCAACTGAGAATGAAGTTTGGGGAAGTAGTTGTGCAGAAATGTGGGGGGGAGGGAAAGGAATAAATGGTGGTATGATAGAAAAAATGTGAAATTATGGCTGCAGGTGGGAACAGATATTAGAAATGGAGACAAAACTCCAGTTGTCTGAGCAAGAATGGAGCAGTATATGGGAACAGATTAACTGTGGGATGCAGAGGTCAGAATGGTACAGAATCTAGGAGATATGACAGAGCTGTTTTCTTTTAAATCCCTTTTCCCTCTTTTCTCCCTCCTACTCCTTCTCTGTCTCTCCCACCAGCCAATTTGTCTGTGTGTCCTCTCCCACAATTTGTCTTTCTCTTTGTGCGTGCAAATTTATGCAACATATTAATGATGCAATTCAATTAAAAACATTAACTGGTTTTGCTTCAACATTGTGGGCAGGCTGTAGTGTCATAAGCAAAAGCAAACAGGGAGGACTTGGAGCATCCATTATTACCCAACTGTCCTTTTGCCCACAACAAGAAAACTCTCATCAACCTTCAAATGCGATGGGCCAGGCTTCACAGCATGTGTCAATTAAACAGCAAAACATTATACATTTAAGTTCAGTTATCTGTCAAATCCTTTACTGAAGCATTTTGCTCCGTGAGTTCTGTGTTCAGCTGCTCTCTCAACCTTGCCTTCTTTGCAAGATACTAAATCACAGAAGTCTATATAATTGAAGCAGCCTCTGGACACCTTTACCAAGTTTCTCACAGCAGTGAACTACTGACACCAGATGTGATTTCAGAACTGTGAGCCTTCACCCTTCCCCCTACTTGGAAAACAGGATTATTTTCTTCCCTCTTTATATAGCTTTATATAGCTTTCCTCCATAAAATAAGCACAAATTAATATTTTGATAAGAGGACCTTAAAATTACAATGCCACAAGAGAGAGAGCCGCCAAGTAAATATGCAAGCTTTTTTGATACTGAATGATCTTATGGCCCTAACCTCTAGAAACATAACAATATTCTCGAAAGTGAGTGGCCATGAATCTGACCAGTGTATGAATCTTCAAACTATCCTTTCTTGTCTGAAAATATCAACTTTCACGTAGCATAGAGCAGCTGGGGGTCTTACTTCTCAAAGGGACTTATGTTGTGGATATGCTAGCTGCTATTTTATCATATTATAGATGATAACCCAAACGGTCATTTTAAAATGGAATCCTTATTCATCCTCACAGTGAGGTGTAGCCACCGGTGGCAATTGTTGCATAGTCTAAGCTTACATCGTTATATGTATGTTCAGAGCAGAATGAGCAGTGGGAGACCTCCATTCTTCACACCATTATTTCTTCCTCTCGCATTATAACCAAACACCGTCCTTTGTAGACAACAAAAATGTAGTGGAAAGTATTCAAAGGCACAACAGGCATAGGTGCCCAGCACCTACAGGTAGTCAATGAAAGCTGAACACCTAACTATTTGACTGGGCCTTTGAAAATCCACCTCCTAGTGCTCATGGCTGGATCCAAAGCCCATTGACATTAAAGAAAGTCTGTCCATTAACTTCAGTGGACTTTGAATCAACCCTCATTTATCTCCTTGGAAAAGAACAAATGCAGCCACTGTCCAGCACCAGTGGTGATCATGCAGGACTCAATACTCATTTGGGGTGCACCTACACAGCAGGGCTTAACTCAAAATAAGCTATACGTCAATTGCGTAGCTAATTTCAAAATAGCTTATTTCAAAATTGGGAGCGTCTACGCAGCACTTATTTTGAAATAGAGCACTCTTCCTCCCACTTCCCTTACTTCTCGTACAATGAGGGCTGCAGGAGTCAGAGTAAGAAGTCTTCCAGCTTGACAGTATTTCGACATTATTTTGAAATAACTGTATAGATATGGACTAAGTTATTTCAAAATAATGCTAGTTAGTTTCAAATTGAGCCAGGGACTTTCCCAAATCTCAATTATTTTCATTTCATAGTACATGGTGTATTTGCCAAACTATGTGAATGTCTATCTCATTCTGGAAACAAAACCTTGCACAAGGATGAGACACATCATAAAAATGGTTTGTTTATTTGCTTTCACACTCAACAATCCTTTAAAAAAAAATTAGGTGCCTGAACTGAAAATATTTACTGCAAAAGGGATATCTTGGGTGGTTAGATTGATTAATGAAATGAATGTAATGAAATGGAAATGGAATAATGAGTGGGTAAAATACTCAGGATAAACAAGTATAATTAAATCTAAATATTTAAATGTTATTAATTATACATACTACGTCACTTTATTAAATTCAACATAGGCCAAAATGGTGATTTTTGTCCACTGTTCCCCAGCAATAAATGCTTATTGATTTCTCTTTTGCCATATTTATCTTAATTCTTTCATACTGTAACAGATACTGTCAGTATTTTTTTTATCCTTCTAGTCTGTTGTGTACTTTTAGTGATATCCTGTATGGATGCAGTATAGGGTGGTAAGTGACAACAAGGGGTCTGGATCAGAGGGTGGGAGTTATTTCTGTGCTGACACATATACTTGTGGTATATCTGGCCCCAGTACCCACCACACAGACACTGCACAAAACCTGCACATCATCAATTTATCAAGACTACCCCTCACTGAAGCAGAAGTATCTATACTCTCTGAGGGAATGAACAAACCTCTGCCACATCACAGAACCTGATACTAGACTAACATGTGGAAAATCAGAATTCTTCCTCCATCTCAAAGAACAATGAAGACACCTCTCTCAATTACCATATCCTAACCAACAATCACAAGAAAAAAGACTAATCTAAAAGAACACCATACAGCAGACAAAGCTGCTCTCTTGATCATTACGCTGACTGCTACAGGGAAAAAATGACTGCAAGTCCTTCACAAACATATCAGCATAATTGCTGCACTACTCAGAGGACAACCACACAGTCCCTCAAATCTAATCATCAAACCATGATCATACCAGTAGACCTGAGGTCAGCAACCTATGGCTCTTGAGCCAAATATGGCTCAGCATGGAACCAAACATGGCTCTTTTGTCATTCCCAAAATACATGCAACTTTTTAAATTCAAATGGAAAATGAATTCAAAATTTTACAAACATGTAATTACTCATGTCAAGATGGTCTTTTTCTGTCTATTTCACCTTTAGCCAGAGGTGAAAATAAGGCACTGCGCCCTGGTGAGAATGGGCCATGCTGCCACAAGAGCTGGCTCGGGCACTCTGCTTGTTTAAAGGGCCGGCTGAGGCTGCACTGTTGGGGATGCGTGCGTGCTCCCAGCCAGAGAGTGACAGGGGCTGGTGGTGGGACAGTGGCCTGGCCCCAGTCCCCATCTGACTACCGCGGTCTGTCCCCAGCCGCTGTTCTTCTGGGACACACCCCATGGCCAACCCCTAGTGATTCCAGCCTTGGCAGGGTGTGGAGGAGGATTATTACAACAATCTGTGATCCGCTAACTCCCTCTTTTTGTCCTATGACTGCAGAGGTGTTAACAGGCCTCTCTACTTTGAATGCCCCCCTACAAAAGTGCTAAGTATTTACTCTAAACAATCTGTCCCACCTTGCATTATGCTGTGAGGATGAGATTACCTTACCCAGCCCTGAAGTAGACTTCGTGTAGTTCAAAAGCTTTTCCATCTCACCAACAGAAATTGATCCAATAAACAGAAGATATTACCTCACTTACCTTGTCTCTCTAAAACTACAGTGCATACAACTAAGGTTTGTGAGCCAAATTCATTTGCTCCACATCCAATGAATCAATAGGATTGCACTGAGCATGAATCAGCACCGAACTGTCCCTCTGGAGAATAATTTCAAAGTCACAGGACAGGAGTTGCTTGCATTGTAAAATACATCTGGTTAGGCTAGGGGTGGGCACAATAGAGCCCAGGGGCTGGATTCAGACCCCCAAACCACTGGATCTGGCCCACCACCATCCCACAGCCCAGCAGGAGCCTCAGGCAGGCTCCCTTTTGCACCCCCTCATGCTGCTCAAAATGTCTGGCTGCGAGGGCCATGTGCATGCGTGAGTTCTGCCAGCCTCTGTGGAGGCGGGGGGCTACTCACACTGCCTCCGCCCCCGGCACAACTGGGTAATGGCTACCCGGTCCCTGGGAAGCAGCCTCCCGCCTACAGTCTGCCATGGGCAGAGGGCTACGCCAGCCCTGCCGGGGCCTGGCAGGGGCCTGGAAATGGCAGCCCCTCATGAAAGCAGTCCCAGAAGTACTAACAGCTCTGCCGGTCCGGGGGGCTGCCACTTCTGGCCCTGCAAGGGCTAGGAACCGGCAGCCCCATACGGGGCCAGAAGCAGCCAGGCTGCCCCTGCTGCAGCAAGGGGGCAAGGGGTTGCTCAAGCCCAGCTGGGCTGCAGCCACCCCCCTGCCTGCCTCAGTGTAATCAGTGAACTGGTTAAACTTCATGTTTCACTGGTTAACTAATTAAATGAGGTTTTAAATCCCTACCCCATGCCCCAACTCCTTTCCTCAGGTCACATTCCCCCCTCTTTCACTCAAATACATGCCCAGACTCCACACTCGCTCCTACACCCCAGTTACCCCGAGCTCCCTTCTGCACCCAACCTCCATCCCAGATGCCGCACCTCCTCCGTTAATAGCATGCAAGCACTGCCCTTGACCACTTACCAAATTCTTGGAATGCCCTCCCACCCCCATCAAAAATTATTTTCCACCACTGGGTTAGGTTGATAACTACATAATACAGGTTATCTGAAGGTATTTGTAGCTAGTGATGTAAAATGTATTCATTTCAGAAATAATTAATAATAAGGACAAATTTTACCCTTCCTTACTCTGAAACAGCGATAAGAAAAGTATCTTGCTATAGCTTGGAGCCACTTACGGGGTTTTTTTTTTCAAATAGTTTCTAAATCCTCAACAAGCATATGATGTCTTAACGAAATTTCAGGAGAAAAGTGGTTAATACCTATCATAGCTTTTCAAAGCAAAATTGGATTCCACTTTATCAGAAAACTTTTAAATTCAATATTACTTTCCTGTATATACACAGCCTGCAACTTACCTAGGGCACTATTTATCATTCAGACAAGTTAAGTACAAAACAAAACTAAAACAAAACAAAACACACCTTGAGAAGAAAACATTCTCTTGGGAAATTCAAAACTGTATTAAAATGATAAGCAGCAAGGCTTCACTTTCCCTTCATTAACATGAGCAAACATGTATGATATATATAAAACCCAAGGTTCAAATATACTCTTGGTCATAACAAACATCTTCAGCATCTCCAGCCCAATGAAGTTTATTCATAAATAAAATGGCATTAAAACATCAAGATGGAAAGGAATTAAAATATTCAGTCCTTACAATTACCCTTTGCACAGATAATCTAGCTCATCAGGACTCCAAAAAGTGTGGGCCAGGTGCTTAATTCCCAAACCAATGACTGTTTAAACTAGACCAACTGTTACCTCACTTCCACTGCTCATGCTGTACTTTCCCCAGTCCCCTTCTCAGCACATACCATGGATAAGAATTTTTCAACCAGTGAAAAAGTACAACAGTATAATGTCATACAGGTACCTGAATCTGAATTTTTGAACAGTTTTACCAGTCCTTATATAGTGTCTGTGTCGGGGGCGAGAGGGGAAGGTGTGTGTGTGTGAGTACACAGAAAATCTCCACTTTAATCTCACCCAAATATCAAAAGAAAATGTAATGAAGTATCATTCTCAGTAGCAAGACATTGATTTTATACTGAGATAATGGACAAATTAATCAGTCCCTTCCATGTAAGTACAGTTTAAAGGAATGAATGTACCTCAGGGAATATGGAGTTGTACAAAAGAAATTAAAAAAAATAACAAATCTCACAAAGTTATATGTTACATTTCTGAATATGGCCAAATTTTAGGGAAACCCCCCAAAAATTACACTTTAAAAAATATTTTATTAAAAATGGCCCCATTTTCAAGCAAACACAAAAAGTCCAACATTTCTAAATGGAAAATTCTATATTATGAACATCAGCTAGCACCTAAAGCGGAGCAAGTTATGAATTCATAGAATCAGAAAATCATAGGGCTGGAAGAGACCTCAGGTCGTCATCAAGTCCAGCCCCCAGAAAATATTACAGACTTTCAGTTTATCCAGAAAAAATTAAGACTATCTGAGATCCATGTTTGACCCTAACTTTTATATAGTTTCTTATGTAATTGTGTTATGTTGCTTGTTACAGTATTTACATTTCTGTGGATTTTTGATTCACTGAAGTTTGAAGTTTATTTTGTATTTAAGCTTGGCATAATTTGATATTTTAAGCTTTTTTATTTAAATTTTCAATAAATAAAAATATTCAATAAAAATGATCAATTTAAGCATTTTAAAAATGTTTATCAAGCAAAATTTTCACAGTTGTTGGACAATATGAAGAGTGTCAGAGGACGGGGGGTCAGACTAATTATAGAAAACACAGCTTTATGTAACTTGATTAATTCAGAGTAAAAAATGCAAAAGTCATTTATAACATTCTTTTATGCAGATGGCTACTTATTATAGTAGATGCATAGTTTATCACACCTGCAGACAGGACAATTTTGTTTAAGTATTAAAAACATTCTAATAAATTAGAAAAATAGAACCAATGTAAGTACAGGTTGAATCTTTCCAGTCCAGCACCCTCGGGACCTGACCGGTGTCAAACCAGAGAATTTGCCAAACCACGGAAGGTTGTATTGTCTAGCAGCATTACCAACACTCCCACTGCTTACTGGGCTCTTAGAAGTCAGTTAGGGGTTATTTAGAGAGAACTCTGAGAGCCAGGACTCATGGTGGTAAACTTTATGGGACCATGTGAAACTTGACCACAGCCATGATAAGTATACCAACTAATTAAAATCATGCTGGTCCACAGATGTTGCCAGTCCAGAAAGTGCTGGGCTAGAGACATTCAACCTATATAGTGAAACAATCGACTGCATTGTGCATAATCACAAACTTATGGAGACCCTCAAAACTATCAGATGAGAAGAAGAAAGGAAAAATAAGTGGAGAATGTCAAAAGCATGATGTGATGATCAAGGCTTGCACCATCCTGTTATCCATATATGCCCACAAGAGGATGTACATACAACTTATATTGTACCCTTTTCCAGACACCCACATTTTTATGACTATATTTAGATTGCCTTCTGGCCTCCTTCCCACGTGTATCTTTATGGGAAGACCATAACTGGGGTTCTGAGTGATGTCAAGCTATTCACATCAATCAATTTGCCAATATTTTCACCACGTTAATGATCTTAGACTTACGGTTACACATATACCCAAACCTGTTACTTGGCTGTTCATTTTTATATCACGAGGTACTTATTTCTAAATATTCTAACCTTCTGTCAAACACTTATGCTAATTCTCTTCTACTAAGCTAACAATAAATAAACAAGCAAATTTAACAAGCCGTACCAGGATTCAATTTATTGCAAAGTTGATCTCAAATATTGATTCATATTTTATATTTCTCTACATGCATTACACCTATAATGACTTTCATTTTATCATCTTAAAGAATTTTAGCATGCGTTAGGACATGTTGCAAAGCATAATCTTGAATAACAACCATCCTAAAATTAGGTTCAGGGGTCATGGGCCAATAGTTATTTCTGCTAAAACTCAAAGTGTCTGCATCACATATCAAAATATACAAAGTTAATATCTGTAAATCAAACTCCAAATTCTCAATCAGCATTTTCTTACTTAGCCCATCTCAAAATTTCAATTAGCATCCATAGAAATATTTTGACAGTTTGTCTGTATATGGCAAAATTGACAATTACTGATAAAAATTTAATCCTTCCAAGTCTATTTATGTTTAAATTGGTTTGATAAATTATATTTTAAGAAAGCAAATCCTTTAAAAAATCACCCACCATGGCTTGCACATGTAACACTGGTGAAAGTACACTGCTGCTTTCCAACTCATTTCCTCCAATTAAGCCTCATTTATAACAGGGCATATGCATAATCTAGAGAATCTGCTTGAGTCATCTCTGAAAGTGAAAGTAAGAATGTTCACACTGGAGGAATGAAGCAAGAACCCTTTGGATTTTATGAATCCATCAGCAGCGCTGCAAGTAAGCATTGATCATGGACAACACATTGAGGGCTAATTCTCACCTCCATCACAAAAAGCTCCCATTTGTTCTCAGTGGGAAGCAGAGCTAAGTGAGGAGGGTGTACCCAGAGTGAACAAAATCTTATTCGTGTTAGAGTTCTTCATAACCAACTTCTTATTTCTTGACATAGTGACATATCTTCCTGACTATAAAGCTGTCACCTTGTAAAAAAAAGGGGATACACAAGCAAATTGATTTTGTTCCTTCATCTTTGGATGGTTGAAAAAATGACGTAGCTATTCAATTATATATAGAAATAGCAGAGGCGTAAAACACTTCTTGGAGTGGTGTCAGTATTATTACACTTATGCACTTCTGAGCTCTCTTCATCAGTGATTAAATACCTATATGATGGGAGTCTTAGATGGTTCCAGAGGATACTGTTCAATTAGAAAGGGACATGACAAGAATAGGAGATACAAAGAACTGATAACAGCACAGCACCCAGAATTTTATTTGTAACCACATTATTTAAATCATCCATGTCTATGCATAATCTAATAGTGTGATGTTAATTTTGTCCTTAAGACGTAGATATTCAGCAGTGTTCCTACTAGAGACTTTTTACTCCTACCTTTCTAGAGCCTAAGCACATATAAAAATATAGGTTATTAATACTTCTACACTCATACCTCTCATGGTTCCAAAGGAAAAAAAAGTTGTGAAGATACTGACAAATAAGTAACATCAGGTATTTACACTCATTCTAAATGCTATCTATATATATGAGAGAAATCGTGTACAGATTTATTCTCTGGCAACTGGGAATAATTATTTGCATCAAAATAATGGTTATGCAAAATATTTTCTTTACTTGTAGATACAATTTAAACTACACTGACAGATCACCTAATTCAAGAATTAAAACAACTTCTTATGAGGAAAATTTATGACATTACATTTCATCGCATGAGCAAATGTTAGTGAAGAAATCAAATTCAAAAGGGAGAGGACTGTTATGTGTTTCCAAGATACTTTAATGAGTTGATATATTTATTACAGCATTAAAATATTTTTTGGGCAAAGTGCTAGACTAAAGAATATTTCATGCATGAACATAATCACCTTCAAGATGTCTAAAAACCTTGTACAGTAATTTTTAGCCATGGTTCACAAGTTCTCTAAAGAAAATATTGCAATGTACCAACTAATAAGATGCCAATATCAGGATATTCATGACTTACTAACAAGTGTAGCACGGATGGACGGAGCTAATTTAACTCTGCCCTGCTGAGTCACTTTAGCTGTCCATCTCCACAGAATGAACCTAATTAGTTGGTATCAAAAATGCCACAGCTAGAGCAATGAGTAAAATTTATGAAGAAAAAAAAGAGGAATCTGATCAGCATGAGATCCTCTAATTTCCATTTACTAAACATTAAGTGCAGTATTTTGTCCCAAATTAACCATCAGCTAATGAATGCTTTATTTAAAGGTATTCTTCTCCTAAGTGCATTGTGGAAGAAGAATTCTCTGAGTACACAGGAATATCTATTCATTTTCATTTCAACCTATTTCAATTTATTCCAATCTGCATCTATAGCGGAACATTCAGCCACAAAACACTATATTAAAGTAGCATTAATGGTCTGTCTTAAACCCTTAAACACATAAAAGCAAGGACAAAAATCCATGCTGACACTCTGGCATTGGCTTATGCTATTGTACACACACACAAAACCCTCCATCAGACACAATGGCTTAGATTAAAATGAGAATGTCAGTCCAGATTTTCAGCCCTGACCCTAAATGTCCTTGCAGAAGCTGGTTAAAATAGGGCCCTAAAGAATACTTTAACCTTATTTTTAGTTATATTTCTCTTACTTGAGGGAGTGTGCATGGTCATAAAAAAGAAAACAATGTGTAATTGTGTAATTTCCTTTTTAGCTGTATTAAAACTCTTATTTACAATAGTTAGTAAAAGTCAGAATGTAATTTAGCCAGTAGATTATAAAGACACAGGTTCTGTCAAGTCCATAGAACCTAACAGAAGTACAGTATTTGTTAGTACAACTGTATGGATGGTTTGCTTCATCTTTGTTTAGGTATTCTATTGCTTTTGCAGTTTACTCTTCAGTACAATGGAAAATTACCACTCTCAGGCTGAATTACTTTCTAGATTGCAGGCTTCTTTCGGAAGAAGCTTTTCCGGAAGAGATCTTCCAAAAAACTTATTCCAAAAGAGAGCATCCACACTGAGAAAGCGCATCAAAAAAGCGATCTGCTTTTTTGACAGATAGTGTCCACACTGAATGGACGCTATCTAGCATGTAAGTTGTGATTACTATGGGCAAAATGGCCACCAGGGCACCTGTGCTTTTTCCTCTTTCCTCTTCTTGTGAAAGAACTCCCTCTTTCCCATCCACACATGCCTTTTCCCAAAAGAGCTCTTTCGGGAAAAAGTCTTCTTCCTTGTAGAAAGAGGTTTACCAATGTCAGAAAAAAACCCTAAATTCTTTCGATTTTTTTTCCAAAAGAATGCGATTGCAGTGTGGATGTAATTGAAGTATTTTTGGAAAAACTTCCATTTTTCCAAAAAAACTCTGTAGTGTAGACATACCCTTACACCACAACCATCTCCATAACTGTGTTTTCATAAGCAGCCAAGATTTCAAGTAAGCAATAAGGGATTCACATGGCTGGTGAGAAACATGGTCACTGAAAGGAAAGTCATGCGGAGTACTGTACAAAGGAGAAGGAAGTGTCTGAAAGCAGCAGGAGTTGGAAAGGACAAACCAAAAGTTCCTCCACCATATTCCCTTTGGAGACTTCAAAAGACAAATGTGTGAGAGAAAGAGATGCCCTTGTGGGAAAGGGCAGTTCCAGAAGTAATGTTGGGGTCTCTGGGGGGTGAAGGATCTTATCCAGATTTCAGAAAGTGTCAGGAAAATAACACCTTCTTGAGCTACCTTCTGCATAAATCTTGCTGTCTTGCTACTATGTCCAAGGAAGTCAGTGGAGGAAGGTAAACGGAATTTACATGAATAGACAAATATATACAGTGGAGGCCCATTCTACTTTCTGTGCACTACTTCTTAGTAGTTAATTGAAATTAAATTCATAGTTATTAAATACACAACACATCTCTAAATCATATTAGAGGAAAATTATATTTTCTCCACTTTTTGTAGTAATCCATTAGAAACTTGAAACTTAAATCTACTTCTTTACCAAATTGTTTCCCTAAATCATATGCGAACTCTGGTTTGTTATTATAGGATTGCTCATGAGTGTTAGGCTGCTAGCATTGATCTTTTTTATAATAGGGGGGAAAAGAACATTACAACATTTGTTCCCAGCAGTGAAAAACACATATAAAGAATTGCACGGTCTTTGATGAGTGTTATACAAAAAAAGAAACAGCTCAAAATTCTGGCCAAATCAAGCACAATAGCATCCCTTTTACACGGATGACACAAACTGTCAAAAGCTGCAGAAATTCAAAGTTAAGTATAACAATCTATCCTCCATTCTTTCTGTGTAAAAAAATTGAAGTTGAGAGGCAGAATATGGTGGGGTTTAGTTTGTCTGGGTTTCTTTGATACTTTGATTGCTTTTGCTTTAATTTCCCCTTTTTGTGTATTTATTCCATGGCCATATGAAATTATACATATTATTATGGACTATTTAGCACCACACATGCAACTTTGTAGATGATATAGTACATAAAAACAAACCAGAAACATTTGTGTATTTGTTTCTATTTTTTTTTAATCTCTGTTGTGAAATATTTTTGTATTTATTTAAAAGTTTTGAAGCCTGCCACTCCTGTATCTGGGTGCATGGGAAGCATTATTATCCCCAGTCTAGAGACCACTCATGAAGTCTGTAGCAAAGCAGTAACAGAATCCAGATCTCCCTAATGCTTATGGATCAACGTCCAAACAGAAAAGCACAAGATGGAGGTATTAGTTGATTTCTGCTTACAGACCATCAAACTACACTTACCACCAGCTGAGCTGGCACAGTGCGGTGGCCATTTTTATTTTAATAAAGCCGGGGATATTTAAATCCCGGCTTCATTGACTATGTCGGGTAGTCTAATTTACATGCCTCTGCCAACAGAGGCATGTAGTCTAGACATACCCTTACTGTATAATGACCACAGGGAGGCAGAAGGGGTCAGAGATGCAGAGTGGGGCAGTTATAGACCCATCAAGGCAGCAGGGGGTAAGGGTTGAGAAAGGGACAGCTATTTTCTACATATTTGAGAGAGTTTGTCTGTTTGCATGTCCATCTCCTGTCTCCAAACCGGGGGACATGCACCGCTCCCCATCTGTGCCTACTGGACCCGCAGTGGCCATGGAAAGGCACTTCTTACCTGGCCCCAACCTGCTGTGATGACAGAAGGCTGAGGTAGTCCTCTCCCCAGGGCAGATTGCATACTGAACCCCCTCATCCTCAGCCCCACCCTAGAGTAATGATTTAAATGAAGAAAAAACAAAAATTGAGTTAAGGACCCGAACAATGTAGGGTAAATCTTCTACAGGCTGAACCTCCCACATCCGAGAATCTCTGGTCTGGCAACATCCGTGGTCTGGCATGGATGTTGCTGGACCAAATAGCCCCAGGAGCGGGAGCCAGCCAAGAGAACATGGGGTTTGCAAAGCCCTGGCTGAGCCAGCAGCGGCTAGGCAGGGGAACCCTGGTGGCAGCGGGGCCAGGTGGCAGCCAGGGAGTCCTGAACCCAGCAGGGGAACCGCAGCATCAGTGGGGCCAGGTGGCATCAGGGAGCCTTCGTCCTGACTGGGGAACCCCCAGTGTCAGTGGGGTCAGGTGCCCCTGGCAGTAGGGCTGGGGAACCCCAGGAAACCTTCGGCAGCAGGGGGGATAAGCTGCAGAAATGGGGCTGGCAGCAGCCAAGTGGCCTGGGGGCTGGGAAAACCCCAGAAACCACCAGAGGTAGCGGGGCTGATGGTAGCTAGGTGGCCCTGGCTTAGGAACCCCAGGAACCTCTAGTACAGTGTTTCTCAACCAATGGTAAGAGTTAGTTCGAATCACAGCTGATTCGAACCAGGAAGTGCGCGCCAGAACGCGTTAGTTCGAACCAAACCCCTTGGTTCAAACTAACGTTACTCCTCATTTTTTGAGAAGTAACATTAGTTCGAACCAAGGGGTTTGGTTCGAACGAACGCGGTCTCGGCGCGCACTTCCTGGTTCGAACTAGCGCGCCGACGAGATCATGCTAATGAAGCGCGGGATATTTAAATCCCCGCTTCATTGACTATTTCGAATGCCTGCATTTGCATCCCTAGTTCGAACTAGGGTGCAAGTTTAGACATAACCTAAGGCTTGGAGCACTGAGAAAATTCATAAGACTGGGAGAAAGCAATTTTGTGCCAATTTTTAAAAAGCATAAATGAGATTGTCCAAAAATCATAGGGCTGTCACTTTGACATCTATCCTGTGCAAGATACTGGAGTGGCTGATGAAGGACTCGATTAATATAGAATTTAAAGAGGGTATTATAATAAATGTCAACCAACATGGGTTTATGGAAAACAGATCCTCTTAAACTAACTTGATATCTTTTTGGATAAGATGACAAGTTTGATAAAGGTATGAGTGTGATGTAATATACTTCTATGAGGCCCTTGAAATCTTTCAAATAAAAAACTAGAATGATATAAAATTAACATGGAGCACATTAAAAAGAAAAGCTGGCTAAATGGCAGGTCTCAATCTTTTATTGGACCAGATCTTTGGGTCAAAGAGTCAAGGTTTTGAGACACACAAAAGTGAAGAAGTGCTTGTCTCTCTCACCAACTGAACTGGTAGGGGAAAAAAATATACTACCATGCTATCTTGTCTCTCTAATAACCTGGGATCAACACAGCTACAACTACACTGTATAGATCTCAAAAGTAATGGGGAATCATCAGCAAACAGGTGTGTTTCTAGTGGATTCCTTCTGGAATTCATTCTTGCCCCTGTACTAATTAATATTTTACCCATGACCTAAAAACCAAAAAACATTGCTGACAATATTTGCAGATGACACAATGACTGCGGGGGACAGATAATTGATACAGATCAATCTGGATCATGTGGTAAGTAAGGGTGAGTCTACACAGCACCCTAAACTCAAAATAAGATAAGCAATTTGCACTACGAAATAACTCTTGCTTGTGACGAGGAATACGCTTATTTTAAAATAGTTATTTCAGGAGTCATTAATAGATCTTTGTAGATCTTCCTATTAAAAATTCTCATGTGCTTTAATACACTACACAGACCAGTTAATGCACACCTTAGTAGCCTTTAGAACTCATAACCCATTAGAGCATACTGCTGTTCCATGTTGATGGTCCCTAAATGCATGACTGGAACAGTTTGAATACTACAGTGATGAGGGTGAGAACAGAATAAAATAGAATAGAATAGAAGCTACCATAAGCGACCACTTGCAAAATTTACTCTGTATTCAAATTCATGATCAAATACTTCCAAAATTTGGGGTGTTCAGGCTAACTGTTGGATTCAGGTCCACTTCTGGTTTGGGTATTCTTCTGCAATACCCAAACAGAAGTATTGGATTCACATGAAACTTGCTTATGATTTTCAAGTCTGTGCAAACTTTAGGAAAAGATATAAAGGGGATAGAACCTCAGGAATTGGATGACTGAGAGGGGGAAGGCTGGTCTTTTGTTTGAGAACCACAACATTTAAGTCAATCTCAAGTATTATAAAGTTGTTATAGCTCCATTGTTAATTTTGTAATCGGATTCTTTTATAAGAGGAATTTTAATCCGCTTATACCCATTACCCTAAAAAATAAGCTTGGTTTGAAAATAATGAGATATTCCTAAAGTGAAAGTTCCTTTTACTACAAAGTTGGTCAAAATATTTGAGTCACAAACCATTAAAAACTGGGCAAATGAATAACTGTGGTCTTTATTTGGAATGTAGCCTTGCTATTCAGCAGTAGCATGACTAGAAAAGGAATAATGGGTTTTATTTTCTATATGGGGAGCACAGGTGAGTAAATGCATTCTTTCACTGTTCCATTGTGAGGCAGAATGAGGGCATACTGGTGTTCCTGGATTGTATATGGAAGATAAGATTTGATATGAGAAGTATTTCAACTATAATGGGGTATTGAGATTCATAAATTCCAAGTCCAGAAGGAACCAGAGTTCAGGGTTAGCTGATTATGCTAAATACTTTTAAATATTATGTCATCATGTTATCTTTAGTTATTTATGTAAATTCTTTGCCCATTTTCATGAGCACAAAGTTAAGTATCTCACACCTAAAAAAATCAAATTTATTTACTCTTTAGATGTAAACTGGCTATTGAAACTTTGTTGTTATCAATAAACAAAACACCCTCATTTCACTTTGACTTATTCCAAATGACCTACATAGGTATCTCTAATCTGCAAAACAAGGCCTTTTCCAATCAACCACAGAACAAATAATAGCGGTACAAAAGACATTCTTTTGTACATGATAAAATGAGCCACTGAGTTTATAGTGTACATTTTTTCTGTTGTAACAAATTGTCAAGTTATCACAACATCAACAGTATGAAAGTTTACAAAACAGTTCCAACAACTCAGAATGCTGGAAGATTACATATCATCACACCTGTATGAATTCAAATTATAATATTACACACACATGATAGTGTGATGTAGCATCAAGGTATTAATTGGTACATATTTAGGATGGAGTAGCAAAGTCATGATTGATTATGCAGATTACCCTAATAGAGGCCTAATAAAACCTTTTACAATACTAGACTGTGATGGGACAGAGTAGGTCCAGGAGCCCACTGCTGGAGGCTTGTGGCCCGAACACAAGCTGCCCCGGGAAAAAAGCAGTAGAGAAGTCCTCATAAGAACGGCCATACTGGGTCAGACCAAAGGTCCATCTAGTTCAGTATCCTGGCAACATAGATGAGGAAGCTCTGGGACTCTACCCTGTCCCAAAGCTAGAAGAAATAGCAAGTGGACCCTCACCCTTGGCCACAAAGGGTGCACCTGTGTGTAGAGGGTGAATCTGTTACATACACATAATACTGTTTTGCTTAGGTACTGTGATTTTTGTACAGCTTATCAGAAAGCAGAGAATTAATGCCCTTGCTTGTATGTTACTGTGACAGGGTGGACTAAGCCCTGAGGCCCCCTGCTGGAGGCCTTGTGATCTTACCTCACCCTGCCCCAGAAAAAAGGTAGTAGAGAGGTCCTCCAAACAGGCTAGAGTGGCTTTAGAGGAAGCAGCCAATCGGGGCCAGGAAGTCCATATAAAAAGAGCTGCAGAACAGAGCAGCAATTAGTTGCTATGTAGAGCTCAAGGAGTGAAGACTGGGTAACTGACTGGCCAGAAGCGTAGCATTGCTGCAGACATCTCAGAATGGAGAACTCACAGCAAACAAAATAGAGTCCTGAGGTAAGGGTAAAGAAGGCAACGAGGCCTTGGGAAATTAGAGCAGCTGTGGAATGGGCATAGCAGACAGATAAAATCGACAGGGTCCCTAGACTGGGGCCCTAGCAGAGGATGGGAACAGGTTCTCCCCATCCCTCATAAGCCACTGGGGGAAGTGGCCTGGATCTTGAGGCATCCCGGGGGGGATGGAAGGATATTGGACTACAGTGATCTGGCCAAAGGGCTGGAACCAGAATGGTACTGATAGGGTGAAAATATTGCTTCTATGAAAGAAACTCTGGGGGCACCGCTCTTTTCCAGAGTGGAGACAAACTGAGACACATTAAAGAGGACACAGAGTCCCTGGTGGACTGGTACCACATAAGGGGTTTGTTTTATTTTGGACACCAACTGTGTGTGACTCAGCCAGAGGGCTGAGTCACTGAAGAGCCTCCATAAACAAAGAGTGTGCAATTACATAACACTAGTGAGTGTATTAAACGAAGATTATTAAAGAGCTCCAAAGAAGAAAGAGGACTTCAGTCCAGCAATGATAAACAAGAGTTGGGAGGGCAGAGCCCTTGTTTGGGGGGAATTTGCTGAAGTCCTGACTATAGCCCTCTTCAGAATTTAAACTTCACGGCCAGGGCCCAAATATTACGTGTGTCAATGGGCAGAACACACCGTGGGAGGGAGTGCCACAGGATCTGCAAAAACACAAGTCTAATACTTATAAGAAGAGAAGTGCTGCCAATCTAGCTCACACCTGGAATCATACACAGAGGAAGTTAATTTTAGCCCTGTGACTTGATCATGTGTGAGGGAAAGACTTCAATATTGATCTAAAAGTGATATTAATAAAACTCATATTTTTGCTATTTACATCTTTTTTAAATATTAAGAGATAGCTACAAATATATTATAGTCAGGATGTTGGAAAATAAATATTACATTGAGCTAGTTATGTTATAAAATGTTCAAGCTAATTAAAGAAATTGCAAGAAGTTTCTGCTTCTATCACCTTGGAGACAAGCAAATGTTAGGAAGATTATTCTTCTTTAGACATAAAACCTATTTATCAGTTTTAAATGTATCATACAAATTCAGAAAAGCTGCATTTTAAAATTGATCTTACTTTTTAACTTTGTATTTTCTTTTTTGCTATGTTTAAAGGATGTACGGGCCACTGAAATGTGTACTTTATGCAAAATATCCAATAGAAGTATGCTGTAACCTTCAGATTACAATTCCAAGAAGCTTTGGTCAAGAAACTAACCAAAATGTGTCTTGTCTAGACTAGGATGCCTTCTTCAAATTGATTTTTATTAAAAAAAAACCCCAAATAACGTAAAATATTCATGTTTGAGGAAATGATCCACTTGTGAAAATGAATGTGTTGGTATGCCTGGTTATACCCAAAGAAGGAGAGGAGACATTTGATACTGGTTCAGTCAGGCAGCAACTTTATTATTAGATGTCTGGGACTACCCAAAAGATACAATATACAGTGCAGGTTGTTGCATAAAAAAGCCTCCGCCTGAGCTCACTAGATGTATATACATGGATTTTCTAAAGCTACACCAAAACTGTAAGGTCTAAGGTTTTAAACTGCAACTTATTGTGATCCTTGTCAATCTTTGTAATCTGTGTAACTCTCTCAAACTTACTGTAAACTGCAACTTTGTAATCTTTGTAACATGCAGCCACCTTGCTTGTAACTTTCCCTAAGCTGCATTCTCCCCTGAGTGAATGGAGAGAGAGTGCGAGTGTGAGTGTGTTTGAAGAAGGCTTGGAACAATGGACCACATGGCAATGAGTCATCACAGTCTGGGCATGCTCCTTGCTGGATAAAGGGAAGTCTGGGCATGCTCCCTGAAGACAAGGTGAATGAGTCACAGGGGCCATTCAGACACAATATAAGGAGAAGTAGCACATGTGAGTCTCTCTTTTTCCTTCCACTGATCCTGAGAAGCTCCCCTCCAGTGTCTTTCCTCCTGACCAGCTTCCCCAGCCATGATGAGCAGACAGACCCTCCAGGATCCACATGCCTTGGCTCCTTCTGCAACCCATATGTCTGTGTAAGTGTGTGATTGCCTGAGGGCAAGAATGAATGGGTGTGAATGAGTGAATGAATGGAGGGGTGTGTGCTTGCTTGCTAGTGTATGTGAGTGAGAGAGAGAGAGTTCTATCTTTTTTAGCTTAAACCTTTGGTGGCTGCTTTCTCCTCTTTAGTTTTACCTAGAGGAAATAAACCCATACTAGTGTAACCCTGGGTGTTCTCCAGTGAGAATATTTTTGGGGTAACACAGGTAGCATCCCCTTCCCCTGCAGCTTTCTCCATAATTAACCAGAGAGGAGTGTTTTTACTAGCACTTTTTTCCACCTATGTTCCTCAAGCAAATCCATTGCTAGGAGCTCCAATCACTTTCCTCGTAGGAAAGATAAGATGGAGTATAAAGACAGGGATGGGGGCTTGGCTCCCTGCCATACCAATCATAGTCCCCATTACCCACAGATCACTCAATTATCAAGCATCACTCCTCAGGTCCTTTCCCCAAGACATCTGTCCATTACTGAATGAGAATTGAGTTACAACATATTGCCGATCTCCCATCATGTTCTGCTTGAACTGAGCCTACCTGAACCTACTGCAAGGAAAGTGAATAAACCTCAATAAAAGGGAAAAATTCCCTCCCAGTTCCCTGTAATGGTGAGGCCACAGTAATGCCCACTGCAGATATAGCCCATAGCTTGCTATATTTACCACCTAAATGAAGAAGGAGGATGGGTATTGCATAGGGGATCAAGGCACAGGCTGACCTTTGGAAACCCCTCATTCTTGGCCCCCTTTCCAGCAGTTTTATGTCTCTCCTCCTTTCCCCAAGCCATCAAGAATCATTCTTCTATCTCAACCTCTAGGAAAAATCAGTACAAGTTGGACTTCCTTGGTCCAGCACTCTCAGGACCTGACCAGTCTCAGATGAGGGTTTTTACCAGACCAGGGGAGGTAATTTCTGACCTATGATGAG
Organism: Rafetus swinhoei; assembly: GCA_019425775.1. NCBI lineage: Eukaryota > Metazoa > Chordata > Testudines > Trionychidae > Rafetus > Rafetus swinhoei. Next base: position 33,711,758 of record CM033428.1, on the reverse strand, counting down.
GTAACTGGCTCTGTGGATATGGGGAAGGCAGCGGATGGGATATATCTTGACTTTAGTAAAGTTTTTGATAGTCTCCCACAATATTCTTGCCAGCAAGTTAAAGTAGTATGGATTGGATAAATGGACTGTAACGTGGATAGAAGGCTGGCTAGATCATTGGGCCCAGCAGGTAGTGATCAATGGCTCAACTCAATGTCTGGTTGGCAGTTGGTATCAAGCTGAATGTCCCAAATGTCAGTTCTGGGGTTGGTTATGATCAAGATCTTTATTAATGACCTGGATGAAGGGATGGATTGCACCCTCAGCAACTTTGCAAATGACACTAATCTAGGAAGAGAGGTACATACACCAGAGGATGGGGATAAGGTCCAGAGTGATCTAGACAAATTGGAGGATTGGGCCAAAAGAAATCTGAGATTCAACAAGGACAGGTGCAGAGTCCTGTACTTGGGATGGAAGAATCCCAAGCACTGCTACAGGCTGGGGACTGACCGGCTAAGCAGCAGATTGGCAGAAAAGGATCGGGATTGCAGTGGATGAGAAGCTGGATATGTGTCAACAGTGTGCCCTTGTAGCCAAGAAGGCTAATGGCATATTGGGGTGCATTAGTAGGGGCATTATCAGCAGATCTACAGAAGTGATTATTCCCCTTTATTCAGCATTGGTGAAGCCACATCTGGAGTACTGCATCCAGTTCTGGGCCCCCCATTACAGAAAAGTTGTGGACGTATTGGAGAGGGTCCAGCGAAAGGCAACCACAATGATTAGGGGGCTGGAGCACATGACCTATTCAGAGAGGCTGAGGGATTTGGGCTTATTTAGTCTGCGGAAGAGAAGATTGAGGGAAGATTTGATAGAAGCCTTCAACTAGCTGGAGGGGGGGTGTTCCAAAGACAATGGAGAGAGGCTGTTTTCAGTGGTGACAGATGACAGAATGAGGAACAATGGTCTCAAACTGCAGTGGGGAAGGTCTAGGGTGGATATTAGGAACAACTATATCATTAGGAGGGCAGTGAAGCACTGAAATGGGTTACCCAGGGAGGTGATGGAATCTCCACCCTTAGAGGTTTTTAAGTCCTGGCTTGGCAAAGCCCTGTCTGGGATGTTTTCATTGGGGTTGGTCCTGTTTTTAGCAGGGGGTAGGATTTGATGACCTCCTTTCCAAGGTCTTTTTCCAAGCCTATGGCTATGTCTACATTGCACTCTGAACTTGAAATAAGATATGCAATTTGTTCTATGCAAATTGCATATTTATTTCGAGTTTATTTCGAAATAGGCTATTTTGAAATTTGGTGCTGTCTACACAGCACCAAATTTCAAAATAAAGTGCTATTTTGAGTCATCTCTTAACTCTCGTGGAATGAGGGTTACCGGCAGGGCTTGACAATCCGCAGCGAAATCTACTCGCCAGCCCCTCACTGCGCATGAGCAAGACCTGAATTGCGCATGCGCGTGCCACCGGTAAATGGGGCGACCGGCTGAAATCCACTCGCCACGGGTGAGTAGATTCACTGATTTGTCGAGCCCTGGTTACCGGGATGCCGAAATAGCACACCTGTTATTTTGAAAAAAAATTCAAAATAACAAGTGGCTTGTGAAAACGCGGGATAGCACTGCAGTGTAGACATATGATTCTAAAGGATGCAAATCCCAATTTGCACGTGAACTTAAAGGTATTTGCTCCCCCTGAAACTGGATATGCTCAATGATTTGCATGTACATTTTAAAACAGACACTGTTTGATAGTTACTGTCTGTGTCCTATTATAATCTTGCTATAAAGTATAAGTTTGTAAATGCATGTAATTTTCAACTTTACATCACATATTGTACCCATTTACAATAATAATAATGCACTATATAAACTAAGCATCTGACCTGTGAATTGGTTTAAGTAAGTTCAGATCTCAGAGAATGAACTACTAATGCACTAATCTTCTGCAGAAATTGTGCTACCATAGAAATATCTTTGTCCCTCATCCATTATCACTTAACTTTCAATTAACATATTGATATTGGCATGTTGTGTCTGGTCTAGACAATATAAACACAAGCATCCACAAAAAAGAAGCAAATCATTGTTCATTCTCATTTAGAGCACAAAGAAACCTTGCCCTTGTATTTCACAATACAGAAAGCTGCTTGGTATTGATTTTATGTTAGAGTGAGTTTGTCACAGTTTCCAAATCATTGTCAGAAACACGAACAATAGAAATTATTGCTACAGTTGAAGACTTACATTTAAATTAGCACTATGCATGTATTAGAAAATCCTAATGAACCTATTTCTCCATGTTTTATGCAACTACAGGTTATCTCTTGCAAACAGTAGTCACTGGGTTGTCAAGAAAGGTCTCCACTAGACACATTATATAAAACTGATAAAGATTTTTTTTTCTCGCATACAGCTGATAACTTTCATACATGCCCTTTAATCAGTTCAAGCACAAGTCTGTAATACAAGTATTTGTTCTAAATCTCCTGCATTTTTATTTTGTCTCAGGACTTTTGCACAATAAGTGGCATGGCAGCGCTTTGCATTCGGCAACATATTTTTGTCATTGACATTTATTGTATTAATCTTTGCACACGGATATCTTAAATTTGACCCTTAAGCTATCTCTTGAAAAAGTGCACTGATGGTACATTAGAGCAGTGTTTCTTAAACTAGGTTCCGCGGGACACTGGTGTTCCATGAACAACTCGCAGGTGTGCCATGACCTCTTCTTTGTTTTTGGTACTTCTTTGTTTTTGTCTTTTTTTTGTCTGATAATTTTTTTTTGAAGAAAATTTTCAAAAGTGTTCCACATAAAAAAATATTACTGTTTGGTGTTCCGTGGTCTCAAAAAGTTTAAGAAACACTGCATTAGAGCATTTGGAGACAATAATATTTGTTGTTCAAATAGCACTCTCATAAGGTCAAATAGAGAAACCCCTCATATGCACACTAGAAACCCAAGCAGAAGTAGTTCATCTGCAAAAACTCATCAGGATCCTAGTGGGTTCATTTGCTCAGGAGAAGCTAATACTGAACCAATAATGTAGCCAAAATACCAACAGCATGGTGGACCGAATACCTTGTAGGAAAAAAAATACAGTGTATACTATCCACATGAAATAAAAATCTGCACATAACACATGACAACACGTCTCCCAGAGAAGAGCAAACATACCAACATTATATATTTTTTCTCTCCCCTGCAAAAAAAGGGGGAAAAAAAGAAAGGTGTAATTTTTTCTTGTTTAAAACAAAATTGTTACTATTCCCTACAGCTGGCAACTCTGAAAAAATATAACAGTTGGGCATTTATCTGGCAGTGCTTGGGTCCTTACCTCAATTATTTTTTGTTTTTCTTCATTTAAATCATTCCTGTGGAGTTGAGCTGGGGATGAAGGGTTCGCTATGCAGGCTGCCCTGGGGAGGGAGGACTCCCCAATCCTTCTCTCACTGTGACAGCTTGTGATCAGGTGAGAAGTGCATCTCGATGGCTGCTGCAGCTCTAGCAGGCACAGCAGGAAGCGGGGTTGGGGGACGGGGGATGCATGTCCCTTAGCTGGCACAGGTCCAGGTTAATCTGTCACATGCGCTCTCCAGCCAGATTGAGGAATGGAGCATTGGCCACTTTCGGAAGACAGAATACTGGGCTGGATGGACCTTTGGTCTGACCCAGTATGGCCGGTCTTATGTTCTTATGAGCAAACTGTGCACTTTCCCCTCACTCCCTGAAAAAGGGTAACAGCCATCAATGTTCCTGTATGAATGGGGGTAGGGAGCTTCAGCCCCCACCTTACCCTCCCTAAAAGGTGCCTGGGGGGATAGAAGGCTCAGCACTGGGCAGTCTTGGAGAGGGCATACACCCCCCTGGCCAGCCCCTTTCACCTGCCTGATTATTGTCTCTTTTCTGTATGGATTTATTCACTCTCATACACATCGTGGGAGGGGGAAAGGGAGCTTAAGCCCCTTGCTTTAAGTTATGATACGACGAAGCTCTTATCCCAAATATGGTAACACCGCCTCTTAGGGTTGGCAGATACTTTAAAAAAAATACCAAACATAGCAGGGAAAAAATTGGTTGGGGGGGGGGAGGGGAATAGGGGGAGAACCAAACTGGTTGAGCAAAAAAAAAAAAAAAAGTCACTGCGCCTTTAAATCCCCATGCTCCCAGCTCCCCTGCCCCGTCAGACGTAGGGTTACCAGGTGTCCGGTATTCACCTGGACAGTCCAGTATTTTCGGCTCCTGTCCGGTAAAAAAATTCAGAGAATACCGGACACCTGAGATGTCCAGTATTTTCTGAATTTTTCCCTGGCCAGGAGGCAAAAATGCAAGGCACCTGGCAACCCTACAAACACTCAGCGCCCGGCCTCTCTCCCCCTCCTCCCCGAGTCCCCCTATGGTCCCCAACAGCCCCAGCCCCCCGACCCCATACTTACCTGGTTCCCCAAGGCTGCCGGCACAAAATGGCTGCTGGCCAAAAGACCTAAGGGAAGCAAAGCTGGGTCTTAGTGCTCAACCGCTCCCCTGTTCCTATCCCTGCACTTAAAGGGGACATGATGCTTTAATGCTGTTTTATTTTAAATTAAATAAAATTTTTTTTGGCTTAATAAGTCCTTGGAGTCCTCCCCCTTTTTTCCCCTTCAGCAGAAAATTTTTTTTCCCAGTTTTTTTGGGGGGGGTGTGGGGGGGTGTTCGGTATTTTTGTTTCAACCATCTGGCAACCCTAGTCAGACAGAGCAGAGGAAGAATGTTCCCATTGGCCTTCCGTCCGAGAAACAGAAAATACCGGACATTTTACGTGCCCGGTATTTTCTGGGTTTTTTTTTACCAGACAGAGGCGGCGAAAACCAGACTGTCTGGGCAAAAACCGGACACCTGGCAACCCTACTGGCTCTCACCTATCAATCAATATTTGAGAGAGTTTGAGAGCGAGCAAATCTGTCTGTCCATTTGTTCGAGAACTCCTCCTAAATGGTAATACAAGTAAGTAGAGTTACTAATAGGGGTTAAGTTGCTCCTAGCTGTTTGAGTGTATATGCCTCTATCGTACACCCACTATAAATTCATAGTCTCTCGGGTACTGCCAAGGAGCAAGTGAACCCTGCAGAGGAAGTTGGTGGAGTGAAGGTAGTCCAGCGTGCTATCCTAAGGAATGTGCAGCATCCACATCATAATGCAATAGCAATATTTTTTAACTGTCTGTAAGTACCTAGAAGAATGCTTAGTTCAAATTCCACATGTATAGTTTGAATGAGCCTATCACTTTAAAATGTACATAGGAAACTGTATTATAAAAGCTAAGTATTCTATATTATCATTTGTGAAGCTATCTATGCAGACCACTAGCGCACTGCAGGAATATCTGCTTATTTTAAGGTTTTGGTTTTTTTAAAAATTGTTAAACAAAAAATGTATTTTTGTTTTTCACATTTTTTAAAAGTAAGTGTTTTGCCCAGCTCTACAGTTATGCTTATGTTGTGCTCTTCCAAGCATTTATACCGATCTTATCTCTATGGCATATGAATACTTTTAAAACTACCCAATATATGCAAATAATATTCTTGGTACATAAAACGTCTTCTAGGCTTTCTCCAATAATTGGAAAAAAATCAAATAAAATGATAACTCTAAATCCCCCTTCCTTCTTTTCATTGTAAATTCCTATTGTTATAGTCGATGAAACATATACTTGCAACTTTCTCATCAAAGCTACATTAACCTTACATATGCATTAAAAACTTTGTACAGAGATATTTCTGTAGCATATACAGCATGTGCTGGCTATATCTTGAGTAACAGTGCTAATGGAATGGCAGTTTATTGAATATGCATATAGAAGTACTATTGTGTTTATAACACTCATAAAAAGAACTTAAACAACGAACAGTTTAGCAGCACCTTAGAGACTAACAAAAAATGTAAATGGTATCATGAGCTTTCGTGGGCACAACCCACTTCTTCTGCAGGTGCTGCAAGACTATTTGTTGTTTAAGTTTTTCCAGTTACAGACTAACACGGCTACCCCTCTGAAATGTATAGAAAGATTACAGTACCTTTCAATAAAGTGTGTTATATACAAACTGTATCTCATGTTTTGGATATATCACCTTAAAGTGTTGACCAAAAACTTTAAAAACAGTATAGATTCAGTGTAGATTTTCAATTTTTGCTGAAGAAAAAAGTCAGAACATTTTGTGATGTTTCTTCTTTGACACATTAATTGCTCTTCCATCCACAAGGAGAACAAAAACAGCAGCATGCCATATTTATTCAATGAAAGTTGAACCACAGGAGTTATGATACATTCTTCCTCCAACACTAGCCAAATTATCTCAGTGTCCAACTTGTAAGAGGCTGAAATAATACTCCATCATTTGACAATGCTGGTAGGCTTATGCGTCATTTTAACAGTGTGATAGCAAACTGTGATCATCTTCATGTTAAAGGAACCTAGAAACAAGTGGCAGGCTGGGTTAATCATTTACATACATTCTTCCTACAGAAATTTAAATGGATAACAACATATTAGTCAATCCTTTTACAAAGTAAATACTAGTCAAAATCCCTGAAGTCAGAAAAAGAGCCTGTAAACTCTCGGTGGGGGGAGGGAGGGGGGAGAGCGGGAAGGACATGTGTTTCATTTTCTTTATGATTGTTGTTTAAAAGGTTCCACGGTAGAGTAGTTATATCTACCAAGAGTGATGCTTTCCCAGAAATTATTTTTTTTTTAAACACCTTAGACATACTATTCATATAAATGAAAATTATGTGATATTTAAAAGTTTAATTGAAGTTTATCATCTTTAAACCCAGTCATAAGGATTAGTGAAAATTCTGAGTTGATGTTTTGGCCTAATTACATAAATATACACCTTGAAAACAGGTAACTTTTCTTACTTTGATCATATTCATATGCCCTGAAGTGTAGGTGGGCTACCAAACACTACCAAAACAGGACATCCTGCATTAAATTATACTCTGAGTTACAACCCATGCAACCCTGCCATGTCAATGAGATTACAAATTGAAGCAGAATTGGGATCTCTGGAAACTGTGCCAATTCCACTACCATCAGATCATGAAACAACATGGAAATTCATCACCCATCCTTTCAGCAAAGGAAGAAAATGTTTTTAAGAGAATCTTAAGTGAAAACTGGACACAAGTGAGTGGTGATTGATGAATATTAAAATGATGAATTAATTTATGTCTTAATGAGTAAGCTCTGATACTTCATTTCCTTTTGAAGATTAGGTTATTTGAATACAAAATGTTACTATATGCTCCAACCAAAGAGGTAATCTTTAAGCAGGATACCTCTTTCAAAAAATTATTTTAATAAAGAAGGGACAAACACATAACTTTAATAAAATAGTATATATTCATCTGAACTTAAATGGCCTCATAGCTAATGTTCTCTTTGTGTTTGTGCATATGTTGACACTTATACAAATTGGGTGTGATTTAAACCTGTAAGAGAAGGTAAACAAAGCAACAAAGGTAATACTAATATTTATCTCAATAAACAATGATTTTTAAGTTTCTGCCACTCTTTATGAGGTCATAATGGTAATATTAAACTTGACAAAAATTATAGTCATATTTCCAATTAAATCATGGAAGCTTATCCTTCACTGAAAGTCAACTGGTTTTCTTGTACTTAGATGCAAGACTTGTATAAAAGCAGATGTAAGGATTTCTCTCCGCAGATACAATGTGTAGGAAAAAAATAAAATGGAAAGCAGAATGACTGATTGTATTCTCTTTCTCATTACACATTTCAAATTTGTATTGTATTGTATTACTCCCTCCCCTGATCTGGTTCTCTCTTCACTTTTACAAAGGCTCTTCTCACTTCTATTTTCTGTAGCATTATGATGTTGCCTCACCGCCTTCCAACATCATGGAAAAAAATGTTATGCAGCAGACTCTACTCGGATAATAAACTTTCTCCCCAGCCTGAAATATTTGAACGAGAGCACACAAGTGATAGAATGTGGTCTTCCCAATTAGACATTCTAAAGACTTCAGGAAGCATATACACTAAAATGAAAGGCTACATTTTACCAACAATCTTTCTAATAAGAAAAATGTCTTCAGCTCTGAGAAGTACATTCCAGACCTTAAGTGGAGGAGCACATTGAGATCTCCTGACTTTCATCTATGTACTGGAGGAAAACCGGTTTTGCTAACCAGAAGATATTCATTAAGGTAGGTTAGAAATTCTTCAATTTCAGATTTTGCTGGGCTCAAAATCTTGGAAGCCTACAGTGGCACAGCACTTATCTTTCAATGAGCTGGCTCAGCATATAGAGATCTGTGAAAAATCTATTGGGAGTATCATAGTGTAACACACAATTAGATCGTTATATTTCTCAAATATCTACACTAAATCAGAACTCTTTTAACATAAAAAAACTGAGTAGCAATAACATCCCAGAAAAGTTATTCATCTAGACAATATCAAGATCTTTCAATGTTTTACAGATGCAATGTTTTTTCTTAAGAATTGCAGCAAAATCCACTGTCAATGTTCAAATCTAATACTGAATTGCCAGATTCTCAGAGCTATGCAGATTTACACCAACTATTTACACAACCCAATGATTTGATCCTATGACTCTAAATAATGTAACAACATGGCCTGACAACAGGCACAGAAAGAATGGAACACAAGTGATTTTACATGGCCTTGATGGGCAGATAGCATCCTCCTAATTAACAGTACCAAAAGATTCTCATCTTTTTGAGCTCCTCTATATGTAGGACTTAGACTGAAAATGAGATATTTTCAGGGCCAAAAAATTGCTATTCTGAAACCAGTCATCTTATGCTAAACAATGAAGTGAAACCACTGAACTTGTGTCACCAGTGGTCTGCTAATTTCCTATATGACATTCCTGAAAAAGTCTTACTGAGAAGAATTCCCTGGATCCAGTACAGAGGTGTAAATCAGAGTTGAACCCAACATAGTACCATGATCTAGATTTCTAGCAGAGTAACAACGAGGGGCTAATTCCTGAGACACATAATATTCAGCCTCTTCGTTAATACACCTGAAGTGCAGCATATGAAGGGGAACTCTTCTTGGAGCTATACACCTAACTCTCACAGGTTCTCTTAGGCCACGTCTATACTTACCTGCAGATTGACACTGTGGAGGTAACTCTTCTGGCATTTGATTTAGCAGGTTTAGTAAGAACCCGCAAAATTGAATGCTGAGGTCATCCCTGTTGACGCAAGTATTACTATTCCTCGTAAGGAGTAAGGGAAGTCAACGGAAGCGTTTTTCCTGTCGACCTCCCACTGTGGGGACAGCACCAAAGTTCGAATTAAGGTATGTCAACTCCAGCTACACAATTAACATAGCTGGAGTTGCCTATTTTAATTTGAAATTATTCCCCAGCTGACCTCAGAGCAAGACCAGTCAATGCTGCATTAATGTACCAAACTCCTCCATTAATCCATAGCAGTGGGATCTGCTTAAGAGGGTGATCCAAGGTCCTTATGGGAGAACTGGCCAAGAGCCAGTAAACAAATCCTCTCTTCAATGTGAAAATAATCTCTTCAATTGTCACTCTCCGGGTGAGAGGTGTTAGAAACAATGACAGATGAAAATCTTGATTAAAGGGAAAAAATCAGAAATATATCTGATATTAAAAACCAAAATAGGACAACTAGGATTATTTTCTCTGTTGTAGCAAAAGCAAGACAGAGAGGAATACACTAATCAATCTGCTAAACACTATATCAGAATAAATATCTGTCTCTCTATATATGGAAACTAACTTAACACATCTGTATTAATGTAGGAAATACCATAATTACAAGTAATTAAAGTCCAAGTGAAGCTCCACCTTTCACAAATGAACAGCTCAAATTGGTACAGTATGTAATTGCAAGCTGTTGTCTAAAGCATCCACACTACTTTTTCAGTTTTTAACAATAAATGATTTTGTTGTGTGTGTTTCAATACAAGGTTTACAATCTCCCTCTTGAAAACTGACTTAAGCAGCCTGAGAGCAGCTGTGACTGTGCTTGTCAAGCTGGACAGAGAAAAATATGAAGGCATTCTCTACTTCCCCACCCATCTTTATCATCTCATAAAATGGGTTGTCTTTCATTAAGACAATCTAAATATGAATGTTCTTGCCACTGAGCTTACTTAATTTGGAAGGAAAAAGGCATATATATTTTAAAGGAACACCAGCAAATTGAAAATTGCACTTCTGTCTTTTAAATCTGTTGGTAGTATAGGCCCTGATACTTGCTCACACACTCATTTTTTATAACATGCTTACATCCAACTTTATTCAGCACAATATTTAAGAATGTACTCAAATCAATAGGTCCTAAGTAAATGATGAAAGTCTAATAAGGATGGACTGAAACACATGTTTGAAGTTAAGCATGTGCTTAACTGCTTTGTTGGACTACAGACATAATATTGGAATAACTCCTAAGGACATGAACCTGTATTCAGAAGGCAGATGGTGGCTTAAAATGACAGTGACTGAAAGAAGTTAATCACAATTTGAGTGCAATCTTGGCTCTACCAAAGACAGTTGCATAACTTCCAGTGACTTCAAAGGGGTCAGGATTTCTCCTTTTATACAGAATCAATTTCATAGCTGCTTTCCCGAATCATCATCTCTGCTGATTTAACAGATTTCAAAATACCAATACAGAGAAGAAAAGCATTGTTTTTAACATATAAAGAAATCAAAACAAATCATACACACAAAGCATATGCTGCTTAACAGTGCACAATCAAAAATTACAGTTTACACTAGCTAACTTTTTAAAATCAGGTTGAGAGTCTTCTTGACTGAGTGGCTGAACCAGTGATGTTATTTGGTGGTTTTGTTGTTTATGCTTTCAATTCAGTTTCCTCACAACACTGCTGCCTTGAAACTATCCTCTTGGAGGTTACCACACTTAGTCAGAAGTTTGAGTGTGTATAATGGAAATTACTAAACTGACAAATCTTAAATAATATAACAAATCATAACAACAGAATGTCATTAATATAGTAATAATTAGATAAGATATCATTGTTGGTTAGAAGAGCTATCAAGTCAAATGAGTGTCATTTATCCTCATAAAATTATTCACTGATTCTTGATCACAGCTGCAAATCTTTTTTTCTTTATTTTTAAATCAAGAAATGCAAAAGTTAAGCACTTCCTGTGTAACAGAGCTCCAATTTAGGAAAGCAGCACTATTCAGGAAAGCACCCTAAATCAATGGAACTTAAGTATATGCTTAATGTTGAGCACATATTTAAGTAACCTTTCTGAATCAGAACCTAGGCGAGGAAGTTCAACAATAAATACTTTGGGCCAGATCTTGACCCCTACCTAAGAGCTTGTTCAGAGACGGCAAAAGCATGACATACTCAGATATGCTGTCAAACAGATTGTAATAGCATTCCTACTATAGTAGACCAAAATGATTTGAAAATCTACCAGCAATAACATTAATTCTCCTGAATGCTCTTATATAATATTTCTCCATTTTGCTGATATATTATAATATATATTGTTGATCATACAGCAAAAACCATGCAGGATCACCAACATAGCCAAATTGATGTTGCACTTCCTGTATAATAAACAATTTATGGGACCAATAATACCAGCTGCATTGTCAAATGCATTGTCAAATATGGTTTGCATTTCTTTAGTCTTTTGGAACTTCATGGTGCATACTTATGCAGGCTTCTTCTTTATTACCCCTCTTTAAAAATTATAAAGAAAAAAGGCCCATGCTGCATGGGCATAACAACATTAACATGAACATATTTTCACATTTTCCTGTGTTGAACTGAGCAAGGTGCCAGTTCCCTTTTGGTGCCAGTGTAAAAGTGGGAGCAGTGCTTGAAAAGTTGTAACAACTAGCTCTGGGCAAAATTTTCCACCATTATTTTTGTCCAAAAAAGGGAACAGGGCTAACTGAAACATTTGGGAATTTGGTTCAGTTCAGCTAATTGTTTGTATCAAAAGGAAAAAATGGAAACATCAAAACAAATCATTTCAATATTACTGGACTAAAACATTTTTTATTTTCTGGCGGGTCAGCCACAAAACTGGGTTTCCTGCACAAAAAAAGGAGATGGGTGCACTGCCACACTTACAACCTGTAGCCCAGTGGTTAGCATACTTGCCTGGGACATAGGAAACCAGACATATAAATCTATGCTTGTATTCCTGTTTCAAAACCAATTTAATATACTGTCCTCAAAGGACAGATGAGATATTAAATGGCAGGGACTTGAACCCAGTTGTTCCCCTTCACAAGTCAATGTTCTAACAACCAAGTCAATTCCTGTTCTGTCAGGGTTCTCTCTCTCTCCTATTGAAGCTATTCTACTTTTCATAAGTAATGAAATACAGGTGGAACCTCTGTTAACCGGGACTCCCCTGGGACGGCAACATCCGTGGTCTGGCAGGACCACAGATGTTCCAGGACCAGAGAATCCCGGTGAAAGGCTGGCGGCTGGGCTCCCCGCAGCTGGCCTGCTGGGTACAATTATACTGCAGGGCTGTCCAATGGGGTCAGGAGCTTGGTGTGCCACAGTGGGGCTGCCTGACAAGGCCAGGATTCCACCACACAGGGAGCTGGGCTGGACCAGGGCTGCCCAGCTTTGCAGGGGAATGTGGGAGGGACTGGCAGGGCAGTAGGGCTGGCGGTCGGGGTAGGGGTAGGAGGAGGAGCCAGCCAGGCAGCCTGTGGCCAATCCAGGGCTAAGGGGGCCGGAAGCAGGGGGGACAGATATGACCTCTTATCTGGCAAAATCCCTCATCTGGGACCAGTCAGGTCCCAAGGGTGCCGGACCAAGGAGAGCCAACCTGTATTAACTGGAGCCGGCATTGGAACCCAAGGACTGTCCTTTCCAAGAGTGTGCACTAACTTCTGGGCTACTGAGTCAATCTCACTTTCTCTCTCTGTCCCAATGCTCTGTGAAATGTACACTCCCTTGTGGAGTTGCCCAGCTGTGCTGCGGGAGCTTGAAGGAAAAGTAATTTAAAGAGTGCAGCATAATCTTCTCAACACAGTCTGTATATGTAGCAGTTGGTAAGTTTGCTTCAATTGCACAAGTACATTATACATAGCTCTTATACACTAAGAGTAATCAGCTGAGAGTTTGTTCTAATATCTTTTCAAAATGTCAGGAACTCATCATCCTTCAGCTCTGTGATTAAAACTTACAGTACTCAACATCTGCTATTAGCGACTACTTAGTTAATGCCCATCTCATTATCATCAAGTGAAAAATATCTGGCTCCTGATTTTTCTCTGTATCAAAATTCCAAGGAGAATAGTGATAGAGATGCAGCCGTGTTAGTCTAGTCTAGCTGAAACAAAAGACAGGACTATGCAGCACTTTAAAGACTAACAAACCATCTTGTTAGTCTTTAAAGTGCTGCATAGTCCTGTCTTTTCTTTCAAAATTCCAAGGAGATCAACAGAGAAAAAGACCCCTATATGAAGCCTTTCTCTTTGAGAGAGGAACCAGCATAGAAATATACAGTAAAACACAGTAAAATTAAAGCACATTACAAAAGTTACAAGTTCACCCCAAAACAAAAACAAAACCAAACCAAACATGTTACACCCCAAATAAAAATACTGATAATAATGAGCCAAAGATTTCTAGGGAAGGTGTAATTAGATAGTGAAATTCCAGCTTCACTGAGATCAATTGGGGTACGTCTAGACTGCAAGCTTCTTTCGAAATGTCGAATGTTGAAAAACCCCCTGCATTCTTTCGATTTAATTTTGAAAGAACGCAATTGCAATGTGGACACTGGGGACGTTTTTTCGAAAAAAGGGCAGTTTCTTCAAAAAAACAATGTAGTCTAGACATACCCTTGGTGTTTTTTGCCATTGACCTCATTAAGGCCAGAATTTTTCCCAGTACCTCAAAAAAGATTAGCAAACTTCTGATGCATCACAACGATATTTTATTAATAATTATTATTTTAAAATGATATTATTATTACCCTCATCAGGAATTCTAGTGAACCTGCTGCTTCCAAACAGAAAATAACAGTGAGTTCATTGATTTATTCCTGAAGAAATGCTTTACATTTTAATAATCATGTTGCAGCTCTGGGAGATAGCAATTGCTTTACAATTATCCAGTTCCAGAAGTCCAAATTTCCATGGGAATTTCACCCCAAAATTAAATAAAAAACCAGATATTCCCAGCCCAGAGATATGGCATTATGATTACACTGTCTTGTCATCCTGCCTCTATAACATTCCTCATTGTTGTGTACTCAGAGCTATGCATCTGGAATGAATGATGAGGGAGCATCTGAATATCAAGGTCACTTATTTAGTGGAAAATCCTGCTATGAAAATGGACTCTTACTTTTAAAACACAGCTTTGAGAAATAAGCAAGTTTTTTTTTTATTTTGCATGTCACAGATTAATCCACTTGATGAAAGTAGTGAATCATCTGATCTCATCTAATGGCTCCACAGAATGCTAACATGAGCTAAGTGCCACTGGCAATAGCAACTGATTGGTTCAAGAGATGTCATTATAGCTGAAAAAATGCTTGGTACACAGAATCATTTCAAATCCATGGTTGACATAACAAATTACTACATAACAATTTAATATCACTCTGAAAGGTATATATCTTTTTTTCATTTAATATCCTATGGAAACCATCAAGTAATGAGTTAAAAGTGTGAATAAGTTTTCTGACTTGAGTATTTCCGCTGATTTCCAACTTTTAGAGGTATTTTTATGTATTTATTTGAGTATTTATACAGAAATTAATATACATGGAATATTGTAACAACTACTGTTATGTTTATAGCAGTGCTTTTGGTTTTACATATTGGGCACTTACCCTGCAAACACTTTAAGGATATATGAGCACATACTTGAGGTTCCAATCCTGCAAATACTTCCACATGTATTTATCACTATGCATTGTGATTATTCCCAATTACTCCAACGGAGCAACTTCAATTGTAAGCTCCGCCAGGCAGGGACTGTCTTTTTATTCTGCATTTGTACACCACCTAGTACAATGGAGTCTTCACAGTATATGGATAAGTCTTTGCAAGATAGGGAGTGTCTACAGCAGCGGTTCTCAAACTTTTTGGGCTCCGGAGCCCTTTACATGTGTAAAAATTTATGCAGAGCCCCAGCGGTCCACTGATTGTATGTGTTGTACTTATGCGGAGCCCCAGTGGTCCACTGATTGTATGTGTTGTACCTATTGATGTTTCCAGTTTGTCAACCTCACGGAGCCCTTGGAGATGTCTCGCGGAGCCCTGGGACTCCGTGGAGCAGTTTGAGAAACACTGGTCTATAGGATCAGAATCCTTCTCAGTATGGCAGTAACATCTAAGGGCATGTCTACACTAGGAAATTATTTTGAAATAACTTATTTTGAAATAATAACTCCCAAAATAACTATTTCAAAACAGTGTGTCCACGCTACAGGGAAGCCTTGAAATTAGTCTGAAACAGGCTCCCTTAATGTGGATGCGCTACTTTGGCTTAGAGCCCCAGGAAGCACTGGCAGTAATTACTTCGAAGGCCTCTGGGGAGTAGTTATTTTGAAATAGCAGCATTGGAGCATCCACGCTACCGCTATCAAAATAACTATTTTGAAATAAGTGTTATTCCTCGTGGAAAGCAGGAATTGTTTTTTGAAATAACCAGTCCCTTATTTCAAAATAAGAGATTTGGTAGTGTAGATGCTCTGCTTGTTATTTCGAAATGAGGGTAGTTATTTCGAAATAACTCCCTAGTGTAGACTTGGATGGTGCAGATACCCCTTCCAAATATATTTCAATATAATTTTTTAAACTAAAGGACCATTTCAACTCAAATTATATTATTCATTTGATTCACAAAAAATTTTGAACATTTGGTGCCCTTAGAAATTATTTTTGTAACTATGAATTATTTTTTAAACCTCACACACTAATATGTGGATTTTACTCTTTCCTTGTTATTTATTCTTATTGGTATAAACATAAGGTTAGAGCTTAAATAATTTAAAGACATTCTACCCTCATGTTGTCTGCTATTGTTTCATTCTGTAATATCACCGTGGCTTGATTCTTAATTAGACCCCAGTATAGTAACTCTCAATGAAACACTCAAAATATTTATCTCCTAAAGTAAGGATTATGAAAAAGTACAGTTCAGGGGAATGTTGACTGACTGCTCTTAGACAAAATTAGTTCACCCTGCGCATTAGTGTCTTCAGTTTCTGTTTACCTACAGCTCAATGCTGCCTAGTGAAAGTGATAAGGACAGCCTGAAAATGTGGGTTACTTACAATGCAGGAAAAAGTACTGTGCTTTCACACTTTTTCTCTGTTTTAGAGGGAAAATTACCAAGTCATTTCATAATCTTCTCTCATGAATGTAGTGAACAAGCTGGTATGGTTTACATCAAGAGACAAATGTTACCCTCCCCAGAAGAAATTCAGGATGAATTTAATAAGGACTGTAATTCTTTTTCATTTTGCTAACTAGCCTTCTCTTCTGACTTACCATAAATTCCTCAGTGGAGTTATGTAGAAGACCTCAGTATTCATAGCAATTCACATTTTTTTTATCAGGATTTGGGCTCCTAAATTCATTACTTTATGATGCACCAGGCCAGCAAACGGGAGGGGGTAAAGGGGAATAGTTGTCCCAGGGCACAGCAAAGGGGCCCCAGGTTCCCAGCCGCCACCGCTGTTATTGAAGCAGTAGCAGTGACCAGAGGCTTGGGCCCTTTAAATCACTGCCGGCGCACTCCAATGCGTGTTCCATGAGGTCCTGAGGGCTGGGCTGGGGGGGGAGCCACACTCCTGGCGGTGCAGAAGACTGGCTGCCAGAATCCCGCCCCTTTTGCCAGAGTCCCTATCCCTTCTGGGAGCACAGAGCCAGCCCCCCCACCACCTCACTCAGAAGCCTGCTTCCCACAGCTGCCATTGGCTGGAAATGGTGATCCATAGCAAACGGAAGCTGTGAGCAGCCATACCTGCAGATGCACAGGTAAAGAATGGGTCTGGCTGCTCACCAGGGCTAACAGTGACAAACCGTGTCTGGCCTGCTGACCACTTATTTCCCACCCCCGGACAAAGCCCTAATTTGCAGTAGGCACTAAGGAATAACTGTCCTAAAACAGGAAGGGAAATACCAACAATGTTAATATATGTTAAACCCTCTCTTTAATTATTTGTAAATCTGGCATATCTTCTATGTATGACCGGACATCCTGATTTTAAAGGGACAGACCTATATTTAAGCAGTCCTGCAGGTGTCTTGAGCTGTGCAAAGACACAGGACAGAGTCATCCTTTCCCCTACCCCTCCACTGCAGGTGGAAGCAGCTCCTGTCCATTCCCTCTGACACAATGCCAAAAGGCTGCCCTGGCCACTCCCTAGCAGAAATCTGCAAGGCATGGGAGCCTGCATGCCCCTTCCCCCATGTGCTGCCTTGGGAAGACACAGTGCAAGTTATGGTGGGGGGCTCAATCCCAGGGACACAGCGAGAGGGAAGCACACAGTCCCAGCCTTCCCCAGCCCTAGTGGGAGCACAGGCCAGAGGAAAGTGGGCAACATGAGGTCCCAGCTTCCCCAGCCATGGCTGGGGCACAGTGGGGCAGGGCAGGTGGTTCGCTGCCCCAGCCTTCCCTGGAGTATGGGGAAAGAGGACCCACAGCCCTGGAGGGCATGTATGGGTAGTGCTGGGCCCCAGCCTCCTCAGCTCCAGGAGGGCTGGCAGCACAGCCCCAGTCTCAGTGGGGCTGAAGCCCAGACAACCCTGGGAGATGGGAGACCCACTGAATAAGACGGAGGCTGGGGGCAGAATATGGGCGTGGCCAGGCTGGTAGTTTGGGAAGGTATTGCCTTCCCCTGCCTCTTATACCTGCCAGCATGGGCTCAATCAACTTGATAGTGATTCATACTGCATAGTTCTGATTGAATACAAGTTCAACAGCAATCAAGCAAATAATTTTACCAGGTGTCCCACATTCAGGACAGGGACATATGGCCACCCTATTTCTATGTGGCATAGTTTAAGTCAGACAAAATAGACGATTAATGTTCCTCAAACAAATTTGGGGGATAAGGGAATGTTATTTTAAGGTAAGTTTAAAATAATTGAGAGTTTAGTTCTATCTATTCTGATAATAATGTGAGTTGTGCATACAACTAACTGCATACAATACACAATGCACACATATTTTTTATAGTTTCATCAGTTTTTCCTCTAATTTTCTTCCACTGCACACACTCAGATGTCATGGTCCTAGTCTGACAAGTGACTGAAAAATGGCTTATTTTATTGCCTCTTGCTTATTGTCCTTCAGTGATTCCAAATCACATTTATTTAGCATAATAAGCTTCCATGCAATGTTTATGCCAGAATCCTAGAATTTGAGTGCCTATACAGACACAAAAAAATCACAAACAAAATAAAACCACTATATTAATATGGAAAATGCTTATTGTTCTAAAAAAATGTACCAAAGTTAAATAAAACTGAATCTCTCTTTAAAAAACAATTTGATTAAATAATAAAGAAATCCAGTTGCGTATACCAGTTGCTCCTCTATAAACTGAGACTCTTTGGTCTGGCAACATCTGTAGTCTGTCAGGATCAGAGAGTCCTAGTGCGCTGCAGGGGTGTGAGGCAGGGTACAGGGGTGAGGGGGCGGGAGCCTGATGCGCAGCCCAGCTGGGCTGGCAGGAGGGGGAGATGGGAGTAGGGAAGCCCGGTGGCGGTTCAGTTACTGATGGGGGGAGGAAGGGAAGCCTGGTGGAGTGGCAGGGTGGAGAAGCAGAGGGTGCAGCAGGGGGGCCAGAAATGACCTCCCTTGATCCAGCAAATCAGGGGAGGTCCAACCTGATTAAAATACCACCAACCACCTAATAGCTAGCCCCAACTTTTACTATTATATAACTATTAGTGGATGTTTAACTTCATCAACTGCCTATTTCCTTGTCAATTTGAAATTAACAGAGTTACTCCTTGATTCAGAGCAATGTCTATTTAAATCAGGTAGTTAGTATTTTAAATTTGGAACCTGTTGTTAATTATTTTTTTTAAATTGTATTTGTAATTTTTGCTAGAGAAAGGAAATGAACAGAGCACTTATAAAGTGATCCATGTCCTGGCCCAGTCTCTGGCAGTCAGGTGCTTAGGGAACACCCAGAGCATGGGGATACATCCATGATCACAACATCTCTTGCAAAAAGTTCCATGGCTTGACTGTGTGTTGTATGATGATTTCCTTTTGTGTGTTTTAAACCTCCATGAGTGATCCCTGGTTCTTGTGTTATGTGAAGGGGTAAATTACACTTCTTTATAGACTTTTTGTACACCATTCATAATTATACAGACCTCTATCATACCTCTCCTCAGTCATTTCTTATCCAAGCTTAAAGGTCCCTGTCTTTTTAATCTCTCTACTTATATGGAATCTGCTCCATACACTTAATCATTTTATTTCCATTTTCTGTGCCTTTTCTATTTCTAAAATATTTTTTGATGGCGCAACCAGAACCGTACACAGTATTCAAGGTGTGGGTGGATTTATGTAGCAGGATTATGACATACACTGTCTTAACATCTACCTCTCGCCTAATGGTTCCTAACATTATGTTGGGGGAGGCAGAGGGGAGAGAGGGTTGACTGCCACTGCACATAAAGCAGATATTTCCAGAGTATTATGCACAGTGTTTCCAAGAACTCCATATCAGCCACAGAAACTCCTTTTTTCCTAACGGACCACATCAAATCATTCGGTCACTCAAATTACTTTAATTTTTTCTCTCTCTCCAAGATTTTTGGCTCATACAGTGCACTTAATTTTGATCCTTCAGGACTGATACAGATATCCCCTTTTAAATCTCCAACATTGGAAGTCTCTACATTGGAGGGGGAACCTTTTTTGAGTCAGGGGGCTGCTGATCCCCAGGCAAATAGATATTGTGTGCTCCAGCCCCACAGTGGGATAGCAGGGGGACGAGTGCCAGCACAGGCTCCCCAGTGCTGGGGGGTGGAGCCCCAAGCCTCAGGGGCCAGATCCAGGGAAACCAGAGGCCACAGGTTCCTCGCCCCTGCTCTAGATTTTGACATCAGTTATATCACTGACAGACATAAGTTAGGTACTAAGAAAGACATGTTTGTATTTCATGGCCTTCATCAGTTGAGACTGTACCAGGGTCTCTGTGTCCTTCTGTACAGCACAATAGCACTACAAAGTATGTGTCTGCAGCAGACCTTAGAGAAAGCAATAAACTAGAGGGGCATATTGGGCCTAAACCTGGATGGGAAGAGATACCTTCTGATAACCTGCCCACACTCTTCGGTAGTGGCTGCAACCTGGCTGCACAATAACTACTGAACACATCACTCAGACTCACAGCCTCTGTCCCCAAACGCAGCACTCCCAGGAATCTTTCCAGGATATTCAGGTGTATGTACACGTGTGTACGCACACACACACACGCACACATGCACACACACACAGAGAAAAGGCAAGCAAGGCACTATACCTGGGCATTTAATCACTCTTTCTTTCAAAGGAGATTTTAAATGTGAACTAAGCTTATGTCTCATCAGTAGCCAATAACTATATTATGTTAATGTTAGCTAATGCGATCTACTCTGGGATCATACACTCATTAAAATAATTATTCATTAGTGGGTATTTTTGATGCTTCCACTCTAAGTCCTTTCCTTTCACAAGTCCATTTGTTTTCTGTCTGCCCAATTATTCCTTGTAGGTTCATCATGTTAATTTAAGGCTATGTTTTAATGGTTTTATAAGCGATGCTTCCATTGTTGGAAAATGAATGGACAGTATGAAGTCCCTTTTTTCCAGGTGATGATGTATTGGTTCCTAGCTAAAGGATTCTCAAATTACTGAATTCAAAATGCATTAATAATTTTCTCTTCAAAATATGTTGGATAAAAAAAAAACAATGGTGTTTGTACTAAAGCTATTTAACTCTGATAAACTGCATACAAATTGCTTTCTGAATCCACCACAGTCAGTTGCTTTTGTTCAATTTATCAACAGCCTAATTCTCATTGAGTACTTAATTTAAAACCACAATGTTTTATAGCTTTAACTGTTTTTCCTATAATTTTCTTCCTCTGTCAAACTAATTAAATGACTGTTTATTTTGATTTTCTTTCACAAAAAGGCTTGTTTTTTTAAATTTCTTTTTATGCGATGGTACCACCCATAAGAAACTGCTGATTCCTCTCAGAAAATGTCCAGGAGTATTTGGCTGACATATACATTTTGTCTACTTTTATTCCCTCAGTTTTTATACTAAGAATATTTATATAAAAGATATCTGGAACACAAGCACTTAACCTTTATGGTGAGCAGTGCTATGGAAGAACTTATTGAAGGAAGGGGAGAGAGAGAGTTCACTTCATGCTCTGACCAGGACTGCTGACCTTGGAAGAGCTTTCCATAAAAAAGCTGTGTGTTTAGAGTTTGTGACTGACTCTGCAACCAGGTGAAATTCACCTTGATTCAGGCTATTTTGATAGCCTCACTCTTTTCGTCTAGACTACACATAGGATGACAGGATAAATGTTACAGCCATCTGAAAAAATATATAATAGTAATAGAGCAAAATAAAAGATTGTAGCAATTAAAGAATTCACATGTCAATTGTGTAAAGAGATTTAAGTTTAGACAACATACATTATGGATCTACTAAACTTGCACTGTGTGACTTCTATTCAGAATGAAAATATGATGAAAGAGGAGAGAGCAGTGGATTAACATACTAGACTCTCCACATGAGAAAACTGGATTCAATTTCTCATGTAAAGCTCCAAGTGAAATCCGTTTTCACAGATCTCATTATTATCTCTATTTACATCACAAAAACAATATAGATGTTGGAGGTACAGCCTGGGTTGTTCCTCGTGGTTTACTAAAACAGTAAGATCAAACTCTCCAGGTCAAAAGTATTGTAGGTTAAAAGTCCTGCGACACTAAGGTAAGAAACAGTTGGATTAAGTATAGTACAATTTGTTTCACAGGTGCTAAAAAGAGATTTGACAAATGGGTACAACTGATAGAAGACCTCAAAACTGGAAGGGCAGCAGTCAGGACTCAGGACCACTGACAACTCTATTGAAATGAATACACAGTGCCATGCCAAATGACGATCCTGAACCTGCTATTGGCTCCGTGAGGGTGGACCTCTGCATCCACACAGGACCCCACTGAAATCTGTAGGGATCTGCCTGCCTGGAGCAAATTTCAGGATTGCAGATGGGCCTATGACTTTGTCTCATAATTTTATCAGGCTCTTAAAGTCATCAAATTCTTACAAAACATTATTTGAAAAATCATTACTTTAAAAAAGCCTTATTTTTGCTAATTCTGAATGTTAGGTCAACAAATACCAGTTTAACTTAGTGTTTGCTTGCCAAACATCCCTGCCTTTAGGACAGTGTATGATAAAAAAAATAATCGCAAAAGATTCAAGTTAGCCATGAAAGATGCTATTAACAGCTTTCACAAAAAACTGAACTGTATTTTGTTCCTAAATTTATTTGTATTTTTCAAACAAGAACATTCAGAAGAATTTAAGGTACATTGCTCAGCGTATATATTGCACTAAAGATTACAAGTCACCACCAAAGTTTTATTTAATTATAACAATTCCCTATCATGAAAAATCAGAAAATGATCTCTGCCCCTTGAATTGATTTATTTGCACATTTGTTACTATGTTTGTGCACTAGTGGTAGACAGGCCAAAACAGAATGTCTTAACTCCATTTATTCTAGTGCTCTTCAGAATCTGAGCTGCATTATTGTCTTACTGAATCCTAAAATAGGCTTTTAAGATTACAAGTCAATTGCAAAGGCAAAAGGATGAACAAATCCTGAAGAGCAAAGGGAAACAGAGAGGTACATTTGAATTGAAAACAGAACAAAAATGGTCTTAAACTTTGAAAGCAAATGCAAACTCCTGATTCTCTTTGTAGACAAGATCTAGTGGTCATTTCTAGGGTTCAGCTGGAGGTAACCTAGCAGA
Source organism: Rafetus swinhoei (assembly GCA_019425775.1). Lineage (NCBI taxonomy): Eukaryota > Metazoa > Chordata > Testudines > Trionychidae > Rafetus > Rafetus swinhoei. The sequence continues at coordinate 33,688,707 of CM033428.1, read as the reverse complement.
TGGGCATCAGCATTTTCTTGGAACAGACTAGCAAAGCATGCAACCTTCTGGTCAGGGCCAAGACTATTCCCCATACTCTCAGGCCTGGTCTACACTAGACCAAGAATGTTGGCTTAAGGTACACAACTCCAGTTACGTAAAATGGGTAGCTGGAATTGGCTTACCTTAGCAATGGGTAGCCTTGGCAGTGTCCACATTGCAGGAGGCCAATGGGAGCAAGTGCTCTTGTCAGCTTCCCTTACTCCTCACAAAACAAGGAGTACCGGATGCTGGTGGGAGTTGTCCCCAGCGTTCGATTTATGGGTCTATACTAGACCCACTATATCGAACGCAGAAGATCAACCTCCGGAGTGTCCAGTAAGTATAAATGTGTTCTCAGTGACATCTCTTGAAACTGGTAATTCTCCATGTTACAACTCGGGGAGTATATCAAGGATCAATAACCAGTGGTCACTGAGAAGCAGGCTACTTAAGTCCCTTAAAGGAAAATATTTAAGCCCTGATCTATGGCATAAACTCATATTGGTGTAACTACATCACTCAGGGTTATAGATTTCCACATCCCTGAGCAATGTAGCTATACTGACTTAACCCCTGAGGACACAGTGTTCTGTCAAGGGCAGGGCTTTGTGCATGAATCCATGGCTTTTGTGGGAATGGTAACCAGCACCTCAGCATTCTGGAGAACACAGCAAATGTTCTGCTGCTGTCCAATGTCCTAATTATTTCCAAATAAGCATAATTCTTTATTTTGTATATTAATGCTTAGTAAAGGAGATTGAAACATAATTTATACAGATTCTATAGGACTAAAAATAAATTACTTAAAATTAGAGTTGCAAGGCATACATTCAAAACATATGTCCTTTTATTTTAAAATTATTATTAAATTTTACATTCTTAAAATAAATCAAAATAAAATATGACTTTGATAAATATATATTTAGGATTGGAACGATTAGATTTTTATTGGCAGATATCAGTAAACATTGATTTCACCCTACACACACAAGTCAATGTAAATTTATTTACATTATAATAACTGAAATGTACAGATAAGCAAAGTAAGAAAAATGCTGCCTGAGAACTTAGTACAGTTTGTTTAAGGATATTTAATTTATATTGTGACAGATGATTGACAATTTATGTGTTGACATTTTAAAGCTTTAACTTTTTGTATCTAAATGTCTGTCATTAAATAATTGCTGTATGATCTTGTTCCATAACTGTAAAAAATTTCCAGCAACTGTAAAAACTTAATTAAATGAAAATTAAAAATGCTTAAAACTCAGAATTTTGCTCAACTGTTAAAATTTAAATCTATACAATTTTTGAATGCTTAAAAGTGCACATTGAAATTATATATACAGTGCAACAAATTGAAATGTGCCAAGCCTAAATATATTGCAGGGTGGGAAAGAAATTGCTCATTTTTCCATTCTTTCTGACCAGTGCTAATATGTAGCTTAGCCTTCAAAAATGTTCTCAGAGACCTATATAGAATTATCTAAAATTACACTACCTCTTCACTAGCCCTTCATCAAAACAATATCGGCTTCTGTATACTGTCACTTACAAGGTTATTCCCTGGATTCGTTTTATGTCTTTTATGAACACAAAATATAACCATTTTTTTTAAAAGAGATAGATTTTTCTGTTACTGTTTCCAGCAATGTGCTGTATAAACTATATAGGAAACAACATATGTGTTTTAAAAAAATACTTATACCAGAAATTATTAAACCTTACTATTTTCATTTTTCAACAACAAAAATGCCCCAGAAATAACTTTTTTTTTAAAAACCTAATCTCTATGTATTAACATTTTCCTCACTCAAATGCTAAATAACATGAAACTAGTTATTCAGTCTGTAAAAGTATAATTTATTAATTCTAGCTCTAGTCTAAGCAGTCAAGTGCCATGTTTATTAAGAGCCAATTTTTAAAACCTGACCCTGACTTGTAACAACAAAAGCTATGCAAAAAAAGATACAAAAAACCAGATCTTGGCCCGGTCCATCCCTAATCCACAAACCACATGAACACATACTTAGCTTTAAGGCAACTGTATTAAAGCAAATAGGACTTAAGCACACTCTTAAGTGCTTTGCTGAATAAATATGGTTTGCTGAATTCTGGGCTTTATGGATGCAAGTTGGATAATTGTGTCCATAACATCTATTTGTGTCCAATTATCAATCAGCATGTGCCAACTAATACACTGCATAAGTGCATCCACATTCTTCTCTGTTGTTCTTTATCCTACACTAGAACAGCACAGTCAAGTACTTAAGTAGACATATTCTTTAGAATTTTTCATGTATTTCATTTCCTCTGTGTTTATTTTCCCATCTGTTTTTGAAGTAGCTTGGTATAACTTCCTAGCTAGTCTTTTCACTCTCCCTGTGAGATTCAAGTATCAGTGTGCTAGTCATGTGTTTAATTTGGAGAAACCATATGAAGAATGCTGATTCATGGCTGAAAATTATTTATGAAATTCAGCTATGGTATTTAGACTTGCCCTTAGACAGAGTTAACCTATGTGGTATCCTGAAGATGGCGTATAACCCAAAATTTCCCTGATCAGGCTACAAGTTAATGTTTTTGCAAGGATAAATCCAAGTCATTAATAGAACCTGCAGAGCTGGGTCCTCTCCTAGAAGAAACTATACTATTTACAATAAATCTACAACTGAACATGATATAATTTATCATTATCCCTGCTAAAATATTTTCTGTGGAAATGCCAAGTGGTAGTACTCACAGGATTAACATTTAAGAGCCATTTTCAGATTTATACTGTACAACACTTGCAAAACAAACAACAAAACAAAGTGATTAGGTACAGAACATCCACATGTACAAGAACTGTTTACCAATTTTTGATCAGCACCTTGCTAGCTGTCCCACACGACATTACATAATATAGCATTTAATACACTGCAAGCCAAAAAGGTAATCGGAAGATGTATACAGTTTCTGGTATAATAACTGTTAATCTACATGTTGAACTCCCAAAGGGTATGTCTACACTGCAAAGTTAATTCGGAATAACAGCCAATATTCCGAATTAACTTCCATAGCGTCTATACAAGCAAACCGCTATTTCAAATTAAAGTTGAAATAGCGGGGTGCTTAATTCAAGTTTGGTAAATCTCATTCTACGAGGAGTAATGCCAAACTCGAATTAGCTAATTCGGAATAAGCGCTGTGTAGATGCTTAGTCCGAATTAGCTGGCCTCCAGCCTTCCCAGTTTCCCCTGGTGGCCACTCTGGGCCAAACCAGGAAAACTCTTCTCCTTCCCCCCAGCGCCGGAGCCCTTAAAGGGGCAGACTCTGGCCACAGTGCCTGTGCCAGCTCCAAGCCTGTCGGCCCAGAGCCAGCAGTCACTGCCCCGACCCAGTGGCCCCAAAACATGAGCCAGCAAGCCACTGGCAGCCAGCCCTCCACTGTGCCCCAGGAGCAGTCTGCCAGCTCCCAGGAGCCTGCCAGGGCCCAGAGAAGGCGGGCGCCTTCCTGGTCCAGGGCGGAGATCAGGGTGGACTGTACTCAGGTTTGGGGGGATGCCCCCAACGTCCATGATCTCCGTACTAGACAAAGGAACGCAGCTGTCTATGGCAGGAAAGCTGCCAGCCTGGCCACCAAAGGCCACATGCGAACCCAGGAGCAGGTTTGCATGAAAATCAAATTGGTCCGGCAAGACTCCCAACCCTCAGCTTCTCCTCCCCCTTCTTCCCCTTGCCTCCCCCTTCCAGCTCCCTTTTCCCAGGTTTCCCCCTTCGTACTCCCACCGTCATTCCCACCCCCGTTTCAGTCAATAAAGAAAGTTTGTTTTGGGCAAGAAATGTGGTTTTATTTGACATCAGGAAGGGGGGTTAGGGAGGGGTAAGTGGAAGGAGGGAGGAATGAGGCTTTTAGTGCTCTCCTGAAGGGCCTCCTGGATACTGACAGCCCCCTGATGGACCTCCAGGATAGAAGCCTGCAGAAAGTGCAGCCAGGCTCACAGCAACATGTCCATGAGAAGCACCAGAGTGCCCAGGGGCAGCTCTGGCTCCATGTTGCAGAGTGCTGTGGTGTCCCGAGTGAGGGCAATCAGAGCACGCAGAGACACAAAAGCTTTGCTGTCCCTCATCGAGGCAGGCAAGCAAGCACAGACGCCTGAGAACTGGCTGCCTGGGGGCCGGGGGGTGGTGTCCCTTTAAGTACAGATGTCAGATAGCCTCAGGCAGCAGCCACACACAGACACTCCTGACCTGATGCCCTGCCTGACCTGGTTCTGGCTGGCCTTAAATCCGATTCTGTATCCAGTCAGTGTGGATGCAGTCTACATTTTGTGTGTAGATGCGTTAATTCTACATCTACATTTTGTGTGTAGATACTTTAATTTGAATTAGTTTAATTCGAATTAAGATAACTCGAATTAACGCTGTAGTGTAGACATACCCAAACAGATTTGCCGTGCAGCAGAGGGTGCTGCCTTGCACTCAAAATGTATCACATTTGCTGCTTGCCTGAGTTATTTTCAGGTATTTGGGCTCATCTCTCATTTTCAGAAACTCAATGATGAAGTTGTTGCCAGAAATTGTATGTCATATATGGATTAGCCTATGCATTGCCAAACAAGTTCATTGTCAATCATTTTAACCGCCCCTCAACTAGCATGCATTTTACAACATATGATTACTGTGTCAACTCAGAAGAAAACAGTGAAAGGAGAAAAGGACCTGAGAAATAATATCCTCCAAGTTCAAGTAAAAACATCTGGCCAACCAGACATATTAATCATTTAATCCAGGTAGGTATGCTTCATTCAAACACAGTTAATGTGTACATGGGTTTTGGCACTCTAATACTGAAAACAGATAATACTCCTAACTTACCCATTATCATAAATAGGTGCTGTGATGTTACTGTAGTATCGATTCTGATCTTTATTGTACTGTAAATAGAACTGCAGATGAAGGAGGAAATGATTGTATGTTTTCAAGTGCTCATTATGCGTGGATCTAATTTTGCATTCCTTGTATGCACACAACTCCTTTGGAGGTGAATGGAATTGTGCTTGTGGAAGTGCTAAAGGATCAGGTCTCAGGATATATATTCAGCCTCAGTCAATTATGTGTGCATTTATCTTTCCTTTATATCATTATTAACTTCCAGCTAGAGAAGAATAAAAGCAACTACTTCTAACATGTTAAGATCAGAATGTGTTGAACTTACTCCCAATTCAGCAAAGCACTTAAACAGTTTTTAACTTTAAGCATGCAAGTATCCTACTCTTATTCAGTGAAATACTTAAATATGTGCTCAACTTTAAGAATATGCTTAGGAGCTTTGCTGCACCTAGGATTTTTTTTTTAAGATGGAAATTCCTTAAAAATCAAAAAAGAAGAAATAAGAGGTATGATCTTGTTAATGTCCTCTGATTGATAACAGCCTTCTGTCTCTGCAGGCAGAAATCTTTAAGGGTACATCTACACTAGCCCCCTAGATCGATCTAGGGAGGCTAATGAGGGCGATTGGAATTGCAGATCAAGCCCAGGATTTAAATATCCTGCGCTTGATTTGCATGTTCCCAGTCGCCATTTTAGAAATTGACTAGCTCGAAGTAACTGCCCACGCTCACATGCGGCAGTGAAACAGGATTCTGATTTAAAGCCTAACTCGAATTAGCTGGTATTCCTCCTGCAATGAGGTTTACCAGCCAATTCAATTAGGGCTTTAAATCGAATCTCGCTTCACCGCCGCGCGTAGACGCAGGCAGTTACTTCGGCCAGTCAATTTCTAAAATGGTGACCGGTCAGAACATGCAAATGGCGCGGATATTTAAATCCCGGGCTTGATTTGCAATTCCAGTCACCCTCATTAGCCTCCCTAGATCGATCTAGGGGGCTAGTGTAGACGTACACTAAGAGAAAGACTCCAATCCACCTTCTGTATCATTTCCTGCACAATTCTTCTTTGGCCTCTGTATTTCCAATTATAAAGCCTAAATCAACCAGCTTCCTCATCATCACTGAAGCTCCAGATTGCTTGACTCCTCACAGCCTGATGAGAAGATGGTTTCCCAATAGTTTATTTTCTTTGCTTTTAGTTAGCTCAATGAAAAACCTGAAGACCCCATAGGTGGATCAAATGGTAACTACATCTTAGAAATCAAAAGTCCTGTATACTTTTTAGAGTTTATCTTGAGTAGGATTAAAAGGTTTATGGTTGGAAGGTATTAGCAAATATACTCTGAAAAAAACTCAAGCATAGACAAGGAAGTCCAATTTTAATGCAGGCTAAATTGAATCAATTTGAAACTTTTTGGGAACATACCCATTAGTGCGGGGTGTTAATTTACTACTCTCACAGAAGATTTGTTCATTTATTATTACCTTTGTAAAGACTCAGTCCCCTCCAGTATTTAAAATAATTAAAAACAAAGCTACAGCTGTGCCTCTTGTCAATAAGGTCCTGCTTCATTAAACACAGAGAGATTTATTACCTCCACTAGTACAATTAAAATAATGTAAAGATCTCCAATTAGTTAAAGACTGAGTAGCTATTCATCACATAGGGTTCAATCCTGCTGTCTTTACTTAGGTAAAATTCCTATAAAATTGTTTTAAATAGGATGGGACTTATTAAAAAACTAGCTTATATAAATTTGGGCATCATTAATGTAACAAGCATGAATTTTTATTTTTTGGTTTTTTTTTAATAGAATCTTATTGGTAAAAGACACATGTCTAAGTATGAACACTCTAACTCCAACCCTGCAAATATGTATGTGCATGTGTAACTTTACTAATCTGAATAGCAGTATGAGCCATTCATAGCAGTAAAGTTAAGCAGGAAAATTCAGGATCAGGGCCTTAAGATGAAAAAAATCATTGTAGAGTTGAATTACAAGCACAGTTAGAAGGAAATTATTCTTTCACCACAAACAAGTTATATCTGTGGTTTTATCACTTCACTGAAACCAATGCTAGTTTAACGTATGCTATCAAATGCTGACTCCCCTTCGAATTAAATATATTTTATCTATATACAATAAAACAACATTGATATACAGTGTCTGACAAAAAACATTTTATCTACAGATTTTGATAGACAGCAAATCAAAATAATTCAAAGAACAAAATGCACTTTGTGGAAGTAGCTTATTTCAGTCTGTAGGCTAAATGCATTCTGAAGAAGGATTACATTTTGTTTGGCAATTTATTTTATTGACAAAGCATATTTCATCAGATATTGCATCGCATTTTGTAGACAAATGCATGTTGTCAAACATTGTATTTCCTTTGGTAGATGAAAAGTACTTTTTTCAGGTTCCACACTACTCTGGGGAATGCAATGAATTCTACAAAACAGTATTTTATATAGATACATTTTTATTATAATTTAGTTAAAATACTACAATGTATTTTAGGAGTTTGCCTGAAAAAATATAGAAAGAGGTTTTTACATGGATATGAGCATGTTGTGATTTCTCTCCCACAATTTTCACAATATTGTATCTTCAAAGACTTCTACAGAGTTACGCCAAGTAAGATCGCAATTGGGTCCTACGTATATTAACTTAGTGGAAAGATCGTGTTCTTACTCCTTAACACAAAATAGTGTTCCAAGAGTAGTAATGCTATACAGTGCAACTGATATGTCATGATCAATCTGTAGTGAGCAAATAATGTTAAGATACATGGAGAAGAGAAGACTGAGGGGGGAAACATGATCAAAATCTCCAAGTACATAAAAGGTTTTTATAAAAAGGAGGGTGATGAATTGTCCTTAAGCACTGACAACAGGACAAGTAATAATGGGGCACACACTGCAGCAATGAAGATTCAGGTTACACTTCCTAATTGTAAGGATAGTTAAACACTGGAACAAATTACCTAGGAAGGTTGTGGATTCTTTGTTATTGGAAGAACAGATTAGACAAACACCTATTAGGAATGGTCTAGATAATACTTATTACTGACTTAATACTTAGTCCTGCCTCAGTGCAGAGGTCTGGACTGGATGACCTATTGAGGTCCCTTCTAGTCCTGCAGTTCTCTGAAAAGGGTTAGGGATTAGCAGTCAATTAATTATGGCCTTGCTGCAAAAAACATATTTAATTAGTTGCTTTAGTTGCTTCTCAGCCAAAGGAGGGAACTTGTGGGCACTGCATGATAACTTAGAGGACACCTGTACCCCATAAAAGTGCAGAGAGTTCAGTGTGATGAGAGGAACCATAGTAAAGGAGCCTAGCCAGAGTTGCAACAGAGCAAAGACTCAAAGTGACTCGTTCATAGGAGCTGAAGTTGGGGTACAAGCTTCAAAGCTGGGGAAGAGGACTCCAGGACTAGCTGAAGGAGACTGAAGTGGGAATGTTCATGTTTTTGGTGGTGGTGGTGGTGGTCGTAGCATAGTCAGATGCAGTTGGAAATCCTGCCGGGGGAAAGCCTCTAGGAAGAGATAGATTTTTTCCTTGGAATGGTCTGTGATGGATACTATAAGCTTTGGTGAGGCTCTGAAAGGTCTCGCTCTGTCAAGATAAAAGCAGAATGCCCTGTTCATGTTGAATGATGGATTCAAAGGTATTTGAGTTTGGTTTTCTGAAGACGGTCAGTAGGTGGATCAGTTCGTTGTTATGGAAGGAGGAATGGATTTTTGGGAGGAATTAGGGATGTGTGCAAAGCGCGATTTTGTCCTTGAAAAATAGAGTGTAGGGTGGGTCTACCATAAACATTCCAATTTCTCCTACTCTTCTAGCAGATATGACAGATACTAAGAGTGCTGTTTTCATGAATAAATGCAGGACAGAACATGTTCCCAGGGGGTTGAAAGGTTGATGCGTTAGGTAGGTGAGGACCTAATGCAGGTCCAATGATGACTGAGCAGGTGGTTTAATATCTAGGTACAGGGCTTGTAGGCCTTAAGGGATCTCCTTGTCATGGGGTGTGTAAATATGGAGATGTCACCAGTTTTAAGGTGATGTGCAGTGATTGCTGCCAAGTAGTCTTTTATGGAGCTAAGGGAGAAGCCAGACATTTTAAGGTGCAAGAGGTAATCAAGGAGTAAGAGAGGGGGCGCGGAGGTGAGAGGAGTTTGCTTGTTAAAACACTAATGAGAAAACCTCAACCATTTCTGAAGGCAGGTTGTGCATGTAGACTGCTTTTTTACTGTGTAAAAATACTCTTTGGACATGCCCAAAGCATTCTAGTTCCTGAGCAGAGAACCACTGAAGAGCCAGCAAGTGAAGAATCTGTAGGCTGGGGTGGTGTATCTCTATCCCAGGTTGTAGTAGGATGTCTGAGGTTAGTAGTAATGGAATAGCGGGAGAAACTGACATCTCGGTGAGAAATGAATACCATAGTTACCTGGGCCACGATAGGAAGATGTGTATGACTCTGGGCCTGTCTATCTGAATTTTATGTACCAACCTGTTGAGTGAGTAAGGGAGGGAAGGCATATAGACTGCTGTGATGCCATCTGATCAGAAACATATCTTCCTTAAATCCACTCTGAAACACAGATCCGGGCATTTCTTGTTGTTGACAGTTGCAACTAACAGTTAGCGTCCACACTAACAGTATTTTGAAATAACTGTTTTGAAATAAGCATTATTCCTCATAGAAAACAGGAATTGTTATTTTAAAAAAACCCACAGCCTGTTATTTTGAAACAACAGGCTTGGCAGTGTTGATGCTCTGCTTAGTATTTCAAAATAAGGGGGTGTAGCCCATCAGGGCTCACGGAGGGGCTCTTCCCTCTCCAGGTCAGTGTGTGGCCACTCCTCCTAAGTCCTCCAAGCCCTTTAGTCCTGGGTCTTGGGCCTGTGATCAGGCCAGGTCAAGGTCACCAGTCTCTGGAATGAGAGGCCCAGGTGGACCAGCAAACAAACAGTCGTGCAGTTCCATAGCCCAGGCCCAGGTTCGGGTGGGTTAGCAAACCAAACAGTCCCAAGGTTCAATAGCCCAAGTCCTGGTTCAGGGCGGGGCAGCAAAACAAACAGCTGGGTCTCCTTTCTCGAGAGGAGATCCGGGATACTCAGGTGGTTAGCCTGAAGTGGCAGAGGGGGAGACTGCCACCCAAGGTGAGGAGTGGCAGGGGGGGATGCAGGCCCAGCCACTCCACTGCGTCCCAGCTCAGAGCCCTAACAGTTACATTAAAAATAGGAAAAATGTGGCTATGCATCTCCAGGACTACATTTCAAACTGACTTAAAAAGCAGCACATTTGCCTTTACAAGAAGAGGAGCATAGGAAACTAGAGAACTGCACAAATATGGACCACATGAGCAATCTCTAAATTATTTTCTAAAGTCATCAGAGCTGTGGATAGCCAGTTCAAGAAGCTTTTGAATCTATGGTTCTATGCTAAAGGACATATTATTAAAATCTATATACAAATTTTAGATTAACTTTAATTGTATACTTCTTCCTAAAATCAGTACATAAACCTTATAAAATTAGATTAGAATTAAACCATTAAACTTAGATTTGAGCTACACTAAAATTCAATGAACTGTGGAGATTATTATAGTACCAGAAATATACTCATGAAGAAAAAACATTTTTAAGCTAGTTGCAGTAGACATTAAGACAAGGTACAATACTCTTAGTAATTACATTCTACAGGTCCAATTACTAGGCAAGGAAAGATGGCATTATCCACCATCCGGGGGCTTCTACCCTTGTGCCCAGCTCAGCAGCTACTTCTGGCTAGGCTGGGGGTGGATGAAACTTCCTCTGCCCCTGCAAGGATCAGGTCTGCATCAGACGATCCCCCCTCCAGAAAACTCTCCTGGATACAGGAATCTCTCAACCATCCCACCCTCTCTTCTTGCTCCCATTGCATCTGAGCTGTGGGGGAAGGGCTCACTGTAAGGGAAGGGGAGGCCTCCGAGGCTACGTCTACACTATGGCTTTTACCGGAAGAGGCAATGCAAATGAAGCGCAGATTAGCATTTTCTCGTGCTCCTTTTTTGAGGCATAAGGATCTTGTGCAAAAAGGGGGTTTTGCACAAAAAAGGAAACATCCACACTTCTTGTTTTTGCATAAAAACCCCTTGCACAAAAATGATCAGAAGTGTTTATGCAAATGAAGCACGAGAAAATGCTAATCCAAGCTTCATTTGCATTGCCTCTTCCAGCAAAAGCCATAGTGTAGACGTAGCCTGAGTTATTACAGAGAGTTCTTTTCCATGTGCACTGTTGGTGGGTCTTGCCGTACTTGGGGTTGGGTAGGAAGTGTCCCCCAGGTCAGACTGTCTAAGACCCCAGGAGGAAGGGGGGATCACCGTCCTCAACAATATGGAGCAAGAATCATACGTAGGTTTAAATTCATGCAAATGGTAGATTCTCTGTAATTGAAGTCTTCGAATCATTATTTAAGGACTTGAGTACCTCAGCCAGAAGTTAAGGGTCTATTACAGCAGTGGGTGGGTGAGGTTCTGTGGACTGCAATGTACAAGAGATCAAACTAGATGATCATAATGTTTGTTCCTACAGCCTATTGCGCTGGCTACTTTAAAGGAGAAGAGTTAAGGCCTCAGTTCCTTCAGAGCAATGTGCTCCACCAGGGAAGGAGCCATCTCTTTGAATAGACCATGTTTGTCCCTGACACTCACATATCATGCAGAAGATTATCTGGGAAAGCTCATTCTACTCCCCTAGGCACAAGAGCCAGGGACAACCTTGGGCAAAGTAATTATGTTTATAGCATGAAGGGGCAAGGGAGAAGCTTACAGTGCTTCCTTCCTCCCTGCAGACTTCTTTGTTTGGCTATAAATTTGCTGATTGGGTCAAGACCAAGGGCCCTGTTTCAGTCTGATGCACACGCTCATTACTGATGCTATTATAGCATCTTCGATGACAGTGAAAGTGACTAATTTCCTGTAAAAGAATCAAAAAAATATTAAACTATGGGACTCTCATTGTACAGATGTTCTGAAAGACGAGCTGATCCTAGAGAATGTAATCCTTGATTGTATCCTAAATTTCTGTCTTACCCAAGCCAATTTTATATGCTTTAGGAATACTATACAATATGGCACTAAGGCTATGTCTACACTGTGGAGCTATTTTGGGATACCGGAAGCATCCCGAAATAGCTATTCCTCATCTTTAAAGCAGCAATCTAAATATTTCGAACAACAGGCACACTATTCCAGCATCCCTGTAAACCTCATTCCACAAGGGTTAAGGGACATTTTGGAATAGGGCTTTATTTCAAAATTACATTGGAATAAGCTACGCAATTTACAAAGCGCAAATTGCATAGCTTATTTCAAGGTAAGGGTGCAGTGTAGACACACCCAAATAGTCTGCCAATCAGTGAAAATCTGCTTTAAAACCAAATAACGGTTTGAAATAACTTTACTATAAACTCTAGTAGAAATGAAAAAAAATTCTCATGATAATGTGGAAGCAAGAATATATTTTAATTAATTATTTTTTGTCTTTTTCAGACACAATAAAATACAAAAGTAGGTATGTGTAACCCATGTATATTCATTTCTCAACTTTTAAGGAGTAATAATTGCCAATCTACCCTCTACTTTCAACATAAAGAATGATTAGTTACAAAGCAATCCACAAAATCATAGTGTCTCTAAAATAAATCAGAAATACTAAAGACCACTTTTTGTGTGTGTCACATAGTCAATCACACAGTAACTCACTGGTGATGCTTTATATATGAGCTAACCAACAAGGATAAGTAGACATACATCAATTAAAAGATCTTTGTCAATTTTTGCATGCCTCATTAATACACTAAGGGTACGTCTACACAGCAGGGCTAAAGTTTAATTAAGCTATGCAATTTGAGCTGCATCTTTTGGCGCTGTCTACACAGCAGGAAGTTGAAGGAAAAGTATTCTTCCTTCGACTTCCCTTACTCCTCGTAAAATGAGGGTTACAGAAGTCAGAGTAAGAAATCCTCTATCTTGACATTATTTTGAAATAAAAGTTGGCAGTGTAGATGCCCACTGTGTTATTTTGGACTAACGTCTGTGTAGACGTACCCTATGAGTCCTTGGAAACCATTAAGATACCCAATTCATAGAAATTGCCTTTATTATTTTTGAAGCACTGACTTTCTTTGGCTGTAATGACTGAGAGAATAGAAACAGATGTCTGTGTTGCTAAGGAGATTGAGTAGAAAAACAAACTACTGAGATAAGGCAAATATGAAACTTCCATATTTTTAAAAGGGAAAATTCATTTGAATGAGAAATAACTGTTTTAAAAACCTAACAGTAGTCCAGCTACTGCATAGCAAAACATTGGATCAATTTCTGTTTTATAGTGGTTTTACTATATATTTTTCAATATTTATACTACAACATTTTAATTAATGAACATGTATTTATACATATTGCAGGACTGATATACCCTGAATGGCTGCAGAGGCTGGTTGTCAGAGAAGGATAACTGTATAACACACTAAATAGCTAATCAAATAAGGTAAACCACAATAGTCTGTGTGAGCAAACTGACATTAAACTTTCAGCTCTGATTACAAACATCTCACACCAGTTTTGCTACAACTAATTACAAACAAGAACAATTTTAAAGATGCAAACTTCTACACCAAAGAACTCTCTGAAATGTTAAGAACTGTAATATATAAATAAAGAGCTGCATCCTCAGCTATTATAAAGCTAAGTACCTCCATTGATCCCAGTGCAGCTGAAGAGTTGGTCACTTTTGCACATTATACATAGATAACTCCAAGAGAAAGTTCATACCTTAATTAGTAGATGGGGAAAAAAGAAGTAATAGTAATAGGGGAAATTATAATGGGGAAATAAGAAGGACCTAATGGAATAATCTCCCATTGCTTTATTTTTCAGCTTTTTCATTGCAGCTTGTACTCCTGACATCTCTATTGAACCCGTATTAATCTCAAGATGATCAGGTTCATGTGTTTAATCCAAAACTAGTGCTGAGGTGGAATAGGGTCTGATAGGGAAATTTTATGAAATGCTCTGCATGTCTGTTTTTCTGTTCCACCTCAGTTATAAGCATTTTAAAATCTTTTTTATAAATCTTTGCTTTTTATTGGTCATGTCCTGTTTTGATATATCTTTAGGCGCTTGGTAATGGCTGTATGGTTTTCCAGAAAAGCAGAAGCTTCATCTTCAGCCTATTTACAGAAAAAAACAACAAATGGTCTAGTAGCACTTTATAGACTAACAAAACATGTAGATGGTATCATGAGCTTTCATGGGCACAGCCCACTTCTTCAGATGACCGGAGTTATGAGTTTGGGATGTGAACACTCGAAATAAATAGGAGAGGGGAATTCAAATTCAATTCACATGCTAATGGACTCAGACGTGATGAAAGTTGGTTGGGACATTACCAATTTAACAACGATTGAAGGTGCTAACAGCTCTCTGAGTAGTATCCTTCCTGACATGGGGATCTACCTATTGACTTTGATTTTTATCTGCTTAGATTTAAGTACCCATTCTCCAGATACTTACTGATTTACTGTCTTGCACCCCCCCCCCCTTTACTGTTCCTCCCCCAATTTATTTCGAGTGTTCACATCCCAAACTCATAACTCCAGTCATCTGACGAAGTGGGCTGTGCCCACGAAAGCTCATGATACCATCCATGTTTTGTTAGTCTATAAAGTGCTACCAGGCCATTTGTTGTTTTTTTTCTTTAACAGACTAACTCGGCTACTCCCGAACCATATTTACAGTTAGTTATATTTCTTTGAGTTGCTTTTCACTGCTTTGTCAGCTTTCTTCTACTCTTGCCGAGTCTTTTCCAATAGTTCATTGGTCTTAGCATTCAGGAGTTTTCTATTTAGTACTTTTCTTTCCTCAGTGAGAAGCCACAACACTTGGCTTACACAATTCTTGCTCTGTCTGTGATGATATCCAGCTGCAGCTGCATTGAAGCAGCTCAAATCATATTGAGCACCGCTCATTTTTCTTCAGGTCCAGTCTGTGCCTCACCTTCCTCTGTCTCTGTCAGGGTGTGTCTACACAGTAGGGTTTAACTCAAAATAAGCTACGCAAGTTGATTTATGTCAATTGAGTAGCTTATTTCAAAATTGGGAGCATCTACACAGCACTTATTTCAAAATAGAGCACTCTTCCTCTGACTTCCCTTACTCCTCGTACACTGAAGCTTACAGGAGTCGGAGTAAGAAGTCCTCCAGTTTGATAGTATTTCAATGTTATTTTGAAATAACTGACTGCTGTGAGGATGCAGACACTCGTTATTTTGAAACAATGTTGCTGTGTAGATGTACCCTCAGTGTCCTAAGTCTGTTCCTTAGTTAAAGATGGAATTTCTGTCACTAATCTTTTGATTTCAGATTTATACTGTTGATTCTCTTTACTGCCTTCTGCTTAGTTTCTCAATTTTAATTTCAGTTTAGCATTGCAAAGATATTAGTCACTCGCTAACATCTGCTGTTTGATATGCCCTTACATATTGGACAGACAACCTGAATCCTGAGCTCATAAACATGCTGTTGATCTGCTTTTTTTCTTTTTGCCACCTGGTGAATTCTGTAGTTCCTTGCATACATCTTTGTGAGGGGACAGGGTATGGGCAGGGTATAGATTTGACAAAAAGCACAATTTTGGATCTCTTGCAGCTGAACCCAGCCTGTTCTTCTCCAAGCTTTGCATCTACTACCTATTTCATCCTATGTACACCATAGCAGGAAAACATGTAACTCCTCTAATTGAAACAGTCAGTAATACCACCCTTTCACCTTTTAGGGGATATTCCAACAATGATTTTTAGTTTTCACTCTTCGGAGGGTGGGGTTTTCTTTTCCCCAAACTCATTAAGTTTAATTTCACCTTTGCCTATGATTCTTATTTCTATTTTATGCCTAATCCTGGAAAACTTACATGCATAATTATTTTAAAGACTTAAATGAAAAAAATGATCATGGTAAAAGTAAAGCAGATCCTTGAATGTTTGTAGCAATGTAGCCTTACCATGGAAGCAACATGGTTCAAGGAAACTGTCTTCTATGCTGTTTCTAAAGCATCATGTACACTTAAGACAATACATTAACAACAGTAAAAGTCTTGGAAGTAATAAGTTAATATTCATGCATTCTATCTTGAACATATGTTAAGATGGATGTTGGATATTGGATGATGCAATCAAGATAAAGTGAAAACTCCCTACTGTGCCCTTTGACATGTAAGCTACATGAAATAAAAACTCCACTGGGCTCAAAACACAGGTTTGAAGCACTCTATGCAACAGTCTCCCTTGACAACTTTAACTCTGAAAGCAGTAAAATGTCCACAACAAAATTATTTGTTTTATGAATCATCCTGCTTCATATCACTATTGCAACAGTTACACTGAGGCATAACCTCTTCACTCTCCAATGCCAAACTGATATGGTTGTCTACCGCATTATTAGCATCCTAAGAAGATTCCGTATTACTCAAACCTGAATTATTCTTAGAAGGCATCTCACTCACCAGTAATACTTTCTTTCCCATCGCCAATAACAGTCAACTGTAGGGCGATATCTTAGCTTGCTTTCAGGGTTATTGTAACTGAATCATATCTCAACTTCTGTTGCCAATACGTACAGCTGTCAGATGGAATACTGATGCTGGTGATTTTCTCAGATACAGTGAAATGCCTATAAGGCAGTGGTTCCCAACATTTTTCATACTGCGGACCAGCAAAGCCATTCACAAACTTTTGGCGGACCGGTCACATTTTATTTGCATATTGCATACTTATTATGCAAATAATGAATATGCAAATAAAATGTTACCAGTTGCCAAAAGCTCCAGCCCCCAGAGCTTCCAGGAACAATTGGCTTCAGCTCCACCAGCCCCATACCTCTTAAGGCTTAGCGCTTAGGAGAGTTGTTTTTGCAGCTGGGGTTCCTTCAGAGATCAGCGTGCCTAGCTTCCTGTAGATAAGTGTCCGTGTTTCCCAGACACACAATGTAACACTTCACCCCTAATGAAAATCAATAGCTTAATTTTCTCTACCTCGTTGCAAACACCAGGTATCCGTAAGACAACGCACAATTCAGCAGCACAAGGGCCAGACACAGAAAGCTGAGAGAGGGGAAGAAGGCTGCTTGGAGTGACCCACACAGGGACTTGGATGGAAAGTGGCAGGTCGCAGTGCATGAGGCTGATTGCACAGGGTTTAACAGCTCAGCATTTCCGCAGCTGCGGCTCCCAGTGGCGGCACTGCATGGGAGAATCATGCCACCTATCCCGAGCTGCTCTCACCAGCCCATGCAGACTCCAGACCTGGGTCAGATCCAGCAGCTTCCGGGGCTCCCGGGAGTGGGGTGGCCAGCAGCCAGGGAAGGCCCTGTCATAGCGAAGCTAGGCCATGCCTGGACAGGATGTGCCGGGCAGGAGCAGCAGTCACCCTTTCATGGTACAGTCTGGCAGGGCCAGGATCCGCATTTGGCACATGTGGGGCCGGCGATGCGTTTCCGGCCTCCTTGGTGCTGGAGGTTCGTCCTGTGGCAGCTCCCCCCACACATGGGCCTCAGGCTGCCCGCACACCGTGCTCCGCCCTGCCGCCCATGTGACCACCTCATCTCACGTCCCCCACGCCACGCCTGGCTGCATCGTGACTGGACCAGTGCTGCATGGTGCTGCCCACATGACCTCTCCTCGAGCCACTACACAGGAAGGGCCTTGCCAGGAACAGCCAACTGTTCACAAACTGGCATGGGTCCGTGGACCGGCAGTTGGGAACCGCTGTTGTAAGGTATGAACATTTTGATTTCTCATTGTCATGGCAATGTAGCTTCCCCTTCTGCAAAATCTGCATCTAACTTTGGAAGAGTTCTATCAAAACTACAAATTTAGCATATTCACCAGCAGACTGATACCTCTGGACAGATTTCAGACTGAAATATATTTTACTTCTGCAACTGTATTCATAACTGATCTGTAAAGACCAGTCAGCTGCTTCTGTTGTAAAAATGTAACTGAAAATAAAGATGGCTACTTTGAGGAAGGGACTTGCTCACATACGGAGTTCTTTCTCTCCATTTAAAAAATAAAATCAGTAATATTTTATCAGTAGATACACAAAAATGGGATGAGATGAGAATCATGAGACCTTTGGTGTCTTTCTGATTAATATACTAGAGTGAATAAATCTGAACTCCAATTGTATCCATTAACTGTTTACATGTATATCCTTTTCCCAGGCACACTTTTATCAAGTTCTCTCTCCACACGTACTATCTATTTGAATTATAAATCACATAGCAGATGAAAGAAGATTTTTAGTCAAGGGCAGCCTACTATGTGCAACCCTTCTCCTTTTTACTTTGAAATAATTCTATTTAGGATAAGCTTGGGTTGAAGGGGTCAGTTCTGCAGTTAACTCCAGTGAAGAGACTACAAGTGCTGTTAAAGATTTGCTGACCCTTTAGGATCAGCCCCACAAAAATCTATATTTGCCCTAAGTTATGGCTTCATATTTTTAGGAAAAAGATGTTATAATGAGGTAATTCACAAATAAAGGATATTTTTTACACTAGTGGTAAAACTGGGATATTGTTTTTCTTCATGTGGAGCAAGTTTATTCAAACTTGGACCAGATTTTATTGAAGCTCACAGAGTGTCATTTGCCTTCATGTTTTGGTTTTCCCAGGATAACCATCATTTATGATGGTTATCATTTAACCATCATTAGAAAACCATAACTAGTTTTCTAATCTAGACTCTGACCATCCAGGTCACTTTTTAAAATGTTGCTTTATGGCTTTCCTAATATATTTTCCTCATGATTTACTTTCTAGAACATGCACTAATGCTGAAACATGTTCCTCTAATTTTTTCTCCTGAATTACCCATTAGTTAACCCACTGATAGTGGATTAGTGTTGTTTTCAATTAATGGCATATAGGATAAAATATATTTAGTTAGTTAACTCAAAGATCAAGCCCAGAAACTCTCTTTACACATCTCTATATGCAATTCTCTTATAGCCATTCTGGTCCCAAGATGTTCACATGACAAAGTCAGTTAAGTAGTTAATCCCATAAAAGATATTATCTCACTCACGCTGTCTTTTTATACATCAGCCATTCTTGCACAGATAGTTTGTATCTCACTAGAGCAGGGGCAGGGAACTTTTTTGGGTTGGGGGCCACTGACCCAAAGAAAAATATGTTGGGGGCCGCACCAAAGCCTAGCAAGGCCCAAGCTAGTAGATTTTGTGGGCCACTGTAGGCTCTAGGATAGGGCCAAAATGAGGGGTTTAGTGTGTGGGAGGGGACTCCTGGGAAGCAGACTTGGGGTGTGGAGTCTGGATGGGGGGAAGAGCACAGGAGCCAGCTGGGAGGGGAGCCCTGAGCCTTGGGGGCCAGATCCAGGCAAGCTGGGGGCTGCATCTGGTTCCTGGGCATTAGGTTCTCCACCTCTGCTCTAGAGGCTAGAAAAAGACTAGAAATGGTATATAAATTATAAATCTTTTCAGCACTGAATATAGAAAGTTTGGTGCTATTTCTAAAAAACATCTTGGATGAAAAACTTGAGTGCAATCTGCACTTTCTTGTCAACATTTAACCTTGTTCCTTTTACACCAATCATGTTTTAACTCAATTGAGATCATTCTGTTATAATTACACTAAAGTTTAATCCCTACTGGCTGCTTTACTTAACATTTAGCAAATTATAAATCAGAAAATATGAAGGCCCAACTAATTCAAATAAATAAAAAGCAGAAGCATTGTTGATTGATAAGCATTGCATACATGTCATGGTCCAGAGAACTAGACATAAAGTAAGAGAGCGTATTCCTCTCTGACATACACTTTTGGGACCTGCCCTATCATATAGTACAAGGAAAAATGGTGGGCAAAAACAGGAGACTCTGAAGAAGGCACATGACAGTGCACAGAAGAAAAAACAGGGCCTTCCAAAGACCTTCATTTAGGTGATAAAACTGGAGCTTTAAAACTGCAACATGAGAGAATTTCATGAGATTGGGAGAAAATTATGAAAACAACTCAGGTAAAAGGTTGACACTAATCTGGAATATATAAATAACAGGGGGGCGGGGGAGGAAGTCAAGATGTCCTGACTTAAGATAACAGGGACAAAGCGAGGGATGGAAGAATTTGAAATCCATTTATTTTAGTGAAAGGGCTAGTGCTTGGACAGCCACTGGAGGACAGATTGTGACTTTAAGGCACAGAAATAAAGATATGACTTAGAAAGAAATACTGTTTAGGAAAACCAACAGTGATCCAATAGAATTAAGTAATAAGAGGGCTATCTAATTGGAAGCGCTCTTGAAATGGTGGATGAACATCAGAAGACAATATTCCTTCCAGGTGTCACATGCCAGGGGAATCTCAAAGGTATATATTCCTTACACAGAGTACACGGCTGAATTAAATCCAAGAATTGCTGGAGTGTGTTTTGCCCTCAGAAACTGGGCAAAAACATTAAAGCAGATATGAAGGTCAGCTGTCACTGGCAGCAACTCTCTTGCAATTTAGAAGGAAATAAACCTTGCAATGGTTTCAAGGGGCACTACCATTAGATATGAGAGCAAAGTGAAAACTTACTGAAAAAAACGTATGTATTTGGTAGAGAAATGTTCTGTGTTTTCTATTCATCTGGAGCATCACTGAGGGCTAACCCAACCAACATTTCCATATATAATCTTTGCCTCTGAGCAAGGATCTCCAAGCCCGCCTGCTACACAAATTTGTCATCCAGGACTTAGTTTACACATACTTTTGGTTACTTCATATAAATGCAAGGCCGCAGAAAGTTATTAAACAATTTGAAACTTTAAAGCAGGGCTACTCAACATACGGCCCATGGCCCACATGCAGCCCACAGTCCGTTTGTTTGTGTCCTGCGGGTGGGAGCCAAAACAAAAAAAGTAGTCAATATAATGGTCTTCTTTTGATATGTGTTTTAGTAGTTAAATTCCTGGATTGTCATTGCTCATTAAAAGTGTTGTTATATGGGTGGAAATCGGGTAAATATTGCATTTTATTAATATCAACAGAACTGACAGAAATGTGTGTTATGTAGTCTTGCCTTAATCTTTGTATTTATGCCCATCAGTGTGAAAGAAACTATTTGCATATATATTTGCATGTATATGCAACCACACTTAAGTTACGGCCCTCGGCATGGGCTGTGAGTATCATTGTGGCCACCAGGGCTTCGAAAGTTGAGTAGCTCTCCTTTAAAGTAACCTTGACTGGGAAGAGCAGCAACTCAAAGACCTGGGAAAACTACTTGTCATGGCTTGTGGTTAGTAGCAATATAAACCTTTAAACTCTTCAGTTCATTTAATGGGCCTCCTGCTGTTTGCAGTTTGGTCCTGGACTTTCTTTGCCATGACTGCAAGAGTAGAAAGGACAACCCTGAAGATCTGGCAGTTTCAGCTTGTTCAACATTCACTGTAGCTGCTCAGATTTATCATATAGAAGGACACTATGTTCATCAACAGTAGCATCTGCTAGTTTTCACTCCACTCTCAAAAAGAAAGGCACTTGAAGCATTTGCTGTAGTTGAAGAGCACACAGCTGAATCCCCATCAGGGAAAGAGGGAGTTCCACCAAGATTTTGTTCAGAAGAGTTCTACATGTGTGTTAGTTTATTTCTTACATAATTATTTTCCATTTGATTTGATCCACCATGCTGCGATCACGTGAGCATTTGTTTTGGGAAGAAAAGAGTAAAATCATATAAACCCACAGGAGTACCAAGAATACTGTAACAGGACTTCACTAACAAAGGGGAAGCTGTGGAAAGATATAACAGTCATGGGAAAGGAGTCCAGAGATTTTTCTCTTAACTGGCTTTTCTTCTCATTTGTTAATTTCATAAATAAGAATGGATCAAAATGAAGACATAATACCGCAAAAGTGAGCCCCGTGATCTGGACATCTACTGTAAAACTGACATCAGGGGAAGGAAAGGCATGTATTCCACCCCTACATGATGGTTGTAGAGTAGTACTAGGCAACCTACAAAGCAAAAGGTTTATGACATACATAGTGCCTTATGACACAGGAAGTTCTGAAAACCACTTTTAGATTGGCCTTCCAATGCTGCAAAGCATAGAGAAGAAACAAGCATGGTACATTATCTGAGGGAGAGCTAACTCCCCAAAAGAAAGTTTGTAAGATGCTGGGCTATGCCATCTCTCTAATATGAACATCCCATTAGGCCAAGGGCTGCAAAGAGGCAGCAGCAGAGGGTTACATATAGCAGCTCTGCAAAGATCCTACTATGGAGGAATGAATCTGTTGTGGCCCCTTTATGACATTACAACACAGCTAGAGCAGCATAAAGGGCATGGGCAGAAATCTGGACTTAAATGGACAGATGTAGGGCAGTGATTAGATCAGGGAAGGGCACTCCATTCAGTTTTATAGTAGGTTCTACCACTGGCTTGCTGTGTGGGAAATTTAATCTCTATGACTCAGGTCCTCCCCCTCAGGAAAGGCAGCTAAAAATAAGTTACCTACATTACCTCACTGGGGAGCTGGGAAGTTTGATTTTAAGGTGTCTTGAGATTTCTATATGAAATCCATGGTGGCCCCCGTGCAGCAACTCGTCCTGACACAAGTAGCCCTTAAAGTCTATTCACAGCACTGACGCTTGCAGGATTAGTTTCATTTATATGTGTATATTATAACAGTTTTCATTTGCTAGGAATCATGCTACTAAAAGGTTATAGTCAATTTGCCTTCCCCTTACATTAGTGTGTTTGAGACTTTGTTAAAAATACAGACACAGACACAGACACACACACACACACACACAGCCCCTCTCATGCACATTTTTCTTAGCTTTCAGTAACCCTACAGTTCACCAAATAAAAGTCATGTTTAGATATGAAGGAGACAAGTGTGTTCATAAATACGATGAATAATTACCACAGCAATACTTAGATCTATAAAATACCAGATTTTCTTCTCTTTAAAAATAACTTGTTTTACATATATATTTTAAGTTTATTTTCACTTAGCCTTCCCATCATTTCTCTGCACTTTATATATCAACTTTTATATGCACATAACTATCAATGTGGCATATTTGGAGCTTCAGACAGTTAGAACAAGATACATCATAATTAGGTAGCATTGACCTTAATGATCTAATATTGCAGGAAAAATAAGTTATGCAGTCAGGAAATCAAAAAGAACTTGTCAGTTCATAGTGCCAAGAAGGTGCATTGAGAGAGGAGACAGTATAACAAATAAAATGCCAATGCAAAGCTTGATTTTTCAGTAGCATTTAACCCTTCAAGCTTCCACTGAGACTTCACCTGGAATCTGGTGCTCGGTGTATCTGAAAATCAGGCTAAAAAAGTATCTAGTGTGTGGTTTGAGAAATATTTATACAACTGAAAATCAATTAAACCAAATTCAATTAATTTTTTTTTTAGTAAAGATGCCAAATCTAGCCATCCTTGTTTAATCATAACACACCTGAATTCAATGGCAATTTGTCTTGGAGAAGGATTGCCAGACATAGCTCAAAATTAGTATCCAGTGGAATTAAGAACCTTGGAAGGGTGCAGAGCTCAGAATGATTCATTTAATTTTAAATTTATTTTAACTTTTCCAGGGAAATCATCAGCTCCAGTGGTTTATATTTCCTTTCTCCTCTAGAGCTGCTCCTAAAAAAAGAGTTGCTTTTCTCTACTGGACACACTAGGTAATGTGATACTGTATATAATTATATGAATTCCCAGAGGGTACGTACAACATAATTAAATTATAGGGTATCTTGTGAGCATTCTGTCTGGCAGTTAGAGGACTATGACAGAACTGACAATTTAGAGGGGTCTTCCCTCATTTTATCTTTCATTTGCACAGAAAAATTATATTATATGCAGATTTATAACATTCGGACTATGCAGTCAAACAATTGCATTGACTAGCTAAACAATATTGACTGCTTTAGGATTCTGAATAAATAGTCTATTTTAAACAAGGAACAATTTCTATTAACAGCAACAAATTCCTAAAACCTCCATTTATATAGGTTTTTCTTTGAGGATGGTCAACTCAAACAAAAGCAAAATCCATGCAGGTAAAGAAAAGGCAGGCTTCTCTTTGTAAAGCATTCTGAAGTGGTTCAATTGGGCTGAAAGAGATTGAAGCAGATTTCTGTAAAGGAAAATGCTAGGACAAATTGCTTTTCTCCACAAAAAGTACTTTCCTGCAGAGATCTGGAAAGGCATTTTTAAAGCCTGTATGGAAGCACTTTGGTCAACAATACAAACAGAACCAGAAGTAAAACAACACATAAAATTGTAACTATGATTCCACTCACCAAAGTGGTGGACCTCCAATACACTATTCAGCAGGCTTTGTAGGTGATGTCCACTACACACAAAGTGGCAGGGAGCGCCTGATTCATTTGGCAATAAAAAGCAAGAAGTAACTGTCAGGAAGAAAGAACAAATGAATAAAATTCAGAGTAAAATCAAAAAATACCATAATACAGATTAAAAAAAACATTTGTGTACCCATAGCCTTTACAGTCTGTTCTCCAAACAAAGAAAAAGAGATTTCCCATTTTTGTGGATCTGGTGTCTGTGATGAAATGTTACATAATTAAGTAGTGAATATCCTTTTGCTGCCCAGAACTACCAGGCAAAGATACCAATCTAGTGTCCAAGATTTTTTTTTTCTTACCCTGAATCCCATCTCTAATAGAAGATTCCCACATTTTCTTCAGTGAGATTTTTCTTTACATTGAAAGCACAATTTTGGGGGAGGATGAAGAGTCATTTGGGCACAGCCACAATACATTTCTGTCTATCTGGTGAATGGATTGTTCTGTGAGGAGCCCCAGTCACAACATGAATTGAAGAAAACATAGGAGCCAACTGGCACTGAGAATGCAGATGCTCATTAATAAAAAAACAACTGGAACCAAATGATTGGTCATCCTGCCTAATGAGTTCAAACAGCAGAAATCCATTGTCCAAATAGTCCCACATCAGTAAGAACGGAGACAAAAAAAAATACACTATGGGTGCAAGCCCCTCTGAAGTCCATAGCAAAACTCCCATTGGTTTCATTGGGGCCAGGATTTCAAGTCATGTCTTTAAGTCCAACAAAGGAATATTGAAACATAGGTCCATATAGTATTGTTATGTATAAAACACAGAATTGTTTTCATTTGCTATGAATGCAGCCAAGAAGCAATGCTATATTAACATTCTGTATATTTAATGTTCTTGGTTGCATCCACTACTTCTAATGAAACAAATGAAAATTTGCAGATGGTTAAACAAAAGCTTTCTGTTTGTATCAGGCATTACTGAACAGGATTGTCCTGGAGATGATAGACACAATGGTATATAAGTCTCTTGTTCTTCATAAAGTAGCATGTGATTTAAAAAGCTTACAAAGCAAATTATGATTATACATTAATCATTCATGGAATCTTAGAAGGCTTTTAAGGTGCACTAGTTACATGATCAAACTAAAGGATATTCTAAGAATGAGTAAAAATGAGTAGTTCTTTGGCACCTTAGAGACTAACAAAAATACATAGCATCACGAGCTTTTGGGGTAAAACTCACTTCATCAGATGAGTTGGTCACTGGAGCTGTATTGACCCCAGGATATTAGAGACCGAAGATGGGTGAGGCAATGTCTTTCATTGGTCCAATAAAAGATATCATTTCATCAAGCTTGTCTTTTTAAGAACGAATCTAATTCAGATGTGATTTAAGTCAGTTTGAGTGTAAGCAGGTCTGAAAAGGTGCAACTTCCATGATGAAGGGTTGAAAGAGAAGAATTAACAAGAACTAACAAGGGGCAGGTGTAAGAAGACAGATGAATAAGTAGATGCTTCTCATCACCTGCCTTCACTTACATTTTGTATATCATCCTGTTTCGTGCAGTTCTATTTGTCCCTCATTCTACTTTGCCCTGTTTAAGTTACATTTAGTTTGTACATTCACTGAATGGCAAATTACTATGAATAAAATAATTTATACTCACTTTCCAACCTTCTTATACCATATTTGTTAGTACATAACCATTTAGGTTACTGCTGAATTTGGAACACTGATAGCCATAGCAAAGGCATGGTTATAACAATTACAAATTGGATCAATATATCTATTGAGATCAAACAAAAACATTTTACTTGGGGCTAAACTCCATCTTAACTTAGACTGGTCTGCAAATTGGGTGATATGATGTGCATACTGATCTCTTCATAGTGGTCTAGAGCAGGGGTGGCCAACCCATTCTGGGGAAAGAGCCAAGAAATCAGTGGATCCAGTGCAAAGAGCCGGGGCAAAGTGTTCAACCAAAAAAAAAAAAAAAAAAGATCTGCCCCTTTTACCCCTTTCAAAGGAGCCCCCGGACACGTTTGGTCAAGCGAAAAAAAAAAAAGCTCTACCCCTTTAAGAAAACGCATTTAGAGGCTTTTTAGTCACATCAGGCTCCCACTGGCCAATGCCATCTTTAATTCTCCTTCTTTAATGGCCGTGCCTAACATGGGGAGGAACACGGGGGCGACTTTACAAGCCACGGGGGGGATTGGAGGGGCGCTTCGCAAGCCGCACCCTGGGGGCCGGGGGTGGAAGAGCCGCATGTGGCTCGCGAGCCACGGGTTGGCCATGGCTGGTCTAGAGAGAGAGAAAGGGGACAGGCTAGGCTTATCCTTAGGCTCTTGAAGCTCATCTTCAAGATCGAGGGCAATGTCCAACCATCCTCGTAGGATGTATTATACTTTCAGGAGCCAGTATGCTATGCTCCAACTCAGAGTACCAGCAAAGTGCCCTCCCTGCACTGCATGTTTTCTTTGGGAAAGAACACTTACTGGGCAGGGCATCTTTCAGTTTGCCTCCTTCTCAAAGGCCATGTCCACACTAGGAAACTATTTCAAAATTACTAAATTTGACTTAAGAACTCCCAATTTAACAAATTTGAACTAGTGTGTCCTCACCACGGGGAAGCATCGAAATTAGTCCAAGATAGGTTTTGTTAATGTGTACATGCTACCTCAGACTTAGAGCCCCAGGAAGCACTCTGTGGAGATGTGGGAGGCCTCCCGGAGGTCAATTAATTTGAATTAGCAGCACCGGAGCATCCACGCTACCGTTATTTCAAAATTATTATTTCAGAATTAGTATTACTCCTTGTGAAAAGCAGGAGTATAGAGTTCAAATTCCACACCCCATTATTTCAAAATACTGGGATTGGTAATGTGGATGCACCACTTATAAATTCAACCAGGAGAGGTTTATTTTGGAATAAGGTCCTAATGTAGACCAGGGCTTACTGTGCTCAGGAGTTTGCTCTTCAAAAGGAGTTGTAAATTCTGACTATTTGTGATCTACACTTTTACTGGGAAGATTGCACTAATAATCTATTGCATATTTCGTTAAAATGCACATTACATTAGACAAGTTCAATCTTCCATCATATAACAGTATGTAAATAACGACATAACATATGCCTTTATGAAAGAAGATTAAAGGGACATGATAAACTTAGTCAAATTAAAATAAAAGTTAAAAGAGCTTTCAGATTCTACATCTGTCCTGAGCCACAATTAATTTTTTTATAGTTTTACAATTGCTTTCTTTCTGTTTGCCATCTTCCTCTAGTTAATGTGGGAAAGAGTCACACAATTATGCTGGGGAAATAGTTAAGATGACTTCACAGAGTAAACAATGTAGGAAAAATAGAGAATACGCCTTGTTTTCTTTATCATGTTTCCATCATATTTATCATAAGGGTTTACCTGTTACCATGATAGGTGAAAGTAATTAGAAGTGTTACTTTTAAGTTCAAAATGCCTCGCTAAATTCCAGCGTGCATAATTTTATCTTTTATACCTTACCTTAATAGGAAGGCTAATAAATATCTACCCTCTGATAGCCTTTAAAAACAAACAAACAAAATCACCTTCTAAAAAACAGGGGGAATAAAAAGCTATTTGTTGGTTTTAAAGATTAGTTAAATCTCAGTGGGACACTTAAACACCTAATTCTAAGATGCTTAAAACTGAATTTTCAATTGGAACATTTTCACTAGTTTAACAGTAATACAAACTATTATTTCTGAGGTATTATGTTTCTTCAATTAGGAAACATTTACCATGCATCTGTAGCTGATAGGTATTTTTCAAAGTTTTAGAGAAGATCACTTTTATTGTGTCTTTTCATTTATCAAGTACTTACTGACAAATGATGAATGTACATCTTCCAAGCACTAAGAGAAATAGTGGAAAACCTTTCAAGCAAATGGGAAATCATCCATTTGATTTAGAGTCATGTTACAAATTTATGCTAAGGTCATTTTCACAATTCAAATGTCTGATCTAGTTGTGAATAAAACAAATGACAATTAAGCAAGTTTGAATTAAAAATAAAATAACAGAACATTGCCGTTGACATGCCTCATAATACCCCCCACTCCAAAAAAAAAGTCTTAGGGAAGGGTTTGGATTTAAAAAGCCTTTGACCACAGCTTTACTGAAGCTAACATCAAATGAAAAGTGACCCAGCACCACTTGCTTTCTGCAATAACGCTATCAAAGGGGCAGAACTAATATTCAATAGTTGAACTCAGCAGGATCCTTCAGAGGAAGGAATTAAAGCCAGTACACCACAAGTGAGCATTTCTTCCCTAACCTCAAAGTATTGCAATTGTAAAATTCCAGTACAAGTGAAAAACAAGCCAATCTAATGGCTTGAAGAAGAAACCTCCTGTAAAATCATCCCTATGATCACCAAGAAAGCGTGAACCATATTGTAGCTGAAAACCTATCAGATTGATTTTTTCCTCTATTTATTCACTAATGAGTCTTGATTTTGTGAGAGCAGGAGAGGCAGATTGAGCACCTGCTCTAGATACAGGATACTCTCAAGCAGAAAAGGCAGTGGCTGTGCCCATCGTTCCGAGGAATTAATCCTCGGAAGGCTGGACAAGGCTTTAAAGCCTGAGGGTTTAGAATGTGCAATTTCCAGGTTCCTGTACAAGGGGGTCTGATCTGCAAGAGGATCTTGAGCCATCAAATGCTAGAAGAAATTCAAAAAAAGAATACCAGGCTATGCTGAGGATTCCTAGAAGTTTCAGAGAAGTTTAGCATGAGCAAAGATCCAGCAGTTTGGAGACCAGCTAGGTTCTGGCTCACTGTCACAGGCTGTAGGAGAAAACTGAGGGAGGTCCCAGCTGCCCCACCTTTTGTGTCCTACTGTGGGAAAACGTGGAGGCTTAGATGACATGTGTAGCCCCAATAGACGCTGCTCGCCAAAAAACCACAGCCTCGTGTGCATGAGGTACACGTTCACTCATTTCCCAGATTTTTATTCTTAATATTGCAACCTCAACAGTGTGCTTTTAATATAATTTTTGTCTCTTTTTCAGTGTTCAAGCATACCTAAATAGATATGGTACACATGTATTCCAGATTGCAGCTGCCACATGGGGCTTTAGAGAGGAAGACACCTAGGGATTGTGATACAAAGATACTCTTTCCTATTCGGATATTTCAGATGCAAACCTTTTTTCTATTAACATCCCAAGTAACTCCTTTTTGCTTATTTATTTAGTACTATTCATAGCACCAAACAGCCTGCTCAGCGTGTAAATCAAAGACCATGGTATTATATGCTGGGCTGTGAGGTCAGCAACTGTTACATAAAAATGCAACTGTTACAGAAAAAAACCAGTATATTAAAATCAGCTTTTTCAGAAACAAATCCTTATTTGAACACATTACAAACTTTACATTAAATATATGGAATCACATGCTTATTGTTATATAAAATACAAACATTTCAAGGAAAAGATAAAGCAATAATTATATTTATTACAAATGATATAGACTATATAAACTATAAAATTCATACCATGCTAGTAAGACTTCTAAGACACCTTCTTCCTCGACTGACCATCAATTCACTTAGGCTACATCTAAACTTCAAGCCTCTTTCAAAAGAGACTTTTTCGAAAGATTCTTTCAAAAAAGAGCGTCTAGACTACAATCAGTACTTTCGAAAAAGAAAGCCGCTTTTTCGAAAGAGATCACCCACGCAGTCTGGATGCTCTCGTTCGAAAAAACACAGTTTGCATTACATAGCGCCTTTTTTCGAAAGAGCACTAGCGTTTTCCACGGTAGAAAAAACTGCCACATTCTTTCGATTTACTTTCAAAAGAACACAGCAGCAGTCTAGATGCAGGGGAAGTTTTTCTGAAAAAAGTCTACCTTTTTTAAAAAAAACCCTGTAGTCTAGACACACCCTTAATGAAAATTAAGTTTATCAATTTTGGACTGAACTTAGAAGAAAATATGAACTATTTTCCCCTTTTAGCCAGCAAAATATATGTGTGAGAGAAAGTGGGAGATCAGTGAATATAAATGAAATAAATATTATTATTAGCAAAAAAGTCAATTGATTAATTGATTGATTTATAGCCATTATATTCTGAACAAATTCTTGGCCATACTGTACCAGTACAACAAAAAGAAAATTAAAGAATAAAATAACTCAAACTCAACATGAATGGGTTTCTCGAGAACATAAGCCCAATGTTACTTAATACTTCACAATTTTACAAATTTCAGATTTTCTCATACAGCTTTTCCTTTTACCTTTTCACTATGGGTAATCGAGGCTACTATCTGTATCTTTTAAAATGGAATTATGAGCACCCCAATTCTTCAAAGGTTTTGTGACATGAGCAGTCTCACTGGAGTTGTCTGTGCAGTATCAAGAGAGGTTAGGATAAGAGAAAAATCTTCTCCCCTTTCTCCAGGAATGTAAAAGCCAATGACAGAAACCTAGTGGAGGAAGTTCTGAGAAAGCCAACAAAAACTGAGTAGGTGTATTAAGGAAATGACTGACTTTTGAAGAATATGATCTACAGACTAGGGATGTTAAGGACTAGTTAACTATCCAGTAAGCAAATGCTTATCTGACAGTCAACAGGATAGTTGACTAGTCGCTCCCCCCGCCTTGCTGCCTCTATCAGATAGAGGCAGCAAGGGGGCGGAGGAAGAGGGGGTACTTCAAAGCAGCACCACCACAGGGAGCCTGGGCTCCATGCGGCACTGCCGCTCTGAAATGCTGCTGTGGCATTTCAAAGAGGAAGCGCCGCAAAGAGCCCGGGGTCAGCTGTGCGACGCTAAGCCCAGGATCAGCTGAGTGGCGGCATTTCAAAGGGGCAGCGCCGCATGGAGCCCGGGGTCAGCTGGAGTCCCAGGCTGACCCCAGACTCCAGCTGACCCCAGGATCCATGTGGTGCTAAGCTGGGATCATCTGTGCGGTGCTGCCCCTTTGAAACACCACCACGGCATTTCAAAGCGGCAGCACTGCGTGGACCCCAGGCTCCATGAGGCACTGCCCCTTTGAAACACCGTGGCGGCGTTTCAAAAGGGCTGCACTGCCCTATCTACTAATCAAATAGTCAATGCAAAAATGCATCGACTATTCGATTATCGAAATAACCAATACTTAACATCCTTACTACAGGCCATTGAACTCAATGGACAGATCCCTAAGACTTCAATGGATTATTATTAGAACCTGAAATAACTGAAAGTATTATGGAGTGGCACCATTGTTGCACCATAGTTCCGATTCAGCGCAAGGGCTTTTACAAAATGCTCAAAAAAAATTCATGTGCACATCATAGAATCATAGAGCTGGAAGAGACCTCAGGAGGTCATCAAGTCCGGCCCCCTGCCCAAGGCAGGACCAATCCCAACATGTACAGACTGAACTGAAAATCACTATGCTAACAGAGGGCAAAAATGGAGCTTGTAGTGCAAACTTGAGATCATTTTGTCTAGAGATTTCCAGGAAACACATTCACCTCCCACACCGCATCCCTAACTGACCTGCTTCAAAAGTCTCTAGTTTTCTTAGGGTATGTCTACACTAGCCCCCTAGATCGATCTAGGGAGGCTAATGAGGGCGACGGAAATTGCAAATGAAGCACGGGATTTAAATATCCGCGCCATTTGCATGTTCGGTCGTCGCCATTTTAGAAATTGACTAGCCGGTAACTGCCGGCGTCTAGCGGCAGTGAAACGGGATTCTGAAATAAAGCCTAACTCGAATTAGCTAGTATTCCTCCTGCAATGAGGTTTACCAGCTAATTCGAGTTAGGCTTTATTTGGAATCGTTCACTGCCGGCGAGCAGCGTGCTGGCTAGTCAATTTCAAAATGGCGACCGGAACATGCAAATCAGCGCGGATATTTAAATCCGTGCTTCATTTGCAATTTCGTCGCCTCATTAGCCTCCCTAAATCGATCTGGGGGCAAGTGTAGGCATACCCTTAGGGAAGAAGGGGGGGCTCTGGAGAAACTGTTTTGTTTTTTGTGTAGACCTGGTGGAAAAACTACTGGCCTGATCCACTTAATATTTATACTCAACAGGAAACCAACTGTTCCATCTTTCCTGCTTCCTTTCTAATCCTTCTCCCATACCACATGGGGAGCCTGGAGAAGATTTTTTCTGATACCTCCTGACCCCATCTTTCCTCTCAGGGATGGATCTCCTGATACTGTAATTCACTTTCCATTATAAGTCTGCATTTTACACTCAGATTTTGGCATAAAATTGGTATGTACCAAGCCTTGTGTCTATTATTTGAGCATGATACAATCTTCTTTATTAGAAACCTCTATAGAAATTTACAGCAACTATGTTTTTATTTGGCAAAGGCTGAATTTTGTTTTGTTTTGTTTTGCATGCTAGTATTACTTCCTATTATTCTGCATTAGGCAGAACCTAATAGCATGACATTTTCAGATATTTTAACAGTCTTATATCATGAATGCATATGGCCTTCAAAACACAGAAAACAGCTGACAGCTGCACAGCTCAAAAGGCTCAAGGAATTGACCCCAAACTTCTCTTGATTCATTCATCTTTGGATCAGGCCCTAAATGAGGATAAATGTGTTTAACTTTAGATTCCCCCACTTAGCTGAAATATTTCAAATACCCATAGAGACATGGGCAAAAGTGCAGCCATTGAGGACACTGAAACAGCTCCCTTTTTTCCGGGTAGCTTTCGCTAACTTAAAGGAATCATAGATAGGAATTCCAATAATTGCTTACAGGTATCTAAAAGCAATTATACTTTAAATTTCAGGGTATAGAAAATCCATGCTTTTTTGAGAAATATATTTTATACCATCTTTTTCCAGAAAAGAATTGCATGGATGAGACAACTGTGTGCCGGGTTACCAATCTTCGTGTGCACATTGTGTATCTGATCACAAAACTTGAGTATGCACAACTGTCTGCATGCTATTACATGCAATTGCATTTGAAAATCTGACCTAAACTATACTGATTATAAATTTTCAAAATAATTTATACAGTATCATTCTATTTCTGAAGAATCCTTAGAATAAAATGCTGGTGACAGACTGTCATCAGCATTTTAGTCTCACAGATCTATGCTCAAGGCTCTGATTTTTGCACCATTTGTTCTTATCAGAAATGCAAATGTTCACATCTAGGCTATTATAATTATTTGGAACTATACTTGTTAAAAAGGAATGTTTATTTGTGATATTCTATAACATTTGTTCCTTAGTGTGCAGTACTTTAAAGGTAAATTAATTGCTTTCAGGTACAGAAATGTATTTAACAAATTATAGTGTAGCTATTTGTGTTGCATTTGTGTAATGCACAATACATATAGGCTACATCTACAATGCCTCTTTTTTGCGGAACAGGCAATGCAAATGAAGAACTAATTAGCAACTTCTCGCGCTTCATTTCCATAATCTCTTCCGATGCTTTTTGCACAAGAGTTTTTGCACAAAAACTAGCAGTGTAGACGGATCCGTTTTGCGCAAAAAAGCCTGTTTTGCACAAAAAAACCCTTTTGTGCAAGATCCTTATGCCTCAAAAAAGGAGGTATACAGATCTTGAGCAAAAGGGGTTTTTTTGTGCAAAACGGAACCATCTACACTGCTTATTTTTGTGCAAAAACCTCTTGCGCAAAAAGCCTTGGGCAGAGTTTATGCAAATGAAGTGTGAGAAGTTGCTAATGAGCATTTAATTAGCATACTCTCTGCCGGCAAAAGAGGCAGTGTAGCCTCTAACTGTCAATTTTTATTTTCTAAAACCAACATTACCAAGAGTTCAGTTCATTATCTTCTTTCAATCCTTATATGCAGTCCTTAAATATCTGTTTTTAAAACATATCTCTACAATTAATTTATTTATTAAAGGCAATATTGTCTGGTACCTGCCCAAGGGAATATGGATATGTCCCTTTCTATCCTGCACCAGCTAGCCATATTAGTTATCAGCACAGCTGGGGGAAGGGAAGACACTTCAGAACTGCTACTCCTCCTTGCCATGCGGAGTAGGAGAGGAGGAGAAGGGCTGGGGAGTAGGAGGAACATTGGCTGGCTAGTAAGCCAGACCAGTAGACTGTGACTTGACTCCTGCACAAGGGAGAACTGGGATAACACTGTGATTTTAGGGTATGTCTACAATGCAGTTAAATACCCTCAGATGGCCCATGCCTGCTGACCTGGCTCATGGGACTTGGGCTGTGGTGTAGGTGTTCAGGCTCGGGTTGCAGCCACTTCCATGTCACATGGTCTTAGACCTCTTAGCTCGAGTCAGTAGGCACAAGCCAGCCGAGGGATTATAGTTGCAGTGTAGACTTACCTTCAGACCACCCTCAACAGCACGCTTCTCTTTAGTTAGGGCAAATAGCCAGGCCTCTCTGTGTCATAATCAGTGGACCTGGAATCAGAGTGCCAGTATTCCCCATAGGGATTGTAATAGACATGTCATCAGTGGTATAGGAAACCCGGAGAGTTAGACTGGAAGCAATTCAGTCACATGTCGAGAGCAGTTTCACTTCTTCAACTTAAACTGCATTCAGCTTCACGCTTTGTGAATGAAACAGTCATGACCTAAATAATTAATACAATTTGTGTTTTATATGAAAGTATTTATAATGATTGTTACTTTCCTTACTATCAATGAAGGTATATTTTAATATATTTTATATGTGGGGTAACACTAAAAGACAATACCAAGAGCACATTATTCAGCTCCTGAATTTGTAAATGGAAAGGTGGCTCTGCAGTCAACAGGAAGGCTAAAAATGGTGTTCAGCTGTTGACTGTGGGAAGAAGCATTTAAATATCCTATAATATAATTAGTTAGATCAACACATGTCAAGCTTGATTCTTCTAACACACACCAGTTTTACACTGGAGGTAATCATTTGATGTAAAGGCAGCTGCGCCTGATTTTCACCAGTTAAACTGAAAAGAGAATAAGGATCATAACTTAATAAAATTTGTCATCTACTGTTGAGTGCATTAATGGCAGATATAATCATATATTAGTAATATCATACAAGATAACAGTATCACTGCAAATTAAAAAGGGAAACAGAATTATTTGGTTATATGTGATTTACACAATCATTGAAAAAAATCAATTAACATATTGTTGGCATGTTCTCCAAGTTCAATTTCTTTTTAACTGCAATAAGAAATCCACATCATGATTATAAATGAATTAATGAAAAAATCAGAAGCACTATTTCAGATGAAGTGTTAAAAGGCAGACTTTGGTGGATATTATTATGCTCGATTTTAACTAACTGCAAGGTCACTACAAAAGAGCAGTTTCTTTCAGCAAATTATACCTTAAATCCCATTAAGACTAGAGATTTTCCTTTCAATCCCATATTTCATAGAGGTCTGAAGGATCATAGACATAGTTGTTCATTTTGTAGAAGACAACTTCCATAAAGGACTCTATTAGAGTGTGAATAAATAAGTGCCACTTGCCTCCTTCAATGTCATCAGCATTTTCTCCTGAAATATTCCATTTTAAGCAAAGATATGCAATTTAATTGTATTTAAAGTTTAGCTTTTGGCACCACTCTTATTTTCAAGTTGAATCCCATCTGCTGGCCCCATGGCTCAGCCATAATGATACAGATGTTTTTTTTCTGTACAATACACTCTTACTTTAAGATATATTTCCTGTATATTATTAAATATTGTGAAAATTAATTAAAACAGGGAAGAGAAGATCTTTTTAGGACAACAGAATTCAACAAAGAAATGTAATACATTTTTTAATTCAAAACCATAATTACCCTTCCTCTAGCATCTTGAGTCTTTAAAAAAAACCCTGAATGCTTGAAGAAACATGTATTATTCTCCAGGTCAAAAGCGTTCTATCAGCCTAGCATGGAGTTTGCATGCCTTGCAGCCTTAATTTGATTAGTTATTTATTTATTTATATTGTGTTGTCCGTGAAGTACTTTGCATTTTTCAAATATTCTAGGAGATATGGTACCTGCTCTGAGGAACACATAACCTGAAGGCAGGCATATACATTGTAGACGTTAGTGAAAGGGAAGTGACAAACAGGAACTTAAATAAAGCAGTTGAATTTACCCTGGATAAAGTGATAAAAATGGCTCTTTAACAGAGATTTAAACATGGACAGTAGAGGCTTTGTGTATGACATCATGGAAGTCATTCTATGGCTAGGGGAGAATATGAGATAAAAGCTAACAAATAGTAAGACATGAATGGGAACACCAACAGATCAGAGGTCAGTGTCGGGGGAGGGGCCACTTGACAGTGCACTGAGAAAAGGTAAGTGGAGATTGGCAGAGTTATACAGCATACAGATGATGGGGACAAAAAATTCAATTTCAGAAGTGGAATTGGTGTAGGGAATTTTGAAGCAGCAGTGACAAAGCAAAAACAACAGGCAAGGAAAAAGCCTTTAGCAGCTGTATTTTATTTCAGCTAAAGAGGATCAGAGGCCAGAGATGAGGATGTTGCAGCAGTCAATGTAGGATATAGAGAGGTCCTGACCATTAAATCTGTATGTGGGAATAGAAAGCAAACAAAAAATGAACCTGGCAGATATTGAGGGGCAAGAAACAGCAGTATTTAGAGTTGGCCTGGGTATGTGGGGCAATGGAGAGAGAGGAGTAAAAAATAACCCTTAAGATGTGACCCTGATAAACGGGAAGGACAGTGTTGTTGTTGACAGCAATGGAGAAAAAAGGGGAGAGGAGAAGAAAGGGAAGGAAGACAAAGAATTCTCTTTTTCCAAAGTCCAGTTTAAACTGATGAGAAGACATCCAACAGAGGTGGCAGGTTGGACAACATGCAGGAGTGGGTGGAAAGGCATAGGTCAGTGGGTTAGACAGTGATTTTCAAATCACCGTCATATTAGAAGCCTTGTCTGTAGACTATATCATTTGGAAATCGGTTGAGTAAGAAAAGCAAAGAAAGAAGCCCATGGAATCACCACAAAAGTGCCTGCTAAGTGGGGAAAAAAAAGAAAAAGAAAAAGAAACGTATAATGATGTAAAACAACAGACGTGGGCTTTCATTGCATGACTTCCTCATTTTTTTTCATCATATAGAACACTTCCACAAAATATTTTGTTTGGGAAAAGCTCACTTATTTTTAGATATAATGTAAATATTTAGCTAATTTATTATACTGAGAAACACTGGAATTCCTAATTTCTAATCCCAGATCTGGCATTTATCACTAGTATCGTGTTCTTCCTCCCCAAAGCTTTACCACCACACAGACCTCAAACTCTCTCCAGTTATTTTTGTTTTGTTTTGGGATTTTTGTTAAAAAAAGTGATACAAGTCAGAAAACTTGGGTTTACTTGTTTTATACACAAGAAGGAATTAACATTAAAACAGCTGCCTTAAGGCTTTTGTTAATGATGGCAAAACATTAAATCAGACTTAAAATTACTACATTCCATCAGACAAATTCTGCTCTTGTTCAACCTATCAGTCACATCCCTGCAATTTTATACAACCTTCTAATGGTAAGTGTGCTCAGACTTTATTGACAGTTTCATGACATGACATACTTCACTTTCCATTGTCCATTGTCCTTAGCTGTTCATTATCTTGACTGCTGTTCCTACAAGATAATGATACACTCAGCTTCCACCTGTGAATAACACATATTTTGCTTCAGGGCTCCTTTTAATTGAAACACATGGTCTACAATTTCTGTTTTGGAGCAAAAGTAAACATATTTAACTGAGGACTTCTTTTATTTGTGTCTCCAGTCAGAAGTTTGCAAAAAGTAACTAGCCTTTTAAGGGTAATTCAATTGAGAGAGAGATCATCACCTCCATTCTGTATCAGACTTTGCTGTTTTCACTGATAGGTAATGGACACCTATTCAGCATCTGATAAGCTGAGGCAATAGTCCATCTATCAAAACATTCAAATCATCATACTATTAAAACAATGCATAACATAGTGAAAAACTAAACAGTCACGTTACCTTTTAAAAACTGCTTTATGAATTTGTGCCTATAATTATCTGCATCTCCTGCATAATAATTTATAAATGACTACAACATAGGCTTTTAACTACAGGATCACTCATAGTTGAACTCAGCCAAAAGCTAGCAATCTGCTCATAGTTAGAGCAGATGTTTTCCCTATTTAAGCCCATTCGGTATGAACCTTAACTTTTATTTTTCCCCTTATGAAGAGCAAAATAAAGGCAACCCAGAAACGTGCAAGTTTGGGCACCCCATTAAAATGACTTTGGATTAGAAATTTCTCAGAGCTATGCAATTGCTGCAAACTAAATTAAATATAATCAGACTATTTCAGATGTATCCTTAGTAAATCAGATAGAAGATGTCATTTGAAACTTTTCATCTGCAATATTCTCTGGATGGAAAGAGCCCAGATTTTAGGAGTACTGATTACCCAAAACCCCAGCTGAACCAAGTATGCTCTTTGCATGTAAACAGGAACACAAGAATTACATGATTGGATCAAGTCACTGAACTGTCTACTCCTATACACTTGCTAAAACAAGTGTATTTATATATATAGCCAAAAACACAAGAAAATCTGCAATAAGCAGCTGTATAAAAACTGCCTACAAAGAAAATAACTTGCTCTCATCAGTTAGATGTTGGTTTATGCCCTAAAAATTGAGTTTCTATTCCTCTCCAGTTAGGCCCAAAGTAATTATACTTTAAGTACAGCAATGCAGATTTTTATGCCATTATGCAACATCCATCCATCCATCCATCCTATGAAGTTAATTGTAATATACTTTGTGAATCAACAGTAAATTGCATCATTTAGATTGCCTATTATTCTCCTGTAACTGGCTGTTACATCTTTAACCCATGTCTGCCACTCCACTAAGTTGGTAGTAATGTGTAAGTTAGAGATGCAGTGACTGAAAATTGAAAAAGTGACATTTCAAAGTAATAACATAGTACAGGATCGTGCATTACAAAGAACACAGTAGGTTAGGCATTAAAATGCAAATTCTATTGTGTTATAGACAAACCATTATGGGAGAAAGTACAGGTGTAATCTATAATAATTTTAAGGTTGCAATCTTGATTTCTGCTTCAGATAGGTATGCAGAGTATTTCACGTAGTGTTCTATTGTGTTTGTTCACATTTAAATTGTTAAGGTTTAAATACTAAAGACTGTCAATGCTATATTGATCAGCACAGTAGAGCCATGTAATACAGCAATCACCCGCTCAAAGTGTACTAAGCTGAAAGACATGAATGATCATAGTCCCTACTATATAACTAAAATGAAATTTTATTCCAGCAATTTTGGGATATTCTAATATTTTGTTTTTGGTTTTTTTTAAACCCAGCATACCATGGTGCATCCTGAATACAATGGACTTTTAAAGGACTTTTAAAATAAAGTACTACTAAATCTTCTCTGCATGTGAAACAGTATTAAATTTTAGCTCTGCCTCTAGCATAATTAAGTACCATAATGCTATAAAACTTTCATTAAATTACAGTGTTGGGAGCAAAATGTAAATTTGTCTTTAGATACGATGTTGATATTCCAATCCTTTTTGCAGGCTGAATATCATTAACTGTAAAAGTTCAGGGAATAAGTTAAACAGAGGTACTGAACACCTTTCTGGCTACTGTATAATCATAAACATTAATATTATTAAATGCCCGTATTAGCTTTTTTATATTTTTTGCAAGGAGAATCAAATATTAACTTCTATCTCCATGGATAAGCAAAACTTTAATTCTTTACAAGATTTTATAAAAGATGTTAATTTTGTTCCATCAACAATTTATGCTCCACGGAGAATAAAGAAGGTAAACAAACTAAAACAGGCTTTTTCCCAAGGAAGACTCGATCCTGTATGCAGTGCTGATCACTAAACATTCTGTCATTCTGAACAACAGCAGTAGTGCCTCCTTCCCCCTAACATTTAAAGTTCTATGCTATCTGAAACTCTCTCACAGCCCATGGAAGTTCCAGTCACAATCATCTTAAATTCCACAGTGATGAAAGTTGCTGCTGTTTTCAGGGGGTGTCAAGGCTGTTCCCCACACTGGCATGACAAATGCAGAATTGGGGCCCTCAAAAGCACCCCAAAACCTTATCTTTACAGGTTTTGGTACAAAAACTTCCCCCCAAAATCCTAATACCCGGATTTTGGAGAATATCTCCTGCCACCACTCAAGTAATTCCACACAAAAAAAAAAAAAAATCAGGGAAGAGATCACTTGGGAAACCTCATCCCTAAGGTAAAACTAGGACACCAAAATGAACCAATACCAGGTAATTAGAAAAAAGAAAACAAACTTTTATTATCAAAGCAAAACTACAGTTGCAAGCATAATTAAGTGGCGAGATGGCAAGAGCCACCACTTGATATACTCAGGGAAAATTCCCTGGGTTAACAGCTTTAGTTGTAAAAGAGAAAAAACACAGTTAACAGCTCAGACATTGTTTCCAAATTCCCAAACCATGAAAACAATAAAACCTGATGGACTAGCTAAACTTTTCCCTACTTACACATTATATGAAGTCTTTTCTTGGAAAGAGACGGGCCTCCCATCTCCCTGTTACTTGAAAGAAAACTGCTCTGCTTTTCAGACAAAGAAGGGAAAGATAAAAACTCCTTTGTCCCAGTTTGAAATTCCTACCTGCACTGTTATTGGCTGACCACCTGATACCTGCCTAGGTGCTGAAGACATTAGTTAACCCCTTAGCCCCCAGGTGCTGGTCAGGTCTCCTGGTTATGACAGGGGGTTCTTCTTATCCCTCTACTCTTCAGAAGGCCCCTTAGAGTCCTTTATGTAGCCACTGATACCTTTCGTCTCCAGGGCTATGTCTACACCGCAGCACTATTTTGGGATACCAGAGGTATCCCAAAATAGCTATTCTGTGTCTTTTGAGCACGCTCGTTAGTTTGAAATAAATGGGCTCACTATTCCCTGTAAACCTCATTCCACAAGGAGAAAGGGACGTTTTGGAATAGCGATTGCTTTTTCAAAATAAGTGCTTTGTAGACACCTCACTCACTGCCTGGCAGCTGAGGTGAGTGAGTGACCCATACTGTGTACTTTCCTCTCATTCCCTGAGAGTGATGAAGAGGAATAGCAAGCAGCATGGTGGTATGAATCTGGGGGGGGCGGGAGAGCTTCAGCCTCTCTGCCCTTCCTAAATAGTGCCCTAACTCCTTATCACACATGCCCCAACCCCTACCCTGAGCTCCCCTGCCCTGAGCCCCTCCTCGCCTCCCCGAACCCTGACTCCTGCACCCCCCACACCAAGCCCCCTGCTCTGAGCCCCCATGCCTTCAAGCCGCTGATTCCTGTACCCCACCCACATCACAACCCCTTGGCCCTGAGCCGCCCACACTCCAGCTGAAACAAATTTCTTACAGGTACTGTCCTATTGCAACCCACACACCACACACACTCTGTCCTCAGCCCCTGCACCAGGGGGGTTGAAATAGTACCTGTAAGAAATTTAATTTACTTTCACCTCTGACTGTTGTGATAGAGAGGGCCAACAAACACCCTCGGGCTGATTCTCACAACCCAAGTCAAACAAGGCTGAGTCTACACTGCAATAGGGCTCAGAAACGGCTAAACTCAAGCTCAGACCCTTCAGCCCTGTATGCCTCTGGGTCCGAACCCTGAGTTAGCACAGTTGCAGTTTAGATGCACAGCAGGGTTAGGCTTTTGCCTAGGCTGAGGTTCTAGTGTAGACATATCCATGATTCCTAGACCTCTGTGGCTTACACAATATTCTGGGGAAGCATATCTTGTACCCACAAGTGAGCATAAAAGTTCTACCTAAAAGAATGGGTAATTGCACCACAGAAACCCAGTTCCAACTTGCTTGTTTTATTTACTAGAAGACTTACTTAGCATTGCCTGGGTCCAGCCCAGAGCATGGGGTGGGACCACCCACCCAGGCTGCTGACTTCTCCCCAGGCTGGCCCGAAGCGGGAGAGGGCCTTGCACTCCAGCTTCCTGGGCCCATACAAAGGCGGAAGGGGGGACACGCAGACCCAGATGGGATGGGGGAGGCTGTTCCCTGTGGCCAACCCAGGGAAAAGAGGGGAAGTGCAGGCCACCTGCTAGTACTCCCCGGGGCTAGACCAGAGATGGTGGGGGCCTCACAGCAGCTGGCACCAGGGCAGGCCGGAATGTCAGCTGGTGCCAAACCTGTGGCTTCCTGCTAGGGTGCTTGCTACGTGACTGAGTCATTTCACGATATATAACTTCTTCCTGCCAAATCCCTCCATGTTATGAGAAAAGGAACAAGTTAAAAATTACTTGTAAAAGTTAGATGTCTTCAAGTCACCGGGGCCTGATGAAATACTTCTTAAAATACACAAGGAGCTGACAGAAGAGGTATTTGAGGTTTTAGCTCATCATCTTTGAAAAATCAGGAAGTCAGGAGAGATTCCAGAAGACTGGAAAAGGGCAAATATAGTGCCCATCTATAAAAAGGAAAAGAACAAGAACCCATGAAACTACAGAGCAGTCAGATTAACTTGAGCTATGAGGGAAGGCTGCAAGAATTGGGCTTGTTCAGTTTAGAAAAGAGAAGACTGAGAGGGGCCATGATAGCTGTTTTCAAGTATCTAAAAGGGTGTTACAAGGAGGAGGGAGAAAATACGGTTCTCCTTGGCCTCTGATGATAGGACAAGAAGCAATGGGCTTCGACTGCAGCAAGGGAGGTTTAGGTTGGACATTAGTAAAAACTTCCTAACTATCAGGGTGGTTAAACACTGGAATAAATTGCCTAGGGAGGTTGTAGAATCTCCATCTCTGGAGATATTTAAGAGCAGGTTGGATAGACATCTTTCAGAGATTATCTAGACAGTGCTTGGTCCTGCCGTGAGGGCAGGGGACTGGACTCGATGATCTCTCGAGGTCCCTTCCAGTTCTAGTGTTCTATGATTCTATGAGAAACAATGAAATTCTAGGCACATCCCATTGTTCTGGAACAACCAAACCCAGACCTTGCTTTAACTTAGTATAAGAGGAAGCTACACACCCAATTTAGTGGTCCTAGCTCTTATCATTCAGGAGGTGTTTTTGAACAAATGGACTCACGGATAGACAGACAGAAGGACATTTCTTAAATATATGATAGATTCATTAATTACATTATGTTCCAGAAATCATTTAAGTTAAAACTACTCCATGCTGCAGTGGGACTGAATGAGATACAGCAGCAACCCCATCTGCACAGTCAGACACTTAAAAATTGGTTTTGCTTCAATTTAACATACCCTATCTATTTTTATTTTAACAGTCAGAAAACATAGAAAGAAAGGATAATATAAAACTGTCTCCTCCAGACTTCTCCAGACTCCAAACTATATAACTTCAAAATATCAACCTTTCATGAGTATATTTACTTGCTAATTACCAGAGAAAAAGGACAGTGTGTTCAGTACTCAGTTTTCTAAATTGCCAAGTACAGAAGTGAGATATCAAGTAAATCTTTTGGTGGGGCTTCAGCATACAGTTCATTTGAGGAGCAGAAAATGAGGATGAAAATAGTACATGATTGGTTCAAATATTTTCAAACTTAGGCACTTCTGAAAATGCTATATGCGATAGTATTTCAGCTAGCCAAGCTACATAATATTAAGACATTCAATAGATTTTCAGGAAAAACTTAAAAAACAACAAATAGTCTAGGAGCACCTTACAGACAAACAAAACATGTAGATGGTATCATAAGCTTTCATGGGCACAACCCACTTGTTCAGATGACACTATCGTCTACATGTTTTCTTAGTCTATAAGGTGCTACTAGACTATTTGTTGTTTTTTAAGTTTTTCCTGTTACAGACTAACTCGGTTACCCCTCTGAAGTAGTAGATTTTCAGTGTTCTAATTTCATTTTTTTAAGTATTTAGGATTATCCCAGTTGCTTTTATGCCCCATGCGATAAAATACAGGTTGAACCTTTCTTGTCTGGCACCATTGGGACTGACTGGTACCGAACCAAAGAATTTGCCAAACCATGGGAGGTCAAAATATTGTCTAGCAGCATTATCAATGCTCCCACTGCTTAGTGGGTCCATAGAAGACATTTAGGGGCAAATTAGAGCCAAATAACAACACAAAACATTGAGACCCAGGACTGGTGGCAGTAAACAAACTTTATAGGACCACGGGAAACTTGGCTACACCCATGAAAAATGAACATCCCATTAACTAAAATCATGCCAGACCACGGATATTGCCAGACCAGAGAGTGCTGGACTAGAGAGATTCAACCTGTAATTCCAA
Organism: Rafetus swinhoei; assembly: GCA_019425775.1. Lineage (NCBI taxonomy): Eukaryota > Metazoa > Chordata > Testudines > Trionychidae > Rafetus > Rafetus swinhoei. The sequence continues at coordinate 33,644,135 of CM033428.1, read as the reverse complement.
ATTAATATTGTGAGTGTGTGTGACCAAGCAAGAATTTAATTTCATAAGGCTGGCCTCTCTGGGTATGTCTAGACTACATCCTGTAAACCTGTCTAGACTAGATCCTGTAAACCTCGTTTTACTAGGCATAAGGGATCGGCCGACAACGGCTTTCTTTGTCGCCTGATCCCCGTCTTGACAGCCGCTTTTTGCCGACAAACTGCTGACTCGGCAAAACGCAGCAGCCATTTTTATTCAAATGAAGTGCGGGAGATTTAAATCCCCGCTTCATTTGCAATGTCGGTATGTCTAATTTACATCCCTCTGGCGATAGAATTTGTAAGCTATTTGTAAGCTATTTAATAGAATAGAATTTGTAAGCTATTTAATAATGTATAGTGACTTTGGGGACCTTTTACTCACCCCTCCCATAGAGCAGCTACAGAAAACACACAACTGGAATTCAAATTTCAAAATTTTACTCAGTTTTTATGCATAGGAATTAGCATTATGTATTTTCCATATAAAAGAGTAGAAAGTACTTCTAAAAATTAAACATGTATATATGCATATATGTGAACACATACAGCTATAGATATATATAGAGAGTAGAGATATATAGAGAGACGTATATAGAGTTGTACACATATGTGTATGTGTGGTGCAAGCACATGAACAGACACACACACACAATGTCCTAATTTTTTTTTTCACATTTTACAGCTTCATATTACACATAAAGGTATTCAAAATTAATGATTATATAAGCTTACAAATGTTAGGTTTTAATGGTACTATGAAAACTTGGAAGATAAAAACAACTATGAATTAATCCTGTCACTACAGGTACTTGGAGTGTAATCATAAGGTCAACAGTCATTACACAATTATATAGTTTTGCTAGCCTTCCCTCCCACCACCTTATTGTAATTTTTATCTAAAGCCACTGAAGACAGTTTGCACTGATCAATGGTACTACAATACAAATCTTCGTCAGCTGAAATCTAAGAAGAATGCTAATGCTAAAGCTTGAAATTACTGAATCAGAATAATAATTACGTTTTGTATGTTTGTTTTATTTCACACTGTCATTACAACCAAGGGGAAAAAAGCAAAAACTCAAACATTAATTCACAGACATTCTTGTTATAATGGAATAACAATGAAAGCTATTAGACAGTACACAGTTAAAAGAACAGGCATTTCCTAACTAAATCAAATATATCAGTACTGGTTCGCAATAATCAAAACAGAAAGATTATTCCCTTAAAAGCCTTTAATTCTCAATATCCACCGTTCTAATCCCCAAGTCATTGTTGAAGGCCACTTTAATGTTTGTGTCATACTGTTTAAAATTTTAGTGTCGAGACTTTTTTTTATATAGGAACTAAACCACTCATGATTCAGTCTCATAATTTATGTAATTTCAGAAGCCCTAATTTCAATTAAAACCTTGTAAAACTAAGCAGGTTTGACTTTATTCTCTATATGCAAAGAAACAGAAGCATGCTGCTTTGATACTCTTATGTTTGAACAACTCACTTCAAATTTATTATAGGTTACTATCATACAGAGAATAATAAAGATATATTTTAATTACTTTAGCTCATAAGAACTGACTGATTGATACTCCATCAATGTTATGATCCCCTTGGATGGAGAAAAGCTAAATGCTAACTCAAACAGATTTTAACTATAATTACTTAGTAAATAAGGGAATCATAGTCAAATAATTATCCATGAGTTCAGATTAAATTAATCTAAAATAAGGTTTTTAAATTCCTCTCATTGTATTCTTCTGTTCTACCTTTGTCTGCTGCAATGTCATTGAGCATATTATTATCTGAGTGACACTGCTCTCCAAATGTGTTTTACACAAAGCAGGCAGACTCTGTACAGTGTGCTGTTCTGTCTTAGTTCCCCCTCTGGTGATGAAGTAGAGATAAAGATACAATACCAATTCGTGTACACCATATTAAGCAGAGAGATGTTGCTTTGATGATGCAGTGCCCATTTGAAAGGCAACAAACTACAAGGTCATCTGGGGAAGGTCACTGTTGGAAGATTATTTCTAATCTGCTTTAAAAATATTATTAGAACTTTCCATTATGAGGTATGGAGAAAGGCTCATTGGTTGGATGGATGATAAACCCAGGTATTTTTAATACAGACATTTTTCGTCTTTTTTAACCTGCATGATGGTTTAATTTTGTTTTATTTTCAATCCCAATGTAACAGCATTCTAAAATTCAGCATCTAAAGTTAGAGAACAGGAAAAAAGGCATCTTTTGAAGCCAATGATAATTCAATGCACATAAGGATCTAGTACTATATAAATTTAGCCAAAGACTAGATTTCAAAAACTGATGCAGGCTAAGAAACTGAAGCCATTTCCAAACCACATAGACCTTTCTTTCCAAAGTCAAACAACCCCCCGCCCCCACAAACAAACACAGGTGGGTCATGCAAGTTATATGCATATTTCTGCTAAAGATTTTCAGAAGCAACATCCCAATTTCACCGGCCATGTCTAGACTAGGAAACTATTTCAAAATTAGTAAATTCAACTTCATAACTCCCGATTTAACACAACTGTACTAGCATGTCCACACTATGGGGAAGCCTTGAAATTAGTTTGAGGCATGCTCTGTTAATGTGGACACACTACCTTGAACTTAGAGCCATAGGAAGCACTAGAGAGTAATTATTTTGAATTACTCTTGGGAGTAATTATTTCGAAATAGTGGCACCAGAATGCCCACATTACTGCCATTTCAAAATAACTATTTTGGAATTAGTGTTACTCCTCATGAAAAGTAGGAGTACAGATTTTCAATTCCACAGCCCATTATTTTGAAATAACAGGCTTAGCAGTGTGGATGCTCCGCTTATAAATTCGACCTTCGGGGGATTATTTCAAAATAAAATCCTAATGTAGACCAGGGCAGAGTAAATTAGAGTATTAATGTTATATCTATTCAGAGGTAGTACTTATCACCTTGTTTGAAGGAGAAAATTTTCCAGGACAGTGAAATGTCCATCAATTCTGGACTTAATGGGACTACTTACCTTAAAACAGGATTAGGGTTGCCAGATGGTTTCAACAAAAATATTGGACGCACTTGACATTACATCACAATCTACATTACATCTTATTTAGAAAATACCGGACATTTATATTTTCTCATTTATATTTTCTTAATTTGTTTCCTGAACAGAAAGCTCAAATACTGGACTGTTTGGTTCAAAACAGGATACCTGGCAACACTAAACAGGACTGGACCTTTTGGGCCTGATCCAAAGTCCACTGACATCAAAGGGAATCTGCCCAATGACTTCAACAAACTTTGAATCAGACTGTAAAGCAACCATGTTAACAAGGAGCTTGGTCTGAGAAATCACAGGCAATACTCAGCAAACTTTGGGTAAGTACAGCTTCATCCAAATGGTGAAAAGGGGCAGAAATGATTGATGAGTAGTGACCTTTCTAACGTTTTTAAAGGATTATTTTATCTATAGAATAATTTCATCCTTTGCTTTCTTTTTTCACATTTTATATCTTTAATTAGATTAGAATCTATTAGATATAAATCACATGTGATCAGAAAACCAGTCCTTACCTGATTATTCATATTTTAAGGTAGTTTTTATATAAAATATAAACTGAATCCATTTTATATCTTTGAAATGCATCTTCTATGTTAAAAATAAATTGAAGGTTCTGACTGAAATGAGTTTGGTGATCTTAAATCCAACAGTCCCTAGAAAATCCACCCCACATTCTTCTTTACTTTAAGGGCCAAATCCCGTTTCACAGGTCTCTGGTAACTGGTGTGATACTTAAGATTTGCAGGTGGAACCCTTCCCCAGTGCCACATATTGTCACTGCCTCTTGTGCTTCCTGAAGCTACTCTACCTCTTGCACTCAGTGTGCTCTCACTCTGCAATGGCTTTCTGTACCACCCTTGTCCCTTCCAACCTCATCCCTCTTACTCACTGGACGGATGGAACTTTTGTGGACCTGGGCTCTAAACCATGAACAAGGGACCTGATCTATCCCCCCCTGAAATCACTGGGTGTCTTTCCACTGTATTTTATAGGAATTTGATAAGATCCAGGAGGTGCACATTTCCTGCCCTGTTCAATCACAGTGGAATCACATCAGTTCTATTTTGTATTGGAGTCCCGAGGACAGGACAGGACAGGACAGGACAGGATTCTAACTAAGTATGTTAGCCTGATTTACAAAGGTACTGAGCATCTGAAGTCAACGGGAGCTGTGACTAGATATGTGGCTGGTCAGTATCCCTAACAATAGGATCCTAAAAATACATTTATACCAGGGGCTAGTCAGAGAAAAAACAAAATGAACAGGCTCAACTTCAAAACCAATTAATAGTTTCACAATCTGTATGGTTCTTATATATACCTTAGTAATGAACAAAAATACAATTTATTATTTTAAACATGTCATGATTGCAAAACCAGTTTCATGAGTTTTGGCCTGGCTCGAGTTTTATAAATGCTTGAGGCAGGTGACATTGCATGACTCTAACACAACAGATACAAGACCCTGGTGCTGACTGCTGACAGCAATTCAAAGTTCTACTTTCCAAAACTCTGTTCTTGCTCTCTGCTGTCACACTCATATCCATACACGACTATGGAGCTTCTCCGCACACATAGATTACATGGGTCTAATCTGAAGCCCACTGAAGTCAAGCCCTAAATATTGGTAAACTATATTAGCAGATTGAGAGAACTCTTCTGTTTGCTAATTTTAAGCATACCTGATGTGTAGAAAAAAGTTGTTTTCATTGTGGCCATTTTATGTACATATTTCTAAATAGATGAGTTTTAATTATCACAGTATCTCACAACTAAAAAAAATGAACCATACACACAGAAAGGGCCAATAGCTCTTTTCTAGCCTTCATAAGATAAAGTTCAAGAGTTAGAAAATAATAAGTCTCCATTACTTCCTTAAGCCATGCAGCAAACTAAGTTAAAATGGGGTTTGTTGGTTTTGACAAGATAAAGCTGGGACCATTAAATACATTTTAATTATGCACATAGCTGGATAAGAAGTCAGTCTGCTACAAGGCATTAGGCTTTCTAACATGAGGTTTGATAATTTACAGAAATTTTATTTGTCAATCATAATATTTCTAGTTAAAAAAGACATTACATCTTTAAAGATTTTTTTAAATGACACTGATTATCCTTCAAATACTGCCATTTCATCAAATCAAGAAAATATTTAATGGGTTTTAAAATTAACTAATAAACCACAGGATTTTTCACTGAAGAAAATGAAATATTTAAAATTAATTCCACCTGATCTCTGAATTGCGGAGGAAGGATGAGGGTAGGGGTTCATGAGCTTACTCAGATGCTAGGTTTAGCCACATGTTCAAACACCTCTGCAGTAGCAAGGAGAGTAATGTTAAGAGTGTGATTGGTTTTTTTTTTAATTCTGCTTTTACAGTGGTGTTGAATCAAATACAGAGGATGGATTTTAATGAGTTGGATAATCTACTGTTCATCAATATCTGCAGTTTTGCATCCTAAAATGGAGAGAGGAAGGGCAGTCCAGTTGTTTGGGCAGTAATTTGTGATTTGGGTCCTATGTTCAATTCCCTGCTTGGCTATAGACTTCCTGAGCGACCTGGGGTAAGTTCTTTAGTGCTTGTGTCCACAGTGAAGTAATGTGTACTTCAGGGGTGTGATTTCTAAAGCACAATAACTGGTCTGTGAAAACCCTGCTGGTGCACTAAAACTCCCCCAGCGTCCTTTAATGTGGAATCAACAGTACTACACAGACTAATTAGTGTGTATCATATTAGTGCACTTCAGAAACCACACCTCAGTAGTGAACATTGCTGAATCATGTACCAAGTCCATAGTCAACTCTTTGCCTCAGGCCCTCATGTGTAAAATTACCTCTCAGTTGTCCATGCTGTCTGATCAGTGCAGTGTGGTAGAAGAGTTTTCATAGCGAGTGTGGGGGAAAAGGACCAATATAAATATAAAAACAACACATGTAGGAAATATATATTGTGCACACACACACACACACACACACATATATTTACATACTAAATATATATAAATATATATTTATATAAATTATATTTATATATATAAATATAACACATGTAGAAAATATCTGTCTGCCACATTAGGGAAAAGGAATTTAAAAATTCGAATCTTTTTGTACTCTGATGAAAATGTTGAACACTTTTTTACAGATGGTACACATTTTCTGTTTTCAGCAAGTTGCAGAAAGTGCTGTAGCAAACATTCTTCTAACAAACTCAGGAATCCAAAACCCTGCTATACGTGATGTATTTTTTGACATACACTGTACTACTGTACTCAAAGACAGCTTTAGAATAAGGAAATAAAAAAACAAATTGAAAGAGCCAGACGAATACCCAGAAACCATCTACTTCAAGACAGACCCAAGAGTCTGTCTTGAAGAACACCATTAATAGAACACCAACAATAGAACACCATTTGTCATCACCTATAGCCCCCAACTTAAACCCGTCCAACGCATTATCAATAAATTACAACCTATACTGGAACAGGATACTACACTCCGAGAGGCTCTGGGAGACAGACCCATAATCTCCTATAGACAACCACCTAACCTCAGGATGATTCTTACCAACCACCACAGGACATACCACACTAATACCAACCCTGGAACTTTCCCTTGCAACAAACCCCATTGCCAGCTTTGTCCACATAGTTACTCTGCTGACACCATCATTGGACCTAACCATGTCAGTTACAAGATCAAGAACACATATTCCTGTTCATCCAGAAATATAATTTATGCCATCATGTGCCAACTGTGTCCGTCTGCTATGTATATTGGACAAACTTCTCAGACACTTCGCCAAAGAATCAATGCACACAAAACAGACATCAGACAGTGTCACAAAGAAAAAACAGTTTCTTGCCATTTCAACCAGACCGGGCATTGTCTCAATGACCTTACTACATGCATCCTGCTTCAAAGAGACTTTAATACCAGACTACAAAGGGAAGCCTCAGAACTGTCATTCATGCTTAAATCTGACACTTTACGAAAGGGCCTTAACAAAGATGCTAATTATCTTACCCATTACAAAGATAGCTTCCCCAATTATCACCCCTAATATCATTATCTCATAGACACTAACCTCCCTCCTCACTCCCTCCTCTGTTCTAAAATCTGATTTGTCAATTTTATGTGTGTTCACTTTTCTTGATTGTATCCCTTTGGTATATATGGTCATGCCAATTTTCTTCCACAATTTGATCTGAGGAAGTGGGTCTGGCCCATGAAAGCTCATCACCTAATAAACCATCTTGTTAGTCTTTAAAGTGCTGCATAGTCCTGTCTTTTGTTTCAGCTTTAGAAAGAGTAATGCTGAACTGGATGTTCTTCAAACAGGTGGGCACTGATGCTAAATTAAAAGAGAATTCCTATTGAAATATACATTACATTGACATGGGTACTAACGTAAATTCATCGTGATTAATGTTATTATAATAAAGTCTACAGTAAAATAAGTTGACACATGAATTATGTCCTCTTACTGGTGATTAGAGTATTTGTTATAAATCAAGTTACCAAGTGGGGTGACTTAACCAATTTATTCATTTTAAAATACAAAACCAAAATCCTTTTGCTGCATTTTGTCCCAGATTTATTTACAAAGACAACCACTTATATTTACTTTAAAACATCTAGTTTGTCTGAATCTATATGCTGTACTATTCGATGAAAATAAATAAATAATACAATCTTAAAGAAAAGTAATGATTTGTACCTTAATGCAATGTTGTGCCCTTTCTTTTAGTTTATATCCACTTTGATCCATTAAAGGCCAGCCCATTTAGAACCAATAAAAGGAAATTTTTCTTTACGTAACACATGCCGACTAGCAGGTTTTTCTAGAAGTCAGAGAGATACTGTGGATAGCTTTATTTATTTTTGAAAAGGACTAGATGATTTTAAGACCGTTAACATTTCTAACAATGGAAACTAAGAAAATGAAGGGGTAATCTAATCTTGTGCTACAAGGCATAAAATGATTGCCCACAAGGATCAGAAAGAATGAAGAATTACTGCATGCACACACACATCCAATATAGAGCACGGAACACAATTTTTTGTTACGTGAAATATATAGTTGCTGTTTTTAAATGTAAGAATGACCATAATGGGTCAGACTAAAGGTCTGCCTAGCCCAGTATCCTGTCTTCCGACAGTGGCCAATGCCAGATGACCCAGGGGGAGTGATCAGAAAAGGGAATAATGAAGTGATCCCTCTCCTATCATCCATTTCCAGCCTCTGACAAACAGAGGCTAGGGACACCATTTCTACATATCCTGACTAAGAGCCATTGACGGACCTAACTTTCATGAACTTATCTAGTTCTTTTTTAAACCATGTTAAAGTCCTGGTCTTCACAACCTCCTCTGGCAAAGAGTTCCAAAGGTTGACAGTGCAGTGTATGAAGAAATACTTCCTTTTGTTTGTTTTAAAACCACTACCTATTAATTTCATTTGGTGTCCTCTAGTACTTATGTTTTGGGAACAAGTAAATAACTGTTCCTTATTCACTTTTTCCACACCAGTGATGATTTTATAGACCTCTATCAAATCCCCTCTTAATCTCTTTTTTAAAATGAAAAGTCCCAGTCTTTTTAATATCTCCTCATATGGGACTCATTCCAAACCCCTAATTATTTTTGTTGCCCTTTTCTGAACCCTTTCCACTGCAAATATGTCTTTTTTGAGATAAGGTGACCACAGGTGTACACAGTATTCAAGATGCAGGTGTGCCATAATTTTACATAGAGGCAATAAAATATCCTCTGTCTTATTCTCTATCCCTTTTTAATGATTCCTAACATTGTTTGCTTTTTTGACTGCCGCTGCACATTCACTGAATGTTTTCAGAAAACTGTCCACAATGACTCCAAGATCTCTGTCTTGAGTAGTTATTACTAAAGTACTCCCCATAATTTTGTACATATAGCTGGGATTATTTTTTCCAATGAACATTACTTTACATTTATCAACATTAAATTTTATTTGCCATTTTGTTGCCCAATCACCTAGTTTTATTAGATCTTTTTGAAGCGCTTCACAGTCTGCTTTGGTCTTAACCATCTTGAGCAGTTTTGTATCATTTACAAATTTTGCCACCTCACTGTTTACCCCTTTCTTCAGATCATTTATAAAAAGGTTAAATAGGATTAGTCCCAGGACAGACCCTTAGGGGATACCAATAATTACCTCTCGCCATTACCTCTCGCCAACAAGTTTATCAATTTGTTCCAAACGCTCTTCTAATAAACCTCAATTTGGGATAATTCCTCAGATTTGACTCCTAAAAAGAAGGGCTCGAGGTTGGGAATCTCCCTAACATCTTCATGAAGGCTGAAGGAAATAATTCATTTAGTTTCTCCACAATGACCTTATTGTCTTTGAGGGCTCCTTTAGCATCGTGATTGTCTAGTGGCACCATTGGTTATCTAGCAGGCTCCCTGCTTTTGATCTACTTAAAAAACATTTTGCTATTACTTTTTGAGTTTTTGGCTAGCTGTTCTTTTTGGGGGGGTTGAGTTCCACTGCAGAACCAGATTACTGCATTGGTATGCCCTACTTCACGATATTAAACATTTTCTGAACCTGTATAATATTAAAAGTATCCTAGGAACTAACATGACAAATTTGGTGCCAGATCATCCCTTTCTGTGTGAAAGCCAGTGAACTAGGACCAAAAGAGATCAAGGAAAAACACTGCAAGAGAAACTTTCTGGAGTTACTGAATTACTAAGCAATATTAATTATTCCAGCTTCCCCTTCCCAAAATATGAAATCCTTTGGCCCTTTAATAGGAAACCACCAAAGAGACAGAGATATCCTATGCATACTCCTGGTATTCTGCCTCTCCATTAGCACAGTTCTATTACAGTCATGAAGCAGTGTCTGTATTGCATCCTTGAGAGCAGCTTTCTGAAATCTCCAATGAAAATGGAGTTCTACAGAGAGCAGACTGGGAGCTACACTGTGACTGGTATACATAGAGCCCTGAAAATCTGCTAATTTTGTATCTAGAATGGGGATGTCTAAATGTGGCATTTTTTTGTAAACATGAAACTGCTGAAATTTTCAGCGGTTACATGTTTACACGTGGGAGGGAGGGTGTCAGGTGGCTCCTGCCTGCTTCTGCCCCACCCCACCCACCACACTGCTGCCTCTGTATCAGCGTGGGAGGGAAGGGGGTTGTGTAATCGTGAAGGTTAACTGATGAGCCTAGGCACACTATCACATCCTTAATTTAGAACCCTGCAAATTTGAGGATATCCACTTTATATCCGTGAGTATCTGCATCTGTGGATGTCAGTGTGGATATCCATGGTTCATTTTTGCAGATACAGATGCTGATGCAGATACAAATTTTGTATGCTAGAGGGCTCTAGGTATGCAGTCCAGTTACCGCAGCTTTTGAGTCAAATGCAGTAGTATTGTGCCATTCCTTGAGCACTTTCATATGAAGTCCCATTTTGCTTCAGAACCAGATATCTATAATTTTGTGTTTTATATGTATGAGAACAAAATAATATATGAAAAATAACTGTTCATAGAGAATCAATTTTTGTTCTTTGAGCACAGTGGGAATACGTACGGATCTTTTCAAACAGAGACATTTAGTGTACTACTTTTACAGCCCATCTATTGCAGAAAGAAAGAATATATATATATATATATATATAGTTAAAGGTAGATTGGTTCTCACTAGTAGGCTCAAAGGAACAGGGATAAATTATTTTAAAACGCATTCAACATTTGTTGCTTTATTAACACCACAATTCTTTGGAGATGAAAATAAATGAAAACATTCAGTAAGAGAATTTATTAAAAGTAAAAATAAAATCAGGGATTTCTTATATTTGGCACACTTCATTCAAAAATTAAAAATACACATAAAGGCAAAATAGTATTTTTCCTGGAGATGTACTCTATAGGCACTATACTTTGAAACTTTAATGATTCTTAAAAAGCAATTTCCCAATTTACTCCATTCTATCCCCTACAACTGGGCTCCCATCCACAACACACCCAGAAATTATTTCAACTTCCCCCTTCCTGTCAGTTGCCCTCTGTTTAAAGTTTTAACTTCAGCAGACAGACTTCATCTACAGCTTTCTTTTGACCTTAGTTGTTTCTAGGTTTCCAACTTGTAGGACACTTTTGTCTGTGTTTCATTCCCTCTGCCTTAAAGGGACAGTCCAATGTTTTTACATACCTGTGTTAATGGGCTCCCTATGGCATGGCCACCAGCAGAATAGTTGTGCACTTTTAGCATGTATTTTGTTCTGTTAAAGTGATGTATGAGAACAAAAGCATGGTTGTTCTTCCTCTTTCTTCTCTCCAATCTTAACAAATTTGAAACAATGGTAGATCTGACACAGCTTTTCCCAAAATATAAGGGAAGAGATAAAAACAGCTTCCTCCTGAAACATCCACAAGGTATTGGAGACCTAGACTGTGATGAAGATGCCCTGCTCCAGGAAGAACTATGTTGCAGAAATACCCTTCAGAAGCACAAGTTCTCCAGAGCGTCCCTTTTTGCATTGCATAGTAGGGTGGAGGAATTACATTGCACCAGCTCTTTCCAAAAGGGGCAGAACTGCACAGCAATGGTATGTCTAGACTACATACCTCTGCCGACAGAGGCTTGTAAATTAGACATACCGACATAGTCAATGAAGCGGGGATTTAAATATCCCCCGCTTCATTAGAATAAAAATGGCCGCCGCGTTGTGCCGGATCAGCTGTTTGTCGGCACAAACCGGCAGTCAAGACGGGGATCGGTCACAAGGAAAGCCTTTGCTTGTCAACCGATCCCCATCTTGACTGCCAGTTTGTGCCGACAAACAGCTGAGCTGGCACAACGCGGTGGCCATTTTTATTCTAATGAAGCGGGGGGATATTTAAATCCCCGCTTCATTGACTATGTCGGTATGTCTAATTTACATGCTTCTGTCGGCAGAGACATGTAGTCTAGACATACCCCAAACGCCCAGTTCTGCTGACTGGCATTTGAAGGGAGAAAGGAAGTACACTTGAACCTCCAGAATCCAGGTTTCCCTGATCCCATGGTTTGGAACCTTGCAGGGGGAGGAGGAAGAGGCTCTGTGTGCTGCCGCTCTCCCTCGCCCCCAGCTGGGGGAATGGCAGTGCAATACAGTGGCAGGGGGAAGGGGCGGTGCCTGGGAGCCCTGGGGGATGTGGAGCCACATGTGCCCCCAGTAGCAGGGCACCAGGTAAGCACTCATCCCTATTCCCCTCATGCCCTAACCCCCTCATGCACCCTCTGTCTCAAATCCCACACCCCTATCCTCCAGCATGCTCCTGCACCTTCCCTCCCTCCTAGACCCCACACCTCCACCCCCAGCACCCTTCCTTATGGCAAATACCCATGGTCTGGAAAATTCCATTATCTGGCATAGCCTATTTCCCAAGGCTGCTGGATTAAAGAGTTTCAGGTGTAATTATGTCTCCCACTACTCTCCTTCCTGCCCTTCTCTGCTCCACTGTCTGAACACTCACTCACTGAGGGGAGCAATGACTATGTAAGATTTCACTGTACTGGGACTGAATATTCAGTTAGCTTTATAACTGCCACACCTTGCTCCACTTTACTCTTTTGTATAGCTAAATTAGGACTGCATACTATCTAGCTCTATAGTGTTACCGGTTACCCTTTTGAACACGTCACTAATCTCATTATATATTTGTTATTCTATGCTTAATCTTGTTCGTTTCTTGTTACTGCACACATGATATGCTATGGATAAGAAAGTGTGTGTTATTAGTATCTATGTAACCTAAGGGTTACTGATATACTGACCTCCATATTGCTAAAAATAAAAAATATTCTATCCACAATTTTCAGCGGCAGGACATCATGCTTGTGCTAATAGAGTTATAATATACAGATACCATTTACTTTCATAAAACTGCAGGGGTGACGCTCTAGTTGGCTTTGGTGAATAAAAATTCATGATCATCAATAATTTATTTCAAGGATTCATTAAAGCCCAGTTTATTGCCTGGTTATATTTACAGTTATATTTGAGGGGGCATCTTGGAGGGAGAACATTTCTGTTTATTAAGGCATGTCATTTCAGCAGCCCAGGTAGTTGTTTTACATAACAACCCATTTAGCCATTATAATGCAAGTTCATTTCTACCAGACATTGGAAGTATTTCCAGGCAACTCCCCCACCACCGCCATCTTACAATAAACACTAGCATTGCTATCTTATTTTGGAAACTGTGGTTTAATGAACATAAATTAAAAAATTAAAGAGGCTGGAAATAAAAAATTCCAGGCATCACTTAAAAGAAAAACCTAAGCACTTTAACAGATAGCTAAAGTTGACCAACAGACACAAATTTTACCCTATCCCAGGACCAGGTTCACTTTGTCAGAGTCTCCATAAGTTGAAACCTCATCTTTCTAGATCATTTGATAATTATTGTTTAATAAACCCTCACTGACAGAAGGTGCTGGGGAGTTTACAAGCTCTGCAAGTAGGGCCAACAACCCAGGAGATGTCTCCATAGAGCATGAGAGAGCACAAGAAACTTACCAGGGAAAAGGTAGACAGTGTACAGACTCTCCTAACCAATGTTGTTAAGCTCTGGAGGAATGGGACTTTACTCTCCACAAAGATTACAGTCCCTGCAGAAAGAGGTAGAAACTGTGGGATTTGTAACCTCTGCAGAGCACTGAAGCTCCTTTCCTCCTGAGCTTCAGAGGCCTGAAGCTGGGGACTGAGGCTACATCTAGACTGAAGAGTTTTTGCGCAAAAACAGCTGTTTTCGCGCAAAAACTCGTGGAGCGTCCACACCTCAAGCGTGTTTTTGAACGGAGAGGTTTTGCACAAGAGTTATTCCTCTTTCTACGAGGAATAACTCCTTTTTGCGCAAGAGCTCTTGCGCAAGAAGCCGATAGTGTAGACATAGCCTGAAGGAGCAGGGGGAGTAGCCAGAGAGACGATAAGGGTATAGAGCACAGTGTGAGGAGCACACACTGAAACAACAGAGAGGGGGAAGCTCAAGAGCAACCATGAAAAAGGAGGTAGAGAGGAGGAGAGACTCAGTCCACGTTGTGCAGCTAAGCAGAGCAGGAATGGCACTTCAGTGCCTGAGAAAGGCCACTGACGGGCCATTCTGCTGCTCTAGAAAAACCCTATACATCAAAGACACTGTCTTGATTAGGAAGCTTGCAGCAGGCTGGTGCAGTCACACAAGCTAGCATGCAGTGTTCACACATCAGCTCAAAATTTGGACTGTTGTCACTTTTAAATATATTATTTTGCTTTCCATGCTCTAAAACTAGTTGAAGGCAACAATTCTCCTCATAAAATATTGCATTCCACACATGTACACACAATTCCTTTACCTACAGTACTGACAGGCATTTATTTTAAACAAGTTTCATTGTGTTTCTGAAATATTTTGATACTAGTATCAGGGATCAATTGTTGTAATAATTGAGCCAAAATGTATCCAAATTGTGAGCTCAGCTATAAAAAGTGAAAGTTCATAAGGTGTGAAAATAACCTATAAACAAGGGGTTGGCAACCTATGGCTCGCAAGCTAGATATGGCTCACTAGGGAGCCAGATATGGCTCTTTTGAAGCTCGAGCCCAGCCCCCTTGCTTTCCTCGCAACAGGAAGCCTGCACTGGCACTACGGCCTCACGGCCCCCTGCAAGATCAGAGCGCCTGCACTGGCTTCCTGTGTGGGGAGAGGGGGGAAAAGTCCTGAGGTAGCCAAAAACAGAGTAAAGAAACAGCTGCGAGCTGCTGCTTCTCTCCCACTCCCCCCGGCCAGGAGAACAGCAGTATGCTGACACACTTCCTAGAGGCTTGAATAGCAGCAGAGAAAGCCTCCAGTGCCTGGGAGTGGCCCATGGTGCACAAACAAGTAAGTGCCCCCCCATCCGTTCATGCCAAGCCCCTGCACCCTGAGCCCCCTCCCGCACGTCCACCCCTGCTGAGGGTTTTTTTCTTCTCACTTGTATGGTCCCTGACTGATTTTTCTTTGGGTCAGTGGTCTCCAATCCAAAAAAGGAACCCTGCTCCACAATAAATAAAGACAATGTTGAAACCTTTTGTGTTGGACATAATATTTTACATTATTTAAAAATGTAATCTGGACAACAAGCCCCCAACTGGAGCCCAGCCCCCATCTGACCACAGTTTCATAACACTGCTGCACACACCCCCACCGCAATCCTGAACCTCTCATACACATGTACCTGTCCTGAGCCCTCATACCCCCACATCCCCAGACTCCTAAACCCCACATCCCTAGCCCCTGCTATAACACTGCCACACACCCCAACCCTGTGCCCTGAGTCCATCATATACCCAACCCCCCTGCCCTGAACCCCTCATACTCACCAACCCAGAGTCCTGCACCCACACATCCCCAAACCCCCGCCATAAGTTTGACAGAAGGCAGCCTGAATGCGTGCATGAAGCTGGATTTGACTAGATATGATGTAAACTTCAAGAAATGTATGAAAAGATGCCTCTGTCTTCACGGACAAGGTCAGCTCCCAGACTAATGCGCTAAGTGACGCAAGATGGGATGAAGATGGACAGCCCTTGGTGGGTAAAGAACAGGTGAGGAACTATCTAGAAAAGCTAAACGTACACAAATCCATGGGTCCGGACTTAATGCATCTGAGGGTACTGAGGGAGTTGGCAAATGTCATTGAGGAGCCTTTCACCATTATCTTTGAAAAGTCGTGGAGATCAGGAGAGATCCCAGATGATTGGAAAAAGGGAAATGTAGTGCCCATCTTCAAAAAAGGGAAGAAGGACGATGCAGGGAACTATAGGCCGGTCAGTCTTACCTCGGTCCCTGGAAAAATCATGGATCCTTAAGGAATCCATTTTGAGGCACTTGGAAGAGGGGAAAGTGATCAAGAATAGTCAGCATGGATTCACAAAGGGCAAGTCGTGCCTGACCAACCAGATTAGCTTCTGTGATGAGGTAACTGGCTCTGTAGACATGGGAAAGTCAGTGGATGTGATATACCTTGACTTTAGCAAGGCTTTTGATACGGTCTCGCACAATATTCTTACCAGGAAGTTAAGGGAATGTGGATTGGATAAATGGACAGTAAGATGGATAGAAAGCTGGCTAGAAGGTCGGGCCCAGCAGGTAGTGATTAACGGCTTGATGTCAGGATGGCGGTCAGTTTCTAGCGGAGTGCCCCAAGGTTCGGATCTAGGACCGGTTTTGTTCAATATCTTTATTAATGACCTGGATGAGGGGATGGATTGCACCCTCAGCAAGTCTGCAGATGACACTAAGCTAGGGGGAGAGGTAGATACACTCGAGGGCAGAGATAGGTTCCAGAGTGACTTAGACAAATTGGAGGATTGGGCCACAAGAAATCTGATGAGGTTCAACAAGGACAAGTGTAGAGTCCTGCACTTGGGACGGAAGAATCCCAAGCTTTGTTACAGGCTGGGGACCAACCAGCTAAGTAGTAGTTCTGCAGGAAATTGATATATTTTCAGTCATGCAAATGAGCATTCTTATACAACTCTTTGTTAACCACTTGTTCTGAATTTTGATGTAGTTTGGCTCTTTGGTTTGAAAGGGTTGGCAACCCCTACTATAAACAAAAGGTGATGGGGAAAAGTACAAAAAGACGAAAGACTGAATTATTCTAAACAAACCAGTCTGGTAATATATCTCAAGGTCTGTGTTAAGTTCAGACATGGTAAAACAAAAAAATGCGGAAATTAATTAACCAGTTTGGTGTGTTGGAAACTAGGCAATTAAAACGAATGAGGGGAAAGGGTGTTCCACCCACCACTCTCTTTATGGCAGGGATGGGCAACAATTTTTTAACAGGGGCCACTTCAGAAATTTTGGAAGTGGCCCTGGGCCACACCAGAAGGAGCAAAGCCTCAAGTGGAAGGGGTGGGGCCAGAGTACTTCCCTGCTTCCCCACCCACAGACCATGATTGGTCTGGCGGTGGAGGAGCATGCAAAGTCTCCTCCTGCCCTGCCAGGAGAGTGCGGTGTTTCTAAGCGCTGTGTGCTCCTTGCAGGGTGGAGGAAACTTCGCACACACACCATGTCCTCAGGTCCAGATTTGTCTGAGAACGCACAAAGTCTCCTCCCTCTCTGCGATGAGCGCCGTATGCTCCTTGCAGGGCAGAGAAAATTTTGTATTCTTCCTCCCGCTCCCAGATCCTAATTAGCCTGGGGCCGGGGGAGTGGCAGGGCCTCCACAGGCTTGATCAACCTGCTTGGTGGGCCGGATCCAGCCTCCACAGGCCCTTTTGCCCACCCCTGCTTTAGGGTTTTTAAAGAAAGATGTTTTATGGCCAAGCAGAACTGAAAGAGTGTACTTCATCAAGTTTTAACATCATGGTTGCCAACCCACCATTTTCTGGGACCCTCAGCCTTTGTCATCCTAATCTTGAGAGCAATCCTGACCAGACTAGGCCATAGAAAGGAACTCAGATAACATTTTCAACTGCTGCGTCTGCTAAATCCGTAGCACCATTCAGGACAAAACAGGATCGGACTGTAATAACTCCATCCCATCTTAACTTCTCTTCTTTCCCCCCAAATGGACAGTTATTATAATCTTTGATACCATTTAAGAAAATGTCATATAAAGGGGAGAGGGTCCCTTCTAAAAACTCTCTCCAGTTAAAGGGAACAAGGAATGTTGTTAAAATGAAAGCCTTGCCTCATAATTTGCATTTCAAATGCTTTAACTTTTCTTCCTTTTTTCTTTACCTTTAATAAAAGTTAAAATGATTTTTAATGGTGCGCTCGCCATGGTACTAAAGCAGGCTGAGGGTCTCTGAATACCAAGCCCTGGATCTGGTTTGAAGTATTTAATGTTGGTCAGTGACTGCATTATATTTACATCTTTGGGCCCCTATGTTCCATTCAAATTAATACAACAGTGCTCTGATTCCGATTTAGGAGTGTACTGAGCTGCTTACAGGATAGTACTTACACATCTTTTTTCATTCATCCAGTTTTAGCCACTACATGTATTCTATTCTGCTACTGCAATCAAAGTTAAAAGAACTGCCAAAAGGAATATTTTCATTTGCATTTAAGTTAAAAAAATATCTAACACAGGTGTATGGAAATTCTCAATTGAAAAGCTACAGACAAGCGACAGTACCTATGGGATTGGCTATTCAAAAGAGAGAGAGAGGGTGTGTGTTCTAAAAAGTCAACCCATCTTGCACAAAGATTGTTCAAACAAGAGGAAGCCAACATGCTGCCCTGTGCTCTTATCCCAGGACACCTGCTAGCTATTGCATTATTCCATGAGAAGGGCTTTTATGGAGGGGTCCAATGTGAAACATAGTTTTCCACTTGTGTAAGAAGGAAGCACTCAGTTGGGAATTAGATTTGTCCTCTTTACCCACAAATCACACTCTTGAATCGTGGTTCACCACCGGCCCTCTCTTCCATAGATTGTTTGACTGTAATGAAAAGAGGCTGAAATGCTGTTTATGGGAGAGGAAAGGGCATCTGAGGGGTAGTGCCTTAACAATATTCACTGACTATAATACAAAATAGGAAAACTACACTATAGCTGCTTCTATTCTGATAAATGATTAGGTTGCAATTTTTATATTACCCCAATGATTTTACCAGCACCAGTGCTCTTAGAATTGCATATTATGAGCCCAAATATACTATCTGCATTCACACTGAGCAATAACTTATTCCCTTCATAAATGAGCTTCCTCAGATGAGCTGTATTTACCTGCACCTCCGTACGTATGGAACGCTCATAGCTCTCATTGGCCATGGATTGCCGTTCCCAGCCAATGGGAGTTGCGATTACCAGTAGAGGTGCAGGAAAAATATAGCGGCCGCCAACCGGGAGCTAACCCTGGTGAATCACGACCATTTTACTGCCCATCCCTGCTCTAAAATATATAATAGATTACTACAAAATACATGTTTATATTTTTAAGTACGTTCCAGACAACTTTCTCTGTGTAATTTTACATTTCATTTGAAAAATCCTTTCAATTTGTTTCAGTTACTACATCACACTAGTTACGTTCCAGTGAAATTTATCATAATGTAAAAGATCTCAACAGCCAAACATAATATGGTTTCCTTCAACAATGTGTCCACAGCCAGCCTCTCATATCAATTAAACACCAACTAAGATATTCAACTCCACTTGCTGAATTAGAGGAGATGGAGATTTAGTGTCATCTGCGTAGCAGATATATCACCATGCACCTTCCTGAGAACTAGCATTCATAGTATGTATCAAATGATTAAGTAGCTGTGTTTAAAAGGGTTATGCTTACATTATCAGACTAACAAGCTGTGCTTGCTCATGTTGCTTCCAAGTAGCTTAACTGTCAAGGGGACAAATGGTCAATAAATGGAGGAGTTCTGGATCATCAGGGTTGCAAGAATTTTATGTCCTTTTAAAATTAATTAAATAACAATCTGAGAATAATAATGAAACAATCCAAAGTTTGCTCTGCTGCCTCTTTTTACATTTATTAAGATGAAAGAAAACAATACAGTAACCAACATGGCTGTAAATACATTACTCTTATCCTAACTACCTTCCAACAGTTTACTCTTGTCCTTTTCATAAATCAGTTTGAATAATATCAGTGGACCAGTACTGATGTACAATCATTTGAAGTGATGTACTATTTATGTTTAGTGACAATCTGAATAAAAGTATTTAAAATAGCCAAGCAATGCTTAAATCAGGGGTGAAGAACCTTTTTTGGGTTGGGGGCTGCTGACCCACAGAAAAATCAGTGGGGGACCACACACAAGTGAGAAGCAAACAAGAAAAAACAAACCCTCACTGACGGGGCCCCTGACTGAGAAGGAGAAAGACACTCCCCACATTCCCCCCGCATATCTGAGCCTACGGGGACCCAGGCTAGTAGATCTGCTTCAGCCCTGCGGATAAATAGCTGAAGTGCCAGCGCGGGTTCCCCAATGCTGAGCCTCGGGGGCCGGATCCAGGGAAGCCAGCGGTCGGATGCGGCCCCTGAGCCAGAGGTTCCCCACCCCTAGCTTAAATCCTTCTACCTACTGAACTAAATATGCTGTGTTTCTTTCAATTCACAGACATTATTACATTGTTGTGCTAATAGCTGTAAAGAAGTGGTTAAAAATCAAAACAGTGTAAAGTGCTAAGACATCAAAGGTATAACGCTTCATTAGCTATAAAACCAGCCTTGGGATTGTAGTATTTTGAGCACTGTACAGGGATATTTTAAAATGAGTGACTGTAATGGATATAAAGTAGTTGGGTGCATGACTTGTAAGAGACTGTGTATTATAAACAGATCCTTCAGAAGAAGTAACTGGGTTTCCCATTTTTAATATACCATAGCTTGTAGAATTTGCAAGAAGGCAGTTTTTTAATACAGACAGTAAACTCTTCAACAAATAATGGTTTTTTATGTCATATGGGAAAAAGTTCCATTTTGAATTGCCTGATTCAGTTACATATGTTATTATTATTATTACTACTATTATTAGTTATTATACTATGAAAGAGCCAACTAATAAAATTAAGTCATTTAGCTGATTTCCAAAACTCCAATTTTCTAGACATCAAGTATTCTCAATTCGGCCCTGGTTTGTCAATGCTACTGGAAGCCTAGACACTACAGAAATTTGATACTATAAAAAGTAATGGATCTAGAAATGTATTCCATTAAATCAGTAAAGCTAGTTCTGGTCACAATCATTCAAACTAGGGGACCCAGAATCTCTGATCTACCTCTTTATTTGTGTTCCATTTCCCATATAGAAATGTTGTTTGGGTTTTTTTGGCCAATTAATATTTCTTTTACAAAAGCACAAAAGGAATCAGGGAAGATTCGTGTTCACGTACAATCTTGCAATATTCTACATAAGAAAAAATCCCTGTGGAATTCTAACAAGACATTGAAGTTAATGTTTAAATACCTAGATATTTTAATCTCACAATCATGATTATCTATATTCTAAATACAATAAAGCCAGATTATAAAATTTCCTTCTGCTCACAGCCTGAAACATGAGATATGAATCTGTCCTCGAGGTCAGGTTAGCAGGATGAAGAACTGTACAGTTTGAGAAGGTTTTAAAGAAGCCAAAATAGAAAGAGCTAAGAGGAATGAATTGAGCACTGCAAACTCAGAAACCCAATCAGTCCTAATCATCCATGCATTTTTAGCTTCCGACAAGCTACATTTTATATATATGAAATAGTCTCATTTTAAGACTTGCATAGTGTATGATTGTTTGCAAGTAGTTTATCAAGCAGTATACTCAACTGTGTGTTGTACTCCTGAATGTGTATCCTTATTGATTGAGTGAGCTATGGCAGAACTAAATATATAGAATGAGTTGCAATTAAAATATGAATTAAATGGTTTAAAAATAAAACAGATAAATATATTTATACACAGATATATATAACTACAGTAAATTCCTTACATGTTGTTAGACAAGCAGTATCTTCTAGGTAGTTTAACTTTCCGAATGCATTTATAATTGTCTGCATAGGATGCATTGAAAAGCAGTTTGGTCTTATGGTTAAGGCAATAAACTGGAACTCACAAGAGCTGTGTCCAATTCCTGGCATGTTTATATAGTTCCTTAGATAGATAGATAGATAGATAATTATTTTATGACCCAGAGAAGTTAGAAGCATGTGTTCGAAAGAAATACCAACACAGAAATGTACTTATGCTACAAAGTTAGAGGAATAGAGCTTTTTACATCAGGGCCATAATTCGCTTGCGAACAGGAATTGCTAACAGGGAGTTTGGAGAGGGAGTTCTCCAGGTGAAAGAGGAGTAAAAACAGGACCCTTGTGGTAAGTGGCTGTCTGGAGTGTGTGTTTGTGTGTGGGGGAGTTATTTGCTGTGTGCTGAGCTTGTGTTTATCTGGTTGGTTTGATTGTTTGTTTGCTTGAAGGAGCTTCTAAAAGGTTTGAAATCTAGAAGCCTCTGTTAATTGGCTAAGCCTCAGTCAGGGGAGGGCTACCAGAGCTATATAAGCCTGTGACTCAGCGACCAGGAGCTTGCGAACAGGAATTGCTAACAGGGAGTTTAGAGGGGAGGTTAGAGGGCACTAGTGACTTCTGGCCTTCTTTAAAACATAACTCTTATCATAATCTATATTCCAGAGGTTTAAAAGAATCCCAGTTTATACTTAAACTTGTTCATTAGAAAAATGGAGACAGAAGCCCAGCAGCAGAGTGGGGGCTATCCTGTTTATTGCGTCGAGTGTAACATGTATGATTACCTGCCCTGTGGGCGGGTGGCGTATGTGTGCACCCATTGCAAGGAGCTCCTGACCCTCAGAGACCGAGTTCGGGCTTTGGAGGCCAGGGTGGCTGAACTGGAGGAGCTAAGGGAGGCAGAGAGATTTGTGGATGAGACTTTCTGGGACACTGTAGTACTGTCCCACCTCCAGTCTGAGAGCCCCAGTGCTCTTAAGGAGGATGAAAGTCTCAAGGAACAGAGCATTCAATGGGAGCAGAGGAAACCATCCCGTGGTTGGGACCCTCCTCCCAGAGGATGTTGCGGTATCCTCTCGCACTGAGGATGCCTCTGAGGGGAGGAATGCCAGCTCAGAAGAGGCAGGTGTTAGTAGTGGGTGATTCGATTGTTAGAAACATAGATAGTTGGGTTTGTGATGACCGGGAGAACCGTATGGTCACTTGCCTGCCTGGTGCGAAGGTTGCGGATCTCTCGAGGCATCTAGATAGACTTATGTGTAGTGCTGGGGAGGAGCCGGTGGTCGTGGTACATGTAGGTACCAATGACGTAGGGAAGGGTAGGAGAGATGTCCTGGAGGCCAAATTTAGGCTGCTAGGAAAGAGACTGAAATCCAGGACCTCTATGGTGGCGTTCTCGGAAATGCTTCCAGTTCCACGCGCAGGGCCAGGTAGGCAGGCAGAGATTCAGAATCTCAATGCGTGGATGAGACGATGGTGTAGGGAAGAGGGTTTGGATTTATTAGGAACTGGGGACACTTTTGGGAGAGGGGAGCCTATACAGGAAGGATGGGCTCCACCTAAACCAGTGGAACCAGACTGCTGGCACTAAACATTAAAAAGGCCGTAGAGCAGTTTTTAAACTGAGAGATGGGGAAAGCCGATTGGTGTGGAGATGCACGTAAATCGGAGGAGACTTCTCTTAGAGGAGAATCCATTGATAGAGATTCTCTAAGCTGTAGTCAGAAGAGAGGAGGGAGAGGGCAAACCGTGGGCCAGAGCAGACAAACAACCGTACAAAGGAATCCAATGCATCAGGGAAGGGCAGACAAATAAGCAGTGGCAAATTTTTAAAGTGCTTCTACACAAATGCTAGAGTCTGACTAATAAGATGGGTGAACTAGAGTACCTAGTATTAAATGAGGAGATTGACATAATAGGCATCACTGAAACCTGGTGGAATGAGGAAAATCTGTGGGACACAATCATACCGGGATATAAAATATATCGAAAGGATAGAGCAGGCCGGGTGGGTGGCGGAGTGGCACTGTATGTGAAAGATAATGTAGAATCAAATGAAATAAAAATATTAAATGAATCAACATGTTCAATAGAATCGCTATGGATAGTAATTCCATGCTCCAAAAATAAGAAATTAGCAGTAGGGATATATTACCGACCACCTGACCAGGACAGGGATACTGACATTGAAATGCTGAGGGAGATTAGAGAGGCTACCAAAACAAAGAACTCTATAATAATGGGGATTTTAATTACCCCATATTGACTGGATACATGTCACCTCAGGAAGAGAAGCGGAGATAAAATTTCTCAATGGCTTAAATGACTGCTTCTTGGAGCAGCTGGTGCAGGAACCCACAAGGAGAGGCAATTCTCGATTTAGTCCTGAGTGGAGCGCAGGATCAGGTCAGGAAATAACCGTTACAGGACCGCTTGGGAATAGTGACCATAATATAATAACATTCAACATTCCTGTGGTGGGAAGAACACCTCAGCAGACCAGCACCCTGGCATTTAATTTCAAAAAGAATTACACAAAAATGAGGAGGTTAGTTAAACAGAAATTAAAAGGCACAGTGACTAGAGCCAAATCCTGCAAGCTGCATGGAAACTTTTAAAGACACCATAATAGAGGCCCAACTTAAATGTATACCCCAAATTAAAAAACATAGCAAGAGACCTAAAAAGAGTCACGTGGCTTAACCACCATGTAAAAGAAGCAGTGAGGACAAAAGGCATCTTTTAAGAAGTGGAAGTCCAATCCTAGTGAGATAAATAGAAAGGAACATAAACACTGTCAAATCAAGTGTAAAAATGTAATAAGAAAAGCAAAAAAGATTTTGAGGAACAGCTAGCCAAAAACTCAAAAGAAATAACAAAATGTTTTTTAAGTACATTAGAAGCAGGAAGCCTGCTAAAAAACCTGTGGGTCCCCTAGACGATCGAACTATAAAAGGCGCAATCAAGGACGATAAAGCCATTGCGGAGAAACTAAATGATTTCTTTGCTTCAGTCTTCACGGCTGAGGATGTTGGGAGATTCCCAAATCTGCACCGTCCTTTGTGGGTAATGAATCTGAGGAACTGTCCCGGATTGAAGTGTCATTAGAGGAGGTTTTGGAACAAATAGAAAAACTTAATGTTAACAAATCTCCGGGACCGGATGGCATTCATCCAAGGGTTCTAAAAAGAACTCAAATGGGAAATTGCTGAACTATTATCTGTGGTTTGTAACCTATCCCTTAAATCGGCTTCCGTACCAAATGACTGGAAGGTAGCCAACGTGACACCAATATTTAAAAAGGGCTCTAGAGGCGATCCGGGCAATTACAGACCGGTAAGTCTAACTTCAGTACCGGGCAAATTAGTCGAAACAATAGTAAAGAATAAAATTGTGAAGCATGTAGAAGAACATAATTTGTTGGACAAAAGTCAACATGGGTTCTGTAAAGGAAATCCTGTCTTACTAATCTATTAGAGTTCTTTGAAGGGGTTAACAAACATGCGGACAAGGGGATCCAGTAGATATAGTATACTTAGATTTCCAGAAAGCCTTTGACAAGGTCCCTCACCAAAGGCTCTTATGTAAATTACATGGCCATGGGATAAGAGGAAGGTCCTTTCTTGGATTGAGAACTGGTTAAAAGACAGGAAACAAAGGGTAGGAATAAATGGTAAATTTTCAGAATGGAGAGGGTAACTAGTGGTGTCCCCAAGGGTCAGTCCTAGGACCAATCCTGTTCAACTTATTCATAAATGATCTGGAGAAAGGGGTAAGCAGTGAGGTGGTAAAGTTTGCGGATGATACCAAACTGTTTAGGATAGTCAAGACAGAAGCAGACTGTGAGGACTCCAGGAAGATCTCACCAAACTGAGTGATTGGGCAACAAAATGGCAAATGAAATTTAATGTGGATAAGTGTAAAGTAATGCACATCGGGAAAAATAACCCCAACTATACGTACAGTATGATGGGGGCTAATTTAGCTACGACAAATCAGGAAAGAGATCTTGGAGTTATCGTGGACAGTTCTCTGAAAACTTCCACACAGTGTGCAGCGGTCAAAAAGGCAAATAGGATGCTAGGTATTATTAAGAAAGGGATAGAAAATAAGACCCGGAATATCTTACTGCCCTGTATAAAACTATGGTACGCCCACATCTTGAATACTGTGTACAGATGTGGTCTCCTCACCTCAAAAAGATATTTTGGCCTTGGAAAGGGTTCAGAAAGGGCAACTAAAATGATTAGGGGTTTGGAACGGGTCCCATATGAGGAGAGGTTAAAGCGACTGGGACTTTTCAGTTTAGAAAAGAGGAGACTGAGGGGATATGATAGAGGTGTATAAAATCATGAGTGGTGTGGAGAGGGCGGATAAAGAAAAGTTATTTATTAGTTCCTAAATAGAAGAACTAGAGGACACCAAATGAAATTAATGGGTAGCAGGTTTAAAACTAATAAAAGAAAGTTCTTCTTCACACAGCGTGTAGTCAGCATGTGGAACTCCTTGCCAGAGGAGGCTGTGAAGGCTAGGACTATAACAGAGTTTAAAGAGAAGCTAGATAATTTCATGGAGGTTAGGTCCATAAAAGGCTATTAGCCAGGGGATAAAATGGTGTCCTTGGCCTCTGTTTGACAGAGGCTGGAGAGGGATGGCAGGAGACAAAGCGCTTGATCATTGTCTTCGGTCCACCCCCTCTGGGGCACCTGGTGCTGGCCACTGTCGGCAGACAGGATACTGGGCTAGATGGACCTTTGGTCTGACCCGCTACGGCCGTTCTTATGTTCTTATGTTCTTATGTTCTTATGTTCATTGAATATAAATATTTAATTCATTCAATTATCTCACCAAGGTAATGAGCAAAAATTTAAGCTAGACAAATCTAATAAACACCTGAATAGTGATTTAATTTTTTTAATAATGTGGCCTTCAGCTAAAACTAATAACACAAATACACTGACAGAAAAACCAATCCTCAAATTCAGCTTTATGTTAAGGAGAAAACTATAATTCAGTATTAAAAAAATTTCTTAAATAATGTTAGTTAATTTTTTAAAAAAGAACTGACACACTTTAAAAAGTTCTGAAAACTAGATGATCTTTGTAGTCCCCTCTAATCCTATGTTTCTATTATCCAGCCTCTGTTCCATGTGCAGTACATACTTCTGAGATCTGCCCTTTAAAAATAAAAACTCATAGCACAATACATATATATACATAGTTCAAGTCCACATGGGCAGTGGAATGCGACACTGAGCCCACAGCGGGGGTCCCCAGTACTCCTACCCACTACCTCATGGGGACATGCAGCTCCACATTTGGTCACAGATATTTTAGTAAAAGTCAGGTACAGGTCACAGCCTCCGTTAATTCTTCTTTATGGCCCTTGACCTACCTGTGACTTTTACCAAAAATACCCGTGACAAATCTTAATCTTAACCACGGTCATAGGTAAAGTATAAGAACCTGAATAGAGAATGTATATCTAAGTTGTTAAATTATCTATGCATTTAAGGAACAAATGGCAGTTTCCACCAAAATCTGAAATATTGCTTTCCCCACAGTGAAACACATCAATCTGATATCATGCCTGTGCAGGAAATTGCCTAAAGGTTTGATCTAAAATAGGAGGTTTCGCAGTATGTACCAGTGATTCATACATATCTCTCTTGTGATGTAAAACTTCAGCCCTGAGGACAATGTGGAGCCTAATTGGCCAAGTGGAAACTCCATTCTATTCTCTATAGGCCATTAAACTACCCTCTTCTTTCTCATCTGTCTCATAAAGACATAGTACAGGCATTGCCATTCTACACAGTGAGGAAACTTACAATGCAAAACCCTGTTATATTCCATTCAAATTAATATATGGATCAAATATGTTAACATAACTCAATCACTGTCCAACAACAAACAGTGCTAAATAAGGTATGGGATTTGGAATACAGAGACTTCAGCCCACTTAGTATTATGGCAAACACACCATTACAATTCCTTTAAGCTTTTTAACAAAGACAAAGATGGGAAGGAAAAACAGTAAAGCATTTGAAATGTAAAGTGTTAAATCAGTTTTTCACATCAACCTTTATCCTTTGTTCCCATTCCCTTTAGGTTTTACAAGGAAAACGTCCTCTGATTGACAGTCTCTTAAATAGCATGAAAGATCATCATAATAGTCCTTTTGGGGAAAAGAGAGGTTCGTTGACATGGACTGCAGCTGTTATTGGTCTTTATAAAGTCAAGTTCTGTTTCCTGACAGGAGTTTTTTATCATATACCTAGAGCCGGCTGAGATATCATCAGATTCATTCATTCTGGCCTGGGCTGATCAGGACAGCCCTCAGGACTAGGAGGAAATAAATCCAAGGTTCCAGGAAAGAGCTTGCTCCAGTCGCCAATTTTTCTTTGTTTGGACTAATGCAGTTTGGCCTTCTTGCTTGGACTAATGCAGTCTTCCCATTTCCCTTTTGTACTTTTTCACACCAACAATTGTTTTTTTATTGATTATTGTGACATCTTATGAACTTTCACTTATTTTTTAAGTTGACCTCACAATTAGGGTGAAGTTATAGGTCCAACTGTGACAACAGTCTCTTAGGAAAGTATAGTATGTGACAACTGGAAGGACAGCCAGCTCTTCTAGCTGCTGTAGACACCAAAGGGATCACTAAGATGTGCAAGAAGTATGAGAAACACCTGGAGTATGGACAGCCTCCTATTCTCCCCAGGTGGGCAAAGACATGGAGGCCATGCACAACCTGGGCTACACTCTTGCCTGAAATGAGGGTAATCAGTAGTAGAACTATGTAAAACGTATTTTACAAAACACAATGCATCACTGCAGTTATGGAAACTAACTAATAGTTTGGCCCAGATTGTCTATAGGTCCATTTCAGTATCAAACAGCAGTTCCATATAATTCCAGTATAATACAGTGATTCACCATATCTACTGCCTGTGGGAAAAAATGCAGTAACTGAACACTCCATTATACTTCTGGATAACTGACATTAACTGAATGTATATTGATTTTTTTAAAAACCACAAGTGTATTTGGTGAAGGCCCTTTTTACAAATGGATAAGTTCACACAATTTTCAGCTAATTCAGACATCCAAATACAAAATCAAAGATTCAGGCCTAGGTGAATTTGCAGTATTCCCTGGAGCACTGTGTGTCCACAAACCAGTGAATGGATTGCATTCAGCCATCTACGTAAAAGTTTTCAGCTGTGACAGATACAATATGGATAATAACCTATATTTATTAAGTTGAGAATAATTTATGGTGAGTTACTAGTAACCCAAATTAACACTATTCTTCATTATACATTAAACAATGTTAGAACATGTCTATGAGAAAAGAATAAAACTTGAGAAGGGATTAAAGAGAGGAGAGAGTAAAGGAAATTCTTACCATTTACTTGAATCCCATGACTTGGTTATGCTTGACAGATAGTAAGTTTATATGTCTTTACATATCAGACAATCAGAAGTTCTTATTTTCTAGTACTCCCAGAATTCCTCTTTTTCAGTCTACAAGATGCCTACTCGTGGTCTACTTCAACAGCTAAAATAGGCTCAGAGGGGTAGCTGTGTTAGTCTGTATCTGCAAACACAAGGACTCCTGTGGCATCTTAGGACATGTCTATACTAGGATATTATTTTGAATTTATTAAGTTCGACTTCTGGGCACCCGCTATTACAAATTTGAAGTTCTGTGTCCTCACTATAAGGAAGAATCAAATGTAGTCTAAGGTAGGCTCCGTTAATGTGGACTCACTACCTCAGACTTAGAGACGCAGGAAGCACTCTGGGGAGTTGTGTGAGGCCTCCTTGAGGCCAATTAATTCTAATTAGTGGCACCAGAGCATCCACACTAATGTTATTTCACACTTACAAGTTTGGGAACAGCATTATTCCTCATGAAAAGCAGGACTGCAGAATTCTGTGGCCCCTTATTCCGGAATAACAGGCTTGGTAGTGTGGACACATCACTTAAAAATTTGACCTTGTGTGTGGGTTATTTCAGACTAAGATCCTAGCATAGACCAGGTCTTAGAGACTAATCCCCTGTCTACACTAGGGGATAAATTTGAATTATGTTATGCAACTTCAGCTACATTAATTGTGTAGCTTAAGTCGAAGTATCTTAACTTGAATTTTGGCACCATTCACAATGCAGGAAGTCAAAGGGTGCACACTTTGACTTCCCTTAC
This sequence comes from Rafetus swinhoei, assembly GCA_019425775.1. Classification (NCBI taxonomy): domain Eukaryota; kingdom Metazoa; phylum Chordata; order Testudines; family Trionychidae; genus Rafetus; species Rafetus swinhoei. Next base: position 33,614,340 of record CM033428.1, on the reverse strand, counting down.
TTCTTGTAGAAGCAGGACTACCAACATTGATGGGAGCTCCCCTCTCAGTTCAAATTAGCGTGTCTTCACTAGGCCTGCTAATTTGAACCCTGGAAGATCAACTGTGTCGGATTCAATCTTATTTGCAGTGTACACATGGCTTAACAGATTTGTTAGGGTATAATCTTTCTTGGGTAAAACCCACTTCATTAGATGAATAGGAGTGGAAGTTACAAAAGCAGGGACATGAGGAAGAAGTTTCCAACACTATCAATTTAGGATTAAATAAGGATCTCAACTGGTTAACGCATTACAAAGGCAATTTCCCCTCTCTGAATATTCACATTGCCACACCAAATGCTTTGAAAGACCCACTTACACCCTAACTTGATTAGCTTCATTAACACAAGCAACTTCTTCCCTATATCTACCAGTGCTTCTGTAACTTCCACTCCAATTCATCTGATGAAGTAGGTTTTACCCACAAAAGCTTATGCCCTAATAAATTTGTTAGTCTTTAAGGTGCCACAGGACTCTTCATTGTTTTAGCTAAAATAGGAATCGTTGTTACCTCTCCAGTCATCCAGTCCTACATGAATACACAGAAAACAGAATATTTGAAAAGTGCAGGGGTTGGAGGGATCTTCTCTGGACTAACCAAGCAATAGAAAATTATTATTTGGTAATAAATTAATTATATACGATTTGGTTGCCACTTCAGAAAAAGATGGGTTCCAAGTGGGAGCTTACAAACAACAACAACAACAAAGGAGATGACAAATGAGAAGACAAACAAGCTCATTAGCCCACAGCAGAACTTGTTAGAGAGTACATAGGGACACTTCAACTTCAAGTACTCAGTAACTAATAGCCATATCGGCTGATGCCAGGAAACTAAGTGGGTGTATTACAGAGCACCTAAATGGATGACTTCCAATTTTCTTCTCATGAAGAAGTCATTACACTAGTTGGTTGAGTGTGCTTTGAGAATAACTGCACAAATAATGCCCTTTACCAAATATTATGGGAATATATTCTATTGAGAACAACAGACTGTTAGGACTCAATTCCCTATTTATGACTCCAATGCACAAGGCATAATGACTCTGACTTTCTGAATGGCAGGTGTCTAATGAGAGGGTAAAAAAAAAATCTAATACCTTCCATCATTCACAAAAAGTGTGTTGATATAAGACAGAAAATATCTTGACTTAAGGAGGAAGAATGCCATCATTAGCAGGAAGGTGGGCTTCCTGCTAATTAGCATCACATCTCAAGGGAAATAATACACCATAATTCAAAATGGTCACTAGCAACAGAAGGAACCAAGAAGAAAATCCAAGAGCAATATTTACTAACAGCTTGGAGCAGCGAATGCATGAATGGATGTGCCTCTTTTTTTAATCTCCTTAGTGTTTCATAAAATCAAAGTATGGAGGAAGAGATACAGAAAGATGGGTCATACAAATGATTCTTTATCCAGATAATATTTAAATATTTTCTAAAAAACAACACTGAAACATTTTAAAATTTAACAGTGGTTTGTTGTTGATAATTCTTTTCTTTGGAAGTAAATGTGATTGTTTTGTTTTCACTATATTGTACCTAGCAATGTGTCTCTTGGTGTCCTATAGTCTCCTTTTAACCCAGCAGATTTATAAGACTTGATTAGCCTAGCTAGACAATCCTATCTGAGGACTTACTGAATCCAAGAGAGATAATAAATTGTTCTTTGTAGGATACTCAGCTGAACTGAGAATGTTGGACAGGGTCTCAACTGCATATTGCTTTCTCTGTCTTCTCTGATTAGTCATTAGTATGATACACAGAGGTGCCTTTCATTGACAAGGTGAAATAGTTCCAGTCTCTCTCTCAGATTAAGAAAGAAATGCACAGTCAGGATCCCCACCAATAAAAAAAGGTAATTAAATTCATAGAGTACTCATTGATCTCATCACAAAAGCCTGTTCCCCAACTGACATGTAATAGGGGGAAATGTCACATGAAGAGAAAAATAAATTAGAAGGAGATTTAGGGAACCCAAGAGAGGCGACCACTTGCCCACACAGCCCAGCATGAGCCTCCTTTTAAGCCTCCTAAATGTTTAATTGAGGTATTCTCAAAGCATCTATCACCCCGCCAGGGAGAAACCATCAGTCTAACTTTATCTGGAAAGACAAAGCCCCAAGGACAAAACTCAAGAAGCTCCAAAGATCTAGATGAATAGCAAATAACAAAAGGGAATGGTAAGCAATGAAAGTAATAAGTGTTTTAGACATGACTATGTAGCAAAGTTCATGTAATCTGTATATTGAACATGTAGGAGTTGTAGATTCTAGCGCCTACCTGTGCTGAAGTCAATTGAAGCTTCTTTAATAAAATTCATTCTCTCTAGTATATTCTGAGGGGAAACTCTGATATCCAGGGGGAAAACAGATGAAGACTTTTTGCAAGAAGCAACAGTTGTATCTAACTGGAGACTCGCCATACAGCTTGTATTGCTTGTTGCTTGGCAACAGGATAATGCTATGAATTTTTAAGGCTATTATGGATGTTGGAATGCAGTGATAGGGTTTCTTTAACTTGCTTTGTCCAAGATGACTCAGAAATGTATTTAGTCATTCTTGTTTTCTCAATGGGAACTAAAATTGATGAGTCTTGAAGACATGCTTGTGGTGGGACCAGTGCACATGAAAGCACCAGTGCAGGCCTCACTGTTGGATACTGAACCATCGCCAATTCTGCACCCTGAAAAAGGTTTGAAGTTGAAAAGAGAGGAGGGATTTGGGAGCTTCATTTCTTGTTGCTCTAGTAAAGATCTCCTGAAGAATTTCAGGTTTCATACTATCCCTTCACATGTTATGCGGGAGGAGATGTGAGAGAAAATTTCAGAACTCCAGGAAGATACAAAAGAATTTGAAATCATTCAGTGATCTCTTGTTTCAGACTTCAGATGTACACTCCCTCGTTGAAGAACCTTGATGGGTCCCTGGACCTTCATCTAGGTCCATAAAATATTTATTTCTGTTAGTGAGTGGTCTTTATTGAAGTGTGAAATCAAGGTGCACAGACTCAGTATGTTTACAGATGTTTTGCTTTAGCTTAACAGTGAATCTCTCATACAAAGTTAATATCATAGCTACTATTTTGGACTACATTACATACAATCAATAAAAGACTGGCCCTCTGGACTACCATAACAAAAACGCACTTGTTGTTTTAAAACATGTAGATGCCCACATGGAGACCAAGTCTGGATAAAGTACTGACAATATTTGCCAGGAGCCTTATTGCGGAAACCTTACCCAGACACACAAATATTTGTCCAGTCAAAAAAGCAGCTTAGGTTGTCATTTGCAACACTTTATAGCAGAGAAATACAAATGCTCTTTACAATATATTCAGCCTTTTAAACAGTAGAACAGAGCCCAAAGATCCCAGACACTTCTGTTTTCTCATAAAACACACATACACACACACCCACCCCCTAATTATTTTACTTACTGTGCAATCCACAGACACACAGAAGGTAAAATTAATTATTTTTCCACAAACGTATTTTGCTATCAATTAACTCTGTATTATTGTATTTTTCATTTTGCAATTTTTTATAATTAGAATTTTTAATAACTTCCATTCAGTAGCAGGTACAGAATACTGTGCTCATCATCATAGTACACTGTATCCTTGCTTATATGTTAGAAACTTTACAGAAGAATTTCATTACATCCCCTTATTGGAGACATTTTTTTTCTTATTGTTAATTTAAAGAGCACACCACTAGGAAAAGGAGGATCCTTACATTTGTGCTCCGGGCCCTAGCAAGGCATTTGATTAGGATGCTTAGACAGATCAGCTTTAAATTTTTGTCTCAGGACTAATACAGCTCTATGAGTTAATCAAGCTAGCAATATACTTCTGATGTAATAGAAACAGTTGGGTCTCTTAGCACAGTTACCCATACAAAATTCTTGCTTTGGAATATTTCATGATGACCACTGCAGTCACATTATCTATCTGAAGCACATAATCTCTCTCTGACAAAATATCAGGGATTCTGCAGCCCTCAATCAGGAAAAATTCTGCAAGAATTTACTTGCTTAAATATGGGCTGCAGAAATGACCACCCTGCACCTATAAGTGGGGTGGCTGGCCTGACTGAATTAAGGTACTAGCGCTTTTATGGCTAGGGGAGCAGGGGTTGGGAAAGGTGAAAACTGCAAAAAAAGGGATAGAGGGTTGCTGATTCATCACCTGGGAATGCAGGGTTTGAAAAGGACAAAGTTCAGGGTGGGGAGACTCCATTTTGCAAAGATCAAGGCTGAGATATGACCCCCCTATCTCTCCTTTTTAGAGTGGTAAAATACCAGGTTTGGTCAACACTTGCTGTTGGCATTATACAAGCCATGCCTTTTAAGGAGGAATGGGAAAGAATATTTCCCTTACTACCATAACAAGTTGGGTGCCATTTGGATTCACCTTCCCAACAGTGGGTTTCAGGAAGGGCTTTGTTCATGCAGAGCATGATGTATGATAGGCCATATGTTGCCAGTCATTATGCAAGTGTAGAGCGGATGTCCAGTGCAGTTACTCCATAGAAAAGGTATACAGTGACCAGATAAATACCTTGGAAAAAGACTTAATAACAAGTGTTCATTAAAGGAAAAAAGGGGGGAGCAGTTGGGGACTCCTAGGAGTGGAACAGCAGGGAGCCAACCTATTCTAACAGCCCACCTTAACCCCTTTTATGAGGCTGGGGTGAAGGGAAAGGTCCCAGCGATAGATTTGCTGGAGGGGCAGGGATGGAAAAGAGTGGGAGCTGGTAAAAGCCCCCTGAGTAATATATATTATTGCTAGTATATATATATTTTACGGGGGTGGTTATATATATATATATATAGATAGATAGATAGATATGTATAAAAAACCCACTAGCACACACGCTAGCAGATTTACCCAGCATTGCTCGGGTGTGTAAGTCAAGAAATGGTTGGTTGGATTTTGTTAGAAATTCAGAGAAGGAGCGGCGAGGAGGAGGTGAAGGATGGCACGCCCTGGCCCTATAAGGAGCTGTACGGGGGGTCCGGGAGACCCGCCAGACATGAAGAGTACTGGCATGGTAGGAAGGGGGGAAGGAAAGTAGGACATCCCTATACTCCATGAGGAGCCTCGTGGCGGGGGAGGGAATCCCCAGGCCCCAAGTGACTCAGCACGGGGGACAGAGGCGGGGAGGGAATCTCCAGGGACTGTGAGGAGGCGCTGGGGAGGGGACAAAGAGAATCCCCACATTCTGGGAAAAGTGGTGGGGAGTGGAAAATCACTAGACCCTGTAGGAGCCTCACAGCAGGTGGGGGGATATCTCCAGGCACCCATACGGAGCGGCAGGAGAGGGTACAAAGTCCTGTAGGTGGGCGGGGGGTCCCCAGACCCCATAGCTGGGTGAGGGTGTAATGCCCAGGCCCTGTAGCTGTGGAAAGGCAGGGGTTCCCTGGCTGGGACTCCCCAGCCACCACTTGGCCCAGCCTTGCTGGCCCAGAGAGGGCTCCTCAGCCCCATGTTTTCCCAGTTGGCTCCCGCTTCCAGCCTGCAGGGTGCTGAGGTCCAGCAACATCCATGGCCCTGCCGGACCATGGACATTGCCAGACCAGAGAGTCCCAGATTTGGGAGCTTTAACTTATTCCTAAAAATGGGCAATAAACTGATTTTTATAGATTTGAACATTTTTGTTCTCAAGAGACAAAACAGAAATCTAGATATTTATTATGCTAAAATCATGAAAAATATAAACAGCACCAGTCCAATAGTGACTAAAGCTGAAGACTGGTGACAGAGTGTACTAAACTAAATGACAGTTGTCCTGTTGTTACGCTGCAAATCAATTTTAGAACAACAACGTGTTATAAAGCAAACACTGTATTGTTTCAAATTGTTTTATTTCTTCAGAAAAAATTATTTTAAACTATTCTTTTAAAACCCTGCTCTATCTTAAATCCTTACAAAGATATATGGGTAGGTATTAAAGTCAAAAATGCATTTTAAAAACAATATGTTTGGAAACCATTTCATCTCATTTACATACCAAGACGGGCATTTAGAGTTCTCTATTTCTCCTGAAAGAACTGGATATTATCATTTGCACCAAAAGAAATACAGGTCCATCCTTTGTTTTATGGATGAGTGATGTTATCTGCTCTTCTAAGAGAAACAAAGAACTCGGAATGCAGTTATTGACAAATTAAAACTACAACAACAAAAGGCAGTGAACCGTAGAGATATTTATTTGTAATTTTAAGCATGTACCACACATTCTTCTGAAGATTTAAAACTTTAATTTAAAACCTTTTTAAATTTTAACACCAAGGTAATTAACTGCTGTACAATATTGCCAACTCCCTGTATTTTTTAAAAAATTTACTTTGAACAACCACCTTCAAAACAATCACAAGGATGTCACTGAAATATGAGTTGTTTTTAATGTTGCCAGATGCAACCAGGAGTTCCCTGTATCAATAGTAATTTACAAATAAAATACATCCCAAGGTCTTAATTCACCTCCAATAGTTTTTCACCTGTGTATAACATCACTGAGTTAATTAACTGCTATAAAATATTGCCATGTGTTTAAAAAATTATGAGTCAGACCCCTCCACCCAAATTGTGAGATTACTTTAAAAGTCATAAAATTCTAAAAAATACTATGGTGGGGTTCTATTTATGTGCTACTAGAAGATTTACCTGGTGTTGTTCAGGCCCTTAACTCAATTAATTTTTTTTTTTTTGGGGGGGGGATAGGGGAGGTTTGAAAATAAAATGAAAATGTTTAAGCTTTGTTTAAATCAGGGGTCAGCAACCTATGGCTCACAAGCCAAATATGGCTCTTCTGGATCCCCAACTCAGCCCCTCCTCCCCCCCCAAATTCCCTGCAGCAGGGAGCCAGCGCTGGCGCTATAGCCTTACGGTTCCCACTCAAGTTAGAATGCCAGAGCCGGCTTCCTACAGGGGAGGGGAGGCACGGGGGAAGAAAGCCCCAAGCCTCCCCGCCAGATCCAGCTTACAAGGAACAAGCGTGGCTCTGTGCACTGTCCTTTTCCTTCCTCCAACATGCGGGGAAAAAGCAGAACCAAAAATGACTCCATGAACGCTGCCCTTTTCCTTCCCCCAGGACATACTTACCGGAGGCTTCCTTCCAGCAAATGAGAGTAGCAGAAGGCCGTGTTACATGGTGCCTGTGACACACCGCGAAAACAAGTAAATGTCCCCCCACGCCCTCATGCCCATAATCCACACCCCCTCACTCATCTCCAGCCAGACACCCTAGCCCCAGCCTGCTCCTGCTCCCTAGCAAGTCATCCCGCCCCTTGGCAAGACACACTGCCCACAGCCCTTTCCTGCTCACTGGCCAGACAGCTTGCTTCTGCCCCCCCCAGCCAGACACCCTACTCCCAGATTGCTCCTGCATCCTACCTCCCACCCAAACCTCGCACCCTCATCCCCTCCTGCACAGCACCTCCTTCCCAGACCCTGCACCCCCATCCCTATCCTACTCACTGGCAGCCTTGTCCCGCACAATTTACCCCTCATTTTTGGCCCCACCCCAGAGCCTGGGGGGGGGGGACACCCACAAAATCCACTAACCATTAAACCCTAGAAGAGTAAATCTGGCCTGAGGCCTTGAACCTCAGTCCTCCCTGCCCCTTCCCCCACTAAGGGGCTGAAGCACCAGGGGAGTGAGGTGATTCAGTTGGGGGTCACATCAGTGAAGGTAGGGGTTTTTTGGAGGGGTGGGGTTTTTTTATTTTATTTTGCTTCTCACTTCTGTGGTCCCCAATTGATTTTACTGTGGGACAGTGGAGTCCCGACCCAAAAAAGATTTCCCACCCCTGCAATAAATAAAGACAATGTTGAAACCTTTTGTGCTGGACATAATATTTTACTTTATTTAAAAATGAAGCCTGGCCAACAAGTCCCCAATTGGGGCCCAACCCTAATCTGACTGCAGCAGATCATCATAACACTCCTGCACCCCGCACACATCCCAACCCTGAGCCCATCATATACCTGACCCCCTTGCCTTGCGCCTCTCATACCCCCACATCCCCAAACTCATGTACGCCCACATCCCCAAACTCCTTGCCAGAACATTCCTGAACCCTCCATACATCCCAATGTCCTGCCCTGAGCCCATCATACACCTGAACCCCTTGCCTTGAGACCATTATATCCCCACATCCACACCCCCCGCTATAAGATTGACAGAAGACAGCCTGAATGCACGCATGAAGATGGATTTGACTAGTTATGATGTAAATGAGTGCTAACAGGGAGTTTAGAGAGGGAGTTCTCCAGGTAGAGGAGAAGCAGATACAGGACTCTTGAAGGAAGTGTGTGTTGTTATTGGGGCTTTCTTACTGTGTGCTGAGCTTGTGTTTGTTGGTGTGTGGTGGTGGGTTTTTTGTTCCCCCCCCCCTGTGTTTTTGAGTGAGGCTTTAGAGAGGGAGTTCTCCAGGTAGAGGAGAAGCAGATAAAGGACTCTTGAGGGAAGTGTGTGTTGTGTTTGGGGCTTTCTTGCTGTGTGCTGAGCTTGTGTTTGTGAGTGAGGGTTGGTGTGTGTTCTTTTTGTTTGTTTGTTTTTTCCCTGTGTTTGTGAGTGAGGCTTTTGTTTTTCTCCACTTCCCCTTTGCCCTCCCCCTCCCCTTCATGGAGTGTGTGCTGTGATTGGCAGGTGGAAACTGTTGGCTTCTAATTAAAGTTTGAATTCTAGAAGCCTCTGCTGATTGGCTGAGCCTTGGTAGGGAGAGGGACTTTCAGGCAGTCCAGGGCTTTATAAGGCTCTTTGGGCAAGCGACCAAGGAGCTTTAACAGGTGAGTGCTAACAGGGATTTTAGAGAGGAGTTGGGAAGGGGTGAGGTTCTCTTGCCTTTCTTTTTAAATCCCTTCTCCAGGACAGCAGGGATGATGGTTCTGCTGTTGTTACCTGCACGGAGTGTGCCATGTTTGTCTTCCTCCCGGAAGAAAGAACAGATTTCATCTGCACAAAGTGCAAGCTGGTCGCCGTTTTGGAAGAGAAAATTAGAGGGCTGGAGGCCCAAGTGTCGACCCTTCGCTCGATCAGAGAGGATGAAGACTTCCTCGATAGAAGGCAGCGTTTAATCCTTCAAGCACGGCAGGCGGAAGAGCCGAAGAGGGCAGTACGTGACCAGAAAGAGAACTGGCAGCATGTAACTTCTAGAAGGGGAAAAAGGCCAGTATTGGAATCCCCCAATGCTATAGAGGTAAGTAATCGCTTTCAGGCTCTCTCCACAGGTTCTGCGGTGCTGAATGCTTTGGAAGGGATCTCACAAGGAAGAAACCAGAAGGGAATACCATCTACTGGAAGGCATGGAATGCGTAGTCCTAGGGATGGGGGTTCCACGGCCACCACCCCCAAAAGAAGACGACGGGTGGTGGTGGTCGGGGACTCCCTCCTAAGAGGGACTGAGCCATCCCTCTGCCGTCCGGACCTGGAATCTCGAGAGGTATGCTGCTTACCGGGAGCTCGCATTCAGGATGTGACTGAGAGGCTTACCAAACTGATCAAATCTTTGGATCACTACCCCTTCCTGCTTCTCCACGTGGAAACTAACGATACGGCCAAGAATGACCTTGAGCGGGTTACTGCGGATTATGTAGCGCTGGGAAGAAGGATCCAAGAACTCGGAGCGCAAGTGGTGTTCTCGCCCATCCTCCTGTTGAAGGGAAAGGACTGGGCAGGGATCGTCGAATTGGGGACGTAAATGCATGGTTGCGCAGGTGGTGTCGCAGAGAGGGCTTTGGTTTCTTCGACCATGGGACTCTGTTCCGGCACGAGGATTGTTAGGAAGAGATGGGATCCACCTAACCAAGAGAGGAAGGAGCATCGGGCAGGCTTGCAAACCTAGTGAGGAGGGCTTTAAACTAGGTTCGTCGGGGACGGTGACCAAAACCCTGAGGGGAGTGGGAAAGTCGGATACCGGGAAGAAATGCAGAGAGGAACGAGCAAGAAAGGAGGACCCTGCTTCGAATGGAGAAGATAGGGCGATCAACTGGTTACCTGAGGTGTTTGTACACTAATGCGAGAAGCCTGGGCAACAAACAGGAAGAACTGGAGGCCCTGGCCCAGTCCGAGAAATATGATTTGATTGGGATAACAGAGACTTGGTGGGATGACTCGCATGACTAGAGCGCTCTCATGGAAGGGTATAGACTGTTCAGGAAGAACAGGCAGGGGAGAAAAGGAGTAGGAGTTGCACTATATGTAGGAGAGCACTATGATTGCTCTGAACTCCAGTATAAAGAGGAGAAAACCTGTTGAGAGTCTATGGGTTAAGTTTAAAGGAGCAAACAACAGCAGTGATGTTGTGGTTGGTGTCTGCTACAGGCCACCGAATCAGGTGGATGAGGTAGATGAGGCTTTCTTCGGACAACTGAGAGAAGCTTCCGGATTGCAGGCCCTGGTTCTCGTGGGGGACTTTAATCACCCTGACATCTGTTGGGAAACCAATACGGCAGTACACAGGCAATCCAGGAAGTTTTTGGAGAATGTTGGAGATAACTTCTGACGCAAGTGCTGAAGGATCCGACCAGGGCCGTGGCGCAGCTTGACCTTCTGCTCACAAACAGGGAGGAACTAATAGGGGAAGTGGAGGTAGGTGACAACCTGGGAAGCAGTGATCATGAGATGGTAGATTTCAGGATCCTGACCAAAGGAAGAAAAGAGAGTAGTAAAATACACACCTTGGACTTCAAAAAAGCAGATTTTGACTCCCTCAGGGATCTGATGGGCAGAATCCCCTGGGATGCTAACATGAAGGGGAAAGGAGTCCAGGACAGCTGGCAGTATTTTAAAGAAGCCTTATTGAAGGCACAGAAAGAAAACATCCCGACACGAAGCAAGAGAGGCAAACATGGTAGGAGTCCGGATTGGCTTACGGGGGAAATCCTTGGTGAACTTAAGCACAAAAAGGAAGCTTAAAAAGTGGAAACTTGGACAAATGACCAGGAGGGGTTTAAATGTATAGCCTCGAGAATGCCGGGGTTATCAGGCGAAAGCGCAAATGGAATTGCGACTGGCTAAGGATGTGAAGGATAACAAGAAAGGTTTCTACAGGCATGTTAACAAGAAGAAGGTGATCAGAGAGGGTGCGGCCCTACTGGATGAAGGAGGTAACCTAGTGACAGATGATGTGGGAAAGCTGAAGTACTCAATGCTTTCTTTGCCTCTGTATTCACGGACAAGGTCGGCTCCTGGACTTCTGTGCTAAGTGACTCAAGATGGGATGAAGATGGACAGCCCGTGGTGGGTAAAGAACAGGTGAGGAACTATTTAGAAAAGCTAAACGTACACAAATCCATGGGTCCAGACTTAATACATCCGAGGGTACTGAGGGAGTTGGCAAATGTCATTGAGGAGCCTTTGGCCATTATCTTTGAAAAGTCGTGGAGATCGGGAGAAATCCCGGATGATTGGAAAAAGGCAAATGTAGTGCCCATCTTCAAAAAAGGGAAGAAGGACGATACAGGGAACTATAGGCCGGTCAGTCTTACCTCGGTTCCTGGAAAAATCATGGAAGGGATCCTTAAGGAATCCATTTTGAGGCACTTGGAAGAGAGGAAAGTGATTAGGAATAGTCAGCATGGATTCACAAAGGGCATGTCGTGCCTGACCAATCTGATCAGCTTCTATGATGAGGTAACTGGCTCTGTGGACGTGGGAAAGTCAGTGGATGTGATATGCCTTGACTTTAGCAAGGCTTTTGATACGGTCTCCCACAATATTCTTGCCAGCAAGTTAAGGGAATGCGGATTGGATAAATGGACAGTAAGATGGATAGAAAAATGGCTAGAAGGCCGGGCCCAGCGGGTAGTGATCAACGGCTCGATTTCAGGTTGGCGGTTGGTTTCTAGCGGAGTGCCCCAAGGTCTGGTTCTAGGACCGGTTTTGTTCAATATCTTTATTAATGACCTGGATGAGGGGATGGATTGCACCCTCAGCAAGTCATGGATGACACTAAGCTAGGGGAGAGGTAGATACGCTTGAGGGCAGAGATAGGGTCCAGAGTGACTTAGACAAATTGGAGGATTGGGCCAAAAGAAATCTGATGAAGTTCAACAAGGACAAGTGCAGAGTCCTGCACTTGGGACGGAAGAATCCCAAGCACAGTTACAAGCTGGGGAACAACCAGTTAAGTAGTAGTTCTGCAGAAAAGGACCTGGGGGTTACAGTGGATGAGAAGCTGGATATGAGTCAACAGTGTGCCCTTGTAGCCAAGAAGGCTAATGACGTATTAGGTTGCATTAAGAGGAGCATTGCCAGCAGATCCAGAGATGTCATTATTCCCCTTTATTCGGCTCTGGTGAGGCCACATCTGGAGTATTGTGTCCAGTTCTGGGCCCCCCACTACAAAAAGGATGTGGACGCATTGGAGAGGGTCCAGCGGAGGGCAACCAAAATGATTAGGGGGCTGGAGCATATGACTTATGAGGAGAGGCTGAGGGAGTTGGGTCTGTTTAGTCTGCAGAAGCGACGAGTGAGGGGGGATTTGATAGCAGCCTTCAACTTCCTGAAGAGAGGTTCCAAAGAGGATGCAGAGAGGCTGTTCTCAGTAGTGACAGATGGCAGAACAAGGAACAATGGTCTCAAGTTGTGGTGGGAGAGGTCCAGGTTGGATATTAGGAAAAACTATTTCACTAGGAGGGTAGTGAAGCACTGGAATGGGTTACCTAGGGAAGTAGTGGAATCTCCATCCCTGGAGGTGTTTAAGTCTCGGCTTGACCAAGCCCTGGCTGGGTTGATTTAGTTGGGATTGGTCCTGCCTAGAGCAGGGGGTTGGACTTGATGACCTCCTGAGGTCTCTTCCAGCTCTATGGTTCTATGATTCTATGATTCTAAACTTCAAAGAAATGCGTGAAAAGATGCAGCAGCAGAAGTCCTATTAAATAAAGTGAGTACAATGTTTCATTTATGCTATTATTAATAATTATATCAATTATCAATAATATTAAGTTTCAGTCATGCAAATGGGCATTCTTATACGGCTCCTTGTTGTTCACTTGTTCTGAATTTTGATACAGTTTGGCTCTTTGGTTTGAAAAGGTTGTCAAATCCTGATTTAAATCATTGCTCTGGGATAGGGCTGAGAATGAGGGATTCAGTATGCAGGCTGCCCTCCTCAGCCCTCTCTTAATGCAGCTTCTCAGGGCCAGGTGAAAAGTGCCTCTCCATGGCTGCCTCCAGCCAGAGGAGGGGTGCATGTCTCAGCTTGGGCATGTCTAGGTTTGTCTGGCCCCTGCACTACCCAGCCAGAGTGAAGAATGCAGCAAATTGTGCAATTTCCCCTCATTCCTTGACGAAGGGTAGCAGCCAGCAATGTTCCCGTACAAATCAGGGGTGGAGGGCAGAGGGATGGAGCTTCAGCTCCCCCCCCCCCCCATCCTTTCCACCCTCCCAAAAAGGTCCTTGGGGGGGGGGGATTTTCAGGGCTGTGGCAGTCCCAGACAGGGGTGTGTGTCCCCAGCCTGCCCCTTTCACCTGCCTGGTGGTTCTGTCTCTCTTCTGTATGGTTTTATGAGAAGCAATCCTATTCCAGGCACGCCTCATTTTCCTGGCACAACCAAACCCTTACCTTGCTTTCAGTTACAATAAGAGGAAGCTATATACCGAATTTGATGGTCCTAGCTCTTACTGTTTTGGAGGAGTTTTTGAACAGACAGACAGATGCACAGATTTAGCCTTAGAATCTTTAGGATTCATATGTTCAAACTTCTGAACTATTCTGAGAAAAGCACTTAAAGATGTACTTAGATGTTTTCCTGAATTACGGCCCATTGGATAGAACTAAAGTTGTTTATAGGATCAATGCCTTTACACTGGTGTATAAGGAGAATCAGACCAGAAATTATACTGAAAACCCTGATGCAAATAACATAATAAATTATCTGTTTGGTGCTCTTTTCTTTTCATATGACTGTATACTTATACTTTTTAGTTCTGTCTTGAAACAGGATAGTTTCAATGCTTCTCAGTAGCTGAAAGAATCATCTGACTGACTGACCATTTTATTTCCAGCTAAATCGTGGTATAGGGTATAGATGTAAAAAGTTATGGCATTTCTTTTTACATACATTATAGAAATTGAAACATATTTTATCAAATCATTAATTCTCAAGGATCCTATTTTAAGCTTATCAGTGAGACAGATATAGGAAATGTAGAGGTAAAAGTGGTATAACATATATAATGGGGAAAATAGGTTGAAGGATAAAAATGTTAAATTTCTATTACATGTGATAGAAAAGTGCTGTCTTTCAGTAGCTCCATGCCATTAACATAATCTTTTTTCATCAGAATATAACATTTTATGATGAAAGCCTTTATGTAACACTAATCTTTGTATTATAACTTGAGGGAATATACTGTAATAATATTAGAAATCTTCATTTGTTTCTTCATTCTGTGATTCAAAGCAGATGTCCCTGTTTAAACCAAATTAAATGATTAAAAAAAATACACGTAGACACTGTGTTACGTTGTGCAGCACAGAGCACTCAAGAACTTTGCAGTTCAACATCATATGATAGTGTACATCCTGAAAAGGGATCAGATACCCTCTAAAACAGCCATATGGTACTTTACTGAACCTCTGCCTTCCCTGGTCTGTTATACATATGGGATCAGGTGTTTACAGAAATGTTGTGGAGAAAACTGAATCCCATTGTGTCTTCCTAAGGTCACAGCTAGGGTTTAGGTCACTGAGCACAAAGACAGTTTGCTTTCCAGAGGTGAGGGTAAATGTCTGTGGGCTCTGGGAGGGGCTCCTCTCTCTCTGGGTCAGCAGGTGGCCACTCCGCCTCACTGAATCCCTTCTCAGTTTCTCCCGGGGAAACAGCTGTACTGAGCTCCAGCCTTGGGTCAGTTCATGCCCATAGTCACTAAGTCCAGGGGCTCGGGCTTATGGTCAGGCCAAGGAAACAGTGGCTAGGTCCCAGCCCAGGCTCAGGGTGGCGCAGCAAACAACAAAGCTCAGGAGTTAACAATCGTCAGGCCCAAGCCCCAGTTCAGGGCAGACAGCAAACAGTTCTGAGGTAACAGTCACTAGGCCCAGGCCCTGGTTCAGGGAGGCACAACACACAAACAGACAGGTCTCCCAGCACTGGCAGAGAGACATCTCACATGGCAGCCCTGGCAGCCCGGAGACAGCGGAGTCCTGGCAGCACTGGGGCAGTGAAGTCATGCAGCTCTGGGACAGTGGAACCCCAGCGGCACCAGGGCAGCGGAGCCACGGCAGCCCCTGCGGCCCTGGGACAGCAGAGCCCTGGCAGCCCTGGAGAGCGGAGCCACAGCTGCCACCGCAGCCCCGACACTCTGAGCCCTGGAGCTGGAAAGCTGCAGTGGCTCTGGGAAACAGAACCTGGAAGCCCTGGTTAGTAGAGCCGCAGCAGGTGCAGCACCCCAGAGTTCTGGCAATCCCGGTGCCCAAGAGCCATGGCAGCCCCAGTGGCCCCAAGGCTGCAGAGCCACAGTGGCCCCGGGACAGCAGAGTCCTGGCAGTCCCGAGGATGAAGCCCAACAGCCATGGGGCAGCAGAGCTGCAGCCGTGGGAACTGGCCAGCGGAGCTGGCAGGCAGGGCAGACACTGTCCTGGGGGCAGGGAAGCTCTGCTGGGTCTGCTGACGGACTCTGGGAGAGCCCGGAGTCCCGTCAGCAGAGGGATGAAATAGACCTCCATTGGTCTGGCAAACTCCCTCATTCGAGACCAGTCAAGTCCCAAGGGTGCCAGACCAGAGAGGTCCACCCTGTAGTATGGGTTCAAATCTGTCCTAAATTACATCTTTGCAACTCCTCTGTAGTCAGTGGGGCTGTATCACTAGCCTAGTTCGAACTAGGGAGGCAAATGAGGCGACGAAATTGCTAATTAGCGTGGGATTTAAATATCACGCTGATTAGCATATTCGACGATCGCCATTTTGAAACTGACTAGCCTGAAGTAACTGCCACACGTCTGCAGCAGAGAAGCGGGATTCTGAGATAAACCCCTTAGTGTGAATTAACTGTTAAACCTCAATCCACGAGGAGTAACAGTTAATTCAAACTAAGGGGTTTATCTCGGAATCCCGTTTCTCTGCCGCATGTAGACGCAGGCAGTTACTCCGGGCTAGTCAGTTTCCAAAATGGCGACCGGCCAGGAATATGCTAATTAAGTGCAGAATATTTAAATCCCACGCTTCATTAGCAATTTCGGTCGCCCTCATTAGCCTCCCTAGTTCGAACTAGGGGGCCAGTGTAGACGTACCCTAAGGGAATATTTGGGAGCCACAGTATTTGACATATTGTGATCACAAAGCAATCTTAATTTATTTAATGAATTAGGATGGAACTTCATGAACAATTTAAATCCATTTAAAATTAACAAGAACAATGTGACGTTTTCCTTCAAATACGGACCTTACTATAGCCAGTTCTGCCTTTATTACAACGGTAATGTGTTCTCCATGGGGCCACATAATGAGAGCATTCTACAACTGGAGGTAATACACAGGTGGCCATCTTCTGATCTAAGCAATGCCCTGCAGAGAGAGCATATTACCCTTAGTGTTCTGTAATCTGTGCTGCTGTTAGGACCTGGTTACCTGATGTTTTCTAGGGATGTAAAATCCCGATTCATTAGTTAACTAGTTAAACATTAGATTAACCTAACATTTAACCAGTTAACCGACTAAGTGGAATCCCACGCTGGGGCTGGGAGCTTGCCCTCTGAAGCAATCCCCGGCCCACAGGACTCCTGACCCTGCGCTGGCCTTGGAGCTGGGGCTGCAGCCAGTAGGCTCCCAGCCCTGGAGTGGGGACTGGTGCCGACAGGCTCCAAACCGCCCCAGTGTTGGGGCTGGCATCAGCAGCCTCCCAACCCCAGAGCTGGGACTGGGAGTGGTGCCGGCAGGCTCCCAGCCCTGGGGCTGGTGCTGGAGCTGATGCTGGCAAGCTCCCAGCCCCAGCACTGTGGTTGGGGTTGCCTGCAAACTCCTGGCCCCAGCGCTGGGGCTGCAGGTGCGACCGGGTCCTGGCCCCAGCGCTGGGGCTGCCACTGGCAGGCTCTCGGCCCCTGTGCTGGGGCTGTCACCTACAGTCTCCTAAGCTCCCCCAGTACTGGGGCTGTCACCGGCAAATTCCTGACCCCAGCACGGGACTGGAGCTGGGGCTGGGGCTGAGGCTGAGGCTGAGGCTACCCCTGGCAAGCTCCTGGCCATAGCACTGGGCTGGGGCTGCTGCCAGCTCTTGGCTCCAGTGCTGGGTGATGCTTACTGGGAAACTGTTACTAGTTACCTGTTCACATCCCTAATGTCTATGTCTCTCATGGCATGCAGTTTTAACCACTGGAAATTTCCAAGCAAATAGCTGTCTCAAATAACATGGAAAAGTTGGAAGCATGACATTTTCCATTATGATTTCCACTCAATCCAAGCCTTAGTCTGCAAGACCCCGGTATTTGTTAATCTTTGAGGGTACGTCTACACAGTAGTGCGTAGCTCAAAATAAGATATGCAATTTGGGCTATGTAAATTGCGTCGCTTATTTCCAGATACCCTATTTCAAAATTTGGCACTGTCCAAACAGTGCTAATTTCGAAATAGAGCGCTATTCCAACGAGTCCCTTAATCCTTCTGCAGGAAGGTTTACGGGATGTTGGAATAACAACAAGTCCGTTATTTCGAATATATTTCGACGTAATGGGCTTGCTGTTAAGATGCACAGAATGCTATTTAGGGATAACAAACATTATCCTGAAATACCGCCTCTGTGTAGGTGTACCCTGAGTGCCCCTGCAAAGCCCATCATTTCTTCTCAAGTCTTTTTTGAGAAAGAGAAAATGAACAGGGTGGTGATCTGGGTTTTAGCTTTGTGCTGATGATGTCAAGTCTGACCAATCCATTCCACTGTAGATAATTTGTATAATATATTTGTAATGTTGTACATTTATTTATCCAACAGTGCTCAGAACTATAGACAGGTACTGGAAATACTAAATAAAGTCGTATTTAACCTGGAAGCTATAGAAACGTTAAAAGTTATAAAATATAGTGCCATTTTGTATTTCCATTATTGTATGAATCCCAAATACATAGACATATTGAATATAAGAATATTAAATTAATTATATGGTTTTCATGTCAAAAATAACATATCAGTACTACATATATTCTGCCTCCAACTAATATTCTCTGCAAACTGATTGTTTTGTCACTTCTTTTTAAATTATAAACTAAAACTTCAATGTTTGTCAGGATGTGTCTTATACTGTATCATACGTTAGCCAGTGAAGTAGTATACTGAAAGCTGTAGCAGACTAATATGTTTGCTGATTGAAAAGTAACCAACAGACCTCCAAGAATTATAGTTATAAGCAATACACTTGACATTTGGTCAGGTCTGTAACAATCAGGATAAAGGATCCTAGAAACTTATTTCAAGTGCATATCATGAGGTGTCTGAATTTAAAAAGTCATGGCTACTGAACAAGCAGCTGACAGTTATTCATTGTGTAATGTATTTCAAAAACAACATAGCAAGATCACAGTATATCCATACCTTACATTCTCATTAGGAAGTGAGCAGGTGGGTTTCAGAGTACATGAAAGCATCATGCTCCTAGTAGGGGTAACCTTTCTTGTTCTCATTAGGATGAGTGATGACAGTGGTGAGAAATGAAGCATTTTCTATTTTCCCTCCTCTTCTCCAGCACCGTAACAATAATCACCAGAGAATCCTCTGCCGTAGATGAACAGATCAACATTTGTTTCACGATTTCATTTTATAAGAAAAGAACTATCCCAGGCACATCAATCTTTCATTCAACTCGAGATTAAAAAAATGCTTATTAAGGTTGTTTTCAATCCACGTATTCATTATCCAGCCTGCTTTTATGTTAGTAATTCTGTTGCATGTTGTCTTTTCATTCTGTTATTCTTTCCACCAAAGTTAGTGATATAAATCAAACAAGATGCCATAAGAACTGCATTGATTGGGATGTTTAAGAGAACACCATTAATGATCCCACAGAGAATGAAAGCATTGGGAAAGACCATTTTTGTCTAATAACACCTGGATACTTGTAAATCAACAAGGTATTTCTAAGAAAGCAGGAAAAGCTAATGACTGAGAACTCACAAATTTCACATTAGAGAAGTAGCTATCAACATTTGCCATGCCATGAACTTAAGTCACAAAAGAGGGGAGGACCCTCTCTTACTATTGCCCCCCTCTCTAGCCCACTCATAAGTTAAGACATTGTGGTTGTGACTCCCTTCCTTTCCCAGATGAATTACAGGTTGAGAACCTACAATTTACAGGACAACTGGACTATCCATTTTGTTGCTAGGCCCTCTCATTCAACATTCTTCAGAACAGTATGTAGAGGGACATAAAGGTCTCATTTTAAACCTGATGTAAAATATTTAATTGTTAATTTGCTATGGAAGGTCTAGCTCAGAGATGATTCTCTTACCACTACTTCAAATTACTCCTATAGAAATAATCTATTTTTGCATTTCCCCTCTTCTAGCACCTTCAATTTCCTCCCCGAGAATAGACCTCCTTTCAGGAGGAAGTTTCTGAGCCCTTGTCCCAGCTCTTCTTTCTGAAACCACAGCCTTGAGCCACTGGTGACACAAGCTCATCTAGCTCAGTAATACCAATGTTTGCCTTGGAAGAACCAGCTTTAACCTCTGCTTCACCTTCTCACACATGGGAGACTGCTGCCACTTCCCTCTTCTGTGCCTCCCTGGCTGAGCTTAGTTTTCTCCTGGCCTGAGAGGGGGACATGTTAGGGGTTCCCATCCCGGTTTGGGCCAAATTGTGTGATTAGTAGTCATATAACTAGCAGAACTTGCTATGCACATTCTTTATTTGAGAAGAGATGCAAGAGGAGCAGTTTATTTCATTAAGGCTTCTTCTCTGCTTATTTCTCAGGCAGGATGGTGTCAAGCAGCGGGGCTGTAGAGGCATGCCAGGGTATGTGCAGTTTCAGTGCTTTAAGATGAAAAGGAAGCCAAGAATACAGCAGCTCAACCCTCAAAGTCAGCCAGAATATCTGGCACTGACCCAACCGCCTTAAAGTCCAATTGCATCAGAAATATAACTTTTAGCTTTTGATTTGGAGCCAAACATCTGCCACAGGGAGGCTTGTCCATCTTCCCAGGAACTGTGGAGCCAAAACAAAACTGGCCTGTTCTTCAGCAGGAGGGGCATAATGAAAAGCCTGGGTTCTGCTCAGATACCTACAAGCTGAATGATGATCTGTTATAACTTCTGTTAACATTGCTATACAAAAAATTAACCAGGGCAAGATGGAAAAAACGCTTGAAAAACATGTTTGATGCACACCAAACACACTCTCTTTCTGTGTACATAGATAGATAGATATACAAAGAGAGAGAGAGAGAGAGAGAGATGCATTTTATATACAGTATTGCTTTTTTACTGCAAGATATGTCTTACTTGGGAATCCCAGAAAATGGTAAAATATTTTTAATTTTCAAAGATATCTGTATCTGATTTCAACTAAAATCAAAAGGGTTTTTTTTATTTACAAACAGCAGGAAGAAAAATAAAAATTATCAAGATAATTTATATATATCAAAAATCATATTGACTAGCAGCATTATTAAAATTTCTACCAATTTAGAATCTAAAGTAGCGTGTCTAAAATTAGTTTCTAAAACCATGATACACATTCAGTAACAGAAAAATAATACTATGCAGCAATCCAGAGTATTAATGTCTGAAAAATACACTTACACAAACTTTCCTCACAGTCGTTTGGCCAGAAGGCATCATGATCATCTAGGCTGAACTCTTCCACATCACAGGGTGTGAAACTTCACCCATTCTTGTGAGACACCCACCACCATAGGTTACACTGTCTGAGTTATGGAAGTCCTCAAATCTTGATGTAATGATTTCAAATTACAGAAAATCCACCACTCATTTTAGTTCAGACCTGCAAGTATCCTGCACCCAGTGCAGTAGAGGAAAGTGAAAATCCTCTAAATTAAGTGCTAGGGACCTGAACCATCAATTTCTATAGAATGTGAGCTTTCCTTTTTAAAAAATAAAAAAGGAAAACAAACATACATAGCCCCACAGTTGCAAAGGCAATCTTCTAAACATGACCTGAAAGTAAACAGATGCAACATTGTCTTCCTGAGTATACTGAAAGAGATCCAGTGCTTTAATGGCAGCTCATAAGTTCACCAAATATTAGCAGTACGAAGTTAACAGCCCTTGTCAGTTTCACAGTTGTTCAAAAACCTGTGTTAAAACTCTCAGTTTTTTATTTCTGTCTTTACCTGGGAAAGTCATGAGGTAGCACTACAATTGTTCATGGCGAAAAGCTCAGAACAACAAGCGGTGGGGAAGTAAAGGACGCATCTTTTCTTCCTCTCATTACTCCTCACTACAGCTGCTGAAGGATGAGAGAAAGCAGTGCTGGCAGTGGACCTTCACAGGTATCGGACCCTAACCCTGGGGCTAAAACACCTCCCAAAAGAAAACATGGCCAAGCAAAATCCTGGAGCCACTGTGCTAACCTGGGTCGAACAACAGTTTCTGGATGGAATCTTAGCACACTTGCTCCTTTCATCTGGTGAGGGTCAGCTTCTAACTAGGGCATTGCCACTGAAATCCAGTCACATCCATCGCCATCCTTTATCTTTCCTATTTACCTCTGGCTTGCAATATTGTTCTTCTGACTAGTTGGTAGATCCTGCTATCCCTGCAACACAAGGATATCATATAAATCAAAGAAAATAGTTCAGCTAAGGTGATTTATCCCTTAATGAACACAAGTTTATGTCCTGAAACGGAGGCAAGCACCTTATAATGTTAATCTTTTTGTTAGCACAGTACATGAATTTCAACCATTTCTTCTGTTTGGAAAGAAATGTCTAAGTAAACTGTGATTGAATCTGTTAGAGCCAAAACCTCTAATTTAAGCTTTGATTTTGCATTTGCATTAATATTAAATGTAGTAGTTCTAGCAAAATTTATGAAAAAAAATATTATAATTAGCATAACCATATTTTACAGGTAATATTATTGTGACAGTACTGCAGTCTGAATACATTATTCTAGTAAAACTTGGTTTTGTCAAATGCAATGAGGAAGAGGGACTTTCAAACTTCATTTAAGCTTGTTTCTACAATTTTCTAGGTGCCTAGTTTTCTTCATTTGTCATAAGAGAAGAATAAAAGTTGCATTAAAAAATCATAAACCACCACCTAGAAGAAAAGCTTGATAGAAAAGTGCACTGCTACATTGTTTAAACAAAAGCAAAATAAATTCCAGTGTTCTTGAGAAAATAGACTAAAATTTTTATATGTAAATTTTCCAACCTAACCCCCTTTAGTGGATGCAATTTCTATAGATCCAAAGTACAAAGCAGAACTCAGATAGTTGTCTCATTTTATTCTTTTTGTCATAATCTAATTCAATTGGTGACATCATGGGAATCCTTTATTCATAAATGTATTTGTTTAGCTGAAAAGGTTAAATGTCACATCTGTGATTGATATTTGTTTTGTGCTCTGCTTTTTAATAACTTTTCATTTTAAGCAGTAGTTTGTCTCTAAACAGGAGTGGGTGTAAGGATACTCAGCATAATAGAATGGACCAGGTTTAATTCCCTTAATCACTTGGTCAGGGCAACAGAATTAACCATCCACATCTGTTCACTTCAGCGTGCACATGCCTAGTTCTCCCTTTTTATGTAATAGAAGAGTTCAGGGTCATTATGCTGTACCTATTCTGCCTTTTCCTAGAATACTGACTCTACACAGAAAGCCCATATAGACATCTACACACTTACTGTGGACTGACATAGGTTATTCTGAAACACAAAGTACTATAATGGTATGACAGGACCAATGTAATCAAGAGTCACAAGAATAAATTTTCAAATTCCATACTGTATCCAATTAGGAAAAAGCAGAGGTGAGTAGGAGCAACTATAGAAGGTATAATTACTGAAGAAAAAGAAAGAAAGAAAGACTTTAAACTGCTAAAAAAACCCAGGAACATTTACGTAAGAGATAATGCCATTTGATTAGAGCACAGTTATTAGTGGTGGGTGAAATTTTAAAAGCTTGGTGGAATTAGCTGAGCATTTAAAATTTTAGATTATTGGAGCATGGTAAATTGCAGGAAAGATGGATGCAATCTGGAGACCATGGAGTATGTAAGATCATTGGGAGAGAAACTCAAAGGGCCAGATCTGTTATACCAGTGTAAATCCAGGGGAGCTCAGTCAAAGTTAACAGAGTTTGGATTATACCAATGTATAGAGAAGAGAATAATATCTACAGTCACTGCATCTTCTTTCCTCTTTGTATTCCACACTGCAGTTAGGACCCAGGTTGTTCTTACAGTGTAGATGAGACCATGTGTTGTCCTAATAATGCTCCCAATTTGTGTTACAGCTCTGCAAAGTTCAAGTCTGTAGCATGATTTGGGGAACACAAGTAATACAAATTTAGTCTCAACTATATTAAGCCTGAACATTGTTTCAACTATTGAGAGGGATTTCTGTATTGTAATCAGGCACACCATCCGGCAATGGAGATGAGATCTTAGTTGAACTTAGTTGGGGAAAGATTCCACTGTCCATTACGCTTTCGTAAATCTACACTCTTCTACTACTAATAGAGCTACTCTGTAACACATCAGATCCTTTGAGTCTCCCATTGAGTTTCCAATAGTTCATATCGCCCATGTTGCATCTTTCTTACAACACTGATAGACCCCAGCTCAATTCTTCTTACTCATTGACTTCCTCATCTGCTTCAGATGGGTTCCAACAGTCTTTCTGCTCAGTTCCTGCCACTGCTTAATTAAAATTTCTAAGCTCCCTCCCTTCCCACAATTCTCCATTCTGTTGTGTTCTGAATATCCCTAGTAATTCAAATCTGAAGGATAGCAAAGGTGATGCCAATTTTTAAAAAAAGCTCTAGAAGCAATCCCAGCAATTACAGGCCAGTAAGACTAACTTTAGTACCAGGCAAACTGGTTCAAATGATAGTAAAGAATAGAATTATCAGACACACAGATTAACACAATTTGTTGGAGAAGAGTCATCATGATTTTTAGAAAAGGAAATTATGCCTCACAGATCTACTAGAATCCTTTGAGAGGGTCAACAAGTATGTGAACAAGAGTGACCCAGTGGATATAATCTACTTAGATTTTTCAGAAAGCCTTTGACAAGGCCCCTCACCAAAAGATCTGAAGCAAAGTAAGTTGTCATGGGATAAGGGGGAATATCCTCTCCTGGATCAGTAACTTTCAAGAAGATGGGAAACCAACTGTAGGAATAAATGGTCAGTTTTCAGAATCTAGAGTGGAAAAACTGAAGGGGAAGAGTACTGGGATGAGTACTGTTCAATACATTCACAGTGCAAATTTGCAGATGATACAAAACTATTCAAGATAGTTAAGTTCAGAGCAGACTTTACAATAGGAACTCACAAAACTGGGTGACTGGGCAACAAAATGCAAATGAAATCTAATGTTGATAAATGCAAAGAAATGCACATTGGAAAACATAATGCCAACTATACATATACAGGTCCCTAAAACTCTCTGATCTGGCAATATCTGGTCTGGCAACATATTGCTGCACCACAGAGTCCAGGAATAGGAAGGTTTGGCGGCAAGGCCGGGAGTGCGGCATGGGGGCCGGTGACTCAGAGCCCCATGGCAGGGGGCAGGACGGGCAGCGCAGCGGAGAGCTCCAGCCCTGATGATGAGGGAGCTCTGGCCCTGGCAGCAGCCGTGGAGCTCCAGTCGCAGCGACCCAGAAGCTCGAGACTGTGGATTTCTGGCCCTGACAGCAACCAGGGAGCTCCAGGGCTGGCAGCAGCCATGGATCTCTGGCCACAGCATCCATGGCACTCCAGCTCAGAAGCCATGGTGCTCCGGCCCCAGCTGTAGCAGAACTGGTGGAAGTCAGGGAACTCTGGTGCTGGGGAGCCCCGGCTGGGCCAGTGGCAGGGGGGCTGGTGCTGGAGCCTAAGACCGAACCAGAAGCAGGCCAGAAGCTGCCAGCAGTAAGGAGGAGTTTGGAGGCCAATGACAGGGGGCCTTCCTTCATCTGGCAAATCCCCTCATTCAGGACCAGTCAGGTCCCAAGGGCGCTGGACAAGGGAGGTCCAACCTGTAAAATGATGGGTTCTAATTAGTGTATACCACTCAAGAAAGAGATCTTGGCGTCATTGTGGATAGTTCTCTGAAAACATCCATTCAATGTGCAGCAGCATTCAAAAGAGCTAACGGAATGTGTGGACACATTAGGAAAGGGACAGGTAACAAGACAGAAAATATCATATTGCATGCCCACATATTGAATGCTGCATGCAGATGTGGTCACCCCATCTCAAAAAAAAGATATTGTGGAACAGGAAATGGTACAGAAAAGACAACAAAAATTATTCAGGATATGGAGGAGCTTCATTATTAGGAGAGATTAGTAAGACTGAGTCTTTTGGAAAAGAAGTGATAAAAGGAGGTTATGACAGAGGTCTATAGGATCATGACTGATATGGAAAAACTAAATAAGGAAGTGGTATTTACTCCTTGTAACACAAGAACTAGGTAGCGATTGACAAATAAAATTGATAGGCAGCAGTTAAAACAAACAAAAGGAAGTATTTAGTCACACAATGCCAAGTAAACCTGTGGAACTCTGCCAGAAGGATGTTGTGAAGGACAAGACTATGATAGGGTTCCAAAAAGAACTAGGTAAGTTCATAGAGAATTGGTCTATCAATTACTATTAACCAACATGGGCAGGAGTGCAAAACCATGCTCAGAAGTGTCCCTAGCCTCTGTTTGCCAGAATCTGGGAAATGGGTGACAGGGGATGGATCACTTAGTGATTACCTGTTCTGCTCATTCCCTCTGAAGCACCTGGCATTGGCAATTGTCAGATTCAGGTAACTTGGATAGATGGAACATATGGCTGTTCTTATGTTTTTATTATTTTAATTTTCAAATATCAATGGGATGGACTTTCTCATAACACTGCTGAAAAAAACAGAAAATAAAATATCTGCACATGACTAAATGTATAAATTGTCACAAACCTCTGGGTTTCGCATATGAAAATAAACAAAATTAAAATAGATTGTTTCAAAGACTTTGGATTTACATGTATAATTACTGAACCAGAGCATGCCACACTGAAAAGCTTACATTGACCAGATCTTCATTGGTATCCTCCCACCCCGTTTGAGTGGGGCAAAAGTTGAAGTATGAGAGTTAGACTGTAAGCTCCTTGGGACAGCAACTTTTTTTGCTGTGTTTTTACAGTATGTAGCACAATGATGCATAACAAAGACTCCTAGTAATGAAAATAATAATTAGTACTACAACAAACAGCTCTGACTCTCACAGCCCCACAGGAAATTCTGCTAATTTGGTGTGGGATAATGATGTAGACAAGTTGCATCCTATCTCAAGCCCCATTCACTGCTATGTGACCATACAAATAATGAAGAGGAGTCACTCTGCAGGGAGAAGCATGGTGGACATGCATACAATTCACTCCCCCCACACCTCTACCCTTAATTTCTCTGACATATTTCTCTTCTACTTTCCTGTTTTACTTTACTCTGTGTAAGGCAAGGAATTGTATTACCTACTGAAACCACATATTCAGACAGATCTATGTATTTATACTATATTAATCATTATGATATCTAGGCAGAGATTATTTATCAAATCAAAGCCAATTTTATGTATAACATTTTTATAATGGCACTTTGTATCCTTTTTTAAATCATGGATGTAACAAACTATGATCAACTTCTCCGTAACATATTTTGCCTGATATACAGATACTACTGTATTTTATAATTAATTTTCCTTATCTATGCTTCTTTGATCTATAATTTTCCATGTTGAGCTATAATACATTTAGAAGACCTACCACAATTTGCACAAAATTGACAGCAAAGCTTTGTGTGGGACAGACAAAAATTGGTTGCTTATCAAGTCTCAGATTTTAGTCACGTAAATAAAGGTTGATTAGAACAGTATTCTTTATATTTATGGGTAGTTTCTTAAGACTGAAGGTTGCATAACAAGTGGGTGTTGTCCCCTGACTAGGTTTCACTGTATTGTCAAAGGTGATGTTTAGTGTCATCAGCCATTTTATGAAATGGGCTAATACAGCTAATGGAGAATTGTGCATGCAAGCACACAAGGAAATTTGAACAGAATAACTTTTAATACCGTAATTACTGGAGAATCATCAAGTTGTGCACATAAAAGTCTGGGAAACTGCCCATGGTATTGAGGACAGCACATGATTTCAATCTACATGTGTTTTTAAATGTCTCTTAGCTAGACTTTTGTTTTTGTTGTTTGTCTTTTTTAAAAAAACTACCTACTTTATTGCTGGATTTTGAGTGATGACTTACCGCATTTATACATTTTATGCATGGACAGACCAATCATTTCAAGAAAACAGCTTGAAAGAAGATCAGTCTTAGGAAACACATAATGCAAATAACAAGTATTATCTTTGTTTAGCTCTCAAGTAGACTTGGCAAACTCTCTTCTCTAGTTCCCATTAAAATACATGTCTGCACAGCTGATTATTGATGTAAGTTCCACCAAACTTACTGGAGAGCCACATAAATACTTTGGTAAGGGAATTAGTAAAGGGTTAAAAATAAGATAGTTTAAACTTTCTTCCACTAAAATAAATACAAAATAAAAATATGGCAATCACATCTAGGAACACATACATTTAGCAAATTCTCTTAAGGTATGGCTACACTGTGTTGGTTTTTTTTCAAAGAAGGTATGCAAATTGTGCTTGTATTTGCATATCTTCTTACGATTCTTTTTCCGGAAGAGGATTGTCCGATATTTGGCCTGTCTACTCATAAAACAAGGTATACAGGGGGCTTCCAAAAGAGGGTTTTCTTCCAACATTTGGCCCCGTGTAGATGGACCAAATATTGGAAAATCCTCTTCCAGAAAAAGAATCGGAAGAAGAAACGGAAGAAATGCGAGTGCAATTTGCATACCTTCTTTGAAACCCCCCCCCACAGTGTGGCCGTACCCATAGCTGTACATTTTTAAGGCACATTTCTAAAAATTCACTTTAATGGAAAGTCAGGCACACCCATGTAAACACCAACAGATTTTCCCATTGTTAAATCATCTCAAGCTGTGCCTTTAATAATTTGAATTTAAGCAATATTTTATGTAATATCTTGATTTTTGATCTAACTGACATAGTGATACAGTTTATTAGATTGCGGTGATTGCGGTCCTTATACAATTACATGTAGTGGATACAGTGACAATTTAATATGTACCTAAATCAATTTTGAATGCACAATATGCTCGTGCACTAAGCAATTGTAGCTTTGTGGGATGCCCTTATTCACCTTAAAGTTCAACTTAACATGCATAGTTCAAAGCTAATGTGGTCCTGAATAAATAAAACTAACAAAGTTATACATCTTGAGTTAATAAAGCCACAACAATAAAGTCTTGTGTATAATCCTTCCTTCATAAAATGGATAAGAAAGCAAAGAAGAGGATCTGAATTTTGCCAACACAGCTTGATCAAAGCCTACATTTTTCCCATGCGGCAAACATAATTCTTGTAACATCCTCCATATCCCTTTAGATCTGGGTCAGAATTAACAAAGAAGAATTTACAATTTCTATCAGAATTACTCCATTTACAACCATTAATGGTCACAACAGTATTGTTCCACATCATGCTGTACAGTTGCTAAATTCAACTGGAGTTGTACCAGCTGAAGTTAAATCATAGAACCATAGAGCTGGAAGAGACCTCAGAAGGTCATCAAGTCCAGCCCCCCTGTCCTAGGCAGGACCAATCCCAACTAAATCTACCCAGCTAGGGCTTTGTCAAGCCGAGACTTAAAAATCTTTACGGATGGAGACTCCACTACTTCCCTAGGTAACCCATTCCAGTGCTTCACCACTCTCCTAGTGAAATACTTTTTCCTAATATCCAACCTGGACCTGTCCCACTGCAACTTGAGACCACTGTTCCTTGTTCTGCCATCCGTGACTACTGAGAACAGCCTTTCTTCAGCATCTTTGGAACCTCCATTCAGGAAGTTGAAGGCTGCTATCAAATCCCCCTCACTCTTCGCTTCTGCAGACTAAACAGACCCAACTCCCTCAGCATCTCCTCGTAGGTCATATGCTCATTTTGGTTGCCCTCCACTGGACGCTCTCCAATGCGTCCACATCCTTTCTATAGTGGGGGGCCCAGAACTACACACAATACTCCAGATGTGGCCTTACAAGAGCTGAATAAAGGGGAATAATGACATCTCTGGATCTGCTGGCAATGTTCCTCCTTCTTGGCTAAGGTCACACTGTTGACTCATATCCAGCTTCTCATCCACTATAATCCCCAGGTCCTTTTCTGCACAACTGCTACTTAGCTGGTTGGTCCCCAGCCTGTAACAATGCTTGGGATTCTTCCGTCCCAAGTGCAGGACTCTGCACTTGTCCTTGTTGAACCTCATCAGATTTCTTGTGGCCCGATCCTCCAATTTGTCTAAGTCACTCTGGACCCTATCTCTGCCCTTGAGTGTATCTACCTCTCCCCCTAGCTTAGTGTCATCTGCAAACTTGCTGAGGTGCAATCCATCCCCTCATCCAGGTCATTAATAAAGATATTGAACAAAACCGGTCCTAGAACCGAACCTTGGGGCACTCCACTAGAAACCGACCGCCATCCTGACATCGAGCCGTTGATCACTACCTGCTGGGCCCGACCTTCTAGCCATCTTTCTATCCATCTTACCATCCATTTATCCAATCCACATTCCCTTAACTTGCTGGTAAAAATATTGTGGGAGACTATATCAGAAGCCTTGCTAAAGTCAAGGTATATCACATCCACTGACTTTCCCATGTCTACAGAGCCAGTTACCTCATTATAGAAGCTAATCAGATTGGCCAGGCATGACTTGCCCTTTGTGAATCCATGCTGACTATTCTTGATCACTTTCCCCTCTTCCAAGTGCCTCAAAATGGATTCCTTAAGGATCCCTTCCATGATTTTTCCAGGGACCAAGGTAAGACTGACTGGCCTATAGTTCCCTGCATTGTCCTTCTTCCCTTTTTTGAAGATGGGCACTACATTTCCCTTTTTCCAATCATCTGGGATCTCTCCTGATCTCCACGACTTTTCAAAGATAATGGCCAAAGGTTCCTCAATGACTTTTGCCAACTCCCTCAGTACCCTCGGATGCATTAAGTCCGGACCCATGGATTTGTGTATGTTTTGCTTTTCTAAATAGTTCCTATCCTGTCCTTTACCCACCAAGGGCTGTCCATCTTCATCCCATCTTGCATCACTTAGCGCATTAGTCTGGGAGCTGACCTTGTCCGTGAAGACAGAGTCAAAGAAAGCATTGAGTACTTCAGCTTTCCCCACGTCAGCTGTCACTAGGTTACCTCCTTCATCCAGTCGGGGCCCCACATTTGTATTAAATAATACAAATGATTTACCACTTTACCAATCTGCCAGTGTCTTGTGGTTATATAGTCATAAATGTTATCTCTAGTAAGATCGGACTCAATCAGATAGCATGATAATATTGGCTAAAATCTTTCTAGGCTGTCAGCTGCTCTAAAATCCCAACCAGTTGTTTATGCTTCAGAAAGGTTTCATCAGGCACAAAAGGCCTCAATCCTGCAACCTCTCTACACTTTAAGTCAATTTACTCTCCATGTGATCAGATCCTGCAGGTCAGTTTCTAATAATTTGTTCCTAGAATATTAGGAAGATAAACGGCAACTTAACCATTGCACATTTTTATCTGTCTTTGTACTAAGGCAGTTCATCTTTTGTAGTGAGGAAGGAGATTTTCCTCTAGATTTCTATGTGGTAAAATAACTATTTAACACACAACGACCTTTGGTATTTCCTTTGTTGATTATTAATCATTATATCATGCCACTCTATTTCACTGGTCAAAATATTTTAAATTAATTTTGCTCAATTTATAAAGTTTTTTTTTGTTGCACAACAGTTACAATATGAACATGTGTGTACTTGTGGTTCAGTAATTTTTCTGAGGTTTTAGTTCAAATTACCAAATACAATACAAAGAGTAGAGACACAGTTTGTACATCACTATTTACAGGTGTAACTGAATTGACTTGAATAGAATTACTTTTGATTTACCCTGGAGTACGTGTGTTCAGCTGCAGAAGCATGGCTAATAACAGCAGTGTAGATGCAGTAGCATGGGCTTCAGCAATACAACTAGGTCTCCAACACCCATAATGTGCTTGAATAGCTCATGCTGATATATAATTGCTATGTCTACACTGCTGTTTTTAGCCATTTTAAGTGGGGATGATCCACCTGAGCTGCAGTAACACCTTAGATTGCAGTACAGACATACTAAGTGAGGACAGAATTAGGGCCAAAAAAGTTGACCTTGCATTCTTTGGTCAGGCAAAATTGCCAGGAATTTAAATTTCTTTCCAGGCCCATCCAAAGATTTTGTGGGGTCCAAGCAGGGTCGGATTAAGACCTTTAGAGGCCCTAAGCACTGAAAAGATTATGGTGCCCGACCATATGTAATTCAACATAAAAACAATACTATACCGTAAAATAAAATTTTATTTTTTGAAATGACACAAAACTTACATGTATGCTGAAATTAAAATAGCTT
Organism: Rafetus swinhoei; assembly: GCA_019425775.1. NCBI lineage: Eukaryota > Metazoa > Chordata > Testudines > Trionychidae > Rafetus > Rafetus swinhoei. Next base: position 33,582,606 of record CM033428.1, on the reverse strand, counting down.
TTTTCTAGATTTTCTGATTGCAAAATTCTGGATAAATTCATCAAAGCTGACTCGACGAAGCATGTCCGCTTCCATACACAATAGGGAAAGTGAATCAAGTCTGTCCTGACACATTGTTCTCTGAGGGTTTTTTATTCTTTTCAGCTGAGAAAAAGAGTGTTCAACGGAGTTCTGATTTCTCCCATGATGACTACTTTGATGCTTTTTTTGAAATATCAAATTTTTTCAAAAAAAAAAATCTCTTTTTTTTTGGTGCCTCTGCTTTACTGGTGCCCTAAGCACGTGCTTAGTCTGCCTATTGGGTAATCCAGCCCTGGGTCCAAGGCAGCACGCTACGCCATGCAGCTGGGTGGCTCCCAGCCAGGGCAGCGAGTGAGCGGCTGGGCGGGTGGGCACTAGGCAGCACGGGACCTTGAAGGCACAGGGCCCAAGGCAACCATCTTGCTCACCTTGCTCTAATGTTGGGCCTGATTCTTTCCTCAGTATGAGGATTCAGGATGATGGTAAATAGAAAACATTTAACAGAAAGAAGAGTGCTGTAATAATTCTGATTGCTCTTTTTTAAAAAAAGTATTATTATGGGACCTGAGGAGTGTCAACTATTAATTTAGATTAAAAGGTGCAAATGATATTCAATATAACAAAAACTGTTTCATATAGACTCTGAAAACTGATCACACTGTATAAATGAAAGTTGTGCAAGCTAAAGAAGTGCTCTTAACTTACACACTTTGTGAGTAAAGCCAGAGCCAGCACAGCTCAAATGAACAGATACAAATGGATTCCAAAGAGCTTTATCTGCAAGAGAAAACTAAAAAGTAATCAAATTCTAGTGATCAACTAAAATGTGTTCTTTGTGCTGACATTGTCATAAAATTTGCATATACAAATATTGAAAATTAGAGAAATATCTGATTTTTTCATCCCTCATATGGCTGGGCGTGAGGCTATATTTTCAAAAAATTAGAAATGCAGTTGTGCATGTAATCTGGCATTGTGCTTTCAAATTTGATAATTGCACTTGCAAATGGACAAGCAAGCACTGAGCAGAAACTGCAGTGAATCGAAAATGTCTAAAATAGGACCTGTTAATATGGGAAAAAGGCCCCCACATGAACACACTTATTCCACATTAAGGGTGCCTTTGTGCAATTCAAGTTAATTCATGTTAGAAATGGATTAACTCAAACTGCAGGTATTCAGTGTGGAATAAAAACCACATGGTAAACTGGCGCAGATGGCTTTAAATTCACACCCACTCTACTTTGCATAAATTCTTCATGTAGACAACCCCTAAATCAACTGTGTAAGCTCTGTTCAGTGTAAATACATAGTCCTAAACGTGTGGCTCCAGGCCACACAATTAAAATAAATCAGCCCTTTCCACGGAATGGGTTTCAGGCCACAGTCAGTTTCGCCACCATATATAAGCAAACATACAGCTGTTTTGTGTGTGGGTATGGGTGTTTATTTTGTTTTGTTTTGTTTGGGCTTTTTCCAGCACACGTTGTGATTAATGTTATCTGAGAAATAACTATGTTGGATTGAAACATTAGGGTGTAAATAGCTCATTCCCTACATTATATGTATAATTAAAATGCATAGTTATCTTATGGCATTATTGTCTATTACATGGGTTTTTTCCAACTTCCACTGTAGCCTCTTTTATGGACCATTATCAGATACAGGATTTCAAACAAGATGGAAATTTTGTTTGGTCTAGTATGCCAACTGGCATATTGAGCATCATAATTATCAAAAATCAATCACAGCTATTGCAATTACAAAGTACATAAAATACAGAAAAACAAATGTCATCATATTGCATTACTTCACTTGTCAGATACTTCAATCTTTCTCATCGTCTATTCTGTTCAGATACCCATGGGCTTTGTCTACACTGCCAGTTTTTTCAGCAGAAAATATGCTAATGAGGAGCTCATTAGCCTGAGTCGTGATCTCATTAGCATAATTTCTGCTGTTTCTTTTTGCGCAAGGGATTTTTGCACAAAAAGAAGCAGTGTGGACAAAACCCCTGTTTTGCGCAAGATCCTTATGTCTGTCCTGGAGAGGCATAAGGATTGTGTGCAAAATGGGGTTTTTGCACACAAAAAACCCATGCACACTGCTTTTTTTGTGCAAAAACCCCTTGCGCAAAAAGAAACAGCAAAAAATACGCTAATGAGATTGTGACTTATGCTAATGAACCCCTCTATTGGCATATTTTCTGCTGAAAAAACTGGAAGTGTAGATGAAGCCATGGTGTCCTGATGGGATAAAATGACGATGATCATATCTGCAATATCTGGTGAAATACAATTCTCCTATAATTTATTAATCACCAAAAATCATTCAGTGGTTTCTCCATAGAGAAAGCCTCCCAAGGAATGGCACAAATCCTCTTATAGGGCTAGATCTTCATATGCAGTATTAGAGACTTTCTGTTGTAACCTGTGTGGCTAATTAAGGAACACCTCAAAATAAAGGTGATCATGCTGTGGCACTGAGCTGCCGTACAATTATATGCCACATATTCTCCTGCTGTGCCAGATGCCATTAAAAAAAGGCATAGTCAAGATAACCCTATGTTTTGTCAACCAGGCTTGGTTTTCAGCTATTTGTGGCTATTGCGGGCCAATGTAAGTACAGTAGACTTCCGATAATCCGGAACCTATGGGATTTAGGTGGTGCCGGATTATCAAATATGCTGGACTATCAGGAGGTACTATAAGCAGGTTATATATATACTGTATACATTATATACTGTATATAAAGTGTTCTTAACCCTTTTTATTGTACATACTGTATACAGTATACTGTAATGTTTTAGTTTTTTTAAGCCTTTTTTACCCTTTTTGCTCAGTTCAGCTGCTGCCGCTGTTACCTTCTGACTCATTTTTTGCCTAAGCTCACTCACTAGGCTCTTGCCATTTTGATGCCGGACTATCAGGAGTGCCGGACTATTGGATGCCGGACTATTGGAGTTTTACTGTATATTAGAAAGTCTTACACATCACAGATAGGAAGAAGCAAGCATGAATACACCTTTGCACATCACTCACAGTTCACTTTGGGAGCACCCAAGAATTTGCCTTACATATTTCTAACATGCACTGTTAATTAGTGATCTTTGATGTAGCTGAAATATGTGCAAAACCTCATTTGTAAAATCCACATCAAGCACCTCCAGATTGATGACATAAGCAAACCTAAAACAATACATTATTCCTTCCAAAGAAAAGGAACAATGCCAGTTACCTTTTTCAGATAGTAGTACAGGACTTAAAACTCATTGGATCAAATTCATCCCTGCTATATTTCCACTAACTTCAATGGAGTTATACCAGGGATGATTTAGATTCATTACATAAAATGAAATGCCAGTGTTTGCTCCAAACATTCATGTTTCTGAGATATGCCATTGCAAACTGTGAAAAACAGAGTGAAGACAAATTTTGAAAGATATCAGAATAGGACTCAATCAAGTTTTACAAAGAGGTTGCTGTCAGTTTCTCAAATACCAAACTAATTCGAATTTCAATAACATGCATGCATACGTGGTGTATGATAATTTGCCTCTGAAGCAATTAGCTCAAAAATTAGTGAGAATTTAACAAAAGGAGAATCTTTCTTCCACACTGTCTCTTTTTTAAAAATAAAAAATGAGAACAGTGAAGTAAAAGTAAAATCAGATCATCAGATCCTATATGTGGCCACAAACAATATAAACCTCTATATCCATCTCTGACAAGTCTTTTGAGGTCAAGTGTTACATGCCTATACTAGAATATTCGCTTATTGTGAGCTCCTTCAAAGTACTAACTCTCTTTTGCATTTTCTTAACACTCATGAAAGAATAATTTTATAAGAATATTCTGAACTGAGCAGTAAATTATTCAAGTAGATTATTATAAGTCTTTTTAAATAATCTTTCAGTTTACTAAGCATTCGACATTGAAGACTGTATTTGCAATGTGTCTAATTACATATAGATTCTTTCAATTTAAATTTAAATATACAGGCAGCTTGTATGATAAAAAACAGAAAACTGATTTTAAAATATAATTTTTTTTAAAAGCTCACAATCTCGATATGCATTACTGAATTCAAAATCTGGATTAATACAATAATTAAATTGACTCCTAAACATTTTTTTCTTTTCCCCAGGAAGCATAGCTGCCCATACATGAGCATATAACCTCTATTTGTGGAAAACATTTCTACAATTACAGCAATGGTCTTCTTGGTCAGCTAGACAACTACTTGGACTTCTAGAACTGTTCATGGATTTCATAGGGATAAAATATTAAAGGACTATCTTGCCCTTCTTGTCACAATTTCCTACTGTATTCTTGTAATCTGAAGAAAATATTTGTATGTATTTATTCCTTAAAGAATTAAATATTGTCCAAATATGTCTAAAACAGGATCAGAGGGAATGCAGCAGGAATTTTGTTCCATTTCTGCAGAACATTTATTGAGCAGCTAAGATTTTATGGAACTGATTTTCAACAGGGATGCAACCTGGACACAACTATTCTCACTTATCACTGCTGAAATGAGGAAAAGAAAAAGTAGTAACACTTTCCTTTCTCTGGAACTCTAATAAATTGAGACTAATTAAAATATTTTTTTCTTTATAATTATCTAATTTCTGCCACTATCAAATTATCACAGTGGTTGAATGCAAAGGAGAATGGAAGCATTTCTGAAAATTCTTGGGATATGGACCTATTGTTTTGTTGAACTTTTTGATCTATGAATCTAATACTCCACAAAAATGTATATATTATTTATCATTTTATAACTGGGTTTTCATTCCTCTATATTTTAATATATTTATAATATAATATATAATATAATATATAAAGAAATGCATACAGACACATAAAAGACTACACTGTTCAGCTAATTAAATTAGTTCAAAATTAGAATCAATGTGTTTCACAAATCATTTTATGTATGTTTTATTTAAGGGAAAAATCACAAATTCCAGATATTGCAAGTAAAACTACTCGCCTTGTAACTGATATAGATGAACATTTTACAAATGTAAATAAGCAATTATCTCACAACTAAAGAAATAAACAGCATTAATTTTTGTAAATTAAAGTAAGTGAATAACAAGACAAATCCCAAGAGGATGAAATGTATTCATTCAAGATTATTTGTAGAATGCTTACGCAGGATAACAGACTAAAAGCCTGATCTTGTACTCAAATCAATGGCAAAACTCCTTCTATAATTGTTATGCTATTATTGTTCCTACAATTACTTAAATTAACAAATTATCTTACAGACAACTGAAACTTTAAAAAGATATTGTTACTGATAGAGAAACAGGCTCTGAAGGAACACTATGCAGTAATATAGTTGATTACAACCCCTTCTCCTAATTTGTGACTAAAAATAAACATTTAAATCCTAATAAGCTACCTGCTTTATTTACCTTTGCCACCCCTCTCTCATATGCACCTACTTGAAAACTAAAAAGAAATATATGAAATTAAAACATTTTGGCTGGCATATTAATACGGTCACTTTGGCACAGGCCCTACAACGGGTTCTTTTCAAAGCCAACAGGCACAAAAGAAAAACTAATTTAACACACAATCCTATTTCAACTGTACTCAACTACACCAGCTCTTCTTTAAAGCCCAATCTAGTTTTCAAACTTTTACACCTCATGTCAGCTAAAGAACTTCAATAGCTCTCTTCTTTGAGGTCCTAATAGATAAATCTGTTCCTTTAACAAATTTGCAAAGCTATCTATAATGATCACAGCAGTGTCATTAAGAAATAAAGAAAACTATTTAACAAAAACTGAAAAAAAATTATTGCCAAGTTTGACACGTTTTAAAACTAACGATTCAGTAGCCATTTGCCATCTGACCTTCATTAGAATTTTTTCATTATCACATTGCAAAATCTATTACATTACTGACTGAAGCTATTAGTCACAAGAAAACCGCTGCAGTATTCCCCAAACCAGGGAATCGTTATCATTAATATTTCAAAGGACAGCATTAAAAGAGACAACATTCAATATTTTACTCTCTAATTCTACAGTAATTTATATTATAAAAGCACCTATGAAGGTTAAACCAGGCTGAATATAATTGGCTGAACGTTCTGAAAGATGTTTTGCAAAAAAGATGTAATTATATGCAATGGGGACTCCAACAAACGGCTCCATTGCACTAATGAAGTGTAGGGAAGGGAAGTAAACATATTTATCTATTTAAAAACTTCTGTGATGGTGGAAAGAGCTCCAAAGGCATGGAGACAGGTTATTCCTGACTAGATACCACAGCATGGGCTTCTGTCTTATTCGTCATGCTCTTCTATAGTGTGCTGTGGATTTGGTACCTCAGCAATTATTTCAGTTCTATCACCTCCTCTTCATAGTATTCCTTACTGGCAAGTAAAACATGGGTTGCTCCTCTGTGCCTGTTCCTACACCCCTGTAGTGATGGCTTGTGAAAAAAGAACATGCCTGCCCGGTCTTCTTTTTGTTATTGAAGTTGCTCCCATGAACTATTTGGGCAAGCATTCGTATGGTTGTGATTTACACTTTCTGATGGTCTACAGCATCTTGTCCCTCACCGACATGGTTATAACTTCAGATGGGGAACTACAGGTCCTCTGTGTGCATCATGAGTCTACCAAATTTACAGAACTACTTGGAAAAAGCACAATTTTCATTGTAGTGCTATGTGCTTTCCAAACACCAACCTTGACATAGCCCAAGCCTCAAAGAGTTTACAGACTGAAGAAATAAAGATAGCTGAAGAAAAGGGACACAGCATACAAGCTCTGCGATCAACGTGATTATGTGTAAACAGTGTAACAGTTACAAATTTGCTGATTTTTAAGTTAAACATGCTAGAGTCACTTAGGGTATGTCTACACAGCAAAGTTATCTCGAAATAACAGCTGTTATTTCAAAATAACTTTACAAGCATCTACACAGCCAAACTGCTATTTCGAAATTAAATCGAAATAGCAGAGCGCTTATTTCGAATTTGGTAAACGTCATTCTACGAGGAATAACGCCTAATTCGAAATAGCTAATTCGAAATAAGTGCTGGGTAGACACTTATTTCGAAATAGGGGCCTCCAGCCTTCCCAGGAGCTCTGGTGGCCACTCTCTCTCCTTCCCCCACTCCCCGGAGCCCTTAAAGGGGTAGACTCTGGCCACAGTGCCTGTGCCAGCTCCAAGCCTGACAGCCCAGAGTCAGCAGTCACTGCCCCTGACCCAGTGGCCCCAAAACATAAGCCAGCAAGCCACTGGCAGCCAGCCCTCCACCGCTCCCCCGGAGCAGTCTGCCAGCTCCCAGGAGCCTGCCAGGGTCCGGAGAAGGTGGGCGTCTTCCTGGTCCAGGGCGGAGATCATGGACCTTATTCAGGTTTGGGGGGGATGCCCCCAACGTCCATGATCTCCGCACTAGATGGAGAACGCGGCCGTCTATGACAGGATAGCTGCCAGCCTGGCCACCAAAGGTCACATGCGAACCCAGGAGCAGGTTTGCATGACAATCAAGTCGGTCCAGCGAAACGCATTTTGTGTGTAGATGCGTTATTTCGAAATAACTATTTCTAAATAAGATATTTTGAAATAACACTGTAGTGTAGACGTACCCTTATCCTCTCTCCACCCGTCAATCCCCCTTGCTGCCCCCTTCCGTCCCTTGCACCAGTCAGTTCTCTTGTCCTCCACCGTTCCCCTCACTGAAATGCTTCCTCTACCAGAGCAGTTCAACATAAGAATAAATTAAATACATAAGCTTCAGGCCAAATTTTCTGCTATAAACTGGAGCAGCTACATTTTTCCAAAGAGTAGCACCAGTTTATGCCAGTGCAGAATCTGGCCTATAGTGACTTATTTTCTTGTAGCGGTTACAGGGTATTAAAGAGGGTTTTCAAGTGAGAAGAACATTGTGTATTCATGGAACCACTCAGAAAGGGTGCACTGTGTGCAAGAGAGACATGGAATAAAGTACTGAAGCAGCTATGGAAGAAACACACACATGAGATGACAAAGTAGCATCACTAGCGGAGAAGTGACAATTAGAACAATGCAAGATGTGTAAAGAGGGGCTGCTGGGTGAGGTCTAAGGGCGTGGACAAGAAATTTAAATCTTATGCTGAGAAGACAGGGAAGAGATGGAGGTATTTAAAGGACTGGGGATATGTGGTAAGGAACATTATCTTTGTGGCTGAGTTTCACGTGGTCTGAAGGAGCTATGTGTGTACTGGAGAAGCCAATGAGGAGGAAGTTAAAACAATCAAGACAGCAAACCCTGGGTGAGAGTTTTAGCTGTATGGACACAAAACAAACTGGTCTAGGCAAACCATGAATGAAGAAGCTATGGACAACCAATGAAATTCTTGATGAGATCTTAGGCAGTGAAAACACAGAAATCTTTATCCTGTGACAATCTCTAATGGCCAGCAAATAATGGTCATTTGAGAAATAAACTGTTGAAGAAAAATGGATGGCATTAAAGTAAAACATTTTCTGTTCCCTAACACTGGATGCCACAAGATATCTCTACAGAGAGATCTGTTTTCTTGAAACAAAAATAATAGTTGAACTTATATCACAGGACAGAACCTAATTTTCAATAAAGTCCTTTGGTAGTTTATGTAATTGTCAGGCAGTCCTAGCGTATATCCCAACTCCCACTAAAGTCAATATGAGTCTTTCCATTGACTTTCTCACAGGCATTGAACCAGATTCTTGACGAGGGCCAACTTGATATCAGAGGCTCTCTCTGACATCTTATTTAGAGGAGTGAACAGAGATTTATCCTTGATATCCTTATCCCAGTAATAAATCGAGTCCCATTGTTTCATGTGAACACACAAACATCACTGTAGTTTCAATGTTTCTGAGGCTTAATGACATGTGTTCTCACGATTACACTGAATTTGCTCTTGTGTAACTGAGAACATAATATTATCCATGATATTTTGAAAAGTGGCTAGTAAGCAGGATGCATAATTACTGTGTACAGTAAAACTCCAATAGTCCGGCATCCAATAGTCGGGCACTCCTGATAGTCCGGCATCAAAATGGCAAGAGCCTAGTGAGTGAGCTTAGGCAAAAAATGAGTCAGAAGGTAACAGCGGCAGCAGCTGAACTGAGCAAAAAGGGTAAAAAAGGCTTAAAAAAACTAAAACATTACAGTATACTGCATACAGTATGTACAATAAAAAGGGTTAAGAACACTTTATATACAGTATATAATGTATACAGTATATATATAACCTGCTTATAGTACCTCCTGATAGTCTGGCATATTTGATAATCCAGCACCACCTAAATCCCATAGGTTCCGGATTATCGGAAGTCTACTGTATTTCAAATGTAGTGTAATTTAATTTATTACAAAAGCTCCTGTGCATATTAAGGTGAAATGCACAGGGATGGCCTTACCATGAGGCAAATTGAGGCGGCCGCCTCAGGTGCCAGACTGTGGGAGGGTGTCACTAGGACCCAGAGCGTAGAAAATTGTGTCTGCTGCTGGTGCATATGTATTCTCTCTGCAGTACCAAGACAGGAGTAGAACAGGAAGAAGGCAGAATTGAGATCTTTCAAAGTTTTGGCCCAAGTGAGGGGCCATGGGGGCATCATTTGAGCTCCCCGCCTCAGGTGCCAAAATGTTGTGGGCCAGCCCTGGAAATGCAGGGGATAAGATAGCTTTATTATAGAACCTATTTATCCAAAATTAAACATTGTATTTTTTTCTTCTTTACTGCTAAAAGATTATCAAATGTCTATCATCTTCCAAAAGCATTTTCTAATTGAAATATTTCCATATACATTTAGTACTCGGGGATGATGCAGTATTGGCACCCTTGACAGAACTGTCTTTCCACAGGACTGATACAGAGCAGACAACAGTTCCTCTTCCCTATACCACTCTGTCAATATGCCTTAACCCTGAGACAGAGTGGAAGGGTAGTTTAAGTTACTGATGATTCATCCAGCAGTCTCTCTGCGGAGACCACTGTGACTGTACATATTGTAATGGAGAGAGACATTTAACCAATATGAAATGAAGAAAAGAGTCAACTTCACTGACACCCAGTGTTGGGCCAGATGCCCCTCTCCTTCTTGTGGTACAGAGGGATGGAAAACCACATATTTGAGGTAAAAGAGAGGTCTCTGATGTTTTAAGAGAAGGAAGTGACAGCCTGCACATACCCAGGAATATGTGGGGTGAGGAGAATTCTGTGCCTCTGTGCAGTTCATAGACCATATCACCGCTCCAGTCTGTGTGACCATTAATCTCCAAGGTCCAAGAGGAGGACAGTTTCTCATTGCATTAAATTAGCCCTTATAGTGGGCTTCCCAATATAAGGAGAAAAGTTGTTTCTTTGTTTTTCATGGGGAAAAATATACAGATTCAGCAATGAGCAAGGAGACGTGTTCTATAACTGCTAAGCACGGAAGATGGAAATGTCTAAAGTCTTTCGACAATAATCACAGTGAAAATAAGTCATGTCATTTTATATAGCTTTTAGCTATAATCTCTTGGTAATAGACACAAACAAGATATCATACAGAGGGAGGAAAAGCATTGAGCACACATCCTAGTTCAATGAACAAGATAAATAATAAACTACAAAAACCAAATTACTACTGTAGCTCTTTTCCCATCAATGTCAAGCCTTTTTTGTAGGAAAATAAATGTTATCCACTGACACAGATCCTTTGCAGGATCATGGCCTGAATTTGTGCATCAACTTACAGTTCAATGTGATTAGAAAAAGATTTAAAAACCCTTACACATGGGTTCCTGAACAGCAGACACATATAGGGATTCCTTAGCGCAATGGGAGTTCAGCACAAACAGTGAGAGGATTAGGCCCCAAAGTATTTAAAAAACTGCACACAAAATACTGACTATTGGGGTTGGTCGTACAGTCCTTGATTAAGCAAAACTCCTATTGAAAATGTGGCTGTAAATCTGCAGCTGTACCCAGCTCATGCTTAGTGTGGCTGAAGGGGCTGTATATAAGGAAAATGACTTTACTCCGCCTTTCAGCAGTTCCAGTCCTGTGTCCAGACAAACTGAATTCCACAAGGTTACCCTAGCTTGCACTGGCTAAAAGAGTTCCCTGGGAATTGTTTGGCTACCACAGGATTGACTCTAGCCCCTGTTGTGTCCTTTCTGTGGCCCTGAATGCCCCTTGCACAGCGATAGGGAGTAGGTGGCTGAATGGTGACTATGTAGCTGACCAAATGCTGCTAAGGGAATCCCCATCTTTAAGTCTATTTGCACTGCATGAAGTACAAGAAAAGGACATACCCTACACCAAGGAGTTAGCTTACAATGTTAACATCAACAGTTGTGCTCAAGTAATGACTGTGGACAAGCAGCGTTTGTTTGTTTAAGTTATGAAAAGTAGCTACTGCATGCAAAGTCCACTGAAATCAATCGAAAACCTCTCATTGATTCAGTGGCCTTTGGATTAGGCTCCCGAGCAGGGATTTTGTTATTGATTTTTTTTAATATCTTGTTCTGCTGTGCTGACATTAAGCATCAATAAGCTACTGAGTCTAACTGTAGAACTATTAAACATTTCATTAGAAAAGTGAAAATGAAATCTGACGGAAGCCAAAATTCTATGTTTCTAAATCATCTCATTTCAGATTAATTAATTAAATAAGGCAGTAGATGGAGGATAGTAAGGAAATCCTGTTCTTATAAAGTCTTCCTCATGTGAGTGGTTATAACATGGACTTCAATGGGACTCCTACTGTGAACAAGGATACTTACAGCTTCAAGCCCTAACATTCAGCCTTGGTTAATCCATGCTTAATTTATCCAGATGACCAAGTGTTGCTCTTCTGAAGATTTAAGGCTAACCTGTTTTATAGCAAGCACAGCTAGTATAATCATCTCTTTTTTAATCTGCAAATAATATAAAAGTAGACTTTTAACTCACTTAGATTACCCAAGTCTGATTATATATATAGTTATATATTGAATTCTAAAGTTTAGAATGTGGTTTTACCAGACACTGTCAAATTAGGAAGGATAATATGACAGAGTACTGCAATAATTGCAGATGCCTGAAACTTTTGGAGTACAGAAGCAGCATCCGAAAGCAACATAAAGGAGTGACAATTGTTAGCACCTTTTTACAGGATGAAACATACACTGATCCCCAATGCCAGTACCCTCCTTTTAAGAGATGTGGAATGAGGCCTGGCCATATTTATGTCCTCATCATGCCACCTCTGGTTTTTGGCACCATAAGAAGCTCTGTGAATTTTTTACTTCATGCACTCTGGGAGGACAAGTACCACGATTCTGACTTCCCCAGAAGAGTTGGGGAAGTGGAAGGGACATGTAGAAAGCTCACGAGCTCTCCTTCCCCTCCCTCCACCCCTGATCCCATGCACCATGCATGAACAGCCCAAAATTGGCCTTACTGAATGGAGATCGCAAAGATACATCAGCACTCTGTGTCAGGTGCATACATCATGACAACCCAACCATAGGAATGTTTACACCTTGTTAAACTTTTAGCAAGACAATGAAGGCTAGAGGAAGTAAAGAATATTGGTAAGTGTCCAGGGAGTGCTTAGGGTTTCTGTGCAGGAAACTGAGATACCTATTAGGTGGTATATGTTTTGGAGGTCTTAAGGAGAGTGGGGCAGCGATTTCTTCCCTTCAAAAAATACTGCATACAAAGAAAGCCATTGTAAACCTGGAAACAGAAAAGCGATCTGAATTGGAGGGGCCCCTTTGGTTAGTTAGGGATAAACATAAGAATGACTAATACTGGGTCAGTCCAGCTAGCCCAATATCCTGTTTGCCGACAGTGGCCAATACCAGTTGCCCCAGAGGGAGGGAACACAACAGGCAATCATCACATGATCCCTCCCCTGTCATCTATTTTCAGACAAGCAGAGGCTAGAGACACCATTCCTACCCATCGGGGCTAATAGCCATTGATGGACCTAACCTCCATGAATTTATCTAGCTCTTTTTTGAACCCTATTAAAGTCCTAGTCTTCACAACATCCTCTGACAAGGAGTTCCACAGGTTGACTGTGCGCTGAGTACAGAAAAACGTCCTTTTGTTTTAAAACAAACCTGCTGCCTATTAATTTCATTTCCTGACCCCTAGCTCTTACATTGTGGAAATAAGTAAATAACTTTTCCTTATTCACTTTTTCCACACCAGATGGAATTTGGGTTAGATAATTAGAACCTCTGGAATGGATGCTCATTCCACTGGGGACTTGCCTTTTTTCAAGCAATCTCCCTTTTGCCACTTTTTCTTTCCAGCAATGGCCTCAGTGAGAAGGGAAGGAAGGATCTCTCGCTTGTTAGCAATAAACACCTGCAGCTGGCCTAAGAGAGCTGGCTTGGGCTATGGTGCAATAACATTGTAGTATAGATGTTCAGGCTCTGGTACCTTCCCCTCACATGGTGTCCCACAGCCCAAATATCTGCACTACAACTGTATAGCCTCATGAGCCTGAGTGAATTGACATGAGCCAGCATAAATGTTGTAGTGCAGTATAGATGTGCTCTCCAGTCCAATTGACCAAGGAGGATTACTGCTAGGATGAGCTTCTCCCCTCCCCGGTGCTGTTGTGGGGAGGGAGGGACACTGATGCAGGATGCATGGTTAAGATCTTATAAATGCTTACCCAGTTAGCTGGAGTGTAGCACTGGTGCATGCAGGAGCACTGGAAACACCTCTGGCAGGGAAAAGGGGAAGTGAGAGGGTGGGAAAAGTTTGCCATTTTGAAGTCTGCTCTTCTGAAGTCCAGGGTGTGTATTTTGCAACTCTCCTTTCTTCCTTTGGTCAGGATCCTGAAATTGACCATCCCATGATCACTGCTTCCCAGGTTGCCACCCACATCTACTTCCCCTACTAGTTCCTCCCTGTTTGTGAGCAGCAGGTCAAGCTACGCATGGTCCTTGCTTGGTTCCTTCAGCACTTGTACCAGGAAGTTGCCCCCTATACTCTCCAAAATCTTCCTGAATTGTCTGTGCTGAATTGGTCTCCCAACAGATGTCAGGGAGATTAAAGTCCCCCATAAGAACCATGGCCTGCGATCTGGAAGTTTCTGTTAGTTGTGTGAAGAAGCCTCATCCAGCACATCCACCTATTCTGGTGGTCTACAGTAAACACCAACCACAACATTATCCCTGTTGCTCCAGCCTCTAAACTTAACCCAAAGACTCTCAACAAGCTTTTATCCCACTTTTTATTGGCGCTCTGAGCAGTCATATTGTTCTTTTACATAACTGTAACGGATAGACAGTATATAACTAGATGATATTACCATTTGCCCACTCCCAGTTTGCCCACCTAAGGATAAATTCATAATTGTATACTGTGCTGCTTGTTGCTAAAATAATCTCACAATTGTATCCCTGTTTGGGATAGCTACTAGATTATTAATGCCCTTCAATGAACATGAAAGTAATCAATTTCTTACTTTGTGGCATGAACTGCCAATGAATTCTATGAGAGAGAATCTATATAAAGCAGCACCTATCAACCTTTCCAGACTACTTTACCCCTTTCAAGACTCTGATTAAGACGCAATTATGTCTTGCATACCCAAGTTTCACTTAAAAACTTACAAAATCAGACATAAAAATTCAAGTGTCACAGCACTCTACTTCTGAAAAATTGCTTACTTTCTTATGTTTTCCATATAATTATAAAATAAATCAATTGGAATATAAATACACTTACATTTCAGTGTATAGTATGCAGAACAGTATAAATCATTGTGTACAACATTTTGGTTTATAATGACTTTGCTAGTGCTTTTTATGTAATCTGTTGTAAACCTAGGCAAATATCAGGATGAGTAGATGTAGCCCTGGAAGACTTCTGTGTACCCCCACAGGTACGCATACCCCTGGGTTGAGAACCACTGATACAAAATATTTATTTATATTTCACAATCATGCGCTTAGAGGACAAGGCGTTTATCCAAAAAATCTATTTGGTAGTGACTCAGTCAGCAAGGTGAATTTACAAGAACCTATTTGAACCTCAACAACATTATAGGTTCTCACTACAGACCAATAACGTGAGACAAAAATCCTCATGTGGATTAAGTGACAAAGTATTGCAAAAATCATTTCATTTTAGAGCATGTTGCTTTGACAAGCCAACTAAATAAAAGCTATAATTTTGAATAAGAATAGAAACACAGAGCTCTTTAAGTCTACAGAGGCCACTGGTGCACAAAGATATTATTTGATATGGTTGAAGCAGTTTGATTATGTGATACAAAGTCATTTTGTACCTTGCTTCCTATATACTGTACAGTATGTCCAAGTCTACTATGCATGAATTGCATTGCACTTTCAGAAAGAAGAGTGATGATGAATCAATAATAATTGGTATAAAAACTTCAGTGATATGAACAAAAGGTCAAAAGAGACAGATCAACTCTGTGTATATTTGTTCTAAATGAGAATGGTTTATTTCTTGTAGTACTGGCACAGGCATTATATAAAATTGCATTTCTAAACAGTTAAGGCCTTTTTAATCGTAAGTGGGATATACTCTAACTAAAAATCTGTAAAACACTCACCCATGAAATATTTTTTCCTACAAGTCACAATTGAAATATCCCGTATCAAACATTTAAAACAGATATGAACTTTAGTTATACTTTGAGACGAAGTTCTTTTCTAATGGACCCTGGCAGCAGAACATGTCCTTTCCTGTCCACTGGAAAGGTTTTCAAAAGCAAACTACATGCAGTAGAAATTACAATTTAAGGGACTGAACTTGAAACCCTTACTCACATGATTAAATATGTTCTTCACTTATACTACTGTAGTGAGTGAATTTTGTTCACAGGAGTAAGGGTCACAGGATTAAGCTCTTAATAAGCCATTTCAAACAAACAATGTATAAATATGGGTATTGGTTTTCCAAGATCAGTTAATTGACTTGAGTGGTCTAACAGCCGCTTCAGCTTTGTCTCCATTTAATCTGACCTTCATTTTAATTTGACCTCTCAGATCAAAATGTCTAGATATTTGACCCTGAATGAACTAAATCAACACTCTCCTTTTGTATTACTCTGAATAATTTTAAGCACAAAAATACTGTTATTCCACACACAGTTTGAAACTACAACATATTTATACCATGCATATATTTTTTTCTTGGATTTCAGAAGTCAAAATGATAATATTTGACAAAAGAATCTCACATCCATTACCATAATATGTCAAGTACCCATAGAATCTCCACGCTGTTCCAAATAAAAAAGTGAATCCTAACAAGCCAGACAAATGTGATTGTCAGTCCCCTCAAATCAATACTCCTGGAATATCAGCTTTTCTCTTGGTGGCCTAACAATTGCTAGTACCTCTTCTCTGTTTCCGCACGTAACTTTCTGACTTTTAGCAGGAGATACTCAAATACAAAATATAGGTCAAGCTGATTAAGAGAGAACATCCTCCATGTGATGCTCACATGTGAAATTGCACCAAACTGCACAGTGTGGGTGTAAATGAAAGAAAAAGGCAATCATAGTAATTTTCATTACCCAAGTCAGAAATAAGCATTCAGAGTTTAAAAAAGGCTAAAATTACTTTATAACTAATCATCGCACCAATATAAGTCATTTTAAAATAAACAGAATACAAACACAGATAAGTTACCTGGACTAATCCTTTTTTTATGCTGAATAAGTGTGTTTAATATTTTAACAAAATAATACACTGGGCTTTTAGAAGTTTCCAGGAAACTAAGAACCTCGGCAATAAAAGATTATATTTCTAAATCAATTAAAGACTAGATTTCACAATTTAATTTTAGATTCCCAAACTCAGTCCAATGCAGAGTAATATAAATATATTTATACTCTGATTTTATTCCTCTCACCACATGGACCAAGCTAGATTAGTCTTTGACCTGGTCAGTCATTTGCACTTGTGCCCAGGCACAAGCAATTAATTTAATTATTTAAATGATGCAGATTCACAGCCTGAAAAATACTGTGTGTGTTGGGTTTTTTAAATTATTATTATTTTATAATGGAAACAGTCCCAAAGAAGCAGTATTGGAAGCAAAGCTTTTTTTAGAACCAGCATCTTCTAGGAGAACTCTTCTTTCCTTGCCACCTAGCCAGGAAAAGCTTCGCTGGAATACACCTCTGATTTTTATAAATGGAAGGACTTACCTCTTTATTTTATTAAATTAATAAATGTAAGGAGTTCATGGAAATATTTAAAATTAGCAATATGTCAGGCTTATGAGTATTGTAATGACTTTTGCATTCTTTCTATACAAGAGTTGAGATGAAATGCAATGAACCACTTTATATCAAACACTAAAGAGAGATTAATGTGTTTCTCTCTATGAATTCTGTCTAGAATTTAAAGAAAAGATTTAAAATCACATACCAAAATTAACTGGTAAATTTGCATAGTGATTTGGAACTATGTTTTCTTTTTTTAAAAAGAACAGCATTAACTGGTGATTTAATTTCCATTTTTCTGATTATTCAGTAACTTCCACATTTACATTACACCTTTCAAATCTATGGAGTTTTTAAAAAGTTTCCTTCAGCATTATATAAGGTGGTCTTCTACTACACGTACTGTCTGACAACTTGTATCTTAGGCAGCAGAAACAATGCCAAATAACGGCTGCAATGATTTTACTTCTAGACTTTTACTCCAATATTAAGTATCTGATTTTTTTTTAGATGTTTAGTTTGAACACCTTAAGATGACAATATCTAAGTACTGCAAATGTAGCCTACTTTAACAGAGTCTCTCTAAAATCTGATAATGTACTCTTAGGAACCATTATATCAGCTATGTTCTACATGTAATTGGGTTTGCAAAAATTTTAGAGTTATAAATAGAAGTTTTCTTGTGATACTGCTGTCTTGCCATTACATATTGACCCACCATGATTTTTATTTATCTATGTCCCTTCTCTCCACCCCCATGACCTGTAGTGAGTGGGGGTGGAGGAAAATATGAATGAAATGCTAAAACTAATTTGAATCTTATTGTTATTTAAGTAGTATACATTTACCTAAAACAAATAGTATGTAAAAATGTGTCTTCTAATATTTTTTTTAAAAATCCTGGCATCAAGAATTTAAGAAGAAGTATTACTGTGAAGTAAAAGAAGAGTTAAAAGAGTTCCATTTGCATTCATTGGGCTGGCTAATTTAAATTTCATTGTGTGTATACAAGAAACAGAAACAAAAAAATCTCGTCAAACTGTCACTCCATGTAAGGTCTAACCAGGTCTTTGGTGTGGCGTTAGGAAATGTACATTGTCTCAGCAATGTGGGGAATACAATGCCACCAATCTCTCTCCCTCCACAGCCCTGAATTTATTATTAAGTACAATTGAGCAACAGCTCAATCACTGGACTGTTGATGATGCACTAAAGCACTTCTGTGTTTATCATCTTTACAAGCAACATGAGTAGCGGTGTCCTTTATTGCCTCCTGCAAAGCTGCAGCAATGATGCAAAACAGCTTTTTTTTTTTTTTTTTTTTTTTAATTCCCTTTTGGAATACAAATGCCTCCTTTCCCGATTTCTAACCAACATGCCCTGTGCCCATGATAGTTTCTAAACCACCGATACCTTTCTGCTCTGTTGGTAACAACTGAAAGAAAATTGCGCTTGAATCGGTGGGAGGGGGGCACCAAACAAACCTAAAAATCACAAAGACAACATTTAAACACTTGGGGAAAATATCTCAACAAGCGGAGATGAAAATTAATGGGCAGGAAAGCAGCAGGGAAATAAGCGACGATCTCTCCCGGCTCCCTGGAACTCGTGCAACTAATGACCTCTCCAAGTGCTGAATTAAAAGGTTCCAGGAGACAAACCGCTCGCAGTCTGGTTATGAGACATACCAGAAGTTGTCAACTGTGCTAACACAATTAAAGAAGAGACACAAGAAAGGGAGAGAGAGCGCGAGACAGTGTTGCAGATTAGGCGCTGTGTTGCAGAATGAAAAGCAAGAGCAAAAAGCCTTAAGCATGTAGCCAAATAAGAAGTGAAGAGCATTTACCAGCAGCAGCAGCAGCAGCAGCAGGTTGAGCAGCCTGAGTCCCTCACACCATCTCTGGGTGATAACTTAACCCAGTGTTCAGCATCCGCGCGGATTCCTTCACTGAGGGGGGGCTAGGGCACCTCTAGGGAGAGACGGTGCAATATCCCAGCGCGCCCCGCCAGCCTCCTCCCCACAGCGCCTGCCTCCTGAGAGCTGCGCCTCCGCGACGGACTGAGCCGCGGCTGCTGCCTGCGAGCTACCCAAGCAGCTCAGTGCCAGCTGCTCTCTGAATCCAGCCCGGCAGACACCAGGTTGCACGAGCCCCTGAATGGGGGGCGCGAGCCAATCCCGGGCTCGGCAGCAGGCAGGCAGCGCGCGCGCAGGGGCACCGTGCACAGGCACGGCCGGGAGGCGGCGGCGGCTGCAGCAAGCGCAAGCGGCGGCCGCCTCTGGGGTGCCTCGGCTGGGTGCGCCCGAGGCGAGGCCGGGCGCGAGCACCAGGCCTGCCGCGCTTTGCCGTCACGCCGCTACCGAGCCGCCGAGCTTTGGTGCGGCGTGTTCACGGGGCCGGGGTTTGCTGGTGGCGCTGCGTTCCCGGCTGCTCGCATTTCGCCAGCTGCAAACCCGCCGCTGAGCTGCTGGGTGCTCACTGGGGGGATGCACCGGCAGATCGCCCAAGCCGAGCGAGCGGGGGCGGAGGGCGCTAGCCTAAGGGCCGCGTGGGGAAGGGGAAAGCCAGGCGCCGGCTGGAATGGCCCGTCAGCGCTGAGCCTGCCCGTGGCTGGGGGAGAGGGCCAGGACGCCCACAGCAGGCAGGCACGCTGCAAGGGCTGCCCTCCCTTCAGCGCCTTGCCTAAACGTATTGGGTGCTCAGTTTCATCTGCGGCCTAAACAGCCGGGCTGGTGGGGAAGTTAATAGAAGAACCTGCAGGAGGATCCCCAAAGGTTGTAGGGCAGCCTTGGGAATACTCTTAAGTCTGGAGCCCAACTCTCCTTTCTGTTATAGGAACAGCTGTCTAATTCTAGAACCATACACACCTTTATGTGGCACTCCTTTTTCTCCCCCTTCAGTCTCCACTACTTTGTGAACTCCCTGGGAGCACAGAGTATGGCACGTACACGAGGGCCCCACAGAAACTGAAGCTTTATTGATATACTGTTCCCAATTTTGTATAGGAGATAGGACAAATAGTGTTTATTTGCTTTGCATTAATTATATGTATGACATAGAGATGGTTGGTTTCATTTTTTCATGTAATAATACTAAAATTTTAATCTGAGAACTGCCCCAGACTAGCTTGCCCCCGGTTGGAAATGTAAGGATTCTTGAGCAAAGCAGCATATGGCATTCAGAAGCCCAGAACACCTCTTGTGATGTCAAAGAAACCCATTGGGATTTAATAGAATTTGGGTGTAGTGAGTTCAGTAACTATAGCACACTGAAGGACAAAATGAGAGCAATTTCTTCACAGTGGTTGTCATTAGTCCAAGCACATGGCCCCAGCCCTCTTATATCTCTCTTGCAGGGATGCACCATTGTGGCCCAGCCTTAGCTTTGAAACAACTCAGTGCATAGCCTATCTAATCATATTTCTATGTTAGAAATAGTGGAGCTTTAGGGAAGTTGAGGCCATAGACTGTGGGTTGTGTTTTGTTAGTCTTTAAGGTGCTACTAGACTACTTGTTGGTTTTTAAGTTTTTTCTGTTTCTTCTGCTTGGAAGACTTAGGCCAGGTTTACACTAGAAGCCTATACTGGTATAATTACATTGCTTAGGGGTGTGAAAAATCCACACACCTGAGCTACATACTTATACCAACTACCCCACTCCCCATGAAGACAGTGGTATGTAGGTGGGAGAGCTTCTCCCATTAACATAATCTATTGTCCTGAGAGATGGTAGCTAACTACACCAAGGCTACGTTTACACTGCAGGCTTCTTGCGCAAGAAGCTTTTTGCAGACGAGATCTTCCGCTAAAACTTCTTGTGCAAGAGTGCATCCACACTACAAAAGTGCATCGCAAAAGCGATGCACTTTTGTGCAAGAGCATCCAGACTGCATGGACACTCTCTCGCAAGAAATCTCTGATTACCATTAACAGAATGGCCACCAGGGCACCTGTGCTTGTTTCGACAGGGGTTGTTTTTTTCTGCAAAAACAGCCTGTTTGCCATCCACACACACTTTTTTGCACGAGAGCTCTTGTGCAAAAAGGAGTTATTCCTTGCAAAAGGAGGAATACCTATACCGCAAAAAGCCCTCTGTTTTGTTGATTCACTGTAAATTTACTTGCAAAAAAACGTGCTTGAGGTGGGGATGCTGCACGGGTTTTTTTACACAAAAATGGACATTTTTGCACAAAAACCCTGTAGTGTAGACACAGCCTAACTGGAGAAGCTCTTTTGTTGATGTACCAGTTACTTCACTAAAGTGTAACAACTGCACTGCTGTATGTGAAGACAAGCCCTCAGGTGAGATTGATGGCGAGACTGTTTCCTCCACATTGTGAGGAGTTATAGAACTTTTATTGAGTTACCCTGCAGGCCCTTGGAAAGAGGTAACAGACTTGAGCAATACAACACAGAGCCTTAACTTCCACAATGGACATCTGTTTAAGGACCCAGGTTAGCCTTGACTCTTGTTTTCCTTCATGCCACTACAATTAGTTGCCTCAAAGGTAGGTCAGGATGGTGTATTTATTCATTACTGTAAAGCAATTTGAAAACATAAGTATTGTTGGGTATTATGTGGTAGACTTCAGTTTTTCTTTGTTTCTGACAGACTCCTGGAATCAGGAGTAAAAAGCTGCATCAAAGCAAACCAGAAGTTCAAGAAAGAAATGAACAGCAGGCTGCTAGACAGCACTCGATAGGATCCTATAAAACTCGCCAGCCACTTGGCAAGGCCCAAAAAAGTAGCAGCTTAAATTAATCAGGATATGTAAAACAGTAGTAAAGGAATCATAGAAACATATAATCCACAGCAGCAGAGGTTTTTTTCTAATAGTACTAGTAAAACATAACTCCCTTCAATTCTGTATTCCATAAAACAGCAAGTCTATGTGGAGAAGCAAAGCAAACTCATGGTCCACCAGCAGAGGTAGAGAAGCATGCTATCAACATCTCGTTGGAGTCAAACTACAGCAGAGTTAATTTTCTGACTGTGACTATAGTTTTCTAATTGTCAACGAAGAACAGGAGTTGTAAGGAGCAATCCAGAAATCAGCAGGGAAGTATCTCTCAGCTCTTCAAGGTTAATTGAGAAGTGGGGTTAGCGGAGTGTGTGTTAGCAGAGTTTGCTAAATTTATAAACAGTCCACTTGCCTGAGGACTAAGCCTACATACAAGGGTGAATCACGTGCAACGTCTTCCACACCATTTCAAAATAGATGTCTGTGTCACACACTGCAGATTAAGTTCTCACACTATGTGCGTTGATTCTACTAACAGACCTTTATGTAGGGATGTTGTGACAGCTAAGTTAATGGAAAGAATTTCTGAGCCCATAGACAAATTGTAAACTACAAAAATGAATAGTAAAGATGTATTCAAAAGTGAATGGCTTTTAAGGGGCAAATTGTCCCAAACAGGAAGTATAGCCTACATTGTTAGATTCCTAGAAAATAGGCCTACTCTTGTCAAACAAACAAGATGAAATTTTTGATGACATAAAAAGTTTGTCTGACAAAGGTTATGTTGGCATAACATACTTGGATTCTCACCAACAGAAGTTGGTACAATACATTATATTATTTCACCCACTTAGTCTCTAATATTCTGGGACTGACATAGCTACAACTATACTGCATATATTAGATTCTGTAAGGCATTTGACACTGCTACATAACATTCTGATAAAAACAGTTTTAAACTAGCTAATGGTAACTTTCAAAAAGTATTTGTAAATAGTTAATCCTTATCCAATAGGGGTGTGTCAGAGTGGGGTCACAACCATCTATTTTTGGCTCAATGCTATTCAAGATCTTTATAAAAAATATAGAAGAATATAAAATTACTAACAATTTTAAAATTATAAACATAAAGCAATGGAGAGGCAAACAGACTTTAGTTAGAGAGACCTGCCTTTCTTGGTAGGGAGGCCTCATTTTGAACAATACCCATTTTAAGATAGTCAACTGCAAAGTTATATATTTAAGAACAAAAATGAACAGCACCCAAGATGGAGAGATGTGTCCTGAAATGTAGCCTGAAAAGGATTTAGAGGTCATGACAGATAACATCCAACTGCACCTATGCTCCCAGTGGGATGCTGTATGTATTCTCGTGAGTTCAAGAGGAAGGGAGTAGGGAGGTGACAATCTCTATGTGGCATTGTTGAGACCCTTTTTTAAACACTCTACATTGTGTCCAGCTTTCTTGTCCTCACTTAAAAAAGGGGATGTTCAGAAAATGGTTGCAAAACTTATTTAAGCTCTAGAAAACATGCCTTTAGAAGTTCTAGTCATTTAATTTATCTAAGAGAAGGTTAAGAGGTGAGTTGTTCGTGGTTACAAGTACCTATATTGGGGAGCGATTTCCAGTAATAGCAAGTGTTCATAAATAGGGAAAACTGAACATCTAAGCCCTTCTGATCTCCAAGCATACCCACTCACATCTCAAACTTGGAGCTATTACCTTTCTCAGGATGGAATAGTGCAATTTTTACACTCAGATTGGGACCAGGGTTGCATTCCTGCATGTTTCGACCCTAATTTACTTTGGTAGCTCAGACTTACATCCATACCCTGAAATTCTGTTGCCTCTGGGGCAATGATAGTGGTAAGTGTTGAAACACCTATCCAGGGCACTGACCACACAAAGCAACATTATTCATATGCACAACAAAAGCTTATGAGCAAAAATGTATCTTAAATACAATGAAACAGACTGTATGCATTTTTCTTAATGCTATTGCCTAGAGCTGGGAAATCCAAATTTCGTATACTCTCTCCACACAGACTCTCTCAACCCATCTTCCTAGGCAGCTGCTGCTAAGTAACTACCTCTTAACTTACTTGTCTTCCTGTGTGAGGCTTTTTAACTCTGATCTCTAGCCTCCTAACCTGACAAAAGCAAGTTTTACAACTCATTGGAGCTAGGATCCTCTGAGATATCAGCCTGCTCCATTGTCTTCCAAATGTGTTCTGGGGTTTACTTATCTTCTTACAATATATTTTAGAAATGTCTATCTGTCCCTCTGGATGTGTCTGTTTGTTCAAGAACTCCCAAATTGTGAGAGCTAGGACTACCAAATTTGGTATGCAGATTCCTCTTACCATACCTTAAAGAAAAGTCAGGGTCTGGCTGTGCCAGGATAATGGAATGTGATGGTGTCATATCAAATGGAAAGGGAGGGATGTAATGGCAGAGACAGTTATACTAATGCATGACCGCAGGGGATAGCAAGCACAGGGATTGGAATGACCACAGTGAGGGCAGCAAGTGCTCCAATGAGCAGCCGCTGGCCGCAGCACCCACCGCTCCAGCCTTCCCCAGGAAGCAGCTGCTGGCCACCACATGGCCCCTGCTGCCCTGGGCCAGTCCTGGGGGGTGCAAATGGGAGGCCTGCATGGCTCCTGGGCCAGTCCCAGAGGGGTGCCGATGGGTGGCCTATGTGGCTTCTGGGAGAGCCGCAGGGAGCACCAGCAGGCAGCCAGCATGGCCCCACCACCACCCGTTGACTGGCCCCAGGGAGGGTTGGTGGGTGACCAACCTGGCTCCTACCCACCCTCAGTGAGTCCTGGGGAAAAGCTGGCAGCTACCCTCTGCCCTGAGCCAAACGTAAAAGTCCAAACAACAACGTGGCCTCCATCGTGGCCACCCTTCTCCCTCCTCCCCTCAGGGCATTTTCCCCACTCTTTTGGTATTTTGGTGAGAAAACCAGGCAGACACGTGACCTAGGCAGTGTCTAGATTACATCCCTCTTTCGACAGAGGAATGTAAATTATACACTTCGAAATTGCAAATGAAGCCAGGATTTGAATTTCCCGCACTTCATTTGCATATTTGCATCATGGCGCTCTTTTGAAAAAGCGCTATTTTGAAAGTAAAACCGCGGTCTAGATGCGGTTTTCGAAAATAGAAGCCTTTTTCAAAACATCCTGTGTTTACAGGATCTTTCAAAAAAAGCTTCTATTTTCAAAAGAACCACGTCTAGACCGCGGTTTTACTTTCGAAATAGTGCTTTTTCCAAAGAGCGCCATGACGCTAATGTGCAAGTGAAGCGAAGGAAATTCAAATCCCGGCTTCATTTGCAATTTCGAAGTGTATAATTTACATCCCTCTGTCGAAAGAGGGATGTAATCTAGACGTACCCTGACCTAGGTTCTGCCCAGCAACAGCAGCTTATTTAAGGGCTGTCTCTGGAGTTCCAAGGGGCTGCCTATATGAGTGGCAGAGTCCGGAGCTGCTTAGAGAGTACGCCAGCACCACGCCAATAGGTTTCGGTTATGGGAGGGTGAACTTACCTGCATGCAAGGAGTGCTACCAGCTGCCATCCCTCATCAACAAGGACATAAGAACATAACAGCCATACTGGGTCAGACCAACAGTCCATCCAGCCCAGTATCCTGTCTGCCGACAGTGACCAGTACCAGATGCCCCATATACACCAGCTGCCACCCCTCATGAACAAGGACAAACACATACCCATGACCGGAACAGAGCTGACACAGACTGATTGCTCTCTCCTGAGATACCATCTGGAGATGGAATCTGGAGCTCTCACTGCCATGAGGGTCCACAAGCTGCAGGATACGGTAGTGGTTTTATAATCCTCCATTTCCTTGCCTGGGTCCTATCCTGGGGAAGGGAACTCACCCTAGCTGCAGTCACGCACACCTTTATGTCACTTACCTTTAGTTGTGGGGGTCCTCGTTGTAGTTACGCTCTTTACCTTGTTTGAACTGTTGAATAAAAACTCTGTTAGCACCCACATTTCAGTCAGTTTATTTTGCCTAAGGGGCTGGAAACCTGACAAACCCGATGACAAGCAGGTACAGAGACGTTCCTTTAGGCTGGTTCCCTTTTCGGCCAGACATATCGGTCAACACCCTGAGCCTCTCCTCACTCCCCAACCCTGACTTCTGCATCCCACAACACACATCTCCATTCCCCTGCCATGAGTGTCCCATATCCCCCTGTCTACTAACAATATGCTGTTATGAGTTTGCAAAAGAGAATGCTGGATGAAATCCTTTGGCCTGTGTTTAGTTGAAAGTCAGACTACATGATCCCAATGGTCACTTCTGGCCTTAAAATTGAGTCTCCTGAAAGGTGATTTATTCTAACAAATGACTTTAAATGCTCAGAATAAAAAGAAAAACAAATTTTAACTGCATAATGTCTCAAATGGTATAACACGTTTAAAAGAGGATTATTGTAATTATTTGGTAGAATTTCCTATGTTTGTTACATATCCTGGAATATCATTGGTGGCCCCATTGCTATGTCTTTTTTCCACAGCAGGAAATACAGTCTCAATACAACAGTGCACAGTATTTTTCAGAATAAAAGGAAGGTTGGGAAGGAAACCAGAAGTACATATGGGAATATCTCTTCTAAGAAACCTGAAAAATAGTGTGGGAGAAATATCTGCTCAGCAGGCAGCTAACTTCCATTAGAGACAAGAGGTATGGAAGGAAAGGAATGCTCAAACACTGGGATTATCACTTCTTATAGTTCAGCAAACATGATGCATGCATGACACAGGGAAGGGTAATTTGTCCATGTGCCAAGTTTTACATATTGTTTGAAGCTAATTGTGATTTGTCAAGCAAATGGATGGGAGAAAACAGTTGAAGCCATGCTTTCACATAGTCTTTAGCTCCCCCAGCCTTTTTTGTTTTCTGTTTCACAGTAACCCATCACACCTTGTGAGAATTATAGCCTGCCTTTCAAAGAGCTCAAATGGGAAGTTCTGAACAGGTAGAAAACTACTTTCTATATGCTTGAACAGCTCTGAACAATTCAAAGCCATCAACAACTTTGCAGTTATGGAAAGAAGGAGAATGGGGACAAAAAAGGAATAGAGGGGAGAAGGACACTTTGCATCTAATCCCTGCTCAGCAGTGTGTTAGAGAAAGCTTATATACTAGCTAGAAGCCTTTTACAGATAAGTGATATGCATTGCCATAGTAAAAGCTATCATACTTCTCCATCTGCTGCAGGGGGGCATAGAATCATAGAGCTGGAAGAGACCTCAGGAGGTAATCAAGTCCAGCCCTCCGCCCAAGGCAGGACCGATCCCAATTAAGTCAACCCAACCAGGGCTTTGTCAAGCCGAGACTTAAACACCTCTAGGGATGGAGATTCCACCACCTCCCTAGGTAACCCATTCCAGTGCTTCACCACCCTCCTAGTGAAATAGTTTTTCCTAATATCCAACCTAAACCTCTCCCATTGTAACTTGAGACCATTGCTCCTTGTTCTGCCATCCGTCACTACTGAGAACAGCCCCTCTCCATCTTGTTTGGAACCTCCCTTCAGGAAGTTGAAGGCTGCTATCAAATCCCCCCTCACTCATCTCTTCTGCAGACTAAACAAACCCAAATCCCTCAGTCTCTCCTCATAGGTCACGCACTCCAGCCCCCTAATCATTTTGGTCGCCCTCCACTGGACCCTCTCCAATGCGTCCACACCCTTTCTATAGTGGGGGCCCCAGAATTGAACACAATATTCCAGATGTGGCCTCACCAGAGCCAAATAAAGGGGAATAATTACGTCTCTGGATCTGCTGGCAGTGCTCCTCCTAATGCACCCTAATATGCCATTAGCCTTCTTGGCTACAAGAGCACACTGTTGACTCATATCCAGCTTCTCATCCACTGTAATCCCCAGGTTCTTTTCTGCAGAACTGCTACTTAGCCATTCAGGCCCCAGCCTGTAACAATGCTTGGGATTCTTCCATCCAAAGTGCAGGACTCTAAACTTGTCCTTGTTCAACCTCAGATTTCTTTTGGCCCAATCCTCTAATCTGTCCAGGTCACTCTGGACCCTATCTCTGCCCTTGAGTATATCTACCTCTCCCCCTAGCTTAGTGTCATCTGCGAACTTGCTGAGGGTGCAATCCATCCCCTCATCCAGGTCATTAGTAAAGATATTGAACAAAACAGGTCCAGGAACAGATCTTTGGGGCACTCTGCTAGAAACTGACCACCAACCTGACATCGAGCCGTTGATCACTACCCGTTGGGCCCAACAGTCTAGCCAGCTTTCTGTCCATCTTACAGTCCATTTATCCAATCCATACTCCTTAACTTGCTGGCAAGAATATTGTGGGAGACCGTATCAAAAGCTTTGCTAAAGTCAAGGTATATCACATCCACTGACTTTCCCATATCCACAGAGCCAATTACCTCATCATAGAAGCTAATCAGATTGGTCAGGCACGACTTGCCCTTCTTGAATCCATGCTGACTATTCCTGATCACTTTCCCCTCTTCTAAGTGCTTTAAAATGGATTCCTTGAGGATCCCCTCCATGATTTTTCCGGGGACTGAGGTAAGGCTGACTGGTCTGTAGTTCCCTGGATTGTCCTTTGTGGCAAAGTCTGGGCTAGCCCAGTGGGTCCTGCGCTTCCTGGCGGGTTCTGGTGGGCCTCAGAGGCTTGCAGTGTCCCTAATTACTGCCACAAAGGCAAGGGTACCCTGCTACCAGAGCCTCTTTCATCATTGGCCAGTCCAGTGTCCTTCTTTTTCCAGTCCCTGCTGGCCCTTCCAGCCAGAGGGGAAGGTTTGGGGGAACCCAGTCCCACCCACTTGCTCCAGGTTCCGGCCCAGGGCCCTATAGGAGGGGGCAGCCCCAAACAGGCCGTGTAGCTTGGCCCTTGCTTCCTGAGCAGCAGCCCCTCCCTGGGTCACTTCCCCAACCCCTCCTGCAGTACCTTGTTCCCGATATCACAGAGCAAACCTTCACATCAGCTCACTCGGGTGTGTTCTCTTGCTCTGGGCTGCTCCCTTCTAGCCTGTCCCTTTTCTCCTTCCCCCTAGCCTTGCCTGGGGAAGTGTTTTTATAGTGCACACATCCACCTTAAGTGGCTGCAGGTGTTCCAATTAGTCCTCCCTTCAGGCTGATGGTGTGGCTGGCTGGCCATAGTCTTTAACAGCCTACTCGGGGAACAAAGCCACATATTCAGCTCCCTGCATATCTGCCCTCCACAAGGCTTCGGCAGCTCCCTGTTCTCAGGCTGCCACACCTTCTTCCCTTTTTTAAAGATGGGCACTACATTTGCCTTTTTCCAATCATCCGGGATCTCTCCCGATCTCCACGAGTTTTCAAAGATAATGGCCAAAGGCTCCGCAATGATATTTGCCAACTCCCTCAGTACCCTTGGATGCATTAAATCCGGGCCCATGGATTTGTGTATGTTTAGCTTTCCTAAATAGTTCCTAACTTGTTCTTTCCCCACCAAGGGCTGTCCACCTCCTTCCCATACTGCATTGCCTAGTGCATTTGTCTGGGAGCTGACCTTGTCCGTGAAGACAGAGGCAAAGAAAGCATTGAGTACTTCAGCTTTTCCCACATCATCTGTCACTAGGTTACCTCCCTCATCCAGTAAGGGCCCCACACCCTCTCTGATCACCCTCTTATTGCTAACATGCCTGTAGAAACCTTTCTTGTTGCCCTTCAAATCCCTTGCCAGCTGTAATTCCAATTGCACTTTCACCTTCCTGATAACTCCCTTGCATTCTCAAGCAATATATTTATACTCCTCCCTAGTCGTCTGCCCAAGTTTCCACTTCTTGTAAGCTTACTTTTTGTGTTTAAGCTCACCATGGATGTCCCCGGTAAGCCAATCTGATCGCCTACCATATTTGCTTTTCTTGCTGCGCATTGGGATGGTTTCTTCCTGTGCCTTTAATAAGGCTTCTTTAAAATACTGCCAGCTCTCCTGGACTCCTTTCCCCTTCATGTAAGCATCCCAGGGAATCCTGCCCATCAGTTCTCTGAGGGAGTCAAAGTTTGCTCTTCTGAAGTCCATGGTGTGTATTTTGCTACTCTCCTTTCTTCCTTTGGTCAGGATCCTGAAATCTACCATCTCATGCTCACTGCTTCCCAGGTTGTCACCCACCTCTACTTCCCCTACTAGTTCCTCCCTGTTTGTGAGCAGCAGGTCAAGCTGCGCGTGGCCCCTGGTCGGTTCCTTCAGCACTTGTACCAAGAAGTTATCCCCAGCATTCTCCAAAAACTTCCTGGATTGTCTGTGTACTGCTTTATTGGTCTCCCAACAGATGTCAGGGTGATTAATGTCACCCATGAGAACCGGGGCCTGCAATCTGGAAGCTTCTCTCAGTTGTCCAAAGAAAGCTTCATCTACCTCATCCACCTGATCCGGCAATCTATAGCAGACACCAACCACAACATCACTCCTGTTGCTTCCACCTTTAAATTTAACCCATAGACTCTCAACAGTCTTTTCTCCCTGTAGGTATTGGAGCTCCGAGCAAACATACTGCTCTCTTACATACAATGCAACTCCTCCTCCTTTTCTCCCCCACCTGTTCTTCCTGAACTGTTTATACCCTTGCATGACAGTGCTCCAGTCATGTGAGTCATCCGACCAAGTCTCCATTATTCCAATCAAGTCAGAGTTCTTTGACTGGCTTCTAATTCTTCCTGTTTGTTTCCCAGGCTTCTCGCATTGGTGTACAAATACCTTAGATAACCAGATGATCGCCCTGCCTTCTGCATCTGAATCAGGGGTCCTCCTTTGTTGCTCGTTCCTCCCTGTGATTCTTCCTGGTGTCCGAGTTCCTCATTTATCTCAGGGCTTTGGTCACCGTCCCCCAACAAACCTAGTTTAAAGCCCTCCTCACTAGGTTTGCAAGACTGCTCGCGAAGATGCTCTTTCCTCTCTTGGTTAGGTGGATCCCATCTCTTTCTAACAATCCTTGTGCCCGGAAGAGAGTCCCGTGGTCGAAGAAACCAAAGCCCTCTCTCCGACACCACCTGTGCAACCAACGCATTTACTTCCTCAATTCGACGATCCCTACCCAGACCTTTTCCTTCAACTGGAAGGATGGACGAGAACACCACTTGCGCTTCAAATTCCTTGATCCTTCTTCCCAGTGCTACATAATGTGCTGTGACCTGCTCAAGGTCATTCTTGGCTGTATCGTTAGTTCCTACGTGGAGAAGCAGGAAGGGGTAGCGATCCGAAGGTTTAATCACTTTTGGAAGACTCTCGGTCACATCCTGAATGAGAGCTCCCGGTAAGCAGCACACTTCTCGAGATTTCAGGTGTGGATGGCAGATGGATGACTCAGTCCCTCTTAAGAGGAAGTTCCCGACCACCAGCACTCATCTTCTTTTGGGGGTGGTGGTCGTGGAACCCCCCATCCCTAGGACTACGCATCCCATGCCTTCTGGTAGATGGTGTTCCCGTCTGATTTCTTCCTTGAGAGGTCCCTGCCAAAGCATTCTCCACTGCAGTGCCTGTGGAGAGAGCCTGAAAGCAGTTACTTACCTCTACAGGAATGGGGGATATCTGAGTTGGCCTTCTTCTCCTTCTAGAGGTTACATGCTGCCAGTTTTCTTCCTTGTCCTGTACTGATGTATTCAGGAACAATTTAAAAATGTACTCTTGGTGGAGATGGTCATCCCTAATGAGACGCTAATGCAAAGCATAACAGGGTATTGGACACTTATTTTATATTCTTCACACATATTTTAAAACTTTTGATTTACAGCTTGAGAGCCCTTTTCTTCCACAGGGCTTTTGCTGACCAAGAACACTTCAACAATACTCTAATAAAGAAGGTTGCCAACTGATTGTCAAAATATATTTGTGCTCTCTCTTAGATAAGTCTTTCGACTCCTGACAAGCAAAAAGGAGAATTCAACCAGTATTGAGAAGGGTTTCTGTGATCTACTAAGATCAGCTCCTAGTAAACAGCAGCCTTAGCAAGCTAGAATTAGATATCCTCAGGCACGCAGAATTCGTAGGGATAAACCTGAAGGAGGGGTAACATAGTGAAATTCCACAACATTCAATTGAAGTTTCTGAGGTACTGGGCTGAGAGTGGAGAGGATGAGGTCTTTCCTCCTGCTTCACCCTGAGGTCCGCAGAGAGTGACTGTGACCCGCATTCTTTGTTACGTCATGGTGTCAATAGTTATTACAGATTTACCCTGATGTCAGATCAGATTCTGGCGTTTGGAGAGTAGAGCCCATAATTTCAGCAGTGTGACTGGCACAATGGCAAAGGAAGGGGTTATTGTGTTCAATGGCATCATCCTAGGTCACCTAATCCTCAGTTTTGATCTTGTAGACTATTGGACATGTGTATTTAAAGTGTTTATTTTTCAGGTCATTTTAGCACTTGTAAGACCACAGAAAATAAGTGATGGACTCATCTATTTACAGCTAAAATTGAGGCTGTGGCCTAGATCCACAAAGCACCAGTTTTGGCTCCACTGTGCTACACAAAACTCCAGATCAACCCTGTAGACCCCAGCTCATTTGGCACCTATGTTTCCCTCAACCCCATAGTTCCCACTAACATACACGCCTGCATGGCCGTGCACAAACAATTCTCCACCCACCCACCTCCTTCGCAGAACCACCCAGCAGCGTGGTGGTGGTGGAAGCAGGTGAGCTGCTGCTGGTGGTGGTGATGGGCAAGCGGGTGCTCAGCTGGGCAGTTCTTTGCTGTCCTGACTCCCAAGGGCTATGGCCAGGACCCTGTAATAAGTGCCCAACTGCTCCAGAGTCAGGACTAGGGCCACATGGTGGCAGCACCTGCTTCTCTGGCTGCCAGGGCCACAGGAGCCACATGGTGGAAGGCAGCAGTGGACGCTCCAGCCAACCAGGGCTAGAGCCATGTGGCAGCAGTGGATGCGCTGGATGGCTGGGGCCAGAGCTGGAGGAGCCAGATGACGGGAGGAAGCAGTGGATGCTCCAGCCAGCCAGGGCTAGAGAGGGTTGCCAGGTGTCCAGTATTGACCCGGACAGTCCAGTATTTTCGCCTCCTGTCTGGTAAAAAAAATTCAGAAAATACCGGACACCTAAAATGTCCGGTCTTTTCTGGGGGGTTTTCCCTGCCAGTAGGCGAAAATACCGGACACATGGCAACCCTACAACACACTCAGCAACCGGGCCCAGCCCCTGGACTCACCTCCGGGTCCCCCAGACCTCCCGCCAGGCCCCTGGACGTCCCCTACCCCACCCCCCGCTTACCTGGTTCCGCAGAGGCTTGTCTTGTGGCTGGAACAGAAAAAGAAAATGGCCATCGGAAAAAAAGCATCTTCTTAAAGGGGCCGTGCTGATTTTTTTTTTTTTTTTCTCAACAACTTTGGCCTTCCCCTTTTTTTTCCTCAACAGAATTTTTTTCCCGGTGTTTGGTTTTTTTGGGGTGTTCAGTATTTTTGGTGAAACCATCTGGCAACCCTAGACCAGAGCCACATGGCTGGGGCCAGAACCATAGAAGCAGCATGCTGGGGATGCACCATGAGGAGACACGACTGGTCTGACAGACTGAGATCCTGCATAAGGCCAGCCGTGAATTGGGGAAGTCTCAGATTCCCCCACCAGCAGGCCCTTGGCAGGCACTAAACCCAGAGCTAAGATGCCAGGCTGGCAGCCCTTGTTTAACCCCTTGTGTGTGGGGAGAAACAGCCCCCTTGGCTTAATACTGGTGTAACCACCACTGTTCAGATTTGAGCCTTGGAACTCTGAAAGCTCAGTATAGGAGTCTTTACAGCTTGAGCTACAAAACCAGCTGGCTCTCAGCCTAGGCTGTAGAGGTTTCTTGTTCTTATCTGCTGCTGTGGCCTAAGTGCCACTGCATAGAACAGTGAACCACACTAGTTCTATGTCTACACTGCTTCCCTCCTGCGGAAGAGGAAATGCAAATAGAGCGCTCATTAGCATATGTCGTGCGCTCATTTGCATAGTCTCTTCCGATCCTTTTTTGAGGAATAAGGAAAAATGAGGAATAAAGGTTCTTGCGCAAAAGGGGTTTTTTTGTGCAAAACAGCCCTGTGTACACTGTGGTTTTTTATGAAAAAACCTCTTCTGCAAAAAGAATCGGAAGAGAATATGCAAATGAGAGCGTGACATATGATAATGAGTGCTGCATTTGCATTCCTCTTCTGCAAGAGGGAAGCAGTGTAGACGTAGCCTAAATGTGTGGGTTGCACTGGAACCTGCCTAGTGTTTTTAAGTGTTTGCCACCGGATGGAGCAGCCTCCCTGGACTGCAGCCACCTCCCCTCAGTCAGGACAGGATTCTTCCCTCTTGTGTTTCTTCCTCTGCTGTCCAGTTTGAATGTCCCATGGGGCAAGGGGCTTCCACCTGCAAGAGAACATTCCAGGGGTGTTTCCCTGCCATTTGGCCAAAATATTCCTGCCCCTGCCTCCTAACCCTAAATAATCCCCAGGGACCTATGCCCCTTCAAGGCTAATCACTAGCACATGGGTCCAGATCGTGCTGCTGAGGGGAAATTGAGGCCCAGGCATGCTGTACCCATGTGGTAGGAACTGGCATGAGCATTCTGGCTCCCAGCCTATGCTCAGTGCAGGGGGAAGGGTGGCAGGAAAATGACACTCCTGTAGGTGCGGGATTTGGGGATGGGAAGGGATCACCCCCTTCCAACATGGCTGCAGGGAGGCGCTACCTGGGAGAGTCTCTTGGGGAGCAGTGCCACTGGTAGGTGCCACAGTGGCACACATCTGAACACACTATGACCTCATTGTTGGCGCACATGACCTCATTGGCGCACAAGACAAAACTCACTCTGCTCATGGGTGGAAAATCTTGGAGGGAACACTGCTCAACACCTGTGTTTCTGCCTCTGAACATGCATCCTGCTGCCTCCCTTTAGATGTCTGGATGCCTAGCTATCACCTAAACCCCAAACTAATCCACAGACTGGGAGAAAATCATTTGGACACCTAATTGCACGGAGGGTCTGATCTGGTAGATGTGATTAGAGGCCACCTACTGGCTTGGGTCCTATTCAGGCTAGAGAAGCAGGAGATGCCACCATTACCCTCATTACAAAACTTTTATTTCAGTGGTTAGTGCACTTAATTGGCGCTTGGGCAAGGAAACCCAGATTCAATTTCCCTGTCTGCCAGAGAAGAAAAAGGATTTAAACAGGTTTTTCTACATCTCCAGACAATGCTTAATCTCTGTGCTATCAGACATTCTGATATTGTTAATTTACTGAAAAATATTGCAATTTATTGAAAAAACCTGAACAAATTTTATCGAATTAAGATAAAATCTTACTGAATTAAGTTTAAGTATCCTAGGATTTAGTTGTATTAAAAATGTAAATGGGTAGGTATTGTGGGATTGGATGTAATGTCTCTAGGGGCAGGGGAAGACATGACTAGTGTAACATCTTGGGAATTGTTAGGATTCCTTTAAACAACATGACAGACAAGAATCAAGTTTTAGTTGAGTAAATGTTCTAGGAAATACTCCGAAGGAAGGAAATGCAAATTCCTACCTCCAGACCCAACCTTTTGAAGCTATGCGCTGTGGAGGAAACCATTGCCGACAGATTACCTGCTCCCACCATCTCAAGATCAAAGACCCCAGCTGTGCATAAGACAGGTTGACCAATTCATGGTGTGATGTGGTTTCTCCTAAAAGGTTTGCACCCTCCTCTACTCCCCAGTGCAAAGCCTCACTTTTGTGTGGTTTCAGGGTTTTTTTCTGAACAATTGAGCTTCCACCCCAGCAAGCAGCTGTGCTTCTATCTCCTTCTCTGCTGGATCCACACTTAACACTTGGGGGTTCTTGTTCTGTACAAAAGGTGGTACAAGGTTGTAACCACAGAAAAAATCTCTTTGTGGGGTTGATAGGACTGATTTCTACAGCAGCCCTTGTTGGAGTCTGGTAATCTCTGACAAGCTTATTAGCATGCAGCTAGGTTCTCTTGTGCTTTTCTTACCACAAGAATATCTGTGCTTGCTTAGGAAAAGCTGTGTGGTACCTTACCATTGTGAGTAATTGATCTATTTACAGCCTGTGGGGACATGGCAAAGTAGGCCCACATAGAAGGTCTGACATGCTGGGGGAATTTTCCATGCAGGCAGGGAACTGTGCACTGTGGAAGAACTCTGGTCAGGAGGAAAAGAGACACAAATCATAGCCCAGATGGGAATGGCTGAGGAGGTGGGATTCTAAAAGTGGGTGCCCTTGGTGGACCTTAAGGGGAAAATGCCAGTGCACTTGCTCTGAATTGTGACTAAGCTCTTTAAGTCTCTGTGTTGAAGCTGCTTCACTCTGGATAAATAATGGAAGAGTGATTGGAGCAGAAGACTGGATTCTGGGTCTCAGACTTTCCAGGTGAGTGCTCTGACTATTGAAAACAGACTCCTGCTTGCTGCAGCACAGTGAATAAATAGTTAGTGGGCCACAGTCAATGATCAGGAGTGATTCCGCAGGCCTGGAATCTCTTACACACTCTTGTAAGGTGGGAGACACTTTTACAAATCCAAATGAATTGAACTAGGATCTTCTGCCTCCCAGGTGAGTATGTTCACCACCACTGGGTTAGAAGTTACACAGTGAAAATGACCATCTCCTTGCTGCTGTTTTGTGTGGAGCAAGACAGGTTCCTAATTCATTCCCACAAAGTGCCCACAAGACAGATTGTTATGTACATTATTAAGCAGTTTATTGAACGATAGGGAGGTGACTGTCTTCAAGAGGGTAGCAGAACTTAGAACCCTGAGTTAACATCTACTATTGGCTAATTTAGGTGGCAAGCTTTTGTGGATTGCATTTCAAAGCACCTATCTTTTCCCATTCATTGCAATAGGGAACATAGATGCTTCTCTCAGACTTTGTGGATTGCTGAGTTATTCTTATTTTCTAGGTACCTAAAAGTTAGGTGCTGTGGGACTCAGCATTCCAATGCCTAAATCCCTTTATAGATCACATCTTGTATTTAGTATATAGTAAAAAGTATGTAGTTTTACTTACATACTTGGCCTCTTTTGTATCAAGAGGAAACATTATAAAAGTAATAAGAAGAATACATGCTATTTTGGCTATTATGAGGGAACTGGGGACTTTCTAAATTGAACTAAGGGGGAAATGAATGCTTGTTTCTGGCACCAGAAATTTATTTTCTTTCAGCTGTGATGAAGCATCACTGGTGTGGGTTGAGCAGTACTAGAGATAAAATATTCTTTTGCTGTAGCATGAATAAATGAGGTACCTATAGTCTTTGGTATCAGCAGGAGTAAATGGCAGCACAAAGATCAGTTCTAATGCATGACCTCTCTGAAAAGTCAGTTTAATTGCCAGGAGTTTCATCCAGTTGAAATATTCTCTGGAATAATACATCTAGAATGAGATGAAGGGAGGGAAGCTAGCAAAGTGTAAAGGATACAGTAGGTGAACATTTTTTTGCCTAATACTGAAACCCACTCAAACATCATGAGGTTTAAAAACTGACAAAAAAAAACCCCAACATGTTAAAAAGTTACCATTCTGCTTAGGAGTGAGAATGTAAAAAAGAAGCAGATAGAAACCATCCAATGGAAGAGTCGTGAAAATGGAGAGACTGATTTTGGGGGGTGTTTGTGTGTGTTGGGGGGGAATAACCGGAGTGAGCAGAGCGAAAGCATAAATATAAGTATGATTTATAGTACATAATAAATTTAGGGGAACAGTTTAACTTTTTGTTTCGTGTTCTTGAAGACATTAATTCAGACTTCCCTATAACTAGAAAATAAACATTGTTTTGTTCTTTTTCATTTACTATCCTGTGGGGGATGGGAGGCTTGGGGATAGTATAGGTTTAAATTAAATGGAAAATTTAGTGACAGTTTTGCAAATTCTTGATCCTCACTGGGTTTAGTCAGCCCTAGTAAATAAAAAGGTAAGGCAAGAATTTAATTTTCCTCACATGAAAGAATTAATACCACAGATTAGGAAAGTTAGGACAGGCCGCTCCAGTTTGTCTACTTAACGGCTCTGCAGCCACAGAGCCTCGCGGCTCCCATTGGCTGTGGTTCACCGTTTGCAGTCACGGGGAGCTGTGAGAAGAAGAGCAGCCTGCTAGCAGCTTTCTCAAAGTGGGCCTGTGGCCCTCTTTGATAAACACTGAATTAGGAGAATTAACTCCATTTATTAATACAGAGTAACATAAGAACGACCATAGTGGTCAGCCAAATAGTCAATCGAGCCCCGTATTCAGTCTTCCAATAGTGGCCAGTGCCAGCTGCTTCACGGGGAGTGAACATAACAGTGCAATTAATTGAGTGATCAAGGCATAGCTTCTAGAAGTCAGAGCAGGAGTGAAAATAAATGACTTAGGGCAGAGATTTGGTGAGGTGGAGGGGATTGTCAGGGCAGAGATTTGGTGGAGCGGGGGGGATTGTGATAGGACAGTACCTGTAAGAAATTAAAGTGAGGGATGGAATGTGGGAGACTCCGGGCAGGGAGCTCATCACCAAACATCTGATACTGGAGCCAGGGACCGGGGCCACAGGTGGTGGTGGTATGGGCTCCTGTAATAGAGGATGATAGAAGGAGGGGGTGGGCCATCAATGCCCTGCAGTGGCACTGAAACCTTACCCATACACAGTGGCATCCACAGCCAGCCAGCCAGCCCCAGCCACGTTTTTACTGGTGTGCTACTGCGGGTGCACTAACTTAGTTTTTCCTTTATGTGAGAAGATTAGGGACATCCTGAGCATGGGGTTGTGTCCCTAATCATTTTGGCCTTCATAGCATCCTGTGTCAATGAGCTGTACAAAAGAATGTTGTGTGAAGAAGTACTTCCTCATATTTGTTTTCAACTTGCTGCTTCATTTCATCAGGCGTCCTCTGCTTCTTGTGTTATGTGAAGGGGTAAATAATATTTCACCTTATTCACCTTCTGCACATCATCCATGATTTTACAGACCTCTATCATATTGCCCCTTAGTCGTCTCTTTTCCAGTCTGAACAGCCCCAGTCTTTCTAATTTCTCCTTAGGTGGAAGCTGTTCCATAACACTAATCATTTTTGTTGCCCTTTTCTGCTCCTTTTCCAATTCTAATTGATCTTTGAGATGGGGTGACCAGAACTGTATGTCAAGGTGTGGATGTACCAGGGGTTTTATAGTGGCATTATGATATTTTCTCTCTTATTATCTATCCCTTTCCTCCCTTTCCTAATGGCCTGTAACAGTTAGCTTTTTTTTTTTTTTTTTTTGACTGCTGCTGCACACTGAGCAGATGTTTTCAGAGAACTAATCTACAATGACTCTGAGATCTCTTTGTTGAATGGCAACAGTTAATTTAGATCTCATCATTTCGTATAGACAGTTGCGATTATGTTTTTCAATGTGTATTACTTTGCATTTATCAACTATGAATTTCAGCTGCCATTTTGTTGCCCAGTTACCCAGTTTTATGTGATCCTTCTGTAACTCTGCATAGTCTGCTTTGGATATTTAAGTCCAATATGAGAAAGTTATGTTAAATAGCTTGAGAATACAGAGCAAGCATGTTCTGTTCCTATACAATAATAATGCCAATGTGAACAGACAACTAACAGGCATGATTAACACATTTCATTACTGCTCATCAGTAAAGATGTAATCTAGAGCAGTGGTCACCAACCAGTAGATCGGATTCTACTAGTAGATCTTGGAGCCTCAGACAGGTGATCCTGACAGGTTTGGCCATGAAGTTATCAATCCAGCACTTCAGCTGCCCTTCCCCTCCCCCAGTTGCTGCACATCTCCTGCCCTTTGCCTTGGAGCTGTCCCCTCAGGAGCCTCTGCTTTCTGTGCAGGGCAGGGGAGGAAGAAGAGGGGGCTTGATGTCAAGGTGTTCCACTCCCACCCTGTATCCTATCTCCACAGAGCAGAGAGGGGGAACAACAGGACTTGGGATGGAGTTTTCTGGCTGCTTTTGGGAGTGGTGCAGAGCCAGGACAGGGATGAGCCTGCCTTAGCCCCACTGCATCACCAC
The DNA here is from genome assembly GCA_019425775.1 of Rafetus swinhoei. Taxonomy (NCBI): domain Eukaryota; kingdom Metazoa; phylum Chordata; order Testudines; family Trionychidae; genus Rafetus; species Rafetus swinhoei. The sequence goes on along the minus strand of CM033428.1, from coordinate 33,542,634 downwards.
CAAAGAGCCACCTGAAGTAAGCAGTGCCCAGCTGGTGCCCACATCCCGAAACCCTACCCCAGTCATGAACTCCATTCTGCACCCCAAGTCCCTGCCCTAGCCCCGAGCACCTCTGCATCCAAACACCCTCCCACAACCTGTACCTAGAAACCCCTCTGGTACCCCAACTGCCTGACCCAGGCTCAGCTCAGAGCCCCTCTCATACTCCAAATTCCTTAATCCAAGACCAGAGCCTGCACCCCAACCCTCTGCCCCAGACTGTTGAAAGTGAGGAAGGACAGGGGAGGGAGGGAGGGAGGATGGAATGAGCAGGGGTGGGGGCCTCACAGGAGCACAAAGGAGACGGGGCCAGGGTATTTGGGTTTGAGGTAGATCTTGGATTGCACTTAAAGTCAAAAAGTGATCTTGTGCTTAAAAAGGTTGGAGACCACTGATCTAGAGTGTGAGGGAAACACAAGGCTTCTCTCTGAAGAGTCTGGGTATAGTTAGCAGGAATGCACTATCTTGATTACAACCACAGTAGACTCTGAACTTTGTTTATCATTCTATTCTTAGGGTAAATGTGTGAAATTGTGCTCTCCATGTGTAAGCAGTGTGTCATCTTCTACCGTGGAAACACTATCCATTGAAGAACAAATAGCAGAGTTTATTATCCTGATGCCTACTGAAAAGTTTGTTACCCTTTTATAGCAAGACAATGACTAAAGATTGCAAGAGATATTTAAGGGGGTAGATTGAGGTTTTCCTATTATGGGTATGTTTTCTTTCATGGAGGAATAGATAATATCCTTTATAAGGGTTATTATGCTTAATTGCTTCATAGATGTTGCAATTGGGTGGCTACAGCTTTCCTTAAAAAAAAAAACCCTCAGTATTGTATATAGGGCAAGAAGATGTTAAAATAATCAGCATTAAAATCTAAATTAAAATGTTTATTTGCTTATGTGTAGCTTCTTCAGGTATAGAAAAGTTTAAGATGTGAAAATTAGACGCCAGATCCAGAGCTCCTGTAAATCAATGTAGCTGCACTGAAATCACTGGAGTTACAGTCACATCAACTGATGATCTGGCCTTTATCATGCTAAATGAATGACATTGTTAATGTGATTTAAGGCCAAACTGAAATAATAGAATAGCAGAAGCAATATATTTTTAGCTAAAAATTAAAAGAACTAGGAACCAGATTTTCAAATAAGTTATACAGTTGTGTCTCTGCTGTACATGTGCATTTACCTGACTGGAGTGTATTAAATGAAGGAATGCATTTTATTTTAGGTAATTTTTGTGAGTGGTTAACCAATTTCCATTTTCTATCACAGCAAATGTAGGCAGAAATTAGACACACATCTGTGAACCTACATAATTTCAAAATCTTGCCCAGATGTCTCTAAAAAGCAGCATACATTTTCAGAATAGAAGTAATTTTTCCCTAGTGGCTGAACAAATTCACAAATATAAACACTATATTTGTACTGGATAGGATCTCTAATACTTCTAAAGAGAAATATATATTCTTTTAGTCTTTATGAAATAATTGAAACTGCATAGTCCATGAACATTTCAAGTAAGTTAAGTATTCACTAAATTATTTCTACTTTACATTTACCTTTTTATTAATTATAGCCAACTGTCCAATATTAGACTTCATGTAAGACACTTTGATTTTACTGTTTGTAATTTTTATTTTCTTCTTACATTTTCTTCTTACTGCAAATTTTTTTTTACATGAAAACTGTTTTGTAAACCTACTATTACATTCAAAGAAAACAAGGCACTGGCTATATTTTTACTGTGGTAGCATCCAATATTCAGGCCCCAATATTCTAGGTGTTGTACATAAAATGACTTAGTCCCTTCTTTGAGGAGTTCACAGCCTAAGCATCTGATCTTGTGAATTTTGTAGGAGAGAAGGAAGAATTAAGAACCTAAGTGATATCATTTAGTTTGTGCAAAGTAGGATGCAAGATAAGAAGTACAGGTTGGACCTCCCTGGTCTGGCACCCTCAGGACCTGAGCCATCCTGGACCAGGGAATTTGCCGGACCAGGGAAGGCCAAGGCTCCCCTGCTGGCTGCCCCGCTGATGACTACTTTTCCTGGGACTCTCAAGACTGGGGCTTCCTGTCCTGTCGCTGCCCTGCTAAAGCTGGCCTGGCCGAGGCTCCGTGCCCTGTTGCCTGCCGGCTGTGCCAGTGGTTCCCCAGCCAAGGCTGCCTGGCCACCACTATCCCTGCTACCTCCAGCGATTCCTCGGGGTTTCCCAGCCCCAGGCCACCTGGCCACTACCGGCCCCGCTGCTGCTGAAGGTTTTCTGGGGTTTCTCCGCCACTGCCAGCCTGCTCCAGGGATACCTCTCCTGGAGCCAGGACTCCCCGGCTGTCACCTGGCATGGCTGCCGGAGTTCTCCAGCCAGAGTTCCTGAGCCACTGCTTGGCCCCACTGCCACCAGGGGTCTCCCGATCAGGGCTGGTTGGCTATCTTAGCCCTGCTGTTGCCAGCGGGTTTCCGGAGTTCCCTGGCTGTCACCGGCCCTGCTGCCAGAGGCTCTCTAGCCACATGGCCCCGCAGATGCCTGGGTTCCCCTGCCTAGCCACTGCTGGCCCAGCTGGGAATCCACAAACCCTGCGTTCTCTTGGCTGGCTCCCGCTCCTGGGGCTTTTTGTTCCAGCAACATCCATGCCAGACTACGGATGTTGCCGGCCCAGAGGGTCCTGGATTTTGGAGGTTCAACCTGTAGTTTTCATGCCTGGTCATCTTTTCATTATTTGTGGTGTTAAACTGCAGAGAGAAATCCATGGGAAGTCCTAGATGTGGTGCATTGAGTGTCTGCAAAGTGATGTGCATGCATAGTTAATTTTTGTAAATATGTATAATGTAAAGAAAAATGTTCATTTATCATTTCCACAGAAAGAAATACTGCAGTGTATAAGGAAATTAAGGCAGCTGTGACAGAATGTGAAGTTAGCTCAATAGTGCTTTCTGCATAAAAATGTGGCCTACACTGTGGCTGCATCTAGACTGGCATGATTTTCCTCAAATGCTTTTAACGGAAAAGTTTTTCTGTTAAAAGCATTTGCGGAAAAGAGCATCTAGATTGGCACGGACGCTTTTGCGCAAAGCACTTTTTGCGGAAAAGCGTCCATGCCAATCTAGACGTGCTTTTGCGCGAGAAAGCCCCGATCGCCATTTTAGCCATCAGGGCTTTTTTGCGCAAAACAATTCTGGGTTGTCTACACCGGCCCTCTTGCGCAAAAGCATTTGCACAAGAGGGCTTTTGCCCGAACCGGAGCGTCATTGTATTTGCGCAAGAAGCACTGATTTTGTACATTACAAAGTCAGTGCTCTTGCGCAAATTCAAGCGGCCAGTGTAGACAGCAGTTGCTTTTTCGGAAAAACTTGCCAGTCTAGACACAGCCTGTATGTTTAATATGAAAAGAATATACAGGGTTCATCTTATCTTTTATGCTTTTATATTAGAACAATTTCTAATAAAGTATTTAGATTCAAACCCATTCTTGTTTTTAAGAGCATCACAGTAGAAAGATGGAAAGGGAGCCAAGGAAATACAGTCATATTGGAACATGAGTTCATTAAACATGTGTTCTACATCCCAATGTTTCATAAAGTTACTCTGATTTGTCCAGGTTTATGTGTTGAAAGATTTTTGGTTTTTTATTAACATCATGCAGGTTTGGTAACAGCTAATGACCATCTGCACCAGGAATTGTTCATTAGATATTGAAAAAAAATATTTTTTCTGCCCAGTAATCTAGGACCAGAACTTGAAGAAATCTGCTAGTCCTGAAAATATTTTCACTTGTCTACCTAGATTAAACACTATAGATTCTTTTGTACCTTATTAAACTGTAAACAGAAACAGAAAACACACCAAAGCAAAACCACACCATAGCGTTCACAATCAAATTAGTTCATATTTGATATTTGTGTTTAGGCTGCATTTTCCTCTCTCAGTGAAGTCTGAGAGGTGTTTGAAGCCTTCCATGTTCCTGCTGACATTGAATACTTTGCAGGTTAGTTTCTGATATCAGGTATAAAAACACAGACAGCCAAATGCTCAGCCCTAGGTAAGTCCTCTTATCACTGCTCCAGTGCAAAGGGATTTAAAGACATGCTCAACGGAGTTGAGAATTCCCCAGTGCTTATTCCTTCCATCTCAGATGTACGGCCTTGATTTACTAATAAAAATATGCAAACACTTCCTGGGATATGAAAAGGAAACTGGGTTCCTACATGTTTCCCAGTAGAATGATCTTTCTTACTGGCAATACACTCCACTGTATTGATAATACACAAATTAGAATAGGATGATTGCAACACAATTAAGGGGGGGAAGGGTTGTCTGCACTTACCAAAGGACAGCTTTGCTTTCTGGCCAAGCATGTGTGTGGGATGAGGCCAGAGACTGCTGCAAAGAGGTGAACAGCAGGTAGTTTTTCCAGCACTGACTCACTCCCTCAAGAATGTAAAGTCAGAGACTATAAAGGCACAAGCACTGGGCAGGGGAAGGCTGTTTGTTATACACTGCAAGCAAAGCTAGCACCCACCCTTCCTCCCCTAATGAAGGGGGCCATCAAGTTGGGTTAGGCCCAACTGTGGGATCATGCTAGTCATTCCTTTTTTAAGGGGGGCTGGGAAGACATTTTTCTCTGCACCACCAGATTGGCTTCAGTCAAGTGAGGTTTTTTTCAGCTTCCCGACAGCAAGTGTAAGGGAAAACTTTTTCAGTTAAGAAGAAAGATGATAGGACATATGTTGAAACTTATTTCATAAGGTTGGGCAGATGTCCTGTGCAGGTAGTCCACAGGGAAGGCAACCAGGGACCAGATAATTTGTCTTGTAAAGGACTTAAAAGGAAGTACTGGATAAAGGAACAGATGGGGGAGGAGGAGGAGTTTGAGGAATCTGATTGGTTTGGTGGGGAGCCAACCCTGATCCTGTTCTCATAGCCCACTTCTCCCTCCTATGAGAGTGGTGGATGGTAAAGTCCAAGCCATAGGCTGGATGGGGGACCTGGGTGGAAATCAACGGGGGCAAGTAGAGCCCCAGCTAATTATTTAAAGAAACATGGGTTGACCTGCACTGCACATTTTATTTGCCAGGTAGTCCCACACATCTGTATAATAGAGTTGCAGCCTGATTAAAACCCACATCAAGTGTCTCCTGTCTTTCTTTCGGTGAACTCAGACAAACCAGCTCATACTTCATTGGTTCTATTGACCTGAAGTGCTAAGAAAAATTGTAACAATTAATTTGTCAGAAATATAAGTAGATGGCTCTGAATATACTGTGGAAGCATGTATTTAAGTAAGAAATTTTTACTCGTTCACTTTTCTGTCCATATGTACATTTTAGTGCAAATAGGCAAAATCCTTGGATCAGTTCAAAAATTTGGTCCTCATCCATTAAACCAATCATCAACATTGGCACAATAAATTGCCTCTGTATTTAATAATTCTGAGTAGCAACTCACGGTATATTTTACCTTCATTAGCTTCATCCTTTTAAAGAGAATATTATATTTATCTAATAAATTAGAGAAAATGGTGCCATGTATCTTGAACACATAACAAAGATGTAACGGATGAAATTCAGCAATAACATAAATGATGGGAGAAGTTATGCATTATGTGTAAATTAGTGAGCAAATGAGAGTAAGTGACAAAGTAGAGTTAATTTGCAACAGTTTGGTGTTCAGAGGTTGTGTGTAATTAGTGTAACATATATGGAGGGTGGAATAGGGTATAGCAGGAAAAAAGCAACAGTGTCTGAGAGGATCGAGACACATCCATACACGTGTGCACACATGAATGTTACCTGGCTTATGCAAGTTGTGGATGAAACCTCAAGAAGTGTTTGAGAATAGCTTTCAATATTTTAGCTATTTCATGTATTTTAATTAAAGATAAACAGAATTATTGACAATACAAATTATATTCTGACATAAGCAGTAACAGAGAGGGGTGTCAGAATAATTCATTTTGCCAGTGTTTGCAGCTCCTTTCCATGATTATTCTAACAAATGAGATTTCTGCTAGGAATGTTTGCTGAAACAATGAATTTTAAGCAACTATTGCTGAATGTGTGTGGACAATGAATTTACAGTTTGTAAATATAAATGTTCACAGCAGAAACTTATACAAATTACACCCCTCCAGTCATGGAAGAGAAATATACCACATGATGTCCATATCCACTAAAAAAAAATGACCCCAACAAACCTCTCTAATTTCAAATATTGAATATTTGCAAGGAGCTGATTTCAGATGAATTACAGACCAAAAATCTCAGAAGGGTAGCCATGTTAGTCTGTAACTTTAAAAATGAGTAGTCCTGTGACACCTTAGGGTATGTCTACACTACGGAATAAAGTCCAATTAAGATACGCAACTTCAGCTACATAAATTGCAAAGCTGAAGTTAAAGTAGCTTAATTCGGCTTTTGGCTCTGTCTACACTGCAGAAAGAACAGTCTTCCTTCAACTTCTCTTACTCCTCGTGAAAGCAGGGTTATTGTCATCAATCAGAGTGCCCCTCTCACTTGGAATTAGCTGTCTTAACTAAACCACTCATTCAAATCCTGGCAGATCGACAGCGTACCCTTAGAGACTAACAAAAACATATAGTATCATGAGCTTTCTTGAGTAAACCCCCCATCATCAGATGAGCTGGAGTGGAAATAACAGAACCAAGATATTTATAATGGGGTGGGGGAGTACATATCAATTGTAGGACTGGTGCTAATGAGGCTAATTAAGTGGCATCTTCATATGGACCCAAGGGAAGGAGACCCTTGAACAGTTCCACAGGGATTTCAACAATTTCCATACCACAATCAACCTTAGCCTGAACCAGTCCATGCAGGAGATCCATTTCCTTAACACTACAGTACAATTAAATGAGGGTCACATGAACACCACTCTAAACCAGAAACTTACTGACCACTACTCTTATCTACATGCCTCTAGCTTCTAACCAATCACATGATTGGTTGTGAGAGATAAACCCTCCATCCACTGTCCTGCTGCTCCTGTCCTCTGCCTTAGAACTGCCCCTTGGGGGCCTCCTACTTGCTGTGCAGAGTGTGGGAGGGAGAAGGGGGGGTGACTGATGTTGGGGTGTCCCTCCTCCCCCCACTCCTGTATCCTGTCTCCACACAGAGAGAGGGGGATGGAGGGAGCTTGTCATTCTCACAAACACCAACTGTCCTTCCCTCTCATGTCCTGATCCAATATGTACCTGGGTCAGAGGGTCCCTTATCCTGCTTTCCTAATGCAGGAGCCAGCTCCATCCCCTGGGGCAGCCTTTATTGGCTATCCAACTGCTCCCAGGATGGGTTGAGCTCAAGCCCACCACCCTGTGCTCCCCAAGCAAATGTCCTATCCCCTAGTCCACTCAAGAACCTACCCCACCTCCCTACCCCATAGACAGAGACAAACACCTAAGGGTATGTCTACACTAGCCTCCTAGTTCGAACTAGGGAGGCTAATGTAGGCATTCAAAGTTGCAAATGAAGCCCAGGATTTAAATATCCCGGGCTTTATTTGCATCTTCCCATCCGGGCACCATTTTTAAATCCCCTTAGTCTGAACTAACTGCCCACGGCTACATGCGGCAGTCAAACGTTAACTCGAACTAAGTCCTTAGTTTGAGTTAACTGTTACACCTCGTGGAATGTCTACAACTTCATTTGCAATTTCGAATGCCTACATTAGCCTCCCTAGTTCGAACTAGGGGGCTAGTGTAGACATACCCTAAAAGATCTTTATCAGGCATCCTTAAAACTTAAATACCCACCTGGGGAATTGAGGAAACAGATTGACAGAGCCAGAGAAGTACCCAAAAAATCTACTACTTCAAGACAGGCCCAACAAGGAAAATAAGAGAACACCACTGGTCATTACCTATAGCGCTCAGCTTACACCCCTTCAGCGCATCATTGACAATATACAACCTATTCTGGAAAGCAATCCCTCACTCTCACAGGCCTTGGGAGACAGGCCAGTTCTCACCTACAGTCAACTCTCCAACCTGAAGCACATCTTTCCACAGCTACACATCACACCTCAGGACACACCCACCATACCCCTGCAACAAACCCCGTTGCCAACTCTGTCCACACATCTATACAAGTGACAACGTCATAGGGCCTAACCACATAAGCCACAACTTCAGGGACTCATACAACTGCACATCCTCTAATGTTATGTATGCCATCAAGTGCCAGCAATGCCCCTCTACCATGTATATTGGCCAAACTGGACAGTATAGGACAAAGGATAAATAGACATAACTCAGACATCAGAAATGGTAACACACTTAAACCTGTAGGTGAACAGTTTAACCTGCCTGATCACTCAAGTATGGATTTAAAAAGTAGCCATTCTTCTAGAAAGGATTTTCACCAGCCAATTACAGAAAGAGAGAGAATGTAGAATTGGTATTCACCTACAAATTTGACACTGTTTTCCCTGGGCTTGAACAAAGACATTAACTGGATGTCACATTGTAAAGCCAGTCTCCCCTGCCTCTGACAACTGCATTTTTATATCAAAAGCTAAGAATGGGACACTTTTAGACCATTTAATTAGCCTCATTAGCACCAGTCACACAATTGACATTATGAATATATTGTTCAATATATTAATTATAAATACTTTCCCCCCTATTATAAATATATTGGTTCTTTTATTTCCACCCCAGCTCATCTGATGAAATGGGAAAGCTCATGATACTATATATTTTTATTATTCTCTAAGGGTGCGTCTATACTGCACTGTTATTTCGAGATAACTAGCGTTATTTCGAAATAACAATGTGAGCTTTTACTTACACAGCCATTCTATTATTTAGAAATAATTTAGAAATAACGGATGGCTTATTCCAAAATCTGTAAACCTCATTCTACAAGGAATAACACCTATTCTGAAATAGCTATTTTGAAATAAGGTGCGTGTAGATGCTCCACTGCTGCTATTTCGAAATAGCCCCTCACCAGGGCCATTCTAAGTTATTCCTCCGCAGTGCCTCCTGGGGCTCTAAATCAAGATAGCATGTCTACATTAGGGAAGCCTGCCTTGTACTCATTTTGAGGCTTCCCTGCAGTGTAGACGTGCTATTTTGAAATAAGATATTTTGGATTAACTATTTCAGAATACCTTATTTTGAAATAGCCATGCAGTGTAGATGTACCCTAAGGTGCCACAGGATTGCTCATTGTTTTTAGACTGAAAACTGTTCTGAGTCAATATTCAGCAAATAATAAATTGAGGAGAAAGTTAGGCAAGCCAAGAGTAGATAGACCATGCATGGAAGAAATTAGGAGGAAGATGAACTTTGGACTCTCAGTGATAGATAGCTGCAAAGTACATGCTTGATGTGTGCTGGACATGTGGTAAGAATGAGAGAAGACCAACCAGCAAGGAAACCATGTGAGAAAGAGAACACCAAGGAATGATATGGAAGACTGAGAATATGATGAAAAGATTCTAAATGAAGTTTGAACAGAAAGGTCTGGTAGTCCGAAGACCTACAAACCAAGCCATGGATTAAGAGGCGTGGCAAAGAATCATGGGCTTGTTTGATTGTGTGTAAATGGCGGGGGGCAGGGGAGATTTGAGGAGTGATGTGAATATTCAGCAAATATTTTGGAAAATATAAATTAGGCATTTGCTTTTCTGTTTGCAAATTTGCTAAACAATTCATTATTCATTATGAATTGCCCAGCTGCAAACTCCACAGTTTATCAATCAACATTATATTAGATCCAGAGGCTTCCAGTGGAGTTTAACCCCCTTTGTCAGGATTTAAATGAGGCCCACTTTGCAAGGGATGTGCACTGCATAGCATGTGCACCGCATAATTTAACTATATACACAGAAAATCATCTGTCACTTAAATTTTTATTATAATTTGTATATACCCATAAAGAAGGGTCAAGTTCTGTTCTTAGTCACATTGCCCCCATTAGAGTTCAGGACATCATCAATGGTCCCTTACACTTATCAGTATTTTGACTGCTGTGGACTTTAGATCAGATCATTACATCACTGTGAATGCGCAGAAGGTGACACACAGAATGGGTGTACCATTATGCTGTATACCAATCTAAGGGTACATCTACACTGCAAGCTTATATTGGAATAAGCTATTCCAGAAGATATCTTCTGGAATAGCTTATTTCGAAATGCTATGTCCACACTACAGGGAAGCCTCAAAATTAGTCCAAACAGGCTCCCCTAAAGTGGACGCGCTATCTCGATTTAGAGCCCCAGGAGGCACTGGGGAGGAATAACTTAGAATGGCCCTGGTGAGGGGCTATTTCAACATAGCAGCAGTGGAGCATCCACACATACCCTTTTCCGAAATAGCTTTTTCAGAAGAGGCATTATCCCTTGTGGAATGAGGTTAATCAACATCGGAAAAAACCCTCTGTTATTTCGATTTTCTTTCGAAATAACACAATTGCTGTGTGGATGCTACTATTGTTTTTCCAGAATATCGGTGGAGTATAGATGCACCCTAACTGCCCTGGACACTCACTAGTTCTTTCCCGATATAAGCACACCTTTTATATGGTAGGCAACATAATATGCTCTAAGAATAAATCTACCTTGGTTCATTTTCTGTGTCTTTTCTACCCATCATCTTCTTTCCAGTAAACAATGACAGGGAAAATATGTGTGTTTCTGAAGTTTAGGTCTGTGCTATTTCCTACAACTTGATACTGCCTAGAAACTAACACATGTTCTGAAAAAGTGTACAGTCCACGTGAGACTAAGTATAGGCAGGCCTTACTGAAAAGAGAGCTTTCACTGAAATTAATAAGAGTGTTACCAGACTAAAACCTCAGGATTTGTTCATTGTTACCAGCATATTTAAAAAACACAAAGAAAAACATAAAGGAGGTGGTTTTCCTGAGAATTCTCACTCTTATTGTAGCACCATACTCAAAAAATAGTACTTTGATTATTATCAATATAGGTCTTTACCAAAGGCTTGTGTCAAAGACATTGTTCTCATAGAAAGTCTTATGAAGAGATGCATTCTTCAGTGCAACACGAACTATGCTTTAAAACCCTGCAAAGAATGTGTTTTGTCATTTTACAATATGGTTACAAATCAACCTACATGTGTTAACACAACTGGATAAAAGCTTATTTATTCATTTCTGCTATGGGCAAAAACTGAATGAATGCTTACAATAGCAGATGTTTTGCAATAGCCATTACTATTTGCCAAGGCACAGTAGGCATGTTACTGCCTGTACATCTCTATTGAAAGAAGGGGGGGGAGGGGTTGAAAGAAAAACAGAGAATGTTAGTGATAATAGTAGTTTTTAGATCCATATTATATTTGGTTTACCCATGCTCCACTGATAGATGTTGATCATAACAGAATTTCCAACTTATGCACGTATCCAATGTATTGTGAGAATCTCAGTAATTCATTTATCTGCCCTTTCCTTTTGTTTTGTCAAGTACCAGGATTGCTTGTAAAAGAAACCCCACTAATAATAATTTTAAAAAAAGCGAGACACACCAATAGATTTTGGCACAATCTTCAGTAACTCATTTTCATGATTTTGTAATACACCTTCAGGCTATATATAGGTTCTTCTCTGTATGTGATCTGTTGTCCTGTATGCGTTAGCAGTTCAGTGAACTGAGCTGATTCAAATGAGCCTTGAAATGTTAAATACAACTTGTAATATCAAAGGTTCTCATATCAAATAATTTGGTTCCTGTAGGATCCTAGGGAGATTAAGGACTCGTGTGGTGACAAAAACGTCCACTAGTTATATCAAATATCCCAGCAGTAAACGCATCATTATCACTTCACTGTAGGAATAGCTAGAAAATGTAGCTATAAATACTTTGTGCTTTTTTTGTAAACCAGGACCGAGGAGCATGGCATGTAGCACAGAATTATGTCTATGTGACACTGAATGAATCAAGAACATAGAATAATTGTGGATGACAGTATGACAGAAGCCTTTGTGCTTAGGCCTCGAGCTGATATTTTCCTTACTTCTTTAGTAGCAAGAACTTTCTTGACTCAGTCAGTAAACTAAATGCAGAATTAATGCCAAATCCTCCTCCTCCAGTCTGGTTATCTCAAAGGGAAGAGAAATCTAAGTTTTTCCATATCTTGCAGCAGTATATGTTTACAGTTTGCCTACTTTTCTTTACTTTAGGATTAAGGTGAAATACAGTTTAAATTGACCAAAAATGCAGGGTGCCAAGCCACTCATGTTTTTCCTGACATGAAGGAGAACTGTCAGGATATTGCTTTTTCTGCAAAAGAAGACTTATAGAAGTGAATTGAGAGTGTTTCAGTTGACAAAGGCACTCAGAATTTCAAGGCCTATTTGGAGTTTGGCACTTGGACCAGGTGATTGTTTACCCATACAGTCCATGTGTGGTTCCCATCATTCCTCAAAATGCTGTATTACTACTTGAGAAAATTCATGTGAACACAAGTGCTGGAGTAAAGAGGTCCTGAGTCCTAATTCTGACCACACCATCAAGTCCCTTTGGGCATGTCTACACTGGGGAGTTATTTCAAATAACTCCCTTTATTTCAGAACAACAAGCAGAACATCCACACTACCAAGCCTATTCTTTCAAAATAAGGGGCTGGTTATTTTGAAATAATATAATTCCTGCTTGTGAAGAGGAATAAGCTTATTTCAAAATAGTTATTTTAGGAATTATTATTTTGGAATAACTTATTTTGAAATAACCTGGTAGTGGAGACAGCGCCTTTGTGACCATAGTTAAATTTTTAGCTTTAACTATGCATTATCTATAAAAATATGGATAAACCCATTTATCTACCTTACAGTTGTGCTGCAAGGATTAGTGCCTGCAAATCAGTGAAAGTAGGGAAATATTGCATCACATGACTAACATCATAGCACTGTTTCAGTAATGCCATACTGTAACTATGTTCCCAGAAATGCCACATGGACCATTCTTTCTAAGATGCTATTACAGTATAAATAAGTATCACTGGGTCCTGATACAGTTGTCAATGTGATAAAAGCACCATTTATAACAAAAGGATTTCTAAAACACTGCAGTTGTTTCATATTCTGTCCATAAAGAGAAACTTTGAGATACCACTGTGTGATAACTGTTTGCTATATAATGACAATTACATTAGACAATATCAATCTATTTATGGGGGGAACGAGGTATTTTAACAGAAAGCATATTTTCATTTTCCTTTCTTTAAAAATCAAAGGCAATTAAAACAGAATTTAATTAGGAAACATGTTATCAGTGTAAAAAGTAGAATTCACTGGTATTCAGAATAGCTGCTTCTTGGACAACATTATGAAAGCTGCCAAATTCGTCACAACTATTTTATTTTATTTATTTATTTGTTTGCTTATTTATTTATTCATTTATTTTTGGAGTTTGATGGCAATTATATTTTTATATATTTTCTTTCTCCATTGAAATTTGGGAAGGCATCTTAATTTGCTAATATGCATTTGTTCAGTGTTTTGAAAGTATAAAGCATTATAAAAGTGCTAAGTATTATTATAATCTGAAGGAGCTGTTTGCCTGCAGGTTTAGCTTCCAAAAGGGGTTGTGTTATACTTTGAGACAAAGCTGTACTACTGGATTTTCAGTATTCTTTTTCTTATAGTTTTCATTATTAGAAAGATTTTCATGAAAACAGAATTTTGTTTAAGGGTTTACCAGTTCTTGCATCATATTCTCCAATGTTATGCCATTATTCTCACTTTGAACATGACATTTTTCTGGAAACTGGAATGATGTCAAACACACTGGGATACATTCAGACTGAGGAGGTATTTCATTAAATTACAAGAATTGCACTGGCTTACAGCAGTGCTGAATTTGGCCCACCATTTGAACAGAGAACAAGAAGCAAGAACTGATGAACTGTTCACAAAACAAAAATCTGTTTCTATATAGACATCTTCGGGAACAGACAATGAAGGAATACAAATGTGATTCTACTCATACTTATCAAACCAAGTATTGTCTATCAAAAATTAAGATGCAAAAATAAAAAAAAGCTAAGTATGTTGTTTTGCAGGAAAACATGCTTTGAGTACAGGTTGAACATCCCTGATCTAGTACCCAATGAGGGAATTTTCTGGATCAGGGAAGGTCTCCTACCCACGGCCTCCTAGAAACTGCCCCTCCCTGCACCTGGCTCCGATCTGGCCCCACTGCAACTGGGCTGCAGCCCCACTTCTGCCCCTTCTGGCCAGGGATCCCCTGAGACAGGGCTCACTGGCTACTGTGGGCCCCACTTCTCCCAGCCTGACCAGGGCTTCCTGTGCATGGGACTCACCGGCTGCCAGCAACCCCACTGCTGCCTGCCCAGCCAGGATTTCCCAGGTATGAGGCTTGCCAGCTGCTCTCCTGCTGCCCCACCTGGCTGGGGCTTCCCAGGGGATGGGGCTTGCTGGCCATTGCTGGTCCAGGCTGCGGCTCTCTGGAATGGGGCTCACTGGCCCCGCCCCCCACCCCTGCCCTGCCTGGCTGCAGCTTACAGCAGCTGGACTCCTGGTGGGCTCGCGCAGTCCTGCCTCCAGGGCTCTCTGGTCCAGCAACATCTGTCGTCTTTTCAGACCATGGATGTTGTGGGACCAGAGGGTCCTGGTTTTAGGAAGTTCAACCTGTATTGAATCAATGGTAACTAAATACCTATTTATTTATTTTACCAGGTACAGTATATAACAGATGTTTCCTCATAACAACCTTCCATAGTTTTGGGGAAAATTCCTCTAATTTTGGTCTATTTTTATTTTTCTAATGAGAGATAATCAGCTTTCTAATAGCTAAAAAGAGACACGGGACTAATTGTTCATTTCTTTGGGTATGACCATTTTCATTATGAAGCCCCAGGAGGATTACGAAACAATCATTTGGTAATTTAAATATCCAACATTTTATAATATTTGGTTACAGATCTTATCTCAATACTCTCTAATGACTGAACATGCTCCCACTGTTTTATACAATGTTCTCTTTCACCACAGGGCTCCAGTGTTTATTTCCACTCAGTCATAATATATCTTTCAACCTTGCTATGAGAGTGACCACTGAAACAACATCTGTAATGGGATGGGTAATACCCCTTTCTGGACATTCCAGCCTCCAGCTAACTGGGATCCTTTCACAGATGTTGGCTTTTGAGACTTAACCCTAATTATCTTGCCTGTAAGGTATAAACCATAGACAGTGGGTCCTAGAGAGTCTCCAGGAATGCTAGTGAAGCAGAAAGTGAGTTGGCAAGAGACCAGGAGAGCCAATGGAAACAGAGCATGGGCTCTTGACTTGGAAGCAACTGACCTTTCTATGCCTGTTCTTGTATGACCATAAGAGAGCCTGGGAGACATGAATCAAATATTCTTGCCAGCAAGTTAAGGAAATATGGATTGGATAAATGGACTGTAAGGTGGATAGAAACCTGGCTAGATCGTCAGGCTAACGGGTAGTGATCAAACAGCTTGATGTCTGGTTGGCACTCAGTATCAAGCGGAGTGGCCCAAGAGTCACTTTTGGGGCCGGTTTTGTTCAATATCTTTATTAATGACAAGTTCACAGATGACACTAAGCTAGGGGGAAATGTAGAGATGCTGGAGGGTTGGGATAGGATATAGATAGAGTGACCTAGACAAATTGGAGGATTGGGCCAAGAGAAATCTGATGAAGTTCAACAAGGACATGTGCAGAGTCCTGCACTTGAGACAGAAGAATCCCAAGCACTGCTACAGGCTGGGGACCAAGTGGTTAAATAGCAGTTTGGCAGAAAAAGACCTGGGGATTATAGTGCATGAGAATCTGGAAATGAGTCGACAGTGTGCCCTTATAGCAAAGAAGGCTAATGGCATATTAGGGTGCATTAGCAGGAGCATTGCCAGCAGATCTAGGGAAGTGATTATTCCCCTTTATTCAGCACTGGTAAGGCCACAAGGTTCCCTCTAAGATGATCAGTAGCAAGGCCCAACAGCTGCTTAATGAGCCCCACCCAAGGGCTCAATGCTGTTGTGCATGGAGCTGCCTGGATGCGGGAGAGGCACTTCTCCCTCAGCTAACAGCAGCAGCTCCCTGGTGAGGACAGAACAGCAAGTCTCTCTCAGCCGGTAGGGACATGTCCCTTCCCTACTGGCTGGGAGAGACTCGCTGCTCTGGCCTCAGCTGGGAGTTGCTGCTGTAGCTAAGGGAAAGAGGACTCACCTGCTTCTCTGCTGGCCCTGCAGGGCTCCCTGCCACTGGGCCTCCATCAGGATGCTCTGATACGGCAACATCCATGCCAGACCAGTTTAGAGAGTTTCAACCTGTAAATTTACTTACAAAAACACTTTGCCCACCATGCAATTGCTGGGATGGGTAGCCTAAGTATTATCACTGTACTCCAAGTAGGCCATTTATTTCTCTGCAAACACTATCAGACTTCCAGAAAACATTTGTCTACAAATGGGCAAAACATTTTTTAAGTTACCTGGGATTTCTAATCTCAAAACAGCCGTGTTATTTAAATGTCAAAAAACTACTTTAGCAGAATATTGGGAGTGATATGTTAAATATGCAATATCTTGGTTGGGAAATAGCCAATGATAAAATGAATAATTTGCCAAGGATATCCTTTTGTTTCATAATTTTCCTATACAGAACTCCAGAAGGAATACCAGCAATGTTGCTTAAAAGAGCAAGAGCAAGAGAGAGAAAGAGGGTACATCTACACTGCACAGCTATTTCGGGATACTGGAGGTATCCCGAAATAGCTACTCCGCATCTACACAAGCTGCCCATTATTACAAAATATTTTTCGAAATAATGGGTGCGCTCTTTTGGCATCCCAGTAACCCACATTCCACGAGGATTAAGGGAAGTCTAGAAATAGCATGTTATTTCAAAATTTGCCATTGTATAGATGCACCAAATTTCAAAATAGCCTATTTCAAAATTCAATCAAAATAAGATACGCAATTTCCATAGCAGAAATTGCATATCTTATTTGGAGTTTAGAGTGCTGTATAGACGCACCAAAAGAGAGAGAGAGAGAGATACTCTGTGCAGACCTATTACATTCTGCAATATCAGATAGTGGGAGGTGTTGATTAGATTACTGCCTGATGGTTTTCTAAGCAAAACAATAATGTCAATGTATTATATGCATATTATAATTTTGTTTCATATATTTTCCAGGCGATTATGTATAAGCCTCATCAACTTCCTAAATAAGTAGCTATAACCTGCTTTCTCCCCATCCTACTTTGGAGTGTTAATGATAATATTTCATCCAGAAGAATCCCAAAGCCTATGCAAACATTATTGATCATGAAAACTATGTAAATTAAGAGTAGGAGTTAAGTGTCTAAAGGAGTTAGGCACCTAACTTCCAGAGACTTACATTTGTAATCTTCAAAAGCTGTATTTTTTAGAATGGTTGACCAAAATGATCACAGATTTTTGGCTAAGCAATGCAATGTACACCAAAACATAAAAGGTCTTCTGTAGTCAAAAAGTTTTTGGAGTTAATACAGAATTTCATCCATTTGCTCTTATGGCCAATGTCATTCAGGGGTCCTGAGGAGCTATTTATTCCATTTGCCCTTAATAGTTCCTTAGCTTAAACCGACTTTCTAGGTCTCCTGTAGATCTGGCTATAGTGTCAGTGATGAATATTGTAAGAAGAAAAGCCTAATATGGAAATCCCTTAATATGTCAGCTCATTATGAGACATTGGTGGTTTCAAAGTAAACCAAGCAGAGGCATTTCAGAAATACCTTGCAGTTTATCAAGGCTGACCACATTTTAGATCTCACATCCTTCTGATTTATGGCTACTATTTGGAAAATGGGCATTTGTTTAATATTTTGTAAAATAATCCGTCTGGCTTTTTGTTTCCACTTCTATTAAGAAAATAAGCATGTTGCTAAAAGTATAGAATCTACATATTGTTTATGGTATATTTTGATATGCACAATGTCTCTCTCTTTCTACACATTGATGTATTGTGTGTAGAATGTATAAATAATCTGGTTTCAAAGAAATTTACATATTATTCAAACTTGTAGTAACAAATGCTCATCTTGACTATATAAAATACTTTAATATACAAAAAGAATTTTCACTCACATCATGAGCATATTTGTTCTATTACAGATATTTTGCACATCGAAGACTTAACAGCTTTCTCAGGAACAGTTTTATGAAAGTCATAATTTCAAAAGTATTTAAAGCCTTCTGCACCGTACATAATATATTGCCTGCTTTCAGCTCTGCCTTGTATCAGTGCAGTTATATTGTTTGAAAAAAGATCTTACTCAGTTATACTATGAAAAGAAATCTCCCACTATATAATAAAAATAGACCAAACATAGCCTTTGTTCAATTTATATTTTAAATGTTTTATATTTTGCTTAAAATGTATCTATATCAGTATTGACCTGTAACATCTATTCCTGAAAAAACATTTCAGACAATTTTAACCCCTCCATTTGCAAATCATCCAGAAAATGGACATTGGTTAAAATGATCATATTTGCTATTCAAATTTATTTTCATGCTTTACACTAACAAGTAACCTTATGTATAGTTTGTAAGCTACTTGCTTTGACAATGTCTTTGCCTATTTGCTATTCATTATTCATCATGTGTGACTGGTCTAAGTCATGGAGTGTTTCTGCTCAGTGACTGGATGATTAGAAGTTCATAAGCAGGTGATGCAGCACAAATAGCAAATACCTGTATAATATGAATGCTCTAGATTAGTTAGTATGTTAATATAGGTATGAACATATTGGAAAGATCTCCTCCAAATATCCAATTGCACAAATATGTGTGTATGACTGCAAGGCAAAAAGGTGATGAACATTGCAGAAACAAAACATGCTTAGGAATTAATTAAAAGGTTTACAAATACCTTTCCCATGCTAGCTCAACAATGTTCTGTTAAAATAAATTATTTTCTGCCAATGAACTTTTAATAATAGTACTGTATTGCAGGGAAAAAAACTATTTTCCAATATCTATTAATGGCCTTATTTGTAAGATCATTAAATAATTGTTCACTCTGTTGACCAAAAGAATTGTAGATGAATTTATATCACATTTTGGCTGGCGTTCTTATATGTATTGGTTCCAAAGCTGTTTTATTCATAACAGAGATGCATTTGCCGAATGGAGTTTTATAGTCTTAAATGATTAATTTTACTATTTTTTAAATTTTACAATTTAATTTTTAAATAACTGTTATAACGCTATACACTATATTAATGTTTGCTGCATCCTACTTTTCTAAGGGCCTAATGAACACTTCTTCATTGGAGTGGTTTTAGGAATACAAGGCCAGATTCTGGCTGGTGCTGCACACAGATGCATGCCAGATTATCAGGAACTGGCTGTAGAGCAAAAGTTGGCCAACCCGTTTCAAAATAATGGAGAGGCTGGTTCATAACTGTTTGTTAAAGAAGGGGCACGAAGAAGGCATAGGCTAGGACTTGAGAACCACGTATATTCCTATGTTTACCAGTAACGGCTTATGTGAGAAAGCAAGGTGTCGAACTGATTTCAGCCATAATATAGGTGCATGCTAAAGTTGCCTTGGCTGTGCATGTATATGCCTCTTTGGGGTGGCTTTACATTTGTTTTCAGATTTGGCTATACTACCACTGACACAAAGCCACTATTCCATCACTGGCTTTTAGCTGAACAGAAAGCCGGAACAGTAGAATTACACAGTGCTGTTTAATGTTCTTATGGAAGTATTTTGCATCACTTGTGTAATTCAGCAAATGATTCTTCTCTTTCAGATAAACTATTTATAAATACACAGGGTCCCAGGCAAAGAAATAGAAAAGAGTGTTACGATGCTCCTGAGGCAGAGAGGGAGCAGGGCTGTGATACCGTGACTGAACTGCATATAAGGTGCAAATCCTATTTCCCTCTCTTTCATAGATTGGAGCAACTCTTTATAGGACCAGAGGAGTCCTTACCTTCAAGGAATCACAAGAATTACCACCATTTCCAAGCCCTTGTGACATTGTATTATGGCCTTCCCTGCACAGTGGCTAGCAAGATGATGTTTAAATTCATGAACATTTCCCTCTACCAGCTTTGGCTATATGCTTAGTAGTCTGATCATTTTATAGTCTAGCGGAATCACTAAAGACAGAGAAGCAGAATAGTTAAGGGTTTGCCCTGCTGTTCCAATGTTTTCATCTCTAATGGGCTCCTGTGGTATTTAGATTGGCCTGGAGTTCTTCTTTTACATGTTACTGCTTGTTGGTTTCTAGTGCAGGTAGGAATTCTACCCTAAATCTCTTGAGATTATCCTGACTGTACTGCATATTTCATGGAATATTATATTTTATTAATATACTAGACTATCGAGAATAAAAATATTGAAGAATTAAAACCACCAGCAAGAAAAGAGAAAGCTTTTCTCTTTACTGACTTGCTGCAGGCCAAGAGATAGCAGTTTTGTCTAATTAATCACATGACTCTATAGTTATAAGGAAAAACTTAAAAAACAACAAATAGTCTAGTAGCACCTTAAAGACTAACAAAACATGTAGATGGTATCATGAGCTTTCATGGGCACAACCCACTTCTTAGAGTTTCCCTGGTTCTTATCTTAAAATATCTAAACAATTAGCTAAACAATAGCTAAATGATGCAGAAAAAATGAGATATCAAGAAGGAATGTGGTTTAAAAATATCCTTTTCATTTCATGAAAGTTTTACAGCAAATTAACACCTTAAGTAAAGTCTGCAGAATGTTGAGAATATGGCTGCATTCTGATTTGGAAAAGAACCTTAAATTGCTTGTTCATTTCAAGAGAAAGATGCTTATCTGCTTAAGCTACTAAGTTTTGAACAAAAATTGAAATACTGTGAAACAGATGAAGCCTGGCATGGGTTAAATGTATAACAAACACAGAGCTGACATCACACCTCTCCATCACATTTTCACCTGTACATCCAGCATAAACTTCTGCTTTGATGAAAAACTTCTTTGTGTCTGGTAGGTGTAAAGCTGTTGGTGCTTGTAGTGAAATTTGCAAAGCTAGTGCTGAGTGAAGAGGGAACCTTTTATCTGGTCATTAAACCATGGAAATGTCTACAATTCTCCTTTCCTCCAGTATAAGTAGGACTCTATCACTTTTGCATTGACTCTGAAAGAAAAAAAAGTTTAACTAGTAAATTAGAAACACATTTATTTAATTGTATTTGAGACTTTATTTTGGAAAACTATGATACTTAGACTCTTCTTGAGTCCATCTCTCTCTCTCATGGAAGTCACAGTATTCCCCATATATATAGTGAAGGAAGCACCTAGGAAATACTGCAAATACAGAGATAATGTTATTTATCTGAAGCAAGTAGTGAGGGTTTAAGCATGACCATTGGAGCTACTTTTATATATCACTATAGCATACTTTCCTGCCAAGCTAACTATTTATCATCTTCAGCTTAGTCTCCAGAAGGCATGAACTTTAAGGACAGCCTGCTGAAATGAAGGTAAAAGACTTGCTGTCTCTACTAGAGAAGAAATAAGGCCCTGAGGGAGAAGTGGAGTATCTAGTCCTTTAATGTTAGGGATAGAGAAATGTGCTTATCTGAGTTTGTGCGGCCAAAATTGTGAAAGTACCCAATTATTAGCAACAACATAATGTGATTCTATTAATGGTGATCTACTTACTCTTTACAATTGTGGGTAAAGGAGCAACCCGGTAAATTTAACAGACAAAACCAAACCACAAAACATCTGACATCCAGAAATGAAAAAATGAGCAAACCCAAATCTATGAGCTCATAGATTATTATAAATGGTTTATCATAATTGTTCAGCCAAAGTAATGTTTACCAGCTGGAATACAGCTTTTCAGGGAGGGAAGTATGATATCCCCTCTCCCTACATAGACACACATTCACCTCAACAAGCATGTATGCATAAAATAGCATGATGCCCATTTTACTTAACTGAAAAGCATTCCGTCACTTTATGGTAGTGTTTGCAGAGAAATGAATGGCATACTTTCAGTACAGTAATAATACTTAGACTACCATCACAGCAATTGTACAGTCAGCAAAATCTTTTAATAAGTTTTATGAGTTGTTGTTTTCTCATTCTTGTGAGTGTCAGTTACAGATGTATGGGCAGCAAATTATCTGGGGATAACTTAAAGTACCTGCTTCTAGTTCTGCCAGTCAGTTCAGTACTGTAGCAAATGTATGTGTGTGTTTTGGAACTGATGGGATGCATTTACGACAAGTAGTATCCCATTACATTACATTGCATTACAACTTGCTTTGCCAGGTCCTCGTGTGGAATATTAATCTGCAAAGTGAAAAAAAACCCTAATACTACATGAATTAAATAATAGAATCCAAGCACCTCTTAATTTTTAACGTAAACACAGAGTTTTGTTGGATTTTGTTGTTATTGCTTTCATTATTTTAAATCAAAACCACTGTGGGTAGTTTGTGTAAGGCTAAGTACAGCATGTTGTTCACTTCACATCAGAATCAATTTGAATACGCCAAAAAGCACAGCAATAGATGGAATTCACATAGACTTTTTGTTAAATCAAAGAGTATTCAAACAATTTTATGTCTCTGAATATATTATTTCTTATATTATTTTATATAATTTAACCGTGATTATTTAGGATATCCAGAAACCCTAAGGGTATGTCTAAACTACATCCCTCTGTCGAAAGAGGGATGTAAATTAGGCAAATCGAAAATACAAATGAAGCAGGGACTTAAATATCCCATCATTTGCATAATGGCATCTGAGTGCTTTTTCGAAAAAGTGTTTTTCGAAAGTGAAAGTGCTGTCTAGATGCGGTTCTTTCGAAAAAAAACCCCTTTTTCAAAAGATCCCGTACTCCTGAGGGGTTTTTTCCCCCAAAGAATCACGTCTAGATGGTGCTTTCACTTTCGAAAAACTCTTTTTCGAAAAAGCACTCGGACACCATTATGCAAATGAAGCATGGGATATTTAAATCCCCGCTTCATTTGCACTTTTGATTTGCCTACTTTACATCCCTCTTTTGACAGAGGGATGTAGTTTAGACATACCCTAAGCCAAGTATTTCATTTTCTCTTTCTTTCTCACTGTTTTCTGATGCTTCTGCTACTGCCCCCTATCACTAACTTCTGCTTCCAGTACTACTAACTAAGACTAGTTAGTGGTTTTTCTACTCTAATAATGAACTATCATGAGTTACCTGTGAAATAGCCGGCACACCTTTAGTTATAATATACTTAGGTTATTTTAAAAGCAATATTTCATAGAATTTTTGCACTGTGATACTATAAAGGCCTTATCTTAAGTTGCAGTGCATAGAGTTGGATCCCTGTACACACATCTAAAGGAAACATCTGATCTAACTTCATTACATCTGCCCTTGACACTTTTCAATGTCACTGCCACTTCTGTTGACACTACCTCTTTAAATGAATGAATGTTGGTGTCAGGATGTGCATGTGTGTGTTGATTTACAAAGTTACATTGGATTATGTCATAATTGAATATGATATGGTGAGGGGTCTCTTCCCTTGTTGATATGCAAGCATTACTCCCATAAGAATTAGTAGGAGTTTGGTACATTACTGATAGAAAAATTTGAACCAACCATTTTGCTCATCATGCAATTTCCTTAATAGTAGGAGAATGAATATGCCCACTGTGGGAAGGATCTCTCAAATCAATGGACTCCATTTAATATTCCTTACTTATGTTTTATTTTACCTAAAGCTCTGTTGGCTTCAATGAAGATTTTTTCTGAGGACATATTTTGAATAGGGGAGTAAAAAAAAAGTTACTACAAAAACCCACAGGTAGTTTTGTCTACTGAGTAACAAAAATGGCTATTCCTCTGCTTAGTCTTTAAAGAATCCTTTTGTCACAGTGTGCTGTACCTTTCTCTAGATGACAAAAATCTACAGTAGTATGAAAATCACCATATTTAACTAGCTGTTACATCCAAAGAAAAAAAATCTCAGAGCAAGAACACTCAGTTCGCTAATAAGGATCAAATGAAGCCAACAGAAAACAATCTATGGCAGATAAGACCATAAGATGGAGGTTAGGAGATCAAAGGGAGAATATGAAAGGCAATTAACAAAAGACAAAACAAATGACAAGAAATGATTTAAGTATGTCAGAAGCAAGGATCCCGCAAAAGCCTGCTGGATTATCGAGAAGTAAAAGGAGCAATTTTGGAGTCTTCAGACATGGAATAACAGCTCAATTACTTCTTTGCATCAGTATTTACCCTCAGAGCCAATGAACATGTCTTCACTCATCCACACTGATGTAAGTCCAGAACTAACACAGCTAAAGACAATGAGTTACAATGATATAAAATTAGTGTGAGAGAACCAAGACTACTTTTAATGGAAATAAAGATGAACCCCAGTCAATTTTATAAACGTCACAAAAAGGAAGAGATTAAACAAACTGATCATTTCAGTTGTAAAAAGGAGTAGATGATAGTTAGCCAAGAGCTCTGAATGAACCTCAGAATTAAACAGATAAGCTACTAACAAGACTATGAAATCTATTATTAAAACTGGGTTCTATAAGAGGCGGGTTGGATGGCAGTCAGTGTCACCTCTCTCTTTAGAACCAGGGATGATCTTGGGCATCACAGAGCAGGGAACTGTACATCAATACCAGGTTAATTATTGAAACAGTAATTAAAGACTGTTATAAAAAAAACCTAAATAAGCATGATATGATAGGGACAAACATCCTCTAATGTATTAAGTTTTTCTACCTATTCTAGCTAGGGTTCTTTGTAATGTTCACAGTTCATATTCCATATACACCAACACACAGCCAGAAATTCCAATCAGCTTTTTTATACACACTTACAATAGAGTGTTTTAAGACAACACATTGAAATAAAGTTTCATTGAAATAAAGTTTCATGCAGCTTTCATGCATCCTGGTGGGATATCATTAATATAAACCCTATTATCATATGCAACAATGGAGGTTTAAGTTGGACATTAAGAAAAACTTCCTGTCAGAATAGTTAAACACTGGAATAAATTGCCTAGGAAGATTGTGGAATGACCATCATTGGAGATGGTTGAATAGACATCTATCAGTGATGATCTAGCTGATGCATGGTCCTGCCGTGATGAATTTTCGAGATCCCTTCCAGTTTTAGTATTCTATGACTCTAAGTACCGGGCACATAAAATGCCTATTCTAAAACCTTTATAATTCTTCCAAATGTAAACACTTTTTTAGTATAAAAAAGTAGGTGTTTAATCAAGGGAATGTCTTTCTGCCAAAAATCAAGTTTGAACTCCAAACCTCTGAGGCATAGACCTGTTCAAAAATAGGTCACAACATTTTTATGACTCAAACATTGATTCCTTTACTTAAAAATATCTGAAATGTTTTTCATGGAGCTTTCCAGAATCCAACCAACCAACCAACCTTCAGATAGAAATGAAATGTAGGGCTAGGTGCTCCTCTGGTGTAACTCTCATAGAATGATACCCATCTATACTAGCTGAGGGTCTGACCAGAAAAGGATATTAACAACTGGAAATCTTTGAAATGAAAATACTTTATTTTTTAATACATGTGTTCATAAGAGCTGTTTTAGAACTTTTGTAAATATATATAAAAAGACCCATTATTTACTAAAAGTGAAACCCACCTCCTCTTTCTCACATCACTCTCATTCCTCATAAAGAAACCTTTCACTGAAAGTTAAGCGTTGCTTAAGTAACACAATTATTAGAGCTTTTCATGATTCTGAATTTAGCCTTAAATGTGGATGGGCACACATCACTGAGGTGGAGTCCATATTAAGGCCATGTGCAAAATTAAGAACTGTAACCAGTTTTGGCTTTGAAGGTCTCATGAGCTTAGGCATGGTTAGATCCAAAGTCTTGGTTCAAACTTCTCTGCTCTTAGCCAGTTTTTCATATACATCACATTTAATAAAATAATTAATACTTTGTACCTTTATAGCTTCTTTCATCCAAGGACCCCTCAACCCTCTTCAGAAACATGAATTAAGTCAATGTTTAATAATGTTTTCTGACCTAGTTTCTGTTTTTTTTATGAACAGTATATTATTTCCTATTTATTTAATTTTCTAATCAACATTTACAGTAGCTTTTTTTGTCCAGGCACCTGCATTGCTACTAGAAATGACTGTATTTGTAATGGGGACAAGGATTTTAAGTCATGCAATGATGATCTGTAAGAAGAAGAGAAATTATACTTGCATTATACACTGAGTTTTAATAATTAAATTAACTTTCATTGCAGGGCTCAGAACTGTTTTAAGTTTTATTTAGCTTGTTGCCCTATGAAAGTCGCCACTCAGTTTTAATCTACCAAGTACACAGTTCCAGAAAAGATTTCACTTTGTTAGGTCAATGAAAGGGTGAGTATCAAGGAGAATTTGTAAGAAAACTCCCTTAAACTAATAGCAGGACCATGATGAAGGCCTTAAACTTTTGGTGCAAGGTGTCCAGTTTTTAACCAACATCCAAACAAAAAACCCATTGAAAATGAGCGAGTAGGTGAGGATGAGGGAAGAGCAGGCAATGTAGGAGGGGGTGGATAGAATGAGTGGGGGGGGAGCTTTGGAGAAGGGGTGGGGCAAGAGTGTTTGGGCTTGTTCAGTCAGAAAATTGGCAACCTCAGAATGTGTGGAATGCAGTTTTATATCTGAAGTTAAAGTACATTTTTAGTATTACCACCGAATACTAATTACAGATGCAGAGAACGTACAGCTCCCTCAAGGCATTTCAAAAATCTTGATTGTTTAATCAGCGCTCTTGATGTGTAAGGCGAGGTGGTTGATGACTACCAAAATGTGACACATTGGACATTATCCAGATGGAATGCCAGTTTTCATTTGAGGTTAAGAGGTAAAACTCAACAGGAGCGGTTTTTCAGTATCCTGGATTAGAGCTAGAGTTATGTCAGCTGACAAATAAAACCTGGCAGTTCAACTTGCACATAATATTAAAACAGAAACTTCACTGAACTGTCAGTTGTAAAATGAAGTGATTAACTCTCATTTGGGGTATAGCTTAATTTTCCATTTCTATTATTGACATTTTATTTGTTTTATGCTCCCTATGGCATTGTCTTTTTACCTCTTCAAGGTGTAATTATTTTGTTTTTCAACATATACAAAGTGCTGCCATTTTCAAGATGTCTAGCTGCCCAGTCAGGTGGATTCAAGACTCAAAACAATCCCCTTATCCTCTGCTGGATAAACAGAGAGCAAAGGCATTTCATGCCCTAATGCTATGGGAGTTTTCAAAAGCACCAAAATGACACAGACACCCAAGTTCTACCGATTTCCAGTGGGACATGAGTGCTTAAGTAACTTAAGTGCTTTTGAAAATCTTTTCCTACATTTTTAGCTATTTGGCATACATATCTAATCTGTTTTTCTTGGAAAAGCTTACTATCGTAGGCCTTGTCTTAAATAGGAAAACATATTTAAATTGGGGAATCTATGGTTAGGTGCCTACATCCATAGTTTTGTACCTAGAGAACAGTGGCATGATCATCAGAGGTGCTGGGAGTAGTGGGTACCCAGTACCTCTGGGTATTAGATGATTTTTTTTGTATGTGGCCGTAACAGGGTGTCACTAACTCTGCACACTGTCACTTTAATACTAGGGTGGCCAGGAAGCTGGTTTTCAACTGAAAAGTCTGGACATAAAAGTGTCCATTTGATCTAGTGGCTGGACACCCAACATCCAGTTACTATGGGTGATCAGTAACCCATACCAGGTTATCGCTACTGCCAGCATTTACTCAGCCAGGGCCACCTCCTACATGCATTGGGTGGCTGTAGCTTCTTCCATACTGGGGCAGAGAGGAGTTGGGGGCAGAGGAAGGGAAAAGGAGGAAATGGGAGTAGGATCTGGAGGGAAGACGCAGACTGGAGAAGTTCTGGCACTTGTGCTGGATTATTCCATTTTTAAATATTACAAAGCTGGCAATCCTATCTAACACCTATTCATTGGAAGAAAGGCATTTGACAAAGAGTGTCCATTAACTGAGTAGCACTACAAGTGAAGGGGAAGCGCTTCCAGCAGATGGGATTATACACATTGACAGAAAGGATGGGCTGGAAGAGTTGGGAACCTGAAGGAAGGCAGAAATACTGCTATTGTACCCTTCCCACAGAAGGAAATGGGGAAGCTGACAACTCAGTGTAAACATACAATAAAAGTTGTGGCAGTGAAGGGGACCCAGGGTGGTTATGGTCTGAACGGACTCAGACTGCAGACTATGTCTAGACTACAGCGCTTTTCCGGGATACTAAAAGTATCCTGGAAAAGCAACGCCGCATCCAAGGAATGCGTCTGCTTTTCTGAAATTTTTTTCAAAAATGTTGACGCACTCTATCACCATCCTTGTAAACCTCATTCTAAGAGGAATAAGGGATGTGTCGAAAGAGCACTTTTTTCCAAAATTTGGTGCCGTGTAGATGCGCCAAATTACTGAAAAGCCTCTTTTGAAAGTAAATCAGAAAAAGACACGCAATTTGCACCTCTTTTTCCGATTTAACATTGCAGTGTAGACCTAGCCTCACTGAGGGTACGTCTAGACTGCAAGCTTCTTTCAAAAGAAGCTTTTTCGGAAGAGATCTTCTAAAAAAAACTTCTTTCGAAAGAGAGCGTCCACAATGCCAAAGTGCATCGAAAAAGCGATCTGCTTTTTCGAAAGATAGTGTCCACATTGAATGGACGCTATCTCGCATTTAAGCTGTGATTACTATGGATGGAGTAGCCACCAAGGCACCCGTGCTTTTTCCTGGATGCTGCTTCTTTCAAAAAACCTCCTTCTTGAGGTTTACCAATGTCAGAAAAATCCCTGTGTTCTTTCGATTTTCTTTCGAAAGAACGCAATAGCAGTGTGGACGTGAACGCTGAGAAACACCCATAAAAGAGAAAAATCTGTAGTTGTCTACCATTAGATATCCAAATTTGGAGCTATTGGCCAGTTGCTTAATATAGTATGTGTAGTGACTGGTAGCTAACCTTTCTAAAAAAGCACATATTAAGATACAGATTTGAAGATATGCTTCTTTTGCAAAATCAGGACAAATTGCCATAACTTCCAGGCACAACTCAGTATATACTTCTGGTAAAAATACAAGGAATCTGGAAGTTAACCTCAGGTCTCTCTTTCATTTAACTGCCTTTGATATCAACTCCACAACCTGTCTCAACCTATTAAAATAAAAACTATTAACATACAGTTGAAAATACAGTTTAAACTTGATGGAAAGTTTAATGGCAAATAAATATTTTTAAAATGATAAAAGCCATCACACCAGTAACTACTTTCAACACCAATAACAGCAACAAAAACTGTTTCTGGTGTAGAAGTTTAAGTGTAGTTACTTCTACACCAGAAACAATGACTGAAGTAATATATTTGACATTAAATATCATGTAGAGTGTTTAAGAGGCTTTCCTCTTAACTCTATGAAGAAACAGATGCCATGTGTTGCATTTGTAACCATGGTAACAATCCCTCTTTGCAAAGAGCAGAGGATTGAGAGCACAAATTTGCCTTGCATGTATTTGGCTAATCAACAAACAAGAGGCATCAAGCCATTTCCACCACTGGTGTAAGAAGAAGCAAGTTGACTGAACACAAAGGAAGTGCACGTGCTTATGCCCTTGATTACATCCAAAGATATTCATAATCTTGAAAGTGTAATCTCTGTACCTTAGAACCCCAGCCTCTCTCTTTAGTCTTCCCTGTTAAATTATATGCTCTCTCAATGAATGGTTCAAATTGCACTGAATAGGAGTTGGAAAAACCTTAGATTTTTAAGCTCTTTGTGGCACTCCTCTTCATGTCACTAAAGTGCCTAACATTCTTTGATCATTATATAAATAATAACAGTAAATAATTTCATTTACAGTATTAGAAATTTTTCTAGGGATTTTGCCTAGTTGAATAAATAGTTTGAAATTATGGATTTAAAATAGTATAGTGCATTGTCAGCACAATAATGAGATGGAGGGGAAAGGCCGTAGAATTTGAACTGTCACGCAGTTTATTCCCAAGTTGTCTCAGGACCAGAAGCATTTTGAAACAATGAAAATATGCATTTCTGCCAGTCTGTGAATGCGGTTAGTTCTCTCCCCTCTTGTGCACATTTCTAATATGTTACAGCATGTGAAGTAGTTTTGAGAGTTTCAGCTGAAAACAAGGTGGATAGCATTCTACCTTGTACACTGCTCCGTATGTTGTTTTAATTGGCAGGATCAGCTCAGGCGAGACCTAGCATCTAGACTTTGGCAATCTGCAGGTTTGCACTAGCCAGAACATTTCCAAAACAGCAAGATTTCCCCCCTGAAACTTGGCCTTATGAGGGTTTTAAACTTAAAAAAAAATACATTCAGTTTTTAGAAAAAAGTCCTTTCTTCATCAGATCTGGGTATACAGCAGCTGCATGGGAGCCCATATAACTACATTACTTCAGTTTTTGCCAGAATGGCATGGAAATGTGTTTGCTATGGAAAGCTATTTTCCTGCCATCTTCTAGATTCTCAGCTGCTCCAGCCACAATTTGTCTTCATTCTTCATGCCTGGGGAAATCAGTGAATTGTCTGTACCTGTTCCCTGTAAAGGACAAAGCTGGAAGCAGAAGGGTATTCTACTGTAGTCAGGGACAGCAACAAATATGAGTGTGAGCTGTCCTCCAGACCTTTACTTATAAATATGGGGAATAGGAAGGACTGAACCACTGTCAGGCAAGACAGAAGAAGACTTGCAATGGTTGCTGTCATATGGTGTTCCAATCTAGCACAGTAGAAGTTGGTAGATGGAATTCTTAAACCTTGCACAAATTGACCTCCATTCCTGTGCAGGTGAGGAACTGCACAGCCTGGTAAGCAGGCTGTGTGTGTGGAACTGCTAATTACAGAGAGAACTGAAATCTACTCCTGTCAGGATTAGGAGCAAGAAGTTGCACCTTCTGCCTCCTTGCCCATCAGCCTCCTTCTATTGTCATTATAGGAACCCACACTGTTCAAAGAAATTCCCCCTCCTACAGAGTTCCAAGTCTCAAAAAAGGAAGGGCATTTCTTTGTCACAGCACAAATAAGAGACACATGTTGTGTCAGATTCATAGTCTCAGGTTCTGTCCATTTTGCACCTCCTCACCAGCACAAAGGGCATGGAAACTGGCTTTTGCAGGCCAGGTGAAAATTTCTCTAGTGCAGGGGAATTCTCTCATCTGCTGAAAAGCCAGTAAAGTCTGCTTCTGTGCCAGCCTCGCTTACTCTTGGGGATGGTTCATGAGACACAGGAGGGTATGGCAAAGGAGGGAAGGCTAGCTTAGTGGTTTGAGCATTGGCTTGCTAAGCCCAGTGTTATGAGCTCAATCCTTGAGAGAACCATGTAGGGCAAATCTGTCAGGGATGGTACTTAGTCCTGCTGTGAGGGCAGGGGACTGGATTGGACTCAATGACCTCTCAAGGTCCTTTCCTGATCTATGGGATAAGTATATCTCCATCTATTTATCCCCTATGATGATTTTCACTGGCTGTGAGCCTACAACCAGCTGTCATGAAGGTCAAGCAGTTACTAGGCTGCTCTAATTTATGACAGAACTGAGATCATTGGCAGCTTGAGAATCAGATAACCTTAACAAGTTCTTGTGCATAGTGATTCCCTGACCCCACTGAATTTTGTTGCAGAGACAATCTGTCCCTTTCACTTTATTACATTTGAGTCATTTCAGTCAAAATGAAGGCTGCTGACTAATCCTATGCTTGATTAATGCTGCTTCATAATGCCCAGTTTGCCATACATTTCAGTGCTGTTCATATGTAGAAAGTCTTGTGCTTAATTTAGCCGTATTGCACAGAATTGTACATAAAATTATATCCCTGCTTCTGGAATTACTGCATGACTGTTAGGTGCTTTGATGATGGCATGGAAAATCATAGGTCCTAACCACCATGGGTGCATCTAGACTGGCAAGATTTTGTGCAAAAGCAGCTGCTTTTGCGCAAAACCTTGCCAGCTGTCTACACTGGCCGCTTGAATTTGTGCAAGAGCACTGACTTTGTAATGTACAAAATCAGTGCTTCTTGCGCAAATACTTTGATGCTCCCGCTCAGGAAAAAACCCTCTTGCGCAAGTGTTCTTGCGCAAGAGGGCCAGTGTAGACAGGGAAGGAATTTTTTGCGTAAGAAAGCCCCGATGGCGAAAATAGCCGCTGAGCTTTCTTGCAAAAATCGCGTCTATACTGGCCACGGATGCTTTTGCGCAA
The DNA here is from genome assembly GCA_019425775.1 of Rafetus swinhoei. Lineage (NCBI taxonomy): Eukaryota > Metazoa > Chordata > Testudines > Trionychidae > Rafetus > Rafetus swinhoei. Next base: position 33,510,308 of record CM033428.1, on the reverse strand, counting down.
AAACGCACTTTTTGCACAAAAGCATCCGTGCCAATCTAGATGCTCTTTTGCGGAAATACTTTTAATGGAAAAACTTTTCCGTTAAAAGTATTTCTGCAAAATCATGCCAGTCTAGACGCAGCCCATATCTTTAGCCCGGATCTTAATCTCCACTCTGTTACTTCCCACATCATGTCCAAACATGAAGAGCTAGGAGACCCCTCCAATTTCCATTTATTTTTTTTAAAAAGCAACTTTGTCCATTTTGTCAGAGCATCCCACATCCCATAAGAAGATTATTATAAATCTAGTGTTTGTAATAAACAAAATACTGACCCTATATCAGGGACCAGGAACAGTCAACATTCTTGACAGTCAAGAAAATCAGAGGCTCTGTCTAGACTGCCCCCTCTTGTGCAAAAAAATATGCAATTGAGGTGAAGCATGGAATATCCCCGCACCTCATTTGCATAATTAATGAGTCTCCGTTTTTGCACAAGGGGCTTTTGCCCTCTGACGGCAAGAGGCTTCAGCCCCGTGGTGAGAGCCACCTGGGAATGGAGCTGCAGCCAATGGTGGGTGTGCCTGAGAAAGGGGTTTCAGCCCTGGGGGAGTGGCACCAGCAGTTGGTGCTTCAGCCCCATGTTCTGAAAAGGTTGGCAGACTTCCCCCCTTCTTTAGTGTGCACAGGGAGGGAAGACACACACTACTACATGGTTTCTCCCTCCGCACCCTGTCAGACGCCACACACCACGTGCTGGCGCCCACTACTGCCAGCCACAAATAGGAGGCTGCTGCAGCTGCGCTAACCGGGGAATTCAAGGACCAGCAGGGGGTGTGCAAATACAGGGCATTTTGCACTTTAAAAAAAAAAAAGTCAGGATGCCTGGAAGACAGCTTAAATACAGGGCACTTCTGGTAAAAATGGGACCCTAGTCATCAAGGGACCTAACTCGCCCATCCTATGTGCTGAGGTAATTACCACAGGGAAAGAGACCTTCATCAAGAGATGTAATAGCAAGCAGGTAGCAAGGGGCTTGAAGGGCTTGCCTGTTATCACACTGAGCATGAGGCCTCTCTGACAGCATCCACCACTAAGGAATTGGGTGGGGTGGGAGAAGAAAGAATCCACTCCTTTAGGAGCAACGTAGTATTTTTTATCTGACCTTTTGCATGTCAGAGGTATTGTAGCAAGTGTCTACCAGATGGTTCTTGCTGGGTCCATCAAGGTCCATCAGTAATGGGGATAGCAAGTCTGTTGTGTGGAGAGGTATGGAGTGTATTGGTCAGCTTGTGCTGGGTTTCTGGCATGGTTGATGGAAAGATTTCTAAGGTGTCTGCAACTCTCTTAAAAAGTTCCTGAAAAGATTTAAAATCATCCCCTTACCTTGGAGGTGGGGGCATGATTGTGTGCTCTGGAGCTGACGATGACAGAGGTGTGGGTGGGGGCGAATCAGGTGTCTGGTCGTCGCCCGTTACATCCATTCCTCCTCATCCACGCATGAGCTGGAATGAGCAAGTGAATGAGCCAGGGGTGCCCTAGATTTAGGCACTGGAGAAGGCTGCTGTGTCCTGTAAGCTGCCCATGGGTCCCAGTAAGGCCCGTTGGGAGGGATGGGTGGGAGCCACTGCTGTGGTTGTTGAGTGGGCTTGGGTGAGGAGTGTCTTGTGGTATGCCGCTGGATGGGCTCATCATCCTCATCATCACTGGATAATGGCAGAGCTGAGGTAGATGATAGGCTGGACTGAGATGTATTTGGGGCGCCTGCAGTACCAGCAGAGGAGAGGGCAGCATGGATACCAAAGCAACTTGTGGCAGTGGTGCCAGCTGTTTGGCATGGGTTGGCACCAGCTGTTTGTAGTGTACTGTTGGTACCGAATGTTTAGACAGCCAGACGAGCTGTTTTCTTCAGGAGCATCATTTTTAACTGGAGTTCCCTGGCTTTTCTCATCCTAGATGTTAATTTTTTGCAGTGGGGGCACTGAGCAGTGCAGTGCTCCTCACCTAGGCAGTGGATGCATTGTGAGTGCCCTCTGAGATAGGAATGGACAGCCTGCAGGTTATACACCTTTTAAACCCAGGTGAGCCAGGCATGTCCCAGTAGGAAAAAAATTCTAACAGTTGCTAGAAAATGGCACTAACTATACTAACAACAGAGAAACATTTTTTTAAAACACTACAAATAAACACAATAAGAACAGTAAACTACCGATTCACTACAAAGCAAACTGCGACTAACAAATACCTAAGGCTAATTCTAACTAGCTAACAGATGAGGGAAGCCAGTGGTGGTAGAGAAGGAACTGAAGGGATGGTTGGCTGCGCATACGGAATAGCTGTTTCAAACGTGTGCGATTCTGCGTGCACAGCCGACCGTGGGCACTGCTACCTAAAATCTCTGATTAGAAGCATGTGTTGTACACTTTTCTCCCTTTGTCACAAAATGATCAGTTTCTCATGTAAGCTGTTTCTTATTGTAAGTGCTCTGCTGATAATGATTTTATGTTTGTTTTTAAGTACTTGGAGGAAAAACATGCAATGACATCTGTCAGGTCACAATTGCTAGGAGAACCCTGTGTGGGACTAGTTAAGAATCCTGCAGCACATCACGCAGCTGCAGCTCTGACTAGGGGCACGGGGTGGCTGGAAATCCACCTTTCCCTGTATCCTTTCTCCATTTAATTCCCTTCCCCACGGCTGTTCACTGCTCAATTCCCAGCTACCCAGAGCTTACAGTCCCAGCAGAAGCGCTTTAAAAAAAAACCCATACAGTTCATGCCTCCCCTTTGCACATTCCCATACCTACCATAGTTGGATTACCGCTGGTTTAGCAAAAGTACTTAACCATATTTCAAGGAACCATTCAAAGTAAAATAACCCATTAACATCCTCCAATCACAGGGAGGACAGAAAGGCTGGGTGGTGAGAGGAGAGCCTCTTGTGAAAGGGCAGTTGTTAGTGGGTTTGGATTGCTTAAATGACCCATAAATCCAATCCCTCTATTCAGTGCAGGATTTTAGTGGCTAGCAGAGTAAGGGGGGTGGAACAATTTTTTAAAGTGGGGGCACTGAATAGTGTTCCCTGTAAGCTGAGCACTTGGACAGCCGCACAGGAGAGATATTCAGGTGCTGCCCAGCTGATTAGCAGAGTGCCTACAGAGGCCACAGCTGGCAGTATTTGTTTCTATGGTGGTGCACATTTACACATGCCTTCATGCACACAACAAAATGTATTCCACATACAGATTGAAAAATTAGAGGGAACATTAGTCTGCACACTCTTGTCAATGATGAGTGGCCATTTCAGACTTCAGTTTGCCCCTAAGGTAGGATCTAGATGATGACTGGCAGTGGGACACTGAGGCAAGGTGGGTGTAGAGGATTGGGGTTCCCTGGGAAGGGAATGTCCCCATTGCTGCAAGGCAGTACCATAAAGAAAGGGCATTGTTGGCCAGAAGGGACACATGGGCCTGAAGTAGCGCAGAAGACAGGTAACAGTGTGAGTCACTGGTCCACAGGGGGCATTCCAGGTCTGGAAGAGCTAATTCCCAAGGAGACCAGCAGGAGGCGCTGTGCCAGTGACCCATTGCAGCCCCAGGCTGACAGTTAAATTAGTGCAAGTGATCCTGATGAGAACATGCACTGCCAAAACAAGTAGCATAGTGTGGACATGGATGAAACTTAATTTGACATAACTTTCTAGTGTTGGCATACCCTCAGAGGTGGTATAGTTGTTGGTAAAGTGGTATGTTGATGGGAGAAGCTGTTGACATATGGAATTAGGTCGGTATAATTATATCACTCAGGGGTATATAAATCTGTAGTGTAGACCTGACCTGAATTAGGTTTCCAGATCTTAGGAAGAGCTCTAGGTAACCTCAAAAGGTTCTCTCTCTCTCTCATCAACAGAAGTTGGTGCAATAAAAGAAATAACCTCACCTATCTTGTCTCTCTAATATCCTTGGACTGACAAGGCCACAACAACACTGCATTCAACAACGGCCTCGAAAGTATCACACTGAATGAGGTTTTTGCATTTGGGTAGAACAAAACTGTATTTTTCTCAATTAGAAAAAACAAAATTTTAACATTAGCTAGAGAATATATTAAAATCATGATATCTTTAAGTAATGAGAAATTACACTGATTGAATGGAGCTGTTTATATCTCTGTGGTCGGCAATGTTTTCAGTGAATTTGTTTTCAAAGTGGAAAGAATGAGTACTGTCAGAGAATAAAACATAAAAGTATGTTTATTAGGAAGGAGACATCAGTCTTTTTCTGTTTGTAAATGCTGACGAGCAGGGTTTAAGGAGGACTAATGTCACCCATTCGTCTTAATTAAAGAGTTAATTGCTCGTGTATTCTGATTCAGTTAGCTGATCCTAGTGACATGAAAAGACCTTGCTTTTATGTATTTTATTGACCAGTATAATGACATCATCAGTAAGTCTCAGAATTTATTCATGCTTCAGCCTCTCCTCATAACTTTAATAGCCTCCTACATGATAAAATTTTTAAGAAGAAAGGAGTTCTTTAGTATGGTACAGAATATAGAGAGGTCTGTTCAGGAAGCTGTTAAATGTCTCAGTTCAGCTGTCAGTGAAATATTACTTCAAAGTCTAGAGTCATGAAGATAAGTAAAAAGTAATTTTAAAGACTAGTTCTCAGCAAATGTATATATGGAAATAGGATAAAACATCTACAATAATGCATATCAAATATAAGCAAGAGATCTGTTTTTATTCAGTTTATTCAAAACTGTAGTCATAGTCAAATAAGCAATGACACCAAAACAGACAAGGTTGACAGCGTGCTTTATGGATTAAAGATCAAATTGGTTTAGTCATGTGTCATAACACAACATATGGGAACTTTGATCTGAACAAAGACTAGATAACTAAGATGTCTGAGAGGTTTTCCCATGTAATACCTTTCAACTACTAAACTATATTTCCCCAAGTTAGTTCTAGAGAAGTGTTTAAACAAAATTTTCATGCAATGTGAAAAGTGTCAGATGGTACTGCTTATGATTAATCCCTTATGCAGTCCTTAAAAATGAAAATAAAATAATAAAACCACAACAATACTGGGTGACACAAGGTCATCCTTGAAATGTGTCTTGGCAGATGACAATTATGGCACATAAGGTCAATTTCTGCTTGCTATTATGCAAACATGGCTCCTACTGAGGGCAGAATTCAGTCCTCAAGGAGCATTAGGCACCAAATGAAGCTGGCCCTAATATTATCCTCAGTCCTGTGAGTGTAATATTTGATTTGGTGAAAGCCACAGGGAAGCCTCCTGCCTTTTTTCTCAAGTGTGGGATGTGGAGTAGACTAAATACAGCATAGAAGAAATCTACAGTTTTGAAGCTTTAAGAATTTCATGGTGGTCTTTACTTCACAAGTGTTCTCTTTATTCTGCTTAAATTTTATAACTACTTCCTAAGAAGCACTGAAAACCAACACTGCTGGCTTGTGGAATGATAGGCAATTCTTATTGCGAATACTGACTGATCTTGTCCAGAGTAGCCTTCTGTAAGATGAGATCAAAATATTTCTGCTTAACTTTGTCTACTTGGTCACAATAGCACCGTTTATGTATTCTACAGAATAGAGAAATGACACAGGAGACCTAGATTTTATCCTGGGCTCTTCCCTCATGGCCTGCTGGATGATCTTGGGCCAGTCACTTGAACCTTTTATACATCAATTTTGTCATCTGTAGAAGTGAGATGATATCTTACCTCTCTTTGCAAAATGCTTTAGGTTTACTGATGAAAAGTGCTATTGAGTGTTGAGTGAGGTATTATTTTTGAATAGTCAGTTATAAGAAGGGTCCTTTGGGTTAATTTATGACATTTGTGACATGTTGAGTAAAGTATGAAATAGTTACTTCTCAATGGATTCCAGATGTCATTGGCTTCTTTCATTGTTCAGCTCTGGGAGATACACCCTAAGGCTACATCTAGACAGTGGCGCTATTTTGGATACCGGAAGTATCCTGAAATAGCTATTCTGCATCTTTAAATGTGTCCATTATTTCGAAATATATTTCAAAATAATGGGTGCACTATTCTGGCCTTTGTGTAACCCTTGTTTCATGAGAGTTAAGGGACTTATCGGAATAGCACTTTATTTCAAAATTTGGCGATGTGTAGAGAGCACCAAATTTCAAAATGAGCTATTTCAAAATTGGATTGAAATAAGATATGCAATTTGCGTAGCTCAAATTGCATATCTTTTTTCAACCTATGGGTGCAGTGTAGATGCACCCTAAATAAATTATAAATTCTTGCAATTATACCTGAACTACAAGCAAACCTCTCAGGCCATCTTGCCAAGTATTTAAATATAGCACAAGACTTGGGGTTACTTTTAAAAATGAGGGATAATGTTACTGTTCTATTTGGGCTTCTTCACAAGACTTTAGCTGTGTTAAACTCTTCCCAAATTATCAGCAATCTAATTTCAGTACATTTGTTAAAATAATGCCAGTGACTCATTTTTATTTTGAACTAGTTAACTTCACTATCTGTGCGATACACTAATCAGGTGGGTTTTTAAAAATGGTTTGCAACCTGTTCTGCAGAAACTTTAAATCTCTTCTGTAACCTTCATTTTCTTTGTTGTATTGATAGCTTTGTGATATCAATACTCAAACAATAAAATGAACACTGGAGGAAAGAGCCAAAAGGTTCTTGAATATTAGATGGAGGGCCAAGAGCAATGACTGTCACTTTTGAAAAAAAGTTATTTAGAAATAATATTTTTTTTAAAGAAGAACGTAAGTAAGAGCAGAAGGATAGGAGTGTGTTTTAATTGAACAGAATCTTTAGAAATGCTAAAATAAACTCTCCAGTGACCTGTAAAATATCTAGTTCAACCTTTTTGCTGTAGCACTTTTCCATTTACAAAACTTCCACAAAATAGCTGAAACAAGTAAGTAGTAACTTGTTTAACAGTCTCTGTTAGCTAGCTAAAATCACCTGCTGTGAATAGGGAGTAAAAGTTCATAAGTAGAAAGCTTATTTTGAGATAAGCATTTTTAAATTACTCTACTGTATTTTTGTACACAACATGAGGGAATGGCTAGTGCAACTTCTAACAACATTACTAACTTACTAATAAACATGTGCATGAAGTGGAACAGAGCACACACCTTATAATTCTTTGGCAGTGCCTAGTAACATAAATAGCCCTGATACCATCCGCTGAAGAATTGAACTTTCCAAAAGGCTGATATGGGAGGATTGGGCATGCTAAAAGCAATGCTGAAAAGAGGCTGCTAAGAACTGGAACATCATTCAGAATAGAGGCAGTAGGACCACAATGGCATATGAATGAAAATAAACACATCCCGGAGAAAATGCTTCATCAACATAAGAGCAGGAACAAAGCTGTGAATCTCCAGATTAGCAAAAAAATGTTTTTGAAGAAAAAATATTATGCAAGGTAGGACTTCAAAGACTACAGAAGATCTAATGGACAGAACTGAATAATATTATAAAAAAAAGAGATAGAAAAGAAAAAAAGAGACAAAATAGTCATACTAAGCACCAGATCAACTCCATCTGTGCCTCCCCTGTGCCAATTTATGTTTTAACCCTTTGATCCCAGCACTCCACTGAAATAGCACAATAGCATCCGTTTTATGATCAAAGGGGGGGATATTTTAATTGGGAGGCAATATTTTCATCCTATAACAGAGCCAACTATCATTAATCAGCTCTTCAATTCCTTCCTTTGGCTCACCTCCTCTTTTTTCTCCCTTTACGTCAATCCTCCACTATTATATATTCTTAATGCATATTTGCAGCACCCCTTTAGGTTGGATGGCTGAGCCCAGTTCTTTTTCTTATTGTTCTCTTTGCTGACCCACACAGTTGCTTTTATAAAAGGAGCCATGGAAATCACTGTGTCCTAAGCCTACAGTTGTTCTCATCACAGATGGTTAAAGAAAATATAATGCAAAAATAAACCTCAGAATAGGAAATCAAATGTTGCATTGATTCCAGAACGTTCAAATGTGATAAAGCTAAAGGAGGAAGAAAGAATTATTATTTGGTTCTAACAAGGACAGCCAAGTAACAACAATTTGTGCTAAAAAAGAAAAGGCAGCATATACAAAATACAAATGAAAACTTAGTTCCAGATCTTGCAATGCTAAAGTCAATGGGATTTCTGCCATTGGCTTCAGCAGATCTTCATCTGGTTGGTAGTGAAAGCAATGTAACATGCTTTTTCTTCCGGCTCTGTAAGAGGACCTGGATGACATCATAAAAAATTTCAAAATTTATCTTCCAGATAAAATCTTAAACATGTTTTCTCCATGATGCACAGTGTATAAAGGAAATGAACACCGTAATGCTTCAGTGACTACAGACAGGACAATGGTCACAAGTGGCTAACTGGACTAGGACATCAAATGGCAGCCACAGTGGAAGAATAAAATCAAACAAAAATAAAATCCAACCAACCAAATAAAAAGAATTTTAAGGTTTAAAAACTAGCACAGCATAAAAGATTTGCAAACATGCCTGTCAACTGGAAGTCTGAGTCCCACTGACTTGCAATGGTAAATGAAAACTGAAATGGATTTTACATGGAAGTTAGTCTCCCAAGTAAAGGTTTAGAAAATTTTACCCAAAACAATTTGTCACATCCTGATTGGTTAGAGAGCAGGCACTACAGGTAGTAAAGCTTTTCTACCAGAAAATCTTAATTCATGACACTCATGAATTACCTGTCTAGAGCAATGTGCTATTCAAATGTAGTTAAGGTTGATAGATGCTATGTAATGATGTTCAGTGATTTGCATGGTGTGTACTCATTGTATCTATGTTTATTTTGCTTTGCACTGAATTTAGACCTTGATCTCCACAGGACAGAGGCCTTGTCTTTTAATTTCATATAAAATTATACATGTGGCTTTGAACAAGTTATCTGACAACTTCCCAAAACAACTTCCCTGGCAATATTTGACACCTCAGAAAAAAGAGTCCCAACAAGAGAAACTACTCTTTCATAGCTAGAAGTGATTTCTTCACCACGGCAGTGAGGCATATTGTAAGTGTGATGTGGGAAGATTTGCTCTAGCTGTCCTGTGGATAAATAGTAGGCTTCTGTCTCCAGGGCTGCTGAAAGGCACTTTTTGTTATCATTACGTTAATCTAGGTTAAAACTGAATTGTAGTAAGTATGAAGTAGAAACAACAATATTAAAATGGCAAGAGGTAGCATGTCCTGATCTGAGCATTAGACCAGGAACCAAGAACTCAAGAATTCTCATCCTGGTTCTGCCACTCATTCACAATGCACCTTTGGATAATTCTTGTGTCTCAAGTTTTCTATATGGAAAATAAGGATAATACCGTCCACATCTTTCAGAAAATGGTGCCTGATTGACTATAAAGCACACAAATATGGTCTCTTGACTAATCATCATCATCATCACCACTACATTTATGGGCTACTCACAATATACACAATTTCCTACTACTGTGGTTATAAACCCTAACATTAATAAGGCAACATTTTCCTTGTCTGCTCAGAACAGATTTTTGCATATAGATAGATTCTTTACAATAATCTTCATACATACAGCCATTAAAGTTGGATGGAATGACATTCCTCCCCCACATTTCCACGTTAACATAAATTATTGTTAATCATTCTAAATGATAAAAAAAGCATATATAAGGAAAATAACATTGATAGGATGAGGTTGCAAAAAAGCTGACAGGTACAAGCTAATACCACTCTTATGCAGGGCTATGTTAAAAAGTTTACAGGATCTCGGTAAAGACTTGCATTTAATAGATTCACTTCTAATCTATCTAAGTAGTACCATTAATACTCTTGTTTTATCTCCTCTTCTTTAGACAGTTGATCATTGCACCTCAAAATGATAAAAATCTCCTGAAGAATACACATATATAAGGATTTACTTTTAATTGATCCTGCTTCAACATTTGGACAATTTCTCCCTCTCTTCCCGCCTCCCCCTTCCCATTTATATTTTCAGTTTAACTACTAAATATCAACTTCTGGTGGCCTTTAAAGAGCTATCTGATCATCTAATACTGTCTTTCCTTCTTTCCAGATGCTAAGTAGCATTAAAGACAGACATGTAGCCAATGATTTTAGTTGATAGTGTGACATTATGATTAACTAATATGTCATATATAATCACTGTATATAAAAATATGACTCTTCCATGAAAGCAATTACTTTAAAGGCTGCAGAGATGTAATGTGATGATGAATGGGAAGGATGGGGTCCATGAGAAACTCCATTAAAGTATGACTCACCCTATGGTAGAGCTGGAAACTGCCTATTTTAAGAGCATTTCATGATGGTGTACATATCATGACGATGATGATGACTCCTCTATACTGGCTCCTCTATACTGAGGGACAAGATATTGAATAACATATTAGAGATTGAATCACATTTCCTCATTTCTGTTTAAGAAGTGCCCACCTCTGCCATGCACTTGCTTTTAAATGAGGCCCAGTGGATAGTACCATAATATCTCATCCACTAATGTGCCTTTCAATTTACAGCAGTGATCACTGCCCAACATACAGTGAAATCCTTATATTTAAATGGATTTAAATCCTTAAAATATTTGGTTTTGATAAAATAAACAGTTTGCAATTAAACAAAGTGAGAATGGAAAACTGAAAGATAGGAAGTTGTCCAGATTTCTCAGTATTACCTCTGCCAAATCTTCTGGTTGCCCAATCCACCAATATCACAAGGGTATTAACCGAATTAAGCGTCAGCCAGTTTGCCCTCAGCAACTTTGCAGTTTCACAAAGCTACTGAGCCAGACCTTTGGGATAGGATTTTGGTGCCCTGCTGAAAGAAAGAGATTTAAATGTTCCTTTAAGCCTTTACACCCTGATCCTGGGTCAATCCCAAAAGCAAATTAGATAATCTTCGGGGATACTCTGGTTTATGCTGCCACATCTGTTATTATCAGGGGCCCTTAAGCTGTCTCTCTCTCATTATAAAAGTGAGTTTGGTGTGCCAGCAGGGCCATCTCTGTGAAGGCCCCATGGCTCTGGAAACTTTTCCCCTTCTTTGAATTTGGTGACCTTTTGGGTACATGACAAACACTATCTGATTAGCAGGGATTTTGGAGAGGATTGAGGGTATAGTCCCGGAATGGTGGTTAGTGGAGAGGAGCTTTTCTGTAGCTAGCTGCTTGGCTGAGTTATTTTTTCCTGTTTTTAAAGTTTTTTCAGTTACAGACTAACACGGCTACCCCTCTGAAACTTTTGAACATGCAAGGCACTGTTTTATAAACACTATTTTATGTAATATTAATTAAATGTGAGACACCTGTAGCCTTCGCACAGATATCTTTTTGGGCACATCTAGAATGCTTCTACACAGCACTGTAACTGGAAATAAGGTACACTGTTTGAACAGTGCAAATTGCGTATCTTAGAATCATAGAATCATAGAATACTAGGACTGGAAGGGACCTCGAGAGGTCATCGAGTCCAGTCCCCTGCCCTCATGGCAAGACCAAAGACTGTCTAGACCATCCCTGATAGACATTTATCTAACCTACTCTTAAATATCTCCAGAGATGGAGATTCCACAACCTCCCTGGGCAATTTATTCCAGTGTTTAACCACCCTGACAGTTAGGAACTTTTTCCTAACATCCAACTAAACCTCCCTTGCTGCAGTTTAAGCCCATTGCTTCTTGTTCTATCCTCAGAGGCCAAGATGAACAAGTTTTCTCCCTCCTCCTTATGATACCCTTTTAGATACCTGAAAACTGCTATCATGTCTCCCCTCAATCTTCTCTTTTCCAAACTAAACAAACCCAATTCTTTCAGCCTTCCTTCATAGGTCATGTTCTCTAGACCTTTAATCATTCTTGTTGCTCTTCTCTGGACCCTCTCCAATTTCTCCACCTCTTTCTTGAAATGCCGTGCCCAGAACTGGACATAATACTCCAACTGAGGCCTAACCAGCGCAGAGTAGAGAGGAAGAATGACTTCTCGTGTCTTGCTCACAACACACCTGTTAATGCATCCCAGAATCATGTTTGCTTTTTTTGCAACAGCATCACACTGCTGACTCATATTCAGCTTGTGGTCCACTATAACCCCTAGATCCCTTTCTGCCATACTCCTTCCTAGATAGTCGCTTCCCATTCTGTATGTGTGAAACTGATTGTTCCTGCCTAAGTGGAGCACTTTGCATTTGTCTTTATTAAACTTCATCCTGTTTACCTCAGACCATTTCTCCAATTTGTCCAGATCATTTTGAATTATGACCCTATCCTCCAGAGCCGTTGCAACCCCTCCCTCCAAAGGCTTCCCCTGTCGACCGATCTGTGTCTTGACTCGCGCTCTGTGCCAATGATCAGCCATTTTTATTTTAATGAAGCCGGGGATATTTAAATCCCCGCTTCATTGACTATGTCGGGTAGCCTATTTTACATGCCTCTGTCAGCAGAGGCACGTAGTCTAGACATACCCTAAGTCTGCAACTCTATCACTGAGGTCATGGAAGTCAGAGATTCCTTGACTTTCCAGGACCTTTGAGACTTCTGCAGTGGCTGGCTCTGGGACTGCCTGACCAGCTAACTTTGCCCGTGGGCCAGCTGCTCCAGCTGATGCTGAGGCAGTCTTGGGCTGCCCGCCCCCCCCATCCTGCCCCTAGCAGGAGCAGTGGGGATCCTGGGCCACACACCACAGCCTACCATGCTCCACAGTGTGTCAAAGGTGTATTCAGAGCTATATAGTACAAATCTTGGACATGTCACATGCCATGAATTTTTGCTTACTGTCCCTGACCTGTCCATGACTTACTAAAAATATCCATGACTGAAACAGCTTTATTCATCCGCCAATATAAGAGAAGAAGGGATGAAATTTTAAAGTGAATGTGAAAGATAGAAAGTGCAGGAAACTGAGTTGCCACTCTCTTCTCAATGATGTTCCCCAAGGATGAAGCCAATGGAATGCACGGCAGCATTTTCACTGACTGTTTCATAAGCAGAGATCACACAAAAGGTTTCTTGAGAAGAGACATCTCATAGGGAGACAGTATTGACAATCCTCACCAACAGTGGACCAAGTTTGTTCCTTTTTGACCTAGGCTGAGCAGAAAGGCCAGGGATCCAGCCCACACTTTGTGGCACAGAGCATGCCTAGCACATTCAGAACCTCACTGAGAAACTGAATACAGAGCAGAACAAGCATTTGTCTTCTCTGAGGCTAACAGATGGGGCGGGAATTAGTCTGACCCGACTAACAACAAATCCATCCTGAAACTCCAACACCTAATGGACACACACACATATATAGTTAGCATGAGAAACTTCTGCATGTCCAACTAGATCCAATGAGTATAGCCATACCTCCCACTGCCCCCTCATACAGCACACTGTAACAGGCTGGAGTCAATTGCACCACCAATGTGGTAGTGCAGCAGCATCCATCTGAGTCTCCATTAGATACTTAAAGAAGTAGGCAGGTGTCTAACGAGAAAAAAATCCCATTGACATATCATATATATAGTATCCCAATGTCTGTGACTCTGTAACGCTGAAATACTGGCTGTTCCCTCTGGGCGGCGCTGTTGCCTCCCTGGCTGTTCCCTCTGGGCGGCGCTGTTGCCTGAGTCACGTCCTTCGCCTCCTGTTGTGGTGCTCGGCTGACTTCTGCGCTGCTCAGCCAGGCCGCCACAGGGGAGCAAGCGGCGCAAGCGGCCGTTTGGGCGCCGCAGTCCCCATGCAGCACGGGGAGCGCGGTGCCTAAACGGCCGTTTGGGCTCCGCGCTCCCCTGAGTGAGAGGCAGGAGGGGGAGGAGAAGAGAAAGAGAGACAGAGAGAGAGGCAGGAGGCGGAGGAGAGCTGAGAGAGAGAGAGCGGGGAGGCAGTAGGAGGAAGAGAGAGACAGAGAGAGAGAGAGAGAGAGACACGGAGCAAGAGACCGGAGGCTCAGGAGAGAAGACCAACGTGGAGGAGAGACCTGAAAACCCCGTCTTATGATGGGCTAATTGGCTAGTATAAAAATAATACCTCTGCTCGATAGTGCTTTTCCTCAGTAAATCTCCAACTGTTGCACAGATTACAGTGGCCAACTCCACATCAGTGGCAGAGCCAGTAACAACACCTATGTTTTCTTGAGTTACAGTTTAATGCTCTCTCCACAGGGGAACACTACATCCCATACTAATGACCTTGCATTAAATTAATAACTGGGATCATTATCACACTGCGCTCTGGAAAAATCATCACCTAGCAACTTCAACAGAACCAAAATTAGAAACATGTTGTGCGAGAGACGTCACCTGCTAGTGACTGACCCAAAGAGGGAAAAAAGGATCTGTTATCTCAATAAGCTGAATTCTGAAACATTGATACGACTTTATGTGTCTTTGCAAAAAAAAAAAAAAAAGGGATAAAGCCCCTACTATAGGCAAGACCTTCGGGGGGCCTGAGGCTATTAGATTTTGTGGGGGACCCATAGGTTCTGGGGTGGAGTCAAAAATGAGGGGTTCAGAGAACAGGAGGAGGCTACATATTGAGGTAAGAGGATGTGTGTGGGAGGAGGGCGAGGGTTCTGACTGGCGGTGCAGGTTCTGTGGTGGGATTGGGATGAAGTGTTTGGGGTCTAGAAGAGGGCTCCAGGCTGGGGCCAACGGGTTTGGAGTGTGGGAGGGGGTTCATGGCAGGAGGAGAGGGTGCAGGTCTGGGTTGGAGTTGGGATGTGGGAGAGGGCCTGGGCCTGGAGGTGGGATACTTACCTGGGACAACTCTTCTGTGGTGGTGGTAGGGGAAACAGGTGGCATGCATGCTGCCTTGAGCTCCCCTGCACAAACCACCCCTCACAGTTCCGGTTGATTAGGATTCCCAGCCAATGGGAGATGCTAGGACGGGGTCTGCATGCCAGGACAGTGCAGGGACAAAGCTTCCCCTGGCACTCATGGTGAAATGGCTCCAGCCCAGTGGCAAGAATGGCAGCATACAGGGCTGCCTCTGGACCACTTAGAAAAGGTGAACATAGTGTAATAAAATGTAACATCCCTGTGGTTGGAAGAACACCTCAGCAGCCCAACACTGGCATTTAATTTCAGAAAGGGGAACTACACAAAAATGAGGAAGTTAGTTAAACAGAAATTAAAAGTTACAGTGACAAAAGTAAAATTCTGCAAGCTGCATGGTGACTTTTCAAAGACATCATAATAGAGGCTTTTCAAATACATCATAATGTATCCCCCAAATTAAAAACCAAAAACAAAAAACAGGAAGAGAACCAAAAAAGTGCCACTGTGGCTTAACAATCAAGTAAAAGAAGCAGTGAGAGATAAAAAGGCATTGTTTAAAAAGTGGAAGTTAAATCCTAGTGAGGAAAATAGAAAGGAGCATAAACTGTCAAATTAAGTGTGAAAAATAATAAGAAAAGACAAAAAGGAGTTTGAACATCAGCTAGACAAAAACTCAAAAAGTAATAGCAAAATGTTTTTTAAGTACATCAGAAGCAGGAAGCCTGCTAAACAACCAGTGGGGCCACTGGATGATCGAGATACTAAGGGACCACTCAAAGACAATATGGTCATTGCAGAGAAATTAAATGAATCCTTTGCTTTGACCTTCATGCTGAGGATATTATGAGATTCACAAACCTGAGCTATTCTTTTTAGGTTACAATCTGAGGAATTGTCCCAGATTGAGGTGTCAATAGAGGAGGTTTTGGAACAAATTGATAAACTTAACAGTAACAAGTCACCAGCACCAGATGGCATTTCCCCAGGAGTTCCGAATGTGCAATTGCAGAACTATTAACTGTGGTTTGTAACCTATCCTTTAAATCAGCTTTGGTACCTAATGTCTGGAAGGTAGCTAATGTGATGCCAATATTTTAAAAGAGCACTAGAGCCTGGAAATCCTGGCAATTACAGACTTGCAAGTCTAACGTCAGTACCGGACAAATTAGTTGAAACTAGTTAAGAATAGAATTGTCAGACACATAGATGAACGTAATTTGTTTGGGGAAAAGTCAACATGGATTCTGTAAAGGGAAATCACCTTACTAATCTACTAGAGTTCTTTGGGGGAGGAGGGAGGTTGTCAACAAACATGTGCTCAAGGGAGCCAGTGGATATAGTGTACTTGAATTTCCAGAAAGCCTTTGACAAGGCCCCTCACCAAAGGCTCTTAAGTAAAGTTAGTTGTCATGGGATAAGAGGGAAGTTCCTGTGATGGAATGATAACTGGTTAAAAGACAGGAAACAAAGGATAGGAATAAATGGTCAGTTTTCAGAATGGAGAGAGGTTATTAGCGGTGTCCCCCAAGGTCCATCCTGCGACCAATCCTATTTAACGTTTTTGTAAATGATCTGGAGAAAAGTATAAACAAATAAAATTAATAGGTAGCAGATTTAAAACAAACAAAAGGAGGTTTTTCCTTCACGCAACACATAGTCAACCTGTGGAACTCCTTCCAGAGGATGTTGTGAAGACCAGGACTTTACAACAAAGAACTAGATAAATTCATAGAGGTTAGGTCAATCAATGGCTATTAACCAGGATGGGTAGGAATGGTGTCCCTAGCCTCTGTTTATCAGAGGCTGGAAATAGATGACAGGAGAAGGATCACTTGATGATTACCTGTTTCTGTTCACTCCCTCTGGGGTATCTGGCACTGACCACTGTTGGCAGACAGGATACTGGTCTAGCTGGACCTCTGCTCTGACCCAGTATGGCCGTTCTTATGTTCTCCCCAACCCGCCCACCCTAGGCAGGGCCAGAATGCAAGAGTTTTAACAGCTGCAATCCAAGACCCCAGGCTAAGGCAGCCTCACAAAAAAATCTGGACTTTCGGTGGCCTGCAGATCCTTTTGTGGGGCCCCCTTTAGGCCCGGGCCCTGGGCTGCAGCCTCTAGGCTACGTCTAGACTACATCCCTCTGTCAAACTGCGGTTTCAATTTCGAAATAGCACTTTTTCGAAAGAGCGCCATTATGGCATTATGCAAATGAAGTGCGGGATATTTAAATCCTGGCTTCATTTGCACTTTCGAGGTGCTTCATTTACATCCCTCTGCCGACAGAGGGATGTAGTCTAGACGTAGCCCTTTCTTAAAGTGGTCCTGACTAAAGGGTTAAACATCTGGAAAGACAGTCTAGGATACCTTTCAGTAAAAATCCTGTCAGTTTTTCCTACTACTCTCCAGGCCCTTTTTCTCCTAATCAGGTTTCCCTGTCTAGTGTGAATTCACTTTTCCAACACACACCTGGCTTAATTAAAAGCATAAAGACCTGGAACTCCCTTGTGCTGTGATAAGGATGTAAATATTTGCAGTTCTCCCACTCAAGTTTCTCAAAAGAGTATTAATATTTAACAGAACATAAATTACAATGAAGAAAAATAAGAGTGGTGAGTGAGGATGATTATAATTTATTTGAAGATACGCAGCTGTGAGTTATTTGGCCTTTCTTCACAAATAAGATAAATGTTGTATCCCATCATATCCCACCACCATGAATTATATATAACACTTGGTGAAATACGAAATTCTAAAAATACATTGAAAGGCTGGAGTCATTTTAATGGTTTATTATGATAGGTGCACCTGATTGTGAAATATCATCTTTCAGGGAAGATAAATGGAGGCATCACTGTTTTAGAACGTCTACTTTTTTAAAAGATAGATTAAATGCTCTTGGTGACAACCTATACTGTTTTAATACCAAAATAAGAATTTCTAACTATGTGTTCATGGGTTTACATAGGCCCATTAGAATACTCTCTTAAAGTAAGTACAAGCTCTTAAAGCAAGTGTTACCCGGTGACTACTTAATAGATGTACATGAGTAAACTCAATGGGAATATATATGGCAGTAAGCACTCAGCAACAGGAGTAAAGGTGGCACAGGTGAGCCTATACAAGAAAGGAGGAAGATGTCTTATCATACAAAAACTATTTACCTAAATACTTTTTTCATACTGCATATGACAGACAGCATGCAGATTTTATTCCTAGTGTTCAAAGAGAGCTCATAGCATTAAAATGTGTAAGCAGGATGCATGTTAGAAATGAGCATACATCTTGATAATACAGTGCAGCCCCTGAAAATATTTGGCTGAAAGATGATGAAATTTTTTACTTTCTGAAACCAACAATTAAAAACAGAACAAATAGTCAATGTTACCATGAAATGACTACAAAGGGAGGATAATCTATTGAAAAAACAATCAGAGTGACTTTCCACCTTTAAGAAGTTTTCATTCCCGTAAATATTATGGAACTCCTCCCTCTTTCACAGAGTATATGTATGTAACCACTTTTTGGCTAACATTTTCTCTTTTCTCAAATTTTAGTCCCACATTTGTTTCCATATCTCCAAAACAAATAGTAAACAAACAACCACTTATACCCAGATATTTAGCAGATTCACAAGTGCACCCTGTCCACAAGTGTTACAAAAGTGTCACCTCGTCGGTCGGCCACCATGTAAAATTTAATATTCTAGTCAAAGAGCGAAGGCGGGATTAAAATAATCGCTTCATTAAAAAAAAAAAATGGCCGTGCTGTGCAATGATCAGCTGATCCGGGCAGCGCGCAGTTCAGACGCAGCACGGTCAACAAAGGAAGCCTTTGTCGACGCTCGGCATGCCTCGTGAAACAAGGTTTGCGGAGCGGTCGACAAAGGTTTCTTTGTCGACCGCAGCGTCTGAGACTGCTGCGCTGTGCCGGATCAGCTGATTGTCAGCACAGCGCGGCGGCCATTTTTATTTTAATTAAGCGGGGATTATTTAAATCCCGGCTTCTTTGACTATGCCGAATAAACTATTTTACATGGCTCCGTCGACGGAGCCATGTAGTCTAGACATAGCCAATGATATTTTCATCTGATCAGTGGGTTATACCTATGCTTACCTGAAAATAACTTTCTCATATGCTAATTGCCTATAATGAGCTACATGTTCAGTGTTTATACATTATTTTGGGTTCCCTTTGAGGCTGAGCTATCAGTTTCTCAAGAATCGTTTGTAGACCCAAGCACAGGTTAGATCTTTCATTATCTACCTTTGGGTAGTTAAAAGGCTGACAACCTTTAGTCAGTAAACAATAAGATCAATCCTATGAGGTGCCCTAGAAATATATGAGCTCAATCAAGTATATCCCATTAATGAAATAATTACTTACATTGTATTTCTGTCCTGGAAGAAGGCATTACTGGGGTATATTGGGGTACTTGGTAAGAGTTAAAAATCATTCTGCTAAGCATACTAAATTACAGCAGAGCTCTTCCTTCTCTGCTGCTTTTCAACCTTTTGATTTTCAGCCTCCTTTCTTCACTACAGTAAATTGATTCCTTCAAAACATCCAGGTGCAAATGAATTAATGGTCTTCAACTGTGAGTGAGTATGATGGACTTTTCCCCTCCTCCTCACTAAGGACCTTTCTGTTCAGAGACAATCTACATATCAATTAAACTCACCTGTTAATTAAAAGCTTGTTTGGAAAAAAATTTTGCTAGTTGGAAGTAAGAAAAATCGTAAAAGGTGTCTGAATGCTGAGGCTTTGAATGTTAATTACTTACTCTGAGGTTTGTTCGGGATCCCTCAGGTGTTGGTCAGGCACTGGCAAGGAACTGGAAAAAGGAAACAAAATTAATTTGTAGTTTCTGTTGTGTGGAAAAAAACAGAACAGAAATCAACCAGGCTTATATTTTTTCTCTTTTCTTGCTTAGAACTAGTCTTAATTCATTTATTTATAGGAAAGCACCACACAGAAAACAGAGAGCAATATTTTGCAGCTTGACAAGCAAGTGCAGTGATCATGCTTTCAATGTTAAGCTCGTTTAAAAGGTTTTTTCTAACTGACTTGAAAGAGATTTCCTGTACACGTAATGTGGAATACTGTTACCAGTAGGAAATAAATGTGTGTATATATAAAGTGGACACCAGTTCCAGATCCAGCAGTATTATATATGCATTATTAATTGAGACTAATGAATGTATTAATAATGCATAGATAATGGGAGACATTTATGGGTCTGGTGAATCTCTGGATCTGGCAGAAAGTGCAGCTGCTGTTCTTGTATTGCCTCACCCTCTTCCCACCCACCTACATCTATTAATAGGTGGCTTCTTGACTGTTTTCCTTCTCTCCTCTTTACCTGTTGCACAAGCTTAATGGATGCCACATAGAGGTGTTTCTTAGTAGCGAAGATTAATTGGTTATAGGTTAGATTCTCTGTGTTAAGAACTTCTCGAAACTGTACATATGGAGACATTGTTCAGTATTTGCCCTTATAAATGCAGCAACCTCAAACCTACAATACTCTTCAGTAATGATCTGCAACTAAAATACAGCCTTCTTTCTTTTGTAAAGGTGACTGTCTGGGGTTGTAATTTTGATTAAAGATTTTTGCAAAAACAATTCAGTTGGTGACATTTTACACAAGACCTAAAGGGCTTCATGATTTTTCTGCTGAACCTTTATATGAGCCAAAATGGAATAAGTGATTCAGAAAGAAAAAAACCCACTCTTCTCAACATTTAAAAAAAAAAAGGCAGATATACAATATGCATACACAGTTGTAAACCTAATTTTCACTCTCAATTACTGTGACTATGCAAGTAAATTAGATAATTATTTATTGAAACATGTAAGTATTGTGATTTGCACCTGTAGTTACCTGGTTTGCAAATACTGTTGCTGTAATTGTGTTCATATTTTGCACACATTGCCTTCACTAGCATGCTTAAAATGGGCCCCCTAAATGTATAGGCCTTAAAATTAATAAAAAACAATTTGGATGTTTCATATCTGTTTATACCACTATATAGGTATAATCCAGGTATTATTAATGAGATTATATGATATATGCAGGGCTCGACAAATTAGGCAATCTACTTGCCCGTGGTGAGTAGATTTTAGCCCGGCGGGGCCGCGCAGCACGGTCAGTGCATGCGCAGCGTGGTCTGCGCATGCGCAGCGTGCGCTTCCACGTGGCTGGCGAGCGGGACTCGCCGCCCCTTGGCGAGCCCTGGATATATGTGAATTGAGCTTACTGAGTGCAAGTTAAATATACATTGGAGAGTGATATACAACTCAAGTATGAACCTAAGAATATACAGTTAAAACTGCTAATTTTTAAAATGAATTTACTAATAAGTAACAAGAACCGCTTTAGGCCTGGTCTATACTAGGACTTTACATTGAATTTTTAGCCGCTTATGGTCGATTTTCTAAGTGATGCGTCCACACTACCAAGCCTGTTTCATCGACCATAATGGCCGCTGAAGTCGATTTCAGTGCTCTTGCTTTTCACAAGGCGTAACACTAATCCTGAGCTTGCATGGTTGAATTTACACTAGTTGCCAGAAAGTCGAGGAGATTGGCTTCCGGGAGCCCTCCCGCAGCTCCCCCTCTGATCAGAACTTGTGCCTCTGTGCTCTCCCAGTGAGCTCAAAAAGCCCTGGGAAAAGTTGAATGGCCTTTCCCGTATGGCCGACATTTTGAGCATATTCTGAGTGAGCAGCACACCACAGCACATGTGGAAATGGCTTCAAACAAGCCAACCAACACTGCAATAACTTTGAAGACTTCTGCACCCTCAAGCTCTAGTTCCCAGGGGCGCAGAAGAGAGCCAGTGTGGAGTGTCCAGGAGATCTTGGATCTCACTGAGGTGTGGGGAGATGAATCCATCCTCATAAAGCCCCAAACCATCAAGAGGAACGCTGAGATTTACGGCAGGATTACAAGCTTCCTGGGGGCTAAAGGCTTGTCATAACCAGGAGTGCTGACCAGTACCTGGTGACTAAGGGGTTAACCCTGTAGCTAGCCAGGTATCGGGTGGTCAGCCAATAACAATGCAGGTAGGAATTTCAAACTGGAAAAGAGGGGTTTTATCTCTCTGTTCTTTGTTTGAGAGGCAGAGCAGTTTCTTCCAAGACTGAGGGAGATGGGAGACACTTCTCTCTCCAAGAATGGACTTCTTACAAGGTGTAAGTAGGGAAAAGTTTTAGCTAGTCCGTCATGATTTATTCTTTTTCTTGTTGGGGATATGGAAATAATGTCTGAGCTGTTAATTGTGGGTTTTTTTTCTTTGTAACTACGTTTTAGCCCAGGGGGTTTTCCTATCTATATCAATTGGTGGCTCTTCCCATCTAGCCGCTTTACTATGCTTGAAACTGTAGCCTTGTTTTGATAATAAATGATTGTTGCTTTTTTTCTAATTAACCAGTATTCGTTGATTGTTGTGTCCTTAGGACTCAGTGTCTAGTTATAAGGGCAGAGTCCAGTGTTGTCTGTGAATTCTGTCTGTTTCTCCCAACTCCAAGCACAACAGAGGTTAGGGCAAGGGAAGAGTTTTACCTTAGGGAGGAGATTTCCCAAGTGATCTCTTCCCTGTTTTTTTTCTTTGAATTACTTGGGTGATGGCAGCAGATTCCCCTAAACCTGGGTATTAGGATTTTGGGGGGAATTTTTTTTCTTACCAGAGACTGTAGAGGCAGGTTTTTGGAGTGCTCTTGCAGGCCCCCACTTCTGCATTCGTTGTGCCAGAGTGGGGAGCAGCCTTGACAAGGCTATTCCAGGGATGCCTAGTAGTGCAGAATGAAGACCAAGGAGCTCCAGCAGTCCTACCATAAGGTGAAGGAGGAGAGCAGACTGTCTGGTGCAGAACCTCACACATGCCACTTCTACGAGCAGCTGGACGCAATTTTGGAGGAGAGGCCTGGCCAGTTTCCCCAATGTGGTCATGGAATCTGGCTAAGACATGCCTGGCATCAGCCTGGAAGACAGTGTGGTGGCAGAGGGGGAGGAGACTAGCCAGCTGGTGATGCCCGAGAGACAAGAGCAGGTCATGATGCTGGAGCCAGTCCCCTCCTCTCTGCATTTTCCCCAGTCAATCACCGACCAGAGGGAGGGCACTTCTGGTGAGTTCACAAACCTTTTCTAACTACAAGCAGGTTAAGACGTGGCGTGTGATAAGCAGCGCACTCTGGGCCTACACAGTGCAGGGGGCCCAGATCAGCTTGTTAACGTATCTGCAGATGCAGCTGGAGTCTTGCCTGCACAGTTCCATGAAGCTCTCACATGGGAACTCTTGGATCCTTCTTACAATTTTTTTTGGGGGGGGAAAGGGGGAAGCAGATGGAGGGAGTAGAGTGAGCTTCTGAAAGTACAGCCTCTCAAGACAGTTATGCAGATTTGCCAGTGTGCTTGCAAAAGTCACACTAATGGGATTTTTGCAGTAAATTGGGATCCTTAGAAATGCGGAGGATTACATCCATTGGCACAGTATCCTCATCACATTCCACTGAAAAGTCCCCTATATCTCTAATCCGAGTAGGTTTATGAAGCCAATGTGCACTTTTAGAGAAAACTTAAAGAGAAACAGAGAAAAAAGCTAATTCCTTAGAAACAGGGATAGATCTTCAGTTCGTGCACATCAGCATATCTCCACACTAATAGGCTTATTAATTAAGAGTATCAACTGTCCATCGCATCCACTGACAATAATACAGTAAAAATTTATAAAAGCAACCCTAAACACCAAATAAAGTTCTCAAGAACAGTATCAATTAAAACAACTAATTACTATTTTGGATTACTCAGTCTCCATTGTGGGAATGTGAGAAATTGCTTGTCCTAAAGAGAGGACATCCAAAATTATTTTATGCACCTATATATGAGTTTATAAGTCATATAGGGTATGTCTACACTACAGCACTAATTCGAACTAACTTAATTCGAATTAGTTAATTCGAAATAAGCTAATTTGAATTAGTGCATCTAGACCTAAAAACTAATTCGAATTAACTTTTTGCTAATTCGAAATAGCATGTCCACACTGAGTGGACCCTGAACCAAAGTTAAGGCTGGCTGGAACCAGTGCCGGCAGGGCATCAGGTCCTAACTTAGAGTGTGGAGCTGCTGCCTCAGGCTAGCCAAGGGCTGTGCTTAAAGGGACCCAACCCCCCATCTCGGACAGACAGTTCTCAGGTTTCTCTGCTTGCTGGTCTACCTCCCTGAGGGACAGCAAAGCATTTGTGTCTCGGAGTGCTCTGCTTGCCCTCACTCGGGACACCACGGCACTCTGCAACATGAAATCAGACCTGCCCCATGGGACTCTGCTGCGTCTCGTGGACACGTTGCCGGCAGCCTGGCTGCACTGTCTGCAGGCTGCCATCCGGGAGGACCATTGAGGGGATGTCAGGATCCAGGGGGCCCTGAGGGAGAGCTTCCACCCTGAGGAGCGCTAACAGTCTCCCCGGTCTGCCCCACTGGGGGCTTGTGCCCCATTTCTCCCTCTCATCCTTCCACTTACCCTTCCCTAGCCCCCTCTCCTGATGTCAAATAAAAGACACGTATTTTCAAAAATAACAATTCTCTTTATTCAACACAGCTGGGGAGGGGGAATGAAACTGTGGGGAGATGGAGGAAAGGAGGCGGGAGAGGGCAGGAGAGAGGGTGGGAGAAGGGAGGGGAAACCTGGGAGGAGGAGCTGGAAGGGAAGCAAGGGAAGAAGGGGAGGGGAAACTCAGGGATCAGGGTTGGGGTCTCACGGGCCAACCGCCTCCCAGCACGGCGAGGGAGGGGCGTCGGCGTCCCGGGGATGGGGTGGAGGTGCGGAGGTTGAGGTGGGGGGTGTGGACATTGAGGAGGAGGGTGTGGAGGTTGAGGAGGAAGAGGTGAGGGGGCAGGAGTGGGAGGAGGGACAGTTGTTGGGGGGGCAGCAGGCGCAGGACCGGCACGGGCACCATGCTCTGCAGCAGGGCCTGCAGGTTAGCGTTTCTGGCTCGGTCCTCAGCCAGCTGCTCCCAGCGGAGCTGCAGGTCTTCCTGCATCCAGGCCTCGACAGTGCGGTTCAGGGCTCACAGGGACCCCAGGTGCAGGTCCCAGTACTCCTGCCGCGTGGTGGTGGTCCGGAGCAGGCCGCAGGTGCGGGAGCATGTCCCGGGCGGGGTGGTGCACCCTGCATGAGCAGTTGGTGCAGCTGTAGAGAAAGAAGAGAAGTGGTCAGTTCTCCCTGGGGACACAGTGGATGATGCCCAGCCGCCACCCCGCGACGTGGGGGCGACCGTGCCCTGCACCGTCAGAGCCGTTGTGCTTGCACAGAGGCCATGGTCAAGATGTCTGGCTCTCCCTGGGACTGGGAGCTGCCCCAAGACCGCACCCATGCCCCTGTGCCATGTATAGTGTGGGCAGGCCGGGGGGGAGATGTCCCCTGCCTCTGTGTAGAGGGGGTGTGTGAAGGGAGGGCGTCCTGCTGGGTCCCGCCCCAGGGTCAGGAGCGTGTCAGGTCTCTTCACACACGCATGTGCCTATTGGGCCACGGCCCCTGGGTGTCACGCAGCTGGAGCCACCTGCCCAAGGGTGGGAAGGCACGTGCTCGCACATGCACAGGTGGCTGCGTGATCCGTGGGAGGCATGGCCCACATGCGCGGTTCCTGTCTCCTTCCCCGCCTCCCTCCTGGGCAGGGGACAGTGCTGGCACTTACCCGGTATGGCCTCCCTGGACGACCTTGCCGACTCCGGTGCCGGAACAGCTGGCGGAGGCCCCTCCGGTGTGCCCGGGTCAGGGCCCTTTGGTGCTGGCTCGCTGCCTCCCGGGCTGGCGCGGACCGCCCGGCCCCCCAAGAGTTGGTCGAGGGCGGGGAAGTAGGGACAGGTGGCAGCCCCTGCTGCGGTGCTGCCCCTGGTGGCCCTGGTGTACGCCTGCTGCAGCTGTTTAACTTTCAGGCACACCTGCTCCTGGGTGCGCCTGTGTCCCTTTCGGGCCATGGAGGCCGGTATGCGGCCATAGACGGCCGTGTTCCTCCTCCTAGTGCGGAGATCATGGACATTGGGGGCCTGCCCCCAAACCTCAATGAGGTCCATGACCTCCGCACTAGTCCAGGAGGACGCGCGCCGTCTACGGCCCCTGGCTAGCCCCTGGGTGCTGGGGGACTGGGCGGGGGACAGCTGGCTGTCACTGGCTGCCTGGCTCATCCTGGGGCCACTGGGTCAGGGGCACAGACTGCTGGCAGGGCTGTCTCTGGCAAGTGCTGTCTGGCCAGAGTCTACCCCTTTAAGGGCCCCAGGGCTGGGGGAGAGGAGAGGAGTTTTCCTGGTTTGGCCCAGAGTGGCCACCAGGGGGAACCTGGGAAAAGGTAGCCTCCAGCTAGTTCGAATGAAGTGGCTACACAGCCCTTAATTCAAACTACTTAATTCGAACTAGGCATTACTCCTCGTAGAATGAGGTTTACCTAGTTTGAATTAAGCGCTCCGCTAGTTCGATTTAAATTCGAACTAGCGGTTTGTATGTATAGCCGCTATTAAAGTTAATTCGAACTAACGGCTGTTAGTTCGAATTAACTTTGTAGTGTAGACATACCCTTACAGACATGGTCCAGTTTTTCCTTGTGGTTCAATAATTATCTGCCAGTGAAACCAGGCAGCAAGGGGTCAGTTTTCAAATTGGTACATGGAAGACAAAGAGAAGGTAAACAAAGTCTTGTCTGTGACGAAAAGTATGCAGTGCCTTTGGTGGGCATAATATATTCAATTATCCAAGTACAATGCCTGATAAAAATTATAAGCATACAATACAAAAGTGAATTGTTTTATAAAAATCCATGGCACTCATGAGTCTTTGGTTTTAATATAACAGGTTACTTAAAATGTTCAGCTATATTTTTTCTGTAAAAACAAAAATTAAAGTATTTTTCTGACAAATGTCACAAAAAGCTAATATATGCCGGGCCACAAAATTAAGAGTTGCAAGAATGCTCCTCAGCCAACACAATCTTCAGCTTTTCCAAAGTTTTACAAAAATGTTTTTTCCTATGGGTATCTGACAACTGTTGTTGCTATTGCTATATAGAAAAGGCAAATTCATGACAAATAACATGCAGCAGGTTTAACGTACTTGTTCAAACATCACAGTTAACTTGAGGAACCTCTAACCAGGGAATGTTATGAAGGCAAAAACTATAACAAGGTTCAAAAGAGAATGTGGGAAGGCAGGATATTGGACTAGAAGGACTGTCCAACTATGGCCATACTTATGTAAATGACACTCCCTGTTGTGGGATAGACACTTCACATTTCACCATTTGGACCAGATTAAATCATAGCAAGATACGTGGTTTCACCAGAGACTAAAATGGAAACATAATTCATATAATTAGTTCTGAAGGAGAAACTGCAAAACAGTGATTTGCAGGGAACCCAACAAGCCATTGTGTAATTTCTTAAACTGGCCACTGCAATGTCAACCACTGATTTTATTCCTGGTGAACCTTTTCAAGGTGCAAAAGAGGATACTAGTTTGAGGAAAATTCTACTGAACACTGTTAGGGCATGTGTACAGAGCAGCATTATTTTGGAATAACATTATTCTGAAATAACAAAGAGAGCATCTACACAGCAAATCGTTATTTTGAAATAATGGTGAGCTGGAGGACTTCTTACTCCCGACTCCTGTAAACCCGCATATCATGAGGAGTAAGGGAAGTTGAAGGAAGAGTGCTCTTCCTTCAACTTCCTGCTGTGAAGACAGCACGAAAAGCTGAATTAAGCTATTTCGACTTCAGCTATGCAATTGACGTAGCTGAAGTTGCGTAGTTTAATTTGACTTTTGCACTGCTGTGTAGATGTGCCCTTAGTGTTAATTTATATCAAGCACCATGAGGAAGGCTGTATTTGCTGCTTTAGTGTTTAGGAAAGAAGCACCAAATCTTGGAAAATTCCAGAGGGAAAATTATTCTAAATACTTTGCATTTTACAGAGTTCTTAACAGTGACAGCAATAGAAAATGATGATAAATTCTTGAGACAAGTGGTGCACTCTAAAGACCTGAACATTTTTTCACCTAATTCTCATAAGTCATCAAGTTCCCTTTTCCTGCTGTTTCCTAAGATATTTTTCTTTTTCCTCTATGCTGATTCTCAAATATTTCTTCTCTTCATACACTCTTTATATATAATCTTCAGATAGGCTCAAACGCAAAAGTTTTTCCAATTATCTTATTGTCTACTCCTAGAAAACACCTTAACACAACTTCAATTTTGTTTTTCAAAAGCTCTATTTTTTTCAGTTACACAGCATAGGCTGCCTTTATTTAAAAGACTGCCAAGTAGTTCTTATTCATGCAAACATTTTTTTTGTTATTCAGCTATTCTTACATAGTGGCATCCAACCTGAATTCTAATATTTTCTACATTTTACTGTTAATTTGTGCTTTATGGGGAATGGCTATTACTTTCCTTTAGAGCAGCAATCAGTGACTTCTTCTCAATAGTCATGAGGCAGAATCTGACATGAAAATGGCAAATAATATTAAGCTTCCATGTGAGCCTTGATCTTTTGCCAGTTTGTCTGAAGCTTTTCCAAAACGCACAAGCCAGGCTATGTGCCTTGGTTAATAAGTGGCTGTAAAACTTTCTCCTTCTTCTACCAGGTTAATCTTCCACATTGTTTGCAGGAAAGTGTCCGTGATTTATTTTAAACAGGATAAAGAAATTTGTAGAGATCAGCAATGTCTTGTCTTTTCATCTTTATATTTGAACCAAATGCTGTACAGCTAATAAAATGTCTGGCCAAAATATTTTGAGATGTATTGTGGAAATAGCATTAGCCTGTTATTATCATAATCAGTCTAGCCTTCAGCAATCCAAACAGTATGCTCTGTGCACTGATGAATGTGGAAAGTAACTTGTCCCACTTTTCTTGGAGGTGAGGGAAGTATAACATCCAGACCTTTCTTGCTATTCAATTCTTTGCCTATTTGCTAACACTGCCAAAAATGATGGTTTGTGTGATCTGAGCCCTTATCAGCTGAGGCTATAAGCATCAAAATCATTTCATATTGGTTGTCAAATAATATTGACCATGAGAACATAAGAACAAAAGAATGGCCATATTGTGTCAGACCAAAGATCCATCTAGTCCAGTATCCTGTCTGCCGACAGTGGCCAACACCAGATGCCCCAGAGGGAGTGAACAGAACAGAGAATCATCAATGATTCCCTCTCCTGTCATCTATTTCCAGCCTCTGACAAACGGAGGCTAAGGATACCATTCCTACCCATTCTGGTTAATAGCCATTGATGGATCTAACCTCCATGAATTTATCTAGTTCTTTTTTGAACCCTGTTAAAGTCCTGGTCTTCACAACATCCTCTGGCTAGGAGTTCCACATATTAACTATGCGCTGTGTGAAGAAAAACTTCCTTTTGTTTGTTTTAAACTTGCTACCTACTAATTTCATCTGGTGACCCCTAGTTCTTATGTTATGGGAACAAGTAAATAACTTTTCCTTATTCACTTTCTCCTTATCTGTCATGATTTTATAAACCTCTATCATATCCCTCCTTAGTCTCCTCTTTTCTAAGCTGAAAATTCCCAGTCTTTTTAACATCCTCATATGGCACCTGTTTCCAAATCCCTAATTATTTTTGTTGCCCTTTTCTGAACCTTTCCCAGTGCTAATATATCTTTTTTGAGATGAAGTGACCACATCTACATGCAATATTCAAGATGTGGGCATACCATTGATTTATATAGAGGCAATAAGATATTTTCTTTCTTATTTTGCTTTTTGACTGCTGCTGAACATTGAGTGGATGTTTTCAGAGAACTATCCACAATGACCCCAAAATCTCTCTATTTTGAGTGGCTATAGCTAAATTAGTCCCCATCATTTTGTATGTATGTTTGGCATTATTTTTCTAGTGTGTATTCCTTTGCATTTATCAACATTAAATTTCATTTGCCATTTTGTTGTCCAGTCACCTAGTTTTGTGAGATCATTTTGAAGCTCTTCACAGTCTGCTTTGTTCTTAACTATCTTGAAAAGTTTCGTATCATCTGCTCTTTTTGCCACCTCACTGTTTATCCCTTTCTACAGATCATCACATGAAAACAAATTTTGGTCATTGCAAGCCTTAGATAAATTTGAAATAACAACTGAAAAATGAAAGTATCTACTAAATATGTCTATGAACATTTCATATGCAATCACTTTAAGGCCTAGATTATATGTTTGCTGAGCACCTGCCCATTGCAGATGTGGGGAGGCTAATTATCGGTCCCAGATTCTCATGATACATTTGTACTGTTTAAGCCATGGCATGGATTCGATTAGAAGAAGGGAAAAGCACACCTGAAGTGTGGAACATTCCAGCCATGCACCTTCCCCACCCCTGATACCAAGGCTGGGTGTGGGAACTGGCACATGGACTGGAATCAATGGAGAACACTCCAAGATCTGGGTATTTTCTGGTTCTTTTTCACCACTGTGGCAGTGCAAAGGGGACAGAATGCAATGGAGACTATGGATCTAAAGCCTACTTGGAAATCCTGTAGACAAAGTACTTCCATTGTCTATGGAAGGTAGTTATTCAGACAGATGCTCATAAGATTAGTGCTTTTCCCATAGCCAGCAAAGCCTTTCAGCAACTTGTAAATGTCCAATTTATGCTGAAATTTTATGGCTACCACTCTTGGCTAATATCAAGGGATTTGTAAATAAGTATGGAAGACTATGTGTTAAAATAAATGTGATAAAATGCAAATCAATAGCAAATAGTCAAATCTGAATGGAAGCACCATAAATGTCAGAGTAGAAAAGTCACGATACAAGAGGATGAAAGCTGCTAGCCCCATGGCTGGAAGGCAAATAATTTTTAATTTCAAGTGGAAAACTACCACTGAGTAAATCCCTTAGAATCTCAAGGTCACTTACACAGAAATGAGGTGGTAAGACATAGTAGTATCAAAAATTGTAGCTATGCCTTTACTCATAACTACTCCCCAGGAAGATGTACTTTAACATTTTGAACTGCAACTTGTTTTTATTTTTCTCCTTCCAAAATAATCATTACTCAGCAACCAAATAGAAGGCAGGGTTTTGTTTCAGTTTGAAACTTTTTTCCTTTAGAAAGAGGGAGAGAGGGCAGAAATTGTGAACGTGCAACATTTATACCATGTAATTTGTTACATCCTGCTATTTTATATTCTCTGACTCATGCAGATCTTTGAACTGACCAAATTATGCCCTCTCAGGTACACACACTCAATACCCATGGAACTCAGCGGAGGTCCTACATGTGAATGAGAAAAGAGAATATGTCTCTACTTTGTGCACTGAGATGGAAGACAACTTTTTTTCTCATGGTAAGCAAGTTTGCTGTTGTAGGAAAATAAACTTACTTTTCTCATTTTCACTTTTTCTTCTTTGTCATGGCAATATTTATAAATAATAATTAATAAAATCATTTATCATTTTGCAATTAATCCAAATGTTGAAATTTCACATTCTAAAATCCTATTAATATTCCATCTGTTTGAGGTATGTTTGCCATCGTATTTGCTTGTAAGGTGACCATTCCATCCAGATTAGTATCTTGTTTCTTGTCACAGCAGATCAGACCTTTTTTTCCATCCAGTCTAAGATCCCATGTCCTAATTTAATGGATTAGACTGCTGATCCCTCAGATCCAATATCCAATATTGGAGGTTTAGAAGAAGGTGCAAAATAATTAAACATTTTAAAAATCAAACCACTTTGAAAATATATAACACAAATCCTTTTGAGATTAATATTTTTAAGTATTAAAGGAGTCAATAGAAACAGA
Organism: Rafetus swinhoei; assembly: GCA_019425775.1. Classification (NCBI taxonomy): domain Eukaryota; kingdom Metazoa; phylum Chordata; order Testudines; family Trionychidae; genus Rafetus; species Rafetus swinhoei. The sequence continues at coordinate 33,478,711 of CM033428.1, read as the reverse complement.
AGGATCACTTTTTGAATGAGGCTTTTACTTGGTCCTGCAGCTGACTGCAGAATTGCAGTAAGACCTAAACTCCAGCCACCTTGCCATTTTTGTTGACATCAGTTACAGCTCTATATGATGCTTTATAAAGCAACGTGGTGGAAAAGCAAACATTAAGATCCACATGGATCAAACTGTCAGGATACGGGAGACAGAAGCTCACTTCTGCTGGAGCTTCTTCAAGCACATCGGCTTTCAGAGTAAACAGGCCCTAGGATACAACCAAAGACCAATGGCATGGCTGCAGCTGGCCTGGGTCTGCTGACTTGGACTCATGGGACTCAGGTTGTGGGGCTATACAATTGCTGTGTAGAATGTGTAATGGAGCCTGGGCGCATGAGATCCATGGGGGTTGGAAGGAGTGACTCCGAGAACCCTGACACCATCACAAACACTGCAGTTTCTAGCCCTTCAGCCTGAGCCCCACGAGACCAATGCAGCTCTGAGAATCAGCACCACATTTTTTTTTTATTGCAGCATAGATTTACTCACGAAGGCCAGATTTCCAAAGGACTCAAGAGACACAATTTCAAGTGCTCAGCACTCAAGCTGAGCAGAAACAAGAATTTCCATTTCATTATAAATTCTCTAATTTTGACATTTCCAGCGAAACAGAATTTTCAAAATAATTTTATTTTGGGTTATTCTAAACATTCAGTTTGGAAAGTCAAGACATTTCATTTTTATTTTACTTTTTAATGTTTATAATATAAAACAAAAATTATTTAAAGAGTTGTGGAAAAACATTGAAATATTCTGCTAAATATGTCTAAATGCTTATTTTTTAAAAATTAAATGAAAATCAGTACATTGCCAGAGAAAGTTTTTTATTGTGACAACATGTCATTGTGTAACAGAGAAACAATCTACTGGGAAACTTTCAGTCAGATCTACTTACCACAAAACCCCAAACCAAACATTTGAAAGTACTTTAATAGACATCAGAGCTAATAAATGGACTTTCAAGAGCACTGAATTAATAAAGAAAAAACAGAACACAGTGTTCATATTCTTGTCATTTAGTCTGTTGTATAATCTCTTGCCAAAACCATGATATAAATGCTAGTTTTGTCAGCCTATTAGTACAGGTTTTTTTAAAAATTTAAAATATTTACAGGCTGGGCTAGAATGTGTGTGTGTGTGGGTTAAGTGTATCAGTGAAACCAATGTCACAACTTTGCCTCTGGTTTTGCATGAACATGATCCTTGTGCAGAAACAGGTTACATTGGCGCAGAGAAGGGGAGAAGGGGAAATCACACTGACCCAAAGAACTTTCTGCATGGAAATTGCTCTTGTGAAGAAACAAATCAAATCAAATCAAATCAAAACAAAACAAAACAAAAAGAAGCTTGGTTATTTTAGGAAATATGCCAATGCACTTTATTTTTTACTATCTCTAGGGAAAAAAAGTTTCATTTTGATATAGTAATGGGCTCAAGCTTGCATGAGGGAATTCTTTCCCACTCACTCTGCCTATCAGCTATGGTAGCATCTGACGAGGGCAAGCCAGGATGTATGATGTCTGTGTGAGGCCCCTCATTATAGCTCACCATTTCATCCCCCTGATACTCCTACCTTTTCTTACCTGAAGCTGCAGCTGTACTGTACAACTAACCCTAAGGCTGAAACAAAGAGGATTAATGTCATAGACAAGTGAAACCTGATCTTGTTTTCATGTGGCTGATAATGCATACATTTCAGAGTCACAGCAGGGTTCAAGGGGAGATTTCCTGCAGTAGAAACAAGCAACTCAGGCAGGCCATCTGCAACTTAACCATGACAGACCCAATGGTAATCACAGTTGCCAGTAAAACAAGTTCAGATTCCTCCCAAGGAGACAAATGCCATTGAAAAAAAAATTCTTACACAGCTTTGCATCTGTGTTTTAGACACTAAATGGTAAACCAAGGGAGAAGAAATAGAAAAAAGAAACTTACCCAAGAAAAACATAAAGTTAGAAAATAACAAGCAAAGTAACAATGTTTTCAGAGGCAAATTTTCAGAAATGTGTTATTACATGCAGTGCTCGAATGGGTAAGGCAAGTTCAGTAAGTAAATGAACAAATTACTAATTCTGGCAATTTGCATTTGCAATTAACGGTTTTGCACCATCCAAGACAGTAGTTGGGCACAAAATAGGCATGCAATTACACATCTGAATATTTTTTTAATCTGTCCCTTCATTTAAAAAAATGCCAGACAGATGCCAGGTAAGCAATGGATAGATAAACAGTCAGAGCTGGGACGTGGACCAATGCATTTCCAAAGTTTAGGAAGGATGAAGTGTTTCATACCTAGAGGTCAGTTTCAATATTACTAGTGCAAGATCTGTGTCTGATTTATTTCTAACTCCCTGCCTGGGAGTAGTGAAAAACTATCATTCTTGGTCCATGAATAGGAAAAGTACCTTATGTCTGAAATTAATGTCAAATTTCCTGTTGACTTTAAATAGAACAAGAACTTCATAATAACTTGCTGTGGATGGATGAATGGCACTGATGAACTCTGAAGGGAGCGCTATACCATTTTCCTTGATCAGAAGAAGGTAATGTATTGGTGGGCAGAGACAGTAATTATATGTGTGAAACAAAATTAAGTCTAATCCCTACATCACAAAGTGTTTTTTATAGAGCTGCAAGTTATTTTGGGGGAAGAACTAGATAGATGTATATATGGCAATGTCAGTTAGTCCAATTCTATATAAAAGAATGGATACAAATGTAAACAACTGAGGGAAAACTTTTTTTTCTAGTGCCTGCTTCAGGTTTTTTCTTAAACAAACCACTGTTTAAGGAAAACCACTGTCTTTTATAGTAGTAAGCTAATTGTCATTTTGTGTTTGACACAGTCTGAAGTTATGCTCTCAGTGTGCTATATCAGCTTAAAATACAGAATACATACCCCAAAGGCTTTATCAGTACCTCAGCCTCATGTATCGCAGGGATGACTCTAACCCCTTCTGTTCAAAATGGCTACCCACAAAAATGGTTTCAGGCAAGCTATTACTTCTTATGGGTAATTAGTGCCTGAGGTATCAAAATACTTGTTCTCCCTCCCCTATAAGCAGATATGCATACACTTTCTGCCAAATCTTTCAAAGCTTTTCTGGGACATGCTATGCAATAGGAACAGAGCTGGTAAATAGCAAGAACCTAACCAAGCCAAACAGGGAAATATTGCATAATGATTGGTATACACTCATTAAATGAATACTATCCACAGTGCATCAATTTACGTTAAGACTTCTGATATGAACCCAGTATTTAGTCTTAAACATATTCTATTTCTCTATACCATTGTGAACTAGTGTCCTAAGTGGCATGTGAGGGTTTTGTTCACATTTTATAGTATTGCTACATGTATGCACCTAAGAATAAAAATCTTTACCATTTGCATTTACATACGTCATTTAACAAGCTAATTGACAGCCTTTTCTGATCTAAAGCAAGGCACATGGATAAAAGTGGTTTACTGCTTAAGGCATAAAGCATATCTGGTCAGAAAATGGAAACAAAATAATTGCAAATGTGTTACCCATTTTTCATTGTAATAAAATATTTTCATGGACATTTTCCAACGAGCTCTATGCTAAGCACCTGTAGGTCCCAGAGACCTACAATGACTTGTGTCTTTAATGATCAGGTAATTGATTTAGGTCCCTAAATATGGATTTAAGTACCTAACTTTAGGCACACAGTTTTATATCTAAATATCTAAAATGCACAGGTATTTGCTTAAATGGTTAAAAAAAATCAGAAACAGGTGATATCCCTAGGGTCACTTAGGGCATGTCTACACTATGGAGAAGATCAATCCTCCAGAAGTCAATCTTTTAGTGTTTGATTTAGCAAGTCTAGTGTAGACCCCCAAATCGAACATTGAGGGCTGCCCCCACTGGCGTCCTGTACTTCTCATTCTGTGAGGAGTGAGGGAAGCTGACGGGAGCATGTGCTCCCATTGGCCTTCTCCAGTGTAGACACTGTGGCGACTCGGCTTAAGGTAAACCGAATCTAGCTCTGCATTTTGCGTAGCTGGATGGCATACCTTAAGGTGACCTGCCTGGTCTGGTGTAGAACAGGTCCTACTGAATTAAACAACCAAAGTTAAAAACAAGAATGTCTATCATACATTAACTGCAGTGCTCCTTGGTTTTGTACCATTCTCTGTCTACTTACTGAAGATAACTGAGGCTTCAGCAGCATCAGCACTTACATTCCAGCTTCCTTTTGAAGCCTTTTTACCTCTGGTTATGAACTTTGTGGGACCTGAGCATGTACATGGAATGAATCAGTGATCATCCAAGGAAGATCCCATTGAACTCCTTCTCTAGCTGATCTCCCTAGTTTTCCATCAATTTCACTCAACAATTTCTGAGGGCATCAGTCAAGTTGTTTACAAGAAAACTTCTCTTTTGGTGTCCTTGACAGGCAAATAGCATAATGTTAATTTTCACTGGTGTTCAAGGTAAACCAAACAATGTTGTCAAGGACCCCCAGACACTTCTGCACAACTGGAATAAATGCAAGAACAAAGTGTCTTTTAATGATAACAAACAACAAATAGATTTGACAGTTTCGTCTGGCTTTCTACTTGTTATTGCTGAGAAACATACTCGAATTTACTACTTTTATGGTTGCACTCCTTTCTTGGAAATTGAGACATGCTCAGATGGTGCTTCAAACCAATATGTAGACAGCATGTTATATTTTATAGAAATTAGGGCAGTGAGGGTGAAGCATATTTTTTCTAGGGTTTCTCCCCCAGAGCAGCCTAGGAAGCAGACAGATTCTGTTAGAGCCACTGACAAAGCAGGTCATTTCTGGAAGCAATAAAAAGTGAAGACATCTCTTTTCTGAGGCCTATCACAAGAGTGGGGCCTGGGCACACCTCTTGTCAGACGATGATACAATCACCTAGTGTTGCCCCAGAGCTGCACTGTGATTTACTGTCCCATTGAAGTCAATTGACTGAATGGCACAGCTTGCATGCTTTAGTTTAGACATATGCTTAAGTACCTTATGCTGAATCAGTGCCTACATGGAAATACAAGAGAGAACGCTTCTGCCTCATAAACCAAATTTGTAGGCTCAGCTCATTATGATCCATGTCCTATGAAGGCCCAGTTTAAGAATTGTGAAGAGTTCTTTTGCATTAATTTCACTCTACTGAATACATGGCCCAAATTAATTAAAAATAATGACTCCATTATTCAATCAATCATTTTCTCCCAGGATGAACTTTGTAACATATGACTTGTGATACGAAGCATCTACCATCAAGCTTTCAAAGCAGTTCAAGAGTTTTTTAACCTTTAATTTTTCAAACTAACTATATGTTTTTAAGATGAGCACATACATAATCAAAGCAGAAATAATGAATCAAATCAGCAAACATGGTAATTTCTAAGTGCAAAATGGTTTGAAATCAGAAATTGAAATTATATGTATACTAATGGCAAGCTTAAAATCCTAACAGCCTCCTATTTTTGCATAAAAATTACACATTTTAAATACCCAAAAGCTTGATGGGAATTTTACACTCTGTTTATGTTAAACCAAAAAAGTGAACTTAAAGTAATCATGTAAATTGAAAGATAATAAGAGTTCTTTTATATTTTTAGACTACTTCAAATGAATAATTTAAAAGGCATCAAGCAAAATATTTTATTAACATAAAGTTAATGGTATATTTTATAGTATCTGATTTTCAAAAATTTGCACTACGAAATTATCATAATCAACTCCTATCAGAAGTGTGCCATTTTACATGCACTATTTCTGAATAGCGTTAATGCACTCATTGGCACAGACACTCAGTCTAAATCTTATTCCTGAGTTATCATTACTCCCCTTGTTAAAATACTTTTAATTTGCCAACTTCTACATAGATCTAAAATAAATGGGGCCGTACTCTGTGGAATGGAATTTCTGCTAGGAGTATATCTGAACAAAAAATGCCAAGGGTATCAGCCTTGTAAAATTCCAGTTCCCTTAGATAAAGAGGAGACAAATGAGGAGGATCAGACAGTTATTCATCATTAATAGGTTAGAGGAGGGATTTTCCCCATCACATATTGCGTTGGGATTCAGAGAAAATGTTACACCATTTGAAGCCAGTAGTTTAATAAACATTAGATAGGGCCATACATATTTCCTTCAGATTTGGGGACCAAATTAGGACCCGAAATGTAACATTCCCTAACACAGATGCACAGAAATTTTGCACCCATATTTTTACTACCAGGAATACCTCTCTCACAAATTATTCATTCTGGAGCATTCTGCATAAGGTGCATGTATAAGGGTCAAAACCTTGTAGTAGGTATACATGTACAAATGAAGAGACCTGGCGCCTGATCCTAAATCTTTCCTTAGGGATGGTCCTGGACTGGCTTCTTCCAGGGAAGGGCATTTGGAGCTCAACCCTTAAGGTGTTGAGAGCCCACAACCCTACTAACTTGCATGGCAATCCTTAGTCCTTTGCAAAATTAAACATTTAGGTATTGAAATACGAAGACATTTTTTCCCATCCCACTCAACTGCACTGAAAAAATGTTTTGTCTGCATGGCAAGGACAGCAATTAGCATAAGAAACACTTTTTTGGGTACCCCACATCTCTGATGACTGATGTCAATAGATATGAGAATGAAGGCAGTAACAATCCCCTTTCTGTGTTTCTCATGAGCTTTCTAAAATCCCACTTTCTAGTGTCCACTGCTTTTATTCCCTATACCTACCCACTTCATTATGTCATCAGCAACCTTAATGCTCATGTTATTAAGAATTATAAGGGGATGGAGCAATGTCATTGACTTTGCTGTGAATACAGGGAGCTGAACTAAGTGTGGTAACATGAAAGTCTGAGCAATTGCAGATTTAGGATTATGGAAACAAACTTGGCATGTTTAATTATCCTTATCAAAGGACTTGATACTTTGATAATATACTATGTAAAAAACACAGCAACATTTGAGAATAGTTTTGAATTAAAAATTCCAATTGATGGTTTGTCAAAATACAATATAAAAAGGCTGTGAGGGTGAATATGTAGTCTCATGAGCTTTCTTTCAGTACGTCAGTGTGTTAATAATCACCCAGTAAACATTTGAAGCCCCCAAAAATGTTCAAATGATTAATTTAAAAAAGAAACAAAGCAGGAAAATTTTTGTATGTGGAGTCCTATGACAGACTTCAAAGATTGCTTGAAAAGAGAACACTTTGTGATGTAAATATTTTTCCTCGGGGGTTTTCTATCACCATTTGATAGTTTATACGCTTTCCCCTCAATGTTTTGCCCATTATATTACAGACTCTTCTCTAGCAGCAAGAAAGTTATTAAAATGAGGAGATGATGAAAATCAACAAAACTTGCTCTCATAAGCTTTGAATTTGGGGATTACAACCATATGAAAAAATGTAATAATATGTACGGAAAGTGCAGTGAAATTCAGGGAGTGGAGTCAAATAAAATACTTCGCTAACTTTACTTTTCCAAATTCCAGGTGATATTATAAGTATCTGTATTTAATTTTTGAAAGTATTTGGCTTTGTATAATTATTGTAATGCCTATTGGGAGTTGCACAGCCCTAGTGCTGAAATTTATGCAAAGAGCCAGCATAAAACTATGGAACCACCTAAAACATCCCACTTAAGCCCTAGAATACTGTACCACTTAGAATATAATGTAGCTATTCTAAGGCTTAAATAAAACTTACTTTATATGTGTACCTTGTGCTGGCACTGTGCACAGGATGACTTTCACTCTCTGTGTCTCTCTATTGAAAATTTGCCACATTGTTACAAGCAAAAATAAATTCACTTTAATCAAAATATTTCTGTAGCCAGCTGGCCATGTCCCCCCCCGCTCCCCCCTCCTCCCCCAGCATAGGATTATAGCTGGCGGGACACAACACTCCCCCCTCCCATTTCTCCTCATTTTCTTTTATATTTCTAGCTTGCTTAGCTAGAATTTAAGTAGCTTCCTATTATCTTGAGGTTTAAACAGCTTCCTGCTATGTTGAACTAATGCAGTTTAAGCAGTTCCTGTTATGAGCCCAATAAGATCAGGCACTTGCTTAGAAGCCACATTACTTTAACAGAATTAATTATATTTATGCTTATGAATATGTATGTAACCTACGGAATGCATGAGGAAGTATGAATGAGAAATATCCAATCATTAGCCTTACCGCAGTCCCCGGAAAAATCATGGAATGGATCCTCAAAGAATCCATTTTGAAGCACTTGGAAGAGGGGAAAGTGATCGGGAATAGTCAACATGGATTCACGAAGGGCAAGTCATGCCTGACCAATCTGATTAGCTTCTACAATGAGGTAACTGGCTCTGTGGATATGGGAAAGTCAGTGGATGTGATATACCTTGACTTTAGCAAAGTTTTTGATATGGTCTCCCACAATATTCTTGCCAGCAAGTTAAGGAAGTATGGATTGGATAAATGGACTGTAAAATGGATAGAAAGCTGGCTAGGCTATCGGGCCCAACGGTTAGTGATTAATGGCTTGATGTCAGGTTGGCCGTCGCTTTCTAGCAGAGTGCCCTAAGGATAGGGTCTAGGGCCGGTTTTGTTCAACATCTTTATTAATGACCTGGAGGAGAGGACGGATTGCACCATCAGCAAGTTTGCGGATGACACTAAACCTAGGGAGAGAGGTAGACATGCTGGAGGGCAGGGCTAGGGTCCAGAGTGACCTAGACAGATTAGAAGATTGGGCCAAAATAAATCTGATGAGGTGCAACAAGGACAAGTGTAGAGTCCTGTACTTGGGATGAAAGAATCCCAAGCATTGTTACAGGCTGGGGACTGAATGGCTAAGTAGCAGAAAAGGACCTAGGGATTACAGTGGATGAGAAGCTGGATATGAGTCAACAGTGTGCCCTTGTAGCCAAGAAGGTGAATGGAATATTAGGTTGCATTAGGAGGAATATTGTCAGCAGATGTAGAGAAGTGATTATTCCCCTTTATTCGGCTTTAGTGAGGCCACATCTGGAGTACTGCATCCAGTTCTGGGCCCCCCACTATAGAAAGGATGTGGACGCATTGGAGAGGGTCCAACAGAAGGCAACCAAAATGATTAGGGGGCTGGAGCACATGACCTATGAGAGGCTGAGGGATTTAGGTTTGTTTAGTCTGCAGAAGAGATGAGTGAGGGGGGATTTGATAGCAGCCTTCAACTTCCTGAAGGGAGGTTCCAAAGAAGATGGAGAGGGGCTGTTCTCAGTAGTGACGGATGGCAGAACAAGAAGCAATGATCTCAAGTTACAGTGGGGGCGGTCTAGGTTGGATATTAGGAAAAACTATTTCACTAGGAGGGTGCTGAAGCACTGGAATGGGTTACCTAGGGAGGTGGTGGAATCTCCATTCCTAGCAGTTTTTAAATCTCAGCTTGACAAAACCCTGCCTGGGTTGGTTTAATTGGGATTGGTCCTGCTTTGGGCAGGGGGCTGGACTTGATGACCTCCTGAGGTCTCTTCCAGCTCTATGATTCTATGAAGCAGAACAGCATGTAATGCCTTTTATGGCTAAGAAAACTCCTGCAAAGTGCTTAAATGGATGTAACAGGCAGCCAGGTGTGTGTGTCTTCCCTCGGACAATATGTAACAGCACATTCAAGCCCAGGAATGGACCAGAAGCAGTAGATCCCTCCCGTGGATCTGAAGGGACCCCAGGGAACTCGTGGCTGAATCTGCAGGGGGCTGTCGGCTGGCCAGTTTCAGCCACCTGCAAAATCAAAACTATCTCTTGCTACCTGCAGCCTGCCTCCAAAGTGCCTGCATGAATGTGATGTGTGTGAGTATTGCCATCTCATTAAGAATTTGTACTAATTAACAAGCTTCAATACTGCTCAAGTTCACCCTTTATCTGGGTGTATTCCTTGGCTGATGCCAGTGACAGGTAACAATTTCTATTACTAAATTCATTCTCCTTGACAACCTCTCAGATTTGTGGACAATAAAAACAAATAAACAAATCTATTTCTGGGGCACACATATTATCATTAACATATTCCAATTATGAGGGCCATAAATTCTATAGCAAATGTCCCATAAAAATAAAACTGAATAGAATGAATCAGATCTTATGTGAGAGACTGAGCACTTGGATATTGACTGTCACAAACCTCATGATACATGGTATCGCAGAATGTCACATTAAATATGTAGCCACTAGAACAAACTACCAAGAGAAGTGGGATTTTCTATCTCATTGAGGATTGGGTGTCTTTCTGAAAGATACACCTCAGTCAAACATAAGTTACTGGGCTTTTTATAGAAACAACTTAATGAAATTCTATTTACTGTATAATACAGGTGATCAGACTAGTGGTTCTCAAACTTTTTTGGCCCATTCCCCCCCCCCCCACTCAACACAAACCTTTCCGTGGACCATCAGCCAACCACCCATGATGACTAAATGGGTGCAGGAGGGGTTGGGGACATGGGATCTGGCCAGGAGCTAGGGTGCCAGAGTGGGCTGGGAGTGGGGGGTCTGGCTGGGAGGTTGGGTGCAGGAGTGGGCTGAGCATGTGGGGTTTGGGAAAGAGAAAGGGTTCAGGGCAGGGTGGAGGTAGAGGGGTGGTGTCTGGGTATGAGGAACATGGGGGGCACTTATTTGGCTCCATGGGGGGCACTTATCTGGCTCCATGCTTCCCACTGCTCCCAGGCATGACCCTTGCTGCTCCCATTGGCCATGACTCCAGCCAATAAGGACAGTGGGGAAAGCCTCTACGTGAGCAGTTTCCTGCATTAGCCATTCTCCCAACCATGGGGAGGGGGAGTGGCAGTGTGTGGAGCTGCTTCCTTCCCCTGCAAGTCAGATCCAATCCGCAAAGCTCATCCTCCCATCCTGTAGTGGGAAGCCAGTGCTGGCATTCCAACCTCACGGTGGGGAGGGAGGCTTTAGCCCCAGTGCAGGCTACCCACTACAGGAGGGGCTGAGTTACAAGCCTGTGCCCACCTGCAAGATTGTTGCAGACTACACTTCAAGAACCACTGGACTAGATAATTTAGTGGTCATTTAATGGTCATTTTGTACATTAAAAATCTGTGCATCCACAAATGCAAGATGATGAACAAACTCAAAGAAAACTTTTATGAAAGGGTCATAATAACCTGTGTCATATCATAAGTTGGCTGTTAAATTGTATCAAGGATGCATGTGGGACATATGATGTGATAAAAGATATGACAGGCTGATTGAAGCGGTAGTGGGAAGTATAAGAAAAGGTTTCTCTGTGAGTTAGCGGAGTTCAAGCACCAATTGAATACATTATCCATTTTAATATAGAACTGCAAAGAATATCCTGGCCTTTTTAGGCCAAACTTAGGATCTGATTTGCAGCAATCACTGATATGAATCAGTGGTGCCAGCTATATCAGTAGAGCTGGCCCATAATCCCTAAAATAAGAAGAAAGAATATCCCAGCTATACTGAATAATACAGCCCTAATTTTGGCTAAACTTCTGTTGATTCAAACAGGGTAGAAATCAAGAAGATAGCCAGCAATTCTTCAATGGCATTCAGGCCCTTTTCTCTTTGCATCCCATTTTTCCATCCTTATCTTTCCCCGTGGAAGTAGGTATCTAGTGCCTAGGCTGAACAACATTCCTGTGGCAAGCATCTGCAGATCCACCCATTGCTGCTTGAGATTGGGGTTATTTGGCTTTTTGTGGCTGTGTCCTAACCCTCCTCCCTGCCTGTTTCTGTGTAAGCTAAGAAAAATCTTTATTTCTTAATACTCAATGAAGTCTGGTTTTGAGTTGTAACCCCTTTGCACTGGCCCATCGATTTGTGTAAACATTTAGAACTTTCGTGCTTCTGCCTTTTGTGAATTGGGCAGTAAGTTGAATGAATCAAAATGATTAGTAAGAATGATTAAATGTGGGGTAAAAAACCCCTTCCTACTGTCAGGCTGATTAAACACTGGAATAAGCTGCTTATGGAGGTTGTGGAATCGCCATCATTGGAGATGTGTAAAAGCAGGCTACACAAACAGCTGTCATGGATGGTGTAGATCACGGGTTCTCAACTTTTGTCTCTCTGAGCCCCTCCCTTCTCCTCTTGACTACTTTAAGAACTCTATGGCCCAACAGGCATGGAGAAGGCCCGGGGATTCAACATGCCAGACCGCTGTGCCAGGGAGGGACTTGGGCATAGGTGTTGTTTGACTTCCATTTGGTGCTGGATGCCTCTTGTTCTCTTACAAAACCTGCATGTGGACAGTAAGGGCACTCAAAAACATAACATTAATTTAAAAATAACCTGCTTGGTATTGACACTGCCCTCACAATTAATATATTTTAGCCTCATTATTGCCATTATAAGTGTATTCAAATACTCCCAATTATCTAATTAATAGAATCTGAATACAATCATTTCATCTAAATACTGAGTTATTTAACTGTCCTTAATGTACATCTTGTCTTTAGTTAAAAAGTAATACCAGATAGAAATCAGGGGTATTAGATACCACTCCAAAAATCTCCACAGACTTTCCTTACATGACTATTCAGTTGAATTTAATTTTAATAATCCTACTTTCAGAGGCATATATTCATCCGTTGAATGCATAAAATCAATCTATCAGCAAATTGTAGACAGGTCTAGACTATGTTTCCATCCTCCATGGAAGGACTGTTTCCATCCTCCATTAAAAGCAGCATTCCCTCTGTAGGAATTTCCACAAAGTGGCCAAATTAAATGACATCTATAGACACCACTAAGCATGTTTTAACCATGCAGGAGAAGGGTTCTCCAACCACAAGTGGCAACAAATCACTTGCTCACAAGTCTTCCATAACATAGAAAGACTGCATTTAAAATTAAAAATAACTGATTGAGATCAACTTGCTTTTTGAAAAGGGAATTTGAAACAAAAATTTCTGCATTTTGTCAGCTAGACAAGCACCTGTTTGTAATTCAGAGGATATGAAAAACACTAGGGATGTAAAATTTAGATTAATTAACTAATTGAATAGTCAATGGGATTTCCTATAAGGGCACCTCCGCCTTTGAACTGTAGCAAGAGCCCTGCCGCTTATCAGATAGTTGACTAGTCGCTTACATCTCTGAAAGGTATTTAATCTGTTTTTTGGGGGGAGGCTAACTGACAACTTCCAGGTTATTGTTTCTGAGTGTGCATAGGGTCAACATTTGTGAATCTGGTGGAAAGGTTTCCTGGAGTTGGAGAGGTCGCCATGGGAAATGTTCATACACCTGGCTAGAAATGATTATTGAGCTTGAATGAATTCTCTGTTCCTTAGCACAGGAAGAGAAGTACAGATCATAATGGTTGGTGATAGAACATCTAATGAAGAGCACACTGACAGAAAAGTGTGGAAGGAGGATAAAGAAGTCCTACAGGACAGTGGGGTCCAACAAAAGTCAAGAAAGTCTTGTAAAGTAAATGGAACAATTTTACTGGAGATTCCAAAGAAACTGTGTGTCTTGGAAAATCTCTCTCTTGGTTTTCATCTATGCACATTTCCTTTAGGGATTTTTCATTGCCATCTGGTGGCATGCCCATAGGATTATATGGTGTGACTCAATCCTTCATAACTTATTTTATCTGAATTGAAAAGTTAGAAGCAGTGAAGATGTGTCTTGTTCCTTGCAAGACATAATTTGTTTTACCAATAACCATCAAAATCCATAGGACATCCCCCAAATTTGATTATGTGCAGTTTCAAGATTTTGGTTCTCTCTCCTCTCTGTCCATACAAAGGAAAATTAAACTAAGAAGACACTTATGAAAAACAAGGTGGAAAAAGGAGACCAGAGACTTAATTTCCCTTCCTTCACATCTCCACACTGTGTATAAGTAGGCACACAAATTATTTCTGTTATATTTCTTAATACTGTTTCTCCATGTTTATACTTTAACGCGTATGCACACACACACTCCTTGCATATCTGTGTGTATAGTTCTAGTACTGTTGGATGGGCTAACATATTGACATAGCTCCGCTAGAGACACCTGCTGATAAGCTGGCCCTTTTTGTCTACATTGTTATGTGATGTCTGCAACACATTCCATTGATTATTACACAGTATTGGTATTCTTCAAATATTGTAATACTATATTTCACCTTCATTTTAAATATTAGCTGGTTAGAAAAGGTAGTGTACACACAGATGGGAAAAATATAGTGTATATAACTACATGTGTGCGGAGTGGGGGCAAATTCACACAGAGAGGTTCTTTCATCCAAACATGAATATATACATGCAGGCTGTGTCTACACTGGCACCCTTTTGCGGAAAAGGGATGCTAATGAGACACAGCGCAATTGCAAATCCGCAGGGGATTTAAATATCCCCCACGGTATTTGCATGAACATGGCTGCCGCTTTTTTCCGGCTCGGGGTTTTGCCGGAGAAAAGCGCCAGTCTAGACGCGATCTTGCGGAAAATAAACCCTTTTCCGCAAGATCTCTTATTCCTACTTTCAAGGAATCTCTTATTCCTACTTTCTCTTATTCCTATTCAAGTAGGAATAAGAGATCTTGCGGAAAAGGGTTTATTTTCCGCAAGATCGCGTCTAGACTGGCGCTTTTCTCCGGCAAAACCCCGAGCCAGAAAAAAGCGGCAGCCATGTAAATACAAATACCGCGGGGGATATTTAAATCCCCCGTGGATTTGCAATTGCGCTGTGTCTCATTAGCATCCCTTTTCCGCAAAAGGGTGCCAGTGTAGACACAGCCTCACTGTATAGTTTACACACAGACACACTCTATGCATTATATAATATTATGATGTGTATACTTGTGTAAATACGACAAAATACGTGTGTATACATTCCTTTGCTAATTTCCCCTTCAATGTTTAAATTACCTTTTGTATTTGGTTGATGTTTAAAAGCTGGAACACCATATTTTGGTTCCTAACTTTTTAAACAAGAATCTTGATTTATTTTCTTTGGGCCAAATTCAGAAGTTTTTAATCAAATGAAACTGCCATTGATGTCAATAGAATATTGATTAATTTGGCCTTTTGTAACTCCTCATTTTTAATCAAACAACACACAAAAAGGGAGTACATTTTAACAATTTTATGAGGACAACATCATGGAATGATTTAAGGTGCAAACTGCATCATCTAGTGAAAATCTGTTTCAGAAAGTAAATTTTGCTGTGTGCACCTAATAGGACTGGAACCATAGGCTCTCTTAACTAAGTTGCAAAGCAAATTAAACACTTAAATTTAAATTAAAACCCCCATACTTTTCAAAAGTAACTGCTGATTTTTGGGCTACTGATTTTGAGACAGCTGGAGTCTCGTTTTCAGAAGTATTGTGTATGATAGAGGGAGAGACCTTGAAAGCACAGAAAACTTCAATGACTATTATATTGAAATATGCCAGATGATATGGGTGTATAGAATATACATAGACTTTTGTATCAATGAATATCATAGTTTTGGCTTGCTGCATGGGTTTCCTGTGACATCTGCAATGACTATGGGATGATAAATGCAAAATCCCAATGCAGATATTCAGTCTTTGAAGCTTTTCCC
The DNA here is from genome assembly GCA_019425775.1 of Rafetus swinhoei. Taxonomy (NCBI): domain Eukaryota; kingdom Metazoa; phylum Chordata; order Testudines; family Trionychidae; genus Rafetus; species Rafetus swinhoei. The sequence continues at coordinate 33,463,138 of CM033428.1, read as the reverse complement.
TGTGGGCACAGGGACGCTGACTCATTTTACCTTTTACAATAGAGATAAAGACCCCAAATTAGGAATGTGAACAAGTAGTCGACTAGTCAATTAACGGATAAGCCTTCGCTTATCGGTTAATCTAGTCAACTACTCGAATTCCCCACCCCCTTGCTGCCTCTGCATCAGAGGCAGCAAGGGGGGAGGAGAAGGAGCCAGTGCTAGAAGGAGCCATCTTAAAAGCCAGTTCCCTCCAGTACTGGCTCCGCAGTGCCACCTGCTCTAGTCAGAGCAGCCTCTGTCCACAGCCAGCACCAGCACTGCTGTGGACAGAGGCTGCTTTGCAGCAGCAGCCCCTGTCTGGGGGGGAGGTGGGAGGTGTCCCAGCCCCTCATGGACAGGACCCCATGTTTGTGGGGGGTCCCAACACCCCATGGACAGGGGCTGCTGCCTGAGCAGCCTCTGTCCATGGCCAGCCTGAGCCGCCATGGACAGAGGCTGCTTCAGGGAAGCCTCTCTCGCTCCTTCCCCATTGAGATAAGTATGGTGAATTGTAAGGAGACTGCAAGCTTAAAACTCCCATCCAGAGGGAGACAGAATGCATGTCTTTGCTCCTAAAGAGGTGACTGCTAGATGTCTTATGCCTAAAACTGTTCCCTTTGAGGAGACCACAAAGGGAACAGAGAGGCAGTTAACTCAGAAACTGACATCCCATTCAAACCAACAGGAGCTGTGGTGCTTAGCATTCTTTGAAACTCAAGAACCCACTGTCTCAGCCTGGGCCCTCAGTACTCCAGGAACAAAAAATCAGTGACTGCTTTTGAAAATGTTGGTCCAAATATTCTTCTGTTTGCTAATGATCCATTTGAGGGACCATTTTTTTCAACAGCCATGATTCAAGATGGCAGTGCTAAAACTCTTCATTTCAAAAGGAGAGGAGAAAGTAAAGACAGCAAGTGAGTTAAATTGCCTATATCTTAAAATTTAATTTTCTCTTTTGTATTTGTATTTTTTCTCATGACATTCTCTGGTCATATACTGGGCATCTTCCAGTAATTTCCTCCAGCGAAGAGAACAGGGACAGGGCTATCTTGGATGGTTCCACTGTTCTTGGATGGTCAACAAAGGGCACTATTGAACATGGCAGCTGGCTTACTTCCCCTGGAGGCTAAACATTTTCCCTGCACTTTACTGGTCCAAGAGCTGACAGCTGTGAGCTTGTCCAGAAAGCATGCTGTCATAACGGCTACCATTTCACAATACAACTCTACTTTCTCCTGCAGATTTGGTGCCAAGCATACAACCATTTGTGAGCCATACTGTATAGAAAAGAGCTGAAAGAAGCAAACTCATTTCATTGCAGTACACATTACAAGCATTTCCTATTCACTTCTTTATTCTAAGACTATAAGCCAAGGAAGAAGTTAAAGTGAACCTAAGGCATTCAGGAAGATATGCCAACAAAGCTTTCCTTTGCATGAAAGACAAATAGATAGAATTATAGTGTCAGAGAGAGATTTAATAGGATTAGCTCTTAAAACTATATTGTATTTTACCAGCTTTTACAAGTGTAGTTACAGTAGTAATTTTCATTAGAAATGGGCTGAAGCTGGTTCAGAGAAAAAACAAATACTTCCCAAATGATGCATATATGCATAAGAGTGATAAGAAACTCAAATATTATTGTGTTGTTTTGCTACTTATGGTCCCTGTGCCTACCATTGGTAAGCTGGGTGCTCATTCAAATCAGCAAGACTAGAGAGATGAGAAGGGGATTAAGAGGAGTCAGACACATGTTACCCTGGTTGAGAAAGGTAAATTTTTCTCTAGGTACATAGCACACTTGAAGAGCATTTGCCATTTTCCTAGCTCTCCTTTTGTCTTTAGTGCGCATATTTCCATGTTTCTTTTTTATCCTCGGGAAGTAGCACTAAAGAGAACAATACTAGTCAATATTAGTCATATTCAGTTAATTCATTTATAGCCTGAACCTCCCACCCATTTCATGCTGAGAATTGGTACATTAGGTAAACATCTGTTACAGAGACCAGTGTTTTGGTTTCTGAAGCTCTCATGTATTTCAATACTTTTCATATGCCTCAAAGTGGCCATTATCATTATGAAATCTCCAAGCAGGAATGTATACTTTCCTTTCCAGTTGTTTGCTGTGTTCCTTATTTAAAGTCATAATTTTTCAGACTGAAAGTCCAGTTCATAAAATCAAATTTAGGCACCAAAATATAACTAGCCGTATTTTCACAAGTGCTGACAACACACAAATACCATATATTTCATGGGAGAGCCAATTGGTCACTATTTTTATGTAGGTGGCTACATATGGATTTAGGTAACTTAGACTGTGTCTAAACTACACCCCTCTGTCGGCAGAGGGATGTAAATTAGACGTATCGAAAGTGCAAATGAAGCGGGGATTTAAATATCCCACGCTTCATTTGCATAATGGCGGCCGCCGCTTTTTTTCAAAACTGGCCTTTTCGAAAAAAACCCAGCAGTTTAGACGGGGCATTTCTGTCGAAAATGCCCCATCTAAACTGCCGGGGTTCCAAAAGCCCCATTTAAAAAAAAAGCGGTGGCTGCCATTATGCAAATGAAGCATGGGATATTTAAATTCCCACTTCATTTGCACTTTCGATACCTCTAATTTACATCCCTCTGCCGACAGAGGGGTGTAGTTTAGATGTAGCCTTTAGGTGCACCCGTTTCAAAAACTTTTCCAGTCATATTATGATTCTTCTAATGCTGCATTTGTTATTTCTTGCCTTTCTTTATCTTAGTAATCATGGAAGATGCTAGAAACATAGTCCCAAAGGTCCTGTTTTTTCAGCAGAACAGGCAAAGCATAGACAGCTGCAATGTGTGGCTACACTGTAGCATTTTGTCAGCAGAGGAAATGCAAATGAAGCGCTCATTATCATTTCTTGTGCTCTCATTTGCATAGTCTCTTCTAATCCATTTTGCGGAAGAGGTTTTTGAAGAAAAAAAATGCAAAAAAGGAGGTATACAGGATCTTGTGGAAAAGGGGTTTTTTTGGGCAAAATGGCCCCGTCTACACTGCGTTTTTTTCCGCAAAAACCTCTTCTGCAAAATGGATTGGAAGAGACTATGCAAATGAGAGCATGAGAAATGTTAATGAGCACTTCATTTGCATTTCCTCTGCCAACAAAATGCTACAGTGTAGACGTAGCCCGTGTGTCCCCACCATTTTGTTGTCAAAGTTCCTCAATAATAAAGATGCTTTCTGTAGCGGTAAGATGATATTCCAGCCACTTTGGCTCATGCAGGCCTTGTGCTCCCTTCTAAGACTGCTAAGTAGAGACAAGGGTGGGGAGGTAGCAGTTCCTACTGACTGTGATGTGGTGGTTTGGAGATGATGAGGACACTTGTCCTTTAGGAACTGCATTAATCCAGTATGGGACTGGACAGTTGGTCTGTATACTGCATCGCATTCCTCCCTCTGAGCATATCTCCAGCAGAACATTGTTGCCATTGCCTGGGTCCCCAAAGATAAACAGTAGTAATCATAGAAGGGAGCCAAAATCATTTAGTGTGATGGTCAGAGTGGAATTACCTCTTACTGGATTTTTACACAGAGAACCAGCCCTTTCCTTCAACTCCTCCTACTTTCCAATGCCCCATGGAACCCCACAAGAGAGGGGAACAGTGTTCTGGAGTCACCAACCCCTTACATGTGAACATTTGGAGATCCACTTGCCAAGGGTGCTCAAGATTAGAAGGTTTGATTCTTATTTTCCTCCTCCTCTGCTCCCCATCCCTCCCCCACAATTATTATTTAATTTCCCATATGTCTATTGTTTTACTTTCCTTGGTCTCCTATGGTTCACTCCATCATGCATATCTTTAAAAAAAATCCTTTATTATAATCACTAATTACTTTTCTTTAGCATTAGCATTTCCTTTTTTTCTTGTCTCCTTTTGAATCACCAACATACCCATTCTACAGTCAGTTTTGTCCTATCACGATTCCAGACAAAGAAATTAAAATGCAATGGTTATTCATCAGTCATAATTGCAGTGTTTTGTGAAATAAGTGCCAATGCTTTATTATATGGAATCAGATACTCAAAGCATTTCTGGGCTGGTAAAATGATCTATTTTAATGCCTTTTTCCCCTTTATCCTTCAATCAACTAGGAAAAGGAGCACAATCTCAAAATTTAACTATCTATTTCCTCTGGAACATCTTTCATTTTAACAAAATACTGTTTTGCTTGCACATTTGACAAGTGACTCAATATAATCACCAACAGAAAGCCGTTTGTAGACTTGAATTAGAATAATGAAATAAATTAATAGTGTCATCTTGGATCAAAACAGGATGCAACATAAAAGGAGGGACTTTAAATTGAAATGAAAAATTATGATTAATGATGCTCTAAATATTAAATGAAAAATAATACCCTATTGTGCATGTCCATGTGTCATACTTTCCGGGTAACTGCACCTATATTTCCCCATGAAACAAGTCCCCTGTAGGAATGTCCAGCATGTCTCTGGCTTTGTCTACACTAAAATTGAAGTACAGTTGTGGCAGGGCTGCCATGGCAGAAGTGGAAGGAGACAGCTCTCCCAGCACTCTATATAAACCTCTTCCATGAGGGGAGTAGCTAACAATGCTGGGAGCCCATTTACAATGGATCTTTACTTGCTACATGCAGAGATATGTGTTTTTTCACATGCCTGAGCCAGAAAGTTGCAGCGCAATAAAGTGGAAGTGTAGACTTAGCCCCAGGTACATAACAGGCATCTGTGTCTGGGCAAGAAGAAAGCTGACTTAAGTTAATGTACCTTAACAGTCGAGTTACTGTGGGCTCTACACCATGCAGGGTCAATGGGACAAACGCTCCCATCAACTTCCTTTACTCTTCTCATCTAGGGTAGAGTAACAGGGTTGATGGGAGAGCAATATGCAATTGATGTCTTCACTAGATCTGCTAAATTGACTACTGTGGATCGATCTCAGTTGATCTGGGCTGTAGTATAGATGCAGCCTTAGCCCTCTTCCTTCTGACCAGGAGGTTTTAAGGCTGCACTGCTCTCAGCATTGGTAATGTCTACACTGAGGAGTTAATTTAAAATAGTGTGAGCATCCACACTACCCAGCCTGTTATTTCAAAATAATGGGCTTGTTATTTTGAAATAATAACTCCTGCTTGTGAAGCGGAATAACCTTATTTTGAAATAGTTATATCGGGAGTTATTATTTTGAACTAACTTATTTCAGAATAACCTGGTAGTGTAGACATAGCCTATGATAACTCCAGCAACCAGCCTGCCTAAAGGCCAACATCTGTGCTTTGTTTTGTCCCCAAGGACTATGAACAGCTATTGCCTACAATTAAAAGTTATCACACAGTTGCTGTTTAAGCAAGCACTTTACTCTTAAAGTAAAAGCATTACAATAGAAATTACACAAGAAATCAATTTAGAAACAATAAAATTGTTTATACACATGTTACAAGCTTACCAGAGGTCACTCATTAATCTCATGGGACTTTGAAACACCCAAGTCTTTCCAAATCTTCTGCAAGCGTTGGGGCCCTCCTTGGACAAAAGGTCCAGTCTGTTTGTTGATTCAGAAAGAAGTCTCTCATTCAATTAAAACCCAGTCTTTTAGTTATGAGCTTGATGAAATCTTGTTACAGGCTGGATTACAGTCCTGCTCTGGTGAGGTTAATAGGTATGAACTCACCTTTCAGCTAACATAACTGGAACTGTAAGCCACATCTAACAAAAAAAGAGGTGTATGAATCCACCCAGGAGCTGCTGGTCTAAATGTTGCTTTGTGCAGAAGTGACTGGGAATATGAAACAACACACAGATACTGAGTCCACAATAAAAACAAAAACAAAAAAACAGCCAGAGACAGAGGAAAAGAGGCAAGAAAAGCCAAGCAAGAGCCCATAAACACATGGTGACACTGGAAAAAACTAGAGTGTTTTGGGGTCTGATGTGGGCTAATGGGATTTGAGGGGCTGGTAAGCTGAGGAACTGCTCCTTTTTGTTGTTGATCCCTTTTCTATTCAGAAACACAAGACTTTGTGCATCCCTTGTAAATAAACAAGATAGCATCACAGAAATACCTAACTACCAGTAATATCTACTCCCAAACAGAACACCCACAGAATCTCAAATTTTGAGTAGGTGCTCAGGTCAGAAAGGGACAACCATATCAAAAGGTCTTTTTTATCTGGTGGCCTCTAGAAAAATCAGTTTGAACTTATACACATGTATGCAAATAGAGGTGGTACCTCAATGAAATGCATGTATATTGCATGCCTTTACACTGACATGGCTAACAAAACTAGGATGCAAGCTGACATCATGATTGGTAGACAAGCTGTGGAAACATCAGATTAATTTAATTATCTGGGATCATCTATATCCAACCCAGGAGGCTGTTTCACAGAAATCAGAAGAAGACAAAAGATGGCTTGCTTATAGCATCTTGCAAGGACTGACTGATGAAAAGCCTACTTTTTCATGGTAATTATTGAATGTGAAGCTGCTGAGAAGAAGAAGACTGATGCTTTTGAAATGTGGTGTTGGCAAAGACTGTTGCTCTCTCCAGGATGGAAAAAATGCTTATGTTACAAATATTATTGGAGAGAGGCAGACCCTGATGTTGGAAATCAACAGGCACAACATTATGCACTTTGGTCACATGAGGCACAGAAATAACCTTGAGGAAGTTATCATAGAAGGACAGGGGTGGGCAGTCATTTTAGTGAGGGACCAGTGAGGGGACGGATAGATTGAGAGTGGCAGATCACTGGAATGTCAGTTGCTGAGTGCTCAAAGTTAGCAATGGCTCACGAAGGCTTCCAGAAATTCTGCTATGATGTCACTCATATTCAGACATGAATATATGGATTTACTTACTTACAGGCCCCTATTAAATCTGTTATTAAATCTCTGTTCAGGCACATCTCAGACATGCTGCCTATTTGTCAGAGAAGTTCAGTAGGAGGCCACAGGGAGAACTCACTGGGAGTCTCACACCAGGAGAACTGTCAATTAATGGTCCCTGATATTTCCACCTTGATCTTTGAAGTCTATATATGGGCAGGTCCTCAGTTTTGTACCTCATCTGAAAGATTCAGGAAAAGCTCATACACATTTGCATCTATCCTTATGTTTTCTTTACAGATTTCAGGTTAGTTATATGTCATTCCCATATTAGGTCCACACTAAAAACATGCACTTTCTCCTGACATATCATCATCATCAACTGTATTCATGCCACACCATCCTTGCAGACACCAAGAGCAGCAGTGTCACATTCATTCCCGTCTGTGGCTTATTTACCCATTAACTCCAGTTTTGTCATGTTCTTGTGTAAAATGTCCCACCGGCTAGTCAGCCTCTAGGATTAACCTGGTTGGGCTTGCATTATTTCTTTGGCAGCCTACCATGTGTTTGTCTTCCACAGTGTGTCTTCACCACTGAAATTTGTTTGTCTGTAGCAACCCCATATCCTGATTTGGTCTCTTTCTGACTGCGGATGAAACCAGCAGAATTGTGAGCAACACTAAACAAAATGTCTCATAGACCACATAGAAAACCCCAGTGGGCTGCATGCAGCTCACAGGCCACAGGTTTCTCACCACTGGTTTGTAGTCTCTTTAAATCTGTTCTCCCTGAATTCTTTACTACTAGGTTCGCAGACTTTCCTCTCTGGTTTGTCACCCCTGAAGGTGTGAAACTCCTCCCCCCATTACCAGCATTGCAGACAGTTTGCATAATGGAGATCTGCTTGGGAATAAATAATTGAAAGGTTTATTTAACAGAATAAGAAAATATTCAAAGATGAAATACTAAGGGAGAGCACACATATACAAGATAACACATAAAATAAAAATAACAAAGCAATCTCTGGCTTTTCAGTTCCTTAGTAGATAAAATGTATTTTCTAATACAAGTTACCTATTGCTTTTAAACAGTTCCCCAATATATCCCCTGAAATAGAGGGAGCCACTGTTTCACAAGCAGCAGGTGCCTATTCCTGTATCTAGAAACCTTTAACTTTAACCCCCTTCCATTTTAAAAGTGGTTTTTAAGGATTGTTTTTCTTCAGTCACTATAGATGTACCCTGATATCTCAGTGTCTTTCCACTAACTTTAATGGCCTATGTTTTTGCCTTTATATGGGTTGTACAATGGATTGTTACTTGTGCTTAGTTCTGTATACCTACCTAGCTTAGAAGTACCCTCCCTGCTGTGAGCAGTACTAGAAATTGTAGTACAGGTTATGAGCCTAGTTTTCTTTATTCAGGTATTAGCTTTCATTAACATATTGCACATGAACTTAAGCAATTTCTCTATGAAAAGTGAAGCAATATAATAATTAAATAAATCACTGCAGTTGCTGTGGATGTAAAACAGGCTACATTACTCTTCAGACAAAGATTAAATACAGTTTAGGAAAAAGAAGCTCATTGCTGGTCTTAAAAAAAATCACTATTGGTTAAATACTCTCCTACGTTTGGGCTGCACTTTATACCCAAGACAAATAGTCCTATAGCTGCCATTGCCACCCACTAGAGAATCATCCCAGCACAGAAGGATTTTCCAGTGGCATTGGGATCAAACTAGACTGTGGGGTGTACAGCTCCCCCTCTGCTAACATCACAGGGAGAGCTCCATTTCTCGTACGTAGTGCATCTCCTCTCCCCTGCCTGATGTTTTTACCTTCTTTATTTCAATATTCAGAACAATTGGTTAGTGTTGAATCAGTAGAAAAAAGCAAGCCAAGGTGTCCATTTGCCTCATCTATCTCTGGGTACCTTACTGGGTCCTTGAGCCATTGGCAACTGGTATAATTATAACCATTTCTCAAATTTGTGGTGAGGAGTCCACCAATCCATGACCAACTCAGGATTCAAGGAAGCCAAACATGGTTTATCACCAACATCTTTGTACAAACACCCTCTGTGGAGGTATCCTGAGTGCTCCATAGCCACAGCCAAATACTGGAGCCTAGATCATATAAAGTGAATGGACAGACTAGATCATTATAGAAACAACACATTTCTGCTTCACTGAGAAGTGTAATTCCATTTCCGTGAGGTGAGTGGGGGGAAGGAGCTGTAGTATGAGAGGGGGAAAAGAAAAAAGGAGATGTGTGTCAGAATACAAAGGTGCACAGAATTGACTTTCTGTCTAAGTGCCTAGCTCACTGTGGTTACAACACAAATAATAAATAACAAGAATAATGTAAGTAGGTATTTATTCCAATCGTTATATCTATGGTGGCAAGTCTCAAAGGAGTTAGTCTGTATCTGGAAAAACAATGAGTCCTATGACACCTTAATGACTAACAGATCCTACGGCACCTTAAAGACTAGCTAACTAAAAGATACAGTTCTTTAATATCTAGAAGTTTTAAAAAAGAAAGCACTTTATATTCTTAAAAAAAATCCCCAGTCAATCAAATATAATTTCCTTGTTGATGATTCTTGATTGCTTCCATGACAACATCATTTCATAGCTAGAATATCCTTCCATATAATTAAGAAATGAGCATACATACATGCTTGTTCTTCTGAAGTTAAAGACACTTAAGTTAGTCACTAGGTTTGTTCAGTTCTGGTCCCTTAGAGGCACTGTGCAATCATGGATATTAAGAGATCATGTAAATAATAATGTGTTCTATGATGGTTCTGTTTGCATCACGATAGTGAAAGCTCTACAATTGTAAAATCAATTTTTTTAAAGATGTTTGTATTATATTGGTCCTGTAGCACCTTAGAGACTAACAAAAATATATAAATAGTATCATGAGCTTTCGTGGGCAGAACTCAATTCTTCAGATGACAAATATGGAGATGTGTTATAGTCACTGATAACGTGTATTACATGTTATCAGTGACTATATGTTAGGCAACTGTCTTCCTTTCTTACTGCTGAAGAACAAAAAGAACACAAAAGACATTTATTTAACCATGATACACTACACTAAAATAATGATAAAAGAGTAATGTTAGAATGTAAAAAGAGTCATTTATCTTGGAAATATGGTCAGATATTGTTAAATAATTCTGCCATTTCCTAGGTCATTGCAAAGCCTCTTCAGCTACTGAGCAATTGTGCAGTTGCATCATCTAGTCACAACAGGATGAATGTTACCTGTGAGGCCTCCAGCTGGAATTCTGGAGGCTGCCCTGGATTTCCTTGTTTTTGAGGATTTAATTCCAACCCTTCTCAATCCATTTTTGAGACTTTAATAGTGATGTGAGAATGGCAAAGAATGTGACAGAAGTATCCACAGTTCAAATGTAAAAACATTTAATGAATGCATGCCACATGCCTTATTCATTATGCCAAATCTGGCCCTGGAGTTTGGCAATATGTACACTAATTCCCTATTAGAAACGTGATTCTACATTCCTCATTTAGACAGTAGCATACAAAAATCAAGATGTATGGCTAAAAAAGCTTTCATACCACTTTGAAGTTTCCTAGTATGTTTTTAAAAGCAAGAGATAATCCCTTTTTCAGCTATTGTGTTTTATTCTGTTGAGGGTTGATGGCTATAAAACACTGTACCTCCCTTTAAACTTTTCCATATAACTTGATTAGACAGCAGTAATCTCTAATGCTTTCATGTGCAAATTTAGGAGTGACCCAGAACAAACGAGTTTCCTTCATCACCATAGCAACCAGGACTGTGGAAGAATGCCACTCACCAGGCAATGCAAGTCAAATTTCATCCCTTTGATGTTAATTAACACATTGCTTTCAGAAAAGTCAATGCATTTTTCTTCTTTAAATGTTTGTGATAAATTTGTAATACTCTTGAAAATGAGAGGCAGATACAGTAGCACCAGCTACAGCCAGGTACAATGTGGGCAGCTGTAGTAGATTCCACACACAACACTGTTATGTCAGCAACCCAGCCAGGGAACATTGTGTACACACCTAGGTTACATTGTGTGGCACGGAACTACAGACTCCAAACGTACATTAGTAACTCACACCCAGACGTGGGTCCTTTCTATAAGAATGTGCAGGGCTGGCCTTACCATGAGGTGAACTGAGGTGGCTGCCTCAGGTGCCAGACTGTGTGTGTGTGTGTGTGGGGGGGGGAGCACCACTAGGACCCAGAGTGTAGAAAATTGTGTCTGCTGCTGGTGCATATTTATTCTCTCTGCAGTACCATGAGAGGAATAGAACAGGAAGAAGGCAGAATTGAGGCCTTTCAAAGTTTTGGCCCAAGCGAGGGGGTATGGGGGCGTCATTTGAGTTCCCTGCCTCAGGTGCCAAAATGTTGTGGGCTGGCCCTGAGAATGTGGCTCATTCATTCTGCATTTCACATTCCTCCTGCATGAAAAATAGTGCATAATATTAGCAAAACAAAACAAAACAAAACAAAAGCAGGGAAGAGGTTTTATTTTATTATTGAGTCTATTTTTCATATTTTTTCATTGTAGAGTTCCTTCGACTACTTGATCCCTCTGATTCTGTGCCAATGTCCTGTTAGTAGTTTATGGGTTAGTCACTGCCTCTGAGCCTCTCGTACAGATCTCACTAGGGAATACTGAACTGTTCCTAATTTAGTTTTTGATAATGGAACATGAGTGTTTGAAGTGACCACTAACCACCAAAAAGACTCATCAGAGCTCCTAGGGAGAAGGATGCTTCAGTGGTTAGGTTGCTGCTAGTCTGGGACTGAGGTGACCTGTGTTCAATTTCCTGCTCTGTCACAAACTTCCTGTGTGACCTTGGGCAGGTCACTTAAGCTACATCTTCACTGAAGAATTAACTTGAGCATAGGCACCAACTTCCCTGCTACTGCACAACCCTCTGCCCCGGGCCCTTTCTCCAAGCCCTCATCCCCTCACACCCCCTCCCACACTGATGCACTCCTTCCCTGTTCCTCTCCCTCCCTCCCGCAGCCTCCTCTACACCATGGAATAGCTATTCCCGGCAGGAGGTAGGTGCTGGGAGGGAGGGGGAGGTGTTGATCAGCGGGGCTGCCAACAGGAGAGGTGCTGAGGAGAAAGGAGGAGAGAGGGGAGCTGGATGCAGATAGGTGCTGAGCACCCACTAATTCTTCTCCATGGATGCTCTCGCCTTTAGAGTAACCATGGTGCCAGCAAGTTACTGCACAGAGTGATTGTGTTAGCAGCTGATGAGTTGTGCTGACTTGAGCCATAGCCTACACTCTCTGATGGGCCAGACTGCTCAAGTTAAAAGCACCACCACCATGATTTGAACTAAAGGGGAAAATGTTGATTTGAGAGGTGATGCTCCCATGCTATTGTAGTTAGTAGCTGAGGAAAGACATAGCATGCCAGCAGCTTAGTTTGTTCATTAATGTATTCAACCAAGTGCATCCCAGGCAATAATATATATTCCAGGGCTAATGAAGAGTTTTCATAGATAATGTGTACAAAAGGCCAGATTCTGCTACCTTCATATACACTGACACCTTAGTTCACAAGTGACACCACTGAAATGAACACATTTTTGTTAAGTAACAGTGATGTAACATATTCGAGACCCATCCCCCACCAGCACCCAGAGCACCCACCACAAGCTTGCTCATGGCTGGTCCTGGTGCCACCTGAGCACTTTCTGTAAGTATGGTAAATGGAGAAAGTTCAGTATATTGTGACTCCAAAACTCTACCAATTATGGGCAGTATAGAATTAGGACAATGGCTCTGATAGAAAATAAAGGACAGCTGCCTGGGAAAGCTGTGTAGTAAATTTTGCTCAGTAAACTAATGCATCAGTTCAGCCACCCGTTTTCACACTGAAGTATTATCTCATTCCATAAGTAGTCTGAAGCAGAATAAGATACTTCTCCACATGAGTAAGGCTGGTCCCTAAAATAATGAATTGAGACTTTGCTCTGATGCAGTCGCCATTTTTGCTGTAAGTGGCAGGCAGTTTCTTTCATATTTTATATATTACTGAATGTTCTTCATTTTTTACTTTATTTCTTATGGGTAAACAGTTCCTCAAACCACTCCTTATTATGCAAGATGCTTTGCAGGGCAACACTGTAGCAACATCGTGTACAGTGGAAGAAAGAGAACCTACACCTGAAGACATGCTAGAAAAAACAAGGCCAAAGTGTGACTTCTTTGTTCATGTGTTTGCCTCTCCCATTGGCAGACATCACAATCGGGAGTATAATAGTGATATTAATAGCAGCTAACATACAAGCAGGCTCCTGAAAACCACTGGAAGCAATTTTGGCCAACAAAGAAGCCAATGTATAGACCATAGGAGAGAGGCCTGCACTCATAATTTGCAACTGTTGTGGAATTTAATATTTTTCCATTGTGTTTCCTATTGTGAATCACATGATAGCTTATGCTTGGTATCGGGCTGAAGAGAGGAGACACTCTGTTGACAAAGAGCAAAGAGAGATGAAAATATATTGGTAATTTGTCCTGGTTGATGGTGAAACAATCACTGGAATACCTTTCCTTTATTAAACAAGGAAATGTGAATATGTAATATTTACTGGTATTTCTGTGTTTGGCATGAGGTAGTTTGCTTCTGTAAGAGTAAACTGAAAAATCTATGAATGCTAAATGGCTTTAGTATACAGGCATCTATGATCACAGAAAAACCTGGGATCAAACTGGCTGTAGTGTACACCTCCCCCCCCATACCCCTGTCCTTTAAAAACCTTTGCAAAAACAAAACAAAACAAACAAAAATGTGTTTACATCAGTGCATATGTCATGTCCTTCCCAATTTCTCAGTGTAGGAACAGAGGAAATGGGAGCTCTGATATGTCCTTCAATAAGCCCCAACAAAACAACGTCAGTAATTAATTCCAGATATATTGCCTTTCACTTGTACCATTTCAGGATTTTTAAACTCCTTATCTTCCAGTTTCACACCATAGTGCTGTCTATAGCTAAAATGGGAAAATTTAAAATAGCCATTTTGATGGAAGTGGAGAAGGCAATAGCTTCTCAGGCAAATTATATGCCTCAAAGTGTCTTCTTTCTCCCCAAATTTTTGTTTTTATAAAACATTTCTTACTAGTTTGGATAAGCAAGTATAATGCATACTTGCACTGTAGTCTGTCTAAATCATTTGATAGGCAATTACCTACAGTACCATACCCGAAGTTAGTCATATGCCTAGATACAGAACAATTTGACAATAATTGGTGAAAGTATTTTTGTATACTTAGATGAGGGCTGTATATTGTCAATTCACTGCTAAAACAGTGTTATTTGCAGAGAATCATCATGATTAATAGAGCCATAATTCAGTGTGATTTTTTTACCTTGAATCCAGTGTTTTACAGAAGTGTTTTATTTAAAAACTATCTCTATTTAATTATCAGGACCGATTTCTTTAGTAAGAATAACAAGATAGCACAACAAAATTGGTTTCTTCCCTAGATCACAACTGAAAATAAATAAATTATAATTTAATTGTGTAGCTGTAGTGTTTGTAAGGAAACACCTACTTTACATTAAGAAAGAGTTCTGTCAGAAATAATATTTGTTAATAAACAAATTTGTACATCTGTGAAGTAATATATTTTTAAAATGAAAGTATGATAGACTTTTTAATTTCATCAACTGCGTTGTTTATTTTTGGCATTTCATGTACTTTAGATAAAAATAAAGTAGCTACTTGCACTTTTGTCTGCAATCAGTTTCAATTTCTAGTTCATTTGTACTAAGCACTGGATGATGAAAACAATGCAGGGCAATGCTTAGGTTAGAAACATACCTTTTCTGCATTCCTGTTGGAGCAATCAGAACCCAATATATTTATATATCATCACAATTAGTCAAATGCCTTAAAACTCAATGGAGTGCTCGCAGCCGTAGGCAGGCTCACACAAAATTTAACTTGTGCTTATCTGTCTGAAGCTGAGGAAGCATGAAATGTTCTGTACACAGCACTTATCTGTTTTACAGGTAGTTTGATCTTTCATATTCTCTCTTCTTAGCTATTGCAATTTTAAACAAATCTTTGTTAGTTCCTAAATAAAACTAGTCTACATGTAACTGTCCCCATCTTACTCTGATTCTGGTGATGCCATTCTTTTTTGTAAAAAGTAATTACTTTGTCTCTCTAATGAGGCATCTCTGTCCCAGGAGTCATATACAAGTCCAATGTTCATTTCTTTTCTATTTTTTTCATTTTGAACAATTGGTTGAATTTGTTTGGGGGTGTGCTAATGCCTTTATCTTTTTAGGTACCAACTTAGCAGTATCAATCAGATGCAATTTATTCACTGCAAGGCTCTTATAATGAATCACTTCACTATTACTTTAACTTAATGGTTAACGTGGGAAACATCACAACACCAAACAATAAACACAACATTCAGCCATCAATCTCTGTATTGTTTGGTAGGTTTCATTCTCTTTTTAAAGCAAAGCAGGGCTGTAAATACTTTTTATATCCCTGTTCTCTTATGGGCTGCTTACATGTCCTTAGGATATCCTTTTTTTCCTTCTTAGCTTAAAAAAAAAAAAAAAAGAGCTATCTGAACCTGAGATTAAATGAGAGCGATGTCAGTGCATTACGATGTCAAAGTCCTGTTTAATGTTGGTCAAGATGGTTCATCTAGCAGTCTTCGTTCACTTTGATGTTGGGGAAGTATGATTGCTCTGTAGTCTCTGATATTCTTTCCCGTTGTGGAATATTTTGAATGTTATAATAATAAAGGAAGGGGGGCAAAGGGGTTTGCAGACCCACGGAGCATATATGAATGTTCCAATAAAGTTCAGTAAGCTGACTCCAAGATTATGAGCAAAGGCTGCACAATAAGGAAATAGGTATTTGATTGCCTTATAAATGTTAAATCAAAATCTTCCATTTCAGCAGCAAGACTTGCAGCCTAGGTACATTAATGCACAAGCAAACACCTCTCTAAGTGAAAATGGAAATAGAGAACGCATGAAAATATTAAGATTTTATTGCTTGCCAGCAAAACCGAAGAGCTGGCAGCTTTACATAAGAAGGGTTTATAATTATGAAGTCCTTTGTGCGAATTAAGACTGTTTATTGTAACCACACTGATGTGGCTGCCTGTTTGGCTTTTTCTCCAAGCAGCATACTAAAAATGAACAGCTCTTACAATAACTATTCAGTGCTAGTTAAAAAAAAAAAACAACAAAAAACTTATGCTCAGTGCAAGCACTGCCAGAGACTTGTAATTTGCAATGTTAGGGTTTTAATTTTTTTATTTGTTTATTTGAGGTTCTTTTTTTAAAAATGTGACAATATCTTTCTAATTCATTTTTTTCAAACCAATTGTGAAAGTACAAACACATTAAATGCCCTCTAGTAAAATAACATGCCAAGATAACAGATGGCCTTTGTCTCTGAGCCACCTTGACCCTATGGCCACCCATGCTGACAATATGATATAGTATGTCTAGGGAAACCCTTCTCTACAGCATAGTGCCAGATATTCACAGATTTGCAGATACCTTTAACACACATATTAGATATTATAGATACCGCCGGCATGTTTTACTTTTTCTAGAGCCAAACAAAATGCAGGCATTACTACACAAACTCACTAAAGCATTCAACAGCTTCCTCCTAAGCATCATACTGTAAATGGCATACTGCTGAGACCGAATCAACAGACATATTAGACCAGCAAAATTCAGGATTCCTACACAATACTTTGAGTGACTTACACTATATAAGTCCCCAGCTACATAGTACTAAAAGAGCTATTGTGTATCACCAAGATTTATGCAATCAGCAAATATGCTCAGATGACTACATTAGGAGGAAAACAAAACAAAAAACAACCCCCCACACTACAAATGTTTCAGAGAGCATTTACCAAAATAACATTTTCTCCACATAAAGCTGATACAAAAACGTCACAAGCACTTAAAGCGCCACAATCAAAACTAGGAACAAACAAGAATTCAGACTGACATTGCTTGCTGTTTATAGATACGCTGTAACCCAACTGTCAAACCAGGAGAAATGAACTCAGTAAGGCACAAGGGTGTTCCCCAGATGGTAATTGTGGGAGCACTTTCTAAAATAGGTCTCTGTTTGTTATCAGCATGGTAATGTGGGTATTATCTGACACGGATAGATCATCTAATGAGGCTGGATTGCCAGCTCTTGTAAATCAGACTAGGTCCACTGATATCAGCAGAATGATGATGATTTACAGCAGCTGAAGAGTTGCCCTCCTCCCCCCAACCTATCAAGTGTATTAGAGTACAAAACTTGGGTATATTCTACAGATACTGCTGGTAGGGGACAGAGTATGGGGATTTTTGAGCAAAGGACACAGACTATGTCACTGGACAGGAGTCTCAGAGAGACTTTGGGAGGTCTGAGGTTTTTTCCAATCTTTCACTTTCCTGGGGAATTGCTTCTTTTGAGCTCTCAGCTGCAGGAGATGACACCCTGTGTGTCTTGCAGAGGCTGAGAAGGATTTGCTCTGTGCAGGGGTGACAAGTGTGAGGGATGTAAACAGGGCACCAGCTGGGGGAACATATCTCCCCCCCTCCACATGACCTCCTGATGTGACCCGCATGAGATTTCTTCCCTATGTCAGATTGGCAGTGACCTTGGGGCTTTTTGCATATTTCTCTGCAGCATGTGAGTTGAGGTCAGTTGCCAAGATTAGTGGGCTATAATCTCATTTTTTTCCTGCCATTGTGGTGGCCTTGATCACTTGAGTCCCTCCTGTCTCTCCCTGTGATACATAATAGTCTAGTGCAGGCATGGCCAGACTGTGGGTCCCAAGCCGCATGAGGGTCTTTTAAAGTGCAGCTCATACAGCCCCTCCCCGGGCCTGCTGACATTCCCATTCTCTGCCTACCCGATTGGGGGAAAGTGGGAGTTTTGGCTTTGCTCTGAAGCAGGGTAGTGAAACTAGGGCGGGAATGGGCAATAATTTTTGGTGGGGGTCCAATCCAAGATTTTGGAAAGTGGTCAATATTTGCACTTATCTGTGGAGGAGATGTGGGGTCTAGGTGGAGGTTGGGTGCAGAAGGGTGCACGGGGTAAGGGACTGGGGTGCAGGAGACGCTGTGAGGACTGAGAAGGAGTTTGGGTGAAGAAGGGTGTTGTGCTTTGGATCAGGAGATTGGAGTGCAGGCTTTGGGAGGGAGGGAGGGAGGGTGCAGGAGAGGATTCTGGCCTGGGGGAGGAGCTCTAGGAGGAGGAGCAAAGTCTGAGAGGGAACTGTGACCTGGGAGAAGGGGAAAGGGGGGTGCAGACTCCAGAGGGCTTGGGTGGTGACCTGGTGCAGGGATTGGGGTGCAGGGTCTGGGAGGCTGTTTGGGGGCAGGAGAGGATTCTGGCCTGGGGGAGGGGTGCAAGAGGGGGTACAGGTTCTGGGAGGGAGTTGTCACCTGTGGCAGGGGAGTGTAGAGCGTTTGGATGGTGATCTGGGGGAGGAAGTTGGGGTGTGGGAGGGGCAGAGGTGCCAGAGGCAGGCTCTGACTGGGAGGCGCTTACCTAAGCCAGCAGCCCTGCAGCACCCCCTAGTAGGGTTGCCAGGTGTCTGGTTTTCGCCCGGACAGTTCAGTTCAGTTCAGTTTCGCCTTCCGTCAGGTAAAAAAAACCCAGAAAATACTGGACATGTGGAATGTCTGGTATTTTCTATTTTCCTCAGATGGAAGGCTGACGGGGACATTTTTCCCTTGCCAGGTCTGGCAAAGGCCGGGGGAGCGAGGACCGCGGGAATTTAAAGGCGCAGCAACCTTTTTTTTTTTTTGCTCAACAGAATTTTTTCCCAGCATCTTTTTTTTGTGGGGTGGGGGAGGTTCGGTATTTTTTGTTAAACCATCTGGCAAGCCTACCCCGAAGGCAGGCTGGGCTCCCTGCCTCTGCAACCCCAGATCACTTTAAACTGCAGGCTTGTTTCCTCCACATGGCTCTCAGCTCCAAGAAGGGAAAGAGGTTTGTGCTGCCCCCATCCCCCAGGCCAATATCTCAGCTTCTATTGGCTGGTTGTTTCCAGCCAAGAGGAACTGAGAGATTGGCTGGGGTCTGTTCCTATTGGTTGGTTATTTTCAGCCTACAGGAGCTGAGGATTGGGCTGGGGCTGGAAGATCACAGGAAGCCTCCTCATCCCTGCAGAGCAGAGAGCGGCAGGGACTGCACTTTAAACCGTGGCAGCTGCATGCCTGAGGATCCCGGCAGGGTGGTCTGTAGTCTGGAACCGGCCCTGGGCCATTTTTTGCCCAGCCCTTAACTAGAGGCTTCTTCTAGAGACATTAAGTTTCTGTTGAGAGTTGGAGGCACATTTTAAAGGTCCCCTCTCTGCCCCCCCAACATCTTCAGCCATGACTTCCAAGCACACACCCCTTATCTTACCCTCATCATCCTCATGGCTGCAGGTCCCAGCTTCCCAGCTCCAGAAGCTCTGTGCAGGGAGGGAGCCTATGTGACCAAGTGGGGCCAGCAAACCCTGGTAAAAATCTGTAGGGGGGGATGACACAAAACCCCATATACTTCTTCCACACTTTGTGTTTGGCTTCTGCCCAGCAGGGAGGGATTCTTGAGCCTTCAGGACTGTGGAACCCACTGCTGGGGCTCAAACTTCAGTAGGAGTGGGGCTGAAGCCCTGAGCCCTAGCAGACTGCCTCAGCTCTTGAACTTCTGAAGACTGTTGTAAGTTTGGCCCCCCCGATCTAGAGTCCTGTGAGCTTCAATACTTTGGTCCACTTTCTGTAGCTGGACTTAGTGTATGAGTAGTGAGTGGTGTTGGTGATATACAGAATTCAGACTAGATGATCTAGTAGTTCCTTTGGGCCCTAAACTCTATGACTCTCTACTAGTCTGAAATCTGAGCTTGAAGTTTTAAGATTGTAAATGGGGTATTCATTACAAAAATTTATTTAATACCAGGAAAACTAGAAATGCTTGAAAATAATGCCAGACTCAAAAATATTCAAAACCTTGGAAACAAATAGGACCAAGATAGCAGTACTCAGGCCATGAAACTCCAATAGAATGCCAGGTGGAGTCAGCCATTTCAGGGAAAAATATTTCACATGCCTTTGGAGTTTCCCAATGGAAAAGATTATGTAATTTGTACATGGCTTTTTTATTTATTGATTTATTGATTTATTTATTTAGTCACATGGCTAAGGTACAGAACCACTGATAGTTTAAATTTAATTTCTGATGGCAGCTTATAACCACAATGATTTCATGTTTCCTCTTTAGGTGCGTTTAGCACAATGCTGCTGGGTCTCTGGTCTTTGATAGTCATGTTATTTATAAATTACATCATACTGTTGCAGTTTAGCAATGTTTGCTATTATTATCTATTATATATTTTGAAGAGTTTATTTGTTTGCGGATTTATTTGTACAAAATAAAATCATACTTCATGATTACCTACAGATATCAAATTTTGCATAAACAATCCTGCAACTTAGTGCACTAGTTTTTACACCATAATATGCTGGGCGAAAGGTTTAAATAATTATTCATTTTCATTAGAAAAAAGTCACTACTATTACGATTAGAGTTCATAAAAATATTTGCTAACAAAATTAAAATCGAGTCACCAATTCAACTGTCATTTTAGTGCAAAGAAAATTTTTACTGTTACAGATCACAAAATAAATCATATTAGTTACGGAAAGAGTAATGGAAGCTTTACGGGTTTCTGATTCAAATTTACTATGTAAGGTAATTATTTAATGAAGTGAATAATGTTAGAAGTTGAAGTACTACAAATTTAAAACTGTTCTTTTACTTCCTTTTGCAAGCACATTAAAAAAAATTTATATTACATATATTTAATTTCTTGAACTTTCCTGTAAGTTTAATCTACTCAAAATGACTTTGCCCGGTCAATGACAGGTCTCACCTGCTAATTATATCTGATGAAATGATTAGGAAGACTACTTTTTATTTGTAACCCAAAACATGCCTCTTTAAAATAATAAAATATGCTACACTGTAGTTTTCAATATGGAATTGGCTATTGGTTGCATCATGACCATTTCAAGATAAACACTGATCTACAGCTCAGTATCTCAGACTACTCACAGCCAGGGCCACAGCACACACAGAGGCACAGGACACACTGTTCACTTAACCAAGGAGTATGGTGGAAGCTGAACATTCCCATGTGTCTGGAGATCTGAATCAAAAAGAAGAACTTGAGAGGGAGAATTGTCATGCCTCCTAGGTTTCATCTGATATTAGCCATTTCCAGCCCCCACGGGGACTTCACCTCACCTCTAGGAATTGACAAAATTGTCAATGGTTCTGACACTGATGATAGATCATTCTACAGAAATTTTTGCCTGGCCCCCCAGTATGTTCCAATTTAAACTGGTAGGTAGTTTTTAACCTATTCTTTTCTGAGTTTGCCTTTCTTTATTATTACTATTTGTGCATTCAGACTCCTGTTGTTATGCTTCCTAGTGAAGGCTGAAGCAAAGTAGCTATTAAGATTTTCAGCCCTCTCCTTGCCATGTATTTTCTTCCTCTCTCGTAAGTAAAGGACCTACCCTTTCTTTTGTTTCCTCTTGCTTCCTAAGTATTTTAAAAACTATTCCTTTCCCCTCTTACATCCTTTGCTAATGGTACCTCATCTGGTGCTTCCGCTGTGTTTCACTTTGTATCTATCTAGCATCTCTCTTGCTTTAAGCTTGTGTCTCTCTCTCTGACACACACACATAGACATGCACACAATCACCTTTTTGCAATTCTGTTGGGTCTTCTAAACGTCTTGCCCCAGCCACGGTTATTGTAAAAACACATTTATTTTAGAATTTAGATGGTGATGTTGGAGAACGAATTATTGAAATGCCACCTTCAATTGACATAATTACAGGACGTATTTGTTCTCCACATACTGTATCCTAAATTTGCCTTCCATTGTTCTTAGCAGAGCTGGTCAAACCATTGATTATGGATATAAATTTACACCATTTTTGTTAAAAATTTAAAAAACAACAAATAGTCTTGCAGCACCTTAGAGACTAACAAAAAAATGTAGATGGTATCATGAGTTTTCATGGCACAACCCACTTCTTCAGATGACTGGAGTTTAAGGGGTCCAGTTTTCAAATAAATATATGAGAGAGGGGTGGGCGGGGGAAGAGGAGGAAATAGAAGAAAAAAAAGTGGAAAGAAATTGTCAATTACAGTGTTCATGCTAAATGAAGTTGATAAGAATATTTAGTACCCACTTTAAGTACCCTTTGTTTGGTTTTTTTACGTCATTAGGATGTGGAATGTAGTGGGCCATCCAGCCAATGTCTTTGTTTAGACTTCTGTTGTTGAATCAGACTTGTAAATGAAATTAAGTTCTCTAGCTTCCCTGTCGAGCTGGCTCTTGAAATTGGTTTGAAATAATACGGTGACATTGACATCCATTAGTAAGTGCTCAGTTAAGTTAAAATGTTCCCTGATAGGTTTGTGTGTGTTGCCTTTTTGGGTATCTGATTTGTGTCCATTAATTCTTTCGCATAGAGTTTGTCCAGTTTGGCCAATATACATGGCAGAGGGGCATTACTGGCATAGATCACATTAGTGGATGTGCAGTTGTACGAGCCTCTGATGTGGTGGTTTGCATGGAAGATCCTGTGATGATAGATGTGTGGACAGAGTTGACACCGGGGTTGACTGCCGGGGTGGATTCCTGAATGAGTATGATGGAGGTGTGCTGCGTGGTTACTGGAAATAATTTGTTTGAGGTTAGGGGGGTTGTCTGTAGGTGAGCACTAGTCTCAAACCCAAACACCCTTGCTCCGCCTCCTTCCTGACCCTTCTCCAAGGTCCAGCCCTTGTTCACTCCATCCTCCCTCCCTGATCCTCACTCACTTTTATCAGGCAGGGGGCAGGGGTTTGAGGTGCAGGAGGGATTCAGGACGGGCTGGAGTTTGGAATGTATACTCTAGCTGGGCACCACTTACCATAGGTGGCTTCTGGGTGGTGGTGCAGGGGGCTAAGGGAGGCTCATCCCTACCCTAGCCCTGCACCACTCCCAAAGGCAGCCAGCAAACTCTTTCCATCCCTGCCCCACTCTGCTCTGTGGAGATGGGGTACAGGGTGGAGGGAGGGGCACCCTGACATCAGCCCCCCCTTCCTCGTCTTCCTGTGCCCTGCACAACAAGGAGGAGGCTCCCAGGGGTAAAGGGCACCTCCAAGGCAGAGGGCAGGAACAGCACGGCAGTGCTGAAAGGGGCAGCTGAAGTGCTGGCACTTGACAGCCTCCAGGCCAAACCTGTCAGGATCACCTGTCAAAGGTTCCAAGATCTACCAGTAGATCCCGATCTATTGGTTGGTAACCACTGCTTTAGAAATATTTACTGCACACGTGAACAAATACTTTTCAGACTACATGCTGTTTGTGAATTGCTCCTCTGTGTGCTGAGTGGCTGGTCGTCCGTTACAATTTTTACCCGTCACTGGATGATTGAGTAACTAATAATATATAATAAATAATTATAAGCCAATAATAAATGAAGAATTTCTGATTTAAATGTTCATCGCTATAAAAATTCATGCTAAATTGTGCCAGACTTTGGGATTTGAAAGCATTGTTCTCAAATCATGCAGAGGATTTTGGAAAACTTGTGAACAGCCAACCTCACAAATCAGAGCAAAGTCAGAATTCTCGTTTGAGGAAGGGAATTCGGTTTTCCCTTTTTCTTGTATTTTTTGTGTAGCCTGAGGGCTAGAATTTTGGGTGTGATGTGATCCCTGTGCAACCGCAGCACCACAGAGCCTGGTTAACCAGCCACAGAAGGCTCTCTCCAGTGTAAGATCATTCAGTGACAAAGAGCTGCTATGCCACTCCTACGCTCTGATGTTAATACAGGGAATTCAGCTGGAGCACAAGGGGCAAGGATGGAGTTTCCTTATATCCTACCAGTTCACCACAGGCAGCTGACTAACATGAGGTTGCCCTGGGGCTGATCTAATTTAGGCTAAAGGACCAAACCAGCATTGTAAGGGATTAAAAAGGAGAGCTTAATTTAACCCCTGAGCTGTGCACCATCCTCAGCTTGTTCTGTGTAATCCTCTGCTTTTGCTGCGTATCTGTCCCATACTAGTTTCTTTGAAAAACTGAAGTGTTTACTAAAAGAGTCGAGTGTCTACTTTGCTTATTCATCCTCAGAGACATGCCTTTCATTTTCCCATTGATTGTTTTCCAGAGAATTAAATAGGGTCCTCTTTCTTTAATCTGCAGATGCCATGAATTGCTATGGTAACCTTTTGTGGTTTGGTTTAGAAATCTTTCTCCTTATGAAAAAATCCAGCTACCCTTTTATATACTAATAGATTTATATTACAATCTATCTTTTCAAATAAATTAGGATACACCTACTGCAGTGCAAAAATGTTGGGCCTGAGTACTTGCTATATATTGTGAATGAAAAGATTTTTTTCCCAAGGTGTAGAAAATGTAAGATAACAAAACCATCCAAACCAAACTCTTGGCAAATACTGTCAGAAAAGATAAATAAGTCTTAAATGGCAACGTTGGTATTATTTGAAACATGCAGAAGCCTAAAATATCAAAAGTCACAACTAAGTCATGAGCAATAATATTATGGGAGCTTAAACATAAATATGACTCCAAAGGTGCGTAGCTAAATATTATCATAGAATTGTAGTACTGTAAGGGACATTGTCTTCTAGTCTGTCTGCTGAGCTTAAGACAGGGCTAAATATTATATAGGCCAGGCCTTACACTAGGGGATGAGATCAAATTAAGATACACAAGTCCAGCTATGTTAATTGTGTAGCTGGAGTCGACGTATCTTGATTTGAACTTTGGTGCCATCCCCACAGCAGGAGTTTGACCGGAGAACTGCTCCCATAAATTTCCATTACTCCTCACAAGGAGTAGGAATGCTGGCATCGATGGACACTTTCCTAGCATTTGATTTAGTGGGTCCTTATTAAATCCGCTACATTGAATGCCAGAAGATCAACCCACAGAGTGTTGATCCATAGGTAAGTATATATGTGTCCATAGACAATCCCTGATAAGTGTTGTCTAACTGCTCTTTAAAATCTCCAATGACAGATGTTTCACAGTATTCCTAGGCAATTAATTTCAGTACTTAACTATCCTGACAATTAGGAAGTTTTTCCTATTGTCTAACCTAAACTTCTCTTGCTGCAATTTAAGCCCATTGCTTCTTGTCCTTTCCTCAGAGGTTAAAGAGAACAATTTTTATCACTTCTCCTTTTGACAACCTTTTATGTACTTGAGAAATATGTTCCCCCTCAATCTTCTATTAAAGAATTCAACATACACATTTCTGGAGGACAGAATATAATATTAATTAATTAAAATATAAATAAAGGGCTGGATTTTCACTTTAATTGATATAACTTTTCTGAAATTAGTAGAATTTGGATTCCTGTGTCAGATGATCAGGAAAGTTGTGCTCTGATAACTGGATTTCTCCTCTACTTTCCCAAACAATTCAGGGAGATATAATGCATGGTAGTAGAGTAAAAGGCAATAATCTTTGTGATGAAAGTTTCCCCATCTCACAAAATAATTTAAACAATTACTTGTATGTAATTTTGCATACACACAAGTAAGCATAAATAGTAGAGCAACAGCAGAAACACATGTACTTAGCATAGTGCAGATTCACTGCAGACCCTCAAATGTAGGCTGACATATCTTGATAAAACAGAGGCACAACTACAGGAAGACTTATACACATTTATAAATATGAAAAAGAGAAAATCATATACAAAAAGATCTAACTAGACCTTAGATCAGGATGCTTATTGAGAGGAAAGGTTGGCCTTATGACTAAATCACCAGAGTTCAGGTGCATCTACACAGCACAGTTATTTCGAGATAACTAGTGTTTGTTATTCTGAAATAACAATGCAAGCATCTACATAGCCATTCTGTTATTTCTAAAGAATTTCGAAATAACAGATAGCTTATTCTGAAATCTGTAAACTTCATTCTATGAGGAATAACGCCTATTCTGAAATACCTATTTCAAAACAAGGTGTATGTAGATGTTCCACTGCTGCTATTTCGAAATAGCCCCTCACCAGAGCCATTCTAAGTTATTCCTCCCCAGTGCCTCCTGGGGCTGTGAATCAAGATAGCATGTCTACATTAGGGATCCCTGCCTTGGACTGATTTTGAGGCTTCCCTGCAGTGTAGATGTGCTATTTCAAAATAAGCTATTAGAGCAGAGACTGAACACCTAATCCTATTTCTTGTTTTGCCAGACTTGCTGTGTCTTCAAGACACTACTTAGATTTTCAGAAAAATATGTGCTAAAGTAAATGCACTTTTTTCATATACATGTGCATTTTTGCAAAAACATTTTTGAAAATGTGGGTCTTATTGACTCTGTGCCTCAATTTCCCCAGTCTGTAAAATGGTGGTAAGGATACTGCATAGGACTTCATATTTCAATATACATAAAATTATGATTAGTTAAGTGAGAAGACCTCAAGCCATCAATGGAAAAAATGATACACTCTTAACATTTTCAAGACATTAAAGTTCCTTAAAAGCACACAAAGAAAGTTGATGACACAGGTTCTTCTTAGAATTGATATTCCTCTGGCTCTCATTCTTATAAATGATTCAGTAGATTTCCCCTAAATCTATGTTGAACTAACCATCCTATGATGGTGTTAGGAGCCATTGCATTGTTAGGGAAGTCATCTTGCAGATGAGAAGTAAAACTGAGATACTTATTGTTTGTGGTCATTAAAAAATTCATAGTCTCATCTCTTTTGATGCCTCCTGAAAAGGTAAAGGTGATTGTCCTACTGTCCAGTTAAACTCCACTTACCAACGTTTCCTCTACTGTTTTAGTTGAATAATGTGTGTGTGTGCGTGTGTATTTTTCAAGCTGACGTATTGTTCCTGTGCACAAATAAAGAGCTGTCACCTTCTGCCCTGCCATTATGAAAAACTCCTACAGAATTTAACAGAGGATAAAATCCTTTCACTAGGTTTTCTAGACTAGAGCATCTTACAATAGATGTAATAGACAGTGATAACCCTTTTATAGAATTCTTTGGGAGTGGTTAAGAAGTATGTAAAAAGACATTCTCTATTACATTTTATAGGATTGGAGAATAATTTCTATATAACTCTGTTAAATAAATTCTATAGACCCATCTTATATTAATCATTATTACATTCTATAGTACTTTTCCATATTAAAGAAAGTGACTGCATTTCATTGATGACTGAATTAATTCCTGCATATATATAGATCTTGAAGGTGACCAGCTTGACTTAACAGTGAAATCTTTCATGAGCTTATACACAGAAAAGAAGCTTATAAGAAGTGGAAACCTGAGCAGATGACTATGGAGGAGAATAAAAATATTGCTTAAGCATGCAGGGGTGTAATTGGGAAGGCCAAAGTGCAATTGGAGTTGCACCTAGCAAGGGATGAAGGGTTTCTCCAGGTATGTTAGCAATAAGAAGGTGAAGGAAAGTGTGGGACCTTTACTGAATGGGGAAGGCAACCAATTGACAGATGATAGGGAAAAAATGAAGTACTGATTTTTTTTTGCCTCACTCTTCACAGTCAAAGTGAGCTCTCAGGGTATGTCTAGACTGCAGAGTTTTTTTCGGGATACCTCTGGTATCCCGAAAAGCTTTGCCATGTCCAAGGAATGCATCTACTTTAAAAAAAATAATTTGGAAAAGCAAATGTGTTTTTTTTTCGTCCCCTTAAACCTCATTCTATGAGGAAGAAAGGATGTTCTGAAAGAGGCCTTTTTCCTGACATTTGGCCCAGTGTAGTAGGGCCAATTGTCAGAAAAGCCTCTTTTGGAAGAAAAGCGGAAAAAGATACGCAAATTGTGGTTCACAATTTGCAAATCTTTTTCCGATATAACTTTTTAGTCTAGACACAGCCTCAGTGTGCTTTACTGGGCAGCACAGTAAGGGGATGAGGTGAGTAGCCCGCAGTAGTGACAGACAGATTAAGGACTATTTAGAAAACCTGGACATGTAAAGGTCCATGGGGCTGGATCCAATGCATCCGAGGATGCTGTGAGAGTTGGCTGTGATTACAGAGCAATTGGCCATTATCTTTGCAAATCCATGGTGATCAGGAGAGGTCCTGGATGACTGGAAAAAGTCAAACATAGTGCTCATCTTTAAAAAAAGGGAAGAAGGAGAATCCAGGGAACTACAGACCAATCAGCTTCAACTTCGTCCCTGGAAGAATCATGGAACAGGTCCTCAAGGAATCCATTTTTGAAATGGTTGGAGGAGAGGAAGGTGATCAGGAAAAGGTAACATGGACTAAGCAAGGGTAAATAATGACTGCCTTCTGTGAGGAGATAACTAGCTCTGTGGATATGGGAAAAGTGGGGACATGATATACTTTGACTTTAGCAAAGATTTTGATATAGTCTCTGTCAGGGCTGTTCCCCACTCTGGCACTCCAAGTGCAGAAGGGGAGGGCCCGCAAGAGAGCTTCAAAACCCTGCCTCTACTGTTTACAAAAAACTTCCCCCCATAATCATAATATGCAGATTTTGGGGGATTGCTGCCACCAGCAAGTGCTTTTTGATCCCTAAAACCCAGGGTGAACACTTGAAATCACCTTCAGGGGTACCCCAAGCTCTTTTGCCCCAAAAGAGCATGAAAAAAGAAAAGAGAAAAACAAGCTGCCATATCTGGTAGCTGACCCCTCAGTCAGAGGCATGCAGACGCACACAGACAGACCTTCCAGGACACAAGAATCAAATCATCACCTTAAACAAAAGTGATTTTCATTACAAAACCAAAGATAAATTTGAGAAAGTATACTTGGTTGCTAGATGTTACAAAGCAACTAAGGAAAACAAATTAAAACACAGAGAAAAGTTTCGGCACAATGTTTAGATGGTAATAAATGGGGAGGGGAGGCATAGAATCACACAGACTACTTCAAACCAAACCACAAAATAAAGAAAAATTACCTTGAACATGACTGGATTCATGTTTTCTTCCTATTTTCTTTTGTTCAGTCTACTCCCATGCTCTGAATTCCTTGGAGACATAGTAGTCCTGCCTGGGTTTAAATCACTCTGTGTGTCTCAGCTCCTGGTTTATCTTTCCCACACAAAGAAAGCAGGCAGGGGAACCTATAGCCAATTCAAATTTCAACCCTCTATCTCAATTGGTTCTTCCAGACCCCCAGCTATCTGAGCTTAACCCCTTAGGCTGTGTCTAGACTGCAGGGTTTTTTCGAAAAAAAGTAGCCTTTTTTTGAAAAAACTTCACCTGCGTCTAGACTACAGCCGGGTTCTTTCGAAATTAAATCAAAAGAACACAGCTTTTCTTTCGACGGTGGTACTCCTCATTTCACGAGGAATAACGCCTTTTTTCAAAAGTGCTCTTTCAAAAAAAGGTGCTATGTAATGCAAACTGTGCTTTTTCGAAAGAGAGCATCCAGACTGCCTGGGTGCTCTCTTTCGAAAAAGCAGCTTGCTTTTTCGAAAGTACTGATTGTAGTCTAGATGCTCTGTTTCAAAAGAAGCTTTTTCGAAAGTATCTTTTGAAAAAGCCTCTTTCCAAAGAGGCTTGCAGTCTAGGCGTAGCCTTAGTGACCTCCAGTCCATTACAATCTCCTATAGTAATTGAAATGTAGCCATGTTAGTCTGGTCTAGCTGAAACAAAAAAACAGGACTATGTAGCACTTTAAAGACTAATAAGATGGTTTATTAGGTGATGAGCTTTCGTGGGCTACATTTCTATTACTATTCTACATGCAAGGCACTACATTTAGCCATTTGGAATGGAAATCCATCAACCATATGAAAAAACTTGCACAGATGCAGACAGAAATCTCCTATAGTATTCTTGCCAGATTGTAAAAGAAGTATGGCCTGGATGAATGGACTATAAGGTGGATAGAAAGTGAGCTAGATCGTCAGACTCAACAGCTTGATGAATAGCTGGCAGCTGCCGGTATCAAGTGGAATGCCTCAGTGGCTGGTCCCAGGACTAGTTTTGTTCAACATGTTCATTAATAATGATGGATGATGGTTTGGATTGCACCCTCAGCAAGTGTGTGGAGGACACTAAACTGGGGGGGAGGGGAAGGTAGATATGCTGGAGGGTATGAGTGTACTAGACAAATTGGTTCCAGAGTGACCTAGACAAATTGGAGGACTGAGCCAAAAGAAATCTGATGAGGTTCAACAAGGACAAGAGCAGAATCTTACACGGATAAGTGCAAAGTCCTACAATTAGTACAGAAGAATCCCAAGCACTACTACAAGCTGCGGATCGACTGGCTAAATAGCAGTTTTGCAGAAAAGGACCTGGGGATTACAGTAGTTGAGGAGCTGGATATGTGTCAACACTGTGTCCTTGTTTCCAAGAAGATTAACAGCATATTTGGGGGGGGGGGGGGGGAGAGGAGGGAAGAGCAATAGTAGGAGCATTGCCAGGAGATCAAGGGAAGTGATTATTCCTCTTTATTTGGCACTGGTGAAACCACATCTAGAGAGTATTGCATTCAGCTTTGGGCCCCCACTACAGAGGGATAAGGAAAAATTAGAGCCCATCTAATAGAAGCAGTGGGTAACTCAAATAATTAGGGTGCTGGGACACATGACTTATGAGAAGAGGCTGAGAGAACAGGGCTTATTTAGTCTTTAGAAAATAAGTATGAGAGGGGATTCGATAGCAGCCTTCAACTACGTGAGGTGGAGGGTTCCAAAGAGGATAGAGCCAGGCTATTCTCAGTAGTGGCAAATGACAGAACAAGAAATAGTCGTCTCAAGCTGCAGTGGTGGAGTTCCACATTGCAAATTAGGGGAAACTATTTCACTTGAGGGTGGGGAAGCACTGGAATGGGCTATATAAGGAGGTAGTAGAATCTCCATCTTCAGAGGTTTGCAAAGCCTGGCTTGAAAAAGCTCTGGCTGGAATGATTTAATATGGGTTGGTTCTGCTTTGAGCAGGAGGTTGGACTAGATCACCTCCTGAGGTCTCTCCCAACTCTAATCTTCTATAGTTATATTATCTAAAATTGCTTGGTCCCAGGTGGGTGAACAAAGCGAGAGGGCACATGGAGCCTTTCCTCTGCACACAGAGACTTGTGCTCCCATGTAGGGCCTGGGTACATCCCCTGGCCACAAGGTTCTGTTAGCCAACTGCCACTATGATGTTCTCTCCAAAGGCATCATGGGTGGGAGGAGTAAGCTTGTCCCTTTGCACAGGTCGGTGAAGCCTCACAGAGAAAGGGCGCTTGCTGCACCTTTTCAACAGGTGTCACAACAGCCACAGTCTGCATTTGTTCCATTTCAAGGTTTATTGAATTTATCGCAGGTATAATATGTTCTGGAGGTCTAGGCTGTTATGAGCTATTATAAGCCCATAATATTCAGAGACTGTAAATGTGCTGGGATTCTCTGGATTAAAGGCTTTATATTATTTTTGTTATTGTTAATCATCATGATTATGCTACATAGTCCACTAATGGAGCACAGAAGTATGTTTATTTCTGCATTTGTTCTTTCTTCCTTTTAACTGAGTTGTTTTGGGTTTTGTTTGCTTGGCTTGGTTTTGGGGGTTTGTTTTGTTACTATTTCACAGTGCGCAGGAGTGGAAGTTCATCTATTGCTTGCTACTCCATCTGGCCTTTTAGCAGCATCTGACTTCCAAATGACCTACTAATAAATGCTTCAGGCGGTAGCTGAGTTACTCTGTAACAGGAAAAACTTAAAAAACAACAGTCTAGTAGCACCTTAAGGACTAACAAAACATGTAGATGGTATCATGAGCTTTCGTGGGCGCAACCCACTTCTTCAGATGACAGGAGTATTAGCAGTCCAGATCCAAGAATAAATAAGGGGGCGGGGGGCGGGGGAGAATAAAAAGAGAAAAAAGGAGGGGGAAAGGAGAAAAAATGAGAAGAGAGAGAGAGTGTGTAGATGGCTGTTAAGAATAATTAGCAACTCCATTGTTTGGTTGATTGGTTAAGTCATTAGGATGTGGAAGGTAGTGTGAGAACCAGCCAATGTCCTTGTTCATACCATTTGCATAAGAATTAAACTTGTAAATGAAGTTAATTTCCAATCCTTCTCTGTGTATTTGGCTTGTGGAATTGGCCTAAAACAAAACGGTGACTTGGAGATCCATTAATGAGTGTCCAGGCAGATTGAAGTGTTCTCCAACAGGTTTTTGTGCATTGCCTTTTCAGATATCTGATTTGTGTCCATTAATTCTTTCCCGTAGAGACTGTCCAGTTTGGCCAATATTCATGGCAGTGGGGCATTGTTGGCATTTGATGGCATAAATCACATTAGTGGGTGTGCAGTTAAATGAGCCTCTGATTTGGTTGCTGATGTGGTTGGGTCCAGTGATTAAATCGCTTGTGTAGATGTGTGGGCAGAATTGGCACCGGGGCTGATTGCAGGAGTGGGTTCCTGGATGATTATGATGGAGGTGTGTTGCGTGGTTATTGGAAAGAATTCGTTTGAGGTTAGGGGGTTGTCTGTAAGGGAGGACTGGCCTTTCCCCCAAGGCCTCTGAGAGTGAGGCGTCATTTTCCAGGATAGGTTGTAGATTGTTGATAATGCATTGGAGGGATTTAAGTTATGGACTGTAGATGATGACAAGTGGAATTCTGTTTTCTCTTTTTGGCCTGTCTTGAAGTAGTTCATGTCTGGGTACCTTTTTGGCTCTATCGATCTATTTTTTCACTTCTCCGGATGGGTATATCAGTTTTATGAATGCTCTATATCAGTGTTTCCCAATTTAATTTGGCCATGTAACCCTTTTCATCTTAAAAGAATTTCAAGGAACCCTAGGAATCCCAGGGTAAAATTTGTCAAGCAATAAAAAAAAGCCCCGCTGGAATTGGTCAACCAAAAAAAAAAGTGCAAAATAGACTCTGTTTAGTTAAATAAATGTAACAAGAGATGGTGAGGCACACCTTGGAGAGCACAATGGATGGGCTGTGAGGATACAGACTAGAGTAAGAAGTGCAGGCTTTATGAAAAGAAAGGGCTAAGCAGCAGTCATTGAAAGTCTGCATGGTTTACAGTGGCACAGAAACGCCAGCCTCCTCTTCTGTGGTGGCCTGATCAGTCCAACGAGCATGATTTGCCTTTTCCATGTTCTTTACCCACCGGTTCTGTTCTGGCATTTCTTATTGCCTAGTAACGCATCTGGAAAAAAGGGAAGTTTGCTCTGAATACAGCTGCTCTGACACAAGTGGAGAGTAGTGAGGCAGCTCTACTCTTTGTATCGTCACAAGAATGCAAGGGAATAAAAGGCACATGCACAACCCCACAGGCAGTGCTGACCAGGAGCATGGAAAGTGGATGCCTGGTCACCATCTGTATCCCATTACTCTTATGCAGACTGTCGCTCAAACTTTAGATACACTTCAAGTAAACTTTATTGTTCAGCTGTGAAAGCGACTGTCCAATAGCCCATAAAACTCTTCATTTTATGCCTTTGGTGGAATAGAGCAGTGCTTGAGCAATAGCTCATAGCTGCCAACTATAGGAAACAGAAATCTTAGTTCAAAACTTCCTTAAAAGGTCTTTTATTTGTAGTTCCATTGCTTGCAAGGTACATACCTATTTAGAAAAAACGTATATTTGTTTCTGCATTTGTATTTAGTGCATTGAAAGCACTTTGCAACTGTATGGTACTGCTCATCTCAGAATCTCAGAGTATAAATATGACCAATAATAAAGGGAAATGGATACGAGGTTAATGACATAAATATAAAAGCATAGAAAAATCATTGCAAAACTTACTAAAATACTTGTAGGAAATGGAGAAAATTACAAAGGGTCCTAAGTTTTATGACACATTGCAACAAAATTCATTGCCGACAAAACACAGTCGTTCAATAGTAGAGTAGGTGACAATGTCATGGAAAAGGGAGCAATGATAGTTTTGGATCCATAATTCATGCTTCCCAAGAGATGCAAAATGATGTGATGTGATGGCGTTGATGTATTTGGACTCATTAATAGACTCTACGGGGTATTCTCTGCACTTCTAATAAGTTAGGAGAGTAGAACATGCTTTGGAAATATAAACGCACCCTGTATATTACTGGCTTGCATTTTCCTGACAGAACTGAAGATCTGATGGTTTCAGATTCATATCATAATGCTGGACCAAGGAAAACTTTAAATTTCAGCTAAATCATCACTCCATTAGCCAATCAGATATAAGAACATAAGAACATAAGAACGGCCGTACCGGGTCAGACCAAAGGTCCATCTAGCCCAGTATCCTGTCTGCCGACAGTGGCCAGCACCAGGTGCCCCAGAGGGTGGACCGAAGACAATGATCAAGCGCTTTGTCTCCTGCCATCCCTCTCAGCCTCTGTCAAACAGAGGCCAAGGACACCATTTTATCCCTGGCTAATAGCCTTTTATGGACCTAACCTCCATGAAATTATCTAGCTTCTCTTTAAACTCTGTTATAGTCCTAGCCTTCACAGCCTCCTCTGGCAAGGAGTTCCACAGGTTGACTACACGCTGTGTGAAGAAGAACTTTCTTTTATTAGTTTTAAACCTGCTACCCATTAATTTCATTTGGTGTCCTCTAGTTCTTCTATTTAGGAACTAATAAATAACTTTTCTTTATCCGCCTCTCCACACCACTCATGATTTTATACACCTCTATCATATCCCCCTCAGTCTCCTCTTTTCTAAACTGAAAAGTCCCAGTCGCTTTAACCTCTCCTCATATGGGACCCGTTCCAAACCCCTAATCATTTTAGTTGCCCTTTTCTGAACCCTTTCCAAGGCCAAAATATCTTTTTTGAGGTGAGAGACCACATCTGTACACAGTATTCAAGATGTGGGCGTACCATAGTTTTATACAGGGCAGTAAGATATTCCGGGTCTTATTTTCTATCCCTTTCTTAATAATACCTAGCATCCTATTTGCCTTTTTGACCGCTGCACATGTGTGGGATTTTCAGAGAACTGTCACGATAACTCCAAGATCTCTTTCCTGATTTGTCGTAGCCAAATTAGCCCCCATCATACTGCATTATAGTTGGGGTTATTTTTCCCAATGTGCATTACTTTACACTTATCCACATTAAATTTCATTTGCCATTTTGTTGCCCAATCACTCAGTTTGGTGAGATCTTCTTGGAGTCCCTTACAGTCTGCTTCTGTCTTGACTATCCTAAACAGTTTGGTATCATCCATAAACTTTACCACCTCACTGCTTACCCCTTTCTCCAGATCATTTATGAATAAGTTGAACAGGATTGGTCCTAGGACTGACCCTTGGGGACACCACTAGTTACCCCTCTCCATTCTGAAAATTTACCATTTATTCCTACCCTTTGTTTCCTGTCTTTTAACCAGTTCTCAATCCAAGAAAGGACCTTCCCTCTTATCCCATGGCCATGTAATTTACACAGAGCCTTTGGTGAGGACCTTGTCAAAGGCTTTCTGGAAATCTAAGTATACTATATCTACTGGATCCCCCTTGTCCGCATGTTTGTTAACCTTCAAAGAACTCTAATAGATTAGTAAGACAGGATTTCCCTTTACAGAACCATGTTGACTTTTGTCAACAAATTATGTTCTTCTACATGCTTCACAATTTTATTCTTTACTATTGTTTTGACTAATTTGCCGGTACTGAAGTTAGACTTACGGTCTGTAATTGCCGGATCGCCTCTAGAGCCCTTTTTAAATATTGGTGTCACGTTGGCTACCTTCCAGTCATTAGGTACGGAAGCCGATTTAAGGGATAGGTTACAAACCACAGATAATAGTTCAGCAATTTCCCATTTGAGTTCTTTTAGAACCCTTGGATGAATGCCATCCGGTCCCGGAGATTTGTTAACATTAAGTTTTCTATTTGTTCCAAAACCTCCTCTAATGACACTTCAATCCGGGACAGTTCCTCAGATTCATTACCCACAAAGGGCAGTTGCAGATTTGGGAATCTCCCCAACGTCCTCAGCCGTGAAGACTGAAGCAAAGAAATCATTTAGTTTCTCCGCAATGGCTTTATCGTCCTTGATTGCGCCTTTATAGTTCGATCGTCTAGGGGACCCACAGGTTTTTAGCAGGCTTCCTGCTTCTAATGTACTTAAAAACATTTTGTTATTTCTTTTTGAGTTTTTGGCTAGCTGTTCCTCAAAATCTTTTTGCTTTTCTTATTACATTTTACACTTGATTTGACAGTGTTTATGTTCCTTTCTATTTATCTCACTAGGATGGACTTCCACTTCTTAAAAGATTTTTGTCCCTCACTGCTTCTTTTACATGGTGGTTAAGCCAGTGACTCTTTTAGGTCTCTTGCTATGTTTTTAATTTGGGGTATACATTTAAGTTGGGCCTCTATTATGGTGTCTTTAAAAGTTTCCATGCAGCTTGCAGGGATTTGGCTCTAGTCACTGTGCCTTTTAATTTCTGTTTAACTAACCTCCTCATTTTGTGTAATTCCCCTTTTTGAAATTAAATGCCAGGGTGCTGGTCTGCTGAGGTGTTCTTCCCACCACAGGAATGTTGAATGTTATTATATTATGGTCACTATTCCCAAGCGGTCCTGTAACGGTTATTTCCTGGACCTGATCCTGCGCTCCACTCAGGACTAAATCGAGAATTGCCTCTCCTTGTGGGTTCCTGCACCAGCTGCTCCAAGAAGCAGTCATTTAAGCCATTGAGAAATTTTATCTCGCTTCTCTTCCTGAGGTGACATGTATCCAGTCAATATGGGGTAATTAAAATCCCCATTATTATAGAGTTCTTTGTTTTGGTAGCCTCTCTAATCTCCCTCAGCATTTCAATGTCAGTATCCCTGTCCTGGTCAGGTGGTAATATATCCCTACTGCTAATTTCTTATTTTTGGAGCATGGAATTACTATCCATAGCGATTCTATTGAACATGTTGATTCATTTAATATTTTTATTTCATTTGATTCTACATTATCTTTCACATACAGTGCCACTCCGCCACCCACCCGGCCTGCTCTATCCTTTGATATATTTTATATCCCGGTATGATTGTGTCCCACAGATTTTCCTCATTCCACCAGGTTTCAGTGATGCCTATTATGTCAATCTCCTCATTTAATACTAGGTACTCTAGTTCACCCATCTTATTAGTCAGACTCTAGCATTTGTGTAGAAGCACTTAAAAATTTGCCACTGCTTATTTGTCTGCCCTTCCTGATGCATTGGATTCCTTTGTACGCGGTTGTTTGTCTGCTCTGGCCCATGGTTTGCCCTCTCCTCCTCTCTTTCTGACTACAGCTTAGAGAATCTCTATCAATGGATTCTCCTCTAAGAGAAGTCTCCTCCGATTTACGTGCATCTCCACACCAATCGGCTTTCCCCATCTCTCAGTTTAAAAACTGCTCTACAGCCTTTTAATGTTTAGTGCCAGCAGTCTGGTTCCACTGGTTTAGGTGGAGCCCATCCTTCCTGTATAGGCTCCCTCTCCCAAAAGTGTCCCCAGTTCCTAATAAATCCAAACCCCTCTTCCCTACACCATCGCCTCATCCACGCATTGAGATTCTGAATCTCTGCCTGCCTACCTGGCCCTCGCGGAACTGGAAGCATTTCCGAGAACGCCACCATAGAGGTCCTGGATTTCAGTCTCTTTCCTAGCAGCCTAAATTTGGCCTCCAGGACATCTCTCCTACCCTTCCCTACGTCATTGGTACCTACATGTACCACGACCACCGGCTCCTCCCCAGCACTACACATAAGTCTATCTAGATGCCTCGAGAGATCCGCAACCTTCGCACCAGGCAGGCAAGTGACCATACGGTTCTCCCGGTCATCACAAACCCAACTATCTATGTTTCTAACGATCGAATCACCCACTACTAACACCTGCCTCTTCCGAGCTGGCATTCCTCCCCTCAGAGGTATCCTCAGTGCGAGAGGATACCGCAACATCCTCTGGGAGGAGGGTCCCAACTACGGATGGTTTCCTCTGCTCCCATTGAATGCTCTGTTCCCTTGAGACTTTCATCCTCCTTAAGAGCACTGGGGCTCTCAGACTGGAGGTGGGACAGTACTACAGTGTCCCAGAAAGTCTCATCCACAAATCTCTACCTCCCTTAGCTCCTCCAGTTCAGCCACCCTGGCCTCCAAAGCCCGAACTCGGTCTCTGAGGGTCAGGAGCTCCTTGCAACGGGGTGCACACATACGCCACCCGCCCACAGGGCAGGTAATCATACATGTTACACTCGACGCAATAAACAGGATAGCCCCACTCTGCTGCTGGGCTTCTGTCTCCATTTTTCTAATGAACAAGTTTAAGTATAAACTGGGATTCTTTTAAACCTCTGGAATATAGATTATGATAAGAGTTATGTTTTAAAGAAGGCCAGAAGTCACTAGTGCCCTTTAACCTCCTCTAACCTCCTCTCCAAACTCCCTGTTAGCAATTCCTGTTCGCAAGCTCCTGGTCGCTGAGTCACAGGCTTATATAGCTCTGGTAGCCCTCCCCTGACTGAGGCTTAGCCAATTAACAGAGGCTTCTAGATTTCAAACCTTTTAGAAGCTCCTTCAAGCAAACAAACAATCAAACCAACCAACCAACCAGATAAACACAAGCTCAGCACACAGCAAATAACTCCCCCACACACAAACACACACTCCAGACAGCCACTTACCACAAGGGTCCTGTTTT
This sequence comes from Rafetus swinhoei, assembly GCA_019425775.1. Lineage (NCBI taxonomy): Eukaryota > Metazoa > Chordata > Testudines > Trionychidae > Rafetus > Rafetus swinhoei. Next base: position 33,424,559 of record CM033428.1, on the reverse strand, counting down.
TACTCCTCTTTCACCTGGAGAACTCCCTCTCCAAACTCCCTGTTAGCAATTCCAAACTCCCTGTTAGCAATTCCCAAACTCCCTGTTAGCAATTCCAAACTCCCTGTTAGCAATTCCAAACTAACATAGTGGGATTAATCGTACTGTACTATGCTGAAAGAAACAGGTTTCATCTCATATTAAAATTTAATAAGCGGTAACACAATCAAGGGACTATGGAAAGTTTAAGGGTGATACCTTGGGAGTGCAAGGTAGAGGTGACAAATGTAAGGGATAGAAACAGAAAAATCTCAAGTTGACAAGGGAGAAGAGGAGAGGAGAGAAGAGAAGAGAAGAGAAGAAAAGAGATGCCCCAATTTAGAAAGATGAGGTGGGGAGCTGGGGAGAGGGATGTGAAGTGTTGAAGTGAGGAGCAAGATCCATGAAAGCAGCAAAGGAGCATGTGTGAAAACTCAAAATGGGTGAAATGGGTTTCAGAAAGCAGCCAGCATGAAAGAGCACAGAGCTACGGAATCCATAATGGAAAGACATAATTACATCATTTTATTTTATACGTACTGTATGTAGAATTTGAACTCAGGTTCCCATTATTAAACCAAGCCACTGTACTACTAAGCTTTTCCCGTCTCACATGTTACATCCATAAACATCACACACAAACTCTCTCCAAACAGTATGAAGTATGTAAGTCTCTTGTGATGTAATACTCCATTATTATATGCTTCTCTAATGTAATCCTCAGGGATGATACGATAATGAAAATGGAAATTGCTCTTGGCTTATTTGGTACATTGGATTTGACAGCAACTTCTTTGGATGTTTATCTTATTTAACTTGGTTCAGGTAAGCTCTTCCTACATGACAATGCACTGCAGGATGTCTTAGATTAACTCAAGGTAAAACCCTGGTGAAGATAAGACAGTTTGCAGTTTGCACATGAGTTAGCAGGTTGAGTGCAAGGTAGGCTCCATGCACCTTTGACACACAATAAAAATACAAAGTCCCTTGAAACAAAAAAAACAAAACTAGCAATTTCCCTAAACCAAAGGAAGAAAGATATATATATCTACAATGTCAGTTCACACTACACTCAGCTAATGTAGCTAGCATCTCTTCCCAGGGCTCTTAGACAAAGGGAATTAAGCACAAAGAAAAATGAGCAGATACTGCATAAAGTGGCTGAAAATGTAGGTAAGCCTTTGTTATTATTCATACTTCCCTCCCAAAATTCTGCACATTATAGAAAAATGTTGTACAGTGTACAACTGGGGAAAACAATAATAAAAAGGCCACATTAAGCTCTTTTAAAAAATATTTTTACACTGTTTTCCTGGATTGAAGAATCATGCAAAAATACTGTGATTAACACACATGGAAAACTTAACAGGCAATGCTATTAGAGGTGAGAGACTGCTAATTGAGCTTTTCCCAATAACTTATTGATTTTAATCAAATCATCCTAAAAAAAGCATGTCAGCAGCAAATGGATCACTATATACAAGGAGAAACAACAGCAGGTAATGAAGCAATAGTGTTGGGGGAATACTGAAGGAATTGTTTGTGTTGGGCATATATATGGCACTGAACTCCTATTTCAATTAGCATTTATCTAAACAGCGATGCCAGAAGAGGGTGCAGTCAAAATAGATCGCTAGACTGTGATTTAGACTAACCATAAACTGTTAAGCATTTTTAATTATGTTGACTTGTTGAAATTAGATTAAGTTTAATGGGCAATTTGCTAATTAATGCCTAGATAGTTGCAAAATTCTCTTCTAAACTAGTTTATCAGAATGTGTTTGGAGTGAAAAAGGATACGCTGCCCATAGCTTACAAGCTATTTTGACCTCTTTGTGAAGTTGAAGCTATACTGAGCTAGCCACTTGTCTTGATCTAGGGAAATTAATATCTGCTGGTTAGAAAATCAGGAAGAAATTAGATGTTAGGAGCAAAACTCTGGCTGACCACATCTAATTTTAAAAAATAAATGATTGGAGAACCTTAGGGGTTGGAAAACTTTAAAAAGTTTGCAATTTTGCACAATTTTTAAACATTTTTGACTAGTGCATTCAGTGCTTTCAGTGGCATGGCACAGATATTAAAGATGGCTTTAAGCCACATTTACACCAGCCTGACCCTGGGGTGCTCCTACTTCCCCCACATAATGCAGACAGTGCTTGGGGCCTGTATGTCAGCTGCTCCGGGCCACCCCACAGACCATGACATTGCTTGGAATCTCAGCAGTTCTGTGTGCTCCAACCAGTCCCTGGAATGTTGTCCTTTACACCAGGATTTACAAGAGGTTATTTGGAAGGCAACCTCATGACTGTCTTTCTTGGTGCCTTAAGTGGGGGGAAGGAGCAAGATTCCTCCCCCAACCAGATATGGAGTTCTATGAGCTGCTTCATACTCCTCCAGACTTTCAAGGGGCCGAGAAAGGGAGAGGATCTGACCTTCTGTCCCTAACAGAGCCTGGAAACAGTTACTTACAACCTAGTAGATTAGGACAAGCACTGTACCATCAAGAGAGGTGTCAACATGTCCACTCTTAGTTACATAGTGTGACAGGATTCACCAGCACGACCCTGCTGGGTATGCTTCAACTGGGGACCAGATATAAAAGGCTCAGCTCATTCAGGGCAGAGAGGAAGGACCTGTGGTAAAAGCTCCCACTGAAGAACCGCTGATACCTTGGCTAGAAAACCCTGCCTGCCCACAGAGCCCAGAGCCCAAGGAGACCAGGGTCTGCTTCATGTGTGTATCAGGGGGCTGGTGCATCCCTGAAGGCTGGCCAAAGAATGTGAGAGTGAGACTATGGGGAACGTAAATATCCCCTCCCCAATCCAGGTGGGGATTGGATGCATCATCCCCATGAGGCATATTAACAAAATGGCATCAGTAGTGACAGATGACAGAACGAGGAGCAAAGGGCTCAAGCAGGGCTGGATTACCCAATAAGCAGACTAAGCACGTGCTTAGGGCACCAGCAAAGCAGAGGCACCAAAAAAAAAGAGATTTAAAAAAAATTGATATTTGATATTTCAAAAAAAAAGCATTGAAGTAGTCATCATGGGAAAAATCAGAACTTTGTTAGACTTCCTTATACTACACTACACACTCTTCCCCCGTTTTTCTGTTCTCTTTTTATTACTTATCCCCACCTAAACCAGGGGGGCATCCTACTAACATAGATCGAAATAATGCGAGGAAATCAGATCCTGTCATGTATTGCAATAAATTTATGTTTTATTATTGAAATATTCTTCTGAGTTATACGTACTTGAATTACATATGGGGGGGCACCATAATCTTTTCAGTGCTTAGGGCCTCTAAAGGTCTTAATCCGGCCACGGGCTCAAGTTACTGTGGGGAAGGTCTAGATTGGATATTAGGAAAAACTATTTCACTAGAAGGGTGGTGAAGCACTGGAATGGGTTACCTAGGGAGGTGGTGGAATCTCCATCCCTAGAGGTTTTTAAGTCTTGGCTTGACAAAGCTCTGGCAGGGATGATTGAGTTGGGATTGGTCCTGCCTTGGACAGGGGGCTGGACTTGATAACCTCCTGAGGTCTCTTCCAGCCCTAGGATTCTATGTTTCTATGATTCTAACATCTCAAGAGTCAACATTGATATTAATTTAATTGTGTATCGTTTTAGTAGAGAACTGCCACTCCAGAACTGTGGTTAGAGCATGTTCTCTGAATGTAGGTCTCAGCCAAGTAAAATCAATATCTAAGGCTACGTCTACACTACAAGTTTTTTCGGCAGAAAATATGCTAACGAGGGGACTCATTAACGTAAGTCGTGACATCATTAGCATATTTTCTACTATTTCTTTTTGCTCAAGGGGTTTTTACACAAAAAGAAGCAATGTGGTTGTTTCCTTTTTGCGCAAAACCCCCATTTTGCGCAAGATCCTTATGCCGCCTGTCTCAGAGAGGCATGAGGATCTTGCACAAAATGGGGTTTTTGTGCAAAAAGGAAACGTCCACACTGCTTCTTTTTGCGCAAAAACCCCTTGCGCAAAAAGACATGGCAGAAAATATGCTAATGATGTCGTGACTTATGCTTATGAGTCCCTCATTAGCATATTTTCTGCCGAAAAAACTTGTAGTGTAGATGTAGCCTAAATGAAGTAGGAAATGGAAGGCCTTTAAGGACTAAGGTGTAGATCCTTTGCTGAGCTGCATCAGTGCTGGACAAAACGGTGGGAGAAGGACAAGTTGCAGCTTCCTGATATGGAGAATGGTATTTCACCAATGAGTAATGGCTCCTAAGGAACTGCCTACCTACTAAAAAAAGCCAGGACACTGTTTGTTTGGTCTGGCCACGACTCCTCACTATTTATCTTCTTACCAACATTCCTTATACCTCCACATCTCCTTGGGTTTGCCTCTTTCCCAGAGAAGTGCAGAGGCAGAGGAATAAGTAGAGCAGGGACCCAGATCTGACCCTAACTTTATAATGTGCGAAGCCCCAAAGAACACTTTTGTTTGATGTATTTAGCAGTATTATCAAGTTATAATGTGAGTGAACTAATTCACCTCATTTTAATTTAAAACCCGTAAGAGCCATATTTTCACCAGGAAAAGGAGTGAGAGTTAGATGAATCTAATGCGGTGGCATATTGGATAGTGTAAGACATCTGCACATGCCATGCCAAATGTCTCTACATTACTCTAAAATCATCAGTTGGGATTCTATGACACAAAGGGGGAAAATCTTTCAAAATAATGACCGATGCTAGTGCTGAAAAGTACACTTTTTATTAATGTATGTATATGCAGAAGGCAATTGAACCAGTACTACTAACTACATGAAGGAAACTAAAAGGCAGTAAATAATTTGTTATAAGCTTGAAATAGAATGAGAGAGACATTTAAAAAACATTTTAGGACTTCTTTAATGAAAAACATGTTTATGTCATCCAGACACTAAGTAGATTTCTTTCAGAAAAACTGTTACATTATCTGGGTAAACATGTCAGTCAAAGACAACAACCTGCAATTTAGAGAAATGAGGCTAGATTATTTAATAGTGAAAGAGCGAGGATCTTTGGCAAAGTGTGTTTTTTATTTACCTATTTGTAACTAGAACAGTTTTGGGCTGGGAAGGAAGAACTACAACAAATATTCATGCAATTATTATCTCAGCAAACGTCTCCAAGTGTAGCATTGCTTTTGTATGTAGATTTGTATAGGGTTACATGCTCTCTTGGTGAGTGACTGATATAACTTTGCTCCCCATCATACAAAAGAACATGTGTTTTAAAGGAATGAGATGAATTCTCAAAAGGAAGGGAATGGAATCCCAGCACTGCTGGGGCCTGAGTACTCTCAACTTCCACTGACTTCACTGTGCTCAGCACATCACTGGATTAGGCCCAGATAAACTCTAAATATAGCTGGGCACAAGGGGAAATGGTAAAATGGCACGTTGGTCCCCGCAGTTATTAAAGGTTTAATTACTACATGTTAATTTTCTTACTGCACTTTCATGCCGTTTCCCCTAACTTAACCTTCATTTAAAGTAGATTCTGTTGTGGGAATTACCTTGTTTTTCAAAGCAAATTTTAGCTGATTACTATGTATTTACATACTGTAATTTGAATGGTGAATTATGCAATTAGTGTAAATACATGTAATATGGTTTATTTCACACAAAAGCTGACAAGATACATTGCTCCTTACATTTCAGCCCTACCATATTTTCACTGTTAGCTATAGACATTCAAAAATCACATTAAAAGCTTCAACTAGGCCTTCTTATTCTTCAGTCTAACACCTATTCCAACAATTTCAAATCTTCTTTCATACAGCTACAGAGGAATTGCGACCTTAGATTTTTACTATTCACAAACAGCAAAGAATACTGCCTCATCTGTTCTCCTGGGCGCCTGAGTTCTTGTGATACACTTCTCTACCAGGCATTAAAAGGGATGGATTTAAAAAAAACAACGTGCTTTATATTTTGACCTTTCCCCTCTTGGGCCCACCTTTGCAGCTTGAAACTCCACCCACTTCTTTGATAGATCACTGCTAATTGGGTGAAGTTTATGACAGTTTGTTCCAGAGACCACTAAACTAAAAAAATACATAAAGCTGATATATAGGATATACTAATGTCACCTTATTGAGGAACTACATCTCAGTACAAAATTAGATCTATGTTGATACTATTGTTGAAATTAATGTGAAGGGGAAAACATGGCCTTTGATTTTTGTAATCTGTTCCTTTTGGGGGGCTATTATATATTTATTTATTAATAAGAAGGTCAGTGGGAATTATTAGTTTTTTTTCCTAAGCTTTCTCTTTTTTTAAAAAATGGACATAGCTCTGCTTCCCAAAACAATATTTTTGTTTTTCACTCTTGAAATTGATAGGGCCAATACGGCACTGTGAATATTCAGAGAATATACATTCTGAATTAAATTCAAGTTTCCTCTGGCTTCTGAACTCACTAAATGGTAACTGAAGTACAATTACTATTGTGGAAATTGCTATGTTTTTTGTGAGTTGAGTATTCAGGTGAAAATGTCATTTTCTTTTTTTTTTAATTTGAAATGCAGCACAAGTTCTGAAGGAATGAAAATCAGCTGAGAAGTTCCATCAGCGAAAGCAATTAGACCGACAATGAGCAGAGTTAGTGAGAAAACCTCAGGTGCAGGTTTGCCCTCTGAGGGTTCATCCTTCCCTTCACACAGATCAAACCTGTCAATGGGATTGGATTCAATAAGCTTTGTAGGCGGTGGTATTGCTGGCACTTTAGCAATGTGATGTACTAACTGCAAAACAGGAGACGAAATTGACACAGGTGATCCCATTTTTAAAAAAAATAAATTGAACATTGAGCTGAAAATATTCAATAAAACTGAGTATTAATTCTCCATAAGATACTAATGCTCCGACTGCTTCACCTTATTCCAGTCATACTATGTCATCTGCAAGCTGGTTCATCCCATTGCCTAAAGATTCCCTGCACACTAGGGAAGCACCATCTAATGTCATTGGCTCTCCTTGCCTCTGGCACAGAGGATGTGGCTGAGTGAGGAGTTATTCCCAAAGAAATCTCTTTAGAACTGTGGACAGCTTGAGAAGTCAGAGCTGGTCTAAGCAGTGCCTTAGAATCAGAGCGGCATCTGGCACTCTCTAGACCAGTGTTTCTCAACCAGTGGTACACATACCCTTAGGGGTATGTGAGAGAAGTCTGGGGGGGTACCTCAACACAAGTGAAATTTGGCAAAAAATGTCCAGGATTTTGCCCTGCAAACAGAATCGGGGAGGGAGTGGCGGCACATGCCTGTCAAATTGCATGCTCGGAGCCGCGTGCCCAGATGTTAACAGCCACTCTGCGCACGCACCCCAGCACTGGTGGGAAAAGCGTGTGGCTGTGACCGCAACTCTGGTGAGACCCAGGGCAGTTCCAAGTTGGGGGCCAAGCTTGGGTGGGGAGAAAAAAAATCACTTCCACGGCCGCCTCTCCCAGTTCGTTTCCTCTCTGGCAGCCTCCCCGGGGTGTTCCAGCAGGGAGGGCAGCTGAACCTGGAGACACACATTATTCCCACCCCCGTCAGGAGCTCAGTACAAGGAATCCCCATTGCCCCTTCCCTCTGGCGCTGTGGAGAGGAGCTAAAAGGCGGTGAAGCGGCGCAATAAGCTTTGCTCCAAAGGACCGCCCTGCATCAGTGGCATCGCTGGGGGGGGAGTGCACAGCCCCACGCGGTGAGCCTGGTGCTGGCGGGCCACTTGCTTCCTGCAGACAAACCACCAAGGCAGGGCCGGGCAGTGGGAGAGGGCACTTCAAAGGTAAGGTTACCATATGTCTGGTGCCTGGCTCTGGGGAAGGGGAGGGGCATTGGGTTAGAGCGGGAGCCTGGGGTGCCTGGCTCTGGGGGTACTTAATTTTTTTTTGGAAAAAGGGGTACTTTATAAAAAAAGGTTGAGAAACACTGCTCTAGACTACAGCTGTAAGTCAACCTAATCAATGCTACTTCAGTTATGTAAATTATGTAACTTAGGTTCACAGTGGTTTGTGTCAATGGTAGAGTATTTTGTCATCCATGGTGGGACATGAGCCTGCCCTTTAGGGAAGGCTAGCTATGCAGCCCTACCCGTTGCGCCCAAGGCCCCACCTCTACCCCCATCTGCGGGGGCTGGGAGCACCATCTGCCTCATCCACCAGAGCCCTGAGCACACACCTGACTCCCATGGCCAGTGGAACCACAGCAACAGGTTGCTGGCTGGTCTATGTCCAGTGGTGGAGCTGAACTCCCACTAGCTTGGGGACCAACAAGGGGGAACAGACAGGTCTTAGCTAAGGGAGTCCCCCCATACCTATTATACCCACTGCCCATGCTGCCATCTAATTAACAGGTCTTCACCAGACCTGCTAAACTGTCACCACTACATCAAATCCAGCAGCACTGATCTAGCGGTTCCAAGGTCAAGGGAAGATAAATGCTGGATACACAAATGATAGTCCCAAGCATCTGGCCCAGTGTTTTAACTAAGAAAAACTGGAGGAAATGGGAAATAAGTATAAGGCTTCAAAGTTTTCTTTGACATCCTTTTGCTCTGTGTTTGTACAAGAAGATGCTATCAAAGAGTGTGGTACCACAATGCAAAAAACACAGCCTTCATACTGTATCTTAGAATTAATGGAAGGTACTGCTGCTATTATTAATTTATCAAAATTACTGGAAGATATTTTAGAGATTAATTTTGAGACCTTTTAAAATAACAAATATTTTAGCCCGCACCAGCTCAAACCTGAATACAAAAAATGGGGAGGGAAAATATAGGACTCTCTTGTATCTTCTGTTTAGCTGGGGTCTGATCCAAGCCATACACAGTTTTTTATTGACTTCTAGGGCATTTGGATCAGGCTTCCAGCGAACAATGTAGACTCCTACTGTATATTAAGAAAAAGGGGATATTTGTCCAAGGGGTTTCCCTGTTAACGTTTCCTGCCATAGCCAGGTGATCCAAAGTCAGGGCATTACAACTTAAATTACTGAGAACTGATTTCTTAAATACATATTTTTCTTCCTAAATGTCAAATCCTTTCTCAGTGAAACAGATATATAACAGATTAAAATAAGGTTTAAAATGAATTTCACAATTAACGCCTCCATGGGAGCTCATTGATCAGATGGCAGAGAAAATAAGTGATTCTGATACAACTAAAAGTTTCTTCCCTGGAGAGTTTAATTTGCTCTTTTGCCTTTCTTTTCTTAATTTAATCTTATGGTCTTCATATATTTGTATGATTGAAATATTTTGTGTAAATGACTTGCATATACAACTCTTGTTGCTTTTGCAATCCTTGAAAATTTTTCTTGTTCTCGACTTAATTATTTTGTTTACCTGTCTGGAAATTATACTTAAATGTATTCAGTATATATAAATACGTAATGAAGTCTCATCTATTCAGGAATAAGTATCCCTGCTTGTGGATACCTTGGAGGGAACTGGGCCTTAGTTAGCCGGGTAATCAGCAAAATACTGTCAATTTTAGACATTCTGTCCTTTCCTATGCTTTTCTTCACATTTTAATTCTGATTATAAGTACTACACTTACTAGTCACACAAAGAATGAGACTAAAATGTAGTTCAATGAGACTCAAAAACCTTCAGAATGCTTCTGAAAACTGTGCATTGACATTTCATAAAAATTTAAGGTTCAACAGCCATTCATATTTCCTAAGTAGCCTGGATGGAAATGTTCTTCACAATAATTAATTCTAAAAGGGCAATTTTTCAAGAAAAGCAAAATTAAAATCATACACTTTAAGACTGGTTTTAACAGCTGTTTATCCTATCTTCAGATATGCGGATAGGATAATTTTGTGTCTGATGACAATAAGCAATAACATAATCTACATTTCTACCAGATCTTTGATATCTTTCAAAATGCATGGGCCAGAATCTGACACCCTTACTCACACTGAGTAGTACCTTACTCTGCGAATAAACCACTGACGTCAGTTGGACAATTCATAATGGCAATGCAGCACTCCGTGAGAGAAAAGATGGCAGAATCTATCCTGAAGCTTAAGATATCTAAATATTCCCTCCACATTTGTGCTTAAATATGCCATGTAGTTGAACCAAATTAAGAAATTTTAGCCAGAAAAAACAGGTTTTCGTATTCTAGCCTCTCAAGTATCAAGAAAATATTTAATGAGTGTAATTTATCCCCAGATATCATAGAATTTGTTTATTTATTCTCAAAAGGACCCAACCACTTCAAAGTGCTAAAGCCCAAATTCAGCAAGGCATTTCAACATATATTTATGTCCATCCTTCTTTGGCAAATCACTTAAACATATGCTTTTTAAGCATATTCTTGACTCCCAGGGACTTGAATGGGACTTGTGCAAGTGCATAAGCTCTTTTCTGAATCAGGGCCTTAACACTTCCATTTGCACTTGGATGTTTTCTTTTTAATGCATAAAACCCATTTTTAAAAATATACACAACTAAAAGACAAATATAAGGAATAGCATGTGGATTGGTGACATTCCCCTAGGAACATTGGATCTATACATGGATGAATATAATCTATTCATTAATATAATTTCTTCAGCTGTGACAGCTATAATATGGATAACATTTTCCATTTAGGATGTCATTCAAATACAATCAGAAAAAGTTATAAATGTAAGTATTCAGTGTGTTTAACTGTTTCAGACCCCTGAACACAGCAGAATGGATGTGGGAAATACAAGCCACAATCCATATCTATTGGATGCATCCCACATGCCATGAAATGCAGACATAGCTACAATATGTCTTGAATTTCGAGGCTATAATTAAGTGATTGTAAAAGCCCCAATCAGATTATGAGCTATAGGTGGTAATTGTGATCCATGGCACATTTCTGTTTATACCTGTGATGGAAGAGATGTTTAGAGCTTACTATTTCAGACCAACCTTATTGTTCAAAGGTTTCACTACTTAATCAAGGAACACATGGAAAGACAGCATAAACAGACAAAAAAACTCAGCAAAGGATTTAAGATTTGGAAAAATGTGATGTGAATAATATTTTCTTCAAATTTTTATTCTGGCAGCTACCTTTTGGACAAGCTGTAATTTGTACAAGGCACCTTCTGTTAAAATTGCCAGCACAGAGTTGCAGGGAACAAGCCAAGTTGAAATCAAAGCATAGATTGGCATCAATACATCATTTCACCCTTGCTAACTGAGGCCTATGTTCTTGAGATCAGGATGTTTTTAACAATAGAATGCATGTTACCATTTAAAAACAACTCCACTAAAAACAACGACATTAACAAAAACAAAAGACACAGGCTTCTGATTCCATAAACACATCATATGCTTTCCAAAGAAAAGAGCGGAAAAAGAAAAAGGTGTTAAATAAATGATTGACCAATATTCAAACGCTAAAGTTACTATTTTCTATTTCTGTTTCAGAAAGGAATTTCATAGTCAAAACCAAGTTCGTATGAGTTTCATGTAGGGAAGGAGCTAATCAGCCATGCTGTCAACACTTAATTAACAGAAAAAGAAGATGAACTAATAAAACAATTTGCCAAAATAATTAAGAAGAAAGTCCACACACAGCTCAATGTGGAAGATAGAAGATTTCTGAATAGCTTGGTGTCTTGGGGTGAGGACCAGAACAGAGGACCAGTTAGTCTCTGAAGCAACATCCTCTGCTAACCCAGTGAAATTAGCCAAGCAAAATTAATTGGTTCCTGAAGCCATTTTACTTTCCCCTTGATCTGTTTTGCAGCTGTTAATAAGCAGCCTCAAGGCACAAGCAGTAGCACTACAACTTCTGCTAGAGTTGTACTACTCTAGAGGGAGATAGAGACATTCCATGGAAGGGTTGCGTTGTATGTAAGAGAGCAGTATGGATTGCTCACAGCTCCAGTGTGAAACTGGAAAAAAAGCCTGTTGAGAGTTTTTGGGTTACATTTAGAGATGAAAGCAACAAGGGTGATGTCATGATAGGTGTCTGCTATTGACCACCAGAACAGGTGGCAGAGGTAGACGAGGCTTTCTTCAGACAACCAACAGAAGTATCCAAATCACAGGCCCTGGGGGAATCCAATCACCCTGACATCTGTTGGGAGAGCAATACAACTGCACACAGACTATCCAGGAAGTTGTTGACAGAGTCATCTCTCTAGACTGCTGCACTGAGCAACACAGTATGGGGCAGAGGTGAAAGAACAGGTTAAAGAGTATTTGGAAAACCTGGGCATCCACAAGTCTGTGGGGCTGAATGAAATGCATCCAAGGGTACTGAGGGAGTTGGCTGATGTGATTGCAAAGTCATTGGCCATTATCTTTGAAAACTGGTAACTGCAGGAGGTCCTGGATGATTGGAAAAAGGGAAAAGTAGTGCTCATCTTTTAAAAAAGGGAAGTTTTGGGGTTACAGGCAATCCAGGGAACTACAGACCAGTCAGCTTCACCTTAGTCCCAGGAAAAATCATGGAACGGGTGCTTACAGAATCCATTTTGAAGCATAGGAAAGTGATCAGAAACAGTCAACATGGATTCACCAAGGACAAGTCATGCCTGACCAATCAGATTGCCTTCTATGATGAAATAACTGGCTCTGTGGATATGGGAAAGGTGGAGGATATGATACACCTTTATATCAACAAAGCTTTTGGTATGGTCTTCTGTATTCTTGCCAGATAGTAAAAGAAGTATGACCTGGATGAATGGACTATAAGGTGGCCTGGATGAATAGACTATAAGATGGATAGAAAGCTGGCTAGATTGTTGGACTCAACAGATTGTGATCAATGGATTGATGCCGAGTTGGCAGACGGTATCAAGCGGAATGGTCAGTGGTTGGTCCTGGGACTAGTTTTGTTCAACATGCCCCAGGGTCAGTCTTAGTGCTGGTTTTGTTCAACGTATTCACTAATGATCTGAATGGTGGATTTGCATTGCACCTTCAGCAAATTTGTGGATGACACTAAACTGGGCAGAGAGGAGATACACTGAAGGATGGGGACAGGGTCCAGAGTAACCTACAAAAATTGGAAGATTGGGTCAAAATAAATTTGATGAGTTTCAACAAGGACAAGTGCTGAGTCCTACACTTAAGATGAAAGACTCCCTTGGACAGCTAAAACTGGGGATTAGCTGGCTAGGTGGCAGGTCTGCAAAAAAAGCCCTGGAGATTACATACTGTAGGGAAAGCTGGATATGAGTCAGCAGTGTGCACTTGCTGCCAAAAAGGCTAAAGGCATATTGGGCTGCATTAGTGGGAGCACTGCCAACAGATCTAGGGAAGTGATTATTCTCCTCTATTCGACACTGGTGAAGCCACATCTGGTGTACTGCATCCAGTTTGCCCCAAGTACACACTACAGAAAAGATGTGGAGAAATTTGAGAGTGTCCAGTGCAGTGCAACAAAAATGATTAGGTGTTGGGGCACATGATTTATGAGGAGAGGCTGAGGGAACTGTGCTTATTTAGTCTGCAGAAGAGAAACTTGAGGGAGGATTCGATAGCAGCCTTCAACTACATGAAGGGGGTTTCCAAAGGGTATGGATCCAGGCTATTTTCATTGGTGGTGGTGGATGACAGAAAAAGGAGCAATGGTCTCAAGTTGCAGTCGGGGAAGTCTAGGTTGAATATTAGGAAAAACTATTTCACTAGGAAGGTGGTGAAGCACTGGGATGGGTTACTTAGGGAGGTGGTGGAATCTCTAGCCTTAGAGATTTTTAAGGCCAGGCTTGGCAAAGCCCTGGTTCGGATGGGTTAGTTGGGATTGGTTCTGCTTTGAGCAGGGGGCTGGACAAGATGACAACTTGAGTTCTCTTCTAACCCTAAACATCTATGCTTCTTCAATGATTCTATATGGATGCCTTCTGCTGATGGGGAATTGGTCATCCTGATCTAGAGGGTAACATTGCCTCTTTTCCTGAACAACATGCTTGGCAGGAGGAAATGCTGGTCATTCAAGAGTCCTTCATGGTTCACCTTGACAAGATAGGACAGGATCAATATTACCACCTTGCTCTCAAACAAGTGAAATAATAATTCTCCTGCATACAGGTGTGATTTATCCTGGAGGAGAGGAGGGGGGAAGTGGTGTGTTCACACGCAGGCACACAAATGTATCTCAGAAGTCTGAACTATTCAGAATGGGATCTCCTCACTGAAGGGAATCATTGGTGAAAGAAAAATATTTTCAGAAGGGACATGGGCCATCTGTGACCTTATTACCAATACTTTTTCCTTCAACCTCTTGTCTCATTCACCTTTGCTATAATGAATAGAATGATCATAAATAGTGGAAGGGAATCTGAGTATATTTTATTTTAATTAGCTTATCTAGAAAGAATTGCCAGGCTGACAGAATAGTTCTATTAGCACAGATTCAGTGTTCTATTACCTAGAGCATTTGAATAATTTTTTCCCTTTACAAGTGAAGCAAAGCCTTCTTCAATCTCACCATTGACTAAGAATGTGTACCTGTTATTGTTACCTGTTTCATGTGGGAAATGGATTTCCTTTAGTAACTTTGGGAAAAAATTGTTCTAATGACATGTAATTTTTTTTCTCAGCATGGGTGAATCTTAAAAGTATTGAGAAACAATCTCTCAAAATAAACTGGTTAGTATGCACATTCCGTGGTCACATTTAGGTTCTATTTATAAAATCTATTCTGTTCTGGGCTCAAACAAATTTGAAATGCAGCTGTGTAACACATTGATAATTTTCACTAGTTTTAAAAAGCCTCAATGGAATTTAAATTTTATTCATTATATCAAAATAATCCTGGAAAACTCATGTTGAAGGTGATCTTACTATCTTATCTTGTTTGTTAACAAAGAGAAAGGAAGAAGGATGCTTGAGAAATTAAAAAAAAGATAATAAGAAAAAGTAGGATGAACAATAGAAATCATATGTAAACACTGGAAGGAATGCTAACTAGGGGCACTCTTGCATCATTGTCAGAGGCAGATGTGTGAAAGAGTAACTTGCAATTTGAACATCTTTTCTTTAATAGGCATATGAAGGAGGAGCTCACCAGTTTTGTTATTTTTTAAATCTCAAATCCTGATTTTCTGTCAAAGAAAGTATCAAAGCACAGCTACAACCAGCTTTTAAAAAACAAACAAAAACCTTGTTCTGGCCAAAGAAATGGGTTACTATTGGTCTCCCTTTCTTAAATGAGCTCAAATAGCATCAAAAAATATTTACAAACAAATAAAAGTCTTCAGGAAACTAACTAAATTATTTTTGTTAGGAATGAAGCTTGGAAAACACACTTAAAAGTGAAAAACATATTTTAAAATCTCTCCCCCCCCCCACCTTTTTGCTATTTTATATTTTATAAACAAACATGCAGGAGTAATTTATTTTCTTCCACAAATAAATGCTAGGTTATTTTTGCTTATTTTTATCTTAGAAGATAATGCCTAGTTTCCCCTAATTTTGCTGGTGTATCTGTTGGGATTCACAAAGATATTTGTTGTTTAACACATTTCATAGCTTTCTTTCTCTATACAGTACATTAATTATTAGAGATCTATAAGTGCTACAAAACCCAACACATTTTAAACTCCCTAAAGAGTCCTCTCTCTTTCAGTTGTTCAACTTTAACTCTCTTGTCTCCTGTAATGTTTGATTTCATTATTTCATTATTTATACAGTTTGCAGTGAGTCTTCCAATGTACACAATGAGCTTCTTGTGTAAAAATCAAGCAGGGTTAAAAAAAAAGTTCTCACATAGAAAGTCAGGCCTTCCCGATTCATCACAAAGAAGGCAAAAATGGCACAAGATACTTTTTTTATCTGTCATCTTAAAGAAATAGAGGAAAAAGCTTCCAATTTGCATGCTGCATTTAGTTGACATGCTGGACTGAGAAGGCTTCTAAAACTTTATGATGTGTTCAAACATGAATAAATGAACTTTACATGTTTACTCTGAGAATATAAGAAGTGGCTCAAGTGATTGCTGAAATGATTCAGAATATGATTTTGTATATAGATGATATAAATCTGTCAACACCGATGGGCTGATCAAAATGATGCTCAATCAAGGCCTGGGCCCCTTTGTATTGCTGCTGGAGCGCTGTATCGGGTGCTCTGCGCAGCTCTGAGAACTCTGGTGTGGGAAGGGAATGTGCCGTAGTCTGAGCCCTGCCTGGCCCTGGCCCTCCTCACACCTTGCCCTGTTGGCCCTGCTGTTCTTAATTGGTGACAGTAGCCATGGAAAGCACTTGGGGTGTTTAATTACTATGACAGCCAGAAGCTGCTCCCTCTGTGCCTTAACATGCTGAACTGGCTCAACAGGCTGAGGTAGTCAGGAAGCCATGGGGTCCCTGACCAGGGAGCCCAGTAGAGCTGCTCCAGAGCCACGGAAGCTGAAAGCCCAACCAGGATTTCCAAACTTGTCTGTATTACAGGGACCATGTAAGTGATAGAATCGTAGAACTGGAAGGACATGAAGAGGTTATCTAGACCAGTTCATGGCAGGACTAAATATTATGTAGACCATTCCTGACAGGTGTTTGTCTAACCTGCTCTTAAAAATCTCCAGTGATGGAGATTCTCCAACCTCCCTAGGAAATTTATTCCAGTGCTTAACCACCCTGACAGGAATTTTTTCCTTGGAGAAATTTGCAATTTAAGCCCATTGCTTCTTGCCCTATCCTCAGAGGTTAGAGGAGAACATTTTTCTCCCTCTTTGTAGCAATCTTCTATGTTCTTAAAAACTATCTTTGCTTCTCCAGACTAAACAAATCCAACTTTTTCAGTCTTCATTCATGTGTCATGCTTTCTAGAGCTTGAATTTTGCTGCTCTTAGGACAGCAGTGGGCAATAAAATGGTGGTGATTCACCAGGGTTATCCCATAGTGGGCCACTGCTGCTATATCTACCTGCACCTCCGTAGGTATGGGTGATTGTAGCTCCCATTGGCCAGGAAGGGCTATCTACGGAGATGGAGGTACAGGTAAATATGGTGGTGTGGAGACACACCAGGGGCTAACCCTGGCAGACCAGATCTAGCTTGGCCCACCCCGGTCTTAGGAGGTCAAATCCCATTTTCAGAAGTAACTAAAATTTCTAAGTCTTAAGTTCTTGAAAGACATTGAGACTTTGGCTTCTAAGGCTGTGTCTAGACTGGCATGATTTTGCGGAAATACTTTTAACGGAAAAGTTTTTCCGTTAAAAGTATTTCTGCAAAAGAGCATCTAGATTGGCACGGATGCTTTTGCGCAAAAAGTGCTTTTGCACAAAAGCATCCGTGGCCAGTATAGACGCGATTTTGCGCAAGAAAGCTCCGGCCATTTTCACCATCGGGCTTTGCAAAATTCCTTCCCTGTCTACACTGGCCCTCTTGCGCAAGAACACTTGCGCAAGAGGGCTTTTTCCCGAGCGGGAGCTTCAGAGTTCTTGAGCAAGAACACTGACAATCTTACATTAGATCGTCAGTGTTCTTGCACAAATTCAAGCGGCCAGTGTAGACAGCTGGCAAATCTTGCCAGTCTAGACGCACCCTAAGTGTTTAAAGGGCCAGATTTTAAAAAGCATTTAGGCATCTAAAGATGCAACTAGGCACTTCTGAAAATCCCACAATCCATCTATTTGCAGCACCTGAATACTTTTGAAGATATGGCCCTAAGTGACTTAAACAGCATAGTCAAACTTTCAAAAGTAATTTAGGCACTCAGAAATCTAACCCTCATTGACTTTCAATAAGACTTAGGCTCCTAAATTCCCAAATCACTTATGAAAATAAGACCATGCCATGTAATTTAGTTTGAGCAGAGCGATGCCTAAATAACTTAGAAAATATGGCTCTGAATCATTTTTGAAAATGGGATACAGACTCCCTAAGTCACTGAAATACTTTTTAAAAAATTACCCTTAATATCCTGAATCTCATAATGCAACAAAGGCTTTGTGTGTGTGTGTGTGATTGTGTGTTTATAATCCTACTAAAAATTGTAAATTACTGTGCAAACCATTATTTCTTTAATTCCATATGAATGAGATAATGGGGATAATGAGGACTGTTCCTTTGTAATTCTAGTGTGGTATTTTTGTGGGTGGTTTTTAAAGCACATGGTATGCAATTAGAGATAATGTAGATAGCTCCTTTGTTTTCCTGGTGCATATCATTCAGTGGGTTATTTATTTATTTTAAGTGCATAACATGTGATTGGCAATAATATGGACACTGTCTTGACTTGGGAACCTTTAAAGGGAATGGGAATTCTTTCTATCCGGGTACAGTTGGGTTGATCAAAGAACGGTCATTATGAAAGAAATCAGAGATCAAATCTGGTTTGAGGATCATTTATCAGTAGCCAATGGGACCTACTTCTGAAATGTTAGAAACAAACCAAGAAGACTTTGAGCTAAAACCCACACTGTACTTTATCTAGAACAGTAGTTCTCATTCAGGGGTCAGGAGTAGGTTTCAGGAGATCTGCTCGATCAGGGAAGGGATAGCATTGCATTCAATGGAGTCTGGGATAGAAAGCCAAAGGCCAGGCCTCAGCCACCAGTGGCTGAAACTCTAAGCCCAAGTAAAGTTAGTTTCACAGGGCTACCTGTGGTGTGAAAACCTTGGCAATTTCCTTACCTGCTACCCTCTCATGCTGGTCCTGGTTTTAATCTACTTGATATGGTGAAAAACAGTTGTGGCATAGATGGGTAGTGAAATTTTTAGCATGTTGGGTGAAGGGGTCAGCTCAGAAAGAAAAAGGTTGAGAACCCCTGATCTAGAGGGATATCACTCTGCTGTTTATTTATGCCTAGCTAGTCAAAGGTTTTGAATATCAGCAGTTCCCATAGACTTCAGCTACACTTTTGAAAGTCAAGGAAATTCTGAATGAATGATGTTTACCTAATATCCTGAGTCTAACAATTCTACATGCGGTATTCATATACCCATCTGTAAACTACATACTGATATATCTCCTTGTGTAACAATGTTGCTCCAAATATCTCCATGTCAACTTTCCTAAATTTACAATTAAATGAACTAACTTGTTAATTGTCAATATCAGAAATTCTCTCTGAGACTGTGTAACCCTAAAATGTTTGACTACAACAATATTTAGAAGCTCAAAATATGGCAAGAAAAAGAGCCACTTTTTTGTCATTCTTAGACAGCTGGTTTATAAGCATTTGGTTACCAAAGCACAGAAAGAGACTGCAGATAATCATTCTATTATTTTGTTGCATCAGTGTGCATCTCCCAAGTATTTGTTTATGCATGATGTCCCCAGAGTACTGACAATATTTTAAAGACTTTTTTTAAAGTCTGTTTTTCATTTTGTTTGTCCCCTTTCTCACTTTTTAATTATTTTTATTTAAGTTGAGAGGAAACAAAGACTAAATTCCTTATTTTGCAAATAGGACTCCCCCCAGGATGTAATATGCCACCCACACATATCTCTTTGCAGTACCAAAATAGCATTACACAATTAACTGCATATTTATATGAAATAGCCTGACCTTTTAATCCACAGTTAGGGTGCCATAATGCATTTGTCAGAGGAGTAGTACCACAGGGTTTTTTTTTTTTTCAGGAAATCTAAAAACATTTTAGATTTTTCAGGAAATCTAAAAACAATTGCAAAATAATTTATTTGCAATTATTTAAAGAATTGTCTAAAAGCTTTTATAGATCTTTACACGAGCAATACAACTGGGGAAAAGAGACTAAAATTTGCATATGGATACATGAATGCAGTTGTGATATAGAGTATAATTACTAAAATATTTTAGATTATATTAGCCAATAATATAAACTAGTGTATTAATATAATCTGTTATAATTAATTAGTATATTAACATATTATACATTAATTATGTGTGGTCCTTTCCTTTTTTCAAAATTAAAAAAATAAAACCCAAATTATAAACACAAAGAATAGAAAAAATTGCATTCCTTTGTCTTGATATCAGTATTAATGACAGTTGCATTATATAAATATCTTCCTCATTGCATTGCTTTTGTTGGTTTAGTATTGAAATGTTAATAAAGAATTTTTATGGATGAATATACACCATTTATCTTATTAGTAATTTTTAGCAGAAAAGGCTCATGAGAATAAAATAAATAAAAACACCTAAGGGCTTGATCAAAAGTTATTATAGTCAATGTGAATTTAACCTAAATGGACTTTGCATCAAGCCCTGACTCAACAGTTTTCCAGTTCCTGAAAATTTTTATCACCTTGACCATGTACATCAATTCATTTTGAAATTAATTTTACAAAAATAAATAATATATATTATGCAATGGTCTACAGTATCATTCCCAATTTTGTCATACAAGATTATAATTTCAGTATCTTCCTTTTTAAAATAATGTCTCACAAATATCTTTTGGGGAAAAAAAGCGTAAGCGTCCACCTGCAGACAATGGCCCCACTAATCTGTAGACCAGAGTGACACTAAATGTCTGCATTACAAATTAAGATGGTCCACTTTATGCAAAATACACAACACTTTGCACAACATTTTTTGTGCAAAGTCGCTAGCTTTGCTATATTTGAGAGGCATAGCATCTATGTGTCACAACTGTACAGCAGTACGGAGAGGATTCATCTAGATTAGATCCCAAACTTAATTGATGGGCCAAGATTATGTTGATTCCATATTTATTGTAAACATCTGATGGCAGTTTGCTGTGATACTAATTGGGTGGAGAACCTTCATGTTAGAACTGGAGGAAATGGCAAGTGTAGCATCCAAATAGCAAAAGCTTCAACAGTGTCATTATTCAAAGAATAGTAATAGAGATGTAGCCGTGTTAGTCTAGTCTAGCTGAAACAAAAAAAAGGACTATGTAGCACTTTAAAGACTAACAAGATGTTTATTAGGTGATGAGCTTTCGTGGGCCAGACCCACTTCCTCAGATCAAATTGTGGAAGAAAATAGGCATGACCATATATACCAAAGGGATACAATCAAGATATTCAAAGAGATTGGTGTCAAGGGTGGAACTTCTCCATTTGCTGGACTGCCTTGCAAAACCTGTCAGGATTCTGTAGTAGAAGAACAATGTTAGCATTTTCAAGGTCATTGATCTTAATGCCTATGGAACACATGGAATGCTGCATGAAATCCATTGCCCCTTTCCCCCAAAAAAGTTCAGAGGCTAAGATACAGCTCTACCCAACATCAGATACTGCTTTTAAAGTTTCAGAGGGGTAGCCGAGTTAGTCTGTAACAGGAAAAAACAACAAAGCATGTAGATGGTATCATGAGCTTTTGTGGGCACAACCCACTTCTTCAGATGACTGGGGTATTAGAAGTTCAGATCCAAGAATAAATAAGGGAAGGGGGAGAGGAGGAAAAAAAGAGAGAAAAGGGGGGGGAAGAGACAGTGAGTAGATTGTTTTAAAGGTTACGACATCCAACTCCCAAGACATACAAGGGCAGCGGTTCCATCATGCAGCTTGTTAATCAAGTCATAGGAACATAAGAACGGCCATACCGGGTCAGACCAAAGGTCCATCTAGCCCAGTATCCTGTCTTCTGACAGAGGCCAATGCCAGATGCCCCAGAGGGAGTGAACAGAAACAGGTAATCATCAAGTGATCCCACTCCTGTCATCCATTTCCAGCCTCTGACAGAGGCTAGGGACACCATTGTCCAGCAGAATGGTCGGGATACCTATGCCCTTTAAAGACCTTCAATAGCATGACTAGGGCAATTGAATCAGATGCAGCCTTAATATCAACATTTTCCATATGCAGGGGCTTCTTGAGCTCACAACGTATCACTGCAACAAGCAGACGGCCAAAATGGCATCCAATGTGGACCTGTACCTCATGAAGCCTGACTGTTGACAGTTCATGCCAATTTTCTTCCACTATTTGATCTGAGGAAGTGGGTCTGGCCCACGAAAGCTCATCACCTAATAAACCATCTTGTTAGTCTTTAAAGTGCTACATAGTCCTGTTTTTTGTTGACTGTTGACAATGATGCTTCCGATGCAGCAGGGACTTCAAATACACAGTCAGAACTTGTACAAACACCTTCTCTGATGTAGACAGCAAGGTGATCAGCTTATAGCTATTTCTGGGGGATGCCATCAGTGCCGGCTCCATGTCCATTTTTCAGTTTGCAGTTTTCAAGTATCTGAATCTGAAACAAGAGTGGCTGTCAAATCATCCAGCTCTGGGCAAGCAGCAGCTGGAGAATAGTTCAGGACACTGTGATAATGTTCCATCCAGCGTAAGAGGATGTTGTCATCCGATTTATAAGGATGGCATTTAGGATGCTGTTCATAGTGACTATTTCTTGACTGCTGAGATTGTGGATTGTGACTTTAAATCTTCCATGGCTAAGTCAAGTTCAATACCACCCACAACTTGGTTGTAACATGCCTTGTGATCGTGGATTGCCAGTGCATGGAACCTTGACTTCATCTGATTGTGAGTGTACTTATCACTGAACTACTGAGTTGTGGCCTTCAGTTTAATAGTCTGAAAGGCCTCTGCTAGCCATAGTTGATGTGCTGAGCACCTATAACCAATTGTTGGCTTGGTGGATTGGGAGAGGATGGAGATGAACAGAGACCAGGTGACTTTGACTTTGTCTAACATCCGCTAGAGCCAAGAATCTATTGCTGACATTGATACAAAAACCTATTGACTAAATCCAGCACATGGAGAAACTTAATTTATGTCAAACTTCTTCATCATTGTTGAGGGCTTACTTGGCAGTTGAAGTGTCAACACCATGTGGGCAACAAGCGGATGGTGCATTCTGCGCTGTGATGTATTCTGCAGTAGGTGAAGAAATGCCTGTCAAGTTTGATGATGTGATCCAACTCCCTCTGAGAGATGTCGATGTGAGAGGTCTGGTATATGTGTTGCTGCTTGAATGATGACCCAAAAGTGGAACACCCAAAAAATCTACACATGTTATTTTCTAATTCCTCCACTAAAACTCAAGAGTTGAGATTTTCAATGGACAAAGATGGATCAAATACAAAGCTATATTGTACCAATTTGGCACAACTCTGCATTGTACAGCATCCCTCCAGACCTCTCCCTGATTAGTGGGAGCGCACACCAACTGCTACAGTTCTTTAAGGGGTGCAGCTTAGTTGCCGTTGCGTATCTGGCTTATAAGGGAGTTTCATACCCATTTTGTGATGCTATGTTCCTGAGGTGGGATGGAATCTTGGTAGAAATCATACACACCTCTAAATTCAGAGGTTGCAACTGTGTACAACCAGGTTATACAAGAGGAGTCTACTTCCTCATTTCAACCTCATGGCATGATCATGTAGGGGCCAAGAAGAATCTATACTAATACTTTATTCAGATGGATGGGTAAAATTGTAACTTCATCTTTATCCACTTATCTCTCATTTATATTTAGAGTTCAGTGATTGACAACATAATTTAAGGTGTAGACAGTCCTCAACTACAATTTAATTCAACAAGATGAAGGCACTCAGCACCTGGCAGGAAAGCCTCTGAAAGTTGGAGGTGTGCTCTTTTATTCTTCAACATTTTAAATTTATTTTTTTCTCAAATTAAACTTCTGGCTAATAATTTAAATTATCAAATGCTTCAGAGTTAGTCTGTAACTGGAAAATAACAAACAGTCTTGCAGCACCTTAGAGACTAACAAAACATGTAGATGGTATCATGAGCTTCCGTGGGCACAATCCACTCCTTCTGATAAATGGACTTATTAAAGGTCCAGTTTCTAAATAAATAGGGAATGGGAGGGAGAAGGAAAAAGAAGGAAAAAAATAAAAGAAAAAAGGGGGAAGAAATAGTCAACTAGAGCATGGGTTCTTAAACTGGGGGGCATGAAGAAATTCCAAGGGGGTGCGAGGCGGCCCACCCGCCCATCAATCTCTACCCCCCCCCCCCCCAAGTTTTGCTGCTATTTTTGTTTTTCGGTCAGTTCCTTTTTTTTTTTGCTTAACAAGTTTTGCTGCTATGGGGGGAGGGGGCCGTGAGGGATTCTCAAAAATCAAAAAGGGGGCATGAAGTTGGAAAGTTTGGGAACCACTGAACTAGAGCGTCCATGCTACATGAAGCTGATAGAGACGGTGCTAATTGTTCTTGAGTACCCATTGTTTGGTTTATTACGTCATTAGGATGTGGAATGTAGTGGGCCATCCAGCCAATGTCTTTATTTATACCTCTGTGAAAGGAATCAAACTTGTAAATGAAGTTAAGTTCTAAGGCTTCCTTGTGGAAGGCACTGCATTCAGCCATATGGAATGGAAATCCATCAACTACAGAAGGAAACTTACACAGATCCAAATAGACATCATCTTCCTACACAAGTGCAAACAGATGAGCATCATACCTAATGGAATGAAGGTGAATTACCCACTATAATCTACATACCCCCTCAGACTACAGCCAGAGATTATGCCAAACTCTCACAAAGAAACTGAGGAATCACCTAATCAACATACTATACAACAAACAGAAGAAAGGCAGGAGGAGCTCTCAACATCAGAGATTCTCATAAAAAAACCAAGCTTCCACACACACTTCCTCTTGGTTGGACTTTACGAAAACCCAACAATCCACCTACAAGGATCATGTCAGCTCCCTTCAGAAGAAAAAGGACAATAAACTTTCCAAACTCCTACACGCCTCAGGATATCTCATTCTTGGTATCTTCAACTCACCTAGCAGCTGTCAACCTATCCAACCACACTCTTAGCCCAGTGGAGGAATCTGTCCTATATCGAGGACTCTCCTTCTGCCCCACCACCTCCACAAATATGATTCAGTTTTCTGGAGATCTGGAAGCCTATTTTTGCTGCCTGTGCCTAAAGGAATATTTCCAGCACACCGATGAACATCACGCTGACCTTGCAGCTCCCCTCCACCATACCCATAAGAGGAAGGCATCTATGTGGATCCTTCCTGACGGTCGTAACGAGAGTCTTGACTTCTACATCGATTGCTTCTGCAAACATGCACGGGCTGACACTGTCAGCAAACAACAACATATAACATATAACCTCAGTCATGCAGAATGCAATGCTATACACAGCCTCAAAAACAATTCTAACATCATAATCAAAGAGCCTGACAATGGGGGCGCTTTAGTCATCATGAACAGAACAGATAATGAATAGGAGGCTGCCAGACAACTCACCAACACCAGATTCTACAGACTTCTCTCCTCTGATCCCACTAAAGAATACCAAAAAAACCCCTAAAACAACTGCTCATGAAACTCCCTGATACTACTCAGGACCAAATCTACACAAACACATCCCCTAATCCCCGACCAGGAATTTTTTATCTATTACCCAAGATGCACAAACCTGGAAATCCTCGATGAGCCATCATCTCAAGCATTGGCACACTTACAACAGGATTATCTGGCTATATGGACTCTCTCCTCAGACCCTATGCTGCCAGCACACCTAGCTAGCTTCGAGACACCACTGACTTCCTAAGGAAACTACAGAACATCAGTAATCTTCCTGAAAACACCATCCTGGCCACCATGGATGTAAAAGCTCTTTAGACCAACATACCACATGAGGATGGATTACAGGCTATCAGGAACACTTTCCCTGAAGACACCACTGCACAACTGGTTATTGAGGTCTGTGACTTTGTCCTCACCCACAACTACTTCCAATTTGAAGACAATTTGTATCTTCAAATCAGTGGCACAGCTATGGGCAGCCGGATGGCTCCACAATATGCCAACATCTTTATGACTCACCTTGGACAACATTTCCTCAGCTCTCGCCTCCTAGTACCCGTACTCTACTTATGCTACATTGACAACATCTTCATCATATGGACCTACGAGAAAGAGACCCTTGAAGAATTTCACAGGGATGTCAACAACTTCCACCCCACCATCACCTCAGCCTTGACCAGTCCACACAAGAGATCCACTTCCTTGACACTATAGTACAATTACATGACAGACACATTTCCACTCCATTATACCGGAAAGCTACCCACCCCTACACTTATCTTCATGCCTCTAGCTTCCATCTAAGACACGTTTCTCAATCTATTGTTTACAGCCAAACCCTAAGATACAACTGGATTTGCTCCAATCCCACAGACAGAGACAAACACCTAGGGTATGTCTACACTACAGCACTAATTCGAACTCACTTAATTTGAATTAGTTAATTCGAACTAAGCTAATTCGAATTAGTGCATCTAGACCTAAAACCTAATTCGAATTAGCGTTTTGCTAATTTGAACTAGCATGTCCACATTGAGTGGATCCTGAACCGAAGTTAAGGCTGGCCGGAACCAGTGCCAGCAGGGCATCAGGTTAGGACTTAGAGTATGGAGCTGCTGCCTCAGGTTAGCCGAGGGCTGTGCTTAAGGGGACCCGACCCCCACCCTGGACAGATAGGGTCCCCGCTTGCTTGTCTACCTCGATGAGGGACAGCAAAGCAGTCCTGTCTTGGAGTGCCCTGAGTGCCCACACTCGGTACATCACAGCACTCGGCCATCAGCCCGGCTGCACTTGCCGCAGGCTGCCATCCGGGGGGGTCAATCGGGGGGCTGTCAGGATCCAGGAGAGCTTCCACCCCGAGGAGCCCGCAGAACCACCCCAGTCCTCCCCATCGGGGCTCAGTGCCCCATTCCTCCCTCACCTCCTTCCACTTACCCTCCCTAGCCCCCTTCCTGATGTAGAAAATAAAGGACACGTGTGGTCAAAAATAGAAACTCTCTTTATTTAACAAAACTGGGGGTGGGGATGAACCTCTGGGAGACTGGGAAAGGAGGTGGAGAGGGGAAGAGAGAGGGTGGGAGGGGAGGGGAAACCTGGGAGGAGGAGCTGGAAGGGGAAGCCAGAGGAAGAAGAAGGAGGGGAAGTATAAAACTATGGTATGCCATATCTTCAGTACTGTGTACAGATATGGTCTCCTCACCTCAAAAAAGATGTTTTGGCCTTGGAAAGGGTTCAGAAAAGGGCAACTAAAATTATTAGGGGTTTGGAACAGGTCCCATATGAAGAGAGGCTAAAGACACTGGGACTTTTCAGCTTAGAAAAGAGGAGACTGAGGGGGGATATGATAGAGGTATATAAAATCATGAGTGGTGTGGCGAGGGTGAATAAAGAAAAGTTCTTCATTAGTTCCCATAATAGAAGGACTAGAGGACACCAAATGAAATTAATGGGTAGCAGGCTTCAAACTAATAAAAGAAAGTTCTTCTTCACAAAGCAAATAGTCAGCCTATGGAACTCCTTGCCACAGGAGGCTGTGAAGGCTAGAACTATAACAGAGTTTAAAGAGAAGTTAGATAAAGTCATGGAGGTTGGGTCCATGGAGTGCTATTAGCCAGGGGGTAGGAATGGTGTCCCTGGCCTCTGTTTGTGGAAGGCTGGAGATGGATGGCACGAGACAAATGGCTTGGTCATTGTTTTCGGTCCATCCCCTCCGGGGTAGCTGGTGTTGGCCGTTGTCGGCAGACAGGCTACTGGGCTAGATGGACCTTTGGTCTGACCCAGTACGGCCGTTCTTATGTTCTTATATTCTAAGCTCAGGGCTCAGGGTCGGGGGTCTCACTGGACCAACTTGATTTTCATGCAAACCTGGTCCTGGGTTCGCATGTGGCCTTTGGTGGCCAGGCTGGCAGCTATCCTGCCCTAGACGGCCACTTTCCTGTGCCTAGTATGGAGATTGTGGACATTGGAGGCCTCCCCCCAAACCTCGATGAGGTCCATGATCTCCGCACTACACCAGGCGGGCGCCCACCTCTTGCGGCCCCGGGCAGGCTCCTGGGAGCTGCCAGCCTGGTCCTGGGAAGAGGCAGAGGGCTGGGTGGCAGCGGGTGGCTGGTTCATGCCGTGCCAGGTGCAGGGTCTGCTGGCTGGGTGCTGGCAGGCTTGCACCTGGCACGGGCATCAGAGCCAGACCGTGGCCCTTTAAGGGCTCCGGGGCCGGGAGGGGGCAGAAGAGTTTCCTGGCTTGGCCCAGAGTGGCCACCAGGGCAACCAGGAAGGGCTAGCCTCCAACTAGTTCGAATTAAGTGGCTACACAGCCCTTAATTCGAACTACTTAATTCGAACTAGGCGTTAGTCCTCGTAGAATGAAGTTTACCTAGTTCGAATTAAGTGCTCCGCTAGTTCGAATTAAGTTCGAGCTAGCGGTTTGCATGTGTAGCGCCTATGAAAGTTAATTTGAACTAACGGCTGTTAGTTTGAATTAACTTTGTGGTGTAGACATACCCCTACAGGATCTATATAGGGCATTCTTAAAATTGAAATACCCACCCGGAGAAGTGAAAAAACAGATCGACAGGGCCAGAAGAGTATCCAGAGATGAACTACTTCAAGACAGGCCAAGAAAAGAAAACAAAAGGACACCACTCGTCATCACCTACAGCCCACAACTTAAGCCCCTCCAATACATTATCAGCAATCTGCATCCTATCCTGGAAAATGACCCCTCACTCTCACAGGGCTTGGGGGACAGGCCAATCCTCACCTATAGACAACCCCCTAACCTCAAACAAATTCTTTCCAGTAACCATGCAGTAACCATTCCAGTAACCATCCAGTAACCATTCTTTCCAGTAACCATGCAGTACACCCCCATCATACTCATCCAAGAACCCACCCTTGCAATCAACCCCGGTGTCAACTTTCTCCACACATCTATACAAGCGATATAATCACAGGATCTAATCACATAAACCACCACATCAGAGGCTCGTACAACTGCACATCTACTAATGTGATCTATTCCATCAAGTGCCAGCAAATGCTCCTCTGTCATGTATATTGGCCAAACTGGACAGTTTCTATGAGAAAGAATTAATGGAAACAAATCTGATATCAGAAAAGGCAACACATAGAAACCTGTTGGGGAACATTTTAACATGCTGGGGCACTCATTAATGGATCTGTATTGTTTCAGGACAATTCCACAAGCCAGCTCACAGGGAAGCCTTAGAACTTAATTTCGTTTACAAATTTGATTCTTATCACAGAGGTATGAATAAAAACATTGGCTGGATGGCCCACTACATTCCACATCCTAATGACATAATAAACCAAACAATGGATACTTAAGAACAATTAGCATCTTCTCTATCAGCTTCATGTAGCATGGACGCTCTAGTTGACTATTTCTTCCCCCTTTTTTCTTTTTTTCCCCTTATTTTTCCTTCTCCCTCCCATCCCCTATTTATTTCTAAAAACTGGACCTTTAAATAGCTAAATTTATCTGAAGGAGTGGGTTGTGTTCACAAAAGCTCATGATACCAGCTACATATTTTGTTAGTCTCTAAAATACTTCAAGATTATTTGTTGTTTTTTAAGTTTTTCCAATCTAAACTATGTAATTCATTTGATCTTGTGCCTTTAGAAACTCGTGAATTTTTTTTTTTGTGTGTGCAACTGAGCTCATCTTATTGATCAAATTACACTAAATTATCAAAGGAATTAATCCATTTTCCAGATTAAAAGATCCATTCCCAGTAGTTTAATTTGCCTGGTGGAGGCCAAAACCCTGGAGAATGCAGACTTACTTTTTTTTCCTAGTGTGCATTTTTATACTTGCGAAAATTTTGCCCAAGTGCTGTTTTCTCCTTTTGTGATGGCTGTTGTTCTTCACTTTTCCCATTTCATTTACACTATTTGTTTTGATCATTACTGAACCTTTACTGAAAATATTTTCTTAAAGTTTTTTATTTTCTCCCTATTTAACATCCTATATACTTTGGGTCTTTTAAAAAAAAATTCCAGTAGCAGCATTCAACCAGAGGGAAAAATTAGTTCACATTTTTAACATCTTCAGCAGAAGTCTCTGTATGGGTCTATTTTCAGTGCATATTTTACACTCTCAGATATCAATTTATTATTAATTATTAGTATTGCAGTAGCATCTAAGATACCCAGTGATAGATTAGACCCCAGTTGTTCTGGGAATTGTGCAAACTCTGAACGAAAGGGTGAGGTTTGATATCACATTGTCAGTGGATTTTCATCAGCTACAAAGAAGCATTACCACAAAGATTTATGAGGAGTTACAAAGGATGATAATCCAAATTAAAGTCAATACAATGCAGTTAAAACCCATACCAAGAAAGCTGTAAGGATCATGCAAAAATGATCCATGACATGAAAAGATCAAGTATTCAAGGTTTTATTAAATGAATATGTGATTATTGTGCCCAGTTGAGGACCTTCTTGAGTATTCTGCACATCATCCTTTCACACAAGAGAAAGATTAATAAGTAGGAGAGAGTTCAGAAAAAAGCAATACAAATGTAAGCTAATAATAAATAATAATAGCCCTCAGATCCAGAAAATAAAGAAAAAACAAGATACTTAGGTGACAATTTGACTTGTTGTACAGTATAGGGAAGCAAAAGCCACTTCATGGAATGGAGCTCATGCAATAAAGACAGTGTGATTTGTATAACTGAATTGTAATGTTTGTCATGACAGTAGATTAGTATGTGATGCTTCTGAAGGTCTGTGACTCAGTGTCAAGATATAACAACAACTTTCCACTTGCTTCTGAACAGGAGTGATTCTGGGTTTTCAAATTTGTTTGCAAGCAAGCCACTGTGTTGATGATATTGTAAAACACACCTCTTTTGACTGGAATGTCTCTACTCATGACTGACTAATTGTAATGTTTCGTATTGAGTTCCTGGTGCAAATGTTCAAATTTATGAACCCCAGACTAGCTTTAAATAGGTCAGACACAAAACTTTGAACTGTATACAGTAAAACTCCAATAGTCCGGCATCCAATAGTCCGGCACTCCTGATAGTCCGGCATCAAAATGGCAAGAGCCTAGTGAGTGAGCTTAGGCAAAAAATGAGTCACAAGGTAACAGCGGCAGCAGCTGAACTGAGCAAAAAGGGTAAAAAAGGCTTAAAAAAACTAAAACATTACAGTATACTGTATACAGTATGTACAATAAAAAGGGTTAAGAACACTTTATATACAGTATATAATGTATACAGTATATATATAACCTGCTTATAGTACCTCCTGATAGTCCGGCATATCTGATAATCCGGCACCACCTAAATCCCATAGGTTCCGGATTATCGGAAGTCTACTGTATATTGTTCTTAGACCTGTGAGAAATTGATGGTAGAACTGAAATATCAGATCTCTTCTGAATTACTGGGAGAAGAGGAATAAAGGAATAAAGAAATAGAGGAAGAATTTTTTGAATACTGAACTAGTTTGATGGAAGCGGCCAGTAAGGGAAAGCCGATGTTTTTGCAGAATGAAATATGAATACTGGATTGCACTGTTTGACTCACAAGAAGTTCTGGTCCCACAAAAATTTGACTCAAAGACTGGAACTAGCTATGAGTAATGCAGTAAGACATCAGCAATGGAGAATGATTTCAAAACTTTCAGAAACAAACAAGATGCTCGCTATAGCATTCCATCTCAAAACCAGAGAGAAGTGGGATGTCAGCTATTAGTGGAGCATCACAGCTACAAGAAGGTGGAAAGCCTCTTTCCTATAGATTGCTTTTGATTTCCAAACAGCTCATGCTTTTTCTACAGCATGATCTTTCTTATCACATTGACAAAGACAACAGAAATAGATAAGAGACAGATGCAAAAGAAAGATCTCTGTTGAAAAGACAACAACCACTAAATCATCCACTGATTACCCCTTGTTTTAATGTTGGGTGCCCTAGGGGAACTCATAATAAGAGATACCACATATCCAACAGCTACCAAGCTGAAATGAAGGCAAAGAGATGTCTTCAAAACAAAGGGAAGCAAGTGTGTTAGGGTCCATTGGTGCAAAAGAATAGAGAGGTAGTTGCTGGAGGAGTTATCTGGGGTGAATCTGTTCAAAGACATGTATACTCACAGGGACAGTCACATAGGCCAGTTATACCCTGGTCCTACTCCATGGCAGTAAACTCACCTGAAACCACTTCCTCAGTAAAATGTATCAGATTCATGGAGGGTTTCACTGTCAGGTAAGTTTGTACAGGCTGAGTAATGAGCTTTGACTTTTCTGAGTGGTGCTGAGTAATATTAATGAAGTTCACAGATCTTATGGAGGACAGCACCGACCCATTGTCAGTGGCTGGAAATACCTTTGGGAGTTTATATACACTGTGGGCCAAACCAAAGATAATCAACACTGAAAGTGAAACAGGATCCAGCAAAATTAATGACATTGTACACCCACAATAATCTGCCTGTCACACACTCATTATCATTAATGCTTTTCATCTCTTGTGGCTCTGGTGTTAAAACAATGGGTTCCGGTAACATATATATAGTCGTGGCTAATTAACAGGCACTCTGTAGACTACGCAGCATGTAGGACAAGAAAAAGAGGAAAACAATTAACACATTTGGATTGAAGAGGATCACTTTGTAGGGCACTTTTGCTAATTTGGAGTTTTACACCAGCGCGTAATTATTTGTCCCCCATAGGACTGTTGGATTCACTAAGCCTACAGGGGTTTTAAAAAACAACAGTGCATTTGGACTCCATTAAACCTGCAGACAGTAGCCAATATGAGCAAGTCACAGTGAATGTTTCACTCTGAGCATAGAAGGAATGGGACTCAGCTTTGCCAGCAGCAGGGAAGGAGCTAAAAGTTGAATATAATGCGGGTGCAAAGTCCCTGATTGACAGCTCTGGAGGCTGATGCCCTTTGCATAATGGTCCAAGAGGTAGGGTGATAGGAGCAGCACTAATACATGTTTCTTTACTGTGTCCTATGCCAATGTGCCTCAGCCATGACCTGGAAGGAAAAGAGCTTGAGATGAGAGGATATTTCAGTCTCCATGGTCATGCACTTCTGTTTGGACCTCCAGCTAGGAGGCCTTTAGAGTGCGGCCAGGCTGCTGTCACTTGAGCCAATCTATCAGCAGTTGTTAGAACTCAACAAGAAAATGCTGACTCATTTTGGCAAGTGTTGCTCATTAACTCCATCTTGGTTATAAGAAAGTTGGAAATAGCTCTGTGGGGAGGGAAGTCTCTGCTGTGGCATCCTATGAACAGCCAAGAACAGAGTGAAATGAGAGGCTGAAGTTTACAGGTCTGTCATTTCAATAGCAGTAAAGCTAGACTGCAGGGCTATGTCTACACTCGCGGCTTCTTGCGCGAGAAATATGCAAATGAGGCTAAGCATGGAATATCGCCGAGCCTCATTTGCATACCTAATGAGCCACCATTTTTGCAGAAGAGGCTCTTGCGCCAGAAGGAGCTGTCTACACTGCCCCTTCTTGCGGAAGAAAAACCCCTCTTGCGCAATGCCACTATGCTGATTATTTTCAGGAATAATGGCATTGTGCAAGAGCATGTTTGGAATAAAAAGAGTATGCACAGAATCTGTTCAGAGTAGGGTAGCCACTCTACTTGATTATATGCACCAAACGTAGCAGTGAGGACTTGTGTGATGTGGACAGTGAGGTGCCAGGAAGTGGATGTAGACTATCCTCCGAGTTGTGGTATAATAGTTAAAAATGTGTACAAGAGTCAGGACTTCTTTTCTCCAGCTCTGCCTACATTTCACAGTGTTATCCTGGACCAGTCACTTGTTTTTCCAAGGCCTTGGTTTACGTCAGGGTGTTTAACATTTAATAAAATAAAATAAATTACTTTGAGACCTTTGGATGAGAGCTCACATACACACACTAAAATTATTATTATCGAACAGACAGCAAAATGTTTACCACAAAGGTTTCCCATAATGGAGTCAAGATTAAATATTAACTGAACTACTCTGACCCTGTTAAAGGCGGTAAACTCTTTCTTTGATGTTAAGAAATATCTGAGGAGTTGAGACTTGGCCTACACTCTGTTAAGCCCAGCCAGATTATGAATTGCACAAGGAGGGCAATGTTATGTTTATTCATTACTGGCAGATGCTAATACATTTCTGGATTGTTTGGCAGAAATATGACCTAACAGAGAATTCACAATCAGGTATTGAGTTAGAATGCTGAATGCTCCTGATGGATTGAGTATGTTTTGAGCTATTTAGATAATTGGACATACTAAGTATAAAGCTTTTTTTGCAATGATAATGGACCTGTCCTGTTGTGGCCTATTTAGCAAACACTTTGACTTTTTATATCTTTAAAAGCTTGTTTACATTCCTGTACATCCTGACTTTATTGATATTCTGTCCTTTGAATTATAGTGTCACACTAGGGATGCTATAGAAATAGTTCAGAGGGCACTTACATTATAAACCTCTGTTTTCAAAGGGCTGACACTGTATCAGCAAAATAGAACAATACTTTAGATCCTTCAAAGGTCAAAAAATGACAGATGGGGCTAAATTCTGCCTTTAGTTACACACATGCAACACCATAAACTCTGTGCCCCCAATCTAGCAAAACCTCTTGAGAACTTGCTTAAGATTAACATTATATGGACTTATTCAGGTCCATAAAGATAAGTGTGTGCATGAGTGCTTTTGTTAAATTAGGCTCCACATATTCAGGCGTTCATGTTATGTCCTTAGCAAAGTAACTGGGCACCTGATTTGCCCAAATATAAGAAGACAAATGTAACCCATTTTGATCTCAATTCTGCAACGAATCTATGCATAACTATCACTTTAAACAAGAGTAGTCCTAATGAAGTTAAGAACATTCCTGAATTAAGTCCATAAGGCCAAATCCTGATCCCATTGAAGACAATGGGAAAATGTCCACTGATTTCAACATCATACCTTTAGTGTCATACTTGTTACTAACTTTCACGGAGGGCATAAGGTTGTGCGGTGCTGTTCATTCTTAACTCCCACTACCATTTGAGTCGAGGACATGGTGTATCTCATATAATCAGATCTCTAAAATGGGACCACCCCTGTCTCTTTTACAATTACCAAGCATTCAATTACAAGCATATGTATAGTTTCAGACTCTTTGGGGCTCATACAAAATCTTTATTTAAAAATCAGTCAGAACTATCTGAATAATAAGGTGCAAGTGCCATTGAAATACTATAAGATACACATACATATATTTTTTAATTATTCAAGTTGATAGTTGTCTTTTTGGGGTGAGCACTGAAAGTAACAGTTCAATTAAAAAAACAACAACTGCATTTTCTTAAATAATTTTTCATCTCAAAGCTAAAATATCTATCTATCTATCTATCTACATTTCAAAAGATGACCTTACTTGTCATATATTTACGCAGAGGAAAAGAATCAAAATACAGAAAGGTAACATACCATTTTGGAGTACAATTACTTACATTAAGCACATTCATTATGCAAACTAATGTTAAAATAGATTCAGCATTTTACCTTTGGGGGTGATACAATATTTAGGAAAAGTTTTACTTAAAGAAATTAATTTAGAATAAAAATCAAACATTTCAAAAATAAGATTGTTTTATATCATCCTTCAAAAAACGAGACCTGAAATGGAGAACTGAAAAAGATGTCTGTGCATTGTAAGCCTATTTGAAATAATTGTTTGCCATACATAAGGCAGTTTATCTAAGTCCTGTAAATATGAACCGCTTTCTTAATTTGTTAAAAAGTAGCTCTAGCTGTATTCTCAGTCAAATACCTTATAGGAACATACATAATATCCCTGAATAGTGTATAACATCTGAGTCTTATGAGCATTATATTTCCAATGTTGCAATTTGTCAGTTGGAAAAGATTACACAATAGCGAATCATCTTATGTAAGCAAATTTTAGATGAATTTCCATTGGGAGTTTTAGTTTATAATCCTGAGATATAAAATTACGTCAGATGCTTCATCTTTTCAAAATAGTTTTTTTTAGTATTATTAATCCCCACGAAAATCACAAAACAAACTTTAAAAGAATATCATCTAAAGCAGCTTTGCTGGTTTATTTATGTGGTTTCTGACTTAGCCTCTGTAAAATGTATTTAATCAGAGGATTCATATTTTTGGTCTTTAACTCTATTTTGTTTCTTAAAGGTATGATTCTATTAGGTATAGACTGGAGTCACTGGTGCTTTATTTATTTCTATTGTCTTCAGATTCCTTATTAAAAGGGCCTTTCTGCAATTGTAATCAGCCATATGTGAAGTGGCTATACATAATGAAGGGGCAATCATAAACCTCTTCCCCACTGTCTTGGAACCTCCTGGACACAGTGAAGGATTGCCATGGTGAGAGGACCATGCAGGGGTTCTCAGTGAATACGTAAAGTGGAGGTATGCATGGCAGAAGCCATAACATGCAATGGTTTTGAAAGTGGCCTCGGGATGAAACAGGCCTGGTGGATCCACAGCAATGCAGGGGAAAAGTAGCTAAGGCAGCTACCACAGCCATGAGGATGAAGCAGTGGCTGGGATGATTTGTTAGCCTTCACAGAACACAGTTTTCTGGGCTCTGCACTGGCCCTTAATGAATAAGCATCTGCTAGATTAAAAAACAAGCAATAAAACCCTTATTGTTTACTGGAAAAGAATTCTTGCTTGCTCCAACAAGCAGAGTTGCTCCTCTCAAATGAAATGAAATTGTTCAACTCAACCTCTAGACAACAGTAATTCATATCACAGAACTGTCCTGGAGCATGGCAAAAGTATATATGAACTGTTCAAAGGTGTTCAAGACTCACTGGCAATGGAAAATAGGGTAATCTTTATGCTCTAGGTCCAGATGTCTCTAACTGAAATGCATTACTAGAGAAAAAACAAGTTTATTACCCCCACCTGCAACCTACAGTGTGACATTTTGTTTTATAGCATTCTGAGTCTTTCACCTTCTAAGAACAATGAACTTCAGAAAAGAATCTGAGGAGGAAAGCTCTGTTGCTCTAATGAAAATAACCTGAGAAATGATTCTATGAAAATAATGCTGAATAAAAAAGTTTGGATAAAGGATAAAAAGGGCTATTCTATGTGCTTTGTACTGATTTTGATTTAAACCCTTTGTAAACCTGAGACATTTCTGGTGGGAACAGGGTAGTAAGTGCAATGAATGGGTTGTCAAAATGATATAACCATGCTTAAAGCCGAGCTGTCTTTTAGTATGCAGACCACTGTGCATGGCAACAAGAAGACTCTCCTTATCTGCCACGGGTACATAACTTCTACAAAAGAAAAACTGCTTCAGTTATTAGGAACATTTTTTGCATCTTATTCAAACTCTTTTAATCAGCCAATTCATCCATATATTTTATTATACCAAATCCAGATAAATCTTCTGTTGCATAAACATCTAGCAGAGAGAGGACAAACCTGATTAACTGATCTTTTCTCTGTTACTGAATTCAACCAGCAAGCTACAGGTTGATCCTCCCTTATTTGGCACGCTCTGGTCCGGCAATATCCATGGTCTGGCATAACCATAGATATTGCTAGACCAGCGAGCCCTTGGACCGGAGAGCCAGGGGCAACGGGGCTGATCACGGCAGCCCTGGATTAGGGGAGTCATGGAAGCCCCGGCGGTCTCAGGGAAGCAGAGCCCTGGAGCCATGGAGCCCCAGAGCTGCAAAGCCCTGGTGCTCAGGGGCAGCAGAGCCAAAGCACTCTGATACACCACGGAGTAGAGCCGCAGCATCCTTGTTAGCCCTGCAAAGCAGAGCCCTGGCAGCCTTGGAGCTACAGAGCCCCAGCAGCTAGAGCCACAAAGCCCTAGAGAGCAGAGCCCTGGCAGTCCCAGGGCAGTGGAGCTGTGACAGCCCCAGTGGCCCGAGGGAGTAGTCACAAAGCCCTGCTCCTTGAGGAGTGGAGCTGTGGCCTCCCTGTCAGCCCCAGGACAGTATAGCAGTGGTGGCCAGGACTGGCCGACAGAGCTAAGAGCCAGCAATCTGGGGGCAGAGGAGCTCGACAGTGGCGAGAGGAACCCTGCCGGGTCTGATGATGGACAGGGGAGAGCCCAGAGTCAGTCAGCAGAGGGGCGGCATTGACCTCCCCTGGTCTGGCAAACTCCCTCCTTCAGGACTGTTCAGGTCTCAAGGGTGCTGGATCAGGGAGGTCCATCCTGTACTTAACTTCAGCAAGTTTTTCTCTGGGAGTTCTTAATAGCCAATGGGACTTATAGTTTGCTTTCCCCCAACCCCTGAATACAAAAGAGAATTAAAGCAAAATTCAGAAGCTCACCTCTCAACACCAGAACAAAGCCTTGACCTGAACATTCATGCTATGTTAGATTCCTTCAAAACAGAGGGGCTAATAGACTACAGTATTACTCCAGTGAGCCAATGTGCTGTTTCCATACATTGGGTATTAGAAGTCTAATAAACGTTCAAAGTGAGAGTCTGTCGCATTTCTTTAAATAAGCCACATCTCCTTTTCCATCCTCTCTTTTTTGCCTATCACAATTAAATAATTATTTTAATTCAGAAAATGCTTCAGGACTAATTTCTGGCACATGAAAAATACTGTTCCTGAGCACATATTTAAGTGCTTTGCAGAAAAGAATTGGCTTTTCTTGTGTGTTTAAATTTAAGTACATGCTTAAATGTTTTGCTGTTGTGGGACCACTATGAAAGGATCAAACAAGATATGAACAAAAGCATCTTCAAGTTCTCCTGTGAATAGCAAACTCAGATTGAAAAAAATAATCCCCCCTACCAATTTTTCAAGTGTTTCTCCTTACATTTTTATTATTTTTAATTTTCTTTATTAATTATTGTGGATTATTGTCATCCCTATTTTTTATTTTAGATATATTTACTCTTAGGGCATGTTTACACTAGGACATTTTTTTGAAATATTCCTAGTGTAATTCAGGTGTTACAGGTGTTTTGAAATAACCTATAACACCTGAAATAACTATTTCAAAATAGTGTGTCCATACTACAGGGAAGCTCAAAATTAGTCTGAGGCAGGCTCCCTTAATGTGGACTCACTATATTGACTTAGAGCCCCAGGAAGCACTGGGGATTACTGTGAATGACTCTGGGGAGTAGTTATTTTGAAAGAGCAGCAGTGGAGTATCCACACTAGGAATGTTACATTGTGTTGAATCAGCTAAACAAGTAGTCAATGGAATTTCCATCAACTACTCGATTAGTCGATAAGTGGGGAAACTGACAGCTGCAGTGGGGTTAGCTCCCATCCCCAGGAGCTAACCCTGCTGTGCCTCTGCCTTTTAAATGTATTAAGAGCCTGGTGGCTCTCAATACATTTAAAAAGCAGAGGTGCGGCATCTGGGACTGGGTGTGAGCCAGAAATCAGCTGATTCTCAGCTTGTGCCCTGTCCCCTGCTGCATCTATGCCTCTCCTGCCCCCCCTGCGGAAATGGCTCCCCACAACACCAGCTCCTGCTCCACCCACTTGCTGCCTCTCTCTGATAGAAACAGTGTGGGGGGGAGGGAGAAGCAACTAGTTGACTAGTCGCTTAAATCCCTAGTCCACACTACCACTGTTTCAAAAACTGTGATAATTTTGTTGAATTTGCAATCACCAGAAAGTTTCATTTACTGAAAATAATTTTCAATAAGGAAGTTTTCTGAGAATGAAAATATTCTGTTGCAAATTAAATAAAATGTATATAACTTTGGTATAACTATTATGGAAAATTTCCCTAAAAGGAAAACATTTCAATAACATATTACAAGAGATATTTTTGCCCCACCAATTTTGCATCCCTCCCAAAAAATTCTATGTTCTAAAAATTGGCATCACTCTTCTCACCCCACAGTTACAACTACATATTGTTTCTGTAATTTAACAGAACAAAGTTGGCTGTGTTGATTGAACGGACATTTAGGCTTTTATCCCAAACCCTCTGAATTCAACAGAAAGAGTTTTGTAGACTTCAGTACACTTTGCATCAGGCACCTAGACCCAGCTATATTAATTTAGATGGAATATATGAGCCCAAAGGGTGAAAGGTGTTAGGAGAACCCTGTCTTAGAGAACTGGAACCTTGAGAGTCATCAAGTCCAGTCCCCTGCGCTCACAGCGGGACCAAATAACATCCCTGACAGATTTGCCACAGATCTCTCAAGGATTGAGCTCACAACCCTGGGTTTAGCAGGCTAATGCTCAACCCACTGAGCTATCTCTATCCAACAAAACATAGTCTTTAAGATTCTATTAAAGATTGTAATCACTGTCCTTTTGGGGGGAAAGAGTTAGTTGAGGTAGGCTGGAGCTGTAGCAAAGGTGCTGGTGTTTACTGTCATATGCAGCTTCACTACTGGAAAGCTAAAGGCACAGCATACAGCTTTATCAGCCACTTCGACCCCTGGCATACCTATGCCAGTTAGGGATGTGATCGTGTAGATGGCTACATCCCTAATGGTTATAGGTATGCCAGGAGGAGCTGGCTTTAAGCAGACTCCCCATGAACACGGAATCTGCCTACCCCTCTCACCCCTGCACTGCTGCCTCAGATAGAGAGGCAGCAGCTTAGAGGCTGAGGGGGGGTAGGCTGGAGCTGACACATGTGAGGAGCTGAACTCACCATGCGTATCCGCTCCAATGGACCTGCCTGTCCCCTCTTGCTGCCTCCTACAGAGGCAGCAGGGGGGAGGGGGGAGACACAGGAGCCGGTGCTGGGGGGAGCTAGTTTAAAAGCTGGTGGGGGCCATAAAGCAGTTGCTATCTGCAGGGAGCTTGCACCCCCTACAGACATGGACTGCTGACACCCTATGCTGCTGCCTCTGTATCAGAGGCAGCAACACAGGGCGGCAGGCAGCCCATCTGTGCAGGAAGTTGGTTTTTAAACTGTTTCCCCTTGCGGACTGACTCCACCTGCCATCCTGCAGGGGGCTCCCTGGGAATGGGGTCAGGAGCGCATTGGCTGCTGGCCCCACCCTCAGGGACTATCGAATAGTCCTATAACTGATAAGATTTCATGCGGGTTACATGATTATTCAATTACGCAATATCTAATATTCCTATTTTTGAACTCTGCTCTGTCTTGCCACACAGATAAGCGTACCTCTATAAGGGATGGCCCCTTACCCTAAGAATCAATATCCCTGTGACTTTTGATGCTAAAGGACAAGTCATTTACCTAATGTCAGTTGTGCTTTAGGTCTCACATAAAAGATAATGCTTATAGCCAATCCTACAGCAAACTATATGATTCTTTATTAAATAGGAAAGGGAAATTATTAAATTATTTACAAGGTTAAAGAAGCAAACAGACACATGACTTAGTCTTAAGTTTCAAAAGGTAATATAGGTTTAATCAAAAAAGTTCACGGATATTTTCAGAGGCATGAAGGGCATCTTGACTTCAAATAAAATCTTTGAAAATCTCCTACCTGCCCTCTGAAAATCTTTGAAAATCTCCTCTTGTGTAAACAAAAGACAGGACTATGTAGCACTTTAAAGACTAACAAGATGGTTTATTAGGTGATGAGCTTTCGTGGGCCTAATAAACCATCTTGTTAGTCTTTAAAGTGCTGCATAGTCCTGTCTTTTGTTTCAGCAAGACCAGACTAACATGGCTACATCTCTATTACTACTCCTCTTGTGTAAGTACAACTCTAGCACTCTAATACTTGTGCTAAATTCTCTGGCAGGCCCCATAGCTTTTATCCTTTCTCACTCTTCACTGCAAAATAATGGCTACAGAAAGAAATTAAAAAATAAAAATCTTTATTTGCTAAGAGGTCAATTGTGAAGACCTTCTCTTGGCACAACTCCTTCCCTTTGAAATCAATAGGAGTTTTACCTGAAAAAGGGACTACGAATTTAGCATTGGCTTCTAATTTGTTAAT
The DNA here is from genome assembly GCA_019425775.1 of Rafetus swinhoei. Taxonomy (NCBI): domain Eukaryota; kingdom Metazoa; phylum Chordata; order Testudines; family Trionychidae; genus Rafetus; species Rafetus swinhoei. Next base: position 33,382,968 of record CM033428.1, on the reverse strand, counting down.
TGCTTGTAAAGTTTGCGGGCAGTTTTTACTTTGCTTTTCATGAAAACTCTCAAATATAGAATTAAAATAATTCTCTAAAATACTCATGTGACTGTTCAAAATAGTCACCATCTAATAAGCAGCAAGGTAGAGCTAGATTTTATTCTGAAGTCACTATTTTAACAGATGACAGAATACTCACACATAGTAGAGCTGTGATGTTTGTTCTTTCCAACTTTTGTTTTGGTATTAAATGGCAAAGGTGAAAGCCATTCAATCTTCACTAGATTTACAATTTGTTTTAGGACTAAGTGGACTGGTTGCCTGCTTCAGTAGATAAAGCGCTAATCCTGTCACCTCTAGGACAGCTGTTTTTTTTCCTAACAAGTTCCTAAATAAACAGAATTTGGTGTTCTGTTCACAGATAGAAGTTCATATCAGAAAACCAAACACCACATATATTTCAGTACAATTGGCATTCTTTGGCAAAGTGAGGCACTGGATTAAGCTTGCATGGGGCTCAGTGATCTGTTATCCCTAGAAAGGGTGCAGTCTTCGGGACAAGGCAGAACTGTATGTTGAAAACATATATTTATGGTTAGATATATTATATCTTGTGTATAAATAAAAGTTACTTCCCTGGTACTACCATTCTCCTGACTTTCAATTAGCACAATCATTCAGGACCAGGGGACAGGGGAAGCAGTAAAAATGGGGAAAAAAGAAAATTAAAATGTTAAAAACTCTCATTATAATTATATAAGTCTATTATATAATTAGGTCTAACAACTGTAAAGTTATAGTTTATGTCTTTCTACCAAAATCTTTAATAATAAGCAGACTTTGTGAGTTTCAAACTGACTGTCGGTGAAAGAAAATTCAGATTTTTGATCAGTGCTCAACTATTTGAAGAAATACACTCTGAGAATCAGAGCACCCTCTGTTCTGTAAGCTATTTACCTTGTTTGTCAATCAGTGAGTTCCTGCTAATAAGTCATGCAAAATGATGCAGATTGAAGTTAGCTATGCAAAGAAAATCAGCTTACTTGAAACTACTGTTAGCTTATTTGCCTACTTAACATGTTGTGACAGCCTCAAGATCTTGAAACTGTCTACAGATATACACAAACCATTAAAAACTCCAAGAAAAGCTGCATTTGAAATAACAGCAAGTGTCAATATATACAGAAAAAGCATAGGGCACTAAAATATTAATACAAAACAGCTGTTTAACAGCAGCCTACCAAACATTTACAACATGTTGATGCTATTTATAAAAGAAGGTTCATTATATTTGGGAAAATGATGGCCTATGGTTTTCAGGATGTTTCTAAAGCACAGATCAGAAGTAAAATGTACTATCTAACCACATTTAAATTTTACCACTGTACTAATGAAAGTGACATCCTACTTAGATAAAAAGCTCTCTGCGTACACTGACTCTTTCTTTGACAGCCTTCAGCAAAACAAACACCAGCTAATGCTGTTAACTCTAACATTAACATTTTTTGTTACCTGTTAGTGGATTCTGTGGTGTTTTTTTTTAAAACAACCAACCAGCCAAATACACAAAAGCCTATAATTCCTTCAGGTTGATTGAATTCCTTCAGGTTGATTGAGCTTAAGCGGATATATCTGACCTCTAGGCTTAAGAAGAGATTAAAAGTAATTTGAAATAATAAATTAGGATGATACAATGAATATTTACAATACTATGTATAATGAAAGGTCACAAAAATTAATGTGGAATGTACTGTGCGCTGAAAAAGATAGTTTGCAACAGAAACGTAATGGGGTTGCATTTTCAGATGAACTGAGACGCTGTCCTTTCTGTTTGTGGGCATAACTTGCAACTATGAAAATTGTGCACAGAATCAGATAGTGAGAAAAGCCAGCACTCTGACTGGAGCCTGCAATTGAAGGAGCAGAGGAAAGCTGTCCATATGAAAATTTACTCCATAAACTCTTTATAATCTTATGTTCTGGGCTCTTTATATAAGAAACAGAATCTTTATTAGGTTGTAGGGTTCTTGTTTTGGTTTGTTTGTATTTTAGATTGCTGGGTTTTTTCCATGAGAAATTGATGGATGATGACATCTGGAAGAAGAGAAAAAGCATATGGTTTAACTAACAGTACGGAGGTTAAAATCAACTTTGCAATTTTATCTGGTTGCCATTATGACTGACAGATCATCAAATAAATCACTTGACTTTTCTCCCGCTCAGTTCTAGTCCTCTGTATCATCAAAGACACTAGGGGGTAAATCTGCAGTGCGCTCATGAGGAATTAGACATGCAAGGCCAATTAACATACATGGGATTGGTGCACTTTATTCCCCACACAGGATGCTAAAAATCTACCAGCAGTTTGCAATATTCATGTTTTCTTCTTCATTGTATTTATAATTTTTAATTATTAATTTCAAATATAATTTTATTTTAAGGTCTCAAATCCCTGTAAAGTTATCTAAAATATTATAAGAGCCTCTGAGCTCGATGCTGAAGAAGACAAGGGAAAGAATATGTATGTGAAATTAAGAAAATAAGACTAAGCAGAGGTTTTATATGGGTGGGCTACTAATGTACTGAAATCAGTCCTTCCTTTCTTAATAGCTACTAATACCACTCATGGTCTACTGTGCTTGCCTTGCTTCCTTCCTCCACAATTTTAATCCAAATATGTATGTATTTGTCAGAAAATCCTAATTAAATGAGAAAAATGTGTAAAGGGTTTAAACACATTTTAGGGCCAAATGCTCGCCTCTCCTTTTTTTGACAGGAAGGATCCCTGACACAGGGGAATGGAATGAAAATGTGCTGCCTGCCTGGTATTATGCTCTCCTACCCCTATGACCTGTCAGTCTGAGCAGTGGAATTTGTGAGGGAGAATAGACCAGGAGGTGGGTGGGACTTGTCACACAACTGTATTCTCTTCCCTCAATGCCCTGGGACAAACTAGCACAAGTCCCATCTCTCCCTTGATGTGAATATAAGCCCCACCATGTAATTGTAGGCAAACATGAAGGCTGTCAGATGAAGAGCTGCAGTGAAGTCCTTTATGTACAAAACTGGTATAACTACTGCAGTAACAGTGCAAGCTTCCCCATGCTACCCTCACCCTTGGGTCTGGAGCGGAGAGGGAAATGGTTATTGACTTTTTTGGAACAGATGCTCTTCAAGTTGTGTGCATGTGCCCCCCACACAACTGCCAGAATCTTTTTCTTTTAGTGGTACTCCCAGGATCCTCTGCTGCCTGGTACCCCACTATAACCGTTCTTATGTTCTTAACCATCACAAGCACTAAGAAAGAACTGTGGGAGTTTGAGGTAAGTTGGGCCCTTTAGAATGATGCCAGTGACACACAGCAGCAGAGGGTACTCAAACTACCCTGATGGGTACTGCTGAAGGGGAAAAAAAATCTGGCCACTGTGTGCATGCACATCAAGAGTGGAATACATAACATGTAATGACTTAAAAACAACTCCAGAGTTCAGAAATTCCCGTGGTAGGTCTGGACAGGCTGAACCATGATCCTTTATCCTGACCTCAGAGGTCTGAAACCTGGAACTGAATTTTGTAACTTGAGCTCATCTTCAAAATTCTTCGGAATAAACTCAACACTCTAAGTAACCGCTAATGCTCAACATTAATTGTACCCTATATGCTCCCAACAAAGTGGGAGAAACATGGGAATGACTGAAGAAGAAAGGTGCATGTCTGGCTTTGAGACACTGGTGTTAATTCTGGGAGATGGAGCCCTCAACAACTGCTATCCTCTCTGAAAGCTGAGTAGACACACAATAACCATGGAATGGAGGAAGGAAAATTGAAATTCCCTCAAGCATTCTGCCACGAGAGGATAGTTTTAAATGCTGCTAAATGCTCAACAGAAGCTCCACTAGCGAAGAAGGCTGTTGCACAGATATGCTAATTTGACAATTTGGTAGCTGCCCTTGCCATTTCTACTGTCCAAGACAACGCTGACTCACAGAAATTGAGAAGCTGCTGCTGCTTTCCCCTGCTGCACCCACCTGTCCTGGTAGCTGTTCCTCCATTCGGCCTCTAGCGTGTACACTGCGACACTCGTTTGCAATACTGTAACCATGGCAGTCCCAGGATATGACAGAGACAAGACAGGTGAAGTTACATATTTTATCAAACCAAAACTGTAATATGTTACACATGCCTTGCTACTGCATCTCAAAATCAAGAGGGACGCTCAAGTACATCCATTCTTATTCCCACTGAAGTCAATGTCAAAACCACAGCTGAGTTAAAGAGTGATTAGGCCAATAGAGACTAAATCTTCTTGGAAATTCATCTTAAAACTGCTTTTAAAAACATTAGACAGAGATCCTTCTCACATCTCAATCTCAACTCTGAGAAACATCACAAAGTAAACCTAAAATCTCCTGATAGCTCAAATATTACTCAGATACTTTCCACAGGGACCCTTAGATCCTGTCAAATCTCAGTTACATCTCAAAGACACTTTCCAAGGTAAACCTAAAATTACTTCAAATCTCAATCACATTTTTGAGAAACATTCCAGATTAACCCTCGAATTTCCTCAATGCTCAAAAGCAACTCTGAGAAACTTTCCAGTCTGATGCTCAAATCCTCTCATATCTCAATCACAACTCTGAGAAGTATCATAGAGTAAACCTGAAGTCTCCTGATAGCTCAAATAGGACTCTGAGGCTTGGTCTACACTAAAGGGAAAAGTTGATTTAAAAATATGCAGCTCCAGCTACATTAATTATGTAGCAGGAGTTGATGTATCTTAAATCGTATCTTCAGGCCATCCACACAATGGGAGGTCAACAGGAGTCAACTTCCCTTAGTCCTTGTGAGGTGCACGAGTGCTGATGGTGTCACCCTCTCAGTTCGAATTAGTGAGTCTTCATTAGACCCGCTAATTCAAGCCCCAGAAGATTGACTGCATCAGCATTGATCTTCCGCATAGTGTAGGCATGGCCTGAGATACTTTCCACACTGAACCTGAATTCTCTTTTACAATTTTGCTCTTTGTTCTTCTGAACATTCCAAAATGTAACATCTACTGCATTCCCATTGTAAGGATCAATTTATTCTTGAGAAATATTGTAAAATGAGTGATCCTGCTATTATTTGCTCATCTCTGATATCTAACTTCCATTAGTTGTGGCTTTCATTTATCTATTTTCCCCCCCACGAGTAATGGAAGTTGCCCAAAAAGTTAACATTATTTGTATTACTAAACTTTTTTTTAAACAGTATAGAAAAAGACTCCTGTGGCTGTGTATTTGCATTTGATTGTGTTACATTCTGTGCCAAGCACCAGGGGCGGATGAGAGTTTTGCGGGGCCCAGGGCAGCACAATTTCACAAGGCCCCCCTTTGGAGAAAAAATAGAAAAAGGCGTCAAATGCACAAATTGAAGGTTATTTTCATATTACATGTGAATTGGGTAAATTTGATAGAAACTGAATTTAGTTGGATAATTTTTTATTTTAATTATATTATAATTCATTCTTAAACAACATTCTGCATTAATAATTAAACATTTTCATTCGTATTTAAGTCTGTTACAGCTGTCTAGCTCTTTTGGCAGCTGGGTCTCTAACAGCTGGTGGAAAAAAGGCTTCTCCCCAGCATCAGCCCCTTCTCCAGCCCCCGGCAATGGAGCAGTGAGGCGCCCCTGGATAAGGGAAATCCTCACCCGGTTTAGAAGGGGCTGGCTGCTGTGTCCTAGCCAGCAGCCTCTCAGAAGCCTGCAGAGCAGCTGGAGGGAAAGAAGACGGCACCTCAGGCTCCATGCGGGGTCAGAGGAGGGGCCATAGAGGCTGCCCCGACTGGCCCCTGCCGAGAAAGGGAGCTTGAACACAGCAAACGAGCCTGCCACTGTCGCCCCCCCCCTCCAGGAGTGGCCCGAGCAGAGTGCTCTGCCAGCCTGATGCTGCTCAGATTGTGGGCTGGGTCCCTCCTGGCTGGGGCTGGGGACAACCGCCTGGCTCAGTCACCCTGTGTCCGCACCAAGGCAGCTGTGTGGGCCCCCGGTGCCCGGCTGCTCTGGCTGCTCTATGACTGGGTGCCAGGGGCAGGAAGGTGTGACGTAGTGTGGGTACCTTGCTGGTTGCTATGCTGGGCGGTGGGCTATGAATGACCCCCACTGGCTGCTGTCTGTAGCACGGTCCAGCAGGGCAGGGGATGAGTCATTATGCAAAGGGGGCTTCGAACCTGTCTGACCAGTTACTTCCCAGGGAGCAGAACAAAGAAAGGAGGGCGAGGTCAGCCCTGGCTTGGGGGCAGGGCTGGAAGGGGGTTTGTTAGTTTTTCTGTCTGGTATCATGGAGGACGCAGGCTAGGCAACGGGCTGGGATTTAGGGGCCCAGACTCCCCCATCTCTAGGGGGGCTGAGGCATCCCAGGCCTGCCCTGTAACCAGATTACATCTGTGCTGTGCTGTATCCTGGGGAAGCAATAAACTCCCTCTATTCTACTGGTTGGTGGAGTCTGTTCGTGCCACTATGGGGGTGCAGGAGACGGGAAAACTGCAACACTGGTGTCAGGGGTGGGATGCACTGCACCCAGTGGATGGACCTTCCAGCAGCAAGTGACAAGGCACAGTAGAAGCAAGGGCCTTAGAACCAGGCATGCTGGAGACAGAGCAAAGTGGTTCCTGAGAATTGTGGGGCGCTGCAGCACTAGACTGGTGAGTCTGCACCGAGGGGACCAGCGGGGAGATGGCCCACGCCCGACTCCTGAAGGCAGAGCTGGTGAAGCTGTGCAGAGAAAGGGGCTTGCCAGTGCAGAACACAACCAAGGCCCAGCTGATTGCCCAGCTGGAGGAGAATGACCAGTCATGGAGCCAGGAGCAGGACCTGTGGGGAGCAGCCAGACCCCCGCTGGGAGCGTGTCAGGCTCTGAGGGTGGGCGGAGCACTGGAGCCCACCAGAGAGATGAGACAGCCTCCCAGGGGAACCCTGCCAGCCGTAGTCCGCCCAGGGGAGGGTCCAGCCCAGCGGAGCTGCAGCGGCTGGAGATCCAGCTGCAGATGAAGGAATTGGAAGTAGAGGACCGAGAGAAGGAACGCCAAGATCGAGAGAGGCAGCGACAGCATGAGTTGGCCATGGCAGAGCGGAGAAGCGGTAGGGCCCCAGCTGCGCTGAGTGGGGAGGAGCCCCAGGTTCCCGGGGCTGCCAGATGCTTGGAGAAGCTCGTGGTGGCCCAACTGAAAGACATGGGTGACATAGACAGGTTCGAAGCCCCCTTTGCATAATGACTCATCCCCTGCCCTGCTGGGCCGTGCTACAGACAGCAGCCAGTGGGGGTCATCCACAGCCCACTGCCCAGCATAACAACCAGCAAGGGGCTGACACTATGTCACAGAAGGGTACAGCCCCAAATGCCCAGCCCCCGCCCAGGCACAAACCAGCTAGTGTGGGGCTCACAGGGCTCCCACACAGCGAGACCACCCCTTCCCATGCTGGGGCAGAGGACTCTGGCTGCAGGATTGGGCGGCAGCTGGGGGGGAGGAGATGTGGGGTGGGATGGGGCTAGGCACAGCGCTCCATTGCAGGCTCCTGCGCCTCTCTGTAGAGTCGCCCCCCCCCATGCCAGGCTGCAGAAGCTGCCTCTTTATTCTTTTTTACTCTTTCAAGGAGTTGGTCTCGAGTCTGGGTCTGCAGAGCTGGGGAAAGGCACCTCACGGTACCCACCCACCAGCAGAGACCCCCCCAACGCCTGCGGGCCGGCCGGGCTGCTCTAGACAGAACTGCAGACGCTGGGAGGATGCTCTGTGGGACAGGGCCCTGAGAGCGCTGCCCACACGCTCCGACATCTCTCTGCCTGGGTCCCACCCGCTCCCAGGATCTCGTGGCTTCCCTGTGAGGCGTGGGGCAGTGGCGCCCCTCTAGTGGCAAAAGCTAGAAAGTGACCCCGCTTGGCGTGGGGCCTATTGAAGCGCGGGGCCCAGGGCAGCCGCCCCGCTCGCCCTGCCCTATATCCTCCGTTGCCAAGCACTCCAAGCTTTCACACAGATATACAATTCCCATTATTTGCCTACCCATGATCTGAACCACAGTTAGAAATCTAGATCTCTGTGATCACGAAAGCAGTGTGCTATATATCTACACAAGCAATTGCATACACTGTATCCGAATGAAAGGAAGAAAATATGACTTGTAGCAGACAATATGGCCATGAATTGACTCAGATGAATCTATTCACTTGTTGTCATGCAGCTTTTACTGAAGATGTAGTCAGTGTTCCCTGTAAGCTGAGTGTGTGGGCGGCCACCCAGGAGAGATTCAAATGCCACCCAGCTGACTAGCAGAGCACCCACAGTGCCTACAGGTGGCAGCATGTGTTTTGATTGATTGTGCACATCCACACATACCTTGGTGCACATAAAATTTATTCTGCACATGGATAGAAAAAAATTAGAGGGAACATTGGATGGAGTATGAACTTAGACAGCTGTGGGCTGCAAATAAGGAAGGGGTATTAGCTTCTTGTGTTTCCTGCAGATTATATAAGATTTGTAGTGGGTATTTAGATAATTTTAAAGGGAAAAAAGGCAGGAGGAAGAGAAATCATCCTCTTATCACTAGAATAATTTGATTTTTGGGTTTCTGATTTTTGCCTGAATCCAGGCCCACTCCTGTGTCTCATTTGATAGGAATGGGTGATCTGGCATTCAGGGGAGGAAAAGAAGTGACACAACTTGAAGAAAAAAACCCAACAACCCACAACTACCATATGCACACCGGGCCCTGGTCTATGTTAGGGTGATATTCAAAATAACCCCTCTTAGGTCAAATTTATAAATGGAGCATCCACACTACCAAGTCCTTTATTTTGAAATGATGGACCACTTATTTCAAAATCTGTACTACTGCTTTTCTTGGGGAATAACACTAATTTCAAAATAGTTATTTCAAAATAGCACTAGTGGGGATGATCCAGTGCTGCTATTTTGAAATAATTGGCCTCCAGAGGCCTCTCGCAGTTGCAGCTCTGACTGCTCTGGCCACACCTGGCATCTCCACTGCTCCCTTCCTTCGGTGAAGCTTAAAAGCCCTGGCAGCAAAAGAAGAGCTTCTAGCACATGGCCAGCTTCAAAAGCCCCATGCAAGACTGCACCATCCGAGGCAGCCATGAGCGACCCCAATGCTCCCTCAGACCTTCCCATGGCTGCCAGCAGTCTTGCTGCTCCCTCAGCTGCCATTGCCCAGGGGATGCTGGAGAGCTCCAGCTTGAACTGGTGTGAAGATCCTGTACCTCAGCGAGGTGTGGGGAAGGAGACCAACCTCCAGGATCTCTGCACCAGGAAAAGGAATTGTGAAATCTACAGCCAGATTGCTGCCAGCCTGGCCAACAAAGGACCTTGCACCAGAGCTGGATGAAGATCAAAGAGCTCTGGCAGGCCTACCACAAGGCCAGGGGGCAGACTGGATGTTCTGGGGTGGTAGCACACAGCTGCCAGTACTATGACAGTTGCCATCCTGGGAGGGGGACTGGTCATGTCCCCTGCTGTCATCATCGTGTCTGGCCAGAATATACCTGGCATCAGCCTGCAAAAGGGTGAGGTGGAGGAAGAACACAATGATGATGAGGAGGAGGAGGAAAAGGAGGCCAACCAGGCAACCATGCCCACCAGCCAGGAGCTGCGCTTCAAGCTGGAGCCAATCCCCCCCATCCTAGGATCTCCAGAGCTTCAGAGTAACCCAGTGAGGGCACTTCAGATGAGTTCCATAACTTTTCCTATCTATAAGTGGGGCAGATGGCAGGCTGCGAGGGGCTGCACGTTCCTCACTCGACCTACTTGGCCTGCAGTCCTCACAACAGCCTGTTCATGTGTGTGCACATGGAGTGCCAGTCCGGAGCACTCAGCTCCATGATGCTCTCACATAGGAACCCCTCAGTCCTCACAAGATTCCTGGAGAGGCCTGCCTTACTCTGGCCTCAGTGGTAAGATACCTTCCCAAGACAAGCTATTACTAAGGAGTCTGTGGTCATGCAACCACACAGCAGTACTGCACATGGCACAGGGTCATACCCACGCTCAGGCAGCATTTGCTCCCAGTCAAGCACAGCAATGTGAAAGAGACTGATTTCATGCATAGGAACCTGCTGGGGGTAGGAGGTGGGAGAGGAACAGGAGGGGAGCCCAGTAGTGCTCTCTCCAGCAACTGACATCTGCCGCTTATACTCCGCCACACACCCAGCAGGAAGGGATTCAAGTTCTCTCTCTGTAGAATGCCACCAGTACTGGACTCAAAGTGTGGGACACAGAAGGAAGCCGAGCCACCCACTGCCCCCTCCCACCTACAGGCTACAGGCCTAGCTGGCATCTTCCCATGCCCGCTTGTCCGTGGGCCATGGGTCTTGTGATACTCCCTTGGGAGGTCTGTGCCCCTGATGGAAAGTGCCTGCTTTCTAAGAAACGTATGGCCTTGCTTGAAGCACATCACCATCATCTGAACCTTCGGTGTTGGCTCAGAGATTAGGGGTAGGCTTTATACACAGTGTCTCCTGGGATAACTGTCTTAGTAACTTTTCTTCACAGCTAGGCCAGCTACGAGCTTGGTGCATCCCACACCGCCCACGCCATCTACCTGACTCTGTGGGATCCACAGGCGGAAATGCCCCGGGCTCTATGTCTGGGACAGGCTCCAATCGATGTGGACATGCTATTTCAGACTAATTCTAGTTAATTTTGATGCTTCCCCATAGTGAGGACATGCAATTTTGATTTTGTTAAATCGGGAGTTATTAAGTTGATTTTACTAATTTTGAAATAATTTCCTATTGTAGACATGGTCACAATGAAAAACAGAACTTTCCACAAATGATTTTAACATTCAGGGTATGTCAACACAGCAAGCCGTTATTTTGGAATACTGGCAAACTGGAGGACTTCTTACTCCAACTCCTCTAACCCTCATTTTATGAGGAGTAAGGAAAGTTGAAGAACGAGTGTTCTTCCTTTGACTTCCTGCTGCGTAGACAGCACCAAAAGCTGAATTAAGCTATTTTGACTTCAGCTACACAATTGATGTAGCTGAAGTTGCATAGCTTAATTCGACTTTTGCCCTGCTGTGTAGATGCGCCCTTAGTGATTTGTTACTTTCAAGCATCTTTTTCATTACCCCAGAAATGAACTATGGAAGTTGGAAATGGAAAAAACAAATACACTATCCATTCAGTCCACTCCCCACTGTTATGAATTGGTCCTCAAGACAGTTTCTAGTGTCTTGCCCAGCCTCATTTCAGAAATCCTAGATCAGTGGATTTCTGAAACTATCTCAAAGAATCTGGTTCAGAGCCTAATCCACCTCAGTGACAGAAGGCTTTTACGGACACACATTTTATATTGTTCCTTTCTTACTTTCATCATATTAATTTCCAATATGCCTCCATATAGTCCCTAAATAATTGATTCCATCCCTTGCTATTTATTTTAGGGTGTTATGTTGTTCCTCCTTTCTTGATACTTAGCTACTTTATATATATATATATATATAACTCTTAATATTTTTTAGAAGAATTGAATAATTTACCATAAATAATTTAACAAATTTAGCTGCTTTTTTCCTCTCACAGAATAACTGAGCAGATTGCCATTCCCATAATTTTATTTGTAATTCAAAATTATTCAGATGTTTTATGACTGGTTTTGTAACCTATGAATTGCTCGCAAACTGTAATCTGTCATGGTTTGAGTTGCTATATGGGATTAATCAAAAAAGCCACAAGGGAGGGGCTAGCCTGGAACTCAAGAGACAGGTTCAGTTCCTTATCTGTAAATATCTAAAGGTATTTAGGTGTTTAACAGGATTTTTTAAAGCACCTAGGCACATAACTTTCCTTGAAAGCAATGAGTGCTTAAGCATTTTTGAAAATCTCATGAAGTATCTATTTGCATCTTCAGGCATCAAAATATCCTTAAAAATCTGACCCTGTGCATCTTCAAATTCTCCTCTATAAAAGGGATAGGATAGCATTGCCTTAACCTCATGGTGGCATTTTGAGGAGAAATTCATTAAAGAATGTGAGGCAATCAGATATTATGGAACGATATAAATACTGAACATGGATAGCCATGTTAGTCTGTTTCAGCAAAAACAACAAGGCGTCTGTTGGCATTTTAAAGACTCACAAATTTATTAGGGCATAAGTTTTTGTGAGATATATCTCACTTCTTCAGATGCTTGAAGAGAAAATAAAAGAAAAAAAGAAAGGATACAGAGATTGGAGTTTGACATCAGTGCTAATTAAATCAAAGTGGATAAGGCACACTGCCAACAGTGATGAGAAGGTGAAAGTACCTGAAGGGGAAATTGCCTATGAGAGGGCCATTCCATGTTTCTATTTAAACCTCTTCTGACTATGTCAAATTTGCATATGAATTGCAGCTCAGTTGTTTCTCCTTGCAGTCTGTTTTTGAAGGTTTTGTGTTGCCTGAGAATGGCAACTTGCAAGTCAGTAATTATGTGTCCAGGGAGGTTAAAGTGCTTTCCCACTGGTTGTTGTATGTTGCCATTTTTGTGGTCTGATTTGTGTCCATTTATTCTTTTGTGTAGAGACAGTCTGGTTTGTCCAATGACAGAGGGACATTGCTGGCACATGGTGGCATATACTACATTAGTAGATGGATAGTGTTTTCAGATTAAAGTAATGTATAAGAATTTTCTGGCACAGCAGAGTGTCTAGTTTTCCCAAATTCAATTGCATGAATATTCATGAATTTAATTGTTTTTTTAAAGTGTGACATACATGTCTGTGAAACTTGATATCTTGAAATTTTGCACAAAGTAAACGAAAGATAGGTGTTAGTATGGCTGAAGCCAATGCATTTAGCCCTGGATTTTCAGAGGTATTTAGATATTTAAGATGAAGATAGGCACCCAGTGGCATTCAAAGGACCTAAGCAGGTTGGGCACCGAAGTCCTATTGAAATCAAGAGATCAGACACCTAATCCACTTATTCATTTTTGAAAATCACAGTAGGTACTAATCTGCATGTTTAGGTACCTGTTGTGGGGCGCTTTCTCCGACCTCCTTCTATGGGTCAGGAAGGACCCCAAGTCCATAAGCTCAGTCTCCAGTGTGGCCCTTTAAGGCAAGGCCCTCCTGCCTGAGTCTATAAACACCATATCCTTGCAGCCCTTTAAGGGGAGGCCCTCCGGCCTGAGTCCAGAAACACAGCATCAGCATGGCCCTTTAAGGCAAGGCCCTCGCTGGCCAATCAGGGTTGTAGCGGGGCTGCACCCCTGGTAGGGGGACCCGGGCCCACCCTACTCCACCGGGTCCCGGCCCAGGGCCCTGTGAGTGACAAGACGGCTTGCCACTCCCTCAGTGGGGAAGTCCTGCCGAAATGCGCCGAGGTTCCCGGGATGGGAGAGGCGGCTCCCACTCCTTCCCTGGGCCACTTCCTACCTGGTTCGCTGGGTCACTTCCCCCATACTTGCCCAGCTCTCTGCTTTCATGGCGGTGACGTCTCCTCGGCAGGTGGCCTCTGCAACGTCCCCACTGGCCTCGGTGTCTCCTCAGGCTCCTACTGGGGTCACTGATCGCTGCGGGTCAGGAGCTCCCTCCATAGGTCTTCCTCCTCTGGCTGGCAGCCCAGACCGAGTCCTTCCCCAGGCCTTTATAGTTGAGCTGCAGCCTGGACATGCTCGGTAGGGCTGCGGAGGAGGGGCCTTTCCAAACAGGTAACCCTGGCTAGGCCCTGCAGATTCAGTGCGGGGCTGCCTCACCCCGTCACAGTACCAAAATACTTCTTAAAAAATCTAGCCTCTATGGTTTTGTGGCAGAACCACTCAAATCCACAGGAGCTTTGTAACTGAGTTTACGCGGTGAAGAAACAAGCCCTTAAAATTTTTGTGAAGATCTGTGAAACTTTCCCTCCAGTATTTGCCTAGTACTAGTTGTAATCTAACTCATTCTTCCAGCTCCTTGATCATGTTTCCTGCTTTTTTTCAAGTGCTCTCTAATTTATCAGTATTTTACTGGTAAATGTGGTATCTTGAAATGAAAGCAGTATTTCATGTGCCTTATCGAATGGGACAATTATTTTCCTGTTCTGAAATGGGATGCTTTTGTGTATGCAGTGCAGAATAACATTGGCCATTTTTGCAGTCATTTCCCTTTGCAGACTCATATTTAATTTACTTTCTATTATCACCCCAAGGTCATTCCCAGCATTATCACTTCACAATAATTTCTCTCAGTTGTATTAGCCTGCATTTTCCCATGATGAACAACATTTTCTAATCCTTTTTTTGTAATATACCCAGTTTCCTCAGTGGTGTTTGCAACTCCACCCAAAGTAGTATCGTCTGTAAATTTTACTTGTGTGTTCTTCACTCACCCTTGCAGGTCAATAATAAAGATATTAAATGAGTCCTAATAGTGATCCCTGTGATACTTCACTACATATTTCCCCTAATGTGATACATTGCCATATTTCATTACCCTTTGTTTACTGTTTTGTAGACAATTTTCAGTCCTCATGATAGCATTTTTACTCCATCTTAATTAATTTTTCAATTAAGATTTCCTGAGATGCAGTATGAAATCTATTAATAAAATGAAAAATCTATTACATCTGCTTCATTCCCTTCAAACACTAATTTTGCAATTCTATTTAAAAAAGAAAGCAACTGATGCCAGAAACAAGATAGTAAGTATGTCTTGTTTTATTTTTCTTTACAGAACATAGTTAAGCTCAGCTCTGATCTGAGAGAGCCCCCAAACCATCACCTAAACTCCTCTGAAATAATCATACCTCTTAGGTTCCGGATAAAGTGAACTAAATATTTAAAAATCACTAGATTAATTTTAGTTGTAGTTACATAAATATCAGGAGGGTAGAATTGTTTTCTTCATTTGTTTAGATAAGCTACATAAAAACAGAATAGCCTGAGTGATTTGAAGCCAATACAACTGCCTGAGGGTATGTAGGGGAATTTCTTTTTATACTCATCCAAGCATGAACATGCTAAAAAAGATAATTTCTTGGTTGGTCAGCATGATTCTGGATCCCTGCTCTTTCCCTTTTCAGGCTAGTAATTGGCACACCACAGACATTAGGCTCCTCCCTAAAGCCATGTCTATAGTAGGAAACTATTTTGAAAATACTAAATTCGGCTTAAGAACTCCTGATTTAACACATTTAAACTAGCATGTCTTCACTACAGGGAAGCCTTGAAATTAGTCCAGAAATTAGTCCAGAGTAAGGCAGTGCATCTACATTGAACAGAGCCTGCCTTGGACTTAGAGCCCCCGGAAGCACTCTGAGGAGGGTGGCAGGAGAGCAGATACTTCCTGAGCAACTTGGTCTAGCAAGCTATGACATGTGCTTACAGGGGCTCCTCTCTATGGCCATGTCTCACAAGCCACTCCTCCACTGACTCCCCCCTCATGGGACAGAAAAGGGACACAGTGGGCATGTGCCTTCTCGTGCTCTAGTTGCCCGCAAGAATGCCACAGCATGGACACCATGGAGCTAGAGCTGCTTCAAAGCAGTGCCATGCTCATGGCCCCTGTCTTGTGCCTCATGGTGCAGTACTTCCAGACTGCTCACATGTTGCTCCAGCGGGACCAGGATGAAGACAAGGACAAGGAGGGTGAACCTCAGCATGGTCCTGGTGCTCCTGCGGCTGTGCATGCCCCTCAATCCCTTGGACACAGTTGAACATTGCTTCTGGCAGAGGGAGATGAGCTCAGACTGGTGGGACGATCAGCAGTGGCTGCAGAACTTCTGCATGCTCAAGGCCACTTTCCTGGAGCTCTGCCCACTGGGGAGAGGGGGGCAAAGGAGGTTGTGGGGTGTGTGTGTGAGCGGCAGATGCCAGTTGCCAGATACAGTGCTAATGGGTCCTCCTCCTCTTCCTCCTCCCAGCAGGTTCCCATGCATGATATTAGTTTCCTCCGTATCACCGCGCTTGATCAGGAGTGAATGCTGACTGAATGGGGGCAAGACCCTGGGCCGTGTGCAGCACTGCTGTGTGATTCCATGACCCTAGAATACTTAGTGGTTGCTTGGCATTGGAAGGTGTCCCACCACGGAGGCCAGAGTAAGGCAGGCCTCTCCAGGAACTTTGTGAGAAGGATCCAGGGGTTCCTGTGTGAGAGCATCATGGAGATGAGTGCTCCAGATTGGAGCTCTATGTGTAGATATGTAAACAAGGTGTTGTGCAACCCCCAGGCCAAGTAGGCCAAGAGAGGAGCACACAGCCTCTCGCAGCTTGTTTCCTGCCTCACTTGTAGATAGGGACTGTGCAGCATGCTCACTGCCTTTCCTGCTACAAAAAATGAAGGGCAGACTTTACAGGAGATACGTTGTGGAGAGTAAAACCTATTCTGTTAGCAAAAATTGAAAGTCTGTCTAGAGACAGTAGGGATGTGCTACGTCCAAGACCACAGTTATACTTTTAAGCAGCCACTAGGAAGGGAGCAGCTGGACTCGGTTTGGTAGCAGGCATGGTAGGGGACAAGCCAGGACTTGAGCCTGTGTGGGGGGGAAGGGATCCAGATGTAGCACCATGGAGGGCAGGTGCCCATGTGTTGTTAAGCACCCCCCATTTGCCAGGAAAGTGCAACTTTCCCTTCCCACAGGACCATGTGGACAGGAGTATGGGGTCTGGGTGTGGCATCAGGGCAGGGGCTCATGAGGTGCCCTTCTGTATGGCACCCCTGTTTGCCAGGAAAGTGCAACTTTCCCTTCCTATGGAACTAAGTGGGTTGAAGAGGGGAAGCGGTCCAGGTGTGGCAGCAGGGCAGAACAGGGGCTCATGCAGCACCCTTGTGTTCTGCACCATCCATGGGGGATGAGGGCAGCACAAGCCTCTTTCCCTTCCCAGCACTGAGGCTACGTCTAGACTGCAAGCCTCTTTCAAAGGAGGCTTTTTCAAAAGATACTTTCAAAAAAGCCTCTTTCGAAAAAGAGCGTCTAGACTACAACCAGTACTTTCGAAAAAGCAAGCCGCTTTTTTGAAAGAGGGCACCCAGGCAGTCTGGATGCTCTCTTTTGAAAAAGCACAGTTTGCATTACATAGCACCTTTTTTCAAAAGAGCACTTTTGAAAAAAAGCATTCTTCCTCGTAAAACAAGGTTTTCCACAGTTGAAAAAACTGCCATGTTCTTTCAATTTATGTTTGAAAGAACGTGGTGGCAGTGTAGATGCAGAGGAATTTTTTTTGAAAAAAGGCCACTTTAAAAAAAACAAACCTGTAGTCCAGACACACCCTGAGAGCCACATGGAGGGAACAAGCCTCCATGCAATCTGGGGTTGCAGCAGGCAGGGAGCCCAGCCTGTCTTGGGGGTGCTGCAGGGCTGCTGGCTTAGGTAACTGCCTCCCTGTCAGAGCCTGCCTCAGGCACTCCTGCCCCTCCCACACCCCAACTCCCTCTCCCAGGTCACCATCCAAACCCTCTGCACCCCCCTGCCCCAGGTCACAACTCCCTCCCAGAACCTGTACCCCCTCCTATGACCCTCCCCCAGGCCAGAAACCTCTCCTGCACCCAAACACCCTCCCAGATCCTGCACCCCAATCCCCTGCACCAGGTTACCACCTAAACCCTCTGCAGTCTACACCCCCTTTTCCCTTTCTCTCACGTCACAATTCCTTCCCAGACTTTGCACTTCTTCCAAGAGCCCCTCCCCCAAGCCAGAATCCTCTTCTGTACCCATACTCCCTCCCCAACCCTATCTCCCAATCCCCTGACCCAGATCACTACACCCTCCTTCACCCAAATTCTCTCTCAGACCTTACACTGTCTCTGGTACCGTAGGCCCTTACTCTGTGTGCCCTTCTGCACCCAACCTCCCCCTTAAACCCCACATCTCCTCCACAGAAAAGTGCAGCCCTTGACCACTTTCCAAAATCTTGGAGTGGATCCCCACCAAAAATTATTGCCCACCCTGATCTAATCGCTTCCCCTGCTTCATCCGGATTGCCATGGAAGATATCAGTTTTCTTCAAATCACACAGAGTTATAGGAAGTAGATGTTGACCGATTGGGGACAGAAACCTGTACCTTAGGCTGCCATACTTTGTGCTACAATGATACCAGACCACTTACTGCTGGCTTGGTGTGGAAAGGTGTCCTACCATGGAGGATTGAATAAGGCATGCCTCCCCAGAAATCTTGTGAAAAGGATTAAAGAGCTCCTCTATAAAAGCTTTATGGAAATGTTCAGGGAGAACCCCCACCTCATCTGCAGACACGTTAAGAAGCTGTTTCTGGGACCCCCTCACTTTGTAGGCACAGTGGCTCCTACTGATCACAACCGATTGCCTTAACTCACTTGTAGCATGATGAGAAGGCCCTCCCCAGGATCAGTGTCTGGAGGAGGGGATTGTCTCTAAAGTTATGAAAAGATCCTGGCTATTTGTGACATTGGTTACCTCACTTGCCTGCTGAACACTCTCCTCCTCTTCCTCCTCCACGCTGTCCTCCACCCATGTGTCAATGTAAGGATGCAAGTATTATTTTTCTGAAGGTTCAAGGAACAACCTGATAATATGTAGTCCATAGTGCCATACTTTTATTGGAGCTGCTCTTGATTTGTTCCTCTGATAATGACATGATTTCAGCTGGTTGTGGCACTACAAGCACATTGACAGCACTTGCTTAGACAGCCCAAGCAATTTCAATGATGGCTACTGATGGCAAGAAGTAACTGAAAGGGCGAGGAACAGCTGGACATTTTATACAATTTCACATTGGCAAGGAATAGCAGAGGTATGTTAAGCAGCCCCAATGGGTACCACTGGGGCGGGGGGGGGGGAGCGGAATTTCCTGTGGACATACGTAGGACATGTATATATCAAGAGTGGAATGTATGGAGTACAGTTACTCAAAGAAAATTCAGCTAGCACATAGCACAGTCATGGGGCCTTTGCTCACCTACCACCACAGAGTAAAACTGGTTGCACAAAAGGAGCTTCTCTGGGACTGTTTAAGTGTTTTTATAGCTTCACTCCTGATCATTGGCATATTTCAACAGCAAGTACACAGAAGATATACAGTATATGGCCATTTTTTTATTGGATAGTCATTAAATTGATCAACTTAAAAATGGACAGGTCCCTTGTGTGGATATGTTGAATAGTTATCAAGTATATTAAAAACAGTAATTGTATTAACTGTCTGACTCCAAATTGATTTGTAAATATTAGCTATCTTGGTTAACTGTCTGTCTTTGATTTAACATGATGTGTTTCCATGCCAAATCACCTCAAGTTTGAACAGGCTGATATGCAAGCAGACACAAATGTTTTCACTTATTTTAACATATAATATATAATATTAAGATCATTATAAATATTTTAGTTTAAAAGGACAGTGTCATATCAAACAGAGCCAGAAATGTTATAAATCCATGGTAAGCTTTTATAAATCCATGCTACCCCCACATCTGAATACTGTGTGCAGATATGGTCACCTCATTTCAAAAAGATACATTGGAATTGGAAAAAGTTCAGAAAAGGACAAAACAAATGATTAGGGGTATGGAACAGCTGCCATATGAAGAGAGATTAATAAGACTAGGACTTTTCAGCTTGGAAAAGAGCCAACTAAGGAGGGATATGATAGAGGTCTATAAAATCATGACTGGTGTAGAGAAAGTAAATAAGGAAAAGTTATTTACTCCTTCCTATAATATAAGAACAGCCATACTGGGTCAGATCAAAGGTCCATCTAGCCCAGTGTCCTTTTTCAGAAAGTAGCCAATGGCAGTTACCCCAGCGGTAACAAACAGAACAAGTAAATAACTCAAGAACTAGGACTTACCAAATGAAATTAATATGCAGAAGGTTTAAACAAACAAAAGGAAGTATTTCTTCACACAGTGCAAGTCAACAATCTCTCCATATTCGGATTCATAATAACACACCAGTTATTAGAGGAATTTAATTATAGGAATATGTTAGCAGATGAAATTTTAGTACTTTGAAATAAGGCTATAAGGGCCATAGTAAATAACACCCCCACACCATTATTATATAATATTCATTGTGAAGTGTTTACAATTAAAATGTTGTATAACCAATAGCCTTTAGTGAATTAATTTATTGTGTGTTACTGTGTTTTAAAAGAACCCCTTTATAAAAATGAAACAAAGATTTGAAAGTAGTGCAAGTAAGAGATGGCGAAAGCAACAGAGTGAAGCAGCAGTTAAGAGTTTAAAGCCAATAACATCATTTCTCTGAGATGCTGCACAGCAAGAGCAAGAACTTATGACTAGCAGAGAACACAGTGTAACATAGTGGCAACAGTAGCATCAGAACCTGATATAGGAGTTCTTGATAAGAACAATGTTGCTCAAATGCAGTTGTTTCTCAAAGTTAGCTGTTTTCAGATTCCAAGTAATATACTGAAAGATGCTGAAAATCATGCTTTTCCCACTTGTCTGCTGACAAAGACTCTTCCAAATGGAGAGGTCCACACAAGAGACTGGCTCTGCTGGAGCATGGATAAACAGGCTCTGAACTGTTTACCCTGTTTCATTTTTAACAGTAATACTTCAAATGCATCAGTACTGTCTGATCCATCCGGTTGGGGCATCAGTAGAGGTTGGAGAATGTTGAAAGACTGAATACCTGCACATGGAACTTCAGTATCACATAAAGGTAACTATGTTACATGGAAATCAGCTATTAGAGCAGCACTAGCTGACAGTTCAATTGAAAACTTACTCCTGAGTTTCCAGAAAACTGGAAAAAACTGGAAAAAACTCCTTGAGCACATATTGAATGTCATTTTTTTCTTTCTGAATGAGGATTGGCTTTGTTTGGTTCTAGTCAATGTTTCAGTGACCCTACAAATGGAAGCTTTCTTGATATACTTGAGCTTCTTAGCAAGTATGACCCACTTTTATCAGGCTATGTTCATGAATCACAAGAGATTGGAAAATGCATGCAAGTCCATTATCTGTCTACCAGAATACAAAACGAGTTTATTGAGCTATGTGGGACATTTGGGCAAACAACAATTCTTGAAGAGATATGACATGTGAAGTACTTTTCAATTATTATTGATGCAACTCCAGATTGTTCTCATAAAGAACAGATGACCTTGGTTATTTGATGTGTTAGAATTGCAGGAAGTTCAAAGGTTTCAATTGAATGATTCATTTTGTTCGATAATTTCACACACACAAAAAAACCTGGAAAAGGAATCACTGCTTGTGTATTAGAAATTCTGGAAGGCTTCAAATTAAATTTTTAAGTCTGCATTGGCCAAGCCTATGACAATGGATCCAATATAGCTAGGAAGTACAACGGAGTACAAGCAGTCCTTCTTGAGCAAAATCCAAACTGTATTTTCTCCAGTTGTGGCAACCATGCACTAGCACTAAATCTTGTCAGTGTTGATTGTGCTGAATCGAGCGAGGAAGCAATCACATAGTCTGGAACAATCCAGCAATTGTACAACATCTTCAGTAGCAGTCCTCGAAAATGGGAAATTCTGAAGCAGCATCTGTCCATTTCCCTTCATGACATGTCAACATGAATTGTTGGTCAGCATGGTCAGCATGAATTGATGGCGTTAAACCAGTCGCACAGCGTTTGGACTCTGTGAGAAAGGCTTTAAGTGAGATTGAATCTCTTACTCTCACAGCACAGGCTCACACTGAGCTTAAGTCAATTCAGCAATATACATCCAAATTTGAATGCATTTTAATGTTGTCCATGTGGATGAAGCTGCTAAAAATGATCCACAAAACTAATTTTGTAATTGAAACACGCAATGCTACATTAGATGTTAAAAGGGATAACATTGATAACATTGAACAACTTCTTAAAGATATTCAAAAGATCCATGATCAATGGGACACAATCCTTTCTGAGTCCAAATCAGTAGCACAGGGTATTGACATTTCATGTGAGTTTTCCACCAATCTCTGCCTAAAATCTCAATCTGTTGCAGTAAAGCATTATCGAATCAATTATTTTGTGTTATTGACTCCATCAAATCTGGTCTTGCCCATCAATTTGAGTCACTGTGACAAATTTGTACCCTTTCTGGATTCCTTTGGGAATGCAGAGCACTAAGTGATGAAGATCTATATTTAGCCACTGAACAGCTTCAACAAAGGTACAGGAATGAAATTTCAAGACATCTCTGTGATGAGGTCATCTTCCTGAAATGTATACATTCCACCAACTTTAAATCAGACTGTAAGCCAAAAGAACTGCTTCAAGAAATATTCAGTCTCAGTCTGTCGATTGTATTTCCTAATATCACAATTTCATTACGTATTTTTGTCAGTCTCGCTGCATCAGTGGTTTCAGGCGAATGCACATTTACTTGTTTTAACACTTTGAAGAACTATCATTGTTCTACAATGGGACAAGGTCGCTTGAATGGGCTCACAATGCTTAACATTAACAGTGATGTTACACATAAATTAGATTTTTCTTCAATTATAAACAAGTTTGCACACAACAAAGCCAGAAAACCATTCCTAAAATGAAGAATGCTTCATTGCAGTAGAAACTCACAATTAAAGTGACATTTTTAATACACATGCTATTTATATAATGACTGAATTGTTAATAAATACATTTCTCAAGTGTTCATTTTCATATATTCTTTTGGTTTTAGTATGACCCCATGGATGAGAAGTTAGATATTTCGGAGGCCTGGGGCTGGGACCTCTAAACTCAACATGGCCCGGGCTTCTGTCATTCTCTGAGAGGGCCTGTCTGTTTTATTAAATCCCCCTGGGGCACGTGGCATTGGCCATTGTCAGAAGACAGAATACTGAGCTAGCTGGACCTTTGGTCTGACCTAGTGTAACTGATCTTATATTCTTATTTAGGTGCTATAAAATATAGAGCAATAAACTATATATCCACATTTTATTCAAATGTAATTTCCATACAGTTGTTTTAAAATAATTACTTCCCTTTACCATTTGCAAACCCAAAATTGCAGCAATGTGCTAATGCTACTAAATGAGGCTCTGGACTGTTACTTTTAATTATAATTTTAAATTAGCTTCACCTACCTTGAAAGAAAATTGGTGGGACTAGGCACAGCAACAAAAACATTACTGAATACGAATATGTAGTTAATATGCAATTTTAAAATAAAAATTATAAATAAAAAAATCACCATTTCCCCATCCTCTTAGGATTGAATGCAAGTTGTCTCCACCAAAGATTCCATTAGAAATAAAACTTTCTACCAGTGTTATCTGGGGTTTTCTGAACTCAAAACTATGGTCGTTAGTTTTTCCTTTCCCAAGGACCTAAATCTGATAAATGCCTGGTGCACACAATAGTGCTTTCATCCCCAAATTCTTGTTTTTATTGATTCCAAAGCCCACATTTAACATAGCAATATTTGGAAACTATATATCAAATGGTCAGCAGCCGCAGGTTTCTGGTGTTCAGCCTTCCCGATGCTTGAGAGTTGCATGTCAGTTTCCTTGCTCATCAAAAAACCTCTCCAAGCTTCGCCAATTTGTACATTCTTTAGATATTTCAAAACAAAGCACAAACTTATAGTGGGATAACAATTTCCCTAACAATAGCATAGAGCTCATAATTCTACTTAGTAGCAAAGCAACTCCCTGCAAAAAATCATGGTCATATACACCTACGTTCAAAGGTCAGCTATGCACCTTTTCTTACATTTCACGAATGTGTCACTTTATTTTTGAGTGCATAGGAGAAGGCCAAATTACTTTTGATTATCCATTTAATGGTGTCTAAGTACACAAAATGGGCTGCAGTTATGTCAGGCTCAGTTCTTTCATCAGAGTAGCACTTCCAGTATGAAAATACAGGTTATGATCTGGTATGGTAAATCCTATTTTCCTAAAGAATGCCAAAATCCCACCCATGGCCATGAGCTCCCCAACTCCTACTGCTGCCTTAGTATCAAGCACTAAGAGAACTGTATGTAAAACACAGACCCAAAGTCCACTGAAGTCAATAGGATTCTTTCTGTTGAACTTGAATGGGGTTCAGATCAGTCCCTAAAAAATGCAGAATGTTATTTTTATTTGTCAGGATCTGAACTGCTTGTTAGAAGTGGTATTCATGATTTTATATTTCCACATACAAAAAAGGGAAAAAAAGTATTTTGAATCTAATTAATTTAATTTTAGATTGAGAAAAATAATATGAGCAAAAATAAAAACTCCTTGGGAGTAGAATATGAATTTGTGTGTGCGTATCTGGGTCTCTTCTGTTATCAGTGTTCAAACAAAATGGAGAATGAACATTGTATACAGTGAGAGTTATTTAAAGTTTATGGCTGCAGTACATTGCCACAACTACATATACCACAAGATAGAGAATAAAATGAATGGAAATTTTGAAACAAAATCTAATTCTGAATTTAAAAAAAATATAATTTCTAAGACACTGAAACAAAATTTTTTTTGTAAAATTTTTGCATGTTGTATATAAAAATACTAGCAACACTGAAATGAATTGGTAAAACTTTCTGGTGCCACTTAATATGCATTTTTCTTAAAAAAAAATTAGAAAAAAGTTTCACCAGTTAGTTTGAAAACTTTTACTTATTTTATTATCTATTTTACAGAAACCAGTTTTAGAGGGGGAAGTTGTGGAGTGGCAATTTGGGCATTTGCAACCAAAGAAAGAGGAATAAGTAAAATCAAAGAAATGGAGGGGAGATGGCAGTAGGAAGGAGAAAAGGGGCATAGAGAAAAAAAGGAAAAGAGAAGCATGACACAAACTGAGAGCAAAGTTGGGAAGCTGAATGCCTGAAGTGGTAGGAAAGAATGATATACAGAAGCTGTCCTTGAATTGCTGCCCTTTAGGATTCTATGTACTGAATGCACTGAGATTTCTAGATACTTAAACTCTCTTTCTTCATTATTTAGAGCCAAGGGAGTGTACAATGGTTTTTCTCAAAGCAGATCCAGCAAGGAAAGCAAGTCCCACTACATGTAAAGAGAAATATCAGACTTGCTGGCATTTAAAAGAAGAGAGGGTTAGATTATTTTAAATTAAATTTTAAATACAAGTGAAATTCATAATTTGTGGTACAGCTGCTGACATTTTTGCTTTTCCCAAGACCCCTGAAGATGCTAGATGACTGTGTCTTGATAGGAAGGAGGGAGGGAGAAATTTCTGGTAAGCTAATGTATAAGTAAAATTATTTAGCTTGCTGCATCAATTGGTTTTGATGTTAATCTTTGCCTTTTAATCAGCAGAGCTCACTGTCAGTAAGAGGAAGATTTTGAAAGGGGAGAAAGGTCACACAGGCATCTGTGCAGAAAAAATCAAAAGGAAACTGTCACCTTTCTACAAAGGAGTCAGAATTCTAGACAAACCAGTAACTATTCAGCCAGTACTAACCAGTGGAGCATCACCATGTGTAAATATTTTACCAGTGATAAGTGAGTGCAAACTACTCAAACATTCTGATTTGGGAGCATTTTACATTCTGCACCTGGGAAAATGTCTGTACAAGATACAAGGCAAGTGATATCCTGGCCACCAGGCTCTCCATCTCCAGAAAGAATGAAGCAGGAACCTTTGCCATCCTCAGACCTTCTTTGTCTCCCAACTACTGTAGAGCTCCTTGCTGTCACTACTTTTCTTTTTTGGGGCTTTTCTTATTATTTCTTCACTAAAACTCCACATGGGTGCTAGGAGCTATCCAGGAAAATAATCCAAATAATGAAAAAAGAAACCGTCCCTGTCTTGAAGAGCTTACAATCAAAGGATAGATGAGGGTATGAGGAGAAGGGCAAAGTTAATAGTGATAAAATCATGTGGCTCTTTAGGTTTGTTTTGCTCCTATTCAAGTAATATAAAGAAAATATTACACTTATGCTGTTCAGAGTCTAAAATGTTTTAATGGTTGCTGCATAGTTATTCAGTTAATTCTGTATTTCAACATCTTCACACTGTACATGATTTTAGCAGTACCCTTGAATGCAGATTATACTGGAAAGAAAAAGCAGCTATTAGACCTCTAAAAACATTCACTTCAAAGCTCAGATCTGTTTAAACTTAAAGCGGGGCATGAAAATTGTCACTTTTGTGAGATGAGGTACTCAGCACATGGTCACAAACTGTTCATCCCAAATGGGCTGAGATTGTTTGAATTAGTGTTTTCTTGGTGGTCAGTCTCTCACATCCAGCTGCCACTAGTCCGAGTCATTAAAATGTTTTTCGGTCATTTGGCTCACATTTATCTCCAAGACCATCTAGATGGCTCTCTACTTGGTCCTTATGGATAGAGTTTGTGAGTGCTTTCATTTTGATACAAATACCTCAGAGAAACAGTGACCTACCCCTTGTGCTGCATTTAATCCTCTCAGCTCTTCTCCTCAATAACCAGATATAAAATGATCATTCTTAAAAGGCTGAATCAATTTCACCACTCTGAAGATAATGTGTTCTCTGTTAAGCCAGGAAGACATCCTGATTATTGTATACCATCTAAAATTAAGGGAAAACATTCCATCCAGAGCCCTGGCATTCACTTAGATGGTAGAGGGCCCAATCCAGCTCCCAATTAGGTCACTGGGAATATTCTCACCAATCTAAATGAGAACTGGAATTGGACCTAAACAACTTACTACTGCTTAACCTACGTGTATATGTTACCTCATCTCAAAGCACTGAACTTTAGTGACCAATGGAATCACATCTCATATATCCATTGTACTCTTTGAAAAGGTGCCCCAAAGAGCAGCAGTCTATGTATCCACAAACCTTGATTTATATTTATCGTATCACAGAAATCTATATAAATAAATAGTTCAAGACAAAATAAAAATAGACAAATACCGTAAATGTGCTTAATAGTCTGAAGATATTGTTCTCCATTAAGTTCAGGGCCAGGACTGTACTAGCAGTTATATATTCACTTTTGTGCAATGCTGGAAAGGAATGTTTTCATTCTACCATATTGACCTAGGTGCAGTTGGTTTTTTTTTTTTTTTTTTGCCTTGCTTACAGCAGGTTCGATTGGGCCTTGTTCATGCATAACATGAGGAGCAGTAGGTCATATGTCACAACTCATTGTTTAACTGAAGATGTTTAGTGCACCTTCTCTCCCACCCACACCCCCACCCTCAGCCCATTCCTGTACCCTACCTCCCACCCAGACACTGCACCCCCAGCCTGGTTTTCTGGCATCCTGCTGCAGCACACTAAATACCTCATTTCGGCCCCACCCCAGAAGAGTTAATTTAGCCCTGAGAGTAAGCCTTGAGCCCCGGTGCTTCTCCCCGCTTCCCTCCCTCTGTGGGGCTAGACTTTGAGGGGAGTGAGGGAAAGTCTTTTTTCCTGCTTCTCAGTTGGAGGCCATATCTGTGAGGGTTCTTCCTCCTTCCCACTTGGGGGCTTCTCAGTTTTTTTGCTTCTCAATTGTGTGTGGACCCTGTCTGATTTTTTTGTGGGTCAGTGTCTACTACTGACCCCAAAAGGATTCCCCACCCCGGCTCAGGATTTCATAAACATTACTGATTAATGCACCAAGCCTGCCAAAGGTTCATAGAAGTAGATCTTTACATCAACCATTTCTACTGCTTGACAGCAGATGACAAAAAAATTGGTGGAGGTAAATAATGATAGGTCAGTTCCACTGCACAATCTGGATCCCTTGGTATGCTGGGAGAATGGCAATGAGCATTCATCATGAATCAGGTAGTTTTGGTCTTAGTATAATGGATTTGCTATTACCGTTAACCTATAAATAATTTTATGTTAGTAATTTGACTCAGTTGCCTTGTAAGAAACTAAATATTCTAATAAAAATATGTTTTGTACATTACTGAAACACACCAACACTGCTAACTAGGTATTCTGTGCTCCTACCTGACTTTTACTTACAACATATGGGTGGGAAAATGTGGAAAACCCAGCTTTTAATTCCCATTGTAAATCCAATCCAAAGCCACAGAGATCCATGAAAAGACTCCTGATATTTCTCATTCTCTAACAAGTGATAATGGTTTCAAAAGTGGTCAAAACAAAACAAAACAAAACAAAACAAAACAACCCTCCCCCCCACAACAACCTGGATTTCACACACATAAAACCAAATAAACAGTAAGAGGTTAGAAGAGGTTAAAAAGAATTTAACTCAAAGAACCAGGTACCTGGAAGGGTTCCTGGTGAGACGTGACTTTTGTTGGCTATTTATTATTTGCACTGTAGTAATGCCTTAGGGCCCCAGTCATAAGCCAGGATTCCACTGTGCTATACGCTGTACAAAAACAGCTCCCTCAGGAGCTTACAATCTAAGTATGAGACAAGGGAGACCTGGATACAATAGACAGAAAGTAGAAGAACAAGATAATGACACGAAGGTGGCCAGCATTAAAAATAAGCTCACTGACTGCCTCGCTACTGTCAAGTTTTTGCAGACACCACAGCAGAGGAATTTTCAAGGGGGATTCGAAGGAGGACCATATCGTGGCTTGGAAAGCATTTACAGAGAGTACCTCCTGTACAAGAGGAGTTCCATGGGAGAAAGGATGTTTGTTTTAAAATGCAACAAATGGGCAGAGCAAAGGTCAGAATCAACACCTCACTACAGTTGTGGCGGACAAGGAAAAGCCAGGGGAAGGCTGCGCAAACAGGAGTGAGGTTGTTACAATAAAAAATCTAAGAAAATTATCAGGAAGGTTTTCATAATCCAGCATAAAATGACAAACTGTTTAAACAAAACTGGCAATTGACCTAAGATCCAAGTGTTGCCATGAATGGTATAGAGCTGAAAATGGAGGTTTGCCTGTTTGCTTTTCAGATAAATACATCGTGGTGCTTGTCTGCTGCTCTAAACAGAATCAAAGCATACTTTCTTTGAGGGTCAGGGGCCAGTAACTATCTACTTGTTTTCAGATGTCACCAGTAGACAATAGATATTTTGCCATACAAGACACAGACTTCAAAAAAAACCTGTACTCTTTCCCCAGCGCAAAGCTCTCTACACCATTACACTCTTTGTTCTGGGGGCAAGTGGGATAGAAGTGATATGAAGGGCTGCTTTTCACACTTGGGAAGAAACACTGACAGATGCCGTATGTGCCGATTCTGTGATTGCTCCAGCCCTGAAGCAGCCGCAGGAAAAAACATGGGTGCTTAGTACCCACCAGCCACAGTTCTTCAGGGGCATTGCCAATCAGCTGACCAGGATTGCCTCAAACAGATGTTTGGTGGCTCAAGGAGGTGTATGGGGGAGGATGGAGAGCAGTGAATGATGGGCGGAGGCCTTGAGGATGGGGTGAAATGGGGGCAGGAAGAGGCAGAGCAAGGTGGGGCCTTGGAGGAAGGGGAGGAGGAGCATCCTTGGAGAAATGCAAAAGTCAGTGTCGATGACAGATGCAGAAGGGCCAACGGGAGCCCAATATGCACAGTACCTCTACAGTTGTGTTTGCAAGAGGCCTGGGGTGCAGGCTGCTGAGAGGCTTACTAACGGGAATTAGAATGTGCACAAATTGTGGAGCTGAGCTCCAGATGGCCCATTCCATTGAAGCAGGAAAGGGCTGGGAGCTGGTCAAGGGAAAGGCCAGTGAGTCTGTGAATTGCAAAGAACCCTCAGTTGCAAAGCCCATGTTGGGGAAACTGTAATGGAGCATGATGCTACTCAAAGTCACAAGCTGTGGACCAGCTGTCTGGGTGCATTTTGCTCTGACTCTGGCTCAGAAAGAGAGAATTCTATATTCCCCATAGCTACAATAGGTTCCCTCACTAATGCAAAGCCCAGTCATTTAAAATCTCACTGACAGGCCCGCCAACAGGGGGGCAAAGGGACAGTAACCCTGGGGCCCAGTGATTCAAAAAGGCCCAGAGCTCCCGGACACCACTTCTGCAGGAGTGGCGGTGGCTAGTGCCCCGACCCTTTAAACGTCTGCTAGAGTGCCATGTGGCATGCCCCAGGCAGATCGCGGGGATGGCTTGGTAGCGGAGGTCAGGGGAGTGTGGTGCGTTCCAGGTGGTGCTAAGGGCTGGTTCCCCCCGACACGCCCTTTCCACCTGAGGCTCCACCCCTTCTGGGAGAGCGGAATTGCCCCCCCACTTTTCCCAATGGCCTCTCAAGTCTGTCACCTCCCTGCTCACTGAAGGATGCCAATTTAATCACTGTTTGAGGATTAAGAAATTCACTGCCACCGGCTGAAAAAACTCCCGTCCTAACCCATAACAATCAAAACGGAATAGAAGCATTGCCTTTCACAGCCACACCAGATCATGAAAACGACTTCAGGGAGCAGGAACGGGGCTGCAGCCCCTATCTACAACCCAGGCCCTGCCCTCCCACCCCCAGGCTGCTCCTGCTCACTACTTCTTGTCAAGGCCCCATTTCCCAGCCTATTTCTGCACCCCAGCTGTCACCCAGAGCCCGCGCTCCCACCCCACTCTCCAGCAGCCCCTTCCTGGTCATTGAACCCCTCATTTGTGACCCACGCCAAAGCCTAGGGGGCCCCCACTAAATCTGTTAGCCCTAAGCCCCCAGAAGAATTAATCCAGCCCTATTCACAGCTATCGCATACTGCTTAGTAGCATGTTAAGCCAGGAACTGAACGATTGGAATCAGCATTTGAGTCAGGATTAGATATAAAAGGAATGTATCAATTTACCAACCCCCATGGTGGGAGGGGTTGCCTGTTAGAACATTTTCTTCCTCAAAAGAAGCATGACTAATGCATCGGAGAGGAAAAACAAAGAACAGAAGGCAACCCCACACTTTTACAACAGGGGCATTGTGTTGTGGTTAATGACTAACACTAAAAAGTGTCTAGAAAAGCTGAAGCAGTAAGCAAAAGGGAAATTGAAGCACACCCCATTCGCAGTTATGAAATCTCTCACTGGTATCTTTGGCAAGGATGCTTAGCTGAAAAGGGCTGGTAAATGAAGACGGTGACAGCAGCAAACAAAACATGGCAGTGATTGAGTTACCATGTAATTGGAATGCCCTTGAGCCACTGTGGCACAACCAAAAATGACCACCAACTGCAGGGGAATAACTCCATCGTGCCTAACGTGAAAACTCAAAGGGAGTTGGCATCAAGAGAAAGCTGTGATGACATGATGTATATTAGCCCCCATAGCTAGATCAAATTATGTGTGCAGTCTAAGAGTAGCCTGGTGTCTGTAGGTGGCATTTTGCAAAGGATAAGCCCTTTAAAGAAATTATAAGCACAAAAGGGAAGCAATGACAAAATAATTAATATCAAACACATGGGAGCTTTTACCAAGTAAGGACTGAGCAAAATCCCCAATCTTTGTCCCACTGGGTATCAACACAGATGTAAATGGTACACACCAACAGCAGCCTTTTCTATTTGCCATCCTAACCATGATCTTTTCCCACAATCTGGTTGGAATAACGGAGACAAATGCTGCTCTGCAAACACTTCCATGAATACAGTCTGACTGCTGTGATCACCATTAAAATGGCAGAGTCCACCAAGCAGTGCAGTCTGACATACTCTAGTTCCCTGCAATTAAAACAGGAAGTAATTTTGGTATTTGTGGGTAAATATTTACTTTTCAGTGGTGATCTTTGTATCCCTCTTTCTTAATGAGCCTCTGATTATTCTTTCAGAGATCCCCTTCCCTATCTCGTCTCAAATGTAAAGGGATCATCCAAATATAAGGCTTTATTTTGCAAGGAAAAAAGGATAATGCCGCAGGAATACCCTTTGTTTTTAGCAACACAAATCTGGACAAAGTAAAAAGATAATTACATAGTGCACTAACATTAATTGAAAGACATATTTATTGCACACAGGGCAGGGCAACACATCACTGGGTGACTAGTCACGGTCAATCCAGCTAGACTTCTCAATACATAGAGCATTTTGTGCCTCAGACACACCCCCA
The DNA here is from genome assembly GCA_019425775.1 of Rafetus swinhoei. Taxonomy (NCBI): domain Eukaryota; kingdom Metazoa; phylum Chordata; order Testudines; family Trionychidae; genus Rafetus; species Rafetus swinhoei. The sequence goes on along the minus strand of CM033428.1, from coordinate 33,351,162 downwards.
CACACCATTTCCTTGCTGTCCTTACATCCCTTACCTACTTCATCTTATTTGGCAGAGCACCTTCTAAGTTAGGGCTAGAAATACCTCCTCGCTACTGGGAGGATAATTTCATTGCCATAATCTCCTTCACAAGACTGTTGAAAACTGTAGGATAAAAGGGGAACTGTGGTGATCTACCTACTAATTAGTTGCTCTTATTAAGAAGAGTAAGATAATTGATTCTAGGATGCACTACCCCTTATTAAGACCTAATTAAGCTGTATATCAAAGACTAATTAAATGGCATTATTCCATCTCACTGATGAGTTTTGATGCTTGATGAATAGATTTGTGTGGAAGATAAACACATTGGCATAGATTTCTAAGCCAGACAAATAAATATAGAATAAGAAGCTGAGTAAAAGGAATTTTGGATTAGCTAAACCTAACATACTTATTGGAATTTTGTCAGTGTGAAGTGCATAAAACAAGATATTTAAATACTAGTTCAGCTTTGTGGGGGAGGGAAGGTACAAATGCATGTGTTCTGTCTGTAAAGTGCATATTTAAACACATTGGCATCAAGAACTGGGTTTGTGAAAACGGGGTGCATTTTTATAGCACATTTCTCTGTTTATTCTGAAGATCAGTGCAGCTCTTATTATTTGAGATTCCACTGATAAGAGATGCTATTTAGTTGTGCTATTTCTAGAAAACATAAGAAAGCAAAATAGTTGTCCCCGCCTTTCATGTAAAGGATTCTTCATTATTTAAGTAGTGTGTGGAACCCCAATTTTAGTCATTAGTGAATAGGAATAAGGTGAAGGAACTACATGTCTCTGGCTCTTCAAATGAGTCTACAGACTGAGGTAAACACAACACACAGGGAAACAGAATTTGCTTTTTAGAAAAAAATATTGTGGGAATTGAGATTATTAATAAGGCTTGTGTTTTTGACACTTCATTCTCCACTTCAATGAACTCACTCACCGTAAACTAAATCTTTAACAATCCAGTTGTTTGTTTGATAAAGAGAGCCTTATACTAAAATTTCCATGTGCAATGTAAATCAATTCATAGCTATAATCCCATCAGCCCCAACCCACATTGCCAATACTGTGTCTTCAGGATTGTATTACTCTGGCAACACAAACTCATCATTCTGTGTTATCTATGAGGTCATGACCCCACAGATTATGGTGGGTTCTCTTTCAAATTCCCCAGTGCGCCATAATGCAATGTCTTTTGGATAAATCACAAGATAGACACAGAAAGTAATGATTTCTCTATACCTCTAGGATGTATTTGATTGTCTCTAATAGTTACTTTCACCAGCAGTATGATAATTTGCAAACAATAACATCAGTCATATGTCACTTTTGTACTCATTACTGGCCAAGGTATAACCCTCTAGATCCAATAATCTATACTTTTCAACATCTAAATTAAATGTCATTCTGCGCTAACTGTAGGATATTCATCTGCAACTGAACTTTTGCAGGTATAAGATATGTTATAAATTATCTGAGGGACATTTACCCTTGAATTCTTTTTTGCATTAATACAAATAGACATGTCAGAACTGCAAAAACAACCAATAAAATTTGTGCAAACAAGGAACTAAAATATCTGTAACAGAAATATGAGCAAACTATTTAGTAAGCAATTGTTACAGAATGCAGTCACGCCAAAAAGGTTGCTGCCATTCTGTGCCATTTGCTACATATAGAAGAGGACAATTTCTATTTGTGTGTATTCACTTGGTGGGAAAGATAATGTTTGGCATAGTCTGGAAATTCCTATTGAATATTCAAATGGTACTACAGAAAAAAATTAACTTTTTGAAAAACTTTGTAAACAATGTGATATGGTATATGGACCTGTCATTGCACAACAAGGAGTTAGACAGTTTCTCTGGGCTCAGGCAGCTCCACCCTGCCAAACTGGCAGTGCAAGCACAGCCTGGAGGAGGAGCTCAAAAGGGGAGCAGAGCAGCTTGCTTGTGGCAGACCAGGGAAGAGAAGGGATTACTGAAGGCAGGAACTTCTCCCAGATGACTTCTCCTTAATGGTGCCTCCCTCCCAAATTCTGAAGCAACCGGAGAGGGAATCATTCCCCTTTCTTTCCTATTTCCTCTATTTATTTGCATTAATTCCACTTCCTTTTGTTCATAGACAGCCCTGGAAGGGAAAAGACTTTAAAGTCAGAGGGGGAGAGCTGCTATGTCATGTCTGCTCACAAGGAGTTGCTAGCTAGGAATTCTTTCACAACTGAAAAAAAAAAGAACATTATCCAAAGTGTTGTTTTTAAGATATGTATTTTCCCAACTTTTTAAGTATCATAAAGATAACGAATGGAAACAAGAACCTGTGTGTAAACATCTACCCCACCACTAAAGCTGCCATGCTACTGGAATTGTTGTTTTCAAGGGAGTGGCAGCCTTGTTGCTCTCAGGATATGAGAAAGAGAAAGCGAGTGACCTGAAAAAGAGCAGTGTGTAAGGTGAGTGCTTGCTTTTTTCACCAATAGAAGTTGGCCCAGTAAAAGATATTACTGTGACTCTGGGAGCCCTTCAATCTAACAGGTAGAGGAACCCCCATACTGTAACTCACATTAGGCCTGACACACTCATTACCTCACCACACTGGCTGTCATAAAATACCTCTCAAAGACATCATGTAAGGAATCATATGTAAACTGGTGGTATATTGGTCCTGAAAATCATTGTGTGATGTGTGCATGGGTTGTGTACAAAAAAATGTTGTAGATGTGTTCTGAAAATACGTTCTTAAAACATGTTTAGGAGGCAATGTATAACCTTGGCCCATTCTAAACAAAGGAGGATATTTACCTGAATGGCTGGTAGGCAGAGGGCAATGACAGTACACTTACATATGAGGTACACAAAGTCATCAGATAAACAGGGGAAAAGGCAGTTTAGCAGTGATGCTGGGAAGACAGAATCTACACCCCATAAAGCCATCTTAGCTCTCCAGGCAAAAAGCAATGGCCATTTTGGATAGTAATAGGGTAGCAAAAAGGCCTTTCAGTTATCCATCACTGAGGTGATATAAGCTACAGCACCCTTCAAGTCTATGAAAATTGTATCCCCCTACTCTGGAGAGTGAGGCGTGCAGTAACTTGATGTAAATAAGGAAACTGTTAGACAAAGATTGTGACTTGCCAAAAAAGCTTTAATCGCTAGAAAGAGTGCTTTGTTGCCTTCTGTGTAACTATAGCTTTCTCTTTTGTTCTTCATGTAAATCTCTCTTCTTTGTTAATAAACTCATTCTTGTTTTACTATGAAACCATCTCAATGCTGTGTATTAAAATAAAGTGTGAGTTTTTAGAAGACTTGACTCAGGCTGATAAGTCTCAGAGAGGTAGCTGTGTTAGGCTATGTCTAGACTGAATCAAGCACATCAAAATTGCTAATGAAGCAGGGATTTAAATATCCCGCGCTTCATTAGCATAAACATGGCCGCTGCTTTTTTTTTAAATGGAGCTTTTTCGAAAAAAACTGGCAGTCTAGACACGGAGCTGTCAAAAATAAACCCTTTTTTGACAGATCCTGTATTCCTCAAAAAATGAGGTTTACAGGATCTGTCGAAAAAGGGTTTATTTTTGACAGATCCATGTCTACACTGCCGGTTTTTTTTTTCGAAAAAGCGCTGTTTTGAAAAAAAGCGGTGGCCATGTTTATGCTAATGAAGTGTGGGATATTTAAATCCCTGCTTCATTAGCAATTTCGACATGCCTAATCTGCATCTCTCTGTTGACAGAGAGGTGTAGTCTAGACACAGCCTTAGTCTGTAACTTCTCAAGCTCATTTGAGGAAGTGGGTTTTGCCCACAAAAGCTCATGATACTCTTTCACTCTCTCTTTCTATTTGTTAGTCTCTAAGGGCATGTCTACACTGGGGAGTTATTTTGAAATAACTCCCCTTATTTTGAAATAGAAAGGTGAGTGTTCACACTACCACGCTTGTTATTTTGAAATAATGGGCTTGTTATTTTGAAATAATAACTCCTGCTTGTGAAGAGGAATAGTTATTAGAAATAGTTATTTTGGGACTTATTTCAAAATAACTTATTTTGAAATAACCTGGTAATGTAGACACAGCGTAAGGTGCCACAGGACTACTGGTTTTTAACAGGCTGACATGAGCTCTTTGGAACTCTTTGGAGACAGTAAACTTAATTTCTGTAAGAGTCCAGTGAGAGGGTCTGGACACTGCAAGAAGATGTTGCTGGGGAACTGGGGTTTACTGGTTGCTACTTGCAAGGTAAGGTTGAGACTGGCAGAGTCATGAAGAATTTACTGGCAAGGCAGAGTCATGCTACTATGTCAGGGAACTGACACACAGCTTGGCAGCAGCAAAGCTCCCACTCTTGTGAGGACAGCATGGTTTATAGTTCTGAGCATGACATCACAATTGCCTCACCACTTTGCCTCACTAATGCTACTGGGATACATTTTGATTCCTACCCTTTCCATCCCATGGAACCAGAGAGTAGCAAATGTGGAACGGTTACTCCAACACTGGCTGAAGAAAGCTCTCTCTGAACATTCTCCTCTGTACTCTGTCTTTGTGGATCTCTTCTCCAAATGTCCCACCCATGACAGCTTGCAGGAAGCCCCACCCACCTGGTTTCTGCCTGTTGCATGGGTTGAAACAATCCTGCCCCAACACTTTACCCCATTATGGCTTCTGCAGGCAGTTTCTCAGCACCATCAGTGACAAAGGTCTCGTATATTCAGGTTTTGCTAGCATGCTAATAGTTACTCCAAGTTTTAATATTCAAGTCACTACTAGGATAGGTTAAGTATTTTAGCAGTCCCCAGACTGCCCATTTGGTTAGAGTTAGAGGCCTTATTAAAAGGTTACAAAATATTTTTGTAGGAAAGGAGGCACTTTGGAACACCATGCTAATGTGATGGCCCCAGTCCCTACCAGAATACATTATCATGTTCTGTTTCTGTGACTGAATCAGGAGAGACTCAAGTTTAGGAGAAAAGTGGGGCAGCAAAGACAGTCTGATCCTCCAAATCATCAGTGAAGCTGTCCATGGGAGAATGGATGGAAATAGGGTCAGAGTTGAGTACAAGAGCAGTCTTCCATTGCAGGCTCCCCTTACACTTGTGCTAGAGGGAGTTGATAGGACTGGTACACAAAAGACCTGGAGGGTAAGGAGAATGACTCTTTCACTCAACATTTCATTACAGGCATTAGATGAAAAGGTTATTTGCATAGAGTGAATTAAACACTATGGCCATGTCTACACTGCTGGGTTTTTTTTTCTGCAGAAGATATGCAAATCTCACTCTCATTTTGCCGATCCTTTTTGTGGAAGAGGTTTTGCCTCTAAAAAGCCCCATGTAGATGGGGCCATTTGTCAGAAAAAAACCCTTTTTCGCAAGATCCTTTATTCCTCAAAAAATGAGGTTCACGGGATCTTGCGAAAATGGGTTTTTTTCCCTGACAAATGGCCCCTTCTGCATGGGGCTTTTTAGCAGCAAAACCTCTTCCGGAAAAAGGTTCGGCAGAAGATATGTAAATGACAGCGTGATTTGCATATCTTCTGCCAAAAAAAATGGCAGTGTAGACATAGCCTATTTAGATATCTGGTCTGATATCATCTTAATGGGCAAGACTTGCACGCAAAGACATCAAAATAATTTGTTTTCGCTCTGCTGTGTACGTATATAAATAGAACAAGTTGACAAGCTTGAATGTTCCAGTTATAGCAGTTAATCTACGTGCCCCTCAATAACACAATTAAACCATGTATCACACTAAAAGGATTACTTAGTAATGGCAGAACTTTCTAATTGGCAAGCTCAGTAATGCACTGGAATTGTGATGCTATGTTAGAGACCCAACATCGGGTTTCTACGCTTTTTTTCTCCAAGCATAAATAGGAAGGTGTAGTTTAGTCCTCTTCTCATTTCCCGTCTTGAACTGTGCACGTTGCTGTCTTGCTAGCACTGATGGACATTTTTATTCTCTTGTATGTGTTTTACCCCCCAGTGATAATCCTAGTTTTGTATTTACACAATTGATTCTTTTGTGTATTTTCTTACAAAACAATCTTAGCAGCAGGGAAAGCTTGCTCCTAAAGGGGGAAAATAAATTATTTCAGTTCTACAGACACAAATGAAAAGGGAATTTGGGATTAATATACATTGAGGTCACTGTTCCAGGAATAGAATTGTTTGCCCTAGGTGGAGCTTCCTCAATTCCTGGGTATGGGTTTCAGCTAACCCATTCTTTTTGCACAACCAGATAATTCTGCTGGCTAGTTCATGGGTCATGCAGAACCATGGCCCAACCCCTCTGTGACTCTTTTTGCAGGAGTAGAGACACATTACCCACAGCTGCAGTTCAAACTGGAGCTTACGAAGGAGGCGTAAGGTTGAGCATCAAAATCTCCTATGATTATTCTCATCTTCAATTCTGCCCCTACATAAGGGCTGGGCAGAATCTGGCTCTTGGGAAGTGAAAACCATGTTCCAATAGGCTACAAACACAAACTGAAAACCACAAAACCATCTCTGGTTTGCAAAATCAACACAAACTCAGATGTGGTTCTCATTTGTACCGGAAGTGAATGGGTTACATTGGTGTATAGGAGAGAGGCAGAGCCCACTGTTCTATTTCATGTTCACTGACAAAAACTTTGTTAATGCAGAGTTCAGGTTGCCTGGTAATATCACGTAATATCAGGTAATATTGCCTGGTAATATCTTTCAGAGCATCAACTTCAACAAAATTCAAACCTCGGAAAACCAGGAAATACTGGTGAAGGTATACACCAACACAAACTTAACTCTGCCTCCTCTGTGAGCACTGACCCAATATGCCCATAACATACATTCTCACATTCTGCCCTTGCAAATACTGCACAATACTCAGGGTGCAGGGAACATGACAATAGGAGTAGAGTTCAATGCCTTCTTTTTGCTCAGACAAACTTTATTACCTTGGGGTATGTCTACACAGCAAAGTTATTTCGAAATAACAGCCGTTATTTTGAAATAACTTTCCTAGCATCTACACAAGCCAACTGCTATTTCGAAATTAATTTGAAATAGCGGAGGGCTTATTTCGAAATTCGTAAACCTCATTCCATGAGGAATAGCGCCAATTTTGAAATTGCTATTTCGAAATAAGCACTGTGTAGATGCTTATTTCCAAATAGAGGGCATCCAACTTTTCCCAGGGTGCCCTGTTGGCTGCCCTGGCCACAAGCTAACTTCTGACCTGATGCCCTGCCAGAACCAGTTCCGGCTGGCCTTAAATGCAATTCAGCATCCAATCAGTGTGGACGCACTATTTCAAAATAGCAAAAAGCTATTTCAAAATGCATTTTGTGTGTAGAGGCGTTATTTCGAAATAAGATATTTCAAAATAACTATTTTGAAATTAGATATTTTGAAATAATGCTGTAGTGTAGACATACCCTTGGTGAGCTGTGCAAAAAGAAGCTGCTTATACCTGTTCTACAATCACACACTGAGCCTATTCCCCCAAAACAACTCCACATTTGCTAAATTTTGCTATCCCTTCACCCTCCTTTATCAGCATTTCAGTCTTACCGATAAGATTCTTTCTAACTCTACCCTTTCACTTACGTGTCACTGAACCCACAGACCACTTTGATAGTCCACTTCACTGCTGACAGGCTCCACGGCAAGAAGATTTCGGTGTAAGGTACTGACAATTTACAAAGCCAGTGCCGAAATTAGGTATATTGGATCCCTCCTGGTGCACATACACTGCTTTCGTTTGGCACACCCAAAGAATCTGGATCACCTCACATCATGCTGACAGCTCTCTATGTTCCTCAAACTAATCCCTCCACCTTTCAAAATAGCTACCTTTACTACAGTGCAAGCAACTGGCATTTTCCTAGTTTTCAGAGGTTTGAGTTTTGTTCAACTTGATGTTATGGAAAGACATGAGAGACCACCAGGCAACCTTATCTCTGTGTTAATGAAATTTGTCTGTGAATCTAGTAATTATCATTCTGCATTAAATTTTTTGCTTTAGATATCATGAGATTGGAGAGATGATGAGACAAGGAAAAATAAGTACATGGAAAATGGAGATGTTGATAATTTTTTTAAATGCATTTAACTTAAATTGCAAATTCCACTTTACATTATCTTTAAAGAAAATGTCCATGTAAAATTGATATTTTAGCATGCACACGTCTGATGTATATTAAATCATCTTTTGAATCATAGTGAATACTTATGTGTGATAATTATTCTTTTTTGAGTGATAGATCTAACATGCTTTTTGTGTCTGAAGTATTTTGTATTTCATTTTTTATTTTTTAAAAAGGAACTGTGTTTTAAGGAGTTGATGAAGCTTTTATGTATGACACTTTTACTCCCAGCTCCGTTTGTACTGTTCATTTTCCTGCTTAGTGCAACATAATAACCGATTTGTTTTATGTATTCAATTTAGTAATGCAAGCAAGGTTGCAAAGGTCATAAAACATTATGCTGATTCTATAAAATCCAAACAAAAAACACCCATTGAAATCCCTTTCATCACATACAAAAACTCTAGGGCAATTCACAATGCTAACATACTAAACATAAATCTAGGAGTTCATCTAACTATCTAGGACCACAACAAGCAAAGGAGCCTATGGTGACACTACAACTCATTGCTATCCATCTCCTGTAAGAAGCAAGCTGAATTTTCAAATGAATTAAAAATGTACTGGAACCTAACAGTGTGAACATCTCAACATGTGTGCAATGTTTCATTTTGATCTTCAAGGGATTAGCCCTTTAGCTGAAAAAAATCTAAGTAAACAAACATTTGTGAAGACCAGTGAACAATGAACAGTAATAAACTAGCTATAATTAGAAATAAAGGCCTTAAAATAACTGTATCCTCTTGAGACAGCATTGGTTGAATCCTTGCTGCATTCTGGAAATAGTAGGATAATTTTTTTCCACGGTAACTAAAATGGTAATTAAAAGCTGATTTATGATCAAAGACAACCTCAAGGTTATAAACATAAGAATTTGGCTGTGAAGTCGTCACATCAAAACCATTTGAAAGGTTCTGCCCTCGTCACAAGGTGGTAAGAGGGAAGAAGCCAAGGAGAAATCAGATTTTTTTCATCTGTTGAAAGGGCTAAATATGAGAAAAGATTAAATACAATTGTAATTAGTTAGTTTTGAGAGAAAGACAATTAATAAGGTACTTGACTGAAGTGTTTAAGTGTAGTCAGCTGAGGCATATTTTAAAATTAAGCTAAATTATCTATTTACGGTAGCTGAAAGACCAGAACTCTACAGAGCAAACAATGGATATCACCATTTGCCAACACGTACGACGATGTTAACATAATTCTTTCTTCTCTCGATGATAGCAACTTTGCCACAAGTATAAGGAAAAACAGATACTGATGCTGTTGGAACTGCAGTTGCTGACTTCTAAATATGTTTACAGCCATTTTAAACAGTTTTATTTTACAGTGTCTTGAAACACTTCAGTGGGGGAAGGGAGGAGGTACTTTATGTAATTATTGAGATTAAAAAAAATTAAATGAGGTTGTAAAAAACAGTGCATCTCAACCCATTCCACAGATCACAAACCCAAGTCTTCTTCTGGTCCTCTACCTCTATCTGACTCAGAGCTTTCTGCATGGGAAGCTGGAGTGTTAATCTACAGCACAGTAGCGGGTTGTGCACTAAGCGGGTTGGAGCCTGATGCCATATAGTAAATGTTCTGTAGTATGCTCTGACATATGGCATTAGGTCCAAGTGCACAGTGGAATTTTAGTGAGCAGCAGCAGGCTCCGCAGGCTCACTTTATTGCAGAGCAGGCTGGTGTGCTTTAAATTGACAGCTTACTTTGCTGTGGATTAAGTAATCATATAAACAACCTCCATGGGAAGGAGATCCTGATAACTATGGAGTTAGTACTCTATAATGAAGTGCATCACAAAGTGCATTTTGAAACCTATTTAACTAGACTTAATTTGGTTTAAACACACCTGCACACTCCTACCATAAGAGGCTATTAAGGCCACAGTCCTACAATAAGCTCTCCACTGGTAGATCTCTGTACCTATGGAGAACTCAATATAAGAGCAGGTATCTTTGATAACACAGAACCCATTCTCTTCTAAGAAAAATCTCCACTATGAAGATCAATTTCAAACACTACCAAACATACTACATAGACCCTACCACAAAAAGAATACCCTCCCCAAAGTAAAATAAAACAAAAAACTTACACTAAAAAGAACATTAAAATTGTAACGTCAAACACTCAACAGATTGGAATTGCCCGATTTAAGGTCATCTGTGAAACTTAATTTGCCCTTCCCCCCATGTATAAACAGTATGATACAGAATTTAACTATATGATTATATAGGGTTTTTTTGTTTGTTTTTTTACTATTTCTTGGAAATAAACAAACATGGAGGTCTAAAATAGATTATGTCAGGCAACCGTAACTATGGGGTCCATTTCTGTGATGTCTATTATTCTGAAAATCATATTTTCACAGATATAAGTATAAGAATTCCTCACGGCAAGTTGTGTCAACATTCTATACATAATTTTCTAAATCTGTGTATTATTCAATAAGATAAAAGACAGAAGGATATAAACATTCAGAAAAAAAAATCTTTGGAATAATTTTCTCCTTTGAGATTACTTCCAAATAAATTATATATGTGATAATTATTATATATTTTGTATATACATATTGGTCTAGATTCTTTAGTCTACTAAGTCTTCTTTGTGTCCCATATGAGCTTTTGAATGGAGAGTGATGGTCAATAGCTTGAGTTTAGTGAATTTAACATACGGTAGAATCAGTGTTGGCGTCGATGTCAGCTGGCCTCTCTTCTCCCAAGTTAAGGAGCAGGCGAGGAATGTGTCAGAGGTGTCCCGGGGCAGAGTGTGGGTAAGAAAGTGAAGGCAGGAGACATGCCAAAGTGAAGCTATGGCCACGATGGACCTTCCCCCAGGGGTGCAATGTTGGGCTGCTTCTGTGCAACATGTATTGGGACCAAGCAACTATGAATCAGGTAAGAACCATATTTTCAATGTAATGGAGACACAGGGCTATAACATATCACATCAGACAATAGTACATCCTTTGGGTTTGTGTGATTTTTTATATTGGTATCTGTGAGGCACTCATTTGTTTTCAATAGATTTATTGGTTAAAATCTGATGAATCAAAATGACCATCCCTAGATGAACTTTAGTCTTCAAACCAATGCCCTCAAACAAAGTGATTTGCTCATTGAAATAATTGATAATTTTTTGTTAGTAAATCATTACTGGTGCCCTTTCTGTGGCCTATGATACAAATATACGCTTTCAAATTGTTTTTCCCCTCTTGTAATTAGCAGTGCATAATTAATGAGCACACCAAATCTCAATATTATAGCTGAAAAGGGCACAAGGGGATATGAAACCTGATAAAAAAGAATAGTGACCTTTCAATGGCTGCTGATAAAAAAGTAAAAAATCAGATTATGATTTTTTGTTCACGTACTCTACTGCCCACAATGAAAGAGCATACCAGATTTCAGGATCCTACATCAATGTGAATATGAAAATGAATTGCCAGCCAGACTGCAGAATAATCATCTGATACATCAAGATGCCGGAGATCTGTCATCAGTAGTTCTAATCCTATAGCTTTCTAGGATGCTGCAAACTTTTATTTTCCCGCATGAAAATGAGTTGATTTTGTTTCTAGCAGTTTGTAGTGAATGTCCAACATTTCTTAATTCCTATTCTTTTCAATCATTTCAAAACCTTTTTTTTAAATTTGTAGCACTGCATTTTGTTGTATCCTGCCTTTGTCACCACTCAGAAACTGTATTAAAGTTGCATTTGATACCTGGATAGGAACCAGGTATTTTGTCTCCTGGAGTATTCAGCAATTTCATTTTTTCCTGTTCCAAAAATACCACCAAATCCCACTCAAAATTTCTTGGCAGACAAAATAAAAAACAAACAAAAAAATCTAATTTAATCTCTTTTAAAACAATTAGGGTACATCTACACTACAGCGTTATTTTGAAATATCTAATTTTGAAATAGTTATTTCGAAATAAGATATTTCGAAATAACACGTCTACACACAAAATGCATTTCGAAATAGCATTTGGCTATTTCAAAATAGCGCATCCACACTGAGTGGACACTGAATCGTATTTAAGGCCATCCGGAACCAGTTTCGGCAGGGCATCAGGTCAGAAGTTACTTTGTGTTGCTGCTGCCTGAGGCTATCTGAGGCCTGTGCTTAAAGGGACCTCCCCTGGACAGCAGGTTCTCAGCTTTCCCTGCTTGCTTGCCTACCTCGAAGCAAGTTTTTCTCTGCGTGCTCTGGTTGCCCTCACTCGGGAAACCACAGCACTCTGCAATATGGAGCCAGAGCTGCCCCTGGGCACTCTGGTGCTTCTCTTGGATGCGTTGCTGCGAGCCTGGCTGCACTTTCTGCAGGCTGCCATCTGGGAGGTCCATTGGGGGGCTGTCAGTATCCAGGAGGCCCTGTGGGAGAGCTTCTACCATGAGGAACACTAACAGTCTCCCTGGTGTGCCCCACTGGGGGCTTGTGCCTCATTCCTCCCTCACGTCCTTCCACTTACTCCTCTCTAACCCCCCTTCCTGATGTAAAAAAAAAATACACATATTTTCATGAACACAAACTCTCTTTATTTAACAAAACTAGGGGGGGAGGGAATGAAACTCTGATGAGACTGGGGAAAGGAGGCGGGAGAAGGGAGGAGAGAGGGTGGGAGAGGGGAGGAGGAAACCTGGGAGGAGGGAGCTGGTAGGGGGAAGCAAGGGAAACAAGTGGGAGGGGGAGAAGGAGTGGGAGGAGGAGCAGTAGCTGGGGAGACAGCAAGCACTGGAGTGGCAGGAGGCAGCAATCTCTGCACCAGAGTCTGCAGGTGCTGGCAGATGGCACGGCCCTGGGCAAGCTGCTACCGCTGGAGCTGCAGGTCTTCTTGCACCCAGTGCTGGAGGGTGCAGTGCAGGGCTCGCAGTGCCCCCAGGTGCTGTTGTTGGTACCCCTCCACTGCACGGGTGGTCCTGTGGAGCCCTCGGGTGCGGGAGCATGTCCCGGGTGGTGTGGTGCACCCTGCACGCGCAGCTGGTGCGGCTGTGGAGAAACAAGAGAAGTGGTCAGTTATCCCTGGGGTCACAGTGGGTGAAGCCAAGCCCCCCTCTGCAAGGTGAGGATGACCATTCCCTGCACCATCAGAGCCGATGTGCTTGCACGGAGGCCATGTTCGGAATGTCCTGCTATCCCCGGGAGTGGGAGCTGCCCTGAGACCGCACCCATGTCACTGTGCTGTATATAGTGTGTGTGTGTGTGGCAGGGGAGATGTCCCCTGCCTCTGTGTAGAGTGGCCTTGTGGAGGGAGGGCATCCTGCTGTGTCCCACCCCAGAGTCAGGAGAATGTCATGCCTCTTCACACACATGTGTGGCTAACAGGGTAAAGCCCCTGTGTGGCAACCAGCTGGGGCCACATGCCCAGGGGTGGCATGGCACATGCTAGCACATGCACAGGTTGTTGCGTGATCCGTGGACAGCAAGGCCCACATGCACAGTCCCTGGTTTCCATCCCCTCCTCCCCCCTGCATAAGGGGACAGTGATGGCATTCACCTGTTGTTGCCTCCCTGGCCTCAGATGACACCGGCGTCAGGTCTGCTGGGGTGGCTCGGGGGTCCTGGCTGCTCAACACGCTCCATCTGGTCTGCTGTGGCTCCTGGCTCTCCTCCTCCTCCTTGATGCCCTCTGCCCCAGGGTTGACAACCACCTGGGGGGCACGGACCGTCCGGCCCCCCCCCCCGCAGGATGCAGTCCAGGGCAGTTGAAATAGGTGTGTGTGCTCCTGGTTGGGAGCTGCCCCCTGTGGCCCTGGCATATGCCTGCTGAAGCTCTTTTATTTTCATCTGCACCTGCTCCTGGGTGCGCATGTGGCCTTTGCAGGCCATGCTGGCAGCTATCCTGCCATAGACAGCCGTATTCCTCCATCTAGTGCGGAGATCATGGACGTTGGAGGATTCCCCCCAAACCTCAATGAGGTCCATGATCTCTGCACTGGACCAGGAAGGCACCCGCCTTTTCCAGCCCCTGACAGGCTCCTGGGATCTGGCAGACTGCTCCGGGGGAGTGGTGGAGGGCTGGCTGCCGGTGGCTTGCTGGCTCATATTGGGGCCACTGGGTCAAGGGCAGGACAGACTGTTTGTTGGGCTGGCGGGCTTGGAGCTGGCACAGGCACTGTGGCCAGACTCTACCCCTTTAAGGGCTCTGGGGAGGGGGGGAGGGAAAGTAGTTTTCTTGGTTGTGGCCAGAGTGGCCACCAGGGCACCCTGGGAAGGGCTGGAGGCCCTCTATTTCGAAATAAGCATCTACACAGCGCTTATTTCGAAATAGCAATTTCGAAATTGGTGTTATTCCTCGTGGAATGAGGTTTACCAATTTCAAAATAAGCCCTCCTCTATTTCAAATTAATTTTGAAATAGCGGTTGGCTTGTGTAGATGCTAGTAAAGTTATTTCGAAATAATGGCTGTTATTTCGAAATAACTTTGCTGTGTAGACATACCCTCTGTTCTAATTTTACTTTTTAATATAGAATACATTGACAATTGAAACAAAACTCATGTTGAAGTTGAAAATTACAACATTCCATTCCAAAAAGGTCAAAATACATTTTTGAAATTATGGAAGTTTTCCCCCCTCATTTTTTGTGACAAAGTTTTATTGCAATCAACATATTTCTGTGAAACTTTTCACTTAGACAAACTGATATTTTCTGGTGAAAAATATTCCATCAGAGAATTTCCACACATCTGTATTGCAATAGGCTCTCTGCAGGTATTCACTCAGCAGGTCTTCACAGCCTTCAATTGTAAGCAGTCCCATGGCCAAGCTCTAACTTCAGGCTTTCTTCCACAGACAAAGATGAAATCATGAGAAACAAAATTCTCAGACATAGCTAGCTGAGTGTCTAAATGCAGACATAGGTAACTCTAAAATACTTGTTTTGCTAGAAAGAGGTATACTGAGCTTCAGTGTGAGACCCGTTCCTCCCAAGCATCATTGGCTTCTGTGCCCAGGATCTCTCGGTAATATTTTCCTTTGCTAGCAAACCACAACACTAAAAATATGAATTAATCATGCTAGGAAAATGCACTTGAATAGCAGAAAAACCCCTGTCAGTACCTGTAGTTTATCGCTGAAACACCAAACAGCAGTGAAGCACACAATCTTGTTTCATTGCCCCAAACAATATATTCATGATAAAAATAATAGTGAATGCATATACTTAGAAAAGCAACTATAATTATGCTCCCCATTTTAATTTCCTATTTTTAACCAGTAGCAGTATGGATATGGCATATCCATTTTTACCCGCTTAATTTGAGTAATGCTAAATCCTTTGTGCAGGATTAGAGCAGAGAGTCTTTATTAAAAAAGACTGTGATGACTCTGGGTATGTCTACACTACAGAGTTTTGTCAGAAAAAAGGCCGTTTATCTGACAAAACCTGAGTTACATCCACACTGCAATTGCGTTCTTCCGAAAGTAAATTGAAAGAACAGAGGGTTTTTTCTGGCATTCGTAATCCTCTTTCTATGAGGAAGAAGTCTTTTCCTGAAAGAACTCTTTTGGAAAAAGGTGTGTGTGGATGGGGAAGAGGGAGTTCTTTCGAAAGAAGAGGAAAGAGGAAAAAACACAAGTGCACTGGTGGCTACTCTGTCCATACTAATCAAGGCTTACATGTGAGAGAGCGTCCATTCAGTGTGGATGCTATCTTTCGAAAAAGCAGATAACTTTTTTCATGCACTTTTGTGTGTGGATGTTGTCTTTCAAAAGAAGTTTTTTTGGAAGATCTCCAAAGGTTCTTCCGAAAGAAGCCTACAGTCTAGACATAGCCTCAGTGTAACAGGCATATATAGAGAATTTCAAATAAAAAAGTCAGAATGTATGTGTTATTTTAATGTACACAAATGCAAATGAAATGCTGCTAGATTTTGATATTACATTCTAATTGGCTCTGAGAACACAAAACTGACAATAACACAATACCACACTTTCCCCTGCCCAAATCACAAAAGATACCAGCATAGCTCAGAACATAGACTAATGTGTTTTAAGGCCTAAAGGGACCATTACAATCATCTAGTTTCACCTCTTGCTAAACACAAGCCAAAGAATGACACCAAGTAATTTCTGCATCAAACTCAAAACTTCTGTTACTATTTTTTAAAAGTACAATGGACTTTATGAGTTTAAATCACAGAAACACCTCTAGACTGAATTCAGATGCTTCAAATTAAGCTGAAAAAGCTTTTGGATGAACAAGGCTTATCCTACATCTCCACTATCCTAGTACTGATAGGATCACTTCATGAATGAAGAGCATAAACCTGCCACCGAGAACAACAACTACCATTTATCCTGAGAATTTTGTTCCCAAATACTACAGTAGATGAGACAAGAAATAACTTCCTTTACTAATAATATCAGCTCAAGTTGCAGAGGCCAGACACAACACTGAAAGACCACAAGAGACAGATAAAGATCAGGCTGGATATTTGGGCAGACAGGGCAAAAGAGGCAAAGATCATACAAGTGGAGAAATGAAACTGCAAAATGTGAAGACTAGGATGCAAAATGGAAGTTGTGGGGGATATTAACCCCCTCTTCCCACAACAAGAAGATTCACAGAGGTACGTACCATCAAAACAGAGAGAGATTACTGCTGCTGGTGATGAACACTGTAGTATATAACATTCTTGCTGAACAAGAAACAGTTTCAGCAATTTTATTTATGACACACTTTTTGTCATTCATAATGATTACCTTAGAGGAAACTTTCAGCAGGGGATGCACTCTGAAAACATTTCACAGAGAGGTGTTTGGATGTCTTCGTCAAATCTGAAAAACAGAAAATCACTAGTTAAAGCCATCAGCTTATGACACAATGGTAGCACTGGAAAAAAAGTGATTGAAAATATCCACAGAAGAAATCTGCTCAGTGCACAGAGAATGTGACAAAGAAAGAGGTAGATTAGTGGGTTTATCTCAGAAGTGACAGATTTCTACATTTCAGAAGTGCCATGCTGGAGTAGATGATGGAAAGGCTCACATCAACAAGAAAAACCTGTGGTTCACCACTAGCCATGGGTTTTGATTTTGAGTTAAACTCAGTTCTGAAATTGAACGATTAACCCAATAAAGCATTTTCTTCTTGAATCTCAGGTACTTTTTCTGGGAAGACGGAAGCAGCATTGGAAAGATATCAAAATCATTTAACAATCTGAAAACAGGTTAGGAAAGTGATGATATGACAGATGGAACACTTACATTTCTAATCTCCCTTATACAAATTAAAAAACAGAAGCAGATTCTGCTGGCAAGTGACTTGGTCTTATATGCTGTTTGAAGGCTGCATATTCCTTTCATTCATCATTTCAAGACAGATCATCAGGAAGTCATTACACTGCAAAGACTGGGCTTCTGTACAATTGCGATATAATTCAGCACAGCAGTATGCAAATACCACAGATAATAAAACAGAAACTGGTTTGCAATATTGGACTTGTCCTTTGTCTGCATGGTGGTGCCAGGTTTAATCCTGTCAGAAAAATTAAAGGAAAGAAACATGTCTCCCAGTCTCTATAAAACAGATGTTGGCAGATTAGAACTGGCTTAGAAAACTAATGGTAAGTTTTGTAGTTGTCCTTTTTTATGATAAGTTCCAGTAGCTAACGAAACTTGAGATGTCCTGTAACCAAAACTCTACAGCCAGATACTGTACCCCTAACTTTTGGAGAGGTATATACTTTTCAGAAAAAGGAGTTCATAGGAGCTGGCAGTTTCTCAAAGAGACAATATTTAAGGCATTCAGAAAACTATCCTACTACGAAGGAAAGATGGGAAGAATAGTCAGAGGCCAGTATGGCTTCATCAGAGACTCTTTAATGACCTAAAAAGCAAAAAGGAATCCTACAGAAAGTGGAAACATGAACTAACTGCCAAGGAGGAATGCAAAAGAATAGTGCAGACCTGTAGGGGCAAAATCAGAAAGGCTTTGGCACAAAATGAGGCACACGTAGCAAGGAACATAAAAGGTAATAAGAAGAAGTTCAGTAAATACATATGGAGCAAGAGAAAGACAAGGATACTGTAGGCCACTACTTACCAGGGAGGGAGAACTGATAAATTGCTGATATCAAGAAAAGTGAAATGTTTAATACCTATTTTGCTTCAGTTTTCAATAAAAAGATTCATTGTGACCAGATGCTTAACACAATATTAACAACATGGGGAGGAGGGGGAAAGGAACACAAGCCTAAATAGGGAAAGAATAGGTTAATGAGTAATTTAGATAATTTAGATGTTCATTACTTGGATGGGGCCTGACAAAATTCACCTTATAATACCTAAGGAATTAGGTTGAAGCAAACTCAGTACCATCAGGCTTGAGGATTTATGGAGGATAGCTGAGGTCTCAGAGGACGGAAGGAGAGCAAACATAGTGCTTATCTTTAAAAGTGGGAATAGAGAGGACTCAGGAAATTAGAGACTAATCAGCCTAGCTTCAATACCTAGAAAGATACCAAAACAAAACTGTTGGACAATCAATTTGTTAGTAGCTACACTGTAACAGTGTGATACGGTATTGTCAGTATGAATTTGTCAAGGATAATTTGTGCCAAACCAATCTAGTATCCTTCTTTGGCAGGGGTTACTAACAGATGGGAGGAAGTGGTAGATGTGGTATGTCTTGATTTTAGTAAGTTTTAAAACAGCCAGTGGTTCTCTCTAGCTGCCGCGTACCTCTGGCAAGGTGGGGGCAGGGAGCGGGAGACTTTGCGTGCTTCGCTTCCCCGCCCCCAGGTGCTGATTGGCCTGGGGGTGCGGGAAGAGTGCAAGGTCGCTTCCCACTGTGGTGCCTAGAGGGAACTGCCAGCTATTTTAAAACACCTGGTGATTCTCTCGGGGGAGGGAGACTTCACATGCTCCCCTACCCTTAGGCCAATCAGGGTCTGCAAGGGGGGAGCATGTGAGGTCTCCTGGCCCCACCCCTTCCTCGCAAGGCCTCACCACTTCCAGGGCAGCCCAGGGCCACTTCAGAAATTTATGAAGTGGCCCCTTTTTAAAAATTATTGCCCAGCCCTGGTACAGACAGTTTGCAATACTCAGGTTTAAAAAGTAATAATCTGGACTTCTTGCCATACTGTTGGTATAGGATAACAACAGGACAACATTGTTTGGAGATATTTGCATCCTGCCCCCACTTTGGCTGTGAAAAAGAGTCTGGACAATTTGAATTTTTTCATGAACGTGAGTGTACATGTGATTAAAAACAGGAGCACAATCAGGACTATTAGTGAGTTTGAATATCTTGTTGAGATCTGAGTAGCAAGAGTGCTAGT
This sequence comes from Rafetus swinhoei, assembly GCA_019425775.1. Taxonomy (NCBI): domain Eukaryota; kingdom Metazoa; phylum Chordata; order Testudines; family Trionychidae; genus Rafetus; species Rafetus swinhoei. The sequence continues at coordinate 33,331,722 of CM033428.1, read as the reverse complement.
TAAAAAAATTGTTAAAATTGATCAACTTAGTCCACATAATTTCAACTGGAAAGTTCAATTCATCTTCAGATACTATTGAGTTCATGTTTTGATTAGGAGAAACCATTAAAATGTAAAGAGAAGAAACAGAAGGAAGCAAAGAAAAAAAAATCAATGAAGAAACAGGAAGTAAAACAGAGCACAGTGAAAACCAAATAGATACAGCGGTAGGCTATGTCTACACTACAGGGTTTTTGCGCAAAAATAACTTTTTTTGTACAAAAACTCATGTAGCGTCCACAACTCAAGCGCGTTTTTGCTCAAGTAAATTTACGGTGACTCGACAGAACAGAGGGCTTTTTGTGGTATAGTTATTCCTCTTTCTATGAGGAATAACTCCTTTTTGGGCAAGAGCTCTTGCACAAAAAGGCAAAAAGGGGTGTGTGTGGACGGGAAATGTTTTTTTTTTTTTTTTGCGCAAAACCAGCCTATCGAAACTAGCACAGGTGCCCTGGTGACCATTCTGTTAATGGAAATAAGAGCTTTCTTAAGAGAGAGCATCCATGCAGTCTGGACGCTCTCTTGCACAAAAGCACATTGCTTTTGCCATGCACTTTTGTAGTGTGGATGCGCTCTTGCACAAGAAGTTTTTTTAGAAGATCTCTTTCGCAAAAAGCTTCTTGCACAAGAAGCCTGTAGTGTAGATGTAGCCATAATGTGTACTGTGATGAAGGAAAAGGAATGGAGGAAAGAAATATCCTGATGAAAAGATAAGTATCCAGTATCTATATTCTCTACTGAGCCCAAATGATCTATCCATTTTGAGAAATGTTTGTACTCTTGGTGCACAACAAAAGCTTCCCCATAGCTAGAAAATGTGCTGTTGTTTTATTTTAATGATTGTCGAGGGTGAGAATGAAGGGGTGCATTTTATAACATGGCCTTAAATTACAAGGAAAAATGTATGTGAACTCAGTGAAGTTTTTTGAAACCCTCAAATAGATTGAGAGATTCACAAATCCTCCAATACCAGAAGTTTCCCTAATTCGTATTACATAAAATATTGCTTCTCTCTCTCTATTGTGCTTGTCCTACTTCCTTGTTGTAATTAAGTTTTATTTTGAAATTTTTGTTGCCTCCCACCCAGACTCCTCAAGAGAAAACTTTTTATTGACTGATGGCTCTAAACCACAAAATTCAGATGTTAATCTCTTCAAAGACTAAATGTATTCTGATGTGAGTTCAACCAATTAGACATAAAGAAAGTAATAGTGAAAGACTATTTAGAAAGTGTTGTAGTTCAGGTCTATTTCAGATTTCAAACTGCTAATAAGAACAAAGCAGTTAGATTGTGTGAAGAAAATCTCCTGGGGTCTCACAGCTCAGATTGCCAGTGCACTAGCTTTGTTTTGGTGGGGTTGCTCAAGAGTAATTTTAAAGCATATTGCTCAGAATCCCAATTAAAGTTTTGTACTGTATTTCTTAATATCCACATAAGCATCTTTACAAACACTTCTGACACATGTTGATCAGGATGAATCTCCTAGGAATTACTTATGAATGCTGCAAAAGTAATAGGGCATTGTGCTCTCACTATTATGGTTCAAGTACAACATTTGCCCAATATGGCTATAAAGTGCGTCGTTCATTAGAAGGACAAGTTTCCATTTACCAGAACATATTTAAAAAGCCCTGTCAATATTATTTTCACAAGATGAATAAAAAATAATGAAGCAGACAGAATGCAGTAATCTGGTTAAATATTAATTTTCTAGTTTTTATTTTTTAAGACCCTGTCTGCTGAATTTTGAGCACCTTCAGTTTACTGACAACATCGCAATCCATGTTTCATTATTAATGCTCACAGCAGCCTCCTATAAACACTAAGGCTACGTCTAGACTACATCCCTTTTTTGGTAAAGGGATGTAAATTAGGCAGACGTCGATATTGCAAATGAAGCGGGATTGAATTTCCCGTGCTTCATTTGCATAATGGCGGCCACCGCTTTTTCTCGAAACGGGGCTTTTTTGAATAAAAGCGGCAGTTTAGACGGGTCATTTTCGACAGAAATGCCCCATTTCAAAAGATCCTGTACTCCTCAAAAAAATGCCTCCTTATGCTACCAAAAAATGAGGAGTACACGATGTTTCGAAATGGGGCATTCGAAATGGGAAATTGAAATTCTGGCTTCATTTGCAATATCGACATGCCTAATTTACATCCCTTTACCAAAAAAGGGATGTAGTCTAGACATGGCCTGAGTATCTGACTGCCATGGGACTAAGCAAGCACCCACAGTTATCCTCAGGGCTCGACAATTAAGGCAATCTACTTGCCCGTGGCGAGTAGATTTTAGCCCGGCACGGCCGTGCAGCGCAGTCAGCGCATGCGCAGTGCGGTCTGCGCATGCACAGCATGCGGTTCCGCGAGGCTGGCGAGCAGAGCTCGCCACCGCTTGGCGAGCCCTGGTTATCCTCTTAGACAAAAGGTAGCTGAGCTACTCCAAAGTGATACAGTCAACTCATTCTGAAGCATGAGCATGTGCACCGTTCCTTTGGGCAATAGCTGGCAACTTAGTCACCAGAAAATGATCATTGTACTAACCCCACACTTAATATCTCCTTGAGTACTGCAGACACCTATCCTTCACAGAAGAAAAGTTTTATTCAAAGTTTTATTCAAATTCCTTATGCCACCAAATAGTTCCTGTGACATCAGGCAAGTCAAATGCTAATGGCTGGAGTGAACACATCAAAATATGCCCAAACAGACACACTGGCTATCTCAAACAACAATACACCAAATGCCTGTTCTGTGGCTTTTTTTTTAAAGGCAAAAAGAGGTTTCTGATGTATTTTATATGTGGGTGAAAAATTGGAATGGGATGAGTCACTTTTTATTGTCTCAGAGGGGTAGTCGTGTTAGTCGGTAACTGAAAAAACTTAAAAAAACAATGAAGAGTCCTGCAGCACCTTAGAGACTAACAAAAAATGTAGATGGTATCATGAGCTTTGGGTTGTGCCCACAAAAGCTCATGATATCATCTACATTTTTTTGTTAGTCTCTAGGTCAGAGGTGGGTAAAGGGGCTGACATGGGCTGGATCCAGCCTGTGTAGCCAGAAGATTTGGCCCATGGCCATCCTGCCACTCCCGCACCTCCAGGTCAATAGAGACCTGGGGATGGGGAAGCCCACAAAGTCTCCTTCCTCCCCTCCGCCAAGGGTGCACAGCAGTTAGAGAGCTGTTGCATGCCTCTGGCAGCATGAGGGCAGGGGGCGAGAGACCTTGTGTGCTCCCCCAGCCCCAGGCCCTGAGGCTGGGGGCAGGGGTAGCGTGTGAAGTCTCCTCCCCCTTGCAGGGGTGTGCGGCATCAGAGGGGACTGCCAGCTGTTTTAAAACAGCCAGGAGTTCTCTCTAGCTGCCACGAGTCTCTGGCAGGGTGGAGACAGGGAGTGAGAGACTTTGTGCGCTCTCCCTACCCCCAGACCCTGATTGGCCTGGGGGTGCAGGGAGCATGCGAAGTCTCCTCCTGTTGCGAGTGCCTAGAGGGAACTGCCAGCTGTTTTAAAACAGCTAGAGATTCTCGGGGGGGGGGGGGGGGGGGGCTTGCGCAACCCCAACCCTAGGCCAATCAGGGTCTGTGGGGGTGGGGAGGAGCACAAGAAGTCTGGGGTGGTGCAGGGCCACTTCAGAAATTTATGAAGTGGACTCTTTTAAAAAGTTATTGCACAACCCTGCTGTAGTGCTGCAGGTCTGCAGAACCATTCATTGTTTTTTTGCTTTTTTGTTTTTATTATCTGACACTAAAGATACATTGTTGTTGGATCACACATCCAAATCTGAGTACAAAGATACATGGCACAAAAATCTTCCCTCTTTCCAAACATGGGGTTGGTTACTCTATGGACTTTGCGGTGTGCAACCAAGCCACAGATGCACTGCTTGAATTTATTCTCCAGTAAACCTATGGATTTCTGCTGACTTCCAGTTCATACCCTCCTCAGGGGAGAGGAAGATGCTATTCTATTCAGGTTGCTATGCAGCGTTCATAACCATAGTATCTGAGTGCCATCTGACAGAGCATTAAGCGATGTGACTAAAACCAATCACATGTGGTTTGCACGCTCTCTCTCTCTCTCTCTCTCCCCTCACTCCCGAGAAAAATTGTGTGTGCAGTACACCGTTTTGCTTTGGTATGTTAGTGTAGGATTTTTTTTTAATATGCTGCTATGTATTTATACTACAGAAGCTGAAGAACTTTGAGAAGAAGGCTTGATGTCTGTTAAGACGGTGAGGAAGTTCTTTCCAAAGTCTCAGCCCATACACCAAGAAAGATCTCTCTCCTGCATAAATAACCTTTGTGCCTGAGGTTACCCTGACTCTGGTAAGACAGGAAGACCAGAGGCAGAAGCGTGGGGTGGCAAGCAGAGCTGGTCCATGAGAGGAGCCAGTTTAAAAACCAGCTTCCTGCACAGATAGGTTACCTGCTGCCCCACACTGCTGCCTCTGATACAGCGTGGGGTGGTAGCAGCCCCTGTCCGTGGGGGATGCAAGCTCCCTGCAGACAGATGCTGCTCTGCATCACATGGTGCGAGCCTGGCTCCATCACAGACAAAGGCTGCTTTGCAGCAGCAGCCCCTGTCTGTGGGAGGTCTGAGCTCCCCATGGACAGGGGCTGCTCTGTATGCTGCTCCTCCCATCGCGGGCTCCTGCCTTCTCTCCCCTCCCCCCCTGCTACCTCTGTAGGAGGCAGCGAAGGGGGGGGGGGGGGGGGCAGGCAGGTCCACGGAAGTTAATATGTGTGGCAAGCTGGCTTGAAAGCTGGTTCCTAGAACATAAGAACATAAGAACGGCCATACTGGGTCAGACCAAAGGTCCATCCAGCCCAGTACCCAGTCTGTCGACAGTGGCCAATGCCAGGTGTCTCAGAGGGAGTGAACTGAACAGGTACTGATCAAGCAATCTCTCTCCTGCATCCATCTCCACCCTATGACAAACAGAAGCTAGGGACACCATTCCTTACCCATACTTGCTTATAGTCATTAATGGACTTAACCTCCATGAATTTATCTAGTTCTCTTTTAAACCCTGTTATAGTCTTAGCCTTCATAACCTCCTCAGGCAAGAAGTTCCACAGATTGACAATGTGCTGTGTGAAGAAGAACTTCCTTTTATTTGTTTTAAACCTGCTGCCCATTAGTTTCATTTGATGGCCCCTAGTTCTTGTATTATGGGAACAAGTAAATAACTTTTCCTTATTCACTTTCTCCACACCACTCATGATTTTATATACCTCTATCATAGCCCCCCTTAGTCTCCTCTTTTCCAAGCTGAAAAGTCCTAGTCTTTTTAATCTCTCCTCATATGGGACCCGTTCCAAACCCCTAATCATTTTAGTTGCCCTTCTCTGAACCTTTTATAATGTCAGTATATCTTTTTTGAGATGAGGAAACCACATCTGTACGCAGTATTCAAGATGTGGGCGTACCATGGATTTATATAAGGGCAATAAGATATTCTCCATCTTATTCTCTATCCCTAGAGAATTTTTTAATGATTCCTAACATCCTGTTTGCTTTTTTGACTGCCGCTGCACACTGCATGGACGTCTTCAGAGAACTATCCACGATGACTCCAAGATGTCTTTCCTGATTAGTTGTAGCTAAATTAGCCCCCATCATATTATATGTATAGTTGGGGTTATTTTTTCCAATGTGCATTACTTTACATTTATCCACATTACATTTAATTTGCCATTTTGTTGCCCAAGCACTTAGTTTTGTGAGATCTTTTTGAAGTTTTTCACAGTCTGCTTTGGTCTTAACTACCTTGAGCAGTTTAGTATTGTCTGCAAACTTTTCTACCTCACTATTTACCCCTTTCTTCAGATGATCTATGAATAAGTTAAATAGGATTGGTCCTAGGACTGATCCTTGGGGAACACCACTAGTTACCCCTCTCCATTCTGAAAATTTACCATTTTTTCCTACCCTTTGTTTCCTGTTTTTTAACCAGTTCTCAGTCCATGAAAGGATCTTCCCTCTTATCCCATGACAACTTAATTTATGTAAGAGCCTTTGGTGAGGTCAAAGGCTTTCTGGAAATCTAAGTACACTATATCTACTGGATCCCCTTGTCCACATGTTTGTTGACCCCTTCAAAGAACTCTAAGGGTATGTCTACACTAGCTCGTTAGTTCGAGCTAGGTAGGCAAATGAGAACAACGGGTTGCAAATGAAGCCCGGGATTTAAATATCCCGGGCTTCATTTCATCTTCAGCGCCGCCATTTTTAAATCCCCCTTAGTCCGAACTCTGTGCCCTCGGCTACACGCGGCATGGAGTAGGTAGTTCAAATTAGAGACCCTAATTCGAACTACCGGCACTCCTCGTAGATTAGGGTCTCTAATTTGAACTACCTACTCTGTGCCGCGTGTAGCCGCGGGCACGGAGTTCGGACTAAGGGGGATTTAAAAATGGCGCCGGGAAGACGCAAATGAAGCCCGGGATATTTAAATCCCGGGCTTCATTTGCAACTCTGGTTGCCCTCATTTGCCTACCTAGCTCGAACTAACGAGCTAGTGTAGACATACCCTAATAGATTAGTAAGACATGATTTTCCTTTACAGAAACCCTGTTGACTTTTGCCCAATAAATTATGTTCTTGTATGTGTCTGACAATTTTATTCTTTACTATTGTTTCAACTAATTTGCCCGGTACTGACGTTAGACTTACCGGGCTGTAATTGCCGGGATCGCCTCTAGAGCCCTTTTTAAATATTGGTGTTACATTAGCTATCTTCCAGTCATTGGGTACAGAAGCTGATTTAAAGGATAGGTTACAAACCATAGTTAATAGTGCCGCAAGTTCACATCTGAGTTCTTTTAGAACTCTTGGGTGAATGCCATCTAGTCCCGGTGACTTGTTACTGTTGAGTTTATCAATTAATTCCAAAACCTCCTCTAATGATACTTCAATCTGTGACAAGTCCTCAGATTTGTCACCTACAAAGCATGGGTCAGGTTTGGGAATCTCCTCAGCCATGAAGACTGAAGCAAAGAATTCATTTAGTTTCTCCACAATGACTTTATCATCTTTAAGTGCTCCTTTGGTATCTTGATCCTCCAGGGGCCCCAGTGGTTGTTTAGCAGGCTTCCTACTTCTGATGTACTTAAAAACATTTTATTATTACCTTTTGAGTTTTTGGCTAGCTGTTCTTCAAACTCCTTTTTGGCTTTTCTTATTACATTTTCACGTATATTGGTTCCAGCCTACTCCCTGCTTACCCTCTGAGCTGCTGCCTCTCTATCAGAGGTTGGAGTGCGAGGGAAGGGGTCAGGCAGATTCAGTACTTGTGTGGAGTGTGCTTAAAGCCAGCGCTTCATGGGCATGGGCTCACCCAACACTTGCTGCCTCTGTATCAGAGGTGGGGTAGGGGGAAATGCATGCGTCGACACAATTAACTGATAAGCCCAGGCTTATCAGTTAATCGTGTAGTCATCTACATGATCACATCCCTAGTTTGGATGGCAATTCCTCCATATCTTCCTTCGCCATACAAACTCTGCCCAGTGGACTGGGCGAGGAGTTGGGAATTTTTCAAGTTGAAATGCTAGACTTCTAGTGCAAAACCACCTCATCCAAGGGTTTCTCCACAGAAGGAAATAATGCAGTATATAGTACCATAGAGGAGAATCTGACTACCCTTTATTACTTCAAGTTAAGTATAAGGACATCGTTCTTCAAAAAGAGCCTGATGATCATGCCCTATGTTGATGGGTAAAGTATATACAATTCTTTAGTGCATCCTATAGGACTGGAAGGGACCTCAGTGTGTCATCTTGTTCAATCCCCTATACTGTGGCAGGACTAAGTATTATTCAGACCACCCTGCAATAGGTGTTATCCAACTTGTTCTAAAAATCTCTAAAGATTTTGCAAATTCCCTAGTAATTTATTCCAGAGTTTAATTTCTCTTAGGCTATATCTACACAGCAGCATTATTTAAGAATAACAGCAGTTATTCTGAAATAACATAGTGTGCATCTACACAGCAAACACGTTATTTTGAATTAAAAATAACGGGCTTCTTACTCCGACTCCTGTAACCCTCATTGTATGAGGAGTAAGGGAAGTTGGGGGAAGAGTGCTCTATTTCAAAATAACTGCTGTGTAGACAACACCAAAAGCCGAATTAAGCTATTTTGACTTAAGGTACACAATTAGCGTTGCTAGAGTTGCATATCTTATGTCGAGTTTAGTCCTGCTGTGTAGATGTGTCCTTATAGTTAGAAAGTGTTTTTTCTGAAAGTCTAACCTAAATCTAACACTGCAATTTAAGCACATTGTTTTTTGATCTCTTTAAATACTGTGGACAGGACAATTTACCTCCCTCATTTTTATAACAACCTTTTATGTATTTGAAGACTTATGTCCCCTCTCAATCTTCTCTTCCCTAGGCTAAACAAACCCAATTTATTCAATAAATTTCCCTGTAGGTCATTTTTTAAAGAGATCTTTAATCATTTTTGTCACTCTCCTCTGGACTTTCTCCAATTTACCAACATCTTTCCCAAAGTGTGGTGACCAGAACAGGTCACAATACTTCAGTTTAGGTCTTAGTGTTTGAGTAGATTTGAGGAATTATTTCTTGCATGATGCTAATATATCCCAAAATGATGTTTTCTTTTTCTGTAATAGTATCACATTGTTGGCTCCATATTTAGTTTGTGATATACTATAATCCCAAATCTTTCTTTGCAGCACTCTTTAGATATTTTAGGTATTATTGCTCATTTTGTATTTGTGAAATTGATTATTCTTCTGTTAAGTGTAGTACTTCGTATTTTTGTGCTTACTGAATTTCATCCTATTTATTTGAAGCCATTTCTCCAGTTTGTCATGATCTTTTGTATCCTAATCCTCCAAAGAACCTGCAACCTCTCCCAACTTTATATCATCCACAATCTTTATAAGATGCATCTGATGAAGTGGGTCTTTGCCCACGAAAGCTTATGCTCCAACACTTCTGTTAGTCTATAAGGTGCCACAGGACTCCTCGCCGCTAATCTTTATAAGAGTGCTCTTTATGCCATTATCTAAATCATTTATTAAGATATAAAACTGGTCTGGATCCATGACAGATCCCTGCAGGAATTCACTGATATGCTCTTTTATCCCAATTATGAATCAATGATAACAACTTCTTGAGTATAGTTTTCCATCCAGTTGTGAACCCTTATATTAGGTTTGTCTGTGTTTCTCTAGTTTGTTTATGAGATGATCACGTGAGACAATATCCAATATTACAGTATAATATTGTACTAAGGTCAAGATATGTCACGTCTAATGCTTCCCCTTACCCAGAAGGCTACCCTGTCAAAGTAGGATATTAGATTGGTTTGACATGATTTGTTCTGGGGAAAATCCATTTGATAGTTACTTATTACTTTATATTCTTCTAAGTGCTTACAAATCAATTGATTATTTACTCCATTATGTTTTTTGGGTACTGAAGTTAAACTGACTTACCTATAAAAGCGACAAGGAGTGATCCAGACTAACACGGCTACCCTCTGATACTGACTTACCTATATTCTCTCAGTCATCTTTATTCCCATTGTTATTAATAGGAATTTTTATTTGCCCTTTTTCCAGTCCTTGAGTATCTATCCTGTACTCATGAGTTCTCAAAGATAACCATTAATTAGTTTCAGCCAGTTCCATAAGTATTCTAGGATATATTTAATCAGCCCCTGCTGACTTGAAAACATATAACTTGTCTTACTAATTTTTAACTTGTTTTATTTTTCTATTTTAACCTTAGATCCTGTTCCGTTACACTAATATTCATTTAGTTAAAACTTAAAAAACAGCAAATAGTCCTGCAGCACCTTCACTGTTTTTTAAGTTTTTTTGGTTACAGACTAACACGGCCACCCTTCTGATTCATTGCAATCAGTGACATTTTCTTCATGAAAACAAACATAAAAGGAATTTAACACTTTTGTCATTTCTGCATTTTCTCTTATTATCTTTCTCTCCTCATCCAGTAATAGCCCTACCTGGTCTTTGGTCTTCCTCTTGTTTCTTGTGTACTGGTAAATGTTCTCTTGCTATCCTTTTTGTCCTTAATATCTTATGGGTTTTTTTATATTCATCCTTGTATCTTTTTGCATGATTCTTTCTTGAGTTTCAGGTAATTGAAGATCTCTTGGTTAAGCTGAGGTGGTTTCTTACCATATTTATTCATTGAGATAGTTTGCTCTTGTACCCTTAATAATGTTTCTTTAAAAAAACCTGCCAACTCTCCTGACCTCTTTTTTTCTCTTAGGCTTGTTTTCCATGGGATCTTACCAGTTGATTCTTTGAGTTTGCTAAAGTTTGCCTTCATGAAGTCTATTGCCTTTATTTTGCTGTGTTCCTTCCTACTGTTTCTTAGAATAATGAACTTTGTTATTTCACACTTCCACCCAGATTGCCATCCTCCTTCAAATTTTCAAGTAGTGGCTCTCTGTCAGAATCAAATCTAGAATAGTCTCTCCCCTACTTGCTTTCTCCATATTTCTGTAATAAAAAGTTGCCTCCAATGTATTCTAAAATCTTGTTGGATAATTTGTGCTCTGTTGTATTGTCTTCCCAACAGAAGACTGCATAGCTGAAGTCCCTCATCACTGTCAAATCCTGGTATTTACCTCAGAGGGATATTGGGAAGACTAATTAGCTAATGTTGATAAGTGCTTTGAAGATTAAAAGTGTGATAAAAGTGATAATTAGTATTTCACTTTACAGTCAATAAAGCTTTTATCATGTTTGCAGAATTATCAGAGAACCACGCACATACTATCTGAAGCAGCCTGTCATTTATTAAGCATGCTTGGAGAAGCAACCTATACCTGTGTGCCTATTGTCAAAAGCCTTGCAATCCTGGAAACATACTCTTCTTTTGTAATATTCAGTGATCCAGTGGGCTGTGAGAATGAGAAAAGACTAGGTAAGGTCATTGTGTTCTGGTCCCTCATGTTTGCTGAGCCTGAACAGCTGCTGTTTTGAATGTTAACATTATCTACTAGCACACTCAGTGATGTAAGTCTGCAATTACTGTATATGGATAAACATCTAGGTGGAGAAAGTTGGTACTGAGGTTCTAACAGTTATATTAGTTGTCCAAAGCCCAAATCTTCCATGGCAGAAACGGATTACTTATCCATCACTCTCTTCAGTGAATCCATCCTAAATGGCTTCTTCAAGAAACCTTTCTTCTTGCTATTTGTGGTCGGAATGAAATTCTGACTTCATAGTGCTCTCTGTTATCGCTTTCCATGATTCTATTATATGCTTCCAGATGCTTAGTGTTAACTTGCTTTTTCTAAGCAGATGTATTATAGAGTAGCCAGACATAACATCTCATTCCCTCAAGAAATGTCTGCAAGACAGAATTTACATTTAGCTTTAGCCAGTTTACTTTGACTTAGCCAGAAAAATCTTCAATACACATAACCAAGCTCCATTGCTTCTCTCACTTATTTTGTCTCCTCAGAGTCAAAATGAAAGTCTCACAAGAAATGAGCAGAGATTGGCTGATGATAGGTGACTGAGGTTGGGAAATTAATGGAAGTAATTCAGTATGGAAACAACTATGAGCTATTCCAAAGAGGCTGCTTTTCTGCCTGGACTGCATCTTGTTAAGACATTTTTTCACATGTATGTAAAAAAAGTAACATCTTTTCTTTTAGCCTGAAATAGAACCATTTTTCATGAACAGTTTAGGCCACAGTACTAAAAGAAAATAACTCTCGATGTGTCTAGACTACACCTCTCTGTCGACAGAGAGATGTAGATTAGGCACGTCAAAATTGCTAATGAAGTAGGGATTTAAATATCCCGTGCTTCATTAGCATAAACATGGCCACTGCTTTTTTCGAAACAGATCTTTTTTGAAAAAAAACGGCAGGCTAGACGCGGATCTGTTGAAAATAAACCCTTTTTAGACAGCTCCATGTCTAGACTGCCATTTTTTCGAAACAGCTCTGTTTTGAAAAAAAGCAGTGGCCATGTTTATGCTAATGAAGCGTGGGATATTTAAATCCCTGCTTCATTAGCAATTTCGATGTGCTTGATTTGCATCCCTCTGTCAACAGAGGGATGCAGTCTAGATGTAGCCTCTGTGTGCACAAATGTATTTCCAGCCAAACCCTAGCTGTGTTCTTTTAGTTATCTTGTAAATTTGTTTAGTCAGATATGAATATTAACATTTAAAAGTAAACTTTCTTTTGTTTTCACTTTCTCTTTGCAGTAATTTGGATACATGTTTGTCAAATAACCATCAGAAGGAATGACATACAGTATTGATCTGTCCAGTCCATTAGATTGGACTTGATCTCTTGAGGTTCCTTCCTGTTTTATTATTCTGTGATTCTATAATCACTCTAAATGTGTATCCCACATAATTTATATGTGACAGTCTTCAACACAAATTATGGACAGATTACGAGTTCAAGACTCTATGCTGCATGCCTATGCAATATTACATACAGTGCAATGCTGACTTGTTTTAGTTATACACGCTGCAGAAGAACTTGTGTGACTTTTGCAGAGATCACTGTATTAAGTCATGTATAAAGAAAAACCCAATGTCAATATTAGTGATTACCAATAGTTACTGCACCAGTTATACAGTATCATTCAATCTGCAGTCTGGATTATCCAGTGTTCACTCTTATTTTTCTGAGATTGAAAATGATTACATTTTGCACACAGTGCCCCTCATTTCCAACGTGAAATGTCAATGGTGTGTGGGGTTGGAAGAAGAGAACCAAATCTGACAGCCTGCCATTCATTTATAACAAAGTAATGGAATAATTATAGGGGAATGCAAAATCAGTTTTGCATTTCAATAGAAAAACAATGAAATCAGAATATTTTCACAGACAGATGATAATCATTTAAGGCCCATCTTTGCTCCCATTGAAGCCAATGGCTCATCTACCCTTGACTTCAATTTTTCAGGGTCAGGCTTTTACTTACCACAAGGAGATAGATTCACAGGTAAGTGTAAATGAAACTGGAACTATCCCTTTATGTATATATTCACCAACACAGAAGTTTTTCAAAGGGCAAATTTACCATCTGTGACAGCCCTGCCCAAACAAAGATGACTGTACTCAGACTAGGTTGGAAAACAGACACAAACCAAGAAAATGCCATATAGGCTAAGTCTACAAGGCACAATTATTTCAGAATAAGCTATTCTGGAAGAAATACTTCTAAATAGCACGTCAACACTACAGAGAAACCTGAAAGTTAGTCTGAGGCAGACTTCCCTAATGTGGATGCGCTACCTCGATTTACAGCCCCAGGAAGCACTGGGAGAGGAGCTATTTCAAAATAGCATCAGTGGAGCGTCCACCTACTGCTATTCCAAAATAGCTATTTTGGAAGAGGCGTTATTCCTCGTGGAATGAGCTTTACAAATGCCAAAATAAGACACCTGTTATTTCAAAATTATTTCAAAATAACAGGCTAGCTGTGTAGACACTTGCATAGTTATTTTGGAATAACGGATGTTATTCTGAAATAACAGTGCTGTGTAGACGTAGGGAGCTATCTGAGGGTATGTCTACACTACAGAGTTTTGTTGGAAAAATGGCTGTTTTTCCAACAAAACGTGAGGAACGTCCACACTGCAATTGCGTTCTTCTGCAAGAAAATTAATAGAACAGAGGGTTTTTTTCCCAGCATTGGTAATCCTCATTCTATGAGGAAGAAGCCTTTTTGTGAAAGAGCTCTTTCCCAAAAAGGCGTGTGTGGATGGGGAAGAGGGAGTTTTCGGAAGAAGAGGAAAGAAGAAAAAGCACAGGTGTTCTGGTGGCCATTCTGTCCATAGCAATCACAGCTTACATGTGAGAGAGCATCCATTCAGACTGGATGCTCTCTTTCAAAACAGCAAATTGCTTTTTTTATGCACTTTTGCATTGTGGACGTTGTCTTTTGTAAGCAGTTTTTTCGGAAGGTCTCTTCTGAAAAAAGCTTCTTCCAAAAGAAGCCTGTAGTCTAGACGTAGCCTGAGGGAACAAGAACAACTGGACATCCCAAGCTTCGCTATAAAGACACATTCAAGCGATATACGAAGAAATTTGGAATTGACCCTGACTGAAGGGAAATCTTGATCATAACAAGTGGCATCCTCATCTCCATCAAGGTATCAAAGTCCATGACAAAAGCTGGCTCCCAGCCAAGATACAAACATTTGCAATAACTGCCAAAAATCAGATAAAGCTCAACTTGAATTCTTTGATTACAGGAGACGTTGCAAACCATATACAATGGCAGCAATTCCCACCATCTCTCGCAGATGAAAGGGTGTCATGTATAAACAAACCCAGGAAAAAGAAAGAAAACCTTAAACTGTTAAATTATTTATAATTAATGCAAACAGGAGGAAAAATGGTTTTAATGAGACAAGTGAAACTAATATGATCTGAAAATGTAGCCCTTCAGCCTTGATTCTACAACCACACGCAAGCTTTTATTTTGTAAATAAATTTAGTCTCACGGATGAGTAGGATGGGGCTTTAGTTTCTAACTTTCAGACCAGCCGCAGATATCATAACATTTTTCTATACCAAATTAAGAAAAGGAATTATAGAAACTTACACATGCACTAAACTTTACTGCTGAGATACACACAGAGAGCAGATCCATGCTGGGAGCAGGTCTGCAGCCACAGAGCCAGAGGGGCCAGAGAAGCCACCTAGGAACTGGAGTCAGGGCATCAGAGAGTGAAGGTGGGCTGGGACATGCTGGATCTGGGCGTGGTGAGCAGCAGGGGAAAGCAGAGGGAACCCTGAGTAGAGGCCCAGTGCAGGGGGACTTCACCAGCTAAGAGGCCTTGTAGGTCAGACAGGGTGAGGGAACTGACTCTGGGAAGAAGTGTCGGGCCATACAGAGCAAGTGTCTGGCCTGCTGAATCCGTGTAGCACAGCCAGGGCCTGAGAGAGAGGCCTGGGACCAGCAAGGAGCAGACTGTGTTCTTATTAAATGTTCTCCATCATTGGAGATTTTTAAGAGCAGGGTAGACAAACATCTTAGTCCTGCCTTTAATTCCAAGACTTCTCCAGGTCACTTCCAGTCCTATGATTCTATGCACTAGTTGATAACATAATGGGAAAAAAGGATGCTTCACGGCATGTAGATATGAATTAACCACATTATTATAAGCCAAAAGACTTGTAATTGTGTGTCATATCACGTTAATCACACCTTTTGGAGATGACTTATTTTCAGTATGTTGATCATGACAAGTCACTTTGGCAGAGACTTTGGAAAATCTCCCCAATTTGGTTTGATCACATGAAGCTGAGGAAGTTACCTGTTTGGGGCATATATTATGTACACAACACAGAGGTGGAATTATAGGTGAATCTGATTTTCTAATGGCATAGTGGGTTGTGTGGGACTCATACTGTAGGCAGGAGATAAAAAAAATCTAGCACTATCACCAATAAATAATTTATTCAGGCCTTAATGTTTTTGTCTTTGCAATACATTACTCATAATAGACTTGCTGCTGTGCCAATCTGTATTGGAATATTCCCAATAGGAACTGTTCATCTGAATCTGACCTTGCATTTTAGCAACAAGACAACATAAAAAAAGGAATCAGAACAATGTAAGCAATGTTTAACACCTTTAGCATCTGTTTGAAAGCAAAAATGAAGACTAATGCTCTCCTAGACAACTCATTCAGTGTTTATCTTAATGAAGAGAAAACAAGCAACAGAACTGTTGAACTGAATTACAATAAAATATAGGTTTTTCAGGCAGAGGAGCACAAAATCAGTTTTGGTTTGGCATGCTAACCATGCTATATTTGAGCAGAATGTTACATATTCATTTCATTCATCATTTAAAGGCAGATAATCAGGAAGTCATTATGTGGCCTACATTGGGCAGCTATTCGATTATAGCATAATTGAGCACTCTGTAATGCAGCCAAAGCTGACAGGTTGGGAATGCATAATATCCTTCCCATGATATTTTGACGGGGGGAAAAGGTATAGGAAAATCATGCTTGTCAGTCAAAACCTGCCAAGTTAGTGAGAAGGCTGGATTTTTCTAGTAGTTTAAGAAAAGGCCAATTTTACTTTTAAAATGATTATTAGGTTTTTGGTTTTTAATTTTTTCCCCCCTTCAGCCTCTTATCAGTTTATAAACGATTATTGTATAATTATAGTTTGAAGCAGCATGCTACTTTCTGACCACTTGTCTCTGTATTGCTATCCATTTGAGGCAAACCAAACAGTTCATGCAGATTTACACTATTCCAAAAAATGGGACAAATGACTAGATTCGGAATACAAACCTTTTAGGTCTGAATTTGGCTCTGTTGGGAACAGGTATTAATAGCATGTCAGAAAAAGGGAAAACAATCTTAATAAGGGAAGTCCTATTCTTTGAAGCTACTGAGCTTTTCGAATTGTGAATTAATATTACAAGAAACTACAGACAATGTGTTGTTTTTGTGCATGGGATTTATCTACATAATCCCCACTGATATTAATGAGAGTAATAACCTGATTTAAAACTTGATTCTACAGACCCTGTTCACATATCTTACATACATGCACTTGTACCCCACCCTAAAGTCTGTAGAAGCTACTTAGAAATTTGGACAGATAAATAATTAAGTGTATAAGCTCTGTATAATATTGGGGTTGGAGGGTGAGAGAGATTCTCTCATCAAGGTTCAGTCAACAAAAGGCTTGATCCTTTAGCCTTTACACACATAAATAATCTTGTTCATCTCTGCAAGAGATCTCACAGAAATATGATCTTGAAAAGCCAGGTTGCTCTCATCAATATCAGTTGAAGCTGTGTAAGTAAATCCCTCACGTATCTCTATGGGAGAATACAAATATTCTTTAGTCTCCAGTTTCTTGCAACATATATATTCAAAATCACAGAAAAAAGATTTGCCTGTCTTCCCAGACCACTCCTAAATTTCCCAGTAAATCACCTATATAGCCCTCTCAACATAAAATTATAATCTCCTTCAAATCCCTCCAGCTACCTCATTTGGAAAAGCCTGTGACTAGAGCTTAATCTTGTAGTGTACCATGAAAATCACAAGGGTCAGGCTAATTCAGAACAAGAAAGAAAGTTAATTCGAGTCTAAGATTCTCTTGGAAAAATCCCAGGCACCATCCTCATCCCTTTGAAACTAGGGTGATAGCTTATATGTTGAAAGCACATAAGGGTGGAAAGAGATGACCCAAGTACTACTCCAACAACTCCCAAATCAAGTAGATGTTTAAAAAAAATCAAAATAAGCACCTAGGAATCCATTCAAAAACTAATTGAAGAGAGGTTGCCGTGTTAGTATGTTTTAGCAAAAACAACAAGGAGACCTGTAGCACATTAAAAACTAACACATTTATTTGGGTATAACGTTTTTTGGGCTGGAGCCCACTTTGTCAGATGTGCGACACATCTGATGAAGTGGGCTCCAGCCTATGATTGCTTAGGCCCAAATACTTGGTTTCTCATTTTTAAAAACCTCATTGTTTTCACTGAGAAACTAATTAGCAGCCTGTGACCAAAGTCACATCAGAAAAGAAATGAGCAAACACCCATGGAGAGAGAGAGGAAACAGGCTTAGCCATTGCAGTAAACATCAAGGCAATCTATATCAGAGGTGGGCAAGACAGCCTCCGCAGGGCAGATCTGGCCCGCTAAGCTGGTGGTCTGGCCCATGGCAACCTTGCTGCTTCCCCGCCCCCAGGCCAATCGAGACCTGGAGACAAGGGAGCGCGTTAAGTCTCCTTCCCCACCAGGGGTGCGTAGCACCAGAGGGAACTGCCAGCTGTTTTAAAACATCTGGTGGTTCTCTCTAGCAGCTGTGCACCCCTGGCAAGGCACAGGCAAGGGGCAAGAGACTTTGTGTGCTCCCTCTGCCCCAGGTGCTGATTGGCCGGGGGCAATGGGAGCATATGAAGTCTGTTCCCCCCACCAGGGAGGCATGGCATCAGAGGAAACAACCGGCTGTTTTAAAGCAGCCAGAGATTCTCTCTGGCCGCTGCACGCCCCTGGCAGGGTAGGGGCAGGGGGCGAGGGAGTTCGCATGCACCCTCTGCCCGCAAGACCTAAATGGCCTGGGGAAGGGGGAACATGCAAAGTCTCTTCCTGCTGCAGCACCTAGAGGTAACTGCCAGCTGGCAATTCAATTTGGGTGCAGGAGGTGTCGGGGGGCAAGACTTCACAAACTCCTCCATCCCTAGGCCAATCAGGGTTTATGGGCAGGAGATCATGAGAAGTCTCCTGGCCCTGCAACTTCTGCCAAAGCCCCACCCATTCTGGGGCAGCTTGGGGCCTCTTTAGAAATTTATGAAGTGGCCCCCTTTTAAAAATCATTGCCCACCCTAATCTATATCAGAGATTCAGCTCTTAGTGCACAGAAGTCTGTATGGCAAAAATCTTCAACACCTCGTCACCAAATGAAGACCAGGATTTCATGGGCATGGAAGGGACCTACTCTCTCACTAGACATCTCTTGAAAAAAAGGGTTGAGACACACTGGCAGATCAGTTTGGGGAGAATTTAGATGCCTGTTCACAGAGAACCTGTTCCATTATTTCTTACTCTTAAAAATAATTTTTAAAGGAAATCTAAATAAATCTAGTTCTCAGCCACACATGAGTCCAAAACATATTTTTGTTTCAAATTTGCTGTTTGCATTAATATGCTATCTTAATTCTATCTCAGATGAGTTTTGGGGGATTAATAGTTTAAGCTCTGCAGTGGGGGATGATCAATTTTCAAAGACCAGGGTAAAAGAAGAGAAGGTGAGGATCTTAACTGTTCCAGAAGTAGATGAGGTCCATTGTGGAAGCAGTGAAGGCAACAATCCATAATATGTGGCTAAACAGAATACAAGTTCCATTTTCTAGAATAACGTTTTGGAAAACAACTTGCAAATCACATGACAATAGCCGAGACAGGTTTATGAAAATAAAGGGGCCACTGCCACCTCTGATTCATAGATTTATAGAGTTCCTAGTCCTCCACACTTAGCAGAGAGATCTAGGATGTGTTGCAGGGGCTTAATGTAGAAAGGGACTTTTTGGTCAGGGAGTTCACTAGTTGCTGTTTGTGTTTATGTTCACACTACCTGGTGTCAGAAAGGAGAGAATCAGAGAGGCCTGCAAAAGCTATGGCAGCAGACGAGGGCCCCCAGGTGAGAGTGGGCACCCCAAGAGAGGGTTGCTGCACTGGAGTGGACTCCCTGAGAAAGGGCTGTCACATTGCCTCTGGAGTGGAGTAGGCTCCCTGAGAAGGGGCTGCTGCACTGGAGAGGGGCACAACCCATGCTGGCACACCAATAGAATGCATAGCACAAACGACTGTTAGGCAAGTTTGTCAGGCAGCTAGCTTTGCAGAATCCAGAGGTTGGAGTGCTTCAGGGGGGCTTTAGGTTTAATAGAGAAATCAGCAAGAACATTTCCGGGGATTTCCCATAGGTGATGCGTATCCTATGTGCCTATCCCTCAATGATGTGGAAAAGAAAGAATACACCAAAGTGAAGGAAGCATTTGATGTCCATGTCATAGGCAGACAGTATATCATATGTGAAAGAGCAAAATTTAATAGGCGGTTCCAGGAACAAGGGGATACAGCTGAGGCTTTCATTACTGCATTTTATAGTCTTGCTGAACATACCAAGTATGGAACATAAAAATAACTCACACAAGATGGGATAGTTGTTGGCCTAGGAAACACCAATTCATCAGCACAGCTTCAGTTAGACTTACAGGAAACATTTAATATTATATATGTGATATAAAAGAATGCAAGAAACCCTAAAGAAACAATGATGTGATTTCCATGCTAGTAGCCCAGATGAGATTGCATCATACAATATTGCCATAGTAGAGAGAAAAGTCACAAATGTGAAAGAGAAGCAGCCAGACAAAATTTACAAGATAAGACCAGTGAAAAAGTAGAGTGGGAGAATTTTTTTGGCACTAGAGGAGGGAAGCATGGAGAAGATATAGTGTAACCCACACACCTAGTATGGTTCACTGTCCCATGGAGTGGCACGTAGACCACTTACAGTGAGAGATAAGAACAAGGCAGCTCTACAGCTTAAGCTAAGAGACAGCTGAATTTTAGCTCAAGCTGTAGAGGCTCCTTCACTAAGCTCCAGAGGTCCCAGGTTCAAATCCGCCTGGTAGTGGTTATAGTAACAAGGCACCAAGCCATATCTGGCAACACTGTCTTAGCAAAAGAGGCAGAACATAGAAGTTGCCACAAAATAAGACATTGTGCAATAGCAGGCAGGTCACCAGGAGGAGTGGAAGCAATTCAAGAGAGAATGTTACCATAAGATGACATAGAATCCATATTTCTAAGGACTATAACATAAGAACAGCCAAATTGGGTCAGACCAATGATCCATCCAGGCCAGTATCCTGTTTTCTGATAGAGGTCAGATGCTTCAGTGGGAATCAACACAACAGGGCAATTATTAAATGATTAATTCCATCATCCAGTCCCAGCACCTAGCAGTAGAAGCTTAGAGAGATCAAGAGCATGGGGTTGTATTCATAACCGTATTGGCTAATAGCTATGGATGCATCTATCCTCTGTGAACTTGTCTAATCCTTTTTAGAAACCAGCTATTCATTTGACCTTCACAACATCCCTTGGCTATGAGTTCCACAGGCTGACTTTGCATTGTCTGAAGACTGAACTGTCCTCTTCAGTTTTTAACTGACACTTCACTACTTGACAGTAAGTGTAGGGGTGAGCCTGAGGGGACAGCACTTTGCTAGCTCTTGCTGACTCAGGCTACGACTAGACTGCAGGAATTTGTCGGCAGAGGCAATGCAAATGAAGTGCTCATTAGCATTTCTCATGCTCTCATTTGCATAGTCTCTTCCAATCCTTTTTGCAGAAGAGGTTTTTGCTCAAAAAACAATAAGCAGTGTAGATGGGGCCATTTTGCACAAAACCCCCCTTTTGCGCAAGATCCTGTATACCTCCTTTTTTGAGGCATAAGGGATCTTGCACAAAAGGGTTTTTTTGCACAAAATGGCTCTGTCTACACTGCTTTTTTGTGCAAAAACCTCTTCCACAAAAAGTATTGGAAGAGACTATGCAAATGATAGCACGAGAAATGCTAATGAGCGCTTCATTTGCATTGCCTCTGCCGACAAATTCCTGCAGTCTAGATGTAGCCTCCTTGTGGGATCGATATAGCACATCACAGATACATATTTAGCCAACAAGAAAGTCAGATATATTCAGACAAACTAAAAACATTGCTCACCTTCTGATGTCAGAAGATTCCTAGGCAGGACAAATCATTTTGGGAATTTTTTTTTATCAGTTTTAGTCATCTAACAAACGCCTTAAGAAATGTCCTTAATAGCCCTAACATATGGATTTGGGAAGCACAGAACAAAATTTGTTTAATAAAATAAAAACCTACATTTCCACCAGTTTTGGCACAATACTATCCAACAACAGTAGCAGCAGATGAACTTTCATATTGTTTAGGATCCGGGCTCATACAAAAGCACCCAAGAGACTGGAGACCTTTTGAGTTCATAACAAAAAGTCTCACAGACATTTAACAGCAGCATGGAAAAAGGAAGATCTAGCAGTCACTTGGTCCTGCAAATGGCCAAGTGAAATCAATTTGTCTTGCATTTTCACATAGAAACAGCTCACTGTCCTTTAGTACCATTATTGGGTTCAAAACTGCTCAGTGACCTTCTGCCTAGAATTCAAAGATTTTGATTGTTGATACAATTTTCTTTCAACAATGAAATTTCATACCAGGGAAATGCTCAAAGCAGCAGATCCTCTGTCCTGAGCCCAAAATAAGCAGCCACCATCAGAAGAAGCAAAGGCTTTAAGAGAAAGATGGTAAAGTCTACATTGGCCTTTTCCTGGTAGCAATTTCAGCATCTGCCAGGTTGACTTCAGCAAATTAGAGATGAACAATGAAAGAATGAGACTTGCCAGAAACATATGTGATTCTTCCAAACAGAGAGTGGTCAAAGTGAGATAATAGGTCTGTTGGTCTTGGGGGAATTTTGCAATTTTACTATGGCTCCAAATGCAACAATTGCAGGATTCCCCCAGGACTAGTCTGTCAGAAGTTATCATATTGGAAGCACTGAAATGACCTTCACATGGCCAGTGGCTTGCTTCTAAAAGGACACAATCCTATCCTTGCAATATTTCAAGAGGAGATGCTCCCCAAACTCTATGAAGGACGTCAAAGTAAATAACAGTGCAGGTAATGAACACCAGAATGTATATGGCAGCCCAGTCTAAGTAGGCAAATTCAGACTTCAATATAGGGTTGTAAAATAAGTAGTAAGGAGAAAGAAAAGCCCCCAAACCCAACAAATTGCCAGGATAATTACTCTCTACAAAGTTACCAGCCAGTCCTTGGCAACTAGGAACATTTTTTTTCTGTAGGGGACACATATTTTTGTCATAGATCACATCTCCTACTACACAGATCTAGCTATACTTACAAAGACCTCATCAGCACCAGTCATCCCAAAAATAAAGAAAATATTGACTAGACAGGGAGTTGCTGAAGACCTCATATCAGACAAGTCTCAGTATACCTCTCACACATTGCTAGAATTTGCACAGATTTGCACCAGTAGTCTACCTTACATCCTCAGAGCAACAAGGAAGCGGAGAGAGCAAAATAGACTTTAAAAAGCCTTCTGCAAAGAATCAGTGGATCTGTATAAGATACCCCTGGCATATCAGTCAAGGCTGCTTGTGTCTCAACTCTATCCAGCAGAACTTCTAATGGGAAGAGGACGAAGGATGCTTCTACCTGTGGCACTGGCATAATTTAAACCTGAAAACAGAATTCTGAAAAAAATTCATCAGCAATGAAACTTCGGTGTTCAGAACAGCGTCCTGTACTCCTCATTCTGTACTCCACTTTCTGCATTTTGCATAGCTGGATGGTGTACATTAGGCTGACCTGCTCGGTCTAGTGTAGACCAGGCTAAAGAGAGACTCTGGGACCTATGGTACTCTGGCAAAAAGTGAGCCCCCTCAATAGGGAACTCAACATGCAAACTCAGAAGTGACAACATGATTTGGAAGAGACCCACCTACCAATGACTTGATCTTTAGAATAATGTTCAGGCTATTTAAATGGAATCGATAAGGGGTAATGAAAGCATCTAATGTTTCAAGGAATTTGAAATTTATTTTGAATTGTTGAATGTGTGTATGTACAATGCACACACACTTTTATAATTTATATTTTAATATTTAATTTCAAAGAAGAGGAGGCATGTAGCGTTCTTAGTCTTCTACAGTTTCAGAGCTCTCAGGCTTTGTTGCAGCCAGAGCTTAACACAGAGAGGAACTTCCCACTCAGGAAATTTGTATGTCCCCACACTAGAGTTAGCTTGTGGAATATCTACCAGCTAGTAGCTGTGACGTGAGTTTTTTTATTTTATTTTATTTAATAGGGCCTTTATATCCTGAAATATGTGACTATTGGTCTTTATTTTCCCTAAAGATGCTGTGTAACTAAACTAGAATACCAGTTTTCAGGTGTGTGCTGCAATGTATGTCAATTAATTTTCAAGTCTGCATATATTTAAGTCATTATTAAGTCAAATTGCTGTCTCCTTTACAGAGTGTTTCTTTCTTTCATTTTGTATTCTTGGGCTCACTTTTTGAGCTTTGACTTTTTACCTTCTTCTAACAAGCAAGCACTGTAGCATGATGACAGTGAGCTGCATTATTCCCTCAGAGGTCATTCTTTCTCCCCTTCCATGTACGGAACAGCAAAGGCTTTGTACTGTACTGCATTATCCCAGCTTTGTTACCTGATACTATAAATCTGCAGAGCTGCCAGGTCTGCTGAGGATTATATCCAAATGAGAAAAGTATATGAGGAAAATTAAAATAGCATGTCAAAAATTTCCACCTTCCATAGCTGTTGGATTATATCCAAATGAACATTTTATATGAATGAATCTTTCAATTTTTAGCTTGTTGGGGGGGGGGAGGGAAGTTCTACAAGCAAATAATACAGGAACATCATGTTAATCATCCAAAGAACGTAAATGGGATTTATTTTGCATGTTTAATTTTCAGTTGTTTGCATTCCATACAAAATCTGTCATTAAAAATTGGATATTTACTCTCTCTAATAGGTTTGCTGGACAATTTTGTGTAATTGTGTTATGCCTCTGTGTGGCCATATGTGCTCATCTAGTGTGCAGTGCATTGTTAAAGTGAATCGCTTGTTATATTTGATAGGAGTCAATGTGTACATAAGCTCAGTGTTATCTGAGGAAGAAGGCTTCTGCGAAAGTATAGCGAAAACCTTTTATGCAATCCCACTTGTATACCAGTGGTATTTCTCTCATTTAAAAGTAAAAAGATTCTATTCTATACAATTAAACGAAATCTCTTCTCGCAAAATGCCTTAGAATTAGCTGTGCCTGATGTATGAGATCCCTCATATACAAACCAGTTAGGGGGAATTTTCATGCTGAAAGCTAGAATAATTGCATTTCTCTATTTCCCCTACCTGCACACTATAATTCACACTCGCTGTAAATGATTTTAACATGTAGTATGAGAAGGGTTTGTGTTTCACTGAATTTATTTCTGTTTTTTAAACAGAGGGAATACATGATCAGCTTCATTTGAATGTTGGGGGGAGAGAGTTTGGAGGAAGGGAATGTGACTTTACATTCTCTGAATGTTTCTCTTGTTTCTTGCATGTTCTGGTTTCATCTGGACAAGAACTATAATACTGTACGAAAAACCTTTTCTTATGGCATATTTGAAGTATCTGAATACAGCTCTCAGATACAATAATTATGAACGAATCCTAAATATGAAAATAGTCAGTTCTGGGAAACAAAACAAATCTGAGAAAAACCTCATCTTGAGAGATTTCCAGCTGAGTTTCCAACCACAGCAGCTGGAGACCTGCCTTGTACTGAATCTACTTCTGAACTTCCTCAAAGTTTTGGAGTGTTCACATCACCTGTTGTGTGTAAACCCAACTCTAGCACCTCTGAGTTCTGGATAAGCATCCAAAGTGCTTGCTTATTGAAAATCATGAGGCACATCCATCATAAATGTTGATGAGAGGTGTCTGTTGCAAAGGAAAAATACATTGATTTCTCTAACATACCTATAAACTTTTTTTATCCAAATTGAAATACAATGCCATTTTCACAGGAAAAAATAAGATTCTGACCTATGGAAATGTTACCTGGGAAGAAAGCAACAGTCCTCTACAATCACTAGGCTAGATAAACCCAGCTACTTCCTCAAAAACACAGCACAGCTTCTGTTGAAATAAATAGGAATTGTGATGTGTTGAACTGAGTTGATGATGTAAAGGTCAAGACTATAACAGGGTTCAAAAAAGAACTAGATAACTTCATGCAGGATAAGTCCATCAATGGCTATTAGCCAGGATGGGCAGGGATGATGTCCCTAGTCAAGGATGGTGAGTTATATGGGCTGATGGTGCCCAAGCTCCAGAAATATTCCTGGTTCAGGGGCCCAGCTCCAGCACAGTTAGACACCAGGTCTCCCCCTGGTTCTACCTGCTGCCTCCACGTGCCTACCTCACTGTGTCCCTTAGCCCTCTCTGCCACCTCTGGGCAATTTAGAAGGGCCCAGGACCCCCATCACCACCACTGGCAGTGCGGGGGACTAGTGCAGCTTTCTACCTGACTGTGCAGCTGCTGGCACATCCCCACGGCCCCTGGGCAGAGGGGTGTGTGTGTGTGTGTGTGTGTGTGTGAGTGTGTGTATCTCCACCTGCTGCTCTTGCCACAACTGCCCTGTGGCCAATAGGCGCCGCAAGGGCTCCTATTGTGGGCAGCAGCATGCAGAGACAGCCCCCAGATTCCTTGCTTATGAGCTGCTGTCAGGGAAGAAATACATGCTGCACCCCACACTCCCTCCCCTGCCCCAAAACTACCTCACAGAGCCTTCATCCTGCACCACTCCTGCACCCAAACTCCCTTCCAGAGCCTGCACCCCCGTCCCCTACCCCAGCCCAGAGCCAAACTCCATCCCAGAGCTTTCATCATTTCTGCACCCCATCCCCCTGCGCAGCCCAGATCCTGCACCCTAGACCCTCTCCCACCCAAACTTCCTCCCAGACCCTGCACCCTCTCCTGCACTCCGATCCCCTGCAGCCAGCACCCAAACTCCATTCTAGAGCCTTCAACTCAGACCCCCTCCTCCACCCAGACTCCCACCCTGTGCTGGGCAACACCAACATTTCTACAGACCTACCCTCCCCAACCTCTCATCCTCAGCCTCTGTTTTCCAGAAACTGAGAATGGGCAACACGATTGCCATCCACCGAATTTTGTCTTAACATTAGAGGTGGGTCTGGAGTAAATCACAGGATTCCAAAACTCCTCGGGGAGCTCCAAAGGAAAACTTGCCAGCATCTCTTCTTTTTATGGCTGAGTCAAATCCTTAGCTATGAACACTGCTGCATATTGGAGACATTTTCAGCAGGAACTAAAATTTGCAGATCAATCCCATTTCCCTCTAAAATTAACCTTGCTATAAATTAGCTGAATTAGACCTCTTGGACAAATTATCCAACAACCAATAGCCCAAAGTGTATTTAAAGGTTTAAGTGGGAAGCTGTAATTTAAGTTAGATTCAGTGAGTGTTCCAACATGCAGCGTTAAGTGATTTTTAATTATAATTAACAGAATAATAACTAAAGATGTAAACACAGACAGAAATGTCTGTACTATCAAACACCTGTTTCATAATTATTTGAATAACAAAATGTTTTTGAGTCTCCCACTTATTATCCTGGCATGTTTCAAAATTTCTGTTTTTGTAGGAGTTTGTTTAAAGGGACAGGATCATCTTTAAAACTCTAGTCCCCATGGGAAAATGCTGTATTTACTATGGGCTGCCTATGGGTATATCTGCACTCCAGCTCCCAGCTAGGGTAGACAGACTTGCACTAAGTCCACTTGAGCTAGCATGCTAAAAATTAGCTGTGTAGACTGTAGTAAGATGAGGGGGCCTGAAGCATAAACCCAGATATCACAGACCTGATGTAAGTCCTGAGGCCTAGGCCACAATGGTCAAGACTTTGCTAATATAAAGTTAAGCTGCGAGCAAGAAGAAAGCTCTGCTACCAGAATCTAGCATGGTACTAGGCACAGGTTGGAAGCACTTTCCAGAGGGTTCATAACAGAACACCTCATGAAGACACATCTTGGTACCAACACATTCCCCACAAATAACAGGCATACTGAATCAGGTTCAGGACAGGGTGACAGCATGACAGATAATGGCTGAACCCTCATGTACAAGTGAAAGGTGGTATCCAGGTAATGCCAGAGGATGGCAACTTGTTACATCAGGAGTGATGTGTAATTTGTTTGTACCTATGTATAAAAATGTATTGCAAGGGGAGTTGTCTTTGTCTGGCCTAGCAGGCAATGAAGGATCCTGTTGTTGAGTAAGCTGGTCCATTGTGAGGGGTTACATATGTGTAGTGGTTCAGTAGAGTTTGCTGACAACTATTATTGTACTTTATTTGACAATAAACCTGGCCTGGTGCCTTCAACTTTTATCTGATTTTGTGGTCTTTGGGGGCTCTCTCAGAGTCTACTGTACCAGCTTACTGCACAGAGTTAATACAATACACCAGAGGGACAAGCACACAGCTGAATGGATAACACCATTGCACAGAGCAAAATACCTGTCAGGACACCACACCAGTAACTTCTGACAACCACATAGACCTTGCAGCTCAGGCTTGGGCTAGCCACCTGAATTCAAATCCACAAAGCTGGGAGGGCTTAAGTGCTGAGCTGCAGCCTGAGTTGCAATGACTACGGTTCTTTTTAATGTGATAGTCTGAGCAAGGCTTGAGTGAATCTTCCTCTGAGGGCTGCTTCCTGCTATAGCGTACATATACCTTTAGGGTGTGTTTACACTGCACCGTTATTTCGAGATAACTGGCATTATTTCAAAATAACAATGCGAGCATCTACACGGGCAGTCTGATATTTTGAAATAATTTTGAAATAACGGATGGCTTATTCCAAAATCTGTAAACCTTATTTTATGAGGAATAACACCTATTCTGAAATAGCTGTTTTGAAATAAAGTGTGTGTAGACACTCCACAGCTGCTATTTCGAAATAGCTCATCACCAGGGCCATTCTAAGTTATTCCTCCCTAGTGCCTCCTGCGGCTCTAAATCAAGATAGCACATCTACATTAGTGAAGCCTGCCTCAGCTTCCCTGCAGTGTGGACTCTCTATTTCGGAATAACTATTCTGGAATAACTTATTTAGAAATAAGTGTGCAGTGTAAACATACCCTCAGAGACACACATGAAGGAGACGTCTGTATGGAAGGGAGGCTTGAATGAATCTTTGGCACTACCCAGCCCTCCCCCCTGTGCCTTGAGGTTCACTGAGGGTATGACTATACTACAGCATTATTTTGAAATAGCTTATTTCGAAATAACGTGTCTACACACAAAATGCATTTCAAAATAGAGTTTTGCTATTTTGAAATAGCACATCCACACTGAGTGGATGCTGAATCGCATTTAAGGTGGCTGGAACCAGGTCCGGCAGGGCATCAGGTCAGGAGTTACTTTGTGTGGCTGCTGTCGGAGGCTATCTGAGGCCTGTACTTAAAGGGACCCCCTCCTGGACAGCAGGTTCTCAGCTTTCCCTGCTTGCTTGCCTACCTCGATGAGGGACAGGAAAGCAGTCTGTCTCTGCGTGCTCTGTTGCCCTCACTCGGGACACCACACCACTCTGCAATATGGAGCCAGAGCTGCTCTGGGCACTCTGATGCTTCTTGTGGACGTGTTGCTAAGAGCCTGGCTGCACTTTCTGCAGGCTGCCATCCGGGAGGTCCATCGGGGGGCTGTCAGTATCCAGGAGGCCCTGCGGGAGAGCTTCCACCCTGAGGAGCACTAAGAGCCTCCCTGGTCTGCCCCACTGGGGGCTTGTGCCTCATTCCTCCCTCACATCCTTCCATTTACCCCTCCCTAACCCCCCTTCCTGATGTCAAATAAAATACATGTATTTTCATGAACACAAACTCTCTTTATTTAACAAAACTGGGGAGGGAATGAAACTCTGGTGAGACTGGGGAAAGGAGGTGGGAGTGGGGAGAAGAGAGGGTGGGAGAGGGAAGGGAGAAACTTGGGAGGAGGGAGATGGAAGGGGGAAGCAAGTAGAAGAAGGGGGAGGGGAAGCTCAGGGCTCAGGGTTGGGGGTCTCGCCGGACCAACTTGATTGTCATGCAAACGTGCTCCTGGGTTCGCATGTGGCCTTTGGTGGCCAGGCTGGCAGCTATCCTGCCATAGACATCCGTGTTCCTCCGTCTAGTGCAGCGATCATAGACGTTGTGGGCATCCCCCCAAACCTGAATAAGGTCCATGATCTCCACCCTGTACCAAGAAGGTGCCCACCTTCTCCGGGCCCTGGCAGGCTCCTGGGAGCTGGCAGACTGCTCCTGGGGAGTGGTGGAGGCTGGCTGCCAGTGGCTTGCTGGCTCATGTTTTGGGGCACTGGGTCAGGGGCATTGACTGCTGGCTGTAGGCTGGCAGGCTTGGAGCTGGCACAGACACTGTGGCCAGAGTCAACCCCATTAAGGGCTCCGGGAAGGGGGGAGGGAGAGGAGTGTTCTTGGTTGAGGCCGGAGTGGCCACCAGGGCACCCTGGGACGGCTGGAGGCCCCCTATTTCGATATGTGTCTACACAACACTTATTTCGAAAAAGCTATTTTGAATTTGGCATCATTCCTTGTGGAATGAAGTTTACCAAAATCGAAATAAGTGCTCCACCATTTCGAATTAATTTCAAAATAGCGGTTTGGCTGTGTAGACGCTAGTAAAGTTATTTCAAAATAACAGTTGTTATGTCGAAATAACTTTGCTGTGTAGACATACCCTGAGGCTATGTCTACACTCGGGGCTTCTTGCGCGAGTAATATGCAAATGAGGCTAAGCGTGGAATATCTCCGAGCCTCATTTGCATACCTAATGAGCCACCATTTTTTTCAGAAGAGGCTCTTGCGCAAGAAGGAGCGTCTACACTGCCCCTTCTTGCGCAAGAAAAACCCTCTTGCACAATGCCGTTCTTCCTGAAAAGTAATAGGTGTAACAGCATTGCGCACGAGGGTTTTTCTTGCACAAGAAGGGGCAGTGTAGATGCTCCTTCTTGCGCAAGAGCCTCTTCTGAAAAAAATGATGGCTCATTAGGTATGCAAATGAGGCTCGGCGATATTCCACGCTTAGCCTCATTTGCATATTACTCGCGCAAGAAGCTGCGAGTGTAGATATAGCCTGAGAGTTGAACAGGATCAAGCCACAGCAAGGGGAGATGGTGTCAGTGGTAGCAGTCAAAGTTAGCCACTAAGCCCCAGGAACTCACAGAGCTCATTATCGCATCTGAAGTGGCAGAGAGCAAATCCTAGGCTTCATTAATTTTTCTATGGGTAACTTCAGTGGTTGATGGAAGCTTGTGTGGCCAGGGGCATCCCTTGTTACATGACTTCATAGCTTCACGTTGCCTGGGAGTGGGGAGAGGAGCGGAGGCACTGGTTGCAGTACCCATGCATAAATTCAAGGATTCCCTATGGACGATACTGACCTACTTGAGATCCAATAGGATCTTCTAGGCTTGTGCATGACTTTTCTGCTAGAAGCAACCCCAGCCCCTCCTCCTCCCAGTAATGGGACAACAGTGGTAAATTTCTCTGAAGGATTTCTCATGGAGATGTTCTCTTTAAAAGTCCTCTCTTTAGGCTATTTGTGTCAGAGAGAACAATCTAGACAATTTTAATTGGTAACTGCTAAGATTAATATAATTTTAACATATTTTATGTTTGTTTCTCTCTTTTTCCAGTTTATTAACTTTGTGAATTTGACAACTGCAGCAGAGGAGAAACTGACACAGAGTGAAGAAGTAGCAAATGGCAACCAGATGGTTAAAAGAAGAGAAAATAGAGGCACAAGATAAAAGAGTGGACATAAGGAATTGAGTACTATTGAACATCCAGCTGGAGGTGAACCATTAATTACTTTACATCTCCTTTAAAACCAACCAACCAACCAACCAAAGGTTTTTGAAAAATAATCCAGGCCAGATGAAGAGCTAATAAAAACAATAACATTAAACCTGAGGTCAGTTCAAACAACTAATCATGACAAAAGGAAAACTGTATAAAGCATTCAAAATTAAATACGTGCTCTGAAGTAGTAAAAGGGCCTAAAATATCAATGATCTGTTGAGATACCACGTGTGCACACAGTTCACCGGACTTTGAAGGATACAAACAGTTGCAGTAGCTTAGCTAAGCATTCTTACTGAGTTATTTTTGAGTGTGAAGTATTACCCATACCCCCTTCCTCCACCTCTTCTTCCATAAGGGGTCTATGTACAATTTTCAGTTGGCATCTTTAACACTCTTACATTTGGTTTGGGTAGTACATTTTCATTTCATTCATCATTTAAAGACAGATAATCAGAAAGTCATTACATTGGCTGACACTGGGCCCTTTGCTCGATTGTATTGTAATTGAGCACTGCAGACCGTGTGCCAGATCTAATGGATAATGAATATATTATGTCAGTAGAACCGCCTCAGAAAGGCTCCTAGGGGATAGAAGCAGGGGGCTGCTATAGTGACATACAGGGTCACAGATGTTGTGCTGACTTACTGATGTAGTGATTTTGTAATTAGGTAATTAATGATGGGTACAGTACTATTTATCTGCAGTTCATTCTGTATATATATACAGACTACATGAGTGGGTGGTTCACATTTTGGACAACATAATTTAGGAAGGCTGTTTTTGGTTTGGTATAATCCTGCATGAATTCTTGAGTAACAGATTCCAACCATCCATGGCCAGACAGACACAGGCACACAAATAAGACTCCAGTGCTAGCAGGGTAGTATTCTATTTTCACAGGTTACTACAACAATAATAATTTATTTGGAAAAATCAAAGCACTTCACTTCTGGTATAAACAAATCAAATTCACATTACTTTGTGACAGTCAGCTGGGCCACAGCTTTTAGTGTCTCACACTTGCAGTGATGACACGCAGTTCTTGCAACAGAACCAAGTTTCACAGTGACTTTCACAATGGTACCCATTCTGTTCCACTGAGTGACATTTTATTAAATAAAAGCATACGCTTGCATTTTTAAGCCAATATGCTTGTCTGTCATAGTAATGACTATGACTAGGAGTCCGCAGCCTGTTTCTGACAAATAAACCCAGAAGGCTGAGTCCTTTTAAGAAGATAAACTGCTACATATCCAGAACTTAGATCGGTCTCTTTTGCCAGATTTAGTCCAACTGCATAAAGGCAGTATCTGTAACAAATTGTTTGTAAAGAGGAATGTAGCTCTGGTTCTTGCAGATATTTTCATGGCCCTTAGAGCTCAGTCTGGAGCTATATAAGCCTTTGGAATGTATCATCTAGATTGGGAAATGTGTGTTGTTTGATACAAAGAAATTTTATTTGTGTCTGAGGTAGTGTGTATAAATCCTGTCGCCTTTAGTTCAACTAAGCTTTGCCAAAATGTACATAGTTTTAAAATCCTTGAAAGCACTGCTCACTGGGAGTAGAACATTTGATACCTAGAAGTACAATAGAATATTTTACCGTACATGTCACCTGTTCCCTTTAAACCTTGGTATCAAGAGAGGGCTCTAGGACTCTCATGCCAAAACCCTTTGCTGCCTAATATTTAGTTTAATAATATCAGTGCTTCATCTTCAGACTTTTTTATGGAGCTGATTACTTCTCCCTTTCATTTCAGTCTTCTGTGCAACAGTGTTGTTTCCAATTTATCAGCCCCTCCCTTTTGGGTTTCACATAAGAAATGGAGCAGGCAAAGCCACGCTTCCGTCAAACCAGACTTACACTCAGCGAGGAAGTCACCTCAGGGGCTAACTGTGAAGAGCTTTGATTATTGCAGACAACCTCAGATCTACCAGACATCTGTGCACTTATACTTCCTTCACACACGGAAGCCCAAGTGTCAGCCCCAACTTGCCTACTGCATCACAGAGCAGGACTACCTCCCTGTCATAGGGCGCTGGCAGAGGTGAGCAATATATACTTAGTGACTTAATAACTAAGAGATTCAAAACCTCCTCAGCCTTTTCAATGCAGCCCTTTTGAAGTCATATTCCTTGCTCTCATCCTTGCATAGGCAAACCCATCTCAAAAAAGGGCAGGAAGACTAACATTTGCACTTGTATTTTAGAGAAGTTAAATTTCTCGCTGTCAGCCCTACACTGGGTATTAGAGGGGCTGAAGCTAGTGTTCCATTCCAGTCAAGAGCACCGGAGTATCCCCTCACAAAGAAATCTAGACTGACATCTTCTTAGCTTTAGTGAAAAAAATAAATGAAGGCTTAGTGTCACAATAAGCTCCACATTTGCATTCACCATATCTATAAGGAGCTACCATCCAGTTTTAAATCTAAAGCCCTTAAATCGCTATGATTGTCCAAACACTAAGCATGGGAAGACCCAAAAATTTAAGTCATGGTACACAAAGAGGATTTGCTGGCAAAAATAGATCAAAGCAAAGCCTTCTTAATATTTCAGTGCTTCCAGCCTGCAGGGAATTCCTCTGGTTGTCCCCCAAAAAGGTACTATTATTGAGGAAAAGTAATGTAATTGAGACTCTAATCCCTCAAGGGTATTTACCATGGTAATGAGACTGATTATTCACTTTTAAAAGATTCTAAGGATTAAAATGCTTATTTATTGAAATAATACCTTGAATGCAGCAGACTCAGAAGAGTTCATGAGTTTGGATATCTCAGACAATGCGTAAGTGTTAAGTGCTTTCACATAAACCTGCATTAATTCCCTTTTCCCATTTTTTTTTTTTTTTGCCTCTCCAGGTTCCCTTGTTCATAGCAGACCATGCTCCAAATGCTGTTCTCACCCATGTTCAAAAAAGGAACAAAAATATTTGAGGGAGTGATGTGTTCCTTTCATAATTCAATTATTCTTTATTTATTACTACAAAGGCATCTCTACTTTTGATTTCTTTGTGGTCATTCTTTGCTGAAGAATCATCCAAAGGTGCTTACTGAAAGCAAGTAGTTGCCTGTGATGTAAAAAACTTTATTCCAGGGTCCTTGACGAAGGGATCAAGTCACTTAGGCCCAGTTTTTCAAAAATAGCTTCTAATAGTGATTGTCCAATTTGGGAGACACAAGGCCTGCTTTTTAGGGGTGTTAATCATTTACTACTCCATATGTACTCAGCATATTTGAAAGCCAGATCTTAGACATATACAGTTGGTCACCCAAAGTTAAAGGATGGTTTTGAAAATTTGGGCTTTAACCTCATTAAAGTGATTATTCATATGTCACAGTGCGGTTATAATAACTATTAATCTGTTAATGTTCACGGCATGCTAAGTACCTGTAACAGTGAATAACAGTGAGATAAGTGCAATTTGGTGAGAGCAAGCAACAGAGATGAATTTGTAGGGAACAAAGAAGATAGGGAACATCAGATGAGAGGAAACAAGGTGGAAGAGAAATTGTAACATGGGGGTAGGGAGAAAAGAGTGGGCAATCAAGGGTGTGCATGTGAGAGACGGACAAAGGAGTCTGTTTTTCAAAGACAGAGAAGGGAGAAAGAAAAGAAAGAAAGGAGGGGAAAAGATATTGAGGTGGAGGTAGACTATAGATTAGAGAACATAAAGAAAAGAGTGGAAATAAATGTGAGAAATAGGATGTACATAACTTTCAGGCAAACAGATTTATTTTATTGGTTTTTCATAGCAACAGCCATGTAAAATTGGAGAAAAGGCTGGATTTTGAGCAGTTACTGTTATTACTTTTTTTTTTTTTTTTTTGCATCTTGTAACGGGTCCACCTGCTGGTGAGTGCCCCGCTGCGGTCAAGTGGCACCATGCAAGGTTCTTGCCTGGTCATCCTGTCACCTCCAAAGTCCTGAAATCAGGGGCTGACTAACCCTGACCACAGAGCTAGTGAGTCTCTGTAGTGCACTTGTGGCCAGTCTTCGGCCACTGGATCTGGGCCTTACCCAGATCTAGGTTCAGCTCACACTGGGAGCTGGCTATAGTGCTGATCTCCCAGTCAGGGTATAGCACTGGCTGGGTCAAGCTCCTGAGAAGAACTGTCAGGCCTTAGCCTAGCAGTCTCTTTTATATCACTCTGCTGGATCCTGACTGGCTGCCACCGAGACAGCCACTCTATAATGATTGTAGGACCTTTTCTCCACTCCTCTTGCTGAGATGGGGTGCGACAAGGCTGCTGGCCTCCTGTAGGGGGTGTCGGGGTCTAGTCCAGCCCATCACAATCTAAATGCCCTTGGTGCTTCAGAAATAATTAAAATACTTGTTCTTTGCCTGATGAGTTTACAATCTTAGGGCTTTTTTTGTTTTGGACTGGGCCTTCTGTTACTGTATGTCATATTGATTTTGCTGCTCACTCTGGGTTTTATGGTTAAATAACAGGAGAAAAGAAAGGAACCAGAATTTACCAAAGTATCTACACAAAACCTTTAGGGTGACAGAGGCAAACCTAATGCTTCTGCTTGCTGGTTATTTTTGTCTAGCAATCCTTGTCATGAACTTGGACCTCACTTGCTGGATACTGTACAAGTATAGAACAAAAAGATGGCTTCTGCCCCAAGAGAACTTTCAATGTAAGTATAAAACAACAGAACACAGACTGGGACAAAAGGGAGTATAAGGAAACAATGAGAAAATAGTGCTCAGCATAAGAATTCTAGCACATTTTTGTAGCAAAGGTGTGTTTTAAGGCTGGATTAAGAAGGATAATGAGGACATTTTGTGCCAGTTTATTCAAGGCTCTTTTCAAGTGTGAGGGGTAGCACAGGAGAGAGCCTAAAAGTGCTTGTTATAAAATTAACAGGTTGGGGGCTGATAGTATGCGCCAATTAGTGAGGGGGGTTCTGATATCAAAATAGCAAATAGAAGGCAAGCAGGGTGAGGAGCGATCATGAAGTGACTTTAATGTCAAGACAATCACCTTATGTTTAATACATTAGGAAAGGAGGAGTTAGCAGAGGGATGCAAAGACTGCAGTGACATGGTCAAAGTAATGGGAATGGGAAACAATCTTTAAAGCAACATTCAGAAAGCGGGGAAAGATTGTGTTTGTCAAGGCCAGAGGAAAACATGTTACAGTAATCAAGACATCACATGAGGAGAGCCTGAATGAGAATTTTAAATCTATGGGTAGATGGGAAAAATTATGTCTTGGGTATGTTATGCAGAAAGAATATTCGGGACTGACAAAAAACTTTTATATATAGACATGATGTGATTACGGTGAAGGTAAAAGTATATTTTTTTTCATTTGCTTTCTTACCACAAAAGAAGCCAGGTCCTGGACTAGAAGCCAAAACAGGTTAAAAGGTCCCCCACAATTCTCCTGTGTGAGGCCTCTCTAAACACTTCTTTCAAACTTGTGTGTTCCTAAGTTTTTGGGAAGTGTTTTTATATTTACCAGACCTTCCTACTTCAATAACATACAGAATTTTAAGCCTATTTTAAGGTTTGTCCTAAAATTCTTTACTATCATTTTATCCAGATAGAACCATTGAAGTTCTATGTATGTTTTACAGGCACCTTAGCCAGCATGTCTGCTTTAAATATAGTTTAACATGGAATATAAACCCTACTTGAGCTGAAAACTGAAATTTCCTTTCTGCAGGAAATGCTAACATTTTGATTGTTTTTGTTTTGAATTGTAACAAAAGGCTTGAATTTTGAAATATCCTGCCAAATTAATTTTTATCGGTCATGTTGGAAAATATATAGATCATAACATCTGTGGGTTTTGCCCACAAAAGTTCATGATACTATATATATATACATATATTTGTTAGTCTCTAAGGTGTCACAGGACTACTCTTTTTTTTAAACGTGTTTTTATATTTTAGCTGTGTTATATTAAAATACATATATTTAATAAAAAGATAAAAAGCTAATGAATCAAAACTATAAAATTGAAATGATTAATCTTGACTTTTAACAATTGAAAATTTCATTGAAATTTACATTTTCCTGTGATTCTGGAAAATTGTTTCATTGGAAATGTTTCAAAGAGCTCTCAGTCAGAGGTTATTTGGCATAATGTCGTTAAACCCTTTCCTTGATACTAGCCTTTTGAAGTGAGTATGTGCCCTTACTCCACATAAATAAACAGAATTGACTGTTAAAAATCAAGACTAATAAGAAAAAAATACCTAGATATCATAAACTCAGAGTTTGCAACCTCGGACAATACTGACAACAGCAACCTATTAAATGTGCATTGTTCCAACTTTCAATTGTGTTGGAGGGATTGATACCCGAAGTGCAGACACTATGTTCCACCTTCAATCTCCTTGTCCTCTTGAGGAATTATTCATGTTATCACTGTGTTTGTCTTTGTTGTATGGTTATTTTAATTGGTTTGAGCACTTAATCCAGCCCTAATGCCACCTCATGCTGCCTTGCCATCCTGAGTCTTTTTGACTACTGTGCTGCTTTATTTGGCAGTTACTGACACTGTGCTGCCAAGTCTGTATCATGCTGACGGTTATAATACTATCTGCTTCTACCTTTCGTCTGTCTTGATGTCTACTACTTTTCCCTTTCTGCTCCTGTACTACAAAAACAAAACAAAACAAAACAAAAAAGAGAAATCACTGGATCAGTATTTTACATAAGTGAGATAATTCTTTTATTGTTTTACCTAGAGAGCCCATCTCTCTCTTGTTTGATATCTGAAGTGGATAATTTATTGTCCAAGAATGTCTAAAATATGAGAATAAAATAAAGAGCAGGACATTCCTGGAGCATTGATAAAAACATAGGAACTGGATGTTTTACATTGCCTTTTTCCTACCTTAACTATCTCTTTTAAGTGGCAGCAAGCAGGATTTAGTGTACAATCTTTTCTTCATCATCCATGTTCTAAATGACATACTCCTTGCTAGTCAAGCAGAATATACATTATCACTAAAAGTGTGATAGGTTATTTTAATGGATTTTTTTCATTGCTAAAGCAGTAATGATACAGCAGCTTCACAGCACAGCATCTTATTTTAGAGATGAGCTGTCATTTCAGTTATGTCATTCAAACTTTTTTTTTCTGTAAAGAAAAACACTTGGCTTTTTCATCATTTAAAAAGTATAACATGTCCAAAAAGGCCTTAGACAATATTATTGCATGCCACAAATCAATCTTGTAAGTTTGAATGATGAAAAGCAAAATGTCAAACATATACTTTTTTCTCCTGTCAAAATGATATTCTTCTGCAGTATCTTTAATGTGCATTTATGTATTTTCCAGCTCACCAACATCTAAGATTTCTTGAAGGCACAAAGGCATTTAGCATTGTTTTTGTTTTTGTTATTTTTAAATGGGCAAAGTACAGAAAGTTTTAAAAATCTTCCATGGTACAAATCCTCCCCATTTTTTTGTGTGCTTCAACCAGTAAAACACGATAGTTAGCACATACACAGCACCTCCCACATAAGCCATTCAAAGCATTTCACATTATATTTGATCTTGTAAGGTTCTGAGCGGTTCCTGAGAGTGATCAACCCCTAAAAAGATTGTATCTCCACAGAGGTTCACATTAAACAATCACAGCATCCTTCATAGGAAGGGTGTATATTATTCCCATTTTACACAGAGTACCTGAAATAAAAAGACATTGAATGACTGACCTTACCTAAGGTCACACAACAATGACTGAGCACAATAATTGACCTTACCTAAGGTCTGGTTGTGGCTTTCATGCACTTTCATAATATAAATGTTAATCAATAATAAATCACACGTCATTGCCATCAAAGTTTTCAAACTCTCAACCGTATATACTAACCACTAGAAAGTTTAATAAATTAAAATGTGAATTGTTCTTTATGTTATGTCTGGACTGTATGTGAGATTGGAATTCAGATGAATTCTGAAGGCTCCAAAAGTGCACAAGCAGTTATTCCTGTGTCTGATTTTAAGCAGCAGTTGTCCCATTGATTTAAAGACTCGAGGCACATCTACACAGCAGGGCTAAACTCAAAATAAGCTACGCAACTTGAGCTACACTAATTGTGTAGCTTAAGTCAAAATAGCTTATTTTGACTTTTGGTGCTGTCTACACAGCAGTTATTTCAAAATAGAGCACTCCTCCCTTGACTTCCCTTACTCCTCATACAATGAGGGTTAGAGGAGTCAGAATAAGAAGCCTGTTATTTCAAATTTATTTCAAAATAATGGACTTGCTGTGTAGACGCATACTACATTATTTAGGAATAACTGACATTATTCCTAAATAATGCTTCTGTATAGACATAGCCTCAGTGTTTAAAATTAAGCAAGGGTGTCAGTGTTTGCTGAATTGGGGCCTAAATGTTTAAATGATACATTTACGATTCTAAAGATATGAATAATAAAACCTCAAAAAGATCTTCATGAACAGTCTCTGGGGCCACATAAAATGATTTATAATGACAGTCTTGGGAAGACCAGTTTAGATTTTGCAGTTGAAATTTTTTAGCCTCACTGTCAGCAGTTTTAAAGTGTAGCAAAGGGTGTTTTACTGTTTTCCTAATTATTCCATTCAGAAAAGTCCATTATACAATTCTATAGTAATAGGAGTATATAGTCTCAATATTTAGAAGAGTGTACATAGAAAAAAATGGATGTTTCCCTGCTTGTTGAATATGCATGTTGATTGTGTGCTATATTTCATTCTTAATTTCAGTTTTACATGGCCATCTAAAAGCATTTCACAGGTGTTTGCTGAAACTCATTAGACCATTTGGAATTCCTTCATGCTCCCTAAAAGGCAATTAAAACGTGTCTGCAAATTACCTCATGTGGTCTAAAGCACAGCTGCTTCTCATCCTCCCGTTACTATACTGCATGTCCAAATAACAGAAAAGCTGCTTTGATACATGGAGTTTACAAAGGAAAAAGTGGCGTTATAGGTGACAAATCCTCTGTACGCTTGTTAAATTTGCTCTGCCATTGCCATCACAAAGAAAAAGCAATGTTAAGGAGGTAAGAGAAACAGCTACTTTATTGAGTAGTTAATGCAAAACCATCAAGTTGTTTGGTCATTCAATGAGCAGTGGCTATAGTCTTATGAAGCCCATCCATCTACAGAGGTTGTAGGTAAAGCATTAGTGATGCCAAGTGAATTAGATGCAGTAGGATGGAAATCCAGTTACTTGCTTCTGTTTAAGGGTGAAAAAAAATCCCTACTGTTGGTAGATAATCTTACAGTACTCATTAGCACTCTGCAAAGATTTGGGAATTGAAAACTCAGTTTGAACGTGTGATATTTAAATGTATTCTGAAAGAATCAGATTCTAAGGACCTTTTTCAGTTGTCACTCCAAACTTATTGAAGCAAAGCTCTCATTAAGTTCAATGCGAATTTTCCCTGAGGAAGAAAGGAATACAAGTAAGGTCTTCAGAATTTAGCCCTGAATGTGTATATGTATTTATGAGGGGTGGGAAGTGTTGGCAGGGAATGGGAGGAACTCAGGGCAGGGAGAGGGGGATGCTAAAGTCAAGGGAGGTGGGAGATGCAGAACTCAGGATAGGGGGCTCAGGACAGGGGGCTGGGAGGTGGGGGTGGGGGGGGGCTTATCTTTGGCCACGAGAATGGCAATGCTCTGGCAGTGACTCCTCCCAGAGGGCAGGGGCAGCACTTCCCTGTCAGCGCCCCGTTGCCCTCCCCCATGGCCAGCAGGCTGTCTAAGGGGGACCAGACTCCAGAGGCTGCCTCCCCCTGCATCTTCTTGAATGACTAGCTATTTATCCAGAGTGCAACAACTTCCACAGGAGAGATGAGGGAGTCCCACATCCCACTGTCCAATAGCTTAGTAGTTAAGATCACTCTCCGGAGGAGTGGTAGAATTGCTGTACAAATTCTTTCCCTTCATCAGGCAGAGAGTGGAACATGGATTTCCCATGTCCCAGGTGAGTTCTCTAAACACTGGGCAAAAAGTCACAGGTGGGCACATCCCTTTCTGGGTCCTGTACAAAATCTGGCATCTTAGCACACTTACCAGATGGTGCTGTGATACTGCGCCAAAAAAAATAAAATAAATTAAGAAACTTGTATGCTGTATGACCCAAAAGAAAAGCATGTGAATGGTCATTAGTGCCATTCCATGTTAGACAGACTAGAGCTTTGAAATGCATTGTATTGTTGGGAATTAGAAGTAATACTAATCGTATGTGTATGTTTACTTACATATTGTTAGATTTAACCATGTAAACAAAGGGTTCCTGTCTGTAACTACGTTCTATTGATTCAGGTATCCAAAAAGGTAACGTTAACATTTAATTGAAACTTGAATGTGATAACATCATTATCATATTTCTCTTTGAACTTTGTAGTAAACTCTCTGCAACTTGTTACCTGTGTGTACATAGGAAATAGGTAATTCTGTTTCAAAGCCACAGTGCTTCACACAAGGCAATTGCATTCTGCCAAGGGGCTGCTGCCAGAGAACCATATAAAGAATTCTTGGGCTCTGATCCTATATCTCAGATCTGCTTTCGCTTTGTCAGGGGAAGTTTTAGTCACAAGACTGAGGTCCCCAGTTCGGGTATGTCTACATTGCATTCCTCTTCCAAGAGAGGAATGCAAATGCAGACACCCGAAATTGCAAATGAAGCACGGATTTGAATTTCCCACGCTTCATTTGCATAATTGCGGACTGCCGCTTTTCCAGAATAGCGTCTTTTGAGACAACAAACGCGGTCCCCGCAGGGTTATTTTGAAGGAAGGGTTTTCTCTCGAAATAACCCTGCGGGGACCGCGTTTGTTGTCTCGAAAGACACTATTCTGGAAAAGCAGCAGTCCGCGATTATGCAAATGAAGCGTGGGAAATTCAAATCCCGCGCTTCATTTGCAATTTCAGGTGTCTGCATTTGCATTCCTCTCTCGGAAGAGGAATGCAATGTAGACATACCCTTCCAGACTAGTAAATCCAGACATTGGACTGCAACCTATGGAGCTATTTCTGAAAGAACTTTTTGCAGCTCTGAAGCTTTTGCCATCTCTATTATGAACCTCACCTAAGAATTTTATTCATATTTGTATGCAGAGCCATCCCATCTATACAATGGTTGGGGGCAGCCCATCCAGGCCCCGCACTTCATGGGGCTATGCGGCAGCTGCCTCAGCTGTACTATGGATAGGACCTGTGGGGGTGAGGCTGGCCTGGGAGAGTGCTGTGGGGGGGGTGTGTGTGCCTGGCATGGGGCAGTATCAGGTGTCAGCCCCGCCCTGCACTCACCATGTCAGCGGGAGCTGGAGCGACCTGGTAGTGTTCTGCCACCATCTCCTAGCCCACTGTGCTCTGCTTCACCCCGATGGTGGCAACTGGAGCAACCCAACCATGGCCTGTTCCACTCCCCATAGAAATGCAGGGCTTGGAGGAGCAGAAGACAGCAGGCTGATGCTGGGGTGCTTCACTTTCCACCACCACAGTGAAGTGGATAGCAGCGGGCTGGGAGAAGGGGGACAGAGCAAGCAGGCTGCTGCTTTGCTCCAGCTCCCACACTTATGGTGAATGCAGGTGGGCAACTTCTGTTACTGTTCCACAGCAGCTCCCCCTCCTTCCTCTGCTTGGTAATTCCCCAGCTTTCATCATGCAGGGAGGGGGCAGAGCCAGGGCAAGGCTTGGCTGAAGGGGAGAAGTGGGGGGTTGCCTGTGTCTGGGGGTTGCCCTAGGCCCCTCATTCCCCTAGGGACGGTCCTGTCAGTATGTATAATAATCTTTTAACTGATGTTCTTTTTTCTTTTAAGAATTGGCTGTGTGTATTTGGATAAGATCTGGTGGGTAATATGTCTGATCCTTTGGGACCGGTAGAACTTGAACAAAATTTTCAATTTCAATGTAACCTTAATCATATTTGACTTGGCTGTCTAAGTGGGAGCCCAAGGCTGGATTGTTTTAAGGGAACTGTATTTTTGGCTTCAGGGTAACCAGTAAGGTATCGTGGAAGCTATTTTGTTGATAACTTGGTGAATCAAGTTGTTGATAATTTGGTGAATCAGGGTTGTTCTATCTATTACCCAAGATCCACAAACCTGGAAATCCTGGACGCCCCATCATCTCGGGCATTGGCACTCTCACTGAAGGGCTGTCTGGATATGTGGACTCTCTACTCAGACCCTACGCCACCAGCACTCCCAGTTACCTCCGTGACACTACTGATTTCCTGAGAAAACTACAATGCATTGGTGTTCTTCCAGAAAACACCATCCTAGCCACCATGGATGTAGAGGATCTCTACACAAACATCCCACACATAGATGGAATACAAGCTGTCAGGGACAGTATCCCTGATGATGCCACAGCACAACTGGTGGCTGAGCTCTGTGACTTTATCCTCACACACAACTATTACAGATTTGGTGACAATATATACCTCCAGACCAGTGGCACTGCTATGGGCACCCGCATGGCCCCACAATACGCCAACATTTTTATGGCTGACCTGGAACAACGCTTCCTCAGCTCTCGTCCACTT
Organism: Rafetus swinhoei; assembly: GCA_019425775.1. Lineage (NCBI taxonomy): Eukaryota > Metazoa > Chordata > Testudines > Trionychidae > Rafetus > Rafetus swinhoei. Next base: position 33,288,114 of record CM033428.1, on the reverse strand, counting down.
ACGCCCCTTCTCTACCTATGCTACATCAATGACATCTTTATCATCTGGACCCATGGGAAGGAGACTCTGGAAGAATTTCACCACAATTTCAACAGCTTCTACCCCACCATCAACCTCAGTATGGACCAGTTTACATGGGAGGTCCATTTCCTGGACACCACGGGGCAAATAAGTGACGGTCACATAAACACCACCCTATACCGAAAGCCTACCGACCGCTATGCTTACCTGCATGCCTCCAGCTTCTATCCCGGACACACCACACAATCCATTGTCTACAGCCAAGCACTGAAGTACAACCGCATATGCTCCAACCCCTCAGACAGAGACCTATACCTACAAGATCTTCCACAAGCATTCTGGAAACTATGATACCCACACGAGGAAGTGAGGAGACAGATTAACAGAGCCAGATGTGTACCCAGAAGCCTCCTGCTACGGGACAAGCCCAAGAAAGAAACCAACAGATCACCACTGGCCATCACCTACAGTCCTCAGCTAAAACCTCTCCAACGCATCATCAGTGATCTACATCCCATCCTGGACAATGATCCCTCACTTTCACAGGCCTTGGGAGGCAGGCCAGTCCTCGCCCACAGACAACCCACCAACCTGAAGCATATTCTCACCAGCAACTATACACCGCACCATAATAACTCTAACTCAGGAACCAATCCATGCAACAAACCTCGGTGCCAACTCTGCCCACATATCTACACCAGCAACACCATCACGGGACCTAACCAGATCAGCCACATCGTCACGGGTTCATTCTCCTGCACATCTACTAACGTAATATACGCCATCATGTGCCAACAATGCCCCTCTGCTATATACATCGGCCAAACTGGACAGTCCCTACGCAAAAGAATAAATGGACACAAATCAGATATTAGGAATGGCAATATACAAAAACCTGTAGGAGAACACTTCAATCTCCCTGGACACACAGTAGCAGATTTAAAGGTAGCCATCCTGCAGCAAAAAAACTTCAAGACCAGACTTCAAAGAGAAACTGCTGAGCTACAGTTCATCTGCAAATTTGACACCATCAACTCAGGATTAAACAAAGACTGTGAATGGCTGCTAACTACAAAAGCAGCTTCTCCTCTCTTGGTATTCACACCTCCAGATCAGCTACTAGAAGTGGGCCTCACCCTCCCTGATTGGATTCACCTCGTTATCTCTAGCCTGATTCTGGCCTGCATATTTATACCTGCCTCTGGAAATTTCCACTACATGCATCTGACGAAATGGGTCTTTGCCCATGAAAGCTTATGCTCCAATACATCTGTTAGTCTATAAGGTGCCACAAGACTCCTTGCCGCTTTTGGTGAATCTAATTATAAGAGTAACCACCAGTTGTAGAGATTTTTTTGCCTCATTCTTTGCAGTTTGCCTGAATGAAAAATCTCAATGTAGCTCCCCTAGGACTACGGTGACAGGGGCCTCATTGAAAAGATGTGGAGCGGCAGCGATGAAAGTAACTTAAAATTTCTTACAGGTAGTGTCCTATTGCAACCCAGGTCCTGGCTAGCTCTTTAAAAATAACTCCCTGCTGGCTTTGCCACCTCTTGCCTGAGCTGTGCATCAGGGCGCACCCGTTCACTTTCACCTCTGTGTGGCGGAGCACCTCAGTGATAAATTTCACTTATGTGGGAAATGGTCATCTGGTACAGTGCAGTGTATGCCCTGAGGCAGAAAACACATCACAAACTTTTACCCTGAAAACTTAGGTGCTGAGTTAGTTTAGGCAGCTGCAAGTTTAGATGATAGGAGAATGGGAGTTTTATGGGTGGTAATGAAGCCTAAAACTGGGTCTTGGATGCCTAAAGAAATATTTGTGGGTGTTGGTCATTTTTTCTGTGCCTTGAAAAGTTCAGCAAAGCCAGTAGCAAGTGTTTGGAGGATTAGAGCCTTAAGATACCAATCCTGCAGACACTTGTATTCCTATGCATCTGAATAGTATCACTGACTTTAAATAGACTACTTGTGTTTGTAAAACTAGGCACATGGTGACGTGCTTACAGGACTGGATACTGGGGACATATCTATGCTACACAGCGTTTGCCAACACGGCTAAAAGGCAAGCGGCATTTGATTTCTCAGCAGGAGAGTACTCCTACCAACAAAGCACTGTTCACAGTAGTATTTGTGGCAGAAAAGCTTTTGTGGTTTGATGGGGGGGGAGGGGGATTAAGCACCTTTGAAGCACAAAAGCTTTGCTGCTCAATTGCAAAAGCCATAGATTGCAAATGACTAGGGGATATCTATATTACTAAGTTTTGTTGAGGAAACTAATATTGACACACAGAGATCAATAATGGCAAAGTTGCCAATGCGTGTTCACTCTTGCCCCCTCTGTCGACAGAGCATGTTCACATTGGGAGCTTCCCTGTTGACATGTAACCCACAGTGCCTGGTGACACCATCTGTTGCTAGGTGTTTCAGGACCACAGAACATAGCACAGAACATCTTGGGACTGGGCAAAAGGTCTCAGCAAGCACTGCTTTGTTCAAGGGCTTCTGGCATCATTTTGTGCAGCAAGAAAGGATAGATCCCACCCTTCACTTGCACACTTTGTTAACTGTCATGAGGACCTCGCGCAGAGCAGCAGCGATAATTTTGAAATTACTGACAGAGGAAAAAGACTCGGAGGAATTTGACAGTGTGGGTGATATGGACAGCAGCAATCTGTTATGGCATTTGGTGATCACAGAGCAGCTATACAGGACAGAGCAGTACTTTTGAACCAGGGAAACCAGCACTGAGTGGTGGGACCACATCATCATGCAGTTGTGGGATGAAGACTAGTGGCTACAGAACTTTAGGCTGTATAAAGCAACCTTTCTAGATCTGTGTGCTGAGCTGGCCCCCAACCTGCGGTGCAAGGACACTAGAATGAGAGCTGTCCTCTTGATTGAGAAGCATATGGTAAGTGCTGGCAACTACTGATAGCTACTGGTCAGTTGCAAATCAGCTTGGAGTGGGGAAAACTACCATTGGTGCAAGGCCTGCCGACAGGATGGTGGAGACAAAGGGGCCAGTTGCCCCAGGGTCTGGTGATCCAAAAGGGCCTTTTTAGAACTTTGTTACAGTCTTGGCCTATCTTCTGGCAAAGAGTTCCACAGATTGATGGTGCATTGTGTAAGAAATACTTCCCTTTCTTTGTTTTAAATCTGCTGTCTATTAATTTCATGTGGTGACCTGCTAATTCTTGTGTTATAAGGAATAAATATTATTCCCTTAAGGTATGGTTACACAATAGCATTATTTTGGAATATCTGACATTATTTCGAAATAACATAGTGCATGTCTACACAGTAAGCTGCCATTTCGAAATAATGTCAAGATGGAGCACTTCTTACTCCTACTCCTGTAACCCTCATTTCACCAGGAATAAGGGAAGTCAAAGGAGGAGTGTTCTTCCTTCAACTTCTTGCTGTGTACACAGTGGCAAAAGCCGAATTAAGCTATTTCGACTTGAGCTACGCAATCGATGTAGCTGAAGTTGCGTATTTTAATTCGACTTTTGCCCTGCTGTTTAGATGTACCCGTATTTATTTTCTCCACCCCAGCCATGATGGCCTCTATCATATGTCCCTTAGTAATTACTTTTCCAAACTGAAATGTCCCAGTCTTATTAATATTTCCTCATGCGCAAGCCATTACATATCCCTAATCATTTTTGTTGCCCTTTTCTGAACCGTTTCCAATTCTTTTTTGTTTTTGAGATAGGGCAAACACATCTGCACACAGCATTCAAGATATGGGTGTTCCATGGACAGGGCCATCTGACCATATAGGCAAACAAGGCCGTCGCCCAGGGAATAGGATTAAGGGGCACCAAATTAAATGGAAATGATTACCTTCTCCATTTTACTGTGGCATTTCAAATTAATGTTTTTTCTCTTTCCAAGCGTTATTTACTCCACTTTTAATCATTCTTATAAAATTTGATTCATTCAACAGATTGCCCAATTTGCAAAAGCATGAACAGCAAAGTTTTAAATGTTTACATAAATTGATGGCCCCGTGCAAAAGTGTTACAACTCAAAGACAGACTTCATTCAGAATCATGGAATTAAGGTTTTCATAGCTTCCCAAATATCAATGCTTTATTTTTATTTTTACATTGTTCATTTTAAATGTCAAGTAAATAAAGGTAAAATTTCATTCTAGACTTTGCATTTTTCTTGTATTGAATGGAGAGTGGGGAATCACCTAAATCATAGTTTGTCTGGGGTGTGAAAAACACTTGGGCTGGCCCTGACCATGGATTTATAGAGGCAATATGATATTTTCTTTCTTATTATCCATCCTTTTCTTAATCATTCCCAATATTTATAGCTGCTACACATTGAGTGGATGTTTTCAGAGAACTATCCACAATGTACCCATGATCTCTTTTTTGAGCGGTCACAGCTAGTGCAGGTGCCATCAGTTTATAATGCTTTAAACTCTGTGTGCTTGTCTACATATACAGTGCAGTAGTGGCACAGTGGCACTGACCAAGTGCTACTACTTCAGAGCTTTTTCTATCCCTGAGAGGTGGTAGCTATGTTTATGGGAGAAACCCTCACATTAGCATAGTGTTGTCAGTGTAATTATGTTATTCAGGTGTGTGGGTTTCCCATAACCCTAAGTGATGCAGTTATACCAACTTAAGTCTGTAGTGTAGACCAAGCCTGTGTCTGTAGTTAAGATCAAATTGCAACATTCATATTTTGTAGCAAAATAATCCACATCTTGAAAGTAGGTAGAAATTATGAACCACAGAATGACTGTCTATACATTTATACATATTCATTTTGAAAAAGATGATACATACAGCAAGTTAAGCCTACTTTTTGATCAGGTCTAGCTTGTGCGCAAATTGCATAGAGAACATGGATTGGCAAGCTAAAATCTTTTTAATATTCATTAAATTGTATATTCATGGATACAGTATCCAAATATTCAAAGCTTATTTAAAAAATAGCTCTGAGACTGAAACTCTTTTAAGTAATTTGCAGAATTTTGAAATGTCCTAAGATCTCGTATCTATTTAGTTTGAGTGAAGGGGGTAATAGAGATTTAAATAAAGATTTCCATAAGCCTCTTTCCCAGTACCCATGTCTAGGCTAGATTCTGATCTCAGTAATGGTGCCAAATAAGTTCTATTAAATAACTTGGCTTTACCAGTAATTGAAATCAGAATCTGTCCCTGTGTCTTTAAAAATGAAATTGAACAACTTCAGAATCTTTCCAGTGGAGGGAATTTTTGTTTTCTTCAGGGAAATGGAAATTTGTAATGGTGGAAGTTGATATGGCACCCTTCCCCGTGCTTTCTCAGTTACTGTGTCTTGAAAAGAAAATCAACTACCAAAACCTACAAACTCATGGAGGAAAATCTCCTTGCAGAGCAAATACAATTCCTTCTGTACTCTAATCTCCTAGCTATATAAATTTTTATGCTTCCTCATATTCTGTATTCAGCAAATACATTCATGAACAACAGATGGAGTCCCATGTATTATAAACAAAGTATCAAATCCATTATGATTTTTTATAGAAATCACTACCATTTGAACCCTTTTATTTAATTGTGGCTGCATTTTTAATTTAATTGTCTTAAGAAGCCTGAAGTGCAAACATATTAAAGGAGTAAATAAAAGCACATTGAAAAGAGCCTTTTTAAAGCAGAAGTGAAAGAGAGGGAGAAATTATTTACAGGGACTTAGAGACGTGCTCATGTTAATGTTAACAAACCATTAGAATTTGGCTGATAAACCTGATTTCTATCTGCATCTGAGTACTGTGTACATGGCCCATTACTGGTTATTCATTTTTTCCTCCCCGAACACAAATTAAATAAAAAATGCAGAATAGATCCTATATAGGTAAATGATAACTTGAAGTGATATGCTATTCTAGAGTAAAATCAGAGTAAACTCACTTTTCTTCCCTCGGACTGGTGGTCACTCTCTTGAAAATAATCTGTTCAATGATGCAGTAGGTTTTCAGTCTCTAAGGCCTTGTTTATACTTACCTGGAAGGTGGAATTAAGATATACAACTCCAGCTACATTAACTGCGTTGGTGGAGTCGCCGTACCTTAATTTGACCTTCAGTGCCATCTTCACAGTGGAAGGTCAATGAGAGCAAATGCTCCCATAGACTTCCCTTACTTCCCACAAATTGAGGTGTACCACCATCGACAGTGGCGCCTTCAGTGTTTGATTACTAGGTCTTTACTAGACCTGCTAAATTGAATCCGGAAGATCAACCACCACAGTATCCATCTTCCCAATAGTGAAGATATGGCCTAGTGCAATGATGACTGTACACTAGTGCTTCTCAGATTTGAAGAACTGCTTCTCTCTCAGTTGTGAAACAAATATCAGCTTTAGGCTGTTGTACTTCCTATCTGGGGCTCTTACATTTTCCAGATGCTTTTTGCAAACCAGCTCCATATGAAAATACAGACACCTGTCTGCATCCAGCAGGGCTGGCTCATGTCTGCTCTTTTAGTATAAATTCAGTTGTGAACATAGTAATGAACAACACAAAAGGAAGGGGGACAGTAACATGAAGGAGAACAGAACTAGGGTACACAGCAACCTGGAGAAATTAGAATAAGGTGGCTGTGGGCAACAATATTAGTAAATCTATACACCCTAAGAGGAGAAAGCAACAGAACAAATGCAAAAGCTGGGGGTGGTAACCAAACATCTTTGCTTATCTCCTTAAAGTGAGTTTATTTGCATCTTGTGTCTATAATGAAGTCCCAATATTCCTCTCATGTAAACAAACACTCTAGAAGCATGTCTACATAGCAGGGCAAAAGTTGAATTATCTACGCAACTTCCGCTATGTCAATTGTGTAGCTGAAGTCAAAATAGCTTAATTTGGCTTTTGGTGCTGTCTACACGGCAGGAAGTTGAAGGAAGAACACTCTTCCTTCACCTTCCCTTACTCCTTGTGAAATGAGGGTTACAGGAGTTGGAGTAAGAAGTTGTCCAGCTCGCCAATATTTCGAAATAATGGCTTGCTGTGTAGATGCACTCTTTGTTGTTTCGGAATAACTGGCGTTATTCCAAAATAATGCTGCTGTGTAGACATACCTTAGGTGTAAAAGGGGGTTTTGGATGCTGTCAGGGGAGGTGAAGGCAATAAGGCCTCTACCTTAAGAAGTTATCCACAATAAGGAGAAAAAAATGGGAAACACAGATTACATACATAAACACAGTTGTGATCAGGCACCAAAGTGATAGGCTTTAACAGATAAGAGGGCAGATCCAAAATGTAGAATGATCTCCTTGATTGCAGCTCCCTCTGCTCTAATCTTTCAAGGTCATTTTGCAGTTTGGTTCTGTTTGCCAGTGTGTTTGCTGCTGATGAAGGAAAACAGTTGAGTGGTGTGTACAACTATTACATATAAAAAACCCTGCAGCCCCAGTGTTACAAGAACATTATGTAGGTTGTTTCAAGTCAAACACTTGGAAATTAGGAAATGCAAGCATTTAGGTGCCCATGCAACCTTAATACGGCCCCTTAGGTCTATCCATGGAGACAAACAGCATTCAAAATGCACCGTGGAATTTTTAGTGCAGGAGCCACATGGTGACTTATTGTGCAGGAGGCTAGTACACTGTATACTGACCCCTGGCTTGCTGAGTATTAAGTCCCCATGTGGACGAGCCTGTAGTATGGGAAGAATCAACCATGTGTGTCAGATTTTTAATTTACTTTTGATCGCTCCCTTAATCTACCGGCATTGTCTCTCTTGATTTTTCCCTCCTCACTAATCTCCATAGGTGACTTCTGTCACGCTGACTGGAGACACTCACAACAATGAGTGCCTACCTCAGGGCAAAGCATCAAAAACAGGGCAGAGACCCCAAACTGCTGGTGTGTGTTCTGTAATTAGATTTCACCAAGCCAGTGACAACCGTGAACTGCTGGATCACTGCACCAGTCTTACCGTGGAGTCACAAATAGTCCCACTAGACTCTTAAGCCTATCTTGCCACTCAAACTGTAACTAGTGGCAAATAGTCACTTACACTATTTGCCAGTCACTAACTGACCAGTCACTTGGCCTCAGATAAATTGGTAGGCTAGATTTTACACCAAAGACAATCCTGTAATAATCTATTTAAAGGTTTATCAACTAGAAAAGAAAGGAATAAGAGTTATTTATTGGTTAAAGCAAACAAACTTATACACAAACAAATTAGTATCTAAACCCGAAGGCCTGGTCTACACCAGGACTTGACATGTCTGCCTCTACTGCCCATGTGTTAAATTTTCTAACATGTGCTTTTGTGCTTTTTCCTAAGCTGTCCATCATGCTAGGGATGAGCACCTCATAAAAATCCAAAAACCTATCTCATTATCATCCTTCAAATACTTCTTCACAGTGATGTCTACAAAAAAGCTTAACAAAGGCTAGGCAGTATGTTTGTATGACAGCCTGTCATGCTTTCTGTGTCCATCTCTTGTTTCTTGTCCTATAGTGAGATTGCAAATTTTTGGGGGTGGGGACCATCATTTTGTTTGCTGTTTATACAGGATGTAGCACAATGCAGCAGAGGTATTAGAACCATTTATATAGTGGGGCTGTTGACAGTCACTGTACCAAACTGTAAATCCTTTATGTGATGGAAACCACCTAAAGCTAGAGGGTTCAGAGGCACGTCCAATCCACCTAGTTTCAGAAGTGGGGTCCTGGTCCATGACTAGCTGCTAGGGTAATACCAAATAACTAAAAATAGTTGACTCATCTCTTTCTTTCTCTCTTCACATTCAGCCTCTCAACAAATCTCATCCTCACCTTTTTATATGACACTTGTAAACTCTGCCCCCTTCTCTGCCCCCTTCTCCTTGGTCCCCACAGCCCAAACATTTTTCTCCCCCTCCTCATCAACATGTCTGGCTCTTTCTTCGTTCTCATCAATTTGTAGCAGCTAAAATCATCTTTGCCTGTATCACCAGTGCCTCTGCTCCTTACATCCCTTTCCTGCCTCTCCCACAGTACTCTCAAATGCCTCAAACTAATTTCTAAGGCTCTGTGCAGCTCTGTTTCTGCTTACATCTTTTCACCTGTGTCTCCCCACTTCATCGCTGGCATCTGCCCTTAATCTCTTCTCTCCTTACTACTTTCTTTGTCTTTCCCTGACACTTTCACCCCCATTACCCTTTCCTATGATGCATGGAATGACATCCCTCTCCCGAGTGCCAAATAGACTCGCACTGCTGTCCTTCAAAAGCCTACTTCCTTCACCTTGGTTGTCGCTGCTGTGGCATCCACCCCTTCACTGTCTGATCCTGCTCTCTTGCCATATTTTATAGCCTAATGCAGCACCCATTGAGGTCAATAGGGATATTTCCATTGAATTTAACAGAGTCTGGATTAGGCTCTCTGTCCCTTCTGATACAGTATTTTTTTCTGTTCTTGCATCACTTGTTTACTCTATAATGTGATGCACATTACATATGTTTTAACTTTCTCCCCTCTTTAATTTTCTTTGCCTTGTTTATCTGTATTTTCTATATCTGTCTAGTGTAGGGTGAAATTGTGGCTAGATTCTCCCTGGACAAGAGGGTACAAGAAACTTTCCCACCCTGTTTGACAGAGGCAAGCCACAGTGTATGCAATCTGAAAAATGCCAGAATTTCTCCTCAATGGGTACCCTGATACATTCTTCTGACTACAAGGACCATGATCCTGTTCTTTTGTGCTACTGTCTCAGTGGAGAGTTTTTTCTGCAAGAACTCCTGCATTGAAGCCAATGGAAATATTTCAATTGACCTTAATGGGATTGTGATGGAGCTCTTTGGTAACTTTGGACATGTCCACACAGCAAAGAAACAGCCTCCAACCCTGCAGGGTCCTAAAGCCTGGGCTTCAGCCCAAGCTTGGAAGTCTGCACAACAATGAAACAGCCCCAGCGCCCTAGCTTGAGTCACTGGCCCAAGTCAGCTGTAGGCTTTTCTCTACAGTGTGTGAACATGCTGTTTGTCAGTGAGTAAAATATATTGCAAATGAGAGAAATAAAGAGTTTTTCCTATGCCTGCCCTGTTGGTGCAGGGTTAGAATATCCTTTGTGACCCCTGGATTATTCGTCTTGCTAATGAAATCCCGCTACATGACAAAAAGTAGCATAACATGTGTTTGAGACTGACATACTTGTAACCTTATTAAATAGAAATAAACATTTAGAAAACATCTGCTTTTAAGTTTCTTTACAGTCCAATAATCATATGCTACAGAATAAATATTTGGTGGGGAAATAGATCCTAAAGCAGTTTTGTATAAATTGCACAGTATAAATGTTAAGCAGAATAGATAAAGCAAAGACAAAATCAGCTTTTATTCATTCACCCTTTGCTATCATGCTGATTTCTGATTGACAGAGAGGTGATAACACCAAGCTTGGGAACAGAGAGAGAATTCAGTGATGTCATAGGAAGCATCATGACAATTATATTATGAGCTAGGAAATGTTACTTTTAAGGTGCTGTTACTTATAAGGGCATAGAAAGCAACTAGAAATTCTTAGCCCTTAAGAGGTCTTGCATGGCTGAATTGCAATAATGCACTTCTATGTACATTAACCTGAAACTGTGAATGATCAAGAGGATTAAACTGCCTTATCGGAATTCCCCATTCTTCAGTAATCATTGTTTAAATTCAATTACTTCACACTATATACTCAGAATTGAAAAAGAAATATCTTTACTTTTTGTTATGTATCAGCAAACCATCCCCATACTTCCATTCATTAGTAATACCATGGCTACTGATTTTTCATTATCTGAGAGGAACTTTATATTTAAAATTCTTTTTTATATGAAATAATATTCAAAATATCCATGCAAACGTACCTTTGGTGAGATTTAAAATTACTTCTGTGACAGCTAAAATGTGTTGAGTAAAATAATTGTAAATTGATTATTATTTTTAAAGGAGAGAATGGGTATTAAACTTTTGCCACCAGTAATATTTACAGTTAATATTGCTAAGGACAATCAAGTCTTACATTTCAAGGTGCTGACTGCAGTAAGGGTCAAGAAGGATTTCACCCACCAATACACAAAAGTGCAACACAAGCCCGGGGCATTAAAATATAATTTATATTCTCTTCTCCTCGAGCACAAGGAATTGGTCATTGTGGATGACCAATGGCTGATCTGTTATGTCAAATTCTGTTTTCATTTTGATGGTTTTGTTAGAATGAATGAGTTATTGTAATAACTCTATTGCTTATTTAATTACCTAATTTGTCATTTTAAAACATGCTTTTCACTTACAGTATTTATTTTCCAATATTTTGCTTTTGACTTAACTTTACTTACAGTGTCAACATACGTTTAAATGGGATGGAGAGTTAGCAAGGGAAGTCAGTATTTGGCATATTAGTATGCAGTACTTATAACTATATTCTCAGACATCATTTAAGTAAACCATAACAAAACAAAGGATGGTGACAACCTCTGCCGTTTTATTACAGCGCGATAAAAGTATGGTGGGCTTTAATTGAAAAAATATAAGCATTCCATGTCTTAAACCAAAGGAAATAAGTATCCTACAATGAAGCTTACTGAAGGCATTCTCCTGTATCAGAGAACTGATAGCACAGTAGGACTGGCAGCAACTTTATTCATCTTTCATTCGCCCTATGGATGAGATTTAAAATTGATTCTGTGTCAAGTAAAGCACCATGATCTGATGAAAAACATGAAGATAATTTGATATCACTGCAACAGCTCTCCTGAGTTCTTATACCAAAGAGCTAAAATTATTCATTGCCTTTTCAAAGCTTCAGTGACAGTAGTTTCCAGGGGGCAGATCCAACTCCCGTTATAGTCAAAGAAAACCTCACATTCGCTTTAATGGGCATTGGATCAGGCCCCAGGCTCTAAATTTACTCGATCAACCACCAATTCCAATCAGCTTATTTATTAACATAATGATGATCTAGTGTACATATATAAAGTACCCAGATTCCACAGTGATGGATGCTTCACAATTTTTTTAGATAGATGAGAGAGAGATAGAAATTGTATATGAATAATCTATTAGGGTATGTCTACACTACAGCATTATTTCAAAATATCTGATAAGATATTTTGCTGCATGCTCCATGGTCAGCAAGGCCCACACGCGCAGTCCCTGGTCTCCCTCTCCCGGCCCCCCCACATAAGGGGACAGTGATGGAACTTACATGTCGAGGCCTCCCCGGCCTCAGATGACACCAGCTACACTTGCTGGGATGGCTCTGGGGTCCTGGGTGCGGGGCATGCTCCCTCCATGCTCCTGCAGCTCCTGGCCGTCCTCCTTCTCCTCCTCGGTGTCATAGGCAGGGCCCTCTGCCCCAGGGTCAATGACCACCTGGGGGACACGGACCGTCTGACCCCCCAGGATGCAGTCCAGGGCATCATAATAGGGGCACGGGTCTGGGTCAGCCCCTGGTTGGGAGCTGCCCCCTGAGGCCCTGGCATAGGCCTGCCACAGCTCTTTGATTTTCATACGCACCTGCTCCTGGGTGCGCATGTGGCCTTTGGTGGCCAGGCTGTCAACCATCCACCTGTAGACGACTGCGTTCCTGCATCTACTGCGGAGATTGTGGACATTGGAGGCCTCCGCCAAACCTCAATGAGGTCCATGATCTCCGCACTAGACCAGGAAGGCACCGCCTTTTGCGGCCCCTGGCAGGCTCCTGGGAGCTGCCAGCCTGCTCTTGGGGAGTGGTGGAGGGTTGGGTGCCAGTAGGTTGCTGGCTCATGCTGGGCCAGGTGCACGGACTGCTGGCTCTGTGCTGGCAGGCTTGCAGCTGGCACAGGCACTGTGGCCAGAGTCTTACCCCTTTAAGGGCTTCGGGGCTAGTAGGGGGGGCAGAAGAGTTTTCCTGGTTTGGCCCAGCGTGGTCACCAGGGCACCCTGGCAAGGGCTGGAGGCCCCCTATTTCGAAATAAGTGTCTACACAGCACTTATTTCGAAATAGCAATTTCAAATTTGTCATTATTCCTCGTGGAATGAGGTTTACCAAATTCGAAATAGGTGCTCCGCTATTTTGAATTAATTTTGAAATAGCGGTTTGGCTGTGTAGACACTAGGAAAGTTATTTCGAAATAATGGCTGTTATTTCGAAATAACTTTGCTGTGAAGACATACCCTTATTTACTTTATTTGTTGCCGCTACGTGCTTACTAGGATCCCTCTGTGCTGCTTGATACCTAGTCCAATGTTAAAAATTATTTAGGCTCAAGGTCCAAACTGGGTGATGATCAAAGATCTATTTTATGTTAATGCCTAAAGGTTTCAACCCAATATCCCAAGGTCCTCATTGTGGTAAGGTATTTAAATCACAATCTAAATAGACAATAAAACAGGGCGGAAAAATATTTGGGGTAGAAAAGGGTTGGAAGGGAATTCTCAGAGTAACGTTACCAAAAAGAGAACAGTTATTAAAATAACTGGGAGAAAAAAAATAATTCATTTACTAACTATTTGCTTCTCATAGGAGAGAGTCCCCCCCACCACCCCACTCTCTGCCCCAGGAGAAACTGGGGCCGGGAGGAGGAGAGAGAGCCTCCCTTTTCCACTATGGGCCCGGTCAGGGGGGAGATAGAGAGTCCTCCCCCACCCTGGGAAGGGCTGGAATGGGAGGGAGAGTGCCCCCTCAAGCCAGGCTGGGGCAAGGAATCATAGAATCATAGAATACTAGGACTGGAAGGGACCTCGAGACGTCATCGAGTCCAGTCCCCTGCCCTCATGGCAGGACCAAATACTGTCTAGACCATCCCTGATTGACATTTATCTAACCTACTCTTAAATATCTCCACAGATGGAGATTCTACAACCTCCCTGGGCAATTTATTCCAGTGTTTGACTACCCTGACAGTTAGGAACTTTTTCCTAATGTCCAACCTAAACCTCCCTTGCTGCAGTTTAAGCCCATTGCTTCTTGTTCTATCCTCAGAGGCCAAGATGAACAAGTTTTCTCCCTCCTCCTTATGACACCCTTTTAGATATCTGAAAACTGCTATCATGTCCCCCCCCTCAATCTTCTCTTTTCTAAACTAAACAAGCCCAATTCCTTCAGGCTTCCCTCATAGGTCATGTTCTCTAGACCTTTAATCATTCTCGTTGCTCTTCTCTGGACCCTCTCCAATTTCTCCACATCTTTCTTGAAATGTGGTGCCCAGAACTGAACATAATACTCCATGTGTTGGTCTCAAGATATTAGAGAGAAGGTCGGTGAGATAATATCTTTTATTGGACCCATTTTTTTGTGTGTGAGACAGAAACTTTTGAGCTACACAGAGCTCTTCTTCAGGTCTGGGCCTTTTATACAGGCATGCAGCAATAGAAGGTGCCTAAGCAACTTCTGCAGGTCTCATTGAGGGAAAAATGTCCAATGAGTGTGAGACTCTCATACGCCAAATTGGAATCCATACACGATCACTCAAAAAAGAACAGAAGTCTTTCTTATCTTTTGGTTGTCAAAGGGTGCAGCTGCCCAAGACCATCCCTTGCTGGCCAAATGTTGTATTGCAGGCACTCCCTGCCTCAGTTTCCTTCCCCGAGGTGTGTCTCCTTCGCTCTCCCCACACTGTTCAGTTCTGGAGAAATGTCTTAAGTCTGCAGCTAAGTTGCAAAAGAAGAAGTCCAAAATACAATTGTTCTGTCTTCTATTTGTTGGGTTGTCTTTCTAGGTGCATTTAGGCCCTATGATGAGCCCTGTGTTCGGCTACATTTGAGAGCCTCTTTCTCCACTCTGGGACAGAGTGCTGGACCAAGGCTAGTTCCCTTTCCCCTGAAGACTCAGGGCCTTTCATGGGCACCTACTTACCCATTCATTCCCTCCCTCACGGTGGTTTCAATGAACAGACTGGACTTTCTCAACATGTCTGTTAAGCTAATTAACTGCCACACACAAGTAACTAATTACTCACAAATGAATCGGGGTTGGATAATTCCCCTTAGAGAACTTGTCACTTGTTGGCTGGTCCCTGGCTCCCTGAAAGGGCCAGCCCCTATGACATGGTTATTTTGAAGTTTATTCTCAAGTGATATTACTATAACTGAAGAAGAATTTTAGTCTATCATGCTTCCAAAGTTTGAAAAAAATTATCCCTAGTTTCAATAACGTGCTTCCCGATAGCTAAAATATTTTGCCTATCCCAAGCATTCTCTCTCTCTCTCGCTCTTAAAATCTGCCTGCCTGTCTGTCTGTCAGTGAGTCTATTTGTTCAAGAACTCATAAACAGTAATTTGCCACCAAATTAGGTATGCAGCTTTCTCTTCTCCTAACTTAACACAAGGTCAGAGTTTGGTTGTGCTAGGAGGACTGGAAGCCCTGGGAAAGGGACAGTTTTCCATAACACTGCAGTTCCAATGGGCTGCTGTTCCAAGGGACACAATACTGAGAGTGGCCCCTGGGGACAGCAAGCCTGCAGGGGAGAGCTATCCTGCAGAGTGTCCACTGGGGGCAGCTGCACCACCAAGAGAATGGCAGCAGGGCTGGGGCTTTGACATTTTGGCTATGTCTACACTACAGAGTTTTTTCCAGAATACCAGAGATATCCCAGAAAAACTCCACTGCGTCCAGAGAATGCGTCTGCTTTTCCGACATTTTTTTTGGAAAAGCAGACGCGCTCTTTTGGAATCCCTGTAAACCTCCTTTCATGAGGAAGAAGGGCTCTTCTGAAAGAGGAGGTTTCTCTGAAATTTGGCCCAGTGTAGACGGGCCAAATTTCAGAAAAGCCTCTTCTGAAAAAATAATGGGAAAAAGAAGTGTAGTGTAGACATAGCCTCTGTCTGCCACCAGAAAAGGTAAATGGGGGGGGGGGCAGCCTGGGAGACAGCCCCTCCAACTCACCTGCTCTGGACTGGGCTGGGGAGGGAGGGAGCCGAGGGATAGAGCTCCCCACCGTTGGCTCTCCCCAACCTTGGGAAGGGCTGGGGTAGGAGGGATAGAGCCTCCCAGGCCCAGGTGAGACAGGAATGGATAGAACCCCCTGCCCTGCCCTGGGCCAGGCTGGTGTGGGGGAAGGGGGCAGGGAGAGAGCCACCCTGAGCCAGGTCAGGAGGAGGGAGGGAGGCAGAGAGGCCCCGCTGCCCCAGGCCAGGGAGGCATCCCTCCTTCCATGTCCTGGGCCGAACAAGAGGGGGAGGCAGAGAGCCCAACCCCACCTTGGGAGGGCAAAGGGGGAGGTAGAGACCCCTGGAGACAAGCCAAAGGACAGGATACTTAGTCCCCACTACCCTGGGATGCCTCCAAAGAGAAGCCAGTGGCCACTCCCACCCCCTACCCTGAGCCCATCCTCACTCTCTGCTCTGACTACTGCACATTCCACCCCTTTCTCTGAGCCCCTCCACACCCCAACTCTCACTATGGCACTCTCCACACCCCAACTCTCACTATGGCACCCTCCCATGCCTCCAGCCACCTGTCCTGAGCTCCCCACATCCCCAAGACTCTGTCCTGACTCCTGAACTCCACATACTGCCAGCCCCCCTGCCTGACAGACCAGGGAAATGCCAGGTAGTGCTTTTAGTCCTAAATAACTTTAAAACATTAGTAAAATGTGCAAAATGTCTATCTGTAACTCCTAATATTGTTTATTATTACATTCACAATTAAAAGGAATAATCACTTTATATAACATTCCTACATACAGAAGCAAAGAAATGTGCTCTTCCATGTTGAGTCTGATACTAATATTTAAGGATTAGTTCTTAAACTACCAAAATACATCTCTCTCTCTAGATATATATATTTTTTTCCTGTGGGATGAAAGTGATGTCATCACGTCACTCTGTATCCTGTTGCCCCCTCTGCCTACAGCCACTTTGCCTCCTTCCTCCCTCCTCTGCCCCAGTGCCACGGGGCCTCCTCTCTCCCCAGTAGTCCAGTGGGATGGGATCCGCGTGGCTTCCCTCCCAGGGGGGATCCGCGTGGCTTCCCTCCCAGGGGGACTGGGAACTGCATGCGCTTCCCCCTCAGGGAAGGGCCAGGAATGCTCTCCTCTCTTTTCCCTCCTGGTGGGGCTGTGAGGAGCATGGCTTTCCCCCTCCCCCCTCCCAGGAGGGCTGGAACCACAAGGCCTCCCCCTTCCCTCCTTGTGGGGCAGAGAGGGGCTGGAAGCCGCAAGGCCTCCCCTTTTCCCCCTCACGGTAGGGTGGGAAGCTGTGCATCTTCCCCCCTCCATGGGGGAGGGAGCCATGCAGCCTCCTCCTCCCCCCCGTGCTTCAGGGGGCGGGAGTGGGAGCTGCAAGCCACACACCCTTCCCACACCTCCAGTCCCATCACACACACCCTCGGCTAAGAACCCCGTATCTCCAGCCCACTCACTGACCTCTCTGCCAAGACCTCGCACACCCAGCCCCCTCACTCAGCACCCTGCCGAGACCCCGCACCTCCAGCCTGTTCATGTCCCCTGCCCCAGGCCGGACACCTACCCCCAGCCTGTTCCTGCACCCTCCTCTACTCATGCACCCTCCCCCATGCCCAGACACCTACCCCCATCCCGCTCCTGCACCCTCCCCCTGGCCAGACACCTACTCCCAGAGAGAGGGGGTTGGCGAGTGTAGCAAGCAGGGAACACAGCCCCTTAGTAATTATAAACAAAATATTATAATAAACTTAGCAATATGTATGTATTCAGGCAAATTATGGGTTTTATTACAAGAAAGAAATGTACAGTTACTGCTTTGAAAATTAACAACAAGACCATAAATACCTTTTATCTTAATAGTTCCTTTTTCAGATTGTTAAAACATTTTTGTTAACTTTTCTCATTTTTAGGAATTAGGGTTTGTTGTGCAATTATTTCTGTGGTTAATTTACTTCTTTGCACATTTCAAAGAGCTGCAGTAGATGGAACCATAGTGTCTAATTTTTTCAAAGATAATACATTTTCCCAAAACACATTTGAAGATGTTTATTTTAGAGATACTGAGGTTTATGATTCAACTGTACAGGAGAAGCATTTATGTACAGCTTCATTATGTAGGATCTTTACCAGCTAGCAAGGAGGTAGTGCTTGCACTGTCACAAAGAAATCAAATTGTAGCATCTTTTCAGTTGGTTTCTGTTTTACTTAACAGCAGATTAACTGAAACATCTGTTTTGATAGCAAGTATATTTTGAGAACTTTTGGTATGCTACATTTTATTTCCAACTTCATTCATGTTTTAGTTTAAGGAAGGCTTATTCAAGGTATTAAATAGAAATCTAAGTGAAAAAAGAGGCAAAAAAGAAGTGTCTTTTTTAAGATCTGGAGTGTGTGGGGATATTTAAAGGCTTTTGTTTATTTCTTCCCTTGTAACTGTACATTTCCTCTTCAACGGAACAAGACAGCATTCATATACTTAGTAAGATGCGTTAGCAAATGATGCAGGAAAAAAGGATAATCAAATAATTAGAGCATCTGGAGTTAGGGTTGCCAGATGGTTTCAACAAAAATACTGGACACACTTGGCATTACATCGCAATCTACATTACATCTTATTTAGAAAATACAGGACATTTATATTTTCTCAATTTTTTTTCCTGAACAGAAAGCTCAAATACTGGACTATCCAGTTCAAAACCGGACACCTGGCAACCCTATCTGGAGTCACGTTGGCCTAAAAATCAGGCCTTTGATAAGTTTTAATGAAAGAACACATGGTTCCGGAATGGGTTATTGCATTCTGTACCTTATAACTTTAAGTAAAAGAATATCAAAATTGTGTATTCAGGGGGCAAAATTAGCTGTTTAGGAACCACAAAAGGAAGGACAGCTATGCCCATTTTTCTAATGAGGAACACAGAGAGATTAAGGCCCCAGTTCAGCATGCTATGTAAACACTTGTCAAACTCCTCTATCAGCAGTTTGTTCACATGCGTAATGTTTGGCATTTCAGTCTGAAAGAAGCTGGTTCACATCTAACAGGCATTTGGCTTGCTGCAGAAGGAAAAAGGTCTTTGGCCAGTGTCCCTATCTGCAGAGTCCAGTAGCAAGAGCCCAGAATAGCTTCTGGGCAGCCTCTAAGTCAGACCTTAGAACTCCCTCTCTTTCACTCTGATCATCAGTGACAGCGAGCAGAGCTTCATGCCCCCTGTAGCTTCCTGATGTTACCAGAACCTCTCACATCAGACAGACTTTGAAATCTGCTGATGGCCTCCGTGATTGACTCTTTCCATGTGTTGGTTATATTTATTTGAGCACAATTACATTCTTAATACTGATAGTTGCACCCTTTGGGCTAATCTCTGCTGTATAACGTATGCTTGAGATTCTCATTGTTTTCAGTGAGAGCTACCTGTAAACAACAACCAAGGCACAATTTGGCCTAGAATGTGATACATTTGATAAGCTAATGTTGTGCTGAAGAGAATCTAACTATGTGTCTGAGTCTGCAAACTGTTACCTGAATAGTCACACTGGCGTCTACAGGACAACTGACATAAAAATGAGAGGGAGGATGCACTAAAGGGTCATGTATCCTTATAGTGAGCTTGCACATCACTTTCTTCTCAGATTCACCTTCAGGAATCACCCTCTCTTTTGCACAAACATAAAGCTAATTAATGTCCTCTAGGCCTCAGGAGGCACTAGAGCCAGCAAGAGGAGGGAGAAATAGCATATATGATAGATCAGCATGCTCATACCTCATTTACTCTTTCTTTTCTTAAAAAATAGCATTCAGCTGCCATTCAGCATGGGAGAGAAGTAGCAAAAATGGGTTTCTTTGGTTCTCGGCTCTCACATCTCTTGGTTAGGATGATTAATAAAGGTCTGTCTTGATGATTATTTTACACTGGACAATCATCATTTTTAGAATATAACCTATAGAAAATGAGCCAAATACTGTCTTTTAAAAAAATTCCTGGTGATTCCCTTTTCTGGGCTTCTCAAAGAGCCTGACTACTTTGTGTCTGTCTTACTTAGACTGTAAGCCAAACATATAGGTAGGGTTTATCAAATAATGAATATTATTATTTATGGATCTGACAGCACATTTATAAATCTTTTATACCCTTTTAAGAAGCATGAGAGAGTTTAAAAGAAGCATAAGCGTTTTGGTTTTAGAAATTGATGGCTGAAAATCATGTTTCAGTACAATAGGGAAACAAAAACAGTTGAGAAACTTTTCATATCAGTAATAGAGAAAATGTGCTTCCATATAACATTTGACCACAAAGTAGATGTCACATGATGTACTGATCTCTACTGAAACTAAAAAGCTATATTAAAACAGAAACAGTCTGATACTGTACCTTGCAAACTCAAATTTTGCACGCACAGTTTGGAATGTAATTTTGTCCAGGAATAGTTATACATTTTAGCAATCTAACTGTACCTTATATCAAGTAGCTAGACATCTTCCATTAATGACATCTAGTAGACCTTACTTCATTTTGCTTTCAAAAACACACCCACAACAAATTATCACTTTAAAATAGGAGAGAGTGTTAGCTCTAAATTTCTTTGTTTTGAGGGATATTTAAGCTATGCATAATGTCACTATAATATAGTTCTTGCATTTGACAGTCACATTATTTTGTAATGTGTATCTTATGAGACAGAAGAGCAATTGTATTTTTCCTCATCAAGATCCTTTTTATGTACCATAACTGCAATAATGTTTTGTAATATTCTTATTTGGTCAAATCTTAAAGTCATATACTTAGGGCCCAATTCCTCAATCATAATATTAATTCCTGTAAGGAATGTGCAGGAGAACAATGGTTACATCATCCATTTCTTAGTCCCAATTCAAGCAAAACTCCCATTGACTTCAAGTAATGAATGACTAAGTATGGAACAAGAACATCAGAATTTAGCCCATTAGGCATAATCTCATTCAGATTTAGTTGTGGTGTTGTGACAAGATGCACCATGTTCACATAAATAAAAAAAATAGTGGTAACTGCTGCTTATTACAGTTCTTAATTTTCTAGCTGTTATGCAAATAAGTGAAGTTTTGATTTGGTGCCTACAATAAAAAAAATTAAAAATAATTTCAAGTTGATGCAAAATGAACTTTTTGTGAAATAAAATATTGAACAAATTTACTTTTGAGTTGAATGAACTGCTTCTTTAGACCTGATGCAAAAATTGTGGGCACTTAACCAAAAAAATAAAAAGAAAGATCTGATTGCTTCCCACCTGTGGTCCATTCACAAGCGAATAAACTAAAAGTCTCCCATTGGTTTTTGAGCTTTTAAAGAGCACTAACATTTTAACAGCAAAAAATGTTAAATATCCAAGTAATAGATGAACATTCCTTTAAAAGGCAATTTCACTAAATAGCATTGGTATTAATCTTTCTGAACTTTAATTATACCCTTTTGACATATTATCCCTATCTGACCTTTTCTCCAGAAATCCAGTGAGTAACTGTAAGATAGATATAGAAATTCAGCCATGGAAGTCAGCACCAATGCATCATTTTACTGCAACAGAACAATTGGGCATAAGGACATAATGATATAGAAAACTACTGTTTTCTACCAGCTGCGTTGCCTGACTCTCTAATTCTTGCCACTTCTCACTATATAAAGTTTTAATGAACTATATTGTTAGACAGAATTCATGAAATTGCTGAAGAACTAAATGTTTTGAATTAGAAATGTCCCAGCAACATTTAAATGCACTTGGTAATGGCATCCCTTAATCGAAACACTGGGACTTCAGTTGAAAATAGTAAAAACTGGTAATTCCAAGGTTAAAAAATAATGATTCTGCTATTAAGTCACATTTACACCAATCAATACCTCAGGGTATGTTTACACTGTCACCCTAGTTCGAACTAGGGTGGCTAATGTAGGCATTTGAACTTGCAAATGAAGCCCGGGATTTAAATATCCTGGGCTTCATTTGCATGTTCCTGGGCGGGCGCCATTTTTAAATGCCTGTAGTTCGAACTACCTGCCCGCGGCTACACGCGGCACGGACTAGGTAGTTCGAATTAAAGCTCCTAATTCGAACTACCGTTAAACCTTCTTGCAGGAAGTTCAAATGCCTACATTAGCCACACTAGTTCGAACTAGTGTGGCAGTATAAACATACCCTCCAAGTATCCAGATTTTATTAGAGCCACTGAATAAGTACTTACCGGGGTTGTAAGCAGTGTTCCGTCTAATTCAGGGTTGGGGAACATTTTTTAGGTTAGGGGCCACTCAACACAGAAAAATCAGTCAGGGGCCGCACACAAGTGAAAAGCAAAAAAACCCAAAAACAAACAAGAGAAAACAAAAACAGAAAAAGCCCAACAACCACAAAAACAAACAAAAAACAAACAAACCAGAAAGAGAAAGACACTTCCCACATTCCCCTCACATAGCAGAGGTTGAAGGGGTCCAGCCTAGTAGATTTTGCATGCTCCAGCCCTGTAGTAAGGCAGTGGGGGGCTGGAGGGGGCTGGAGCACCAGTGCGGGCCAGAGGCGGGCCCTGAGCTTTAAGAGCCAGATCCAGGCAAGCCGGGGGGGTGCGGAGTGGAGAGGGGATCAAGTCCCCAGGCCTGAGGTTCCCTACCCCTGGTCAAATTTTTATGTCCCATGTGCATAATGAATTTTGTGTGACACATCACTTCCATACTGGTGCACATAATAAAATTCATTCTGCACATGGGCAGACTGTGATGGAGGTGGGGCTGAGGGATTCAGATGTGGGAGGGGGCTCAGGACTGGGAAGAGGAGGGCTCTGGCTGGGAGTGCAGGATCTGGGGTGGGACTGAAGATGAGGCATTTCGTGTGGGGAAGGCTCACGGCTGGGGCAGAGTATTACATAAGAACATAAGAACATAAGAACGGCCGTACTGGGTCAGACCAAAGGTCCATCTAGCCCAGTATCCTGTCTGCCGACAGTGGCCAGCACCAGGTGCCCCAGAGAGGGTGGACTGAAGACAATGATCAAGCGATTTGTCTCCTGCCATCCCTCTCCAGCCTCTGACAAACAGAGGCCAAGGACACCATTTTATCCCCTGGCTAATAGCCTTTTATGGACCTAACCTCCATGAAATTATCTAGCTTCTCTTTAAACTCTATTATAGTCCTAGCCTTCAGAGCCTCCTCTGGCAAGGAGTTCCACAGGCTGACTACACGCTGTGTGAAGAAGAACTTTCTTTTATTAGTTTTAAACCTGCTACCCATTAATTTCATTTGGTGTTCTCTAGTTCTTCTATTTAGGGAACTAATAAATAACTTTTCTTTATCAGCCCTCTCCACACCACTCATGATTTTATATACCTCTATCATATCCCCCTCAGTCTCCTCTTTTCTAAACTGAAAAGTCCCAGTCGCTTTAACCTCTCCTCATATGGGACCCGTTCCAAACCCCTAATCATTTTAGTTGCCCTTTTCTGAACCCTTTCCAAGGCCAAAATATCTTTTTGAGGTGAGAGACCACATCTGTACACAGTATTCAAGATGTGGGCGTACCATAGTTTTATACAGGGGCAGTAAGATATTCTGGGTCTTATTTTCTATCCCTTTCTTAATAATTCCTAGCATCCTATTTGCCTTTTTGACCGCTGCACTGTGTGGAAGTTTTCAGAGAACTGTCCACGATAACTCCAAGATCTCTTTCCTGATTTGTTGTAGCCAAATTAGCCCCCATCATACTGTATGTATAGTTGGGGTTATTTTTCCCGATGTACATTACTTTACACTTATCCACATTAAATTTCATTTGCCATTTTGTTGCCCAATCACTCAGTTTGGTGAGATCTTCTTGGAGTCCCTCACAGTCTGCTTCTGTCTTGACTATCCTAAACAGTTTGGTATCATCTGCAAACTTTACCACCTCACTGCTTACCCCTTTCTCCAGATCATTTATGAATAAGTTGAACAGGATTGGTCCTAGGACTGACCCTTGGGGGACACCACTAGTTACCCCTTTCCATTCTGAAAATTTACCATTTATTCCTACCCTTTGTTTCCTGTCTTTTAACCAGTTCTCAATCCAAGAAAGGACCTTCCTTCTTATCCCATGGCCATGTAATTTACACAAGAGCCTTTGGTGAGGGACCTTGTCAAAGGCTTTCTGAAAATCTAAGTATACTATATCTACTGGATCCCCCTTGACCGCATGTTTGTTAACCCCTTCAAAGAACTCTAATAGATTAGTAAGACAGGATTTCCCTTTACAGAAACCATGTTGACTTTTGTCCAACAAATTATGTTCTTCTACATGCTTCACAATTTTATTCTTTACTATTGTTTCCACTAATTTGCCCGGTAGTGAAGTTAGACTTACCGGTCTGTAATTGCCCGGATCGCCTCTAGAGCCCTTTTTAAATATTGGTGTCACGTTGGCTACCTTCCAGTCATTAGGTACGGAAGCCGATTTAAGGGATAGGTTACAAACCACAGATAATAGTTCAGCAATTTCCTATTTGAGTTCTTTTAGAACCCTTGGATGAATGCCATCCGGTCCCGGAGATTTGTTAACATTAAGTTTTTCTATTTGTTCCAAAACCTTCTCTAATGACACTTCAATCCGGGACAGTTCCTCAGTTTCATCACCCACAAAGGACGGTGCAGATTTGGGAATCTCCCCAACGTCCTCAGCCGTGAAGACTGAAGCAAAGAAATCATTTAGTTCGTCCGCAATGGCTTTATCGTCCTTGATTGCGCCTTTTATAGTTCGATCGTCTAGGGACCCACAGGTTTTAGCAGGCTTCCTGCTTCTAATGTACTTAAAAACATTTTGTTATTTCTTTTTGAGTTTTTGGCTAACTGTTCCTCAAAATCTTTTTTGCTTTTCTTATTACATTTTTGATTTGACAGTGTTTATGTTCCTTTCTATTTATCTCACTAAGATTGGACTTCCACTTCTTAAAAGATGCCTTTTGTCCCTCACTGCTTCTTTTACATGGTGGTTAAGCCACGTGACTCTTTTTAGGTCTCTTGCTATGTTTTTAATTTGGGGTATACATTTAAGTTGGGCCTTTATTATGGTGTCTTTAAAAAATGTCCATGCAGCTTGCAGGGATTTGGCTCTAGTCACTGTGCCTTTTAATTTCTGTTTAACTAACCTCCTCATTTTGTGTAATTCCTTTTTGAAATTAAATGCCAGGGTGCTGGACTGCTGAGGTGTTCTTCCCACCACAGGAATGTTGAATGTTATTATATTATGGTCACTATTCCCAAGCGGTCCTGTAACGGTTATTTCCTGGACCTGATCCTGCGCTCCACTCAGGACTAAATCGAGAATTGCCTCTCCCCTTGTGGGATCCTGCACCAGCTGCTCCAAGAAGCAATCATTTAAGCCATTGAGAAATTTTATCTCCACTTCTCTTCCTGAGGTGACATGTATCCAGTCAATATGGGGGTAATTAAAATCCCCCATTATTATAGAGTTCTTTATTTGGTAGCCTCTCTAATCTCCCTCAGCATTTCAATGTCAGTATCGCTGTCCTGGTCAGGTGGTCGGTAATATATCCCTACTGCTAATTTCTTATTATTGGAGCATGGAATTACTATCCATAGCGATTCTATTGAACATGTTGATTCACTTAATATTTTTATTTCATTTGATTCTACATTATCTTTCACATACAGTGCCACTCCATACCCGGCCTGCTCTATCCTTTTGATATATTTTATATCCTGGTATGATTGTGTCCACAGATTTTCCTCATTCCACCAGGTTTCAGTGATGCCTATTATGTCAATCTCCTCATTTAATACTAGGTACTCTAGTTCACCCATCTTATTAGTCGGACTCCTAGCATTTGTGTAGAAGCACTTAAAAAATTTGCCACTGCTTATTTGTCTGCCCTTCCCTGATGCATTGGATTCCTTTGTCTGCTCTGGCCCATGGTGAAGGCTGTGGCTGGGGATGCGGGATCTAGGATGGCAATGGGTTGTGGGGGGGTTGGGTTCAGGCTCCCCCAGGAAAGAAGGCTCCCCCAGTCCTCTCTTACTCTAGCAGCTCCGGGCCAGGTGAGAGGTGCCTCTTTGCTGGCTGCGGCAGCTCCAGTGAGGCTGGGTTGGGCTGGGGCAGGGACATTTCTCTCCTGGCTACAGCAGGTCTGTGCTGCTGGGAAGGCTGGGGGAGAACTTTGGAAAGGTGATTCTCCCCCTGCCATGGCAGCTCCCTGCTAGGGTTGGAGGAGTTTGCCTCTTCCCTGGTCCCAGCACTTCCCTGCTAGGCCAGACAGGGGCAGCCATGGCTAGGCAAGAGGCTCACTCCCCCAACCCTAGCAGGGAGCTGCTGCAGCTGGGATCGAGGGACCTCGTCTCTGGCCATGGCAGTTGTGTGTGTGACAGCCCTGAGCCACAGCTTAGCAGGAATCATATGTGTAACTTTTTACAGAGAGTCTCATGTCTAGACTACATTTTTTTTTTAAACTGCCATTTCTTAAAAAAAAGTTCACCTGCGTCCACACTGCAATCGTGTTCTTTTGAAATTAAATTGAAAGAATGCAGGGTTTTTTTCGACATTTGTAAACCTCACATTACAAAGAAGAACGCCTTTTCCAAAAGAGCTCTTTCGAAAAAAGGCATGTGTGGATGCAGAACAGGGACATTTTTCGAAAGACGAGGCAATTGAAAGAAGCACAGGTGCCCTGGTGGCCATTCTGTGAATAGTAATCAGGGCTTTCTTTCAAGAGAGCACCCAGGCAGTCTGGACGCTCTCTTTCAAAAAAGCAGATTGCTTTTTCGATCCGGTTTTGAGGTGTGGATGCTCCATTTCGAAAGAAGCTTTTTCAAAAGAGCTCTTTCAAAAAAAAATCTTCCTTCAAAAGAAGCTTACAATCTAGATGTACTCTCGGAGGGGTAGCTGTGTTAGTCTGCAACTGAAAAAACAACAGATAGTTCTGCAGAACCTTAGAGACCAACAAAAAATATAGATGGTATCATGAACTTTCCTATTATGTTTTCCTATTTTTTCCTTCTCTTTCCTTCTCCATTCCCTCTCTTTCTCTGCTATTTATTTGTACCCAGGACCCCTTACTCCATTCATTTGAAGAAGCAGGTTGTGCGCATGAAAGCTCATGATAGCATCTACATTTTTTGTTAGTCACCAAGATGCTGCAGAACTATTTGTTGTTTTTTAAGTTTTCCAGAGAGGCAGTGTGGCTTAGTGGATAACACGCTAGACTGGGACTTAGGGGATATGGTTTCTTTTTCTAACTTTGTCATTGACTTGCTCTGTCACCTGGGCATATCAGATCACTGTTCTGTGATGCCCTTTCTCCAACTTTAAAATTGAAATAATGATACTTCCTCCTTTGTAAAATGCTTTGAGGTCTACAGACAAGAATCTAAACACAAAGCTTGATAACAAAGCACAACACAAAGCAGGATAATTCCTGATCACCAAGCCAGAGAGGAAATACTCCTGTACAAGATTTGTGATCAATTCATTTTACAGGATATGATAGTTGAATGCAAGTTTCCAAAATATTATTTTTTTTCCAATCTGCCCTCTCTTATACAGAGAAGGGAATTAAAAATATTGAATTTTTAGATCACTTTTGATTTGTGTTGTTTCTTTCATTTTTGCATTCTTTCCATAACCTTTCCCCAAAACTCAGCGGTTTATCTATGCTTTTATACAGTGTATGTTACCATTGTATTTGGGCATATGGGGACAATTAATCACTTTGTGTAGTTGTAATCTACAATATTTCTGGATCAAACTGTACTATTCCATTCACTGTCACTTACATCTTGATGCTTATTTAACATAAGCTTGTCTGTTATTTTACTCACATGGTTAATTCCTCAGTTATCACATTACTCAGATGTTTAAAGTTACAAATGGACTTAAATCTTTAGGCTACGTCTACACTGTCTAGGTTTTTGAGTGAGCTCGTTATTTTGAAATATAACGAGCTCGCTATTCCTACGTCCCTGTAAACCTCATTCCATGAGGAGTAAGGGACTTTTTGGAATAGCACTTTATTTTGAAATGAGTGCTGTGTAAACAGTTCCAAATTTCAAAATAAGCTATTTCAAAATGGACGTGAAATAAACTATACAATTTGCATAGCTCAAATTGTGTAGCTTATTTTGAGCTATGGGTGCAGTGTAGATGCATCCTACAAGAGCTAAGCTTTAAATTCCTCAGGGAATTGATTCCTATACCTGTATATTTTTAAGTACCCTACAAATTCATGTGGCTTTAAAATTGTATAAGAGCTTTTTTCCTACTGAACTTCAACATTTAGTAATAAATTTACTGTAACAAAATACCATGGGCCAAGTTTTGCTCTTCATTAGCAACCCTACTGATCATAAAGAGGTTAGCCAGCTATAACAGAAAGCAGAATCTGGCTCATTCACTAATGCTGCATCCAAAATATCCACTTTCTATGGTTATGCTATCAATACCTGCCTTTTCTGCAGCAACTTCAGCCACAACATCTCAAAGCACCTTACAAACCTACATATATACAGACTGTATGGGCCAAAGGCTGTTCTAATTGAGAGGCCATAAAGCTGTTATGAAAAAGCATCTGAGGATTCCCCAATTACGAACTTCCTTCAAAATCTAAATGTCCCTGATTGTTGTATGGAGAAAATAACAAGTGGCAGCAGTCACCAAAACTCAATTTATCCTGATGCATCGCAGGTCTGTCATGTTGCATTACGTGTTTTAGCTGGTGCAGTTATATGTGGTGCATCATAATGAGACTCTTAAGCTCAAATAATGAAAATTATACAAAAGCCTTTTCTTTACTCCTTGAAGTAGGGTTAGGGTTTGTTGCATTCTATATGTGGCCCTGAGACAGTGTTAGGGGTTAGGGTTAGGGTTTAGGGTTTAGGGGTAGGGTTAGGGTTAGGGCGCCCTAACCCTAACCCTACCCCCTAAACCCTAAACCCTAACCCTAACCCTAACACTGTCTCAGGGCCACATGTAGAATGCAACTATTTTGTTTCTGTGATGACAATTTGTAGGTCTAACTTTTCATTAGCCAATACAAATTCTGGCATGCATATGACATCATGCTAATAGTCTGTGAAAATGTAGGTGCCTACATGGACTTTAGGCCTCTTCTGAAAATTTGGTCCCGTGTTATTGTTGAAATAACACAAGACAGTATATTAAAATATAACAGACTGATACAATAATATACTAAACATGGGAGCATAATATGAATTGTTCCTTGATACTAATCATGTTGACTTCAAAAGGAGAGGCAATGACAATATTTTAGAACTAAAT
The DNA here is from genome assembly GCA_019425775.1 of Rafetus swinhoei. Classification (NCBI taxonomy): domain Eukaryota; kingdom Metazoa; phylum Chordata; order Testudines; family Trionychidae; genus Rafetus; species Rafetus swinhoei. The sequence goes on along the minus strand of CM033428.1, from coordinate 33,258,948 downwards.
TCTTGGTTTTAGTACAGTCTGAGTACTAACACTTGACATTTGGTAATTAAAAAGCAGCACCTTTCAGTTACAAAATAATTCACACACAAAGCAGGGAACTGAGATAAAGACTTGTGAATTTTCTGAGTTTCACTGTACTCAAGAAATGTAGCATCCTTCAAATATAATAAAAATACTGACAGCATATCAGAAAAGAAAAATCATCAGAAGAGCATTTTTTGTAAATTGAAATTTTCTAATGACTTCATTTCTTTGTTCATGTTTGATATATATTTAGAAAAATACAAATTGCAAATAGTATAAAAATACAAAATATAAACTCTAATCTGACAGTGGTTGAAGTTACTTACCCTGTTTCTGCATGAGATAATGTTAGCAATTCAGAATGGATGCTGTGTAAGCATAAGTACCCTATTAGTAACAGAGGAAAAATAACAAAGTTCTGAATGCTTAACCTGAAACATTGCTATTTAACCTGATTATTGGTAGCCCAGGGGTGATGAGGTTCTTGAAAATATGAGTTCCTGGTATTTGAGCTTCAGAACTAATCTTCTAAATCACATTTTTTTTGTTGGGTTTCTTTTCCCAGACTGGAAAATTAAAGTTTTGAAAAGTGCAATAATGGACTGAATGCCTTCAGAACTGTATACACAACTTCCCAAACAGATTTCTGAAGGCAGAATTTGACCTATAAACTCAAACAGTCTTCAGAGTTTTGTGGTTGAACCTTCAAAGTCTAAGGGACAGGTGACAAATAGAAATGACGGGGCAAAGATCACAAAAAAAAGTGTTCTGGACATATTAAAGGAGTTCATGTTAGCAGGGAGGGAGCCTAAGGACACTATTAGAATGGCATTCTGAAGATGAGATTTTATATTTTGATTAAGATGCAGTGGAAAGATAGGTGAGGGGAAAATCTCATGACACAAAACCTTTTCATACTTCTCTAGATCATGAATAGAAGTCACTCCTCTTAGTTGAAGGAAAAATATTAATGTCTAACACAGCTGCAATTAATTACATGATATTTCGTAGTATTTTAACCACATTAATGTGCATGTGAATTTTGTGTTTGAAACTTTTGTTTTTTATTGATTGAGTAGGCAATAAAAGCTATTCAAAGTGATATAAAGTCATACCTTTTATAATTCCTCAGTGGATTAACTTTCTCTTACATTGACTGGTGTCTTATCCAGGGATATTATACCTGGTGACTAGAACTTCAAATACTGCAAAGATACAAAAGCTCTTTACAGTAAAATCCAAGTCTCTGGTAATTATCATCCAAGTCTTTCAATGATTTTTTTTTAATATTTGGGTTGAGCTTTGAGCAAGATTAAAAAAGAGAGAAATTGAAAAATATATTTTCAGCAGATACATAATAGTCTTCAGTGTCTCATCTATTGATTTTCTTCAGATGTTTAAATTCACAGTGTGACTTATATTCCATGAAATAGGGTCACTGACAGCTGAAAACGTACAACAAAAAATATACACTGCATATCCCATGGACTGAAACACATAATTGCCTAATGAAAAGGTTATTCACTGTGTTAAATCCATCACTTACAGCATTTTTTTCTTGCTTCTAAGTGAACAAATTTTGCTGCATTTTGAAATGAGAGCAGCTTTCCATTGACTGAAAATGTGCATGGGTATTGTTTGGCTATCAGCTTAGAGTGCCTATTTTCTAAAGTGGATTTGCATATGCTGATTTCAATAGAATGTAATATAATCCCTGAACTGGCCATTAGATAAATCTTTTATTGATAAATTAATACTTCACATCTACTCAACATATAGTTCATAAACAAAACCTAGTGCTTCAAAGGTTAAGCAATAAAGAGAAGTTACATACATTAATTAGAGACTGGTCAATCCTGGAACCTCATATCCAAACCCTTACCAATAGTTTATGCAATTTCATTATGCCAATCTAATAAATTATGGTTCCAGGTCAACTCCTAAACTGGAAAGAGTTTACTGTCTATCTTTTATTTCGATACAGGAAAAATCTCATGAGAGCAGCAACATTCTCAAAGTTTTCAAAAAGATGCTTGAATGATTTGGGTATCTTACAGTTCCAACTTGAACCCTCACCCTCAGAAACCAAAGTTCAGACTACTTCAGATTCATACTTTGCCACCCCTTTCAAACCCATCTTTCATGTCATGTCCTCGTGGAATGAGGTTTAACAGTTAATTCCAACTAAGGGGTTTATCTCAGAATCCCACTTCTCTGCTGTGTATAGACACGGGCAGTTACTTCGCGGGCTAGTCAGTTTCCAAAATGGCGACTGGCCGGGATTATGCTAATCAAGCGCGGGATATTTAAATCCCGCGCTTCATTAGCAACTTCGGTCGCCCTCATTAGCCTCCCTAGTTCGAACTAGGGGGCTAGTGTAGACGTACCCTCTGACTTTGTGTGTGTGTTAGTGTATGTGTGTGAGAGACAAAGAGAAAGAAAGAGAGAGAGATATTTCCAACTGGTGTATTTTTTGAAATCCTCCATGAGTGCCTTTAGTCATGTGGTCTGCTTTCTTTTCAAATGATAAAGGAGGCTATGTCTAGACTACAAGGTTTTTTTTCCAAAGAAGTGGCCTTTTTTCGAAAAAACTTCACCTGCTGCTGCGTTCTTTCGACATTAAATCGAAAGAATGTGGCGGGTTTTTTGACAGCAGTAAACCTCATTTTACAAGGAAGAATGCCTTTTTTTGACAGAGCACTTTTGAAAAAAGGCGTTCTTGACTGCAAACAGGGCTTTTTCGAAAGAGAGCATCCAGACTGCCTGGGTGCTCTTTTGAAAAAGCGGATCGCTTTTTCAAAAATGTTGTGGCTGTCTAGAAGATCTCTTTCGAAAGAAGCTTTTTTGAAAGATTCTTTAGAAAAAGCTTCTTTGAAAAGAAGTGTGTAGTTTAGATGTACCTGGAGATTGTTTTTTTTAAACTCTACATTTATCTGAACTTACTTTCTTAAGTTTTCTTAAATTATTTCCAAAGTCTTTCAAAATGTTGTAATGAAAAAAGGAACATGTCCAACCTTGGTATAGACAGATAGAAGCCAGCAAAACTGATGGAGTTTAATTTGCTTAAAATAGAGCTGGAACTGTGTTAAAGAAAGGGAATCAGTACATTTGAATGGCTATCTGGAAAAAATATCTTTTACTGTAGAACTTTCAATTAAAAGGTTCCAGTCAGTTTTTGTGTTCTGCAAGAACTGTCAAAATATTAAATTATGTAATTTCTCTCTAGAACTACTTTACAGATGTTAGACAAGGTGGGTGAAATAATATCTTCTATTAGAGCAAATTTTGTTGGTTGTGAGAGATAAGCTTTTGAGACACACACAAAGCTAAAGAAGAACTAGACCCATATGGCTACAACTACAGGTGTACTTTCTGATGTTGACAGGTCTATGGTCAATAAAATTTGATCTCTGCAGGAATAAAACCTGACAGATTCTGTTTTATTCTCAGATAAAAATGAAATAGGAAGTTAAGAATGAGAGTACATACAGGAAACTTACAACAATGTTGCAAATAGTAAAAATAATCTTTGACATTGCCTGAACACATACATTTACCTTCATAAGTCACTCAAACATTTAAAATGCACAGATTCTGAGATAGTCATTGTCAACTTCAGGTTAAAAAGGGTTTGGTTTTTGGTTTTTGTTTTTGGTCTGAGAATTTCCTTAATTTTGTTAAACAGTTCTAACATTCAGTTGGGATGAAAAGGAAAGAGGGAAACATATTTCCTAACCTCTTCAAAATGAAAAACTATATGCTGCACACCTCCTATGATCTAGAGAAACAGAGACCATTCTACTGAAGCTCTTAGGAGGTTCTCAGTTGTAAGACTACCTGAACATGCACATCAATCCCATATAGAACCTTATTTGACAAGACAGGAATCCATCCAAATTCCCACCTTATGCAACTCTTAGGATTATCAGCCTCTTCAAACCTTCATGATCCTTATGAAGTTCATGGCTTCCACATATTTCCATGTATCTTTAGAGGCTCTGTTTGCAGAATGTTCTAACTGTGGAACTTCCTGTCCAGCTTGGCAGATAAAAACCTTTAACCTCATCCTTGGAATAAACCTAGCCAGTTTGAAGCAATAATAATAATAATAATAATAATAATAATAATTTTAGCAGAGGGGAGGAGGAGTAGCTTCCAAATCAGCATTATGTTGGAAACTCAGTTACAGAACAAACTTCACTATAGAATGCTGCTTCCAGTCCCATATTTTTCACTGAAATCTTTTTATTTAGAAGTTGATAGATAGACCATAGTCATAATAAAATATTTAATCAAATGAGTGAATTCAATGGAACCACCCCCTGCTTACGGTTATGTCTATGCTTACCTACTTTCCTGAATCAAAACTATAGAGCTTGTTTCCAAGCATTTTTAAGTCAGTGGGAATGCTTATATTGATTTCAATAGACTTTGACTCAAACCTATACAGAGCATTCACAAAGTCTGATTTCTGTACTTTATTATGAAGAAACACTTTTACCTGTAGTCTTTGAAATGAACACCATTTTCTTGTGCTTAGCAATAACTGTCAGGAAGTAGATTTTTAGGTCAGCAGTCTAGGGGAATTTGAATGAAACACTGTTCTTTTAAACACAACCATAGTTTGAACCTTTCTCAGCACAAGTCTATTTTGTTCATTTAATCAGCATCAAGCAGCACTAATTACATTATTCAGGAAATTTTTATTCAGGAAATAATTTCAGAGATTCAAAGTTATGAATCGTCAGTTCTGATTTCCATCCCATCACTGTAAATATGTTGAATTTGTCCACAAATACAGTTGTGGGAAAGAGACCAGGATTTGGTTCAAGGTCTTTTGCCTTTGCACAAACAGTTTATATATTATATTATATTATATTATATTATATTATATTATATTATATTCGCATACACACAGACGCACACAAAATTATTTCTTTTTCTTTTGTTCAAGTGTAGCTAACCCAGTTTTCTGTAGTTAAGCCTGAAAATAATCACTACTTCCCTCCCTTTGATAATCTGGGAGGTTTATTATTGGCTTTAAAGTAAAATGATGCAAGGATAAAATTAATTAAGGCAATAAAGCAATTTATAAAAGCAGTTAATATAGGCATCAGTGCACTAATTATTGGGCTTTCTGGCTACTGAATGATGGCCACTTAAGTTGACATGAACGCTAGAACAAAATATTTCCAGCAAGCAGAGATATACAGCTTGCTGAACACCCCATGAACATATTCTCCCCTAATGCTTCTTTTGTTCATGAACAATGAGCACTTTGTAACCGCAAGTGACTGATCTCTGCTACAATTGTAACCTGGTACAAAGTAGCAAAGAATGAATGTTCACATTGACAGGACAATGGAAACATCTTTCACTAGTGTTGTGTAACATTATATTACCACGATAGAAAGAGTTGTTCATACTAATGTTACAAGGAAAGCAAACTAGGAATTTATTAGATTTCTATTATCAGTGCATAGAAATTCATGAAGTTTAACTTTAATACAAAATTAGCCAGGGAACTTTGAATAATAGCTTAAAGTAGATGATTAGCTAAGGGGATACAACCTTTAATAGCCAAAATAAATTACTATAATTATTTTATTACCTATGCTAACTGATTTCATTGTTTTATTGAAATAACAGCTCCCAAAATGTTGCTTCAAAGAATCCTAGCTGCAGGTTTCAGTGTACTCTCATGGCAATCAAAAACAATAAAAAATAGCTATCATTAATAACTGTGCTACAGCAACTTGAAAATGCATTCCACCTTTGCCTGCACATCTGGGCTTGAATATGAAGTTGTCTACATACTAAGGGGGTTTAGTGGAATTAAAATAAATCTGTAAAACTCTTATTAAAATAAACATGAATATTTATTGGGAGCAATGGAATGTTTTAAATAGGTTTTTAATAAACAATTGTGTTGTTAGCTGAGAAGTTTTAGTAGCCTTCTAATTTTGACCTTAAGCCACATATTTAAAAAGTACCTATGTCAGAGCTCTCAATTCATGTCTTCTGTATATAATTTGGTTGACATCTTCAGTTAAATTCCATTGGCTTTTATAATGATTTCCATAAAACCTTGTTAAACCTATATAGAATCTTCTTGGGTTCATTCCTGTTACTTTTTATATCTGATTTGTGTTGGATTTTGGGTTTAGTTCTAGTACATGGTTCACTTTTTTACACTAATTATTTCATCTGAATCAGTTACCTAACCCTGGCTGTTATACAATTCACTGAAACACACTACCCATCTATCTGTGGCAGTCTCACTTCTTCTTCAGGAGGTCGAGTCCAACCCCCTGCTAAAAGCAGGACCAATGCCAACCAAACTATCCCAGCCAGGGCTTTGTTGGACTTAAAAACTTGTAGGGATTGAGATTCCAATCCACCCCCTTCCCCAAGAAACCCATTCCAGTGCTTCACCACCCTCCTAGTGAAATAGTTTTTCCTAATATCCAACCTAGGCCTCCCCCACTGCAACTTGAGACCTTTGCTCCTTGTTCTGTCATCTGTTACCACTGAGAACAGTCTCTTTTCATCCTCTTTGTAACTTCCATTCAGGTAGTTCAGGGCTGCTATCAAATCCCGCTGCACTCTTCTCTTCTGTAAACTAAATAAGCCCAAATCCATCAGCCACGCCTCATAAGTCTTGTGCTCCAACTCCCTACAGATTATTGTTGCCCTCCCCTGGACATTTTCCAATACGTTCACATCCTTTTTGTAATGGGGGAGAGGGGGCCCAGAATTAGATGTGGACTCACCAGTGCCGAATAAAGGGGAATGATTACTCCCTTAGATCTGTTGAGGTCTAATGCTCCTACTAATGTACCCAATATGCCATTAGCCTTCTTGGCTACAAGGGCACACTGTTGACTCGTAACTAGCTTCTCACCCACTATAATCCCCAGGTCCTTTTCTGCAAAACTGCTACTTAGTCAGTCAGTCCCCAACCTGTAGCAGTGCTTGCGATTCTTGCATCCCAAGTGCAGGACTCTGCACTTGTCCTTGTTGAACCTCATCAAATTTCTCTTGGCCCAATCGTCCAATCTGTCAGGGTCACTCTGGACCCTATTCCTTTCTTCCAGCAGAGCTCTCCCCCTAGCTTAGTGTCATCTATGATTTTGCTGAGGGTGCAAACCATCCCTTGTCCAGGTCATTAATAAAGATATTGAACAAAACCGGCCCCAGGAGCAACCCTTGGGCCACTCTGTTTGATACCAACTGCTAACCAGACATCAAGACATTGATTGCTACCCATTGGGCCTGACAATCTAGCCAGCTGTCTATCCACCTTCAAGTCCCTTTATCCAATCCGTACTTCGTTAACTTGCTGACAAGTATACTGTAGGAGACTGTATCAAAAGCTTTGCTAAAGTCAAGGTGTATCACATCTAATGCCTCCCCCAAATTCACAGAACCAATTACCTATTCATAGAAGGCAATCAATGTGGTCAGACATGACTTGCCCTTGGTGAATCCATGTTGACTCTTCCTGATCACTTTCCTCTCTTCTAAGTGCTTCAGAATGTTACTTGCTCCCTCTTGGCCTGATCCAAATCCCACTGAAGTTAATGGAATGACTCATTATCTGCCAAGGACTTTGGATCAGATCTAGTTTAATTCCCGTTCTATGTTTCCTTCTCCCCCCCAACCCTCACTTTTTAAATATCAGGAGGAAGTGGGAGTGCTTAGTGGCTCTATTTGCTGCTAAAGTTTTACAGATTCCCATTGGGTCCTCAGGAATCAGATACACATGAAATGAATCACTCGCTTTCTTTTGTATGAACATTAACAAACTACCAGTGAAACACTGTATGGCTGCACTACATGAGGAATAGAAGAGCAGAAGTCCACTGTATCATCTGAGACACAGCCAGATAAGTCATTAGAGTCATTCCAACCAAAATCTGAAGGACACTGATCAGCAAGATATTTTGATTGTTTCTTGTATGATGCCTTTCTGCCTTCTTATGATTTATCAAATAACATTGCCTATTGCCACTAAATCACCCCTCACAGCTGGTGAAATGGATTATAATTATAATTAAGATTTTTTGTTATTTTGTATCTCATGGAAACAAAGCATTTAGTGACATACCCATAAATGGACATCTAAGATTTTCCCATTCATTACTTCTATGGTGTCAGCAAAATTTGGAGTCAAACAGATGTCACCCTAACCAAAACAAGTGAACACTGATGGCATTTTTCCTTATTATTCCTTCTGTTCCAAGGAACCGCACCTTTAAATCAAAACTCAGAAATGAAGTACCACAGCCTCCCACTGTGGAAATGAAAAATACAGATAGACATATTGGATCCAAAACCTTCTACTCATGAATGAAAGTGGCCAGGCCCTATTCTGTTATGCTTGAATCATTTGATCATTCTGATGCAGATATGAAGCCATTTTGAGACCAGACAATTGCATAATATGTAACATGTTGCATAGAACTGCTGATGAGGATCTAGACATCATAATATAACACAACACAATCACTGTAAAGTACAATCTTCAGTTCCCTTATTGTTATGGGACCAAAAGTAAACAGAAACCAACAGTAACATTTAGGAGTCTCTTAAAATCTCTGCAAATCATTGTCAGTGGTATTGCTGATCCTAAAAACTGGATTTGACTAATATTTGGTAATATATATTTATTTCCTTAGCCAAGGAAAAATATTTCTTTGGAAGGAAAATCAATATTGCAAATATAAGATAACTCCTAGATCCCAAAGAACACAGTCATTTGCTAGCAGTTAAGGAAAAAATGGTGCAATTCCAAATTCCACTAGCAGACTGTTAAACTGCAATTTTGCACACTCAAAGGTCAGAGAGAAAAAGTTAATGATTCTGTGGGAACCACAAACCATATACCTATGATGCGATAGTTTCATAACAGCCTACAGGAGTTACACACCTAGCTATTATTAAAATGAATGGATATGAATGGCCCCCAATTGATTTTTCTGTAGGTCAGCAGCCCCAGACCCAAAAAAGATTCCCCACCCTTTGAGAATGCTGTGTAATGACAGTGTGTGTGATATGAGTGAAACAAGAGTGCTATAACTAATAATTTTTGCATTTCCTGACTTTGGAATATTTAAAGTTATAACCTCAATATTACACTAATTCAATATTAGGTATTTAATTTCTTTGTTATGTGAAAAAGATAAAAGCGGAAAACAATAATCTCCTTATCCTGATTGCATAGGTTCTAGTACATTTGCCCTATCAATACTACATACAAATGTGCTATTCAACAGTGAAACAGCTATATGGAATTATAAAGCTATACGCCTGATTCAGATCTCACATCAGTGTAAATCAGAAGCAACTGCACCAAATTCAGTGAAGATACACAGTTACAAATCCAGAGATAATCACTTGTATGTGGTGTATAGCACCTAGGAAAATGGAAGGATGAGCCAGACAGGGACATTTGGGTGTACCAAATGTTTCCTATACAGAAAACCTACCGACTGCTATGCCTACCTTCCTGCCTCCAGCTTCCATCCTGGACACACCACACAATCCATTGTCTACAGCCAAGCACTAAGGTACAACCGCATTTGCTCCAACCCCTCAGACAGAGACCAACACCTACAAGATCTTCACCAAGCATTCTTGAAACTACGATACCTGCATGAGGAAGTGAGGAGACAGATTAACAGAGCCAGACGTGTACCCAGAAGCCTCCTGCTACGGGACAAGCCCAAGAAAGAAACCAACAGATCACCACTGGCCATCACCTACAGTCTTCAGCTAAAACCTCTCCAACGCATCATCAGTGAGCTACAACCCATCCTGGACAACGATCCCTCACTTTCACAGGCCTTGGGAGGCAGGCCAGTCCTTGCCCACAGACAACCCGCCAACCTGAAGCAAATTCTCACCAGCAACTATACACCACACCATAGCAACTCTAACTCAGGAACCAATCCATGCAACAAACCTCGGTGCCAACTCTGCCCACATATCTACACCAGCGATACCATCACAGGACCTAACCAGATCAGCCAAACATTACTGGTTCATTCACCTGCACATCTACCAAAGTAATATACGCCATCATGTGCCAGCAATGCCCCTCTGCTATATATATCGGCCAAACTGGACAGTCCCTACGTAAAAGAATAAATGGACACAAATCAGATATTAGGAATGGCAATATACAAAAACCTGTAGGAGAACACTTCAATCTCCCTGGACACACAGTAGCAGATTTAAAGGTAGCCATCCTGCAGCAAAAAAACTTCAAGACCAGACTTCAAAGAGAAACTGTTGAGCTGCAGTTCATCTGCAAATTTGACACCATCACTTTAGGATTAAACAAAGACTGTGAATAGCTAGCTAACTACAAAAGCAGTTTCTCTTCTCTTGGTGTTCATAACTCCAGATCAGCTGCTAGAAGTGGGCCTCACCCTCCCTGACTGAATTAACCTCGTTATCTCTAGTCTTATTCTGGCCTGCATATTTATACCTGCCTCTGGAAATTTCCACTACATGCATTTGATGAAGTGGGTCTTTGCCCATGAAAGCTTATGCTCCAATACATGTTAGTCTATAAGGTGCCACAGGACTCCATGTCACTTTTGCAGATCCAGACTAACACGGCTACCCCTCTGATACTTCACACGGTACAGCTGCATTGCTATAGCACTTAGTGAAGATGCTAGATATGCCATAGGGAGAGCTTCTCCTGTTGGTGTAGGTACTCCACCTCCCTAAGAGACAGTAGCTACATTAATAGGAGAAGCCCTCCTATCAGCATAGCACTGTTTACACCAGGGTTTAGGATGGGTATGACTATGTTACTCAGTGGTGTGGATTTTCCTCTCCCTTAAGAGATGTAGCTATACTGACATAAGTTCACAGTATAGGTTTAATCCAGTGTGCTTATCTTAAAGCATGTGAGTACATGAAGAGATTTGCTCAAAAGTAAGTGTGTGAATAAATGTTTGGAAGAATGGGGCACAGGAAAGTGACTTCAATATGTTGTTTTTAAGAGTATTATAAAATATATTCTCATAATTTTAAGTTATTATAATGCTGACATTACCTTTACTGAATTTTAAGAGCTACTTGCAATTATGCTGATACAATGATATCACAGTTCACGTGCTTATGTTCTTGCTTATTATTTGAAAAGTAAGAGCTAAATAAGGAAATTCCTAGGAAATCTGTTTTTGTCAACCAGTGACAGACATCAAAAGTGTCAAAGAGGATGAAATCTCCCTTCCTTTTGAAACCATATTTATTATCTCCATGTGTACTGACGCACTATCTGAGATGCAGCTTCATAATTTCTATTTTAAGATATATATTTGCAAATATTTTGTATCTAAATGAAAGCTTTCTAATAACAATGGCCTGATATCATCCCTATGGGCACATCTACATTGCAGGACAAAAGCTGAATTAAGATACGTGACTTCAGCTACATCAATTGCACAGCTGAAGTCAAAATCGCTTAATTTGACTTTAGGCGCTGTCTACACTCTTCCTTCGATTTCCCTTACTCCTCATGGAATGAGGGTTACAAGAGTCGGAGTAAGAAGTCCTCCAATTTGACATTATTTTGAAATAACTCTGCTATGACAGCCTATGTGAACAGTAATATATTTCATTTACAAACATAGCAAGGTCATTTGATGCTATTACTTGTTAGTAAGAGAAGAAGCCATTGGAGTATAGAAAATGTGTTATCTATTGGAGAATTAATTATCTGGCAAAGCTCAGAAAATTAATTTAATACAAGGACGAGTTTTAACTCTATCTTTAAAGATGTTTTGAGCATTTTTTTCACAAAAGACTAAAGCCATAAACTATAAAATTGCAGAGTTCATATTTATGTGCTAAAGATATCAGCAGTATAATGCCATGAAATGATGAACCAATAAAAATTGTCAGTAGCTGATATCTGAAACTAGTCATGCTCCTCAAAGAAGTATGCCTTCCAACTTCAGTGAGACTATGCAAACCGAAGAGTATATATCTCCGTGAACTAAGTGCACTTTTATGCTTATGTACTCTCTTATTTTTTATGCATTCTTATTGATGCTTATTCTCTTACCTTCTCAATGCTCATCTTAGCCTGTTCATCTTATCTAGACAAGCAAGAAACAGCTGCAACAAGAAAGTGAAGAAGAAAGAAACCTCTGCAGAGCATAAAGAAAAAGTAACCTTCTAGTCCCATGCTGCTTCTATGACATGATGACATTATGGAGACTGGTGAGATGGAATTTGCAAAAACTCTACAAGTTATTAGATTACATGTTTCTTAAAATGTTTAATGAAATATTGAGATGCTATTGGAATTTAAGGTACTAACAGCTTCTCCCACTAAACACCAGATTGTTTATACTATGTACTTCTATAAAGTAGACAGAAGCTAAGCTTGGTAAACAGAAAGAAATATTGAGATTTAATTTTAGTTCAACATTTTTAATATTAATTATTTGCCTGTTCCAAGACTGCTCCTTGCTTGAATGGCTTCCTTTAGATATGTGAGTTAAAAATGTAGTTTCATATGATTTAGTTAAGATTACTTACCTCTGCCCCCTTATCAGCTATTTATTTTACCAGTGATAAACCAAACAGAATTCATCAACTGTTTTACTCATCCATGATACCTTAAGACCTGGTCTACATTTACAAATTAGTTAGCTATGGTGCTCAAAGTTCTGAAAAATCCTCACCCCAAATGCTGTGGTACTCCTCCTGAACTAATGCTAGACACAGCAAGACTGATGATAGAATGCTTTGTTAAGCCTTGCTTAGAAGGCATGTGATCCTGTAGAAATAGGAAAAATCCTTCTCTTTCTATAGGGCACATCTATGCTATTGGTTATGTGTAGCATGAACATGGCCTATAACAGGGCTAACTAGTGATTTTGGGACTAACATATTTTGATTTTAATTTGCTTAGTGAAGGACATCACTAATTGAGTAGAACCACTTTTAATCTCTGTGCTTGAAGTTACTAAAACAGACACATACAGAGGGACTATAAGTGAGAAAAAAAATGGCCAAAACTTTGTTTTCTACCAAAGATGTGGATTTGGTCTGACCAACACATTTGTATTTTACATTGGTCTCAATGTCAGCAAATTGCTTTGATTGAAAAGGAAAAAAATCCTTTGGTAATGTAAAATTGATGTACACTGGCATTTGGAAAGCTAAATATTTGGATTTGGGGCTAGACCCATAAAGGCACTTAAGCACAAAATCAAAGAAGAGCTGATAATCATGGGGGCAGTGGTGCCCTCCTCATACCCCAGAGACTGGTGGTGAAGGCATTCACCTGAGAGGGTGTTAAAGTGCCTGCTCTTGTAGACTAGTGGAGATAAATAGGAGACTACCACTTCCTGTTTTTTCTCCACAGACCACAGGTTGGGAACCACTGTTCTAGTTTGTGCATTTCTAGTAATTCTTTGGGATAAAATTACTTGCAAATCATTAACTTAAAACACCTCTTTCTAACCTACCTCTTTGTCTTCAGACACTTACTGTGCTAATTTATCATTCTGGTCTTTGGAATGGTCTTCCCTTCATATAGGAATTCAATATATTTGAAGGTATATTATACAATCAGTTCAAAATATTATGTAGCCAAGTCTCCAATCAATAACTGACCATGTTAACCTTAAATACACAGAATCCTAATTTTGCTTCACCTCTTTGAGATAAAGTTATTCTAATATTAATACATAAAGTACCTAAAAATCTTGTACACCATAGTCTGTTCTCAAATCAGCATTCTTAAACCATATTTCATTACTGACTCACTTTAACTGTTATGTATTTTCCAAGTTCCCTTCCCTGTCAGTGCTGATTACCAAGCATGCATGTGTGTAACAGAAGCTTTTTCCTTCCTAATCAGTCAATTCCTCTTGTCAGCTACATTCACAATGAAGTAAACAATCAAATGTTCTGTGACATCAAACTCACTTCCATAGTAATCAATTGTGATGCTGCAAACAGAGGCATCACTGAATGAGTCACAGCAAAGGAGGGTGTTCGTTAAAACGGTGAGCTTCTCCTTGTGCTCTTAGCCTGGTAATCAGCTGTGATGGGCAGGATAATGAATGAAAAACACATGACCCCTGTGTTAACCATATCTGTTTAAAAATACTGTGATGGGTTGAATCCAGCCTGACTTAAGCCATGTCTACACTATGAGATAAGGCCGATTCCATTAGGGTCGATGTCTGGTCACCCAGTTTTGCAAAGTCAAAGGTCTGAGTCCTCACTGTGGGGAAGAATTCAATGTACTCCGAAGTAGTGCATCCCCATTGGGGACCCTGCTGTTGACTGCAAGAGTGATGCACTGGGGGTAGCTATCCTACAGTGCCTGTGCTGATTTGCATTCTGGGTTATGCTCCTGGTGCACACTGAGACTGAAACTGTGGAGCGGGTGGTTATGGGTTCATGTTGTCAGCATCCCATAATGCATTCATTTAGTCCCTCCCCCCCCTTACTAAAGATCAATGGGAAACAGTCTTTTCATGCTCTTTCTGGCCCCAGTTGTCCACGCAAATGGCATAGCAGCATGAGCATGGATCCCATTTTGCATGAAACCATTGTGATGTTGATGTCTGCCTCGGTGCACCTAATGGCACAGTATTTTGAGAGAGTACATGTCACTCTGCCAGGAAGAGGATGAGGATGAATCTCAGGATCCCATGGACTTCCTGTTCATGGAAGCCCTTGTGCTGATGCAAATGTAGCTGCCAGTCAATCCTGTGGACACAGTGGAACACCAGTTCTGGTGCCGTGAGACACAGACTTGTGGTGCTGCATTTTGATGCAGAGATAGGATGATCAGCAGTGACAGCAAAACTTCAGAATGAGCAAGGCCACTTTCTTGGAACTTTGGAAATGGCTATCCCCTGCCCTGACTTGCAAGAATACCAGAATGAGACCCACTCTCACCATGGAGAAGAGCGTGGCAATAGCCCCATGGAAGCTTGCAATTCCAGACATCTACCAGTCAGTTGGGAATCAGATTGGAATGGGGAAATCTACACAAGGGCTGTCTTTATATAAGTAGCCAAGGCAATCAATACCATGGGGTTGTGACTTTGGGAAACGTGAATACCATAGTGGACGGCTTTGCTGCGATGGGGTGCCCTAATTGCAATGGGGCCCCATCTTGGCCCTCAACCACCTTGCTAAGGAGTATATAAACCACAAGGAGTACTTCTCTACATGGCTGTAGGTAGGTGCTGGTGGATCACAAGGGCCATTTCACTGACATCAGCGTGGGATGGTCGGGAAAGGTGCATGATGTGCACATCTTTAGGAACTCCTCCCTCTTCAGAAAGATACACACTTGAACTTTTTCTCAGACTGGAAAATCAGAATCTGAGAGGTGGAAATGCCAATAGTGACCCTGGATAACCTAGCCTACCCCTTGCTCCCGAGGCTCATGAAGCCATGCATGGGCAGTCTGGGTCCCAGTAAGGAGCAGCTCAACTAAAGGTTGAGCAAGTGCAGAATAGTGGTTGAATGGCTTTAGGGAGTTTAAGGGAAGGTTTAGGAGTCTCCCGACTAGACTGGATCTCAGTGAATGCAACAATCCTTTTTGGTGTCAGCCTGTTGTGTGCTCCATAATCTTTGCGAGAGCAAGGGAGGGTATTATCTGGCAGGGTGTGGGGCTGAGGCAGAGTGCCTAGCCAGAGACTTTGAGCAGCCAGACACCAGGACGATAAGAAGAGCACAGCGTGTGGCAGCACAAATCAGAGAGGATTTGAAAGAAAGTTTTATGAATGGCCAGGTTTGAGACTCATGCACATTACTCTGAACAAAGTGCCATTGTGTTTGCCTGTAATCCTCCACTGCACCCCCGCAGTACAAGCAGTAAAGAGACTGTTGTTCAGAGACTGTGCTTTTATATTTAGGGAAGACAGCGGGGAAATAAAAGTTCATGGTGGGAACCGAAAAGGTGCAGAGGTGGGGGCTCAGAAATGTGAGAAAGACAGTCTTTTGCCTCCCAAGGTCCTGGAGATTAAAGCTACCCTTGATTTCCCACCAACACCCATTTGCTGCAGCCTGTGGGGCTTCTGGGAGTGGAGGCTATGGAACTGGGAGAAGAGGGAAAGTTATTTGGTGGGGGGGTGGGGAGGATTCTTCTACAGACATGCAATCAGGCAGTCCACTACCTGTCTTCAGGGAAGCAAAGATACTGTCCTGTTGCCACACCTTCAACTCCCTGCACACTCTCCTCTCCTGCCATTCTGTGACCCTGTCTTGGAACTTGGTCTGTATCTCCTGCAGGAGCGTATTCATCCAGTCCATTTACTTGTTGACCATATCTTCCATTGTTCATTTGTTTCTGCTGATGTGCACCAGGCAGACACCTGGTGGAACTGGGGGAGCACACAGTAAGCTAGCTGTTGTTCCCACTGTAACAAAAAGTTACAAGGGCACACATTACGGGAGATGCATTGTGTTAAGACTAACCCTACTCTTGTAACATACAATGAAGGTCTCTGTAAAAACAATGAAGATGTGTTTTGTGCAAGGCCAAAGTTTTCTTTAAAGCAGCCACTGTACAGCAGGTACATAGCAGAGTTCTCAAGGGAACCTCTGGACTCACATGGAGGCAGGCATGGTAAGAGGCCTGCCAATGCATGATCCTGCAGCTAGGAGGGAGGTGGGGCCTTGGTCTTGACAGCGAGGCAAGGCAGTGTCCAGCACACACGGCTTCCTGGGGAGAGTGCTACTTTCCCCTGCTTGCAGGAGCCTGCAGGCGCGAGGTGTGTGTGTGTGTGTGTGTGTGGGGGGGGGGGGGACAGGACTGGGTACGGTCATGAGGAGAGTGCTACTTTGCCAGAGGCTGAAGCCCTAAGGCAGCAGCTAATGGCATCCCCTCCTTCACCTAGGTTTCCAGGTGAGATATCAGTCTTCTCCAAATCACACAGTGTGATAAGGAGTGGGGTGCTGACTGAATGTGGCCATAAACCTTATACTGCAATGCTTTGTGGTTCAATGACTGGTGGGTTGGTGTGGGAAGTTGTCCTACTGTGGAGGATGAGTTAAGGTTGATCTCCCCAGAAACCTTGTGAGAAGGATCAAAGAGTTCCTATCCGAGAGCTTCATGGAGATGTGCAGGGAGGATTCCTGCTCCATATCCAGACACATTAACAAGCTGTTCCGGCCCTCCTGTGCTGTGTAGGTACAGAGCACATCACACATCACATCCAATTGCCTTAATCCACTTCTAATAAGAAAAAAATTGTGAACTAACCCAAAGTGCCCTCCTCGGGATGGCTGCTTGGATGGGAAAGGTCCTGGGAGGAGGGAACTGGCTCCAACATGATAAAAAGTTCTTGGCTCTCGCTGATTGCTGGCTGACCATTCTCCTCCTCCTTCTCCCCCTCTGCTACTATGCTGTCCTCCACACTGATGCCAGGAGTGTCTTTCCTGGACTCCATGGTCAGGCTTGGGAAGCTGGTTGATTCCCCCCTAAAATGGCATGCAGCTGATTGTAGAATTGACATGTTTGTGGTGATGTACCAGACCATCTATTCACCTCCTTTGTCTTGTGGTATGACTGCCTCAGCTCCTATATTTTGACTCTGCATGCTGGGAGTTCCTCGGGTATCCTTTGGCCCCAGGCGATCTTCAGGAAAATGTCCACATTTCTTTTGCTACTTTGGAGCTTGGAGGGAATGGATTCCTCTCCCCACACCTTGATGAGATATAAGATCTTCAGGACACTCTATGCTGGTGCTCTTCTGTGTCCTGGGGTACTGGAGCTCATGGGATTTGAAATGTTGGAAGTCATCAAAGTATTGGAAGTCATGACCACATGTGCTGCTCTGGTGTGCTATCCATTCTGAGGTGTGTTTGAAATGCTGGCCACATGGGAAATGAAATTCAAACTTTCCCGGGGATTTTCCTATTCACATGGAGAGCAGTAGAGGCACAAACTCTGACTAGAGCGGTCAGAGTGGTGCACTGTGGGATGCCTGCCAGAGGCCAATAATCTCAACTTTCACCAATGCTGCATCTACAATAAATTTGACCAGGCAAGGTCAGGAATTGTGTTACTCCTCTTGAAATCAGAAGTAACTGATACTGACTTCAGCTCTCAAGGTTGACGAGACAGGCTTGGTAGTGTGGACACATCAGTTAGAAAATTGACCTTATGTGGCTAAATTTGGTGTAAACTCATAGTGTAGACCAGGCCATGGTGATAAACAATACACCACTCCCTTAGCTGAGAATATTTATGAAACCTTTCCAATACACTAAGGTGAAAGAAGGCGATGCAGTCCAGAAGATGCTTCACTTAAACACTGCACAAATTTATAATATTAATAATTTGATTTTTGAACTTACTGTAGAATCAAACAAATCCTTGGCCAGACCCTCCTGTGCTGTAATCAGTGCAGTTCCCTGGATTTCAAAGGCACTATGCTGATTTACACTGTCTGAGGACATGGCCCCATGTGTCTAAGTCTGTACTAGCAATCCCACATCAGACACAGGTAACATTGCACAAGATAATAGACATGGAGCAAAGTAAAAACAAAAGTGCACGTGCATTTAAAGAACATCTTCAAGCTGCCACAAGAAAAGAGGCATGCTTACTCCCATTTGTTTGGAAGCAATTAAAATTGAATTGGTATAAGGTTTATCACAGACATTGACTTCTTTCATATGTTAGGCTATGTCTACACTACAGCTTATGACAACGTAACTTAAGTTGCTCAGGGGTGTAAAACCCGCCCACAGCAGAGCAGCATATGTTACATCAACTTAAGCATGGGTATAGATAGCACTAAGCTGGCAAGAGAGCTTCTGCAACAGACATAACTCGTGCTGCTCATAGACACTGGAGAAGACAAGCCAATGGGAGAGCTTTTTCCCATTGGCTTTGAAAGGCTGCAGTAAAAAGCTTACAGCAGCTCTCTCGGGTAGCCATAGCTTCAATAATGGTAACGTTTCCAGTCTCTGACTGTCTCTTGTCCTTGGGACTTCAGCTCTGGGCCTGCCCTTCTACTCAGATCATTCAGTTTATAGATCAGTTACAGAATGGTCATATAAAACATTTCTAAAGTACAGGGTGGGCATGTCTACACTAGGAAATTATTTCAAAATAACTAAATTTTAAATAATAACTCCCACATAACAAAATTGAAATAGAGTGCCCCCACTATGGGGGAGCCTTGAAATTAATCCAAGGCAGGCTCTGTTATTGTGGACGTGCTACCTCGACTTAGAGCCCCAGGAATCACTGGGGAGCAATTATTTCAAATTGCTCTGGGGGAATAGTTATTTCGAAGCAGCGGCGAAATATATAGCAGCAGCGGAGCGTCCAGGCTACAGCTATTTTGAAATAACCGTTATTCCCCGAGGAAAGCGGGAGTGCAGATTTTGAAATAACCAGCCCATTATTTCAAAATAACATGCTTCGTAGTGTGGACATTCCTTTTATTATTTCAAAATAAGGGGGGTTATTTCAAAATAATTCCCTTGTGCAGACCAGGGTGGAGGGATCCTTCTCTGGCAGGGAGTTTGTTTGGGTAGCAGGCAAAGACACTGCCTTTTTCATAGGTCACAGCGAGACTCTCCGATTCTTGCTTTTTGGGTAGTAATAGGCAAACTGCAGAAAGAACATAGGTCTGCTTTGTATGAACTCCTTCCAAATTAGCTGGGATTTCCCACGCTATTCTACATGTTCTTTTTATTGGCTGATCAGTTTACCCTGATGTGTGAATTTATATAGTCATATATATATCACCTCTCAATTTTGCTCTTAGCCTTGTAAAAGCTTTACAAATGCTATAGTACTTAGTCCAAACTATTTTTCAAAAAATGTATTTACATTTGTAATGTGGCAAATGGCCAACATCGCTATGGTGGATCCCATGCTTTTCCTTGGTGTGGGGGGTTAGAGTGCTGCCCCTTACCCCTATTTCTGGGTGTTATGGACTCTGTTATTGCCATGGTCAGGGAGAGAGGAGAGCAGGGAAGGGACCTGTGTCCACACTGTACTCCGGGCCCCACCCCCTTCAGCTTTGAGGGCTGTTTACCCTTTTCCCTTTGGGTAGGATTTCCCTCTGTCCCAGGGAGTTCCTCTGCTCTACTTTGGGCAGAGTTTTCCTTCCCCTGGTACTCTGGTTAACATCAGTATTCCTCCAAACTCTAGCCAGCTGTCCTTCCTCCCTCGCTGTCTAATGGAAGAAGAGGATTTTTGTTAGTTGTCTAGCAGAGCCTTAAATGCTCCAGATGCTTCAATTAATTGTAGTAACCTTTCCCCAATCCACAAGAAATGTGGCCCAGGTCATCCCGGGGCTTATATACCTTCCACTTTCCATTCTTCTGTTGCTGCATCACAGTACATAGCAAGGGATACTGCCACAGAGAGCATCTCTGCTTCTGGTTCCACCTCTAAATAACCAAATAGCCTCCATTTTTCAAAGAACTTATGGAAGAATATCTAAAACTATGGATGGTGTAGCACCATCATTCTCCCTTTGTATGCAGACAGAAGGAAATGCCTATGTGCAGGGCCCATTTCATGCATAAATCTACAGCAGATGATCCAACTAGAAAAACAGGAAGAATCATATCAGAAAAGAAAGGACGTCTAGGCAGACCTGTTTCTAAGCAAAATGTTTTCCAAAATGTTTCACAAAAGCAGATGCTGCTCTTTAACTGATTTTAAATTCACCCCCAGGAGCCTGTCTTCTACATATTATTATCAAAGATATGTTCTTATCCCATTTCAAATTGTATAGATCAGTACAGGCTTTAGATACAGTATGTGTCCATGGGAATTACATTAACAATATTGCAGTACTTAAAAATACAAGTCATACCGATGTGACTAAATTTGTCTTTAAAAGACAACATTTTCAGATACAATCACAAGGAACAAACAAAACCTAAAAATGCCGATGTTTGTCAACATAGTATTTAAGATTCCTGGATTCCCCATGATTTTTAAAAAATATTTACACACATTTATTGATTATTTTAAACCAAAAGCAGGAGGAAAACATCCCATCTATCATATTAAACAATGTGTATAATATGATAGATGGTACTTTTCAATACTTTATCCAGTTTTAAAGAGACTGTATACATAAAAGTAAATACCTTTGTATATGTCTGTACTCATGTAATAATTTTTTTCGGACCCTGCATACAACCTACCACTTTCACTAACTGTTCCATTTTATAAGCTGTATTCAGAGTAGTTGTAGTTGTATCAGCTTCAGGATATTGGGGAGAAAGTGTGTGAGGTAATAGAGAGAAAAGCGTTTTAAAACACATAGAGCTCTTCTTCGAGTCTGGGAAAGGTAATCCCAGTGTCACAGCTCAATGCAAGGTGAAACAGATTGTTTACATTCAAGGTAGAATGGCTGATTAACAGCTATAAAGTCACAGGACAAAAAGTGGATGTTAGTGGGTTAGAGATAGTTGTAATAAGCCATAAATCCATTCTCAGTTCAGTCCATGATTTTCGGTGTCTAACAAAAGAGCGCTGTGTGGCTCAAAAGCTCGTTTTCTCACCAACAGAAGCTGGTCCTAAAGAAGAATTACTTCACCTACTGAGTCCCCACTGTCATAAGAGAAGCCAGGGCACAAGATTTTCATTGGCAGATATTTATTTCCTAGATAATGCCAGAGAAATGTTCAAATGATTGAATGTTTGGGCTCAATAGGGGGATACAGTGACACCATGCTGCAGTAGGAACCCCAAAGAAAGTCCTGTGAACCACCCAAACAATTTCTTCAGGGCTTCTCCAGATCCTACTTTGCCTTGCAGGTTAACAATAGGTACATCCCTATCTTCCAAACTTTGAAACCTTCCTCTGGATTATCCTTAACCAGTGGACACTCACAGAAATTACCAGGTAAGCTGTCTTCCAAGAAACAGCACTCACACCAGCTTGTTTGGTTCAGCTGAGGATCAGCTCCAATATAACAACACAACACTGATATACATAGAGTGAAAAAATCACAAATTTGTCTAAGGTTAATATTTAAGGGTACGTCTAGACTACAGGCTTTTGTCGACAGAGGCTTTGTCGACAGATACTGTCAACAAAGCTTCTGTCGACAAAGAGCGTCTAGACTACATCCAGTTCTGTCGACAAAGCAAGCCACTTCGTCGACATGAGCGTGTAGATGCAAAGGACAGTGTAGACACAATAATGCCTTCTGTCAACAGAACTCTGTCAACAAAAGGCGTTATTCCTTGTAGAAAGAGGTTTACCGCTGTTGACAAAACTGCTGAGTTCTGTTGACTCGGCGGTAGTGTAGACGCAGTTATAGTTTTGTCGACAAAAGTCCACTTTTGTCAACAAAACCCTGTAGTCTAGACACACCCTAAGAGATAGTGAATAAGGCTAATGATGTAAACAAAAAGAACTGCATGTAAAAAAAGAAGTATAACACATTGCTGAAATCTAAACTTAACAAGCTAAAACCATTGTCTAAAGTACTTTATCTTGCTTAAAGCAATCTCCCAGCATTGCCAACCAACATGGCTGGGATCCCTCTATCAAGAATGCAAAACATAGTCCTTTTTTTCCCTTCTCAGGCTATGTCTACACTACAGGGATCTATCGGAAAAAGGTACGCAAATTGCACTCCACAATTTGCATACCTTTTTACAATAGTTTTTTTCGGAAGAGGCTTTTCCGAAATTTGGCCCATCTACACTGGGCCAAATTTTGGAAAAGCCTCTTTCTGAAGAGCCCTTCTTCCTCGTGGGAGGAGGAAGAAGGACTTCCAAAAGAGCACGTCTGCTCTTCCGCAAAAAAAAGTGGAAGAGCAGACACGTTCTCTGGATGCGGCAAAGTTTTTCCAGGATACCTCTAGTATCCCGGAAAAGCCCCGTAGTGTAGACATAGCCTCAGTGAAGAATAAAAGAGTATCTTTTTGCCTCCTCCAGGGTATGTATAGACAGCAGTGCTATTTCAGGATACGTCTGGTGTACTGAAATAGTGTTTTCTGCATCTTAACATCACGCCCATTATTTCAAAATGTAATCGACATCCTACGTCTCATTAAACCTTGTTCCATGAGGATTACGGGACTTGTTGGAATAGCAGTGTATTTCAAAATTTGACACTGAGTAGACAGTGCCAAATTTTGAAATAAACTATCTCGAAATAAGCTCATAATAAGTTACACAATTTGCATAGCTCAAATTGTATAACATATTTCAAGCTAGCACTGCTATGTAGACTCACCTTGAGAGACAGGACAATGACCCATGGTTCACTCTCAAGTCACTTGCTACTCTGTTGACTTACCAGCCCCATTGGCTTCGTATGTAAATGGCACTTCCATTGAGTTGGCTTACAATGCTTTATCTTCATGGCCAATAAAGAGGCAGTTGCCTGAACTGTGGCCCTATCACCCGATGCCCCCCCCCCCCCCCCCCCCCACCTTGAGGCCCTAATCCCAAACCACCCCTCACCTACTAGGCCTCCCTCCACCTTTCTCCCCCAGGACCCTGCCCCCCTAGCTCACTCCTCTACATTCCCTACCCTCCATTACCTGCCCTTATTGCCAGTAACTAGTGCGAGGGCCGTATTCTGGCACTCTTGAATACTATGAATGCAGTGTGCTAGGTTTAGTCAGTTGGTGAGGCCTCTTAGAAGTCGGTGTACACAACAGCAAGCCCTTTGCCAGCTGGCATTGATGGGCCTGTGTGTCCTACATGTACAGGAGATGCTTACAAAAAAACAATATACATGTTTATTTTTAGGATAAGATTCTTTTTAAATGTGGCTTGCTGTAATTTGAATGTGGACCAAACTGCTCTTTGTCAAACACTGACTGGATCATGAATCCCTCACTTGACTGCAAAGACCTTAGCATTAGCACCATTGCTCAAATTCTTGCTTCAGATAACAGCACAGCTTATGTGAAGAGCCTGTTCTCCTAAGGCACAGTGCTGCAACCCCTCGACACACACAACTTCGGCTGATGCCAAATTGAGTGCTGGGTGAAGAGCAACTGTACAAAGTGGACTCTGAAATTATTAAAGGTAAAGAACTGACAAAAGACACCAGGTCCCACTTTATTAGATTAGAATCCTCTGATTATAGCACTGAGTGGTTATTACACTTGACCTAATATGACAGTTGTTTGTTTTAGGTGAGAAAATGCCTGGAAAGCAGAGAGCGAAAATAAATTATTCCAGTGTACTTTTATTTATAAGTTCACAATTCCTGCTGATTTAATTTGAACAGAATTGATATTAATGAAAAGCAGTAAAATTATCACCAAGGTCCCCATCTACTAAGGTCTTTCAGTCTTGTCTAATGAGCTTTCCCTTTGCATGGTTGTGACCCCAGTTTGCCCTGACAGTGGTGGCATGGAGAAATTACTCTATAATCCAGTTATAAAAATGTGTTGCAGCATAAATCTCTTCTTGAGGTAAAAATGCCTTTGATCATATTATAACATAGTCTGGTCCTAATTGTACTCGCTCGCCAATGTATATTGCACCCAAATTCAGCTGCAATTTTTAAACTACTGGAAGTTCTTTTGAGCTGGTGCCTAAGTTTTTTTAAGGCAATTCTAATGCTTCACTCAGCAAAAGATCTCTTTTGGTATCGACAGCATATCCAGCTTAGTTATCCACTGTAACTGCACATCGAATGCATCAGATTTCCTATATTTTTAGACTGGGCCATGCTCTCTAGAAATATCCTGGCTTATTTCCAAAATACTATCAATCACGTTTCTCGGGTGTGATGTCACAAGCCTATACAATGCCATGACAGCAGTCATCAAAACATAGATGAACACTCTCCTCCACTGGGGTTCAAACAACAGCAATGAAAGGGGAGACAAAAATCTCTCCAGTAACTTATGCAGTAATTTGAGACATGGATAGAGATAGTTCAGACCTAGTCATTATCTAAAATAAAATAAATAGGCATACACAGTACTGTAGAGAAATAGTAGTAATTAAAATTATATACTACACATACATACATACATACACAAACTAATATCCTTCACAGCACCCGTTGAGGTACCCAACTATTATTTATCCCTCATTTTACAGATAGTAAAATTGGCAATTTCAGAAATATTGTAAGAACTATATAATTCCACAAAAGATTCTCTGAATAATGAGTAAATAGTGATAGTGGCTGACTGAAGAAGGAAGGAAGAAAGCATGCGTTCCACTTTTAGGCTTAAGAAAAAAAATAGCTACCCCAAAATAGCTCCCAGTCCTGCTTCCATTGGGGAAAACCCATTGATTCCAATGGGGGAAAAAACATTAATTCTATTGGTAGGAAGATCAGGCCCTAAATAAATATTTGTTCGTTCTTTGAGCCCTGGTCTACACTAGGGAGTGTAACTCCCCTCAAGATAACTCCACTCATTTCCTAAGCGGAGCATCCATACTACCAGGCCTGTTATTTCAAAATAAGGGGCTAGTTATTTCAAAATAACAACTCCAGCTTCAGCTTCCAGGAGGAATAACGCTTATTTCAGAATTGTTATTTAAAAATAGCACACTAGTATGAGTGCTCAGCTGCTGCTATTTCAAAATAATTGGCTTCCAGAGGCCTCTCACAGCTGCTCTTGTGGCTGCTCTGGCCGCACCTGCCATCTCCACTGCTCTCCTTCTCCTGGGGAGCCTTAAAAGCAGCAGACTGCAGAACTTTGCCAACTCCATGCCACACCGCAGCAGCCCTGGAGCCATGGCTGACCCCAGCGCTCTCTCTGAGCCCTCCACGGCTGACACTGGCCAGGGATGCAAGCGAGCACCACCAGGCTGGATTGGAGCAGAGATCCTGGATCTCATCGAGGTCTGGGGCAAGAAGACCAACCTCCAGGAGCTCCGCATCAGAAGGCGCAATGCCAAGATCTGTGGTTGGATGGCTGCCAGCCTGGCTGAGAAGGGACACACAGAGACCCTTGACCAGATCTGCGTGAAGATAAAGGAGCTCTGGCAGGCTTATAATAAGGCCAGGGAGCAGCGAGGGCACTCTGGGGGCAGCACCACACACATGTCATTACTATGAGCAGTTGGATGCCATCCTGGGAAGGGGGGGCCTGCCACCTGCCCTCTCCCCCCCATTATCATCGAGTCTGGCCAGGACAGACCCAGGATCAGCCTCTACAAGGGTGGGGTTCTGAAGGAGGATGAGGAGGAGGAAGAGAAAGAAGAGCAGGCCAGCCAGCCAACTACAACTTCAAGTCAGGAGCTGTTCCTCACCCTGGAACCAGCCCACTGCCCTAGGATGTCTCCCAGGCATCGGACAAATCTGGGGAAGGCACTTCAGGTGAGTTCCATAACTTCCCCTATATGCACACGGGAGTAGGTGACGCGCTGCACGCGCCTCACTCAGCCTACTCAGCCTGGGGGTCACACAATAGCCTGTGCACGTGGGTGCACATGGAATGCCAATCCGGAGCACTCAGCCCCATGACATTCTCACTCAGGAACCCCTCAGTCCTTCTCACAAGGTTCCTGGAGAGGCCTGCCATGACAAGCCACCACTAAGGAGGCTGGGGTCATGGAAACACAAAGCAATGCCGCACATGGCACAGGCTCATGCCCACACTCGGTCAGCATCTGCTCCTGGTCAAGTGCAGCAATGCAGAGGAGACCGATCTCATGCATGGAAACCTGCCAGGGGGAAGAAGAGGAGTGGAGCCTAGCAGCACTCTCTCTGGCAAGTGGCCTCTGCTGCTCACACACACCTCCCCCAAAACCCCCCCTCTCCATCAGGCAGGGATAGAAGTTCTCTCTCTGTGGGACTCCACCAGTGCAGTCCCCCCACTCCCACCCGCAGGCTCCTGATCTGACCGGCACCTTCTCATGCCTGCTTGTCCCCAGGACGTGGGTGTAGTAATGCTCCCTTGGGATGTCTGTGCCCTTGCGGGAAAGTACCCATTGTCTAGGCAACAGATGGCCTTGCTCGAAGCACATCGCCATCATCTGAATTGAGACCTTTGGTGTTGGCTCAGAGATTAGGGTTAGGCTTCATGCACAGTGTCTCCTGGGTTGACTGCCCTTGTAACTTTTCTTCACAGCTGGGCCAGCTGTGAGTGTGGTGCATCCACCACCTCTCACGCCATCCTCCCAACTACACAGGATCTGCCCTGGGAAGAGAACCTGTGAGGACCTGCTACAGAAGCAGATGACCTGCCTCCAATCTCTTGATGACAAGTGTCAGGAGCGGGCAACTGAGATGCACTGTGCTGACTAGGAGCAGCAGAAGGCCACCTGGGACCAGCTGTTGAGCCACCACGAGGCCATGTGCTCCTCCATCACCTGGGTGATGGAACATATGATCTCATGCCTGGAATGGGTGACCAGCCCCCTCCCTGCCCCCAACCCACCCCCTGGCTTCTCCTCCTAGCTGCCCCCAAACATGGGGGCAGTGGGACATCCAGGGCACCCAAGGCCTCCAGAGCTGGCCAAGGCAGGTGACATTCCCAGCCCCATCCCTGAGCTCCCAGTCCAGGTTCTTTCCCCAGTCCCACCCCTGTTTTATATCCCCCAAATAAACAGAGCTGTTTGTTAAAAAAAAGGCTTTTTTATTTGCTCTGCAGGGGAGGGGGGAAAGTGGAAAGGGAGGGCAGGGGAAAGGAGGGGTTAGGGAAGAAAGTCACACAGGGGCAACGCAGGGACCTCTTGCAGAGAGGCCTGGGGGAGAGTCTCATAGTTGGCCTTGGCTGAAACTCTCCCTCAAGGCCTCCCGGATGAGCACAGCCCCCTGATGTGCTCCCCTGGTGGCACTGGTGTCCGTCTGCTGGTAAGCCCTGGCCAGGCATTCAGTTGGGGAAGCCCATGGCAGAAAAGCAATCCACAATGGTGTCGACATTGCCCAGAATGATGACTCTCCATAGCAGCATGTTGTTGATGGTCTTGGCTACCTGCAGGAGCACGGCCCCAACTGTGGATTTCCTCATGCTGAACTGGTTCCCGATGGAGCGGTAGCTGTCTGACGTGGCAAGCTTTCACAGGGCAATGGTGACGTGCTTCTGACACAGATGGGTGTCCTATCACCTGAGGGCAGGGGCAAGCAACTCACAGAGCTCCAGGAAGGTGGCCTTCCACATGCAGAAGTTCTGGAGTCACTGTTGGTCATCCCATTGCTGCAGGACGATGCTTTCCTACCAGTCGGAACTGGTCTCCCTCTGCCAGAAGCAGTGTTCCATGGTGTCCAGAGAGTTTAGGGGCATTTGCTGCAGCAGGAGCACCAGGACCTGGGTGAAGGGGTCCTCTGGTTGGGTCTGGTTGTCCTGCTGGAGCAGCATGTGGGCAGTGTGGATGAACTGCGCCATGAGGTGCACATAAGGCCTGTGAGCATGGCACTGCTTTGTAGCACTTTGGCTCCATGTTGGAAATGCTGTGGCATCTGCAATGGAAACTAGAACATACTACATTGGTTTGGTGTCCCACGAGGGGGTAGGCAGTGGAGGAGTCGTGTGTGAGACACATCCATAGAGAGGAGCTTCTGAAAGAATGTGACTCAGCTTGCCTGACCAAGCAGCTGCAGGAAGTGTCTGCCCTCCTGGTATCCTCCCTGGTGTGCTTCCGGGGGCTCTAAGACCAAAGCAGGCTCCAATCAGTGTGGACACAGTATTTTGATATAATTCTGAGCTATTTTGATAGCCTTGTAGCGTGGACGCACTATTTCAATTTTGTTATTTCGGGAGTTATTATTTTGAAATAACTTATTTTGAAATATTTTCCTAGTGTAGACATGCCCTGTGAGAGCTTATTGATACAGATGTATAGTTCACTCATATGTTTAATGCACTCTTTTATCCTGTGCTTCTATATGTACAGATCAAATACAGTTAGTAACAACATGTCAAGTGGACGAACTTCTGTAAAATGATTTTTCCAAAAACAAGAGATGAATCATGGATTTCTGAAATTGCAGTCGTACCACTGTATACACATCATTTACAAGAAGCTATTGTTTAGTGTATATACATATCCCAGTGTATCATGTAACTAGTGGAAGTAATAGTTTGCAGCCAACTCTTGACAAGAACCTCATGAAATTAACTTATAACAGACTCCCAACTGTGTTTACAATTTCAGTTACAGCTGCCACCTCATTGTTACACCTCCACACTTAGCCCACAAGGACAGATTCAATGAGAAAATGCCCTGCATTGGTTACCTAATTATCAACCTAGCACACCTTGTAAACAGAATACAGCTCAACCACATGTATGACTAAAAACACTATTGTACGATTAAGGTCTGGAACAATCTTATCACTGTTTGGAGCTGAAAAATAAAATCCTTTATCTTGACTTTTTATGCAAAGATTTATCAGTGGGGGTGGAGTAGAATCAAATGTTGAAAGGGGAGGGCCAAGAATTTACTCTGTAATTTGGCAGGCTGCCGAAAGCACCTCTGGTAGGGGATATGCAACTTTAATCTTTATTATGGAATGATCACAAATGGACTGTTTCAGAAGACCATCTGTTCTCAGTGAAGCATTGGAGCAGCAGGCTGCATGCTTCATTCTGTCCTTCACCTTGTGTTCTTGATTCTTAGGATTTATTAAATGGAATGCTGGGTGCATGTGTGTTCATGGCTTTTTTTCAACAATAACAGTTTATTTTTAATAGATGACAGGACTGACAGCTGTTGTTTTTTTTTTAATGCCCCCAAAATCTCAGACTTTCCAAGAAATATGTGATATTATTGTGTTATCGGGGATCTCTCTATTGAAGTTGAATACAAGAAGCTTTCACTTTGAAGTCCATGACGACTGATAAATGTCAAACTATGTTTTCATCACAAATGATATTTGGACGTTTGATTGTTTCTTTCTCTGATTCCAGCTGTCGAGCTGGAAACATCAGAACCCCCCACCCCTCACACACACACACCACCACACACCCACACCACCACCACACAGACACACACCCCATCAATTGTATTTAAATGGATTTGCTTCCATCTCCTGAATGAGCAGTTTTGATTCTCTCTACGGTTTTTTTCTGCTTTAATCCCTTAAATGGCTCAGTCATGGGTCCCGTCTTTTCAGAGGAAGAGCACTAAAAGGTATGATTATGCATCTCAGAATGTCAGAGGGTCAGAAGAAAGGTTCTGTCCATTTTCACACCTTACCTTGAATCCTTTACTTTAAAAAGATCAAAATGATCTTGGTCTTACTACAAAGTAAGTTGTGCTAATGTTGATCTTGACAAATAATAATAAAGTTGTGTTTTGCAGCTGGAGAATAAAATGTCAGATAGGTTTACTAACTGAATTTAAACCCATCACATTAGTAGACCCCTTAACAATAAATATTAACACTGCCAGGCACCATAATATGGAGGTTTTATGATTTTGGGAGACAAGGGCCAATATTTTCAAAAGGGACTTAATTTTGAGGGGCAGGAGCAACTTGAAATACCCTGAAGAACCCTGATTTTCAGCACCTAAAAATGAAAGCACTCAAAATCATCAGTCGTTTCTGAAATTTTTGCCCAAAATTTAGCCTTCTTAGACCTTCCTATCAGCCTCAGAAACCCCTAAATCAAGACTATTTACCAATTCATTCTTGGTAAATATCTTGAGATAAAAATAATGCAATAGTGTGGACCAATCCTACTTCCATTGAAGTCAATGGGATTCCTTCACTTTAAGAGGAATATATCTGGGCTCTGTATTTGTTGTAATGGAAAGGGAAAGTATGGTTTAATACTGGCTATTTACCCTAAGAACCTAAACAAGTGTGAATAATCTCTCTCATATTTTCTTCAATATATTGCTGAAAGTTCTGGAATCATAGAATCATAGAACACTAGAACAGGAAGGGACCTCGAGTCCAGTCCCCTGCCCTCAAGGCAGGATCGTCTAGATTAAGAATGTTAAGGCAAATGCTTATCGGATAGTCAAGTCATCTAGTTGATTCCCCCCCCCTTCCCCTTGCTGCCTCTATCTGATAGAGGCATCAAAGGGGGGGTACTTCAAAGTGGTAGCACGGCACAGAGCCCGTTACACATTTCAAAGGGGCAGAGTTTCAAAGGGGCAGTGATGCACAGCAGATCCCGGGGTCAGCTGTGCAGCGCTGTCCCTTTGAAACACCGTGGCAGCATTTTAAAGGGGCAGCACTACATGACGCCCAGGGTCAGCTCTGTGCAGTGCTGTCGCTTTGACATGCCATGGAGCTGGGGACTCAGAACTGCATTTCAAACTGAGCAGAGCCCCGGGGCAGCTGGGGAGTCCCCAGCTGCTCCCAGGTTCTGGGGAAATGCTGCACAGAGCCCGGGGTCAGCTGGGGCTCCATGTGGCATTTCAAAGCAGCAGCGCAGCATTGAGTCCGGGGTCAGCAGGGGACTCAGAGTCCCCCGCTAAGCCCAGGCTCCATGAGGGTGCTTCAGCTTTGAAATGTGCGAGAGCATCTGCTGGGGACTCTTGTACATTTCAAAGTTGGCACACTGCATGCAGCCTGCAGTCAGCGGGACTTCCCGCTGGCCCGAGCTGCACTCAGAATTCCACATTCTTCCTTTGAGAAGTCCTGCTGGGCTCTTGTACATTTCAAAGGAGGAATGCGGAAGTGCCTATCGACTAGTCGAGTAGTCGATGGAAATTGCATCAACTACTTAACTAGTAAATTACTCAATATTTAACATCCTTAGTCTAGATCATCCCTGACAGGTGTCTGTCTAACCTGCTCTTAAATATCTCCAGTGATGGAGATTTCATAACCCCAATAAGGAATTTATTCCAGTGGATAATCGATAGCCTATTATCGTATAAGAAGTAAAGGAGTTATTTTCTCTTCCACAGAAAGTACACAGTAGAAGACACACAATGAAATATTTCAGGAAAGTACATGAACTAAATCAGCAGTATAGGATTAGAGACTTCTTTCATTTTTAAATGCAAAAGATTTTTCTTGAAAAAAAATCCACCACCTTCAGAATGTTTATTAGTTTTTCCTTTAATCCTAGGACTTCTTCACAGAAATACCACTATATTATTGGCAATATGCATACTAGTTTTGGAGTGTAATTCATTTACTCTGACACAATTACTAACATTTATCTTTTACTATCTAATGATGTATTGTTGTATCCCTTAAATAAAAGGGTGGAAGAAATTTTTAACAATCCACAATGTTCTTCTGATTTGTAACAGCAGTAATGAACAACTTTGACCTTTGAACAATGCGCTTACTAAGCATAATGTTCTAAATATGTCATTTTCATCAAGTAGAATTTTGAAACAAAATCTTTTTTTAAGATAGGAACACTGCCCCTTGTCTGAAGGTGTCCTTCTGGAACATACACAATGAGCAGGGGGCTTGACAGACTTGCTCAGCTCTGGGGCAAGGTGTGTGTGTCTGAGGGGAGGGGAGGCTCTGTGCTCTGGGAAGGGATGAGACGTTGAGCAGGAGGGATGAGGCTGGAGACAGTCTGCCTTAAGAGCTGTCCAGAGCGTGACGCGCATCACTTCACTGGAAATTTAAAGTGTCCAAGGCTCTGGCCACTGCTGCTCATGCAGTACCAGGGGTGGCAGCCAGGAGCTCTGGGCCCTTGTGAATTGCTGGGCTGTGGGGCAGCCTCCCCTTTGTCCTCCCTGTTGGTGGGCCTGATAATGACACAACAGAATATCAGGGGATAGGATTGGGTAAAGGGAGGTGAAAATTAATTTGAACATTCTTAAAAAATAAAGAAGAAATAAATAATATTATGGGATGTAACAAAATGTTGTATTAAAAACAAAAGAAATATACGCTACCTACCATATTCGGAGCTATCAATAGGATTTAGGATCCTTATCTTACCCCATTACATTAACCAAAAGATCAGGGATGAAATCTTCATCCCATTGAAGTTAATGGCAAAGCCCCAATTGACTTTAATGGAGTCAGGCTTTCATCTCAGACTTACTTATTTCACATCCCAGGCTTTCCCATTTACTTCAACTGGGTTTGGCTGTGCTCAGCACTTCAGAAAGTCAGGCCATTAGTATGAGCCATAGTATAATAGTATATAGTATGAGCCATAGTATATTTTACCATGAATAAAATATGGTGGCTTCATTGGGACTACACATATCTAAATAGGGATTGTGAATATGGGTTGCAGGATTAGGCCACTAAACCTGATTCATACTTGTGCATCACATTAATAGGATTGAGTGTGCAGAGGAAAATAGTGACAATTTATTTTATAAACATTTTTTTATGGGATATGTTTCAGACCTTATGAAATTGCTTTTGAAATTGGTGTAGTGCAGACAATGGGATTTTTCAATATGTCTACTCAGTAGAGTAGGAATACTTATGAGAGTAAAGATTTGTGTGATCAGACTTTCTATACTTGTCATATCAGTGCAAGATATGCTAAAAGTATTTTAAAAGACACAAGGGTTTAGTTGTTGTTATAAAAATATGCAACTGGTTCAGGACCAAAAAATATAGATTAGATAAATATCTGATTTCTCCAAAGTCTGAGTTAGCTAGCATTTCCTGCAATGAATATTCAAGAGTCCAGTTGTTAATTATTTTTACCATGCTCAAAAATGTGTTAGTCATTTTACAGGAGAAATGCAGAGAATGAGAAAGAGATGGTCCATGTTCCAAAGAACCAGAACAGAATAATGCCGTGTACAGTTTAACTTCTTCTGAACATCTCAAATTCAAGCTCTAACAACTAGAGGGAAGTCATATATGAAATGTCATATCTGATTCCCTGGATATTTCTGGTTGTTCTGATTTGAATACCAGTTGTAAACCTGCAGTTAATATTGGTGGACTTCTCACGAGTCAAACAAAATATTTTGGAACAAGATGGTGGAAATCTCAGAAATCACAAAATCACAAAAGAACAGCTTGTCATATTCATATTCCTTTTTGCCATCAGATTGGAATCTGAAGACAAGTACTGATGTGTCCTTTCACCTACATCTAACGCCCATCTCTAAAGCTAATTCATGTCTGTATCCATCTCCACCATCATTTACATATTGCATTGCAGCATCCATCCTTCTGAAAAGATGTTCTAGATTGGACATCCTTTGAAGTGTGACAAAGTCACTAATTAATTATTCAGATGAATTAGTGGTGAGTGATGCAAGGCTTTTTCTTTTTTCTCCAGTAGATTCCTCCAGGAACTCTTTGACTCTGTCCAATAACATACAGATATGTCTTCACTTCCTCCAGGGTTCATTACACATGTGTTATGACAAAACAATCCTAATGTCCAAGATCTGTAAACTGTGTCTTTAAAGATGTACCTGGCACCCCTGCCCTAATACATTCACTGCATCCTCCCTTCCCTTAGGCTGAATGTATACCCTATGCATCTACCGGTCCAGGAGGTCAGAAATTGGTTCTGGACATACCTGTAATTAGCTGGGGGACAAAGATCCACATTTGATCAAGATCAATTTCAATAGCCTTTCAGTAATGTTATTAAAATAGGAAAAGTATGAAAGGTTCTTCAGAACCAGGATTCTGTAGGTAATTTGATTTCTTTTGTCAGCTATAGGATTGGGAAATCCTGAAGAATGTATGAATGTTGTGCCTTAGGATTGGTCTACTGTAATGTTACAAGTCTTAAGTTATGCTACCTGAGCTACATAAATTGCATAACTGAAGTTGATGTAACTTAGGTCGACTTACAGCAGTGTCTACACCATGCTGCATTGATGGGAAAAGCTCTCCTATCGACTTAGCTTGTCTTCACCAGACCCGTTAAATCAATACCGTTGCACTGATTGCAGCACTGCCAGTTTAGGTAGTAGTGTAGACATGGCCTTAACAATGCTGGACAGCTAAGGAGAAAAGCACTAAAGAAATAAATATACTGCCACTGAAATGAAACAAAACATAAGCCCCTGAAACTTTTTCATAAAAGCGAGGGGCTTTATTTTTCTGGGTCAGAAATTGCCAACAGTGCTTACGCACCAATATGCTTGCACTTTGATTCTTCAATTCAAGGAGTTAAGCACTGACAGGATATATAAATTGAAGTTATTCCAACTACTTTACATTTCAGAGTGACTGCACACATACAACCTATTTGCACTACTCACTTCCAGTTTACAGTAAGAATTCTACTCTTAGGTCAGCAACAGAGGTGAATATTTCCCTAGTTACCTCCTGCTTGCTGAAACATGCTTGTGAGGCAGCTTGCAAGAAAACGTCTACCTCAACAAATTACATAGGGTGAGATATTTACTAATCAAAAGATTTCAGATGGCCAAAACTGAAGGCAAAAATTCTGAATTTCAGGATTTTGCACCACTTTGCA
The DNA here is from genome assembly GCA_019425775.1 of Rafetus swinhoei. NCBI lineage: Eukaryota > Metazoa > Chordata > Testudines > Trionychidae > Rafetus > Rafetus swinhoei. Next base: position 33,223,662 of record CM033428.1, on the reverse strand, counting down.
TTTGTTTACCTAGATGCACAGTGCTAGTGTTTGCTACACTATAACTTCCCATGCCACATAAGGATTGCTCTCTGCATGTGAGCTTTGACCTGTCTCACTGAAATATTGATGACAACATTTAAATTGTTTTAATGGTTTAATACGTACAATCTAATGCTTTAATCAGCAGTGATGAAGGGCATCAGTACGCATAGCTTGTCCTCTATATAGAATCAGGGATGTTGGAACCAGGTGCTTAATATTAAAATGTCACTTCTTAAAACTGTTATGCCAGTGACTGGGGTTCAGTTCCCAGAATCTCACGACATACATTGGTAAGAGGTGGACTGTTATGGAGCTGGGTTAAAGACAGACAGTGAAGGCTCATTAAAAAGGATTTGCCTACCCAATTCTGAATCAGATATAATACCTGCAGTAGCAGAATGGCTCTGGGGACAGCTCTACTTGTCAGAATTAGTTATCCACTTGCATGGTACAAGTTACTAGCCTCCACTGGGAGTGGAGAGTGTCTCCTATCACTAGACAGCAATCCCTCTGGCTGATGATTAAAGAAAGGTGCTGATGGACTCTGAAGGAAATGTCATTAGCCCTGTCCACACTAGTGGAAACTTAAATCCATTTTGAAAACTGTGTTTTTTTTTAACGTGAACGAGCTGTCTTATAAAAACAAATTAGCTTGTGTTGGCTATCCCAGCAACTGCTTTCAGCTTGTTCCCATTGGAGTTAAAGGCAAAATGATTGAATTCAGAGGGATCAAGATTTAGCCCTAACTACATCAGACAGAGTGCTTGACAACTGTGTTTTAATCAGCAGCCTCCCTCTTTTACCATCTGACAGAGCTTCATCAGGGTCTGGAGAATATTTGCAGTATAGCTTCAAATTGGTGTCATGCTGACACAGATATGCAACTCTGTTCCCTAACAATATCTAGATCCTTAGTATAACCAGAAACTGGTAATGTGGACAGGCCTTGTCTTCATCTAGGAAATGGGACCCCAAGAATAAGAGAACCTGAGATTTATATGGTTCTCACAGTGATGCAGAGTACAGGAGGTGAGAAATGGTGGATATCATAAACACAGAATTAAAAAAACAACTTTTTGAGCAGGAGTGGCATATATTTATCTGTTTACCAGTTCATCTATTTCCATTACAACAGTGTCTCCAGGAGAGCATATAGATACACTAATGAGGTTAATATCCCATGGGAAAAATGCAAGATAATTCTTGTGAAAAAAAACCACCTGTCTGTGAGAATGCCAGGTAATATAGTATTGGAGGGGAAGGAGCATGGTGGGACAGTGTTGGGCAGAAGGTCAGAGAGACACAACATGCCCCAGCTGTTGTGGGATAGGGAAGGGACAGGATGGAGAAAGCATGGGGGCCCCAGGCTGGGGGGCAGGGCAAGGAGGAGTCACATGGCAAGCTCAAATGGCCTCTTTGGTTGGTGTCCCCATCGTGCCCCTCCTCACTAGCCATCACCTGGCAACCCACTTCTGTTCCAAAATGTGAAAGTAGCATATGGCAAATCAAAAGCATTAACATCAACATCCCATGGATGTAAGGGGACCCCAGCTTAGTCTTTATTTAGCATTAATAACCATTAACAGGCAGCACCAAGTTCCCATAATTCAGGGGGAAAAGTAGTAGCATAAAACTCTGCTGTCAAAAACATTATATATACAATGAATGTTATGCTAAGCAACTGACAAACAGTGTACACAGGCAGTATAATAGATTGGATACATGTCTGATACATAATAGTAGGGTGAATGTCTCAAATTAAGTTTGGCAGATTTATTAATACACACAATGTACATTGGTGTGAAGTGATATAATTACAGTATCAGAAAGCTCTCCCACAGAACTGACATTTCTAGTAATAATTGTACTTTTGGGTCATTCTTTTTGACATGAAGTAAACAGAGAGTGATAACTGTTTCAGAGCTCCTTAAAAAACCAAGGGTGAAACCTCAGCCTAATTGAAGCCAATGACAAAATTCTCATTAACTTCAGTAAGGTCAAGATTTCACCCCAACGTGTCTCTTTTTAGTGAGAAAACAGGGTTCCTGATATGGGTAATCTTTTATACAGATTTCATGATGATAAATAAAGTAAATAAAATCTGTTGAAAAGATAAGTACTAAAAATATAACTACAATATTTAGGTGTCCATTTTCTTTTAAATGCATAGATATTTTGTCAGTAGCACTATGAGAACGTATGCCTATCCAGTATATACCATTTCAGGTAAACTAGTAAAAAACAACCAAATCATCTCTCCTTTTAATGTAAATGCTTTTGGTGGCAGTTTGGAGGACATAAAAAATGCTTAAATAATTATTTTCATTTCATGTACTTTTGATTTTCCTGTGAGAAAGTTAGAATTTTCACATAGAAATAGCATAACATGAAATCTTATCACAAAGGCTGTTTTGGTGAACATTGCAATCCAATTTTGCAAAACAAAGAGGTTTAGATAAGGGTGAATTGCTGAACTTGTGGGTACTTACCTTAGCTAACCCATGAAGCTTTCAAGGTTACCAATCACCAGAATATACCAGTCTGAGATACGTACTTAAAATGCAAAAAGTTCCATTGCTTTTTCCCATTTGTACTCACATACATTCATATTTCAGAAATAAGAAAAAATAGAAATCTTAAACAATCTGCAAGATCTAGGTAAGGGTTTTCCTGAAGGACTTGAAGTTCCTGCTTATCGAATAACCCTTTTCTTCATTTCTTATACTACTTCTTATTACTTATACTATTTTCATTCATGAAAATGTCCATGCACTTCTACAAGAATATTCTGCAAACCAGAAAAAAGTATGTGGAAATGAAAGCTTTTGGATGGTCAATTTAGCCAAATGACTAAATATTAAGAAATGACAGTATGATAATTATAGCACACAGTGAGCCCCAGACTCCCAAATTTCACAAGGTTTGGTCAATGTACAACTTGGCAAATGAGCTCACTCATTCCTAGTAGTTAGAAAATATCTTTAATAAATAGAGATAACAAACATGATGTCCCATAAAGAAAAACTAACTGCAGATACTACCCGATTCAGATTTGAAGAAATTGCATACTATCCTAATATACCTTATTTTGGTGGGCAGTATATAAACTATGGGTAATATTAAGGAAATCATTTATCTAATGCAGGAAGCTGGACAACATTGTCTCTAGCTTTAGCAATGCTTTAATGCACTTGTGTACATAAACAAAAGGATATAGATTACCTGATTTTCATTTGTCAGGTTTCTGCAAAACAGACATATGATTCAATCTCTAGAAGGTGGCTCACTTTAAAATCTAATTTCACATTCATACGGCAAATCCTAATGAGCCCACTAGGAGTAAACAAATTAGTCTCCAGGATGTATTATACATTAATTAATCAGACTAATAGTATTATGAAATGTGTAATAGATGAAAATTAGTTCCAAGCACAGTACTCACATTGAAGAAAGCCAGCAGAGAAGAATTATAGCATAATAAAAATATTCTCACTTTCTATCAATGTAAGTTAAATCAACTCCACTTTATTAATGGAATATATTTCACTCCTATCTAGCTGCATACTGTAATGGGACAGATGATGATTTTTCAGGAGTCTTTTTTCACTATAACATTTAAATTCATTTTTAAAAATTGTTGACTTAAAATCAGGATTGGAAAGATTTCACCTTGCAGTGACCCATGTAAAAGGTCTCAGCATGCGGCAGACAAAGCCACTTCAATTCAAGTGGGTGGGAACAGGTGAGTCCTTACCATTTCCAGGACTGCTTTGCTTCTTTAACAAAGGAGGCTATATGACTCCCAGCAGGGAATCTGCAAACTGCATTTTTTAATCTAAATAAAATGCACCTAGAACTGACAAGGAGTAGAGAGAAATACCAAAGGGAGGTAGATTTTAAATTAAACCAATAGGGAAGGTCTGATATGTCTGAACCTTCCAAAAGTAACTGGATGATAAAGGATTCTGGGTGTGTAAAAGAGAAAAGAAATATATTTGTCCACTGTGTGTCCCGCCAATTTGAGGATGTTCTGACTTCTAAATGTACAGAAGATTAGCAAAATCTCAGTGAATGGTATAGGACCATTAAGTAAATGCATCATATTCTTTTATAAGTAAGCTCTTTTGCATATATGACAGAAGCACCCAACCAAGATAGGGGCCCGCAGTGCTAGCTGCTGTACACACAAAATCTGTACTTTCAAGATCTTACAATCTAAACAGACAAGAAATTGGGTAGGAGGAGAAGGCACAGAACTACCAAGTTCACAGCAGACCAGTGCCAGGAATCGAATCCAGAACCTCAATACTAGGAGCTGCAACTCTGCTCTGCTAAGTCTTCACATGCTCAACTCACTGTGCTCAATCCTCAGTAAATATTTATGTAAGAGGCACACCGAATGAGGCAGTGACTACAGAAGACAGGCAATACAGAATGTCAGGAAAATTCTGCAAGGCGGCAGTCACTTGTAAAATTACTAGGGAAGCGTTTCAGCATTTTACTTCCAAATCTCAGCATGTACATTGTTGTTTTTCCTTAAGACAAATTTCACAGTTATGCATATTATATATTCTGTAGCACATGATACCGTGATTTGTAGTTAGACTGTTCGTTACGTAATTACAGGGTGAGCTTTTCAGGGTGTACAAAACTCTTGATCTCACTGTGCAAAAGTTGTTTTAATTCATTGAACATTTTAATATTTTCACAATATTTTTATCCACTACATGTTAATGCTTATGTTCATACACGAGAGCTATGGCAGTAATTACACACTATGGCAGATATAGTTTTGTGACTATAATGAATTGTTTTGACCTTGCTTTTACTACTATTTTATGTTGTCCATTAGACAGATGGCCAGAATTAAGAGGGTTGCTTGGGGATCTCTCTTCTCTTCCCTTCCTCTTCTGTTTTTTAAATATTTTGTGGATAAATGTAGTGTCGATAAAGGTTTGTGAGAAGACCAAGCATAGCAGAAGTGGGGTCAATCAGAGCAGCGAATTCTTCTGTCCTTGGGAAACTGAAGTTAAACTCATCTGACTGACAATTTGCATGAGCAATGCTTGGCAAAAGGGAAAATTTTCAAAGGCATAAATGTAGTTCAGGGCCCAAACCCTACTAATTGTCTATTGGATTAGGTTGCCCAACTGCCCTTTGTGCCTCTGCAAACCTCCTCTCTTAATAATGAAATACACTTTGGCTTTCAGAATAGCGGACATTGTTTTGCTACTGTTGCTGTGATTTATTTGTTTGATTATGGTTATGAACCAGTTATGGTTCATCAGTGCAGACCTAAATGCACCCTAACTCTCTGCCCTGAGCCCCCTGCATCCCACACTTAAATTTCTTGAAGGTACTGTTGTAGCAGAACCTATACACGCCCTTCCCCCCACGAATGGGGGACAGGTTGTGATAGGACAGTACCAATAAGAAATTTAAATTACTTTCACCTCTCTATGGCCACTTTTACCCATGAAGAGGCTACATGCAAAAGGACTCATCCCATCAGCATAAATTCTAGAAGAAGGAAATAAAAGTAACTGACATTAAAATTTTTCATCTCTTTTGCTATTTTGACTCTCACAGGGCTGGAGCTACAAAACAGAAGCAGAGATCTCAAGGGTCAAGCAGGGTTAGCCCTAAAAGACATTCAAAGGTGATGGATGAATGAAACTGTCCCCTGTTGAAACCATAGACTGTCACTCCTTTGTGCATATATGTCTGTCTGCTTTAACCTTGTAATAACTCTCCTATTTCTTTTCTGAGTTAATAAATGCTTTGATAGTTTCAAAAAGATTGGCTATAAGTACTGACTCTGGTGTGCGATCTAAGGTACAAATTGACTTGGAGTAAGTGACTGGTCTCTAAGGAACCTGAAACAGATTTTGTAATCTGTTGGAAGCACCCAACTATCACTAAGCCCAGCTTGCTTGGGTGGCAAGATGGATCAGCATGCCAAAGGATTCTGCAACTCCATAGTAAGATTGTTGTAATGCTTTACAAGATCACATTTGTTACTATTTATAGAACAGCAAGGAGTCCTGTGGCATCTTTGTGTATGTTTACACTACAGGATAAGGTTGAATTAAGACACGCAACTTCAGCTATGTTAATTGTGTAGCTGAAGTTGAAGTACCTTAACTCAACTTTTGGTGCTGTCCACACTGCAGGAAGTTGAAGGGAGCAAACTCTCCCTTCAACTTCCCTTACTCCTTATGGAAGCAGGACTACTGGTATTGACCGGAGGGCCTCTCTCAGTTCGAATTAGCATGTCTTACTAGACTCCCTAATTCACTTTGGTTGCTAGGGAACACCTTGCTACCCTTCAACTAGACAATACAGTAGAGAATCCCTATCAGCCCTCACATAAAGTTGCTAGATAATCCTCAAGTTACATGACGAGGATTTTGGAGCATGCCTGGTCCTATCCTCATTCAGTAAAATTACTAACAATGGGCCTGGAAGATCAACAGCAGCAGCTTCAAACTTCTCTGTAGTGTAGACATAACCTTAGAGACTAACAAAAAATATAAACAAGACAGTATATATTTAGTATCATGAGCTTTCGTGCGCAAACCCTACTTCTACAGATGAGATGATTTTGAGTGGATTTTGTCCATGAAAGTTCATGATACTATGTATGTTTATGTTTGTCTCTAATGTGCCACAGGACCTTTCATTTTTAAAGTTACAGACTGACATGGTTTACCGTCTGAGACTTTTAATTATAGAACAGACAGTCAGTTTGGGGCCTCTGTCATGCTTCTTCACAGGCTGCCTTGAGGCTGGCACACGCAGTTGTGAACCACTCCAGGAACGTGACACCTTTCCCACCTCATTAGGAAAGAAATTCATAATGACAAGTCAAAGCCAAACAAAAACAGAAAGAAGCATCTGAGATGGGACAAAGCACACATGCCACAAGGGCACCATGCAGAGCATCTTTATAGACTTATTTCTGCACATTCAACAGTCAGGTAGAATCCTACCCCCAATGCAATCTCATTGTTATCACAATGTCATTGTCATGCAATTTGATTGTCATCACACTGATTCATGTCAGAGTGAAGTCAAAGCCAGATCCACTGCCTCAGAGTTGCACAATTGCTGAGGAAAGCAGAATGTGGCTATTAGGCAAGACCAACTCCAATAATCAGAGAGAAAAAATGTCAAGGACTTTAAAAACTCACTGGATTTTATTTGCACACTAATTTCACTGGATGCTAATGTATTAATTTCAGGACTGATGCAATAAGACTTTGAGCTGGGGCTTGAAGCCAGAACTCAAGCTATGCTATTCGGAGTTTGAGCAGTTCACACCTGTGCATTACATTCTTGGGGCAAAAAGCTGCATTTCTTTGTTCCCCAGTATCAATAGGTCTTGGAAGGGAAGGACGCATGTAAGTGCTGAACATGACTCATTGTTCTAATAGAAGCAGAATAACTTTTGCATTAAATAATTCTTTTTGTTCAAAAAAGGTTAGTTTGTAAAACAGTGAGCTTCATTAAAGACTAATTGACTGTAAAATTTCCTTTAGCATGCATGTTCTAATTGCAAGAGTGAAAAAAATCTACTTTTTGGCACCAGCTTTTGTAATTAAAAATCACCTTCTTCAATCAATTTCTTTTAACATTTGTCCAAGAAAATTGCTCTGAAGTAGATCTCGTGTGCCAATTTTAGCTGAGAGTTTGGGCTCAAATTCTGCCCCGTTGTAGACAAAAATAAGAAGGGGAATAGATATGTATGTGAGCCTGCTTGGAAGAGGAGGGAAAGAAATCATGTGGCCTGAAAACCAGATGACTGGACCTCCTGGGTGTCTGGAGGGAGATAGAAACAGCATGTGGCTTCCTAACAGGGCCATTTCCTAGGTAGAATGAGCATGAGAGAGGGTAGGGGTTGTTTTCTTGCTTAATACCTGTAGAATAAGATCTCTAGATGTTGGGCGGTTCTTTACTAATTTGTCTGGGATATTGCATCTCTGGTTAGGCTGTCATATTTATCCTCCCTCCTAGAAGTGTCTCCCCTTGAGGGACTGTGGTAGAAGAACCACTTTGAGACTGGCAGTAATTTGTAATTTCCTCCTGTGCATTTCTCAAGTACAGAATATATGTAGGGAAATCTTCATTGTATTATCACCTAGTCATGTCCTTTTCACGCCTCTGCACGCCAATGTACACATGACTGAAATAGCACATAGTATATATCATTTAGCTGATGACAGAATACTTTCATTTTCCACACATTTCTGCAGCAACAAAGAGGAAAAATGAAAAGTTTTACTCTGTTTCCCTCCAGTCTGTGTCTACAGTACCATGAACAGAATTTCAGTCTTACAGTGAAAGTGGAGCGGAAATGAGTTGTTATTTAATAGCGACATCACTACATGCATTTTATAATTTTTCAATAGCCTGTTTAAAGCATAGAGTGGATTGTGAATATGGAAAGTCTGATGATTCGTTCTTTCAAAATATTAAAAAAATAAAGATAAAAACTTTCAAATCCAAAACTGCATCTTTTACTCTGTTCTGGAACTGATTAATATTACATCTATAGACACATTATTTATGTAGCATTTAAACTGGCTGTCATATGTGGAACAATGATTTTGCTTAGCGATTTAAAACCGATACAAATTTGTTATAAATGTATCACCTCACAAGGAGAGGATAAGTCATATACAGAAAACTCAATTGAAGTTTTGTTGTGACTGCTATGAGTATCAAGCCTATTTTATAGATACTTTGCGATTCAATAGAGCTGGACTATACCAAAAAATCTGGTTCTATGATCCCATTTAGGATCAACATCTACGGCTGGAACAATAGTGACGAAGACATACATGTTTCTCCCCACAGCTCTCACTTTATTTCTGTAGCCCAGAGGACCACTTGTCTACTGCCTTCCACCATATTCAATATTTTCCTCCTTTACAATCTGAATCTGTTCCATTCAGGTAGCATTTTACACTACCTTGCAGAGCCTATACCAAGTGCAAAGAAGGAGTGAATTAGGCCCAGGACTTGGAACACCTCTGCTGTTCCAGCTTTGGGACGCTAAGGATTAGAGAGTGCTAACCACGCTAATTGTGTAATGGTTTTGTAAAACGAGCTGAAGTTCATTAAGAACTAGGATGAAATGGATACATCTGACCTATGTCAGATTCAAACACATACTACATCACAAAGTGTCAAAGAACAAGGCTAGTCCAGCCTTTCTTCCACCTCTGCTTTCTCATCTCTTCTTTTGCTGACTGATTTTTAGAATTTATGATGGAAATGAGTTGATAGAATGATATCCAGCCAGGAATTGAGTTTAAAAGGTTTTTTACCTGCTGTCACTGGAGCCACAAGACTTCAACTTGGCAATACATAATTAATTTACTTGTAAAATACATTTTAAATGTGCTAAACTTTAGAAGAATAACCCCAGTTAATTACAGCTCTAGATAATTAACCCACCTTTGCTTCTTTACTCAATTACAACTCTACTTCCTAGCAGGATTTCATTAGTAATTATACTTGTTGTGTTAGGACAAAAAATAGTAGAATGGAGGTCTAGTTCTTCCCTATGACCACAGAAGTATTAATAATAACTAACCCATACAGGCTGTCAAAATGTGTTCAACAATTTTTACCTGTGACCTAATTTAGGACTTATCTTTATGACAACATTCAGCATGAATTACTCCACTGGAGCTAACCTAGGGTGATCAGATGCCCCATTTTTAAAGCAACAGTCCCATATTTAAGCCCCCCTACAGGTGTCCTTACCTCTTCATAAAAATGGGCTAATTGTCCCATCTTTTCTGTCTCTCCCCTCCCATCCATACTGGTGGGTCCTACGGCTTGCCAGAACCTTTCTGAGGGTGTGTCTAGACTACAGGGTTTTGTCGACAAAAGTGGCCTTTTGTCGACAAAACTATACCTGCGTCTACACTACCGCCGAGTTCTGTCGACATAACGTCGACAGAACTCGGCAGTTTTGTTAATGGCGGTAAACCTCATTCTATGAGGAATAACGCCTTTTGTCGACAGAGTTCTATTGACAGAAGGCGTTATTGCATCTACACTGTCCTTTGCGTCTACGCTCTCATGTTGACAAAGCAGCTTGCTTTGTTGACAGAACTGGATGTAGTCTAGACGCTCTTTGTCAACAGACGCTTTGTCGATAAAGCCTCTGTCAACAAAAGCCTATAGTCTAGACGTACCCTCAGGTAGCTCTCTACAACCAGGATCTGTCCATCTGAATATAACTTGGAAAGTGGGAAAGCAATAAAAGGAATTAGAAACAAAAATGAATAGGAAGATGGTGCTATATAGTGTATGTCAATGTTAGATTTAGGGAATTTATCCACTAGTAGGAGTTTGTATTACAGTAGGGGATAGTGCCTTTGATTCAGCTCTGGAGTATATCAATTGACTCATGTTCTCAGACAGGATGCAGGGGCCTCAGTGGCAGAAAGTCTATGTGGACTAGAGTTGCAGCAGTGTAAGATGCTGGCAACGAGGGACTCAAAACTAAGCATAGCTACAAGAGGGTCTGCAATTGGTGATAGCTATCTGAGAGTTAATGGTGCTGGCTGTGGTTGAGCCAGGGTGAGTGGCAGCTGTGATGATTCAATCCATCCCAGTGCATGTCCTGCCAGCAGAGTTTTAAAGTTGCTGCCCCTTAGCAAATCTATGGTAGTGCCCTATCAGGCAGTGACATCTGTTTTCTCAGAAGGTTGTAGTTTGTACCTCTCTGCCCTCGCGGATGTGAGCTTTGATTGTGTAGTGACTAGTCCAATGTAAACAACTCCTTGAAGAAGTCATAGATGAGATGTTTCCATCTAGCATGATCAGGCAGGAAGGGAGAATGAGAGACTGGTACAATTACAACCTCTCTCTTTCTATTTTTGTAGGGAAATTGTGATAATCCAAACCAGCCTGCTTTGTAGAGGAAGACTGGCTTGTTATGACACCTGCCATCAAAAACTGAAGGGAGGACAAACCAAATAAAAGGTGATTCTGCTTCTTAAATATCTTGGTCTCTTTGCCAGTGTTCCTTCTATTCTTCTCCAACCATGTGCAGATTTTTTCCAGCTATGTGCAGAATGATTTTATGAGCACCAAGGCATGTGTGAATGTGCACCATCAATGAAAACAAAAGTGTAGCTGTGGGCGCTCTGCTAATCAGCTGGGCAGCATTTGAATCTCTCCTGAGGGACCACACAAGCGCACAGCTTACAAGGAACAATGAGAGTCTTCTCTTAATATCTCTGCGCAAACCATGTGATGCAGCCTACAGCAAGTTTATAAATAAAAAAAGGCAAAGGAGGAAAGCCAAAGGAGATATGCCAGTACATGTCCTTTGCTTGTTAGTGTTTTGGGTCCAGTCTGGCATCTGAAGGAAGAGCTAAAAACTAGAAAGTACAACATCTGTTAATTTATTTTATAGCTTCCCACTTTGACTGGTGTTTTATAGGGAGCAGCAATTGGAGGAGCAAGAGTACGTGCTTCTATCCCGTTTGTCTGCTGTTTTCATTGGGGAGCTTCTTGATATGTAACAGTACCTGCTTAAGGAAAGAAACTGAGAGCCTATTGGGAAGTGGCCATTTACATACAGTTAATTTGCTAGTTAGCATATACCTTTTCTCCCTGAGTTCACAAGTGACCAGTTACTCTAATACACAGAAATAGTACTCATGAGTCAATGCTCCACTATTTGGGTTTCCCTGCTCTAACTCTCCCTGATTGCTGGGGTTTTGATCCAAGGGAAGGAGGATATTTGGTTGGATGCATGTGCGTTTGATCTTTCAAAAAGATTTAAAGTCTCATCTAAGATAGGAGGATTACAAGCAGGGTAAGGTTCTGTGTATATGTGTGGTTTTTTAAAATTTAGTTCTGGCTGGGCTCAATATGGAAAGTATTAAAGGAAATAGTGTTTAAACTCTGCTCTCTCAGTAGTTTGCAATGGGACCATAAGCAGTGGGGCTGAAAAATCTCACAAGAAAATCTGTTCTCTTTTGACTCTCAGATCTGTTTGGCTAATTCAGGACAATGTCAGAATATACTGATGCTCATTAAGACTCTGAAAACAGGCCTCATAAAACTCAGAGTGCAAACTAGGTTGGGTTCCACTCCTATCCTTTTAACAAACAAGAGTCTGGTGCTTCTTTCCCAGGACCCCTGATCATTTTTGTTTATAACTTCCAATTCTCAGAGGAGGTGCCCACTCTCTTTAGAGTCTTAAGAAAACCTTTCTGCAAGGGTCATTGCTTCCCCAGTCCAAAAATGGATCTTTTGTAGGGGCAGGGAGCAGAAAGTTTAGGGCAAGTCAAACAGCAAAGCACTTCTGCTCATCCAGCCATTGATCCACAGAATAAACTGAGGTACAGACTCAGAAACATTGTATAAATTCACTTTGGTTGCTAGGAAACACCTTACCTTGCTATCCTAGTAACTAGACAATACAGTACAGAATCCTTATCAGCCCTCACATAAAGTTGCTAGCCCTCACATAAAGTTGCTAGATGGAGATATACCTATCTCATAGAACTGGAAGGGACCTTGAAAAGTCATTGAGTCCAGTCCCTGGCCTTCACAGCAGGACCAAGTACCATCCCTGACAGATTCACCCCAAATCCCTAGAAGGGACCCTCAAGGATTGAACTCACAACCCTGGGTTTAGTAGGCCGCTATTCAAACCACTGAGCTCTCCCTCCTCCCAGAGAATCCTGAGGTAACACGATGGGGATTTTGGAGCATGCCTGACAATGGAGTTCTTTCCTACAGTATAGTTTGACCTCAGCGGAGTCCTACATTCATGACTTATGGAAAACAGCAATGCTCACAGGAAAATACATAAGGCACAGCAGTAATCCAAGGCCCCCTGAAAGCACAGGGACATGGGGGCCTTGGGAAGGGAAGGGAAGGGAAGGGAAAGGAAATACTGCTGGCACCTTGAAAAGCATGGGAAATGGGGAAATTCCAAGACAGATAAGGAACAACTGGCAATAGGGGCTTCTGGTGGGGTGGGAGTTCTTCATGGTAGTTTGGAATCAGGGTTGAAAAATAACAATAAAGAGATAATGGGTAAAGATTAAAAAAACTAAAAGTGCAGTTAGGTGCGTGTTTACATTATTATTATTTTTAAATATTTGTATTATTTTCTCCTCCCACCCCTTTCTGCCTGTAAATTGTTTAAATAAAACTGTAATCTATTCCAAGCTGGGAGGTTTTTTGTTCTTTCATGTCTACACAGTTTACTTTTTTCAGAAATAAAATAAAATAAAATATTTCTTTTTCCTCAAGCATACCTGCACCGATTAGTCTGCTGCCAAACCCTGCAAACTAATTCTGCAGGTTCAAGCAAACCTTTCAGGCTATACCCGGTCACAGTGCATATACAAAACAAACACCACATGTTATATTTTGATATTTTGGCATCCCTCATTAAATAATTACACCATAGAGTATAAATAATAGTATTGGATCTATGTAGAAAACAGTGATTTATCAAAAGAATTTTATTGCATGTAGGAATCAATAACCAGCTAATTAGGCCCTTTTCTATTATCTGCTTTATTTCTAGTTATCAGGAGTGTCTGGTTTGTTATTGGTGATATATCACTTAAATTACATATGGCATTTTAATATACTTTTCCCATACCTATTTACATATTACTTATAGCAGCATGCCTGGATTATTGTAGAAGTTTCATGTCATGTTGTATTTTTATAATTACCAGTAAATATACTAGCAATGAAATAGTTCTATTTGTAGAAAGATGATTCATGGAAAATATGGACCAGAGGTATAAAATCCTATTTTTTTCTGATTCATGTAAGCAATGTGCCTGAAGAAGATGATGAAATAAAGTACATATGCTGTGTAAATTTTCAAAAGTGCCTAAGTGATTTAAGAACCTAGGTCACATTGAAAGTCAATGGCAGTGTGCCTAAGTCCGTTATGTAAATTAGATTTACCTGCTTCAGAAAATCTAACTTTTACCTTTGGCTTTGCTGCTTGTTTATTATATCTTCCATAATAAACTGATACTAGTTTAAGAAGTAGAAAACTAAGTCTGAGATCTTGCAGCTACTCATATCCTCTCAGCTGCCATGAATTAATCAAGCTTTTTATTAACCTTCAAAAGCAATAAATAAAAGCCACATTCCAACCTTTTTGAACACATCTCTGTTCTTTCAAGGCTTTGTGTTTGTGCTTTTTCGTATATTTAAATAAATAAGCTAAAGCAACAATCATCAACAGTGGTGAAGAGAACCAGACTTTTAAAACAGAAAGGAAGTCTCCTGGTTTCTATTGCCAACTCTCTGTCATAATGACCTTAGTCAACTTGTGACATTAAATCTTTCTATACCTCACTTTTCTCATCCTTCAAATGGGAATGACTTTTACTTAGATCTCTCTCTATTATTGCACAGATGAATGAACATGCCTTAAAAAGTACTTTTGAGAACTCCTCAGAATAAATTCTGCAAAGTGCAATGTATTATGATGATCATGATGGTGGTGGTGGTGGTGGTGGTGATACCAATCCTTGGTCTATACACCAGTTATCTTAGAAATGGAGGCACAGAAAAACACAAATTGATCTACTGTATCTGATTGCAAATCCATCAAATCCCTTAGCAGTGCTAATATTTGAGGCTTCACACAAAGATGAGAAAATGCCTAATGCATCTGTCTGGTTATGCATGTATTCACATATCAGATTAATCGTCAAGATATTTTTTCTTTACAAAATAAAGACATTTCAATGAATGTTTACTTTTTTTTTTGGTTTGTTAAATTCTGTTTTGAGACTGCAATATAAACCTGATACAATATACTGAGTCATAAAAAAATTGTCAGGGCTCATCATCTGTTTTATTGGAATATATATTTTTGGTTTTCATTTTGGCTTGTTATACCAAAGTTCTCTATTACAGACCATAAAAAAGTATTTTGTTAATAAATCTGCCCTACTGTTAGACCATATCACAAAAATGCCTTCTGTACTAAAGTAATGAAGTAGAAATGAAACACATCAGCTTTGGTGGAAAAGTTAATGAGCTAAGTGAGAGAGTCCAAGGCATTATGTATCTAAAACTGACAGAAACCACTGTTAACGGGTCACTTTATTGATTTTCGTGCTGGAATGAATGTGGGTGCCAAGAAACAGTTCCACCCAGTACCTTTCTGTTTGTGCCACAAAGAGAATTTTATTTGATAGGCAAGCCCAAGTCACTTAGTTTCCTGGAAGAGACTGACACATGCATGCAGAAGTAATGCAAGAAATGCATTAGCAATAGTAATCATTTGTATTTTGACAACATTTTTCTTTTGAGGTGCTTGGTGCTTTCCAAATAATAAGTAAACCTCAGAGTGCTTGTCTAAGGTAGTTGTCTAGAGAGGAGAGTACTCTTGCCATTAAAGTTGATCTAGAAAGATATGTTTAAAATTAGTCATTTTGTTTTGCTTCTTTATTATGCATGTTTGTTTCCTGCCCTTCTCCCCTAAACCTAAGGATATTTTCTGCTTTACTTTTACTTGGAAGGCCAAACTCCATTTGCATAAAGATTCACCAAGGGCAAGTCATGACTGACCAGACTGATTGCCTTCTATGACGAGGAAACTGGCTCTGTGGATATGGGGAAGGCAGTGAACGTGATATACCTTGACTTTAGCAAAGCTTTTGATACAACATTCTTGTCAGCACGTTAAAAAAGGATGGATGGGATAAATGGACTGTAAAGTGGATAGCTGGCTACATCATCGGTCTCAACATGGAGTGATCAACACAGCTCGATATCTGGTTGATGGTCAGTATCACGGGGTTGGTTCTAGGTCCTGTTTTGTTCAACGTCTTTATTAATGACCTGGATGAGGGAATGGATTGCACCCTCACCAAGTTCTCAGATGACTTTAACCTAGGGGAGAGGTAGATATTCTAGAAGGTAGGGATAGAGTCTAGAGTGACACAGACAAATTGGAGGATTGTGCCCAAATAAATCTGATGAGGTACAACAAGGACAAGTACAGAGTCTTGCACTTGAGGTAGAAGAATCCCAAGCACTACTACAGGCTGGGGACCGACTGGTTAAGCAGAAAGCATTGCCAGCAGATCTAGGGAAGTGATTATTCCCCTTTATTTGGCACTGGTGAGGCTGCATCTGGAGTATTGCATCCAATTCTGGGCCCCGCATTACAGAAAGGATGTGGACTCACTGGAGAAAGTCCAGTGGAGGGTGACAAAAATGATTAGGGGGCTATAGCACATGACTTATGAGAAGAGGCTGCAGGATTTGGGCTTATTTAGTCTATAAAAGAGAAGAGTGAGGGGGGATTTGATAGCAGCCTTCAACTACCTGAAAGGGGGTTCCAAAGAGGATGGAAAGAGGCTGTTCTCAGTAGTGACGGATGGCAGAACGAGGAACAATGTTCTCCAGTTGCAGTGGGGGAGGTCTAGGTTGGATATTAGGAAAAACTATTTCAGTAGAAGGGTGGTGAAGCACTGAAATAGGTTGCCAAGTGAGATGGTGGAATCTCCATCCCTAGAAGTTTTTAAGTCCCAGCTTGACAAAGCCCTGACTGGGATGATTTAATTGGGGTTGGTCCTGCTTTTAGGACTCGATGACCTCTGGGGTCTCTTCCAACCCTATGATTCTAAGATTCTATGATTCCTTGTGGCTCTCAGAGTATTCATACTACCAGTTTTAATACCTTAATTGAAGTGACAAGAGTGTTTTAGCAGATATCACTCCCCTAGCAATGTTCATTAGAAATTCAGGTTTCAATATGTTGATTCATAATGTCATAATTTCACTAACTTTCCTGTTGTCAGTAAATCTTCTAGGAAAGAAAAAAAATCTGTATAAAAAATCTCCAAAAATCATTTTCCCCACATTCTTTCTATTTATCCTTACTTGTACAGCGAGTCTGTGGGGTTGTCTTTAAGACACAGGAGCTGAAGTCAGGAAATATGGGTATTATTCCTTTGTCTGTGATAGACTTTGTCTGTACCTCAGCTTTAGCATGTATAGAATGGGGATACTAATCCATATAAGCCTTGCAGATAGGGCCCATGAAGCTAAATTCATTATTTGCAAATCTTTTGGGAGTCCTCAAATAGAAGCTGCTGACTTCAATAACTTTTGGCCCATGCTCTGTCAGAGCAACATATTATTATAAGAATGTGGTTTACTGATGTTTGCCTTTTGCCTTTACAAATCAGAGATGACATGCAGTATCAGCTCTCTGAGTTTAGATGTCAAAAGTTGGTTAAAAAGGTAACCGTGTAACCACTACAAATCTTAGCGGTCGCATGGATACATGCACTGTGGGCTCTGCAGTTTAAAGTGTACATAAGATTTATACTGCAGAGTACTCAGCAAAGCCTCCCAGCCCCGCTCCCAGGGAGGTTGCACTGCAGGCTGATGGGGCAGAGCTGCAGCACGTGGGTCTGGCCATTCCGCTCCTGGTCCCTCAGTGCAGTCCCTGCTACATGCCAACTCTTGGCCAGTAGGCTCCTCCACCCGCTTTCCAGCCAGAACTGGTGGCTTGTTGTAGTGGCCGGTGAGTGCAGCCCGCTCCCAGTGCTGTGTGGAGAACCAGCTCCTGATCAGATCATTTAGCTCACCAACAGCCTGACTGTCCATCTCCTTCCTCCCCCACTGCCACTGGCTGGGCTGGCATCCAGGGAAAGCTCAAGACCCTCTGGCCCACAGTGCTGGCCAGGAGGGGCCAAGCCCTGCATGTGCCAAAGCCCTGCACAGCGCTGGCCTGGGGAAGCTTCTCCTGATCTCAGCTAAGCTCTGGAGTGGCAGGGAGGAAGCTATTTCCAGCCTGTTTGTACGCTGACCTACAGGTCCCCAAGCAGGAGTGTTTAACATCCCACCCTAGGCCCTGCCCCCAGGGAAGGCGGGATTTCTCTGTCCCCTAACACTATTCCCTGCTGAGCCATCTTTCTGGCCAGGTTCACTGAAGCTCCTGCAGTCAGGTTCCCTGGCCCCTGGTGCTTAATGGACCCTTAGGGTTTAATCCTGTCAAGCTCACCCTGTAGCCAGGGCACAGGAGGTAGCTGGGTTATGCTGGAGGCCAGCAGCAGCTTGGAGGTGTTAGATGCCTTTCTGTACTGTTTGGGCAGGAAGGAACAAGCTGATTCTAGCTACAAGGGGGTGGGAGGGAAGAGATGACCCCTGGAAAAAAACAAGGGCTGGTCATTTATACAGCCGGTTCCCGAGTTACGAACGGTCGATTTACGACCATTTGTACTTACAACCAAACCTCCCATTAAGCGTTTGTAAAGGCGGTCCCCGAGTTATCAACGTGATCCTCACTTACGAACAGCGCAATCGCATGTAAATGAATGGGGTCCGACTTACGAACACTTTGAGTTATGACCAAGTGTTCGGTCCGTAACTCGTTTGTAAGTCGGGGACCGGCTGTACTCCCACCTCCACATCCCCTTCAGCTGGAAGCAGCTCCCATCCCAAAAGGCTGCTACTTGCTATTTTCTGGTGTGAACCCTGAACTCAGGGAGGAGCTGCGACTCTGTGTGCCCATCACATAGTGCCTTGAGAAAATGCAGCACCAGGTACCAGGAGAAGTGGGAGGGTCGGTCAGTCACGCTTAACCCTGTGTGACAGAAGTGTACGGGAATGAGTGTGTGTCACCTTTCCCCATATACACCTTAAAGATAAGAAAGTAAATAAAAAGACTTCAGCTATGCAGTATTTTTTTTCAAAGGGGTTCAGTTAAGTTGATGTTAATTCGAACATTTGTACAGGTTGAACCTCTCTAGTCTGGCACTTTCCGGTCTGTCAATATCTGTGGTCCGGCATGACTTTACTTAGCCAAATGTCCACTTATCATGGGTGTTTTTAAGTTTCCTGCGGTCCCATAAAGTTTGTTTTCAGGCACCAATCCGGCTCTCAGAGTTCTGTGCAGTTATTTAGTTCTAATTTACCCCTAAATGTCTTCTAAGAGTCCAGTAAGCAGCGGAAGTATCAGTAATGCTGCTGGACAATATTGACCTCCTGTGGTTCAACAAATTCTCACCAAGTTCAGCACCAGTCAGGTCCGGAGATTCAACTTGTACTGCATAGTTCTGATTAATTGCTGTTGAACACGCTTGAATACAAGAATTTTTACCAGGTGTCCTGTATTTAGTACTGGGAAATATGGTCACCCTATATTTAGACAATCTATAGCATGTAATTTTGAACTTCTGTATTCAGAATATTAACTTTTCTTTTATGCTTTTTGATTGTAACACTCAAATATTAATTTAAACTTGAAAGTTGAATATGCCCAATTAATATGGGCAGAAAAACAAATCTGCAATGGGAATATATGATTTAAAACTAATCATGTATGTTTAAAAATAGTGATGAGCTTCATAACAAATCATGGCTAGATTTACTCCCTACTGTGTGATTAGACTGTGTCTGTCTTAAAGATTCAAAGATATTTTTGAGGAGTTATTTCTTCCTTTCACTAAGTGTGCATGGATCCTACTGTTTATGAAAATGGAGATATAGACAGAGCCCTGCACACCAATCCTGCATCAGATATAGTCAGTTGAGAACACAGCACACTTCTTAAATCCATTTGAGAGTTTTGCCTGAAGGATAGCTAGTCATGCCAGAGTTTGGGGTTTCTCTGTGGTTTAGGTATTCTCTTGGGACTGCACAATAGTTTTCACTTGTAATTAGAGCTTTTGAAACATAATATTTTTTTGGAAAAAACACCCTACTTTAAAATTCAAAATCTGATAAAATGAAGAGGCATGAAACAAACCCCTCCTTACACAACTTCTGTTTCCACAACACTTTTTTTGTCTAATACTGTGAAAAGCTATCTATTCATAACACAAACTAAATTAAATAACAATAGTCTAGTAGTACCTTAAAGACTAACAAAACATGCAGATGGTATCATGAGCTTTCGTGGGCACAACCCCGGGTTGTGCCCACGAAAGCTCATGATACCATCTGCATGTTTTGTTAGTCTTTAAGGTACTACTAGACTATTTGTGGTTTTAAGTTTTTTCCTGTTACAGACTAACTCGGCTACCTCTCTGGATTAAATTTATTAATCAATTATACAGTGCTTATTTTTAGTACCTAAACAATGGAAAGAGCTAACTTTGACTTGATAAACAATGATTATATAAGGGTATGTACCCTTTTTGACATATGTTTGCAAACTTCAATTAGTGTTAATGAAGTTACCTTTGTATTGAGAGAAGAACATACTTCATTATTTGCAGGATTAAATGCTGAGGCTAACTCTTAAACATCAAGATCCAAGGACAGAAATGACTTAATATTCATTATGTAAGAGGAAGTAGAAATAAAGCACTTGCTATTTGAGAAACCAATGAATTGTTTCATATTGTCATGATAGCGTTGTGTTAGAGAATTTTAAATCTGGCATGTGATAATAGATTCTGTTCTGTAGACTTCATTGCTGCTGCATGCATGGCCCAGAAAAATCAGAGATCTCATTTTTATTTATATATAGGATCCAAAGCCCATTGAAGTAATTTGGGAGTCTTCCCATTAAGTTCAGTGTAATTGTGTATAGTTACTTTTTGGACAGTTAGGAAAATGAGAGGTCAGATTGAAGTCAATGGGTCTATACTGACTCACATCAAATGAAATTCTGGACCAAGGTTCATAGCTGCCATGTTTTGTGAAATTTCTGTGACATTTGACAAGTTATTTAATGAGCTAATTTCCATGCTGACAAATAATTTGTATATAGCCATACACTTCAGGATATATATTTTAAAAAAAAACCACCAACTTAATTCTGATCGAAAGTCAACAATAAGTTGGTAACTTCCTTGTGGACCAGCCTCTAAATGAGACTATGACATACACTTTATCAATAGATTACACAGATTCAAGACTGGGAGATCTGCAGATGAAGGTACCTGCTCCAGGTATTTTACAATCACCCCTGGATTGTGAAAAGGAGAAGCCTACCTGCAAGGGGAAGAAGATGTTGAAGAACTACTCTGTATTCTGGAAGCCCATCCTTAGACCCTGATCCAATATCTAATGAACCAATAGAAAGATTCCTACTGACATCTGTGGGAGCGGGATCATGCACTAATAGCACAGGCAGAGGGAAGACTCATCTCTTCTCCATGCCCTCTTTTGCCAATAAAACATAACTCCAGAGCATGGGCTGTATTGGAGTGGTATGTGTTGCGGTGTGCAATGGTTAAATAAGGGGTCTGGGTATTTGCTACCATGGTGATAGGGGTATAGCATGGGCAGACACTGCTTCTACTGATTTATAGACTTATTTTGATTTTCCTTTTCTGCTTGCTTAGGACAGATAAGCTACAGCTGTACCCAGGATGTAACTTTTCATGAATGGTCTACGTGTTAACCATGCTATTCTCCTTACTCCCTCATCTGTTCCCATTTGCTCTGAAGTATACATTCAGGGTCACATATCCCTTCCCCCTTGTAAATTGCTGATTCCATGAGTTTTGTGAAGTGAAAACTGCCTACATCAACTAAAAAGCTGTAAACAGTAAACAGGAGCGGGTATAATTATATTAATCACATGGTTATGATCAGTGCTTTTTTTGTGATGGTACGCCGGTCCTGGGAGCACTCGCATCGCTCCGGACGGAAGCCCACTCGGGACACGCGGCAATTAAAGTGGCCTTTCAGCTTTTGGCCCCGACCTCCCAGGTGTCCCTGGTTACTCCCCAGTGTTTTTTTTGCTCGACCAATTTTTTGAAACCTTAGTACCTGCACTTTTTTTGTTGTTTGTTTGCTTACAAAAAAAGCACTGGTTATGATTATGCATTATATGGGTGTTACTAAATTAGGGTTTAAAAAGTGATGTAATTGATAAGTGTATTTACATACTAACTAAGGTTAAAAAGGTGTGTCTGTGGTTAGGTTGGGGTGCTCCGATATGGAATGAGTATCTGCAATAAAGAAGCCTGTTTATTCCATTTGCCTCTGGATAACCTGTTCTTTTCTAACCATATGGTAAAGTGATGACATTTACATTGCAATGTTGTGGCATCCATAATGTCCTCTTGAAACAGGTGTCATCATGAAACAATTAGATGGCATGGTGATTTCAACAGCATTGTGTCAGATTTGCTGTTCGCTGAACTGTATATCAAATGCCCTACCAAATATTTATGATAAAATATGCTTGTGTTATACTAATCTCTTGGAAAAAGGTTTTTGTTCTTCCCACAGTGCCAGAATGGAATTTTTAATTCCACCTAGCATTATAATATTCTTTTATCCAGGGGAATCTGAACCCCAAAGACTCATTTCCAGGAGTTGCTCTCATACGACATTTTATAAATGACAAAAGGCAATATTTTCACTAATGCTTATATGTCTTAGAATCATAAATTTTATTCTCTTTCAAGGTTTTAAGTCTCCAAAATCACTTTGGTTCTTTTTAAAATTTTTACTTGTCAGAAATTGCATGTTAGTGTTGTGTGTTGCCTTGAATGTAAGTGATGTATTAAAAACATGAAGAAATCTTTGTAATTTTTATTATTCCAGACTTCTGCAGGATGTGCGTGGCTTGATTAGTTGACAATGTGTCCACTTGCACACATGAAGCAGTAAAATCATTACTTTTACTGATTGTGACAGCAGTTAGTATGTCAAACCCAGTTGCTATGTTCATGACATTTGGTATCACTATTTTTGTAGGTATTGATGCTATCCACGTATGAAGTCATATTTGCTGTGAGAATACTGTAGCTCTCATTGGGACTGATCCAAAGCCCACTGAAATAATTTGGGAGTCTTCCCATTAAGTTCAGTCAGCTGGGTATAAGGATTATGCTTCCTTACAACACCATAATTGTTTTTCTTTATTTAGTATGATAGACCACTCGGACATATGCACTAACCTGATACAATGACATAGAGCAGTCATCTCCAATGGTATACTTTTAAATGCCTTGTACAATGCTGCTGGAGTGGGGTACAGTGAAGCTACAGAATTTTTAGACCCGAAGCAATAGCAGTGAATCAGTTCATTATTAAAAAAAGGAAGAGTATTTCACAAAATATGGCCTTGTGGGCTAAAGCTGTCTCTCTTTGTTCCTTGAACAGCAGAGGGTAGCTTCACATCTCAGGCCAATTATCTACCACCATTCTTCAGAATCTGACAAAACCTGTAATACGAGCAACAGTATGAAGAGGGGGGTACAATTACACAGTTTACTTTGTGCCTCGACTAACGTGTATATGTGTGTGCGTGTGCACATGCCCGTGTTCTGTATCGCTCCAAGAAATGAAATCTTTTTTTTTTAGGAACAAAACAGAATACATAAAATGCAAACAATATGCAGAACAAATATCCAAAACCTCAGAACTCCTAATAGCACTAAATGAGATAGGTACTGACTTGCTGACAAGGAGGGAGTGAAGGGGGCAATTGCCCTGGGGCCCAGTGATTCAAAGGGTCCGGGGCTCCTGGCCCTTTAAATTGCTGCCAGAGTGCCATATGCTCCATGTGGCTTGGTAAGGTGTGCAGCAGGGGTGCTGTGCGTCAGGTGGCATGCAGGCCTGGCTGCCCTGGTCTTGCTCCTTCTGCCTCAGGCCCTGCACCTTCTGAGAGTGCAGAGCTTACCTCCCACACCTTGCCCAGGGGCCCGTGCAGGCAGTCAGCTCTGCTAGATAAGTCTCTTGACAAGAATGCCTTTTCCTCTCAATATCTGTTTTCAATTTTTCTGTGTGATTAGGGCGTTGGCTGGAGGCTAGGCTGAAGATTCGTGCTATACTTACAGAATATTAGTTCAAGGTACACCCTAGTAGATGAGTTATACAATGTAAATGCCATATTTTCTGGGAATGTCTGCAGCTTCCCATGGAAAAAAAAATTCCATGGGGTTATACAGAGCTATTTTGCTCTCAAAGGAAAAAAGGAGAAAGGCAGAAAATGAAGTGAGAATTGATCCTCCATCAGCAAACCACAGTATCTGTCTGTGGGTGAAGAAGCCTGAAAATACAGCTCCAGAGAGCTATCAGCAGTAGAAGATTTAGTATGATGTGTACAAGATTAAAAAAGGAATATTAAAAAAAAAAAGCCTTTATTTTGCATTTCCATTATATAAGTGGAAATATGCTTAAAATGAAAACAAGGAAAATAACTGATAAAAGACTAGATCCTGTTTAAAACAGACTTTTAAAGTTATACTTTAATGTTCTTTGAGAGAAAAGTTTGTGTCAAACGTGTATTAATTTCAAATGTAAATTTGAATATTCTTTCAAATGTAAATTCTGTTACATGGGTGTCATTGATATTCAACCTTCGAAAATTTTCAAGAGAAATAAAACAGAAAACGTGATAATTATGAATTTAAACAGAAGAAAAATGAGCTCCCTTGTGTTTGTTCTAGGACCTCCCCCCTGTGCAATTCATAGCATGGAAGGGCAAAATATTAACTTGAAGCCTAAAAAAGGGGTGCAGAAACCACACAACAACCTTCAGAAATAACAAAGACCAATAGCATCTAAAATTGCTAACATTTCTAGTAGCTACTATTCAGTCTTTAATATGAAATTCTCACAATTGCAACCCCTTTATTCTATCTCTAAAAGAGAGCTATTTGTTTACTTTTCATTTGAAAAAGTGGCAACTATTCATAATGTGACCCACCAGTCAATATATGCTGCAGGCTCCCCCACTGTGCCCAGTCCACAAAGTTATATCCTATCTGGAGTGTACTCAGGATGTAGCAGCTCTTCTTTTTAACTCTGGAGGTCCCTGGTTTGTCAGCTAAATCATCAACTATCACAACAGCAACACTGCTTAGCTTTATGTCTGCAGTCTCCCATGGAATCATCATTCCATTTCCCTCTGACTTCCATTACAGCAGCGTTGGACAATAAAATGGTGGAGGTTCACCAGCGTTAGCTCCTGGTGGGCCACTGCCACTATATTTACCTGCACTTCCATAGGTACAGGCGATCTCAGCTCCCATTGGCTCGGAATGGCGATCTGCAGCCAACGGGAGCTGCTGTCCCCATAACTGCAGAGACGCAAGTAACAGCAGTATGGGGGCTCACCAGGGACTAACCCTAGGAGACTGGATTTGGCTCATGGGGCAGTGTTTGCCCACCCCTGCACTACAGCAGGGGAGATTTGTATTAGCTACAAGGAAAAAAGTAACAAACCTGTATAACGGTATGGATAGTTAAGCATGGAAGAGTTTACTAAGGGAAGTAGTGGCATCCTTGTCACTGGAGATTTCAAAGAACAGGTTGAACACATATAGGACAAGCGTGGTCTAGCAATTCTTAATCCAGCCCCAGTGTGCAATTGAGAGGGCTGGAACTCTCCAGGTCCCTTCCCATAGTTCTTTGATTCTACGAATTCCTTTCTATCCACTCTCACCTATTGCCCTCTTGTACAACATCTTTTTGGAAGATAAAAACATCTCCTATTTTGATCCTAGTCTCTATTGTTTTATCTTCTATTGTTTCTTCCTCTCAACCCTCGCTCCTTATCGGACAGAGTTTAAACTATTGTAGTAACTGTGTTCTGCTGCTCTCTGCCAATGTAAAGGACCAGATTCTGATTCCTTTATTCCTCTAACTAGTTCCTTACTCTATGAATATTTGTATTGATCTCTTGTTATAAAATATTACTCCATGTGAGAAAGATGATCAGAATCTGATCCTAAATAAGAGGACCCACTACTGAAAGAAAACATGTAAGACTATCCTGACTCTATGGGAGAAACACTCACTCAGAAGACAATTTCCCTTATTAAAAGCTGCTCTTTTCCCCAAATGATTAAAAACTGTTTAACACCAGAAGGTGAAGAACGTATGTGAATGTGATGTTTTTGCCTCAACTCCCTTCAAACCCCACTGTCCCCAGTAAGTGCACAGAATGCAGACTCAAGGTATTTTACAGTAACCTGAAGTAAGTTGCAGGCTGAAGGATGGATAGGTATGAAAGGACTGTATGTTAGTTTTTAAGTAGAGATGTTTGGAAATTTTCCAATGCAATGTTTTTCCATTGGAAAGTGCTGATTTGTCAGAAGTGAACCATCTTGTGGAAATGTATTGGATTTCAACAAAATTATGTTTAGAAAAAAAATGGGAAGGTAACATTTTCATAAGGTGCACACATTCTGTTTTTTGAATGGAATGTTTTGATTTTGCATTTCTAAAGTGACTGGTTTCATTTTATAAAAGAGTATAACATTTTAAAAGTTAAATTAAGATCAAAATGTTTAAATTTATCAAAACAAAAATATTTCAGCTGAGCCAAATCTATCTATACATATTTGAAAAAAAATTTGATTCATGGGAAAGTTCAAATTTTTTGGTTTTGTGCTGTTTTATAATGCAACAATATAAGATTGTTGAATTTCCCACAAATGAGAAAATCTGATTAATCTTCAAGTAAAACTTTTTTTGTGTATTTATTGTCCTGTTTGGTAATACTTTTTTCCTGTAATACATGAACTGCATGCACAGCAATGCCATCTATACCAATATAATCCCTATGAATTTTTCTGACTTTTTTTGGTGGTATCTTTTACAGATGGTTCATAACTACTGAACAGCATGTCCAGTGCTAATGTAAAGAACAGTAATTTTATAAAGATAAAACCCTATTTCAAAAGCTGCTTCTATTGCTGTGGAATTAGCCCATATAGGGTGTGTCTAGACTACATCCCTTTTTCGAGATTTGAATTTCGGGATTTGAATTTCCCATGCTTCATTTGCATAATGGCAGCCTCCGCTTTTTTTCGAAATGGGGCTTTTTCAAAATCCCCCCCCCGGCAGTTTAGATGGGAATCTTTTGAAAAATACAACCCTTTTTCGAAAGATCCTGTGCTCCTCAAAAAATGAGGTTTCAAATCCCGGCTTCATTTGCAATATCGACATGCCTAATTTACATCCCTATCTCGAAAAAGGGATGTAGTCTAGATGCACCCACTATGTTTCTTTAATAGTTCTCCGAACACCTTTTTACTTGTCCTCTCTACCTATCAGCATTACTTATACTGGATTTCACCTTAGGCAAGTCTATATTTCCAACAGAGTACAATTTTAGTTATCTATTATTCTTAGTTATCTATTATTCTCAGTACAGAGCAGAATATTATTAATTCTTCCTGTTAATTTCTTTGAATACATTAGAACCTTAAGAGATATTGCAAAAAATCTCTTGGTGAACTATTTTGGAAAATGTATTAGATGGAATATATGTAATTGATCACTGGCTTTGGAATTAAATACTTGAACAAAGAAAAACTTACATAATTCAGTTTGTCTTTTAATTATTACCAGAGAACCTCCTCAAAGCTTGTACTCATGATGTTCACAAAGTAGACTCATCAA
The DNA here is from genome assembly GCA_019425775.1 of Rafetus swinhoei. Taxonomy (NCBI): domain Eukaryota; kingdom Metazoa; phylum Chordata; order Testudines; family Trionychidae; genus Rafetus; species Rafetus swinhoei. The sequence continues at coordinate 33,196,278 of CM033428.1, read as the reverse complement.
AAGACAAAATGGGCCCATTAGGTAACAATCATAATGAAAAGTAGGAATAGTCCTAGGTGCATTAGCACTGGAGTGTGTAAAATATTTGCTACCCCTCCTCCAAAATAAAAAACAACTCACCTTGGAAATTAGGGGGCTTGTGTTTTGTAAGCTATTTGCAAAAATGGTCTAATTTGTCTTGAAAATATATGTGAAGATGTCCTTTTTTGAATAACAATGAAAACCCAAATTCTGAAATACTGTTTAGCAAAACATCTGGGTAGAAACAGGTATCCCATGACATGAGAGTTTGAGTTTTCACTCCTCCTCCTCCCCCAGCCAAAGTACGACAAAAGGTAAAATTTCAACTATTTTTGTGAATTAAGTATCTGAAGAAAAAATCATATTGAATCAAATGTTTTGTTAGTTTTTAATTTTGATTTTGACTTTGTTTTTCAACTGTTTTAGCATATCTAAAATTTTGAAGAAAAATTGTTTGAAAAGAAAAATGAATTTTTCATTTAAAAATATGTCAGATTTTGATCATTTCAAAACTATTTTTAACAAAAGTCTGAACTGGAAAATTAAACAAAGCTGATAATTTGCTGCAAGTAGTATTTAATTCAATGACTTGACATTTTCTGATGAAAAAAATTATGAAATATTCCCCACCAGGTCTTTTCAGCATTTACCATTTTTTCATCAAAGATGGATAAATTCTATTTATAGCGTATTTCAATGTAGTATTGGCCATTTCAGGAAAATCTGGAAAACATTTCTTACTATGAATGGCCGTGGACAAAATTGGGAGGTTTTTTTGCAAACATTTTTCTACATTTTCCTCCCCCCGCCCCTACAGAGTAAGTGCTGTGCCTGGCAGGTGGAAGCTGTGAGCTTCTAATCAGGGTTTGAAATCTAGAATCGTCTGCTCATTGGTTAAGCCTTAATCAGGGGAAGGGGTTATCAGGCAGCCTAGGGCTTTATAAAGGAGTGAGTCAGCAAACAGGGAGCTTGTGAACAGGGGCTGTTAACAGGGAGTTTGGAGAGGGAGTTGGGGAGTGGGAAGGGGGTGAGATACACTTGCCATTCTTTAATATCTTTTCACTACACTCCTTCCCTTCAAGGAGGCTTTTAATAACAACTGAGGAATCTCTCAGAAAGAAGCCAGGTATGGATGGTGATAGGTCTTCTGTTGTTACCTGCATAGCATGTGTCATGTTTGTCTTTCTCCTGGAAGAAAGAAGGGATTTCATCTGCACTAAGTGCAAGCTGGTCACCATTTTGGAAGAAAAAATTAGAGGACTTGAGGCCCAAGTATTGACCCTACAGTCTATCAGAGAGGATGAAGACTTCCTCGATAGAAGGCAGCGTTTAATCCTGCAGGCACAGCAGGACGAAGAGCCAGTCAGGGCAGTACAGGATAAGGAAGAGAACTGGCAGCATGTAACCTCTAGAAGGAGAAGGCGGCCAACTCCAGTATTCCCCATCCCTGTAGAGGTAAGTAACCGCTATCAGGCTCTCTCCACAGGCACGGCAGTGGAGACTGCTTTGGCAGGGACCTCTTAGGGCAGAAATCAGAAGGGAACACCATCTACCTGAAGGCATGGGATGCGTAATCCTAGGGATGGGGGTTCCACGACCACCACCCCCAAAAGAAGAAGACGGGTGGTGGTGGTTGGGGACTCCCTCCTAAGAGGGACTGAGTCATCCATCTGCTGTCCAGACCTGCAATCTTGAGAAGTGTGCTGCTTACCAGGAGCGCACATTCAGGATGTGACTGAGAGTCTTCTGAAACTGATCAAACCTTCGGATTGCTACCCCTTCCTGCTTCTCCATGTAGGAACTAACGATATGGCCAAGAATGACCTTGAGCAGGTCACAGCAGATTATGTAGCACTGGGAAGAAGGATCAAGGATTTTGAAGCACAAGTGGTGTTCTCCTCCATCTTTCCAGTTGAAGGAAAAGGTCCCAGTAGGGATCGTTGAATTGAGGAAGGAAATGCATGGTTGTGCAGGTGGTGTCGGAGAGAAGGCTTTGGTTTCTTCAACCATGGGACTCTGTTCTGGGCACAAGGATTGTTAGGAAGAGATGGGATCCACCTAACCAACAGAGGAAAGAGCATTTCGCAGGCAGGCTTGTAAACCTAGTGAGGAGGGCTTTAAACTAGGTTCGTTGGGGGACGGTGACCAAAGCCCTGAGGTAAGTGAGGAACTTGGACACCGGGAAGAATCACAAGGAGGAAAGAGCAACAAAGGAGGACCCCAGATTTGGATGGAAAAGGTAGGGCGATCAACTGGTTATGTAAGGTGTTTGTAGACAAATGCGAGAAGCCTGGGAAACAAACATGAAGAATTAGAAGCCCTGGCCCAGGCGAAGAACTATGATTTGATTGGAATAACGGAGACTTGGTGGGATGACTCGCATGACTGGAGTGCTGTCATGGAAGGGTATAAACTGTTCAGGAAGAACAGACGGGGGAGAAAAGGAGGCGGAGTTGCATTGTATGTAAGAGAGCAGTATGAATGCTCAGAGCTCCAGTACTTAGAGGGAGTAAAGACTGTTGAGAGTCTATGGGTTAAGTTTAGAGGTGGAAGCAGTAGGGGTGATGTTGTGGTTGGGGTCTGCTATAGACCACTGGATCAGGTGGATGAGGTAGACGAGGCTTTCTTTGGACAGCTGAGAGAAGCTTCCAGGTTGTAGGCCCTAGTTCTCATGGGTGACTTCAATTACCCTGACATCTGTTGGGAGACCAATACAGCAGTACACAGACAATCCAGGAAGTTTTTGGAAAATGTTGGGGATAACTTCTTGGTACAAGTGCTGAAGGAACTGACCAGGGGCCATGCGCAGCTTGACCTGCTGCTCACAAACAGGAAGGAACTAGTAGGGGAAGTAGAAGTGGGTGACAACCTGGGAAGCAGTGATCATGAGATGGTAGATTTCAGGATCCTGACCAAAGATAGGAGAGTAGCAAAATACACACCCTGGACTTCAGAAGAGCAGATGTTAACTCCCTCAGAGAACTGATGGGCAGGATCCTCTGGGGTGCTTACATGAAGAGGAAAGGAGTCCAGGAGAGCTGGCAGTATTTTAAAGAAGCCTTATTAAAGGCACGGGAAGAAACCATCCCAATGCACAGCAAGAAAAGCAAATATGGTAGACGGCCAGATTGGCTTACCAGGGACATTCTTTGTGAGCTTAAACACAAAAAGGAAGCTTACAAGAAGTGGAAACTTGGATAGATGACTAGGGAGGAGTATAAATATATTGCTCAAGAATGCAAGGGAGTTATCAGGAAGGCAAAAGAGCAATTGGAATTGCAGCTAGCTAGGGATGTGAAGGATTGCAAGAAAGGTTTCTACAGGCATGTTAGCAATAAGAGGGTGATCAGAGAGGGTGTGGGGCCCTTACTGGATGAGGGAGGTAACCTAGTGACAGGTGATGTGGGAAAAGCTGAAGTACTCAATGCTTTCTTTGCCTCTGTCTTCACGGACAAGGTCAACCCCAGACAAATGCAGTAGGCAACGCAGTGTGGGAAGGAGGTGGACAGCCCTTAGTGGGGAAAGAACAAGTTAGGAACTAGTTTAGAAAAGCTAAATATACACAAATCCATGGGCCCGGATTTAATGCATCTGAGGGTACTGAGGGAGTTGGCATGTGGCATTGTGGAGCCTTTGGCCACTATCTTTGAAAACTCGTGGAGATCGGAAGAGATTCCGGATGATTGGAAAAAGGCAAATGTAGTGCCCATCTTTTAAAAAGGGGAGGAGGACAATCCAGGGAACTACAGACCAGTCAGCCTTACCTTAGTCCCTGGAAAAATTATAGAGGGGATCCTCAAGGAATCCATTCTGAAGCACTTGGAAGAGGGGAAAGTGATCAGGAATAGTCAGCATGGATTCACGAAGGGAAAGTCCTGCCTGATCAATCTGATTAGCTTCTATGATGAGGTAACTGGCTCTGTAGATATGGAAAAGTCAGTGGATGTGATATACCTTGACTTTAGTAAAGCTTTTGATCCGGTCCCCCACAATATTCTTGCCAGCAAGTTAAGGGAATTGGATAAATGCACTGTAAGATGGATAGAAAGCTGGCTAGACTGTCAGGCCCAACGGGTAGTGATCAATGGTTTGATGTCAGATTGGCGGTCGGTTTCTAGCGGAGTGTCCCAAGGATCGGTTCTTGGACCGGTTTTGTTCAACATCTTTATTAATGACCTGGATGAGGGGATGGATTGCACCCTCAGCAAGTTTGCAGATGACACTAAGCTAGGGGAAGAGGTAGATACTCTGGAGGGCAGGGATAGGGTCCAGAGCGACCTGGACAGATTAGAGGATTGGGCCAAAAGAAATCTGTTGAGGTTCAACAAGGACAAGTGTAGAGTCCTGCACTTGGGATGGAAGAATCCCAAGTATTGTTACAAGCTGGGAACTGAATGGCTAAGTAGCAGTTCTGCAGAAAAGGACCTGGGCATTACAGTGGATGAGAAGCAGGATATGAGTCAACAGTGTGCCCTTGTAGCCAAGAAGGCTAATGGCAAATTGGGGTGCATTAGGAGGAGCATTGCCAGTAGATCCAGAGAAGTGATTATTCCCCTTTATTCGGCTCTGGTGAGGCCACATCTAGAATCTTGTGTCCAGTTCTGGGCACCCCACTATAGAAAGGATGTGGACAAATTGGAGAGGGTCCAGTGGAGGGCTATCAATGATTAGGGGGCTGGAGCGCATGACCTATGAGGAGAGACTGAGGGATTTGGGTTTGTTTAGTCTGCAGAAGAGAAGAGTGAAGGGGGATTTGATAGCAGCCTTCAACTTCCTGAAGGGAGGTTCCAAAGAGGATGGAGAAAGGCTGTTCTCAGTAGTGACAGATGGCAGAACAAGGAACAATGGTCTCAAGTTCCAATGGGAGAGGTCTAGGTGGGATATTATGAAAAACTATTTCTCTAGAAGGGTGGTGAAGCACTGGAATGTGTTACCTAGGGAGGTGGTGGAATCTCCATCCCTAGAGGTTTTTAAGTCTTGGCTTGACAAAGCCCTGGCTGGGTTTATTTAGTTGGGATTGGTCCTGCCTTGGGCAGGGGGCTGGACTTGATGACCTCCTGAGGTCTCTTTCAGCTCTATGATTCTATGATTTTCAAATAACATTTCATTCCACTTCCAGCTCTTTGACTTCTATGGTCCATTAGAAAAAGGTGTTCTTTTATCATCATCCTGTACCATGAAAAGCTTTCAAGAGAAGCTTTGTATCATGAACTTACCCAGCATCCTTTGGGGAGTCAGTATGGACCACTGTGACCATGCACACAATTAACTTTGATCACATTAGTATGGCTGGCCAGAAAATAGACTTTTTTAAAAATTTAATTCCTATACAGAACAAAAATGACACCTTTCAAAATATGTGAGAACACTTGGAGAGAGAGCTTGACCCCAGACACCCGGTAATCTTATGACTAGAACACTCTGCCTGATTTAAAATAAAGATTTGAACTTGGATCTCCTATATCCACAGTGCTATAAAGTTAGTCTGTCCCTCTCACACTTTTGATCACAAATTTATTTCTGCTGATTTTTTTCTTGGAACCTATACACTATCTCAAAAATTGAAAAATCTCCTTTCAACAAACAACATTTTTCAATTGAAAAGTGTTTTTTTTTTCAGTTATTTTTAAACAGCTCTATAGATGGGTAGTCTCTGACTTCTATAGGACTATTTGAGTACATAAAACTAAGCATGAGTTTAAGGGCTTTGCTGGATCAGAGCCAGAGTGCACAGCATTCATCATGTTTTAACCCACTGTAAGCAAAGCCCTGGGGTGCAGTACCTGCAGTAGCCATTATTGCTCAGGAGTTGGTGGCTGTGTTTTGAACCATTTGAAGATCTTTAAAGGCCATATGCTCATTCTCACGACTGGTAGATTGAGTAATCCAGCATGGTAAAGCAAGATTCTGGCTGGCTCTGCAATTCACCTCCACTAACATGTCTGTTAAACAATGGCACTCGGCCATCTGTAGGAAAGTATGGAAGGCGTGTCGTGGAGACACGAGCGGGAGAAGATTACAAATCTTGTTAAAAATCTATAAAACGCATTAAAAGAGGGCCGTCAAACTGTCACTCCCCTAAATCCATGGAAAGAAAAAAAATCAAGAAAATTGCATCATTAAACATTGACACATAAATCCCGTCAGATCCACAAGTCATTTTCCCTGGTAACCCCAAATCCCATAACTCTAAACATGATAATTAAATACATACCACCTCAGCTATTTAACCTCATGGTGTTAATAATTGTGGAGTTGTTTTGATTAAACACATACAACCTCTCTTCCATTCCCCACAACTACCCTTCTGACTTAAGATTTGAGGAAAGCATACCTAATTCCAAAGGTAAAAGCTAAGATTCAGGGGGAAATGAGGGCAGCAATATTTTTTTTTAAATCACACCATTAGTTCTGTATCTGCTGCTCTTAACAGTAATGCAAACTTCTCACTTGTGTGAGCCACTCATGACACACAAATGTATGTGTCTATCCTGAACACAAATTATTCTGTCTATTTAACAAACTTCAACTAATCAGAGAAATCAAGCCCACTACCAACTCAACTATGCAATTTCTTCAAAACATAGTTGATATCATACCATATATTTTAGAAATGTGTATCTCTTTGTCTGTCCAGCCATCTGTGAGTCCATTTGTTCAAGAACTCCTCCTAAACACTAAGAACTAGTACCATCACATTTGCTGTGCAGCTTTCTCTTATCATAACTTAAAGCAAGCTCAGGGTTTGGTTGTGCCAGGATAATGGGATGTGCCTGGAATTAAATTGTTTCTCATAAAATTAAAAGAGAGGAGTCTGGTAGGAGGGACAGTTATACTGTAGAATGACCACAGGAGGACAATAATTAGGGCACGTCTACACAGCAGGGCTAAACTCAAAATAAGCTATGCAATTTGAGCTACGCTAATTGTGTAGCTTAAGTCGAAATAGCTTATTTCGTCTTTTGGTGCTGTCTGCATAGCAGTTATGTCGAGATAGAGCACTTCCCTTACTGCTCATACAATGAGAGTTACAGGAGTCGGAGTAAGCAGTCCTCCAGCTCAACATTATTTTGACATTAAGTTGAAATAATTGCTTGTGTGTAGACGTGGACTGTTATTTTGGAATAATGGCAGTTATTTCGAAATAACGCTGCTGTGGAGACATAGCCTAAAGGACCAGAGATGGGAACAAGTATAACCACATTGGGCCAGCAAGGTGCATGGGTAGAGAAAGGGGCAGCTATCTACTATATATTTCAGAGAGTTTATCTGGTTGTGTGTCTATTAGTCTGTGTGTCTGTCTGTCCCCCAGTCAGAGATGTGCCCACTGCAGCTGCAATGACCATTGTCAGGCACTTTTCACCTGTCCCCAAGCTGCTGCAATGAGAGAAGGCTGAAGTTGTCCTCTCTCCCTGGGGCAGCCTGCATACTGAACCCCTCATCCCCAGCTCCACCCCAGAAAAATTATTTGACTGAAAAAAAACCAACCAAAATGTATTTGAGTTAAGGACCCAAGCAATGCTGGGTAAATCTTCTAGTCCCATATATGCTAACTATTGAACTGTCTCAGGAGGAGTATCTGTGTGTTTCCTAAATATTGGATAGCAAACAGGAGAGGAAAAGTGGGAAGGTATTCCCTGTGATGCATCTTCTAAGTCTAAACCCAACATAAGCCAAGTAACTTGCCATGTGACACATTCTGCAGCAATGGTGCACTTGCTGAAATGTATATTGATTTACAGTTCTATTTCACTGGTAACTGTACAATATGTTATAAACAAACACATTACTTGACCAATGTTCTTTTTAAAAGTGGAACTCCCTAGCACTGATAATTTAATGAGTAAAAACATTAAACCAATGCCTGATTAAACAAAAGTTACAATTTTACATCAGGAGAAGTTAGTCAAATGCTTAGGCATTGGATAGTGCCTGTCATTAATCTGTAAGGGGGGCTGGGCAGTCCTGGAAGTCAGTCCTTGTGTTGCTGGAGCCTGATGGGGAACTGATCCATAGCTGGCACAGACAAGAATTATTCATGCTAAGAGCAGGTGGTAGCAAGGTACCTCATACCCCTAAGTATTCCCTGACCTAACAAGAGAGTTCAGTCACGTGTCAGCCTTGGAGGGCGTATAAGGAGATAAGCATTCTCAAACATCTACACGCCAGTCCTAGGTTTGCAGGCTTATAAAGCATATGAACAACACCTCGAATTGGATATGTCACTGAACAAGCACCCGGTGTTGTATAGGAATAGTAGACATTATGTGTGCATAGAAACCACCCTTGCTCAGGGACATGCAGCTTCATTCTGAATCAGATGGATGCTATTCAAAGGGAAATGTAGAACAGGTCTGCGACAATGGATGAAACCTGACCAGCATAGGTGGAGTATCTGCTACCTGTTACTTGAATTTTGCACCTACAATAACAGCCAGATTTCTCTCCTTGTTATCTTTACCTTATTACATAAGTACTCATCCATCAGTTTCAATGGATTGGAATCAATAGTATTCCTGCAGAAGCGAGAAGCCCTACTGAAAAGGTGCTATTTATGTGCATGAGGACTTTACACATGGGTAGGAGTTGGCTAAACCAGAGCCTCATTTCTCTTGTGTTTCCTGAAGATTCCACCTGTATGGTATATACATATTTTCAATTAAATGTGTCATCTTTATGTTCACCTCTACCATGAGTAAGCACTACTTCTATGAGGAAGGATTTGCAAGATCAGCTCCTGGTTTTATTATATGCATTCTCAGATAAATAACAAGAAAGAGTATAGTAGTTGTTTTCAAAATCTGTGGGGAGCATGCTAGTTTGTCTTTTTAACCTTGGATTTACCCATTTTGATGTTCAATTTATATAACATTTAAAAGTGCTACATCTCTTCACTGTTAAACTAGCTCCCTCCTTGTAGCTGATGATTCATGGTTTATTGTTTCTCTAATAGTTCATAGTTAATGCAACAGAATTAAAGATTAATTATCAAAATGTAAAAGGCATCAAGACTTTTTTTATAACAAGCACAGAAAATATCTATAAATGAAGAACACAATCTAAATCATCTCACATAAGGCCCCCGCAGCTACAAAACTACCTCTTCTGTGTCATTAGATGAGTAAAAATGCTTTTAAATAAGGCTGTTTCAATTTTATAGCATCCCATAACTTGCAATCAGCAGTTCTTTAATAAACCTGAAATAAGCACCTCAAAGACAATGAATACTTTCTTTCCTTTCTTTCTCCCTCCCTCCCCCACACCTGCCAAGTAGGACATGCATTAAACTGAAAATTGGGTCATGCTTCAGAACACAGTAATTTGACCTACAGATAACATTCCTATTCCCACAGTTATAAAATGTGCCTTTCAGACAATGAAAACATTTAAGAACTATAGGGCTAGGTAGTTTATATAACGCAAAAATGTCCATCAGGTTCCAGGGAGCCACAATATAATGGAACCAGTTGGTTTGGGTTGTGTATACTACAAGGTTCTTGTCAAATAGCTGTAGTCTAAGACCCTACTTGAATTGCAGGATGATTGTCAAATTGCGAGGTGAATTGCAGACAAGCTATGGAAAATTGCAGAAAAATAATAAGGGACCTTATTATTTGTGGTAATAAAGACCACTGTTACTTTTCCATTATTTTCTGTTGTTGAGAGGTGGGTCTGGAGCTGACATTGGCTACCCAAGGCTGACAGCAGGGGATTCCACTTTCAGACCCAGTGTGGCTGGGGCTCCCAATGTCAGCCCTGTTCAAGTCGGGTGTACCACTGTCAAAACTGAAGTGAAAGCCTTAACTATAGCATCACAGTTCAGCATAATGTTGCCATAGAGAAAATACAACAGTTAAACTGACACATCTTATTTCACCTGATGCTCTCTATTTCTTACTAAATAATCTGTGATGAAACTGAATTTATGATGTAAGGAATGTATCTGTGCATGCATGGTTGAACCATGAGAATTTCCCTTAACTCTTTCATCATGGTAAACCTTGTTTCCCTCCCCTCACCTGCACTGGTATGCTTTTACTGAGGCAAAGAAGGTCAGTATCAAACTCAGATCAAAAACAAAATATAGCTAATTTATCAGCTACTAGTTAAAGTGGGGTGTAAACCGTTCCCGGACATGTTTTCTGAGGAGATGTTACTGGCAAAGAGAATGAGGAAAAGGGAAGTGAAGAAAATATTGGAAAGAATAAGAGTGAAATAGAGAGATAAAGAGGTTGAGAAAACTCAAAATAACCACAAAGCTTTTAAGCTGTACTAGGATATAATTCACTGTTAACTTTACAATACCATTTCTACTGCTTACATCAAGTGCCTTGCAACTAGTTCTTTCTGCTGCAAAGTAAAGCAAAGAACCTGCTGTCCATAAAAATCAAAACAGAGCCATATCTTATGAAAATGATAACTTCCTGACAGGCTTGCTTCCCTCTGCTGCCTAGTAATGAGTGAGTTGGACACCACCTGACAGTTCAACCTCAGATAAATATTTCAAACATAACATGCAAGAGATTCGCAGATCAATCCCACCTCCATGAAACCACCGGAATGAGACAGAAAGCCATTTTGAACTGGCGCAACAGACCAGAACATAACTAGCAGTATTTTTTTAAACCTATGCCAGAGTCAGTGTCTAAGGAAGAGGGGGTAAAGATGATTAGAGGTAATATTTTGGACTGTAGTGCTGACACCTCACCATTACAACACCTTCTAGCACATGAATGGACATAGACACTGAGCTCCACTTCACATTCTCCTTATCATGCTCTCTCTCTCTCTGTCTTTGGCTATAAACATCTTTAAAGTTGCATAATAAAAGAATTCCATCAGACAGTAGAGTGTAGCCACGGGAACTAGAGAAGTGGGGGTGCGACAGCACCCCCTGATTTTACGTGGAGCTCCATTCATAGCCCCACACCCTGGCTACGTCTACACTGGCATGATTTTCCGGAAATGCTTAAAACAGAACAGTTTTCCGTTATAAGTATTTCCGGAAAAAGAGCGTCTACATTGGCAGGATGCTTTTCCAGAAAAGCCCTTTTTCCGGAAAAGCATCCGTGCAATGTAGAACGCGCTTTCGGAAAAAAGCCCCAATCGTCATTTTTGCGATCGGGGCTTTTTTATGAAAAGACTACTGTGCTGTCTACACTGGCCCTTTTCCGGAACAGTTTTCCAGAAAAAGGACTTTTGCCCGAGCGGGAGCAGAATAGTTTTTCCGGAAAAGCAGCTGATTTCTTACAGTAGATCGTCAGTGCTTTTCCGGAAATTCAAGGGCCCAGTGTAGACAGCTCGCAACTTATTCCGGAAAAGCAGCTGATTTTCCGGAATAAGTGGCCCAGTGTAGACACAGCCACAGAGTCCTGGTCCTTTGCTTTTTCTGTGCCCCCATTGCTCAGCTTCTGGGCCCTGGCTGCTGGCCCTGCATCTGAGGCTTCACTTCAGGTCCAGTGCCTGGGGCCGGCGCCTACCTCCAGCCTCACCTCCTTTATCCCCGTCTGGTCTCTCCCTCCTAGAGACACATCCTAGCTCTGGATCAGGGGGCACTGACAAGGATGGGAGGGATGGTTTTCAGCACTCTCCAATATTCAAAGTGGTCCAGCGTTATGGCAATAGAATCATTTTCTTTAATCTCTCTGTAATGCTCTCTGACTTGCATACACACTTGCTGAACGATACAATTCAGCTAGTAAGCATATTTATATATTTTGCAATTTCTAAACACTTCACAGACATTGAGTGTGGTCTCTCTATAAATCTGACACATCCCCTTGTATTCTCCCCATTTTACAGATGGGGAAACTGGGGCAAAGGGAGGCTAAATAAATAGTCCAAAGTTACATTTAAGCTAGTGTGCTTGCAGTAGAAATGAGATTTTCTGGTTTCCAGACTGGGCTTTAACCACAAGACCATATTTCTAATTTGGATGAACACCCAAACCTTTGTTCAAACTACAAATTGAACCAATCCCTTTTTACAGATGAAAAAAACTGAGATACAAATTCAGTGTCTGTTTTTCAGAGGAGAGATACACCCACAGCTCCCTTTTTCTTTTATGTAAATTTCAGGCGCTCAGGTAGGCCTGCATGGTGTTGTTGAAGATCACACAAGAATCGTGGCAGAGCTGCCAATAATCACATCCATCTAAGCCCTTGGCCCCTAATGAATATTTCTTAGAACACACTATACTCCCCAAAATCCCAGAGACCATGAATGTTGTCAGTGATGTCAAGATGGAAGATTATAGGCCAAAATGTTCCAAGCTTGGTACTAAAGTTAGGTACCTAAAAGAACCTCTGAGTACGTGAAACTGCTGTATTACATCTCTTACCAAACTCTTCCAAAAAGCCTCTCCCTACACAAAATCCTGTATATTGCCTGGAGCAGAATGCAGTATAATAGAACATCAATTTACATTTATCCTTTGTGCTATGCCAGTTAGTGAAGTTAGATCAGGGAAATCTTTGGATCCATTGGGTCTTAATATTTGTACAGGAGACCATCTGAAAGAAATCTTTGTTACACAATTAAAATCTGCCCTCAAATATCTCATCAACTTGGATTTCAAGATAGAAATGGGAATTTATTCTAGATGAGTTCTGAGCAGAATGTAATACAACTGATATACCTGTATCACTGAAGAGCTATACGAAAGGAAAAAAAAACCTGACATGGGTGTAAATTAAAAGCAGATCTTGGTTCTAGATATTTACAGTTCTTTGACCTTCAGCATGGCTGAATAACCTATCTGATTAACCATTTACTGCACGAAGCTTCATTAAGGGGGACTATGCACTTTAGCTGTAGGTAAGGTGGACAATCTGTAATACGCAATAGTTGTGGATAAAGAGTGCAATGTCATTCCTTTGTTCTAGATGTACAATACCCATTGGACCCCTTTAAAAAAAGTACTGCCTCAAAACCATATTGTGAATTTGCAGAGGGGGTGTCAAATAAAAGTTTGATTCAAGCAGCCAGATTTTAATCCACAGATCGTCTTGGCTATTATGGAATAATCGCTTACTAAACAGATTGGCCTTCTGAAAAACAAGAACCAGCTTGCACTAGTAGGGCCTGGTTTGCTGTGTTGGTCTCTATTTGACAAGAACAATTTTGCTCCTGTAACTGATTGTTAAAGCCCTTGGATACATATAGCAAGCTGCAAATCAGGCAGTTAGATGTCTAAGTGCCACCAGTTCGATGCACAGTTTAAAATGGGCACAAAAAATGCAAGGGCAGCAGTTTGCAGGTATAAAATTATATCTGAAAATTTATGAGCTGAGTGGAAGCCAGGCTGAATATCATCCCTACAAAATAGGAGGATTAAAGATCTGCTCATACTAGATATTACAACGTTGTTGCTAGAAAAATCCACTTACTGACTGTACTGGATATTGTATAAATGCATAAACCACGAACCAGCATGTGAGAGTGAGAGTGAGGTTTTCCTAATGCAGTCAAAATCCCATTGAAAATGAATGAAAGTAGTTCTGAGATGGATTACTGTCATAAGGAAAGATTTCTAAAAATCACAGTCCCATAATTTTAGTCTCATCGAAAGTCCTAGTAGTCAGTGGGACTATGCAGGTTTGCAAGAGAAATAGACACATGGCTAGCTCTGAGCCTTCAGGTCTCACATATTACAACTAACAGCACTGCCAGCATGTCACTGTGTATACCACAAAAGCAAGTGACCAATGCAATGATGCTATTTCTGAGTCCACATTGTATTCATTCCAAGGAATACTTTGCACATGTATCTAGTATTACTATTCTATGCATGTATCACTAGAGTCTCTGGGATGCTTCATTTCATAATTTTATAGTTAGCTTTAGGTAATTTAAAAAGTCTTTGTTGATTTTTTTCTTTGATTTTTTTTAATTGTGAGTTTCTTCCATGCTAATTAAAAGGAGGGACTAATAAATCAAGGGCAGCAAAGGTAGGTGTTGTACAAACTTTTCACACAGCTCTACTAATGAACCTGAGTCCTGATCCTCAACATCTCCTCTTTTCCAGTTCTTTGCTTCTGCTGAGTAGAGACTGCCAATTATGCTGCATTGAGTGGCAGCTTTATAATGTGTATAATGTTGTGTTCCTTTGGGGCCACCATACAGAAGTGACCTGAGAGTAGGAACAAAGCTGACAGGATTGGTTAACAGTGCACCAGCTGTTTCAAGTGTGAATTGGGAGTTGCTGGAACTCTGCTAATAAAATAGCACTGAGTTAGTTCATTTGTGTGTTCACCTAGATTACAATGCACATGTATGTAATGAAACCCGTTAACACAGCTGAAAATATCACATAAGTGAAGATTTGAAATATCTTCAAAAGGTAGAATTTCTAAAGTCTATATTTTAAAATAATATACTGCACGTGTAACCTCAAGATAAAGTCTGTTTCCTTGGAGTTTTTACTCATTCAGTCAGTTGATTATGGATGTGTTATTGTAGGGTTCCTCCTTAAACATTGGAATACCGACATTATTCATATGATTTAAGTTTACGGTAAATAGTTTAAAAATAAAAAAGCATAGTCCTGAGGCATTTGGGTCTGATCTCATATGAAGAATTGTATTGATTATGTTAAAAAAGACTCAAGTCAAATTTTTGGCCAAAATCCTTTGACAGAAGTGTCTATATAGCAAGCAAGTGAGCAGGATCTAAACCAGGGGTGGGCAATAATTTTTGACAGGGGGCCACTCCAAAATTTTGCGAAGTGGTCAAGGGCCACACTCTGACATAATATTAATGGAGATGCGGGGTCTGGGATGGAGGTTGGGTGCAAAAGGAAGCCTGGGGGTAAGGGACTGGGGTGCAGGAGGGAGACTGGAGTCTGGGAGGGAGTTGGGATGAGGCAGGCAGTTGTGACCTAGGGCAGGGGACTGGAGGGCAGGGGTTTCAGAGGTGACCTAGGGTAGGAGGGGATTGGGATCTGGGAAGGGGCATGGGTGTAAGAGAGGGAAAGAGGGTTTGGGTATGTTGAGTGAGGGGTTGGGGGCAGAGAGTTGGGGTAGGAAAGGGCTGGGGTGCCAGAAGCAGGCTGTGGCCAAGAGACTTACTTGCCAGCTGCCAAACTAGCATACCTGCCTGCAGAGCTTAAAATGATTCCCAGCCAGGCGGCCTGCTTGCCTGCCCATGTGCTTCATGAATAACTGAGCTGAGATGAGGGGGGCGTGATTCTTCTTATTAGCTGCCTGTTGTTCTTATTAGCTGCCAGAAACCGGCCAATGGGAATGTGCTGGGGGTGGAGCGGCTCTTAAAACTTTCCTCCTCCCCTCCAGCTGCATTTCTGCATGGTGAGCGGGGCTGCAGGGCAAGCTGGGGAGCCTGCCTGGGGCTCCCCGCTGCCTCCGCGGGCTGCATCTGGTGGCTTGGTGGGCTGGATCCAGCCTGTGGGCCATATTTTGCCCAGGCCTGATCTAAAAGAACACAAGAAAAAACACTAAGGGTATGTCTAGACTACATGGCTCCATCGACGGAGCCATGTAAAGTAGTTTACTCAACATAGTCAATGAAGCGGGGATTTAAATAATCACAAGGCTTACAGGAGCAGTCAACAAAGGCTTCCCTTGTCGACCGTGCCACGTCTAGATTGTCGCACTGTGCTGGATCAGCTGATTGTTGGCACAGCGTGGTGGCCATTTTTATTTTAATGAAGCGGGCATTATTTAAATCCCTGCTTCATTGACTATGTGGAGTAAACTACTTTACATGGCTCTGTCGACAGAGCCATGTAGTCTAGACACACCCTAAGAGTTAATGTGATAGACTCTATATTCAGCCCTGTAAAAAAGTGGTAAGAATCAGAGATTTCTCTAACCAAAATTAACGTATTCATGTCTTAATCATAAGGCAAAGGGAGGGGAATTATTACAGGAGGAATTGCACTTTTTCAGGTACCAGGAAAGCCAGATAATATCCATGTATTTTAATGGCATCTGGTTTCCTTGGATGAGTATGTATATATATATATATATATATATTATCCACCCTTCAGCCACAACAGACAGAATTATTTTATTTAAATATAGAGAGCCATGCTATAGACTTTTACACTATTTTACTAGTTTATTGACTTCAACCTTGATCAATAGCAACCTTATTCTCTGAGTCCCATATCATTTGGCTGCTGAATTCCATCCTAGTTAAACATACTTAAAGAGTACCCCACACTATTCTGTTAAATGTAAGTATTGGCTTTGTAAGATAGACACTTATCCTTTGTGGACTGAACTGAGACATCACTTTTGTTCCCCAGGCCCTATAAAACCCATGAACCAATCTTCTCTTGGAAATGAATGGCCAAGTTTTTAATATACCAAATGACTTTTTTTCTACACAATATTGCTTTCTAGTAACTGCCACTACCAAATCCCATCCATACATCTTGGAAAATCTAGGTAAATCTGTAGTAAAGACATGGAAATAATGAAGTGAAACCTTCCTCAAAAGAATATATTTACAAGATTTATTTATATATATATATATATATATATATAAACAACTCAAAGACAACATCCAACTTTGAAATGCTAAGAAGACATTAAAAACAAACCACAAACATCCCAAAACAGACACAAGACAGAATGTGTTCTTAAATGTACAAACCACTTTCACTCTACAGCATAATTCTTTGCTACATGGCACACTTGTTAGTTCAATATGTATGACTCTCCATCAAAGTCCTTCCTCCTCTACTAGTTGACAGCAGAATCATTTGCATTTTGTAATGTGAGGGGAATCAAAGATCTAGATGTTATCTAAGATGCAGTATTAAGTAAATTGTTGCAGTATTTCTAGTCACATGAACAAATCACTGATACTCACAAAAGCTTGTATAGTCCAAACACCACAAAAGTATGCAAATGCTGACCAGAAATTTAGATCCTAATGCATGTTTATGTTTCAGTTTTAGAAAAGAGCTATGAACAAGGACCAAAGGACTGTGCAGAAGTCACTTAAATAGAGTTCCACACAGATTTTACATGCACTCAGCCCCACAGTAGTCTTTGAGATTCCACGTGGAAGCAAGAGTGCACACCCTCCCCTACTTTTAGCAGGCACAAGTCATTTGGGATCTAAATAAAAGCCATGATTTTTGATACTGAGCTCCCACTAGTCCTATTGTCTTGACAGGAGCTGCAGCTCTCCACAATTTTGAAAATCAGACTGCTTGCTTACTCTCACCTCCCCCCCATGTCCTTTACTGGATATGGGTGCCTAACTGTACCTGGACACGTCTGAATATCCAGCCCAAAACAGCATCTGTATCACACAAAACATCTGAGGATGATTACAGTTGGGACATGTGGAAAGTCTAATATAATTTGGGTATATAATGTTTGCAGAATTGAGACTACAATGAGAAATTTGTCAGTCAAAAGGCTTATTCGCATTGTTTTGATTAGTTTTAAGAACACAAGGGGAAATTTAAATGTAGCATCTTTTCATTGTTGAAAAATATATAAGGGAAATTATAAAAAATGTCTTCCCCTCACATATCAAAAAAGAATAGTTTAAAATGCATATTAAGTTTCTGAGAATCCGGAACATTGCCAAAGTCATTGTTCTTTTGAGTAGAAGTTGAAATATGTAGTTTGAGATGGGTATTACATGCTGAATAAACTGTTCTGGTCCATCAGGTAAATACATAATTTTTTTTTCTTTGGGGAAAAAAGTCTACTGGTTAAATCTGTCTGATAGAAAAATCTTACACAACTGAGTGAGAAACAAACAACATTTTATATAGTCAAAAAGCAAAAAAATCATTTTGGTCTAGACATTAAATAGACATTAAAAGAATTTCTGGAAGAGATTTATTATTTACTATTGTTTAAATAAATACATAGTTTGTGTGGTACATAGTAAAAGCCACTTGAAAGGAATGGAAAAATGTATTGCAAATTCACAATAGTTTATTTTCATCTATAATTTTATTTATCTGGCTTAATTTTTTTCCAGCTACACACCAAGAATGTTTGCAAAATCCTTTGGAATAATGGCATGTCAACATTCATTTCTAAAACAAATAACACTACTTATAATGTACTATTCTTTCCTAGGCCTCAAAGGGCTTGTCCACACTATGGAGAAGATCGACTTTCCAGAGGTCAATCTTCTAGCATTCGATTGAGCAGATTTAGTGTAGACCCCCAAATCAAATGCTGAGGGCAGCCCCCACCAGCATTGTGTACACCTCATTCTGTGACGAGTATGGGAAACTGATGGGAACCTGTGCTCCTCCTGAAGTGTAGACGCTGTGTCGGCCTCCTGCAGTGTAGATACTGTGGCTTTTTGCATAGATGGATGGCATACCTTATGCTGACCTGCCTGGTCTGGTGTAGACCTGGCCTAAGTGCTTCACCAAAGCAGATAAATATCACCATTCCTATTTTACAGATGGAGGAAATGAGATAAAGACATGCTAGGTCTATATTTTCAAAAGGGAACACTAATTCTGGATATCTTGTTTGACTCTGATTTTCTTTGGGCCTGATTTTCAGAAGTGTCAAGTACCCAAAATTCAATCTGAAGTCAATAGGAGCTGCTGGTACTCATGGGCTTTGAAGATAAGACGTCTGGATGCTGCAAATGGTACAGCCAAAAATAGAAGCACCAAGAATCAACAGCTGCTTTTGAAAATGTTGCCCTCAGTGATTTGGCCACAGTCACACAATACATCAGCTGAACAGCTGAGAAAAGAACCCACTCTTGACTCTGCATGGTGTCTTATCCATGAGCTACATAGCCTCAAAGCCATTGTAAGTTGTTTGGAAAGAACCAGAACACTTTTGTTCTTACATTTCTTTGTTTAAATAGGGCAGACAAAATTTTGGCAAGGAAGGTGGGACCTTTATATTCCCCCTCTTGTTACTAGGAGTAGGACACAGGGTGAGACAAACCATGATGTAATCAAGCACTGCCTCTCTAAAGGTTTTTGAAGATACAATCTAGAATCTTGGGTTTCCACATGGATTGGTTCTTGGCCCTACGCTATTTAACATTTATTAATGATCTGGAAGAAATCATAACATCACCACCTATAAAGCTTGCAGAAGACACAAAAATTGTGAGAGTGGGAAAAAAAGAGTGATCTAGATTGCTTGGAAAGCTGGGGGCAAACAATATGTATTGCTTAATATGGCTAGTAAATGTATACATCCAGGAACAAAGAAGTAGGCCATACTTACAAGGGATAGGGGATTCTCTCAGAAAAACAGTGACCCAGAAAAAGATTTCGGGGTCACTATGAAGAATCAGCTGAACATCAGCTTCCAGTGCAACACTGTGGCCAAAAGAGCTAATGTGATTGTTGGATGCATAAACACAGGAAATCTGAGTAGAGATTATTGTACTCTGTATTTCACATTGGTGTGAATGTTGCTGGAATACTGTGGAGAGTTGTTGCATTCACAAGTCAGGAAGGTAGTTGATAAATTGAAGAAGGTTCAGCAACTAGCCAAACAAATATTTAAAGGATTAGAAAACATGCTTCATTGTGACAGACTCGGGGAATTCAATTTAGCAAAATGAAGAGAAGGTTAAGGGATGACTTGATTACAGTTTATAAGTGGGGAACAAATATTGAATAATGGGCTCCTCAGTCTAGCAGAGAAAGCTGTAACATGATCCAATGGTTACAAGCTTACACTAGACAAATTCAGACTGAAAATAAGACTGTAATTTTTTAAACATTGAGAGTAATTAAACACTGGAACAATTTACCAAAGGTTGTGGTGGATATTGCATCGCAGGCAATTTTAAAATCAAGATTAGATATTTTTCTAAAAGATCTGCTCAAGGTAGTTGTATGGCCTGTGTTATATATCAGGACATGCTAACTTATTTCAATGGTCCTTTCCGGCCTTTGAATCTATGAATATAATCCAATACTGAATGGGTAGCCAATTTAGTAAAAGGAGTACCAGTTATAGAAAAGCAGGTTCTCCAAAATGCTTCCTTTTGCTCATCAGCATCATCTGCATCTTACCTGGATCAAGTGTGGGTCAGTTGCTATTCATCCATCCATGGGAAAACTACCATAATTTTTTACTACATCTTTGACTTAGACAATCTATTGTGAAAAAAGTGTTTTCTAGTGGTAGGCAAACAAATGCACGACTGAAAACATCTGTGAGGTCACACAAGTGTCACTGATAATGTTGTACTCATATTTCATGCAAAATTCCATATTTTAAAGATTCCTTTAAACCCTTTGCACACTATAATTATAACCACTATTGTTTATATATGGTATTACTTATATGGGGAAATTATTGGTTTTCAGAGAGTACATACATATAGGGAGACAAAAATCTACGCGTTAAATATCAAAATGCATGTTTGATTTAAGCTTATTTGCTAACTAGAAGATTTGCCCAGCATTGCTCACTTTCTTAACTCAAATATGTTTTGTTTCCATTTAAATCATTGTTCTGGTGCAGGGCTGGGGATGAGGGATTCGGTATGCAGGCTGTCCTGGGAAGACAGGACTACCCCAGCCTTCTCTCACCACAGCAGCTTGGGGACAGGTGGGAAGTGCCTGTACTTGGCTGCTGCAGCTGCAGCGAGCACAGCCAGGGAAGGCTGCAAGTCCCCTGGCTGGTGCACAGACAGATGCACAGACAGACAGACACACAAATAGACAAACTCTTTGAAATATATAGTACATAGCTGTCCCTTTCTCTACTCCTGCCCCCTGCTGGGCCATTGGGATTATAGTTATCCTGGTCCTCATCTCTGGGCCTTTGCTGTTCCCTTGGTCATTCTGCTGTATAACTGTCCCTGATGCTAGACTCCTCCCTTTTCTTTTTATGAGAAACATTCAAATTCCAGGCACATCCTGTTGTCCAACCAAACCCTGACCTTGTTTTAAATTACAATAAGAGGAAGCTGCATAGCAAATTTGGTGTTCCTAGCTGTTTAGAAGTCCTTGAATGCATGGATTCACAATGGACAGACACACATTTCTAAAATATATAGTAAAAGGTGTTTTAGCTAAGAAGATAGAAAAGTTATAAAAGGCACTCAAATAAATTCTTTATTCTGTTCTAACATGATTAACTAGAATATTTCTCGTGGTTTCAAAGCAAAGTTTGCACTTCAATCTTTTTTTTAATACATTGAAAATTGCTGCTAAGTTTACTTTGGCTTTAGACTTTTTCCTCAGCTTTATAGTCCAGATTGTTAACTAATGGTCTCTTGATGCACGCTCACTTCTGTTAATATGCAGCTCATACAACATGAAGGCAAATAATATTTTTGAGTAAACAGTAAATTTATTAGTGAATTCTGGCTTTTCTTTCTAATGCTTTTTTGCAGTGTATGTGAAATAGTTTATAGTATCCAACAACAATCACCTCTAAAATGTGAATTTCACATCTAAGATGTGAAATAGCTAAAACATGATTTTAGCTATTTCACATCTTAGATGTGAAATTCACATTTTAGAGGTGATTGTTGCTGGATACTATAAACTAAGTGAATTATCTAGACCTTTGTGAAGCAATGTGTAAATAATTTCTCTCAAGCACTTTGTCTTATTATTCTATTAGTGCAGTGTGGTTTCCCTCAGATTTGATTTGCTTTCAGCCAATCAGAATTCCAGAATTCAATATTCCAATCAATTGTAATTCAACTAGCATTATGACAGATTAAAAATCAGCTTTGTGGCTTAATATGGTAGTGTTTCAGCACTGCACATCAGTTAAAGACTGCCCTAATCTGCTGATGGACCTGTTCAAATGAATTGCTAGACACCAGTACACCAAGCAGGTGGCTGTGCTCTTAATTAAATGAAGAGCAGCTTCCCTGTGGGGCTGGGATCAATTAGATCAGCCAGTCTCTTATAACTACAGCCACATGTTTTTTAAGAGTGGAAATTTCCTAGGGCACTGATTGTGGAGGTGGTTACAGCTACCGCTTGTCAGGTGTTTTGGAAATGCACACTACTTCCTCGGCAGGGTATTCAGAATTCTACTCAGATCAGGTTAAAGAATAACAAACCCAATACACAACAAGCTTTCATGCCTTCATCTTGCAGATAATGGTGCACTTGATTCACCACTGGATTTCTACAGTTTTTAACCCGTGTAACTCCACTGACTTTGATGCCTGTTATACCAGATTGAAACCGGAGTAACACAGTGAAGAGTCAGTTCCATACCATCTATCTCTTGATCACTATGATGTTGTCAGGTTGGGTGGAAGGACACAAATATCTGTAACAAAGTGCTTGGAAATCAGCTATGAGGCTTTGTTAAGCTACAATCTGTGTCTGCTAGCCCATATACACACTACCATCCTCCAGCTCTGATAGGGCAGTGATAGAGGTGCTGTAAGTCTCATGGGGCCATGCACCATATGAAGTGCTGGCCACAAAGGGGATTGGTCCAGGGGAACTACTTAAGCCTAGTACGGAGAGCAGGAAATTGTTTGTTGAAGTAGGTAGATTCTCAGCTGGATGCTATGACAGACCTTGTTTCTTTGCCTTGCTTTCATTCTGGCTTCTGACTTTAGCCCTGAACTTTGGTCTGTCCCCACCCACTTGGTCTCCCAACCCATGTCCCAGACATGTCAGCAATATGATGGCACTGAACTACTTGCCACATTCATCAGCTTATTCCTGATTGAAAGCAAAGTTGGATGTCACATGGGAAGAAAAGATTTAACACCCCCCTTACTCCTTACAGATTTACTGTGTTGTGCTAGCTATGCCTCATAATGGTTAGTTTTATGGTATACTTTTACATTAGGAAAAAAATATAGGGTCATATCAAGAGATTGTGATGTACATCACACTTCCAAAATACAACATTACCTTAGAAATAAGACAGCATTTCAGATTTTAATAGCTGTGTTCAGTAAGCTATGTCCTTTGCAGGGTGGGGCTTCAGAGTTGTAGACTGGGCAGGATTCAGTGCCTTACGACTTAAAACAAAGAAGGCATGAAAATCTCTTAATGGAGGATCTTTGTCTCTCTAGTGGTCCCCTGATCCCACTTGCACTGTGCCTCAAGTAAGAATTTATGCTACACAGGCACAGCTGTATTGCACAGAATGAGCTTTAGTATTTATTGTATTCAGTATAATGTAAGGAACCTACAAGACTGTAACCTATAAGGCATTGGCTTTAGCAGTTAGTATTGGGCTTGAGGCCTATGAACTTTGGTACAGATAAATGGCCTGTCACCCCACAATTTTGGAGAACTGAGAATACAACGTATTAGGGGAAAATTTGTCCATAGTGTTACCAGTGAACCACAGGCACATGAGCTAACCTGTTCAGATGTCTCCAGATGCCTGACCACAAGAGTGCAATGGCAACAAACACAAACTCATGCATATGATAATAAGTTCAGATAACACTGGTCTACAATTTTTTAGAAGTCGTCTGCTTCAGAGATAAAATGTGCTATTTATTATGTATTTTGATGTGCTGAATTCAAATATGACAATTAAAACAACTGATTGGTTACTGTTTCCAAGATATTTAAGTTTTTACATTTTACATCTATGTATATAGTGTAGATAGTAGTTTTAATCATAAATTGTAAACCTAGGTCTTTTCATGTGTTTATGGTTGCTTTACATGATAATATTTCACCTGTCCTGTTTATGTAACACTTTAAAAATCAGCAAAAGGGTTATATAAATAAAATTTATTATTAAACAAAAGGCAAAAAACTATTATGTACATAGTTTAGTCCTATTCAGTGTCTACTCGGCACTTCTTGGCTTGTCTCTTGTATTCATTAAATGGAGCATCTCTTGTCACTGTCCAGCAATAGTCTGCAAGCATTGATGGGCTCCATTTGCCCTGATAGCGTTTCTCCATTGTTGCAATGTCCGGTGAAATCGCTCGCCGTGCTCGTCACTCACTGCTCCAGTTCGGTGGAAAAAATCTAGATGAGAGTGCAAAAATGTATCTTTAGTGACATGTTGCAACCAAGGCTTTTGTATGCCTTGAGGAGGTTTTCCACCAACAACCTGTAGTTGTCTGCCTAGTTGTTTCCGAGAACATTTATTGCCACTAACTGGAAGGCTTTCCATGCCGTCTTTTCCTTGCCACGCAGTGCACGGTCAAATGCATCATCTCGAAGAAGTTCACAAATCTGAGGACCAACAAAGACAACTTCCTTTATCTTAGCTTCACTTAACCTTGGAAATTTTCCACGGAGGTACTTGAAAGCTGCTTGTGTTTTGTCCATGGCCTTGACAAAGTTCTTCATCAGACCCAGCTTGATGTGTAAGGGTGGTAACAAAATCTTCCTTGATTCAACAAGTGGTGGATGCTGAACACTTTTCCTCCCAGGCTCCAATGACTGTTGGAGTGGCCAATCTATCTTGATGTAGTGGGAATCTCTTGCACGACTATCCCATTCGCAGAGAAAACAGCAGTACTTTGTGTATCCAGTCTGCAGACCAAGCAAGAGAGCAACAACCTTCAAATCGCCACAAAGCTGCCACTGATGTTGGTCATAGTTTATGCACCTCAAAAGTTGTTTCATGTTGTCATAGGTTTCCTTCATATGGACTGCATGACCAACTGGAATTGATGGCAAAACATTGCCATTATGCAGCAAAACAGCTTTAAGACTCGTCTTCGATGAATCAATAAACAGTCTCCACTCATCTGGATCGTGAATGATGTTGAGGGCTGCCATCACACCATCGATGTTGTTGCAGGCTACAAGATCACCTTCCATGAAGAAGAATGGGACAAGATCCTTTTGACGGTCACGGAACATGGAAACCCTAACATCACCTGCCAGGAGATTCCACTGCTGTAGTCTGGAGCCCAATAGCTCTGCCTTACTCTTGGGTAGTTCCAAATCCCTGACAAGGTCATTCAGTTCACCTTGTGTTATGAGGTGTGGTTCAGAGGAGGAGGATAGGAGAAAATGTGGGTCCTGTGACATTGATGGTTCAGGACCAGAAGTTTCATCCTCTTCCTCTTCCTTGTCTGACTCAAGTGAGAATGATTCTGGTGCATCAGGAACCGGCAGTCCTTCTCCGTGGGGTACTGGGCGTATAGCTGATGGAATGTTTGGATAATGCACAGCCCACTTTTTCTTCTTTGACACTCCTTTCCCAACTGGAGGCACCATGCAGAAGTAACAATTGCTGGTATGATCTGTTGGCTCTCTCCAAATCATTGGCACTGCAAAAGGCATAGATTTCCTTTTCCTGTTCAACCACTGGCGAAGATTTGTTGCACAAGTGTTGCAGCATATGTGTGGGGCCCACCTCTTGTCCTGATCTCCAATTTTGCAGCCAAAATAAAGGCGATAGGCTTTCTTAACCATAGTGCTTATACTGCGCTTTTGTGATGCAAAAGTCACTTCACAAACATAGCAGAAGTTATCTGCACTGTTCACACAAGTGAGGCATCTCTGCTCACTTTGGCTAAACAGAAATGTGTCCCTTTGCAAAATCAAACACTGACAAATAAGAGAGCACGACACTATATGATTTCTAGAGCTGATATAGGGCAATTTGTTCAGCAGAGTGATGTAAGCTTCGTTATGATTGCATCATCCATGACTTCTAGGAATAACATGACGCAAATTCATATCATGTATGACGCAATACCAGCTTCAGATTGCATCATTCATTGTTTTGCCTAAAAAGCAAGTACTGTCCAAACCCAGTCATAGATTTATTCATAGATCCAGTCAAAGATGTATTTTAGTCATTTCTGGTTTAAATTGAGATCCCTTCCCTTTATAACTCATTTATCCTCCGCCACTCCCAAGTCAAGGGTCGTATATACTGACCCAATAGCATATCTTGAAAACTAGAGCCAATCAACAATTTTAAGCATCATTTTCGTTCTCAGTGACCCAGAATTAGTAAAGTTTGACTACATTTATTTCAGAAGCATTTTGGATGTAGAGCAATGTAATTAATATGCTAACCTATCGGACACGAGCATCCCAATATTAGTAAGGTGAGAAAATAGAAATAATTCAGATGGGAGAAACCCCTTTTGAATATGCATTAGACTGCATGGCAGCAGTATAACGTATTATAAAAATTGTCTCCCAGCCTGGGTGTGGTAGGAGAGATGTGGCTCTTGAGAGGTGCCAAGATTATGGCCACTTATGACGAGAAGGAAGCTGATGAAGAGGATGGCTAACATTTCAGGTTGTTCTGCAAGTGGGAATGTGAGTTTATGGATGTGCTGATGTACATTCTGTATTATCTGTACCTACCTTGCAGGCTTAGAATGTTTCTGACTTTGCTAACATATTAATAAACTATTAAAGATACCTAAAGAGTTCCCAAAGCACGAGTGTTGCAAAAGTGTCCATTGGCATTCCCAGCTGAACAGTAATTTTAATAATACTGCACCTCATCCTGACCAAGAACCTATCAACCTTCAGAGTGCTAACTGAGAATTCTTAAGTAATCAGTATAATTAATATACAGTCCATAGATTGGGCTACACAGTATCTCTGCTGATGCTCAATAGCAGCAGTCAAGGAGAGCTGAGCAGCATTTAACGCTTTCCCTGATTTCTTCACTGAAATCTAGATGTGGCAGTGTGTTGGTCCTCTGTTCCATGCTAAAACCTTGGAGGCCCAGCAAAGGGGCTAATGTGAGGCTCATGGGACTGGAAAGTTATTGCAGAGGCATTACTCTCTCCTTCCATGCAGCCAGATGGTTAAGATTCCTGCCCATGAAATTTGGCAGCATTGATAGTCTGACCTTCATTTTATACACAGAATTCACTTCAACAGAATTCCTTGAGTGAAAACTCAATCAACACTGCTGGAGCTAGTCCAATATAAACCAATATTTTCTTGAAATGAATAAAATAACTAAACTGAAACAAAAGCAATAAAAAATGGAAAATTGTTTTGAGCAGTTTAAACAATTTCTTATGCTGGAAATCAAAACAGAATAGCCGTGTGCTGAACCAGTATGAAACTGACTATCCACTGAAAGTAGAAGTGATTATTTTCATTTCATTGTAGAGAAAAATATATTGGAAAAGATAAAAGATACTCCATGAAAGTAAATTCGATTTTAAAAAAATCTTTTAGTTTTAATAAGGTGTTGTTAGAATCCTGGGCAATGAACTTTAAAACTAATGCAATTTTCATCTTGATAGTGTCACTATCTATGTTTGTTTAGGAAATAAATAATTATTTGCCATAGCTATGTGATATGAGCAGAAATAGATTATATTATAGACAGACAGACACTATCCTAGACCCACTTCATTGCTTATTCAATATTAAGTCAGCTACTATGATTTGGCACATCTTTATTCAGAAAGATGGGCTGATTGACAGCTTTGATGCAATAAAGACTGCTGCAGCATTACTGAAAAAAGGTATTTGATAAATGTATATTTTCCCATTTTGCTTAAAAGGAATCTGTTTATACGTGCAGCTGCTTTCTGAATGAAATTAATGCCAAAGCAAAGCTTCATATTACAAAGTAAAATGGGACTTGCTTCTCTAATATTAGAATGCAAGGCATTGTAATGCACCAAGAGGATTGAACTTTGACTCCCTCAAGAACACTGATTCATATAATAAAAAGGAGGTGGGTGGGTGAAGGCTTTAAAAATGCTAACATCCTCTTTTCAAAGCTTAGCCAAGCTGCTGTGGAGAAAACTGAATAGCAAATATGGGTTCAGTGTATCTCCAAAGCAGAAATACCCCAAGGACTCATCATAACAAATTCTAAAACTTGTTCTTAAATTTTTTGGGAGAGACTAAAAGCGACAGGTAGGAAGGTGGGTTTAAATGAAGCTGCCACTGTAATGTTACATCGAGTATATCCATGCCAATTATAATTAGTCCATTTTGAGGCAGCCTATTTACCAAGCAAGAAGGCCTCATTGTAAGGAATGTTCTTGAGGGTTTATAGGAGTGCAAGCCGAGTCAGAACTTTACTAAATTCAAAAGAGAATTTTTGAACATGGAAAAAGAGAAAAAAAAATTCTATGCTGTTGCCTCAATAAGGATTTCATTTTCTCTGCAGTTACCTTTCCACTGATCCCTCACCCTCATTATTCATTCTTACACAGCACAGAGTGCATTTGGCAGCCTGATCCTTGGAAGCGTCAAAAATACTAGTGGAACATGAGACAGAGACAAATGTTTACAGTACTTGTAAGTAGCAAGGGAGGAGGGTGAACAGACATTAATGATGATCATTCACTAGTAAGATATTGTAATAAGGAGTTTTCCCTCCCCAGCTAGGCAGCAATTAGGGGAGGGTGGTTTAAAAGAACCAAGGTGAATGTAATTTCTTCTGAGGGACGATGCTGCTGGTTGCCAGATACAGGGGTGACAAACACTGTTATGTGAGGCTTTATGTACAAAAGACATGTGTCAGCCACCCTAATGTCAAACTATTGGTTTAACCAACAAGAGATGTTTTAAAAAAATACATATATCTGGGAGTCTATAAAATGTGAATTGTGAAATTTCAGAGGGAAATAATTTCACCCTCCCTGCTACTATGAAAAACTCCTTAAAAAGAGCTATAAAAGTGCACAGTAAACACCTGACTCCACCAACTAGGACTTCAAGAAAAAATACCATTAAGTTTGAGAGATAGCAAAACTAAGAAAACTGCTGAATTCAAAATGAATTCATTTGAATAACCCTAATCATTTGGATAACCCTAATGCTACACGATTTTATTTCTACAATGTTTCTAATTTGTAAGGACTGTTCTTGAGGGTTTATAGGAGTGCAAGCCAAGTCAGAATTTAACGAAATTCAAAAGGATGGTCCTGCTCTGGTTCCCGGACTGTATTTTGCCCAGCCCTGGAACAGGTGCTTCTTCCCGGTAGGACAGCAGGGATTGAAATGTTTACTAGAGCTCTGCTGCAGCAATTCTGGCTGAATTTAAGCTCTGCTAATAACTCTTAGATCCAGAATCTCTACTCAGTCTGTGATTTTTTGTCTCCAGCAAAATTGTGAATGCAAGCTTGCAGGCTCTTCTTTTGCAGGTGTGCAGCTCTAATTGAGGATGAGGACTGAGAGATCACACATAGAGTTACCAGCTTGGGAAAAGTGATAGTGTTTTTATCTTTTATACTTTTTCTGTTAGTTTCATTTGAGAGTGTAAAGCTGGTGGTGGGGGGAGAACTGGGGTACATGTATGAGTTTAGCAATTTGTTTAGAGTCACACGGGGTATATGGCAGAACCTAGATCTCCTGAATCCCAGTCTAGTGCCTTCAATGTAATAGGGCTAGTTTTTCAGTGGAAGGCTTTCATCACTTTTGTAGCCACCACTATATGTATAATTAAGAACAAAGGAAGATGAGGTAATATTTTTTATTAGACCAACATCTTTTGGTAAGAGAGACAAGTTTTTGAGCTACAGAGAGCTCTATTTCATGTCGGGGAAAAGTACTCATAGTGTCATAGCAGAAGAGAAGGTGGAACAGATTGTTTAGCATAAGTAGTTAACATATTTTCAAAGGATAATTCAGGGTGCAGTGGCCTGTCAACATCTCTCCAGAAAAAATAGGGAAGGGAAGGGAGAGAAAACCCCTGTCTGGCTTTCAAACAAGCCCCTTCAAATTCATTATTAGAAGCAAGTTCCCTACAGAGCAGGACACACCAACTCAAAAGCAGCACTGGACCCTTCCAGAATAATGGGTGCAAAATCTACACACATATCTCTGCTGCTTTGATGATCACTATTCCCTCCCTCAACACCCTTTTCAGGATCCGCGTGTTTTACACTTACCTAATCACAAGCTGTGGTGTGCCTCATTCAGTGCACTAAATACTATTCTAAGTCGTGCCAGTCCCATATTCTAGCAATAGAAGGTTTAAAGACATCTAGACCATGAGGTTATGTCCTTGACCATCTAATAACCATTGATGACTTTCTCCATGAAAGTATCTAATTATTTTTTTAATCCAATTATACTTTTGACCTTCAACACCCCATGGCAATGAATTCCACAGGTTGACTGAGAATGAGTAATAACAAGTACTTCCTTAGGTTTTGTTTAAACCGACAGCCTATTTGTTTCAGTGAGTGTGCCCTCGCTCTGGTGTTATTTGAATTGTAAATAACACTCCCCTCATCACTTTTTCCACACCATTCATGATTTTATAGATTTCAATCATATTCCTCTTAGTTGCCTCTCTTCCATTTTGAACAGTTCCAGTCATTTAAATCTCTCTTCATATGGAAGCTGTTCCATACGCTTAATAATTTTTGTTGCCCTTCTCTGAATTCTTTCCAAGTCTAATTCATCTTTTATCGAGATAGGACAACCATAATGCCATGCAATATTCAATAGGTGGCACATTATGAATTTATATAATGGCATTTTCTGTCTTCTTATCTATCCCTTTCCTAATGGTTCCTAACATTCTGTTAGCATTTTTGACTGCCGCTATATATTGAGCAGATGTTTTCAGATATTTCTCTTGAGCGATAACAGCTAATTTAGAGCCCATCATTTTGTATATACAGTTTGGATTATGTTTTCCAGTGTGCATAACTCTGCATTTATCAGCATTGAATTTCATGTGCCCCTTGTTGTCCAGTCTCCAGTTTTGTAATCTTCACAGTCAGTTTTGGACTTCAACAACCAGAGTAATTTTGCATCATCTACACATTTTGAACTGCTCTGTTCCCCCCCCCCCCCGATACTCAAGAATACATTGAAAAGCATTAGTCCCAATGCATATGCTTGGGAGAGACCCTGATATTTATCACCTTGCTGTGAAAATGGACCATTTCCCCCTATCCATTGTTTCCTATCTTTTAATCAGTTATTGATCCATGGAAGGGCTCTTCATAAGGAACCTAGTCAAAGGCTTTCTGAAAGTTCAAGTACATTAGATCCAGCGGATGACCCATGTCTACATGTTTTTGACACCCTCAAAGAATTCTGATAGATTGATAAAGAATGATTTCCCTTTACAAAAGTTATGTTGACACTTCTTCAGAGTATTGTGTTCCTCTGTCTGTTCAATAATTGTGTTCTTTACCACGGTTTAAACCAATTTGCCTGATACTGAACATAGGCTTCATGCCTCGTAATTTCCAGGATTTCCTCTGGGGCCTTAAAAAATATTAATGTCATATTAGCCATCTACCTGTCATCTGGAACAAAGGCTGATTTAAGGGACAGATAACATACCACAAGTAATAGTTCTTCAATGTCATATCAGAATTCCTTCGGAACTCGGATGAATTCTGGCTCTTATAATGGAAGTGTGGTCGCTAGAAAAGTGATGAAAGCCTTCCACTGAAAAACTAGCCCTGTTACATTGAAGGCACTGGACTGGGATTCAGTAGATCTAGGTTCTGCCATATACCCTGTGTGACTAAGCAAATTGCTAAGCTCATATATGTACCCCAGTTCTCCCCCCCCACCACCAGCTTTACACTCTCAAATGAAACTAACAGAAAAAGTATAAAAGACAAAAACACTCTATCACTTTTCCCAAGCTGGTAACTCTATGTGTGATCTCTCAGTCCTCATCCTCAATGAGAGCTGCACACCTGCAAAAGAAGAGCCTGCAAGCTTGTGTAACCCACACACCTAGGCTATGTCTACACTCGCGGCTTCTTGCGCGAGTAATATGCAAATGAGGCTAAGCATGGAATATCGCCAAGCCTCATTTGCATACCTAATAAGCCACCATTTTTTTCAGAAGAGGCTCTTGCACAAGAAGGAGCGTCTACACTGCCCCTTCTTGCACAAGAAAAACCCTCTTGCGCAATGCCGTTACACCTATTACTTTTCAGGAAGAACGGCATTGCGCAAGAGGGTTTTTCTTGCACAAGAAAGGGCAGTGTAGACGCTCCTTCTTGAGCAAGAGCTTCTTCTGAAAAAAATGGTGGCTCATTAGGTATGCAAATGAGGCTCGGCGAGCATATTACTCGCGCAAGAAGCCGCGAGTGTAGACATGGCCCCTAGTGTGGTTACTGAACAATGCAAGTGGTACCTAGACCACAGCAACAGTTAAGGTCAAGAGACCTTTATAGCACAGGGTGAGAGCCAGCTGGCTTTTAGCTCAGAGGGTAGGGGCTCCTATATTCTGCTTCAGAGAACCCAAGTTCAACTCCACCTGGTGGTGGTTACACTTGCATTCACAATTTTGCTGGACACAAAGAATCATAGACTGAGTGGAGATTCTGGATCTAAGGGTTATTAGCAGAGCTTAAATTCAGCCAGAATTGCTGGAGCAGAGCTCCAGTAAACATTTCAAGCCCTGCTGTCCCACCGGGAAGAAGCACCTGTTCCAGGGTTGGGCAAAATATGGCCTGGGAGCTGGAGCCAGACCACCAAGCCACCAGATCCCACCCGTGGACCACCCGGCCAGGACCCTTAGGCACCCAGTTGCCACAGTTTAAAGCGCAGTCTGAATGGCTCTCTGCTCTGCATAGAGGGGGAGGCTTCTTGTGATCTCCCAGCCCCCAGCCCAATTCTTAGCTCATATTGGCTGGAAACCACTGGCCAACAGGAGCTGAGAGATTGGCCTGGGAGATGAAGACAGCACAAACCACTTTCCCTTCCTGGAGCTGAGAGCCAAGTGTAGGGAACAAGCCTGCAGTTTAAAGTGATCTGGGGCTGCTGCAGGGCTGCTGACTTAAGTAAGCCCCTTTCAGTCAGAGCCTGCCTCTGGCACCCCTGCCCCTTCTGCATCCAAACTCTCTGCCCCTGCCCCAGGTCACAACTCCCTCCCAGACCCTGGAACTTCCTGAAATGTCATGAATAGGCTTAAACTTTCTGAAGAGGACACAATAGTTCTTGAATCCACTATCCCCAATCCCCACAAGTGTATGAAGGGGTTTGGGCTCCAATATATCCTTCTTTTCTACCATTTCTACCTCCTGTCTGGAGATGCATACATGAACTTGGGGAGGGGGCGTTAATCAATTCAGAAAAGGTTTAGCTTTAGTGCACCTTTGCTGCTGCCAATACCTTGGACCCATTTTTGGAGCAAAAGGACATTCAAGTTAAAAAGCATTCAGCCTTTTCTTCTTCCTTCCTGAGAATGGCATTGCCATGCCCCCCTTCAAACTGCACCCCCTTAAATTTGCATTGAAGATGTTATCCCAGTGCAGCCGACTCCCTCCAACTCTTACCTTTTGTCAGTTCCCTTTGCAATAGTCTACAATTTCCTCTGGCTGCCTAACTGATTTCTAATATCTTTACATTTTAGGTTTGCTCTTTCTCATGACCTTAATAGAATGCATTTACATTACATTCAGGAGAAGATGAATAGCAGGTGTACCAGCTAAATGGCCATAAGCTCACAGCCTTTAAGAGACATATTCATTGGAGTAACAATATTAGCCTGCAAGGGCACTTTAAAAAGCTTTCATGTTTTCTCCATTCCCATTTCCAATCTCTAATATTATTGGGCAATGTCACTTTCAGGGAGTAAGGGCTTCTGGCCACTACCAACTTGGGAAGAATTTATACTTGTGACCTTGCACTGAAAAAGCTTCATATCACATGACAAGTGCTTCCGCCATTCATTCCATCTAGCAACTCTCATAACATTAAGCTCGTTTTATTTTCTCATGCTGTTATTTGGTATTTGATCCCTAGTGGCTGCTTTCAGGAAGAAGGCGACCTGGGATGGAAAATGTAAGACTGTTGATGTAACCGTTAGTGCATTTTTTATTGGTGTGTCTGTGTTCAGAAGTGTACTAAACAAAGGGAAAAGGTACCACTTTCCGCAAGGAATTCAAAATCTTAGGGTCAGTCAGTTGAAGGGCGCATGTTACATACTTGCATGAAATTACCAGTGGAGTTGTGTATGAGCACAATTTGGCTATCACATTGTGTATGTCTACGCTGTAATAGACACCCATGGCTGGCCCATGCTACTCACCCAGGCTCATAGGGCTTAGGCTAAGGGGTGGTTTAACTGCAGTGTAGACAGTTGGGTTTGGGCTAGAGTCTGGGCTCTAGGACCCTGTGAGCTCAGAGGGTCCCAGAGCTTAGGCTTCAGCTTGAACCCAAATGTTCATAACACAGTTAAACAGCCCTTGCCTGAGCCACAGCAACCAGAATCAGCTGGCCCAGTCCAGGCGGTGAGCGTCTAATTTCCGTGTAGATATACCCTAAAATAGGGCTGGCTTTAGGCCGATTCACCCAATTCCCCTGAATCGGGCCCTGCGCCTAAGAGGGCCCCGCAGCCTAAAGCCGGAAGTGTGCTGCGCCGCAGGAGGGGTGAGTCGAGCGCAGGGGTTCCCCTGTGCCGTGGGAGCGGGAGTTGGCCCCGGGGTTTGGCGGGAAGGCGGGACTCTGCCCTGTAGCTGGGGATTTAAAGGGGCTGTGACTCCTTTTTTTGTGTGTGTGGAGGGGAGGGGGGTTTGTTCAACAAAAAATCCTGGCCTCCAGGGCCCCATCGAAATGGTTCAAACTGGGCCCTGCACTTCCTAAAGCCGGCCCTGCCCTAAAAGGTTACAGGTTAAAGTCTTTCCCTGTACCCTCGTTGAAATAAACAGGTATTTATGGGTAGAAATAATGAACTGGATGCTGAAAGGAGTCCAGACAAACTGAGCCGAGATCAGACATCAGTTATATCAAAGTAATTCTAGAATCACTTCACTGGTTTAGTGGAGAAACTGTTGATTCAAGTGGGAATAACAGACAGCAATTTTGTAGGATTATAACAAGTGAGCATGAATACTCTCTTTTTCCTCAAGGTGGTAAAGAGCAGGTCAAGTGGGGTAGTTGTAAATAGGAACTGAGAGCATCTCTCAAACCCAGTTCTCAGTATAACATTAACTAATATGAGTACAAATGGATATGCAGCCACTGCAATACCAATATTCCCAAAGGTAGTGGAATAAAACAGCTCACTTCCCCACTGTTTCCTTTAGGACCA
Source organism: Rafetus swinhoei (assembly GCA_019425775.1). Taxonomy (NCBI): domain Eukaryota; kingdom Metazoa; phylum Chordata; order Testudines; family Trionychidae; genus Rafetus; species Rafetus swinhoei. Next base: position 33,161,398 of record CM033428.1, on the reverse strand, counting down.
TGATTTTTGGCCCACTAGCCACCAGCTTTTCTGTTCCCAGTAGAAATGAATTGGGAATTCTGAGATCAGACCCCAGAGATGAAAGTGGATGCTGCTGAGGCAGATGCTGTTGAGGCTGAACTGGACACTGCCACTGCAATAGTTTTCCTTACAGGGTTTCTGATTTAGCCTTTGCCCAACCAGATGGTTTTATTTTAGGGGGAAAAATGAACAATTGGTGACTGGATCTACCTTAGATGGTCATATTTTCCCTGTATTATGTTTATTTTATTAAGCCCTTTTTTACATTTCTTTGATAGTATTCGAAGAGTGGTTCTCACATGTCATTCTTTTCTCCTCAAGGATTGGGTGGTTGGTTTGTTTGTTTGTTTGTTTTGGTGGGGATGGGGGTGGGTCAAATTCAATCCAGAATATAAACAAAAGGATGATAAATCAAATACAGTCAAATACAATCAGTGATTTTGCCAACTGATTAGATACTTTTTGTGGTTTTTCGTGTTGTCTCCAATTCCTCTCAGACACTGAGCAGTGAGAGGAAAAAACACTGCAGTTTGTCTACACCAAGTTTTTTGCAACAGAAACTATGCTAATGAGGGACTCATTAGCATTAGTCATGACATCATTAGCATATTTTCTGCTGATTCTTTTTGCGCAAGGGTTTTTAGCGCAGAAAGAAGAAGTGTAGCTGCTTCCGTTTTGCACAACTCCCCCTCTTTGCAAAAGATCTTTATGCCTCTCCCGGCATAAGGATCTTGAATAAAAAGGGGGTTTTGTGCAAGGAAATGTCCACACTGCTTGTTTTTGCACAAAAACCCCTTGCACAAAAACGACTCGAATAGATTATGCAAATGAAATGCGACAAAATGCTAGTCAGCACTTCATTTGCATACTCTCTGCTGGCAAAAGCCGGCAGTGTAGACATAGCCTGTGAGGCTCCAGCAGAGGTTTTGACTTTCCACTCCCCAGTGTCACCCTTTGTTCACTTTCTCCTATCAGCATGCCCTGAATCTCTGTCTAGTTATTGGTGCGAGGGATATAGGGCAGGAAATGATGTGATGGACTTCTCCCCAGTGTCACAGTGCATTGGTTGTTTCAGAGGGTGCTATCAAGTCTCATTTGTCACTGAGCAGAGGAGTGCAGATAAGTGCCTTAACTTACCTATGCTGTCACCTGAGGTACGGCTACACTGTGGGTTTTTTTCCGAAGAAGGTATGCAAATTGCGCTCGCATTTGCATATCTTCTTCCGATTCTTTTTCCAGAAGAGGATTTTCTGATATTTGGCTCATCTACATGGGGCCAAATGTAAGAAAACTTCCTCTTTTGGAAGCCCCTGTATATCTTGTTTTACAAGAAATAAGGGGGCTTCTGCAAGAGGAATTTTTTCTGACATTTGGCCCAGTGTAGACAAGCCAAATATTGGAAAATCCTCTTCCGGAAAAAGAATCAGAAGAAGATATGCAAATGTGAGTGCAATTTGCATGCCTTCTTCAACCCTCCCTCCTCCCCAAATGTAGCCATACCCAGGGCTGGATTAAGGCATGGGCTAGCCAGGCAGCTGCCCAGGGCGCCAATCTATGAGGGGCACCTGATGGCAGCTGTAAGGGGCGTGCAGCGCCCCTTATAGCTGCCATCAGGTGCCGTGCGCACAGCTCCCGGATTGCGGGCTGCAGCAGCTCCCAGAGGCCACCCTGCTGCGGCCGCCCGGGCTGGGGGCCGCATTAACCCCCGCAGCGCCAGCCAGCAGCACCCTTCCCCCCGCAGCCACGGGGCCCTGCACAGCCAGGCTCGGCCTGCCCCGGACGGCCCTGGGCTGCGCGCCAGTGGCAGTAGCCGGGCTGGGCCGGGCCGGGCACATGCGTTCTGCCACCGCCAAATCCGCACGCCCTCCCCCACGTGCTGGGCGGGGGGCGGGGCCGCGCATGCACCCTCCCCCAACCTGGGGCGCAATTGCACTGTCTGCCCAGGGCGCTGGAATGGCTTGGTCCGGCCCTGGCCGTACCCTTGGTGTCCCACAATTGCTGCTCCTACCTCTTTTTTGGGTTGAATTAAGAAGAGGTTTGTAGAGTTAGTGGTGTTGGAACTCCTGCTTATCTCCATAGGTTTTCCTACTTGTTAAAGGGTCATGGTTGATGTGTACTGCCTCGGTTCTTGCTGGATAGTTTTATTAGAATTGCCTCTAGAGAGCTTCAGCCTCTTTAAACTTTATCATAGTACTTTGTTGTCTTACCATGTTGAAGCTTACTTGCTCCCTTTTCCCTAATTCTTCTACAGAGTTCCAGAGTCCATATAAATGTCAATCCATAATAAATTTCTCAGAGCCTGTTTGAGGAAATGGCTCTATTAGTTCAAGTTCCCCTACCTCCCATTACACTGCCACAAATGCTGAAAGAACAGGCAAGGTGTGATCCTTTTCTGAACATATTTTAGTTTGGATTTGCAAAAGCAAAACCCTCAAGTGATGAGAATTTGAGCCTCCAATCCATCCCTAAACCCCATGTCTCTAGAATTTACCTTTGAACCTCTATCCTGTGAGATATAGAAGCTTGTGAAGAAAGTGCAGCAGCCACATTTGATTGTTAGTTAGTATATGAAAGTAGCTTGTAGGATGTCCTGTGGCTTCAGCCAGCTTTAGTGTATTGAAGTTTTCTCTCTCTCGCTCTCTTTGCCTACATCTACACTGCAGAGTTTTTGCGCAAAAACTCACAGAGTGTCCACACTACAAACACGTTTTTGCACAAGAAAAGGTACAGTAGATCATCAGAAGATAGGGCTTTTTGCGCAAGAGTTATTCCTCTTTCTACGAGGAATAAGCCTTTTTGCGCAAGAGCCACAAAAGGCTGACAAATGACAGCTAAACCACTGAAAGGACTCCATCCCGCTCCAAGCAGAATACATACACTGTACAAAGGTCAGATTTACTCCTTTTCTAGAATTTGACTTTCCTTGCCGCTTACATAGCAACAGAATATAAACCACTTCTTAAGTTTTCCTACAAGCTTGGCTGTTCCTAAGCTTTCTCTGCCACTTCAACCCCTCTCACATCTTTGTACTGTCACACAGAGTGGCTTAGTGGATGGAGCAGAAGTGGAAGTGTGGCCAGGAGGCAAGTGTGTGGTCAGTGCCAGGAGACAAAAAACTAGAACAGAACTCAGCAGCTGAGCCAGAGTTGTGGTCAGGAAACAAGCCAGTGGTCACAGCCAGGAGTTCAGAGGTAGGCAAGGACTAGGACTGCAGGCAACAGCAAGCACTGGACAGGAAGCAGGTACGCCACAGCTGCAGGTGTGTAATATATCAAATAGCTACTGTGGTGCTATTGCTATAGAGCTTAAAATAGTAATTTGTTGGCTCTTCTGAGCAATGAGGGAGCACAGTCACTTAGGGAGGGTCTGTTGGCCCAGCCATGCTCATTGGGTTGGTAGGTGAATGAGCTCAGAAGCAGCTGTGTTCCTGCCAGGTATGAGATAAGATGCTCCTGTTACTGGTGCAGCAGTAATTAACTAGCATTTTTGTGGAGGGTTAAAAAATATAGCAGAACAAACCAACAGCTGAGCCCTGAATTTCTGTGTCACCAAGGCACAGGGAATTTATGTATAGTTTACTTCAGCTGCCTCCATACTATGCCTTTCCACTGACATGGATACTGCTTTCCTCACCTGCCTTGCATGGCCAAGTATAAAGCATTGTGGAGGGTTCATGCCTCCAATTGGTATGCAGGTGTGGTGCATGCAGCAATCCCTTCCATAATCCTACAGGGTTTGTTGCTTTAGGCCTGGTCTTGTTGAACACGCTCAGCTGTACAAGGAAGAATTCTCCCCTCTCTTTCTGTACCAGCAATGGTTTAAGTCTGCCCTTGTGCAGGCACCTTGTCGAGGTGGGGCAGCTTGCATGTTCTTATGATCCCAGGAGCTATGCCGGCGGGAGCTTAGTGCTCCTGGTAGGTTCAACCAAGCCGGAAAGGTCAAGGGGGGAGGAGCCAGACTAAGCATGCACACCGGTCCTCCAGGATTGGGGGTTTGGCTCAGGGCTAACAACCCTGACCTAGAAAAAGCTTTTGTTACAGAAACAGCAACAAAGAATTCCTTCTCAACTGTGTGTGATGGCCTTCCAGAGTCACTTACAGTGACTTGCATGACTTCCAGTGGTGAAAGCAGAAATGAAGCTATTGACATGAAGATGGAACTCCTGAGCACCAAGATTAAGACCAGGATTGGGTTATGAAAAGATGCTGAAGATGGTTTGGGCACGTGCTCAGGAAAGATGGAAGCTCCATCACAAAGATTGCTGTGCACTAGACCCCTGAAGGGAAGCAGAAACGAGGATGACCCAAGACAACATGGCGCCAGACCGCTGAAGTACAAATGAAGAGCATGAATTACATTTGGGACACTATTGAGAGGCTGGCTAGAGACAGATAGAAGCGGAGGACCTTTGTTCCTGCCCTATATGCCAGTGGGCGTGAAGGGCAATGATGATGATGAATAGTTTAAGAGTCTTAAGTCTTTCCTGAAATCACTTTCCCACATACACACTTCGGTCTTACCCCTCCCAGCTCAGACTCTCTTTCACTGGCTCATAATGCCCATTCATTACTTTTTTGCTGCAACCTCCAGTCTTCTCACTTCAAACATCAGCCACAACCACTCTCCTCCTCCCCGATAGCCTTACAACCCCATGTATCCTGATCTCACAACCCGCTCAATGCAACACTAACTCACTAGATATCCCTCCTCTTTGGAGGCATGATCCTCCACTGGCATCTGCTCTCCTACTTGTGCATTACCTTTGAGCAGAGCCTCGCCCACCACATTCCACTCTCAGCTTTCTCTGGGGCACAACATCCATGAAGAGAAAGGAACAATCAGAGCAAAGTCCTCGTTTGTATGCATGCTTGCTTTTCTTGCCCACATCTGCAAGTGGAAGTTGGGCCAGAGAAGCCTCTTCACATTGAGTGACAGGGCTCCCTCAGCCAGGTTCTGACTTCAGAAACTCGTTGCATAATTTGAAAAAATGTCTAGTGCCTATCTGCATAAACACAGTACCACACTTTATTTCACATGGGATAGAATTTGATCCTTCCTCACCCCCCTAATATTGTTAAATCCTATAATTCAGAGGCCTCCAACCTTTTTAAGCACAAGATCACTTTTTAAATTTAAGTGAAATCCAAGATCTACCTCAAACTCAAATAGCCTTGTCCCACCTCCTTTGTGCCCCTTCTCTCTGCTCACTCCATCCTCCCTCTCTTTCACCAGGCCAGGGCAGAGGGTTGGGGCACAGACTCTTGTCTTGGATTGAGGGATTTGGAGTGTGAGAGGGCCTCTGAGCTGAGCTTGGGAGAGGCAGTTGGGATGCTGGAGGGGGTTCTAGGTGCAGGCCCTGGGAGGGCATTTGGATACAGGGGTGGCTTGGGGTCCAGGAGGGGGTTCATGACTGGTGTAGGGTTTTGGGATGTGGGCTCCAGCTGGGTACTGCTCACCTCAGGTGACTCTTGTGTGGTGGTGTAGTGGGGCTAAGGCAGGCTCCCCCCTGCCCTGGCCCTGCACCACTCCCAAAAGCAGCCAGCAAACTCCATCCCAAGTCCTGTTGTGACCCCTCTCTGCTCTGTGGAGATAGGATGCAGAGTGGGGACGGTGCACCTTGATATCCCCTCCTCTCCCTCTCCCTCCAGCACTTGATACTCTTGGCCAAACCAGTCAGGATCACCTGTTGGAGACTCCAAGATCTACCAGTAGATCCCGATCTACTGCTTGGGGACCACTGCTATAATTTCTTTAGTTTTCTCCCCTACTTATAAAAGCCCTTTCCCTGTAGAATACAGTTTCCTTTAAGTTTTCCTGCATATCTAGCAAGGGAAACAGAGCAACCAGAACTCTGCAAGCATTTTACATAACAAGCAAACCCTCTAAGGTTTCACTTGTAGAATTTTTGGATTTTTTCCTGTTTTGTGAGAAGATGAAAATATATCATCACATAGCTAAAGAGAAGGAATTAAGGAAGAGAGAAACAAGCATTTTAGTGAAATCCTAATGACGGTAAGCAATTTAAAATGATGTATCATCACTTCATTTAATATAGTTTCACAAGGCTTCTCAGAGACTTCTCAGGGGAAATATATACAAGCTCAGAAAATGTTAAAAAAATAACATTGTGTGTGAGAGTCCATGTGTAATATGAGTGCTTGTGAAAGTAGCTGGTTTAACAGCTTCATAGAAGCAATAAAAGAACAAGCAACAGCCATACAGGTATCTCAGCTTGGCCCCACAGGTGTGCCTCAGCCCTGACATGCTGGGACACCTTGAGAGTTGAGAAGATAATTCCTTCTCCTCCTGAAACAGACAAGGGTGATAATTAATACAAACTTTGTTTTGTGTGTGTAAATGCCCATGAGGAAGTGAACTGAGACTAAAAGTCCATTTCATGTATGCCATCAGATTATAATAACTTTATGACGCTACTGACTCAAGCGGAATTTGAACTGGCAACCTGCAAATGAAAGATTCCATGTCTCATTAACAGCTCGCTGTGCCAGTTTTAAAAAATACCGCCATGTGGCCACATCACTTTTTCTTAATCTTACCTTCCTCTGTGCAGAAGCCAAAAGATTTTTTTTTTTTAATTGTAACATGTCTACAGTAATTATGAACATAACCTAATATTTCAGTTTCAGGAGTTAAAAAAGAAAACTTTTTTTCCATAACCAAACAATTAAAAAATTTAACTTTCCTCAAAGACAGGAGAATGTAATGTGACATTGAAAGTCGCATATCACTTGTTCACTTTCAAACATAACTTTTAAAAAAGTTTTTATTCAAAGGCTAGCAACTAAAAACTAAACCAAAGGACACATTTCTTAGGAAGCTAAGTTGTCAGTGTTGAGTTCAGGATAAAATGACTTAAAAACATTTACTAGTAAGGCAAGTTAAGAGAAACTTTCTTTTACTTTGTAATTTTCTCCTTTGAGTGAAGGGGGGGGATATGACATTACTAAATATGTCAATAGGATCATTCACTTCTACATGCTGGGGAAAAGTATTAAGTGAAGTTGGCAAGAATGCTCAAGTCACTAGATCCAATTCATCAGAAAGACAAATAGTAGATATATTTAGGGGTTAATTTTTTCCCAAAAGTGTTAATTGCTATTCCAAAGTACGTGTGTAATGAATATTCCTTGTGATACAATAATGACTCAAGTTCTGTTTTTAAAGAAACCCACAACAGGCTGAGCTAAAATCTACAATCCTTATTTGGAAAAAGTTGCAAATGAAGTTGTGTCCAAGGGAAAGGAGGGTGACTTTTCCCAAGACTCTGACACAACCTGCAGTATTCATCCTTGTATCTCACTCATGAATCAGCTTTTACTTAATTCAGTTGCTCAATACATCTGCAAGCTACATATAACTATTTAGTACTTATATGCACTTCCAAACAGACAGATTTTGATGCTAAGTTCAAGGTCACACAGCAAGACAGCATCAGAGTTGAGAACAGAAAGCAGGAATCCTGGCTCCCAAATCTCTGCTGTAAGTTAGTAGGATAATGAATCCCAATGTTCATGTCTATTTTATGTGTGCATGGTCCCATGCCCCAGACTATGATGGATAGTGAACATCATGATAACATCTTGTGCCTTAATAGTGTATTGACATTGCCTTCTCTCTTTTTCCTCTCTTTGGTTTGCATACTGTTTTATCACTATTCTCCCTTCTTATATTTTTTGTTCTTTATGCATGGTCTTTCCTGGTGCTTCCCCTTCCCCTGGTGATTTCCCTTTCATGTTTTTTTTCTTACCTAAAAGCTGGATGCTAAATAATGTATTCTCACAAGCTGAGTACCTCAGGAGCAGCTATGGAGAAATTTGAGCCAGCTGGCAACAAATTATAGTGAGTCATCCCTGAACCTGAAGTGGTGAGTCATCTGAAGTAACTCCCCTGGGAGTCCCATGATAGACACATACCAATCAATCAGGACCTGCCAATCTACAAGGGAAGGCCTCACTAGGAAACTCCTACTCAGGTATAATGGAAGCAGCTCCTAAGTTTGCTCAATGTTGCTACCTTTCCAGGAGAATTGCTAACTGCCTAGTAGTTCTGATAGATTACTCCAGCCTGCAGCTGTTCCTGCCCCAGTCTCGGCTAGTCCCTCCAATATCCTGACACAAATCCTTCCAGCCTTACCACAAAATAATCATTTGCATAGTGCTTTACTTCTGCAAAGAGCTTCACAGTCATCTAATTACAGTTCATTGAATTGAGGTTTGATCAAATGACACTGTCACATAAGGAACAGTGAATAAAACCAATACGCCGTTCGTCAGTAGAAAAAGGAAAATTATTAGAACTGTTTTTGATATGCAAGTTCTGAGATTCCTTGATAAAAATACAGAGATCTCTCTTCCAGAGTTCTACATGGGAGCTAGAATACTATGACGGCTGAACACTAGGTATTTGACTTCTTCTTCTTCTTCTAAAGACGAGCATGGTATGAATTCATAGATAGATAAGCTAGACGGAGCCCGCCAAAAGTCCTAAGTAAATATGTAATTATATCTTAATGTATTCAGACTGCTATGGCCATAAACAGGATTACTTAGAGACATTATCAAATGTTAGCAGTACATATATTTCATCTTGAAACGTCAGTTGTATCCTAATGATTACTAACCAGAATTAGATTGCTCCAGATGAAGTAGGCTTCTCTTTACAAGTTTCAAAGCCATGCTGAGCTGAACTGGAGAAAAACTACATTCCTATAACAGTTTATTTTATTTCAGCAGATAATCCTCTTATTCTGCATTTTTCTTGCAAGTTTTCTGCAGCCTGGTGGCATCCAACTGGATTCAAATACACCTGGCTAACCGGGATGCACCAACTCGCTTATTGTAATATCTGACTGAATACCAATTAACTGGAAATGGCATTGAGCCACAGCAGAATTTCAAGTTGAATAGTGAAGAGAGCAATAAAAAATACAATCATGTGCATTCTTTTTGATCATTTACTACAGCTGCATGTTAGTAATATGAACCAATAGTCACCATCATAACCCCACAAAATATACCATTCTAGGATATTTTCCCACAATATTTTGTCATAATGATATGGGAGGAGGAATGGGAGAACTAAAACAAAATCTACACCAGGTATAGAACATCTTTTATTAAGTATGATTAGTTGATTTTTTCTTCAGATATTACAGTTTTCCATAACAACCTCTTGGTAACGAAATCTACAGAGGAAAAAGTAATTATTTTCAGAGTAAAGTTTGTGTGTGCGTGTCCTTTTTAAAAAAAAATAGATTCATACATGTTGGACAGACTAAAGAGACCTTATGCACTTCTTTTTCCTCTTTTAAATTCTGTTGACATAGAGGGTTAAGATAAAAGTCAGTCTCCATGATGATATTCATTGCTCACTTTTTCAAGCTAACTTTGTTCATAGTGACAAAAAGCAATCTGCTAGTGTAAGAATGCTCCTTTGGGACAATGGACCTGATCCAAAGTTCACTGAAATAAACGGAATCAACATCAGTTTTGTCTAACCATCTGTTTTTTATTTTTGAATCAAATTGAATATTGAATATTAGGCTGTAATTCCAGACTAAGTGGAGCTTTGAACAGGTATTCAATGCATGCCCAGTGGCTAGTCTATTTATATACTTTAAAAAAAATCAGCAACAGGATATGTATGCATATAGCACTTTTATGAATATAGTCTCACAATCTTCAGTTCATGTGCTATTGTTTTTAGGTTAAAATGAAATATGCAGTTTCTGTAATTCAAGGTGGGGAACTTTCACATTTTAGTAAATGAAGGGCAATCTTGTATCCATCACCAACCGGAATGCTACCTGAATATTTTGTGATTTTTGGTCTAAGTGACCTAAGTCCAGCTTGCCTGGATGGCAAGATAGGCTGGAGTACTCAAGAAGACTTCTTTTTAAGACTGTTTTGTCTTTCTAGGTGTTCACATTTGTTACTGGTTGTGTGAAATCTGATTACAGAACATAACAATTTGAGGTGTCTGCCCTGCTTTTGACAATTTACCCTGAGGTTAGTATTCTTTATTGTGGGCCACAATGTATTTAGCATCTCACTTTTTAATGCTGAAGCTCAGTAGATGTTTAGCCTCATGCAAGATCAGATCCCTACTGGGAGAACAGGACATATGTGATTGTGGAACAGCTTGAGAATAAATCTGACAATACAGACATTATTTCTCCCACCCTCTTGATTAAAAGAACAGCAGCAATGCAAGCCGCTGGATGTTTTGGAGGAAAATCATCAGTAAAGAATAGAACAAACACAAGGGAGCATCTGTTGTAAGAATCTGCTTGAAAAATAACTGTGTCATGGAACAGGAAAAAAAAAGTCCAAGTGGCAGAATATTAGTCGGGCTTTAGGAAAACAGCTGGAAGAAAAGAAAAAGGATACAAACTGGTTTAAGATCAGCCATCTCAGTGAGCAGCACAGCCTCCTTTACTATTCTAGTTACATTAGTTTTGCAACCCCAGAGTAATAGCAGGAGATAAATCAGTTTAATAGAGCAAAGGTTATAGGCAGAATGCAATGTAGGGACAGTGCTATCCAACACACTACTGAAACATCCAAAACATGTATAGAATATCTCAGAAGCCATTCAACAGACTATAGATCAAATGCTTGCAGGGCATTTGCAGCACTTCTTTACAAACAAAAGTTTTAAAGAGTTCATGAAACATGCAGACCCAAAGTTACAGGTATTCATCAGCTCCCAAATTTCCACTGAGGGGTCTTTCTACAGGTTGAAGCTCTCTAGTCCAGCACTTTCTGGACTGGCAACATCCATGGTCTGTCATGATTTTAGTAGCTGGATATCCACTTATCATGCATGGATGTGGCCAAAGTTCCCGTGGTCCCATAAAGTTTGTTTACAGCCACCAGTCCTGTCTCTCACTGTTCTGTGCTGTTATTTAGCTCTAACTTACCCCTACATTTCTTTTAAGAGCCTAGTAAGCAGTGGAAGTGTTGGTAATGCTGCTAGACAATATTGACCTCCCATGGTTCAGCAAATTCTCTGGTTCGGCACCTGTCAGGTTGCAAAGGTGCTGGACTAGAGAGGTTCAACCTGTATTGCAGAAACCTAAACATGGGAGGTTCTGCTTTAGGAAAGACTGGCATTTGTTTTAGTGAAAAAGACTGAATTTTTATGATGACCAGAAGTTGGCTCAGTAAATGTGCTTATGTATAAGGCCACATTGTCAGAGTGGCTTCATCTGCTCTTCCTAATTGCATCTGCCAGACTTGTCAGTTGTTTGGCTGCTCTCAGGGTGGGTTGGGGGTGGGTGGACTTGGGCCCCCAACACTGCACTCCCCCAGGCAAATGTCCTATCCCCTAGGCCACTCCTGAACCCACCCCACCTCTGTACCTTCCGGGCATCCCTTATACTGTCCTCTGAATGCTACAGTCAGCTCCAGCTCTGGGGCAGACTGTGTTGGCACTATTTGCTAGCTTGAAAGTTATGCACCTACCAATTTTCATGTGCAAATGTGTGCGATATGTGTGTGTGCATGCACACATGTACCAATATGGGCACCTAGTAATTTTTGGAACATTGGCCCAATCTGTTCCTTTAGCTACATCTTCTGTCAGTCATCATCCAGAGATAGAAGAAACTGTGTGAACAGATTTTCCCTATTACTACTGCATCTCTTTACACCTTTAAAAATAAATGTAAAATAACTCATTAATGCATACAACCCCATTGTGAAGAGAAAGGTACCCCAATTTTACACTAAGGAAACCTGGGGTGTGGAAGTGTCTCTGTCCAAAGCAATGCAAGGAATTACGATAGAGCCTAAAGAGGAATTCAAAACTTCCTGACTCTTGGTCCCATGTCCATTCCATTGGAACATGCTGAAATCTTTTGCCTGAGGGAGAACTTGCAGGATTCCTTTGTTTGTTTGTTTGTTTTCCCAATTGTCAATATTTGGCTGTTCAAAACATTGCAAAGGATTTGTGAGCCGCAACCTGAGACCACATGAGAAATTCTTTTACTGCCTTTCATGTTTCATAAATGCTAGGTAGATGTAAAACAGTTAGACACAACGTGTACTAAACAGATGGCATTCTACCCTCTCCACGTTTCAATGACTTTCTGATCATTACCAAGCCATTTGTGAATTTTCAATAATTGAAAAGCAAGCATGGGAAAGACACTGTGTAACTTAAACCTGCTCAGTGTAGTCTTATAGAAATCTTATGCACCCTCTTCAGGGCTTTGAAGAAGACTGCTCAAGTAGGGAACAGTTTTCATAGTGGATTCATACAGATATTCTCTCTTATCAGTCTCTTAGGAAAAATGTCAATGTAGAAGTACTATGAACTGATGGATGATAATGTTGCAGTGCATTTGTGGGACAGCTCATTAGCCGCCATGAAACAGGACCTACACAAAGTACATTAAAGAATCAGAGGGGAGTATATTCTTGATAGATTTTAGATCCCAATTCAAAGGCACCACACCAGCTTTTTAACAATGGGGTGAGACCAATGTAGAACACTTCAGACAGATTTGTACAGATAAGGTCCAACTGCATGTCAAAGATGATCAATGTGGAAGAAGAGGGAACTTTCTGTACTGATGTTACACACCAGGGAGAAGAGACTGCACAATAAGATAAAAATAAAATCAACCTTTAAGTCAGAAGGAGCTCATGCCTACTCTAACAGTCACCCCTACCATCACTGCCTCTCTGTCATGAATTTCTTTCCAATGCATCATAAATTTCCACACCACCTGAAAAGTAATTCTGAGTCTGGCTCCTGGGTGAGATGGAGAACCAATTTCCTGTGGCAATCTCTTCAATGGCAGAATCATATTCATGCATAAAAATTAATCTCTTTTCTACTTCAGCCCAACCCAAGGATGTGGACAGCTCTTGGGGTTAAGTGAGATGGCATTTGGTTGTCCTGTATGGATGGAATAGCAAATATGTATGTCTGAAAAATTTTCCATATACAACACTTGCTGAAAGTAAAAAGAGGCTCATGAACATCATCAAACTGCCTGCATTTTCCCTCTGCATGCTGGCTGCCTGTCTACCCACTAACCATACTCCACCGAATAAGGCACACTATGTCAACTGAATTCTTACAACTCTGTTTTGGTATTTACCTGTCTATTAGCATTAATTTCTCTGCCAAACACAATGCAATGGCATACCCAGATACCTTTTCCAAGAATTAATTTCTCCCTATCCTAATATTGACAATTCTGGGGTACCTGCTCCCTCCTCTAAGTTGTTTTCCTCTTGGAAAACAAATCAGAATTACATATTCTACAGCTTTTAATCCTTTTTTTCTGATCTGGTGATACCAAGATAAATGCTTTTAAAAGGACTGAATTTCAAGTTTTTAGGTCCAGTGGGTGCATTGGAAATAGACAAAGAAATTTGATGTTATTCCACTGTAATTGTTAGCATGACTCATTTCATCACACTTGAGCAAAGTGAGTTTATTATATAGCAAAAAACAACATCTTGCCCATCTTCAGACAGCTTGAGGAAGTTTGATATTTAGAGGAAGGGTACTCACCACTTTCAAAAAAATCAGGTTTTTTTAAATACCCCTGCACTTGGGCAACCAAAAGTCACTAGTCATTTCTGAAAATCTTTGCTGTAAGTCATATAGTACCTAGTCTATGATTTCACTGAGGGTATGTCTAGACTACAGGATTTTTTTGTGAAAAAAGTGGGCTTTTTTCAAAATAACCTTCACCTGCGTCTAGACTGCCATCACGTTCTTTCAAAATTAAATTGAAAGAACACGGTGGTTTTTTCGATAGCGGTAAACCTCATTTTACGAGAAAGAACACCTTTTTTCTAAAGAGCTCTTTCGAAAAAAGGTGTTCTTGAACGCAAACAGGGCTTTTTCGAAAGAGAGCATCCAAATTGCCTGGGTGCTGTCTTTCAAAAAAACAGATTGCTTTTTCGAAAGTCATGTGGCCGTCTAGACGATATCTTTTGAAAGAGGCTCGTAGTCTAGACATACTCAAGAGTTTCAGACATGATGACTGAAATCGTTGACCCATTGACCAAATGGAAGTATTGCCATTTACTTTGATAAGGCTAATTTCATCTTATGTTTCCAGAGAGATCTTTTTACTGTATAAATCCATCATACAAAGTCTAAATACAAAACAAAACAAAAAAATCCCAAAGCCAGTGAGTGGGTAAAAAAAACTTACTTACTGCTTTATTTGATACACAGAAGACAAGAAGATTGGAGTAGAATATCAGATCCTAAAGTAACAGGAAAATCTATAAAAGAGAGAGAGAGAAACACAGGACATTAGGACGTTAGGACAGTAGCTTTTTCCAGTTTGTTTTTGTTTTACATGGCTCATAGAACATTGTCTGCAAAAGGAGTATGTACACCTAGAATTTCTTGGCATCCTCCAAGAACTGCTGCTCAGACACCATTTATTTTTAGCTCTTTAAAATATTAGGTGTTTCATACGATGCTCACTGAAGTTACTGTTAAAAAAGCCATTCAGTAGTTGCAAGGTGTTCTGAATCTCAGAAATGAGAACATTCTGCTGAATAGCCACTGAAAAGGCATGGAAAGCTCTTATTTCCCATATAAGTCGATGGGAAGTGAGGGTGCTTTGAACATCACAGGATGAAGCCCTAAACCTATAATATAGCACACAGATTGGTTCAGGTGGTGTAGGGGAGAGAGAGCAAGGAGTGAAATGCCCACAGACTTTATGGGCTATTGGTATCTGAAATTTGAAGTGTCCTGACCTATCGTCACTTGAACCTCTTCCCAGGATAATAAGCAATGATGTAACATATAATAGGCCTTCTATTTTGATGACCAATGCGGTTAAGGAAGACAAAACTTGATGTTTTTGTTTTATTAGTCCCAGTATTATATTGTATTAATATTTCATTTACAGTGTATAGATTATGCTGATTACAACTTGCAACATCAGCAGGATGCTTTGGGGATTTTTGTTGAACACCACACTCCCAGGGACTTTAAGCACTTAGTATACATTTGCTTACAAAATCCTTTAAAACCAAATCAATGTGGTATCTTTTCCAAGCCTCGGGCCAACTGCAATCTGCAGAGCACTAATACAGAAATACAGTTTAGTCGTATCATGGGATTAGTCCGGTTAATTTCTTAAAAACCCATAAACAACAAAAAATTGGTAATATAATAATAATATCCAACTCTTAATTGCCTTGTACCTCCATTCCCCTCTTTAAGAAGGAATGATAGGGTATGTCTACACTAGCCCCCTAGTTCGAACTAGGGAGGCTAATGTAGGCATTCGAAGTTGCAAATGAAGCCTGGGATTTAAATATCCCGGGCTTTAATCTTCCGTCAGTGCCATTTTTTTAAATCCCACTAGTCGACTAACTGCCTGCGTTACACGCCGTAGCCAACGTTAATTTGAACTAAGTCCTTAGTTCGAATTAACTGTTACTCCTCGTGGAATGAGGTGTAACAATTAATTCGAACTAAGGACTTAGTTCAAATTAACGTTTGGCTGCCGCGCGTAGCCGCAGGCAGTTAGTCCGGACTAGTGGGATTTAAAAATGGCGTCGACGGGAACATGTAAATAAAGCCCGGATATTTAAATCCCGGGCTTCATTTGCAACTTCGAATGCCTACATTAGCCTCCCTAGTTTGAACTAGGGGGCTAGTGTAGACATACCCATACTGACTTCCTTTGTAAAGTGCTTGGAGAGGAAAAATGCTAGCTAAGTAGCTCACCCAAAGATACCCAGCAGGCTAGTAATAGAGAATCCAGGTCTCTTAAGTCTCAGTTCAGTGTCCTGTCCACTAGGCCACTCTGTCTTTACCAAAATCAGGCCTCCTAATTATTAAAATTAGGACTCTTGACTTTGGCACAGGGGCATTCTGTAAAGCAACAAATACATCTGTTTTCCAGTAACCTACTGAATATAACAATGCATATAGTCATTTATTGGAATAACTCCATTGGCATAAATGGAAACATGCAAATTTACAGAAACTAAAGATCTGGCTCCAACATGGATGGAAGAATTTCCTGGTGTTCACTTACACTGATGATCATTGCTTATTCATTGTCAGATGACTATTACAGTAAAACTGTGAGGCTTTTCCTCTAAAAGCATTGGCCTGTGCAAGATCTGGAGGTCACAAGTTTAACAGTCCATACGCAGTCTTCTTTGACAGTAGTAAAAATGAGCACAGCATTAATACTTGTTATTTCCTTTCATGGGTTGGTCTGCCTACTTAAACTCAGAAAGAAACCCTGTACATGCTGGTAAACACATTAAAACTGGGAGCAATCAGTTTAAGTTATGATGTACAATTGCTTCCTATGGCAATGGATGCAATTTATATTTTTGGCTTAATTTAAAATAATCTCTCTCCAATAAATTCCAAGATTATAGTTTCATATATATATACATTCTCTTTGTGCCATACAGGGAAGCTATAGCTGGATTGTTTACTTACTTTTTAAAAGGCCAGGGTAATTTTATAGCCAAGAATACATGTAGATGTAGAAGTTAAATTTCTCTTATTCAACTCTCGTGTTTCAAGACACAAATTGATCACTTCAGGTTTCAAGAAAGGAATTACCAATATATAGCAATGCACAATTGTGTATTGCACTGATTTAACAAGTTATTCCCAAATCCATTGATTTTTAGAGGACCTAATTACAGATGTAAGTACCCTGCTGCACTGGGACCTATGTGAGCATCATGGATGTTTCACATTCCTTTAAAGCATGAGGGGCTGGTCAGTTGCAGAGGAAAATAAATTTGGTGGACTAATGCTTAGGATTTGCCCTGCCCAATCAGCGTTTCCAATCATTTCATACAGAGGATTGGTCTGTTAGAGCACTGCGACACACAAAAGAAAAGCAAACATACACCAGTGCATCAAGGATGTGAATAAGCAAGTTCATGTCAAAAATTGTTATAAGTATTTCAGGTGATCATGACATTCCACTATCATTTGAAGTGACTTAGCAAGATGCTGAGCCACATTTCATTCTGCTAGACCTTTAGGGTGCATCTACACTGCACCCTTAGCTCGAAATAAGCTATGCAAATTGGCCTTATTTCAAAATAAACCACTATTCCAGAACATCCCTCAATCCTCATGGAACGAGGTTTACAGGGGCGTTGGAATAGCGAGCCCGTTATATTTCAAAATAACAGGCTTGTTTCCAAAAAGTAGAATCGCTATTTTGGGATTCTGAAAGTATCCCCAAATAATGCCACTGTCTAGACAAACCCTTGGGGGTTAGATTATATTTACTACTGTCACCAAAACCAGATTTTGGTTCTATATTTTAATATTTCTAAATACATATTTCCAAATCCTGAAGTCCTGAGCTTACTGACATCAATGGAAATACTCCTATGGGCTTCAGTTAGCTTTGGATCAGCCCTTTAGATTCCAGTGGGCAATCTGCAGCCCACGGGCCATACACACATCAGGGTAATCCTCTGGTGGGCTGTGAGACATTTTGCAGTGTCACTACTGCTGACTGGGCACCAGGGTCCCATGTGACCCTGGGGAGCCACTGCTAGGTGGCCAGTGCAGCTATAGGCAGCCCCGGGGATCTGCTGCTGGCCAGCCCTGAGCCCCCCACTCTCCGCCTGAGCCTCCCCACACCCAACCTCCTGCCATGACTCCTGCTCCACCCATCCTCTGCCCGGAGCCCTCACAAGGACCCAAGCAATGCAGGATAAATCCTCTAGTAGTGAAATATTTCTAAGACCCTTCCCTTAATTAAGAAAACCTATTTCACCTAATGGAAAACACTAAAAACTATTTTGTGCCCTATGTATATTTGCATTTTTTCTCACTTTTTTATTACTTGATGTCAAGCTCTTTTGTCCTCTGCCAAAGATCATGATTCTCTGCAATATGGCTTAGGGTTATTGTGGAAATAAGTATGATGTAATAAACAAGGCTAGTGATTTCTAGAGGAGAATAAAGAGGAAGATCAGTGAGATCAAGTGTTTGCAGAACTAGAATTCATACTACATTGATACATCCTCACACATAAATGTATCTAGAAACAATTAGTTGTATTGCACATTTGATGCATATACTTTCCCTTCAACTTTCTAAAATCCATCATTAGCTTTTTAAATGATCAGCATATTTTTGCAATTTTCAAAAGTTCAAAGAAGCCTGAACAGATGATGATGCCTGAGATGGAGTTCTATTTAGTCAGAGTCCATCTCAATGATACAAAAGGACAGTTTTGGAGTATGGAACTGAAGGGCTGATTGTAGATTTTTGTTTTCTGTTAACAATAAGACCTTCATTGTCCAAAGAGAAGCATTTGGGTCAGTCGCACCCAACCTGTGAAGTGCACCTGGTAGTGAAGGAATAGAACATTCAGGGAGATGCAGTGGGGTCCAGGCCAACCCCCATAGGGGCAGGGAGAGAGCATCTCTCTTCCCTCGGCTCTGCCCCCACACCACCTTCAGCCACAGCTCCACTCCCACATGATAGCCCCTGGCAGGTGAGGGGTAGGCAGATGAGTAAGGGGGTTACAATGGAAAAAGTTTTGCAATCATTGGTTTGGGGAGAGCATCATGCCATTGGGTCACTTCAGGGATTAGCTCTTGAGGCAGACACTTTCCTTCTGGTATGTGGCTCTGCTCTCACTCCAGGAGCCTCAGGCTATGGCTACACTGCATGCTTATTTTGAAAGAACTCATTTCACAGTCACAAAGTGTGTGTCTAAACAGCAAGCCCATTATTTCAAAATTATTTCGAAATAACAGGCTTCTTACTCCGACTTCTGCAACCCTCATTTCACAAGGAGTAAGGGAAGTCAAAGGAAGAGTGTTCTTCCTTCGGCTTCTGTGTAGACAGCACCAAAAGTTGCAATTAACATATCTGAAGTTGCTTATCTTAACTCTACTTTCGCCTACAGCGTAGATGTACCCTCAATGTCTCCTTCATGACTTAGTCCTCTGACTAGATTATTCAGTGCTCCCCCTTCCAGGGTACAATCCATCAACAGTCCTAGGCCTCTTTCCCTTCACTACTCAGTGCCACTTCTTAGTGGCTTGCAGGGGAACCCTGATCTGCCCTCTTTTGCAGGTTCCAGGCCAGCAGCTTTGTGCTTCCTCTCTTTGACCTTCCTGTTTCTTCCCTGGACAACTTCCTACACCCTAGTTCTCTTTCTCTTTTTAGGCATACCATCGTAAGAGCTCTCATCCCAAGGAGTAATTGCAGATTACTCCCTGCAGTCCACAGGTAGTAACTGCCCTTTCTCCTCAGCCACCCAGTCTGCAACTGCTACATAGCTTTATTGGCCCACCTGTTCCTAAATAATCTTCTGCTCCATGGCTTGTGCTCCAGATGCAGCCTATAGAGTTAACTAGTCTACCCAGCCATCAATAAAGGAAGGGAAGACAGAGACTTTTCCTGTTTCTTTTTAAAAATTTCAGAAAAGTGGATGTGTTCTTTCACCATCTCTGTAAGCCTTGTTGTATGAGGCAGAAGGGATGGCTCAAAAGAGCAGGTTTTTCTGAAATTTAGCGCTGTGTAGACACACCAAATTTCAGAAAAGCCTCTTTCAAAAGAAAAGTGTGAAATAATATGCAAACTGCGGTTTGTGTATCTTTTTCCAACTTCTCTTTGTAGTCTAGACTTAGCCTTAATGTGTTGTTTACCTTTATAATTCAGCATTTTTCTTTAACCGGTCTTGTTTATCTGAATAAAATACATTGGATAAAATGTTTCAGGGCATGTCCGCCTTGCAAAAGAAAGCATGTTCTTAACTTGTTAGCTACCTTGAGTTAAAATAGCAGTGAACTCAGCACTTAACTCTGTTTTGCAGCTCCCCTATCTAGGAGCCTGGAGTTGAAATTCTTTTAGTGTCTTCAGAACTATTTTAGCTCAGGTGAGCTAACACGGGTTGCTAAATGACATTCTCACCAGACCAGTGTCTGAACAGAACCGACTACTAACACCAAAGGACAGTTCTTTATGAAGTTGGTGCATTATATGATCCTAAAAATTCTATATACTTCAGAACTATGTTTTAAATATACTCATTAGCAAATGGATATTAATACAAGATCTGATCCTGCAAACATATGCACACTTGCATAACCTTTTGCACAAGTGGAGTCCTGTGACTCAAGTGTGCCTATTTCTGACTAATTCAGTGGCTTGAACACATACTTAAGCTACTGAATTAGTCAGAAATAGGCACACATAAGCATATGCTTAAGCTATGTTGAAATCAATGGGACCTTAATACATGCTGAAATGGTATAAGGAATTAGGAAGAGATAACCCTATGTGCTTAAAGTTAAGCAGACCTCACACTTTGGCTGCATGGTGCCCATATGTGTCAGCAGCTGCAGTTTCCACCCCTTTGATTTTACATTTTTCAAGGCAGGGAAAATGTCTTTTTATGTGTCTGTAAAGCACCTAGTACATTTTGGCTGCTCCTCTAGTATAAGGAACAGACAATACAAATGATTAAAAAATAAAACCCAGAACAAAAAGTAAGCATTCATACTTCATGAATTAATACTCTGATTGTTAAGAGGTTTATAAAGTGGTCTCTGTGACACAGAGATAGCCACACACATTTCTAATTAACACCAATCATGCACACTAATGGTATAACCTACTGCTTAAGTAAATGAACATCCTTGCCCCCGCTGCTATGAAGGGGCTGATAGGCATGCGCTTTATTGACAAAGTAAGCTAATTTACAAAGTGATTGTCCAAGAGGGAACTGCTGTTTATTTGTAGAGTTTTTCCCATTGAACTCACAGGGCAAACAATGCACTTACATTGTTAATTAAAATATCAACAGCTAAATGTAAGCAGCATGGTCTCTGCAAGAGGAATGCCATTCATTCAGAACAAAGTACTGATGTCTAGCAGTGGAGGGGGGAGGGAATAGTTTTATAGGGCTGGACAACATTTTATAATGGTTGCCCCCAAAGGTTAAGACTGTTTGAAAAATGGAATTAATGTAGTGTACAGAATTAATACTACAACAAACAGAAAACTAACAGATCCTGCCCTGTTTTTGTGCTCCTTCAGAGAGCGCTGTCTTTGGTTACCCACTTAGAATCCTGAGATTTACAGAACATATTGGTTTAGAAATAGTTTATAGTTTGTTTTAAAAAAAATGCCTTCATGAAAGAACAATAAAGCTTACAGACTGTTTACAGCAGAGAAGTGTGGAAAGAAAACCAGTCTCAGAAGTGATGGTATTAGTATTTTGTATAGTTTTGCACATGTTCGCCAAAACCCCTTTTGATTCTGTATTTTGACTGGCTAGCTATTGCAACACTTCTCCAAGGCTTAGTGGGATTATAACAAGCTAGATCAATCAAACAATATTTAAAAAGGTCAACACAGTTATAGCATTCTATTCTATTTTGCAGAATACATGAAGTTTCGTTTATGAGAGCATGTTTGCTCCAGGAAAGAACCTGGAGCGGGAACATAAAGAATACATCAGCTAATCTTTTTAGCATGCCAGCAATTCATTCAGCTGAATGGGCACATACAATTTCAGATCATTTTGGTTTAACTTGTGACTGTTACAAATGGCAAATGACTTTTCTTTTAGTCAATAACCCTACGGTAGACTTAATTAGTGAAGAAGTCTCATGTATGATTAAAACTCAACGGGAAAGTAAGATTTTGCACCTTATGAAAAAAATATTACTAGGCCACAGCAGTTATGTATTATTGTGGAAAGGTCAGCATTGATGCAAACTAATACTAGGGAACTATGTTCCCAGATAAGAGAAGGAAAATTCATGTTAATGATTTTGGAAGCAGATGACTAATATATATAAAGTAAGCAAATAAAGAATTTACCTCGACATAATAGTCAAGATGGTGTTGATTTTGACAGCACCCTATATGATTGTCTGCTAAAAGTTATCTAAAAGACAGATTCACTTCATATTAGACTGTAAACTTGAGATCTAATGAGGTGATAGAGTTTCCAACACTCAGGATATGTCTACACTGCAAAGTTAATTCGAAATAACAGCTGTTATTTCGAATTAACTTTAATAGCGTCTATACATGCAAACCGCTATTTCAAAATTAATTCGAAATAGCGGAGCACTTAATTCGAATTTGGTAAACCTCATTCTATGAGGAGTAACTCCAAATTCGAAATAGCTATTTCGAATTAAGTGCTGTGTAGACACTTAATTCCAAATAGGGGGCCTCAGCCCTTCCCAGGGAGCCCTGGTGGCCACTCTGGGAAAACTTACTCTCCTCTCTCCCCAGCCCCAGAGCCATTAAAGGGGTAGACCCTGGCCACAGTGCCTGTGCCATCTCCAAGCCTGCCAGCCCAGAGCCAGCAGTGGCCACCGGGGCCCCTGACCCAGTGGCCCCAAAACATGAGCCAACAAGCCACTGGCAGCCAGCCCTCCATCGCTCCCCAGGAGCAGTCTGCCAGCTCCCAGGAGCCTGACAGGGGCTGGAGAAGGTGGGCGCCTTCCTGGTCCAGGGTGGAGATCATGGACCTTATTCAGGTTTGGGGGGGATGCCCCCAACGTCCATGATCTCCACACTAGATGGAGGAATGAGGTCGTCTAAGGCAGGATAGCTGCCAGCCTGCCCACCAAAGGCCACATGAGAACCCAGGAGCAGGTTTGCATGAAAATCAAGTTGGTCCGGCGAGACCCCCACCCCTGAGCCCTGAGCTTCCCCTCCCCCTTCCTCCCTTGCTTCCCCCTTCCAGCTCCCTCCTCCCAGGTTTCCCCCTCCCCTCTCCCACCCTCTCTGTTCCCCTCTCCCACCTCCTTTTCTCAGTCTCCCCAGAGGTTCATCCCCCCCCAGTATTGTTCAATAAACCCAGTTTCTATTTTTGAACATACGTGTCTTTTGTTTGACATCAGGAAGGGGGGCTAGGGAGGGTAAGTGGAAGGACATGAGGGAGGAATGGGGCACGAGCCCCCAGTGGGGAAGACCGGGGTGGCTCTGACGGCTCCTCGGGGTGGACACTATCCCACAGGGCCTCCTGGATCCTGACAGCCCTCCGATGGACCCCCCGGATGGCAGCCTTCAGCAAGTGCAGCCAGGCTGATGGCAACGACCCCACGAGACGCACCGACGTGTCCAGGGGCAGCTCTGGCTCCATGTGGCCGAGTGCTGTGGTATCCCGAGTGCGGGCACTCAGGGCACTCCAAGACAGGACTGCTTTGCTGTCCCTCATTGAGGTAGACAAGCAAGCGGGGAACCCTGAGAACTGCCTGTCCGGGGTGGGAGTAGGGTCCCTTTATGCACGGAGCTCAGTTAGCCTCAGGCAGCAGCCACACACACTAAGTCCTAACCTGATGCCCTGCCGGCACTGGTTCCAGCCAGCCTTAACTTCAGTTCAGGGTCCACTCAGTGTGGACGCGCTATTTCGAAATAGCAAAACGCTATTTCAAAATAGCTTTTGTGTATAGATGCGTTATTTCAAATTAGCTTAATTCGAATTAACTATTTCGAAATAAGATAATTCGAAATAGCACTGTAGTGTAGACATACCCTCAGATACAAACTTAAGGCATTTTCAGCAAGGGAACTTGATTTACTCTCCATTTTGATCCAGGAAACCCTAAATTGTCTAGAACACTATAAGGCCTATTTATTTACATGGAAGATAATGGCAGGAATCTGGGGCTCCTCCCCACCCTAAGGGTGCAGGGTATATGATATCACAGAGAGGAAAAAGAGACAGGTGGGTCTCCTTCTATATCTGTAATCCCTTGGAGAATGATAATCTTCCATGAAATGATAGCTGGTTATCAGTGGTAGATTCACAGGATGCTAATAAGACATATCCACAAATCTTGTCACAGTTGGGGCAGACATTTCCTGGTGGATGGAGCAGATCTGTGTTCTTTCCACCTTTCCCATTTGCTGCTTCCTGTTGTATTTGTTGGGTTCCAAAATGTTGGAATCCTTGCCTCAAGGTCCTTCTTCTCTTCAATCAGTTAAGGGCATAGGTTTCCAATGAGTTTATGTCAATGTTCACTTCTCCATGTTGCCTTTGAGGGTGCCTTTGAATCACTTTTTTTGTCCTCCCCTCGTCCATTGGCCTTGGCTTATTTCTGAGAACATGACCTGTTTCAGGAGTCAATTGTCTGGCATTTGAAAAATATGGTGAACCCAATGGAGTCGGTGGAAGTTAATCAGACCTTCAGTGCTAGAGATTTTGACTTGGGACAGAATGCTGATGTTGCTGAATCCATCATCCCACTTTAGTTGGAGATCTTGCAGTGGCACCATTGATGGTATGAGGCTTGAGATGTTTACTCTGTGCCACCCAGGTTTTGGAACCGTACAGAAGGGCTGCTCTCCTACAAGCATTGAATCATTGTTTGTATTAGCACATTGTATGGTCCTGCTCCATGATACTTACTGAGTTATTTTAGAGTTTGGTTTGTAATGGGTTTACAACTACATTTAAAAAAACCAAACTTTCACAAGGTTAAAGCACCTTTTCAAGATACCTACCGGGTTTCCTCATCTCTTTAGTATTTAACAGATCAAATGGAACTTTATTTGGAAGATGTTTGAATCAGTAATGTTTAGTGACATTGGAATTACAATTAGATCTGCATTGTAATTGAATAACTGTGCAGGCTAAGGCGGTGCTGCAAAATTTGCACACTTAGGAAAAAGGGAAAGTATTTCTTAATCACAAACTTTATTAATCACTTGTCACAGATGCAATCGTAGCAGCTATTAATCATTCAAATACAACAGCACTTCTGTTCATCTTCTAGTCCAGGTATAAATTATCATGTCAAGGATTAACCCATTTTGTTTTGCTAATTTTTTTTTGTTCAGAAAAGGCTTTAGAAATGTCTTTTTGGACAACTGGAGTCTGAATGATTAATCATAGTGACATAGGGCTAACCAATGGTTCAACTAACAATGAATAAAAGTAAAATACAGAGCAGTTCATTCCAGGTTACATTCACATTCCAGCTCAGTACAGAGATAACAGCCAGTCACTTTCTTCAGGAATTACTGAATAAGACCACAACAATCTGAACAATGTATGGGAATGGTCCCCCAACCCTTTCTGTCCTCCCTCCAAAAAAAACCAACCAACCAAACCTCCCCCCAAAAGCCATTTGTTATTAGAGATGCTGTGTAGTCTACCCATTCTGGTGGAATGACACACTTCAGCAATTTCAAACCACAGTTAAATGCTGATGTCTCCAGGGTTTTGAATACTGCAAACAAAGCCAGCCAGCAAGCTACAGAAGCTTTCCCTTAAGTGCAATATAGTATCATAAATTCAGTGTGATGGCTATTAAACTCATAAGTTGTAGTCAGAACATCTCACAATCAAAAATCCTCAGGGTCTTGTGCTTCAAATGAAAGAGCTGCAAACAAAAATAAAATGTACAGACTGGGCATTACCGAATAATTAGGGACTGGTGGAAGATAATTTAGCAACTCCGAGAGAAACCAGAAGATACAAAATGAATTACATTCTAGTTGTATAATGTTATTCTAACAATTAATGTGCATTGAACTTTTTCCTTATGTAACAGCCTCCAGAAAAACATTTAGTGGAAGACATAAGGGTTTCTTTCTGCCACACAGACTATTTTTAAAGTTAAGTATAATGTTTTTCCCCAAAGTATGATTATTCAGAAAAGTGAGTGTTGAAAAAACACATTGTGGGTTTTCATATTTATTCTCTCAGGCATTTCCCAGGGCAAAGGTGCTTAGCTTAAAGTCAAAAGTGATTTTTTTTATCCAGTTACAAGAACTACAAACACCAGGAATATAAATGTCATGCTTTTTTTGCTTCTGACATTGGCAATAAGGATGATTCTGCAATCAGAATGTAATTGGCAAATTTCTTTATGAGACAGAACAAATCAAGTTCAGTTATAAAACAGTTATAAAAATATGATTTGGTCCAGGTCACAGTCTCCCCCAGGAAAACCTGTGGAAGGGCAATTAACAAAACTCAGGCTACATCTACACTGCAGCCTTCTTCCGCAAAAGCTTATGCAAATGAAGCACGGAGTAGAATATCGCTGCACTTCATTTGCATAATTAATTAGCAGTCATTTTTGCCATTTTTCAGGAAGAACGGCTCTTGTGCAAGAGGGGTCTACACAGCTCCTTTTTTGCGCAAAAGCTTCTTGGGATATTCTACTCCGCACTTCATTTGCATAAGCTTTTGCGGGAGAAGGCTGCAGTATAGACGTAGCCTCAGGGAGTAAAATCCTGGCTCTACTGAAGTCAATGGCAAAGTGCCCACTGACATCAATGGGGTCATTTTAAAGTCAAAGAATTTTCAAAGTCTCACGTGGCTAGAAAAGTATAGCTGTAGAGTGTACAGTGGTCTTAATTTACCAATCCATGGATATCCTGCCTCCAGAGAATATTTATTTCCAAACACATGTTAAGGCCCTGGTTCAGCAAGCTATGACTTAAATGGGAATTATTCATATGCTTAAAGTTAAGCACACATTTAAATGCTTTAGTGAACTGGGACCTAAAATATGACATAATGAATAGTTTCATTTGATTTCAACACAAATAGTTGAATACCCCCAATCTGCACACTGCTCAAAGTTGTCAATGTTTTTACTTGATTTTTCTCATGCTGAAATATAAACATTTATATATGTCTAAATAGCTTTTTATATATTACTAAGTAGCTTTGGTATCTCTTAAGAAACTTCCACCCTGTTATTGCAACACCAGCCTAACTATACAGACCTTCAGTCTAATAGGATAGTCCTTTTACATGGTGCCTGTGTGCTTTAAAATTCCTAGAAAGTCTGTGCTGAGAAAATCACAGGGGAAAAGGAAACATGGGGCTCTCTCTTACTGAGATAGATTGTAAGAAGGTCCATCAGAAATATAATTGGGCCTCCACGATGGGACTTGGAAGCAGAAAGCTGAATTGGGAGGGAAAAAAGTAATATTTGACTGTGTTTGATATATCTTTATATAAAAGCCTACCAAGAAAAGCCTACCAAGAAAAATGAGAGCTCCTGGCTCAGCATTCTCAGTCAAAACTCTCAAAGGGTCATTTGGATTTTCTGTGGTAGAAACCAGCATAAGGTAAATAGATCATTTGAGAGTTAGAAGAAAAAGCTAAGAAAACAAATGTGTAGCTGGGAAATAACCCTTGTTATTCTTATCAGACTTCACTATTCTTAATCTTTGTAGAAACTGAATTTAGTAAGCAGGAAAGTAGGGGAAAGTATCTTCAGATTGCAGCAAAAATAAATGGAAAAACAGTGAGGGGGATAATATGAGCTAATTCTGAGCTGAATTGTTAAATGATCTACACTCAGATGGACAGAACTGATACCTTATGCATTCATAGGTTGGTCATTAGTAATGAAAAATTACTTTACAACTGCTTTAACAGCTAACCAAAATGCCTTTCTGGCTATTTGAGTTTTCAGAGCACAACGAATTCAAATTCTTTTTTAAGGAGGAAGTGATAATTCATACATTTTAATTGTTTCAGTAACTTAAACTGGTGTCCTATAGCCCCTTCTAAAACCTTTGAGGATTATTTAAAGTGAAACTCCAACATGGGATACATTAGATTAATTCTTGGTCACCTTTCTTGACCCTGGAATATCAGCTATTTTGAGGGTGGGGCTGCGACAAATGAGGTGTGGACAGATAATTGCTGCACTCTATCAAAATCCCTGGCTGCCAGATTGGCTTCTTGTAAATTCATTAGACCTATTTCCTTCAATATAAAACTAATTATTCATACTAAAGTGATTGGATTCATTGACATTAGAACAATAAGCACTTTTCACCACAGATCTCCAAACACTTTACAAGGATCATCAGTACCATTATCTCCATTTTACAAATTAGAGAAACGACTTTACCAAGAGCTTGGAAACTGAACCAAGGTCTCACAAGTCACCCACCAGTGCCCTATACATTTGGCCAAATCCACTGAGGCTATGTCTAAACTGCAGGCTTCTTTCAGAAGAAGCTTTTCCGGAAGAGATATCCCAAGAAAACTTCTTCCGAAAGAGAGTGTCCACACTGCCAAAGCACAGCGAAAAAGCGATCTGCTTTTTTGCAAGAGCGTCCACACTGATTGGACACTATTTCGCATATAAGGCCACCCGGAACCAGTTCAGGCAGGGCGTTAGGTAACCAGTTACTTCCGAGGGCTGGTGCCAAAGCTTAGGTGAGACACACGCTTAAAGGAACCCCCTCTGAACAGCCGTTTCTCTGCTTCTGCTGTGTGCTCTTCAAGGGACAGCAAAGCTCTTGCAGTGCCTGCTTTTTTGGATGACACAGCATTTTTGTTAGTGTCATGGAGCCGGAGCTGCCAATCACCCCACACGGCCATGCTGCAGTTTCTGCAGCAGTTTGTGCAGGCTGCCTTCCTGGCCCCGCACTAGCTCAACTCAGAGCTCATTCTGGAGACCCTCTCCTTGTGTGCAGGAGCAAGACCCATGCATCCGCATACCACAGTCAAGAGGCGTTTTTGGAGGCTGGACACCAGTTCGGACTGGTGGGACCAGCAGGTCATGGAGTGGTGAGACGACCAGCAGTGGCTCCAAAACTTCTGCTTGCAAAAGGCCACTTTTTTGGAGCTGTGTGCCTGGCTCGCCCCTGCCCTCCGGAGATGCGACACCTACCTGCGGCCTGCCATCCCTCTGGAGAAGCGGGTCATAATCGCGGTCTGGAAGCTTGCCACCCCGGACAACTACCAGTCGGTGGGCAACCAGTTCGGTGTGGGAAAGTCCATCATCGGGGCCCTCCTCATGAAGGTAAGTCCCTGCACGGGGGGGAATCCTGGAAAAGGGGGTCCCTAGGGAATGCTGAGTAGGGGATGGGGGGGTTTAGGGGTGAGGGGGGAAGACTCATCCCCGGGGGGTTGTGTCATCCTGCCTTCACATAGCCCTGCTGCTGGGGAGGCAGCCTCATAGGGGGTGGCTCCAGAGGTTTTGGGGGAGGGAGGAGAGGGGAGGAGGTGGGCACCTCCCGAGGACTCAGACATTCCCTCTCATTCTCTGTTTTGTGTGGTTTTGGGTCTCCTTCTGCAGGTGGTGAGGGCCATCAACTTCATCCTCCTGCACAGGGTTATCTGCCTGGGAGATCTGAACCTGATTGTTGCAGGATTTGCCGTCCTGGGGTTCCCGAACTGCGGTGGACCCACAGGCTATGTCTAGACTGCAAGCCTCTTTTGAAAGAGGCTTTTTTTGAAAGATACTTTCAAAAAAGCCTCTTTCGAAAAACAGCATCTAGACTACAACCAGTACTTTCGAAAAAGCAAGCCACTTTTTCGAAAGAGAGCACCCAGGCAGTCTAGATGCTCTCATTTGAAAAAGCACAGTTTTCATTGCATAGCACCTTTTTTCGAAAGAGCACTTTTGAAAAAAAAAGCATTATTCCTCATAAAAATAGGTTTTCCGTGGTCAAAAAAACTGCCGCGTTCTTTCGATTTACTTTCGAAAGAATGTGGCAGCAGTCTAGATGCAGGGGAAGTTTTTTCAAAAAAAGGCTACTTTTTTCTAAAAAACCCTGTAGTCTAGACACACCCCTAGATGGGACCCACTTCCCAATCTGTGCACCTGAACATTGAGCGGCCCAGTATATCAACCACAAGGGCTACTTTTCAATTGTGCTGCAGGCCCTGGTCGACCACCATGGACAGTTTACAGACATTTTTGTCAGGTGGTCAGGCAGGGCACGTGATCCCCGCATCTTTCAAAACTCCAGCCTCTACGGCAAGCTGGAGGCGGGCACATTCTTCCCCCGCCATGACTTTGCAGTTGGGGACATGCAGATGCCACTGAGCATTATGGGGGACACGGCCTACCCGCTGATGCCATGGCTAATGAAGCCATACACCGGCCACCTGGACCCAGCAGAGACCAGTTTAACTTCCACCTCAGCTGAGCGAGGATGCAGGTGGAGTGTACCTTTGGCTACCTCAAGACATGGTTCAGGTGCCTCCTCACCCGCCTCAACATGAGGGAGAGCAACATCCCCGAGTTGGTGGCAGCAGGTTGTGTCCTCCACAACATTCTGGAGAGGAAGGGGGAGGCCTTTCTCCCAGGGTGGGGGGCAGAGGCCAGCCACTAGGGGAGACCCTTTGAGCAGCCATGGACAGCTGCCATCCACCAGGCCCATTAAGCCATGGTGCGCATCTGGATGGCCCTAAGGGAGAGTTTCTCTCAAGAACCCCAGTAACTCTACCCAGGGCCTTCCCACTAGCAGCCTCTGTTCCCACCACAACCCCTCCCTTCACCCCTTCCCTGACCTCAGAATAAAGACACCTGTTTGGATTTGAAAGAACAAACTTTGTATTTATCTTTCATTAAAAAATGCTGGGGAAAGGGAGGGGGCTCATAACCTGGAGGGGGGATCAGGGCTGGGAGTGGCATGGGGGGTGGCTTTGTGTCCCACCTCAGGTGCGGGGACCTCATCGAACTTGGGATTGGGTGGGTCCGGGGACCACAGGAGGGTGCTAGGAGGGGGGCTGGAGTGGGGTCAGGGATGGCAGCGGGGGCAGGGAAGGGGGCATGGGCATTGCTTTGGGAGAGGGCATGGGCATTGCTTTGGGAGAGGGCATGGGCATTGCTTAGGGAGGGGGCATGGGCATTGTTTGGGGAGGTAGAAGGAGCATCACATGGAGGGCAGGGGGAGGGGGAATGGGCATAGTAGGGAGGGTAGGAGCAGTGACAGCAGCCGGGTGTGCCATCATTTCCCGCATGATGGCACACGTTATTGCCCTGCCACACGAGCTGGTCCCACATGCAGGTTCGCTAGTCTGCATCTTCCTGGATGGACCTTCTGTACCAGGGTCTGCTGCATGTCACGCAGGATGTCCACATGCTGCTTCATCAGCTCTTCCTGGACCATCGAGTACTTTCGGGTCCCCTGGGGTTGGGCGTCTGGCTCGGGTGGAGTGGTTCGCCCCTCAGTCCCGGCTGTGGAGAACACAAAGGAGAGGTGGTCACTCATCCAGACACTGTTTGGGTATGTCTACACTAGCTCGTTAGTTCGAGCTAGGTAGGCAAATGAGGGCAACCGGAGTTGCAAATGAAGCCCGGGATTTAAATATCCCGGGCTTCATTTGCATCTTCGAGCCGCCATTTTAAATCCCCTTAGTCGAGCTCCGTGCCCGCGTACACGCACACGGAGTAGGTAGTTCAAATTAGAGACCTAATTAGACCTAATTAGTCTAATTAGACTGAATTAGTCTCTAATTTGAACTACCTACTCCGTGCCACGTGTAGCCGCGGGCACGGAGCTCGGACTAAGGGGGATTTAAAAATGGCAGCGCCCGGGAAGATGCAAATGAAGCCCGGGATATTTAAATCCCGGGCTTCATTTGCAACTCCAGTTGCCCTCATTTGCCTACCTAGCTTGAACTAACGAGCTAGTGTAGACATACCCTTCCTGAGGCTGTGCCCTCCTTTGTGAGCAGCGATCAATAGTCCTTGGGCCAGAGGATGGGAGGAAATGTCCCGGGACCAAGGCCATGTGTGGCCTGCACAGCAGGCCCTGTCTGACAAGGGCTCCGAGGTGCCCAGGGTACCATGCTGGCCGCTGTCACACTCCCCCCACACATTAAAAAGCAGGCAAGGGAAGTGTCCGGCCACAGTGGGATCCCATGTGTGGCAGAGGAGCCAGGAGCAGCCTGGCCTTTCCTCGGGCCCACACACACCTGCGCCTTGCAGTGCTGTCTGCAGAAGCAGATTGTGCCTTGCACGTGCAGGCCTTGGTGTGCCGGCTGCACTCCTTGGTGTGTCTGGGGTCGTGCCTGCGTCCTTGTGGCTAGCCTGCTTCTAGCCATGGCAGGTGGTGGGAGGGCATCCCCTCCCCCCTGGGGCCAGATGTATGTGTGGCCTCTCCTGAGCCTGGGAGCAGGACCCTGGGTAGGCTCAGGGGCTGCCTGCTGAGTCCATGTGGCACACAATAATGCTGCATGTGGTTCCACATGCACAGACTGCAGCATGATGTCCAGCCCAAGCAGGCCGAGCGAAGCTCACACCCCTCCCGCTCTGTGCCCGCCTTCCCCCGCCCTGTGTGTGTGACAAACTGAGAGCACTCACCTGAAGATCCCTTTCCAGCATCAGATGATGCCTGGGACACATCCTGGCTCACGGCAACTGACTCCAGGGACAGCGTCACTGTGGCCATGTTGTCCTCCTTCTGCCCCTGCTGTCCCTTGTCTTCCTCCTCCTCCCTGACCTCCGGCCAGACGAGGATGGGTATCTCCAGACCAGAATCCACCTAGACGGGTGGAAAAATGGCTTCCCCACCCCCCAGGATCTGATGGAGCTCCTGGTTTTAAGGGCAAGTGTGGGGTTCCGCCCCGAAGTGCGAGCTGTGTTCTCTGGCCCTCACATATTCCTGGGAGAGCTCCTTCACCTTACTCCAGATATGTTCTAACATCCAGGGTGGGTGTCCCCACTCCACCAGAGACTCGGCCAACCAGCCATACATTTCTGCATTGCGAGGTTTAGAGCGGAGATCCTGTAGTGTCTCCTCACCCCACAGCTTGAGGAAGGACAGGATCTCTGCTACAGACCATGAGGGTGTCTGCCACTTGGTACCCCTTGGTGGGTCCTGGGAGCCCTGGTGCTGCTCCCTGCGAGGGCCAGGGGGGCATCAGGGGGTTTGGGGCTATGCCATGGGTGAGCAAGTCTGTGGTAGGGAGAGCTGCATGGTCCGGGTGCTGCTCCAGGGCCAGCTTCCTGCCACAAGGTTTGTCCAGGATACCTGCAGCTTTAAGAGGGTCCAGGAGACAGGAACTATAGAGTTGTGATTACTTTGGACGGAGTGGCCACCAGGGCACCTCTGTTATTTCCTGGAGGCCTCTTCTTTCGAAAAAACCCTCTTCCCCATCCACACACATCTTTTTCTGAAAGAGCTCTTTCGGAAAATGTGTTCTTCCTCGTAGAAAGAGGTTTACCGCTGTTGGAAAACCCCCTCTGTTCTTTCAATTTTTTTTGAAAGAATGCGATTGCAGTCTGTTCGTAATTTAATTTTTTTTGGAAAAAACTGTGCAGTGTAGACATACCCTGACTGGTACTAACTTTTGATGTTTCAGGATTAATGATTAATTGAGTAGTTCCTTCAACAAGAGAGGATTTATGTATACCCAGAAAGAACTACTCCTGTCTCATATCACCAGTCGTAGAGTAAAATCCTGGCCCCACTGAAGTCTATGGCAAAACATCCATTAACTTCAGCAGGGCCAAGATTTCCCACATGAGAGCTATCTGCTATATATTTGAGAGAGTTTGCTTGTCAGTGAGCAAGCAAACAAGTCTGTCTGTCTATCTGTTTGTTCAAGAACTCCTCCTAAATGGCAAGAGCTAGGACCACCACAGTGGTATGCAGCTTCCTCTTATCATAACTTAAAACAAGATAAAGGTTTTGTTGTGCAGGAGGGGAGGAGACTGAATCTCCCCTGCCCCCATGGGTATGAAGACCTACCCAGGTCACTATTGTGGTTTCCCTATACACAGATAAGTGTGACATACCTCTGTCCTTTGCTGCCATTTCTCTGGATCTCTTTCTACCCAGACCTATTATTTCTAGCCCAACTCAGAGCCAGCATCCTCTGACTCGTCTCCCTCTGTAGTCACAGTGTAAGTTCAGCCAGCGATAAACTCTGGCCACTAGGGTTGCCAGGTGTCCAGTTTTGAACCAGACAGTCCAGTATTTGAGCTTTCTGTTTGGGAAACAAATTGAGAAAATATAAATGAGAAAATATAAATGTCCGGTATTTTCTAAATAAGATGTAATGTAGATTGTGATGTAATGTCAAGCGTGTCCCGTATTTTTGTTGAAACCATCTGGCAGCCCTGGGCTACGTCTAGACTGCATCCCTCTGTTGATAGAAAGATGTAGATTAGGCACATCAAAATTGCTAATGAAGCCCATTAAATATTTAAATATCCCAGGCCTCATTAACATAAACATGGAGGGCTTTTTTTTGGAAATGGAGTTTAGATGCGGATCTGTCAAAAATAAAGCCTTTTTCGACAAATCCTGTAAACCTCATTTTTTGAGGAATACAGGATCTGTCGAAAAAGGCTTTATTTTCGACAGATCTGCGTCTAGACTTCCGTTTTTTTAGAAAAAAACGCCATTTCAAAAAAAGCGGCAGCCATGTTTATGCTAATGAGGCATGGGATATTTAAATCCTGGTTTCATTAGCAATTTCGACGTGCTTGATTTGCATCCCCTCTGTCAACAGAGGGATGCAGTCTAGATGTAGCCCTACTGGCCACATTTAAGACTCCTGTGACCAGAGATCGTTGCCTTTCTTCCCTTCTCTGGTGCAAGCCTGCTAAGGCCAGGCAGCACCTTTTCTCTGGGCCAGAAAGGCCCTTATTGGTTGTTGCTAACTACTCTAGTTCTTGAGGGACCATGTCTGTCTAGCTTCCAAAATGTCTGCCCAGGGAATCCTTTGTAGGCAACCTTGGAGCATTCACTTTGCTACTTCTTGGGCTGAGAGGTAGTAGGATTGTGAGGCTGCCAGCCGTGAGCTGCAGAGGCTGAATACACCCAGTCATAGGAAGCTGTGTACCCAACTTCCCATTTGTGCCTTTCAAAACCTATGTCCTGTAATTTACTATTAGTGACATCAGGCTGAAATCTAACAATGCCTGAAATTAAGCCTGGGGAACAGTGTAGGGGGAACCTTTACACACTTGTGCAAAATGCATGAAAATGTTGCTGAATCCTGGTCATGCATGTGCCACCTGAAACACATGCACATAAGCTAAGATTGCTCAGTTAAATAATTGTTACAATTTATTTTAATAACATCTTCTGTGATTAAGTCTTCTCAAGGAAAGCCTCTAACAGCAGAAATTCCCTAGCAATTATGTCAGGGACAAAAGTGTTGCAGTAGGTGGGGGAAAAAAATCTATAGCATCTTGAAAATCCTGCCTTTATGTTAATCAACGTAGGAAGCCATGCTTTGTTGAATGAACTTTTAGTTGATTCCCATATGAATATCTCACACCATGCTTATAAAACAGCAGCAATAATAAGCAAGTGATTCCATCCCACGGGCTTTTTTAATGTTTGTTTATTTTGTGTGGATGCACGCATGGAAGCATGGTTAAGCTTTGCACAATTTTCAGTCTCACAAAAATCTTTATTTATAAAGCCAAATGTTAGCTTATAATCAGCTGCTGTCTGGAAATAAATGCATTCACACACTCAGAAAGCAAAGGCAAAGGAATGATGAAAAATAGAAAATGGATTTTTATATTATTCAAGGGCTGCAAATAAAAATATAGTTGGTTTTGTCTATAAAATGCATCCATAAAGTGCCTTGCTTTGGTACACACAGGTGGTATGGGAGGAGTAGGTGAGACTCAAAGAACCTACGGACCCCTGCCTAACTCATGCAATAGATAATCACAACAGCAGCCCCAGGAGCAAGGAGTGCTCAATTCTTTCTCACTTTTGAAATGTCTGAGGAATATTGTGGAGATGAAGTGCGGGCTTTGGTCTCCTATAGCATTATGCAGCCTGGGAGAGGTGGGGTATATCTCAGTGATGTGTAAAGCATTCATTGTGGTACATAATCTTGCATTGCACATTCATTAGTAATTTCTTGGCTTTTACATGGAGAACATTTTTGGGGGGGGGGGGGGAAGAGAAGAAAATGTCAGCCATCTGGACAGTTTTGCACAAGCACTGAAAAAAAACACACATACAATTTGGGGAGAAAGGACTTTTCAGATTCAAAATGGATATTCAGTCATTTTAAAGTTTGCCCAATACTGTTACCAAAGAACGCATTAGAAAGTTTCTGCTTCTGTTGATTACAGTGGGATGTCAGACTCATGTCATTCTAATGTCAGGGGAAACAAATAAATGTGCTGCCAGCTTGCTCTGAGAAACAGAGGTGTTAGTTAAACAAACCAAACATGCAGAATTAACCCTGTTCTAGAGGTATAATTTGGTATGCACGGTGAAGAGGCTGCAATACAAACAAAGGCTGCTGACATTGGAATTTGACAACTGCCTGTCAAAAAGTCCATGCAAAGTCAAAACTACCAAAACTACCAGAGGGTTTTATGTCCCTCTAGGGTCTCGTATTTTAATTTTTTATATATATTTGTATTGTGTTTAAACTTTTTTTGTAAGCCGCCTCGAATATTTTAAATAGAGAGGAGGGGTAAAAATATTTAAATAAGTAAATAAATAAATAAATAAATGACTATGACCTGGGGGTGTATTTAAGACACATTGAGTATCAGCTATGTTTGGCTGGGAAAGTCAGTCTGTGGAAGGCCCTCTTTGCAACTACAGAAAGCCACAGGTGCAAGCTGATTTAAAGAGGCTTCCTCTGGAGAGGAATAAACGTAATATTACACAGGATGTCATTAGCAATTCAGATGATAGCACAAAATGCCTAATTTATTCAGAAAGTGACATTTTATTTTCTGTAGCTATGAAATTTGAGTTTTTACAGGAGGACATAGCAATAAAAAAACTGTAGCCAAGAAGAGGTGTAAGCAGCTCCCATTGCAGTCTTCTTTCAACAGGCCACTTTCTTTGTTCATGAAGGATTTCACAAATTAAACAGAGATGGGTTTGAGAATCTGAGAAAAATCCTTTGTAATTCACTCTTCATATTATATTTCCCTTTTGCTCTCTCTCTCATGAATCATGCTATTAACAGTGGGAGTATATAGGCTATTTGTCCATCATACTTTTATCCCTTTTCAGACAGTTGGCAATACATGATTCTTCAGAGGTAGGCTATCTCCTGGAGCAGTCCTGTACATCAAGAAAGCACTCCTTCCTGATCTCTGTATTAATTAATTTATAGCCATCCTGAAGCATAATAGTTGAATATCACTATCTCTGCAAGTACAATATTTAAAAAAAATTAAATCAGGCTGCTGGTCCATGGCAAAGGGACTCATGAGTCATGGTGGCCCCTCAGGGGTAGGTGAGGTATTGCAAGGTTTTTCTCCCTTACCATTCTTTCTACTACCCAGCTTCCAGG
This sequence comes from Rafetus swinhoei, assembly GCA_019425775.1. Classification (NCBI taxonomy): domain Eukaryota; kingdom Metazoa; phylum Chordata; order Testudines; family Trionychidae; genus Rafetus; species Rafetus swinhoei. The sequence continues at coordinate 33,124,371 of CM033428.1, read as the reverse complement.
GACACTAGTGGTCTTTAAATGAAAAAAACAACAACAACATAGGAATATGGCCAGGTCATGCTTAAGTCTTGTCCCTTTTGGAGTAATTTAGATTCCAGTTCATAAAAGTCAGGGAAAATCTGGCATCTAGCAGTCTCTATACCAAACCCTCAGCCTCCACTTGGGGCTCATTGTTCCTGTCTTCCTTCATCCCAGAAGCCTGGTCTGCTCCCTTTGATCTGGGAGAGAGATACAGAAGCCAGACTCACTCTATTCTCCGGGTTCTCACAAAGGAAACCTGCTTTAGGCTACTAAGATTGTTCCTTCAAACCCTATTCTTTCCCCTGTGCTGCTCCTACTTTATCCTGCTTGTCAGTGTCTTTCCAAGGTCTTTGAACTCTTCTGTTTCCCATGTGGATTTTCCCATCTCACAGCTTCTTTCCCCTGAATAGTGAAAAGCCTTTGCAACACCACTCTCAGTCTCTCCAGCATTAGCTGTGCTATATTTCAAACAGTCATTCTGGTCACCTTCAGCACTCCTCCTGGAGCTGGGGTTGTGGTTTAGTCAGTCCCTCAATCTCTCTGCTCAAGGCAGAGGTATGTCTCCCAGCTGTCCTCTGTTGGGCTGGGCTAGAAACTTAAGTCAACTATAGGGCCTTAGTCTCCTGCTCCTTCAACTGTCTTCTTTTCCCCAATTAATCCCCAGGTTCAAAGGTCTTAGCAAACTCGCCTTCTATTACGGGTGTCTCCTTCTCAGTAGCTACTGGAAAGAGGTCTATCCACCTTCCAGGGCTGGGCCATTGGGCTTCTCCCTTTCAAGGCTCCTCCTCTAAGATCGGCATGCCTCGCTGGTGTGGCAGGGTGAACCCTAAGTTCTTTAAACTCTCCTTTTTTGGTGTAGGGTTTGTTTCCATGCCCCCCTCTCACATTGTTAGAAAAGTTTGACAAACTGAAATCAAAGCATTTTATGAAATTTTACCAATTTTGCTGAAATTTTGTTTTGAAGGAGAGAGAGGGAAAACTTCCAATGTCAAAATGTTCCATTTTACAAAAGAACAGTCACACGGGGTCAGAATTCTTTTGTCCATCTAGCCTCATATCCTGTCTTCTGAGAGTGGCCAATGCCAGCTGCTTCAGAGGGAATAAACAGAACAGGCACTCATCAAGTGATTCATCCTCTCTTGTCCACTCCCAAGTCTGGCAGTCAGAGGCTAAGAACTCCCAGACCAAGGAGTTGTATCCTTGACCATCTTGACTATTTTCCATGAGCTTATCTAATTATTTTGAACCGTTTAGTTTTGGCCTTAAAATATTCCCTGGCAATGAATTCCACTGGTTGGTTATGTGTTGTGCGAAGAAATGTTTCCTTTGGTTTGTTTTAAATATGCTGCCTCTTAATTTCTTTGGGTGACCCCTGGTTTTGTGTTATGCGGGGGAGTAAATACTACTATTATTCTTTTCCAAGATGAAAAGTCCCAGTCTTATAAACATTTCCTCATATGGAATCTACTACTACTACTATTAAACCCTTGTAGTGGTAGTAGATTCCATATGAGGAAATGTTTATAAGACTAGGACTTTTCAGCTTGGAAAAGAACAATGATATGGAATCTACCCTTAATCATTTTGTTGCCCTTCTCTGTACCTTTTCCAAGTCTAATATCTTTTTTCAGACGGGGCAATCAGAACTGTATGAAATATTCAAGGTGTGAATGCTCTATGGATTTATATAGTGGCATTGTGATATAGTTTTTCTTATTATTTATCACTTTCCTAATGGTTCGTTTTGATATTTTTGGATTGAAAAGTTTGGAATTTTCCCTTTAAACAGATATAGCATTTTTATTCTATTTTTTAAAATTCACAGTATGAATACAAAACATTGACATTGAAATGAGATGTTATGCTTTCATTGACATGAAACATTTTGACTGAGAGGAGACAAATGCGGGTGGTGAATTTCCTGAGAAATTTAAATTTTTCAATGTTTGTTCTAAACTGGAACAGAAACAAATTTTGAAATCTCAGAATTCTTTTGGGAAATGGAATTTCTGTATGCATCACAGAGCAAAATTCTCTTCGTACTAGATAGAGGAGCAAACCTTATTGTTCCTCTGAATGGTTCAGAAAAGGGCTAGACATCACAGAGCACATGGTTTTAGGAAAATGTGGGAGACGTGTATTGAGGTTATCTTGCCAGGTGTAACTAAAGATGGTAGTGGCCAGACTGAGGCTATGGTGTCGAAGGTTGCACGAGTCAGAGCCGCTGGTTCAGGGCAATTTATGACACAGACACCAAGTGCATGCTTATATGCTGGCTGGGTGTATCAGGACAAGGGAACTACAGAAGCAGAGCATTTTAAGGAACTCAGGCTTACAGGCAAGTGATAGGAGTGGATGGGGCCCCTGAATGTAACAGTAGGTGCTCTTCTGGTTGAAAGACTTCTCAGAGAAGCAATTGATCATTCACTGTCAGACTAGGAGGATGTATATAGAGGGGTCTTTCAGGATTCTATTCAGCATCTGGTACTAGTCAATATTTTAATTAATGACTGAAATAATGGAGTGGAGAATACATTTATTAAATTTGTGGATGGCAAACAGTTGAGAGGGGTTGCAAGTCATTTGGAGGACAGCGTGAAAGTTCAGAAGGATCTTGAGAAATTGGAGAATTACTTTGGTTTCAACAAGATAAAATTAAATAAAGACAAGTACAAAAGTACTTCACTTAGGAAGGAACAATCAAATGCACAACTACGAAATGGTGAACAACTGGCTAGGTGCTAGTACTGCTGAAAAGGATCTTAGAGTCATAGTGGATCACAAATTAAAAATGAATCAATGATGGCCTGCAATTGCAAAACCAGCTAATATCATTTTGGAGTATATTAGCAGAAGGAATATTTTATGTAAGACACCGAAAAGAATTGTCTTGTTCTACTTGGCACTGATGAGTCCTCAGATAAATTCCTGTGTCCAAGTCTGGGCACCACAATTTAGCAAAGATGGGCAGAAGCTGGAAAGTGTCCAGAGGACAGAAATATAAATGATCAAAGGCTTAGAAACACTGACCTATGAGAAATTTTTTTAAAAAAACCTGGGTGTGTTTTGTTTTGAGAAAAAAAGTAGGAAACCTAGTAATTGTCATCAGATATGTTAAGGGATGTTATAAAGAGAACTGTGATCAACTCTTATCTTATCACTAATGAGTATGGAGAAGTAGTAATGGGCTTAATTAGGGATGTAATAGTACAGCCGATTAACCAATTAACCGATAAGCAAAAGCTTATAGGTTAATGCTATAGACTACACACATTTCCCCCCCACCCATTGCCAGTAAATTTTTTAGCAGGCTGGCTAGTAGCTCAGCTCAGACACGGCTTGCACTGGGTCCTGGACCTACCCCTGTTGTGGATCTGCATTTAAAGTGTATTAGGAGCCAGGAGGGCAGGCAGCCTGCCTCAGTTCCAGCTCATGCCGGGTTCGGGAGCTCAGACCTCTTCCCCCTGGACAGGGGCTGCCCGGGGACTATAGAATAGTCGACTAACTGATATGAATTCATGAGGTTAATTGACTATTCAATTAACCGATATTTAACATCCCTAGGCTTAATATGTAAAAAGTGAGATTTAGTTTAGATATTGCAGGGAGGGGAGATTTCTAACTGCAGGGGCTATCAGCATTGGAAGGAAGGCTTTTAAAAACAGGTTGGATGAACAGCTGCCAGGGATTGTCTAGGTCTAGGTATAGTTGGTCCTACCAGCACAAGACTTAATGAATTCATGAGGTCCTTTCCAGTCCAACATTTCCATGCTTCTATGTAACTACCTATTTGGACAAACCAAGTCATTATGAAGCTAGGAGGCATTGCTCAAACTGGACATGTTACATTGGGTAAGTTACCTGGCCAACCAACTAGCTAATATTCTAGCCATTGTAATTAAGGGGTGAGGGTGAGGGTGTGGGGAAGGGACAATGAAATGTGTAAATGACTCATGAAGTCTGCTTGCTTGGTTTGTTGGTGGAGAGGGATATATGAGTGGAGCACCAGCCTTTGTATTTATTTATCTCTTGAAGCCTGTGTAGAAGTAAAAGCCTATGACTGTTTTTTGTATAACATAGTGCCTTGCAAACCCCAAACACTGTCCACTCATAATAAATAGAGTGTCCCAAAGATCTTATAGTCTAAGTATATGACAACAGCCAACGGATCCATTTTTAAGCTTCAGTAGGAAATTAAAACTAATAGTCCACCTGTTCTGCATATTGTTAAGAGACCATGATTTTTGTGACATTCAACCCCATGTTAACTCATGAAAGGAGCCAAGAGCACTTAGAAACAGTGTGGGATGCCACTCTGCAGTGATGAGAGCTCGGATTCAGTACCTGAAAATTCCTTGTATTGCGGTGGTAGTGGTTAGAACAATACATTCTGTTAAATGATCCATGAGTCAAATTTTCTGCTTTGTTCATCTTGGGAGTGCCCTTGAATGATCATCTTTCCGGTGCAGAAACAGACTAAGAATATGATTATAACTATGCAAGTTAGGTCTCAGGCTTAAGAGAAATATGCAGTGAACGATTAGTATGCTTGTAAGAAAATATCCCTAACATTTATTTTAAAATACACCAACAAATCTATGTGTGGGATATTTATTTAACAAATAGATTGTGGGAAAACAACGAGGTGGGGGATTTTTAAAAAAATGACAAAACTAGTAGTTGATTAATCAAATGCTTGAACAGGAAGGTGCTGTGTGGCTCAAAAGCATGCTTGCCAGTACAGTTCACCTTTTGCAGAATACCTCCTGGATCCAGGTACTGCTTGGGACATGTATTTGGTAAGATCTAAAATGTAGCACAGGGTTATGGTTACCATGCAAAAATTGTTAATGATACTTCACCCCAATATTTTTATGGAAAGATGGTTTTGAATATGAATATCCATAGCTCACATATGCTTTATGCAAATTAGGTCAAATAACCTATCATTCAAGAGCAGGTGATCCCCTGGATGTGTATAGCCTTGTGTGTGCATGTATCATTCTTATATATGAAGCTGGAAATTTGAAGTGTAAATTTGCTTTTTAATCTAGAATTTTGAGTGAAAGCTATTAGTGGTATTCAAGCAATTTGGTGCTCAAGGCAATGATCAGTAAATGGTTTTGTTTCCCCTGGAAGCCCAAACTGTGATTGGTCTTACAAAAACATGTGATTGGTCTTACAAAAACCTGGTGCTGGAATCCATCTTGAATCTGTTATTTTTCCATGAGGATAGGGAGAGTTATACAAAGGATTCCCATCCAGGGGAAATTCTATTTAAGGAATGGAAAATAGTCAGTGTTCATCTTCTGCTGGCTTTTGAAATTTACCTCCCAACTCTAGGAGAATACACAAGGAGCAATTAGACCCAGATCAGCTCTGACTGAAGGATTAGAAATAAGGATGAGGGTGAGAACAACATTTTTAACAATTGCTCTTAGTGTATTAGGCTTATCTGGCCTGTTTTGTTTATTTTAGATTAGTAACTTGCTTTGATATATTTTAAATTGCAATCACCGAAATCCTACTTTTTATACTTAATAAAAACATTTTTGTTTATTATCAAACCCAGGGTAAATAATTGTTACCTGGGGAGGAGCGATAGCTGTGCATATCTCTCTTTCATTGTCGAAGGAGGTGAACTTTATAAGCTTGCTCTGTGTAAAACTTTTATACAGAATAGGATAGATTTATTTGGGGGTTTGGTCTCTTTTGAGGGCTGTGCTGTAAAGTCCCTATAACTGAGCCCTCCTAGAGCTGAACTGGTTCAGCGTTTGGGGGGCTGTAACCCTAACTCTGTGCCTTTTCTGGGGGAGTGCAGAGCTTCTGTCCCAGTAGGACGGGGTGGTGGGGCACCCCAGAGGGCAGGTAGGTGGGCTCAGTGGTAAGATCAGCACACCGGGTGACAGCCTTAAGGGGATCTCTGTGATCATAATTATAAATCCGGTTTTTCAGAAGTACTCATTTAAAAGTTCTCTACACTTTCAGTAAACACTTTGGTTTTGATGCAACGTAAAGGGGATAGGACTCTAGATTTTCTTCCTAGGTATTTCATGCTAATGATTTTCTACTTCTATAGAGAGGAGAGAATTTTAAAGGTGCCTGATTCCCACTGAATTTTAGCTAACCAGGGGGTACTTAACTGATTTCAAGTAGACTTAAAACATTATCACTATAAGCAGAATGATGGGAGACAGGAAGGAAGGAGGAGTACACATGTATATCCATAGATCTCTGTTAAGTCTCCTAGAGATGTAAATTTACCCAGGAAGTTCTTACTGCAGGCACTGGGCCAAATATTTGCTTACATATATATAAGTGCAGCACCATTGACTGCTCCATTGACACCAGCAAAGGCTTCAGCCCACTTTTTTGACAGGCATGGAGAAAAATAATATTGAAACACTTGAGCTTCAAGGGTAATGATGTCATCTGAAGTGAACAACAATAATTATGTCAAGAGTGGCTTACCATTCAAATACATATAAAGCATGAACTTGTTCTCGTCCAGATTGACTCATTCAGTTTCTATCCCTCTGTAATAATCCACTGTAAAGAAGTTCAGAATCAATACTAACAAAACTGGTGTCTTTGTGGTATCAGTTTCAGTTCTGCTGAAAGACTATTATATCTTAATGTTCCTGGACACAAAATCTAACATGATTAGACAGATGCTGGAGAAATTGTTTTCTTTATTTACTTACTGCTATTAGTGTTGTGAAGGTGACAAAAAACTGGAACAGTATCCAGGAGAGCTGTGTAGTAGGTAATCTTTCTATGATTTTTGCTACGAATGCCATTTATTATTGGTTCAGAGTATATAAACCAGCCAAGATCATTTAACAAACTATTTCAGACATTTTAAGCCAAAGTAAAACTGAGATTTCTGTAGGGGCTTTCACTAAAATAAATAGTACTTGAAACTAGCAATTACATGAGGTTTTTTTATATTGTGGTAGAGCACTATGGATCTTTGCATTAATAAAAACAAATTGTCAAGACATATGTCAAAATCAAAACTTAACCAGTATCCTTATTATCCAATTGTGATAGTGTAAAAACAGGCAACTATCAGTGTTAAAAAAATGCTTTCCACATTTAAACAAATAAAAAATTGTATCATCTGCATACTTTTTTTTCTGTTTGATTTTGTTATTTTATATTTTATAGTAGTCAAAATAATGTGATTCACTTCTACAATGTTTTGTATGACTGCAGTAAAGATGACTCAGATGAGTAATTTATCTATCTGACTAGCAGGAACAAGAGGAGAACAGACATTGATTTTTTTTATAAGAAAATCATAGAAATCTCCTAGGATCTTTTAATTAGCATAATAAAGAGTTACAGGAAATAGCTGGGATATCAGAATGATTTTTAAAATCATTGGAATAGAAACAAGTAGCACATTTAATCCAGTTTCATGGAAAAATAATTTATTAATACTTTTAATAGGGCCCCCTTCCTTTGCTTGCAAGCCAAATTCAAGTAAAAAGGGCTTTTGCTTATGGGGATAAGAGGAGCACTGAAAAGACAATGCCTTCACCTTCCCATGTGAAAAGCAAGCTTTGGAGCCTGGTCTACACTAGGAGTTTAGATTGAATTAAGCCACATAACATCAATTTTCTAAACAATGCTTCCATACTACCAAGTCTGTTGCATCCACCTTATGGGCCACTGAAATCAATGTTGATTTCACAAGGTGTAACGCTATTCCAATCTTGCGTGGTTGAACGTACAGTAGTGTAACCCAATGTGGAGAAAGTCACGGTTCTTGGCATTTGGGAGGCATCCCACAGTGCCCTGCTCTGACTGCTCTGGCCAGAATTTGAGCCTCTACTCATCTCAAGTTGAACAGGAAAAGCTATGGAAAATTTGAATTTCATTTCCTGTGTGGCCAGCATTGTGAGCATGTCTTGGAGTGAGCAGCACATCGTGGCACATGTGAACATAGCTTCCAGACATTTGAATTCTGCAATGATTTCTAATACTTGCACTCCCATGGGTTCCAGTTCCCAGGGGCTCAGAAGAGCGCCAGCACGGAATGTCCGGGAGATGTACACATGTATATCCATAGATCTCTCCTAGAGATTTAAGTTCCCCCAGGAAGTTCTTACTGCAGGCACTGGGCCAAATACTTGCTTATATAAATGAATGTAGCACCATTGACTGCACCATTTACACCAGCAAAGGACTCAGCCCACAACCACTTACCAGGCATATCCTGTTCTGCTTCTTGCTTGCTGAAGAGCTACTCTGGAGTAGTGAACAGTTCCTGGCGGCCTGCACCATTGGGCAACCCCACCTCAAGTTCCACATCATTGTCTTACTCCACCTACAGACATGCATCTGACGAAGTGGGTCTTTGCCCACGAAAGCTTACGCTCCAGCACTTTGGTTAGTCTATAAGGTGCCACAGGACTCCTCGACGCTTTTGCAGATTCAGACTAACACGGCTACCCCTCTGATACTTTACTCCACCTATTCATCAATGACTTTGTCCTTTGGGTTTAGGTCCTCTTTCTGCTGCCTCCAGGCCTGCACAAGTATCCAAGGGTCTCTTGGTAGTGGAGGTGGGGGGGCAAGCCCCTTATAGAACTATCCAACTCCTTAAAGAACTGGCAGGTCTTAGGTGCAGCATTGAAGTGGTCATCTGCTTCCCTCATCTTATGGTACAACTGCCTCAGCTCCTTTATCTTCACTGGGCACTGCAGTGTGTTCCAGTCATAGTCCTTTTCACACAAGTCTTGAGAAATCTGCCCCTGGGTATCAAAATTCCTACAACTCAAGCACAGGTGGGACCGTACAATCTCTTCTCCCCATATACTGAGCAAATCCACCAGCTCTGCAGTGGTCCAAGCAGCAGAGCATTAGCTGTGATACCTCACAAGATGCAGTAAGACCTCTATATGCTAAGACAACCAGAAATGGAATTTAAAATGTTTCTGGGGCTTCTAAGAGCGAGGGGCGGATGGTTATTTACCTAGCTGCAGGACAATGGACTTCAAACTGCTGGCCAGAGCAGTCAGGATGGGCATTTTGGTCTTCTTATAAGAATAAATACAAGCAGGGTGTATATACTGGCACTTTATTGACAAATATTTTCCTCAAAAATCTTTATGTCTCTAATCAGGCTGGTTTTGTTTTGCCATCTAAACAGGGCATTTTTACTGCCAAAAGTTGCATGCTAGTGTGTATGCATTCATTGTTTTGTCAACAAAACACTGTAGGGTAGACAAGGCCCAACATAAATGGGGTTTGGAAGTTCAAGTAAGGGAAAAATGACTAAAACTCCTACTGAATATGCGTTAGGCATAATGGAGTCAGTGTAACACACAATAAAAGCTGTATCCTGTCCTGTGTTCATGACTTCTGATGGTGATAATGACAGCTATAGGTTAACACTTCAGGTTTTTCTGCAAGGGAAGATGTGAGCATATGGATGCTTAGACGCTCATTCTGCGTTACCACTATATACCTTGCTACGCTGGTGTGTTTGTAACTTTGCTTATTGTGTTAATAAAACTATTACAAATAGATAAAGATTTTCCTAAGTGTGAAGGTTGCAGCTCTACATGCTGGGATTCCCAACTGAACAGTAATTGTAATTATACTGAGCCTGATCAAGATACAAGCACCTATGAAACCTCAGTGTTTATTTTGAATTGTTAAATCATCACTATACAAAATCAATAGATCAGGCAACATTCCCCACTGAAAAATACAGATTTGGGCCTTCCAAAATATTTGTGTCTCCTGCATGTGTCCTCTTTGTACTCCTCCTGAAATATTTTTCTCTTGAGACATCACAAAACAATTTTCCTCCTCTCTTCTTCCTATTTTCAATTTGTCCACCAAGCTGAAAAAAATGACAATTCACACAACTTTAACCTTTAACTTCTAGCAGGACCATAACTGATCCATATCAAATCCATGTCAAATGAGTAGCATGGACATTTGTAACTAGACACATAAAAATAATTGCAGATCCGTAGAGGACTCCCAAATCTACTCCAATTCATCAGCCTTTATTGTCCAAACAGAACCATATTTGATTCATCTCTAATGTTACCAAGCCAACTGATTAATTCAAAAACAGCTGGTGCTTCCATGCTTTTCCATTTCTTTTCAATGATCATATGTCCCAGCGAGAGAAATGAGTTAGCCATTTTTCTAGAGTGATTAAATCTCTCTCTCTCTCTCTCAAATCATAAACAATATTTTGGGGTTGAAAATGGTGTTTACATCACTGCTGGTAAAACTTCTTTACTGGAGAACTTGAACTGAGTAATTTTCTGGAACTGATGCAACTACACTGTATGGTTTTGGTCAAGATCCACTTGTTGACTCTGACTTTGTGATGGAAAGACTTCCACCATTCACCTTCAGCCTCCTGCTAATAGGTCAGAGATGTAGCATTGCCTGGCTAGAAAAAGGAGCAGATTTTGCTCATTTATTTGGAGCAGAGCCATTATTTTATCCATGTTTGCACAGCATATTGCAGAAGAGGGTCCTTGTCCACGTGTAGGTGTCATCAGACAATCTCCCAATCTGCTTTTATCCATTATGTCCAAAGTCTTTACCTTGCTCATTTCCCTTTCCTTTGTTCTATTGCTCTTAATCCAATATAAGCAAAAGAAAATAAATTGTAACGTGCTTTACTTCCTAAATATGAATCCATTAAGATTTGTTAATTGCAAGTGTTTGGAGTGTGATCCTCCATTTGCTTAAATTGGGATACAATGTCTGTGAAGACTACACAACTCTAAGTTTTTGGGGCTCACGAAGACCAATAAGGGGCTCTGTCACCACATGCCTTGTAACTTTGGGGGTCTTAATGCTATGCTGCTACAATTCAGTGCTTTCTCACCAGTTCCCAGCCTACAAACATAAGGTCTCACACTGGCTTCCACCAACCTAAGTACTTCTTGCAGAGTGACATCAGTAAACTCTTCTGGTCTAAAGTCCCCCAAATCCACTTCCTGTTGTTCTTAACTATCAGACAATCAGACAGTTCTCCTGTAGATCACCATCCCCCAGTGGTGTGAAATCTGCCCCTAATTATCTGTTCACTTTGGTGCACAAACTCCATATGGTTTTCACAACAGAGAGCTGCTTCAGATCAAAATAAACACAGATTATTCAATAGAAAAATCCTGGATTGGAAGGTGAAATGGTAAGAACAAGCAAACACATACAAATTACAAAGTAAATAAACACAAAGCCCCAATTCCAGGCTTTATGCTTCTAAATGTGCTAAATTCCCTTTTCTAATACAAAGTTACATATTGCCTCTGAAGAGTTTCCCAGCATGCCCTCTTCAAGGGGATCCAATTCATGGGCAGCACCCCACTAAGATGTCAGCTGTCAGTTTCTGGATAGCTTTCACTTCAGATCCCTTCCCTTTTAAACACTGGTTGTGTAGCCATGTAGCTAAAATGTAGTATTCTAGTGTTTGTATAAAGATAGAATAATAAGCTTTATGCAACATAATGTGCATCAGTGTGCTCTGCTAGTCACCCTTTCTGTCTAGTAGGAAGGAACAGCCTAGTGCCATTGGTAAAGTTGCTTCTAGTAGGCTGTCTAAAGGCAATGAGATCTTTGAGTGCAAAGTACCTCTGGAAATCAGGGTATTATATCATTAAGCTCCATCTACATGCCTTGCTTTAAGTACCTGCATTTCAAAACTGAGACTATAGTATCTGTGAGTCAGATCTTGCTCACATAATTTTCAAGAATCAGCGAGGTAGCTGTGTTAGTCTTTATCTACAAAAACAAGGAGTCCTGGGGCACCTTAAAGATTCACAGATTTATTTGGACATAAGCTTGCAAATGAATTGCAGCTCTCAGTTGCAATCATGACACTATTAATCTGGGTTTGAATAGGCACTGGGAGTGGCTGGCTCATTACATAAGAAACATTCCTTCTCTTGGTATACACACTTCCTCATCAACCGACACTTTGGAGAGTGGGCCACATCCACCTTGAATAAATTGGTCTAGTTAGTATTGGTCTTTTCACGTGATAGTATATTTATGCCTACCTCTGTAGTTTCCACTCCAATGCATCTGACGAACTGAGTCTTTGCCCATAAAAGCTTATGTCCAAATAAATCTGTTCATTTTTAAGGTGCCACGGGACGCCTCGTAATTTTCAAGAATAAGTCAAGTAACTACAATCAACAAGCAAAATATAGCTTTCTAGCAGCAAGGACACTTGCATAATTTATTATTATTTATTATTAAGTATGGCAACCACTTATAAAGTATACATAAACTGCAAAATGAGACAAGTTATATAGCCCACATAAAACTTTTGTATGTATTGAGTTGTAATCAACTTCTCAGTTATACTGGTGAAAGAAGAATAACAGTATTTCCCACATGGATAGAAACAAGGATAATGCACTTTCAATGTCTATTTTGGAGGGCTCTTTTGTAGGTCATAGTCCCCATTTTAGTACTCAGCAGATAGGACTTATCAAAGAACTACAGGGTTTATATTCATTGTTAGGCTTTCAGTAGTAACTGAATTTCTGATGGTAACATGGGAGAACTGAACCCATGTCAGCATCTCATCCTCGGTGAAGCAAATTCAATATCATAACAAAGTTTGTTTAGATTTATTTTGCCACCTGCTCTTGAAGGGTATAACCCTGATTAAATATGAGATATGCTTTTCTGGTTTCACATTGCTTACTTTGGATTCTCTCCTGATCCCTAATGTCTTTAATAATTCAACAATAACTATCAAAGCATGGGGCATTTCTTGAATATTAATGACCAGCTGGGAGATTTGATGGCTCAAGGCAAAGCAGGGAGCCATTAACCTCAGCTGGTCGTTAATTCCCTATGAACAACTTTGGGTGTGGGACATTTCGCTAATTGCAACTAATTTTAAATTTGAAAGAAAAAATATTTTCTGTTTCTCTTGCAACATCATTCAGAACACCATTGCTCCTGAGCCTGTAGATTTTAGATGCTTCACATGGGGCACAGCAGTCAGTCTGGCTCCTTTGTTTCTTCTACAAGAATCAAGAAGGGACTAAAGACACAGTCCTGCAAACCCCTGTGTAAGTAGTCCTAATTCACACAATTAGTTCCATTGCCTTTCAAAGGGATTATTCACGTGAAGAAATGCTAATATTCAATACACATATAGCTTTTCAGCTTTAAGCTGTTGTGCTATATTGTTTCCTCCACAACAGCCAATGTTTAAAAAATTAGTGATTTTTTAAAAGTTTCTTTGCAGGAACTGAAAATTATTAAATAAACAAATTGTAAATTGTTATAAATTATAGAGCTGGTAAGGAATTTTTGACCCAACCTATTTCCACAGAATATGTCAATTTGTCAAAATTAAAATTTTTCTCTTGAAAAGGATCAGTTTCAATCATTTTTTTAAGATGGAAAAAAATCTAAACTGTTTAGTTTCATTTAGACATTTTCAAAATGAAATAATCTGGCTTTCTGCTTCATAATGACTTAGAAATCTGCATAATAAAATGGTAAAAATGGGAACAAAACATTTTCAAAATTATCAAAACAAAATGTGTAGATTTTTCCAAATCAATCTAATGGAATTTTAGTTTTCAAACGTCAACATTTGCCCCATTTGAGGCAGAAAAAAAAAAGTTTTCAGAAAATGTTTCATGACAGTCAAACTATTTCTCACCTATCTATGTGGGTTAGTGTTCATTTTCATTAAGACAGAGCATCTATTTTCGTTTGTAGGTTCTCAGGTTACGGCCAGGAAAAGTTAAGTCACGTCTTGCTTAATCTGTTCATGTGCAGGAAACATCTAACCCTTTCAATATTAAATCATGTCATAATAGCTAAGCATAACATATATAACAGTTTGTCATCATTTGTACACTGATTTACATGTTTATTGCATAGGCAATTCTTTTGGATCAAATTTTAAATAGACAACTGGTTAAATTTCCACTCAAGTCTATATTTTTCAGACAGTCGCTAATCAAACATCAAAATCCAGAAGATAGCAAACCTAGTGGCCCAGAAAAATATTTCATTTCTTTATTTGAAATCCAGGAAAGCAAATGCCACCGTTGGTACTTTTCAGCATGATACAATATTCAAGAGTCCCAGCTTCATCAGCATGGAATTGCACAAACTGCCATTATAATAAAATGTGACTTCACAGTGGTGCTGTTCTGTCTATGCTTTCATGTATTATTAAGACAGGTATGCAAGGTAGTGAGGATGACTTTGAAATATCCTCTGAAATTTCTGATTGGATACTGTAGCAAGCAACAGAACTAAATTTCATTGCTACAAATGGAAACAATGGAAGTGTTAAAGTATTTGGTTTATGATACCTCCAAGTAGAAGAATGACATGCTATCCTGGCTGGTTTGGTCTATTGACAGTTGGGTACAAGATTGTAATACTGCACTAAAGTGAACTAATCTTCTTAACAGAAACAGCTGACTCACAAATAATCAGAGATAGGTTCAAGTTGCAAAATTAAGATATGGACTTGAAAATCCCTAACCTTGAGGGGTTTGGGTTCCAAGGTCTTAGTTCAGATGTTTAGATACACTGGAGCCATTTGCAAAATTTTACATCCATATTTGGGATCGATATCAAATATCTCCAATGTCAAATGTGCATAGATAATACCTTTCTTATTTTTCATGGCTGTCTGAATTAGCTATCTGATAATAGGGATCACCCCATATGCAATGATAATGGCCAAACAGGCCTTAAATCACATTAACAACTTATACTTGACACCCTCCATTGCACACTAATAAATACTGCAACTTCATCTTGAGGTGTTTTTAAAGTACAGACACATGAGGGGAAACACTTTGCTAGGGCAGCTTGTCAAGCTTTTGGGAAGACAGCATCTCAAGTAACAATTTTGTGCCCGTTAGTGGCCATGCTTTTCAAAGGCTTTCTAGTAAGTTACAGTTCATTTGCTGACAAATGTATTCTCTCTTGTTAATCAGTCAGTCATTAACCTTAGTAAGATCAATCTTTTAGTCACAGTGCATTTCAACTACATGAATAGACTTCATACAGCAGAGAACCATAGTTACACTGCAAGATGTTGCTATTATTTAATGTGTCCTAAATTCTCATTGAGAGTCATTTGTATTTGGGGTTTTCCACTGTTACTTTATTCATTACTGAGCCTATAGATAGTACAGTCCTTGAGGCATGAAACAAAACTCAGTCACAAAGACAATGATTAGGTTGCTGGTGTGCTGATATCACTACCCACCACAATAATCAATATTGTCACACTGTTTCCTAACACTCCCCCATGTGTGTGTATTCATCTTGATCTCATATACTCAGAATGTAAGTTCTGGGAGCAACCAAGAGGATGTGAGGCTAAGGGAGCCACTCCTGACAGAAAAGTCCCTGTGACTTGTAGGTGAATTCAGGACAAAACAAACTATGGTAGTAAACTCAGGGCTTGTCTATACTTACCCTGAGATTGATGCTCCGCAGATCAATCTTCCGGGGTTCGATTTAGTGGCCCTAATAAGGACCCACCAAATTGAGTGCTGATGGCACTCCCATCAATCCCAGTACTCCATGGGGTCACAAGTAGTAAAGGAAGTTGAGTTTCTCCTGTCAACCTCCCATTGTGGGGATACTGTAGGAATTCAGCTTAAAATATGTCAACTCCAGCTACATTATTCATGTAGCTGGAGTTGTGTATCTTAAGTCAAATTTCTCCCTAAGTGTAGACCTGCATTATAGCACAGTAATACATGGCTCTATCTCAGAGGGACACAGCCTCCATCTGCAAGGAAACTATCTTCAGAGAGGAACTCTGGAGTGGAGCCCCAATGGTACTAATATTTTAGTATCTTTCCATAATCTCCTGCAGCATAGAATCATAAAATCATAGAATCCCAGGACTAGAAGAGACCTCAGGAGGTCATCAAGTCCAGCCCCCTGCCCAAAGCAGGACCAAACCCAACTAAGTCATCCCAGCCTGGTCTATGTCAAGATGGGACTTAAAAACCTCTAGGGATGGAAATTCCACCACCGCCCTAGGTAACCCACTTCAGTTCTTCACCACCCTCCTTGTGAAATAGTTTTTCCTAATATCCAACCTAGACTCTCCCCATTGCAACTTGAGTCCATTGCTCCATGTTCTGCCATCCGTCACTACTGCGAACAGTCTCTCTCCATCCTCTTTGGAACCTCCCTTCAGGAAGCTGAAGGCTGCTATCAAATCCCCCCCTCCTCACTCTTCTCTTCTACAAACTAAATAAGCCCAAATCCCTCATCCTCTCCTCATAGGTCATGTGCTCCAGTCCCCTAATAATTTTGGTTGCCCTTCGCTGGACCCTCTCCAATGCGTTCACATCCATTCTATAGCGGGAGTCCCAGAACTGGACTCAATACTCCAGATGTGGCCTCACCAATACTTAATAAAGGGGAATAATCACTTCTCTAGATCTGCTGGAAATGCTCCTCCTAATGTACCCCAATATGTCATTAGTCTTCTTGGCTACAAGGGCACACTGTTGACTCATATTCAGCTTCTCATCCACTGTAATCGCCAGGTCCTTTTCTGCTGAACTGCTGCTTACCCAGTCGGCCCCCAGCCTGTAACCATGCTTGGGATTCTTCTGTCCCAAGTGCAGGACTCTGCACTTGTCCTTGTTAAACTAGATTTCTTTCAATCCAATCCTTCAATCTGTCTAGGTCACTCTGGACCCTATCCCTGCCCTCCAATGTATCTACCTCTCCCCCTAGCTTAGTGGGTACCAGATATACTGGTTCTTCCTCTCATCTGGATTTTACCAGTAATGCCAAAAGGGGGATCCTGATGTATGGGCAGATCCTTGCCTCCATATCATCTGCAGAGCTTGTGCCCTGGAGAAGTACTCCAGCTTTACCTTGAGAGCATCAACATGACACAGGAGGCAACAATGACTTGTTCTAAGCTCCTACTTGATTGGTGTAGGGTTGAGCATCAGGGGCCGTCTCCACCCACCAAAAAACTGGGCTGTCCCCAGACAATAGGGCATTGTCCCACCACAGTCTGTTTGCATCAATAGGTGCTTGAAGCTTGGAGTTTTATAACTTGACAAGTGATCGGTAACCAAATGCATCAGGCAAATCAAGTGGCAGAAGCTGTTCCTCTCAAGTGGGTCTCTTCAGCCTCATTTGCGTTAGCCATTAAACTAACTGAGTCAATTCTTTTACCTCTCCAGGGCACATACCCAGGGACTCTCAAGACTGAAGGGTGCCTCCTACAAGCTCTTTGGGGCAGGTGCCACCTTTTCATTCTGAGCCTAGCACAGCGGGGCCCTGGTCCATGACTAAAGGCTATAGGAATATAAATAATTAAAAAACAAGTATGGGAATGGCACCAGACATGTAGCATGGGCACCCTTTAGGGAAGCAGGTTTCTTTAAATGAGTGGTCCCCAAACTTTTCATGTCACACCTCCCTCAACTCCCGGTCCATAGCCCCCTTCAGGAGCTGGGGCCTGGGAGAGGGGCTGCAGATCTGGGGTGGGGATGAGGATGAAAGATGCAGACAGGGTAAAAGGCCAAGGCTGAGGCTATAGATGGGAGAATGTCTGAGGCTAGGAGTGGAGACATGGGGACAGAAGGTAGAGCAGAGCTGGACAGGGTGATGTTTTCTCCCTTCCCTGCACCAACACAGAACCTAGAGAGTGAAAGAAAAGAAGGAGAAGCAGAAGCTTGTATCTTAGCTTATAATGGTCACAAAATGTAAATGTGTTGATAGAACATTGTTATTCCACTGAAGTGGACTTCTTGCCCAAATGTTGTAATAGATGACTTTCTTTGTCATAGCATTTCCGAATCTAGTAAATTGGGCTATGGGGAGGCAGAATAGTCCATGGCTAGGGAACTAGATTAGAGATCGGGGGCCTGGCTTCTATTCTTGGATCAGCCCCTGACCTCCAGAGTACCATCCACTGACAGACAAGTCACTTTACCACACTGTGCTTCTGCTCCCTTCCCCGCTTGTCCATTTTGATTGCAAACTTTTTCAGGCAGGGATTATTTCTAACTATGAGTGTGTATGATGCCTAACATAACAGGGCCCCAGTCTTGACTGAGACTTCTAGACACTATTGCAATACAAATAATAATATTTTTAAAATAAAATGAATACTACATAATGTTTAATTGGTCATATGTTAAAAACAGCTTTGTGGGATACATTTTACAATTGAGAGAAATTTCACTAATTACAAAGTTGCCCAAGGTGTGTGGATTATCATATGGGGTAATCAGTAAATAATTCAAACACATACTCAGTTGGAACCCCATCCTGACAGAAATCTTTCCCAAACCCCCACTTCTGGCTTGTACATCTCCCTTCCCAAGCTCATCATCAGAAGTAAGCTCCCCATAAACCGGATTCCACCAACTCCATGTGGCATCAGACTCTGCCAGAACAACAGGTGCAAAACAATTGGAGTTGGCTCAGTAAAAAGTATTACGTCAGGCATCTTGTCCCTCTAATATCTTGGGATCAAAATGGCTACAACACTGCAAGCAATTTTAAAATGACATGTGTGACTAACACCAAGTGTGAGAAATACACATCAAACATTTGAGCTTCCTTCGTGCCATCCATTAGTGGCTCTCATTAACTTTTATGTGCCTTGCTAGAAGTAACTCATTTTGTCCTGTTTTGATTTTGTACCTACAAGTGCCCGTTACTCTTTTTGTAATCCTCGTTAGTAATTTGTTTGTGTTTCCACTTGTTATAGGATTCATTTTTGACTTTCTGGTAATTAAAGAGCTTTTGATGTGGAGATATTGGACTCTTATTATTTTTTCCAATCTTTCTTTTGCACTGGGATAGTTTGATGCTGTGCCTTAAATATTATCTCTAAGAAATTGCCTGCCCTCCTGAACTCTTTTTTCCTTTAGGTTTTCTTCCTTTGGGACCCTAAATACTAGTTCTTAGAATCTCCTTTTGAAATAATAGACACTACGTTTGTAGTTATAGAAATCTAGCAAATATGCTGACAATAGTAAAATATGATTCACAAAGGGTCCGTTCTTCATAAGATTGCAAATGTTACCATCACTAGAACCACTCAGAATTCTAAGGTGATAAATCAAGGATAAGATGAATAGGATATTACTAATTTCAATTTTAAATCTCAGAACACCCTTCTGCATTATCACATACCAAAATCTGAGCCACTGGGTCTTAAAACCCATAGTTCTGTTACTATAACCTTTACATAAGATGTACTGTGAAAGTGTGGTAGAGGATGCCCTCAGGGAAGGAAAAGTTATGCAAGTTGCTCAGTGAGGTTTGAAAGATTTTTCAGTTTTATTCCCATACTAGTGCCGTGGATGTGCATTCAAAGATTTTATGCTGGATTTTGGACCCAGTATTGCAAAACTGATGCGATGACTTCCAACTATTGCCAGAATTACTGTGTAATTCCCTTGAGTAAGTAATAACCTTTCACCTTATTTCAATAATTAAGAGGCTTTTGCCATCTACAGGGCTTCTTTTTGAGTAAAACCCCCCTCTTGCACAAGAGCCGTTCTTCCTGAAAAAAAATGCGGAAGAACAGCTCTTGCGCAAGAGGGGGGTTTGCACAAAAAGGAGCCCTTTAGATGGATCCTTTTTGCACAAAAGCCTCTGGTGCAAAAACAGAGCCTTATTAATTATGCAAATGAGGTGTGGTGATATTCCACGCTTTGCCTCATTTGCATATTTTTTCGCAAGAGGGGGCAGTCTAGACATAGCCTTTGAGGTTTTTTTATCATTATCCCATTGATAATTTAAAGCCAGAAATAGACCACTCCAGTCTTTGCAACATAACTTCATCTTGTGGTGAACCTGTGCATAGAAATGTATGTTCTAGAAATGAGTTTTCTTTATAACTACATAAATTACCTAGTATGAAGACCTACTGTTTGTAAAAACAAGTTTTTACTTTTTATTGAAAAGCATGCTTCTAATCAAATCTTTCCACCTGTAATGGGGTAGCAAAGACAAAGAACAACTAACCAAAAGTATCTTTAGGGTTACACTGGGGTTTGGGGATTTTTCGGTAAGAAAAAAAATCCAAACAAAGGCTCAGAAACCACAGCGAATTAAAATGCCAATGTAGATAGCATATGCAGCACAGTGTTCTAGTCGTATTGGTCCCAGGATATAGGATCTACTTATCTTGGCAAGACAAGATTTCAAGCTTACACAGAGCTCTTCTTCAAATCTGGGAAAGATGTGTAGAAGAGCCTACTATAACCCCAAAAGCCCATCTCTCACCCCACATAAGCTGATCCAGAAAAAAAAACCCTCACCTGCCTTCTCTCTATAAGAGAAAAGGTGGCAGACTGCTGTATCTTAGATCAAGTTCTAGTTCTACTTTTATTGTCTGCCAGCATTATTCCATCACAATGGATCAAGAAAAGCATTGTATTCACATCAAATCAATTCATTTATGCAAAAGGTGGCAGCCTGGAGTGCTCAACTGTTAACTTTGTTTTATTCTTCCTTCTGTAAAAGCTGTTCTCTGGGAAACAAAACGTAACAAAACCAAAAATCCCTATGAATGTGAAAGAGGGTTTTTGCAGTGAGCTAGGCATTGAAATAACTTAGGATGAACTTGAGACATGGAAAATCATTATGTTCACAGAATAAACAGTTTTAGACATTTAATGTTACACTAAATATGTTCAGCCACGATATTCTGTTTGTATAGCTAAAAGTCACCACATAAAATATGTATGTATAGGTCTAAGACACATCCACCAAATCACTGAGCGGAGACTACATGCAAAAGAGCCATGATAGGGTATGCACCAGTTCTGCTGTCCATGAAAATTCATAACTCTGTTGACAGCCAGAGGATAAACATGTAGATGCAGTGGGATATATTTATCCATTGACCGCTCAGAAGGAATCTGGAACTTCACATATGTAATGGTTGGCAAATCGTTAGCTTAATTTTTTAACTCTGACCAAATAATGCTATGGAATAAGAGGGGGTAACAAATGAAATATATTATGGTCCTTCAAAATGCTACTAATACTGAAAGAATCACCTCCCTAAGGGTATGTCTACACTAGAATGTTATTTCGAAATAGCTTATTTCGAAATAACGTGTCTACACACAAAATGCATTTCGAAATAGCTTTTTGCTATTTCGAAATGGCACGTCCCGTCCACACAGAGTGGACTCTGAATCGCATTTAAGGCTGGCCGGAACCAGTTCCAGCAGGGCACCAGGTCAGGACTTACTGTGTGGGGCTGCTGCCTGAGGCTATCTGAGGTCTGTGCTTTAAGGGTTCTCAGGTTTCCCTGCTTGCTTGTCTACCTCGATGAGGGACAGCAAAGCATTGTGTCTCTGCGTGCTGTGGTTGCCCTCACTCGGGACACCACAGCACTCTGCAACATGGAGCCAGAGCCGCCCCAGGCACTCTGGTGCTTCTCATGGACGCGTTGCTGTGAGCCTGGCTGCACTTTCTGCAGGCTGCCATCCGAGAGGTCCATCGGGGGGCTGTCAGTATCCAGGAGGCCCTGTGGGAGAGCTTCCACCCTGAGGAGCACTAAGAGCCTCCCTGGTCTGCTCCACTGGGGGCTTGTTCCTCATTCCTCCCTCACATCCTTCCACTTACCCCTCCCTAACTCCCCTTCCTGACGTAAAATAAAATACATGTATTTTCATGAACACAAACTCTCTTTATTTAACAAAACTGGGTGGGGAGGGGGATGAAACTCTGGTGAGACTGGGGAAAGGAGACAGGGAAAGAGGAGGAGAGAGGGGAGGGGGAAACCTGGGAGGAGGGAGCTGGAAGGGGGAAGCAAGGGAAAGAAGGGGGAGGGGAAGCTCAGGGCTCAGGGGTGGGGGTCTCGCCAGACCAACTTGATTTTCATGCAAACCTGCTCCTGGGTTCGCATGTGGCCTTTGGTGGCCAGGCTGGCAGCTATCCTGCTATAGATGGTCGCGTTCCTCCGTCTAGTGCAGAGATCATGGACGTTGGGGGCATCCCCCCAAAACCTGAATAAGGTCCATGATCTCCACCCTGGACCAGGAAGGCACCCGCCTTCTCCGGGCCCTGGCAGACTCCTGGGAGCTGGCAGACTGCTCCTGGAGAGTGGTGAAGGGCTGGCTGCCAGTGGCATGCTGGCTCATGTTTTGGGGCTACTCTGGCAGGGGCAGTGACTGCTGGCTCTGGGCTGGCAGGCTTGGAGCTGGCACAGGCACTGTGGCTGGAGTCTACCCCTTTAAGGGCTCCGGGAAGGGGGGGAAGGAGAGGAATGTTCTTGGTTGAGGCAGGAGTGGTCACCAGGGCACCCTGGGAAGGCTGGAAGCCCCCTATTTCGAAATAAGTGTCTACACAGCACTTATTTCGAAATTACTATTTCGAATTTGGCGTTATTCCTCATAGAATGAGGTTTACCAAATTCGAACTAAGCGCTCCGCTATTTCGAATTTATTTCAAAATAGCAGTTTGGCTGTGTAGACACTAGGAAAGTTATTTCGAAATAAGGGCTGTTATTTCGAAATTACTTTGCTGTGTAGACATACCCTAAGGCAGATTCAGCAAGGTGGCAATCAAATCTCTAGTGGACCTTGCCATTACAGAATCTAAGCAGAAAAAAAAAAATATTGTCCTGTAATATATGTTTTAACTAGAAGACTTATCCGGTTTTGCCCTGGTCCTTCAGGGCAGGGGGCTGGTGGTATACGGTGTGCAGAAGTCATGGCAGGGCCTTGGGGATGTGGGGAGGCATTGTAGAAGGCTGGAGGCAGGGAAGGGGTACAAAAATAAAGGCTGGGGTGTAAGGAGGGTGTCAGGTGCGGGGGGGGGGTCCCATCCAGTACAGGCCTTTTCTCTCCCCCCAGCTACAGGGGCCTTTTCTCTCCTCTCCCTCTAGTGCTGTGGCCAAGGGCCAGAAGGGGAAGGAAAGGGTTTTGGGTTAGGGGGGGGCTACTTACCCAGTGTGATGGCAGGCAAGATGGCAGGTCCCCAGCCCTGCTGGCCAACCCCTTCATGGTAAAGCTGCCCCAGTAGACACTGTGCGGGATAGCTTTCCCCTGTGGGCTCGCTGCCCCCAGTAATCACTCTTAGTATTGCACCCCTCTGACTAGCCCTTCCTTTTACATCTTATGGAAAATAGTCCCTTTCCCAGTGCTTCCACTTGTTGTAGCACAACCAAACTTTGACCTTGCTTTGAGTTAGGAGGGGAGGAAGCTGAATACCAAATTTGGTGGTTCGAGCTCTCACTGTTTAGGAGTTCTGGACAAATGGGCTCACAGACAGACACACAGACAGACAGACACATTATACATCAAGAATATATACACTTGAGATCCAGAAGGAGTGAGAGGCAAACCAGCTGAAAGTCTATGAGTAAAGATAAGTAGGTAAAAATAAAAGGAGTGATGTGATGACAAGGGTCTACTATACACCACCATATCAAGAAACAGAGGTGGTCGAGGCATACTAAGAACAGGCATACTTCAAAAATCAAAACATTTTAGTAATGAGAGATTGGATTTAGTGATAAATAGTCAATTATACCAAAAATTACAAAATATTCAGATTGCTCCAGTCTCTAGAGACCAGTCATTTACCCCAGAACAATTTGTACCTAAAATCTCATGGACAACGTTGATAGCTAATTCTATAGGAAACTAGGGATATATTAACTAGAAAAAAAATGAGAGGCATTTAAGAAGGCAACATATAAGCACAGATGAGTTATAATCTATGGGACTTATAGATCAATCAGTCTAACTTCACCCTCTGGAAAGATTCTGGAACAAATCCTTAAATAATCAGTTTGTAAGCACCTACAGGATAACATCATTAAAGGAATAGTCAACATGGATCTCTGTGTGTGTTCCCTCCAATTTCCTGCAGGCAGAGGGAGCATGTGTAGGGAGGCAGGAATTTATTCTCTGCACATGTCAGAAGACAGGGAGTCAGTGTGATGAGCCAGGAGCAACTGAGGGAATCTGAAAGGGTTACCGTTGCTGGGAAGGATGAGGCGTTATTGGAGCAAAATGGTGAGGGTGAAAACGTAGCATCACACAACATGCACAACACTTGACAAAACTGTGTGCGCCATAAGTCAAAAGTCTGATTATCATTATCATCATCATTTAACAAATGCATATCCAGAAAACATAAAGGAAAGAAAAATATATTGACAACGTGTAATGCTGTTACGGTTACATGCACTGACCTCTCAACCTCAGCAAGCAAAGCACGTCAGGTTAGAAAGTGATATTAACAACCCCTTATCACATGGTTAAAGAAAACAGGAAGCATGTGATGCTCTGTACACATTACCTGTCAGACCTTTCCAATCACAAACTAAAATGTCAGTTTTGTCACTCTTAGTTGTGTGAGTAAGCCTGTGTTAGTAGTCCCATTGAACTGTATTGGACTGCTCACACGAGCAAATTTAGCCACATGCTGCATTGATTTAAAGAGGTAGGTCAGCTGAGTTTCTGAAGTGGCCAGATAAAGGAATTGCTTGTAGACTTACAAAATTAATATGATCAATCAATGCATATATTTTTAAAAAATGTGAATGGATATTTGTAGAAAAGTTTTTTTTTCTTGCAGTATTGCCCAGTATGTTAAAACACACAGTGAGTGACTACTGAAGATGTTATTTCCTGCATAGTCCATAATCCTAGGGGGTAATGTCTTCTGGATCAGGCTGCAGAGTGTGCCAATTTCCCAGTGTTCAGGTGTATTATAACTACGTTATCTTTTAAAATGTGTCTTTTGGTAAGAAAGGAGCTCATACAGCCTCTCCCTGTGTGTATCGGCAGCAATCTGTTTGTGTGTACTTGCCTGCAAAATACAGAACTAAGAAGTGGCATCCAAACCCCTGATGAACAAGTGGCTGCTTCTGAAATGTGGGTTTTGATTAATTTTATATGATCCCTTTTAAGATTCTCTAATGCATACATCAAGAGATGTTTTAAAACTGTAAGTTTTAGATCAGCTCATAACTGATAATTTCTACTTTTCCAGGGCTATCCTCCTGTGGTATCTGGCTTGCAAACTGAGATTTTAAAATATACAGTAACTCTGAATGAAGTCACAGGCAGAATATTAGATTAGAGCATATAAAACATCACAAATTCCTTTATTAATGATAAATTAAAACTTCATCCAAGGAAAACTCAAAAAATATCTATGGATAGCAGAAATAGAGGCCTTTTGTGCTTAGCAATTTTCGTGTATGGGTTGCCTTCAAACATCTCTGTGAAAAGTGACTATACATCAAACATGAATAGCTACTTTGGACTTTTACTAAATGAAAACTCAAATTTCAAAATAAATTAATCACAAGCAATGATCTTCAAACATTGCATTTTTATAAATAGACGCAGTACAGTTTTAATCTTGAAATAAAAACTATTTGCTCTTCTTTAACATCAAATGACCCATAAGCATTTTATAAACATTTTATAAACAATTTATCAAGCTCTTTGGGGCCTTCTCTGTGCTTTATTTTCCCCATGTATATAATGGGAATTACGATACTGACCTCTTTGTAAAGCACTTTGCCCTGGTCTACAATAGGGAGTTATTTCGAAATACTCTCCTTATGTCCACACTGCCAAGCCCATTATCATATATATAGTAGCCCAATGTCTGTGACTCTGTAATGCTGAAATGCTGGCTGTTCCCTCTGGGCGGCACTGTTGCCTCCCTGGCTGTTCCCTCTGGGCGGCACTGTTGCCTCCCTGGCTGTTCCCTCTGGGCGGCGCTGTTGCCTGAGTCACGTCCTTCAACTCACGCCGTGGCTCTTGGCTGACTTCTGCGCCACTCAGCCGGGCCGCTGCGGAGGAGAAAGCGGTGCAAGCGGCCGTTTGAGCACCGTGGTCCCCATGCAGCACCCCCATGCTGCATGGGGAGCGCAGGGCCCAAACAGCCGCTTGTGCCGTTTGCTCCCCAGCAGTGGCCCGGCTGAGTAGCGCAGAAGTCAGCTGAGTGCCACGGCGGGAGGGGAACGGGGTGGGGCGGTGACGTACATGGACAGGGGCCGGGGCCTGGCCGTGTACATCACCGCCCCACCCCCCTTCGCCTCCCGCCATGGTGCTCGGCTGACTTCTGCGCTGCTCAACTGGGCCACCGCGGGGGAGCCCAAACGGCCGCTTGCTCTGCTTGCTCCCCCATGGCGGCCCGGCTGAGCAGTGCAGAAATCACTGCTCCCGACGGCGGGAGGCAAAGGGGGGTGGGGCGGTGACGTACATGGCCACGGGGCAGGGCCTGGACGAGCGTGCATCCCCAAAGGAGACAGAGGAGAGCAGAGAGAGAGTGAGAGGCAGGAGGGGAAGAAGAGAAAGAGAGAGATGGAGCGAGAGGCAGAAGGCGGAGGAGAGCTGAGAGAGAGAGGGGGAGGCAGAGAAAGCGACACGGAGCGAGAGACCAGAGGCTCAGGAGAAAAGACCGACACGGAGGAGAGACCTGAAAATCCCGTCTTATGACGGGCTAATTGGCTAGTTTTGAAATAATGGGCTGGTTACTTTGAAATAGCAACTCTTCCTTTCCACAAGGAATAATGCCAATTTTGAAATAGCAGTACTGTGGACGCTCCAGTGCCACTATTTCAAAATAACTACTCCCGAGAGTATTCAAAGTAATTACCCTCCCCCCCCCCCCCCCCATGCTTCCTGAGGCTCTAAGTCGAGGTAGTACATCCGCATTAATGGAGCCTGACTCAGACTAATTTTGAGGCTTTCCAGTAGGATGAACACTCGGTTCTGAATTTTTTTATTTTGGGAGTTATTATTTCAAAATAAGTTATTTCAAAATCATTTCCTAGTGTAGATATGCCCTTTGAGATATATGGATTAAAAGAACTGTTGGGATGCTAAATATTATTGCTGTGTTATTACTTTATTCTTGTATAGTGATTAGCATAATATAGTGCTACTGCAATACAAATTACAACATAAACAAATGCAATAAATATTATCCCCATTTTACATATAGGAAAACTGATGCACAAAGTTAAGGCCCAGATTTTCAAGAATATTTAGAACTCATTCAGACACCAAAATGAGTGGCCACATGGGCCTTTGAACAATTCAAGAAAACCCTGCCATATAAATCTCACAATGGGAGCTATTTGGAAAAATCTGTCCCCTGCAAAGCTGTGTAAATCATTGTTGAGTGCCTTTGAAAATGAGTCCGCAGGGCTGTTTAAAAAAGATTTGACTAACACATCTAGATCAGAGCCATAAAGGAAATCTGTGCCCTAACTGGGAATCGAACCCAGAACTCCTGCTCCTAGTACGCATGCTGTAACCAATTTTGTTGTAATAAGAAATCAGTAAGTTCCAGATATGAATTGAAGTTGCAAATGTAAGTGAATTTGGTCATCACTGAATCCTTATTTATCTACATTACAAGTCATGTGGTTCAGTAAAAAGTGTTTGTTCTATAAAAGGCTAAGATCAGAATAACAAAAGTGCTGCAGGACAGGAAAGAGATGTATTCTCAAAGCCATATGGGAAATCTTGCACTGTCCCTGCCAACACATGAACAAAAGTCTCCTCTTGGATCCATTCTGTGCTCCTCTTATTCATAATGCACTGCCTATTCAACATACAGAATACCTCTGTTTCCTGTACTACACACAGAATACCTATTATCTTGCACACATGGCTGTTGGCGTTCAGTGCACAATATGCATCTTCATTGTGTCTCTCTTGCAAAAGGAAAATATAGTTCTACATCTGACTCAAGCTAGTGCTATTAGTCTTTCACTTTCATAAGCACCACAGTCATTCATTAAAATTAAACAGATAATTAAAAATATCAAGTGGTCAGTCCATTTGCTTCTATCCATTAACAAACTATACTAATGTTGAGAATATTTCTCACCTATTTAATTCATGCTTCAATGCATATAATATCAAGTGAAATCACAAGTAAATGGAGAGATGTGATTGTAGACCCCAATTCCCCAGACATGATAATTGCTTAACACTTGGCAATGTCATTTTTTTAGCTGTAATAACTAAATACATATTTAAATATTCACTCTGAGCCATTCATTCAGGGGCAGAGGATGTAGCCCATTATCCTAAATGGAAAGCATGTCACGTTTAAAACAAAACAAAACAAACAAACAAAGATTAGCTTTAAAATTCAGCTTTGGAGAAAACCATAAAACAATTGATTGACTAACATAATCAACTCATTGAGAAGAAATTGTACTATATATTGTTAGAGAAAGTACACAATAGGTTTGGTTTAAAAATTATGGGCTGAGTCTGGTAAGACACAACTTGACTGAGTAAACACTACACACACACACATAAGCACACACACACACACACATGCACACAGCATTTTGTAGGTACACACATGCATGCGTGCACGCACGCGCGCACACACATACACACACACACACTCATAGCATTTTGTAGGATTGGGTCCTAAAAGTTGGAGTGAAAAAAATGTACCATATAGTCAAAAATGCATTATTTTAAACTCTGATTTGCAAACATTTTCCCAATAAAAATATATAACTTAAGTTAATTCTCAATTAAATATGTTTAGATTGGTCTCTGTCTTTAGCTGATGAGTTTAAAAATATTTAATTTTTGCATCTGTGTAATTCTTAATATTTCTGTGAAATGACTAAGTGCCTAACTTTCTTAGTTATGTGGGAATACCATAAAAACTATGGCCATAACAATGTGTCCTGCTTTCCCAACAAAAAAGAAACAATTTCTAGACTTTTCCAATAATTATTGCTAAACTTTGCTGCCCAAATGACACTTCAACCATTTTCTAACATGAAGCTGTGTCAAGTTTAGTTATTTTCTATATGACAATATATCATTTTATGGTATTCAAAGTAATAATAAAGATTAAAGAAATGTGAACTTCAAAAGGTTTGTGTTTTTTTAAAGATATAGCATAATTAAGACAGAACAAAATAAAACAGAGCAATTAAATTCTGAGTCAGAGAACACTCTGACTTGACATTAATTATGTTAACTAAAGAAAAGTCATCCAAATAGGATTTAACAAACATATGTGCAGTCTGGACATTGTAAGTACTTGTAGAATTCTACCCAATTAACAGACTGCACATACTCTAAGAACTACAAAATAATTGCAAAAACTCTCATTCAGATATATTCAAATATTGACAGACCAGGAATTTTCTGCTGGCTGAGACTGGACCTAAACTAGACCTGGATAAAACTGTTTTGATCAAACAGCAGATGCTTCATCAGAAACTGTCATCAAAGCATTTCAGTTCTTCAGCCTCTTTAACGCTGAAGATATGGCTCTAATACACTGCAAGTAAAAACATGCCACTGGCACAGGCCAGGTTTTGCATTACAGTGCAGCTACAGCCTGAGACACTGTTTACAAAGTTGTAAGACCAGGTCTTAGATCGAACTGAAGGAGAGACACCGAAAAAGGAGTAATAATGGTCACACCTGCAATGCAAGCTTGATTTGTTGTATTGAGTCTCAATTTAAAATTTCTCTACAAAGTTAAGGTTCCTCTTGATGTGCACACAGAAGCAAATCTCACTGGCTCACAAGCATTCAGTGGCCATACTCACTGAACATGTATCTCATTATTTGTATGATTTGTATGGCCATAGCCCTTAGGAGCCCTAGTCACAGTCAAGGGCTGTACTGTGCTAAGAGCATACAGAAGAAAAATACAGCATACACATAGGTTTCATGTGAGAAACACTGTGTTAATGTACACACTCAATTAACTAAAGGTCTGAATATCAAGATACAGAACTCTTTCCCCATGAATTAGTTTAATCAGACTTCTGCTATAGAAGGCATGGTCATGGAGAGGAAAAGGCACCTTCTGGCATCACTAATACCAGCTAGAAAATAGACTTTGTTAAAGTTACTTGATGAAAGCCCTTCCCTGACCTCAATGATCTGATCTCTTGCTGAAAATTTTACAATGTAATTGGCTACAGTACTCCGTAACTCAGCCTGGCAATTTACAGACAAATAAAAGCCAGGGGGTCAAATTCACCTTTGGTGTCTGCACATGGTATGGGATGGAGCCACTGGAATGATATTTGCTAAAATCGGTGAGGATTTTGACAAATGATCCCTATCCAGAGGAATCCAGTAATGACCTAAGATCCTGATCCTACAAAGCACACACATGTGTGCACCTTTATTGAGCTACATAATCCCACTATATTCAATGGACAATTTACGGTAGCAAGCACTGTGGCAAGTATCAAGTATTTGCAGGATTGGAACCCATGTTTGAAATTGTGCTAAGCATGAGATGGCAAAAATTAGATGGAGGAAGCAGCTCGATAAGGGAAAGACAGGTTACAACAAGCTGCAGTCACATGATTAACTTTTTACTTTATACATCATCTTAATTAGTTTCATCATCTTAATTGTTTTCAAAATTGGATTCACTAAGGCTGCGTCTAGACTGGCATGATTTTGCGCAAATACTTTTAACGGAAAAGTTTTTCCGTTAAAAGTATTTGTGCAAGAGAGCGTCTATACTGCAATGTGCCTTTGCGCAAAAGATCTGCTTTTGCGCAAAAGCATCTGTGCTAGTGTAGACGCTCTCTTGTGCAAGAAAGCTCCGATGGCCATTTTAGCCATTGGGCTTTCTTGCTTGCGCTAGAAATTAACGTGGCTGCCTACACTGGCCATCTTGCGCAAGAATACTTGCGCAAGAGGGCTTATCCCTGAGCGGGAGCATCGGAGTATTTGCTCAAGAACCACTGATTTTGTACATTACAAAGTCAGTGTTCTTGCGCAAATACCCGCGGCCAGTGTAGACAGGCGGCAAGATTGCGCAAAAACGGCCGCTTTTGCGCAAAATCATGCCAGTCTAGACGCAGCCCAAAAGAAAAGAAAAGGAGGATTTGCATGGTAAAATGGCAATTCTCACGTCTGTAAACAGTTATAATTTGTATCTCAAATGCCCTTGACCTCCCCACCCAACTAATCAGGAACACTTGCAGATCTATAAAACTAAATAAAATAAAATAAAATGAATGTAGAATTTTTAGGAAAAGCAAAGAGTAAAAATCATTAAGGGGCCAAATGCTGGTCTCATTGAAGTCAAAAGCAAAATTCCCACTGAAATGCTGAACAAATTGAAATCAATAGGGTTTTGCTATTTACTTCATACAGTGCACAGTATTTCAAACAAAAATCACTAGCATTCTGGGGTCATTAATGTTGTGATTTCACTCGCTACACAGCTAAAGAGATTGCTGACTATGCAGAAGGGTTCCAGAGACACGGAAGGGTTTAGTATATACCCTGTGCCCTTCAATGAGGGGAGAAAATCCCAGTCCTCAGCAAATAATGAAGAACCAGACAGAGGATTCAGTGCCTATTGTTCTGAGCTAATTCCACTAGAAGATAAGCTTCCTTTAATACACAAAGCACTTTTTCATCCTACAATATGAACATTTAATATTTGAAATTGTTATTTCATATGAATCCATAATACACAGTTGATACAGCTTTATGAATGACTCATTTAAATTTCTTAATTATGAAAGCAACATTGTCAATAGTATAACATTTTCAAGAGATTAACTTTTTACAATAAGAGCTTTTGTGCCAGCTAGAAAATCTTTGAAGGGTTTCATCTATTTTGCATTACTAAATGGCCAAAGCAACTCAACTTAATATTCACAAACTTAAAATGATGCTTAAATAAAGCAGCACTTGTGAAAAATTCAGAAGAATGTAATTCAAAGTTAAAGCTGAAAAACTCTGCACCACTCACATGTTATCTTGAACATTATGTGAACTCATCTAGTCATTTCATGCATACAACTTTCATTCATATCAATGTGCTGGTAGCTTAGAGGTATATACTGAATGCCCTTACATACATTGCAATACACAGAGCAGCAGACAGCTTAGTAGGAGGCATTCTGTGAGGCCCCACAACATTACCAGTTTGTTTATAGATAAAAGTCAGAGCATAAATGAGTTAAAATCAAAGAATTTGCGCTTTATACAGAGGGTTCGGTAGTTTTATTTCATATACCATATATTAAGATACAAAATGATATCAGATTATATGTGCAAGTAGTATTTCAAAAACAAAGGGAAAAGACAAAAATACCACATCCTCATGACTGATTCTGCTGTCAGTCATGTGTAAGTGCAGCTTCTAAAAACACTCAAAAGAGTCACTGCTCATGTTTGGCATTAGAAGTAACAAAAATTAAAAAAATAACTTCGGTTTCACAAAGCAACATTCAAGCATCCATGTCTTTCTATGCCTTAGCTCTTCCCTTTCCATCTATCATACCAGTCCTTGTTCAAGTAAGAGAGCAGGGATTTACTAACACTGCTGAAGACTGCTTGTTGACCGGTCTTGGACAGATACTTCCCTGCACAGATGCTGACTGAACACCGAGTGCCAAACATTTACTTGTCTTCCAACCTTGCAGCTGACCAGGTATTCTTGGAATTCCAGGGCCATCTACACACAGCAACTGTTGTCCCAGCGCCCTGGGTCCACATTACCAGAGTGCCTCCAGGATTTAAGCTGAGGGATTGTGGCAGAGAAGTCCCATGGAAAAGATAATATTACCTTAGGCTGTTTAATCTTTTTTTTTTGGGGGGGGGGTAGGGTGGGGAGAGAGGTTAAGATACTCCCATTCCATCCTACCAAATCTGTCTTTGTCCACCTGCTCAGTTTCAATTGTTGTGCTCTGGTAAATTCTCTGAGGGTCATACAAGGGGGAGTTTTCCATCCTGGCAGAGGTAGAGATGGAAGTACACTCAAACACATATGAATATTCACAGGGTCAAAGCGATGAGGAGTCCTGTGGCACCTTATAGACTAACAGATTCATTGGAGCATAACCTTTCGTGGGCAAAGACCCACTTTGTCAGATGCCCACTTTTGCAGATTCAGACTAACACGGCTACCCCTCTGATACTTCACAGGGTCAAAGTAATTATTCATATTTTGTGTCTTATGCTTACATTTGAAAAGAAGATGACCAAATTTGGATTGTTGAAGATGGGACCAGGTCAAAATAGAGAGGTTAGAGATGGCAGATGGTCATCAAATGGCTCCAGACATCTTGGGCCCATACTGTAACTACATTGCGTACCAGAAATATACATCCAGATATATAATGGAAAGGAAAAATCAGACTATGAAGCAATAGAATTAAAAAATTAGAGGTTGGGAAAAGTGTGGGCAGAATCTCCTCCAATTATGTCTAAATATCAATCATAAAATGTACTGGACAAACAAGCATTCATGTCCCATATATTTCCTACATTGAGATGAAAGTCTTTGTTCTAAAGTTTGTTTCTGAACCGAGAAAGCTGAGTCCCAGTAAATATGGAATAAGCAGGAAGCAAAAGTCCAGTGTTGCATGTATGAAACAATTTTAAAATATTAATCTGTAATTAAAAATATAAAGAATATGTTCCAGAATCATTTCAGAAATCTTCCTATGCCCACCTGAGTCAAACGAACTACAAAGTATAGATAATAGATAAAATAAAGTGAGTAAGTAAGATACAGAAAATTAAGTAGATTAGCTTTATTATGAATTTAGCCATCACAAACAGGCCTCATTGTTTACACATTTATTCACATCTTTGTCATTCTTAGTGTTCAAATGGGACCAAACTCCTGGAACTACCCCCTAAGCACGTTTGACTACTGTGCAAACAGCTTCCATATCACAAGTTATATTATGACCTCAAACACACTAGTGTAAGTCTGGAATATCTGAACTGAGTCCAGTGGAGTGATTGCAGATTTTCACCCATGCACTTGAAATAGGAATTAGCGTTGTCGATTGTAACTGAATCCATATGAATCCAATGCTGCTGCTTGTCCATTCAGGACAGTGCTTAAAATTTGCGGATGACACAAAGTTGGGAGGTATTGCCAATTCAGAAAAGGATCGGGATATTATACAGGAAGATCTGGATGACCTTGTAAATTGGAGTGATAGCAATAGGATGAAATTTAATAGAGAGAAGTGTAAGGTTATGCATTTAGGGATTAATAACAAGAATTTTAGTTATAAGCTGGGGACACATCAGTTGGAAGTAACGGAGGAGGAGAAGGACCTCGGAGTCCTGGTTGATTATAGGATGACTATGAGCCGCCATTGTGACATGGCCGTGAAAAGGCTAATACGGTCTTGGGATGTATTAGGCGAGGTATTTCCAGTAGGGATAAGGAGGTGTTAGTGCCGTTATACAAGGCATTGGTGAGACCCCATTTGGAATACTGTGTGCAGTTCTGGTCTCCCATGTTTAAGAAGGATGAATTCAAACTAGAACAGGTACAAAGAAGGGCCACTAGGATGATCCGAGGAATGGAAAACCTGTCTTATGAAAGGAGACTCAAGGAGCTTGGCTTGTTTACCTTAACCAAAAGAAGGCTGAGGGGACATGATTGCACTCTTTAAATATATTAGAGGATAAATACCACGGAGGAGAGGAATTATTTAAGCTTAATACCAATGTGGACACAAGAACAAATGGATATAAGCTGGCTAGTAGGAAGTTTAGACTTGAGATTAGGCAAGGTTTCTAACCATTAGAGGAGTGAGGTTCTGGAACGGCCTTCCAAGGGAAGTAGTGGGGGCAAAAGATCTATCTGGCTTCAAGATTAAACTAGATGGGTTTATGAAGGGGATGGTTTGATGAGATAACATGATCTTGGTAACTAATTGACCATTCATTATCAGTGGTAAATAGGTCAATGGAGGGATGATAGGAGTTACTATAGAGAACTTTCTGGGTGTCTGGCTGGTGAGTCTTGCCCACATGCTCAGGGTTTAGCTGATCGCCATATTTGGGGTCGGGAAGGAATTTTCCTCCAGGGTAGATTGGCAGAGGCCCTGGAGGTTTTGCCTTCCTCTGTAGCATGGGGTACAGATCACAGCTGGAGGATTCTCTGCATCTTGGGGTCTTCAAACTATTTGAAGGCTTCAATATCTGAGATATAGGTGAGAGGATTATTCTAGGAGAGGGTGGGTGAGATTCTGTGGCCTGCATTGTGCAGGGGGTCAGACTAGATGATCATAATGGTCCCTTCTGACCTTAAAGTCTATGAGTCTATGAGTCACTGGCAGCATGCTGGTGGGGAAGCAAGTGTATTTGAATTAGGATACTTTTAGTAGATTTTCCTCACTATTCTAAAAACCCAAAACCAAACTCAGTACATACTGGACTGAAGTATGCTACTGCTTGCTGTATCACCACTGCAGGAAGGAATCAGTACTTCTTGAAGTAATGTCATGGTGACTGCCAGTCATCATGGTTCACTTACTGAAATATCAAATATATTTATTTGCCTAGGTATTTACATAAAACAATCATCCCTGTAGTTACTGAGTGCCTAACAAAATCATTGTCAGCGTAATATTATGGCCTGGGTGAATATTATTCTATAAGCTGCTCCATATTTTTGTGAGGTGTTACCACAGGCAGATGTGTACTTCCATGTTTCCAAGTGTCAGGAGTTTCCTGTCCCAAATTCAGAAAGTCTCTCTCAGTGATGTTACTTACTATGCATTTTTCATTGTCAAAATACAAAAATGTGTCAGTGACAAGCATAACAGAAAAATCAATTATTCCTAAATCGTGCTTAGTACTGCTAAGCTCGAAAATTCCCCATATTTTGACTCACTGTTCGACCAACCAAACTAAAAGCCCATTTATAGGTTTCCATTTTTTCCAATGTGTTCACTGTAATAAAAGATTCTCTTGCAATTATGTTTTACCTATGTTCAGTACAGTGCAAACTTGGAGCTACACTGCAACAGAGGCAACATTTCTCTTTCACAGCTACTTCCAAACATCCTCTGGTCAAACTCTCATTTTAGCAGTGACTCGCTTAATTTGCTTTAATGTTATGAGTGTCTTTCTATCTGGTTGATATTCCAAGAACTATCCTGTGAGAATATGGTCAATTACTTCAAATTATATTGACTTAAACTATCAGACTTCTCCCTGTTCCATTTCCCATGTATGTTGCAGCACTGAATTCTGAAAATGAAAAAAAAAAAAAAACCCAGTTTACAGATGGCTAAATAACCCAACGAGATAAAGCAGCAGACTGACTGCATTGGCTCTCTGTTGAGAGGCTTCACTTTTAAATCTTGTTACTGCTCATTGATGAGGATTTGCAAACACTGTGGCTGTCAAGCTTCCTGATCAATGATAGCTTTGAAACTGAGCTAAAGCGGCATGGAGGAAAAGCCAAAACAGGATTTATTTTCATTTCAACCACCATTTTAGAACTGTTCTCAGAGAAATAAAAACTATATTTTCATGTGTACAGCTACTGCAGTTGTAAATGCCTTTACCTGAAAATGCAAGTTTTGACGTGTGTGATGGAAATGCCCTGATTTTTGTTTCTCTTTATTTTTATTTCCAGGCCAGACTCCTAATGACTACACAGAGCTAGATCAGTTGCTTAAATTCTTTGAACCAACACACTTATGATTCTCTATTGCTAGGGCAACTTTAAGATTTGCTGGGTTCCCAGCAAAGAAGGCTCACAAACTGTTTATGAAAGGCACAGAGTTGCTATCCCCTGCATTCACTCTGCCAGAGGGGGAGATCCAGCTGGCTTAACAGTTGCTGAGTAGGTCCCTCAACACACACAGGTCACTTGAAATACTTGTGCTGAAGGGTGGCTCTGTTTTATAGATCATGAAAAAGAGTATAATCTTTCACAAAATAAATAGTCATAAGGGTAGATAAAATCTAAGGCATGTGCATGTGTTTCTCTGTAAGGGTACGTCTAGACTACATGCCTCTGTCGACGGAGGCATGTAGATTAGACAGATCGGCATAGGGAGATGAAGCCGCGATTTAAATAATCGCGGCTTCATTTAAATTTAAATGGCTGCCCTGCTCTGCCGATCAGCTGTTTGTCGGCAGATCGGGGCAGTCTGGGCGCGCCGCGGTCGACAAGGAAGCCTTTGTCGACCGGCACAGGTATGCCTCGTGAAATCAGGTTTACCTGCGCCGATCGACAAAGGCTTCCTTGTCGATCGTCAGACTGCCCGATCTGCCCGACAAACAGCTGATCGGCAGAGCGGGCAGCCATTTAATTTAAATGAAGCCGCGATTATTTAAATCGCGGCTTCATCTCCCTATGCCGATCTGTCTAATCTACATGCCTCCGTCGACGGAGGCATGTAGTCTAGACGTACCCTAAGGGATCTATATAACTAGCCCTCTTTTCCAGAAAGTGCCACTCTACTTGAAAAATGATATTCTAGTTGAAAAAGTCTCACTTCTCTTTTAAGAAGATCAAACTATTTTAACAGGTGAAACTGAAATTTCTGGACTGGAAGCAGATTTCAGGGGATGCACTCTAGTCTGCCACATCTTGTTAAGTGAATAGGATTCCAATGATACTGACATTTTGTTAGCGAAAGAAAAATATTGTATTGTTACTTTTTTCTCTATAAAATTTTATTTATTTATATTTTGCCTGCTCTCCTGAAAAAAAAAATGGAGACTTAGTTTAGCTTCAGCTATAGGCTCATCCTCCTTCGGGGGTAATGGAGGAAGGGCAAGCATTTTCCTTTTCTTTGAAGTGCTGGCATGCGTGGGAGATGAAAGCAACTGCATTATTGTCTTTGATGTTTTTGATACTGAATTTCTCATTTGATTTTTCTTTGTAGGCATTCAAAAAGTAGATTTACTTCCTCAATCAACCTTATATTAGATTCTCAGTAGGTACTTATCCTCTTAAGTATCTAAAATTCATAACAGTATTCTAAAAAGTTTGATGTAGGAACATTCATCACTAAGCTATGTCACATCTTCTTCATTTATGTTGCATTCTTATCCTTTCCATGTTATACACATTAGAAAGAAAGAATAAAGCAATCTCTCTCTCTCTCTATCTCAAGTAGGAAACTATAAAGACACCACTTGTGCAATACAGCACCATTTAGAATAACAGTGACCAATCATACTAGTATACACTTATTATTATACATGTATTTTCATTAGTTTCCTTAAAACCATTAACCCAGTACTTATATTTTGGAAACAATGCAATGAAAAAAGGATGCGTGTCAAACAAGCTAATACTTAACTAACTAACTGCGAGGATTTGTGGCCTTGCCCTCTGAAGAATCACGCTTTCCCCTAAATCCAGAAAGGTAGCTGAAGGTCACAACAGTGTAATGATTGTTTCTTTCAAAATGTATTTTATTTTAATCTTCTATATAAATATATCACATTGACAGTGCAGTTGGAAATTTCTGTATGACTTGGCTTCTCCAACCTCCTTTTAAAAGGAGCCAGCTACACCCTGCTTCAAAGTAAAGAAAATTTAAATCCACACGTAACCACACCTGCCTGGGATAAGCCTGCCAAGTCAATTGGCATTATCACTTTTGTTCTATGCTCAGAATGCAGCACATTCAGTGAGTGCAGCAGGAGTAGGAGAACATTTTAAATTCTAGTGTGCTTTGTTTTACTGGCTTTAATTTGAAGTTGTGACAGAGGTGCACATATTACTTAAAGACCAGTGGGAGGACGGAAACAAAGAAAGGGAAGAATCTGATCTTTGAAACATCTGTGGCAGTATCTGGCAAAGAAAGGATCTCATTATTAAAAGCCCTGTAGCATTGTCTAGTTACATTCTCATAATGTTACCAAGTAGCAATACTAGTGCTGGGTGACTTGTACATGCTGCTGACATAACTGGAATGTAGCATTAAGGTCATATTTGGACAGGTTTTGATCTGTTATAACAGATACTTCTCAAAATTTAGTCTTCTAGAATAAAATTCTGGCCTCACTGAAATGGGAGTTTTGTTATGGGGCCTGGATTTGATCCCTGTAGAGGACATCACCACAATGGAGAGACTGTTTCAAACACACCTTCATCTCCCATTCAGAACAACTTCTTCCCCATTCAAGGCTGCCCAGACCATCCTCCCTCCCACTGGTGACTGAATAATATCCAAGTGCATCTACAGCAATTGCTTACATGGAAAAGTGATATTTCTGGAAAGTATTTAGGACCAGGCCTTCAGCCCTGGTTCTCACCCCATAGGGGGTGTCTTTGGGTCAAGAAGGGGACATGCCAGGGGGATGGGCTAGACTTGCAGCAGTTCCCAACCTTTCCCAGAGCACCCATTTTGACAATTCAGGAAGACTTGGTGACCCAAGGCAATTCAAAAACGGGGGAAGGAGAAGGGACAGAGCCACCTGGGGAGACACTTGGTGACCCTTTTCAAATGTAATGGCGACCCATATTTGGGTCCCAACCCATAGGTTGGGAAACCCTGGGCTAGAGCATCCTAAGGTCCTTATGTGTCTGCCACATTAAGTCTAAAAGAGTAGTTCTTAGACTGCTCTAAATTACATGAAGGGTCACTTAAATCCCTAGTCAATCCAGGCCTAGGTGAGCATAAAGGCAACTTCATGCCATCTTTGTCTCCTGCCTCCATTATTCTCAGATGTGCTAAATGTACATTGAATATTTGGTCTAAAATGGTGTCTTTTAATGTGATGGAGGAATAGAAAACAAGGGGGGAGAGTCAGCAACATGTGACCAATCAGCTCTTCCCAGACCACTACCAAGTGACTCATGGAACACTGGTCATTCATGGATCATCACACTGGGACTACCACACCAGAATTAATGGTATCATTCATTACCCATTTATGGCCAGATCCCCAATTAGGGTGTGTCTACACAGCAGGGCTTAACTTGAAATAAGCTAGGCAAATTGAGCTATGTCAATTGCATAGCTTATTTTGAAATTGAAATTGGGAGCATCTATACAGCACTTATTTCGAAATAGAACACTCTTCCTCCAACTTCCATTACTCCTCATACAATAAGAATTACAGGAGTGGGAGTAAGTCATCCTCCAGCTTGACAGTATTTCGACATTGTTTCAAAATAATGTTGCTGTGTAGACATACCCTTAGAGCAGGACTATTCAACGTGCAGCCCATTTGTTTGTGGCCCGCGGTGCGGTTTGGGTTTACACGGGGCTCAACATGCAGCCCACAGATGGGATCCTTTGAAAATGGCCTCCACTGGAAACACACTCCACAACAGTGAGGAGTCTCCCAGGCAGGGTAAGTATTTGAAAGACACAAGTGGATGGCCTTGCTGTAACTGATGGGTACAGAGTGTCAGTGTTTTTAGTCCCCATGGAGGAGGTGCCAGGAACGCCAGGGCATTGTGTGAAAGAAGCTATTTGCATATATTTGCATGTATATGCAACCACACTTAAGTTGCGGCCCTCAGCATGTGCCATGAGTATCATTGTGGCCCCCGGGGCTTCCAAAGTTGAGTAGCTCTGCCTTAGAGTATACTGGAGTAGCTCCACTGACTTCAATAGAACTAAACCAAGTTATATCAGTTAATGAACTGGCCCTTAACCTTCAATGGTTTTAGATCAGGCCTGGGTTAAATAACCTCTGTGGGCTGGATGCGGCCTGCAAAGCCACCAGATCCGTCCCATGGACTTAGCGCGGAGCCTCAGGCAGACACCTTGCCTGCCCCACACACACTGCTGAGAAAAGTGGCCATTGCAAACTTTTGGGGCTCTGTTTGAACAGTTATGAGCCTGGCGAGGGAGGAATGGCATCAGGTGCTGCTCCTGTTCCCAGCACAATACCATTGTCTGGTTTCTGGCCAATGGGAACTGCCTGTTGTCAACAGGCAGCCTGTGAAGCATCCTGCACCCCCTCTTCTCAGTCTTGGAGCTATTAAAAAACCACATGCTCCCTGCAGCCAATGCAGGGGCAGGGCAGGCAGAGAGTGTGCTTGAGAAGGCTACTGGCTGGGAGTCAAGCAGGTAAATCTTCTAGCCATAGTATATCTCTGGCACCCCTATCCTATACACCCTTACCTCACATAACCTAAACCCTCTGCCTCCCCTGTGCTTCCAATCCCCTCCCAGATCCCGCACCACAATCCCATGCCCTAGGTCACAGCCCCCCTCCATTTTAGGTCACAACCCAAACCCTCTGCCCCCATATCCTCTCCCAGATCCTGCACCCCAATCGCCTGCCCCAGGTCACAACCCAAACCCTTGCACCCCCTCCTATACCCCAGTCCCCTGCCCCAAGTAACTTATAACCCCCTCCTATCCTACATCACAATCCAAACTTCTCTACCCCCTCCTGCACCCTAGTCCCCTTACTGAGGTCACAAAGGCCTTCACTCAAACAACCTTCTGAACCCCACACCCTCTCCTGCACCCAGTATCTTACTACAAGCTCCTTTGTGCACCCAACCTCTATCCAAGATCCCGCACCACCTCCATTTATATGGAAGAGTGTGTCCCTTGACCACTATCCAAATTCTTGGAGTGGCCCCCCATCAAAAATTATTGCCCGTCCTTGTTTTAGATAAACTGAAGATTTTGTAGCACAGCTAGGTTTCCATGCAAAATGGGATGGGAATCCTGCTGAACAGGGCAAGTTTTATTTATATATTAGAAGTGCAGTTTGCTTTCTCATGCTGTTGTTTCTACTTGTTTTATTTTATTCCTAAAAGCAGCAGGTTTTTAGTGTGCAATTGTACACACAGATAGATAAGATATGGAATTGCTGTCCCCTAAGAACCAAAGCTTGATATATTATTTAATACATCCTTTTCAGAAGACAAACAAAAACTTCCATTATACCTGGTGCTTTGGTGAATATGAGTATAGATCTGCAGTATCTGTATCTCTCTACATATCAGCACATATGGAGATACAGACATAGAAAGACACTTTTTATGTCTAGTTTCTGTCATTTTTCATGAAACATTCAGTGGCCAAAGCAGTTTAATCATTTTCAATGGTTCCCACTAGATTCTCCTCCACCCCGGTAACCATTCTGAAGAATTACTCTTTCCCTATGATCTCGTTAATTAAACCTAGTTACATTTGTTACCACAAACCAAATTATTTGGCCTTTCTGTGTGAGGCACTGTGCTGTTCATGAACTCCATAACTGTAAAAGAAGCTTGGACTGTTTAAAGAAATGAATAATAGACATTTTAACATTTTCACCTTTCAGACTAGAGCAGTCTGAGTCAGGGCCAGATTAAGGGGGGGGGGGGCTAGCCGGGCAGCTGCCCGGGGCGTCAACCTATGGGGGGCGCTTGATGGCAGCTGTAAGGGATGCTGCTTGCCCAGCCGCGCAGCACCCCTTGGAGCTGCAATCAGTTGCTGCGTGCCCAATTGCAGCTGTAAGGTGCGCAGCGCACCGGGGGGTGGGGCCGCACATGAGCCATGCGCCCGGGGGCAGAGCTGCGCATGCGTTGCACGCCTGCTGCCCGGGGGTGCAGGAATGGCTCAAGCTGGCCCTGGTCTGAGTGTAAGCTTTCCTA
Organism: Rafetus swinhoei; assembly: GCA_019425775.1. Lineage (NCBI taxonomy): Eukaryota > Metazoa > Chordata > Testudines > Trionychidae > Rafetus > Rafetus swinhoei. Next base: position 33,082,008 of record CM033428.1, on the reverse strand, counting down.
TAACTGAAGTGCACATGAACACATAATATGCCACAAGTTGCCACTGTCCTAAGGGGTGATAGAAAATAAGACTTCTTTATTGCATGAGTTTGCAAACTTCAGCCCTGTACCAAGAGACACCCTTTTTAAATAACCTGTATTCTTCACTCATCTTAGACCAAGAGCATCATCATTGCATCACACTTGTAAAAAGCTTATAACCTTTTCTGAGAGGGCAGTTCTGAGATGGCAGCTCCTTCTTTGACTGAATCTTTCCAAACTAGGCACATGCAGGCACGCCTGTGATACGACAATGTGCTATTAAGAATGGTGAATGAAGATGGTTGAGGGAAAATGACCACTGATATATGAAACAGAACTGCACATGAATTGCGTTAGGCAATGCTATATTCGTTAGCATTCAGTGTCCTTTAATGACCACACAGCTCCTGGCAGGTGTCCTGATGGGGAGGTGCCCCAGGTATCCAACTATCCCCTAACTGCTAATTGCTTTCTGATAGGGACTATGGTGGTAAGTTGCTATGGTCTGGTAAGTTGGCAGAAAATTGGAAACCAGTAAATTCAATAAATGCTCTTGGTGGACTATGTGTGAGATGGTAACATAGGAACCACAAAGAGGGGCTATTTTACAAAATCGCGAGTGTAGCGTTGAGGGCACTAATGATAATGAAGTAGTGCACAACTGAGAATAGTGCAGTATGAAAGTCCTGGTCAGTGGCTTAATACAAATATGAACAGGCAAGAAAACAATGTGGCTATACACACAAACTTTTATTTTCTGTGAATGTGACAAAAGAAAATGTATTTAAACCCTGACCTGGAAAATCATATTACATTAGCATAAATTTTCTGACTGAAGAGGCCTTGAAAATGAAGGTTAAAAAGAGTTCTAAAAATTCTTTAACATTATACAACTAGGTCCTGTTAACTTCACTAACTGCACACATTCTCTCCTTGAGCAGCTAAATGTCCAGTGACACTTTCCCCTCTATAATTACAATTCTATTAACCTGGTAAGGGAATAGAAACAGTACAATGCAACTGAACAAACTGATCAACTCACAAAGAGGGGAAAAAAGGGACAGGATCTGGCCACATATTCCAGAGTCGGCTATTAGGGAAGAAACAGGAACATTTTGTAAAACTTGGGAAAATGATAAAAAAAAGATAAAAAGATTCAATGGGGGCAGGCTTTGCCTGGTCCAGCAGGGGGAAGAAAACCTTTAGCCCCTTTTAAGTTTGCACCCTTCCCTCCCATCCTTATGAGCTCTGAGCCTCCCATTAGGCTTTGGAGAATGGCAGGGGCCGAGACTGATGGCTGGACTGAGGAGTGCAGCACAATCCTAGTGGCTCCCACACACCCAAGGAGAGTGTTTATAAATCCTTCTGCTGGGCCAAGGTTTCCACTCTGTGCCAGGAAGAAAAGCTCCTGCATTTCTCCCTTTGGATTACTGTTGGATCAGGTTTGGAGGCCTGGTTCTTGCACCTTCATTGTAGTAGGGATTCAGAGGGCGAGGCTAGGTGTCACAACTTGGCATTTTGTCACAACTTGGCATGTGATCAGTGTAGGTGATCATCCAATGGACAGTCCAGCTCCCTCATAAAACTAGAATTGGAAACAGATACAGGAGACGACATATCCCAAGGAAGGCAGAGAATGGCACTGAGACTCCTAATGACTGGTACAATAAAGACATGACCCCTCTTCTGCACCCCATTAATCCTTAGATAAGCCTTAGATGAACTGATAGGGTCTTAGCAACAGAACTTGAACCTATTTAGTGGGACAAGAGGCTGATGGGAGTCCTGTACCAGGTTATTTGGATTGCAATAGGAAGAAAAACCTTACCTGCCTCAGTTATTTCAGAGACTTCTCACATGTAGCTTAATAAGATTCCACCTTTACACGGAACTACAGCAGTGCTGCTCTTGGTGTCCTTTGCACCCACTGAGTAGCACTGAGTAGACAGACAAACTAGTTGACCAACCCGGCAATCCTTTCAATGCTTTTCAGTGTGCAAGCCAACCAGAGTCATGGTGGAACCCCCACTTCTAGTGAAGTTATTCAGCGAATATAATTATTTCTGTATAAAAGAGCACTGCTGTCATTGCATTGAAAGTAAGCAATGTATCAAACTGACAAGCAAATTTCTATATATGTAATGTTATACGTATTACATTACTTGTTTGGCAAATATAAATGTATCCTGCACAATAAAGCTATAAGAGGATATAGACAAATTGAATCCAAAAGGCAATGGTCCAAACTATTGGGGTGGAACCATTTCATATAGTGCCTTTATTCTGAGGGGCAAAAATACTTACAGAACTGCCTGTTTTCTGTGCAACTCCCATCATTGAAATTCAGGGGCCTGATCCCAAAGGGCTGGACAAATAAAAGTAGTTAGGTGCTGTGATGATGAACTTTTAGGCACCTAGAAAATCAGTGTGATTCACAAACCCTGAGTAAGATGCCTAAATTCCTATATGAGACACAGGAGAGAGAGGTGTCCTAAACTGAGATTCACAAGAGCCAGTATGGTAGGGAGGGAGGGAGCTGCCTAAGACAACCAATGAGAAACGTGAAAGACAGAGGTGTGTGCTAAGTCCCACCCTTCTCACAGAAATAGGCACTGAAGTTCTGGCTGCAGAAAGGCACTTAAATCTGCTTGTGAATCTTAGCTGAGTCACCTTTCCAAGCTGGTGGCTATGCTGCTTTTCAATTAAGCATTATAGATGGGAGGAAAAGAAGACAATGACAATTCCCTCTTAACTTTTAGCTGAATGATTAGGGTAGCCACTTGTAATGTGGGAGACCACTGGTTTCAGTCTGCCCTCTGCCCAGAGAAGGGAAGGGAGCTGAACAGGCATCTGCCATTTTCAGCTGAGTGCTCTAATTACTGGGCTGTAGAATACTCTGATGTGATGGTCCCATAGGGCTTATCTAGACTACATGGAACAGTTGAAAGAGGATATGCAAATTCTGCAGGAATTTGCATATCTTCTTCCGATCACACTTTCGAAAGTGAAAGTAGTTTAGACGTGGCTTTTTCCGTGAACCCCCTCTTTGTCGAAAAGCCACATAAATGGGGTTTGCGGAAAAAGCCGTGTCTAAATGACTTTCGCTTTCGAAAGTGGGATCGGAAGAAGATATGCAAATTCCCGCAGAATTTGCATATCCTCTTTCGACTGTTCTTCATAGACTAGATAAGCCCTCTCCTGTGGACATTATTGCACTGTGAATAAATCCCTGTAAAGTTATTTGTGCTCAGAAACTACAGTCTCATCCCCCATCTCTCATGTTTATGCTTTCACCCTCTCTGGCCCAAACGACTCAGGGTGCATCTACACAGCATCCTAAACTCGAGATAAAATACGCAATTTGTGCTATGCAAATTGAGTATCTTATTTCAAATCTATTTCAAAATAGCTTATTTTGAAATTTGGCGCATCCACACAGTGCCAAATTTCGAAATAACGTGCTATTTCGAGACATCCCTTATCCCCTGTGGAAAAATATTGTGAAATAACAGGCGGCTTGCATAGATGTGGGGTAGCTATTTTGGGATACCTCTGGAATCCCGAAATAGCCATGCAGTGTAGACGTACCCTAAGATGCCAGTGAAATTCCTCCACAATGAGAGAAAAAGAGGAAAAACAAAACAAAGGAAAAACAAAACAGATGCCAGGGCTAAAAGAGAGAAGGCGAAGGGAAAAGCCAGTAGTGGAGTGACAAGTCAGCTCCACTAAAGAGGAGTTTTTTGCTGAGACACTGGGCTAGAGGCCAAAAAAACAAAGCACCCTGCAGCTTGGAGGCTGAGATTGCCTAGAAACAGAAGGGAAGAGAACCATCTCCACAGGAACAGTGAGAGAGAGAGAGAGAAAAAAAAACACTGCCTTTAAGGCACAGAGCAGGGATGGTGGTGGTGGGGGAAGTGAATAAAACAAGGAGATTGTAAATGCACAGAAGTTCTTTCTAAAGAGCAACAGATTGCCCATAATTCCTCCACAAAATTTTAATTTTGCTGATGGAGAGTCTATTTTGCACAGTTTCATGTTGCAAAGGTACTTGTTAATAATAACAGTAAGTACAAAATATATTTCCTTTCAAACACACCATGGAAACTGAGGCAGATAAGACCTTAATGACAAATCATAATATCTAAAACACTGTGGAGAAGCTGGCTGCAGAAGATCTGGTAGTATAGGCCTGTATTTTGAAAAATTCATCTTGACTGTACAAGTTAATTGCAATTGCACAGGTCACATAATGTTTTGTTTCCATGATTGGATAAGCATAGCTCTTTTAATTGGGAGGAGACCTGTGACAAGTGATTAGGCTTTGATATTTTTAGGGAGAAAAGAGAAGATGGATTTGAGAATTTGGGAAAATTGTACAACATTTTGGGAAATATGGGCATTGACACAGGCATTATTCACAAAAAAAGAAAGAAAAAAGAATATGACCCTTTGTCAACTCGTTAAGTTAAAATTTTGTTTTGTTTCATCACTTTCACGTAAGCAATTATGCATAGATGTAGAGCTAGGCAATTGATTAATTTTCTATTTGATGGTGAAACAAGAAGGTTGACCTGAAAAAATCATTTTTTTGTGATAATAAAAAAATATTTTGGTTTGAAGGAAATATGTTGGGGTTTTTTTGCGGGGGAGGAGGTATTTATTCACCAACTTTTTTATAGGGTTAAACCCAGGTAAAATTTTGAAAACATATATCAGATCAAACTGAAAAGTCAAAATATTTTATTTCTAAAATGTCAAACAAAATCATTTAAAGTTTCCCAGAAGTTTTCCCAATTGTTTTTCAGACAAACTGTTCACCAAAATACCTGATTTCCTGAAGAACTTCAGCTGACACAAAACTGCATTTCTTGATGAATAAACTATTTGCTCATCATTTCCCCCCAAGGTCTATGCAGGTGTGCAGTTTTAGATACATAGGCAGTAGCAACATCTTGGTTTATCTCAACAGCCAGGACTACAAAGAGGGCTTTAAAAATCCTAAACCCCTGGTATGACAAGTTGCATCCTAGCTCTTATAAACTGTATGATATACAGTGTGAATAAACAAGGCTGTGAACCAGAAATTCTTTCTGCCGGTACTAACATGAGTAAAACTCACTGACTGGAATGTTCCAAAAAGGTATACTCTACAGAGCAGCAAGTGCAGCCAGAAAGAATTTATCCTGAAACGCAGGTGACCATGTATAGAATGTTGGGGGTTTTTTTCTCTGCTACTCCAGGCATAGTACATCAAAGCAACTATCTAGCCTAAGTACTTGTATCATCACCCATCTTGATGGCATTTATATATCTTCCAGGTTAATACAATAGCATACCAGATTCCACTATTTAACTTGCTCAGCAAGAAGTAGATTTCATAGAAAGCATACCATGATTCCGAACAGCAGTTGGATTAATGGAACAAGAGTGGTGAGTAAAAAAGCAAAGATCAAGAAATAAATTATGTGTTCTGTGTGAAACAACAGTGCTGTAAAAATATTCATAGTTAAATTAATAAACTCCAGAAACAAAGAAAGAACTGTTTCTGGCTAATAATGGCTTCTTGCAGTTTGGAGATGGCAGCAGAAACCAAAATTATGAAGTAGCTAAAGAGAAAATAATAATAATAATAATAAAAGATTCCCTATTCCGCACTAAGACTTTCTACACAATATTTTACCGTAAAGGTGCTCCACAGTTATACCATGAAATGAAATGAGACACAAATTTTAAAAATGAAGTAACAATGCTAATTGTACAACTTACACTTTTGCTCTGAGTCTTCTGTAGCAGTGAAGTATGTCATAGAATCCTAGGGCTGGAAGAGACCTCAGGAGGTCATCGAGTCCAGCCCCTTGCCCAAAGCAGGACCAACCCCAACTAGATCATTCTAGCCAGGGCTTCGTCAAGCCAGGACTTAAAAACTTCTAGGAATGGAGATTCCACCACCTCCCTAGGTAACCCATTCCAGTGCTTCACCAGCCTCTTAGGGAAATAGTTTTTCCTAATATCCAACCAAGATCTCCCCTGCTGCATTTACAAATGTTAAAGTGAGAGTGAAAAATAGGGGCTACAATTCAAGGCCACATTTATCCTGACTGGCTTACAATTTACTGTGGAGGTGACATAGATATTTTCCCCCCTTTTCCGCAGCCATTGTGATGTTTCTGATTAAATGGATTCTGCTTAAAAGTCTACAAAAAAAAGTCACCAAAAGATTGTCAGCCACAAAGTTCACACATCATGTGCAGTTATGCTAGATATTTTCTTGATAATGTAAGATACCTCCGAGCTTCCTTTACTCTTGTATGGGAGCACCTCACAATCTGTAAGTGTTTATCTTTACAACATCATTGCGAAGTAGGGAAATACTGTCATACAGATGGGGAACTGAGGTACACAGAGAGTCTATGCAAACTGTTAATCAGCAAAGTCTGTGACAGCTAAGCCACAGATATGAGACTATATCTCATATTATTCCCTTTCCCACTGGTTGCCCCACTGGAGGAATTCTACAGATATTTTACTTTTATTCTGCAGTGAGTTGTTTTTCAGAATTCATTCCTCAAGTCATTTGAAAGTGAGAAGACAACTTCTGGCAGGCATTGTTTATAAATGTCCAAAATAATAAGGAAAATAAATAAAGAAATAAAATTAAATAAAATTGTGCTTGGGGACCTTAAATGGAGCTTTCCAACTGTGAAGTCTATTGCTGTTGATTAAAAGGGTATCTGGAGCAGAGTTAAATAATACTTCGGGGGTTAAATACTGCAGTTACTAAACAGAGAGACCAGGAAAAAAGCCAAGTGCAGTTGATTTCCCACAATACATCACTCTGACCATCTGTGAGAGAGATAATGTTCTCTTAAGAGAAAAAACAATTACTAAAGAAGGGGGTTCTGGGAACTGTCTTGATATGTCTTTCTTGTTCAATTAACTCTTCATTTATTGGCTTTCCAAAAGCACTAAAACCAGCCAAATCTCAGTACCATCTAAGTGTTGGCTTTGCGAAAGTGTAGACAAAGTTATACATACTAAGACAATAGTACAAAAATATGTAGAGAATCTAAGGGTTTTATCTTATATTAAAAAGTCCAATTTCTTCCTCTTCTGGACATGAGTGAGCACTACTTTCTTGTGAGGCTTGCATGACCCAAAGCAGAACAACTGCCAAGAGAATGACACAGAACAGTGTGGATAAAAGGGATAGAACATTAAAAGACTGACTCAAAACAACCATGAAATGGAGGCATTTTTGCTTTCCTGTCATAAAATAACATGCATTCCTCTGAAGCACCTCAAGATTTGGTGACAGGAGAGGGTAGCAGGGCAGCAGGATTACATGCATTCACACCCTTACCTCCTGAGCAGCAATGGCATTCACTATGACTGGAATGATTGTGCCCGATATAGTAGAGGTTTTATGAGTTATAGATGTTAGAAGTCTAGACTTGCGCAGGAACAAAATGAAACTACTCAAGTGAAACAACAGTGAAAAATACAAGTCCGAGGAGTCAAGGACAAAGATTTTCTTCTACTTCCTCTGGCTTTATATTGCCAAAAACTATAAGCGCTAACTGTAAAGTACAAAATATTTAATTTACCATCATACATTGTTTCAGGAAATGCTTTATTACACTTCAAAATACATTGATCCAGATTCTCTGCTAAGTAAACTTCACTTTAAAATTTCGATACATTGCTTACAATTAGAGAATAATTATCTTGCTTGTGTATTACACAGATAACGAGGCCCATCCTAATGGATTATACTCTATCATTTCCCAAGGAGCCTGAAATTATACACGATAACTTGCTTAATTTTTCCACACCTTTAACTTGCTCCTCTTTCCTTTATTTGGAAATTCTAATACAGTAAGTTTCGGACATTATCAGCATTTTTCTACAAACTTCTGCCAAAAATCTGTTGGCCTGCATGACAAGGGCATATTTATATTTTCTTCTTGTATTTTATTTTGCAAATCCATAAACCATATAACATTTCCCTTTGCAATGGTATGAACCTGGCATTTTTAGCCAGCCTGGGATTAACTTTTCTGTGTGTTCATGAAGCATTAAAGCTTTGCTGTATGAAACTGTTCTCTCTGACCTCAGCTAGGAGAAACTGAATAACTTTAAACATACTCTTTTTATTAACAGATTTCTCCATTTGTAATTCTTTTACCAAATCCCTCACTTGTTGCTCTTGCTGTTAGTCTTGCCTGCTAGTCAATGCCTTGGTTCCTTGAGCGCCTGTGATGCAGTAAAGATAATTGGATGAATCAGATCAGCCCGAAACATTTTATTTATTTCAAATTTGCTTTGAGTTTATGTTGGTGTGACAATCACAGACTTAAAAGGTCAGATGTATAGAGATGGGATATTTCTTCAGAAGATAGGCAGCACTAATCTCCCATGTTGCCTGTGGCATTCTAAACAATCATGCTACAGATACCCTCTCAAATATTACAATAATTTCAAGCATGGACAAAGCCACAAGTACGGCAAATAGCCCAGAATCTTTTCTTCTATATCTACAATGGTAGCGTCCACTAGTGGCAGATAATAGTTAAATCAGAAGTTCCAAACTGGACATCCTCATTAAAGCCCTCTTCCTCACCTCACTGACTCCTACCTCCTGAAGTCAGTGTTCAGGGTTGCTACTGTGACCTCCCATCCAATCTCAGGTTGTCTATTCTATGCACCAATCGTATGGTCTCTAATCTGCTATAGAAAAGGGCCTTTTCAGCCCAAAGTCTCTTGGCCTATCTGTGGCACTCCAGAATCTGGAATGCTTATAGAATTCCATTTGTGCTTCTCTTTTTTATCTTCTGTCACAGAGCTGGTTGCATTCCAAAATATGAAATGTGAAAAAAAAACCATGCAAAATTCTGGATCGCACCAGTGGGTAACAGTGAATACCAAATCTCAGCACAGAGCCTGCAAGCCAGGAATGCTGGGGAAGAGGGCTGTGGTGAGAGTCATCAGGATGAGACAGAATATCATCAGCCAAGTACCATAGGCAAAGCCTTAAAATACTAGTGGCTCACAACAACTGCTGTGCTAGTAAGGGATCAAATACTGAGGTATCTCCACTGCTCTACAGGTTTCCTAATTCTCAGAGGTACAGAATCTCAGTATTTTCATGGGCATTGAAGACATGACACATACAATACAGCTGACCTTTCTTCTAAAGTCAGTGCTGTATTTTTGCATGCCCTCTGCAGTGTGGTGGCAGATATGCAGGGCCTTGCTAATCAACTTCTCAGGGAAGGAGAAATGCATGACTTCATATCTGGGTGTAGTCTAAGCGGGTTTTTTTTCTTAGAACAGAGATGACCTTTTCTTCTAGTAACTTGTGCCCAACACTAGTGCCCAATTCTCAAGAAGCAATTCTGTCTCAAGAATGAACTCTATTCATAGTTGAAGGCAGAGAGAGCTAACTCTCCTACTACTCACACAGCTCCCTCTCCAAGGCCTAGGGCTTTTATGCAGAACCTTGCATAACAACAATAGCAGTAATGCAGTAAGTCTTCACATGACTGAAAATCTGTTCACACATGTTAAAAAAAACCCAAACAAACCAACCAGCCTGGGAAAACTGTGTCTGATATTTCCAGCTGGTTGATGCGTGCTGTAACAATACAGACACGCGCAATGATGATGATATTGTCAATGTCCCTTCCTCCATGTGTGCTGTTTATGATGAGAAAGATTTGAAGTCTGAAGCTACTATCTGTGCATATGCAGTGTTACAATTCTTAACCTCTCAGGCTGTCTCTCTCAATCTGGCAAGGAAAAATCTGGGCCAAAGATATTTGAAATGGCTCCTACATACATATATAAGCACCTCAATATGGCACCAGATTTTTGAAAATGCTGTGTATTCAGCATGTACCATTGAATTATCTTCTTGATAATGCTGGCATTAATGCTTTTTGTTCAAACCATGCTGTCCACATGTCTTATCAGTGAAATATAGCAGCCTGGCCTAGCACAAACTAACTGTAATTACATTTAATACAAAATCACGGAGATGGAGTAATCTAGCACTTCAAGTTACTTTATCTTTGGCTCTATGCTTGGTTGCAATCAATGAAATTTGATGCTAGTTCAGTTCTGGCAGATTTTACTTTTCCTTGTCCAGTGTAAATCTTGAACCTAAAAGGCACCATCACTCTTGCAAGGAAGGTGGACATGCTAGGTGGAAATGCAGAATTTGAAAAGGTACTGCCATAACATAGTGGGGTACCAAATGGCAAACCAGGTGAGTGCAATTTCATTCATTGCTTTCACTGGCAGTGACATTTAGTGACATGTAATAAAAAACGATCCCCCTTCTCTTTAGATGCTTGTATATGGGAATAAAATGCCTTACTTTAGGTATCCAGGTATGAAATATTTGGGCAGATTCTGAACTTGATCCTACTTCCAGTTTGAATCAATAGGAAAACTTCCATTGATTTCCATGGGAGTGAACTAAGCCCTTAAAATGCTTTATGTTAGTGAATGTCAAAATCTTTTACTAATACCAATGAATTAAGCAACATGATAGCCTGGTGAAATAGATAAGAATTATTTACACACATTCTATATTTAGGCAGATTCAGGCACAAAGTGTAAACAGACTTCCCGTAAGTGACGGATGAGCTAATGGAAGAGTTAGAATCAGAAACCTGGAATCTTTTCAATTATTTCTTCTTGCCCAAAGAAGCAGGTTTTACTCATGATTCTGTATCTAATATTTGTTAGTCTCTAAGGTGCTATAGGACTACTCATTTTTTAAAGTTACTACTGATACTCACTTGCTTCATAGTTTTGTATATTTTCAGTATATATCTATGTGATGACAAAAAATGTTAAAGCCAGGTTAAAATTATTTGGTGCTATTGTCATCCCATTGAAAAACACTGATTTGCTGAAACTCAAACTTCCAAAAAACTAGCAAGTGCACAGTTAAGGTTCCAACCTCAACTCTTCCCTCTCTCATCAGTGCCCTTCTAACACAGATAGATTTACTCTGGTAACCCCACAGCTGCTGAAGCATACAAACCTCTTATTACAAACCCTTTCATTCTCATCCATGAGATTCCTTCTTACGTGTTTAATTTTTGTCTTTTTAATAAAGGTTGCTTTGAGCAATGTGTCAATGTACACATACTCACATTGGCCTTTGGCACTAGAAGATTCGAGAGGTTCCAGATCCGGGCTTAAACTCAGACATTTAGACAACCCTCAGATAGCATCCTATGTGTACATTAAAAGAACTATTTCACACTCTTTTCAGCTCCCTTATCATGGGCTATCATCTGAGTCTACACTTTCACTTATAGCACTAGAATCCACTAATATGTCACCTCACTGCTGACAATATCCTTGGCAATACAAGTCCATGCCCTGCTACCAGTTTAACATCTAACAACACTCCTGGCCCGGTATCATAAGCGACCCCATGGGTGCTGTGGGGTTGGAGCACTCATGGGGAAAACCTGGCAGGTTGGGCAGGGCCCGATTAACTCTTCTGGGGGGCCTGTGGCTATTAGATGTTGTGGGAGTCCCCCTAAGCTCTGGGGTGGGGTAAAAAATGAAGCGTTCAGTGTGTGGGAAGGGCTGTTGGGGAGCGGGCTGGTCATGTGGAAGTGGGCTGGGGTAGGTCTGTGGGGTTTGTGAGGGAGGTAGGGTACAGGAGTGGGCTGGGAGTGTGGGGTCTGAGAGGGAGGGAGGTCAAGGCAATGGGCTGGGCGTGAGGGTGCAGTGTCTGGGAAGGAGGGAAGGAGGAAAGGTGTGGAAGAGGGCAGGATTGGGGGACTTATCTGGCACAGAAAGAACAATGTTTGTGGAGGCCTATAAATCAGTGTTTTCGCTGGCTGAGTCTGTTGATTCAGAGACACTGTCCACAACAGACAAAGACAAGAGTACTTCACGCTAAGGAAAGGTAGTGCTGAGGTTTCTTACAATACAGTCAGACTTGGGAAGGTCACGGGATGTCACAATCCTTTGACACTTAAGCAACTCTTTTTAAAGAGTGTAGGAAAGCATCAAGGTGACTGAATTGTTACTTGATTATATAAAGCATGAACAGATTGTTATAGAGCTGATCAATTTTGGTGTTTAAAAATTAATATCTATTATTAATTTTTTAAAAGCCTGAACATAAAAATGAGTAAACTGAGAAACTTTAAGGAAGCTTGTTTACCAGTTAGAAACAACATAATTAGAAAAAAAAGTCTGATCTCCATAATAGAACTGTGACTGGTCTTGATTATACTTGAAAACAAAAAGTCAAAAGATTCCACAAATTAATCAATGTGCTGTATTATCTGTATGATAATATATTCAACACAGTTGACATTTACATTAATTGGAGATAATGAAGAAAATATTTTTGTTGTTTGTTGGATGGAGCTAAACGGGCTGGAAATTCAAATGAAATAAACATCATTATTACATACACTGTACACCTGTTCTTAGTTCTATTGACAGCTTGATATTTTTATTAGGTGCATGCACAGCAATACGACAAGAACAAACGACCATTTTTACACTCCCAGGATAAAAGTAAACTACCAGCGCTTTGTGTGGGGGGTTGCTTAAACCACAGAGCTATGACAAGTGCTTAACTAGCCCCAAAACACCTCCACTTAGTCATGACTTCTAGTTTTATAAATTATTTACAGCTTGCTAGATGCAAAGCTGGTGGAAAATGCCTTTCTTAGCTGCTTGATCGACAGAATAATTATACTGTGTTTTTTTGTTTTAAGCACTGTTATTCAGAATCGTAATGTCATAAAAAGTAAATAGGATTTTTATGAGCTTTTAACTTTGACAAGGTCATGCTGAAGCATGCCAAAGTAGTGTCATGAAAAACCATAGCCCTCATTAGCTGTGTCCTGTAATGACAGCTGCACCTCCAACTGCATTTGAGTAAGAATACATACTTGCTTCTACAAACTGTTTTAACAGTGAACTGTTATGGACTTGTAAATCAATCCTCTTTTCTCCTCCTACCATACTGTACACAGATACACATAACTGTGTGTTGCCCAGAATTTTTCTTTTTTTCTTTTGAATTATTATTAGTGGCATGCCTAGGAGCCCTCATAATAGACTAAAGCCCCAGGTAGTAGGTGCTTCACAAACATAGAACAAAATGATTATTTTTGCCCTAAACGGCTTAGAAGTCTATTTCAGCTGGTAGATACTTTATGGAAAAAGATAGATACTTTACAGAAATTCAGCAGAGATCTATAGAAATTACTTTTTATACGTATATGGCTTGATTTTCTGAGTTGCTGAGCACTCATTTCCCAATGACCTTGATGAACGATATGGCTGTTCGGCACATCTGACAGTACGGGTATAGAGAATACTATCCTTTCTTTAGAACTGTTACTATGCTAAGGAATTAAATAGAGAATTACAGCCTTGCTATAGAAATCTACACATTTGCTTGAATATTTCATCAAAAAGTCACACTTCCATTGAAAAGCTGAATGAACTTTCTCTGAAGTACTACTTCATTTTTCAATTTACAGGGCCAAATTCTGAGCCTGGACAAATCCTGGGCACAGTTGGTGAGATTTCTACAGCCTGAACTGCTCCAGACCTGTGGACCATCCTCCTGAGAGAGGCAACCCCAAGAGAGTGACTCTGGAGACAGGCTCTGTGTCCGCTCATGGCTGCCTGCTTCCATTCAGAGGGTGGGAGTGTCACTGTATGTCTGCTGTCCTTGTGTGGGGATCACTCAGTTCCATCTCACCTGGGGTTAAATCAAGAGGCCAGTTGGCACCACAATGCTGGCAGGTTTAAATAGGGCACAGTCCCACACAATGCAGAGTCCCACATCCAGAAAGCTAAGTTTTTTGAAGGGCTCTAATTCAGCTTTCCAATGGCCAGCCCTCTCTATCTCACACTACAGGCTAAGGCTCACTTCAGTCAGTTTTCCAGCTACCTCTGCAGTTCCCATGCAGAAGAGGAAGACAGGCAGGATCCAGAGAGGGCCAACTAGTTGGTGGGCAGCTTACTTGATTGAATCATGCTCCCTTGAATTCTGAGAAAGCTGCTGTGGAGTACTTCAGGGCTGACCTAATTATTCATCAAGGGCAGCTAGGCTGCAGCAACCAGTCCTCCCCCATAAAACATTCATTCCCATATAATAGAGGGTGAGAATTTGACCCTTAGAGCATTCCCATCTAGCAATGTTTGAGGCCCATTGCAAAAATACATAAGCAAATTGAATTCTGTCTTATAGTCTATTTCAGAGAGTCTGATAGTCTATTTCAAAATTGAAATGAACCACAGATATCCACATCCACAGATGCGGATACCTGTGGCTGTAAAGCGGATATCTTCAAATTCTCAGGGTTTTGGATACAATATTTGTATCTGCATACATATCCATAAAAATGAGCTGTGAATATCTGCATCTACATTTGCTAATGTGGATACCCCTGGTTTTAAAACAGATGTCCACAGATTTGAAGGGCTCTACCAGTGTGATCCAGTAAATAGGGAATTGTATTGAGAGCCAATGAACTTGGGTTTTAAACTCTGCTGTATGACATTGGGTAAGTCACTTCTCTCTGTGCCTGTGTTTCTTTTCTTCTCCCACTCTTTGTCTGTCTTGCTTATTTAAACTGCAAATTCTTCAAGGTAGGGACTGTCTCTTACTATTCCTAGTACTATGGTGCCCCAATCTTCTTTATGGGCTTCTAGGAGCTACTACAAATAAATTACAATACCAACAAAGTAAGATTGATTCCCTCCACATCTACAATCACCCTCTCCTTGCTAGCAGGCTTAAATCTTTGAACAGATGATTTCTGAAGCCAAATAGTGTAGGTCTGACAGAATTAAAGTGAAGAAAAAATTTCAAAGCAGAGATTCTTCCATAATAAAACACTGCCTTCTGTTCCCAATATTATAGGTCAAGGAGTGCTAGCAAATTTTATACATATAGACACACACACACACAGAGCATCACTGTTCATAGATTCATAGATTTTAAGGCCAGAAGGTACCATTATGTTAATCTACTCCGACCTACTGAATAACACAGGCCATATGAACTCACTCAGGGCGTATCTAGACTATGCTAGACTTTAGAAGAGGATATGCAAATTCTGCAGGAATTTGCATATCTTCTTTCAAGCTCACTTTCGAAAGTGGCACTTTCAAAAGTGAAAGTAATTAAGATGCGGTTTTGTCGACAAGCCACTTTTCCTTAAAAAATGAGGTTCACGTGGCTTGTTGACAAATGGGAGGGTTCGCCGACAAAACCACGTCTTAATTACTTTCACTTTTGAAAGTGCCACTTTCGAAAGTGAGCTCGAAAGAAGATATGCAAATTCCTTTTCAAAAGTCTAGCGTAGTCTAGATATGCCCTCAGTAATTTCTGCATCAAGCCCATAACTTCCAGCTAAATTACACCATATCTTTTAGGAAGACATCAGTCCAAAAAATGTCCATCACAACTATTTGTCAGTAGAAAAATGGGTTTTCAATTAAAAAATTTTTTTCACAGGAAGTGCTGATTTTTCATTACAAAACTGAATCAAAAATAACATTTGTAGCTAAGGACAAACATTTTTATTGTTTGGCTCTTTTCTGAACCCTTTCCAATGTCTCGCCATCTTTTTTAAGTATAACCACCCAAAATGGACCCATCCATTCCAGTGATAGCTTCAGATGTGCTATTTGTGTCCTGAGGTAATCTAAACTCCTTATTCCAAGTTGATAGTCACATCTCCATATATCCAAACCATTTGTCCTCTTAATTACAGAATTACACTGAGTGCTCATGTTCAGTTGCCTATCTGCTATTACCCCAAAGAACAAGTGACTCATGGTAGCACATGGGATGTGCACCACTCCTCTATGACCCTGCCAAAATTTGAATTGCTAAAAGGGGTTCCCCTTCATGCCCCTCTGGTCCTCTAGATCACTCTTCCTGCATCTCCTCCACCCACAGGCACCATTCACCTGTGCCCAAAGTCTTTTTTAGTATCACTAAATTCCAGGATATAGTTCCTTATCTTGTAGCTGTAGATACCTATCCTTTCTATAGAAGCCCAATATTGCACTGGGCAATATTAAATATACACTGTTCAAATGAGGCCACTTCACCATGCAATCCAGATCAATCTCTATAACAGGTTTTAATCCATCATTATTTGCCACTCCAACAATTTTTGTGTCATCTGCAAATTTTACAAGCAATGATTTGATATTTTCTTCCAGAGTGTTGATAAAGATATCAAAGAGCTATTTTATGGAAGTTTCTAGGGAAGACAAGCATTCATGCCATCTAGAGCTTTAGAGAGACAGATTTAAATTGAAGTTCAGAGGGAGCCAGTGGCACTTTTGAAGATCAGGTTCTCACTTGGTCTCTACTTCTAATGCTTCAAGACTAGTTCCACATAGACAGTACTGAAGTAATAAAATCATGAGATTACAAAGGATAGATAATTCAGCAAATGTGGTGCCATTGGCCAGTGAGCATATAATTCTGGTGTGATTTTTCACCTTGATTAAAATTATGGCTCCCTCCACTGAAGGCTTTCAACTGTGGTGGACAGGAAGGGAGCAATTTCCCTGGGACCTGGCAATTCTGAGCCCGGCCACCACCACTGCTACTGCAGCAGCAATGGCAGTTGGAGTCCTGCCCCCTTTTGAATTGCTGCTCCACCACTCTGCATGGCTTGGAGGGCTAAGGAGTGGGTGAGTGCTGTGGTCTGGGCAGTGCTGAAGGCTGCCTGCCTCTGACCCCACCCCTTCCAGGGGCATGGAGCTGGGGCCTCCCACATCTTGCCCTGGAGCCTGCAGTGACTGTCAACCGTGCTGGTGGTGGAGGAGACTGGACTACACCCTATGCCTTTGATTTAGTTCTGCATAATTCCAGGCCTGAACTTGCAGTCACAATATAGTAATGTCTGAATTTAAAAAAAAAGCAAAACTGAGTACTCTGTAAATTTGTCCCTCTAATGTGATTAAAACATAATGTATGATCTATAATATGTTTTTTTTTGGTTCTGGGAGCTTATAAAATTAGACTAGTAACTATAGTAATATTATGTATTATGTAGTAGGATTTAATCTTGAGCCTCTTTAAGGCAAGGACAAAATTCTCTTTGAATATTTATACAGCACCCATCACCATAGTATCTCAATAACTGACAAACTTTAATGTTTTTATCCTCACTATACCCCTCTGAAATTAAGGAATACTATTATCACCATTTTCCAGACAGAGGACTGAGACACAGAGAAATATAGCTATGACATGTCATGACAAGTCATGACAGGACTAAATCTATGTCTCTAAAGGCTTAAACTAATGCCCTAGCCACCAGCCAGTCTTTCTCTTTGGGACTAGGACCTTGCTTGACACAATCTATGAAACTTTCTATTCTTTCCTCTTCTTCTGTGTTTTGTTTTTAACTTGAATTCCATATAATAAGCGAAGTAGCATGAAAGGGAGTAGCCATAAGTTTCCACATTATGAGTCGCCGAGTTTGTCTTTACTCATGTTTATAACTATCTTATAGTTACTTTTTCTAAAAAAAAATCATTTTTCAATGTGATGTTGCAAGAGTTCATAGCTTTGTACAGAAGATTCTTAGTTCATATGCCTCTGTCACTAAGGTTCACTTATGCCTGATACACAATGCTCTGTGGCTATTATTGCACCTCTCTTTGGAGGTTATAATATTGTTGTCATTGTTTTGCATGTATTTCACCCAACTTGTGCCTTTTTTCTGTGATTCACTTCAGATACCCACTTAGTTTCAGTGAAAGTCTGATCAATAAAATTTCTTGATTGGTTAATTCCTCTTTGGGCATAGTTTTATTTCTTTATCCACAAGGCTCTTTACCACTACTTACGTTATTTTTCTGAAATGAAATTCATAGATTTTAGGAACATATGAGGCCATTGTGTCCATCTAGTCTGACATCTTGTATAATTAGGGTTGCCAGCCTTCAGGATTGGCCTGGAGCCTCCCAAAATCTGCTTGATCCCCCAGTGACTACTGAAAGCAATCCGGGAGATTTTAATAGGATATTTTAAGAAAATTACATTATGTCATGTTGAGAAAAATATCTCCTGGAATATCTTCATAGTTTGAAATCGTATTTATAACACAGGCCACAGAACTTCCATACATAAATTCCTGTGTCAACTGAAGCATATTAGGTTCTCAAACTGGGGTCCACAGACTCCTGGGAGTCCATGAGGGTAGTCCAGGGGGTCCACAAGTCATGTCCAGGGCTATCAGCCCTGCTGATCAACCCCTCCCACACTCTCCAAGAGTGTTCTGCATGCTTCAGAACAGTTGTTCAAGAGAGGGAGAAGCGGGGACAGGTCATGCTTGGGGGAGGAGTGGAAGGAGGAGGGGAAGAGGAGCAGAGGTAGGATATTAGGGAAAGAAATGGAGTGGGGGAAGGGACTTGGGCTGAACAGGGTTTGAGCATCCCTAGGGAAAACTTGAATCCAGCTTGGAAGTTTGTGAAAAAAATTGTAACGCAAAATGATGATCCTCGCATTGCTAACATTTGAGAATTGCTGTCTTAGAGAAAAATCCAAACTTGATTTAAAAAAAAAATCTGGTGATGGAGATTCCATTACAATCATGGGCAAGTTGTTTCAAAAGTTTTTTTTAAATATATATACCTCAGTCTTAATCTGAATTTATCTAGTTTCAATTTCTAGCCATTTTACCTTATTAAACCTTTGTCCAAACACACAGCTTAGAAATAATATATTGCACATTTTTGTTACATAACTAAAAGACTATATATATTCAGTATATTCTGCGAATGAATAAATCTATAGATGAAATGAATATATGGACACATTTTACCGCAGTGAATCTCAAATAGAGAAAAATAAAAATATGTTATAATTTTAATTTCTGTCCTTTCCCATTATGGACAAAATGGTGATAAGTGTTCTTCCTACATGTTCCCACCCTCATCAGAAGCCCTCTTTTGTCTTCCAGGATCATTATAAGTAAAATATGCACATTACATCGTAGAACAGTGGCACTGCCAGGGCTCAAGTATCGTTCAGGTTTCCCCGTTTGTCTTCCACTTAAAATACTGCCTCTCACAACTTGAATGACAGATGGTTCAATGGTGCTCCCTTTGATACATTCAGCTGAGGGTAAACTGTTCTGAATAATGATCTTTTCCTTCCTTCCCACTTGGACTATCTATTACTAGACACCTAGAAAGGAATATTTCAGCTCTGCTGTAATGAGTAATTGCAATAAATGTATGACTGAAATCTGGGGTTCTTTAAGTATAAAAAGATTTCTTTGACTCACACTTGAGCTACTAGCATTTCTCTGGGATCATGTTTTCAGAATTCTGCTGAAAAGTGGATTCCAGAAGTAACTGCAATAGAAGTTTCATGGACAAGTATACATTGTAAGGGGAACGCTGTCAGAAAAAGTAGAAACAAAATCATTTGCACAGTATTTCCATAGTAACAATTCTAGCCTAATTAGAAGCTGTTTTTGATAGAGGATACACGTGCTTTTTATGACATGTAAGAGCAAATAGAGAGGGCAGAAACATAGACTACCGGGGTTTAACCACCTATTTTCAAAAGACATTTCCTAAAATTATCTTCTGCATGGAATTTCTGGTACAGGAGGTCAGCAAGGGCAACTTAGGAACATGCAAGAAAAAAATGCTTCAGAGGAAAATGCTGGTGAGAATCTCTCACAAGGGGCACTTGAAGAAAGGGATATTTTAAAGGTTCTCTTCTGCTTTTACTTAATGTTGATAAGTCTCAGATAATCGTATATGCTGTGCAAAGAATTCTCTTTCCCAAGAGGGGGACATGAAATACAATGGATAACCAATAACTGGGTTAAAGTTCTTCTCATGATGTAGTACTATCTCTGAAAGTCAGTAAGCCCTACAAACTCCTGGGAGGCACAAAAAAGTGCTGTGGGTTTTTAGCATGAGTTTTGTGTCTGTATGTGTGATGCAAAGTTCTTCATGTGCTACTGGTAAAGAAAATTCTGAATTATCTTTGTGGAATATTTGAAGTGTAAATGGGATGCAAAAATGATTAATAAACATATTATTTGTTATTATAATTGTATGTTATAGCAAGCATACCTTCATCCTTTCTGAATTTTAGGAGATACGATCATTTTCATTCACATGATGCTTGGCTCATCTTGGTTCAGTCCCTTTCAACATTATATCAGTTTTGAGGACTGTACTTGATTTGGTTATTCTGTCTCTTTTCTGCTTGGTTTTATGAGACGCAATCCCAGACCAGGCATGTCCCATTTTCCTCGAACAACTAAAACCTTACGTTGTTTTATGTTATAATAAGAGAAAGCTGTATACTGAATTTGGAGGTCCTATCTCTTACCATTTAGAGGGAATTTTTGATCAAACAGACCGACAGACAAACTCTCTAAAATATATAGTAGATACTCGATTTGAAAAATGTATTTAAGTATTAGATATTGTAATTTATACTTTGTATAAAACAGGGGTCTTCAAGTGCAAATTGTAAATGTATTACAAAGTGACTCCAGAATCTATTTGGTTAAACGCCTACAAACTGACAAGAGCATCTTCTCAAATGAAAGGACACCTCCACATAGAAGACATCAGTTTGACACAGATATTGGCCTTATCTTAAGAAAACAGGGTGTTTAAAAATGTGAGGATAATTCTTTACTCAGGATATACCAAAGAGAAATGATATTTAAGGTGTGTTATCTGAGCTATAAACTAAGGTCTCTCTACACTTGAAAATGAGGTAGGTTTAATTACATCAGTTGGAGGTGTGAAAAAGGCATACCTCTGAGTAGCACTGTTAAACTGACCTGTGTCCCTGTGTAGATAGTACTAGATGAATGGAAGAATTCTTTCACTAACCTAGCAACCACCTCTTAGGGACACAGCTTACCCATACTGACAGGAGAGCCACTGCAGCCATCTAAGTGTAGACAAGCCCTAATTTATAAAATGGGCTTATTCACTCCAACTCTTTGAAAGAGTTGAAAAATCATCTTGAAAAATCATTATTAAAACTGATTTATTATATATCTATCTAACTAGCTATCTATATCTATATATAGATATAGATATGCTAATGTATTTCTTCTTTAAATTTTGAGAACATTTATGACTGGTAAATGCTTTACAAAAGATAGCAGTTGCTTGTAACTCATGTTTTCTTTCAATGATGAAAATGTTTGTTAATCCTCAAATGATCTAGATAGTATAAGCTTCCTCTGAGAAGTTTATTCGCAACTGTGTGTATCTGAAAATCAAGCCGGGTAACAATTGCCTGATACCATTATTGTGGGAATAATACGTTGTTTGATATATAAACCTAGCAAGGTCATTTGATACTAAAACTGATTTTTAATATAAAAACATTTGAGTATATTGTCCTTAATTGGGCATTCTTTGCCAATTCTAAAGCAACTCTTTACTAAACTTAACAAAATTTAAAAAAAGACAAGAACTTCATCTCCAAGGAACTCTAAGAAAAGACAACACCTTCCATTCGATGACCATTTAATGTTAAATACTTTCTTTAACAATCATTTAATTAACAATTATTCTGAGAGCAGAAAGACATTTATATAGGAAATAGAAGTGTTTGGCTTCATTTGAAAGATAGAATTAAAGGGCTATTGCAATAAACTGAATAAAAGAAAGAGTTAAAACTCTATCTTTAAAAATATTTTGAGAATTTTCTGCCACAAAGAGTAAAGCTATCATAAAGTTGAAGAACTACCACCTGACTGGATATGCATTAGCCAATTAAATATTCATGACGTAAAATGTTACCAAGATCATCTTATCAAAGGTGTTGAGCCAATATGAAGTGACAGTGACTGATATTTGAATCCAGTGAAGGCCCTGGAAATGGTATGCCTTCCATCTTCAGATTATGGAAACCCCTCTGAATCAAGGCATGCACTCCTGTTCTTGCAACATTATTTCATTTTTCTAAATATTTACGCATTCATGTTTACATTCTGACACTCTGCTACATCCCTTTTTCGATATAGGAATGTAAATTAGACATATTGAAATTGTAAATGAAGCCGGGATTTGAATTTCCTGTTCTTCATTTACATAATGGCGGCTGCGGCTTTTTTTCAAAAGATCCTGTAACCCTCAAAAAAATATTATAAAACAGCCATAGTGAATAACATTGATTATTTATCTTGTTTCTATCATGGTGCCCCTAAAAGGCATGGCAAGAACTGGAAGTGACTAAATTGATATCCTTGAAGTGGCACTATGTCTACACTGCTGAGGTTTTTTTCAGAAAAAGGTACGAAAATTGTAAATTGCAATTTGCAAATTGCATTTTGCATACCTTTTTCCGATTCTTTTTTCGGAAGAGGCTTTTTCGACATTTGGCCCGTCTACATGGGGCCAAATGTCGGAAAAACATCCTTGTTCGGAAGAATCCTTATTCCTCATAAAATGAGGAATACAGGGCTTCCGAAAGAGTGCATCTGCTCTTCCGAAATTTTTTTCGGAAGAGCAGGCGTATTCTGTATATGTGGTGGTATCCTGGAAAAACTCTGTAGTGTAGACATAGCCTAAGAGAAACAATTAATATTTGGCCTACCATTTCTTGCTTTTCCATACTATACATTTGTAGTCATTTTTGTAATAAAACTACTTGGTGTTCAGCATTTTAAAACTCCTTTTTCTGCCCATGACAAAGATCTCACATTTGCTTTTCCCCTAAACCTGTGCAGAATGAGTTATGACTCTGTCCATGGAATCCAAGGAGCCCAGTACCCCTGAAGAAGCTCTGTAGCACCAACCCATTCCTTTGGCTCTCTTACAGCCTAAGACTACATCAATGTTTTCCCTGTGGCATAGGTTTAGATAATATGCAACCCCCATGGAACACATCTGATATGCTCCCTGGCCATCAACAGATTCCAGATCCCATGCAGGGGAGTCCCCAGGCTTGGACCTTGAGGAGCAGTATTGCATTATTGATTGATCATTTGCATGGGACATGAGTGAGGGGTCCTCTAACTGGTGTGCTTGAAGCCAGAATGGACCACGTTGTACCATTCAGCAGCAAGGATACTCAACAGTAAACATTTCTGACTTCCCAATCACACGGAGTGGAGTCTGTTGTCCAGCACAGCTGCCCCCTGGATGCATGAGACTACAGTTTGCACATTGTGAACCTATAGAAAAGAAACAAGCCTGCTCTTCAGTAGATAGTACGCACTGAAACTGAGTGAAGGCTTTAAGCCAAATTAGATACCAACTAATTCTAGGTTCATTGTTGCCACATTTCTAGGGTTTATATAGGAAGGAGCTTCTCTCTCAGGAACATATTGCAAGATATGCCTCCACACTGTTAAATCTAGAATAATGATCTTTACCTTATGCTTTGGTGGAAGAAAAACAGCCTGGCATCATGAAAGACTGTCTTTCACCAGGTGTCTCCACAGCAACTTCATTGCATGGGAACATGAAAGCCAACAGAACATAGGTTCAGGATGTATTGTGCAGTGGGGCACTTCACTATGCAGTTCAAACTGCTCCAGTTCAGACAGAGTACCACATTGGCTCTCTATTAGGAGGGTAACATGGTTCTGATCAAGGGCTGGAGGAAATATACGGACTTAATATCATTATTCCTAGGATTCAAACTCTCATTGCTGAAGATTGATTGGTGTTATTTGAATTTTGAAATGTAATGTTTACTAAATTTGCAATAAGGCCTCATATTTAAGCTATGCCTTGGTGTTGTCCAGTTAACCCTATGCAATTCATACTATATATGTTTTAGGTGAGACAGTACATATTTTTGACAAGCTAAATTGCTATTCATTTACAAGAATGAATTCTATTAACAACTCAATCATTTCTCAGACGGGAAACTCAGCCAGACAGACTTTTTCTCAGAACAATTGTGCAATTAAAGTAGAAGCTCTGTGCATATCACACACAAATCAAACAAATGGATAACTTTCACATTTGCCAAATTTAAGGATAAGGAACAGAACGGCTACTCCAACCAACTGGTTTCCTGAAGCACGGTGTTGCACTACCTCCAAAATGAAACACGGTGCTTATTTTCCCCACAGCAAAAGCTGCTTTTTGCTTAGAGACAATGAGACCTCTGCACCATAATAGTACTGAAGGTAAGGAGGTTATCCAGCTTGCTGTGGCAAGCGTTGCTGATGTGAATTGTACTGACGTGATCAGCAGCACTCACTCACACTCACAACAGGAAGAGTCTGGAGTGAAAAGGCATTTGTAGAGGCACAAAGCCAGTGTTAGGGATGTTTCTATTCCTGCCTTTGAAATAGGCTTCTTACTTTGAGGGAGCCCTACAGCTTTGCTTCCTTTATAGTGTTAATATACTGAACTGTCAAGTAAAAAAAAAAAATCCAAGAAATGACTCAGGTTGCATCTTCAAACATCCTATGGGCATAGGAGACCTCCATATTCTAATAAATCAACTTTAAAATGGTTGCTGGTCTGACCCTAGGTTTTGCAATTTCTTATGTGATGTGAGAAACATGGGGTTTTTATTTGTCTCTGGCTGTCAAAAGGCAGGTGTGTATGTTAAATCCAAACTCTATGCACCTACATATATAATGCAGATAGTCACTATTATTGAAGGTCCTGCTTCATGCAAGAGACCATCATGCAAAACTAGGAGATGAGAAATACACAAAACAGTGCCTGCCCTGAAGGTCATATACCACACACCAGATGGAAAACAAACTGTGTGTACAGCATTACCAGCATCGCCACTGATGCTATAATATGTCATTATATCAGTTCCATTGACCCTGCTTCTCCTGTTGGGGCTGCCTCAGGGTGAGCAGCACATGCCCAGAAATAACTAAGTGTCTGGAACCCTATTTTGCCTGGGGATGGGGTTACTGGGCCTTCCTCTTTGTAGCATCCTTTTGTTGGCCACCTCTGTCTGGATCTTTTTGTCACCTAGCTCTCCAGCTTGATCATTTAGAATTTCCATCCTCTTCTGGTTTAATGAAGTCCAGCTGTAACTAGCCAGGCCCCAGGAGGCTTTTCTCAGCTGCCTTCTTCAACATCCCCTCTTCACCTCCAGACCAACAGCAAAGTCCTTCCAAATCACAACAGAACTACTCATCAACATCACACTCTTCTTTCCAGTGCTGTATGGCACTGGGCTTCTCTCCAGGAAACTCAATGGAACTCAGAACTACCACACAAAACACTAACGAAGCACCTTTTGTCTCTCTCTAGGTCAGAGACAACACTGGCTCGAGGACTGTCACAGAACCTGGCCCCTTGTTCCTGGGGCCAACCATAGAAGTACACTCACCAATCTAACCACAACCCAGCTCAACTGTTCTATTCCAGTGCCAGCCTCAAACTGCTGGGCTTCCTCCCTTTTTAAGTCTGAAAGCCAGCACAAGTGTAATAGGATAGGGCTTAGAGGACTGGCCAGCACAGGTCTCCTGATCCTTTAATGGGCAGGACATTCTTACAGTCACCACATTTCTTCCTTCTACTGCCCCAGTGCTGCCACCAAGAAAAAGAATGACAGATTTTTCTCTTCTTTCTTCTGATTTAAGGGGGAAAGTAAAAATAATCAGATTTAGTATTTTTTAAAATTAGCCTTCTTGTTTTTGCAGAGTAGGGTTTTTTTGTAACAGGTGGCAATGAAATGGGAAACAATAAACATATCAAAATCATAATACAGAACAAACAGAAAATAGGGGACAAATCAACCAGGTAAAAGGTGGAAGAAAAGATTTTCCATCAGTTATGCTTCTAAAATATGACCTATATGGGTTCTTAATACAACAACATAATTTACAGGAATGGCGCCAGTCAGAGACCTAGAAAGAGATACCTATTTGCAACAATTTACATAGCAATATCATCAGCAGCATCTAGCATGATCCAAAAACAAGGGGAGACATCAATAAACACGACATTGAAAATCCACCAATCAAGTCCATTCACTGGCAACAGCCAGAAACAGGGCAAACAACGAGACAGCCCCAACAGGAGAAGCAGGGTCAATGGAACTGATATAATGACATATTATAGCATCAGTGGCGATGCTGGTAATGCTGTACACACAGTTTGTTTTCCATCTGGTGTGTGGTATATGACCTTCAGGGCAGGCACTGTTTTGTGTATTTCTCATCTCCTAGTTTTGCATGATGGTCTCTTTAACATGCAGCACAGAACAGAGGGAACTTCAATTTTAAAGTCTTCTCTTTAAAATGCACTATGCTTTATGAAAATTCAGTTTAGGAGACCTCCCTGAGAAATTTTTCACCAAAAATATTTCTTGCGTTGATAAACTCTGTAAATGCATGTTTGCCCCCCAAATATTTCATGTTTTTTAACTAGCTCTATAATTTACTGCAATATATTTCCCTTGGGGATAAAGGAATGAGCCAACTCTGTCTACATTTGGAACAGAGTACACAGTAATAATCTTTTATATTTATACTCATCCTGAAGCACTTTTGAAATTACTTACAGCACCGCTGTAAAGTTATCAGTAAAGCTCAAAGGGCCTGATCCAAAGCCTATTGAAATGAATGGAAGTACACCCACTGTTTGCAGTGAGTATTGGGTTGGATTATACACCATTGCTGGCCCAGCAGTAGCACATTGCACTGCCACGTGGAACTTCTGAGGCTTAGATTCAACTCTGTCCTCTATTCCTAAGAAGCATTGCTGAGAATGCTGC
Source organism: Rafetus swinhoei (assembly GCA_019425775.1). Classification (NCBI taxonomy): domain Eukaryota; kingdom Metazoa; phylum Chordata; order Testudines; family Trionychidae; genus Rafetus; species Rafetus swinhoei. Next base: position 33,055,250 of record CM033428.1, on the reverse strand, counting down.
TTTAATTCCCCTAATCAGTGTTTTCAGTTAATATATATATATGCATTTTCTCTGTTGAGACCTTGATCTGAAGCATTATCATTCTCCTCATCAAAATATTTACAGGTGAAATTGTATTGCCTGGAAGATTCATGTTTGAATTGTGCATGGTATCTATGGTTACAATGTCTTTATAGATACCAAGGAATAGTAACACGCTGTGCAGGGAGGAAAGAACTGCTGCCATGTTAGGGAAAAAAACCACATTTATACAACCTGAGGGGTTTAAATTAGACTGTGAGGGTGGTACTGCACAGAGGCTACTGAGATGATGAAATCACATTAGGGTTAATTAAACTTAGAGGGGAGGAATGAGAGGCAAAGAGTATAAATTCTTCCTCTCCCCATATTTGCACGATACATATGAAATAGAACTTGGGGTTCTATGAAATCACTATAGAACTGGTCTGACTAAAGGAAACCAGTGACACTGTTAAGATTGTAAAATGATTACAAAATTTGAGCAACCAGGATGTAAAACATTCATTTATTAAAGAAGAGGAAGCTCTGGGCTTTGGAGTTCCTGTACTTAAGGTACACTGCCTTGGAAGAACACAGTATGTAGGATTTTTATCCTCAGTCATATCTGCCTTATGCCCATACTCTGAGGGCACATCTCTGCAACAGGTGCATCACATCTGGTGAAGCTCTCCCAATGCCACTGAATAAAAGCCTCTGCTGCAAGAGGCATTGGCTATGTCGGCAGGAGAGACTCTGCCACTGACTCGGCACATGCTGTGCACACAAATACTTATGTCAGTGTAAGGTATGTTGCACAGGGGAATGAAATAGTCACGCCTCTGAGCAACGTAAGTTGCAGTGTTGCCTGAGTCTTACTGTTATTTTATAGTTTTGCCAGTAAACATCCACTTCCATTAATAACGCTTGTGAATAAGCTGTATTGGATAGCACTTCAAAATGCTAGTCCAGTTCCCCAACTGATATTGCAAAGCATTATAAGTCAAGACAAGTACAAAGTACTTCTCTTAAAAAGGAAAAAAAATCAAATATACAACTACAAAATGGGGAATATCTGTCTGGTGATTGTACTGCTGAAAAGAATTTGGGGCATGTAGTAGACCACACACTGAATATAAGTCATTGATGTGATGCAGCTGCAAAAACGGCTAATGTGACTCTGGGGTGTATTACCAGGAGTGTTGTACTGTATTTAGGGGATAAGACACAATTGTCCTGCTTGGCACTGGTGAGACCCCAGCTGGAGTACTGTGTCCAATTGTGGGCACCAAAATTTAGGAAAGATATGGATCAATTGGAATCCAGAGGAGAGCTAAAACATGATAAAAGGTTTATAAAACCTGTCCTGTGAGGAAAGGTTAAAAAATGATCATGTTTAGTCTTGAGAAAAGACAACTGAGAGGGAAACTTATAACAGTCTTCCAATATGATAAAGGCTCTTATACAGAGAATGGTGATTAGTTCCATGTCCACTGAATGGAGGACAAGAAGTATTGGGCTCAATGTGCAGCAAGGAAGATTTAGACTAGATATTAGGAAAGAATTTTGTAATAATAAGGGTAAGGTAGCTCTGGAACAGGCTTTCAAGAGAGACTGTGGAGTCCCCATGTTTGGGTGGGTGGGGATTAAGAACAAGTTGGTCAAACACATGTCAGGGATTGTGTAGGTGTTCTTGGTATGGCCACAGTGCAGGGGCCTGGATTTGATGACTTCTCAAGTTCCCTTACAGGCCTATCTTTCTATGATTATGATGCAGTAGTTGCCTAGTAACAAACATAACTGAATATGGACCATAGGCTATTCCTCTAAAAAGACAACAACAAAATGCACAGCGTGGAAGGGGGTTATGATAAAATCAAGGAAAGCATGGCATTTCTTAAGTGTATATCATACACAAGATAAGAGGGTGAGCCCTTTGAAGTATTCTAACACTTCATTTCAACCTACAGTGTCAAAATAATATTTCTATGACTAAACAAGGGTCATGTTCAGAGTTAGTCCATTTACAAGGCAAACAGTGTGACTACACATCACCACAGGACCAGTAATGGAACTGGAGAGGCTGTCAGAGGCAGTAGGAACTGGCTGAGAGATGCTACTAATGCTTCACAGTGTCCTCTCTAGCCTGTACAGCCCCTTTCAATGATAGCTTCCCTCTGTTAGCTTCCTCTGATCTTGTATGGGAGTAAGATATGGCATGGGCTGCCTTGTGGAGTGCAACCATCTCCAATGACACGGAAAGAGGCAAAGAAGGTGAGAGGGTAGGTAAAAGCTGTGGAGCAGGAGCAAGGATGAGTACGGCATTGTGGACAGAAACTCTAGGGAGAATGGGACTAGGTTCCAGAAGAAAGGAGAAGTTATACAGACCAGGAAGTCAAAGTCTGGGCACTTGACGGGTTTCCTGGCTGAAACTCTACAGAGTAACAGAGTGAAAGAAAGTGTAGCTTTAGGGATAATACTTATTCTGATCAAGTTCCTCAATCAATGTTAAAAGAAAGCAATTTTTTATTGGTATTCCATGATACAGCTGGGCTGGAAGATGGTTGTGCAACATGTGATTGCAGAGTTGTGTTTAAGGGATGAAGGGGGCTAGGATCAGCAAAGGAGCAGGGGGCTACATTCGAGGCTACATGTCACAAGGATGACAGGTAGAACCCTGCAGAGGCGTACGTGTGGAATACAGTATGCACTGAAGAGCAGTTATTCTATTTACTGTCTCCACCATCTTTGCCAATGAGGTAATGCTTATGAGGCATTTCTCACATTCCCTTGACAAGTGAATAGGACCTTTTTGGGTTAAATTATGGACCATTTCATGCAAAAGCTGACGGTAAAACTGTATGTCACATGAATTATTGCTTTTTCCCTCTTCCTTTGAAGAACTATATTTCTCAGTGAATTCTCTATCAGAACGCTATAGAAGTGACTTCTGAATGAAATTCTGGTAAATCTATGCAGTTACCCAATATACAGTAAAACTCCCAATAGTCTGGCATCCAATAGTCCGGCACTCCTGATAGTCCGGCATCAAAATGGCAAGAGCCTAGTGAGTGAGCTTCGGCAAAAAATGAGTCACAAGGTAACAGCAGCAGCAGCTGAACTGAGCAAAAAGGGTAAAAAATGCTTAAAAAAAAACTAAAACATTACAGTATACTGTATACAGTATATACAATAAAAAGGGTTAAGAACACTTTATATACAGTATATAATGTATACAGTATAGATATAACCAGCTTATAGTACCTCCTGATAGTCCGGCATATCTGATAATCCGGCACCACCTAGGTCCCATAGGTTCCGGATTATTGGAAGTCTACTGTACTTGTGTAACCAAGAATGAATATTTATCTCTACATTATCATTTCACTCGGGCTATCCTTAGGATGAACCAATCCATACAAAAGCAGTATCAGATAAACACTGTTCCTGTTCTTGAAATAGTATTGACTAGTTAATAGAGCATTGGACTAGGATTAGGGAAATCTGAATTCTATTTCTTTACTAGCCTGCTGAGTTATGTTGGAGAAGTCACTTCATTGCTCTGTGCCTCAATTTTCCAATAAAAAACAAGGATAATTATCTTTACCTCCTTCAAGAACTGCTGTTGCAAAGTGTTACAAGAAGTAGGTAGTAGTATTATTAGTGGTGAAACCCATGTCATTTTGACGTACTGGTGAAACTGTCATATTGATGTAATGACATCTGAGAGAAGAGAGCCGTAGACTATGTCTTGCAACACATACGTATCCAGAAAGTCTTAGCATAGTTTGACCTAGTGAATATATTCTCTAATTATTATTATGTGTTATTTGTATTACAATAATGCCAAGTGACCACAGATAAACATATGACTAGATTGTGATAGGTTGCTGTACATACAAATGACAATTATATAGTTGCTAGCTAAATGTCGTTGGAGTCTAACTAGACAAAAGACACAGAGTGGGACATAAGAAATATTATTATACCCATTTTACAGATAGAGAACACGTGAGGTGCCAAAACTCAAAAGAGAAGTCACTGGTAGATCAAACAACAGAACTCATCTGAATTCATCTGCTGCCTTGACATCTTGTCCCCCAGATGTAACATTATTAACACCATACTGAAATACTCTGGTTTGAGAACAGTCCTTTGTGATTGGCTGGGGCCCCTTGCTTGCATTTTCAATAACATTTTTGCCTTCTTAATTTTTACACAGGAATTTGATTCCTAGGGGAGCTTGTATGAACATCACTTTTTGCAGATGATTCTTTATACTATAGAATTTAGTATTGCTATATGATAATGATAGTCCACTTTAACTTCATTAGAAATGTAAAATTATGGCTGAAATTAGTGTTTTAAACCTGGGAAAGTAAAAAAAAGGCAAAATTATCATATATACTTTTTCATTTAAAAAATACCATCCACCTTTTTTGTCACTTTTCAAGGCAATATTAGTAAACTTGATTCTACACAAGCTGGCTATTATTTCTACTAGCTATTCATATTGTAAGCTCTTTAGGGCCAGGGGCCAACTTTTTGTTCAGTTTGTACAGTGCCTACCATAGTGGGGTCCTGGTCCATGACTGGCATTTTTAAGCGCAGTTTCTTATTAATGATCAGACCAATATAAATCCTCTATTAAGAACAGTAACTATGTAAGGAAAATGTAACAAAATGTCCTACTACTCTAGCTGTAGTCTGTACCTGCCCTATCCTATGTTTGTTTGTTGTTTCTCTTTCCAGCATACCAGGAAAACCAAATGACTGCATAAAGAGAATATAGAAAGGTGCCGTCGCCACGTTTCCTGGAACACTTAATCTATAGCACATTAGGTGCTGCCGCAATATAAATTGTAACTATTAATTGTCTCTGCACTGAAATGCAAAAAAGAATATATATAAAACACAGAAATGACATTTCTAACTTTCTGTCATTTTACACTACATATTTTCTCTTGATGGCAGATTTTATAGTCATGGTGTTAAGAAAGTTGGCATTTATTTATATTTAGAATTTTAGCATCCTGAAAATCTTATATATTTTTAGAAGGACCAGTAAAATCTATCTTATTGATCTTTACTTATTGAAGCTTTTTTGTCTTATTGTACATTCAGCATTCAGTGTTTGAGGTCAGAACCAATACACCTGAATTTCAGTGCATCAGAAACAATCTCAAACTTCTAAAATTATTATGTCAAAATGTAGCACTTTCACCACAAACAGCTATGGGTGCCGCTATCATTGTTTGATTATTATGTGGTTCCTATAAAGCTAAAGCTATAATTTATAAGCTATATATTATAGCACAAAACTGTGACTTCCAATATATGGTCAATTACACCTTTGCTTTAGAAAAGGCAGTTTGCTTGCAGTACTAGCACAAAAAATCCTGAGGCACTGTCAGAGGGCTGGTATCCATATTGGATACAAAATATGGTGCTTGTTATGTAACTCTAGTGGCATTTACTGGATGCAAGTAGCACATTTCATACTGGTGTTCTGATACCTGCCTTGTTCACATGAGTTGTCCTTAAGCACACAGTTCTATTGATTTTCATGTGAGTAATTACTTGGGTAAGAGTACCAGGACCAGACCTTAAAAATTTTCATATATATTCATTCTCTCCTGACCAATGTAATTTTCCCACTATTGTATTTGGTACATATTGATTTTTCTTCCATCTGCATTTTCATTCACCTTCCAACAGCTAGCCAACTTGAACTAAGCAAGAGTGACATCTCTGACCTAAGTTCACAGAGATCCAAATTACTGCACCTCATGCAGACCCATGTGCTGCACTTGGATCCCCCATAAAAGTGTAAATCAGTTCTTCAGTGTAAAGCTCTAACTTTCTTGTTATGTAAGTCATTCAGCAGCAGACAGGAGATCTTATCTGTGGGATATTTAATGTTCTGTAACTCTCCTGTAACTACTGGAAATCATCTTCTCGGAAACTGAAAGGGGAAGACATTCCTGTACAATATGTCATTTCCAGACAATGTTCTCTTAATTTTTTAATGGTATCTATTATTTTGATTTATAATGGCAGTGAGGATTATTATTATTATTATTATTATTATTATTATTAATAATAATAATAATAATACCAATCGCTTCAGGATATGTTCTTTGTTATTAGCAAAATGAGTTGTATGTCTTTAAGAGGGATTTTTAGATACATTTTTATTACTGTGATGCATAATACAGCATGATAAAATAGCTACCATCTAAATTAATAACAAATAGTATTTGTGATGCTGAAATTATCTGTATCATTTGTTTAGTGTAGACAGAGGTTGCTCTTGAAATTGAGATTTCTTTCTTTTTTCCCCTTCTCTTAAAAAACAACAAGACTTGTGCTTTATTGTTGCTTGATTGTTTTTCATTGCAATGCCAAATAATTGCTGGCTGGGAATAACCATGGAGATAGTATTTGTGTTTGAATTTCTCTTCTGTATTCATTTAAAAGACCTTGATAGTTTTCATAACAGTCTTTATAAATCCTGTCAGTTAATGATTATTGCACCATATCTTAGCCTGCTTCCCCTTCAAGCTAATGGGAATTTTGAGCCCTGATTAAAAAGAAAGCAAAATGGACCTCTGGTGAACTACACGCTTGACACACAGATTTCCTTTTTCTCTGAAAATGGGAAGTGTGGGGGTTTTTTGTTTCTTTAATTTTATGTAAGATGCAACTTTAACCCTTTTGACATCTATCATTTATACAACACTGTTTCAAAAAGCAGTCTCGTAGAACCTGATCCTGTTAAAAGATAGAGTCAGATAAACTTGTTAATATTTGTAATAATCCAGTTTATTTTATATCTCAGAGTTTCCCTTTCAGTTCATGAATGAGTGGAATCCTTATTCTTTTTATTGGCATAAAAAGTAACTGCCTGTTATAAACCTGTCTCTGCTCATGTTTAACCATGTACTCCAAACTTACATAGATAACATCAGTACTTCATTTTCCAACAGCATTAATAATCATAAAGACATCTCCAGAATTTCTTTGCTGATCTTTGCTGTGATGACCTTGGATAATATAAAAGGTTAAGTGTGTTTTTAGGATTGCAACTTTTGCCTCCTAGGCACCATGATATAAACACTGTCTGCTTGGTTTATAATCACCCTCTCTCTCTCTCTCTCTTTCTCTTCTCCTGGGCTGCTTTTCTGTTTCTTTCAATGTGCACTTCTTCTGAGGTATAAATGCAGCATAATTTATGTACAGTGGGTTTATCAAATATCAGTATCATTAACACTGAATGTCTCATCTTTCCTAATATTCAATATAGACAGGTAGCAGACACTTGTGTTCCAAAAGTGTAGGCCCAATTTAAAATTTTAATCTAAAACCTGAACTCTACTTTCTCCCTGAATACGGGGATTCATGCACACTGTAAGCTGTCTGAACAGCACCATACGTTTTCTCATTACTGAAACTGCAATGAACCAAATATGCAACATTAGTTTAATGCTGTTCCTTCACAGGAAATATACCTTTTAAGCAGGCTTCATGAACTAAAAGGCTATAGGCAGAGATGAACACTTTTTGGAACAAAACCTACACCTACTGTCATTCTTATACAAGATCCATAAGCTAAGAGACTGTCATGTGAAGCGATATTTGGGCCTGATCCCAACTTATTTCAATCAGTTGAAGGATTCCCGCTGGGTCACCAGCTTTTGGATCAATCTTAGAAAGGTCCAGGACGTTAAGCACCTGGTACCTGTAACTATATTTTTTGTTTTAAAAATGGGAAGCATGTGACAGACTGTGTGATCCATGTGAAATTCTAGCATCAGTGATCTAAGTCAGCAGGGCAAATGTAACCTTCAAAAGGAAAGCCTAACCATGAAATAACATGTGGAAATTGAGATCCCCACCTCTACACAGGAATCCAGAAATGCTGCGCTTTAGAAGATGACCCCAATGGGAACAGAAACTTGGCTAGTCATCCTTCTCTCTCAGATGGATCTGCACCTCTTGGGCCCACGCAAGGGCCATCGGATATTGGAAAGCCTGGCTTACTGATATCTGGGTATTGTTACAACCTGCTGGGCATGAGTCCTTTGCAATGGCAGATGTGTCATCTTACTTTCCTTCTATAAAACTTGTGCACTGATGTGAGAGCAATTGGGGAGGAGAAATAGGTGAGGGGATTAAATCTGGCATCTGGGTCCTCACTTGAAAGCTTTGCCTGCAGAAGGAGATTTTCACTGGTAGAAGCTTGCATGCAGGGGGCTGCTGCATTGCTTCTGCTATAAGAAAGGCCTTCGCGCAGGCACAGATCTTCAGGGAAAGAACTAAAGATGTTGGGTCACCTTGAACTCAGTGTTTTAATAAAGACACGGCCATTTTTTAAAATCTTTTACATACATTTCTATTGTAAATTGCAGTGGCAAGGATTTGTTCTCACTAGCCACATCTAAGTGCCTCTTTTCTGTAAGGTTTTATAAGGGCTGCATTCTAATATTAAATTCAAGATGTGCTATTTCCATGCATATAAAAACAAACAAAATCGAAACAAACTTGTGCTTTCATGTGCACTAAATAACTTGGGTATGCCAGGAATGTGATACTCAAGATGACAGGTACAATACTATAGTGCAAAAATAAAGCAAGCTTTTTTTCCCGTGGCTGAAAGACACCATTTAACATACCCTATGAATTAGCTACCGACATTAACCAAACAGCATAAGAGCTCTCCTGCACAATATATATTACACATTGTAGATGTCAAAAATAAATATCTGTGTACTTACCTGCCTTTCTTTTTGCCCTTTTGAGATCTGTGTTTATTCACTCACTTGGCAATTCTAAGAAAAAGGGAAAGCAAGAACTGCTTATTCTTAGTGTCAGTGATTTTGTTAGACATTGTATACTTGCAAACAGTCTAAAGTTAAAAATTCTGAGCTGAGGTCTTATGAAGATGCAAAAGAATTCTAACATTTATCCCATAATTAAGTATATTGTGATTGATTAGGACAATTCTCCACAGGAAAGCATCCAGTATTCCATATTCCTTAGCCTTTTACTAATCAAAGGCTTATCTATATGATTTTAGTCTCTGATTTTAATAGAGCTTTAACACCCCGAAATTCTATCTCCCAGTTTCCAACAAATGAAGTGAGAATGTGGGGGTTTTACGGACAATGGGATCAGGACTATCATTATTTTACATACACAAATTATTAATATTCCAATTTCATCCACAATGTGTAAGGTGCTTCCTTTACACATTGGAAGATGCAGATCTGCTTCCCAAAAAATGGAGTTTAAAACCAATTATTGTAATCGGATTCAAAGTGCATTACAAGATTCAACTAATTAAACCTCAGAGCACACCTATGAGGTAGGTAAATGATGGTAAAGACATCTTATAGAGTAATAAAAAATACAATTTTATTTAAAGGAAAAAAATTGCAATATCAGAATACTGCAAGTGTTAAATCCAATGTTGAAATATGATAATTCCATCTCTATATATTCCCTACATAAGATGTTGTTTAATACTTCCCCTTTTCCCCTTTTGTTATTGTTTTAATTATACAATTACATGCATAAGTCATTTAGTAAAAGCTCCTTACACAGCTTAACCTAATTTGCATTGAGATGCTGCTACAATACCACCACGTTTTATCTATTCAGCTTTATTATGAGGGATTTTTAACTCCCTCAGATAGACAGATGACAGGAAAGATTTAAAAATATATAAATTGCAAGGCTAGTTCCATGTCTGTTATATACAAGAAGGAGGAATAGCTACAACAAAGAACGGCACTTAAGAGTAAAATGCATTTGTATACAATACTCTGTTCTGTAGCAATTAGAGTTTCATTTAGAGCAGCTTGTTACCCAAGTAGTGCCAACAGTGCTTATTAATTAAAGGTGTTTTTTCATCCTTCACCCCTTTGTGAAGAAAGTGAGAATTAGCCTACAGTTTCTTGGGAATTAGAGTTTTCTAATCATTTTTAAAATGAGGGTGACTATTTCTCCCACCTCCTTGCCCTGCGAACATTATGTCTCTTACATACACCAGACATTTTGACAGGTCTCCACCACATATATAGTATGTTAAATATTTCTGCATACATTTTGAATTATTTTGTACATCAACCAAATCCTTGCTGGAGTTCTTTTAAAGTAACTTTGCTCTTTGCTTTCAAAAGGACATGTTGTTTCACTTCCCTCAAAGATGCTTGGTACATCAAGGAAAATAACATCAAGTGATAGCGGGTTCAAACATATTTCTAATCTTTATAGCCCTTCAGTACTTACATTAAAAAAGTGAGGAATAATTTATTTCTGATGAAATAGAGTTGCTCAGCTCTCTACTAATAGGATCCTCAGGGCAAAAGGGGGTAGAAACAGCACTGATAAAAAGAAGAAAGCTTCATCCTACTGTTTTTTATACTGGAAACAAATAAATTAATAATAGTGTTTACTCTGATTATCGTTGATTTAAGATAAATTGTTCTCATTTAGCAAATGGGGAAATGAAACTCAGCACCCTAGAGATTGAGAATACAAGACTATGCCAAAGGCTATGGCTGGGGATACATTTACAGACCCATTCAGAATTCCTGGATTCATTCCAGTCATTGCTGATAGCAGGGAGGCTGATATTCTAGTAACGTTTACCAGTTTAATAATGCAAGTTGATGTGTTTTTCCCCTCCTCTCTCCTTACTTCCCCTCTTGTTTTCTATATGACTCTTGTGAAATCTCTTTTTATCCTTGAAGGGTCACCAACATTAGGCTTTTGCTCTCTGCACTGCAAAACTGCAGCACAATTCTTTCTTAGAGAGCAATAACCTGGTATTCTCATACCATTTACAATAAATTATCATTCAAATAGTCAATGTAACTAAAGGAAAATGGAACAAACAAACTTAAAATGGCACCCTGTCCTTTTGTATTTAACAGAGCAGCACTTCTCAGCAGCAACATCATGAAAGGATCTGAGTATAGTCCACATCATTATTCAGCGAAGGAGATAGCATTTAAGATCAGTATTAAAACTGTTTAAAGTTCTTCAAAGTGTTGCATTATCATTTTGCCTATGCTTGAAAATAATGAAAGAGAAGCTACATAACATGGTGCTGAAGTGGATGGCATATAGCAAGGGCTCGAGGCTAGTACTGTACTTCCTTCTATGGAAGTTTCACCATTTATTAACATTCATTAAACTTTAATTTTATATAGCATCTTCAAAAGGTCATATTTTAAATCAGAATTTTGTGGCCAATATTATTGACTGGCTAACTGCTGGGAAAACACAGATCTTCACAGATTCACCATTTTGAATGATTAAAGATAAAAAAAACAGATTCATTTCTCTAACACGGAAGGGTTAAATTGTTTTCAGTTGCCTTAGCACTGGGAGTTTTTTGCTTTACCTTGAAAAAGTTAAACCTTGTCTTGACCTACTAAAATATATTTAGTAACAACAATGAAGCTATGCAATACATTCATTATCTTCACCTTGTGTTTACTACATTTTGAGATGTCATCTATTTGAATGCCTTAGTCATTATTTTAATGTGTTTTGTATTTTTCACAAGGCACAGTGCTGTTTACTATTCATAGAAGTGATAAATTGAATAAGCTGGAAGACAAAACGTATTCTGGCCGAGATTTTAAGAAATGGATACCTAAATGAGGCTCCTAAGTCCACATTTAAGCATCTAAATAAGTGGTCTGACTTAAACTTCTGAATACCCAGCAGCTCCCACTGAAATCAATGCTGAGAAGCATATTGACTGAACTCAGTATTTCCTTACAGAGCAGAGCATGCCAGTGCTTCTCGAATAAGCTATTAGCATAGCCAACGTGCATACCCAACCAATTGTGGAGTTACTGGACCTCTGACAGTTAAACTACAGGCCTGGGTATGGGCAAAAACTCTGCTCTGATAACCTTGATGATATCATAACAATAGGTAAAACTAAAGTGTTTGTATAGAGTCTATTAGTCCTGTCAGTTGGTTCTGGCACTGCTGATCACGAGGTTTAAATGGACAGCAGACAGACCAGCAGGAGTGGTTGGAATAATTTCTAGTGGCCCCATCCTTGTATTTCGGATGAGGGTTCTCATCTCCAGTAGCTTCCCCTAGAGTTTATATGATCTCCCTTCTGTGATTTATGCAGTCTCACAGCAGGTCCTAATTCCTAGTCTGGATTTTGTACTGGTGGGGCGTGCTGTGACAAAAATGTCCTTTTAACCACCTTGTCATATTTTTTAAATGTCAGAAAATCACTTTTCCCACATACACAATGTAAAAAAACCCAATTTTTTGGTTACAAAGCTTTTCTATGGACTCTTATTGAAGACATGAACTGATGATTCATTAGAGGAACAATAGAAGAGGTGCTAGAGTTCTACCCATTATGCTTGTCACATGACTGAGATTTTGCATCACTGCTAACACATCACAACCAAATGTGCTCATCACAATGAATGTGGTATGTATCCTTGCTGGGCTGGCTGGGAGAAAAGGGGATTTTTGCTCCTGCACATGAATTTGGTTTCATACTCACTTAGGATCAGGGCAACAACAGCTGTAGCTCAGTGCAAGGTGTCAGGTGAGCCAAGTAGTTGATCAAAAGCATTCAGAAACACATAGGACTCTCCCCCCGCCACCCCTGACTGAATAACAAATATTTCAGTGTTTCTAATTTCTGGATCATTGCAACCATTCAGGTGAGCAGTAGTATGGATTTGCAGGCACAGTATCAAATACTGGCCATAGAGACAGGCACCTTTTTCCAGCCCCCTTAACGCTTGTAAGAGTAATACAGTCCCAGCTTTTGCCTCACTAGGACTAGAATGGGAAAGGGAAGGGCCGGCAGCAGCCCTTGCAAATAGAGGGGGAAATAACTGAGGAAATAATAGCCTACACGCTACAGTTTATGCTGGGTTTGCCAAGATCTGTTAACTGAATACAGCTGTGGTCTAGTTAAACAACATCCATTGCCTCTTGGGTTTTCTCTGATATGGTGGTACCAATGGCCTTTTGTTGAAAACTATGTCTACACCTATGGCGGCATGCAGAGTACAGACATTACATACAGCAGTGAAAGACAGACTTCAAATACACATTGCAATAAAAGCCTCCTGCAGTGGGACATGACACTGATTAACAAACGGCTGAGCAGATATAGGAGATAGTGCTTAGGGCTGGGTATGTAGGGTTCAGACTTGCAGGGCACACTATTCTACTCAGCTGTGCACAGTGTCTTCTTTGCTATTTATACCCATGGGTATGTCTAGACTGCATCCCTCTGTCGGCAGAGGGATGCAGATTAGGCAGGTCAACACTGCAAATGAGGCAGGAATTTAAATATCCCGACTCAGCACTTTGTCGGCAAAAAGCAGCAGTCTAGAGGGGATCTGTCGAGAAAGAAATCCTTTTCGACAGATCCTGTAAACCTCCTTGCAGGAGGCATATGGGATCTGTCTAAAAAGGATTTCTTTCTCGACAGATCCCCCTCTAGACTGCTGCTTTTTGCTGACAAAGTGCTGAGTCGGCAAAACGCGGCGGACATTTTAATGCAAATTAGGCACGGGATATTTAAATCCCTGCCTCATTTGCAATGTCGACCTGCCTAATCTGCATCCCTCTGCAGACAGAGGGATGCAGTCTAGACATACACCATGAGAGCTATTCATGAAGTGGCTGTATCCTATTTGCTGGTACATATAGATGTACCTAAAAAAGGGATCCATCCATATTTAAAATGTAAAGTAGTTTTTTAAATAGGGCCTGAAAGAGGCTGGATGCTTGGTAGGTAGCTATTACAGACATCAGGGCAAATCCTGTTCATTAGGAGTTAAGTCAAATATGAAATAAGATTATCAGTGTATTATTATTATTCAAATAGTATAAAATTATGAAATATGCATTCACACAAAATCATAAACAGTGTACAGGTACTGGAGATCTCAAATGCGGCATGAAATCTAGGGAAAACACCTCAGAGAACAATATAGTGACAGGAGAGATTCTTCAGCCCTCAGCCATTGTATTTGTAAGAGGAGTTATTCACCTCCACTTTGAGATCCTCTTTAGTGCTCATTTTGCATACTTTAAAAAGGTAAACACAACCAAGATGGAAGGAAATAGGTTCATGTGGCACTGAAAAGTCTAAATATATAAAACACTCAATCTCTCAACAGCCTGAAAATGACATGAAATTTGGCCCCAATATTGGGCAAATAGCAGAACATTGTCATATTTTGTGTGGGAGAAAAAATGAAGAAAATTGCTAGCAAAGATAGAAAACCTGCAGAAAAATGTTTGACAATTGAAGACATACTTCTATTTCATCCAATATTTTATTTAATATTGTTATCTTTAAATATGACACACGGTAAACCTAGTCACTGTGCAATTGTTCCATTTACACAGTTAGCAAGTATAAATTCTGCTTTCAGCTTTGCTCTTTGATCCTTATGCACACTCTCTGCGATTGATGTCAGAGACAGAAGAGCTTGGAAGTCAGGATAAGGGGACCAGAGCAACACAACAGCATACATGAAAAGTAACCTGGATCTTCAGTATGAACAAACACAATTTCAGCTCTTAGGAACCAAAAATGTATGTTCCACTGGAAAATAGCCCACCACTGAAGTGATGTGCCCTCCCTGCCTCTCATCTTCACCACATCTGAATTTTCAAAAGAAGAGGGGAATGCTGCCTAGACAAAAGAGTGGAATAGAAAAATGTGAAAACACAGAAGCCGCATTTTTAAACATGAATATTAAAATCCTGCACTGAGACACTTACATGAAATGTGCTGGTCGAGATAGGAATTATTACATACACAAACATACATTCAAAGGACATTAGTAAGGTTGTAAAGTCAAGCCCTCAAAAATTTGGAAATGCCAGAATTACCATTGCTCATGCAATTTAAATCCAATCCCTTTGTGCTTATGCATTATGCTGCAGTTGAATTACACGAGCACATGCCCAGGACCACTTCTTCATGTTCAATTAATGAACAGCTATTCCATATTTGGCTTTATCTTGGTTGTCCAATGTATGAGCTGCAGCTTATCTCCTGCGTGTTACTCATGAACCTGCTCTGAAAACAGTAATATTCATTTCCTCATTGGTTTTTCTTTAGCTTTCATTATTATAGTTATCAGAGTGCCTAAAATATTAGATGAGAGACACAGAGGTACTATCCTCATTTTGAAAATGGGGAGCAGAAGCACAGAGAGGTTAAGGTAAGAAGTGCCCATCATTTTGTGGAACCCAATTTGGGATGACTAGAACCTATTTTTTTCAGATCCCTTAACATTATATAGCATTATATTCAAAATGCAGCTCCTATAAACTTCAGTTTAGCTGCACATGCTCACTGTTTCTGAAAATCACACTCTGGAATCTCAAATCACGTGCCCAGAAACTGAAGAACACACAATGAGTGTGTTCAGTACAAGGTATGGTTTAAATGACTTGCCTTGCATTACAAATATTCTCTCCCTGACTCTGCCAGAGAGTATCAAATGGTTCAGGTCAGTACTCAGCTTCTTTAATCACAAGATCATGGTCTCTTTCAACAGTCCCCTATTTCATTCACTACTGGTCTCTCAAATTCTGCAACAAAGAAAGCAGGGTCTGTAACAGGACATGCTGCCCTCTGATATGCAACAAGCCCCTCAGAGCCCATTCAGTAAGTAGCAACTTCCTTTGTTGCACAGTAGAACCTCAGAGTTATGAACACCTCCAGAATTTAGGTTGCTCGTAACTCTGAAATGTTAGTAACTCTGAATAAAATATGACAGTTGTTCTTTCAAAAGTTTACAAGTGAATATTGAGTTAATAAAGCTTTGAGACTTTACTGTGCAGAAGAAAAATGCTGCCTTTGACCATTTGAATGTAAATGAAAGAACAGAGCAGTTTCCTCACAGGATCAAATCTTTTTGCATACACTTTCCCTTTGTTTTACTAGTAGTTTCTATTGAACTCAGTACTGTATTTGTCCTTTCCCCCTCTGCTGCTGCTTGATTTTGTACTTCCAGTTCTAAATGAGATGTGTAGTTAACAAATCAGTTCATAACTCTGGTTTTCACAACTGAACTTCTACACTATTTATATTTCCATCAGCAATGTAATGTCGTGCAAAATATTATTTGCATTACTTCTCTTCTTTTAACCCTTTCCTACAAGAAAAGAAGGAACACAGGTTTCTCTTCCTTGGAATCTTTGTGCACCCTGAGCTCAGCTAATCCACATCTGGTCCTTTCCCACTCCACTCCTTTCCTGTGTCTTTCTCAGACCCCTCAACTGATAGGCTAATTACTACATCAGCCTAGCAGCCCCAACAGCTAAACAGCGTGTATCTTCCCCCATCCTGCTCTGGGGAAACTGACTGGTGCCTGTGTGAATCACTGGTTAGCTTCCAGTGCTCTGTATTAGGGTCCTACAGTCAAGTTTCCTTTAGTGCATAAATCTGCATTTATCCTGCACTGCAGCCACATCCTGTGCACTTCTTTCCAGGATGGGGTTTCCACTTGCTGCTATTAGCTTTGTCAGTCTTGCTTAGGAAATCCCCTTCCCTCTCAGATGGGCATTTTCCCCCTTGGTCCTCACTCCCTGTTTCCCTTCAGTATTTTAGGCTTTCTCCTTCCCTTTCATGATTCTCCCCACCCACCCAATTCTTCTTCTTGTCCTAATACCTTTGCTTTGTTTTCCCCAGCCTGGTAAATTGTCAGATCACAAGATCTGCGGCTCCTTTCTCTTGCGGCTCCTTTCTCTTGCGGCTCCTTTCTCCCACTTCATTAGTTTCCGGTACCAATGTATTTACCCACACAGTGCCAGATGCCCTGTGTTCTCTTCCTTCAAACACATTGCCCACCTGACTCTCAGTTCTTCATCCACCCCTCCTCAGACTCCCATCCCCATCCTTGCTCCCCATCAACCTCCAGACTCAATCTTTCACATCCTATGATCCAACATTTAAATCAAGCAACTTCTTTCCCTTCACTGCCTGGGCCCTATAGGGTGATCATTGAGAGCCCAGGAAAGAGTCTTCCTGCTCTCATTTTCTGGGGACTGGCACAGCAAACAGCAGCTCTGAGCTGTACAGTGAGGGAAGGACTTGTTCTGACGTAGGCTGGAATACTTGTGGAATTCAGCTGTGATTACCAAATCTCTACTGAATACCGTATCTGCAAATGACAATTTTAAAATACGTATAAAGAGGATGGAGAAAGGCTGTTCACAGTAGTGACGGATGGCAGAACAAGGAGCAATGGTCTCAAGTTACAGTGGATATTAGGAAAAACTATTTCACTAGGAGGATGGTGAAGCACTGGAATGGGGTACCTAGGGAGGTGGTGGAATCTCCATTCCTAGAGGTGTTTAAGTCTCGGCTTGACAAAGCCCTGGCTGGGTTGATTTAGTTGGGATTGGTCCTGCCTTGGGCAGGGGGCTGGACTTGATTACCTCCTGAGGTCTCTTCCAGCTCTATGAGTCTATGATTCTATGATAAAAGGGGTGGGGAACCTTTTTTGGATCAGGGGCTACTGACCCACAGAAAAGTCAGTCATGGGCTGCACAGTTCAGGTTCCCCAATCCTGGGGAGGGGAGCCCTGAGCCTTGGGGGCTGGATCCAGGTAAGCTTGGGCCTGAGGTTCCCCACCCCTGGCTTATCACATGGCCAAATTTAGGCAGATTTTCAAATAGGAAACAATGGCAATAGGCACCCCCTTGGCACAAAAACCATACCCTGCCAAATGGCAAGCCCTTGCTCTTTGGCCCAGCGATAGTAAGATTTTTTTATCATGAACAAAATATATTTTTCCTCAGTGTTTTTCTCAGATATGACTGATCTGTTTTGACTATAAATTTTTCCAAAATAAGTCAGCCTGAGGCAGACAGCTAACATTTCAGTCCAAATGCTTCAAGTATGGCAATCTTATAAGCAAATGAAAATAGGATCTTATAAAGGGTGAACTGTTAGGCAATCTTAATACCAGGCAGTGTTCACAGCCCTGCCAATAATATGGTTGTTTTATACATGCAACTGCCTACATGTATATCCAAAAACCAAAACAGAATTTTGGGGTGGCATATTGAGGGCACCACATTTTACACCTAGATCCTGAAAATTCTCATTTTCAGCCATTTTTGTTCCTGCTCATTCTAATCATCTGACTGTCTCACCTCACTCTGCCTATCTCATCCCCCACATTCACTCCATTTTCTGGCTCAGCACTTATAGAACACACGATCACATGGACAATGATCTTCAATATTTTAACAATTTACTGTTTGATTTTTATTATGTTTTCTAAATCTCTCTCATGATTGGCATAAAATGAAACATTTGTCTCACATTACACCAATCAGCCATCTACATTCCTAGCAAATAGTACATGCCATTGCTCTCCCCAAGATACACAGTGGTGGGATAAGCCTCAAGCCCCACAGAGAGAAAATGGGCAAAGCAGAGGAGTGGGAGTACTTTATATAAGTGGATTTGAAACAGCCTTAGCTCCTGAGGCACCAGTAGGACAATGGCTCTTACAGCAAAGCCGCTGCCTCTCTCTACAGCCTCTGCAGACAAATACAAAGAAGAAGTGAAGTCATGGGTTTACGAATTTGTGGGTGCTGCTGAGAACAGAACTCTGTAGGGCTTCCAATGTGTCAGCACATGCAAGCTGGGTAGTATTTGGATTGGCCCTAACTGAACGATCTACTACAGTACTATATCTTCATCATCAGTCCCGTTGGAGAAGGTGAAGGGTGCATTCACACTTCAAGGGGCACTGGAAGCCTAAAGCAGTGATGGGCAACCCAGGCTTGTGAGTGGGTCACATGAGTGGCCCTTCATCTCAGTGGGCTTCAAGATTGTCGTAACCAAGACCGTCTCCCAAGAGAGGGTAGTTTTGCTAACTGCGCTTGTGTACTTAAAATTCATGAGGTACGCTGACTGAATTTTAGCCTCATTTTATTGGATGCACAGGGAATGTATGGCTCTCACAGTCAATGTTGTGTGCAATCAGCACACTTTTCACTTCATGTCCCCTAGCTTTACGTGCTGTCACTTTAGTAATACTAGTAGGAAAAAAACTGCACTGACAGAATCCAGCAGAATCTGGCAACCCTGTGCATTGGCAATGGTAAACAAAATGTTTTGCAGGCCACATATACAACTGCGATGGCTGTATACAGCCCTTGGGCCATAGATTGCCCACCACTGGCCTACAGGATACAATAGCATCTGGGCCATTGTTTAGCAGCTCCTTCATGGATGGAGGGAGAAATTCCTCGCCAACAGACCCATGTACACAATGAGTACATACTATGCTTGTATAGTGAGCAAGCACCACCCTGGAAAACAGCAGATGATGTGGTGATGGCACTTCTTTCTCAAACTAAGGTATTTGCACCATCTGTGCTATACTGATTCCACAGCCTCTTCAAATATTTCAGGTTAGTTGTGTCCACTTGAATCACCTGAATTTTGCGTCTGAGCCACAGGTCATGCCACCGTAATCAGTATTTTCTGAATTAGCCTGGTCAGTACTCATTCACCCTCCAGTTAAGATGGTATATTATTTTAAAATTACAACAATTGGCTATTGACATATCTGTGATAGTCTTAATTTGCTTTTCTGATAAAGGATGACTGGAATTTTTGAACTGAACAGACTATCAGCTCCAAATTTGCAATGAATCTGAATGTAACCTAAATCTGTGTCAGTCTTCATTTTTTTTAAAAAACTGATACATAGCTGTCTGTCATGCACAGGAAAATGGAATAAGACCATCCTATTCGGGCTACCAAATGAGTGCTATCCCATGCATCTGGGTTGTCCCTGTTAAACACTGCCATGTCCTTCTGCAGCATCACTGTTTCATATTTGGACAACCTCACATGTCCAGATCTCACATGGGCATGTTCCAAAAAAGCCATGAAAGCCAAAAAGATGTTCACAGGGAATAAAACAGCTCTTGGGAGGGGGGAGGGAACAAAACAATACAATCAAAACAGGCAAGAATTACAGTCAATTTTAAGAAAAAAAAAGCCAGATTCTGTTACATGAATTTTCATATATTAAGCTTTGGCTAAACTTCAGAGAGACCTCCAAACATATGGATGGTTTTGGTGTGACCATCCAAGATTAGCTAGTCCGACTGTTTCCACCTGGTTTTAGTTAATAGCAATCAATAGTGCAAGAATGTGGACTTTTAAAATCAAAATTCTATTCTCACTCAAACATTCACTGGTAGTGCTGGTTAAATACTGAAATAAATCCATGTGATGAATGACAGCAAACTTAATTAATGTATTTGTCAAATAATATTCAGCTTGCTCTAATCCTTAGTAAGAAAGGAAATAGAGTCCCTATCTGGATAAGGGCTGAGCACTTACAACTGCTACTGATGTCTGCTGATTTTCTGCTCTGCAATTTATAAGAAATCAATGAGAGCTCCAAGTCCAGAATCTGGCCCTTAGTACTAAACATTTTTCAGGAGCTTTGTCTGTAAAGTGCCATATGTATTTATAACATCATATAAATAATAATTAAATAATAGAATAAATGTAATTGTTTCTGAATTAACATTTTGCATAAGGCATCCACAGCTCTTTAAAGGTGCTTCTTCTCTCTAAAGGCAGGGTTTCCTTGGCAATGATTCAGCCTCTAGGGAGGAAAGACATCCTGGCAACAGCTCATTTCCACAATTTCCTCTATATCTAGAAAATAGCAAAGCCACATGAAAATTGTGTTATCCCCAAATTTTATCATTCATGCCATTTTCCAGGGGCCTTTCCTATTTCCTTAATTCTATTATTTTAAATATATTCTTTTTCCTGTACAGGCCCCTTTTTCCAGGGCAACTGTTCATTGACAGAACATGGAAATAGGAAGCAATAATCTACACGACAGAAACAAAATATTCTTTAAGAGGTAGTTTGCAAACTTGCCCTTGTTTGCTGTCTACTGCCTGTTTTTAAATAATGCACAAATCAACTTCAATACCATGGAAATAATCAACACAGGATCAAAACTTGGAGCTTCTACTGGAACACAAATCAAAAAGCTGTTGGAATCCAACAGCTGGAGCCTGTCTCATTATTTCAGTGTTCTTTGATGTGCTTTTCAGCCAAGTATCTTAGAGAATTACTTTCAGATAGGTCTATCTACACAGTCTACTTTGCTTACACATTATAGTTTCCAACAGAGATAAATACTGTAACTGAGTTCTCATTTTCAAAATAGATTTTTTTAAATATCTTCTATTAGGCATAAAATCCTGTAAATAGAAGAATTAAAAATCAGCTGCATTTAATAAAAGAATCAAGTTTGTTATTGACTTTGAGCTGCTAGTTTCCATTAGATTATCCATCATACATTTATTATGTGATCAACCGCCTAATTAATTTTGTACTGGTGTATTTAGACATAATACTGTATGTTTCAATGGGGTTTACTATAATCCTGCACCTGCGGCCTCAGAGATTTAGACAGCCCTCTATCACAAGTTTATGCTGTGCCTATAATCACTTCAGCTGGAGTATGGCTCCAGCTATTCAGTCTGTTGAAATATAGCTGAATTTAATTTCTGAGGCACTAGAATATTTGCATCTGTGGTTATGTTTCTTTGGACTTTAATCAGATCAAAGTTGCAGAGATATTAAGAGAGTTAGAGACAATATTTTTACTGGATAAATCAGACGCTGTTTTGATTTTTCCTGCTTATCTGTTAATATGAACAGATGCAGTTATGCTATTGTATAATGAATGTTGATTACCAACAGTATTTGATTGCACAACCATTCTGTAGTGATAATTAAAGATAACTTGATATCCTATATAGTGATAATTAAAGATTGCTTTGTGTGCTATATTGTATAAATAAATGTTATAGATTATGAACAGACTCTGTATAGCTCTCATGCAGTTCATATTTCATAGAAGCTAAGCCTCAAAAGTTTTGACAATGGGATATTCAGATGCTAATGAATGCCTTCATTCCAAGACTTGGGTTATTTTATGTTGATTTTTACTGGTGTGTGGCGTTTATATTAAACTACGACTTAGTGCTGTATGCTGCATTAAGAGTCGCTGGGAAAGAAACAGCTAGTGAGATAAATACTTTCCCAATGTGGAACTTTTAAAAATATTTCAAGTTTCTTAAGCAACCTTTTGGGAAGGACTGTGGTTTTAGTCACAGCAATGAGCAAAGGATGGTGTATGGCGGCAGTGGCAGCTCTGAGATACTCTGCTGAGGCTCAGCTCCCTTGGTGTTTCTCTCTTGTGCCAGGGAAATAATTTGTTCCTTTACAGTGCACAGAGTATCCCTCCTCGAACGCCAATGTACTGTGTATGGGAGAGAGTGGGATGAATGGAATTATAGCTTCTTTCCTCCTTTCCCACTTTGACCACTCACATGGCTGCATGTGAACAGTGTCAAAACATGGCTTCTACATTCATCCGTGCAGCTGGAACTGACACCATGGCAGGTTTCATGGGGCCACGCATAGGGATGGGGACTTGCTTTCCCTTGCTCAAGCCACAAACTAGCTCTTTATGATTAAGAT
Organism: Rafetus swinhoei; assembly: GCA_019425775.1. Classification (NCBI taxonomy): domain Eukaryota; kingdom Metazoa; phylum Chordata; order Testudines; family Trionychidae; genus Rafetus; species Rafetus swinhoei. The sequence goes on along the minus strand of CM033428.1, from coordinate 33,032,674 downwards.
CCAGACTAACAAGCTTAATCGAAAAACATTTCAATTGTACTTCAGATCAGTGATAAGGCCAACCTCTATGGGCCTGATCTTGCAAATGTTTATATACTTGCTTGACTTTACGTGAGTCGTCTCATTCTGTTCAGAGGAATTGCTCTGGTGCTTAAAGTTATGCACATTTATATGTAAGGTATTTGCAGTCTCACAGCCTATGTTTGTGAAGGGCTTAGCCTGACTCCTGACTGGAGCGCTGGACACTACTGTAAAATGAATAGTGGCTCATTGTTTATTTAATACAAACACTATACAGGCATGGATTTCAAACTGTTTTCAGAGCCTTTTAGTTAACCACTGTTTTTATTTTCCTGAATCAAACAGATATTTATTTATTTCATTCACCTGTAAAGTCACTATTTCATGTAGAACTGTTAGGGAGTCATGGATGGTATATATAGTGTTGAATTACTTATGAGTTTCTCATACACTGGTATAAACCTTATGTGCTGCTTCTTACCACTGGAGATCTAGTCTTCACTATTACTTTTAATCACAATACAACAGTCAACACAGCTAGCCTCTTAGCTTGCTGATCAGTATATTCTAGCAGGTGAATCCATTATAGAAATAAATGAAAGCAGCACTTGCACTGCAGCAATTCTTCCTGTTTTAGAAGTGATGCGTGTCATGCATTAAAACTTGCCAATTAAATTATTTTCTTTCTTGATGTGAGCCTTGGCCTCTGAGTGTGCTTGAAGAGGTATCTTCTTCCTTCCAGTAAGAAAACAAATTCACATGCAGTCTCCTCTAGAATATTTGATAATTTGTGGTACTAATCATTTTTGTTTTCCATTATCAGGCAGAAAGATATCTGTACCTCTGATATATTTCCAGTGTCTGTGATTTTAATATCACAGAAAGGGCAGAAACATAACAATTTCCTCATCTATACAATCTCAAAAAGCATTTTTGCTGACATTTTCTTGTGCCACCTCATTTCAGTTCATAAAGTTACATGTTCAGGAAATTTCATGAGACCAGATACTTCCTATTGGGGTTGCCTCTTACACCTTGATTAGCTTGGGAGAGATCAAACTCCGTAACAAGTTACTGACACTTGCCTTTTAAGACTAGAACTAGGTCATGTTTATTACCTACATGAATCCTTTTATGTAGCAGGTTAAAAATTAAAAAAAAGGATTTTAAAAAAAGCAAAAGAGGACTGAATGTCCAAGTAGCTGATAAAAGCAAAAATGCATGTTCTCTCAGGAACTGAAATCACACAGAGGTCCCAGCTCTACATTCCAACAATGGTTGCAGTATTATAGCAGGTCTCTGTGGTGAGAATAGGTTACAGCTAGAGTTATGTCATGACATGTAGTCTGTTGAACTAGACTGTTGTGAAAATATCAGTGCACACTGAGGGAGAAATTAGTTAATTGAAAGTGCTTTATATGGCTTCTGGACATGGTTGATTCCTTCTTAACCCTTTTGAAGTTTTGGGATTCAATTGGACAGTCAATAAAAGGTATTTGCGATATCATTTTTTGAAGAACAATACCAGGGGATGTAGTAGCAATGGAGGATTATTAAAAATTCTGGCAAATCATTTTGGATAATTATTTGAAGTAGTTATCCAAAATGATAACTATTTCAATGGGATGTTAGGGGTTAACTGCTTACTGGGTAACTGGTGAACCGAAGGGACGGATATGATGCAATATGATTCAATGCAGGCCAGGGGGAGGTGCTCCAGCTCAGCTGGGCACTCCATGCCATGCTGCACCACAGGCAGGAGGCGCTCCAAGTTTGCTGGGCTGGAGCGGCCCCCTGGGGTATGTCTAGACTACATGGCTCCGTCGACGGAGCCATGTGAACTAGTTTACCCAGAATAGGCAAAGAAGCAGGGATTTAAATAATCCCCGCTTCATTAAAATAAACATGGCCGCCGCGCTGTGCCGACGATCAGCTGATCCGGCACAGCATGGCAATCTAGACGCAGATCTGTCAGCTGGGGAAGCCTTTGCCAACCGATCCCTTATGCCTCATGAAACGAGGTTCACAGGATTGGTCGGAAAAGGCTTCCCCAGCCGACAGATCCGCGTCTAGACTGCCGCGCTGTGCCGGATCAGCTGATCATCGGCACAGTGCGGCCATGTTTATTTTAATGAAGCGGAGATTATTTAAATCTCTGCTTCTTTGCCTATGCCGGGTAAACTAGTTTACATGGCTCCGTCGACGGATCCATGTAGTCTAGACGTAGCCTTTCATGTGCTGTGCTGCAGTGGGCATGGCCAGACTGGAGCAGTTCCCACCAATGGTGCACTGGGCCCTGACTGGCTAGAGCAACCCCCCACCCACAGCACGGTAATAGCTCTATCATCTTGATAGCAAGAATTGCCAGTGTTGTGGTATTTTATCATTTTAACTTCTGATCGTATTGAGAACCAGGAGGTGAAGATATACTTGATAAATGCAAAACAACAAATGAGGGTGGAGAACAGTTCTCCAAATGTTGCTGAGTCTCAAGTCTTGTTTTATCTGGCCTGCGTTGCCCTTGACAAGAGGCTCAGGTAGTTCAAAGTTAGCAGAGAATATTAATGACCTTGGTTTATGTTTCTGTAATGCAGTTGTCTTCTGTTTGAATATATTTAATATTTTCCAAAGACCAAAGATATATAATTACTTTTGAAGTGGAGGCTCAGAGCCAATCCAAACATACAGCTACTGCCAGATTACTTTTCAGAGAAATGGACATTCTGCGGGATGAAGACAGGTGAATGATAGAGAGATTTAGATAAGCGAGGACTCAGCCCAAGCCTTTACTGAAAGCTCAAGTTTAAACTGTTGGGAGGTGCACAATCGTGGAATTTTGTATAGTGCAAGATAGTCTCATTTCATCCTGTAGTAAAATAAAAAATATTAGAATGCCTGCCTGAACCAGAATATACCATAGATTTCAACTGCAAGCCAGTTTTTCAATCCAGTTTGGCTGCTAGATGGCAGCCATACAGCTATGGTGCATTTGGTCAAGCAACAGCAGGAGTTTAAGCTCATGGTCTGGACCCAATTTCTCATCTGAATCTTTGGAGGGTCACAAAGTCTATTCACTGTAAGTAGTGCCACCTCCTGGCAGTTCCTGGGATTTGTTTTGCCAGGCTAATGCCCCTTCCATCACTTACTCACTCTCTCCCCCTGTGACCCTCTCTCATTGCAGGAATTGCAGCCCTCCTACCAAGTCATTATCCCTGTTTTCCACAGTCTCTTCCAACACATGGGCTTGGGCTGTCTTCGGGTTCACGGCCCAGCTGGTGCCACTTCTGCAGTGGGTAGTACAGAAACCTGAGCCTGCTGTCTGCAACAGGATCCAACTCAGGAATCCTCTACAAGCAGCTACGGCTTGTTCTTTGCAAACCCTTGCTGTCTTTCCTGGAACCTCTTCCTTATTCCAGTCCTGAACACTGTTATCTGGGTTTGGTCAGCCTTACAACTCACTCTTCACAGGGAATAATGACAGGCTACTTGGCCCTATAGCCCCAAACACACCTCCTTTAGACCTGGGAGTAACTGCAGCCTTCTCACCTGCATACCCCTTTCTACTATCAGCTTTATACAAGCCCTACCTGTTCCCACACTGGTGAACTTCCCCTAACTAGGGCTTTCCTCTCAGCCTTAATTCTCACAGCCTACAGCCTATTGATTAATTGGTCAATCTGACCTCAGTGCAAATGGCAGATGTACAACTCATCACAAGAGCCCCCCATCCATAATGATGGCTTCACAATTTCTTCCTAATTAAACAAAAAAGTAAAGAAACCCAGCAACCCTATATTAACTTTCAAATATCACTTGAAATTGAATTAACCGAAGGACCACATTCAACATTATCTTCTTCAATTATTAAGTATTTTCCCTCTTTCAATTACAGTGAAATCTTTGTAATCCAGCACTTTGTTAACCAGAAATCTTTGTTAACCGGCATTGCCCCCAGCCATAATACTGTCACATCTTCAGGCGCACAGGCCTGTCTTGGTTTACCATGATTGGCTTAACAATTTTTTATTTAAGAAGTACTAATCATCTTTAACTCAAAACTGCCTTACACTACAAAACTACCAATATTAAAAACTTGAGTTTTACTATTATTGTCCATTAGTTTTTCCCAGGTTGATGGGACCCTCAGATAATTGGAATTTTTAGATAACTGGAACGCCCTAATCTCTGAGCGTGCCGGATAACACAGGTTTTACTGTATTTCCACTGCTACTTTAGCCATATTTAAGCAGAGAGTCTCTCACATCATGTATTGTAACTGAACATGAAAGAGACAAGGTAAGTGAGGTCTTTTATTGGACTGATTTCAGTGAGTGGAAAAGACAAGAACTCTTCTTTAACTGTGGTGAAGGAAGCTGGCACGTGGCTCATACACTTAGAATAATAGAATAGGGTTGGAAGAGACCTCAGGAGGTCATTGAGACTAGTCCCCTGCTAAAAGCAGGATCAATCTCAACTCAATCATCCAAGCCAGGGTTTTGTCAAGCGGGGACTTAAACACCTCTAGGGATGTAAATTCCACCACCTCCCTAGGAAACCTATTCCAGTACTTCACCACCCTCCTAGGGAAATAGGGTTTTTTTCCTAATATTCAACCTAGACCCCTTCCCCCTCACTGCAACTTGAGACCATTGCTCCTCATTTTGCCATCTGTCCCCACTGAGAACAGCCTCTCTCCATCCTCTTTCCTTCCCCAGACTTGAAGAAGAGCTCTGGGTCAAGACCTTGTACCTTCCACGAACAAAAATGGATCCAATAAAAGAATATGACTTCACCTCCCTTGTCTCATTCCTTTCTCCTGTCATTTCTCTTGCCAGTACCTTCAGTTGGTTTCAGCTGTAGCATGAGCACTGAGCCTGCCCACATGCAGCGACACTCTGACTGACGAACTCTGCAGTCATAGGTATAGTGATGGAAGGGCGTTACCACTTTTATATTTACCTGAAAACAGAGACCACGTGGCTGTGTGGGAAGGAAGTATAGTAAATCCAAAAGGCACCAGAGGGGAATTTTTAAATTGATTGATGATAATGACCTGAGTGGGAACAGAGGGAATTAAGGAAATAGTAATCAATATTTACTAGTAAATATAAGAACCTTATTTTTAGACTTGTGAAATTCTCTCATAGACAATGACTTTTCTTACAGACTTTAGGAGGCACTGTAACTCTGAGGCCGTGTCAACACTTGTTGGGTGCATGTCATGTGGCTACATGACATAGTGAAAAACAGGCTGCAGCCACTTTGAGGTGTACAGCTATTTGAGGCAGTGAAAAGCTCTGGCAGCAAAGAGGCAGTGGGGAAAAGTTGTGGCAGCTCCCTGCAGCTTAAAGCCTTTCACAGCAGCACAGAAAAGCTCTGGAAAAGCACAACAGAGAAAGGATCAGCCAATTCCCTGCCACTTCCTCCGCTGCCAGAGTCTTTCCTTCAGGTTGGGAAAGGCTACAGGAGGTCCCTGCAGCAAGGAGAGGCTGCAGCAATGAGAAGGCAGTGGGACACTACACTGGTAAAAATAGCAGTAGAGACTGGCAAGGCACACATCAGCCATGTGGGGTTCTGGTGTGATTTCATTCTCCTTTCCTAAGCAGCAGTTGACAGTCTACACTGCTATTTATACCAGGTCATACAGTGTAGGTGCTCCACATGCTGCCGTAAGTGAGTGTGCAACATAGACATGCTCTAAGACACACCGCCAAGTCACACTTTGCTCTCCTGCTTCCTCCTTGGGCCTATGAATGCTATTAACTGCTGGCCTGTACGGAAACACCTCCCAATGCCAACATCTGATAAATAGACCAAATATGGAGCATTCAGGTTTTGTTGCATATTGCACTAGAAAGAACATGCTTTAATATTTAAAGTGCAAAACATGTTTCTTTCAAATGTTTCTCACTTCCTAAATAATTATGCCTCTTTGGCGATCAGTTTGTGGGACTTCTGCCCAGGCTGCTTGGGAGCCCAGGTTTGGGGAGAGGAACCCTAGCTTGGATTCTTGTTGAGCACTATGGGGAGGTGGATTTTGGGAGAGAGCGGTGGTTCCTGCCCACATTGCCCTCATTCAAGTAATGCAAGCCCCACATAGCAAATTCAGTGAATGTTCTTCCCTGCTCTGTGTTAAAATGAATAAAAGCCCTGCTGCCCCCAGTCAATTAATGGAAGCCTTTTTGTCCCTAAGTCCAAGTAACAGACACTATTCCTACTTGCACACAATTCTTCTAGCCTGCTGCCCACCAGCCTGAAGAGATACTCCGCGCAATTCCTTACCCATAAGCAGTTCTGGGCTTCCTGTTCCTCCCTCCCTTCCCATGGAGCAGAACTCCATGAAAGAAATAACACAGCTGCCAATGTCTGAATATGGTAGGGGGAGGAGAGAGTAAGCAGGCTGGGTATGACCATTTGCTTAACTCTTCAGCAGCTTGTCCCTTCCTCCAAAGATCTCTTTGCTGTATGTCAGGAGCCATATAGGGGGCCAGGATCTAGAACTGCCCACAGTGATGCCTTCCTCCTTCCCCCCAAACCTGCCCTGTCCTCAGACTTGCCTCAGAACATGATACAGATGGACAGGGAAGCAGAGTCAGCTCCTATTTGGTGTATACCACCACATAATGCAGTAAAGTTGAGAGCTCTGTATAACAGCAGAAAATTACTACTTCCTTCGTGCCAGCTCAGCTGTGCTAAGCAATGAATAGGGGGAGGTGGAGCCAAAACTCTGCCCATTCCCACCCACACCCTATGCACCTGTTTTTAGGAAGGAGTAATCATCTGAGTAGTCTGCTTGGTCATAGCCCATCTATTCTCCTCTGAAGTGTGATAAACTTCTTCAAGCTGTGAGTTAATCCACTTGGGAGCCAGATTTTTTTGCCTCATAAAATGAAGCAGTGCTCTGAATGTTTTTCTCCCTTTAAATATGGCAGCCTTCCGGAAAACAGCTGAAGGAGATTAAAAAACACCAGAATGGAAAGGAGAATCAGTTTAACAGTGGGCAACAAATATTAAAACCCTGTGATATCAAGAGAGAACTTTAAAGTCAATGTTTTCTTCATTTAAAAATAATATATAGAGTTATTAGTTAGAAGAACTGTTCGTGCTCTTGTTATACAGCTCTATTACACTTCGTAAATATTTGTGTGATGCATTTGCTGCCTGGGTTTTTGGAGATGAAAAATCACACATAAATCATTTGTTTCCCCCTTCCCCTTATATTTTTACACTGAAAGCTTGGAATCTGTCCTGTGTGAGCCTGTAGACTCCAGATGGGTCAGATAGCCTTGCCAGCAGCTTTGCTCGCTTACCCAATAAGATTTTATAGCCTTATGTTTAAATGTTATGCAGTGAATATGACTTTTTATTTCAAATAATAATGACATATGGCACTGCTTTAATAACTGTACCATTTGGGTGTGGAGGGGGTGAGGATTGTCAGTAGCCAACTGCGGCAGCTACTGGAAAGGGACAGTGAACATTACTGAGTCTTCAGTGGGGAAGAGCTGCTCAAAATGGAAGCCTTGCTGTGTGACATTCTATTTAAATGGGCCAAATGATGTTCTCTCAGTCACAGGGGTTCAAAGGCCTGATGAGATGGTAAAACATTATTAATTCGTAATCTCTTTAAAATGCAAAAATTATGGCCATTTGGATTTTTGAAAGGATATCAGACAATCTAATTGTGAAATAATCCCTGTCTACCCTTTTGCACCATTTAGCAGTTTCAATGATGCTGAAATGTGAAAGGGATTGCCAGCTGCATAAAGGATCATTACCACTGTTACTACGGATGGGGGAAGGTGGAGGAGAGGACATAGCGAGGCACTCTTTGCAGAAAACAGAAAATGGGTACAATCACTTCACTTCATTTCCTGTTGCTACTAGATTATCTCAAAGAAGGAGATGAATGACATTTAATTTTACACTGAAAAAATACTCTTCTGCTTTTTAAAAAATTACTTTGTCCAATTCTAGAGGCAGATGGGACAGGTCTGTAATTAAGCAGAGACCAGGCTGCTTAACTACTAGGCTCTGATACCTATGACCACACAAAATGCAAGCAGAGTGCATAGCCTGGAGCTGAACTGTTGTAAAACAGTGCAATACAGAAATACACTCACAATTGTTTGTTGAGTTTCTCTTTATTTCCATTCCCTTCCTGAATCTATTAAAGAAAACAGTTTAAAAAATTGTATGTGTAATGAAGGTTAAATTCAGGTAGGCTCTAAGCAGACATGACTCCACTGAAAGGAGGGTCTATTGAGTTCAACAAGATTCTAATGTAAGTCTTGTTACATATGGGCCCCTTTTGACGCTGAGTAGAACTTTCACATGAGAGCAGGCTCTTAAACTTCAGAATTAGGCTCTATATGAGGAAATTAAAAGTAAAATCAGTAATAACAAAGTACATGTAACGCAGATCATGCTTTTCCACAAAGAGTAGTAAACAAAGAGCCACAAACAGAATTTTGATACAAATATTTATAGTTGTTGGAGTAGAAATGAAATGTACTATTATTATTTTAATGACTCCTTATCCCTGATAGCACACACAGAACAATGAATAGGATGATGTGAGACAGAAAAGGACACACACCATATTCTCTGCCCAGCTCCCCTCCCTTTGTGCCATTCAGGAAGTATAAAAGGAGAAGCAACTGGCAATAATGTCCCTGGCATGGGATACAACTGTATTAGGGCTTTGGTACTGGTGTGGCTGGCTGCTTACTTGCCTTTACACTGCCCCCTGCCTTTAACCTGAGAAAAGGTGAAAGCAGCAAATCAAGAGACCATAATAAACTGTGAGAGGCTCAGCCTCTCTTCCTTTACTGCACTCAGCTGAGAACCTAGCCCAGTGCATGTTTGGCTCTTTTTCAAAGACATATTCATAAGCCTACAGTCAAGTCTTACGTAGTCAAATATTTTCAACATGATTTGGTAGAATGGATCAGTCTTAGGCCTAGTCTACACTACCATGGACCATCAATCTGATGCATCTTCAGCTATGTGAATAATGTAGCTGAAGTAGACGTACTTAGATTTACTTACTGAGGTATCTTCACTGGGGTAAGTCACGAGCTTACACTCTCCTGTGGACTCCTCTTACTCTTCTCATTCTGGCGGGGTACTGGAGTCGATGGGAGATTGCTTGGTGGTCGATTTATCGCATCTAAACTGGATGCGATAAATCAACCCCTGCTGCATGTCAGTCTGCTGGGCAGTGAAGACATGCCCTTAGACCTAGTATAATCACGTGCAAATCAAGTGAAATCAGTAAAGCTGCATCCATTTATACATAGACCAAGGTTTGGTCCTGCACGACTGCCAATGAAGGATGAGAAAAAGCAGTGCTGAACGCATGGTCTGATTGCTGAACATGGCCCTGGGCTCCTAGGCTTTGTCTACACTTGCAGCTTCTTGTGCGAGAAATATGCAAATGAGGCTAAGCGTGGAATATCGCCGAGCCTCATTTGCATACCTAATGAGCTGCCATTTTTGCAGAAAAGGCTCTTGCACCAGAAGGAGTTGTCTACACTTCCCCTTCTTGCGCAAGAAAAACCCTCTTGCGCAATGCCGTTATGCCGATTATTTTCACTTTTGCACTTGGAACGGAGGAATCCCAAGCACTGCTACAGGCTGGGGACCAACTGGCTAGGCAGCAGTTCTGCAGAAAAAGACCTGGGGATCACAGTGGATGAGAAACTGGATATGAGTCAACAGTATGCCCTTGTAGCCAAGAGAGGTAAAAGGAGCATTTCCAGCAGATCTAGAGAAGTTATTATTCACATGACTTATGAGGGGAGGCTGAGAGATTTGGGCTTAATTTAGTCTACAGAAGAGAAGAGTGAGGGGGGATTCCATAGCAGCCTTTAACTACCTGAAGGGGTGGGGGGGTTCCAAAGAGGATGGAGCGAGGCTGTTCTCAGTGGTGATGGATGGCAGAACAAGGAGCAATGGTCTCAAATTGCAGTGGGGGATGTCTAGGTTGGATATTAGGAAAAACTATTTCACTAGGAGGGTGGTGAAGCACTGGAATTGGTTACTTAGGGAGGTGGTGAAATCTCCATCCCTAGATATTTTTAAATTCCTGCTTGACAAATCCCTGGCTGGATGATTTAGTTGGGTTGGTCCTGCTTTGGTCAGGGTGTTCGACTCAATGACCTCCTGAGGTCTCTTCCAACCTTATGATTCTATGCGTTAGCCCCAAGTGGTTCCATTTTCTATTTCAGCAATATGGTCACCATAACTAAGAATCACATATTGGATTTTATTTACAGCATTGACCATTGCTTGTCTGTTTCCCCATCATGCCTACTTCTTACCACCCTCTTACCTCAGCTTTTCCCTCTTCCTAACCAGTCCTATCAGCCAACCATGAATGGGGCCCAATTGTGTTAGGTATTGAACAATGAGAGAGTAATCAATGTGAGGGCAGACTTCTTCCACAAGTTTGAATTGTTTGTTTTGGGTGGGCTTACCTAGGAGGGGATAATCTGAGCTGAAAGAAAAGGAAAGGAAAAAAGAGGGAAGGAAGAAAAGGCAAGTGAGAAGAGGGTGTATGTGACAGTTATAGTGAGAAGCTGCTAATTCTTCACCTTTCTTCAGTTCTCATCAGTAGCCAGCATCCTGTATGACTGATCCCTGAATTTGTTCCAGGGAATAATAGTTGTAAGAAATGATTTGAACATTTTCTTTAAATTGTATTGCTTGCTTCACTGTACTATTTGAATGCTTTGAAAAATTATTTACCACAGAGAATGTTTATAATTAGAAAATTATATTTAATGCAAACTTTGATAATTCAGTTAAACTTCTAAGAGTTTATGGATATAGAAGTAAAACTCCTAACCATCTAAATGTCACCTACTATAGTAACTATACCAATGAACCATGGATATGCAAAATAGACTACTGCTGCATATCTTGGATCACATCCAGTTGGCTTCAAACTTGGAAAAAATGCACAATAGCCCCTTTAAAACATTTAGGTATATGTGTAGTCCCACTGAAGACACTGGAACAGCACAGATGCTTAAAAGTTATACACATGCATATTTCAGGGCACAATGCACACTCCAGATTATTATCATTACAATATGGTGCATTAGTTTTACATTGCACTTTAAACTTAGGTTTTTTTTTAAGAAAATAATTCTATGGTAAGTATTTTATGCAAACTATCCTTCCACTGTGAAAAATAGTTCCAAATAACATAATGAGAAATTAATAGGGAAAAAGATACAAATACATTCCCTGAACATATTTTTGTTTAAGTCCTCCCTAACCCTCCTTTGCTTTTCTGTGTTATGTAAATCTCTTTCTCCCATATGCCACATCCCAGTCACTCTTTCAGGAGCAAATTGACACCCAACAACCAATTTTAACTCACATTCTGTTATGAAAATGAAATGTCAATTACTGTTGAGCTTTTACATTAGACAAGGAGTTCAAAGTGGCCGAAAGGGCCATAAGCAGCAGCTTAGTGCTATGGATGGAAGTGACAATTTAAACTCCACCCCCCCCTCGCAATCCTACCAATGAATGCGTGAGAGGGTTGTTCTTCAAAAATTACAATTTGTATCTCAGAAAAGTACCCTTTTACACTTGGTTTGGGGAGGGTGAGATTTTTCTTAATGACCAGGAAGTGAAATGCTACCAAAAAATTAGGTTTTCAATGCTTTGATTAACCAAATTCCTACCTTCATTCTCCTCTATCTTGTGCCCCCTTCCCCACAAATGTTGCAACAGTTTCTATATCACTTCTAACTTCCAGGAATGGTGGGAAGCAGGAAAGGAGAACCAAGCTAATGGTTGTAGGAGAGGGCTAGATTGCAAGGGAGAGAGTTGATTACAAGTTTGACTGCCTTTATTGATTAAAATATGTGGGAAGATTTTTTTTGGTAAGTTATTGAGGGGTGTGCAGTGGTGGCACTATTTATTGGCTATTAGGTTTTTATTTCCCTTTATGTTTTTGTCTCCTCCCATTGAACCAGAAGGCACAAGGAAATAGTTATGTGAATCATTAGGTCCCAACTTTGCATTGCTATATACTGGTGCATGGATGTGTACGACTGGTTTACGTTGGGGCTTGTGACAAAATCACAGATCTTGGGGTTCGCAAAGCAACAGCTCTTGATTGAGGGTGGTCATTCCTTTTGACAGAGGCCATGGGAGCAGTGATACTAGTAGAGTCATGCAGACTATAAAGCCCTCCAGGATAGAAAAGAAATCCCAGTAACCCCACACCAGGCCTGTTGTTCCCCAGGGAGACCCTGGCCTCCAGCAGTCTGTGATCAAAGCCTTCCTGCGAGGAACTACCATGAAAGATCTGCTCTGCCTCCCACATTTCCCTCAAATGAGTTGTTTCTCTTCTTTTAAATACTCCCCTCCTTCTAACCTGACAGCTCCTGAAGGTGAAGCAGACTGGGTCTGATTGAGCTGGTGTGGGCTCACCAACCTTTCCCAAGCCAGTGTGGGGTTTGTGTGCTTCACCACTATCTGCCATCAAAGAGATCCAACCTGCCAATTATAATGCAGCTTTGGACACCTCATGAATCTGGCCAGACCTTAATAATAGTTCTCCTAGACTCCAGACTCTAACACCAGAAGAAATCTCTATGATTGTCTAATCCAGGGGTGGGCAATAAAAAAACGGTGGCCTGACAAGATAGTCTCTGGTAGGCTGCTGCTGCTATATTTACCTGCACCTCCACCGGTATCAGGTGATCACAGCTCTTGGCCATGGATCACCATTAAGCCCTCCTGCAACTGACTTTTTCTTAAAAATGGGTAAATTGTCCCATATTTTTCTCCTTCTCACATCAGTACAGGTTGGACCTCCCTGGTCTAGCACTGTTGGGACCTGACCGATCCCAAACGAGAGAATTTGCTGGACCAGGGGCGGTCCCCTGTCACCGGCCCCAAACCCGTTGCCTGCTACTGCTACTGGCAGGCTGCCCTGAGAGGCGTCCTGCCTTGTCCCACCCCCAACCTCGCTGGGCTACTCATTCAGCTGCTGTCAGCTCCCTGGGCAGCCCAGGATCCAGCTCCTGCAGCGAGGCTCAGGGCCTGCTTGCTGAGGGCTGCAGTGGGGCTCCAGCTCCGGACTCATGCTCCTGTGGGCTGCCAGGGGGCCCCCTCCAAATGTGTTGCCTTGGGAATGCCAGGTGCCAGGCGAGGTGGCTCTGTCCCTAGGGCCCAGACAGACATGGAGGGTGAAGAGTATCAGGAAGGTAGACTTGGGCTGGTTGGTCACACACACCCCTCTTCCCACCACCCCATGTGAAAGATGTATGGGAGTGTGTGTGTGTGTGTGTGTGTGTGTGCGTGTGTGTGTGCGCCCCCTTCCCATGTGAACAGTAAAGCCTTAAAGAGAAGAAAGTAAATAAAAAGACTTCAACTACACAGTGTTTCTTTTTAACAGGTGATCAGTCAACTTGATGTTAATTTGGACAGTTGTATGATTGATTGCTGTTGAACCAGTTGTCCCCTATTCAGCATAGGAAAATGTGGTCACCCTACTCAATGGCTATGCTGTTATAGTGCCTGAGGAGTTCACATGCGATTGGTGCAATCTAAATACCCATAGCCAACTCAGGGTTTGTGCCCTTTCTCTTAGAAGTCTGCTCTGAGACTGGCACTCTTGTGCTTGTGTCAGAGCTGGACAGTTTGAGAATTGTGACTTCTGTGCAATGTTTTTTAGTCTTGTTCACTCTGGCAGAGTATATAAGATCTATTTCATTTGTCCAATATAAGCAAAGGTTGGGGCATTGACAAAATGATGATATTGGGGTCATGTATAATTTCTTTAAATAGGCTATTACAATAAAATAAAATTCTCTGCCTGTCCCACTCCTTTGTGATCCAGAGACTCTTATAAATACAACCCTGGCAACCAGTAGTGGTGCATATAACAAAGTACCCTTTAATTCACATTGTAGGGTAGGGTAGTCAATGGTTCATGCATTGGAGGGCCCTGTTATGGTCTGTCATAGATGTGACAACACAAAATTCACTTTCATAAGGGAGGAATTAGGGTTCACTGTATCTAAAATGCAAGCATCTGAACTCATTACTGATAAATAGCCATTAAACAGAGTAAGGAAATTTGGTGTTATTTTGGGCAGCTCAATTTTTGACACTCTCTCTCTCTCTCACACTCTCTTGCTCTCACTCTCTTTAATTGTCTTCCTTTGATTTCTTTTTGTTATGGGCCTATCTCATTTTTTGTTATTTTTTTCCTAATCATATAAATAGAGAATGTTGTATTATCTTGTCTTTACTGTGCCGTGCTAAACTCCAGTGTTTTGTGCCTGAATATACCCTAGGTATAACCTACATGGCCCCAGATTCACTGGCGGAAGCTGAATTTATGGGGCAAGGCTGCATGCATGCCTCCTCTCTGGTACAGAGGTCAGTGTTGTGGGGACCTCCTGAGTGTCAGTGTGTTTGAGTGTAGGGATAAGCATAGCAGAGAAATGCAGGAGACAGAAACTTTATTTCTCTACCCCCTCTGCCACAACAAGGATGTATTAAAAGCATGAAAGGGTGCTTCAGTCACGGTGCTGAATTAGTATCTGTGGCTTGGAAACAGAGCAGCTGTATAACATGAAGGGATGGTTCTGTCACTCACTCTCCTCCCCGTCCACGACTGCCTTTTCCCACAAAGATCCCTAGCAAGCAGCATGATCTTGAGACTGAGTTTCATGCAGACCTGTATCCTTGTCATGTGCTGGAGTGTATTTTTCATTGATGTTGGTCCCATTCTCTCCATTGTGTCACTTCCATCACTGCATCTCTTCCTATTTGCACTATGTACATTTCTATCTCATTTGTATAATATGACATGCTTAATGCTTAGTTTTAATCATGAGGATGAGAAACCTGGACAGCAAAACCCAGAATACCCACAACCACCCCGAAAGAAAATAAAATGGAAGTGTTGCCACCACTGACTGTGCTTCGCTGTCATAATAGTTACATGACAAACATTCATGAAGCTAAACAAAATGAACTAAATTCTTGTAAAATTATCCTCCAGGATTCTCAACCATGCAGATGCTTCATGGAAAAGTTGTTTTCAGTACAGTTTCTAAGATAGCTACATTTTGTTACAGGCCATGAGTTAGTTTTAATTACTGTTTTATTTGTTTGAATTACCATATAAACAATATCTGCAAAAAGTAAGCATCTGCTCATCAGATTCCAACTACATTTAACCCAAGACTGTAATTTTTGTAATTCTACACTCAAATATGTACAGTTTGTACGCATACATATGTAGAGTACACTAATAAGTACTTCTGTTTTTTTATAGCAGTTTAAAGGCCTGCTCCTGATCCCATAGGGAAAAATAATCCATTGACTGTGCTAGAAAGTGGATTGGATCTGAGACACTGAAAATACTGTACAATTATTAACCAGTTCTTTCCCACAAGACTCCTGTGTGACAGATAGGGAAATAGTCAGAAAGGGAAAGTGACATGCTCAAGGGCACGCAGTAATTTAGTGAATGTCAAAATTAGAAGATGGAACCACCTAGATGCTGCCCATTGACTCCAGAGATATGCGTCTTAAATGCTCTAATGCAGCAGGAATTTTCAAAATATTTTCCTTCATCTTCTGTGTTTATTTTAAGCTGCATCCTTTGATCTGAAAAATGTGAAGGTAGGTTTTTTTTTAATGGCTTTTCCCCTCAGCTCAGCTCAACTGCAGTGAGAGACGAATTAAGCCTGCTTACATGAAAGCACAGTTAGCTCCTGGTGAAACATATAACTCAGGGATGATTTCCCAGCTGCACATAAACACGTTAACATAGATGCAGAAAGATGCTTTCCGGAGGAGGTGGAGGGAATTTGTACTAAGCAATAGTTTTTGATATAGAGATTAAATTAGCTCTCTCAAGACTATTGAATCGTTAAATAACTACCCTTAACATGTCCTGCCAACCCTTGGAGATTCAAATAAATTTTTAAAAAATATTTTGCAAGATAATGGATACTAATTCTGAAAGTAAATAGCTACTGCAATATTAAACATCCCAGACAATTATTACAAGTAGTACTAGAACTCCCAATGGCTCCTGATTTATTTGATGTTAAACAGTTTCCCCTTGCATTTTGCCTTACCTATTTTACATAAATCTATTGTGATTAGCACTAAACAGATACATTCAAATGCTCTGAGGAGCAGCACCCTACTTCTGTGGCTCAGAGAGATGCATTTGTGCTCATTTTAATGCAGTGCTTCCAAACAGCTTATTCAGAAGGCGAACGAGGAAAGTTGAATAAAATATTTTATACAGTAGAACAGTCAGTGGCTACGTAGGCTAGTAAATGGACCACATGAGTGGCCCTCCTTCAACTCAGTGGGCCGCAAAACTGTCATAACCAAGATGGTCTCCCAGGATAGGGTAGTTTTGCTAACTGCACTTGCATACCTAGAATTTGCAGAGGGTACTGAACCATAGCAGTGCTTTGATTGGATGCACAGGGAATGCAATTGGATGCATGGCTCTCACAGGCAATGTTGTGTGCAAATTGCACACACCTCACTTCACGTGCCCTTGCTTTAAGTGCATGTCATTTTTATAATACTGGTAGGAAAATAAAACTATCTGGATGAAAACCAGTGGAATCTGACAACCCTCTCCATGGTCAAAATGTCTCATGAGCCATACATAGAACCCCACCACTGCAATAGAACCTTTGAGTTATGAGCACATCAGGAATAGAGGTTGTTTATAATGTCTTGTTCAGCGTAACATTCTTTGAATATAGCTTTGCAAATTTATTATGCAGAAGAAAAATATTGCTTTTAACCAAGCACTGAATAGTTCCCCCACCTTGTCAAATCTTTCCAAACTTTCACTTAATTTTTTTAACAGTTTACATTAACACAATACAGATTTTTTTTTGTCTCTGCATCCTAACTACATATTTCTGGTTCCAAAAGAGGGTGTGGTTGACTAGAAAGTTTGTAACTCTGGTTTTTCTATCTCTGAGGTTCTACTGTACTGTGATGTGTAAGACAACAGCGAAGCAAATGGCAACATTTCCATTGCACTGACTTAATGTAAAGTTTACTGACTCAACAATGAAGGGCCCCAGTCTTGTGAGTTGTTGAGTATCATGTACTCCCACTCACATCAATATATTTGTCTTTCTAGGGTCAGCTATCACTGTGGAATTAAAACAAAAGTTGAGGTTACTCAGGTGCAAACCCATCATTGTATTTAGGTGCCTAAGTCCCAGTTTTATGCTCAACTGTGGTACACGAAACTCTCACCTGTAGACACCTAAACTCATTCAGTGCCTAAGTTTCTGTCTTTGAACATGCACTCTGCTAGCCCACTGTAGGTAACCAAATGCCTAAGAAACAGAGCAATCTATGCAGGAGAAAATAGGTGAAAGAGCACCTAACTTCTGGGCAGTGCCTGATTCTGTAGTCAGGATCATATGCCACCTCCAAGATCAGCTCCCATTCAAAATCAGACTAAGGAAGGGAAAGAAGGTGGTGTTACCCCTTTATATCATTTAGGTCAGTTGGTTGAGCACTTTCTTGAACTACAGGAGACCTGGATTCAGTTCTGCCTCTGCCTGAGCAGGAGTGGGGAGTTACATAAGAGTCTCACACCTCTCAGGAGAGGGCACTAAGTTCTGAGCTATGGGATAGTCTAGTATAGGGTTCCCTCAGTTTCTCTTGTTGAAACTATTCCATTTTGGATAAATATAGTTAAAGAGTCATTAGTTCAGAAAGTGGCTAGTGGTTAGGCATCCATTTATGAGCTGGGAGTTGCAGAATCAAGTTCTCCTGCTCCAATGATCAACTAGAAAATCTTCAAGAAGAGAAAGCACTATACCAGACTATCCCATAGCTAAGAGGTGGGCAACCCCTATTCAAACCCTCTTTTTTTCCTGGAAGCAGCTGAGGAAAGGAATTGAACCTTGGTCTCCCAAACCCCAGGTGAGAACTCAGAAGGGAGACACCTCCTCCTCTGCTGGAGATTTTGCATTTAGCAAGGAAGGTCATTAACTCATGAGAAATGACTTAGCTTTGGTGCCTCCCTGTAGCGCCGGTCTACACTAGACCCAGAAGGTTGACTTAAAGTATGTAGCTGGAGTCAGCTTACTTTAAGCCGAGAGTGGTGCTGTTTTCACAGTGGGAGGCCAATGGGAGCAAACACTCTGTCATCTTCCCTTACTCTTTGAGACTGCACGGAGTACCAGTGCCAATCGGAGCCACCCTCAGTTTCGATTTAGCAAGGCTTAACTAGATCCACTAAATTGAACATCAGAATATCAGTCTCAAGTGTGCCAAGGGGAGATGTGGCTTTAGCTGCCTAGCTTAGTGAGTGAGAGGGGGAGAGTTAAAAACACACGTCTCACCTTTGCTTGCTTAATTGGTTCTCCGTATAACATTCCAGCTTTGTGGATTAAATTTTAGGCTCTTATCTTTCCCCTTTCATTGATCAGGGACCCAAAGCACCTAACCCAGGCTTTGTGGATTCCATTGTGGATCCTGTGATATTCCAGGTGCAGCTCTAGGCCTCTCCCACCTTAGTCTGTATTTCTATTTCTCACTCACAGAAAGACTTGTGCTTAAGACTCATAGACTTTACAATCAGAAGGGAACATTATGATCAACTATCCTGAACATTGCAGGCCAAAGAATCTCACCCACACACTCCTACGATAAATCCTTAACCTCTGGCTGAGTTACTGAAGCTCTCAAATCATGATGTCTTCAAGTTAGCTGTTATCAATACCAAATAGTTTTCCTATAAAAAAAGTGCTTTCTTATCAACAGGTTGTCAGTCACTCCACTGAATAAGAACTGGAGTGTGAATGCATAAAATGAAAAAAACAACAACCCTGAAGCTTCCTGAGTAATTATTTTATTTATAAACATGTCCAGATTTTTCTCGGTACTTAAACTCACACAAGGTCTTTTCTATTGTATTTGTTTGCATTTACAGTTTCAACGATTGTTTGAGATAGCAGGCTTCCAAACATGACAAAGGCTTATTTAAGTAAAAAAAGATACATCACTGCTAGTAGGACAAGAATATACATTCATAAACAAAAACAAGTTTCAAAACAAAATAGAGTTCTACTGATTTTAAATTCAATAACCACTCATGCATATCCTTTAAACAAACGGTAGCTGCTTTATAATCATGTACGAACTCAGACAATGGATAAATCCTTGGTATTCTTTATTTGAATATTGTATATGCGGTTGTGTGGCTGCATTGATCCTCTAACTCTGCTGGCCATGAATTTCAATTTCAAAGGTTGAATTCTGACCTCTGAAATCTGAAATTATTATTTGGATGAGGCAAGAATACATCCTTGTACAGGGCACAGCTTATGTTAGAGGTTGTTTTCCTTGGCAATCGGATGTGTACTTGCCATCTCCAAAGAAAATAACACTGCCTGACAGCTGGTTTCTTATTGCTTGAATTAGTTTTCTCAGTGCTAATCCAGTGGCAGGCATTAATACAGTGGCTGGGGATGAAGATCTATTTTGGTTTTTCCCTTTCCCCCCCAAGGGTTCCAAGACATAAAAGGAAGTCCTAAGGTTTTGTCTTATGAGTATGTTTAGATAGCTCATTATAAAACTCCACTTTGGCAAAGAAGAAGGTAAAGGGAACCCTATTCTTTAATCTACTCCTTTCTACTATTAAAATGAATACAGTGATAGTTCACTCTTGTTTCATGATTATTTTTTTCCACAGTCAAACTATGAAGGATTCATTGTAATTTTTCAAGTTTTTGTACAAGAGAGGGAACAAGGAGATAATGGTTTGTTTTGCTGCCCTGTTGCATACAATGACAAGTTAAAATGCTAACAAAAGAAACAATGTAAAATTATACTGACAATTTATCATACAGATGGTGCAATTCAGATATTCCTCCTTATTTGACTTTCATTAAAACCTGCCCCAAAATATCTGCCATCACTGACTTTTCCATTTCTCTACATATCAGTGGAAAATAACACCTGAGACATTGGATTTATTTAAAGGACAGAAGGTTTACTAAGATGTTGGGGTGTCCTCTACTCTTCAAAATGTGGCACGAAACCCCCAACTTCCACTGGAGATGAAAAGGAAGGACCTAAATTCAACATCTCAGCCAAAGGTTGGCAGTGTTAGAAATCAGTTCTCAAACATGTGTTTTCATCTGGCATAACTATAAAACAATTAGGTCTACATAATAGACATTTTTTTATACTGTGGACACTTTAGGTACATCTACACTGTGGGCTAAAGTCGAATTAAGACGTGCAACTTCAGCTACATTAATTGTGTAGCTGAAGTCGAAATACCTTAACTTGGCTTTTGGCGCTGTCTTATACTGCAGGAAGTCGAAGGAAGAATACCCTTACTCCTTGTGAATTGAGGGTTACAGAAGTTAGAGTAAGAAGTTCGTTATTTTGAAATCAGATGCACACTGTTATTTCAAAATAACATGAGTTATTTTGAAATAATGCTGCTGTGTAGACATGCCCTTTGGGAGCAAGTGATGGGCATTTGGAATTCTAAAGGAGACAAAACATAGCAGGCACAACTTCCATCTAAGGAAAAAAGGTTCCTTTGCTCTCTTTTACCAGTTAGTTACTGAACAACAAAATACAATCTCAGGGGCTAACTCTGTCCATAGGAAAACATCCTGCATAATGTTCAGTAAGAGATTTATAGTATTTAAGACAACTGTTTAAGCACCCTTAATCCTTCTTTTCTATTCCTTCTGCCAAGTTCTTAATATATTCTCCTGTATATTCCTGACATGACTATTGCAACCTTGTCCTCTTTGCCCTGTCCCTCACCCTTGCACGCCTAGAGTAACATGCAGTTGTAAAGACAATCTTCCTTTCCCCTTTTCTGTCCTAAACACCAATTTCTTGAACATCTTCATAGGTATCTGTTTCTTTTTATTGCAAAAACTTCAAGCTGCTTTAAGTCTTTAATAATTCTGCCACCAGGCTCACTTCACTTCCATCCAGTTAGGAAATGATTAATTTTTTATTGAAATCAATGAAAAGATTAGCATTGAATTACACGTGTAATGGAGTGGGCCTTTTGCTTTCTTCAAATACCTTCCAATGCATGTGGGTGTGTGTATGTGTGAGTGAAACATTTCATTTACTTTGATCATACCCCTTTCAGTATTTATTCTGTATTTCATCCTACTGTATTCATTATATCCCTCACAGTATTTTTCTGTACTGAAGAATCATGCTATCTAGACTAAATGCCACTTAATATTTATTCTTTATCATATTTCATCAAAAATTTGGCTAAGAATCTCTTACACATGTAATAGCACTTGTAAAATGAACTTTTACTAAACTCTTGCTCACACTATTCTGTTGTAGCAAAGCCTTCTGGGACAGAACTGTTTTGCTGTGGGAAACAGAACTAAATGGCCATGAACTTCTTCTTACTGATTCAAGGATATTTTATTTGTGTTTCTCTCTGGTAGTATATAACACAGTATTGAAATATCTGCTATTGTAGATGCTTTTCTCTTTCATCCTTCAACTCTGGCTTCTCTTCGCCTTGGATTCCCTAGGACTATTTATTTTACTTTGCAACATTAATTCTTACCATACATTACTTCAATTAAAATCCATTTTTGGACTAGGCCATACTTCCAGAGAAAGATGGCCCACCAGGATCTACATGAGACAGCATAATGAGGACAAACTACTCAGCTGTTTGGAACATGTGAATCTCAGTGAAAATGCTTTGTTGTTTTTGAAATGTAGCCATGCAATTGTCCCATGGTGTGTTCTTGCCAGTCAAGTGAAGACCACCAGGAAAATTGGACTAGTCAGTCCTAAAGTTTTAGTTTCCAGTCTTCTTAGTTTCAAGGTAAACCATTATGCACATTAAGGGGTATGAAAGAGTCTTAATCATCCCAGATAATGGAAGGTGAGAAACAAAATGAAACTTGCCAGACTGTGAGAGCAGAATACTAACAGGGAAGCCCCAGCCTCAAAATTAGCTACAAAAGCTACAGACAAAACTGTGTGTTCAGTCTGCAGCCTTATGACATTAGGAGGCTCCTAAGTTTAAATCACTTATTAGGGGGTTAGCTGAGGAGCGTTGTTATCAGTTAACTGGAGGTATAGCTTAAGGTGATCAATGGAGGTTGGAGAAAAGGTGGTCTTCCAATTAGCTTTCTAATTGATCAAGAAAAATCCTGAGAAACAGTTTGAAGACAGTCTAATAAATGAAGTTAAAGGCTTTGTGTGATTTTTGCATGCCTTTCTAATTAAAAAGTGCACAGAAGCCATTTTACAAGGTTGAATTACATGGGAGTTCAACAGCCTGAAGTGAAACAGAAAACGGAAATATTTGCATACAGTTTGTTCAGTTGGTTATTGATTTCTAAACCTTTTCCTTTCCTGTGTTTCACTGTGTCTTAATTGACTAAACCTAGATGCTCAGACAGATTCACATCATCATACAGAACATATTTAGAACATTGAATTAAATATTAGTCATTACAATCTCTCATGATTTTCTTATCAATAAAGTAGGGAAATACAACTTAGATGGGGCAATTAGAAGGTGGGTGTATAATTGGCTGGATAACGGCTCTCAGAGAGTAGTTATTAACGGTTCACAATCCTGCTGGAAGGGCAAAACAAATGGGGCTCCACAGGGGTCTGTTCAATATCTTCATTAACATTTTAGATATTGGTATAGAGAGTACACTTATTAAGTTTGCAGATGATATGAAGCTGGGAGGGGTTGCAACTGCTTTGAGGATAGGGTCATAATTCAAAATGATCTGGACAAACTGGATAAATGGTCTGAGGTAAATAAGACTTTAATAAGGACAAATGCAAAGAAATCCACTTAGGAAGGAACAATCAGTTTCACACATACAGGATGGGAAGCGACTGTCTAGGAAGAAGTACTGCAGAAAAGGATCTAGGGGTCATAGTGGACCACAAGCTAAATATGAATCAACAGTACGATGCTGTTGCAAAAAAAAGCAAACATGATTCTGGGATGCATTAACAGGAGTGTTGTGAGCAAGACACGAGAAGTCATTCTTCCGCTCCACTCTGTGCTGATTAGGCCTCAGTTGGAGTATTGCATCCAGTTCTGGGCACCACATTTCAAGAAAGTTGTGGAGAATTTGGAGAAGGTTCAGAGAAGAACAACAAGAATAATTAAAGATCTAGAGAACATGACCTATAAAGGAAGACTGAAAGAATTGGGCTTGTTTAGTTTGGAAAGGAGAAGACTGAGAGGGGACATGGTAGCAGTTTTTAGGTATCTAAAAGGGTGTCACAAGGAGGAGGGAAAAAAATTGTTCTCCTTGGCCTCTGAGGATAGGACAAGAAGCAATGGGCTTAAATTGTAGCAAGGGAGGTTTAGTTTGGACATTAGGAAAAACTTCCTAACTGTCAGGGTGGTTAAACACTGGAATAAGTTGCTTAGGGAGGTTGTGGAATCTCCATCTCTGGAGATATTTAAGAGCAGGTGAGATAGACATCTATCAAGGATGGTCTACACAGCACTGGGTCCTGCTGTGAAGGCAGGGGACTGGAGTCGATGACCTCTCAAGGTCCCTTCTAGTTCTAGTGTTCTATTATTCTATGATTACCACTGATTTACACAGAAACAAATATAAAGTATTTGTTGATACCCTGTCTATTGTCCCACCAATTATATTGCAGAATACCTGTCTGTGCCCTAGGCATGTATGTTGCTAGGACATGTATTTAGGTTCTAGGACTCTACATACTGATAACTATCCCTAGCTGCCAGACAAAGTGTGTCTCATGAGTGCTAGTTAGGAGCATAAAAGGATTGACAAACAGCCTGAGGCAACAGGGATAGAGACAGAGTAGTCCTTCAGAAAGAAACCTTAGAAACAGCCATACTGATGAGGAAGTTTAGGCTGAGGTAAATGTTTTTGGTGTGCTTTGGACACCTCTGCCATGTGCCTGAGTTATATTACAATACCAGTTTAAGAATCTCACTCTCTATATATTTTAGAGTGTGTCTGTCTGTCTGTGAGTCCATCCATCTGTGTGTCTGTAAGTCCTATTAGTCAAGAACTCCTTCTACATGGTAAGAAGTAGGACCACTAAATTTGGGATGCAGCTTCCTATTATCCTAACTTAAAAGCAAGAACAGGGTTTAAATGTGCCATGAAAATGGGAAGTACCTGGAATACGATTAATTTTCCATTATGTGAAAAGGAAGGGGGCTGATTGGAGGACAGTAATACTAGAGAGTGATCAGTGGGGACAGTGAGCTCTGGGGACAGATATATTGCAGAGTGACCACAGAGGATAGCAGCACCAGCAGGAAAGTGGCCAGCTGGGGAAGGGGCTTCATTTTGCTGGCCACTTGATTTGGTAATTGGCACCCCAGTGTCAAATGGTGGGGGAGATCCCCCCACCAGTCCCACCATTGCAGCCCCCCTAGGACCACCCCTTCGGCCAAGCAGTACAACCTGACTCCACCCAGAAGATGCTGAAGCTTGTAACTGTGATTTGGGTCTGGAGCAACTGCAGGCTGGGAGGGCAGCAGGAAGGTGTGTCCCCAGACTACCTGCAGTGTGGAGGGGGCCGGTTAGAGGGCAGAGCTGGTCCCTGGAGCCCTAAGCCTCCTGAGCAGCTTCAGGCTGTGGGGGGGGATGCTGGTGGATGGAAATGGCCCTGAAGCCCCCCCCCCCAGGACCAGCTGTAGTCAGGGCTGGTCCATGGAGCCCCGCTCCTCCCAGACAAGCTGCAGGTGGGGGGGGAGTTGCAGCTGGAGGCTGGCACCATCCCACAGAGTCCCATCCTACCTGGATAGACTGGAAGTTGAGGGGCACAACTGGAGGCCAGGTCTGGAGCCTGGAGCCCTGGTTCCTCCCGGAGAGGCTAGCAGCTGGAGGCTGGGGATAGCCCATGGACCCTCAACGTGCCCCCCAGACAAGCTGGAGGCAATCCCAGACTCCCAGGAGTTGCCTCAATCTGGGCAGTGCAGGCTTGGCCCCTCGGAAGGAGCTGCCACTGGAGCAGCACCACCCTTGCCACCACAGGTGCTCTTAATAAGCCCACCCCGGCCTTCCAGCTCTCTGCCCTGTGCCATAGCAAACTCTGTGTCCCTAGCCCCAAACCCCCTGCCCTCACTCCAGCACCCTCCATCCTCAGCCTTAAGCCCCACAACCCTTCCCTCCCCTGACTCCAGCCTAACCCTGCCTGACCTCCCTGCCCCAAGCCCCTCCCACCAAACCCTGTACCTTGAGCCCCTCATTCCTGCTCTCACTTCAGCACTCTCCACCCTGAACCCCAACCTCCTACCCCGCACTCACTGCTACACC
The DNA here is from genome assembly GCA_019425775.1 of Rafetus swinhoei. Taxonomy (NCBI): domain Eukaryota; kingdom Metazoa; phylum Chordata; order Testudines; family Trionychidae; genus Rafetus; species Rafetus swinhoei. Next base: position 33,007,307 of record CM033428.1, on the reverse strand, counting down.
CCATTCCCTGCCCAGAACACTTCCCCATACCCATTCCGTACCCTGAGCCCCCATGTGCCCATCCCCTGCCCTATGCACATCACCCTACCCTGATCGCTGCACTCCTTACACCCTATCCTGAGCCTTCCACTCCCTGCCCTGACTCAATGCACTTTCTGCCCTCAGCTCAGCTGCGCCAAATCCCCTGTCCTGAGCCCCACTCCTGTCCTGACTCTGTCACCCTCCACCCTCTGTCCTAATCCCTCCACACTCCTTGCAGACCCAGCCCTTGCTGTGAGCCCTCAACCCCTGCCCTTACTCCTCCATCTCCCATCTCTGCCCTGTGCCCTCCCAACCACTGCCCTGACTCCTGTACCCACCACACCCTGCCCTGAGCCCCATCATTTAAATAAAGCATGCACATTTTCCCTTTAATTCCACCCCCCACACCAAAACAAATACGACAGTCAAGGACCTGAGCAATGCCAGGTAATCTACTAGTATCAACTATATATTTGAGAGAGATTGTCTGTGTGTCTGTCTGTTTGCTCAAGAACTCCTTCTAACAGTAAGACCTGGAACCACCAAATTTGGTATGCAGGTTCCTCTTATCATAACTTAAAAACATGGTAAGTGTTTGGTTGTGCCAGGACAATGGGGTGTCCCTGAAGGGGGTTGCATCTGTTAAAAACATACAGAAAAGAGACAGAATTACCAGGCCAGTGAAAAGGGTTGGCTGGGGGCTCACACTCCTGCCCATCTGGCCTAGCCATGAGCAGCCCAATCCTCAGGTACCCTTTAGGGAGATTAGGCTGTCTGATGCTCCCTCTGCCCTCCTATTTGTGCGGGGACATTGCTGCCTGTTCCCCTTCATCAAGCAGCAAAGAGAAAGTGCACAGTTTGCTACATTCCTCATTCCGGCTGGGGAGCACAGGGGATAGACAAACCCGGGTCTGCCCCAGCAGGGGAACATGCACCCCTCCCTCGGCTGTGCCTGCTGTAGCCATGGACAGGCACTTTTCACCTGGCCCCAAGTTGATGATGTGAGAGGGGGATGGGATAGTCCTCTCTCCCTGGGCAGCCTATACTGAACCTCTCATCCCTAGCCCCACCTCTGAGCAATGATTTAAATGAAGCATGGACATTTTCATTCTGTTGTCCAAAAAACAAAAATTAATTGAGGTAAGGACTTGAGCATTATTGGGTAAATCTTCTAGTGGTATCATGAAAGGGAAAATTGGGAAATTTCAAATTACAGTTAGGTAATACCAGTAGGATAACCCTTATTAAAATATTTTGCCATTCTGAACTGATTGTTGCATGACAGTGACTACTTAGTTTTGGAGTAGTTTATTGGTTTTTCAATGTGGTCACATATATTTTAATACTGAATTCCAGGAGTAGGAATTAAAGGTAATGTTTTGAAAGCAAATAAGGAATATTTAAAACGAAAAAGTATCAAATCAACACAAACTAAATGATATATTTTACTTATGTGACTATCCAATGAGAACACAGATTATATGCGTGATCTGTTTTTTATGTATGTACATATTATAGACACTCAGATTCCATGGTAACTGGTAATATACAAATTTAAATACAAATATAAATATATACATAAGGACACAAACACTAAGACCAAGATTTTTAAAAATGGATGCTGAAATACAGATTCCTAGTTACATATAAAAACTACTAAGTTCCTATTAATTTCTATGGGAGCTATGGATTGCTCAGCTCTTTTGAAAGTCAGGCCACAAAAGACCTAACTATGGACTAGGCATCAATTTTTAAACATCTTAGCTATCGTATATGCGAGAGTATGACAAAAGAACCATATTGTAAAAATCCAAACATCCACATTAAATAGTTTAAATGAAAAATTACGCATGTTTACTAATAACCCAGAACAGATTTTTTATTCCACTGCAAATCTATATCAGACCACAAAATAATGAGTTCAATACTATGGTAGGGTTTAAATGTCAAACATCAGCTTTTGCTACCGTTAACAAATGAAATTCTACCATGTGTGAAAATTTCATGATGATACAATTTGTGGTTACTGATATATTTCAATACTTGGTGGACAGTTATGGCAGAATGTTTCTTAGCCATCCCTCAGATTTCATTGAACTTCATTACAATGTGGATGACCTTCACAAATCCAATAACATGCAGTGTCAAAATTGTCTGGGGAAAAAAAGTGAATGGATATGCACACAACAGCTAAAGTGTTTTGTGAAATATACTTAATTGTGATAAACTTTTTTATTTAAACAGCTGCATAGTGGCTGAAACACAGAAGTCAGAGATAATGTGTAAATCAGAAGTAATCTTTTAGCTAGTGGCTAAACATGTAAGAGTCAATATATTACTTTTACTCACTGCACCTCTTATTTCTTAGGATTGTCTACACTAACACTTCTGTTGGTAACACTTTCACTGGTCAGAAGGTGTGGAAAACCACACCAGCAGAAGTGCTAGAGTGAACAGTGCTATGTTGTCAGGAGAGCTCCCATACCAAGCCCCATACCTACCCCATCTCTTTGTACTCCATTCTGGCCCCTTGCTCCCAAAGCCTCCTGCTCACTGCTGTCTCCCCTTTTAAAACAAAACCCCCAAAATAAAAACCTTGTCCCTTGTTATTTAATGAATCTATATTTGCTAAATTAGTTACTCCTCTTATCATTATGTTGAAGAAAAATACAAGATTTGGGAACTATTTTGCCTGCTTTCTAACAAACATGACTTGATTCTGACTTCTATAGAGGATTGTGAAGGTTATGTAACCTAGCATTACTGCTAAGAAGTAAACAATTAATTTAATCTAAGTAAACCATCTTTTCAGGTTTACTAGATATTTGTCTCTTTAAAGATAGTATATTCAGATTGAGGATAATTTAGTGAAAGAATTAAGTAGGATAACTAGGACAGGTTTACTTCTATTTAGATTAGCAGTATAAAAATAAAAAGGTGATAAAATACATGTTATTTAAATTTACAGTGTAGAGGCTGGAATAATACTCTGTCAGAATGAGATTGCAAAATGCTACACTGGTGGCAGATGCGGAAATGGAACAAGTCTTTTCCATTGCTGGATTAAAATTGTAGTAGTTTGTACTGTTTAGTTTGTAAGGCTGCAGCTACATGTTTCAGCACTTATGATTTAATTACAGGAAAAAAGAAAGAGCTTACAGTGCTGAGTGCATAATGTTCCAAATTATTCTACACAGCACAGAACCAGTTCACCATCCTGATTCCTGGAATCAATCATTGAAATACACCACTAGTCACTAGTAGTATAGTTCAAGGTCATAACAAGGCTGAAAACTATACTGTAGCATTAAAGTATTCCCTGAATAACAGGCAGAGTGTAGCTTCATTGCTGCAGGAGCAAGCCAGAGAATGAACTGTGATTCAGTCACAATTCTTCCCTTACTGCTTGCTTTGAGGAAACCCAAGCAATATAGGGTTTCCTCAAAGCAAGCAGTAAGGGAAGAATTGTGACTGAATCACAGTTCATTCTCTGGCTTGCTCCTGTAGCAATATAACTGATGTTATTCTGAAATAACATAGTTCGTGTCTACACTAAAAGCACGTATTTCAACATAATATTGAAATAATGTCCAGCTGGAGGAATCCTTATTCTGACTCCTGTAACCCTCATTTTACAAGGAGTGCTTTTCCTTCGACTTCCTGCTGCATAGATAGCACGAGAAGCTGAAATAAGCTATTTTGACTTAAGCAACACAATTGATGATTATTTGCCCTGGTCTACACTAGGGTGTTATTTCAAAATAACACCCCTTATTTTGAAATAAGAAGTGGAGCATCCATACTACCAAGCCTGTTATTTCAAAATAAGGGGCTGGTTATTTCTAAATAATAATTCCTGTTTTCCATAAGGAATAACACTTATTTCAAAATAAGTTCTTTTCAAAATAATTTTCTAGTGTAGACATGCCCTATGTAGGGCTCTACTACCCCTTATTCCCCTGTGTAGCCATGTAAGGACTGTGACAATTTAGCCCATTGTAAAAGTAAGAATAAATTCAAAAACACATACTTCAAAAGACTATTTAAGGTTACAAAGTGTAAAAATCATTGATTCAGAAGTTGAGAAATGCTGATATAAAGTTGGCTTCTCAACCTCAGTTTGGCCCTCTTCTGCATATGCATTGATATAGCTCTTAATTATATGATCATTTACTATTTTCCAGAGGACCGCACCTCACTCAGTGCACACATACGTTCATGGCATGTGATCCTGCAACTAAAGCACCACAATCATAATAATCATAATCAGGGTTCAACAAATATGCTCGCCCACTCACCCGTGGGGAGTAGATATTACCAGCTGATGAGCTGTGACGGGGCGGGGCTGCCCCGCGGTGGTGAGGGCGACCCGCCCCACACTCCAACAGCACCGACCCCCATGCTGCATGGGGAGCATGGCGTTCTGACAGCAGTCTGCGCCGCTTGCTCCCGTGTGGCCGCCCAGCCGAGCTGCGTGCAGGGGGGCCGAGTCCTGGGACGGGAGCCAGAAGTGGGGGCGGGGCCGCACACGGGCATAGGGTGGAGGAGTGAAGGGTGAGAGCAGAGGAGAGAGGAGGGGGACGGGAGACGGAGGAGGTCAGAGAAGGCAGGAGGGAGATGGGGAGTGGAGCAGAGAGCAGAGCGTGGGGGCAGAGGATGTGAAAGGAGGAACGGAGGTAGGAAGCAGCCCAGGGTGGGGCTCCTTCTGAGTGCCAGCGGACTGGTGAGTTATAGCTAATACCCCATCAGTCGGACAGAGTCCGGATGGAATCTGTCCTTAGGGCCCTGGGCTGGGGCCTGTGAGAGAGGGCGGGCCCGGGCTCCCCTACCTCCGCCCCCCCCTTTCGGAGGAGCTGAGAACGGACAACTGACAATTGAGACACTTTGGGGACAACCGAGTGTAGCTCATCCCAGGGGAGACTAGAGGTCAGCCAGCAGCCAAGGAGCGACTCCCCCGTTCCTCCTTCTCTCAGTCCAGATGGTCCCTCCTGCCTTCTCTGACCTCCTCCATCTCCCGTCCCTCCTCTCTCCTCTGCTCTCACCCTGCACTCCTCCACCGTCTTCTAGCTCACTCCTCTGTTCTCCCCTCTCCCTCCGTTACTCTCCTCCATCTCCTCTGCCTCCCTCCTCTCTTCTGCTCTCCTCTACTCCCCTTTTCAACGAGGTGCTCTCTTGCACCGGCACCTCTCCTCCCCCTGACATCAGGGATGCACGCACACTCTGGCCCATCCCTACGCCCGCGTGTGGCCCCGTCCCCCACTTCCGGCTCCCGTCCCACGACTCGGCCCCCCTGCACGCCGCTCGGCTGGGCGGCCGCACGGGAGCAAGCGGTGCAGACAGCTGTCAGAACGCCGCGCTCCCCGTGCAGCACAGGGGTCGGTGCCGTTGGAGTGTGGGACAGGTTGCCCTCAGCACCGCGGGGCAGCCCTGCCCCATCACATGAGCAAACATGCCGTCCCGGTCGTCCTGTTCTCTGGTGGTGCGCGCCTGCGCGGTGGGGGTCATGAGGTGGGAGTGGCGAGTCCCTTTTTTTGCCTGGCGAGTAGGGTTTTGCATAATTTGTCAAGCCCTGATCATAATACACTTAAGCACACATGCTTTTAAGTGCTTGCCTTTTCAGCATTAACATTCATTATAATTAGCTATATTTAAATGCAATTCTGTAGGTTTACTATTAAATAAACTGAAAACAAAGAGAAATTCCGTCATGGAAAACTGTGTTGACAACCACATGAGTTAGCATAGCCAGAAACTTTAGATCCACAGCACAGTTCATCACCACTTGAGTTATATTAAAGAAACAAGTATGTGCAGTAGCGTGTTATCTCCTGTGGACCAGGTAGGCCCACATAGGATGAAACACACATTTTGTCAGAAGGCTTCACAGTTATTGGCTGACAACAGGGGACTGCTGAACCCAGGATTCTTGAATTTCATTTCCAGTTTCCAGAGGAGCATATTTTCTAGAGACTCACTGGCTCTCATCTTCCTCCGTTTATCCTCAACAAGACTTCCTCCCTCAGAAACCAAGCATACATGTTCTATTTCTATTCTAATCTATTCTCCCTTCCCCCAGTCTGTCCCTATAACCCCTCTTGCTATCTCTCCCACCCATTCTACCTTCCCCCACCACTCTGCTCCTTACACATCGACATTTGAGTTAGATTGTTTCTTCTTTTTCCTCTGTGCCTATCCAGGGCATGACCAAGATTGGGACATTGAGAATACAGGTCAGGCATTCTCCTTGCTCTCAGTTCTGGTGCCCAGCAGTACAGCAGTCCCCAACTGCTAGGATGAGCAACTGGACTTATGATTAGGCTAGAATTCAACTCAAAGTCAGCACCCACTCCTCCCAACCTTTGATTTGTATCAGAAATTCCGAGATCACATTTTAATTTTGCACTTTGCTGGGTTCCGGCTGGTTCTAATCTGGAGATACCCAAACACAGCAAAATATAATGATCTTTGTATTATTCCTTACCACAACCAGAGAAAGTTAAGTTCCAAAAATTTGACATGAACATTCATCTTGTGAAAACTTCCAACCCAGTTATGCCAACTTATAAAGTTCAGATTGTTTGGATAAACCAAACCAGAAAGCCAATCTTTTGCAAATTTGCTTGTCAGTGCCTATGAAGTTTATCTATTCCTTTAGAAGTAACATAATCAGAGGAACACACAAACTGCACTAAAATGTACTGGATTCTTTCGTTTCTTTTTGAAAAGACAACTGACAATAGCTTGAAAAGAGAGACTCTCAAAATTACCCTATTCGTGGCATTTCACAGCTCTTAAATGGACTGATGCTTTAAGGGTGTGTTTTGAAGAAATCTTTAAACAGATGTATGCTTTAGGCAGCCATGTGGACATTCTTCTCCACAACAAGCATTTGGTTGCTTTGTAAAGATCTGGGTCTAAGAATCACTGTTATTTAAAAAAAGCCAAAGGTAACTGTATTCTCTTCCCTACTGAGTGTGGACCTTGGTTTAAACAGCTGGTGGACATTGGAAATCTTGAGAAAATCTTAACACTGAAAGTAAGAATCCTATCTTCGCTACATCTAAAATACACTGTAACATGATACCTTCATTACTTTGTGTTCAAAGGTGTTTAAAAGACCGCACATTGCTATGAACACAGAATGCTGTGGGAGCTGTAGCAATAGCAAGTTGGTGTGTTTCTTTTCTCAAACAATACAATACTGGCATTGTAGAGCATGAGCAAACATAAAGAGTTGTAAGGTAAATGCTTCATGTTATGGTTTGACAGTGCTTAAAATTGGTCATTAGCTTTCTGCATGCTAAAAGTATAAAATATATTTGTGGCCACTTCTTAGAGAAGAATAGAAAAGAGTGGCAGCAGGAAAACAATTTGTTCTAATATTAGCAGAGGCAGGAGGACTCTAGATGCTAGACTGACTCCTAGAACAAAAAGTAGCTGAGCATGACTATAAATATACAGAAAGGGAGAGGAAACAATTCCACTGATTCTCACTAAACTGTAATGCGCAGCGGTTTGCTCCAACTTTGACCATTTGAGACAATTGCAACTACCAGTAGGGATGTCAGAACCAATTAATGATCTTTAAAAAGCTAGTTGTTGCAAGAAAGGGAGAGAATGACCATATTGTTAAGGCTTAGGACAAGGAGTACTATCTTCTGGGTTCTATTCCAGGCTCTGTATGCAATTGATCACTTAGGGTACGTCTAGACTACAGGCTTTTGTCGACAGAAGTTTTGTCACGAGATACTGTTGACAAAGCTTCTGTCGACAAAGAGTGTCTAGACTACAACCAGTTCTGCTGACAAAGCAAGCTGCTTTGTCGACATGACAGTGTAGACGCAAAGGACAGTGTAGATGCAATAATGCCTTCTGTCAACAGAACTCTGTCAACAAAAGGCGTTATTCCTTGTAGAATGAGGTTTACAGCCGTTGACAAAACTGCTGAGTTCTGTCAACGTTATGTCGACAGAACTCAGCAGTAGTGTAGACGCAGGTATAGTTTTGTCGACAAAAGTCCACTTTTGTTGACAAAACCCTGTAGTCTAGACACACCCTTAGGGATAGACACAGCCTATGGAACCAAAGAGATAATACAATAAGAAAATTTCATTTCTGGTGTCACAGAATGATTGTGAATTATGCAATCTGTGATAAAGACAGTAGGATTTACCCGTTGAATGATACTGGATGGGATTTAAAAGCATCTCTCTGCCAAAGAGGAAGCTGAGATCCTACGGTAATTGCCTTTGTCAAAGCAGGAAGAATAGTAGGAAGAATGAACAGCACTAAATAAATCAAGTATGTACACAGTGAATGCCTCAGATAGGAAAACTGTAGTCCACACAATAAAATTGAAATATGAGCTAACAATATAGACACACCCAATCAATCAAATTTTATTCCACAGGACCCAAATAAAGTTATTTTACTGTCCATGTCTTTACCTGACATTTTGCCCCCTCAGAACTGTTTAATCCTAGAACTCAATAATTTCAGATGGTTTTTACATAAATGGAATGTGTAATAGTGTAGACATGATTTCTAATGGAAGCAACAAAATGATAGACCATTGAAAAATATTACTGACAGCCATAGAAAACACATCAGGGGAAGGGAGAGTTACTCAGAGAACTGAGTGTAGTTTGACACTTTGGAGGACTCTCCAGCCACATTTAGTGACTATGGCATGTGCATAGTGACAAGCATTCCCACAGAGAGTGGAGAATTTGCATACAGAGCTAAACCTTAGATGTTGCTCCCTTACTCTTTACCATAGCCAACTACCTTTTTAATTGTCCCTTCAGCACTTTCCTGGAGAGTCTTCTGTCCTCTCAGAGATGGTATTATATTTACTTGCTTGTATTTACACTTGCTTAAGCTTCTTTGTACCAATACTGGGGTGGACAATATGGCACTAACCTATTTAACATTATAAACACCTTCATTTTTTTGTGCTTTAGCACATGCTGTAATTGACCTACTCTTACTGTGTGCTTCTTCATCTTTGTCTCAGGAAAAAAAACATGCAGGAGAGCTGGAAAAACTAAAATTAACTGACCTTCTTGTAATATATTATTTCACATTAAACGCAAAGTCCATTCTGTAGGTGACAGTATTATATGTGGGTCATGTAACACTCCAGCACATCGTTACAGTTTGCTGATGCAGTGTTTTCATCCTGGTTAAAATTTTGGATGTTTTCATTCTGGTTAAAATTCTAAGAGGGTAATTATTGCAACTTATCTGGGATTTTTCAATTAACCATTTTTCATTGAAAAATACCAATTCATTGAGACCAAAATGTGGCATGATCAAACAGCAGGGGACCAAAGCATTCACCTGGGAGTGGGAGACTTTGGTTCAAATCCTTGCTCTGAAACCCAGGTCTCCTACAAGTAATGCCCTACCCACCTGCCTATTGACCTTAATATTCTTGAGTAGGTGGCTCTCAATCTGTCCTATCAGAACTTGTCCATAAGGTTTAAATAATTAAATAGTCTTTGGGCAAGAGAACATAAATCTATAGATCCCCAGCAGCCCCCCCACCCCAACAAGCAAACAAACAAACCTCACAGTGTAGAAAACTCTCTGTTTCATATCAATGAGGAATGGGGACATTTTTGCAGAATGGGAGAAATGTTTCCCACCCAGCTGTAGTAATTACATTCTGCCTATCTTAAATTACTCTGCAGTTTCAATTGGATACATATTTTCTTCACTCCTAAACTATTTGGCAGTGTTGCTGTCTGTTAAACAGATGCTGCATTCAAATGAAATGTTTCCTGTATATAGCTAAGATATCACTTAGTTACTGTAAGTCAAAAGCTGTTTACAATCTACAGAAGTGAAAGGTGCTACACAAATTATTTTTATATTTTAAAATTGCTAGTATATATTTGATAGTGATAGTATTTTCCAGTTTAAGTGACGTAACTGCCAAATGAGCAAATATAATCTTGAAATGTGATTTTTCAGTCCTATATTACTCAATTCTGCAGTGTGCACTCTAACACAAGTAAATGCATTTTTATATTGCTATGTTTTTGTAGCATCAGATTTCCCAGGTGACTTTTCCCTGGTGCCAATCAGAACCCTAGTACATATAATATGGTGAGGGACCCATCTGCTACTTCTACTTTATAAAATGACTCAGGATATTGGTATATGACCAAAGAATCCTTTTAGATTTTCAGCAAATCCATTCCTGCTTAGGCATTTTGACCTCATTTTTATCCAAGAAATGTGTGACACTTAAGTGGAATTGATCCCTCTGAGTCATACCAATCTACTCCCATGTCTCAGGAGGTGCACTAAGCTTAGTCTTCACCCAGCTGAGAAAACTAAAGTCTTGACTATCATTCCCTTAAGCAAAATTATTTCAGGGTACAATTCTGCCCCTGTTTATATCTATGTGGCTTGATAGCATCATCACTTAAGGGTTTGTCTATATTTAAAATGCTACCATCGCACAGATAGACACTATCTACACTAATGGGAGTAGTTCTCCCATTAGTGTAGATAGTCCATTTCCCCAAAAGGGGGTTGCTAGGTCAATAGAAGAATTCTTCTGTTAAGCTAGTACTGTCTCCACAGGGATTTAGGTTGGCTTAACTTTGTCATTTAGTGGTGTGGATTTTTTCCTCCCCAGAGTAACATGGCTAATTAACTTAGTCCAGGGGTGGGCAAGACCTTTGATCCGGCCCATATGCAATCGAGACCCGAGGACAAGAGAACATACAAAGTCTCCCCCCCACCAGGGGCACACAGAAACAGAGAGAACCACCAGCTGTTCAAAACAGCTAGCGGTAGTCTCTAGGCGCTGCACACTCCTGGCAGGGCAGGGGGCAAAGACTTCACACACTCCCCCATCCCCAGGACAATCAGGGTCTGTGGGTGGGGGAGCACACAAAGTCTCCTAGCTCTGGCCCTTCTGCCTGAGGCCTTCCCCCTTCCTGGGTGGCCCACAACCACTTCTGAAATTTATAATAATCATTCAAAATATAATTAAAAAATTATTGCCCACCCCTGCCTTAATCTCACCAGAGAATCAGTTAAAATGGGGCTAAAACTGTAGTGAGCCAAAGTCAGTGATTTGCAGACTCTATTTTGGCAGATCTAATGTTGATGGGGTCTGAACAAGGATAGTGTTCAGGGGCATGGTAGCTAACCGAATATTGTAAATGATGATACTGTCTTCTTTGTAGTTCTTTATGATTCTGAAGTTTCTCTCTGGGACACAGTGCGGTGTAAGGGGACTACAAGGAGGTCTTTGATAACATGTTGCCACTGGTTTAAAGGGATTGAAACAGGGTGTACTCACTTCCCGAGCACTGCCTCGTGCCAGAGTATGGTGTTGCAGGGGTATTTCTGCTCTTACACCCAGTCATCTCTCATTCTGGTATTGCAGGGGTCGGCAGCTTCCAGAGCCCAGGCTTTGGCCAGGTCATTATTCAAGTTCAGTCCCCTTAAGGGGTAGCAGGAGAAGTACAAACAGAAAACCAAAAGACTAGTGGTCTTTATGGCAGGGCTTCCACACCCATCCAGGACTCATCCATCTGTCTCTGTTTCTTTCAGTCCTGTGTCTTGTACTTTCCCTCTTGGAAGTGGGAGAAGTAAGAGAACTCAGACCCACCCGCTCCTCAGGTTCCAGCCCAAGGACCCCATGTTAGGCAGCTAACAACTGCTCCTTACTAACTCTTGCCACTTCCCAAAGTAAAGAGGGGAACCTTGCCTCACCCACAATGCTCAGCTCCTGGGCCTGGTCCCTTAATGAGAAAGATGTTAATACTCCTCAGGTCTATCTCCTTGTTCCCAAAATCACCTGTTGTCAAGTTCCCTGTACACCTCAGACCTCTGAAAATCTTAGGTCACCCAGCAAGATGGGCTGACCTCTAGGCATCATTCTCCTTAAGGGGACAGACTGCCCAATTACAGACTGCAGTTTGGGACACTGCAATGATTGCTCTGGTTCAGGTGAAGTCATCATGCACATTAGTCACCACTGTCAGACACATCTTTGGAATTCTTAAAAATGCCTCTGATAAACTTTATTCCTTTGGAATGGACTTGGCTGCACCAAGCTTCAAAGAATGAAAAAAAAAATCACAGGGAAAGATACCCAGGACCTTCTTTTAATTTGGCTTTCTTAATTTCCCTTTCAAATGACACAAGTGAACTCTCCAGCATAGGGGAAAGTATTAACATTTCTAGCCAAGTGCAAGTTCATCACCCTCTTTTCCCTCTCTACATTTTCACCCCAGTGCTATTTCATCCTTCCTAATGTTGTTTAAATTGTAAATGAATTCCAGTACACTCTTATTCTCTATAAATGCCTGACTTCTGGGACTCAGGGGTTATCACAGGATAAATGGGTAAATGTTTCTGGGATTCCTATGTTAAAACACTAATTAGGGTGCGTCTACCTTGAATGGTCCCTTATGACTTATGAGACACTGTCTGTTAAGGGTTAGAGATGATAAATCCTCTGTTTGTGTGCCCTTTTTAAAGCATTTTAAAAGCATTTTGGAAATACCTGAAATTTTCTGAAGAGATCCAAAGATTTTTGCTCAAAACCCAGATCTTTCCTGAACCTCTATTATAGTTTGCTGCCACTGGGCAGGTCTTCCTTTTTATGATTTTGACCTTTATTAATTCAAGTCTATCCAATCTTCAGCACTGATCTGTCAATGCTGACACCTTGTCACGCTTTGAATTCACGGGGAGTATTTTAAAAGAGTTTGCAGGGCAACACTCTCAGTCTATCTGATACCAGAAAGCAACTTTGCTTATTGCAGCTTTTCTCTTTGTATTGTTACTGTAGGATTGCCAAACATTTTACTGTAAATAACAAAGGTAACACCCAACAGTTCACAAAATGAATGCCAGGTTTAGTATGTGAAGAGCTAGACTATTCATGTGCTTGTAAAATTGGCTTCCATGAGCAAATTTCCTGTTTTGCCCTTTTCCTTCTGAAAATATGTCCCTAGCTGAGGTGGAATGCAATAAACCAAGGCAGTGAGTTTTTTAATCTGTGAGAGTTGAAAAGGTTACATTTGGTAGATGAACGTCTCTGCTCAGGATGTACATATATCTTCCAAAAATCAAAATAGAATAATCAGCATAATTTAACAGAGTCAGATGGCTGCACTATCACTGGTAGTATAACTTCTAGCAAGGAACCAAACAAGAAAAAACTTTTCAGAAAAACTTGATTTCAACTTCCTTGTACTTGTGAATTTTTACAAGCAACACTGGCACTAGCTTGCTGAGTATTTAATCACAAAATTCTGTAGTTTTGTAGGGTCTTTGGACTCAAACCACTACAATACAGTTAGGTTAAAAGTTACCATTTGCACCTGATATTTGTTATAATTTGATACCTGCACATAGCTAATGGCCTTTCAAAACGTTCTAGCTCTCTTGGCATTTTTTAGTCTTTCGAAGAAAATACTACCATCTATTAATATTAAAAGGCAGCTCAAATACCCTATTTACCCTAAATCACTTAAACATCCTGTAAGCATCAAATGTATGTACACTGGAATAAAGACTCCCAGACTGGCTGTCGCTGGTCAGGTCAGGGGATGTGGGCTTGCAGGGATATAAAATTGCAGTCTAGAAGTTAATCGTTAGGCTGGAGCTCAGGTTTGGAAAAAAAGGTTTAAAAAGTGGAAGTTAAATCCCAGTGAGGAAAATAGAAAGGAGCATAAACTCTGTCAAATTAAGTGTAAAAATATAATAAGGGAAGCCAAAAAGGAGTTTGAAGAACAGCTAGCCAAATCCCCCAAAAGTAAAAGCAAAATGGGTTTTTTTTTAAAGTACATCAGAAGCAGGAAGCTTGTTAAACAACTAGTGGAGCCACTGGACAATCAAGATGCTAAAGGATCACTCAAAGATGATAAAGTCATTGTGGAGAAACTAAATGAATTATTTTCTTTGGTCTTCATGTCTGAGAACGTTAGGGAGATTCCCAAACCTGAGCCATTCTTTTTTTAGGTGACAAATCTGAGGAATTGTTCTAGATTGAGGTGTCATTAGAGGAGGTTTTGGAACAAATTGATAAACTTCACAGTAACCAGTCACCGAGACCAGATGGTATTCCCCAAGAGTTCTGAAAGAACTCAAATGTGAAATTGTGGAACTATTAACTGTGGTTTGTAACCTATGCTTTAAATCAGCTTCTGTACCTAATGACTGGAAGATAACTAATGTGACACTAATATTAAAAAAGGGCTCTAGAGGTGATCCTGGCAATTACAGACCAGTAAAACAAACAAAAAAAAGCAGTCATGGAGCACTTTAAAGACTAACAAGATAGTTTATTAGGTGATGAGCTTTCGTGAGGCAGACCCACTTCTTCAGATCATATTCAGACCAGTAAGTCTAACATCAGTACTGGGCAAATTAGTTGAAACTATAGTTAAGAATAGAATTGTCAGACACATAGATGAACATAATGTGTTGGGGAAAATCAACATGGATTCCATAAAGGGAAATCGCCTCACTAATCTATTAGAGTTCTTTGAGGGGATCAACAAGCATGTGGACAAGGGGGAACCAGTGGATGTAATGTACTTAGATTTTCAGAAAGCCTTTGACAAGATCCCTCACCGAAGGCTCTTAAGTAAAGTTAGTTGTCATGGGATAAGAGGGAAGGTCCTCTCATGGATTGATAACTGGTTAAAAGGCAGGAAACAAAGGATAGGAATAAATGGTAAGTTTTTAGAATGGAGAGAGGTAATTAGTGGTGTCCCCCAAGGGTCTGTCCTGGGACCAATCCTATTTAACCTTTTTCTAAATGATCTGAAGAAAGGGGTAAACAGTGAGGTGGCAAAATTTGCAGAGGATACTAACCTGCACCAGATAGTTAAGAGCAAAGCAGACTGTGAAGGGCTTCAAAAGGATCTCACAAATGGTGAAGCCTGATTCCATTTTCTCTGCATATCCAGATGTCCACTGAAGTCAGTACAAGTTTTGAGCGTGCAAAAGATGCAGATATGTTTTACTCATGTAATTTGTGTAATACAAATGCATATACATGGCCAAACCCTCCAAAAATAGATCCCTGAAGCATGCAGAGCACCTGCAGTTGAGATTTATTTGGTAAGGGGAAAATAATACCATGGGAAGACAATTTTCTCTGTTCTTAAGGGAAGTGATGTTAGATCTAGTAGAAGCAGAAGGGAAAAGACAGCCTGTTGAATTAAATTCTTATTTTCCAATGTCCGTATTTATTTATTTATTTCCCTTATAGTAAAGAGAAATTAGAAACAAATACCTTTATTTATTTGAATTAGAAACAAGTGCCATTTTACCAAAGGTAGATTAAAAATACTAAGTATTTTTTAAAAGCTGTACTTACAAATAGATTGCGAAAGGATCATTTGTTCTTGTGCATAGAGTTATCCAAACCTTTGTATGAACTAATGTGCAATACAGGTGTTGGTAAATGTCCCAAGCACAAACAGTTGCCCAATGTTAATCCTATGAAGGCATGCTTCAGTGACTGACAAATGTGTTGATCCCACTACTTACAACGTAATATTAGTAAAATGTTCTGCTCTGCAAAGTTGATTTACAATAAAGACATAATGGGTCAAATTATGCTTTCAATGGCTGATGTTAATCTGAAGAAACTCCATTGACTTTAGTGGAATTACAGGTACTTCAGATTTACATCATTTTCACTGCGAATAGTATGTAGCTCAATATCTCTATGAAATAAGCTTTAGCTAAAAATCTTTGTGTATCATTTTCTAACAGTGAGATTCCACCATCTCTACTTGGAGTACTCCAGAAAAATGCTGCACTGAAACTGCTGATGGTGACTGAAGTGACAAAATTTAGATTGTGGTGGTGGTTGTTTCTGGTTAATTAATCTCTTTCTTTACAGAATTAGGAGAGTATATGCCTCTTTTTTTTCTAAATTATTTCTCGTCTTTTATCCCAACAGATATCCCACTTTAGAAATGTCTGGGCTTTGTACCTAATACGTTTGCTCAGGCTGCAAATCAAATCTTTCCTCCCATAGTTTTTTTTTCTTGAGCAGGTTAAAAATGGGGCTCTCATTGATCAATATATGCCATTCTGTGTGTTGTGATCAATTGATGATTAGGTGCAAAATGTTTAGCTTAATTTGCTTTGAAAAGCTGTGCTTGCACTGATAAAGAGTGGAAGTGTTTCTGAGATGAGATACAAAGAACAGATGTTTAGTATAAAATATTGATACCACAGTAAAGAGATAAGCTTGGTATTTAATTTGTCTTAATATTTCCATTGCTACAAATTCAATGGCTTTTATCTTACTGGGTAATTACAACTTTTTCAAGCAAGAGATAAGATATTTCTTTTTTTTCCAGCTTTTGTCACATTTAAACTCTTTACATCTATTTCCCTCCATGAATTCTATTCCCATTGGTGCACATCTCCTTATGAATGCATCTTCAAAGTTCTAGGGTTTGGGAACTGCTCGATCAGAGCTTGGGGTCATCTACTTATAGCTCGTCTAAGGCATCATGTAAATACAATGCATGTAACTGAAGGAATCTAATAATCATTGCTGCCAACAACAAGGAAAATTACTGTGTTTCAAAGATAACAGTGGGGGTATAGATCCCGATGAGAAGTCTACTCTGCAGTGCCTAGCACATTACAGGAAGCATATGAAATAATTATGGAGCAGTGGTAATTTTTCCCTAATTAAGGCTGATTCCATCATCATAACCATGCCCCACCAACCACCCAAAAGAACCAATCTTCTGGAAATTTTGCAATGCACATCTCATACTGAAAGTCAGCATTTGTTCTGGGAAGTTTGGTAAAAATCAGAAAAGGAATATTTAAAAATATTTTCACCCTGCTGAAATCCATGACAAAACTCCCATTGGCCTCAATGCAGCCAGTATTTAATATGTTGAATTTCGAATACTTATTTAAAATCCTCTTATGAAATTGTTTCTAAACCTATTTGCTTTGTTGTCTTTGTTGGGAAATGTGTTTCAATATATTTTTCCATTGATTTGGCTGTGGAGTAACTGAGAAACATTACAAAAATATAAACAAAGAACAAAATCAACTTGTGAAATCCAAAAATAGGGAAGACTTGAGGACAATTTATGGCAATCTGGTGAATAAATCAGAGGATCTCCCGGTATGATACTTAATTATTTTGACTTCCCTAATAATCTCTGAAAGGTTGAGGAGGTAAAGCAGAGTTAAGGTGTGTGATGTTTTCAGGGAGTAGATTCCCAACTCTAGTGCTCTCTAGGGAGAGCCAGGCCCAGAAGGCAGTTCTGCCTCTGTACATTTGTGGGAGCTGCTGAAATTGGTTTAGTCCCCCTGTAGCTGCCTGTAAGCAGTTATTGGGAAGTAAACAGTTCTGAGAGGTATTAACTCTCTTCTGAAACTCCATACAGAAATCCAAGAAAGTGTTGATGGCTGCTGAGTCCCCTGCTCCATTCATGCCTCAGGCCCATCCAAAGGCAGTGTGGAGGTGGCAGGTCCTTGGTAGAAAGCAAAGGTGGCAAAGAGTTGGAAAATGCTACCTGACTGTCTAGCAGGCAGTTATGTTCACAGAAGAGATGTTCTGAGGATTTTACCTAGTCCTTATTCAGACAAAACTCTCATTGAACTTCCAAGAATTGAGTAAATTCTTTACAATTTGTCCATAAATGCTGAACATTCGTACTAGTTGACCCTTCCTCCACACACGGCAATTTCTACAGACACATTTATTATTTATTTATCCTTTGCTACAGGGTAAATTTAGTATGAATTATGGGGAAGCTTGTGTGAAATGGTTTATTAATGTTTACCACATGAAAATATATTTTGACTCTCTTATTTTCAAGTAGTTTTATTTGTCTACATACAGTTAAGTCCTGTACAATATAAATAATCACTGAAATGTAAAAAATATATGATGCACTATGATAGACCAATTTGTTATGTACTGTAACTCCAATGACGTTGGGCTCAGGGTGCATTTGGTTTGATGGGCTATGCTGAACCCAGGAGCTGCACCTGCAGAGGCCCTCATGGTAGGAAATCTGAGGTGGGGGAGGTATTGCATAAAGTGTTCTCGCACCATAGAGCTGTTCTGACTAATCAAAATAGTGAGAAACTATTTTGATTATTCACTTTATTTGGATGCAAAAATGCATGGAGGGGTATTCCCTACCTTCCACAACAACTTGCTGGCAATCTTCCTCAACACTCTGCAGTAGCTATAGTACCGTTCCGAGAAAAATCATTTCTAGTGAGTGGTATTTTCAGAAACAACCTTTCAGTGCCAGTGAATCATCATTTCTAGCATGGTGAATGCATTTATGTAGCTAATGCCTCCCAATTACTGTGCTTACTAGAATGACGTTACAGAACTAAAATAGGTGGTGAACAATGTTCCCTCCAGGTTTGCTTCCTGGATGACAGGTTTTTTCCACATAAGTTTTTGGACTCTTTCTTTATTCAGACTTCTCATTCACTCCTCCCCTAAACTGAATCCACTGCTTTTGTTCACTCTTTGTCTCCATTTTTTTTAAAGATACCATTGAAATCTGTGGGGACCCTCATTTTCAGATTGATAGGTATCTGAAAAGACTACAAAGGAAACAGTCTAATCCCTTGTGGTGTGACTGCACATTGTTATCTTCCTTCCATGAATGCCATGAGATGAAATGATGCATAGTGCAATTACTGTTCTAACAGTGCACATCTATGGTGGTGGGGGTGGGAAATTTGCTCCTTTTACCAAAGATATTTACCAAATGAAGGTACCCCATAACAAATACTGTATCATACTAGAAGTTTCACTTATATTCAGTGGCCACAAATTCAATGACATATAGTCTTATCCTGCAAGTCGAAAACATTTGTAAGGGGGCAATCGGCATAGCAGCTGAACACCATTTACCTAATGGAAAAATACATTTTTTCTTCAAATTTGGGGTGACTTATTTATACATATCATCAATGTCAGAAACTGGAGGGGGCTTACCATCAGAGCAGTTGTTGTGATGTTTACCAGAAAACTGACCAGATGGGTATGTTCTTCATTATCAGCTAAATGGGGCAAGCCTGTATGTTATTGGAATTAAATTAAGAGAGGTAAATGTAGAATTGTTTTTCTCACTATTTATAAATTATTTTGTATTTGCATTCATAAGGCACTAATCAGTGGGATTGGCTGGAAAATCTCAGTTTAGTTTTGTGGAAAAAACACCTCTCTCTCACAATGGAGATGTTTCACTTTGCAAAATTAAATATGGATTGAGCCAAAGAGAAGGAGGGAGAGATGGACTCTATAGACTGTGGTTAGAGCATCCACTTGGGATATGGAAAGCCAAGGCTTAGGTTTCTGCTTCTCATCCTAGCTGATCACCCTAAACACTGGGCTCTTGTCTGTGCAACAACAGATGAATCTTAGCTCTAAGGCTGCAGTGATAGCAAAATCTGGTCCTTTCTCAAAATGAGGGCCTGATTCTGTAAACCTATACTGCTGTGATGAAATAACTATATTAATACAATTTCTCCAGAAATGCCATTCCTTTGAATATGTTTGATATTTAGACAAAGGATCTGCCCAGTGAAACTAATCAACAGAACTAATCTGTTTGACAAGATGAAACAAAAAATAATGTGTCTTTCTTCTACCATACTAAAATTATCATCATACCACATACATCACGCTTCTATTAAAGAAGGTGTAGGATCTGGGTATTCCATTAGGAGTTGTTGATTTGTTAATTCTAAATCCTAACTTCTTTGGAAGTTTTGGAGAGTCTTTATGATGGATGGTGGGCTTTGAAACAGAGATCTCTAATGTGAGGCAAACCAGATATCTTTTGAAGTACCAACCTATATGAATGGAAAAAGAAAGTATGGGAAAAACAGGAAAGTAATTGCCTTTTAATCTTATAGAGATGACGACATACAATCAGAAAGTCAAGGAATTGTTTTTGTCGAACTGTTTAAAAAATTATAGAGAATTAAGAGACGCTAAAATTATCTTCTGAGGTTGAAATGCCCAAGTAGAGCTGAGTTGCCCTGTTTCACAAGGGTACAGAGAGTATATATTCATTAGTGATTACTAGGCACTTCTATACTATATGAGTTCTTTTAAAGTGGATGTGTGTAATAAAAATGATGTAGGTTATAATTCTCTAGATAGATAGGACTGTTCTGTCAGGAAACAGATAAGCAGACATTAGTTCTAGAGAGTGCTGGAAGTGATGTGGTTGTTCCTGTCTGGTTGGTCGTCATTAAGGTCCTAAGTGTAATGTTGCATGCTGGATAAGCTATAGTTTTCAAGTAGTCTTATCTGTAGGTGATTAACAGCTAGAGGATAGTGGAAAGGTCATCGTCTGACAGAAAAGTCTCCAATGCTTCCTTTTAACTTAAAAATTGGGGTGGGATGCGTTCATTTGAAGGTAAGCTCAGTGTGATGGCAAGCTTTCTTAAATATCCCTTCTGATTAAGTCTGAGATAGTGGCTCTTCAATCATTTACTTATTTCTTCCAGGCATTGGATCACCTTAGCAATTGCAGAGCCTACGGTGGTGGTGAAGCGGGATATACACAAGTTGTCAAAATATTACCATTCAATCTGCTTCTGCCAGGTTATTAGAACCTGCTGCTTTTAGTGACTGATGGCATTGAAGGCTGCTGAGATGTAAAGTAATAGCAGCATGTAGATGTTGCCTCTGTCCAAGGCCATTAGAGATGGTTCACCTGGTTCTGACAGATAATCTGCTGTGCCAGATCCTGGCATGGTGGCTCTGAGGGTTTCAGGCTACTGAACAGATTTAGGTAGTATTGTTGTATCATTGCAGTCACCTTCTCCATGACTATTTGGCAAGAGTAGGCTGGAAATGGAGTACAGTACTATTTTATGAGGTCCTCTATATCAAAAGTAGGATTTCCAGGATTGACTGAATGACAGCATTTTGCAGGGAAGTTGGTAGAGAGATCTCTATGAATGAGTTATTGTTGAGGTCAGTTAACAAGACACCCAGGCATGTTCTTCACCAGCCAAAAGAGTCACAGGCCTGCTTGTACTGAAAACAGTGATTTCAAGGATTGCATTCTGAAATTCACCCAGACATTTGGGACATGCCTTAGTTTTCTTTCTAGCTTGGTTTTCACACACTGAGACCATCTTGAATTCTATGTGAATTCAGCCAAAGAATTATTCTGTGAGCTAAAGAAGTAAAATCAGTGGGTAAGGGGGGAGTAGGCAGATTTTGAGATGGCTTGTGACATTCCAACTGTACATATCTCCCAGTAATATACTTTAATAACTGGAGTATAGCTGGTAATTATCCTATAAAACTACCTGAGCTATCTGTTTGGCAAACAACTTTATGCCCAGAATGTGACTTTTACAATTCCCCTTAATGTCGTGTCTTCCTTAAATACTTTTGTAAAGTGTTGAAGTGCTCTTCTAAACAGCTTCCATTTTCACTCTACATTTAATAGCATTTCAGTGGAGAATGAAAGGATTTTTATATTTAGTTTACAGAGTGGCTTGGAATTTTTCTAGGAAAGTAAAACAAGGTACGTTCATTATCATTGTCATCGTTTAATATCATGATAAAGATGAGTGTATTTTGAAGTGAGACCAAATTTAAATAACATAGTTACACTTTGGAGTAACACATCTGAGAACAAATATATCAATCACCCTCTTTCTCTTTCTATCAGGAAAACTTTTTTTTATTATTATTCTCTGCAGAGGACTATTCATTTCCATGTTCCATGTGGCGGGACATTATCCTCAGAGTTAACGTATCTCTATTACAGTTTATAGAACACTTGCATTGTAAGGTAACTAAAGATGAAAGGAAAAAACTCCTTCCACTCTTGGGAAAATGAAAAACAAGCTGAGCAGTGAACAAAAACTTGCTCTTCCTCACTTGAAATGCCAGAGGCGCAACAATGCCAAGAAGAAGGCACTCCTACGCAAGCAAAACAAAGGTGCAGATTGTGCTGCAAAATCACAGCCCACATTCCTCCGTACATCTCTTCTTCTCCAGGAGACTGTTATTTGCAGTAGGAGATCAAACTTCTGAAATATGTGTAAGTGATTCGACATTAATGATCAATGTTCTAGAGTGATGAACCTCACTCTCCTAAAAAGAGTCTGCAAAATTCTCAGCACCAAGGCAATTTGAGACTCAGGAACAGCAAGAAATACATCCCGAAAGCTAGTATTTTGTGTCTATGTTGGGGTTACTGATGGGACTGTATTCACAACTTGCTACTAGGAAATTTACTGTGTGAGACTAGGTAAAAGGTCACAGAGCCATGGGTATTAGAAACAGAATGGGTGGGATTTTTCAGAGTTTAATGATTGCCAGCTTAGTTCCCATTAAAGTCAATGGTAAATATTTATTTTCTAATGCATTGTTCAGTCCATTTTTAGTGACCCACATAATGGTTCTTCTATCACTTCCCTACAGAACTGCTGTTATTAACAGTCTTCCTCATGCATTAAACTACATTACAAAAGGCAAAGATGACATTCTCATCTCCTCCTCATGCACTCATGCTAGCAGAGGCGTAGACTGTCATTTCAAATTGCATTTATCATTTAAAACTAATTTCTTATTTTTCTTTGTTAAGAATCCCAATGAAAGAAAGTAAAATAATATGGGTAGCAGACAGGTAATGTAACTCTTTGGAATATTTCTGGCACACACCCCATCTCAGTCCATCTCAACTTTTTGCTCAATGGGGAATTGTAAGTCTCATTATGTAGGGGGTGTGTCTAGACTACATGGCTCTGTCGACGGAGCCATGTAGATTAGGCAGGACGACAAAGGGAAATGAAGCGGCGATTTAAATAATTTTCACGAGGCATAAAGGATCTGCCGATGAAGGGTTCTGGGGTCGGCAGATCCCCATCTAGACTGCCGCACTGTGCCGACAGACAGCTGATCGGCGCAGTGCAGCGGCCATTTTGATTTAAATGAAGTGGCGATAATTTAAATTGCCACTTCATTTCCCCTTTTTCGAGTACACTAATCTACATGGCTCCATCAACGGAGCCATGTAGTTTAGACATATCCTAGGGGTGCAACTGGTTAAACATGCAAAGATGAGCATTCCTGCAAACAAGCCCTGTCACTTTCCCCCAGCCCATGACAGTTGTAAACAACCTGAGCCTGGACTGCCATGTGGCCATTAAGAGTCTTGTGCTTGTGTCATGGCCAGAGACACAAAAGAAAATTTTCCTCTGCACTCATCCTCTCACTAAGATAGTTTAAATGAGCCAGTTTCAAACTGTGGAAATTTCACTAGAGATTGATGAGTAGGTGAACACTAGAAAGAAGGAGAGAAATTGAAAGTCACAGGGGGTAAGGATTTGAGTCTTAGTTGAAAATGTACACATGCATACCAAACTGCAGCAGAAAGGCATGAAGAAAGTGACGTTTGCCTAAAGATCAACAGTCATCTCTGCTGCTGGGAAACAGTGAAAAGGCATGTGAGAAGTAAGATTTTTTGGTGATGGTGGGTCCATGTGAGCTGAACGTGGTGCCTGCAAACGTGTTATCATGAGATCCCAGCAGGGAACATTGAGGAAACTGCAAACCACAAAGAGCTATTCTGTGTGTGTGCCTACGTGCCCACATGTGTAAACAAAATAGCTTGCCTTCGAGCTGAGGATTTGCCTGCGCTTCTAGCTCTAAAATAAAAATAAATAAGGAAATACTTTAGAAGAGCGAAGAGCAACTTAATGTAAATACTGAGAGCTCATCTTTTTTGTTAGTTAAATAATTAAACTGTCTCATTGAATAATGAAGTTATTTAAGGAAAGACATCAGAGAAGTATTCCAGCCAGCATATATAACTGTTATTGCCTGAAGTGACATGTTCACAGCAGTGGATTATATTATTTTCTTTGTAAAACTTGTTCTGTCACTTTTACAGCGGCTGTTATGTTTGGTTGATAGATAACACGATAAAACGAAAAATATACACATGAAAAACTTCAGCAGAAAATGAATGGTGACTCATCAGTCTGAGGTACCTTATGACAAGCAGATTCAGTAAAAGCCTGGGATCAGTCAATAATTGCATGTCATCATTATAAAAATACAAAAATTCATCCACTGAAGGGATTCCAAATTAGACTGTAGAGGTTTTGCCAGCTTCATGCTAACAAGACAAACCATTTATAGACTGGTTTTGTTTGGTAAGCAGAAAAGTGTGTCATTTCATCAAAGGTGACATAATACATTAATTATATGTGCAAATGAAGAAGGGACACACATCACCTATACTTGGGGATAACAAAGGGTTTAAGTCAGAAATAATCAGATCAGAACATTGGTTTTAGCTCTGCATTTAAAAAGCATGCTCCACTGGCATATGCAAAGTGTGCTGAATATGTAAGGGTATGTCTACACTACAGCACTAATTCAAACTAACTTAATTCGAATTAGTTAATTCGAAATAAGCTAATTCGAATTAGTGCATCTAGACCTAAAAACTAATTTGAATTAGCGTTTTGCTAATTCGAACTAGCATGTCCACATTGAGTGGACCCTGAACCGAAGTTAAGGCTGGCCGGAACCAGTGCCGGCAGGGCATCAGGTTAGGACTTAGAGTGAGGAGCTGCTGCTTCAGGCTAGCCGAGGGCTGTGCTTAAAGGGACCCGACCCCCACCCCGGACAGACAGTTCTCAGGGTTCCCCGCTTGCTTGTTTAACTCGATGAGGGATAGCAAAGCAGTCCTGTCTTGGAGTGCCCTGAGTGCCCACACTCGGCACATCACAGCACTCGGCCATCAGCCCGGCTGCACTTGCCGCAGGCTGCCATCTGGGGGGGGCCAATTGGGGGGCTGTCAGGATCCAGGAGGAGCTGCAGGAGAGCTTCCACCCCGAGGAGCCCGCAGAGCCACCCCAGTCCTCCCCATCGGGGGCTCGTGCCCCATTCCTCCCTCACCTCCTTCCACTTACCCCTCCCTAGCCCCCCTTCCTGATGTAAAAAATAAAGGACACGTGTGGTCAAAAATAGAAACTCTCTTTATTTAACAAAACTGGGGAGGCGGGGATTAACCTCTGGGGAGACTGGGAAAAGGAGGTGGGAGAGGGGAAGAGAGAGGTGGGAAAGGGAGGGGGAAACCTGGGAGGAGGGAGCTGGAAGGGGAAGCCAGGGGAAGAAGGAGGAGGGGAAGTATAAAACTATGGTACGCCATATCTTCAGTACTGTGTACAGATGTGGTCTCCTCACCTCAAAAAAGATATTTTGGCCTTGGAAAAGGTTCAGAAAAGGGCAACTAAAATGATTAGGGGTTTGGAACAGGTCCCATATGAAGAGAGGTTAAAGAGACTGAAACTTTTCAGCTTAGAAAAGAGGAGACTGAGGGGGGATATGATAGAGGTATATAAAATCATGAGTGGTGTGGAGAGGGTGAATAAAGAAAAGTTCTTCATTAGTTCATATAAGGACTAGAGGACACCAAATGAAATTAATGGGCAGCAGGTTTAAAACTAATAAGCAAAAGTTCTTCTTCACACAGCACATAGTCAACCTGTGGAACTCCTTGCCACAGGAGGCTGTGAAGGCTAGAACTATAACAGAGTTTAAAGAGAAGTTAGATAAATTCATGGAGGTTGGGTCCATGGAGTGCTATTAGCCAGGGAGGTAGGAATGGTGTCCCTGGCCTCTGTCTGTGGAAGGTTGGAGATAGATGGCACGAGACAAATCGCTTGGTCATTGTCTTCGGTCCATCCCCTCTGGGGCACCTGGTGTTGGCCGCTGTCGGCAGACAGGCTACTGGGCTAGATGGACCTTTGGTCTGACCCAGTATGGCCATTCTTATGTTCTTATGTTCTAAGCTCAGGGCTCAGGGTCGGGGGTCTCACTGGACCAACTTGATTTTCACGCAAACCTGTGTAGGCAGCTATCCTGCCCTAGACGGCCGCATTCCTGTGCCTAGTGCGGAGATCGTGGACGTTGGAGGCCTCCCCCCAAACCTCGATGAGGTCCACAATCTCCGCACTAGACCAGGCAGGCGCCCGCCTCTTGCAGCCCCGGGCAGGCTCCTGGGAGCCGCCAGCTTGGTCCTGGGAAGAGGCGGAGGGCTGGGTGGCAGCGGGTGGCTGGCTCATGCCGTGCCAGGTGCAGGGTCTGCTGGCTGGGTGCTGGCAGGCTTGCAACTGGCACAAGCACTGTAGCCAGACCGTGCCTTTAAGGGCTCCGGGGCTGGGATGGGGCAGAAGAGTTTCCCTGGTTTGGCCCAGAGTGGCCACCAGGGCAACCAGGGAAGGGCTAGCCTCCAACTAGTTTGAATTAAGTGGCTACACAGCCCTTAATTCGAACTACTTAATTTGAACTAGGCGTTACTCCTCGTAGAATGAGGTTTACCTAGTTCGAATTAAGGTTTGTATGTGTAGCCCCTATTAAAGTTAATTCAAACTAACGGCTGGTAGTTCGAATTAACTTTGTAGTGTAGACATACCCTCACAGAGTCATAGTTCTGCTTGCGGGGATGGCTAAGTTGGGGGAAAGAAGTTTGGTGGGAAGAAAACAGTTCTTCCAAGCATCATTTGAAGGGGCAAACCTTTACAGACGGTTCTCCTTAGCTTAATTTGACTCATCACCCAGAAAGATCAGCATGTGCCAGGACCCTCGGTTCTGATTCCTGCCCATTTTGGTGGTAAATAGTAGCTTATTGGCTATATTGGCTGTGGACATTATGTTAGCTTCCTCATTGATGGGGCTGGGAAGGAATTTTTCCCTTTCCACCATATTGGCTTAGGTGCAGTTCCCCCTCTCCCCCCACCCCACCTTCCTCACAGCAGGTTCGATTGGGCCCTGTTCATGCATAAACATCAGTGACAGTAGGCCATAGGTCTCAACTCATTATTGAAGTGCAGAGCAGATGTTCAATGCAGGTATTCCATAAAAGAAATCATACAGTAATAGATAAGTGTCTTGGGAAAGGATTTAAGGAGAGTTGCTTGGTAACTGAGCAAGCTGGGAGTAACTGGGGAGTCCTATGACCGGCATAGAGCAACACCCCCAGTGCCCCAACCCCCGTCATTATCATCCACCTTATTCCTCCTATGAGGAGTTTGGTTGGTAAGGTCCTCCTGACAATGGGTTTGCTGGAGGGATCTGGATGGAAAGAGGGGAGTTGGTTAAAGCCCCCTACCCTAAGGGTTGTAAGATCCCAGCAATGGATCTGCTGGAGGGACCTGGGTGGAAAAGAGAGGGGGAGAACTAGTAAAGTCACTTTCCCTTCCCAGTTAATTATGGAAAAAAACAAGGGAGGGTTACATGCACTGTGCATGTTATCTGCTAGATAGTCTTAGACATCTAATAATATAGTTGTGGCCTGATTAAACCCATATCAAATATCTCCTCTCCTTTCAGCATAGCCAGACAACCAATAGGATTTGCCAAAAAAGTTTTCGTTTTGACAAATTGTCATTTTGTGACCAAAAAATTTCCTCACCAGCTCTAGACAGGATCCACATGATGAATACTGTCTTCATGATGGGCTTTATTATTGCAAACCTCAGTGTCAGTTGGGTACCAAGACTGAACTACACTGAGTTGATGTATATTGGCAGGGAAACACAGGGAGTGTTTTTCTGGCACTGCCCTTGCTATATCTGTCCTGTGGATAAATGGAACAATTTATTCTGCAAGGCTGTTAATTCAGCACTTTGCAAGAACAGTAACTTCTATGTAAAAAAATAAAATTAGAAGTATGAGAGCTTTGAAAAACCCACCTGGAGAGAAAGTTGTCTGTTTCCAGCCTAGAGTTGAGCTTAATTAAAGTGAAGAGATTGGAAAGTCACTCTACCTTAGAAAAAGTCCTAATCCATTTATAAACCTGGTAGGACATTCAACACTTTAGTCATGGTGAGCACAGCACCCCAAGCACTTAGACACAGTCAATTGTAAAACAGAACTGCAGCAAAAACTCTAGTTGAAGCAGAGTCAGTCAGTATTCCAACTTAATTTCATAACACAACACAGTGCACTAACAGGAGATAAATCCAGCTCTAGAAACAGGAGAAGGGGCTTGGACAGATAAATAAAATCAAACAGCCACCTCACACACTCCCCACATTCTACCACAAAATACTTAGATTAACTTGTTTAAATTAATGTTTTTTCTTCTAATGTGTTTTGTGGGGTTTTCTTTCCTTTTTCACTGCAGTGTCTGGAATTCTAGGTTCTGTTTTCAGACCAGAAGCAGTGATGAAATTCCATTAGAGCCAGGAGTTCTTCTGGTATTTGTAGAAGCAGAAAGGCTAGAAATCTTAAAACAAAGAGTGTCCTTAACAGATTTCTAGTATGATATTGTGGACTTGTGAGTATTAAAAAGTACTTGAACTTTTAGGTTCTTATTTGTAGGGGTTGCTGGAAAACCTTTCCAGTCTCCGAAAAAAACTTGAGGATTTGAAAAGGAGATGTTTCAAAAATAATGAGAAAAAGGTCCATACTACCAAGAAAATAAGGAAGAACACTAACCCGAGTTTTCCTCATGCCAGGCAAATGTCTTAACCACAGTGGCATTTACTGTTCTTGGAGTGAAACCTCTCTCCCTCTCTTTCCTCTGAGAAAGTATCACTGAAAGCTACACTCTGCCAGAAAACACTTTGATTTAGTGTAATAGGCATTTTTTGATGAGGGGAGAGGAGAGCAACATCAAAACATTGCCAACCGACTCTACTTATGTCAACTAAACTGTCCAATCAGACTTGGCAATCAGATTCCAGAAGACCTACCAATTAGGCAGTGTGACCTGAAGTAAAGTAATTCACCTCTGTGGCTATGTCTACACTGTGATTAGACATCCACTGCTGGCCCATGCTGGTTGATTCGGGTTAGGCTAAGGGGCTATTTAATTGTGGTCTAGATGTTTGGGTTAGAGATAGAGCCTGAGCTCTGACACCCCCCTCAGAAGCTCCAGCCCAAGACCAAAAATCTACACTGCAGAAAAACAGCCACTTAACCCAAGACCTGTGTGCCTCAGTCAGCTGACATGGAGCAGAAGTAGATTTTTAACTGCAGTGTAGACATATCCTCAGGCTCCCTATTTGTAGAACAAGGTTGACAACACTTTGTGAGTCCTTCTGAGACCCTAGCATATGGGGCAATATTCAAGTGTGCATTTCTTCTTTTTATTCATCAGTTATTACACATCGTAGTGGTAGAAGGATTTTTTCCCTGTGTATTGAATACACTGCTCTACAGCCAAAATGCTTCTGAAATAAATGTAGTCAAACTTTACTAATTCTGGGTCACTGAGAATGAAAATGATGCTTAAAATTGTTGATTGGCTCTAGTTTTCAAGATATGCTATTGGGTCAGTATATATGACCCTTGACTTGGGAATGGTGGAGGATAAATGAGTTATAAAGGGAAGGGATCTCAATTTAAACCAGAAATGACTAAAATACATCTTTGACTGGATCTATGAATAAATCTATGACTGGGTTTGGACAGTACTTGCTTTTAGGCAAAACAATGAATGATGCAATCTGAAGCTGGTATTGGCCATACATGATATGAATTGCATCATGTTATTCCTAGAAGTCATGGATGATGCAATCATAACGAAGCTTACATCGCTCTGCTGAACAAATTGCCCTATATCAGCTCTAGAAATCATATAGTGTCGTGCTCTCTTATTTGTCAGTGTTTGATTTTGCAAAGGGACACATTTCTGTTTAGCCAAAGTGAGCAGAGATGCCTCGTGACTTGTGTGAACAGTGCAGATAACTTCTGCTATGTTTGTGGTGAAGTGACTTTTGCATCACAAAAGCGCAGTATAACCACTATGGTTAAGAAAGCCCATCACCTTTATTTTGGCTGCAAAATTGGAGATCAGGACAAGAGGTGGGCCCCACATATGCTGCAACACTTGTGCAACAAATCTTCGCCAGTGGTTGAACAGGAAAAGGAAATCTATGCCTTTGCAGTGCCAATGATTTGGAGAGAGCCAACAGATCATACCAGCAATTGTTACTTCTGCATGGTGCCTCCAGTTGGGAAAGGAGTCAAAGAAGAAAAAGTGGACTGTGCATTATCCAAACATTCCATCAGTTATACGCCCAGTACCCCACGGAGAAGGACTGCCGGTTCCTGATGCACCAGAATCATTCTCACTTGAGTCAGACGAGGAAGAGGAAGAGGATGAAACTTCTGGTCCTGAACCATCAATGTCACAGGACCCACATTTTCTCCCATCCTCCTCCTCTGAACCACACCTCATAACACAAGGTGAACTGAATGACCTTGTCAGGGATTTGGAACTACCCAAGAGTAAGGCAGAGCTGTTGGGCTCCAGACTACAGCAGTGGAATCTCCTGGCAGGTGATGTTAGGGTTTCCATGTTCCGTGACCGTCAAAAGGATCTTGTCCCATTCTTCTTCATGGAAGGTGATCTTGTAGCCTGCAACAACATCGATGATGTGATGGTAGCCCTCAACATCATTCACGATCCAGATGAGTGGAGACTGTTTATTGATTCATCGAAGACGAGTTTTAAAGCTGTTTTGCTGCATAATGGCAATGTTTTGCCATCAATTCCAGTTGGTCATGCAGTCCATATGAAGGAAACCTATGACAACATGAAACAACTTTTGAGGTGCATAAACTATGACCAACATCAGTGGCAGCTTTGTGGCGATTTGAAGGTTGTTGCTCTCTTGCTTGGTCTGCAGACTGGATACACAAAGTACTGCTGTTTTCTCTGCGAATGGGATAGTCGTGCAAGAGATTCCCACTACATCAAGATAGATTGGCCACAGTCATTGGAGCCTGGGAGGAAAAGTGTTCAGCATCCACCACTTGTTGAATCAAGGAAGATTTTGTTACCACCCTTACACATCAAGCTGGGTCTGATGAAGAACTTTGTCAAGGCCATGGACAAAACACAAGCAGCTTTCAAGTACCTCCGTGGAAAATTTCCAAGGTTAAGTGAAGCTAAGATAAAGGAAGTTGTCTTTGTTGGTCCTCAGATTCGTGAACTTCTTCGAGATGATGCATTTGACCACACTGCGTGGCAAGGAAAAGACGGCATGGAAAGCCTTCCAGTTAGTGGCAATAAATTTTCTCGAAACAACTAAGGCAGACAACTACAGGTTGTTGGTGGAAAACCTCTTCAAGGCATACAAAAGCCTTGCCAACATGTCACTAAGATACATTTTTTGCACTCTCATCTAGATTTTTTTCCACCGAACTGCGGAGCAGTGAGCGACGAGCACGGCGAGCGATTTCACCGGGACATTGCAACAATGGAGAAACGCTATCAGGGCAAATGGAGCCCATCAATGCTTGCAGACTATTGCATGACAGTGACAAGAGATGCTCCATTTAATGAATACAAGAGACAAGCCAAGAAGTGCTGAGTAGACACTGAATAGGACTAAACTATGTACATAATAGTTTTTTGCCTTTTGTTTCATAATAAATTTTATTTATATAACCCTTTTGCTGATTTTTAAAGTGTTACATAAACAGGACAAGTGAAATATTATCATGTAAAGCAACCATAAACACATGAAAAGACCTAGGTTTACAATTTATGATTAAAACTCTACTATCTACACTATAGACATAGACGTAAAATGTAAAACTTAAATATCTTGGAAACAGTAGCCAATCAGTTGTTTTAATTGTCATATTTGAATTCAGCACATCAAAATACATAATAAATAGCACATTTTATCTCTGAAGCAGACGACTTCTAAAAAATTGTAGACCAGTGATATCATAGCATTTTTAGTTTATTATTAATAGAAATATCTGGACTGGCTACTGTATCACTAAACAAAAGACCAAAAAGCTTGAATTATGTGCCTTTGCATTCTTCGGGCAAAACTATTTTCTGTGGTGTAGTGTGGAGAGTCTGGACGTAGAGATGGAAAAGTTCTGTGGGTCATCTTATCTAGCTCCCTGCCAATATAGAATATGGACCCTTATAATGTAGTTGATATTATCTGTCTACCATGTATTTAATAGTACTAGTCCTGCCCAATTGTACTGTGCATCAGGTCCCCATCTGGACAACGGGGATAATATTGCTTCCCTACTTCCCAGGCATGCTGTGAAGATAAATACATTAAAGATTGTCAGATGCTGAGATACTATGATGGGGGGACCCACTAAAGTGCTTTAGATAATCAGTGGTGACTCCCCCTGTCACCGCACAGGAGAATAGCCCTTTGTAATCCTGGCTCATGTCAGGTGACTGGAGCTGTGAATCATGAACAGTGTTATACCTGTACTGCAAGCACAGAGAGAAACTGTTTATCAGGCAGGCATATATGGGTTTATGAATCAAAGCTGACATCTTAAATTGCACCCAGAAATATAGAGCAAGACAGTGCAGTTGTCAGACAAATGATGAACTATATTCCCCGCAGCCCATACAATTCAACAGGCAAGCAGCAGTAGCTTCTGAGTGACCTTCTAGGAGAGTGCTATGCAGATCACATTGTTGCAACCTAATCTAGAAGCCATCCCTGGGTGTGTCTTGATGGGTAAAAGGAATGTGTATGTCAGCTGTGATAGCGGAGCTGAGAATCAATATGATTGGAAAACCCTATTAAGCTGGAGGCTAAGAAGGTAACACACTTGAGGCACTGTTGGCTGCCCCTGTTGTAGTCGGTGTCAAGTTTTGTCTACAGTGCAGCATTAAACACATTAGCCTTCATCGTAATCGGGCTTTACTACCACAAAAACACACAGTTAAAAAAACCACACATGCCTGTTGCCTGTTGAAACATAACCACATTCTGGAAATGATTAGATAGCCTTCCTGCCCCCACACATTATGGTCAGCATAGGGTTTGACCAATCTTTACTTGAAAATATGAAATCTTTCACCTGGACCTTTATGAAAATCAGCTTTTCCAAAGACTATCAACATCTTTCCCCTTGTTTCTTGTTAATGGCAAGCTTGTACCGTGAATTTAGGAAGTTGTGATGTCTGTGACCTCCCAGAGGTCACTTGTAACTATGTCTCCTATGAGTTATGAGCCCTTGCCATCCATGGAATATCTTTGATCTGCTGACAGTAATGAGACAAATATGTATTAGCTTCATGCCTCAGAAATTGTAATGCCCCTAGTGAATGCTTGACATTTACTATTTGCAATTTCCCCTCATGTAAAACACTGTTTAAAAAACAACCAGAACACATGAACATGTTGGCAATAGTTAAATCAGCCTAAGACTGGTGCATCTGAGTAACTTACAGCACAGCATTTTCCCCTGATCATTCTGTATGAACAAATATAAATGAGGATGTTATGTCAGATAGTTGCATGTTCCATGAGCCTTTAACACTGTCCTGTTGTCAGCTGTTCTTAGATCTGTCACAAAGCTTACAATATTTTTTCCATTGCCCTTAATTTCTATCATCATCTCTCCATAAACTACTGAAGATGCTGGGTGAAATTCTGCTCTCACTCTGTAAGCACTTCAGGAAGGGAGTGCTCACCTCAGGACAGGGACACTCTCAGAGGGCCAGACTTTAAGAGACTCACACATGGCTCTGCAGAGGTGGACAGGTGTGCAAGAAGCCTCCTCTGCTTCCCAGCTGTGCATTGTAGTCCTTGTTCCTTCTTCGGCTAGGAGGCAGAGGAAAGCAATCTGCTCCAACCTGATGACTGGAACAGATGGCACAGCTCTGGGAGAGACTGTGCAAGCTTGATGCATAATCTCCTTGGTGATCTTCCTGGTGCGGAGTGTCTCTGAATGGACTATTACTGAGGATTATGGCATATATACCACAACGTAGCCCTCTATGTCATGGGACCCCAGTGCTGATTGGGCCTTCTGGGACTGCCACACAACAGTATCAAATCCTGAAGCCAAGGTCAGGAAGGAGGCTTTTGGAATCTAAACATTTTTCTATAATCCATTTAGAATAAGATTTCCAAAAGATCTTATGATATTAGTCATCTATTGTACTGCCAGCCACAATCATGTATTAAATACACAAGTATGCATGTGCACGTATGCGCGCATACACACACAGTTCTTTCTCCCATTTTGTCTTTGGAGTCTTTGGGGTGCAGTTGGGTCACATTCTCAAATTTTATTCCACATTTTTGAAGTATAGAAAGCCACATTTTAAAGAGGAAATGAAAGCTGAGATTGTCATGTAATCGCAGGATTCCAAGAGCTAGGGCTTCAAGAAAACCATCAATTATCACAGTAAGTGATAAGAGTTCACAACTATCACTAAAAATCAGACTGCCCACTCACTTTGGATGCTTTGAAAATCCCAAACTTAGTTTCTGCAAGAAAAAAATTCACGCAAAGTAATTAAACATTAGTATTGCAGATTCAGGCTCAAAAAAATCATTTTTTCTTTAAAATAGAATTTTGCAAATGACTACTCCACAATGAGCAATTGTTTCTAATGGAAAAGTGGTAGTTTTTGAAAATAAAAAGTTTGTGAAACTACATATACCTATCTATCTACATCTCTATATACACAGGGCATGTCTACACTAGGTAATTATTTAGAAAAAACTTATTTTGAAATAATAACTGCCAAAATAACTATTTCAAAATAGCATGTCAACACTTCAGGGAAGCCTCAAAATTAGTCCAAGGCAGGCTTCTTTAATGTGGGCACATTATCTCAACTTAGAGCCCCAGGACACATTGGGGAGTAATTACTTTGAACGACTCTGGTGAGTAGTTATTTCGTAAAAGCAGCAGAGGAGCGTCCACATTACTGCTATTTTGAAATAAGCATTATTCTTCATGGAAAGCAGGAGTTATTATTTTGAAATAACCAGCCCCTTATTTAAAAATAACGGGCTTGGTAGTGTTTACGCTCCACTTGTTATTTCAAAATAAGGGGAATTATTTTGAAATAACTCCGTAGTGTAGACCAAGGCACAGTGTGTACAATCATGCTAAAGCTTATTCATGTGCTTAACTTTAAGCATCATTGTGGCGCCACAGAACGCAGCAGTACTTCTTATGTGTGTAAATCTTTGCAGGACAGGGGCCTAAAATATTGCAAAAATTCTGTACTACTGATTATTGTTAAAATATATCCTGTACTAATTTAATCCTTTGCAACCACAATTATATTTTTGTTACTCAGGTTACAGCCTTGTATGAACACTTTCTCATATTACCATAATAGAAGTTGAATATGTATTTACAGTAATTCTAGAGAAGCCTTTACAGTCTATTGGATAAATAAATCTTATTTTTATAAAGTTCTTATATTATAATATGCAGTTTGAAAAACTAAACATATATTTTGACTGGTAGACTGTAATGGATCCTCAGGAAATCAGAATCTTGTAAATCCTCTTCACACATAATTATGCGATGAGAGACACACATTTTGCATGAACTGATGTTAAAATAAAAATGGATGTGCATAAAATTTCAACTTACAATTACATAGGGAATTTCAGTGCCTGATTCTAGTCTGCCTGTCAGTAATTATGGAGTTTTCCTGGACTCATGCTAATAACATGAAATTGCTAACATCTTTAACTATTTTCTAATGTATTTCATTTGGACCTGATCCTGCACTACTTTCTCAGGCAGGACTCACAGTAGGCACAAAGAGAATCTTGCCTAATTAAGAAATGCAGGATGCCTCCTACATTTTAAACATATAAACTACACTCCACGAAGCATGATTTTTCCTCCCTTTTTATTTTTGTAAAAAGTGTTTAAACTCTATAGAGGACTAGAGACATTGTTTTTGACACTTTCTAAAAATTAAACTTGGATCAAATTCTAAATATTTGCAACATTGTTGGAGATTTTTTAATATCAATGACTAGTGTAAATATGGACTGATAAACCACACAAATTAGTGTTCAACAGTGCAGGGTTATGGCATACACTGATGGGAATAAAAGTGAAGAGAACTGTAGCAAACTGATACAATATAATGAAGTCAATGGGTGTTGCAGGTACAGGTTGAACCTCTCTAGTCTGGCACTGTCTGGTCTGGCAACATCTGTGGTCCGACATGATATTAGTTAGCTGGATGTCCACTTATCATGGGTGTGGCTAAGTTTCCTGCAGTCCCATAAGGTTTGTTTACAGTGACCAGTCCTGGCTCTCAGTGTTCTGTGCTGTTATTTAGCACTAATATACCCCTAAGTGTCTTCTAAAATCCCAGTAAGCAATGGGAGTGTTGGTAATGATGCTAGACAATATTGACCTCCCATGATTTGGCATAATTTCTGGTTCAGCAACAGCCAGGTACTGAGGGTGACGGACTAGAGAGGTTCAACCTGTACTTAAATTTGAAATCCAGACCAAAATCCAAATTTTGACCATAATCCTCTTTTGGGTTTTTGTTGTTGTTTGTTTTTTTTACAAACCTCACGACATCCCCACAGATAAACATACTTGAAATGTGTGGATTTGTCTTAAACATTCTTTCTTTTTCCCCTTCCTGCCTCCCCCAAAAAACTCCAAAACAAAGAAAACCTGATTAAGTGCACTTATTTCAAATTAGGACAAAAAACAAAGCAAATTTGATGTTTGTAAGACAACTTCTTTGGGGGATATGAATTTTAAAAAGTTAAATGGAAGATTGAAAATATATATATCTTTGAATCCCCATTTCTCTCAAAAGAAA
The DNA here is from genome assembly GCA_019425775.1 of Rafetus swinhoei. Classification (NCBI taxonomy): domain Eukaryota; kingdom Metazoa; phylum Chordata; order Testudines; family Trionychidae; genus Rafetus; species Rafetus swinhoei. The sequence continues at coordinate 32,970,678 of CM033428.1, read as the reverse complement.
AGCATCTTTGTGCAAGATATACACACTAATAGTTTGTGTTTATATACATTTTGTGTTTATATACATTTATATACACACGTAATATTGTGTTTCTTGCATAAAGTTCCCAAGAAATACAAAAGTTAAGGTTCCAAAGCAAGATGTTAATTCATCTGTATTTCACTTTCTACTCTTGCACTTTGCACATATATTAATATTACTGTTTGTCATGAAAGCTGTAGTAGCAAATATACAAAATATGCAGTAAGATCTAGATTGGAGAAACTTATTAGTAAAGCCTTTAGTTTGCATTTGTTTGCTTCAATGGTGAGACTTAAATGTAACACTTATACAACTTTTTTATTATTTTGCATGTATTTAGTAAACAGTACATCTATTCAGTGTAGGTTGAAATTTTCTAGATGCCTAAATTTCTGTCTTTCAGTGGGATCTGGGTCCCTGACTCCCTTAGACAATTTCTGCGTATCATCCTAGATCAGATTTTCAAAAGTGAACCACTAGGGAATGCAGGTAAAATTAAATTTACCCCAGTGCAGAAGGCCCATATGAAGCCCCGTGCACTGCTCTAACATCACATAAGCCCTCCACCAAGCTTCAATGGTTTACTAAGTCTCAGGCAGAGTTTACATAGTCTGTAAATTTCCCTTTAGAGACAGTCCTTTTTTACAACAGAACAGCCAGTTGTCCAGATTCTCAGTGCAATCATGCAAACCCTTACTTTGAAATGTGTAGTCCCAGTGAAACACTGCACAGAAATAAGCACCACCATGGGTGAAATTCATGCCTGTACATGGGACCAACACAAGGTCTCTGCATCTGTTAAAATGCCATTTAAGACCTGTTTAAGTATCTGTTAAGGCCTTTTGCTGGCCCCATGCATGGGTGAATTTCTCCTCACATTCCTGAGAAAGGGTTCACAGGAACAACTTCTGTTTTGTTTTTTGTTTTCCTTCTCAAGATAAAATTATTTCAGTGCATTTTTTTGGTGTGACTGATAGGATAGGTTTCAGAGGGGGAGCCATGTTCATAGAATCATAGAATACTAGGACTGTTTGTCTGTAACTGGGAAAACTTAAAAAACAACAAATAGTCTAGCAGCACCTTAAAGACTACATGAACACTGTGAGGAAATAAATGAACAGCAGCTGAATAATAAAATCTTGTACACTTAGCAGATTGTGCACAAGGTCTCCTGGCACAAATGGGAAATAAGTAGTTAACTCAGGATAAACCTGTGTAGAACTAAATAGATCAGAATATTGTTAGGATATCACAGAGGTCAATTCATTTTTAAGAATTTTCTAATTTGATAATGTAGAAATATGATGATAATGATGGAAGGATTTTTTTATTTTATAAGGGAGCTAAACAGTAATAGAGAACGCTTGTGGACTGGTATTGATCTTTGCAGGTGCTACATTATATTGACATTCAGAAATCTCTTGAGATTTCCATTAAAATCATGATTTTAAAGGGTTTATACATCCAGATCTTTTCATTTGCATGAGGTTGAAATCTGAGATTAAAAGCATTTTAAAAACTTTTTTTTCTGAATACATATATTTCTTTATTTTTTCTTTGATAGCATAAAATGTCATCCCACTGCATTACATTGTTCTGTATAAAACAGCATGGTGCACAGCAACACAAGAAAAAAAGTGAGATTTTGTAGACCATAAACTTTGAATAGAATACAAAGATTACAAGGTAACATAATAATTAATGTACATTAGCCCGTAAAAAATATTTGGCACCTACTTTTGCACAAGCTAAGGGCCATGTAGGAGCCTTACACTCAAATGTCTTTATTTTTCTCTTTGTCAGATTCTTACTATTATGTTAACCTAGCTTTTTTATATTAAATTATATAATTTAGCAGAGCTGAACTATAGAACTCCAGATATTTCTAAGACATTGCCCTTGACTTTTCCATGCTTTTCATGAGCATGTTATGCATTATTTAAAATCTTCTTTTCTTTAGATTTCAGAATATTACACTGGTTCTTGTCTGTTGTCACACAAAAGGCCAGGAAGGTAATGAGCTCATATTTCACAAAAATTTATAACAAGGGATATTTAGGGGAAACCCAGGAGAGACATTTCTTCAAAATTCTTTACTTTAGGAGGAAAAGTAGTTAAAATCAATGATATAAAATAATAAACTGAGTTTCCATATCTTAAACTTGATTAATTATTAACTGTTATGTATAATTTTTTAAAAGTCAGAACTATGATGCCTGTGTTTGAGAGTCAAGCTGTAGGAGCAAAACTATGAAAACATTTGCTGCTTGTTAACAATGTTAAGCAACCCTGAATATACTGGAGTTTGTTCTCCGTTCAGTTCAAATAAGTGTTCTTTTATTCATAGGAGACCCAAACCTTCTTGGGTCTGTAAAATTGGGCTAGAAATCCCATGAAAAAAAGATTTCTTGGGAAATTTCTAGTGCTTCTTATTCAACACATCCAGTTCTGTTCTTGACTATAAGTACAAAGATATAGAAAAATGAACAATTTCCAGTGGTAGACTATATCCAGCAGTTGGCAGGGAAAATGTTAACACTCTATCATGAGCCAAGAAAACGTTAACTAGAAAATCTCAACCTGGTCACAAAAGACGTATGGTTGGGCTTATTCTGAAATAAGTTAGCATAGGCCTCCATTAAAATCTAAGGAGAAAAAAACATTTTTTTCTAATTAACTTATGACTGAGTGTCTGAATCAATCCATTTTGTTTGCTTATCACACAAAGGAAGGTCTTCAGGGCATAAGGGATTCAGTCACACAATTCCCACTGAACTTAATGGTAGTTTTGTATCTAAATCCCTTAGTGGCTTTGAAAACCAAAGTCTTTGTGAGAGAGCTCAGTCTGTCTTTTTGCAGAACAGTAACAAAATGGCTGGTGCATTCTGCACAGAGGAAGGAGTTCCTAGAAATCTAATGGTAAACGTACACAGGAAAACAAAATGGCATTCTAGTGCAACTACTTTTCTGCGGTATGCACTGTTCAAATTTCCTGTGTATATTGCATTATTATGGGGTTGGCAGGAGAATCTGAGCTTATACAAGGCAATGGTGATTTTATAATGAAGACTTGAAATGTCTGACTGAACGCTACAGATTAGTATTATAAAAGATGTAATTTATAATGCTTAGCTGTTTTATTTTCCCATCAATAAAACATCCTTTCAAATAACACAGGACTTAAAAATCTGTCTTTGAAAACTATTGTCCGCTCTACAATTTATTACTACAGGAAGCAGGAACATAGTTTCCAATTGGTATTCTGAGTCCAGCTTGACAGACTGCTTGCTCAGTAGCATCTTCACCTTCTACTGGAGTCAATGAGGGCTGATGTTACTTCTTCTTTGAACCCTGGAAGATGGGTCCACTAGCAGAAAAAATACTAATTCTTTGAACGTGTACTGATTTTGTAAGATTTGTAAAGCTTTTCACTAATATTGACTAGCCTTCACAGCACTCATGCTAGGCAGAAAAAATATAATCCCTATTTTACAAATCAGGATGGAGGGACAGCACTGAGTTGCCAAGAGTTCCTGGTAATCAGTCCTATTCTGAGACATGCTGAATGTAAGACTCATAGGGCACGTCTAGACTACATGGCTCCGTCGACGGAGCCATGTAAAATAGTTTACTTGGCATAGTCAATGAAGCGGGGATTTAAATAATCCCTGCTTCATTAAAATAAAAATGGATGACACACTGTGCCGACGATCAGCTGATCCGGCACAGCGCGGCAGCCTAGACACGGCGCTGGTCAACAAGGAAGCCTTTGTCTACCGCTCCAGTAAACCTCGTTTCACGAGACATACCGGAGCGGTCAACAAAGGCTTCCCTTGTCGACCGCGCCGCATCTAGACTGCCGCGCTGTGCCGGATCAGCTGATCGCCGGCACAGTGTGGTGGCCATTTTAATTTTAATGAAGCGGGGATTATTTAAATCCCCGCTTCATTGACTATGCTGAGTAAACTATTTTACATGGCTCCGTCGACGGAGCCATGTAGTCTAGACATACCCATCAAGCTGTATTCTTTAACTATGAGAGATTTTCAAGCTCTTAGCCACGGTTACCCAGTCACATATAAGCACATGGGGAAGAACATTGCCCAGCTCCAGCTGAGGACAGTGAATGTAGCTGCAACTCAACATCACATGTGATTGAATCTATTAAGCTGGTCAGTGCAAAATACACTAGCAGCATATTCTGCGGGTTATGCACATAGTGGAATTATCACCCTGGTCACCATAATCCTCTCACCACCTCAGAATAGAGACTGTCTTGGGAGGGAGGGGGAATCTAGAAACCTATTTGATAAGCCAAATGAAACAATGAGACAACGCCCTTATACAAGACTAACCATCTGGGAGAAATGGTAAAGCCAGTAACTTCCCAAGATCAGTAACTTGTTGGCTATAAATTCTTGTTTATTTAGGAAAAAGATAGGGGAAGATATAAGACTATTTGGACTTTTTATTTAAAACTGCAGCAAAAACCCAGACAGCAGAGATGAGGAAAGGTTACAGATAGCAATATTTATGGTGGTGGATGCGAGGAAGAGTTCATACCCCTGCTCTGAGACGGGAAAAAGCATATCTAGACTATCCTTGCCAGGTATTTATCTAGCCTGCTCTTAAATACCACCAGTGAGGGTTTTGTCCCCATTCTAATAAAATTCTGTGACCAGTGTCAGAACAGTGACTATCTCACATTTACACAACACATATTACCTGCTCTGCAACTCCCTCACCCAACACTTAAGCTACCTTCCCCTGCCATACTGGATGCTACTACTGGATCTGACCTTGCTAACTCCCCTAGCGTTTCTCCATCCCCAGCTTATGGCCTTCCAAATCACACCTGAATTAGAAGAAGAAATACAGTAGAGCTCCCATCAGCACAAGATAGCAAGCCCGAAACCTGTTATTGGGTCAGGTCTTAACACTGCCTATCACATGTGGCCAATGGAAATAACAGAACTAGCCCAGGTATAAGCAGGTAATCTTGTTCCCCAGTCATTTAATATGCCTCTGGATATTTCATCAGGAACTATATGGCATGTCTCTAATTTACTCACATAAACTGGCTTGAGAATATGCAAATACGAACATTTCTGTGGTTGCCTCAGAGAATAAAAAGAGTTGCACAGCACTCGAAGAGCAAGCATCATTTTAAGCTTTCAGTCAGTGCTGCCTTTGTGGGCTGTAACTTTCCTCATTCATAAATCTGGAATGGGCTCATTTAAAATAGGCTGAGAAAGAAAAAAAGGGGGAGAAGCTAATTGCCTGCAAAGAGGTGTTAAGTATGAAATAAAAATCTAGAAAAGTAGGCGTTGGAGAGAGATATTTTTACAGCTGCCTTAGCTTGCTCTTTGAGGATTTTCACCAGCAATTTGTGAAGATGAGTGGGTATTGAATTACTATATGCATAAAGCAAGTTGTGGAATGATAACTTGAATACCTGTTTTGACTTTAGTGGATTAGGTGCTAAATGAGTTTAACCAATTTATCTAATGTATTACATCATATTGCTAACACATCTCATAATAGCAAACACTAATCTTCCAGAAATCCAGGGAAGGTGTGAGCCAGCTCCTCTCCAGTTCCTTGCCATCTCATCATCATAATTGGAGGTTCTTAAACACATACATCCCAGAATGCAGATTAAAACTTTAAAGGAAAAGATGAGAGGGAGACTGTGGAGGAGTTTGTGGGTCACCAGGGTGGGGGAGCAGAGAGCAAGTTACCTCAGAGGATAACACATCTAGACTGAATGTGCTCAGCTTAGAAGTAGAACTTAGCTTTTTACTGGTTAGTGCAGCAATTTCTCAGAGTTATTTTACATATAACTGGGAATCTTCAGGAAGATACTTTGTAGGTTCTAATGCTTATATACAGGGAAAAGTCCCAGAGAGAAGCTGAAGTAATAGTAAACCTCAACTGAAAGGGTGTTGGATATTTCCCACTTGCCCATATAGTACAGCCTTGCAGAATATAAGAAAGGATCCCTGCCTTGATCCTCTTAAAATATGTTTTAAAATGGTGAAGAGCGTCAGATGTTGCCACTGTACCACTATGAATAAGGAGATTGGACTCATCACTGTAATCCCTCAATTAAATCTACCACAGAAAAAAAGTGGGGAGGTGAAAGCGAAACAGATATATCATTTATAAGCCCATGACAGAGAGAGCATATACCTATCAATGGTCAGGGCTTTAGCATAAAACTGAAGCCAAGTGGAAAGCTGGGGCACCTATCATTTTGAAATGGTATATGAGGAGGCAAAGTGGAACACTGTGGGATCAGGGAGAGAGGCAGAGACAAGACTCAGAAAGACTCCAGATGCCATCCATCACAAATGGTTGTAGCTGTGGGATATCCGAAGCATAACTAACACTGTAGTATAATAACCACTTGTAAGTGCAGACACACACAATACATGATGAGGTTCCCTCCATAGGAGCTGCCTCCTCAGTCCCAGGTTGCCTTGCTGTCTGCTTCCTATAATGCTGCGCCGACAGTCCTGAGTCCTGAAGAGATCTTGGCTTTCTGATGAGAGTTCTTCAGCTGCCTTCTTTGTGTTCATCCTCTGATGTCTCTTGCTGCTTCTTCTCATAGAACGGTGTGGGTGGGTGGGTGTGGGGATGGGAAGAGGATGTAGGGTCCAAAACTTCCCTGGGTTTAGTAGTGGTGCAACTGCTTAAACTCCTGCCTAGCATCTCCTAAACTGGACGGATTACATTGCCATGGACAGTTTCACGGCAATCTGGTTAGTTATATGTCTTCCTGAGCTGTTTGCTGTTTATGTGTCAGTGGCTGACATTCCATTTGCGACCCCTTGCAGACATCTGATTAGCAATGTCCAAAAACACATCTTTATCCTGGTGGCTGTCCCCAAAAGCGTGCTGCACTGATGCTTCTCTCCAGATGGCAAGGAGATGTAGGATCTCAGGTTGGCTCTAAGCAGCTGCTCAAAACATGTTGTAAAGGCTGCTATGGTAATATTGCTGTAAGGCCAATATATTGGAGCATTATATTGGATCATGGCACCATGCCATATTTTAAATATGGGAGGGGAACATGTAGTCCACTCAATCCTAGAGCAGGGGAGGGCACACCTGTATACTGACTGTACTGTCATGGACTCCCACAAAGCAATGTGGGATGGCAGTTGGAGGAATCCCAAATTAGTGCTCAGCAACATTGCATGCACACGAACAGCAGACTGCAGTAACTCAATTTGTATCAAACTTAGTGCACTTTTAAATAGGGCTCCAGAGTTCACAGTAAAGGTAGAGTTAGTGCTCTCTAATGAACTGCATCTTGTGTAGGCATTTTCAGATTAGACTGACCTCCCTTAGGTAGACATTCCCTTAAATCACGCCTCCCGGATTAAACCGGTTAAGTTATAGCTCTATGGGTGCTATTCTGCAAACTATATTCTGATCTAACAAAGATATTTAATGCACTAGCAGACTAAAACTCTATTGTCTTTCAAATTTCAAGGGGAAATACATGTAAATTGATAGCAGTGGGTTGCTTGAATTATTAACTTTTTCTGAGCTGCAGTTCTGAGCCGTGAGTAATTGCTATAGTTTATAGACTTCTATAGAGTTTATTTGAGTTTTGGGAATATAGCTGGAACAAGAGATTATATTCTAATCTTGCCAGGAAACTGGCAGACATGTTTTGAAGCACAAGTTAGAGAAACAGATTCACATTTGCTTATAAAGCAGAGGTTGAAGTGTCATCTTCATTCCAGGCCTAGGAATGAGCTGGGAAAATGCTTTATGCAGCTTTCTGAGAATAATTAAACATTTGGGGAGATATTCTTCAATTAACTTCATTATTTTTGAAGCCTCCTTCAATTTAAGACCAAGTTGAAATTTTTCCTACCTCTGAAATCAGTTTTATTATGCTATAATTACTGTCTTTTCACTGGAACTTTTTAGATGGAAAAGACAAGAAGACAAAATGTCACAAGTAATGGAAGAAGAAATGATTATTAGTAAATCATCCTATAAGAAGCGGGAAGGTTCCCGAACTGCAAGAAGAATGTGGCAAAAGCCTTTCCCAATATCCTGTGCATGTCCTTCCGCTCCTCATAATGGAGCTTCTCTGTAATTCACTGTATTTTTAATAGACTGTACTAAGCACTGTACTTCTTGACAACTCCTCACTAGTGCATTTGATTGATCAAAAAAACCCCAAAAAACCCCCAAGTTTGACTGTAGAAAACCATAGTCATGACATATATGACTTGGAAGATGTCTTCAGGCCATCTGTGCATTAAGACTTGGTGGACTGGAACCCATTTGAAATGACACATGTAATAACCAATCATCTTGTAACTTGCAACCTTCTATGACAGATGTGCTGAAGATATTTAAAATGATTACACTGAGAATAACATGATTAAGTGGCACATTTTCATGAGAGTACATCCCGTACAAAACAAATACTCACAGCATCCCTGGGAGAAAGAATTTCATTTTTCCTTTTACAGGCAGGTAAACTAAGGAATTTGAAAGATTAACTGATTTGTTCATGGTCACATGGTGATTCTGTTGCAGAATTGTTAATAGGACTTTAGCTCTTAAATGAATCATTTTATAGGAGATGAGTATAGATTTACTTAAGAGAGATGAAATAGTTACAAATAGATTACTATTGCTAATGAGTAAAATACGGAAAATCTGTGGGAGTAGCTATACAATGTGTCATGTTTACCAAAAGGGACATTAGGCACACATTACAAAACTGATATTCAATCTGGTAGATCAAGTGAATGGAACTACTTGGAAGAGTAACATGAGCATGATTTGGATTAAAAAATGTAGATGTTAATAGAGGAACAACCTTCCATTTTGTTCCTCTTTTCTTATCGATACTTGAATTTAACCTGGATTTCTACAGCGTTGTATGGGTAAACTATTTGTCTCTTTTTATTGCCTGTCTGGATTCTAATTCTCATTTGTTATATGGCACAGTAAAGATGATCAATGAAACACATCTGTCTATAGGGTATATTAAAGTGGTTCAAATCAGCTAAAACCATACTTTCCTCAATCTTTTGATGAAATGAGCTACTCTACTGAGACAATATATTACACTGCTCTACAGCCAAAATGCTTCTGAAATAAATGTAGTCAAACTTTACTAATTCTGGGTCACTGAGAACGAAAATGATGCTTAAAATTGTTGATTGGCTCTAGTTTTCAAGATATGCTATTGGGTCAGTATATACGACCCTTGACTTGGGAATGGCGGAGGATAAGTGAGTTATAAAGGGAAGGGATCTCAGTTTAAACCAGAAATGACTAAAATACATCTTTGACTGGATCTATGAATAAATCTATGACTGGGTTTGGACAGTACTTGCTTTTTAGGCAAAACAATGAATGATGTAATCTGAAGCTGGTATTGCATCATACATGATATGAATTGCATCATGTTATTCCTAGAAGTCATGTTCCGTGACCGTCAAAAGGATCTTGTCCCATTCTTCTTCATGGAAGGTGATCTTCTAGCCTGCAACAACATCGATGATGTGATGGCAGCCCTCAACATCGTTCACGATCCAGATGAGTGGAGACTGTTCATTGATTCATCGAAGACGAGTCTTAAAGCTGTTTTGCTGCATAATGGCAATGTTTGCCATCAATTCCAGTTAGTCATGCAGTCCATATGAAGGAAACCTATGACAACATGAAACAACTTTTGAGGTGCATAAACTATGACCAACATCAGTGGCAGCTTTGTGGCGATTTGAAGGTTGTTGCTCTCTTGCTTGGTCTGCAGACAGGATACACAAAGTACTGCTGTTTTCTCTGTGAATGGGATAGTCGTGCAAGAGATTCCCACTACATCAAGATAGATTGGCCGCTCCGACAGTCATTGGAGCCTGGAAGGAAAAGTGTTCAGCATCCACCACTTGTTGAATCAAGGAAGATTTTGTTACCACCCTTACACATCAAGCTGGGTCTGATGAAGAACTTTGTCAAGGCCATGGACAAAACACAAGCAGCTTTCAAGTACCTCCGTGGAAAATTTCCAAGGTTAAGTGAAGCTAAGATAAAGGAAGGTGTCTTTGTTGGTCCTCAGATTCGTGAACTTCTTGAGATGATGCATTTGACCATGCACTGCGTGGCAAGGAAAAAGGCATGGAAAGCCTTCCAGTCAGTGGCAATAAATTTTCTCGGAAACAACAAGGCAGACAACTACAGGTTGTTGGTGGAAAACCTCCTCAAGGCATACAAAAGCCTTGGTTGCAACATGTCATTAAAGATACATTTTTTGCACTCTGTAAACGAGCCGGCCGCGTACCCCTAGTCAGCGCGCTGGCCTTGTGCACCCTCCACCCCCCAGAGCCACCCGTCTCTGTCTCGGGTAGTCTCACGGTTGTCTCGGTTGGGCCCCTCCGAGCCACGGTCACTCAATATCTCGGAACGGGGAGAGGGGGGTCCGGGCCCACCCCCTCTCACGGACCCCAGCCCAGGGCCCTAAGGGCTCAAACGTTGCGGCGTCCGGTCCAGCTGGCAGTGCGTTTCGCCGTAACTTGCCAGCCCGCAGGCTCCGTGCACCCGCCCTGGGCTGCTTCCTCTCCCCGGTCCCACGGGGGCCCTTCGCGGTGGGCTTACCTCCAGGTCTTTGGCCCCATTCGGGGCCAGTCTCCGGTTCGGGCTCCGCGTCCGCCCTTTCCGCGTCCGCCTGCGGGGTTTAAATCCCCGCGCCATGTCCCTGCTGCGGGGGGCACGCCCCACGCCGCGGGACGTGCCTCTGCCACTCCTGCAGGGCCGCGCGGTGACGTCACTGGCGTCCTGATGCTACCCCCCCCCCTCCTGGCCCCTCCACGACGTGGGCTGCCCGGGAGCACCCGGCACAATGCCGGTATGCTGCCGCCGCGGCAGGGCTGTTCCCAGCCGGCAGCGCGCACGGCTCGGGGACGTTTACCCTGGCCGCGCGGGCCGCTAGGAGAGTGGCCGCTGGCGGGACTGGGGTGTGGGGCGCCTCCGCCCCGTCACACACTCTCATCTAGATTTTTTTCCACCGAACTGCGGAGCAGTGAGCGACGAGCACGGCGAGCGATTTCACCAGGACATTGCAACAATGGAGAAACGCTATCAGGGCAAATGGAGCCCATCAATGCTTGCAGACTATTGCTGGACAGTGACAAGAGATGCTCCATTTAATGAATACAAGAGACAAGCCAAGAAGAGCCGAGTAGACACTGAATAGGACTAAACGATGTACATAATAGTTTTTTGCCTTTTGTTTCATAATAAATTTTATTTATATAACCCTTTTGCTGATTTTTAAAGTGCTAAATAAACAGGACAGGTGAAATATTATCATGTAAAGCAACCATAAACACATGAAAAGACCTAGGTTTACAATTTATGATTAAAACTCTACTATCTACACAATATACATAGACCTAAAATGTAAAAACTTAAATATCTTGGAAACAGTAGCCAATCAGTTGTTTTAATTGTCATATTTGAATTCAGCACATCAAAATACATAATAAATAGCACATTTTATCTCTGAAGCAGACGACTTCTAAAAAATTGTAGACCAGTGTTATTTTAAGTGTTTACAGGTATGATGCACTCACATTAGTATATCCTTTTGTCCAAATAATTTATGTGTGTCGTTTTATAGAGACACCTTAAGTATGTTGGGTAATAAAAGCATAATGCTTTGCCCTGGGAAATACATGTTAATGACAGATTATCCCACTTACAAACATAACAGCGCATGTAGCTTTAATTAGCATGGCATATTTCCAAGGCAGAGACCTTTCTTAAGGGAAGAGTTAAGAGTTAGTTGATGTCCTGCCAGCCTTCCTCCTCATCCTCCATATCCTCTTCTCAACCATAAATGTTGAGTTTTATAATATAACCCAAACTCTGGATAGCATGAACATTTAAAGTTAAAAACCCTGAATCTGCTCTTACTCCTGATTCATGATGATATTACTCCATTAAAGTCAATGAGCTAGACACTCCCACCCTGGGTGCCAGATTTGTATAATTTTTGTGGTGCCCAGAATAGGTCCAAGAGAGCTGTCCCATTCATAGGACAGACGCCCCAGGCCTTGTGCTTTGATGGTCCCTGTGCTTAAGGGAGATGCAGGATCCAGGGCATCCAGTTTGTCCTATGTATAGGAACAGCTCCAAAAATATAAGCCCAGACATAGGTGGAGCATGAGCATCAGGGACCCATGTAACACACTGCCTATGCCTCCCACTGACTTCAACCGAGCAATGAGAATTAACAGGCATTGAGGATCTGTCCCATTGGATTTACATTGAGGGTAAATGAGATGAATCAGACCTGCAGTTCCACCTTACGAACAGAATAAATGTTGGATACTGTGCAAAAGCACAGAGTAATTGTCTGGAAAAAACCTTTACTCTGCCCCATCATGTGTATAAAATATGGCAATGATATAGTTATGAGGAACTGTAGACCCACATATTATATTTTCTACTTCTTTCTCCTCTTCTACACTCTATCCCATCTATACCACAATTACTTCCAGTATTCCAAATCCATGGAACAACTTCAACCTCATTTAAAATATTTTCTTCTTTCCCCCAAATGTGGAATTTTGCTCTAACAAATTATTCTGCCCTGAGTCCCAGCAAAACTTTTATTACAGTAGCAGGCTTAAGGTCTTTTGCCTTACAACTCTGCAGGGTTAGAAATGAGAGATTCTTATCACTAGAAAGGGAGAAGTGCCCCCTTTCCCAAATGACACTGTGCTTGATTTTAGTTCTGGAAATTCCCGAGACATTAAGCTCTAAATTCCAATAAGGTTTAAAAACAGTGTGTAATAGTTTTTCTGTAAAATCTTGGCACATATTGATGGTGTGGCATAATGGTTTTATCAGAGGTCAATATAGATAGCCTGGATAATTCTTTATATTATGCTGTCACATGTTCCATATAATTTTCTCTAAAACAGAGTAAATAATGGACAGATCATATCTATGGAGATGGGAGATGTGGTAACTTGTACAGGTATATGATACATGCATTTGATCACATGCCTGTTGCAATTTATCACACAATTGTGATTACCTCTGCTGCCTCCCAACCTATTTTCAACAAGGCTAATTTTAATACAGGTTAAACGTCTCTAGTCCAGCACCATTGAGACCTGAACAGTGCTGAATCAGAGAATTTGCCAAACCATGGAAGGTCAATATTTTCTAGCAGCATTACAGACACTTCCACTGCTTACTGGGCTTAAAGAAGACATTTGGGGGTAAATTAGAGATAAATAACAGCACAAAACACTGAGAGCTAGGACTGGTAACTGTGAACAAACTTTATGGGACTGTGGGAAACTTGGCCACGCTCATGATAAGTGGACATCCAGCTAACTAAAATCATGCCAGATCACAGATGTTGCTGAACCAGAGAGTGCCAGATTAGAGAAGTTCAACCTGTATTCCACTCTAGCTAACAAACTACCTTAAAAATCATCCTCTTCACAAACATTTCTTCCTTTTTTGTACCACCTCACCTGATTCCTAGAATGGGCAATATTCAGCCACAGAATTTAAGGCCAGAAGGGTCTGCCTGATCATCTTATTTGATCTCCTGTATATCACAGACCACAACCTACACACTAAATCAAGGAACCAAAATTAGACTCAAATATTATAGCCGACAGGAGATTGGGGTAGTGATCGTTTTCTTTATATACAAATATCACATCTGTAACGTCTGATATCCAACAGGGTATCAGAAGCCCGTTCCTCATAGGGAAGAGAGATTTTTCCATTTTCTGTGGAAACCACCATTCACTATTGGCCCTGAAAAGCCCCAAAGATACTAAATCTGAAAGAACTGACATTTTTTAGGCAAGGCTGATGCCACTGTCTATTATTAAGGTTACCTGACATTTCCCATTTTAACACCTTGTTTTCATTTGCTTATAAGATTGTCAAAATGTAATCATTTTGCTGAAATTTTCCATGCATGGTGTCTACCTCAGACTGAATTTTTCTTTTTCTTTTTGTGTGTGCGTGTGGTTGCGGGTGGGGGGGGGGCGAGGGAAGAGTATTTTCAGCAAAATAGTCGGGCCATTTCTGAGACTGAGATTAGGTCCATTCTGTTCATTGAATTAGGCAGAAGTCCTGATGAAAAAAACAGTATGTGTTCATGTAACTAAAAATAGTGTCTCTACTATACATTTGAGAGATTTTGTCTGTCTGTTTGATCAAGAACTCCTCCTAAACTGTAAGAGCTACCAAATTTGGTATACGGCTTTCTCTTATTGTAACTTCAAGCAACATAAGAGTTTGGTTGCACCAGGAAAATGGGATGTGCATGAATGGGATTGCTTCTCATGAAACAAAAAGACAGAATCACCAAAGCGAGTGCATTCCTCAAAATTGACATAACTGAGTGAATGTTGAAAGAGACTTAATCAAGTTGGCGAGAAAAATATGAGGATCCATTAATAGGACTGCTTCCCAATAAACCTTACAGAAAAGAGAAAATAGAGCAATTTGGAATAGTGCTCTGTTTTGGCATTACCGGGCAACGCTGTGTAAATCTGCTAGTAATGAATATCCAGACAAAAGGCTGATTTAAGGTACACATTAATTTTATAATTCTTTAACTTTTGAGTATTAACTTTGCAACCTTAAATGTTCCTTTAAAATAGTGGGGCTGTGTGTGTGTGAGTGATGTAATCATACACATAGATAAGGTTTATGAGTAATTTGGGCAGTAATTATTTTAATTTTTCTTGTATACCTGTGCTCTGTGTATATGGACACAGAACATCTAAAAAACCCCAACCCAGTAACATATTCCAAAATACTGTTCACCAGTAAAATGTGACACATACAGTGATTATGTCTCCATGCCTAAAACTTTTAGTGGTTCTTATTTAGGATGACTGAAACATATCTGACATCACACATATATTGCAGTGACCCACCCCCATCCCAATTCAAACCATTCTATCCAGATTCCCAGTTTAAGTGGCAGCCCCCATTTTAAGTATATAGAATATTAAAAACTTTCAAATCAGAAATTATCTTTTGTTTAAGTGTGAACACTAGACATGTACATACAGAATATGTGCTGTCCCCATTCTCTTTAATCCTTATATCAAAATATATACACAATTAAATAATAAAAAGTACAGTTATTTTCAGGCTCAGAGCAGAAACTTCAGCATGATGATGATAAGATCAAAAGCTTCTGAATCATAGTCCCTTGTATCTAGGTAACAGCAGATCCTGGTATCTGCCTTTCCTTATTTATTTGCATGATTTACAAATAGATATGAGTGCCTTAATCCTCGAGACACCTACCCACAAGATACTAATTGATTGATTCTATGCAGCCCACACAGGATGTGAATCCAGAGGATAAATAGTGATAATAATAAATAATGAGTTCTGAGAGCACGTAGAGTCTTTAAGACATAATGGATCCGGGATTACGAGGAGGAAATTGACTAGATTATCAGCATTTAAGTTTATATCATTTAAAACTTTTCCTAAATCCTTTAATATTTTTTTTTTCATTTTTGCTAAATTACACAGTCCCTTGTAATTCCAAAGATGGCAATTTGCCTCCTCCCACTAATATGTATTGTTAATGTATTGGGCCGATTATTAGAATAAATCCTAGTTTTGTACCATTTTTTAAATTGCCATCTCTGTTTAACAACCTCTTACCCTCCCTCAGGATTGCAACTCTATAAGTATCCTAATGTGTTGTAAGACTAGTCAAGTTTTGAAACTCCAAACAAAAAATTGTGTGTTTTTTTTTCTTGTAATGGTATTTTAAGAAAAAAACCTACTCTTACACAGGATGCCTTTGCAAAGCTTCACTTCTAGAAACTGTGATCTTAATCACTTGCTAATTAATGTTTAACCATTTTCATTTTTGTTGGTGAGAAAAAGTGATGTGTTTTGGTTCAACAATTTTATCTCACTTCCTCAGTAAATGAATAAGAGATGAGCAGAGGGGGCAAATGGGCTATCAGGAATGTTTGACTTTTGAGTGAAACACTTGCTAACTATACTTAATAAGACTTTGCAGTTGTATAGCACAGTTTTTGGGGGTTTGGCCTCAAGACACTTCTATGAAGTAAGTATACAAAAGAGTTCTCATTTTACGGGCAAGGAAACATTTGCATAATGGTTATTATGTGTTTTGTATAACTCCTAGCACAATGGGACCCTCCTCTTTAACTGGGGCTCCTAATTGCTACTGTGATACAAAACAAGTGAATTGTCCAAAATCATGCAACAACTTAGAATTAGAGTTTTATCCCTGGTCCCTAATTTTTATATATACATCCATATTCTTTTTTCAGGCTATAATTGAACAGGAGTAACAGTGTCCGCATATAACTATAGTGGTATAATTATATGGTAAATTTTCCTGTGTGGAACATTTCCTGTGTGCCATTTCTCAACTTTCAAAAACGGCTGACCCAATATTTCCCCCACCATGGGGATGGGGGTTCATTCACACCCTTGTAGTCCACATTTACAAAAAAAGCCCTCCACTCCAAAATTCCTGCGTATGGGCCTGTGTCATAACATCTACTGTGTATCTGTCTGAGTGCTAGTCTTGTCATCCACAAAATGGGGAAAATGACATATCAGGGCATCAAGATATCTACCCAAAACTCAGTTGGTTTTTGTGTGTTGGGATTTGGCACTAGCTGAGATTTTCTTCCTTTCAAGTTTGATTCTGAAAGATTTGCACAGGTCTATGGATCCCTTTAAGTTTGCTGACAGATATCACCCCCTGGCCTCCTGACTCAGGCTCTAGCCTTCTCCCACCTTCCACACCACCATGCAGCCACAGAGGCCGAAGGAAAGATAGCAGCACCTCTTAGGGAAGAGCTAATTTCTGGGAGGATCAGAGTCTTCTCTCACCTCCCCATCACAGCCAAGAGCAGCTCTAAGACAAGGAAGTCTGAGACAACCTTACCCCAGCAACCTTAGACCATCATATCACTGATGTTTGAAAGCTGAATTCTGGTTATTGCTCTGTCTATACTCAGTGGTTTTCAAACTTTTTGTACTGGTGACCCCTTTCACACAAGCAAGCCTATTCATTAAAAACTGTATGTGAGAGCACTGCAATTTAATTGGGGATGGGGGGGGGGGGGGGAAGGAGCCATCAGCCCCACAGAGCTCATAGCTCATGCCCCCCATGTTACCACCGTGTGACCTTCTGATTGGTCACAACCCCCAGTTTGAGAACCGCTGGTCGGTTTGGCTACGTCTAAGCTGCAAAGATTTTTCGAAAGAGGATACGCAAATTCCACGGGAATTTGCATATCTTCTTCCAATCGCATTTTCAAAAGAGGATCTTTCAAAAATGAAAGTCGTCTGGAAGCGGGGTTTTTTTGGAAAAAGACCTCTTTTTCGGAAAAACCGCATAAATCTCCTTTTTTTAGGAAGAGAGTTTTTTTCAAGAAAGGGTTTTTTTTCCGAAAAAAACCGTGTCCAGACGACTTTCATTTTTGAAAGATCCTCCTTCAAAAATGTGATCAGAAGAAGATATGGAAATTCCCATGGAATTTGCATATCCTCTTTTGAAAAATCTTTGTAGTTTAGACGTAGCCTTTGTTTCCTCACTCCTCCACTAACATCACACCCTTTGCCATTCAGGGTACGTCTAGACTACATGGCTTCGTCGACAGAGCCATGTAAAATAGTTTAGTCGGCATAGTCAAAGAAGCAGGGATTTAAATAATCCCCGCTTCATTAAAATAAAAATGGCCACCACGCTGTGCCGACGATCAGCTGATCCGGCACAGCATGGCAGTCTAGACGCGGCACTGTCGACAAGGGATGCCTTTGTCGACTGCTCCGCTAAACCTTGTTTCACGAGGCATAAGTGAGCGATTGACAAAGGCTTCCCTTGTCAACCGATCTCTGTCTAGACTGCCATGCTGTGCTGGATCAGCTGATTGTCGGCACAGCGTGGTAGCCATTTTTATTTTAATGAAGTGGGGATTATTTAAATCCCCGCTTCATTGACTATGTTGGGTAAACTACTTTACATGGCTCCGTCGATGGAGCCATGTAGTCTAGACATACCCAGGGTGCTGGCTCCAGAGCATGACAGAACCATGCTCCTCTCTGGTGGCTGCAGTATCTCTTGGGAGTAGGACCCTGCAGATCTGCGGGTCCCAATGTCTATCCATGGATATCCGCATCTGTGGGTAGACATCTGTATCCCTGGAGGGCTCTCTTCATTTGTGTTTATATAGCAAATGGGGCCCAAAGCCTCAATGATTCTGTTGAGCACTGCCACAATACTATTTTTATTAATAATCAATAATATAAGGCTTAGTCAATTACGTACAATTATTGCAAACAATACTTTTATATATCCCCTTCCAAGTCACTTTTCTTAAAATGCTTTCTACGTGGTCCTATATGTTGTTATCGAATTCCTGAGGTTGATGTGGTGGAAATATGTGGCTGGCCAGCTCTTCCTCTCCTAGCTATGGATTTGGTGTTGGGAAAAACCACCTGAAGTTGTCACCAGATCTCTGCACATCTATCTCCAGTTGTTGCTTTAAAAAAACACCAATAATTACCACAATTCTCAATATCTATATTCAAGATCGTGACATACTATATCTCTGACCTCCTTCTGATCTCTAGTCTCTCTGAATCTGATTCAACATGTGGGTGAACATTGATTTCTTCCCCAAGGAAGTAGCTATAATCCTGTTATGGCAGATTTATCATATTGTGTTCACTGCCCTAATAATTTCTCATCTTGAACTTTCCCATATCACTGCTTTTTCCTTCACAGTAAGAGACATATTGAACGAGTCTGTTTCTGAGTAACAGAACATGTTACTTGAGATGTTCTTCCAGATTTTTCTCAGCTGCCGCTATCAATTTATCTAACTTAGATATTCACGGGACTCAAATCACCTATAATGTCTGTACTCCAAGTAGGAATAGAATTGTCCCATTTTGTATCACACACCTGAAATGTATATTTACTGATTTTGCATATAACAATAATAATTTCACAAAGGCACAATGTCAGTTAAAAACCCTGCATGAGCCCTATTGTATTATATACTTTAATACCATTTTCTGCCCTGTGCTAGGAACTGCCAGAGATCATCTCATTGTTTATGTGTAATCCCGTTACTGTTTTCATCTGTTGTCCTCTGTTTCATACTTAGGTTGTAAAATCTCTGTGGCTGAGCCATCATTTGTTTTGTATTTTTAAAGTAGCTAGATCTAGAACAACAGGAGCTTAAGTCCTTGATTTAGGGCACCAAAGGTGCAATACAAATAACAATATGGGCAATGTGTTTTTTTAAAGAGCTCAGAAACCACAAGTGGAACAAAAATTTCAAGAATTCAGCATCCATCTAAGCATCTGAGTTAGGGCCCGATTTCAGAAATTGCTCAATATCCAGGAGCTTCAAGCTCACATTTGTCATCACATTTTCAAGATAGCTTGGCAGATTGGATGCATGTAGGCTGCTGAGCTCTTTTGAAAATCTGGCCCCAAATGTGAATGCAGCCAAACACTTGCAAAATCTCACCCCAGGGACTATATACTCTGTACATTTCACCAGCTAAGTACAAAGACAACAGCAGCACAGGGGCAATTGTAGGCTGACCTTGGAGCTGAAACCACAACACCATGTATTCTTACTGTTAACTAGGGGTCAGATTTTCCAAAGTGCTCAGCTACCTTACTCCTCTACCCTTTAAGTAGATTTGAAAACTCTTACTGATGGGAAAACTCAATGTGATAGGAATCAGAGCAATGTGGAGAGCTGCTGAGATTTCAACCCTGCATACTCAAACTGTTGCTAATTGTGGGATGAGCACTGCACAAAGACATTGCTGCAAATGAAGAAGTACAAATCAAGGAGGAGTAAAAGAGGTATTTGGCAAGGGCAGAGTTAGACCTTCTCCCTACTCCCCTTACAGAACAGATGGCACACACTCTCCCTTGGCCATCCTCCTTCACCTCTGTCTGATGGTGTCTTCTGGGCTAGGTAAAGAATCAATCAATATTCTGACATAGTCATCCAGCATTGGTTAAGCTAGGCAGACAAATGAGCAATAAGCAGATGATATTGATTGTAAATGGCAGACCATACCTTTATTTAACAACTAGAAAATTTACCCACTATTGCTTGGCTCCTTTAGGGCAGGAGTGTGGGAGGTGCAGGAGTCAAGGAAGTGGGTGAGGAGAGGGAGAAGAGGGCAGGGGTTGTAGGTGTGGGGTTGTAGGTATCAGGATTTGAGGGTGTGGGAGGCTTGGGGCATGAGTCTGCGGTCATGAGGGGTGCAGGAGTCAGGGTTGGGGGTGAGGAGGGCCTCAGGTTGGAGATTAGGAGGTATGAGGGGTACAGGAGCCAGTGGGGGGGCATGCTGGCTAAGCAGTGCCCCCCGGCACTTGCCCTGACAGGAACCACACTTGCCTAACAGGCTTCTTGGGACTGGCCACGTGGGGGCTTCACTGGCCAGGCAGCAACTCCCCAAGGGCTAGCTGCAGCAGGAACCTTATTGCTGGGGGGCCAGGTGGAAAGCTTACTCCTGCCCCTTGCTGGCCCAATGGGGTTATAGCCGTCCTGGATCCTTGGCTGCCCCCCTATGGTCATTACACAGTATAACTGTCCCTGCTAGAAGCCACCTCTCTTTCTGTGTTATGAAAACAATTGCATTCCAGACATATCCCATTGTCTTGGCACAACCAAACCCAACCTTACTTTAATTTTTGCTAAAAAGCTGCATACCAAATTTGGTGGTCCTAGCTCTTACAGTTTAGGAGTTCTTGAAGAAACAGATCGATGGACAGACGAACTCACTTGCTCACAGACAAACAAACCCTTTCCAATACATAGTGGATGGTGATGAATGTTATGTGCTCTACCCCTGGCTCTCACATACTAGGCATTTAACTGGGTTTTGTGCAGTGTTCACAATTTCCACCATACAGTCAATAACTTGGGGGCAAACATGCCTCAAAACGTACTTATGACTCCTTTCCATCTTCTTCAGACCCACAGCATAATAATAAAATAACATGAAAGTTATATTAAGAGCAAGGAGAACTGGCCAGAGCAAGAGGCTTTTAAAAAAAAAAGCTCAGGTAAGATTAAATAAAGTTTGAGGGACTTTGTGGAGAAAGGGAAGTACCTCAGGAACCAACTGGCTTGCCCATTCCCCAATATCCAACGAGTGGGAAGATGATGGGTACCCATCATGCGGGGGCAGTCCCCCTTTCCAGACACACATACTCTCTTCTACTCACAGGCACTGCATAGTTCCCTATATTGACTGCTGGGGAGTGTATTTTAGTGGCTGGCAAGTTGCCTTCTCATTCTAGTATCTTTCCGCAACCACAGAGGTCTGAGAAAATATTGTTTTCTGCACCACAAAAAGCTGAACTGAAGTTGTTGAGGCATTCAGATATGGGAAGGGAATTAGGCTATGTCTACTCTAGCATTTTTTTCAGTATAACTTATGTCATTCAACAACAACACCACTATGTCATGAGAGACACTCACCTGACAACCTGGCTACTGCCGCTAATTGGGGATGGTTTAATTATGTTGATGGGAGAACTCTCTTTCCCTGGCACAAGTGGCTACATGGTAAATCTTACAGCAGTGCAACTGCATCTATATAGCTGTGCTGCTCTAAGGTCTCTGATGCAGACATGGCCTTAGTTATCACTGTAATAGTATTGAGTCTCGGGCTGAACTGAATTTGAATTTGTTCTGTATAGAACTAGCTTGTTATTTTACTCTGGTTATATAAATAGCCTAGTTGACTCACAACACTCACAGATCACAGATTGTGCTTGAAAAATAAAGGAGACTAAGAGCATGCTACAACATATAGACTGATTTCATGATAGTGTACTTTAGAGGACAGATCTTCATTTCAAAAGGCCTATTCTATGGTTTGATAATGCTCACTGATGAAGTTTTTCCCCGCCTTTTCCCCAGGATTCAATATTGCAATTATTTCCATCCCTACTCCTTGACATTTCCACCCTAATTAATGTGTCACCTTCCTTAGTGTTCATACCCATCTTGGGCTATGTCCACACTAGCAAGTTATTTTGAAATAATAACTCCCAAAATAACTATTTCAAAATTAGCTTATTCCTCTTCACAAGCAGGAGTTATTATTTTGAAATAAAAAGGCCATTATTTCGAAATAACATATTTGGAGTATGGACCCTCACCTTGTTATTTTGAAACAAGGGGAGTTATTTCAGAATAAGTCCCCAGTGTAGACATGTCTTGGGTGTTTATATCCTGCACCTATTTTCAGGTGGTCATGTTCCCCCCAGTGAAGTTACTATGTATATATTTATATTTGGGGTGTTCCCAGCTTTGTTGGTGTAAATCTGTAGCACTGCAAGCAAGTTCACTAGATTTACACTGATGTAAATGAGATCACAATTTGGCCTTCTGCTAACTCGGTAAAGTAATTCCCCTCCAGACTCCTTATCATCTTCAATGGTCTCTGAACTCCCCCCAATCAATCAACATATTTCTGGAATGTGATATCACACAATTATGCTTTCTCACAAACTATGGTTTCCATCATGGTCCTTTAGACAAGAAAATAAATGTTTTGGTGTTTGATGATGATCAGAATTACAATAATAATTAACAGTGATATCAAAATGCCTACATCTTCCCACCTATATTAATTATCAGTAATTTCCTAAGATGTGATTATATCAAATAGAATGAGACAAACATGGCAATATCTAGGAATATAGGATGCTGCAGAAATCAGAGCAGTGATTCATTAGATGTCACTCTTCCCTTCTTAGTTACTATTGAATCTATGGTCCCAAATCACAATAGAGGACCCTGTTCTGATGCAGTGTTAGCTCTGGTCTACACTAGGCCTTTATTTCAAAATAACCTCCCTTAGGTCGAATTAATAAGCAGAGAATCCACACCACCCAGCCTGTCATTTTGAAATAACGAGCTGCTTATTTTGAAATCTGTACTCCTGCTTTCCTCAGGGAATAATGCTAATTTTGAAATAGCTATTTTGAAATATCAGTAGTGTGGACGCTCCAGTGCTGCTATTTCGAAATAACTACTCCCCAGACTTCCCCATACTGGGGGGACACTATTTCAATTTTGTTATTTTGGGAGATATTGTATCCATTTTAAAAAACAACAAATGGTCTGGTAGCACTTTATAGACTAACAAAACATGTAGATGGTATCATGAGCTTTCGTGGGCAAACTATTAGCAAAATAGTTTGCTAATGTAGACATGCCCTTAGAGACGTGAATCCAGAATCACGTCTTAAGGCAATCTTTTATAATAGCAAGGCTGTTAACCCTGCTGTCTTGATAAATTACTAACTGGGTAACTTTCAGTCCCATCCCCCATCTGTAGTTTTATATATATTTAATTCCTTTCCTTAACAACTGTTTGGCATAGATCTCGTTAAAACAGGTGTTTCATTCCACTCCAGAAATGGTTGCATTTCAGCAGTCAGTTAAAGGCCTGCTATAACATGTCATATGTTTTTAAGCCAGACAGGGATTCTTTGAAGTGTTGCATACATTATAAAATATTATTATTTAATAAACTGCCAGAACAAAGGAAAATAAATTTCTGCCTTAAGTATACCAACAGAAATCTAACAAAAATTACATGCCATAACACACATTCTGTTTAGAGAATCTCTTTGAGGGAATCTTAATGTATTATATAAACTCAGGTGTAGTCTGTGTCTGAGTCATCTTGTATCTCCTCAATTCCCCTGTTCACTCTGCTGTGAAGACACCCTACAGAATCTTCACATTCATTATCTATTGATCTTGTACAGGCCCTTACATTATAGTCTGCTGTGTCTGAGAATCTAATCCAAATGGTTATTACTTTGCAGTGCTGTTGCTGCTTTGGGTGTTCTTAGACTAATCTTTGTAAAACATCTTATGATGCTTGGATAATAAAAATGGGCTTTTTGCTTAGTTACACTGATGTAATTCCAAAGCAACTCAGTAGAAATAAATAGTTACTCTTGATTTACCCCAGTATAAGGGAGAGCAGAATTTGGCCCTTCTCCCCTCTTTTCAATGTCTTTTTATTATATTTTTTCCAATATGCTTGATTTTAAGGTTTTAAACTCTGTCATATAAGCTTCCAAATGTAATGTAATAAAATAGATTATGCCATATAAATGAAAACCCTGGATGCTTCCATTTTCTTATTTTGTTTGTTTTAATGACATTTTATATGCATTTAAACTAATATGAGGGAAGTATTTTATGGGTTTGATTCTTTTTTCGTATCATATCAACTAATATGCACTGATTCCTATGTAGTTACCTTAGAGTAACTGATAGGTGACTCAACCCATGTATGTCTAAGTGAATGTAGTACTCCTGACAGGCACTATATTGGGAGCTTGAAGGGGGAAAATGCACTTTACACAAAGAATAGGTCCACCACAGAAAATGGTACTTAGAATTTTTCCACATTATTTCACCAATGTATTGCGCCTGACTTACAGGGGGCATTGATATTCCTGCTGAGACTACAAACAAAAGGGGCAGCAAGAGTTCACATTGTGTACTGCTTGCTGGTTGGGGGAAAAGGCATAAATACTAATGCAAAACATTTAAAATACATTTATCTGCAACATGGTGCATATAAAGCCACTGAACATTATATTAGAGATCTTTTTAAGGTTATAAAACTACTCTGTGAGTGGACACATGGGTATTTTATGCCTTCCAGAATAAAAATATTTTAAAAGTCAGTATATTACCCAAAATAACTAATATTAGCAAGACATCAATTGAATTTAATCTAGGACTAGCAAACAAGAATGCTAATTAGTGGCAACAATTTACTTCAAAATAGGATTTTCATGATTTGCTGGGTCATGACCTATAATTAAAATGCATTTTGTGTGTTTCTTCCACCAAGATAATTGATATAATGCATAATGCAAGATGCTTTAGGCCATTTCTTTCTAAAATGCAATTAAAATTAAAACATACTCTTGTGAAGAAAGAACATGTTGGACATTTCTGAGCTCAGAGTCTTCAAACCAGTGCCACAATAAAAGAGGAAATGATGTAAGGATAAGCTGACTTATTTTAAAATGTCATTGATAACATTATATTTAATATTTCTGAAAATCCTACATCTGAAAAGAATTAGAATAATATTACAAAATAACAGCCAGTCTATGCTACATGATGATCTATTTACCTGACCTTTGAGAACTTGGAAAACTCACTTGGTGAACAAATTTCCTTGCTTTAGATATTTTTTTTTCAGATTTAAAAAAAAGGACTGCTCCCATAACATTGAAAATATTTTTAAAACAAAACACTCCTACAAATTCTACATTCAGTCGAGGTTATCTTGGGGCTAAGGAGAATTTATGGAGAAAGACTGGAAACTGGAAATGCTTCAGTATGGGTTTCTAGTACCCTATTTTATTAAGAAGCAAGAAGTTCAGGCTAGACTTTAGGTGTCTCATTTTAAATATGCCTACTCTGACTTCAACACTGCTATAAATAAAAGTCCTTTTCTGAGCTGCATCTAAATGGAATCTTGTATATTTGCTAACTGCCATCCCTACCTTTTAGGATTCCATAATGGTTGATCTTCCTAGGTCCCAGATACTAGACCATACCCTTACAGTCCTTACTCAGACAAATCTCCCATGGACTTCAAAGACTATGTTGTTGAAGACAACGTAGATATTTATATTGAATAGTGGGCCAGATCCTGCCAGTGGTGTAGCCAGAAGGGCCCTCACTTTGGGTGGGTGGGCAACAGTCGGAGACTGTAAGTCCCCATGCTTCCAGCCCCACTCCTCGTTCAGGGCACTGGGTGCAGCACAGTCATTCCCTGCACCCGGCTTCCGTGGGTGAGTGGACCTGGATTAAAAATGGGTGGGCTGTGACCCATGCAGTCCCACGCATGGCTATGCCAGTGGATCCTGCAGTCCTGACTCAGATGAAATGCAAGTGTGTGGTTGGTGTTGTACAGAAGTATATAGAGCAGGTGAACCACTGCCCAGATCTAAACTTTCAAATGATTACTTCTTTGAAAGAGTGCAGTGAAAAAACAAACTCCTGTTCAACACTAATATGTTTAAGCAGAAGTCAAACAAGTTTGGGCAAATGTGACTTTTCACAGAGCAATAGGTGAACCAGGCTTAAAGCCAGAACAAATATTCCCTGCAAGACCTTTGTCAACTTCCTTTACAATTACTCCATGGAACTCACAGCTGTAGGGTAGTAGAGATATCAATCGCTTAAGTTGAAAAATAAACAAAACAAACAAAAACTAAACTTGAATAACAATAGCTTCTGATTATGGGAGTGTGGTGTATATGATCAGGAGGGATACCCAGTGAGACCAGCAACATTCTTTCCTTTGATCACACAAGCCACTCATCTGCAGAGCCTTTGTAAAGATATTCCTGACAGGCAATTAAGTATGGACTTGATAAACTAAGAAGATTTATGGGTTTTTGTTGGAGACAGGATTGGGGGAGGGGAGTGAAGGGGGAATGATGCGTCCATCTATTTGGATTGCAGGGAACTCAGGATGGATATATTGTTGCTCACTACACACTCAATTTCCAAACCATGTTATGATTGCAGTACCTTATAATTTCACCTCAGAAAGAACCGCTTTAAAAAAACCCGTGATCTTTACTTTGCCTAGTTATTTTTATTTAAAACCAAAGCTTAATCCCCATCTTGACCATCAGTTTCTGCCAAGAATTCAATTTTTTTAAATGGCATATAACTATTTATGATGTGGCATAGTTCTATACAATATTACCAATACTCTCCTTTTAATAGATTTCACTTAGGAGAAATGAATTCATTATGAAGGGTTTTTATTGCAAAACACTTTTTCAGACATGAATTGAAGACCTTGATAGTTTACTAAGTGGTAAAAATTCCCATAAGCAATATAAAATAACTTGTTTTAACATGTAACCTTCAAATCCACTCTCTGTTGTATTATGCAATAAGGGTGAACTAAATTAATGGTTTTATTTTGATAGAAAGACCTCCCTCCCATTCCACTTTGGCTTTCTTCTTACTTCTAAAGAAGCATAAGCCCCCCTCTGTCAACTTGGAAGCTCTTACTGTCACTGCACAGAAAGAGAACAACTCACAGTGTATGAGGACTGTTGTAAGCCAATAGATTTGGCTGTCAAGCACTGAAAAGTACTGTCACTCAGTGTCAAAGCACTAACAACAAAGCAATTATCACAAAACACATTCATAAGGCCCAAGGTATGTAGATAAGAGAGACTGACAGATCCAGCTAGTTAGAAATATTTGAAGTCTAAAGAGGTGCAATCTTTTCAAAGATTCTCCAAAGTCATCTTATTTTTTTTACTTCAAACTAAGACCAAAAAATGATATTTATTACTCAGGAGTTGGCCAGTGTTTCTGATTGTAGCTGGAACGAGATACTATCCTTATTACAATTAGTCACAATGCAAGGGTTTTTTTAAATAACCCTTCAGCTTTATTGCTGGGGAGATAACCACTTTGAGGATCAGTTAGAATGCAGGCTGCCCCATAGAAGCCATATTGTGGGTTCTTCTATAGAAAGGTTAATTATATAAATGAAAGCATTGAATACGAAGTAAAGTCAAAAGAGCTGAATGCCCATGACTGTGTTGTAGACTGAGCAAACTTTATGATGTCAATTGAGGATAGTCTGAAACTTAAGAATTCTGCAGCATTGTAAGTTGAAAAATAAAGATATTTAGCAGATTAGTGAAAGTTATAAAATGTCACGAGGCATCTCACTCCTAGTACCTGTTGGGCCATGGGACTGAACAGTTCAGAGGTGTTCCAGAGTCACTAAACAGTAAATATAGAGATAGAGTCAGTGCTACAGACAGTTAAACTTCAAATCAGGAAAACACCTCTGGCCAAACCAAACACTTAAGGACAGGCTTAAATCCCACAGACGACCCACACCTTATCTTATGAGCTGCTGAGCACCCCAACTGCCTTGATGTGAAGGGATTTGTCATTACTTAGCACCTCTCAGGATCACACTCTTCTTAGGCTTTGTCTATTCTACTGTGGGCCTTTGTCCTAAATTCTGCAACTTCAGCTATGTGTATAATGTCGCTGGAGTTGATGCACTTAAGTCTGCTTACTGCAGAAATAAAACACAAAAGAGATCTTGCTGAATGACTAGCATTTGCAAAGTTTGGTGGTGCCTCTTAATGAACAATTCTGTAAAAATAAATATTTTTTTCTTGGTGGAATTCTGTTTTCATTGATGGGAAGTACTGGACCATGAAGAGCACAGCTTTTCTGAGGCATGGCTTTGCAAAAGTGGGGCTAAGAGAATAAGTTTTCTACCTAGCACACTACGTTCACCATTCAAATCAGGCTCCTACATTTTCTGAATTTGCTTGTTCTGAGATCCAGGGAGCAATTGTAGAGTTTGGTATAGTAGTGTTGTGTTGCATTCCCATGCATTGTTACCTGCACTGAAGTAGGTATAAGTGTTATCTACTTGTATTGTAGGTGTTTGGTTTGCGTACTCTTAATTTGTATTTTCAGTTCAATTTTTATTTAGTATGATTTCCAAAACAATAAAATCAATCAGGAAGAACTCTGTTTGCAATCAAACATCTGATCTATACAATTAAACTGACTATTCACCTCCCCCCAAAAAAGAAATATGCAATTTACTTTTATATTTTCAACTTAAAAATAACTCAACTACCAGAATTTAACAATCATAGATCACTGACATTCTATATTTTAGTTACAATCTCTTATTTAACACACCTGTCACCAATTAAAGCTTTAGAGCTTTATAAACCCTTTAGGAATCATTGTCACTCCATTTGATTAGGGCTATCAGACCATTCACCATTCTGTTTGTACAATAGTTCTTTTATATCTTTTTGTTTTCTGTTCCATTTCTAACACACAATTGTTATGATCCTAATGTGTATTAATATTATTAAAGATTGCTTTAAGAAATCACTTTAATAATACTCCATACAGGAACAAATCCAGTCTCTCTCATAAGAATAAGGAAGAGTATCAAGTTGGTGAACTGAATTGGTTGAGGGGTAGTAGAAGGAAAAGCAAAGGCCTGGAAGATATAAAAAAATATTAAGCAGTATAGTGGAGCAGCTGTCCCACTCTGGCCAGGAAAGGGTAAAGCAGGCTGGAGGGAGCCTGCACAGAGCCCTCGCCAATCCTGAAAAGGCTCATAGGGAGCCAATCAGAGGGCCGCTTGCTGGGGCAGGCCAGTGTTATAAGGAGCTGCTCAGTAATACAGTGAGCAGTTAGGTCCTGACCAGGAATGGTGCAGGAATAGTTCCTTGGGAGAAGCACTTTAGAGGAAGCAGTGCTGGGCGGGCTCAGAGAAGCAGAAACAGAGAGGTTCCAGCCTGACACCAGCTAGGCTTTGGACTTGATACAAGGGCCAAGAAGGGCTGCGGGGAATTGGCCCAGGAAGCATGAACAGTAAAGGAGGAGCGAAGGGAGCAGGATAAAACTGCCACAACAGGGTCAGGACCTAAACAAGTGGGTGTGGTTGGGTCCCCCTTATGACTCTTGCCTCATTTAGCCACCACAGAGTGTGGCCTTTATAGACTGTGGCTTGCCCCAGAGGTGAGGGGCTTGACTTTGGCTGCAGTTGGCCAGGGTGGTGGGTGTGAGACTCAGGGCTGCTGGTACCTCCAGAAGGGGACAAGAATGGAGTGGTGGGCATTGTCAGAGGGTGGTGTTCTGAAGAGGACACCACGGTTTAGGGAGCAACATGGGGTCTATGGACACATGCTGCAGAGCGGAGCAATGACAGGCAAGATACCAGCGAGAAGGCAGTGCACTTAATGGTTAGAGCTAATTTCCAGTGTGAGCAGCAGGAGGTGCCACTGTAGAGAATTTATCCAATTTACAAGCAGATATCATATCTCTTCTCCACTCCATTTCCTCTTAAACCTCTGCCCTTCCACCTGCTGGCTTGTTAATTACAGTACTTTACTCTCATACTGATATAGGAATTCAAATGTGGAGAAGCCATCATCATTTCAGGAGAGAGAAGGGCTTTTAACTTCAACTCATTCACAAGCATAAAACACAATCCAGAAATGCTTGATTACAATACTTGTGCAGACATTTGTTGAAATCCTTCCCAACCTGGGTATTGCCTAGCTTGGATAGCCTCCCATCAGTTATGTCAGCATCCAAGTTGTTCTTAACAAATGTTTCTGTAAACACTAAGGGTATGTCTACACTGCCACCCTAGTTCGAACTAGGGAGGCTAATGTAGGCATTCGAACTTACAAATGAAGCCGGGATTTAAATATCCGGGCTTCATTTGCATGTTCCAATTGGGCGCCATTTTTAAATCCCCTTAGTTCGAACTACCTGTCCACGGCTACACGTGGCACGGACTAGGTAGTTTGAATTAAAGTTCCTAATTCGAACTACCGTTATTCCTCCTGCAAGAAGGTTTAACGGTAGTTCGAATTAGGAGCTTTAATTCGAACTACCTAGTCTGTGCCGTGTGTAGCCGCCAGCAGATGGTTCGAACTACGGGCATTTAAAAATGGTGCCCTCCCGGGAACATGCAAATGAAGACCGGGATATTTAAATCCCAGGCTTCATTTGCAAGTTCGAATGCCTACATTAGCCACCCTAGTTCGAACTAGGGTGGCAGTGTAGACATACCCTAACTGATTTCAATGCTATTTCTTATTTGGATTTGGTGTGCAAGAAAATGTTGACCTGCATGTTAAAGATTCTTACCAGAGCCTCATGCGGCATTGGATGGCAGTTTAGTAGTTTAAGCAAGATTGTAGAATTATTATACAAACGAAATTCTAAATAAGTTATTTCTGCTGTAGCCATTCACCAGATGTTTGACAATATGAAATTTACCAGAAAAATATACCATAATTCATATTCAATGTGGCTTTTTTCCAGAGAACATATTGTATGCATAGTAAGGTGTAAATGGAAAATTTAAGTCCAATGTTATTAACATTGAGTTTGGGTTGTTTTTATGCTCTTGAGAGAATCCCTTTGTGTCTTAGCTAAAATATTTTAGGCACTCTAGCTTTGCAGGAAAAAAGCATTCCATTTACTTTTCAGGGTCAGATTTATATTTTAGAAGAGTCACTGGGAAAGGTGTGCACATTTTTGAATAAAAACAATTGCTTTGCTTCAGGTTAAATCATTTCAACTGCTGTGAAGCAATTAGAATCAATTTCGCTATTGAGCACAGCTAGCTGCTTAATAAAAGGGTCATGGGGAGACTCACAAAGATGTTCACTTTGCCAAACAGTCAAAGTCTTTCTACCAGCTGTATTAAAAGAATGTAAACATTGGTCAGAGGACTTGCAAGCCTTTATGCTGGAAAAGGCTGAGGGTTTTTTGAACTCTTAGAATATACAGCTGAATAAGGAGCTGTTGCATGGATTTATGTATGTTCTTCCTTTATTATAAACAATTCAGAATGGTTCAAAAGATCCTCACTTGCATGATTATGTCTTTAGGTTCTATTTTACATCTTAAAATAATGCAAATTTGTGGACAATATATCAGCCTCTCTTAGTGAAGTTATAAAAGTATATTTAAAAAACCACAGTATTTTAAAAGCTTATAAACCCATCGTTGTGACAGGCAGCTTCTTGTCAGTTCCTGTGCTAAATACTTAGACGTTCCTGGCTTGTGCTCACTGTAGCTCTATACATTTCTTTACCCCTTCTCACTCCAAGCTACCACCACATCAGATCTCTCACTTTCAGGTAGGCAAAGGACCTACTTCAAGACTTCCCTATACAGGAAACATTCCATTAGGGTGTACTCCTTTTACCATAAGGGAAGAAGAGAATCCTTTTGCTGTCCTTTCTGTTTACAAACAGGATGTCCTGAAAATTGTCCCGGATCAGTCTCTGTTTCTCCTTGTTAGAAAGTC
This sequence comes from Rafetus swinhoei, assembly GCA_019425775.1. Lineage (NCBI taxonomy): Eukaryota > Metazoa > Chordata > Testudines > Trionychidae > Rafetus > Rafetus swinhoei. The sequence continues at coordinate 32,938,668 of CM033428.1, read as the reverse complement.
GGAAATAGGGTTATCTTTCAGCTCCATCTCTGTCTCTCCTAAACAAATAGTCATCTGTCCTGTTTATGTAGTCCAAGGCACGGTGGTCGGGCTATGCACATGTAGCTTCCCTTGACAAGGAAGTGAGAGTATATATGGAACTGATCCCAGGCCCCTCAGATTCCATTTGAAACCTGTAATGGATCTGTATTATGTTCTGCTGGAAGTCCAGTTGCTCCAGGATGTAGTTGCTCTTATGTACACATGTACACATGTACACATTGCTCTGCTGTAAAATCTGACGGATAACTGAAACCAATAGGAAACAATGGAAAAATTCTCAGCTCTTTGTTAGGGATTTCCATGGGGATCTCTTTTAATGTAGAAAAGAAAAGGGGAATTCATCGTAGTGAGAATGTGGGGGTGTAGTTCCAGGACCTACTAAGGACAGATTATAATTCCCCAGCCTTGGGGCAACCAGAGATTATTTCAGCATTTGACTCTGTTAAGACGGAAGACTGTCTTATCTTGACCTCTGGCTGCCTTGGTCAGAGAACAATGGGAGAATTTCCCATACCTCCACACTGTACTTCCACTGCCTGCATGCTGCTCCAGCAGGATGAGGACCAGCCTGGACCATAGGCCCGCATCACCCAGGTCCTGATGCTCCTGCTGCTGCAAATACCCCTCAATCCCCTGGACACTGTGGAATACCGCTTCTGGCAGTGGGAGACCAGTTCCGACTGGTGGGACAGCATCATCCTGCAGCTATGGGATGACCTGCAGTAGCTCCAGAACTTCCGCGTGCGGAAGGCCACCTTCCTGGATTTCTGCAAGTGGCTCACCCCTGCCCTCAGGTGACAGGACACCAGACTGAGACCCACCATCCCCATGCAGAATCTTGCCATGCTGGACAGCTACAACTCCATTGGCATGGGGAAATTGACAGTCGAGGCTGTGCTCATACAAGTAGCGAAGGCCATCAACCATGTGCTGCTACAGAAGGTTGTCACTCTGGACAACGTGGATACCATCGTGGATGGCTTTGCCACCATGGGCTTCCCCAACTGCGGGGGAGGCGGAGGAGGGGAGGCATAGACGGTATGCACATCCCCATCCTGGTCCCCGACCACCGTGCCTTGGACTACATAAACAGGAAGGGATACTCTCTACGGTGCTGCAGGCCCTCATGGATAACAAGTGATGCTTCACGGACATCAATGTTGCCTGGTAAGGGAAGGCGCCAGATACCTGCATCTTCCAGAACTCCTGCCTGTTCCAAAATATGCCCAACTGTACCATCAGAGCCAGGGAGGTGGACATGCCCATCTACATCCTGGGCGACACAGCCTACCTCTTGCTCCCATGCTCGTGAAGCCCACCAAGGAGCAGTTCAACACCAGGCTGAGCAGGTGCCGCATGGTCATTGAATGTGCATTCGGCCATTTAAAGGGAAGGTTCTGGAGTCTCCTCACGAAGTTTCAAGAAAAAGACTTTAAAATTACTGATATTTCAAATCAAGTTGTTGCAAACAGAATAGTTGATATAGCCTTCAAGATTTCCTTCTCACCTCCCAAATAGTAAGTGCCCGACCCTACATACACTTACTACAGGATAAAGAGTTATTTACTGAGGCTCTGGGATCCAAAATAAGTATTTGCAAATTAGAGCCTTCAGAATGATGGAAATAATTCTGATTAGATTAACAAATCACAACGTTTCATGAACTTCTCAAGTTAACACATATCTGAGTTGAGTTTATGATTCTGAATGTTTAGTTAAATAAATTATCCTTTTTGTGTGGAAATGCAACTAGAAGTTCAACTAAAATGTCATGAGAAAGGCCTTAGTATGAGATTTCAAGCACAAATTTGCACAACCCAAAGGTTCAGCTGAGGTTTGAATAATCATCCTCACTTTGCTTACCTTCTAGCTTGACCCTATTGTTTGCAGTTCTGACTATTATTGATGAGTAAAAGAAAGCAAAAAACCCTAATTAATTCACGAGACCAATATAATTTTTTTCTTAAATCTTATATGCAACTCACCATCAGTGCAAACTAAAGTTTCTTCTACAAATTATTTGATGTGAGACTTTTAAAACTCAGTAGAAATTGTATACAACAAACAAAAATCAGTGTAAAGTCATAGTTTTCACTACAAACAATTTAAGTGTTTGAAGTGAAACTCTTATATTTAAAACTTTAGAAATACAATGTGGTCTCTTAAAAGTCATCCATTGCCTGGCTATCCCTGCCTGGTGGAGTCGCATGTCATTCATTTTAACATGCAGATTTCAATGCTGAAGCAGATGGATTTAAAAATCAAATAGTGCCCCCTGGACAAAAGCAGGAAAAGTACCATACATTATACTGTGTGAGAGTAAAACTTATGTAAGTTTATACAGATCATAGGATCACAATAATAAAAAAGGTGGAGTGACCCACATTGCTGTTTGAAAGTTCTTTTCTTTTTAATGTGACCTTCTTGATACAAATATTTAACTGTCCCAATACCTGAACCTCTGAAGGGCTGGGTATGCCCAAAGCCCTCTGAAGGAAAGCTTATGCCTGACCAGGCACATCACAGATTTGTGTTTTGTGTGGAGGTGTCCACTGTAAATTCATATTAACAGGCTTTCCCATTCAAGGTAGCAGAATTAATGAAAATCTAACATTAGCTACATTCACTTATCTCCAAGACAAAGACACAGGTGAATGTTGCAAGGATGTATTTTAATGCTTAATACTACTGTATTTGTAATACTCCATATTAATCTAATGAACACTAGTCTGCCATCCAGTGATAGTCATTATTCTAAAAAAATTAAACAAAAAATTTGTAACAGAAGCAGAATGTGATCACTCATTGAAATACAACAACATCATGACATTCAATTGCCTTGTTCACAGAATTAAAGTAGATATTGTTCCTTTATTGCTGTTTCTAGCCTCCCAGCCTCTTCCCATTTTTAAAATTACAGTATTCTGTAGAAACTTCTCAAAATGTAACTAAACTACAATGTTGTGGCCATAATTTACTAATATTGTGTGTGTTATTTTCATTAATGTGACCATTGTTTATTTGTAAATTATTTTAGTTAACTGTAAATAACCCAATTGTGAGACCTGTTATATCTTATTTGCCACCAGTAATTCTTTAAACATTGCCAAGTTGTCAATGTTATTATTTTTCATTTGCTATTGTTAACATAACAACTCTGTTAGACTGCAGTTCAAAGCATATGCTTAACTCAGTGGTCTCCAACCTTTTTAACCACAAGATCACTTTTTCCAATTTAAATGCAATGTAAGATCCACCTCGAACCCAAATACCCTTGCCCAGCTTCCTTCCCCCTGCTTCTCTGAGGCCCTGCCCCTGCTCCACCCCTTCTCCGAGGTCTCACCGTGCTCACTCCATTCTCCTTCCTCCCCGAATCTCATTCACTTTCACCAGGCTGGGTAGGAGGTTGGAGTGCAGGCTCTGGTGTTGGGCCAAGGGGTTCAGAGTGTGGGAGGGGATGCCCTAAAGGTAGGGCAGCGGGGTGGGTTCTGGAGTGGCTTAGGGAATAGGGCATTTAACTGGGGAGTGCAAAATTGGGGGCTTGAATCCATCCTCCAATTCCACCCACCCTGGGAGCAGCCGGACAGCCAATACAGGCTGCTGCAGGGATGGAACTGGCTCCCCACATTAGGAAAGCAGGATAAAGGACCCTCTGAAGGTAGGTTCTAGAGGGGATTGGGCATTTGCCTGAGGAGTGGAGGGTGCTGGGTTCAAATCCCTCCCACCCACCTTAAGAGTAGCCAGCACAGGCTGCCCCAGCAATGGAGCTGGCTGAGGGATGCCCTGGAGGTGGGGTGGACTAGGGGTGTGCAAGGTGGTGGGCTCAAGTGCTACCCTTGGAGTGGCTGGACAGCTGCCCTGGGCTGTCACCATTCCTGAAAGCAGCAGCATGTACAGCCATGCCTCCATGTGCTGCCCCTCCTCTACAGGCACTGAGCCTACTGGCCACAGTTCTCTGTTATTGATCAATGGGAGCTGCAGGAGTGGTGTCCCTGCTCTGGCTTTCTTAGGGGCTTCAGGAGCACAGTTGCCACAGGGATAATTACTCCAGACATGACAGGTTCAGCATTTTAGAACTCACTACTCAAAGAATTAAAGAATTAAATTTAAGTTTAAGCATAAGAGAGAAATGAAAATTAGGAAATGCACAGTCAAGTCAAAACGAATCCACTTTGCAAGCAGTAAAAGTAGTAACAACCTCTCCCCTCCCCCCCTCCCAATGTACGTGTTGGGTTGGGAGATGAGAGGGAAGGACAGTGTGTGTTTGTGAGAATGACAGACACACACACACACTGTGTTAGAGTGACAGAGATTTGCATTGCCTGGCTCCCTCCATCCCCTTCTCTCTGTGTGGAGATAGGGTACAGAAGTGGGGGAGAGGAGGGACACCCTGACATCAGCGCCCTCCTTTTCCCTCCTACACCCTGCACAACAAACAGGAGGCAGCTCCAAGGCAGAGGGCAGGAGCAGCATGATAGTAGGTGGAGAGGCAACTGAAGTGCCAGCACTTGATAGCTTCGCAGCAAAACAAGTCAGGATCACCTGTCAGAGGCTCCAAGATCTACTGGTAGATCCCAAACTATGGGTTGGTGACCACTGGCTTAACTCCATTTTTATTCAGCAAAGCACATAGGCCATTTCAACACTACACAGAAGATCAATGCTGCCCTGGTCGATCTTCTGGGGTTCAATTTAGTGGGTCTACTGAAGACCTATTAAATCAAACTCAAAGGGTGCCCCCATTGGCACTGATTCTCCTGCTCCTCATGAGGAGTAAAAGAAGCTGATGGGAGCATTTGCTCTCATTGGCCTTCAACTGTGTGGGTGTCGTGGAAACTCAATTTCAGATACATCAAGTCCAGCTACATATTTTATGTAGCTGGAGTTGCGTATCTTAATTCGACCTTTCACTGTAGTGTAGATCAGGCCTTAAGGATTAAACATATGATAAATGCTTTGTGTCTCAGAAGGATATCATCATTGAAAAAACTCACCATTGGATAAAGTATGCATGCATAGCATGTGATAAAGCAATTTGTGGTGTAACTAACAATGGTGTTCTGTTAGTGGTTCTTTTAACAGAAAAATTTAGTTTCTTCATATTTCCTGGCTGCTGTCCAAGAATTAAATATAGCAATCCCTCTCTCTCTCTCCTCTGAGTTCTTCAGCAAGAGCAAAAACATCTATCATAAGTTGTGTTTAAAAGTGTTTTTTAGTCTTTGGTTACATCTTTAGCATACAGTAAACATCACTACATGAGATATGCTGGCCTGAAAAAAAAATAGCACTTATCAGCCCTTTCAGGACCAATAGGCCCAAAATATATGCTGTCTTCATCACTTGGTCTGGTCTTCATTGAGAAGCAGCAGCAGCAGCAGCAGGGTTTTTTTCCCTTTCACTTGCCATGTCGCATTTAGAGATGTTTACCATTTTTATAATCCAACATTTGTGTTGTATCAAAGAGAATAACATTAAAAGACCTTTGTGAATATGGAAAACTGTTTTCCTTTTTTCTCTACTTTTATTTCAAAGATAGAAAAAATACTGAAACACAATCATAATTATAATTAAATCTTCAAGGAGGAAAAGCTTTTAGGCATTTGTCCTTGAGTGGATGACCTAGAGTTTCTCAATGAATTACTCCTAACTTTCAAGCAAGGATGCAAAAAATACCCGTTGGTAGTTAGAGAGTAGATTGTTTTCCTTATCTTTGTGTTGATTCTTATGTGGCCATCTTTCTGATGCTGAATGTCAGAGATTTTCTGACCTCTCACAGCAGCTTCTCACCTGCATTCTTCTGTGAAGGTTCTAATAATGATTTTTCATCACTGGTTGTCTTCCTCTTTCTATTTCTCTGGTTGTTTTTTAATATAATTTCTTGCTAACATGACTTATAAACATGTTTTTGGTGCTCAATTTTGTTATTGAGTTTAATAAACAAAAATGATTAAAGGGCTGGAGCACATGACCTATGAGGAGCGGCTGTGGGATTTGGGCTTGTTTAGTCTGCAGAAGAGAAGAGTGAGGGGGGATTTGATAGCAGCTTTTAACTACCTGAAGATAGGTTCCAAAGAGGATGGAGACAGGCTGTTCTCAGTAGTGACAGATGACAGAATGAGGAGTAATGGTCTCAAGTTGCAGTGGGGGAACTCTAGATTGGATATTAGGAAAAACTATTTTACTAGGAGGGTGGTGAGGCACTCGAATTGGTTACCTAGGGAGGTGGTGGAATCTCCATCCCTCTACATGTTTACGTCCTGCTTGACAAAGCCCTGGCTGGGATGATTTTGTTGGGATTGGTCCTGCTTTTAGTAAGGGTTGGACTTGATGACCTTCTGAGGTCTCTTGCAACCTATAATTCTATAACATTACATACAGATAATATGTGATGATGGAATTTACGGTAATAACATAGAAGATATACATGATTAGTGGTTTATGGAGATTTAACATTAACAGCAATAATGTATCAGAGGGGTAGCCGTGTTAGTCTGAATCTGCATAAGCAACAAGAAGTTCTGTGGCACCTTATAGACTAACAGATTTATTGGGCAAAGACCCACTTTGTCAGATGCATGTAGTGGAAATTCCAGAGGCAATTATCTATACATTAAAAGGAAAATGTAATCCATAAACTTTAAAGCCTATTGGTATTTCAGACTACAGTGAATTTCTCTTCCACACATATGCAATAAGACAGCTCTGATAATGTAAAATTGACAGTACATGTTACATATAGAAAATGGTGTATATGCTATTTTATATTTGTTATTTACAAAGGCAATTAGCCCACACATTAATCAATTCCTGAAAATAGCTACACAGTTGTCATACAATTGTAATATATGGAATACGTTAGTGCTGTCCATGGTACTGAAGCTTTCTTTCTAGGAACGTCCAACAATTCATTCTAGCATATGCTTAATTTGATGTCTTTAGAATTTAAGCATTTATTTAAAAGTTAAGAATATACTTAAGTGTATTGTTGAACTGGAATTGGCTACTGTGTTGATAGTCTTGTAAATACTGAACATTTCTTAGAGAGAGTAGAGAGAATTTAGGGCTCTCCAACATTTTATATACTCTAGTTATAGCATAAATTATAAAACAATTCTGATTTACTTCTTATTGAAATGGTCAGCATTTGGTTTTAGTAAATGTGACTGCCTTTAACACAGCAGTATTTCAAGGTGCATGAGTAAATTGTGCACTAGACCAGCCTCTAAAATACTATTCCATCCCATAGTTGGCTATCTAACACCAAGTAGAATGGCCCATAAGATTAAACTCAGGGAGACACTTTAAAACAGTAACTCCCAATTGGAGAATATGAATTAATCTCAAAAGGTGCTGAATTCCAGAAGAACTAATCATACGACATGTAACATACTGGTAGTTTGCACTATTTGTGCAATATATATTGCAGGTTAAGCACCCCAGTGAAAGGATGGAAAACAAAGCTTTTGTGGTTCAGTACAACAACTAAAACAGGTTTTGTGAAATTCAAAAACTCCTGTGAAATTAAGTAGTTTTATATCTGTATTTATCGCCCATGTCCCATTAGTGTACATTACTGTAGCACTAGAGAACACAATTTGCTGCTGTTATGAAAAACTGTCTGCTTATAATATGTGGAAAGAAGCATTACATTTTAGTTGCATTACCTAGATGCAACAGATGCAAAATTATATTGAAAACTATTTTTATCCTGAAAAATTATGAACTAAGCATTTGATTTAATATCACACACACCTTTTTTAAGGGTAAGAATGATATTTAATATCCAGAGATATACCAACTCATACAACTGGAAGGAACCTTGAAAGGTCATTGAGTCTAGTCCCCTGCCTTCACAGCAAGACCAAGTACCATCACTGACAGATTTGCCCCAGATCTCTAAATGGCCCCCTCAAGGAGTGAACTCACAACCCTGGGTTTAAGCAGGCCAGTGCTCAAACCACTGAGCTCTCCATCCTTGCAGAGCTCAGAGTTATTGAAAGGTTCCTTCATCAAGGGCAAAGTGGAAATTAGCTGCTAATGGGGAAAATGTATTGCTAAAGTAAATATGTCAGAGGGGTAGCCACCTTAGTCTGAATTTGCAAGAAAGTAAAGTAAATATGCACATGCATACATGGGAAAGCACAAAAATATTAGCTGCTTTCCATTGAAATAAATACTTCCATCAACAAAACCAAAACAAAGACATTAAGAGAGACCTGGCTGCAAATATTTGTGTGTGTGTGTGTGTGTGGGGGGGGTATAGTCAAGATACTTATTTTCAAAGGGGTGCTCAGTGACTTCTGTGAAACCAACTCTAACCTCTCAAATCACCAGCATAATCAGCAAGTATATCCCTCATCTAAGAAAAATAATGGGCATAAAGATCAAAATCTTCTATCAGAATCTGTCCCACCATCTTACCATGGGAAACTGAATTTTTTACAGCAGCCAGCATTTTATGTTTCCATCTCATGAACTTCATTAATGCCCTAAGGTACATAACTATAAGGATGTGGCAATGGAACAACTGATTTGTTTAACATTAGCGTGTCTTAAACAAGTTGCTGAATCAGTTCCAAAAATATAAGGAGAATACTGTCATTGTGTATTGTCAGGTGCTAGGTGTCCCTTCACCAAGACTTAATTAGTAATTGAAGCTGGACCAAAAAGCAGGGCTGATCCAAAACGAACAAACAAAAAACTTAAATCAGTAACTGAAGCATCATGTAGTGGTGGATGATGAAAGAGAATATTCTATTATTCTATTTCTATTATGCATTATAATAATGTCATGACATGTCACTAGTTGCATGAACTATACTTCAAGCACCTTAACATGTTCTCTGTTTCATCAGCTGTGTTTTAGAAGACATGGCACAGAATGGCACAGAGCCAATTACTAAGAGCAGTGCACAGAAGTAACTGCCTTGCATGTCAGTCTTGTTCATGGTAATTTGGTACCCATTTATACTAGACGAACCTGTAGTGTCTACAAATTTGAGTAATTGAGAATGACAACTTTCATTAACAAAGTCCAGCACTACTTTTTGTGTTCTAAAGTGCTCTCATTTATTATAACACCCAAATGAAGTCCTTTGGACTGTTCATTATACACACTCTTTCTCACTATGCTCCACCTAAAGCTGCCAAGACTGCGCTGGTGTTTATTCAACCAGTTATGTCCAGTAGATGACACTACAACAGGCAACAAATGCTTCTCTTACATGTTACAATTAAAAAGATTCACTAGGTTCTGATTAAAAGACTATTCAGAATATGCTAATTGTTCAGTATTTGAAGTAGCTACTGTATCCTACCATTTTAATACCCTGAAGGTATTTGCATGTTCTACTTGTAGCACTATATTTAAAATGCTTATTCTATTTACCTTCGCTTATTGCAGTGCCTATTCTCCAATTGTGACAGTGCACACTTTTCCATCTCAGCCATAAATAACAAAAGCAACCATCAAACTTCATACAATCATAGAATCATAGAACCATAGAGCTGGAAGAGACCTCAGAAGGCCATCAAGTCCAGCCCCCTGTTCCAGGCAGGACCAATCCCAACTAAATCAACCCAGCCAGGGCTTTGTCAAGCCGAGACTTAAACACCTCTAGGGATGGAGATTCCACTACTTCCCTAGGTAACCCATTCCAGTGCTTCACTACCCTCCTAGTGAAATAGTTTTCCTAATATCCAACCTGGACCTCTCCACCACAACTTGAGACCATTGCTTCTTGTTCTGCCATCTGTCACTACTGAGAACAGCCTCTCTCCATCCTCTTTGGAACCTCCTTCAGGAAGTTGAAGGCTGCTATCAAATCCCCCCTCACTCTTTGCTTCTGCAGACTAAACAGACCCAACTCCCTCAGCCTCTCCTCATAAGTCATATGCTCCAGCCCCCTAATCATTTTGGTTGCCCAAATGTACAAGCCTCAGTGAGAGGCATTTACATTTATTCTTTCTCAATATCTAGAAATGAAAGATCTCACCAGTCAATACTATTGTCAAACTGAACATAAAATAATGGAACTTCTAATTATTAGTTTTAATCCTTTATTTGCATGTGTATTCATATTGTCATAGTTGGATAATTTCATTTTAATGAATGTTTTCCTTTTGACCAGTTATACCAAAATCAAAGGGACATAATTTTAGAAAAGGAACATGCTGCATCTCTGATACTGTATTTGCCTTGCTGGACAGACCATTGGTTCATTCAATGTAACCATTACTTCACAGTTTCTTTTTCTGAACAAACTACCATCTCTGTTTCTATCCAATTATTCACTGATCAATTTGAATATTAACAATTAAGATTAGATTATTATATTTTCCTCGTGCAACTACATATATTGTTAGTGGTCATGAAATTGTATTACCTCATGTAAAAGTCTAGCTACAGTAATTATATTGACTTCCTGCTATGGTAAATTGACAACTGTTGCCTATATTCTATATACATAAACTATTTCCTACAGAACACAGTCAGATGGCCAAAGGGCAACTTCTTTCCTTTCTAAAATAAACTAGATATAATACTGATGATAGTACAAGTGCATGCACTATATTCATAGATAAAATGTGTGTGGTCACATTTTCTAAAAATAAGGATCTGTCCATGGCATTCTATATTCATTGCTGCTGTCATATTTAGTGAAAATGCCATCCTCATACCAGTGTCATGTTGTCATAAAAAGACTATCAGTTTTGAATAGTTTAGTCTTTATATTGGACTACACTGTCATTGCAGCATTTTAATAGACATTATAGACTGGGTAAGGTACACATTAATGAGAACTGTAATGATGACATAACATCTCCTTTAGCAGGGTGAATACTAGTAAGATAAATACATGCAGGACACACTTTTATACTAGGGGAGAAAAAGTAACTTTTCATATAAGCTTGCTGGGCACTCAGATACAAGAGTGACAGGGAAGACATAAGCACCTGTAATAGTATGATGCTGTTATCTTTAAAGATAATGCAACCCCCTCCATCTCACACATTTATAAATAATGCAGATTACATATAAGTCTCAAATTTTGCACAATCTCCTTTGCCTTAAGAGAAATTAAGCAATTTTCAGGACAAAATAACTTTGGTTTGGAAAATGTGTAGGTGGCCCAACAATGAAACATGTCTCTAACACTAACTGAAGAGCTGCAGCCACAGTTTCATAACACATGGAGGGGAAGATTTTCAAAATTGGTGGGTTGGCCTAGTTCTGCTTTCAGACTCTAAACTCTTTGGAACAGTGGCCATCTTTTTGTTTGCACAGCGGTTATAACAAGAGGGTGAGGTTTCTAGGTTTTATGATAATACACATAAATAAAAGGAAATAAAAGGTGAAACTCCAATTCACTTCAATATGATGTATTTAGACCAGTGTGTGTGGGGGGGGGGAGGAGTTAAAAAAAGCAAACATCATTCTGGGGTGTTTTAACAGGTGTTGTAAGCAAGACATGAGAAGTAATTTTTCTGCTCTACTCTGCACTGATTAGGTCTCAACTGGACGATTGTGTCCATTCTGGGCTCCACATTACAGGAAAGATGACAAATTGGAGAAGGTCCAATGAAGAGCAACAAAAAAAATTAAATGTTTTAAAGGTCTATAAAACATGACCTATGAGGGAAGATTGAAAGAACTGGAATTGTTTAATCTGGAAAAAAGTAGACTGATAGATGATTAGAGCTTTCAAGTATCTAAAAGGTTATTAAGATTCTCCTTAACTCCTGATGCTAGGACAAAAATCAATGGGCTGAAATTGCAGCAGTGGTGGTTTAGACTGGATATTAAGGAAAACTTCCTAATGATCAGGGTGGTTAAAGCACCAGGGGTGGGGAACCTAAGGCCCAGGGTGGTTAAAGCACCAGGGGTGGGGAACCTAAGGCCCAGGGGTTGGATACGACCCTGGGCTTGCCTGGATTTGGCCTCGGAGACTTAGGGCATCCCCCACATTGGGGAGCCCACACTGGCATTCCATCCCCCCACTGCCTCTCCCTAGCCCCCAACTGATTTTTCTGTGGGTCAGCAGCCCTCGACCCACAAAAAGGTTCCCCACTCCGGTCTAAATGGTGCTTGGTCCTGCTGTGAGTGCAGGATACTAGAGTTGATGACCTCTTAGGGTTCCTTCCAATTCTATAATTCTATGATTATATCTAAGAGGGTATAAAATCAGGGAAACATAGGGGACAATAAATGTAGTTATTCATGCAAAGCTACTTGCTTCTTACTTTGGTTTGCTCTGCAATGATCCAGAACCATCCTGAAATACTAATTAATTTGCTGAATATAATGTTCATATAATTATTCAAGAAGATTCATGCTTCTCCCACTCAGAATTGCATAGTGTGTCAATATTTTATTCTGGGGTTTTAAGTTAAATAAAAATGTTCACAGTGTGTATTGTAACTGTCCATGAGGAGTAAACAATTTATATCACTCATACAGGTGAAAATAAAGTTTTGCTTTTTTAAAGATTTAGGGAGAGGGGGTAACCAGGACTGAGAAAACAATACAAAACTGAAACATTTACAGGAACCAGTTATAGATAAGTTATTAAGTTCAGGTAAAACTTACTTTGTATCAGCCTATCAGCTGTTAGAAGCTGCCATGTTAATCAGTTTGAAAAGTTTCAGTCATCTCATAATAACAAACAAAACAAAGGTCTCCCAACATCAAGTTAAAGCCAACATGCGGCCCAAGAGGAAATGTACATTATAAACTTAGAAATATTTGTTATTCAGTCTGACAGTGATTTGTTGAGAATCCAATTAAAGAGCAAAGCTGTTGCAGCCGTCTTGCTTACGCTTACCAATTAAAATTATTTTTGACAATACTACAGTACTATAATCAGTCTAATGGTTTTTATGGAATTTCCATCTTTCTCAGATTGGTTTAAAATAATAATTATAATTCTCATTCTGAAAAAAATATGCAAGGCCCTCATTATATAGTCATGGAGAGCACTCAAAAACTCTCAGACTTGTGATAGCACTATGTAATATCTATAAATAATGGATCTTTAGCATAGCACAGAACCTGCACATAGACAATGAGTATATGTGTTTGTTTTTAAGTTGCGACAAGCAGTGCACAACATATTACATTAATTATGAGGTCCCTACAAAGAACGTGCTAACTAAGTCAAATGTTTCTTGAATATTTCAAACATGCAGGCTACTCAAAGAGCTAAATGTTTTAAATTAAATGCTCAGAAAAATATTCAGCTACAAATATTCTGTTTGAAATTAGCACCCTCAGGTCTCTCTCCATACCTTTCCCTCTTGGCAGGAACCAGCTTACTTACTTTCTTGAAGGCTGCATAGCAATCTACAACCCTTCCCAATCCACTGTATTGTCTTTGAGGCCAACGACTGTCCTTGAATATTTGGGAAATGAATACTAGATGCTTGCTTTTCACCAGGCCATGGAAAAGTCACCTGCTACCTCCCAAATTTCAAAGGGTTTTTTTAGGTGCATGAAGAGGTAGAAAGCTACATCCTGGAGTGCTGGGAACATGGGGGTTCCACAAACTACATTTTCCAGATAATAATAATACTTATTCCGTGACTAATAATCCCTATTCCATAACTCCTGGGCCCCTGTTCTAGGAGGGGCCCCCCCACCATCCTGGTCTTTTGCCAGGCATCTAACTCTTCTTCGCACCCTCACATCAGACTCCTGTTAATGGACTCTCTGCAGTGTTCCATTCCCCAGAGCTCCTTTGCTTGAGTCATTCCCCTGCTGAGGTCCTCCAGAATCACCTTCTTCCCTTGAACCATGCCTGCCCTTGGCTGAGCTAGCTGAAACTTTGTCTTTAGGTATAGGCCAAACTATGAGCCTTCTTCTCATGCTAGGTTCCCCCATTCCAGTCAGACCTGACCCACTGAATCTCTCCAGGTCTTTCTCTTTGCCAACTCTTCCTCCAGCAACTCCCAATCTGTTAGTGGTGGGAGAGAGGCCTCATTCATCTCACTACAAGGTCTCCTCAGTTGCTGCTCAGTTCCTCTCTATCCTAATTGCTGCCTGTGCATCTGGATTTTTAATAGATACCTGGTGTCTTCTATCTGTTTCTATTGGGAGGTGGCTTATTAGTCACATATTAATGGGACCCATTCCTTCCCAAAGAGGCCAGTCAGTCTGTCACGTTCCTTTTCACTCTTCTGTACATTCACTTTACCAAATTATTCCACCCAGTCTGTGACGCGATGCACGGGCCCTGCACTCAGGCTGGGGGGAGAGCCTGTGCTGTAGTGAGAGTGGGTCCCTCCCCTCCAGCACTGCCGCACATGCTCCCGCCATGCGCCAGCCAATTTAAACACTGGCCATGCTGCAGCAAGGGGGGAGGAAGGAGACGGAATGTCGTCAGTGCTGGCAGAAGTGGCGCTGATGTCAGTCTCGGGGAGGGGACACTTCCTGCCCTTGCCCTGACCCCAGATGCCAGGGCTGGAGTGGACTTGCAGCCCCCCATCTCAGAAGGGGGCCAGACCAGCTTCCCTGGTGGCTCAGCCCCCAGGAGACTCAGGGCTACACGTGCTGCCCGGAGGGGCTCGGGGCGTGTACCGGAGCCCTGAGACTCTCCCCCTGCAAGGGGGGAGGTGTTCCCCATCCTGGACCCCTCTGGGACGCATTAATGGAGACTGCCTGATTCAGGTTCTGCAACCCCACCTGAGAGAGTATCCCAGCTGGGTCAAAGGGGAACCCCAGACTTGACCAGGGGTCCTTTCTAGGATTTGGGACCAACGACAGTGCCAGCGAGCATAGATCCACCAGAGTGGGAGACCATCGACATCCCAGGTTGGATCCAATGGATGCAAGCCAAACCGAGGCCCCAGCACGTGCAACACCTGGGACATCTGAACACGAGAAGGAGGGACTAGCCAACAGATGATGAAGGGGAGACTCCAGGCACCTGTAGGAAGTGCAGCACTGGGGGGGAGGGGCCCACTCGCACCACAGTGCAGGCTCTTCCCTAGCCTGAGTGCGGGGCCTGTGCACCCCATCACAGATTGGGTGGGACTCACCCAAGGGTTTGGTGGGTTTCAGGGCTCTTCCCCTACCACCCGGGTAGTGAAGAGCATTCCTACCCTTAGGGCCCTGGTCTGGGACCCGGTGGAGTGGGAGGGCCTGGGTCCCCCTACCGCCCCATGGGGGCAAAAGGGCGCTCGTGCCAGGCCTCAAGGCCTCCAAGGGAGCGACCTGATGGGAAGCCCTACCCCTCTGGTATTGAACGGCCAAACTGTGGACCCTGGTTCTAAGACCACATATGCTGTGATATTGAAGGGCCAAACTATGGATCCCAGTCTTAAGACCGTACCTTTGAGCCCGAGGGAAGACGGGCCGCCTGAGGGGCGTTGCCACCAAATCCCAGGAGTGGCCCACCCCCGCTGGGCAAGAGTAAAATTAGGAGGGACCCCAAGGGGCAGGGACTGCGGAGACCAGGGCCCAGCCTTGTGGCCACCCCTGACATAGTCTCTCAAACAAAAGCCAAACCCTAGCCACTGTGGTGAATGTTTGGTGCAGTAGCTGGTTGTACTGGGAGAGGGTAGTATGATGAAGGGGTGTGTGCAAAAAGGGCAATGAAAGGCTGATATGCCTGCTATTGTGATATGCAGTAGAAAAGACATATGTGATATGCAGTGGAGGGGCACACTAAAGTATTATGTTGATATGATAGGTACACTAAAGTATCAATTTTAATACTACATTATTCAAAACTGATACTTTAAAAGTTTTTAATGCATTTTAATTGACATAGTTTTGACCCCACAGCCCTAGTACTGGATGGCCAGAGTGGTCGCAGCCCCAACTTCACTGTCCTGGGCTCTGGCATCACAAGAGCAGGCTGGAGGAATGGGTCTGCGGGAGTTCAGTGGAGCATGGGCAGAGCCAGGTGAGGCAGTTTGGGAAGACAATACCTTACTTTGCCTACGATAACCATCGTCCATGACAGTCATGCTGGAAGGGCATAACCAGTGGGGTTCCACAGGGATCAGTTTTGGGATCGGTTCTGTTCAATATCTTCATAGACAATTTAGATAATGTCATAGAAAGTATGCTCATAGGGTATGTCTACACTGCTCCCGTTTTACGCAATAAATATGCAAATGAGGCAAAGCGTGGCATATGGCTGTGCCTCATTTGCATAATTAATGAAGCTCCATTTGTGCGCAAGAGGCTTTTGCGCAAAAAGGAACCATCTACACGGCTCCTTTTTGTGCAAAACCCCCCTCTTGCGCAAGAGCCGTTCTTCTGCATTTTTTCAGGAAGAAAGCCTTTTGCGCAAAAACGGGACCTCATTAATTATGCAAATGAGGTGCAGCGATATTCCATGCTTCACCTCATTTGCATATTTTTTGTGCAAAACGGGGGGCAGTGTAGACATAGCCATAACGTTTGCAGATGACAACAAGCTGGGAGTGGTTGCAAGTGCTTTGGAGGATACTATGATAATTCAAAATGATCTGTACAAACTGGAGAAATGGTCCGAGGTAAATAGAATGAAATTCAATAAGGGCAAATGCAAAATACTCCACTAAAGAAGGAACAATGAGTTTCACTCATAAAAAATGGGAAATGACTGTCTAGGAAGGAGTGTTGCAGAGGACTGAACTGCATGACCTCTTGAGGTTCCTTGCAGTTCTTTGATTCTATGTGTCAGCAGTCAAGCATATGAACTTCACCCCGTTTTCCTTTTGAACTTTTTATTAAGGCAATGTTACTATAAAATGTTAGCATACTACATTGCTTCATTTTAGGATAAAATATGCCCCAAAATCTGGATCCTCGTAGAGAAGTTTTTAATGTGCCTTTGTTCCCCCCTCCCAATCACCCAGTAACATTCAGCACACCCTATCAGTCAGGCTTCAGTACACATGGCCCTGCTCCTCGAATCAATCAGGTCTGTGAGTAAAGCATAACCTTTCAGTAATAGTCACCAATAATGTCCTCAAACAATCCAATCTTTTAAAGAAAAATAGCCTATTTTGTGAACTCCATTCTAAATCCACCTCATTATCATGTTTTGGGTTGTTACACAAATTTTAAGAGATATTGGTCAACAATAAAAAATTATGAAGAGACAGTAAACCAAAAACTACCTATAAAACTGAAAAAGTATAAAACTAATCCTGTATGAAATTTAACACTGCTTGTTCACATAATTTGAGAGAAAAAAAATGGGTTTCTCCATTTTAAACTCACTTTGGTAGGCAAATCTGACTATGGACTAGTTGCCAGTTATCTCTTTAATATGGTAGGTTCATACAGACATAGGCTGTCTGCCACAAGCACTTATACAATTTCAGCAAGATTACTCTGGCACATAAAGTTAAGCACAAGCACATCTGTGCTTATGATCAGAGCCTCATACAGTCAAATTTGATAGTTAAGATAATATTTCAAACATTAGTATAGAGGTTAAAGTACAATGCAGTTTGAACTGTACTTTCCAAGTGAAGACAATATTTAACCGTTGAAAAATGGAGCTACAGATCTAATAGAAAAATGTGGCAAGCTAGTGAGAGATGTCTGATAGTACCTTGTCTGGGTAGTAAACCTGTAAACTGTAAGGCAAGTTCATGGAATTAGGGAGAACACATGTGCAAATAAAGAAATTCCCAGCACAGATTTTTATTGTGTGTGAAAAATGTGGTTATGCTTTAGCCTTCTTGAGATCCTGAGCATGAGATTTTTGTTTCTGTACCATATTAAGTACTATATGTTCAGTTGTTTTTAAAGTTATTTAATTACGTGTTGCCTAATTCAAGCTGATGATATACTCCTAAATAACAAGACCACCGGAATATTTTACTTAAACAAGAGAATATTTACTTACATATTTGGGTCTGTGCTGTGAATCATAGTGAAAAGTTAATGTGGTGATATGGGAAATAAGTTATAAGTTTTGACAAACTGAACAAGCTCTAGGGTGCTCATCAGCTATGGAGTTCATTTCAAATCTCAGTTATAAGAACAGGATTTGAAACTCACTCCTTGCTGTAACGTTATTGGAGTATATTAACAGTTCAGGGAGATGAAATTTTTGAACGTTAAGTTAATACTACACTATTTAAAAATGAAGTGGTAATAGGAAACATCCTTGTGCTAATGCTGGTTTTCCAATGTTTGAAGCATGACTTTATCAACTACCATGCACCTAGTGGTCACCTAGATGGTGGCCTGTGAACAGGAGGTCTGATAGAATTGCTGGGCCCCTGAGCAAGGAGTATGGGAGGCGTCTTTGCACTCCTGGAATGAGGGGCCACCCCACCAGCCCTCAATGCCATTGGGAGTGTACCACATCAGCAGCACTTTCAAAGCTCCGGCTGCCAGCTCTGCCAAGGTCTCTTGAATTCTTTCAGGAAGGGAAAATTCTGAGGTAGAATCCTATTAGCGAGAGACATACAAGTTGGATGAGAGAATATCTTTTATTGGACCAACTTGGATTAGTAAAACAAGCTTTAGAGCTTAAATGGAGCTCTTCTTCAGTTCTGAGAAAGGTACTCAGAGTATCTCATTAGATAGTACTCTGGCATTGATGTAATCCTTTTA
Source organism: Rafetus swinhoei (assembly GCA_019425775.1). Classification (NCBI taxonomy): domain Eukaryota; kingdom Metazoa; phylum Chordata; order Testudines; family Trionychidae; genus Rafetus; species Rafetus swinhoei. Next base: position 32,920,061 of record CM033428.1, on the reverse strand, counting down.
TTGTGAAGGACTTCAGAGTGTTTTATATAAGATGTGATCAATGTGTTATGGACGCAGCATTCATTGAGAATGCACAATTACAGAATTTATATCTAGACACAGTGAACTGTGTAGAGGTATGCAGATGAAAATCCATGGTATACTTTTGGTCCTATACAACTGGGGCTCCTAAGAGCATAGTGGTGTCAAGCAGACACACAGGGAGAGGGATAGCTCAGTGGTTTGAGCATTGGCCTGCTAAACTCACCTAGGGTTGTGAGTTCAATCCTTGAGGGGGGCCCATTTAGGGATCTGGGACAAATCTATCAGGGATGGTACTTAGTTCAGCTGCAAGGGCAGGGGACTGGACTCAATAACCTCTCAAGGTCCCTTCCTGTTCTATGACATAGTATATCCTCTATACGTTATATTTTAGAGCCCAAAACTGACTAGCCTGTCCATGAAGTCACACAATGGTGAAGGAAAGAGGTTAAGTTTGGAGCCTGATCTCCCACCTCACATCTGGCCCACCAAAAATCAACTGCTGCACTTCCCTAGGGAGCTTCCCAGCTATTTGGCTTTGAGCATATTGTCTTTGCTCTACTCCCAGTCTCTGCCATTGTAGAGTGTAACAGTTATCCCTCCCATCCTATCTGCCCCACATGATGCGCACATAAGGTTAGTGTAGGATGGAGTGCCATGTTTTACAATGAATTCCCCAGCTGCTGCTGGTTTGAGTCAGACTGGAACAGTAATCATATTAGCATGATTTAAAATAAGAAATTAAATATACACTGTAAGATTTTCTTAGAACATGGGGATGCTTAGGACAAGTGTATCTATTTATTTTACTTAGCTCATAAGTAAATCAAGGGAAGCTATTTCTATCTTGATGAGCAGTAACAAAGAACAAAAAAGCTCTCTTCTGACATTTCAGCCAGAAGTACCAACTCTCTTCTGCGAGGAAAACAGGCAGCAAACAGGACAACAGCCAATGTGCTCCTTGTTTATATTCTATTGGATTTAACTGACTGGAAACACCACAACAGACAGAGCCCTCTCCTGTTTTCCGTAAAAGGGTATTCCCTACATAAGTGTGTTCCTGAATCTCTCCATTAAGTAACTTCTTCATGTCAGTGATCAGAAATTTCTACCACTAAATTAGGAGAAGAAACAGCCCTGCAACAGACATCAGCTTAATGAAGAATCTTCCTTCTCTTTGTAGTTTCTCTTCTCCCATAAAGCCTCCTTTCTCTTCACTGAAGTAGTGTGAAACTGTCTCAGGGCTCATATTTATCCCGCATTAAGCAGGCTATAGATATCTTATATCTCTGATCTTATGTTCTGTGATTTATTAAGAACTCAGCTTCAGAGCATGGGGATGTTAATGAATCTAATGCTAGGTAAATCCACTAAACCGAAATTATCAATCCTGAGAATTGGATTCCTTGTCTCTAAGAGCTAGAACATAGATAATGGCAGTTCAACACTTCATATATGTTCTCCCTACCACTGTATTTCAACTAACCTACAAATCCTGCCAACAGGCTGCATTCCTGATCAACTCTGGACATAAGTAACTCTATTGTATTGGGTTGAGTTCTGTTAGAATTTTTGTCTGAATTTTTTGAAAATCTGAAGTTTTTCACTGAACCATAGACAAAATTATAAGCTTCTTTGAATTTGTCCCAAGGGGACATAGCAATGTTTTGACAGAGAAATACATACTTTGTTCTTTGGGTATCAGAATACTCTCTTTTCATTGACAGAAATGAGCCATAATACATATATAGAAATTGACAAACTTATCTTATGTTAATCACTACGAGTTTCAGTAGTGATGAAAAAGTTCTCAAATACTGGTTCTATTTTTAGGGGATTAAACTGGGAGAGGGGATATCTAGTTTCTATTCCCAGCTCTTTCATTGGCCTGCAAGATGACCTTGAGTGAGTCACTTCACCTGTGCCACAATATCTTCATCTGCAAAATGGAGATAATGGACCACTTGGAGAGCTACTGATTAAAAGTGCTAAATCACAATGCGGTGCTACTTTTACCCTGCATACCTATCTGGGGAACAAATAATAACTGATAACTTTTAAATCACAAGTGGGTGTTCTTCTAAAAGTTCTTCTCTAGAAATTCTTTTGGGAAAATGTTATGGCCTATTTTATACTGAAGGTCAGACTAGATTAGGGGTCTCAAACTCCTGGCTTGTGGAACATCCTCGGCTGGAGCAATTGTGCAATCCAGCCTGGGAGCCCCGGAGGGCTGGGGCAGGGACTGTCCATTCCCATTCTCCAAGCCCACCCCTTCCCACCACTGCCCTGCCCTGTACCCCACAAGCAGCCTGTCCCCTGACGTGGCTTGCCGGGATTACCGCGGGGGCTGGTGTGGGACAGCAGCAGTGTCTAGACCCCCGCTGCATGCTCCATAGTGACATGAGCTGTGAGGAAGTGGATTGAGTGAGCCCATCAAGTATGCTCTGCTTCCCCCTGGGGCTCCTGTCACTGAAGAGAGTGTGTATGGGGGATGATTACTGCTGCCATGCTGTGCCAGCCTCTCCCATCCTGGTAACTCCTGAAGCTGCATCCTCGGGGGACAGGGTGCCAAGTGAGAGAGTGTGAGGTGGTGGCGGGAAGGGACAGGGCTTGGGGAATGGGAACGGACACACTCCCCCTCTCCCACAACAGCCTGCCTGATTCCCAGGCCGGATTGCACAACTGCTTCAGCTGGGGACAGCCCATGGGCCAGGAGCTTGAGACCCTTGGACTAGATGATCACAATGGTCTTTTCTGGCCTAGGAATTTATGAGTCCACTTGGTTTATATTTTGTGATATGATTCATTTCCTCAAGAACTAGACTGAGTTTGTGACTTTCTGACACAACTAGGGATGGATGGAGAGAGTCAGGAAAACAAGAATTCATTTTGCATTCTCCATCTTCAGCCATTTTGACAACAAAACTCAAACCAGATTTTTAAAGCATGTTGAATTTTGCTTCTGGGGCTGAAGCAGGACCATGAGAAGCAGCAGCTCTTCTGGCTAGGATCAGAATATGCAATGGTAGATGTCTAATAGAAAATTCTTTGCAGAGTGATGCATCTATCTGAATCAACTAGAACCCCAGAGCTACAGAAACTTTCTTAATTTCATCTAGGAATTAGACTGAAAGCTTCCATACCCCATTACCATCCAACAAGCCCTTAATACCCATCCTTGGACAATTTAAAGATTCTATTTCTTATTGATATAAGACAGAGAAAACATTCTCTTCTTTTGAAAATGAAATTATCAGAAGGGAAATACACAGCTAGATATATTACAATGTGGTGATTAATTTTACATTATTAGATACCTGACGGATAAAAAGAAAAGGCAGGTCACTTGAGTTTCATGCAAAAATATACAATAAAAGAATAGTTAAATAATTTACAAATTTCTAGATGTCTTAAACAAGGAAATATTTCACAAACTAGTAATATTAAGGTTCCTCCCCCCCCCCCCCATTATCTTCTTTTGGCAAATGATTTTAACATTCACTTTTCTCCTGATAGATCTTCTTGCTTGTACTATTCATTTCAGAGGCATAACTTGTTTTCTTTGCTAAGATTTCATTTCCTCCCATCTCAGAACTTGATGAAATCTATTTCTTAGTTCCTCATCTTCCAGTGAAAGCTGACAACAAGTACCAGACAAAATGTAGCTGTCTTATATGAAGTAATTCATTTCTGTCAAAGATTAAACATTTTTTTCTTTGACACTAGATGACTGATATTGTTCTGTGAGACCCAAAAAAGGGGAAAAAATTAACCACTTAATTTCTAAAAGTTTAAGGAAATGCATTTCTCCTTAAAATATAGTAGTTGGGTTAAAGAGCTGATCAGGAGCAGAAAATATTGCAGAATGTTTCCACTGACTTCAAGAGATATTTGGGCTCTTTGCTAATACTAGACTTAAGCCTTGTAATCACATGTTTTGTGTCTGACCAGATTGGGCTAATATGACATATTTAAATAATGACTTCCTGCTGACCACAGAAAGCTGATCTTGAAAAAAATTCTTCCCTATGATGCACTTTACAACTTTTATCTGTACTCTGCCTTTGTGCCTGCTTCTGAATTTATTCCATACTTGATGGAAAGGGGCTCATAAAATTGAACTTGGCTTCAGGTTTACTTGGTCTCTTTCATTTTAGGCCATCTTCCTTCTGTTTTTTTTTACTGTTACCATGGACTATATTGCCCAATGAATAACTTTGCACTTTAAAAATGCAAGATCATTCTTTTAGTACTGTTGTAAAATGTGGCTTTCCACAGTGATATTTTCCTTAGTTTAAACTTCCCTTTGCCCTACACAGTTTGAAATCCCACTGCTTTAAGAGATGACAGGCAAAGGTGTAGATTTTTAAATAACTGCCCCCAAAGAATGATTTCCTTTAGAAGGGAGTGTTAAGAGAAATTTTCCAAATGGTTCTTTGATAATCCAGGGAATGGAAAGTCTAGGTCTGCAATGTGCAAACAGATGGGCAAAACCTTCCTTAAGAAATCAACTCTTTGGGTTCTTATGAGGCAATTTCCCGAGTATATATCTTGCTCAGATGAATGTACATAGGTCTTCTAATTAAATACCTTGCAAATTACCAATGAGTGTGGCAGGATCAGACCTCAGACTATGAAGATCCTGTGATGTGTCCAGGGAGCTGATTGGTCTTCTGCTGGTGGTCTTGTGAGTGGCATCTAAGAGTCTCATTGTGAATCTAGACTGAAACATTGATGCTGGACGAAGGAATTCTGGGAGTGCTGCCAGGCTCCTGGGATTGAAATGGTTTCCATTATACACAGGCTTTACTCTTTGGTTCCATGGCTCCCTGCACCCCTAACATACAAATTGTTCCTGCCCTCTGCCTGATTTTGGAGGGGCTGAAACTATTCAGTAAGGGTGTGTCTACAAAGCAGTTATTTCGGAATAACGCCCATTATTCCAAAATAAATATGCGAGCATCTACACAGTAATTCCATTATTTCAAAATAAATTTGAAATAACGGAAGGCTTATTCTGACTTCTGTAAACCTCATTCTACAAAGAATAATGCCTATTCCGAAATAGCTATTTCGAAATAAGGTATGTGTAGATGCTCCACTTCTGCTATTTCACAATAGCCCCTCACCATGGCCACTCAATGTTATTGCTCCTGGGGCTAATCGAGATAGCATGTCTACATTAGGGAAGCCTGCCTCAGACTAATTTTGCAGCTTCCCTGCAGAGTAGACGTGTTATTTCAAAATAAGCTATTTCAGAATAACTATTCTGGAATAGCTTACTCCAAAATAACTGTGCAGTGTAGACATAGCCTAAATGTGCATTGAATTAAAAATAATTTTGGTCAGCTCAGAATTGCATTTTTCAGCAATAATTTATTCATAAAAAAAAATCATGTGGCTCTAGACCTAGTATTATATAAGTAAATGTTGCCCCTTCTATATACATGTATAACACAAACCTTGAGCCCAACCTTATTCACATTCATATTAATGATAACATTTCTATTCACTTCATCAAGAGCTGGAGGCCCATTCTGAGCCATTTTGAACCATCACATTTCCAAAGAGATTCAGTAAGAAATGGATACAGAATATCAATTACTTTCCATGGAGCTACTTTTAGCGTTTGATCAAAAGATCCTAGAAGTTGGGATAAGAGTTTTTCTTATTGCTCAACTCCAAAGTAAACAAACATTCCTAACAGAAGTACCTTTCCCCCCACCCACCTTGAATTCAGTCCATTACAGTCCAATATTCTCAACATTTTACTGCATCAAGGTCCAGACATGCATATGTTTAAATGACTCTGAAACATCAACAGAACTGAATTGGATACCTAGGGTTTTTAAATCTACTATTTTGTAAAGTTTATTAAAGGACTTATAATAAATTGAATTCTTTGAAAGGAAATAGCAGTTAAAAATGTAAGATTTACATATTAGTATAAAGGTTTGTGGGTTTCTTTCATTTTTGTTTAAAAGCAAGCTTTATTTTATTCCAGTGTACACCTCCCACTTCTCTTCCTCCTCCTCCACTTGCAGTCCCTCCACAGGTGTTAATCCCAGTGAAAGCCAGCAGTCCCATCCCTGTGGGGTACTGAAAGGAATTGTTTTACATTGTTACCAGGAAGATTTGTGACATTAATTATTTTTGCAATTATTTGCTACAAATAAGCTCTGATTTTATTCTATAATCACAGTTATAGTTGCTGATCAATTATTTGATGCCACTTCAAAACAACTCAACATATCCAAGTTTGGAGCTCATGAAACACAACGTTTTATAAGTGCTCTAAGGTTTGGTTTCTGGTAGGAATACTTCAAAAAAAGCCATAAGCTTTCCCTTAGGGCTCACATCTCCTTGCAATTTTTCCATAACAATTTAATTAGCAAAGTTATCAAGGGAATACTTTGTAATATTACAATATTTCAGCTACTTTTCAGTTTCCTACCAGCAAAGCCTCCCCCTCTAGGCCTCAAAACTAGATCGTAAACTATTGAGAAATACAATGGATTATCTCCATAGGGAGCTGGGTATAGTTGTAGTAATTTTAAAGTTTGCAAAGTGCAGGAAGCACTTCTACACACAGGTCATTCAAATTATTCACATCTTAAGATCTGATTGAAAGAGACTCGAAATGACAGGCATGGAGTTGCCTAGCTGGGGGAGGGACACTTCTCCCTCAGGGACAGCAGCAACTCCCTGCTCAGGGCAGAGCAGCTTGTCTCTGTCAGCCTGTAGGGAGGAGACACTGGTCACTCACATTCACAACACAAAAAAGTAAACTTACTTAGGTTAATTTTCTACCTTTCAAATATGGTGGTTGAAAGCTTTCCATTGAAAGTGTTATTCTATTGAAAACTGGTTTTTAACTAAATGATTTTTTTAGGCAGAAAATGTCTAGATTGTAAAAAAGTAGACTTTTAAAAACAAAACCAAATTTAATATGAAAAAGTTCAATGGAAATTATATATATTTTTCTTTTCCATGGATTTTCTGCAGGATTTTTTTCCCCTCTAAACTCTAATTTTAAGGTTTAAAAATGGGAAATTCTGCAATATTTACAATGTTTTCTGTTAAAATTTTTTAAAATGTCACCCTACCCCAACACTATTATACTGTTTTTTCAGAACAGAGTTAGGTTCAGGCTAGCTATGCTGGTTTTGTTTAGGTATGATATTCTGATTCAGACATATTTTGCAGATGAAAGTAATATTTACAGTCCCACTTACTTACTATATAGTGTCCGTTTATATTATTCCTGAATAATTTTTCCTTGAGATGTACATCTAGTACCATAAAAAAGGCTTTTAAAGATAATCTAGATTCTATTCCATAAACTATGAAGACAGCACCAAATAGATTGGTTATCTAATTTAACTGTAGTTACTGTATACGATGCTGAGTTTTTCTGCCATTTCTCCTTGTGAGTTACGTAGCCTGCCATCTCTCTAAGTTATTAGAGAAATAGACTAGAAATGATCATTTCCTAAAAGCAGCTACCTTCTCTGGGTTCTGCAAGAAAAACTATTCCAGTCCTGATTATATGTTGAAGTTATGTACAGTCTGACAACAAGAGAAGCAAAAAAATTTAACCTTGTCTGTGGTGGGGTTTTTTTTTTTAAAGAACATGAAGGAAAACTCAACATGAACAGACCTGTAATGTTAGCCAACCTGCCAATCAAGGACTAATCCTCTAAACATCTCTACTATCAGGAGACAGATACCTGGAAGCTGGTATGTGGGAGATAAAGAGAAAAGTTGGACAGAAACCAGAAAATGTTCAAAAGGAAAACTAGATGCATATGTCCAGCTACTGTTCTCCCCCCAAAATCTAAAATGAATGATACAGAAGGGTTCTGACTCGGGAGATTTAAAAGAAAATCCTGCTTTGTTATTAGTTACTTGTTTCAAGACACAGTACTTCATCATCACTCAAGACAAGAAAAACATAGCATTATGTAAGGCGGTCATTACAACACTCGTTAATTTGAAATAGCAGTGTTTACTATCTCTGGAATTCACAGTAAAAGTATATTTTGAAGAGTATGCGCAATTTTAAACCCTGCTCTTTTAATATCACATCTGAGTATAGATGGAACTATAGCAGAGAAAGACAGATACAGAAACCTGCCATATAAATTATTCCTAATGAATTTCTTTTGAACATTAGTTAAGTACTTGGTTTCATACACTGAAAAGAAAATAAGGACAAATACATGTTTACATAGTTCTACTATTTATATATATACACATTATAGAATTAGCAACAGAAAAAATAACAGTTTATTCAACAAATTACACCTCTTTTCTCGAAATAGACATCGGGTTTTTTTCCCCTGAAATTTGTTAGCTGAGATTTCTGCCAGTAAGTCTTGATCTGTGGCATAATCACCAACAGTTCATGGGAATAATTTGATATTCAAATATGAGTTGTTTTGACTGGAAACATAGACTCCATGGTATGTTTGTGTTCCTTGACTGGGTGAGTAAAGCTTAGGATCAGGTTTCTAGTGTGAATACTTGCTTCTATGAATATTCTTGCAATTTGCACTTAGAATTGGCTGTTTCACCAAATATTCCTGCCAGTAAAGTAATTTGCTAAAATATTGCTAGAAAGCAAATATAGAAAGTGTGTGAACACCATTGAAGATAATTCACTGACAAATCAAATGAATATTCACAGGGTTTGTGTGTGTGTGTGTGTGTGTGTGTATGTATACTGTTAACTCAGCTTTAACTGTCACAGCATAAAATAGCTGCAATTCACCAAGACTTGAAGTGTGAGCTATAAGAAAAAGAGGGCTTCCCCACATCCCAAATACAACTTCAGTATTACCAACTGAATGTGTTCAAAAATCAAGTTTCAACTGGCAAAATTAAAATACTGGCTTAAAAACCATGAGATGTTTAAAAATCATAAATCTGAATCTTTTTTTACCTTTTGATGTTTGAGTCTGTAGGCTTCATATTTTCCCATTCCTTTCTGCAGCCAAGATTACTTTTTAAAGAAAAGCTGAGATTCTTATATTCACTTGATTAAAACAATCACAACAACAAACCATCAAGTATCATGAAGCTTATGATACAAACAACATGAGAATTGGTAAATGTCACACTCTAAGCCTTCAGCTGTGTAACAGAACCCAGGTGGGTGCATATTTGCCAAGGCACAGGGATTTGCTACACAGGCTAGTCTGCCCAACCAGGACCTAAATTAATATTAGTTTAAACCCAGATCTCATATTGGGTTTCTGCCTTTAATTTAACAAGTGTAGATAAGATGATGTAAGAAACTTTCTGTTTATTTATTTTAATTACATTCATTTAGAAAACAAACACACCAAGTAATGTCTTTGCCATACAAGAGGAAGAAGTATATCAGAGCAGAATGAAATTATGCCCTCCACCCCCCCACCCTGTATACACACACAATGAGAGATCCAGACACAAAGAAAAGAGAAATAAAATGTAAAGATAGTAACTAACTAACCAAGAGTCTCTCATATTTGGAAGGGGGATCCTGGCTAGATCCCACGTCCATTGGAGGGTCCTGATAAGGAAAAAGGCTCACAATAGGAAAGAGATTGACAACAGCTAAGCTAAGATGAACAAACAATTTTATCCACACAAAGGTGCCTTCAAGAAGGAGAAAGAAGCTAGGTTTATTTCTACATGCATGACAGCACCAGGGATCACTCCAGTTCAAAGCATCCAGACCAGGCACAATGAATAGACAGAACCATCAGTTCCCCACAAGTGACCTCGCACTTCACTCAGAGATGATTTCAATAAGAGCAAATACCTATGGTAAATAAGCAGATTCTACTCTTTCCTCCCTTCCCCAGGCAATACACACACACACACATACACACACAGTCACAGAGAGTTGCACTCTATGGGTACGTCTAGATTACACCTCTCTGTCGACACAGAGATGTAGATTAGGCACATCGAAATTGCTAATGAAGCAGGGATTTAAATATCCCACGCTTCATTAGCATAAATATAGCAGCCGCCACTTTTTTTCAAAATGGAACTTTTTCAAAAAACGGCAGTCTAGACAGGGATCTTTTGAAAAATAACCCCTTTTTCGAAAGATCCTGTAAACCTCATTTTTGAGGAATACAGGATCTTTCAGAAAAGGCTTTATTTTTCAAAAGATCCCCATCCAGACTGTCTTTTTTTAGAAAAAGTTCCATTTAAAAAAAAAAAAAAAGCGGTGGCCATGTTTATGCTAATGAAGCACGGGATATTTAAATCCCTGCTTCATTAGCAATTTCAACGTGCCTAATCTATATCTCTCTGTCGACAGAGAGGTGTAGTCTAGACACAGCCTATGAGTGTCGCTTTATAAACTTTGTTATTTTCTTTAGTTGCTTGGGGCAGTGAATTTCTTTTTAAACTTTTCTCTATGTCTATATAGCATTGAGTACAGCAGGACGTCATTACCAATTGGGGAGAACAGGACAAGTTGGGGTTTTGGGTTTGAATAATAATAGATGATATTTTGTACATTCCATACAGTTCTGGTTTGGATTTTAATAAACTTCTTCCAACAATAATATTTGCACAGGTACTGTGATGTTTAAAGGATCCACATTTAATCTTGATTTGAGGTTTGACCTCTTTGGTCCAAGTCCCAGAGATGGCTCTGCTGGCATGGAACTCAGCCTCTTCTTGCAGGATCAAGGTGTTGCTCTCACAGGTCTTTCTCCAATGGAACAATATCTAATGTATTCTGAAGCTGATGGAGCTTTATACAATAAGGTAAGAACCTCACCTGCACAAAATGCTTTTGTTAGGTATGCTAATGTTGTTATAAACAGTAAATGTAATAAATGTGGCCGGAACCCCCAAGGACAAAGATTTGTATTACTATGGATATAATTTTTAGGTTGTTATTCTAGTACAGTGGTGGGGGGGGGGGGTTGTTTTGCTTTTGGTGGACAGTGGTGTCTGGAATGAGAAAAAAAATGCCTATTTAAATGCATTTCCAATGCTAACAGGATCTTGAGCTGATTTGCTGGGAAATATGGTTTATTATAATACATAACACAGTTGTAGACATTGAATTATGTTAGAATGAAAAAAAAAACCCTCATCATCCCCATCTGTTTAAAATTCTGCCAACAATTTGGAAATAAAACTAGGAAAGAGTTTCATTTAAAAACATAACAGATACACTGAGTTAAGTCGTGAACTATCAAGCTGATGATAAAGAGGGTAATATATCAAAATATAAGGTGGCACAACCTTGCAAAACACATTTATGAGAAGCTAAAAAGCAGGGGGGAAATCATGTAAATGTGATTATTCCTAATTAGATCTGAATATCAAAATCAAATTATACAATGAGTATTTTGTTCATATCCCAAGAGAAACCCAGCACAGATCATTTATTCATTCACATCTTTTTATTTTCCTTTCTTCTTTTTTTCCTCCTGAATAATCCCCAACCCAATCCTAAATCTCCTGAGGCACCTTCCTATGAATAGGGCACCCTGCAGGCAGGAACATGCTTGGAATAGCCACCAGCTCCTATCAGACTGCTGCCTTGACAACCTTTTGCTATGGACATGTGCAGGGGGAATGATGCCTGTATAGCCCCAGAACTGCTTTTTGCTCCTTGGAGTAATGATCTAAACATCAAGAGAGCTTCTCTCCGGCCCCCAAATAAGACAAAATAATGCAGTCATCAGGATTAACATCTGAAAACATAGAGTTACGCTGCTGATTCTGCAGGATGCTAAACGCCAACTCCCACAGGGTGAATAAAAATTTAGGGAGTTCAGCATCATGCAGAAAATGTTCAGCATCTCTCAAGACTAGTCCTTGTGTCAGCAAATTAAGCCTTTGAGCATTAAAGGTGAGCGAGACACAGTATTATGAGAACCCATTTTTTCCTGTTCGACACAAGTTCAGCTTCATTCATCTTTTAATAATAGAATGTAGTTCTGTAGTATCCAGAATCACCTCTGCCTTAGACTTTGTGTATTTGTCTATCATTGTTGGCAATGCATGCATATTTCCAGTGAAGGAGTATTTTACAGTCACTTTGCCGAGGTGCGAGAGAGTAGAGAATCAGACTGCAGGTGCCGTGCCATTAATCAAGCAGAAGCTACTGTGCCTCTTGCTTTTTTCCCTCCCTGTTAAACAAGGGAAAAACTTCAAATCTAAAGATTACATTAAAAAGGAATTCTACAGAAAACAATGTTCAGTACGGCAAGAACACATTGCCAATCATCCACAGAAGCAACGTGGTATCACTGATCACATCTACAGAAAACATTGAGAGCATCAGGTCTAATGTGCAAGGACAGAGTTCTGCTGCACCTTGAAGCCTAGAAGCCTCCAACTCAACATGAGCAGACAGCAACCAGATCAGACTGAATTTATTTAATAAATTGCAGGTGGAATTTAGAACCTGACCCAAGAACCACTGAAGTCAATGGGAGCCTTGCCATTGATATTAGTGGATTTTCATGTCAGATCTATAAAGAGGGCTAGGTATAGGTAATGTGTTTTCAGCAAAGTTATTGAAGTTTGTGGTGTCATATAAACAGAAAAATTACTCTAATATATTGCTACTGATATAGCACCACTATTGCACTGCTGCAATACATTTTATACAAAATATTCCTTGAAAGGTATAATTGGAAATTATAGTGTTGAAGAACACTATCCTATTTATAAGTGTGTGCCATCATTGTATATGAAGTTATGAATCTTTGCTGTGGGTTTGTATCTCAAATATATTGTGTTCCCAGGTAACATACCCAAGACACATTTACATCAAGACCAGCTGCTAGTTTGATGGGCCATTAAAAGGAGAATCAACTCTTCCAGCAGGCACCTTCCGAGGTTGCCTCAGAGAGCATATGAAGGCACAGTGACTCAGCCATCGAACATGTGATCCCTGGCTCCATGTTTGAGAGAGTAACGGTCCGTGCACATGGGCTGAAGATGTAAACTAGAGACAGTAACATTACCTTTTGTTGATCCACACCTCTAAACAGTGATTTCTAACGAAGAACAGCTTTAAACCAAGAGCTGAGCTTCCCCCCTCCCGATCTTTTAGAAGTAACAGCAGAGGTGAAAGTAAGCTGGTGAGCCATAGAGCAGTGCACTGGTAAGAGTGTGGCCAGCTGCGGGTGGAGATCTGATCCAGATGCCTTAACCCTGTCCTTTCCCCGCCACCCAAAGCTCAGGCCAGAAACAAAACCCCAGCGTGCTGGACTGGCAGCCAGGACCCCAGTGCACAGTGCTGCCACGAGAGTTCCAAATGAACAGGACTGGCAGCTGGTACCCTGGCATGCAAGGGTGGCTGGAGAAGCCCCAGGCACCCTTAGCTCCATTCCTGTGCCTATGACCACTATTCCCACAGCTCCCATTTGGCTGGAAACCAGAGCAGCACAGAGAAAGGTCTCCAACCAGGACTGCCCCAGCCCTGAGCCTCTACACTACACACACCCATCCAGCCCCCTGCCTTGACTCCTGCACCCCCAGAAAACCACCAACCCCTTGCGCTCCACCCCACACTTAAATTTCTTACCGGTACTGTCGTATGGCCCCCCTACCAGACCCTTGCACCGAGGATGGGGGGGGGCGGAGGTGTGATTTGACTGTATTTGTAAGAAATGTATGTTACTTTCACACCAAGGTAACAGATTTAATGCAAACTAGCAGGTTAACATCACACATCAGTGATATTATCCTGATCTACAATTCCTGAAATCACCTGCCACGTATATGATTCGCTTTAACCATTTCTCTTTTTTTTTATATTAATAAGTCTTCAGTTGTAAGTTTACTAAAGAATTGGCTATCAGCATAGTTTTGGGGTGAAAGCTGAAGCTCCAGGGCTGTGTGTCTGGTTCTTTGGAACTGGACGAACTGCTAGATGTGATTTATTGTTTTAATAATCATTTATCACAGAAGGTTTGTCTGGATGGCTCATGAGGCACTGGAGGGGACTGTCTCTGCCTTCATACTAACTAGTATGGAATTTTGGAAGCCATTTGTTACTGGCTTGCTGAAACCTTATGATATAAGGTTGGGGTACATGCCATGTTTCTGACAGTTTGATCTGAGATAGGTGCTCTCAGCTGGGTCCCAAAACAGGAAGTGTGATAGTGCTCTGTTCAAGTAACAAATGCAGCTACCAGAAAGGGAGGGCAGGCTTAAGCCCATGTGGAAACTTTATCTCTAAACAATGATTTCCACTTGGGTGTATGCAATTCACAAGGGAATAAAGGAACGTTCTACAACTGCCCATTCAAACTGAGTGAATAATGAAACAATATCAATAGAATTTTTTGGAAAAAGTATTGTTAAACTCATCTATTATGTTGCAGTATTAGAGAAATATTATCTGAGGAGCACCAGCTTATATGGATGAGGTACAGAGAAAAAAAGGATAAAATGAGTTTAGGAGCAGCAACACTTATCTTTTGCATATATCAGATAAGTGGACTATTATTAATCCAAAGTATAAATGAATTGTTATAAAGTTGTGCTCACCCAATGGATGAATTGTGTTGTTTAGCTAGTTGTGAAGTAGTTTACATATAAAACACCAACTATATCACTCAGTTTCCAGTGATTTATTATCCAAATTTCTATCAGCAGCTAACAAAAATAAAACCTTTTTTCACATTATTTTATAAAAGTCATCTCCTTCACGTACAAAAGCTGTTAGCATCTAAAGGGGAGGAGAGGGAAAGAGATGGAGGGGGCCTTTCAGGATGGAATGGTAGCTCTGGAAACATTTTATGGCAAAGGAAACAAGAGGAGTCAGATAAAGTTCCTTCTTCATCAATCTCTACCTCCAGCTGCTGTGTAATCTATATGAACAGGGACAGGACAGACTGTCTCATGGTATGTACTAGGTTACTCAAGGAAAAACAAAAACTTTTGGTAGATGGTTTTGCCTTAACCTCTGTAATGCAGAGTGTTTTTTTTTAAATCCACATTTTCTTGGCACATGCAACTGCCACACATTAAGGCCCCTAACTTAAGTTGAGGACACTCAACACCCACAAGGAAACACTCATAGGATTAGGGCTAATGTGAGAATTGCCACTATTATTTATGGTGCTGCAGTAGCACAAACAGAATAATAGGAACTTTCCAAACACAGCCTGTGCCCCAGAAAGTATACAACTGAAAAAAGCCTCAGTGTGTGACGGTTACACATGGCTGCACTGTGAGTTCCTTAAAAGCAGATCTTGAGGCTTTGTGGTCCTTTCTGTTTCTGCTGAATGCTATTCTCTGCTAGGCTGACCAGGGCACTAACAGATCATGCAACATGAACCAGGTCATCTTTGCTCTGAACTTATGGAACAACAGTGAGAAATAACTGAAAGAGATATTCTACATAATGAAATACATTAAAATACCACTCTCAGAATATTGTTTCAGACTAAATAAAAGGCATTTAGGATAAAAGGAATTAATTAAATCATGCACATGATGGGAATGGATTCACAGAAGTGTCTGAATTATAATTGTAATTTAAAAGTACAATAGCTCCTAAGAATTTACTAGAAACTTTCCAAAAATAGATGAAGATGTCTAAAGACATACAGACAGAAGCTGGGTGGGGTAGCATGTTATGATGTATAAACAACTCAATCAGGATAACAACAGCTCTTTTCTTGTTAAATTAACTACACTCAGTCATTTTTCCTGCCCTACCTCCACAATTCATCTCCTTCTTATCTTTCTCTCATGTCCATTCCTAGCTTCAGTTCCTTACACCCCTTCCATGCTAAGAGCTGTTCTGTCTTAGACATAAATACAAATTTCTTTGCCTTGTGCTTGGAACTCAAACCATTATTATCATATTAAAAATACATAACTTTTAATGCCTTAAGTAAATTTCTGGGATTTCACTGTCTTCATTTTATACATAGAATGGAAAGATGTGGACAAACAGGAGAGAGTCCAGAGATAAGCAAATGATAAAAAAAAGTAGTACGAAGAAAAGTGAAAAACCCTGCACATGCTGATTTTGGAGGAAAACAGACACAGGCTACGGCTACACTGTAGCCTTCTTCCGAAAAAGCTTATGCAAATGAAGCGGTGTGTGGAATATCATCACACTTCATTTGCATAATTAATTAGTAGCCGTTTTTGCACAAGAGGTTTTTGTGCAAAAAGGAGCCATCTACACAGCTCCTTTTTGCGCAAAAGCCTCTTGCGCAAAAGCGGCTGCTAATTAATTATGCAAATGAAGTGCAGCAATATTCCATGCCACGCTTCAATTCCATAAGCTTTTCTGGAAGAAGGCTACAGTGTAGCCATAGCCAAAGGGGAGATTTGATAGCAGTCTTGAAATATGTTAACAGCTGTTATAAAGAGGATGGGGAACAATCAATTATTCTACACAACTACTCAATACTGGATAAGATATAATGGACTTAATTTGTATCAAGCGAGATTTTACATTATATATTACAAAAAATATTTCTAACTATTAGAGCAGTTAAGTTCTGGAAGACGTCTCCAAGGGAGAAGGTGGAAGCCCCATCACTGGAGGATTTTAAGAACATGTTGGGCAAACACTTGTCAGGGGTGATCTAATTATTCTTGGTCCTGGATCCACATTGGGGACTGGTTTGATGATCTCTCAAGGTCCTTTCCACCCTATATTTCTGTGATCTTATGGTTTAAAAATTAAAAATACGAATTCATTTTCAAAACCCAAAATGAAATGTTAAACTTTTAAGTTCTGACATTTCTAATGTTGTTTCTGTTTGCACCTTGCCACTCCTTCACACACACACCCCTGTCTGGATCTCATGTAATCTTAGCATAATATTCTGTCCAGTAGGGACCAACAGGCCATTAGCTTGTCAAAATCAGTGCTGATGGAACAGTTTTTAGGGTGGTGGTTCCCCCCCCCCCAAGTTACCCTGTTCACACCCCTCTCCTGCCCTGGCTGGGTCCACACCTGAGGATGGCTGCAGTGCTCCAGGCATTGGGCCAATTGTCCGGGCTCTGGGGCCTGCAGTAGAGTGGCCAGGCCCCACTGGCACTGGCGGCTGGAACCCTGGGCAGCAGTGGAATCCCCCGAGCATGGGCTGGTAATGAAACCCTGGCATGGGGCATAAAATCTGGGGGTGCAGCAATGCCTCCACAGGCCCCCTTCCTGTGCCTATGTTCAGAATTATGCACATGCTTAACTTTTTGCACTGTAAATAGTCTCAATGAATACAAAAGTTCATATGGGCTCACACATCTGTAAATGTACAGAATCAGAAGCAAAAATAAGTAACCTCAGAGGCTTAATAAGCAGAGCCCTGCAAACCCACAAATATCTACTTTATGTCTGCATCACAAATGTGGATATCCATGGATCACTTTGTGGATGTGGATGCAGATACAAATTTTGTATTCATGCACTGCTCTATTAATAACAAGGAGGAATGTGACCTCAAAGTGAATTTTTCCTGAGTAAAGACTTCAGGATTTGGCCCTGTATATTTCATTAATAATAATAATAATATTAAGTAAATCAAGCTGCTCATACCATTTTGAATTTCAATGAAAGAAAAGAGGTCAACATTTTGGCAAAATTTTTCACCCATTTTTGACCATATTAGTAGTAGTAATGTTCTAATTACTATACATCCATTTTGTGACATCAGAAATCACTCAAAGAGTATGCCATCACAAATTCAAGATGATTTTCCTGGTTTTACAATCCCACATATTTTTTCTCTTTTTTATATTTGTCCACTACTTCAGAAAGATGTGTGTACAGCTATGATAAAAACACACAAAGATGATAGGTAGGATTTCTAATGGATCAGTTAATCCTGTAATAGCCATATCTATATATGCTAATTGCAGATATTCATACACTAATCACCAGCACATGTACATGTACCCAACTGAAGCTGTAGGCCATAAAAGTGCAAAGATGTCTATTTCAAACATAATGTACAATTTTTTTAAAAAAATTTTTGTACTACTAGCAAATCAATAATATGTCATGTTTAATATGATGTTGCCTTTTTTACATGATCTACTGGGAATTTTTTCAGAAAATATCTATCAATATAAAGGAGGAATTTGGTCTTAGATTTAGTTTGGCAGACTTGATGTTCTTCTGTTTATCCCCTTTAATAACAATGCAGAAATACAGGACAAGCATTGGTGCTGCAGCATGGGAAAAAAACACATAAGCTGTGTGTATGTTAGACATATTTTAATATTTTTTTTATTCACAGTAACTGACAACAAATGTTATTGATGGTGGAAATATAGAAGAAGTTTCCATGGGAAATCAGTGTGCTTCTCCCTTTCCCCACTCCATGTTTCTGAAGCATTAATTTAATATTACTACTTAAAGCGCATTTAAAGAATTACAGCTCCTCATGGCAGACTGAATCGCTTTCTTGGAAAATGTTTTCAGAGCTGGAGCCAGGTACAATTCTTATGTATGTACAGATATATGTATGTATGTATTTCTACTCTCCGGCTACATCTACACTGCACGATTATTTCAGAATAAACTATTCCAGAAGAAATACTCCAAAATAGCACATCTACACTAGAGGGAAGCCTGGATAATAGTCGGAGGCAGGCTCCCCTAATGTGGATATGCTACCTTGATTTAGAGCCCCAGGAAGCACTGGGGAGTAATTACTTTGAATGGCCTGGGGGAGGAGCTATTCTGAAATAGCAGCAGTGGAGCATCCTCAGTACTGCTATTCCGAAATAGCTATTTCAGAAGAGGCATTATTCCTCATTGAATGAGGTTTACAAATGACGGTATAAGCCACCTGTTATTTCGAAATTATTCCAAAATAATGCTGCTATGTAGACATACCCTCAAAGGTGGAGTAATACTTAGTCTCTGGAAATTTCTTTGCTATAAAAAATTTATCAACATCAGATTATTTTTATAACTATCAGAAAAGAATAGCATAGCCAATCAGAGAAGGCTATTTCAGCAGCAGAAAATAACTGGCTGCTCATAACTGTATTATTTTTAGGGGCAATACCCTTTCCTTAGGCCATATTGGGCATCCCTTGGAATTGCTACAAAAACATTTTATTGCATGTTACTTATTATTCTTTTTGGAAGCTTGTTCTTGGCATTTTTTGTTTGTTTGTTTTACAGTTCTCTTGCAAACCTTTCAAGGTTCCATCTCTCCCTCCCACAACCATTATGTTAAAAAGAAATTATGTAAACTGGGATTTCTCACTATATAAAAAAAAAAACCTTACTGCAGACACACACAGAGGATGTAACAAATGCTGGTTTCAAGTTGCTGATGAATCTGGCAGTTTTAAGCTTATTCCAAATAAAAGAAGACTAAAAATAAATAAAAATAAGAAGCAATAAAAGCTTCCCAATTCATTGTTTAAAAAATGAATAAGTTTTACCCCCAAGAACCATACTTGGCACACATTTACAGTTGATAATCTGTGACGGCAGCGTGCTTATTCTGGATAATTCTCTATGGAACAGTAGATATTGATGCTGTTTGCAAGGGGCAAAAATCATCTGTCACTTGAAATACTCATTTGGGAAACAACGTAAACTAATAAAACCCTGAAATGTAGTGATCTGAAACACAAATGTTTTCTTTCCCTTAAATTACAGAATTCAGTATGTGTAAAGGTCTGAAAAGCCCAGAAAGCCAGTCTGATGGATAGCACAGCCAGTAGCGTTCTTGTGTTATACAATAGGCAAGGTTCTGTGATGATGAATTCAGCTTATGCTATGCTTAAGGTGGCAATTGTGAAAAACTTTTGCTATTACCTCACAGTAACTTGAAGTAAATCCGTGTAAATTCTATTACTTACAATGCATCATCCCATTTCAATAACTGCAAACCAGACTTGGCTTTGTTCCTGACTGGATGTCTGTGCATACGAAAAATGATGAAAAATGGCAGTTCCATCACATATATACTCAGCATTCAGACCTGGTAACCCTGAGATATAAATATTCAAGAACCCAGGAATTAAAAAACATTTTGTTACAGGAATTTAATGAATGATCAAATATAAAGAATCTGAATGAAAAAAAAAGAAATACAAAAGGCAAAACTCATTGGTTCCTCTAAAATATTAGTGCAAATGTATTGGAGCTGAAAATAAATGGAAAGCAATAGTTACACTAGACATAAATTTCACATTATATGCATTTACTGATAATATACTTACTATCTTATGTGGGCTAAGGAGAGATGCATATTTCTAAGCACACACAAATGTGTATATATACTTACATATTCACACATATACATATATGAATATGTGTACACAGATAGAGAGAGAGAGAGGGAGAGGGAGAGGGAGAGCCAGAGCCAGAGCCAGATCCAGAGCCAAAATGAAAAGAAATTCATGCCTTAAGTTTCCTTAGTTAAATTACAGACAGTCTTGGGTTCAAACTAATGATTTCTTCCCCTGCCATGCTCACATTTATGTCTTTTTAACTTTACAGGCTTTAAAACTTAAAAAGCATGAATGATAGGATGAAAATAAATTTGTATTCTATATTACAATAAATGTGAATATCAAAAGATTCTTCCACAGTTGTGTGACTGCTGGCATCTGTAAAGACTTAGAGAACCCTGGAATATAAAAAAGCCAAAACACAGATTTTTTTTTCAATCAACTCTAGCAACACAAAACAAAAAAAGACCATATAGGAACAGCAAGCAGGTCTTGGGTGGGTTGACAGCTAAAGCCTATTTCCTTAATTGCAACAGACATTTCTGGCATCACTTGAGAAAGATGTTGATATCAAAGACTGACAGATTCATTCCTACCCTTTAAACTCTAGTTGCTTGCATTCTGCCTACAGTATAAAAGTATGTAGATGAAGAAAAAAATGAAAGAAAGGTGTCCTTACTGAGAGCTGATTTTACTGAGTTATCCATTTAGGCTGAGGTTAGACAGAAGAAGGTAAAAGTGCTAGAGCTAAATGAGTAGGTGATTTTCAGACTGATGGCCAAAAATGAAAAATCCAAAAATAAAACTGCTTTGGGTTAACCTGAAACAACAATTATTCATTATTTTTCTCTAGGAAATGAAAACCCTGTTTGCTTGTTTGCTTTTTAGTTTAGGTTGGACTGTTTCATTTGATCTGAACTTTAGTGTTTTGTTAGTTTTCAGGTCTCCCCCCCATTTTGTAAATATAGCTACATTGCTAAATGAAACATCACTTTGAATACAAAAAATCAAAATTAGACTTTTTTGGGGAATTTTGGAATTTCTCCTGTTTAATTCACCTAAATGTACTTATAGTTATGTTTCACTGAAATATGCATTTTTCAGTGAATAAACTATTTGCTAAAACCTTCTCCCTACTCTAAAAAGAACATCAATCATACTCCTGGGACCAACAGTTCAATGAGCGAAATGGTGACATCACATGTCAAACATAATTTGATCAGAAAATTGATAAAAGTTGCAAAAATGGCACTCATTCGCCATACACCAAACACTTTCCTATCACCAACTTTTGTAAATCATTGACTTTTCTGCCCACTGAGCATGTCATTTACATTCATATTACATCTTGCCCCCAAGTATACAGTAGATGAAAGTCACACTACTGTACCCCTTATATATTTTCTGATGAATTTACAATGAACTTTTACCCCAATTATGTCATCAATAAAATTGGCCCAGGGTTTTCCTTAGAATTATATTTGCTTACATCAAATGTAGATTTTGTTCAAGATAGCATATATTGTGAATTTGTGTATCTGTTTTTTCCATCTAATCAGGCAATCCTTAGAACCCCTAATCTCTCATTTCCTTCTATAGAAGGAGGTTGTGCTGAGCCACTTACGAATTAAAGGTGCCTTCTAAATGGCACCAAATACATATTACATAAATTGGATTTACAAGGTTATCACCTTTGAACATTTTAATATAAATACATATAAATACATACTGGTACAAATCTAACATTTTGCAAGCCAACCATCCAGCAAAAAACAGCATAACAGTTGACTCCCATAATGTAACTGTCGTTAGACAAAATACTATCCAGAGGATGTGAAACTATCCAGAAGATGAGAAACAATTAAATTCTATGCCCATCCTATTATCCTGGCACAACTAAACCCTGACTGTGCTTTAAGTTATGATAGGAGGAAACTGCATACCAAATTTGGTGGTCTCTTATCATTTATGAGGAGTTCTTGAACAAATGGATTCACAGACAGACAGACACACATTTCTAAAATATATAGTGAGAGAATATCAAGACTTATATTTTACACAAGAAATAAATATCACTGTAGTCTCCCACTACGCCTTTTTTTTTTTAAACTCAACAGAGGTTGGCATAGCCAGAAAAAGCTTTTTCGCTTTTTACCCATTTGAGGGCTCTGCCCCATTAGAACTACTTATGTTTGCTTCTTCATTTTATTTATTTGCTTACTTTAAATGTGCTGATTGTAAAAAAAAAAAATATTTCTGGAAAATGGAACACAGCACAAACATATGTACACACATGCAAACACATTTTTTTTTTGGAAGAAAACAAATACCTGAAAATTAGAGATGGAATCACCCCACACAGATCTTAACTTTCTCATAAGTAATGGGTTTGGGGCCTATCCTGTCTGTATTAAAACAAATTATGCTTCTGAATCAACAGGTCTCTGGTTCATAAAATACATGTTTAGTTTTAAATATATACACTATGCATATGTCATGTATTATATGAAAGTAGCACAATTGCTAAAATGTAAAGGTAATGTCAATTGAAAGAGACAGTTTTGATCAGAATCATTTTTGGACAGTTTACTTTCTGGATATAGCATACTTTGTTATTCATAACTTTCTAATGCCTGTTAATCGGTATCTGGAAGGTAGAGAAGTAACCAACTTATTGTGTTTGGCCCCTAATATTAGATATCACAGTAATTTAATGGCTCAGCTGCAGAGAATGCACCTTGCCAAACTTTTATTTAACCATCATCTCACTTTCCTGTTTATTAAAGAACTAATACAGATGCCTTATGTCAAATCCTAACCTTTGTTTCATGGGTGCACTTAGCTTAGAGAACAGACACTAAGGAATATTTTTCTCCCAATAGCACCTGTACAGACGCAAAGCAGGATATCTACACTGATACCTGCTCAGATGCTTAAAACAACTCTCACGGAGGAAAGCAGCAGCAGCAGTCTATGTTCCTACCCTGTCCCCAAACATCCCTGGCCACCCTTAAATCTAGTTTAAGAGGGCAGCTGGAAATTCCCATGGGTTAAGTGGATGCCACATGGCAAAGGGCTGGCATAGTCTTAAGATAGCTAACCGTGCTAGTGCTCTGTCCCTCTCATTCATGACCCCAGCTTAGGCATCATGACCAGAGCACATTGCACCGCATCTGACTCACACTGGCCCTGGAGTATCCGGAGTTACAGTGTTCTAATGCAAGGACTCAGGAGAGCACAAATGTGACAAACACAAAACACCTTTTCTCTTCCATCCCACCAAGTCTTTTGTGGAGCATCGGATCAGAGCCAGTTTGGCCCATTCTGATTAAATAAATCCATCCCTCAAACATATTAACAACTTCAAGGCCAAAAAGGTGAACAGGCATAGCTTGTTAGAAATCATTCCGCTCTTAAGGAATATAAACACCAGGAATTTTTATTTTATTTTGAGCCCATTTCATTTGGGGGGAAAAAGTAACATCACACCAGAAAGAGATTATTCTTTGTATAAAATCTTTAAGATTGTTCCTTATATTTTCATTTTATATTCGGTTTATGAGGACCCGGTAGGAATCTAAATCCTGAATCAGCTTTTATGAAACTGGCTACATCAAACTAAGCTGCTCTCAGTGGGCAGATTATTTGAAGCTGGTTCTGCCAGAAGAGAGACAACTCTTGTTAGAAATACTTGCATTTTAGCCAACTGTTCTTTGCCCCTCTGACAATCACTAAGTTGTAAAATCTTTAAACCTTCACACTGATCTCAGAAGGGAAAAGCCATCAGGAATATTGTTTGTGTATTTTTGTTAAAGTCCAGTATTTTATACAATCTGCGTCTCCTGAAGCAGCACGGACTGTGTAAAACAAAGGAACACTGGATTAAGCAAACTGCTGTCCCATCTTGCACGATACCCTGCCTTGAGCATTAGCTAATATCTAAGATTTGAATGTTGAAATATACATTTGGAGGCAGGAATTTCTTTTTGACCCACAGCTAGATATCAGCTTAGGACATGAACTATAAGATTTGATTACCCCCCAACTTTACTTAAAAAAAAAAATGTTTTCTTATCTTTCATAGCTACAGCTATCATCAGTGGTCATGCAATGATCCAATCCATTTTAAAAAAACATTCACAGCATTGGCTTGATTCTTATCTAACTCTGTATTTTATTTAAATGTAGGTTCACTACTTTAACAAAAAAGTTACTCTCAAATCATATCTTTGTGAGTTCAAAATCAATTCCTATGTGTCTTGAAATACTTGAAATCCAATCAAAAAGCAAGCTCTTTTTTCTTCCCTTATAAAACACTATCCAGCATGGTCATAGCTTTATAGCAACAAGATTTTTCAGTCTGGAAGAGTTTTATTTTACATTAAGGAGAGAAACAAAGCAAGAGGGGAAAAAAGTAAAGGGATAACTTTGTGCCTGTACTCTGTAACAGCAGCCACCTTGAACTAAACATGATTCTTGATTATGGAAGGCTTTAGAAAATGAAAATGGGCAGACCTATCAGAAATATAAAGGTATAGTAAAAAAGAAAGAATGTTATCACAGAATAAAGTAATAATGAAAATTCCCTTTGGGGCTATAGAATGGGAAGATTCGTAAGCCAATACCATGCTTTATTACCTCAATGGATAGAAAATTTAGTTTGCATTCAACATCTCTGAATTGTATTTATTTGAGTATTCCTGACCATCACCAGAGCACCAAGATTGGTGGTTGGGGCTCTCTGACTACCTCATATGCTTGTCACACTAATGGGATGGAATAAACCCTAAAGAATATCAACGCTCTCAGACTTCCCATTATGTTATACACAAACCAGGATAACTCGCATATGTGGACAGCAACTGGGAAGGCTAAAATTGCTTTTTGTTTTGGTTTGTTTTTTAAATAATTAGTCCAGGGAGGGTATGGAGCAGTGTGTTTCAGTGTTATCCAAGTTTTACTGCATGGCATTTTTATGGCACAAATACAATGATCTTTTTAATGTTTTTATATCAAGTTAATCCACACTGTATTGTTTATGTAACTAGAGTAAACAATATTTTTACTCCCTGTAGAGAAGAGAAACTTGGCTTGTAATCATACCACTACAACACTGAACTACTGACTGCATAATTCTAGTAGGTTTATCCTTTTCTTTTTCTCTTTTCTTTCTCTTTTTACTAAGTGAAAAAGTATAGCAACTGAAACTTAAAAGCCAAATTCATCTCTAGTGTAACTATACAGACTGTAATAGAGTTTGACTCTGGAAGAATTTGGCCCTTCTTTTCCCCAAATAAAAAAAATTATCAGTCCACATTACTATCTCTCTTCTGCCTGGGTACGTCTACACTAGCCCCCTAGTTCAAACTAGGGAGGCTAATGAGGGTGACTGAAATTGCTAATGAAGCATGGGATTTAAATATCCCGCGCTTGATTAGCATATTCCCGGCCGGTCACCATTTTGGAAACTGACTAGCCCGAAGTAACTGCCTGCGTCTACACACGGCAGAGAAGCGGGATTCCGAGATAAACCCCTTAGTCTGAATTAATTGTTAAACCTCATTCCACAAGGTTTAACAATGCAAAAAAAGAATGAAATTCCAGCTGAAATTCTAAGAAGAATTTATGTAGGCAGAAAGTAATTACTTAGTTGTTCTTTTGGATAGGACCCTGCACAAATATCCTTATATTTGGATAAATCATCTTGTGATAATGGACAGACAACCACATTACTTCTGGAAACATCTTGAATTTTCTCAATTAGTTTCCCACCCAGGTACTGTGTGTTATGATCAGGATCCTGCTTAATTTAGGAGGCATGATACTTTCACAGCTGCATGACAGCTGAATTAGACTACTGTGCGAGATTTTACCAATGTGATTAATTGGGCTTAACATTGTAAATCCCTTGAAGAGAAACACAGGTTACAAAGGCACAACATATGTCTTGAAATAATTTCAACACCTAAAATTTGCAATGGTTTGATGGTTGATACTTCAGTATATGTAATGATATTTCACTATTTTAATGATATCAATATCCCTATAAACCTACTAATGTTTCTTAATAATTGAACTGAAGTTCAGAATAATGTGACTAATAATACCATTATCTAAATTTAGGATTACTGATTATTTGGTGATGTACACAAATTGCCCTGTAGCAGTAGCAGTTGCAATATTAATGTACCCAGCTATCATTGTAATGCATAACAGCAACAGAATGTAAATGTAGCCATTTGTTTTCCAGCCAATCTGATTTTGGTAT
The DNA here is from genome assembly GCA_019425775.1 of Rafetus swinhoei. Lineage (NCBI taxonomy): Eukaryota > Metazoa > Chordata > Testudines > Trionychidae > Rafetus > Rafetus swinhoei. Next base: position 32,893,570 of record CM033428.1, on the reverse strand, counting down.
AATTCATATTACTGTAATGAGGTCTTCTCACTTCCTGTCCTTTTCAAAGTTTTTGCTCTTTCTGAAGGGCAAAATTGTTTTCTAAATAGCATCTCCTTGTACTCTAGCCTTTCAAGTACTTCATAAGAAGGAATTAAAATGAATCTTATTTACAAGATAAGACCCTTTCCCTGTATGTTTGATGTTATACAAAAGATTGAAGACTTCTAAATCCAAAAATGCCTTACAAAGTCACATACTAATTTCTTAAGGGTCAGGAAGTCAAGAAAATACTACTAATAAAAAAAATTTACAATCTCTTCCACCTAGTTTTAGTTTGTGGAAAGCAAGCAAGAGACTTCATCATTACAAACAGGTTTAAGTACAACCATTTTTGAAATATGACTCTGAGGACACAGATATCCTTGATATTAAAATACTGGTTTTAATATTCTTATCCGAGGGATGAACTGGGCCATGGATCACCTTCTTGTAGTGGTGGAGAGACCTGCACATTCCAATGACCCCCAAGAGCGATGCTGCCTGGAGTCATGTACTCCCTTTGCATCACCCATGGCAGAACGGTGAAGGGCAAGGTTCCAGACAAAGTGTGATCCAAGAAGTCCTCAGTGGCAGAGCAGACAGAGGATAACTGCACAATGGAGATGAAACTGTTGTGTAATGTTACAACGGCTGTGAAGGCAGATGAAGGCTGCAGCAGATAGAAGATCTCCAAATGTCATGGTGTCCATGACATTGGTTTCAAGCCCTCTATCTGTCAAGGACCATGTGGTGACTGTTGTGCACCCATCTCCCCACTTTAAAAGAAGTCTTGCACAGGCATCCTACAGTTTTTGGGAAAACAACACCTGCACAATTCAAAAGTCTGGTGGTAATTGGTGGGTGGCAATGGACACACAGGCAGTGGGCATGTGATTCAGTCTTCTTGCTTGAGGACTGAGGCAGTTCAAGCATCTCATCAGCTGCACCCATGACTAGCCATCCTCTTTAGGATCCACTCTGCTCACCCCACATGGGGATAGCAAAAGTGCCCTAAACATAGTCTTGACTCTTTTTCTCTTGTCTAGATAGCTGCATCCAGCAGGATCACCACCCCAGTGGTTGAAAATGTAAGAAACTTCTCAACTTTGAAACCTGGAATGTACATACCCCAATGGACAACTCAGACAGTGACCGACCAGTGCGATGTACAGCTATCATTGCCTGTGAACTGAACTGCTTTAACATTGATATTGCTGCCTTGTCTGAAAGATCTGATGAAGGACAGGTTGAGGGAGGAGAAAGAAGGATACACCTACTTCTAGAAGGGAAAATATTTAGATGAGCCTTGATTTTATGGAGTAGGCTTTGCTATAAAGAACAAGCTCATAAGGTGCCTCTCTGGGCTGCCAGTAGGCATCAATGAGTGGCTTATGACACTCTGATTGAGGCTCACCAAAAACCAACAGGTAACTATTGTGAGTGCCTAAGCATCAACAATGGAGGCCGATGAGGATGTGAAGGAAGATTTTGACTCTCAGCTGGAAACCATTTTATTGGAGACCCCTAAAGAAGATAAGATCATTCTTCTGGGGGATTTCAATGCACATGTTGGACAAGACTCAGACCTGTTGAAAGGAACCATCAGGAAAGGAGGTGGCAAAAGCAACTCAAATGGAATCCTGCTCCTAACCAAGTATGCTGAACATGAACGTATCATCACAAATACCATTTTTTGATAAAAGGGCAAGTTCAAAACATCGTGGAGACACTCACGTTCAAAGCACTGGCATCTTCTCGACTAATTCATAGTTCATGCTTGAGAACACAATGATGTACTTCTCACAAGAGCAATGACAAGTGCTGATGACTGCTAGACTGATCATCACATCATTTGATCCACAATGAAATTTAAGATCATCCCCAGTGGAGGTTGCAAAAGAAGCAGGTCAGGCACAAGCTGAAGGTTCAAGATCTGAAGGACCCCATTAAGCATGACCACTTCCAAGTAGTCTTAGAAGAAAAGCTTCCATCAGAGTTTCCGGAAGAAATTTAGGAACATTGGAGCCAGCTGAAAGCAGCAATCATTAATAGCTGTGTGGAAACCATAGGCACCACACTAGAAAGCATCAGGACTAGTTTGATGAGAATGATGTTGAAATCGTGCAACTCATCAATGAGAAGAGAATGACATTTTATGCTTGGCAGATTGATATAAATTGGAAGACAAAGAGAGAAGCCCATGCTAAGGCGAGAGTGGAAGTCCAACATAAAACCAGAAAACTTAAGAACAAATGTTGGACTGAGACAGTGCAAGAACGCCAACATTTTGTGGACACCCATAATACACGTAGTTTCTTTAGTGCTATTAAGGCTGTTTATGGGCCAGCTTGTCATGGAGTGAACCCCCTTCACTCTAAGGTTGGAACCACACTTTTGAAGGACAACAAAGCCATTAACTTTCACTGTAAAGAACACTTTGAAGATGAAGAAGTTCTTGAGCAAATCCCCCAATGACCTTCTAGGTATGGGCTTGGAGACCCTCCCAGTTTTCATGAGGTATACAGTGCCATCAAGCAGATGAGAACAATAAGGCAGCAGGTCCAGATGGGATCTCGCTGAAATCTTTAAAGATGGTGGACCAGAGTTAATTTGGCAGCTTAACCTGCTTATCCTTAAAACCTGGATAAAGCAGACACCCAGTGAAATGAGGGATGCCTTGATTGTTATCCTCTTTAAGAAAGGGGATAAAGCAGACTGTGGAAACTATTGTGATATTGCTCTCCTTGCTGTTGCAGGCAAATTTCTAGCATGGGTCCTTGCAACCCATCTTCTGCCCCACCAAAAGAAATTCTACCAGAGTCACAGAGTGGTTTCTGACCATGTTGTGGAACTGCGGATATGATCTTGATTGCATGGAAGCTGCAAGAAAAGTGTCAGGAGCAAACCCAACCACTGTATAAGGCTTTATTGATCTAACTAAAGCCTTTGACTTAGTGAATTGCCATGCCCTTTGGACTGTACTTTCAAAGGTTGCATGTCCTGATAAATACATCAATGCCCCAAAGTTGCTTCATGACAACATGAGCGCGACTATTCTGAGCAGCACTGGCTCCCAGAGTGAACCTTTCAAAGTACAAATAGCAGTCAACCTGTTCGTAGTCTTTATCGCTGTCATTTTCTACCTAATTGCTGGAAAGCTCCCAGCTAGCATTAAAATCATCTACAGAATGAATGGAAAGCTATTCAGGCTTAGCAGGCTGAAAACGAAGTGTAAAATTTCCACCACATCTATTGCAGAACTTCAGTATGCTGATGACAATGCAGTTTTTGCCCATTCTGAGAAAGATCTTCAAACTATCTTGAATGTGTTTGCTGATGCTTACGCATGTCTTGGTCTCACCCTCAACATCAAGAAGGCCAAAATGCTCTATCAGCCCTCTCCAAATGAGGTATCATACACCCCATCTATTAAAATCAATGGAGAGGCACTGGAGAATGTTGATCATTTTCTCTGCCTTGGAAGTTATGTTTCATCCTGGGCAGATATTGATGTAGAAATCCAGCATCATCTGAGCTGTGCCAGTGCAGCCTTTGCTCATTTATGGCACAGAGTTTTTGAAGACTATGACATTCATACAGACACTAAACTTCTTGTCTATCAAGCTGTCATTCTCCCAACACTATTGTATGGGTCTGAAATGGACAACCTACAAACATCATTTGAAAGTCATTGAGAGGTATCACCAACACTGCCCCCTCAAGATCTTAAAGATCAAATGGGAAGACAGGTGCACTAACATCAGTGTCCTGGGAGAGGCAAAGACCACCAGTATCAAGACAATGATCATCCATCAGCAACTTCACTGGACTGGTCATGTTGTTTGGATATGAGACCATCACCTCCTAAAACAGATCCTGTTATCTCAGCTGAAAGAAGGATACCGTAATATGGGAGGACAATGGAAGTGTTATAAGGACTTGCTAAAGGATCATTTAAATAAGTGTAACATTGATGTTGACACTTGGGAGATACTCACCCAGAATCACAAAAAATGGAGAAAGGTCCTACATAATGGCTTTCTGCATTTTTAATTTGCCCACCAACAAGCTGAGGAGGAGGAGGAGAGACTGGCTTCTAGTCATGGTCAACAGCCTCCAGCTATACCTGGATCAGCTTTATCCACCACCTGAGGCTAGGTCTACACTACAGCTTTTTTCTATTTTTTTTCGGAAGAAGTTTTCCCAAAATTTGGCCCATCTACAATGGGCCAAATTTCGGAAAATCCCCCTCTTTCAGAAGATCCCTTCTTCCTCATGGAATGAGGAAGACAGGGCTTCTGAAAGAGCACATTTGCACTCTGCAAAAAAAAGCGGAAGAGCAAACACGTTCCCTGGATGCAGCGCAGTTTTTCTGGGATACCTTTGGTATCCCGGAAAAACCCCACAGTGTAGACGTACCCTGAGAGTCTACAACTCCCATGGAAGATGACCATACTAGGCAACAAGTGACCGTCCATCTTCATCATCCGAGGGATGAACTGGGCCCAATATAGCTATAACTAGGATTTCTTTTACTGGTCTTTGTTTATGGTTTAGGTGGGCTAATAAACTGATCTTTTCAATACTGCTTTCAGTTTCATGCAAAACTCAAAATGTTGTTAGCTCAATAATTAACTGTAAATATTGTGTGCAATTCCTCACATTTTTATTATGAGATCTGGACATTGGTATTTGTTCCACTAAAACAGAAAAGACAAAAGCCCTAAAAATGTCAACTGTCCAGAGTATTAATCATGTAGAGGTGGAAGAGATGGGATTTCTAGGGAGCCTACCTCCTTCAAAACACTGATTCTCATCCTGGTGACAGAGAAATGTCTGTTCAGTCTCACACACACACACACACATAGCCTGCAAAATCACACAAGTACTAAGACAAAATGGGAGTCCATGATAGAAAGGAGGTGGACATTTCTTCCTAGATCCTGCTGCCACAGCTTAGGGCCAGTTTAACTCCCATACTCAGTTCCTCACTATTGCCCTCTTCAAGGTCATTCAAGCTCTCTTCCAACTTCCCCACACTTCTGAGTGAGAAGAAAGCAGTATTGTCAAATCCTATTGAGCTGGCACCACAGAGAATCTTAAAGCCTGGATGTCTCTGGAATTGAGTCTTTGAGACCAGATTCTAGGATTGTGGGAATTGTGTGAGAGCTGGCCATGAGAATTTCAAATGTTTGGTTCAATTTGAAAAAAGAAAGACAATCATTGCTTTAGGTTCTGATTTGAATCCACCCTCAGCAGAAAGTGGCTGAAACCTGCAGTAACATGACAAGCTAGGTAAATTACAGAGGTGGACACCCTCCATTGACAGGTGTAGCATGGGGAGGGTGGCAGCTATAAGAGGAAATGACAAGAGGGAGTGGGAATTGCAGAGAAAATGCTGTGTCATCTCTATTGGTACAGCAAAAAAGCCTAATGATATTAGTTCCCCTTTCAACAGTTGCAGTCAAAGTGCTTGACACTGAATGGACATGAAACCAAACCACCCTCTCATCTGGGTCCTTGATGCACACTGGCAGGGTATTGCTTGCATTTCTGCTGCCTATGAATAGGGAAAGATGCTAAAATGTCAAATCATCAGATCCAATGAGTGCTAAATTCATTTACCAGAACAAAACCAAACAAATCCATTCTTGATGTCCCTAGAAATATTCTGTTACTGTAGCTTTCTTGTCCAATATGCCCTGCATTATACTCTTTATTTTATTTTTTTTACTTCCAAACAAAATGCTATTTCAGTTCATTTGGTACACAGCCTTTCAAATTCAGAGATGTGTTTTAAGAAGAACGTATAGAAAGTTAGAGCTGCGAGTCCCATTTACATTAACAGAAATCATGCACTCAGAATCAATACAATTTGACATATGATTAATATTTTTCCTTTTCCCACTTCCTTGAGATTTACCTATTGTCATTTCAATATGGCAGATAGTATATAGCAAGCAGGTTGTGAAGGAAAAAAAAACTGTTAATAAAAATGAGAATGGTTTCAGGCTGGCCTAAGGTCAGACCACCTTAGGCAAGGCCAGTTTCTGCATCCTTTCCTTCGTGATCTTTATCATGGACCTTGCCAACTCTCCTCTGCCCAATCTCCTTTGATATTCATAACTTCCACAACTTTACTTTGAGGATACGAGCTGCCAGACAATGCTGAGATTTGTCATTGCAACCTAGAAGCCAGAAACACTGATACAGACAAGAGCATACAAAGCATTTCATGTGGCTGTATGAAACACTGTCATTAAAGTGCAAGTGTTCCATAATTAGCTTCTGTAACCTAAGTGGACACTCATTTTGTAAACTCATAGAAACCTCATAATATTTTAAAAACAACACACAGTATTTTACTGTTAGGTACAACACTTATGTCCTATTAGTCTCCATATGAGATCAGATATTCATTAATATGCCATTAAGACCAAGTCCAACCCCAACTCCTCAAATTCTCCTCCCCGCCAAAAAATAAGAAAACAAATCATAGTGAATCATATTTAAAAGTCAATTAGATTGAAAATTGCATATCAGAAAACTGCCTGATAAACAAATGAAATACATAAATATTCTCTTGAAAATAAATGGGACACTGAAATAACAAAGCCTTGGTCTACAGTAGGGCTTTATTTCAAAATAACCCCTCTTAGGTCGAATTTATAAGTGGAGTCCACGTTACTAAGCTGTTATTTTGAAATATGGGGCCACTTATTTCGAAATCTGTACTCGTGCTTTTCTTGGGGAATAATACTAATTTAAACAGTTATTTCGAAATAGCGTTAGTGTGGATTCTCCGGTGCTGCTATTTTGAAATAACTACTTCTCAGAGTAATCAAACTAATTACTCCCCAGTGCTTCCTGGCCCTCTAATTTGAACTAGCGTGTCCACATTAATGGAGTCTGGACTAATTTCGAGGCTTCTCTATAGTGGGGACACGCTATTTTGATTTTGTAAAATCGGGAGTTATTAAGTCTAATTTAGTTATTTTGAAAGTTTCCTAGTGTCGACATGGCCTAAATATGTTTGTCTCGTTAATAAAATGATTCCACTTATTTCAAGAGTTCCTATTGTTACTTGACATGGCATTATTTTTTAATCTATTATATACATTATACTCTGCATTGGCTAGCTAGCATTAAATAAATGGAGTCATATTTATTTCAATGATGTAGGACTGTGGTAGATGGCACATTTGCACATATGGAGCCAAATATTGGCTTGGTTGGGAAAAATGTCTGTCTCCTCTTTCTCTCCCATCATTGAAATGGTCATGTGCAATACAGGTTGCCATTAAATATATATATATCATCAGCCATGCAAGGTAATATATCTCTTTTGTATATGTATAATAGAAGATTAGTACAACTTAGAAAGCATTTACCAAAAATTAGCATAGTGTATTAAATACACTGTAATAATCTCCTGTTCTAAATTTAGGGAACAGCTGGGGCTACTTCTGTGTCTGAAATAGTAGACAGAAGCAAGGATAGGAACATAATTTATTACACTGTATTTGGATTTTAGTATTTCACAATATACATTTATATTAGAGATGGATGCAGAACAAATCCCCACATTCAAACCACCCTGAAGCTTGGGGCCGTTTGGTGCCAGATTCAACCTTCTTCTTCGTTTTTCTCTCTATACTCATTAAACGAATGCAAAAAATAAGAAACAAGAAATCAAAATCCAGTCCTAACCCCACAAAGCAATGGGTCTAGGCTTGGGAATATCAGAGTAGCTCAGTGAACAGTGCCCTGGGTTTATTCCAGACTTTGAAAGTGAACTGCTCAGTGGCAAGTCACTTACTGTTCTGTGCCTCAGTTTCCCCTTCTGCAAAATGGAGGAAATGATGCTGATCTTTGTAAAGGCCTTTGAGATTTACTGATGAAAAGTGCTAAGCAAGAACATGGTGGTGGTGGTAGTGGTCTTCTTCTTGGTTCTGCCAGTCACATGTTGTATGATATGGGGCTAGATAATTCATTTCTCTGATAATAAACAGGGTATAATCCATGATATTTATGAATAAAAAGGACTTTATGAGAGAGAGAATTTATAATTTATCTACAACTAGCCTTTGATTTGAACTTATTTAAAGAATATCCCTCAAATTTATTTCCACTAAGCTATTACAATGTGCAATGTCTATATTATATCAATCCAAAAATGATGTTAAATGAATGTTCAGGTTGCAAAATTGAGCATTAAGAAGTTAGTTCATCTTCCTTGCGCGTATGCAATGTGATACAATCTTTAATTCTTTGATCACATACTGTTTTTCCTCTTGTTTCCTTCTTCTCTGGTCTTGTCCATCTGACTTCTATCCTCCTATTCCAAATGGCTCCTGAACCTCTTCTCCTCCATTGTCCTCCCTGCCACTTCACTTCTTTCAACCCAATGCCTACCCCATTTTTACTTCTCTGCATTCACTTCTCTTCCACACTACCTGAGCACAAGCAGGGGAAGAAACTGAGCACTCAGGAGAGGCAGGCTCCTTGTCCTCCGTTCTTGTGCTGAGATTCACTGCAGCCCTTGATTAGCAGCAGGAGTGATTGCAGGGATTATTATGTTCACCTCCTGCAGTGCCAGGATGGAGCATGCTCAGTGCAGACAGAATCGTCAGAATCTGTCTGCCAAATTCTAAGAAGTCTCTATTGAGCACATTCAAAATACAATGGCTAATTTTGGTCAGATTTTCACAGACATGGCATAAGCATATTCTTGACACTTGCATGACCCCAATACTCCCACCCCTGACTAAAAAAAATTAAGGGGCATTCTTCAGATGTGAAAAAAATTGCCACTGTACAGATTTTTCATGCATCAGAGCAGGAAGATTTTTTTTTTAAATGCCTAAGTGAAAAGTTTAAAGTACTTCAGCTTTTCTTGGTTGTCTTGAAGAATAAAAATAACTATAACATTTTTCACACATTTGTGTTTAGATCCCTATATATAACATATGCTATTAGGTGATTAACTAACCGAGAGCAAGACTCTGAAATTGTATCGCTTTGCTCTATGCAACTTAGAACTGAGCTAAGTAATGACAAAGCGGCATCTTGCTCTCTCTCTCTCTCTCTTTCTATGTCTCTGTCTCTCACACACACACGTCATTAAACACCATCTTGTTTTTATGTGGGGTTGGCAAATAAGATGTGTTTTGGGTATAAAGAGAATGAGCCTGCATTCGGGTACGATTGCTTGATGGAGACCATTGTATTATAAGCACAATCACATGTCATTTCATATGTATTTGGGAGAACGGGGGGAGGGGAAAGTAGCCAGAATGGTTATAATTTCCCAATGATTCCTGGCTGCTCTGGAACCTGCAGAGTTCAGAGGGCAACAAAAATTATTAGGGAGCTGGAACACATGATTTACGAGGAAAGGCTGACGGGATTTGGGCTTGTTTAATCTGCAGAACAGATTAGTTGGGGGGATTTGATAACAGCCTTTAACTACCTGAAGGGTGGTTCCAAAGAGGATGGAGAGAGGCTGCTCTCAGTAGTGACGGATGGCAGAATGAGGAGCAATGGTATGAAATTGCAGTGGGGGAGGTCTAGGTTGGATATTAGGAAAGACTACTACACTAGGAGGGTGGGGAAGCACTGGAATGGTTTACCTAGGGAAGTGGTGAAATCTCCATTCCTAGAGGTTTTTCAGTCCCAGTTTAAGAAAGCCCTGGCTGGGAACCCTAGTTAGGGTTGTTCCTTCTTTGGGCTGGGGGTTGAACTTGATGACCTCCTGAGGTCTGTTCCAACTCTATGGGTATGTCTACATTAGCCCCCTAGTTCGAACTAGGGTGGCTAATGTAGGCATTCGAACTTGCAAATGAAGCCCGGGATTTAAATATCCCGGGCTTCATTTGCATGTTCCCGTGCAGGCGCCATTTTTAAATCCCCTTAGTTCGAACTGACTGCCCGCAGCTACACGTGGCAGTCAGAAGTTAATCCAAACTAAGTCCTTATGAGGTGTAACAGTTAATCCGAACTAAGGACTTAGTTCGATTAACTTCTGACTGCCGCGTAGCCGGGCAGTCAGTTCAACTAAGGATATAAAAATGGTGCTCGCCTGAACATGCAAATGAAGCCCGGGATATTTAAATCCCGGGCTTCATTTGCAAGTTCAAATGCCTACATTAGCCACCCTAGTTCGAACTAGGGGGCTAATGTAGACATACCCTATGATTCTATGATTAAGTTGTCAATGGGGAAATACTGAGGCTTGAAAGAAAAAGTTCCTTGTGAAACCTCTTATGTCTGTTTTCAGACCATATTTACCAGATGTCACAACTTCATTTCCATTCGTGTTTTACACAGTAGATTTGATGCTGTCCTTGTCTGTAATCCTAAACCAGATTTTAGTGTGAGCGATAGAAAAATGGTTTTAGTAATCTATGCACTGCCTACATTTTCATTAGTTTGGAACTTGGTCTTGGAAAAAGAAGTGGCCATTTTCTAGATAACTTTTCTGCAGTAATCACTTCAACACAACCCCCATTAAGATGCAAGTGTAGTCACTTCTGTTTCATCAGGCTAAATTTGGGTTCCTTTGCTCTTAAAATGAGCACAACAACAACACTCCAAAACCTGGCTATCCACCTTTACCTCTCTCAATAGCATGGAAGAGCCAACCCAGTCTCTGTATAAACCATACTCATTGCTGGGAGTCCACGAAGGAATCTGCTCATGAAGCAGACCAAGCTTTTTCCCACTTTGGAGCTCAGCCTCTGAACTTGGCAGGTTCCAGAGCAGCCAGGAATCATTGGGAAAACCATTCTGGCTACTTCCCCCCTTCTCCCAAATACATATGAGATGACATGTGATTACGCTTATAATAACAATGGTTTCCATCAAGCAATCATACCCAAATGCAGGTGCATTCTCTTTACACCCAATACACATCTTACTTGCCAACCCCACATAAAAATATTGTTCCCCTCCTACAAGATGCTCTCTTCCATCAGTTCTCTCACTAAAGGAAAGAAATATATGGTAAAGTTAGTCACCTCTATTTCCCCTTCCACCCCACTTCTAATCCCCACAAAAAAAACCAATCAACCCAAAACAAACAGACACTAACCGAATAGGTGGCGACTGAAGAAGGACAGACTCCTCCATCGTGATTCTCTCCTCCCTGCCATTTCTTTTGTCACAAACCATGTTTATGTCCATCAAGAGAAGAGGAAGAAAGATAGATTCTGCCTCTGCTATACTAATCATGCTACAGTGCAGAGGAGAGGTCTAGTGGGTTTCCACTCTCTCTCCTCCTCTTACCCTGTGTTTCCTACTCCCAGATGTGTGCCATATCCAGAGCTGGGTCACACTGCAGCAAGGACTCATAGTCAGCCTCTCTCAGCCATCTCTTCTGCTAAATGAGAGACCAAAGGCTCAATTGTTGCTTGGTGCCTAATGCACCTATTTACAACTATGCACAGTTAGTATATAGCAAGTAGGTTCAAATCACGTTGTAATGCTGTAAATGGCTGCACAAAGTGCAAGGCAAACAGGAATTGGGCCAGGACAAGGTAGCATCTCTCAAGCCCAGCTGTCTCCTCTACTGTAAGAAACTGCTTTTGTTGTAAGATGCTTGTGATGCTCTTTGCATATTGAACCCTTCTACGTGGAGGAGAAATTCCACTGAATGGATAAAAAGGGAGGCAAACGATTTTCATAAGTATTTCTATAGAAACCTATTTCTTTAATTCCCACAAAATGCTATGGGAGATTTTTCATAAAGGCAACTACCAGGCATGTACTATTTAATGTGCCATAAACAAAGAGAGAAAAAATTAAGACATTTAATGTTATTTATTCATTTGTTTTATAATTTTACAATATAGTTTTTTGAATAGGGGGAGGAACACTCAGAGAGAAAGGAATGCTCAGTATCACAGTTTATAAATAGCTTTAGCTGAGAATATAACAATAGCTCTGCCTCTTCTAACGCAGAGCAGAGCCAGTAACTAGAATTGAGCTGACTACAGAGCTGAAATATTTTGCAGCTTAGATATCTTCAATGAGGCTAAGCCAGCTCAAAAGATTCCACTGCTGCTCTAACACATGAGCCTTTGATGTTCCCTCATCTTTACATCATAGAAGGAGCTCAAAGGGTTAATTAAAATTTAATGATATCGGCTGTACTTTGAAAAAGTTATGAACTTGGGCAAGATCAATCACTTTCTTGGACTGCCTGACTTCAAAGCAGACATTATGCAAAAGAAAAAAAATTCAATTCTGAACTGAATTCATAAGCAAGGATTTGCTCATTAGTGGTCTGTGCACGGAGGAGATTCCAAGTTCAAACTGGAAAGAGGTGAGGTGCCAAAAAGTGGTTAATCTGAATGTTAAGCCTTTGATGCTGATCATATTTTTGTTGAATGAATGCATCACTGCAAAACCAGGGGACACTCAAATAGCCCCCATATCGAAAGTTTCAGATTAGGGGAGGAGAAGGGTTTCTGGATTTAAAATGTATTTGCAGAGATTTAGCAAAAACCTCGTTAACTTGTTTATTCATTCTCAGTGACATTCAATAAAATGTCAACTGAAATAACAAGTAAACTTCTTCCCCTAAATTGAAATTTTTCTTTGTCCTCCTTTTTGTTTGGTTAGATTTTAATTTTTGTTTCTAACCTTTTTAGATCATAGAACTGACACCACTTATTCATTATTGTCTGCCTTATTGTAAGAAAAGGGTGTAACAGCATTTCAAAGATGATTTCATTTAACATCAGCCAAAATGTGACAGTTTTAAAGAAAAGATCAAGATTCACTGCTACCTCATTAATGATTTTCTTTGCAAAAAGGTTTAGCAGTATTTATCTATCCAGTAGCAAAGCCACAATGATTACCAATTACTGCCTTCATTTAGGGAAAGGTTTTGATAGCCAAGGGTCTGATTCAACACAAATTTGTATGTCTGGCTTCCCCTCACCATGTAAATTTATTCATTGGGGGCCTCCATTGTACAAAAGCAGTCCTTCATCTCTCTCACTCCGCAAATACACATGGAGAGGCAGATGTGCAACATAATTGATTTTCCCCCAGTGTTTTTCAACAAAACTGGAAGGTCATTAAATCCGGGAAGTAGAGAAAGCAGCATAAGGCACAGTAGAAGGAGCAGTCCTTCACTGAAGTTTCCAGACTATACTCATAACCACACCATGCAGGAGGTTTGGCTGTCCTTTGGTATGAAAGTTCAATCTTGTTTTAACCAACTAATTTTGCCCATCCCTAATGCCGATGTGAACTCTTAGTAGGTTGTGTAGTAACACTTCAGTGCATTAGGGAGGTCCAGTGGTTCAGGCACTAGTCTAGGATTTGAGACTGGAATTTAAGTCCCTGCTCTTCCATAAGGGTTTGTCTAAACTACACCCCTCTGTCGGCAGAGGGATGTAAATTAGACGTATTGAAAGCACAAATGAAGATGGGATTTAAATATCCCGCACTTCATTTGCATAATGGCGGCCGCCGCTTTTTTTCAAAACGGGGCTTTTCAAAAAACCCGGCAGTTTAGACAGGGCATTTTTGACAGAAATGCCCCATTTCGAAAGTTCCTGTGCGCCTCATTCTTTGAGGCATACAGGATCTTTCGAAATGGGGCATTTCTGTTGAAAATGCCCCGTCTAAACTGTCGTTTTTTTCAAAAAGCCCCATTTTGAAAAAAAACGGTGGCTGCCATTATGCAAACGAAGTGCGGGATATTTAAATCCCGGCTTCAGTTGCACTTTCGAGGCGTCTAATTTACATCCCTCTGCCGACAGAGGGGTGTAGTTTAGACACACCCCAAGTGTCCTGTGTGACTTGGGCAAGTCGCTTAGGCTCTATGTGCCTTAGCTCCTGGTCTGTGCAATGAGAATAACAGCACTGCCCTACAACACAGGATTGCTATGAGGATAAATACATGAAAAATGGTGAGGCACTCTGCAACTCTCAGAATTGGGGGTCTTATAAGTATCTCAGATGTTAGGCCTGGTTGTTCAAAGCAGTGCTGGTGTAAACAGAAGTGGTAAGCAAATAATGTGTGCCAGCCTGTTGGTAACTTTGTTTGCTGAGAGAATAGATGTCATTTCTGGAACACAATGTTACATACTGTGCTATTCGTTCCTGCATTTGTAGAGCTTCTAGTGATAAGAATTTTCTTCCAAAGAGTGCTGTTAGAGAATAACTGATTCTGTGTTAAAATAAACAAACAATAAAGACAACAAATTTATCTTGTGAAAATTAACATTCATAGTTTTTCTTGGTCTAGGTTACAAAAAAAATCCAGATGAGCATTTCCCACTCACGGCTTTGGGTAACAGGAAAACGTACTCTCGCACCATTGAACACATTCACAAGGCTGGATAAGCCACTGCAGATAGCTTCTCATTCTTCAGGATGGAAAAAAAAACAAAGGTCAGATTCTCATTTGAGATCTGGCTCCTTTGAAGCCTGAGCAGGCCTGTTGACGGGGACAGAAGCAACTGCCCCAGAGCCTGGCAATTCAGAAGTGCCCAGGGCACAGCCAGAGCCCTTTAAATCACTGCTGGAGTCCTGAGTGGTGTTCTCTGGGCAGTGCCAAAGAGCTGGTAGGGAGAGGCTAGCCCCAGCCATGCCCCTTCCACCTGAGGCCTGTCCCTTCTGGAAGTACAGAGCCAGGACCCCCGCAAAAAAAAAAAAAAAAAAAAAAAGCCCAGTGGCACGACAATGCTTTCAGCCCTCCTGAGCCTGAGCCCCAGCAGGAAATATTAGGTAGGAAAAAACAGGAAAACAGATTTTCTGGTTTTCCTGGCTGCATTCTTTATCCCGAGAATTATTGGAGTCTTTTGTCAATTGGTATATATGCTCCTTGAGAGTGATTCTGACTGGAGAGCAACCCAAACTGAAATCAAGTATCTCTGAACATTGAAGTAGATCTGAGCCTAAACTTTGTAACCGATATTTATTCCTCAAATGGGCTGAACCAAAAGCCGAAATCCAAACATCCTCCGGGCTCTCTGATTGTTCCTCCATACCGCAACGCACAAAACTGATTACATTCAGACCAACAATTTGCTAAATTTAATTTTGCTCTTAACTCTACTAGTTCACCCATCCCTAGAGAGAATAAGAACTAAAATCAAACCTCTTTTGAAGTTCAGAAATATTAAATTCACTTATTTCTGTGCTTTTGGTCTCTGATTCAGTCCAGAAGTATTAAAATAACAGTTGGAATGATGTTCTAAAGATTTCTGACCCAACCAGGACAAACCAGAAAGTCCATTTTCATGTTATTTCTTGACTAAAATTTTCAAAATCAAAATACTGGGA
Organism: Rafetus swinhoei; assembly: GCA_019425775.1. Lineage (NCBI taxonomy): Eukaryota > Metazoa > Chordata > Testudines > Trionychidae > Rafetus > Rafetus swinhoei. The sequence goes on along the minus strand of CM033428.1, from coordinate 32,878,246 downwards.
TTAAAGTCTGAAATGCTGGGTTCATCTTTGACTGAAACCAAATTTGGAACCTTTTCAATCTATGGATTTTTACATCATTTTAAAAACTTTTCAAATCATGTTACAGGACATTTGTGTGAGCAATTTATCTATTTGATCTTAACCTGCATGCTCATCAGAGCTCTTTCACAAAAATAATATCTGCAATGATTGTTGTCTGAATAGAGTCAAACCATTCTACCCTTTTAATAGTCCAACACTTATGCCCTAGTTACATTTTAGACCCCCTTAGAATAAATTAGTTAGGTTCTTTTGAAGTTACTTTCATTAGTGCTGCTTCCATGTTTCAGTTTCTACAGCAAAAAAAGCAGGATACTCCTCTGATGTCCAATTATGATCACCTTACACAGCATGCTTCCCTTCCCTGTTAGCAGCCTTTGCTACGCTTACAGAAAATATCTTGATTTCATTTGTTGAAGCTGGCCTTTTTCTAATAGAGTTACAAGGAGTATACTTACCTCAAATCATTGACACACCCTATTGACATAAAAAGCTAAGTTCCAGGTACATAGAGCCCACTCTATTAGCCTCTTTAGCACAGACACTCCAATTGACAATATTTTGCCCCATTTTTTTCCTTCTCTTTCTCTCCCCATCCCTTCTCTTTCTCTGCTATTTATTTGTACTCTGGACCCTTTAACTCCATTCACCTGAGGAAGTGGGCTGTGCCCACAAAAGTTCATGATACCATCCATGTTTTTGTTAGTCTCTAAGATGCTGCAGAACTATTAGTTGTTTTTTAATTTTTTTTTCAGTAAAAAAGTGCACTACATTTACATGATAAATCAATTTTGGAGGTAAAATCCTCAGCTGGTGTAAACAAGTCTAATATGGTTCAAACTAATGATGCTATGCTATTTGAATCAGGTGAGGATATGGCCTTTATTATCTTAAAAGTTCTCCTAGAAGACCATTCCATGTTTACCTTTTTATGATGAAACTGAAAAACTATAAATGACATCCAAGCAGTTATACCACAGTGATGCAACCAAATCAAGGGAGATTATCGACAGTCTGAATCTGTCATTCAAATGTCTCCTTGTTTTGTCCTGGGTAACGAAGACCACAAGAATCTGCGTATAGTGGATGCACTTAAGAAACAAGCCTTTTGTAGACACTTTGAGTGAAGACTGATACAGTGTGGTCATACTGATTATAGACACAGCATTTGTTTACCTTCATGCAGTTTTAAGAACTTAGGTGCTATGTACCTAAGGGCATGGATATATAAGAACATAAGAACGGCAATACTGGGTTGGACCAATGGTCCATCCAGCCCAGTATCCTGTCTGCCGACAGTGGCCAATACCAGATGCCCCAGAAGGAGAGAACACAACAGGTAATCCTCATGTGATCTCTCTCCTGTCACCCACCTCCAGAGAAACAGAGGCTAGGGACGCCATTCCTGCCCATCCTGGCTAACAGCCATTGATGGACCTAACCTCATGAATCTATCTAGCTCTTTTTTGAACCTTGTTAAAGTCCTAGCCTTCACCGCATCCTCTGTCAAGGAGTTCCACAGGCTGACTGTGAGTTGAATGAAGAAAAACTTTCTTTTGTTTGCTTTAAACCTGCTGTCTAATGTATATATATATATATGTGTGTGTGTGCTCCACAAGCACTCATCTGTCTATTTACTCTTGCCGGAGCATAACCTAACATTTTGGTGCTTAACTCCTGTTTTGCTCTTTCCAGCATATTTTGAAGATTCATGCAAAGCTCGTTCTAGTACCACTCCCTTAAAGCCCCTAAATTGTCCAGTCCCTGAAGGGCACAGCCACCTTGCACTCAATCAGTTCCCATTTCTGATAATTCCACAGGTTTATAACAGTTCTTTTGTGTGCATAATTCTGTAATTACTCCTTTCCCCAGGTTAGAAAATGTTGGACAACATATAAGCCAAAGTACTATAGAGGAACTATGTAAAACTGGGTCATACAGCAAATATGACACTAAACATTTGCTGAAAGGTATTGGCAGAGACCTTACCTACAGAATGAAGAAGTGTTACTTCTTGAAACATACATCCCATTCTCCTCAAGATCTCATGTAGGTTTCATGATTTAAAAGGTCATGTCATTTGCAGTGTATGGAAAAGAGAGGAAAACCAAGTGTTCCCTGCTAAGAACATTTTGGTCCACCTATCTCCCTCTGAGCAGCAGTTGACGTTTCTGCCTTCAGCTGTTCGGTATATTTCTTCACTATCAACATCATCATATGTTTCCTCCCCTTGTTTGAATTTTAACTAGATAAAAAGATGGTTTTGCCATCTCCTGATGAGAGGCTAACATCCTCTGTTTCTAAATTGCGAAACAGGCAATTCCATAGATTCAGCTTGAGATAAATAATTACTTTCATTCTGACTACTGAAATTCAAGTAGTTAGGCTTAACCTTTCCCATCCCAGTTTCAAATGCAATTCCTATGCCATCAAATCTTACGCAGAAACAGAGAATTCATAACTTAGTAGAGGGACAAAAAACAGGTACTTTCAGTAATCCTGAAATGTTAGTGCTTCAATAATTTTCTAATATACACATGTAGTCTATCAAGCATTTGGGAATGAACACAATTTACTATAGCAGGTTAATATTCAGGATTCCATTATAATAACCTGTTTTTCCCATGCTTATAATTTTAGCCAACATGTTCCTTTTAGGCTGAAATTTGGATTTAGTCCAAAAGGTATTTTTTAATGTCTTCAGTAAGCACTTCCTGCTGTTGCTGAGTTAAGCAAATATGACAGAAGAATGGAAAAAAAGAAACCCTAAAGACATCACTGTGTAGTATTTTTGTCTTTTTTTAGATTAAATTTTGTATTACATAACACATAACCCTCTAGCACTAAACACTTTGCATTTGGCTTTTTATAGATTTAACTGTAACCAGAGTTACATATATTCCTTACATGCATTTCTGCAAATCTGAGCTACAGATGGGAGGGGGGGGGTGTTATTTCTTTTTTAAAATTGTCCTAATAAAGATAATTGGCACTTACGATAGAAAACAGATCTCAGACATACATAGATTACTTGAACAAAGCTCCAGGGGTTAGTCATTCATGGTACTCATTTTTACTTTAACTCTTTTTGACTACACAATGCATCTTTCTCCATCTGTTCCCCTTTCCTACTTGTAAGCTATTGACTAGAGCAGATGAAAAAAAAACAAACAATTTTTGAAAAAAAATTAAATTGCAAAGTTTATTGTATTTCAGTGACACCAAATATTTCATATTTTTTCTAAATGTTTTATGTTTTTAAACATTTTTTCATCTTTTAAAAAAGATCGTTAGAAATTGTGCATATTATTGAGAAATGTCAATATTTTCAATAATGTTTTAAATGAACACTTCAGGAAATAAAAGGAGGCACAACACTTTAAATGACAAAAATAGGGTTGGGGATTTTTTTTGCATTTTTAAGAGGGACATTTTTCAACCATAAAGATTTCATTTAAGTGATGCTGACTAGCTTTGTGACTCATCAGTTCTCCATGCTCTGTACCAATTGAATAGACCACACTCTGACCACTGCTTAAATTGGCTATCTACCATGATGTTTGAGAATGAAGAGAAGCTACAGGAGGAATGGAAAGCTTCATTGGAGTGCTCAGATTATTTTCTGTATCTTTGATGGCAGGAAAAGCCATTCGGCTCCTTTCACTCAAACATACAAAATCATTCCTATTTCTAGGTCTGTTGGAAGGGCCCTCATCACCTGAAATAAAGTCACATTATATCACATTGTTTACACTTGTTACAGTTAAGTCTAGGTTGCTATATCTAAAATTAGAGTAACTTATATTTACCTCTTCCCAACTTAATTGAAAAAGTCACTAATTGCTCTGTTTTACCAGCAGAGTCAGTTAGGCTTCAATTCTGCAAGCACTTAAACATGTGGATAACTTCATTGACATGTATCATCACAAAGACATCATGTAAGTAAAGCTACATATGTATTTAACTGTTTGCAGGCTCAGGACCATTCTAATATTATTTGATTGGGTCTTCTGTAGGGAAGCCTGGACAACCCTGTCTTGACCAGAATAATAATGTCTGCATTGTCCGGCCCTGCCTTGACCGGACTAACGATGGCTGTCTTGCCCAAAGTGTGGATTTCTAACAAAGCAAACCCAGGCCTGACTCAAGTCTGGTGCACATAAGCATGTAGGCCGGGCCGTAGGGGGGGAGCTCTGAGAGTCAGGAGTGCTTTAAACAATCGTGCGTAGGCAGTATGGTATAGTGAAACTATGCCAAGAACATTGGGAGAAACCTGGTACTGGTACATAACATTTCTAATAAGCAAAAATCACAGGTGCAGCCATAGAACTGTCAATCAAGTTTATAGTTTTTGGAACAGACTGAATAGCAGGATGTATCCCAAATATGGGCATAATAGGTATTTTATACAGTACATCATTAATTGGTAGATATTACTAGAACGACCAAGTAAAAATATAGGTGTAGAAAAGATAATCAGTGAGAGGGAGGGAGCAGGATTGACCCACAGGTCCTGCTCAATGTAACTAGAAGTAATGGACCCCTTCACACCGGCGACCCCAGTGCATGGCGTTCCTACGCATGGGAATCAAAGGAACCATGACCTCCTGACTGGTACTGACGGTACTATATGGGTGAAGTGTAAGTGAATTAGCCTTAATTATTGTATTATAATAATTTTCTATTCATTGCTTTTGCATTGTTTGTATTGTATTAATTGCTTTAAAATGTATAGTATTTAAGGTTTAAATTGAATAGTGATTGTTTTTAAGGCTTGTAAAATTTAAACAACTATGTTAACTGCATAAAGCTTGCAATAAATAAGTAAGTGGTTCAGTCTCTCTAGAGTGTCCTGGTTTCCCTTGGATCTAAAAATTGGACCACTCGACAGTCTTCAAAAATCAGTCAAGAGGAATTAAAAAAAACCATGAGAAAATGTGATTGTAAAACTACCCAACAACAACAACAAATAAAAACAAAACAAAACAAAACAACCCCTTAGATAAATCAGGGGTAGTGCCTGAAGCTATTTTCAGTCAGGTTTCAAAATTACTACATCTCAAGTTGGTGGTATCTCTTTAAATAAACATAACCTCTCACATTGTAGCACATATTCTGTTGTTCTCTATCCCTATATTTATTCACTTCTTCACAGCCCTACTTTATTGGATGTAAACTCTGGTCCACTACCACAGGCCATTGCTGTTGCTAATAAGGACCTAAATTTCCAGACAGGTCTGAGAAGCTGGATGCATTACTAAGCACATCAATGCAATCTGAACAAAAATAATCAAAATCACATTTCACCAAGACTCTCAGTGTTCACTGAACATTTGTTGCTGATATAAATTGAACCATCCTAGCAATTAAAAGGGTTGTCAGTTGTTACCAAGAAACGCTTTGTGTGACAGAAAAGGATCCCGAGAGCATATAACAAATGCCACTGGAACTAAATTATTTCTATAAGAGCTACTACTTGCATTCAGTGCTGTTTGAGTTACAGATAATTATACTTCACAAACAAATCAGATGAATGAAAAATATGAATGAGTTTCCTTGACACAGAGAAATGAAAAAATGTGTATGTGTTTCCTTGACACAGAGAGGGAGAATATGTTAGAGTGAATATGTGGATTAGAATGGCTGAGTATGTATGCTTGAAGGGCTAAATATATTGATAAGGACAGTAATCCATCCAGCAAATGATTCCATTGTTTCTATAACAAAGTAAATATTCAACAAAATAACATTAGATGTACTTTCAAAAAAGAAACAAAATATTAATCCATTTGTGAATCCCTCCCATTTCTGTGTGAGCCAGGCAAGGTTTTTTTTTCTCCAGAGTTTTGAGGGGCTCATTCAAATATATTCCCAAATACAATAGAAATTCCAGAGAAACAATAACCCCCAAACCTGGTTTGCAATGGCCCATTTTTTGAGAGGATAGCCAGAGGATAGCTAGGAGTGGTCCCCAAAGACCTTTAGAAAGAATTAAAAGCCAGGAATATTATAAAATTGAAGAGAGGCAACCATGACATTTGAGAATGATGAGAAGCTGCAGGAGGAACGGAAGGCTCCATTAGAGCTCTCAGATTATCTTCTGTAGATTCTGCAAGGAGCTTCCAGGGCTGACACAAGAGACCTAATATATTAGTATAACAGGCTGGGAATATTGTTTTTGAAGCCTTTATGGAAAATATCAGACCGTAGATCAAGAGAGGAGAGACCTTTAGCAATAGAAAGGGACTGCTTAGTTCTGCTATTATAATGAAAACTCTCACTTTTCCCTCATCCCAGATTCTCAGCAACTTGATATTGGCAATACAGAGCCAGGCTACAATTTATCTTGCCTTGGTAAGATCGGTATGACAAGTCCTAAATACACAATATAATTTGATGTTGGCAGTACCTCCATCAGTTAGCTCTAAAGAAAGGTTCAGAAAGATATTATCATTTGGGATGTTTGGACACTTTCCTTTTACAAATAATTTGAAGTGCAGGTTGTCTGTGGATGGAAGTTCTCCTACATATGTGTGTACAGCACCTGGGCAAAAACACGTTGCAAATAAAAATGATACTTAATAATGTGGTGACTGAGCTACATGCAGGTTAAGGCTGAGCTCTTGACATTGTCCTAACTTTGCTCACATTGAAGTTAACGGAGTCCTGCCATTATTTTAAAATGGAGGAATTAGGACACCAAGGCTATGTCTAGACTACAACTTTTTTGTGGAAAAAAGGTACGCAAAATGCGCTCTGCATTTTGAGAACCTTTTTCCGCTTTTTTTTCTGAAGATACTTTTCTGAAATTTGACCTGCCTACACTGGGCCAAATTTCAGAAAATCCCCCTCTTTCGGAAGATCCCTTCTTCCTTATAGAACGAGGAAGACAGGGCTTCCGAAAGAACACATTTGCTCTTCCGCAAAAAAAACCAGAAGCGCAAACGCATTCCTTGGACGCGGTGGAATTATTTTGGGATACCTCTGGTATCCCAAAAAAACTCTGTCTAGACGTACCCCAAGAGTTTTATGTACTGCCACCCTAAACTTCCTACCAAAAGTCTCTTGGTGATTCAGTGTCCCAAGACAACACTAGAACCCAGCTATTTTGATAGGCAGGACTTGCCCACTCTGCCAAATCACAGTGACCTGAAGTAAGTCACTGCATTTCTCTCTGTCTGAGGTTTCTCATTATTCTGTATGCATATATGCAAGAGGGTGATGTAGAAGGATGGTCTCAAACCCATGTCAGTTGCAGGGGGTTGGCACGGAAATCCTTCTGCATTCACTTCCTGTGATTTGACACTTTAACCTGATTTCAGATTGTACCTTACAGCAGTGGTTCATGCATCTTTGGTTCTCAAACATCTTCCCTCAATTCATTCTTCCCCCACTTGTGCTCCTAGGTACAGGATGAACGTCTCAAAACCGGGACTCTCTGGTCTGGCCACATCTGTGATTTGGCAGGACCTTGGATTTTCCTGTATCAGAGAGCCCGGTGGCCCAGAGTCTCATGGCAGGAGAGCCAGCAGCTGGGAGCCCTGCAATGGGGCCAGGAGAATCCGGTAGAAAGGCCAGCAGCTGGCAGCCTGCTAATGCCAGGAGCCCTACCAGGCCAGTGGCAAGGGGCCAATGGCTGAAAGTCCTGCTGGGACTGAGAGCCCGGCCAGGCCGGGGGCATAGAGGCCAGTAGCCAGGCAGCAGGGGGTGGCAGCTGAGAGCTATATGAGGCCACAGCAGTGGGGCAGCAGCCCCAGCTGGGAGCCCTGCCAGTAGTCCAGCTGGGAGCTGGGAGTCCAGCTGGGCTGGCTGCAGGAGGGCCTGTGTTAACCTCCCCTGGTCCAGCAAACTCTCTCGTTCAGGACTGACAGGTACCAAAAGTGCTGGACAAGGGAGGTCCAACCTGTAGAGGGAAACCATAGTCGCAAGCCTCATTGATCCTCATAACCAGGAATGTTAATTACTCAGAAAGGGATGGATCCGCCTACCATATCAACCAGATCACTGGTACTGTTGGAAGCATACACGGAACCTTTTGAAAGGGAAGAGTGATTGCTGGCGCAGGTTGTGCTCCATCGGTTCTTACATATACAATCTATCTGTTTCTGTTCTTTGCAGGCAGGGCGTCCTAGATACTGCTACAGCCCTTAATACTTATACGGCAATGTGGATTCAAATAGTTCTTGTTCTATTTTATGTAAAGTGATAATTTCCCATTTAAAATAATACCCAAGTGAAATTTTCTAATGTGCAATATTGGAGCTCCGTATTTCTTTAGGATCTCCCATCCTTCCCCCTATGGCTATTAAGTGCCTGACTCATTGAGAACTCCGTGCAGTAAATAAGGTAATACTGTACAGGGATGAAATACTGTGGAAAATGAATCTGTTCTTAAAAATTGAATATTATCATTTTAATTAGAAGTGTCATAAATTCATGATAATAATGCTGATAATATGAAACGTTCATTTTTGGCTTCATTTTTGACACTAAGGTGACTTCATGAAACTTTTACCTAGGTAATTTCTCTCTAACATGTAAAGTATTATGTGATTGCAGTATGAGCTTCAAGTGACATTGATAAGACCATATGTCAACAAAAAAATCACTGTTAAAAGACTACAGCCCTGCCCCATTGCAACTCTAATGTCTGTGCAAAGTAATTAAATGCATAATACTGCCATCTGATCTCAGTACACGGTAACTCAACACTTTCTCCCTGGTCACTGTGATATTCCAGGGGAATCTAGTTCTGTTTTGTATGCGTAGATAAAAACAGACACAGAATACATTAGCAGGGTAAACCACTTCAGTTTGGACAGTAAAGTATGTGAATGAGTGAACAGCTTGAAGTACTAGGGTGATTCGTCCTTGAATGTATTACATAAAAAAATGAACACAGTATTCAGTGACTTTTATATTGTGAAGCTCCATGTAGCCTCAATTTATGTGGTTCAAATTAACCATTTAATGGATAATATGAGTATCTGTGAAATGCTCTAAACAGAATAAGACTAAAAAGCTGATTACAAAAAAAAAATTACTCTCAACACAGCCACATCCCTTTCATGGTTGCAGCCTTGCACCCATCATTAATTCTGAGTGAAAAAGCTGCTGCATTGCCATCACAGTACTTATTTTGTGATGCATCCAAGTACTTGGATACGAGCTTTTGTGCCAGCACATTATCACAGAATCATAGAATCCTAAGGCTGGAAGAGATCTCAGGAGGTCATCAAGTCCAACTCCCTGCCCAAAGCAGGACCAACCCCAACTAAATCATCTCTAAATTATTTCTAAGCCCTTATTTCAAAATAATAAGTGGAGCGTCCACACTATCAAGCCTATTATTTTGAATTAATGGGCTGGTTATTTTGAAATAACTCCTGCTGTCCACGGGGCATAACACTTATTTCAAAAGTTATTTCAAAATAGCAGTTGTGTGCTCCGCTGCTGCTATTTCGAAATAACCACTCTCCACAGTCATTCAAAGTAACTACTACCCCATGCTTCCAGGGGCTCTAAGTCGAGGTAGTGCATCCACATTAAAGGAACCTGTCTCGGACTAATTTCAAGGCTCCCTTGTAGTGTGGATATGCTATTTTGAAATAGTTATTTTGGGAGTTATTTCGAAATAAGATTTTTTTAAATAATTTCCTAGTGTAGATATGCCCTAAGTACAAAATTTTAAAAAGAGTCTGCTTTTCAAAATTGCTTCCTAAAGACTACCGAGGCTATGTCTACACTGCAGGGAAAAGTTGGAAAAAGATACGCAAATTGCGAACCGCAATTTGTATATCTTTTTCCGCTTTTCTTCCGAAAGAGGCTTTTCCGACATTTGGCTCGTCTACATTTGGACCATCAAAAAGCCTCAGAGGTATCCTGGAAAAGCTCTGCAGTGTAGACATAGCCTGAGACAGAGCTGGGTTAACTATGCTAGGGATGGTTGCAAAGGCAGCATCTTCTATTGAAACCAGTGTTTTCACAAGCTCACAACTTGGCAGTGTGTTTCCTTGTGGGCTCAAGTTTTCATGCTTGCTCTCATGAACAAGGACTGAAATGCATGCATAGGGCAGAAATCCTACTCCACACATCATTTAACCATTGATGTGATGATAAATGATGGTTGAGTTTTGTGCAAGGCCTCTGCGTCACTGGGTTAAAATCATCCTCTTGCAGTTGATCAGAATAAGGACTAAGCACCACTTCATTCCTATTCTGAAGACTGCAGTGGGTCTCAAGTGGTACAGAGACTGGGGCTATGGCAACACTACAGAGCTTACAGATGCAGTGCTGCTTGTGCCGATGCCCTAAGCCAATGGCAGAGAGCTCTTCCGTTCAATTAATTACTTCCAGGTCCTGCCACTGGTGGGGGCTGATGTTGGAAGGAAAAAATTTCCTGCCTACATAATGCTGTCTGCGGTTCACTTATTTCAGTGAAACTTGCAGTCACTCAAAGGAGAGGCTTAGTCACACCCCTGAGCAACATAACTTACGCTGACCTAAGCTGTAATGTGTACACAGCCTGGGACTCTGCATTAGCAGTGCATTTCTCTGATTTTATAGTTGAATTAGAGCCTCAATGCACAAAACAGTTAAGCACATGAATAAGCCACATTGTCTTTGATGAGCCTTGTACTGCATTATGTCTATTCTATCACTTTAGTTGGTAAAATGCTTGTCAATCAAGGGTGTGAAAAAAATACAACAAAAATATTGCCAACAAAAGTGCCAGTGTGGACGGCGCTATGTCGACAGGCAATGCTTTCCTGCCAGTTTAGCTGCCACGGCTCTGTGATATAATTATGCCAGCAGGAGAGTGCTCTTCTGTTGGCATGGATCAGTTTCACAGACCTTTCAGTGGCACAGCTGCATGGATCAGTTTCACAGACCTTTCAGTGGCACAGCTGCAGCAGTACAGTGCAGTGTAGCCATAGCCACAGATGCTCAAAAACTTTGTTTAATTGGGGTTTTAAATAAGACAAGGTAGTTTATTTATCTAAATGTAAAATCAACAATTTTCTTTCTTTCTTTTCCTCAAACTCTACTCCATCTGGTGGTATAAGAATACTCTGCACACTGGTGTGGAAGACCAGCACAAAGATCAGATGAATTACAGCCACGTGGGGTGCCCTTTTCCAACCCCCCCCAGCCTACCATGAGAAAGGTCTTTGTGTCAAAAACAATCAGTGACAAAACACATCTGAACTATTGCAACATTAAAGTGCACTTTTAAGTTCACCATATTCAGGAAATTCTCATGAATGGTTCTAGCACCAACCCTAATTGGGTCACGTTAGACCTGTTAAAGCATAAAATTGCACCATTAACAAAATGTTCAAAACTGGCTTGTGACTTAATTTAGAGCCTATGTTCATATTCAGCCACGTAAAAAAAGTGGTATGAATTTAAAAATAGTGAAATTTCTGACTGTTGTGCATTTACAATCCCAACAAGTGGTGATGTAGTCATAGATTTCTGCATTTAACAGCTAGAGGTTGAACTTCTGTACTCTGGGACTCCCTGGTCCAGCAACATCCGTTGTCTGTCAGGGCCACAAGTGTTCCAGGACCAGACAGTCCCGGTGGAGAGCTGGCGCCTGGGCTCCCTGCAGCTGGGCTGCCCAGTGCAGTGCAACTGGACAGCCAGGCACAACCCAATGGTGCCAGGAGCTCAGCACGCCACACTGGTTCTCTCCCCAGGGGGCCAGAAACTCAGCGCACCACAGCGGGGCTGCCCCAGGGGCCAGGAGCTCAGTGCTCCGCAGTGGGACTGCCCCAGGGGGCCTGGAACCTAGCACTCCACAGTGGGGCTGCCCTAGAGGGCCAGGAGCTCAGTGCTCTGCAGAGGGACTGCCCCAGGGGGCCAGGAGCCTAGTGAGCAGGGAGCTAAGCTACCCAGCATAGCAGAAAAGGCAGTAGGGGGACCAGCGGGGCTGGTAGCAAGGGGGAACTACACAGGAGGCTGGTGTCTGGTCCAGGACTGGGGGGAGCCAGTAGCAGAGGAGACAGATATGACCTCCCCTGGTCCAGCAAAATACCTCATCCAGGACCAGGAAGCTCCCAAGGGTGCTGGACCAGCGAGGTCCAACCTGTAATGAAACTACATGAAGAAGAAACCTCTACTACTTCTGGACATGTAAGTATACTTCATCTGGACACCACTATGGAACACCAACATAAAGATCCAATGAATTGCAATCACAGAGGGATGCACATTTCCAACTCCTCCCCCCAGTCTACCATGGAAAAGGCCTTTGTGTCAGCAGTATAGAAAGTAGTGACGGAGCGGGCCAGGAGCAAGCTACAAGAGCAGTCCACATATTTGCATGCATTCACTCACTCCAGTACCGCAGGCATGTGGCAAGGAGTGTGTGTAGATGTTATTCTACTCCATGGTGTACAATAGCAGTCATAGAACAGGGTGCTGAACACAATTTTCCCTGGTTTTACAATGTGTGGATTCATCACCATACAGAACCTCAGTTGCATCATGAGGAGGAGAAATGATTTGGAGGGAAACAAATACTTTCAAATGATTTCTTTCCCTAATACAATTGTTCCCTTTCTATACCAGCCAGGGTAGAATAACACGTGTACAGCATGTACGGCAAGTAGATTATTAGGAAGAATAGGCTGAGAGCAGCTTCCAGATCTTTCTATGAGAGATGATGGAGAGATTCAGAAGAGATACAGTAATCAAAAGTGTACTCAGCCTTAGCACACCTTAAAGCCCCAAATTAGCACAATTTAGCATATTAAGTCTATCAAAGCATCTCCCCTCTCCCACAGATATGTTATTCTCTGCTGTTGTCTGTAGTTGGATGTGCAAGATAATTCTATTTAATGATCAGAAAAGCTGTGTTGTCCGGCAGTCATTTAACTGGCATTTCTGATATCTCCCAATACAAATCTTCAATCTAGGAACTGGGGCTAGTATACTGCCCAGAATGTTATGCATATTATGTTTTATGCAAAAGAGGCAGAAGATAAGTAAGCTGAAATCAGGGGAGTATCTTCTGAATCATGAAATATTAAGTTATGTTCAGTGTAGTTTTAATGTTCAGTGCATGTTTAGTGATTTGGGTGAATACCATACACTGCCCATAGTGTCATAAGGTAACATACTTTATAGAAAACTTTACCTGTATACATATAAGTGCTTCAATAATCTACCATTCTGTGGTGCAGTACCACTACTGGATTGATGAGCACCCATATACTATTTTATACTTTATTCATTTTTTGTATTCTATTTCTCTGAAAATTGGTAATCCTTTGGTAAAATATAACTCTCAGTTAACCAGAGTATTTTATTAATGAGCGCCCCTCATTCTTTCAACATGCTGGATAATAGAGCTTTTAGTGGACTGGATATCTTCACATGCAACACTCAGCCACTTCCTTAAGTCTTCTTCTTAGTCACCTGAATACAGTGATGACATGGGAAAGGCACTGGCGCTTAGTACAATTGCTGGTTTTCTCAAACATGCAGCCCAATAATCTGTGGCTGTGTCTATATTGGCAGTCTCTAATGAAAGCAGAGGTAAGAGCAGCAATACATAGTGCTGCAACTTGAGATTCTGATGATATTTCAGGTTCCGCTGAGACTCAGATTAGAATCAGAATAGTACTGCAACCGTTCCCATGGCAAGAGATCACGATATCATAAGCACATAATAGGATTTCATTACAGGATAAAATGAGGGTAGTCTGTGCAGGCAAAAGATCTTCAATATAAATACCTCCAGTGATAGAAAGGATGAAAGAGGGGGAATGCCATCTGGAAAGGTTAGTACTACCAGTTATTTTAAGAAAAAATAATTATTGTTGAAAATAGAGGAGGAAAGGACCTAGTCGATTGTCCAGCCTATGCCCATTTCAAGCTAGTTTAAGCCCTGGAGTACAACAGCTGAACTTCTGTCTTGTCCAAAATAATATAAACAGTTCAAGCAATGGAGTTTCTATGACTCTTCTTGTAAGACTATTCCACAGCCAAATAGATTTTACTGTTGTTCTAATGAGTAGCCAATTCAGTTTTACAGTTGTGTGACAAGGTTGGAATTTTCTGTAAAATGTTTATAAATCTGAGGTGTGCCTACATTCCCCTCTGAAATTTGCACAAAGAGCTGGCAGAAGTAAAAGAATTGGGATAGCACAGGTTTTTACGTGTGCATGTCACTTTGCTTTCTGAACCATGACTGGGTAGTTAAGGAACTGATTGAAACCAACCCTGATGAACACAGTGTCAGAGATACAATGGAAGCCCCTACAACTGAACAAACAAGCCTCAAGAGTAGGATGCTCCGGCACGTGAGGTTGTGAACTCACATGGCTCTACCCAGAGATAGAGGTCTGGGAGATGAACATCCAGGGATAAAAGGCTGGCTTCTGGAAGAAGCTGGATCATTAAAACTGGGGCTATGTCTAGACTGCAGAACTAGTCCCTGAACAAGTCTGTAACTAGAGGTTGGAATGAATTGGACTAGCTGGGCAGAGGTCCCAGAGGCCCAATCTCAGAAAAGAGATAAGGAAGGAAAATGAAAGGACTTTCTCTCAGCAGGTTGCTATCCTGCTATAAAATGTCTGTACCTACTACAGATAGATCTGAATTTCCAGGACTGAACTCCAGAGTATTCGCAGGACCCATATGTTTGTGCATGATCAAAATCTTCCTCGAGTTGAAGAATTGCTAATGAATGAACCTGTGAGGTATACCAAAGGAAAACTAAGAATAGCTGGGGTTTGGAACAGTGAAATGGTTCCTCCAATAGATATCTTAAACCTGGGACATAGCGCCAAACCTGTAAATATGTGACAAGTAGGGATACAAATTGGGATTTTCAAAAGCTCTCAACATTAGTCTTTCTCCCTTTCCACTGAAGTCAGTAGGCAGTTTACCATTGACTTCAAATAGGAACTGAGTTCGATCAATGCTGAAGGCCTTTTGAAATCCATACTCTACTCTCACCTATGCATTAATCTGACTGATGGATACAATACTTTATGGCCTAAATTGATAAAATACTTCATGGTCGATTATACTAGCTGTCTGAGGTATGCAGTCCACCATCGTTGGCAATTGATAAAATATCCCTCCTACCTATCTTGTAGCATTCAAATTTGCTCAGAATCAGAATAGTGCAACTTTTTTCTATTTTAAAGACCATTTATCCAGTTTCTTTCAGATTATAATGAATAATGGGATAAAATCCTGGAGCATTTGAAATCAGTGGGACTAAGATTGCACTCATAGTTTCTCTCTTTACGGGTATGTCTAGAATACGTGCCTCTGCCCGCAGAGGCATGTAAATTAGACATACCGACATAGTCAATGAAGCAGGGATTTAAATATCTCCTGCTTCATTAAAATAAAAATGGCTGCCGTGTTGTGCTGGCTCAGCTGATCATAAGCACAACGCGGCAGTCAAGATGTGGATCGGTTGGCAAGGAAAGCCTTTGCCGACCGATCCCTTATGCCTCGTGAAACAAGGTTTACAGGATCGATCGGCAAAGGCTTTCCTTGCCGACCAATCCGCGTCTTGATTGTTGCGATGTGCCGACGATCAGCTGAGCCAGCACAACGTGGTGGCCATTTTTATTTTAATGAAGCGGAGGATATTTAAATCCCCGCTTCATTGACTATGTCGGTATGTCTAATTTACATGCCTCTGCCGGCAGAGGCATGTAGTCTACTCTAGACATACACTACATTCTAAGAGTATTTCTATGCTGCACAGACTGGAGTCCATGTTACCTGTGCACGAAGATTCATTCTTTCCGAGCTCATTCTTGAATGTTCCTAGTGCATTGATATGTGTGTCAGCTCTTTGGTGATGTGTCCATACTGCAGCTAGCAGTCAGATTCAGTGACTTCTGTGGGTGTATCCCAGAATTCTTTGTATCCTTATTAGCTGTAGCTGTTCTAGGATTGGCTTCATGGGGGATGATGCTGAGAACTTGTCTGTCTACTCCACAGCACTTGATTGCAAGGGATCCAGGCCAGTGAAAGACCTTCTCCTGCTGATAGATTCCTTCTTATTTTGGGAATCAGCCAGAGCACATGTAAGCTGTTGGTAGACATTTCAGCAGTGATATCTGCCCTAGCCCTGGTCTATTTCGAAATAATCCCCCTTAGGTCAAAATCATAAGTGGAGCATCCACACTACCAAGCCCATTATTTTGAAACAACAAGATGATTATTTCAAAATCTGTACTCCTGCTTTCGTCAGAGAAGAATGCTAATTTCAAAATTGTTATTTCATAATTGTATTAGTGTGAATGCTCCGCTTCTGCTAATTCGAAATAACTGGCCTCCAGAGGCCTCTCACAGCTGCAGTTCTGGCCACATCTGGAATCTCCACTGCTCCCCTTCTCCTGCAGAGCTTAAAACTCCAGGCAGCGGGAGAAGGGGTTTTGCCACATGGCAAAGCTTTGCAAACCCTGTGCCATACAGCAGCGTCCGAGGGAGCCTTGAATGATCCCAACACTCCCTCAGAGCATCCTTCGGCTGTCACTGGCCAAGGTCACAGGAGAGCTCTGGCCTGGACTGGTGCAGAGATCCTGGACCTCATCAAGGTATGGAGGGAGAAGACCAAACTCCAGGATCTCCGCACCAGAAACGGGAATGTGGATGTCTATCACCAGACTGCTGCTGGATCAGATCATCTGGATGAAGGTCAAGGTGCTCCAGCAAGCCTACTATGAGGCCAGGGAGCAGAGTGGATGCTCCAAGGCAGCACTGCACACCTGCTGTTACTTTGAGCAGCTGGATGCCATCCTTGGCATCTGGTCACCTCCGCCCCCGTTGTCATGGAGTCCGGCCAGGACACGCCCAGAGTCAGCCTCCAGGAGGGTGGGGTTGCAGATGAGGAGCAGAAGCAGGCAGAGGAAGAGGCCAGCCAAGCAACCATGCTCGCCAGACAAGACCTGCTCCTCACCCTGGAGCCATTCCTCCCCCCCACCCCCGCAGGATATCTCCCAGGTTTTGGACAAACCCAGGGAAGGCACTTCAGGTGAGTTCAACAACTTTCCCTATATTCACATAGGGACAGGCAACGGGCTGTGAGGGGCTGCATGCTCCTCTCTCAGCCTAATTGGCCTGGGGACTGCACAACAACTGGTACACATGGAGCACCAGTCCGTGACACTCTCACACCAGAACCCCTTGGTCCTTCTCACAAGGTTCCTGGAGAGGCCTGCCTTACTCCGGGCTCTGTGGTGGGACACCTTCCCACAACAAGCCTCCACTAAGAAGTCTGGGGTCATGGAACCATACAGCAGTGCCGCAAACAGCATGGGGTCATGCCTGCATTCAGGCAGCATTCACTCCTGATGAAGCACGATGATGTGGAGGAGACTGCTCCCGTGCATGGGAATATGCCAGGGGAGATGAAGAAGAAGAGAACCCATACCACTCTCTCCGGCATCTGGTGTAGAATCCTCACATACCCCTCACCCAACCTGCCCCCAACCCACCTTCCAACCCCCCCTCCACCCCACCTCCAGTTAGCAGACCCAACATGTGCGGGATAAGGAAGGAAGCCTAACTGCCACCTCCCTCCCATGCGCAGGCTCATGCCCTGACTGGCACCTTCTCATGCCTGCTTGTGCCCGGCCCATGAGTGTAGCGATGCTTCCCCTGGGACGTCTGTGCCCCTGCTGTAAAGTGCTCACTCTCTAGGCAACAGATAGTCTTGCTCGAAGCACATTGTCATCATCTGACCTGTGACTTTCAGTGTCAGCTCAGAGATTAGGGCTAGCTTCATACACAGTCTCTCATGGGGTGACTGCCCTTGTAAATTTTCTTCACAGCCGGGCCAGTTGTGAGCTTGTTGTGTCCACCACCTCCTACACTATCTACTCAACAGGATCCACCAGCAGAAAAGATCCCATAAGGACCTGATGCAGGACCAGATGTCCTATCTGCAGTCCCTCATCCAGGGGCTCAAAGAGGAGTGCCGGGAGCAGAGGAAGTCTGCCTGGGACAAGCCGGCATGTCAGCACAAGGCCATGAGCTTCTCCCCTCACCTCGGTGATGGAGTGCATGGCCTCATGCATGGAGTGGGCCACCAGGCACTTCCGCACCCTCCCATGGCTTCCGCTCCTAGCCCTCCCCCCCAGGGGCTGCCGGGCCCCAAAGCATGTAGTGGTGGGACCTCTCAGGCATCTGAAGCTTCCTGACCAACCAGAGACAGGTGCCAGTCCCACCCCATCCCTGATCCCCATTCCATCCTCCCCCATTCCAGGTTCTTTCCCCATTCCATCCCCTGTTCTATACACCCCAATAAACAGTTCTGTGGTTTCAACAAAGAAGGCTTTTTATTTGCTCTGCAGTGCAGGGAGGGGGGATGTGGGGAAGGAGGGCAGTGGCTGGGAGGGGTGTGGGAGGAAAGGCAAACAGAGGGAATGCAAGGGCCCCCTTTCGAGAGCTGTGGGGGAAGAGTCTCACAGGTGGCCTTTGATGAAACTCTCCCTCAAGGATTCCCTTATGAGCACAGCCCCTTGATGTGTTCTCCTCATGGAGCTGATGTTTGGCTGCTCACATACCTTGGCCAGCCATTCAGACTATGTCCCTACCGTAGCAGAAAAGTTTTCCCCTTGCTCTCACAGAGGTTGTGGAGTACACAGCAGTCTGTCACCACAAAGGGGATGTTGTGCTCACTGAGGTCCAAGGGGTGAGGAGACTCCAGAACCTCCCCTTTAAATGGCCGAACACACATTCCACCACTGTGTGGTACCTGCTCAACCTGGCATTGAACTGCTGCTTGGTGGGGTCCAAGCTGCCAATGTAGTGCTTCATGTGCCAGGGGAGCAAGGGGTAGGCTGCGTCACCCAGGATGATGATGCACATATCCACCTCCCCATCTCTGGTGGTGTAGTTGGAGAAAAAGTACCAGCATGCATCCTTCAGAGGAGGCAGGAGTGCTTCTCCCTACCACCCAATGTTGATGTCGGTGAAACATCCCTTGTGATCCATGAGGGCCTGCAGCACCATGGAGAAGTACCCCTTCCTGTTTATGTAGTCTGAGGCCTGGTGATGGAGGAAGGTGGGGGCAGAATCAGGATGTGCACGCTGTCTATGCCCCCTCACTGCAGTTGGGGAAGCCCGTGGTGGCAAAGCCATCCATGATATTGTCTACATTCCCCAGAGTGATGATATTGTCTACATTCCCTCCACGCCAGCACCTGGCTAACTGCAGAATCCCCGCCCCAACTGTGGATTTCCCCATGCTGAGCTGGTTACCAGCAGAGTGGTAGCTGTCCGGGGTAGTGAGCTTTCACAGGGCAATGGCAACATGCTTCTGCATGGGGATGGTGGGTCTCAGTCGGATGTCTTTTCACCTGAGGGCAGGGGTGAGTTCCTCACAGAGTTTCAGGAAGGTGGCCTTCCACATGCAGACATTTTGAATCTACTGCTAGTAATTCCTTTCCTGCAGGATGATGCAGTCCTACCAGTCCGAAGTGGTCCACTGCCAGAAGCAGCGTTATGTGGTGTCCAGAGGATTGAGCAGCATGCGCAGCAGCAGGAGCCCCAGGACCTGGCTGAGCAGACCCTGCAGTCCAGACTGGCCCTTCATCTTGCTGGAGCAGCATGCAGGCAGTGTGGAAGTAGTGCATCATGAGGCATAGCACAAGGTCCATGAGCATGGCACTGCTTTGCAGAAGCTCTGGCTCCATGTTGTGAGTTCTGTGGCATCCACAAGGGCAACCAGAGCACTCTACTTTTTGGGTTCCAGTGAAGGCATTGCATGTGAGACGTGGCCGTAGAGAGGTGCCATGTCTGTAAGCACACGTCTGTAACCAACGTCTGTAAGCACACGTTGCAGCTTGCCTGACCAAGCAGCCACAGGAAGTCTCTACCCTCCTGGTGCCCTCACCACGGTACTTCCAAAGGCTCTAAGTCCGAGGCAGGCTCCAATCAGTGTGGATGGGCTATTTTGAAATAATTCTGACTAATTTTGATGCTCACCCATAGTGGGGACAAGCTATTTCAATTTTGTTAAATCGGAAATGATGTCGAATTTAGTTATTTCAAAATAATTTTCAAGTGTAGACATGCCCAAAGTGAAAGCTCCTCTTAGAAGGGAGGAGTGTACAGCAATGGCATCTGGAATCTGGCCGATGTTGCATATGCCTGTTGCTATAATTGCAGATTCTCCATGTATAGATTGTCATTCTCAATGAGGACCACAAGCATAGAGTGGTGGGATCACATTATCACTTGAACTTGGGAAGACCAGCTCTCGATCTTTTACCTAATGAAATGGACATTCATAGAGCTGTGTGAGCAGTGACTCTCCAGTGACAGAATACATGCATAAGGGAGTCCATGCTGGCGCAGAAGCTGGATACCACAGATAGCTACAAATTCATGGTTGACCAGTTCGGTGTCAGAAAGTAAAATGTTGTGCAGTAGGTTTGTGAAGCAATCAGGTTTACCCCAAAATCACTGGCTGTGAGAAAATGAGCTATCCAAACTACACTAGAGCTACTGAATGGACTCAGGTTCCCATAATTCATCCTCCACAAGGACCATATAAGTATATAAACTGCAAATGTACTACTATATCATTATGCGCTGCCCAGTCAACCACAGAGGCAAGCTCATGGATACTAACATGGCAAGGTGTATGATGCCAGGGTTATATGGAGATTGGAACTTTACCTTCATGGACAAGCTGGCACATTAGCTCCTCAAAATGACATCATATAAATGGAGTCACTCTCCCATTGTCATTCCAGGCTATCCCACATACCCTTATTTCTGCCGTGGCTTATGAAATCACATTGTGATCTCAGATTACCCGGCAAAAGAAAGTTCAACTACATGCTCAGTACCTGCAGGTTGGTGGTAGAATATGCATTTGGCAGACTGAAAGCCAGATGACACTGCATTCGGAACTGTTTGGGTGCTAATGAAGTCAATGCTGTTCATATTATTGTAGTCTGCTACGAACTGCACAATATCTATGATGACAAGGGTTGACGGTGTTGTATTGCTGATTCAGTACATGCAACAAGAAAGTACACCTATCATTACTGGGACAGGATCCACACATGGAAGGAGAATCAGGATGGGATGGATGAGGCAGAATGACAAAATATAATTTTCTCATGTTATATTATTCCATATTTTTTCCACAATTTCTGGGGATGAGGCAGCTTAAGAAGTTAATGAAAACTCTTCATGTAGCTCTATATACTATTAAAGACTGCTGCCTCAGAGTTTCCTTTCTATTAATTTTGTTAAGGATTTTATAAAAATTATTCATGTACCTCAAAACACAGCTTATGGATTAGTCTGATGAAGTTTATTTTTAATTAATTTAATAAAACTTGCTCATATAACCTTGCAATATGTTCTTGCTTACAAATCGAGCATTTTATTTAAATCATGCATGCAAATAACAAACAATTTTAAAACCTTATAGATAAACCAGCTGCCATTAAGCCATAAAAGAAAGTAAACAAAACCAATGCATACCAAGGAAACCAAAACCATTAAGAAACTAAACAAACAAAAGAGAAAAATGGTCAAACTAAGTATACTGTAATCTCAATCTGCAATTTCATTGTTTCTGGAACAGTGCCCCCTGTGTTTGTTTTCTTCTTGGGCCATATGATGCATTTAGCTTGCATGAGCCACAGCTAAAAATGCATGGAGGAACATACAGTAGACTTCCGATAATCCGGAACCTATGGGATTTAGGTGGTGCCGGATTATCAGATATGCCGGACTATCAGGAGGTACTATAAGCAGGTTATATATATACTGTATACATTATATACTGCATATAAAGTGTTCTTAACCCTTTTTATTGTACATACTGTATACAGTATACTGTAATGTTTTAGTTTTTTTTTAAGCCTTTTTTACCCTTTTTGCTCAGTTCAGCTGCTGCCGCTGTTACCTTGTGACTCATTTTTTGCCGAAGCTCACTCACTAGGCTCTTGCCATTTTGATGCCGGACTATCAGGAGTGCCGGACTATTGGATGCCAGACTATTGGAGTTTTACTGTATATGGCACCATTTATTATCTTCACAAAGAAAGAAACAAAAGTGTGCAAAATTAACACTAACAACAGTCTGGTCCGGTGTTCAGAGTACAGACTTCCAGGCTCTTGTAACTACTGGATAGCACCCTTTCCATCCCCTGAGGATACCACTTGTGGACTCAGAACACAATCCTGCTACCCAGGGTTCTCCTGTGGCTATACTGCAAAATGAATGAGTTTGAATGCCATAGGAGGATGTAGGTTTAGACCCATACCTCTAGATAACACAGAGGCCAGAACCTTTAGAGGATTCCGGTGCATCAAAATCCAGATAGACAATAGGATTGTCTAGACTATAGACAAATGTGTTTAGACAAAAGTGGGAAGTTGTGCTTAAACATGAATATGAATATGAATCTTAAAGGCCCTATATTGCAAATGATTATGCACATGAGAAATGTTATTTAGAACAGTGTTTCTCAACAAGTGGTATGAGTACCCTTAGGGGTACTTGAGAGAAGTCTGGGGAAGGGGGAGTACATCAACACAACTGAAATTTAGAGAAAACTGAATTTTTGTTTGAAGTTTAGAGCGTTTTATTATTTTTGTACTTTTTACACCCAAAAATTTCATCAGTCGCCTGGCTACAATTAAGTTGTTTAAACAAATGTATTGCAATGGTAGAAAAAAATTATGCATCTGAAAATTGCGGGTACTGGGGGTACTTTTTTTTTAAAGAGGATACTTTATAAAAAAAGGTTGAGAAACACTGATTTAGAAGAGCAAGCTTTTGCACAACCAGCCCCATAATGGATCATGAAGCAACATTGATAAAAAAACTCTTTTAAATGATTTTCTGGCTCTAGGACCATTGCAAATTCTTTATAAAAGAAATACATGAAATTTGAAGTCTTCCATTTTTCATTTTTAGTTTGAGGATTTCTCTTCAATCAGCTTTCTCTACTCCCTTTTAAAACTATCTTTGGCTGAGTGGCTTAGACTGCCAGTGAATACATAACAGTTGTTAAGCAATAATTTCCCCCTAGGAAAAAATGCTTTTATGCCTAGAATAAAAAGGAATTAAATTATTTGAAGCTCAAGAAATATATTTTTCACGACACAATGAATCTATTTAGTTAATTTATTATTTTTAGTACAGGGAAAGACTTTTTTCAAACTTATATGTGTAATATAATAAAGACTGCATGCATAATTTTAACTTCTCTGGTATAACTATGTTAAATTATAAAAACAGTCACAAGAACAATGTTCATGATATGCAAAGCCTATTATGTGGTGAGAACATTTATTCCTTTTTTTTAATAGTCTGAAAACTCACTTTTTTTGGTTTTCATAGCCCATAGAAATAGCACAGTGTACTTTTTAGAGTTATGTGTCTGCCATACCGGGAATATGCAAAACATAATTATTTAAAATGAACTTTATCTCTGTTCCAAAGAGAGGTTTATCAGCTATGACTCAGAGAAAAAAAGGTTCTATTAGGATATGGGAAATATTATTGCCTTTTTAAATATATAACTTTCAAAATAAAGCTATTGAATCAGACAACAATTACCCTACTTGTATCCAAAACCAGTTTATACTTATTTCTATACTTTACTGCAATTGCTTTAACATTTTCCAAAGGAAAATGTGAAAATATTAATAACCCAGTAACCTATTCCATGACAATGAGTCACCAGTTTGAACTTTCATTTCACACATACACACACACAAAGTACTAAACTTTAATATAAATACAGAAATGGAAGTAGATATATTATGAAATAAGTAGTATCAAGCATCAACACTTTCCACAGCTGTGAAATAACTACTAGTCCCCGACTTTCAGTTTTAGAGAGAATAAAAAGTAAAATAAAAGTTATGTGAGAGTCTTTAGTCTCCTTGGCACTACTTTTATATTTTTCATCTCTCTTTCTCTCTCTCTCACACACACACACATAAACACACAGTAGATAGATAGATAGATAGATAGATAGATAGAAAGATAAAGTACATGAGAAAAATCCTCTATTTAGAAGTTTTAACAATGCTATCTCTGTAGATTCCAATTTAGATTCTGTCGAGATTACCATGCATAGCAAATGAATTCTTCATCATCAGAGAGAATGCAATACATATTTTGGACATTTAATTACTGCAATATATATATATATATATAAAATCTGAAAAGAATATAAGCAAAATACTATAATATTTATTTCTACAACCTTTTATTGGGTGAATTTGTCCCCTATGCATAAGCAAAAATCCTATGAAGCACTTCAATACCACTTAAATCATGGACGGGCAATAATTCTTTATGAGAAGTCACTCCAAAAATTTAGTAAGTGGTGAACGGCCACACTCTTTCATGATACTAATGGAGGAAATGTAGGGTCTGGGGTGGAGGTTGGGTGCAGAAGGGAGGTTGGGGTCAGAGACTGGAATGCAAGAGTGGGTGTGGGGTCTGGGAGGGAGTTTGGGTGAAGGAGAAGGTTGTGACCTGGGGCAAGAGATGGGGTTGGAGGAGAGGGTTGTGACTTGGAGAAGCAGTGTAGGAGGGGGTGCTGGATCTGGGAGGAGGTTGTGACCTAGGACATGAGTGCAGGAAGGGGTACAGGAATATGGGTTATGACTAAGGGAGGGGCTT
Organism: Rafetus swinhoei; assembly: GCA_019425775.1. NCBI lineage: Eukaryota > Metazoa > Chordata > Testudines > Trionychidae > Rafetus > Rafetus swinhoei. Next base: position 32,853,555 of record CM033428.1, on the reverse strand, counting down.
GGGGTGCAAGATCTGGAAAGAGTTTGTGTAGGAGAGAATGCAGGGTCTGGGAAGGGTTCTGGGTACAGGAGCAGAGGTGCAGAGGGGTTGGGTTACATGGTGTATGGTGCAGAAGAGGGACAGAGGATTGGGAGGAGGGAGAGACTGACATGCTAGAGGCAGGCTCTGGCTAGGAATTCCCAGCCAGCAGTGCAGCTGGTTCCTCAGCCAGGTCCCTGTCTTTCATGCCCCTGCACCAACTGCAGGGGCCATGTGTGGCTGACTCTGAATGCTCTAAGGCTGGAGGGGGGAGGGGTACTTCATGCACTGTCTGTCCTGCAAAGTGGTAGCTCCCATTAGCTGGTTTGCAACCAATGAGAGCTGCAAGATTTTGTGGGGGGTAGGGCCAGTGTGTGAAGCCTCTCCCCCTTCTTCCTTGGGCTCACAGCATTGAGAGAGCTGTTTTGAGTGTAGCGTGAGGGGCGGAGTAGGCAGAGAGCCTGTATCTGGTGACTGGGAGGGCCTGATCTGACCTGCAGGCCATATTTTGCACACCCCTGATTTGAATGATACACAGGGTTATTGCTCTAGTCCTCTCCACTGCAAGATGACATTCTTCCCTGCACAAAGATTAAACCTATATATTTGCACCAGTTAAGTCCTCAAAATAGCATTAGCTGGCGCAAAATTGGCACCCAGGCTTTTTCTTGGATTAATGTGATTTTATATGTTTAGATTTTCAACTACCTCAAATTTAGGATCCTCTATCAGTTAGACCAAGTGTGTATGTATATGCATTAAATAAGGTAATAATGATGTACTAAGAATATATTTAGCAAAGACTTATTAAGGTAATACAAATTTATTTCTAGGCCCTTAAACCATAGAGGTAAACATATATTAAAAAGTCAAGAATAAAAAATATGTACTATATAGAAAGCACTAGAACTGAATGACACTTAAAAAGTTAGCACACATTCATTCAAATAAACAGTTCAAATTTGCTTTGATGGTAATTGTGACCCTTTTATTTATTTTCTCTTAACAGTTACATTAGAGGGTTTTTTTAATGCAAAAAGAAAATGAATGGAAAGGGAAAGTCTTGTTAATGGTTCAGTAAATATATTTTGTGCAAAGGTTTGCGTAGAAGCATTTATCCAGTCATCTTGCAACAGACAACTAGCTCTAGTGATATATTCAAGCCCTATTCCTGTTTATGAAATTTCAAGTCATTTACTCAGAGTGCAAAGAGAATACAAGATTTAGGTGAATTAGTCACACAACCAAATACCAAGCTTCAAATACTAAAATCTGAAATCAGTAATTATGTTAACAGCACATGATCAATTAATTGTCTGAAATACGTTGCATAATGTACTTTAGTTCAGATTTTTATATGTGCCCACGGTCCCCATGGAGCAGCTGAGGGTGGAGAGGGTCCTGGATTATAAGGCCTCACTATATCAGCCCCCTGGGCTACTTCCCCCACCAGGAATAACAGAGTCATGCTCTAGCTGCACTCCCTCCCACTCTCATGACAGCTCAGGAACTTCTCAAGGCTGGGGAATAACCCAGCTGGGGAGATATGGCAACTTTCCAGAAAGGCCAAAGTAACTAGACTGTATAAGAGAATCTGGCCTTTACCGGCTAACAAAATGTTAATAAATATTGAAGTCTGTTTGTGTGATAATTCTGAACAGAAGAAAAGGCTAAATTTGTTGCAAAAATTGCTATAAGAATGAAGTTCACTCCCATAAAGGTTACCAAGCATCAAAACATCATCTATGGCCTGCCTATTTTGAGGACTTGAGTTGGGCCTAAGTGGTGCACAAGCTCTGTGCTAGACGTGAATGTCACCCCATATTAATAGTTCACACTGCAGAGAAAGTAAGGTTGAATTCACTCCTTTCTTTAGCTTACGCGTGTTTAGCAATTTCCCTCTCCTGGTGGTGATTTTTCTGTACAATGTAATTTAAGGGGGAATAGAAGATCAGACAATCCTGCCCAAGAACCTCTCCCCTACATATGACCTAGGTTTCCAATAGGGGTATCATAACCAAATCTATCTGAGATACGCTCAGAAGTTAACACACCATAAAAATCCATGGTGTGTTAACTTCCGATACTGCCTTGGCTATGCAGAGGGACTTTACGCTGTTCCTGACAGGTCAACCTCTGCTGAAACAGGAGCTGTGATGACAGAGGGCTTGGAAGGGCTCTCAGGATAGGGGCCTGCAGAGAATCTCCAGGGATCTTGGTGGAATTAAGCCCCTTTGGTTATGCTGTCGTAGGTCAGCCACTCTGGCTCAGCAGTGATGGAAATCAGAAGAAACAACACAAAAGAAACTTCAACACTTTACTTCCCCCAGACTTCCTCCAATGAATTTTCCCCAAGGGACTGTGTGATCTGGGCAAAGTTATAAATGTAGTCCCCTTACTAAAGGGGCCTCTGTTTTTTTTTCCTGGAAAGACCCTGTGCTGCAATCCAGACTACAATTCCCATGAGCCCTTGGGAAAAACAGGAAGGAAGGACTCTGGGGTGAGAGGACTCTCTCTCCATGTGCCTGAAGAAAAGAGGCCTAGAGCCTGGGCCTTGGCCTTGGAACCGAAGGGGGAGCCAGGCTGCTGCCAAGGACATTGATCCTGTCCAGGGGCTGTTGGAGGGCAGCTGCAGACCAGGACTAGATGCCTGTTGGAACTGGGATTTAGCAGGCTGCTTCCAATAGGCACAGCATGAGGCAGTAAGTTTTGGGCCTTGTTGAAAAAGTGCTGCCTGGGACAGAGCTGCTGTCTAGCCTGGACCAAACCTCCACTACAGCTGCAACATCAGCGCGCCAACGCAAGCAAGTGTCTGGGTCTGTGGGTCCAGGGGTGTGCACACTCTGGGGTGGGGTCACTGGTAGTACAAATGTTAGCTATATAAGCTTCAGTTATTGTTATGTGTTTTGTAATGGTATTCATTGCTAAATCTGTTAATCCCTGTTTATTTAAGTTAAGTAAAGAATGTTTATTTTAAAGTATTCTATTAGATGTATATGATTTGTAGTTGTTCTGGAATTAGATCCAGGTTTATGTTGGAATGAGTATGTTCCTGGAAGCTCTCAAGGCACACCAGTGAGTGTGTACAAGGCCAGCCAGGTGGAGGCACCGCCACTTTACATTCATTACCAGCAAGGGACAGCAGCAAGGGGGGTGGACGGGGTTTTCCCCAACTAAACACCATCACCACTGGGGTGCTCAGGAACTCTTTTGGGTTAAAACATCAGGCACCCAGGCACACCTGTGAGTGTGACCTGCTCCCCAGTAACCCGGGGAGGGAAAAGGGGGTTACATAAATAAATAAAAAGCTTAAATATTATGCCCCCCCAAAGCCAAAAGCCGTTTTAGTGCTGGTCTGTGTTCCCAATACACTCTGTCTATCTCTTAGATTAGCATTACTTTTGTGAAAGGGTTATAACATGGCATGACCTGGATTACCATTTCTGAAGCAAGTCTAACCTTATGCTTACTGCTATTATGCTTGTCTTTAAAATTCTGCTATTGCATTCACTCATTCTCAAATTACTTATTAATTTAGCTGATGATTTCCTGAGGCTAATCTTGCAGACCTGAATCTGTGTTAGTCTTCATCCTTCAAAGAAGAATTTAAACCTCGCTAATATAATTGAGAAGTTCACTCTTGGTTTCACATATCCCTCTATCTCTTCTGCTTCAAGGCCATGTCCTGCATTTAAATGAACAATGATACAAAGAGCTAACATTTTCTTGTATGATCTAAATTATAAGACTGAAGATCCAGAAGGGGAGGAAAAAAGGCTATTTTCTTGGTCAATATCAGCACAGTGTGAAAATCAGCATGTTCTTTGCATTAAATCTCTTGCAATTTCATTTTGGATGGTTTCATGTCTCTGACATTTCCAGTGTGGCTTTTCCCACAGAGAAAACATGCAAGCTTCAAGATGTTTGAGGTTTGTTTGTTTTTTGTTTTGTTTTTTGAGAAAGAGAAATCTCAAGTATCATAAGGTTATTAATACAGTTCATTTCCTTGAACTAATTTAACTAAGAGCTCAACAATGGGACATGCTTTCTAGCCCAAAAAATAAAAATAAAATAGAAGTACCATTTCAATGGTTTTTCCATCAGGATATGTTGGTTCTGCAGAAAGAGTTCTTACTGTCTGTGAATTAGAGGCACACTTGCTTTGGGCAAAGTCGGCAGAGCTTGTACACGTGAGTGTCCAACTTTTCTAAGTTGTTTCTCAGACTAACAAAAGTGAAGGACAAGGACCTAGATTTTAAAAGTTTTGAGAGGTAGAAGGGCTCAGCATTGAAATGCCTAATCCATTTCAGAGCCTCAGTCTCATTTTCAAAAGTGTTTTAGGCACGTAGGAACCTAAATACAATGCAAGTACTAAAATGCCTGAATACCTTTAAAATCTTGGCCACGGTCTATAACTTGAAATAAACTAAATAACCAGATTGTGCCAGGAGGCACAAACTCTAAGGAAGGGGCATTTTCTTTCTCCTGCTGATTGCCAAGACATGGGTGTTTATTTTAAAAAAGACCTCAGCTTATTGAAAATGAAAGAATGTATTGCGTTGGTATTTGTCTTCTTTTTAAGTAGGTCTCAGTGTCAGAGAACACTTTCTTTGGAAAAACAAGCAAACATAGCTTTGCCAAGCACAAAGAGGTCCTAGAAAATCAGGGACTAAGAACCAATTCCACGTGACTTCATTTCAGTGAGCAATACAACTGAAACTTGAAAGAGAGTGAAAAATGTCTATTCCCCTGTTTTAATCAGCCTTTTCTACCATCCTCATCATTGAAATATCCGAGCACCTAGTTGTTTCAGGATTTTCAAGGACAACAGAGCGTGCAAAAAATTATATGTCCATCTTGAATGAAAGTGTTATTGACCTAATGCTCCCCTATACACCCCCCCCCACACACACACACATGCACACCACAAGTTCTTGTGTAACCACCTGGAGGAAAATTTGAATCTGGGACCTCTGGGAGCTTAGTGTAGGAGCTTCTACAGTTTGAACTATAAAGCCAGCTGGTTCTCATCTTAGACTATAGAGCTCACTCATTCTTATCTCGCTCTATAAGTGGTCTAAGTGCCTCTACAGGGAACAGTGAACCACAGCTACGAGGCATGTGGGTTACACTTGCAAAGCAGCTCAAACTATAAAACAGGCTGATTTTGAAAAGTGTTCAGTTTGTAAAAAAAATTCTCACTGTTCAACCTCAATTAGTTCCATTCCTATTAAAACTCTAATATTTACTGTTTAGACATGAACATCAACTCTTAATCTTTGGCAGTGTGTTTTCTTAACTTATGGTAAACTGTATGGTAGTCAGTAAATTTGGGCTTAAGTCATAGCTTGACATATTCCACTATAGCTGAAGTAATAACAGTTTCTTCCTATCTTTAAAACAGTCATGGCTACATCCTTCTAGACCAGTGTGGAGGTTTATTTTATATTTGACATATAATATGAATTGTAGTACTATATAGTACAGAATTTTGTTCCTCAGCTCTGGCAGATCCAGAGCTGGGCATAAGTATTACCTGACTTCCTTAATTCTGACATTCCTTTTCCCCGATAATGGTTTGCAAAATCACTTCACATTTGTAAAGGTCTCTGTATAGTGATTAATATTCATGAACGCTTCTATCTGAGGCCAGTTTTTAGCTCCAAGAGTCAATGTCAACCATGAACTTCCCTCTTCACATCCACAAAAAGAAGAAACAGAAGAAAGGGGAAAGGGGGAAAGGAAAAAAGAAACAGAAAAAGAAAAAAACAGTGCAGAATGAAACAGTGCAGAATGAAGACTTTACACATTTTAAATATGATTTTTTTTACTTCATGGTCCTCTCATCCAGACAAGGACTCCACTTTTCTTTATGGTCTTTCACCTAGCAGTTTATAGTTTAGAAGCATTTCTAGATATCTCAGCATCCGAGATAAGTAGGCAGACAAGACCATGAAAACCTGGCAACCAGTTCATTAATTTAACACATCTGCAAAGCTATAAAGCAATATCTCATCCAGTGCAAGTCAACCTTCCTTCAATAAATCTTTGTCACTTGTGTGGGGAATAGTCCTCAGCTCCCACAATCATATTTTCCAATTGCTTGGCTTGGTCTCAGTATTGCTTTTGGGACCCCATGTAAGGGTTTATGATAGGGCTGGAATAGTATTGAGGGGCTCAGGGTGGGATTGGGAGCTCAACCCATCTACCAATAAGGTTTCACATGGGACCTCTGAGATGGGGCTTTGAATCCAACCAAGGGCCACCATAGCATTGCAGGGCATGGTTTGGAGACCAACCCAGGAGCCCCTGGTTGTGCCACAGGTCCCCAGGGTGAAGCTGTTAGGTCCAGCTGGCACCCTAGGTTGGTGGCCTCCAGTATCAGTATCAGCTTCCCATAGTAGGTGGTTGAAGCCTAGGTGGCAGAAACACTCCAGCAGTGTTTACACATTAGATGTCCCAGAGTCACAAATTAGTTCCCATTGTAATTTAAATATGCAATGTTTTATACAATAGTGCAGGATAGTTTATGGAACTGGTGGCACATTGTTATTATATTGCTTTCTTTGAGAAAGTGTATTTTCAGTCCTTAATGCAGTAATTTTGTCTTCTCCAAAAACCACTGAGCTTCAGTGGCAAAAATATAAGTGAAAGTTTGAAAACACCATCTATTTTTGCTCTTTCCTTCTGCCCTGCCCCCAACAGCTTCCATCTGTGCATGCATGTTATTTCCTTATAAGAAGAATAGTGGAGATAACATCAATGATGGTCGAATGATAATTTAATTGCTTTTCTTTCTCTGCTGTATTTTGCTACATTCACTAAAAGTAATAGCTAGTAACAGCTGTAGGCAGCTTCTCTTGTTTCAGATATCACTGAACGAAGAACAATTGTTTCCTTGCACTAAAAAATGAAGAAAAAAATCTGTCATGTTTAATGCGCAAGAAAAACCACTAGCTACAGCACAAACTTTCAAAAAGACTGATCTCAGATACAGATTAACTGAAAGGTTCAGAGAATTAAAATCCTATTCATTTTATGGTTGCAGCTTATTTTGTAATACTTTCATGCCTTATCATTATGAGTGCCTTGGATAACCTCTTTTAAAGTCAAAGCACCCATTTTCTGTAGGATGGTTTTAGAGGACCGGGGTCTGTAACATATTGTGCATAGGCTTATGTGTGAAATATTTAATTGCAAGTGCACTAAAGATCATGAATTGGTGAACCAGATCCAATTAAATATGAACGTGCCTTGAAGTTCTGTCACTTATTTTGAGAGCAAAATTTGAACAACCCTCTGCCCCTTGTTTGAGCTTTTCAGGTATTCAGGATAGTCTTTTTTCTCAGTTCCAGACTGACACCAGAATTGGAAGTGCTTAAAAGCCTATGAAAATAGAATGTTTTTGTATAATTTTAACTAAAAATGGATTGTCATTGTCTTATATAACCAGCTCTGTTATGTGACTATGGTAAAGAATAACAGCAAAAGTCAAATACCAATCTAAAAGTGAATAAAAAACCCCAGTGCTATCTCTAAGGGCATGTCTACACAGCAGCGGTACGTCTACACAGCAAGCCTATTATTTTGAAATAATTTTGAAATAGCGGTTTTCTTATTCTGAATTCTGTAACCCTCATTTCATGAGGAATAATGCCCATTTCAAAATAGTTATTTCAAAATAGAGTGTGTGCACACAGTGCAGCTGTGGTTATTTCAAAATAAGTGGTCTCCAGGGATTCTCAGAGGTGCCCTAGTAGCCACTTTGTCCACACTCATCAGAACTCTTATAGTTCCACTATCTCTGCAGCCTTTAAAGGTATTGCCTCAGGGGGAAGGGCTTGTGGCACAAGGAAAGTCTTGCTATCCCTGTGCCACACACCAGAAGCCTTCCCTGCCACCATGAGCAACCCCTCTAGTCCCATTGAGCCCTCCATGGCTGAAAGGGAGCTGGCACCCAGTTCTGAAGCCCCTGTCCAGGGTTTAAAGAGGAGGGCACCATCCTGGTTTGGTGTGGAAATCCTGGATCTCATTGAGATCTGGGGAGGAGGAGGAGGCAGCAAACCTCCAGGTTCTCTGCACCAGGTGCAGGAACATGGACATATATGGCTGGATGGCTGACAGCCTGGGCCAGAAGGGCCACAGCTGCACCCACAGCTGCACATCCAGGTGTAGATGAAGGTGAAGGAGCTGAGGCAGGCCCACACCAGGGCCACGGAGCGCAACCCCTGCTCAGGGGCGGCACCCCACTCCTGCCAGTATTTTGACCAGAGCCCCTACATCCTGGGGGAAGGGGGAAGGGGTCATTCCCTTCCCTCGCCACCAGTTGTGGACTCTGGGCAGGAGACACATGTCATCAGCCTCCCGGAGGGTGTAGCTGTGAAGGAGGAGGAAGAGGAAGACGAGGAGGCCAGCACCGGCAGCATGCCCACCAGCCAGGAGTTCAGGCAGTCCCTGGAGCCGTGTTCCCTCCCCACCCCCACGATGTGTCCCAGGGGTTGGACGAGGCCGGGAAAGGCCCATCAGGTGAGCTCCATTACTTTCCCTAGACACATGTTGGGGGAGGCAGTGGGTTGCAAGGGGCTACACACTCCTCACTTGGTGTTCTTGGCCTCGGGATAGCATAAGCAGCCTGTACACGTGGGTGCACATGAAGCACCAGTCTGGAGCAGACAGCTGTAATGAGGCAGCCACACAGGAACTTTGCACTCCTGCTCACAGTATTCCTGCATAGGCCTGCCTTACTCCTGACCCCATGGTGGGACAGCTTCCCACCACAAGCCACAACTAAAGAGGACGGGATCATGGACACACACACAGCAGTGCTGCACATGGCACACAGGCATGCCTGCACTCTCAGGGCAGCATCTGCTCCTGGGCCAGCATGGGGAGGCCGAGGAGCCTACCGGAAGGGGAAGGAATTGGAGGCGACTACACATGGCCAAATGTTGGGAAAAAACCTCTCTTTTGGAACATCCCTTCTTCCTTGTAGAATGAGGTTTACAGGGATGCTGAAATAATGCACCTGCTTTAAAAAAAAAAATATATCGAAAAAGCAAGCACATTCCTTGGACATGACAGAGCTTTTCTGGGATACCTCTGGTATCCCAGAAAAGCTTTGTAATCTAGACATACCCATATATATGTATATATAAAGATATTAAAGTAGGTGAATAAACAAACAAACAAATATACATGATAACATGGCACTTTGATCTCTCTGACAATTCTGAACTTGTGATTATTACATGGCCTCTAGATGTAAGTCAGGAAGCAAGAAATGAATCTGTATCAATAGCCACTGGAATCTATGGATAATAACCTTGACATGTGATAGGGTATTGACGTTCATGAGCCTGATCCGAAAAGCAAAATCCAATACCTTACTATACCCATTCACACATGTATTGTTCCAGAGAAGTGCCAACTATAGTGGTGATGGCTACTGCAACAGGGTAAGAGTCAGCCACCTTCCCCCTTGAGCAGTTCTAAAATGGAAGAGGGCAGCTTTCTTCTTCTTTGAAGCTGCTGGAGAAAGTCCTGAATCATCAAATCCCCTGTCTGCACCACTACCCAGTCCAGTATCTTCCCCTCTCAGGACAACATTTGTCTGGATGTGCACCCTTTCTTCTAGTGGAGTGGGTTTGCAGGTGACTTGTGGAATTTTGATTGCCCCTCATGCAGACTGTCCATCACAAGGGCTTGAACTGGTAGAAGCTGGTGAAAATCATGGGCAAATCCAGACCACAACCTATGGATATACAGCTGCACATCTCATACCTTAGTATAAAAGATATTTGGACCCAAAAGTGCTGAGGCAGCTTTAGACTATAAGGGGAAAAAAACATGCTATAGAAAACTGCATGTGTTTTGTTATAGATTACAGTGAACCACTTTGGAGCTGTGGAATTAATTAATATCTTGTACAAAGGCAGTACTTATGTATTTTATCAAGTCATTACTTCAGCGTCTTCCATGAGCATTGAAACTATATTTCCCTATAGGTGTGCAATAACAGACATTTTTATGCAGTGCTATAATTATGATTGGTACTTTGCATAGAGAATGAAGACTTCCTGATTGAAGGATCATACAATCTAGACTAGATATGGTATGATAGGACACAGGGAGAGACACCATGAGACAAGGAGCGGAAGGGAAGTAAACACAAAGTGTGGCAGAGAGGTTGTTTTGCATGGTATGCTAGTTAGGTGGTTATATAATGCCTCTAAAGGATTATCAGCGGCCAAGACTGAACCTGGAATCTTGACTCAAAGGTCATGTAATGTATGAGCTAAGAGTCCCAGCTCTCATAACCCTTGTGTACACTAGGGAGTTATTTTGAAATAAGCCCCTTTATGTTGAAATAATAAGTGGAGCGTTCATACTACCAAGACTGTTATTTAGAAATAATAGGCTGGTTATTTTGAGATCTGGACTGCTTTCCTCGGAGATAATGCTAATTTTGAAATTGTGTTACTGTGGACGATCCAGTGCTGCTGTTCTCACCGCTCTGGTCACACTTGGCATGTCCACTGTTCCCCTTCTCCTTGTGGAGCTTAAAACTCTAGACAGCAGGAGAAGGGCTTCTCACATGGACCCAGCTTTGCCAGCCCTATGTGAGACATCGGGGAGCCATGATGGACCCCAACACTGCCACAGAGCCTCCGATTGCTGCCAGCACTCCTGCTGTTCCCTCCGCTGCATTGGGCAGGGACGCAGGAGAACTCCAGCTTGGACTAGAGTGGACATGCTGGACCTCAGTGAGGTCTGGGGAGAGAAGACTGAAATCCAGTATCTCTGCACCAGAAAGCAAAATGCGAACATCTACAGCAGGATCATCACCAGCCTGTCTGAGAGAGGCCACAACTGGACCTTGGAACTGATCTGGATGAAGGTGAAAGAGCTCTGGCAGGCCTACCACAAGGCCAGGGATCAAAGCAGAACCATACACCTGTTGCTACTTTGAGCAGCTGGATGCCATCCTTGGAAGGGGGCCGGTCACCTCTGTCCCCCATCATTGTGGAGTTCGGCCAGGACACGCCCAGCATCTGCCTCCAGGAAGGTGGGGTTGTAAACAAGGAGGAGGAGGTGGCGGCCAGCCAGGCAACCATACCCACCAGCCAGGACCTGCTCTTCACCCTAGAGCCAGTTCCCCCCCATGTAGGATGTCTCCCAGGCTTTGGAAAAGGCTTTCCCTTCTCCCAGGGAAGGCACTTCAGGTGAGTTCAACAACTTTCCCTATATACACACAGGGACAGGCAATGGGCTTGTCATTCTCACAAAGTTCCTGGAGAGACCTACCTTACTCCAGACTCCATGGTGGGACACCTTCCCACAACATGACACCACTAAGAAGTCTGGGGTCATGGAACTACACAGCAGTACCACACATAGCATAGGGTCATGGCTGCATTCACTCCAGGAGCAGAGGAAGGCTTCCTGGGACCAGCTGGCATGCCAGCATGAGGCCATATGCTCCTCTCTCACCTCAGTGATCAAGCACATGTCCTTATGCATGGAGTGGGTCACCAGCCATCTCCCTGCCTCCCCATGGCTTACCCTCCTAGCTTTGCCAAGGGCCACCAGGGTCCCAGAACATGTGGCGGTGGGACTTCTTGGGCAGCCAGTCTCCTGACCACCTGGAGGCATGCTCCAGTCCCTGCCCTATCCTGAGCTTCCCTCCTCCTTCCTTCCCACTCCCTCATTCCAGGTTCTTTCCCCAGTCCTTCTCCTGTTATATACTCTCCTCCCATAAAGAGTCCTGTTAAAGAAAAGAAGGGTTTGTTATTTGCTCTGCAGGAGGGAGAAGAAGGTGGAAAGGAAGAGGTTGGGGGAGGAAAGGCACAGGGAGGGAATGCAGGGGCCTCTTGTAGAGAGCCATGGGGGAGAGTCTCACAGATGATCTTGGATGAAACTTTTCCTTAAGGCCTCCCTAATGAGCACAGCCCCTTGAAGTGCTCTCCTGATGGTGTTGGTGTCCGGCTGCTCAAATGCCCTGAACAGCTGTTCAGCCTTTGCCTCCAACTCTGGCAGAAAAGTCTCCCCCTTGCTTTCACAAAGGTTGTGAAATACATAGCAGGCTGCCACCACAAAGGGGATGTTACATTCCCTGAGGTCCAAACAGCTGAGGAGACCCCTGAACCTCCCGATGGTCATGTCCACCTCCCCAACTCTGGTGATGCAGTCGGGGGAAAAAGTGCTGGAATGAATCTTTCAGAGCAGGCAGGAGTTCCAGAAGATGTGGGCCTTGTGTGCCTTCCCTGACCATCTGATGTTGATGGTGAAACATCCCTTGTAATCCATGAGGGCCTGCAGCACCAGAGAGCACCCCTTCCTGTTTATGTAGTCTCAGGCATGGTGGTTGGAGGGCCAGGATGGGGCTATGCATGCCGTCTATGGCCCCCATACTCCAGGCAGTTAGGGAACGCCCATGGTGGCAAAGCCAACCACAATGCTGTTCACATTGCCCAGAGTGATGGCCCTCCATAGCAGCACATGGTTGATGGCTTTGGCTACCTGCAGGAGCAATGCCCCATGTCGAACTGATTCCTGACGGAGTGACTGTTGTCCAGCGTAGTGAGCTTCCACCAGGTGACAGTGATGCACTTCTGCATGAGGATGGTGGGTCTCATGTGGGTGTCCTGTCACCTGAGGGCAGGGGTAAGCCTCTCACAGAGCTTGAGGAAGGTGACCTTCCACGTGCAGAAGTTCTGCAGCCACTTCTGGTCATCCCATAGCTGCAGGACGATGCATTCCCACCAGTCCAAATTGGTCTCCCGTGGCCAGAAGTGGTGTTCCACAGTGTCAAGGGGATTGAGCAGCATGTACAGCAGCAGGAGTCCCAGGACCTGGCTGAGCAGACCCTTCAGTCCAGCTGGTCCTCGTCCTCTTCAAGCAGCATGAGCACGGGCTGGAAATACTGTGCCATTAAGGAGCAGTACAAGGCCCATGAGCTTAGCACAGCTCTGCAGCAGCTCAGCCTCCATGTTATGAGTGCTGTGGCATCTTCAAGGGCAACCAGAGCACAAGGTGGGAGTTTGGTGCCCCACAAGGAGGGAGGCAGTGGAAGAGTGGTGTGTTATACACAGCCATAGAGACGCGCCCCTGAAAGCACGCATCTCAGCTTGCCTGACCAAGCAGCCAGAGGAAGTCCCTGCCCTCCTAGTGCCCTCCCCAGAGTGCTTCTGGGAACTCTAAGTCCGAGGCAAGCTCCAATCAGTATGGATGGGCTATTTCAAAATAACTGTGACTAATTTCAATACTTCCCTGTAGTGGGGACACACTATTTCGATTTTGTTAAATTGGGAGTTATGTCAGATTTAGTTATTTTGAAATAATTTCCTAGCGTAGACATACCCTTAGTTTGCCAGCTAAAAAACCTCCCTGTGATACAACTGCTAGAGGGGGACAGAAAGTCATGTAGGTTACATCTGGATAGCTAGTTGGAAGCCGCCATGGGAGATTATTGTCTGCATCACATAAGTGTTAAGGAAATACTTGAAGGAGGAAAGGGAGTTTGTATGTTGATCAGGATAGGGGAGGAGTCGAGCAGACTCTTCAGTCATAGGGGATTGGGAAGGCAAAAAACCAAGGGGGAATGAAGAGAAGTAGACTTTATGGAACACAATGTCCATGGAAGATTGAGAAGATGCACACATTGACAGGGCCAGAAGTGTGCAGACCCTTGACAGAAAGGATGAAGATTCTGTATTTGACACCATTCAACTGTATGTGTTCAGTAGGACCTGTATTTAAATGACAGCGCAGGCAAAAGTCAGAAACACAGGACATTTCTGCAAGCACACAATTCCACAATGCCAGTGTTATTTTCTGAGAGATCGTATCAGAAAGTATCCATCATCTGATGAACAACAAACTGCCAGGAGTAATGAACAGAAAAATAAGAAACTTGATAGAGAATCAGAAAAAGAAAGATGAGTCAAGGAAAGGGCAGATGATTCAAATGGGAAACAGAAAGTGAAGTAGTTGGAACAAACTAGGAAAACATCACAACTAGTAATCAGTGATTTGCTATTCCTTATACATGCATACTGAAAAAAGTCAGAAAATCTAGTGGAATATCTTATTATGTAAATGTTTTACTCTAATAAGGAGTGCTTCATTTAAGTATAATGTTTGCTATGTGCAAAACTGAAACAAACATTTGTAAAGGTTTCTTTGTACCTATTCTAATCTATAATTTAACACATTTATTCCACTAGTACAAATATTTGGTAAATGTCATGGTAATGTGTGGGGTTTTTTTTTGGGGGGGGGGTTTGCTTTTTTCTTTTTAAAATATAGTGTCAGCTAATTCTTTTCTGAACATAACACAGCAACAAGGCAGCTCTCAAGTTCAGAAACATAAAATAGTTTTTCAATATTTCACATGCAGTCAGCTTTTTCAACTGCACTGTTGAGTTTATATGAACATTTTTTCTATTGTCTTTGTCATATGGATTCATAGAATCTTCTTTATGTTCTTTATAGTCAAAGATAATAAACACTGATGTAACATAGCTCTCTGTGCAGAAACTTAGCCCACAAACCAAAACTGGAATAACATATACCATTGACTTTTGTGATCAATAAGACAAACAAGGAAGCCAAAGGCTTATGGTATACAGTTTTCTAGAAGTATCATTTTTCTTCTGAAAAAAACTTAAAACACAACAAATAGTCTTGCAGCACTTTAGTGACTAACAAAAATGTAGATGGTATCATGAGCTTTCGTGGGCACAACCCACTTCTTCTCTTCTGAGCAGCTAAAATAAATAATTCTTCAATGCTGTGTTCTGCCTCCAAGAAGCACTTGTGTGTGCTGTACAATATCCCATCATCTTTTATGTTAGGTTTTGGTTTGGGGGTGATCTGTCAACAAACTTTCAACCCTTCCCCCTCAACTTGGAGAGTCAAATCAAGTGCCCTTATGAATATGCATGAACATAAATCTAGTATAGTCATTTTCTGTGGTTACTTACTGTGCTGGGTGGCCCTGGAAGCCATGCCAAATGGTTTTGATTTTGCATTTGAGATTCTTAATGGTAGCAATTATCTGTTGCAGCCATGCAGTACCAGACATGATGGGTGTAAGAGATACTTTGAAAATAATAAAAAATAAAATAAAAAAATTAAAGAAACCCTCAAACTGAAGATGCTAATTCTCACATTTTAGTTCCTACAGGGCAATTAGCCCCTACTAATGATGTTTATATTTATATGCAAATGTCTAAAAAATGAATCTTACCAGATACTTTATACTAAATGCTGCTGGGATAGCTGAGCATTCCATCTGTCTGTGGAAAATATCTGCCGTTAGCTCTACATGTTGCCGATTTCAGTAATAAGAACTATTTAATCTTAAGTAATTCATTCTCCATTTTATGTTTTCCCTTCTCCTTCTGCTCTTTCATAAAGACCTTTAACTAATGTACAATACAGAATGGCTGTTTAGGGTATCAGCAGAGGTGCTAGGCACATTTTCCACTCAGCATTAGGTTGCCTGTTTTTTTCACAATTGCCTTATATATTATACATACCAACACTCCTCACCTCTGAATGATAATTTAATAACCAAACAGATTTTGCAGAGGCAGTCATTTGTTAGTAGCTCACTTTCTAGTGATATCCATGATATGCAAACAAGGATGACAATCGGGGGTAGCATACTACAGACTTTACTTCCTAATGAGATAGCAAAAGAGATCTTTTCTTTGAGTCACTCTTCTGAGACTAGATCTCCAGTTGAAATTTTCAGGCTAACTGCTCTAATATACAACATTCACAACAAAATCCTCAATTCACT
This sequence comes from Rafetus swinhoei, assembly GCA_019425775.1. Taxonomy (NCBI): domain Eukaryota; kingdom Metazoa; phylum Chordata; order Testudines; family Trionychidae; genus Rafetus; species Rafetus swinhoei. The sequence continues at coordinate 32,837,729 of CM033428.1, read as the reverse complement.
GGATAACAGGACAAAAACTAAACAAGGACTATTTGTACAAGCCCGCTGGTTCACAATCAGTATATTTCTCCCGAACGTGTTCACTTTAGGTGCAAAACCAGCCATATTTTAATTAAGTCACTGTAGAAATAGAATGACTAAAAGCAGCACTTCACCTGCACTGTAACAATTATGTGTGTTGTGCAAAATCTAATATAAAACTATTATATCATTAGGAAATATGTTTTTAATAAGCTTTACAGTGACTGACCAAGTAAGATTACAGTGACAATTTTATTAATTTTACAGCTTTATAGTATTGTAATTAAAGAGTATAAAGTCTTCCAAATTTTATGCCTGCAACAGGCTATTAAATGAAAGAAAGTTATAAGCCTGTGAAAAATTATAAAAACTTTATTAATTAACCTAACCTGAATGGCTACATGATCAGCTATGTTAGTGCTTTGAAATGTTTAGAGGTAATTTATTTAGAATAGTAACATTTATATGGACATAACTGATTATCAACTGAAGTTAAAAATAATTTTTCCCAAATGGTGTTGTGTTGGCCATGTACTTTCTGGGAATTTTTTTTCCTCGCTATTTTCTCACGGATATTGCATACATTATAGATTCTGGTTATTGTCTTCCAAGAGTAAATCATATATATTTTGCATATACTTCCAGAGATGATTATTGAATGTGTATGTAATATACTCACAAAACATGCATAAATAATTATATCTGGAAATATGTCCAAAACTCATTACCATATACACATATTTGTAATCTCTGAAAATGCAGAAAATGATCAAGACTTAAAATCGAGCACAGTTTCTGTTATAAGGACAATATTACTAAATTTCATTTTAATTGTCCCCCAATCTCTTCAGCAAAAATAAAACAAGTAAAGAACAGGCTCTTCTGATTATTGCTTTGATACTCAATTTGTAATTGTTGGAACAAAATGCTAAAACATAAAGACTGTCTTGCTTTGTTGTTATGAATTCTATAAAGACATGTCTACTAATCATGAGGAGATGATTAGTTTCTATTTATTATCCAGACTTTAGGAGCTTAGGAAAAGCACTTACCTCAGTGAGTTATTTGGGTCCCTCTTCCAACATCTGAACAATCAAGGACGGATGACTAATTCCCATTAAGCTCAATGGCTTTAGCTGCAATTCCCCCACCTGTTACAAAGTTTAAAATTGTGATTTAGTTTAACTCTTCCAGTACAAGAAACATTCATTAACTGATAACAATTTAGACAGTACGATTGAAGGTCAAATATTATTAAATTCAAGGTTTTTTTTCTTGTTCATTTTGTATATAAGAAGAGACAGGGGAAAAAAGACTTGGTGAAAAAAATGAATCATATATGGATGTGTACTCTTATAATGTTTTTATTCAGAGAAGCTGTGGTCTAATTTTCAAGAACAGACTTCTCAAAGATTTCACCTTCACCCTGAATGTAGCTGTGACAAGTAAGTCAAGGTCCAGTAATTCCAATTAGAGAGGTTCTCTCATGAATGTAAGCATATTGCGCTTTCTGACAATACTATATTAGGGCAAAATTATTGCAAAAGGATTTATCTTTTAAGAGGGCTGGAGTAGGTACAATAATCTTATTCCGTGACTTAAAACTGTGACATAAAGCAATGGATAGTACAATATATTTGTCCAGCACAATCTGCCTTTCACATTAATGCTCTACAAAGCAGAACAATTGGGTTCATGAGGTTTTACCGTTTAAAAAAAAGGCAAAGGTTAGACCAATTCAGAGGAAGACAACTAGAGTGATGGCTTCCAAAGGTATGAATAATTCCACATGTAGTTTTATTTGTTTTTAAGCTAAAAAACCCCAAATCATGCTTAACAGTGTTGGAAGGCTACTTAGCAAAATGTAGGTTGCTTTTGTTCCCACCCAAGTTTATGGAGGTGAAGGATTATCAAGAAGGTGGACAGGAGGATTGAAAAGGATTATATGTCATTATGTAAGGGGAGAAATTAAAAGACGACTGACAGTAGATGGTTCTTATGACCTATGTTTGCTAATGAAAAGTGTAGTCTTAGAGGGGTCATGTGACAAAAATACAATCCATATAACTATGTCAGAACTATATAAAAGTTTGCTCTTGCATTGTAAGGCAAAAGGGAGAGAGAAAGTACAGGTTTGGGGACAGACTTGGAGTGAAATTTTGTACAATAGCCGGATAAATGGAGTAAAAAAGCAAATTCAACAGAGAGAATACAGTATAGCAGAGCAATTCAAAGAGATCATGCAAAAGTCTAGAAACACTATTGTGGAGAAATATAGTCAGTGAATAACGCTGCCATCCACAGAATAATTTTCTTCATTATTCTTCATTATTCAGCTAGCTAATAACATGCCCTGAACAATATATTTGACGAATAGTTTAATTGCCAAACATATTAATATTTAATATATTATTTTACCAATTTTATAGACATACTGGAGCACAGGTCCTGATCCATTCAAGATTTACTATTGTTTATGGATCGTTGAAACTCCTTGAACTTTCTATCTCAGTTATCTTTGTGGTATCCCATCCTCTATAGATATAGTAACTGAACTTGTCCTAAAGGAGCATGTTGCACGGAATATAATATGCTCTGTCATTTGAGATTAAAAATAAAATCTATAAAGCATAGAATTACAACTATGACCCAGTCTGCACTAAGGCATAGGAATCAGATTTCTTTTGATATTTTATTATACGTGTTAGAAGTGGTTAGTCTAGCCCTCAAAGGATATTAGCTGCTTTTATCACAGTCAGGATACGCTATTGAGATGCTATGGAGATATTATAGCTGTGTAATGGACAGGAGGAGTGCTGGCCAGCACTCGGTGACTAAGGGGTTAAATTCAGGTAGCTAGCAAGGGTGTTGCCAGAAGAACCAATGGGGATAGAGGGTTGGAATTTGAATTGGATATAGATACCTTGCCTGCTTTTTTTTGTGTGGGAGAGTTAAACCAGGAGTGGAGACACAGAGGGTACATCTAAACTACATTTTTTTTAAAGAGGCTATCTTCTTCCCATTGCTCTTCTTCCCATTGCTCTTTCGAAAGCGGATCTTTCGAAAGTGAAAGTCTGGATGTGGTTTTTTCGGGAAAAAAAATTTTTTTCGAAAAACTGCGTAAACCTCCTTTTTTAAGGGAGAGTGGTTTTTTGAAAAAGGGTTTTTTTCCCGAAAAAAAAAAAAACCCATAGTTTAGACATACCCAGAAAGATTTAAACCCAGGCAGCACTATTGTGCCTCCAAGGAATTTGGAGCATGGAAGAGGACTGAACCAAGAGAAGATCATGAGTAAATAAAGGGAAAAAGGATATTTTTCCTTTATTTTTCTTTATTTTGTGATCAGGATATTTTTCTTTATTTTGTGGTTTGGTTTCAACAGCTTTGTGTGAATCTATGCCTCTCCTCCCCCATTCACCATCTAAGAATTGTTCCCAGAGATTTTCTCTGTGTTTTAGTTTGTTTTCCTTAGTTGCTTTGTAATACCTATCAATTATGCTTTATCAAGTAGATCTTTTGTTTTGAAATAAAAAAAATCACTTTTTTTTTAAATTCTTGTGTCTTGGAAGGTAACAGCAGGTCTTTCTGTGTCTGTCTGCATGCCTCAGACTAGAGGTCAGCTATCAGGGTGTGTCTAGAATACAGGGGTTTTTGGAAAAAAGTGGCCTTTTTTCCAAAAAGCTTCACCTGCGTCTAGACTGCTGCCGCGTTCTTTTGAAATTAAATCGAAAGAACGCGGCAGTTTTGTCGACCTCAGAAAACCTCATTTTACGAGGAATAACGCCTTTTTTCGAAAGTGTTCTTTCTAAAAAAGGCGTTATTAAACACAAACAGTGCTTTTTGGAAAGAGAGAATCCAGACTGCCTGGGTGCTCTCTTTCGAAAAAAGAGGCTGCATTCTAGATGCTCTCTTTCGAAAGAGTCTTTTCCGAAAAAGCCTCTTTTGAAAGAGGCTTGTAGTCTAGACTGCAGTTTGCTTTTCTCTTCTCTTGTTTTTCAAGCTTTCTTGTGGTAAAGGAGCTTGGGATAACTCTGGGAAGAATTCAAGTGTTCACACCCTGTGTTTAGGGATAAAAATTACTTGACGGTGGCAGCTACTCTCTAAAAGACAGTGCATTTGTGACTTTGGGGAGTTTTTGTAAGCAGAACCTGTAGAGCCAAGGTATTTTTTTAAGGTCTTTTGTGGGCTTCTGCACTCGGAGTATCAGAGTGGGGATCAGCCCTGACAAGCTGTTTTCCCTTATAGATTCAAGCCATGCTGTCTGGAAACATTGCTTATGGCCCCTCAAACATCTGACTAATATACCTATGATTTCCTTTCACAAATAAATAAAGTCCATTTATTCATGTCTCAATGCTAGTAACATCACAGAATTTTTTTAAACCTTCCTGATTCACCACTGAGTTTGAACACTTGGGCTATGTCTAGACTGCAGGCTTCTTTCGGAAGAACCTTTTTTGGAAGATATCTCCCAAAAAAACTTCTTCCGAAAGAGAGCATCCACACACAAAAGCGCATTGAAAAAGCGATCTGCTTTTTCAAATGAGAGCATCCACACTGAATGGACGCTATCTCACATTTAAGCTGTGATTACTATTGATGGAGTGGCTATCAGGGCACCTGTGCTTTTTCCTCTTTCCTCTTCTTTCAAAAGATCTCCTCCTTCCCCAGCCACACAAGCCTTTTTCCAAAGGAGCTCCTTCCTCATAGAAAGCAGTTTACAATGTCAGAAAAAACCCTTTATTCCTTTGATTTTTTTTCAAAAGAATGCAATTGGAGCATGGATGTAAGTGAAGTTTTTCAGAAAAATGGCAGTTTTTCTGAAAAAACTCTGCAATGTAGACATACCCTTAGACTTTCCGGTGACCTCCTGCACATTATCCATCTTTCTTCTTAGTGGTCATCCCCTGCTACAATGACTTGTCACCATTCCTCCCATAATGATTTGCCAAGGCTATTTTCAGCTATATCCCTTCTGTGACCCAAGTACATAATTTTCTGACTGTTGCTTTCCAAGAGGAAAGTTTGCTTCTCTCAAATAATATTTTCAACATAAATGGTATATTTTTTCCATCAACAGATATGCCAGTCTTTTTGCCAGAACCACATCTCAAAGCCTTCATTGTTCTTCTTGACAGCATGACCAATTTCCCAGGAGTCATATCCATATCCTTCAAGGATACCACTAGGGAAAAAAAATAAGCTTTTCACCAGTCAAACCTTGAAAATATTTAGAGATGTCATAGTTTTCCACACTTTGTAAGGCAGGTCATGGTTGAGAGAGACATCTTCTTTGTTTTCGTATTTCTCTGGAGCAGCCTCTTTGATTTGATATGTATGATCCCAGATAATTAAATTAATCTACTACTTCAACAGTTTGATCATTAATTTTGATGTTTCTATGTGATGAATAACTCTAATTTGGCCCCATTTGTAAGGTATGCATATGCATATGTCCATGCACAATTATGGAGGCACTTTTGTGGCTCCACAGCTAAGAATGCTCTGAAGTTTGCATAAAGCAGAATTAAAATCTTTTGCATACTTTACTGTTTGAATTCAATTCCATAATATTTTCTTGGTCAATATTTAACTTTGGTAGAGTAAACACTTAAAAATCTGTCCTTTTAAAATGTTTCCTGAAACATTTCCTTCTAATTAAAGAACTACAAGCCCTGAAAAATCCAAACTTCAAGAATTTTCTTAGCTCAAAAATGGGATAGTTTTAAAATTTTATGTCCTTAGTCTCCTTTCCCCCTGCAATCACCTGCAAGTTTTAATACCAAAATAATTATTTGACTTTTCATTATAACCTATTTTTTCTTTTGCAAAGACTTGATAACTATTAATTGCTGCTAGCTCCTTATGTTCTCCAACCGTGTCAGCTTAATTCCTCTTGTTACACCTATACTGTATCTGTGCCAGTTCTTGAGGTTAGAGTTAAGGTGGCTCATATCAACAACCAGCAGTAACTAATTCCGCAACATATAGCGCTTACCTTGCTTTATGCATTGTCCTCATACTGCTATTCTAACAAACAATTCACTGCTCATCATCACTTTTTTCCGCATTCTCCCTCACAACCTTCATATACACAAATATGAAGAAACTGCAAGACTGAACATACTTATTTCTGCACTACATACATACTGTGGGGAACTGAGAATTGTTTTTTATAAACAACATATGCACCTTGGTACTTCTGGATGATATTATCTGGTCCGAATGAACAGTTGGCTATAATACAGGATACAGAAACTGGAAAGGAAAGATAAAATTAAAGAGGCAAAAAAAAAAAAAGTAAAACAATAGACTATATAAGAAGCCCTTTCTAAAACTGTAGCCAGGCTTATAACCATGAAGTGGGACTCCTTAGCCCCAGTCCTGGTGGGAGGGCTGTTTCTCAAGGTTAAGAAACTCATGCTTAAAAGACCTTTACCAGTTGAAAAGATGGCCCCACAGAGAGGGCGGAAGGACATTTCAGTGGGCTATATAGGCTGATACAGAAGGATATTTGGAGAGCATGTTCCAGGCTGGTGGAGATTGACAGTTAGGGATCTGCAGCAAGCAAGCTGTAGGTTAATGCCCAATGAAAATGGAAGGAAACCAGGTCTAAGTCAGGTCTAACCAGTGGCTTGAGTGGAATGCCAACCATGTATCTGTGTGTAATTCTCTGTTATTTTGAATCCACTTCTGAATGGTTGTGCATTGTTTAGCAAAATAAAATAAATACCACTTTGTGTTGGAAAAGCTGCATCCATGTCACTTCATACTGTTACATACGGGCTTCCCAAAGGGAAACTCTTGCATGTGTGATCCCCATTAGAGCTGCTAAGTAATATAGTTGATCACTGGGGAGTAACTTAAATCTGAAGGAATACTGCTCTCTGAGTCAAGGGTAAGATTCTTGTTTTAAGGTGATGTATGCAGTATCAACTAAGTGTATTTAAAGCTATTCAAGTGCAGTTTCCACCAGTGAATGCAAAGAGTCTAAGAAATCAACAAGCAGGTTCCTTCTACCAAGAAAACACATCACTTATGTGTCTACACAGAAGAGCTTAACTCAAAATAAGCTACGCAAATTAAGCTATGTCAATTGTGTAGCTTATTTTGAAATTGGGAGTTTTTCCACAGCACTTATTTCAAAATAAAGCACTCTTCCTCCAACTTCCCTTACTCCTTGTACAATGAGGGTTACAGGAGTCGGAGTAAGAAGTTCTCCAGCTTGACAGTATTTCAACATTATTTCAAAATAACTGCCTGCTGTGTAGACATGGACTAAGTTATTTTGAAATAATGTTGCTGTGTAGATGTACCCTTACTCTAATCACAAATACTTACATATTTTCACCCATGCCAGCGCTAGCCAATGTGGCCCTACACAGATGCATTTTGGGACACCCCCAACACAATACATGCTAATAATTAACTGGGGGCTACCCTAAGCTGCTAAGGGCTGTAAGCAGTTGCTTAATCTGCTTGTGCCGGCTCTTGACTTTCACCACCCACAATACACACATGTTATTCATGACACCATCAAACTTCCAAACTCAATTACAACTTTGTTGTTTGTGGCGATATGGTAATGTGCTATGATTTCTTGCTGAAATCCCTAGTCCACTCCAATAGATGAAACCCTTTCAATTAGCTGTTCTGTACCTCTGCTTCAATTGGGGATGGGGACCCACATTTCTCCACTACATAGCTGGATTACACTCCCTTTGCCACACTCCTTTTGCCACATCTTCATATAATGTACAAAATATTATATAATTGTCAGACTTCTAGATCAATAGACAATACCTAAACCCAAGACCACAGCATTTCCCAGGCAAATCACTAAAATCTACTCTCTTTTAGTTATCTGATCTGGAAAAGAACAGCCGCTATCTTTGCAGGTTCACATGCTTTTTCATGCTCTGAAGAACTTTATAAGGGTGGTGAAACTTTATTAGACCAACTGTAAAATCTGGCTAAGTAAAGAGATTGCAAGCAATTTTCACGAGGGAATGTGGTTTAGTGGATTAATACATGGGCCTTTCACCTCAGAGATGAAGTCCTCTTCCTGACTGCTTCAGGCTTCCTATATAACATTTTTCAAGTTAGCCTTTTGCTTTTTTGTTACTCTGTTTGGAAAATGGATCCACAGACATTTCCTCCAGGGAAAGAGCATTTTGGTGGGAAATGTAGACCTTTTTAAAATTAGATTCTGGGCATTCCCCGTCACTCCCTTTTTTTTTTTTTTTTTTTTTTTTTTTTTTTTTTTTGAAAATGCCCTGAGCTGCTTTAGGTTGTCCACAAAATTGTTTTGCCACTATATTTACTCTACTTCAGATTCAGTGATAGGAAATTGACACTTTTACCACTCCGGCTCACAAACTGTTTCTTGCACAAACCAATGCCAAAAGCTACCTATATGTCAAGCTTTGTCAAATGTGGTGCCTTTGGCAATTAGAGACATAAAGAAACATTAGTACCCTGACAAAAAGATTTTTAAAAAGCCACATTAAATTATAGCACTTAAAGTACTCCAAGTTTTCAGGAAATGTTTTATTGTCTGAGACTTCATTGTAGACACTTATAAGAATGAGGATTTTTCTATAGTAACTGGGGATCATAATTCACCCTTAAAATAGTCCACTGGCTGTAAAAATGCAAGTGTTAGACACTATCACCGTGCCACAATAAATCATACTCTTTTGTCTAGAATGCTGGTCTTACAGCTCCAGACATCATGGACTCTGTCACTGGAGTTAAAAGATGCTCTGGCTCAGCTACCATTTGTGGGAGGACATGTGTCCTAAGCTGTAATTAGCCATGAAAGAGAGAGAGATACTGCAAGCATTTGAAGACTTAAGCAGAGCACTGATCTGGTATCATTCCTCTGAACAAGTGTGAATTTTGCCCAGAAAGCACACACAAGGGGTATAAACAAAATAGAGAATTGGTTTATAAATTCAAAATTAATATACATGGAAATGTTATTGTCGCATGTATGTATCCAGTTCCTAAGATACTCAATAGTATCCATTTATTACAACCTGGCTCAAGTTTTCACAGCTAGTATTTGATACTGTACTGTAAACTGAACAAATTCCAAGTTCTGTTCGTTGAAGTTCAGCTAGTTTGGACTGAGTTATACCATTCCTTTAAGCCCTCTCTCTATCATAGTTCATAGTTGTTATACAAAAGCACTGATGCAAACCTAAAATGTATTTAATTAACATTAAAGATAAAATGCAAAGATCATCACGACTTTCTTTAACCTCTTTTTAAAAAATCAAAAGTTGATTGACTTTAAATAATCTTCATGAAACTTCTCACCTCTCAGAACTTCAAAGTCCAATGCCCACACATGGCAGCTTTTTAGAGTGTACATTATTAAAGGCTCCCACTGGAGCTGTGCTCTGTTCATTTTTCTATGTAAACCATGGGGAATCCATGCCGACATTTGTGTGCCAACGCTAACCAAGACAGCTGCTATAGTAAAGCTGTCCTGAATGCAGGTGGGGAAACAGCTTGTGATATTAACAGAGTTAGATCCTTCCTGTGGCTTTTCATGGCCTCTGTTAACGATAATAATAATAATAAATAATAACAACAACAACAACTAGGAGTTTGCCTGCACTCACTCTGCTCGCCAACCCCCTTCTTTCTGGCTGCAAAAACCCCTTGCCTACTCTTCTCGCCAACCTCCCTCTCTCTGTCTGCTTTCGTGGCCAGTGAGTCTGATGACATTCTGTCACGTGGCAGGAAAAACTTTTTTGTATAGAAGGAAATAAATAATAATGAATAATAATAATAATAATAATAATAAATGCTTTCAACGACTTATTTATAACTGCATCAAGCATAAATTTCACCATCATTATTCCACAATAAGCACATATATTATTCTTACTGATATAAAGCAAGTTTCCCTTTTCAACTAGCAGAAAACTAATTTCTCTTTGACATAAGTTGGCCAATTGGTTCATGACAGTCTGTACTGAAACTGAGCATGTTTTAACACTGATTAAACAAAATTGGGGGAAAAAATTTCCTGCTAAATTAAGTATCTTTGAAAATGTAAGTGAACAGACTAATCTGAACTACATTACCTTAAAACTAAAAAAATCCGACTGGGCTTGATGTGGCTGTAAAGGTATTGTAGAATTTACTATGAATTTAAGAAATGGAATTTCATTTTATGCATTTCACGCAGAGGGTCTATTGTGCCCTTAATTCTGGTATTTAATTTCCAGATTTGACCCCCTCAGAATGTTTTCTATTTCTGTAGTCTTTTTACTGCAGTCTCTTAAATCCTAAAACCACATTGTTTTGAATGAGGAAATGTTGATCTGATATGGCTGACTTGCCATACAAATCATACTACTAGTCCATCAAGTCTACTATAATTTCTTTGGCACCTAGTTCTTCAGAGGAAGGCAAAGTGCTTTACTCACTAATGGGTGTTGCCTCCATATTTTGTGCAAAGGGGGCCGTGTAAGGTGTCAAATGAAAGCTGATTCTATGTATGATACTTGTGTACTTCTGTCATTTTTGTATATGAAGTTATGGAATGGACTCTGTTCTTGTATTTTAAATTTTTTCTGTCTGGAAGGAAGAAATGGGCCTGGACTGCCTTCTGTGAGGAATGGTTATTCAGTGAATGGCTGTGCTAAGTAGCACTGCCTCAGGAACAATGATTCTCAGAGTGGCCCTTACACACCTGAGGAATGCATCTGGGAGTCTGCAAACCAGCTAGTGCATGGGACTGCTTGCATGTGGAACAAAGACAGGTCATTTGAACATGCGACCAGCTCCAGATGGAAGACGCAAGGAACATCAAAGGGCCTGAGGCTAACCCTAAAGACTGTTAAGCTAGCAGTTTGTAATATCTCTGATGATAGCCTGCATCAAGAACTCTGTGATTAATGTAATGTGTTCTCTTTAACAATCTCTCACTCCATTTTTTTCTTTCTTTTATTAATACACCTTTAGAGTTTAGATTCTAAAGGATTGGCCCAGCGTGCTCTTGTGGGTAAGATCTAAAGTAAAAATTGGCCTGGAATTGTGGCTGAGTCCTTTGGACCAGGAGAATCAGCTTGGAGTTGGTGAGTGTGGGTTTTATAACCTCTCACCAGTGTGTGAGGCCTGAATCTGATTGGCACAGGGAAGCTGGGATGTCTGAGGGGTTTTGCTGGTGAGGCTTCCTGCTGGCCGGATTGGCAGCTGAAGCACTCTGTATGACTGGTGGGGTGCCTTATGGGACAGGTCCCCAGTTAAGGGCAGTAAATAGCCCTGGTTTTGAGCAATTCGCCCTGAGCTGACACCCTCAGCAGTGCCAAGACCCAGCCTGGTGTATGACAGCGGTGTATTCAGCTGGATGCACAGAACCTGGTGGATTGAGTTTTGGATCTGGACACCACGCTATTCTAAATTTGATTTTAAAACTGAGAGTTTGGTTGGTTAAAGGAGCAGTTAAAATAAGTCAACAACATGGGGCCTTGGCAAAAAGGCCCTGCAAAAGTAATGCTCTGCAAAAAATTTACTTAGGACTCTCTCTGTATATAAGTCATGGTACTCCACAGATGTGGAGGGGGTTGTTTGATTCTCATGTATTCGCTAGGAATGTAGTGTGCATATACTTATTTACTATGTTTTATCCCAGACCTCCAAGAAGAAATCACAGCCGGTGTGGCCAGAAGCTGTCCAGCACCGTCTGTGATTTGGGGGGAGTGTCATAATCATGAGGGATGGCCAGCAGCCTGGGGATTAAGGGGTTAACCTACCCAGGTATCTGGTCAGCCAATGGTAAGGCAGGTAGGGATTTCAAACTGGGACAAAGGAATTTTTAACTTTTCCCTCCTTTGAGTCAGAGCAGTTTCCTTTCCGGTAACAGGGAGATGGGAGGCCATCTCTCTCTCCAAGAAAAGTCTTTTCACAATATGTAAGTAGAGTAAAGTTAGTTAACCCGTCAAGCTTTATTGTTTTCCTGGTTTGGGAATGTGGGAATTATGTTTGTGCTACTAAAAGTGGGTTTTTCCTCTCTTTTGTAACTAAGTCCTGAGCCCAGGGGATTCCCCTGAGATCTAGATTAATTGGTGGCTCTTTTCCATCTAGTCACTATGCTGGCAACTATGGTTTTGTTTTGATAATAAAAGTTTGCTTCGGTTTTTTTATTAACCTGGTATTGGCTTATTTCTGTGTCCTGAAAAATCTGTCTGTGTGTATATGCATGCCTCTGACTAGGGGCAGCTACCACAGATTGCAACTTGTATTTTCTCTTTCCTTTTCAAGCTCTTAGGGGAAAAGAGCTTGAGTTACTCCTGAGGTTTTAGGGAGGAGGTTTCCCAAGTGATCTCTTCCCTGGTTTTCTTGGAATACTTGGATGATGGAAGCCATTTTTAGTCTCCAAAATCCAGGTATTAGGATTTTGGGGGGAAGTTTTTACCAAAGCCTGTAAAGATCAGGTTTTGGGGTGCTTTTGCGGGCTCCCACTTCTGCATTTATCGTGCCAGAGTGAGAAACAGCCTTGACATATACTACACTATACACAGGGATAAACATTCTCCTTAGCTCCTATAGTGACTTATCTTCACCCTGACATCTGAGGCTATGTCTAGATTACAGACTTGTTTCAGAAGAAGCTTTTTTTCAGAAAAGATCTTCCGAAAAATTTTCCGAAAGGGAGCGTCCACACTGCAAAAGTGCATTGAAAAAGCAATCTCCTTTTTCAAAAGAGAGCGTCCAGACTAAATGGATGCTCTGTCGCATGTAAGCTGTGATTGCTATGGATGGAATGGTCACCAGGGCACCTGTGCTTTTTTCTATTTCCTCTTCTTCCAAAATAACTTCTTCTTCCCCGTTCACCCATACCTTTTTGTGAAAGAGCTGTTTTACAAAAAGGCTTCTTCCTTTGCCAGAAAATCCCCTCTATTCTTTCGGTTTTCTTGCAGAAGAACACATTTGCAGTGTGGACATTCCTCAAGTTTTGTCATTAAAATGGCTGTTTTTCCAACAAAACTCTGTAGTGTAGATATACCCTGAGTTTTGCTTATCCCTTGTGCTTAATGTGTGACAAAATCATACTTTCTTTAGAGAAACAGATATCATTAAGAAACAGACTTATTGAGAGCTACTGATAAATTACTTCAGATTTATACTCCAGGTTAGGAGACTGACCATTTAATTATCATTCAAAAACACCTGAAGGCGGAATACTTCGCAATGGGGCAGAAATGACTGTCTACAAGAACTGAAGGATAAATTCTGTCTGGAGTAATAACCATTGACATTTTTGTCGATCAGACTGAGGAAAAAATAACTGAATTATGGAAAACTATCCCAAAGAAGATGTTGAGAAATGACCTGAGATATTGCACTGAATGTGGGGAGAGAACTGGTATGATCTATTGTCCATAGCTCATCAACTCTTCATTCTGTGAAAACTCCTTTTAAGGAAACAGTGTTGGCACGTACCTAGGAGAAGATCTTTAAGCATACGGAGGGCCACACAGAAAACCTGGGAGACAAATATCAGCCACACCTTTGGAAAATTGTGGGCTGTGAAAAGGGGCATACAGGCCCCCCACTAGTGCTCTGAGGGTTAAAGAGCATTTCTGGGCCCAGAAGATCCCATCTGTCTGCACCTGCTAGGCATCCTCTAATTGGAAGCAGGACTCAAAAGGGAGCAGCTCAACCCAACCTGGACAGACAGAACAGAGGAACAGTCATGCACTTTATCCTCCTGCAGGGAAGTTGCTGAGGCTTTGTGCAGCTGAGACCAGATGCCAATGACAAGATGGCACACACTTTTCACTTCACAGAGGCAGAGAATGACGAACTGCAGAACACGATCAGAGGGTGCTTCAGGGGGGCATCCAGAATCAGAGCAGTGGACTGGATGGAAGAAGCCAGTGTAGGAAGTGACGCAGGGAACAGGAGTAAAGGTGCTCACCTCTGTGCCACATATTTGGGCCATTATTTAGCCATTATTCACAGGGTACTGGGTTGGAATCCAATGGAGTAGGGAGAGCCCGGTTTCCCTTAATCCTGGCCACTGATTCTTGCCACATGGCAATATGGCCATTGACTCTCAGTACTGGGCAACATGATAACTGGCTTCTGCATTGGGTCTGACAGCCCAGACCCCCCTCCCGCCACTGTTGTTGGGTTCAGATCTCAGATCCTTGACAGGCTGCTAAACTCACAGCTTTTTCTAGAGAATGGCAAACACTGCCCCACTGATTAAATGGTTTTCTAAATGATATCAGGGGAATTTTCTTCCTCATTGACCTCCTTTCATAGGTGTTTCTATAACAAGGACATTTGTTATCTGTGAATTAATAGATTTTTAATATATGAATTTAAAATACTCACAGATAGCTGGTTTCACAATTTCCCTATATAAATATGGTGATTAAACAGAAATATTTGCAAGCCTCATCATTATCATATCCATTATGGCATCAGAACTAGAATTCAAATGGGATGTAATTAGTGGAAGGGAGCTAGATTTAGAACCCACAAGGAGAAGAGGCAATTCCTGATTTAGTCCTAAGTGGAGAAGAGGGTCTGTTCCAAAATATGACTATAGGTGAACTGCTGGTTAATAGTGACCATAAAGTAATTAAATTTAACATCCTTGGAGGGAGGAAATAGCAAAGAATCCCACCACACTAGCATTTAACTTCAAAAAGGGGAACTATATAAAGATGAGTAAAAATGGAATTAAGAGGAACAATGAGAGAAATGCTTGTAAGCTGCATGGAAACTTTTAAAAGCAGCATTAATAATAGAGGCTCAAAATAAATGTATGCCTCAAATAATAATTAAATAATTTAAACAAAAATAGCAAGAGAACCAAAAATGTCACTATAGCTAAATAGCAGAGTAAAAAGTTAGAGGCAAAAAGGCATCTTTTCAAAATTGGGAGTCAAATCTTTCTGAGGAAAACAGAAAGGAACATAAACTCTGGCAAATCAGATGTTGAAGCATAATTAGACAGGCCAAAAAAAAAAAAAAAATGTGAAGAGAAACTAACAAGACACACATCAAAAAAATTGCTGTTAATTTTTTTAAATACTTCAGAAGCAGGAAGCCTGCCAAACAATCAGTGGGACCCCTGAAGGATCAAAGTACTGAAAGCGAACTCAAGGAAGACAAGGCGACCACAGAGAAGCAAAATTAATTCTTTTCATTAGTCTTCACTGAAAAGACTGTGAATGAGATTCCTACACTGTAGCCATTCTCTTTAGGTGACAAATCTGAGGAATTGTCTCAGACACAGATGTTAGTATAGGAAGTTTTAGAGCAAACTGATTAATGAAATAGTAAAGTCTATAGAACCAGCTAGCATTCACACAAAAGTTCAGAGAAATTAGTTGAAACTACAGTAAACAGAATTATCAGACACATAAGGTACGTCTACACTTGCTCCCTAGTTCGAGCTAGGGATGCAAATGTAGGCAACCGAAATTGCTAATGAAGTGGGGGTTTAAATATCCTACGCTTCATTAGCATGATCTCGCCGGCACGTTACTCCGCTCAACAGCTGATTCGAACCAGGAAGTGCGCGCCGGGATGCGCTAGTTCGAACTAAACCCCTTGGTTCGAACTAACGTTACTCCTCAAAAAATGAGCGAAGTAATACGCCGGCAAGATCATGCTAATGAAGCGCGGGATATTTAAATCCCCGCTTCATTAGCAATTTTGGTCGCCTACATTTGCATCCCTAGCTCGAACTAGGGAACAAGTGTAGACATAGCCATAAATTAACAGGACTAAAAGGATGACCTAAAGAATGGAAACTTACCTTTAGAGAAGAAAAGGGCTTGGCTTGTTTAGCCTAATCAAAAGAAGGCTGAGGGGAGATATGACAGTTCTCTATAAATAGATCAGAGGGATGAATTCCAGAGAGAGAGAGGAGTTATTTAAATTAAGCACAAATGTGGACAAAATATATGTGGACAAGAACAAAAATATAAACTGGTGATCAGGAAATGTAGGCTTGAGGTTTGGTAAAGGTTTCTAACCATAAGAAGGGTGAAGTTCTTTAATAGCCTTTCAAGAAGAGTAGTGGGACAAAAACAAAAACTGTCTTCAAGATTGAAATTAATAAATCTATGGAGGTGATGATATGATGGTATTGCCCACAATGGCATGTAGCCAATCTATGCATGTAGCTAAACAGCAGGGGAATTAGCTCAAGTGGTAGAGCGCTCACTTCGCATGAGAGAGGTACTGGGATCAATGTCCACATTCTCCAATATGGGGGGGGGGGGGGGGAATCCCAGCTCTTCTATGAGGGGAGGGATAGCTCAGTGGTTTGCGCATTAGCCTGCTTAAACCCAGAATTGTGAGCTCAATCCTTGAGGAGGCCATTTAGGGGATCTGGGGCAAAATCTGTCAGGGATGGTACTTAGTCCTGCTGTGAAGGTAGGGGACTGGACTTGGTGATCTTTCAAGGTCCCTTCCAGTTCTAGGAAATAGGCATCTCCATTCATTTAAAAAAAATAAATTCATTTAATTTTATGGCTCCTTGAAGCAAATTGTCTAAAATGGCCAATGGTAGGACACAAGACCAGGAGAAGTCTGAGTAATTACAGATAATTCTTTCCCAGATGTGTATCTCGTTAATCTCACTGACATACTCAGGCTCTAACCAATAGCTCTATCTGGGGTCAGGAAGGAATCTCCCAGTCAGATTGGCAGAGTTTTGCCTTCTATGGAGCACAAGACACCTAAAGGTTTAAACCAGTGTAAATGGTAGATTCTCTGTAACTTGAAATGTTTCAATTATTTGAGGACTTCTGTAACTCTGCCAGAGTTTAAAGGTCCATTGGGAAGATTCCATGTAATATGATGATTCCTTCTGAACTTAATGTCTGTGAATAAAAACAATGCATTTGGGAAAGAATCACCTAGCTTTTGTAAAGGGAAACCATGCCTTACCAATCTGTTACAGTTCTTTAAGGTTGTCTACAAGTATGTAAACAGTGGATATAATGTACTTGGACTTTCAAAAAGCCTTTGACAAGTTCTCCCTCACCAAAGGCTTTTAAGCAAAGTAAACAGTCATGGGATGGGATAAGAGGAAAGGTCTTCTTGTTGTTCAGTAGTTGGGTAAAATATTGGCAAGAGTAGGAATCAGTGGCCAATTTTCACAATGGCCAATTCTCCAAAGGATCTGTACTGGTACTTATGATGTTCAATATATTCATAAATGATCTGAAAAGGGGATAAATAGCAAGGTGGTAAAATCTGCAAATGACACTGTGTTATTCAGTATACTTAAGCCCAAAGCTGACTGTAAAGAGCTACAAAGGTATCTCACAAAACTGTATGATTGGACAACAAAATGGCAGATGAAATTCAACGTTGATAAGCACAAAGTAATACATATTGAAAGATGTAACCCCGATTAGCCACAGAAAATTTTGGATTCTAAAATAGCTTTCTTAACATTCAAGAAAAAGATCTTGGAGTCACTGAGGATGGCTCTAGCCATGAAAAAGCTAACACAATGTTAAAAGTGATTAGGAAACGGACTATGTAATATTATTATTTAAATCTATGCTACACCCGCAACAGGAATACTGTATGCAGTTGTGATCACCCCATCAAAAAAAATAGTAGAATTGGAAAAGGTACAGAGAAGGGCAACAAAAATGATTGGAGTATTGATGAGCTTCTATATGAGGCAAAATTTAAAAGAGTGGAACTATTCAGAGCAGAAGATGATTGAAGGGACTATGACTGAGATCTATACAATCATGAATGGTGTGAATAGGATAAATAAAATGAACAGTGAAGTGTTATTTATCCCTTCACATAATACAAGAACGAGGGAAACATAAGGAAGCATTTCTTCACACAATGAACAGTCAACCTGTGGAACTTGTTGTCAGGGGATATTGTGTATGCCGAAAATGTAACAGGATTGGTTATTAGCCAACATGGCCAGGAAAGCAACCCCATGCTCTAAGCATTTCTAAGACTCCAACTACCAGAAGCTGAGATAGATAAACAGTGGATGGATCATTCTATAATTGCCCCATTTTCTTAATTCTCTCTGGAACATCTGGCATTTGCCACTGTTGAACTGTCAGAACTCTCAGACCCCGTATGATCATTCATATGTTCTTTTCTCTTATGAACCCAGAAATTAAGGGCCAAATAAAAAAGAGAATTCAAAGCTCTTTTCATGTATATATGTCACTTATATAGTAATTTTAGTTAACTAATCTACAGATTTACTAAAGATATAATAATAAGAGAACCATCACTTTAAATATGATAAGGAAAAGGGAATATGTAGTAATTAGAAAAGATTATATCTGTGGGTAGAGAAGAGAGCAGACCCATACAGCACCCACCAATACATTATAATTATCTTTTCTCCCCTCAGCATCTGCATTTCCAAATTATCTCACTATAAAAATTGATAGCAAGTATCAGATACTAAAAATGAACGTATTATGCCTTAATTTTAGGCACCATGTGGTGTTCTGTAATTTATGTTAAATATCATTATATTTTATGACATGCGACCTGACACATAAAATTTGAATGAGTATAAACAAGTTAGCTGTACTATCTGCAGCATTTGGGGAAAGAAAATGAAGAAGAAGCTATCACTTCCCAAGCATCTAATAGGAATAGATGAAAAAACTCAGCATAACTCAAAACTGACCAAACTTCCACCCTGAACTTGAAACAAACCCAAAGAAAATTGTTTCTGAGGCTCAGATGGTTCCGTTGATTTTTTTCTTTAGAATTATTTTTCACTTTTTCAATGTCTATTCCAGTTGGAACTGAACATAGAAATTTCAAATAATACCACAAAGTAGTTAATTCTTGCTGTACAGTATTTCTATTATTACTGATTGCAGGAGGGGGGGCCTGTTCTTAGATATCTCACTCAAAGTCCTAGATGTAAGAGGTTCAGAAAAGGTTCATCTGTTCATCCAAACTTCTAGGTCTTTATCCAGGTTGAACTACTCAGTTATTTCATCCCATTAAATGCCACAAGTGAGTAAAATATCTTAATAAGAAATGCCAAATTTCTGGGTTGTGAATATTCACATTTCCACTAGAATGGCTAATAAATTTCCCTGACCATTTATAAAAAGACACATTAAACTGCAGTGAAAGAAATCTTAGTCTCATCTGATGACTTATATTATGTGCTACCATTAAGACATTGGTTTTGGAATGTAGCAAAATGATAGAGCCATATTCATACTGAATTCATATTTCAATGTAGACTAAGATAAGATTTTTAAACACTAGATAAATGGGTGGCTCTTTCTCTAAGTACATGTCTATTCTAGCAAATTATTTTGAAATAACTTATTTTGAAATAACTCTCAAAATAACTGTTTTAAAATGGCATGCCCACACTACAGGGAAGCCTTGAAATTAGTCAGAGGCAGGCTCCCTTATGAGGATGTGCTACCTCGACTCAGAGCCCCAGGAAGCACTGGGGAGTAATTACTTTGAATGACTCTGGGGAGCAGTTATTTTGAAATAGCAGCAGTGGAGCATCCACACTACTGCTATTTTGAAGTAACTATTTTGAAATAAGTGTTATTCCTCATGGAAAGTAGAAGTTATAATTTTGAAATAATCAGTCCCTTACTTTGAAATAATGGGCTTGGTAGTGTAGCTGCTCTGCTTGCTATTTTGAAATAACTCCCTAGTGTAGACCAGGGCTAATAGACCAAAAAGATTTCTTTCCACCTTTCTTTAAAACCCATGAAGCTTGTTAGACCTGTGTTACTGTAAACTCAATGGAGAATTTAAAAATGAGAAAATATTTGGTGGAATATTAACTGAACATCAGACCTTTTTCAGGCACCTGCACTGGAGAAATTAGTTGGTAAGTGACAAAGAGACATCAGGATAGTTAACACTATGTTGTGATATCATGGGCAGTAAGCTGTGGAATCTATCAACCAAACCTGTAACACAAATAACAGAAATAATTTCACCAATCTTTTCCTGTCATTCCACACAAATATTACCACTGACATAACCCTATTTGATCTGTGAATCAACTTCCCTTACAAAGAATCTAATGAAAGAATTTGAATAAATACTAGAAGTAAAACTGCTTAATTATCAGAGGGCAATTGTGGATAGGTTTGGAAATAGGTTTGAAATGGTGACTTTCCATGTGAGTAAGGAAATTTCCCATACACATGAAGCAGGCAGAATTAAGAAAGTTTCTGCTGGGTTTTCTTTTTCATAGCAACAGGAGTTCCCAGTTTATTAGCTCAGAGCCACAAGTTTTGTGTGCTGGATTCTGAGACAAGCAACATCTGCTATCAGCATTTCTTCAGTGCTTACAGTGTCATATAATTTGTAAGTGAAGATTAAATGTTATTCTTAAATTGTGGTTCCACTAAGTTAGTTATGTTGTCCTGAGAGGCACGTTTTATGTTCAAAACTTCTATGTCACTATTAACCTTGTTACCTAAAACAGCAAGCAACTTCGCAATGGCAAAAGCACAGCTTTACAGACTATGTTAGTGCTTCTCCAATGAGAGAAATTTGCTATCACTAATAATCTGCAAATTTAAAACAAGGCTTTCTCCACTGTGTTTAAAAACTCCATGTGAACTGCTAGGTGGCTAGAATCTGCTTTGTTTGAGAGACTGCCAGGCCTTAGTTTACCTGACAGTTCAGGTTGCTTGCCTGACGGGGTGAACAAAATATTTTTGTCTAAAATTTTCCAACCATTTCCATGCACAGCCTTGTTAGCAGGGACATCTAGCATAGACGCTAGTGCTTAACTCAGTTTGTACTTAGATTTGAAGATCCATTGAAGGACATTAGATGGCTCATATAGCATGTGAATAACAAAACATGGTCCTTTTACACACAATGGCTTTGTTTTCCCTGGGAATTGTGAAGACTCCTCTTACCATTTCTTTAATACAAGTGCAGCTGTATCATTGTTAGCAACAGGGAAGCATGAATGTAAACCAACTTTTGGTGTTTTCCTCTACATGTCATTCAGACATGCTAGTTGGGTCAGATGAGACTATGGTAAAAATGTCTGTGTTGTTGCAGCCAGATTCACAAATCTCTAGGGAAACAGATTAACTTAATAGCTAGAATAACAAAATGGGAGTCAGCAAAAATAGCTTCTGCTGTGATTGATGTTTGGCAAAAATTTTTGCGTATGCTTTTTTTTTTTTTTTTTTTTTTTTTTTTTTTTTAAAACAATAAGTTATATTGGGATCCATCAAAACATTTTGTGAATCTATGTTGATTTTCTCCAAATTGTTTGGAAACCTCCCCCCTACAAAAAATCAAAATGAAGGTTTCAACACTATTAAATGCAATGTTTTGATTTTTTATTCAAAATTCCATTTTGTTTTGAAATGCAAGTCAAATTTTTTTTTAAATAAATACTTAAACTCAAATGATATATTTTCTTCAACCTAACTGATTTTTCCTCAATTTTTCAAAATGTCCAACAAACCAGCAAGTCAGTTCTGTACATTATTTTATTCATGACTGCTGTTGACTTGTGTGGCATTAGACAAGTTACATGGAATATCTACCGTGTAAAATTGGACAGTTGGAGATAGTTGGTTGAAATATATTGTTAACTCTCACAAAGAAATTACCTCAGCAGTGAGCAAGTCTGTTTGTTTCAATGAAGTACGCATAGTACATTTTTGGGTACTCAGAAATAAGAAAATAATATAAAACACCCCTATGAAATTCTCTTCTCCTCTCTGGTGAATATTTATGGCTCACTTTGTAAAAGAAATAATTTCCTACAAAGCATATTGATCAATGTATTTTATGTATCCACCCTCCTCCAAAATAGCCATCAGCTGTGGTACATTTGGACATCGATGGAAGACAATGTTGTCTGATATTATGAGCAAGGGACTTGGAGCCACACTGTTGAATTACATTTCTGACTCTCTCATTGAAATGATGTTTGATCTAGAGAAAAATCGCAGTCTATGTCCACCTCAGTTTCTTGTCAGTCAATGACACCACCCTATCTTCTTAGGGTGGTGCAATGATAAAATTATTTGGCTCTTCTAAAAGTGCCATGTAGATGCTAAATATGGTATGACAGGGATGTGCTAGTTGTTCCCATCTCCCTCTGAGTTGATGCTTTTATAATCTGATTTACTCGATTATGATTAAGTTTTGAGTGCACTGTTTGATTCTGCATTACGCATGCCTTCCATTAAATACTTTAGCTCAAATTTTTTATCAATGCCAAAAAGTATAACAGGTTCAGCTAAAGAAATCTGATGTCAAATGGAGGTGTCACACAGTGAAGATAGCAAACTTTCAATGGCATCTGCTGCTCTTTTCTGTGAAGGGTGGGCAGCTCACTTCTAAAATTAATGCTTGACATTAAAAACATCCTAAAGGGACATTTTCCACTTAAAATCTCATCAATCTGAACCAAAAAAAGAGTTTATAAAGTAGCTTTAGGTTCTGTACCAGCTCCTGATTCTGCCAGCTATTTGTGTGGTTTTCAAAATCACACTTTCCTAGTTTAAAAATATTTTTTCTTTCTTGTAGCTGTGCGAAAGACACCACTAACACCAATCTCCACATCCACCCACCTAACCACATCACAGAAGGAATGAGAGCCTCCTTCCCAGCACTGAAACTCCACTTCCTCCCTGCTTCCTCTATAGTGAAATTTCTGCCCCTCCTAATCCGATTATTGAGTAAGAGCAAAAGGCCTTATATGGTGGAAGATAAACATATTCATACAGCATTCATAGATAATTACTTTATGACTATACTGGGTTAAAACAACAGGGATGTTCAGAAAACAAAGAGGAAGTGGAAGCATTTGTTCTACATGAGCTAGCTCTGGCAAATACTTAATGAATATTATAAAACAACCATTGTTAATATTGTAAATATTTTTGGTGATAAAAAGTTTCCAGTCCTGCACAATACTCCCCCCTTCCCTTTCTTGTTGACAAAAAGCCAGTGTGGACTCTGCTGTTTGTTTTGTTGAGAGAACTGGCTTCCGCCAGTTTCCCACAATGCCTGCTCTTCTGGCTGTCCTCAGTGTTTTGTGATCTCTGCTGCCTTGAAGGCATGCACTCCTCCCCTTTGAAAGCTCCAAGAAGTATCTGACAACAGAGAGCTGCTCCATTTGGGGAACAAACAAACAACAAATCCATTGGAATGCACTAGGAACACAAGAGCAGGCAGGCTGCTGCTGTGGGGGAAGGGCTAGAGGGACCTCTGAGCTGCTATGACATTTCTCAGTATGGAGAACTAACAGAGCAGCACTGCCTTCCCAAAACACTGCACTATGGGATGCTTACTCACATTGCTAGCACTGTCGACAGATAGAGGAAAGCAATGTGGCCATGAAATGGCAACACTGGGGGGCAGAAAAACTGGTTTGACTGATTTTCACTTTTGGCAACTTTTGCATTTCGACAGCACTTTTGTCACCAAACCTTCCTAATATAGGCATGTCCTATGTAAAGAGGGTATATGACAGCACTTACCATTTACCATCTACTATTATTTTCCTTTCTCTGGATTAAATTGAAATCAGCAGTTGAGTTTGTGTACAAAAACAATTTCAAAATGGCGGACTTGGATATGCGGACTTTCAACCCTTCCTTCGCAGAAGGAGTTGTGCCAACTAAAGAGAGGAACAGCCATAGATAGTGGGATCTGGCCTTCATGTAGGACATCTAAATTAAATGAAAGCGAAAGAAGCTGGGGATAGGTAGGATAAGTAATAAAACTGATTATATTTATTATTGAAACTATTTTCTTCTGTATATTAAACAGGATCATTCATACTTTCCCTCCCACCACTGCTTACAAGGAAGAGATGGGGAGATACTGTGAACGTTGCCCTTGGGAATGCTTGAGCCCCATCACATCTTAGAAATATTTAGGATAGTAAAAAAAAAAAAGTGTGTCTAGCTTGTCTAATTTTGGTCCCACTCACACTCCATAATTATGTTTTAAATATAATCACAAAAATGTGTATTGAGCAACAAAAGGCTAGACACAAAGTAGTTATTTATCACTCTCCATCACATGAGACAGACAAACACAATGACCTTTCAACATACATTCTACGTCCACAATATATCATACTGTAAAGTGTGTCCAACAATTTATT
This sequence comes from Rafetus swinhoei, assembly GCA_019425775.1. Taxonomy (NCBI): domain Eukaryota; kingdom Metazoa; phylum Chordata; order Testudines; family Trionychidae; genus Rafetus; species Rafetus swinhoei. The sequence goes on along the minus strand of CM033428.1, from coordinate 32,813,569 downwards.
GTGAATACTCAGTGTTTAATAATTTTTGAGGCTTGGCAATAATCAAAAGTCTTTTTGTAAAGAAAGAATAAAGTAACTCAGAAAATGCCTGTGCATGTTTCCTTTTTAAAATTGTCCTGTGATGTTCAGTTCTCTAGGGGTATGTCTACACTTCATTCCTCTTTCGAGAGAGGAATGCAAATGCAGCCAAGCGAAATTGCAAATGAAGCACGGATTTGAATTTCCCGCGCTTCATTTGCATGATCGCGTCCGTCCACAATTTCGAAATACCCTATTTCGAGATAAAAGACGCTGTGTAGACGTGGTTATTTTGAAAGAAACCCCGTCTTTCAAAATACCTCTTACTGCTAAAAAAATGAGGTTTAATGGTTATTTCCAAAGAAGGGTTTTCTTTCAAAATAACCATGTCTACACAGCGGCTGTGTCTAGACTGGCAAGTTTTTGCGCAAAGCGGCGCTTTTGCGCAAAAACTTGCCAGCTGTCTACACTGGCCACTTGAATTTGCGCAAAAGCACTGACGTTCTAATGTAAGAAATCAGTGCTTCTTGCACAAATACTTTAACGCTCCTGTTCGGGCAAAAGTCCTTTTGCGCAAATGAATTTGGCGCAGAAGAGGACCGAATATGGGCTAGCTCAAGAACTGTTTTGCGCTTAAAAAAGCCCCGATGGCTAAAACGGGCGATCGGGGACTTTCTTCGCGCAAAACTGCGTCGTCAACGCGGATGCGGATGCTTTTCCACAAAAAGTGCTTTTGCGCAAAAGCGTCCGTGCCAATCTAGACGCTCTTTTCTGCAAATGCTTTTAACGGAAAAACTTTTCTGTTAAAAGCATTTGCGGAAAATCATGCCAGTCTAGACGTAGCCAGCGTGTTTTATCTCGAAATAGGGTATTTCGAAATAGCGGACGGACGCGATCATGCAAATGAAGCGCGGGAAATTCAAATCCGCGCTTCATTTGCAATTTCGCTTGGCTGCATTTGCTTTCCTCTCTCAAAAGAGGAATGCAGTGTAGATATACCCTAGCATATTCTGATGCATAGCGAGGGAGTTTTGCCAATTGTTCTGCTATTGGGCTTCCATTGTTTTTTACATTCATTTCAAAGGGGTGTTACTAAGTGATATTCATCCTGGTTTTGGTGCATGGTTTCTCTCTACAACTTGTTCTTTTATGATGTAGGACAGGGGAGAAGAGGAGGAAGAAATCTAATCCTTACAATTTACCTTGCATTTCTAATGGGATGAAGTGTGTGATGCTTCCACTATCTATAGTGTTATATGCATGAAGTCACGGGTAACATTCTTAAGCACTCTGTGGGGCTCCATTTCGATCCATCTTAGCAGTCTGCCCAATCATTGTCTTCAACAAAGAACATCTGCTTATGCCACCACATCAAAAACTTCCCTTTTTCTTGCAATTCTATGATTTAAGATCCCCCCATGTCACATTCACAATGTCCTTTGTGATCTCTTTCTTCAAGGTCCCACCAAGTGTATAGTATTCAACGCCCTTCTCTCCCTGTTTTTCTCTTGTTTTTCTCCCCTTTATCTGTCCTCTTCAGTCATGTGTACTTTGTTTTATTAGAATGTTTACTTATCTCAGTGTGCTGTCTGCTTACCTATGATTTCCTCTTTGACTTTAACTATGGACACATTGTTTCCTCTCACTTGTGATTCAGACTTTTGTTTTAAGGTACTAAAGTCAGAGTGTGAAATCTATTTCTCAGCTGAAGGCTAAATTCCATCATCATTCTGGAGAGTTATTTTTAAATTATTTTTTGCTTCTTAGGTTTCACATCTCAAATACTGTGAAATTTACTAAAATGTACATCTCTTTGTGGTCATATAATATTTTAAACTATTTGAACGCTGATGTCTTAGATATAAGAACATAAGAATGGTCATACTGAGTCAGACCAACGGTCCATCCAGCCTAGTACCCTGTCTGCTGACAGTGGCCAATGCCAGGTGTCCCAGAGGGAGTGAATCGAACAGGTAATGATCAAGCAATCTTTCTCCTGCCATCCATCTTCACACTCTGACAGAGGCTAGGGACACCCTTCCTTACCCATACTGGCTAATAGCCATTTATGGACATAACCTCCATGAATTTATCTAGTTCTCTTTTAAACCCTGTTACAGTCCTAGCCTTCACAACCTCCTCAGGCAAGTAGTTCTACATATGATTCACAAAAATCAATACCACAAATGCTAACTTCACAATAGCTTATATGTTCATGTCTCTCAATGAAATTCTGGTCTCCATTATACTTGTGTAAATCCATTGACTGTTGTGGTGTTTTCATCAGCATAAGAGGGAGCAGAATTAGGCCCATCATGTTTTTATTGCAATTTAGTAACTGGATTCATAGCCAAATGCAAAACAACATGGCTATGTATTTTTCAACCCATCATTTGAAATACACTTCACAGCAATAAATATAATTCCTTTTACCAGCTCCAACACACATGCACTATGATCTTTACTTTTTTGTCTTTGAAAGAACACATCAAATTCCAGCTTAAATATTATTAGGTACTTTCATGTCTAAATATGCTTTGTAAATATCACTTGAAATTGTAACCCTTTGTCTTTCAAATAATATCTTAACTACATTAAATACATTCTGAAGTAATTCTCAGTATTGATAAACAATACGAATTTCACTGTTAATATGTTTGCACAAAATCTCATATGAAGTGGGCCAAGTGAGATTTATTGAAAGCTTATGCTTTGCTGATTCTATTTATACTGCTCCTATGCAGTATTATTTTTGTATCTGAAGTTATGAGTGTTGGCTATGTACTTGTGTTTCATATGTTTGCTTCTGGGAGAAGATCAGTAACAGGGTTGGCGAACCTACTGTGAAAGAGTTGCTAGTCAAGTGAATAGCAGTACTTCACTGACAATGCACCTTGAGTGGTGCCAATCCACACCTGAGGAACTTTGCTGTGAAAATGCAGACCGCCATGTAGGTGGGCAGGGGTCAGGAATACTGGGAGAGGGGTCTTGACTTCCCAGTGCACTAGAAAAGGCAAGTGAGCCATTGCAGAGGAAAAATCAAGGAGCAAATTGTGATTCTGAGCATCACATTTTAAGTCTTGCCCTGTTCCTGGGGCAGCACAGTAACATATTCCCCTTGCATGTGAGGACGTAATCCAGCTCAGAGTAATTGCTGGGTTCTTCAGAATTTATCGGACTTTAAAAAGGGAAGGGATATTTCCAGCCTTTCTGGTCTTTACACTTTAAATTTGCTTGCTTATGTCTGACTGGGTGTGTATTTAGATGATTTGAAACAAATTTTACAGAGCAAATTATGAACTTACCCCTCATTCACATTAATGGTGCATTAACTGGGAAGCATCTCATGAATCACAGATTGGCTAACTTAATACTTTTTAAATTAATGTATTCTGAACTCTAGCCTGTGCAGGACTTAGACCCCATAGTCTAGATGTAGCCTTTGTGGGATACCAGAGGTATCCCGCAAAAACCCTGCGGCATCCAAGTAATGCATTTGCTCTTCCACTTTTTTCACGGGAGAACAAATGTGCTTTTTACGGGAGCCCTGCATGCCTCATTTCACAAGGCATAAGGGCTCCGCCAAAAGAGGAGGCTTTTCCACCATTTGGCCCCATCTAGACTGGACCAAATGGCGAAAAAGCCTCTTCCTCAAAAGCGATCAGAAAAAGCTATGCAAATTGCAGAGCACAATTTGCATAGCTTTTTCCGATAAAGCCCTGTAGTCTAGACCTAGCCTTAGAGAACAGTACAAGTTGTAGGAGGGAAGAATCTAGGAAAGAATAAAGAAGTCAGTCTGTGTGAATATGGAAGACAGGACTATGCAGCACTTTAAAGACTAACAAGATGGTTTATTAGGTGATAAGCTTTCATGGGCCAGACCCACTTCCTCAGATCAAATTGTGGAAGAAAATTGGCATGACCATAATTTTGTTTCAGCAAGACCAGACTAACACGGCTACATCTCTATTACTATTGTGTGTGAATATGGAGAACCTCTGGAAATAGTTCACTTAGGATACATCTACACTGCACACTTATTTCAAAATCAGCTAATCCAGAAGAAATACTCTAAAATAGTTTATTTTGAAAGTGCTCATCTACACTACAAGGAAGCCTCAAAAATAGTTTGAGGCAGGCTTCCCTAATGTGGATGTGCTACCTCGATTTAGAGCCCCAGGAGGCACTGGGGAGTAATTACTTTGAATGGCACTGGGGAGGAGCTATTTTGAAATACCAGCAGTGTAGCATCCACACTACTGCTATTCTGAAATAGCTGTTTTGGAATAGGCATTATTCCTCATGGAATGAGGTTAACAGAAGTCAGAATAAGCTGTCCATTATTTCAAATTTATTTCAAAATAACTGAATTGCTGTGTAGACGCTTGCACTGTTATTTCAGAATAATGGCCGTTATTCCGAAATAATGCTGATGTTAGATACACCCTTAGTAAAGAGCCAGTTCAGTTTTACAACTAGGAATTCCTCCTGTTACTGCCCAGCACATGGTACATGAAAACATTTGGAACCTGGGAAAGTGAGATCAATGGATGAGAACTACTCCCATACATTGCAAGCCCTTTGTTTCTGCCTTCCAAAATCATAGATCTCATCACCACATACTTTTGCACCCAGAGCTGATCAACTTTCAAATCCTATATTGCTCTCAGTTTTTCATTGAGGAATTTCTTGGTAGTATGGTTACCTGCTGCAGACAAGGCTTCAAGATTGATCTAGTCTCCAGTCCTCTGCCGCTCTTTCCCCAAGAACCTCAAACCCAGCACAATTCCTAACCCTCTTTTTCTGCTCTCCTGGAGCCCATATCTAATCCCTTCCTGACATTCCTCATGGTGTGTGATAGATCGCTGTCATGAGACATGTGCACATAAATAGTACTCTCAGAACATAGAAACAATGAGTTAGGTAGAGTGATTTCTAGAGGAGAATCATGGTTATAATGACTGACAAAAATTGGAACTCTCCTGCCATTTTTTGTTCCAGGCCATAGATATGGGAAGTGTAGACAGTAAGCAGAATAGGGCCTAGTTGTGGTAGTCTAGAGTGGAGGGCAGGAGGCAAAGGAGGATGTTGGTTCAGATTCTGGATGAAGGATTATGAATATTTAAATCCATATCTTCCATATTCACATCCTGGACCTTTATCTAATGAACGCCACATCTTGAAACAGAATTTGACTGTGCTAGTCATTGCATGTTAATGTCCTTGATAATAATGGACCATTAAAGCCTATCAATGGGAGACTGGGAGGGGCAAAGGAGGCTGCCATTCCAGGGCCCAGTGACTCAAAAGGGTCCATGGCTTCATACTGCTGTAGCTGCTACTGTGGCCAAGGTGGTTTCCAGAGCCCTGTTGGAGCAGTAGGCAGCATGCTCTGAGCAGCATGAAAGGGCTGGTGGAGGGAGGCCAGTCCATTCCTACCTCTTCCATCCAAAGCCCTGCCCTTTCCACAAGCATGGAGATGCCCCCGACCCTCTACCACACACCTAGCCCAGGCACAGGGCAAGTCTGTAGGCCTCCTTGGAGCCATTTATTTGGTGCCCAACCCTGGGAAGTGCTGAGTAGCTGCACATTCCATGGTCTAACTAAGCATCATTTGAGGATCTAGTTCTCCTTCTTATACACCTCCCACTGGCTACATTTCAAATAGGTGTCTTCATGTTTTTCCCATGCTGCCCCTCACAATTGGGTAGAGCTTCCCCAAAACATATTCAATCTCACTATCCTTCTTTGAAACACTCCTTAAATGCTGGGATGCCTGTAAATAATATGAGACTGTTAGGCTGCTGAAGTGGTAAGCTGCTGCCTATCATGCTGACTAATATTGTTTCCTTGTTCACTTCAGATAGTAAGTATGTGTCCATCTATTGATTTTTGTGCTTGTGAAAAGTTTTGTGATGGTTTCAAACAATCCAGCAGCCTGCCACTACTCATCCCACCAAATACTAGTGTGGGAGGAACAGCAAGAAATATGGCAACAGTATCAGGTGATCTTGCTTGTGGCAAAAAAGAAGTTAAGACAAGCTCCAGGGGTCCTCCAAACAGTTATAGGTTGAACCTCTTTAGTCTGGCACTCTCTGGTCTGGCAACATCCGTGGTCTGGCATGACTTTAGTTAGCTGAATGTCCACTAATCATGGGTGTGGCCAAGTGTCCTGCAGTCCTATAAAGTTGTTTACAGCCACCATTCCTGGCACTCAGTGTTCTATGCAGTTATTTAGCTCTAATTTGCCCCTAAATGTCTTCTAAGAGTGCAGTAAGCAGTGGAAGTGTTGGAAATGCTGCTAGACAATATTGACCTCCTGTGATTTGGCACCAGCCAGATCCCAAGGGTGCCAGACTAGAGAGGTTCAACCTGTACTCAGAAATAATTCAGTCAGTCAGGCTCTTGCCCACCAACTAATCCTTAAATCACCCCTGCACCCCCAAAGTTCCAGAGAAACTGCAACCATGAGTCAGATCTTCCAAGACACATTTCCACACCAGGGAGACTTCAGCCAATACTCCCTTACATCTTCTCCCAGATAGCATGCAGGAACAGAACACACACATACCATCCTAGTTGCCCTCCTGAGATTACCTACATAGCAGACCCACCAGCCTAAAGCAGACATCAAGTGCCAGATGCACAAATCTCAGAACTACCAAGGTCTGTGCAGCTTCATGTCTTAATTGTATTACCAGTTGGGGAACAATAAACTAACAAATGGTCTGGTAGCACTTTATAGACTAACAAAACATGTAGATTGTATCATTAGCTTTTGTGGGCACAGCCCACTTCTTCTGTTGACTCCGGTCATCTGAAGAAGTGGTATGTCCCCACAAAAGCTAATGATACCATCTACATGTTTTGTTAGTCTATAAAATGCTACCAGATCATTTGTTGTTTTCTAAGTTTATCCTGTACAGACTAACTTGGCTACCCCCTGAAGCTGATAAACTAACAATAAACTTTGGCTTATCTGTGATCATTCATCTGGACTATGCAGATTTAGAGAGTGACCAACTTCTCCTCCTCTGGTGGGTTTTTTCACAATCGATGGGCACAGAACGTGCACTGAAGTCGCCACATTCTTCACTGCAGAATTTCCTTCCCAAGCCGACAGCCTATACACTGCCCTCTGCAGAGCCTTCCTCGGGACCTATTTCTATCCGGCCAAGTTGATAATGTTTAGGTAGGTGTAGAGCTAAGACAGTAGATATTGCGCTAATGTTTTTAAAAGTGCACATAGCTAGTCTATATAAATCCATGTGAATGTCTTTGCCACACTCTTCCCAGCTCCTCCATTCTCCTCACTTGTATGTTACACTTGCTGATATTTAGTCTTAAAACTAGGTGCCAGTCCTGCAACTTTTGCATATAAGTGGACTGTGTTGACTAGTCTGCAGAAGCGAAGAGTAAGGGGGGATTTGATAGCAGCCTTCAACTTCCTGAAGGGAGGTTCCAGAGAGGATGGAGAGAGGCTGTTCTCAGTAGTGACAGATGGCAGAACAAGGAGCAATGGGCTCAAGTTGTGGTGGGAGAGGTCCAGGTTGGATATTAGGAAAAACTATTTCACTAGGAGGGTAGTGAAGCACTGGAATGGGTTATCTAGGGAAGTATTGGAGTCTCCATCCCTAGAGGTGTTTAAATCTCAGCTTGACAAAGCCCTGGCTGGGTTGATTTAGTTGGGATTGGTCCTGCCTAGAGCAGGGGGCTGGACTTAATGACCTTCTGAGGTCTCTTCCAGCTCTATGGTTCTATGATTCTATGATCTGGAACCTCACTGGCTTCTGTAGTGCTTCACGAAGGCACAACAATCTGCGCACATGCAAGATGTGGAAGGAGTGGAGCATTATTCTATAAGCTTTTCAGGGCAGGGTCTGTATCTTACTATGTGCATCTGCAGCACTTGGCACAATGGGACTCTCTGATCACTCATAAAATAACAAAGACTCTTCAATTACTATGTTCCTCATACTCTCTCCAATAAAGCTTTAACCAATTTACTCAACTTGATCTACTGCTAATTCATAATTTTCTTTAAAGACTGTCTCTCCAGGCTGCCTATGAAATCACCTACATGCTCAAATTCTTCTTTTAATACTTTTAATTAACAAATGCCAGATCTTCTGGAGCTTGATTTAATAAAAAATAGGAAGAAAAAACATGTAACTAGGTAGTACATCAACAATAGTTGGTAATTCTCATTGTTAGATAGATCTAGCAGCCTTCGTGCCGTGAACTTGGCTGTCAAATTTAAATTATAGGGGTTTAAAAAAAAATCAGGCATTATATGAGAAATGCTGACCATGAAAACAAAGGTCCTACTGGTAAAATTAAAAACCAAGCTCCCCACACAAAATTAAATCTAATCAAAAGCCTTCTTGCTTGACAATTTGGTTTAGGATGAACCAAGTTTCAAATTTCCTTGTGCAAGGTATGAATTTTCTATATAAAAGGAGAAGTTATGGTTTAGATTTCTTTCCCAATTTTTTCTGGGTTAAATCAAATAATATCAAATTCTGACTGAGAAATACAATCAGATCATGGTTAGCATAAAATAAAAGAGAGAGAAAGAGAAAATACAGCTCAAACCCCTTGATTGTACTTCTAATCTAGCCACTACTTAGTACTGTCATCTTGAGTAACTAAAACTTAGCTCTCTATTGTGATGCTTGCAAGGGATTCACTTTCAAAACAAATATCAATGGTATGAAAGAAATACATTACAAATAAAGGGCACTATTTTGGGGGGGGGGGAGGAAACAACCCCAAATTACATATTCCAGTTAATTGTCCTTCCAAACCTGTTATCAGCTAGAATAGAGAACAACTTACATAGCTGTGGCATAAGAGGTGAACTCAAAACCCCCTGAAGGCTTTTGATGACATGCTCTGCTGTAAGTGGAACAGCAGGTACAGGTATAACTATGTTCATGTGAATTCAGTGCTGCAGAGTGGAACTTCACCTTTAGCTGCAGAACAGCAAATGTGTGGGTGTTCAGGAGAGGGAAAAAAATCCCCACGCAGCTGAAAGCAGTAAGAGAGCTGTGCTAATGGCACAGCTGGGATTCAAACTATCTGGGAGAAGGGAAAAAAGCCTGCACCTTGTCATCTTTTTACTTGAAAAGATTTAAATTTTACTTTACACTCATAGGTTACTATGGTGTTTGGTTTAGTTAATTTGTGTCTGAATTCACACCTAATATTCAAAGGCTTCCCACACACACACACACATACCCTTAGCCAGTTATCATAGATACACACATTTTATATATAAGATGCAAAGACCAACTTTATCTCTAGGCTACTGGAGAGCAGGGATTTGGGTTTAGTGCTATTACTAGCATTATATTTGCTGGTGGATATTTGTTTGTGCCTCATGGTGGGATGAAGAGCCCTTTGTTTTCCAACTGCATTATTATGTGTTCTGTTCACTCCTATTTATGTAATGGATGCCCAGAGCATAAGATGAGGCTTTTATGAGACTTTTATGAATTTAACGGTATGTGTGGTCCTACTAAAGTTACTTACTTTGAATCCTAAAGGGAAACAGCTTATGAAAATATCTTTCATTTTCTTGGTACTCTGTTTAGTTGATTAGGGGGAAACAAATGGGTCCCCATTATTTTGGGGATCTCTTTACCATGACATCCATACATTTGAATGCAGTTTTGCTTTAAGAGATAAGTCTGTCTGGTATCAAACTCACTTATATTCTCTTATCTTGCAAGCTTAGCCTCTGCTGATTAAAGGAGCCTTATGATTACAACCAGAAAGGATTTATTCTGTGCCAGCAAAGGGGTAGACAGATGTGAGTGCCATCAGTCCATTACTATAATAAGAAATACAGTGGAAATCACACCATAAACATGGGATCTCTCTGTCAAAGGCAGAAGAGTATATCTGCTGTTTGTTAACCCAAGCCTGTGTTCAGGCATTACCTCTGAATATGAACAACTTATTGTCCTGATACCCAGCACTGACAGTTTCATTCTGCCGTACTATCTTTATAGGGTTAGTCCAGAATGTGGGAAGGGCACAAAGATGGGCTAAGAAGTCTTCCATTTCCTTTCATCCTGCAAGTGTAATGTTAGTTGTGAAAGTTCAGGTGTCATAGAGCCAGGAAACAAGAAGGAAACTAACTTTAGCTAACTTCACCGGAACCAAGGCATCCTGGGGTTCTGTAAACTATACATGCTGTTAAAACAGGACAGAACAAAGATTTCACTGATTGCGGAACATACTTGCAAAAAGGGGAAAGGGCAACACACCAGCAAGGAGCCTGGTGAGTCCAGGCTACAATGGACAGTGAAAGATAGGAAGCTAAAGGACACTAACATTAAGGCTAGGTCCATGAAGCACCAGTTTGCTTCCTTAAAGACACAATAAAGAAAAAGGGAAGGAGTCTACAGCTTGATAAAAAGGTCAGAGATGGTTACATCTGACTCAGCATTTTTCCACCTTCAGCAGATTTTGATTTCCAGAACCATGGATATGACTACAGTCCAGTTAAAACCCCCAGTTGTCTCAGGATAGCAGGATGTGGGCTAAGAGTCTGTTTAATTGCAATATAAATGTAAGGGGTCAGGCTGCAGTATAAGCTCTAGGCCATCTCCCCAACACCAGCTCCCATAGCTTAGAACCTTGCCCAAACTCAAAACTCTACACTTGGATAAACCAGGCTGATTGCCAGAGTCCTACAAGCCAAAGCCAGTGGCACTGGCTAGCTGTAGGTGTCTAATTCCAATGTAGACTTTAGGGATGTAAGAGACTAGTTGACTTTCTGATGAGCAGAAGCTTATCAGATAGTCGACTAATGATGCAACTAATCGCTTCCCCTCCCCCCTGCCCACTGCCTCTATCAGAGAGAAGCAGCAAAGGGTGGGGAGTAGGAGCTGGGGGGAGCTGGCGACGTAGAGGCACAGTGGGAAACATCATGAGTGGGGACTGAAGCAGTCTCTGCTCATGCCGCTTCTCCTTTTGAAATGTACAAGAGCCTCTTGTACATTGGGGTAGCATGGGTGTTGGCTGTCCCATCCCATCCCATCCCTCCTCCCTAGGGGTGAGGGGCAGGACTTGAATCCACCACCCTGCCCTCCCCAAGCAAACGCCCTATCCCTTAGGGCTCTTGGACATTTTGAAGACTGAGGCACCACAGGGAGTGCAGGGCCAGTGGAGGAGTCCACTGGTTCCACGCTCCCTGCAGGGCTTCCGCTTTTGAACTGCAGCAAGAGCCTGGCAGGACTCTTGTTACAGTTCAAAGGTGGAAGTGCCCTTATAGACTAATCGAATAGTCAATGGAAATCCCATCGATTATTTTATTAGTTAATTAATCTAAATTTACCATCCCTAGTAAACATACCCTTTGGAAAGTGTATTTCAAAGGTTCCCTCAGACTTCAAATTTAGATCAGCAATCAGAGGAGAAACAAATTAAAATCTACACAGTGGGACCTTCAACAGGGCCATTAAGCTTCTCAGCGGCTCATATGAAACCACAACATGGTTTTAAAATATTTGGCTTTGTATGGGCAAATCCCACATTAGTGGGGCTCTGCAGAAGTGCCCCCCAAACCTGCATCAAGGGCTCTAGGACACAGATGGTTTTTATGTGCAGATCCAGTTGAAGGACTGGGACTTGTATTACTGGAGAGAGAAGAAACAGAAAAACAAAAGGACATGACATCCACAGAACTAGCGTTAACAGAAGTAAGCACAGGGGTGGGGAAACTTTTGAGTCAGCGATCGCAGACCCACCCGAAAAATTAGTCAGTGGCCACATACAAGTGAGAAGAAAAAAAACCACCCTCTCTGACTTTCTGACTTGGCCCCTAACTGAGAAGGAGAAAGGCAATTACACAGTCTCCTGGCAGACGAGAGCCTTGGGTGGGGGGGCTGGCGGCTACGCTAGATTGTTTTGTGCTCCAGCCCCGTGGGGATATGGGGGGGGGGACTGGAGCACTAGCACAGGCTCCCCAAAGCTGTGGGGAGGTAGCCCCTAGTCTTAGGGGCTGAATCTAGGCAAGCCAAGGGCTGAATCCAGCTCCCCGGGCCTTAGGTTCCCCACCCTTGCAGTAGTAGTTTGCCATCTAGGCGAATCACTTTTGCCAAATCAGGTAAAGGAAAAGGGCAGCCTTAAAAATGTATCACATGTTAATTAAATGCTACTTTGCATCAAAACAAAACATGTGATGTATTGTGATTACCGCATGAAAAAACAATTTGTCATCCATGCACTGGCTCTCAATTTGTGCACAATAGTCTCTTAGAAACAGAGTGGAGCAATGCAAACACCAAAAGATGGATGTTGCTTGGGAACAGAGGAGCTCGTTTCTATTCAGCATATCTCAATAGAAATGTGATATTTTTTCAGAGGGATATAAATATTCGGCATTAGAAAGAAAAATGCCTGCAACTCTCCTTTCTTTATCCCTTGATATATTAAAAACACATAGTCACAAATAAACAAAGCAAATTATTATTTGTTCCCAATCAGTAGAGAGATTTAGCATATTTTATAGTTGCTCTGGCATATAAAATAAATGCTATTGATTATTTTGGATCCTGGCTATGTGAATTTCTTTCCACCGTGTACTGAAATACACAGAGAAGGCATTATACAATTGGGAACTGTACAGTACAATATAGAAGATCTTTGAGAAACTTTAGGTTTCTTTAAAAAAGGGTTGTGATGATCTCTTAAGACACCAAAGCCTTTCGTTTTTATTACTGCATGAATTTAGTGTAATCAGTTCCCAGTATCTCTTTTTCCTGAGTCCAAACACTTTCATGGCTCATTGACAAAAATGCTCAAAAGCAGGTAAATAGAGTTTGTGACACAGACATGTCTACATTTACAAGCCTCGCCTGAGGCCATTTAATACTTAAAGCTCCCAGCAATGGCAATAATTCCTCAAACACGGTAGAAAATTATCCAAGCGCTAAGGTGTTCATTTTCTCCATCATTCATAGCATAAGTGGATATTTTATATTTACTGAAAGTGCATATTGTATACATTGCAGGCCCAGTTCTGATCTCTGCATTTTAAATCAGGAGTAGGTCCCAAGAAGTCGGTGGAAAGCCAGTGTGTCTTTCTGATTTATGCTCCTTTCTGGATTTGGAAAGTCTGTAAGGGGAGGGTAGCTGCTTTGTAGCAAGTCAGCCCAAGTCTCACTGGCACTCTCCTGTTGATTTTGTCACTCCCTCCCCCTTCCCATCCAGTGCTTTCTGCTTTTGGGGTACCCTTGGCCCAATGGTCCAGAAGTGAATATCTCTTGCCATGCATTTGCCCCCACTATCATAAGGGAGTGCAGTTTCCACCTTCCTCCAGATAAATATAGCCTTATGCATGTATCTTTATACACGTAACTTAGTCTACATAGGAAGCATGGATATTTATGAACCCAGTTTTAAACATCTAGCCTACTTAGACAAAAGATATACAGGGAAGCTATCTGAGTTTGAAGATACTGAAATTTGAAAATGTTTCTAAAATATATCACGTATTTTTAATGTTCTCTAAAGCTTCCACAGTTTTATTCATGATTCTAAGGTATGTGGCTTAATTTGGACAGAGGGGAGGTGAGAAGAGGTAGAGGAGAATTTTGGTATGAAGACTGAGGACAAAGAGAATGAGTCTGGGAGGAAAGGGACCATAGAAGGTGATGCCAGAATGAACAGCCAGTCATCCAAGAGGAAAGATTATCCTGCTTTCAGACTGGGAAAATAAATGTGTGACATTATTGATGTTCATGGTGTTGGATGGGTGTCAGGGGCAAGCAGAGATGGCCTTAGGGAAAATGGCGTCTTGGGCAAACGTGTTTTGATGTCTCTGGCCTCTGTGGATCCCCCTATTTCTCCTAGCACCCATGTTCTTCACCAATCCCTGCTTCCTCTCCTGCAGCTCCTTTACCAAAAACCACAGCTTTGTGCCACTTTGCACCCCCTTATCACCCACAAGCCCTACACTTTCCTTCTGTCTCTGGTCCCAACACCAGCCCTGTGCTGCCAGCATTCCTGGCACACCGTTACCCAGTACCTCCACCCCCTTATTCCCAGCAACCCTCATACTCAGTGGTCACCGAGAGATCTCCACCACAGACACCTTGGCCCAATGCCGTCCCACCAACAGCCCCCACCACACACACAACAGACCAGCACCCCATGTTCCTAAGGGAATTCATCACTAAAAAATTAAAATTTCTAGGCACAATATTTTAAAATTCTGGAAAATTCTGTAAATTTTATTTGTCATAAATAAATGTGAAGGCTCCAGCATGGCAGTGGCAAGCACAGGTCTTTGGTTTCAAGGAGGTGGGAAATCACCTGGAAGCTTCCCTCTCCCGACCTGGCAGTGAGATACCACTGTGTGCATGACGGAAGGCCACAGGGAAATATTTTGCTGACTGGGATGTGAGCCATGACCCCAAATCCATTTGAATTACAAAAAAGAAATCACTGACACTGATGGCTGAGTCCAACTCTCATCCAAGAATTTGACTCAGCTCTGGGCCATCAACTTCCAAATGGCCTTTCATTCTCCCCAAAATGGAGCATTTCCCTTTAATCCTGAAAAGTACAAAGGGACTTGGGATGTGCGGTGTAATAAGAAGAAGAGTCAATTCACCAGTGCTAAACACTCACAAGCAACAGTACAAAGAGAAATAATGCAACAAAACCTCACTCCTCTCCTTCCTTTCCAGGCCTGCCTTGGGGGAGAGCCAAGCCAGGCCTCCTCTATTCAGACTTCACTGCCTGGCTTGGCTCTCCCCAGCCATTCACAGCCCAGTTTCTCCTCTGCCCTCCCTCGCCTTCCCACCCCGCCCCCACTCCCTGAAGTCCCTGCCTGGCTCTACCCCCCAAGCTCAGTTCCCCCCACTCTGGATATCTACACCCACAGCCTGTTCCCAGCCTTTCCGGGCTCCCCTATTGCTTCCTTCCCAGCCCAGCTGCTCCCCTGCTCCCCCCATGTGTCATGTCACATGGAGAGAAAGTTTCTCTCCTGCCCATCCCTGCTGGAGATCAAGTGGCACAGACAGGGCAGGATTCTGCCCTGTTTTAGATGGAGGTGGGCTGGGCCACTGTACTGTGCTATCAGTGGTGGTCCATACCACTCCGGCTCCTGGAGTGGGGGCTTGGGTAGAGTTGAAGCCCTCTGCCAGCAGGCTGATGAACGAGTGGGTGGAGGGGAAGGACCAGGGATTGGGGCTGGGTAGAAGAGCAGTCTGTGCGGTGGCTAAGTGAAGTCTCACCAGAGCCAGTCTGGGAAGGCTGAGCCTTTTGTGGCTCTCCCCTGGCTATGGATCCCTGGATGTGGATTCCATTTCCCTAGGCCTTAGGCTGGCCCTGGGGACAAAGAACTCCATTTAGGCCTCAACCTCCCTGATACTGCTGCCCTACACTTTGGTCAGGGAAAAATCCCTTGCTGCTGGTAGCTAGCTCTGACATGTGGAGCCTGGTTCTTTGCCCTCCTGTAAAAAGTTTTCTTTGTATTTGGTTAGCCTAACTCACTCATAGGTTTTGCCACTTTCATGTAATAGAAATATCCCAATTCAATAATAACCACATATGAATTCTGTCATTCTCTCTCTGGTGTGATAATATGCTGCATATCTATTGATAATTCTACTAACCCCTTCCCTTCCCCCCAGAAATTAAGACTGAATCAAGACTGTAAATATAATTTAACTAATTTATGTCAGACTTATAGGAACTTTGCAGTTATATGCAGAGGGAGTAACCGAAGGATCCCTAAAAATCCTATGATTTCTAGGGAAAATTTTTATGACAACATATTCTTCCTGTTAATCATCTTATATTTTCAGAAATATTTTCACAGTCCTTAAGGACTAAAATCTTAAGGTATGTCTACACAGCAGCATTATTTCAGAATAACTGACGTTATTCCGAAATAACAAAGAGTGCATCTACACAGCAAGCCATTATTTTGAAATAATGGCGAGCTGGAGGACTTCTTACTCTGACTCCTGTAAGCTTCATTTCACAAGGAGTAAGGGAAGTCAAAGGAAGAGTGCTCTTCCTTCAACTTCCTGCTGTGTAGACAGCGCCAAAAGCCAAATTAAGCTATTTAGACTTCAGCCACACAATTGACGTAGCTGAAGTTGCATAGCTTAATTTGAGTTTTGCCCTGAAGTGTAGACGTGTCCTTAGTTTGCTGAATTTGTTTTCAATAAAAGCTCAAATGTGTAGATTGAATTATTCAAGTTTATGAATCTCACTGTGACTTGAGAATTTTTTAAAGAGTTATTCAGAATTCTGTACTGAATAATGCTAAACTTAATCCTGCAACTTTTGTAACAGTGCCTGGAAATGCCAATTCTGTCAGAGGCTTTGTCTACACTGCAGCTTTTGCCATCACTGAGTATGCAAATGAAGCACTGATTAGCATTCTGTTGCGCTTGATTTGCATAATCTATTTGAGCCGTTTTTGCGCAAGGGGTTTTTTGCGCAAAAACAAGAAGTGTGGATGTTTCCTTTTTGTGCAAAAACCCCTTTTTGCGCAAGATCCCAAGGAAACGTCCACACTGCTTGTTTTTGCACAAAAAAACTCTTGCACAAAAATGGCTCAAATAGATTATGCAAATGAAGCACGACAAAATGCTAATCAGCACTTCATTTGCATACTCTCTGCCGGCAAAAGCTGGCAGTGTAGACATAGCCTTAGAGGCAACCAAAGAAAAAATGCTTAATGGTTAGCCCTTTTGAGCAGACCAGTACCCAGAGCTCTCTGTTCTGCCTTAGAGCTGGGCAGCCCGTGAGCAATGGCTGCTGGGTAGGTGCCCGGAGAGGTGGGGAGCATTAACAACTACAGATACAAATAAGGGGGGACATGCGATCAAATAAATTTGAGAACCACTGTTTTAGAGTTCAGAGACCAATACCCTATTGAGATAAGATTAAAAGGAAAAAGATTTCTCAAAGAGCAAAAGTCTTTTTATTTCAAATGTTCTTGTTTGAACACTATTAACATTAAGTTAACCTTAACATTTATATCTTCACTCTCAGAACAACTACTCAAAGAAAATAAACTCCTCTGGTTGGGAAAGGTGCAGGAGAAAATATCAACCAAGTTTAGATATGTTAAGCATGGATCACGTATAGCGAAAAGCTGTGCCAGGCATAATTCCCACAATGTGTCACTTCTATGGTAAAGATTTACAGCTCTAAAAGCACATCCATGTGCATGGTGCATATAAAATATACTGCAAATGAACTTTGCTTTCTGTTTACATTAACTTAACCTGATTGCAAATGAATGTATTTTATGTGAAACAGAATATTTGAGAAACTATCTCAAAAATCCTGTTGAGACCTCAGTATTATCAGAAATCTGTCACTTGCAAACATAATTTTCTCTGTCATGATAGCAACTCTTGTTGCAAATTGAGTAAATTAAATCACTTGAGAATGCTACCAAAGACAGAAAACTTTAAACTAAATGCCATTCATGACACTACAAAGTAAAGCAAATGATGCGTTGCCTTTGATATAGGAAAGCATATGTAGAGTATTAGCTATCATTAAATAAAAGAAACTATCAGACATTTTTCTCGGGATGACGGTTCTTTACATGGTGTTGAAGTGTGCTGTACAATACAATAACAATAACAAAAAATGAATACACATTTCTACTGAAAGTTAAACTTTACTATGTATTTGTGTATCTCATATTCGCCAGTTCAACAAAGTTCTGAGTGACTCTTCAGCAATCACTTCTATCTAGGAGTTCACCCCTGGATTCTGTTCCTGACTCTGCCAATGACTAGCTGTGTGAAATTTGTCAAGTCACTTCACCTCTTCATTTTTATCTTTTTTTTAAGTAAAACAAATGTTGTATCCCAACTTTAAAAGTACTTTGATTAGACCATGATCTATGAGTAATAAATAATGTTATTGTTATATTACTTTCATTATTCCTTCCATCCAAACCAGTAACTGGGTTCTCTCACATCTTAAATACATTTGCTTTACTATAATTTCTGTCTCAAGTTATTAAAACAGAACAACTGTACTTGCAAGCATTCTGTGAAGGGCATTCTATATTTGATTTAAGAAAGCAATTTTTATTTATAGTTGGGATTTATGTTATTCCTTAAAGACGTACAAAATTTGATAGTCTGTTTTCTAAGAAGTGGCAGTTTGAGTATTAAGATATTTTCCAAAGCCCATGGATATACCAGTGGCTGCTACTACAATCCATTATGGGTAGTATGTGCCTGATAAGAAGCTGAGCTTAGCTTCTGTGTTGGCTCCTGAGGAGTTACCCAATGCCACCTATTGATATATTTATAGACAAGTCAGCCTGTTCAGAAGATTGTTTATGTGAACACTGCTGTATTCTTTCATTATACATGAAAACATTTTGTACAATACAAATACAAGTATCACAGAATTATTGTTTAAGCATTGATCTAGTGAGAACTCTTGTCCCTGATCCTTAGCATCAGTTCAAGACTTTGCTAGGAGTTACCATGGCTGCAAATCATTATTTTGTAGTCAAATAACAAGTAAAGTAATGACTTGCATTAACTTGACCAATATGAGATCTTCTGCTGGGGCTGCAGTTAAATAATGAAACCCTGAAATTAGCATGATCATCTGTGGTAAAATACTAAAAAGTGAATAGTTAAGGGGCTCAATTTGTGCACATAGCTCCTATCGACTTTAAGTGAATCATGAGAAGGTTACGTCCCAAGGATTGTAAATTAAGGCTTAGTTGAGACAATCCAATTCATTCATTTGCAAAAGCAGTTTTAGCAAGCAGTATTGCATGTCTGTAGGCTCTCTAGTAACACATTATCACATCATATTGTGTGTCCTTTGTGCATGAATCTGCCACAAGCTGCAAGAACCTCAATATAGGCTTATAGAAAGGGCATGGTGGACGGGTTACACTCACAGCCCTGGTCTACACTAGGATCTTATTCTGAAATAAACCTCCCCAGGTTGAATTTATAAGAGGTGTGTCTACACAGACAAACTTGCTATTTCAAAATAACGGGCTATGGAATTCAAACTCTGTACTCCTACTTTTCACGAGGAGTAACGCTAATTCCAAAATAGCAATTTCGAAATAACATTAGTGTCAACTCTCCGGTGTCACTAATTTGAATTTACTGGCCTTTGGGAGGCCTCCTGCAGCTCCCCAGAGTGTTTCCTGGGGCTCTAAGTCTGACGTAGCGCGTCCACATTAATGGAGCCTGCCTCGGACTAATTTTGATACTTCCCGTGGGGACACATTAGTTTCAATTTGTTAAATTGGGAATTCTTAAGTCAAATTTAGTAATTTAAAAATAATTTCCTAGCGTAGCCATGACCACAGAGAATGGCTTTGTTAAATCAGTGCACCAAACCTTCCATTAATCAGTGGCAAAACTCCCATTGAGCAGGATCTAATCCTTTGATTCCAACACCTACAAAAGCAGAGAATTTTTTTGTGGGGATAATTCATCCAGCTGAGCATTTCTAGACCACACTCTGGGACGAGTGTTAGGAAACTGAAGTAGGAGCACCTTTTAAGGCTCCAAGTCAATTGTTGAAAGGAGAAAAGTACCTGGTGGGGGAGGGAGGAGGAGAGGCACAATGGTTTTAGATAAAGGAAATTGTTTTTAGTTCCTACATCTGCTTTTTGTTTCAGAATTTTACAAAGATGTACTATTATATTTTAGAAGAGACTGTAGATAAAACATAAATAACATATAGTGATAGATGACAACATTAATTAGTTTGATAGATAAGCTGACCTGATAGATGACCTGCTAATCACAAATAAACAAAGCAAATTATTATTTCTTCCTAATCAGTAGAGAGATTTAGCATATTTTAAAGTTGCTCTGGCATATACAAAATTTCTTATCTCTTTTGCTATGCAAATTGTGAAACTTTTGGCTTGTCAAGTGTTCATAAAGTTCTTTTGGAATTTGCCAGTTTCATTTTGAATGGCACTTAGGGCAGACACACAAGAAAGGAAACTGGATTTGAAGAATAAAAATGGCTAAAAGCACAAGCATTCTGGCTTTAATCAAAGGTCAAAGGGACTTAAGGTTAAGCCTCTACATTGCATGTTTTTACTCATTCCTTGATCGTGAATTGGTCCAAACATATTTCATGTTTAATTTTCTTACTTAAGCAACATGTAATTGACTGACACTGTGTTTTCAACTGCCAAACCCAAAGGAGGAATAAAGATTCCATGAGATAACCATAAGAAAAATAGCAGTGCAGGAATTTCTAAATTATGTGCTATTAATTTCTCGTCCATCAATATAGTTTTCTACCCCCTCAGTTCCATCATTCAACTTTCATAGGATAGCGGTAGCAAGCTAAGTCCTATGTGGGCTGGAATTGGCTCTGAAATGAGGGTCGTCCTGCATGATGAGTGACAGTGAAAGGTATGCCCTGAAGTGATTTGGATTTCTAAACTAGCTCCTAAGGGTCAGATCCTTATCTTTTCCATTATGTCAGGATTTGCCATGTACTGCATGTCTTACCCTGTGGGATTCAGACATTTTAAGTATCTATTCTCCAGTCATTGGATGTGTGTAACAACCATTAACATGAGTTACATGTGTACATACAATTAGGAGGAAGCATAAATATCAAAATTAAAAAAGCTCACAGTTTCAGGTATGGATCTAGAAGAAACTAATCCGCATGTATATTGCTAGAAGAATATGCCATTTGGGAACACTTAATAATGGCCCACTGAGTATTCTATATGAGTGCAACTTATAAAAGTCCATATGAAATATTCAAAAACCATACATATTGTATTTGATGAATATTGCAGCCTGAATGGAACCAGGCCTCTGTTTCAGCTGGCTGAAATTCAAGGCATTAATGCTCTCTATATAGCAAAATCTATATCTCCAAAAAACTGAAATGCAGCCTGAACGCATGAGAGCAAGGGTGTATTTGATGCTGAATCTTCCCAGAATTTCTCACTGACGTTTGGGGGCTGAACTGCTTTCAGTCATTCTACAATATTCTTTTGGTGTGTGTGGTGGCATCAGAGAGCAACATCTTTCCACTCACATTTCCATTGTTGGTTGTTGGGTTTTTTGGATGAGGGAGCAGGGTGTCGGTTGTAATACTTTCCCATTACTTATGAGGCAGGGATATTCGGTTACAAGACATAGTGACAAGCGGCACTTGTATTCTCCAGGTGTCACACTGCAGAATTGGATGACAAATGTATTCTCCATACTTCTTTATACCACAATAAGATGTGACCAGGCAAAAAATAAACCAAAAAAGGATCATTTAAATAATCAGCATGAAACACTCTGCTGATGCCAACAATCCTTATTTCAGTGCTGGATATTTCTTGGGAATTAATGGACACCATTCTAATGGTTGCTGCTCCATTAGTCCAAATAATCAGCTTGTATTAAAACAATGTAGGCACAATCAAAACAATAAGGGCTAAGCACCTTATTCTCAATCCAGCAAAAGACTTACGCAAAAGTCATGTTTACCTTTAAACATGACAGTTTCATACCTTCCGAAGTGCAAACTCTGTAGAGTTTGGAGCATATAGAATAGAGGGATGAGAAACAGCCAACTTAAGGCTTGAACATGCTTGCAATCAGCCAAGGTTTGAATATGATCTGCCTTACCCCCATCACCCTGCCACTCCAAATTTTGTTCACATCCACGTGCATTTTGCTGAAGCTAAAGTTTACATATTTTGCTCTATCCACATAGCTGCAAAACTTGGTGATTGATGAAATTCAAGCTTATAACACGTTGAGAGTGAAGGGAGATGTATGTGTGTGTGTATGTGAGAGAGAGGGAGAACCCTAAAGCATTTTTCTATATGACTACTTCACAGGAAACCAAACTTTGGCCATGGGGGGGAAAAGCATTTTAACTCAAACTTGAACCATCTTTGAACCAGGCAGATTGGTTTTGACAAGATTTGTATCTCTCTTTTGAAATGGCCTTGAATGGTTTCCACAAGTCTTGAACCAGAAGTATCAAAACAATTTATTCATAAGAGTGACTGACTGCAATGTCAAAAAACCTAGGCAACAGGAGATAAGAATGACCATGGGTCAAAATGCAAATCTTTCAGAAATAAAAGCTAGACTAATTGCTTTAAGTCATGGTTCCCTAAATAATTTCTTATCTCAAGCACAAATAACACATCCACTCCCTTGATAACTCAAACATTAACAAAGAAACCCCTAATATCAATCAAGTACTGCACCAACAAGCTGGAAAGGGAAGAGTGGGAGATTGTAAGTCATCTGTTTTTAAATATTTGGGAGGTACTTGCATAACCTGAGAGAGGAAGCCTTGTAAGTCTCAGCCTTAAAGTAGAAATTGTTAACTGCTATCTTTTGATTTATAAAGGACTTTTTAATTATGGTTTTGTGACCACAATCCTTCTCCCTACTTTCAGGTTTTAAATTGCTGGGCAATTAGTCTAATAGCCATGCCACCTGAGGATAAGACCATCAGGAGATAGCTATGTGCCTGAGGTATATGATTACTATATTTGTGATATGATTTGTAATGAGAAAAATAAATAGCAGAAGCATATTATTATATCTGTAATTTAAGTTGCACTTTTTCTAAAACTGGTAATAACTGGAATCATTTAGATCTCACGAAAGACAAAGACGCAGTACTGAACCTAAAAGCAAATGAAAACCTTTTAATACAAGAGATAATCAGACATCTTCAGTGCAAACATCCGCCAAATGAATTGTATTATTTTTGTGCATGCTTTTGTGCATGCTTTTACCACCTTGATATGATTGGAGGTAACAATGTAGACAGTGGATGAGCACATACTGGCCCTCTGTTTCCAGGTGTGTTCACTGTAACGGTTGCAAAACAAGATGGTTTGGCATAGTTTATAATAAAATATTCAAAGTAAACAATAATGTGCCAGGTTCTCCACTGATGTAATGGCTCCATTGAAATCAAGGTAGATGTGGGCTTAGGGGTTTGTTCACTACTTTATTGTAGTGAATGCAATAGAAATTATAGACAACTAGAAAATTAATCTGATGTAGCTTGGGTCCTTAACTCAATTTTTGTTTTTGTTTTTAAATAAAATGAAAATGCACATGCTTCATTTAAATTATTGCTCTGGGGTGGGGCTTGGAATGAGGGGTTCAGTATGCAGGCTGCCCTGGGGAGAGAAGACTACCCCAGTTTTCTCTCACCGCAGCAGGTTTGGGCCACGTGAGAAGCACCTCTCCATGGCCTCTGCAACTCCAATGGGCACAGAGGGCGGAGGGATGCATGTTCCCCAGCTGGGGCAGGTCCACATTCCTCAGCCCCCCTGTATTCTCCAGGAATGCAGCACAGGGGGGCAGGTCAATATGCATTTTCTCCTAGCTCCCTGACGAAGGGGAATAGCAACATTTCTGTACAGATCCGGAGAGGGGCAGGTTCAGCCTGCCCCCACCCTCTCTAAAGGGCACCTGAGCAGTAGCAGGCTCAGCACTGGGGCAGTCTCAGATGGAGGAGGTGTACACCATCAGCTAGCCCCTTTCATCTACCTGGTGATTCTGTCTCTTTTCTGTATGGTTTTATGAGAAACAATCCCACTCCAGGCACATCCTGTTTTCCTGAAACAACTAGACCTTTACCGTGTTTTAATTTAGGATAAGAGGAAGCTGCATATCGAATTTGGTGGTCCTACCTTTTACCATTTAGGAGGAGTTTTTGAACACAGACAGGTGAATAGACATATAGATGCACAATCTCAGATATACAGCAGATTGTCAGGTTAGCATCATGCTATCAATGGGATAACTGCACTTGTACTGCTCATTACATAGCTCCATAAGTTCATATCATTGGTCACATTTTAACTTAGAGTTTAAAATTAGTTTGTCCCTGTTGCAGGACTAGGTGCACCTCTCTCCTCTTTCTGTGTGCACCTCCTTTAGGGTACGTCTAAACTACATCCCTCTTTCGAAAGAGGGATGTAAATTAAACATATCGAAATTGCAAATGAAGCCAGGATTTGAATTTCCCATGCTTCATTTGCATAATCATGTCACGGTGTTCTTTTGAAAAACACTATTTTGAAAGTGAAACCGTGGTCTAGACGCAGTTCATTTGAAAAGAAAAGCCTTTTTCAAAATATCCTGTACTCCTAAAAAAATGGCATTTTTGGCATTTTGGCTGTGCCGTGATTATGCATGAAGCACGGAAAATTCAAATCCCAGATTCATTTGCAATTTCGATATGTCTAATTTACATCCCTCTTTTGAAAGAGGGATGTAGTCTAGACATAATCTTAGGTGTCAGGTCTCTAGTCTTCACATTTTCAAGGGTGGAATTCTCCTACTTTTAGGCTAGATCTACACTGCAGCACTATTTGGGGATACTGGAGGTCTTTTGAATACTCCCATTATTTCAAAATAGAACAGGCTTGCTATTCTGATGTCCCTGTAAACTTCATTACATGAGGAGTAAGGGATGTTTCAGAATAGTGATTTATTTCGAAACAAGTACTGTATAGACAGTGTCAAATTTCAAAATAAACTATTTCGAAATTGACACAAAATAAGCTATGCAATTTGCATAGCTCAAATTGCCTAGCTTATTTCAAAATAAGGGTGCAGTGTAGCTGCACCCTTAGACAGGGCTTTTGGGTTTTATAGCGTTGTGTATCAACTGGGCTTACCCAGCAGGTGTATTGGGTTTGGCACCTATGTCTATTTCTTTCAGGAGTCTGTGGCAGTAATGAGTATTGTAACCAGAAAGCATTCTGAAAACCACGGTATTTTTTAATTTTAGTAGTAGGCACAAAGGATTCAGGGAAAAATACTGGAAACAGCACTCTACATGCCTGTTGCTTTTCACTCATGGTAGCCTAAGCAGACCTAACAGCTTCAGACACTGCAGTGAGTGCCTGTGCCAATTTGGATAGTTCCCCAGCTGCTCCTTCCTTCCTGGATACAGTTTTTTTTAATCTAGACAGAGTTCCTTTCTCTTTGTCAGGTCTGAGACTTTTGGCTCATCCAGACCAGTCTGCTGTGCTATCAAGGAGATTTAACCAGTATTCCAAAAGCTAAGGGCTGTCATTTATCCCATAACAGCCCTTAAGTGTTTGCCATAGCATGGCATGGTGAAAAAATATTTCCCTAACTGTTTTCCCCAAATATAGTCATGCAGAAAACATCTCACCAACATATAATATCAATAAAGCATTATAGAACTGCTATAGGTCATTTACATAATGTGTCTGCACCTCTTGCGGGTAGCTACCATGTAGTAAAATAAATGACCTCCATTGGCACATTCAGCATGGAGATTCAATGTCAAGGAGCAGAAGCTAGTTGCCATTTGGGTTTCATAAAGAATAATGTGTGTCTTCTTGTCATGAAAATGTAAATGCCAAATTCTGTCTGCTCTTATGTGTATGTACAATTAGAGGAGATGATGTAGGCCACTCATGTATATCTGCATAAAGATCAGCCTGAATCTTGGTTCTTTACATAGCAAGTGGGTTAGCGTGTGTAATAAGGTCTCCCTTTAGTTGCTGATCCCAGCTTTTACTGCAGTTTCAATGCTTGCAAAGGAAAGGAAGCTACCTTTCTAGCTCAAGCGATAGGACTTTTTGCTGCTGATGGTCTGGGTTCAATCCCAAATTATGATCGGGGTATTTGTCTAGATATCTAGTCACAATGTATTACATTTTTATGTTTCTTGAGTGGAATGGTAGTACTAAGAATTGCCACCAATGCTATGTATTCCAAAGAACCATAACACTCACCGTCTTCCGCAGTGCCTAGCTGTATGGTAATTTTGCTGACAAAGTGTGGGGTAGGAGAAGAAGATGCTCATTCATAGCACCTTGAGGCCCTCATAGTCCCTGAGATATTTGTTATCAAATTGAAAATATAGAGGTGCTAAGGAGGCTAGTGAATTTTTTTCTAAAGGCTTGATTGTCAGGCAGGTTTTGCAAGTGTTCAGGGGTCTAATTACCATGCATCACATATCAATAGAATAACAGAATTTAAAACTGTGTACATGAGGCACCTGGGGGGAAACAATGGTTATATCTGCTTCTTCAAGCAAAATAAATTAACATTACTGTCTCAAGGAGGGCCCACAATAATTATTACCCATGTGGTCCAATCCTCAAATTCATTGGAGACAAGGAAAGAAGTGAAACACAGATGGAACACTCACATCAGCAGTACATTGAATTGTAATTATTATTTATTGAACATAGTTATATTTGTTTTTAAATAGAACAGGATAAAAACAAGGGTTCAGAAAACACTTTCCTCAATTTCAGAATTGAGTTATAATTTGAAGATTAAGGATCTATTATCCTTTCACCTCTGTAAATAGGGATATTAAATTTGAAGTGATTGGTTGCTGTTTTGAACCCCTGATAAGTGATGGTAAAGGTTCAGCTGTTAGGTTTAAATTGAAATTAAATTCAGTTAATTTCAGTAAATGCAATTAATTAATTAACAAGCAATTATACAATGCAAATTCAAAATTAATGAAATGCTATTCTTACTCCCCTAACGTGTAAAAACCAAAAAAAAGCTTCTATTGTACATTATACGTATCTTCAGTACATAGAAAATGAGAGATATTATAATTCTTGAGATTAGCAAAACATTTCTTAATGATTTTTAATATATTAAGGACTTCTTACTATTCAGCTTAATATACCTACTTAATATTTTCATGTTACCTTATAGTCCCACTGAAATCTGCTTGGTTTAAATTTGTAAACGCTCATGTACTTTCAAATGTACATATGTAAGTAATGTACATTTGGACTATGCTGTAATCACAGATCATTTAGTCCACTTCAGTAGACATACCCAAGCTGTCTTTAAATATAGTTAATTGAAGTACCCGAGAGTGAAACTGAAGCAGCACACACTTTCATTTTTGGTTGGGTGTATTCCTGGAGGTTTCATCACTTGACATAATCTTTAATTCAAGATTAATCTTTAATTTCTGGAGACTTCAGGCCAATCCTGGAGGGTTGGCAGCACTACTTTCACATGGGCTATACTAGTCCACCCAGAACTTTTGATAATTATTCATGATTCCAGCCTGTGCTGCTGCAACTCCACTATTCCTGTACTCAACTAGCTCAATTAAAGGGTACGTCTACCCTGCAACACTATTCCGAAATAACTTAGTCCACATCTACACAGCAGGCAGTTAATTTGAAAGAGTGTCAAAATGCTGTCAAGCTGGAGCAGGCCCGTCCAAAGAGTTTTCGGGGCCCAAGGCAGCATGGCTGAGCCACACGGTCACGAGTGAGCAGCAAGGTCGGTGGTGCTGGGAGCTGGGCAGCATGGGGCTCTGAATGCACGGGGCCCAAGACAACCGCCTCTCTTGCCTTGACCAAAGGCCGGGCCAAAGCTGGAGGACTTCTTACTCTGACTCCTATAACCCTCATTGTACGAAGAATAAGGGAAGTCGGAGGAAGAATGCTCTACATCAAAGTAAGTGCCGTGTAGACGCTTTCTATTTCGAAATACGCTATTTTGAAATAAAATACGCAATTGACATAGCTCAATTTGTATAACTTATTTTGAGTCAAGCTCTGCAGTGTAGACGCACATAAAGCTAACTTGAGTTTGTCTATCTGAGCTGTAATCAGAGCACTGACCTATCAATGCACCATATTTTTCATCTATGCCTGACAGTCTATTTCCTCTACTAATATTAAAACCTCTTTGAATACATGCACATTATAGTAAAATATGTCCGTATCTAATCCCTGTGCTCTTAAATCACTTCTTAACACAAATGTTACAAGGAAATCCCTATACACAGACACTCCCAAGTGTTGAGGTTTCTGAGGTACTCTTAACAAAATTCTGGGACACATTCTCAACTTCATAGAAGGAATATGAAAAGGAGCTAAGCTGTATCCTATATCTATTATATCTATCAGAACATGACTCATTCTGCATGTAATGGACAATGTTCTATAAGAGAGAGAATTTGGATGGTTATCTTTTGAAGAGATTTTATACTGTTGAAGATATTTAGCTCTGTTATTTTTTTCCTGGGACAGACTCCAAAGTTCCAGTTACTTATCCGATCTCTCAGCAATTAATATTAATTATAAGTAATTCTAGAAACAATTGATTTGGCTCATTAGAAGTATCTTGCATTCTGCAGAATTTATAGAATAATACGTATACCGACTCTGAAGGATTTAATCTAATGATATTTATAAATTTTGAATTAGATGCTAATCTCAGAGGTGCAATGTATATTGCTACATGTCTAAAATGGAACTAATTAGAAATATTTATTTGAAATATTGTAATTTTTTCTCAGTGGGACAATGCCTTTTTGACAAAACATTTTTTAAAAGTGTATAGATTTTGATGAAATTTTGTTTAGGAACAAAATCAGAAAAATGTTTACAGTGCTTCAACATGTGCTTGATTAAATGTTGAAATATACTCTTTCAACATTCTCAGAATGGAAAGTTTGGATTTTTTATTTCAAAATGCTCCTTTGTTCTGAAATTTACTTGATTTTATATGAAATTATTATAAACATGTTTGGAAACTCATTTTTTTCCAGGATAGAAAATCCATTTGTCAAACAGCTCTAGTCTAAACTTCCTTCTGCTATGGCCTCTAGTATAAGTGTTCAGGAAAGGCAAACTGATTTTAATAACATAATCCCTGAATCTATGTTCTAAAATTCCATCGAAATCAAACCTTTGTAGTGCTTCCAAAGAATGGTTAGTTTCCATTTTTGTGCTATTTTCCAGGTTCACATATCTCGGAATGTTTGGATTCTATTCAGCAGAGGAAATGGAAAACGTCTAAATACACTGAGAAAGGTTGTTCAGGCCCAACTCATAGAATCATAGAATCAAAGGCTCATAGGGTTGGAAGAGACCTCAGGAGGTCATTGAGTCCAGCCCCCCTGCCTAAATCATCCCAGGCAGGGTTTTGTCAAGCTGGTCCACTTTTATGGACCATTTCTAGCCAAATTTTGAAAACCTCAGAGATTTGAATAATTCTAATAAATGTCTAATCTGGAGATGGATAAATAAGTGATTTTTCAGTTTGCTGGCAGTTCTAAAACCAGAAGGAAAATCAGTTCAACCTGAACCAAAAAAACCAAAAAAGCCCTGCAAAATCTTGACACATTGAAACAGTTAACAGTATATTGTTGTTGACTGAACTAAATATTTCATTTAACCAGAAATTATTTCATTTTTGGGAATTTTTAAAATAAAATCAGTGGAAATGAAGGGCTTGATTCACAAAATATCCCAAAGAAGAGATAAACTTATAACCTCCACGCAGTGGTTTGGACACTCATCTGGGATGTGAAAGATTCCCCTTCTACAACCATTATTTTGCCTGATATGGCACAGAAATTTGAAGTGGGGTCTTAAACCTTCTCCCCACTCATTGGACCAAAGAGAGTGTGAGAATGACTGTAGAGCCTGGTTACTGGTGAACTCACCTGTGAGCAGAAGATCCAAGTTACAGGCCCTACTCTAATGATATATAATTGTTTATATAAAGAGGAATCATAGAATCATAGAACCATAGAGCTGGAAGAGACCTCAGAAGGTCATCAAGTCCAGCCCCCTGCTCTAGGCAGCACCAATCCCAACTAAATCAACCCGGCCAGGGCTTTGTCAAGCTGAGACTTAAACACCTCTAGGGATGGAGACTCCACTACTTCCCTAGGTAACCCATTCCAGTGCTTCACTACCCTCCTAGTGAAATAGATTTTCCTAATATCCAACGTAGATATCTCCCACCACAACTTGAGACCATTGCTCCTTGTTCTGCCATCTGTCGCTACTGAGAACAGCCTCTCTCCATCCTCTTTGGAACCTCCCTTCAGGAAGTTGAAGGCTGTTATCAAATCCCCCCTCACTCTTCGCTTCTGCAGACTAAACAGACCCAACTCCCTCAGCCTCTCCTCATAAGTCATATGCTCCAGCCCCTAATCATTTTGGTTGCCCTCCGCTGGACCCTCTCCAATCGTCCACATCCTTTTTGTAGTGGGGGCCCAGAACTGGACACAATACTCCAGATGTGGCCTCACCAAAGCTGAATAAAGGGAATAATGACATCTCTGGATCTGCTGGCAATGCTCCTCTTAATGCAACCTAATATGCCATTAGCCTTCTTGGCTACAAGGGCACACTGTTGACTCATATCCAGCTTCTCATCCACTGTAACCCCAGGTCCTTTTCTGCAGAACTACTACTTAACTGGTTGGTCCCCAGCTTGTAACTATGCTTGGGATTCTTCCGTCCCAAGTGCAGGACTCTGCACTTGTCCTTGTTGAACTTCATCAGATTTCTTGTGGCCCAATCCTCCAATTTGTCTAAGTCACTCTGGACCCTATCTCTGCCCTCAAGCATATCTACCTCTCCCCCTAGCTTAGTGTCATCCGCAAACTTGCTGAGGATGCAATCCATCCCCTCATCCAGGTCATTAATAAAGATATTGAACAAAACCGGTCCTAGAACCGAAGCTTGGGGCACTCCACTAGAAACCGACTGCCATCCTGACATCGAGCCGTTGATCACTACCCGCTGGGCCCGGCCTTCTAGCCATCTTTCTATCCATCTTACTGTCCATTTATCCAATCCACATTCCCTTAACTTGCTGGCAAGAATATTGTGGGAGACCGTATCAAAAGCCTTGCTAAAGTCAAGGTATATCACATCCACTGACTTTCCCATGTCCACAGAGCCAGTTACCTCATCATAGAAGCTAATCAGATTGGTCAGGCACGACTTGCCCTTTGTGAATCCATGCTGACTATTCCTAATCACTTTCCTCTCTTCCAAGTGCCTCAAAATGGATTCCTTAAGGATCCCTTCCATGATTTTTCCAGGAACCGAGGTAAGACTGACCGGCCTATAGTTCCCTGGATCATTCTTCTTCCCTTTTTTGAAGATGGGCACTACATTTGCCTTTTTCCAATCATCCGGGATTTCTCCTGATCTCCACGACTTTTCAAAGATAATGGCCAAAGGCTCCTCAATGACATTTGCCAACTCCCTCAGTAACCTCGGATGCATTAAGTCCGGACCCATGGATTTGTGTACGTTTAGCTTTTCTAAATAGTTCCTAACCTGTTCTTTACCCACCACGGGCTGTCCATCTTCATCCCATCTTGCGTCACTTAGCGCATTAGTCCGGGAGCGCACCTTGTCCGTGAATACAGAGGCAAAGAAAGCATTGAGTACTTCAGCTTTCCCCACATCATCTGTCACTAGGTTACCTCCTTCATCCAGTAGGGGCCCCACACACCCTCTCTGATCACCTTCTTCTTGTTAACATGGCTGTAGAAACCTTTCTTGTTATCCTTCACATCCTTAGCCAGTCGCAATTCCATTTGCGCTTTCGCCTTTCTGATAACCCCCCGGCATTCTCGAGCTATACATTTAAACCCCTCCCCTGGTCATTTGTCCAAGTTTCCACTTTTTGTAAGCTTCCTTTTTGTGCTTAAGTTCACCAAGGATTTCCCCCGTAAGCCAATCCGGTCTCCTACCATGTTTGCCTCTCTTGCTACGCATCGGGATCGTTTCATTCTGTGCCTTCAATAAGGCTTCTTTAAAATACTGCCAGCTCTCCTGGACTCCTTTCCTCTTCATGTTAGCATCCCAGGGGGATTCTGCCCATCAGGTCTCTGAGGGAGTCAAAATCTGCTTTTTTGAAGTCCAAGGTGTGTATTTTACTACTCTCTTTTCTTCCTTTGGTCAGGATCCTGAAATCTACCATCTCATGATCACTGCTTCCCAGGTTGTCACCCACCTCTGCTTCCACTATTAGTTCCTCCCTGTTTGTGAGCAGAAGGTCAAGCTGCGCACGGCCCCTGGTTGGATCCTTCAGCACTTGTGTCAAGAAATTATCCCCAACATTCTCCAAAAACTTCCTGGATTGCCTGTGTACTGCCGTATTGGTTTCCCAACAGATGTCAGGGTGATTAAAGTCCCCCACGAGAACCAGGGCCTGCGATCTGGAAGCTTCTCTCAGTTGTCCGAAGAAAGCCTCATCTACCTCATCCACCTGATTCGGTGGCCTGTAGCAGACACCAACCACAACATCACTGCTGTTGTTTGCTCCTTTAAACTTAACCCATAGTCTCTCAACAGGTTTTTCTCCCTCTTTATATTGGAGTTCAGAGCAATCATAGTTCTCTCTTACATATAGTGCAACTCCTCCTCCTTTTCTCCTGTGCCTGTTCTTCCTGAACAGTCTATACCCTTCCATGACAGCGCTCCAGTCATGCGAGTCATTCCACCAAGTCTCTGTTATCCCAATTAAATCATATTTCTTGGACTGGGCCGGGGCCTCCAGTTCTTCCTGTTTGTTGCCCAGGCTTCTCTCGCATTAGTGTACAAACACCTCAGGTAACCAGTTGATCACCCTATCTTCTCCATTTGAATCAGGGGTCCTCCTTTCTTGCTCGTTCATCTCTGCATTTGTTCCCGGTATCCGATTTTCCCACTCCCCTCAGGGTTTTGGTCACCGTCCCCCGACGAACCTAGTTTAAAGCCCTCCTCACTAGGTTTGCAAGCCTGCCCGTAAACTGCTGAGAATAAAAAGCTCCATAACCATGGTTATGAAATGCTATTTTATTGTGAGACTGAAAGGCCAAGTTTTTTTCTCTGCATCAGAGTGCATTGAACCCAGGCTTCCTTTAGCCCCAAGCCAGCAACCTAGCCACTGGGCTAAGGGTTGCAAGGTTAATAATAATACCTCCTCCTTCACCAACTGAACCTAGTCCCAAAATCATTTTTGGAAAAAACTATTCAGCGAATTCATGTGATATTTGCAAATAGGTTGGGTTATACAAAGCTGCATTTTTGGTGAATAAAATGTTTATTTGAAAAAAAATATTACTTAGCTCTAATAGAAACATGCTGGTACTTATTTGAATCTTGGGATAAGTGGATAATACTGTACTGAATTATATGGATTTGTAGACACATCATGTAAGAATTTGGTCCTATGCTTCATTTTTTCACGTACTTCACAACTATGCAGTAATGACTGATTTGTACAGGACACTAAATCTAGTTCTTCATTTTAAAGTTAACAAAAGAGGTTTTAAAAATATTGGGTAGACACATAATAAGCATGTACTGCTGTTTTCTCAGGTTTGCTACTGTATATTTTGCCAGTGTTCTACTGTCCCCCAGTGAGTATCAAAACCATATACAGTTCAATAAAGAATTCTTCAGAGTTTTACATCTCTGGCACAGAAGAAAAAGGAAGTTCTTGACTAAAGGAGTGGTGCAAATACTTTGTAGAAAATTAAAGTGAATCATTCTTTTCTATATCCAGGCAAAAATAAAAACGGTTCCAGTATAATTCTCTGTTTCTTCTGTCTGGTAGTTAAGATCCCATGTCCATGTCCCTTTGATCTTACTCATAGTCTTGCTATCTCTTTGAAGCAGCATGGCACAAACTCTGGGTACCAGCTTATTAAAGCTCAAGTTATTGTTAAAAGCAAATTGCAACTGAGTATAAGCTGATTCAAGAAAGATCCCTTCAAATTGTTTACAAAGAATACCACTAATAGGGGGAGGAGGCGGGAAGAAGATTGAAAGAAGAATTGGCTTGTAATTTGTTTTCAAATGTTTTAACTCCCTTTCCTAAGAAAATATTTGATTTCCAAATTCTGTTAATACTGTATCCCCATGGACACATTCCCTCATATCAACTGACAGCAGAAATTGGCTTCCAGTATCCTATGTTATTTCCATGTAAAGAAAAATCCATAAAAGAGGAAATATTCCCCTTATCAACTGCTAAATTATGCATCATTTATGTTATGTTGCATTGTGTTGTGTTCTGCCACACATTATTCTCCCTTATTTATCTCACCTATCATTTTAAATCCTGTCAGAGTGTCATGGTAAGGCCACCATGCAGTGTAAGATACTTCCAGTAGACAACAGATTTTTTGCACCTGGTGCTTGGCTAGAATGGAAGAGCTCTGTTCTCTTGTGCATATATGGTGCTGTCTCTTCCTATCTCACTGTCATTATTCAGGAGGTGGGCAGACACCATTCTTGCACAATTACTTCTACTTCAATTCAGATTCAGACTTCCAATATTCTGAAAAAGGCTTCCTGATGAATGACAGGGCAGAGCTCTGGAATTCAGAGTCTCTGCCTCATTGACATCTGTCTGATTGCCCTTCCTCCACATCCCAGACCACAAGAAGAGACTTAAGCAGAAAGGGGAACCTCAGATTTCTGCATGAATGGCTCACTGCCTTGTAAAGTCATAGAACATTAGAACTGGAAGGGGCCTTGAGTCTGATTGATCCCTGACTAATTTGCCCTAGATGGCTCCCTCAAGGATTGAGCTCCTCACCCTGGGTTTAGAAGGCCAATGCGCAAACCACTGAGCTGTCTATCATAGCATGAGGTCATGCATTGCAAAGAAACTGCAGGACCTATGTAGAGAACATTCTGTTCTCCACATCATACTCCAGAGATATCTTTTGTCCCAAAAGCAATGCTGACATCTGTTCAGACTGTCTGAATAGAGCCACGGAAAGTCTGAGGTACCCCCAGGAATCTGAAGTCATTCACTGCCACCACAGAGCACCCATTATACACCTTAAATCGGGACATGAACCTCTTTGAGTGGGCTACACTTCTTCAGAGCAAGTGCTAAACCTTTAGAAAGAAGAACTAGCCTAATGCCAGTTTTCCCCAAATATAAGAAAGCAATATGGGGATAAGTTGAATAGGATTGGGGAAGTCTTCCTTTGACTGCTTGGATGCCCCCAATTTATAGGGGCTTTGATGCATTTTTTTGATATCAAAGGAAATCAGGGCAACAGATTCTAACAGGGAGCACAAGCAAGAGGGACATTTTGGATGCTCTGAAGACCTCTCTATAAATGTTATGTTACTGGTAGCTGGTTTAGGAGATGGCAAGATGAGGAAACCTGTCTGAAACTCAGATAAATGGGGGAACGCCTTCTGTTTCTCAGATAAACCAAGATAGCATGGTCTCTTCCCTTGCCAGGAAGGATGTGGTATTACAAACTTCAGAAGCTGATGGACTTCTAATATGAGCAATTCAGACCTATAAAAAAAATTCTGGTGGAAGAAGAAGAGACATTATCCATGAGTGCAATATTCATCACCCATTCAAAGTTTCTAGCTCCAAAGAGAGCCTTTCACAATGACTCATCTACTGTGACCACATGGAAGTTAATTAAGTTGTGTTGACATTACACTTTTATCTAAAGTCTCTCATCATTTCACTGCCATTAGTGAACTCTACTGTGCACCTAGGATACTGGTATTGTTATCGCTGTATTGTCCTAACTCTGTTCAAATCAATGGTGACGGTAAAAGCACTGGCCACTGTCCTATGTAGACTAGCACTCTCAGCACTATTGCCATGGAGGCTGCACGGGTTAGGTGGAATACTGAAAAATACAGAAAATACAATTTTGTTTTGTGTTTGGCTTTTGTTTTTGTTTAAAATGGGTAAATAGAAACACTAATGGAGTTTTCAAAGCTAGAGTACAAGTCAGTGAAATCAGTTAGAACAGAATCCACAAACCTGATGCACAATCCACAGCCTTGCAAATGATAACAGATTTTTAAAAAATCTTTGAAAATAGCTCTTCCTAGTAAATATGTCATTAATCAGTGAAAATAATTATTCCTGCAGTACTTCCAGTTGCCTAATTTTCAAATAGAAATTGCAAGTCTGTGATGTTAAGTTTAATTTTAATATTTTTCAGTTTAAGAATACATGAGTATTAATTAATAAAATCCAGTCCTTAGCACCTACTTAATGCCTTTGGCCTTGCCCACACACAGGCTATGCTGCACTGACCAGGCATCAAGGCACTATGCTGTCCAGCACCTATGACTTAGGCATGTCTTTTGGTGCCTTAACTTCCCAGTGCATATGTCCTGTTAAATTTTCCCCTCACAATATTTGAAAACCCTTTTGGGCCTATAACCAAGGTCACACAGTTGAAGTAACTGGGACTATAAATTTATGCTAATTCGAAATGTAAACTTGGCTAGGCATAAGTAATTAGAAAAGAGTAAGGATTAATTTCTGGGTATACAGCATCAGGGAAGTAAATGGATCAGCAAGACGAAGATAGACTGTCTGTACTAACTAAGGGTACGTCTAGACTACATGCCTCTGGCAACAGAGGCATGTAGATTAAACTACCGGCATAGAAAATGAGCGGCACTTTAAATAATCACCGCTTCATTTAAATTTAAATAGCTGCTGCTGCGCTGAGTCGATCAGCTGTTTGTCGGCTCAGCACGGTAGTCTGGACGCTCCACGGTCGACATCAAAGGCATTTGTCGACCTCCCAGGTAAACCTCATCCCAGGAGGCATACCTGGGAGGTCGACAAATGCCTTTGATGTCGACCGCGGAGCGTCCAGACTACTGCGCTGAGCCGACAAACAGCTGACCGGCTCAGCGCGTCAGCCATTTAAATTTAAATTAAGCGGCGATTATTTAAAGTGCCGCTTCATTTTCCTATGCCGGGTATCCTAATCTACATGCCTCTGTCGCCAGAGGCATGTAGTCTAGACGTACCCTGAGTGTCTGTCTAGACAGCGTTGCTATTTCGGGATACTAGAAGTATCCCGAAATATCAACTCCATGTCTTTAAAAGTGCCCGCTAATTCCCGTAATAGCAGGTGTGCTATTCCAGCATCCAGCATCTACACAGTGCCAAATTTCAAAATAAGCTCTTTTGACTTAGACTTGGAATAAGCTACACAATTTGCATAGCACAAATTGCGTAGCTTATTATGACAGAAGGGTGCTGTCTAGAAGCACCCTTAGATGAGGAGGATCACTCAAGGAACCATATACAATGGACACAGACAGAGCTTATGGTACAGGGATTGGTTTCAACAAAATGATCAGGCCAATCTCCACATCTATGATACAATGTATAGTAACTACAGTGTAATTTCTATAGAGGAAGAGGTTAGTAACTTTGGATGTCTGGTTTGCCCTGTACCCTCACTTGAGCCTGATCAACATAAGTATGCCAATAAAGAAACTTCAGTGATGAGTTTGGAGTCAGCTGAGTTCTTGGGAACTGAGTGGATAGTCTCAGATGCTACTGACTGGATTGGGTCTTAGAAGCCAACCCAACATACTCCTGAGTGGCTAAGATCTCAGAGCTAAACCTAACATATACTGGTGTCATGATTCAGATCCACTCATCTGAATCAGGTAACCTATGTACCCCTTGGTGAGAGGGTTGCAACTCATCATTAAGGGAAATGGCATTAAAGCGTTAAACATAAAGAAGTTAATACCACACTGGATAAGTAGGTTAAAACTAAAGACAGATCCTATGCTCTTCCTAGAGAAGTATTAAGGGAGACTGGGACTGGGTGAAAAATGCACCCCAGAGAGTGGTCTTAAAGAAAAAAAATGAATAGCAGAGCACAGCAGAGACATGTTCAATACCATAAATAATGAAGTATTAGCAAAGTACAGCAAAGATGTGTTAAATGCCATAAGATAGGATGCATTGGCAGACATAGAAAAATACTATCTAGGTTGTTGGGTTTTTTTTTGGGGGGGGGGGGGATTCCAAATAAAGGAAGCTGAAATGAAGGCAGCAGTTTCAGGATTATTTCTTATGATTAAAACTTTACAAAACAAAATGTGCCACCTTAAGAAATAAATGTAAAAAACGCATAGAAATCAAATTAAAGTTATGTGAAGGAAACAAACTAAATGGAAAAGATTCCTGAAAGGTCAGGGAGAAAACAATGTCTGTTACCAATTTACATAAATCCAAAGTAAAAAGCACCAATCCTTCAAGGACTATATTTAGTGAGCACAGCTTTGCAAGTAAAGTGTGCTAAGTTAAAAAATAAGTGCAAAACCATAAAAAAAAGATAAACTTAAAGCTGCTGAAAGAACTCAGCTGAGAAATGTGGAAAGTAAATAAGTACATAAAAAAAGAGAACAAGATAAACTTTAAAAAAATGTTTGCACAAATGACAACGCAGAATTCAGAAAGAAAAAGTTGGGGGGGTTAAAAATGTTAAAAAGTGAGTGTTGAAAAAAGTTAAAACTCTTAAAGAAAATTATTCTTGATTTGATAATGAAACTCAGTTATGGTAGTATAACTCAGGTCTGTGCAGTCACATAAGAACATAAGAACGGCCGTACTGGGTCAGACCAAAGGTCCATCTAGCCCAGTAGCCTGTCTGCTGACAGTGGCCAGCACCAGGTGCCCCAGAGAGGGTGGACCGAAGACAATGATCAAGCGATTTGTCTCCTGCCATCCTTCTCCAGCCTCTGACAAACAGAGGCCAGGGACACCATTTCTATCCCCTGGCTAATAGCCTTTTATGGACCTAACCTCCATGAAATTATCTAGCTTCTCTTTAAACTCTGTTATAGTCCTAGCCTTCACAGCCTCCTCTGTTTAACATCTAGTTAAACCTTAGGATACGTCTACACTGCATGATTATTTCAAAATAAGCTAGTCTGGATTTTTTTTTCCAAAATAGTTTATTTCAAAATAGCACATCTACACTACAGGGAAGCCTCAAAAAAGTCTGAGGCAGGCTTTCCTAATGTAGTTGTGCTATCTTGATAACTTAGAATGGACCTGGTGAGGGGCTATTTTAAAACAGCAGAAGTGGAGTGTTTGCACAGGCCTTATTTTGAAATAGCTATTTCAGAATAGGCATTATTCCTTGTAGAATGAGGGTTACAGATTTCGGAATCAGCCATTTGTTATTTCAAAATTATTTTAAAATAACAAAATGGCTGTGTGGACACTCACATTTTTATTTTGAAATAATGCTAGTTATCTTGAAATAACGGTATAGTGCAGATGCACCCTTTGTGATAAGGCAAATTATGCACAAATGTCAGGTGGTAACTACTGCTACTATATGTGTTTTAATATCTCTCTGTCTCTGTCTCTGTCTCTTTCTCAAAAAACAAACAAACCCCAAAACTGCTTCACCGTCCTGGCTGCCCCCCCCGCCCCTCACTAGCTCCTTGGACCTCAGATCATTTTCTTCCTAATTCTGAGAGATGTCCTGGCAAAACAATGGCAGAGAATGAGGACCCAGAAAACACTCCACCAGTTCCAGCTGAACTCTGAACATCACCTTAGAATGTGAGACTTTTTCTCATTCCCTCCATGCACCCCAAATTGTATGTTTTTTCCTTCCCCGCTTTCTTCTCTTCTCTTCTCTGCTCTTCTCTTCTCTTTCCTTTTTTTTTTTTTTTGTTTTTTGTTTTTGTTTACTAAGTGTCTGGCTTAGCTGACCAAGACTGTAGTTTTTGCAATGCTGATGTAAGTCTGTTATCAGAAAAAGGCAGCTAAATGCAACATCTGATGCAGCCAGATAATGGTATAAGTTTACCAAGTCTCGAAATGGCTGGCAAATCCTTGTGTTGTGCCTATGCTTCTTCAGCATTGAGGCTATGTCTACACTACCAGGTTATTTCAAAATAATAACTCCCAAAATAACTATTACGAAATAAGCTTATTCCTCTTTGCAAGCAGGAGCTATGATTTTGAAATAACGAGCTCATTATTTTGAAATAACAGGCTTGGTAGTGTTGACGCTCACCTTGTTATTTCGAAATAAGAGGAGTTATTTTGAAAAAACTCCCCAGTGTACACACGCCCTCTGAGATTGCAGGTGAGAGTAAATATAGACACAAGCTGCATTTTCTGCCTTTGTTGTTCTTTTCTTTCCCCTTTTATGTGTGTCTTGTTTGGATTCGTAAGAAACAGGACTGGGAGGTTATATTAATTCTTTGAGCCCATATATTCCATACAATACCCACAATGCACAAGACCTTTCCTCAAAGGCCACAGTTATCTTGCATACAGCTAAGTAACCTTTTTGAAAAACCCACATAAAAATCATCTTGTGTTTCTGATTTAGTGCATATTTCCAGCCCTATACAGCTTGGAAGATCCCAGCTGCATGTTGTCTTTATTACTATTATAAACTAGGGGCAGAGGGGAGAAAGAGAACCAGTATAAGGATGTTGATATTTTAGGGATGATATCATTTGAATATGCTTGGACAGAGAATTTGGGCATGATGTTTATTAAGCAGTCGGATGGCATGAATCATCTTTCTCTGTCCCATTCAGCTTATAAAGAGGCGTTTAATGTTTTGGAAATATATTTTCTTGTCAGTAAGTTAGCAAGTTTTCTCTTCTCTCTGCCTTATTTATTTCAATAGGAGCTCTTGCTGGAAAGACTGTAAGGTGAGGAGCACTCCAAACTGGTATTTGTACAGTGGCTATATAAGTCATTGCCATTCCCTTGACCCATCTGCAATATCCTTTTACCCTTGTCCTTATCCATGGATAGGATATTTCCTCTCCAGCATTTTATCACTGACTTGAAAAGCCAGAGAACCCTTTTTCTCTCACACTCCCTTAAAACACTTTTTCTTTGCCAATCAGATGCCAATGTCCTCTGCAATGCTGCCAGTCTCCTTCTAAGATAATAAGCATATCACTTCCGCAGTGCATCTTTTCTCAACCAGAGTGGCGTCTGAGATTCCAAATGCATACAAAAAACCCTCAAGTCTCTGTGGAGCAACATGATGCGCTACCACCAACCATGCCACTAAGTAGAAGCTATTAGGCTATTTCAGTGTTCCAATAGCTAGTAATATTGAACTGCATGTCCTGGGGTAGCTCAGAACTAAAATTGAGCCAACACCCCCTAGGCATAGAACATTTGAATGCAAAATGCAGCTGCCAATCACTCAGTATTAAAGATTAAATATGAATAGAAAGCTGAAAGTTAGAATAAAACAGATGAAACACATCATAATCTCAACTCTCCCTCTCTCTTTTCTTTTGGTATATCTTTATAATAGCAATTATCTACTGCATAAATATAGAAGTTATCAACACTGAAACAAAATAGAGTAGAGACACAGTAGTACTTTAGGCTTATAACCCATGCTTTCATTAGTTTGTTAAAACATCATTTTGCTGTAGTTTTTACATATGTAACTTCATTATTGATTTTAATTGGAGTATAGGGATATATTGGTCATTAAAGAAATATAGTTTTTTCTCAAAAGCCTGATTAAGGGGTTGTTTCCATGCTACTAATATAAACTGCTAGAATCACAAAACTCGTTATCTCAGACTGTGGCAAGGCTTTAATTCATTTATTTTCTTTGGGCTATCAGAGTGTTGGGCTTCAGCTAGTAACAGTCTGACTTCTTGAAACTAACATTTAATTGTCACATGTCTGTGGGACTCTTCTGTCAATCCCTGAAGGTATTTCACAGTCTGGTTAAAGATTGTGCCTAAATTCATTTCTGATTTATGCAATCCACCAGTATGCCACCATGAAGCCAATGCAATGAAGTTGTCCCAACCTAACAAAGGAGAATTCTTTAAAAGCAATCTGGAGTTCTTGTTGTCTCTGTTGAATAGAACAACTTCTAACATCCAGATTGTGTGTAAAGTACATCTGTTGCTCTGAAAAAAAAATCCAGTTTTCAAGTGGATAATTCAGTAACATATTTTTCAGGATTTCCAGACAAACACTACAAAATTGTGTTTGTGAACAAGTGCTCAAGATGCAAAGGTGCTGCTTAGTTTAGACAAGTTTATGTCCTTTCATATGCACTTTTTGTGAACATTTGCAAGTTAGAACTTGTTTGTGCACAAATGTTCGGGGAAAACTTTGTATGAATATCCTTGTTCACATCCAACTAAATGCAAAACCAACATTCTCTAACTTAGAATTCATTGTTTCAAAAGTTTCAGCTATACTGTCAGATAGCAGAAGAAGTACTATATGGACTTAGTTGACTAATCACACATCACAAATTAGGACAAGTAAATACTAAAAGTGATAATTTGCAAACAGCATGCAGGCTGAGCTCCATCTGCATAAACTCTTCAGCCAGTAGTTTCATAAAAAACAAAGTCTGCTCACAAATTATTTGTGAGATGAAAAATAGGCTAAATTCACAATTAATATTATTTGCCATGGATTATTCAATCAGTGCTGTTGTTTACAGTATTCCCTCTACTTTTCTATTCTGAAAACAGTCTGGTGAAATTATTTTGTTCTCTGGAGCAAAACGTGACCACTGAATTACTGTAAGCTTACTGCCATATATGTCTATACAGTCATCCATGCATATGTAGTTCATTATTTGTAAATACTTTAGATGCATATAGTATGCTGTATTTAGACTGATTTAGAATGAAAATCATATAAAATATTCTATAATAATATTTCAGAAATTTATTTCTGTTCAGGAAAGAGATGATTTACAAATTAAATGGACATCTACTTTGTTTGGACAATGTATTAATTCATCATCACTCCTTTTTCTCATATTGAGTACACATCAAGATCTTTTTCATGCAACCCACAAAAAGCATCTCAGAACAACACAGAGTTCTAGAAAACATGGAAGGAAGCCAAAGAGGCAAAGAGAAGAGCCAGAAGAACACCAGAGAACTAGGGCAACATGGGAGATGCCCAAAAGAGAATAATAAGTGGTTAAAAAAAGGATGAATAAAGATACCGAAGAGAATGTAAAGAACATTTTTGAGCTGAAAAACCATGAGAGAGACTGGAATTAAGAGCCAGATCCAAAGTCCTTTCAAGTCAATGGGTATTTTTCCATTGGCTTCCATGGATTTTGAATCAGGCCCAGAAGAGCATAGCACAAATGATCAAAGAAGGAGTGAAAATAGGTCTAATTTCAGAAAAAAAAAAAAAAAAGATTTAGGCCTCTGGTTCATGAAATAATGTGTTCAATTCTCCCTAATGCTTCCTAATGTGTTCAATTCTCTTGGGCAGCTTGAAAATCTGAGCCTTATATTCTGAATGCCAAAGGAATTCCCAAGGCAAAATATGAAAAAATATGGAAGTCCACAGAATTCATAAGCTATAAAATCTGATTCTTCCATATACTTGTTTTGTATGTCTTCCACTGTTCCATGTCCCCCGTTAGCAAAATGGGTTGTTATATCCATGACTCTTAGATCAAAGTCATATAGATGCTTCCTACAGCACTTTGAGCAGTTTGATCACCTATACCGAAAACACTATGAAAGCAGAAACAACAATCAGGATCCTATGATCTTGCAAAATATGGGAAAGTATGGGTTAAAAACTGCCTATGGTTCAAAAACAATATAAACCATCCAGCAAATCTCTCTCTATTAACTTTTACATAGTCTAACAGGATCCTGTGTTCAGAAAGCGTCTAAGGGTACATCTACACTGCACGGCTATTTCAAAATAAGCTATTCCGGAATAGTTATTCCGAAATAGCTTATTTTGAAATAGCACAAAAACACTGCAGGGAAGCCTCAAAATTAGTCCAAGACAGTGCCTAATGTAGACGTGCTATCTTGATTTAGAGGCACTGGGGGGGAATAACTTAGAATGGCCCTGGTGAGGGGCTATTTTGAAATAGCAACAGTGGAGTGTCCACACACATCTTATTTCAAAATAGCTATTTTGGAATAGCCGCAGTGCTATTCCTCGTAGAATGAGGTTTATGGATTTCAGAATAAGCCACCCGTTATTTCAAAATTATTTTGAAATAATGGAATGGCTGTGTAGACGCTAACGTTATTTCGAAATAACACTAGTTATCTCAAAATAACAGTGCATGGTAGACGCACCCTAACCCACGAACTAAGACGAAAAAGCTCCCAACAAAACCAACCAAAAGAAAAAGCACAACAATAATCCTTGGTTTTGCCTATTACACTTAAAATTCTAACACAACTTTGCATTTCTGCAGTGCCTTCCAGTGGAAGATCTGAGTTCTTTACATTACTTAATTATTCAAGCATCACAATCACACTATAAGGCGTCAGAAGAACAGCAGCAATGCAATGTTATGGCAAAGCTCCTAGCACATAGAATATAAGCCACTAATAACACTGTATAAGAAAGACGAGCATATTCTCTATTCCAGACACACAGAACAATATGTATTTTCAGTCTAGGTTATTTTTATTTTTCATAAGGGAGATGCTTGGCAAAAAAAAAAAAAGACAACACCAAGAACAAAGAACTAATGTATGATCTCTGTGAGAAAGCACAGTTATATGTGTCTCACTC
Organism: Rafetus swinhoei; assembly: GCA_019425775.1. Classification (NCBI taxonomy): domain Eukaryota; kingdom Metazoa; phylum Chordata; order Testudines; family Trionychidae; genus Rafetus; species Rafetus swinhoei. The sequence goes on along the minus strand of CM033428.1, from coordinate 32,769,425 downwards.
TTTGAGAGCAGCCTTACAGCAGTGCCCCACCTTCCCTGCTGACAAAACAGAGACTTCTATCATTGGTTAAAGGTGCAGAACACAAAAGGGAGGCATGACAGATATCTCGCTACATACAGCTCAGAGAACTCTAGACAGCAAACTCTCACTGATGCATAACAAGTATAAAGTTAGGCCAAAATGAATATCTGGGTCCCAGAAAGTTTCAGAGTTTTCCAGAGACCAACTTTAAGGTGCTGAATAAAGTACGCATGAGGGACATTCAGAATGAGATCACTGGTGTATAGCTGTAGTTGGTACCCATGACAAATAAAATCCCTGAGTATAATTATTTCTGATCATTTTCTTTCCTCTCCTTATCTTCTGCTGTCTCAGGCTCACAAACAGCTAATTGTTGATTACGAGGAATGCGTTAGCTTAAGGGTTTGACAGTTTGCAAGCCCGGGTGATAAAACATACATATTTAACAAACAAGACTATTTTTTTGGGAGGGAAAGCCATCTCAACAAAAACATCTGAATTAATATTTGTATTGTATGTTTTTATTTTTCACTCCTGCAGGTCATTTTGGGACTACATAGTTAATGAGAGAAGATAGGGATGTAGGGTTAGCTGGGATCTAAGTAAGCTGAAAAAAGATGTAATAACCAGACCATGACAGTGGGGTGATGGGCTACAACACATTTAAAAGTTTGTATGGCTGTCCATTTTTGCCAATATATTTTCCATGCAAAAACCCTAGATTTTCTTCCCTAGTAAGTGATTTTCATTAATAACTTCTAAACTTGGACAACAAAAACATATGTGCCAAAACACCTAAGTTTCCTTTAGGATGCCAAATGATTTTCTTGTCCTCTCTAGATCATAACTTCACCTCCATTAGTGTAATTTGTGGATGTCTGTGATACTCTGTATCCCACATTTACCCATTAATTATATGATATGTTTTGTACTAATTATGGCTTGTGAGGTATTATTTAAATCCTCATAATCTAATAAGCATTATTGTCCTGGTAAAATATATATCAACATTGTGTGTAAATGTATAAGATTTTACTCTGTTATTGCTATAACATGATACAAAGTTAAAGTATCTGTTAAAGTAAAACAGATTTAAACCAGATTTTAGAGACAAAGGGTGTGTCTACACTGCACCATTTTTCCAGAATAATGGCCATTATTCCAGAAAAACAATACTAGCATCCACACTGCAATTGTATTATTTCGACAGAAAGTCAAAATAACAGACGGCTTTTTCCGACAACGGTAAACCTCATTCCTCGAGGAATAAGCCCTTTTCCAAAAAAGTTTTTTCGGAAGAGGGTGGGTGTAGAAGCTCCACAGCTGCTATGTTGAAATAACTCCTCCCCAGGGCCATTCTAAAGTTATTCCTCCCCAATGCCTCCTGGGGCTCTAAGTCAAGATAGTGTGTCCACATTAGGGGAGCCTGCCTCGGGCTAATTTTGAGGCTTCCCTGTAGTATCCAGAAGATATCTTCCAGAAAAGCTTATTCCAAAAGAAGCTTATTGTGTAGACGTACCCCATGACACTGGTGTGCCAGCCGGGTATCAGCATAAACTACTGAATTATCACCGAGGTAAGCAGCCATGCTTTGGCAAGAATTATAGGACTGGAGGGATCCTTGAAAGGTCATCTAGTCAGTCCTTTCCATTCATGGCAGGACTAAGTACTATCTAGAACTTTCCTGACAGATGTTTGTCTAAGCTGCTCTTAAAAATTTCTACTGATGGCGATTCCACTACCTCTGTGGGCAATTTATTCTAGTGCTTAACCGCCCTGACAGTTAATAAGTTTTTTCTAATGTCCAAGCTAAACCTTGCTTGCTAGAGTGTAAGCCCATTGCTTCTTGTGCTGTCCTTAAAGGTTAAGAAGATTTTTTCTCCCACCTCTTTGTAACAACCTTTTATTTACTTGATCCCCTTTTATATATCAAGTCCCCTCTTAGTCTTCTCTTTTCCAGACTAAAGAAACACAACTCTTTTAAACTTTCCTCATAGATCATGTTTTCTAGACATTTGATCATTTTTGCTGCTCTTCTCTGCAGTTTCTCCAGTTTGTTCACATCTGTCCTGTGACATCCAGAACTTGACACAATACTCTAGTTGAGGCCTACTCAGCACTGAGTAGAGTGGAAGAATTAGATCTCATGATTTGCTTATGACATTCCTGCTAATATGGCCCAGAATGATGTTCGCTATATTTGCAACTGTTACACTGTTGAAGAAGAGTGTTAGTGAGATCTTTACATATTGACAATGGAACAGCTGGGAGTTTATGTGTCAACAGACTGGCTGCCTTCTGAACTCCAGCTGGAGATAATACTAAAGGAGAGGGAAAGGTACAAGAAGGAGAAACAGTAGCCTCCATATCACCTTTCACCCAGCTTTACTCACAATACATACAACACTTGACAGCTAAAAGGAAGCATCATTGAATTAGGGGAGGAATCTTGGCTGGGAGGCTTTTTAGCTAGCACAGACGGCTTGAAGCATATGGTGAGATCAAACCTCGTTTTGTATTCATTTAGCTTGCTAAGTTACATATTATTTTGAATATTATCTTATATTTGCTTTGTAATCAATTATAACTCTATGCCTCATTACTGGTAGTCACTTAAAATTGCTCTTTCTGTATCCTAGTTTTACCTGAACCAGTGTGTGTTTGGATTGAAGTATTTGAGACAAAAGATCTCATGTATATCATTTTCAGAGATGAAATGATGTACTTTTTATGAGCTTGTATTGTCTGAAATGGAGAGACCTGGGTAGTATGACACACATTCTTGGGGACAAATCTGGGACTGGGATTTTGCTGGTATCACTTTGTATCGCTTCATGAGTGTCTGGCCAGAGCATTCATACATTTCATCTGGGAGGGATTTTGCATTCTAGAGGCTGTGTGAGAGAGCAGAAACAGAAACCGCAAAACAGGCACCTTAGGCTTGTTACTTAAGGGAACACAGCTGTTCAGCAGTTCAGGTTGTACCCTGGGTAACATCACAATAAATGGGCATACATTTATTTTTAAAAGTACATTTTACAGTAAAAATGCAATCCACACCAAAGGCTTATTTCAGCATCATATGAAAGACTCAAAGGCCTCAATTATAACGTGATTTTGTCCATCTTATTTTGTATTCTGGGGCCTCCATTTGTGATTCTGACCATAGTCTGATTTGGCTGTTTAAAGCCTGCTCTATACACAAAGCTGCACTGAATTAACTAAAGGCGTGATTCTAAATGGACTGAATTCAGTTAAATTAGGTTAGTTAATCTCACTCTACTTTTAAAAAAGTTAACTCCTCTTCTCAAATCTCTGTTTCGAATAAGTCCTGCTGATTGTTTATTTCCCTTCTTATAATGGATTATGTCACTAGATATAATATATTTGTGTTAAAGCAGAACTATTTTAATACATTTCTTTTAATTGTCTTTTAAGCAGCCTTCCCCTTTGCTCTGGAAGGGTTGATATTATTAGATAAATTAGTTATTATGATTATTATTATTATAATTTGTAAAATCTGGTAATAGGCAACAGTAAATCGTGCTAAGGGAAACATGCCCTGTCCTTGCATGCCAAATTCTGTATCACATGGAAGAGTGTGATTGCTGGATTGCACATCACCCTGAACTCCTTACTGAGCAACACTGAGGCTAGAAGGGACCACTGTCCTATTCTGACCTCTTGTGTAAAAAAGGGCATAAAATTTCCCCAAAATAATCCTTTCTGCACTAGAGCAAATCTTTTAAAAGCAATCCAGTCTTGCTTTAAAAATTGTCTATGACAGAGACTCTGCTATGACCCTTAATAAATTGTTTCAATGGTCAATTACTCACACTATTAAAAAGTCACACTTTATTTCCAGTATGAATTTGTCTAGCCTAAACTTCAAGTCACTGTATCTTGGTATGCCTCTCCACTAGCTTGATGATCTTTCTATTATATGTTTGTTTATAATAGAACATTTGTGTAACCCACACACCTATTAGGTGTGGTTCATTGTCCCATGCAGTGGCACTTAGACTACTTACAGAGAGAGCGAGAGAGAATGAGTTTGTCCTAAAGCCTGAGCTAAGGGCCAGCTGGCTTTTAGCTCAAGCAGTAAAGGCTAATGCACTAAGCTCTGGAGGGTCCAGGTTTGATTCCTCCTATCAGTGTTACACTTGCACACTCTAATCATATGAACCCTAAACCCAAGGCTAAGGCCTTCTCTGTTTACATGTGCTTGTATTAAAATATAAATTGTTTGTTTGCATCCAGTTTACAAAGAAATCCAGATCACTCTGCTTCAATGACCTGTCCTCTTCATTGTTTACCCTCAAACTTGTGTCCTCTGCAAATTTGGTCAGTGATGATTTTATGTTTTTATTCAGGTGATTGATGAAAATGATAAATAGCATGGGGTCAAGAACTGAACACTGCAAGACCCATTAGCAACACAATCACTCACAGGAAGCCAAAGGAACCAACACTGCCACTGCTGCAATTGCTGAGGTGATTTAACACCACAGCACCCTCAATCACTATGGGCGCCCACATTACACACCCGTACGGATGGGTGATTCAACAAAACAAAATCAATTTTACTCAGCAGCCTTCCTCCCAGGCTTGACAATCCTACCTAAAAATCGGAGTGTCCCAGACAATAGCTTACTCTTCAGATGGCTACTCTCATAGGGTATGTCTACACTATGGGACAAAGTCAAATTAAGATACACAACTTCAGCTATGTTAATTGTGTAGCTGAAGTCGAAGTAGCTTAACTAGGCTTTTGGCACTGTCTGCACTGCAAGAAGTCAAAGGAAGAACACTCTTCCTTCGACTTCCCTTACTCCTCATGAAAGCAGGACTATCGGCATCGACCGCAGTGCCCCTCTCACTTCGAATTACCTGTCTTCACTAGATCACTAATTCAAACACTGGAAGATCAACAGCGGCAGCATCAATCTTCCTCTGCAGTGTAGACATACCCATAGTGTCTTCAGGGTGGAATTTGAGTTCAAAGTGAGTCAGCAGGAATTACACCGCAGCTTTCTGCAGATATTTAAATGCAACTAATGTAAGGGACCTTCACCATGAGTTTTCAGCAGCATTTGAACCCAGGCTCTTTGGCAATAGATTTCTGTTACTATTAGTTCCAGTGTGAAGGAACTAATAGTTCCTTCCAGATCGCAGGCCCTGGTTCTCGTGGGGGACTTTAATCACCCTGACATCTGTTGGGAAACCAATACGGCAGTACACAGGCAATCCAGGAAGTTTTTGGAGAATGTTGGGGATAACTTTGACGCAAGTGCTGAAGGATCTGACCAGGGCCGCAGCTTGACCTTCTGCTCACAAACAGGGAGGAACTAATAGGGGAAGTGGAGGTGGGTGACAACCTGGGAAGTAGTGATCATGAGATGGTAGATTTCAGGATCCTGACCAAAGGAAGAAAAGAGAGTAGTAAAATACACACCTTGGACTTCAAAAGCAGATTTTCACTCCTCAGAGATCTGATGGACAGAATCCCCTTGGGATGCTAACATGAAGGGGAAAGGAGTCCAGGACAGCTGGCAGTATTTTAAAGAAGCCTTATTAAAGGCACAGAAAGAAACCATCCCGACGCGTAGCAAGAGAGGCAAACATGGTAGGAGACCGGATTGGCTTACGGGGGAAATCCTTGGTGAACTTAAGCACAAAAAGGAAGCTTACAAAAAGTGGAAACTTGGACAAATGACCAGGGAGGGGTTTAAATGTATAGCTCGAGAATGCTGGGGGGTTATCAGGAAGGTGAAAGCGCAAATGGAATTGCGACTGGCTAAGGATGTGAAGGATAACAAGAAAGGTTTCTACAGCCATGTTAACAAGAAGAAGGTGATCAGAGAGGGTGTGGGGCCCCTACTGGATGAAGGAGGTAACCTAGTGACAGATGATGTGGGGAAAGCTGAAGTACTCAATGCTTTCTTTGCCTCTGTATTCACGGACAAGGTGCGCTCCCGGACTAATGCGCTAAGTGACGCAAGATGGGATGAAGATGGACAGCCCTTGGTGGGTAAAGAACAGGTTAGGAACTATTTAGAAAAGCTAAATGTACACAAATCCATGGGTCCGGACTTAATGCATCCGAGGGTACTGAGGGGAATTGGCAAGTGTCATTGAGGAGCCTTTGGCCATTATCTTTGAAAAGTCATGGAGATCGGGAGAAATCCCGGATGATTGGAAAAAGGCAAATGTAGTGCTCATCTTCAAAAAAAAGGGAAGAAGGACGATCCAGGGAACTATAGGCCGGTCAGTCTTACCTCGGTTCCTGGAAAAATCATGGAAGGGATCCTTAAGGAATCCATTTTGAGGCATTTGGAAGAGAGGAAAGTGATTAGGAATAGTCAGCATGGATTCACAAAGGGCAAGTCATGCCTGACCAATCTGATTAGCTTCTATGATGAGGTAACTGGCTCTGTGGACGTGGGAAAGTCAGTGGATGTGATATACCTTGACTTTAGCAAGGCTTTTGATACGGTCTCCAACAATATTCTTGCCAGCAAGTTAAGGGAATGTGGCTTGGATAAATGGATGGTAAGATGGATAGAAAGATGGCTAGGAGGCCGGGCCCAGCGGGTAGTGATCAACGGCTCGATGTCAGGATGGCGGTCGGTTTCTAGCGGAGTGCCCCAAGGTTCGGTTCTAGGACCGGTTTTGTTCAATATCTTTATTAATGACCTGGATGAGGAATGGATTGCACCTCAGCAAGTTTGGATGACACTAAGCTAGGGGAGAGGTAGATATGCTTGAGGGCAGAGATAGGGTCCAGTGTGACTTAGACAAATTGGAGGATTGGGCCACAAGAAATCTGATGAAGTTCAACAAGGACAAGTGCAGAGTCCTGCACTTGGGACGGAAGAATCCCAAGCATAGTTACAAGCTGGGGACCAACCAGTTAAGTAGTAGTTCTGCAGAAAAGGATCTGGGGGTTACAGTGGATGAGAAGCTGGATATGAGTCAACAGTGTGCCCTTGTAGCCAAGAAGACTAATGGCATATTAGGGTGCATTAGGAGGAGTATTGCCAGCAGATCTAGAGAAGTAATTATTCCCCTTTATTTGTCTTTGGTGAGGCCACATCTGGAGTATTGTGTCCAGTTCTGGGCCCCCCCACTACAAAAAGGATGTGGGCGCATTGGAGAGGGTGCAGCAGAGGGCAACCAAAATGATTAGGGGGCTGGAGCATATGACTTATGAGGAGAGGCTGAGGGAGTTGGGTCTGTTTAGTCTGCAGAAGCGAAGAGTGAGGGGGGATTTGATAGCAGCCTTCAACTTCCTGAAGGGGAGTTCCAAAGAGGATGGAGAGAGGCTGTTCTCAGTAGTGACAGATGGCAGAACAAGGAGCAATGGTCTCAAGTTGTGGTGGGAGAGGTCCAGGTTGGATATTAGGAAAAACTATTTCACTAGGAGGGTAGTCAAGCACTGGAATGGGTTGCCTAGGGAGGTAGTGGAGTCTCCATCCCTGGAGGTGTTTAAGTCTCGGCTTGACCAAGCACTGGCTGGGTTGATTTAGTTGGGATTGGTCCTGCCTAGAGCAGGGGGCTGGACTTGATGACCTTCTGAGGTCTCTTCCAGCTCTATGGTTCTATGATTCTATGATTCTATGGAGGTAAGGGCTAAATAATGCCTGTCACAGTCCCTACAACTGTCTTTTCTGAGACCCTTTTCCAGTCCTCTGAATGCACCTGTTTCAAGTGACTGACCCAGGTCTTCATTTCTCATGGTGAGTGGGGAACTTCCTATAATCCAAATACTCTCAGACTGGGTCTCACATAGTTACCAGCTATGATGTCTGCCAAGCCCAGTCGGCTTGGCACCTCCAAGAGTTTCCCTTCAGGAGCCTGTGGACAGTAACAGTATATACCAGAGAAGTAGCTTCCTTAAAACAAAAGATGATTTATTTACCAAAAGGTACAGAGCACTCAAAGAAATGGATTTAAAACAACCAAGAACTTACATATTGTCTTACCTATATTTGGCCTTTGCCCTCAAACATGAGTTAGCCTTGGTACCCTCCCATTGTCTTGAAGACCAGAAGACTGCCCCTCCCCCCCCCCCATGATTCCTTCCCCCAATACTCATAGCCTGGGGCAGGGCTGGAATATCACCCCCTGCCCAACCCCCACCTGCCCCAGTCTGCCCTCTCCCCATCTCTTCCCCACCTTTGCTCCACCACTGCCCCATCTCTTCCTCTCAGCCTTGCCCAGGAGACTAATGGGGGTCTGGCACCAGCATCAGGGTCCCTCCCCATCCTTACCAGCAGCAGTGGGTGCTGGGGGAAGTAGAGCAATGCGGCCACAGCCTGCTTTCCTCCCCATGTTGCTCCACTTCCTGAGTGATGTGTCCAGATGTCAGGGGAGAGGAGCCACATTACTTTGCTTCTCCCTACTGCTGCCAGTGAGTGCAGAGGGGCCCAAATCCTGCTGTGGGCACAAGGCCCCCACTAGACCACTGGGACATCCAGAGGATCTGGCCCTCTTGCCCCACTCACCCAGAGCATTTGAGGGGCCATGTGCCCTCACACTTCACCCCTGCATAGAGGCATGTATGATATTAATAGAAACAATATATATTTTCAAGTTGTCCACAATGCCTTCTGCAGAGTACTTCAGCATTTGGTTAACTTAAGCACCCAAATTGTCCCACCAAAGTCAACATGACTATTCACATACTTCAAGTTAGCCATGTACTTTGTGGAATTGGGACCTCTGCCATCAGTTGGGGGCCATAAACTGTGCCATCCTCTGTGGGCATACCACAGTGGGGATGGATAACACATCTCAGGCAAGTGATACTAACAGGATGGGGCAACTGCTTTCACCCTGTTAAATGTGAGACAAAAGAAATTTTAATTCAGGAAAAATTGATGTCTTCTGTGGAAACCATGGCAAAACTGATGATTTAAAAGGCACAGAATAAAACCAAAAAGTAGTGCAGGTATTGAAAGAAGCACCCTGTGATTTCAAAACCAGAGGTGATGTGGCTTGCTTAGCCTCTTCAGGCAGGTTTGTCTAGGAGAAGGACAGCTCCAAATCTAAGCAGCCAGTGCTTGTTAGCCTTAGAAGGTGAGTGGAATAGGGTAGAACCGTTAATGCGTTTTCTTAGCGAGACAGAAGGTTATGCCATGGCATTCCCATGAGCTGAATAGCGGGCCTGGCCTAACTAGACATTACATCCAAAATTCATTTGCTATAGAAACAGTACAGCAAACGATACCCATTTCTACAGATTTTGACCCAGGCCTATCAGGCCTAATAAATGGAAATGATAATGGATTTTGGATAATGGTGAGTTAGAATGAAGGAATTCTTGATGAGCTCAGCTTAAGGGAGAATGAATGGTGATGTTGCACTGCTCCCTGCGTCTGAAAAGATGTGCTGGGATGAAAGAGAGAGAGGCATCCAAGGCTCATTAACTTCATGCTCGGGCATTCATCTTCTATTTAGCAAGACTCCACATTGAGCCACTTTTCATTTACAGTATATTCCTAAAGGTGGACTCAACAGGGAAATGAAATTGCTTCATTTACCAGAATTACAGCTTCTTTTGTATAAAATTTTAATCATTTTATATATGACAACCTTATGCTTAATGTTTTTGGAATACTCTTCATAAAACATTATTTAGCAAATGCATAGGCTCTCCCACAGAGCACATTTCAGTTTTCAATGGCTGTGCTAATCTCATTTGAATATATGCAGTATTTAATCTTAATTATGATGCTGAAGTTTATACAATGTTAATTATTCATTTCACATGTTCCTTCCACTTTATTGTAACTCCTAATTTGCTTAAACAAAATGTAGCTTTTAATTATAGCAGTGAGAATTTGGGAGAAACCTGCCTGGCAAGCAAGTGTGATTTTTTTCAGTTTTTGTTTTGCTTTTAGGGGAGGGAGATAAGGGAAAAATTGCCAAGTTGGTGAGCAAAGGGATATTGAATTATGTAGGAAGGTGCCTTTCCTAGCAAGACAAACTGAGGTAGTTAGAATCAGCTGGAACACTTCTGATAATGTTTGCTGAGTCACAACTTAAAAGAAACATAGATTCTATAAAACAAACATAACATTATTTTTTTTAAATAAAAAGCACCGTTGGGAAAGGTAATAGTTTTGATGTAACACTCCTTTAAAGAATCTGAATTTGTATCACATAATACTTTGAATAACAAAGCTAGAATGATTTAAAATTAACTAGATGAAATGCTGTCTTACTGATAGGTCATCTTGAGTGGGTGTGGTTCTTGTCTTGGCCATACACATTTAATTAATGACTTTAAGAAAAACAATAAATAATCACTGCTGAAGATTACAGATAACACAAAGGTTTGGGCATAGTACATAATGAAGAGGTTTGTAAATGGGGTACAAACAAATTTATCTTTTTAAATAAAGCCAAATGGAAATTCATAGACCTAGAAAAAAAAACATAGGCAATACTTGCAAGAAGGGGGTCTCTATTCTGCGAAGCCATGACTCTAGAAAATATTTAAGGACATGCTGAATAATCAGTTGCATATGAGCTTTCTGTCTGGTAAGGTGGCCTAACAGGCTAATAAAATACTTGGATGCATAAACAGGGGACTCTCATGTAGGAGTAGAAGGGTTATTTAATCTCTGTATTTGAAACTGGTTGGACTGCTACTGGAATCTTGTATCTCTGGTGTTCGTAACTCAAGAAGGATATAGATAAATTGGAAAGGGTTCAGAGAAGAGTCATGAGAATGACTAAATGATTAGACAACCTGCTTTGTAGTAACAGACTTCAGGAGCGCATTCTATTTAACTTAACAAAGAGAAGAGTAAAGAGTAACTTCATTCCAGTCTACAACTACCTGCATGGAGAACAAATGTTTGATAATGGGCTTTTCAATCTAGCAGAGAAAGATATCACATGATCCAATGTCTGGAAGACACAAATAACTCAATCTATTTATTATAACAAAGAGAAGATTCAGAAGTGGCTTGATGACACTCCAAAACTAGCTCCATTATGAATAAATATTTGATAATGGGCTTTTTTAACAGAGAAAGATATCACCAGGTACAATTGTTTGAAGTTGAAGCTAGACAAATTCAGATGACTGAAAATAAGGCCTACATTTTAAACAGAGGGAGTTATTCATCAATGGAACAATTTATCGAGACTCATAGTGCAATCTCCTTCACTGGTAGTTTTTAAATCAGGATTGGATTGTTTCAAGGTATGCTCATATTCATAAGTAATTATTAGTTTGGGAAAGTTCTATGCTCTGTTTTATACAGCGATTAGAGGAGGTGATCATAATGGTCCCATTTGGCCTAGGAATCTATTAATCTATATTTAGACTGGTAATGAAGTCAAGCCCTAGGAAAGGGGTAGCTCACTAAGATGTGCACAAAAACTTTTTGCTAGAACTTCCCTACTCATTTTAATAATTTCATAAGGCACAGGGTAAGGCAAGGTGTCTTTGGCTTGCAGTTTGTGCAGTAAAGAGAGTTTAACAGCTACATTATGCTACTATCCAGAGTTTCCAAGAAGGGGAAGGGAATGCACCATTTCAGTAGCAAAGGCATGAAGGACAAGGCATGTCGTCTCAAGAAGCATGATTATAACTCTTGCTACATTGTCTTACTATTGTTTCTATCTGGTGTGTAGGAGGAGTCGTGCCATGTTTTGTCCTTCCATTGGGGCTGTCCATGTCAGGACAGCTAAGATTACTAGATGATGCAGCAATCTTGAATACCTCAGTACACCCATCTAAACTACAGTTGTTTCTTTAATAGGGTGGGCTTCTGGTAGACTCCCCACATACAACACACACACTTCTGCACCATGTCTACACAAAGTATTTTGACCCTTTATAATGTAAGACTGTTTTTCAAAGTACACAACCAACTTTTGTGCAAATGGTCCTTATATTCATGTTCTTTTATCCTAATTTTATAGTAGCTTTTGAATTAAGTAGACTGTCCAGATTTGCTGAACCAACTGTGAGGAGAGAGAAGCCAGTGTCTCATTTACATGCACATTACTCTGGATTTCACAAGAATGCAGAGTTTTTATGCTCTCCTGCAGTATAAATCTTTTTTTCTTGTTGACATCAAGAAATATTATTCTACACTAAAAGAAAATTAACAGGTAAAAAGTTGAACTGCTTTGAATACATTTTGTTTTGTTTTTGTTTTGTGTGTTCCTACTGGTGTACATTTGAAAGAACAGAAAATGATACTTTTTTCCCTATCTTTCTGACCTACATTGCTTCATTGTTCTATTATGCTCCCATCTGTCTGTCTCCATCTGTGGTTTGTCTTATACCTCACTTGTAAGGCCTTTGGGGAAGAGACCATCTTTTTGTTTTGTGTTTGAACAAAGCCTAGCACAATGAGGTTCTAGGCCATAAGTGGGCTCCTATGTTCAACCACAATGCAAATAATAAAAGTAAGGGAGGACATCTTGATGGAGCTCTCAATATAGTACTTTTGATGAGGGCTGTATGTCTGTAAAAATAAATTAGTATTTGGGTAAACCTGAATATGACAGTATTTATATTTACATTTTTCATCTCTTTTTCTACTTTCTATGGGACTATTTATTGGATTGTGGTTTTCGTGTGATATTTCCACATTCTGAGAACAGAAATTCCTTGTGGAGAACAGATGTAATAGTATTTGACCCTTTAAATGGCTTCAAGAGATTTTTAAAGCATAATAAATGTAAACAAAATATGCATATAGTTGAAACCCAACTCGGCTGATCCCTTGCAGCCCCTGGAATCCTCCCCTCCCCCCCAAAAAAGGAGTTCATACCACAGAATGGATTACTTTGAAAGTTAATACAGCCTCAGTATAATACCCCTTCACCTACACAGATCCATCTGTGACTGTGAGGCTTTTCCAGGGACAATACTGCACAAGGGTCATTCTAGTACTCCAGGAAGAAAGGATCTACTCTGTCCCAGGGCAGACAGGGAACTCCATCCCCCATTGATATAGTTATGAGAACATCTGTCTGACTACACATGAGAGAGTCTCTGCAAGGGCCAAATATCAAATATTTAATTCAGAAAAGCATTCAGAATTCATGTACTTACATCAAGTTTAAATAAACCTACTCAAACATTTTTGCTCTACAGATCTTGCTAGATGAGGCACTCTGATCAGATTGACATGCTGTTTCAGAAATATGTTGAAAATAGCCTCTCTATTACTTCAAATTTTCTATTATAACACTAGAAAAAAGAAAGGGCAGAGATGTTCAATAAAAATGGCCAAAAGTTTTTTAAAACAAACTCTATAGCTTTGGATTTGGTTCAATGTTTGGAGGGAGTTTTTTGTTAATACTTATTTTATTGAAATTGCTTCCTGACCAGTCCTGAACAGGTACAGGTATGGAAACTACTGAGTAAAATAGTACTATATTTCTCAGAATGGTGAATTCTTCAACCAATGTAGTCTAGGCGATATTACCGTCATACAGAAGAAATGGCTATGATAAAGAATATGGAAATTTACTGTCAAATACATATAATAACATTTGTTTGTGAGAGAAGAGGTTCCGCACGTATTTTGTTCCTCTCTATTTAGTGGATCATTACATGTGTCTAGAATTAAAGAAATAAAATAACATGAAAAAGCATAGTTGATAAAAAACCCTGTAACCATAACTGTAAATTAAACCAATTCTTGTTTAAAAATGGGAATGCACTTAGGTGCAAAATAACCTTTGCTTTATGGATGTATAATGTTTTCAGGCCTCAAGTTGAGTGCTAAAGACCATTATGATAACTATAAATTAAGTTTATAGCAATATAATTGCAAGTCCTAAGTCTAGGTAGTATTAATAGCTTCATCAATTACAGTGCCATAAACATAGTTTATAGTAGTATAAATATTGATATTAATGCAATCAAGCATCAGCAGCAGTAATTCACAGTTTTCTGTTAAATTCAGCTAGTCTGTTTCATGGAGTGTTTGACTTTACACTTGCTGTGAATGTGGATCTCCACACAGAATAATTTCATGTGCCAATTCTATTCACATTTAAATATTGACTGAGACAAATAAGCTCCATTAAGTACTTCAGGTGGAAGCTATTTTCATTCCATAAACTGTTCATTAGATCAAGCTATTTTGTAGTGGGAATAGCATTCAGACTAAAATGTTAATTTTGCCTTTGAAAGCAAACAATAATAATGATCCATAACTTTCAAATCAACATAAAATCTTTCTGAGCAATACTTCAAGCAAATTATCCTCAAACTACATTTAAAAGGCAATGCATAGGAAGAGGTAAACCTTTGATTTGTTGATTTCTTGTTCCAAATACTTGCCGTTTCCTCTGGAAAGCCCAAACTGCACCCATTCATATTAGTGCAAGAGTCATGGTGCACACTTTGATTATCAGTAAGTGCATACCTCAGCCATTCAAGAAAGATAGATGAAGTTCCACGAGTATTTCAGAAAAGACCATAGCAATCTAGGTCCTCTTTGTGTCTGGACATTAAGGATCAGGTGGCATTCCTCATAAGAGGAGGAAAGTGCACCAGTGTCCCTTTCTGCATGGATGTACAACATAGTATGCACTGACTATCTGTCTAGCTGCTGCTTTCTAGTCCAACAGTAGCTGAGTTTCAGTGATCATTGGATGCACTGTATATTGTTTATATATGCTTTGGAATGAAAAGTTCTGTGTGAATGTAAAACATATTTTTTTGCATTTCCTCATAGTATCTAATTTTATTCACAGACTTATCAGTATTTACTGTTTGAGTGCCGATGCTTGATATCCACTTCTTAATCTGGTTGTGATGCAGACTTCAAAGAGAATACTAGAAATCACAGCTAGATGTTTTCAATAGAATTAAATCTATAAACCAGCTTTCATACACTAAGAATGCAAGATTGGACCGCGTGGGATAAAGTTTCCATGTTAGCACAGTGAAAAAAATTAAAGGTTCTCCCAATAACTCCAATTATTTAAAAAAGTTTGCCAGTAGCAGCAACACAAAATAAGTACATTTAAACATTTCACACTTAGCCATCTAAATACTGTATTAATGGTCATTTTATGACAGCACAGTGATTTTTATGGAGGATGGTCCTATCCAGTCAGATGATTTATACATTCAAAGCACTTCTCTGGCAGTGCAGATCTACTCTGAGTGAGAAGTGACTCTCAAACAACAGTGTGGGACTCCATTTTCATTGTCTCTCAGACCTGGTCTATACTAGACCAGGCAGGTCAGTTTACGTTACGTGAAATGTGTAGCTGGATTTGGCTTACCTTAAGCCGAACCACAGCAGCATCTACACTGCGGGAGGCCAACAGGAGCACATGCTCCTATTGGCTTCCCTTACTCCTCACAGAATGAATACAAGACGCTGGTGGGGACTCCCCTCACCATTTGATTTGGGGATCTACACTAGACCCGCTAAATCGAACGCTAGAAGATCGACCTTTGGAGGGTCAATCTTCTCCATAGTGTAGACAAGCCCTCAGTGACTCCATATCAAATCGTTTTATGACAAAAGATGCAAATATATGTATATTATGAGTCATCGATGTAACAACATTGGCATTGAACTTTCCATAGAAAGAGCTAAATTTACCCTAGAGAGTAACAGTACCAAGAACGTCATTAAGTAGTCTGTGTAAATTAAAACACTCTCCTGGCTCTGGATGGATGTGTAATCCTTTTTATTAGCGCTTTGTGTTGCAAAAGCATCTGCACATGAGAGTTAATGGCCAAGCCACTTCTCTAGACAATGTGGTCCCGCAGTGTGAGTTTTCCATCAGGGTTTTCCAAATAAAACTTGGGAGAAGTGGGAGCTGAGGCATGAAAAGTGACCAGTGCATTGAACAGGAGAGTTCCAGAGAAACCACTAGAGAGCTGCCTCTGAGTGACTGGGTGGTGCCCTGGCTGAAATTCCCACAAAGAGAGTTGTCTGTGTGCAGTGTGCCCTACCTTCAGTTTAAGGAAGCACATTATGGGTATACTCTGTTGTTTGCAGTGTTGCTGTAGCCATGTTAGACTTAGGTTATAGAGAGACAGTGTAGGTGAGGTCATATATTTTATAGGACCAACTTTCAGTGGTTACTTAGAAAAGTAACTCCTTTTATCTCTCTCCCAGACATACTCACCAAAGGAAAGGGTTTCTCATGAGATCATTGCTGGATGCTGTAGATATTAGACAACATTCAGATCATGGACTGAACAGAGACCGTGGATTTATGGCTTACTGTAACATTCGGTAACCCATTAAGGCTTTTTTTTTTTTTTTGGTCCAATGACTGAAAGGTCACTTCCAAACTCCACCTTGAATGGTCCCTTACGATATGTGCTAACTCAGGGGTGGGCAATCTGTGGGCTAGATGTGGTCACCAGGGTTAGCCCCTAGCAGGCCACCAGTCGCTTTACTTACTGGTGTGTCCAGAGGTATGGCCACTCACAGTTCCCGTCAGCCACAGGTCACTATTCCCGGCCACTGGGAGCTATGGGAAGTGGTGCAAGCTGGGCCACCTTTTCTCTCTAATATCCTGGGACAAACACAGGTACAACTTTGTTGCAGGAAAAATTCATATCAGCCTGCCATGATAGAACTGTCAGTTGGATCTCACTTATAATCTTGGCCTTCTGTGTTTGGAAGTTATAACCTTCTTCTTTTCCCTCTCCCCTGCCATTCTCTTTATTTTTTCTGGAAGTGCTCCAGGTAGGGGAAGGGGTGGGTAAAGCCAGACAACCTAATTAACTAAGTAGCCAGACAAACTAGGTTTTTTAATGCCAGATCATTTTTGAGGCTCCTTATCTAAACTAGAGGTGAGTTTGTGTGCCTTTGAATCTGGATAAAAAGTTCAGAGGGGTTTCGATCTAGGATTGGTTTGGACCTGGATCTATACTCATCATAATCAGCTATCAGGATTATTTATATGGGGAAGGGGCTTCACTATTCTGAAATTATTCTATTGATTTACCTTCAGTGTAATAGATCAATTTTTGGAATGGTTTAGTAATGCTGTATGTCTCTTCAGAGTTAATTAAGATTTAATAATATTGCACACATTATTAAGACGACATAAGAGGGCTGCAACACTTCAGTCAATTTTGAAAGCCACTTGTTTGTATGCTTGTGTCCAGAGCCTTTGAGGCCTTCTACCCACATAACAGGTTATACTGAAAATTGTAGTCATAAGACATTTGTGTAAGGTTGCAATTTTTCAGTCTATCAGTCATTTAGGTCAATCTCCCTTATGATTACAAATTTTGCCTAATAACATTAAAGAGCATTAAATCTTTACTTGCAAACTGGCTGAAATCTCTATTGATGAAAGAGAGCTGTTTCCAATCTGCCACTTGTCTGTGTCTGTCTAGATTTAACAATGTTACAAATACTTCATTTGTGGCCTCATCATCAGACTGATCTATACATAGGGAAATGAAGTAAACACTCTCGAATTAGTAGGCCAGGATACTATCTGATGCAATGTATCTCTACGATTCTAAACCAAAGGATCTTAGACAGGACCAGATTCTAATATCTTTACTCACAGTTAGTTGGACCATGTTCCACCAGTACTTCCATTGACTGAAGTAAAACACAGACTCAAGTATTACATAAAATTAGTAGAGGTTAGGGATGTGAAAGACTAGCCGACCATCTGATAAGCAAATGCTTAACGGACAGTTGACACACTATTCAGCTAGTCGCTTCCCTCCACCCTTTGCTGCTGTAGCAAGGGGGGAAGTGAAAGGGGGTGGTTCAAAGAGGCAGTGCCATGTGGAACCTGCGCGCAACCTGGAGCCAGCTGGGGAGTCCCCGCTGACCCCAGGCTCCATGCGGCACTGCCGCTTTGAAATGCTGCGTGGAGCCTGAGGCCAGGCTCCACGTGGCGTTTCAAAGCAGCAGTGCCACATGGAGCCCAGGGCCAGTGGGGGACTGCTTGAGTCCCCCGCTGGCCCCATGCTCACCGCAGTGCTTTCGCCTTTGAAGTGTAGCAACAGGAAATTGCATCAACTATTCAATTAGCCAATTAATCTAAATTTAACATCCCTAGTAGAGGTATCTGAATCTGCCCTTATTTTGATGAGCTGGATTCTTAGTAAGGCCACAGAGACTTACATTTGTATTAATAAAGAAGTTATTGTTATAAATTACATGTGAAATTACATTATACATTTAAAAGTTACAGAAGCAGAAAATGTACATGCACACAATTTTATGTATATTGACAGTACAACTGGTTCACTGGCAGCTTAAAAAAAAGCAATCAGTTTGAGACACACCAAAATAAAAAATAATTACAAAAAATAAAATCAGTGAATTGAATAAAGCTTATTTTTAATAAATGAACAGTAATTGACACAGTGTCCTAAATGAGTGCCTCAACCCCCAGGCTAAAGAATCATTTACGCTCTCATGCTCTGGTCCAATACATTTCATTCAAAGTGCAGCCACTCCAACAGGACTGGTTAAGAACTGCCCATCAACTGTATAGTTCAGTGATTAGTATGTTCACTAGGGGAGCAGAAAATGCAAGTTCTAGCCTGTGCTCCAATGACAGCAGGAGAGACTGAGAGAGGCTTACCTCAAAATATCCCACAGCCCAGTAACTGGGATACTGACTTGTGATGGAGGAGACCCAAGTTCAAATATGTTTGTAATAATAAGTAGTGAGAAGCATACTAACCCCTGGACTAAAGCTTTTGGAAGGAGGCCTTCTCCATATCCACAGATAAGGTAATTGGCTCTATGGATATGGGTAATGCGATGCACATGACATACCTTGACTTCAGCAAAGATTCTGATATGGACTCCCACAGTATTCTTGCCAGCAAGTTAAGGAAGTATGGATTGGATAAATGGACTGTAAGATGGATGGAAAGCTGGCTAGATGGTCAGGTTCAATGGGTAGTGATCAATGGCTCAATGTGTAGTTCTATATCAAGTGGCAGTCGGTATCAAGTGGAGTGCTCCAAGGTTCTGTTCTGGGGCCATTTTTGTTCAACATCTTTATTAATGACCTGGATGAGGGGATGGATTGCACCCTCAGCAAGTTTGCAGATGACACTAAGCTAGGGGAAGAGGTAAATATGCTGGAGGGTAGGGATAGGGACCAGAGTGGCCTGGACAAACTGGAGAAATCTGATGAGGTTCAACAAGGACAAGTGCAAAGTCCTGCACCTGGGATGGAAGAATCCCAAGCACTATTACAATCTGGGGACTGACTGGGTAAGCAGCAGTTGAGCAGAAAAGGACCTGGGGATTACAGTGGAGAAGCTGGATATGAGTCAACTGTGTGCCCTTGCAGCCAAGAAAGCTAATGGCATATTGGGGTGCATTATTAGAAGCATTGCCAGCAGATCTAGGGAAGTGATTATTCCCCTTAATTCAACACTGTCACGATAGTTAAACACTTGAATAAGTTGCCTATGGAGGTTGTGGAATCGCCAACTCTGGAGATATTTAAGAGCAGGTTAGACAAACATCTATCAGGGATGGTCTAGACAGTATTGGGTCCTACCATGAGGGTGGAGGAATGGACTCGATAACCTCTCGAGGTCCCTTCCAGTTCTAATGTTCTATGATTCTATGACACTGGTGAGGCCACATCTGGGGTATTGCATCCAATTCTGAGCCCCTCTCCCCCGTTACAGAAAGGGTGTGGACACATTGGAGAAAGTCCAGCGGAGGGCAACAAAAATGATTAGGGGGCTGGAGCACATGACTTATGAGGAGAGGCTGAAGGATTTGGGCTTATTTATTTTACAGAAGAGAAGAATGAGAAGGATTTGATAGCAGCCTTCAACTACCTGAAGGGGGGCTCCAAAGAGGATGGAGAGAAGCTGTTCTCAGTGGTGACAGATGACAGAATGAGGAGCAAAGGTATCAAGGTAAAGTGGGGGAGGTCTAGGTTGGATATTAGGAGAAACGATTTCACTAGGAGGGTGGTGAAGCACTGGAATGGGTTATCTAGGGAGGTAGTGGAATTTCCATCCCTAGAGGTTTTTAAGCCCCATCTTGACAAAGCTTTGGTTGGGATGATTTAGTTGGGATTAGTCCAGTTTTTAGCAGGGGGTTGGATTCAATGACCTCCTGAAGTCTCTTCCAACCCTATGTTGATATGATTCTCCTCCAGCCATTTTGTGAAAGTTGCTTGAATCCAATCCAGAAAAAATAAACAAATGGGGGCCAGAATTATTAGGCATATTCATATTACGTTAGTTCACATTCAACCAAAGCTACATTTTTCACATGAATATACTATTTGGCAGAAAAAAACTTCACTAACCTCTGATTGGTAGTGAGCCCTAATCAGAAATCCAGGTTCCATTTTGTTAGTACTGTACAAGTGAACAGAACAAATACCATTTCTGCGCAACATGTATTACAATCTAGATTATGACACAATACAAAAGGTGCATAAACAGACAAATAAGAGAGGGCTGAGGTGGATGAAGAGGACAGTAAAGATGGAAAACTTTTGTACAAGTGAGCAGTCTTAGTGGTCAAAGTATTAGCACTAGTGTATTGCCCATACCTTGAACCCTATCATATCTACTGATCTCACAGCTCCTCAGCATCAACTAAAGTTCAGATTCAACCTTTGTGGCCTGACTTCTATAGTCCGGCACCATATGTGGTCTGTCATCCCTGTGGAAAAGCTGCCTTCCCCCCGGCCCTGGCCCACTCAGCAACTCCTTTCCTGCCCTTCCAGAGCTTTCGGTGTGCCCCAAGCTCAGGGCTGGGGGAGAAAGGGAGGGAGAAGCAGGGACAGGGGATGCTAGAGGGAAGAGGCAGAGTGGTCACAGAGCCCCATGGCGGGGGCCAGAAGTGTAGCCCCGCAGTCAGTGGTAGGGGCCAGGAGTGCAGACTGGCTGCTGTGGGGTTTGGTATACTCCCACAGGGCTGCACTCCTGGGGCTCCACATCAACCCTGTCTCTGCCCCCGAATGTCTACCCTCCAGCACGGTCAATGGCAGCCCTTCTGCCATTCATTGGTTTGGACCTCCCTTCCAGA
Organism: Rafetus swinhoei; assembly: GCA_019425775.1. NCBI lineage: Eukaryota > Metazoa > Chordata > Testudines > Trionychidae > Rafetus > Rafetus swinhoei. Next base: position 32,748,393 of record CM033428.1, on the reverse strand, counting down.
GCAGGGAGGTCCAACCTGTATAAATACATTAATAGATTCAATGAACACAAGGACGGCATTAAGGAAACACAATGGAAATAAACCCATCTATAGTAATGGAATTGCTTATGCTCCCTCCATGATGTCTGGATTTGTGCTAATCAATCAAGCATTTTCCCTAGACGTGGGACTTAACATTTGTGAATACCCCATTTTTTTGCTCCCATTGACTGTGCCTGACATTGCTCTAACCCCTGTTCTGCTACATGTGTGTCACTGTTCCAGTTTTGGAGTCATCAAGAAATTTGATCACAGTCCATCGTTCATCAAAGAGATGCTTGTCAAAGGAAGACATCAACAGGTATTGCCATTAGAGAATTCTTCATGGGAATAGAGACATATGCAATTAAAAATTTCTGTGCTGATAAGTTTCACCACTGATAGAAGCTCTGAGAGTCCACACACCATTGTTTGAAATCAACAATGCTATAGCATATGCAGAGCTGGGAAGTTGGTTACAAGTATGTCAGGTAATTAATGTTACTTTCACAGCTGAGGTTAAGTACTCTGCTAAAGCACTCGTTCTTCACCTTGGAGATTGTGATTCAATTCTAACATAATCCTCAAATTAAAAACACATACATGTTAACATCAGCTCTGTTCCTTATGCACAGTAGTTCACATTATCCAGAAGGACTCCCTTGGGTCCTGTTGCTTTGTAAGCCTTTAAAATTACTCTCACTTGTAACCTAAACCAGCATGGTTGGAAATAGGTTAAAAGAATAAAAAGGGTCATAAGAGAGCGCCCAATTAAAGTTTGCATGATTACAATGTCAAATTAAGACTCTGGGGGAAAGATCCAGTGGCTACAGAGAACATACTATAATATCACTAATGCCTTGTCATGGATATTACAGAGCCCATAGTGAACACAGGCCAAAGGGAGGGGAAAGTCTTCCCTATTTATAGCAATCAGTTGACCACACCCATGTGCAAATGCCAGTCATGGAGGTATGAATTCACAGTTGTGAACCAATAAAGAAAAAAAGTCCACAAGACAGAACAGAGCAGGAGTTAGAGGCAGAAAGGCCTGGGATAGCAGTGGGGCAACAGCCTCTAACAATTCAACAGAGGACAAAAGAAGACTGCAAGCCCAAGAGTTTAAGGGCTGAAAGTTCACAGTTTGGTCCAACCGTGGGTATATTGAAGGGGACCAGTAAGGAAAAGCTGGGACCCACAGAGATACTGTTCCAAGATCACGTGATGTGCCTCTATCCTTCTGGTTCCATTTGAAGTGGCTGTCCAGACTTCTGCAAAATGACAAATCATTTACATATGGCAAATAACTGAGAAAGGGTTTGGTGTTCCCCGGAAATCCTATTGGGAAAGTCTAATCTATTCAAATCTGCTAGAAGGTTTTATTTGTGGATATAGAATATGCCCTACTGCATTCAGGCAGCTAGAAAAGTTTGAAGAAAGTCTCCGTTAGTAATGTTTCCATGAGGAGTATTTACAAAAAACCGTATTGCTGAAGTTAAACATTAAATAGGGGGAAGCTGTTTTAAGCCAAAGCTCTAAGCACTGTGGTTAATCTAGACCCCCTAAAGCCTCTAGACAAAAAAAAAAAGAGAAAAATAGTGTTTCCAGTTCCAGATAGAAGTCTCCTAGAGAACAAGATCTAGGTTTTCTGCAAGATCAAAAGATTTTAGATCCGACTGCTGAGAAATTATCACAAACAGACTATTGAATGATTTGATAAGGAAAAGGCTGATAATAACAGAGCGACTATATTAACTGAAGTTTGATGGTGAAGGAGTGTAATTGCCAGAAGACTTGATGTGGATAATGACTGGCTTTTGAACCCAGTCTAACATTAGCATAATAAAGACCTGAACAAGATTACATTCTATTGGTCATGTAATTATGTTTTGTACAGGACACAACTTCATGAGAAATCAGTGGTTTGGTTACTCAAACATACTGTATTGTATAGCAGGGCATATATATTATATAGCAAGAAACTCATAAATCCCATCTTTCTACCATTCCAAAATGCTATGTCAAAGAATTTGATACTGGTGTCAAACTGAAATGTGCTCCACAAAATCAAAGTTACCCTTGGGATAGGTTATAACTGATGGGGTGAAGCTATACTGGCATACATTTGGTTCAGTTGTGGCATTCTTTGAAGATTTTAATGAGGAGATGTGTCCTATAGTGTGAATCAATTTTTTACCTACTCTATAAAAAGGTAATCTCCCTCAGGTGGTACTGAGATAATTGGTGAGCAGTGTAAAGAAACTTGTATTATGGCTCCTGGCTACTTGTACTATGACAATAACCGGTGGACAAAAGACATTCCAGGCTTGAGAATCCAAAAACTTTCACAGGTACAGTAATTACATACCACAGATATTGAGCTGGTATGTTAGCTCAGCTGTGGGTTACTGTCATGACTTGTAGAAAGCGCACAAGCTTGTTATTGAAAGGTATCTTGTTTCATATGTTTACAGTCACTGACAGACTTGCTGTTTGTGTTTCAGACAACAAATGAAGCTAAATCATATTTATATGATTTAATAGATAATTATATGCATGTAAATTATTAATACAAATATAATACCAGGAAAACCTAAATAATTAATGATGTACTTATAAATAATTTCTATTAGTGAAATAGATTGAGAAAATGATTTCTTCTTAACAGTAGGTTTATAAATATTTAACAACTCCTAGCAATATAGTTTATAGTTACTAAAAAAAACCCTAATGATCTTAAACCATTTATACAATGTAGAACATGGCTATTAAACTTGAAGATAAAAACCACAATGTGCCTCGGTTGAAATTTTTTGATTTATAACTGATCAACTGAAAAATATTTGATTTGAGGCATCGACAGCAGTTTTTAAATAAGAATTGATTTTCAGAAAAAAAATCCACTCCCTACAATTGAAAGTTAGAACACAGATGAGCTAGCGGATGATCAAACTAGAATATTCAGACAAGAAAATTCATGGCACAATGCTACTCATTTGGACTTCTGCAGAAGCATAAATATCAGGCATCTGAACCTGGAGTCTGATCCTCTTGCTTAACTAAAATTAAATTTAGTGCAGGACCTGAGAAGTGGGGCCGGGTGGCGTGGTCACACATGGCTTTAGTGTATATTTAGATTTCCTGCTCCCATGCCTGCTGGGGATTAATAGCCTCCAGGGTAAATTAGAAAGAGTCTTGGCTTGCTCAGATTCATTCATGATTGTAAGCCATTGTGGCCATGATGTGGAGACATTGGAGAAGGTCCAGAGAAGAGCAACAAGAATGATTAAAGGTCTTGGGCTTATTTACTTTGGAAAAGAGAAGACTGAGAGGGGACATGATAGCAGTTTTCAGGTATCTAAAAGGGTATCACAGGGAGGAGGGAGAAAAATTGTTCTCCTTGGCCTCTGAGGATAGGACAAGAAGCAATGGGCTTACACTGCAGCAAGGAAGGTTTAGGTTGGACATGAGGAAAAACTTCCTAACTGGAAGGGTGGTTAAACACTGGAATAAGTTGCCCAGAGAGGTTGTGGCATCTCCATCTCTGGAGATAGTTAAGAGGTTAGACAGACTTTTATCAAGGATGGTCTAGACAGTGCTGGGTCCTGCCATGAGGGCAGGAGACTGGACTCGATGACCTCTTGAGGTCCCTTCCAGTTCTACTGTTTTATGAGTCTACGATCAACTAAGTAGTGCATGCTCTTGCCACTCCCTCTTCCCCTGACACTGCCCAAGCATCATCGTATATTAGACATTATTCAGAGGACTGATGTAAAATTTACTATGCTAGGTCTATTTTTTGAGGAGTAACATTAATTCGAACCAAGGGGTTTGGTTTGAACTAACACGTCCCGGTGCGCACTTCCTGGTTCGAATCAGCTGTGATTCGAACTAGCGCTCCGGCAAGATCATGCTAATGAAGCACAGGATATTTAAATCCCCGCTTCATTGACTATTTCGAATGCCTGTATTTGCATCCCTAGTTCGAACTAGGGTGCAAGTGTAGACATACCCTAAGATTCTGAAAGACTATTTGTTCTTTTTAAAGTTTTTTTCAGTTACAGACTAACACGGCTACCCCTCTAAAACATCTTAATAATATATGTACTAAATGTGCTCAGGAAGATTAGTCATTTGAATACATCATTTGTCATGGTACTGCATTATCAAGGTGATTCTAATTTCTATTTTTAATCATTGTGGTTTACAATTTATGCTGGTTGAAAAATATTTGTTGAATAATTAATATGCGGAGTCCTTTAAGGTGCTGCTAGACTATTAGTTGTGTTTTAAGTTTTAGCTCCAGATCTGTGGATAATTCCCTTCCTATCCCCTCAACATATGGACATCCTCCCTTTTTATACTGTAGTCCCCTTACTAAAGGGGCCTCTGTTTTTTCCCTGGAAAGACCCTGTGCTGCAATCCAGACTACAATTCCCATGAGCCCTTGGAAAAAACAGGAAGGAAGGACTCTGGTGTGAGAGGACTGCTCTCTCTCCATGTGCTTGAAGAAAAGAGGCCTAGCAGTCTGGGACTCTGCCTTGGAGTCTGGAACCGAAGGGGGAGCCAGGCTGCTGCCAAGGACATTGATCCTGTCCAGGGGCTGTTGGAGGGCAGCTGCAGACCGGGACTAGATGCCTGTTGGAACTGGGATTCAGCAGGCTGCTTCCAATAGGCACAGCATGAGGCAGTAAGTTTTGGGCCTGGTTGAAAAAGTGCTGCCTGGGACAGAGCTGCTGTCTAGCCTGGACCAAACCTCCACTACAGCTTCAACATCAGCGCCAATGCAAGCAAGTGTCTGGGACTGTGAGTCCAGGGGTGTGCACACTCTGGGGTGGGGTCACTGGGTAGTACAAATGTTAGCTATATAAGCTTCAATTATTGTTATGTGTTTTGTAATGCTAATCATTGCTAAATCTGTTAATCCCTGTTTATTTATCTATTAACTATAATAGATAATAGTTAAGTAAAGAATGTTTATTTTAAAGTATTCTATTAGATGTATATGATTTGTAGTTGTTCTGGAATTAGATCCAGGTTTATGTTGGAATGAGTATGTTCCTGGAGGCTCTCAAGGCACACCAGTGAGTGTGTACAAGGCCAGTCAGGTGGAGGCACTGCCACTTTACATTCATTACCAGCAGGGGACTGCAGCAAGGGGTGGATAGGGCTTTTCCCAACTAAACACCATCACCACTGGGGTGCTCAGGATCTCTTTTGGGTTAAAACATCAGGCGCCCAGGCACACCTGTGAGTGTGACCTGCTCCCCAGTAACCCGGGGAGGGAAAAGGGGGTTACATACTATTACTCTTTTTCCTTATAACCTGTCTCTTTTGCATTCTCCATATTTACCTTGCTATCAGTGAGGGGAACAATATAAGGGAAATGCATGAAGAGAGAAAATTTGGCTCAAGATGATCTATTCAGCATCTAGCACTATACTACTTTGGTCCTATAGTGATTTCACACCACAATGCCCTTGTCCACTTGAAAATTTTACAAATGCAGCCTATGCAATTAATAAAGATTCAATGACTAAACCTTCTCCTTTCTGGGCCTGAATAAGGAAAATATGCCATTATAGATAAGATCTCTAAATGTTAATAAATAATTCTTAAAGAATTTTTAAACCAGCTTGTAGATTTCTATCTCTTGCAGGGGCGTAACAACTAAATACTATAACATGGCTTAAAATTCCATAAAAAAGTAATATTCTCTTTGAAATTCTGTAGCTGTTTTGAGTAAAATAATGTCTATAAGACTACAATTATTTTTATAAAAATGTGATAATTTTTTCCTGTTGAATTTACATGTCACTTCCATAAGTGTATAATGGACTTACAATATTTTTGTAGCAGGCCAAAACATCAGATAGATCACCTTAAAACACTGATGGTCTTGAAAGGAATTCATGGTCTACTAGTAATTTAAAATGTGGTTTCACTATAGTGACATCTGCAGTTACATACACATAGCCACAGTTGATGACGCCTGGCAAAAACTTAATCCCTGGGAGATTTCCTATTGCTTTCATATTAATTCACTCTGTCACAGGAGGCCAGCTGCCTAAAACATTTAGTGCTACTTGCAAACCTGCCCTACTGTGCAAATTGCATTTAGATTTGCAATCAGCTTCTTTAGGCAGACAGAAAGGGAAGCCACTTCAATTTATTTTTTTCTGGTGTGAAGAATGGAATGTTAAAGTAGCTTAATATTTATCATTGCTATTATTTATGCTGTGGTAGTGCTTAGAAATACCAGTCAAGGATCAGGGTCCCACTGCTTAGGCACTGCACAAAAAGACTCTGTCCCAAGGAGCTTGCAATCTAAGTAAATGATAAAAGACAACCAGTAGAGGTATAAAGCATGTTTCTTGAGGGGAGAAGGAGGGAGTTAGGTTCAAGGTAACAAAGTAACAGTGAGATGCAATTATATTGTGCCTTTAGTTGAATTATATAATTGGTAAGTAAGGTGCTGTTACCCAAGTTCATAAACTGAAGTGAACTGGTAGGGTATAAGTGAAAGTTAGATGTATGGCTTGGTAGTTAGACTTTATTTATCCGCCACCTGACCATGTCATCATGCCCAAATGTTATGATGATCCAAGTATTATTGACTCCTGATGGTGGCCATTATTATCAGTTTTGACTGTACTTATATTAAGAACTAGTCTGAATCATGGTTGGATGTGTAATAATAAAATACCTGCATCAGATATCATTTTTAAATGGACTGTGACTTTTAATTTTCTTACTGGCAGATTACAGAAATCATGGGCTACTTGCTCCCCTATGTTCTGTGCAATGGAGGTAAGTAAATAAATTTAGTTATCACCCAAATAGCAAGTAAAGAAAGAATAGCATTGCTCCCCTCCACTTTGTAAACCATGAGAAAGACCTCCAACTCTATTTAAATACAACTGTATGTAGCCATGGGAATTAGCCCCTGAAAAGAGAGACAAAAAGCTGCTTAAATCAGCAAATTGCTGATGCAGATGCCAGCAAATCATACACCAGCTTAATGTGGCACTTACTACTTCTCCTTCCAGTAATAAGTCCAGCTTGGTACACTCTTCGGGTATGTCTAGACTCTGAGGATCTATCAGAAAAAAGATACGCAAAATGCACTCCGCATTTTGCGTATCTTTTTCCAATACTTTTGTCGGAAGAGGCTTTTCTGAAATTTGGCCCGTCAAGACTGGGCCAAATTTCAGAAAAAAACACCTCTTTTGAAAGCCCCCTTCTTCCTCATGGAATGAGGAATACAGGAGCTTCCGAAAGAGTATGTTTGTTCTTCCGCAAAAAAAAAAGCGGAAGAGCAAACGCGTCCCCTAGATTCAGCGGAGTTTTTTCGGGATACCAGAGGTATCCTGAAACCCCACCACAGTCTAGCCATACCTTCATCTCCTGACCCCACCTTTCCCTCCAAGTAGAAGGTGCTAGGGTGCTTTCAGGGTGGAAATGCCTATGAACATTGTGTGGAACAGCCATCACCTGGGATCCCTGGATCATCCGGTCCTTGCATTGCCATAACTCCTTCCACACAGCCGGAGGAAGAATGTTTCCCACACTCAAGCACTTTTAAAAATTTAACTTTTCCCCTTCCATGCCACAGACAGGAAGAATCCAGCCTGTATATTATTAAATGCAAGACTAGGTAGTCTTATATTTAAAGGTGTGACACAAACTGACAAGGTAAGAAATTCAAAGCAGAGCCTGACATTTTGCCCTGATCTCATGCTGTGCTGTCACTAACAGACAAGCCTGAAATACAGTAGGGATGTGATGTTAGCCCTAACTTTGACTTCCTTGATTCTCTGCCTTTTTATTTAAACATTAGGGGCCAAGTTCTGGCTGCCTCTGTGGAAGAATGCAGTTGTGCGAAAGAAGATTCAAAGATACTCCTTCCCTATCCCTCACACACAAGCAGGAGGCAATGATCAGGCAACTGTTTGTTCTTCCTGTGCAGCTGCACTCTGGCTGCCTCAAAGACAGCCTGCTAGCATTGCTTGCAGTACTGCACACCTCACAGAGGGCATTGCTTAACCTGAGGAAGGTGATATGAGCCTTTCTTCTACACAGCACGAGGGGCAAACCTTTATCCTGAGCTAAGCAAGTGGTGAGCCCCAAATTTTCCCTCTGAACCTCAGTGAGAGCTTCTGTTCTTTGCAGGAATAATGCCTCCAGGCAGCACCAGCTTTAAACACTGGTAGTGGGAAAAAAAAGTGCCAGTTGCTGTGTTTCCTTGTGCCGTGTGACTGTCACGTCTATTTTCCCTTCTTTCTGCTTCCAGGACCAATGATAAGGATGCCAAAATGCCCATGCACTTGGCCACATTGATTGGTCTTCCCCTCATATCAGCTCTTTCTCCAGCATCCACTGTTTGGGCACTGGAGGTGCTAACTCAGTGCCAGAAGTACAAAGGTGTCCAAGGACATGAACAGAGCCCTACATTGTTTTATTTATTATTATTATTATTATTATTATTATTATAAAGAAGAAGAATAAGAGCTGTGCGCGCCTGCAGTTTGTATCATCACTGATTAGTTGTAACACTAGCATGAAGACACCCCAGCTGAGTGTAGGGCTGATTGCTCTCAGTGTATACAAATGCGTAGTATGGAACAGTCTCTGTCACAAAGAGTTGACAGGGTTGCAGAAAAAGAACATTATTGTCCTATTTTACAAATGAGCTCTAAGGCCCACTGAGATTAATGGCCGGATTTACAAAGGCACTCAGCGCCCACTGGCTTTTTGACTTGCTCCAGATGATGCAGGAGGTCTGTAGCAGAACTGTGGACTGACATCAGGAAGCGAGCCATTATATTCCAGCTAGATGCACTAGAGCCATTCTGTACAGAAACTACACTGGAGACTCAGGAACTTGAGGGGGGGTCATGCTCGTGACCTATTCAACAAGCAGGGAGTGCCAAGTCTGCTCCCTGCTGGACGAATAGAACTTAATCATGTTTCCCAGTTGAGTCATTGGGTTTTCTGTGCTGAGCACAACTGAGCAACAGTCCGGGACTGAGGCTTTTAAATTAAAGAATGAGTAGCATAACATTTCTTATAAATGTAAGAGGGTTTTAAAGGCATATAATTTATCCAGCAATGTATGTGGAGTATTTTGGCACACTTTATTTACTCAATATATTATAATGGCTCAGGTCCATTGGGCAAATGCCTATTTAGACACTTTTTGACCTCCCACGCAACCTAATAGCTCTTATAAAGCTGTTACAGCTTTTTTCCTACCTTGCATCTTTCTTCCCTCCTTGGTTAGTGACCTGATAAAAAATGTAGGCTTCTTTGAAGCCTTATAATTTATCATGTTAATCCAGCCATTGTGAACTGAAACTGTGCTACATATAAAAATAATGGGCATAGGCAAAAACAAATAAACAGATTTTTAAACAAAATTATTCCATCATTCCCCTTCTCCCTACAAAATACATTATACTATTAAATTTCAGGTTGCAAATCAAAGCTATTTTGATTTACAATAATGCATAGAAGGCATCCACTAATCTCCCTTTATTCACCCCTCCTTCCTTCACAGTTGTTGGTAACATTTAGTTATCCAACCAATTTAATAGGCAGAAATATGCCTTAGTCATAAATCTATTGTGTTGCCTTATAGAGAATTACTGTCCATGGTTTATGAACAGCCCAAGTGAAAGAACGCTGAGGCCAGGCCTAGTATTTATAATAAATGGGTACCTAATTTAGAGATGTGTCTGATGTTGGAGCACCTAGGCTGTGTCTACATTGGCGCGATCTTGCGCAAAAGCGGCTGTTTTTGCACAAAAACTTGCTGTCTGTCTACACTGGCCGCGACTTCTTGCGCAAGAACACTGACGTTCTGATGTATGAAATCAGTGCTTCTTGCGCAAGAACTCTGATGCTCCTGCTCAGGAATAAGCCCTCTTGCGTAACTGTTCTTGCACAAGAGGCCAGTGTAGACAGGCAACATGAATTACTTGTGCAAGAAAGCCCTATGGTTAAAATGGCCATCAGAGCTTTCTTGCGCAAGAGAGCGTCTACAATGGCATGGATGCTCTTGCGCAAAAGCACATCTCTTGCGCAAAAGCACATGCCAGTGTAGACGCTCTCTTCTGGAAGAGTTTTTGCACAAGAACTCTTCCGCAAAAGAGTTTTTGCACAAGATCATGCCAGTGTAGACGTAGCCCTACAGTATGTCTCTTTATTTTCATACAACATTCATCTCCTGGGCCCCTGACCACCTTATTGACTAAAATAATCTGTAGGGCTCCATCATCCCCAGAGCTTCTTCCCCCAGTCTCTCTTATCTTGTTCCTCTCAGTTCAGTGTCTATGACTAAGCTTTGCCTGAAATTCTCAGGTTCAGGCAATGCTGGTGGGTAGGGGAAGACCCTGAAGAACTAGGCAAGCAACAGAAGGCATCTACTCCACCATCATAAAAATGATATGCAGCCCTGGGGCCCTTTGGAATTTCTCTTTGGTATTAGACACCAAACAGAAACCAAAAACATCCTCCTTTCACATTTGATTGGGTAGAAAAGAATATTTCATCAAGCCAGACACAGAACTGGCCATGGAGGTCCATTCTTTTCTCATTTCAGACTTTGATTTTTGCAACTTACCCACAGACGTTTTGGTGACCAACAATGGTAGAGACACTCCTCTGTTCCACAAGAGCTAAGGATGAAAACAAACCTGAACACTCCAAAGCCAGGATGCAAAACCCACTTCTCTGACAGCCTTCCCATAAGACACACATTCACAAAAATCCTCAAACAATAGACTCTGTAAATACTGAGGCTTTGGCTGCACTACGGCTTTTGCGGGAAGAGGAAATGCAAATGAAGCACTGATTAGCATTTTGTCGTGCTTCGTTTGCATAATCTATTCTGAGCCGTTTTTGTGCAAAAACAAGCAGTGTGGCCATGGCCGTTTTGCGCAAAAACCCCTTTTTTGCACAAGATCCTTATGCCTCCCCGGGGTTTTTGCACAAAATGACCACGGCCACACTGCTTGTTTTTGCACAAAAACCCCTTGCGCAAAACGGCTCAGAATAGATTATGCAAGTGAAGCGCGACAAAATGCTTGTCAGCACTTTATTTGCATTGCCTCTTCCAGCAAAAGCCATAATGTAGACAAAGCCTGTGGGTACGTCTAGATTACATGGCCGCCGCGCTGTGCCGACGATCAGCTGATCCGGCACAGCGCAGCAGTCTAGACGTGGCGCGGTCGACAAGGGAAGCCTTTGTCGACCGCTCCGGTATACCTCGTGAAATCCCTGCTTCATTGACTATGCCGGGTAAACTAGTTTACATGGCTCCGTCGACGGAGCCATGTAGTCTAGACGTACTCTTAGTGTTTGTCTCCATGGCCTTCTATTCCAGTTCTTTATTCTCACTTTCTGAGAGGAAGCAGAGTAATTTTCCCAATCTACCTCTGATGTGGGCCAGAAAAGGTATAAGAATCAAGTCACTGTGTATACCAGAAATATTGCATAAAGTGCTTAGTTACCCTAGTGGTGAATGGAGACTATAAACCTAGACAGATGGTGATTTTTATAATCTATCAAATAATTGAAAATACATCATTTATTGGTTTTACTTGCTGTGGATAGGATAATTCTGACATATTTTGTTTTGAAAATTTCTGTGAAGAAAATTAAATAAACAAAATAAAAATGTTATTCATTTACATGGATAGTCTATAGATTTTACCAGCACAATGGGAAAGCATGAAATTCACCAAAATGACAACAGCAAATTATACTTTCTGATTTCTTCTACTTCCTTTTAGCAAAGTAGGCCATGTCTACATTTATCGGAGGGAAGGGTTAAGTTCTAGGGATGCCATGTGTTCTAGGGCCCAGAGAATCTGTCTGCAGGGCTTCAGCAGAGAGGTGGTTCAGCAGGGGAGGGTACCTAGGGGACAGATCAGCCCTGTACTTCTTCGGGGCAGGGGCAGTGTGTGAAGAGGGTACTATACCCTTGCCCGCAGGATTGCTGTGTAGTCTGCAGGGATTAGTGCAAACAGACTGGAAATAGCTTCCTCCCCATCACTGCAGAGCTTAGCTGAGGGGCAGAGAAGCTTCCCCATGCCAGCGCTGTGTGGGGCTTTGGCACATGCCAGGCTTGGATTCTCCTAGCCAGTCCCTGGGCTGGAGGGTCTTAAGCTTTCCCTGGGTGCCAGCCCTGCCAGAGACAGTGGAGGAAGGACGCAGTCTGCGAGACAGGTTTTTGGTGAACTGAATGATCCAGCCAGGGGCTACTTCTCCGCACAGTGCTGGTAGCAGATCCCACCTGCTGCCGGGAGATATGGAGAAGCAGTACGACTAGAGGGTTGAATGGGCAGAACAAGGAGAGGACAGTGAGAGGGGAAGCATGTAAATAACTGAGGCAGCAGAGGTGACACATAACTGGTCAACACAGGTTAGCCCAACCACTGGCCTTCAACTCCCACTCCCCATTGCTAGCCATTGGATACCGCCACTCATACCTAGTGTGTAGACAGCTGGTGAGTAAGGATCCAGCCAGCAATAGGACAAACCAGTACTGATTGTAGAGACAGAAAATATGAGACAATTGGCCCAATTTAAAAAAAGAAAAGGTGGGACACTTGCAGAAGGGCTTAAATATGGGACTGTCCCTTTAAAAACAGGACATCTGGCCACCCTACTTGTATTGAAGTCTTCAGTGGAATTACTCACATCCTAAAAATCAAGCACACACTCAATGGCTTCATTGAATTGAGCGTAAGATATTTTAAAACACAGAAACATCCTGAGTAAATACTTCTTTATATTTGGTTATTTCTTTAAGTTCCTAGGTACTGCAATCACATGACTATATCATAATCCCAGGGTTTCTGCTTTTCTGCATGTTTGATTACAGGGTAAAACCTGCAAATGTGATGAATCCTGTGAGTTCAAAAGCTACAAGTGAACAGAAAGGATTTCAAAGATAATTTAAAAAAAAGTCCTTATTTATTTTTGCCTGATAGTGATTTTTGAACATTTGCGATTGGCAATACTGTAATATAGACTCCTAAAGATATATATAACATCTACAACTAAGTTCAATGTAAATCATTGATGTGTTTAGGAGGGTAGATTAACTGCTTTGAAAAAAACTGGTGTAGGTAAGGAGAAAGCTTGTAGTTGGTATAGAAAATGGATCTACATCGGCCACCACCTTTCCCCTTAACCTCTGGCTTTAAGTCAACGGGTGTTCTCAGTGCATAGAGTTCAGCCTCTATTATTGAAATTTCTATTTTTCCAAAAATTAAGCATTAGCTGGACAAGTTTTGTTGTTGTTTTTAATCCTAGTTAAATTAATTTGGGTCAGTTATGCTATTTAATGCAAGAAAGTATCAATTCAATTACATCTCCTTAGAAGTTTGCTATGCTCTAAAAGACAAATGTAAATGCTTTTTAATTCAACAGCAATTTTTAAAAAAAAATAACGTGCTCTGCATAAAGGAAATAAAAGATAGCATACATGAGTTCTTTACTTAAGGCTGTGTCAGCATTTCCATTATAAATCCCTGTTCCTCAGGGTTTTATAACTCATGGTTGAAGACAGCCCTGGGGCTCAATCTTGATATATAAGATTTCAGTTTGGATGTGGAAAGTTATCTATATGTATTGATATATAGATATGATTGGGGGCAAAATATAGCATTTCAAAGCCATAAGAGAACAAAAAATTGGTATTTTGATCATTTCATGTTTTTCTCCTTTACAGAGACACCACTCAAAGATAGCTTCTTTTTATTAAATGAAACTTTTGCATCCATAGATTGCCCTTATTTATGTATGGAAAAAAACAAATCTGAAGTAAACACACCAGTTGATTTAGAATGCAAATTTCTATACACTTGTGGATTGTGTTTTTCAATTGAACTGTCAAAAATGATTTTATACATCTATTTAGTGCACCCAATTATTCAGAAAGGTCTTGACAGCTTATATGTTTTTCATGCCAAATTCTGGAGTCCAGGGGACCCCATGTATGTCTGAGAACAAAAAGTGACTTTCTTGGGCCTGCTCTTAAGCAGTGCTCTGTGCACATAACTCCATCTGAAGTAAATGGGAGCTGTGGATGATCTGAAATTTGAACACAGAGTATATCAATGAGTTATTAAATGGCAATTTATTACAACTCTATACATTCTTCAGTACAGTGCATGATCCCTTCCTGAGCCCCACACACACAGTCTACTCTGAAACACCATCTGATTATTTGTTATATCTCAATCTCACCTTTTCAAAATCTATAAGTGATCTCATTAAAAGAAATCACGTCACAGCCATGATACTTGCTGCCATCCAATTGGTCACTCTGCTTGTGCTGTTTACCACTTCACCCTCCCCAAGTCTGTCCTGTCTATTTAGATGGTAAACTTTTGGGGGGCAGGGACTGTCTGCTAATTGGTGTTTAGACAGCACCTAGAATAACTCTTGGTTGACCTTTAGGCACTACTGTAACAAATACAATAATTAATATTAATAACATGTTTTGAGTTAAGCATGTCCTTTTTTTTTGAAATGCAGTTTGGCTGCAACCCATTTTAAATTCTGCTTAGTCACAGCCAATTTAGTTGCAAGTTTGTGTGGACTGGATCAAAGTTAAGATAAAAACTCCTCCCTCTCATATATGGCTCATGTGCTCCCACTCTGCACCCTCTTTATCTTCCCAGTTTTTGCTGATTGTGTCACTATCTTAACATTAGTTAAACATTGTCTTATTTGCATTTAACCACAACAATAATATATTTCTGCCTTGTATTTCTTTTTCCCTCTGTGCTCTGAAGTCAGACAAGAGACTTGTGCAAAATAGTATTTATCAGAGGGAAAAAAACTAATTAAAAGTAAAAGCTAATGATAAGAATTATAATTACTACTCACTAAAGATGCAATTATAAGGAGATAACTTCCAATTACAGCAGCAGTGGTGAAATAGAAGAAGAACGACAATTAGTTATTCACTTTGCTGCTTAAAGACTGGTATTACTTAATATCCTATGGGGCAAGACCAGCATGGATAGCCATAAAATCTGACATAAGTATGAAAATGTGCAAGTGCTAATTTGTATAGAAGTTTTTGAGAAGTTATTTGAGGAAGTGGAATTTGAGCAGATAGTCATATGAAAACTCTTGAAGTCACATCTGAAACCTCTCTTTTCTCTATGACACCTTCCAAACTCATTCTCAGTTTGCTACTTTAACCTTATCTGAGCTTTTATAACAGCCTTGTGTTATTTTCAATATCAAATACAAAGCTCGCCTGGTTTATGGTATGTTAGAAATGTGACAGCCTAAATCTTCAACAAAAAGCTTGCTAAGGTTCACCAATGGTGCCGGTCATATATTCAGTCATATATCCATATATTCTGTTTTTTAAAGTCTGAAGAGACTATTGCATTATCTAGTATGTTTTATATAACCTACGCCATAACATTTCATGTAGTTATCCCTGTAATAAACCAATAACTGTATGGCAGTTATTTTAATCCTTCATTTCCACTTTCAATATTTCTAGACAGGGTCTCAGTTTTTATGAAGCATTTTTTGCTATTAATAATTTATTGATAAAGAATTTAAATGAATGCATTTTAGCATTTGGTTTATTTGTGAACTGGTCAAACTGAGTACAGGGTGGGCCTCGCTGGTCCGGCACCCTTGGGACCTGACTGGTCCCGAATGAGGGGATTTGCTGGACCTCCCTCCCCTCGTGGCCGTGCTGCCACTGAGCTAGGACTCCAGCCTGCTCCTGCTGCTGCCTCAGCCCTCACCCCCACCTCTGCCCAGGACTCTCCCCAACCCCGCTACTGCTGGGGCCAAAGCACCACAGCCAGAGCTGCACAGCTGGGGCAGAGATCAGCAGCCACCTGGCTCTGCAGCTGGGGCTGGAGCTATGCGGCCAGGGTGGAGGGATGGGGAGGGAGTTCCACGGCCTAGGCCAGAGCTCCTTGGCTTCTGCTGGGGCTGGAGTTCCCCGGCTGCTGGAGTTAGAACTCAGCCAGAGCTCCGTGGCCAGGGATGAGGTCAGCACTCCTTGACTGCCACTGGGGTCAGAGCTCCCTGGGCGGGGCTGGAGATCCACATCCGTGGTCAGTCTAGAGCTCACCAGCCACTGGGGCCAGGGAGCTCTGCTGGGGCCAGATTCCCTGTTGTCTTCCCGCCCAACACACACACTCTGGGCTCCTGGCTAAGTTGCCGGTGCCCCCTACGGTGCTCCTGCCCAACTGCCAGACGTCCCTCTTCCTGGGCTCTGTGGCTACGTCTAGACTGCATCCCTCTGTTGGCAGAGGGATGTAAATGAGGCACTTTGAAAGAGCAATTGAAGCGGGGATTTAAATATCCCACGCTTCATTTGCATAATCGCATCATGGCACTCTTTTGAATAAGTGCCATTTCAAAAGTAAAACCGCGGTCTAGACGCGGTTCTTTCAAAAATGGCAGGCTTTTTCGAAAGATCCTGTACTCCTCAAAAAATGAGTGGGCAGAGATGGAGCCCACTACCTTGTGCTCCAGAGGCTGATGCCTTTGTCCCCCAGTTCACTGGAAATCCCACTCCACCTCCCTTCTTTCAGTGGATCCCATATCCTGCCTTCCCAATGCAGGAGCCAGCTCCATTTCTGGGGAAGCCCCTGTTGGCTATTCTGCTGCTCCTGGGGTGGGCGGTACTTGAACCCACCACCTCGTACTCCCTAGTCAAGTGATCTATCCTTTAGTCACCCAAAAAAATGAGGAGTACAGGATCTTTCAAAAAAGCCTTTCATTTTTGAAAGAACTTCATTTAGACTGCGGTTTTACTTTCGTAATGGCACTTGTTCGAAAGAGCGTCATGATGCAGTTATGCAAATGAAGTGTGGGATATTTAAATTCCCACTTCATTTGCTCTTTAGAAGTGCCTCATTTACATCCTTCTCCAACAGAGGGATGTAGTCTAGATGGAGTCTGTGGTGCAGGAATATCTGTGGTCTATGCTTGATCATGGATGTTGCCAGACCAGGGAGTCCCAGTTAAGGGAAGTACAACCTATATTTATTATTTGTGCCATATTACTGTGCAAAATTATCTGCACATCTTCATAATGGATCAATAAATATTATGCAAGTAATGCAGTGGTCCTTAGAGTACATCCCAAAATAAGCAAATTGAAGTGGCTGAAAGAAAAAGCAACATAATTTTGCAGGTTGTAGTCTTGAATCATCATGAACACAAATCATGGAAGAGAGCAGATTCTAGTTCTGAGTGATGGTGGTTCTACCTCTGATTTTACATTAAAGCAATGTGACCCTGTCAGATCCTTTTTCCTTTGACATGAAAACAGGTGAAACTAAATGGATTTGCCCAAACATCAAGTAATTCGAGTTTGTCTGATCCTACAAATCAATGTAAAACTAAGCAGCAGACAAATCCAGATGATCAAAACCAAATAAAAATTCATGCAAACTAGTCCAAATTGAAGTCACTGAGACTCACATAGGTCTTCACCATACTGGAGATAAGCACCTAAATTTGGGGTGTTGGACCGAGAAGTCAGAAACAACCACTGAAGAGATGAACCTTCCAAAACCTGGGATCTTGGAATAGCCAGGTGTGGAAAGTAAGCGGCCTGCGAGCTAGAAGTGGTTTGCCGGGCTTAGCTCTGGCAGGCTGCCAGATGCTTTATTTACTGGCATGTCTGCAGGCATGGCTGCCCGCAGCTCCTGTTTTGCTGTTTGCCAAAGAGAGACGCGAGCAGCCTGACCTGTGGATAGGCAGGTAAATAAAGCACCTGGCAGCCCACCAGGGCTAGCCCTGATGAACTGCATCCACCCTGCGGGCCACATATTGCCCACCCCTGGATTAGTCCATCCCTTGTCTTCAAACAATACTGTAATTTGCATAATAAGAGCCAAGTTCGAATCTCAGATATGCTAATACAACTTCATGAAGTTCACTGGCATTTACCTAATTCAAAGGGCATCAGCATTTGGCTATGAGATAGTGCTTGTAACAGCACCAAGAGTATCTGGCTAAAAGCTTATCACCTTTTATGGGTCAAAGGAGAGCTGTATCTGCTTAACAAGAACTTCGGCATTGGCTTACTGTCACCTCTGCTGTGCAGAGACTGCACTCTGATTAACTTCCACACTCTTATAAGTGCAATAATAATGCAGACCCACTGATAAAGGTGCAGAATGATACTTTAAAGCTAGTTTAAAAAACTCCAAGTACAATATACACCACAGAAATGCATCATGACTAGATTGCAATTTTGGACAAAACTCGCTGGAGTAAATATTCTGTTCTATTTGCACTACACACTGTTTCTTCTCTAACAAATTTAATTGGGCATAAGCTTTTGGGCTGGTGCACACTTCATCAGATGTACCTCACAAGGGGGGCTCCAATTCATGAAAGCTTAGGCCCAAATAAATGTGTTAGTCTTCAGGTGTCACAAAATTCCTTTAGCAAAATTCCTTTCGCTTTAGCAACACAAAGGGATAGCAGTCCATCGATCAATGAGGGTAATCTGGCAATGTCATATTTTGTTCAGCACAGCCTGCATTTGCTTAGTTCATGTGTATCATAAGAGTGTGAATTTATATTTGCCATACTCAAAGGAGAATTTCTGTAGTTTTATATACACGAATGAAGGAAAATATGCACATCTTTTAAATAAGAAAAAAGACCTTAGTCTAAATTTTCAGGGAAAATTTACCTGTAGATTTGTTTGCACAAAAATTAAGACAACAGTGCAGTGTGCATTTCTCTGAGAATGTAGAGTCCATAATGTATTTACTGGATTCCCTTATGCAGGTACTAACACTGCTAAGGGCTAAGACTGATTCCCTTATGCAGGTACTAACAGGTATTATAGGACTAGAAACTGACTGGTCCTATGCAGGCACAGTGGAGGGAGAAAGAAAAAGGAGTTTTTCCATCTTAGGCTACATCTAGACTACAGGCTTTTTCGACAGATACTGTCGACAAAGCTTCTGTCAACAAAGAGCGTCTAGACTACATCCAGTTCTGTCGACAAAGCAAGCCGCTTTGTCAACATGACAGTGTAGACGCAAAGGACAGTGTAGATGCAATAATGCCTTCTTTCGGCAGAACTCTGTCGACAAAAGGTGTTATTCCTCATAGAATGAGGTTTACAGCTGTTGACAAAACTAATTATTTCTGTCGACGTTATGTTGACAGAACTCAGTGGCAGTGTAGACGCAGGTATAGTTTTGTCGACAAAAGTCCACTTTTGTCGACAAAACCCTGTAGTCTAGACACACCCTTAGTGCAATGTGCATAAGTACTGGCCAGAACTGCTTTGCCTGCTTTGCTTTGCCAGGAAAAGCATAGGGCTATGACCAATGTGGTCAGCACAGTGCCCAAAAAGGAGTGGATAGTAACCAGAGCCATATTTCTGCCCCCATCTGTATGTAATGACCAACACAGAGGAGAGTATGCTGCATCCCTGAAAAGGACAAAGCAGTGAGTGAACTGAGGAACTTTGGCAGAGATTATGGCAGAATGTCTCCAGTGCTCACTCAGGCATGGCTCTGCAGTCCCAAATACAGGGCTATGCTGATGTGGTATAAGCTAGCTGTACATGTACTGAGCTGCAAAGTGTACAACACAATATGTCGTCCCAATTGGAAACCAAACCTGATCTCAAGAATTTTCTAATACTCTCTGTTGATTTCTACAGGATAACCAATGATCCCAAGAACAAATAATGAAATTTCCACTGGGACTATGCACTGCTGCTTATGTATTCTTGGTACACTCCACGGAGACAAAAAGGAGATCACTAGGACCAAAGTACATGTAAGCTTTGTGCTTTAAATCTGTCCAAATTATGCACCCCACTCAGCAGCATATGAACTCCTACTTCTGTAATGAGATGTCCTCATAACATGTCCTGCCTGCTCAGAAAAGCTTTGCATCCTGGAGCTTGGGGGATAGTTCAGGGACATGTTGCCAAACCTAACCTCAGAAAGCTCATGATACAATCTGCATGTTTTATTAGTCTTTAAAGTGCTGCTAGACTATTCGTTGTTTTTTAAGTTTTTCTTAGCCCTGTTTGTTTGTCCATCCTCTAGCATAAATACATGCTCGACATAAAAGACAACTAAGGGATTTTAGCCCTAATCATGGATATAGCATCTTAGGTAAGTCCTAAGAGACTTTAAAGGTTACTAAACAGTGAAATCTAACAGTGTATCATCAGCACAAATATATTTAGCACAGGTGTTTCTCTAAGTGTGATGGACTGGGCAAATTTGCAGTGTTCAATGGCCTTTAAACTCACACTTTCATATTATGTGATGTAGTGGTCTCATGGTAACACATTGGTCTGCAATATAAAAGATGACTGGGTCAAGATCTGCTAGAGATTTTCATCTTACACTGCCTGTACTCCCTCTTTATTCCTCATTTCTACAAAAGAACACATTTAGAAAGAGGAATAGAGTTGTTTTACTAGGTTCTATTTCAGACTTGTTGCTTAATTCCAATGCTATATTAATAATAAATATTGTTTATCATTAGCAGCTAAATAATAAAATGCATGGTGGAATAGTTGGGTAGCTAAAGGTTTATCACAAAAATAACCAATTGTACTTTATAATACTATTGTAAGGTAGGTAAGTAAATACTCTGTATCCTCATTTAATAGATGAGGTAACAAGTGCAAAGAGATTAAAGATTATCATAGACTCATAGACTCATAGACTTTAAGGTCAGAAGGGACCATTATGATCATCTAGTCTGACCCCCTGCACAATGCAGGCCACAGAATCTCACCCACCCTCTCCTAGAATAATCCTCTCACCTATATCTCAGATATTGAAGCCTTCAAATAGTTCGAAGACCCCAAGATGCAGAGAATCCTCCAGCTGTGATCTGTACCCCATGCTACAGAGGAAGGTGAAAAACCTCCAGGGCCTCTGCCAATCTACCCTGGAGGAAAATTCCTTCCCGACCCCAAATATCGCGATCAGCTAAACCCTGAGCATGTGGGCAAGACTCACCAGCCAGACACCCAGAAAGTTCTCTATAATAACTCCTATCATCCCTCCATTGACCTATTTACCACTGATAATGAATGGTCAATTAGTTACCAAGATCATGTTATCTCATCAAACCATCCCCTTCATAAACCCATCTAGTTTAATCTTGAAGCCAGATAGATCTTTTGCCCCCACTACTTCCCTTGGAAGGCCGTTCCAGAACCTCACTCCTCTAATGGTTAGAAACCTTCGTTAGATTATGACATGTCCATATCACCAGTTTGTACATAGGGAAGAAACTTTGTGCAGGTGAACAGGAATTGGGGAGAGAGGGGTGGTGAATGGGTGAACCTTGGCTCTTCCCCACAGCAGTGTGCCGGCTAGCAGAGCTGAACCAGCACAGAGGCAAAAATCAGCTGCTTTTGGTGTGGGCCAATTGCATAATTCCATGTAAAACTATGTAGAAGGAAAATAGGTTCAAATATCCATAGTTTTTGAGCGCCAATAAATCTATTACAATGAAAACTTTGTTATCTGGCACTCTTTAGGTTTGGGGGTTGGTGTTAATTGAATGTGCCAAATAACAAAAATTATTGCTCTGCCTCTACCCCAAACCGGCAAATCCAGCTCCCAACAGGCTGATGATGTCAGCTGGCAGTGCTGGCTGTCAGAAGCCCTGCAACAGCCAGCTGGACAGGTGGGAATCAAGCACATGTGCCTGAAGACATGGCAGTTTTGTGGGTGGGGGCAATGCCGGGTAGCAGTGTTTTCCAGTTAACAGAGTGCCAAAGCTATAACAAAGCTTTCACTGTATTTGTATTTTTCCCTTTTGGAGATGGGACCAACAGTAGCATGGCACAGAGCAAAGTCAAACTTTCCAGTTCAAGATGATTCTGAATGTGTGTGTATGTGTACACTTAACAAACCCAGTTCTAGCTTTTTTTTGAGCTGCCCTCTGTTCATTGGCTGATAGGCATCAAAGAGTGTGTGGCATAAGTTATGGATTTTCTCACCTCCTTTCTGTTAGCGGGAGAGAGGCACATGTTCTATAAAATGAGAGTATGCAAACTCTTCACCATTGCCATGCCACAATTCCATTTTGCCCTGGGAGTAAGCCCAAAGGGGCTCTCAAGGATGTAGGCAATTGGGGACTGGTGGGTTTAATAAAGGAAACACTGAGTTTGGAACAGAAGCTCATTTGTCTCACTTTACTAAAAGTTGACATATTTAGCCATGGTACAAAACTACTCATTAAAATATTACCTTTTTCTAAAACATGATAAAACAATCTTACATGTCTGAAAAAATGTCTTGCCTCCCCCCTTGCACGTGAGAAGAAACCATGGAACTTCTGTTGTGGAGAAGGGGAGAGACAAGATAAACATGTGTCCCTGGGAAACAATTCCAAACTAATGGCAGCCCACTGGAACTACCACAGATCTCCCTAAAGAGAGATCAGAAGTCCTCACATGCAGACAAAAAGGAGAATAGCTTTTGGGCAAGAAGGGAGACAGTCACCCTAACTTGCAGAAATAATGGGAGAAGAAGAGACAGCTGATCCTCACTTGTACCCATAGAATTCCCTTTTACAAGAACAAGAGTTCTCCTTGTTGAACCATTTCCTAGCCACAGTATAACAGAGGCAGAGCCTCCTGGCAGTAGAGACTTTCAACCTGATCTTAGCTACCAAAATCCACCTGATGCTCCATGAAAAAGAGAAGGACTTCAGGCAGCCAAGACCATTGGACCTTCCTGGGCTAAAGTAAACAAAGTGTGAATTATCAGGGGACTGTACCCATGTCCCTGCAATAATTAGGTAATGTAAAAATAATACTTAGCAGTTATTTTCTTATTTTAACCACAGTCCCCCCAAAAATAACTTAGCCCCCATGTTATTATATAGGCCTGTTTGTTAGTTTGAGATAGAATTCTCAGTGTCATTTTGATACTCATATCTTTATTAATATTTGTAAAGAAAAAAGACACTGTGTGCCATTTTCCACAACCAGATGGAAACTCTTTGTGCATTGAGAAGAGATAAGAGGGAGTTAAAAGTATTACTGGACATGGTGGGAGTATAATATATCATCATGCACTGGAAGGCTGTCTGGCTTTTCTTTCAAGCTAAGGTCAAGCAACCAGTTAGATTGGGGGAAAGGGACAGGCATAAGAAGCATTAAAAACTAAAGAAAACCCTGGCCTTGGCCAGAAGATAACCTCACTCCTCACCCCCCCCCATGGAATACAAAACAAGTGGGACCAAAGCCCCAGACTCGTGTCCCTCCGAAACACAGCCTTACCATAAGTTGTAAGGGGTGTGACTATGGCCATGTCTACACTAAATGGAAGATTGCCACTGCCATGATTGATCTTCCAGAGTTTGATTTAGTGAGTTTAGTTAAGACTTGCTAAATCAAACTCAGAGGGTGTCCCCTCCGGTGTCTAGTACTCCTTCTTTTGCAAAGGGCAAGGGAAACCAACAGGAGCATTTGCTATGGGGCGCTGCCAAGCTCGGCTTAAGGTAAGCCAGATCCAGCTACATATTCTACATAGTTGGAGTTGCATACATTAAGCTGAGCAGCTGGATCTAGTGTAGATCTGGCATAAGGGTATGCACTGTAGGTATATTTGGGCCTGCTAAGAAGGAGGTGGTAGAAATGGGGAATTGTGACATAGGCCAGTGGTCTGCAGCATCAGAACTGGGAATGGCCTACTGGGAAACATTCTGCCAGTGTGTAGAGCTATGGATATACTTGCTTGGAACTAACTCCAATAAATAGTGCATTGCCAGCACCTCGGTCTTCTGGCCTTCTGTTTTCTATGTGCATGACAAGAACTAGGGGAGGGGGTGAAAGGAAAACCTTCTTACGCCCCATAGCTTAAGAGAGTTACCTTTCCTCTAAACATAGCTCTCCAGCACCATTTCCATGTGATTAATACACTTTTCACCTGCATGTCATGTAACAGCATGGACCATAAGGGCCTAAATCAATAATTGCCATATGGGAATATTTGGTAAAACATCATTTGTCTGTGGGACTTAACCTTACCTCTGAACAAGTAAATATCACACTCAAGTTTTATTGACTGAAAAATAATATAAAGCTACATGAAAATATAATATTGTAAGACAAGGGAAGAGTTTTGTAAGTCAGAAACTTGACAATGTGAGTTTATAACCTGAACTCAGGTAGTGACGCTTGTCTTCCTGTAAAATCTTCAATAAATGACTTATTGCAAGAGATACATTATTTTTACTCAAACAGAAGTTGACAATATGTGCCATCATTTGTTTACCAGCTCTATTTTATCTGCCTAACATAAGCAATAAAAAAGTTCCCAGCCATTGCATATTTTTAACAAATACATTTTTTTCAAATGATTTCAAAATATTTTATGGTCTCTTTTCAAGATTTCTTTTCCAGGGCCTGCTAGATACAATGACTAGAAATACACCTAATGTGCCACACCTATATACACCTTGCAACATATTTTGGCTGGGTTTGTTGTTTGAGGGGAATGTAACCATCAGGCACTGTGGGAGCTTTCCCACATTGTGGTTTGGACATTTTGAAATAGAAACTCCCAACTTTACTATCTTGTGAAGTGATTTTATGGTGCGAACAAATTGGGGAAGGGCAGGTGCCAGGATAAGAACACAAGACTCATTTTCATTTGTGACCTATTCAGGAACCAAAGGTTTCATAGGACAAAAGCAAATACATTCATCAGTGTGACAACTTCTCTATAACATTGAAACTATGGGTGGGAGGGTTGCCCTTTTAATTTGCTGACACAGTAAACTCCAGGTTGGCCACAATATATGGAGTAGTAATAAGAATACAATAATAATACCACCCTTTGCATTTTCAAAGAGTCTTTCATTCCAGGACTTTTCAAAGCGCTTTAGAAATATTTATTCATTTTGCTTCTCAACATATCTGTGGGCTGGTTAAGAATTATTATACCCATTAATAATTACACAGCTGAGTAAACTAAGGCACAGAGAATTTAAGTGACTAGGTCACAGGGAAAGTCTATGATGGGGCTAGGAATAAGAACTGAAGACTCTTCACTCCCAGATTAATGACAATCACACAGAAAAACCTCTCATTTCCCCTATGCAAGTAAGGTTAGTGAACAAGTGGTGGAGAAGCAACTCCAGCAGCTTCTTACTTCCTACCACATAGGCCTCTCCTAATCTGGATTCACACAGATACTCCACACATTATTCTAGTTCCTGATCCAATGCAGATTCCACTTTGAGAGCCTGGTGGTGAAATTCTGGACAAATTCAAGTCAATTACTAGAGCTATAGTTTCACCCTGGTATACATTTTAAAAACCCTATATGAAATATGAATACGAATTGCTGCCTACAATATAGCTTCTTGCTCTGCTCCCCAAAATGTCACCTGTGTATGATGGAAAGCTAATTTGCATACTGTTGTAGGAGAGTAAAGGTGCCATTGTGCTAGGCATGGCACAGTCATGTGTGCAGACCTACTTCATGCTCTGTACAGCTTATACTCTGTAGGCTATTTGGCCACTGACCGAGTGTGTTAGACTATGAATTTCTGAGGAAAGGGAATAACTACTCTGGGCAGAAACAAAAACTAACCTATTCCTGACTCTCAGCAGTGCTCCTTGGCACACTGAGGTAGTTTTTGGTTTAAATAAAATAAAATATTTTTCCCAAATATTTTTCTCTTCAGAGGCCTGTTCATCAGTTACAGGGGGTGAGTTTCTGTTTTCATTCCACAGGAAATCAGACTAGATGATCAAATATTCTCTTCTGGCCTTGACATCTATGAATCTGTTCAGTTTCCATTGGGCCTCTGCTGATGAAGCTTCTGCATATAGAGACTGCTTAATATGAAGGCAAACATGCTGTGATGAACAGAAAACAGAATGTATATATTTGCTTATAGGGTCATCTCTTAGGCACTTTTTCTCCAATAATCTTCTAGAATCACAGCAGAATCAGAGAAGATTAGGGTAGGAAAAGACCTCAGAAAGTCATCTAGTCCAATCTCCTGGTCAAAGCAGGACAACCCCAACCAAATCATCTCATCCAGGGCTTTGTCAAGATGGGCCTTAAAACCGCTAAGAATAGAGATTCCGCCCTCCCTAGGTAACCTACACCCATGAAGGAAACCTAGGATTATAACAGGCCCCATTGTTTAGGAATGGGTTGAAATTAAAGGAAATCAAGGAAACTGAAGAGAGTTCACTATAGGATCTCAATCTCTTTGACTCCTAGCAGTGATCACAGTAATAGAATATCACATATTCATTCTTTTTCATGTTCTTTCTCACCCTGTTTCCCTGTCATTTGTTAGAGTTATAAATATATTTAACCATTTATTCAATCTGTATTGATGATTCCTGTATTAATGACCCCAGTAGAACCTTTCAGGTATGTCTACACTGCAATAATCCACAGCTGGGCCATGCCAGTAGTCTGCAGGGTCTTAAAAGTACAGTTCAGGTGTCTTTTTTTGGGCTAGAGACCTCAGAGGTTTAATTTTAGGCCTTAGGCAGCACATAATCATAGCATCATAGAATCATAGAACCATAGAGCTGGAAGAGACCTCAGAAGGTCATCAAGTCTAGCCCCCTGCTCTAGGCAGGACCAATCCCAACTAAATCAACCCGGGCAGCCGAGACTTAAACACCTCTAGGGATGGAGACTCCA
Source organism: Rafetus swinhoei (assembly GCA_019425775.1). Taxonomy (NCBI): domain Eukaryota; kingdom Metazoa; phylum Chordata; order Testudines; family Trionychidae; genus Rafetus; species Rafetus swinhoei. Next base: position 32,721,676 of record CM033428.1, on the reverse strand, counting down.
CTACTTCCCTAGGTAACCCATTCCAGTGCTTCACTACCCTCCTAGTGAAATAGTTTTTCCTAATATCCAACCTGGACCTCTCCCACCACAACTTGAAACCATTGCTCCTTGTTCTGACATCTGTCACTACTGAGAACAACCTCTCTCCATCCACTTTGGAACCTCCCTTCAGGAAGTTGAAGGCTGCTATCAAATCCCCCCTCACTCTTCGCTTCTGCAGACTAAACAGACCCAACTCCCTCAGCCTCTCCTCATAAGTCATATGCTCCAGCCCCCTAATCATTTTGGTTGCCCTCTGCTGGACCCTCTCCAATGAGTCCACATCCTTTTTGTAGTGGGGGGCCCAGAACTGGACACAATACTCCAGATGTGGCCTCACCAAAGCCGAATAAAGGGGAATAATGACATCTCTGTATCCGCTGGCAATGCTCCTCTTAATGCAACCTAATATGCCATTAGCCTTCTTGGCTACAAGGGCACACTGTTGACTCATATCCAGCTTCTCATCCACTGTAACCCCCAGGTCCTTTTCTGCAGAACTACTACTTAACTGGTTGGTCCCCAGCTTGTAACTATGCTTGGGATTCTTCCGTCCCAAGTGCAGGACTCTGCACTTGTCCTTGTTGAACCTCATCAGATTTCTTCTGGCCCAATCCTCCAATTTGTCTAAGTCACTCTGGACCCTATCTCTGCCTTCAAGCGTATCTACCTCTCCCCCTAGCTTAGTGTCATCCACAAACTTGCTGAGGGTGCAATCCATCCCCTCATCCAGGTCAATAATAAAGATATTGAACAAAACCGGTCCTAGAACCGAACTTTGGGGTACTCCGCTAGAAACCGACCGCCATCCTGACATCGAGCCGTTGATCACTACCCACTGGGCCCGGCCTTCTAGCCATCTTTCTATCCATCTTACTGTCCATTTATCCAATCCACATTCCCTTAACTTGCTGGCAAGAATATTGTGGGAGACCGTATCAAAAGCCTTGCTAAAGTCAAGGTATATCACATCCACCGACTTTCCCCACGTCCATAGAGCCAGTTACCTCATCATAGAAGCTAATCAGATTGGTCAGGCACACGACTTTCCCTTTGTGAATCCATGCTGACTATTCCTAATCACTTTCCTCTCTTCCAAGTGCCTCAAAATGGATTCCTTAAGGATCCCTTCCATGATTTTTCCAGGAACCGAGGTAAGACTGACCTGCCTATAGTTCTCTGGATCGTCCTTCTTCCCTTTTTTGAAGATGGGCACTACATTTGCCTTTTTCCAATCATCCGGGATTTCTCCCGATCTCCACGACTTTTCAAAGATAATGGCCAAAGGCTCCTCAATGACATTTGCCAACTCCCTCAGTACCCTCGGATGCATTAAGTCCGGACCCATGGATTTGTGTACGTTTAGCTTTTCTAAATAGTTACTAACCTGTTCTTTACCCACCAAGGGCTGTTCATCTTCATCCCATCTTGCGTCACTTAGCGCATTAGTCTGGGAGCCCACCTTGTCCGTGAATACAGAGGCAAAGAAAGCATTGAGTACTTCAGCTTTCCCCACATCATCTGTCACTACGTTACCTCCTTCATCCAGGAGGGGCCGCACACCCTCTCTGATCATCTTCTTCTTGTTAACATGCCCGTAGAAACCTTTCTTGTTATCCTTCACATCCTTAGCCAGTCGCAATTCCATTTGCGCTTTCGCCTTCCTGATAACCCCCCGGCATTCTCGAGCTATACATTTAAACCCCTCCCTGGTCATTTGTCCAAGTTTCCACTTTTTGTAAGCTTCCTTTTTGTGCTTAATTTCACCAAGGATTTCCCCTGTAAGCCAATCCGGTCTGCTACCATGTTTGCCTCTCTTTCTACGCGTCGGGATGGTTTCTTTCTGTGCCTTCAATAAGGCTTCTTTAAAATAATGCCAGCTGTCCTGGACTCCTTTCCCATTCATGTTAGCACGAAGAATAAGGGATTCTAAACATAGGGAAAAATTGGAACTGAGGGAAGCAATTGGAAATTGACCACTGAGGATATGTGTGGGTGACTGCCATAGGCATAAACTTAAAAAACGACAAATAGTCTGATAGCACTTTAAAGACTAACAAAACATGTAGATGGTATAATGAGTTTTCGTGGGCACAGCCCACTTCTTCAGATGACCAGAGTGTTGTATGTCCAGAACCAAAATAAATAGGTGAGAAGGGAGGCGGGGAGTGGGGGAGGAGAGATGGGAGGGGGGAACAAAAGGAGGCAGTGGTTATATAAATATCAAAGGGAAAACCAAGCAGGTATGTAGCAGGCAACACCTAAAAACTGGATAGTTAAAAGAAACAGATAAGGACCATTAGTTAGCAATTAGGCTACGTCTATACTGCAGCCTTCTTCTGCAAAAGCTTATGCAAATGAAACACAGAGTAGAATATCGCCACGCTTCATTTGCATAATTAATTAGCAGCCTTTTTTGTGCAAGAGGCTTTTGCACAAGAGGGGGTTTTTGCGCAAAAAGGAGCCGTCTACACAGCTCCTTTTTGTGCAAAAGCCACTTGCACAAAAATGGCTGCTAATTAATTACGTAAATAAAGCACAGTGATATTCTACTCCATGCTTCATTTGCATAAGCTTTTGTGGAAGAAAGCTGCAGTATAGACGTAGCCTTAGAGAGGAAGAGTACTAACACCAGAATCTACAAATATTCTGCATACATTCAACAAGATTAGTGTAGGGTAAACATTCAAAAATTCTCATGCTTTGCCATCCTAAATGCTTGGATCTAAGGAGTCTGAATACTTCTAGTTTTAGCCAGACTGGGAATTTTGCATAGGGCAGAATCATTGTATTTTGTTAATTCTAGTTTCAAATGCAACCTTGAAGTGCAAACCAGCAGTGTTCGCTCTTTCTTTGTTCTCTGTCTCTTTTAAATAAAGTTAATGGAACTCTTCCAAACCTCAGAAGTTTAATTTTCTCTCTCTCTTTTTCTCTCCCTCCCTCCCTCACCTGCTCCCAGATGAGCTCTTCCATGCCAGCACCTATATCCCAGGATTAAGATTTAAAATTAGCTTCCAATGCTCCTGATATGATATGAAGCTTGGAATTTTTCCTCTTAATAAAATACAAAATCCACGATTATCTTTGCCTCAAAAACTAAAATGCAAATAAAAGTGCCAAGGGATCTTAGTCTGTTTCTTACTGCTATCAGAAAATCGGAGTCCTCTGGGGTTTTAATTTCTTCCAGATGTTGGCAGTAGACATGGAGTTTAGCAATGAAAGGCTTGGTAGAGGAAACTTGAACTAGAAGGAGCAAGCTAAATAAACAGGCCCTTAAATCATTCCCCCCAGTACATTGTCATGGCTATTTTAAGATTTTTTTTCTTGACCAAATACCTTAAATTAAATCATGTGGCTAAATATAAAACTCATCCCCTTTGCTCAGGGCAGTCAGGAGAGCTACAATGCTCTGTATGGCATTTTTCTAGTCCTTCTTTTCCATTTATTCCAGATCAATAGCCCTAATAACCTATAACAAAAATGCCCAGTTGCTTGTGGCTTGTAATGACACTTGAGGTAATCTGGACCAAACTTCCTGGAATTTTGCCCATGACAAGAGCAGCTATTTTAAACTCATAGTGATAACTCTTCTAAATTAAAGACACATAATGTTATTAAAAAGCCACTGAGATCAAGCATTGGAATTTCTCTATCTTTGTCCTTTTGTTTGGTAATTCGCTGTTGTTCAGGTGTTACATGTTACACGCACACACTTTTAACAATTTATGACCTTCATTAGATATTTTTAAAGCCAAAAACATGCAATGCAAAATATATTCACACATCAAAGTTATTTTATTAATACAATTTATCCTATTACTTGTTCTGTTTGCTTTGCCGTGTGTTCGAAACAAACACCAGCAACCTCTAATATGAAAGATGGACAACTAATATAACCAGCAACACAGCGGTGGATCCAGGGGTGTAGAACAAATAAATAGTTGTCCTAAGCATTGTTCCCTCTCATTTTTTCCATCCGTGTGCAGAATAAATGTTGTTATGTACACCATTATATGTGCAGAAGTGCACCACCAGTAGAAACACATGCTGCCTGGTGCGGGCACTATGAGTGCTCTGCTAATAAGCTGAGTAGCATTTGAATCTCTCCTAAGTGGTTGCCCAAGCGCTCAGCTTACAGGGAACACTGGTCCTATACCTTCACCCACATTAGCACTATTGTCTCCTGGGACCCATGTCTGTGTAGTGTGAGGAGCAGACAAAGGCTGTTGGAAATCTACATGGCAACAGATACAACTTCACATTGCATGCTTGGCCCATCCCTCCAAACCTGGCCTTGGAGACTCCCCAAACTTTGAAACTTGCAATACCCCTGCCAACCATTTGCATCATAGACCTGATCCAAGTCCATATATATAAGGTCAAGTGTCACACAGGTTCCACAGTAACCAGGGTCCTCCATAGCTGAAAGGGAGGTGGCAGGAAATGACACTGTTTTTTGACCTGGCATTATATGCAGCCCCAAGAACTTTGAGCATACCAGAAGTTACAGGTAAATTTCATGAGGCCAGATCCTCAGCTGGTGTAGGCTGATGTAGCTTCACTGGCATAAATGCAGCAGTATTGCTTTACATTAACTAAGCATCTGACTTGCTGCCTACCGCTGCAATAATACAGCAGCACAGAATTCATTTCTCCAATGAGTAAAATCCAAGGAGTAGAACAGAATTACAGGATCTACAAAGGTGTCTGTCTGACTGTCAGTTGTTCCTCTCCTCATATTGTGACTCAACCATTTTGCCTTTCTACCGGTGAATATATTTTCTTTCTCAAAAGTTCCTTCTTTATACACAGACTATTCAATTGCTAATTAACTACTATGGGGAAAGGTAACGTGTGTCAGGTGAATTTTACATCCTTAGGAGCTATGATAAAATCTATTTTGCAGAGCTGAAGGGAAAGCTACAAGATACTGAAGGCTAAAAAGAAAACAGATGGGGAAATCAGAAGAGAGTATTTGTCAAGGTTTTTAATTTCTCGTATTAATAGGTAATGGAGAATACACTTCCAGTGGACTGAAAACACAGTGGTGTCTCAGTGCAGAAAAAAAAATTATGCCCACTAATTTCGCCCTGATCATCCTGTGGCTTATTAAGGAAGCTTCTCTGCAGCATCTCTTTTAAGTATTCTGCTTTCCTAAGGCATGAAGGGAAATCTGTGAATTTACTTCAAAGAGACTGTACAGAGATGCAGATAAGAGGAGCTTACAGCTGAACAGCTCTTGTCAGGCCTTAGGATGCATCCTGTGTATGATACCATTTTTGTAAACAATGGGACTGCAATAAATCATCTGTACCTGGATGGGCTGAGGGCATAACACTCAAGAGACCAATAGACCAAGTTTTGTTGTTTCAGGTGATTCTGACATAGCTGTAAATGTTTCCTCTATGTGAAAACAAGTTTCACTGTAAAATATTTGTGCAGATTTCAATATAATAGATAGAAGCACTGTACAATACTGACTGAAGGAGATAAGTGGTATCAAGGTACTTTTGACATCAGCACACTAACCTGAACCCTTATTTTCAATCATCATTTTAAGGATTCCTGTAACCGTTCTGCAACTAAAATGGTCAAGAAAGAAATATGGGAAACGGGGGGGGAAAAACAGGGCTAAAAGCTTTAGTTGAAAATATCATTTGTGATTATGAAATGCAGAAAAGCACCTATGTATTAGACAGTAATTTAAAATAATGTTTACTTTGAAGGTGTGTATCTTTCTCTCTCTTTCAAACATACACCCAAGCAGGAAAGAGTTAAAGAAAGATGTAAAACTATGATAACATAGTTAAATAACAACATTGACAATTATTTGATATTTCACTAAAAAGCACTTAATTTGAAATAGAGCAGTGTAAAGTATGAATGGAGAAAGTAGAAACACTAGGCCACGGATCTTTCAGACCACTAAGGAATACAATATGGGAGCACTGAACAGAATGTGAAAATGAACTGAGATCAAGAGAGTAACTCTTCCTCTGATGGGAGAGATCACAAGTGTTCCTTCTCTGTCTGGTTACTTTTTTCTTTCATTCCACAGTACACTTGCAAGACAGACAGGGCCTTAAAATTCAGCCCATTCCTCCGTCTGGGTGAGCAAATGAAGTTCATGAAAGAGGATTAAAGTGATAGAATCATCATCAGAACAATTATTCCGTCAAAATGGTATAAAAAGGTATTTCTCATTAATTTTAAATGAGTCTCTCTTTGCAAACCTCCAGATCCCATCAAGCAGATGCACAGAAGTCTGTAAATCACACGTATACAATTTTGCCTTGTTGCCAACCTCACAAGTTTTGATGCAGTTCCCTCTTACAGTTTTTTCCCCTCCTTAATTGCAAAATAGAAAGAACTACATTGCTCCATGTGACGGGGCGGCCCCGCCCCGCACTCAAGCCCAGGGAAACCACCTGGTGCCGGGAGCGGAGAGGGCCCCACCCACACAGCCCTACTGGGCATGCTCCAAGGGGAGCACAGGTACTAAAGGCTGCTGGCCTGCTCAGAAGGGGCAGACTGCGGCCCGAGCTGGAGCTAGCACCCAACGGCCAGAGAGGGAGTCGCCAAGAGTGCTGAACGCGCCGCTGCCGGGCCTCACCCGGGCTCGGCCCCAACGCCGGAGCCGCCGGCCGACCCCCCGTGACCCGAGCACCGAACCGGACACTGCCAACTCCGACGTTGCCGGGGGAAGTACCAGTACAGCCATCCGACCAACGCCAACAGGTGGGACCGCGGCGGGCCGGGGGCAGGGGGTCGGAAGCGACCCAGGGCAGGAGCTGTAAAAGCCCCTGAGGGCTCGGGGCGTTGCGGGGAGGCGCCCCCACCGAGCCAGTGGTGGGAACCACCCGCCACTAATAGGGCCCTGGGTCGGGGCCCGGTGGAGAGGGAGGGCCCGGGCCCCCCTACCCCTGCTGCCCGAGACCCCGGCGAGTGGGGGCTGGGATAATGAACTTTGGGACTAGGCCTCTGGGCCTGTGAACTTTGGACTAGGCCGTGAGGCCTTATTTCCCCTATCGCAGGGACAGTGAACTTTGGACTAGGCCGTGAGGCCGTATTTCCCCTATCGCAGGGACAGTGAACTTTAGACTAGGCCGTGAGGCCGTATTTCCCCTATCGCAGGGACAGTGAACTTTAGACTAGGCCGTGAGGCCATATTTCCCCTAAAAGGGGGCATCACGCTTCAGGCCAAGGCCCAAGCTGGTTGGATGATGCCCTGGAGGAGGGTGGCAACCCCCGTTAAGGGGGGGGGGCCCCGACACTTCAATTCTCTCCCAGCTCTCTCGGTGTCCATTACTCTGACGGAACACTTCCAGTAGCATGAGGGATTAAATTGGGCTCAATTGAACAGTTTTATAGCTCCAGTTCCATAGAGTTCTTCTTAACAGGATCCTTTCAGCTCCTCATGATGTCAGAACACAGGCAATAGTGCCTTCACTTTTCAAAAATCCTAATGTAATTCTCTATGGATCTCAACAGACTACAAATGATATTGAACCAATAGCTGATAGGAAGCCAGCTCCAGGCTCTGTGTGTTCACTTCCCAATGCCTTTCACACTCTTTTCAACTTATTTTATACATTCTGCAGCTCTTTCCTGCTCCATTGAGAAATAATGGTCCTACCTTTAAAAGCCTGGCCCTGGGCATGGAAAGAGGAATGGTGTGCCTGGAAAATTCCAGCCTGGGAGAGAGGCTTGGGGTTTGTTTGTTTGTTTGTTTGTTTGTTTGTTTGTTTGTTTGTTTGAGTGTTCATTGCACTGGCTCTGTGCACAGACATGGAACAGCAGCACTTTCTGTTTCCTAGGTGGGGGGATTATTCCTTGTTCCATCTTAATGAAACCCTATTTGAAAGATACCAGTGCCATGGAGCAGGGAGAGAAGAGGATGTGCTCGTTGAAATTTTTTGCTCATTTTGGTAGTGGAATCTTAAAAAGCGGGAATAGGTAGGAAATAATGTTCTCTGCTTCTTGGGCTGCTTTAGTTCCACCTGAAAACATATTTCTGCCTCCACTGGTCTGTTACTTATTATGTGACACTGAGGACACAGTAGCTAGGCCTTCAGTTGTGCCTAGTGAGGTGAAGGAAATGAGCTCTCGCTCATGTGGTTCCACTCTGCATTGCTGGCTGCAGAACCTGATTTTTCAGTATGAATCCTGGTCTGACAATACTAGCTTCAGAGAGGTGGATAGCACTAGAAAAAATGCATGATAGGGGAGATGAATACAGCACACGTGTCAGGAAGTAGAGAGAACTACTTAGAAAAAAAATCAGTTTAAGTCTAAAAGCCAGAAAGGTTTTAGGAACTATAATCACAACAGTACAACTGTTGGGATCTGCAAACCTCTTTCAGATCCAACAGTACAATGTATATATTTCTAATCTCCATTAGAAATATATACATTGAACAATTAAGAGCACACCTACACAATTTCAAAGTGGAAAGATAACCCCTCCCCTCTGCATTTAAACCAGCATAAGAAGATGCACATAGAACACGTGTTGTGGATTTCTTATGCAGCAAGCCCCAATGGTCAGAAAACACAGTGATCCCATGATTTATTAGCATTCAAACAAACTCCGTACAGATTCTCACACTCCCAGTATTATCCTTAATATTCTATGCCAACTCTTGTTCGTATGTGCATAGGATTCTGTCTGCATACAGATAGATCCTTGTGCTAGGCTCTCAAGCCTGTATAGTTGCTCTTAATATATCACCACTCTTTACATGGTTGGCTCCTAATTTTATTAAATAAAACTGATAAGAAAATGGTTAAATAAGGGTAGCATTAAAGAGGAAACAGTAAGATATATATAGGAATTCATGGCTACAAACTGCTTTTTGCATGTCACTTCAGTATATAAATGGAGAATTTTTAAAGATGGCTAATGAAATATTAATATTCTAATTTACTGTTTGTGTTGTTGCAGCACTTAAAGTCTCAGCCAGCAATCAGGACTCTGTTGTACAAGCCACTGTACATGCACATAACAAAAGGTGATTAGTCGGAGTAATATTAACATATCCATCACTTTTTAACTTTTAGGCTGGAGAAATGAGGTTTGAGTTTTCTTTTAAGATCTATGATTTAATCTCAAAGTCCACCCAGAGCCAAATTTCACCTTTGGAGGCGATGCATTGGCGGAGATGCCCCTGGAGGAGATGCATTGGATCCTGAGAATTTGGTCCTAATAGCTAGATTTTTCAAAAGAGCTATGTTCCCACAGCTGCTGCTGTACCTCATGTGCTCTACGCTGCCTAAAACCAAAACTCTGAGTGGTCATTTTTGCCCCCAGTTTTCCTCATAATCCTTTCCAGCTGCTATGCACAGTCTGTCGATGAAGCTTCATACACTAAACAGACACCGCATTCACATTAGCCTTGTTCCAACTAACAACATGCTAGCACTGATGGGCTCACCAATACTGATAGGTGTCCAGGTTACCCTAGAGTCCATTGTTCCCTGATTTTTGTAGGTCGGGATAACAGTATTAAAAATGTCAGTGGCTGCTCTAATGCTCTGACATTTGTGGCCACAGTTAAAACTGGCCTTCCAGTAGGATCAAATTAACATACGCTACACTTAAGTTTCACATGGCAAAAGGCAACCAGGTTTAGCAGGTTTGTATCTGTCCTATCCCAGATGTTCTTATGATTTTCCTCCCTGCTAGCTCAGGATTGGATGGCAGTTCAAGCAGCACTTTGATCAGACAGTGTGGACACGCCCAGTTCCCAAGAGATGAGCTTCTTACTGTACTCAGCTAGACAGGCTCTACTGTCTGGAGAATAAGGAATGAAAGGCACATTTCCCTGGAGACAGTTCAGAGCAATATCAGTAAGTTTCGGAGCCAGACACCATTTTTGCTTATAAAGGTTAAGGTCCCTTTCAGTTGTAAACAGTAATTATAAATAATACAGTTGGATTACAAAAGTATTTTTAAGCAAGGGCTTGCATGGCTGGTGAGCAAATATCTTTTCAAAATGTCTTGCTGCATGACTCAATTCAAGTAAAAACTATGGTAAGAGGTGACTGGTCAGAAAGGACACAGGAGGCCAGCGGCCACATGATCTCCCCTCCCCCAGCTCAGGGAAGGGCTGGGACAACCCCTGTCCACTCCAGGCCCTGCTCTGCCCTTACTTCAGCTTATCCCTGCCTCTTCTCCACTCTTGCTCTGTGCTTCACTGCTGCCGCTGGTGAGTGTGTGTGCCCTAACTGCTAGTCAGCCGGCCCCTCCCACCTATGTGTTTGGGGGCATGTGACCTCCCATGCTCCCTACACCTTGCCCCTGGCTACGGTGTTAAAAGACCCTTAATAAAGAAGCTTGTTCAGTAATAAAGATCTACATTTACAGAGTGGTCCTGGGAGGATAGAAAAAGGGAATTTTGACAAAGGACAACAGACCAAAGCCTAATTCTTAAGAAAGTGACATGGGACCTAGAATGCCCATGCAAGGCAAATGGGCCAGATCCTCAGGCTGAGTAAGGGTATGTGTACACTACAGAGTTAATTTGAAATAACAGACGTATTTTGAATTAACTTCAATAGCTGTCTACACATACAAACCGCTATTTCGGAAATAAATTCGAAATAGTGGAGCCCTTATTTCGAATTAGGTAAACCTCATTCTACGAGGAATAACACCTAATTCGAAATAGCTAATTCGAAATAAGTGCTGTGTAGACACTTATTTCAAATTAGGGGGCCTCCAGCCCTTCCCAGTTCCCCCTGGTGGCCACTCTGGGCCAAACCAGGAAAACTTGTCTGCTCCCCCCACTAGCCCCGGAGCCCTTAAAGGGGCAGACTCTGGCCACAGTGCCTGTGCCAGTTGCCAGCCTGCCAGCACACAGCCAGCAGACCGTGCACCTGGCACAGCATGAGCCAGCCACCCGCTGCCACCCAGCCCTCCACCGCTCCCCAGGACCAGGCTGGCAGCTCCCTAGAGTCTGCCAGGGGCCACAAAAGGCGGGCGCCTTCCTGGTCAAGTGCAGAGATCGTGGGCCTCATTGAGATTTGGGGGGAGGTCTCCAATGCCCACGATCTCTGCACTAGGCATAGGAATGCGGCCATCTACAGTTGCATGGCTGCCAGCCTGGCCACCAGAGGCCACATGTGCAGTCAGGAGGAGGTGCGGAGCAAAATAAAAGAACTGCGGCAGGCCTATGCCGGGGCCTCCCAACCAGGGGCTGAGCCGGAGGCCTGCCCCTACTATGAGGCCATGGACCGCATCTTGGGGGGTCAGATGGTCCGTGCCCCCCTGGTCATCATTGACCCCGGGGCAGAGGGCCCTGCCCCTGACACAGGGGAAGGGGAAGAGGAGGAGGAGGACAACGGCAGCCAGGAGCCTGCAGGGAGCCTGCCCTGCACCCAGGAACCCCGAGCCAAACTGGAGAGCCCGTCAGCAGCCTCATCCGAGGCCGGGGAGACCTCCACATGTGAGTGACATCACGGTCCCCTTATGCGGGCGGGGGAGGGGAGCCCAGGGACCTTACCCCGGAGAGAGACACTGCACACTGCCCTCCCTCCAGACGCCCCCTCTACACAGAGGCAGGGCACATCTCCTCTGCCCCCCCAACCACCACACTGTAGGCAGCACAGGGGCTGGGGTGCGGTCCTGGGCCAGCTCACATTCCCGGGGATAGCAGGACGTGATGGTGCAGAGGGGGGCTGGGTTTCACCCACTGTGTCCCCAAGGAGAACTGACCACTTCCCTTGTTTCACCACAGCCGCAGCACCTGCGAGTGCAGGACGCACCACCCTGCCTGGACCCTCCACCCGAACCCAAGCCAGCAGGCGCACCCGCAACCTGGAGAAGTTCCAGAGGCAGCAGCTGCAGTTGCAGGGAAGGCAGGTCCACAACCAGGAGCAGTGGGTGCAAGAGGACCTGCAGCTGCGGCGGGAGAACTTGAGGGAGCTCTGGGAGCAGGGTCATACCCTCCGTGACCACCTGCAGGCCCTGGCGGACCAATTGCTGCCTCCTGCTGCTCCAGCCCCTGCGGCCGCCCCAGCTATCGCTCCTCCTCCCACCCCTGCTCCCCCTCCCACTTCTTCCGCACCCCCTGTCCCTCCTGCCCCACCCTCCACACCCACTCCCCGACGCCCCGCACCCACAGTGCTGCGAGACGGGAGAGCCAGCAAGACCTGCAACCCTGAGCTTCCCTTCCCCCTTCCTCCCCTTGCCTCCACCTTCCAGCTCCCTCCTCCCAGGTTTCCGCCCTACCCCCAGTTATGTGAAATAAAGACTTTTTTTGTGGCAACACAGGTGTTTTTATTGTAGATCAGGAAGGGGGGTTAGGGAGGGGAAAGGGGAAGGAGGTGGGGGAGGAATGTAAGGCCCCAGGCCCCAGTGGGGTACGCCAGGGGGACTTCAGTCCTCGTCCGCCTGGAAGCTCTCCCCCAGGGCTTCCCGGATCCGGACAGCCCCCCGAAGGGCCTCCCGGCTGGCAGCCATGCGGGGCTGTGCGTACTGGCCAGCCAGGCGGTCAGCCTCTGCCATCCAGGCTGGCAGGAAAGCCTCCCCCTTCCTCTCACACAAATTGTGAAGCACACAGCACGCTGCCACCACATGCGGAATATTGTGCTGGGAGAGGTCGAGGCAGGTGAGGAGGCATCTAAACCATGCTTTCAGTCGGTCGAAGGCCCCCTCGACCGCAATGCGGGCCCTGCTGAGACTGGCATTGAAGGCCTGCTGGGAGAGGCTGAGGTGTCCCGTGTTGGGATTCATGCCCCAGGGCTGTAGGGGGTAGGCTGCATTCCCCCACCAGGCACACTGGCATGTCCACGTCCCCCACCCTGATGTGGTGGTCGGGGAAGAAAGTCCCTGCATGCAGCCTCTGGCACACGGAGGAGTTGTGGTACACCCACCCGTTGTGTGCCTTGCCGGACCAGCCCACATTGATGTCCATGAACTGGCCCCAGTGGTCAGACACGGCCTGGAGGATCACAGAGAAGTACACCTTGCTGTTAATGTAGAGGGAGGCCTGGTGGTCCGGGGCACGGATGGGGATGTGCATCCCGTCGATTGCCCCCCACAGTTGGGGAAGCTGAGGGTGCTGAACTCCTGGATGATCGCGTCCAGGTCAGTGAGGCAGACAACTCTGCGGAGCAGCACCCTGTTGATGGCCTTGACCACCTGCAGAGAGACACACAAAACCGAGGGTCACTGGGGCGCCCGGGTGGCTGGGAGTGTTCTTTCCCCGCCACTGCCCCGTACCCCACTCCCAGGAGCAACCCCTGCTGCAATCCTGGACACCGCGGGCGGTCTGTAGCGCGGTTGGGACGGACCGACCCCTCCCGGGGAGGGCACTTACACCACCTCCCCCCTGTTTTCCCTGGGGCAGCCCACGTCCTCCTTGCAGCCCCCCATCCTGGCCCAGTGGCCGGTGAGTGCCATACTTGCATGAGCACCGCTCCAACGGTGGATCTCCCCATGCCGAACTGGTTCCCGACGGATCGGTAGCTATCCGGCGTGGAGAGCTTCCAGAGGGCGATGGCCACCTGCTTGTGGAGGGGAATGGTGGGCCTCATGAGTGTGTCCCGTTGCTGCAGAGCAGGGGCGAGCCACTCGCAGAGCTCCAGGAAGGTGTCCTTCTTCATCCTGAAGTTCTGCGTCCACTGTTGGTCTCCCCAGCGCTCCAGGACGATGCGGTCCCACCAGTCGCTGCTGGTGTCCAGACGCCAGATGTGGCGGGGCACGCTGGCGTCCGAACGCTGCTCCTCCAGGGCCCCCGGGGGGGGCAAGGGGAGGGCCAGGGGGCTGGCCTGCAGCAGAAGGTGCCAGGCAGCGTCCAGCAATTGCTGCCAGGCTTGCAGCAAGTCGTTTAACATGAGCACCAGAGTGCCCAGGGGCAGCTCAGGCTCCATGGTGCCAAGTGCTGCGGTGTCCCAAAGGAGAGCGACCAAAGCAGGCAGAGAGGAAAACGCTTTGCTGTCCCCTCGGTGAGGTAGGCAAGCAAGCGGGAAAGCTGAGAACCGGCTGTCCAGGGGGGTCCCTTTAAGCACGAGCCTCAGATAGCCTCAGACAGCAGCCACACAAAGCAACTACTGACCTGATGCCCTGCTGGAACCGGTTTCAGCTGCCCTTAAATGCGATCCAGCATCCAATCAGTGTGGACGTGCTATTTTGAAATAGCAAAATGCTATTTCGAATTAGTTTTTGGGTCTAGATGCGTTATTTCTAATTAGCTTATTTCGAATTAACTAATTTGAAATAAGTTAATTCGAAATAGCGCTGTAGTGTAGACATACCCTAAGTCAATGAAGCTCTATTAAAGTCAATGCAACCAATGTAGATTCATACCAGTTATGTATTTGGCACAGTGTCTTTCTTGAACTTTCTCTGCTTTTATTACAACTTTACAGAAATCAATAATTGTATCTACCTAATAGCCTACAGTTATGGTCCCAGTTTATTACAGATGATTTACATGCATACTGCTTAATTTTGTCTGGAATATTTTATGTGGTGAGTAGGGCCGGTTTAAAAATGATAATCTGTCTAACAGGCCTGGGCCTGCTTTGGGCTGCAGCCCCTAAAGCCCTGTGTTCCTGGCCAGCCCTTCCTGGAGGAGACGCAGAGGAAGGTGACTTGGCACGCTGCTATTTCTCCTCCTCTTCCCCCTACGGAGCCATGTCACTGCAAATGCCAGGAAGCTTGGTCCCTGTGCTACTCTCACCTCAGAGCTCCACTCCTGTTGCTCTCATTGGCTAAGAATCATGGCCAACGGGAGCTGTGTCGGGGGCAGTGCCTCCAAGTGAGTTCAGGGCAGCACAGGGTCCATGGAACCACCAGTCCCTCCTCCCACTAAATAAGAGCTGCCTTAGGTAAGTGCCCAGCACCCCAATCCTCTGCCCTCACCCTAAAGCCCCTCCTCCACCCTGAGGCCCTAACTCCCTCCCAGACCCTGCACCATGGATCTGAGCCTGTTCCAGCAACCTAGTTCCCTCCTAGACTCCACATTGGAACCCTGAGCCCCGTCTGCACCCTTACGCTCACCCAGACCCTGCATCCCAAACTCTTGCTCTGATCCCACACTCCAAATCCCTTGGTCTCAGCCTGGAGCCCCCTCATGCCTTCAAATGCCTCATCCCTGGCCCCACCCCAGAGCCTGCACCTCTAGTCAGAACCCTCAGCCTCTGCTGCCTCAATCTGCAGCCCCCTCCTGCACACTGAAGCTCCTTGGTTTTAGCCGCACCCCAGAGCCTAGAGGGCCCCACAATATCTAATAGCCCTGGTCCTGGAGAAGAGATAATCCTTTTGGTGAGTTCTTTTGCATGTTTATATATGTATTAATGGTCTTCCTCCACCAACAGAATATAACTATTATTGGCTTTTAGAAGGTTCCGAGAAAGGCCTTTTTATGTTCAGATATTCAGTCTAGTATCTTGCACTCCTGGCAGGTAGCTAAAACAAGATAGCAAGGATATGTCCACACTGCTGCAGTAAGTGGACGTCAGCCCATGCAGACATAGACTCTAGTTAGCAGACTAGACATAGACTCTGCTCTAGTTAGCATGCGAAAAACATCAACATGAACTTTGCAGCATGGGTGGTGACACACCAGCTAGCCACAAATATGGACGCAGGGGGTTGGACAGGTTTGTATTCAGGAGGCTAGCCCATGCCACTGCCTGTGCCACAACACCTACCATGTTCTTTATAGCATGTAGCTTGAGCACAGCCAGCGTATGACTGTTTACCATGGCATGATTCCAGTTGCAATGTAGATGTACCCGATCAGACCAGATGGATTGGACCAAGCCAAGCAGGCCTGTGATAGTAATGTTTCCTGAACGCAGGATTAAGATCAAATTGAACATCAATAGGAGTTAAAAATCTGTTCTCAAAGCAGTTTCTCTGCATTTACCCCTGGATGATTCTATAGACTTTGGTATAATTTGGCCAAAATAATACAGACTATCAACTGCATGTGCAAAGTTAGCGTAACTTATACCTGTTAGGTGTTCTCTTGGCATCAGTGTCAAACTCTGTAAAAGTAGGTGCAACCTCCATTAGAGTAAATGGTATTTAAACCTGTTTAAGTAAATTTGATTGCAGTAACGTTGGGGATGATTCAAGTAGTGCATCAGATAATGGAGAGCTAGTGTTTCTCATTAAATATTCTTTTATATTGGAAAGTTGTGGGCAACTTAAATATAGGGATTGCTACTAGCTTTGGATTTGTGTGTTGAAGGATAGAGGCCCAGGATCTGGACTGACAGATACCTCAGGGTGTGTCCTGGCCAGACTCCTCGATGGCGGCGGTGGGTGGGGTTGGTGACTGGTTTCCTTTCCCAGGATGGCATCCAGCCGCTCAAAGTAGTGGAACATGTGTAGTGCTGCCCCGGAGTGTCTGTTCTGCTCCCTGGCCTTGTGGTAGGCTCACCTTTTCTGGACCTAGTCCAGGGTCCAGTTCAGGTCAGTGTTCCCTCTAACACAGTGGTCACCAACCCAGTAGATTGGGATCTACCAGAGATCTTGGAGCCTCTGACAGGTGATCCTGACTGGTTTGGCCAGGAAGCTATGAAGCGCTGGCACTTCAGTTGCCTCTCTACCTATTGCCAAGCTGCTCCTGGCCTCTGCCTTGGAGCTGCCCCTTGGGAGCACCCTGCTTACTGTGCAGGATGTGGAAAGGAAAAGGGGGGGGCGCTGATGTCAGGGTGCCCCTCCTCCCCCTACTTTTGTACCCTGTCTCCACACAGAGAGAAGGGGATGGAGGGAGCCAAGCAATGCAAATTTCTGTCACTCTCACACAGTGTGCGTGTCTCTGTCATTCTCACAAACACACACTGTCCTTCCCTCTCATCTCCTGACATAACACATACTTGGGGGGTGGTTGTTACTACTTTTACTGCTTGCAAAGTGGGTTATTTTTGGTTTTTGACTGGTCTGTGCATTTCATAACTTTCATTTCTCTCTTATGCTTAAATTTAATTCTTTGAGTAGTGAGTTATAAAATGCCAAACCTATTATGTCTGGAGTAATTATCCCTGTGGTAATTGTGCTCCTGGAGGCAGCTGGCATGTCGCTGCAGTCCCTGAGAAACTCAGTGCACGGGGTCTCCACATGCTGTCCTTGCCTGCAGACACCACTTCTGCAGCTCCCATTGATCAATAATAGAGAACTGTGGCCAGTAGAAGCTGAGGGGCAGCACATGGAGATACTGCTGTTTTCAGGAATGGTGAAGGGCCAGGGCAGGAGTGAGCCTGCCTTAACTCTGCTGCTCCATCCCTGGGGCAGCTATCTGGCCACTCCCCGGGATGGGTGGAGGGGAGGTGGCACTAGAGCCCACCACCTTGTGCTATGCCCTATCTCCTAAGACACTCCAGGATCCAGGCATATGAGCTTTTGTGGGTACAACCCACTTCTTCAGTTTCAAAATAAACGGGATGAGAGAAGGTCTTCGTAAAGTTATGGAAATATCCATTTTACAGATGGAGAAAATGAGGCATTGGGGGGGGGGGAGGTCAATTAACATGCCCAAAGTCACACAATGAGTCAATTGCACAGTGAAAAATACAACCTTGCTTTTCTAATTCCCAGTTTTGTGCCCTATTCACTGATTGCTCTGCCTCCAGGGTGATGCCATCTTCCAGGTCCTGGGGGAGACTACTTTGTACCATTCATACAAAACTATCTGAAAATTGGCCCAAGTGTCCAGCTGGAGATTCTCTTGATCTCTGGCAGTCTCCAGGTAGCATAGACCTAGCATAGCAAATTTTACATCAGTCCTATGAACAATGTCTGGTATACAATGATGTTTGGGCAGTTTCAGGGGAAGAGGGAGTGGCAAGAGCATACACTACTTAGTTGTTCATAGAATCATAGAACACTAAAACTGGAAGGGACCTCGAGAGGTCATCGAGTCCAGTCCGCTGCCCTCATGGCAGGACCCAGTGCTATCTAGAGTGGGAAGGCAGTTTCCAAAGTCATATGAAGACACTCATAGTTTGCTAACCATACCTTAAATTGAATTTCCCCAGGGTGAGAATCATTTGTTCCATTCTCCCCCTTCCATCCCACCCACCTCTTGAAGAATACAACATTCAAGATGGATTCTAGCACCAGGTGGCATGGTCATGTGTCTTGGTAGAACCATCCACTGTATGGGCTTAGAGGAAAAACAAAACCATTTACAGCTCATTGTCTTGAGCGCTGGGCCATTAAGTTCCATACGTACCACTAATGCCTTTCACTAGAAGACCTAAATTAATAAGCAGATTTACACTTTATATTTCTAACTTCACATACAAGAATGATACATGAACACAATCAGAATACACATTCAGTGGATTACAAGCTTTTCAACAATAGGTTACATGCTGCGTTTTGCATAAAGCATATTTGATTTATGCATATTCATATTCAAAACATATTTCCTTAAAAATATAGGGGTGTAAACACACATAGATATTTCTGTTACTTGCTTCTACTTACCCACTACTGCATCCCGTCACTCATTTTGTACATTCAGATCTGTGTAAGCTATACTCATTTTTTCACTTCTCCCATTTTATGGACAATGGCAACATGACCCATTATTTAGTTACAACTTGGTCAACACATCTGTGTGGCTCATTACTCTCTACACCTTCATGCTAATCACATGTATTCAGGTTGGCTTAGGTCCCAAAGAATAATCTATGAGTGATATGGCCACAGATCAACCCTATCCAAAGGAAACACTATACAGAAATCCTTATACCACCATGCAAGTAGTTGCTGACAGTAGTTTTCACTCTCCGTAAGGATTAGATATTGGTATGCAAATATGTTAGTACATTCAAATTTGCATATGGGCTTGCACTTACCTATTTTGCCAGTTCAGCAAAGTGCAAATGCAGAATTCTGTGCATGCTAGTAAGAGTCTACACAAATTTTATGGGCACAGTCCTGGAGGCAGTTTTGAAAACATGTCTGAATAAATATTGCAGACTTGTAAAAATACAATTCATGCATGCCACTCCTCAGAGTGAAAACAATACACGAGGAAACATAAAGCAATGGTCCTTTACAGAGGAAAGAAATTAAGCAGGATAGTTCAGGCACAAAGAAACAGTTGAAAAATGAAAGAGCTTAAACAATTTTGAAAGAATTTGATTAGCAGACTCTGGAGGATTAGATTTTATTACTGTTGCAAAACACTACAAAGCCAGAAGACGGTCATAGGCCTCAGTCTTTGAAATTAGCTCATTTCTATTCATTTTTGCCTGTTCCTGACCTAATTCATGAACTTTTTTTTATTTTGAATTTCAGAAGGCTGTTTATGAATGGGGAAAACTGAGTGAAATAAAATAGGGAGGTAGTAATGAAGACCAGCTAACCTTTTATCAATTCAGCCCCTTCAGGGAGAGCTAGGGGCAGTAGGGAATAAAAGAGGGAAACATGCTTTTGCTCTCTCAGATATATCTGGAACTTAAACCAATTTGAGGTGAAAATTATTTAATTTAGACTTTGACAAAATGGAAGCTACTGATTTAAGAACTTCTAGGATTAGTAATGGAAGTTCATGTGCTAGAAACCTTCTTTGAAATAAACCTGAAACAAGTTAGCTGGCAGGTAGGTTTGCACTGCAAGAGATTCTGACAGCCTGTCAAAGTTCCACTTTTCTCACATTCAATCAACCTCTCCTTTAAAGAGAGCATAAAATATGTCAAAATGACAGCTGCCGAAGAACAGCAACAGCAGCAGCAGTGCAGCCAGCTAGCTAGCTGCGAGGCCTATTACCTTGGGAAAGAAAGCACTGAAAAGTTGTGCAAATGACACATGCTGAATAGGGATATAATTTGCCTGGTCAAGTAGTTGCTCAATGAAAGTCCTCTTAACCCTTCAGAGGCTGTTATTAATTCTTCAGCATTTTCAGATGAGTCTGGCAGACAAGGAGGCTAGCATAACAAGAAGGGATAAAGTATTGAGCACCTTGCACTTTATCTGTAATGATTTCCCACAATTAATTTGCCACAACATTGACTGCAATTAATTTGAAAGCAAACCTGCAGAGACAATGCTGTAATTACATGGGATTTTAAACTAGTTAGTTGGGTCAATATACCCAGGATGATTTTAGGAAGAAGGAAAAAATTAATAAAATTGTTTATTTGTCTGGTATCTCAGTGCTCCTGTTTCTGTCTCTGCCCTTTAAAAATCCGCATCAGCTAAAACTGTGTATGGGGGGTTGAGTTCTGGGTCCAAAGAATGGGACTATAATTAAAGGAAGCCCATATTAGCTCTCTCTCCTTTCCTCATGGAAGGGTTATCTGATCCCAGGTTTCTTAGTGGTGTTTATTAGTGCTATTTTATGGGACTAAGACACGATGCTTCTCTAGCTCTAGGGGCTGAATTTCAAAAGCCTGCATCGGACAATGGAGGGCTAGTGCGTCTCACAAAATAATCTTTTATATTGGAAAGTTGTAAGCAACCTAAATATAGGGGTTGCTACCAGCTTTGGATGTGTGTGTTTCTGCTGGAGAATAGAGGCCCAAGATCTAGACTAACAGGTACCTGAGGATATGATCCCTGGGAAGATTGGTCCTTGTGACTCTTAGCCCCTGATATTTTGAATTTATTGAGACAGCATCCAAAAGGTATTAGACTTGGGTTCTGACTTGAGCAGTTCTAGAGAAGCTAGTCACAAAATCATGCAGAATGTATATGAAAAAGGAGCAAGATGGAAATTATACAATGACCATATTTTCTGAACCAAAAATAGGGACACCTTGGCCACGCCCCCTGAAACCATTAGCCATGCTCCTGGCCCCTTAGGTCCCACCCATCTGCCACAGGAGGTCCCACCCGTGGGATAGTATTTCCGGGGTCAAGATGAACACATGACCGGAAATAAAGGGTGTCATGTGATCCCTCTAAGAACTCCTCCCATCATCCTCTACCTATAGGGATGGATTTGGGCCCCATAGAAGCATGTCCCATGCAACTATACTGCAATTGTATTAACCCAGGGTACAGACCTAATGTCCCATGACAGTGCAGTGCTATGGGACTAACCTCAATTCAAAATGAGATCCAGGATCTAAGACCTATTACTTTGCTGTGTAGATGCAGCCCCATTTGACTCAGAGCCTGGGAATTATCCAGAACTATCCCACAATTTCATGGGACAACTTCCATAGTCCTCTTAATGGATGTTGCCTACTGGTTCCAATTAACTGTTAATCAGAGGAAGGGGGATCCTCCAGGCTCACAGAGAGCCTGCTGCAGAGAGGGGTAGTGCTCATCCAGATCAGCCCCTGTCTCTGGGGAACTTGGGGGCCCCATAGGCATGGACTGTGCCAGTGTTCAGAGCACCCTCTCTCCCTGGGAAGTCCAGCTTGCTATGGACAAAGGCTGCTCTGGAAGGGGCTGGTAGCCAGTGGCAGCCCCAGTGTGACCTAACGTTAACCGGTTAACTGATGAATGGGAATTTACATCCCTAATGAGATGGACTGCGACTGCATTTTTTGAAGTTACTGCAAAATTATCAAGTGTCCTCCATTTCCACAAGCCAGAATGACAATACTGAACCATGACAATTACAGGGTGGAGAAGACCATATCACTAATCCTCACCACCACTGCTTGAAAGGTACATTGACAATGGAGATCAAGGGGGCTGGGCTATTTTATATGTAAAGCTACTGAGAAATGTATATGTCAATACCATAAGAACATAAGAACGGCCGTACCGGGTCAGACCAAAGGTCCATCTAGCCCAGTATCCTGTCTGCCGACAGTGGCCAGCACCAGGTGCCCCAGAGGTGGACCGAAGACAATGATCAAGCGATTTGTCTCCTGCCATCCTCTCAGCCTCTGTCAAACAGAGGCCAAGGACACCATTTTATCCCCTGGCTAATAGCCTTTTATGGACCTAACCTCCATGAAATTATCTAGCTTCTCTTTAAACTCTGTTATATTCCTAGCCTTCACAGCCTCCTCTGGCAAGGAGTTCCACATGCTGACTACACGCTGTGTGAAGAAGAACTTTCTTTTATTAGTTTTAAACCTGCTACCCATTAATTTCATTTGGTGTCCTCTAGTTCTTCTATTTAGGAACTAATAAATAACTTTTCTTTATCGGCCCTCTCCACACCACTCATGATTTTATACACCTCTATCATATCCCCCCTCAGTCTCCTCTTTTCTAAACTGAAAAGTCCTAGTCGCTTTAACCTCTCCTCATATGGGACCCGTTCCAAACCCCTAATCATTTTAGTTGCCCTTTTCTGAACCCTTTCCAAGGCCAAAATATCTTTTTTGAGGTGAGGAGACCACATCTGTACACAGTATTCAAGATGTGGGCGTACCATAGTTTTATACAGTATTTTCCATGATGGCAATACCTATATTATGTAAATAATACCTAATAATAATTGCCAAATGAGACCACTTCCCAACCTGCTTACAAAGCAGCTGATTCAATTTAATTTTAAGCTAGGATTGGGCCCAAAGCAATCTGTTGATATTACCCGAGAAGATCCAGGTAATATTTAGTCATCTTTCAAAAATATAAGGGACCAATCAGTGAAAGCACCACTTCCTGGTAGAGGTGATCTTTGAAGAAATTTGGAGAAACTTTGAATTTACTTCTGACAGCAGCGCTTTCTCTCACTGGATGTGGGGGCTTTGGTATAGGTTTCACTTCGTGTCAGAATAACTCAGAAATGTGTTGTCCCCACTAACTCTCTTCAAGTCTAGGCAATGTGCAGCCCAAAGACAGAACAAATTCCTTTGAAGCTGGAAGTCAAAACATCTCACCTCTTCACAGAGCTCACAAAGGGCTTGTTCACCATGATGACACGACCCTCTCTGGAGAGAGACGATACATCCTGCCTCTCTATGGATGCACAAAGGCTGCGTCTAGACTGGTATGATTTTGCGCAAATACTTTTAAAGGAAAAGTTTTTCCGTTAAAAGTATTTGCGCAAGAGAGTGTCTACACTGGCACGGATGCTTTTGCACAAAGCACATCTTTGCGCAAAGCATCCGTGCCAGTGTAGATGCTTGCGCAAGAAAGCCCGATGGCCATTTTAGCCATCGGGCTTTCTTGCGCAAGAAATTAACGTGGCTGTCTACACTGGCCCTCTTGTGCAAGAATACTTGTGGGAGCATCAGAGTATTTGCGCAAGAAGCACTGATTTTGTACAGTACAAGATCAGTGTGCTTGCGCAAATACTCGCGGCCAGTGTAGACAGGCGGTAAGATTTTGCGCAAAAGTGGCCGCTTTTGCGCAAAATCTTGCCAGTCTAGATGCAGCCTAAGTGTTTTCACGTGGCATCTTAACACATTGTTTAAATCATCCACTGCTTAGATGAGGAAAACTCACAAAAAGTCTGTGCATCTTCCACACCTGAGTGAGTGATTTCACCTGAGTGAGTAATTTCACCCAATCTCTCTGTGGGCTCTTCTGGAGCAACAGGGAGTCTGGGGAGGTCTCTTCGGGGGAGAGGCCAGGGGTACCTCTATTTCAGTGATTCTCAACCTTGTTGAGCCACGGGGTCCAAAGGCCAATGCAAACTTTTCTATGGACCACCAGTTGCTACTGGAAACTCACGGTTAATTACATCATTACACCTGAGCCATTTATCTAGTGCTGCAGCTAGGGAGAATGATTTAATTTAAATTATTAAACAGATCGAGCATTTTAACTCTCTCATGTTAATCAAACTTCATTTTAAATAAAATAAAATATTAATTTATGTCCAACAAAAAAGGGTTTCAATGTTTTATTTGATAGCTGCGTTAGTCTGTACAGGATAAACTTTAAAAACAAATAGTCTGGTAGCACTTTAAAGACTAACAAAACATGTAGACGGTATCATGAGTTTTCGTGGGCACAGCCCACAGCTCCAGTCATCTGAAGAAGTGGGCTGTACCCATGAAAACTCATGATACCATCTACATGTTTTGTTAGTCTTTAAAGTGCTACCAGACTATTTGTTGCTTTTTACGTTTAGATTATTTATGGCAGGTGTGGGGAACATTTTTTGGGTCAGGGGCCATTGATCCACAGAAAAGTCAGTTGGAGACCACAGAAGTGATAAGCAAAAGAACTCCCAAAACCCCCAACCCTCACTAAGGTGGCCCCCAACTAAGACACCTCATTCCTCTGGTGTTCCAACCCCAACTTTTCTGGTAGATTGTATGGAGCCCCTTAGGATCTGGGGTGGGGACAAAAATGAGGGGTTTAGTATGTGTGACAGGGCTGCCAGAGAATAGGATATGGATGGGGTGCAGGATTTGGGAGGGAGGTGGGGGCGGCAGAAGAGGCAGAGATTGCAAGGTGTGGGTGGCAGGCAGGGTGCAGAAACAGGCTGCGAATAAGGGTGTCTGGCTAGGGCAGTGGTCACCAACCAGTAGATCGGGATCTACCAGTAGATCTTGGAGACTCTGACAGGTGAACCTGACTGGTTTGGCCAGGAAGCTCTCAAGTGCTATCACTTCAGTTGCCCCTCCACCCACTGTCATGCTGTTCCTGTCCTCTTGCCTTGGTGCTGCCCCTTGGAAGCCTCCTGCTTGCTGTGAAGGGTGTGGGTGGGAGAAGGAGGGGTGCTGATGTCAGGGTGTCGCTCCTCCCCCTAATCCTGTACCCCATTTCCACATAGAGAGAAAGGAATGGAGGGAGCTCAACAATGCAAATCTCTGTCATTCTCACAAACACACACTCCTTCCCTCTCATCTCCTGACCCAACATGTACCTGGGGGGTTGTTACTACTTTTACTGCTTGCAAAGTGGGTTATTTTTAGTTTTTGACTGGTCTGTGCATTTCATAACTTTCATTTCTCTCTTATGCCTAACTTTAATTCTTTGAGTACTAAAATGCCTAACCTGTCATGTCTGGAGTAATTATCCCTATGGTTAGTTGTGCTCCTGGAGGTGGCTGACATGTCCCTGCAGCCCCCTGAGAAGGTCAGAGCAGGGGGTCTCCACATGTTGTCCTTGCCAGCAGACACTACTCCTGCAGCTCCCATTGATCAATAATGGAGAACTATGGCCAATGGAAGCTGTGGGGTCAGTCAGTGCCTGTGGATGAGGGGCAGCACATGGAGCCATTGCTGTATAAGCCAGCTGCTTTTGGGGTGAGGTGGGGCTGATTTGGCTCTGCTACTCCATCCCTGCAGCAGCTCCCAGGGTGGGTGGTATTTGAACCCACCACTACTGTGCTCCCCAGGCAACTGCCCTAGCCCTTAGTCCACTTCAGAGCCAAGCCCACCTCACCTCCCTACCTTCAGAGGATCCCTTATCCTGTGTCTGGTCACTCCCAGGGTGGCTGGAAGGGGTGGCTTGTAGGTAGGGCGGTGGAGTGGGATCTCTAGTGAACTTGGGGATGAGCATTAGGCTCTGGAGCACAGGGTGGTGGGCTTGATCTGGCCCCCCTCCACCCACTCAGGCAATAGCCGAGGGATGGACCTGGCTCCTGTATTAGGAAGGCAGGATAAGGGACCTGCTGAAGGTGGTGGGTTGGGTTCTGGAGTGGTTTAGGGGCTAGGACATTTGCCTGGGGGAACACATGGTGGGAGGTTCTAAGCCCCCTTCCCCCCACCAGGCAGCCCAAACCTCCCCCACCCACCCAGGGAGCAACTGGACAAGGGACCCAGTGGGGTAGGCTCTTGAGTGGACCAGGAGATACAGCAGCTACCCACGGAGGACAGGGCTGTGGGTTGGAGTCTCCAGCCATGAACCCAAGTCCTACCCACCGTGGGAGCAACCAGACAGCCAACACAGAGGTTACAGAACCCACTAAAGTTAGGGGAGGTGGCTTGGGCTCAGCTCTGGAGTGTCCTAGGGGATAGCACATTCATTGGAGAGCACAGGATAGTGTGGATTCTAAGTCCTGGGAGCAGCTGAAAAGCCAACACAGACTGCCCCAGGGATGGACCAGGCTCCTACCTTAAGAAGGCAGGATAAGGGACTCCCCAAAGGTAGGGGTGTAGACCCTGCAGTAGCCTAGGGCAGTGCCCCCCAACCTCCAGGGGCACCCAACACAACTGAAATTTGGAGAAAACTGATTTTTTGTTTTAAGTTTTACAGCATTTGTATTATTTTTTGTACATTTCACACCCAAATATTTCATCACCCACTCAGTTACAATTGAGTTGTTTAAACAAATATGTTCCAATGGTAAAAACAAATGTGCGTGTGTGAAAACTGTAGGTACTGGGGGGTACTTATAATTTTTTTTTGAAAAGGGTATTTTATAAAAAAAGGTTGAGAAACACTGGCCTATGGGATAGGGCATTTGCACCCCTACTCCAGCCTGGTGAAAGTGAATGAGATTTGGGGAGGAAGGGCAACAGAGTGAGCAGGGTGAGCCCTTCGAGAAGGGGGGTGGGGAGAAGGGGCAGGGCCCCAGAGAAGGGGGGAAGGAAGCCAGGCAAGGGTTGGAGGTAGATCTTACATTGCACTTAAATTGAGAAAGTGATCTTGTGGTTAACAAGGTTAGAGACCCTTGGGCTAGGGGGAGGGCGCAAGAGCAAGGGAGGGTGGAGTGTATGGCGAAGAAGGAGGGTGAAGGAGGAACTGTGGATGCAGGAGCAGACTTGGGCTAGGTCTACCCTGTGAGGTTTTTTTTTTCTGAAAAAGCTACGCAAATTGCGCTTCATAGTTTGCGTAGCTTTTTCTGATTGCTTTTCCGGAAGAGGCTTTTCCACCATTTGGCCCCGTCTAGAAACTAGGAATACAGGGCTCCCCGAAAGAGCACGTTTGCTCTTCCACTTTTTTTCGTGTCAGAGCAAACACATTCTCTGGATGCAGCAGAGTTTTTCCAGGCTACCTCCAGTATCCAGAAACCCCCCCCCCGCAGTGTAGGCATATCCTGGAGGTAGGGTGTCTGGCCAAGGGGGAGTGTGCCGGAGGGACTCAGGGGTAAACACTTCTGCCCTGCTTTCTGGCCTCCACTGTGCCGTCCTCCAGCTGCTCTCCGGACCCCCCCTGCCAGCCGGGCTATGGGGGGCACCACTCTTCTCCCCTGCCCAGCCGGGCCATGGGGGGGGGGCGCTTTTCACCCACCCCACCCACCCAGCCACAGGGGGGGCACGCTTCACTGCACGGCTCCCCCCTCCACCAATCCAGCCATTTACTTGGCTTCCTTGCGCTCCACAGAGGCACCGCCTCCCTACTCTTCCATTGGCTGGATCCCCAGCCGCAGGGAAGTCCCGGAAGCGTCCCTGACTCCTCCCCCAGGGAGCAGAGAGGGAGAAGGAGGAGAAGCAGCGAGGGACCTTTTTCCAGGACAAATCTGGGGGTTTTCAGGACACTCCAACAAAACATTAAAAATCAGGACAGTCCCGGATTTTTGGGGCCATATGGTCACCATAGGTAATTAGAATGAAAGGATTACTTGCCACTGGGCTGGAAACAACTGCTCCTAGCTTTTCAATATGCTGGTGTGACACCCACCTTCAAGAATTTGTTGTAAATTGACTTTGGAGCCTAAAGCTAGGCTCTAGAGAGCAGCTGTGCTACTTGCTGAACACTGGCCCTCCCTGAGCTTTGGGCCAGTAACATTTTCACTCGCTTGCTTCTTTGCTTTTAACCAGAGGCGAAAGTAAGGGGGTGCACCCCCCCCTCCCCTCCCGTGGGCAGCTCCTGCAAGAGCTGCCTGAGCAGTGGCAAAAGACTGGAGGGGGGAGAAGGGGCCGCAGGAATATTTAAAGAATCAGCAGGGACTGATTTAAAGAGCTGTAAATGGGCTATTTAAAGAGCAATTAAGAAGCTATTTACAGGGAGTCTCTCACAGTTTCCCAGCAGCAGTGCCCCCACACAGACAGCCCACAGCTCCATTGTAGGCAAGTAAGGTTACCTGGCCCCAGCCTACTATGCCCAATGGTGTCCCCGCCCCCCCTCCGCCACCCCTGATTGAGGGAGGATGTGAGGCTGACAAGTGCACCTGATCCAATTTTTCCCATCTGGCCTCCATGTTTCTCTTCCCTAACCTATGCCCAGAACTGTTTGCCATTTCCTTATCTCTCATTCCTATTTATCCCCCTCACGGCAGCCCCAGTCCCACCCCACATATTCCTCTACTCCCTAACTTCCCTTCCCCTCCCAGAAAGAGTTTGAATGTGAAATTTCTTTTTAAAAAATATTTTAGGGCTTTCTGAATATTCTGCTGTATTCATATTACATTTCCCCAAAATGCAAAACCCCATTAAGCAGAGGTGGAGTGTAAGAACATGCCTTTTTATTTCAAATTTCTACTCACAGTGGGGCTTGAATTCATAGGCTATGTCTAGACTACAGAGAAGATCGAAGCTGCCACTGTCGATTTTCCAGGGTTCGTACTAGTGAAGACACATGAATGGGAACTGAGAGGGGCACTCTGGTCGATGCCGGTAGTCCTGCTTCCATGAGGAATAAGGGAAGTTGAAGGCAGCACAAGCTGCCCCAGGGAGGGAGGTGGCTCCTGCATTAGGAAAGCAGGATAAGGGACCCTCTGAAGGTAGGGAGGTGGGGTGGGTTCTGGAGTGGCCTAAGTGATAGGGCATTTCCCTGGGGCATGCAGTATTCAGGGCTCAAGGTCCTCTTCCCCCAACTCCACCCACCCTGGGAGCAGCTGGACAGCCACCACTGGTTGCCCCAAGGATGGAGCTGGTGCCCGCATTTGGAAAGCAGGATAAGGGACCCTCTGAAGGTGGGGTGGGGTCTGGAGTGGCTTAGGGGCTAGGGCTGTCATCTAGAGAACACAGAGTGGGGGGGTTCAAGTCCTGCTCACCCTAGGAGAGGCAGGACAGCCAACACAGGATAAGGGACCCTCTGAAGGAAGGGAGGGAGGTGAGGTAGGTTCTGGAGTGGCCCCTTCAGCATCAAGGATACAGCATCAAGGTCTGGAGTCCTCTCCGACCCTCACTCCACCCAGCCAGCTAGCACCAGTTGTGCCAGGAATGGAGCTGGGCTCCTATGTTAGGAAGGCAGGATAAGGAACACCCAGAAGGGAAGGAGGCTGGGTAGGTTCTGGAGGGGCACAGGGCATTTGCCTGGGAATCACAGGATGGCAGGTTCAAATCCTGCCCAAGCAGCAGGATAGCCCACACAGGCTAAGGGACTTGATGGAGATGGGGTGGTTTAGGGGATAGGGCAGGGTGCTGGTGTTCAAGTGCCATCCACCCTGGGAAGCAGCCAGCCAACACAGGTGGCTGTAGGAATGGAGCTGGCTCCAGCATTTAGGAAGGCAGGATATAAGGGATGCCCTGAAGGCATAGGGAGGTAGAGTGGACTAGGGTGGTGCGTTCAAGTGCAACCTACCCTTCTGCCCACCCTGGGAGTGGTCAGACAGCCACCCCAGGCATGGAGCAGTGGAGTTCAGGCTTACTGCTGGCCCTTACCACTCCTGAAAGCAGCTGGCATGTACAGCAGTGACACCATGTGCTACCCCTCTGCCCCCTCATCTACTGCCACCAACCCTACAGCTTCTACTGTAGTTCTCCATTATTGATCAATGGGAATTACAGGAGTGGTGTCCCCAGGCAAGGACAGCATGTGGAGAACCCCTGCTCTGACATTCTCAGGGGCTGCAGGGATATGCCAGCCATCTAGAGGAGCACAATTGCCATAGGGATAATTACTCCAGACATGACAGGTTGGGCATCTTATAACTCACTACTGAAAGAATTAAATGTAAGTGTAAGAGAGAAATGAAACTTATGAAATGCACAGACAAGTCAAAACAAAAATAACCCACTTTGCAAGCAGTAAAAGTAGTAACAACCACTCCCTATGTATATGTTGCATCAGGAGATGAGAGGGAAGGACAGTGTGTGTTTGTGAGAATGACAGAGACACACACACTGGCTGCGTCTAGACTGGCAAGTTTTTCCGCAAAAGCAGGCGCTTTTGCGGAAAAACTTGCCAGCTGTCTACACTGGCTGCTTGAATTTGCGCAAGAACACTGACGAACTGATGTAAGATTGTCAGTGTTCTTGCACAAATACTATGCTGCTCCCGTTCGGGAAAAAGCCCTCTTGCGCAAATGTATTTGCGCAAGAGGGCCAGTGTAGACAGCTCAGGACTGTTTTGTGCAAAAAGCCCGATGGCGAAAATGGCGATGGGGGCTTTCTTATAAAATCGCGTCTAGATTAGCACGGACGCTTTTCCGCAAAAAGTGCTTTTGCGCAAAAGCTGCCTGTGCCAATCTAGACGCTCTTTTCCGCAAATGCTTTTAACGGAAAAACTTTTCAGTTAAAAGCATTTGCGGAAAATCATGCCAGTCTAGACGTAGCCACTGTGTTCAGGTTTCAGTTTTTACTTCTTGTCATGTGGAATAGATTCACTTCTGGTCTGATGTGATGTAACACTGTTCGGCCTTTGCTCATAGATGGTAAAGGTGGGTACTCTTGCTGAAGTTTTATATTGAATGTATAAACGGGTTGGGACAACCATTCCCACCCTTGACTAGATTAGTCTGTCTTGTCAGGTGCACAATTTACAGTAGAAAGTAATGTAAAAAAATGCCTCCTAAGAATACACACACACACACACACACACACACACACACACACACACACACACACACACACACACACGAAGGAGGAGGTTGCAGTAGGATAGTACGTGTAAGAAATTTAAGTTGCTTTCACTTCTGCTTTTAAGATGATAAATTGAGGATTACAGTGTGTGTAGTATGGTGAGTCAGGCTAAACATGGATTGGCTCATGCAATCAAAACTCTGTACTTTATATACACTGCTTAGGACCTGCCTTAGTGGGGGAAGTTCCACTGGGTCAACCACTAGATAAGGCCCTGGAATCTGAGCTTCCAGCAAAGCCTTTCCAAAGCAGGAGCAGTCTTTTTCCCAGCTTTGAACCAAGTCTCCCGCACCCCACTTCACAACAGCCATTTCCTCATCCATACTCCTCAGAAACACTCTACTATATGCCCTAGTGAACAAATCTGCGTCCACACTACAAGTGCATTTTTGTGCAAGAAAAAGTACAGTAGATTGTCAGAAAACAGGGCTTTTTGTGCAAGAGTTATTCCTCTTTCTATGAGGAATAAGCCTTTTTGCACAAGAGCTCTTGCACAAAAAGGCGTGTGTGGACAGACAACAGAGGTTTCTTGTGCAAGAAACCCCTATCGGAAAAAGCACAGGTGCTCTGATGGCCATTTTATTAATGGCCATCAGAGCTTTCTTGCTCAAGAGCGTCCATGGCAGTGTGAACACTCTCTTGCGCAAAAGCAAATGGCAGTGTGGACACAATCTTGCACAATAACTTTTTGCAAAAGATCTCTTCCGCAAAGTTCTTGCGCAAGAAGCCTGCAGTGTAAACATAACCTCTGCCTCCAGGAAGTGTCTCCCAGTGCCCATTCTGACCACTCTGGTCAGCAGTTTGAAATCTGCTGTCCAGCAGTCAGGTAAACAATATTCTGCCCCTGTCCCTTGCAAGTCTGGGAATTTTAAATTCCATTTCCTCCTTGCTGGCTCACAGAATGCACTCCTGCTTGGAGCACTGTGGAGCTGTTGGATCTGATCAGCAAATAGGAACTGTTCTGCCCTCCTGAGGTGCCTCAGTCAGTCTCAGCAGTTGCTCTCCATGGAGCAGGAAGCAGAAGATGAGAGGCATGGTAAGTGGCTGTGGCTTGTGAAGTGCAGAGGTGGCTTTAGGGTATAGAAATGTGGGAGGCTGGTTATGTTTCTGTGAGCTGGACATTTCCCTGTGTAGCTAACTGGTACGGTGAAACAGGTTGTTAATGCCCATCGAGATCTCACAAGAATCCTCAGAGAGTTCTGCAGGAAGGTTTCCAGAAGGTACTCGTTAATCTTCTGCCACAGTTTCCAAGGCAGTGCAGCTTTGTTCCTTCCCCTATTGTGGGACACTGTCCCAAACCATTCTGCAATCACTTGTGTGGGGACAAATACAGCACAGAAGTGGGCTGCATATAGAGCAGGGGGAAGCTGCAAACTTGCAGTAAATCAGGGGTGGGGAACCTCACACCTGGGGGCCAGATACGACCTTCAGCTTGCCTGGATCCAGCCCCCATGGCTCACGCCCCCCTCCCCTGCATTGGGGAATCTGTGTTAGTGCTCCAGCGCCCCAGCTGCCCCACCATTTGGCTGGAGCACACAAAATCTACTAGGCTGGGCCCCCCTAGGCTCTGGTGTGCGAGGGGAATGTGAGGAGTGTCTTTCTGCTTCTCAGTCAGGCGACATGTAAGTGAGGGGTTTTTGTGTGTGGCCCCCAACTGATTTTTCTGTGGGTCACTGGCCCCCGATCCAAAAAAGGTTCTCCACCCCTGACGTAGATGATAGAAACCAGTTGAAGCCAAGGGGCGGTGTGGCAGTACTCCCGGCATCCATAGTTCAGTGACTACGCCTCAATGAACAGAACAGATATAGCAGGAGGAGTAGCAGTGGCAAAATCAACTTCTAAAAACTCTACATCAAATTATTTCACTCACAGTCTGCAAAGACCTTGGAAAGAGCTCTTCTGCTCAGGGCTCCTGATGACAGCTGATGCCCTGAGGTAAGGCAATGAAAGTTAGAAGTATAAACGATTAAAATCCCAACTGAAACTATATATTTTATGAAAACAAAACAATATGCAATCCTCAGAATCCTAAAATGTGGGTGGCTCTCCAGCACCATCACTATTAATATAGAAGTGCAGGATACAAAGATAATCAAGCACCTGGCTACCCCTCTGAGTGTCACAAGTGCCTTGGAAGCTTGTTCTAGACCTCCACTGCCCCTATAGTTAGAACACTTTTCATAATCCATAACTGAAATCTCCCTTGCTGCAGATTAAGCCCATTACTTCTTGTCTTGCTTTCAGTGGACACGAAGAGCAATCTGTCGCTGTCATCTTTATAAAAGCCCTTTACATGGATGTAGACTGTTATGAGAACCCCTTCAGTCTTTGTTTCCCAAGACTAAACACTCCCTTTTTGTTTAATCTTTGCTCAGAGATCAGGTTTGCCAAATCTTTATTATTGTTGTTGCTCTCCCCTTGGACTCGCTCCAATTTCTCCACACCTTTGTTAAAGGGTTGTGCGCCGAACTGGACACAATACTCTGAGCCCTCACTGGTGCCGGCACAGCAGTGCTATGTCTTAGATACAAAGCTCGTGATAATACATTCCAGAATAATATTCACCTTTTTTCTTGAAACATCATCACATTGTTGATGCATATTCAATTTTTGATCCACTATAACCTCCAGATCCTTTTCAGCAGTACCACCATCTAGCTAGTTATTCCCCATGTGGTAGTCGTGCATTTTGATTTTTCCTTCTAAGTGACATATTTTGTACTTGTCTTTATTGAATTTCACAGATGAGCCCTCAGGCAGCGCCACTCATACTGTTCTGTATAGAGCTCTTCAAACAATTGTTTTCCCCCCTTTGCTGGCCATATAGAAAAATTGAAAACAAATGCTGACAAACCAAACAGGAAAGTAAAAAAGTAAATGCCATTTCAGGTCACATGAAATGTTTCATTCAAACCAAAGTCAAGCATTTTATTTTGAGTTTGCACATTCAATAAATAATAGAAATGAAGGACCTTGTGAAATGAAAAAAGACATTTCAAATTGAAAAAAAATCAGAAAGTTTCATTTTCAGAATGCTGAAACAAAACATCAAGACTTTTTCAAAATGTTAAGCTATTTTCCAACTTCAACAACGAATAGTCCTTAAATCACAGAATCCAGGAACACTAGAACTGGAAGGGACCTCAAGAGTTCATCAAATCCAGTCCCCTCTCCTCATGGCAGGACTGTCTAGAGCTTCCCTGATAGATGTCTATCCAACTTGCTCTTAAATATCTCCAGTGATGGAGATTCCATAACCTCTCTAGGCAATTTATTCCAGTACTTCACCACCCTGACAGTTAAAAAGCTTTTCCTAACGTACAACCTAACCCTCCCTTGCTGCAGTTTAAGCCTATTGCTCCCTGTCTTATCATCAGAAGCCAAGGAGAACAATTTTTCTCCCTTCTTCTTGTAACACCCTTTTAGATACTTGAAAACAGCTATCATGTCCCTCCTCAGTCTTCTCTTTTCTAAACTAAACAAGCCCAGTTCTTGCAGTCTATCCTCATAGCTCATGTTTTCAAGGCCTTTAATCATTTTTGTTGCTCTTCTCTGAACCTTCTCCAATTTTTCCACATCTTTCTTTAAACGTGGTGACCAGAACTGGACTCCAACTTAGGTCTAATCAGTGCAGAGTAGAGTGGAAGAATGACTTCTCGTGTCTTATTCACAACACTCCTGTTAAAGCATCCCAGAATCATGTTTGCTTTTTTGCAATAGTGTCACACTGTTTACTCATGTTTAACTTGTCATCCACTATGACCCCTAAATCCTTTTCTGCAATACTCCTTCCTAGACAATCACTTCCCATTCTGTACATGTGAAACTGATTGTTCCTTCCTAGCGGAGTACTTTGCATTTGTCCTTATTAAGCTTCATCCTATTTACCTCAGACCATTTCTCCAGTTCATCCAGATCATTTTGAATTACAACCCTATCCTTCAAAGCAGTTGAATCCCCTCCAATCTTGGTATCATCTTCAAACTTAAAAATTGTACTCTCTATGCTATCATCTAAATTGTTGATGAAGATATTGAACAGAACTGGTCCCAAAACAGACTCCTGCAGAACCCCACTTGTTATGCCCTTCCATCATGATTGTGAACTGTTAATAACTACTTTCTGAAAGTGATTATCCAGCCAGTTATGCTCAGACTTTATGCTTAAAGACTTAACTGGTTTATGTTAACAGATTTCCAACTTAAATAATTTAGAGTAGTCAACATGAAAATCGTGAAATGTTTCTGTTGACTCAGATCTGTATTTTTTGGTGAAAAGTTTCAGCAAAAACATTTCACCCAGCTCTAATCCTGTCTATACAGTCCTTAAGTAGTTGGCAAATTAATAATACTGCTATTGTATGGTCAAAGTCTGAGCATCAGACTGTACTGGGAATGCAACTATTTAATATGCCTTATAAACATTAGACTCACATTTCTTCAGGATAGGTATCAGGCAGGCCAGGTTACCAGATTTATTTAAAGGTATTCTGGAAGTACCTACATGGGCATTGATTGTAAGGGTCAGTGCTAATCTGTCTCCAGTTTTGGCTAAACTACAGTTCAGTATTTGATACAGGGCATTGACAAGTATGGTGCAGGGTTGAAAGAGAATGGGGTGGGAATGGAACAACGATAATATTCTTTACTACTCCAATGCTCTGATCAGATTTTGAAAACAAAGTGTTATAGTTCTACATTTTCTGAGACTTCCTAAGTTAACAGCATTTGATTTTTTTTCTTTACACATTCTTAGTGCCCTTGTGACTTTTCTGTTAGCTAAGGGATGTAGAACACCTGGATAAAATCAATCTTAATTAAAGCAAACTCTGGAATTCCAATCGAAGGAAGCTACATTAGTGCACTGCTATCAGCCCCTCCCTCTACTACCCATATCCTCCCCCCAAACACACACACACTACTGTTATTGATGTTTGGACAGACTGGGAAAGTGAAGAAAGAGTCAATATTTTGATCTATCTAGCTCTCTGTGGATCTGAATTTCTAACACATCCATAATGAGAACCGGTATTGTCTAATACATGCTCTGCAACACATAGAAATGACTTAATGTGCCCAAGACACTAGCAACAGCTATCACTGCTGTATAGTCTGAAACAGGCACTAGGGAATCCAACATAAAAAGTGAAGTCAAAGTGAGTAATACTTTTCAGAGCTGAACTTTCTGAATGTAATTCTAGGCTAAAACCCATTGATTGCAGAAACACTGAGATTGGGTCTTCAAATATTATTCCATCTAATTGTTAGTGACAAAGGAGCCTCGGCAAGCTTGGTGCTTGGGATTCATTCAGATACATCCAGATATTTGGATATTTATTCATAGTAAGCATTCATGGCCTGCAACATTTGGAACCAAATAATAAATCCTCCTATAAAAATTACACAGAATTATTTACATGAATAAGGGTTTGTAAAACTGGTTTCTTGGATTATAATGTGTTTGCTAACAGGGAGAGCCCTGAGGCCTGATTTTGCCAGATTACCTAGTGCTTCTTACAAAGTGTTGACTGCCCTCACCTTCCATTGATCTCAATGGGATTAACATGAATTTCAGAGCAACGTGCATGACTATGAGTGTGTGTAGCTTTAAGACTCTTTCTCATGTACCCCAGCAATTCCTGCCTCCTGGCAGAAATACAGGAAAAGGAGCATCTCCCACTGTAGTTTGGCACTTTCATGCTGCTCCTTGCAGGAACTCAGAGAAAGCAGAGGGACAGAAAAATGTGAAATTGTAAATATACAAACAGCTGACAAGAAAAGAGCTTAGATCAAATCTATAGTTTGAATATGCCAAACTAAGAATGCAGTGAAATCCAAAATTTTGATTCAGCTCACTATAATCCCAGCAGCCATTTGCAAAATGTAGATTTAAATCTAAGTTTGGATTTAGAACACCTTCAGAGATTTGTGCTATTCAGATCAAACCCAAGTTCTAAAGTTACCCAATTTTTTTTCTAATTTAACTTAATTTTTGGATAAAGAATCTGACAGGGAGGTGCATAGCTAATGCACACTGTTCCTGTTTGATATGCTCCAGTTCTTTCTTTTCTACATATGAGCGTGATCTGAGCTTCTTGATGGGAAGACAAAAATCTCTTTAACTAATTTTATATTTTCTTGAATTATTTCCTAAACATTGGAACAATATGTGCTATACATTGTATGCTGCCCTACAAACATGCTGTGAATGTAAACCTCAGAAACGTTGCATACCAGGCAACTTTCAAAGTGTTCAGACACCACAGAATTCAATTTACACCCCAACTCTAGGAGAGAGGAGAGATTTTTAGCTACCCCATGTCCAAGGAACAAATCCACTATTTTAAAATAATTTTTGAAATAACAGACACGCTATTTCGGCATCCCTGTAAACCTCATTCCACAAGGAATAAGGGATGTCTCGAAATAATGCTTTATTTTGAAATTTGGAGCTGTGTAGATGTGCCAAATTTCAAAACAGACTATTTCAAAATAAAATTAAAATAAGATATGCCATTTGCATAGTGCAAATGGCATATCTTATTTCGATTTTAGAGTGCAGTCTAGATGTACACTAGAAAATTTACTCAGTGTTGCTCAGGCTTTTAATTAAATTAATTTTTATTTTTTGGAAAATAAAATGAAAGTGTATATCCTTCATTTATATCATTGCTGTGGGGTGGGACTGGAGATGAAGGGTTCAGTATTCAGGCTGCCCCTGGTAGAGAGGACTACCTCAGCCCTCTGTCACTGCAGCAGCTTGGGGTCAGGTGAGATGCACCTCTCCCTGGCTGCTGCAGCCCCAGCATGCATAGCCAGGGAAGGGGTGCATTTCCTCAAGCTGGGCAGGTCCAGGTTCAATTGTGCCCTGTGCTCCCAAGCCAGAGTGAGGACTGAAGCAAAATGGGCACTTTCCCCTCACTCCCAGATGAAGAAAACAGCCAGCAATGTCCCTGTATGAATTAGGGGGGCTTCAGACCCCCCACCCTCCCTACGGGCATTTGGAGGGTGGAAGGCTCGGAGCTGGGGATGCTGCACACTGAATTTGGTGGTCCTTGCTCTTACAGTTTACAAGTTTTTGAACTAACAGACAGACTGTCTGACAGACAGACAGACAGACAATTTCTCTCAAATATATAGTAGATATATTATGTGTGAGTATACGCATGAGCGCACGCGCACACGCACTCACACACTGTTCTTTAAGGAGCAGCTGATCAACTAACCTTTTTGATTTGTGAAGAAAAATAACCTCTCTTCCCTTTCCTTCCTACAACAATGTAATGGATCTGGATTCCAATTAAAAAACCTCTCATCTTCATATGTTGTTACATTTTTTCCCTTTCTGTGAATTACTCAGGCCTTCATTTTGTCAGTGATCCATGCTGAAACTGTTCTTCCACCAATGAGAGCAAACCAACCAGATTTAAAGGGGAAAAAATATATATTAACTACCATCCAGTGCTTCCAGGGGATTGATTCTTTTACAGCAAGTTGGCATTTTTGGATGACTTGGCTGCAGCAAATGAAGGTGGTCAGTGGTGTTTGACAGCTAGACAATCATTTATTCACAGCAGTCTAGTGAGCTCTCTTTGAAATCCCGAAGAAAGAGAGGCATCAATTAAGAGTGAAGTTCAGTTCTCCTGATGTTATTAAAGTCAGAATAAAAGTCAGAGTAAAAATATTCAGAACATCTCTCCTGTAATCTACTCCTGCTTTAAAAATAAATAAATAATATATCACAACTCTTGCTTAATCATTTTCTGAAAGACACCCATAATGTGCTTTGGTACGATTCTGCTTCCTGTCTCCAAAGTACAGAGTTACTGGATTCAGCTTTCTGTTGAGTTCTAAAATCCCTGTCTGCAAGTATGTCTTATTGCAAAAGAAAACTGGGGATGGTGAATTCTGTATAACAAGGCAGTGGCATGCTTTTCCCGCCTGTTTCTGTGTAATGAGCCAGTTAACCCCAGGAGGAGGATGTAAGCAGTACCACAGTGCCAGTGAGTAAGTGAATCAGTGTATCCTCATCAGTGCAGATGAGTGACATTTGAAAGACTCAAACTTGTTACCTAAGGCTTATATCAGATTTTTAAAGCATATAATTGCAAAGAATTTATTTAGAATGCACTCTCCACAATGATTTTGGAATATGTGATAAACTCTTGCTATTTAAACACCGCACATGACAGTGTAACAGCAACAGCATTATCACATGAAAATGGTTTATTGGAAAATGAATAAACCAGAGATGAAGCATGCAATGCACAGACTGTAATTATGGCTGCACACTGTTTCATCATGGATTCAAAATTGTTTATAACTGTATTATACTGTCATGATTATAACAGATTCCCCCACGAACCATAATGAACTTTGTTGGATAATAAAAGTGGCAGCAAGCTGTTCATTTGTGATGTAAACCCTGGTAGTAGGATTATTTGGGTTCCTACAGATAAAAATAAAAATACAGTTGCATGTCTTCTCCTTTATGGCTTCTCCTTCAGGGCTTGATCTGAAGCACATTTCAGCCAGTGGGGGGCCTTTCCTTTGACTTCATATAGAGTCTGATACAAAGCTGAGGTTCAAATCCATGACTGTGCAGGTCGTTGCTGTATTACCTGTGGAGGGGAAGTCTTTTCCTCTTTTTCCTTCAAAATGAACATGGACTAGATAAGGATCCTGGTAAAACACCACGGCATTGCTCAGGGCTGTTGGGCTGCAGTTTAAGTAATGAGTTCCCAACAAGAACCCAAGGAAGCCCTTATAGAAGGCTAAATAATTGTTTGGGCTTTTAAAATATATTTATACAGGTTGAACCTCTCTAGTCTGGCACTCTCTGGTTCGGCAACATCCATGGTCCAGCATAATTTTAGTTAGCCAGATGTCCACTCATCATGGGTGTGGCTAAGTTTCCTGTGGTCTCATAAAGTTTGTTTACAGTGGCTCTCAGTGTTCTGTACTGTTACTCAGCTCTAATTTACCCCTAAATATCTTCTAAAAGCCCAGTAAGCAGTGCTAAAGTTGATAATGCTGCTAGACAATATTGACCTCCCATGGTGTGGCACATTCTCTGGTCTGGCACTGGTCAGGTCCCAAGGGTGCCAGACTAAAGATGTTCAACCTGTATTTATTCAGTTCAGTGCTTTTGAATCAAAATCCCTAGAGACAACAGGCCTTTGTTTATCCAAAGAACAGCTACAGCATAAGGCAGTTAATTAAAACCAGTGCAAATGTCTCTACCCAATTCTGCCAATTTCTCCAACAAGAGCTGTTTGGAAAACTGATTTTTTTCCCCTGTGGAAAAAGTTGAGAGTTTGGTGAGAAATGTAAAGCCAAACAATTTTGGCCTAAAGCCGAAATAAAAATAATTCATAAGTGGGTATCTAAAAAAAATGGCTCAAATTGCAATGGTTTTGGGCACTTATCACAGTGCCTGGATTTGGATACTCAACTTTAGACAAGTAAGGCTGCAAGTGTTGGCTTAAGCTTTTAGTTTTGTTTGTTTGATTAACAGTGGACTCATTTACAAAGACACTAAACACTGGGAACTCCTACTGTAGTAGTCAGGCTATAAGTTAAATATCTCTATTCCTTGCAAAACTTCCCAATTTTCCTAGTAGATTTTCAAACTGTATCGTTAACAGCTAGATCTGGTAGAAAAATGTTGAGCTAGATATTTTGGTTGTTTTTTAAGTGGGTTAATTGAAAATAATGTTTTCCTTTAAAAAATATCATGTTCATCTAAAATATTCAGGTTTTTGCCAAAAACACAAAAATCAAAACTGTAAAAAGTGATTTTTTTTTTAAGTTTTCAGTTGCAGAAAACCAAAGCCTTTTTGATGAACTATTGCTGGATAGTTCCCAGATGTGTGAAGGTTGTGGCCTACTGAAATCACATTCCAGGTGTCTTGTTTTTTTTCCAGTGAGATTTGCAACATTTCACAGCTATTTATTTTTCAAACAAAGGACTACTTTCTGTTTGGCCTTACATTGGTGTATTTGAGATCCTAATCTCAATACTGTAATAAAGCCATATAAGAATCATGGTTGTCTACACAGGAAAGTTTTACCAGTTATGCCAGGATAGTTAAACATATATAGTTATATATAAGTCTGGCCAGGTCTACAATAAAGAAAAGGTTAACTTAAGATATGCAACTCCAGCTACATAAATTACTTATCTTAAATCGCATTTTCGCGCTGTCCATACAGTGGGAGGTCGATGGGAGCAAACACTCCCATCTGCTTCCCTAACTCCTCATGGGTACCGGCACCGACAGGGGCACCTTTTCAGATCAAATTAGTGGGTCTTCACTAGACCCGCTAAATCAAACCCTGGAAGATCAACTGTGGCAGTGTTGATCTTCTGCTTAGAGTAGACATGGCCTCTTGGTATAGTCAGTTTTGTTCCAGAACCAGAGTGCTTTTCTCTTCAATTTAGCTTATCTTGCTTTGAACAGGATTTAAGCTAAGCCAAAAAAGACACTCGATGTCAGAATAATAAGTGTGTTCACATGGAATGTTCTGATACATAATTACACTGGTTCAAATTCACTCCTTAGCTTATGCCATTGTAACTTTCAAATCCTAAAATCTACAAAGTTTGTCAGGTAAATTCTGATTCCAAAATCTTGTTTACTGATGAGGAGACATCAGTAAAGAGGAGACTGACAAAAAGACATAGTTTGCTTGTCAGAAAGGATCCATCTACAGTTTGCAGTATTAGCATGTAAAAAAAGAGAGAAACATCTTTTGTTTTGTAAACTGAACAAATTTGATTTGGATGTCATTAGACCTGGATCAATATAAAGCCCCATGATGTCATTTCTTCAGTCACTCCTCAGAGTACATCTGCACTTTAAATGCCAACACTATTAAGCAAACTCAAACTCAGTTGGAGTAAGACACTTTAAAAAGAGAAATTGGGACAAAATGATCCCTGGTGATTAATGTAAATGGATTTACACCAGCAACAGTCTCGGACCATTC
This sequence comes from Rafetus swinhoei, assembly GCA_019425775.1. Classification (NCBI taxonomy): domain Eukaryota; kingdom Metazoa; phylum Chordata; order Testudines; family Trionychidae; genus Rafetus; species Rafetus swinhoei. The sequence continues at coordinate 32,680,121 of CM033428.1, read as the reverse complement.
TCTTTATGGACTTCTTCCACCACCTTTCCCCTTCCTTTTTTAATGTGAAATTCTCAGTAGTTTTAGTGAACCACATACTAGTGGTTCATTACAAATTTAATTTACTATTTAGCAATTGGAGATGTAGAAAAGTGATGTAAATTTTCTGTAAAAAAACCAAAACTGTGATTAATGACCAGACTGTGGACAGTTACTTATCTGGGCAGCTCGACAGGACTGAATGGACTACCTGAGAATAAGATCTTGCTAACTGGAGCATGACACAAAGAAGGACAAACTAGTCTTTAAAGGTACAATTCACATGCAAAAATGTTGGGCAAAGGGAGTAATGAACCAAGAGTTTTATTTTAGGTGAACAAGGGCCTGTTGATCAGAGTTTGAATCTCATGAACAGATTGCAGTAGCTCTGACAGTAATAATAGCAGATGGGATTAATTAACACAATGTCAGCATTTTCAGCCCTAACTAAATTCATACTTTGTCTCCCAACACAATGCACCAATTTTAAGAAAGCAAAAATCAGAGTTTCCAGGACTCAATCTCAAATATATTGGTTTCGTACACTTTACAGCAACTCGTGTTTACCCCAGGGACATACGTTGTGGTTATTATTAGTTGTGCCACCTAGTTTTACTTGTAAAGAAAAAGAGCATCTTTGTCAAGGAATACTGGCAACAATCCCAAGGCATCTTACTGTTAGATGCAATCTGATCACAAAGTTTCCCTCTGCCTTGGTGGTGAGTGAAATAAATAAGATATTATCCTTATTGTGTAAATTATAGCAACTGGAACAAAAACAAAACCTGAGATGACAAAAGCACATTGAAAGCTGTTGTCTGCCATAGATGACATAACCCCTTAAAGATGAAAAAAATATACAAAAAATATGTGCTCACTGCTTGCTTTTTGTAAAGTCTCTTGCAGCCATTAAAAAGGTTGTTCACAAAGAAAGGGTAGCCTATGGGGGGAAACACCCAAGCAATCTCAGGTGCAGTGTAATGAAAAATTCAGAGCTTATTCAAAAGTTTGTACCCCTTTCTATTCCCCACAACCTCTTCACCTGTGTAGAATAGTAATAGAGATGTAGCCGTGTTAGTCTGATCTTGCTGAAACAAAAAAGAGGACTATGCAGCACTTTAAAGACTAACAAGATGGTTTATTAGGTGATGAGCTTTCGTGGGCCAGACCCACTTCCTCAGATCAAATTCTGGAAGAGAAGTGGCATGACCATATATACCAAAGGAATACAATGAAAAAAAATGAACACATTATAAAACTGACAAATCGGAACAGAAGGGGAGTGAGGGGGAGGGCTAGTATCTATGAGATAATGATACTAGGGGTGATAATTGGGGAAGCTATCTTTGTAATGGGTAAGTGTGTAAGTCTGAGAATTAGAGAGAAAGTGTAAACATACAGAAAGTCCAGTCACAGCAAAAGAGATCATCTGATTAACAATGCCACAGAATCTGTGTTCCAACACATTAAAGTACACACTTACTTTCAGAACCCCTTCTCAGGATCATTTCTGATGCTGATACTGCCTCTTGGATATGATAATTAGGAGCATGAGGTCACACTGGAAAGATTGATTAGTCATCACTGTGGTGTCATTTGCAAGGTTAATCATTCCCCTCTTTAATCCTTCATTGTTATATTTTGATTCTTTGTTCTTTTTAAAGTCAGTAATAAGGAGGAGGAAATTAGTGGAAGGAAGAAGTGTGCATGGTTAAGTGGGAAGCCTGTGGGAGACATTGATGTGGGAGAAGAGTTTCTAGCTCAGACAGGACAGTGTGTAAAGAGATACACCTCTGCTAAGGAATCTGGAGAGTTTGCCAACCACTTGTAACTACAGCAGGACTGACAAGCTAACTGGAGCAACTGCAGTGTACTATATGCGAGTGGTGTTTTGTTAAGTGATAGACCTGGAGGAAAAGAAAAACAGTCTGGGAGTGAGGATCAACACAAATGAACCGGGATAGCAGGCCTTGCTTCAGAAAATTTTCAGTGATTGGGCAGGCCATTACTGAAGCTGCTCCCCAGGATTTGGGCCCAATGTGTTAGACTTTTTATTGATATTTAACAACTAGTTATTTGATCCACACACCACAAATCTGTTCAAGGATCAATTGTTCTAGACAATACTCCATATAAAAGGATATGTTTATATTAAATAAGTGAATATTCTGAGTAATGAAAATTCTAAGATACATAACAGTATTTATTAAATAAACACCACCCCCTATGGGGAACTATTGGACGGGGCTGTCCTGTCAATAGGGTGAGGTGTAGGTCGAGCCGGGCGGCTTGAAGGCAGAGGGAGTAAATCAGACTCCGAGGTGAAAATAGAGGCTCCTGCTAGGGAAGAAAAGGGCAGGGACAAGTACTCTAGGGGGGCACTGGGCCACCTTCCTCCCCCCTCGCCCAGGACACGGTCATCCCCAAAGCCGTGTGACAGATGTTTATTGTTTTGTTTTTATTATCCTTCTTCTCCTGTGCTTTACAGCATAAAGATGTTGGGCTATACAAAGAGTGTGTGTTTTTTGACTGCTTCACAGCTGCTGTGTGCCTCTGAAAGTGTTAAACTGTAAATGAGAAGCTTCATACTTTTGGGTCCAGCTCTGGACAGGTGGGGGCATTCAAATACTAGCCCCAGAGGGGCTAGATGATAGGACAGCAGGTTGCAACACTTGAAATGTGATACCAGACAAGTATAAGCCCTGAAAGTATGCTGGGGGATTTCAAGACTGGTGCAGTGGCTGGACTCTATTCAGACTCTATGAGCTGGAGATGAAGAGCACAAAGGCTTGGATTCCCCTCCCAGCAGTCTTAGTGGGTGGCCAGGAAGGGCTGTGATAGTATATTAAATTAGTTGTAAAGATGTAAAACATGGAAAGGAAATAGATTAAGAGACTTGCTGAAGACAACATAGGGAGCACATGGTGGAGTCGGGAGGAAAAGCCAGGTCTCTTAATTTCCAGTTTCCTGCTGTGACCATCAGGCCTATGCTGCCTTTTAACACTAGTGTTTTGTTTGATCAAGGACTATGCATCTAACATGTTTGCTATTCCCGGTTAATCAAATAAAAGTCCCAGCTTTGAGCATTACTGAAAACTCTCTCCCATATTCTGACTCTTTGCATTTCCATCTTCTGGAAACAGAAAGAGAAAATATCTCACTCTCTCTTGCCCTGAGGAATGAACAGAGCACCGCCTAGGTCTAAATGAGCACTGAGATGAAAATTCAACCTTTTCCAGCTGGAGTCCCTTTGGTGCAAGGTGGAGATGTGATTGTATAACAACTCACATTCTTTCTCACACAAGAGGGATGGATCATAAAAGCTTTGTCTGACAGATGATTTTATTTTGTAGTGTCTACTTTGTCAATCTTATTTTCTCTGAGATACTTCTTCTCTGACAATGCAGTGCACACATTATATCCCTCAATATGCACACATGCCTGCACCAACACAGAAGACTCCACTATTAAAACTGTATTATACATGTACCTTTTACCCCAAAGCTCCACAGAAGTATGGCCATAATCCTGCAAATGCATCCCCAGCTCCCACAGGAGTCCTTTTGATAAATCCATAGTGATCTGCAAGATGTGGGAGTGTGTTGAGGCATTTGCAGGATCAGGGTATACCAAGTAATCAGAGATGCCACCACTTATGGGTTGTATCACAACACCTGGTTTTCAATACTCAGGAAAACTAATTTTGGTTGAGAATGTTGTACATCTAACTGATGTACCAAACTACTTGACAGCTCTAGCTATCTATCTCTTGCACTGCACCTCATAAGTAAGGGTCAGTGGACATTTTGCCTTGGGGACCAATCCTACTTTCACACATTGAAGAACTTTTCATTTAGCAAGAAGGAATTTATCAATAGCAACCTCAAGTGGTATCCTCTGTAGCTTGATAATATATACACAGTGCAGGCTTGTTAAACTGCCAGATGTTTGGCACATCTAACCATAAATGTTAAAGATCAGTTGGTTTACTAGTCCTATGTAGTCTTTCTTAGATAATTAGAACCTCTGTGATTAAATCAGCATCATCAAGAATTAATTGTCAACTCTATGTGTAGTTTTAGTCCATTCATATCGATGCTTTTTCAGAATGGTGCTTCTATTGTGGCTTACAACCCTCATTTATGTTGGCTCCCAATTATAAACCTAGTCACACATCATCCAACATTGCAAGTAACCAAATCATGCACTTGATTTACCTCTGATATGATATACGGTACCCTGAAACATCAAAATGTACACATGAGTATCTCAAAATAATTCTGCTGTCAACCTAAGGGAAATGGGGATATTTTTCTACTGGAAGAGTATGTGTGTAATGCAGCAATGGAATATCTGTAGGAGTAGTCTGATTATTGCTTTTAACTATATTCACATTGAGGTAATGGCAGGACAAATGAGTTCAGATTAGGAGAGAGAAAAACTTCCCTTCACTTCTGACTTGTTTCCATTGCCACATACCTCCAAACTTGCTTATTTCTCCTGGGACCACAAGTGAAAATGCCATGTGAATAGCTATTCTTGCAGCTGACCTGGTCAGAAGTACTGTAAATCTTGCAAGACTTTACTTGGGAGATTTCTATCTCAGCTCCTAAGACCAAAGGTATTTGATAAACTTTGCATCTAAATGAACCACCACTTGATTTTCACCTATAAATTACTAAAGATGTCAACTATTTAAAAAAGGAAAGCAGTGATTAATATTTAAACTTTGGGCACCAATGTCTGTCTGCATGAATAGGACACTTCTCATTTATCACTCTAAGGCTGTGTCTAGACTACATGGCTCCGTCGACGGAGCCATGTAAAATAGTTTATTCGGCATAGTCAAAGAAGCGGGGATTTAAATAATCCCCGCTTCATTAAAATAAAAATGGCGGCCGCGCTGTGCCAACGATCAGTTGATCCAGCACAGCGGGGCAGTCTAGACACGGCGCGGTCGACAAGGGAAGCCTTTGTCGACCGCTCCAGTATGCCTCGTGAAAGAACAAGTTTCCTTACAAAAAGACATCAGAAGAGATGTAGCAGTGTTGTAATGTACTCTGTCTTTATTTAATTGACTTAATTTGGGAGTGTGGAAAAATATCTGTGTGTGCAAACTCCCACTGCATAACTGGGAAAAGGAATTAGGTATAATAGCAAAATGATAGACTGTGCACAAAAACTAACCATACTGGTGATGTTTCTGGTTGCAGGTTATAATTGGGGAAGCAAACATTGAAAAAACACTGCAAATGAGGGAGTTATGATTTATTCTATTTCTAGTCAAAAGTGAAGTGCACTTTGAAACAACCTCACATTGCCATAGGTTGGTCACTTGAGTGGATTGAATAGATAGGAAGCAATTATTTATGCTAGGATCTTGGTCCTTTAATGGGGAAATTGTATCACTGTGTCTGTTTTGTTAAACAGGGAGGGAAAAAAGATTTACCATATTTTTAAGGGTTTGTGGGAAAAAAGAAAAATGACAAACTGTGAAAAGGGCATATTTTTCATTAATAATGAAGCTAGAGTCCATAATCCAGAGTTTTGAGCCTTTAATTTACAATTTAACTGGCAGCTCAAACATCCAGATAAGACAGCAACTGAAATAACATTTTATCTAAAGGCTTATCTCTTGCATCGGAAAGGGTATGAGGATTTAATTCTGAGTTTATCCTGTGAGATCACAGAGGGCAAAGCTAGAGAGATATGCTGGATTAATCCCCCAACATGTTAAAAGCAAAACTCATTGTAGAGTCCAGTAGAAAAGAGGGCAAAAGGGACGGGCCGGGGGGAGGTAGAAAAGTAGAAAATGATTAATCTGGGGGAAGCCATTTGCACTGTGATTTTCTTTTTCTTTTCTTTTTATTGTAGCAAACTTTTTATAACACTTCTCCTTGACTGCTTGTAGGATTTATAATGTAGAATAATACATATCATGTAAAGTAGTTAAATACAAACAATCACTGCTGCTGACCTAAAATAAAATCATATTTTTCTATCTCTCTCCAAATATCTTATTGTAGACATTAGACCCTAAGACCCCAACATCCCTATCGTCACAGTGACACCTATTTGTCTACAGGAATCTCCTAGTGCTTAGTTCAACTAATAATGTGCTTAATTCTAATTAATCTAATGCTAGCCTAGGAAAAGACACCTCTGTGTCTTTCTGAAATGAAAAAAAATCTGTTTAGAGTGGCTTACAGATTTCTATATAGCGACCTATTCCCTTTCTATCATTTTTTTAAAACTGATTTTCACTTTGTAAATATCGTTCACATTGCTAATGTGCCTAAGTATACAGGGCCACGTTCTGATAGCTTTACTGACATGGAACCAGAGGTGGCAGGTTTATATAATTTTTGGTGGTGCCCAGAATGAGCCCAAGCCCCTCTTCCCCCCACACCTGCCTGAGGATCTGGGAGGAAATTTGGGGGTGGGAAGCGGTTTGGGTTCTAAGCTGAGGCAGAGGGTTGGGGTGCAGGAAGGATTGTGGGGTGCCCTCTCTTGGAGGGAATTTGGGTGTGGGGAGAAGTTGGGGTTTGGACTGTGGCTGGGCATTGGGATGTGAGAGAAAGAGCAGAGCATATTGCTGGGCCAGGGAAGAGAATTTTGGGATGCAGCAGACAGGCTGCCCTGGGGGAGCTGGGGCTCAGGGATCAGAGAGGAGGACTCCCCGTAGACCTCTCCCCATAGAAAGCACTGAGCTCTGTGGGCCCCCTGTCCTGCCCCTGCCCCCAACACAACACTCACCCAAGCTCCCCAGGCTGCTGCTCGTGATTTCCAGCCATTTAAAGCCTCCCCCCACTCAGAGTTTCCTGATGGGAGAGGGCTGCCATGTGCCTCTTCCCCTCCTCCCTCCACAGGTGCAGTAGACTCTAGTGTCATTCCCTTGTCGCCGACTTCAGCAGTGGCTGGAGAGGGGGTACAGTACAGAGCTGCAGGGGGCAGCCACCCAGGGCATGCAGGGATGCTTGTGGGGGGTGCAGGGGTGGCAGGCGGGGCAGGGAGATGCTCCTGGGGAGGTGCGCGGGGGCACCGGAAAAGATGTGAGGGGAGGAGATCTGGCCCTGAACATGGATGGAGCTGGGCCCCTGGACCTGGAATATTTCTGGAGTCCAGGCACCACAGGCTCATACAACTCAATGCCCCTGCATAGAACAATACATTACTCTTTGAGCAGCTCAACAGGACCATTCATAGACTAACATAAACAGTAGAATGGTCACTTCACAGTGTTGTTTGGTATAATTATGTTAGTTGAGTGTGATAGAGTAAAGCGTCCTATATGCCTAACCCCCCGACCATATATCCTACATGGCTCTCTGCATGTCTAAGTAGTGACTCCCACTCCTATGCTGCTATTTTTAGCTATGTAGTGTTCCACTGACACAGACACACTCTAGCAGCAGGGATAGGCTCCGGTGTGGGGAGGCCGTGAGAAAAGGCAGTAGGAGCTCCTCAGAGCCTCTTCTCCACAGCTCTCAATTGCTACATGCAGCTACACCCAAAAATGAATGGACACAGCGCCTTTCACTGCAGCATGTAGCTGTTCATATTGTACACAGTGTCAAAAATGTAGACACCATCTTGGAATTGATAATGGAGACAAAGTGAGCTCCCCCTCAAACATGCTGCTTTTCTTAAAATTTCACTCCCCATGCACAAATCTTAGTAGTTATAGGAAATATATTGTTTGGTTTTCAGTAAGGTTGATGTATGGGACATGTGCATGAAAGCACTATGGCTAGTGGAAATTAGTGTCTAGATATCACAATTATTATATCTGTGGTAGAAGAAAATCTTAAAGAATTTACTGCACTCAATTAAGAGGCACTGGATAATTTTCATCCCAAAATATTAAAGAACTGGCACACAAAATTGCAGATTGACAGTAAGGATTTTCAACAAATCTATACAAGGATAGTACCATATGACTGGAGAAGAACTAATATCATATCTGTATTTCAAGAATTGAAAAAAAGTGTGTCCAGGAAATTAAAACCTAATTAATTAAAAATTAATCTGGCCTCAGTAATATGCAAAGCTTTAGAAAAAATCATGAAAGATAAAATAATTAAATTCATGGAGGTAAATAGTAAAGAGTATGTAATGCAACATGATTTATCAAAGTCAGAACATACGAAACTAACTCAACTTTTTTCTTTACAAAAATAACTGGCTTTCTTTTTAGATAAGAGAAGTACTGTAGATCTAATTTACTTGGACTTCCACATAGCATTTGACATGGCACCATGGAGGATGTGGATTAGGTTATAAACTGTAATGTGGATAAGTAGCTGACTGAAGGGAAGAAGGCAATTGGTTATATTGAAAAGCGATTCTTTGGCCTGGAGTGAGCTTACTGGTAGAGTTCCTCAAGGGCAGTAAATACTATGGACTAGGTATACATTAAGGGATAAATTCAAATTAAGAGACGCAACTTCAGCTACATTAATTGCGTAGCTTGAGTCAAAGTATCTTAAATCAAATTTTGGTACTGTTCACACTGTGGGAAGTCAAAGGGAGTACATTCTCCCTTCAACTTCCCTTACTCCTTGTAGAAGGACTACTGGTGTCGACGGGAGCACCCGCTCAGTTTGAATGATCATGTCTTCACTAGACCTGCTAATTCAAACTCTGGAATATCTACTGCAGCAGCTTGGATCTTCTTGTAATGTAGACATGGCCTGGAAGACTGAAGAGCTATGTAAGCAAAAGGACACTATTGGCATGAGAGCAAATGGAAATAAACTGGCCACAAATGAACTCAGGCTGGAAATTAGAAGGATTCTAGCCATCAGAGGGGAGAGATGCGGGAACAACCCTGCTGAATAGGAGCTATGGGGGCAACCAGGTAGCTGGAAGAATTTTTGAATGTATTATATCATGGCAATGCTTGTGAAGGTAGGGGCACAGCTTAGCAGCTTTATGGATGTCCTCCAGTTTATGTTTTATCTTCCTAAAAGTTCGTGCTTCAGGATGGCAAACTTCAGGGATTGGGAAGGGATTTTTCCCTCCTCCAATGTACAGCTATTTTATTAATCTCCTTCCTCTGAAGCATCAAGGGACAGCTGCAACTAGAGAAGAGACTTTGCAAAGGGCCACAGATGTCTGCTTCTTGCTCACATGGTCAGGGTCTATGTCTTATGTGAGTTCAAGGAGGAGTTTTGCTCCAGGTCAGTTTGACACAGATTTCATTTTGTTTTTCACTTACTTATGCAGTGTTTGAGTGTGGGTGGATATATCCCACTTAATCAGTTCCCTGCCATTTTTCTCAGGCATTGCTGCACCTTGGTCTGTCGTATTGTCTGCCTGTGCCATATAATATCATCTAGCCTGGTGTGGGCAGTAATATTCTGGTCCAATTTCAGTTGTTGGGTTTAGTGTGCTATGTAGTATTGGTGGCCTGTAATATAAAGGAGATGAGACTGGATTATCTGGGGTCCCTTCTAGCCTTAAACTCCAGGAATGTGTGACTGTATGACAGGAAATTGTTGAGATTTTTATTTATGTAACATCTCCTGCCTCTTTTCTGCATATACAACACAGCAAGGTGTGGCCTTTTCACCCTCAAAATGCTGGGTTCAAATGCAATAAAAACAACTTCTGTAGGGAGATTATGGGAAGAAATCCATTATAGTCACTGGGAGTTTTGCCATAGACTTCAGTGGGACCACCTATGGATTTGCCAGTGACTGGCGGTCCATAGTGCTCTGGCTCTGTTCTTCAAATTGCTCAATAGCCACTGGTGCCACATGCCACTTCAATGTACTTTGCTTTAAAAACCCAAAAATTAAAAAACAAGAATTAACAAGGGTTTTTTAAGTGAAACACTGTGGGTGAGGACTAACATAAAGAGAAGCAACTTCTGTCGGCGAGAAAAACATTTTTGAGCTGCAAAGAGCACTTCTTCATTTCTCAAGAGTTGCAGTTGTAGAAGCAAGCAGATCTCCAGTGTAAATCATTGCTGTGGAATACCTGTGAATGGTCCAGGGATTCAGAGATGTGCAGAACGAACATGTAGGATATGATGTCCCACATTCCTGCCTTGGCTCCTCCCAGCATCAACAATAGAATGTTGTGTTCCATGTTGCTCACGAAAGTCCAGGACCATAAAGAGTCCCAAACATTCACCTTGTGGCATTTTTCTGCTAAGTGGAAAAACAACTTTTAATAGCGAAAAAAGTGCTTTCGCCCTACTAAACTTTTTGTTTATAAAAAGGGCACATATTTGGCTTTTCACAATTCTGGTAAAATTCTGGTTTGTTTTCATTTGTAAGTTAACTGGCATATTTTAATTGGGGACCAAATCTGTCATGGATCATTTTTGAACACTTACGCGGCTCTTTTCTATTACAGAAATTATGAAAGTCAAAGGCTAGTGAGTACTTTCTGGCCATTTTCACAGGAGATGAGCTCAGCACTGATTAGTGCAGGTGTTTTTGAAACTGATATGCTGAGAAGATTCACAGCATTCAAAGACTCTCACACTTTTCCTGTTACCTCTGTGGTGTCTGTTAGTACACAGCTAAGCTGTGAATGTTATCAACTTTGAAAGAAAACTAGCCATCTAGCTGTCAGAAAAAGGGTTAATTTTAACAATGTCTCTTTATGTGGAGATGGGTTTTGCTAATTAAAGATTGAGAAAGAAAATACTGTAAAATTACTTCAAAACTTTTAAAAAGAATCTTCCTCATGATACACATGTATGAAGAAACTACTTCAGAGAGGTACAGTGTGATAGTTATGACTCCAGAATACAGGCCCCCCAAAATGTACTTACTAGTTTACAGTTGCCTTTCACCCAACCCTGTCGCCTGTTTTTTTAACCTGTTTAAGAGCAATTTTCTGGGGAGGCATAACAATGGGAATTTAGGGGTAATCTTTGAATGCAGTCACAAGTAGTTACTTCTAAATAGTATACCTCTTTCATCACTTAATGCCTTGATATTCAGTTAAGGTAATGAAACCAGTAAATATTCAGCACTTACATAAATCAGCCTATAATTACATATAGTGGTGCACTGTACATAAGAATTGAGAAGTACAGAAAGACTGTACTGGATCATTTTGGCAGCAATGTGCAAAGAATGAACTATTCTGCTGTAGCGGACACATTTCCCAAGTAACAGTGGCAGGGTCTGGAAGATTTCTGGAAGAGACATATGGGTAGAGTCTGTCCAGGGAGGCTTGGAACTTACAAAGTGGTACAGCAATTGTGGCAGGTTGCAGTATGTACTCTCTCCAGCCCCATGCCCTGGCATGTTAACAGGGGCTGTTAACAGGGAGTTTGGAGAGGGAGTTCTCCAGATAAAGGAGGAAGCTAATACAGGACCCTTGCGGGAAGTGGCTGTCTGTAGTGTATGTTTGTGTTTGTGTTTGGGGTTTTCTTTCTTATGTTTGGTGGTTTGTTTGTTTTTTTCCTCCTTTCCCTCCCGCCCCGCTCCCCCTCCCCCTCACGTAGTGTGTGCTGTGGCTGGCAGGTGGAAGCTGTGAGCTTCTAATCCAGGGTTTGAAATCTAGAAGCCTCTGCTCATTGGTTGAGCCTTAATCAGGGGGAGCGGCTATCAGGCAGTCCAGGGCTATATAAAGAAGTGAGTCAGTGACCAGGGAGCTTGTGAACAGGCGCTGTAAACAGGGAGTTTGGAGAGGGAGTTGGGAAGTGGGAGAGATACACTTGCCATTCTTTAACATCTTTTCACTACACTCCTTCCCTTCAAGGAGGCATTTAATAACAACTGAGGAATCTCTCAGAAGGAAGGTAGGTATGGATGGTGATAGGTCTGCTGTTGTTACCTGCACAACATGTGCAATGTTTGTCTTCCTCCTGGAAGAAAGAAGGGATTTCATCTGCACTAAGTGCAAGCTGGTCACCATTTTGGAAGAAAAAATTAGAGGACTTGAGGCCCAAGTATCGACCCTACGTTCTATCAGAGAGGATGAAGACTTCCTCAATAGAAGGCAGTGTTTAATCCTGCAGGCATAGCAGGATGAAGAGCCAGTCAGGGCAGTACAGGACAAGGAAGAAAACTGGCAGCATGTAACCTCTAGAAGGAGAAGAAGGCCAACTCAGATATCCCCCATTCCTGTAGAGGTAAGTAACCGCTATCAGGCTCTCTCCACAGGCACTGCGGTGGAGAATGCTTTGGCAGGGACCTCTCAGGGAAGAAATCAGAAGGGAACACCATCTACCGGCAGGCATGGGATGCATAGTCCTAGGGATGGGGGTTCCTTGACTACCACCCCCAAAAGAAGAAGACGGGTGGTGGTGGTCGGGGACTCCCTCCTAAGAGGGACTGAGCCATCCATCTGCCGTCCAGACCTGCAATCTCGAGAAGTGTGCTGCTTACCGGGAGCTTGCATTCAGGATGTGACCAAGAGTCTTCCGAAAGTGATTAAACCTTCGGATCACTACCCCTTCCTGATTCTCCATGCAGGAACTAACGATACGACCAAGAATGACTTTGAGCAGTTCACAGTAGATTATTTAGCACTGGGAAGAAGGATCAAGGAATTAGAAGCACCAGTGATGTTCTCGTCCATCCTTCCAGTTGAAGGAAAAGGTCCGGGTAGGGATCGTTGAATTGAGGAAGTAAATGCCTGGTTGCGCAGGTGGTGTCGGAGAGAGGGTTTTGGTTTCTTCGACCATGGGACTCTGTTCCAGGCACAAGGATTGTTAGGAAGAGATGGGATCCACCTAACCAAGAGAGGAAAGAGCATCTTTGCGGGCAGGCTTGCAAACATAGTGAGGAGGGCTTTAAACTAGGTTCGTTGGGGAACGGTGACCAAAGCCCTAATGTAAGTGAGGAAGTCGGACACCGGGAAGAATCACAAGGAGGAACGAGCAACAAAGGAGGACCCCTAATTCGGATGGAGAAGGTAGGGTGATCAACCGGTTACCAAAGGTGTTTGTACAAAAATGCGAGAAGCCTGGGAAACAAACAGGAAGAATTAGAAGCCCAGGCCCAGGTGAAGAACTATGAATTGATTGGAATAACGGAGACTTGGTGGGATGACTCGCATGACTGGAGCACTGTCATGGAAGGGTATAAGCTGTTCAGGAAGAACAGGCAGGGAAGAAAAGGAGGAGGAGTTGCATTGTATGTAAGAGAGCAGTATGATTGCTCACAGCTCCAGTACTTAGAGGGAGAAAAGACTGTTGAGAGTCTATGGGTTAAGTTTAGAGGTGGAAGCAACAGGGGTGATGTTGTGGTTGATGTCTGCTACAGGCCGCCGAATCAGGTGGATGAGGTAGACGAGGCTTTCTTTGGACAACTGAGAGAAGCTTCCAGATCTCAGGCCCTGGTTCCCATGGGTGACTTCAATTACCCTGACATCTGTTGGGAGACCAATACAGCAGTACACAGACAATCCAGGAAGTTTTTGGAGAATGTTGGGGATAACTTCTTGGTACAAGTGCTGAAGAAACAGACCAGGGGACATGCACAGCTTGATCTGCTGCTCACAAACAGGAAGGAACTAGTAGGGGAAGTAGAGGCGATCCTGGGAAGCAGTGATCATGAGATGGTAGATTTCAGGATCCTGACCAAAGGAAGAAAGAAAAGTAGCAAAATACACACACTGGATTTCAGAAAAGCAGACTTTGACTCCCTCAAAGAACTGATGGGCAGGATTCCCTTGGATGCTTACATGAAGGGGAAAGGAGTCCAGGAGAACTGGCAGTATTTTAAAGAAGTCTTATTAAAGGCACAGGAAGAAACCATCCCGATGCTCAGCAAGACAAGCAGATATGGTAGGTGATCAGATTGGCTTACTGGGGACATCCTTGGTGAGCTTAAACACAAAAAGGAAGCTTACAAGAAGTGGAAACTTGGACAGATGACTAGGGAGGAGTATAAATATATTGCTTGAGAATGCAGGGGAGTTATCAGGAAGGCGAAGTGCAATTGGAATTGCAGCTAGCAAGGGATGTGAAGGATAACAAGAAAGGTTTCTACAGCATGTTAGCAATAAGAGTGTCATCAGAGAGGGCGTAGGGACCTTACTGCATGTGGGAGTTAACCTAGTGATAGATGATGTGGGAAAAGCTGTCAATGCTCAATGCTTTCTTTGCCTCTGTCTTCACGGACAAGGTCAGCTCCCAGACAAATGCACTAGGCAACGCAGTTTGGGAAGGAGGTGGAAAGCCCTTGGTGGGGAAAGAACAAGTTAGGAACTATTTAGAAAAGCTAAACATACACAAATCCATGGGCCTGGATTTAATGCATCCGAGCGTACTACAGACCAGTCAGCCTTACCTCAGTCCCTGGAAAAATCATGGAGGGGATCCTCAAGGAATCCATTTTGAAACACCTGGAAGAGGGGAAAGTGATCAGGAATAGTCAACATGGATTCACAAAGGGCAAGTTGTGCCTGACCAATCTGATTAGCTTCTATAATGAGGTAACTGGCTGTGTGGATATGGGAAAGTCGGTAGATGTGATATACCTTGACTTTAGCAAAGCTTTTGATACGGTCTCCCACAATATTCTTTCCAGCAAGTTAAGGGAATATGGATTGGATAAATGGACTGTAAAATGGATAGAAAGCTGGCTAGACTGTCAGGCCCAAAGGGTAGTGCTCAATGGCTTGATGTCAGGTTGGCGGTCGGTTTCTAGCAGAGTGCCCCTAGGATCTGTTCTTGGACCAGTTTTGTTCAACATCTTTATTAATAACCTGGATGAGGGGATGGATTGCATCCTCAGCAAGTTTGCAGATGACACTAAGCTTGGGGGAGAGGTAAATACGCTGGAAGGTAGGGATAGGGTCCAGAGTGACCTAGACAGATTAGAGGATTGGGCCAAAAGAAATCTGATGAGGTTCAAGAAGGACAAGTGTAGAGTCCTGCACTTGGGACGGAAGAATCCCAGGCATTGTTACAGGCTGGGGACCAAATGGCTAAGTAGCAGTTCTGCAGAAAAGGACTTGGGGATTACAGTGGATGAGAAGCTGGATATGAGTCAACAGTGTGCCCTTGTAGCCAAGACGGCTAATGGCATATTGTGGTGCATTAGGAAGAGCATTGCCAGCAGATCTAGAAAAGTGATTATTCCCCTTTATTCGGCTCTGGTGAGG
Source organism: Rafetus swinhoei (assembly GCA_019425775.1). NCBI lineage: Eukaryota > Metazoa > Chordata > Testudines > Trionychidae > Rafetus > Rafetus swinhoei. The sequence goes on along the minus strand of CM033428.1, from coordinate 32,665,022 downwards.
CCACATCTAGAATATTGTGTCCAGTTCTGGGCCCCCCACTATAGAAAGGATGTGGACACATTGGAGAGAGTCCAGCGGAGGGTGACCAAAATGATTAGGGGGCTGGAGTGCATGACCTATGGGAAGAGGCTGAGGGATTTGGGTTTGTTTAGTCTGCAGAAGAGAAGAGTGCGGGGGGATTTGATAGCAGCCTTCAACTTCCTGAAGGGAGGTTCCAAAGAGGATGGAGAAAGGCTGTTCACAGTAGTGACGGATGGCAGAACAAGGAGCAATGGTCTCAAGTTACAGTGGGAGAGGTCCAGGTTGGATATTAGGAAAAACTATTTCACATGGAGGGTGGTGAAGCACTGGAATGGGTTACCTAGGGAGGTGGTAGAATCTCCATCCCTAGAGGTTTTTAAGTCTCAGCTTGACAAAGCAGTGGTTGGGTTGATTTATTTGGGATTGGTCCTGCCTTGGGACTTGATGACCTCCTGAGATCTCTTGATGACCTCCTGAGATCTCTTCCAGCTCTATGATTCTATATGGAAGGAGGAGGGATGTAATTCCTTGATCCTATGCACTTCTGAATGTCTGAAGCCAGCATTCCTGTTCCCACAGCGATAACTATAAGATCAGGATTGGGCTGCCCTTTGTGAGAGATGGTTCTCATGCAAGTGTAGACAGAATTTAGCCTGAAGTAGCCAAGTTATGTATTTGTTTGCAGATGAACATCAAATATTTCTCTTTACCTGGATGAGAACTTTACACCAATGCTCACCTGGCCTTTAAACTCATTCATTTTCCCTCCCTACATCATTTTATTGTCATTTGGCTTGTTTTCTGAAATGCTCTGCTTTCTTTAAATGAGGTTTTGCATCCATATTTGATCCTGTTTCTGTAAACACCATACAACTTGATATTCTTATCAACACAGAGCTGGCAATAAATGAGCTCAACCCTGCCCCCTGTGGAAGTCAGTGGTAAAATTTCCATTTGTTTCAATGAGCGGAGCTCATTTTTGTTGTAATTCAATTGGTGTCAGTGACCAGAGATGTATTTAGCTGCATGAAATTGGGATAGCATGCCTTTCCAAGGAAAAGGAGGACAAGGACCATACAGCTGTATTAAAATAGAAATTTAACAAATAAAACATTGAAAGTGACATACGAAGTGCCCCTGTAGGAACCCACCTCCATCAGCAAAATTAGAATTTAAAACAACATTAAGGCAGAGATTTGTTTGATCTGGAAGTAATGTTATCTTTAGAGTATTCCTTTTAAAAATAAATTCAGCGGTGCTGGTATCCCTTTTGCACGACTTTCTGATACAATTTGTTGAATTAGATAAAGCTCCGGTAAGGAGTGACACATATGAGATGGCTTTTTATTTGAAATTGTGTTTCTTATACCAGGTTCATCAAGCTATTTCATATTTATTCCTCTGATTAATGATATGTCAGAATTCCTAATTCTAACACAAATTTATGGTTTGTTGGCAACTGGAGAATGAAAGAGCTATGTAGGCAACAGGCAGTATTGATTTTTATCCATCTCCTTTGAGCTCCAGTAAATGTTTCTCAAATGAGCTTTACTGTTGCAACCAAACTAAATATTACAGTCTTATTTCTATCATCCATTAATTATGTTACTTCTCAACGTAGCATATTTCTTAAAGAGCAACAGTGCACTTGGAGGGTATGATTTAATGTGTCAGTCAGACTGAATTATAGGTTGCATATTTAAGTGTTCCTACTATTAAGTTTCCTCATTCAGAAAGACAGATCATATCTTTTAAAGGTTATTGAATGTTAGTGAGTTTCTTAAGTCTGGGGAGAAAAAAAAGAACAGGGATGTTTTGAACTGTTATAATAAGAAATTCAGAGCAGTAACTGTATTCCACAAACAAAGAAAACAGAAGAGATGGATGGAGTAAGGGGTGGAGGTAGTGAAAAATTGGAAAACACACAGTTCATATACTTCGGAGTTTGATCATTCATTACACCTGTTTGACAAGTGAGATTTAATCGACACAGTACTATAGAAACTAAACAGTCTCTTCAAAGACAGTCACAGCAGCATCAAAACAGAGATTACACTGATGAAACTGCTTATGTTCTCAGCATTCTTATATGGATTCAGGGCATGAACTCGTAAGTCAGACAAGAAGAAATGGCTATTGGCATTTGAGATAAAATGCTAGCAAAGACAGCTTTACATCCTTTATAATATCAGTAAAGAAATTTGATCATAAGATTAATAGGGTTGTGCTGCAGATTCTTGCAGGAAAACATACAGATTTATTTCCAAGAGACAAAACAAATGCAACTTTTTTTTAACATGTAGAATGTATATATATAAACCCCTCTGTATGATGAGAAATAGAAATTTGATGTTTCAGCAGTATTCATCAACAAAGCTTCTTAGTTGTAAGGAGCCTATATTTCAGTCAGTCCTACAGCTGTGCAAAGCATTCACACTGTAATTCAAATCACTGAACAAAGTCTGGGTTTCAGGGTCTCTGGATTTTCATATTACAGCCACAAACAGTTCACAACCATGGGCTGAGGTTTCTAAGTGGAAAGGGAAAGCTCCCTTTCCTCATCAGCTTTCCTTTCATTTTTCCAAGGAATGCCTATAGTCTTTTTCCTGTCCTGTTCTGGATCCATGGGCAGGTGGACCCCTTTTTGGCTTTTCAAGAGGCACTAGGCCCTGGTCTATAGTAGGACTTTATTTTGAAATAACCCCCTCAAGGTTGAAATTATAAGCGGAGCATCCACTCTACCAAGCCTGTTATTTCTAAATATAGTAGTCCAATGTCTGTGACTCTGTAACACTGTAGCGTTACAAGTCACCTATGGGGGGGCGCTGTTGCCTCGCGCCGTGGCACTCAGCTGAGTTCTGGGCCGCTCAGCCGGGCCACCGTGGGGGAGCAAGCAGCTGTTTGGGCTCCCCCGCGGCGGCCTGGCTGAGCGGTGCAGAACTCAGTCGAGCGCCACGGTGGGAGGGGAAGGGGCCGGGGAGGTGATGTACGTGGCCAGCCGAGAGACCTGAAAATCCCATCTTATGACGGGCTAATTGGCTAGTTTCTAAATAATGGGCTGTAGAATTCAAAATTGTACTATTATTTTCATCAGGAGTAATGCTAATTCTGAAATAGTTATTTTGAAATAATGATAGTGCAGACACTCTGGTGCTGCTATTACAAAATAATTACTCTCACAAGTAATTCAAACTAATAATCCCCAGTGCTTCCTGGGCTTCTAAGTCTGAGGTAAGGCATCCACAAATATGGAGCCTGTGTTTGATTTTGAGGCTTCCCCTTAGTGTGGCCATGCTAGTTTGAATTTGTTAAATTGGGAGTTAAGTCAAATTTAGAAATTTCTAAATACTTCCCTAGTGTGACTTTAGCACATCCAGAAAAGCTACTTTCAGGCTTCATAGTATTAGTCATTGCCTTTACTACTGAAAGTGGCCTTTGAAGAGGCAGGAAAATGTCAAAGCTAATATTGATAGGGGTGGAGGAGCTAGATAGGCACAAGGAGGTCAGCTAAGAGGGAAATATGAAAGAATTCAGTATTTGAATTCAAATCTCAATTCATCACTGAGCCTAGAAGTAGAGCTGGTCGGAAAATGGGAGTGAATTGCCATAAAAAACATATGGCTGAAAATTGAAAGTTTCAATTCAGGAATGCTGTCATGGTGCCTCATGGGAGTTCAGGTGCTTCATGCCTCTATTCTTCTCCAATGGCCAGGCTCCCTAAAACTACATTTCAAGGTATATTGCAGCTTCTAGTCTTGATGGGTGCGTCTAGACTGGCAAGTTTTTGTGCAAAAGCGGCCACTTTTGCGCAAAAACTTGCCAGCTGTCTACACTGGCCGCTTGAATTTGCGCAAGAAGACTGACGATCCAATGTATGATTGTCAGTGTTCTTGCGCAAATACACTGACGATCCCGCTCGGGAAAAAGCCCTCTTGCGCAAATGCTTTTCTGCAAGAGGGCCAGTGTACACAGGTAAAAACTGTTTTGCGCAAAAAGGCCCCGATGGCGAAAACGGCCACCGAGCTTTCTTGCAAGAAATCGCGTCTAGATTGGCACGGATGCTTTTGCACAAAAGCACTTTTTGCGCAAAAGCATCTGTGCCAATCTAGACGCTCTTTTCCACAAATGCTTTTAACGGAAAACCTTTTCCGTTAAAAGCATTTGTGGAAAATCATGCCAGTCTAGACGTAGCCGATGAGTATTCACAGTGCAGCATGAGAATCCCCAGCCATGGTCTAGGTGAGTGGTCACCAACCAGTAGATCGGGATCTACCAGTAGATCTTGGAGCCTCTGACAGGTGATCCTGACTGGTTTGGCCAGGAAGCTCTCAAGTGCTATCACTTCAGTTGCCCCTCCACCCACTGTCATGCTATTCCTGTCCTCTTGCCTTGGAGCTGACCCTTGGAAGCTTCCTGCTTGCTGTGCAAGGTGTGGCAGGGAAAAGGGGTATGTGTGTGCTGATGTCAGGGTGTCCCTTCTTCCCCCAATCCTGTACCCCATCTCCACACAGAGACAAGGGGATGGGGGGGGGTCTGGAGTGGCTTAGGAGATAGGGCAGTTGCCTAGGGAACACAGAGTGGTAGTTTCAAGCCCTCTCCTTCCAAGCAGCCCAAGTTCTCTTCCCTCACCCACCCTGGGAGCCACCACAGAACCCACTAGAGGTGGGTTAGGCCCAGCTCTGGAGCAGCCCAGGGGATAGCACATTCACATGGAGAGCACAGGGGGGTGGTGGTGGGTTCAAGTCCTCAGAGCAGCCAACAGAGGCTGCCCCAGGGATGGACCAGGCTCCTGCATTAGAAGGCAAGATAAGGGACTCCCCAAAGGCAGGGGGAGCAGCCCAGGGCAGTGTCCCCTCAACACCCAGGGGCACCCAAGAGAAGTGTGGGGTACATCAACACAACTGAAACTTGGAGAAAACTGAACTTTAGTTTTAAATTTTACAGCATTTGTATTATTTTTTTACTTTTTACACCCAAGTATTTCATCACCCACCCAGCTACAATTACATTTTTTAAACAAATGTGTTGCAATGGTAAAAAAAAGTGTGTGTGAAAACTGTAGGTACTGGGGGTACTTATACATTTTATTTTGAAAAAGGGGTATTTTATAAAAAAAGGTTGAAAAACACTGGACTAGGGGATAGAGCATTTGCCACACACCCAATTCTAGAGCCTGCACCCCTACCCCAGCCTGGTGAAAGTGAATGAAATTCGGGAAGGAAGGGCAACAGAGCGAGTAGGATGAGGCCTCGGAGAAGGGGTGGAGCAGGGGGAGGGCCCCAGAGAAAGGGGGAAGGAAGCCAGGCAAGGGTAGTTGGGTTGGAGGTAGATCTTACATTGCACTTTAATTGAAAAAGTGATCTTGTGGTTAAAAAGGTAGGAGACCCCCGGCTAGGTACTCAACCATAATGCCCATTTTGGAATAATAAATTTTCCAGTTTTCAGCTGAAAACGATTTGGTTTTCAATTGTTCAGATTTTATAAAGTCAGATTTTAAGACCACAAGGGACTGTCATGGCCCTCTAATCTGACCTCCTGAACATTGCAGGCCACTCACCCATACTGTAATAGACCCATGACCTCTGACTGGGTTACTGAAGTCCTCAAATCATCCAGGACTCATACAGTAGAGGAAGGTCAACACTCCACCATCTGGGACAATCCTTCCTAACCCATACATGGTGATAAGTTAGATCAGTAGTCCCCAACCTGTAAGTGCAGGGGGTCCATGGAAAGTTTTTAAAAGTAAGGATCAGGCCCACTGCAGTGGACCCGATCCTTACTTTCCTTTCTTTTCTTCTCCCGCCCTGAGCTGGGTGGGGGCAGCACATGACGCAGCTTCCTTTTGCTCCTGTTCTCCAGAAGCTAAGGGAGCATGGGGAAAGTGCTTGCATGCTGTGCATGCCTCTCACACACCGGCCAGGTGTGAGAGCCATGCACAGCATGCAAACACTTTCCCCACACTCCCTTAGCTACTGGAAAACGGGATCAAAAGCAAGCTGCGTCCTGGCATGCACGGCTGCTGCCCACGCCTGCTACGCTCCCAAAGTTCTGCTCTTGCCCCCTACCCACCTGAAGTTCCACCCTTCAGGAGCTGGCAGCTCCCAAGCTCCCTTTGTCCACAAGAGTCTCCTAGCTCCGTGGATGGATAGAGGATGGAGGGGACAGGACCTGAAGAAGCAGCGCTGGCAAAGAGCAGCCAATGGGACCTGAGACACTCTGTATCTTGCAGTCTGCATGTCCCTCAGCCCACGTTGAAGCTGACAAGCTGCGACTGTCCTCTGGAGTCGGCTTATAAACGGGTCAATCACTTTTTACCATTTTTTCTCTTTTTTGAATATGTCACCCTTCTCTAACCATTCAAAACTATTAGAGTGGTGGGAAGGGTTTAGTTGGGCTAGTAAAAATGGATCATTTGGGAGGGTCCGTGAAATTTTAATAGATTGAAAAGGGGTCCATATGCTCAAAAAGGTTGGGAACCACTGAGTTAGATCTTGAGCATGTTGGCAAAGTCCAGCTAGCCAGACTTCTGGGAAAGGATGATCTGTAGCAACTCAGAGCCCTCACCATTTAATATCTCACCTGTGTCCTTTGAGAATATTTGATGCTAGCAGTCACTGATGGCAGTCTCATCATACCATTCCCCTCCATACGCTTATCAAACTCAGTCTTGAAATCAAATAGCTCCTTGAGGCTACCAAAAAACCAATCTTTTGGTTAAAAAAAACAATTTTCCATTGAAAAACAGTTTTGCAGAAGTCTGACTAGATACCAACACTCACAGTTCTAAACCTAGCTACCTTATCAATGGTTTATTACATTCAAGATTCATTTTTTTAACATGAGTCCTATGGATGACAAAGATATTTATATACACAGATACATATACTGATTGATAATAAATAGCACGAGTTGAAATCTGGTTGTAACTTATTTGATAATTGTTACCACTTTTTCATTTGTGAGTTTTCTACAGACAGATTATGTTTTTAATGCATTTTTATTATGTAAAATTGGTCAATGAATAGTTTTTATAAACCATGTGTGAGGTTAGCATTGTTTGTGAACTTCTTTTACAGACATCTATTTGGGTAACTATTCAATATTCAGAATTTGTTGTTCAAGCCACTGGACTGGTCATAAATGTCAAAAGGTAGAATATCTTTTTTCTTAATTGGACAGTCTAGCCTTCATAAACTGCTTCTGCTCAAAATTAGGTCAGTTTAACCACAAAGCTCAGTCATATTGTAGGAAACAGGTTTTCACTCAATTTGACCAGCTGTGAAGTACAACCATTTTGAACCTAAAAATCAAAGCTAACACATCATGCTTTTGAAATTTAAAGACACTTGGGCAAGTTTTTAAAAACATCTAACCCTTATTTTTATTTTTCATCTTCACACATATCCTACATTTGATTAGGTGTTATCTTCATATTTCTGGCCCTTCCAGGAGCATCAAATATTCACATAAAAGTCTGTGAGCAATTTCTAGAATGCTCTAAAGGTAATCCCCTTTAATAATTTCATGCAAGTACCACAAAAAAGAACTATCTGAATTAAATTAAAAAGAATGCAACATATGTCAGAAATAGAAAGGGCCAGCTTCAGAGACCACTAAATTGTAAGCTACTATGGTTGACTACATCTTTCCTCCATACCAATTTAATTATTTATTAGAGACCAATGTAATCCTAAGTGGAGTATAGGATCTGGTCCATGAGGTGCATATTGCTGTAACACATGATAACACCATAATATTAAATTTAACATCTTTATAGTGGAAAAATACAGTAGTATTTAAATTAAAGAAAGGAAAAATGCAAAAATAAGGAAACTAGTTAATTGATATAAAAAGGAACAGTCACAAGGGTGAAAGGCCTGCAAACTGCAAGGCCAGTATTTAAAAAAATGTCATAGAGACTCAAACTAATCATATATCTCAAATAAAATACCTCTCCCAAAAAGTAAGTGGTCTGAAAAAGAGACCATCATAGCTAAGCAACAGAGGAAAAGAGGCAATTAGAAGCAAAAAGGAATTCTTAAAAATGGAAGTCAAATTTTGGTGAAGAAAATAGAAAGGAGTGTAAACTCTGGCAAATCAAGTGTAAAAAGTATAACAAGACAGGCTAAGACAGAACTACTAGCTAAAGATAACCACCTCCCCCCCAGCATTTCTTTTTAAGTACATCGAAAGCAGGAGACCTATCAAATAGTCAGTGGGGCTAGTGGGCAATAGAGATACTAAAGGAACACTTCAGCAAGGCAATGATGTTTCCAAGAACCTAAATGAATTCTTTGTATTGATTTTCACTACAGAGGATGAGGGTGAGATCCCCATGAATAAGCCATTAATTTCAGATTTACCAGCTGTGTCCTCTGTTAACTTGGAATTCAAGTTAAATCTCTTTGTTACATGATAAAACAGAAATCTATGTTGTAATTAAAATCACATTTAAAAAAATAAAAATAAACATTTCAAACATCTTAGTTCAGCTGATAGCAAAAGCTGTCTGACAGCTCTTCGATGATATATGTGAAACTGATCACATGGCAGGAGAGGTATCCCAATCCAGTATCTAGTGGTCAATAGACTACACCCCAAAACCATCATCCCATTTAGTACTTATTGGCAGTACCAACAACAACCTCATCAGAAAGACTGGAGACAGAGAGAGCCATGTCCAAAGCTCATTGAAGTAAATGGAAAGAATGAAATCAGCCCAGAGATTTCAAAGGGCTTTGGATGAAGCTGGGATTGAGTATGGGCAATGAACTGCTTTTTTAATTTGCTAGAAGCGATTCAATCTGTGTATGAATGGAAACACAATGATGAAGCACTGTGGTCATTTGGGGAGACTTGTTCTACAGCTGTGCTCATTCAATGGATGAACTACACAGGCAATCTGCCATTATCTGTGGGCATCAGAATCACTTTTTAATATTGACATTTAAAGCATAGATAATCAATACAAATGAACATTTTCAGTGGCCCAGAAGGAAAGCTAAAAGAATGGAATATTCTGAGAATTAGAAAATGCTACTTGACCTTTAATAGCCTATTTCCTTCTCTTTTTGCCAGATGCTTTTTCGTTTATTCCTTTACCTCTCATTGCTCACCCCTTCCACTCCCTCCCTCCTCCTACTGATTCTCTCTTTGGTTCAGCGACTTCATTCTGGAGCTGATTCTGGCAGAAAGTAAGAGTGTTGTGTTAAAAAATAGCGTGTTTTCCTTTCTACCTCTGAGTTATGTTACGCCATGTCATGCCACAAAGGAATGAAACCAAAATAATAGACAAGAAAATGACAATACAGCTGGCAGAATTATTTTCCCCCTTAACTTCTGGGAGGAAAATATAGCAGAAAATCTTATTATTATAGGAAGGATGAGTGATTTATTAAAAAGGCTTGTTATCAACACAAGACAGCTTGTTACCGATGTGCTACATATTCTGCACAGTTGAAGTGTGAAGAAAATTGGTAGGGCCAATTATAGCAAAAGTCTGATATGTACAGGCAGGAGAAACATCTCTTGATCAAAGTGGAGTTGGTGCAAAGTTTTAGTGCCTTAGACCTTCACTCATCAGAATTGGCACCAGCTAACAAGTCATGTTACAATATGGAGCACAAATGAAAGGTTGTAACATTTTATTAATATTTTTCATGTTCTTAGTGCTATGTGTTGGGTAGTGTCCTGGTCTTTCATCTAGCTCGGCAATTACCTTGGCTTCAGTGTAAGTAAACATTCTTTATAACTTTATTAGCACAACCACAAAGCTCAGCTCCACTGGGCTAGTGCTTGTACTGTTTTCTGCTGACTCTGAGGTGTGCACCGATAAAAGCCTGACTCCTGCATATATAAAATAACAGTCAAAATGATTTTTGCTATCACAAGGCCAAATATTGCTCATCTTACCTCCACATAAGTAAAGTGATGAGGTGTTGGCCCTCTGGTGAATAACTATTGAAACAGTGGGTAGATATTAAATGCAACATAATTCAATAAAACCTACTCATAATATTCTGGCACAAAGATCTCTTTGAATTCCCTGTTCAGTTATCTCCATGTCCTTTTCCTTTTTGCAGTGGAGAAGCAAGTTCATAGACTCATAGAATCAAAGGGTTGGAAGAGACCTCAGGAGGTCATCATGTCCAACCCTTACTAAAAGCAGAACTAATCCCAACTAAACCATCCTAGCCAGGACTTTGTCAAGCAGGACTTAAAAAGCTCTACAGATGGAGATTCCAACACCTCTCTAGAGAACCCATTCAGGTGCTTCACCACCCTCTTGAAAGAGTTTTTCCTAATATTCAACCTAGACTTCCACCACTGCAACTTGAGGCCATTGCTTCTTGTTCTGTCATCTGTCACCACTGAGAACAACCTCTCCCATCTTCTTTGGAACCTCCTTCCAGGTAGTTGAAGGCTGCTATCAAATCCCCTCTCATTCTTCTCTTCTGCAGACTAAATAATCTCAAATCCCCGAGCCTCTCCTCCTAAGTCATGTGCTCCAGTCCCCTAATCATTTTGGTTGCCCTCTGCTGGACTCTCTTCAATGTGTCCACCACCTTTCTGTAACGGGGGACCCAGAATTGGATACAATACTCCAGATGGGGCCACACCAGTGATGAATAAAAGGGAATAATCACTTCTCTAGATCTCCTAGCAATGCTCCTAGTAATGCACATTAATATGTCGTTAGCCTTCTTGGCTACAAGGGCACACTCTTGACTCATATCCAGCTTCTCCTCCACTATAATCCCCAGGTCCTTTTCTGCAGAACTGCTACTTAGCCAGCCAGTCCTGAGCCTGCAGCAGTGCTTATGATTCTTCTATCTTAAATGCAGGACTCTGCACGCCTCCTTGTTGAACCTCATCAGATTTCTTTTGGTCCAATCCTCCAACTTGAGGGGGAGGGATAGCTCAGGGGTTTGAGTCTCGGCCTGCTAAACCCAGCATTGTGAGCTCAATCCTTGAGGGGGCCACCTAGAGATCTAGGGCAAATCTGTGAAGGATGGTATTTGGGCCTGCTGTGAGGGCAGGGGAGTGGACTTAATGATCTCTTCAGGGTCCCTTTCAGCTCTATGAGGGTATGTCTACACTACAGCACTAATTCAAACTAACTTAATTTGAATTAGTTAATTTGAACTAAGCTAATTCAAATTAGTGCATCTAGACCTAAGAACTAATTCAAAATAGCATTTTGCTAATTCGAACTAGCATGTCCACATTGAGTGGACCCTGAACCGAAGTTACGGCTGGCCGGAACCAGAGTGTGGAGCTGCTGCCTTAGGCTAGCCGAGGGCTGTGCTTCAAGGGACCCGACCCCCACCCCGGACAGACAGTTCTCAGGGTTCCCCGCTTGCTTGTCTAACTCGATGAGAGACAGCAAAGCAGTCCTGTCTTGGAGTGCCCTGAGTGCCCACACTCAGCACATCACAGCACTCGGCCATCAGCCCGGCTGCACTTGCCGCAGGCTGCCATCTGGAGGGGTCAATCGGGGGGGGCTGTCAGGATCCAGGAGGCCCTGCAGGAGGGCTTTCACCCCGAGGAGCCCGCAGAGCCACCCCAGTCTTCCCCAGCGGGGGCTCGTGCCCCATTCCTCCCTCACCTCCTTCCACTTACCCCTCCCTAGGCCCCCTTCCTGATGTAAAAAATAAAGGACACGTGTGTTCAAAAATAGAAACTCTCTTTATTTAACAAAACTGGGGAGGAGGGATTAACCTCTGGGGAGACTGGGAAAAGGAGGTGGGAGAGGGGAAGAGAAAGGGTGGGAGAGGGGAGGGGGAAACCTGGGGGGAGGGAGCTGGAAGGGGGAAGCCAGGGAAAGAAGGAGGAGGGGAAGTATAAAACTATGGTATGCCATATCTTCAGTACTGTGTACAGATGTGGTTTCCTCACCTCAAAAAAGATATTTTGGCCTTGGAAAGGATTCAGAAAAGGGCAATTACAATGATTAGGGGTTTGGAACAGGTCTCATATGAAGAGAAAAGAGACTGGGACTTTTCAGCTTAGAAAAGAGGAGACTGAGGGGGGATATGATAGAGGTCTATAAAAGCATGAGTGGTGTGGAGAGGGTGAATAAAGAAAAGTTCTTCATTAGTTCCCATAATATAAGGACTAGAGGACACCAAATGAAATGAATGGACAGCAGGTTTAAAACTAATAAGCAAAGTTCTTCTTCACACAGCACATAGTCAACCTGTGGAACTCCTTGCCACAGGAGGCTATGAAGGCTAGAACTATAACAGAGTTTAAAGAGAAGTTAGATAAATTCATGGAGGTTGGGTCCATGGAGTGCTATTAGCCAGGGGGTAGGAACGGTGTCCCTGGCCTCTGTTTGTGGAAGGCTGGAGATGGATGGCATGAGACAAATCGCTAGGTCATTGTCTTCAGTCCATTCCCTCCGGGGTACCTGGTGCTGGCCGCTGTTGGCAGACAGGCTACTGGGCTAGATGGACCTTTGGTCTGACCCAGTACGGCCATTCTTATGTTCTTATGTTCTAAGCTCAGGGCTCAGGGTCGGGGGTCTCACTGGACCAACTTGATTTTCATGCAAACCTGCTCCTGGGTTCGCCTGTGGCCTTTGGTGGCCAGGCTGGCAGCTATCTTGCCCTAGACGGCCGCATTCCTTGCCTAGTGCAGAGGTCGTGGACATTGGAGGACTCCCCCCAAACCGCAATGAGGTCCACGATCTCCGCACTAGACCAGGCGGGTGCCCGCTTCTTACGGCCCCGGGCAGGCTCCTGTGAGCCGCCAGCCTGGTCCTGGGAAGAGGCGGAGGGCTGTGTGGCAGCGGGTGGGTGGCTCATGCCGTGCCAGGTGCAGGGTCTGCTGGCTGGGTGCTGGCAGGCTTGCAACTGGCACGAGCACTGTAGCCAGACCGTGGCCCTTTAAGGGCTCTGGGGCTGGGAGGGGGGCAGAAAAGTTTCCCTGGTTTGGCCCAGAGTGGCCACCAGGGCAAGCTGGGAAGGGCTACCCTCCAACTAGTTCGAATTAAGTGGCTACACAGCCCTTAATTCAAACTACTTAATTCAAACTAGGCATTAGTCCTCGTAGAATGAGGTTTACCTAGTTCGAATTAAGCGCTCCGCTAGTTCGAATTAAGTTCAAACTAGCGGTTTGCATGTATAGACACTATGAAAGTTAATTCGAACTAACGGCTGTTAGTTCGAATTAACTTTGTAGTGTAGACATACCCTGAGATAGGTATATCTCTGTATATTATATAATTTCTCCACATCACTCTGGACCTTATCCCTACTCTACAGCATATCTACCTGTCCTCCTACCTTAGTTGCTGAGGGTGCAATCCATCCCCCCATCCAAGTTATTAATAAATGTGTTGAACAAAACTGGCCCAAACCGATCCTGGGGGCACTCCACTTGATACAGACTGCCAACCAGACATTGAGCTATGGATCACTACCCATTGAGCCCAACAATCTAGCCAGCTTTCTATCCCTCTTACAGTCCACTTATCTAATCCATACTTCTTTAACGTGCTCACAAGAATACTGTGGGAGACCGTATCAAAACTTTTGCTAAAGTCAAGATATATCACATCTACCACCTTCCCCATATCCACAGAGCTTCATCATAGAAGTTAATTAACCTCATCATAGAAGTTAATCAGGTTGGTCAGGCGTGATTTGCCTTTGGTGAATCCATGTTGACTATTCCTGATCACTTTCCCCTCTTCCAACTGCTTCAAAGTGGATTCCTTGAGGATCCCCTCCATGATTTTTCCAGGGACTAAGGTGCGGCTGACTGGTCTGTAGTTCCCTGGATTGTCCTTCTTCCCTTTTTTAAAGATGGGCACTACATTTGCCTTTCTCCAATCATCTGGGACCTCCCCCATTCATCTTAAGTTTTCAAATATAATGGCCAATGGCTCTTTAATCACATCAGCCAACTTCTTCAGAATTTTTGGATGTGTTAGATCCAGCTCCATATATTTGTATATGCTCAGTTTTTTATAATACTTCTTTCTCCACTGAGGTCTGCCCACCTCCTTCCCATACTGTGCTGCCTAGTGCAGCATTTTGGGAGCTGAGCTTGTCTGTGAAGACAGAGAGAGGCCAAAAAAAAAAAAAAAAAAGCATTGAATACTTTAACTTTTCCCACATTATCTGTCATTAGGTTACCTCCCTCATTCAGTAAGGGACCTACTCCTTCTCTGACTACCCTCTTATTGCTAACATGCCTATAGAAACCTTTCTTGTTACCTTTCACATCCCTTATTTGCTGCAATTACAATTGCCCTGTGGCCTTCCTGATTACAACACTGCATGCTCGAGCAATGTATTTATACTCCTCCCTAGCCATCTGTCCAAGTTTCTACTTTTTGTAGCTTCATTTCTGTGTTTAAGGTCACTAGAAATTTCACTGTTAAGCCAAGCTAGCTGCCTACCATATTTGATTCTCTTACTGCACATTGGGATGGCTTGTTCCCCTGCCTTCAATAAGGCTTTTTAAAAATACATCCAGGATTCCTGGATTCCTTTCCCCCTCAGAGAACCCTGCCCATCAATTCCCTGAGGGAGTCAAAGTCTGCTTTTCTGAAGTCCAGGGTCTGTATTTTGCTACTCTCCATTCTTCCTTTGGTCAGGATCTTGAAGTCAGCCATCCCATGATCATTGCTGCATAGGTTGCCACCCACATCTACTTCCCCTACTAATTCCTCCCTGTTTGTGAGCAGCAGGTGAAGCTGAACATGGACTTTGGTTGCTTCCTTCAGCACTTGTACCAGGGAGTTGTCCCCAACATTCTCTAAAATTTTCCTGGATTGTCTGTGTCCTGCTCTATTGATTTCCCAGCAGATGTCAGGGTGACTGAAGTCCCAAATGAGAACCAGGACCTGTGATCTGGAAGTTTCTGTTACTTGTCTGAAGAAAGCATCATCTACCTCATCCATCTGATCTGGTAGTCTATAGCAGACACTCACCACACTGAGATGGTATAGTTACCAGGGTCTTACCAAGATCTTACAAATGGGAAATTTGTTTTTAGTTTGGAGATGGGTTAGCTTCATAAGAGCTGCCGGATTAAAAAGGACTTTTATTTGTTATTCCTGTCAAACAGGTGACTTTGCCATTGTATTTAAAAGATAAGTAAGCACAATATTAAAGCAAAATGAAAACTGGAATGCTCTTTTGCTGCACCAGCTCAAAGCCATAGCTCTCTCATAGGAGTAAGTCATCATCACAGCCTTTGAATCTTTTGAAGCTTTATTACTCACTGACTGACCTTTTCAAAACATACTTTTTGAAGGGAAAACAAAGGTTTAAACTCTTCTCAAAGCAACTGCAGGGATTCATTGTTAAAGTTGAACAGAACCAACATGGTGGCTGGCTAGGTCTAAGTTGTTTTCTTGCAAAATCCTACCAATTCTCCTACAGGACAATAACCACAGTTATGTGACAACACTGTAAAACCTTTTAGTGTTATCTGGGAAAAGTTAGAAGAGACTGATGAGTTCAGTGTAAAGCTGGAATTTTGGATAGTTCAGTATGTATCAAGAGTAAAGAATGGACCCCAAAGAAAATTCAAGGCTGGACATGCTTTCAATTGGTCACACTGGAGGAAAGGATTCTGCTTCCTTTTCCAAAGGTGTGGATATTCTTCAGTGCAGCTCCACTAGCAGAGATTTGACATTGCCATCAGCAACTGAGGAGGTGGCATATTATTGCCACTGGTACCTCCAAGGTATTGGAGCTGGATGGGAGTAACTGAGCTTTGGAGCTTTTAAACATCAGCTCCAATGTCGTTTTCCATGCTCCTAACTTCTGTGATCAAAATTATGAATGTGCGACCTAAACTGTTATGGCACTTCTTTCCTCAGTTACTTTACTCTCTATCCAGAAAGAGAGCCCTGTAGATTAGCACTATAATGGAGAGAAAATTTAATATTCAGCGCAGCTTCTCTCTGCCTTGAAGATGTTTGTTTTAACCAAAGACCAAAATCAACAACAAAAACAAGAGATCTTAGCTGCTGCTACTGGCATCCCTAAAGTGCTGCCTTTAATAAGCATGCAGACAGGCTGGAGGAGGACAAACAATTATCATACTATAAATCGTTTGTAGTGAGGTGTGTAGTAAGTTGAGGGTCAGTAACATGGAGTCAGCAGGCCTAAATAGAGGCCTGTAACATGAAAACAGCAACAGGCCTGCAATCTAGTGAGCAAGACTTGGTTCAGTAACACAGAAGCCAAGAAAGAGGCCCTACTGATAACTGTGTAATTGTGTAAGTTAGGTAGAGCATGGAAGGACACAGAGAGGCACTGGGTACAAACTGTAAGCCAAAGGGGAGTAACGGAACATCTTAATAAGAAATGTCTTGGTACAAAGACTCCCTAAAAACTAATGCACATACCGACCTAGGTTCAGGACCGGGTTGAGATTGACAGCATGAAGGATAGTAAGTAAGCCCCCCTTCTGTAAGGTGAGGGGAGGTAACTAGGCAACAGAGGGTGGCAACCTGGTACGTAAAGAAATGATGTAAGTTGTTTGTACCTTACAACTATAAAAGGACACCGCAAAAGGTGCTCTCCGGCCGACCTTGGGGCCGGGGGCGCACTAGGTGCCTGAACGGCAGGTGTCATTGCCTAAACTTACAGAATGCACAGTAGCTTAACTTTGACTAACTGCTGTTAATATCTGTTATATGGCAATAGGCCTGCCCGGTGTTGGTACCTTGTCAACGCGGGCCATAGTGCCCAGTGGTGTAACATTGTACTGATCTCTGTTACCAACTGGTAGAGCTTCGCATTTGACAATAAACCTGCTCGATTGATTTCAAACCTTGCCTGCATCTGTCGTTTCCGGGGCCTCTCAGAGATCTTCTGTGTTGACCCAAGTGCACGGGGTCTAACACTTTAGCTAAAGGGAGTACCGATTGTTACGCACGCAGCCAAAAGTTTATTATCACCGACGGAGTAGAGGTCCTGTCAGGAGCGCGCCAGGACGACCCTGACCAGACAATGCTGACACTGACAGTTCAGACCACCGAAGGTACCGAGGTACAGAACACCGAGGTACGACAAGGTGGTGTGGCATCTCACAGTCCCTGAGGAAGAGGAACTACTTAGAGGGCAGAGCTAGGCCATGCTCACTTCTCCTGCCAGAAGTTAATGGGTTGGACAAAAAGTATAAAATACAAGTCTGGGAGCTCAGTTGGGTGGCAGCCTCTGGGGGCTGAACAAACTCCTCTTTTGTTCTCCTGAGCTGGGAGACTGCCACAGGGCTCTGTGGAGCTGAGGACTGGCCAGAGTCACGGGAGCCAGATCCTTACCTTACCGTGGAGAAGTTGCCAAAACTGTCTCCAGGCCTTCAACCCTGATAATCTGGAAGGCCCTCTACCAAGCAAGATACACCACAAGGGGGAGTTAGGAAGTGGCAGCGCTGCCAGAGATTAGGTCAGTGGGTTGGGGTCAGAATCCCTGCTGACCCAGTGGTAGATCATTTTGCCATTGACAGAGCCCTGAGCTGGGACACAATGGAGTGAGTGGGCTTATGTCCCCACGGTACCCCAAACTCTCGGGGCAGTCTCCTTCTCTCTGGGCCAAGAAGCCTGTGCTTGTTAGCCATTCATCTGATTTAGGATTCCCAACCTCCTTGCTGATCAGCCATGAAACCAGGCCTGAGCCATAGACTCTGGCGGCCCTGCCCTGACGAAGGACCCAGGCTAATTAACTGATCGCTACCCATCCCTGACCAAAGGCCCAAGTGATACTGCCCTGCCCTGACAGACGGCCTGGGCCATCCAACAATGTTTACTGCTCAACCCTGACCACAAGACTGAGACCTAGACTCTGATCACCCCTTCCCCTGAATGAGGGAGTGGGTTACCTAAATGCAATATCGGCGAGGAGTCCTGTGGCACCTTATAGACTAACCGAAGTGTTGGAGCATAAGCTATATGACATGCATCTGACGAAGTGGGTCTTTGCCCAGGATAGCTTATGCTCCAACACTTCGGTTAGTCTATAAGGTGCCACAGGACTCCTCACTGCTTTTGCAGATTCAGACTAACACGGCTACCCCTCTGATACTAAATGCAATATAACTTTGTTTATTGTTTACTGCCTTCAAAACAGGCCTGAGCTAGAAAATTTTGTTGCCCACAAAGTCCCCACAGCAAGTGGCAAAGTACAGGTGTTGTGGTCTTTGATGGACCCAGTTATAATAGTGCAAGATATAACCACAGCCCACTAGTTGGAAATGACCATTGGGAGTTAAAAGAATCTTGTCCATAATTGCATACAATTAAAAAAACATGCTACTAGACACTCTCAGAAAGAAAAGTAAGATACATTTGGAAAACAGGAATATTTACCAATAGGTAAAATATTGGGGAATATGGAATTATGGAAGCATGATTAAGTAAAAAAACCTGATTAAACTCTAAAATAACATCACCATTATTTGACATTAAATAAATTAAATACCTCTGTGTTTCCTTTGACATGAGTTAGATTCATTTTTCAGATAAAAGACTGGATTTGACTTAAACAAATTACAATGAAAAAAATTATGATGATTCTGGTTTTGTTTGTTTTCTGCCATGGTGACTTTGAAAGATTCTGATTCTGATAAGGGTTCATTTTTTTATGTATGTATTTTTTAGAATTTTTGACATGGGTTGGTTGGCAGGGGTTCATCCTATAAGATTCTGGTACTGGTTCTAACTGACTGAGTACACTCCTTATGGTAACAAAATAAGCCAATAAAACACTCCTTTCTCTAATGGAGTGGGTGCATTTTGTGAAAGGAATAGGAGACTGAGTTCATCTGTCCTTTGACAATGTCAATGCCATTTCTTCAGTCATTGCACCAAGGGCGCCATTTTGAGAGGGTAGGGGGGGCAGTAGCCTTGCGCTCTGGGACGTGGCTAGCTTTACATCCCATTCCCCGGACGCTAAGGGAGTGAAGGGAAAGTGTTTGTATTCTGTGCATTCCTCTCACACCTGGCTGGTGAGCTCCCTTCACACAGCTAGGTGTGAGAGGCATGCATGGAATGCAAGTACTTTCCCCTCACTCCCTTGGCATCTGGGGGACAGGATGAAAAGCTAGCTACATCCCAGAGCACACAGCTGTTGCCCCCCTTACCCTCCCGAAATGGCATCTTGCATTGCACCTGTTCATAAGGGTAAGGTCATCCAATCAGGGAGAGAAACCTGATTGTGATGTGGGCAACCAAACCCATGTGCTGACTACTGAACTTCAAATCGTGAGTTCACAGAGGAACAGTAACTGAGAACATCCTGTGAAAACCAGTTACTTATTTAACAACTGCAAATCGTGGACGGAGCCATGGATAACATTTGTGAATCCAATAGTTAACACATAGTTTGACCAACTCTAGTACCTAGCATGAAAAACCACCATATCCTGTATATATGCACAAGTTGCAACATTTAAAAAAAAACACTTTGCTTATTCAGGAGCACCTAATGAGTGGAAGGTAGAGAGTTTGTGCAGTTTTGTTCTGCCTCTGCTCAAGCATTATGCATCTACATAGAACAGTGTGCTTCAATTACCTGGCTGACTGCTATTTCTTAAATCATCTGTTTCACACCGGTGGTAAAGCCATGGGCTTTATAAAGTGAAATGAAGACAATGAGCAACCAAAGTAGGGCACTTTTTGGAAGAAAGAAAACCACATTGCCAAAGAGCCTGCAGGGAGACAATGCTTTACTATCATCCTAAGCCATCTCCTGAGCCAGTATGTCAGGTAGCATCCCCTTAAATGAACTGTGATTACAACCCAGTCTCCTAATCTCAGAGGGATAGCCGTGTTAGTCTGTAACTGAAAAAATTTACAAAACAATGAATGGCCCTGTACCACCTTGGAGACTAACCAAAAATGTAGATGTTATCATGAGCTTGAAGTGGATTGTGCCCACGAAAGCTCATGATTCTATCTACATTTTTGTTAGTCTCTAAGGGCATGTATAAACTACATTCCTCTTCCGAAAGAGGAATGTAAATGAGCCTGATTGAAAATGCAAATGAAGCGCGGATTTACAAATCTCGTGCTTCATTTATATCACCTAGACAAGCGCTTTTGAAAAGGGTTTTTGAAAAGAAACTGCAGTCTAGAAGGGGTTCTTTTGGGAAAAAAACCCATCTAGACTGCCATTTCTTTTTCGAAAAAACCCTTTTTCGAAAAAGCGCTCTTGTGCGATTATGCAAATGAAGCGTGACATTTGTAAATGAGTGATTCATTTGCATTTTCGATCGGGCTCATTTACATTCCTCTTTTGGAAGAGGAATGTAGTTTAGACATAGTCCAAGGTTTTTAAGTGTTAACACAGTCTCTTGCAACCCATGAGCCTTCCAATTTGTGTGATGTCACAGAGTGACACATACTGGTGATTCCTGGGCACGTCTAAAGTTAGCAGTAGGAAAGGAAGTTCATTTTAAAGATTGGCTAGTTAACATAGACCTGCAAATCTGTTCTAATTTTAGCTTTTGCAGGTCACCTGTAATGGTGCCTAAAGTGATCAGAACTGAGGCTGGGAGCCAGCAGTTAACATAAGGAAAAGCAGAATGTCAGTCGGACTTGTCATTCTAAAATATTCCTCTTTCCTTCTCAGATGTACTTCAAAGAAACAGCCATCAAAATGGGAGTGGACATAATTTAAAACAAGAGTAAGTATCCTTAATTAAGCTCTCTTTAGGATTGTAAGCTTAAAGAGCTTATTTCTTTATTGAA
Organism: Rafetus swinhoei; assembly: GCA_019425775.1. Taxonomy (NCBI): domain Eukaryota; kingdom Metazoa; phylum Chordata; order Testudines; family Trionychidae; genus Rafetus; species Rafetus swinhoei. The sequence continues at coordinate 32,644,282 of CM033428.1, read as the reverse complement.
AAACAATAAGAGAGCGCTTACTCACCAAGCAGGATTTTTTCAAGTTCTCACAGCTCCAAAAGAAATCTATTACAGATAAAAAGAAGCTTAAACAGCATATATTATGTCTTGCTTTTGTTTATACATGGTGAAGAGTATTCAGAGTGGACCACATCTTAGACTTGCACTAATCCTTAAATAATTACTATTCATATACTCAACGCTGGAAAAAATCTCATGGAATGTGACTTTGTTCTGCTGGCTTGTCTAATCCAATTCAATTATTTCAGTTTCCTCTCCCAGAGGTCTCACACTCAGAAACTGAGCTCTGTGTGTTTGTGTGCACACATACATACAAGGAGAAAGGAAGAAAGGACGAAATGAATTGGTTCCAGTGGAAATGAACTGCACACTTTTTTTTAATCTTAGTCCTTTCCCAAATATCAGTCCATCAATAAACATGAGAAACAGCTTGTAATTCACAAAGTCTTTGGAAACTCTGTTGTGATAAGAGCAAATTGGTCTGACTATAGAAATGCTAGAGATGGGAATAGTTCAGTGGCTTGGACAAATTTGAATGGATGGAAATCACTATAGTCCCCGATGCTGCAGAAAACGGTGGTGTACAGCTGGCAGCAGCTTGTCATCTGCATGCAGAAAGTGACAGGAGTATTACAAATTTCCTGCACAAAGTGAACCATTTCAATCACCTGTAAAGAGTTCCCTTGTCAAACAGAATAGTGGCAGAAAAACTCTAACTACTGAAGATTTTTTTTCTGTCCCTTCCCCCTTTACATTCAGATAACAGCCACCTGCCTGGAATTAAACTTTGATTTAAAAAGAGAATAAAATATCATAGTGAAGTGATTGTCGAACAGAAATTTCATAAAAGGAATGGTAATGTAGTAAGGCAGTAAGAGGTATGCCACATACGATCTAACATGTATCAGTGTGTTTGAGGCTGTGAAATCTTTCTGAGATGAAAAAGAGCACAGCCTTAATTAAGGACCCAAATTTTCCTTGGAACTAAATGGTATTCAAAAACAATTTATATTGTCATCCACACTTATCCCTATTTCTGACCTTGTGTTATATATTTTGCAGCAAATTAGAATTTTCATCATGAAACAGTCTTGATCATTCTCATAACCTGCATGCAATTTTGCTGCTGAAGAGTGAAGGAGGGAAACGCAGTTATGGCAGGACGGACTGAGAGAACATAATTATCAAATTCTAGGAAACCAGTTTTCTCTCAATTTGTCATCTGCCTTATCTGTTCTCATTCTTCTAACTTGATTTTTTTTAATTACAAAAATAGGAGGAGGAAAAATTAGTGGTAGAAAAGATATTAGGCATCAACATTTCCGATAAAAGGAGAAGTGTGTTTGTGTGTTTCTCATGGGGAAGTTAAAAAACCTAGCATGACTAGATTAATGTACGAGAATTCATTTCTTCTGAGTATTGTAACATTCAACATGCTCCTACAGCCACACACTCACCTATTTTTAACTGCACATAGCAAATCAGCTACAGACTAAGCAGAATTTATCATCTTTAAACACTGTTATAGCATAATACAAGGCAAAAAAGAATGTTTTGAGATGTTTTCCCTCCTTTTTTCTTCAAAAATATGAATTATTTCTTTACTGCTAGAATTGTTCATATGCAAAGCTGCTTATCAGCTCCCTAATGAACTCTATGAAAGTAATTTAAGTCTTCAAAGAAATCAAGGGTTTGGGCCATAGCCATCTCAAGGTCTTCCTCTCTTTGTCTTTTAACACTTTAACAGGGCTTCTAGACCCAACAGTTCTCAGAGTAAAGCTCACAAGGACCAACTAGAGAGCTAGAAATTCTCATCAGAAATCAAGCTGACATTGGATTTGATGGCCTTCAGAGCAAAAATGTAAGATAGTACTACAGTGGTAACATTTTCCTCAAGGTACACTTCGAAAATAAGCTAAACCTTATAAAATGAGAACTAGCCTCATATATGCTTATGTCATAATATACGAGAGAGACAGGGTATAAGTCTTGGACAAAATATAGCTCTAATGTAAAAGTGTATTTGGTACCAAAACATCTGAGGAACCTTAGAGATTAGCACCAGTCAAAAAAAGTTCAAAACTTTTTTGTTTGTTTGCTTGTTTATTTTACCAGAAAATTGGCTTTTCCACAAAAAGAAATTGTTCATGGAAAGTGTCTTCTTTCCTCAGAAAGTTTTGTTCTTTTTCTGTAGGAAAACTGAAAGCCCCAAACCACTTGTCTGGAAAATGAAAAATGTAGAAAAAAAATTTCAGCTGTGTGTTATACTGATTGCTGCTTAGAAAGTTTACCCAAGAGCAGGAACTTGCAAGACATTGAACCCCTGAGTCTGGGAGGGATCCAACAGCTAGCCTTAATTTAAAAAAATAGATGGCACTGGTCTTGGAGGTGGCATGTCTGGGGTTATGGTGTATCATTACCTCTTCTGGGGAGCTGCCTCTAGCAGAGCTTCTCAGAACATTCTTTTTCAAATTAAAGAGCTCCTCGCTGGTGCACTTCCCGAGCAAGAAAGTGATGCCAATACCACTTGGCTTCCCTGAAATGAGTCGTCCTTGAAGTTCAGTGGCTCCTGAATTAAACCCAGCAAATAAATTCAGAAGTAAGCCACCGAACAAGAAAATTACAAACAGAAGAAATGTTTCAGTGGAGCGATAATAAACAAATCTGCACACTACAATTTGATCATCTGAAGGGAATTTCTCAAAGGGTATGTCTAGACTGCATCCCTCTGTCGGCAGAGGGATGCAGATTAGGCAGTTCAACATTGCAAATGAGGCAGGGATTTAAATATCCCGTGCCTAATTTGCATAAAATAGCCACCGCGTTTTGCCAACTCAGCACTTTGTCGGCAAAAAGCAGCAGTCTAGAGGGGGAATCTGTCGAGAAAGAAAGCCTTTTTCAACAGATCCCTTATGCCTCCTGCAAGGAGGTTTACAGGATCTGTCGAAAAAGATTTTCTTTCTCGACAGATCCCCCTCTAGACTGCTGCTTTTTGCTGACAAAGTGCTGAGTCGGCAAAACGCGACGGCCATTTTTATGCAAATTAGGCTCGGGATATTTAAATCCCTGCCTCATTTGCAGTGTCGACATGCCTAATCTGCATCCCTCTGCTGACAGAGGGATGCAGTCTAGACATACCCAAACTGAAACTCTGAATAGCAGCTGATAAGGTAACACTATACAATCTCAAAATAGTAATATGGGAAAAATTAGGAGACTGGTCATCAGTTCTGTGAATATCAGGCAGGTGAGTCTAACTACCACCAATATCTGGGAAGAGGGAAAAATATTGCTTGTGATAACAGTGCCCATAGAGATGAAGTTTGAGTTTTTCTCTCACAAAGGACCACACTTTACTTGGGAGGAGCTAAAGACAGGATTTTAAGGTGAAATCCTGGCCATACTGAAGTCAATGGGAGTTATGCCCAGACAATGGTTCTGATGATAGAATCCTAGGGTTGGAAGAGAACTCAGGAGGTCATCAAGTCCAACCTCCTGCCCAAAGCAGGGCCAATCCTAACTAAATCATCCCAGCCAGGCCTTTATCAAGCCAGGACTTAAAAACCTCCTGGGATGGAGATTCTACCACCTCCCTAGGTAACCAATTCCAGTGCTTCACCACCCTACTAGTGAAATAGTTTTTCCTAATATCCAACCTAGACCTCCCCTACTGTAACTTGAAACCATTGCTCCCTGTTCTGCCATCTGTTCCCACTGAGAACAGCCTCTGTGCTCTCAAATCCCCCCTCACTCTTCTCTTCAGTAGACTAAGACAACCAAATTTCTCAGCTTCTCCTCTTAAACCACATGCTCCAGCCCTCTAATAATTTTTGTTGCTCTTTGCTGGACTTTCTCCAGTGCATCCACATTCTTTTTGTAATGTGGGGCCCAGTATTGGATGCAGTATTCAAGATGTGGCCTCACCAGTGTTGAATACAGGGGAATAATCACTTCCCTCAATCAGCTGGCAATGCTCCTACTAATGAACCCCAATATAGCATTAGCCTTCTTGGCTACAAGCGCACACTATTGACTCATATCCAGCTTCTCCTCCACTGTAATCCCCAGGTCCTTTTCTTCAGAACTGCTGTTTAGCCAATTGGTCCCCAGCCTGTCGCAGTGTTTGGGGTTCCTCCATCCCATGTGTAGGACTTTGAACTTTTCCTTGTTTAACCTCATCAGATTTCTTTTGGCCCAATCGTCCAATTTGTCTAGGTCACCTTGCACCCTATCCCCACTCTCTAGAGTATCTACCTTTTCCCCTAGCTTAGTGTCATCTGCTGAGGGTCATCCATCCCCTCATCCAGGTCATTAATAAAAATGTTGAACAAAACTGGCCCCAGAACTGACCCTTGAGGTACTCTGCTTACCGATCGCCAACCACACATTGAGCCTTTGATCACTACCCATTGAAACCAACCATATAGCTAGCTTTCTATCCATCTTACAGTCTATTTATCCAATCCACATTTCTTTAACTCTCTCGAAAGAATACTGTGGGAGACCATATAAAAAGCTTTGCTGCAGCAGCAAATTTCTTCAGAAAGACAACCGATATTGAGGTGCATGATGGTAGATGTTATTCGAGTACAAGAATCATCCAGCTCTGGACTACTATGGAAAATATTAAAAATATTTAAGTTAGATCTTCAAGGAATTAGCAAGTTATGGGGCAAGAAACAGGCTAGTTACATTAGGTGGTATATGACTGGCAATAACTGGGTACAAATAGTCCATCTGGGCTCCTCTCAGGGCTGATTTAAATGTACAGTCAATATGGTAACTCAGTCTCTGTGAAGTAATATATAATGGTGAGTATTGTAGAGCTTGGGAGTTGCAGGATATATAAAATTCAGGTTAGTTGTGCTGGGGAGCTAAGGGAGTATAGAGCAAAGATATTCATCTTCAGCTCTCAAACCATATGTACTATGCTGTTTTCAAATGCCTTGGAGATAAATGGCAACTTAAATTTAAAAATACAGAAAAACACAATTAAATCTGTCTGTGTGCTGACAAATAAGTAAGGTCAGAACAAACATCTGCTCATACAATAATCTTTATTCAGCTCCTTGTACTAATACGTTAATTTTTTATAATAAATTATAACCACTAGAAGTAATAAGCAGTTGTGTATTGTAAGCTTTATTTAATTAATGTGATGTGGTCTGAACTGAAGGCTGAGTTTTACTGGTAAACAAGCAGTAACTTACACAAAGAAATCAGGTGGAAGAGTTAGAAGATATATTGAAGGCTGGCAGATTTACTTTACTGCCTCAAACTCACATATTGTATACAAGAGATACAGTTTTTTACATTTTTTCTGTTTTACTGACTACTCTGAAATTTTCAGTCTGAAATTTCAGTATGAAAATGTAGCAAAACTTCATCTTCTTTGTAATATAATGCACTTTAAACTCCTCCAAATAAAGGCAATTTTCCTTGTAAATAAACACCATATCATTTACTCGGACACAGACACACACACTCATGCTGAATATTCCCTCCCCCCAGGTCCAAAACTATTGTACAACTAGTAGCACATAAAGGTGATTTAAGATGGCCAGATTTCTCATAACTGGTCTCATCTCTAGAACTGGTAAATCAGAGGGGAAAGGAGTTACTGTGGACTGCCATATTGGGTCAGAGGTTCACCTAGCCCAGTAGCCTGTCTTCCGACAGTGGCTAATGGCAGGTTCCCCAGAGGGAATGAGCTTAAAGCAATAAGTGAAACAGAATAATAAAGATAAAGGTCATGGTTTATATGTTATGATATTTTTGGATTATCAACTACTAAGAGCTCAAAATGAAGTAGAAAAGTAACAGCTTTTTTGAATGAAGCTTATATCAACTTCCTGGGTAGGAATTCTGGAGCATCATCCCAGCAAGAAACCAGTTCAGAATATCTTTCACACAACTCCACCCACATATCTCCATAACAAGGCTATCCAGTTACCTCACTCAACCAATAAGCTTTATTAGATAATGAAACCAATTCAACGGGAGCATTACGCCATAAAAACTACCGAGGACCTGACACGGTTCCCTGGTAAGTCTGATGCACATTCCAAAGTTGACCAAGAACATGAACTGGGACAACAGTAGGAACCCTGAGTCTGAAGGAGCACCAGGGCCAAATGTATTAGTAGAATGGGAATGCCTATTTTATGATGTGCAAGATGTTCTTTCAGTTTAAGTTTTAAACAAAAATACTACAGTAAAATATTTCAGGTGTCATTTTTGACCAGGTTTTCTCTTCTAGGACAATCACCAGACCTATATAACAGAAGAAGATTCACTTCAAAGTACCTGAAGAAATGCTATTTTTCCTCAGATTAATCCTTTATGTAAAGAAAGGTTACCAGAGGGTATGTCTACACAACAGGGTTACTTCGAAATATCTTATTTCGAAATAACGCGTCTACACACAAAATGCATTTTGAAATAGCATTTTGCTATTTCGAAATAGAGCGTCCACACTGAGTGGACTCCGAATCACATTTAAGGCTGGCTGGAACCAGTTCCAGCAGGGCACCAGGTCAGGACTTACTGTGTGGGGCTGCTGCCTGAGGCTATCTGAGGTCTGTGCTTAAAGGGACCCCTCCCCCAGACAGCCAGTTCTCAGGTTTCCCTGCTTGCTTGTCTACCTCGATGAGGGACAGCAAAGCATTTTGTCTCTGCGTGCTCTGGTTGCCCTCACTCGGGATACCACAGCACTCTGCAACATGGAGCCAGAGCTGCCCCGGGCACTCTGGTGCTTCTCTTGGATGCATTGCTGCGAGCCTGACTGCACTTTCTGCAGGCTTCCATCCGGGAAGTCCATCGGGGGGCTATCAGTACCCAGGAGGCCCTGCGGGAGAGCTTCCACCCTGAGGAGCACTAAGAGCCTCCCTGGTCTGCCCCACTGGGGGTTTGTGCCTCATTCCTCCCTCACATCCTTCCACTTACCCCTCCCTAGCCCTCCTTCTTGATGTCAAATAAAATACATGTATTTTCATGAACACAAACTCTCTTTATTTAACAAAACTGGGCGGGAGGGAATGAAACTCTGGTGAGACTGGAGGAAAGGAGGCAGGAGAGGGGAGAAGAGAGAGTGGGAGAGGGGAGGGGGAAACCTGGGAGGAGGGAGCTGGAAGTGGGAAGCAAGGGGAAGAAGGGGGAAGGGAAGCACAGGGCTCAGGGTTGGGGGTCTCACTGGACCAACTTGATTGTCATGTAAACCTGCTCTTGCAGGTGGTCTTTGGTGGCCAGGCTGGCAGGTATCCTGCCATAGACGGTCGCGTTCCTCCGTCTAGTGCAGAGATCATGGACGTTGGGGGCATCCCCCCAAAACCTGAATAAGGTCCATAATCTCCACTCTGGACCAGGAAGGCGCCCGCCTTCTCCAGGCCCTGCAGGCTCCTGGGAGCTGGCAGACTGCTCCTGGGGAGCTGTGAAGGGCTGGCTGCCAGTGGCTTGCTGGCTCATGTTTTAGGGCCACTGAGTCAGGGGCAGTGGCTGCTGGCTCTGGCCTGGCAGGCTTGGAGATGGCACAGGCACTGTGGCCAGAGTCAACCCCTTTAAGGGCTCTGGGGAGGGGAGGGAGAGGAGTATTCTTGGTTGAGGCTGGAGTGGCCACCAGGGCACCCTGGGAAGGCTGGAGGCCCCCTATTTCGATATAAGTGTCTACACAGCACTTATTTCGAAATAGCTATTTCGAATTTGGCGTTATTCCTCATAGAATGAGGTTTACCAAATTCGAAATAAGTGCTCCGCTATTTCAAATTAATTTCGAAATAGCAGTTTGGCTGTGTAGACGCTAGGAAAGTTATTTCGAAATAACGGCTGTTATTTCAAAATAACTTTGATGTGTAGACATACCCAGAGAGATAACCATAACAACATAGATTACCATAGCTACCAGTAAAAGATGTTTTCACAAACCATCACAGCCATTCATCCATTAATTTTCAGCCATCACCTGTATTTTGCAGCTCTTCTAGTGAGTATGAGTTACATGCAAAGAAAACAGCTCCATGATAACTTGATTTGCTCAAACCACTAACTCCAAAACAGAATAGGATAAAGCAAAACTAGACAGCTGGTGTTTTTTGGCCTGCTGTTTGACACTTTCTGAAACAGAAATAGAATTGCATATCTAGCTCCAGTTTCAAGGCACTGGACTATGTTATACCTTTCTCTTACAGATTGAAGATTCCATTATTAAGTATGTGTTCCCCATGTAGATACTTGTAGTCATCCCTTTTTGTTACACTAAATAGATTGAGCTCTTTAGGTCTACTAGTATAAGGCAAGCTTTTTAAAATTCTTTAATCATTCTCATGCCTCTTTTCTATGCTCTCTCCAATTTATTCATGTTTCTTGAATGGTGAGCACCAGAACTGAACATAATATTACAGCAGCAGCCACACCAATGCCAAATACATAGATAAAAATAACTTTTCTACTCCTACTAAGATTTCCCTGTTTATACATGCAAGGATCACGCCGACTGTTTTTGGCCGCAGTGTCATAGTGAGAGATCACTTTGAGCTGATTATCCATCACAACCTCCAATTTTTTTTTCAGAGTCATGGCTTCCCAAGATAGAGTCCCCCACCCTGAAAATGTCCTACATTTTTTATTCCTAGATGTATATATTTACATTTGGCCTTATGAAAGTACATAGTTGCTTGTACCCAGTTTACCAAAGGATCCATATCTCTCTAAATTAGAAACTTCTCTTCTTCATTGTTACCACTTCCCCAATTTTTATGTCATCTACAATCATTAACAGTGATTATTTTATTTTCTTCCAGGTCATTGATAAAAATGTTAAATAATGGAGCGGGGGAAGCAAGGATTGATCCCTGCATGACCCCTATTGGAGACATACCCACTAGAGATTATTCCCAGTTTACATTTGGAAATCTATCCATTAGCCAATTTTTAATCTGGTTAGTATGCTGCAGGTTAACTTTATATTGTTGTGTAAGGTGCAGTCATAGATTCCCACACAGGAAAAGAGAGCTTAAGTGAGAAAGCTATTTTGACTACTGTTTGACATCTAAAGATGCTGTTGTTCACTAATCAGTCCCTAGACTCTCTGCCTCCAGCAAGTGGAGTTGAGCTCTGTTAGTTTCATGGAAGAGGGTCTATAAACTAGATTGTGTTTTGTGTCAAGCAGTCACTAAAAATATCTACAAACCTAACAATGCCTTTGGAAGTCCATCACATGCCCAACTAAGTAATGTTTTGTTATGTCTATGTTGATTTCTGTTCTCATTGTCTAAATTGGAATGAGTCTTTGAAAGACCTGGGTTGCTAGGAGCTCAATACACAAGGAGTGCTAGTTTGTATAATAAAGGTAATTCAAATGAAACTGTGAGCACAATCCTCAACAGGTGTAAACTATTTTTCCAAGGGAGCTACACTGATTCATTTCAGCAGAGGATCTGACCTTGGGGCTGTGTAAAATGAACAGTTTAAAACAGAAAACCAGTTTTCAATTAATCACATGGCATGTTGAGAAATACAGAGTAAGTGGAGACTCTGAGGCTCTTTCTGCTGTAATAATGCACACACAATGCTTTGGCACAACTTTAAAGTGAATTTTACCAATGCTACTAAAAGAGCCCTCAACAATTTTGATTCATACAATCTTGTAACAGATGAATTGAGCAACCAGTTTGTGACAAAAAGGCTCAAGAAACTCGTGCTCAGAGCTCTTTGCTGCTCCACAGTGCATTTCTAATAATGGTTAGTGTCAAAAAGCAGGACAAATGAGGCCATATTGTAGATGCGAATGGCTTTACTGGTATCCATGGGACCCTGCAAACAAGGGTTTGAGGCTGTTGGTACAGCCATGTTGCTAATCTTTCAGACAGTGAAAGGCTTACCAGCAGCAAGGGCAGGAGGCTTTAGAAGTGTAATTAGCTTTGAGAAGAAAGAATAGTTGTTCCCATTTTAAGCTTATTCTAAGAAAGAAGCCCAAAAATAAAAGGTATGAATTGAGTCCTGCCATATAACCCATAGAGAGTCCATTACTCGTGATGGCATTCTCACTGCTGAGGGCTGTGCAGACGCTGTGCATCATTAGAAAAGGATTCTGTCCATCTCTAGGCACTTTTAATCCTCTGTGGTAGATTAATTAAGGGAGCGAGGCATTCTTCTTCAGCAAGAGTGACCATCTTATTCTTCTAATTATATCTCATGTTTTATATATAGTTCTACTTTCTCAAGTGGTCAAGGAAGAATGGCAATCAGTGGGGTGTAAGCTAAGTTCTGAACCATGGTGGTAAGAAGAACTCATAATGATTTGTGGACAGGTGGGCAAATTGTGCCTCTCCCTCTTCAGGCACCTGAGTCTCTCTGGACGCCCACTTTTATATGCATGTGACGGAGCCTCGGGGCTCCGCACTCCAGCAGCGGCGGCCCCGCGGCGGGAGGAAGGGGCCGAGACGCGACCGCGTGAGAGCGGCGCAGGGGCCGGCGAGCTCGACTGGCAAGCCGCTCTGACGCCTCCCGCGCCGGCCAAGCTGGAGCGCCCGGAGTGCACAGGCGCCAGCATGCCGGGCCGGCCAGAGGTGCCTACGCCCCGCCCCCCCGTGAGAGGGGAGGGGCCAGACCGCGCTGCCGACCGGAAGGGACGGGTCACGTGGCGGTGCGGCGCCTCTTTTAAAGGAGGCTTGCCGCTGAGGAAGGGGGAGGAGAGGTGCGGGAGTCTCCCACAGCGCCGAGCCTGCAGAGAGGTGCGCGGCACAGGGGGTAGGAAGGGACCCGGGGCAGGGCCTTAAGGTGCCCGTGGGTCGGCGTGTTACGGGCGGCGTCCCTGCCCACCACATGGGGTGTAGCCAGCTGCTCTCGGGGCCCTAGGGCGGGCCCGAGTCCCCGACCGTCTGACCCCCACCCCTGTTATTGGAGAGCGAGGAGGGGAGAATGGCTGGAAATTTGTGGATCTGTTTAAAGGCTCGGAGGGCTCTTCCCCAGCTGAACAGCGGGCGGTGTGAAAAGAGACTCTGAAAAGGGGGAAGGTCCATAGGGAGGAAGGGGGCCGGGGCGGACCGCTTCCGCAGCTGGCGGCCTGTGGACCCGAAGGGAGGGTGCCCCTTCAGGACCCGTTACTCTCATCCTATCGCAATGCACAGTTCACCATTGTAGAATCCCACTGAAGTCAAGGGGACCCTGCATGGGGGAAGCAGTCTGTGTGTGTAAGAGCAAGGCCATAACAATCCGTTGTAATCTTTGGGTCTTTCTTGAGAGAGAGGAAAAACTGTAGCTAAATCATATTGCATGAGATGTGTAGCCTGGGAACTCGTGTCCCCAAGGGTGTGTCTACACAGCACCTTAAACTTGAAATAAAAAAAGCAATTTGTGCTATGCCAATTGTGTATCTTACTTGGAATCTATTTAGAAATAGTTTATTTTGAAATTTAGCATGTCTACATAGTGCCAAATTTTGAAATAATGTGCTATTTTGGGCCATCCCTTATCCCTCATGCAACGAGGTTTACCGGGATGGTGAAATAGCATGCCTGTTGTTTCGAAAAATATTTTGAAATAACGGGCGGCTTGTGTAAACACGAGGTAGCTATTTCGGTATCCTGAAATAGCCGTGCAGTGTAGACATACCTTAACTGTGTTGTTATAAATAGTACTACTTCCCTTATAAAGGAAAGGCTTGCGAACAGGAACTGCTAACAGGGAGTTTGGAGAGGGAGTTCTCCAGGTAAAAGAGGAGTAAAAACGGGACCCTTGTGGTAAGTGGCTGTCTGGAGTATGTGCTTGTGTGTGGGGGAGTTAATTGCTGTGTGCTGAGCTTGTGTTTGTCTAGTTGGTTGGTTTGTTTGTTTGCTTGAAGGAGCTTCTAAAAGGTTTGAAATCTAGAAGCCTCTGTTAATTGGCTGAGCCTCAGTCAGGGGAAGGGGCTACCAGAGCTATATAAGCCTGTGACTCAGCGACCAGGGAGCTTACGAACAGGAACTGCTAACAGGGAGTTTGGAGAGGGAGTTAGAGGGCACTAGTGACTTCTGGCCTTCTTTAAAACATAACTCTTATAATAATCTATATTCCAGAGGTTTAAAAAGAATCCCAGTTTATACTTAAACTTATTCATTAGAAAAATGGAAACAGAAGCCCAGCAACAGAGTGGGGGCTATCCTGTTTATTGTGTCGAGTGTAACATGTATGATTACCTGGCCTGTGGGCGGGTGGCGTATGTGTGCACCCGTTGCAAGGAGCTCCTGACCCTCAGAGACCGAGTTCGGGCTTTGGAGGCCAGGGTGGCTGAACTGGCGGACCTAAGGGAGGTAGAGAGATATGTGGATGAGACTTTCCGGGACACTGTAGTACTGTCCCACCTCCAGTCTGAGAGCCCCAGTGCTCTTAAGGAGGATGAAAGTCTCAAGGGAACAGAGCATTCAATGGGAGCAGAGGAAACCATCCCGTGGTTGGGACCCTCCTCCCAGAGGATGTTGCGGTATCCTCTCGCACTTAGGATACCTCTGAGGGGAGGAATGCCAGTTTGGAAGAGGCAGTGTTAGTAGTGGGTGATTCGATCGTTAGAAACATAGATAGTTGGGTTTGTGATGACCGGGAGAACCGTATGGTCACTTGCCTGCCTGGTGCGAAGGTTGCGGATCTCTCGAGGCATCTAGATAGACTTATGTGTAGTGCTGGGGAGGGCCGGTGGTCGTGGTACATGTAGGTACCAATGACGTAGGGAAGGGTAGGAGAGATGTCCTGGAGGCCAAATTTAGGCTGCTAGGAAAGAGACTGAAATCCAGGACCTCTATGGTGGCATTCTCGGAAATGCTTCCAGTTCCATGCGCAGGGCCAGGTAGGCAGGCAGAGATTCAGAATCTCAATGTGTGGATGAGACGATGGTGTAGGGAAGAGGGTTTGGATTTATTAGGAACTGGGGACACTTTTGGGAGAGGGGAGCCTATACAGGAAGGATGGGCTCCACCTAAACCAGGGTGGAACCAGACTGCTGGCACTAAACATTAAAAGGCCGTAGAGCAGTTTTAAACTGAGAGATGGGGAAAGCTGATTGGTGTGGAGATGCATGTAAATTGGAGAGACTTCTCTTAGAGGAGAATCCATTGATAGAGATTCTCTAAGCTGTAGTCAGAAGAGAGAGAGGAGGAGAGAGGGCAAACCATGGGCCAGAGCAGACAAACAACCACGTACAAAGGAATCCAATGCATCAGGGAAGGGCAGACAAATAAGCAGTGGCAAATTTTTAAAGTGCTTCTACACAAATGCTAGGAGTCTGACTAATAAGATGGGTGAACTAGAGTACCTAGTATTAAATGAGGAGATTGACATAATAGGCATCACTGAAACCTGGTGGAATGAGGAAAATCTGTGGGACACAATCATGCGGGATATAAAATATATCGAAAGGATAGAGCAGGCCGGGTGGGTGGCGGAGTGGCACTGTATGTGAAAGATAATGTAGAATCAAATGAAATAAAAATATTAAATGAATCAACATGTTCAATAGAATCGCTATGGATAGTAATTCCATGCTCCAAAAATAAGAAATTAGCAGTAGGGATATATTGACCACCTGACCAGGACAGGGATACTGACATTGAAATGCTGAGGGAGATTAGAGAGGCTACCAAAATAAAGAACTCTATAATAATGGGGATTTTAATTACCCCATATTGACTGGATACATGTCACCTCAGGAAGAAAGCGGAGATAAAATTTCTCAATGGCTTAAATGACTGCTTCTTGGAGCAGCTGGTGCAGGAACCCACAAGGAGAGGCAATTCTCGATTTAGTCCTGAGTGGGCGCAGGATCAGGTCAGGAAATAACCGTTACAGGACCGCTTGGGAATAGTGACCATAATATAATAACATTCCACATTCCTGTGGTGGGAAGAACACCTCAGCAGACCAGCACCCTGGCATTTAATTTCAAAGAATTACACAAAAATGAGGAGGTTAGTTAAACAGAAATTAAAAGGCACAGTGACTAGAGCCAAATCCTGCAAGCTGCATGGAAACTTTTAAAGACACCATAATAGAGGCCCAACTTAAATGTATACCCCAAATTAAAAACATAGCAAGAGACCTAAAAAGTCACCGTGGCTTAACCACCATGTAAAAGAAGCAGTGAGGACAAAAGGCATCTTTTAAGAAGTGGAAGTCCAATCCTAGTGAGATAAATAGAAAGGAACATAAACACTGTCAAATCAAGTGTAAAAATGTAATAAGAAAAGCAAAAAAGATTTTGAGGAACAGCTAGCCAAAAACTCAAAAGAAATAACAAAATGTTTTTAAGTACATTAGAAGCAGGAAGCCTGCTAAAAAACCTGTAGGTCCCTAGATGATCGAACAATAAAAGGCGCAATCAAGGATGATAAAGCCATTGCGGAGAAACTAAATGACTTCTTTGCTTCAGTCTTCACGGCTGAGGACGTTGGGGAGATTCCCAAATCTGCACCGTCCTTTGTGAGTTATGAATCTGAGGAACTGTCCCGGATTGAAGTGTCATTAGAGGAGGTTTTGGAACAAATAGAAAAACTTAATGTTAACAAATCTCCGGGACCAGATGGCATTCATCCAAGGGTTCTAAAAACTCAAATGGGAAATTGCTGAACTATTATCTGTGGTTTGTAACCTATCCCTGAAATCGGCTTCCGTACCTAATGACTGGAAGGTAGCCAACGTGACACCAATATTTAAAAAGGGCTCTAGAGGCGATCCTGGCAATTAGAGACCGGTAAGTCTAACTTCAGTACCTGGCAAATTAGTCGAAACAATAGTAAAGAATAAAATTGTGAAGCATGTAGAAGAACATAATTTGTTGGACAAAAGTCAACATGGTTTCTGTAAAGGAAATCCTGTCTTACTAATCTATTAGAGTTCTTTGAAGGGGTTAACAAACATGCGGACAAGGGGATCCAGTAGATATAGTATACTTAGATTTCCAGAAAGCCTTTGACAAGGTCCCTCACCAAAGGCTCTTATGTAAATTACATGGCCATGGGATAAGAGGAAGGTCCTTTCTTGGATTGAGAACTGGGTTAAAAGACAGGAAACAAAGGGTAGGAATAAATGGTAAATTTTCAGAATGGAGAGGGTAACTAGTGGTGTCCCCAAGGGTCAGTCCTAGGACCAATCCTGTTCAACTTATTCATAAATGATCTGGAGAAAGGGGTAAGCAGTGAGGTGGTAAAGCTTGCAGATGATACCACACTGTTTAGGATAGTCAAGACAGAAGCAGACTGTAAGGGACTCCAAGAAGATCTCACCAAACTGAGTAATTGGGAAACAAAATGGCAAATGAAATTTAATGTGGATAAGTGTAAAGTAATGCACATTGGGAAAAATAACCCCAACTATACGTACAGTATGATGGGGGGCTAATTTGGCTACGACAAATCAGGAAAGAGATCTTGGAGTTATCGTGGACAGTTCTCTGAAAACTACCACACACTGTGCAGCGGTAGTCAAAAAGGCAAATAGGATGCTAGGAATTATTAAGAAAGGGATAGAAAATAAGACCCAGAATATCTTACTGCCCCTGTATAAAACTATGGTCCGCCCACATCTTGAATACTGTGTACAGATGTGGTCTCCTCACCTCAAAAAAGATATTTTGGCCTTGGAAAGGTTCAGAAAGGGCAACTAAAATGATTAGGGGTTTGGAACGGGTCCCATATGAGGAGAGGTTAAGCGACTGGGACTTTTCAGTTTAGAAAGAGGAGACTGAGGGGATATGATAGAGGTATATAAAATCATGAGTGGTGTGGAGAGGCGGATAAAGAAAAGTTATTTATTAGTTCCCTAAATAGAACTACTAGAGGACACCAAATGAAATTAATGGGTAGCAGGTTTAAAACTAATAAAAGAAAGTTCTTCTTCACACAGCGTGTAATCAGCCTGTGGAACTCCTTGCCAGAGGAGGCTGTGAAGGCTGGGACTATAACAGAGTTTAAAGAGAAGCTAGATAATTTCATGGAGGTTAGGTCCATAAAAGGCTATTAGCCAGGGGATAAAATGGTGTCCTTGGCCTCTGTTTGTCAGAGGCTGGAGAGGGATGGCAGGAGACAAATCGCTTGATCATTGTCTTCGGTCCACCCCCTCTGGGGCACCTGGTGCTGGCCACTGTCGGCAGACAGGATACTGGGCTAGATGGACCTTTGGTCTGACCCGGTACGGCCGGTCTTATGTTCTTACTAATCATGGTGCCATGTGGTAATGCAGTCTCTCAGTCTATCACGCTTGTATTTTTCAGGTATTTATTGTCTCAGGGCAATAAATACCCGATGCATTTTTCAGTGTGAATCAGGAGTGATGTTACACTCTGGATTTTAGTACCCTGGGACTGTGTCTACATTGGCAAGATTTTGCGCAAAAGCACTTGCTTTTGCGCAAAAACATGCTGCCTGTCTACACGGGCGGGGAGTTCTTGCGCAAGAACACTGACGTTCTAATGTGTGAAATCAGTGCTTCTTGAGCAAGAACTATGATGCTCCCGCTCAGGAATAAGCCCTCTTGTGCAACTGTTCTTGCGCAAGAGGCCAGTGTAGACAGGCAACATGAATTTCTTGCGCAAGAAGGCCCGATGGCTAAAATGGCCATCCGTGCTTTCTTGTGCAAGAGAGCATCTACACTGGCACGGATGCTTTTGCGCAAAAGCACATGCCAGTGTAGACGCTCTCTTGCGCAAATACTTTAACGCAAAAACTCTTGCGTTAAAAGTATTTGCGCAAAATCTTGCCAATGACATAGCCTGGGAGAAAATAAAAGTTGAAAATAAAAATCAAGGACACTATTTAAGCCAGCCCCCAAGAATGTGTTCTTCTTTCCTTTCACTAGATTCCATTGAGCCTGAAAATTCTTATTTTGGATGGGTGTGTCTGCTGATAAAGAAGTTCAATCTCATCTGGGAAGTATCCCATCAAGTTCATCCTGATCTTGAAAATGCCGTGCCCCCTCTGTACTTATGTGAGTCTTTCCCTCTATACTGTACTTTTGGAATTCAGCAGTTGAACAAGGCACGAGTTGGATGGGATGATATGAGAGAGCTGGATCCCAACTATTAACAGTACCTTAGTTTATGTCTAAGGTGGAGATGGAGAAAGGAGAAGCACAGATCATCCAGTGGTGTACAGGGGCTAGGAATGTGCCAGAAAGGCCTTGGGGGTAAATACCCTTTGTTCAGGAAGAGTATAGACCTCCCACACGTCTGCCCTCTGAAATCCCAGTGCAGGAGGCCTCCCACTGATACAGCAGTATGGTGTAAGCTAAGCTCTTTTTAGTGTTCTGTTAGTAAAAGTGGTTTGAATCTTGTAAATGCACCAAGGTAGTAAACAAAACACACTTGTAGGCATTTGTGGCAAATAGACAAATTCAATCCTGCTCTTTCTTCCACAGAGCAGAGATCTCCCTGGCAACAGAGCAGGTTAGGCCCTGTTTTATAAGGCAAGGGAAGACTAGGAAGAGCCACTCAGAGGGTGGTGGCATGCTGTGTTGGTATGCACACCCAAAGGTGGGAACAGGCAAGGGAGGAGAGCAGCAGAGAAGCCGTGGACTTCTCCTCTCCCACCTGATCGGCGCTACAGAAATGAACATCATGGTCTTAGTGGTAGATAAACAGTGGTTCAAACAACTGCTCTGCAACCTATAGGACTGGATTGCTTTCCTCACAACAACCATTGCTTGATCTGAGTGCAAGATGAGGCAATTTGGGCCGGATAATTTTTCCAATACCCTTCCCTATGCTGTACATGCAGAATGTGCATGCACACATGGCAAACAGAGAACTGTGTACGCAAATTAATGTTTTGTGTGCTCAGCTATCTGTTCCTCTGGGTGCTGGTTACTGAAATACCTTACGGTATTTTCTATGGTAAACAATTACCAACAGGGAGGGGTACATATAAAAAGATGCCTTCTCCAGAATGCTGAATAACTTGGCACACTGGAGAATAGTGTTTTGTTTCTTCTTTGTATTTTAACCTTTGCCCTACAGGGAATATTCTGTAGGATGGCATCTAAAGAAGGCATAATAGGCTCTATGCTAATCAGTCTTGAGCCTTTTAAGTAACGGCTGCTGGTTGTATCAAAAATGTGCCAAGAGAAACAAACGGAGAATGTAAATCCATTTGAATTTTCTTTTGAAGCTACAAGGAAAAAAAAATCCTGGCAGCACCAGTCCTTTCAGTAGCACAATATTTTCATACTTTATGCACTTCAAAGTGCAAATGAAGATTATGACCTTATACATCCTATATGCCCCTATATTTTATTTATACTGTATCTGTGCAATCAAGAGAAAAAAAGGATAATTCTATGACCTTCTACCAGCAAGAAGCCTAACAACATCATTCAGACCCATTGAAAATTCTCAGTTAATTAAAGGTTAAAAGGAACTTGCCAATTAGTAGGGAAGATAATTGTTCTCCTTTGGCTACCTGATTATGTTTTCTGTTGGAAATGCTGAAATGTATATTGTCATGCTGTTGGTAAATGTAATCACAAGCACTCACAGTACCTTGAAGCTCTCCAAATACTTGGCCTTGAAAACTAAAATTCTATGTGAAAGGAGATAAAAAACAGCCATAAAAAAATCCAGTCTTTTTTACAGAAGTAAAAGTCTTTGCATAGTTACAGAGGAACAATAAAATTATGGGCCTACTGCTAAGCAGTGTTGAATGCCCACAGCCAATGGGACAGGTAGCTGTTCAGCACCATTCAGATTAAGGTCTAAAATCACAGAGAGAGAAAGAGAGAGATCAATAAACCTACTGCTGCAGAACTGGTAGTGCAAAATTATGATCAGATACACACAAAATCTAGTAGGCATTCTGGCACTGATTGTGTCCTGCCTTTCCTGGATTCCTGCTTGTGTAACAAAAAACTATGCACTGTGCTTTCTTCAGAATTCAAATAGCAGCAACTCTCCTGTGTCTCAGCTCATTTGATTTACCAGGACACTGGCAGCACAGATGAATGAATTTTCCTCAGAAAGAATTAGTGAACAATTTCCAACTTGAGAATGGTTTGGCTCAGATAAGGGCTTCTGAAATAGGGCCTAGCCAATAATTCACAGTCAGTAGCAGACACCCTTCTTCTCTTCACAAGGTACCCACAGACAGACTTTCATTCAGCATACACAATGACTTCATGACATCCCAAAGTCAAACCAACCAGCCTTTTAGTTTTGACCTCCAGCTGGTGTTATGCTGCTCTGGCCAAACTTACCTGAGAGAGTTTTCTGAGAAGATGGCTGAATTTAATAAGCTATATGCAATCCTTCAGGCACAGAGCAGCATGCAGCATGTGGTGCAGTGCTCTAGTGGCAATTTAAAGGGCCCAGGGCTCTGGCCACCACAGCTGCCACAGTAACACTGATGGTGGTGGGGGGACTGGACCCCTTCAAATCACCAGACCCCGGGGCAGTTGCCATCTTTGCCCCTATCCCTCTGTTGGCAGGCCTGTCTCAGCCCTTAAAATCAAAAGCAACCTTCAACTCACGATTACAACCAGTTCGGTATTCACCTATCCAGACAGGATATCAGGCAACTGACTATTGTCAAATACTTAGGGATTGTCATTGACAATGCTGAAGCATGTCTGAAAGATGTGGATGCTCATACAGCAGCAGTTGCTGCCATGTTCTGTCCCTTCAAAAGTCTCTGTGGAGACACAGGGACATCTAGCTTATTTGAAAGCTGTGGATCTGGCATTATTGCACAACAGTGAAATGTGGGTAGCGGCTAAAGAGCAGTGGGTTGATGGTTCAATTCTCATTGCCTTTATCAGGAGCTCTACATTAAGTGGCAGGTCAAGACCAGCAGGGAGGATATTCCCAGCCAAACCCAGCATTCTCTTCCACTGTGGCTTTTGTGTGTGCGCGCAAACATGTTATAGGTATGGAAAAAACAATGAATTTCAAAGCATGTTTACCAAAGACTATTGATACATCATTGCTGGTCATGGTTTGGTGGCACAGTAACAGTGCCTATGATGGATGTAAACCAGAGCATCTTAAGGACATAGGTAGAGATTGATTCAGGGGGGTTTCATGTTGATGATAGCACTTTTGAACCATGTAAGTACTATATTGATGCTTCTCCCTTATAAGAGGATTATATATGTTTTACAAAGAGGAAGAAGGCTTATGTAAATCACTTGTGGGCCACAGAAAGCTGCACAAGTATTTGCAGTTCTTTCACTGTGTATATATATTGACACCAGCATTGAAAACACTTTCTCTATTTGTTCAGTTGCCTGTACAAATTGTGATTCATGGCAGACCAGGTGTCAGCTCATACACAGACCCATAAACTGGGTGAAATTGGAGAGGTCCAGAGAAGAGCAACAAGAATGATTAAAGGTCTAGAGAACATAAGCTATGAAGGAAGACTGAAAGATTGGGCTTGTTTAGTTTGGAAAAGAGAAGATTGAGAGAGGACATGATAGCGGTTTTCAGGTATCTAAAAGGGTGTCACAAGGAGGAGGGAGAAAACTTGTTCCTCCTGGCCTCTGAGGATAGAACAAGAAGCAATGGGCTTAAACTGCAGCAAGGGAGGTTTAGGTTGGACATTAGGAAAAAGTTCCTAACTGTCAGGGTGATTAAACACTGGAATAAATTGCCTAGGGAGGTTGTGGAATCTCCATCTCTGGAGATATTTAAGAGTAGGTTAGATAAATGTCTATCAGGGATGCTCTAGACAGTACTGGGTCCTGCCATGAGGGTGGACTCGATGACCTCTCAAGTCCCTTCCAGTCCTAGTATTCTATTATTCTATTAAACAAAAGCATAGCTGGAAACCAGTCTGGTGCACCTGTATTTTAGCTTTGAGTTTATAAAAATGTGTTTAGTGTTTGAACTTTGAGAGTCATTGCACTTTCAATATTGGTATCTCATGGTACAAGGTAATATATGTGACAGTCGGGAAAGCAGCATTGCCAAGGATGAACAACTATTTTACCACAAAAGATATCATCTCCTGCCCAACAAAAGGAGATCTACAGACACAAGATGAAAAATTGTGGAACATCAGTGGACAAAAAAAAAGTGTTAATTGCTTCCCTTATGACCATGAAGAGAAGAGGTGCGCACATTTTTATTCCATTACAGTTTGAGCTCTGGGGAAAGTTTATAAAATCCCTGACCAGGAAGAACTCTATCACTATGCTGTTTGGAATTTGGAGAAGACAGTATTTCTAATCATAAGCAAGGGATCCTATGTTCAGAAGTGACTTTGAATATAAGTTTTTTTCCCCTTAGAAACCAATGGGTAGGTATTTTTGTATGTTTCAGCTACCTGAGGACTAGTGGGTTGTGCAGTTTTAAATCACATCATCGATTGTCTGTCACAATGGTATAGTTCATGCAAGTATTAATTTCCTACATGGTGGTTGGGAGAACAGCAGAGCTCTCTCCAGTAGTGAGTATCTAAAGGTATTCTGGGTATACCAACATAGGATGACATTTTCTATTTAGTTGATTCTCAGACATTAATCTTCATGTCATTTAATCCATTGATAAGTCTCAATTCCATCCAACTTTGTTGACATAGTAGTGAAAGTTTTGAGGTATTAGTTCAAACAAAAATTTGGAATTACTTCCATAATATTTTATAATAAGAGATGTGTCAATCTACCATGATTAATTAAGAAGTGACAAAAACGGAATTTTTGACCTCCAAATATGATGGCATACTTGCTGTAGCAGTTGTGACAAGTTCAGTGCAGACAATTTTATATCATTCACAAGTGGCATGCTGCATTATTTCCCATCATATATGAAAAAGAACTGGATCTTAGCTTATTTCATATAAACTTTTTATGAATATTGTTGGAACAAATAACTTTTCAGTTACATTAATCAGGATAATTATCCTAACTGGGATGAGGAAGTAATGACTTCAGCATGAGCAAAGAGAAAAACATCCACATGCTGTTTCAACCACAGTTAACTTATTGTCTTTTTAAATTACTCTCACACCTCATTTGGCATTGTGCATTGCACACACACTTTTCTTGCATTCAGGATACTGTATGCTAGTATGCAATGAGCAGAATTGTTGGGGAAAGCTCTTTATCAGACCTAATCATACCATTTTACTATGGTGCTCAAAGGAAGTTGCATTTTTCATTTTTCTGATCCTCCATGTGTGTTCCTAAGATAATAAAAGTGTTTCTTTCCTACCAAGAAACTCCATTAATGGTGAACTTGACATTTTGGGGGATATACCTGCACTGCAGTAAATAGAGAGCCGAGGTTTCTGTGCCTGCTGATTAATATTACTGGATGTTGTGTTCCTACTCCCCGCACATTGAGTGCTGCAGCATGTTCAGACTCCCTACACAGTAAATGCTAAACTGAGTTACAAAGGCACTGGCCGTTGTTCTGGTACCTATGAATACAAAAAAAGCAACCATGAATATTTCCCTGCACTGAATGACACAGTTTCAATCCAAGACTTGGCATCCAAAAAAACTTGAGGTTGATATTTGTAAGTGTAACAAAACAAACTCTAGGACAGATGTTTCCACTATGCAAATGACTAGCGCTCCTAAAATGCAAATCCTGTTTCATGCTAGCTGGTAAAGCTAATATTAATTGAAGCAAAAAAGGTTCCATATAATCACTTGTAGTTTCCAAAAAATAGTCAATTTGATTCTGCTTGTTAATTGTATACCAAGTAGGCATTATCCTTAACATCTTCAGGTTGGCTGCTTACAAATGTTTAGAAGAGATATTTTCATGGGACAATAATTCTAGGGTGGATTTCTGTTGTTGTTTTCACTGTTTACTGCACTCTGCCTTTTTCCTAAAATATCCTGTTTCCTGCAAAGATGAAAACCTTCTGACTCTGCACTGCCTGTCCAAATCACATCACCCCAGTAAGTGGCACTTCACAAGGTGTCACTTGAGCTGGTGCACAGTTCATCTTTTCAGTTTTACCTCTCAAGCACAATGAAATTGTTTAGTGTCTTTTTGGATGAAATGTTGGTTGGATATAACACTGATCAAAGAGTGGGCAATCAAATTCACAGTTAGACAAGCATTGCCTTTGGCTGTAAATTGGCATACCGATGCCAGTCAATGTGATGTGATGAGCAAACCTCAGCTGGAGATAAGAAATCACTTTGCAGTCTTAGCTACATGCTTCTGTACAGTGCCATTTTGCCAAGCTTAAAAAGGTATAAAAAATGGCACTTTTTTCACAAATATAGGCTGACAGTTTGGGCCTACCATTTCTAGGAGAAGGACCGGAGAGATGAAAAGGGGTCATTCTGTCTCTATACTTGCATCCAACCTTACTTTTTTCACCCCATGATCTCCCCATTGTTCTTTTCGTCTCAGTTATTGTCCTGACACCCAACTTATATATCAGCTTTGATGTCTCATTACGAACTTTGAATTTGGGTGGTTTGCTGCAGATGTGCATCCAAAATTTCAGGCATTTATTCTTTAAGACCTATCTACATTCCCTTCCCACCAGAATGTGAAATCCTCCCTATTTTGTCCTTGCACACACCACTTTCTAGGGTTGACTGAAAGTTTTAGTGGGATCTTTAAGAAATAAAAACATGCAGGAATTTAAAGGAGACTTTGGCATCTCATCTAGGAGGTTTCTAGAAGCTGGGCAGATCAAGCAATATTTATTTATTTATTTATATTATCTATCGTGTGTATATGTAGAAAGAGTGAAGAAGAAAGATAATCTACTTTCCCCTTATTACATGCTTCTCTCCAAATGTGCACATTCACACGTGAACAAAGGGATGTATCCATTTAAACAATGTATCCATTTAAACAAAACAAAGAGCTGGATTATGTAAGTGAGAAAAATGTATAATGCATACCAAGGAGAATTAGGTACATCTTAAATAGTTCTCAGATATTTTGGTTTACTGGTTGAAGTGTGATACCAATGATGATATGAAATTTCTGAGCTAGAAAAGCACTCTGGATACTACGGGGCAAATTGTTACACAATGAACCATACATTACTGCTGAATATTTGATATTGAGTTTGGCTAAAAGAAGAAACATCTAAAGTGTGTAATAGGATTAGCAAATTGGGTCAGATAACAGAAAAACTGACTCAAAACTATTTGTCAGATCCAACACAAATCCTGAGTTTTTTAAAACACACACCCATTGAAAGTTAAAAAAATTGTATTTGACTTTCATTTCTAATTTTGGTTGAAACAGCATGACAAAGTCTGTTTTCATGCAATTCAGTGCCTAAAATCAATGAACCCTAGAAACTGCAATAAATCTATATGTCTCGGATGAGAAGATGCAATCAGTCGAGAAGATCTTTTGCCTAGTCCTTCATTCTTTCCTTAATGAACCATTTTTGACTCTTTGAAATAAATGCCCATCCGGAGTGACAGACGGTCAGAGAACCAAGTCAGATTTTTTTAAATAATTTCATACGCTTGTCTTCAGATATTTCACAAATGCAAACCCAGAATGCTCTTTTGCAACTTGCAATTGGTTCATGGCTGAAAGTTAGTAACACATGAAAGGTGTGTGAGTACCCTGAGTTCTCTGCAATATGCATGAAATAAATGGCATACCCAGCTGATGATGAACAAAGATGATGAACCTCTCCTGGAGTTATCAAGCTGAAAAAGAAAAGTGATATTTTGAAACTGTGTTCAGTTTATGAGCATCAGCTGTGAAATCCTACAGTTAACTGACTATCCCAGGATTACTAAACCATTTATACCTAGGGAGAATGTACAGACAGCTCAGATCACTTGCACATCTATACCTACCTTCTATCTCACATGCGCCACAGCCAGCTATAGCTCCCTCAGATTTATTCCAACTGTCTAAACCTGTGGAGGGCAAGCTGTGGCCCGTGGGCCGCATGCAGCCCAACAGGGCTCTATCTGCAGCCTGCAGACCACCTGGCTGCTCCCCTCCCCCGTGCGCCTCTCACACACAGAGGCACGGAAGCCCTGCCTCCCTCCCAGCACTTTTGGAGGAGCTGCAAATTGCCTGATTCATGCTCCATTCTTCCCTCTCCCCCCTCTCTGTCCCAGAGCTGGAACACTGCAAATCAGCTGTTCCTGGTATTCCAGCTCTGGGAGGGTGGAGAAGGGGCAGAGATGGAGTGTGAATCAGGTGATTCACGCACTCTGAAAGTGCTGAGAGGGAGGGGGAGGAGCAGCGAAATGCAGGAATCCAGTGAACAAGGGGGAAGGCAGATGGGGGAGACGGGGCCACAGATGGTACCCAAGTGTGCCATGGGTTGCTGTGGCTCACTGAAGTGAAGGAGGGCCACTTATGCAGCCCACCCACTATTCACAGTTACCTGGTCTAAACAGACACCAGGGATGAACCCTTGATCATGCATAGCCATTCACAAAACTAGGCTTGAAACATTACCATGTTCTAAATTCCATTCTAAAACCTGTGCATTATAATTATACACACACTTCTCGTTATTCAGCAAGAAGAAATGCTACTGAAAATTAGACATGAGTTAAGGAAGGGAAGTCTCTGAGTATAGATTGGGGATTCCCTTTCCAGACAACTCAAGGCTGGGATCTAGGGATGGCTTTGATTCTGAACTGGTATTTTAGAATTTTATCCACACTCACATTAGAGGAAGAGTGGGCAAATATTGGCCCATGGGCCAGATCCGGTCTGACAGGGTTAACTGCTAGTGAGGTCCCACACTGCTGCATTTACCTGCACCCTGGCAGGTAGAGGGGATCACAACTCCCATTGACCATAGATCACCGTTCCCACCAAGGGCTAACCTGGTGAACCACCATCATTTTATTGCCCACTCTTGCACTAGAGTGTAAGCCAGTGGTGAGCAATCTGCAGCCAGCGGGACACATGCAGCCCACCCAGGTAATTTGATTATGGGCCGGGAGACATTTTGCTGACACTGACCATCCACAGGCATTGCCTTCCACAGCAGTCAGTGGCCACAGTTCTTTGTTCCCAGACAATGAGAGCTATGGGAATCAGTGGCCAGCATGTTCCTGCAGCCCTTGCAACTGCATGCACCACTTCCCACAGCACGGAGAACTCTGGTCATTGGAAGCCACAGGGAGGGGTGACTGTGAACATTCACCAGCAAAATGTCTTGCTGCAGGTTGCCTTTTGTGGATTTGGATCCAACCACTTCGTTACTTTATATAACCCAGATATTTTGGGCAGGTGGCAAGGTGCTTGTCCACAATTTAAGTGGACAACAAGCAGAAGAAACCATAAATGAAAGGAATGTGAGACTAAAACAATGTGGTGACAAGTTTAGAATAGAACTAATTCAAAGATTGAAATCCAAGGGATTTCAGTTCAAGATTTTAGTGTTAGCTTTTTCTCTTGAGAATACAGATGAGCAAACAAAAGCTCTGACTGGGAAAGCCCAAAGAGGGAGGCAGAGGAAGGATAAATATTTCTTACTTGATTGACCCAGCGGGTAGTGATCAACGGCTCGATGTCAGGATGGCGGTCAGTTTCTAGTGGAGTGCCCCAAGGTTCGGTTCTAGGACCGGTTTTGTTCAGTATCTTTATTAATGACCTGGATGAGGGGATGGATTGCACCCTCAGCAAGTTTGTGGATGACACTAAGCTAGGGGGAGAGGTAGATACGCTTGAGGGCAGAGATAGGGTCCAGAGTGACTTAGACAAATTGGAGGATTGGGCCACAAGAAATCTGATGAGGTTCAACAAGGACAAGTGCAGAGTCCTGCACTTGGGATGGAAGAATCCCAAGCATAGTTACAAGCTGGGGACCAACCAGTTAAGTAGTAGTTCTGCAGAAAAGGACCTGGGGGTTATAGTGGATGAGAAGCTGGATATGAGTCAACAGTGTGCCCTTGTAGCCAAGAAGGCTAATGGCATATTAGGCTGCATTAAGAGGAGCATTGCCAGCAGATCCAGAGATGTCATTATTCCCTTTATTTGGCTTTGGTGAGGCCACATCTGGAGTATTGTGTCCAGTTCTGGGCCCCCACTACAAAAGGATGTGGATGCATTGGAGAGGGTCCAGTGGAGGGCAACCAAAATGATTAGGGGCTGGAGCATATGACTTATGAGGAGAGGCTGAGGAGTTGGGTCTGTTTAGTCTGCAGAAGCGAAGAGTGAGGGGATTTGATAGCAGCCTTCAACTTCCTGCAGGGGAGTTCCAAAGAGGATGGAGAGAGGCTGTTCTCAGTAGTGACAGATGTCAGAACAAGAAGCAATGGTCTCAAGTTGTGGTGGGAGAGGTCCAGGTTGGATATTAGGAAAAACTATTTCACTGGAATGGGTTGCCTAGGGAGGTAGTGGAGTCTCCATCCCTGGAGGTGTTTAAGTCTCGGCTTGACCAAGCCCTGGCTGGGTTGATTTAATTGGGATTGGTCCTACCTAGAGCAGGGGGCTGGACTTGATGACCTTCTGAGGTCTCTTCCAGCTCTATGATTCTATGATTCTATGACCCAGAAACAGTCCTCTGTATAACTTTGCGAATGCCTATCAACCAGAAATGCAACGATGAAGTTATAACTATCCTAAACTATGAATTTTTCCCTAGTTTACACTTCTCTATATTTCTAAGGCATGATTTGAGAGACTATTCCATGACAGAAGGTATGAAACCTCATTGTCTCATATTTTTTTCAAATTGAGAGATATTGAAATGGGCAAATATTAATTATTCAAAGATTGTTAAATATGTAGGTTAACCAAAGCCTGGATTAAATGTGAATGTAATAGTCTAAAACAAATATAGCATCTGCATAAAACTGTTCAAAATTCACTCTGAACATGTCAATAGATATAATTAAATGAAGCAACATTTTTCTTCTATTTGCATTCTAAAACTTTATTTTAATTAAATAAGTGGTAGATAGTTCTCCCTCAAAAAAAAAAAAAAAAAAAGCTTGGAACCAAAACACAAGCAAGCACAGTCTTCAGCTAAGTGTTAATTCTTATCTAGAAACAGAAATTAGTTTGATTTGGGCATTAGTTTAAAGGCACATTTGGGGGGAAAACCCATAAACCTTCCAACCTCATTTGGTCTGTTGTTTCCTTTTCAGTTTGCAAGATTTCAAACTGCACTTTGTATTTTATTGAGTTCAGTGAACCAAATGTCTATTAAAACCACAGCAAGCAACTTAGAAACTATTAAAAATCCACCAAAGGGCCGTCACTGTTAAAGTCAGTCAATAAATTAATCACTGGGTTATGCAGGATTGGGATTCATCTGTCTTTCTGGACACTGTTAATGAAGCCTACATTTTTGTATGTTAGTTGCAGTGAAGCTGCTAGTGACACATGTTTCTAAGCTCTTGTGCATCATGTCCGAGCATTATGAATCTCATAGTTCATTAGAACGCCGATGGTGTGTAATTATCACAAAAGTTGTCACCAAACAGAAATTCAGAGAACAATTATAATAGCTTAAAATTATTATTAGTCAGTCAGTATATATGGGGATGTTGCCATGCTTGCTTTTATGTCGGCTTCAAAGATAAATATATGAACTGCCCGTGATTAGTGTTACTCTTCTTGGTCATCAGATGGAAAATAAGCAATGTGCCTAATGTGCCTAGAAAATCCATAAAGCTGCAATTACTATGCATTCCAGTCATATTTCCTTCTATGGAGTCAAGTATCTTGGCAAAATGATAGGGATTAATTTCCCAGGCATTTCTTAACTACTTACTGCTCTACTTAAATTGCTTAAGGTAAAAAATAAATTAAACGCAAGTAGCTTTGAGTCAGATGTCAAACGCAAAGTGAAGGCAACAGTTGCAGTTAAGAGGGTGGGGAAGGGCTATTGCCAAAAGCTCTGTTCTCTCTCTGGCTAGAAAAGGATCATTTGTACTTTTAAGAAATCTACTAAGGTTTATCTGGCATCTAAAAGATACAAATGATATGAACATCCAGGGTAATCTACTGGTAGCTCAGATATTTAAAAGACACAATAAGATAACCAAAAAATATAAGAAACCAAGATGTCATCAAATGACACACACTCTGTAATAAAAACAGCTCAGTCTGTAATAAGTTCAATAAGGCATAGAGTTCACATCTGCTCGTTAATTTACGCTAAAACTCCCATCAGTGTCAAACTTGGGGAGAGAGGGGAAATGGGTATTTCTAAGATGGCAGCATGTGGTCCCATAGACCAGACTACATCATAGTAGAGAGACAAGCCTATGACAAGTCAGTGTAAACATCAGGGGTGTTTAACAATAGTCTGATCAGCTTTCTCCAACAGAGCCCCCACACCAGCATTTCAGTTATCTTAGAGCTACTAAACATTGCCTAATATCAACACATGTTTACACAGGTGGGGATTTTTTTTTTTTTTTTTTTTTTTACTTATGGAAACTATATTGTAATCTCCTTAGAGCAAACATTTGTTGGGAAATGGCTCCAGGTCATTATAACAAAGCAGTTGTAATTCTGAATACCACAGCAATATAAAGGGTAGGGCACTAGCCTAGGATTTGGGGAGAGAAAATAAACCCTGTTCTGCCACAGATTTCCTGTGTGAGCTTAGGCAAATTACTTTGTTTCTTTGTGTCTCAGTTCCCCAGCTGTACAACAAAGTACTTCTTATTGGGATGTTGTGAGGATGAATACCTTTAAGGCTGTGATGTGCTTAGATTTTATGGTAAAGGGGGATGGGTAATTTACAGAAAGTGGGCGGGGAAGGACTGAAAAGCAAGCTGCAGGGAGAGCTATTGAGAATTGATTTTGTGAGGTACAACTGTATATGGGGAGATATTATGAGCTAGGAGCTCTGTGAGCGTATAGAACTCTGCTTCTATCCCTCCTGGAGTTTTGTGCTGAAGCATCACAATTTTTACTGTTGTTGTTGTCATTGTTGTTGGTTTTTTGCTAGAATGAAGCCATTGCTTTTTGTTTCAGACTGCATTGCAGGCAGGGGTGGGAGCAGTCTGAGTTCTGATACTATGAAACTAAAAAAATAATCACTGAATTAACTGAAAACCAAACCCCAAAATAACTAAACATGAAAAACTATGTGGAAAAATCCCAGAACCAGAGGATTAAATTAAAAAGGGATGCAAATTATATCATTATAAGAAAAAATGCTCAGTTGTACAACTCAATACGATTGTGGTAAATGAACTGTGCATCTATGGTCCCTATTGGGAAGGAGATGAGTACACTTTCTTCTGATGAAACAAACAAATAAAGAAACCAAACTATTGCCATCACTGACCACTAATAAAAGCTATTAGGGAAGCAGCAGGAGACAAATATTTGTTTCCTACAATTGAGTTTATCAGTATACATTATAGCTTCTACATACAGGCTTGCATACCCACTCACATAAATTCCTATGTACACGTCATTTCTGTTTGCACCAAACATAATAAAAAAATGTACTTGAGGATCTTTGTTTTACTCAACTGGCTCAAAATATAACTGAACAAAATAGCAGGAACAACAACAATGGAGGAGAAAACTTTTTCTTCATATTCAACACATTTTCACATATTAAGTTTAAAGAATTTACCCAGACTTGAATGTCATTGGGTTAAATGTACATTTATGAAAAAGCTAAAAAAAATGTACGTCAAAAAGAGGAGCAGAGAAACAAAGTCCAATGAAAAAATATAGGGTAGAAAATGGAATAAGCCCAATTTAATAAACAAACAAACAAACAAACTTACAAACACTCCCCCCTAAAAAAAACTTGGGGGTGAATCTGTAATACAGATGAGAGGAACTGAAAATCAAATAATAAAGGAAGAACAGAAAAATTCTGATAAAAAATAAATAGAACATGAAAAAAAACCAATCCACTACTGACTGAAGGAGCCCAAGGAGAAGAACAAATAGATGATTAACAGAGAAACATACTTTCATAGAATCCTAGGGCTGGAAGGGACCTCAGGAGGTCGAGTCCAGCCTCCTGCCCAAACCAGGACCAACTCCAACTAAATCATCCCAGCCAGGACTTTGTCAAGACGGAATTTTAAAACCTCTAGAGATGGAGATTCCACCACCACCATAGGTAACCCATTCCAGTGCTTCACCACCCTCCTAGTGAGAGAGTTTTTCCTAAGATCCAACATAGACCTCCCTCACTGCAACTTCAGTCCATTGCTCCTTGTTCTACCATCTGCCACTACTGAGAACAGCCTCTCTCCATCCTCTTTGGAACCTCCCTTCAGGTAGTTAAGGCTGCTATCAAATCCCCCTCACTCTTCTCTTCTGCAGACTAAATAATCTCAAATCCCTCAGCCTCTCCTCATAGGTCATGTTCTCCAGCCCCCTAATCATTTCAGTTGCCCTCCACTGGACCCTCTCCAATGCACTCAAATCCTTTCTGCAGTGGGGGCCCCAGAACTGGATGCAATATTCCAAATGTGGCCTCACCAGTGCTGAATAAAGGGGAATAATCACTTCTCTAGATCTGCTGGCAATGCTCCTCTTAATGCACCCTAATATGCTGTTAGACTTCTTAGCTACAAGGGCACACTGTTGACTCATATCCAGCTTCTCATCCACTGTAACCCCCAGGTCCTTAGCCACTCACTCCCCAACTTGTAGCTATGCTTGGCATTCTTCCATCCCAAGTGCAGGACTCTGCATGTGTCCTTGTTGAACCTCATGGGATTTCTCTTGGCACAATCCTCCAATTTCTACAGGTCACTCTGGACCCTATGCTTACCCTCCAATATATCTACCTTTCCCCCTAGCATACCGCCATCCATAAACTTGCTGAGGGTGCATTTCATCCCTTTATCCAGGTCATTAATCAAGATGTTGAACAAAACCAGCCCTAGAAATTGGGGCACCCTGCTTGAAACCAACCATCAACCAGTTATCGCACTGTTGATGACTACCCATGGAGCCTGACAATCTTGCCAGCTCTCTATCGGTCTTATATTTATCCTATCCATACTTTCTTAACTTGCTGCCAAGAATTATGTGGGAGACTGTATCAAAAGCTTTGCTAAAGTCAAGATATATCACATCCACCACCTTCCCTATGTCCACGGAGTGAGTTACCTCATCATAGATGGCAATCAGGTTGATCAGCCATGACTTGCCCTTGGTGAATCCATGTTGACTATTCCGGACATTTTCCTCTCTTCCAAGTGCTTCAAAATGGATTCCTTGAGGATCCCCTCCATAATTTTTCTGAGAACTGAGGGGAGGCTGACCAGTCTGTAGTACTATGGATTGTCCTTCTTCCCTTTTTTAAAGATGGACACTACATTTCCCTTTTTCCAGTCATCTGGGACCTTTCCCGATCTGCAGGGATCGACAATTAGTGTAATCTACTCACCCGTGGCGAGTAGATTACAAGCCGGCACAGCCGCAGAGCGTGGTCAGCGCATGCGCACCGCGGTCTGCACATGCGCAGCATGCCGAACCGTGCGGCTGGTGAGCAGGGCTCGCTGCTGCTTGGCGAGCCCTGCCGATCTGCATGAGTTTTCAAAGATAATGACCCAAGTCTCTGCAATGACAATTTCCAACTCCTTCAGCACCCTCGGATGCATTAAATTCGGCCCCATCAATTTGTGTATGTCTGACTTTTCTAGATAGTTCTTAACCTATTCTTTCTCCATCGAGGGCTGCCCACCTCCTTCCCATACCCTGTTGCCAAGAGCAGTAGTCTGGGATCTGATCTTGTCTGTAAAGACAGAGGCAAAGAAAACAGTGAGTACTTCAGCTTTTCCCACATCATCCATCACTAGGTTACCTCCCTCACCCAGTAAGGACCCCACACCATCTCTGATGACCCTCTTATTGCTAGCATGCCTGTAGAAACATTTCTTGTTACCCTTCACATCCCTTGATAGCTGCAATTCCAATTATGCGTTGGAATTGTGCTTCATTTAATTAATACTTTAATTTAAACTGTCTATGCCTGGACAGGGGACTGTTAGGTCCACAATCAGTGGACATGAGATTAAGGCGCTGGTACATACGTACTCAAGGGATTCAATGTGTTTCTTCAAGCTCCTGTTCTTGAGTCATATGAACACAAGAAATTTTTAATAAAAAAAAGTTTCAAACCTTCATGGTTGCAAAGAAAAGCTTGAAAACATCATCCAACTGCAGCCTAAAGGCTCAGAAAAGCTAAAGATTCCAGAATGCACAGGGCTCACCGAACCACGGCAAGCCCTGCTCGCCAGCTACGCTGTCCGGCGATCTGCGCATGCACAGATCGTTCTGCGCATGCACAGATCGCCCAAACCCAGCTCTTCTGGCGAGTAGATTGTA
This sequence comes from Rafetus swinhoei, assembly GCA_019425775.1. NCBI lineage: Eukaryota > Metazoa > Chordata > Testudines > Trionychidae > Rafetus > Rafetus swinhoei. Next base: position 32,611,071 of record CM033428.1, on the reverse strand, counting down.
TTATTTGTTGAGTCCTGAGAATGCATATACATAAAGACATATATATGCATGCATATATAAATACACACATATTTTGGATTCTTCATATTGTGTTTAAGTCAATATCATGGTTTTTCATAACATTAATCATGATTTTTGAACCCTTCTGACTGACAATATTGTATCTTTATGACATGATGAAGCATCTTTGGTCTTGGTTCTGATGAGATCATATGCACAGGTTGAGGGGGACTGAGAAACAGCTAGATGCCAACTTCAGTAGCATGTGCCAGGCCTAACCTCATCAGCTGTGAAGTCATACTGAGTATTCACCATTATAACAGGCTCTACATTCAGGGGTGGACTGGCCCGGCGGGATACCGGGAATTTCCCGGTGGGCCGTCATGTCTGCACGCCGTTGCCCCTCACTCGGAGCGGCTCCACGTCTGCACTGTATGCAGCATGCAGAGCCCGACCCAACACCTGTGCCGCGTGCCGGACATGACGCAGGGGGCAGGGCTTGAGGGGCACGCAGGGGTGATGTCATGGGGAGGGCCATTCTCAACCCATTTCCCGGGCCTATTTTGATTGCCAGTACACTCCTGTCTACATTTACTTTAGCCTTATGTTCTTGAACTTTTCAGGGTAACAGTTAAGCAGAATTGCAAGTTACAGTGGCCACCTGCAGATGGGGCTCTCCACCATTCTGCCCAGGGTAAGGGTTCCCCAGGTCCCTACCCCGAGCTCAGGTTGGGCTAGGGAAAGTGGCCTTGCCTTGGCTCCAGCCCCACTATTGTAATTCCTAACAGGGTCAGTGAAAGTGGCCCAGCTCTGACCCCAGTCCTGTCCCTGAAGATCACACTGGCACTGGGGAAAGTGGTCTGGCTCAGGCCCGGGCCCTGGCCACATCCCAGCCTAGCACCGCCCCCATAATTTGTGCTGGGGCTGGGGAAAGCAGTTACCTGAATTTTTTTGATGTCACCCAAATCATTCAGTTAAACAGGAGTTTATTGCACATTTACATAGCCAATATTTTCTTATGCTTCTATTGTTGCTGTCAAAGATTTGGTCTTGAACCAGGGCTTTCTGTTTAATCACATGAATAAATTACATAATGTTTTGTTCCATTAGACCAACACCTTCCTCTAGTGGTAACTATGAGACTTAATCTGTTGTGTAACTCCAATCCTGCATATTAAAAAAAAATGTTGACAAATCTCATGACTTTATTGCAAATCTTGTGGTGCAGGGCTTTTTCCCTCAAAGCACATGCTTTGGCTCCATTCATTTAACATACATATTTCTAATCCTAATGGTGTTAGAGAAAAGCTCAAAATGTGATCCAAATAGTTCCAAAAATTATTTTAAAACCCCTAAAACATTGATAATAATTTTTAAAATCTCATGATCTTTGAGCCTATCTCATAATTTTTTATGTCTAATTTCTGAATGTTGGAGATTGGAAATATTGGATTTTACCTAACATGACAATCTCCTAAATAAAACATCCATCTATAATTCCTCCAGAAATTAAATAGTAGTCCAGTCATGTCAACAAGAGGTGTGGGTGGACCTCTAAAATAATAAGCTGCTTAGGTGTACGATTCCTACATATCTTCACATAAAAAGTGAACAGTGTATAAAGATGATCTGCATTTCTCATAAAGCAGAGGTGCAGGAAATGGTCTTTGCAGGTTTAAAAAACAACAACAAAGAATAATCCCCGCTACGTTCTTGTGCAAACACAGGCTCAGGTTTCTCTTGCTGTTCTGAACTAAACTCAGGGCACATCTAGACTACGTTCTATTTTTGAAAGAGCTTTTTCAAAAGCAGGTCTTTCGAAAGTGAAAGTAGTCTGGATTCATTTTTTTGGGAAAAAAAACCCTTTTTTGAAAAAACTACTCTTCCTAAAAAAAAGGAGGTTTACGTAGTTTCGAAAAAGGGTTTTTTTCCCAAAAAACCCGCATCCAGACTACTTTCACTTTTGAAAGAGCAATCAGAAGGAGATATGCAAATTCCCACAGAATTTGCATATCCTCTTTTGAAAACAGAATGTAGTCTAGACATGCCCACAATGAACCAATAAAAAGAGAGAACCTGTAGCTGTATTGGTTGTTATTGGAAAGCGTCAGAAGATGGGCTGGTGGAAAGACACAGAATCAAATGAGAGACATGTGAATGGATATGAGTGAGGCAGATGAATATGGAACAATTCCAGTAACTGCAGCAGGAGTGGAACTGAATACAGTGCATCTGTTAAGGAAAAGAGGATGAACTGGCAAAAAACCACAATCCCTCTCCCCACCCAACATTCTCCTACCAGTATGTCCACTGAAGGCTGAATGAAACCACTTGTTCACTGAAAGGAAATGTAGTTCCAACGATAGGCAAACAAATGGGGGTAACGAGCTCTACGTTCTATTCTGTGCTTTACCACTTGCTCATGAACAATGTGACTAAGGCCCAGATTTTTAAAGGCATTTGGTATTACTGTGCTCAGCATTGCAAGATCTCTAGCAACCTATTTTCATTTTCAAAAGTGGTTTAGGAATTTAGGAGCCTAAATCCCATTGACAATGACATTTAGGCGTATAGCTTCCTAAATCACTTTTGAAATCACTAAGCTATGAGGAGAGGTAGATACACTGGAGGGCAGGGATAGGGTCCAGAGTGACCTAGACAGATTAGAGGATTGGGCCAAAAGAAATCTGATGAGGTTCAACAAGGACAAGTGTAGAGTCCTGCACTTGGGATGGAAGAATCCCAGGCATTGTTACAGGCTGGGGACCGAATGACTAAGTAGCAGTCCTGCAGAAAAGGACCTGGGGATTACAGTGGATGAGAAGCTGGATATGAGTCAACAGTGTGCCCTTGTAGCCAAGAAGGCTAATGGCATATTAGGGTGCATTAGGAGGAGCATTGCCAACAGATCTGGAGAAGTGATTATTCCCCTTTATTCAGCTCTGGTGAGGCCACATCGGGAGTATTGTGTCCATTTCTAGACACAGTAGGCCCCCCACTATAGAAAGGATGTGGACGCATTGGAGAGGGTCCACCGGAGCGCAACCAAAATGATTAGGGGGCTGGAGCGCATGACCTATGAGGAGAGACTGAGGGATTTGGGTTTGTTTAGTATGCAGAAGAGAAGAGTGAGGGGGGATTTTATAGCAGCCTTCAGTTTCATGAAGGGAGGTTCCAAAGAGGATGGAGAAAGGCAGTTCACAGTAGTGATGGATGGTGGAACAAGGATCAATGGTCTCAAGTTACAGTGGGAGAGATCTAGGTTGGAAATTAGGAAAAAACTATTTCACTAGGAGGGTGGTGAAGTACTGGAATAGGTTACCTAGGGAGGTGATGGAATCTCCATCCCTAGAGGTTTTTAAGTCTTGGCTTGACAAAGTCCTGGCTGGGTTGATTTAGTTGGGATTGGTCCTGCCTTGGGCAGGGGGCTGGACTTTGATGACCTCCGGAGGTCTCTTCCAACTCTATGATTCTATAATTCTAATTGAGGCAGAAATTGAGACTATATTGGTTCACTGTTGCAATACTAAGTCCAGCAATACCTAAATACCTTTAAACACTGGACATTGTCTGTGTGTGTCTCACGTTCCTCATCTGAGATCACCCTTTTTATAAAGCACTTTTATAAAGCACTTCCTGGGATAACAGGAAGGTACTATAGACATGCTATGTATTATTAATTAACTGTTATACAGGTTGAACCTCTCTAATCCAGAACTCTCTCATCCAGAAACATCCATCATCCGGAATGATTTTAGTTAGCCAGATGTCCACTTTTCATGGGTATGGCAAATTTCCTGTGGCCCCATAAAGTTTGTTTACAGCTACCAGTCATAGCTCTCAGTGTTCTGTGCTGTTATTTAGCTCTAATTTACCCCTAAAAGTCCTCTAACAGCACAGTAAGCAGTGGAAGTGTTGGTAATGCTGCTAGACAACATTGACCTCCTGTGGTCCAGAATATTCTCTCGTTTGGAACTGGTCAGGTTCCGAGGGTGTCGGACTAGAGAGATTTCACCTGAACTATCCTAAAAGTGGCAATGAAATGAGGATGAAGTTCGAAATCTTAAATGAATTACTTTTAGAAGAGTGTTTGTGTGTCTATCTTCTGTATGAGCCCAACATTACATTAAGTTCTTGATGGGAAAAGGTGAGGGGGGAAAGAGATGGTAAGAATGGGCTTATCTAGACTACGCTAGAGTGTCGAAAGAGGATATGCAAATTATGCGGGAATCTGCATATCTTTTCCCGATCTCACTTTCAAAAGTGGAGCGCAAACCTCATTTTTTAAGGAAGAGTGGCTTTTCGACAAGGGGGAGGGCGGTTCGCCGAAAAAGTCGCGTCTAAACTACTTTCACTTCTGAAAGCTCTGCTTTCGAAAGTGAGATCTTTCGACACTCTAGTGTAGTCTAGATAAGCCCAATGAGTCTTCACTCAGAAAATGCAGTGAGCCAAGGTTTGCTACTGATTTCATGACACACAGATGTATACACACACAGAGACATCCCTTGCAACAGAAACGGGTTGTAATACATCCTCAAGGACCTACCAGAAAAATCTTCTGGAACAAAGAAACTGTTGGGTACAAGTCTGTGCACCTCTGCCTTCTCACATTAGGGGTCCTATGTCAGTGATTGAAACTGGAGCTGCCTACGAACTGTTCTTTGCATACTGGCTAAGGCTGTCCCTGGGAATCAGGAAGATGGAAGAGGCCCAGAGACCTTGCCTGCACGAAGAAAAGTTCTGGCACATAAGATAAACTTATCTATCATTGCTGTAATTTTTTATAAGTTCCAGTGCTGATTATACTGGAAACTCCTTGGGGACAATCATCTCTTTCATGCATCAGTGAACTACCAACCCTTGATAAATAATAATAAAGGTTTTCACATCTAATTACTGGAGGGGGATGAGTTTTCTATCCTTGGGATATAATGTAGAACAAAATAATCAGCTTCCACTTTGCAAAAACTTTACAGAAAATCATAGCTGCCTGTGAATTCTCATTCTCATATATACCTGAAAGAGTCAGTTTATGCTTACACAGAGGTGCTCTCTGATCTGAACTGGTATGAAAAATTTTGATACCTAGCAGCAATCTAATTGTATTTCATGAGTTGTATTCCATGAATACTCCCCAAAGGGAAAGGATTTCTTTTACACAGAAGATGCACAAGTGGCGCTGTGTAGACTATCTGCAGATGATTACATGGTTAACAGAAGATCCAGTTACTTGGAGGTCCATTTTTAGCACAACAAACAAGGATTTAGCTTCATGACTAATTCACCTTAATGGGAATCATGTGGTTAAGTTCCTGTCAATTGTGCTTCCCTTTTACCTTAGACTGCCATCTGTCAGAAGGTTTTATCTAGTTGGATCCCAAGGATGCTGTTTGTTGTGCAATAGTCTTTATTTTTCTAGGTGATAAACACTCTGGGTATCAACTCCCCATTGCATCCAGAGCATTACTCCCTAGTGTAATTGTTAGGCATAAACAGATGTTCTCTTGAAGATGATGTGCTCTGAATCAATAAGATTTGAGCCAGATGTATCAAGCTTTCACTAATAAAAAGAAGTTGCTCAAACACCTGCTAGAAAGAGAATCTAACATAAAAGGTGACTGCTGAGAAGTGTTTGTCACACTGCATGAAATGGAAAGGAATAAATACAGTGGATTAGGGTGAAGAGGAAACAGAAGTGGGCCCATACGCTGTGTACTGAAAGCGGTTCACAGAAGGGGCACTATGGGGTCAATGGGGAAAAATGACAAGCTGAATTCAAAGGAGGCAAAGCAGAAACAGAAGATAGATGAGACAATTAGCGGATCAAAGAGTATGAGATCAAAGGGTATGAAGTCGAGTGCTTAAACAAAAGAATGGTAATTTAGGCACTGGCAAGAAAATTATAATGGGGAGGTGATAATATTCAGAGATAGAAAACTGCATTACAGTGAGGTTAAGGGTCTGGCTAAACTTATAAATGCCAGGAAATTCAGTGAATGTCGTAATTCTGTTCTAAACTGGCCCCTCTTGTGCCTAAATTGTGTGCCTTGTAATCTTAGAATATCCTATTTTTTTACATTTCGGAGGCATGGTCCAGTGTCAAGGCCTCAGTTCCCTTCGCGTCTCTCCCATGGACACACAGCATGACTGTGCTTCAACATTCCACTTCATAAAGTGACAAAGGTTACTTACTTATCTTTATACTGCAATGATGCATGAATAAAAGACATTAAATATTTTATAGTGGTTCTTTATTTTGGAAACTCTTTGGACTAGGGATTATGATTTTCTATGTCTGAACAGCCTTGACCACCAGAGAATCAACCTGGTAGCACCAGAAATACTCTCAAAATATAAATGTTAAGAAGTAATAAGTGCTATTTTTTATTATTGTGCCTTCTAAGAAGTGAGATATGTTGTAAGCTGAGCTTCAGTGTTCATGTGCCACTGCCATACTTACACAAATAAAATCAAATACTCTAGTATAATTCCCATGCATATTTTCTGTGTACCGTTACTGTATTGGCTTCTACACTTTTGCCAGTTTGTCTGACATTTCTGCAGCCTTGAAGAGCAGTTTTGTGTTACTGAAAACTGTTTTGCTACTAACGAACAATACTGGCTACCTAATAATGCTGGGGTTCTTGACATACCATCAGACCTATGTCCTATTTTCTTTGTTTTGTCAGACCACTTCTTACTGGTAGTAGCCTATGCTCAACAACATTTAGTGGTGTGATACAATATACAACTTAACTAATCTAGATCCCTGTTGGAGTTTCTGCTGTTAGGGCCTCTGCCTGGAATTATGTCTGCAAGTCAGTAAAAGATGCGGGTGAATTTAGTCTCCTGTAAATAATATGTAAACAATCAATAATAGCAGGGGCTATTTTTTCAGATGAAATTTGAAATGTGATGGAGAATAATGAAAAAGCCTTGGCTGACTGAGTGTGTGTGTTAGCTGAGGTGATGATGCTGGCAAATTGGTTAGAAGGGAGACAGGTTTGTGCTCAGTACAGTGGTACCCAGAAACACATTTTCTATATAGAGCAGGTCAGATTTGTGACAGTATGATGATCTGGCCTGCTCACCTGCTGACAGTGCAAGAACTATCTGTGCCTTATCTACTCCTCTGTTAGAGCCTCATCTAGTGCCCACTGAAGTCCATGGGATTCCTTTCATTGACTCCAATGGGTATGTGATAAGGTTCTGTTATTGCCAGTCTAAGGAATTTTGAAGAGAGATAATTGTAAAACAGACAAAAAAATATTTGGCATGTTTTCCCACAGAGCAATTTTCCTATCTTTTATGATACCTCCTTGGCATCAGCTTTCACACCTGTTTGTCTACTCTGCTACATCAGTTTAATTCTGTTGTAACTTTACTAAAATGAATAGAGTTACTGTCACAAGAAAATGAATAGTCCTGTGGCACCTTAGGGTACGTCTACACTGCGACGCTATTTCAGGATATTTCTAGTATCCTGAAATAGCTATTCTGCGTCTTCTGAATGAGTCCATTATTTCGAAATATCTTTCGAAATAATGGGTGCACTATTACAATGTACCTGTAAACCTCATTCCACAAGAATTAAGGGACATTTCGGAATAGTGGTTTATTTTGAAATTTGGCTCTGTGTAGACAGCGCCAAATTATGAAATAAGCTATTTTGAAATAAATAAGCTACGCAATTTGTGTAGCTCAAATTGCATAGCTTATTTCGAGCTAAGGGTGCAACGAGATTAACAAACAGTTGGCTGGTTCCCTATGCTCTTTAAAACAAACTTCTTCCATTTTCCTAATGCTACAAGGTTCTTGATTGTTTCCCCCCCTCACATTTGATTTCCAATTGCAAGTGGAGCTTGTTTATTCACTTTCTCGGTTTGCAGACCAAACCTTCGTCATCAATTTTGTTCCACCAAGGACAGTGGGAAGAGGAGTCATATGATATTTTACAGCCATTTGTTATTGCTCCAGGCATGAACTCTTTGCACAAATTGTCATCCGATGGGTGTGTTATTTCTCCCCTCCTTCTCCATTATCATCAGTTTTAACTGAGGGAGAGAGCCGTGTGTAGGTGAAGCGTGGAGGAAGTATGCGAAAGTCATGTAACTGGCTATATTAGACTTCAATATTCTGTCAACATATTTTATAATTACTTGATTAGAAACCTGGAGGAAGCTCCCCAGAACATTTGTGAGGATAAAGATACAGTATGTATATAAGCGGATTAATTGCACCAATGCCTCTCCATTCCAGCATCTTTGCCTACACAGAGCTTCTAGTTTAATGAAATTTTGTGTATGTGCGATGGTGGGGTGTGTAATAGGGATTAGATGGGCATGAATTTGCAACAGACACGTTGTTCACGAGTATACAAATGACAAGAGAGTCAGCAGTTCCTGCCCAATGAGTACCAATAAATCTATCACTCACTTTCCTGTAGTTTGTTTCTGTTACATATTTTATAGATAAATTATTTTATTTTTTATTGGTGCCATTTCTCATATTCATAAACTCCTACATGTAAAATCAAGTTTCCAGAGTATCAGGAGTCTTAGTTTATAGCTGAACATGGGGCCAAGGATGGCATTTTAAAAACTAACTAGCTTTCCCTAACTCAGGATAATTTTAAGTTCACAAATTTTCCATGTGACTAAAGCTAAAAAGTGATTCTCAATATCATTTAATACATCAATGGGGAATTCACAAGTCTAAAGTGGGATAAGACAGGTGCCAGTCTACTCCTGTTAGTTTGTGAGCTATATTAATAACATAATCATGATGACTTTACACTGCCTACAAGTGTGCTAACCAACATAAAACTGATGCCAGTTTAAGACTAAAAGGTACCAGTCAGGGACCATGAACTAGGGAATAAATTGCACATTTTGTGGTAATTTTTTGTATGAAGGAAAAAGCTACAAAACTTCTTTGAAAGCTCCTCAGAGGTTTAGAATGAGATTTCCAGTCATCAGAATGAGATTTCCAGGCTTACCAGGAAGAGTGCAGGTAAGGCGATCAAAGCTACAACACAAGTATACCTTATACAATGGCTTGGCTATTTTCTGATTGCTCAATAAGGCCAGGCCAAGCCTTAAAATGTTAGGGCAAGTCTCCAAGTCAAATTTTCACCCCCAGTCCCTCCCTCATTGACCATCCCATTCTGCACAGGATTTTGAGGAACAAGTTAGAACTCCCCATAGCCACAGCTTCATCCACTCAAGAAATGCAGCACAGCTGTTTATTCTGGAGTCTGTGCATGGCTCTCAAGGGACTGTTTTCCATACACTAGCTGGGAGAACAGGAGGCTGGTAGGTCTCTATACACATTGGGATTGTATGTGCCTGCTGCTGAATTTATTTCCTTTGACATATCCCTCCAATTATTCTACAAGTGCTGCAGAGCTTTCAAGCTTTCAACAGTATCAATGTAATTTAAATGTTCAGAAGCCTTTATCCCAAAGATATGGATACATAAAGAAAAGAACTAGGCTTCTTTGGGGGCACACAAAAGTATACATGAGGGGTGTAAAGGAAGTGAAACCTGCAAACAGAAGCTGCATGTGCCTTTACTTACTTAGTCCCTTTTCTTGTTTTCTTTCCCTTATTTCCAATGGGGCAAGAGACACTGTTTTTTGTCTTTATAGACTTCCACATAGGGTGGAGATTAGTTTGCTGAGGAGCATCTGCATTTCTAACCAGAGAGTGACCAGATATTACAGTGTGGAACTAGTCAATGTTACTATACTTCAGCCCTATTTTGCATGATGTTATCTGTCAATGAACCTTGGGCCAGTAGTTTTTTTTGCTGAGCTATGCAGAAACAGCCTGTCTCCTTTTTTAAAAAGTGCCTTTCATGATCATCCTGCATGACCTATAATGGCCAGTTCAACAGGCAGGAGAGAGGCGACTGAAGGAGGAAGGAGGCTGGAAGTATGCAGGGAAACAACAAGTGGATGTAGGGTATTCAATGGATAAAGCAGAGATATGAGCTACCAGCACTTCTCCTAGATTACTATCCTAGGAATACATGGAGAGAGAACCAATCACACAACCTTCTCCCCTGAAGTATGCATGTCCATACTTTTCTCAATCCATCCAGTCACTTTTCTCAAACTCAAGTGAAGGTGAGAGTACACTGACAAGCCACTAACGCCACCTTTTCACTATGCGGAAGATCGACGCTGTCGTGGTCAATCTTCTATGTTTAATTTAGCGGATCTAGTGAAGACCCACTAAATCAAACTCAGAAGATGTCCCCATCATCAGCAGTACTCCTTCTCCTTATGAGGAGTACAGGAAGCCCATGGGAGCATTTACTTCCACTGACCTCCTGCTGTGTGGATGACGCAGAAACTCAATCTAAGATATGTCAACTCCAGCTATGAAATTAACATAGCTAGAATTGTGTATATTAGTTTGACATTTTACTGTGGTGTAGACCAGGACTAAGTTACTCCTGCAGAGATAAGAGAAGGTAAGGAAGATATTCTGGAGGCCGCCTTTGCTGGAGAATGAATGATAAAATACATTTCACTTACAGTGGCTATACATTCTTGAGGAATCAGACTGTCTTGACTTGTTCCATGTTCAAATGACTCCTAAACACAGAACATATACTGGGGAGATGGATTCTATGGCATTCTGAGATACTGCTAAGCTTCTCTCAAAACACACTCATACTAAATCTAGCAGATTTTGCATAGTCCTGACAGTGGAAATTATAGCAAGATTGACATCCAAGGGCACCAGGTAGGGAGAGCTAGATGGGCAGTAGCCCCTACTCCTGAAGTTGGAACCCCTGAATTTCATGCTTGAGGTCTGCTTAAAGCTGCATGCCCTGACTCCAGAGGCAGGACTTAAATGCAACAGAGTTTGAGCTACTTGCAGCTTTGCTTTTGGGGCAGGGATGTTATAAAAGAGGGAGGCAGGGTGATTAAGAATAGCAAATGTCTGAGCATTCAAGTAACTGAAGGATCATTAGATCATCATGAAAACATTGCCAGGTACTACACTTAAAAGATGGGCGGGGAGGATGGAAATGAAAGCTGTGCTGCTGGGATTTGCATTTGAATCACTGCTGTTAAACTTATAAATGTTCTTGAAAATAGGGTGAATAGTGACTACTACAATGCTGACTGTAAAGAGTTACAAAGGGATCTCACAAAACTGGGTGAATGGGCAACACAAGGGAAGATGCAATTCAGTGTTGATAAGTGCAAAGTAATGCACATGAAAAAATATAATCCCAACTATACATATAAAAATGATGGGGTCTAAAATAGCTGTTACCACTTAAGAAAGAGATCTTGAATTCATTATGGATAGTGCCTGACAACATCTGCTCAATGTGCAGTAGCAGTTTAAAAACTCAAAAGCTAACAGAATATTGGGAATCATTACAAAAGGAATAGATAAGACAAAATACCTTATTGCTTCTATAGAAAGTCAATGTATGCCCACCTCTTGAATACGGTATGCAGATCTGGTCACCCCATCTTAAAAAGATCTATTGTATTTGGAAAAGTTATAGAAAGGGCAACAGAAATGATTATGGGTAAGGAACATCTTCCATATGAAGAGAGATTAAGAAGACCAGGACTTTTCAGTTCGGAAAAGAAATGATTAAAGGGTAGGGGGGAGATGTGTTAGATATCTAGAGAATCATGAATCGTGTGAAAAATAGAATAAGGAAATGTTATTCATAACATAACACAAGAAGCTGACACAATTACATTTATAGGCAGCAAATTTAAAACAAAGTGCATTATTCTGTGGAACTCTTTGCCAGGAGATGGTGGAAAGGTCCAAACCATAGCATGGTTCCAATAAGAACAAAATAAGTTCAAGGAGGAAAGGTCCATCCATGGCTGCTAACCAGAATGGGCAGGGATGGTGTCCCTAGCCTCTCTTTGCCAGAAGCTGGGAATGTATGTATGGATGAATGGATGGATCATGATGATTTCCTCTTCTGGTTATTCCTTCTGAAGCACCTGGCAGGGATCAACACTGTTGGAAGATAGGATACAGGGCTAGAGGGACCATTGGTCTGATGCAGTATGGCCACACTGATGTTTTTATATAAATCTGAAATATATCTGCTCCCTTGCTGTAACCCATCAGAACCCACTCTCCTACCAGAGCTGAGATAAGAGTCCAGGAGTCCTGATGGGGTCTCTCTCCTTCTCCACAGATATAGTAACAAAGTAAGAATATACATTAAAATTTTAAGGCTAACCAGTGTCCCTTAAGTGACTTGCCACAAGATGTCAGAATATGTTAGTGTTAGAGCTGAGTGGGTCTAATATTTATTTAATTTTTTTTCTTTTAATTAGGAATTAAATACAGTGCTCCTGTCAGCTAACTGCTAAATTGTCTGCCAAAAAAAGGAAAGTTTTCCAGTGCCTTAGTAGAGGTGATGGGGGGGTGTGTGTGGTGCGGGAAGGGAGATGGGGTTGGATCCCCCACCGATGCTTGGCATGTACTAAGTATGCCCAGTAACACTGCTGAAGCCTCTGTCCTCAGTCCACCCTCCCATCATGGCATGCACAAGTCGCCCCCTCCCCATTAATCTGAAATGGCACCCCGTTGACATCTCAGACAAAAGCATGAACATGAAGTAGCTATCATTGGGACTACACACTTTAACTGTGTTGGGTTTGTAAACAGTTGTGTACCATGCTGGAGTAGCAAACCTGAAGTAAAACATGGGAGAGTAGGAAAATAGGCTTTTTCTCCACGACACGTACTACAGCATTAAGAATAATTACATGGATTGTGTCAGAAGATCTTTTCTGCTCACATTTGTTTTTAAATTTAAAGATACAAAGGTGTTATCTATTGCTTGGATTTTACCATAATTGAAAACACCTCATTCACATAGTATTGATTTTTAACCTTATCAGCTGAAAGTATTTTATGTATTCAGACACAATACCAAAATGATGTGGTGTCTGATTCTGAATGTTGACTGTTAATCAATGAAGCATAAAAAATAAGTGTCCAATTTTATTGAAAGGGAAAAATAGCAGGAGTAGGTCAACAGGTTACAACAGACAAGCCTTAAATTCAAAGAATGAACATGTAACAGAAAACCAGTGCCCGAACCTCCACAAAAGATTGATGATCTTTTATTCAGGTGCATAGGAGGCTGCAGTTCCTCACATGGAAGAGCTCATAATCCTGCTAGCAAAACTGTGTGGAAACAGGAAGTCTCAAAGGTTTTGCAAATGATCTGAAATTGGCACATATCACTACTACTGGTTTCGGATAATCTACTGAATGATAACCAATACTTGTAAAACCAACCATTATAAAGTCCAAAATTCTTCTGCATTCTATTTTATTTTTGTGGCTATTTTACATAATTTCTTTGGTTTTAAATAGCTGTTGGAACCGAGATAAATTGATGATTGGTTGATGAAAAAGTGACGTAACATTTTATTATAGTAGGAGATTTCCCTCTTTAAATTATTTATATCTGCAACAAATAATTCTGAAACAAAGAGCCATATGGAACAATTTACAGTAATAACTGTATCTAAGTGGTTTTGATGGTTCCCATCTATCTAAGCAGTATGCTATGAATGTCTGATATTCAGAGAGAAATCAGAGGTTCCCATCTGCTCTTGCTGCTGCATTTGAGCAACTACTTTTGCATTTGCAAATGGTGGCTAGTATGTATGAAGATGGATTTATACATAAGAACATAAGAACAGCCATACTGGGTCAGACCAAAGGTCCATCTAGACAGGTCCAGTATCCTGTCTGCCGACAGTGGCCAATACCAGATGCCGCATTTAACTAATTGTGTGACACACAAAAGAAATACATGAAAGTTAAGTGGTTAAGTATACATGAAAATCTTATGAAATTCTGGCCTAGATTAAATGGTAAAACTTATCAACATTTCTACCACTCCCACTGACAGTTAAGTAACATAACCATAATGACTAATGACAACTGCTGATTTATCGTCTATATATTTGAGTTGGTCTGTCTGCCCATCCATCTGTTTGTTTGTTCAAGAATTCCTCCTAAATGGTAAGAGATAGGACCACCAAATTCTGCATACAGTTTTCTCTTATCATAACTTAAAGCAAGGCAAGAGTTTAGTTATGCCAGGAAAATGGAATGTGCCTGCAATAGGATTGCTTCTCATAAAACCATACAGAAAAGAGACAGAGAGGTGAAAGGGGCTGGCGAGGGGATGCCCCCTCCTCCTGTCCAGGACTGTCCCATTTCTGAGCCTCCCGTCCCCTAGGTGCCCTTTAGGGAGAGTGGGTGGGCTGAAGCCCTGCCCCCTGCAATTCATACGGGGACATGGCTGGCTATTACACTTTGTCAGGGAGTGAGGGGAAAGTGCACAGTTTGCTGCATTCCTCACTTTGGCTGGAGAAGACGGGGGGCAGATGAACCTGAACTTGCTCCAGCCTGGGGACATGCACCAGCCCTGCAGCAGCCATGGAAAGGTGTTTCTCACTTGTCTCCAAACTGGTGTGGTGAGAGAAGGCTGGGATAGTCCTCTCCTCATGGGACAGCCTCCGTACTGAGCCCCTCATCCCCAGCCACACCCCAAAGCAACGATTTAAATGAAGCATGGACACTTTTATTTTATTTTCCAAAAACCAAAAAATATTTGCATTACGGACCTGAGCTGGCTGTTCCCCTTTGTCCAGGAGCAAGGGGAAAGCACACAGTTTGCTGCATTCCTCACTCTGTCTGGGGAGCTCAGGGGGCAGATGAGCTATGTACTTTGTTCTTGATCCCTGACAAGGACAAGACGGGGAAGAGCAATGAGCCCTCTTATGAATCTCGGGGGGTCCTTTGGTCCCCCACCATGGTAACCCACTCCCATGCAAACACACACACACACACACACACATACACAGAGTCCCTGGGCCAGATCCCCTCCTCATCCCCAATTCTAACTCATGCACCCCCACACCATGAGCTCCATGCCCTGAGCCCCTTCTTAAGGCCGCAAGCAATGCCGGGTAAATGTACTAGTCCAGTGTTTCTCAACCAGTGGTATAAGTACCTCTAGGGGTACTCTAGAGAAGTCTGGGGGGCATGTCAACACAACTGAAATTTGGAGAAAATTGAATTTTTGTTTTAAGTTTTATAGTGCTTTATTATTTTTGTACTTTTTACACCCAAAAATTCATCATCTGTCCAGCTACAATTAAGTTGTTTAAACAAATGTGTTGCAATGGTAGAAAAAAAAATGGTGTCTGAAAACTGTAGTTACTGGGGGAACTTATATTTTTTTAAATGGGGGTACATACAGTATATATATTTAATAAAGGGGTACTTCATAAAAAAAGGTTGAGAAACACTGTACTAGTCAAATACTAATATTAAAATGGTTTAGTTGTATTTGAAGGTTATCTTTGTGACTGTACTCCATTACAGGACCCGGACAAAAGGCTCAAGAGCAGAATAAAAAACAAAACAAAACAAAGCAGTACTTCACAGGGTTTATCACTCTGAATTTCCTTTATATGCTACATGCATAAACAAAGGCGTTCATATACAACAACCTGTAATTTATTTCATATCAGGAAAGCAGTAGATCTTACATTCAACAAGGACCAGCTCTTTCCTCTCCCATAAAATCCTGTTCAAGACAAGAAGTGTTTTGGTGGTTGAGTTGAGTCAACTTATGCACGTGGAAGCGTTTCTTGCGTAGGCTCCAGTTCAACAAAGCAATTTAAGCAAGTGCTTATGTCCATCTCTATTCAATAAAACACATAAGCATGTTCTTAGATGCCACTAAAGTTAAACATATGCTTAAAGTTAAACATGTGCTTTGTCATTTACCTAAAAGGAATGGGCGTAACTATTTAATTAAAGTTTAGCTTAACTACTTTACTGATATTTGAGTATTTGGATACAATGGTGGAAGGTCCAAGAAGCTGCGTAGACTAGACTAGACTAAACTAGTGAGACTCCAGAACAATCCCCCAACAGAAAATATGGCCACTTTTGTCTTGAGGAGGGTCTTCCTCTCTAAATGTGTCATTTGAAAATGGACCCAACCAAATACAGGAGGAAAAGGTGGGAAAAGTTTGTGTTGTCACTGTGGTACCTGACAGCCTATCACTAATATGTGTATTTTCAGAAAGCTCAAGTAGATCATGTTTTTCCTTAAACGTAAGTAATTATACTGCTCATTCATTATCTTCTTCATAAATTCTATTAGTTTTGGACCACTGTATTCTGGAAGTGCAGCTGAGGCTAAATGAACCTCATTACACAGTGTCCATGAAAGTGATAAATGAGGTAAGGACATGAAATGCAGATGGTAACAATTAATTGCTCAGCTGCCAGCAACACAAACTTTAAATTGACAATATTATTTAAAAATAAATGGATCTCATTCGCTAGAGGATTTCTACTATAGTCCATATGCATTGGTGGCTGTTTTCTTTTAATGCAATTTTTAAATGTTGAAAAGAGATAAACATTCTGTGATTTTTATCTATGTTTTTGATAAATGAATGTCTTGGCAAAAATTTACAGCTAAAAAGGTTATTTACTTAAGAGAGATTTTCTGTATGTGTAAAGGTCAGATTTTTTTTTAGATTGCTGTGAAATTGCTTCTGCCTTTTAGCAAATCTTCCAAGACAGCTCCTCTCCTTGTAGTGTTGACAAGGACACTGGAAGGATGTGGCCTGAAGAAATCAAATGAGCAGCATAAATTCCTGGCTGGAATCTTCAGCAGCCACAGGTTGTGATTTTTGAAATTCTGTCAAAAAGTTGAACAATATGAAAGGGGAGAGAAGTCTTCTGAGCAAAAATCAATATCTGTGTCTTTTGAACTGCCCATGCACAAAGTTCTAATGAAAATGTCCTTGAGGAAGTTTTAAATAGTGGACTTCAAGATCAGCTCTTCCTCTGCCATAATAGTGCTTCACAGCGTTTGAAGTTTCCAAATGTGCCAGTGCACAGAAAGTATCTCTCAAACACTGAGGATGTAGTTGCCTCAAAGGGATCTAAGAAACAGCAATCTGCCACTGAAAACCATATAGATTACTGTACGTATTATTTGTACCACGTCAGATTGTAGCTAGAGGACATAATTTTTACTTCAAGGGGGTTTTGTAGGTCTGTAAATAGCATCGCTGCATGTTCAAACTAATAACTGGTCAGACGATGCAACAGGGAAAGGGCATTATTCTCAGCAAAGGAATCTCACTTATGATACTGTAAACACCACTTGTAAAACATTAAATAAGGTTTGGATGTAATGGCACATTAATTGGAATTACACTTCTTTATATTTGTTCAAGCTTGTTTAAAAATGTAAAACATTCAGTACCATCAAGGTCATTCTGGGAGAGTTACTATGCACACTAAATTGAGGTTAAAATGGTTGGTAAGTGCAGGGTTATACAGTAATTGCACTGCTGTTCCCCTAAACCACAGAATGCATACATTTACTGTCTTTAGAGGTGCTTTTTCAGTGCAATTGAGAATTCACATTTATTCTTGCTCTAAATTATAGTTAGAGTTATTGAAAAGTAAAATCTTCTGACATTCACATTTAGAAAATGTCTGCAAGTGTTGGAAATGTTTCAGTTCTATCTGGAAATGTTCATTAAAACTGTGCACCTATGTATAATATTACAAACAGGCAGACAGACAGATAGATAGCTGAGAATAGCTGAATGATAAAATATGTGAACCCAGTATGATCAAGTAAGTGTGTGGTTTCACACTGACACATAGTCCTGAAACTAAAATTCCTTCAGTCTCATAGGAAGAGGCTCTATTTTTACAGTGTTCTGCTCTACCTGGGACCTTATAGCACACTTATCATTGCAGCATCTGAGTGTATCAGTATATGAGGTCCGCTGGAATTTTAAAGGCATAATTTTCAGAGGTATGTCAGAGTCACAATGCCCACTGACTTCAATGGGATCTGTAAAACCCATGGTCTCAGAAAGTCAGAGTCCTAAGTTTCTAGGGCTGAACTGTATTTTTTATGAAAGTCAACTGTTGTCAATATTTATACTTATCATATTAACACTATCATTAATATTATGTATTTAACTCCTAACAGTTTCAAAACTGTCATATATATCAAATAAACCATTAAGAAAAACAAAACAAAAACTGGGACTTTTCAGCTTAGAAAAGAGAGAGTAAGGGGGGATATGATAGAGGTCTATAAAATCATGACTGGCGGGGAGAAAGTAAATAAGGAAAAATTATTTACTTGAACCAATAACACAAGAACTGGGGGGGGGGGAATCACCAAATGAAATGAATAGGTAGAAGGTTTAAAACAAACATACGGAAGTATTTCTTCACCAAAAGCAGCCAACCTGTAGAATTCCTTGCCAGAGGACAATGTGAAGACCACGCCTTTAACAGAATTTAAAAAAGAACTATATTCATGGAGGATAGGACCATCAATCAGCTATTAGCCAGGATGGTTAGGAATGGTGTCCTCTGTTTGTCAGAAGCTGGGAATGGGTGACAGGGGAGGGATCACTTGATGATTTACCTGTTCTCTTCATTCCCACTGGAGCACCTGGCATTAGCCACTGTCGGAAGACAGGATTACTGGGCTATGTGGACCTTTGGTCTGATTCATCAGGATGGCTGTATTTATGTTCCTATGTTCTCAGTTGCAGCACTCTGGACACAGAATGTACTAAACCACATAGAGTGTCAGTATTTCATGGGAAGAATACAATCCTGAAAAAATACACAGCTGATGACACAAGTTATTCATATATAAAAATGTTTGCAGGAGTAGGACCACAGTTTTTAATACCAAAAAAAATGCATTCTAATTGCTAGGACCTGCTCAGGCTGTGACTGAAGCCAGTTATAAAACCACATTACCATTAATGACCGACCATCAGTTAATTGAAACAACTGTAATCTTGTCTACCTTACATTATGACTGGTACTGTAATGTGTCTGGTTAACTGAACACATACACTGTTTTTGTCACTTTTCTTAGTTGCTTAATATTTATATAGGTCAGGAATTATGGTTGGGCTTCCTTTTAATTTCCTTTTTAGTGTCATGGTTGGCTTGTTTTGGATTTTGCCTTTGAATTGGTTGATGTGAGTATTTTTAGTCCTGTTCCTTCTTTTAAAAGAATATCAAAACCCATTAGCCATGTAATAGCCACATGTTATAATTCAGCAATACTGAAAACACATAACTTTGCTCCTGGGCCTTTTCAGTAACATAATTCAAAAAGTCAGGGAGATATATGATAATATACATTCAGCATCTGTGGTTGTAGCTAAAAAACCTACAAAGACACGATTTTTAAAAATTCAAAATACTCTTTCATGCTGATTTCTAGTGGTTATATCATTCAAGTGAGGTCCAGATAATGACACCATTTGACTATTGATTCACTGTAGTGAGTAGAGAGGGAGGGTTCACCTCATCCCACCTGGGTTAGGGATATAAAACAGAGTGATGCATTGTTCTTTGAAGAATGGTGGAAGATTCACACTGAAAGAAATATTGGTGTGTTTCCACAGCAAGCTTCCCCTGGTGTTTTGTTTGGAAGAGTGTTTCTATGTGTGTTCTATGGAACACACTGCACCAACACATCTCCCGGCTATTCTCACTTTGCTCCCTTCCTGGCCAGCACTGCAAATAATGTTAGTTACATAGTTTTGTGGAGCCAAGGAGTTTGGCCACTGATTTTTGGGTGCCCAAATTTAGACAGCCTGGGATTGATTTTCAGAGATGCTCGACATTTCCTAAAATCAGTTTCCTTTAAAGTGCCTCTAGTTGAGAACCCAAAATCTTATGCACCCCCCCAAATCTGTAATGCTTTGCCCTTGGCTCTTTTGTTTTCTTGTTTGCATATATATATGTTGTTTGTTCTTCAAAGAACAAAATACATGAAAATAATATTATATATATAATTTTATTTCCATGTATTTTTGCATATAACTATTAAGGCATGCAGTGGGTACAGAGTGTTCAGTACCTAAAAAAGGATGAACAGTATAAACCCCCAGAAAGAAAGCAAATTACTTTGAAGCAATACCACTCATTCAAACTTGTCTGCACTGGTTCTATTGGCTAGTGCAGACAAAGTTACTTTGCCCCCTCCTCTCTGATGTAGTCTCACCAAACCAAATGTTCTTTTAGTGGCCATTTTCCTTGGTAAGTTCCACAGTTAAATACCAACCTGAACCTTCAATTATTATGTTTAATGTATGACTCGAAATATATCAAGACACCTACACTCCAAACATTAAAGTGTACACCACCATCAAACCTATGCTGATTGCTGCAATGTTAAGGCTTCACCATTGTTTCACTGAACACACATAGACAAAACATGACCACGCAGTGTACCATAGGCCCTGTAACCAGTTTTCCTATGTGGCTGCTAATGGATCTTACTGAGATCATTATTCATCTCCATGCCAATGGATAAGCACAGGGACATAGTAAGAGATGGAGAACAGGATAATTATCGTAAGTCACTGAAGTTTGAAGTGAGACAAAAGCATGCTAAACCTTCCAGAAACACACAAAAAAAGTTGTTAAGTAAAGGATTTTGCATACCTCACAGTATGGGTAATTGGGTAATTTTAAGATGGAATCACCCACTACTTAGAGGCTCCAAGACCACAAATTAATGGACATATACAACCATCCCTGGTGAATGATTCCGGAATGATCATGAACTGAACGCTTAAAGAACATCCATATACCATGACTTTCATTCCAGCATTTACTTAATGTCATTTCTTCACTCCATAAAGGAAAGGAAGCATAATTCACTGAGCCATTTAGTGTTCTATAATGCACTTGAGTCAATTCTATATCTGGCTGCAGAGAAAGATGCCAAAGAATTAATCATCACCTGGCTTCTAGTTAAAACTATAAAGGCCAGCTTTGCCCATTGTGAATATTCATTTAGCCCTAATTGAATAAGCACTTAAATACCACAATCGAACACTTATCTTCCGGAATTCTCCCGTATATCCTCATCCCTTCAATCCCCCATTAAAATATTTTTCTGTTTTAAATTCAAAGTACAGCATAAACTTGCCATGCATTTTTACAGCTGTTACAATGCAGGAGGGTGAAATGCAAGCAAGTGATACAGGAAGGATAGTTGGAAATGAAATGATATTTTTTGTCATTGCTCTCACTCTGCTAATCTGTTTTGAAATACAAAATGCATATCCACAAGCAGTGCTTAATATAAAACAATGAAAAATAAATGAAATACATTTTTCATAATGTTTCTGAAACGGGCATAATACATAGAGAATCTGACATTTATTTTAAAAAAATAAACCAGTGGACTACATGTAACTTACGATATCAAATAAAACAAATTTAGTTCAGAATTTTTAAAGCAATTTAAAATCAAATAATATAGCCTTTATTTTAAAATAGTAAACTAAATAACATACAGTTCGGAGAATGTTATTTAAGGAACAAATTAGCTCCAGCTAAACTGGTAAACGCTGTGCAGTTGTAAAGAGAAAAATGCCAACCGTTCGCTTTCCCCAAGATATGGCACATATGTGTACACCTAGTACCACCAAAATATCTCCATACACAATGTCAGCATGGATGGGCAGCATACATTACTGTGCCTTTTTTGGTAGATGTGAATTTTTTTAAGAGTTAAAAATACTAAGTAGCTCTGTAGGAAATGGACTACAAACTATCCTTTAACATCTAGAAGATCACAATTAAGGAGAAGGCACAAGCATGTTGGTTCTTAAAAGCCTAGTCCAGCAGAAAATATCTATAAACTCCTGAGGTGGGCAAGATCCCAAAGGCCACAGATGGTTGTTTGGTGACAGGCTGAATTATACAGGGTAATCTGCTTGATGTGTGGAAGGGCAGGAAAAAAACCAACCTTCTACTCTTCAGCTCCTTGATTATAGCTTGGCTTCAGAACTACACCCAAGAGAGCCAACCAGACCCTGTGATATTTTCCGTGACTAAATTCAGACACAGAAGAGCCCTCCAGATCAAATTATGCTAGGTCCCCCCATCAAAATTTAAAGTATCCTCCACTGAGCCCCACTGAAGTTAATGGATCATATTGAGGAAATAAACTCTTTTAATTAAGAGCAAAATCTGGACCATGCCTTTTATTAGAAGACAGGAATGTTCAATGAGCATATTTTCATGTGTCTTTCACATTTAAATTCAAGGAGCTTGATTGTGATACCACCTTTGTGCCTCCAGTTATGGCAACGTGGCCATGATGGCATTGTGCAGCTGTTTTTGAGGACAGGGAGATGTCCTCAAATAAATAATAAAGATAAATAATAAAACTGACATGTTGCGCATTTTCCAGAGATACCAGCAATGGCATACATTCAACTCTGCACACATCAGATTTGGCATGTTTCTCTATAATTATAGCTATCGAAAAAGCTAATATTTTAGGGGTTGGGGACTTGGCCACTGCTGTTGATACAGATAAAGGGAGAGAAGCCCATGGGTATTTCTGCAGTTTGCAACGAGAGAGAGACAGAGAATTTAGGCTTTATTTTATGGGAAAAATTTTCAAGACTCTTGAACAAGCAATTGCAAATGTAAGTGAAGCAATTTTATCCACAAAATTAATGACAAGTGGTGAATAAGGAGATGGCTCCACGGAAGAGTTCAGTTCCTCTTGTCCAAAAAGTTCCCCCCATATCACCATTTTTATACCATAAGTGTAAGTCTAGGCATGTGTGCATTGAAGTGAATGTGTGCATGGTGCCCTATGTGAGTCTACTGTGATCCAGCTTTCTCTACCTCTCTACTATGTCTCCCTGTTATATTTCCCTCTGTGTAATGCATTCCCGAGACCCTTAGCACTTGGCATATCCTTTTTCTCCGAAAATCCCTATTTCTCTTAACAGCTCCATATCCATCCAGTCCTCTTTAGCTCAGTGTCCTTTAAACTTGGCATTCCCCAGTTCTCTGTGAACACTCATACCCCTTCTCCAGCTATCTTTGAGCTTTGTCCTTTGGATATTATCTGGAATTCTCTAGCCCCAGACCAGTACAACTTTCCCTCTTCCATACTGGAACAAGACTGGTGGGTGTTCTCAGTGGCCTGCCATTTGCCTCAGACATGTAGAAATATTTCCTTCCAAACCTGTGACTGCAGTCAACAAAAAGGGCAGCTCATTTTTCCCCTGGCTCCCCATACTGACTGGCTCTTTAAAAGGAGAGTCTCCTCCCTGATCATAGATATGTTAACTCTCACACTGACTGCTGGGGTTCCATTAACAAACCATTCACATCTTTAAAATTGTGGGTGGTTTCCAGCATGTGTGGCAGTACTAAAGTTGAATGATGTGGGAGGGAACCCTCACTGTACTGTAAACATGCTTCATCTTCACCTCCAGTTTTCATGAAAGACAAGTGTAGTTTTCACTAGGGTTAACTGTCATCTATATGCCAAAAATCTAATAGTCCTTTCTCAGGTTTTATTCAAGCCTTACCTTGGCTTGGCTTCTCCTGAGGGGAAAAAAATAAAAATACCTGGGTCCAGACAATTGACCCTAATCAATGCATATAAGGGACTGACTATTTAGATTTTCCTCCTCTGTGGAATCAAGATCGAATAGGTGACTTAGTACCATGAGCTCTCATAGATTTGGGGTCAGAGAGTGACACACATCCATATATTGACCTTCTGAAAATTACAGAGAAGTGGTAACTGGGCTGAGGGGGCCTACATTTGGTCAGCCATAGCCAAGAGAGAGAATGCAAAGGAAAGAGAGAGGGACAGATGCCCAAGCTGGTGTAATAGGATTCTATTGATTGCTGATCTGACTTTCACAGAATAGCTAATTCTGCTTTGAACGATGTGGGGAACATCCCTATGAGATGATCAGACACAGTCCTGAGCATATTACTATGGGGAAAGCAATTAAAGCTGAGGAAGAACATCAAGATTTGATTCCAGGATGTGCTGACATTTCTAGTCAGGAGAAGGGTATGGACAAATTTACTGTTTTGCAAAGGAGAGGCATTTTCTCCATTTTTACATTCAGAAATATGCTGTAAATAGCAGCATTTGGTCATGCACCAAATACAGGAATGGAAATATCAGTTCTTATATATTAATATTTGAACAGGAAAACCTCTGCATTGCTCAAAACAGAAGTTACTACATGGTCTGCTGTGCAGCTTAGTATGTTTGGAAGCAGCTAGAGTTATAAATGCAATTTAATTCCTATGCCCATCCTTCCTTAAGCAGAAAAAAAAATACCCTATGTACAGGTCTCACATGAGCGCAGAACTGAGTGGTTAGAATATTTTGCCTTCCAACTCAACCCAATCTTTATGTAAAAGATTGCATTTAAAGATGCATTGTTTACATCCAGCAGAGAAGGTTGATTTATAAATAAACAAAGCAAAATGAATACATATGTCCATCTCCACTTGTGCAGAGGTTTACGCACAAGTCTGTCAGACAGCAGAAGCTAAAACCAAACTGACTGAACTATAGTTCTCGTAGCAATTGATTTACTACTTGTGTATGTACACAGCAACCATACTAGCAGTGAAAAATACATCTTATTTTAACCAACAATAATTATTGAATGTATTTTGAAAATTTCACTATGAAACAAATCTCCTTTGTTAAAGTCTCCAGTGTAGGAGTCACCCCAAGATGAATAAAACAGTGAAAACTGGAATACTTTTGACAAATGATAATATGTATCATAATCAGATAATTAAACCAACAGTAGGACATTCTTCTATTTCAGAGTGAAAATAATAAAAAAAAGTGGTACCAATTTAATTAAAACTAATGAGCATTAATATCACAGAGGAAATCAGAAAGTCCTAACAAAATTCTTCCAAGATCATGGGTGAGAGTCTGGCTCCTCTGACATTCCATTAACTCCCATTAACTTTAATGGGGCCAGAATTCTACTGTAAATACCAGTCAGTTAAAATATTATAAATTATATTTATGTAGTTTCATCTAAACCACATCATTTCTCATATAATAGAGATTAGGGACCAGTCTTTGGTGTCAAAATTTGTGCAGCTTACTCCACGATTTTGAAAACTATTCCACGTAGTCAAATTACCGGTACTCACATGGGGGACTTCGGTCTTCAATAAGGGTCTGCACTGCACAGTGTTTCATCCATTCAGAACCACTAACAAGTTTGGAGATTAAATCTATATTTACACACTTGGGGGGAACGGTCTGATTTTCAGAGATGTTGAGCATCCACAGTTCTCACTGAGCAAAGACTACGCAGTCTTTTGTAGTACATTTAAAGTACACATTGGAAGGTGTTTACTGAGTAGAATTAGTTTAATGCTAGGAATTTTTTGAAGAAAAATAAAAAGGTTGCCAGCTATAGCAGTCAGCATTGTTTCCTAAAAAAAACAAAATGAAATTTTGGATGATAAAGAACACAAAATAGTGCAAGGGTTGTAGATAGTGCATACTAGTTGCATTCTCTGGTGCACAGAAATATCCATTTTATACCATTCATATTTAATTTACTAGAATTTTTAACAAAAAGCATGAAAGTGACAAAAGAACCAGATTTTCCTGTTTCTTTGGGGTTTTAGGTTATAATTTGTTCCATAAACTGGACAGATTCTAAGAATATCCTTACAGTAAATTGGTTGATTAACGTTCATGAAATCTTCATTTTAATGGCAAAAGCTAGTTTGCATACTCTCTCTGAAGAGAACACACTGAAGTATTTTTAAATGTAGGACTTGTTGATACTAACTTTCACTGCATTTTAAAGGGCTGCCTCAACATCTAACCGAAAAAGCTGGATTCCTTTTTTCAGTACATACTAGATTGACTTGACTGATCATAGTAGACTGAATTGTATTTTTGTAAGGCTCTTCAACAGGCAGCCAAATAAATAGCTTTTTCCCTGCTGCATGGTTTACTGTTTGCTTAAGCAAAAATCCAATTTCTGGAGAAGACTCCACAAGGGCTAAATTCCCTGCCATTTACAAGTGTCCCATTAGAGTAGCTTTCTATATGGAAATAACATTCCAAGACAAGGAGAGAAACACTAGGTCTGAGGTCCACTGTTCCTGATATATTTTATTATTTCTTTTTCATTTGAAGAGTAGAGCTGTGCTCCCATGAGAAAGAGAGGGAAGGAGAGAGTAATATTTGAATACAAATGTCTCAAGAAACTGGAGCTTCTTTAAAAGTAAAATCTCTCTTTCTTTTTGTATGTATCAAGGACAAGGAGAGAACTGACAGATTCAGACTCATGCTGTCTTTCATTAAAAGGCTTTTAATTAGGAATTCAAAACACACACACACACTTCCCTCCTACCAGAGAAGCATGTATTAGAGATGTTGGGATTTTGACTTGATTACTGTTTCCTTTGCTGGAAGCTTTTATTTGGAAACAATCACAATTAGAAGGATAGGATGAGATAGATGATGTGCATGTCTTATTAGAGGCATAGTGCAAAACTACTAGTTACTAGAGTTACCCATTTCAAGAGGGAGAGAACAAAACAAAAGATCTGAATAAAAGTTCACAGACATGCATTTAATTCAGATCATATAAGACAGGTGTTGTATGTTAGAAGAATTATAATTGAGTTTTGAAAATATACTTATTGGGGTATAATCAACACCAGCATCCATCTATTATATAATTAATACTCAAACATGTTTTAATAATCAATTGATATCTATTTAACATTACTGTCTACTTATATCTGCAAGTTACATTTAATTGATTTTTTTTTCTTTTGAGTTCAAAGAATTGTATTAAAAATAAATGGTAAAAAATGCCACACAGCGCTCCATACAATTCTAAGATGACATACACAGAGGGGAAAGGGGCTAATTCTGCCATCCTCACTCCATCAAAGCTCAACTGAGTTTAATATCTCTCATGTACATGTGTCATGGGATAACAGAGAATTCTCTGGTAGCATGAGTACACTAAAGGACTAGGAAGTAAAGGAGAAGGATGCTTTTTCTTTCAGTTTGTTGTGTCTTGGTCTTTCTGAGCAGCAATAACCATGGATTATGAAAAGTACCAAGTTAGGTCAGACTTGCTGAGTGTTTATGGCTGCCATCTCACATAGCAGAGCATGTAAGAATAAGCTGAGGATGAACAAGCCAGAATGTCCTTAGTCAACATGAGATGGAAAAGAGATTGTCAAAGCTCTTGGATTAAGCAATCGTGAGTTCCAGGACAGTGTGTTTATCTTGTCTGGGGATAGCTATGGGCAACAGCATAACTGGGCATCAAATTTCATTTTTGAGCTCAAGAAGGAAGCCTTTAACTGATAATTATTAAAGTTGTATTTAGTCCTTTTCACAGAACTCAAGCGCAAAAATGAGCCTCTGACTCAGCTGTCCAGCTCTATTCAGCAAAGTATGTGCTTGATTTTATATGTACGTGCAAGCAGTTGGATCTCACCATGTCTGGAGGTAGCAATAGTGACCCCCATTTGAGATATCCTGCAACTGTAAATTAAATCCTGCTTATTTTATCTGCTTGCTAAAACCACTTGGATTGCATATACCAATAAGGCAAACAGATTTCCATGTAGAAATATGAAACTCTATCTGATAGGGTATGTGTTCACTGCATTCTTCCTTCGAGGGAAGAATGCAAATACAGACGAGTGAAATTGCAAATGAAGCATGGATTTGAATTTCCCATGCTTCATTTTCATAATCGTGTCATGGCGCTATTTTGAAATAGCGCTATTTCAAAAAAGGAAACGCTGTCTAGACACAGTTATTTCAAAAGAAAACTCTTCTTTCGAAATAACCCTTAAACCTCATTTTATAAGGAGTAAAGGTAATTTCGAAAGAAGGGTTTTCTTTTGAAATAACTGCGTCTAGACAGCATTTCTTTTTTCAAAATAGGGTATTTCAAAATAGCGCCTGGACGCAATTATGCAAATGAAGAGCGGGAAATTTAAATCCACACTTCATTTGCAATTTCGCTCAGCTGCATTTGCATTCTTCCCTTGAAGGACGAATGCAGTGTAGACATACATAGGTAAGTGAAGAACATGGAGACCTGGGAGATGGGTCAGAAATGGGAGGGAGTGTGGTCTATAATAGCAGAGAAAAAGGAGGAACAAGGCAGAACTGGGAGGCAAGATCAAATCAGTATCTTAAATGCCTATATACAAATGCAAGAAGCATGGGTAATAAGCAGGAAGAACTTAGAAGTGCTAGTAAATAAACACAACTATGACGTTGGTATCTCAGAGACTTGGTGGGATAATACACACAATTGGAATATTGATATAGAAGGGTACAGCTTTTTTTAAACAACTAACAAAATCATCCAAAGCGCAGGATTTGGTGGCGATGGGGGACTTCAACTATCCAGACATCTGTTGGGAAACTAACACAGCGGGGCACAGACTATCCAATAAGTATTGGACTGCATCGGAGACAACTTTTTATTTCAGAAGGTTGAAAAAGCTACTGGGGGGAAGCTATTCTAGATTTGATCTTAACAAACAGGGAGAAGCTAGTTGAGAATTTGAAAGTGGAAAGCAGGATGGGTGAAAGTGATCATAAAATCATAGAGTTCATGATTCTAAGGAATGGTAAAAGGAAGAAAAGCAAAATAGAGACAATGGATTTCAGGAAGGCAGATTTTGGTAAGCGCAGAAACCTGGAAGATAAGGACCCATGGGAAACAAGAATAAGGGGAAAAACAACTGAAGAGAGTTGGCGGTTTTCCAAAGGGACATTATTAAGGGAACAAATTCAAGCTATTCCTCTGCATAGGAAAGATAGAAAGTATGGCAAAGATCACCTTGGCTTAACCTGGAGATCTTGCATGATCTTAAAATCAAAAAGGAGTCATATACAAAGTGGAAACTAGGACAAATTACAATGGATGAATATAAGCAAACAATATAGGTATGCTTAATGACTTCTTTGTTTCGGTCTCCACCAAGAAGTCTGATGATGAAGGAATGCCTAACTTAGTGAATACTAGAGGGAATGGGGTAGGTTTAGAAGATAAAATAAAAAAAGAACAAGTTAAAAATTACTCAGAAAAGTTAGATGTCTGCAAATCACCAGGGCCTGATGAAATGCATCCTAGAATACTCAAGGAGCTGATAGAGGAGGTATCTGAGCCTTTATCTATCATCTTTGAAAAGTCTTGGAAGAGGGAGAGATTCCAGAAGACTGGAAAAGGGCAAATATAGTGCTCATCTATAAAAAGGGAAATAAGAATGATCCAGGATACTACAGACCAGTCAGTTTAACTTCTGTGCCAAGAAAGATAATGGAGCAAGTAATTAAGGAATTCATCTGCAAACACCTGGAAGATAATAGGGTGATAGGTAAGAGCCATGGATTTGTAAAGAACAAATCATGTCAAACCAATCTGATAGCTTTATTTGGTAGGATAACAAATCTTGTGAATAAGGGAGAAGCGGTAGAAGTGGTATACCTAGACTTTAATAAAGCATTTGATAAAGTTTCGCATGATCTTCTCATCAATAAATTAGGGAAATACAACTTATATGGGGCTACCATAAGGTGGGTGCATAACTGGCTGGATAACAATTCTCAGAGAGTAGTTATTAACAGTTCACAATCCTGCTGGAAGGGCATAACAAGTGGGTTCCGAAGGGGTCTGTTTTGGGACCGGTTCTGTTCAATCTCTTCATCAATGATGTTGATAATGGCATAGAGAGTACACTTATTAAGTTTGCAGATGACACCAAGCTGGGAGGGGTTGCAACTGCTTTGGAGGATAGGGTCATAATTCAAAATGATCTGGACAAACTGAAAAAATGGTCTGAGGTAAATAGAATGAAGTTTAATAAGGAAAAATGCAAAGTACTGCACTTAGGAAGAAACAATCAGTTTCACATGTACAGAATGGGAAGTGACTGTCTAGGAAGGAGTACTGCAGAAAGGAATCTAGGGGTCATAGTGGACCATAAGCTAAATATGAGTCAACTGTGTGACGCTGTTGCAAAAAAAAGCAATTATGACTCTGGGATGCATTAACATCATTCTTCCGCTCTACTCTGCTCTGATCAGGCCTCAATTGGAGTATTGTGTCCAGTTCTGGGCACCACATTTCAAGAAAGATGTGGAGAAATTGGAGACGATCCAGAGAAGAGCAACAAAAATTATTAAAGGTCTAGAGAACATGACCTCTGAAGAAAAACTGAAAGAAGTGGGCTTGTTTAGTTTGGAAAAGAGAAGGTTGAGAGGGGACATGATAGCAGTTTTCAAATATCTAAAAGGGTGTTACAAAGAAGAGGGAGAAAAATTGTTCTCTTTTGGCCTCTGAGGATAGGGCAAGAAGCAATGGGCTTAAACTGAAGCAAGGGAGGTTTAGGCTGGACATTAGGAAAAACTTCCTAACTGTCAGGGTGGTTAAACGCTGGAATAAATTGCCTAGGGAGGTTGTGGAATCTCAATCTCTGGAGATATTCAAGAGCAGGCTAAACAGACATATATCAGGTATGGTGTAGATCAGTGTTTCTCAACCAGTGGTACGAGTACCCTTAAGGGTACTCAAGAGAAGTCTGGGGTACGTCAACACAACTGAAATTTGGAGAAAACTGGTTTTTTAAAAGTTTTATAGCGTTTTATTATTTTTGTACTTTTTACACACAAAAATTTCATCGCCCGCCCGGCTACTATTAAGTTGTTTAAACAAATGTGTTGCAATGGTAGGAAAAAAATTGTGTGTCTGAAAACTGTAGGTACTGGGGTACCTATTTTTTTGGGGGAAAGGGGTACTTTATAAAAAAAGGTTGAGAAGCACTGGTGTAGACGGTACTGGGTCCTGCCGGGAGGGCAGGGGACTGAACTCAATGACCTCTCGAGGTCCCTTCCAGTTCTAGTATTCTATGATTCTATAATTGATTCATTGACAAATTGCTATTAGGCTAATTAGATTCTACCTATCAAAGAGTTACCTGCTATTTCATCTGGTCACAGTGCTATTTTTAACTTCCTATTTTAATCTGTGGTGCTGTCAAAGAATTGTATCATCTATGGAGTGGTTAAAAAATTGTATATATAAAGCAGGAAAGTACATGGGGACCTTTCAAGTGGAAAGTCACCAAAAAATTATTATAAGATACATCGATAAACTATTATACTAATGTAAGATGGTAATACTACTGTGGCAGCTCAGGGTACATCTACACAGCAATATTATTTTGAAATAGCTTAGTCTGCGTCTACACAGCAGGCAGTTATTTCGAAATAATGTCGACATACTGTCAAGCTGAAGGACTTCTTACTCAGACTCCTGTACCCCTCATTGTATGAGGAGTAAGGGAAGTCGGAAGGAAGAGTGCTCTATTTATGTATATGTGCTGTGTACACACTCCCAATTTTGAAATAAGCTACACATTGACGTAGCTCAATTTGCAGTTTATTTCAGGTTAAACCCTGCTGTGTAGACGTACCCTCAGAGACTGTACTCAGCAAGTCTTTTCCAGTAAAACCAATGAAAAAGATAATTTTGTAAGAAAGTATACAGGGCCCTGGTATTCAATGTTTGAGGTCTGAGCCCTGGTCCACACTAGGGTCTTATTTTGAAATAACCCCCCTTCTTTCAGAATAACAAGTGGAGCATCCACACTACCAAACTTGTTGTTTCAAAATAACTGGCTGGTTATTTAGAAAGATGTACTCCTGCTTTCCTCAGCAAATAATGCTTATTTGAAAATTGTTATTTCGAAATAGCGTTCGTGTGGATGCTCCACTGCTGCTAATTTGAAATAATTGGCCTCCACAGGCCTCTCACAGCTGCACTTGTGTCCAGTCTGGCCACACTGCCATCTCCACTGCTCCCTTTCTCCTGTGGAGCTTAAAGCAGCAGGCTGCCACTGGACTGGGATGCAAGAAAGCATCACGCGGCTGGACTGGAGTGGAGGTCTTGGAGCTCATTAAAGTCTGGGATGAGGAGACCAACATCCAGGATCTCTGCACCAGAAAGAGAAATGCAAATGTCTATGGCAAGATGGCCACCAGCCTGGCCAGGAAGGGACTCACACGGACCTTCAACCAGGTTCAGATGAAAATCAAGGCGCTCCGGCAGGCCTACAACCAATCCAGGGAGCAGAGTAGACACTCTGGGGAGACACCTCACACGCGCTTGTACTACAACCAGCTCGATGCCACCCTGGGAGGGGGGGCTGCTGACCTCTCCCCACCCCTCATCGTCAGTGAGTCTGGACAGTACATGCCCGGCATCAGCCTCCATGAGGGTGAGGCTGCAGAGGACAAGGATTAGTTTTAAAATGAATTCAAAGTCTCTTAACTACCTTGGAATCTATTTGAAGTATAGGAGAAAACATAGTTCTATTTTAAAATATTACAAAAGCTTACATGTGCATAAATTTGTTAACAAGTATCATTAATAAAAATAACTTAAACAACCTCTCTTGAAAGGGTTCAGCCATGATGTACTTAATACTAGAATTGCCTGGCAAGACTAATGAATTGATATAAAGTTGTTCAATATAATTACACCTCCCAGTAGCACTGCTGTTGAATAAAGAGATCAAATTTCCTTTGCATATCTTAGGTGTGTTATCAGTTTATTGTAGTTAAAGTAACAAGTGAACTAACTTCTTTGGAAAAATACCAATAGCTCTTGACAACAGTGAGTTACTAATATAAGACACCTGCTGCCATGTCTTCATTGTGAACTACATTAACTCCCAGTTCCTGAAACAAATTTGATAGGTTTTAAAGGACTTTTAATGGATTTTTCTGTCCATGTAAAATATTCTTGATTTGTTTAACTGTGAAATAGATAGCTTTGTGCCATGAATGTATAATCATCATTGTTAACATTAGAGTGATCAATTGCCAGAATAAAGAGAATAACCTAATTTTCTGGACAACTAAGGTTGGTGCAATTGAAAGTGTTGAGGATTATTTTTATTTATTCATTTTTGAGCAATGGCTGTGGTAGGAATATGTGAAAACAGTGTTTTAGTGCTGAGAATCAAAATGCGTGAATAACTGCAGACTATGCCGCATTACTAAACATCTATGATCATTTTCTTGCAGAACTCTTGGTGGTTAGTAACTATGGGCTAGATTAAATCATCAGCTACAGCTCATGTAACTCCACTGAAGCTGAATGTCCAAATTATTTTCTAGTGCGAAGGCATCTACTGAAGTCAATGGAATTCCAACATCAGTAAATTTGACTTAGTGGGGATGAATGGGGTATCTATCTGGGGACAATTTCCCATAAATTACTTAGTGCCATTTTCATCTTATTAAGACTGATGACCTACTTTACAGTTGGATGTCACCAGTCCAATATGATATCTCGTGCTAGGGAAATTGGAAAAGAGACATTTTTTAGAACAATTTTCAGGATTTGTGCTTTTTCCCAGTCTTGAATAGACCAAGAACAGAGAAGTACATGAAAAAGTGCTGAAATCTTGGACCCACTGAAGTGGAAATTGGATTTCACCCACTCTATATTTTTGAGTAGCCACTGAATTAAAACCACCACACAAAGGCTACGTCTATACTATGATCCTCTTGTGGAAGAGGAAATGCAAATGGAGCACTCATTTGCATATGTCACACTCTCATTTGCATTTCCTCTTCCTTTCCCTTTTGCACAAGAGGCTTTTGCATAAAAAATCACTGTGTAGACAGCGCCTTTTTGCGCAAAACCCCCCTTTTGTGCAAGAGCTGTTCTTCCTCAAAAAATGAATGACAATTTTGTCAATCCCTTCTCCCATTTTGGAGGATCAAAATCTAAAACTGACTGAAATTGGAGGTGATGGCGGGGGAAGAGAGAAGCTCTATGGTTTTGTTTGAAAAACATTAAAATACTGTGAACAATGGTAACAGAAAATTGAATTTTCCAGAAATGTAATGGGGTTTATATTATCTTAGGGTATGTCTACACTTGCTCCCTAGTTCAAGCTAGGGATGCAAATGTAGGCGACCAAAATTGCTAATGAAGCAAGGATTTAAATATCCTGCGCTTCATTAGCATGATCTTGCCGGCGCGTTACTCTGCTCAACAGCTGTTTTGAAAATGAAAGTGTGCTCCGGGACGCGTTAGTTTGAACTAAACCCCTTGGTTCAAACTAAAGTTTACTCCTCATTTTTTGAGGAGTAACGTTAGTTCGAACCAAGAGGTTTGGTTCGAACTAACGCATCCCAGAGCGCACTTTCACTTTCGAAACAGCTGTTGAGTGGAGTAATGCGCCGGCGAGATCATGCTAATGAAGCGCAGGATATTTAAATCACCGCTTCATTAGCAATTTCGGTCACCTACGTTTGCATCCCTAGTTAGAACTAGGGAGCAAGTGTAGATGTACCCTTAGATTCCAAAATCAGTGATGTGGCTGACAAAATGCAGGAAGCACATTTTCAGTCGTTTGGATAAACAGAGAAGATGTATGAAGAAGAACCAGTAAAAATATCATAGCAAGACACCGTGTTAGGAGAAAAAGCCAGAGGACATGATGAATTGACTGCCTCAAAAATATGGTTAGCAGGTGATTCTTGGTGCTGATTTGGGCAAATGAAGATGGAGGACACTTGCCTGACAACACCATCACAGTTGATGAGATACATACTTCAATGCTTAGTTACCTATGCAAAATGTATTCAAAATTATCCAGGACTCTGAGAAATCTGACTGGTAGTCTCATGAGACAAATATTTTTGATACTATTTCTAGTTTTGGATCATGTTAGTCAGCTCTTTATTTAACAGATTACTTGTCTGGTAATTCAAGTTCTCAAAGTTAATCTCCCCTAAAGATAACACTAGCACTTTTCCACCGTGAAAAAAGAAATCAAGCTGAAATCTTATATTCATGTATTAAAGCCAATGATAATTAAAACTGATATTTCAGAGGGGTAGTCTGTTTCAGCAAAAATGAGGAGTCCTGTGACATCTTAAAGACTAACAAATTTATTTGGGCATAAGCTTTAATGGGTTGGAATAATCTTGACAGGTATATATACACATGCAAGATAGGTGTGTTACAATACTACGTGGAGGACCTGTGCTAATGCGGTCAATGGGAGCTGTGAGCTTGGTGCTGGGGGCAAGGGAAGCCCATGGAGACCCACTGCTGCCCTCCCCACCAGGGGCATGCAGAGATATGCTTGCCAGAGGCACAGCATTTTGAGCTGCGTAGGCCACCATTGGCATGCAAGCAGCCAGCCTGGGTGCCCTGCTATGCTGCTGGCTATGAGCTACCTATGGTAAGAGTCTCCCAGCCAGGGCCAGAGCCTAAATCTGATAGCCCCTTCCACATCCCAATCCCTTGTCCAGGTTAAAAACCACTCCTATACCCAAACTCTTTCCCAGACCTTGCACCTCATCCTATACCTCTGCTCCAAGTCAGAACCTCTCCTGCATCCACACTCCCACTCAAACCCTGTACCCCCTCTTGCACCTCAGACCTGCCTGGAGTTCTCCCATGTACCCAAACTATATCCCAAACCCCACATACCCTCCATAAATATAGAAATAGATATATAAATATATAAAATATATAAATAGGTAACATAAAAATGTGAGGCTTGTGAATTTTTGAAGCAGCCCTCCTATAAAACATTATTACCTGGCATAGAACCCTGACATATATAGGGGAATATAGACATACATCCACCTGAGCATTCCTATGACTGGAAGTCTAAAAATTGCCTTACAAATGTGACTATGGTGCATTCTGTTTTGGGCAACTGGATGTGTTTGTGGTCTCTACACTCTGAAATGGAACAGCATACATTTCTCACTCCAATGCATGGCAGACGCTACTTACGTATTAAAATTTGCATTTAATATTTCCATAATGTGAAGCTAAACACATGCAGACATTTCTGTTAGAACAGGCTGTTTAAGGCCATCTAAGGTTTATAAATCAGGTTGAAAACATTGTAACTAACCATACAGAATCTCAGTCTGAGATGTTGATGATTGTTTTTATTATTATGGGAATGATAGATTTGAGGCTTAATTGCGACAATGGGAATTTTTTTTAAAAATTGTTTTTAATTCCCAGCTGTGCTACAAACATCTTTTGTGACCCTGGACATGTTATTTAACCGCTCTGTGATTCATTCCCCCCTTCTCCCTCCACACACACACACATTATATGGTGATAAAAAAGACTTCCTCTATCTCACAGGAGTATTGTGGTATTCATATTGTGTGCTTTGAGATACTTGTTCAGATATATTGCTTATTGTGCAAAGCATAGTGTTATATTAATACATAATATTCATATTATTTTCATATGTTTGGAATAACTAAAATAATCACATTTTACACTCAAAAACTATTATTGCATGTTAAAAAGTTCAGTTGCTTAGCACATTACATGAATAAATCTTTGTTTTGATATTATACAGTAAGTTTTGAAACAGACTTGTCTGCTATGCATTGTTTTATGTGTGCATATTATTATACACACACTATGCACACATTCTAATTGCTTAATTAAACAACAGGCCATCACCTAATCAGTTTTCTTATTGTGATTCATAATGTGTTACCACTGAAGGGCATGGTATATTATACTTGTGACCATGAATCGCCTGTTATTTACCAGTTGGTTTCAACCTTTAATAGTCTCAAAGTAGCTCTGGAGTGCATGAAATTAGAAATAAACAAAAGGAGGAAAATCCCTCTGTCCATTCTTGACAGCTACTCTCAAGGTTACAATTGACAAAATCCCACTTACTGTAGGGAAGACTTTGAGGCTACGTCTAAACTACACCCCTCTGTTGGCAGACGGATGAAATTAGACACATTGAAAGTGCAAATGAAGCGGGGATTTAAATATCCCGCGCTTCATTTGCATAATCGCATCCTGGTGCTGTTTGGAACACATGCCATTTTGAAACTGAAACCGTGGTTTAGACGCGGTTTTTCCGACAACGGGGCAATTTTCCAAAAGAGCCTGTACTCCTCAAAAAATGAGTACATTTTTTGTGGAGTACAGGATCTTTCAAAACAGGGCATTTCTGTCAAAAATGCCCCATCTAAACTGCCGGGTTTTTTCGAAAAGCCCCATTTCAAAAAAAGCGGCAGCCGCCATTATGCAAATGAAGCGTGGGATATTTAAATCCCCGCTTCATTGGCACTTTCGAAACGTCTAATTTAGATACCTCTGCTGACAGAGGGGTATAGTTTAGACACGGCCTTTGATGCATAACATGCAGCCAATACACCCATCTGACTATGTAGAACATCGAAGGAAGGAAGGAAGGAAGGAAAGCAGTAAAAGGTATGTGCCTATAAGCCAGTTATTTTTTAACAGGATCACAAATAACTTCCTGATCAAAGTAAGCTCCTTGTCTCCCAAGAAAATTCAAAGGTACTCTTTTAAATAATATGACAGATACGAGGTGGTGACATTGTTTGACTTTGACAGGAGGTAAATTAAAAAAATATTTTCAAAGATTTCACCATTAATACCATTTTTCTTGTCTGATTAATGAAGAACTTTTAAAACAATTTAATCTACCTGGGAATGTGAATGTTTATATTTTTCAAGGCTGATTACTAATAAAACTTCTAAAGCAGTTTAATCTGTTCAGGGATGTTAAACAGTATTTCAACATTAATTTATATACAAATGTTTTGTGTCTGCCACCAATAAAGTTGAGGAATGCTGAAATAAATAGGATTCAGAAGTCTCTCTTTCTCTTTGCTCAAGAGCTAAAACAATATCAATATGCTTCATATTACAGGAAAGCTTCAAACTTCTTACTAAGATGAATGTGTTTCAGATTGAAGGCTTTAGTAGCATTAGCATGCAGTTTATGGTCTGGCATTTTGCCACATACTGGTCTATAACCTTACAGATCACTATTATGCAAGTAACAATTTGGCAAGGACCAGAGTGCTTAGATTTTCTCTAAGGACAATCATATGTTTCAAACTTCTTACACCAAATTATATTTGACATTTAATTTGAACCCAACTTATCTTGAAAAATAATTTAGAAACCTCTTGTGTAATGCTGCTAATAAGCCAAGCATGTTTCATTTTAATTTTGGGTTTTTTCTTCATTTATTTTCTTATGTATTTGTATAGACAGCATGTCTTTAATTTGGACAGGGAAAAATATAACTATATATGAAACATTTCGCGCATCAAGGTAAGGATTGTTGAATATAAAATTAAATAAAGATGATAATCAGTTGCAAAAATGTTAAAATTCATACGTGCATCTCCCATTAATTAATTCTTACAAAACAAGACTGACAAGTACACATGCATTCAACCATGTTGTACAGGGAATTAATACTGGAGAATGACATATGAAACATAATCATGTTCAGAAGTTGGTAATTAATCTGTGAAAGGTCAGCTTTAAAATGCATGCTTCCTTTCAGATTTCTTAAATTTAGGAAACAGAGGTCAGAATCACATTTATGATAGACGATATTTTGCTTGCTCATTATTCAGAATCTGTTAAATGTGAGTGGTGATTTTGTAACCCTTTGACCTGACCAAAAGCTTTGATATAAGCAAAAATACTTCTACTGACTTTATAGTCCATATCAGTAAGATATAAAATGAAGCATTGCTAAACATTCCATTTAGTTTATACTGAAACAAAACAAGATGCCAATATGGATAATATGAGAATCATAGAATCCTAGGGCTGAAAGAGACCTCAGGAGGTCCAGCCCCCTGCCCAAAGCAGGACCAATCCCAACTAAATCATTCCAGCCAGGGCTTTGTCAAGCTGAGACTTAAAAACCTCTAGGGATGGAGATTCCACCACCTCCATAGGTA
This sequence comes from Rafetus swinhoei, assembly GCA_019425775.1. NCBI lineage: Eukaryota > Metazoa > Chordata > Testudines > Trionychidae > Rafetus > Rafetus swinhoei. Next base: position 32,572,317 of record CM033428.1, on the reverse strand, counting down.
ACCCATTCCAGTACTTCACTGCCCTCCTGGTGAAACAGTTTTTCCTAATATCCAACCTAGACCTCCCTCACTGTAACTTGAGTCCATTGCTCCTCGTCACCACTGAGAACAGCCTCTCTCCATCCTCTCTGGAACTTCCATTCAGGTAGTTAAAAGCTGCTATCAAATCCCCCTCCTCCCCACACACTCTCTTCTTTTCTGCAGTCTAAACAAGCCCAAATCCCTCAGCCTCCCCTCATAGATCATATCCTTCAGCCCCCCTAATCATTTTGGTTGCCCTCCGCTGAACCCTCTCCAATGCATCCACATCCTTTCTGTAATGGGGGCCCCAGAATCTAGAATACTCTAGATGTGGCCTCGCCAGTGCTGAATAAAGGGAAGTAATCACTTCTCTAGAAATGCTGGCAATGCTCCTCCTAATGCACCCCAACACGCTATTACTCTTCTTGGCTACAAGGACACAATGTTGACTCATATCCAGCTTCTCATCCACTGTAATCCCCAGGTCCTTTTCTGCCAAACTGCTAAGAAGTTGTCAACAACTTGAGGAACATGTCTCCTTTATCTGAAATGTTTGCTTCTCATTACTAACAGGTAGAATTTAGGAGCAGGCATTTTGATTTTGTCCTCATGAATTAGTGTTAAGAACTGAAAAGATGTAGAAAATAAGTTCAGACAGTACACGTGCACTCAGATAGATTGAGAAGAAGCTTGGTATCTTCACACACGGGGACGCACCACTGCAAATAATACCAGAGGATTGGGCTCCTGGGTGCCATGTTTCTGCTTTGATTTTGAAAAGGTAATGATTTTGATGGACCATAAGAGAACCGCTGGGGCTGAAAGTAAAGGAATGTCTGAGACACAATAATGACTTGTGCAACTGCATGAAACATTACATGAGTAATGCCAACAAGCAGAATCAAACCTGGGACCTCAGTGCATGACTCTACCACTTGAGCTAAACACCAGTTGGCTCTCAGCAAAGTCTGTAAAGCAATCTAATTCTTCCTCTCTGTAAGGAGTCTAAGAGCCACCACATGGGACAGTGAATCACACCCAGTAGGTGTGGGGGTTACGAATGCAAAGACAGATTGACAAAACTTTTCAATTAAAGGTAAATGAGTAATAGTGTGCAGTTCAATGCTCTTATCCCCAGAACTGTTACACTGCAGGAAGAAGTGGTAAAGGATTTCAGAGACATCTCTGACAGTTTCTCTTAACCCTGATCTTACTATCATACTAGAGTATATGTACATGGATAGAAGCACACCCCTAGATCACCGTGGATGTGAAGAGTGCCTCCAGCAGCTTTTCCATGAAACTTCTGCCACTGATCTTCTAACTATCTTCATCTATTAAAGATCATCTGCATGAAACCAATGCAGACCAAGCAGGGGAAGAGAATGCTTAGGGCCTATCTATTTATAGTGGATAACAAAAGTACTTTATAAAGTCCCAGTAAGCAATCAACAGTGTGGTCTTTTGACAACAGAATACTCACCTTTTGATTTCTCTGCAAAGCCTTATGTTCTACTAACCTCTCAAAGTTTGATTTACTAAGGTCCTATGAACAGATATGTAAAATAGGTTCATGATCTGGCCATACTTGGAGAGTCCTCTCCTTCCAGACTTACAAAATCCAACAAATGAAAAGTCCAGGGAACATTTAACTTTTCATCCCATGATTCAGGGATTCACATGGATCAAAAAGGTGAGCCCTGAATCACGGAAATGTTACTACTTATGCCCTGAAAACTTTTGCAGAATTCCTTCTTGTTCCATCCTTCAACTCCCACGCTCTTTGGAACTATATTCCCCCCATATCCCTCTGTACTTGAGCTGGAATTTGGAACATAAAGGCTCTTGAACCTTGGTCTATGTTTGAAGGGACAGCACACCTGGCTTATTCACAAAACCAGCTTTGGTTTAATCATTTTCATTTTTAGAAAGGGCAAGCCTGTGCAGTGACAGAATCATTTTTAATGAGAAAAATGGTATTGATCTCACAAGTTCGAATATCCCACTAGTTGAGGAAGATAGGCTCTCAGCTGCTATCAGTTCTCCAGTAGATACTATAGCTGGAGAACACACTGTTATCAGCACAAAATTTGCCTTGTCTTCTCTGGGCTTGTCCAAATGGCCTCCTATTCCAGGAGTATTTAAGCATGTAATAAATTGAGTTCCAATGAGCTGGAACCTCCTGCTTCAGCTGATTTTCAGCAAATTGTTTTCCAGCTGCAGCTTTGGTAGGAGTTTTTCCTAGTATTGAAAGGAGGACCATAGCAGCCACACATTTTATATATCAGCTCTAAAATAATGTTAATTGGTGAGTTATTATCCACTAAGTTAGTGAAGAGCAAGTATAGAGTGGGCTGAAATCACCCTACAAGCATGGCAAATTCTATAGTTTTATTTCACTGGCACAAAGCTTGCTGTGAATAAATACAATCTCTTTCTCACACACTCTTCCACATACTGTTATGTTGAAAGAATGTTAAGGTTACAAAGTCAAGGACTTGAAATCTAGGACATGCCAGAATTAAGATTACCTTTGTGACCTTAATTCACCACACACTTGTGCTCACGCATTATGATACAGTATTTAGTTTTCTCCACTAGACCTCTGTATGTATGAATTGAGAATTTCCAAAGGCTTATTTTTGAAAGGTTTTTTTTGTCCGATCTTTCTTCTCCACGCAGGTGGCACTACCAGCTCTGTTATTATAAAATAATAATAGCGGCAAACAGGGAATATGGTATTGTATCACCAAATAATATTTTAATTTTCCATCCATAGTCACCCCTCCAATATCTTTATGGAAAATACTGCAAACTTTCCTTTGAATGTGTTCAGCTTTGTAAACATAGCACAGTCCTGCCCCAGGGTATTTTATTAAGCTAGGAAGTTGAACTCGAAGCCCTTTTCACGGTGGCTAAAAACCTCACCTGGCACCCAACCAAAGCAGTTAATTTATTTACTTGAGCTATGACCAGAAGATTAGAAGGAGGCATAATTCATTTCTTGAGTCATGGAGTGGATACACATATGCCCTATAGATATTGCTTCATCCCTGGTTCTGTCTTGGCTTCTTAATGTTGCCACCCAGAACCAAAGTTGTCACCATATAGACAATGGACATCACTTGGGTGCTTGCATCCTGCAACATCACAGCACATCAGAGCTGTGTTGAGAGATTCTTCATGGTCACATGGAAGAGGCTGGATTTGCCCTGTTATGCAACACTGATACTTACGGCTATGTCTACACTACAGGCTTTTTGTGCAAGAACAACTGTCTACACTGCACACATCTACACTGCACGCATGTTCTTGCACAAGTAAATTTACAGTACAGCATCGGAAAACAGGGCTTCTTCCGGAACAGTTATTCTTCTCCCCACGAGAAATAAGCCCTCTTGCACAAGAGCTCTTCCACAAGAAGGAAGTGTAGACAGGCAACATGAATTTCTTGCACAAGAAATCCCTTTGGCTAAAATGGCCAATGGATTAAGCTAGTGTGGGGGTCTTGTTGAGAAGTGCAAACATTGCTCTTTGTTTCCTGGGTTTTTGATATTTGAGGTTTGTGTAATGTCTGTAAAAGTGCCTGCAACCTGAAACAAGCCAGTTAATTAAACATCTGAGCAAAATCTATCATACGGTTACGTCTACACTGAAGGCTTCTTGCACAAGAACTGTTTTGCAGAAGAATTCTTGTGCAAAAGATCTTCCACATGAGCGCGTCCACACTGCCATAAGCTTTTGTGCAAGAGATGTGCTTTTGCGCAAGTGTGTCCATGGCAGTATGGACGCTCTCTTGTGCAAGAAAACTCTGCTGTCTCCACTTCAGCTGCAGACCTTCAGGTGCGCCCACTCAAGCAAGTGTCTGGGACTCTGAATCCAGAGGAGTGCACACTCTGGGGTGGGATAAAGCGTCGCAGTGTAAATGCCAGATAGATACGTTTCCTTTATTTCTGTGTACTTTGCTAATTGATTGTATTCACCTTTAATCTATTAAACCCTGTTTCTTTAAGTTGTTAAGTAAAGGTGTGTTAATTCTAATTTAATCAATTACATGTACATTATTTATAACTGTCGTTTTGGAATTAGATCCAGATTATTACTGGAATAATTTTATTCCTGGAGGCTCCCGAGGCATACTATTAAGTGTATACAGAGCCAGCCAGATGAAGACACCATCATTGTGTATTCTATTAGGAGCAAGGGACTGCAGCAAGGGGGTAGACAGGGAATCCCCAACTAAGCAACATCATCACTGGGGTACTCAAGTGAGTAACGCAGGGAGGAAAGAGGAGGGTAAGGAATGAGAGAATGGAAGACCACCAGGAGGTAGAAAAACTCGCATTTGCCTGCTTCCCTGCACAGGCTTTTCTCTCCTGCAACCAGGAACACCAAAGGTGCGATCCTGCCCTTTCCTTTTCCAAGATAACAAATGGTAACAGCCATCACCGTGGAGCAGCACAAGTACTGACCTTCACTCAGTTGGGGGATAGAACAAAGATGGAGGACTAAGTGTCACAGGCTGTTTAAAGAGGATGGAAATTACAAAGAGGGGAAGTACTGTATTTTAGCGAATATAACCCACGGGTTACATTCGTTTTTACAAACCCCGCACCTCCCCTGCAGGTTATACTTGTGCGCGGGGTATACAAGATTTTTTTACTCAAACTGCAAAACCCGCAAGGTATATTCGGGTGCGGGGTATATACGGGTGCGGGGTATATTCGCTAAAAGACGGTAGTGTGAAGGAAAAAGTAGGGTGTTAGGCACATTGGGACGGGTACTGAGAGAAGTTTCTGGACAATTTTTATTTTTCATTTTGAAATCACTTTTTATTTTGTAAAAAGTAAACAGGATTCAAGTTTCGCGGCAAATGAAACATTTGGTGAATCCAAATTCATTTTTGTTGTTGTTCACCTTTCGTTTGGCAATTTAACAAACAATAGATCAGTTATTCACACAGAATTAAGACCATATCAAATCTACAGTGGGGGGGGCACAATTGGTAAATATGTGCTTGGTGGTCCATTTTCAGTGATTACACATCCCTTATTTTAATGAAATTGTTTATTCGATGTGTAAGTGTCCACATCAGGTAAATACAGGATTCTCTTTGTTCCATATTTCACTCAGTGAGCAATGAAAATCTCCCATATATTTGTTCAAAATGGTTCTATTACTGATATCCCTGAAGAGAATTTTTCCCCTGTTTCTCTCCAAACATTGACCTTTTCTTTCCATCAAATATAAGTGGTCAGCTTAGGCCTACTGAAATATTCTTTCATGACTGTGCCCTTGTAACAGAAGTAAGGCTGATTTCAATATAAACTTTTAATTTTCTTATTATTTTCTATGAGAGACAGAATCACCAGTTATTTGTCCATTGTATAAATGAGTTTTTCCATATGTAGATAGAGGTTACTCTGGTCCAAGCTGCAGTTTCAAAGATGTAAATGTTTTGCAGGTTTTACAGTAACAGTTTGTTCAATCATAAAAAAGTTATATAATATAATTTAGCTGCTGGTCAAAGGAAATTTTATACAACTACAACCCTTCCTTACACTTTACCCCTGTCCACTACACAAACACATGCGTGCCACAGGTTGGAGATATAAAGGCTATATAAATCATACTTTTTCATATGCTGTACCCAAATCTAAAGATAACCTGACTTGCTTGTGAATATAGACCCATGGTTCAGGCCACTGGAAAATTTATAAATCATGCTATAAGAAGGTCTCTTTGAAATAAGAACCCTGATTCTTCTTCCTAATAACTCTCAGCATGAAATTTGATTTATTCTTGGTACAAGGGAGAATGTTTTAGTTTTAGGGATTCAAGCAGAATTTCCCAATGGTTAATAAAACTTTAATCATCCCATATATTTATAGCTGATAAAGTTGATGACCTGGATCAATAAATGGTACTTAATTTATCCCTAATTATTAATTTCCTTTTAATTATTCTTCCCTTAGCTATTGTTGTCTTAACCTAACTTTGATTGAGACAGAGTGAAAACAGTTTGCATGTAATATATATCTGCTCGTCTTTTTTTCCATGTGGTTAATTTCTCCATTTTACACAGATTTCTCTTACTGTAATATTCTACAGTATGTCTAGACTGCATCCCTTTGTCGCCAGAGAGATGCAGATTAGGCAGGTCGACATTGCAAATGAAGCAGGGATTTAAATATCCCATGCTTAATTTGCATAAAAATGGCCACCATTTTTGCTGACACAGCACTTTGTTGGCAAAAAGAGGCAGTCTAGAGGCCTTGCAGGAGGCATAAGGGATCTGTCGATAAAGTCTTTCTTTTTCAACAGATCCCACTCTAGACTGCCTCTTTTTGCCAACAAAGTGCTGAGTCGGCAAAAATGGCAGCCATTTTTATGCAAATTAAACGCAGGATATTTAAATCCCCGCTTCATTTGCAATGTCGACCTGCCTAATCTGCATCCCTCTGCCAACAGAGGATTGCAGTCTAGACATACCCCTAGTGTTTTTTATCTCCAATTTTAATGTACTACTTTCCTCTTTCTAGAGTCATGTTGAACACCTGGTTAGACAGCTATGTTTAACATTAGTTTTCTTATATATTTAACTGAAGTAGGTTTTAAAAAATCTAAATAATAAACGAAACTGGACATGGCATCCGTATTCCAAAATATTATCCAACCTTGATTTAAAATGTGATGTATCTTTTTCAGAGCATACAAATTGTATACCTCTTGATCTATGATCAGTTTCATATTTCACCAAGTCATCTTGAGTTCATTACCATTCTAAGGTACATATATGGACTCCACTATTCAAATATCTGAGTTCCTCACAATCTTTTATCTATTTATCCTTATATTACCCATGTCAAGTAGATAAGGGCCATAAGGCACAGAATAACAAAGGGCCAGATTTTGAGGGTATATAGGAACTTCATGGGAATGTCAAAAGCATGTAGGCCTTGAAATCAATTAAAGTTAGGTCATTAGGCACCTATCTATATCCTTAGCTGCCTAAATACTTTGACTAAGGTCAAATGTGACAGAGCAAAGAATTGAACTTAGGTTTAGGGATAGTATCCTAACCACTAGTCTATGGTTTCTCTTGTTTTCTGTGCCCATTATATACCTGGTAGTAACATGGAAGTTGATGAAACTCTGCAGATAAACAAAGGATTTTTATACTAAAACATTGCTAGCACTGATATATCACTCTGATTATTAGAAATATGTTGATTTTAAGCACATACCATTCTACATTATTTTATAGAATTAAAGAAAAAATACACCCCATTTTAGTGGATGCTCAACTGACTACTTACCACAAATATGGTGGCTTCTTAAGACACTTTACAGCCTTAAAAAATTTCAGTCAGAATTGTCAGCATGTGAATAAGTGCGCAGGCAAGCAGTAATAAACCCTGAAAACAACAGTGCTAGATGTTTTATGCATCATTTATATATGTGCTACTGCAGAAGACTGAAGAAATAGCTCTTTAGTTCTGAATGCCAAGGGCATGAGGGGCTATTTCCACGTCTGTAATTTAGTGAATTTTGATATCTTTTCACCTTGCAGTGGTTGTGCTGCAGTAGATATACAACCAGCAAATATCTCATAATAGGAGAGGAAGCAGTATAAGTACAAAATCATGCTTGAGAAAATCTGGATAAACTGTGATAGAAACTATCCAGTGTTCATTTTTTTCCCTTTCCTTTCGCCCCCTGTCCTCTTTAATTTTCAACTTGCTTTATAGTACTAGTAGAAAATAAAGAGAGCCAATTTCCTGATAATTACTGAGCATGTCTATTTCTGTACTAAATATTAGTAGCCACGGTGAATTAAACCTCCTAAGTATAGTTCCAACCTATAAAATGAAAGAAAGAATTGAAGGCTGAATCAGACTTGTTTATTATTTAAGGCTGTCCAGGAACAGTGAATTGAATTGTGTATCCTCCTAAGCCAGTGGTAAGACCCACAATTAGCTATATGTGTTTAGAATGTTACTGTAAGTTTCTTGTTTGAGCTTTACCTCAGCAGATCTGTGTTATGGAGATGAACACCTGGCCATCCCATTGCCATTGCCATCCCATTGAAAAGGCCCAGTGCATAGGCAAGTACATTATTCTTTTTTTCTCATTTGGGGGCAAATCCTGCTCCCGTCTGAGCTACAGAAGAGCCAATGTGCTTTCACTGCAAAACAATACATAGGGATCTACATGGCTGTGCTCCATAGTTTTCCTATCCCAAAGCAGGGTTCAGGAGGAGGAGAGTGAGCTATAGTTGCAGGTTTCCCTGGCTACTCTACTGTAGCACTGAGGCTCTGGTAGTGGTGATGAAGGGGCTTTATTACCACTCTGTGCTTCAGGCGTTACAGTGAGGAAGGATGAGCAGGGATGACTATTCCTTTGACTTGGTTGAACAGCCCTCCCCCATAGTTTCTTCTCCTCTATGACTCATGTGCTGGGAGCTTCCCCTCCTGATTTAATTTACTTTACTGCTGTTCTTTGTCTTCAGCTTTGGGGATTTCTCTAGTATATAGCTAGCTAATTACCTAGGATATGTTCTGTTATTGGGCCTTAGTGAACAAATAATCTGCTCGTATGATGTTCTCTCAACACTAGCCCTTCACTGTAGGTGATTCTGCTGATGTACAGCATCTTATATTGAGTCATTTACATTGAGTCCATTACCAGATAATTTTAGAAACACCTATGAGCTCTCAAGAATCACACACAATCTCCATCTGTGGTGGCCATTTATTATTGTGGCTCAGAATATCAGATACAAGATTGTCATTCATTGGTAACAAGTAGCTAGTTTATTACAGAATCCCCTAAATTTTGGATTGCATTCCCTTGCCATTAGACTATACAGTCATCCCTGTGGACCCTACTTTGGGTCCAGTGGAATCCATGAAAATTTTTCATTTTCCAGAGTATTACTCTGGCCTTTGCTCTCCTCACATCCCCGTGCAGGGAGCATGTGTAGCCCCCTTGTCAGTGTGTGTTGTATTTGTCCAATGCATAGAGGATAAAAACCTTCTCTGAAGTTATGGATTCTCATATTTTCACCTCTCGGGAGTCCTCAGTTCAGTCCTTGCTGTGGGCTCAGATAGTTGCCATAACATTTGCAATGCCTGTGCATTCACTTGAGGACATTACAGCACTACCAGTGGTATCATTCAACTCAAAGGGTATGTCACGATGGGTTGGGGTTAAGAGCAGCCACAGTTTGGCAATCTTCCACACCCCCAAGGGGTATGGGGCCAGACTGGGGTGAGCACAATTTGCCATTCCAAAACGATGCTCCTTAACACCCCTCCAACAGTCTTTTGGTTCCTTATCCCCTGAGTAGGGAGAACATCTTTGAGGACTGACATTAGTTTGGCACTTCTCCATGCATCCATTTTCACAACATAATTGTGGCTCTGATGCATCTACCACTCTTCCTTGGCTTATTGCTCTAAATGATGTAGCACTGTCTAGGAGCAATAAGCCAAGGAAGAGTGGTAGATGCATCAGACAGTGTGATTTTCCTTTACAGTTAGTATCATCCATTTTTGAAGACTGAGTACAGAACCTTGTCACACTATTAAGACAAAAAAAGACCCCTGATAAAATATATCTCCAGTTGCTTTAATACAGCTAAAATATATACAGCTAAAATCCATGTCAATCATGACTGGCTTCATGCTGCTGTATTTGAACCAATAGCACAATCCTGCCGACTACGCCAATTCTGTCAGCCGACGGTCAGGGCAGTGTGTGTGTGTGTGTTTCCGAGAAAAGGTTTAACGTCCGTGTCTTTACTGCTAGGACCGGAGTCCTGTCGCAGAGGGTGGCCAGCAGGCCAACAGACGCCCCTGTTTATAGGAAGAGCTTATTACACCTCAGATTTTAGCTGCTAGGATACAAAAATCCCTTCGCAGCGGGCAGCCTAGGACAGACTGGGAGGTGCCCCAACGGACCTGTCACCTGGGAGTGACACAGATCCAAACGCTCAGCTCTTCCTATACCTGTCCCTTATTATCAGCTGAAGTTCTTTTAAATTGTGCTTGGTTCTATTACAGCAACTGAAGGAGTCAGGTTAAAGCTTAAACAGTTACAGGTTTATTAAAGAAGCTTATAAATCATATGGTTACAATGGCTATTGCTCTATTTCTTAAATGCTAGCAAATATATATATATAGATCTTAAAATGGTTACAGGAATATAAAAAAAAAAGATAGAAGATAGAAATAATGGTACCAAGTGACAGCTTAATCTTTAAAGAGCTCTAAATCTATGTGTACACTTAAGACAAAGGACCACATCCAGGTACAATTTTACCCCCTTCTGTGCCTCTCGACTCCAGCGGGTCAGGCCAGGGTCGGTCCTCAATTCCTCGGAAAGACGGATACGAGGCGGGCGTCCCTCTGGAACCTCGGGAGGTCAAACACCTAATCCGACCAGCAGATAGATGGTAGATTGACACTCAGAGTAAGTGTGCTGCTGGTCCCGTCTTTATTCCCCTGGGGCCCGTATTCTCTTTCTTATCTTAAAATGCCAAATTGTACTGGTCCGTTTGTGGCGCCAGTTCTTACAAGGAGTTTCAAAATAATTTACACTTGTAAGAGAGGAAAATATCTAAATTAGGAGTGCCGGATGTTCTTGCTGGGCGGGAGATTCCTCCCCCCGTGGACGGCTGTGTGTTCGTATCAATATGGGTTAAGTCAAGGGCACTCTTCTGCAGACTCTTGGTCAGCAATTAGTTTGACCACGCTCTTATCTCTGCTTACAATTGTCCATGGTCACTGAGCCAGCATATCTAAACCTCCTGCTCCAAGGTTTTCAAAGATCATGCTGTTTTTCTGCTCTGTGTGCCCTGTATGTTTTCAAGCAGACAAAGATGGATGTTAAATGGGGGGGGGGGTTCATGTCTGGCTACAACCAGTAGTATCCAGGCTCTTCTACATGCCTCAGTATATTTCATGAGTGTTCTTCCAAACATTTTTTGTGTGTGAAGACATGCAGAATTAGTAAATAATGAAAACAAATTAACAGACATACATTTCTACAGAAGTATATTTGGGAAGGAGAGAGGCGAATTGTCTAGACTCTTTCACCGTACTAAGAAGCAATAAAATAAATTAGATAAAAATTGGCCTACACCTTTCACAAGTAGTATCATTCTGTACATGCTATTAATTTATATGAGCGTATGAAGGAAAAATTAATTAAATTAAATTAAATTCATGCCAAATTTTAAAGTAGCCTTATTTTTAAAGAGTGATGCTTTTGTCTGTTTAACTAATTTTTTGAAGTATTATCAGGGGTAATACAAAACAAATAATTAAAATTTAATTCTACCATCAGTGATTTTCACTTGTACCAAGCGTGAGCTCTTGTGCCCTGCTCTCCCACTGGGCCAAAGCTGCTCAGTAAGGAAATGTATCTTCTCTCTCATTTGCAAGCTGACCAGAGAGAATTGATTTTGGAAAGCAGTAACATGCACCCCGTTTTCTGAAAAAGATAATTTCCTGGAAGGTCATAGAAGCTACATCCCAATATCCTAAATATGACTATTTTATAAAATTTAACTTACTTTCAGGTAGAGAGTTGGCATCCCAGTTTCAGCTAAGAGTGATTTTTTTTAGCCAAGTTATAAACTTTTGAAAAATGGACTTTATAATAGAAGTGCTGACAGACTCTTAGTTACAATGGCATTAGCAAGTGCTGCCACAATAAAAGAAGAATTTCTAATGTTCAAAAATTATGCATTACTGTAAAGACTTTAGTAGTAAGCCAAGAACATATTTGCCATTATCGAAAACTCACACCTCCAGTATGAGTTTATTGGGTCTTCTTGATCTAATTTATTTCAAAGTCAATGATAGCTTCAGTAGAAGTGCTGTTACACAACCCATATAGGTTCAAAGAAAAACACCATGAGTGCAACAGAAAATCTGGCATTTCTGACTTTCCTATTACCCAAATAATCAAAGGCAAAGTATTGAAACTGTTATCTTTTGTTACAGTTTCCAGGTATTCACTGGTGCCCATCAGGCATTGCCTGACACACACACATTACTCAATACATGATCGACAGATTTTGTGTACCTCTCATAAGAAAAACACCACCAGAGATAAAAGGGATTGACACACTAAACAGAAAGTGTTGAGTGATTGAAAAAGTGATCAGGAAGAAATGAAACTAACCCCTACATAAAATTATTTCTGTATTCTTCAGTAATGGACTTGGCACACTTTAGCTTACAGTCCAGTGCTGAGGTACATTTCTGCATAATAATTAATATTAATACCTAGGGTTTGTATCGAATAATGATTTTTTAAAAAAAGAGGTGCTGAAGATGAAAAAAAATTCGGCTTTGAACTCACATCTCTTTCCTCAGTGTAGAGTAAAAAGTTAAGGGGGTGTTTCACAACACCACAATTAAGGTTTTGTGTTAAACATATGCCTCAACATCCCTGTTCAACTTTTCTTCTACTCTCAAAATGTTAGCGTAACAAAAGTGAGCAAGGTGTTGGGAAATCATGGACATGTCTGAGACACAGGTTGAACTGTGATCTTCTACGTGCAAATGAGGTGCTTAGCTATACTCTTCCCCTCTTTGGCCTCACACCTCATCCTAGAGTGGAGTACTATATTAGCCATTCTCAGCACTTCCTTCTTAACTTGTGTGTATGTATACAGCACTTCACACCACCACTTTGCAAGATCAAGCCCTTGGAGGAAATACCTTTAACACCTTTCATAATCAGCACAAGTTTCTTCTCATTCTTGACTACTCATTATTCTTGCCTACATTAATATTAATATTAGTATTAATATGAAAGTATCTAAATAACCAACTTCACACATAGTTAAAATTGAAGAATCAGACAATTGCTGGAGGAAAGTCAACTGGCATTTACTAAAACTGCCCCATAAAAATATTCCTCGTTATTCAGATAGCCAGTCACTAGAGTTTTAAAGTATCTTTAGGTCAGGTAATGCTTGCATATTTTTCCTTTTTTATAAACAATTTTTCAAAAATATGTTATTAGTTGTTCCAGAGTTGACATACCTGACTAGCTGTCCTTTTATAATGGAGATTTTTGTACACAAAATACACATTATGAAAGCCTCAACAGTCAATCCATAGTTCAGATTGGAACAAAAGCTGATCAAATGATGGGTCTTTTGGTTTGCTGGCAATTTTAAAAAGTAAAAAAAAAAAAGTTTCAGATTATGCCAAAAATTATTTTTAAAAAATTCAGCAAATCAAAAAGTAAAATCATTTTACATTGAACAAAATATATACAAAATAAGTTGTTTCAAATTTAACAATTGAAATGTTTCCTTTTGAAACAACCCTTCATTTTGATTTTTAAGGGGGAGATGGGGATTGCGCTTAGAAGCAATTAGGCAAAATGAACATATATTCATGAAACATGATATTGCCAAATCTTCATTTTTTACACAAATAATGATTTGGCTTCAAAAATTTGGCCAGCTCTAGTTGGGACTCACTGTCTAATGTATTCCAATTTTCCACTCTCCTCTGAAATATATTTACATTTGGATTGAGTCAAATTTTAAATCAAAATGTGAGGTGAATATAATGAGGGTTCTTTAGTTATGACACCCTGAAAATACCATGATAAGTATAGATGAAAACTTTTGCCAGTTTTTAGAAAGTATACAGAAAGAGGGAGAAAAATAACAGTTATTTTTTTTCTCCACTAGTGATCTAATGCACGGGACCATAATTTTGTTCAAGTAAACTTATCTACAGTAAACTCATCTCACCATATTGCTGTCTTGGGTTCTTGGTAAAATGCCTAGGACATTAAGTGTACAGCCTTTTCGTCTCCGTGATCAGTAATAAGTCTTTGACAGGGACAGATAAAGTAGTATGAGTTTGATTATTCTGAGGACATTCCTGGGAGACAGCACTGTGCAGATTGTGTATCAGTCCAGCCAGGCAGCCAGATGCAAGATCCCTCTGCCACTGAAGCAGCCCCCACCAAATGCCAGCAGCTCTGGTTCACTGGGCTGGACACTCTGCCTCTCTTTGGACCTAGAGTCAGACTGTCTTCTGTGCTCCATCCCAGGCAGCACTTTCCCAAAGAGCCACAGTTACCTTCTGTGCAGGGTTATGCAGGCCCTTCTCGGCAACAGGCACAGCCAGACTCTCTCCCCTCCAAGGACAAATCACGGACAGCACTTGAAGCAGCCTGCTAGATCCAATTCCCAGAAGACTCTCAGTAACAGGCTTTAGCTTCAACACAACAGATCCTGGCCTGGAAAAGGCTCCACAACAGCAATCTGACTCTTCTCTCCAAAATGGAGCCTCCCCTCCTCTCTCTCTCCATGCCTGGAAGAGCCACAGCCTTCCTTTTTCCCAAGGGCTCATGGGAGTACTAGTCTCTAGGGCTAAACTGCAGCACAAAGGATCCTCCCACTAAAAGCCAGAGTTTCCTGTAGTAAAAGGGAGCCTACACTTGCACTTGGGTGGATCTGCATCACCCTCTCCCCAAACAGTGTAAAAGGGCATGGCAGTACTTGGAGTTTTTAACCTTTTTCAGCAGCATTGCATGTAGAGGGACATCATGCCATTGATAATAGTTACAAAGGGGTTACTATCCTGAATCAGATTGAGATCCTTCCAGTCCAGTATCCTGTTATAGAGGCCAGTTACAGCTGTTTCCAAAGATCATAGAATCATAGGGCTGGAAGAGACCTTAGGAGATCATCGATAGAGAACCCAAGTGAGTGAACAAAAACAAAGATTAGTAGGAAATTTAACTCCCTTATGTTCTTATACCTATCTATATATAACATGTTTATCTCTGCACATTTTTAAAAAGTCAATCTTTCTCACATATAGCTGCAACCTTGCATAAGTAAAACCAAATAAAATATCAAATGGTTGAAAAAATAAGGTTGAACAGGAGTGAAAATGAATTGAGGAATGTATATTTTTAAAAATGATGGACTCCTCAAATTAATTATTCAACAAATATTTTTCAACCAGCATAAATTGCAAACTACAATGATCAAAAATAGAAATTAGAATCACCTTGATAATCCAGTACCATGACAAATGATGTATTCAAATGAATAATCTTACTAAGCACATTTCGTACATATATTGTTGAGATGTTTTAGAGGGGTAGCCCTGTTAGTCTGTAACTGAAAAAAACTTAAAAAATAATAAATAGTCTTGCAGCACCTTACAGACTAACAAAAAATGTAGATGGTATCTTGAGCTTTCGTGGGCACAATCCGCTTATTATTAAGATGTTATTCAGGCAGAGGTTGTAGTATTATGCTCAAATAGTATGAGACCGTTTCTTTACGAAGCAACATGCAATGTAAATGAAAACCTTAAAAGGAAGGATATGTGTGGTGTTTGTGTGCTGGAAAATAGTGATAAGAAAAAAACCAAACATTTATATATACAAATTCAAGATCACAGACAAAATTCCAAATAATATGAATTGTGCAACAATATACCCATTTGTATTTCCCTACATGTTAAGGACTTGTTTACCAAACAACCTAATCAACATATCACCTCTCTTTAATTAATAAGAAGAATACAACTGTCTTGGATACACTGTTGTTTTATCAAATATGTGACATTAATGGCAATGCAACATAACAGTGATATTGAAAGTACAACATTAGTCAGCACTGAATAAATAAAACTTCAAGTACTGTCCTTGCTGATACTGAGAGAGAATACCTGAGATGGAATTGAATATTTCGGGTCCAAGATTAAACTTTAAATCACACAGACATGGAAAAATATTCTTAGATGATGCAGTTTCAATATAAAAATGTGCAGTATTTATAGGAACATCCTCAATGATGTAGCTAGCAACAAACAGCATAAAGTCATTTTGATGTAGTCAAAATCCTACTGCATTTAAATTATTTTAAAATAATCTAACTTTTGTTGAAGTGCATGTCAGCAACACAGCCTGCTACTTGCCAATATAAAAGTGTTTTTTGTATACTACAGATAAATTAGTCAAACACCTCATGTCTGGACTGATTCGTTTTACTTGATTATAGTATATTTTAATCTTCAACCAGAATTTAAACTATGTCTTTCCCGAGAGCATTTCACTGCCTTTATTTTCAATTTTCACTAGGAATGGGCTCAATCTTATTCTGAAATTTCCAAATCCCTGATCCTGCAGAGTGCTGAGCATCCTGGCTTGGATCTGTCAAAACACCTAAATACATGCATAACTTTAAGCACAAGTAGTCCTGGCAATGTCATGAGACTGCACACTCACTTAAATGTATGGTCATGCTGAATGGGAGTTTTAACTATTATTATATATTATAATTTGAATCTTCTACATTGATAAAATATTGCCAGAAAAAAATGACATATCTTGGGCTAAACTTTCAAAACGAAAATGTGCAAAATAAAATGAAAATGTTCAGGGTGCCTTTGTTGCAGAAAGTTATTATATTAGCCTAGTATCTGTTATTTTATATGTCAAACACAAATATGCTGCTAACTATGCACATCTGGTTACATGAATTTTCAGTAGAGAACAGTCATCAGTAGCGTTAGTCTGAAAATGGGGAAATGTTTTACATATTTTTCAAAACTTTTCTTCATCAAAAAAATTTAAAATAAAAAAGCTCAAAAAATGTTTGACTGGCTTGTCCTATATCTTCAGGGGGAGAAGAACGGAGTGACAAAGTCCCTTTTAGGGTTGTTTGTTTGCTTTGTTGTTTTTGACCAGTTCTGATCCTCAGGACATCTGCCATTTCCATCTTTCATGTAACTGCTTTTGTCATTTGACTTCCCCTATTGGTTTCAACCATTGTCACTGAACTTGACTCAAACATTAAGGGTTTGATGATGTTGTTTGATGATGCTCAAGAATACTAACAGAATTTATGTGTCTAAGCATATTGTTCCATCTGCATAAATAAGCAGAACTATGATTAATTACATCCTTGATAACTACTCCTTCCATGTGCCACAGAGAAGTAAATCAACCCTCAAAAGGCAAAGCTGTCCACCTTCATACCATCCAATGCATTCAGCTGGCTGCTGATAGGGAAGTAGGCTGAGGACTAAATCTCGCAAAACTCCTGTTTTGATGTTGATGCCTAGCTCAGTAATATTTGGTCTGTGACTTAAAGACATTATATGAAATATTATATATGAGCCTGAGATATGTGGGATACCTACAAACTTTAGGATCAGCCCCAAAATATGTTACATATATTGAATGTTTGCATAAAGAAAAGATATTTGCTTATTTTCTGAGCATTGAATTTGCCACAGCATTCCAACTCACTGATCTCTGGTTCACCGAGTCTGGTTGGGTTACTTCTAAAAAGAAGCAGCAGAGTCAATTTTGCAAAACTGTTCCAGGAAGGATTCCTTGCTGATGTCTTTTGTGTTTTGATTTCACCCTGAAAAGGACAATTACTCTCATTTTACTGTGCCTTTAAAAAAAACCAGCACTCAAATATGGGACATTTCATATCCCCACTACCAAACAAACAAAAAAATCACTTTCACGGGATGAAAAGTATCTATCTTGGTCTCCCTGACCCATCTCATCATGTTGCAGTATTCAAGACTTTTGCAAGCAAGGGTCCTTTTTCAATTTCACCAATGTGTGGTGATAACTATCATTCATTCTTAATGGATAAAGGCTTTAAGAAATTCTATTGAGCTAGCAACAATGCCTCTCTTTTACTAAACTAACTTTCCCCTAACTTCTCCCCGAGCCTGATGTAGCTACAATAAAAGTCTATCAGAAACTCAATTATACTTTAAGTGGGTAACGAAAAAAGAGCAACAGTGACCCCCTTTAGAAAGTCAACTGACAGATATATCTGAAACCACATTACCCCTCATGGTTGCAAAATTAACCTTAACAAAAGCCATACTTAGCCAGAATTTTAGACATTTCTACATAATATACAAAGCCAGCACTGTTCTATTGGGGCATAAAAATTGACAGGCTGAGATCCAAGAGTCTTAGGCAGGACAATGGCCCTCTCACAACTGCTGCAATTTAAAATGACTCAGGTGCTAAGTTCAGAGATTGTGGAGAGACGAGCAGGCTTTTGAAATATTTCTAATATTATCCCTGAACAAGCAGGAACCGTGTCCCTCATCATGGAAATATCCATTATCTCTGATCCTCTTGGAAGCACCTCTTCAGTCTAATGTTGATAGTGCTTTCTAGGATGAAATCAGTATGCCTTTATGAAAACACTGAAGTCATACGAAGCTGGTAAGCAACATGTCCAGATGGCTTTACTAATGAGTGTTATAAAATGCTTATCTAGTCCTCAGTGGACTCTGCGTACCAGCCAAGTTTAAGGGTTTTGTTTAATAGTTATTTTATTGAATTACTTCTTTTCCAAACAGCTTTTCATGCCTTAGATTAACTGCTGAAAGCAAAGAGGTAAACGTTTGTGTTCTATGCCTTATATGAAACTGTTCTGTAATAAAACATTTTTGTCTATGTTCTAGAATGTCACATACAGACAATCCTTAACGTAAATCAAGACAGATGTGTTAGAATCAGTCTCCCACAATAGAGAATGAAAGTTAATTCATATGATTAGTTCTTCCCAAGAATATGGCATCTCCTTTTTTTTTTAATGTAATTGATGCAAAGAATGAACAGAATTATGATAATTAAAGATAACACTGTGTGTGTGAGTGTGTGCGGTAAGGCCAGGTATTGGATACTGAAATTTTAACTGTAGAATGCACAGCTGTTACACATTATACAAGTCTCTCTTGTTAAGATCATCAATGAACTTGTTTTCCCTTTGGTAAAGGCACTTGTCAAGATTGAATCAAGTCCTTGTTCCTCTTTTTCTCTTATAGAACAGTTCTTTGTAATAGACATAGGATGAAATAACTGACCATGTAATTTCTGTAGATAAATGAGATATCTGAAACCACATGACAGTGAAATGCTAATTTCTCCTACAGAACTGGATAATTCTGTATTACTGTGCTTTCCAGTAGTAATCATTAAAGATGTTAACAGTAGGGTTTCTTATTCTTAAGAGTAAATCATTGGCTCTAAAGTCCTGGCAAAATTCCAGCTCTGGAACTAATACTCGGCAGGGTCTAAATGCTCCTGGATGGCCTCAGCAATGTGGAGGGCACAGGGGGCGTATTGTGGTCAGGAAGCTAGTGTAATATTCTAATGCTTGTCTGACTTACCTACTAATTTTTTCTGAGTATTTTATTAGTATACTCCTGCCCTAAAGATTTGGTTTTTTAATTGCACGGTATTGTCCAGAGACATGTCATGCTGAATGCACACTAACTATAATGGCTGGAGGCGCGTAGCTATATCCAGAAAACAGAATGGGACATATTGTATCTTCCTGTCTAATTAACTGTCTTTCTGTGCAAGAACAAATGACTTCATCCATGCTTTTGATTGTCAACATCCTGTGAGTCTTAGCTCCAATATGTATTTTTGTCATGTTCTGTGCAAGAATCCCAGCCCAACTTTGAAAAACATTTTAGACAAATCACAAGCTTTCTCCTTACTTACTGATTTAAATCAAATGAGTGACAAGTTTGACACTCCTTGTAAAGTCTAATGAAGAAACCTTGTTAGTGATGAGTGATGTACAGCAGGGTATCTGTCTATCCACTCTCAGGGCCTTCCAACAGACATTTTTTTTTGATAACTTGGATGGAATACTAACATACGATTTAAAAATCTGACTTGCTTAGGTTCCTGGCATGAAATTTCCAGATTTCACTTGAAGGTAGAGCTGCCTTAAAAATGGGGGAGAGGAAAGCCATGTAAAGTGTTTTCTCTCTCTCTCTCTGAGAAACCAAAAATTTCTACCTAGCTCTCTTTGTAGGAGCTAAGTAAAATGGCATCACCCAGAAAGAGATTTGTTTACTTTGAAAGTAAAATAACAATGAAGCCAGTATTCAAAAGTTTTCCGGAAGGGGGTTGTTGATGAATGGACAAAACTATCAAATGTTAATGAATCCTTATAAAATCCCTGTGCCTTGATCATGACTGGATAACAAAAATAATAAATAATAATAAATATGGTAGAATTTTCACAGTTAGCACAACACAAAGAATGTTAAGTATAGACCTGTGCAGAAGGGCGGCTGCCCCACTCTGGCATGGAAGGTGTTAAAAGCAATCCAGAGAGGCAGTGCAGAGCCCCAGCCAACAAAGAAAGAGCTCATTGAGAGCCAATCAAGTGGTTGTTTGAAAGTAGCCAATCAGGGTCAGGCTGGGCCTGTAAGAAGGCTGCAGGGGAAGACAGGAGAAGAACAGAACAGGACAGATCAGAGCAGTATAGTGCTGGGCGGGGTCAGTAGATGATGGTCAGTCATCAGCCCCAGACTGGAGCCCTGATGCAAAGGGCAGAGAAGGTGCTGAGGCTGCAGGGAAGAGGCTCAGGGAAGCAGGCAGTAGAGGAGAGTTGGAGGAGGGCAGCACGTGGCTGCCCAGAGTAGCAGTCGGGCCTAGTTCCCCGTTTTCCACCCTACTTGCCAGCAATGAGTGGTTAAACCAGAGTACAGTTTGCCCTGGGATGGGCTAGACTGAGGACCGTAGTGAGCCACTGAAGTGAGTGATCGAACCTGAAGCTGCTGGTCCTCTGGAAGCGGGGGAGAGCCAATGGAGTCGGCAGTCAGAAATCAGTGCCCAGAAGTGTACACCACAGTCTGGGAGAGTCTGACTGTGAGGACAGTGGAGACAGAGAGTAACAATTAGCAAGACACCACTAGCAAAGTCACACAGCTGAAAGAGCTCATTCCTGACACAACCAGCAGGAGGCGCTAATGTGCTGAGTCAACTCCGTTACAGTCTGATATGTGCCAGGTTAAAAGGAGAGGTAAAATTCCAATTTTTTGATTATTTTTTAAAGGATATAGCTTGGAGAATGTACCATCCTTATTAGTAGGTAATTAAATCCTCTTTGTTTCAGAAAAAGAACATTAGCAGACACTGCACTAGCCTGCCAATATTCCTTAGCTCTGGCTCACAGTGTGTACCTCAAAGGGCAAGATGGTAGTTCAGCTACCAAATCTAATACATGATGGCTTTTTTGCCTTGCAATTTACCAGAATTTCCCTGTGTGACATTGTAATCTATTGTTGAAAGCTTGCCAAAATATAGTACTGAGTACTTCCAAAGACACTTAGCTGTTTAGAAAGTGGTAAAACACTTACAAAATACATTTTAATTCTAAATATTTATGGTTTCACCTCATGGTTTTTTTTTCCATTTTCCATTAAAATATAAGTTTAAAGAGGGGTGAACTAGCAACACAGAATGTAAAGCTGATTTGCTTTAAAAGAAAAAAAACTGCTCTGATTAATAATTTTAAAGACAACCACCTTTTATTGTCATTGAATTTGGCAGAAATTTCTTGGTGCATAATGACTGTTTGTTAAATCGACAGTCAATCTAAAGGTGATATTTGGTCCTATTCATTACAGAATTGACTTTAGAGGTCAGAACAGATCAACTCTTCAACTGCCAACATTTTAAGGTGGAAAATACCAAAATAGCTTAAATGGACATTGCCATAACTAAGAATAAAGCCCCTTGGACAGTAATTTATATCTGCTTTAAGTTCCTCTTTACACAGCCAGTGTGTGGAATGTTTTCTGAATATGAAGGGAAATCTTGATTTACCATCTGATTGGGTGGCTTTAAAACCCACACGATCCTCATGTTAAGTAACACGATAATAATATAATCATAGCACTGGAATGGACCTTGAATGGTCATCTAGGCCAGTTCCCAACCTTCATGGCAAGACTAAGTTTTATTTAGACCATTCCTGACAGGTGTTTTTCTAACCTGCTCTTAAAAAATCTCCATTGATGGTGATTCCACAACCTCGTTAGTAATTTATTCCGGTGCTTAATCACCCTGATAGTTAGGAAATTTTTCCTAATGTCCCACATAAACATCTCTTGCTGCAATTTAAGCCCATTGTTTCTTGTCCTATCCTCAGAGGTCAAGGAATATTTTTTTCTCCCTCCTTCCTGTAACAACCTTGTAGGTATTTGAAAAGACTGAGGCTACGTCTACACTACAGGCTTCTTAAGTACCTTTGGAGCAACATTAATTTTCTCCTGGCTGCCAACTTCACTAAGGCTACGTCTAGACTACAGGCTTCTTTCAGATCTTCTGAAAAAACTTCTCCCAAAAGAGAGTATCCACTCTGCAAAAGTGCATCAAAAAAGTGATTTGCTTTTTGAAAGAGAGGATACAGACTGAATGGACGCTCTCTCGCATGTAAGTTGTGATTGCTATGGACAGAATGGCCACCAGGGCTCCTGTGCTTTTTCTTCTTTCCTCTTCTTCTGAAAGAACTCCCTCTTCCCCGTCCACTCACTCCTTCTTGAGAAAGAGCTCTTTCGCAAAAAGTCTTCTTCCTCGTAGAATGTGGAAGAACTCAATTTCAGTTCCTCAGGTTTTGTTGGGAAAAACAGCTGTTTTTCCGACAAAACTCTGTAGTGTAGACATACCTGAGAGGGGAGATTCCAGACTAAACAAAGCAATTTTTTCAGTCTTCCCTCACAGGTCATGTTTTTTAGGCTTTTCATCATTTTTTGTTCTTCTTCTCTGGAATTTCTCCAATTTGCCAACATGTTTCCTGAAATGTGGCACCCAGAACTGGACATAACACTCCAGCTGAGCTTTAATCAGTGTGTATTGAAAGAATGCTGTAATGAGGAATCAGGCCAAGGAAAGTTTAAGCATTCATCTTTCTTTGTAGGCTATTTCATACTGGTGGCATGAACTATTTGAATAACTTATTATTAAAAACAATGATTGTCACTCACAAGGTAAAGACGGTGAATTAAAGACTGGAATTTCAAAAAATAATTTGCTTCTGGTTGGATAATGCTTGATGGTTGCAAAAAGAATTTGTATGCTGTGTACAATCACTCTCTCGCTATGACATCTTTCCAATGTAGGTGGCATTTTGGAACCTCCCTTCTCATTAATCTGAAATGTAGTTGAGTTTCAAAACTGCACAAGCAATATGCAATGATGGCTTTTTGCAAGCTGGGAAAATAAATGCTTACAGAACCAATAAGGTTTTCAAGAAGAAAGTTTGCTTAAAATATTACAGCTATAATTTCCAAAAGAGCCGGTTCTTTTCTTTTTATCCTTCCTATGAATGGTTACTTCATCATGTATTATTTCATGTTCATCTGTCCTTGTTCCACACAGCTCATGAAAGCAATAACTTGGCCAAACACGTCAAGTATTTAAAATCCACATCTGCTTACAAATTATCTATGTAAATTATGGGTAATTTATCCCTTGGACCTTATGGAAATTGCAGGAATGAGTTAATATGCATGACTAGAATTAATGAATATCAAGTTATGGACACATTAGACAGTGCATTTTAAAGTTATTATTGGAAACTTCAGGTGTTCTGGGAAACGGGAGGATGAAGGCTGTGTTACTTGAGCCATTCAAGAACTGCAATAATCACCCAGAAATGCACTGTCTAGAGTATAATATTCTTATAAAATGGTAGTTATTTTAGAAAGGGGAAAGGTTATACCTATATATTAACCAGGAATTATTGAGTTGGAGATGACATCACTGGCAGAAAATCAGAAAGCTCCATTGGTGTCAAAAGTTCTAGAACTACTTCTGAAAGATTACTATTGTTGCTACAGCAGCTCTTCCAGAAAACTGCAGCTCTGGTAATAAGGAAAATGGACAAATGAATATCCTGGAATTATGGATAATTTATAACTTTTGTTAGAACAAGATGCTATTTTGCTTAGATATATTAACCTTCAAGGTCAGCTGAAGGTTTACTCTTTCACCACTGGACAATGAATATCTCCAGTTAATTTCTCAAAGAAGTGTCACATTCAGAATATTGTAGGCCACTGACCAAATGCTGAAAAACATCAAGATAGTATAGACAAAAGATATTACCTCAACCACCTTGACTCTCTAATATCCTGGGCCAGCATAGCTACTACTATATTGTATGCACTATGATAGTAGGACAGCTCCAGCTTTACTCTCCACCATCCGAGTTTTCTGTAATCCATAGGACAGATAAAATATTTCAACTCAAAACAGTAACAACTGCATGACATAGTAACGCAGCATTATCTCCAGAGCAAAGGCAGTTCTGTTGTATGCATTCAGATTAAGAGCCAGTTTATGCAAAGAGAGCCTATGCAGGCAGACCGCTGCCTGTCCAAATAAGATGTGCAGATACACCTGTGTTTTTTCAGTATACAAGCGTACACACACAATTCAGAAAATTAGGTCCATACATTAATATATTAAAGACATATGGGGGATTTAGATACAAAATTCCCATTGTCACTGATAACAGTTGTGCTCCTAAATCTCAGGGAAGGTTCTGAGACTCTCAGAGTACAAAATTGTACTAAAAAGTAGAAGAAACCTAGTCTTCAAGATGAACTCTGTTCTGTCAAAAACCCACTCCTCTGGCTCTGTTAGAAGAATACTTTCATTTTCTGTTTCTGGATAGACACAGTAACTCCAAAACAATACAGTTTATTTTTTTTTCTGAATTGGATAAGGCTGGGTATGTCTACACTGCAACACTATTTCAAAATAACTAGTGCTATTCCGAAATAACTCAGTCCGCGTCTACACTGCAGGCAGTTATTTCGAAACAGTGTCAAAATACTGTCAAGCTGGAGGACTTCTTACTCTGACTCCTGGAACCCTCATTGTACAAGAAGTAAGGGCAGTCGGAGGAAGAGTGCTCTATTTTGAAATAAGTGCTGTGTAGACACTCCCAATTTCGAAATAAGCTATTTCGAAATAAGATACACTTGACGTAGCTCAATTTGTGTAGCTTATTTTGAGTTAAGCCCTGTAGTGTAGACAGATGCACCCTCAGTTGTTTCTTACTGAAGCTTTGAGACTATGATTGTGGTAGCACAATTCCTTTTAAGACAGAGCATTATGTATTCAAACACAACATACCTATTCTGAACAGCTCTATGGATGAGACACACTGAACAAACCAGTGTGGGATACAAAAAATTTGATATAATATTAAAAGCAAATGGGACATTAAAGAGAGGCTCCTTCTGCCCACATCTAGAGGAAGTAAAAACTTCTGTGTCATCGTTTAAAAAAAATTAAGGGGGAAAAACATACTGTTCTGCCCAGAATTGCTGCTTCTTAAAAAACATATTGCAGTGGACTGAGCTATGTGTCAGATGAACTAGTGCTGATTCTTTTAAGGCTGCTTTTGCATACATAGCCACTGCACTAGACTGTCTAATTCATTGCTTTGTATAGTTGCTTAGGATAATGCTGCAATGAAAAACCAAATTCTATTCCATTTTGTTATGCCACAAGAATATTATATGGTCCATATCCATGGGCTAACACATATCAGAACATTTCCAACCATCATAAAATAGATTACATAATTTACGGACTGTACAATGAACTATACCATTCTATATACAGTAATTTCTCATTTAACACTGTAGCTGCATTTCTGAAAATGTTCGCGCTAAGTGAAAACGTGCTATGCGGGGTCAATTTTCCCATTCAAAATTATGGAAAAGGTGGGGGTTGCGTTTCAGGTGGTGGTGGCAAAGTCAGTTTTTTGTTGGTGCTGGGTCGTCAATGTCAACATTAGATATCTAGCAACACAAGATAACTAGCAAAAAAAGTCACCGCGGTTTGTTAAAACACAAAGATAAACATGTGAGTGAGCAGAGGAGCACTGTGACCACATGTATTACCACTGTTTTCACCAACCTATACCGCCACGTGAAGTAGTCCGCCACTTGATTATTTTCATGTTATTTCGGGGACGGTCGTGTTATTCGAAAAACGTTCCCTAAAAAAAATCGTGCTTTGCGAAAATGTGTTAAGTAGGCATGTGTTAAACAAGTAATTAATGTACTGCTGATTATGCACATTTATCGAGATTATAACAGAGAAATAGCAGAAGAGAAAATTAGTTCAGAATACTGGTCACTCTTGTTTCCTATGGGACAGCATGACAAATTGTGCAAAATCACATGCCACATTGTACTAACCAAGGAAATGATGTTTGCTGTCTCAATGGACATTGCAGATAGACAGTCAGAGAGACAGAGCTGGCAGTCTGCGGTACACAGATGCTCTGAAATATCGCAGTAAAAAAACCTGACACTCTAGTAAGTCTAGGATATAGCAAAGATTGAAATGCATTCATTTAACAACATGGGTGTTCCAATGTGACCTCCTGCATTTTACTAGGGAAAAGAGAAATGAAGGGCATCAATATTCTCGGCTCTGTAAAATGGAAATCCTAAAAGTTAAGTCATACCTCTTTGGATATAAGCCCTTTCAGTTCATAAACACTCCCAATAAAGCTGAGTTTTACCTCTGTTAATATCGGTGGTGGGGGAATATTAATATTTATAGCTTAACAATCAGTGCAAACATAGCAATTGTTTATGGTGCAAGGGATACAGAAAATACAGCAAAAGAAACCCAGCTTTCCTGATCAATAAACATATATACACACACATTCTGAAGCACGTCTAGTGAAGCCAAAACATATTCATGTTGTGAAACCCTATATTTGGTAGAGCTCACCCCTTGCCTTCTAATTTTTGAGCACTGACTCTTAAAATGTTCTGTTTTTCTCCAGAAAAATAAATATTTATCAACAAAAACCTGACCGGACACCCCACAGCAAATCAGATGGGTTTTGTTATTGATCTTCCCTCTCCCTCCCCACAGTCAGTGTTGTTGTGTAAAAATAAAATACATTTTTCACATTGATTTAAGCATAAACTCAACTTCCTCATTAAATAAAACATTACTTTATGCAAATGTAATGAAAAACTAATTATGGTTTCCCACTAAGCCATGCAAATAGTGCGTTTAGACAAACAGTAATTGTATTGGTCTTTCTTCTGTTCTGATATTGCTCTGAAACTTGGGTCCCTCAAATGAATAATTACCTACAAAATAATTAAATGTTGCTGATATGCCCTACTCATCCCCCTTGTACACAGAAACAGCGAAGTCTGTCTTCCCTGAAATCTATCTCTGTCATGTTGGATAAGCTTACTGTCCATCACAGAGCTGGCATCGATCCCTAGTCAATTACAGAAGAACATAGCACCATATTAAAAGACAAATAAGGTTTAATTTTAATCACAGGCAGCCTGTAAGTCCATGTTCCATTATAGATTAAAAGAAGCAATTATTTTTAAAAGTAAAGATTTAATGAAAGGTCTTACTAATATATGGACATGTTGCCCTCTCGGCATTCTAAATTAGACTCTCCAGTAATGGTTGAAAGAGCTGCAAACAAGCTCAGTATGTCATGAAGATGCTTCCCATAGATTGATATTTTTCCCCAAATTGCTAAGCAATACAACTTCTCATTTCAGGTGGTAGAAAAATGTCACTTTTTAAACTATTGTAAAGTATGTCTTTATTAACCAACAGATACACATTATTGGCTAAATTCTTCTCTCATTTACATCAAAGCAATACAAATTCCATTGACTCTACTAGAATTACTCCATATTTAGGATTCTACCTATTCAACTTCCATCAAAGTCACTTGGAGTCTTTCCTCTGACATCAGTAGGAACTGGCCCTTACCATGGTGTAAATGACTGAAGAATGCAGCATGCTTAGTATATTATTATAATATTATTTTAACACTCCTCTAATGTAACTCTTCAAAACAGCTACTCTTCTTTTAGGAATGAGGCATATTAGAATTTAGTCGCCGATCTCTCAAAGACTGAAGTGCATGTGTAACTTTGTACTTATAACATGTTCCATGAAAATTATGAGACTACTCGTGTATGTAAAAAAGTCTCTGAGGAGTAGCCATGTTAGTCTGTAACTTTAAAAAACAACAAGTAGTCTTGTGGCACCTTACAGACTAACGGTATTAGATAGATAGATAGATAGATAGATAGATCACTCCTTCAAATGAGCTGCCGTGGAACTTATATAGATATATAATTTGTTAGTCTGTAAAGTGCCACAAGATTACTCGTATATGTAAAGTTATGCACACAGCTTATGTTTGAAGTGTCAGGGATTTAGACTGAGGTATTTTTAAGAATTCCTGAATAAACCCTAACTCCTAGAGTTACATAATGGAGATACTAGGCTGATTTACAGGCAGTCCCCGGGTTACGTACAAGATAGGGACTGTAGGTTTGTTCTTAAGTTGAATTTGTATGTAAGTCGGAACTGGTACATATTGTAGGGGAAACTCTAGCCAAACATTTCTCCAGAGCTCAGTTTTATTCTCCCACACCTCACTTCCCTCAGTCCTTTATTCTCAAGCTGAGGTGTCTGCTGAGAAAAGCCGCTCCGCGTCTCCTGGTCTGCTGGGGCCCAGCAGACCAGGGAGACGCAGAGTGGCTTTTCTCGCCACGGAGGACGTGGGCGGCGGGACCACGGCACGTCTCGGCGGTCTGCTGGCGGGGGGGGAGGGAGAGCGCAGCTAGTGCGGGGTTGCCTCACACCGTTTGTAAGTAGGGATCCGATGTAAGTCGGATCCATGTAACCCGGGGGCTGCCTGTAATAGGTAGCAGAACTGTTAAAACACTTGAAACCCTTAAATTTTGAGGGAAAACTGTATTTTTATTCTCACTATTTACCAAAAACTTTTTTAGAAGTTAACTGAAAAATGGTGAAATCATCTCAAACTCTTTGCAGTCAGGTACAGCCTCATGTTCTTAAAGTTCTTTGTTTTGTTTTGTTTTTTTGATACCATCCCCTGACAAAATGTCAGGCTACTGGATGCTTACAATAATAAAGCATACCAGACTGTGCTGCCCATAAGTATGCATCCCTTCCATGTCAAAGGACTCCAAAGTGCTTTATAAATTAAACATTTACTTCATTATTGAAATGTTGCAATTGCTGAAAGGCAGCAGCCTTGGAATCAGAATGGGAGGAAAGACAATGTGGGTTTTTTTTAATGCTATTCAATCTCCACTTATCTTAAAGACACACAAACAGAATCATAATACAGTTCATGGAAACCAGTTCATCTACATGTGATGACTGAAGAAATGAATGAATTCTACCAAGATTCATCCTACCCTTTCATAACAGATTCTTAGCACATTTTGCTATACCTCCTGTCACCCCAAGGTTTTAAGTAATCTTCTAAAAAAATGGGAGGATTTTCTGATGATAGATAATTTCACACACACACACACACACTTAACGTACTTGCTCTATTCCTAGCATAGAAATTATACCTCTTACAGCATTTCAGAAAACAAGACAGATCATCCTCCATATTGAAACTCCTCAAAACATATCCTTAATTGGCAATAAGAGGATATATTAGTTTGTTGAATCAAAGTAATATATCTTAAAGAAACAAGCACTCTTTCAGTCTTTCTAATATCAAGTTAAGAACAGGATTACATGACCTAGTGAAGCTTTAAAATCAATACAGCTACTTTATTCAGATAAATTTACAGTATAGAAAATAAATTGTTGATTGATTTCAAAGTTACTGAAAACTGAGATCATCAGTATGATTTTACCAGCTTTGTAATTACCATCAATTTTAAATGGTGCTAGAGACTTCTGTAAACAGAAAGTATTTTTGTAAATACAAGTATTCAGTGATTGTTGCTTGTTCACCTTCTATCACTATCAGGGAGCAAGAGGGAGCACCTTCTAGGTCACAAGGGGCTGTTTTGCCTTGTCTTTCTTACTGGAAGGAATGCTCCAGGCTCCAGCAGGGCTCACTCCCTCTCCCTCACCCAGCCTGGCCCTGCCTTCCTCCTGAGCGGGAGGGCCTACACAATGGGAGGGCCTAAGGGTATAGCCTTATTAGCATAATGGTTAATCCGGCCTTGGAAATACCACAAACCTAAGGGAGTGAATGGAGTCTTCATTCTACATATCTGCAGCAAGCCCCAAGTAATAATTTGGTCTACTATAGTCACACTATATGAGAAAATATTTTGCAATGTCATGTTCAATGTTTCACAATATAAAGATTCAGCAAAAGAGTTTTTGGCTTGAAATAGTAAGCTCCATCCTGTTCCATCCTTTCAAGAAGTAAGCAAAGCAGAGCCCAGTGATATGGATGGGAGTGTTGGCCATGCGCTCTACAAATTACTTGTATTTTTCATTGTCACATGCAGAGTCTTCTTAAAAAGCTGTACATTTGGGAATTATATCAATCTCTGTAGGACATGTTGAACTACTTCCAAAATGGGGTGCTTTGTTACTGGCTTGAGGTGCTGATAATTAAGATATCTGGGGGGTAAAGAGGTATGTTTTAGTCTCTGCTCATTTCTACTTTCAGTAGTGCCATTGTATATCTTGTGATAATAGCCATGATACCACTTATGAGGATGTAGCAGAGATCATAGTAATAGTCCTCTACCCTTACAGAGATGATCAAAGTGCAAGTGATAGTTAGGTGCCTAACTCCCAACAACTCTCAAACAGTGTTAGGTAGTTCTCATTTGCACCTTAGAAGATCTCCCCCACTTTGTGCATGTGACTGTATGAATGCATTTATATTATGCAACTTCGCTGTCGACTTTTGGTTTCAACAACAGTGAACAGAGTACAAAAAAACAACGTACTCAAAGATTGAAATACTTAATAAAATTGCCAGCTTTTATAATCATCATTTTGAAATTAACAGTCATTTTGGCTGCATAATCATACCCCTGAAGGGATGCAATAAAGTATAAATTTAATCAAGTACATTTTTAGAACAGGCTTCAAGGTAGCTCATGCACAATTTCTGACCCAAATATCTAGTCATGAGTATAATATCAGACCTTTAATTATAATTTCTATTATAATGGTTCTATTGAAGAAAATGTAACCAGTGCACTTATCTGCAATTACCCACACACAGTCTCCAGAAAGTGCAGATAAAGGCTCTCCTGTGAATCGTCCCTTGCTGAGAAAGTTCGCCCAACTGTTTTAATCTCTTTTGCCCTCAGTCGATCATTACAGTGATTGCATCCTTACAAAGGGAAAAGACAACTAAACACCAAAGACAGAAAATCAAATTTCTACTTTAAATTTTCAATTTGATTTTTGCCTGAATACTCCAAGTTAGATCACAAATGGCTGGTTTCCAGAACAGCGAAGTAGAACGTATATCAGCACTTGCTGTTAACTTGTCTGAACACCTTCCATAAGAACATAAGAACGACCACATTGGGTCAGACCAAGGTCCATCCAGCCTAGTATCCTGCCTGCCGACAGTGGCCAATTCCAGGACCCCCAGAGGGAATGAACAGAAGAGGTTATCATCAAGTGATCCCACCTCTGTTGCCTATCCCATTCTGACAAACAGAGGCTAGGGACACCATTCCTGCCTATGCTGGCTTCTAGCAATCTATCAAATATTCAGCCTGGTCAAACTTCTGAAAGACATGAGGCTGGATCCTGCACCCACTGGAGCCAATAGCAAAGTCCCTATTAACTTATATATGGAAGGGCCACATACTTTAGGGTTAGGAAATTGTGGCTTGCAACCCCATAATGAACACATTTCTGTTGAGAATTTACTAATGGAGCCCCAACTTTCTCCTCGAAGCACAAGGTCAACTGCAGCTTCTATAGACCTTCATGGGGCTTCACACAGAAGCAGCAGTCCATGTGCGTGTTGTGCACTGAAGGATACTTACTTATCCTTATCCATATTGGATGACTTACTTATCTACCATATTACTTAACAGATCAGCTGGAAATTTGGTTATACACCCATATGGCAGAGATCACTATCATTATTGAAATCCTCGTTAGCAAGCTCAGCAGAATGGGAGAGGCTTGAAAGACCCATTAATACAAAACTACATCTCCACAATAGAGATAGTCCTTTTAGTGGAGGAAACTGCCTTTACTTCTACTTCATCGAGGAATTCAACTTGGAGTGATGTCAATCTATGACCAATAATTTCATACTTTTTTGTGAGTCATCATGAATATTAATTTCTAGTTATAAATATTCCAGACGGAAATATGCTGCCTAATTTCTAGAAAGTGATCAAAGTAAAGTAGCGGGGTTTTTAATACATTATGCTTGCTAGTTGGTCACAATTCACCAACTTTGTCATGCCTAATAGAGTTGTTTCACATCAGTTAAGGTGTAATTTAATAGGAAACTACAAGATATAAACACAACATAACATAAAACACAACATAAAACATGAAAATCTACTTTTAATATCTATCAAGCTGTACAATGTATTTTAAATTAAGATACCATCCAAATAAAGAATTAATTGATAAATAAATCTAGAACAGACCTAAAAATCTATTTTATCTAGACATGAGGAGCTAATGCATGGATAAATTAGCTTCTGTTACAGCAGCAGTAAATGTTAAATGTTTATATTCTATGTTTGAAATTAATTGTTGAAAATAAAAGTAGGGTAAAAGCATAAAAGGGCTATGTGGAAAGAATGATGTCATAGACAGGATAGATTATCTGAGAAAGGTGTATACAATAACAAGAAATCCTTCTGAGCTGAAAATAGTTCCATTGTTTGCATGTTAATTTCTGCATCAATAGTGCAATAGTTCAAAGATTTACACATTTTTAACTTTATGCACTTTCTGTTGATCAATGATTTCAGGGGGACTACTCAAACAATGTGCATAAATCTTTTCCCCATGGCTTGTGTGAGTAAAACAAAATATATACTATACCCTATGGCTGCGTCTAGACTGGCATGATTTTGCGGCGGAAATACTTTTAACGGAAAAGTTTTCCGTTAAAAGTATTTCTGCAAAAGAGCATCTAGATTGGCAAGTGCCTGTGCGCAAAAGATTTGCTTTTGCGCAAAAGCATCTGTGCCCAGTATAGATGCGGTTTTGCGCAAGAAAGCTCTGGCGGCCATTTTCGCCATCGGGGTTTTCTTACGCAAAAAATTCCTGTCCCTGTCTACACTGGCCCTCTTGCACAAGAACACTTGCGCAAGAGGGCTTTTTCCCGAGTGGGAGCGTCAGAGTTCTTGCACACGAGAACACTGACAATCTTACATTAGATCGTCAGTGTTCTTGCGCAAATTCTCGCGGCCAGTGTGGACAGCTGGCAAGATTTTGCGCAAAAGCAGCCGTTTTTGTGCAAAATCTTGCCAGTCTAGACGCACCCTATCAGTTCTCTTTTGCTTAAGGCTGAAAACATTATCAGTATCAGTAACATAATCAAAATAATGACAAATACTTATTCAATTCCATTGTGGAATAGAATAATAAAAATAATGTAAAAATAATCTATTTGAATTCAATAATAAATATTATTCAACAAGCTCTTCTGGTGTATTGTGACCATCAACTTGTTCAATGCAGTACATGTAACTGCTATCAGGAGGAGTCATTTTACAGACACTTCTGGCCTACACATGAAAATGTTTGTATCTTATTACCATGCTTGAGACAGCCTATATCATTTTTGTATGATATTGTAACAGAGATTGCTATTGTTGAGAGATGTGTTATAAAATAGTTATAGCATTCTTGTCATTTATTTATATAACAAGAGCTTCAGTAAAAGTGACATTTCTGTTAAGTTAATCTGTTCATAAGGGAGTAAATTAGATGAATGGGGTAGTTGGTCCTCTGTATGTTTGTTTAGAAAGCTTCTCCCTTGACTGGACATTTCAAGTACATTAACAGCATTCTTGATTTCATATTGTGAATTCTTGGAAGCTATTTTCCACACATAAGAACTGTACTTCTTAAAACAACCTCATCCCTCCTAATTAACCAACAATATATAATTTAAAATAAATGAGACATTGTCAATGTCATATCACATATGGGCCTACCTAAAACGTGGTTGATTATAAGTTGATCATTATAATTAATGTATGAAGTATGTTAATAAATGAACATGAAAAGGGGACCTGCTGAGCCATACAGATGCTTGAAAGCTTGTTTTTAAACAAGTTTCATAAAGAGGACCAGTGCGTGAACATTCATCCAAGAGTATGATGTTTAAACACAGTATTCTCAGGGGTCAATCTTTTTTATTCATCACTTGCCATTCTACCAAATATTAGTTTTTTTGGGGGGGGTTGTTTGTTTTTTTAAGTCTAGGTATAGATTGGGATGGTTTTTTCCCCTGATTTTCCTGGCTGGATAAGAGACTTGAACTGTAACTATGGCCAGCTGAGATTGAAC
Source organism: Rafetus swinhoei (assembly GCA_019425775.1). NCBI lineage: Eukaryota > Metazoa > Chordata > Testudines > Trionychidae > Rafetus > Rafetus swinhoei. The sequence goes on along the minus strand of CM033428.1, from coordinate 32,538,114 downwards.
CTAGGGCAGAGTCTGAATGCAAAAAGCAAAAACTTTAAGTGCTTCAGCTAAAGAATGTGCCCCTTAGGCTGGAGGCAGCAGCAGTATCATGAATATGTGCCATCTATTCAGGGGGATCAAAAACACTGGGACAGCATGTTGCTCAACTAAATACACCCTCTGTGTGAAACCAAACTCTGCTGAACTGAGCTGGCCCACTTATCACTCAATGATAATCAAGTCAAGGACTTCCCCCAGGTAACTGTCCTAAGTGACTTAATCCCAAAGAACCTTACTACCTGGCTGTGTCTACACTGGCACCCTTTTGGGGAAAAGGGATGCTAATGAGACACAGCGCAATTGCAAATCCGCGGGGGATTTAAATATCCCCCGCGGCATTTATGAACATGGCTGCCGCTTTTTCCAGCTCGGGGTTTTGCGGAGAAAGCGCCAGTCTGACGCGATCTTGCGCGGAAGATAAACCCTTTTCGCAAGACCTCTTATGCCTACTTTCAAGGGTAGGCATAAGGGTTTATTTTCCGCAAGATCGCGTCTAGACTGGCGCTTTTCTCCGGCAAAACCCCGAGCCGGAAAAAAGCGGCAGTTATGTTCATAGAAATGCCGCGGGGGATATTTAAATCCCCCGCGGATTTGCAATTGCTCTGTGTCTCATTAGCATCCCTTTTCCGCAAAAGGGTGCCAGTGTAGACACAGCCCTTCAGTATACCCCATGGATAGCAGTTTGATAAATCCCTCATGATAAATTTCTCATGACACAGTGTAAAGGGAGAGGGGTGTGGAAAAGAAGTTTGTTAATTGAAATTGAAATTACCAACCATAGGAATAGCCCAATAAATCACGGCTGGTCCACAGCGAACAAAGTTTTTCAGCAGTTTGCACCAAACATTTCTAATCATTCTGATTCAGTGTAAGGTGAAGGTGTTAAACAGTTTTGTACATCTCAGTTTCATTTAAAGCACATGCGTGGAAAATAATCAGGGGGAGACAATAAAAAACATTTTAAAGTTTTCATTTCAAGGTCATTTTCACAAAATTCAAAAATGTGATTATAATTTTTCTTAATGGAGAAGGCCAGAAAAAATCACTCAGTGACTCCCCAAGAAGCTAGGGCTAGATTTTCTGAAGGACTCAGTAACAAAATACATGGGTAAGTTTTCAGACATGCTCAGCTCCCATTTTGGGAACCTAAATGAAGTGAGCAAATTTTTCAAAAGTACCATGATCCAGCAGCACCCATTATTCTCAATTCAAGTTCTATCCATATTGCTAAAGAAAATATTCTTAAGAGTCTAAGAGGTTAGCAGAGAATAAGAAATCACCCTTTATTACTATATTATCATGGTTCAATACTTCAGGGCCATATTTCCACCCTCTGATCCCGAACCTAAATATTCCTCTTTTTGTGCAACTGTTTGCATCCACAAACACTGTTGCACACTCTTTATCTGTAACCAAATAGCCTTTGGAATATGTCGTGGAGGTATCTGGGCTCTCAGGTCTCTACTGTTCACACTTGAGTAACTGTTGGTGCATATGTACTTTTTAGGGATATGAACAACTAGTCAACTGTCCGATAAGCAAATGCTTTCCCTGCCCTTCCTGCCTCTATCAATCAGAAAGAGGCAGCAAGTGCGGGGGGGAGAGGAAGGAGAGGCAGGGGTGCTTTAAAGCAGCATCACTGCGTGGAACCCTGGGGTCAGTGGGGACTCCATACGGCACTGCTGCTTTGAAATGCCGCGGGAAGCATTGGGGCAGCAGGGGACTGCTTGAGTCTCCAGCTGGCCCCATTCTCCTAGCTGAGGCACTGCAGAGGCTCCCTTATCGACTAATCGCATAGCCGATTAATCTAAATTTAACATCCCTAGTACTTTTGCTGATGTAATCGGTGGCATATGCAAAACTGGGTACACAAAATCAGAAAACAGGATCAAACATTTGGCCCAGGAGGTCAAACTGCTTACATAATTTCAAATTTAAAAATAGAAGTCAAAATATTAAAAAGAGCTGTGCATTGGAAGAATACAAGTCTATAAAACAGCAATGCATCCTTTGCTTCCTCTGGAGCCTGATTTTTCTTTGTTGTTATAAACTTTGCATTACCAATACTTGTGCAAGCACTGGTTTGCAATAACATTGAAAGAAAGACAAATTTTCAGGAACAGCAGAAAATGTCCACTAAGTGTTATACAGTTCTTTCTTTAGATGATTTAATAGGATACAATGAACACCCATTACAAAGTAAAGGCCTTGGATGCATTCAGAAAAAGACATATGGACAGCTGAAATGTTGGTGTTTTCACTTTCTCTCAAACACTCACCTTTTCTATCATGCAGTGAGAAAAAATGTAATTTACTTTCAGTTTACATTTTCTGGTGTGTTGGACCTCCTTGTTTTTTTGTTGTCTTGACAACAGCTGTGAAGTCATGGGCAATCTGCCATGTGACTATTTCAAAATAGTCTCAGACCTTACAAACCCAGGGAGAAAATAAAAATAAGAGAAAAATAAGAAACAAGAAGAGAGAAAAAATAGGGTACGTCTACACTAGCCCCCTAGATCGATCTAAGGAGGCTAATGAGGGCGACCGGAATTGCAAATCAAGCCCGGGATTGAACTATCCCGCACTTGATTTGCATGTTCCTGACCGGTCGCCATTTTAGAAATTGACTAGCCCAAAGTAACTGCCCGTGTCTACACGCGGCTGTGAAACGGGATTCCAGAATAAAGCCCTAAATCGAATTAGGTGGTATTCCTCGTGGCAGTTACTTCAGGCTAGTCAATTTCTAAAATGGCGACCAGCCGGGAACATGCAAATCAAGCACGGGATATTTAAATCCTGGGCTTGATTTGCAATTCCGGTCACCCTCATTAGCCTCTCTAGATCCATCTAGGGGGCTAGTGTAGACGTACCCTATAGAGAATATTAGGCCAGCTGTACTCTAGATCTATGCAATATGTATAATGAGCTGGGGTTTTTCTCCAGGTGCTGTACGCTTCTGCAGCATATCTGGTCAGGCTTAACTGGACCCTGACCAAACCAATCAGCTTTGGAAAAGGGGAACAACAGGGGGATTTGCTGCCAGGCCAGCTGTATGGTCTGGTTATTTAACCTTTCCTCTGTCTCCTCCATCAGAGGCTGACAGGGTTGGTGACTGGTCCTGTTAGCGTATGCTGATGATGTGCTCTTCATGATCCAGAACTTAGGAGACCTGGTGCGGGCAGAAGCTTGCAAGACCATCTATTCAGCAGCCGCCTCCACCTGGGTCAATTGGGCCCAGAGCTCTGGCCTGGTGGTTGGGGAGTGGTGTCCGGCAAGCTTCCCCCCATCTGGGTTTCAGGCCACTTGGTGGAGCAGGTAATAGAATCATAGAATCATAGAGCTGGAAAAGACCTCAGAAGGTCATCAAGTCCAGCCCGTTGCCCAAGGCAGAACCAATCCCAACTAAATCACCCCAGCCAGGGCTTTGTCAAGCCAAGACTTAAAAACCTCTAGGGATGGAGATTCCACCACCTCCCTAGGTAACCCATTCCAGCGCTTCACCACCCTCCTAGTGAAACAGTTTTTCCTAATATCCAATCTAGACCTCCCCCACTGTAACTTGAGACCATTGCTCCTTGTTCTGCCATCCATCACTACTGAGAACAGCTTCTCTCCATTCTCTTTGGAACCTCCCTTCAGGAAGTTGAAGGCTGCTATCAAATCCCCCCTCACTCTTCTCTTCTGCAGACTAAACAAACCCAAATCACTCAGCCTCTCCTAATAGGTCATGTGCTCCAGCCCCCTAATCATTTTGGTTGCCTTCCACTGCTCTCTCTCAGCATCTACCTAATCTACCTTTCTGCCATGAATCCATCTCCACCAGAGAATTGGCAAGGGTTAGAGGTCAGGGTGTCTGAATGGCTGAGGAGGTGGAAGGGACTAGTCTGATGCCTCTCCCTGCAGAGGAGGATATTGGTGCTCAATCAGCTGGTCCTGTCCATGCTATGGCATCAGCTCAACACCCTGGTCCCAACCCAAGTTTTTTTGGCCCATCTCCAGAAGCTGGTCCTGGAGTTCTTTTGGCCAGAGTCTCTGCAGCGGTTCTCCACCTTTCCCTGGAGGAGGAAGGGTTATGTCGGCTGCCTCAATGGATCTTGGGAAAGAAGCAACTGGGTTTTCCTCATCCAGCACAGCCAGGGACTAAGGTCTGATTTCACATCAGTTTGTTCACTAACTCCAACAGTTTGTTATAATCCAAGAAGTCATATTTCAACCTCAAAGTTGGGTAGTTAACTCTCTGAAATGTTAAACTAGCCAAAGTGAAGAGCTTCCTTCTGAGGAGGTCAAGTCAATTGGCATCCTTACCTGGTGTAGTTGATTTGGAATGGTGTAGCCAACTTCATTCTGCAACTACATGTAATAGCAGGCATTTCTAGACTTTCTTAGGGTATGTCTACACTGCCACCCTAGTTCGAACTAGGGTGGCTAATGTAGGCATTCAAACTTGCAAATGAAGCCCGGGATTTAAATATCCCGGGCTTCATTTGCATGTTCAGTGCCGCCATTTTTAAATCCCCGTAGTTCGAACTCCTGCCCGCGGCTACGCGGCGTACGGACTAGGTAGTTCGAATTAAAGCTCTAATTCAAACTACCGTTAAACATCCTTGCAGGAGGAATAACGGTAGTTCGAATTAGGAGCTTTAATTCGAACTACCTAGTCCGTGCCGCGTAGCCGCGAGCAGGAGTTCTGAACTACGGGCATTTAAAATGGCGACGCCAGAACATGCATAAAGTCCAGGATATTTAAATCCCAGGCTTCATTTGCAAGTTCAAATGCCTACATTAGCCACCCTAGTTCAAACTAGGGTGGCAGTGTAGACATACCCTAAGTGATCAGGGGACATGTGACAGGTTCCATGCTGACCCCAGGAGCAGGCTGGGGGTAGGATGTCTGGCTGGGGGCAGTGGTTCAGGAGCAAGCTGGGGGTATGGTGTCTGGCCAGGGGAGAGAGTTCAGGAGCAGGCTGGGGGTGCAGGGTCACGGTGGGACGGTGGGGTGTGAGGCAGCTGAGGGAGTGGGGGTCTGGGCATGAGGGGATGGGGCCACTTGCCTTCACGCCCCATGCCAGTCCCAGGCACTGCCTCCCGTGCTCCCATTGGCTGGAATCTGTTGGAGCACCAGCGCTTGCTTCCCGCTGGGGAGGGGGAAGAGAGAAAGTCCCAATCCTCACTGAGCCATCCAGCCAGAAGAGGAGGAGGGGGAGGACTTCTTCCTCATGAGCTGGATCATGCAGCAAGGCTCAGGGCTTTCTCTCTTTTCCCCAAGTGGGAAGCCGGTGCTGGCACTCCAACCTTGCAGGGGGCAAGGCAGGAGGGTGAGGCTGCAGCACCAGCATATACTTCCCACTGCAGGGGGAAGGAGCTTGAGTCATGGACCATCAGGAAGGCAACTGCAGAGCCCCCTCACACTCACTTGGGGGGACCATTGGGAGTGTGTTCGCACCTTTCGCACCCTCCCTGCATATGGGCCTGTAGTTGCAGTGGTCATTGCATTCAGGTAACCAAAAGTAGAGGTCAGTAGAGATGTCCCAACAGGCATGATAAGCTGGGCTGTATGAATACAGAGGTGAACCTCATCATGGGTATCATTAGTCCCTGGTTCAGAATTACTGATGATGAGAACATGAAAGCAGAAGAGGTAATCTGAAGCCCTCTCTGTGTTTATGACTCGCTATCTGCAATCTGGCGGGATGGTCAATATTGTCATGTTTGTATCTGATGAATAGGTTCCTGGCTGGGTCAATGAGGCGGGGATCTCCCTCACCAGGATCAGTTCCAGGAGAATAGGACACTTTAAGTCTTAATATACAGCTAACTCCTTGAAAACTGCATAGAAAGAACCCTTCTAAGGTGAACTATCCAATGTCATTGGGCTTTGTCTGGAGGTGGTGCACCTTTGCACAGATGACATCATCAGAATAGGGGGAGAATGATCCCTTCTGACCTTATGCAGTGCTTGAGTTATATTAATACCACTTTAATTTCAGGACACTGGAAGGTTCAGGAATGTCAGTACCACTTTTACTCAACAAGCTCCAACTACACCCATTCTGGGGCAGAGTGTTTCAGGCAGTAGAAGAGACAAAAAAACAACCCTTTTTCTAGAATCTATATGAGGACTTGTCACACTTCTTGGCTACGTCTACATTATACTCTCTTGTGCAAGAACATATGCAAATGAGGTGCCATTTTTGTGCAAGGGGCTTTTGTGCAAGAAGGAGCAGTGTACACTGCTCCTTCTTGCGCAAAACCCCCTCTTGCACAAGAGCCGTTCTGCCTGAAAATAAGCGTCAGAATGGCTCTTGCGCAAGAGGGAGTTTTTGCACAAGAATTCTTGCGTAAAAAGCCCCTTGCGCAAAAATGGTGGCTCATTAAGTATGCAAATGAGGTGTGGCGATATTCATCACCGTGCCTCATTTGCATATGTTCTTGCGCAAGACTGGCCAGTATAGATGTAGCCCTTGTGTTTGCCTTAACCTCCTTGTGCTTCCACCTTATGAAACCCCTGGGCCTGCTGAAAGACTCCAAAAGTCTCATACAAGATGCTAATGAGGTGCTGTCCAGTGGCTCTGGATGGGTGGAAGAGATGCAAGAGCACTCAGGTTCTGTGTGAGATCTCATGGACAGTTTCATAAGGTTTTTTGGAGCCTAAGTTTATAAGATTACTTAATATGTGGAGGGAAAGCATGGCAAGTTTGATACTTTGGGCATAATAGGCATCCAAAACAAAGGGTAGGAAACAGGGGAGCCAAAAGCCAAGCCAGGCTGCTGGGAAGGTGAGGTGGGCCCCAGCTCTGCACTCTCAGAAGGGGTGGGGCCTTGGGAAGAAGGGGCAGGTCTGGAGCATCCAGCCCTCAGTGCCACCTACACTATGGAGTGCTTGCTCCCCCCCGCCCAGCCTTTAGAGTCACTGGGCGCTGTGGTGGCAATTTAAAGGGCTCACAGCTGTGGGTACTGCTGCTGCTGTGGTAACAGCTGGTGCTCCAGGCCCTTTAAAATAGCTGGGCCCTGGGCAACTGCTCTTGCCCCTTCTCTCCCTGCCACCCCGCCCTCTCACATAGGCTGGCCAGGGAGGTAATGCAGGTGCTGGGACAGGGCAGAGGGAACCTGCCAAGCACAAATAAAAATGAAATTAACTTACTCTCCTAAGTAAACTGTTGTGTGCAATATTTACAGATAAGACGGATAAGAGCAGAAACTGGAGGTTCCTAACCAGACCACAAGAGGTGTAAAAGAAGTTAGAGAAGCAGTTGGTCTATGCTGGTCTTTAAGTGCAAGAGAAACACACGGCGGCACAAGGCACCCGCACAGACCAACTCTCATTGTTATTGAAGAGTTTCTGATCCTGAATGTGACATGTACGCACCCACATTGAATGCCCATAGGGACAAGCCCTTAAAGAAGAAAAATAACTTACAATCTATTCCCATCAAATCCCTCATCCTTAAAATCCAAATATGTTTTACACACCAACCATTTCAATTGTCAGAGTACATGAGAAAGGTGAAAATAGTAATGTACTTACACAACTGTAAAATATTTCACAGACAGCCAGTAAAATATGACTCAGATTGAAAAGTGGCCAGGATTATAGGGTAAAAATTTTGACTCTTGAAAAATCACTTATGATACATCTGATGACCAAAAGTGGTCAAGACTACTTTTAATTCTTATTCTAAAATCAGGACCCCTGGCATTATAACATCTTCATATTTGAGCATTACTTCCAAAACAACTCAACTGAAGTTTATTCACCCTTACAGAAAAAGAAGAGTTTACAAAAGATGGATCCTTTCTTTTACAGAACTGTTTTACATGTTAGTGCTCTCAATGTATGTATGTGTGTGTGTGTGTATATATATATATATATATATATATTGTTTTGTAGTCATTACATGCAGTGCTTAATTTGGGCCAAGGTTTGCCAGGGCTGAGCCTTGGCGCCTCTTGGTGGTTCATAGTCCTGACACTTCTCAGCTTGCTGCATCAGTTATGAATGTAATAAATTTACTTGACCTCTGGCACCTAATTGCTTGAGCCCCACCATCTCTTTCATTACAAATTTAGCATTGATTCTGTGTTGATAAAAGTCAAATGACTACAAATATAGCTTATAAGTATTGTAAGTATTATATAACAAACTTGAGTTCTGGTTTACCAGGGCAATATACATTTGGACGTAGCAGATCAGATCATGGTATATTAAGGCCAGTATCCCAGCCTCCAATAGTAGCCAATAGATGTTTTTAAAGGGAAAGATGAAAACAGTAAGGTACTTACATAACCGTATAATATTTCACACAGTGGGATGTTGGAGAGAAGCCCTTTGAATATCATGATGGAAAAACAGCAATACTATTTGATGTGTATATTCAAATCAAAGTTATGAATCTTACAGTAACAGTCACTGACAATTCCAAAGCCTTCAGCTGTGAAGACTATACAATGTGTCAGCCTATTTTCTATACTTTGGAATGGGGAAAGTTTCTATCCTGCCAATAGCACCTGACATTGTAGTGGACATTATTAAAAGCCGCTACTACTCTTTCACAATGGACTCTTGGTACTAGAAGAATGTTCTTATAAACCAAATAATATACTTTCACATCTCTATATCCAACCTCAAAGAATGGAAGGTTATGAAAAGATACAATAAAGCTTCTTTGAGAATTGTATCCATTCTGCAAGGACAGCACCAGGCAAAAATGATAATCTTTCAATTATGGGAGCAACAGAATGAATCATATTATAAGGCTCTTGTCCTGGCAAAGAATGTGAATATCAAGGCAGAATCAGTCAGTATTTCCTTAATTTTAGTGGGAGAATACTCACATAACAACCCACTAAAGGAGTGCACAGCTTTCTCTGTACAAAGGTGGAAGAAGTAACATAGACTTAAATAAAACTAGATATAGCCCAATAATTGTACTAGCAGAGAAAACTCGATGTGAGCACAAGTTCAAGCATTGCAGAGACAAATGACACGCCATATACTGTACTGAGCCTTGCACGACACACATAACATTGGTTAAGAGCAGAGGAACCATCTTCCCTGGAGACCTTCCAGCAGAGTTATGATGCAGGCAGAAACCAGGAACATGAAAACCAGGTAGAACAACGGAGAGTAATGAGCTAGATGTGACACGCAAGAGTCAGCCCTACTTTCACCAGCGTAATGAGACCTACAAAATTGCATTCTGTACGTTGTGTGCATTTGATCTGAGAGACTATTAATTCCAAAGTAAATTTGGCACTTGTGAAAGATATCAGTTTGACAGCTGTGGTGACAGAGGTCTTCTGTTTATGCTAAGCAACGGTAAAGTCCAAGCACTTGTGATGAGAACTTCCTCATATTGTCTGACAAATGTGTCTCAAGCCCAACCTAGAAGGACCATCAAAAGCAGTGAATGGAAAACTCAGTCTCCAAGCTTAGTCAAATCACAGCTTGTCTTCTAAGACAACCTGCAAGACTGCTAACAAACATCAATAATTCTAGTGCCTTTTCTATGTGGGCACTTAAGGCACTGTTCAGCAGTCACCTACTCACTTCCCAAAGGCCTTCAAGTAGCAATGATAGACATGCATCTTTTCTTATTCCCGATCCTTTGTGGCTGTACAAGAATACCTGAAATCCATGCAGATTTCAATTTTAGTTCAGTATTGGCTCCACAATAGTCCTCAAGCACATTCAGTTGGAGGCTATCCTCTTAATTGTACTAGTACAACTTCACTGATCTCCCTAGAGTAAAAATCAGGCCATTATTATCTGGTTTCTATTTGGATGAATTGTCATTGATATTAAGTTAACTCTCGAAAGCCAAAGTAAATGCTGCAGATAGTGGGAAATCAGAAATTTCCGTGTGCAGTAAATGCACACATTTTGAAAAGTGTTTGTATTCAATATCAGAATGAAATGCTGAAATTCTGAAAATTCCTTTGAAATTAAAATTCTGACAAGAGACCATAGATATGTTTTATTTCAATAGAGTTGAAATGTGTTGTGTCAATAATATTGATTTCATTTTGACTTTCACATGGTATTAACATATTAAATATAATATTAATAATGTTACAAGTTAAAGATAATTAACATATGATAATATTAATATAACAATTGAATATACATTTGAAAACAATAATCAAAATTGTAGTTAAAATGAAATGTTTCAATGTGATCAAAACAAAATAAAAAAGTCAAAACGAACATTTAGACTTGTTCTTATAGCACTTGTCACAAAATCAGCTTTCCAACAAACCACCTTCATTTCAATTAAACTAATTTTTCAACAGAAAACCATCTAAAAAGGAGAGCAACTGTAGTCAGTCATATGGTAACTCCTGCTTTCAAATGTATCCCAGGAACTCTCATTCTAATATATATTTATCACTAAAGAAATGTAATACTACTACTGTACAATTCTACTTTCTCTAATGTGATTATTTCTGTGCTGAATCTCTCTTTTACCAATAAAAATGAATATTAAAATATGTATATACCAAAATTAACTTCTCTCACTTCAAATGACAAACTGGCTTGACTTACTGGCTTGTAGCTAAAGTAAAACATGGAGACTATAATGATGGTGGTGATTAAAACACTGGCTTTGACAGAACAATAACTATAAAGTCTTGCTTCTAGTTATAACCCATACAGTGCAACAGCAGTGCCCAAGAGTCATGTGTCAACTTATAGTGATCCATCGGTAGTATTGCCAATTATTTATGAAGGATTCAGAGGAACATATGATCATTTTTAAGAAAAAAATATTGACTACAGAATCCTTTCCTCTGCTCTCTGTTGTGCCTTTTCCCAATGCTTTTCTATGGTTTGTTTTTATTTAGTGAATGTACCTATTAATAACTGTATTTTCAAAATAGAGCCACAATCGATCTACCAACACACATATATATATATATATATATATATATATATATAGTTGATGAGACTTGAAAGCCTATAATTGCCCATTGTTTTGTTTGGGAAGGTGGGTTACAGAGGCACACAGTTTGCACTCCTCAGGTTGGAAAATGTTGTCATAAGATAACGGATCAAATATTATAAATGCAGACCAAATCTCACCAAACCCATGTCAGAACCATCCTCATGCTATCAGAGTTCTCTGTACAGTTATATTTAATTAGAGAGACAAATATTTGGGGGCAGTTATTCTGTTAGTTCAACATAACTTCTTTGAAATATGCGCACTGCCACAGGAGTACAACAAACTTTGGGTACCCCCGAGAAGTAGCAGTGAGGGGCAAAACCATTTCCAACTGATAATCTGGCACTAACACTCTCATCCTATACACCAGGAAAAATGGAAGGGAGGAGAGGGGAGTGATTGAAGCAGGGAATAGGATGGGACAGTACTCCATCTTACAACAGAATGTAGCAGGGTAGCTAAATATGGATATTGTTTTAGAGTGACTCACTTGTGTCATAACACCTCAGGGTTGGGCACAGCAGGCTCTCCTACTTCGGCCAGGTCTACACTAGGCCGGGAAGGTCAGCTTAAGGTATGCAACTACAGCTACGTAAATAACATAGCTGGAGTCAACATACCTTAAGCCTTGATTTTTGCTGTCTCCACAGCAGGTGGACAATGGGAGCAAATGCTCCTGTCAGCTTCCCTTACTACTCACAAATCAAGAAGTACCGGCACCAACTGGGGAAGCCCTAAGTGTTCGATTTTGTGGGTCTTTACTAGACCTGCTAAATCCAATGCCAGAAGACCAATCTCTGGTGCAATAACTATAGATGCGGCTTCTGATGCCCAGTTGAGATAGCTACTTTAACCCTGTAGTGATCTGCTTCTTCACATGAATCAAATCTCTTCCGGAGCATATTCACTCCCACTTATTTCATAGGTAACAGAGAGTCTAATAAAATAGTATCTCCATGACCTTATGGAAGGTTCTTCAGCCTAGCTCTAGGCTCAGTGGTACTCAAACCGCTGTTTGTGGAGTTTCCATGCCACTTTCCTTGCCCTTCTTCTATTCCTGAATGAAGACCCCTGTAACAAATAGCTAAGTTCTGGTCATTCAGACTCCTTGTTGTCTCCCTAGACCACTTCCTGCCTCAGACTATTTCTAGGCTTCCTCACCCAGAGCCTTCACTCTTCAGGTCACTCCCTTGCAAGACGTTCAAAGTTCTTTCCTGCTCTTGTAGTGCAGCGTGACATATCCCAGAATTTTTGTTCTAGAGGTCTGGCTCTTGTCGTCCTCTCCTGAGACAAACTTCCAACTCTCTCCCAAAATCCTGACTCAGGGCTTCCTCCCACAGGAGCCCATGCCTATCCAGTGCTTTCACAGTGTCTCTCTGAGACTTTGTCAATGGTGACAGGGTGACCATGTTTCCTAAAGAGGATGCCTTAAGCTGCTCACTGGCAAGACTGTTGCCAGTTTCTGGAAACCTGCTTCCTCCCTCTGCCTCTTACTGGAACTCCAAAGGGGCTCCCATAGGAGGCTGTGGCCCATTGCTGGAACTCTGCAGGGACCCTCACATTCTGGAATGCTGCCTTCCCGTGCAACCCTGCCTCTCTTCCTGCCGGGGGGTGGTTTCTCCACTCCCTGTTCCCCACGCTCCTCTACACCACATCTGACTCTTCTGACAAAAGGGGGCATGTTTCCCCTTTGCTCTGGTCAACTGATCAAGTCAGTAAGAGCAAAAGAAATGTCTCATTTTGAGGAAAAGAAATTTGCGACAGCTGTCCATCATGAAAGAACAACCATGTGTTTTTAATATTAGTGATTGTCAAAAACTAGATTAAGGGAAATGTAAACAAGACAGAACAAATGTAAAATCTTCATGAGAAAACACTATGCATACATGTACTAACAGGCTACACCTAAACTGAGCACAAAAAAATGGCATCTGACTCCGACAGACTTGAAGAAACCGAAATGTGCAGTGCCCAGAAAACACAAATCAAAATATTTGTGTAGCTATGTATATGCTACCCATATTATGCTGTCCTGAGGGACTAGTTTGTAAATTGTAGAGCTAATCCATAGGTGAACACCGAAACTATGATACTCACAGATACAACTGAATGTTGATAGCTATTGTGCTAAATGAAGTACACTGACACGACAAGCTGCAAATGAAGCACCCCAATTGGAATTAAAATTCCTAAGAAATTGCTTGTTTTCTCAGACATCCAGCCCAGTAACCAGGAGGTGTCTCAAATTAGCCATAGATAGCTCAGGCATAAGGACAGCTTATTAGAAGCAGGACAAAGCTAATTAGCCTATCATGCCTGCCCCTTTTCTTTGTATTAATTCCTTGATCATTTCTCCCTCCCCTTCCTCCATGTAACTTTTTCCAGCCGCACTGTTGTTAGAAAATCATAGAGACCTCAGCAAGCCTCTTTTGCAGCAGCAACATGCAGTGCAGAACTCCTGCTGAATAAGCAAGAGATTTTAACTAAATGGGAAGCCGGTGGGAAACTTTTGCCTTCTTGGCAGGTGTGCTACACTTTTCAGTGGCTGTCAGGGCAACTGCTCTTTTGCTTCAATATTCTTTGCTCTTAGATATAAAAATCACCTGGAAATACCCTATGAATATTGATGTAGATTGACTACTGAGTTTGTATGGGCTAGTTATCCAAAATTAAAAGCATGTAAATATAGAGGATCAAATCAAAGTGAATATTTTTCACTGATCTACTAACTTTGGACTTGACCTCCCATGAAGCAACATCACAAGACTGTTGTGCTCTAGTGGAAGTGGAAGCTACACAGGAGAACAAGTAAAGTACTTCTTTGCTCACAGCAGTAGGATGTATTAAGCCTTTGCACACCAGCCCCTTTCTCAAACTCATGAGACTGAGGGGTGGGAGTGGACTTAACTCTGTCCTTACCATGCTAATGATGAGGTAAGCTATGCCACCCCTTCATGGGGCTTACTCCTGATATTAGGTTGAAGTTAGAGTAGCTAGGAATGCAGCAATGCTTTCATTAGTCTATTGTCAGATTTCTCGGAACTCCATATGCTGCTCCATCAAATTTTACCTTAGGATTTATAAACACAGGAGTTTGCCCCTACAGTGTGCATGATTAATCCCTTTGCATAGGGATGGGTACGGGGTAAGGTTATTGTCTATCTGATATTCTAAAACTTGCAAGTCTAGCACGAGAAGAGAGAAAATACCTAACACTCTTCTAAATATACATAAGCAAGCAAATGGCCATGATCATCTAAATCCCTTATAAACCTGCATTGGGAACTGCATGACACATTATACTGTCTTTGCTCTATGCCTATTGACAATTGACAATTGACACAAGTACTAGAACAAAAGTTGCATTTATTTGATTAATTGGGGTCCCTTTTTATTAATATATTTTGGAATGTTATATACACTGGAAATTACTTCAGATCTAATATAAGAGAAATCTTACCACATATTATTATTTTGTTCCTTTGCCTAAATGATTTTAAACCGACATGATGTACCTGCCTCGTTTTATATCGAGGTTTGTGTAAGAGGAAACAATCATGCATGTTTATACTTACCAGTAGTCCTTAAATGTGTGATCCTTCACAGTGCAATAGGTACCTGACACTGGAGCAGCAGACCACAGAGGTGGAAAAGCAATATGACGGTCATTGCCCATGGTGAGATTCTTCAGTGGAATCAATTACAGCCATATTTGTGCTGAGACATTGTGGGAATTTGTACCTTTGAGTAGCCCTCAAAATGTTCTCATTTCTTACCTATGTTGGCTAGGGTGGGAGAGGTCTACAGGTTGAACCCCTCTAGTCCGGCGCACTTGGGACATGACTGGTGCCAATCCAGAGAATTTGCCAAACCATGGGACATCCATATTGTCTAGCAGCATTACCAATACTTATACTGCTTACTAGGCTCTTAGAACAGTAGTCTCCAACCTTTTTAACCACAAAATCATTTTTTCAATTTAAGTGCAATGTAAGATCTACCTCAAACTCAAATACCCTTGCCTGGCTTCCTTCCCACTCCTTCTCTGACCCCTACCCCAGCTCCATCCCTTCTCCAAGGCCTCATCCTGCTCACTCCATCCCCCTTCTTCCCCGAATCTCATTCACTTTCACCAGGCTGGGGTAGAGGGTTGGGAAGTGTGGGAGGGGATGCCCTGAAAATAGGGAGGTGGGGCTGTTTCTGGAGTGGCCTAGGGGATAGGGCATTTGCCTTGAGAGTGCGGGGTTGGGGGCTTGAGTCCCTCCCCCCACTCCATCCACCTTGGGAGCAGCTGAACAGACAACACAGGCTGCCCCGGGGATGGAGCTGGCTCCTGTATTAGGAAGGCAGGATAAGGACAGCCTGGAAGTGGTGTGGGTTCTAGAGCGGACTAAGGCAGTTGCCTGGGGAGTGCAGGGTAGTGGGTTCAAGTGCCCCCTCTAGCCAGTGTGGGAGGGGCCAGACAGCAGCTGCCCTGGGGATGGAGCAGTGGAGTTAAGGCAGGCTTACTCCTGGCCTGGCCCTTCACCACTCCTGAAAGCAGTTGGTTGGCATGTACAGCAGTGGCTCCATTCCATGGCTCCACATACTGCCCCTCATCTACAGGCACTGGCCCCACAGCTTCTACTGGCCACAGTTCTCCATTATTGACCAATGGAAGCTGCAGGAATGGTGTCTATAGTCAAGGACAGCATGTGGAGACCCCCTGCACTGGCTTTCTCAGGGGCTGCAGGGACATGCCAGATGCTTCCAGGAGCACAATTGCCACAGGGATAATTACTCCACAGGTTGAGCATTTTAGAACTCACTACTCAAAGAATTAAATGTAAGTGTAAGAGTGAAATGAAATGAAAGTTATGAAATGCATAGACAAGTCAAAAACCAAAATAACCCACTTTGCATGCAGTAAAAGTAGTAACAACCCCCCATGTACATGTTGGGTCGGGAGATGAGAGTGAAGGACAGTGTGTATTTGTGAGAATGACAGACACACACACACTGTGTGAGAGTGACAGAGATTTGCATTGCCAAGTTCCTTCCCTCCCCTTCTCTCCGTGTGGAGATAGGGTACAGATGTGGGAGGAGTAGGGGCACTCTGACATCTGTGCCCCTTTCTCTTTTCCCTCCCACACCCTACACAGCAAGCAGGAGGTTCCCAATGGGCAGCTCCAAGGCAGAGGGCAAGAGCATCATGACAGTAGGTGGAGAGGCAAAGGAAGTGCCAGCACTTGATAGCTTCCCGGCCAAACCAGTCAGGATCACCTGTCAGAGGCTCCAAGATCTACTGGTAGATCCCGATCTACTGGTTGGTGACCACTGTCTTAGAAGATATTTATGGGCATATTAGAACTAAACAGCACAGACCCCTAAAAGTGAGGACTGATGGCTGTAAACAAACCATATGAGACTGTGGGAAACTTGGCCCCCCCATGATAAGCGAACATCTGGTTAACTAAAATCATTACAGACCACGGACATTGCTGGACCAGAGAGTGCTGGACTAGAGAGGCAGTGGATGCACAATACTGTAATTTGAAGGACAAAGCAAGGGGGAACATTAGTTGAATAAATCTGAAAGTAGTTTTGAGATTACACAGACACACACATACATGCATATTCATACCAACTGCATCATAAAATTCTGCAGGCATAAGCATGTTCTCAGTTACAGTGCTGTAAATATGGAGTGACTTCTTTGACCTCAGTAGAACAACTTCAGATTTACACAAAGGTAATGGAGAATAGACTTTTCCCTGCTTCTTTGTCAATGCATATTTATTTTTGACCTTCTATTTAAACAGCAAGGAGTCCTGTGGCACCTTAAAGACTAAGGGTATGTCTACACAGCAGCATCATTTCAGAATAACTGACATTATTCTGAAATAACATAGTATGCGTCTACACTACAAGCCTTTATTTTGAAATAATGAGCTGGAGGACTTCTTACTATGACTCATGATAACCCTGATTTTACAAGGACTAAGGGAAGTCAGAGGAAGAGTGTTCTTCCTTCGACTTCCTGCTACGTAGACAGCACCAAAAGCCAAATTAAGCTATTTTGACTTAAGCTATGCATAGCTGAAGTTGTGTAGCTTAATTCAACTTTAGTACTGCTGTGTAGACATACCCTAACAGATTTCTTTGACCATAAGTTTTCGTGGGTAAAAAATACTTCTTCAACTGGATGTGCTGGAGGGTTTTTTACCCACGAAAGGTTATGTCCAAAGAAATGTGTTAGTCTCTAAGGTGCCACAGGACTCCTTGCTATTGTTGCAGACACAGACTAACCTGTCTCATACTATTTACACAGCATTAAGGAGGCTTTAAATTCCTCTTGATAAAACATTGAGTGATTACAAATATCATATGAAGAGTAGATGAAAAATGTAAAACATTCAGGGTTCATCAACACTACAGAGAAGATCGAAGCTGCTGCTGTCGATTTTCCAGGCTTCGAATTAGCGGGTCAAAGTAATCCTGCTACATGAGGAGTACGGAAGTTGAAAGGAGAATGTTTTCCCTTCGACTTCATGCAACAAGGACAGCACCAAAAGTTGAATTAAGGTACTTGGACTTCAGCTATGCAATTAATGTAGTTGAAGTTGTGTATCTTAAATCAACCTTATCCCATAGTGTAGACACATCCTAAAGGAGCAACGGTTATTTCTGAAATAAGAAAGAGCCACAAGCTGTAAGATAGGAGAGCAATGTTTCAGACACTGAGGCCTCAATCCTCAGCCCCTGATCCAGCTGCTTTTCACTGCTTTAGCAGCAAGTGGCAGCTGAGGATTCTCCCTATACACAGAAATCTTAAGGTGGCAAAAACAAGCTATGTATCACCGATCCCGCCTGTGTGTGGGGTGGGGAAGGACAAAGAAATAGGTGTGCCAGGGTCCATTTTGTCTCCCAGAAAGCTCAGGATCAGGGATACACAGCTTAGGGTATGTCTAAACTACATCCCTGTCGAAAGAGGGATGTAAATTAGGCAGATCGAAAGTGCAAATGAAGCAGGGATTTAAATATCCCGCGCTTCATTTGCATAATCACGTCACAGAAGTCCTTCAAAAAAGAGTATTTTGAAAGTGAAATCGCCGTCTAAATGCGGTTCTTTCAGAAAAAAAACCCTTTTTCAAAAGATGCTGTACTCCTCAAAAAATGTCTCTCCTCCCCCACTCCCAACTCCTCTGAATTTTAATTGGACACAGCTGAGGACTGATCCTCTAAGAAATTTGTTGTGTTTATTTTGTCTCTCTAGGCTACGCTCCAGTGTAAGAATATGTCTTATTTGATTTTAAAAAAGCAATGCCCTGGCCGATTTCAGTGGAAAACAGACAAACAAAAGCTACAATATCTGGCCCAAGAAGATATTCAAGCCAGCTCCTGCTGCATACTTAATATTAAATATGGGTAAAGAAGTATTGTGGCAACTGTTCAGCTAAATTTCCTGATTTTTGTTATGCAAAATCTGAGCCATCATATGCAGTTATTTATTGTTATTATTATTATTACTACTACTACTATTACTACAGTGCCTCGATTTCTCAGTCAGATCAAGGTATCATTGTGCTAGCCACTATGCAAGTGCCTGGTAAGTAACAATCCATGCCCCAAAGAGATCAATGAACTGTAGTTCTCCATTAAAGCACAGCTTTTCTCTGACTAGCAATACATGCACTGGCAAGTTACAGGAAAGAAAAAGACTCTTAAAAAAGTTCGACAGGCAAAGTGAGGAAATGATTATTTAAATGGAGTGAATGCTGCGCAATACTACTGTAAATATTCTTTTGAAGTAAGGGCAGCCATACAACAAAATAATTTGAAGTTGAGGGGCTTTAATCATGCCATTGGGGATGCAGAACTAACTAGCAGAAGGGTATTCCTATTAGTGTCTCTAACCGTAATTGTTATATTAATTGGCTGAAATAAACTATAGTGCCCTCAGGCCTGTGATAAAACTGTGTGAGTGTGGAGATTCTTTAGAAAGGAGAACTGTAATGTAAAACTCGCCTTTTGAATTAAAAACAATCATATTGTTATTCATTTTCATCACAGGGAAAACAGATGAAACAGATTCATGCAATTTCTCCTCCATACTAAAGGTTCCTGATATGGCAGAACTTTCTAATCTCATTGAAAGTTCATGGAAAGATAACAGGTTTAGATATGTTCCTGCTCCTAGCACTTTTGACAAAGATTAGTGTAGAAGGATTTTTAAGTGAGTCCATAACACATTATTTATAAGGTCCACACCATTTTGCTACTCCTTGTTGCCTACAGAAAATTCAAGTAATCTTTGTCATCTCTTGAAGCAGAGCGTGTGTGGAATGACTCTGCCTTTGTTTGGATTATGCATTTCTTAAAGAGCCAGTAGATTTTTTTGGTTACCCTTATGTCCAACCCATCCTGGCACTTGCCTTCCTCATTTCTCCCTTCTTTACAACAGGGGGATTTGTTTGGAAGACATTGAAATTAAACATGTGTGATGGGTGTGGAGCTCAGGTTAAGGGACTATTTAACCTCAGTGCAGACATTCATGCTCAGGTGTCAGCCCACGCTCTGGGACTCACTCAGGGCCCTAATGCTCAGGTGGCAGTCCAAGCCCAAATGTCTCCATAGCAATTAAACAGCCCTTAGACCAAGCCCTACAAGCCCAAGTCAGCTGTGGCACAGGAAAACTAGACTCCCAGTAATTCTGCTCCTAAACAGTCATACAAGCTAAAGGCAGAGGAAGGAGAAATATTATTTTCAAAACAAAAGCATTCTAGTTAAATGATAAATATTTAGAATTATTTTTACAATCATATTATTTTCCCTTTGTAAATTCCAACACTATCATTTCAACACTATCATTTCACATTCATATTACAATAATTCCAAGAAGCCCAAATCAGGACTAGACCATACATTTATCAAGAGAGAGCTCCTGTCCCATGGAACATACAACATAGGGAGACAAGGAATATACAGAAGATGTGAGAAAGGCATGCCACGAGAGAGAAATAAATACATTTTCTAGTGAGATTTTAAGAAATGTGTGCCTAAAGTTAGGCTCCTGAATCTTTTAACCTAGACTTTTGTCTAAATCTATAGCTCTCCCCCACAAACAATATGTACTATTTATTATTAATTATTATTATTACAAAAGAAGACTGATTTATCAGTAATTCCCATTCAGCTATGGCATTGTTACTGAATTCATTTTTCACAGGCCACTGTAGCTCTTTGGTAAAATAACAGACATTCTTTAAGGGAACACAGAAGGCCTCTGATGTTCATCTAGGGTGAAATTCACCAGGATGTACATGGCCAGTGCAAGGTCTTTTTCATCATCTAAGCCATGCTTTACGGCTGCAAATGTGAAGTGCACACATGAGGTGCACAATTACCACACAACAAAGATTGTGTCTCTGCTAATCCAACCCAAGCAGCTATGGATATCTGTGCATGGAGTTTGTTTCCCTACTTCAGTCTCTGAGGGTTCTGCCTAGGTAAGTCATGCAGGCTTTGTGCTGGTAGCAGGCATTTCAACTGTATTAATCAATGTAGATCATGCCTTTATGTTGAAAACATTTGGGACAGCTTACCAGTCCATCTATGTGCATATATTGTGTGCACAAGATTTATATTTAACATTTCATACTCAATAAAGTTTCAGAATTTTAATGTTTTTCCCATTTCTATTCACATAATGAGCCTTTACTATAACTTAACAGAATATATGAACATCTCTATTTAACACCAGCTTAGTTTTAATATTAGGAGGAAAATATTAGAAGACAATGCGTTTATGAAGGTTGCATTCTTTAAACCTAGAGAGAGGTTTGAGATGATGGACCTACCTGTTGTGATTAAAAGCTTTTACTGTAGGAGATTGTAGCCACACAAAATTTCCTGCAGTTCAAACCCTCCTGAAGCACTTCAATATTATCTGCTATTTTCTTGTCTGGTATCTTCACCTCCCAATGTTTAATAGTAGTGTTTTAAGTATCTGAAAAAAGGAGAAAGTAATTTTACAAAAGCAGGGTAGTTTTAGCAATGTCACCTTGCTCCTGATTGTGCTTACTGTGTATTAAAGGGAGAAGAAACAAATTGTGCTATGGCAGTCAACAAGCTTGAAAAGTGGCATTTGTTGAAGCTCAAGAATGGGTGCTTGTCCGAGTGAAAATAAAGAAACATGCTCCTTTAACGAATTTGGACACCCAGATTTGAACGAGAGATGGTTTAGTTAACCTCCACCTATGATTTGGATTTCAAAAACAAGCAGGAGTTGATACTAAAAACTCAACATTTGCCAGCTGTTAGCAAGTGGTTGTGCCCCAAATTACACAACTCACAACTCAGCTTGTTCTAGGATGTTTTTCACACATTCTTATGCCTAGCCCTTCTTCTATGAGCATCTCTCTGCTTTGACTTCTCTGTCCTTCTGCTTCTCTCTCACCTCTCCTCCTCTGAATCCCTTCTTAAAATGCAAACCACTTCTCCTTCCTTCAAACCATCTTTTTTCCTCCCATATATGAGAGGCAATTAAATAATAGACCAAAATTCCAAGACCTTTGGATGTTTAAACTGGTAAAACACTGAAGTCGTTGGAACTACGACAGTTCACATCACCTGAGGATCTGTCCCAAAGAGTTCCTCTAACTAAAAAAAGTTTATACTGTACTTCAGTGAAAAAAGATACCTCCTTCTCTTCTTCCCATCTGGACTGAAGGAAGTTCTAGGGTATTGCATCTACTTTCTCCTCCTCATTCTCCACTTACATTTCTGTGTCTAGTATTTTCTGTAGTGGATTTTCACTTCACCTACTCTATCTTCCACTATTCAACCCTATTTTTTTATGTTTTTTTTCCCCTTTATATGTCTTTTGTTACAGTTTTTCCTAAGTGGAATGCAAACACATTTTTGAGTCCATAACCAAGTGGGTTAAAATTAGGTGGAACAAGCTATCCATCCCAGCATGGTGACTTGAGAGAAATTCTTTGTTGGACTTTTTTATACAGGTACTTTGGGAAATTATTTACTCTGAATCTTAGCCATCTGGAGTATTTTTAACAAATAATTTAAAATGTTTTAAATGTAGAAGATTTTGGCATATGCAAAATCATAATACATAATATGGGCACATCTACACAGCAGGGCTAAACCCTAAATAAGCTATGCAACTTGAGCTACGCTAATTGCAAAGATTAAGTCGAAATAGCTTATTTCAACTTTTGGCACTGTCTACATAGCAGTTATTTCAAAATAGAGCACTCTTCCCCCGACTTCCCTTACTCCTCATACAAAGAGATTTACAGAAGTCGATATAAGAAGCCTGTTATTTCAAATTTGTTTCACAGTAACGGACTTGCTGTGGAGACACGCACTACATTATTCCAGAATAATTGATGTTATTCTAAAATAATGCTGCTGTGGCTAATAATAATAGCCTCAGACACTATTTGCGTAAATAATTTCAACACTCATATTTTGGAAATATAACATAAAATGTATTGCAGTTATATAATGTATATATGCGGTCATGTTTGCACTGACTTGGCTTAATTTCAAGTCACTGAATACCTTTCATGAACCAAAAGTATTGCCTATTAACTTCACTACAAATTAATTATTTGTGCTGTTTTCATACCCTATTATTTCCACAACTTACTGTCCCTAAAATCAATAATTCCATGAACAAAATCCCCATCAGCGTGGCATAAAATCTTCTTGTAAGCTTCAGCTTTCAGGAGACCTAGTACTTGCAAAAATAATAGGAAAATAGATTTGGTGCAAGGAAATGCATTAGTCCTAAGAAAAGGATTTGATAGTCAGATTCATTGGGATTCAGATATGTATTCATGTTCCTACCTCTCACATTGTTTGTGCATTTTTTATTTTTATTTTGTTTTTGTTGTTGTTTTAATGGTTATGGCTTGGTTTTGTTGTTATTGTTGTACTGGTGGTTTTGGGTTTTTGTTGTTTTTTTAAGAAATTAAGGAATATTTTGGAAATGTGATATGCCTGTGTGGCATAAATATCTAATCCTAGCAAATGATGAATACCAAATACCCAAAACAAGAGTTGCAGTGAATAATTTGAGAACATAAATCATTCATTCCACAATTTCAAATAATTAACTAATGAATAACAATGACTGTTTATTTGCTGATGGATAATTCATTAGCAGAGAAAGGGGATGCATTAACTGAATACACCGATATAAATAGTTTGCAAGATTCTGCTTATGTCACACGCACGTCTCTAGTTGATGCATTGTGAGCTAATGAGCTCTCTGTAGGCAGAGGCATTCAGACCTCTTTGGCTAGTGGGCAGATCATAGTGCTTGGCTGAGGAGAAGGTGGTGGTGGTGGTTTGTTAAATCTATTGCTTCAGGTATGAACCAATGAGACTTTAAAGCTCTACCAGGCTTTAGCCTCAAATGGTTGTTTATTGAATAGATTTTTTTAAACTCAGCTGAAGCATCTGATTTTTCAGTCTATCTAGCTAAGTGCTTCTCGTTGCATTATACGTGAACACAACAGCACCTTTTGTTAACACTGCCCATGCCCAGCACTTTCTGTTAGAAGATCCTGCTTTCAGTTACTTATACATTTATCAGACTTCAATGGTTCAGACTGAAACTTTCCATGCTGGGCGTGTGCCTCTGGCTCATTTTTTGGGGGATCATTTCAGATAAATTGATTTAGTCCTAATCAAACACTGAAACTTGTGCATGTACTTAAATGCTTTATTGGAACAGGCTTCTGTGAGTGAAACTCTACCATGCTGGCAGTAGTTATCACTTGTGGTACTGTCATTGATCCAGGAGAATACATGTTGATTTTAAATGTGCTAATCCATAGTATAATACACTGAATTCATATCATAGACATTGTTTAGTCTATGTTTAAATATGGAAAGAAAAGAAATGCATCACATATTATATACTGAAATGATGAATGTGACATAGAAGGTATTTTATCAAGCACAGATACCAGAGAAAGAAGATAGAACTTCATTACAAAGAGGGGAGAGAAAAACTATTAACACAAAAGGGAATTAAGAGAATAAATGTTTGTACAGTGCTTTGATCATCAAAGTTATTATGTTCTATAAATACTGAAGATTACTATTTTTCATATTAATAAAAGGAAAGATTGTCAGGGATTGGTACCACTGAAACCATGCTTGAAATAAACAAAATAACATTTTAAAAACCTAGACAATCTCCTGAGGCAAAAAGACAGTGCAGAACAGAAGATGCTCAATTGGAGAAGTGCACTTTGAAAGTTCCTCAGAGAGGGTTTTTCCCCCTTTGAGAGTCAATTTTGCAATGTTGTCGTAGCTTTGTTGGACCCAGGATAGGAGAGAGACAAAGTCAATGAGATAATATATTTTATTGGACCAACTTCTGTTGGTGAGAGAGACACGCTTTCAATTTACAAAGAGCTCAGAAGCAGAGCTCAAAAGCTTGTCTCTCTCATCAGCCCAATATTTGGTCCAATAAAAGCTATTACCTTCCCCACTTGGTCTTTCTAATCTTGAGGGGTTACATTTTTAATATATTGTACTTGCAGACCTGCTTTGCTTGTCTAGGATTTGAGAATCAATGTCCACTGTAGTAAATGAAAGTATTTACTTGGGCTGCAGTAAGTATTAGATAAAGTCCCCAGGCTCAGATTCTGTAATATGATCAGTACAGGAAGGTACCTGTTCACAAAAGCAACCCCTTTGAAATTAGTGGAACTGGTATGGTCAGAAGGGCCTATCATTTGGATTAGATTGCAGCATCAGAGTCCTAAAACTGTATTTTATAAAAAAAACCCTCCCATTTGATTAATATTATTTACCAGTGGCAATAATATTATGAAAGCATATACTAGCATCCTATTTTGAAGTAGATAGTAGGATCAGTGGAACTATCAGGCAATTAATCAAAATAAAATATAGAATGACTCTCCAAATAGCTACTGACGAATTTGAATCTGTTCAAGAGACTCCTCTGTTTCTAGTGAGAATTCATTTATGACCCACAGGTAAGCCTTCCTTTTTCATCTGAAGTAGCTTGTTTGAGATACAGAAAATTGTGTCACCCAGAAACATTACAATCAGACCAGGCTGATAAATAACTGTAGAAAAACTAATTTTTGTGATAGACCACATACATCTCTCAAGCAAAAGATGTTGACTCTGCAGCCTATGTCATTGATATATTTTATCTTACATCCCTCCCACCCCCAAGTGTGAGTAATACACCACAGTATAGTAAACCTCATTAGAGGCACTAATGCTTTGTTAATGGACAGAGGTAGTGAAGAGGGAAACAGGATTTGTAAGAGTGGAAAATATGTATATTGCCAATGTCTAATATGAAGGAAGGAGGGAATGCAAAAAGTTGCCTCCTAAAGCTACTGAATACAGTTGTTGTTGGTATATATTATAAAGTATGTATACTAAAGAGGCACCCTACAATGCTTTAGAATCATGGAGAACAAGAACTAGTAACACATTGCTAAATCCTGTCAGGGAGCTCAATTTACTCAGAAGCACACTGATAATCTGACAACTCCATTAAAAAAACCCTATATTTATTAATTATAATTATTATTTAGATTTTCATAAATTTGAGATAAAATCTACAGACAAGTGATTATGACAACAAATAATTCATCACAAATATTACTTTGAACTTGCTATTTTTTCTCCCAATTTATTCACTATTTTTAAGATCACACTTGAAATTATTTCCTTATTTCTGGCCCCAGTCCTGCAGTTACACGATACACTGATTTAAGAAACTTTTTCCTGACTAAGGGTATGTCTACTCAGTAAAAGTTGTGCATTCGAGCATACTTAAGCAAATATGAATCCAGCTAGTATGGGTTGCAGAGTGGACTTGTGAGCCGAGCATATAGCCAGGGTCTCTGCTGGTCTTGTACTGCTTGCACTGTTATTTACATTTGTTCTTGCTGGATTTCAGGTACCATGGGTAGGTTGGACTGTACACAGCTTTTGCTGTCTAGCATCCCTCAGAACTACAGCAATAGACTCTTAAGGGTCAATTCCTGAACAAATTAGATTGTGCGTATACTGCTAACTAAAGTGATTATTCCCCCATCAGCTATAACTGAACACATTTTGGGTTTTGGTTTCTTTGGTTTGTTGAAAAAAAAGTATTCAGTAATATGTAATTTGCAGGATTGAGCTGTTAGTCTGCAAAGTATGATGCATATTTACACTACTCTATACATGAAAAAAAATCCTGTCAATCTGAAAAAAATATTTAAAATGTGTTTGGTTTAGCCTCTGAACTGAAAATCTGGTTATTTGCATCTGTCTAATCAGTTGCTTTACTGCAATTAAATTCCTCCATAACCATCCCATAAATCCTTTCTTCATCAATATCCTTTTCTTTTCCTCACCATTTGAAAATAAAGTCTGTCTTTTTTCATTTAAACAAGAACCATAGTAATATGTATATATAAAATGTGAGTTTCCCTGAGTCTATACTAAATTAAATATTGACTTACCAAGCACTATGTCATTTATTATTTACCATACTCAATCTGTGGGATTTATTAAAAAATTGATAAGAAAGGCTACTGGTAAAATCCCTACAGGTGCTGAAGTGAGATCCCAGGCCAAGCCAATTATGAAATCAACAAGCCTATAGTTTTAGCGATAAAATGACAGACTTCGATTTCAGCAGCTGTTGTTATTTTAGGACACTTTAAGATACTCCCTTTAAAGGAATAATGCTCCACAGTTTATATATACATAAAGATTGCTTTTTGTTTGTTTGTTTGTTATTTGCCTTTAGTTCTCTTCTGCCCTTTCCTAATTGTTGACTCCTTATTTTAATGGAATGAAAAAATGCTGAGCACAGGGATTCTCCCTCCTTCCTTTCTACTTTTTTTGTTTTGTTTTGTTTTGGAATGTGAATGAAGATATTAGATAAAGCACCCATACTGTAAAACTATCCTGTGAAGATACCCATTTTCAACATCAGGAATGTTTTCCACTGTGTGTCTCAGTCCTGATGTGGAAGGTATACCACCAAAAATGAGAGGACAGTTCCATTATGTAGTCTGCCCTTATCCTCTGAGTTGAGTCTTCCAAGAAATGTTTCAGTCCTGCTGATGGCTGTGATGTGCACACTGAAGTCATATGAATGATCCTGCAAAAAGTTATGCCAGTCAGTAACTTTTACTGAGATGTGCAATTGCACTGAACTAGTGTCTAAAGTGACAGAGTACCACAAATGTTTGCATGAAGTGACTTCTGTTAAATGTCCCAGACATAAATTTTCATGGACACCATGCCCTTAACTGCAACCCCATTGAAAGCTGAAACATTTACATTTAAAAATAAATCAAAATCTTTCAATATCATGAGCAAGAACAAATGCTCCCCTCCCCATCAGTATTACAGGAAAAGAAGAGTGTGTATCCAGCATATACCTTTACTTTCATTACATATTAAATAATTAAGGAAAACTCATGATGTGTTAAAACTTGACTGCTTCTGGTATGACATTTTAGAATATCTCTGATTACTACATATAACACAATATCATGTGATACATTTAAATCAAAAGGACAACACAAGGCAGATATTGGCTATTATCTCATCTTATCAAAAGCCCCA
This sequence comes from Rafetus swinhoei, assembly GCA_019425775.1. Lineage (NCBI taxonomy): Eukaryota > Metazoa > Chordata > Testudines > Trionychidae > Rafetus > Rafetus swinhoei. Next base: position 32,510,503 of record CM033428.1, on the reverse strand, counting down.
TTGCCTATTTGTTGCATAAGCTTTGTGCTGGCTTGCTGCACACGGGTGAAGTTCCCCTCAATTCATTACACTTGTTCTGTAACCTAGAACAGGATTCCAGGTTAGCTCTCCAAATGCTGAACAGCACTGGGTTTCAAGAAAAGAATCACTAGGGGGTTGGGAACTTTATTTGTCACAACTTTCCTTTTCAATGCAGATGTTTTGGGAGAAGAAAATCCAAACTTGAAAAACTTAAACGCTAAACAGCTCCAAGCGGAAAAAAATTTATTCTGCCTCTAACCCAAACAAATAGGAAGCCTATAATTTGCACATGCATGTGATGGACTATTCTAGGGGCAAACTATCTTAATTCATTTTATTATCTGAGTAGCCCTCAAATGTCAGCCTCTGGCTCCACTACTGATGTTTTTCATAGGAACGAAGGGACTTTTATTCCAAAACAAGGTTCTTATTATAGCAAAAATCCATTGTGAAGTCACCAAACAAGATGTGGTAGCATTTTATTAGAAGAAAGCATATGTCTGAGAGCCTGAAAAGGAGAGTTCATCATTAAATGAAAAGGTCTTTTCTTGAACTGCTGCTTCACTCTTAGAAAAAAAGCCTGATCTGAGGGAACTTTGTTTGCTCGAGCATAAAACTTTGCTCAAGCTTTGCAGAGACTTAGATGAAAGCAAACAGCATGAGAAGCAAAGTTTATGATTTTTCATTATGGTTGGATACACTATTAATAAAGATTTCTCCACAGTAAATCTGCAGCAACATCATATCTACCAATACCAGCACTCAAACATTAATGCTATCAACAATAAAACAGTGATCATAATCTTACAACTGCACATAAAGAGCTTATGGGCTTTTATTTGATAACGAGTTACACATATGCTCTGTGACCGTCTCCCAAATTTTTTTTCTGAAGGAATCAGGATAAGAATTTGCATGTCCATGATCATAAACTCTTATGTTGTTCTTTTGTATACCAGAATATGTGGGGCTTGAGAAGTACGTCTAGGCTAGAATATGAATATATTAATTCAATTAAGTATTAGGATGAGCCCTGATAGCAAGGGGCTTAAACAAGAAACATGAATTTTAATAACAACTCTAGGTCATTAAGATTTTTTTTCAAATCATAATACTACTCATTGTTTTAACTCCCAGATGGTGATCTGAGAACAGAACACTTGGGTTCTACTTTCAGCTCCACAGTAACCTAACTGGGAAAGTCCCTTGTGCAAAATTATCAAAGGTGAGATCATATAGCTTAGCTATACATTCATATTTAGAAATAAAATAAGTCGCTTCATTTTCCAAAGAGCTACAGCTTCCATTGATTCAAATAAAGTTATTCAGTCTAAAAAAATGAAAAATATTTTTTCCAAAATCTGACTATTTTGGTTTTTAACCTCAGTACAATTCAATTTAGACATATACAAAATAGTAGTATCATTTACATGAATTACAGAGATTTTGCATAGTTTAATTTATTATAGTTAAAAATTCTGAGGGCTAGTATGCAAACTACAGGTAGATCTAAGCCAAAACCTTAAAAAAATACCAGAGAATCTTTGGGAGAATTTTTGTAACTGAATTCAAGCTTCATGGCCAGATTGCCATCCTGCAATAGGCTAAATAAAAACCAAATTGTGGGGGAGGACTCTCGTGTTTTGGTCTTTCTATTGGCTTTCCATAGATAGTACAATCTACGTTAAAATTATGAAATGCAAAAGTCATTTTAAATCTGGGTGTTCTGTGGAAAAATTCCAACAGTAACAGAGGAAATTATATTGCTGTAAATTTTATTCTGATCTATCTAAAACCCATTTTTAACACCTCCAAACTAAGTTTAAGAAACATCAGCTTTGTATCCAACCTCTGCAGCTCCAGATTTTCTACTTACTCATTTATATTATCATATGTGGGGAAAAATTCTTGGTAACTGATTTCCAAAGAGTAAGTGTAATTTTGGATTGTCTGAATTGATGAATATTTGAAATGCATAGAAATAAATATTTATGTAGCCTAATATTGTGTTTGACTTGCCTCTTTCAGATCTGACATTGAAGAAGACCACCTCTTCATTATATTATGAAGGAGCACAATTTTGTCTCCTCTATCTTTATCTATTACATTGTGGCCAGAAGGACGGTTTTTGTTTCTCACAGTGCCCTCATACATGTAACATGTCCTCCAATACTCTAGTCATTAACACAGTAGGTACTGCTGCTGTATAATAATCATATCATACTAGGGAATGCGTGCAGCTAATGTATATTTCAACCTTCATAATCAAAGTTCTCAAAATGTAAAATTTAAATAGCTAGTGATAATATAGTGATGATAAACCACCATTACTTTATCTTCAAGTCTAAACTTCTACAATCATTTCCCCTGCCAAGCAAATAAGATCACATCTGTCATAAAGTTCATTTTACTTAGAAACTGTTTGGTTCCCCAGCCTTTCAGGTCAAAAAACAAAGGTCAAGTACATGGCTAAAGTACTCTGAGGCCACCTAATCTGACCCATTTCATCCCTGACCTATTCAGTTGCATCAATAAATACATAATTTTCTGGCTTTCTGTTTTAGTCTTCAAAAACAATATATATGTCAATGTGTACCTTTTACCATAAGCGACGAGTAGACCTGTAGCACCTTAGGTAGATAGATGTGTGTGTGTATAAGATAGATAGATAGATAGATAGATAGATAGATAGATAGATAGAGTTCTATCTATCAATCGATCGATCTATCAATCTATCTATCGAATCTATCTTTCAAGGGCAAAATCCGCTTCCCCAGATGAGCTGTGGGTTTTGCCCATGAAAGCTCATGATCTTATATATGTACATATTATTTTTCTCTCCATTCTGCTCATCTTCTGAGGAAGTGGGCTTTACCGACGAAACCTCATGATATTAGTTATATATTTGTTAGTTCCTAAGGTGCTATAGGACTAGTCATTGTTTTTTAGTTACAGACTAACATGACTACCCAGCTGAGACTTTTTTACCATAAGCATAAATCAATAGCTAATGCCCCTTGAGTGGACTTCCAGACATGTCTTCTAGTTCCCTATATATCTCCACTGCATTTATGAAGTTAATTGTAATTTAATCAATCACATTACACATTTATTTGGTTTCTTCCTTTGGTTTCATGAGACTTGTTTTTATTTCTTTTAGTTTTGTTGAAACCAACATTTTGAGTACTTTGCAAGTGACCTGGTATGAATAAGAAAAATGGAACTTTTTTAAGAGTTTCAATAATTATTATGAATAATGTCTACAAACAGTTATGCAATCACAGCAAAGAACATTTCCAAAAGCAATGTGATCAACAGCAAAATTACAAACTTCTCACTTCAAATTTAGAAAAAAGTAAATATGTATCTTTTCAAACTTTCAGAAAAGTGAACATGGTTTACTTCCTAGAAAGGAGGAGCTACTTTCACTCCCATTGTTTGAGGGTAGCTATTGAAGGAGATTAGAGCTTCTCAGTTTAAGACTAGAGTCACATAAAGCTCCCCTCTGTCTGCCAGGTACCTGAGCGTGTTCCTACAGATCTGCCAATATAACATGCAGGCAGACAAGGGGCAACTCACAACAATAAGAGACAGGGTGATCTAGTGAACTAAGCATGAGTTTGGAGGAAGGAACTTCTGCTTTCTGTTACTAAATATGATACTGATTCCCTCTGTGAACGTGATCACTTCAGTTAATCTTTCTTCCTCAATTTTCCCATCTGAAAAGGGGAGATAATATTTACTCTCCATGATACCCTGCTTATTAATTAATGTACAAGTTTAATTATTGTTTGAGATGATGGGAGAAAGACACTATAGAATATAGGAGAAAAAGAGTGAAGGAGAGATCAGACCATTGGAAGAAAGTGGGACAGAGACATAAGAATGGGGGAAAGGAAGAACATGACAAAAAGACAATATCATGTAGGAGAGAGCTATGGGTCAGCAAGGGCAGGGGTGAATGTAAAAATTCTGAATAAAAGGAGATTCTACTTTTTAGGAAAGGAGAATGAGAGAGAAAATGAAAGGAAGACAAGCAAAACCCCAAAATGAGAGAAAAGGAAAGATCTTATATGAGGTGGGTAGAATGACCTAGAAATGGAAGGCTAGGAAAGGAAGTAATAAAAACAAAATAAATAAATAAAAAGTTAAGACACACACCCAATTTTTTAGACTGTGTTTTAATTACAGCTCCCCTGATTTATTGTACTGTATTGTATTGTCCTACATCTCAGCAGTGATGGGATAGTCCATTAGCCAGAAATACTAATCTGCATTCTGTAGTTCAATAATTGGAGACGTATGAAAAAGCTCTAGTGGCTTCTAAATGCCCAATGTGTGCAGAGAATTGCTCAATTTATTTTCAGACATTGACTATGTTATACCCAGACCCCAATACTCACAGCTCTGCTTTAGCTCTTCTGGAATAAGCCAGGTTAGTGGCAGTTTTCGAGAGAGGAGGAATGCAAAGAATCCGCTCAAAGACCCTACCCCAAACCACTTCTAATATACCAGAGTGAAAAATAATCCCACAGGTCTATCCTAAAAATTGTAAGGCTATCTCTGAGTGAGTGAAGAGTGTGACCATTATATTTTCAATGTCTCCATCTTCCATAGGTGCAAAATGTAAAAAAATATATTTATCAAATGTATGGGGGTGTTGTGAGAATTAGTAAATATTGGGTGAAATATTTTGACAGTAACAAGTGTTCTATTACTACCAAATGTCTACTCGGGACATGAAACATATATTAGATGTGATTCCAGCTCACCTTTCTCTAATGTAAAAAGTCCCTAGGTGACAAACTGCTAATGACAAACATGATCAATTTTGCTAATTCTATCATGCCTCTCCACATTCCCTATAATAGCCGATTTGTAAGGAAACCGTAGTTGCGGGAACTGATAATTGGTCTGTCTTGTGTGATATTCTGCCTCTGGCAGGAGGCTAGACCTAGTGTTTCAAATGCATTCCTTCTCTTTAATCAATTAGAGTTGCTCTTAACCAAATGTGCAAAGCTTTATTAAAGGGCAGTGTTGGTCTGCAGACAGAGCCATCCCAAAGCAAGCAAATGGTCTGCACATGCTGTGAAGCATGATTTTCTCTCTCTCATTATCTGATTTTTATCTAACTTTCTAGCTTGCCGGATAGCTACATAGGCTGCACTTGTAAATGTAGAGAACCCCTTTTAAATCTCTTTAAGCTATTTGGCTCAGTGATTTCCTGTGGCTGTCAACTTCATAGGTTTTCTACAAGCTACAAAAAGCAGTATCATTTTATCAGTTTTAAATTTGCTTTCAGACAGTTTCATGGTGTGCCTCCTTGTTCTCATATTATGAGTCCGGATGGAGAGAAGCAGTAGTTCAGTGTTTAACTCACCATCTGTTATTAGTATACATTCATCATGTCTCTTCTCTAAGGACCAGACTCTGAAACACCTGCCTTTGGTTTAGTAGCACCTTACTTTACAAATAGTACCACTGATTTTAAAAGAGCTTATGATGGAGTTAGGTATTGAGTCTAATTGCAAAAGTGTCAGACTCTTGCCTTAAACCAACAATCCAAGTGTCTATAGTTTCTCTTCTGCATGACTCCTAAACAGCTTTTAACCTTGATTCCATTTTCTGAATATTTTTTAAGTACAGCAATGTCCTTTTGGGGTGAGAGAAATGTCAGTCTTTAGGGTATACCCACACCACTGAATGATATACAGCCTGCAATGTTAGTAAAGAGAAATGGAGATGTTGACAGTTCAAGTTATTCTCTTTACACAGGCAGTAAAAGAGAGGTTGTCAGATACAACAGAGAACCCTGTTAGCCTTTGACTGCCACTGAAAATTCAGCAGATATCTTAATTGAACTGTCTACAATTACCACTAGATCATTTTTTCAGAAAAGGTGTCAGATAATTTGGAACACAGAAGTCTGCATGTAAAATTAAAATTAGTTCTCCCGATGTTTCATTATTTTGCATTTATCCAATTTAAGTTCCATCTGCCATTTAATTGCCCAGTTGCCAAACCCAGATACAATTTTTTGGAGCTGCACAAAACTTTATATTTCCTTGACTATCTTAACAACATGTGATACCAATTAATAAACGTTGACAGGGAGCTCACTGCTTTACAAGAGATGGTTGAAGGGATGGACCTCACCCTGCAAATCTTAAACTCGAAGAAGTATCCTACAGTTATTTCTGCTGATAAATATAGCCATTATATTGTACACCTCCCTGAAAATTATTTCATGGTTTCTTTATTTGTTTGCATCTGCAACCCTCACATTTAATAACCAATCTATTGACCGTACTGAGCCTTTTCACAGTTGAAGTAGTCACTCATTTTCACTGATCTATCATATTTATTTAGCTCTGCAATTTTTCCCAAACATAAAGGAATGCATGAAACCTATCCTAAAGCATGTACACATTAGGTAAGGCAAAGAAGGTGACAGAGTTTTGCTGTAAGTTGGGGACGTATATGGAAGTGACAGAGGAAAAGAATGGTCTGAGTAAATTGGTTGATCAAAGGATGACTATGAACTGCCAATATAATGTGGCTGTGAAACTCAAATGCACCCCTAAGATGCATTAGTCAAGGTATTTTTAGTAAAGAGAGGGAAGTGTTGCACCGTTATACAAGGCCCTAGCAAGATCTCATCTGGGATATGGTGTGTAATTCTGGTCTTCCATGTTTAAAGAAAGATTAATTGAAATGGAACAGGTGCTGAGAAGGGCTACACTGATGATTTGAGTAACAGAAATCTTATCGTATGCGAGGAGACTCAAAGAGCTTGTCCTGTTTAGCCTAAAGAAAGGAAGGCTGGGGGGAGATATGATTCCTCTCTATAAAAACATCAGAGGGGTAAATGCCAGCGAGGGAGAGGAGTTATTTAAGTGAAGCACCAATGTGGACAAAAGAAGGAATAGACATAAACAAGAAATTAGACAAAAGTTTCTAACCATCAGAAGACTGAAGCTCTGGAACAGTCCTCCAAGGGGAACAGTGAGGGTATGTCTACACTTGCACCCTAGTTCAAACTAGGGATGAAAAGGTAGGCATTCGAAATAGTCAATGAAGCGGGGTTTTAAATATCCCACGCTTCATTAGCATGATCTCGCCGGCACGTTGCTCTGATCAACAGCTGTTTCGAAAGTGAAAGTGCGCGCCGGGACGTGTTAGTTCAAACCAAACCCTTTGGTTCAAACTAATGTTACTCCTCATTTTTTGTACTCATCCTATTTCGAATGCCTACATTTTCATCCCTAGTTCGAATTAGGGTGCAAGTGTAGACATACCCTGAGGGAAAAAACTCCTAAATGGCTTCAAGATTAAGATTGCTAATTTTATGGAGGGGATGGTATGATGAAACTGCCTAGAATGGCATTTAGCCGATCTGTGACTGCTAGCAGCCAACATCTCCAACAGCTGGTGATGGGACACTAGATGCATTATTGCACAGAATTCTTTTCCAGGTCTCTGCATAGTGGGTCTTGCCTACCTGCTCAGGTTCTAACTGGCTGCCATGTTTGGCGCTGGGAAGAAATCTTCCTCCTCCCTCATCAGATTGGAGGAATCCTTAAGGGTTTGTGTTGGGCAGGGAGTTGCCTTCCTTGGAAGCATGGATATTGGACTGACTTTACTTAATGCAGCTGGCACTTGTGAGCTAAACCAGCTCTACTGAAGGGAGAAGAGCAACATACTATCCCAGTTTCCCATATTTCTGGTGTAAGCTGTTTACAACTGATTCAAGAGATCGATCAGATGTAGATCAATTTTAATAAATTATATATTTTTTCCTCTAGCATAGTGCATCCATCTTGCTGCTTCCTCCTTCCATCCTTTTACAAAAATTCTTATTACACAGGAGAATATTAGTTCTCTTTGGTCATAATCCTCCTAGCTTTGGGAAGAAGGAAAATTAAAGAGACTCTCAGGTTCTTTGGGGTGCCTGCGACTCAAACTCCCATCTCAAATTTCTTTTTGTTGTTATCGTTGAGAAAACATGTCCTTAATTTAACACAGGATTTGTAACTTTCTTGATTGAATGTATTATGATGTGCTTTTCTTTAGAGGGCTGCTCTGCAACACAGAATAAAGCTGCTGAGGCTGTTGGACATCATTTTAGACTCTCTGTCTGATTGGCAGATCACAGAAAAGAAACACATCCCATGAGCCTCTATGCGAGGTCGTTACCAACTGATTGAGTATTCACTTTCATGCCTTAAATCTCTAAAACCCAGGTGTGTTGTAGATTAGCACAACTTACAAGCAGTGTGTGGAGATTTATTATGATAATTGTTGCTTTTATTTTTTATTTCCCTGAACTCAAAGATAATTAATGCCAGTATGTGTCCTAGTGTCTGACTCCCTTAATTGGCCCTATGGTGCCTTGGGTGTTTGAAAATCCACTCACTTAAAAGCTTTTTTTTTTCTTTTGACTTGTTTTCCTGGAGCTGTTCATTAGTGCCTAAAATATTTGATTACATTTAATTGTAATGTCTTCAATTCCATGCACCTGCTGCAATTTACATGTGGGAGGGGGGAGGAAGAGGCTTGCAGGAGCTAAAAGAGAGGGATGGGAATTAAATGTAAAAAAAAAATCCCCAGAAAAGGGTAATTGGGGTTAAATACGGAAACAAAATAAACATATTATGCAGTTTAGGTATTTCTACTACTATCATAATGGCTTCATCTTTCAATCTTTCTAAAACGTTTCCATTTTATCTTCAGAGGCTTTCATCTCCAGTTGGACATCTGCAGTTAGTTTAAAGCTAATCTCTAGTATTAGAAAGTCCACATGTTGTTCTTCCTGATAGTCTGGCAGCAAAGAGTCCCAATCCTACTTGAAGATATTTTACTCTGGTATAAATCTTTCTGGCTCTTGCCAGCTTTCTTCCTGTTTCAGCAAGTGATGTGCATTTCATCATCAGTTTTTTGCTAGGAATCCTGAACTAGCCGCAACATTCTTGGTCAAAGCCTGAGGTTAGTTTTCAAATCTCAACTTACAGCAAACATACAAAGCAGCCTGACAGTACCAATAGGAATCAGTATATTGGCAGAAAGATATTGGCCTGAATATTTCAATTCAGAAAGACCTCCACAAGACCGGGATCAGAGAGGGAGTAAAATTAAAAATCTTTTGCATTTTCAACAGGAGAAATGAATCAGGCATTCTGTCTTTTCTGTTAAACTCTGCTGTTGCTTTTCATTTATCTCTAAGGAGCAGTGTAAACCTCTACAACTGCCTCTAAAACATGTTTTCAGAAGAAAAGTAATTAGAGTAGTTTTAACAGTCCTATAATGTCAGCATTGCCTAATAAATCCCACTTTCAGCACTGCAGTGGAGAAGTAAAGGAGTGCAAAAGTATTATCCATTGAAGAATACACTAATTTACAGAATAAAACTTGTTAATGTGACCCATTAAAGGCCTGCTGTCAGGGAAATCTCAGTATTGTACACAACAACCTCCTCTATATGTTATGACAGAAGCAAAATGTTCCTTTTTATTTATTTTTTTTGTGTTGACATTTTATTCCCCAATTTTGCTACTGATTCACTGCAAGACATTTACATATTTCACAATTCTGTTTCCCCATCTGTAAAACGAAATTAATAAATGCTTACCACAACACTTCTAGAACATGCCATTTTTTTGATGGGCTAGGAAGGTGGGCAATAAATGACAATGGTCTGCCAGGATTAGCCCCGGGTGGGCCGCTGCCACTATATTTACCATTGCCTCCGCAGGTATCAGCGATCATTGCTCCCATTGGCTGTGAATCACCATTCTCAGCCAATGGGAGCAGCGGGAAGCTGCGAAGCCACAATACCACTTCCTGCAGCTCCCATTGGACAGAAACTGAGATCCCTGGACTACGGGGAGCTGCAATCGCTGGTACTTGCAGAGGCACAGGTAAATATAGCACTGGGAGCCTGCCAGGAGTTAAACCTGGGGACCAGATCCAGTTTATTGGCCTGTATTTATCTACCCATTCCCTGGAATGGAAGGTGCACTCCTATTAATTATTATTATACAATTAATATCAAATCATGGCACTTAAGACCAGATGTAGTTCCAAAGCCAAATATCCTCAAAATATCAAAGTCTACTGATTCAACGTTCTTGTTTAGCTGTCTTAAAGAAAGATCCAAAGCAGAAAGTTTGAATTTGGAGCTGAATTTTCCAAAATTTCACAAGGATTGAGATTATTTTCTGAGTATGGATCATCCCTACTTTACCTCCACCCCCATTTTTCTGGTTTTATTTGTGTTGGTGGTGTAGGGTTGTGTGTGTGTTTTGTTTGTTTTTGTAATGTGGAATTTGAAAGGCCCCCATATCTGTTATGACATGATGTCCCACTGTAGTATCGCTGGAGCATGAGCACATCAAGGGGAACTTCAGTGAAGCAAAAGAGTTGGAGTGATGGACCCGCCATGCAGCTGCTACTATTTTAGATAGTCCATGCTTATTTTACCTTTTTGTTAATTGACTAGGAAACCTAAACAGAACCCCAAAACATTTAGGATGGGATTTTGAAAAAAAAAAAAGACAGGAGAAAATTTGCTATGCAGCTCCCACCTATCATAACTTAAAGCAAGGTCAGAGTTTGGTTGTGTCTAGAAAATGGGATGTGCTTGGAATGTGATTGTTAAGCATCAAACAAAGAGGGAGGGGTATGAGAACAGGGACTGTTATACTCACGATTGAACACAGGGGGACAGAAAGTGCCCCAGCCCCAGGGAGCAGATGGATGGACCAGCAGAGCAGATGCTGACCAACGCACAGCCCACCTCTCCCTGGGTCACTCTCAGTCCACTATGGCACGCTGCGCCTCTGCCACTCCAGGCAGGCCCCAGGGAGTGCCATTAGCCACCACTGTAGGGAAAAGCTAACAAGGGGGACAGCCTGGGAAGAAGCTGGCTGGGGGCCTGCATGCCTCTCCCCATCCCCCAAGCTAGCCCCAGGGAAATTAAATTGACTATAGGCCTTTTTTTTTGTTAAAACATAGAGAATTATAAGAGTTTATAGGGATGAAGAAAAATACATGATGGAATTCCCACTTGAAAATAAATACTAAACAAATAAAATGGACAAATTTTAAAAATCCCTTTTTAAAGAAATCTGGAATAAAAAGTAACTTCATAAAAATAACTATATTTTTGAAAAATACAGTCATTTAATTAAAGCTACATTTTCCTTTTATTTAACGTAAACAACCTTAATTGAGTTAAGAACCCAAGGAATGCCAGGTAAATCTGCTAGTTTATTTATAAAAAAGTTAAACACATACACACTAGTCAGTAAAAATCAAATGACACAAGAAATCTATAAATGTGATATTGAAATTTGAGATTTTAAGCAAAAGTGGTACATGTCACATTTCTAACTTGAGCCTCTTTCTAAGAGATAAACCAATGATTCTCTGTTCCTTCTGGGAAAACTTGCCAGATCTTCCTGATGTTTCTCTAAATAATCTTTTTTTTCCACTTAATGAATTTAAGCAAAAAGGAATAAAAGGAAAGAAAAGATAGGCTTCTGAATTGCTAGTCCCTGTGTCTAGGCACTTAGAAAATTTAGATTAAATCTCAAGGAAAACTTCCTAACTGTAAGAAGAGTAGGACAATGGAACAGGCTGCTCAGGAGTGTTTGGAAATGGCTACATTAGGGCTGTGTCTACACTGGGCCACTTATTCCGGAAAATCAGCTGCTTTTCCGGAATAAGTTCCGAGCTGTCTACACTGGTCCCTTGAATTTCCGGAAAAGCACTGATGATCTACTGTAAGAAATCAGCTGCTTTTCCGGAAAAACTATTCTGCTCCCGCTCGGGCAAAGTCCTTTTTCCGGAAAACTGTTCCGAAAAGGGCCAGTGTAGACAGCACAGTAGTCTTTTCAGAAAAGCCCCGATCGCAAAAATGACGATCGGGCTTTTTTCTGAAAGCGTGTCTAGCACGGATGCTTTTCCGGAAAAAGGGCTTTTCCGGAAAAGCATCCTGCCAATGTAGACGCTCTTTTTCCGGAAATACTTATAACGGAAAACTGTTCTGTTTTAAGCATTTCCGGAAAATCATGCCAGTGTGGACGTAGCCTAGAGGTTTACCAAAGGAGTTACCTGTGAACATGGTTTGGATGCAAACCTGGCATTGTGGCAGTACCATGGTGGTAACTTCTATTCCTATGAGTCTACAATTTTCAATGTATTTATTCTCAGGGAGATACAGTAAGATATCTTAATACTTCCATTACATTTTGGTCATCTGAAACACAGAAAGGCTAAGTGATACTACCAGGAAGCCTGTAACAGAATTGGGAATTGAACCTACATTTTCCAACTCGAAAGCTAGCTTCCGAAGGACTGAACAATTCTTTCTCTCCTCCACCCTCAGGACAAAGACAAGAATGTTATCTGCTGTAACTCTTTGAGCCTCCTAACTGCTGTTCTTCCAGATTCCAGCACAAAGGCAGAAGCTAACTCACTTTCTCCTTAGAGAACAGCATCTGTCGGGAGATGTCATGAACATATGAGATAAGGAGATAACTGAGGTCAATGTCATGGAGATAGTTGAAGATCAGGAGTCCTGTCATCAAATGTTGCTGTGTTATTATGGTTTTCTTCCAGCATTCTACAATTGTAGACTGAATTCTTATATTCAAAAGACAGATTTTAAATAGCATCTAGTTTTGCCAAGGAGATGTTTGTCTTTGCCGTGCTGAGTAGATATCTGGAAAATGCACATTTTCGAGGCTAAATAATTAAAAGAAAGAGGTGGTGTCATGGGGCAGTGAACGTCAAGGACATCTTATTCTGTACCCTAGTGATGAATGTTCCAGCATATTCATACAAACAGGTTTCTCTTGAGATGGTTTGAATGGAAATAATGTAATTGCACGAATAGGGTAAGCTGGGTTTGTGTGTAGAGGATAAAGAATAGGAAAGACAGGCATCAATCCTGCTTCTCTTAGTTGGTGACGTGGTGAATAATTGATCATCCTTTCCTTCCTTCTGATATGCTCACTAATTCTCTCAGTGCCAGTCTCCTACAAGTGTCACATTCACTATTAAACCAACAGAGGAACCCAAAACCCCCTTGAGAATTCCTACTGTCAAGGATGCCTTGTAAAGCACCAAATGAAAAATTAAATGTGAAAAGCAAGAAAATGACTGAAATTTACTTCACCTTTACTGTCTGCTGCACACTACACTCAATAGGCACTGTTCCCCATCCAAACCCGACTAAAAGTGCCTGCATTTTGCAACAGAAAGAAGGGAATGGTGATAACTGTGTTGAGAATGAGAAACAAATATTTCATTTCTGTTTTTATTGTACTCACGGTGATTTAGCAGCAGAATTTACAGCTTTCTATAAAGATTTGTGAGTAAATTAGTGTTTATTAATACAAGGAACAAATAGGAATGCCAAGATTTTGCTTGATCTGGACACACACTTCATATATATCCTCAATGAATTTGTATCCCTACCATACTGTTCTAATCCTATAGAATTATGTACAAAAAACCTGCATTCAAAAATAAAACAATGCAAAATGTTAGAGCCTACAAGTCCACTCAGTACACTTGTCCTTGTTGAACTTCATCAGATTTCTTTTGGCCCAATCCTCCAATTTCTCTAGGTCACTCTGGACCCTATCCCTGCCCTCCAGCGTATCTACCTCTCCCCCTATCTTAGTGTCATCCACAAACTTGCTGAGGGTGCAATCCATCCCCTCATCCAGGTCATTAATAAAGATGTTGAACAAAACCGGTCCCAGAACTGAACCTTAGGGCACTCTGCTAGAAACTGACCACCATCCTGACATTGAGCCATTGATCGCTACCCGCTGGGCCTGAGCTTCCAGTCAGCTTTCTCTCCAGCTTACCATCCATTTATCCAATCCACATTCCCTTAACTTGCTGGCAAGAATATTGTGGGAGACCGTATCAAAAGCCTTGCTAAAGTCAAGGTATATCACATCCACTGACTTTCCCATATCCACAGAGCCAGTTACCTCATCATAGAAGCTAATCAGAGTGGTCAGTCATGACTTACCCTTCATGAATCCATGCTGGCTATTCCTGATCACCTTCCCCTCTTCCAAGTGCTTCAAAATGGATTCCTTGAGGATCCCCTCCATGATTTTTCCAGGGACTGAGGTAAGACTGACCGGCCTATAGTTCCCTGGATCGTCCTTTTTCCCTTTCTTAAAGATGGGCACTACATTTTCCTTTTTCCAATCATCCGGGATCTCTCCCGATCTCCACGACTTTTCAAAGATAATGGCCAATGGCTCCTCAATGACATTTGCCAACTCCCTCAGTATCCTCGGATGTATTAAGTCTGGACCCATGGATTTATGTACATTTAGCTTTTTTAAATAGTTCCTAGCCTGTTCTTCCTCCACCTTCGTTCCGTATTGCGTCACTTAGTGCATTAGTCTGGGAGCTGACCTTGTCCGAGAAGACAGAGGCAAAGAAAGCATTAAGTACTTCAGCTTTCCCCTCATCATCTGTCACTAGGTTACTGCCCTCATCCAGTAGGGGCCTCACACCCTCTCTGATCACCTTCTTCCTGCTAACATGCTTGTAGAAACCTTTCTTGTTATCCTTCACATCCCTTGCAAGTTGCAATTCCAATTGCGCTTTCTCCTTCCTGTTAACTCCCCTGCATTCTCGAGCTATACATTTATACCCCTCCCTAGTTATCTGTCCAAGTTTCCACTTTTTGTAAGCTCCCTTTTTGTCCTTAAGTTCACCAAGGATTTCCCCGATAAACCAATCCGGTCTCCTACCATATTTGCTTCTCTTGCTACGCATTGGAATGGTTTCTTTCTGTGCCTTCAATAAGGCTTCTTTAAAATACTGCCAGCTCTCCTGGGCTCCTTTCCCCTTCACGTTAGCATCCCAGGGGATTCTGCCCATCAGGTCTCTGAGGGAGTTGAAGTCTGCTTTTCTGAAGTCCAAGGTATGTATTTTACTACTCTCTTTTCTTCCTTTGGTCAGGATCCTGAAATCTACCATCTCATGATCACTGCTTCCCAGGTTGTCACCCACCTCTACTTCCCCTATTAGTTCCTCCCTGTTTGTGAGCAGCAGGTCAAGCTGCGTACAGCCCCTGGTCGGATCCTGCAGCACTTGTACCAAGAAGTTATCCCCAACATTCTCCGAAAACTTCCTGGATTGTCCATGTACTGCCATATTGGTCTCCCAGCAGATGTCAGGGTGATTAAAGTCCCCCATGAGAACCAGGGCCTGTGATCTAGAAACTTCTCTCAGTTGTCCAAAGAAAGCCTCATCTACCTCATCCACCTGATTCGGCGGCCTGTAGCAAACACCAACCACAACATCACTGCCGTTGCTTACACCTCTAAACTTGACCCATAGACTCTCAACAGGCTTTTCTCCCTCTATATACTGGAGTTCTGAGCAATCATAGTGCTCTCTTACATACAGTGCAACTCCACCTCCTTTTCTCCCCTGCCTGTTCTTCATGAACAGTTTATACCCTTCCATGACAGTGCTCCAGTCATGTGAGTCAGCCCACCAAGTCTCTGTTATCCCAATCAAATCATTGTTCTTGGACTGGGCCAGGACCTCCAATTCTTCCTGTTTGTTACCCAGGCTTCTTGCATTGGTATACAAACACCTTAGATAACCAGTTGATAGCCCTACCCTCTCCATTTGAATCAGGGGTCCTCCTTTGTTGCTCGTTCCTCTTTGCATTTCTTCCCGGTATCCGACTTCCCCACTCCCCTCAGGGTTTTGGTAACCGTCCCCCAATGAACCTAGTTTAAAGCCCTCCTCACTAGGTTTGCAAGCCTGTCCACGAAGATGCTCCTTCCTCTCTTTGTTGGGTGGAGCCCATCTCTTCCTAACAATCCTTGTGCCCGGAACAGAGTCCCATGGTCGAAGAAACCAAAGTCCTCTCTCTGACACCACCTGCGCAACCACACATTTACTTCCTCAATTCGACGATCCCTACTCAGTCCTTTCCCTTCAACAGGGAGGATGGACGAGAACACCACTTGCGCACCGAATTCTTTGATCCTTCTTCCCAACTCTACATAATTCACAGTAAAGCACTCAAGGTTATTCTTGACCCACATGGAGAAGCAGGAGGAGGTAGCGATCTGAAGGTTTGATCAGTTTTGTAAGACTCTCAGTCACATCCTGAATTCGAGCTCCCGGTAAGCAGCACACCTCTCGAGATTCAAGGTCTGGACGGCAGATTGATGGCTCAGTCCCTCTTCTTTTGGGGGTGGTGGTCGTGGAACCACCATCCCTAAGACTATGCATCCCATGCCTTCCAGTAGAAGTGGTTCCCTTCCGATTTCTTCCTTGTGAGGTCCCTTCCAAAGCATTCACCATTGCAGAGCCTGTGGAGAGAGCCTGAAAGCAATTACCTCTGTAGGAATGGGGGATTCCTGTGCTGGCGTTTTTTTCCTTCTAGAAGTTACATGCTTCCAGTTCTCTTCCATGTCCTGTACTGCCCTCTGTGGCTCTTCCACCTGCCTTGCTTGCAGGATTAAACACTGCCTTCTATCGAGGAAGTCTTCATCCTCTCTGATTGAGCGTAGGGTCAACACTTGGGCCTCCAGTCCTCTAATTTTTTCCTCCAAAATGGTGACCAGCTTGCACTTAGTGCAGATGAAATCCCTTCTTTCTTCCAGTAAGAAGACAAACATGGCACATGCTGTGCAGGTAACAACAGCAGACCTATCACTATCCATACCTGCTGTCCTAAAAAAGGGTTTAAAGGAAAGGCAAGAGTACCTCGCCCCCTTCCCTCTCCCCTTCCAAACTCTCTCTCTAAACTCCCTGTTTGCAATCACCTCTTCACAAGCTCCCTGGTCGCTGACTCACTCCTTTATAAAGCCCTGGACTGCCTGATAGTCCCTCCTCCTACCAAGGCTCAGCCAATCAGCAGAGGCTTCTAGATTTCAAACTTTAATTAGAAGCCAACAGTTTCCAGCTTCCGGTCACAGCACACACTCTGTGGGGGGCAGGAGAGGAAGGGAAAGGAAAAAACCCGCACCACACTCACAAACACAAACTCAGCAGACAGCAAGAAAGCCCCAAACACAACAAACACTACAGACAGCCACTTCCCTCAAGAGTCCTATAGTCACTTCTCCCTTACCTGGAGAACTCCCTCTCTAAACTCCCTATTTGCAATCACCTGTTCGCAAGCTCCCTGGTCACTGACTCAGTCCTTTATAAAGCCCTAGCTTTATAAAGAGATAAAGCTGTCTGCCTTTTCTTTATAATATCTCCTGAAAGTGAGAACATGTGTTTGCATGGCACTGTTGAAGTTGGCATCATAAGATTATTTATGTGCAAATATGCTAAAGATTCATGTGTCCATGCTTCAACCGTCATGGCAGAGGATATGCATCCATACTGATGATGGGTTTTGCTCAATAATGATCCATAGCAGTGTGGACCAAATCATGTCCATTTTCATCATCTGAGATAGATGCCACCAGCAGAAGGTTTGCGGGTTGCCTTTTTGGGGGGTGAGAGGTGCTGTAGTGTCTACATCAGAGTGTGGATCTTTTAAGATTTCTGAAAGTATGTGCCACACCTCATCCCTCTCAGATATTGGAAAACACCTCTGATTCTTAAACTTTCAGTTGAGTGCTGTAGCTATCTTTAGAAATCTCATATCGGTACCTTCCTTGTGTTTTGTCAAATCTGCAGTGAAATAGCATTATTGCCTGTAATTATAAACACATTTGTCTATCTTAGTGATTGGTTGAATGAGAAGTAAGCCTGAGTGGACATGTAGTCTCTAAGGGTATGTCTAGACTACATGGCTCCGTCGGTGGAGCCATGTAGATGAGTTTACTAGACATAGGAAACTGAAGCGGTGATTTAAATAATCGCCGCTTCATTTACATCAAAATGGCCGCCGCGCTGTGCTGATCAGCTGTTTCACGGCACAGCGGGGCAGTCTGGACGCGCCGTGGTCGACAAGGGAAGCCTTTGTCGACTGCTCCGGTATGCCTCGTGGAGCCATGTAGTCTAGACATACCCTAAAGTTTTTTTTTCAGTGCAGGTATGTTACAAATAATAGCTACATTTCTAAGTTGCATTTTCACAATAAAAAGATGGCACTGCAGCAGGAGGTGAATAATAATGCTATTTTTGTTTATCATTTTTACAGTCCAAATATTTGTAATAATAATAACATCTGAGCATAGTACACTGTGTAGTCTGTATTGTAATTGAAATCAATATATTTTTAAATGTAGAAAAAATAAAACATTTAAAACATTTCAATTAGTATTCTATTGTTTAATAGTGTGATTAAAATGGTGATTAATCTTGGTTAATTTTTTTAGTTGATCACATGACTTAACTGTGATTAATTGACAGCCCTACTCTCTATAAATATATGGGGTGGGAGGTAAGTACCAGGGAAGAAGAAGAGCTATTTGAACTAAAGGGCAATGCTAGCACAAGAAAAAATTAGTATAAATTTAAATTAATAAATTTAGTTAGAAACTTCTAATTTCCAGCCTGTCAGCAGACTGAGGTTCTGGAACAGACTCCCAATATGAGGAGTGTGGACAGGCCACCTAACTAATTTTACAGGGGATCTTGGTAAATTTTTGAATACGATAATATGGTGGCCCTGCCTGTGACATCAGGGGACTAGACTTGGTGGCCCAGGAGGTCCTTTCCAGTCCTTTGTCCCTATACACCTATTACTTTTATTTGTATTATGGTCACACCTAGACGTCACAATGAAAATTGGGAGCCCATTGCTCTGGGCACTGTACACACACACACACACACACACACACACACACACACATTCTAAATCAAAAGCAAACACAAAAGATTGGGGAAACAGAATACTATCCCCATTTTGCATTGGACAACTGAGGCACAGTGGATGTAAGTTACCCAAGTCCTCACAGAAAGTCTGTGGCAGAGCCAAAATTGAATTAAAATGTCCTGAATACCATTCCTAAAAAGTCAAATAATCATTTATTTCTGAGGAATACTAAGGTAGAATTGTCCAAAGGACAAGAGAAGCCCTTTCATCCACAATTCACAATTTAATTACTCTGAACACTGGAGGCTAGATGCTGGGAATTGTATTAAATGACCCTTCTCCTCTGATTAGAATATATCACTTTCAGGAAGGAACAGTACAATATTCCATCAGGGAGTCAGGGGTTACAAAAAAAGGTGAAAGAACCTGAACTTATGGAAGAACATCAGATGAGAAATGAGATGGACAAATAAGACAACTCTCCCCAGAGAAGATATTTTTAAAAACTCTTCACAACGTTTTTTTCTTGTCAAAAGGAAAATTCATGCGTAGAAAAAGACTTTTTTCTTGTTAAAAGTATGAGTGTGTAGGGCAAAATGCCAGAAACTGCTGACCCGCATTGGAATAAAGCCCCCAAGTTCCTCTGTTTCACTTGTTGTGTGACTTATTTCACACAGACTGTACCTTTCATGGAAAAGGTTAGGCTCCCCATTAAGAAAGCAGTAACTGCTATAGCAGCTCTTTGTAGAAGCAGACAAATCTTCTAGGAGTTGTATTTTTTATATGTATTTCTGCAACAGCAGTCTGAAGGTTTAACTGTGTGTAGTGTTTCAGTTTAGTAGTTCGCCTAGGATCGTAACCCACAAGAAATGTTCTTAAGCAGCCCTACGCTGCCTTGCAGCTCTTGGTTACTGAAGGGCACACTATTTTAAAGTAAATACCACTTAACACATTACTAAACAGATAATCATTGAAGACCCATTGCAATGATTGCCAGCTTATGTTTTCCATTGACTTCTGGGTTCATTGGCCTTTTTCAGGCTGAGTGTTTCATTGAATGCAACTTCTCTGTGTGATGCACAACAATTACAGCAATGCATTATTGAATGTAGTTATGAACTCCATGGAGCACATAACACAGCCAACAGGTTAAACTGGCATTTTGTTAACCCTCACAAGCTTCACCCGCACAAGTTTAATGAATGTTAAGCTGCTATAACTTTTATGTATATGCATATTTGTCAGAGTTTCTACTTGATGGTGTAAATCAGACTTGTGTGGTTTTTCTGATCAGTCCCCCATAGTAGTCACTGAATATGAATATGTGAGGTTCTATAGTTTCCTGGGTTACTGTGGGGATAGATCCCTAAAGAAAGCCTGCTGTGGGGCTGGCAATGATTTCGGTTGACAAGTGTCCACATGGTATGCAAAATAAAAGAGGTTGAAAGTGGAATTGGCCATATCTTCTGAACTCAGCAGCAGGGAAAGGGCCAGGGACTAGCCTCCCCCAGTCAGCCCTTCAGTACCACCTGGGGCCCCAGCAGCAATTTAAAGAGCCTGGGGTTCTGGCCACTGCCTTTGCCCCTGTAGAGACAGCCAGGAACCCCTGACCCTTTTTAATACCCAGGCAGCTCCCCATCAGTCAGCCTGAATATGATCAATACAGGCCCTTCTAGTGAGGACATGCCTTGCCAATACAAGGAGCCAGTTGTGCGCACATACATGCAAATGCTGAGCACCCACAACTAACGCTGAAAACGATGGGAGCTGCTGGAGCTCAACACTTCTGAAAGTCAGATTTTTCACGGTTCCAAATGTGACAAAAGCTTGCTTACCAGTGACTGGGAGATTTACCCGGCCTTGCTCAGGTCCTTAACTCAATTAATTTTTGTTTTTTAGAAAATAAAATGAAAATGTCCATGCTTCATTGAAATCATTGTTCTAGAGTGTGGCTAGGGATGAGGAGGTCAGTATGCAGGCTGCCCCAGGGATTGTGGACTGCCCCAGCCCTCTCTCAGCATAGCAGCTTGGGGCCAGATTAGAAGTGCCTCTCCATGGCCACTGCAGTTCCAGTGTGCACAGCCGGGGGGAGGGGTGAATGTCCCCTGGCTGAGGAAGGTCCAGGTTAGCTGGGTTGGAGCCACAGAAGGACCACCTGTCCCCCGGCAGTGGCAGGTCTGGGACAGCCAAGTCTGGATGGGAGGCACCCCGTCCTCTAGCACCAGCCTGGAGCAGATGCCACTGGGGGTGGGTGGGTGGGAGGTGCCCCCTCCCTTGACTTCAGCACAGAGCTGTCATGGCTGTGGGGCAGCACATCTCCACATTGGCCCAGAACAAAGCTGATGTGGCAGCTTCATGCTGGGGCTGGCAGGCAGAGGTGGCACTTTGCACACTCACCCTGAGCCCCTCCCCCGAGCCTGCCCTGAGCCCTTTTCCCAATATTCACTCAGTTATGTCAATTTTGAGCACTGCACTTAGTTTGGTTTTATGAGAAGCAATCCCATTCCAGGCACATTCTGTTTTCCTGGCACAACCAAACCCTTACGTTGCTTTAAATTACGGTAAGAGAAAGCTGTATACCAAATTTGGTAGTCCTAGCTCTTACCGTTTAAGAGGAAAAACTTAAAAAAACAATAGACTAGTAGCACTTTAAAGACTAACAAAACATGTAGATGGGCACAGCCCACTTCTTCAGATGACAGGAGCATTAGAAGTCCAGATCCAAGAATAAATAAGGGAAGGAGGGAGGGGGAGAGAAGGAAAAAAAGAGAAAGAAAAGGAGAAAAAAAAGGAGGGGAGGAAGAAAAAAGAGAGACAGTGAGTAGATAAGTTTCAGAGGGGTAGCCGAGTTAGTCTGTAACAGGAAAAACTTAAAAAACAACAAATAGTCTAGTAGCACTGTGATGGGGTCCCAGCGCCCCGCACTGCAAGCGGGGAGAGCCCCGTGCTGTGGGGCGAGTGGGCTCCGCTGCCGCGGCTCTGCCGCGCATGCTCCCAATGGGTCGGGGATATAATAAGCCCCGAGCCAGCACAACAAGGGGGAGCTGCTGGAAGGGGCAGATCACAGACGCTGGTTCCAGCTCTGTCCCACCCAGCTTCAGCGTGGGAGGGTTGGTCCTCCCCTGGCTGACCTGCCGCTGGGCGAGACTTGGCCAGTCTTGAAACTGCCGCAGCCACAGCAGGCGGGGTTGCCATACCCAACTGGGCTGCTGCCTGAGGGGCCTCCGCAGCTGTGGGAGCCTCCATCGCCTCGACGCTCAGGGTTGTCTGCCTGGGTCCCTCTGCTGCTGAAGGCACCTGGGCAGCTGACAGCCATAATGCTCCAACACCGAGGGCCGCCTCGGCCACTACATCTATTGTTGATTGTGGTGCTGCAGCCGCCAGGCCGAATCAGAGGACCCATGTGCCAGTGCAGGAGCCGCCGACCCTATCACCTCTCCAGCGGGCAGAACCACGCCCTCAATGCCCGCCCGCCAACGCCTGACCCTGTGAGGTAACGCGAAGGCCTGCCAGGAACGTCGAGGGGCAAGCTTTGGAACGTGGGTAGGAAATGGCCCAGGGCAGGGAGACTACACCTGTGAGGATGGTGTGTTGTGGCTTCTGTCCCCACCAACCGGGTAGTGGAGTATTTCCTTGCCCTTAGGGCCCTGGGCTGTGACCCGGTGGAGTGGGAGGGCCCGGGTCCTGCTACCCTCTTTGGCTCCCTCGCCTTTGTGAGGGTCCACCACCCAAGCATCTTTGAGGAGGGCAGCGAGCGACAGTGAACCCCAGCCATGAGGCCATATTGTACAGTACCAAGAAGGGTGAACTGTGGACCCTGGCTGTGAGGCCATATCCTCCTGTACGCAAAGGGGTAGACTGTGAGCCCCGGCCATGCGGCCTGGTTTTCCTCATTGAGAGGGCTGCGTTTGCCCAAAGAGAAAGGACGGACTGCGGGTCCCCACCTCAAAGCTGTACCCCCTCGGAGAAAGGGCGAGACTAAACTCAGGCGGGGCCCTCCGGGAGATTGTGGGGGCGTGTGACGGGGCACCGGTTCCTGCGGTCCAGGAACCCACGGCACCCCGCACTCCTGAGCCCGTGAAGGGCAAAGGAGACACCGGCAGGGCTGCCACGGCGCAAGCCACGGCGGTGGACGGCACCGGGAGGCGGGAGCACGGCCGCCTGCGAGCGGCACCCCAGCGTACATGCCCTGGCTGTACGGGGATAGCCGGGGACATAGACGGCACCAGGGAGGGCCCCCCCCGGGTGACGTCATTGGTCGGCTCCCGGGCATGGAAGGCGGGCCCTTCAAAGGACTCCCGGGAAGGCAAGAGAGGGGGGAGAGGCGCTCGGGTAGAGGGGACCAGCCCGGCATGGTGGGAGCAGCCCCAGCGGCAGAGGAGGCGACGCAGCTCATCGCGGGAGAGACGAGCCCGGCGAGGAGGAGGAAGAGACCCAGGACGGGGGCGGAAGGCAGCGGCGGCGTCTCAACCGTATCCCGAGGGTTGGTGAGTTACGGGGGAATCCCCACCAACCAGGCAGCAGCAGTGCATCGCTGCCTTTAGGGTCCTGGGTCGGGACCCGGAGTGAGGGCGGGCCCGAGTCCCCCTCCTCCCTCGCGACCATCTCATAGTGCCTGGAGAGACTGAGACTCAGTGAGCTGTTAAACGGGCCACGGACTTTGTGCCGAACTGGGAGTAGACTGGGGGAGAGCATGGGTGGAGGGAAGGTGCACGGGCAGGCAGCCCCGATGATGACAGGGCTGTAAGCCTGAGGGGTGGCCTAGCCCGTGACAGGGCGATTGAAGGGCCCCCTTCCCGGGGAACCCCCTGACAATCACCTTAAAGACTAAATAGTTACAAGATGCTGATAAGAACCATTAGCACCTCCATTGTTTGGCTGGTAGGTTAAGTCATAGGATGTGGAAAGTAGTGTACGAGGCAGCTGATGTCTTTGTTCATAACCATTTGCATAAGAATTATACTTGTAAATGAAATTAAGTTTCAGTCCTTCTTTGTGTATTTGGCTTGTGGAATTTGCCTGAAACAAAACAGTGACTTGGAGATCCATTAATGAGTTTCCAGGTAGATTAAAGTGTTCTCCAACAGGTTTTTGTGTATTGCCATTTTGGACATCTGATTTGTGTCCATTAATTTTTTCCCATAGAGACTGTCCATTTTGGCCAATATATATGGCAGTGGGGCATTGTTGGATCTGTTTTTTCACTTCTCTGGGTGGGTATTTCAGTTTTATGAATGCTCTATATAGATCCTGTAGATGTTTCGGTTGTATTTTAGTACCTTAAGAGAAGTTCTTGAATAAACAAACACACAAAGTGACAGACAAACACTCTCAAATATGTAATAGATAACTAGATTATGGAAAAATTGTCTATGGCTCACTAATAGGACACTAATCATGTGCTGGTAATTCCCAGTCTTTAAAAATATGTTCTTAAAAGTAGAAAGCTGTAGTCAAAGGGATTGCCCTCTTTTTTCTCCCCATCTTTTTCAGCACTTGCATCTTTTCCTTTTTATTATTTAAAAGTGGTTCTATTTTATTCTACTCTATTTAGAGACAGCAATCTAGTCCTCCCATCTTTCTTTCTTTTAAATTGGTTAATTTCCATAGATATCAATAATGCATCATTCTGAATCAGTATTTCTCAATGTGGACTAAGCAAACTTCTGGACCATGTGATGGAATTAGACCAGGTAGTGGATGGGTCAGTATGCAAAGGCAAAGATCAGTGGGTGCAAAAGAAGCTTCTGGACCTTGATCATTAAAAGCCCACGCTGAACCTTAATAAAACTGGCTAAAGAAGTTGCTGATAAATAGAAGACTGCAGGCTCAGACAGCATCTCCTCGTTTGAGAATACACTGGAAGACTTGAGAAGTTTCTAGAAAATGCCAGAATGAGTGAGAAAGCTCCAGAACTCCAGAGAAACCAGTATTGCATTGCACCAGGTGACTGTGGAGCGGCATTGAGGGTATGTTTGGGTTGTACCCACAGAACCCCACAGCAAAACAGAGCTAGGGCCTGGAGCCCAACCCAAGAGAGGTAGAGGGCCCCACTTCCTTTTTTCCCTCCCGGCCCTGGCCAGTTCCCAAATGCAACCCTTCCCCCAGCCCGAGCCCAGCTCTCCCGCAGTGGGTGCTGTGAGCACTGTGAGCTGGAGCTGGGAGCGGGGTGAGCCCACCAAAGTCCCAGCCCTCAATGCTCCGGGATGGGGAGAAGCCTGACAGCAGTGGGGCTCAGGAGCAGAGGCATACACATGCGTTCCCCCCCCTTCCCTCACCAGTGCGTGGGGCAGGCTGTGTGCCGTGAGCAGAGCCTAGCAGGGTGCGACAGAACCCCAATCACATGCCCAATGCTGCCCACTCACAGATGGGCTGGGCGATGGAGCGGCTTGTGGGGAGCCTGAGGTTTACAGAAACCCCCTTGGGGCAAATGTACCCCAGGCAGGGGCCCGTCCCAACCCCCCTCAGTCCCAGGGCAGGAACACCTCCCCCCGTAGTCCTCTGTCCCCCAGCGAGGACTCCCTCTCCTGGCAGGAACCTTTCTGCATCCTTCAGACAGGGACTCCCATTGGCCTCCCACATTCTCAGGGCCAGGAGCCCAAGAGCACCCTTGACGCCACTGGGGACCTCGTGCAGGGAATTCCCCCCATGAGTCCCCGGGCAAGGACCCCTATGCAGTCTTATATACCCTCCCCCAAAGTGGAACCCAAGGCAGCACTTTATCCCCCCCTCCCCACTATAGACCCATCAGTCCCAGTGCCGGGAGCCTTTCAGCTTCCCCTCCTCCTGGGAGGGAGTTCTCTCTGTACGCAAAACCTGTATTGTATTTTCTGTGAATAAATAAATACATTGATACCATGCCTATATCGTTTTTGGCATTCATTGCAATGTTACCCTGCTATGCAAGCACTGCCTAGCATACAACTCTGAACACAACTCTTGCAAATGAAGTTGCAGCTCCACACCAGGCCAACCTGAGTGCATGTCTACCATCACAACGGGATGGGCAATGCTAGTAATTACAATAAAGGGGGAACCTCACACAAAGAAATGAAGAGACCTTAGAAGGAAATATGTGAACAAAGGTAGAAATAACAAAAGAGATAAAGTCAACACACACACACCAGTTGGGCAATGTGTGAGATGCACTTATCATCACAAACATAGGTTTTAGTAGAAAAAGATTGGGAACCACTGTCATAGCAGTTATTCTCCATATCCATGCATATCGACTGGAGGGGAGCTGAGAAAAAGCATTTCCTTGGTGTTACTGTTTAACAGTATCCACTTCTTACCGATCACTATCTTTAAACATTCTTTTGTGAAATGAAGGAGGATGGCAAATACTATAGGAAGCAGGGAAAGTGGTAGCACTGGTAGAGTTAATAGGGACTAAAATTAGGGAGGGCACGTTGTAATATTGGTGAGGACTGTATGAATGTGTACATCTTACTCAGATCAATCAGATCTAGTTTCAAACTGGTATTAGAATCAGAAATAGAAAGAACACAGTACACTAGCATGAGTAAAACCAGAAACAGCTTTCAGTGATCAGCATGTGGTGGTCTGGATTGAGCAAGTTGGATAAGAATATAAAATCTGAATGTCATACAAAAGAGTACAGAGTGTTGACACTAACACAGGCACATTGGCAGCTGACAGACATCAGCATAAGCTATCAACATCCCCAAAAGTAGGATAGGAAAAAGAGGAGCGATCTGCAATATCTTCTTTTTTCCCTCTTGCTATTAATCACAAGATAATAATGACATGGGGTCCAACAGTGGGTTAGCAGCTATCATCACAACTGGCTAGGAATGACACTAAAGAGATGAATCACAAAAAGTAACACATAACTAAGCCTAAATCCAGCCCACCAATTGGCTGAAATACTCTCATGAGATTGTGACATCTCACTCAAATCCCTTTTTGACATATTATTTCCCAGATACCCAGAAACAGAGCACTGGTTAATTTATATCGTAAACTCCAGCTGGTCAAATATGGTCAATATTCATTGTATCATACAGTTGAATTGTTTGATTCACCCACCCCTAGCACAAGGTTGGGTGGAGATAGTTCTCCTAATGCTCTTTGGATCTTACTAAAGATTTGGGGACATGCTTGGGAGGTGAATTTCAATTGTCACTGAAACCACTTGCACATTCCTCATGCGCTGCATAATAATTTAAAATTGAAATGGAGATTTTAGCCGGGTTAAGAACTACATAGCTGCTGTATTGCTGGACCGCTATAAGCTCTCTTTGATGTGGCATAAGGAATATTGTTATTATAAATTACCTCCAACACTATTTTTACAATTTATAAGTTATTAAAGCAATTAATAATGCTCCTAGTGGCTGTCTACTACAATAAACTGCCATTTGGCCACATATGAAATGATACAGAACGATGCATTTGTTGCACAGTAAAAGAAATGTTTCAAAATGTTGCTTCTTCATACTGAAAAAGGGAACATAAGGAACTAAACAAGTCAGAGCTTGTACTTTTTCCTTACACAATTAGCTGGTGAATTATACAGCAGATAGTCTAAACTAAATAAACAAAAGAAAACTCTCTTGAACTTGGAAATGTTTGCGAGAATAAGAGGCAGGCTTGGAGCATTTTTTATGTACTGGTAAGGATCCATATGAAAAGGAATCTGCCAATAATATAAATGTGTAGCAGAAATGAAGGTCCTTGTTCTTTTGATGCTGATGTTATCACAAATAACAGAAGATGAGGAAATAAATTAAACAAGGTTAAAATATATATGTGAATTTTTCTTTCTAGTCTCCTCAAAGAATCAGAATTGGAAGAAAGGCGGACAAAGACTGAAAAAAATCTGTGGTTATTTGTTTACATTTTTAAATGTGTTTTGTCTGCTTTCACACTAGTGCTCTGTGTACATTCATTACTGGCATGAATACTTGTGGAAAAACAGCAAAGTTTAAGCATGAATGCTTGACGACACACCAAAAACAATTTCATATTGTATAATTAAGCAATTGTAGTGTAAGTTACAAGATGCATGTTGCAAATTTTGCAGTCTAACGTGATTCCATATTCACACTGCTTGTGGTAAGCTGCATAAAATCCAGATGAGGGAACTGAAGCAACACGTTTTTACCAATGAGAGCAGCAAAAGAGCACACATTTTAATACACACAACTTTAGTGACTCACCTCCATGCTAAACAACATTCTCGGAAGTAATTTGTAAATAATATACATAAAAACGTCATTAAAATATTTCCATTAGTTCACGAATAATTTAAAAAGTGGCAAAATGGATCAGCTAAACTTTTTGTTGCCAGTTACTCATTAAGTGTTTATTCATCTGACATTTAAATCATAAATGTGTGTTATAGAGCAACTATTATATCCCTGCTCTGATTAATACAAACTACTGAAATCAAGAGAAATCTTTGCACACTAAGGTAATAGTCAGTGTAAAGGTTGCAGAACTGAGCTCTAAATAAAAGATTCAAGTAATGCATATAGCCCACATGAAGCAGATGATCTAGCACAATAGCAAACCAATAACTCTCAAGCAGCTGCCTTACAAGACAAAAAAGAATAAATTAATTAAAAGCAGACATGACAAAGTGGGAGATACATAACAGATGGAAGACCCAAACGTCAGACAATGACTAAACTACATAATGGCACTGTACCCCACTGCAAGGGGTTGGGCAGAATTCTTTTAAGACTAAGTTTCTTCACCAAAAACAAACAAACAAACACAAAAAGAAAACACACACCTAATTGTGAGTATTCTCTTTCTTTCCTTGTTCTAATTGGATCTAGGGACCTACAGTAGAAATACTATTTTTCAGTCATGACTCTCAGACAAGGACACAAGCAGAAACAGGACTTCTCGGGTACTTTGATCTTATATTATGAAGAGCTTTACATGTCAATATGGAGACCACACATTGTGCTAAAAAGAAAATATACACACACCCATTGGCAGAGAATGTCAAAATGTTGTTGTTCAGCTCAGAAATGCAATTTTGTTTGGGACAAAAATAGAAATGGGCAAACTGATAATAGATGCATGATAATTTTCATGGTGACTCTTCGAATTTGTCCTGGCTCTTATTACAAAGATAATAGCAATGATTAAATGACACCAATCATGGAGTCAATTAATGCCTCAATGACAATCTTAGCATGTTTATCAGCTAGCAATCTAAGCTGAATGCTTAGAAATGTACAGTGACCGCTATTTCAAGTGATATGCACAGTTTGTGATTCAGTGCTGTTAAAGCCAAGACAGGAATAAAATTCCTGTACAATTAACACTAACAAAAAGATGTGTCTTTCCTGACCATTGTGAAGAAATCTAAACTAATAATTGATCCTATACATTTTCTGCAAGCAATTTTGTGAATAATACTGTATAAAATTACTCACTTTTAGGCAGCATTTTCTATATTAAAGTTAATGCTACCGTTTTAGGAACAGAACAAGAAGACATTCTTTGGTAAGCAGGTTTTGTGGAAGAAGTCAGCCTGACTATTAAACTAGAACCTTGGGATCCAGTTAGAACTTTGCACCATCTTGGGTTTTACTGTGCACTCAAGGCCAGATTCTCAGTTGGTATAAATCAGTGTAGCTGCATTGACTTCATTGGAGCTACAACATATAACACCAGGAGAGAATCTAGACCTCAGAATCCAGCTGAGGGCTTGGCAGTGTGGATGCCCTGTCTGTGTACAGTTCATTAATTCTGTATGAAAATATCTGCTCTCTATGTGTATCCATATCAACTACTAGCCTCCGTTCTGTTTTCTGAGCATGGTGTTTATTGAAAGACTGTTCTGTGCCTTCAACATAGCACTGTAACCTTCAGACCGAGATTCCAGGACCGCCCTTTGGACAAAGAGCCCAGGTAAACCAATTTTTCAGGTCTAGACTGGCCAAACAACAGGGCTGCGTCTAGACTGGCAAGATTTTGCACAAAAGCACCCGCTTTTGCGCAAAAACTTGCCAGCTGTCTACACTGGCCGCTTGAATTTGCGCAAGAGCACTGACTTTGTAATGTATAAAATCAGTGCTTCTTGCGCAAACACTTTCACGCTCCCGCTCGGGAAAAAGCCCTAGACAGGGAAGAACTGTTTTGCGCAAAAAAGCCCCGATGGCGAAAATGGCGATTGGGGCTTTCTTATAAAATACGCATCTAGACTGGCCACAGATGCTTTTGCAAAAAGCACTTTTTGCGCAAAAGCATCCGTTAATCTAGGCAGCTTTTGTGGAAATACTTTTAAAGGAAAAATTTTTCCGTTAAAAGCATTTCCGCAAAATCATGCCAGTCTAGATGCAGCCCAGATGTTTGACTTTGAGGTTGAAAAAAGGATCAACTGAAAAAGGGAAATGGACATCTGAAAAAGAAAGGTTCTCTCATTGGCCGTCTGGAGAGAGAGAAAAGAGACAAGAAAGCAAGGCTTTATAGTAGGAAAATGGGAGAGGAAAGATCTGGACTCCATAGAGGACTCTCATCAAATACCAAATAATGCTTGAGTGGTGAGGAAACTAAGGCACAGGGAACTGTATAAAGTTATCTATTATCTAGATCTGTATACCTCATGTGATGTCTAAAGGAAAGAGTGACTGTCTGACACATCCTTTGATAATTCTCTATATGAACAACTATTTTGTGTCCCCAAAGAGGTAAACTATAAACCAAAGTTCCCACAGGGGAGGGAAAACTGGGAAAGAGTCCTTATGTTACTGAGCTGTCTTGTGGAGGATTAGCATTGGTGCTGGGGCCTGAAGGAGCTAAATTGTAGGTTTCCACTTCCAGGTGAGAGGTACCAGTCTATACTCAGGAAGTGTGCCAGAGCTCAGAGCCAGAGATGGTATCTGAAGCCTACCCACAGACAAAGAGGAGCTTAACCACACAGCTGCTCAGCGTATGGGATCAAACATAACAGTCTGGTAAGTGTTCTTTAGGGGAAACTTGAAGAAGGCTGTGACATCATGTTTGAGTGTTAAAAGTGTTCTGAATAGCCTTTCCATAACAAGTCACGAATTATCATTAGACTCTGAACTAAGGATGTTGGAAGTAATTACCAAACACAAATTACACAAATTAATAATTAATACAAAATCACACAAAATGTTATAGAGTAATATTTTCAGAATCATAAAAGTGACTTAGCAGCCTATTCCTATTAACTTTCATTGGAAGACAATGGGCTCTTAAAGCCACATAAGCATTTTAAAAAATTCCATCTGTGACAGGTTGGCTTTCAGAGGTTACTTAGTGGACTGATCATACCACTGAGCCCAACTACCTGCCATTTGAGGCTCCTCACCATTTTGTTCTGCTGAGCAAGAATCTCTGGGTTTCCCCAGCAAAGGCACAAAGTTGGGGTAACAGCCCCCGCCAACAGAGTAACACCCTTCTCTGGAAGGGTTCAGCTGAAAGAACTTGACAGCACTTAGGAGCACAGTCCTCAAAAGGGACCAAAACCCTAAATAAATTTGTTTTGTTCTCTATAAATTTTATACAGAATAATTACATGTGTTTGCTCTATTTATCAATGAAAAGGAGATATTCACTGCCATTGCTCCCCACCAGCCCCAGGTAACAATTTTTAAGTATTTATTTGTGAAATATAGGATTTAAGTGAATGCTAGTTGTGGCGGTGCGTCGGGGTTCCCCTGCCTCCTGCACCCCCATAATGGCACGAACAGACTCCACCAGCCAGTAGAATAGAGTGAGTTTATTGCTTCTCCAGCATACAGCACAGCATAGATGCAATCCGGTTACTGGGCCAGGCCTAGGATGCCTCAGCCCCCCTTGAGATGGGGGAGACTGGGCCCTTAAATCCCAGGCCCCTTGCTTAGGCTGCCTCCTCCTTGATTCCAGCCAGAAACTAAAACACTCTCTTCCAGCCCTGCCCCCCAGCCCGGTGTTGGTCTCCGCCCTCCGTCCTTTGTCTCCCTCCCTGGGAGGCTGAGCCTGGGTGTCTGGGTTAATACACATTTGGGAGAGTCAGTGAGAATCTCCCATCACAGCGCAGAGGGACCCCGGGTCACAGAGCAGACAGCACCCCCACTACTTCACACTAGTGAAAACAGAAAGATCAAAGCAATCTAAAATAAAACATGCCAGCTAAGAGATCGTTACAGATCATATTTCTCATCAGAATCCTTATTTCAGGTGAGTTCTTCAAGTCAAACAGCTTCTAGTGTCTTTAGAGTTGATTATTTTCATGTCCTTCATGTATATCCTCTTAGGGTAAGGGAGGCAGTTTTAGGTTATATCTACACTGCTGGGGTTTTTCAGAAAAAAGGTACGCAAATTGTGAACTGCAATTTGCGTACCTTTTTCCGATTCTTTTTTTGGAAGAGGCTTTTCTGACATTTGGCCCGTTTACACGGGGCCAAATGTCAGAAAAACCTCCTCTTTCGGAAGAGCCCTTATTCCTCATAAAAAGCTTCTGAAAGAGTGCGTCTGCTTTTCTGAAAAAAAAAATTCGGAAGAGCAGAAACGTTCCTTGGATTCCATAGTGTAGACATACCCTTAAAAAGGGTAATTCCAGGGATAATTTTGCTAATAGGTCTTTCTTGAGTATCCTTCAGAAAGTCTGCTAGCAATGGTGTTAGAAAGGAAAGATCTAGTTTGGTCAGATACCAAACTTCTCAGTGTGCACTCTAGTTTTCATAACTGTAACAGCAAAATGGATTTGATGTTCATTCTGCATCAGCGTCTTGAAAAAGACATCAAGCAGACAATATATGCAATGTATGGATTACAAAAGAAAAGTAACCATGAACACCAGACATGTTCAGATGGCAAGATAACCAGGAGAAACACAGACATGTTTCATAATATGTCTCACTGCATTGGCTTGGCTGTTTTGGGGGTAACGCTGTGTTTAAAATTACCTTGTGTTTTTTATGGATTCAAAACAATAGAGGTTTGGAAGAGACTTTGAGAAGATGGCTTGGCAAAGACCCTGCCCTGAGGCAGAACTACAAATGAATTCTCATAGAAAAATGATAAATGACAAAAATACCATATCACACTCACTTGAGTGAGCACTATCAGATCTCCCAGTCTTTGTCTTCAAAGGAATCCTGTATAACACATTCAAAAAAATAAGCCCAGTTTCTTAAATTCATAATTATGGACTCTTAAGACACTGGAGTTATGGCCTATTACAACAAACCTATAACCCACTACCCCTCTTTGTCTTACTGCTGCAGAAGTAAAAATATCCACCTGGAACGGTCTCTTAGAACATACGTTAATTTGTTATGCTAAACAATCTGTTCTATCTTGTATTTATTTTTGATACACTGAGTTCCTGAAGAAGAGCTCTGTGTAACTCAAAAGCTTTCTTACACTAAGGGCATGTCTACACTAGGAAATAATTTAAAAATAACTTATTTCTAAATAATAACCCTCAAAATAATAATTTCAAAATACCATGCCCACACTTGAAATTAGTCCAAGGCAGGCTCTGTTAATGTGGATGCGCTACCTCCTCTTAGAGCCCCAGGAAGCATTTGAGAGTCATTAGTTTGAATGACTCTGGGGAGTCATTATTTCAAAATAGCAGCACTGAGCCCACACCCCTAGCAGGAGCCTTCACATGCCTGCATTTCAACCCCCTGTTTCAGCCCTGAGCCTCCTCCCACAATCAGAACCCCATGGCTTCACCCACACCACATGCATTTTGTTATGTGCACCAATATAAAGGTGATGTGTTGCACATCATCTCCATGTTGGTGCACATAACAAAATTCATTCAACACAGGGGTGGAGAAGTTAGAGGGAACACTGCTCTAGGCCCAATAGGGGCAGTCAGAGAGAGAGAACCCAGTATAACCAGTATTATCTTTCCCTGACTAAAAGGGCTAGAATGGTTGTGAACACAAGAACTGGTGCTGACACACAGGGACACGGTCTACACAACATAGTGAAAACCTCAAAAACAGACTATCAATATTTGTTCAAATTAAAAAGAGAATTAGCTTATACTCTTTTTTTCTTGATTTTTATATAATTGTGGTGGTGCAGGCCTTCCCAACCACTAGGTTCCCATCCACTCGTCAATTACAAGGGAGCCCCCACTGGACACACCATAAAAACTAAGAAAAAAACCATCAAAATTCTCCGGTAATCAGGAATCAGGGCAGTGGAGAGAAGGAGCAGCCATGTTCTCAGCTCCGAGGGACAGGAAAGTCCACTCAGAGGGGCTGCTTAGTGGATTCCACAGCCTCACAACAAGGTGCTGTTTCCAGAACTGAATAGGCTGGAAAGAGTGTGAGATCAGAGCACACATTACTTGTGGGGGAAGAACTGACATCAGCATTCAAGAACCAGATCCCTTGGTCGCCTCACACACACCAGTATGATCTGACATCCAGTGCAACACCGAGTCCAGTGACACATTTCTAGTCCACCATGCAGAAGCAGCTTCTTCATGTGCATGAGATTCACAGCATACTTCATTAAATCATGAAACCCTGCCTCGTGCAATGCTCTGACTGTCCTCAAAAAGTAGCACCAAGTTGCATTCCCTTTATGCACCACAACTAAAATCTATCTGAGGTTTGTTGTGATTCAAACCCTTCAGGGGCATACAAGATTGTGGAATGGGGTACAGCTTGGCAAGAATCTCTTGGTGAACTTTGGGTTCTGCATGAAAACAAAATGATTAGAACTACTTCTCCAAAGAAAGAAAAACAATATTTGCAGAAACAAGACAGCAAAAAATTATCAGAGAGTATTTGTGAAAAGAGAATTCCCAACTTGAACGTTTTTGTGCTGTGTTTGTACAGGTCCTGGCACAATGGGAATCTGGTCACCATTAGGGGGCTTAGACGCTGGGGGTACATCTAGACTACATGGCTCCATCGACGGAGCCATGTAAACTAGTTTACCCGGCATAGTCAATGAAGCGGGGATTTAAATAATCCCCGCTTCATTAAAATAAAAATGGCGCGCTGTGCGACAATCAGCTGATCCGCACAGCGCGGCAGTTCAGACGTGGTGCGATCGACAAGGGAAGCCTTTGTCGACTGCTCCGCAAACCTCATTTCCTGGAGTGGTCGACAAAGGCTTCCCTTGTCGCATCGCGCGTTCTAGAACTGCCGCTGTGCCGGATCAGCTGATCGTCGGCACAGCGTGGCGGCCATTTTTATTTTAATGAAGCGGGGATTATTTAAATCCCCGCTTCATTGACTATGCCAGGTAAACTAGTTTACATAAGTCCGTCAATGGAGCCATGTAGTCTAGATGTACCCTAAAGTTTTTACCTCCCTGTTCTGGCACCCACGGGACCTGACCAGTCCTGAACCAGGGAATTTGCTGGACCGGGGACATCAATGTTGGCCCACTGCTGCCTCCGACTGCAGGGATCTGCTCTGGTGCCAGTAGAGGGCCTAGCATTGACTGAGTGGGGCCTGGGTAGGCACTCAGAGGAAGGGGCTGGGTAGCCACAGCCAGAGGCCGGGAGCTCAGCTCTGTGGGAGCGGGGGGCACCACAGCTACCCTGCCTCTTCCCCAAGTGTCTTCCCCATCCTTGTTCTTCCCCTTTCCTTCCTGATCTTGAACTATTTGTGGCACTCCCAAAGCTTTGGGAGGGCAAGGGAGGAGTTGCTGAGCATGGGACCTTCGGCTTTTCCTTGGGGGTCCTCCAACCCGGGAGATGTGGCTAGATTAGGGAAGTCCAGATTATACAGGTCCAACCTGTGCTATGATACAAATAATGGTAACAGAAACAAGAATGGTTCTTATCAATGTGCTTTGGTAAACACCACAGTCCAGAAAGTTATAAGCTCATCGCAGATTTCACAAGTATGCCCGGACACTACATTCATCTATTAACTTTAACAGTTATTCACTCTGCTCTACCAGTCTGTAAGAAAGTACGACACTGTGGGCCAAATTATTAACTGGAATAATAAGCATAGCTCCATCATTTTCAGTAGAGCAAGTCTGTTCTGGTGACCTCAATGTAGCAATTCTGATTACTGATAGAAACACTGAGGATCTGGCCCTGTATCCTCAGTACGATTGCAATTATGCCTTGTTATAATCAAGGCAGAAGAGAAAGATTCTTAGTATTGAATGCCAACACATGCTTATTTGGCTGTGTTTGTATATGTCACTTATATTGTGACTACCACAACCAATTGTCTGCATCACTTTATTATTGTAAGCATCTCAGTGCTCAATCTGATTGGATTACTCACTGAAGTTATTACAGGGAGAGACGTATCACTGCCTTATGCAGTGTTTTATGAGGATTTGAATCCTGTCCACCTGGAAGAATGGATAGTCTGTGCTGTGCTACTTACATTGTGTGAGGTGTTGTCATTAGAAAGGTAACACAGGCATTTTGGCTGAATCATATTAAATACGAGGAAATGTTTTGCAAATGTAAGATTCTGTTTACTTATGTGTAGTCACTGGAGCTCCTGCTGAAAAAACAAGCAGTTGAGTTGGTTTGTTAGATCATAAAAAATGAAATGGCTATAGTTAAGCTTGTGATCTATTATTCTCTTTACACAAAATAGTGAAGCCTGGAATGTTCACTGAGATGTAGATTATAAACAATAGCAAACATAATGTCAGGGTGATTTTTCAAATAAGAATATATCATTAGATTTTCCCATAAATGTTCATAGTGTATTCATTTGTTCTGGGATGAACAATAATGTAAAATGAAGAATAATATTGTGTTTAAATTATGTGTCATCTTATCAACAAAACAACCTTCCCCCCACATTTTAAAAATAAAATTACTAGTCTGTAATTCCTTTGTAATATTTTTCCAATATGTTAATATATGAATAAATATATGTAAATAGATATACACTATTTATAATATGCAAATAATTTACAAAGGAAATATGATGCTGATTATATTGATATTAAATGTGCAATTTGATTAACTTATTCACTTTACAATCTCTCTAGTAGCCAGGTGCTTCAATTACAGTAATTAAAACACAAAACAAAATTAAAACAGCTAATCGAAGGCTAAACAAAATAAATTAGTCCTGAATCATGCTCTAAAGGTTGCTAGACTGTACTTCTGACATATTGTCAAGGGAACTGAATTCCAAAAGCAGGAATCCTCAACCAAAAAGGCCCAATTACCAGACACATTGTTCTCAAATTTATATGATGAGAGCAAACCTCCAGCAAAGGATCTCAACTGACATGATGGTAAATGAAGTAAGAGGCAATATGTCCATATCTCAAGCCATTTCCAAGCTATAGCTATTGTTACAGAAACTCCAAAATGAATAAGCAAAGGCAAACCACTCTAGAGACACTTATCTTTTATGTTGACCTGTATCAGTGATGTGCTGGGCAAATGTGTATCTGTAGCTTTCATCTGGGCTTAAGGAGTCACTCAAAACAAAATTTTACAATAGTCAAACCTGTTAATAGCAAAGGCATGGCTGACTATTGTGAAGTCTACACATGAGAGATAGGGCCACTGTTTTTTGACCAACAATAGTAGATGGTTAGAGGCACTACAGGTTATCATTACTATCTGGGGAATTAGGAATGAACAATGTTGATTAAGGTCAGGTACCCTCCTGTAAGAGATTCTGAAGATACATCCTCTGGACAGTTATCTGAATGTTTTTCCCTACCAACAAGCATTATTTCCTTCTTACTTCAGTTTAATTGCAGCCATCCTCTCTCTACCTCTAAGACCTCTGAAGTAAAGAGTTTGTAAAATGTGAGTTTAATGAAA
Organism: Rafetus swinhoei; assembly: GCA_019425775.1. Classification (NCBI taxonomy): domain Eukaryota; kingdom Metazoa; phylum Chordata; order Testudines; family Trionychidae; genus Rafetus; species Rafetus swinhoei. Next base: position 32,472,962 of record CM033428.1, on the reverse strand, counting down.
TTGAGATTTAGAGCCAAATACCTTCAGCATAATGACTGCAATGCTCTCCAAACATGACAAAGTGTTCCCAAAGAGCTTCAACAATCTTGAGCAAAGATTTCCTGAAGGATCTTCCCTGGGTTTGCAGCAGTATTGGTTAAAATTCCACCTTGTAGTAATGTATTTCCCCTGCCTCATTCAGAGCCACCCCCTTTCGACCTAACATAGTGTTTTCTGAGGGTTTATAACATACCTCTGGAAAAAAAGTGGTTTTTTTAAAGAAAGTTGCCTGTGGAATGCTCCAGGTTGCATTAAATATTAGATATGTTTGTGCATACCTATACTTTCATGTTTCACTGAGAACTGGACAAAACTGTTTGGATGAATAACTTGTTTGCTTTAAAAAAAACTGTTGGTGAATTTCATACAAATTAGCCAAATAGTTTAAGCAAATAGTTTGTTTCTTCAGGATTTAGATGATGGTGGCAACAAAGGCCTTCTTTATACCCTTCAGTTTAGTGGCCAGAGCACTCACCCTGGATATGGCATACCTCCGTTCACCTCCCTCCCCATTTGATGCGGAGAAGCATTTTGAACATGGGTCTCCCACGTGACAGGAGAATGCTACCGTGACCAGACGGGAAGGTTTCTCAACCTCTTCCATTGAATCTGTTCTTCTCTATCTAAATAATTAAATCGTTATTAGAGCAAGAACTTGAGTTTCCCGTATCCTTGGTGAGTGAACCACCAGATTACAGAGTCTCTCATTCTCTTTTCCCAGCCATTCATGTTGGCAATTCACAGCCATTAATCATTCAACCTGAAATAGTTTTGTTTTAATGTTTTCACAGCTTTTGGATTTCATTCAGTCTTCCCCACCCCCCACAATGTATTGGCGCTGCCAATGAACTGAAAAAATCAGTTATTAGTCCAACTCTAGTTTTACCTCAATTTCATAATATAGAAATAGAACACCATGCTATGTCAATGTACTTTTTTATCTTTTGGGGCAACTATACAATACAGTATTTTCACTGAAATTTTCTTACCTTGAGTTAGTTTGTCCATTGGCACGGGCTTCCTCTTTGAAACATATTGCTTAAATGGGAAACCAAATGAACAGAGCCTCCTCAAAATGCCACACTTGCCACTGAACCACTCTCTCAAGATCCCACAAGAGTCAAAATTTGCTTTATAAATTCAGTGTGGGCAAGCTGACCTGATTCATCAGTCACCAGTAGTGATACCATCTCATTTCCATAAACATAAACACATATGGAAGAAATATACCTTTAAATTTTAGCTTTATGGCTTAGTATTTTCAAGACTCATAAGAGAAGGAGTTGGTCCTAAATGTTTTAAAATTCAAATACCAAGTAATTATCTTTCCATTTTACAGTCATCCTGAAATGAACCAGGATCTGTGAATGATGCTCAGAAGTACTAAAACTCATGATAGTATATTTTCATACTTGAGCATGCTCTTGGCATAATGGTAGCAATTTTTACTTCATAACTCAGCTGTGCTCCAACATATCATGTAAAAGGAATAATGGAACCCAGTCCTCACATTAAGTATTTCAATTTATTTATCTGTTAAGATTTTAAAGCATTTTCATGCTTTGGGAACATTTCCAAGCTGCTCTTTTGCCTCAAACTGATTGTGGCAAAGATAAACCAACAAAGAAAACTTGGATTTTCATAAACACTCTACATGGCAACGGTCTGATATAAAACATTGTCCAGTGAAAGAAAAGCATATTATTAATGTCCGATCAATTTTTAGTGTCTTAGAAAATATAGCACATGCCTAAGAAGTGCTACATATTGACTGATAGCTCTAAAACCACATGCTCTGTTTTTCTGCTTTCCATTTGGGACAACATGGAATTTCAATGGGCATACAGACCTTTAAAACATGTGATTGAACAAATGCATAGATATGTTCACCCTATCATTGGTTCCACAGGGACTCTGGAGCTGGACAACCCTAACATTTCTGTTTATTTTTGTGCCTGCAGAAAGAAAGAGTATCAACATTCAGGAAATTGCAACCTGCTATCTTTTCTGGTTTATAAAGTAGCTGTTACCATGGGATTACATTTGAATGGAACAGAGCTCCCTTTGAATAAAATTATTCAGTTATAGCCATGAGTGTTTAACCCATAATTGACAACCTATTCAGTTGTCAATAATTGACAACCTATTCAGTTCCTATTGATTTCAATGGGTACAGAAGTGTGCCTCAAAGAACCAATCCAGTGACTATGGTAGCCAACAGAAATCCCTCCACTGACCTCATTATGTACCCTAAGTGTGGTTAAATGCAGTACCACTTGTCATATGTGGATCACATAATAGAGCTATGTATGGAAATGGGGATTCTTTTGGTCATAAAACAATACATTCACAATACACTGAACAATTGATGTGAATGGTTTTGTCCAATTATTTGCTACAGGGAGATCCAGGAAAGACACTGAATTTAACCTACACACGACATAGTTTTAATTCCCAGCGCTTTGGCTGGCTGCCAACCTATATTTTAATAAAATATCTCCAGAGTTACAAATAGAAACAACCTAATGCAAAATGCTTTACCCTGCAGCTTCGTGTGAATGTTGTATGGTAACTGATGAAGTTTGATTCCATGAAAATGAACAAACACGGTGGCCACCGTGGCAGCTCAGAGCATCAGGAGTGGCCTGGGCTGGAACCTTAAGGAGCTTCAGATCCACTTGTGTCAGCTCTCACCGAGCAGCCAGGGTACAAGAGACTTCACTGAACAGCATAATGTGACTCAGAAGGTGGCAAACCCAGAGTTCCTCATCTTGATTCAGGAGTGCTCTGATGTGCAGGCTAAGCTCTGCACTTGATACAAGTTTGGTAGAAAGAGCTGCATGCCACTGAATAATCTTAATGTGGACCAAGTGACCTCAAATGGAGTATTGTGACCAGTACTGGACACCACATTTCAAGAAAGATGTGGAGAAATTGGAAAAGGTCCAGAGAAGAGCAACAAAAGTGATTAAAGGTCTAGAGAACATGAGCTAGGAGGGAAGGCTGAAGGAATTACGCTTGTTTAGTTTGGAAAAGAGAAGACTGAGAAAGGACATGATAACAGTTTTCAGGTATCTGAAAGGGTATCACAGGGAGTGGGGGAGAGGATTGTTTTCATTGGCTTCTGATGATGGGACAGGAAGCAACAGGCTTAAACTGCAGCAAGGGAGGTTTAAGTTGGACATTAGGTAACACTTCCTAAATGTTAGGGTGGTTAAACACTGGAATAAATTCCCTAGGGAGATTGTAGAATCTCCATCCCAGGAGATATTCAAGAGCAAGTTAGACAGACGTCTATCAGGGATGATCTAGATAGTACATGGTCCTGCCGTGAGGGCTGGGACTGGATTTGATTTCTTGAGGTCCCTTCCAGTTCTAGTATCTATGATTCTATGAACATAAGAACATAAGAACATAAGAATGGCCGTACTGGGTCAGACCAAAGGTCCATCCAGCCCAGTATCCCATCTGCCAATGGTGGCCGATGCCAGGTGCCCCAGAGGGAGTGAACCTAATAGGTAATGATCGAGTGATCTCTCTCCTGCCATCCATCTCCACCCTCTGACAAACAGAGGCTAAGGATATCATTCCTTGCCCATCCTGGCTAATAGCCATTAATGGACTTAACCTCCATCAATGTATTTAGTTCTCTTTTAAACCCTGTTATAGTCCTAGCCTTCACAACCTCCTCAGGCAAGGAGTTCCACAGGTTGACTATGCACTGTGTGAAGAAGAACTTCCTTTTATTTGTTTTAAACCTGCTGCCCATTAATTTCATTTGGTGGCCCCTAGGTACTTGTATTCTGGGAACAAGTAAATAACTTTACCTTATTTACTTTCTCCACACCACTCATGATTTTATATACCTCTATCATATCCCCCTTTAGTCTCCTCTTTTCCAAGCTGAAAAGTCCTAGTCTCTTTAATCTCTTCTCAGATGGGACCCATTCCAAACCCCTAATCATTGTAGTTTCCCTTCTCTGAACCTTTTCTAATGCCAGTATATCTCTTTTGAGATGAAGTATATGAAGTGGCCAAGTCCCTGAAAACATTGTTCATAGCAAAGCATGAAGACGAAGAGAATCGGCCCTACATGCACACGGGCCCTCGCCTGAATGGGTTGAATGGAGCAGCTGTTTTTCTGTAATTGTAACTTATTAATCACCTATAAAAGCATGCTTGCCAATTTAATATACACAACCCAGCTAAGGTAAGATGTATACTGTTTCTTTAGGCTTGCACTGTGAAATAAACATTAATCCTAGCCAGCTTGTTAATAGTTGGTCAAATTAATAGAAGGAAAAATAAATATAGAATGAGATAAACAAAATCTTATAGGAATACAAAAACACCGAATCTCATTTGTTTAGTACTAGCAGACTATACATTAGTACTTAGACATTTCAACAAAATAGAAATGTACAACAGTATTTGCTAGTCTAAGTTAGGACAATGAGTTGTGATGCTTGGTACTAAAACAGATATGTATGATAATAATATTTTCTTGGAAAAGCAGCCGCTGAAGAACGCAATTAGTCATTCATGCTTCAGGATAGCTCACTGTAAGTTACCCCCAGCCATCATATTGCAAAGGAAAGTGTGTGCTGCAAGTCACTCCCAAAGCCTTCTAAGCACATAGAAAACATGCATCTTTTTAACAGAAGCACTGAGAATCACAGCTAAAAGCTCTGAAAACCAATACCCATTCTGAAAAATCAGATATCATGCTCTGACATGACATCCTGGGAGGTATGCTGCCTGACAGGAGCCTGTATCCAAGACATTATGGGGGGACTGTCGAGGATCATCAGGCCCTCTGTCAAACTATCCCATGCTAGTCATCCATGTGGATACTAATGATACTGCAAGCTGTCACCCTGAGCAGATCAGAAGGGAGTACAGGGTTCTAGGAGCATGGTCAAAAGTAAGGGCCCAGACACAGACAGATGCATCCTGGAGGTAAATGCCTGGCTGTGAAGATGGTATTGCCAGGAGCGCTTTGACTCCCTTGACCATGGGATGCTCTAGGAAGGACTGCTAGGTAGAGATGGTGCCCACCTGTCCAAAAAGAAGAGAGCATTTGTATACAGACTGACTAACCTAGTGAGGAGAGCTTTAAACTAGGTTTGATGGGGGCAGGTGACTAAAGCCCACAGGTAAGCAAAAAACACGGAGACCTGGGAGATGGGTCAGAAATGGGGGGGAACATGAGCTGAAACAGCAGGGATAAAAGAAAGACAAGGCAGAACTGGAGGGAAAAATCAAATCAGTATCTTAGTTGTCTGTATACTTGTTGTCTGCAAGAAGTATGGGGAAAAAGCAGGAAGAAATTGAAATGCCAGCGAATAAACACAACTATAACATAGTTGACATCACAGAGACTTGGTGGAATAATATATATGACTGGAATATTGGCATATTCAGGAAAAAACAAGTCAGAAAAAAGGGAGGAGCTGTTGCCTTATATATTAAACAGCAAAATAAAGACAAATATAAAGAGGGAGAACAGCAAAATAAAGACAATGGATTTCAAGAAGGCAGACTAGCTCAGGGACCTGCAAAGCAAGACTAAGAGGAAAAACAATTGAAGATGGCAAATTTTTAAAGGGACATTATTAAGGGCCCAAGAGCAAATTATTCCACTGCATATAAAAGATAGGAAGTCTGGCAAGAGACCACCTATCAGGAGATCTTGAATGATCTAACAATGAAAGAGGAGTCCTACAAAAAGTGGAAATTAAGTCAAATTACAAAGGATGAATATAAACAAATAACACAAGTATGTAGGGAAGGAAAAGGTATAAAATAAACTCAATCTATCTAGAGGCATAAATGGTAACAAGCTAACATTCTACAAATATATTAGAAGCAAGAGGAAGACTAAGGACAGAACAGTCCCATTACTCAATGAAGAGGAAGATACAATAACAGAAAATGTGGAAATGCCAGAGATGTTTAACAATTTCTTTATTTTGGTTTTCACCAAGGATACTGGTGATTGTATGCCTAGCATAATGAATGCTAGAGAAAAGAAGGTAAGTTCAGAAGTTAAAATAAGAGCAAGTTAAAAACAACTTAAAAAAAATCACAGGGCCTGATTAAATGCAGCCTAAAATACTCAAGGAGTTGACTGAGGAGGGATCTAAGCCATTATCTAGCATCTTTGAAAAGTCAGGAATGAAGAGAAACATTCCAGAAGACTGGAAAAGGGCAAATATAGTGCCCATGTATAAAATGAGAAACTACAGACCAGTCAGCTTAATTTCTGTCCTAGGAAATATAATGGAGCAAAAAATTAATAAGAAATCCATTTGCTAACATCAGAAAGATAATAAGATGATAAGTATCTGTCAGCATGGATTTGTAAAGAACAAATAGCTGATCGCTTTCTTTGATAAAATAACAAATCTTGTGGATAAGAGGGAAATGGTAGGCATGTTACACCTAGACATTTGATATGGTCCCACATGACCTTCTTATCAATAAACTAGGGAAATACAACCTAGATAGGGCTACTATTAAGTGGGTGCATAACTGGTTGGATATCTGTTCCCAGAGAGTAGTTATCAATGGTTCACAGTCATAAGAACATAAGAATGGCCGTACTGGGTCAGACCAAAGGTCCATCTAGCCCAGTAGCCTGTCTGCCGACAGTGGCCAGCACCAGGTGCCCCAGAGGGGGTGGACCGAAGACAATGATCAAGCGATTTGTCTCCTGCCATCCTTCTCCAGCCTTTGACAAACAGAGGCCAGGGACACCATTTCTATCCCCTGGCTAATAGCCTTTATGGACCTAACCTCCATGAAATTATCTAGCTTCTCTTTAAACTCTGTTATAGTCCTAGCCTTCACAGCCTCCTCTGGCAAGGAGTTCCACAGGTTGACTACGCTGTGTGAAGAAGAACTTTCTTTTATTAGTTTTAAACCTGCTACCCATTAACTTCATTTGGTGTCCTCTAGTTCTTCTATTATGGGAACTAATAAATAACTTTTCCTTATTCACCCTCTCCACACCACTCATGATTTTATATACCTCTATCATATCCCCCCTCAGTCTCCTCTTTTCTAAACTGAAAAGCCCCAGTCGCTTTAACCTCTCTTCATATGGGACCCGTTCCAAACCCCTAATCATTTTAGTTGCCCTTTTCTGAACCCTTTCTAAGGCCAAAATATCTTTTTTGAGGTGAGGCGACCACATCTGTACATAGTATTCAAGATGTGGGCGTACCATCGTTTTATACAGGGGCAGTAAGATATTCTGTGTTTTATTTTCTATCCTTTTCTTAATAATTCCTAACATCCTATTTGCCTTTTTGACCACCGCTGTACACTGTGTGGAAGTTTTCAGAGAACTATCCACGATAACTCCAAGATCTCTTTCCTGATTTGTCGTAGCCAAATTAGCCCCCATCTTACTGTACGTATAGTTGGGGTTATTTTTTCCAAAGTGCATTACTTTACACTTATTCACATTAAATTTCATTTGCCATTTTGTTGCCCAATCACTCAGTTTGGTGAGATCTTTTTGAAGTTCTTCACAGTCTACTTCTGTCTTGACTACCTTAAACAGTTTAGTATCATCCGCAAACTTTACCACCTCATTGCTTACCCCCTTCTCCAGATCATTTATGAATAAGTTGAACAGGATTGGTCCCAGGACTGACCCTCGGGGGACACCACTAGTTACCCTTCTCCATTCTCAAAATTTACCATTTATTCCTACCCTTTGTTTCCTGTCTTTTACCCAGTTCTCAATCCATGAAAGGGCCTTCCGTCTTATCCCATGACAATGTAATTTACACAAGAGCCTTTGGTGAGGGACCTTGTCAAAGGCTTTCTGAAAAATCTAAGTATACTATATCTATTGGATCCCCCTTGTCTGCATGTTTGTTAACCCCTTCAAAAAACTCTAATAGATTAGTAAGACAGGATTTCCCTTTACAGAAACCATGCTGACTTTTGTCCAACAAATTATGTTCTTCTACGTGCCTCACAATTTTATTCTTTACTATTGTTTTGACTAATTTGCTTGGTACTGAAGTTAGACTTACCGGTCTGTAATTGCCCGGATCGCCTCTAGAGCCCTTTTTAAATATTGGTGTCATGTTAGCTACCTTCCAGTCATTAGATACGGAAGCCGATTTAAAGGATAGGTTACAAACCACAGATAATAGTTCGGCAATTTCCCATTTGAGTTCTTTTAGAACCCTTGGCTGAATGCCATCTGGTCCCAGTGACTGGTTAACATTAAGTTTTTCTATTTGTTCCAAAACCTCCTCTAATGACACTTCAATCCGGGACAGTTCCTCAGATTCATCACCCACAATGGACGGTGCAGATTTAGGAATCTCCCTAACATCCTCAGCCGTGAAGACTGAAGCAAAGAAATCATTTAGTTTCTCCACAATGGCTTTATCGTCCTTGATTGCTCCTTTTATATCTCGATCATCTAGGGGACCCACTGGTTTTTTAGCAGGCTTCCTGCTTCTAATGTACTTAAAAAACATTTTGTTATTTCTTTTTGAGTTTTTGGCTAGCTGTTCCTCAAAATCTTTTTTTTGCTTTTCTTATTACATTTTTACACTTGATTTGACAGTGTTTATGTTCCTTTCTATTTATCTCACTAGGATTGGACTTCCACTTCTTGAAGGATGCCTTTTTGTCCCTCACTGCTTCTTTTACATGGTGGTTAAGCCACGGTGACTCTTTTTTAGGTTTCTTACTATGTTTGTTAATTTGGGGTATACATTTAAGTTGGGCCTCTATTATGGTGTCTTTAAAAAGTTTCCATGCAGCTTGCAGGGATTTGGCTCTAGTCACTGTGCTTTTAATTTCTGTTTAACTATCGTCCTCATTTTTGTGTAATTCCCCTTTTTGAAATTAAATGCAAGAGTGATGGACTGCTGAGGTGTTCTTCCCACCACAGGAATGTTAAATGTTATTATATTATGGTCACTATTCCCAAGCGGTCCTGTAATGGTTATCTCCTGGACCTGATCCTGCGCTCCACTCAGGACTAAATCGAGAATTGCCTCTCCCCTTGTGGGTTCCTGTACCAGCTGCTCCAAGAAGCAGTCATTTAAGCCATTGAGACATTTTATCTCCGCTTCTCTTCCTGAGGTGACATGTATCCAGTCAATATGGGGATAATTAAAATTCCCCATTATTATAGAGTTCTTTATTTTGGTAGCCTCTCTAATCTCCCTCAGCATTTCAGTGTCAGTATTGCTGTCCTGGTCAGGTGGTCGATAATATATTCCTACTGCTAAATTCTTATTATTGGAGCATGGAATTACTATCCATAGCGATTCTATTGAACATGTTGATTCATTTAATATTTTTATTTCATTTGATTCTACATTACTTTCACATACAGTGCCACTCCGCCACCCACATGGCCTGCTCTATCCTTCCGATATATTTTATATCCCGGTATGATTGTGTCCCACAGATTTTCCTCATTCCACCAGGTTTCAGTGATGCCTATTATGTCAATCTCCTCCTTTCATACGAGGTACTCTAGTTCACCCATCTTATTAGTCAGACTCCTAGCATTTGTGTAGAAGCACTTTAAAAATTTGCCACTGTTTATTTGTCTGCCCTTCCCTGATGCATTGGATTCCTTTATATGCGGTTGTTTGTCCGCTCTGGCCCATGGTTTGTCCTCTCCCCTCCTCCCTGACTACAGCTTAGAGAATCTCTATCAATGGATTCTCCTCTAAGAGAAATCTCCATCCGATTTATGTGCTTCTCCGCACCAATCGGCTTTCCCCCATCTCTTAGTTTAAAAACTGCTCTACGGCCTTTTTAATGTTTAGTGCCAGCAGTCTGGTTCCACCCTGGTTTAGGTGGAGCCCATCCTTCCTGCATAGGCTCCCCCTCTCCCAAAAGTGTGCCCAGTTCCTAATAAATCTAAACCCCTCTTCCCTACACCATCGTCTCATCCACGCATTGAGAGTCTGAAGCTCTGCCTGTCTACCTGGCCCTGCGCGTGGAACTGGAAGCATTTCCAAGAATGCCACCATAGAGGTCCTGGATTTCAGTCTCTTTCCTAGCAACCTAAATTTGGCCTCCAGGACACCTCTCCTACACTTCCCTATGTCATTGGTACCTACATGTACCACGACCACCGGCTCCTCCCCAGCACTACACATAAGTCTATCTAGGTGCCTCGAGAGATCCGCAACCTTCACACCAGGCAGGCAAGTGACCATACAGTTCTCCCGGTCATCACAAACCCAACTATCTATGTTTCTGATGATTGAATCACCCACTACTAACACCTGCCTCTTCCTAACAACTGGCGTTCCCTCCCCCTCAGAGGTATCCTCAGTGCAAGAGGATACCGCAACATCCTTTGGAAGGAGGGTCCCAACTACGGGATGGTTTCCCTCTGCTCCCATTGAATGCTCTGTTCCCTTGAGACTTTCATGCTCCTTAAGAGCACTGGGGCTCTCAGACTGGAGGTGGGACAGTACTACAGTGTCCCGGAAAGTCTCATCAACATAGCTCTCTGCCTCCCTTAGCTCCTCCAGTTCAGCCACCCTGGCCTCCAAAGCTCGAACTCGGTCTCTGAGGGTCAGGAGCTCCTTGCAATGGGTGCACACATATGCCACCCGCCCACAGGGTAGGTAATCATACATGTTACACTCGATGAAATAAACAGGATAGTCCCCACTCTGTTGCTGGGCTTCTGTTTCCATTTTTCTTATGAATAACTTTAATTATAAACTGGGCTTCTTATTAAATGTCTGGAATATAGATTATTATAAAAGTTATGTTTAAAGAAGGTCAGAAGAAATTAGCACCGTCTAACCTCCCCCTCTAAACTCCCTCTCAAAACTCCCTGTTAGCTGCTCCTGTTTGCAAGCTCCCTGGTTGCTGACTCACAGCTTTATAAGGCCCTGGTAGCCCCTCCCCCTGACTAAGGCTCAGCCAATTAACAGAGGCTTCTAGATTTCAAACCTTTAGAAGCTCACAGCTTCCAGCTGCCGGCCACAGCACACACTCCTTCAAACAAACAAACAAACAAACCAAACAGACAAACACAAGCTCAGCACACAGTAAGTAACCCCCTCCTACCCCACACACAAACACACACTACAGACAGCCACTTACCTCAAGGGTCCCGTATTTACTCCTCCTTTACCTGGAGAACTCCCTCTCAAAAGTCATTCAGGCTACTTCTAGATTACATGGCTCCGTCAATGGAGCCATGTAAAATAGTTCATTTGGCATAGTCAAAGAAGCAGGGATTTAAATAATCCCCGCTTCATTAAAATAAATATGGCCACCACGCTGTGCCAACGATCAGCTGATCCGGCACAGGGTGGCAGTCTAGACGCGGCGCGGTCGACAAAGAAAGCCTTTGTTGACTGCTCCGCTATGCCTCATGAAATGAGGTTTACCACAGCAGTTGACAAAGGCTTCCTTTGTCGACCGCGCTGTGTCTAGACTGCCACCCTGTGCCGCATCAGCTGATCGTTGGCACAGCGTGGTGGCCATATTTATTTTAATGAAGCGGGGATTATTTAAATCCCCGCTTCTTTGACTATGCCGAATAAACTATTTTACATGGCTCCGTTGATGGAGCCATGTAGTCTAGACGTAGCCTCAGTGTTTATGCTGAAAGGGCATAACAAGTGGGTTTCTGCAGGGATCAATTTGTGACCAGTTCTGTTCAATGTCTTTATTAACAATTCAGATAATGGCATAGAGAGTATGCTTATAAAGTTTGTGGGTGATACCAAGCTGGACATGGAGGCAAGAGCTTTGGAGGTTAGGATTATAATTTAAAATGATCTGGATAAACTGGAGAAATGGTCTGAGGTAACTAGGATGAAATTCAATAAGGAAAATGCAAAGTATTCCACATGGGAAGGAACAATGAGTTTCATGCATACAAAATGGAAAGTGACCATCTAGGAGGGAGTACTGAAGAAAGAGATCTGGGGGTCACAGTGGATCACAAGCTAAATATGAGTGAACAGTTTGATATTTTGGAAAAAAAAAAAGCAAACAGCATTTTGGGATGCATTTAAAGGAGTGCAGTAAGAAAAACATGAGAAGTAATTCTTCTGCTCTACTGTGTTCTGATTAGGCCTCAACTTGAGTATTCTGTCCAGTTTGGGGCAGCACATTCAGAAAAGATGTGTAGAAATTGAAGAAGGTAAAGATAAGAGCAACACAAATAATTAAATGACCTATGAGGAAAAATGGAAAGAATTGAGTTTGTTTAGTCTGAAAAAGAAAAGACTGAGAGGGGACATGCTAACAGCTTTCAAGTACTTAAAAGGGAGAAGGGAGAATAATTATTCTCTTTAACCTCTGATGATGGGAGAAAAAAATGGGCTTAAATGGCAGCAAGGGAGGTTTAGGTTGGACATTAGAAAAAACTTCTTAACTGTAAGGGTGGCTAAGCACTGGAATAAATTGCCTAGGGAGGTTGTGGAATCCCCATCACTGGAGATATTCAAGGGCAAGTTAGACTGACATCTATCAGGGATGATCTAGATAGTACGTGGTCCTGCCATGAGGGCAAGGGACTGGATTTGATTTCTTGAGGTTCCTTCCAGTTCTAGTAGTCTATGATTCTATGAAGTGGCCAAGACCCTGAAAACATTGTTCATAGCAAAGCATGAAGATGAAGAGAATCGGCCCTACATGCACAGGAGCTCTTGCCTGAATAGGCTGAATGGAGCAGCTGTATATCTGTAAATGATCTGTATTAATCACCTAACAAGAGCAGATAAGACAAACATCTGTCAGGGATGATGTAGATAGTGTTTGGTCCTGCCACGATGCAGGGGGCTGGATCTGATGACCTCTTGAGAGCTCTTCCATTTCAAGTATTTTATGATTCTATCTCTTTCATTCCTTATAACTGAAGCCTGATTCTTCCACTATTACTTCTGACTCAAGCAATACCCTATTCCCCTCTCTACTTTTACCACCAAAATGAATTATTTGTTCATTTTCAGTAAGGACATCAGACTTAAGCATTAAGTATCAATAAGTGTAACAGAGTTAGAGTTTCTGCACCAATTAAGGTGAAAGCATTAGATTCGAGGTATCATGTCTTCCTACCTATTATAAATGAAATGGTCACGACCGGCCCTGCAAATAAAGAATATTCATTTTACTCACTGTAAAAATTCAAACTGAATTTTTTGCCATATCCATTATAAAAATTCTACCCTGTTCTTCAGTATTGACTGACCCAACACAAGCAGTAACGACCTGGTACACTGTAGTGTTTTGGACCATTACAACATTGTCATCTTATTTTAATGAATCACGCATAGGGAAGCAACTCCTTGTCAGCGTTTGGCACTGAGTATCAAGCAGTACTCTGGTGAACAGCTGACATTAAAGATCAATGACTGCTTATTAGTGAGAAATGGAAAAGCCATTAGAATAAAGTATATTGATGAATGATCTGCAAAGGCTAGACAAAATAAGCACTTACTCAAGTCACTATCAAGACTGTACTATCATGCACTGCCAAATATAATAAATATATTTCCTTAGATGGTTTTTCCTCTTGCTTCCTTGCAGCTTCTATATCACAAAAATGAAAATAAAAGCACATACATATCATCATTTGTAAATACAGCCCACATTCCCTAATTCTCATTTGCCTAAAATACAATTCTGATAATAAAAATTAATTCTGAGATCTCCTACTATCAAGACTTCATAACTTTTGCAAGGTATGAAGATATGCTGTAATATAGCTAGAAGCCTATGATGAAGCAATAACTTACATTTAAACTATACTTTTCAAAATGTGTAGAACCTTTCATTTAAAAAAACCCAACAACTTGCCTGTTTGCTCACTCACACATCAATAAACAAAGGCCTTAGTTCATCAATGTGCATTGTCTCTTCTTAACTTCAAGCGGGTGAATAGTTCAGTTATAGTCAATGAGACTACTCATATGCTTACGCATCTTGCTGGCAGGGTCAATATGTGTCTCCCTATCGCAAGTCCAAATTAAGGAGATTCTATGGTTTCAGAATAGTGGGTCTGTAATGACAGTACTTTATATTGCAAACAGATTCAGACCACACACAACAGAAAATGGAATAGGCAGCAAAACTAATTTTTCTTCCTCTTACGCCCTACAGTTTTGGGGTTGAAACAATGAGTTTTCTGCATTTCATTAACTTTTATAGCATTTCAACACATGAGTAACCATTTCTCTGAGATGGTTCTGTCATGACTTTAGCATTAAGAAAGTAGAGTTGCATTTGGTGATTTTACTAAGTTCTTTTTTATTAGTCTTGACTTTGGGCACAGGAGAGAAGGATTTAATTGATGTCTCTAAAATACTCATGGAAAATATGATTGTATAATTCTCTTTTATAGGAGAGCAAAGATTCAGAAACCACAATGAGCTATTTCTGAATTTCCAGTTCACACTGGGAATTTCAAATGATCTTTGAAATTCAGTGAGAGCTGGGCACCTTATTTCCTTAGACATGTTTGAAAATCCCAGCCATAACTTACCCGGTGACAGCTGTCCTTTTTCCAAAGGCAAAAATACTTGTGTGTAGTTGTAGTTGTTAGTACATCCCTTTTGCCCCGAAGGAAAACAGCTTTTTGAAGATCACTTCTATCAACAAAAATTAGATGCCCTATACTATCATGGGCATAGTTTGATGGTTTGATTTTACTTTTACCATCAAATTGCATGCTGTTTGAATAACTATGATACACACAATATGGTGAACACTAAGTTCAACTTACTGAGAAAACAAACATATTTCCAGTGTTAAAAAGAGGTAATCTGACTTGTAATGAAATTTAACAGATGAAAGCCTCCAATAAATTTTGTTTAGAAAGTGTTGTCCTAGATTTAATAGTTAATTCCCACAGATATCATATTTAGAAAGACAGAGATATGACAGGACAGTAGTGCAATAGAGTGTGCCTAATTCATTCCAATTCACAGAGTAATGCATTTCAATTCGCACAGTGATGCATTCTAGTCTCCAACATGAGAATCCAATCTAGTTCATGTTTAGTAGAGTTGAAACAAAATCACAGCAGCAGAAAACTGACATTGTCTATTTTGCTAAATAGAGAAGTACTTTAAAAATGGCTTTTCAGTGTCTTCAAACCTGGTTCAGCTTTATTTATCAAGATATACATTATGACAGTAGATCAAAAATAGTCATGAGAAATGTCAATATTCAGTTGTAGTTTTCTCATTTTTTTGATGAGAGCAGTTTATTATGTTATGTATTTGCACCCATGGAACGTGATTTCCCTTGACATCTATGGATCAGTCACTGACTTTTTAAAATCAGATTCCAATGCTTACCTGTTTGCTATGTAGTAGACCAGTTGATCAACATTGATTTCAAGGGAAATAATTGCCTTACATTGTTATGAACTGCAGTACACTCTTACCATAGGCCAAACTCTGACTTGACTTATATCTCTGCAACCCTACTGAAAATACTAATACTAATACCACCAGGCTGGATACCACTCTGACCCTCTGTTTCTCTAAACACTGGACTTTTAGACTGACATTTTTAATGTTTTGTATCTTCTTGACGATATTTAAAAATAAGCAAAAACTATGCTTTTCAGTGAAAGGGAATTAGAAAAAAAATGCTCATGTATACATCTACTACATTTGGTAACCTTACACTGAAGTGGCAATAGTCTAGAAGTTTCAGTTTATCAGGGATACAGATTTCAGCAAGGAAATCTTAAAACTTCATCAAGTTTTGAAATATGGCAGTAGGGTCAGCAAAAGACCATGCATAGAACATTAGGGATATAAGACACAAATTCCAAAAGTGCCTAAGCTACCTAGAAGCCACAGTTCCATTGATTTTCATTGGGAAATTTGAAAATCTTACTCAAATTATTTGTATGCCTTAGTGGGAAGACACTGTGATACTTTATAAGCAACAGCTTACTTTATAACTTGGATATATATATATCAAGATTACTTAGCGTGACATTGAATCATCTACTCCAGAGTCCAGTACAATATGGCTATCTGTAGACTGGCACGATCTTGCGCCAGAGATATGCAAATGAGGCTAATTGTGGAATATCGCCAAGCCTCATTTGCATATCTAATGAGCCGCCATTTTTGCGGAAGAGGCTCTTGCGCTAGAAGGAGCTGTCTACACTGCCCCTTCTTGCGCAAGAAAAACCCTCTTGCGCAATGCCGCTAACCTGATTATTTTCAGGAATAACGGCATTGCGCAAGAGGGTTTTTCTTACACAAGAAGGGGCAGTGTAGACAGCTCCTTCTAGCGCAAGAGCCTCTTCTGCAAAAATGGCGTCTCATTAGATATGCAAATGAGGCTCGGAGATATTCCACGCTTAGCCTCATTTGCATACTTCTGGCGCAACAACCTGCCAGTGTAGACATAGCCCAAGACTCTAAAGAAGCATAGACAACACACTAAAACAGTTTAGGAAACTCTCATCCTTCTACTCTTTTACACACCAAAATGACTTATTCATCTATAGGAAAATAATTTTGTGGTATGACTTTGTATTGTTAGAGAATAATACACACACAGGAGCGATTTCCTAACTGCTGAGAATATAACCATGCAATTTTAGTGTCTCAAAAGGCCTGCTCCAGCTCCCACAGAAGTCAATGGTACACAGTCTGGCCCTTAATACATTTTTATTAGCAATTTTGAAAGGCTTTATTATATATATATATGTATGTAAATGCATACAGGCACCCTCAGGACAAGACTGGTGGTAAACCAGAGAATTTGCCAAACCAGGGGGAGGCCAACATTGTCTGGCAGCATTACCAACACTTCCACTGCTTACTGATCTCTTAGAAGACATTTAGTGGTAAATTAGAGCTAAATAGCAGCACAGAATACTGAGAGCTAAGACTGGTTTCTATTAACAGATTTTATGAAACTGCGAGAAACTTTTGCCACACCCATGATAGGTGGACATCCAGCTAATTAAAATCATGCTGGACCAGAGAGTGCCAGACTAGAGAGGTTCAACCTGTGCAAACATAAGATTCTGAGAGGGAATTCTGTTTTGCTAAATAAACATCCAAGGAAAATCACTAGAGTGATAAAACGATATTGGAATTAATTTGGAAAGCCATAAGCATATCCATGAATGTAACTCAAGGACAGAAAATGTATGTAAGTTATAATATTTCAGGATGTGCAATTGTAAAGCAGACTGGTCATGATATGAGACAGTGGGGTAAGGCCTCTTCAAGTGAGTATTTCTATGTTATTGGCCCCCCTCGTCTCTATTTCTTTAAATATTGCTCCTCCACTTACTTTTTTCCATTTTCTCCTGTGCTGCAAAGTAGAACTCAATCTCTATATAAATAAAATATAAAGAGATTTAACTACAGTGTCAGAATTTATTCATTACATGCTATATGCATTCAAGACAATTTCATTCTGAAATAAACCCAATGCAGTCCATGTAACATACCATTTGTATGCCAATCCACCCAGAGTATGTTGCAATTAGAACACTGAACTTGCTTGATCTTAAACTATCGTATCTTGGGTCACAAGAGTGCCTGAAATACTGAAATTCACCTTGAATATTATTATATTATTAGCCCTTTTTATGACCTGACATTTTAGCAGTATAATCTAAATGCTATCAGTAAGTATTGGTGAAAGTGTATCCTTGATCCACACTTATTTTAGTTCACAAAAGGTCCCATTTGTTTTTATTGAGGTTAATGGATCTGTGAATACAGATCCATTAACCTCAGAATTTTTAAATGTTAAATCAGCAGCTTTAAATAAATGTTAATGTGAGGCAGCAATTACTGATACCGTAATACCAACTGGAGGGCAAAGTTTGGAGTTTTGCCTAGTGAGAATAAGTTAAAAACACTGAACTCCTTTATTAGTGAGATAAAAACAATATAAAGAAATGAGTATTGTCTAGTGCAACCACCAAGAAAAATGGATTAATTTACTTTTTCAGCATGTAACATTTAACTGAAGGGCTATATATTTTGTGAATCACATTATTGTGATTGTTATGACCAATTGCCTTAATGTAATAACTGCATCTGCAAGGCAATGATATTACCTTCCGGTCACAGTCAGTGCCTAGCTAAGGAAGTTTGCTCTCCCCAGGATGGCGCTTGTATATAGGCTGCATAAATTCACATTCAGATTTAGATATTATCACAGGCCAGACTATTTAATGTCCCCAGTAGGAATGTGAAATGCCCCCCCCCGATCTCAGCAAAGTTTGTGGGAGTTTCTCTATTAACTTCAGCAGGAGCAGCACTGTGCATTAAAATGAACTATAGTACAGCTTCTCTTGTTGTGTCTTCTACTGTATTTTGTATAAGCTTCCAATCATAGATATTCATTGGCCCCATTACATCTCACTTAGGGAATCCACCCTACAAAACACGTTCATATACTCAGGCCATGGTATTTTAATTCTACAGGAGAGCATGTTTTAAATGTAACAAAGTTACTGTAGATTATGTTTTGTACCTCTGTTTTGTTCCTGTGGTGTTGATTTGATAATAAGTATAAGGAGATTAATGGCTTTTCCCAAGCCACATATTGAGTGAATAGTTTGACTCAGATGAGATTAGGTTTCGGTTTGCGTTTACCATGGTCTGGACTACAAAATTAGGTTCACATACTATCTTCAACAAACAATAGCTTTCTCACTGATGACAAAAGACATTTGCAGAAGAGAGTAGAATAAGGCCCTTCTAAATCACACAAGACATGTTTAGGGCCATTGCTAATTCTGCCCTTTTGATGTGTGTGGCATCTGTGTACATGCAGTTGCAGTACATCTACTATATATTTTACAGAGTTGGTCTTGTCTGTTTGATCAAGAGCTCCTCCTAAATGGTTAGAACTAGGAACACCAAATTCTGTACAAACCTTCCCCTATCATAAAGCATCATAAGGATTTGGTTGTGCCAGGAAAACAGGAATGGGATCGCTTCTCATAAAACCAGAGAAGAAATAGAATCAACAAATCAAGTACAGTACTCAAAATTGACATAACTTAGTGAGGACTGAAAAAGACTGAACAAAGATGAGCCAGAAACATAGAATGATCTTGCAATAGGACCGCTTCTCAATAAACCTTACAGAAAAGAGAAAAAATGGAGAAATTGGAATAGTTCTCTGTATTGGCACAGCTAAATCAATGCTTAAGGTTTGAAAACTATAAGACAGTGCTATTGGACTATATTTCACAAATTGACTATAGCCATTTTTTTTGTTAAAAT
This sequence comes from Rafetus swinhoei, assembly GCA_019425775.1. Taxonomy (NCBI): domain Eukaryota; kingdom Metazoa; phylum Chordata; order Testudines; family Trionychidae; genus Rafetus; species Rafetus swinhoei. The sequence goes on along the minus strand of CM033428.1, from coordinate 32,453,667 downwards.
ATAGTGAATGATAAGAGTTTATAGGGATGAAGAAAAAATATATGTTTGATGCAATTCCCATTAAAAAAAATGCTAAAATATTTAATGGACAAATTTTAATAATCCTTTTTAAAGAAATCAGAATTAAAATTAACTTCATGAAAATAAGATTGTACTTTTGAAAAATACAATTATGTAAATAAAGCTTGTACATTTTCCTTTTATTTAAAAAAAACCTAATTGAATTATGAACCTGAGCAACACTGAGTAAATCTGCTAGTTGCATATAAAAATAGCTTTGGTCTGATTTATGAAGTATTGGGGAGGGGGTAAATCTAAACAAGTCTGATATTTTTCATCCTAACATTATGAGACTATTGCAAGTCACCTTGCTTCTTACAGCAATGAAGAGGCAGCAACGCATTTTTTTATAGATATCTCACTTGCTGAAATTGTGATGAAATGAACAAGGGGAGAGGCAATTCCTGATTTAGTCCTAAGTGGAGTGCAGGATCTGGTCCAAGAGGTAAATATAACTGGACCACTTGGAAATAGTGACTATAATAATTAAATAAAATTTAACATCCCTGTGGTGGGAAAAACACCTCTGCAGCCCAACACTGTGGCATTTAATTTTAGAAAGGGGCACTACACAAAAATGAGGAGGTTAGTTAAACAGAAGTTAAAAGGCACAGTGACAAAAGTAAAATCTCTGCAAGCTGCATGGAAATATTTACTGCATGCAAGTGAAAGAAGCAGTGAGAGATAAAAAGACATCTTTTTAAAAGTGGAAGTAAAATCCTAGTGAGGAAAATAGAAAGGAGCATAAATTTTGTCAAATTAAGTGTAAAAATGTAATAAGAAAAGCCAAAAAGGAGTTTGAAGAATAGCTAGCCAAAAACTCAAAAAATAATAGAAAAATGTTTTTAAGTACAGCAGAAGCAGGAAGCCTGCTAAACAACCAGTGGGGCCTTTGGATGAACAAGTTGCTAAAGGAGCACTCAAAGATGATAAAATCATTGCGGAGAAGCTAAATGAATTCTTTGCTTCTTCACAGCTGACGATATTGGGGAGAGTCCCAAACCTGAGCCATTCTTTTTAGGTGACAAATCTGAGGAATTATCCCAGATTGAGGTGTCATTAGAGGAGGCTTTGGGACAAATTGGTAAACTTAACAGTAACAAGTCACTGGGACCAGATGACTGAAAGAACTCAAATATGCAATTGCAGAACTATTAACTGTGGTTTATAAACTATTAACTATTAACTGTGGTTTATAAACCATTTAAATCAGCTTCTGTACCTAATGACTGGAAGATGGCTAACGTGACACCAAATGGCAAAAGGGCAAATACAGCCTGGTAAAACTAATGTCAATACTGGGCAAATTAGTTGAAACTATAGTCAAGAATAAAATTGTCAGACACATAGATGAATATTATTTGTTGGGGGAAAGTCAGCATGGTTTCTGTAAAGGGAAATCATGCCTTACTAATCTACTGGAGTTCTTTCTGAGGGTCAACAAACATGTGGACAAGGGGGATCCAGTAGATATACTGTACTTAGATTTCCAGAAAGCCTTTGACAAGGTCCCTCACCAAAGGCTCTTAAGTAAAGTAAGTTCAGAAGCTTTAGGGGGTAGCCGAGTTAGTCTGTACAGGATAAACTTAAAAAAAACACTTTAAAGACTAACAAAACATGTAGATGGTATCATGAGCTTTTGTGGGCAAGCCCACTTCTGTCTTGGACAAGAGAGAGGGTCCTTTAATGGACTGATAACTGGTTAAAAGACAGGAAACGAAGGGTAGGAATAAATGGTAAGTTTTCCGAGTGGAGAGAGGTAACTACTGGGGTCCCCCAAGGGTCTGTCCTGGGACCAATCCTATTCAACTTATTTATAAATGATCTAGAAGAAAGGGTAAAAAGTGAGGTGGCAAAATTCGCAGATGATAGCAAACTGCTCAAGATAGTTAAGACCAAAGCAGACAGTGAAGAGCTTCAAGAAGATCTCACCAAACTAAGTGACTGGGCAACAAAATGGCAAATGAATTGTAATGCTGATTAATGCAAAGTAATGCATATTGGAAAAAATAATCACAACCATACATACAATTTGATGGGGACTAATTTAGCTATAACCACTGTCATTATGGATAGCTCTCTGAAAACATCCACTCAGTATGCAGGGGCAGTCAAAAAAGCAAACAGAATATTAGGAATCATTTAAAAAGGGATAGAGAACAAGACAGAGAATATCTTATTGCCTCTATATAAAATCATGGTACGCCCACATCTTGAATACAGATATGGTCACTTCATCTCAAAGAAAGATATCTTGACATTGGAAAAGGTTCAGAAAAGGGCAACAAAAATGATTAGGGGTTTGGAATGGATCCCATATAAAGAGAGATTAAAAAGACTGAGACTTTTCATCTTAGAAAAGAGGAGATATGATAGAGGTCTATAAAATCATGGTGTGGAAAAATTAAATGAGGAAAAGTTATTCATTTGTTCCCACAATATAAGAATTAGGGGTCACCAAATTAAATTAATAGGCAGGAAGTTTAAAACAAACAAAAGGAAGTTTTTCTTCATTCAGCACACAGTTAATTTGTGGAACTCCTTGCTAGAAGATGTTGTGAACAGTAGGACTTTAACAGAGTTCAAAAAAGAGCTAGATAGATTCATGGAGGTTTGGTCCATCAATGGCTATTAGCCAGGATGGGTAGGAATAGTGTCCCTAGCCTTTGTATGAAAATGTATGACAGGAGAGGGAACATGTGATTATTACCTGTTGTGTTCCCTCCCGCTGGGGCATCTGGTATTGGCCACTGTAAGCAGACAGGATACTGGGCTAAATGGATCTTTTGTCTCACCCACTATGGCCGTTCTTATGTTCTTATGTTATGTTCTTATGATTACTGTAATGGTTCTGGAATCTCACAGTATTTATATCAGTGTCAAAGATCTGATAATGTACCTAAAGACTTGGATAGGTGCATTTTAAACATAATTGCATAAATTTTGAATTTGAAGAGTGGAGCTACTTGTGTTATCAATAGCAGGATAAGACATAAATGGCCTCCCAGGGGAGGGGCATAATTAATTTTATGTTTGTGTTTACATGGTGGTGTTTACATTTTAAACTATTATGTAATCAGTGACAACAAAAATAATAGGGGGAAATATATTAGGTGACATGCACTCTAATATAGGTCTGTGACTTGCCAGACAAAACCAACAAATGTCAAGTAAGCTCACATGCTTTCAGAACCAGTATATTTTCCCAATTTAGGTCACAGATCAGAAAGTGGGGGAAAAAATCTAACCCTAATTACCAGCATCTCCACCTGAACCATCTCCAATGCCATCACCTTTGTGCCTCTAAAACTATCTAGCAGACCTCAGGACCAGGCCTTTAAGGATAGGTAGCAGGGGAGATGAGGTATAATTGTTGTAATGAGGTCTTGAGGCATAATTTAGTCTTTGACCCCAGACAGTCTGCAATCTCTTTCTTCCAACCCTAGGAGTGAGTGTGCTGTGTCTCACACAACATCTTTGTGATGTTTAGCCCAGTCATTCTACCAGGTAGGCAAGGCTATTTTATTTTATTTTATTTTATTTTATTTTATTTTATTTTATTTTATACTGTAGATTTCAAGTCATGTATTTTGTCTAAAGCTTTGCCAAGGTTATCCTTTCAAAACTGTGCTCCTCTATCCTCAATGATCTCCCACTGTGCCCTAGCTTTGATTTCATTGTGACACTAAGCATACAGGCCAGTGGCCAGCTGTGTGCAGCCTGACAAGCTGTTTTTATATGTATTACACACGTTCTACATTGTCCAGTAACAACTGGATCAAATATATATTTTTTTGAACCAAGTAACCTTTCAAGAATCTAAATTCTGCTGGAAAACAAGTCCAAAATCCACAAGTAAAGCATTTACCATTTAAAACTGGACATTTAACTTCACACTTTGAACAAGCTCTCAAGACACAATCAATGAAAGATTACCATAAACTGGAGATATGTGATGGAATGTACCTTCATATTCACACCCTATGTTCTACTGATAATCTTTCTATAAGGCATGCTTTGTGAAATATCATTTGAAAACTCATAACTTGCTGACTAGTATATTCATGGTAAAATGTGTGTAGTAATATTATGTGTAAAGTTGCAAACATAAGCTGAAATCAGGACTAAAGCATGTTTTCTAGATAAATCTGGGGAGTGGCTAAACCAGTTTCTCAAAGACAATTGGCAAGCTTACTTCCCACTTAGATTTCAACAAAGCTGATGGACCATCAGCTATGAAGTACTCTTATCCAGTTTGCAGATGATACCAAACTGGGAGGGGTTGCAACTGCTTTGGAGGTTAGGGTTGTAATTCAAAATGATCTGGACAAACTGGAGAAATGGTCTGAGGTAAATAGGATGAAGTTTAATAAGGACAAATGCAAAGTACTCCACTCTGGAAGGAACAATCAGTTTCACACATACAGAATGGGAAGCGACTGTCTAGGAAGGAGTACTGCAGAAAGGCGTCATAGTGGACCACAAGCTAAATATGAGTCAACAATGTGACACTGTTGCAAAAAAAAAAAATGATTCTGGGATGCATTAACAGGAGTGTTGTGAGTAGGACACGAGAAGTCATTCTTCCACTGTACTCTGCGTTGATTAGGCCTCAACTGAGTATTGTGTCTAGTTCTGGGCATCACATTTCAAGAAAGATGTGGAGAAATTAGAGAGGGTCCAGAGAAGAGCAACAAAAATGATTAAAAGTTTAGAAAATATGAGCTAGGAGGGCAGGCTGAAGGAAGTGGACTTGTTTGGTTTGGAAAAGAGAAGACTGAGAGGGAACATGATAGAGGTTTTCAGGTATCTAAAAGAGTGTCATGGGGGAGGGGGAAAATTGTTCTCCTTGGCCTCTGATGATAGGACAAGAAGCAATGGGCTTAAAGTGCAGTAAGGAAGGTTTAGGTTGGACATTAGGATAAACTTCCTAACTGTTGGTGTGGTTAAACACTGCAATAAATTGCCTAGGGAGTTTGTGAAATTTCCATCACTGGAGATATTCAAGAGCAGGCTAAACAGTCATCTATCAGGGATGATATAGACTGTGCTTGGTCCTACTGTGAGGACAGAGGACTGGACTTGATGAGCTCTCGAATTCTATGATTCTATGAAGTGACCATTATTTGGCAAGAAAGGAGGGCAAGGACAAAGAGATCTGTATGCAAAGAAGCAGTATGAGGACTCCCTTTCCCACCATACTCTGTGTTCATTGGTTCTCAGTTAGAAATGCTTTTCAAAGAGGGACTGAAAATGTAAGAAGGAGGGCTAAAACCCCAGAGACCCCTCATCACTCTGCATCTACATTCCACCTAACGTGACAAAAGAATGAGGCATTGGAATCTATGGGAGGGGTCCTGACATATTTTTCCTGTAACCTTTTCTGACTTTTCTGACTTATTGTTAAGGTTGCAAATTTATCATGGAGATTATGGAGGTCACAGATTCTGTGACTTTCCAGGATCTCCATGACTTCTGCAGTAGGTTGGCCGCGGGGCCACCTGAGCAGCTCAGGCAGCCACTGGACCAGCCACACTGGCTGCTGCTGGGACAGTCTTGGATCAGCACGCTCCCCCTACTCCAGCACCAGCAGGAGTGTGGGTGTGGGAAGGGGCTAGGAGTTTGAGCCTGGGATGGGTGAGGGCTCTGGGTGGTGCTTTCCCTGGTGGGCACCCCAGCAGTGGCAACTTTTCCCTCTCTCTCAGCTCCTAACTCTGCAAACTGCCTCTGTCCATAGGCACCATCCTCAAAGCGCCCATTGGCTGTGGTTCCTATGGAGCTAGTACTTGGGGAGGAGGCAGTTAGGAGCTGGGGGGGAGGGGGAATGTATCCCTGCTTCTGAGGAGCCAAGTAGGGAGCCTGCCAGCTCTGCCAATTCCCCCCCCCAGCTCCATCAGGGGTCCCAGATCACTTCCCCCCAAGCTCCTGCGGCACCCCAGACCACCCGTGGCATCCTCTGGGCCACCCTCCTGCCCAAGACTTAATCAGGAATATATAGTGCATGTCATGGATCGGTCACAAGTTGTGAATGTTTGTTTACTGCCTGACCTATCCATGACTTCTAGTAAAAATACCCATGACTAAAATGTAGCCTTAGTCATTGTGTTTGTTCTTAAAATCTCACTCTTTGTAATTAATAAATGTATTATATTGTTTTATCTAATTGAGTGTGTTTAAACTGAAGTATCTGGGTAGCTCAATTTACCATTGCAAGTTGTATGTATATTATTTATTTTAAGGAAGAAGCAACTTAATATATTTTAACTATCCCAGAGAGGGCTGGGCAGCACTGGATACAAATTATCTGGGGGAAAATCCAAGACTGGAGCATGTTGGGGTTACCCTGTAGTATAATCAAGGCTGGTGAGAGCTATTGTGTGATTGGCAGGCTGCAGTTACACAAACATCTGGGAGCAACCTGCACACTGCCAAAGGTGTTTGTGAGCAGTCCAGGTTGGCAGCTACAATAGCAAGACATTGCAAGCCCAGGTTGCATGGCAAGAGTAACAGCCTTTAACACCCCCCCCACCACACACACACACACACACACGTCTGAATTGCACCACAGTATGTCACAAAATGAAATTAGGTTACAATAGTTATCTTTGGGAGATGAATAATCATCTGTTTCTATATCATTTAATATATGGAGATATACCTATCTCATAGAACTGGAAGGGACCTTGAGAGGTCATTGAGAGTCCAATCCCCTACCCTCACAGCAAGGCCAAGTACCATCCCTGACAGATTTGCCCCAGATCCCTAAATGGCCCCCTCAAGGATTGAGCTCATAACTCTGGGCTTAGCAGGCCAATACTCAACCCTTCATTTTCTAAAGTAATGTGTCAATACCTCTCTACAACATGCCCCAACTTTGAAAAACGCGTAACAAGCACATAGTCACGGCAAAATATACATCTTGATATAGTGTGATTTCCTAGGGACAGACTGTGGGTTGTCCTCGCACAGCAGCAAAATAGTCTATTGGGGATATGGGGAAAGGGAGCAATAAATCTCCTGTCACAAACAGAAAAAGCTATAGTGCCAGTACTCTTCTGAGAATAGCAACAGATGCCTGCTAGCCATCTCTGGGCTAAAGTTATCCCTGAAACAGTGAGACAGGGCAGGGAAGAAATGAAGCTACAAAGGCCTGCTGGTTGCACAGGGGAGTCCCTCCAAATACATTATTTCTGCACAGATATAACACTGGATAATCTCTAGCTGCATATCAATCTGGACCACAGTTGCATATTTGAATATAACTCCTGTTTAACAGAGCTTTTATTTAAAAAAAATATTCATCTGATTTAGATCCTCTGGGCTCTTTTTCCCTGTTATTTTTAGTAAAATAATGGTTAACCATACTAACTCCTACAGTATTTCATTTATGCATTTTTCAACACTATTATTGTCTTGCACTTTACATATTTACCATTCTCTTTTGATCCCTGGTGAAATCCCTATTATTTTATATCAAACATACAACCAGTAATAATCAAGAACAAAGTCATAAAGTTAAAACCATTTAATCCTATTAAAGCCTCATTAAATCAAGGCAGTATTTATAGGGTAGGACTTTATTCCCCTGCTCACCAGCAAATCTGCAACTCAAGTCAATGTTCACGAATTAATTAGTGACTTGACTAAGTGCAGGTGGTTGAGTGACACTTTGCTTGATAAATTCCCTCAAGGTGCATGCTGTACAGTCACATGGTTCTTTGGCATTAATCCCTAACCCCACAAGAACATTTGTTGACTTTACTGAAAAAGGCAGCCACTACAAAACAAATAAGCAGATTGCAGAGGAATACTTTTAAGATATAATGTTTCTCATATCAAAGTGGAAAGCAGAGAAGCAATATTTAATAAGTGGCCACTTAGATAGAAACATAAGAGAATCGCTCTGCATTATATTATACATCTGTTTAATCCCGCTAATGAAAATACACAAATACCACTATGATAAGAAAGTCAAGGAAATAAATTACTAAGGAATTCATATACAAGACCAATGTTATTGGAGTATGTTCTCTTCTAACATTGTACTTTTATATTTCATTGGAATGATGAGAAGAGTCCTAGATGTTTAAACCTATAAAAGCAAAGAGATTCAGGTAGTCGTAATAACACTCACTAACCATGCCATAATAATTCTTGTGACACTATTTATTCTAAGTGTGTATGTATGTGTACATTTGCAGATGACATTGCAATTACCTCTTACACCCATTTTCACTTGCTAAAGCATTAGCCTATAGGGTCTCTAAACTTGGCCTCAGAACAAATGGTATATTTTGAGAAAGCCTCATTGAGATTAGTTCAGCTGTTCTTGAGTTGAGTAGCTATGTGCAGAGCCTTGCAAATTTGCAGATATCTGCTCATATCTGGGGGTATCCGCATCCGCAGATATGGATGCAGATATCTGCAACTCATTTTTCCAGATGCGGATAGAAATTTTGTATCTGCACAGGGCTCTAGCTAGATCAATAAAATAATAATTTCTCCCTAGGAAATCTATTCAGCTCAAAAAGGATTGTGTAAAGTTCTCCCCAGGCCCTTGCAAACCGGATGAAAATATACAGGACCTGACTCATCATCACGTTACTCCAGTTTTAAGTCAGCATCAGTGAAATCAATGGAGTCACATCAACAAGAAACTGAAGTATTCCAGTGACAGAATCAAGTATATGTTTGCAATTATGAGCAAAGTTATTATTAAGGAAGGAAACACAAGCTCTGGCTAGAATTTTCTTTTAAGATTTAGAAATGAAAGGGTTTCCATACTCAGTATAAAAACTTTTATTTATACTTAATTTCAGTTTAAGGAAGGTAAATTGCCTGCCCTAAACTAGGATAGAAGACTGTACTACTCTGGATGAACTGTCCTTCAGTTACAATTCATGATTCAAAATGTATCATCTGCTGCACCTATAGCAGGGAACTTGCTCCAGGAGTACTTAGTTGGTGGGACTCCATCCCTTGGTCATATTAGAGTCTGGACCCAACAAGTGGGGAGATCTTTTCCATAACCAGAGACCCCATCTCCATTTTGGAGACGGAGGAGGAACAGCTTCCCAAATGCTAGAGCCCACTTATCCTATGAGACTATGTCAAGCGCCATTTCCCTACCAAGGGAGCCACATTCCAAATGAAGCACTAAGTAAATGAGACTGTGTTTAGGCCCATAGACTTTTAATCCAGAATATGCATAATCAACTATGCTGACCTCCTGCACATTGCAGGCCATAGAACACTGACCATCCACTTCTGTAATAGACCCATAACCTATGGCTGAGCTACTGAAGTCCTCAAATCTAGATTTAAATACTTCAGGCTACAGAGAATCTATCATTTAAACTAGTTGGAATGAGTAACTGACCCGTGTCCCACACTGCATATAAAAGAAAAAAAATCCCAGTGTCTGCCAATTTGACCTGCAGGAAAATTCATTACCAACTCCAAATAGTTAGATTCTGAGCATGCAGGCAGGACTTACAAAGCCAGGTACCTGGGAAAGAATTATCAGTAGAAACTCAGAAACCTTCCCATATAGTGATCCATCTTGATCCATTGGAGATATTTGCAGTTGCATATGCGCCATATCCCATAGTAGGCAGTTTGATCATACCCTCTCTTCCATAAACTTAGCAACTTATAAACTTACTGTGGGCAGTTAATATCAATTTTTTCTTGCACTAACTTTTCCTTTAAGTTATTTCTCATGATGTGCTGTCATTATTTATGAAGTTATTTCTCATGGTGTCTCTGATATATTTGTAGAAGCAATCATACTGCCTCTCGTATTTTTTTTTAGGCTAAAAAAGCCAAGTTCATTAAGTTTCCTCTCATAAGGTAGGTTCTACATTCTTTTGATCATCCTAGTAACCCTTCTCTGAACCTGTTTCAGTTTGAATTCAATCTTTCTTAAACGTGAGGAGATCAGAATTTCACACAATATTCCAGATGAGCTCTCATCAGTCCCTTATATAGTGAACACTTCCCTATCTCTATGGAAATACTGATGAATCCTATGATTGCATTAGCCTCTCTCATGTCGGGAATAGACTAGCAACTCATAGTAATCCTGTGATCAGGCATTACACCCAGGTGTTTCTTCTCCTTTGCCACTTCCAATTGGTTAGTCCTCAGCATATAGCAAAAATGTTTGTTAATCACTTAGGCTATGTCTAGACGGCATAGAATTTTCGAAAGAGGATATGCAAATTTTGTGGGAATTTGCATATCTTCTTCCGATCTCACTTTCAAAAGAGGATTTTTCAAAAATGAAAGTAGTCTGGACACAGTTTTATAGGGAAAAAAAAAAACCCCTTTTTCAAAAAAACCGTTCTTTCTTTAAAAAGGAGGTTTAAGCAGTTTTTTGGAAAAAGGGTTTTTTTTCTCGAAAAAAACGCGTCCAGACTACTTTCACTTTTGAAAGATCCTCTTTCGAAAGTGAGATCAGAAGAAGATATGCAAATTCCCACAGAAATTGCATATCCTCTTTAGAAAAAAAACATAGTTTAGATGTGACCTAAGTGCATGACTTGGCACTAATAGATTTCATCCCAGTCTATTATTCCATTTTTCAAGGGCATCCAAATCTTGATGTATGAAATTCTGGTCCTCTACCAACTGGCAATACCTCCCAATTTTGTGTCATCCACACATTTTATTAGCACACTCCCACTTTTCATGATCATTAGGGATTATTAATGAAAATATTAAATAAGATCAAGTCCATTTTGGGGACTGAGGAACTCCATTAGTAACATCTCTCCAGCCTGACAGTTCACCTGGCATCATGACCCTTTGTAGTCCCCCAAGCAGGGGGGCTGGCTGATGTACTGGGCCCCTACGCAAGGTGTGGGGGGCCAAGCTCCACACTCCCAGAAGGGGTGGGGCCTCACATGGAAGGGGAGGGGATGGGACTAGCCTTTCCTGCCAGCCCTTCAGTGCTGCCCGGAGCGTACTGCCAAGGACTCTGGCAGCAATTTAAAGGGCCCAGGGCTCCAACTGCCACTGTTGCCACAGTAGAAGCAGCAGTGACGGGTCAGCCTTTTTAATTGCCGGGCCCTGGGGCAATTGTCTCGTCCCCTCACCCACCCATTAATTGTTCCCCTGCAACCAGTTCCTTAAATGTGTGAAAAGTTACACCCTCACTCTGATGATGGGGATTCACTCTGGTGGTGGGGATAGGAACAAGCTCTTCTGAGCCTGTTCAGTACTAATGAGGCACAATTTCCAGGCACGTTTTGTTTGCAGGGGAAGAAGCCTAAAAGGGAAACCTGACATGGTATGGAGTGGTAAACAGAAAGAGAGCTGCTCCACTGCAGAGACAGGTCAGTCAAGAATGAGACAGTTGCAAGCCACACAACTCCCAAAGTGGCCCAGAGAAACTGTAAAGCAGTATAGTCCAATAGGAAGGGATGAAGGTAAACCCTACTAAGCCCCACTCTGGTAAAGCAAGCTCATAGAGCTGAATCCAGAAAGACTGCCTGAGAGATAGGTCACCTTTGCCTTTCTTTGTTTTCACATAGGGTGTGTCTAGATACATGGATGGCTCCGTCGATGGAGCCATGTAAAGTAGTTTACTCGACATAGTCAATGAAGCAGGGATTTAAATAATTCCCGCTTCATTAAAATTAAAATGGCCGCCGCACTGTGCCGACAATCAGCTGATCTGGCACAGCGTGGCAGTTCAGACGCGATCGGTCGACAAAGGAAGCCTTTGTCGATCGCTCCTATGCCTCGTGAAACGAGGTTTACAGGAGCGGTCGACAAAGGCTTCCCTTGTCGACGATCCACGCCTAGATCGCTGCGCTGTGCCGGATCAGCTGATTGTCAGCACAGCATGGCGGCCATTTTTATTTTAATGAAGCGGGAATTATTTAAATCCCCGCTTCATTGACTATGTCGAGTAAACTACTTTACATGGCTCCATCAATGGAGCCATGTAGTCTAGACACACCCATAGATTTCCCTCTTACTTAAAAGAAAGAGAGGGGTAAGGACCTTTCTTTTCTCCGACTGGTAGTTTGACACAGAGAACTCCTCATGTGCTATGAACTGGAAGAAGAAAACCAGTATAAAAGTCAGACAGCAGGGCCTGGAATGGGTTGAGGGAGCCCCTGTTCCCTGCACCCAACTTTAGATTCGTGTATTAATTCCCATTTTCTCCAGTTTAGCTAATAATTTCCCATGTGTAACTATATCAAATGTTTTACTGAAATCCAAGGAGATTAGATCTGCTTCATTTCCTGTGTCTGGAAAAATGGGTTATTTTCTTGAAAATTGATATCTGTTCTTAAATATTGATAATGTAGTTGCAATTCTCAAGTTATGGGGTACTATCCGGAATTTACAGATTCATTACAAAACATTCATTCATTAAGATGTTTGGGTTTGGCTTCCTCCTTGGATGTGGTCATTTCTACTTCCATGTCCTTGCTCCCATTAGCCACCTTGTCATATCCCCAAGCTCCTTGTTACCCTTATTAAAAATGAAAGCAAGGTATTCATTTAGGCATTGAGCCATACATAGATTGTCTTTCATCTCAACTCCATCCTCAGTGCTCAGAAGTCCCATTTCTTTGCTTTAAATTTCCCTAGCAATGTCCAACTCTGCTTGGCGTTTGGCTCCCTGGCTTAGGAGTCTTGTGAGTACTTGATGTTTGTGACTCTGATCCAGTGGTGATGAGAAGATGACTTGCACATGGATAGCTGCATACCTCTCCAGCCCTGCTGCTGTGCTCCAGTTGATCAAAAGAAATCCTGACTTCCTGCTCATCTCTCTTCATTAGAGTAACTATCAATACTAGATTTCAGTATTCTTGTAGCATCTGCTCCTGTACTTCATGCACACTGGAGACTGGGAGGTATAGAGAGCCCAATTTATGTCCCATCACCATAAGTAGGCCAGGTAGGAAGGAACACAATCATTGCTGGCCATGATCTTCTGGTAGACTGCCACCTTTCTCATTATCAGCCCATTCCAGCTATCTTTGGATGCCTTCTCATGCCTAAATTGCTGTTACCATGGCTCTTTGGGCAGGCCAGAAGGGGAGCAGTTACTCAATACCCAAGCAGAATGGTCTAGAATCAGTTTAATAGAGCAGAGGTTAAATAGTCAAACTATATCCTATGATATAAAGCTCATCAGGGCTATCTATGAGCAGCTGACTCTGCCAAGAACTGCTCTCCTTACCCCTCTTACCACTGAAATCCCCCTAAGTACAGGAGCAGCTACCTAAAGGAACGTCTACACAGCAAGTCATTGTTTCAAAATAATGTCAAGCCAGAGGACTTCTTATTCCAACTCCTGTAGCCCTCATTTTATGAGGAGTAAAGGAAGTCGAAAGAAGAGTGTTCTTCCTTTGACTTCCTGCTGTGTAGACGGCACCAAAAGCCGAATTAAGCTATTTCGACTTCAGCCATGCAATTGACTTAGCAGACTTTGCTAAATTTGACTTTTACCCTGCTGTGTAGACGTGCCCTAAGGAATGGATGTTAGCTGTGCCAAAAGAGTTAGGGCCCACTGAGAATAGGGCTGCCAGGACCCAGTGCGACAAGACGGATCCTACATTTTCACTGTATCCACAGTCCTAGATTGTCCTTATCTGGTCCTTAGGGATGTCATTAATATGCTGTAAATTCACTGCTCCCAAGGCTCTTCAGGGATAGCTCAGACAGGAGTTTCCTCTCTCTTCTGGGATGGTGGGATGGGGTGGGGATACACTGGTATCTGGTTCAGGTCTGATGTTATTTGATAACTCCACTAATGATGTGGAAAGATGGGTAAATACCTTGTTAGTGAAATGTGTTGCTGATACTAAACTGAGAATGATTGCAAACACCAGCCAAGTTCAAGAAATAAAGCCAATGGTCCTAAAGAGATGGGGAAGGGGGTACAGCTTAATACATCTGAGGGGAAATACAGATATTCAGGGCTGTAATAACAAGCCTTTGCAGATACCTTTTTTCTCCAGTCTATATGGATTTAATATCTTCAACCTCAAACCTTCCAGCTGATAAAACCATCTTGCTGAACTGCTCTATGACAACTATGGTAGGCATGGTACTTTAGTATAACTATTTAATGACCTTCTATACTTTCTGCCTCTCAAAGTACAGAACATGCTCCTCTATGCTGCTCATCACTTGACGCTTACGAGAAGTTCAATTAAGTGACCTTTCATCTCTCTTGCTATATAGAATACATCTTTACCTTCCTGTGGCTAACAGTCAAGCCAGAGTACTTAGCCTCTCTGTGATTCTAAAGCTTGGTCATTCACTTAGGAGAATGAAGTACAATCTGCCACAAAGAGTTGGCACAGAGAAAGAAGATAACCTGAATAACATTTCTCACCAGCTTCTTGACCTCCCTATAGGATTTTTTTGTATGTGTGAACTGCAATAAGGAATGGGTCCATTAATTTATAAGACTCCCCACCATATTTGTGCTGAGTGAAGTTAACATACTCTGCTTAATCCTGAAGACAGGTGAGCACTACGCTTTGTAAAATGAATTACGTTTAGAAACGTGCATGTTTTGTGCAGGAATAACCCCCCCCTTTTTAAAGCACATTAAAATATTGTCTTGGTCCTGAGAGGTTAAGATTTTTGGAAGCTTGGAAGTAGGATTTTTTTTTTTTGCAGAAATAATGAACGGACAGCAGACAAAGGATTAATAAATTATCCTAATCTGTGTTTGTTTACAAATGTACAATTCATACAGATGGCTTTGAGCAGAAAAGGGTTTTAGCAGGACAATTCAAGCATGCACAAAGCGATTATCAGCCAAAACTTTAATCCCTAGTTTCTTCTTAAACAATTCTCTATGTGTCTATGTTTGTGCATAGCACAGATTACTCTCCACATAGTTCAGTTGATATTACTCTGTTTATAGGTTTGCACACTGCGTCAGCAATGTTCATCTCACTCCAAACACATTAAAGACTATACCAGAGAGCTTGTCTACACTACAGAGAAGATTGAAGCACACTCAGTCGATCTGCCAGGGTTCTAATTAGCAGGTCCGGTAGTCCTGCTCCTGACGAGGAGTAAGGGAAGTCAACTGGAGCAAGTGTTCCCGTCAACCTCCTGCAGTGCAGATGTTGCCAAAATGCAATTTAAGATACTTCGACTCCAGCTACATAATTAACGTAACTGGAGTTGTGTGTCTTAAATCAACTTTCCCCTTTAGCATAAACCAGGCCTTAGATTTTCAACTATGGCATGTGTCCCTTGACAAAGAAGGAGGGAAGAACCAGATGCATAGCTTTGACTTCCTGATACTCAAGTTCAAGGTTACTGATTCTTGCAATACTTACTGGTTTTCTGAATGACCAAGCACCAGAAGGCAAGTGATTTCATGAGACTCTGCTTCCACTTCAAAGAAAGAGTTAATTGCTACAGTCACGATTGTGCAGAAATAGCCTGAAACCATGAGTATAAAATACCCAACATTTATTATTTTTTAAAATCTCATGATATTTAGGGGCAAAATTATTCTGATTTTTTTTAAGTGCTGCAAACTACCACTAGGTAGCTCTAATTCCTAAAGGACCATATTCTGCTGAGAACTGGTAGAGTACAGATAGACTACACCTCACCCCACTTCTGTTCATATCCCATTCCCAGCCTATATTCAAGAGTATTTGTCTGCTTTATTACACACAGATTTTTTTTAAAAAAGAGGTGGGTGCAACAAGAGTCACATTTAATTTATCTGTCTGCATTTATTTTCAAATGCACCATCAAACTGACATTATTTATACAATCTTCCTCCATCCACAGTGGAAGATTCAGCTACATTCTGAATTCCAGATTGATTTGCAAATTTCATTTGATGCAAGAAAGGGAGAGAGGGAGAGAAAGAAAAAGAGAGAATGTGAGAATAATAGGGTCCTGCTCTTGGTTGGGGCCCTTGGGTGCTATTGTAATACAAATAAAGTGTGGCTACTGGAAAAGAAAGTGAATTAGATCATTTTTTTAAAAAAAGCCTATGTATACAAAGAGAGGCCCCACCCAAGATTAGGACACAGAAAAACACAGTAAAAAAAAGTCCCTGCCCCAAAGAGTTTACAACCTAAATAACAAGTCAGATAATGTATTATTATTTCCACTTTGCAACTGGAGACTTGAGGTACAAAGACTTGCCAAAGGTCACATAGTAAGACAATAACAGATCCTGAAGTTTAACTTTTCTGTCTTGTATCACACCACAGTGCCTCACTCTCTTTTTATCTAAGTTTCCTCTTATAGAAAACTGGGCTTTTAAAATATTTTAGGATTCAAATATTTCTTGTTGGAAAGCATCAGATACTAGATATCCTTGCTGGATATCATTAATACAGAAACACCCAAAATCATTGACATTGCTAATGGTAAAAGAGCATTTAAAGTGTTTATTCTTGACTTCTCACTTCTCACCGTGTTAAATCTAGGGTTTCTCGCCTTCATTCTACATGCACGCATCTATAGTTTAAATGTACTAACATCATGAAAGTTCCCTTGAGTAGTTTGAGGATCTACGGCAGGACTGGGCAAAATATAATCTGTGGGCTAGATCTGGCCTGCGAAGCTACCAGATCCAGCCTGTAAAAGCCTCAGCCTGCTCCCTTCCTGCCCTGCCCCCGCTCGGCACTCAGTAAAGGCGGCTGCAGGGCCATGTGAGTTTCTGAATGCTGACAGCCTGGAGGGAAGGCAGAGAAGTTTCTCATGCTGCCCCTACTCCAAGTAGCTCCCATTGGCCGGTTTCTGGCCAGTAGCAGCTGCTTGTTTGCAAGACAGGTGGCACGTAAAGAGTCCTTCCTCCCTCATCCCCCGGGGTTACAGCATTCAGTTCAGAACAGTAAACATGGCCCCTGCCATTCCCCTGAGCAGTAAAGCGGCTGGAAGCCAGGAACCCTGGCTAAGGAACCTGCTGGGCTGCTGGCTGGGAGCCAGATAAGATCTCCCAGCCAGAGCCTGTCTCTGGCACCCCAGCCTCTCCGTCCTCCAATCCTATGCTCCCTTTCTGCCCCCCTACTCCATGTAACCTAAACCTTCTGAACCCCTGCTCCAGCCCCCATACACCTTCCCAGACATTGAATCTCCTCCTGCAGTCCTCCTTAGGTCTTAACTCTCTCTCAGACTTTGCACCCCAATCTGCTGTCCCTGGAACAACCTAAATCCCTGCACCCCTTCCTGCACTCCTGCTCCGGGTTATAATCCCCTCCCATACCCTGCACCCTGTCCTGCACTCCTGTCCCAGGTCACAACCCCTGCACTCTCTCCTCCTACACCCCTCCCCCCCCAGGCCAGAATCCTCTTCAGCACCCATATCCCTCACAGACCTTGCATCCTAATCCCCTCTCCCAGCCACAAACCCCTGCATCCCTACTTAAGGTCACACTCCCCCTCCTCACCCTGCACCCCCTCCTCACTGCAGTTCATTGCCCCACGTCACAATCCCCTCCTTCACCCGAACTCCCTCCTATTCCCTTCCTCAAGTTTCCTTCTGTACCCAACCTCCATCCCAGACCCCCGCACCTCCTCCGTTAATATAGTGGAAGTGTGTGGCTGTCAACCACTTACAAAATTCTTGGAGTGGCCCCCCCCCATCAAAAATTATTGCCCATCCTGATCTAGGGCATTGAGAGAGAAAGTATTAGTAGGAGACTTAAAATATCTGTGACGCTGGAGGGTGAGAAAAGAGAAGTCAGAGGAGGATTTAGATCAGATACTGTTCCCATCCCAGAAGTGATACAAGAAGAAATCTGGAAAGAAGCTATGATATATTCACTCTTACTAATACTTTTTTAAAAAGCATTCCAGCAGCTTAGCCATAAAAGGGAATGGTACATGCACTCAAATAGAATATACACATTCAGCAAATTATAATTTTTAAATGATACTGTAGCCCAAGGCCCAGTGTGCTTCAGCAGCAGCCCTGAGAACTACAAGTTGTGGACTACAAACTGTGGCATGCTGGGAGAACTTCCTGGTTCCTGCTTTGCCCCCCAACATGGTCTCAGCACTGACTAAGCTGGGAGCATTAGGCTGCAAGCAGAGAAGAGGCTGCTGGACTGGAATCCTGTTCTATGTTCTTTACAGGTAGGACCAAAAAGGGCTTATAGGGCCCCCTGAGAGGAGTTTAAGTGACACAAAGGGAGAACACGGGTTTGTTTTTGTGGGGCGTAGGTACTGTGGGAATTAGAACATGTTTGTAAGGGAGCTGTGTTGTACAATGTACCCTCTGCTCACCCAGCAGTGTCTCAGGACTGCCTGAGCTGGGAGCACATAGAGGAGAGACTGCTGAACTGTTATCCTGTTCTGTGGTTTTTACAGACTAAAGCCTGTTCCTGGTGGTTTGTCTGCGTGGGCCGGGTCTGAGATGCACAAACGCTGATACACAATGCAGAGTACACAAAGGGCCCTCAGGCCTAGTCTCCCAGAGTTATATAAAAAGTCGCAAGGCTTCCCCTATGTTGAATAACCTCATATTGGGCTAGTGAACAAGAGGAGCTATAATACCTTACAAGATGTATTTTGAAGCATATTTGAGTTATGTTATATTTATATTTCTGTAAAGAATATAGGGTGCAACTCACAGGATGATACCCTGGTACTGTGAGCAGTAATTTAGCACTAAAATAATTTTATTATTTGTATGAAATGAATGACTGAGTATTCCTGGAGATTATAGTTTTAGCTAGCATTTCTTGTTGTCATGGTAGCATCCCCCATTTTCTCTGCCCCATTCTATAGAAAAGGTGGTGGTGGATTATTTCCTGTTGCTTTTTTAATTGCCTAGAACTATTAACATGACTCTTAGTTCTTTTACAATTAATTATCACTGCATTTATTAGCACAAATCCTTAGTATTCTATGATCTGGTTTTAAGAGTGACCTCCAACATAATGGATGCTGTAATAAAAGCTACTATCCCCAGTGTCCATAATTAACTGAGCCCACAAATTAACAGGATAGATTAAGGCCATTTCCAAAAATCAAGCATTTGTAATTTTGAGATGATCTCCACTGCCATGTGCGAGGTGCTCACAACTGTTAATAGAGCATGTGAGGGAACTGCGTGATACATTCTTTCTCACTGCAAATTCCTTTCGCACCTTTTTTCCAACTCCCATTCCCTGCTGTGCTGTTCAGAATCTGAAGTTACTGACAGAGAAAGAAGACTTGGAGGATCTTGACAGTGTGCATGATATGGACAGCAGCAACCTGTCATTGCATTTGGCACTCATAGAGCAGCTGTACAGGATAGACAGGCACTTTTAGGCTACGGAAACCAGCACTGATTGGTGGGATCACATTGTCATGCGAGTGCGGGATGAAGACCAGTGGCTGCAGAACTTTAGGATGCATAAAACAACCTTTCTGGAGTGTGAACGCTCATGCAGTTTTGTCCACAACAGGCACTTTTCCGCGATAAAACTTGCCAGTGTAGGCAAGCCCTAAGTCACTAAAGGTACACAAATCTTCAAGCTCTTCACAATGGCAGGAGCTCATGTAAATTGCAGAATTACATCACTGCTAGTTTAAATCCATAACCAAAATTTTCATAAACTGGGATTAGTGTAATTGTAAAGAGTGATGGAGAAGTGCATAAAAGGGCAAATATCTACCAAAAGAGAGGCAAGAGCCTAAGGGTTAGACTTCAGAAAATACTTTCCCCAAGGAAGCTATGCTGTGCTTTAATAGTAAGATTAATGAAGTGATGAAGAGAAGATTGATATGGGTAACACTAGCACTTTTGGGTCGACTAATGGCTGAACATGGAACCTGGAATGCATAAGGTGGATAGCAGTGAGTATTGGAAACTCCCTGGCATAAGAGAACTCAGAGAGCTCGTATTTTATTTATTTATTTAACATAAACTTCCTGCCAGCTAGAGCCTTTGCAATCTCTCTCAGCTCTCCTCAGCAGTTTACATAATCTCCTTACTCATGGCTATACAAGTCTCCTCCGGCAAATTCTGAAAGCCGCTTTTAGATCTTGTACAAACAGTAAACCCTCCCAGATTTATTACTGGTTTTTCTATGAGGAATGATCTGACTGTCTCAGCTAAATCCCTGCTGGGTTTTGTGGATATTCATGAAGGATAAATACAGCACGTGCAGGACAAAGCAAATTTGCTCTTCCAGTCAGTAGGCTGGATTGCTCAAATGAAACTAATGCAAGGAGGCAGAAAGGATATACTTCTTTGATTATGTCAAGCTCTTTAACCCCAAGCAAAGATTTTGGAGGACAGTGGCCATATATTATTTTAATGGTTTAGCAATTCCAAATGGAAAATAAAACAATCCTGAGAGAAAGGAGGCTTTTCCTTTTCTTGTTTTACATTTTGGTTATCTATTCTTTATTGAATTCTCTGTCTGAACATGTTTGCAGTGGATATTCATAAATCTATAAAGCTCCTGGGAAGTATAGGATTTAGTTCCCGTTTCAGTCTGTTATTCCTCAAATTACTGTAAATATGTTTCTAAAAGTTTATTTTCACTGTATCACCATTATGCATAAAAGAAGCAGCTTTATCTTGTCAAATTCATTTTGATATCTGAGCCCCATATTCTACTTATTTTTAATTTCAGGCCTAATAGCTGATACTCCAGAAATAACTGTAGGTGCTGTAGCTTCCATCCTAGACACATTTCCCAATCTATTGTATAAAGCCAAGCCCTAAGATAAAACCGTATTTGCTCCAATCCCACAGACAGAGACAAACACCTATAGGATCTATATAGAGCATTCTTAAAACTGAAATCCCCACCTGGAGAAGTGAAAAAACAGATCAACAGAACCAAAAAACTACCCAGAGATGAACTACTTCAAGACAGGCCCAGAAGAGAAAACAACAGAATTCCACTTGTTATCACCTACAGTCCACAACTTAAACCCCTCCAACGCATTATCAACAATCTACAACCTATCCTGGAAAATGACCCTTCACTCTCAGAGACCTTAGGGGAAAGGCCAATTCTCGCTTACAGACAACCCCCCTAAGCTGGAAAAAATTCTTTCCAGTAACCACACAACACAACTCCATCATAATCATCCAGGAACCCACCCCTGCAATCAACTCCAGTGGCAACTCTGCCCACACATCTATACCAGCGATTTCATCACTGGACCCAATGACATCGGCCACCAAATCAGAGGTTCATTTAGCTGCACATATACTAATGTGATCTATGCCATCAAATGCCAGCAATACCCCACTGCAATGTATATTGGCCAAACTAGACAATCTCTATGGGAAAGAATTAATGGACACAAATCAGATATCCAAAAAGGCAATACACAAAAACCTGTTGGAGAACACTTTTTGCATAGTTTAACAGATTGATTTGCTGTTGACACTGATTTCTACCTCTGACTCTCAAGACTTTCAACATTGGCACTGTCCCTGAGAAACACAACTTTTGTTGTGGGCTATGAATATTGGAGATGACCATCAATCCATTGAGAATTAAGGTTAGGGCCTTAAATTGGCACCAGAAGACAACTGTTAGCCAGAGGTAGAGATGAAGCCTTGGAGCAATGTGTTCTTGGAATTATTTCCTGCGGAAGTGGTAGACTAGTATATTTTGCACAAGTGGACATTTCTATATAGTCTCCTTCAGCTTTTTCCAGTTATAGTGAGTTACAATAATCCAACAATACACACAAATCAAGGATGACTTGAGGATGGAAGTTGACAAAAGAAAGAATTTCAATTGTTCATCAGTAGAAAAATAGGGTTTTAGTCTTTAGTTAGAAAAGTCAATGGTAGTGGTGTCCTCTATAGTGTTTAGATATCTCAAACTCAGGAAATCTATGTCCTCTGTTTTCTATGGGCAAAATGAGAATGTAGTATTTCATCCTTTTAAAAAATCAGATTGTATTAGTCTTTTCATAGTGCCATATAAATCCTAAAAGTGGAATTTATAATCTAGATGCATGATCCTTTTTCATTTTGATATCCAAATAATATTTAATTGAATCTGGTACCAAGATCTATCATCTTATCAAATTTTATAACAGAGGGAAGTAAAAAATAGATATATTTTAATATCTTGCAAAATACTATGAAAACAAACCCAACCCTAGTGATTTTCCAGAGTTTGTGCTTTTATTGCCCTTTCTTGTGTCCTAGAAGTTTCCTTTATAGAATCATAGAATCATAGAACTGGAAGGGAACTTGACCAAACACCTTTTAGCTCATCCCTGACAGATGCCTATCTCACCTTCTCTTGAATATCTCCAGTGATGGAGATTCCACAACCTCCCTAGGCAATTTATTCCTGCATTTAACCACTCTGACAGGAAGTTTTTCCTAATGTCTAACATAAATCTCCCTTGCTGCAATTTAACCCCCTTTGCTTCTTGTCCTATCATCAAAGGCTAAGGAGAACAATTTTTCTCCCTACTCTTTGTAACACCCTTTGGGTATGAATCTCTTTTACGTATCCATTTAAAAAACTGCAGGGCAATGATCAGTAAAACTGTATGACTCCCTTGTGTGAAAGTCTGAGTAATTTAAAGTGACATTCTACTTTACAAAACACCAAACATCAAAATAAAATTAATGTATTTTAAATGAAAATCCAGATTATTACTGTTGGGATATGTAAAAATGAATAGGTGTTAGGGGAAAAAAATACACCACCAGTAGGGAGTCTAGTCAGGGCAGGCATTGCTCTTTGAGTATATTTTTTCCCTTTTGTCATTGTAGCCTAGAAAGATAGTTGCACTGAATAGTGTCTTGTTTAGTCTTTGCACTTGCTCTGTAAAAATACTTTCAGGGTATGTCTAAACTATGTTCTATTTTTGAAAGAGGATATGCAAATTCTCTGGGAATTTGCATATCTTCTTCCGATCTCACTTTCGAAAGAAGTGCTTTTTCGAACAAGAGCGTCCAGACTGCCTGGACACTCTGACGAAAAAAGGGCACCTGGAAGCACTTGTGCCAGGGCATGGGGGCAACCTTTACTTCCAGGCTCTTTGCAGAGACACTTGCTTTAAGGGACCCCCCCGAATAGCCGTTCCTCTGCTCCTGCAGCTGGCTTGCCTACCTCCTAGAGGGACAGCAAAGCTTCTGCAGTGCTTGCTTGGAGTGCCCTGCTTTCTGGGACACCATAGCATTTTTTTCCTGGTTGGTTTTTGTGCTTTGAATTGTTCTTTTGCCATGGAGCCGGAGCTGCCCCTGGGCAGGCGATGGCCCCACACTGTAGTGCTTCAAGTTCTGCTGCAGCTCCATGAGACCTTCATGATGTTCATGCCAGGTCTGGATTCTGAACCCAGCCTTTAGCCCCTTGCTTGGGCTGCAGCAACACTGTTCTTGCTACCGAACTTCTTCCACGAGAGGCGATTTTGGAGGCTGGAGATAAGTTCAGACTGGTGGGACCGGCTCGTCATGGAGTGGTGGGATGACCTGGCTTGGCTCCGAAATTTTCGTATGCGGAAGTCCACCTTCTGGGAGCTGTGTACCTGGCTCGCTCCTGCCCTGTAATGACAGGACACCACCTGCGCCCTGCCATCCCCCCGGAGAAGAGGGTGGCGATTGCCCTCTGGATGCTGGCCATCCCTGACATCTACCATTTGGTAGGACAACAGTTTGGTGTGGGGAGATCTACTATTGGCGCAGTGTTGATGGAGGTAAATCCCTCTGGGGGGACAGTCCATGAGGGGTAGAGGGACTGTAACAGGAAAGGGCGGGGGGGCAATGGAGTGGGAGTGGGGGAGGGCTCCTGGCCTTACCTTGCCCTACTGCTGGAAGCGGCCGCTGGGTGGGGGTGGGGCTCCTGGCGTCTTTGGGGGGGGGAGGGAAAGGGGGCACCTCCAAAGGACTCGGGCAATCCCTCTAACTTCCTATTCTGTGTGTTTGTATGTGTCTATTTCTGCAGGTGGTGAGGGCCATCAACTTGGACCTGCTGAACAGGATTGTCCGCCTCGGAGACCTAGACACAATCATGGCCAGCTTTGTTGGGCTGGGATTCCAGAACTGTGGAGGAGTGCTCAATGGAACTCACATCCCAATCCA
This sequence comes from Rafetus swinhoei, assembly GCA_019425775.1. Taxonomy (NCBI): domain Eukaryota; kingdom Metazoa; phylum Chordata; order Testudines; family Trionychidae; genus Rafetus; species Rafetus swinhoei. The sequence continues at coordinate 32,429,585 of CM033428.1, read as the reverse complement.
TGCGCCGCTCCGTTGAGCAGCCCGGTATATCAACAGAAAAGGGTACTTCTCCATGGTGCTACAGGCCCAGGTTGACCACCATGGACTATTCACTGACATTTGTGTGGGGTGGTCGAGCCGAGCACATGGTGCTCGGATCTTCCAAAATTCCTACCTTTACAGCAGGCTGCAGGCTGGATCATTCTTCCCTCACCAAAACTTTGCTGTTGGGGACGTGGAGATGCCAATCTGCATTGTGGCCGATGCAGTGTACCTCCTCAGGCCCTGGCTCATGAAGCCGTACACTGGGCATCTGAACGTGAGCAGGGAACAATTTAACACGCACCTGACATGGGCGCGTTTGCAGGTTGAATGAGCCTTCGGCCGGCTGAAGGGAAGATTTAGGTGCCTGCTCACTTGCCTCGACATGGGGGAACACAATATCCCTGAGGTGGTGGCTGCGTGTTGCGTGCTCCTCAACCTGGTGGAGAGCAAAGGGGAGGCCTTCCTCCCAGGGTGGGGGACATGGGCTGATGTGGAGGGGAGGCAGTTTGAGCAGCCCTGGACAGCTGCAATATGCCATGCCCATCAGGTGGGGGGTCCGCATCCAGGAGGCTCTGCGTGAGAGATTCTCAGCAGGAGCCCAATGACTCTCCCCAGGGTCTCCCCAATGGGGCCTGTTGGCCTGGGCCCCCCGCCCCAAAACGTTTCCTCTCACAACCCATCCCGGCACCAGTCTCCGGACAGTTAACACACACACACCAGGTTTAATATAAAAAATGTTATGTTTATTAACAAACTATCTGCAAATAAATAACTTTTTGTAACAAAATAAAACTGTGCAAAATGTTTTGAAAAATAAACTTTCTTGTGCAACTAGCAAAGTCTTTTTAAAACTCGGGGGGGGATGTAAACCTGGAGGAAGGGAGGGCAGGCGGTTTAGGTCTCGGTGTTGCCTGGCCCGCAAAACTCTGCCGCCTTGGGTTCGTGGCCCTAAAGGTCCTCGGGGTCGAGTGGGGCCTGAGACAGTGTGGGGGGGGCTTTGTGCTAGCAGGGTGAGAGGGGGATGAGAGAGGATGAGCGGTTGCAGGGGCTAAGGAGGAGGAAGTGGGGGCAGAGGAGCCTGGAGCAGGTTGAACAGGAGGAGCAGCAATGGGGACAGGACCTGGGACAGCCAGGGCCTCTCGGATACTCCCACACATTGCCGTCCACTGCGGGAGGAAATCCTCCAGCAATCAGTTGTGCCACCGAGCCTCTTCCCGTGCCCTTTCTGCCATGGTCTCCTCCATCCTTTTGAGGGCCTCTACATGCCTCCGCATGAGGTCGTTGTAGACCTGCCATTGCCTGCGGCTTCCGTGGGACCGGGTGGGTGGTGGCACGGATGTCGCATGGCGCTCTGATCCAGCAGATCCAGCTGTGGAGGAGAAGAGGGAGAAATGATCAGTTTTATGAATGTACACACTGTCCCTGATTGTGATCAGTGAGTAAGTCCTTAGAACAAGGGATGGGAATGTTCTCACTGCAAGCCCATGTCTGGCCTGGCCAGCAGACCCAGCCTCACAGGGGCCCCAAGGTGGCTAGGGCAACGTCCCCCCCCCAACACACCCCTCCACCATGGTGATACAACTCAGGGAAGTGTGCAGCCACAGTGGGTCACAAGACGTAGGACAGAGGTCTGGAGCAGCTTGCTTCTCCCAGGGCCTCAACCCACACACCCACTGTCTGCCTGTGGCAGCATTGTCTGTGGGACTGATTGTTGTGTCGCTTGTGCCTACATGCCCATGTGCTAGGTATGATGCTTGCTGTGGTCTGTGTGCTGTCGTGCATGCACCCTTGTGACCAGCCTGCTTCCCGCAGTTCCTGGTGTGGGGAAGACAGCCTTCCCTGGGGTCAGACATGTGTGGGGCCTTCCCTGATCTGTGAGCAGCTGCCCATGTGTGCCCTGTGAATGAACATGCTTGCACATGCACAGAAAGGTGCAAGCTGTCCAGGAAGAGCATGACATGTGCAGATTGCCCCTGTGCTCATACCTCCCCCCCTTCTGTGTGTGACACCCTGACCGCACTCACCTGATGTTCCTTCACCAGCCTCAGAGGATGCCTGCGAGGCCTCCTATGTCTCGGGGACTGTCTCCAGGGTCAGGGTAACCACACTGCGGTTGGGGTCCTCCTCCTCTTCATCCTGTAGTTGCTCCTCTGGGTTGTCCTCAGCCCCCTCCTGGCAATGCTGCACTGGTGTCTGCAACCCAGTCTGGACCAGAACCGGGGCAGAGAGGGGTTCCCCACCACCCAGGATTCTGTCCAGCTCCTGGAAGTATGCGCAGTAGTGTGGCGCTTCCCCCAAGGTGGAGCTGTGCTCGCAGGCCCTGGCATAGCCCTGCCTTAGTTCTTTAACCTTGGCCCGCACCGGTCCAAGGTTCTGGGGTGGTGTCCTTTTTTGGCCAGTCCCTTGGCCATGCGGCCATAAATGTCTGCATTCTGGCGACAGCAATGCAGAGCCTGGAGCAATTCCTCCTCTCCCCATAGTTCTAAAAGGGTCAGGACCTCTGGTCCTGACCACGCTGGAGCTCGCCTCTTGCCCCTGGAAGGCTGCTGGGATGGCTCCCTGGAAGGTCTTTGGGGGCCTTGGGGGTCTTGGGCTTCTGCCATGATGAATTCTCAGAGAGGCAGGGAGAGCCGTGTGGTCAGAGGCTTCCTCTGTCTGCCTTCCTGCCACAATGGCTGCCCAGGGTGCCTGTGCCTTTAAAACATGGCTACAGACAGGAACAATAGAGGTTTTTTCTGCAGATGGACTGTCCACCAGGGCTTTTCCCTGGAGGTCTGTTTTTTAGAAAAAAAAAAACCCCCTGCAGCCACACACACCTTTTTTCGACAGATCACTGTAGAAAAAGGCGTTATTCCTCATAAAATGGGGTTTACCGCTGTCAACAAAACTGCTGGGTTCTTTCGATTTACTTGCGAAAGACTGCGGTGGTAGTGTAGACGCGGGTGAAGTTTTTTTCGAAAAAAGGCAACTTTTTTGGAAAAAACTGTGTAGTCTAGACACACCCTTAGTGTTATTGCCGACAAATGAATTGGTATTTAGTGTGTTATGTCCCACTGTTTCCAAAGAACTTGTGAACTTAAGTCACTGATTTAGTCATGTCTTTAATGTTCTTTCTGACTTTTTGACTGTTGCCCATCACAATGTGCATGCACGTGTGTGTGTGCACACACTTATTGAGTTAGTTTAACAAAGAAGAGGTTCCTCTGGGTATCAGGCTGCATATGTATAGTGAGCATGGTACAGTATTCCTACCTGGTGAAGCAGGATCACACGGTATCTGATATTTCTAGATCCTCTGAATAATCCCATATCAGGAATTGTATGCAACGTGGAACATCTGCAATTATTATATCAGATATTGAGCTAAATCCCTAAGTTATGTCTGTTAAATGGTTATTTGTAGTTTAAGAGATTTCCATAGTTATAACCCAGGGCAGAATGTATATTATTTTACCGGAGCAATCTCAGAGTACTTTTTTGTTAACTACTGAATAATTAATAACTCAATTAAGAGAATATTGAAGTTGTGATTTCAAAACACGAGTTGATATATTTTATCTTTTAATAGTGGTCTAAATATTGTCCATCTTTGCTCTCTAAATGGATTCATACACAATAAGATTTCTAATAGAGAGTGATGTAAAAAGACTGACAAGAGTTTTTTGCAATTAGCCATGTGCCCCAGAGATAAAGAAAATATGTAAGTAGTGTGTTCTTATGGGTACCTGAGCAAATGTTTTAAGTTCTACCTGTGTCTCCTTCATTCAACCCAATCTTTTTTCAAAAATTAAATACTAGTGTTGGCATTTGACAATTTTCCTGACATTGTACTCAATAAAAGATACATCACTTCTCTTGTTGCTATTGAAATCTGATTTCTGTCAGTCTCTTAGTATTTGAACTATAAATAGCAACTGTTGAAAGTGAACCATCATTAGTGCCTGATTTATAAAAAAAAACCTTAAGCTATAGAAAATCTACTATTATTGACTTTAAATTACAGTCATAACACAAATTAACTTCTGCGTCTATATGTTACTATTATTTGAAATTCACTTATCCACAGCTCTAGGAGCTTGTGCCCATTTGTGTAAAGAATGCATACAGTTATAAAGTGTGTCAGTGTCCACAGTTAATAAGACCTAATTGTTATATAAAGGTTTTTGTCAGCAGATCTCAAAATACTTTACGAAGAAGTCAGTGTCATTAGCCCAGTTTTACAGAGGAGAATTGAGACACAAAAGGGGCGAAATGACTTGTCCAGATCACCCAGCACATCAGCAGCAGACTGGAAATAGAACCCGCTGCTTCTAAATCTTACTCCAGTATGTGGCCTTGCTCACCCTTTTCACCAGAACAGACTTTCACTCCTCACCTACCAACTCTTCAATCTCTCTCAGAAGATCAATCCTTGATAGGTACCCTGAAGACCAACATGTTCAGGCTATGTTGATGGAGAATAAATTCCTGTCTTGAGGACCCCTCACTGGAATCACCCTTTTACTACTACTGTCCTGTTTACATCTAAGGAGGTGTCAGCGTGAGTCTCTCAGGTGAGTTCAACTGCGGCTGTCTGACACAAGCAGACACATGCTCTCTAAATAAGCCAGAGCCTAATCTGTCTCACAAGGCAGCACAATATGCTTCATCAACTCTACTCTTTTCAAGGCCTTTTAATCTTCCTTTAAAAAATCATTTATGTGACTCAAATTGCAGTGTGAATTATCCACTTCATTTGCTATCCATCAGGTAAAGTGAAATTCAGAATAACTGTCTCTGCTGAGTGTAAAAAACACTGAATAGTTACCAGCTAGGAGTTTCTGACTGTTCTAGTGTGACACCCCATCTGCCCAGTGCTGAACTGAGTAACACTAAGGTTGTGGCTTCACTGACAAAACAGCTTTGTTTTTACAGTGGATAATGAATGTGTGTCAGTTATGTTTCTGTAAAAACAGAGTGGAGACAAAGCACATGTAATAAACTAGATAATGCCAGGCAAGGGCAGTGGGTGCAGAGCTTATCTATCTACATAGCCTAGCTACCTAGTGGTAAGTGGTACAAATGTCCTGTCTCCACCTACAAAGTTGTGGTGAAAGAGACAAGCTTTTGAGCTTACACAGAGCTCTTCTTCTCCCTTTAGTGTTTTAGTGAAATAAATATCAAACATTTGTTATCTCGATGTAAAAGAAACAGCTTTATGTCAAAGAGGACAAAATTTAATTCAACAAAGACTGCAAACATGAGTAGACTATAAATGGGTGAAAACTGGTCATCACAACAGTCAGGCAGGGACAGGGTGGCATAGCAGCTGCAAGAGACAAGTAACAGCAAATCTGCCAGGGAGAATTTGCATAGAAGACAAGGAAACAAAAGATGGCATAAAACAAGACAAAGACTGCTTTTCCTGCTAATCACACTTACGCAGATGTCAAATTATGTGCAGGGCCCACTCTGGTTTCAAAAACATGCTACTTTATCAATGTTTGTACTTCTAAAGCATCCATCACCATATTTATCTACTATATATTTTGGAAAGTTTGTCATGTCTGTATTTGTCCATCCGTCTGTCTGTGAGCCCATTTGTTCAAGATCTTCTCTTAAATGGTAAAAGCTAGGACCACCACATTCGGTTTGCAGCTTCCTCTTATCATAACTTGGGGCTAGGTTTGGTTGTGGCAGGACAATGGAACGTGATTGTTTCACATCTAATGGAAAGGAAGGAGAGTGATAGTGGGGACAGTTATCCTCATGAATGACCCATGAGGGCACCCATTGGCCGAAAGCATGACCCCCACCACCCCAGCCTGCCTGGGGAGCAGCTGCAACGCTGTGCATGCCCCGCCACACTGAGTTGCCTCCAGAAAGCAGCTGCCAACTGGGCCAGACGGCCTCCACCTCCCTGGGACATCCCTAGAAAGTAGCCGGCGGGCAGCCTGTGCAGTCCCCATCCACCCACGGAGGCCTGTGAAGTCCTCCTTACCCTGGGCTAGCCCTGGACTTAGGCAACACCAGGGTATGCATATAGCTGAGGTTTGTGGTAATAATCCTCAATTGTTTCTACTTTTTACTACTAAATTCTTTCCTGTTTGCTTTTCATTATTGTTATTCACCAGTTAGTGAATGGGTGGTTCTCAAAACAAAAAAAGTAGAGTCATTTGTAGAATATGCAGGTGTCATGGAAGCTTCCAGACCCAACATTTTACCAGATCTACAACACTTCTATTTCACTCTATCTGCTCTACCCCAATGCTACTCAAACTGTGTGATCTAATGTATACCAGGGGCTAGAGTTAGAACAAACATTTTTGTTTGTGACTAACCTAGAGCTTTGATCTTTGGTCCCAAGAAGTGATAGAGGAACACTCAAAACTCTTAATCATTCCTGTCTAATGGGCTTCAAGTCTAAAATCTCGGGGGGATCAAGGGAAAGAAACTTTTCTACCCTGTTTGTTGCCTATCACTGAGCCGTTTTAAAACTGGATTACTAGACTGATCATTTGAAAGTCCTCTGTACAGCATAGTTTGCCTGAATCAAAACATCCAGTTAACTCTCTCCTCTCTTGAAACAAAATGGCAGAATGCAACTATTACGAATTAATTCTTCCACCACTTTTATTTATTTCTAAATAAGCTTCATTTTGGCTAAGGCATGAAATAGCCTGCTCTCCTCACTCTTTATAGTCTCCCACTTTATTTTTTATCTCATTCATCAGCCATCTCTCCTCTCTATTGCAGAGATAATTAATCATAGAGTTCTTAGCCTTCTTAAGAATTCTTTTATTCTTTTTTCCCCTTGATTACGCTGATCAGCCCAACGTTTCTACCAGGAGTTGAAGCTATGACTCCTTGGAGAAGATGGAAGCTACGATGCTGTCTCCAGGTGCAAGTCTCATGGGTGATCAATTTTTTCCATTGTTTTCTTTGGAGTGCATTTTTTTATGATCTTAACAGCATAGGTGCACCTTTCCAAAATCAATATTCAATTTCATCTCCTCACTGCACATCAGGCCACACAATATAAAGAAAATTTGTCTTATGCTCCTGAAGTCCTCCTCCTTTTTAAATCACATCCATTTCCTCTGTCTTTTCCCAGCTCTCAACTTCCTATATTAAAATTACTTTTTCCCTGATAGCATATTACTTTTCTTTTTATGAGCTAAGCACTCATTAATAGCAGAGTTGCACTCTGTGTTTGTGAGATGAAAATTACATATACTTGATATACTGGCTTTGCTGGCATATGCGTGTTTAAAAAATGTTCAAATCCCACCAAAGCAATTTTTGTGAAATAATGGACCTAGGAATAATATGGAATAAAGACATAGAAAAACCAACATTAATATTATCAGAGAAGATTAATTTGGATGTACCAAGCTCTTGCTTTGCCACGTGTTTGGAGGTAGCAACTGTTACTATAATGAAACTCCTCATGTGATGAATTTTTATTTATAAAACAATAGTCACAGATACACATGAAATTTCACAGCTCAGCGATTGTCATCCATCCCCCTCTTACTAGACTGAATCACTCAGGATTAAATAAAATACCTGCCCCTGAATATGCGGTAGCTGAAGTTGCTGTGATCTCAGACATACCAATCAGCATTCCAGCCTCACAAAGAAGGAAAGGGGAAATTAGCAAGTTCTGTAACAGTGAACTTTAACCAAGGCAGCAGTCAATTCTTGAGCATGTATATTTTAGAGGTAAGAAATAACCGTCCAAAACTAATCACACCTGAGTGTATCACTCCACTAACTATAAAACAAGGTCTGAATTTCCCACCCCAAAGAAAGAGGATTTTAAAATGCTTTTATTTATATCCAATAAATAATTATAGTTATATAGTTATAAGGAACTTGAAGAGGTTTTTTTTTATAAATCTAAACTCTCCTACTGTAATTTTTTTTTTTTTTGAGATCAGAGTGCACCGTGTTGTTAGGTGATTGAGAACCCAACTACAGAATAATTAAATTTGCTGCATGCTATTCTCATCATAGATTATATAACAATACTAGAATATTTACCTGGCATTGCTCAGGTTCTTAACTCAAGTAATTTTGTTTTTCTTCATTTAAATCATTGTGCTGGGCTGGGGCTGGGGGTGAGGGGTTCAGTATGCAGGCTGCCCCAGGGGAGAGGATGACCCCAGCCCTCTCTCACTGTAGCAGCTTGGGGCTAGGTGAAACATGCCAGTCCATGGCCACTGCAGCTCCAGTGGGTACAGCCAGATGAGGGGTGCATGTCACCTAGCTGGGGCAGGTGCAAGATTACCTTCCCCTTGTACTTCTCAGCCAGATTGAGGAATGCAGCAAACTGTCTATTTTCCCTTCCCTCCATGATGAGGGGGAGCAGCCAGCCATGTTCCTATCAAATGCGGGAGGGGGGACACTGCTCTCCCTAAAGAACTCAGGGCTAGAGTTAGGATTAGAGTGGGGACTCTGGGTTGGAGCAGTCCTGGAGAGAGGGTGCCCCTTTCACCTGCCTGTTTGTATAGTTTTATGGGAAGCAATCCCTTTCCATGCACATCTCATTCTCCTGGCATAACCAAACCCTTACCTTGCTTCCCGTTGCTGCCCCACTGTGGTCATTATACAGTATAACTGCCCCTGCTTTCCATCCCATAGCCCCTGCTGCCCCCATGTGTTCGTTATTTAGAAGAGCCCTCCCTTTCCATTTCATTAGAAGTAATCCCATTCCAGGCACATCCCCTTTTCCTGGCACAACCAAACACTTATCTTGTTACGATAAGAGGAAGCTATATACCGAATCTGTTGGTCCTAGCTCTTACTGTTTAGGAGGAGTTCTTGAACAGACAGACAGACAAACTCTCTCAAATATATAGCAGATTTTGTATTGCTTCATTCATGTAAATAATCACAAAACACTGTAGAGAACTAAATATTGTGGTCCCATTTCTACATGAGTCTACTATAAGGGTGGCTATACCTGTCCATGCAAAGCACTTGTGCACATTTAAGTTTGAACTGCATGTATGACTATGTGTAGCTGTATTTCCGCATACAGTTTTGAAAATCTGGATTCACAATTACAATGTTAATGTAAATAATATTAGAGGCTTATAAAAAGTAAAAAAATATAACCATAGGAGAGAGGCAATGTTCTCAAACAGACTAGAAGACAAAAGATTATGGAAGTAGAATTATACAATAAATCTATTAAAAAATGAGGAGTAACGTTAGTTCGAACCAAGGGGTTTGGTTCGAACTAACACGTCCCAGCACGCACTTTCACTTTTGAAACAGCTGTTGATCGGAGTAACGCACCGGTGAGATCATGCTAATGAAGCGCAGGATATTTAAATTCCCGCTTCATTGACTATTTCGAATGCTTGCATTTGCATCCCTACTTCGAACTAGGGTGCAAGTGTAGACATACCCTTGTTTTGTCTTTGTATATGGGCCCTCTCCCTTGTGACCACCAACACAAATCTTATAATTGCTTGGGAGATTAGCCCACTAGAGCTCCCTTGCTGACAAAAGGGCCTGGGTTGCTGAAGAGTATGACTATCCTGACATCCAACCCCTTTTTGAGAACTATCTGCCCCTCAATGCTGATAGTGAAAGCATAGAAAGGATTGAAATGTTTAACGCATTTCAAACTTTTTCACTAAAGTAAATAGCTAATTTTTTAAATGACATAACCTTTATTTCACATAGACAATGTGGACGTCCCCCCTAGAAATATGTGGTTTTCTCATTAAATTTTTTTCCTCATTAAGATAATTCAGAAATATAGAATGCTGATACTCTCACAAAGTCAAACTTGTGACTGAGAACTTCAAAGATTTGTGTCAAAGCTCCAACTAAGTCTGGCTATGTCCACATTACACTTACGTCCACATTGCAATCGCGTTCTTTCGGAAAGAACAGAGGGGTTTACCCAACATTGGTAAAAGCCTTTTTCCAAAAGAGCTCTTTCAGAAAAAGGCGTGTATAGATGGGAAAGAGAGAGTTCTTTCAAGAGGAAAGAGGAAAAAGCACAGGCACCGTGGTGGCCACTCCATCCATAGTAATCACAGCTTACATGCAAGATAGTATCCATTCAGTGTGGACGCTATCTTTCAAAAAAGCAGATCACTTTTTCGATGCACTTTGGCAGTGTGGACGCGCTCTTTCGGAAGAAGTTTTTTTTAGAAGATCTCTGCCGGACAAGCTTCTTCTGAAAGAAGCCTGCAGTCTAGACATAGCCTCTGCCTTCAACTCTAAGATTTTGCGCGTAAAAACACAAAAGAAAATCTTATCCTAATTTTCTCAGCAGTCAAGATCAGAAAGTTAAAGGTCCTAAGGCATCCCCAGGTGAGACTCTACTGAATTCATTGGTGTTTTTTCATGAGGGAAGACTTTGGCCCAAGATCATTGAAAAACTAAATACAGAAAAATCAAAATGAAGTGTATTCTTTTCAGCTGTTTCAGTGATAACTGAACGCTGGACATTTATGTAGAAGATTTATGTCTTATCCTATGAAACAACAAGAACATTTGACATAATCTGCTATAAGACTGTATACATATCATAGCACAATATACGCTGTTTAGCTCAATTTCAAACATGGTAGTCTTACTAGTACCTACAAACCCTATGCTTGGACATCACATTGAATACATATACATTGTGAGAGTATCGGCATTCTATATTTCTGAATTATTTTAATGAAAAAAATCTATATCTGTGCATAATTATATACAGTGGACAGGAAATAACCAGTGCTTGCTTAACATGGTGTTAACTATAACTTCCTTATAGACTTGCTTTCACATTCTCCTTACAAGTACTCATTTAAAGATACATTAAGAATGGCTGCTGGGGAAACAAAGGGACAACAATGACTTTCAGAAGGTAGGACTGGACCATTTTCTAGATTCTTCTTTGCTATATTAATTCATTTTACTTTCCTTTTAAAAATGTTATCCCTTGTGATATATACCTTGCTGGGCACACCTAGTCCCCCTCCCAAGCTCGGTCATTTTATCAACTTACATAGCTTGCAGTTTATAAACATTAATATGTTGATATATGCATCAACTATCCCTATCTATGCACAATGTAATATGCTAATTTATGTGCTATATTTATACACCCAGCTAGAAAACTGAAAGGGCAGGATTAAATTTCACTGTCTTAACAATGTCAAATTCCGTCTCAGCAACAACTTAAAGATAGAGGTTAGATACCCAAATTATACTTATTAATTTTTAATAAACACATATATACAGTAGAATCTTATTTTATGAAAGCCAATCTTATGAATGACCAATTATACAAACCATTTTTCAAAACAAAATTCCCCCAAGAAAGGCACTTTTTCTGCTGTTATAGATAGATAGATAGATAGATAGATAGATAGATAGATAGATAGATAGATAGATAGATATCTTGGTTTCTGTTTTTTCCACTCCAATTCATCTGATGAAGTGGGTTTTGCCCACCAAAGCTCATGATTCTATATATTTTGGTTAGTCTCTAAGGTACCACAGGACTACTCATTATTTTTGAAGTTACAGACTAACATGGCCACCCTCTGAGATTTTGTGAGATGTACAGTAAGAAAGAGCTCATATTTTTAAATAAAGATGGATCTGGAGTCAAAGGGGAAGCCTGAGCACAGAGCTAGAAATCAATGGTGGAAAGTAGCATATAGAAGGAAAAAGTAAAATTTATTTGCTAATAAACTAGGAGGTAACTAAAACAAACAGAATACACTATGGAAGCAAACTTAGATCTTCTGTGTATTTAGGTTAAGGAATAGTAACTAATATATATTCAGTGCTAACAAAGGGAGTTTGCTTGGGTTTGAACACATCACAGAAAGAAGAGGAGTTTTATTTGAAGTATATTAAACCTTGAATTGAGCACTCATCGTGAACTTGTGTAACATTTACTACATATTTGAGAAAGTTTGTCTGTCTGTGAGTCTGTCTCTTTCTTTGTTCAAGAACTCCTCCTAAATGGTAAGAGCTAAGACCACCAAATTCAGTATCAGGCATCCTCTTATTGTAGCTTAAAGCAAGGTAAGGGTTTGATTGTGCCAGGAAAATGGGATGAGCCTGGAATGGGATTGTTTCTAATAAACCCATACCAGAAAAGAGAATCAACAAGCAGTGAAATGGGCTGGCTTGGGGTATCCGCCCCCCCCCCCCAATCTGGGACTGCCCCAGCCCTGACCCTCCCACTCCCCAGGTTCTCTTTAGGGAGGTTGGTAGGTGAAACTCCCCTCACTACCAATTCATACAGGAACATTGCTGGCTGTTCCTCTTGGTCAGGGAACAAGGGGAAAGTGTACAATTTGTTGCAATCCTCACTCTGGCTGAGGAGTGCAAGGGGCAGATGAACCTAAACCTGCTCCAACTGGGGGACATATACCCTTCCTCCAGCTGTGCCTGCTGGAGATGCAGCAGTCATAAAAAAGTGCTTTCACCTGAACCCAAGCTGCCGTGTTGAGAGAGGGCTGGGGTTGTCTTCATACTGAACCCCTCATCCCTGGCCCCACTCCAGAGCAATGATTTAAATAAAACATGTACATTTTCATTTTATTGTCAAAAAATTACTTGAGTTAAGGACTTGAGTAACACTGGGTAAATCTTCCAGTCTGCTAAATACTGGAGATAATTTGTCTGTCTGTCTGTCTGTTCAAGAACTCCTCCTAAGCAGTAAGAGCTTGGGCCACCAAATTCGGTATACAGCTTCCTCTTATCATAATTTATAGCAATATAAGGGTTTGAGTTTGCCAGAGAAATGGGATATTACTGGAATTGAATTGCTTCTCATGAAATCACACAGAAAAAGAGATAGAATCACCAGGCAGGTGAAAGGATCTGCCTGCCTGCCTGCCCGCCCCTCCCTCTCCTGCCCCCCCAGAACTGCCCCAAGCCTGAGCTTCCCACCCCCCAGGTCCCCTTTAGGGAGGGTGGGGTGATTGAAGCTCCCCCTTCCCCCAAATTTGTACTGAGTTTTGCTGGCTGTTCCCCTTCATCAGGGAGTGAGGGGGAGAGGGAACAGTTTGGTGCATTCCTCACTCTGCTGGGGAGCACAGGGAGCAGACGAGCTGTGCACTTTGTTCTTATTCCCTCAACAGGACAGGAAAGGGGAAACCAAGCAGCCAGGGGGAGGGAGCTGCCTCCTTGCACACACATGTTCAGAACCATTCCTCACCTCCCAACCATTCCTCACCTCCCAACCCTGACTACTGCACCCCCCCACATCCCCAGCCCCCTGCCCTGAGCCCCTTGTTAAGGACCCAAGCAGCACTGGATAAATGTGCTAGTAACATATATAAAATTGGGTAAAAATGTAAGTGGGAACTAAGGAAGCTAGAAATTAGAAGCAGAAAGCAGGAAACTGCATTCTTTTTAATTTAAGAAAGTGATCTGTAGGTAGAAAGATCTTAGACGGATGATGATAAAGGAAAGCACACTGAAATCATTTAAAGCAATTTTCTCACTGGCATTTTAGGGGAAGGGAGAATGAAAAGGGGGATCATGATGGACTGAATGGCATGGAGATATTTACACAGAAAAAATCCTCAATTTGGGAGAAAAGGGTTAAACAGTAGAATGGCCAAGTTTATAAAAAAATGGTTCTGTGGCTTTCTCAATTGGCTTTGTACATTGAGCACACACTCCTGTTGTCCATGAAGGGCTGAATGAAGAACTGCATCCGATGTGCCACAGCTGGTAGAACAGCTGCAGTCACTCTCCACTAGTGTGAGTGGGCCCCACATGAAGCTCACTGGAAGGAACTGCACTTCTCTCTAGTGCTCGCTTGCATTTAATACTACATCAGCCACATCTACTTTGCAGGCCCCTCCAAACAGCTCTGCATTCCACAAGATAGTATGGACTGCAGATGAAAAGTTCCCCTGTGAATCTGTGGTGCGAAATGTAGCTACTGCTGCTGTCAGTAGGAACTGTTGGGGTACAAATGTGCATGCAATCAATTTGAGGAATAGTATTGTCAGAGGACGCTATCAGAGTGAGATGCAATGAGAGAGGAGAGAGAGGGAGGAGGGGAGGGAGAAATGGAAGAGAGTTCAAGGACAGTATCTGGGTCCAGCCATGCAGGTGTCAGAAGGTGGAAGGGAAAGGACAAAAATCTAGTCCTAAATGTTTGTGCCCAAAAGTAGAACCTTCCTCATCCCTTGTAAAAGAAAGAATTAAATGGAAACCAAAACAACAAATCCTATCCTTTCAGAAATACAGTGAGAGGAATATGGGGAATCCAGACATTTCTTTTGCAACAGACACCGTAGAATATGCTTCTTCAAGGAGAAGAAGAGAAACCAGTGTGCTGGTAAAGAACGATTTTTTTTTACCTAAATCAATATAGACACTGCTCACAACTCATCTATATGAAAATTTGATCTCTGGGACTGCTTTCAGGCAAGGTTATTGAGGTCTGCAGTGATCAGTTGGGTATGTGCAGGCAAACATATAAAATAATAGGCTCAGTTATTTTAATGCAGTTAAACTACTCAGACATTACTCCCTAAATTAAATAAATACCAAGTAAATTGTGTGTCAACTGACAGTGTAAGCCACCATTGTGCCCATTGTGTGACACACAACCCCCGCCCTACACAGATATTATAGCTGCTGAGAGACAGAGGACAAACTCTCCTCTGTAGCGGTGGAAGGGGGCATAGGGCACCTCTTTCCAATTCCACCCCACAGGCAGAAGTGAAACAAGATTCAAGAGAGCATTAGGCAGTGGGCGCAGATTAGTATACTACAGCCTCAGGAGGGTGTGAACTTCAAGCCTGGCTTGACCTACAAAACATTTTATCCCTGTATGACTGCAGATGAAAAGGACTCACTTTTCTTTCTGGAGTAAAAATATGGAGTCAGATCCTGAGCCAATTAATTACTTCAATGGGTTTTGGACAGGCCTGGCCAAAGAATGTGCGGGGCCCAAGGCAGCATGCTGAGCCACACAGCCACGCAGCTCCCAGCTGGGTGGGCGGGGCCAGGAGCTAGGCAGCATGGGGCCCTGAATGTGCGGGGCCCACGGTGACCGCCTCGCTCGCCTTGCCCAAAGGCCAGGCCTGGTTTTGGATTAGGCCTGAAACACACTACACGACACATCCCCAACTTGTTCTCTTCCTCTCTGAATCATCCTACCTGCAACTGGCTGGATAGCAAAGAGACCCTCCATGCTGGCAGCAACATTCCCTATCACACTGAGCTCACTATTGTAAGAGCAGGCTCTTGCCCTAAAACATGGAAAGGTAATACTCGATTAACATGGAGAAAAGAATCATATAATACTCCTTCCCTCTTATTTAAGATAATGTGACTATTCAAGCTAAAGTACAAAACCCTATAATGCAAGCTCATCACTCCTGGGTTAATTGAAATGCGAGCAGAATACAATACCCGAGCATAAGGTCCTTTTGTAGGTTTATTTCTTTTCTCATGACAATAGAACTGACATATTTTTAGCTCCTTTATTCATTTAAGGAACACAAGAGGACACTGCAAGAACAAGCTAGGTCATTGTTTTTCATTGACTTATTTACTCAACTTTTTTTTAATTCAATTGAGTACAGTTGGGGAATTTTTATTCAGCACGACATTTACTGAGTTCAGTATATTATGGGCTGAAATAAACTAAACTCACCATGTATAACAAATTTCAAATACATAAATGCACACATACATACACACTGAAGCACAAACTGCTGAAAGACAAGGTTATTGAATAGACTCCTTAACAGAGTATTTTCACATACCTCAGAGAGATTGATTCTATCATCAGTCAGAGTAAATCAATATTTATGTCAGCCAGGAAATCAGACTAATGTTAGAATTTATTGAATAGGCAACTGACTGTTAGATACAAAATTAAATAATAGTAATACAGGACAGGTAATAAATACAGCAGGTACAATAGAAACCACTTCAAAGGAAGATCTATTTCCTTGTGGCTCCTTCAAATGCAAGACAGATCTCTGAACAGTACAACAATATTTAATGTCCTGTTATTACCAATTATAGCTCCATAATGATTTATTTTTTCTCTCAATATTTATGAATTTTTTTCAAAAGAACATTAGGGTCATCATCCTATAATGGTGCCCCATACACAGACCGCTGAATTCAACGATCACTGTTCAGCAGTGGGTTAATTATCTTACTCTGTTCCACCCCTTTATTAACATAGGGGCAGAGTTCTAAAGGTATTGAGGAGCCTACAGATTCTTATATGTTCCTAATGGGATTTTTGAAAGAAGTTAGGCACCTAAATTCCATGTATTTCAACTGGAGTTAGGCACCTAGATAATGTTGCAAATTCTCCTTGATGCCTAATCTGCATCTATAGGCACCAAATATCATTTCATCCCACTCTGAGTGAACATCTCCACTGCATATTTATTTTGGAATAAACTACTCCAGAAGATATATTCCAAAATAGCTTATTTTGAAATAGAGTGTCCACACTACAGGGAAGCCTCAAAATTAGTCCGAGGCAGGCTCCCCTAATGCGGACGTGTTAACTTGAATAGAGCCCCAGGAAGCACTGGGGAGAAATTACTTAGGATGGCCCTGGTGAGGAGCTATTTTGAAATAGCAGCAGTGGAGTGTCCACACCACTGTTATTTTGAAATAGCTATTTCAGAAGAGGAGTTATTCCTTATGGAATAAGTTTTACAGAAGTCGGAATAAGCTGCCCGTTATTTTGATATTTCAAAATAATGGAATTGCTGTGTAGATGCTCGCATTATTATTTCAGAATAATGCTAGTTAATCCAAAATAACAGTGCATTGTAGGTGCACCTCTACTCTTTATGTAGTTTAAACATTTTTAATTATCACAGCCACTACATTGCTTTATTTTAGAATACTTTTCTTAGCCTTGATTATTTTATGCATCTTTAAGATCAGCCACTTGGGTCCTTTTCACAGTCCTAGTAGACACGTGCATTCCACTGAATATACACCAATCTGTCATCCAGCAGTCTTCCTCTTTTATGTTGTTTGTTTAATATTATCTCATGGATTGCCATGCCACACTTTATCTTGTCAAGCCTCCTCCTCCTCCCTTCCTGTTTCGCTAACCCATTTCCACCCAACAGCTCCTGAATTCCACACTTGACTTTTGAGCACCTCCCGCTGTTCCAGATGTCATTTCTTTAGATACTGTAGCTTTGCTAACAAACACAGTTTACTCAAGACTGTCAACTGACTGCTGTTACAGACCTGTACAATACAGAGATGGGGGCTCAAGAAATGATACAGTTGTGAGATTCATTACAAAGTCAGATGAGTTCTTTGTAATTTAAGTAGATAGGAGAAGCTGACATTAAAATATGGTTCATTAAATTTGAATTTGAGTCTTGCCATTCACAGTACCAAAACATCTGGAGATGATCTAATTTGGACTGGAGTTCGTTAGAACATATTTGAGCTTTTAACTAAACACTGGGGATTTGGTAAATAAAAGGCTGCAGGTTTTGCACCACTTTATATTTAAAGAGGATTTCTTGCTTTGAATTATGCAGTAGCATCAACTGAGAGACCCCCCGGACTGAGTTCCTGTTCCTGTTAACACGTGATTATTCCTAAAAGCAACACTGCAAATTGTTTGTTTGCTTGTGCAAATATTGACAGATAGTTCAGGCAAGTAAGCAGTTAAATAGTTTAGCTGCCCTGTTTCCTTTTCCCGGGTTTGTAATTTCTGTATAGAGAAGAAAGCAAAAAACCAAAGTCAAGGAAGAACAACACAGGAAATGTGCAAGAGAATCCTAAAGATAGGTATGTCATGGTATTGTCTTTTCTTGTCCTTGTATCTCAAAAATACTGAGAGATCTAGTCTAAATATCATATTAATCCTCTTCTATATTTTGAAAGGCTGATGTTATTTACATGGTGTTCTATATCATCCTTGACCCTCATATTTTATAGTCCTTCTAGAAGGTTTACGTGGCATTGTTCAGGTCCTTTGGGGCAAGGGGGGTGGGTGCAGGAATCAGGGCAGGGGGTGGGGGTACGAGTGTCGGGGGGACTCAGGGCAGGACTGCTCTGTGGCTCTCGGGCATTTGGGGACATCTCTATATTTTTGTTAGTCTCTGTGGTGCCACAGGACTACTCTTTTCTATACTGTATGTGCCAAGTCATTTTTAAGCATTTATTAGATGTTAATCTTTGTGCTTAATCTTTCAGATGTGCTAATATCCAAGATTTCAAGTCTTGCTGTAATCTCAGGAAGACAAAACAACTCTCATTGGTAAGATGGGATCAGTAGTTCTCTTGAAATGAAGAAACATTAATTCCAGTACATTTCTGGATGTGTAAATAAACCCACATTTGAGAACACTTGCTTCTATTTCACTGGACAAATGAAGTAGCTAAATTGTTCACTATCTCTTAAAGTTTCTGAGAGTGTGACACCCTACTGATCTTCCTGCTGATGTTCTCCCAGAGGTGCAACAAACAAACCCAAGCATTTTATTCCTTACTAAAGTAAGTAAACACATACACTGAGGCTGTGTCTACACTGCACCCCTTTTCCGGAAAAGGGATGCAGATGAGACAAGTCGGAATTGCAATGAAGCGGGGATTTAAATTTTCCCGCTTCATTTAAAACATGCTGCTGCTTTTTCGGTTCGAGCTTTGACGGAAAAAGCGCCAGTCTAGACGCAGCTCTTGCGGAAAATAAAGCCTTTTTCCGAAAGATCCCTTATTCCTGATTTTAAGAGGAATAAGGGATCTTTTGGAAAAGGCTTTATTTTCCGCAAGAGTCGCGTTTAGACTGGCGCTTTTTTCCATCAAAGCTCCGAGCCGGAAAAAAGCGGCAGCCATGTTCATGCAAATGGAGCGGGGAAAATTTAAATCCCCACTGCATTTGCAATTCCGACTTGTCTCATCTGCATCCCTTTTCCGGAAAAGGGGTCCAGTGTAGACACAGCCTGAAAGTACAGAATAAGGCCATGGAAGAACAGTAACAGAGAAGTGTAAAAAAATCACCAAAATCATTGGTTTTATTGTTAACAAAAGTACTGGGTCAAATCCTCAACTGGAATCAATTAGAGTTATGTAGCTTTACACCAAATGCAGACTTGGTCCATTCTGTACAAATGTTAGAGATTGTTTTATGAAGAGTAAAACATTTGATTTTAGCATTACTAAAATGTTCCTTATTCAAGTTTAAAGTGACCTCCCTCTGGAATTTGTCTGTGATCATTGTGAAGGGCCAAATTGTTCATAAACCTTATATTAGTGTTTGTGATGGCAAGGAGTCATAAGGAGGTTTTCTTTCCCACTTTTACAATCTGAAAAAAGGGCAGGCATGGTTTCAGACCCTACATTTAATTGCTTAATCCCAGGGCATCTGGGGCTACAACTGAGCCCAAAAGAAGTGGAGGCATTGGGGTGGAAAAAAGGGTCCCTTGCATCCTGGAGCTCAAAATGGAACTGGACTCCAACCGAGAGAAAGCAGCGCTCCGGAATAGGTACTGAACAGTCTTGTTTTCCCTGACCTGAGCTAGGGAGCTCAGAGCAGAATTCTATCCCCAGAGGTAGTGTGGCCCTGAATCAATCCTCCTTCTGGGTCAGGTGACATTTACACATTCAGTCTCATCGAAAAATAGCCAGTATTTGGTAACATTTTTACAACAGGAACAAAAGCATAACCACATGCATGATAGACCTGACCCAGGCCCATTCAAATCATTATGAGTCATTCCAGTGAATTCAGTGGGCTATAGATCAAGCCCGGCATGTTGTATATAGTGTTGAAAAGATTATTTCTCGTGACTTGTTTGTTTTTAATATTCCTTTCTACCTTGACTTTTCAGGTGGCTGAAAGAACTGCACATAAAAAAACCTCTATAACCTTAACCTTATATTACAGATATAAGCACATAAAAATCTCCATTTGAATGAATGCAAAGGAAGTTGGAGAATAGAACATTTTTTATTGATTATAATTTTGGTTAAGTTTCCAAAATAAGTTTAGAAACATGTGTGAAAATTCTATAGGCTATTGGTTTGCAAATTGACCAACAGTACAATTACTGAGAGTTCTAATCTATTTTACACATTATTTATTTGTATTACAGTAGGCCAAGTGGCTTTCCCCAGAGGAGATCAGGGCCTATTATGCAAACCCATACTGAGCGAGAGCCCTTGTACGGTAGGGTTTACAAGCTATACAGGCAATCTGCACCAAGTGGTCGCTCAAAGGAATTCCCCCCACCTCCCTCAATTACAAATGGGGGGACTGAAGCAAAGGGAGACCTGGGAATTGAAGCATAAGTGTCAGACCTGGGAATTGAAACCAAAACTAAAGTCCTTAGTCACTTTCAATGTAACATTGTTACCACTGCTGCTTTAAAAGATCAATGAGATTAGTAAAACAAATACCAACTGGGTTGGATAGCAATAGCTGTAAAAAACTTACCCTGGGGTTAAAATGCCCTTTTCAATTATCATTATTGCCTAAAGCCTTTGTGAACATTTTTACTATTTTAATGTACAAGCAAGAATTTGCAGCTGTTGCCCTCCAATCCAGTCAATATTTGTATATTGTTTTCCTGAGTTACTGATAATAACCTAAATCCTAAAGGACAAGCTGTGTCTTCAGAATCAAATGTGTGATTCCTGTTGACTTCACAGTCACCAGCAAAAGTATATCATTTTCTTCCACTGCTTTGCCTTTCTATTTCTAGCATGGAAAGTTAGGAGGGTTTGTTTGTTTGTTTTTCATACTTTTCAAATAAGTCCTATCTGGAGAGGTGGTATTTGGTGCCCCAGCAAGCAGCTCAGATGCTTTGAAATATACCAGAGTCCAGCTGTGAATGTAGATTGAAGGATAAGTCAAAAACCAACTGGCTGTGATTTATAGGATTTGTATTGGTTTTTCAGGCCTTGTGAAAAACATGAGATTAGATTGTTTGTCAATGCACAGGTACGGACAAACAAGTTTACCAATACCTGTAAATGAATCATTAGTCTGGATTACCACTTAACTCTTGGGAGACTGCTGGCTAATATGTGCAACCTCTCCTAAACACATGCCTGTGGTTTAAGTGGTAAAAACAAATACTCACATGCCTCATGGTCACGTTTTAAAACATTCTTCATCTTAGAAACCATTCTGCTTCTCTCTCTATTACCAGGGACATTTATATCATCCTCATCCCCTGTTGCTGCATATTCCACACTTCAATTTGATTTTTGCTGCTCATCATGTAAGTAGAATGTCCCAAGGTGCTCAGTCATTAAGAAACTTAGTTCCTCATAGGATCAGGCCCAAAGACGTAATTATAAATATAGGAACAAACAGCCATTTGGTTGGTTGCCGTGTTGGTTTTTATGAACTAGAAATGCTCAGAAAACAGGAGGAATGGCAAACATTTGCACTTTCTTCCCCAATGTTTTTAAATCCAATTTTGAAGAAAAAATTCCAGTCAACTCTGTTAAGAGACCATGGGCTTGTATACACTACCGCTTATATTGGTACAACCCAGGTCTCTCCCTCCTCCCCTGAGTGACATAAATTTCACTTACCTAAGCACCGATTTGGACAGTGGCATGTTGGTGGGAAAGCTTCTGCTGACAGAGCTACCACCTCTTTTGGAGGCAGTTTTATTATGCAGGCAGAAGAACTCCCTCCCATTGGCAAAGCGCATCTTCACCAGAGACACCAGAGCAGAGCAGCTGCACCAATACAGCCATAGCACTTCAACTGTAGACTAGCCTAAGACTCTGTTTTCATAGGACATGTCTACACAGAAATAAAACATCCATGGTGGGCTTATATGAGCTGACTTAAGCTTGCAGGGTTCAGGCTGCCAGATTATGAAATTGCAGCCTAGATAGTCACTCAGTTTGGATCCTGGGCTTTGGGACCCTGAGTCAATTGACATGGACCAGCCATGCATGTTTTATTCCAGTGCAGAAATATCCATCATACACCAAATCCTGAAGTCCATAAAGACAGTCTGGACTAAAGAATTACTGAAAATGACTAAGGACTTCAACATTAAACACAATTTTATTTAGCATCAAATGTATTTCCAAAGTTGGAATCCCTGCTGCAGGTAAGGAACCAGAGCAAAGGGACAGTCTGATCCCACAGTAAAACCAGTGGTGTGGCCAGAATGGGAGAAGTGGGTGGGCGAGCAATGACGGGGAAGTAGGAGCGATTGGGGCCACCTCTCTCCCCCACATCCAACTGGCCTATAGGGAGAAAGAGGAAAAGCAGCTCTGTGCAGGGGCTTCCAGAAAAATGACAGTCCCTCCATACAAAGGTGTAGCCCATTACCCCACCCACTTTGCCCCCCACCAGATGCTCAGGGCTTGCTCCTCTCTGTCCACCAGGCATTCCTGCTGGGGAGGTTATCAGGGGATTGCCATGTGCCTCCACTGAGTGTTCCCACAGTGGAGCATAGTCTTGGTGCGAGGTCTTGTGTTCCTCTGCTTGGAGCTTCAGTGGGAAAGCAGGGTCGGGGCTTGCCCTGCTGTGCCCGCCAATGCTCCAGCAAGGGAGTGGGGTTGGGGGATTAGGGCTTGGCCTATTCTGCCTGCCTGGTGCTCTCAGTGGTGAGCAGGGTGAGCACCCTGGGGCTTGCCCTGCTGTGCCTGCCTAGTACTCCAGCTGAGGAGCGGGGTAAGGGGCTTGCCATCATGCACTCCTGCCAGGGAACAAGATCGGGGCATGGGGGCTTGCAGGTTCCCAGCTCTGCTGCCTGGCAAGAATGTCAGGTGAGCAGAGCAGGGCAAGCCCCCAACCCCACTCCCCAGGCCTGACTGGAGCACCGAGGTGGGGCAAGCCACCATGCACAGAGCAGAGCCAAGGCTGGGGGTGAATGGGCCTGGATGCTACATAGGTGGGCCAAGCCCTTCCCCCCTCCCACCCGATGCACCAATGGCTACGCTTCTGATAAAGATGCAAGATGAGGAAGACATTGGGGAAAATGGGATGGAGGGCATGGTAGATTCAGAAGAGGACCATAGAAATCTCTGGAAAAAAAAATTATGTTTCAATGCCAGAATACGAAAGGACTGAATTAAAACTATTTTCACTTCCTAATTTCCATGAATTTCAGTGGACGTTTAGATCCTTAATACCTTTGCGATCTTGGCCTGAATCCTTAAAAAAGATTTGAGAGATGCATAAATCTCAAACTCAACGGGATCTGTTTATCCCTACCGGTTGCACAACCAAACTCTCTTCTTTGGGGGGGGAGGGGTCAGAGAAACACAAAATGACATAATGTCAAGCCTCTGAGCTCCCTGTGAGTATAGGGAAATAAATTAATATGGGAAAATGAACACAAAGAAAATTCCTCCACTCATCTTTGGAAAATGATCAAGTCACTTCTTTCCTCCACGCACAGATGCACCTCCCCTGTAATCTTCTGCAACCTCAAGCAGTTTCATACATTTGCTTTTAAGCTTTTTAAAACCTTCATGTAGCTTCCCTGGGCCACTGTTGATTCCAGTGCCATGTTTTCCCTAATGCTTTGCTGCCACATTGCACCAAATCAGAATTATGTTTCAGTGACTACAGCCATAGAAGAGAGTTTATTATAAAACTACCTATGATCTAATAAACAATCTAGAAATATCCTAGGCACCATTCAGTAAAAGAATCAACAAAATGTACTGCCTCGTAAAAAAAATGCAATTGTAGAAGGAAAGCAACTGTCTTCGCGTGCTGCAATGCTGACAAATATTGTTTCCCTGGCTAGTGTGTTCTGAGTGCTTTTCTGCCCTTACTAGATAAAAGGCAAACAGAGGAAAAAGCCAGAGTTAGATGAAGAATCTGGATTTGCAGCAAGGGAACCTAGCAATTATTTGGTTTTCTGGGAAGGATTTTTTTGTCACGATGGGTGTTGTGTGCTTTTCTGATATTTGCAGATTTCCCCAGCAGACCATCAATTTTCCATATCCCAAAGGCAAACAAGGAATTTTGCAATCAGGGATACTTAAATGAACACAGCTCCCTTTATATGTAGACTAATTTCAGACATGTTGAAAACTGTACAATGAGGTCACACCTGAATTGCATTCTAGGCACCTATAGTCTTCCTAATGCTAATATATTTGCATCAAAATCTGCCTTGAGAATTAACTCATTCTTAAGGTTCTGTATTAAAACCTGTAACAGTTCTCCAAATCCAGGTGGCATCTGAAGAGGAGCACAAGACTGTGTATATTCTGTGAAATAAAATGTTGTTTTGTAATATTTTGACCTTTTGTAATGTTCTTTCAAAGGAATTTGATTTGCTTGTCATTCCTACTCTCCTTTGTGTATAGCTTAACTTACCTGGGAGAGAGGTGAAATGGACAGACGATCAAAGAATTGAAAAGTGAAAAAACGAGGCATTAGAATGCTAAAACTTCACTTTTATGATCATGATTGCAGCAGAAATTAGGGATTGACAGCATGTATGTATGCTCATGAGAGATGATAATAACACACACAAAGGAAAAATACAGACCATTCTAGGAATGCAATGAATGCAGGAATGCACTGAATGGGATTGTTATTGCTGCAGTACTACCATGCTCATGATTTCATGCTATAGTCAAACCTTGACTTGGAAAAAGGGTATTTCTACTGGAGAGAAAGTACATTTTTACAAGCATTTTTTAAAGACAAAAATGGGGTAAATCGGCATAGCGCCACTAAAGTAAACGAAGCTATACCAATTTACAACAAGTGAGGATTTGGAACTCAAAGCAACATAAAAAAAGTATTAAAAATAATTTAACCTCCTTTCTATTGGGCTCTTCATTTTAGACAAAAGAACTATGTACCACTAGATGTCACTATAAACAGAATATTTTCCATTGTACTTATACTGCATTATCAGAGAATAACCCGATCTTGTCTTTTTAGGGAGCTGTTCTAAGCAATACTGATTGAATCTAGCACCTTATCTGTTTATTCAAAGGCTACTAATTCCCAAATTTCTATTACTGCTATAGCCTCACTAGCAGCATCTAAAACTACAAATAGTAACAATGTTAAAGATGCAAGATTTGCAGCACAGGAATTTTAAAAGCTGTCATTATTTTATTAATTAGCCACCAGTGTCATGCATAGCCAGTTTATTATTATTTCTTAAGAAAGCATTATAAGTATCTGTCTCATTAGAGAGCAGGAGCAGCAGATTAATGCACATATGCTACAACATTAATTATAGAATCAGATTTTGCACAAGATTGATAATTTGATAGTGACAATTGTAGTTGCAATTAATTGTGTCTCTTATAAAAAGCTTCTGATGAGACACAGTAAAGGAAAAGCACAAGCATTCAGAGATCCCACTTTAGGTGGATGGAAGGCAGGAATCATCTTCAACGCAACAGAAATTGCATCTCAATAGGAGTTTGCACCATCATTTTGCAATTATATTCCATTGTCTGTATCCACTTCTCACCCAAGGAAAGGAAAATCAGGTCACATTAGAAACAAGTTCTAAGCCTGAAGGAATTTGTTTTTAATTTTTTTTTTAAATTGAGACAAAGGTTCTAATCAGCAACATAAGCAATCAACAGTTAAAATGCCATTAATAATAGCATGGTGGCAACAGAATAATGGGAGGAGAAAATAAGTATTCAAATTATCCTGCTCGGCTGACATTTAATAAATTCATATTTAAAAAGTGACATTTGGCAAACTAGATGGAAATGCAAATGAAGGCTATATTTACGGAAGGGTGAAAAACAACTTCTAATCTCAAGCATGTACATATCCATTGGAATATCGACTAGGTACTGGTGCCTGGGTACAGAGCCGCATAGAATTGTCAGTGTATGCTTGTCTAGTGATAGGGTACTGAAATATAATTGAGCACCTTCCAGATGGCTGTCGTTTGTCCTCCATCCAATCAGCATTTCCATAGCTTTGTAGCTCTGTTTCATTCATCACTGTTGTGGATACGGAGAGGCCCAGAAACTTGGCAAAATAAATTAATATATTAATGCATTAATAAACCCTTTCAAAATAAAATTAACCTGTCCTCCACTGCCACCCGGGATGCCCCGGCCCCACCGCTGTCCTGGCTGCTGCGGCCCCACTGCCACCAGACTTGTGGGGCTCCCAGCTGCTGTCCCTCCTGCTCCTGAGTTCTCTCATCCAGGAGCATCCATGGTCATGCCAGACCACGGATGTTGCCGGACGAGAGAGTCATGGTTAAGGAGGTGCAAATTGTAGTGGATTAATCAAACCAGCTAGTAAATAGTTAAATAATTCATCTGCAAACACCTGGAAGAAAATAAGCCTTTCATAAGAGACTTCAGTAAAGCACTGGTTACAGTCTCACATGACCTTCTTATCAATAAATTAGGAAAATACAACATAGATGGGGCTACTATAAGGTGCATAACTGACTTAATAACCGTTCTTAGGGAGTAGTTATTAACAGTTCACAGTCATGCTGGAAAGGCATAACAAGTAGGGTTCCACAGAGGTCCGTTCTGGGACCGGTTCTGTTCAATGTCCTCATCAGTGATTTAGATATTGGCATAGAGAGTATACTTATTAAGTTTGCAGATGATACCAAGCTGGGAGGGGCTACAAGTGCTTTGGAGATAAGGGTCATAATTCAAAATGTGATGTAATGTTGCAATATGCTACAGAATGAGCATTACGCTGATTTCCTCCCTGTGCATTTCTGTGGGGGTGTTTTTGTTTGTTTTGTTTTTGTTTTTTATACTATGGATATTTTGTCACCTTGAAAACACTGTAGGATAGAGTTATATGTTAAAACACATTTTCACAGTGCAGAAATTCTTTTGTTGAATTTCCTATTACCCGTAATCTGTGCCTCAAAAACTTTCAATGAACTCCAAAGACTGGAACCTTTCTGAAACCAATTGGCAAATATTTACAGATACACATTTTTGTCTTATGCAAACAATTATAGATGCAGGTGCTACTAAACACAGACACTGATATACATTGATAGTTTGGATACTATTCACACTGACAAAAAGTATTCTGCTAATTGCTGAAAAATTATTTTCAGATTGTTTTCATAACTGATCTAGCACTGCAACTAGTTGAACACTGTTAATCAAATATTATTTACAATCTCTCTGTCCCCTAATAAATCAATGAATAAATTATTTTGATCTTTTCTTGTTATTCTACCAACTCTACTCATCTGCCTTCTTCCAAGATGTATACATGAAATTAGCAAAAATAGAGAGTTGGGTAGTTGTTATTTTTTTGTTATGATGGGTTTGCTTACTGGGTCCCTATTTGGACTGTCACTAGATGTTCTGAATTACCACTGAGCCTTTCTGCCATCCTGGAACCCCTTAACTCTGTTCTGCTGAGCCAGGCCCTCAGGCCTCCTCCAGCAGTGACATAGAGATTGGCTCACAGCCCACTTCAGTGTAACACAGACAATGAGATCAGATCAGCTCTGGGAAGACTCAGCCAAAGGGACTTGCCTCAGCACCTAAACAAACAGCCTCAATGGGATCTGAACCCCAGATAAAGCCATCTTACTCCCTTTAAAGTTTTATACAAGTTAAGCTCATTTTTGTCCTCCTTCTCGAAATTCATAGACTCCTTGCCCCCTAGTAACAATTACTTACACTGGGTTTATTAATAAAAAGTGATTTTATTAAATATAAAAGGTAAAATTTAAGTGCTCATAAGATATAGCAGACAGAATAAAGCAGTTTACTAAGCAAAATACAAGAGAAAACTCAAGCCAAGCTCAATACCCTAAGAAATTGGTTGCATGCAATATCTCACTCTCAGAGTTGTTCTAACAAGTTTCTTTCACAGACTGGAAAGTCTCAGCTCAGTCCTTCCCCCCATTAGGTGTTTTCAGCAGTCATCTTCAGTTGAGTACCTAGGGAGAAGTGATGACCTAGATTACCTTACTCCCCACCCTTAAACAGGTTTTGCAGAAAGTGGGAATCCTTTACATTCAGTTTAAACTTTTTGTCACTTTCCCTGGAAAAGTACAGCATCCAAGATGGGTCCCAGCATCAGGTGACATGGTCACATGTCTTGGCAAGAGACACCTAAACACCTCCTCCCAGGATTTCAGGTAAAAGAAGTCTATATACAGATCATTATTCTGAGTATTGGGCCTTGAATACTCCTAACATGTCTTCATTAGTAACACAGGTTTATACTTCATATTTTTAAACTTCAAATACAGAAATAATATGTGCATAGAAACTGGATGATCATATTCAGTAGATTAATACCATTATTAAATACTGATATTGTGCAGAACTCAGACAGGTACATAGACTTCACACAGGATTATGTTTTCAAAAACGGGTGCCCAAATTTAGATATCTAAATTAATGTTTTCAAAAAATGCCAGTCAGCCAGCAACTCCAATGGGCTTTAATAGGACTTTTGAACACTTATTTGGGCGTCTAAGTATGGGTATAAGCAGAATTTTTGGAAATCCATTTTGAAAACCTAAGCCAAATATTTCAGCATGACCAGAAGTGAACTCTGTTTCACACCTTTGTCAGGATGTTGTTCCCGGCCCCCCACCCCCTCCACTGGTATTAGTGAATTACTTCAATTCTTGAAGAAATATAATAGTTTATATAAAGCATGACAGTTCTTTTATTCAGTGTTGTGCTATAACTCACATAACTGAAATTTATATGATGCTCCCTGGTACCCTACTCAAGGGGATATTATTGGATTAATCTATGCATTTAAAACAGGACAGGAAATACTTGTGTATATATAACACAAGGAAATGCTTGTGTATATAATATTTGTGTATATATAACAATGTAATGTAGCACAATAAAAATAAAAGTTTTGCACCATTGGTGAATAAGTGTTAGACATCAACAAAAATTAGACAGAGAATAAATGGTTAAAATCATTGCACTTGCACAATACTCAACTCATGAATCTCCTCCCTGGAAAGGTACATTTCTTTTAATAGCAAATCTAGTTCCAGTTTGTTGAAACTGAAATGTTAATTACTGCTACAAAACCATGTTAAAATTACTCAGATCAAAAATCAACACATAAATCAAAACAAACCAATCAATACAGCTGCTGTAATATTTTTGGCATTTAATTCAGTGTCTTGATCAAAAATCTTAAAATAATTTGAAAAGGAAATAATCAACATCAATCATTTAAAATGAATTGATAAGCTTTCAGATTTAATCAATCACAGGGCTGAATCTTACACAATCAGATGGGGACTTCACTTGCTTTGTTTAGTCAAGCATACACCAACCCAATGCCTGAGTCTAAAGTTAAAATAACTTTGCAGTTTAGACCTAATTAAAGCATGCCAATTAAACAGGTTAATAATGTGCTATTCAATAAAGAAAAGCCTCCTACAATGCAGGCTGCAAAAGATCATCTCTTCTAGTATATTCCATCCATTAGAAAGTACCATTTAAGGGAGGAAAGTTAGAAGTTCAGCTCTGTTACAAAGGAACAATGTATAGTACATGTACTAGTCAGGTTGAATGTCTAAATTGTATAACTGTCCTCATCTCACCACATTTTCCCTTTAGGTACAATGAGAAGAAGAATTTGCTCTAGGGAAATTTCTACACTCTATCAGGAAGTAAATGGCACGACTGTACCCATTTGGGATTGTTCAGCTCTCAGTTCAGTTACACAGTTGTTCATACTGTTTTAACATGTATAAGTGAAATCTATTTTGTCAGTATCTTAGAAATGAAAATACTCTCTTGCTTGCACTTAGTTAAAGCAACAGTGATTCTCCTAGGGCTACTTGATGGCTCAGAGGATCAGAAATCGGATACAGCGCATATAACCTCTAGCTTGCCTACTCAAATCAAGTCCATGTCAAAGAGAAAGGGTCTCAGTCTACTCTGGCATAGTGGTGTAAATGCCACCTTCAATGGGTTTAATCCAGATTTATACCAATGTAAAAAAAATCAGAATTTATCCCAAAGTTCTTTTCTTGTGAGGGAGAATAAGTGCCATATATAAAATGAGTCTCACTCCCACTAGACGTTTCAAAAGGGCCCTGGGGACCGAATTATGCTAACATCCCTCCCTCTAGAGGTTGGTTCTTCCAGAAGAGGTGTTGGGAAATTTGCAGTACCACTGCCTATAATGTGCCTCTTCTGTAGGTAAATAAACCACTCTCCAAGGATTTTCATGTGGAAATTCTCTAAGCAAATTCAAAATCTCCATACCATGTCATTAGACCTTCTGGTAATTCATTCTTTACAGTTTATTGTTATGTTCACAGCATATAAACAGAGATAGTAGATAAAAACACAAAATGATATTTCTGGAAGATTCTAACGTAACTCCAGTGTAGTTATAATCCAGTACCTTAACACAAAAAAATCTAATGACAGAGTGAGAAAAAGCAGGCTGCTTCCTATTTACCCTGCACAACTCACCCCCACTTTGTCCTAGACTGGCTATTTGCAGGCTGCTCCTAGACACACAAAGCATATTTCCCTACAGAGCACCATACCTTGGAAAAAGGACCGGGAAAACCCCTGAGAATTTAGAGATAGCTACAATTTTAACGCACTATTCAGGGCCTCACATTTATGACTTGTGATGGTTTGAATACCCTCTGTAAGAAATCATATTAGGTATAAATAATAAAGTCACCTCAGTATATGGGTTTACCATGCTATGATAAAAGTAGCAATTATGACAACTGAAACAAAAATAATTACCCTGAAAATCAGACTCCTCGGTCTGGATTAAAAACTATGTGTGTGCAAATGAGCTACAATGAAGGGAGAGGGAGAAACAGTTTGAAAAGGCAGTTGACTACAGCTAAGAACTACCCAAACTATCCCTCAAGGTACATTTGAGGAAGAGAATATGTATTTATTTGGGAAAATGGAACTCAAATATGGGGTAAATTGTGGCCAGCAGTAGGAGACCATTTTGGCAAAACAGAAATTATGTGCATTAAACCCTTTCTCTGGGCTTCACTAGCAATGAAAGAACTCGAGCATGATTACAGCAGTATAACAAAATAAAGCATAAATCAGCCAAAAGGTGTTTAATGAAATTGAGCCTCAGTTTCAAAGATGCATATCAACTTGACCCAATAAAGGATCATCATTGTCACAGGGTGCCAGAATGAACAGGAAATGCTAATAGAATATTCAACATGATGGCACTCAGATGCCTAAACCTAGGCCAAGTCTACACTGGCCTAAAAGCTCAGCCAAGTGTACACTGGCACTGCCAGGAAAGATAACGGAGCAGGCAATTAAGGAATTCATCTGCCATCACCTGGAAGAAAACAATATGATACATATCAGCAAGCATGGATTTTGAAAAAACAAATCATGTCAAACTAATCTGATAGCTTTCTTTGATAGAATAACAAATCTTGTAGATAAGAGAGAACCAGTGGACGTGGTATACCTAGACTTTAGTAAGGCATTTGATACGGTCTCACATGACCTTCTTATCAATCAACTAGGCACATACAACTTAGATGGGGCTACTATAAGGTGGGTTATTCACTGGCTGGATAACTGTCCTCAGAGAGTAGTTATTAATGGTTCACAGTCATCCTGGCAATTACAGACCAGTAAGTCTAACGTCAGTACCGGGCAAATTAGTTGAAACCATAGTAAAGAACAAAATGGTCAGACACAGAGATGAAAATAATTTGTTGGGGGAAAGTCAACATGGTTTCTGTAATGGTAAGTCATGTCTTACTAATCTGCTAGAGTTCTTTGAGGGGGTCAACAAACATGTGGACAAGGGGGGATCCAGTGGATATAGTATACTTGGAATTCCAGAAAGTCTTTGACAACGACCCTCACCCAAAAGCTCTTAAGCAAAGTAAGTTATCATGGGATAAGAGGGGAGGTCCTTTCATGGATTGATAATTGGTTAAAAGACAGGAAAAAAAGAGTAGGAATAAATGGTAAGTTTTCCAAATGGAAAGAGGGGTCCCCCATGGGTCTGTCTTGGGACCAATCCTACTCAACTTCTTTATAAATGATCTAGAGAAAGGGGTAAATGGTGAGGTGGCAACATTTGCAGATGATACCAAACTGCTCAAGATAGTTAAGACCAAAGCAGACTGTGAAGAGCTTCAAAAAGATCTCACCAAACTAAGTGACTGGGCAACAAAATGGCAAATGAATTGTAATGCTGATTAATGCAAAGTAATGCACATTGGAAAAAATAATCCCAACTATACATACAAGATAATGAGGACTAATCTATCTACAACTACTCAAGAAAGAGATCTTGGAGTGATTATGGATAGTTATCTGAAAACATCCACTCAGTGTGCAGCAGCAGTCAAAAAAAGCGAATAGAATGTTAGGAATCATTAAAAAAGGGATAGAGAATAAGACAGAAAATATCTTAATGCCTCTGTATAAAACCATGGTAGGCCCACATTTTGAATACTGCGTACAGATGTGGTCACCGAATCTCAAAAAAGATAACTTGGCATTGGAAAAGGTTCAGAAAAGGGCAACAAAAATGATTAGGTATCAGAGGGGTAGCCGTGTTAGTCTGAATCTGCAAAAGCGGCGAGGGGTCCTGTGGCACCTTATAGACTAACCGAAGTGTTGGAGCATAAGCTTCTGTGGGCAAAGACCCACTTCGTCAGATGCATGTGATGAAGTGGGTCTTTGCCCACAACTATGCTCCAACACTGATTAGTCTATATGTAGGGGTTTGGAATGGGTCCCATATGAAGAAAGATTAAAAAGACTTGGACTTTTCATCTTAGAAAAGAGGAGACTAAGACGGGATATGATAGAGGTTTATAAAATCATGACTAGTGTGGAAAAAGTAAATAAGGAAAAGTTATTTATATATTCTCACAATATAAGAACTAGGGGTCACCAAATGATATTAACAGGCAGTAGGTTTAAAACAAACAGAAGGAAGTTTTTCTTCACTCAGAGCACAGTCAATCTGTGGAACTCTTTACCAGAGGATGTGGTGAAGGCTAAGACTTTAACAGGGTTCAAAAAAGAGCTAAGTAGATTCATGGAGGTTAGGTCCATCAATAGCTATTAGCCAGGATGGGTAGGAATGGTGTCCCTAGCCTCTGTTTCTCCAGAGGTGGGTGACAGGGGAGGTTGTGTCCCCTCCCTCTGGGGCATCTGGTATTGGCCACTGTCGGCAGACAGGATATTGGGCTGGATGGACCATTGGTCTGACCCAGTATGGCTGTTCTTATGCTGGAAGGGCATAACACGTGGAGTTCCTCAGGGGTCTGTTTTGGGACCAGTTCTGTTCAATGTCTTCATCAATGATTTAGATATTGGCATAGATTTGGATATTGGCATAGGATCTAGGGGTCCTAGTGGACCACAACCTAAATATGAATCAACAGTGTGGCACTGTTGCAAAAAAACCAAACATTATTCTGGATGCATTAACAGGAGTGTTGTGAGCAAGACACGAGAAGTCATTCTTCTGCTCTACTCTGCACTGATTAGGCCTCAATTGGAGTATTGTGTCCAATTCTGAGCACCACATTTCATGAAAGATGTGGAAAACTTGGAGAAGGTCCAGAGGAGAGCAACAAACATGATTAAAGGTCATGAGAACATGAGCTATGAGGGAAGGCTGAAAGAATAAGGCTTGTTTAGTTTTAAAAGAGAAGACTCAGGAGGGACATGATAGCAGTTTTCAAATATCTAAAAGGGTGTTACAAGGAGGAGGGAGAAAAATTGTTCTCTTTGGCCTCTGATGATAGGACAAGAAGGAATGGGCTTAAATTGTAACAAGAGGGCTGTGTCTACATTGGCACCCTTTTCCAGAAAAGGGATGCTAATGAGACAAGTCGGAATTGCAAATGCCGCGGGGATTTAAATTTTCCCCGCGGCATTTGCATGTTTTATAACTGCCGCTTTTTCGGCTCGGGGCTTTGTGGAAAAAGCGCCAGTCTAAACGCGGCTCTTGCGGAAAATAAAGCCTTTTCCGGAAGATCCTTATTCCTGATTTTAAGAGGAATAAGGGATCTTCCAGAAAAGGCTTTATTTTCCGCAAGAGCGCTGTTTAGACTGGCGCTTTCGTCAAAGCCCCGAGCCGAAAAAGCGGCAGTTCATGCAAATGCCGCGGGAAAATTTAAATCCCCGCATTCGACTTGTCTCATTAGCATCCCTTTTCCGGAAAAGGGTGCCAATGTAGACACAGCCTGGAGGTATAGGTTGGATATTAGGAAAAAATTCCTAGGTGGTTAAACATTGCAATAAATTGCCTAGGGAGGTTGTAGAATCTGCATCACTGGAGATATTTAAAGCAGGTTAGACAGACATCTATCAAGAATGATCTAGATGGTGCTTAGTCCTGCTGTGAGGGTAGGAGACCGGACCTGATGATCTCTTGAGGTCCCTTCCAATTCTAGTGTCCTACGATTCTATGAAGTTACTGCACAGTAAATCAGCCTCTGGTGCTGTAACTTTTATGGTGTCCACATTGGCAAGGCACTTAGTGAGCACTAGCTCCGTAGTTACTGCTTTTTAGTTAAATCACCTCTGCAACCAGCATAGAGGTTGCTGCATTTTTGATAGTGTGCTGAGGCACCAGGGTGGACACTGTGGTTCACCCTTCCCACAATGCCTGTTCTTGCCTCTCTGATCATCTGTTTGACCTCTACGGCCCGGACCAACCCTCAGACCTGCCCTTTGTGTTCCTCTGGAAATTTTAAATTCCCCTTCCTGTTTGCTCAGTGAAAAGTGGTATGTTCTAGTGGTGAACTCACCATTGTGAGTTCCTTTATGTTATGCATGCTTGCTCCAGGACAGTCAGCAGTGAACAGGTATGTCAGATATGTGAAATGTGCAAGAGTTTGAAAGGGGTCAGGGCAGTGCTGTGTCAAGTGTTAACAATCGACCTTCTCTAACATTGCAATTTTGGCCTTGACACAGCCTTGGAATGCCAGTCTCAGGAAGTTCTGGGTCCTGCAGAGGGTCGGAGAAGGACACAGAAGTACCTAAGAAAGACTAGAGAGGAGGTTTTGCGTGACATCCTGAGGCACACTGATGTTGAACACAACAAATAGCAGGAGTAAAGGGACAGCGACAGGAGGGAGCATACGGAAAGTGTGCAGTGGCTCCTAAACATTATGGAGCAACAAGCGGACATGCTGCAGGCACTGCTAGCACTGCATTCTGAGCAGCTACATGACCAGGCCCCCTGAGGCCTGTGCTTGTTTCCTGAGCCCAAAAGCAACATGTCACTTTAGTCAGCACCTCTGTGAATGCCACATGGACTCCTCATAGTCATTTTGCAGCTTCAAGAACAGCTCAACTGCCAGTCGCAACATGTTAGTGAGACCTATCAGCATCATCATGGACAGCTGCAGTTCCATTTCTGTGCAATGAGGAGTCAGACCCCACAGTGCAGAAGCCATTGCAAGATGGTGCCCAATATGAACAGAAGCACAGGGGTTGCTGGGATGCAAAGTGATCCACCACAGATCATTGGGACAGGACCCAGGATACCCAGCATCTCCCCAAAAACCTCTGTAGCAGAAGAGAAAGAGGTGTTCTGTGGGATAGATGCCCAGAATGCACTACTCTGAAAGGTACTTTAAGTGCCACAAGTGTGCCAATGGTGTTTTGCGGCTGTGCTCTGTGAGCAGTGCTGTAACTGCCAGCACTTGACACCTGCCAATGAAGACAAGCCCTTAGGCTGGGACAATGAGAAGAACAAATAGTGAAAGACAGTTTTTTCCACACATATTAAGGTACTGGCTAATGTTGCAAAAATTATATTCTATCCTGCTGAGCTAAGTCTTTGTGTAGTTGCTTCACTCAGCCATGTGCATGCTGTTGATCTGCCATTCTCTTGAAAAATTCTCAGTTTTCTAATAAAACCTGTTTTCTTTAAGGTAGTCTGTTTAATGGACTGATT
Organism: Rafetus swinhoei; assembly: GCA_019425775.1. NCBI lineage: Eukaryota > Metazoa > Chordata > Testudines > Trionychidae > Rafetus > Rafetus swinhoei. The sequence goes on along the minus strand of CM033428.1, from coordinate 32,393,725 downwards.
TATTGGATGCTGAAAGTTAGTCCAAGGAACTAAATTCTGGCATGACAACAGATGTGGTAGAAATAAAAGTTTCCTGGCATATTGCACTTAGTCAAATTGGGAAGGGCAAAAGGGCGATCCATTCTCAGAAGGTACTTCAGGGATCTTAGGTAAATTGAGCTACACAAAGGTAATGCCTGAAAACCAAGCATGCTATAGGACCTGCTTAAATACTTTGAACAATCAAATCTTTTTTCCAAGACTAAACCAACAGGTCTCAATTTACTGAGTGATTTCAATGCATTTATCAGGAAGGTATGTTTTCTTTCACTTCAAGGTGAACCACAGAAGTCCCCTTGCGGTTATCCCCCAATGTACTGACCATGCCAGTGATGCTTTCCTTCTAGCCATCTGGGACTCCCCAATACTCTGTCCTGTTGGGCCCGATCCTCTGGTTTCCCCCAGCCAAACCATAGAGTTGGCATTACCACTCCCCCTGCAGAGCAACACTGACACTGAATCAGTTCAGCTCTGGGAGCGCTCAGATATAAGGATGCAGCATGAAAGAAATCAATCCCCAAATAAATCTGTCTTACCCCATGTAAAAGTATTACACAGAGAAAGCTCTTAAGATCAGTGCATTTTATCAATGAAAGAGAGATATGCACAGTGGTTACTTTCCTCCTCCCACCCCTGCTCCAGGCAACAATTATTTACACTGTGCTTGATAATAAATGAAAGTGTTTTTATTAAATACAAAAAGTAGGATTTAAGTGGTTGCAAGTGAAAACAGTCAGATCAAAGTAAGTTACTAAATTAAAAAGAACAAAAAACACTCAACTAGTTCTAATTCACTAAGAAACTTGTTACATGCAAATACTTATCCTTCACAGCTGTTTTCTTCTCAGGTATAAAGCTTCGAGTCTGAGTTGATCTTTATGGTGGCCTGGTACTACATCTCATTCAAAGTTCTTTGTATCCTCTTAGAGTGGGCCTAGTTGTTTCGAAGGGCAGCTGAAGACAAAGCACTGATTCCCATTGCTTAAACAGACTTTTCACCGGGGTGGGAAAATACTAGGTTCAAGATGGATTCCAATACTAAGTAGCATGGTCATATGTCTTTCTAGAGTCAAGCACAGTTTGGGCTTATAGAACAAACACAACCAGTCACAAGTTGTTGGTTTAAGTACTGAGTCATTAAGTACCTGAAGAATCACTAATGGCCCTCCTTAGCACATTTACAATTATAAACAAATTCACACTTCATATTTCTAATTTTACATGTAAGAATTATACATGCACAAAAATAGGATATACAGATTCAGAAGACTGCAATTGTAACATTGATATATCACATGACCTGTTTTGCATAAAGCATTTTCAAGTTATGCAAATTCATATTCATAAGCCAATTTTCATAAAGCATAGGGGCCTGTGACAAGGGGATTTTACCATAAATATATTTTCTATGCAACACACAGAGAAATGATTTTAATATTATACTTACACATTATATAAGTATATATATATATATTCTTCACTCTTATGCACCATATAACTTCTATTAGCACTAATGTAAATTCTGTTAATCTAGTAATGGAGGAATCTACAGTTAAAAATTAATATAGACTAACTTAGAAGTACTTACATTTAATGAAAATCACTCTAAAACATTAAGTAGGAAAAAAGCCAGAAAAAATTAGAGAAAACGGGAATTACATCTTTGGGGGATAATTAAATTGCTAATCATGACACATTACCATTAATGATTGCATACTTTTATATGCAGTATATAAGATAATTCAAAATATCCTCACTTGCTCTCTAATATACTTGCAAAGTAGAAGTGGCTCTTTTGATCCTGCATGTCCTATAGGCTACATTTAACCTGCTGGCCAGCCGCATGCTCCAACCTCAGGAGCCGTTTCTGCTCTAATGCACCATTTGGGGCATCCCTCTGAAATGCCTCCTGCCAGCACTAACCACACTTCTGGAATTGCTTTGGGCTCCTCTGAGCCCCGCAATTTTCATCCCATTAGGGACAAAGCTTCCTCCTACCCCAAATCCTCAAAATTTAGCACAGTAGTGAAATATAGCTGCCCAACAATCCAGATCATTATTGGAACTCTGCAGTCAGCTGTGTTCTTAAAATACTGATTGGATTTTGCTAATTGTTGTCTGTAAATAAATGGTTTTGTGGGTTTTTCTCCAGATAAAAGGTAAAGGTGATTTTCTATTTCCAAGCATCTGTGAGTGCTTGTGGGAGGGGAAGAAATAATAAAAAAGATAAGGGTGTGGGGAGTAAAATGTTAAATTCCTGAAGTCTGAGATTAGACAAGGCTTTAGGTGAAGAGCTAAATCATGTTATTGATTTTAAAAGTGAACCTACACAGCATTTAACCTGGGTCTTAATATTGTTAATGACACCTGGTAGAAGGCCTAAACATTTTTGAGCCAGGAATAGAAGCAGGATTCTCAAATTCCAGTCACCTGCTGTAACCAACAGAAACATTCAATATCTTCTGATGCAGGCCTTCACTGGGATATGGTCAGCACTTGATGCGGTCCATTTCCTCAATTTCAGGAAATAATAGATCACCCAATATAAAGTAAAATGTTAAACAATAACTGGGCCACAATCAGCACATTATGGGTAAATGACTGTTTAAATGTAAGTTAATGGCCAGGTAAGTAGTAATTTAGGGCTTAATTGTCTTCACATTAAATATTCATATCCTTGTATTCATATCCTCTTGTAACAAATTGTGGCTAAAAGATACATCAGATACAGAAAGGATGTTTAGATCTCTGAAAAGTTAAGGTATCTGCATGTGATCCACCTTGAATATGTCAATACAGACCATACTATTCAATCAGAATAGCATATGGGCACTGTATAAATAAATACTTGCAAAACAGAACATGAGCAAAGCCTTCTTTTTCTTGACAGCATTCCTTTTACAAGCTAAATATACATACCATTTGCATGTGGACTTATTCACTTAAGGCCAAATCCAATCCCATTGATGTCAATAGAAGTTTTGCAATTTTGTTCAGTAGGAACAGGATGAATCACTAAATCATGGATAACTCAGCAAAATATTGGACTTCAGTTGTACAGGAGGTGACTACAGCTGATTATGAGTGCCTTCTTGAGCTTCCAGGGCAGTTTATGATGCTCAGGGAGTTTACTTGAATGTAATTTAGAAACAGAAGACCTTAATTATTGTCAGCTAGGTTTCTATTGCACTGCTGCTATGGCTCTGGAAACCATGAATTTTCTTTTCTAAATAACTGGAAGTTGTATAAAACGTAAGTAAGAACATGTTTTCATCAACACAGGTAAAAGCTATTTTGTAAATCTATTTCTTTACAATGACTACAAAATTTATTATAGACCCATGTGCCAATGCTGAGTTGCATTTATAGAACATATTTTATTTGAGTGAGGGCACCAAGACATACTACAAGCAATGATTAAATACAACTTTCAATGGGCCTTTGATGGAAACAGTACTCTCATTGTACCCATTTTCCTGTTAGGTAGATGGATACTCATAGAAGTTGCCAACATCACTCAGCAAGTCAGCAGCAGAACCAGAAATGGAACTGAATCTCCATCCACTGGTTTACTGCTAATGAGATTTAATGCTTATTTTGCTGGATTTAAGACCTTTTAAAATTGAAATCTGGACAATGCTATTCTAAAATGTAATGAAGCAGAACAGTGGCACACTCAGACATACACATTATGCACAGTGTTTACAATTGCCTAGTACAAAGCCACCAAAAGGGGTAATTTGCCCTGGATTCCCCATTTGAGCAGGCCACTATACCAAGTAGTGCAACAGCACTTAGTAAAATTTGGCCCAGTGAGACACTTTCATGTCTGAACTTAGGTGTGTGGTGACCCAACAGCTTATGTCGCAACACCACTCACTACAATTTGTCCCAGTGGCCTTTCCATCACAGCCAAGCAGGAATGCAGCTGTGACCAGTCACAGCTCTACTCAAAGTTATCCTGGCAGCCTAGCCAACCTGAGCAGAGTTACACTAAGTGAGAGTGGTTCAGCTGACACACCATGAAAAATGTCTGGGGACACTCTGAAGCAGTCTCAGTACCACAGCACAGCCAGGCTTCTGGAATGCTCAGGTCTCCAGAATGGCACCACATTGGGAAACAGATTATGCAACCCTAAATAAAATTGCTAGATTTGCACTGCTCCCTCCTAAATCATTTCTGCTGATTCACATCACATCCTAAATCACTTGATATCTTTCTCATCTCTCATTAATAGCAAAATAGCTATATGGGCAGGTAACTGTTTCACAGGAAACTCAAAGTGCCCTTCTGTCATCATTCACTTAATCCTAGAACACAAGATTCTTACCTATGGTTTCAAAGAAAACTATTACACACTCAGGGCTCCAGTCTAAGCAACAACCACATTGCTCTTAACTTACTAAAGCCATGTCAGATTTAACTTCCATCAAAAAGGGGGATACAGAGTCCATCTACACTAAAATCCAAAACAAAACCCAGCAGCAGCACATCTGAGGGTGTGTCTAGACTATACCTCTCTGTCAATAGAGAGATGTAGATTAGGCATGTCGAAATTGCTAATGAAGCATTGATTTAAATATCCCGCACTTCATTAGCATAAACATGGCCACCGCTTTTTTTCAAAACAGAGCTTTTTTGAAAAAAAATGGCATTCTAGACGCGGATCTGTCGAAAATTAACCCTTTTTCGACAGATCCTGTGTACCTCAAAAAATGAGGTTTACAGGATCTGTCGAAAAAGGGTTTATTTTCGACAGATCCGTGTCTAGACTGCCATTTTTTCTCAAAAAAGCTCTGTTTCGAAAAAAAAGCGGTGGCCATGTTTATGCTAATGAAGCATGGGATATTTAAATCCCTGCTTCATTAGCAATTTCGACGTGCTTGATTTGCATCCCTCTGGGATGCAGTCTAGCCGTAGTTGGATTGGTGCTATACCACTAAAAATAACTGCACACTGAAATCACTTTATAAGTCAGTGAAACAGAATAGGATGTGAGGGGTGAGTCACAACTATTGTTGGAGGATTCTGATTTGAATTGTGACTTGTGGGAGCTCTCTGTTAACATGTGACCTCACTTCCTCTGAGTAAGTCCATTCCCTTAAATCAGAGATGATCCGTTCCTCTAAGAATACATTTAGAGAAATAGTTGGTTTTCTGGTTCTGTTAAAAGGGTCTGTACAAATGACTTTGTGCATATGAGTGTATTCTCAAAAGGCTTCCAAAGCTTGGATGAAAATATTAAGCATAATTTCTACACCTTAGACTGTAAAATACTATACCAGACTAATCACAGATATTAATAGTCTGCACAAACTTTGTGTGCCCATCCATGGTAAACATTTAATAAAGCTAGTTCATCTGGAAAGGAAGTTAAATTAAATAATCCAAAATGAGTAATGCATATTCAGAAAAATATGGCGTTCATAACTAACAAAATGGAATGTAGGCCATAGTACAAATACAGAGCCTGTAATTCCCTTCACCTTTTTTCATCCTCTTTTCGTCCACTACTAAAATAACCACCATATTTTTTTTTTAAATCATATTTTATCAGTTTCTATATATTCCTGTTAATATCCATCAGCTTTGTGTTGGACTGTATGAGAAAAGTATGTCTTCTTGGATACACATCAGGTAGCAGTACATATTCATTCTGATGGGAGGCTTATAGGACAAAGAAATTTTATTATTAATTATGTTTAACCTTACTCCAGTTCAAAAGCCACTTGATGCAGGACTGATTGGAACATAAACCGCAAATTGGACAGATACCAATGAAGGACAACAACAATTATTTAAGGGCTGGGACACATGACTTATGAGGAGAGGCTAAGGGATCTGGGCTTATTTAGTCTGCAGAAGAGAAGAATGAGGGGGAATTTAACGTGTAGTCAACATGTGGAACTCCTTGCCAGAGGAGGCTGTGAAGGCTAAGACTATAACAGAGTTTAAAGAGAAGCTAGATAATTTCATGGAGGTTAGGTCCATAAAAGGCTATTAACCAGGGGATAGAAATGGTGTCCCTGGCCTCTGTTTGTCAGAGGCTGGAGAAGGATGGCAGGAGACAAATCGCTTGATCATTGTCTTCGGTCCACCCTCTCTGGGGCGCCTGCTGCTGGCCACTATCGGCAGACAGGCTACTGGGATAGATGGACCTTTGGTCTGACCCAGTACGGCCATTCTTATGTTCTTATTTAATAGCAGCCTTCAACTACCTGAATGGGGGGTTCCAATAAAGATGGAGCCAGGATATTCTCAGTGATTGTGGATTACAGAACAAGAAGCAATGGTCTCAAGCTGTGCACCCCGCGGGGGGGGGGTAAGGGGGGAAGGGGCGCATCGGTTGGATGTTAGGAATAAACAAATTCACTAGGAGGGTAGTGGATTGTCTAGAGAGGTTGTGAAATCTCCATTCTTAGAGGATTTTAAGACCAGGCTTGAGAAAGCCCTGGTTGAAATGATTTAGTTGTGGGGTTTGAGCAGGGGATTGGACTAGATGACCTCCTACATCTCTTACAACCCTAATCTTCTATGAGACTGTGATTAGTAAATGTGAAAATGTATTTCAGGTATGAATATTGCCAAGTTTATTCTATGTCAAGTGACTACTTCAAGCCATATGAAAAATCTGCTCATGCAGAGACAGTAGCAATTTTTTTCTTACAATCAAATGGTGACTATGTTATTGCTGATATTTTTCACAATGAGTAGACAGAATTAAGGGATTTTTTCAGGGTATGCATAGTATAATTAAATACATAGCAATGATATTATTTTTATTAGTAGTAGTTTAATTTGTTCCTAAATGTGTGAGCAATCTACCTTTGAAAACCTATCCTTATCAGAACTGCTCTTTAACAGTTTTCTCTGTTCTCATTGTCTACTTTTAACCAGTGACTGTATCAAAGTAACACAGAGAGTTACTAACATTTTTATTAAACTGTCCTCTTGTGTATTCCATTGTTTTAATTGAATTTGTGATTCTACTTATCCCACCTTCAGTAATTTGAGTAAAAGTATCACTTGACATTTATTAACTGGCAGAGATGAATTTTAGACCATCTCATCTTTTTGCCTCTGTATGGAAAATGTGGGGCATTGCAGATGCTCCGGAAGGCTTTAGTTTATTCTGTGAAGCATCTCCCTCAATCTACAGAGGTTCTAATATGTGACACAGATCCCAAAAGAGAACAGAAGGGTTAGTCCCATGTATGACTTGCAACTGATTGCATGCTGCTGTGTTGAACTATGGAAGTATATGGAGTAAAAATTTCTATGAAAGCTTGTAATGTTCTACATTTAATAATCATGATAAGATATGTATACAGGCTATGAGTATGAATTTATGAATTTGTGTACTCATGAACTGTGCTCATGAATTTTGGCTCAATAGCTCAGCAAGGTAGTAGAGTAACCAGTATGGCAGAGGCATTTCCCAAGATAGGTGCTTATACAAAACTGAACTCCAGTAATGTTAATTGCAAAATCCAGGAAGGGGGGTGGGAAATGATAGGTTACTACAGTTAATGGAAAGACATTGAGATAATTGGGAATTTCTGCCATCACAGCCAAAACCTGAGGTTTTTCATTGGGAGAAAGACCCACTTAAGGGCTTGATCTCAAGCAGTAGCCCAGATCCTTTAGAGATATTAATGAGTGACGTGGAATGCAACAATTAGGTTTCTGTACAAATAATAAACAAAACATTTACGCTGTGTCTACATTGGCAAATAAACCCTTTTCCGGAAGATCTCTTATTCCTACTTGAAAGTAAAATAAAATAAAAGGGTTTATTTTCCGCAAGATCGCGTCTAGACTGGCGCTCTTCTCCGGCAAAACCCCGAGCCGGAAAAAAGCGGCAGCCATGTTCATGCAAATGCCGCGGGGGATATTTAAATCCCCCTCGGATTTGCAATTCCGAAGTATCTCATTAGCATCCCTTTTCCGGAAAGGGGTGCCAATGTAGACACAGCCTTAGATTCTACAAAAAGAACATATTCTGTCATTAGTGTTTGGGGTTTTGGTTTTTTTTTCAAATTTCCACCAACAGTGGTGTTTGGTATGTGGATTCAGGGACAATGTGGAGTTCAATATTTATTAGATCCTGGCCCATACCCCAAACTAAAACTGGAATTCTGTCACATACAATGAAATAGACATCTTTGCATGCTGCAAAAATGTAAAGAGGGTAATGAGCCTCTGATGGAAGCAGCATGAAGAATAAATTATATTGTTAGATTAAACCTGCCAAATAATCAAGCTTTCTGGGGGAAGTGTTGGGTAACTGATAGAGTGTATAGGAACTCCACCAGAAGACAGACATCTTTTGTTAACAATAAAAACACTGTTAGAATAATGTGCTAATGAGGGAAGTTAATAATGCAAGGATTAGCAAATTCTAATAAGCCGACGATCCATAAATTTACATAAGTGGGTAGCAGTTTCAGGGGAACACATTTGGTCCCAGGAAATAACTTCTGAGAGTGAAATATCAGAATAAAGAAGAAGCAAAGGCTTATTTTAATTGTATTACTAATGTGGAATATATTGCATCCCTAAAGGCAGAATTTGGCATCAATACTTGAAGTACAGAGACACCTCCTCAGTCTGAGCGTTAAAGAGAACACAGGAAACATATGAATAATCAACTGCTCTATGTAGGCATGGAGTAGCTTTACTCACCTGAATAATCCTATTGACTTCATTTAGACCACTGAGGTGAGTAAAGTTAAGAGTCTTAGGCCCTAAAAGGGTTGCAGGATCAATCCCTGAAAATATTGTTGTGCTTCAAAAATATTAATTATACAACAAAACCTGCAGAACTGTTACAAGCAAAATTCCAATTGATTTCATTGGGAGTTTTAACAGATTAAAGGCTAACGACAGTTGCATTTGGCCTTATGAGACAGATAATGCAATTCTGAATCTAACTGTTTAAAAACATGAGACACATAAGACATATACTCTCTCTCAGATAACAGGAAACTCAGATATTAAAAAATAGACTACGTTCACACTTGTCAGGTATTAATGCTTCCTTTTCAAGTTCAAGTGATAGTGAAAATAAAAAGATCAAGTAGGGGTGTGCTCAATGTATTTTTTTAAAAAAACCCTGTAAGAATATAAAGACCAATGACCACATAAGCTAAACAAAACTTTATTCTGTTAAAAGTAAAGCCATAAAGACAGCAAAAATGGAAATATTTTCTTATTTAAGAACTTTCAGAGAGATCTGTATGTTACAAGCCTATATGATTCCATAAGTTATACCACAAATATAAGGAAGTGTTTAGCAGAATTATGATAATTTTTAAGACTCATTTGTTATCCTCAGTATTTTAGCACCCACTTTTGTACAGCACATGGGTTACAGCCAGTTAAAAATAGATTGTCACAATTTTTCATGAGATAGGACAGGTTTATTTTGATCTTTGCACTGTAACCTTGTGTAAGAAGAAATATTTAAAAACTGTCAAAATTTCTACACAGCTGTATGCTTAACACAATGGTTTAAATATAAAATAAAATTATTTGTGAAAACATTTTCCCATTATAGCGTGAATGATGTGCACAGTGAAGGTCTTCATTTTCCGTTTTTAAAGAGATGTTTGACAAATGGTGAGGTTTTGGTGCAACATATGCTGTGTAGAATTTCTACAGTGGATTCACCCTTGAGACCACTTGTCATGAATTTCTCATTTCTCTTTCTGGCAAACAGAGCCCCATAGAGCCCCACAGTTCTCAATGCTCCATGGCAGATATATATGGGTAATTCCATAAATATATATGAAAGCCTGGAACTGGATTCTGCAGTCATTAGTCCAGGGATAAGCATGGAGTAATTCAGTATTGCCAACCCCAAGACAGTGGCACTGGAACAAATTTTAGGTTGGGGGTTCTAAGATGCACCCCCCCTCCCGCCTTACCTCATCCACACCCCTCTCTGCCACAGGCTGGGGGGTAGCTGCAGAGCCCTGGGTACAGGGGTGATAGTTGGGTCCCTGAGGTCTTCAGTGAAATCATCAGGAGCCTGGATGGCAGTAGATCCCCCGGCAGCTGTAACCCCAGGGCTGACTGTAGAGTCCACAAGGCCAGCGGCCAGGGTAGTGGGGCCAGGCATCCGGGCCAGCATCTGGGATCCTCTGGAGCTGGCAGCTGGGATCCTGGCACAGAGTGCAACATCTGGGGGGGTGCTACAGAAACGCCTGCACTCCTACGTCCCAGGCTTATGCACCAAGATTTCCAAATATTCTAAGTTTCCCCCAGAATATTAAGACTGTCTTAAAAATCGTGAAATTTCAGAAAACAATACCTATCAGGTTCTTTTTATTTGCCTTCTGTTTTTTGAATCTTTTGGCTACACTTGTGGCATATTTGCATGGCTTTTTTCCACAGTCCCAGGGGCTATTTTTTTATTTTTATCTCTTACCTCCAGGAGGTGGATCTTTCAGAAAGCACCAAATGCTAAGGGAGTTAGCAGCACTGGTAATTACAGTGTAGTAACTCCGCTGTAAATCTGGAGTGACAACAGATTTTGATCCATAAAGTAGAATTCCCTTAAATCAGCACTCTAATTAATGATGCACCTACTTAATTGTAAAGATTAAATCAGGGAACAGGTCCAGTGTAATTGCCATCCGTGATTCTTAACCAAGCATAAATGAACAACTAATTCAGTTACATCTCATGCCCACTTCAGTCTGCAAATCTATCCATAGTAATGACCAGATATGAGTTTGTATTGTTAGCCTCAGCTTCCAGTGGGGCCCATTGTTCACTATGTACTAACATGGCTGCACAATGAATTGGTGAATTTTGTAAAGATGGAGGGTTCTTTTAATGTATTCTTGGTACACGGCTTACAAACAGAAGTGGCACTCTGCATACAGTTTCTATAATCCTCGGCAAATAGGGCAGTCACTCAGGGACAAATCTTGTCCTCAACCTCCCACCATAGAAAGACCCTAGAAGTGGAATTGTTACCATCCTGCTGCACTAGGGAGAGGGGGGCATATGCATAGGGTTTAGGAAGGCCAAAGGGAGAGTCACTTCCTCTACACATGTATAGGTGGTCTCTGAATACTTAACTACTTTAGCTTTACAGGCAGAGCAAAATTAAATAAAGCAAGAATTGACAGAGAGCACAGTAATTTTTGCAATACATTTTGTATACTAGCAAAATTTGGAAATACCCTAGACTTCCAACACTACTCATAAGAATTTTGAGAACTTCTCAAAATTTTCTGAAGCAACTTTACTATGAGGCATGTGGCATATACAAAACACATGCTAGCCTCACAAAGTGTTTCAATATCTTCAGGGGGTAGCCAAGATAGTCTGTAACAGGAAAAACTTAAAAAAATAACAAATAGTCTAGTAGCACCTTAAAGACTAAATAGTTACAAGAGGCTGATAAGAACCATTAGTTTGCACATGGAAAGGAGGATGACCAACACCAGATTCTAGAACCATTAGCACCTTCATTGTTTGTTTGGTTGGTTAAGTCATTAAGATGTGGAAGATAATGTGCGAGTCATCTGATATCCCGTTCATGCCATTTGAATAAGAATTAAACTTGTGAATGAAGTTAAGTTCCAACCCTTCTCTGTGTATTTGGCTTGTGGAATTGATCTGAAACAAAACAGTGACTTTGAGATCCATTAATGAGTGTCCAGGAAGATTAAAGTATTCTCCAACAGGTTTTTGTGTGTTGCCTTTTCAGATATCTGATTTGTGTCCATTAATTCTTTCCTGTAGAGACTGTTCGGTTTGGCCAATATACATTGCAGTGGGGCACTGCTGGCATTTTATGGCATAGATCATATTAGTGGGTGTGCAGTTTAATGAACCTTTGATTTGGTGGCTGATGTGATTGGGTACAGTGATGAAATAGCTTGTGCAGATGTGTGGGCAGAGTTGGCACCGGGGCTTCCATTATTTATTCTTGGATCTAGACTTCCAACACTCCTGTCATCTGAAGAAGTGAGTTGTGCCCACAAAAGCTCATAATACCATCTACATGCTTTGTTAGTCTTTAAGGTGCTACTAGACTATTTGTTGTTTTTGAAGTGTTTCAGTGAGTGTTTTTGGATGTTCTCATTTTATTACTTCTTCACAGTAACTTGATTTGCCCAAGAGACTGTTTATAAATCTGCACTGCATGTACCACATCATCAAATATTCTCTTTTTCACATACAAATACAGGCTGGACCTCACCGGTCCCGGATGAGGGATTTTGCTGGACCAGGGGAAGTCATTTCTCAACCTGCCTACCAGAGCTGCCTCAGAACGGGCCAGTCCACTGGCCAGAGCCTGCCCCCAACCCCACCGGGCTGCCCAGCTGGAGTGCAGAAGACTCTCAGGCCCACTGGAAAGCACATCTGCAGCATGCCGGGCTGCCAGCCTAGTTGGGGTGCATTGCACTGCCTGTCCCGCTGGGCAGCCCAGCTGCAGCGTGTAAGGCTACCAGCCACCAGCCCTCACTGGGACTCTCTGGTCCAGCAGGACCATGGATGTTGCCAGACTAGAAAGTCCTGGCTAAGAAAGGTTCAATCTGTATATACACTACACACACACACACACACACGTGCGCAATTTGAAATAGGGTATTTCCAAATTTTGCTACTATACAAAATGTATTTAAAAAAATACTATGCTCTCTGGGTATGTCTACACTTGCCCCCTAGTTCGGACTAGGGAGGCAAATGAAGCTTACCGAAGTTGCTAATGAAGCGTGGGATTTAAATATCCCGTGCTTGATTAGCATATTCGTCGCCATTTTAAAATGCTGGTCACCGATTTAACTTGCCACGCATGTAGACGTGGTAGTTCGATTCAAAATTCCCTCGAATTAACTGTTACTCCTCATTGCACGAGGAGTAACAGTTAATTCGAGGGAAGGGTTTTGGATTGGACTACCATGTCTACACACGGCAAGTTAAATCAGGCGACCGGCATTTTAAAATGGCGACCGGCCGCGAATATGCTAATCAAGTGCGGGATATTTAAATCCCGTGCTTCATTAGCAACTTCAGTATGCTTCATTTGCCTCCTTAGTCCGAACTAGGGGGCAAGTGTAGACATGCCCTTTGTCAGTTCTTGCTTTATTTAATATAAAATGGAGAGTATGATAAGAAAACTAACATCTTTGAATGGCCATAATTAATCCAAAGATAAAACAAGAGTGTGAAATAATTTACTCTGAAGACTGGCTTTTTCTCCAGGAGCTTCAGGGGATAGCCGAGTTAGTCTGTTACAGAAAAAAAAAAAAACCAAATGGTATGGTAGCACTTTATAGGCTAACAAAACATGTACATGGTATCATGAGCTTTCGTGGGCACAGCCCACTTCTTCAGATGACCGGAGTTATGAGTAGGGGATATGAAAACTCGAAATAAATAGGAGAGGGGAAGGATAGGGGGGAGAAAAAGAAAAAAAGAAAAAAGGAAAAAAGGAAGGGAGGTGTGAGTCAGGGCATCATTAAGTATCTGGAGAATGGAGACTTGAACCTAAGCAGATCAAAGTAAATAGATAGATGCTAAGACAGGAAGGATACCACTCACAGAGCTGTTAGCACCTTCAGTGGTTTTGAAGTAGGTAGTGTCCTAGCCAGCCCATATCTCGACTGAGTCCATTAGCATGTGAATTGAATTTGTGGATGAAGTGAGATTCCAATGCTTCCCTATGTATTTGGCTTGTGGAGCTGGCCTGTGAGAAGTTAGACAATATAGTCTCCAGGTTAGACGATATAGTGATCCAACCTACGACATTAGGGGCCTGCAAGCACTGTAAGTGACAATAAATGTCACGGACCACAACTAAGTAGTGGATAAATAGCTGGGACTCAAAAGCATCTGAAAGGAATCCTAAGTTTGTGACATTTGCAAATCTGTTTCTGAAGACATGAAATTTCATAATAACCACATTGGCTTTTTTTAGGTTTGTGAGTGGGGAGATATTTGCCCTTCTGAAGGTTAAATCACTGTCAGTTTTAGTATCAGAGGGGTAGCCGTGTTAGTCTGAATCTGCAAAAGCGACGAGGAGTCCTGTGGCACCTTATAGAATAACAGGTTTATTGGAGCATAAGCTTTCGTGGGCAAAGACCCACTACATCAGATGCATGTCTGACAAATAATCTTTGCCCATGAAAGCTTATGCTCCAATAAATCTGTTAGTCTATAAGGTGCCACAAGACTCCTTGTCATTTTCTCAGTTTTAGGAAGTTCTTAATTTTCTATAAACATGTGATAATCATTGCAGTGCAAGTTTCCATGATTTTCCCTTTATTTTGAGAATACACTCATGTTATCAGTTCATATGTGAGTTGGTTATGTGGCCATTAATGATTTTTCTCAATTGCTTATACAGTGATATATATGGTCTGGTCGCATAGAAAAACAAAAGTTGTGCACCTGAATGTGACTCAAAGGAATAACTGATTATTTGCATTGTGGATGGTTATGTGCTAGGAGAATTTATTGGAGAGTTGAAGAGTCTGAGAGTGCCTGAGTTCCACACTATATGAACTGATTTGGTCCATAGGGTAATGGAGTCTTAACTTGTGGCCTGCTCAATTTTTAGTGTTTGTGTAGAAAGGAAATATACTTGTGCCACCTTAAGTTGATTTTGGGGTGTATTTCTATCGTTTTAGAAGGGTTATGGCTGTGCTGGGAAGCAGGGTATTGGGAAGAGGGATGTGGAAAAGATTTGCTGTGTTTGTGCCCACTTGTGGGTGGGTAAGGGCAGTATTGGACAACGAACAGGCATGAGGGAGGCTATGAATGCCAAAAGGTGGTGGAGGGTGTTGGGATACATAAGAAGGGTACAGATTGTATTAGACATAGGGTTAACATGGACATAACAAGGGACAATGGCATGTTGGGGATTCACGAGAGTAGAAAGGAAAAGTACAGAGAGACAGGAATTGTTGGATGACAAAGATGGAGAGGACGAAGACAGTATGGAAACCTGGGGAGAGGAGAATAGCATATGAGCATATGGGCAACTTGTAGGGATGACTATTAGAAGCCAGAAATATTTGTGAGGGACCTGGAAGAAATAAGAGCGAAGCAGGAAGGCACGAAAAAGGAAGACAACTGGTAAGTGTTCAACTGAGGGAAGCCTGAGCCAACCAATGGGGTTCCACAAAAAGACTCCCTTGTCTCTACTGGGGCATCGCTACACAGAGGAGCCCAAAGACACACTTGGAGAGGGCTTCCCAACATAGGCTAATCAGACACCAACTCCTCTCCCAGTGCTCAACCTCCAGGATTTATTGATCCCGGGACTTATTGGTATGCAAAGAATTGGTGTGCTGGGATGTGTGCAGGAGAAGTGCCGACTGCAACACACCTCACGTTATCTTGTAGCATGGAGATTTCCATAGTGAGCTACAATAGGCCTGTTAGCATAGAAGAACGGGAAATGTTTCCCTCCCTTCTTCATACTGAAACATCCATGAGGGAATGTCTACACAACAAGGCAAAAATCGAATTAAGCTATGCAACTTCAGCAATGTCAATTGCGTAGCTAAAGTAAAAATAGCTTAATACAGCTTTTGGCTCTGTCTACACAGCAGGAAGTTGAAGGAAGAACACTCTTCCTTTGACTTCCTGTACTCCTTGTGAAATGAGGGTCACAGGAGCCGGTGTAAGAAGTCCTCCAGCTTCCCATTATTTCGAAATAATGGCTTGCTGTGTAGACACACTCTTTGTTATTTCAGAATAACACTGCTATATAGACATACCCTCAGTGTCTCCAGAGCATTTACAGCTGGCCCTCTATGCAGCCCATGTCTTCCCCACTGGGCTAAAGATATTTTCTTGTGCATAGAGAAGCCATTCTCTGTTGGCGCAAAATATCTGTTATAATGAATAAGAGGAACATCTTTCTTTAGACTTTGTGTTTCAAGATTCCACTTTTAATGGTGTTTAACACAGGAATAAGCCTCTGTCTGAAATCAGAAGTTGTCATAATTTCAGGGGCCTGCAAAAAAACCAACAACCCCTCATCCAAAAATTCAAAAAGAACGAATTGAAATTACTTAGAATTGTGAAACATCAGCTGAATGTAGTATGAAAATTAGCGAGGAAATTTCAAATCTGTCCTCTTCACTAAAATCATATAAGTTTGGTGATGGTTTTGGAACAGTTAATTTCAGAGATTTGAAACCTTCTTTAAGGGTAGAACTCAGTCATAACTATTGCGCTGCTAAGGGGCTTCTGTATAATTTTCAGATTTGTATATAGCTCTATAGCTGCACATGGGGTTTGCATAGAAAGTTAAGCAATGGTCCCTGCCCCCAAACACTTCACTATCTAAATTGCTTATGACAAGGCAGTACGCTGCAGGAAAAAGACAAAGCTTGATTTAAATCTCTCTGCAGTACTTCTTAGTAATTTGCCCTGAGCAACATACGATTTTTCTTAGAAAAGCAGCATATACATAATGCTTCTGTGCAGCAGACCGAGAGGGAGAATATAAAGGCTACAGACCATCTCAGAAGCTTGCAGTAAACAATTCTTGTTTTGGCAACAGCTGTGGAAAAATATATGAAAAGAGTAGCCGAACAAATCTTTGACTTAAACTGTAATAAAAAGCTTATTTTACTGTTGGACCATTTGCAAAAAGCTGTAGCAAAGATGATTAAAAAGGAGCAAAAAAGAAACAATATTTGCATTCATTCTGGTAATAGAATATGAAATTAAAGCATGAAAGGATTAATGTTTTAAAGCTTGACTTGCAGCGATAAAGCTGAGGTATTAGAAGAGACAACATAACCGGTACAGGACAGACAAGCAAAGAAAAAGCAGCACATGCCTTAAAGATGAGCAAGTCAACCTAGAATGGAATTACAAAATGATTAATCAATACAAATGAGAAATTGTCCAAGGAAAGAGAGCTTGGTGGGACTTCTTATGGGACACAACACTGCAGCCGCTTAAAGATAATGAAGGAGCACAGCAAAGCCAAAAAAATGCTTTCATTCAGTAGCAAAATCATTTGTGAACAGTTTAAATTACCCTAATCACCTCCCCTCCAGCCGTCAGTATGCTCTTTCTCTTTAGTTATTTAAAAACAGAGTTTGGGGAAATGAGTTTTGCGAATCTAAGCTGCAAAATAATTATACACACACACCATTTTAGCATTTTAACAATGCAATCCCAAACATTTGTTCTCATTAGAATGCAAATCGACTCATTTAATAATCCCACATGAGAATTCCACCACACTTAGCTTAAAAAGCTCAGTATTACTCAAAATAATATTAATAAATGCCATGTATGGAAAATCCAGTTTGTATTGCCAACAGCTCAATGTAGATAAAAAGAAACATACTTACATTTCTAACATTTTTCAATCAAATTTTAATTGAAATTTAACAGTGGGAATGGTCGAATTATCTGGGACAGTCTTAAAAAAAATGAAGGTAACATACTCTCTGCTTAAACAATCACACATCTTACAGCCAGGACCTACAACTCATCATACAAATCAATGGCATCAGTTATTTTGGGTAGAATCTCATTTCAGTAAGATCGCTGTTAATAGTTTTAACCTCTGGTACAGGTTCAAAGCAGCTTTCTGACTTGTGTAATTTCCCATCTATCAGTCCAAATGGTGGTGTCATACAATATTATTACAATAGAGGGTTAGATATTGCTGTCGGATATTTTTTTTTTAAAAAGCCCTTGAAATGCCATTGCAATCAAAGTTTACAAACTATATACATTTTCCTAGAATCTTCTATATTTCCACTGTTGAACACATTTAGATATTTATAGCGTACAGTATTTTAAAACGTGTTTTAGCTGAGCTTTCAGCGGAAATCATTTAGATTTGTGGGGGGAGTAGCAAATACTAAAATCATCTGACTGTGAAGCATTTAAGAGAAGAGTGTTTTAAACAATTCACTCTCATATAAATGTTTGCTGGAAGGAAAGCAACAGTGGCCATATGATTCCTCATGAGGCCTTAAGAGCCAAGGTTCATTTCAGAATTTAAATATACTCTGTTCCATTCTCATTTTGGGCACATAGGACCATTTTCACTAGAAATGTGGTATAAGGGTCGAACTGCCAAGTAACATTTATTGAACCAAATCACGGTTCAGAAGACAACATTTTCTTCTTGAAAGGCCAAGTCCCACATCCTTACTCACACAAAGTATTGCCATATTCTCTGAAGCATACCAGGCAAGCCAATGGAATCATATGCTGAGTAAGCAATAACTCAGCCTGAGGGATAGCCAAAGCTGTTCCCTGCTCTGTTCTGCCAGTTCCCACTCAATGAGACTGTTATTAGCTTCCTTCTTATAACAGATAAGTGCTCAGGCTTGCGGTGTGAAGTGGAGGAATCTACAGAGAATGCCTGAGATAACATTTTTATTCAATAAGAGACAGTTTGCCTATTACTGATTGCTAGGGCAGCAATGGCTGACAGGATGAAAAGTTTAAGAAAGATTCATCTGAAGCAGCATGACAACAAAAAAACCAGAGTAAATATTATAACTTGGTAAAGTTATAAAGATTTTCAGATTTGATTTGAAAATGTCAGATTTTCTTAAATACGAAAATAAATAAATCTCTGCATTACTCAAGCCTGTCAAAAGGGGGCTCTGGCTGCCATCTGCACTACTGCAGCAGTGGCAGTGCCCCCGGGCCCTTTAAATTATCACCAGAATACCTCTGGGGGGAGGGGAGGAGCCCAAGAAGTTGTGAGGGAGCGCTGAGTACGAGGTCTGGAATTGTGACTGTGACTCTCCCTTTCTTGTACTAGGACGTGGCACCATCTGGTCCACTGAATTATCAGAGCACCCACATACAGTTCCAGCAGGAAACATTCACAGTGAATTGAGTGTTATAAAGTACCTACACTTCTGCAGTCAATATAATGGAATTTAATAATACTTTTAATTAAAGAATGCCTGCTCGCTTGTGGCTTTTGCTGTTTATTTAGTGTTGTGTTCTCCCTTTGTATGCCACTTATTGCAATCGCACATGACACAACGTACAATTATTCTGAAAAAACTACTTGCTAAGATTGTATTTGCCTTGTGCTTTCAACCACCCTAGACATGCAATTATTACACAGTTGTGTCTGGAAAACTATCAAAACAGTGTGTTTTTGAAAACCAGACCAAACCCATACATATGAATTATTAAATTAAACTGCTGAGATTGGCTTTTTACAATGACTGTACATTTTATAGCAAGACAGTTCTGCAATAGCTCCTTTGTTGGCTGATGGGATTCTTACACTTGCAGTGATTCAGCTAGTCACTAAACAACACACTTTTGCTGATTTGCATCCTTATTGTTCAAACCTTATAAATGCTCATTGTGTTTTATTCCTTACTCTTTAATAGTTAATGTGGTTCCAGTGCCCTAGGTTTTTCCTCTTTATCCCTCTCTTTCTAATTAGGATTGGGGGTGTAGAAATGAAACTTATGTGGCGTGGGCTCTTATATGAGCAGGAAAGACAGGAGAAAGTAATCACCCATGTCATCTTCTTCCTCTCCTCACAGCCTCAGTTCATGCCAGCCTCTTATTTTCCCAGATGGATCCCATCCCATGCCTCACATTCCACTAAAATCTGGAATAAATTATGGCACCAGATTCTTACCCTACTCAATACACATTGGATTAATGTACAAAACTCATTCCTTCCTAAGGTTAACATGGGCAGCGGGGTAAACCCTCGCAACGTGATTCTACGGGCAGGATGAAGCACCGCAGCCCAATTGTTGAGTGACAGGTCAGCAGCAGCACCAGGGAAGGCTTTGGATAATGATCACAAAATAGCAAAAAAAAAAAAAAAGTTTCCCATGATGGTTTTTATTAGCTTTGTCAGCATTCTATGCTAGTTGATAACACTCGCCAGGCAGATAGTGATATTGGGAGAAGTAGGCTTCAATATTGTTAACCACTCCTCCTCACCCCCTCCGAACTCCCAATTGAAAAGATACGTAAGGCTGCTCTGAGATACTCTATTGGCATTGTGTGCTGCCATCTCACATTATGCTATTGGTGCTCATCAAACCAAATTTATTTTTCTAAATGTGACTAGGAAAAAAGACCCTTTTTCTGATGTATTCCCAACCCATAGATTGTAGACTGTGTGTTGCAAGAGTCACACTAGTTGATCACAATAGTTCCTTATGGACTTAAAATCTATGCCACTGCCACCTGTAAGCATGACTATAGTAGGCTCAGAAGGGTGCAGGTCCTGGGTAAACTGAGCCCGCTGCTGGCTGGGGGGCTCCACTCAGCAGAAGTGCTGAGAGCTGAGACCCTGGGCACCAGATGCCAGCCAATCACCCCCTCAAAGCGTGGGGCCTGGAGCAGTCACCATGATTCACCATTCCCAGGGACAGCTCTGAATAGTCTTTATGGGTAAGTCTAGACTACAGGCTTACGTCAACATAAGTTTTGTCGACAGATTCTGTCGACAACACTTATGTCGATGTAGAGCGTCCAGATGACATCGCTTTGTTGACAAAGCGATGAGTTTTGTCAACAAAGAGCATCCAGACTGCGGGACGCTCTGTCGACAGAAGAAGGCACCCGAAAGTGCTTCTGGAAGGTCACAGGAGCAGCCATAAAGCCCAGGCACTGCTGCATGCTCTCTGCAGAGACGCGTGCTTAAAGGGATACTCCTGGACAGCTGTAGCTTTGCTCCTGCTTCTGGCTTGCCTGCCTTATACAGGGAAAGCAAAGCTGCTGCAGTTTTTCTGGCTCTGGTTGCCCTGCTTTGTTGGACACCACAGCTGCTTATTTTCTGGTTTGTCTGTTTGTGTGTTTGCTTCTGTGTTTGCTTGTGTGTTTGTTTGCTTGTTTGTTTGGGTTTTGGCTTTTTTTGTTTTTTGTTTCTTTGTTTGTATTTTTGTCCGTTTGTTTGTTTCTTTTGTTCTTTTGTTTGTGTGTTAATTTGGCTTTTTTAGCCAGGGAGCCTGAGCTGCCCCTGGGCAGGCAGTGGCCCCACACCGTGCTGATGGAAGTGCTGCTGCATGCTTAGGAGAGCATGATGACCTTGGCGGCAGAGCTGGATTCTGAGCCCAGCTTTGAACCCTTCGCTCAGGCTGCAGCCCTGCTGCCCTTGTCCCCCAACTTATTCCTGGAGAGGAGAGTTTGGAGGCTGGACACCAGTTCCGACTGGTGGGACCGGCTAGTGCTGCAGCAGTGGGACGACGACTAGTGGCTCTGGAACTTCCGGATGCAGAAGGCCACCTTCCAGGAGCTCTGTACCTGGCTCGCCCCTGCCCTGCAACACCAGGACACCCACTTGTGGCCTGCCATCCCCCTGGAGAAGCGCGTCGCCATTGCGCTGTGGAAGCTGGCCACCCCCGACAGCTACCGCTCCGTGGGGCATCAGTTTGGCGTGGGGAAGTCTACCGTCGGGGCCATCTTGATGGAGGTAAGTCACTCTCAGGGGACACTCCAGGGGGGCAGTCAGGACCAGACACAGGGAATTGGGGATGGGGTGGCAGAGGTAGAAGCCCTCTCAGCCTCACTCTGCCATGGTGCAGGGGCCGGGGGGTGAGAGAGGGATTGTCAGGGAGGAGAGGGGGGGAGCACCCCTCAGCAGCTGAGCCAACCCTTCTAATGTCCTGTTCTGTGTGTTTCTATTTGTCCCTTTCTGCAGGTGGTGACGGCCATCAATTCTGAGCTGCTCCACAGGACCGTCCGCCTCGGAGACCTGCAGACCATCCTGGCCGGATTTGCGGGGCTGTGGCTCCCAAACTGCGGTGGAGCACTCGACGGGACCCACAGCCCCATCCACGCCCCGCCCCATCGAGCAGCACAGTACATCAACAGGAAGGGCTACTTCTCCATGGTGCTGTAGGCCCTGGTCGACCACAGGGGACAGTTCACCGATGTTTGTGTTGGGTGGTCAGGCCGGGCACACGATGCCCGTGTGTTCAGGAACTCGTACCTGTACCGCAGGCTGCAGGCTGGGACATTCTTCCCAGAGAGGAACCTGGCAGTCGGGGATGTTCAGATGCCTACGTGCATCATGGCCGATGCGGCCTACCCTCTCATGCCCTGGCTCATGAAGCCCTACACCGGCCACCTGGATGCAAGCAGGGAACTGTTCAACTCCCACCTCAATAGGGCTCGCCTCCAGGTGGAGTGCGCCTTTGGCCATCTGAAGGCAGGTTTAGGTGTCTGCTCATGCGGCTGGACAGGGGGGAACACAACATCCCCGATGTGGTTGCAGCATGCTGTGTGTTGCACAACCTGGTGGAGAGGAAAGGGGAGGCCTTCCTCCCTGCATGGGGGACACGGGCTGATGTGGAGGGGGGACACTTTGAGCAGCCCCGGACAGCTGCCACCCGGCAAGCCCACCAGCTGGGCCTGAGCATTCGAGAAGCCCTGAGGAAGCAATTCTCCCATGGAGGCCAATGAGTTTCCCCAGGGCCTTCCAACTGTGGGGGATTGCCCCATGTCCCCGGTGCCTTCCTCCCCAAAACCCATTCACACACTGAGAACAGAGACAGGGGTTGGTGAAAACATTTGAACTGTTTATTGCACTGTTCCTTTGTTGAAAAACTAATATATAAAACTCTTTTGTTCAGAGAAAATAAAATACTCTTTTGTTCAGAGACAATATAAAACTCTTCTGTTCAAACCAAATAAAGTGTTTGTAAACAAACTAAAGTGCTTCCCTCAGTGACTCTCCCAGATGGGAAGGGGGAATGTCAACTTGGAAGGGAGGAGGGAGGCTCAGGGCTGAGGGGGCTGCCTGGAGGAAGAGACCCTGGCACTTTGGCTGCGGAGGCCTTCTTGTACCCGGCTGCACGTGCGGGCTAGGACAGTAGGGGGCTGGGCAGGAGGTGGGGCTATACCTGGGTCTGGGATGGCAGGGGCTGGGGGAAGGGGGGGCAGGGGCTGAGGAGGGAGTGGGGACTGGGGGGGGGGGCAGGCTGAGGAGGAGGGGCAGGACCAGGCACAGGACCGAGGAAGGCCATGGCCTCCCGGATGCTGCACAGATGTCCTTGCGCTGCTGAGCGAATTCAGCCAGCAACTGCCGGCGCCACTCGGCCTCTGCCTCCAACCTCCTCTCCATGGAGTCCTGCATCCTTTGCAGGACTCCAAAGTGCTGGCGCACCAGGTCCAGATAGGTGCGCCAGTGCCGCCAGGTTCCCTATGGCCGTCTGAGTGTTGGGGCAGGTGTGGCTCCCCCCTCCTGGTCAGCTGGTCCGGCTGTGGAGGACAAGAGGGAAAAGTCATCAGTCATGCATGCTCACCCTTTCCCTAAGAGGGCATGCCCTCGTTCTTGTCAGCAGGCAGTGCCTGTCCTAGGGTCAGAGGCTGCTCATGTAAGCAGTAAGGCATAGTGTGGCCTGGCCTGCAACCATGGCCTCCATGGAGCCCACAAGGTGTGCAGGCCACCATCCTGCCCCCCCTCGCACACACCCCATGGCCGAGCAGCACAGACAAGTGTCAGGCCGTGGTTGGGGGTTCCCACAGGTTGCTGAGAGTCCTGCAGCTGTGAAGCAATCCTGGCATCCCCGACCCATGCCTGATCCTGGCATCAGTGCCTGTAGGAGCAGGTGGTGCCTAGCAGCCGTGAGGGTGCAGGGGTATGATGGCCCTCCCTGAGGACGGCCATGGGTGTGCCCCCTTTCATAGACTCATAGACTTTAAGGTCAGAAGGGACCATTATGATCATCTAGTCTGACCCCCTGCACAATGCAGGCCACAGAATCTCACCCACCCACTGCTAGAATAATCCTCTCACCTATATCTCAGATATTGAAATCCTCAAACGATGGTTTAAAGACCCCAAGATGCAGAGGATCCTCCCGCAAGTGACCCGTGCTCCATGCTACAGAGGAAGGTAAAAAAACTCCAGAGCATCTGCCAATCTACCCTGGAGGAAAATTCCTCCCTGACCCCAAATATGGCGATCAGCTGAACCCTGAGCATGTGGGCAAGACTCACCAACCAGACACCCAGGAAAAAGTTCTCTATAGTAACTCCTATCATCCCACCATTGGCCTATTTACCACTGATAGTGAAAGGTCAATTAATTGTCAAGATCATGTTACCTCATCAAACCATCCCCTTCATAAACCCATCTATCTTAATCTTGAAGCCAGATAGGTCTTTTGCCCCCACTACTTTCCTTGGAAGGCTGTTCCAGAACTTCACTCCTCTGATGGTAAGAAACCTTCGCCTAATTTCGAGTCTAAACTTCCTAATAGCCAGCTTATATCCATTTGTTCTTGTGTCCACATTGGTACTGAGCTTAAATAATTCCTCTCCCTCCCTGGCATTTATCCCTCTAATATATTTAAAGAGAGCAATCATGTCTCCCCTCAGCCTTCTTTTGGTTAAGGTAAACAAGCCAAGTTCCTTGAGTCTCCTTTCATAAGACAGGTTTTCCATTCCTCAGATCATCCTAGTGGCCCTTCTTTGTACCTGTTCCAGTTTGAATTCATCCTTCTTAAACATGGGAGACCAGAACTGCACACAGTATTCCCAATGAGGTCTCACCAATGCCTTGTATAATGGCACTAACACCTCCTTATCTCTACTGAAAATACCTCACCTAATGCATCCCAAGACCGTATTAGCCTTTTTTACGGCCATGTCACATTGGCGGCTCATAGTCATCCTGTGATCAACCAGGACTCCGAGGTCCTTATCCTCTTCCGTTACTTCCAACTGATGTGTCCCCAGCTTATAACTAAAATTCTTGTTATTAATCCCTAAATGTATAACCTTACACTTCTCACTATTAAATTTCATCCTATTACCATTACTCCAATTTACAAGATAATCCAGATCTTCCTGTATGATATCCCAATCCTTTTCTGAATTGGCAATACCTCCCAACTTTGTGTCATCCGCAAACTTTATTAGCACACTCCCACTTTTAGTGCCGAGGTCAGTATTAAAAAGATTAAATAATAATGGTCCCAGAACTGATCCCTGAGGAACTCCGTTAGTAACCTCTCTCCAGCCTGACAGTTCACCTTTCAGTATGACTCGCTGTAGTCTCCCCTTTAACCAGTTCCTTATCCACCTCTCAATTTTCATATTGATCCCCATCTTTTCCAATTTAACCAATAATTTCCCATGTGGTACCGTATCAAAATCCTTACTGAAAATCTTCCAACTGCATTGCCTTTATCTAAAAAAATCTGTTACTTTCTCAAAGAAGGAGATCAGGTTGGTTTGGCACGATCTGCCTTTTGAAAACCATGTTGTAATTTGTCCCAATTGCCATTAACCTCAATGTCCCTAACAACTTTCTCCTTCAAAGTTTTTTCCAATACCTTGCATACTACAGATGTCAAACTAACAGGCCTGTAGTTACCCGGATCACTTTTTTTCCCTTTCTTAAAAATAGGAACTATATTAGCAATTCTCCAGTCAAATGGTACAACCCCTGAGTTTAGAGATTCATTAAAAATTTTTGCTAATGGACTTGCAATTTCATGTGCCAGTTCCTTTACTATTCTTGGATGAAGATTATCTGGGCCCCCTGATTTACTCCCATTAAGATGTTCGAGTTTGGCTTCTACCTCAGATTTGGTAATATCTACCTCCATATCCTTATTCCCATTTGTTATGTTGCCATTATCCCTAAGCTCTTCATTAGCCTCATTAAAGACTGAAGCAAAGTATTTGTTTAGATATTGGGCCATGCCTAGATTATCCTTAACCTCCACTCCATCCTCAGTGATTAGCGGTCCCACTTCCTCTTTTTTTGTTTTCTTCCTATTTATATGGCTATAAAACCTTTTACTATTGGTTTTAATTCCCTTTGCAAGGTCCAACTCTACATGACTTTAGCCTTTCTCACTTTGTCCCTACATGCTCGAACCTCAATAAGGTAGCTTTCTTTGCTGATCCCTCCCATCTTCCACTCCTTATATGCTTTCTGCTTTTTCTTAATCACCCCTCTGAGATACTTGCTCATGGCAACTTGGTCTAAAACACCTACCTATATATTTTTTCCTCTTTCTTGGGATACAGGCTTCTGATAGCTTCTGCAACTTTAACTTAAAATAATCCCAGGCCTCCTCCACTTTTAGATCCATAAATTCTTTAGTCCAATACACTTCCCTAACTAATTTCCTTCATTTATTAAAATTAGCCCTTTTGAAATAAAAAAACCCTAGTCTCAGATTTATTTTTGTTTATTCTTCCATTTAGTTTGAACTGAATTAGCTCATGATCGCTCAAGCCAAGGTTGTCCCCTACAACCATTTCTTCTATGAGGTCCTCACTACTCACCAAAACCAAATCTAAAATGGCTTCCCCCCTTGTTGGTACAACAACTACTTGATGAAGGAATTCATCAGCTATCACATCTAGGAAAATCTGAGCCCTATTATTATTACCAGTATTTGTTCTCCAGTGTATATCTGGAGAGTTGAAGTCTCCCATGATTACACAGTTTCCATTAGTATTTACTTCTTTAAAAACATTAAAGAGGTCTCTATCCAGATCCAAATTAGATCCTGGTGGTCTCTAGCACACCCCAAGCACTATCCCAGGAGAGGATCTAATAGTTTTCTTCCCCAATGTGATTTTTGCCCAGACAGACTCTGTCTTCTCCATTCCTTCACTTTTTAATTCTTTGCAATCTACCTCATCATTGCTATACAATGCTACTCCACCACCTTTACCTTTATTTCTGTCTTTCCTAAACAGCACATACCCTTCAATACCTGTACTCCAGTCATGCCTAGTATTCCATCATGTTTCTATTATTCCTATAATATCTGGTTTCACTTCCTGGACCAGTAGCTCTAGTTCCTCCGTTTTGTTACCTAGGCTCCTCGCATTGGTGTACAAACATCTTAATTTTTGCTGTTTCACCTCACTCACATTCTTTACCCCATTTGGCATGGACATTGTACCTCCAATATGACCTATTAGACTAGTATCCACCCTACCCTTCCTCCTTATGTCCATTCTCCAACCCCCGGCTATATCGTTTCTTACTTCGTTTTCCTCCCTCTCAATGCTAAAATCCGGCATAGAGATTACCTGGATATCTCCCAACCGTCTCCCCCAAATTCCTAGTTTAAAGCTCTCTTAATCAGTTGTGCCAGCCTCCATCCTAGAAGTGTGTTTCCTTCCCTACTTAGGTGAAGTCCATCCCGAGAGAACAGTCCTCTGTCCGTGAATGCCTCCCAGTGGCCATACATCCCAAAACCCTCCTTATAGCACCACTGCCTGAGCCACCTATTGACCATCATAATCCTATCACACCTTTGTTGCCCTTCTCTAGGAACAGGCAGAATCCCACTGAAAATCACCTAAGCCTTGATTTCCTTAAGCATCCTCCCCAACCTGGCATAGTCTCCCTTGATTCGTTCCAGCGAGAATCTAGCCGTATCATTTATTCCTACATGAAGGATGATCAATGGATTCTTTCCCGCTCCCTTTAGGATCCTCTTCAACCTTAGTTCCACATCCCGTATCTTAGCACCTGGCAGACAGCACACCCTTCTGTTCTCTGGATCAGCTCTGGTTACAGGCCTGTCTATTCTTCTCAATAAGGAGTCCCCAATCACGTAGACCTGCCTTTCCCCCCAGGCTGTGATCAGCATGACATGTCACAGCACTGCACCATCCACTTTGCTCCCGCCTGCCCTGCCCTGTGTGTGTTGGACCCTCACAGCACTCACCTGATGTTCCCTCCCTGGTGTCCGAAGTTTCCTGGGAGGCCTCCTGCATCTGGGCATCTGGCTCCTGGGTGCTCTGGGTGCTGTCCCCCTCCTCCTCCTCTCCTCTTGGAGCTCCAGGTTGTCTGGCAAGAGTTGCGGCCGCTGCTGCAGAGGGGTCTCCATGGCAGACTCCACAAGCCTCTCGGGAGGCAAGGGTTCCCCTGCCCCCAGGATCCTGTCCTCATAGTAGGCGCAGGAGTGTGGCCTTTTCCCGGAGCGGGAGCTGTGCTCACGGGTCCTGACGTACCCCTGCCTCAGCTCCTTCACCTTGGCTCTGACCTGCGGTGCTGTGGCCTTTCCTGGGCAGGCCATCTGCCATTCTGGCGTAAATGTCCACATTCCTGTGCCTGGCCTGTGGGAGCTGAAGTGCCTCCTCCTCAGCCCACAGCTCCAAAAGGGCTTTAATCTTGGGGCCAGATCAGGAGGGTGCCCGCCGTTTAGTGCCCCGGGGTTTCTGGGGGGATGTTTCCCTGGAAGGGCTAGGGGGTTCCTGGGGGGCTTGTCCCTGCGACATGTCTCCTGACTGCCCCTACCGGGAAGAGCTGCGTAGTCAGGATCCCGGCTGGAGCTGTCTTGCAGCCAGACTACTGATTCTGGGTCCCTGTGCCTTTTAAAGATGGCTGCAGGCAGGAACAATAGAGTTTCAAGCTGTGGCAGGAGTGTCCACCAGGGGTCCTTCCTGGAGGCTTTTTACCTGCATCCACACTGCCCTTTTGTTGACATAACTACGTCGTCGAAGGAGTTATTCCTCGTGGAATGAAGTTTACAGCCGTCAACTAAACTCCTGAGTTATGTCGACGTTATGTTGACATAACTCGAAGGCAGTGTAGGTTTGGCAAAACTACAGGCAAAATCCTGTTGTCTAGACACACCCAATGTGTGTCAGCCTCCAACAAACTTTTGGGAATGTATGATAGTGCTGACAATAGTAACCCCACTTCTTAATATGGCTGGTTGCTCTAGATGCCTAGCTCCTTGGGCATATTGACAACCTCAGGGGATGACCTCTTATATAATTTTTCGTTAACCTGAGTGAAGCACATAGGGGATGACTTCCTCCTAAGCCAGAAATGGGCAATAATTTTTGCCGGGGGCCATTTCAAAAATTTTTGAAGTAGCCCCGGGCCACCCTGGAAGGGGCAGGGTCTAAACAGGAAGGGGCAGGTCTACCCCACTCCCAGACCATGATTGGTCTGGGGTTGGGGGAGCCCCTTTGCCCCCCCTTCCTACTAGGCACCCATGCCCTGGAAGAGGCTTGGCACACTCCTCCACCCCCAGGCCAACCAGGGCCTGGGAGCGGGGGAGGTCAGGAAGTCTCCTCCCTGCAGGGCCAGGGCAGGGCAAAGAAAGGTTCGCACAGCTCCCCTTCCCCCGGCCCTGATTGGCCTGGGGCCGGGGGAGCACGCAAAGCCTCCTCTGCTCTCCCCCACTCCCCGCCCTGCGAGCAGTGCATGGCACTACTCCTGGCAGGGCAGGAGGAGGCTTCGTGCGCTCCCCCACCCCCAGCCCATTTAAGGCCTGGGGGTGGAGGAGCAGCAGGGCCTCTGTGGGCCAGATCCACCCACTTGGCAGGCTGGAGCCAGCCCGTGGGGGCCCTTTTGCCCACCCCTGTCCTAGGCAGTGACATCACCCCACTTTTGGATACAGCAAACACCTTCCTTATCTCTAAGCATTTCTCCACTTCTCCTTTTTCATTTTCACATTGAAGTGTTTTTGGGTATGTCTACACTAGCCCCCTACTTCGAACTAGGGAGGCTAATGTAGGCATTCAAAGTTGCAAATGAAGCCCGGGATTTAAATATCCCGGGCTTTATTTGCATCTTCCCATCCGGGTGCCATTTTTAAATCCCCTTAGTCCGAACTAACTGCCCGCGGCTACACGCGGCAGTCAAACGTTAACTCGAACTAAGTCCGAACTCTTTCATGAGGTGTAACAGTTAACTTGAACTAAGGACTTAGTTCGAGTTAACGTTTGACTACCGCGTGTAGCCGCGGGCAGTTAGTTCGGACTAAGGGGATTTAAAATGGCACCCGGATGAGAAGATGCAAATAAAGCCCGGGATATTTAAATCCCGGGCTTCATTTGCAACTTCAAATGCCTACATTAGCCTCCCTAGTTCGAAGTAGGGGGCTAGTGTAGACATACCCTTACAGACATTTCCTGGAGGAGACACTGAGCCCACTTACAAGGTCTGTACTTTCTTCCTCTCCCCACAATTCAGACCAGTTGAACCAGGCTGCATAATCAATATCCACATTCAAGCAAGACATACCTTTCCAGAAACTTGCACTAAATACAAACAGTTTTGCCTGTATCTGGTTGTGGTTGTGGGAAAGAGTTTAACATTAAATTCAAGTGTAAATACACAGATCCTCCACAGTCTCTCACACCCAAATCCTCTACTGTGCCACATTGGTTCCTGGTTCACAGGATTCAGAAGAAGCTAACAGAGCAGAGGTGGGTGAGGGGTGTTGTTATAGCAGCCCATGGTTTTGGCAGCATATCCCAGAAGAATCCAAAGTGCTAATGACAAAATTGAAAGTACAGTAAAGTCTGGAATTCAGTCATTTAACCAAGCTCTTTCTTCAATGCTCTTTTTTGCAAGAGTGTATAATGTCTATTTATATGTATTTCCTTTGACTCACCACCATAGTATCCTGGCAACCATGTACAAAATCAAAGGTTACATGAGTAATACAAGAAAATTTACCTTAGTACATAGAAATCTTAGGTAGTTAATTGCAGAAGAAATGTTGACATTAGTCTACTCCTAGGGAAAGTGTGCTGGTTTTGCTCTGAAAAACAACCTCAGGGTTCTCTATACCAACCTGCACTCTATTACCTAACTTCTTCCCAAGTAAATTGATGAACTCAATCAAAAGTAGGTCCAGGATGCTTACTAATGTGTTCAGCCATCCTGGAGGCTCCAGGTCATTTTCGCAGGTGATGGGATAATGTCAGAGCTCACCAGAAGCAGGGCATCTCATGAAGCAAAGCCTGACTATACTTGTAATAGTTGAAATACCATTAAAATGCCTTCCGTGGCTTTTAAACACTACTCTAAATCAGCAATTTGTCACATGCGTTATGTGAGGGTGTAGTCAGTTTATTTAGTCCTGACCTGTGCCTAGATGTTTTGAGTTAGGACCAGGAAGCTACTTTTGTATCTCAGCTTCTCCCAGCACTACTCCCCAGAAGAAGCAAGCAAGTTTACTTATCTTACCTGGTAGGTCCTGATTAGAAGTGGTTTCTTTATGCAGTCTGCTTAGTGTAATCACAATATGCCTCAGGTGGCATGTGACCAGGATTCACCACCAGATTTGATTTGCTGCTTGGAATGTTGACTTCCCCAGCATTGGCAAGGTACTATCAGGAATTGAGAAGTGAAACCTCAAGTGGTTGGAGGTCTTTTTAATCTTTCTTCATATGAGACCCGTTCCAAATCCCTAATCATTTTTGTTGCCTTTTTCTGAACCTTTTCCGATGCCAAGATATCTTTTTTGAGATGAGGTGACTGCATCTGTATGCAGTATTCAAGATGTGGGTGTAGCATGGTTTTATACAGAGGCAATAATAATATTTTCTTTCTTATTCTCTATCCCTTTTTTAATGACTCCTAACATTCTATTTGCTTTTTTGACTGCTGCTGCACACTGAGTGGATGTTTTCAGAGAACTATCCACAATCACTCCAAGATCTCTCTCTTGAGTAGTTGTAGCCAAATTAGTCCCCATATATTGTATATATAGTTGGGATTATTTTTTCCAATGTGTATTACTTTACATTTATCAACATTAAATTTTGTTTGTCATTTTGTTGCCCAGTCACTTAGTTTGGTGAGATCTTTTTGAAGCTCTTCAGAGTCTGCTTTGGTCTTAACTATCTTGAGCAGTTTGGTATCATCTGCAAATTTTGCCACCTCACTGTTTGCCCCTTTCTCTAGATCATTTATAAATAAGTTGAATAGGATGGGTCTCAGGACAGACTCCTTGGGGGACCCCACTAGTTACCTCTCTCCATTTGGAAAACTTACGATTTATTCCTACCCTTTGTTTCCTGTCTTTTAACCAGTTATCAGTTCGCGAAAGGACCTTCCGTCTTATCCCATGACAACTTACTTTACTTAAGAGGCTTTGGTGAGGGACCTTGTCAAAGGCTTTCTGGAAATCTAAGTATACTATATCCAGTGGATCTCCCTTGTCCACATGTTTGTTGACCCCTCAAAGACCTTTCAAAGAACTCTAGCACAGTGGTTCCCAAACTTTTCAGCATCATACCCCCTTTTTTATTTTTGAGAAACCCTCAGGCCCCTGCACCCCCCAAAAAAGATTGCCCTTTTAAGAGCAGATCAGGCATTGCCCTTTTAAGGCAGCCATTTTGAAGTATGCCCAGGACACTCCATCCTCCCCCTGCCCCAGGCAGCCTGAGCTGCGCATGTTCCAACGGACGCCTGAGCCCAGAAAAAAAGAAAATACCAGACATTTCACATGGTATTTTCTGATTTTTATTACCGGACAGACCAGGCTCTTTTATTGGGGGGGGTAGGTTAACGGGGGGTCTGGGTCGCCTTGTCGCCCCTCCTGGAATTTCTTCATGGCCCCCAGGAGGGATGCACCCCCCCCCCAGTTTGGGAACCTATGCTCTAGCAGCTTAGTAAGGCATGATTTCCCTTTACAGAAACCATGTTGACTTTCCCCCAACAAATTATATTCATCTCTGTGTCTGACCATTTTATTCTTCACTATAGTTTCAACTAATTTACTTGGTACTTTAGACTTACTGGTCTGTAATTGCCAGGATCACCTCTAGAGCCCTTTTTAAATATTGGCATCACATTAGCTATCTTCCAATCACACTGGTCAACAATTTTTTAGAAGTCGTCTGCTTCAGAGATAAAATGTGCTATTTATTATGTATTTTGATGTGCTGAATTCAAATATGACAATTAAAACAACTGATTGGCTACTGTTTCCAAGATATTTAAGTTTTTACATTTTACGTCTATGTATATTGTGTAGATAATAGAGTTTTAATCATAAATTGTAAACCTAGGTCTTTTCATGTGTTTATGGTTGCTTTACATGATACTATTTCACCTGTCCTGTTTATGTAACACTTTAAAAATCAGCAAAAGGGTTATATAAATAAAATTTATTATGAAACAAAAGGCAAAAAACTATTATGTACATAGTTTAGTCCTATTCAGTGTCTACTCAGCGCTTCTTGGCTTGTCTCTTGTATTCATTAAATGGAGCATCTCTTGTCACTGTCCAACAATAGTCTGCAAGCATTGATGGGCTCCATTTGCCCTGATAGCGTTTCTCCATTGTTGCAATGTCCCGGTGAAATCGCTCGCCGTGCTCGTCGCTCACTGCTCCGCAGTTCGGTGGAAAAAAATCTAGATGAGAGTGCAAAAAATGTATCTTTAGTGACATGTTGCAACCAAGGCTTTTGTATGCCTTGAGGAGGTTTTCCACCAACAACCTGTAGTTGTCTGCCTTGTTGTTTCCGAGAAAATTTATTGCCACTAACTGGAAGGCTTTCCATGCCGTCTTTTCCTTGCCACGCAGTGCATGGTCAAATGCATCATCGCGAAGAAGTTCACGAATCTGAGGACCAACAAAGACACCTTCCTTTATCTTAGCTTCACTTAACCTTGGAAATTTTCCTCGGAGGTACTTGAAAGCTGCTTGTGTTTTGTCCATGGCCTTGACAAAGTTCTTCATCAGACCCAGCTTGATGTGTAAGGGTGGTAACAAAATCTTCCTTGATTCAACAAGTGGTGGATGCTGAACACTTTTCCTCCCAGGCTCCAATGACTGTCGGAGTGGCCATTCTATCTCGATGTAGTGGGAATCTCTGCACGACTATCCCATTCGCAGAGAAAACAGCAGTACTTTGTGTATCCAGTCTGCAGACCAAGCAAGAGAGCAACAACCTTCAAATCGCCACAAAGCTGCCACTGATGTTGGTCATAGTTTATGCACCTCAAAAGTTGTTTCATGTTGTCATAGGTTTCCTTCATATGGACTGCATGACCAACTGGAATTGATGGCAAAACATTGCCATTATGCTGCAAAACAGCTTTAAGACTCGTCTTCGATGGATCAATGAACAGTCTCCACTCATCTGGATCGTGAACGATGTTGAGGGCTGCCATCACACCATCGATGTTGTTGCAGGCTACAAGATCACCTTCCATGAAGAAGAATGGGACAAGATCCTTTTGACGGTCATGGAACATGGAAACCCTAACATCACCTGCCAGGAGATTCCACTGCTGTAGTCTGGAGCCCAACAGCTCTGCCTTACTCTTGGGTAGTTCCAAATCCCTGACAAGGTCATTCAGTTCACCTTGTGTTATGAGGTGTGGTTCAGAGGAGGAGGATGGGAGAAAATGTGGGTCCTGTGACATTGATGGTTCAGGACCAGAAGTTTCATCCTCTTCCTCGTCTGACTCAAGTGAGAATGATTCTGGTGCATCAGGAACCGCAGTCCTTCTCCGTGGGGTACTGGGCGATAGCTGATGGAATGTTTGGATAATGCACAGTCCACTTTTTCTTCTTTGACACACCTTTCCCAACTGGAGGCACCATGCAGAAGTAACAATTGCTGGTATGATCTGTTGGTTCTTCCAAATCATTGGCACTGCAAAAGGCATAGATTTCCTTTTCCTGTTCAACCACTGGCGAGATTTGTTGCACAAGTGTTGCAGCATATGTGTGGGGCCCACCTCTGTCCTGATCTCCAATTTTGCAGCCAAAATAAAGGCGATAGGCTTTCTTAACCATAGTGGTTATACTGTACTTTTGTGATGCAAAGTCACTTCTACAAACATAGCAGAAGTTATCTGCACTGTTCACACAAGTACGAGGCATCTCTGCTCACTTTGGCTAAACAGAAATGTGTCCTTTGCAAAATCAAACACTGACAAATAAGAGAGCACGACACTATATGATTTCTAGAGCTGATATAGGGCAATTTGTTCAGCAGAGTGATGTAAGCTTCGTTATGATTGCATCATCCATGACTTCTAGGAAAAACATGATGCAATTCATATCATGTATGACAATACCAGCTTCAGATTGCATCATTCATTGTTTTGCCTAAAAGCAAGTACTGTCCAAACCCAGTCATAGATTTATTCATAGATCCAGTCAAAGATGTATTTTAGTCATTTCTGGTTTAAATTGAGATCCCTTCCCTTTATAACTCACTTATCCTCCGCCATTCCCAAGTCAAGGGTCGTATATACTGACCCAATAGCATATCTTGAAAACTAGAGCCAATCAACAATTTTAAGCATCATTTTCATTCTCAGTGACCCAGAATTAGTAAAGTTTGACTACATTTATTTCAGAAGCATTTTGGCTGTAGAGCAGTGTCATTAGATACAGAAGCCAATTTAAAGGATAGGTTACAAACCACAGTTAATAGTTCTGCATATTCCCATTTGAGTTCTTTCAGAACTCTTGGGTGACTGCCACCTGGTCCCGGTAACTTGTTACTGTTAGGTTTATCAATGTCTTACAAAACCTCTTCTAATGACACCTCGATCTGAGACAATTCCTCAGATTTGTCACCTAAAAAGAATGACTCAGGTTTGGGAATCTCTCCAATATCTTCAGCTGTGAAGACTGAAGCAAAGAATTCATTTACCTTCTCCACTATGACTTTATCATCTTCGAGTGCTCCTTTAGCATTTCAATCGTCCAAGTGCCCCACTGGTTGTTTAGCTGGCTTCCTGCTTCTGATGTACTTAAAAAACATTTTACTATTACTTTCTGAATTTTTAGCTAGCTGTTCTTCAAACTCCTTGTTGGCTTTTTTTATTATATTTTTATACTTAATTTGACAAAGTTTATGGTCCTTTCTATTTTCTGCACTAGGATTTGACTTCTACTTTTTAAAAGATCTCTTTTTATCTGTCACGGCTTCTTTTATCTGGTTGTTAAGCCACAGTGGCACGTTTTTGATTCTCTTACTGTGTTTTTTAATTTGGGGTATACATTGAAGTTGGGCCTCTATTATGGTGTCTTTGAAAAGTTTCCATGCAGCTTGCAGAGATTTTACTTTTGTCACTGTACCTTTTAATTTCTGTTTAACTAACTTCCTCATTTTTGTGTAGTTCCCCTTTCTGAAATTAAATGCCACAGTGTTGGGTTGCTGAGATGTTTTTCCCACCACAGGGATGTTAAATTTTATTATATTATGGTCACTATTTCCAAGCGGTCCAGTTTTATTTACCTCTTGAAACAGACCCTGTGCGCCACTTAGGACTAAATCAAGAATTGCCTCTCCCCTTGTGGGTTCCAGAACCAGCTGCTCCAAGAAGCAGTCATTTAAGGTATTATCAAATTTTATCTCTGCATCCTATCCTGAGGTGATGTGTACCCAGTCAATATGGGGATAGTTGAAATCCCCCACTATTATTGAGTTTTTTAATTTGATAGCCTCTCTAATCTCCCATAGCATTCATAGTCACTATCACTGTCCTGATCAGGTGATCAATAGTATTTCATAGAATCATAGAACCATAGAGCTGGAAGAGACCTCAGAAGGTCATCAAGTCCAGCCCCCTGCTCTAGGCAGGACCAATCCCAACTAAATCAACCTGGCCAGGGCTTTGTCAAGCCGAGAGTTAAAACACCTCTAGGGATGGAGACTCCACTACTTCCCTAGGTAACCCATTCCAGTGCTTCATTACCCTCCTAGTGAAATAGTTTTTCCTAATATCCAACCTGGACCTCTCCCGCCTCAACTTGAGACCATTGCTCCTTGTTCTGCCATCTGTCACTACTGAGAACAGCCTTTTTCCATCCTCTTTGGAACCTCCCTTCAGGAAGTAGAAGGCTGCTATCAAATCCCCCCTCACTCTTCGCTTCTGCAGGCTAAACAGACCCAACTCCCTCAGCGTCTCCTCATAGGTCATATGCTCCAACCCCTTAATCATTTTGGTTGCCCTCCGCTGGACCCTCTCCAATGCGTCCACATCCTTTTTGTAGTGGGGGGCCAAGAACTGTACACAATACTCCAGATGTGGCCTCACCAGAGCCGAATAAAGGGGAATAATGACATCTCTGTATCTGCTGGCAATGCTCCTCTTAATGCAACCTAATATGCCATTAGCCTTCTTGGCTACAAGGGCACACTGTTGACTCATATCCAGCTTCTCATCCACTGTAACCCCCAGGTCCTTTTCTGCAGAACTACTACTTAGCTGGTTGGTCCCCAGCCTGTAACAATGCTGTTGTTTGCTCCTTTAAACTTAACCCATAGACTCTCAACAGGTTTTTCTCCCTCTTTATACTGGAGTTCAGAGCAATCATAGTGCTCTCTTATATATAGTGCAACTCCTCCTCCTTTTCTCCCCTGCCTGTTCTTCCTGAACAGTTTATACCCTTCCATGACAGCGCTCCAGTCATGCGAGTCATCCCGCCGAGTCTCTGTTATCCCAATTAAATCATAGTTCTTGGAATGGGCCAGGGCCTCCAGTTCTTCCTGTTTGTTGCCCAGGCTTCTCGCATTAGTGTACAAACACCTCAGATAACCAGTTGATTGCCCTATCTTCTCCATTCGAATCAGGGGTCCTCCTTTGTTGCTCGTTTCTCTTTGCATTTCTTCCTGGTATCTGACTTTCCCACTCCCCTCAGGGTTTTGGTCACCGTCCCCCGATGAACCTAGTTTAAAGCCCTCCTCACTAGGTTTGCAAGCCTGCCCGCGAAGACGCTCCTTCCTCTCTTGGTTAGGTGGATCCCATCTCTTCCTAACAATCCTTGTGCCCGGAACAGAGTCCCATGGTCAAAGAAACCAAAGCCCTCTCTGCGACACCACCTGCGCAACCACGCATTTACTTCTTCAATTCGACGATCCCTGCCCAGTCCTTTCCCTTCAACAGGGAGGATGGACGAGAACACCACTTGTGCTCTGAATTCTTGGATCCTTCTTCCCAGCGCTACATAATCCACAGTAACCCGCTCAAGGTCATTCTTGGCCGTATCATTAGTTCCCACATGGAGAAGTAGGAAGGGGTAGCGATCCGAAGGTTTGATCAGTTTGGTAAGCCTCTCAGTCACATCCTTAATGTGAGCTCCTGGTAAGCAGCACACCTCTCGAGATTCCAGGTCTGGATGGCAGATGGATGGCTTCATCTGGATGGATCCCTACTTCTATATTCGTATTATTGGCGCATGGAATTACTATCCATAAAGATTCTATGGAACATTTTGGCTCATTTAAGATTTTCACTTCATTTGATTCTACATTTTCTTTCATGTATAGTGCCACTCCCCCAACAGCACAACCTGTTCTGTCCTTCGATATATTTTGTGCCCTGGCATGACTGTGTCCCATTGACTGTCCTCATTCCACCAAGTTTCTGTGATGCCTATTATATCTGTATCCTCCTTTAAAACTAGGCACTCTAGTTCAACCATTTTACTATTTAGACTTCTAGCATTTGTGTATAAGCACTTTAA
Organism: Rafetus swinhoei; assembly: GCA_019425775.1. Lineage (NCBI taxonomy): Eukaryota > Metazoa > Chordata > Testudines > Trionychidae > Rafetus > Rafetus swinhoei. The sequence continues at coordinate 32,355,511 of CM033428.1, read as the reverse complement.
TAATTTGTCACTATTTAGCTGTCTGCCATTTCTTGATGTGTTAGACTCTTTTTCATTTCATCATGTCTCATCTGATCCGACCCATACTTCCATCCTCTCCTCCTGACTAGAACATAGAGCCTCTCTATTAATAGAACCTCCCATAATAGATGTGTCTGTCCGATCCATGTGCTTCTCTACACCCGTCGGCTTTTCCCCAGCCCTTAGTTTAAAAACTGTTCTACAACCTTTTTAATGTTAGGTGCCAGTAGTCTGGTTCCATTTTGGTTTAGGTGGAGTCCATCCTTCCTGTGTAGGCTCCTCCTATCCCAAAAGTTTCCCCAGTCCCTAATAAATCTAAACCCTTCCTCTCTACACCATCATCTGATCCACGCATTGAGACTCTGAAGCTCTACCTGCCTACTTGGCAAATTTAAATTATTCAGATACAAAGGTGGAAGAAGAGCTGTGGATGGAAGTTTCAGGAAACAAGTTGGAGCAAAGAACAATCTGTGTACTTGGAAATATGCTTAATGCCACCAAAAGGGGATCTGGACAGTTAGAAAGAAGAAGTGATGTGCATGCACAGCAATGAAAAAGGTGGCAGGAGTACTTCCTGGGCTGACAGTTAAGAAGCAAACTGCGAGGAAATACAAATGCTGCTTTTATTTGTTCCTACCAGCTCTATGGTTTGGAAATGGTGCAGAAGGAAGAAAAGAAAAAGCAGCTAAATAGAAAATAATATACAGAGGATCGTGGCTTATAAGTGGACAATAGTTTACAGCACACACTGAAGAAATTAGGGAAACTTGGGACTTTCAGCGATAGGCTGAAGAGCATGCATTTGTGGTAGGCTGCACACATGATAAGAATAAGGCTAGGTCTACACTACTGGGTTTTATCGGAAAAAGCTACGCAAATTGCGCTCCACAATTTGCTTAGCTTTTTCCGATTGTTTTTCCAGAAGAGGCTTTTCTGCCATTTGGCCCCATCTAGACAGTGTAGACATAGCGTAAGACAAAAATAGTGGAAAACAACATCAAAGAAATATGTGGGAGACCAAGAATACAATGGAAAATCTGTGTCATCGTATGCAGAAAACTCCCAGTGAGAACCATCAAAATGCTGATGAAGGATAAAATCCACAAACTTGAATGGGAACTTACAACTATAAAAATAAAGGTCTATTACCATGGCTTCTTGGTGTCATCCTACAAAAATTCAGAGCTTCGGATTGTGACTGACAGAACCCAGGTCCCCAACTAGTGCTCAGTCTAATTGGTCATTACATCGACTTGAGCCATGATAGATGGATAGATTGATCAGGCCATCTGATAAGGCCATTTGTAGGATGTGTGTGTGTTTGTGTGTGTGTGTGTGTGTGTGTGAGAGAGAATAAACAATGGTACATGAGCAGGCAAGTCAGCACTAGGTTTGGACAGAGGCTTGAGCATGTCCAGTGAGAATATTTTGGAGCTTTAACTACTAAAAATGAAGAACTCTAATGACCCAATGTGATTTGAAATTCTTCAAAATATGTTCCTTAGTCAAATTTGGGCAGATTTTCACAACAACAATATGGAAATCCCTGACGCAGAAGCAGCCCCTGCCAAATTTGAAATCCCTGAGCCAAAACATGGATGAGCTAGAGTTGCTTAAAGATATGGCCCTCTAAATTTCAAAGAAAGGCAAAAAATCTGTTTTTCCAAAGTGTTATTCACCAAAAAGGATGAATCATAGAATTCTAGAACTGGAAGTGACTTTAAGAGGTCACCAAGTCCAGTTCACTGCCCATCCCTGATAGATGTCTGTCCAACCTGCTCTTAAATATCTCCAATGATGGAGATTCCACAACCTCCCCAGGCAATTTATTCCAGTGTTTACCCACCCTGAAAAGTTAGCAAGTTTTTCCTAATGTCCAACCTACCAGTTCTGGATGTTTTTTCCATAAAAAATGAACCTCATGCAGACTACAGACCAAACAGTTGAAGTTATAGACAACTGAAAACAGGGTCAGATAATACAAAATATCAGTCAACCATAATAATAGATGGTTCTCCAATCTGGCCTATAAAGCTTTTTAATTCTAGACTATTGTAATGAGATGCTTTCTGACCAGCTACTGACTAATTTAGTAATGCATAAAAGAAACACATTAACACATTTATTAATTTAACTCATATTTTCTTGGTTTTTCCCCTTTAAGAATGAATATATTTAGATGTTTGATTATGGCCCTGATCCTGAAAATAAGAATAAATTTACTTATGTGAGTAATTCTAATAATTTCAGAAGGAAAAATTATTCATATGGTTAAAGGTTTGAATGATCAAAGACTATATTTATTCTACAAATATAAATGATATCCATCTTTTAGATAATTGCCCTCTCTCCCCTGAACCATCACAGTGATACATTTCTAAGCTGGTTTAATCATCCTACAGAGCCAGTTAAGAGCAGGTATTAGGTGAATACCTTTGGCGATATATTTTACTTGCTAACGTTAAAAAAGATAGGAATTCAAATCTAGAATTACACAAACAAAAGAATAAGCACAATATGGTTCATTATCAAGACAGCGAAAAATCAAGCCTGTTAATCATCATAACGTTGAAGAGGAAGAAACAAATTTACTGGGAAAGCCATTCAGAGAATATTTTATATATATTTATTGGTGAAATAACATAAAGGGCTCATTTAATATATTTACATTATAAGCCTAACATTTATAATTCACTAAAATTACTAAATTTTATAATTCACTAAAATATTTAGCAGTCATTTCTCAGTTTAATGTTAATGTCTTTACAAGACCTGCAATCTACAGTGTGTGGGGGCAGATTTTTGTCTCTTACACTAAGCTCAGCTGATTTTAATTGGGTGCTACATGGATGTGGGGGGCTTTACTTGCAACAATTTGCAAAATTACAGCCAAAATTAACTTTCTGTACTGTGAAAAATTGTTTCCCAATTGTTTAGATTTTTATGCTACATAAATTGAATTCTTGCTGCTAATTTATATAAAAGATGAGTGAAAAACTATTTATTAAGTAAAGAAACTTGAGAAAACACAGAACTGTCATAGGATTACTCCGCTTTTTATATTTGACGCAATGGTTAAATCTCATGCAATTGATTGTACCAAATATGGCCATGTGTAGGTTTCATAATAGGATAGTTAATTCTCATTTAAAAGGCTTCAATTTTTTTTTCTTCTGAATATCCTGCACTCTAAAGTTTGTGTATTTATTTATGTATCATCTTGTACTGAATGGAGGGAGAGAGGATAGCTGGAATAATTATCACTGGGGATAGAAATGTGCCTGATTGTTTTAATTTTTGGGGGGGTGGGTGGTTGGGGGGCAGATTGCACAGGATAAACTATTTGTAACACGAAGATTTTCTTACTAAAATCTGTGATGTCACACAGGCATAAAGGAAGGGTTCAGTGCAGATCAATGGGTTTGATTTGTGCAGTTATATATATACACACACAATCAAAATAAATGGCCAGTTCACTCATCCACACTACCTTCTAAACTTTATAGGAAGCCAACTAAACATATATTCCTGGAATGGTCATGGCTTAATGAACCAATGAGGTTAAAAGTCTTAAGATAATTTCAAATCAATGAAGTATCAAACAACAATGTTGCAAGAGACTAACTTGATGGAAAATGATGCCAGTAGAATTAAGAAGACTGTGTAGCTGGCAAAACAGATGTCCTTTAACTCGAGGAATATTGAAAAATATCATATTGATTTATTAAGTACTGGTGTGACCTGAAAGGCAATATATCATAACTGAAAGGATCATCCAATCTAAAGAAATTCCTGTAGACATTGTATATTACTCAAGTGGTGCTAACTTAGTTCTTCAGAGATGTTTCACAAATGTTAATCCTTGGAAGAAAAAACAAAAACAACTACACCAGTGGCAGGAGTCTGGAAAACTGTTGTTAACAAGCATCTACACAGATCCAAGATAATAAAATTCTTCATGAAGAAAATAAATCTAAAGGATATATGACAAATCAGGTGTCCAGGGTGATTATGTTATTCTTTTCAAAATTAAGGTCATCATAAGAAGAAACAGACTAGTACTTTTTCTCATTGTATACTAATATTAAATTGACTTAATTTTGATGTCATACAAGAATTTTAAAACAGCAATATGGAGATTTAACACACCCTTGCTGAAAGATCTAGCCTTTTGCACTCCACATTCAAAAAACTCAACAATTGTATATCTCGCTATGTAAAAGAAAATTATGGTTGTGTAGATTCTGAGGCTAAGCTGAAAAAGTCATGGATGTGGTACAATGTTTCAATGATTTTATAAGGGCAAACAAGCAGAAGCTCTTAGACAATTAGCTGATGAAATGGAAAACTTAGAAACAACACATAAAGTGACCCGAGTAATAAGGAAATTTTACAGCTACTTATCTATATAAAAATATAAAGCACGGTCAATGCCTATAAGAACAGATTAAATTTATCCTCTACAATGCTAAGCAACCATATTAAAAATGGAAGGATAAGAGCAAGCAAGCAAAATATTAGCAAACACAATTAAATCAGAGCAAGCTGTCAGCTACATCTTTTTTGTCACTATAGGAAAGGAAGTTTCAGAGGATTCTGAAATCATTAAATGTCAAGGTCATCACATTTTAATCAGGAGTCTTTGTATTTCATAAGGTCACTTTGATGAAGCTGAATTAACTCATGAATGATGTCACCTTTACTAAATTTCAACCATGTAATAGACACAATTTTGGTATGGAATAACGTTATACATGCTGATTCATATAATCCATTCATGAATGCTGTACCAGATCGGGTCAAGGAGGGGATCTTACAAAACATTACTGTATAAAGGCATTCATCTAACTTATCTAACTTATGGGGTGGGGTAGAACAGTTTTTAAAACCTATAATGTGAGAATTCTATGACTGTGTAGGAAGATACACGATCTCCCAGCAAAGGTTATGAGTAATTACAAAACAATGGCATGCTCTCATGATGAATGGTCAGGACTGGTTTGCCAAGCTAGAGATCAAAAGAGATGGAAGAGTTAAAATACTTTTCTGAAGGGTGGAGGTCCACCTGTCAACAGCTGTCAAGGCTGGGAGGAAAGAAATGGGACTTCCCACATCCAGATCTTACAGAAAAGCTAGATATGCATACAGTCAATTCTATTGTCTCTAAGAAATGTTTCTATTCTACATAAAGAACTTCTATTTAAGGAAACTGATGGGTCATTGATTACCCACTGTCATTGCCCAGAGAATAATCCAACTGCAGGAACTGAGCCTAAGAGCTGGTCTAGACTGAAACTTGCATAAGCATAGTTATGCTTATTCAGGAAGTGAAAAATCCACAACCAAGACATACCTATGCTGACCTAACCCCATCAACGTGGATACTTGTTCAAAAGGACATGGATTATAAATCTATATCTATGGGGAGGGTTCGGGAGTTTCCCTCCCATTGCTATGGGTTCTGTATTGAAATGGCAGAATACTGCAGCTGTGCTGTGATAGCTATTTAAATACTGACATACCCTAAGTCAGTGGTCTCCAACCTTTTTGAGCACGAGATCACTTTAAATGCAATCCAAGATCTACCTCAAATATAAATACCCTTGCCCCGCCTCCTTCCTGCCCCGGCCCCACCCCTGCACACTCCATCCTCCCTCTCTTGCCCATCCTCACTCACTTTCATCAGGCTGGGGCAGAGGGTTGGGATGTAGAATCTGGTATTGGATTAAGGGATTTGAAGTGGGAGAGGGGCTCTGAGCTGCTTTTGGTGCAGGCAGTTGGGGTGTAGGAGGGGGTTCTAGGTGTAGGCTCTGGGACGGTTGATGCAGGGGTGCTTGGGGCTAGGGCAGGGGCTTGGGGTGCAGAAGGGGGTTCATGACTGGGCTAGGAGTTTGGGATGTGGGTTCCAGCTGGGCATTGTTGGTGGCTTCTGGTTGATGGGGTAGTGGGACTAAGGTGGGCTCACCACCATCTAAAGCAGCCAGCAAACCCCATCCCAAGTCCTGTTGTGCCCCCCCCCCCTGCTCTGTGGAGAAAGGATGCAGAGTTGGAGGAGGCACCCCTCCTCTCTCTCCCCTTCCCTTCAGAGAAAGCAGGAGTCTCCTTGGCGGGAGGGGCAGCTCCAAGGTAAAGGGCAGGAGATGAGCAGCAGTGGGCGGAGGGGCATCTGAAGTGCTGGCACTTGATATCCTCTTGGCCAAACTAGTCAGGATCACCTGACAGAGGCTCCAAGATCTACCAGTAGATCCCAATCTACTGGTTGGTGACCACTGCCCTAAGTGAAACCCATGGAGGTGATCATGGTTTGTACTAAGGAGTGCAGCCAAGGCCTGGCCCTGTGAGTAGAAGAATCACTTGATTGCACCAAGAGCCTGGTGACACTCAGAGGCTTGAAACCTGGGAGAGGACACGCCTGAAAACACCGGACAAGTCAGAGGCGAACTTTATACGTTAACTGTGAGAATCAGCCCTTTGTATAACTGAGGACCAATTCAGAAGAGAGAAGACAGAAGAGAGAAAATCACATGTCAAGGTCTGACACCAAGTGAATCTTCAGTTTTCCGTCTGATTTTTGTAAGTTATTCCATAAAACATGGCTAGTATAATTTACTCTTAAAAAATTTGTCTCTGAATTATTCTGGAAAAGTAGTATTCCCCATTATATTAAAACTTCCTAAATTATCATCATACTTAAGAACACGGAAACTTTCACTTTATAGCTTACCTGAAAATACAATGACTTCTGTATCATTCACCATTAGCATTACTATTAACACAAGGCAAAGATATCCCTCTTTAATTTGTCATGAGACCTTTTGATATGCTGACCAGTCTAATTTGCCTGATTACTATTTAATTAATGATTGTAATAAAAGTAAAATATTAGGATTCAGCATTTACATTATTTTGTTCTGATGTCAGTAATAACTGCTAAATTTACTTAACTATACTGCTCAGTGCACAGTAGTTTCTTGTAATTTTCTTAAAAATTCAGAAGGCTCACACGCAGCTCTACAACATAAATTCTACAACATACCCATACAACACAAGCTCACAGGTAAAACATTCAGTATATTTCAGTCTGAACTTTCTTATCATTGTCATTTACATCTCTGCTTGCTCAGCATAAAATTCAACATATAGGGTAAAGTTCTAAGTCTGGATATACTTTTCTATTAAAAAAAATCAGGGGGAAATTGGGTTTCTGAAAAACCATTTGGGGGAGAATGTGTCATTTCTGGGTTTGGTTGAAAAAAATCCAATTTTGTTTTTTCTATTAAAATTGGAATTTTCTGCAGAGAGAGGGAAAAAAAACCATTTTCCAACTAGCTTTATAATCTTACATTCTGCTGCAGTTCATCTATATCCTCCTCTCACTTCTGCCTGCTACACTGGAGGGGGAATAATAGTTCTATAGAAACTGGGATCCCCACAAACTGCTACGTATGGTCTGGGCAGGAAGAAAAGATCTTGTTTTCCCTTTGCCCTTTTCTCTCCCTAGTGAGGCTATAGAAAGGGTCCCAACCTGGCTCTTAATACAGATCATATATTCCATGACATATAGACACAGTATGATCTCTATAATATATTAATGCAATCAATTCCAAAATGCACCACATTTCAGAAATAATGTAAGATACCTCTCCTGCCCATATTCATTCTATTTCCAAGTTTTAACACCTGAAGATAGAAGAGAGAAAAAATACAAAAACAAACAAACAAACAAAATTTTTGTTTGTAAACCTCATTTTTTGAGGAGTACAGGATCTTTTGAAAAAGGCTTTTCTTTTCAAAAGAACCGCGTTTAGACCGCAGTTTCACTTTTGAATTAGAATTTTTCAAAAAAATGCCGTGACACAATTATGTAAATGAAGCGCGGGGAAATTCAAATCCTGGCTTCATTTGCAATTTCGATATGTCTAATTTACATCCTTCTTTTGAAAGAGGGATGTAGTCTAGACATAGCCATACTGTCACTATGACAGCACTTAAGAGGGCCTAATCCACAACCCATTAATTCAAGGAAAAGACTCCCATTAACTTCACTGGGTTTTGAACCAGACCCTATATCAATTTCAAGTGGTCAAGGAGGCACAGTTTCAGCTGTATCTTTGGGTATGGTAACACCAGCCTTGCTAGGCAGTCTTTTGCCCTGTACCAAACTGAAGACAGATGTTATGGTCCTGATAGTTTTCCCTAACCAGAAAGAAATAATTGCAGAATCAACTTATTTTCATGGCCTGAAATTTCTGAATACAGTTTGTGTTGAGGAGAAGGGAAATCTCCTCTGAAAAAAAATATTAAATACTACAGATGCACACTCAAAGATTTTTCTTACCCTAGCCTAATTCCAGGTAGTACATCTAATAAATCATCCCCTGCCCCCAGTAAGAGAACATAGCAAGAACCATAATTGTTTTACTTTTTAAACTTAAATGAGGACAGTGTTAGTGATTATTTACTTTCTGTTTAGAAACACCATATACCCTGCTGGCATTATGAGAGTGGTTTACTATAATGGAAAATCTATTTGCTTTTATTAGAACGTAAGGGACTCCACTGCTATAAAATTTACTGTCTAACTAGTGTTGGCTTTGCATAAAATGATTTAAGATGTTTTCATTTTACTATGTTAAGCATATTCTCTTAGTGCTATTGTTTTTCAGTGGATTATAGAGGTAATACGCCAATTATCACTGTTTTAATTACTAAAGTGTGAAGAATCAATCATTTATAAGTAGTTAAAAAAAAACCTAAGGCAAGTTAAAAAATTCTATACACCCATTACATTTAGTATTATATTTTACTTATGTAGTGAGAAGAGCTTTATTACACCACTTTAAAAATACCACATTGGGTGAGTGTTGGTGGGGGGAGGGGTGTTGTCTGGACAGAAAGACAATTATGCAAAGGGGGAAAATTCTTACCTGTTGCAAATCAAGAGAGTTCCATTTAAGCCAGTGGAGCAACGCTGATTTAAGCCACCTGAAGATCTAGTCTGGTGTTGCAGGATATTTTGAGTATTGTGATAATTAACAGAGCTGGTTCAGTACTGCCAATGGTTTGTGAGGAAATATTTTCTATATAATTGTAAGCAATGAATCAATTGAAATGGTTGAAATTCTGATTTCATTTGTACCTGTGCTGATCTAAATTAACTTCATTTATACAGATGTAAGGAAACAGAATTTAGGCTTGCATGATATAGTCTAAGTCAGGGGTGGGCAATAACTTTTGTTGCGGGGCCACTCCAAGGTTTTGGTAAGTGGTCAAGGGCTGCACTTTTCAAAGGAGGGACTGTGGGGTCTGGGACAGAGATTGGGTGCAGAAGGGAACTCAGGGTCTGGGGTGCAGGAAAGGGTGTGGGGGTCTAAGAGGGAGTTTGGGTAAAGGAGGAGGTTGTGATCTGGGGCAGTGGATTGGTGTGCAGGGTCTGGTAGGAGGTATGGGTGCAGAAGAGGTTTCTGTCCTGAGGGGGTAGGACTGTAAGGCTATGTCTAGAGTGCAATCAGTACTTTCGAAAAAGCAAACCACTTTTTCGAAAGAGAGCACTCAAGCAGTCTGGATGCTCTCTTTCGAAAAAGCATGGTTTGCATTACATAGCACCTTTTTTCGAAAGAGCACTTTTGAAAAAATGCGTTATTCCTCGTAAAACAAGGTTTTCCGTGGTCAAAAAAACTGCCGCGTTCTTTCAATTTACTTTTGAAAGAACGCGGCAGCAGTCTAGACGCAGGGGAAGTTTTTTCGAAAAAAGGTCACTTTTTTGGAAAAAACCCTGTAGTCTAGACACACCCTGAGAGAAGGTTTGGGGTGGGGGGAGTTGTGACTTGTGGTAGGGGGAGGAGGGTACAGAGGATTTTGTGATCTAGTGCAGCGTATTGGGTACAGGGTCCAAGAGGGGGTAATGGGAGCAGGAGAAGGAATCTGGATTGGGGGAGGTTTTAGGAGGTGTGCAGGGTTGGGGAGGAAGTTGGCAGGGAGGAGGTGAGGTACGAGAGGCAGGCACTTACCTAAGCAGCTCCTGGCCAGCAGCACTTTCAGGCAGGTTTCACTGCCCCCACACTACCGCTTGGCTATGTATGTGGCTCTCTGCCGGAATGGGGGAGGCTTCACGCACTGCCTCCTCCCCAACAAAATCTCTCAGCTCCTATTGGTCAGAAACCGGAAATGGGAGCTGAGAAATTATGCTGCACTGCCCTCACACCCTGGCAAAAATCTCAGCTCCCATTGGCCAGTTTCTGGCCAGTAGCAACTGAGAGATTTTGCTGGGGATGGAGAGCAGAGTGCTGAAGTCTCTCTCCTCTTCCCCGCAGTGCAGAAAACAACACAGAGCAGCTAGCTATTTTGATTGGTTTTGTTCTGTGTGGCAGCGGTGGTGATAGGCCGGATCAAAAGGCTTGGGTTCGGGGCCCTTATCTTGCCCAACCGCTGGTCTAAGTCAATAGGTATCTAAGTCGATATGTATGTAAAGGTGTGGCTTTATATTTGAGACTATGCCTCTCCCCAAGAATACACAGGGTTGTGAGGCACCTTGCTAGCCATACCTTTTGGGGAAGCCTGGCCAGTGCCTGCCAGAGTTCAGCTCCTTGACTCTACCAGCCACAGGAAGCACAAGCATACACCACTCGCCCACACAGACTAGTGATAAACAATCGCCAGGCCCCAAGTCCTCTGAGTGTCCAGCCACTTATCCACTGAACTTTCATAGAATTACCATTTTGGCTGTGCTCATAGAAACTATACCCCAGAGTTTGCCTGTTATACCTCAGAACACAGACCCACTAAGCATGCAATACTAGGTATATTTATAGTGAAAACATTTGAATGATTAAAGAAGTGATTAATGGAAACTAAAGAGTGATATCAAAAAAATCAACGCACTCTAGAGCAAGTATTCCCTCTAAGGTGTATGGCAGCACAGCTTCACGGGTGATTAATTAGCCCTGCCCAGTGAGAGACTTAGAGTTCCCTGCACAGAGCTGACTGACTGGAGGGGGAACTGATTAATCATCACATGTGAAGCTGTGCTGCCATACACCTTAGAGGGAACACTGCTATACAGCCTAAACTTCACTAACAAGAGGCCCTTTTCTCTAATAAGGTACTGCTTACCCCAAAGTCCTTCTCAAGCATTTTCAAAGCAGGATGGCTGAGACCTTCCTGTTATAGGATCAAGCCTCCTGGAAAATTATCTCCCTAATGGAAGATGGCAGGGCATCTATCTGCACCCCTATATATACCAGACAAGTCCTTTGTTCTTCAGCACTAAAACTGTGCTCCCTCCCCTCTTATCTCTGTTTATCTCTTCCCTTTAATTTTCTTTCTGAAGCGCCACAATCCGTTCATTAGCATTTGATTCAGTATACAAATAGGCACCTGTTGTAAGCCACACAATACTAAAACAAGGAGATAAGCGTCTCCCATCTAATATCTGGTGAAACCTGACTTACAGTTGTGGCACAGACTTTCAGTAGAAACCTTTCATGGACACACACTAGTGAACTGGAACATCCATACCAGACTCAGAGGAACCTTATAATCCTTCTGCACCTCCATACCCTATGGCATTTGGAATCACAGAGACTGAGAGACAGAATTCAGATATTAATGCTAATTTAGTAAATCCATATTCATGAAACTCCAAACTATAGTTTCAAACTGTTAGATGGAGAATTAACTTTTGACAACTTTTGAAAATGAGGCTAGCTCTGTAAAGTTCTGTAAACATCCTCAGTAGAAGATTATTGTGCTTTATCCCTTTCTCTGTGTAAAATCTTTACATTTACTTAAGTTCACTTACTGGTATTACCACAGATGTTAGAAACTGTGGGCCCATGTCCATACCTAGTCTAGTCCAGTGTCTGTGAGAGGAAACTTTGATATTTTTACAGTGGTAACAAGTTGATCTTTCCTCATCATGGAAAGCCTGTCTCAAAATCAGTCATCCTAAAAGTGAACTAGAAGTACAGAAAAAGCTGGTGAGAACTTTTGCTTTTTGAGCCCCATTCTGAGATATACTGGACAGGATAATTTCCCATCAAAGTCAATGTGATGCTACTGTCAATTGAAGATACTACCCTTCAAGAAGTTTTGCAATCTCAAAGATTCCAATTTTTGGCTAAATTGAATGCCAAGATTTTTGAAGTTTGACCATTGAAGAATCTTGCTGCACGAGATTTTTCAGATATACTTTGCAGAGTGAAGTGAGTGATGTGTTCAGAAAAGCATAACAATATTTGCTTATACTAGACTTTTTATGGTTCACATATCTCTAGAAATAATCTGTATGTTGTTCGAAGTACTGAAAATCTAATTGGCTATTTTAATAAAAGATCAACAAATTGAACAAGCTACAGAAGCATGAGATCTTTGATTTGCTCGGTACAAGAATTCATATGAAAGAATGGCACCCTTGCATTGCAGAAAATTACTTTTCATTTCCACAAAAAATGGAAGTTAAAAGTGAAAATGACTAAATCAGATGGTTTCAGTTTTTCCATGCTCCCTAGCAAGGGTTTATCCCCATGAATATTTATTTACAAATTATCACTAACGAAACTGATACTTACTATCTTAGTAAAGATTTGGGAGAGGGTTCTGGAAATCCTTCTTATGCAAATGGATCATATTTACTATTTATGCTGTACTGTAGAGCAAAATTCCTAATTCTTTAAATATTTGCACTATTAATCATGTTTATTATGGTAGTGCTTAGAAGCTATCTAAGCTTAGGTTCCCATTGTGCACAAACACAGTAGAAACACCTGCCACAAAAAGCTTATAATCTAAATGGAAAGACAGACAAAAGTTGGGAGAAAGGGTTATAACAGAAGCAGAGATCTTCAAATTCTTCACGACTAAAATGTACTTGCAAACTTAAACCATCCTTCTCACTGTATTGACTTATAAAATATTTGTGCATTGTTGTGAAACTTTACATTGCCTTATCTCCACAAAAATAAAACAGACAGGGTTTTACACTTTCTACTTGGGGCTGACAAAAAAATCCCTTAGGCTGGAGGGATACATAATTGAACTCACCAGTCACTAGCAACCTAGAGAGAAGATTTTACATTATTCAGTGGCAGGCTCATGAAAAGAAAGCACAGATGGAAGTTGGTTAGCTTCAATGAACAAGGATCTCTTTGGGACCAGAAGTGTTCTGCTTTTTTTCCATTTGCACTCCTGTCTCTGTCAACAGTCATATCTGGATATCACAGATGAATAAATTAGTTGGTGAAAATGCAGATCACATGCCACAAAAAGTGCAAGTATCCATGGAGAAGAAAGGTCACAAATATAAAAGAAATCCAGCTCTACTTTTTTTTAAAAAAGTTTAAAAACAACTCTTTTGTTGCAGGAACTCTACACTAATCTTCCAAAGGTACCATGCTGCATATGTCCAAAGCAATCCAAGAGAGTACTATACGGCATCTGAGCAGCTGTTTACCTCCTATTATAGTGCTGACGAGGAAATTGAGCTATATATGTTTTTTTATTGGCTTAGGATACCTATCTACTATCTGAAATTACTTCTATTTCCATATCCATTATGTGAATAGGATGTGGAAATTGTAGTTTCAGGTTTCTTGTGGCATCTGCACACTAATGCAGATAGTGTGTGGACTCAAACCCATTGGAAATAATTATATGAGATCACTCACACCATTACATTTGATGCATTAAGTCTATTACTTCCTCACAGGCATCTCTGTCCCCACTTCTGTGAACTCTCTCTTCAATAGTGCTGAGATCAGGGATTGAAATTCACCTCTTATTTAATTATAATAAATGTGATATTTCAGGGTAAAAGCTGCTCCCAAGTAACATCAACTTCCTGTTGATAACAGACTTGCTGATCTCATCCAAAACAAGATTGGCATCTCTCCCCCTTCTATAATAGCAAATGTCAGCATGAAAATGCACTCACTGATCAAGGAACGCTCATGCTTTCCTCTGCAACTAGAAAGTAATTTGTATACATTAGTTACAAAATGGTGCATCATCTTAACATGCATGCGATATATATTCTTCCATGTCAGGCCCACATAGCAATACTCTTTGATTATGAAAAGTTCAGCCACACTTTCAAAAAAAGCCCATCATATATTAAAATATGAGCTATGCCGTTGTGTTACTTATTTTCAAATTTACAAGTTTACAAACCAGCAACAGACTATTTAAGCAAATATGAATATACATTCAGTTTTAACAGGCAAATAATTGAACATCCAGCCACCCCAGTTACATTCCATCTTTAACAAAAACTGTATCCTCTTAGATTAAATTTTACACTTTGAAGTGCAGGTTTTCACTTTTATTTGCTTAAAATCATATCTAGCTTTATTCTTTTTACAACTTGATATCACTTAATTCACACTCTTTTGTTAATAAACTTCTGCTTTGCTCCCGTAATAAATCATCAGTGCCGGGTAACTTAATTAAAATGTGTGTTTCTGATAAGCTGACCATTAGAATATTATACTGGATCGAGAGAGGCAGCAAACCTAATACTTTTTCTTTTGATGGCCCAGTAAGTGGGTCTGGACTCTGTTGGAGGACAGTTGTGCAGTGCCGTAGCAAGGGAAGTGGGGGGGAGACAGTTGCCCCCGGACGCCACTCTGGGGGGGGCACCAATTTAGCTGCCAAAAGTTACGTTGTATGGAGGTGGCAGGGGGTTGCTTTTTGCTGGATCAGGTTTCCCCATAGCCCTGCACGCCACTTGCAGCCCAGCATCCATGCCAGAGCCTGCAAGTGCAGCAGATGCCCGCTACCTCTCGCACTCCTCTCCCGCTCACTGATTCTGCTGTGGCGCCTCTCTCGCGGTTTCAGTTCATGGTGCTGGTGTGGCCAGGAGAAGGCTGCTGCTGCTGCATGTTCCGTCACCTTGGGCCTCTCACCCCTGCAGCTCCAGCCTCCCCCAGGCTGCTCCGAAGGTGGAGGGTGTGCGGGGCTGGATGGCTGGCCAGGCAGCTGTGGCAGGGCTGGGACACAGCTGCTATCTCCCCCGCAGCTTCGTGCTCAACTTGCTCTGGGAGCCTGGCGGAAATGACAAGCTGCAAAGCGCTGAAGGAAAAAGTCAAAGCTGCCCGAGAAGATGCTGCTTCGCCAGGTGCCAGCAGCCGCTGCCAAGGGAAGGCGGAATCTCATGCACGTGGGGCGAGCTGCCGCTGTGCAGCCCCAGTCCCCTCTCAGCCTGCCCGGGCTGCCCCAGGGCTGGGGGTGGGAGCTGGAGTGAAAGGCAGAGGAGACGGTCGCTCGGGGGCACCTTTTTCCCTTAGTCCAACTTCTGAGCGCGAGGTGCCAGGTGTTCACGAGCGGCTCGTTAGCTGAAAGGTAAACCCCTGTCTCTGTGGGGAGCAGGAGGGGAAGGCGCTGCTGCTGGTGCTGATGCATCAGGAGGAGTAGGTAACAAATGATTGGGGGTGCAAATTTTGCCTTTGTCTCTGGGCGCATAACACCCTTGTTACACCTCTGTAGTTGTGAGACCAATTCTGGGTTGGAAGGTCAGCTTTCAAGAAGAATCTAAGTTGGGCACAACTAGGGAGAGGCTTGTGGGCTGCTGGCAGAGTGTTGCAGTCAGAGCTCTGAACAAAACTGCACAACCCCAAGATGCCCAGGGTGGCAAGGCAGATATTGACAGAACCTGATACTAGGCTGACTGAATCCCTCTGTGTCAGAGTAGACTGTCCAGTTGTTCCCTGAAGAGGATTTTTGCTGGGATTAAGCTAACTGACCAACCAAGAAGATGAGAGCATATTTCTTCTAGTGGACTGGTCGCTGGAACTTTCTTCTTCCTGAATCAACTGCAGTTGGTAGGGAGCAGAGATACATTAGGAACAGAAAGGCTGTGTGTAGTTTGGTGACCGTGGTTGAGTGTCAAAAGAAAAGATCAGTTGACTTTGGACAAGCATCTGATCTCATATTTTGGTTTCTCAACCAAATCAAACCTTCATGTCTTTTAACATTTGGCCATTGCTCATTGTAATGCTATCAAGTAAAGGAGATTTGTACTACATAAGTCTAGATTTGTGCCATTAAAGGGTCTACTGGTTTGAAAGATTCTACCATAGTTCCTAACTTTAAAAATTTCTCTGTAATTGGTAGAACCTTTCAAACTGGGGGAACTTTTTGGATTGCTACATTCTATTACTAATTCCAGGCGTTAACTTTAAAAAAATCAATCAAGTTTTTAGGATTCCAGTAAAAGCCCAAGATGGAAAAGTATTGCTTTCCATCTTGAAACTTTATGGATTTCAGAATGTTTTAAATATTTATACAGTTACTTCTGCTATGGTTCTATATAACACTCTCCATTCATAGCTTTCAAAAGTGATTTACAAAGAAGGATAAAAATCACCCATTTACAGATGGCATAGGTGAAGCACAAAAGTGGGGAAAAAACTTGCACAAGACCATATAGTAACTCAGTCATAGAACCCAGGTGTCCTGACTCTGAGCCCAGTGGACGTTATTTCCTCAAGGGTTACTTGGTTTGTGTGAAATTTCTGCTTCCGACCCAAACATCAGGCTAAGATCACTTAATGAATCATGATACTGAGCCAATGAGTTTGGGCTCAGTGCTAGGAACGGATTTATGAATTTTGATGGAAATCAGGAAAACCTCTGGCTCTCTGGCAGTGCTTTACTTTCATCTTATTTCAAAATTTACACTAAAAGGCAATAAAGAGTTGGACCAAAACCAGAATACCAGTTCAAACAAAAGCTCTGCAAATGGGAAACAAACACATTTTTCATAGCTTCTGGATTGTAAAGGGCTTCCCTTATTTTATTGCCTTATATAACAAAACACAAAATCATTTTTTCAGGGGAGATCTTTTGTCAACATTCTTTTTTCTTCCCTCATATTGTTAATGGGGAAAAACGCATTAATTGACACTTCAATTGACACTTTTAAGCCTTTCTTCCATTCTGACGACTTTCTGTGGAATAAGACTTTTAATAGGAATGGGCTATCACATTAAAACATGGAATGCTTGATTCAAAAAGGCATTCAGAAATTTAGAAGCATACATGTTGCTTAGTGAAACTACCTTGAATCTTTTGGATCTGCCAAACTGAATTGGATTTTCTGACTAGGAAGAGGAAATATAAATGCAAGTGAAAACAACAACAAAACCCACAAATCAAACAGACAAATTTCTCCAAATCTCAAATAAGGTTCAGATTTAGACCAATTCATATTTCATCTGCATTAATTTTTATGAGAGTCTATTTACATAATCCATTCATTTAAAAAGCTGTTTACACAGATGTATACATTCAGAATTTGGACTATTGGAATGCAGTAGGTGTAGAAAGTTAAATGTAGCAATATGAATTTAAATTTGATGTCAACTAGCACGATATGATGATATTTAAAGAGGAGCCGAAGATTACAATCTAATGATAATAATTACTGTACTGTGTCTGTGTGAATACCAGTTTTTATTATAATTTCATATGTTTGTGGCAATCTTTGTCAGAGAAATGTGACATCATAGCGACCTTGGTTATACAATATATTCCGTTCATTTATAGTGGTGTGTGAGGTTACTTACACCTTTCAAGAACAAAACTATTCTGCTTTTACTTGGCATTAGATCTCAGAGTTGTAGCCATGGTAGTCAGTAACTTTAAAAACAATGAGTAGTCTTGTGGCATTTAAACGCTGGTCTACACTAGGGAGTTATTTCAAAATAATGCAAAATGGTGCGGAGCATCCACATTACCAAGCCCGTTATTTCAAAATAATGGGCTGACTGCTTTTCATGAGGAATAATGCTTATTTCAAAATAGTTATTTTGAAATAGCAGTAATGTGGATGCTCCACTGCTGCTATTTCAAAAAAAACTACTCCCTATAGTCATTCAAAGTAATTATTCCCCTGTGTCGAGATAGCGCATCCATATTAAGGGAGCCTACCTCAGACTAATTTTGAGGTTTCCCTGTAATGTGGACATGCTATTTAGTTATTTTGTGAGTTATCTGATTTGTGTCCATTCAGATATCTGAAAAGGCAACACACAGAAACCTGTTGGAGAACACTTTAACCTGCCCGGGCACTCATTAATGGATCTCAAAGTCACAGTGTTGTTTCAGGCCAATTCCACCATCCATATACACAGGGAAGGGTTGGAACTTAACTTCATTTACAAGTTTGTTGCCTACCAGGGAGGAATTAATAAAGATATCGGCTGACGCCGCTCACTACCTTCCACATCCTAATGACTTAACCAACCAATCAAACAATGGGCACTTATAGAGGTGCAAATTATTCTTATCAGCCTCTTGTAACTTGAACAATCCAATTCACTATTTTTTTCTTTCTCCCCCTCCTTCTCCTCCGCCCCCACCTTCTTTTATTTATTCTTGGATCTGGACTTGTAATACTCCAGTCACCTGAAGAAGTGGGTTGTACCCATGAAAGGTCTTGATACCATCTACATATTTTGTTAGTCTTTAAGGTGCTGCTAAACTATTCATTGTTTTTTAAGTTTTTCCAGTTACAGACTAACTCGGCTACCCCTCTGTAGCTTTTGTTCCCCTACAGGTTTATGTGTGTTACCATTTCTGATGTCTGACTTGTGTCCATTTATCCTTTGTCATAGAGACTGTCCAGTTTAGCCAATATACATAGTAGAGGGACAGAATTATGGGGTTTGTTGCAGGGGTAGGTTCCTGGATTGGCATATCTGAGGTGTGGTATGTGGCTGCTGGTAAATATTTGCTTCAGGTTGGATTGTCTATAGGTGAGGATTAGCCTGTTTCCCAAGATCTCTGAAAGTGAGGGATCATTTTCCAGGAGAAGTCGTAGATTGTCAGTGATGTGCTGGAGAGGTTTAAGCTGGGGGCTGTAGGTGTACTTGACATTAGTTATTAATGCATGTTTGTGCATGAGGAAAGAGAGGACAAGAATAATGTGATGGACAATCTGATCACGATACCGTGAACATTAGAGGAAACATCTTCTGTTCTATTTCACAGAAAATAAATTAAAATTCAAATACTTTCTCTTGACAGATTGTTACAAGAATGGGAAATGGCACAAACAATCCATTAGGATGACAAAGACTTAACAAAAAATAGGAAGGTTAATTATAATTGAATATTCCCTATGGATATTTCAGGAGCTATGTCTCAGTCTATTTCTTATTGACAGGTGGTAGTGCAAATTAAATGTGGTATTATGAATTCAAATTGGATTTCATCTGCTCATCATCCATGCTATGGCATTAGAATAGGTAGAGTTGATTATAGTCTAAAGACCATAATGGTGATGGGTTACTTTGGGCCATTTTCCAGGCACATTGATTTTTCATGAGGATAGATTTATGGTCTTCTTACAATATATGTCACTCAAAGAATATATTAATCTGAATTTTCTGCCCTGGATACCTAGGAGGTAAGCAAAACAATGGAGATCTACTCTAAGCAGTATGGTATTAATTCAACAGATAAATATTTTTGGAGGGTGAGGAAGGGATTAAGTCACCTGAGTAGTATTTCCAGGGCATCACAATGTTATGGCAGCTGTTTTGGTCCCAGGACATTAGAGCTGCAGAGACAGAAATTACTCACGCAGAGAGAAGGTATAGCATGGGCAACAACAATGCAAGCTACCCATAGTCTTTCTTCTCTATCGAGCTGAATGCTTATTGAAATGGTCACCTCTAGGACCTGATACTCAAAATAAAAATAAAAACAAAAACAAACAAAAAAATATAAAACTTATAAATATGGACCATCATATCAACTTCAACAGGGCAATTCATGTGAATAAATAATAAGCAACTGTTTTTTTTTTATATTAGGTAACAAAGTAGTTCAGCCTTTAATCCTATTTGTTTCTTGTTCTCTCTAAAGCTATGTCTACACTACACTGTTCTTGTGGAAAAAGCTACGCAAATTGCGAACCACAATTTGCGTCGTTTTTTCCGCTTCTCTTTTTGGAAGAGGCTTTTCCGACATTTGGCCCATCTACACTAGGCCAAATGTCAGGAAAAAAAAAAGTTTTTGAGAACATCCCTTTTTCTTTGTAAAACAAGGTTTACAAGGATGCCGGAAAAGCGCGTGTGCTCTTCTGAAAAAAATTCAGAAGAGCAGATGAGTTCCCTGGACAGTATCCCTGAAAACCTCTGTATTGTAGACATAGCCTAAGGGAGACTACCTGTTAAGTAGATACTATAATTGCAGACATACTTCAATAGGTATATTACACAAAAACCTATATTCAAAGAACATTTTTAAGATTGCTAAATCAAACATGCAAAAGTTAGGAAAAGTCAGAATTAATGTTGAATACCTAGCTTTAATTCTGCCTTCTCTGTGTATGCATTATGATATGATACTAACTCTGCTTGCATTAAATGGACAGTGCTAATTAGTGCCAATTATTATGGTGATTTTAGAAATTTGGAAGGAACAACTTTACAATGTGCCTCAATAAGGTATCAAATTTTTAAAATGCCCCTCCTCTGCATTTCCAGATTCAGTTCTATTTCATACACAATAAAGAGGAAACATGCCATATCTGACATAAGGCTGAACAATTTAGTGAGAAATAATACTGAAAAGCAAAGGAGAAAATAAAAAGCAACTTGATTTTCAACCCTGAGTGTATCCCTAAAGCCTCATATCTAAAATGGCAGAGATGCCTTTGCATGCACAAATCAGATGAATTGTTCAATAAAATTGATATTTGAATGCAGTTATCTGGTTTGCACACAAAAATGTAGTCTTTTGTTGGTGCTAGCAATCTCATGCTAGCAATCATACCTATTGTGGCCAGGTTTGGAAATTAGTCTCTAATTATTTGACTAGAAATGCATGTATTAGCATTTCACAGAACTATGCAAAATAGCTTAATCTTTCACTTAGTGTCTGGTTCCAAACTATCTTTACAAGACAAAACAATTGCAACAGTATCTGTTTTAAAACACTTCAGCTGAACAGAAATGCATTATTATTAACAACATGTAATTATTCATGACATTTGGGATTATTGAACATAAACAGTGAAAAGAGAGAGACATGTTAAGCCTTTCTGGAGATGAAAAGGAATTATATATCTTTATTATGCCACCTAATTTAATTAATGTATTCCTTATGCCATCTGGTCAGATTTATTTAAAAGTTAACAAAAGAGATCACTCTGAATTAAAACATAATAAATGAAAAGGAACTTTAAAAAGAATATTTTAGTTTATGTCTTCACTACAACTAGACTGTCAGTGCTCCTTTAGTTCCAGCACTTATGCACACACCCCTCCACCAACAGCCTCTACTTTTTCAGTGCCAGGCTCCAGTGATTAGTGGCACTTGTGTCAACTTGGTACAACTTATACTCAAGATTTGGCATATGTCTATGGTTTGGGTGTTGGCTCCTTTTGCTTTAGCTGTCTAATTTTATAAAGGAGTTTGATTTTTCCTTATTTTTATACAGAATGAATGGTAGTGGTTATGCCTACTCGGTTTCAATGAGGTTTTGCCCAACCTTCCACCATAACAGTACTGTTGGTGCTAACTTCCCACAGCATTGGGAAACTTAAAAAACAATGAATAGTCTAGCAGCACCTTAAAGATTAACAAAACATGTAGATGGTATCATGAGCTTCCATGTGTACCCACTTCTTCAGATGAATGGAGTATTAAAAATCCAGTTCCAAAATAATAGAGGATGGGGGCGGGGTGTGGAGAAGGAAGGGAAAAAATAGTGAATTAGAGTATTTATATTACATGAAAGAAACATAAGATAGAAACCTGATAGAAAAGTTGCAAATTGTTCTTAAGTACCCATTTTTTGTTTTGTTTTTTTATTTGTTTTTTAAGTCATTAGGATGTGGAAGGTAATGTGTTAGCCAGGTAAGGTCTTTATTCATACCTTTGTGATGGGTCCGAAATCTATAAGGGTATGTCTATACTAGCTCGTTAATTCGAGCTAGGTAGGCAAATCAGGCAACTGGAGTTGCAAATGAAGCACGGGATTTAAATATCCCGGGCTTTATCTGCATGTTCCCGTTCGGCTGCCATTTTTAAATCCCCCTTAATTCGAACGAACTGCCCGCGGCTACACGTGGCAGTTTAAAGTTAATCCGAACTGAGACCTTAGTTCTGATTAACTGTTACACCTCACTCCAGTTGCCTGATTTGCCTACCTAGCTCGAATTAACGAGCTCGTGTAGACATACCCTAAATGAAGTTAAGCATTGTTCTTAGAGTCTGCTTGGGCCCTCTCATGTTACTTTTTTTCAACAAAGGACAGCTGAAAACTCAGCACTAAGCATTCTCACTCATGAGATTTGTTAAGACATAAAATGTATCTTGGGGAAGGAGTTAATAGAAGGACACTGACAATAAAGGAACTCACAAGAGAATTGTATTTGTAGGAGGAAATAGACAATGACTGGAGGGGAAAAAAGGGACAGAACCTAGCTCACTGCAAAAAAGTGAATGTTATAATGTCCCTTCTTCACAAAATTTGTCCTTTGAACAGAGGTTGATGCCCCATCCAGCTACTTTGAACTTATTCTCTCTTTTAAATGCTAAATACAACTGCTCTATCAAAACACTTTCTTCTTGAAAACTGCTGTGCCATAAACTGCTGCTAAACACACACACTTATTTAGAAGCTTTCCCGTGCTATTTTCTTTTACCCTGTTAATAAATATTACATTTCTCACAGGGAAAATGTATACAATTATATTTTACACTTTTTTTTTTACTTTGAAAAGCAAAATGAAGGAAATGTACTCCCAGAGCACCAAGTCATGCCATACGTGTATCAGATGGTAACTAGGGCTTGATCTGAAGTGTTGCTGGGTTTCTTAACTCCCACTGACTCTTATGCCCTCTTTGAAGCATTCAGCAATGTGCAGAAAGTAGCCCTCAGTGCATGTCTTTGGCCTTAACCTCATAGTGCATCTGACAAGTACAACAGTGGTTTTAGGTTCTAGTGCTCATCCTCTTGTTGTTTATTGCTATAAATTCCTGTCCCAATTACACTCTACTGTTGTAATTGTAACCCTTCTGCCAGGTAACACTAGCAGCTGCCAGGGCCGGATTCAATATCTAGGGGTTGCTCTCCCTCCATCCAATCCAGAACTGACTCGAGCCCTTACCCAGTACCCTGGGAAATTCATACAACACTCTTGGTGCCTCTGACGGGCAATGCTTCCCCACTCGCAAGCACAGAGTCTGAGTGTGGAAAAGAAACCTTTCATAAAAGGGGGTGGGGGCACAAACATGGCATTAATTTGGGAAAACACCATAGAGTTCATATCCAAAACCATGAGAAACAGTCCCATCCCAAGTGGGTTGAGCAATGTCCTTTTCCTCTCAGGTTTTTAAGTCCAGCAATGTAAATGTTCCCTTCACATGCCCAACCTTTCTCTGTACCCCACTCACAGTCGCTGCCCTTGGTCAGGGCAGACCTAGAGTTCAGAAGGTCATCCATAGAGTTCACCTCCCATCCTGGGGGGGGTGGGGCCTGGTAAGGAGGCATCTTACTCACTTTGCTGGTCAATCACCATCCATCTGCTTGCTACACTTTAGCACTGCCTTGCTGTCTGTTCATCTCACCTCACTGCCACTGCTCTGCTGGCCACTCATTGAATCTCTCCATCACTGCCCTGCTGGCTGCTCATTACACACATCTCTATTACCACTCTGCTGGCTGCTCATCACATCTTCTGCTGGCTTGTGGTGGATTTAGCTCTGGGCCAAACCTAGTAATTTCAGCTCTTGGCCCAAAGCACAGTCCAGCCACAAGAAATTCCATCATCCCCTGGAATAATTTAAAATGATGAAAGAGACTTCTTATGGTGTCTGTTCTAGTTCTATCATTAAAAGAGGGAGGAGAAACAGGTTGAACCAGTCTTATAGCTCACCTGGTATGTGAGTGTATGTGGTGGTGGTGGGGGGGGTTGTTTACACTGATAGTGTCTTTCCCATTGACCTGAGTTAAACACAGTCTGACTTTTCTTCATTCCCACAATACCTGCAAACACTGGTGATCATCTCTCACAACTCCTGCATTTAGTTTTAACACAATTTGTACCCCACAACAGCCAAATTGGTTACAATAGCAAAACACCATTGTAACAGTTGAATATCAATCAGGCTTATGCAAACTGAGGGAATTGTATTTATATGCACATGGCCAGAATCTCATTCTTTAAACTAAACACTAAACACTAAACTAAACTAAACACTAAAGAGTGTTTCTCTCCTTTGTTTTAGGTTAAGCACAGACCTTCTACTTTTATATTCCCCCAATAATTACAGACATTGAAATTAGTATTAACAAAATTTGTGACCAAACACCAGACAAGTTGATTACAATGAACAAAACACCACTCTATCAGCTGCATATCTAACATCTAAGCAAAGCAGCGGCAAACTGTATTTACATAAGCACACCCAGGATTTCTTTCCCATTCCAAATGGCTGTAATGGAAGCATTGATTCAGACCCTACATAATCATAAGACAGGCATTATAATGTTACACTTTGCTTTTAGCCACCTTGTTACTGTCCTTGTCAACTTGGTTAAATCACCACTGACTCAGAAAAGATCCATGTAAGTAGGGTATGAATGAGTGCTTCCATTGCAGCCAGCTGGAATGGGAGAGAAACCCTGGGTGTGTCTATATAAATACAGTTTGCTCCTGCTTTGCTTAGATGTGTTACATATTCAGCTGATGGAATACTGTTTTGCTCATTATAATCTTCATGGCTGGTGTTGGTTCTCAAATTGTGTTAATATTAATTGCAATGTCTGTAATTATTACGGGAATATAAAAGAAGAAAGTCAGTGCTTAACCTGGCACAAAAGAGAGAAACATTCTCAGTTTAAAGAATGAGATTCTGGGTGTGTGCATGTAAATAAAGTTCATTTCTGTTTGTTTAGATCTGCTAGATATTCAAGTGATGTAGTGGTGTTTTGCCCATTGCAATCAATTTGGCTGTGGTGGGTTCACAAATTGGGTTAACACTAGGGCTATGTCTATACAGCTTCCTTCTTGCACAAAAGCCTATGCAAATGAAGCGTGGCAATATGCTAATCTGTGCTTCATTTGTATAATTAATTAGGGGTTGTTTTTGTGCAAGAGGCTTTTGCACAAAAAAGAACCATGTAGACAGCTCCTTTTTACGTGAAACCCCCTCTTGCGCAAGAGCCGTTCTTCCTGAAAAAATGAGGAAGAACGGCTCTTGTTCAAGTGAGGAGTTTTGCGCAAAAAGGAGCTGTCTGCACAGCTCCTTTTTGTGCAAAAGCCTCTTGTGCAAAAATGGTCCCTAATTAATTATGCAAATGAAGCATGGCAATATGCTAACCCACGCTTCATTTGCATAGGCTTTATGCGCAAGAAGGAAGCAGTATAGACGTAGCCTAAATGCAGGAATTGTAAAATATGATCACCAAGGCTTGCAGTTATTATGGGAATACAGAAAAGTCAGACTGGCTGTGTGTCTACATTGGCACCCTTTTTCGGAAAAGGGATGCTAATGAGACACAGCGCAATTGCAATTGCAAATATATTTGCATTTATATGGCTGCCACTTTTTTCCGGCTCGGGGCTTTGCCGGCAAAAAGCGCCAGTCTAGACGCGATCTTGCGGAAAATAAACCCTTTATTTTCTTGCGGAAAATAAACCCTTTTCCGCAAGATCTCTTATTCCTACTTTCAAGGGTTTATTTTCCGCAAGATCGCGTCTAGACTGGCGCTTTTCTCCGGCAAAACCCCAAGCCGGAAAAAAGCGGCAGCCATGTTCATGCAAATGCAGCGGGGGATATTTAAATCCCCCGCGGATTTGCAATTGCGCTGTGTCTCATTAGCATCCCTTTTCCGCAAAAGGGTGCCAGTGTAGACACAGCCACTGTGTTTAACTCAGTTCAAAATGAGAGAGACAGTATCAGTGCAAAGGAACGTGGGTGGACAGACTGCCTGTGAAGTTAAGTGCGGGAGGACAAGACTCTGAATCAGCAGGATACATGTTCTCCAAGGTGTGAGCTGTAAGTCTGGTTTAACCTGTTTATCCCCATTGTTTCAATGACAGAGCTAAAGTGGGCTCCAGAAGGAGCCTCTTTTATTATTAAAATGTACTCTTGTGTATGCTGAAATGTCTTGTGGCTGGACTATGCTTCGGGCAAAAAGCTGAAATCACTGAGAGCAGATATTACTGGGGTTTGTCCAGAGTCAAATCCACCACAAGCCAGTAGAAGCAGTGAGTGGTAGGTCAGCAGGAGTAACAGTGAGCAAACAGACTGGACAATGGGAACAGCTAGGGGTCGGGGGGAGCAGCAGAGCTGACAGTAGGCTAGTGGCATGTAACAAATGGCCAGTCAGCAGATGGTGAGTGACCAGGAGAGGGAGAAAAATGCTTCTTTCCCTCCCTCCACTAAGGATGGGAGGTGAAATCTGCAGATGGGCCTCTGAACTCTGGGTCTATCCTGACCAAGAGCAGCAACTGTGAGTAGGGTTCAGAAAAGGGTTAGGCATGTGAGGGGGACTTTTACTCATGATTTTGTTTATGAGCCCAGTTTGTGGTGTTTTCCTAAACTAATGCCAAGTTACTTTCCCCCATTTTATTAAAAGTTTCTTTTCTACACTGGGGCTATGTCTACACTGAAGGCTTCTTGTGCCAGAACTTTTTGTGTGAGATAGTTCTTGCGCAAAAGTTCTTGTGCAAGAGCGCGTCCACACTGCCATGTGCTATTGTGCAAGAGATGTGCTTTTGCACAAGAGTGTCCATGGCAGTGTGGAAGCTCTCTTGCGCAAGAAAGCTCTGATGGCCATTTTAGACATAGGGGTTTCGTGCGCAAGAAATCCCTAGAATCATAGAATCCTAGTGCTGGAAGAGACCTCAGGAGGTCATCAAGTCCAGCCCCCTGCCCAAAGCAGGACCAGTCCCAACTAAATCATCCCAGCCAGGGCTCTCTCAAGCGGGGACTTTAAAACCTCTAGGGATGGAGATTCCACCCACTCCCTAGGGAACCCATTCCAGTGCTTAACCCCCCTCCTAGGGAAATAACTGTTCCTAATATCCAACGTAGACCTCTCCCACTGTAACTTGAGACCATTGCTCCTTTTTCTGCCATGCGTCACTACTGTGAACAGCCTTTCTCCATCCTCTTTGGAACCTCCCTTCAGGAAGTTGAAGGCTGCTATCAAATCCCCCCTCACTCTTCTCTTCTGCATACTAAACAAACCCAAATCCCTCAGTCTCTCCTCATAGGTCATGTGCTCCAGCCCCCTAATCATTTTGGTCGCCCTCTGCTGGACCCTCTCCAATGTGTCCACATCCTTTCTATAGTGGGGGGCCCAGAACTGGACACAATACTCCAGGTGTGGCCTCACCAAAGCCGAATAATGGGGAATAATCACGTCTCTGGAGCTGCTGGCAATGCTCCTCCTAATGCACCCTAATATGCCATTAGCCCTCTTGGCTACAAGGGCACACAGTTGACTCATATCCAGCTTCTCATCCACTGTAATCCCCAGGTCCTTTTCTGCAGAATTGCTACTAAGCCATTTGGTCCCCAGCCTGTAACAATGCTTGGGATTCTTCCATTCCAAGTGCACTACTCTACACTTGTCCTTGTTGAACCGCATCAGATTTCTTTTGGCCCAAACCTCTAATCTGTTTAGGTCACTCTGGACCCTATCCCTGCCCTCCAGCATATCTACCTCTCCCCCTAGTTTAGTGTCATCTGAGAACTTGCTGAGGGTGCAACCCATCCCCTCATCCAGGTCATCCTGTTCCCGTCCACACTTGCCTTTTTGCGCAAGAGCTCTTGCACAAAAAGGCTTATTCCTCGTGGGGAGAGGAATAACTCTTGTGAAAAAAGCCCTGTCTTCTGACGATCTACTGTAAACTTTCTTGCACAAGAACGGGCTTGTAGTGTGGATGCTCCACAAGTTCTTGCGCAAGAAGCCTTCAGTGTAGACATAGACTCAGACGAGTCTTGCTTGCGAATGGGGAAGCATTGTCTCTTAGAGGTGCCCAAAGGTGTTGTATGAATTTCCCAGGTTACTTGGTGGGGCGGAGGGGGTCAAAACAATTCAGTGTTGGATGGATGAAGAGGAAACACTAGATATGGGTGGTTCAGGTCAGTAGTGATTTAGCGGCCTATGTGAAAGGAAACAGATCAACTAATTCCTAATGTCTAAAGTCTTCTGCTCATTGTAGTCAAATACAGTGTTGAAGCAGATGTCTGATGGACATCAGGGCAGATTTTACTCACACTACTAAGTCCTCCTCTCCTCCCTTCTCTGGTTTCTTGGGACATACATACATATGTAGTGATTTGCATTATAAAGCAAGTGTAAGTTCCTTTTGTTATTCATTCACAGGTTAGATTAACTTTGTTTATCAAGCCATACATAAAAATGTAATCATTCCATTGTCAGGAGCCTAAAGCTAATGTTAATTACAGTTTGAAACTTCGATTATTAATGCATCTTTACCTACTGAAGTGTGAAATAAGCAATAGTAGTTGGAATACACCAATTAAATTAGCTTTTGAGACTGGAATTCATAAATAGGATACTCTCTGACACTTACAGCTAACACTGTAACAGCATGTAAAGAGTGAAAGATTTTGTATTCTAAATACAAAATTATAAAAATGAGGAAAGAGAATTGTGACTTTTATGTAAAGGTTCAGATACAATGCATACAGAATGTGTTATGTGTTGTGGATGCAGTTTCTGTATGTATTCTATTCAGTTGACAAAAATAATGTTTCTGAAAGTCTTATGATATACATACACACACACAATACAAAGCCACATAAGCAAATTCTCTCACAGGAGAGCTGGGAAAATATTGCAAAAGCTTATCAGAGAACAACCATTCAAATAAAAAGCATAAATAAACTTTAAAGTGAATTCATGCCTCAAACCCTTTTATTCATTTTTCTAAGATCATTCATAAGAGCAATTTTTTGAAAAAGATTGGGTGTTTCCAGCAAAAGAAAGGGTCACAGAGACTTGTGAGAAAATTAATTTATTCAGCTTCTAAATATCTTTGTGAAACAGCTATGAACACTCCTTCTATTCAAGTGTGAAGAGGAGGCAGAGAAGTAATAAGGGCCACATTTTGAAAAATATGTCAATCACACGCTGTGTGGACAGAGCCAAAATGTGATGTAAGATACTTCGACTTCAGCTACATAATTAACATAACTGGAGTTGCGTATCTTAATTTGAATTTATCCTCTAATGTAGACCTAGCCTAAGGCTAAGAGAAGATTCCAACTACTGATGTCTGAGAGGATTTATGTTACCAATGTTATATACCATAAAATAGAATATATGGATACAGGTTTGTTTGCTGAAAACAGACTTTTTAATTTCAATAACAATTACTGACATAAATTTAAGGCCAGAGGGGACTATTAGATTACCTATCAGCCCATCAAAATTTTACCAAGTAATACATATATTGTGTCCAATAACTTGTTTTTGACTAAAGTGTACTTTTTCTGGCTATAGTATATTTTTCAAACTTGATTTGAAGACTTGAAAAGATGGAGAACCTACCACTTCCCTTGGTTGTTTATTCCAGTAGTTAGTGTGTCCAATTTCCAATTTAAATTTATCCAGTTTCAGCTTCCAACCACTACTACTTTTTCTGCTTTTCTCTGCTAGATTAACAGCCCACCTTAGCACCCCATCTTTTCTCCCCATGAAGCCATCTTTCAATCTTCTTTTTAATAAGCTAACTGAGATCCTTAAGACTTGTGAAATATTTTCTCCAGTCCTCAGTTCATTTTGAGGGCTTTTTTTTTTCACTTTCTCCATTTTTTCCACATTTTCTTAAAGATTTGGACACCAGAACTGTATGTAGCATTATACTGTTGGTTGTATGCAAAGGTGAAATTACTTCCCAATTCTTTTCCTTATTCCCTTCATTATTCTCCCTTATTATTATACACCCAAGAATTGTGTAACCCACACACCTAGTGTGGTTACTGAGTACTGCAAGTGGCACCTAGACCACTGCAACAGTTAAGATCAAGAGACCTCTACAACATGGGCTGGGAGCCAGCTGGCTTTTAGCTCAGAGGGTAGAGGCTCCTAGAGTCAGGTCCCAGGTTCAAATCCACCTTGGTGGTGGTTACAAGTGGGGGCTCGTCCAGGATCTCAACTGGGTCTTGGAAGCTCGGGATGTGCTTCCTCACCTAGGGGAAGTATGTAACCCACACACCTAGGCTATGTCTACATTCGCGGCTTCTTGCGCAAGAGCATCTTGTGCAAGAAGTCTTGCGCAAGAAAACGTCCACACTGCCATGTGCGAGCTGTGCTTTTGCGCAAGAGCGCCCATGGCAGTGTAGATGCTCTTTTGCGCAAGAAAGCTCTGATGGCCATTTTAGCCATAGGGCTTTCTTGCGCAAGAAATCCCTGCCGAGCGTCCACACTGCCCTCTTGCACAAGAGCTCTTGCGCAAGAGGGCTTACACCTGTTAAAAAAGAGCGTAGCTCTTGCGCAAGAAGCCCTCTCTTACCACGCCGTACTGTAAATTTCCTTGCACAAGAGAGGGCAGGCAGTGTGGACGCTCTGCAGATTCTTGCGCAAGAACGGCCATACTTGCGCAAGAAGGACATAGCCCTAGTGTGGTTACTGAGTACTGCAAGTGGCACCTAGACCACTGCAACAGTTAAGATCAAGAGACCTCTACAGCAGGGGCTAGGAGCCAGCTGGCTTTTAGCTCAGAGGGTAGAGGCTCCTATAGTCAGCTCCCGGGTTCAAATCCGCCTTGGAGGTGGTTACAATTGCATTAGCTTTTTCCCCCCAGACCATCACACAAGAAGCTCATTCAGTTGCTTGTCTGTTATAAACCCCGCATCTTTTGCACTGCTTTCCAGAATGTAGTCCCCTATTCTGTGTTTCCCAGATGTATAAAACATTTAATTTGGACTCCGTTTATCAAGAGATCCAGATTGTTCTGTACGACTGCTCTCACTGTTTACCATTCTGCCAATCATGTCATCTGCAAATATTATCAACTGTGGTTTAGATTTACTTCCATATAGCTGATAAATATTTTGAATAGCTTTGGTTCTAGTACTGATGACTGAATAAACCCAACAAAAAGATCCTGGTATATAACCTTTTTACATTGATATCTAATTTTTAAAGATCTGCCTGTTATATAGAGCTTAATCTATTTAATGTACACTTTACTGATGTTTTATAGTGCATTTTCTAAAATTAGAATGCAAGTCAAAAGCCTTATAAAAGTTAAGTATGTTACATTTAGACAGTATCTTGATCAAACTTGTAACTTCCTCAAAAAAACTTGTTTGACATGACCTATTTTCTATAAAACGATGTTGGCTGGTGTGATGAATGGGAGAGGTAAAAGCCTTTTCTGGTCATCCCAGTCATACAGCTAACTAATTTGCCTGTATGGACAGACAGTAGGTCCTAGAGTCTTCAGGAACAGAATTCCTGTTGCTCTGTACCTTTAATCTTTCTTTTTTTCCAATAACACCAAGCAACCAAAAAGTATGTTTTCCTTGGTTGGTTGATAAATATAACCTATTTAAGACCATGGTCTGATTCCTTTGGCCTAGAAGGCAGGAAGTTTTGTGTGCAAGTGCCTAAGACTGCAAGGCCAGCTATTAAGGAATTTATGGGATTTTTAAGCTCTCTCCAGAGGGAGGGTTAAAGAGCTTGAGCGTACCCCATAGGAAGAAATTCTAAAATGTACCTTCCTGAGTTCTCAAAAGGGGTTTTGCATTTGTAGTGGTGGCAGCATACCACCCCAGGTCAGGGAATCTGTGACCTTTGAGAGTTTTTAAACAGAAATCTTTAGTGGCAGGGTATTTTTAAGTCTCTTGCAGGCCCCACCTTCTGCACTCGAAGTGCCAGAGGGGGAACAGCTTTGACAACTGTCATAAATTATATTCATATCCTTTAAATCTTTGTTAATTGAATCCTGTATCAGCTTCTCCATTATTTGGCCCAGGATATGCAGGAGCCACTTTCCACAGATCACAGTGGCCAACAATAATGATCCACAGGCAATGGGAGCTGTGAGTGACTGTATCCGCGGATGCGCAGGTCAGTAAAGTGTTTGGTGGCCTACCCCGGTCTAACCCTGATGAAATTCATCAGTTTATTGCCCACCCCGGCCAATATCATTGCCAGATTTTTTTTTTCCCTGAAGCTTTTAACATCTCTTATCCATTTTCTACACTTCATCACTTCTAATTTATATTGATTGCTATCTATTGGTATCTATCTACCAAAATCTATCAAACTAGAATAATTGTCCAACTAGTCCAATTTATTTAATGTCTTCAATTTTTTTTCATGTTCCCTTTAAAATAGAGTCTCAGGGAAGATTTATGTCATACAGACTTAACTCCAGCATCTGTTTACTCTTTCCAGTTTAAAATGGGTTTTACTCACTCAAATCTAAAATACCAAATCCTGAACTGTCAAGAATTCAGTTAATTTTGCAATATCCTGCCTTCAAAGGTATACAAATGTAGACACTTCAAAGAAATGCATAATGCCTCCCAACATTCTATACTACAGGGGAAAATTTACCCAATTCCAGTTGGTGATTAGCCTAAAGCCTTCAGCATGAAATTGGTAGCTATTGTAATTGTATACCAGATAATGTAACTTCAGATATTATCCTTGCTATGCACTAATTATTATTTCCTAAGCCGGCAGAGGATGGGAACCAAGCAGTGGCAATGAGCTTCAGTCCATGCTATAGTAGGATTGGAGGGGGAAGGAGAGGTGAGATGGGGCATATGATGAATACACCTTCAGTGATATATGCAGAATCCTAGAATCATAGAATAATAGAGCTGGAAGGAACCTTGAGAAGTCATCAAGTCCAGTCCCCTGCCCTCATGGTAGGACCAAACACCATCAACATCATCCCTGCTAGATGTCTATCCAACCTACTCTTAAAGTTGTACACTTGAGAACAAGGAGCAATGCAGGTAAAAAAAAAAAAAAAGGTGGGGTCCTTGAAAAGGGATTTGGAAGTTCCTTCACCTGGGTAATGATGCTACCATATTCAATACATATTCAATGGAGATTAAAAAAAAATAGAACTGCATTATGAATTAATATAAAAGACATTAATATGCTTTAGGTGAACAAGAAGATTGTAAACTAGCATGCTGATAAACCCACCCTACTAAGGAAATTAAAGTACTTCTGTTTCTGCTGCCAAAGGATAATTTGATTTTTATAAACCAACAACACTGAAAATCTTGTATTTTGCAGTTGGCAGCAAACGTTGGTTAGTTATATAAATCATGCAGACAACAGAAACAATACGTTCTTGTTTATGCAGCTAACAAATTACCAATTTCAGTTATTTTCAATTAGTCATTTGCAAATAATCTACAGATCTAGAACTATTCACTGAAGAAATGAGCAAATAATGTTCTGAATTGTATGCAATAAATTACCCATTGTCAATTATGCACCAAGGTCTAATTAGAATTTAGGGTTAAGCACTACAAGGCTGCACAGTCAGGCGAAAAGATAGTTATAAAACAAGTACATGTAACATGCAATCTGAAATATGTGCCACAAAAGGAAACTGAACTAGAAAGTTAAAACTAGATCATGGGCTTAAATTAAAACACAGAATATACTTAAGAATGCTCTTTGAAAGCACCCCCCTTTGAAAGCAACATCAGAAACCATCCTATTCCTAAGGGATCTGAAAGTGGTGACAAGTGAATGATAATTAAGCAGCGATTCAGAGAAGATTTTCCACATGTTTCTAAAGGCATGAGTACACTGGAGAATAGCATTTAAAAACCTGAAAATAGAGTGTGGAAATGACTTAACTCCTGCATACCACAGGGAGAGAGAAACAGAGAGATCATCAAATAGCTCAAGTCTGTTATTACACTATAGAGAACTGTTTATTTGGCTGGCTTCAGGAGTCATGTATCCCACAACACAGCTGTGTCTAATGGTTTCAGCTTTATATATTTTAACAGTTTATAAGGGTACAGCTACACAGCAACATTATTTCAAAGTAACTAGCGTTATTTCGAAATCACTTCGTCCACATCTACACAGCAGGCAGTTATTTCAAAATAATGTCAAAATACAGTAATTCCTCATTTAACACTATAGATATGTTTCAGAAAATGATCGTGTTAAGTGAAAACATGTTATGCGGGGTCAATTTTCCCATTGAAAATAATGGAAAAGGTGGGAGTTGCGTTTCAAGCGGTGGTGTCTGTTGGGACCAGGACATAAAGTTGGGGGAGAAAGGGGACTGGGTTACAGCAGGGAGGGGAAGCGTTTGGCTCTGGGGAAAGGAAGGGGAGGAGAGGGGAGGGGGATTGGGTTAGGAGTATGCCCCTGTGACAGGTCTGCCAGGACCCGCACTGCGTCCGGCGAGGGGGGGTCACCGGGGAACGGCGCGGTGAGCGGCGAGCCCTCCGTCGCTTTGCAGGGAGGTGGAGGAAGCCCCGCACAGCCGCCAGCAATGGGCTGACCGGGAAAATCGTGTTATTCCGGGGATGGTCGTGTAATTCAAAAAACGTTCTCTAAAAAAAAAAATCATGCTATCGTGAAAACGTGTTAAGCAGGCACGTGTTAAATGAGGAATTACTGTACTGTCAAGCTGGATGACTTCTTACTCTAACTCCTGTAACCCTCATTGTACAAGGAGTAAGAGAAGTCAGAGGAAGAGTGCTCTATTTCAAAATAAGTGCTGTACAGATGCTCTCAATTTCAAAACAAGCTATTTCAAAATAAGCTATGCAATTGACATAGCTCAATTTGTGTCGCTTATTTTGAGTTAAGCCCTGCTGTGTAGACGCACCCTAATTGCCTCTCATTTATCTTAGAGTTACATCTATCATCAACAATAAGATGATGTGTCAAAAAAGCCCTACCAACTAGATGCACCATGATGTCCTATAACATGGGCTCTTTGATTAGGGTTCCTAGTAGAACTGCCTCAATTTTCTGGAATTGTTTCTGATTCCCTAGTTTCCACACATTCTGGACTACGGTCAGGATGAGTGGAAGCCAACAGTTAAACCACTTCCCCTACCTAGATAGTCAAACAGCTCCTTTTCCCGGCCCCCTCAGCTCACCCTCAGTTGGGGGAGGCTCATGCACTAAGCTTCCCAGGTTTGATTCCACCTGCAAAAGGATAAATGGACATAAATCAGACATCAGGAAAGGTAACACATAAACCTCTAGGGAGAAATTAGTAGGGGAAGTAGATGTGGGTGGCAAACCAGGCAGCAGTGATCATGAGATGGTAGATTTCAGGATCCTGACCAAAGGAAGAAAGGAGAGCAGCAAAATACACACCCTGGACTTTAGAAAAGCAGACTTTGAGTCCCTCAGGGAAATGATGGGCAGGATCCCCTAGGATGCTAACAAGAGGGGGAAAGAAATCCAGGAGAGCTGGCTGTATTTTAAAGAAGCCTTATTGAAGGCAGAGGAACAAACCATCCCGATGTACAGTGAGGAAAGCAAATATGGTAGTCAAACAGCTTGGCTTAACAGTGAAATCTCTGGTGAGCTTAAACATAAAAAGGAAGCTTACAAGAAGTGGAAACTTGGACAGATGATTAGGGAAGAATATAAATATATTGCATGCAGGGGTGTCATCAGGAAGTCCAACATGCAATTGGAATAGCAGCTAACAAGGGATGTGAAGGGAAACAAGAAAGGTTTCTGCAGGCATGTTAGCAATAAGGCTACATCTAGACTGCAGGTTTCTTTCAGAAGAAGCTTTTTTCAGAAGAGATCTTCTGAAAAACCTTTTTTCGAAAGAGCGTGTCCACACACAAAAGTGGATCGAAAAAATGATGCACTTTTTTGAAAGAGAATGTCCAGACTGATTGGATGCTGTCTCACATAAAAGGCTACCCGGAACCACTTCAGGCAGGGCTTCTGATGGCTGGTGCCGGAGACCTGCAGAGACACGTACTTAAAGGGACTCCCCTGGACAGCCATTTCTCTGCGTCTGCTGTGTGCTTGCTACCTTTTTGAGGGACAGCAAAGCTCTCGCAGTTCCTGCTGTGGTTGCCCCTCTTTTTTGGACACCACAGATTTGTTCTTTGTGTCATGGAGCTGGAACTTCCCCTGGGCATGCGATGGCCCCACACGGCCATGCTGCAGTTTTTGCATCACTTTGTGCCAGCTGCCTTTCTGGTCCTGCACAAGCTTGACCCTGAGCTCATTCTGGGGACCCCTCCCTGAGTGCAGGAGCTACACTCTGGCAACCACAACCTACTGTGGAGAGGCGTTTTTGGAGGCTCAACACTAGTTCGGACTGGTGGCACCATCTAGTCATGGAGTGGTGGGATGACCAGCAGTGGCTCCAAAACTTCCACATGTGGAAGGCCACCTTTTGTGTTCCAGCTTGACAAAGCCCTGGCTGAGATAATTTTGTTGGGATTGGTCTTGCTTTTAGCAGGGCATTGGACTCGATGACCTCCTGAGGTCTCTTCCTAACCCTCTGATTTTATGATTCCATGAACATTTTAACCTCCCTGGACATCCAGTAATGGATTTGAAAGTAGCCTCATTCTTCTACAAAAGAATTTCAAAACCTGATTACAAAGGGAGACAGCTGAATAGAAGTTCATTTGCAAATTCAGTAGAATGAAATTAAGATTGAACAAGGATCTTAACTGGTTAATACTCATAGACTCATAGGCTGTGTCTACATTGGCACCCTTTTTCGGAAAAGGGATGCTAATGAGACCAGTCGCAATTGCAAATCCGCGGGGGATTTAAATATCCCCCGCGGTATTTGCATTTACATAACTGCCGCTTTTTCCGGCTCGGGCTTTGCCGGCAAAAGCGCCAGTCTAGAGGGGGATCTTGCGGAAAATAAACCCTTTTCCGCAAGATCTCTTATTCCTACTTGAAAGTAGGAATAAGAGATCTTGCGAAAATAAACCTTTTTCCGGAAGATCCCTTATTCTTACTTTCAAGTA
The DNA here is from genome assembly GCA_019425775.1 of Rafetus swinhoei. Classification (NCBI taxonomy): domain Eukaryota; kingdom Metazoa; phylum Chordata; order Testudines; family Trionychidae; genus Rafetus; species Rafetus swinhoei. The sequence goes on along the minus strand of CM033428.1, from coordinate 32,318,524 downwards.
GGAATAAGGGATCTTGCGGAAAAGGGTTTATTTTCCCTTTCAAGTAGGAATAAGGGATCTTCTGGAAAAGGGTTTATTTTCCGCAAGATCCCCGTCTAGACTGGCACTTTTTGCCGGCAAAGCCCCGAGCCGGAAAAAAGCGGCAGCCATGTAAATGCAAATACCGCGGGGATATTTAAATCCCAATTTGCAGTAATGCGACTGGTCTCATTAGCATCCTTTTCCGAAAAAGGGTGCCAATGTAGACACAGCCATAGACTTTAAGGTCAGAAGAGACCATTATGATCATCTAGTCTGACCCCCTGCACAATGCAGGCCACAGAATCTCACCCACCCTCTCCTAGAATAATCCTTTCACCTATATCTCAGATATTGAAGTCCTCAAATGGTTTAAGGACCCCAAGATGCAGAGAATCCTCCAGCAAGTGATCTGTGCCCCATGCTACAGAGGAAGGCGAAAAACCTCCAGGGCCTCTGCCAATGTACCCTGGAGGAAAATTCCTTCCTGACCCCAAATATGGAAATCAGCTGAAGTCTGAGCATGTGGGCAAGACTCACCAGTCAGACACCCAGGAAAAAGTTCTCTATAGTAACTCCTATCATCCCACCATTGGCCTATTTACCACTGATAGTGAAAGGTCAATTAGTTGCCAAGATCATGTTATCCCATCAAACCAACCCCTTCATAAACCCATCGGCTGTGTCTACATTGGCACCCCTTTACGCAAAAGGGATGCTAATGAGACACTTCGGAATTGCAAATCCGCGGGGGATTTAAATAACCCCCGCGGCATTTGCATTACATAACTGCCGCTTTTTTGGCTCGGGGTTTTGCCGGAGAAAAGCGCCAGTCTAGACGCGATCTTGTGGAAAATAAACCCTTTTCCAGAAGATCCCTTATTCCTACTTGAAAGGGAAAATAAACCCTTTTCCGGAAGATCCCTTATTCCTACTTGAAAGTAAGAATAAGGGATCTTCCAGAAAAGGGTTTATTTTCCGCAAGATCACGTCTAGACTGGTGCTTTTCTCTGGCAAAACCCCCGAGCTGGAAAAAGCGGCAGTTATGTAATCTGAAATGCCATGGGATATTTAAATCCCCCGCGGATTTGCAATTCTGAAGTGTCTCATTAGCATCCCTTTTCCGGAAAGGGGTGCCAATGTAGACACAGCCATCTAGCTTAATCTTGAAGCCAGATAGGTCTTTTGCCCCCACTACTTTCCTTGGAAGGCTGTTCCAGAACTTCACTCCTCTAATGGTTAGAAACCTTCGTCTAATTTCGAGTCTAAACTTCCTAATTGCCAGTTTATATCCATTTGTTCTTGTGTCCAAATTGTTATTAAGCTTAAATAATTCCTCTCCCTCCCTGGTATTTATCCCTCTAATATATTTAAAGAGAGCAACCATGTCTCCCCTCAGCCTTCTTTTGGTTAATGTAAAGAAGCCAAGCTCCTTGAGTCTCCTTTCATAAGACAGGTTTTCCATTCCTCGGATCATCCTAGTGGCCCTTCTTTGTACCTGTTCCAGTTTGAATTAATCCTTCTTAAACATGGGAGACCAAAACTGCACACAGTATTCCAAATGAGGTCTCACCAATAGCTTGTATAATGGCACTACACATACAATTTCCCCTCTCATTATAGTTACATCTCCATACCAAATGCTGTGAATGAGCCATTTCCATCCTGAGTTGATTATATAATACATATTGTTAATAAGGCTATATACACACACCCCTGCATCTGTATCTTCCACTCTAATTCATCTGATGAAGTGGGTTTTACCTAAGAAAGCTGATGTCCTAATGGACCCTGAGGCCATGTCTACACTAGGAAATAATTTCAAAATAAGTAATATCAAAATAATAACTCCTGAAATTGATATAGGGGGGTCCCCACTACAGGGGAGCATCAGAATAGCTCAGAATTATTTCAAAATGGCGTGTCCACAGTGTTTGGAGCCTGTCTTAGATTTAGAGCCCACAGAAGCACTCCAAGAAGGCACCAGTAGGGCAGACACTTCCTTTGACTGCTCGGACAAGCTTGGTCTGTTTGGTCAGGCAAACTGCGACGTATACTTTCTCTGCAGCTGCGTCTTACATGCCACTCCTCCACTGCCTCCCCATGTGACACCAAAACAGACGCAGTGTGCTCTGCTTGCCCTTGCAGATGCCACAGCACTGATACCATGGAGCTGGAGCTGCTGCAAACCAGAGCCAGGCTCACGGGCCTCGTGCTGCACCTCATGGCACAGTTCTTCCGCACTGTCTGCAGGCTGCCTCCAGCAGGACACCGACCAGCCTTGACAGAGGGCATCTATCTGCAGAGGCACAGATGTCCCGGAGAGCATTCACTACATTCATAGCCTGGAGACAAGCAGGCATGGGAAGGTGCTGGCCAGGCTTGGAGCTTTCAAGTGGGAGCAGGGGATGAGGCAGCTCAGCTTCCTTCTGTGTCCCACACACTCTGAGTCTGGCACTAGCAGCATCCCACAGAGAGAGAACTTCTATCCCTGCCCACTGGAGGGGGGATGTTGGGGGAGGTTTTGTGTGAGTGGCAGATGCTGCTTGCCAGAGAGTGCTACTGGGGTCCCCTCTACTTCCTCCCCCCAGCAGGTTCCCATGCAGGGGATCGGTCTCCTCCATATCACTATGCTTGACCGGAAGCAGATGCTGCCTAAGTGTGGGCATGTCCCTGTGCCATGTGCAGCACTGATGTTCATGCATGCACCATGATCCCAGACTCTGCTTTCGGATCCAGAAAGCATGAGGGCATGATGATGTTCCATTACTCTTTGAACCTGCAGGAGTAACCTCACTCGTGAGTATGAAGTGGATGCAACACTAAAGTAGCCTGTTGGTCTTTGTTGCTCATATGTTGCGGAGAACTTTCATGCTGTCATGACTCTACATCAGCAGTTAGGGAAAATGCTTGTAAAACAAAAAGAAAAAAAATCTGACAGTAACATACTGAGACTTCTTACTGGATTCATTTAAAGTAAAGAAACAAGCAGACATTAAATTACAGTGATCCAATTCCATTTCAGTGTTCTAGTAACTACACAAACCTCTTGGGAGTTGTTCTTGTCATCTTATGTCACGAGAATTTCTGGGAGGAATTATATCCCCATAACTCACAGTTGCTTGTTATTTATTCTATTATTGGATAAGATTCTATGTCTCAGTGTTATTGTGTCATATAAGAAAACTCATCCAAAGAGACTGTGCTTAGAGCAAGTTCTAACTCATGTTAAGAGCCCACTGGAATACTTGGTACAGTGAACAACTGTATTGACATTTTTTTATTTATCTGGTGCAGCATTAACTCATCTTTGAGAAAAAAAACCAAACTAAAAATATTTGAAGATACAGAATTTGGTAGAAAATTTCAAATCATAATAGCCTTCCCTCTTCAGTGGAAAAGTGTCATTAAGATTGCCAATATTGTTATCACTGTACCTTCATTTGGGACAATCTAGGTACGATTAGACAGCGGAGCTATTTCGGGATGCCAGAGGTAACCCAAAATAGCTATTTCGTGTCTTTTACATGCGCCTGTTATTTCAAAATAGATTTTGAAACAACGGGCATGCTATTCTGGCATCTGTGTAGCGTAAATTGCGTAGCTTATTCCATGATAAGGGTGTTGTCTAGATGCATCCTCTTTGGTCAGTCATTCTCAGAAATGATTACACTACAGATATTAAATATGTATCAGATCATTAAGCTTGGAGAGGTTCTATTCCTTGTTAATTGTGATGGTGTCATATTAGGGTTTTTTATTTTTATTAAAGCAATTTTGTGATCTTGCAGAATATTTTTTTAAAAAGCATCAAAATATTGCTTATTAACGTTTAGATAAATACTGGATCTCAGAGGTCACTGGTGTGCTTTAGCTTAGGGCTTCTCAACCAGTGAGTTACAACCCCAGATTGGGTCACTAGGCTATTTCAAAGGATTGCATGGCACCTCCTGCAGTTCCAGCCAGCATCATGATATGCTAATCATTTTAGCATAGCTCAACCCATGGGACTAGAGCCACAGGAGATGCAGCTGTGGGATAGGTGAAACGTGGAATTTTCAACTGTCCACCACCAGGACTCACTTTCTGGGTCATGACAGGCCATCAATAGGTCCTCAGACACAGAAGGTTTTGAACTACTCCTTTACCTGCTTTGTCATATCATTAGTCTTACCATTAAGCAGAGTTTATAGCTGCTTAACAAACATCAGTGTTGGGCAAACCATCTAAGGCCAGATTTACAGAGGTAGCTAATGGAATGTACAAAAGTACCTAAGCAATTTGAGCACTGAACTTAATTAGGAATTTATGTAAATCACACCTATCTGCATTTTAAACCCCTAAATACCTTTGTAAATCTGCTCCAGTACCCCACAAGTGACGTGATGAATCTGCCCTTACAATTAAAATCCTATTATACTAGCGTCGCTAAGCGTCAGACGCTATGGATTTACACACAAGACACTTCTTAAGCTTTCAAATAATATTTCACTTTAAAAATAAACTTTTCTGTGCTACAAATTTCTGTTAGAAGATTAATTCTTTTGTGGAGGTGGTTCCAGAGCAATTGATCTCTATCAACAATTCCATATTAAAATAGATTTCTACTATGCTACATATAATGCTATCTGTCACAGTAGTCCAATGGGACTTTCAGCTCTGGTAACTTGATTTCAGATTAAGTCACAATCAGCAGAAAAACTTTCCCTTTCTAAAGGTCTTCAAATCTCTGCCTACCAAGTGATGAGGGTCCCATGGTGTTTTATCAGTCAGTGGGTAGCCTTGAATTGTAATACAACATTAGAAGCCTTTACAACTTCAATGGATTTTTAGCAAATGAGTGGGAAAGTTTGTGCAGCACCTGCTCGCGTTATGCCAGATTCAGGCCAGTGATATTTATCGTTCACTTTCATGAGCACTATATTCACTCATTAATTCTGGAAAAGAAAAAAAAAGTATGCACTATTCTAAAGCCAGCTTTCACAGCAGCAGGCAATGTTTGCTAGTTACTGTAGATTTTAATCTCATCTATTGCTGAATTCTCAGTAACAGTCAATAGCCATTGCAGTCTTAACCAAATCCTTAGTTATAGCAGTAACACAACATTTCATGGAGATTTATTTACTGCTCTTTAAAGTCGTGTCCAGATTTTTTACTTTGACAATTACTTGGGGGACAGTGTGTGGGGGGAGCAAGATGGTAAAAGAGCAGCATCTGTTGTGGCTAAATGAAAAAAAAAATCATTAAATGAACCTGCTGCTTGCACCAATCCTAAACTGATTCAGCATACTGGTATTTCTGGCTGATGATGGATTTTCTCAGGGATCCTGGACTAGTCAGGGTGCAGGAAGGACTGGCTGCCACATTGCACTTCATGTTTTACATACAATGCCATATTGGACCTGGCCATCTGAAAGTGTAAGGGGCCTGCCAAGACATGATCCTGTGGTTGGAAGGGGCTGGGGCTCTGCTCGTGGTGGCAGGGCAGGGTGATGTCCAACACACTTGGCTTCCTGGGACAGTGCTACTTTCCCATCCTGCAGCAGCCTGTACCCGGGGTTGGGGGGAAGGAGACCAGGTCCACTCATGCCAGTGGGGCAGCCTGCAGGCAGGAGGAAGGGGCTCCTTAGAGTCCAGAGGCTGAAGCCATGCTAGCAGCAGAGGCAGTTGCTAATAGCTTCTCCTCCTCCTTCAGGTTGCCATGCGAGATATCAGTCTTCTGTGAATCACAGAGTGATAGGAAGCAGATGCTGGCTGAATGTGGCCTTATGCTGCAATGCTTTGTGGTTCAATGACACCAGACCACTTACTGTTGGCTTGGCATGGCAAAGTTTGTTACCATGGAAGATGCATGAGGCAAGCCTCTGCAGAAACCTTGTGAGAAGGATCAAAGAGTTCCTATCTGAGCGTTTCATGGAAATGTGTAGAGAGGATTCCTGCTCCATCTCCCAACATGTTAAAAGGCTGTTCCAGGCCTCCCTCAGTGTTGGCACAGAACAAGCCATACATCACACTTAATTGCCTTAACACTAGAAGTGCTCTACCTGGAATCAGTGCTCACATGGGAGATGTCTGGGGAGGAAGGGACTGGCTCCGAAGGGATAAAAAGTTCTTGGCTTTTGCCAGTTGCTGTCTGCCCAGTCTCCTCCTCTTCATCCTGCCCCTCCCTTCAATCACTACATTGTCCTCCACACTGCTGCTAGGAGTGTCTTGGTCATACTCCAGGATCAGGCTTGGGAAGCTGGTCAGCCTCTCTCCTAGGATCCCTTGCAGCTGTAGAAACAGCATATGTGCGGTGATGCACCATACTGTTTGTTTGCCTCCTTTGCTTTGTGGTAGGACTGCCTCAGCTCCTTTAACTCTGCATCACTGGGCATCCCTGGAGTATCCTTTCTCCTTCATTGCCTTTGATATCTTCCTACAGACCTCAGCATTTCTTTTACTGGTTCGGAACTTGGAGACAATGGATTCCACTCCCCATGCCCCAATGAGGTCCAAGATCCCCTTAACACTGCATGCTGGTGCTCTTTTGCCCTTGGAACTGGAGTTCATTGGACTTGAAGAATTGGAAGTGCTGGAAGTCATGGCCATGTGTGCTGGTCAGGTGTGCTACCCGCTCTGAGGTGTGCTCATAATGCTGGCCACATAGGAAATGAAATACAAACTTTCCCAGGGCTTTTCCTGTTCACCTAGAGAGCAGTAGAGGCACAAGTTCTGGCTACAGCAGTCAGAGTGGAGAACTGTGGGAACTGTGAGGCCAAGGACCTTAACTTTCATCAACACTGCATCTACACTACCATAAACTTGACCAGACAAAATCAGGAACAGCATTACTCCTTGTGAAATCAGGAGTACCCAACATCGACTTCAGCAGCCGTGAAGGTCGACAAGACAGGCTTTGTGGTGTGGACACATTGTTTAGAAATTTGACCTTATGCGGCTAAATTCGGTCTAAACTCCTTGTGTAGACCAGGCCAATGAAACCAGTTACATGGAGCATCTTACCGTAACATTAGTTCTAATCATTTTTTTTTTCACAGACAAGAAAACCTCCAGTCCAGCCCCAATCCTTAATGTTCAGTTTCAGTTGTTTCCAGCAGACATTTTAGTCCGCGGTGTCCCAACATGCTAGCCACTAGCCACATTTGGCTATTTGGCCGGTTGAGTGTGACTAGTTGGCTTGAACGATGTGGCTATTTGGCTGATTGAATGTGGCTAGTTTGCTATAGCAGTGGCTACTGCTTCAGAACTGGTTGGACACCATGGTTTTAGCTGGTAAATGGGAGTGTTCTCTGGACTGAAAACCTCACTTCTAGGGGCTCCCCTCTTAAATAGATTGTACAGAATGCAGGAAGGCTTTATTTACTGGCAAGCCTCCCCCACCCTCTGTGAAAAAATACTAAATTGATGGACACTCACATCAGGTGACCTAAATACATGTTTTGTGAGGACTGTCAGTGCCGCCTATGGACTGACCCATAGGAAAAATTAAATCATGTAAATTGTCCTTCATCCATTGCCTTTGTCCATCATCAAGTTTCTGAAAAATCCTTAATGGCCCTCACTTAGCAAGTCTATATTAGAAAACAAGTCTTCACTTCATATTTCTAACTTCAAATACAGGGAAGATACATGCACACACATAGGAAAATTATATTCAGTAAATTACAACTCTCCCAATGTTATGTTACAAGAAATATTTTTCATAAAGCATATTCCAGTTATGTCATGTTCATAAGCATATTTCCATGAAGAATATGGAGTGGAACATCATAAAGTCTGTGTTTTTTATGACCTATAGGGAAAATTTAGTCCTAACCATCAGTTATAGGTGACTAATGCTGTAATGCTGTCTTTTTTGTTTTACCCTAATTAGCATAACTGCAGATATTCTCATTATTCATATGAATGTCTAATAATTTTTGGAATCCTGCTAAACCATTAGCTTAAATGATATCTTCTGACAATGAGTTCCACAAATTAATTATGCATTGTGTTTAAAAGCACATCTTTTTTTTTAAGTCCTGCCTCACAGAGCTCTGGCTAGGGTGGCTTTGACTCCACACAGAACTCCACAATGGACAAATGCCTTAAAAATGCAGATCATTGTCAGGGTACAAAAGCCAGTGGTCAAAAAAGAACTTCTTAGAACTAGTCACTGCCACCAAGAGATAATCAGGATTATTTTTAGAAAGTTGATGTAAATGACTTGTAACTTTCAATGACAAATGAGCGTGTGCATGCCAATTATGAATATTTGCCATTTGATTTTGAATTAGCCTTTTAAATGTGTACATTCCACCTCCCACTCATTAAAAGAAAACAAATATCAGTTGGGTCTGGAGAATATATTTAGCCTTTCAATATCATTCAGATTGATCCTTCCCCAATCCTGAATGCCACTAAAAATCACTAAAACAAGTGAAATCACAAGTTGATACATTTAATCATATTTAACTGTTACAGAGCGATTAAGCCATTTATTGTCATGATGTAATGTGATCCGTGAAAACATTTCACTACAAATCCCCAACCCAAGAGGTAAATGGGGGCAGATTTTAGGTATAAACCAGGTGAAACTCAATTTTTTTAGTTTTTTTGTTTTTTGTTTTACTTGAAATTAGGAGTCACTAACCTGTGTAAGTCAAACTCCAAAACTTTTCTTCGTGTCCTGCATATGGAAGAGTAAGTCTGGCTGCAACAGATAAAATCACTCCGCTCATTTAAGGAAGTGGGTTTTGCCCAGGAAAGCTCATGATACTATCTATATCTATATCTATATCTATATCTATATATAGTAAGTCTCTAAGGTGCGACAGGATTAATCATTGTTAGATAAAATCAGTGAAAGAAGAAATCAAGAGTCATTTTCACCGAGTTCTATAGCTATCTTTGCCTCTGCAAGAAAGTGATTCAAAGAAGAAAGGACTGAAGTGGTTTGAATTCAGAGGCATAATGAATGCATTTCATGCAATTTGGAACCACACTGGATCACAGATAGCAAATAAACCCCTCAAAAGTCAAAAGCTTTGCAGAAGAGTAGATGTGGTTCCAGAAAATATTTTCCCCATATTTTGTTGCTTTGATTTATGTCAGTATGTTTTACAGCTGCCGTAATCCTAATGTTTTTTATCTCCTGTGAAATGCACTCTTTCAGCTTTCCTTAAGGTGAACTCAAAGCATTAATTTATGGTTAGGTATGTGCACACATTGACCATAAAACACACCATAATTTAGCATTTACAGGGATACAAACATTTTCCCTGGTTTCATGGTAGAGCTGTGGATTTAAAAATTAATCCATCTGCTTTGTACAGGTAGCATAAGATTGGTTTAATGCAAAGATTGTTAAGTGTAGTTCCATTTTATATTATTTCTAAAGCTTCTTTTTTTTTTCCAAATGTATATTCAATGTTTCATAATGTGAAAAACTTATGTGAGGAAAGCTTTGTGGGGCAAGAGTTTAAGTACATAAGAATGACCATACTGGAGCCCTCTAACCTAGTATCCTGTCTTGCAACTGTGGCCAATGCAAGCTGCTTCACAGGGAGTGAACAGAACAATGATTTATTAAACAGTGATCCATCCTCTGTTGCCCATTCCCAACATCTGGCAAACAAGGGATACTTCAGAGCATAGTTTAGTGTCCTGGCCCATCCTGTCAGCCTCACTGCTTCCATAACAAAAGCCAACATATTAAAGCCACTCAAACCTAACAGCAGCAGTGTGAACACACATCACTAGGCCTTGTAAATTTAAATCAGTTTAGTAAGCATGTTTTTTTGGAACCCAATTGGTTTCATATGGCTGCTCTTTATATGACTTTAAAACTATGAAGGGAAGATCCAATCCCTCCTTGACATGGGAAGGACGCTGGAGATACTTAGTTTCAGGAGTGCCAAAACAATATTTTTGTAGTGGGATACTGATGATGGAAGCCAGAGGGTGCAGCTGCTCCCCTGGCACTGCTAGTTCCAGCATCACTGCACTCTGTTGTAAGTGTTTATATGACTTTGGAGTCTTCTTTCTGGTAAATCCCTTGCTACATTATTAGCTACCCTCACAAACATAAGAGAAAGCACTGAAAAGCTCTGAAATTTTCCTTCTCCAAGAAAGAAAATCATGGTCCCACAGAAAAAAAAAAGTTCAAAGGAAAGCTACCTCATGAATATTGCATGGTGGGCTTGGGCTTGTAGACAAGTATAGCCTCGCTTCTAAATCCATATTGGACTAGAAATTAATGGATTCCTTTTTTCACTTGTTATCCTTTATTATTAATATAGATCAGATTTATTTCTGCAGTGGTAGTCAAAGGGTGCGTCTACACAACAGGGCTTAGCTCAATTTGTGTAGCTTATTTCGAGTTATGTCAATTGCATAGCTTATTTCGAAATAGATTATTTTGAAATTGGGAGCATCTACACAGCACTTATTCTGAAATAGAGCACTCTTTCTCCGATTCCCTTACTCCTCGTACAATGAGGGTTGCAGGAGTCAGAGTAAGAAGTCCTCCAGATTGACAGTATTTCAAAATAACTGCCTGCTGTGTAGATGCAGACTAAGTTATTTTGAAATAATGTCACTGTGTAGACGTACCCAAAGAGATGAAAAATATCACATAACTCTAGTTTCAGTGTGTAGACTAAACCCAAATCTTTTACACATTCAAAATATATCAATAAGCACAAAGAGGGCTTAGGACTTAAGAAGGCAGAATGCCTAACAGTCACTCTATGAATATGGTATCATTCATAACAGCTAACCAATTTCATTCTCCTGTTCCCAATAAAAAAAAAAAAAAGGCAAGGCAGAACAAGAGGATCTTACACAGTCCTCTGAAAATAACACCAGATCAGAGTTATGATGAGCTAAGGAAAAAGCCCAAGAACTCACATGTTTTGTCCCAAATACCTCCACAATCAACTCAGATGATCTCAACTCATGCAGGTAGAAAAGAGGTGGCTTAAGCACATGGATCTCACAAACATTTAGGATTCTCTAGGTTAAGAAACAAAAGTCAAATACTGATAGTATTATCTGATCTCTGGAGTTACATGTTCCTGTATTAAAAAAAAAAAAAAACCCACCACAGCTTGATCATGGTAATATTATATTCTAGAACTATTTCAGTTTCTGAATTTTCTGAAGGTGTAACCCCATGTAGAGCACATTATGGTAATCTAATCTTAAAATGAGAAAGTCATCAATAACTGTGAGGGAGAGATCTACATTTAAAAGGAAAAACAACAAAACTTTCTTGACCAATGACATGGTACTGATACCTTAAGAAGGACTTATTGAAACAGAAGGTACATCCTATAGAAATCAGCAATGTGCATGCTAAGGCGTGGTTCCTAAAAACTTAGGTCAACCTAGCTACTTTGCTCATAACAAGTGAAAATTTCACATTCTGTGTAATGTATTTAGATTGACTTAACCCCCACTGTAGACAAAGCTATGTCAACGGAAGAATTCTTCCATTGACCTAGCTACTGCCTCTCAAGATGGTGAGAAAAAAACACTTCTATCATTCTAGGACACTACAGTGGGTAGCTGCAGTGGGCCTCTGTACCACTTGCTATGTAGCTGTACCATCACAAAAAGATCCAAGTTTTGCCAAATTTACCTCATGTTACAAAATGCGTCTCTTTTAGCAAGTGAAGAACTGGACTGAAAAATAGTAACTGAAAAATAGTAACTGAAAAATAGTCCTGCCCATCTGTTTTAATAAACATACTGCCTACATTGCTTCCTCTTCAATCTACAGGTGTTATCTTCGGTGGGAAGACATAATCACTGTGCTGCTCTTCCTTGAGGGTCTTGATATCCTTCTGAATACAAGTAATGATGTGCAGATATTAATGAAATGTCTGCCCTACAGTTAAATAAAGCACAATAACTTGTATTCTGCAACATGGCATTCTGTGCTTCCTTCAATGCTTTGAGTGACAGCAATGGTTTCCCACAATTACAGATACCCAAATCATGTGGTGTGCAGCCTTGCCAAGGCCTGACCACTGCACTAAAGGAATTACTCTTACTACTGTTGTCACTTAAGTTGTTTGGATGAGAGAAGAAGCAGAAAGGCTGGAAGTGCTATAAAATATTTTTACCTTTTTGGTTGAGGTGTGGGGAACCCTGGTAGAATCACAGCTCTATTGCATTACTTCTGGCACCTCTGTCAATCACAACATTCAGTACAGTTAGCTACAAAATGAAGGTTCAAAACTGAGACTGTCTACTTTAAAAGCCAATGGGAAATTAAGATTAATGCCACTTAAATGAAGGGCTAATCCAACAGATTTCCACATGAATGTAAATCCTTCAGATTTCAGTTCTCTAAAGTCCAATTTCACTATTGCGCCATTTATGTCACATTTACAAACTAAAAAACAAAATAGAATTACCTATTTATACTTAGAATGCAGATGTTTCCTTTTTTATCTCTTACATGGTGATATTACTACTACTAAAAAGTTAGCCACAGAAATCTCTGAATTTATCATGGATTAAGCACATCAAAATCACATGCTTACAATATATGAAGCTTACCTAAGCCTTCTTGGTCTGGAGAATTGGCTTAATATCTTTGTAAAAGGTGTCCCTTTTAGTGTGTTCTAATACTTTCTGGTTTCATCTATGTTTGAAATCAAAGAAACCCCTAGGCACTTTCCTACTTTCAAGTAGGCATAAGAGATCTTGCGGAAAAGGGTTTATTTTCCGCAAGATCCCCGTCTAGACTGGCGCTTTTTGCCGGCAAAGCCCCGAGCCGGAAAAAAGCGGCAGTTATGTAATGAAATACCGCTGGGGATATTTAAATCCCACGCGGATTTGCAATTGCGCTGTGTGTCTCATTAGCATCCCTTTTCCGAAAAAGGGTGCCAATGTAGACACAGCCCTAATGTCTTGTAAATGTTGGTATTTCTGTTTCTTTCATCCCAAACTTGGAAGTGGTACTGTGCAGAAGTGAACATTGGAGTGGGAGGGGAAAATCAGAGTTCACAAAGTTGAAGATAACACTTGAGTCTGGTAAGTTTTTTTTTTAATCCAAACCAGTTTCAACATCTCTAACTGTGAGTAGCATAAGCAAAGTTCATTATCTTCATTTTTCAGAGACTGTGAAGAAAACCAAGGTTTGAATTGTTTTCTCTCTGCTGTTATAGAATGTGGTATTAATAGGATTTTTAGGACATTACACTAATAAACAGGACCTTCCTGGTTTGTTCATTGCCTCTTGGAGGCAACTTTAAGGACAATAATACCCTTTACATTTTAGATAGCAGAAAATATCAAAGGAGCATTCTCAGCTCATTTGAAGTCTGAAGGTTATTGTACCCATTTTTTAAACCTGATAAACATTCTGTCTGTTGTTCATTGCTAAATTATGTATCTCCAAAGCATAAATGTGTTGGCTTTAGAAAGATACAAATTAGTGCATTTCCATACAGCTAGGGAGAATATAATTTTAACCACTTTGTTTTGGGTAGGAAAAACATTGTTTGCATTATTATATAGCACTGGGGAGCTGTCTGCAAACATGGTCAGACAATTTCTTCAGCAGAAAGATTCCTTTCATCTTAGATTGTTGGCTATAAATTACCTACTTTGATTAACACTTTGATTTTTACATTTTTATTGTAGGAAAGACATAAGGCCCTTTATTTTCAGTGTATTGAACTTCCACCAAAAATCGTACACTTAGAAAAAGGAAGAATTCATGTTCCACCAATTTTTACCCAAATTTGGCAGGTGCCAGAACTCCCCAGTCCCAGCTGCTCACTCAAACAGTCCCTGCCAGATGGCACAGTGCACTTATACAGAGGATAGTAAATGCCAGTTGGCAGCTGCTGCTGTGCTGTTGGGGAATGAGACAAGCAGGGAGTTAGATGTCCAATTTCCCTGCTAGACCGAGCCCTCTGGACCTTCAGGGCAGCCATATCCACTTCCTCCATGCATTGGAGGAGAGGAAATAGCATGGTCCCAGCAGCTGAGAACACCAGCCTACTGCCCTCTGTGAGCACTGTGGGTATGTCTAGACTACAAAGTTCTATCGGAAAAAGATACGCAAATTGTGAAGCGCAATTTGTGTATCTTTCTCTGCTTTTCTTCTGAAAGAGGCTTTTCCAATAATTGGCCCATCTAAACTGAGCCAAATTTTGGAAAAAAAAGCCTCTTTTGGAATATCCCTTCTTCGTATGAATGAAGTTTTACAGGGATGCCGAAAAAATACGTCTGCTTTTCCGAAATTTTTTTTGGAAAAGCAGACACATTCCTTGGACGTGACAGAGCTTTTCCAGGATACTTCCAGTATCTCGGAAAAACTCTGCAGTCTAGACGTACCCTGAGAAACACTTACCACCGCTTGCTGCCCCCCAGGAGTACTTGGTATCCACTTGCCATATGTGCATTGGCCTGTGTCTTCAGATTTTACTGATTGTCACCCTCTTTTTTCATTGAACACTGATACATTCCCCCAGAAATGTAAGCAAGATATAAACAAAATATGAAGGAAATTTTTTCAATTCCACTTCAGGTATCTCCATGACTAGATGTTCTATTTTTCACTTAATTATCATTTTATTTTAAGAGTCAATATATTTGATTTGATCAATTGTTCTAAAGGCTTATTTGTTTGAAACCTTCCAGATGTAAAGTTTGGATATGTGAGACAGAGAGTGATTATGTATTAGTTTATCCTATAGCACTGGTTTGGTTAAATTGTCTGAAGTGCCATCTAAAAAGAAATAAGGGACCTGTGTTAGTGAAATGAAGGGAATTTTGCCATCCACTTCAACATCCTTAGATTTGGACTTATGTCAGAGACCAGCACAATAACAAACTAGTTAAAAACACGTTTTTTCTGAAAAAAAAAAAAGATAAAAAGTTGATAGGAGAAGGAAACTTGAAATAAAAAGAAGATAGGAAAGAAGCTTTTAAGAAGGGAGAGCAGAGGAAATGACAGATAAGGAAATCAGGAAAATAGGGAAAGGATGGAAAATGACAGGATATTTGGAGAGGAAAAGACAAAGAATAGATCTGAAGTCTGTTCTTTTACCTCCTCCTTTCTCTTTAGCACATTCCTGGTGATGATACACAGAATAAACAAAAACTACAAATTAGCATGCAATTTCCCTTTTCTGTAATGCATATAACTGAAAAACAAAATGAAAAAAAATGTATTCCCCATAAGTTTGAGGGAATAGAATAAATTACATTTTAATATGCTAACTACATAAAGAACATGGGTAGCCTATGACCTCGAAAACTTCCCTGGATATTGCCATACTTGAGAGCAATTAAAAGATACAGCACTTTGTACCTTATATACCTTCAATCTTAGGCCTGGTCTACCCTGGTATGTTTTGTTGTCAAAACCTGCCTTTTGGCAACAAAACAGTGAGAGCGTTTATACTACAATGGGACTTTTGTCAAGAAAAACACCCAGGTTTGGCAACAAAAAATGTCCACCCCTGCAAGAGACTTTTGTCTTTTCCCCTGCCTTTATTGTTGATAAAGTATGGATTCTGATGTTTGTTTCATCAAGAGAACTGGCTTCCATCCGTATCCCACAATGCAAGTCCTGAAGGTTGTGTTCAGTGTTTTGTGATCTCTGCTGCCCTGCAGGCATGGGCCCCCTCCCCTTTCAAAGCTCCAGGAAATATTTGACAACTGAATGAGCTTCTTCATTTGGAGAACAAACAAAAAACAATTCACTGGAATGCTTCTGTTCTGCTGCTGCAGCAGGAGAGCTGGAGAGATTTGTGCTGCTTTGACATTTCTTAGCATGGAAAGCTCACAGAGCTAAGAGGGAATCCCAAGAAGGGCCAGGATAAGCTATATCTTCCTACAACACTGTACTGTGGGATGCTTACCCACATTGCTTTGCTCTATCTGTCAACAGGAGAGCTAGCAATGTGCCCATGTGGACAATGGGAGACAGAAAAACTGGTTTGACCAGTTTTCACATTTAGTGATTTTTTTTGCCTGTCAACAGCACTTTTGTCACCAAACATTCCCAATATAGACAGCCTTTCAATTGAGCAACTAAACTTTTCTCATTCATAGGTGCATAACACCCTCCCTCCTCTGAAAGACAAACATTTTGCCATGGCAAGTGTGTTGCCAGCAGGATGTTCTGCTGTCTGCAAAGGGAATCCCACTCATAGGGGGTAGAAGTGTTTTGTTGGCAAAACTGCGGACAGTGTTTACACTGCCTAGCTTTTACAACATGGCAAAGCCTCAGACTATAGCCACACTACAGAAACAAATGGCTACAATGGCCTGAACTAGCCACATAAGTATAATTTCATCAGTATAATTTCATCGGGTAAAAATTTGAATGGCTAGTCAGTGACACTGCAACTAAACTGCTATCTTTAGGGTGATTGCTCAATCAAAGATAGCATGCATTACCACAGCTAGAAATATCACTTTCTGTTGTGTATCCATATCCTTTCTGGTAATGCCCTAGCCTTTAAAAGGGCATGAGATTTTTGGGTGGCCCAGCTGGAGACACCTTAAATGGTCTTGATTTGTAGAAAGTAAGTTCAACACTTTTTTGAAAATCAGGCACATTTAGCAGGGCCTCCGGTCGAGGAACTCAAATCATTACAGGATGAACGTCTATAGTCCGGCACCCTCAGGACTTGACCGATGCCAAACCAGAGAATTTACCATTGTCTATCTGCATTACCAACACGTCCACTGCTTATTGAACTCTGAGAAAACATTTATGGGGTATACTAGTGCTTAATAACTGCACGGAACACTGAAAGCCAAGACTGGTGGCTGTAAACAAACACTATGGAACAGCGTGAAACTTGGCCACACCCATGATAAGTGGACATCCCGATAACTAAAATCATTCTGAACCATGCATGTTGCCAGACCAGAGATTGCTGGACTAGAGAGGTTCATCCTATAATAACTTTTTAAAATTTAGACCAACAGATCCATACTTAAAGAAGCCCTCTCATTTGACACCCCACAACATATATAGTAGACAGCTTTCTTAATTATGTCATATATACTATATACGAAGATCCCCTATTTCTTTAACTGAGCATCAAGTTCAAGAATGGAAAGGAATCTTAAAATCAGGCATACAAGGCAATAGCTTGTTTCCTGAAGTAGTGGAAATATTGGATTTTTTCCTTGTTTTGTGCCTCTATAGCTTATTTCAGGGGACTGAGAGCCAGGATTCCGGATCAGTACTTGAAAGCAGCTATTATGTATTTACACTAGCACAAATGAGATCAGAATCTATTCCATTGGACTTGTTAGGTGGCCTTGAGCAAGACATTTAATCCATTTTCTGCTACACTTTATCAATCTGATGGAGAAATCTTCATTGATGTTGCACCCCCTATTCTTCATGGGTGCATCTACACAGCATCCTTAGCTCAAAATAGCTTATTTTGTAATTTGACACTGTCTAA
This sequence comes from Rafetus swinhoei, assembly GCA_019425775.1. Classification (NCBI taxonomy): domain Eukaryota; kingdom Metazoa; phylum Chordata; order Testudines; family Trionychidae; genus Rafetus; species Rafetus swinhoei. Next base: position 32,301,068 of record CM033428.1, on the reverse strand, counting down.
GCAGTACCAAATTTCAACATAATTCGCTTTTCTGAAATTCCCCTTAACCCTTGTGGAACGAGGGTTACCGGAACAGAATAAGCCGCTTGCTAGTTTGAAATCTATTTCAAAATAACGGGCTGCTTCAATAAACACGGAAAGCTATTTCGGGATACTTTCGGTATCTCAAAATAGCTCTGCAGTGTAGAGGTACCCAGTGAAAATATGCTTATGAATGGGAATATGATATAACTTGAATATGCTTTATGCAAAATACAACTTGTAAAATATCACTGGAAAGCTTGCAATCTGCCAAAAGTGTATATTCTATTTGTATATAATTAGGACTATTGATTGTAGGTTTCTAATCAACATGATCATGTTGGCAAAAGCCTATTTTCAGCCCATCAGGAACAACAATGAAGAATCCAGACACAGAGCTAATGGTGCATTAGTAAGAGACTGTCCATTAGCAAGGGAAAACTGTCTCCTTGCAGCATGCTACAGACATGTCCATCTCACCTGACACTGTAATCCATCTTGAATTGTGTACTTTTCCACAGAGGTGTTAGGGAATCCAAGGCTGCCCACCCTAGGGAAATTCTATATAAGGCAAAGGAAGTAAATGATTGTCAAATCAGCTGAAGACAGACTCCCCACCTCCAGAGGGTATATGAAAACACCTGGAAACAAAAGGACTGTAACGAAAGAGGTGGAGGAGAACTCTGAACCCACGTCAGAAAGGACATCTCTGGCCTGAAATAAGAACTAGGGTGAGAAATCATGATTTGTAACAAGTTCTCTTAATGTATTAGGGTTAGCTGGCATGTGTTGTTTTATTTTTCTTAGTAATTTACTTTGATCTGTCTGTTATCACTTGCAACCACTTAAATCCTATTTTTCATACTTAATAAAATCACTTGTTTATTAATAAACCCAGTGTAAATAATTGTTATGGGGGGGGGGGCGGGAGATAGCTATGCAGATCTCTCTTTCATTGACAAAGGGGGAAAACAAATTATGAGCTTTTTCTGTATAAACTTTATACAGAGTATGACAGATTTATCTGGGGTCTTGGAGCTGTGCACCTGGGTGCTGCTTCAAGTCCCTGAAAATGAGCTTTCCCAGAGTTGATCTGATCTCAATGTCCGTGTTGTTTCTCTGCTGTGGGCTATGACCCCAACTCTGTGCCATCATTGGAGGAGACCAGAGCTTCTGGCTCAGTAGGAAGAGTGGCGGGGCACCCCAGAGGGCAGGTAGGCAGGCTCAGAGGTATTTCTTCATATCAAATGACAGTCTCAAGGGTGACCAAACCCATCACAGGAATTTTCTCAGAATCCTTAAGACAAGAAAACCAGTATTTTTCTATATTATCCTTTTTCTAGGTCCATGTGATGGGGTGGGCATCTCCCGCACTGAAGCAGGTAGGTTTAAAACACTGTGGGTGGGGGAAGTCCAACCCCTTCACCCAGACTGGGCATGCTCTAAGTGCTGGGGCAGCATAAAAGGCAGAAGAGCAGCTCAGTCTGGGCTGGCTACTGAAGGAGAAGGACCTTCAACTGGAGCTCCAGGCCTTACCCAGACAGCGACCCAGACAGCAGAAAACACAGCCCCAGGAAACTGCTGCTATACAGTCCGAGAACAACCCCAGGGAGAAGAGCTGCTGGGGAAGACTCAGCCACTGCATGGGATGCCACCCCACCAGCATCGGTAGGAAGTGACCCAGGAAGGGTGCAGGAGCAGCCTTTCCCACCCTGGTAAACTTGGCGTGTTTCAGCCGGATTCCCCACTGATGGAGCGGTAGACCACTCTGCTGCTCACAGGGCTCTGGGTCGAGACCTGGTGGAGTAGTGTGGGCCCAGGTCCCCCTACAGGGTGACTGGCCCCAACCCCTCAACTTATTGACTGTCTACCAAGCTGTGTAGCCTTGAGTTAAAGGTCCATCCCACACTGACTTTGGCTACTAGGCCATGCTACCTTGAATTAAAGGGCTGACCCCTATTGATTTTGGCTACCCAGCCATGCTGCCCTGAGTTAAAGGGCCATCTCACACTGATTTTGGCTACTAGAGTGTGCTGCCCCGAGTTAGAGGGCTACCTCTCATTGACTCTAGCTATTAGGCTGTACTACCCTGGACCAAGGGTTGGTGTTCATAGACAGCGAGAGAGACTGCCGACGATTCAATGGCTGATTAGGCAGTGTCCACGCCCCCGTGTACTCTCCAGCCCCAAGAGAAGGAGTGTGCATATGCTGTGACAGTCCACAAGTGATAAGTTTGCAAAAAACATAGTAACTCATTTTTATTTCTAACATGATTCTCAGATATTACTGAAGCACTATGCAAACAATGGAAATAGAAATAAATTGTGGTCAATAATGACAAACCTGTAAGTCTATTTTTTTGTGTAAAAAAACCCTAAAACTAACCAAACAAAAAAGCCCAATAACATTCCTTCCTTAGATTCTTGGAAATAATTTTCTAGTGAAAATTGTTGTAGCCACGCTCTTTCCAGATCTTTATCTTGCTAACAAGACAGAGAGAGTGACCTCAGATCATCCCCAACAAAATGTTACCTAATTTGTATAATTTGAAAAGGTAAAACTTCTCTTCTCACCTTGCCTTCCTATTAAGCAATTCAATGCTTTTTAAGCAATTTCCAAGCTTTCACATTGTATTTTTGCAGAAGAACATTTAAGTGCATTATATGAATGCATTTTTGTCAGAAATGGCACCAACACCATGTTATATTTTGCTGCTAGTCCAAAGTCTACAGCAGTTATGAGTCAAGTATGTAGCTCACTTGGGTACCATCTCCATGGTAACTTACTTACCAGGGCTGAAATACATACTCAAAATTCAAGGTTAGCTTTTCCTTTGTTGCTGTTTTGATGTTTTTGGCAATCTGAATAATGTGGGCATAAGCCTTGATTCAAACAGCTTCGTGGCAGACTGAGTCGAAACAAAACTCTATACAAAATGTGCTTTCATCATCTCCATTAGAAAAAAGGGAATTCAAAAAGCTGCTTAAATCAGAACCATCAGTTACATCTCCCTTTCATATTCCAAAACAATAGTCCTCATGCTGCACTTTGGCTATGTATTTTGGGAAATAAGTACAGTGTAAGGTTTTATGTCTTTCTGAGGCAATAATTTTGTGTGTGTGCATGCATGCATTAGTCTAAGGAATTTAGGTTGCCTAACACCATCAGCGGATCGGAAGAATAAATACTGCTTCAACATGTGAGCTAAACCATTTGATGGGAGTCTTTTGTACTCTGTAAACTGACTGTAATATTAATACTTTGTACTTTTGTATCCTCTTGCAATGTTGTTATGGAAAACGTTTCAGGCTGATCCTGCATCTTTTACTCAGACATAACTGGTCATTCTGGCAGCTTTTTCTGAGTAAAAACTGTAGGATCAGGAGGACGTATCTTTCTCATAAAATTAGTTGTAGGTCTACTCATAATTTCTCATCATTCAATTACATTTTAAAGGGAAATTGAAGAAATTAGATTTGCTCAGCTATTTTCCCTTAACCAATAATAAGATATTTATGTATAAATGAGAAGTTCTGCATTTTTAGATTTACCAACATGCAGCAATAACTTATTTTTGCTTGTTGTCCAGTGGTGATGTGCTTAGTGTATGTTTCTCCCAACTGGACAAAAAGAACAGCATGAAAGTGCTTGTTGCTTACTTAACAGAACTGATGCCATATAGCCCCTAATTACAATAAAAGGTTCTTGGGACTTTTGCCAAAGTCCATTTATATTTATTTTTCAAGCCACTTGAAATTGTCTATTCACCAGAATTGTGTTACTGGATATTCTCTCCCCCCTTCCCCCCAATCCTATATTAATGAGTAAAAGTACTAAATGAGTAAAAGTATTAAGAATACAATCATTATACCAAAATCTAAGTTTGAAACAGAATATTCTTTATTTTTGTTGTTACTGGTAGAGTCCACCCCTGCCTCCAAATACATTTGTTAATTTTTGGTGTAAGAAAAACAAAAGTCACTCACATCTGGTCTATACCAGTATAGATACAGTGGGAAATCCTCCTAGTACAGATACAGCTTATGCCAGCTTAAGTACTCTTATAATTTATACCAGTTGCTTGAAGGTAATAAGTTATTCTGGGAAAAGCTCTTTTTTGCTGATATAAACAGACGCACAAGGGTTTTTGATGGTATAAAATGCTATTAACATACATAACTAACATACATATCCTGGCAAGTCTTTAGGGTAGACCTGACCTTAGCAACTCAGGAAAATAAGACAAAGAGGTATTCATAATGGCACTGTTTCTTAGAGATATATGATCTTATTATATGTTATTTTAATGATGTCTATCATGATGAACAGTTAAGTGATGAAAGTATAGGTACATCCCTGCAAATCTACAGATATCCTCTTTATATTCACAGATATCTGCATCCGCAGACATTGATGCAGATAGTCATGCCTTATTTTTGTGGATATGGATGCTGATGTGGATACCAATTTTGTATCTGCACAGGGCTCTGAGGATAGACTTGTGAGATATACAACAAAGGTAATACCACTTTCATAACAATTTCTCTATTTTCATATCTCATCGTTCCATCTCATTTAAGTCAAGCCAAAAAGGATAAAAAAGAGACATTAGTTTTGAATGTGGAGTAAGAATCACTGACTAAGCTTGAGATAAATATAATGAAAATGAGAAACAAATATTAAGTCAGAAGGTCATCATCTATAGTATATTCTCTTTGGTATGTGATTTGCCTGGCAGTATAATTTTTTAACCAAACTCTTTGCTAAGTTTGCTATTGTTCTTGCTCCCAGAGGTATTAATTGGATTAAATTAGAAAAAATCCAGTTCTGATAGAACTGTGATAGAATGATCTATCAGAAATCAGGAGTTTTTTCTTTGGAGGTAGATTTTGGTTCTAAGATTGACAGTATGAGGGTATCTGTAAAGTTTGGAGATGATTTAAACTTTCTTGACGTTCAGATCTGGTATTCTGATTTCAGACCCATCTTTAAAATCTAAAGGTTCAATAAAAACATGAATGTGATCATGGGATCCAATCCTGAAGCTTTCCCCTCCCCCCTCCAAAAAAAAAAAAAGTTCCTGTCTTTGAAAGTACAGACATAGTTCAAAGGAAAAACCAACCAACCACTGTCCTCCTATGATTTCATCCCCTCTTGAAACGAAGCACCAAACAATGCATAGCTATGTGAATTTCTGAGTTGGTAGGGTCTGAAGGCTAGTGAAAACTGAAATCTTTGGCCATGTCTACATTATAAATATTGCAGCTATGCTACTGTAGTTTAGATGCTTCCTATAATGACAAGATTGTTTTTCCATCCATACACTGGGGGTTAGTTCAGCTTAATGATGGCACTCAGGATTGTGCATATTTCACAACTCTGAGCTTGGTAACTATGTCAACCTAAATTTTAAGTTTAGACTACGCTTAAATGTCCATTGCACAATGCTGTTCCTACTAAATGCATTATTTCATGTTTCTCCATTGTAATGTGTGTTATGCATCATCAGTGATTTAATATTGCTGATTATCCTGTTCTTGTTCTGTATTAATCTTTAGAGAGACCTAAAATTCTATTAACATCACTGCTCATTTAGTGCCCATTTGGACGCATTGGAGAGGGTCCAGCGGAGGGCAACCAAATGATTAGGGGGCTGGAGCATATGACCTACAAGGAGAGGCTAAGGTGTTGGGTCTGTTTAGTCTGCAGAAGCGAAGAGCGAGGAGGGATTTGATAGCAGCCTTCAACTTCCTGAAGGGAGGTTCCAAAGAGGCTGGAGAAACGCTGTTCTCAGTAGTGACGGATGGCAGAACAAGGAACAATGGTCTCAAGTTGCGGTGGGAGAGGTCCAGGTTGGATATTAGGAAAAACTATTTCACCAGGAGAGTGGTGAAGTACTGGAATGGGTTATCTAGGGAAGTAGTGGAATCTCCATCCCTAGAGATTTTTAAGTCTCGGCTTGACAAAACCCTGGCTGGGTTGATTTAGTTAGGATTGGTCCTGCCTAGAGCAAGGGGCTGGACTTGATGACCTTCTGAGGTCTCTTCCAGCTCTGTGGTTCTATGATTCTATGATCTTTTGTTGATGTTACCCACTTTGTGTAAGTCATACACATTCAGTATTCCCAGATATCAGTGTTTCTAAGAGGAAGATTGTGACATTTTATTTAACAAAGGAATCTCCAGAGAGTGAGAGTAAGGGATTATTTCTATTCCCAAATGTTTTGTCTCTAGAACTACAGTACCTACAAATAATCCTTACCCCTTCAAATTCTGCCTATTCTGCAAAGTCAAACACTTGTGTGCTAGATATACTCAATTATCTGTGTGCCATTGCTATGCTATCCACAGACAGTAAGACATGCTAATTGCTTTATATAGAATGAGTTGGTGAGATCCATTATATATTAAGTCAGCAACATAATTAAGAAACAACATGCTTTCCCCCAGCTCTTAAACTCTCCATTGACTTTAATTAAGCTCATACTGTGAGTATGGTGAACTTGAATAACTATTATTCTGGGGTTCTGTGTGTGTTTGATAATAAGAAAGAATCCTTTGTGAATTTGTGACCTTTAACCCTCCGCCCCCCCAAAGTTATCCTCCTCTTTTATACTTCTCATCACACAGGATACTGCTGAAATGTATAATCATGTGACTCCAAACTTTCTTAGTCTGATAAAAGTTGCTATTCTTGGTCATGGATTAGTTTTTCTACTTCAAAGAAATTCAAAGATTCAAAGCTTTTTAGTGGAAGTGCAAACAAAACAGCAAAATAAAATAGGTTTTGGTCCCCTGATGCACTGACTGACAGCTGACTCTGCATAGCACAATGAACAAGACATGCATCGCTTGAGAAGAGCAGGAAAATGTCAGTTGGGGCTATTCATATAGTGAATAGGATGTGATAACCTTTAAGTACATATAAACAATATGTCCCCACATATTGTACTTTGCTGTTCTTTTCAGGAAGAGATCCTCCTACAGTTCTGCCTATGGCTCTGGAAGTAGTAATGCCTATTAATTGCAGATTAATGATTTTGCTCAAAGGCAAAAATAAAATTATCTAAACCTGTAGTTAATAACCTTAGCAGAGGCAAGTATATAGCTTTCTAATGAATGGTCAGAAATGGAGTCTTGCATCTAAATCACACTAGCTTTGGATAAACAGAATCCAAAGCCAGCAATGGTTTGGATTTAACAAAAGAAAAGTCTAGTAGATGAAATCTTTCAAAACCAAACCTAAATCACATTTTCTCATCTTCTCTGAGAAAGAAATAAAGTCATGCTGGAAATTTCTCCTCCCACTCATGAACAGTGGTTTAGTCAGACAAGTGGGATTTGGATTTGAACCACAGTTGTTTTAGTTTTACTGATAGAAGCCGTGCATAGTGAAGGGTTTGGCGAAAGCACCAAACATTTTAAACATATCTAGGATATTTTGATTTGCTTATACAGGAGCTGTGATGAACCGCATATGAAGTTAATGCACAGATTTGCATAAAGGTGTCCAACACTTATTATATTTTATGAAAGTTCTGGTTCATTTGAAATATCTGAAGCCTCAGTTTAACCCTTAATGATATGCACTCATTGATTTTGAGAGAAAATCTTTACATTTATATATTTTGTGACATTCCAGTATCTCTGATAGCATGAATCCTTCTTACTTCCATCACTCATGTGATATGGCTAGTGAAGCATGCACCTATTCCCAGTGTAATCATTTACAGAATGATGGGGTTTTTTGGAAACTAGAGCTAGTAAAAATGTAATATTGATTTAATCAATAAAAATGGCAACATTCACCAAATTATTTCATCTGGTGATGAATAGTCAAGCACCACTGATTTATACATAGAATCGCTGATATGTAGGTGCTGAAGGACCGTTGAGAGGTCATCAAAATCCAGTCCTACAGAGCTGAGGCAAGACTAGATAAACCTCAATCATCCCTGAAAGGAGTTTGTCCATCATGTACTTAAAAACCTCCAGAAATGGAAATTCTACAGCCTCCCTTAGAAGTTTATTTCAGAGCTAAACAACCCTTATGGTTAGAAAGTTTCATAATATTTAACTTAATTCTTTGTTGCTGTAGATTAAAGCCCATTATTTCTTGTCCCTCCTTCCATGTACATGGAAAATAATTGACCACAGTCCTTCTATGATAGCCCTTAAAACATCTGAAAACATACTTTATCTCCTGCCATGACCATACTCAAAACTACTTTTATCAAGTCATGCCCAGTTTAAAAAAATAATTTCCTCATGAGCAAGGTTTCCTACATCTTTAATAATTTCTGATGCTCTGCTCTGAACTCTCTCCAGTTCACAACTTTCCCAGCATTGGACACAGTACCCAGCTGATTCCTAACCAGTGCTGAATACAGCAAGACAATTATATCCCATGTATCATATAACATTCCTGTTTGTAATGGATGGGAGGAGTGCTAGGTTTGAGCTCAAACAGAAACACAGCCTGAGTCCTAAAGCTCTGAGACTTGGGGTATGTTTACACTACAAAGTTAATTCGAAATAACAGCAGTTATTTTGAATTAACTTTAATAGCATCTACACAGCCAAACCGCTATTTCGAAATAAATTTGAAATAGTGAAGCCCTTATTTCGAATTTGGGAAACCTCATTCTATGAGGAGTAACACCAAATTCGAAATAGCTATTTCGAATTAAGTGCTGTGTAGACACTTAATTCGAAATAGGGGCCTCCATCCCTTCCCAGGGAGCCCTGGTGGCCACTCTGGGCCAGGAAAACTTACTCTCCTCTCCCCCAGCCCGGAGCCATTAAAGGGGTAGACCCTGGCCACAGTGCCTGTGCCAGCTCCAAGCCTGCCAGCCCAGAGCCAGCAGTGGCCACCGGGGCCCCTGACTCAGTGGCCCCAAAACATGAGCCAGCAAGCCACTGGCAGCCAGCCCTCCACCACTCCCCAGGAGCAGTCTGCCAGCTCCCAGGAGCCTGACAGGGGCTGGAGAAGGCAGGCACCTTCCTGGTCCAGGGTGGAGATCATGGACCTTATTCACGTTGGGGGGGATGCCCCCAACTTTCATGATCTCAGCCCTAGACGGAGGAACATGGCCGTCTATGGTAGGATAGCTGCCAGCCTGGCCACCAAAGGCCACATGCGAACCCAGGAGCAGGTTTGCATGAAAGTCAGGTTGGTCCGGTGAGACCCCCAACCCTGAGCTTCCCCTCCCCTTCTTCCCCTTGCTTCCCCCTTCCAGCTCCCTCCTCCCAGGGTTCCCCCACAACTCTCCCACCCTCTCTCTTCCCCTCTCCCACCTCCTTTTCCCAGTCTCCCCAGAGGTCCATTCCCCCCCAGTTTTGTTCAATAAACCCAGTTTCTGTGTTTGAACATACGTGTCTTTGATTTGACATCAGGAAGGGGGGCTAAAGAGGGGTAAGTGGAAGGACATGAGGGAGGAATGGGTCACGAGCCCCTGGTAGGGAGGACCGGGGAGGCTCTGAGGGCTCCGAGGGGTGGACGCTCTCCCTCAGGGCCTCCTGGATCCTGACAGCCCCCCGATGGACCCCCCGGATGGCAGCCTGCAGCAAGTGCAGCTGGGCTGATGGCAACGACCCCACGAGATGCACCGGCATGCCCAGGGGCAGCTCTGGCTCCATGTGGCCGAGTGCTGTGATGTCCCGAGTGCGGGCACTCAGGGCACTCCAAGACAGGACTGCTTTGCTGTCCCTCATCGAGGTAGACAAGCAAGCAGGGACCCCTGAGAACTGTCTGTCCGGGGTGGGGGTAGGGTCCCTTTATCACGGAGCTCAGTTAGCCTCAGGCAGCAGCCCCACACACTAAGTCCTAACCTGATGCCCTGCCAGCACTGGTTCTGGCCAGCCTTAACTTCGATTCAGGGTCCACTCAGTGTGGACGTGCTATTTAGAAATAGCAAAACGCTATTTCAAAATAGTTTTTGTGTATAGATGTGTTATTTCGAATTAGCTTAATTGGAATTAACTATTTCGAATTAAGTTAATTCGAAATAGTGCTGTAGTGTAGACATACCCTTGGTGCCAAAGAATGGTGGTTACAGCGTAGACATATCCTTAGGGCTTAGCTAGACTACGCGGAACAGTCGAAAAAGGATATGCAAATAAACCTCATTTTTTAAGGAAGAGCGGCTTTTCGTCAAGGGGTAGGGGGTTCGCCAAAAAAGCCACATCTAAACTACTTTCACTTTCTGAAGCTCTGCTTTTGAAGTGCGATCAGAAGAAGATATGCAAATTTCCACGGAGTCTAGCTAAGCCCTTATAGTGTTTGATTCAATCATCAGGGGCTAGGATGGCACCACTCAATCCTACAGGGCACTGGGGAACTGTACACATGTTACAGCCTGCTGCTGCACACTGCTTTCTGATTGTGTCTAAGCTCCCCATTACTTTCTTTCCTGGCACCCCAACAAGGCACCACAAAAGCCTAATCTGCAACAAGCCATGGTATTGGCCAATGAAAGAGTAGCATCCTTCCATACTCCTTATCCCAGTGCATCAATTCCAATATCTTTCCAAACCTGGTTCTGTATTTCACTACATGTGTGGAACTCACCTTTAAAAATGAGGATTTCTTCCTGACTCAAGAAAAGAGACAGACATAAACTAGGTTTTTATCAGCTTTATAAACAGATGTCATAGTCTGTTTTCTCATCACATTCACACCAGCTAATTGTGTGCATGCACATGCATGGTCCCTATTATGAAGGCTGCATCTAGATCTCTCTAGGATTCACTAACTTGCTTGATTACTAGGACTGTGAGGCCAGTTGGTACGGGAACTGCCCCATGGAAAACACAAACAGCATATTGTTTCACGTCAGTAAATTACTGATTACTCACCTGAATGTTTGATAATAAAAGGGCAGCAAATACTAGCCAAATGAATTGCCAAGTTTTATTTTAGAAATTGTAGATACATTTTCACCTAGCTCTTTTGGTAAATATGGATGACTTAAAGGCAACCATAATACCCATATCATTAGCATATCTTGTTACCACTTCAGTCAATGGGAGTTTTGCTATTATCTTCTGCAGAAGCTGGAACGGATGCATGTTTAATAAGTAACAAGTCATTTGTACAATATGAGAACAATCTCTTACAATCAGAACACTTTGCAATACTTAATTATACATATGAATGATTTGTCTGAATAATTATCTGTTTGCATTTTGGATCTCAGCCATACAATCTGCTGAGTTTCAAGGTTCTGTCTACTTTTACTTTTTAGCAGACACAAATCAGGAGATGGGCTAACATAGTCTGTTAAGCATATGTGCTTTTGAGCATTTCTAACCCCAGCTTCCACTTTTTTTTAAATTCTTGTATACATTGTAATTGAGAAGCCATTTGTACTATGCTCTAATTATACTAGGAAACTCTAGATACTGCACATTGTTTATGGTCTGTTGGCTGACTCAGTTTTGTATCTGTAGTAGTGGGATAGTATTTTGTACTTCCATGCTTTCCTTTGGAATATTTCAAAGCAGCTTATGGGAGTGAGTAAATCGTATACCATATAAGGAAACTGAGGCATGGAAACATGAAGGGATTTGCCTAGGTTCATGAAGCAAGTCTATGACACAACCATGGGAGTTGCATTTTCACAGCCAATGGGATAATTTGGCTCCAAGTCTTCAAGACTCCCAGTCCCCTGGTCGACTCCCCCAGGTCTGATTCCTCCAGACCATGAACATGTAACTAGAAAGCACCAGATGCAATTTGTGTTTCTCACCTATTCTGCTCATCACTTTATTCCTCTGGCAACATTTATCTCGATAGCATCCTTTTGGTTACCTAGCCAATGGAGTGCAAAACAAACATAACAATTACACCTAGTAATTACAGCATACAAATCATAGCTTCGTTGAAGTACTGATGAATGAAAATTTCATCAAGCAATCTCCTGAAATCTAGATTTTCACACTCTTATAAGATGTCCCCCTATTAGAATTTGAATCAGTAACAATAATTAAAAATAAAATTGTGCCATATACAGCCTACCGATAGTGTGTGGGGGGGAGGGGCGCAAAGGGGGCAATTGCCCCCAGGGCCTGGTGATTCAAAGGGGTCCAGGGCTCCAGCCACCACTGAAGTAGCAGTGGCAGCTGGGGCCCCGGTCTCTTTGAATGACACTTGGAGCACTGCTCTGCATGGCTCTGAGGGCTGGGAGGGCGTGCCATGATCCAGGCTGCCCCTTGTCCCTGCTCCTTCTGCCCAGATCCCGCCACTTCCAGGCATCTTGCCCTGAGGCCGTTGTCGGCCCTGCTGGCTGCATAACACGCTACTCTGACATGTTTTCTGTGACTTAACTAAACCATCTCTGAAACTTCAAAAAATATAAACTCCCTCATACTACCAATAGATTTTAAAATAATTGGGCATCTTTTGTAATTTTAGAACATAGAAATAAGTTGAACAGTTTAGAAAAACTCGGTGATGACAGGGGTAGGATTTTTGTTTTGTTTTGTTTTTTGGCACTTGCCCCACAGAAAATAATCCCCTCTTTTTATTAAAAGTGTAAGAAAATAGATTTTGAGGATTGTAGCCTAATCATTACAGCAGTTATGATTAGGAGGATAATCACTCAGAAGTATATCTCTTTGTACAGTCAGTTGTAGTTGCTACCAGTGTCCCAGATGGCAAGATTTGGACCAATATGGAACGTGAATGTCCAAATCATTAAACTTGTTGCAGTCTCACACGCAAATACTGAATCCCAATTATTTACCTCCCTAAAATGCCAGTTAACAAAGAGAGACTTTTATAGCATTCACAGTGGTCTGAGGTATTTAGCAATTAGCGATATTATTAGATTTGCCCCCAAAGTCAATGAGAATTTAAACAAAAACAGTACAGTGTGATGTAAATCATGTGTAGCAAACAGGGGAATCACAACATATAAATCACATTGTTCCCTAGTCCTCCTCACTTGGCTCTCCGTTTTGGCTGTTTGCTATAATTAACAACTCCAAGGCAACGTCAGACAATAGTGGGGACACAGGGCAGCTTTGCCTGGTATCCTTGAAAATCAAGAAGGACCTTGAATAAAAATCTAGGATTACTAACAACTGCTCGTGTAGAGCAATTCAAACCGCTGACAATTGAAAGCCTAACCTTCATAACAATTGCTACTTCAGTGTTTGTATAGAACAATTTAAAAGCCAAATCTGTGTAACACAGAATAGACATTTCCATCCAATTCTTCCAAAAGCTCTATCAAAGTCCAGGATAACAGCTGCAATTTGGGTATCTTTATGGTGATTCAAACAGCAGAAACTCTCTTAGTTGTCAACATTGTGCAGAAGTTCAGTAAGGACACACTGTATCTGGCATATTAAATGTCGCAGAAGCTGTTGAAGGGGAAAACCGTTTCCTCTGCTTATCTCTTCTAAGATTATGTCTTTTCTGTGGCATTTGCTAGCCTTATAGTATGTACACCCCTATGAAGTCTGTCAAGATCATTTTGTAAATTCAAGTATTCCACTACCTCTTTGTGCTCTCAGTCCCAAATTTGTAACTGGATTCTTCACACTTGTTGATAAGGTATCAGTTCATATTTTTGTAAACTCTTTGTCAATGCATCCTGTCATGAAAGCACCAATTAGAGTGCCTCTTTGTGGCAAGACCCAGCATTGCAGCCTTTCTGCTTCACTTTCCTCCTTTCTTCTGGACTTCTGTACAGTGATTTGATTCTCCAGCCAGGTCACACTAATAGTCCCACCCATTCCAAGGTAATAATATTCAAACTCAGATCCCAAAGGAACAAAAACTCTTCCACCTTTCCTGCGCTCACTCTGTAGTGTACCCTGTTCCCTTCTGCCAGGCTCTGTAGAAGCTTGTTTATTTTGCACTGTTACAGAGTGCTGCCATTTACAAATTTCTGCTGGGATCCCACGTCCTCCCCAACCACTGGCATTCAAAGCTTCCAGCCCTGAACTCTCTCATGCCTGCTTCAGGAGGCTCCTTCCCAACTGCTTGCTCCCTTCAGGAGCAGTCCCAAGGCACAAGTTCCTTCCTGCAGGTCTTTCAGTGGTTCCTTTCCCAAACAGAGAGAACTCTCAACTACTTATCCTCTGGGTTTTCTCCCTACATTGCCTTGCAGTCCTCCTTTATTAGGAACCATGAGGCTACTTCTCCCTAACTGGGCTAATCATTAATTGATTCCTATCCAGGAGCCACTGAATTGGCTAACTGAGCTCTCTGGTTCTCCTACTACAGCCACTCCACCTGTATGGTGTCCACTCACCACACATGCCATCGAAGCAGACTGCTGTTTCTCATTAACCTCTTTGACCCTGGGTTTACACTAGGGGATAACTTCCACTGCATTCATTGCGTACCTTAGGTCGAAGTTGATTTAGTTGGGATTGGTCCTGCCTAGAGCAGGAGGCTGGACTCAATGACCTTCTGAGGTCTCTTCCAGCTCTATGGTTCTATGATTCTAAGTATCTTAACTTGAATTTTGGTGCCATCCAAACTGAGGGAAGTCAAAGGGAGCACACTCTCCCTTTGACTTCTCTTACTCCTAATAGGGGCAGGACTACCAGCATCAAAGGGAGCCCCCTCTCAGTTTGAATTAGCATGTCTTCACTAGACCTAATAATTGAAATGCCGGAAGATCGACTGCAGCTGCTTCTATCTGCTTCTGCAATGTAGACATGGTCTGAGAAATCATAGTTTGTTCCCAGTACTCTTCCAGGACCTCCTGTTCACCATGCTGCTGCTAAATCATTTTACACATACAAACATGGATACATTTTGATATACAATTCACTTTTATAAAATGGGCATTGCAAGTGGAGTAATTTTATTTAAACTAAACCCCCAAATTAGCAAAGCACTTAAGAAAGTGCTCAGCTTTCAACATGTTCTTATGTGTTTTGCAAAATAGGGATGGGTTGTAGCTCATTTACATTTTTTATTGAATGGGAAGATAATACACAGACTCCAGTTGGTAAAACTTATGACTGCCTGTCTTCTTCAGGGTTTGTATTTTCCCTTAGCACCTCGGATCCATGCTCAAAGTGTTTCCCTTTCTCCATGTGAATTTTCAATGCCAGTTTAAAGTCTTGGGGTACATTTACCCTGCGGCACTATTAAGTATTCCACATTTTGACAGCGCACCTATTATTTTGGAATGTCTTTTGAAATAACGGGTGTACTATTCTGACATCCCTGTAAGCCTCGTTCCATAAGGATTAAGGGACATTTTGGAATAGGGTTATTTTTTAAATTTGGTGCTATGTAGACAGCGCCAAATTACAAAATAAGCTATTTTGAAATACACTTGAAATAAGCTATGCAATTTGCATAGTTCAAATTGTGTAGCTTATTTTGATCTAAGAGTGCAGTGTAGATACATCCTGGGTCTTAATTTTCAAAACAATTTATGAATCAAGTTCCAGTTACAGGAAAGAACAAACTTTTATTTAGGAATTACTCATTTGTGCAATGTCTACTAAAACTTTATGGCATTAGGCATCTTAACCAACTGTTCCATAAATTTAACAAACTGGAATATAACTTTACAATACTTACCAGGAACATCAGTGTTATGGCTGTAAGTAAATCTAGTGAAACATCCATGGGAATGTTTTTCCATTAGTAACTGATGATTCTTTTAAAGTGAAACATTTTGTGGAACATGTTGATTTTGGAAAAAAAATAATTTAGGGCTTTTTTCCCCTGAGCATCTGAAATTTGACATTTTGATTTTCCATTTCAAAATGATGTATGCTTAATTTTTACAATACATTATACAAAATAATTAAAAATTGGAGAAAAAAACATTTAGACAGAGACAAAACTACTTTTCAAGAGTTGCATTTTGTGGGATTTCATATTTTTTGGATCCAAACAAATGTACTGGAAATCGGATGTGTGTGATTTCAATGGTTGCTTTGCCACTGTGCTTTGCCAGTTGTTATGTTCCTCAGAGCAGGTGTCTTATTTTAAAATCAGTGTAAAAAGACTGAAGTCTAGAAGATTTCTCCTTATTCCTTAAACACTTATCTGTAGCTTTCAGCACACACCAGTCACTGTTGCTGTCAGGTTAGATGTCAGATTATCTAACAGTTATCTGGCTTAGTAACACTTGATTTCAATTGTCTTTGTTTCAATTACTACTTATGCTATCATTATTATTATTATTATTATTAATAATAATAATGATAGCATAAGTAGTAATTGAAACAAAGACAATTATTATTAATAATAATATGTTTTCCTGTATTTGTCCTATTATTGTCTCATCTTTAATGTCCAGTATTAATAGGCGTCTCCATATTGCATTTGCTTCTCTGTCCAAAAGACTCATTATAACTTGTCCCAGACTAAATCAGTAAATAGCACCAAGTGTAGGTTTATTTAATACAGAATGCTGAAGACATTTGGAAAGGATAATGACTCAGTCTTTGACAAGCACAAGCAAAATTGCTCGTGCACTTCTGAAATAATGCAAACTCAGTCAGTGAGCAGTGGTAGCATACAATCCTCTGCTCCAGAGCCACAGTTTAGTGGTGCTTAAATTGACCATGAGCTGTAATCCTCTTCTTACAGATTTTTAAGAATCTGAGGTTTCATGTCTCTTAATTGATATTATGTCTTGAGATGATAATGTACTACAACCAGTGGTGTGCCATGTATTTCTAGAACTTTTAGCGCAATGTAACTAATCAGATCAAAGGAGAGCAATAAATACTAGTACCAAGTTAGGTGTCAGCTGGTATTTGATAATGTTTAGAAAAATGTGTAACAGTTGGAAAGGGTATTAAAAGATCTTTAATCTTTGAACAAATAGAAGCAGTAGTAGGAACAGCAATAAAAGACAAAATTATTTCTTTTGGAGTAGAAATGGATGCATTGAAATAGTATGTTTGAGATAAGTGACAAGGAGTCTTGTGGCACCTTATACACTAACAGATAGAGTAACAGAGCATAAGCCTTCGTGGGCAAAGACCCACTTCATCAGATGCATGTCTGAGATATTTCTTGCCTATATGGAAAGAAGAAACAGCAGAAACTGAACAAGATAAACTGTTCCCATCAGATTCTCAGCACAGTCTTGCAGAAAGAGATACAGGCGAAGTAAACCACATCCCAATTTTTTGACACAAATTCATCACTATTAATATGAACTGAGAAAATCTGACTTCCAATGAAAGCCCCTCAAACAGTTATACTAAGTTTAAACTTGCTTAAACTAGCTAATGCTTCACTTTCAGGAGAAGGGATCTTGGCAAACTTTGAAGCCAAGCTACACCACATATAAAATACTAGTCTGCATAGCATCCACCATCTGTTAGCCTCCACTCACTTCCTAACCTAGTTTATTTTCTTCCACTTGATGGAAACAAAGGAAGAACATAGTCTGTGTGGCAGGGGGGAAGAGGAAGATGGAGATCTGGAAGGAGAACAGGAGAGTTATGCACAGTTATGTCTGTCTTCTCTTAAGATAGTGACCATGAGCCTTACTCTCTTATGTCATCTCTTATGTCAATGTTTAAACCAGCAACATTTCCACAGTTTACACATTCTCAGTATTTGAAGGCATTTGGAGAGTTTAAAAGGCCTTGTTGATGATAAGCCTTAAGGGTAGTAACAACATACTTTTTTTTTGCCATTAATGCAGTTAATTCAGAATAATTTTTAATGTTGTAGAAGCAAAAGTGAAAATTTTCCTTGAAAAAGACAAAACTATTCAGCTTATATGACCCAATAGTGTGGGGGTAAAATATCTCCTTGCAAATAATATCCAAACACTGAATGACAAAAACTGTCACTTAGTTAAGGATGATAAAGCAGTTTGTTGCAAATTTTACTTTGCACACTTCTTAGAACATTGCTAAAAAGAATTTGTAAGAGTCTTAGGAAATATACTTACCTTTACTTGCCAATATTTGGCAATATTGGCCCATGGGCAGGATCCAATTTGCCAGGGTTAGACCCTGGTGGGTGGCTACTGCTATATTTTTTGCCTCTGCAGGTACTCTGCAGCTCCCGTTGGCTGCGGGTCACCGTTCCCGGCCAATGGGAGCTGCAAGAAGTCTTGTACCAGTCCACGCTACTCCCTGCAGCTCCCATTGGCTGGGAATGGCAATCAGCAGCCAACAGGAGCTGCAATCACCTATACTTTTGGAGGCACAGGTAAATATAGTGGAGGCAGCCCACCAGGAGCTAACCCTGGTGAACTGCCACGATTTTATTGCCCACCCTTGAACTCGTGAAATCTTTTTATTTACACACTTGAGCATGCCAATTGTTTGTGGCATCTGCAGGTCAGTTGTTTGTGGCATCTGCTTACTTAGTGCCAGACCCAAAGTGCATTCAAGCCTCTAGGATAGATCTTGTTTCTAATGAGATTTGTGCTTTATTTAAGGAAACTACTGAAGGAATACCCACTTTGCTTTTATTGTATTAGAGGAGTGCAAGAGACTAAAGAGAAATATGCAGAATTTGTTAAGTCTTGAAGCTCAAAAGAAGAAGGAAGTTAAAAGGCAGCCAGAGTGAATGCAGAGAGCAGGAAACAGGGCAGCAGCCAACATGGGAGTTTACCTGGGAATTCACCCTGGGAGACCCCTGTAGTGTTTGGTGCTCTCTTCCTTGAAGAAAATTTTTTTCTTCTCTCTCTCCTGCCCTTCAAGGAGGCATTTAATAACATCTGAAGAATCTCTCAGAAGGAAGTCAGGTATGGATGGTGATAGGTCTGCTGTTGTTACCTGCACAGCATGTGCCATGTTTGTCTTTCTTCCGGAAGAAAGAAGGGATTTCATCTGCACTAAGTGCAAGCTGGTCGCCATTTTGGAAGAAAAAATTAGAGGACTTGAGACCCAAGTATTGACCCTATGTTCCATCGGAGAGGATGAAGACTTCCTCGATAGAAGGCAACATTTAATCCTTCAGGCACAGCAGGCTGAAGAGCCAGTGAGGGCAGTACAGGACAAGGAAGAGAACTGGCAGTATATAACCTCTAGAAGAAGAAGAAGGCCAACTCAGGTATCCCCCATTCCTGTAGAGGTAAGTAACTGCTTTCAGGCTCTCTCCACAGGCACTGTGGTGGAGAATGCATTGGCAGGGACCTCTCAGGGAAAAAATCAGAAGGGAACACCATTTCCAGAAGGCATGGGATGAGTAGTCCTAAGGATGGGGGTTGCACGACCACCCCCCCAAAAGAAGAAGATGGTCTGGGACTCCCTCCTAAGAGGGACTGAGTCATCCATCTGCCATCCAGACCTGCAATCTTGAGAAGTGTGCTGCTTACCAGGAGCTCACATTCAGGATGTAACTGTGAGTCTTCCAAAATTGATTAAACCTTCAGATCGCTATCCCTTCCTGCTTCTCCATGTAGGAACTAACTTAAGTAACTAACTTAAGGCCAAGAATGACCTTAAGCGGGTCACTGCAGATTATATAGCGCTGGAAAGAAGGATCAAGGAATTTGAAGTGCAAGTGGTGTTCTCGTCCATCCTTCCAGTTGAAGGAAAAGGTCCAGGTAGGGATCGTCGAATTAAGGAAGTAAATGCATGGTTGAGCAGGTGGTGTCAGAGAGAGGGCTTTGATTTCTTCAACCATGGGACTCTGTTCCAGGCACAAGAATTGTTAGGAAGAGATGGAATCCATCTAACCAAGAGAGGAAAGAGCATCTTTGCGGGCAGGCTTGCAAACCTAGTGAAGAGGGCTTTAAACTAGGTACGTTGGGGGACGGTGACCAAAGCCCTGAGGTAAGTGGGGAAGTCAGATACCAGGAAGAAACACAAGGAGGAATGAGCAACAAAGGAGGACCCCTGATTTGATGGAGAAGGTAGGGCAATCAATTGGTTATCTAAGGTGTTTGTACATAAACGTGAGAAGCCTGGGAAACAAACAGGAAGAATTAGCAGCCCTGGCCCAGTCAAAGAACTATGATTTGATTGGAATAACAGAGACTTGGTAGGATGACTCGCATGAATAGAGCACTGTCATGGAAGGATATAAACTGTTCAGGAAGAACAGGTGGGGGAGAAAAGGAGGAGGAGTTGCATTGTACATAACAGAGCAGTATGATTGCTCAGAGCTTCAGTATATAGAGGGAGAAAAGCCTGTTGAGAGTCTATGGGTTAAATTTAGAGGTGGGAGCAACAGGGGTTATGCTGTGGTTGGTGTCTGCTATAGATTGCCGGATCAGGTGGATGACATAGATGAGGATTTCTTCAGACAACTGAAAGGAGCTTCCAGATCACAGGCCCTGGTTCCCATGGGTGACTTTAATCACCCTGACATCTGTTGGGAGACCAATACAGCAGTACACAGACAATCCAGGAAGTTTTTGGAGAATGTTGGGGATAACTTCTTGGTACAAGTGCTGAAGGAACCGACCAGGGGCCAACTGCAGCTTGACCTGCTGCTCTCAAACAGGGAGGAACTAGTAGGGGAAGTAGAGGTGGGTGACAACCTGGGAAGCAGTGATCATAAGATGGTAGATTTCAGGATCCTGACCAAAGGAAGAAAAGAGAGTAGCAAAATACATACCCTGGACTTCAGAAAAAGCAGACGTTGACTCCCTCGGAGAACTTGGGATGCTCACATGAAGGGGAAGGGAGTCCAGGAAAGCTGGCATTATTTAAAGAAGCCTTATTGAAGGCACAGGAAGAAACCATACCGATGTGCAGCAAGAAAAGCAAATATGTTAGGCCACCAGATTAGCTTACCAGGGAAATCCTTGGTGATCTTAAACACAAAAAGGAAGCTTAGAAGAAGTGGAAACTTGGACAGATGACTCGGGAGGAGTATAAATATATTGCTCGAGAATGCAGGGGAGTTATCAGGAAGGCGAAAGCGCAATTGGAATTGCAGCTAGAAGGGATGTGAGGGGTAATAAGAAAGGTTTCTATAGGCATGTTAGCAAGGAAAGGGTGATCAGAGAGAGTGTGGGGCCCCTACTGGATGAGGAAGGTAACCTAGTGACAGGTGATGTGGGAAAAGCTGAAGTACTCAATGCTTTCATTGCCTCTGTCTTCACGGACAAGGTCAGCTCCCACACTAATGCACTAGACAACGCAGTAGGGGAAGGAGGTGGATAGCCTTTGGTGGGGAAAGAACAAGTTAGGAACTATTTAGAAAAGCTAGACATACTCTGGATTTAATGCAGCGAGGTTACTGAGGGAGTTGGCAAATGTCATTGCAGAGCCTTTGGCCATTATCTTTGAAAAATCGTGGAGATCGGGAGAGATCCCGGATGACTGGAAAAAGGCAAATGTAGTGCCCATCTTTTAAAAAGGGAAGAAGGACATTCTAGGGAAATACAGACCAGTCAGCCTTACCTCAGTCCCCAGAAAATCATGGAGGGGATCATCAAGGAGTCCATTTTGAGGCACTTGGAAGAGGGGAAAGTCATCAGGAAAAGTCAACATGGATTCACGAAGGGCAAGTCATGCCTGATCAATCTGATTAGCTTCTATGAAGAGGTAACGGGCTTTATGGATTTGGGAAAGTCAGTAGATGTGATATACCTTGACTTTAGCAAAGCTTTTGATATGGTCTCCCACAATATTCTTCCCAGCAAGTTAAGGAAGTATGGATTGGATAAATGGACTGCAAGATGGGTAGAATGCTGTCTAGATTGTCGCACCCAACAAGTAGTGATCAACGGCTCAATGTCAGGTTGGCGGACGATTTCTAGCGAAGTACTCCAAAGATCTGTTCCAGGACCAGTTTTGTTCAACATTTTTATTAATGACCTGGATGAGGGGATGGATTGCACCATCAGCAAGTTTGCAGATGACACTAAGCTAGGGGGAGAGGTAGCTACGCTGGAGGGAAGAGATAGGGTCCACAGTGACCTAGACAGATTAGAGGATTGGGCCAAAAGAAATCTGATGAGGTTCATCAAGGACAAGTGCAGAGTCCTGCACTTGGGATGGAAGACTCCCAAGCATTGTTACAGGCTGGGGACTGAATGGCTAAGTAGCAGTTCTGCAGAAAAGGACCTGGGGATTACAGTGGATGAGAAGCTGGATATGAGTCAACAGTGTGCCCTTGTAGCCCAGAAAGCTAATGGCTAATTAGGGTGCATTAGGAGGAGCATTGCCAGCAGATCTAGAGAAGTGATTATTCCCCTTTATTTTTCTCTGGTGAGGGTACACCTGGAGTACTGCGTCCAGTTCTGGGCCCCCCACTATAGAAAGGATGTGGACGTATTGGAGAGGGTCCAGCTGAGGGCAGCCAAAATGATTAGGAGGCTGGAGTGCATGATCTATGAGGAGAGACTGATGGATTAGGGTTTGTTTAGTCTGCAGAAGAGAAGAGTGAGGGGGGATTTGATAGCAGCCTTCAATTTCCTGAAGGGAGGTTCCAAAGAGGCTGGAGAGAGGCTGTTCACAGTAATGATGGATGGCAGAAAACGGAGCAATGGTCTCAAGTTACAGTGGGAGAGGTTTAGGTTGGACATTAGGAAAAACTATTTCACTAGGAGGTACTGGAATGGGTTACCTAGGGAGGTGGTGGAATCTTCATCCCTAGAGGTTTTTAAGTCTCAGCTTGACAAAGCCCTGGCTGGGTTGATTTAATTGGGACTGGTTCTATCTTGGGCAGGAGGCTGGACTTGATGACCTTGTGAGGTCTCTTCCAGCTCTATGATTCTATAATTCTAAGATTAGAATGGGCTAATGATACACAAAGGTGGCATGGGGAATACAAAGAATTTGTACAAATATACCCAGAAAGATACCTACCGCAGCGATCTGTGACCAATGGGTCCAACTACCCTTACCTGCAAAGGTGCATGTAAATAAATTGCCAGCAGCCCACCAGGAGCTAACACTGGGGATCTGTGTCCAGCTTACTGCCCATCCCTGCTCTAGTCTCTTAGTCTCTCAATAGGCTATTTAAAGGCAGAAATACTCCAGCCCCCTTCTATTCCTTTGCACCCAATGTCAAGAACTGTGTCTCCTATGCACAGGAGATGGATGGTCTGTTATGGAACACACACCAGCATTCACATTTTGAAGAACAACTGTCACAGTACAAGTAAGTAACCAGCTTTTCTTCAAGTGGTTGTATACATGTATTACCCTCAGGTGAGTCACAAGTAGTATCAGGAGGTGGAGATTAGAATCTACCCAAAAAGCAACTGCAAGAACACCTTTCCCAAAATTATGCATTTGACTAGGATTTGAATAAAACAGCACAATGTTCTCTTTTTACATGACTTGCAGATGAAGCACCTTTCTTTAATGTTTAAAAGCTTCAGAGGGTTCGCGAGTTAGTCTGTAACAGAAAAAACTTAAAAAAACAACACATAGACTAGTAGCACTTTAAAGACTAACAAAACATGTAGATGGTATCATGAGCATTCGTGGGCACAACCCACTTCTTCAGATCACTGGAATCTTTAAAATATTTTAAAATCTTTTAAAAAGACTGTTGTTTTTTTAAGTTTTTTCTTTAATGTGTCCTTCTCCCAGGTACAACAAACATTGCATGGGGTAGCCACTACTGAGAATAGCCATGCCACATGATGGACAATGTTTAAACCAGTGAGGGTGACTATTTGTCTTAAACTAACCACAACAAACTCAACCTAGTAGTATGGCTAAACTATACTATTTAGAATATACAAGGAAGTCCCAGAAACACTGAGATAACAAACCCAAAGAAAAATACCACATTTGTTGCTCAGCTGAGGGCAGTGAGAAAGAATTAGGAGGTTGGAGAGATGACACTTTTAAAGAGCCTGGGGAGGAGCAAAAGAGCCAGAAGGCACAAAAATACCACCGGTATGGGAAGTAGGTAAAGTTCTCTGGCTTTGGTGCTCTTGGCATGTGCACAGTGGAGTAGAGCCCATGTCTGCAACCACTCAGAGGAGAACGTGATACTGAACAACGACCTGAAACAATGCCAGTGTTAGATGAATATCTATGGTTCAAAGGGGAGACTGAGTTCATGCAACTTGATGTTAGCAGCATGGAAACATATGACTCCTTAGGTTACAGAGTGAAATTCTTCCCTGTGCAGAGGTCTATCACAAGACCTGTGCACCACTTATCTCATCAAAATAGGATTCAAGTGGGATTTAAGTGATGCAAAGGTCTTGTGAATTTACATACAAAATCCATTGTAAAACTGTGCCTTAGACTCCAGTCCCCCATCCCATTTTCTTAATAAGAGGAAATAGCTTATCGCTAACAGAACTCAGGACAGCAGAACAAAAGATGTGGCCAAAAATCACTTAACATTTTAATTTCTTGGGGGTTCCAAATGGTCAAGATTCCTGCAATTAATAAAATATTAGATTCCTGCAGGGTTAGGGTTAGAAAGCCTGCATCATGCCGTAAATATATTGACTGTATTCTAAACCACAGACATTAGGTCAGCCGTTTTATGAATTGTTTTTTGCAGCCTTCAAACTTACAATATGCGAAAAGGTATTTCCCCTAAAACACAAAACGTAAGTACTTAGCAATGTTTAATAGTCCATTAGTTTAATAGAATATCATTGTTCGCAAACCAAAACAATAACTAATATTTCTCCAGCAATATTGCTTTCATTTATATAATTGTAATAAGACCAGCCAAAAGGCATGCAGTGTTAAATACTATGGGGTATTTGCTTAGTTTTTTAAATGGTTTAATTAATTTTATAACTTGTCAAGTTCTGTTGATATCATTGCTTAATGCACTCTATTAAAAAATAAATAGAAGAAAATGATTTGTTGGGCTTTTGAATGGGGTGGTGGGGGAAGCATGCAGTACTTGTTAACCATTCAAATAGTGACTATTCAGCACACTTATTTTTCTTATCTGCCTCAAGCAAGATGAGCATTCCCTAATAATGCTTATTGTATTTACAAACTGTTCCCAAGGATAAAACGTAAGGGGCCAGTCTCTCTCTAAAGAAGCGTACCATATGTAACGCTTCTAGCAGGCTATCATGAAACTGCCTAGAATCGGATGCATCTCCCATTGTAAAGCAGCCACAGTAAGATCTAGTACTGATAGATATAGTTTATTTGCCTCAAGCAATTTAAAAATTAAATCCTATCTTTTTGTGGATCAATAATTCATCTTGTCTCTGATTTTATCCTTATCAGCTCCCATCACATCTTTAATTCCAGGGATCATTTGACTCGAAGTGTTAGTTCTGTAGCCTTGCTTTTCCCAGCCCAACTCCAACATCAGGACATTAGACCACTTCTTCATCCCTCTGCATCCATTACCACAAGTCTGTTTTGCTTTTATCACGGTTCACTTAATAATGTGTATAGGAATAACATAGTATCGCTTTAAATAGTGTGAGCCCTCCAGAGACCTACACTGCGCTCTGTGCTGTGGAAGCCACTGTTACATTCAACTTCTCTGGTTGATAAGTAGCTGGGTATGATATGTTTGTGTGTTATGTTTACTACACACTATTATTGGGGGAACCAGGTGTACCAGTGTGATTTATTCATATAGTTTGTATTGCATAAGAAAAGATACGACACTTAGTATGTAACACAAGGCTTTCCACTACATATTGTGATTTACTTTTCTTCTTTTTTGTGTGTTTACTTCCTGCTCAAACTTATTTTTCAGTAATATATTTTCAGCCATTCTTCCTCCCCCTTTTTCTGATCTTCTGTGTTATTTCAGTCAGTTTTCTCCTTCAATCGCTCCTTTCCCATCAATACTACTCTACTTTCTTTAGTCAACCCTCCCACCAAAACTCTCTCATTGTTATTGTCTTCCGTACCCCCTAAACACTCCCCCCCCCCTTTGTTATTTATCACTTTTTAAAAAATGATGAGTCTTACAATAGCTAGTGTTTCTCAAAGTTCCAGCTCCTGGAATCATGTGAACACATCTGAATCTCAGCTTTCATTTTAAATAAGTTTACTGACCTCATGACTATAAAATGATTGAAAATTTGAACCTTAAGGGCTCAAAAACCAGAAAGAAGAAAAATAAAATTCACCTAAATATTATTTTAAAGTTAAATCTCATTATTTAGAAAGTGGGGAGCTGACACTTAGGTTATGTCTAGACTATGTAGAATTCCATATTTGCATATCTTCTTCCGATCTCACTTTCAAAAGAGTATGTTTCAAAAGTGAAAGCAGTCTGGACGTGTTTTTTTCGGTAAAAAAACCCTTTTTTGAAAAAACCGCTCTTCCTTTAAAAAAGGAGGTTTATGTGGTTTTTTCGAAAAGGGGTTTTTCCCAACAAAAACACATCCAAGCTACTTTCACTTTCGAAAGATCCTCTTTGAGTGAGATCGGAAGAAGATATGCAATTCTGAGGTCTCTTCCAGCTCTATGGTTCTATGATTCTATGAATTTCCCGCAGAATTTGCATAGCCTCTTTCGAAAAAAGAAGTAGTTTAGACATGGCCATAGGATGAGAGATCCTCTTCTCTGATCCAGCCCCTTTATACCACATAATTAAAAAAAAGATGATGCACTGGAGAAGGTATCTAAAAGTCCCAGATCTAGCCAAAGGTTCAATCCTCCCTGCCCAATGCATGAAATGAGGGAGGTGTTGAAGGCTTTCTTCCAAGTTTCCCCTTAAAAGTCCTAGCATACTAGGTGTGTCAGGGTGGAGCTGCAGTAGGATTGCGCTGCAGATATTCCAGACAATACTGTGTCCACAGGGCAATCCAGAGGGACTGCTCTAACATAGATCTCATCTACACTACAGACTTATACCAGTACAACTGCCTTGTAACTGCCTTGAAATATTCTACACCCTGAGTAGTGCACTTATATTACCTCTTGTGGAGGTGGATTAATTGTGTTGATGGGACAGCTCTTTCCCATGGTGTATCTTCATTAAAGTGCTTCAACAGCACAGTTGAGCTGATGTAGCATTTTAAGCAAGGATGAGCCCTTGGATAGCCCACTTGGCTGTCCAAATATCCAAACAGCACTGGAGGTGGCAAAGCAGCACCATTTAGAGTTGCAACACAGAACCTCATCCATTTTTATTGAACACAATGATAGGTATTGAAATTGCTGAACACAGTTCCCCCCCCCCACACACACACACACTGTAGGAACACTGTAAGTTCTTTTTTCCTTTTCTACATAAAGGTCTATTATTCCTGGAGGAGAAATGTGTTATGGTGGCTCTCCCGGCTGAAAACACTACTCAAGACTCTGCTCACATTGTTTTGTCGAAGTCTCAGGCAAGGAAGGCAAAGCAAAGTCCTCACAGATTGCTCATCTAGAACACCGACTGGAAAAGATACTGCATCTGGAGTGAGGTAGGTGGCATGGCATTAGCTGCTCAAGGCAAAGGCTGGAAAACACAGAATGAAGCACTGTGGTGAGCTTGGGAGGTGTTTCTACCTGACAACAAGCACAGTGTAGCTGACAGAGGCTGGTGGTAGGGATTGGAGGAGTGATGAAGTGAGCAGGATTTGCAAAGCTATTTAAGGAGAATGGCTTTGTGGAAAATAAAGGGCAGTGTCCGGGGCACCATTTCTGGAATATGAGGGGCTGTAGCCTCCCTGACGTTTGAACCCTTGAATTTTATTCTTGAGGTCTGCTTAAAGTGAGTGCCCTAGCCCCAGACACAGAACATAAGAACATAAGAACGGCCGTACCGGGTCAGACCAAAGGTCCATCTAGCCCAGTATCCTGTCTGCCGACAGTGGCCAGCACCAGGTGCCCCAGAGGGGGTGGACCGAAGACAATGATCAAGCGATTTGTCTCCTGCCATCCCTCTCCAGCCTCTGTCAAACAGAGGCCAAGGACACCATTTTATCCCCTGGCTAATAGCCTTTTATGGACCTAACCTCCATGAAATTATCTAGCTTCTCTTTAAACTCTGTTATATTCCTAGCCTTCACAGCCTCCTCTGGCAAGGAGTTCCACATGCTGACTACACGCTGTGTGAAGAAGAACTTTCTTTTATTAGTTTTAAACCTGCTACCCATTAATTTCATTTGGTGTCCTCTAGTTCTTCTATTTAGGAACTAATAAATAACTTTTCTTTATCCGCCTCCACACCACTCATGATTTTATACACCTTTATCATATCCCCTCAGTCTCCTCTTTTCTAAACTGAAAAGTCCCAGTCGCTTTAACCTCTCCTCATATGGGACCCGTTCCAAACCCCTAATCATTTTAGTTGCCCTTTTCTGAACCCTTTCCAAGGCCAAAATATCTTTTTGAGGTGAGGAGACCACATCTGTACACAGTATTCAAGATGTGGGCGTACCATAGTTTTATACAGGGGCAGTAAGATATTCTGTGTCTTTTTTTCTATCCCTTTCTTAATAATACCTAGCATCCTATTTGCCTTTTTGACCGCTGCACACTGTGTGGAAGTTTTCAGAGAACTGTCCACGATAACTCCAAGATCTCTTTCCTGATTTGTCGTAGCCAAATTAGCCCCCATCATACTGTACGTATAGTTGGGGTTATTTTTCCCAATGTGCATTACTTTACACTTATCCACATTAAATTTCATTTGCCATTTTGTTGCCCAATCACTCAGTTTGGTGAGATCTTCTTGGAGTCCCTTACAGTCTGCTTCTGTCTTGACTATCCTAAACAGTTTGGTATCATCCGCAAACTTTACCACCTCACTGCTTACCCCTTTCTCCAGATCATTTATGAATAAGTTGAACAGGATTGGTCCTAGGACTGACCCTTGGGGACACCACTAGTTACCCCTCTCCACTCTGAAAATTTACCATTTATTCCTACCCTTTGTTTCCTGTCTTTTAACCAGTTCTCAATCCAAGAAAGGACCTTCCTCTTATCCCATGGCCATGTAATTTACACAAGAGCCTTTGGTGAGGGACCTTGTCAAAGGCTTTCTGGAAATCTAAGTATACTATATCTACTGGATCCCCTTGTCCGCATGTTTGTTAACCCCTTCAAAGAACTCTAATAGATTAGTGAGACAGGATTTCCTTTACAGAACCCATGTTGACTTTTGTCCAACAAATTATGTTCTTCTACATGCTTCACAATTTTATTCTTTACTATTGTTTCGACTAATTTGCCCGGTACCGAAGTTAGACTTACCGGTCTGTAATTGCCCGGATCGCCTCTAGAGCCCTTTTTAAATATTGGTGTCACGTTGGCTACCTTCCAGTCATTAGGTACGGAAGCCGATTTAAGGGATAGGTTACAAACCACAGATAATAGTTCAGCAATTTCCCATTTGAGTTCTTTTAGAACCCTTGGATGAATGCCATCCGGTCCCGGAGATTTGTTAACATTAAGTTTTTCTATTTGTTCCAAAACCTCCTCTAATGACACTTCAATCCGGGACAGTTCCTCAGATTCATTACCCACAAAGGACGGTGCAGATTTGGGAATCTCCCAACATCCTCAGCCGTGAAGACTGAAGCAAAGAAATCATTTAGTTTCTCCGCAATGGCTTTATCGTCCTTGATTGCGCCTTTTATAGTTCGATGCCTAGGGACCCACAGGTTTTTAGCAGGCTTCCTGCTTCTAATGTACTTAAAAACATTTTGTTATTTCTTTTGAGTTTTTGGCTAGCTGTTCCTCAAAATCTTTTTGCTTTTCTTATTACATTTTTACACTTGATTTGACAGTGTTTATGTTCCTTTCTATTTATCTCACTAGGATTGGACTTCCACTTCTTAAAAGATGCCTTTTGTCCTCACTGCTTCTTTTACATGGTGGTTAAGCCACGTGACTCTTTTTAGGTCTCTTGCTATGTTTTTAATTTGGGGTATACATTTAAGTTGGGCCTCTATTATGGTGTCTTTAAAAGTTTCCATGCAGCTTGCAGGGATTTGGCTCTAGTCACTGTGCCTTTTAATTTCTGTTTAACTAACCTCCTCATTTTTGTGTAATTCTTTTTGAAATTAAATGCCAGGGTGCTGGTCTGCTGAGGTGTTCTTCCCACCACAGGAATGTTGAATGTTATTATATTATGGTCACTATTCCCAAGCGGTCCTGTAACGGTTATTTCCTGGACCTGATCCTGCGCTCCACTCAGGACTAAATCGAGAATTGCCTCTCCTTGTGGGTTCCTGCACTAGCTGCTCCAAGAAGCAGTCATTTAAGCCATTGAGAAATTTTATCTCCGCTTCTCTTCCTGAGGTGACATGTATCCAGTCAATATGGGGGTAATTAAAATCCCCATTATTATAGAGTTCTTTGTTTTGGTAGCCTCTCTAATCTCCTCAGCATTTCAATGTCAGTATCCCTGTCCTGGTCAGGTGGTCGGTAATATATCCCTACTGCTAATTTCTTATTTTTGGAGCATGGAATTACTATCCATAGCGATTCTATTGAACATGTTGATTCATTTAATATTTTTATTTCATTTGATTCTACATTATCTTTCACATACAGTGCCACTCCGCCACCCACCCGGCCTGCTCTATCCTTTCGATATATTTTATATCCCGGTATGATTGTGTCCCACAGATTTTCCTCATTCCACCAGGTTTCAGTGATGCCTATTATGTCAATCTCCTCATTTAATACTAGGTACTCTAGTTCACCCATCTTATTAGTCAGACTCCTAGCATTTGTGTAGAAGCACTTTAAAAATTTGCCACTGCTTATTTGTCTGCCCTTCCTGATGCATTGGATTCCTTTGTACGCGGTTGTTTGTCTGCTCTGGCCCATGGTTTGCCCTCTCCCCTCCTCTCTTTCTGACTACAGCTTAGAGAATCTCTATCAATGGATTCTCCTCTAAGAGAAGTCTCCCTCCGATTTACGTGCATCTCCACACCAATCGGCTTTCCCCCATCTCTCAGTTTAAAAACTGCTCTACGGCCTTTTAATGTTTAGTGCCAGCAGTCTGGTTCCACCCTGGTTTAGGTGGAGCCCATCCTTCCTGTATAGGCTCCCCTCTCCCAAAAGTGTCCCCAGTTCCTAATAAATCCAAACCCCTCTTCCCTACACCATCGTCTCATCCACGCATTGAGATTCTGAATCTCTGCCTGCCTACCTGGCCCTGCGCGTGGAACTGGAAGCATTTCCGAGAACGCCACCATAGAGGTCCTGGATTTCAGTCTCTTTCCTAGCAGCCTAAATTTGGCCTCCAGGACATCTCTCCTACCCTTCCCTATGTCATTGGTACCTACATGTACCACGACCACCGGCTCCCCCAGCACTACACATAAGTCTATCTAGATGCCTCGAGAGATCCGCAACGCACCAGGCAGGCAAGTGACCATACGGTTCTCCCGGTCATCACAAACCCAACTATCTATGTTTCTAACGATCGAATCACCCACTACTAACACCTGCCTCTTCCGAACTGGCATTCCCTCCTCAGAGGTATCCTCAGTGCGAGAGGATACCGCAACATCCTCTGGGAGGAGGGTCCCAACTACGGGATGGTTTCCTCTGCTCCCATTGAATGCTCTGTTCCCTTGAGACTTTCATCCTCCTTAAGAGCACTGGGGCTCTCAGACTGGAGGTGGGACAGTACTACAGTGTCCCAGAATGTCTCATCCACAAATCTCTCTACCTCCCTTAGCTCCTCCAGTTCAGCCACCCTGGCCTCCAAAGCCCGAACTCGGTCTCTGAGGGTCAGGAGCTCCTTGCAACAGGTGCACACATCGCCACCCGCCCACAGGGCAGGTAATCATACATGTTACACTCGGCGCAATAAACAGGATAGCCCCCACTCTGCTGCTGGGCTTCTGTCTCCATTTTCTAATGAACAAGTTTAAGTATAAACTGGGATTCTTTTTAAACCTCTGGAATATAGATTATGATAAGAGTTATGTTTTAAAGAAGGCCAGAAGTCACTAGTGCCCTCTAAACTCCCTGTTAGCAATTCCTGTTCGCAAGCTCCCTGGTCGCTGAGTCACAGGCTTATATAGCTCTGGTAGCCCTCCCCTGACTGAGGCTTAGCCAATTAACAGAGGCTTCAGATTTCAAACCTTTAGAAGCTCCTTCAAGCAAACAAACAATCAAACCAACCAGATAAACACAAGCTCAGCACACAGCAAATAACTCCCCACACACAAACACACACTCCAGACAGCCACTTACCACAAGGGTCCTGTTTTACTCCTCTTTCACCTGGAGAACTCCTCTCCAAACTCCCTGTTAGCAATTCCTGTTCGCAAGCTCCTGGTCGCTGAGTCACAGGCTTATATAGCTCTGGTAGCCCCTCCCCCTGACTGAGGCTTAGCCAATTAACAGAGGCTTCTAGATTTCAAACCTTTTAGAAGCTCCTTCAAGCAAACAAACAATCAAACCAACCAACCATCCAGATAAACACAAGCTCAGCACACAGCAAATAACTCCCCCACACACAAACACACACTCCAGACAGCCACTTACCACAAGGGTCCTGTTTTTACTCCTCTTTCACCTGGAGAACTCCCTCTCCAAACTCCCTGTTAGCAATTCCTGGTCGCAAGCTATCATCCGCAAACTTTACCACCTCACTGCTTACCCCTTTCTCCAGATCATTAAGCTCTTACCTGAAACAGATAACAAAAGACTGGTCATTCAAGTAGTTGAAGGATTTGTTAGATGATCATGAAACATTGCCAGGTATGCCACTTAAAATACAGAAAGGGTATAGGAAGGGTAGGAACAAAGAGCGGGGTGCTCCAAGGGTCTGCACTGGGACCAGTGTTATGCAACTGATTCATAAATGATCTTGAAAAAGGGATAAGCAGTGAGGTAACATTTGCAGATAATATAAAATTACTCAAAATATTTAAGTCCAAAGTGGACTGCTAAGAGTTACAAAGGGGTCTCACATAATTTGGGTGATTGGGAAACACAATGGCAGATGGAATTCAGTATCAAGAAATGTAAAGTAATGCACATGGGAAAATATAATCCTAACTATATATACAAAATGACTGCTACCACTCAAGAAAGAGATCTTGGAATCATTGTGGATAGTTCCTTGAAAACATCTGCTCCGTGTGCAGTGGCAATCTAAAAAACTAATAGAATACTGGGAATCATTAGAAAAGAAAAAGATAATAACACAGAATATATCATATTGACGCTATGTAAAGCCATCATGGTATGCCCACATCTTGAATAGCACATACAGATCTGTTCATCCTATCTAAAAAAAAGATATATATTGAATTTTGAAAAGGTACAGAGATGATCAACAGAAGTGACTGGTGTGAGGTACAACTTCCATATGAAGAGAGATTAAAAAGATTGGGATTTTTCAGGTTGGAAAATAAATTATTAAAGGATGGGGGATGTGTTAGAGGTCTAGAAAACTATAAATGGTGTGGAAAGATTGAATAAGGAAATGTTATTTACTCCTTCACTAACATAACACAAAAAGGTCACCCAATTAAATTGCTAGGCAGCAGATTTAAAACAACTAAAAGAAATTATTATTTCCCTGTCAAGCTGTGGAACTCTGTCAGGGTATGGGGGAAAGGCCCAAACTAGGGTTTCAATAAGAAATTCAGGAAGGATAGATCCATCAATGGCTACTAGCTTGGTTGAACAGGGATGGTGGCCCTAGCCTCTGTTTTTCAGAAGCTATGAAGGGGTGCAGGGGCGGCCCGTGAGCCTAGGTGTGCTAGACAGCTGCCTAGGGTGCCGCTGGCCCGGGTGCCCGATGACGACGTCACGGGGTGCCGGGGCGCCCCGTGATGACGTCATGGCCATTGACGGCCGTGCAGGCAGGGGCGCCGATTGCGCCGCCCTGCCTAGGGCGCCAGCTGCTGCAGCCGGCCTCGGGCCGCTCCTGAATGGGTAACCGGGGATGGATCGCTTGATATCTGCCACTTCTGTTCATTGTTTCTGAAGCACCTGTCATAGGCCACCGTTGGATACTGGGCTAGATGGACCATTGGTCTGACCCAGTATGGCCAGTCTGATGTTCTTATATAGAACCCAGATGTATCTGCCCCTGCTGTAACCCACTAGACCCCACACACCTCCCAGAGCTGAGATAGAGCCCAGGAATCCTGATAGTGTCTCTCTCTCCACATCTTTCTCTGCAGAGTTTGTAACAAAGAATATACATTAAAATTTAAGTGTAACCAGTGTCCCTTAAGTGACTTGCCACAAGATGTCAGAACATGTTAGTGTTAGAGCAGAGTGGATCTAATATTTATTTTTCTTTGTTATATAGAAAGTAGATACAATGCTCTTGTCAGCTAATTTATAAGTTATCTGCCAAAAAAATAAATAAATAGAGTTTTCAAGAGCCTTAGTAGTCCCTGGAAAGAGGTGGTGTGGGGGAGGGTGGATGAGGTTCCCTCCTCCCTACGATTTACTGCTTGGCTTCTACTGAGCATGCTCAGTAACACTGCTGCAGCTGCTGTCCTAAATCTTCCACCATGCCATCACTTCCTCCCCTGGCATGCACAAGTGCCCCCTCCCCCAATCTGAAATGGTGCCTCTGGGAGTATCCTGGGGAGCCCCCACTGCTCTCTCAGCTGTTTCCTGATCATTGCTTTAATGGTTAAGAATACTTTGGGGAGGAAAGAGCACAACATTTAAGGCCTGGTAGATTGATCAAGTGCTTTCTATGGAGAACTGAGAATGAGGATATTGTACAGAGAATGGAAGGTAATTTGAGAGACAATGTTAGTATGAAATAATGCCTGTATATTCATGCTCACTGATTAAATCAACTATACAAAACCATTTTTAAACACCACGATGGCTCTCAGCATTCCACATTTGGATTTATTCTTAGTGCTTCACAGAACTGTATTCAGCTACGATTTTTACCCTTGGGAGGTACGTGCTGCAAAATTTTGCTTTGTGCAATTTATTGTGCCAATTTCAAATATTTTCACGTAATTGAGATGCATCTCACAAATGGTGTTAAAGATCTTCAGCCCAGCTGCGAATAGCAAAACATACGGACGTGGGATATTTATAGAGACAAATGTCAAATTTCACTAATCAAAGTAGTCTTTTGAAATAGAGTGAAATATGAAAAGTTTGGGGAACAACCTCCCTCCCCCATGCTTTACAAACCCTTACATGATGGATTTTTATTTCATAGTATAAATCCATGGCTCTAGTTCCAAAATGTGGATAGTATCTAGAGCACTATCATGAAGCCTCACATTGTCTGATATTTCTAATGTTCACATGTCATTTGCTCTTGCCAAAGGAGCCAATGGAGAGCTGTATTTTTAGTCATTTTAAATTGCACACGTGTTGTCAGGAGTAGCAAACTGCCCAGTCTACCAGCAGACTGGCAGGAACCCAGCACCTGCCACTTTCCAAACTGTAATTGAATCTTTTGGCAGACCTCTAGCTGTGCTGTCCATAAAATGAGGACACATCCCCTGCTTCCTTTATTCATCTTAAACAATATTTCACAACTGAAGCTACTGGATGAATGACAAAATAAGCTTCAAATTGTATTCTGAAAATTGCTGCATGATGCATAATCAAAATGAAGTGTAAGGATACCATAGAGTTCAATCCAAATGACTGCATGGCTACATGATTGGGAGCAAGGGCACAGTGAAGTTTTCTCTAGCCCCTGATACTAATGCTTACCAGTGCTCAAATGGGTCCCTTACACAGTCAGAATGTGGCAGGGCAACGCGAATTTAAACAAGAGGATATATCCCTAAAGAGAAAGCTTTGGCAAGAAAAATAAATACATATCAAGTCCCAGTGTACAACCCTTATACAGCATTTTCACCCAGCAGAGAGATTCTAAAGGGATTTTCATGTACTTCCCATCTTCTACTTTTACCAATCAGAGGAAGAATCAAATCTGATGGCAGATGTTTCCAATGATTCAGAGGAAACCAGGATCATCTTGCTTTACAACTGCTCCTCCAAAGGAAGGGAGGGTATTGTCTTCCATATCTATCCTCAACTTTCAATGCCTTCTATCAAAAATGAAAAAGACCATGTAATCCATCAGGTTAGGAGTAGGAAGGCAGGATTATTTTTAAAGTCAGATCCTCTAATTTTATAGTGAACTTTTCAGTGGAAGAGAATATATTACTCTGTGGCAGATTGCAAATGCCTTATCTCATTGCTGAGCACTACCTACATGAGTAAATACTTCAATGGGATTACTTAATAGCTCAACTATATATTACCAACCCACCAATAATCTGAAAATGAAGAAGCAAGCCCCAAATTTTCAAAAAATTGTTTTATAATTCCTGAAATCATAAGATTATAAAAATAATAAAATTCTGGATTTGTTCTATTTCTGAGCCTGTAGGGTTCATGATTTTCAGAATCCAGAGGGCTATAAATTGACTTTGGCCAAAATAAAAACAGATATACTCACAATCATATAAATCCAGGACTTTTCAAAAAAATAATCAATATCATGAGACTCGATTACATTGGGAGGATGTATATAGTAGATTATCACATGAGTGCATCCTGGATCCAGTACTTTTCAATATTGTCATGAATGTCATGGGTAATTGAGTATGCTTATAGAATTTGTCATTGATACCAAGCTGGGAGGCTCTTCAAGAATTCTGGAGGACAGGCTTAGAATTCAAGATTTCCTTAACAACTTGGAGAACTGGGCTGAAATCAACATAACTAGCTGGACAGTAGAACTGCTGAAAAGGAGCTGGGGGCTACAGTGGATTACAAATTAATTACAAGTCAATGTGATGCACTTGTGAAACAGGCTAATATTTTTCCACAGTGTATTGCAGAAATGTCATGAGACAGAGAAGGTAACTTTACAGCTCTATGTATCATAGAATCATAGAATCATAGAATACTAGGACTGGAAGGGACCTCGAGAGGTCATCGAGTCCAGTCCCCTGCCCTCATGGCAGGACCAAATACTGTCTAGACCATCCCTGATAGACATTTATCTAACCTACTCTTAAATATCTCCAGAGATGGAGATTCTACAACCTCCCTGGGCAATTTATTCCAGTGTTTGACTACCCTGACAGTTAGGAACTTTTCCTAATGTCCAACCTAAACCTCCCTTGCTGCAGTTTAAGCCCATTGCTTCTTGTTCTAACCTCAGAGGCCAAGATGAACAAGTTTTCTCCTCCTCCTTATGACACCCTTTAGATATCTGAAAACTGCTATCATGTCCCCTCAATCTTCTCTTTTCTAAACTAAACAAACCCAATTCCTTCAGTCTTCCCTCATAGGTCATGTTCTCTAGACCTTTAATCATTCTCGTTGCTCTTCTCTGGACCCTCTCCAATTTCTCCACATCTTTCTTGAAATGCCGTGCCCAGCACTGGTGAGACCTCAGCTGGATTTGTGTGTCCAGTTCTGAGCACAATACTGTAGGAAAGATGTTCATAAATTGGACTGTTGATCTCTGTGGCAGTGAGGACAAGCCCTTGTTGTGATGGTCGATCTTCTGACATTCAGTCTTCTGGCCTTCAATTTAGTGGGTCTAGTAGAGAACTGCTAAATCAAACACTGATAGCACTCCGTTGACCCCGGTACTTCTCGTATTTCCGGAAAGTAAGGGAAGTCAGTGGGAGTGTTTCTCCTATCAACCTCCTGCTCTGGGGATGGTTTTGAAACTTGGCTTAAGGTATTGTTGACTACAGTTATGTTATTTACATAGCTGGAGTTGCATACCATAAGTCAAGCTTCAGGCTTTAGTATAGACCAGGGGTGGGCACTCATTTTTTGCCGGGGGCCACGTCAAACATTTTTAAAGTGGCCCTGGGCCACACCAGAAAAGGTGGGACCTCAAACAGAAGGGGCAGTACCGGGATGCTTCCAGGCCTCCACACCCACAACCCATGATTGGTCTAAGGGTGGGGGAGCCCCTTGCCCCCCCCAGGTTCCCACTAGGCACCCATGCCCCTGGTGGTGGGATGAGACTTCCCATGCACCCCAACCCCCAGTTCAATCAGGGCTTGGGGCCGGAGGAGCACACAGAGTCTCCTCCCGCCCTGCCAGGTGCACATGGTGCTTCAAAGCCAAGTGCTCCTGGCAAGGTGGAGGAAACTTCATGTGCTTCCCCCCACCCACAGGCCCTAATTGGCCTGGGGTGGGGTAGTGGCAGGGCCTCTGCAGGCCATATCAACCTGCTTGGTGGGCCGGATCCGGCCCAGAGAGGCCCTTTTGCACACCCCTGGTATAGACCTATGTGTGGATGGGATGATGGTATAGGGAGGAGAGGTTTAGATTTATTAGGAACTAGGGAAACTTTTGGGAAAGGAGGAGCCTGTATAGGATGATGGGCTCCACCTAAACCAAAATGGAACCAGATTGCTGGCACTTAACATTAAAAAAGGTGGTAGAGCAGTTTTTAAACTAAGGGCTGGGGTGAAGCTGACGGGCATGGAGGAGCACATGGATCGGACAGAGACATCTCTTAGAGGAGGATCTATAAATAGAGAATACCTATGTTTTAGTAAAGAAGAGAGAATGGAAGATGATAAAGTATGAGTAAGATCAGATGCGAAACAATCAAATGAAAAAGAGTCTAACACATCAGGAAATGATAGAGAGATAAACAGTGACACATTTGTAAAGTGCTTATACACAAATGCTAGAATTCTAAATAACAAGAGCTATAGTGTACTTAGATTTCCAGAAAGCCTTTTGACAAGATCACTCAACAGCTTAATAAAGAAACTTAAGTAAAGTTAGTTGTCGTCATTGGCTAAGAGGGAAGGTCCTCTCATAGACTGATAACTGGTTAAAGGACAGGAAACAAAGGGTAGGAATAAATGGTCAGTTTTCAGATTGGAGAGAGGTAACTAGTGGTGTCCCCCAATGGTCTGTCCTGGGACCAATCCTATTTAATCTATTTATAAATGATCTGGATAAAGGGGTAAACAGTGAGGTGGCAAAATGTGCAGCTAATACTAAACTGCTCAAGATAGTTAAGAACAAAGAAGACTGTGAAAAGCTTCAAAAGGATCTCACAAAACTAGGTGATTGGGCAACAAAATGGCAAATGAATTGTAATGCTGATTAATGCAAAGTAATGCACATTGGAAACAGATATCAAGTACACATACAAAATGATAGGGATTAATTTAGCTATAACTGCTCAAGAGAGTTCTTGGAGTCATTGTGAACAGTTCTCTGAAAACATCCACTTAATGTGCACGACAGTCAATAAAGCAGACAGAATGTTTGGAATAATTAAAAAAGGGATCGAGAATAAGACGGAGAACATCTTATTGCCTCTGTATAAAACCATGGTGCACTCACATCTTGAATATTGCATACAGATGTGGCCGTCTCATCTCAAAAAAGATACATTGGCATTGGAAAAGATTCAAAAA
Organism: Rafetus swinhoei; assembly: GCA_019425775.1. NCBI lineage: Eukaryota > Metazoa > Chordata > Testudines > Trionychidae > Rafetus > Rafetus swinhoei. The sequence continues at coordinate 32,261,902 of CM033428.1, read as the reverse complement.
AGGACAACAAAAATGATTAGGGTTTGCAACAGGTCCCGTATGAGGAGAGATTAAAAAAGACGGACTTTTCATCTTAGAAAGGGGAGACTGAGGGGGAGGGATATGGTAGAGATCTATAAAATCATGACTGGTGTGGACAAATTAAACAAGGAAAAGTTACTTACTTGTTCCCATAACATAAGAACTGGGGGTCACAAAATGAAATTAATAGGTAGCAGGTTTATAACAAATAAAAGGAAGTTTTTCTTCACACACCACATAGTTGACCTGTGGAACTCCTTGCCAGAGGAGGTTGTGAAGTCCAAGACTTTAATAGGGTTCAAGAAAGAACTAGATAGATTCATGGAGGTTAGGTCCATCAATGGCTGTTAGCCAGGAGGGGTAGGAATCGTGTCCCTAGCCTCTGTCAGAGGCTGGGAATGAATGACGGGAGAGGGATTGCTTGAAGATTCCCTGTTCCATTCACTCCCTCTGGGGCATCTGGCATTGGCCACTATAGGAGGGGGGTTAGTGAGTATAGCGAGCAGGGAGTGCAGTCCCCCAGTAAAAGCTAAATAAAAAGCTAAATACAAATAACATTGATCTTTGCTGATTTAGCTATAGCCATATATCAAATGCAGAACTCTTCCTGGCATTGTTTTTATTATTATTATTTTTAAAATATGTGCAGAAGATGTTGTTTTATAACCAGTTCACCCTTCACAGAACTAAGCCAACTGACAGTTCAAAGAAAAAAAAAAGAACATGATAATAAACCAATCTGTATCCATTTCATAACAGCAAGCTTTATGATTCCAAGGTCATTCAAACTCTGCAAGAAACTCAGTGCCTCAAGGCAAAGCTTTGGCCTTATTAGACAGTGTTACAGAATGGTAATAGTCTAGCCAAGAGTACTGGAGCCATCTTGTCCAGCTGAAAAGAGACTGGGGGCAACCTACTCAGCAGCTGCTGCAATGTGTGAACCCTAGCACCTACAGATAACCACAGAAGCATATCCATAAATATGAAGACTCCAAAATGCAGACCCACATCCCATAGTGGCTATGTATCAACACTGATGTTACTAGTCAGGCCTCCTGCCTAACGTTCCAGGGGAGTAACTGGTTAGAAGCTTGCTAAGCTGCTTTTCTCGTGAAGCAAGACACTGTCCCCATTCTCACTCCATCAGTGGAAAGCAGATTACAATGTCCTGAGTCACTTCAAAATGATCCTTTTCATTCTTAAACATGAACAGTTCATGGTTATTTATAAAATTTTCTAAAATACGCCTGTTGGTTTTATCTCCAGTTCATCCCCAGAATCTGATCCAATCCCAGAAAGGTTTCATCATAATAAATATACACTTCTGGTTAAAAAAAAAAAATCAGTATTTCTTCCAAATAAAAATGGTTTTTTAAATAGCCCCTAGAATGTTACATGCATTTAAAACCACATTTTACATATAAATAGATACTTGCAGGCACAAAACAGCTAATTCCCATTGAGTTATTTTCTCCATTTGCAATCATAATTTTGCAGGTCATTTTTGCAAATGCAGGTTAAAATGGCTTTACAGATTCCTGTTTCATATAAATCAGTGGTGTTTCCCTCTTATTTTGTGAGAGAGTTTCTGTATGAAATCATGGTGTATTTTAGAGAAAATTGTATTTTAAGTGGACTTGTTATTAAAATGAAGAGCCGGATTTATTATTAATTTTACTTAATCATTTTTGACATGCAATACATAATAACAACTCAGTGCACTGTCCTAACAACTAAGTTATTGGCTTGGGTTATCCATAGTGCTGAGTAGAACATAGTCCTACTCCTCTCTGAGTCATGGTTAATGCCGTGAATTTGCACAGGGCAAATCTGCAAATCTCCTACCATATTCCCATCCTTTCATGAGCTTAGCTCCTCCACCTACTTCCAATATTGTGTGTGGCTCTCTTTACCTGCAGAAGACATCATGAACAGCAGAGACAGGATTCACCCATATATGTTTGGAGTGTATACACACTCTATCACCCTATCTAGCGCCAGTACTTTTCCTTTCTTCAGCGAAATCTGTGGACATCTGGGAAACAGACCTTCCCCTACTCCCATCTGCAGGCAAGCCACAGAGTCTTTACAACATCACATAGGAGCTCATGCTTCACTGCAATCCTTATACAGAACTTGGGTTTGCTTGGTGCTTCTCCCAATCTGTTCACAACATCCCTCAACATTATCCTGTTGGGCTGTGTAGTGGGGCAGTTGGGAAGGAAGGGGTTAAAAGCAAGTTGGAGTGAGCCTGTACATACCTCTCCGATCAGAGGTGTAGGGAGCCAATCAAAATTTGGCTTGTTGGGGGCAGCCCTGATATAAGAAGCTGTTCAGTAGAGCAGGGGGCAGTTGGGTCCTGATCAAGGGTACAGGACTGGTTACCAGGGAGAAACACGTTGGGTGTAGTAGTGCTGGGCAGGCTCAGAGGAGCAGAGAGAGGTTCAGCCTGACACCTGCCAGGCTGCAGCCTTGACAGAAGGCCTGAGAAGGTGCAAGGGTCACAGGGAAGTGGCCCAGGGAATGGGAGGGGCAAAAAAGGAGGGCAGGGGATGGTTGATACTAGAAGGTTCCTGGGTCAGGATCCAGAGTAGTGGGCTGCCCTGGGTCCTCCCCATTTCCCCCTTTGCACCACACTGGGCCACGCTGGAATGTGACCAATGCAGACGGCAATGTACCCTGAGGTACGGGGCTAGAATTTGGGGCTGCCACAGTGACAGGTGAAGGACTGAGGACTGCTGATACCCCCAGAGTGGGGAGAAAGGGGATGTGTGTACTGCTTGAGTCCAGTGCCCTGAAGAGAATGCCACGATCAAGAGAGTGATGCAGATCCATGGAGAGAATAGAGCAGCATGATGATGGGTGAGACTGTGGCCAGAAGGTGGCACACTCCCGTGGACAGAGAGATGCTGCAGCAGTGAGTCCAAACACATTACAGGCTGAATATTCTACTATTTCTTTCCGAGGGGGTATATGATGCTCCTGGTATCAAAGTGTTTTATTTAACTATTAATATGACATATGATTTCTATTTTATTTCCACAGTTCAAATTTACATTACACCAATGTACAGCAGGCTTAGGGAGACTGGGCTGATAAAGCTCTGACTTGAATTTTCTTGAATCTCTGCTGAGGGATTCTATCGGAAAAGGCTGTGATATCTAACATGATCAACATCTTCAATCTGTAGCTATTTCATATTGCTTGGAACGCAAGGAATGGAGAAGGGATCAGATTAATCAATGTGTTTCTCGGTTATTCACTGTGTCAAGTCTGGGGCATTTACTTTCCTAACCCAGGCTCCTGTATTTGTTAGCTGACTGATATCGGAGGGGACAAATATTTATGTAACTTAACAGGATCAATCCTATTACATGGGATAAACAATCTGAGAGTCAAACTGTCCTGGTGACTGTACATTTTTTCTCAGTTTTAGAAATTGCTCATAGTTGATGGGGACTCTGGAGGAGTGTCCACTCAAACATAATTTGGCATTGAATAATGCCAGTTCCTGCTATCAGGCTGTTATAAGTAATGCAAAAATGTGAATCCAATTCTGTGTGTGAAAAGTAAAACAAGGTACAATATAGATAGAAATACACTAATAAGGAAATACATGAACAAAAACGTAGTTTCAACACTGGCCATGAAGTATATACCCATTCACAGTGCTGGTAATGTTTCCGTTGGACATGAAGATGTCTGCCACATTTTTCCATTAATGCATTTGCTGTAGTTTAAAAGGGAAGAATTTTGTCCTGATGCTTTTAGAGAGAAACAGCAAACCACACCAATAATGACATCTGCTGCAAGGTCCAAGGGTAAAGTCTGAGTGTTTATTGGACGGAAAAATAATCATTCTGAAACATTTACAGCTGATAAATGTTTTGTATTTTGTTTTCTTTTTTCTTCTCAATGCGGAACTCCTTTTATTTTGTACTTTTAAAGAGCTCCTAATGGTCTGTGCTCCATCATGCCTCACAAAGTAAAAGTGTACATTTGAATTATGTGGCACAGCAATTCTCTGGAGATGTGTGTATATATATTATATATTTTTCATTGAATGATAGAAAACTAGTGTTTTTAAATTTCTGCTTACAAGAGATGTTAGTCTGCAGCCTGCTCAAGATTTGCCATAAAAGTATATACACTCCTTTAAAAAGCATGTGATAAGTAGTTTATAAATTAACACCAATACATTATAGCCTGGTTATACTGACACTGAAAATTACAATATAGATTTTAAAAACCACAGTGGTTGTATCAGGCTAAAAGGAACAATTTCATATCTCTCTCAAATTAAGATAAGAATTTCTCAATGTTCAGCTTGGCCGTTGAAACTTCAGTTGCTTATATAGAACAGTTCCATTTCAATATACTAATAAAAAATACCTACCTATATTACACATGTGTTAAGCTCACTTCTCCACACTTTCCCTCAGATAAATGGTAATGGATACCTCTGTACCTGAGAATATGATCAAGCCTGCAGCTTACTGTAAATGTTCAAATTGAGCAAGCCAAATTTTAATCCTCCCTGGTACTGAAAAAAAATGAGTATATATGTATCCTAGCTGTAAGGTAAAACAACTAAAATTAACTAGTATATTTTTTTCTCTTCAAACATATTGCTGTAGTTTTTTGTTTTGTTTTTGTAAGCTGTTTAGCCAGAAGAAAATACAAATATATTAACAAGTTACATTAGTGGTAGCCTTGTAGCTTTTTCAAAAAAATGGGACAAAAACATACTGTCATGCTATTATGTTCTTCCCTGTGGTCAGTTTATAATAAATTTTGTAGCCTCTGCAGTTTTCAGCATTGTAATGATCTCACCCTGTATTAGCAAATGGAAACACTTTCTATCCACTGCTCTTAGCAACAAGAACCCATTCAGGTAGTATTTATCTTGCAGAATATACAGTGGCTTGACTGAAGGTGAAAGCTCAGGTCTAAACAGACCTGAAAACACTTTCCATGGGTTGTTGGAATGTTCTGATACATTGTTAGAAAAGAGAGCCCCTAAGTATTTCTCTTGAGCACTGAGAGTTTCTGGAAGTGGAATTTGATGGAATCCACTAAATTATGCTTTTGTTCAGTTTAGAGAGCACCAGCTTTATACATGGAATAAGGTCACTAAGAAGGGGCAAGAGACCAAGAGCCTGACAGTAGAGGAGTGATCACATTTTCAATGGTTTTGAGAAAAAGACATTTTAAAAGCTCCATTTGACTCATTTGTTTTTCTTTTCTACACTCAACAAATAAACAAGAGATTAGGATGAGTTACAGGCTCAGGGAATTGGCAGTGGATTATGCAGCCCTTAATTTAAGGAACCTAATTTAAATACAGTCTGTGTTATTGGAACTGGTAGACCTCTAAACAACAACAAAAAATTGATTTGCAAATATATTCAGGAAAACAAAACTGTGGGAATCACTATTTTTCCTTATGTGATAGAATCATAGAGCTGGAAGAGACCTCAGGAGGTCATCAAGGCAGGACCAACTAAATCAACTCAGCCAGGGCTTTGTCAAGCCGAGACTAAAAAACCTTAAAAACTTAAAAACCTCTAGGGATGGAGATTCCACCACCTTCCTAGGTAACCCATTCCAGTACTTCACCACCCTACTAGTGAAATAGTTTTTTCTAATATCCAAACTAGACCTCCCCCAACCTAGTTGTCATTTGCAAGTGCATGGATGAGTATACATGAAGGTCTTTAGGAATCCTGAAAGTGTCACAAATTTTAGCAGGAAGGATTAACAGGAAAAATCTATTACTAATTATGCATATTATGGTAGTGCCTAAGGGCCAACAAACAATGAAGTGTGATAGTGATAGGCAGTTTACAAACACAGAGTAGTTGCCAATCCTTGTCTCAAACACCTTAGAGTCTATTTTTTACTTTGAAAGTTTCAGACACCTATTTGGAGGAACAGAGACAGTGACTGAGTAGGTGTGCAATCCCACTATAACAACAAAGTGGCAAGTCTAAATTGTTCAAACAACCCAGTTTCAGCTTATTGTAGCCAAAATGTAGTATTTTAGTGTATGTATAAGAATACAATAAGTATAATTAAGGTAATTAAGTCCTATAAAATGTGCTTATTGTACTCTGCAAGCCACCCTCTCTGAGGCTATGTTTACACTACAGAGTTTTTGTGGAAAAAAGGCTGTTTTTCCGCAAAAACCTGAGGAGCGTCCACAACTCAAGCATGTTTTTGCACAAGAGAATGGAAAGAACAGACTCTGTGTAATTATTTTTTTTTGCGCAATTCGTAATCCTCTTTCTATGAGGAAGAAATCTTTTTGTGAAAGAGTTCTTTCACAAAAAGATGTGTGTGGACGGGGAAGAGGGAGGTTTTGCACAAAAAGAGGAAAAAGCACAGGTGCCCTGGTAGCCATTCTGTGCATAGCAATCAATGCTTACTTTTGAGAGAGTGTCCATGTAATCTGGACACTCTATTTTGCAAAAGCCCATCGCTTTTTTGATGCGCTTTTGCAGTGTGGACGTGCTCTTGCGCAAGACATTTTGGTGGAAGATCTCTTCCAATAAAAGCTTCTTGCGCAAGAAGCCCGCAGTCTAGACGTAGCCTGATTAGCGGAAAGGAATGCCTAGTGCTGCTGGTAGAAATGCATTAGACATTTGTATTTGTAAACAGATGTTAAGACAGGAAAAGTGACTGATTATGGCAGGAGAGGGCAACAATGTTTCCTGAGATCTTTTCCATCCATGTGTGGAATAACTTTTTATATGCACCAAGGCATGTGCAAATATGCACCACCAGTAGGAAAAAAACTAGCTATGGGTATTCTGTCGATCACCTAGGTGACATTTGAATCTCTCCCGAGTGACCCCACAAGTGCAAAGCTTACAGGGAACACAGGTGAGCAATAAGTGGTTTGTGGGCTGGACTCAGTTCACCAGGATTAGCCCTGGCAGGCTGCCAGATGCTTTATTTACCTGCATATCTGCAGCTATGGCTGCTCACAGCTCCCCTTGGTTGCGGTTCTATGAGTAGTCTGTTCTGCAGTGTAATTTCATCCTATTTTAAAGGGGAAAAGTTAGGGTGAAATTTTCCTTGTTACACCAATAAGTCAGATGTGCCAAGACTTGAGAAACTTCAAAAATATGGCTTTTATTATCCAGGTCTAGCACTGTTTAAGACAATGAGTGGGTGTGACCTTGGAAATAATGACCAAGTGCATGGTTCCTTAATAGTCTGCTGACAAGGATACTGATAATAAAAAGATATGGTGGTCAGTCTAGACTAAAAAAGAACTTTGTTCTTTTCCAGTAGGATAGTGTTATCTAAGATGTTTCATACTGCTCAGCGGTTGTGGCTTTGGTCTGGTGTTTGTCCTTATCTTTTCACTTTTCTTTGAGTACTCAAACCGCAAAAGACTTTCCTTTTATTGGGTTTGGCAGAGTTGAGTAGCCATGGTTTATTTTATTTATGTTATTTTTATCTTTGTGGCTAGGCTAGGGTGCTGTTTACGAAGGAGCAGCCTGTATTTCCATCAATTAAGCAAGATAACTACATTCTTGCCTCCAGATGAAGCACAGTTCTTTGTTTCATTGAAGATACTGCAGGATAAAGAATTCCAACTTGCTGAGGACAAGCTGTGTTACTTTTTAAAGTGAATTTAGCTTTTGTCAGATATAAGACTGACAACCTGCAAGTCTGAAATCTGTGCTATATCAGCAGAACGAGTACAGCATTGGAAAACAGGTGTGCAAACCTGGCTTGTTGTCTACCCTGAATTGCAACTATAGTAGAGTTTCTGTTCAATCTTTGGCCTTTCTTCTGATACTGCCAAGGCGGCCATATTCTTGGGGTGATGATTTGGGATCACCCCTGAGTACTAACGACTGGACTGAAGGGCCCTAACTCATTTCACATAGGCAACAAAAGAGTCACTAGACAGGTCCATCACTAACAATCTGCCTAGACCTAAGATTTTATTAAGTCAAAAGGCTCCTAGGTTTTACCACTTCTGAGCTTTTACTCTTTTATGGCCTGGTGTAATTTTCATGATTAGCATTAGATGAGTGACATATGATCGTCGTGTGTAAATAAAATAATTGTATTTACACAGAGTCTTGTAATTGTGCTCAGGAACAAAGGTGACCCCCATATCAATCAAGGTTTTCCATGGCTTGTGTATCATTCAGTCCTGGGAGAAATTTACAACTGTTGCATTTGGAGCCATAGTAAAACTGAAGAATTCCCTCAAGACTGATCATTACCAGCTGGCAATTCCACAGGCCAAATTCTAACCTGAATTACCTGCAGAACCCTATTGTCATTGAAGTCAGTAGGTATGATGAGGAATATTCTTACTGAGCAGATATTCTAAGACTACCAATCCTAAACAGTCCTTTTTTAGGGTACAAATACACTGTATGCCCATCCACTTTGGTGATAGTAACAACATAAAAAACAACCACAGATATTAAACTACTGATCTTTCTCCTAACACTTGGCTGGTGCTAGGGATTTCTATGTAGGACACATGTCTCTGGTCCTAATTTCCTTTTACCCAGTGACACTTCAGTCCCTCTATGTGTTAGGACCTTCAGTGACTGGGTAGCCTACATCATTGATTAGGAGCTGTAGGGGGACCTGACCCTACCTTTCCCCTCAGGTCCTGGCTCAGAGTCCTAGGTCACTCACAGCCCAAAGCAGGGCTGATGGGTCTTCCTCCCAGCAGTGAGGGAGTGTTCAGGATCTGTTGTCTTGAGCTGCTCCCTGTGTACATTCCTTAGTTTGAGGCATGGCCCTAGTAGTCCAGTTTCCCCACAGTTGGGGCTTGTCTGCGGGCTTTTCTTGCCTCCAATGGCTACAATGGCAGACATATCTTTGTCTTCAGGTAGGCAGGTGGGCAGGCAGGCCCCCGAGAGCTCCTGTCTCTTCACCAGTCAGTTGTTGACTGAGCCAGGCTCTCTTCTCTTCAGGCCTGGCCTTATGGCAAGGCAAGCAAGGTGGTTGCCTTGGGCCCCACGCCTTCAGGGCCCCGCACTGCCCGGCTGCTCGCTCACTGCCTTGGCTGGAGCCGCCCAGCCACACAGTGCAGCCAGCCATAACATGCTGTCTTGGGCCCCGTAAACTCTTTGGCTGCTTCTCTTCTTCCCCCTCAAGGCCTGGCACTGGCTGTCAGTATAATGAGGCAGGGCTAGCAGAACCCATACATTTTCTTTAACCCCTGCTGGCAGCCATCTCTCTGCTCCTTCATGCTCTAATATCTCGGCTGAAGGTACCAATAACCAATTGCTATTGTGAGCCAGCAGTAAATATTCTTTATAATTCCCATGCAGTGTCCTAGGTATTGCCATCATATACCATGCATTGTAAGCTAACTTTAGCTACCAAAGTTTTGCACAGCCTACTAGCTGAACAGCAGTTCAGAAGAAGCTCAATGATTGTGCTGAAAAGCCTTTCCACAGGTTTTTCTAAAATTGAAGTGATTTATGTCTTCTCGGCTGATAGTTCATGTGTATCATTTAGTGTGTTTAACTCTACAATGTATGTATATCACAAGGTGATGTATACAGTGTGGTTTTATGTGTGATGTATGTGTTTCCTCAGTATGCTGGTTTGAACTGTGTCTCTTGTGGCCCCTTTTATAACAGGGCTTGTCTTATGAGTGATGAGGGAATTGTGATGCTAAGATTATAATCTGAGTGTGGCTACTATTCAAACGCAACTGCAAAATAATCAATTTGGTTGCAAAAATAATTTGAGGGTAGCTACAATGCAATGAAAGATGTAATTACAAGTGGCACAATGGACATAATTGTCTTGTCCGAGTCTAAAAGCATTTTGTTTAACTGCAGTTGTCTTGATTATTGCACTGGTATGGCTGCTCACATTCACATTTCAGAACACGATAGGCTGGTGTGGGAATAATTCATGAACTTCACAAGCTTACGCAGTGCTTTTGAATTTTACATCCAACTTCTTTCAAGGATTATTCTGTATTACATTTTCTACATAGCAAACATTTTCTACATAGCAAAATAAGATAACACCTTTGCAACAAAATGCTTATCTGTTTCCACTTGATCATGCTGTAAAATAACCACAGTAGCCTGAATACAACTGTGTGAATAAATCTGTAAGATTCCCACATACTATTTAAAATAAATATTTGCATAATATTTAGTCAAATCCCTACTGAACATACAAAGACCTCAGCTTTGTTTCCAGATGGAATCTTGAATCTATAACGGACTATTCATAATATTCATTTATAGATTAAGACACATGTCCAAGCCATATTCCATTCCTTAAAATTGTTTCAGAAGTGAAAGGTCACTGAACTGGATTTTTAGGAAGTATTAATTTGTGAAGAATTTTTAATCTCAGTTTTGACTTGTGTGCACCATTTATGAAGGATCCTTAAAATAGGCTATGAGCAGTGAAAAGGACCTGGAAGCATTCTATTGCCAGTGGTTATCAAAGCACAAAACTGATAGGATTTACTTGAACATAATTGTTACATGTGATCAAAGGATGATTCATTATATATTGAGAATTACAGATTTTAGTCTGGCTAGAAATTCATATACCATATTTTGAAATTAAAATGTGTCACATCTCAAATTATTACAAAGTTGATGGAAAACTATTAATTTCTGGATTTGGAAACCTTTTTTTTTAACTACAAAGCTATAAACATCTGGCTATGTACCTACGTATGCTTGTGGCCACTCATCATTTACTATAGTAATTTACCCATAGATCTGACACCTCTAGATCTAAAGCAGAATCAAATATTGAGTGGTCCCCTTCCTAGCAGAAGAGAAAGTTTTGCTCTTTGAAGTGAAGGGAAAATACCTACATTCTTTCAGGGCCTATAAAGAGTATGAAACGTTGCCCTTGGCATAGTTTACATCCTTATTCTGGGATTCTACAATTGTATTTTGGACAACATGGACACCTTTATTCCATATGTTTCCTACTTTGCTGTGCAATTCACTCGACTTTAACTGTTCAACTATTACTCTCAAAGTCTTGTCTGATTTTGCCCTTTGTTTGTATTTATTTATATTGCTGCTCTTATTGCTACTTCAGACTTCAGATACAGCAAGTACTTGATGTTGTAACAGTCTGAGCAAGGAGCTCAATAAAGAAAAAGTAAATATAATTTGTGTTTGTTTTAATATTTAATACATAGGAAGCTCTTTGATATAAGAAGATATACACCTCAAAAATATATGAAGAGCCAAACAGAAAAGTCAAATGGGGCTTTTGAGGCATAAAACTACAATGGATCCCATCTTCTACCTACCTCAGGTGGTAAAATGTCTCATTGCTGTGAGACTGATGGAAGCATGCCTAGCAGCACAGTGTGGTCTCAGGGAACATCCAAAAATTGCTTTGATTTTAACAAAATAAGCCACTGATTTGGAAGAATTATCTTTAATGTTAAAGAAATCAGTAAGTTATGGTCCTAGTTCTCCTCTCACGCTGATTTTGATTCAACTAACCTGATTGATGACAATAAGAGGACTCCTGATTATCACCAGTATAAGCAGAGGAAGAGTCAGACCCAGGTGTTCTAAGGAGAGTGTGGTGCGGCATATGCCCTGCATTAGCCATGTGTAAGCAAGCTCGCTTAGTCCTGGGCCCCGACTGGTGATCTGGCCTATAACTACTAGTCTGATGACCCCTTTAAGATGGTGGGGCCAGAGGGAGAGGCAGGCTGCAATGCTCACACCATTCCATAGACAGTAGAGTCCAGGACCTGGTTCAGGCCGGGGCAGACAAACATCCAGTTCCCAGAATCAGTTTTAGCCCAGGCCTTGGTTCAGGGCAGGGCAAGCAAACAAGCAAACAGTTCCCAGCCCAAGTGGGGAGGAGGAGACTGCCACCCAGTATGTGGGGTAGCAGCGGGGACTCAGGCCTTCCCTACTTCCACCACATCCTGGCCCAGGGCCCTAGCAGTAGCAGCCTTGGCAGCCACTGGGGTCAGCAGGAAATCTGATCTGAAACACACCGACACACATCAAAGGGCTATCAGATCCACCTGATCATCATCTGCTTCCCCTGGGCCACTTCTGAACTCCCCCTCCATCTGTACTTGACTCCTGGTCAGCGACGGGGTCACAGGGTCCGAGTACTCTGCATGTGGGAACAGGGTACAGAAAGTCTCCTCTTCAGTGCCTGGGCCTGACAGTCTGGGCCAGTCGTCCACCTTTGCCAGATCCTCAGGGCCTAAGCATGAGAGCTCAGCACAGGCCTCTATTACCTCCAGCAGGTCAGCCCCCACTGAGCTCCTGGGCTGGGCTTTTATACTTCTTGCCCCTCCCCTAGGACTCTGCAAACTTAAAGGGGCAGGCTCCATCTTGGCCCACCCGGGCTCAGAGAGGGGTTCTTCCTCTTTGGGGTCAGTGCACGGCCACCCCTGCTCACTACACCATGGTAAGGTTAAAACACAGCCTGGAGGGCTGAAAGGAAATAGCCAGTTAGGGAGATGTGGCAGCTGCTCCAGCAGGTACTCAAAACCCAGCAAAGACACGAAGACTACCTGCAGACTTATATGGCCCAACTGCCAGAGCAGAAGCTGTGTATGCTTAAGCTGCTGAGAAAAGTGGTCTGGGAAAGCCGCTGGGATCAAGAAATATGTGGAAACCCTCACCTGGAAAACTGGAAGGCAAGAAAGCTCAGGGTATCCCCACCCCTGTGAAGAGAAAAGGGATGGGAAGGGCATGTTTGGCCTATGGGCAGCAGAGACTCTTGGCGAGGGAGTGCCTAGAAAAGAGCCACAGAGGTAGGACTAGACAGGGGAAGAGCCCGAGCACGGAAAAGAGAACATGGGATCCATGGCCAGGAGAAGCAGAAGATAATTTTCTGTTGCCAGGAGGTGGCCCTTTAGCTTGTAGCAGGCTAAAAGAGGGGTGCTGGGAACTAGGCCACACTGGAGATTTACCAGAGGGATGGGGCAATGTAGACCGTGGTCCTGGTTGAGACTGATCTCCAACATCTGGTAAGTGGAGAGATGATAGAGGATGGGACTGGAACAGAGAGGACCCAGATAGATTCAGGGGCAAATTCCATAGTGCAGCAGACTGCTGTGGGGACCCCGACTATGGAGAAAAAGGGACTGGAGGACCTCCACTGGCTGGGAGCTGCAGGGAAAATTAATGGCCGAGGAGCAGGCCCTGCAGGTCTCAGAGGGGAACTTAGAGTTCCAGAAAACCCAGGTCCAGTAAGCAAAAGAAGAGGGAAAATATCTGCTTCCTCTTTAAAAGAATAGAAGAAGAGAGGGATGAACTTCAGGCCTGCTGTAGGAGATACACTGATTAGGAGACATCAGAAACCCACATGGTTCTAGGTTTGAGTGGGAGGGTGTGTGACAGCGCATCTGCCCCACACTAGCCCTAATCAGGTTAATATCCAGCCTGGAGGGCTGCAAGGAAACAGCCAGTTAGGGAAGTTACTGTAGTCAATTAGGGCAATGTTTGGACAAGCGGCAGTGAAGCTGGAACTACAGTGGGTCTGCAGGTGGAGATAAGGATGGGAGAGCCACCACCATGTGCTGACCAGGGCTAATTCCTGAAATGGCCAGCAGGAGGTACCAGTGTGGTGAGAACCTGTGATTGGAAAATTAATAAACTGATGTTCCATTGTTACCAATAAGATGTTCCTAGCTAGTGTGCACTTCTGTATTTGGTTCTTGTAACAGGTGTTTTGAAAGCCTCCGAAATAGGGCCTAGATTGACTGAAAATATGGGATCTGGTGGAAAAAACAGTTAAGTTAAAATCTTTAATAATGAATATACACAAAAGGTCAAATTAATGAAGCCCAAGCAACCATAAATCTGGCATTTCATAACTTTTTAGTTAATTGTTCCCTTAACCGTAACAATTTCAATCTTAATTGTTCCCCTAATGTAGTTTGGGCACATAATTAAATATATAATAATACACCAGGACTGGGCAAGATGAGGGGCACCATCAGTGTGGATCAGAAAGGCAAGAATTGTTTTATTTACAGATTTATTTCAGATAGCAGAGTGATGGCCCCATTATAACTACACAAGAAAGCAAGAGAGAGACAATCGCAGCCCTAGACTGCAGAAATGCTACTGAAAGAAGGCTCCTCCTTAATGGCAGCATTCACAGATGAAAAGCAAACAAATCCAGCTATTAAAGTTAGAATTGGTCATGTTTCACAACAGTTCAAGTGTATTTTTACTATTTATTTAAAGAGTTTATGAATCTGTTTTAAAGATATCTATACATGGGGGGAAAAGGTCCCTTATTTTTCATTTCCCTGGGACTTTTATACTCATTCATACCATGTGGAGAGAGATACACTGCTATGCTGATTTACTAGCCCATCACACCCATTCATCACAGGTGTAAAAATGACAATGAAAGCAAAATATATACAGCAAAACATTAATGAGCCTTCATTTCTATTCACTGACATAGCTAAACCCTGAAACAATAGCTCGTCAGTGTCAGCTGTAGGCCATTTGGATATATTTGTCCTGATGTTTAGATAGACATTACTTCCAATGAATGACAGTTAAAATAATCTCTCACACTTCTTTGAGGCTAGCATTATAATTAGCAACTATATGACTTAATATTCTATAGTGCCAGATTAGTAGATGTATCTAAAACAATGTCCCTTTGGGAGGAAGGAAATTTCTGTGGCTTTGAACAATCAGAAAAAGTAAAGACCTCAATATTGTGGAGTGCCACACCTGACCAATTCCTTTAGAAGACTCTAGAAGTGAACAGTCACTTCAAAATCATGCATGATTGAGGGCCTTTTTCATTGGGAGGTCTTTCCGTTGCCTTAAGTGACCAGGCTTAAAATGCACTTGAAGTGAAGAAAGGGAAGGAGAGACTGGAGGTGAGCACTATTTGTAATCAGTTTTCCCCCTCTAATTAATGAGTGGCTTTTTGAAAATGAAGTGACTTAAGGGAGAGCAATAGGCAATTAGAATGTCTTGATTTTTGTTTCATCACAAAATAATTCTGCAAAATATTTTGACTGAAATTAAAATTTCCATTTTATTCAAGAGTTTTTGCACACAAAAAATCAGCTCTATTAGATATCAATGGAATCTGGTTTCACACGACTTGAATAAACCACATCAGTTGTGTGCTCTTTTCTGTTCAGGCACTTATCAGTTTGTTTAGTTTGGTTTGGTTAGATCCTTCCCACCCCAGTCAGGGAATTTGCACTCTGCTTTCTATACAAAGAAATGAAATAATAATTTAATTTGATGCTGAGAACAATATGAGAGCAATTAGCATTCCTGGAAAATCTTTGTATTATAAATTCTCTCATTTATGTTGATCATTAAAAATGTGCCTCTGGTCAAACAATAGTTTGTTGTTTAAATTAATTGTGGACATTGGTATCCATTTTCCATCTATTATTTGATTGAGCTGAACTCCTTTTATTCATGTGCTAATAGCACCAACGGATCTAACCGATCAGACTGCTTGGTGAATGCTGCAAAGATTTGCTTAGCAGTAAGAAAAATCTGTAATTTTTCAAGTGCCTGCCTTTCATCTACATGCATGACAGAGAGGAAGGGGAAAGCCTTTCAGTGTTTCAAACCCACCAAGTCCATAGATGGTTTTTTTTTTTGCTGTGTCTGTAAGCACTACCCGCTAGCAGAGGTGCAGACCTCCCTCAGAATCCACTTCTGCTTATCCCATAGCAACTCTTCTAACAAGGAAGGGATATCATTGGCCAGCAGAAGTAATACCTCTGCTATGAGGATATAACTTGCCCTCACAGCTCAGTCTTGCAATCTAGAAACAACTAGGAGAACTGTTTTTAATAAAATCTCATTAATTAATATAGTAATAGGTTTAGGGCCTCTTCATATGAAGTAATGAAGTCTTAAGATCTTAAGGTAATGAAAACAGGGTAGAGGCAAAAGAGAAAATGTAGGAATGTTCACTGTTTTCCAGCATTTAATGTTTTAGATCCAAATTCAAACCTAGACTACCTCAGCACACCACTCTACTGATTTAATTGATGCCAACTGCGTAGATGATGTATGGGTAACGAATCTCCCTGTTGAAGAGCAGCTATTCACCAAGGTTATCAGACTTTCATCTGAATAATGCCATCGGTGAGGCTACAAAATAATGTTTAAAACTTATTTTAAAACCAATTCTTCATAGAATACTAGAACTGGAAAGAACTTTGAGAGGTCATCAAGTCCCTGCATGCATGGCGGGACCAAGCTCTGCCTAGATGATTCCTGGCCAAGTGTTTGTCTAATCTGCTCTTAAAAATCTCCAATGTTGGAGATTCCACAAACCCCCCTAGGAAATTTATTCCAGTGTTTAACTACCCTGAAGTTTAAGGTAACAAAGCAAATTATCTCAAGAACCAACTTCCAAACCAAATAATTACTTTCTAATCATAACAATGAAGTAATGATTCTTCAGACTAAAATAGCTTGGCAAGGGTATATTTAAGTATTTTAAAAGTTCTTCTGAATTGTGCGCTATGCTTTACTTATATGCAAAATGTCTCAGATATATTTGATAGTCAGCGGAGTATCTGGAATGAAAACAAGGCGGGGGAGAAAGTAATCTGTGTCAACTAACAAACCTGATTTATATTTCAGGTCTGAGAACACTGATCAGAAAGAAACCAAAATGAGATTGCTTGACCTATATACCAGCATATGCTTCCCCCACACCAACCCCCCTCCACCCCCATAACATTGATTACATTGTAGCCCTTATTATCTTCCTTTGCTTGGGTATGTTCAAGGGGAAGATATGAGACAAATGCATGGGGGCTGAATTTTCCATGAACAGTTTGACAAATTAAACAATCATGGAGATGTGAGATTTCTCAGATTTTGGGTGAGAATTCTTCGTAAGTGATATATTGTTTTCATTAATGTTTCAAAAACAATTTGGTGTATAAAGCTCTGAAAAATATCTTTAAGGAATACAAAAGAAAATGGGTTATACGGTGAACATCCAATTGAAATAATCAATTGTAAACTTCCAAAAACATTTGTTGGGGTTCAGAGACACTTAATTGAAGGGTGATATTATTTCATCTTTAATTATAGCAATTCTCAAGGGGGTACATATTGATTTAGATTCAAGATGGTTCATTCTCAATTAAATTGTGGATTTTTTGCTTCTTCTGTGGACATATGTCAAGATGACAATATCATATTCTCCAAAATATTCCTATTACCATATGACCAAGATTTTCTAATGTGAAAATTTTAGTTGCTTCAACAAATGTGTCACTTCTTTAAAAAGTCTCATTTGCAGTGGATAGGTGCTTAGTACATTCTGAAAATCCAGTCCGTTGGAGATGTTTCAAGTTGGATATTCAGAAATAGATACCTAAAATACTTGGCGCGTTTCTAGAATCTTGGGCAATACTACCTTATTGTTTCATGTGAAGCTAAAGGATCATATGAGTGAGAAAGAACAATTTAAAAGCTTTGGTAAGAGTGGGGAGGAATAATCAGGATAATCTACTTTACAAATCCACAGCAATACTG
This sequence comes from Rafetus swinhoei, assembly GCA_019425775.1. NCBI lineage: Eukaryota > Metazoa > Chordata > Testudines > Trionychidae > Rafetus > Rafetus swinhoei. The sequence continues at coordinate 32,244,359 of CM033428.1, read as the reverse complement.
CTTACAGGGGTAAAATTCTCCTCAAATTCCATGCTGTAATTCATATTGGAGCAAAATCACTTATACTACCTGGTTTTGTACTTATTTATCCTTACTATATATGAGTGTGCCTCACCCTGAACTTCCATATATTGTCTTAAGTTATAGTATGAGATTCTGTATGTCTCAGCTGTAAGATTTTGCAATAAGTGCCATCAGGATGCAATCGCTGAGTATATGCCCTTTAAGTAATATAACCCTGAAAGTAAACAGAGGATTTCTCTGTCAGTAACTCCATATTGCTTTTCTACATGTAGGTGGTCACTTTTCACATTTAGATGCTATCACAGTCAGGTGAAGATCAAGATACATTGCACCAAGATATCTCCTCCCTTTTAGTAAGTGGTTCCCTTACAAGAATAAACAGTGTTTGCACCTGATGTTAGATGATGGGTGTTTGCATAGAATACTCCATCCTCCTGTCAGATTAAGCCTACATAGCAGCATCTCAACTAATCAACCACCTACTTTAGGTAGTAGCAAATGGAAATATCCAGAGGTGCTTGAAGAACTTCAAGCAAACTATGCCTTACTGCATGCTTCTCTCTCTCTCTCTCTCTCTCACACACACACACAGTGTGGGGTTGGGGAGGGGATAGGGAAGGATGGTGATGGAAGAATAAAGGAAGGAGGTGGGTGTAGGGATAGGGAGTGTGGAGAGAAGAGTTAGGGAGGATGGTGAGTACAGGAATGGAGACGGGGGTTCAAATTGAAATGCAAGTTGCAGGGCTGGAGAGGGAGAGCAGGCTCACTCGGCCTCAGCCCTGCCCAATTGCCGGGGGTGGAGGAGAGCCAGGGTTGGTCCAGCCTTTGCCCGGTGGCCACAGGGGATGGGGGGAAGCCAGGGCTGGCATGCCTCGGGCCAGCTTTCCCCGGTGACTGGGGGGAAAAGATGGGGAAGACTGGCAAGTGAGCAGGTGGTAAATCTAAAACATTTGAATTATGATTCCAAAATGACTTTTCTTGGGCAGGAGGAAAAACCTAAAGAATGTTGCTATGCATGACTGAATCTCTGCTCCACTTACTCATCTGTTATAATGTTGTTTAATCCAAGATTCAATATTGAAATAAATTCTGCTATATAGATTATTGAACTACTGCATAAATAATCTTCAATCTCATCTGCTTTAATGATCAGCACATCTCTACATCTTAGTTTTGTCACTTAAGATGCACAGAGAATGAGTATGAATCAAGGATTTTCAGGCACAGCATTTATTCCTTTTTTTCCAGTCAACAATATGATTCTTTAATCTGGTCTAATACTGCTCCAGCTGGTAGTGAAAGATATTTTGGGCAAAGTATTTATTTAAATCTTTAATGACATTGTATGTATGATGAAATTTTCTGTATTGTGTCATTTACTGTAATAAGGAAAGACTTTCATAATAGCCATGTAAACGAATTAACAGTGTAGAACTGTTCCTGTTTTATCTGAAAACATTTGTATATAAGTTGCTCTCTGCAGCTTCATCTTTGCCCACTTCTGGAACTCTTAAGACAAATAGTGCACCCCAGTGTTTGGAAGTACTGAAATGGTTCAGTATTCATTTGGCTTAGCTCAGATTGTAAACTCTTTGACGTGGACACCATTGAGGTGTTCTGCATTTATAAACTGCTTAGCACAATGGAATCTGGGCCCATAATTGAAGTTCCTAGGTGCCATGATCATGATGATAATGGAGGAGGAAGAGGAGGATGGTGCAAGTGTTCATAGAGTATACCCAAATAAAACATTTATAGATTGAACTAAAGTTAAATATAAGACAAACTTGGAAGCATGGAAATGCACAGGCATCAAAACATCTGAACTCTAGTCTACTGGGAGTTTAGCCTTCTAGGTATCTTTCTTCATTTGTCACATTTTTACTTTGTAAGACATGCTTGACATGGTTCAGGGCAGTTGCCTCTATATTCCTTCTCTGTACTGCAACAAGAGCACTCACTCAAGGCTCCTGGCTCCTTAGTCATCACCTCTCTGGGATGGAGACCTGTGTGTTTCTCTATCCTCACCAGGAGCACAATAAATGTGTTAAATGTAGGTAACTTTATAATTAAAGAGAATTTGAGAGGTATTCTTTCCTCCTATTTAGTGTTCAGAGGTTGTTAGAAATACAGAGATCCAGAGTATATCTGAAGGGAATATATATATATATATATATAAAACTTTATGCAATGAACAGCTGCTTATCAGCATTGATAAAGACAGAGCTAAGAATAATTATAGAAAAAAGGAAAAAAGACTGGAGAAAAAAGGAATGCAATTCTGCAGAAAAGTATAATACCCCTGTGTGGTGTGAATTTTCTGTTCTTTATAAAATTGAGCTAAGCCTTTGTAGTATAATGGTATGTTTCTGTTCATGTTGTGTAACACCCAAGAGTTATCACTGAAGTGAAGAGATTTCCATGGAGAATTTAGAGTGTTTTCTTCTCCAGTCAATTGTGATTCTGATGTTCCACATTGTTACAGCATTATTTCATTAACACCTAATTTACACGCATAAACCATGTAAACCGTTGGAACAGATGCAGAAAAATAATTATAAGTGAGTCTGAAATTTTCAATTCATCATGTATTTCAATAATCTATCAAATATCTATCTAAAGAGCAAGATAGTGTCTTGTTCCTCTTAAATCACACCTTTCACCCTAACTTTATATTTAAGCTCAAGTGAGTGAACATTCTTATTTAATTTCTGGAATTTACCCAACTATAGAAAAGTATTCCCCAGAATCATGAGCCACTGGTGAGGGACATTATTTTCAACAGGAGAAAGCAATAAAGATGCAACAAAACAGGAAGTTAAGTCCCCAAATTAGAAAATTACTTAAACATGTTCCTATAGAACTGTTTATGTACTTACATGACTTAATTGGGGCCTAAATCAATCAAGGGAATACCTATAATCTGCTATTCTTGCTCCCAGTACAGCAGGGGTGCTGTAGTTAAAACTAGCAATAGAGTCATTTTGTTGCCTCACAAACGTATTCTTTCCTCTAGTTAATAGGAACAACTCTTTGAACCACACCTGTGTATTCCTGCTTAGGTCATGGGGCAATTAAGCCAAAGGCTGAAGTAATTTGTGATGTCTTTTTTTTCTCTAGCAAAGTGATCTTCCCCCCAGGATCTCAAATATACTTATTTTAACATAGCTGTGATGGTTCCTCCCCATGCTTTATGAAATTGGTTTATGCATATTTATATTCATAAACCAAACTTAAAGATACTTATGACAAAATACCTCAAGTAACCTACCAATTTTAATGTTACAATTTGTGTATCCTATTTTTGGTGCATGTATCATTCTTGTATGCAAAGTTAAAAATATGAAGTATGGGACTGTTTATAATTTTAAATGTGCTAATGAGAGCCATCACTGGTATTGGAAAGCTTAAAGACTGGGTGATCATCTTAACAACTCATGTGACCATAACATCTGGAACTTAGATTGCATTTTGATCAGGTAATTTTCTAGGTGTAATGAAGAACAAAAGATTCCCACCCCTGTGGAAAGCCTACATAAGTAAGGGATAGTTATCAGGTTTTGTCTTCTGCTGTCTTGAAAACAAAGAGAAATGGAAACCCACATCAGAGTAAAAGATCATCTTTGACTTGAAGACTTGCCTGGAATAAGAACGTCTGTTTAGGGTAAAAATCTGCTTGCAATAAGTTTTTAGTGAATTAGAACTAGCTATGTATTTTCTTTATATTTTGAGTAACTTTGATCTGTCTGTTTTCAATTGAAATCACTTAAATAAAAACATTTTTGTTTACTATCAGGCCCAGTGTAAATAATTGCTACCTGGAACGGGGGACAATTGTGCATTGTGACAGGTTGCGGTCACAGAAGAGCCATTGGGGCTGTTTCCTGGTGTGCTGATAAAAACTCTGTTAGCAGTGTGCCCTTGTAGCCAAGAAAGCTAACAGCATATGGGGTAGATTAGGAGGAACTTTGCCAGCAGATCTAGAGAAGTGACAGGGCCAGCCCGAGCCATTCGTGCGCCCCGGGCCCCGGGAGTGCGGCGCTGCCCCTAGGAGTGCGGCGCATGCGTGGCCCTCCCCCCCGCCTGGTCCGGCAGCCCCGCGTGGCGCCCCCTACAATGGGGTTCCCCGGGCAGTAGCCCATCAGCCTGTAGCTTGGGCCGGCTCTGAGGAGTGATTATCTTCCTTCATTGGCCAATGATGAGACCACATCTGGAGTATTACATCCAATTATGAAGGAGTATTACATCCAATTATCCCCCCATTAAAGAAGGGATGTGGATGCGTTGGAGAGGTCCAGCGGAGGGCAACAAAAATGATTAGGGGGCTAGAGCACCTGACTTATGAGGAGAGACTGATGAATTTGGGCTTATTTAGTCTACAGAAGAGAAGAGTGAGGGGGGATTTGATAGCAGCCTTCAACTATCTGCAGGGGGGTTCCAGAGGATGGAGAGAAGCTGTTCTCAGTGGTGACAGATGACAGAATGAGGAGCAAAGGTCTCAAGTTGCAGTGGGGGAGGTCTAGGTTGGATATTAGGAAAAACTATTTCACTAGGAGGGTGGTGAAGCACTGAAATGGGTTACCTAGGGAGGGGGTGGAATCTCCATCCCTAGAGGTTTTTATGTTCTGGCTTGACGAAGCCCTGGCTGGCATGATTTGGTTGGGGTTGATCCTGCTTTGGACAGGGGGTTGGACTCAATGACCTTCTGAGGTCTCTTCCAACCCCATCATTCTATTGATTCTATACCTGGTGTGGGCAAAAGCCACTCAGCGGGCTGGATCTGACCCACCTAGGGCTTTGATCCATCCCACACGGCTGTTCCAGGCCCTGCCCCCTAGCACGTTGCTTGGGAGCTGGAGCCGTGTGAGCCCTTTCAACTGCTTCTATTTAAAGGGCTTTCACCTTCCCGGTAACACGTTGCCTGGCAGCCCCGGGAAAGCTCAAGCCCTGTAAATAGACACAGTTGAAAGGGCTCATGCAGCTCTGGCTCCCAGGCAATGGACTAGTGACGCTGAAGCTGGGAGCTCTTTTAACTGCTTCTATTTGAAGGGCTCGTGCCTCCCGGGCAGCTGCCTGTCAGCCCTTTAAATAGAAGCAATTGAGATCGCAGGTCCAGCCCTACGCTGGCCCGTTGCCTGGGAGCCAGGGACACGCAAGCCATTTCAACAGTTTCTATTTAAAGGGCTGACACCTTCCCTATGGCTGGTAGGCAACAGCTCCAGGGAAGGCACCAGCCCTTTAAATAAAAGCAGTTGAAAGGGCTCGTGTGTCCCTGGCTCCCAGGCAGCACACTCGGAGAGAGGCCAGGAGCAACAAGCCTTTTAAATAGCAGGAATTGAAAGGGCTTGCAGCTTTCGCCTCTGGCTAATGTCATGCCTGAGAGCTGCAGGGGAGGTGTGAGCCCTTTCAACTCCTGCTATTTTAAGGCTCCGCCCCTTCCATCCAAGACTCTGCCCCTTCTGTCTGAGGACCTGCACCTTTTGGGGGCATCCTGCAACCACTTCAAAATATTTGGAGTGGCCCCTGCTCAGAAATTATTGCCCACCCCTGTTCTGTACGGACACTCTCCTTCTTGCTCTCTGGGGCTCCACTCCACCCTGTCCTCTTGTTCTAGATATCCAAGAATCCTCCAGCCAAGGTATGGAACTGAGATGATGCTCACCCCTTCTTTCCCCCAAAGAGCAACACAGACACTGAATCACTTTGACTCTGGGAGAATGCAGTTCTAGGAAATAGCATCCAGGAAACCAACAACCAAACGGCATCAAAACCCTGAGTAAATCCGTCTTTCACTATATGAGAGTTTCACACATTGAGAGTTCATTCAGGTAAGCCCCCTTTGGCAATGAAAGGAGGATGTGCACACTGATTGTTCCCCGCAGATACCAATTATCTACCTTGGGCTTGACAGTAATTTTTTTAAGTGCCCACAGTAGAATTTAAGTGATTGCAAGTGAAAATGAACATATCAAAGTAAATCACAAATTTAAAATAAAAGAAAATGCATAGCTAGTACTAATACACTAAAGCTTACCCTAAAATTGTTCTTATTTCAGGCAAACCTTCAAGTCAGAGAAGATCTTTTAAGGTGTTTCTAGACTACAGGGTTTTTGTGAAAAAAGTAGACTTCTCTCAAAAAACCTTCACCTGCATCTAGACTACAGCTGCATTCTTTCGAAAGTAAATCAAAAGAACGCGGCAGTTTTTTCGATCATGGTAAACCTCATTTTACGAGGAATAACGCCTTTTTTCGAAAGTACTCTTTCGAAAAAAGGTGCTATTGAATGGAAACTGCTTTTTTGAAAGAGACTGTCTAGACTCTCTCTTTCAAAAAAGCAGCTCGCTTTTTCGAAAACTCTGCTTGTAGTCTAGATGCTCTCTTTCGAAAGAGGCTTTTTCGAAAGATTTTGAAAGAGGCTTGTAGTCTACACTTACCCTTACTCTGACCTGGGGACTGGACTCTCCCCTTGGGTGTGTCACATCCACCAAAGACAAAAAGACTGATAACTCTCCAACTTAAATAGATTTCGTTTTGGGTAGGAATCCTTTGTTTCTACACCTCCCTTCTCTGGAAAATTCCCTGGTTGAACTGATATACCAGTATAAGTTGGTTTGTTCACATGTCTCTCCAGAACCAACTACTGTACTGCTCAAACTTAAGAGACCAAACCTGTCTGTTTACAGGCAATTAAGCTGATCATTCAGTGATTAAGGTGCCAGTGCATTTGAAATAGGAATGTTAAATTTAGATTAATTAACTAATCGAATAGTCAATGGGATTGCCATTGACTATTCGATTAGTCTATAAGGGCACCTCTGCCTTTGAACTGTAGCAAGATCCCTGCTAGACCCTTGCTACAGTTCAAAAGCAGAAGCCCCTCAGGGACCACAGGGCTTCCTTTTGAAATGTACAAGAGCTCCTGGGTTCTGTGCCCTAGAGCTGAAGTAGTTCAGTATCTGCATTGCTCTTCAGGGGGATGGTAACCCCAAATCTGTTCCTTGTCGGAGGGAGACCAGAGTATCTGGCCCAGAAGGGCATAGTGTTGGGAAGCCCCAGAGAGCAAGACACTGAGTTTCAGAGGCATAATCAACACACCGGGGAACAATCCTAAGAAGTCTCCTGTGATCTCGCCCCATCACAACAACAACCACTTAGTTTACTTCTCTCACATTTCTCACAATACCTGTGCACTAATTTTGTGACAATTTAGTTGGGCATCAGGCCAAGAATCAGATTTTGGTAAGGGAATGGGAAACCGGATTTGTTAGGAATTGGGGTTTTCTTCACTCTGGGGCACACCGATCACAGGCAATATGGCTCACAATAAATATTATGTCATTATAGTGAAAATGTGTGAATGCTATGAAACCAGGCATCAATTCCTGCATGGGTGGACTCCTGTATATCGGTGAAGTCAAGAGCTGGGGCTCGTTGATGCAGAATATAGAGCCAGAGGAGGATTGAAATCTGTGATCTTTGGCAAGGTTTTTAAATTAATTCATTTTGGCAATGCTCAGGCCCCCTTTTGTGTTTGGACCACATTTATAGTTGCTTGACTTAGACTGAGTAGCATAAATATTTGCAGAAAACAAATTTTCAATAATAATTTCTAACTGCAACCAAAATTTCTCATGTGCTCATCTGATCAGGAAACATAACCAATACCAGGCAATTAATCCAAACAATCCAACTAAGCAGCATAGCTTGGTTTCTGAATATTTGCTGCAAGATACCCATTACTAATCCAGGAAGCTAAAACCATATGTGCTAGTTTGTTAAATTATAGTTTCAAACCAAACAAGAAAATCAAAACTTGCTCAGGGATATTTCACAGGCTTGAGGACTAATTTGCAATGAATATTTTAGCCAATTATTTTCTTAATTCTGATAAATGTAATATTTTTTTCTAAATCACAGTGAAGGGTTACATTATAATTATTTTGTATCTATTAAATATGACACTTAGAGAGGACTAATTAGTCTGTGATTATTACTTGTACTGAAGTAGCCCCACAAAGCTAGCCAGCCAGACAATAAAAACTGCCTGGAGCATGGATACATACTTGGGTGGCTAGCACAGGTCCCTGCTGCCTATAGTGCCATACACTACTATTTATACTGTGCTTTCTTGATCAGAGCTAGTATGAATATGTCTACATTACAAGAACTGGGAATTGCATTCCCACCAACAAAAATAGATATAGCTTCTGTTTTACCTTTATATAATCAATGCATAAAGCAAAATTAAGAAGATATAAACCAGTCATTATTGTGAATACTGATTGTTTAGTAGTATTTACATATGCCATATGTCTGTGTATATGTGTATAACTACCACAGATTTCATCTTTACTAGAACATAAGAATGGCCACAGTGGGTCAGACCAAAGGTGACCAAAGGCCCCGTCACCTAGTTTTGTGAGATCCTTTTGAAGCTCTTCACGGTCTGCTTTGTTCTTAACTATCTTGAGTAGTTTAGTGTAATCTGTACTAGCCCAGTATTCTTACTTCCGACAGTGGTCAATGCCAGATGCCCCAGAGGGAGTGATCAGAACAGGTAACCATCAAGTGATCCCTCTCCTGTCACCATTTCCAGCCCCTGACAAACAGAGGCTAAGGACACTATTCTTACCGATTTTGGCTAAAAAGTATTGATGGACCTAACCTCCATGAATTTATTCAGTTCTTTCTTGAACCCTGTTAAAGTCCTGGTCTTCACAACTTCCTCTGGCAAGGAGTTCCACAGGTTGACTGTGTACTGTGTGAAGAAAATCTTCCTTTTGTTTGTTTTAAACCTGCTACCTACTAATTTAATTTGGTGACCCCTAGTTCTTATGTTATGGGAACAAGAAAATAACTTTTCCTTGTTTAATTTTTCCACAACAGTCATGATTTTATAGACCTCTACCATAGCCCCTCCCCCAGTCTCCTCTTTTCTAAGCTGAAAAGTCCCAGTCTTTTTAATCTCTCCTCATATGGGACCCGTCCTTTTTCAAATCTTTTCCAATTCCAATGTATCTTTTTTGAGATGAGGCGACCACATCTGTACGCATATTCAAGATGTGGTAGCACCATGATTTTATAAAGAGGCAAAAGATGTTCTCTGTCTTATTCTCTATCCCTTTTTTAATGATTCCAAACATTCCGTTTGCTCTATTGACTGTCGTGCACATTGAGTGGATGTTTTCAGAGAACTATCCACACCACAATGATTCCAAGAACTCTCTCTTGAGCAGTTATAGCTAAATTAGTCCCCATTGTTTTGTATGTGTACTTGGAATTACTGTTTCCAATGTCCATTACTTTGCATTAATCAACATTACAATTCATTTGCCATTTTGTTGCCCCGTCACCTAGTTTTGTGAGATCCTTTGGAAGCTCTTCACGGTCTGCTTTGTTCTTAACTATCTTGAGTAGTTTAGTATCATCTGCACATTTTGCCACCTCACTGTTTACTCCTTTATCCAGATCTTTTATATATAAGTTAAATAGGATTGGTCCCAGTACGGACTATTAGGGACACCGCTAGTTGCCTCTCTCCAATCTGAAAACTGATCATTTATTCCTGCACTTTGTTTCCTGTCCTTTAACCAGTTGTGAGTCCATGAGAGTACCCTCTTATCTAATGACAACTAACTTTACTTAAGTTACTTTATTAAGTTGATGAGGGACCTTGTCAAAAACTTTCTGGAAATCTAAGTACACTATATCCACTGGATCCCCCTTGTCCGCATGCTTGTGAATCCACTCAAAGAACTCTAGTAGATTATTAGATTTCCCTTTACAGAATCCATTTGTGTGTCTGACAATTCTATTCTCAGCTATAGTTTCAACTAATTTGCCCGGCACTGACGTTAGATCCTGTAATTGCCCGGATCACCTCTAAAGCCCTTTTTAATATTGGCATCACATTAGTTATCTTTCAGTCATTAGGTACAGAAGCTGATTTAAAGGATAGGTTACAAACCACAGTTAATAGTTCCGCAATTTCACATTTGAGTTCTTTCAGAATTCTTGGGTGAATGCCATCTCGTCCCGGTGACTTGTTACTGTTAAGTTTATCAATTTGTTCTAAAACCTCCTCTAATGACACCTCAATTTGGGACAGTTCCTCCAATTTGTCACCTAAAAAACATGCCTCAGGTTTGGGAATCTCCCTAACATCCTCAGCCATGAAGACTGAAGGAAAGAATTCATTTAGTTTCTCCACAATGACCTTATCGTCTTCAAGTGCTCCTTTAGCATTTTGATCATCCAGTGGCCCAACTGGTTTTTTTAGCAGGCTTCCTGCTTTTGATGCACTTAAAAAACATTGTGCTTTTACTTTTTGTGCTTTTTCCTTCAAACTCCTTTTTGGCTTTCTTTATTATATTTTTACACTTAATTTGATAGTTTTTGTTCCTTTCTATTTTCCTCACTGGAATTTAACTTCCACTTTTTAAACGATGCCTTTTTATCTCTTGCCTCTTCTTTTACTTGGTTGTTAAACACTTTTTTCATTCTCTTACTGTGTTTTTTAATTTGGGGTATACATTGAAGTTGAGCCTCTATTGTGGTGTTTTTGAAAAGTCTCCATATAACTTGAAGGGAATTTAACTTTTGGCATTGTACCTTTTAATTTCTGTTTAACTAACCTCCTCACTTTTGAGTAGTTCCCCTTTCTGAAATTAAATGCCACAGTGTCGGTCTGCTGAGATGGTTTTTTCTTACCACAGGGATGTTATTATATTTTGGTCACTATTTCAAAGTGGTGCAGTCATATTTACCTCTTGGACCAAATCCTGGGCTTCACTTAGGACTAATCAAGAATTGCCTCTCTTCTTGTGGGTTCCAGAACCAGCTGCTCCACAAAGCAGTCATTTAAGTTGTCAAGAAACTTTATTTCTGCTTCCTGTCCTGAGATGATGTGTACCCAGTCAAAATGGGGGATAGTTGAAATCCCCCACTATTATTGAGGTTTTTTAAAAAATTTTACAGCCTCTCTAATCTCCCTTAGCATTTCATATTCACTGTCACTATCCTTGTCAGGTGGTGGGTAGTATATCCCTACTGCTATATTCTTACTATTAGAGCATGGAATTACTATCCATAAAGCATCTATGGAACATTTTGGTTCATTTAAGGAAAAATCTATTTTATTGTAATAGTAGAACTGGTACTATTTGTAAACATACCTATCTGCTAGTAGCAGGGAAAATAATTGTCTATTTCCCACAAGCAATAGAGCATAAATACTAGAGAAAATAAATATATCTTACTACTTGATAGAAATACTAGTGTCAATCATAGAAATTAGTTGAAGACATTTTGTGCATGCCCAGATAGCTAACATCTCCTTCCTTCCTCCCAGCCTGGGGTCTTCCAAAATCCTTTCTCCCCACCCCTCCCTTTTCAGAGTAGGTCTTTTCTTTTCTTTCTTCCTCCTCTATCTTTTCTCCTAATGCTAAGATCCAAAATCTGCTTTCATGTCGGCAAGAAACTTCCCACATCCTAATCACCCAGACACCTTTTTCATTACCATGAAATTCACTGCATGATTTAAACCTTGCAAATATAAATTCACACAACAGTAGCAATATCACAGAATTGCCAGACACTTTTACAGATGAATGGAAACAAGGTTCCTGCCCCATGGAATAAGCAATCTAAAGAGCCAATATCTATTACAGTAGGAACTGAAGTCTCAGGATCTCATAGGACAAGGCCTTAAAATAGATGGCTGAAACAAGAGATAGCAATACACCATGAACTTGGACGAAGACAGAAAATCAATAATGAATGGAAAGGATCAAATATACTTGCAAGAATTTTAATATTTTTGAACACTTTTATAGTAGTTCCATTCTGTATTACTTTGTACTCTCTTTCCACTTTACTTTTTAAACTTTGTGATTTCTCTAGTGTTTATTTCCATCCAGGGGACTTCATTGACATTTCTTTAACTGTGATACCTTAAGATGCCACCTCTCCAGCTCATGTCAACAATTGCCCATTCCTGGAACACAAAATGTAACACAACTGGGAAACAAAATAAACTGTAAGTATGCATGTAGAGATACCATACTTAATGACCTTACCAAATATCTAAAACCTGTTAGCAGTTAGGCCAGGGGGGATGATAAGAGGTCTGTGGGCTGGACATGGTTCACCCGGGTTAGCCCTTGGTGGAACGCCACATGGTTTATTTACCTGAATGTCTTCAAGTACAGCTCCTTGCAGCTCCTGTTCTCCTTTCCCAACCAATGGTTTCTGTGGGAAGTGGTGGCCCAACCCATGCCACTTCCAGCAGTTGTCATTGGCCAGGAATGGCAAACTTTAGCCATTGGGAGCTGTTAGCTATCTGGGCATGCACAAAATGTACCTGCAGACACTCGCATAAATAATGCATCTGGCGGCTCATCAAGGGCCAACTCTGGTGAACTGCATCTGGTCCACGGGCCACTTATTGCTCACCCCTGAGTTAATATCAAGATCCTTCTGAGGAACAAGAAGTACAGTTCTTGTTCTTGTTCTTGAGGAACAAAAAGTACAGTTAAGCAAGAAAAATAAATAAAGATATTTCTTTTCCAAAGGATCATGATTTTAAAATTATTGAAGATAACTGGGGACATGTTAGGACACATTAAGCATCAGAATTCTGAGCCTTTTCAAAATTCTTTGAGTAGAAATCTAAGCTTCTCGTTACTCTACTTTGAGAAGTGTCAATGCTCTTTTCTACAAAATACTCCTTGACAAATGTCTGCATGACTCATTGCCCAGCTGGCAAAAAAACAACAACATAATAATCTAGTTGTAATCTAAATGTTATTCTCAGCAACATCCTGTTCCAATGAAGCAGCTTCATTGAGAAATACCATGACAACATTGAAGGGGCAACTCTGCAGGAAGTGGAGAAACAAAAATAAAGCCCCTACCTTACCAAAGTTACCTCACATTCTCACCACAAGCCTTTTTATCACACTGTAAGCATAAACATCTGGGAGTCTGTAACTCCCCTATACTGCTCGCTCTTCAATGTGCTAGAATTCTGTGAAAGATGTATTTTTTCAGCTCAAAGTATGCAACAATCTGAATTTTCACTTGGTTTTGCTGAAATGTCACCTTTCACTTGAAACAAGAACACCAATCCTTTGAAAATAGATAAATGTTTACTAAAATATACTAATATATTTTCTACTATATTTTCCCACTATATACTATAATAGTCTCGCAATGGGTATCATTCATGAGCATTTATACTACAACAATATCACATTATAGACTAACTATTCTTGTATAAAACAACAAATAGTCTAGTAGCACCTTAAAGACTAACAAAACATGTAGATGGTATCATGAGCTTTTGTGGGCAAAACCCTCTTCTTCAGATGACCAAAGAAGTGGGTTTTGCCCATGAAAGATCATGATACCATCTACATGTTTTGTTAGTCTTTAAGGTGCTACTAGGCTATTTGTTGTTTTTCAAGTTTTTCGTTACAGACTACCTTGGCTACCCCCTCTGAAGCTTTTATTCATATATAGATTTTCGTTCCTTTCATTCATAGAATCATACAATCATAGAATCCTAGGGCTGGAAGAGACCTCAGGAGGTCATCAAATCCAGACCCGTGCCCAAAGCAGGACCAATCCCAACTAAATCATCCCAGACAGGGCTTTGTCAAGCCAAGACTTAAAGACTTCTAGGGATGAAGATTCCACCACCTACCTAGGTAACCCATTCCAGTGCTTCACCATTGTCCTAGGGAAATAGTTTTTCCTAATATCCAACGTAGACCTCCCCTACTTGGGAGAAGCCAGGCGATGGGCCTCTCCCAGTCTTTTCAGGCAGAGAGGGAGGATTGGGGTTAGCAGCATTGCCATGGGTTATTCAGGGGTTCCAAAGCTGACCAGCCTATTTAAAAAAGAGTAATAAGGTCACAGCACTTTTCTCCATGTTTTCCCTCCTGAGGGGAATAGCTCTCCTTGGTTGCCATTGTCTTGTTTGTACAGGGTATGTATATATTACTTTTCCTCTTATGGGGTCCCAGTTAATGTTCAGGCTTTCATGTTTTCTACCTTTTTCAGCAGAACAAATGATGGAAATATTTCATTAAACACAGTGCTTTAAATAATAAAGAACACTGTGTTATGGGAAATCATTGCAAATGGCTTTATTGTTGGGTGGTTGAAAGAAATATTCATTCATTTTTTATTTCATGCCATTAGTCCAGGAAAAGCAGCATGCCTGGCTTCCCCAGTTCCTCAAAGTCAGGAGGAGTGGCTTGGAAAAATACAGGATGAATTTGTTTCTGTTTCTCACGTGAAGTATTCTTGTTTATATTATTGCACTGTTTTCAGTGGAACTACGTCTTTAGATAAGGATGACTCAGCTGAAAACTATTGATGAGTTGGGCCCTTTAATTACACAAAGACTTCTTTTTCTTTTCTTTCACTTGACTATATTCCCAAATAATTAATTGATCTGCAAGACTAGATAATTTGCATTTTCTAGAAAAGATATCAGTCACCAAGGTTACAGTCCGAAAATAACAATCAAACATGTTGCCAACCATCCACAATATTATTATTTTAGCTCTTATGAGATAATGTTTGTAAGGTTTAAATAATCTAAAATAATTTAAATAATCTAAAAATTTATAACATCATATACATATCTAATTCATATTTTATTTGCTTGCTAGGCAAAATCTGTTATGATTACATGAAAACTACATATTCATGAGACATTAAACCTCCTTCCTGCGCTTGGAAGCCTTGCTCTTCACCATAGAGTTAACCTAATAAAATATGCTTTAATCCGGGGTGGGGGGGGGGCAGATTTGGCTGGCCAAGTGAGTTGATATGGCCCACGGAGGCCCTGCCCTTCCCCCCACCCCCAGGCCAACCAGGGCCTGGGGCCGGGGGGAAGTGCACAAAGTTTCCTCCCACCCTGCCCCTGCCGTGTAAGGAGTGCACGGTGCTTCTAAGTGCCATGCACTCTAGGCAGGGTGGGAGGAGACTTCGCATGCTCCCCCCACCCCCAAGCCCTGATTGGCCTGGGGAGCATGTGAAGTCTCTTCCCGCCCTACGAGGGGTGCGGCACTTCCAAGTGCCACACACTCCTTGCAGGACAGGGGAAGGGTGGGAGGAGACTTTGTGCTCCTCCACCCCCAGGCCAATCTGATCTTGGGGGGTGGGAGGAGAACATGAAGTCTCTCTTCAACCTGCAAGAGGCTCAGCACTTAAAGTTAACCAACAGATGCTGCTCAGCTGGCGGATGACTAAGTGCGGTGCTCCCTTTCAGGGCAGGGGCAGAGCGTGAGAGACTTGACGTGCTCCCCCTACCCAGGCCCTGATTGACCTGGGGGCAGCAGGGGGAACATGTGAAGTCCACTTCCACCTCCAGGGACATGGGTACCTAAAGGGAATTGCCAGCTGTTCAGAACAGCTGGCAGTTCTCTCTGGGGAGGGGCAAAGACTTTGTGTGCTCCCCCACCTCCACACCAATCAGGATGTGTGGGTGGGGAAACATGGAAGTGTCCTGGCCCCACCCCTTCTTCTTGAGGCTCCACTCCTTCTGGGGCAGCCCGTAGCCATTTCAAAAATTTCTGAAGTGGCCCTCAGTCAAAGATTATTGCCCATCCTTGCTTTAATAGGAAATGAACAGAATATAGATGCATCAACAGAAAATCATGAGCAAAACAACAAGAAGAAACATCAGGTATTACCACAAAGCCATAAAGGTACAAATGAGGTTTAATTGTAGTAATGTAACAATGGAAGTTGTTCTTGCTCAGAACACAGTCAAGAGATATGAGAGGATATGGGCTAGGTAGGGGGCAACTTTGTGTTGAGAGGTACTGTAATAACGACAAACAGTTCTTGAGTCCACATTTCACTTATTATAAACAAGAAAAATTGACTTTGGAGCACTGGACACAGCCTCACTATTTCTGTAGATGCATAATGCCCTTACTAGGGTCAACAATAGTACGGAACTTTCCACTGCGGGAGGAGTTGTGATGAAGAGAGTCTGGCCAGTAAGGAGAGGTAATTGTGAGACAGGTTAGATTTTTTGGTGGGGGAAGACTAATTTTCTCAAGTGTTAAGTCTAAAATTTTAAAATATTAAGGACATGAATGGTATTATTATCACCTCTATATACTGAAACAAAGTTGGTGATGGACCTTAGACTGAGAATTTAACTGAATCCTCTTTGAAACATATGCTGTTGTTATCAATTGGGTTAAACTTAGGTATGGTTGGAATTAGAACCTTGCATATGGAAACGTATATGTCAACAGGCCTTAATTTAAGATAGTTGTAAGAGCCAGTCATACCTAAAACAAGGCATAATAGCATCTGCCCAGAAAAAAAGCAATGTGGGAACATTGTTCTAATGAGGTAGCTGAATAACTAGCAACTTGGTAGCAAACAAGAAACTCAGAGAGACTCAGAGGCAAGAAAAAATCCACACTGCAGCCTATATGCCCAGTGACCCTGTAGTAACCTAAAAAAAGAGGCATGGGGATGTAAGCCCAAGAAGCTATACTCTGTTGCTGCAGCGTGTGTTTGTTTGTTTTTCATCCTATGTTTGCAGAAGCAGGACTTTATAAATTTCTCATAAATAAACAAGATTGCATCAAACACCAGACTACATAATTAATTTCTGTTCCCAAACTGGAACATCCCTAGGGTCCTGCAATTTGACTAATCATTCGGGACAAAATAGGAAAACTTTATTTTGAATTTACCTCCATGTTTGTTTGTTTTTTCCTTTTCTCCTTTGGACCACTTGCTCATCCTTGGGACCATCTTTGTTAATTTTCCTCTTGATATCAAACCTAGACTTGTAGCCTAAAGACTTTACACTTTTTTAGTCACAGATTTGTATTACTTGACTAGGTGCCTTTGCTGGATTCACACTGACACTATACTTAAGCTAAATGCTCCTGGACAGTTTATGAATTAGAATACATTTTTATCTTATAACTCCCCACCATTGTTGTGGCAAGTGAACCTGAGGAGCTAACTAGATTGGATAGTTCTGTCAACACTTAAGAAAGCTGTTGTTTAGACAGATGGCCAAGAGAAGGAGGAGGAGCGGATAATGAAGAATGCTGACAAACAAAGACTGAACTTTCTTTTCTTTTCTTTTCTTTTCTTTTCTTTTCTTTTCTTTTCTTTCTTGAATAGTTTGAATGAAGGCAACTATTGGTGTTTTCTGTCTTTCTTTCTGATATATAGTCAGAATCAAAATAAGGTATAATGAGAGAAACAGCAAAAGTACTGTCCCAATTATATGTCCTTATAACACAAAAGAATTCCTGCTGAGCTGGAGTGAAGGTGAATTGACTCAACATATCTCTCACAGGATTTTTCCTTTGTTTTATTTGCTTGACTTTAGCAATTATACCTGTTTGAAGTTGTTCAGAGACACAGAAATGGCAGTAGTTCTAGCAGAAATTAGCAGGCAGTATAGATAAGATAATCAAAGTTGCACAATAAAATCCAATATATCACAAAGGTCGGGAGTCTGGCATATAGTTATCACAATATGTATTGTGCATAGAGATATCTACAAATATATCACTCCCTTCCTTTTTATATATGATTCACAATATATTTGAAAGTGCTCTTAATTTTTCATTTATAGTGCAGAAAACAAAAGACAGTCTATGGTTCCAAGATGTGTTTTCGGTGACAGCATGAGAAAATTGTTTTAGACATTAATTACCTTGAGTAGAATGAGAAATAAATCTTATAATTTATTTCTTATATAATTACGTTCCATTGTTATTATATAACTGTTGATAATGTCCTGCTGGATCACTAGGAGAGAGGTCATTTGAACATTGTGTTTGATTGGCTTATGTATGTATGTTTGTATCATGTCCATTTTTATACAGAATCATAGAATCGTAAGGTTGGAAGAGACCTCAGGAGGTAAAGTCCAACTCTCTGCTAAAAGCAGGACCAACCCCAGAATAAATCATCCCAGGCAGGGCTTTGTCAAGCCGAGACTTTAAAACCACTAGGAACAGAGGTTCTACCGTCTCCCTAGGAAGCACATTCTAGTGCTTCCCCACCCTCCTAGTGAAATAATTTTTTTCTAATATCCAACCTAGACCTCCCACACATCAACTTAAGATGTTCTGCCATCTGCTCCTTGTTCTGTCATCTGTCACCACTGAGAACAGCTTCTCTCCATCCTCTTTGGACCCCCTCCTCAGGTAGTTGAAGGCTGCTATCAAATCCCCCCTCACTAGACTAAATAAGCCCTCAGTCTCTCCTTATAAGTCATGTGCTCCATCCCCCTAATAATTTTTGTTGCCCTCTGCCAGACTCTCTCCATTGCATCTTAATTAAGTGTATGGAACACTGCATTGTCAGATTTAGTTCCTCCATGCTTCCATCTGGAGTCCATTACCATTCAAGGTTTGAACACAGGTACAGTGAAATTGCATGCACTACTCTTATGTGTGACACTGAGATCTACTTCTCTTTCTTCGAAGTGACTTTAGTGATAGAACATTTTAAAGTAAATTTGTGGTTATAAAAGATTTTTTTTTTAAATAATGTCAATCAAATGGAACTAGGTACTATCCCAATGCAGATCCTATTGGGAAATTGGAATTTTGTTGTATGTACTCTGCATTTATGAAACTCATTGTAAAAATCATAAAATGGCACAAAAAATAAAATTATCATGGTTTAAAATCTGTAATGTATCAGTTAACTGCGAAGATACAATTTACAAACTCTGAAAATTCCCAAGATGGAAGGAATTCGTTCTCTCCCAAGGTAAATATGCCTTTAATATTCATGTGCCAATATGGAACCAATCACCATATTCCATAATAGTGAGTCACACTGCTTTGTTCCTTAGTACTGCTTATTTCTTCAGTGCTTGATACTGAATAATCTGCCTTGGTGACAAATGCTATTTCCCCAGACTCAGCAGCATGGTGACATTATGTATGGCTTGTCATGCAAGCCCAAAGTGAAAAGAAGCTACTCTGTGAGAAACAGTGGCAAATGGGAGGTGACAGACAACTCGTGTTGACCCTTGCAACTTGATAATGACATTATCTCCCATAGCTCAGCAGAGAATGTGTCACCACTACAGATCTAAAGCTACAAATGCCATGGAGGATCCCATATAAAGCGCAACCAACCAAGACAGCTCCATCAAGGTCAATGCTTCATGATTTCTCTCGGAAATCTCTCCCAGCCAAGTACTGAGATAGGAATTTCAACAATGTATATTTGGTGCCAACAAGTAATATATTGTCTTTTTTTAATTTAATATTAAACATCTATATTAGTCAGAAGTGTTTCAGGAATCAAATTCATTGCAGCAAGTTAATTCAACTGTGAGGAGGCATGATATGAATTTAGTGTGCGATAGGGTATGGCTAAGAAGCATAAGGCGATAACAGTATTACAGTAATATTATCACCATCTATTCATTTCACAATAGAGTTTAAGGTATTTTAAGTAAATCTATAAAGTCCTAACTGTCCTGGGATTTGCCTTTTTGAAAGACAGCCTCTCTCCCTGCCTGGTAATACTGCAGCTGCAACTAGCACAGCATTTGAGCTGGAGCCAAATAGGTTTAAGAAAAAGAATAATGGTACGACTTGGGAATTCACATCCCATCTTGATCTGCAATAGCTTGAGCCAGTTGACTTTCAAAGTATGTTGTTGTTCTTTAGGCAGAGTGGATCAGGCTATTTTTAACTGCCTGCCAGCTATTTTTGCCATCATCGTTACTCGGTCAGTTAAAGAGTAAGGCTAAGATTTGGTGGGGTGGGGAAGGTTGTTATTTAAAATGAATAAAACTGAATGTAGGTGGTTTGCATTATGTCTAATATTAGGTGAAGGGATAACAAGCAGCTCATAGCTTCTTCATGTAGGAACTAACGATACGGCCAAGAATGATCTTGAGCGGGTCACTGCAGATTATGTAGTGCTGGAAACAAGGATCGAGGAATTTGAAGCGCAAGTGGTGATCTCATCCATCCTCCCTGTTGAAAGAAAAGGTCCAGGTAGGGATTGTCAAATTCAGGAAGTAAATGGGTAGTTGCGCAGATGGTGTTGGAGAAAGGGCTTTGGTTTCTTCAACCATGGGATTCTGTTCTAGGCACAAGGATTGTTAGGAAGAGATGGGATCCACCTAACCAAGAGAGGAAAGAGCATCTTTGCAGGCAGACTTGCAAACCTAGTGAGAAGGGCTTTAAACTAGGTTCATTGGGGGACGGTGACCAAAGCCCGGAGGTAAGTGGGGAAGTCAGATTCTGGGAAGAAACACAAGGAGGAACGAGCAACAAAGGAGGACCCCTGATTCGAATGAAGAAGGTAGAGCAATCAACTGGTTATCTAAGGTGTTTGTATACCAATGCAAGAAGCCTGGGGAACAAAGAGGAAGAATTAGAAGCCCGGGCCCATTCAAAGAACTATGATTTGATTGGAATAATGGAGACTTGGTGGCATGACTCAAATGAATGGAGCACTGGCATGGAAGGGTATAAACTGTTCAGGAAGAACAGGTGGGGGAGAAGAGGAGGAGAAGTTGCATTGCACATAAGAGAGCAGCATGATTGCTCAGAGCTCCAGTATAAAGAGGGAGAAAAACCTGTTGAGAGTCTATGGGTTAAATGTAGAGGTGGAAGCAACAGGGGTGATGTTGTGGTTGGTGTCTGCTATAGACCACTGGATAAGGTGGATGAGGTAGACGAAGCTTTCTTCAAACAACTGAGAGACACTTCCAGATCACAGGCCCTGGTTCTCATGGGGGTCTTTAATCACCCTGACGTCTGTTGGGAGAGCAATATAGCAGTACACAGACAATCCAGGAAGTTTTTGGAGAATGTTGGGCATAACTTCCTGGTACAAGTGCTGAAGGAACTGATCAGGGGCCATGCACTGCTTGACCTGCTGCTCACAAACAGGGAGGAACTAGTAGGGGAAGTAGATGTGGGTGACAACCTGGGAAGCAGTGATCATGAGATGGTAGATTTCAGGATCCTGACCAAAGGAAGAAAAGAGAGTAGCAAAATACACACCCTGGACTTCAGAAAAGCAGACTTTGACTCCCTCAGAGAACTGATGGGCAGGATTCCCTGCGATGCTTACATGAAGGGGAAAGAAGTCCAGGAGTAGCTGGCAGTATTTTAAAGAAGCCTTATTGAAGGCACAGGAAGAAACCATCCCGATGTTCAGCAAGAAAAGCAAATATGGTATACGGCCAGATTGGCTTACTGGGGAAATCCTTGGTGAGATTAAACACAAAAAGGAAGCTTACAAGAAGTGGAAATTTGAACAGATAGGTAGGGAGGCGTATAAATATATTGCTCGAGAATGCAGGGGAATTATCAGGAAGGCAAAAGTTCAATTGGAATTGCAGCTAGCAAGGGATGTGAAGGGTAACAAGAAAAGCTTCTACAGGCATGTTAGCAATAAGAGGGTCATAAGAGAGGGTGTTGGGTCCTTACTGGATGAGGGAGGTAACATAGTGACAGATGATGTGGGAAAAGCTGAAGTACTCAATGTTTTCTTTGCGTCTGCCTTCACAGACAAGGTCCGCACCCAGACAAATGCACTAGGCAACGCAGTATGGGAAGAAGGTGGATAGCCCTTGGTGGGGAAAGAACAGGTTAGTAACTATTTAGAAAAGCTAAACATACACAAATCCATGGGTCTGGATTTAATGCATCCGACAGTACTGAGGGAGTTGGCAAATGTCATTGCGGAGCCTTTGGCCATTAACTTTGAAAACTCATGGAGATTGGGAGAGATCCCAGATGATTGGAAAAAGGCAATGTAGTGCCCATCTTTAAAAAAGGGAAGAAGGACAATCCAGGGAACTACAGACCAGTTAGCCTTACCTCAGTCCCCAGAAAAATCATAGAGGAGATCCTGAAGGAATTCATTTTGAGGCACTTGGAAAAGGGGAAAGTAATCAGGAATAGTCAACATGGATTCATGAAGGGCAAGTCATGCTTGACTAATCTGATTAGCTCTTATGATGAGGTAACTGGCTCTGTAGATATGGGAAAGTCAGTGGATGTGATATACCTTTACTTTAGCAAAGCTTTTGATACCGTCTCCCGCAATATTCTTGTCAGCAAGTTAAGGGAATATGGATTGGATAAATGGACTGTAAGATGGATAGAAAGCTGGCTAGACGGTCGGGCCCAACGGGTAGTGATCAACGGCTTGATGTCAAGTTGGCGTACGGTTTCTAGCGGAGTACCCCAAGGATCTGTTCTAGGACCGGTTTTCTTCAACATTTTTATTAATTACCTGGATGAGGGGATGGATTGCACCATCAGCAAGTTTGCAGATGAAACTAAGTTAGGGGGAGAGGTAGGTATGCTGGAGGGCAGGGATAGGATCCAGAGTGACCTAGACAGATTAGAGGATTGGGCCAAAAGAAATCTGATGAGGTTCAACAGAGACAAGTGCAGATTCCTGCACTTGGATGGAAGAATCCAAAGCTTGGTTACAGGCTGAGGACTGCCTGGCTATGTAGCAGTTCAGCAGAAAAGGACCTGGGGATTGCAGTGGATGAGAAGCTGGATATGAGTCAACAGTGTGCCCTTGTAGCCAAGAAGGCTAATGGCATATTAGGTTGCATTAGGAGGAACATTGTCAGCAGATCTAGAGAAGTGATTACCTCCTTTATTCGGCTCTGGTGAGGCCACATCTGGAGTATTTTGTCCAGTTCTGGGGTCCCCCACTATAGAAAGGATGTGGATGCATTGGAGAAGGTCCAGCAGAGGGCGACCAAAATGATTAGGAGCGCATGACCTATGAGGAGAGACTGAGGGATTTGGGTTTGTTTAGTCTGCAGAAGAGAAGAGTGAGGGGGGATTTCATAGCAGCCTTCAACTTCCTGAAGGGAGATTCCAAAGAGGATGGAGAAAGGCTGTTCACAGTAGTGTCGGATGGCAGAACCAGGAGCAATGATCTCAAGTTACAGTGGGGGAGGTCTAGGTTGGATATTAGGAAAAACTATTTCACTAGGAGGGTGGTGAAACACTAGAATGGGTTACCTAGCGAGGTGGTGGAATCTCCATCCCTAAAGGTTTTTAAGTCTTGGCTTGACAAAGCCCTGGCTGGGTTGATTTAGTTGGGATTGGTCCTGCCTTGGGCAGGGGGCTGGACTTGATGACCTCCTGAGGTCTCTTCCAGCTCTATGATTCTTTAGTGCTTAAATGCTACCTATAGCGATACCCTTGATGTGTTCCTGTCAGGCCTAGTTTTCAGCCCTACTAAAAACACCATTGTGAGGGTCCAAGCAAGCACTTGCTGGCAGGCACCCATTATTGTTCCTTTGAAAGTCTAGCCCTTAAGTGGCCATAGGAACTTAACAACTTTAAAATGTGAGTCAGACATGAAAATCAACTAACTTTGCTTGATAAAATGATTAACTTCAATTATCCATGCACAGTAAATCAGCATGTAATTTAGGATTCACTCGTCTTGTCCATTTTTTCCCCTCACCTATTAAGTGGTCAGTAATGACCAGTGTGCTGTTTTAATTCATCTGCAAGCTATGCTGACTGATTGTAAAAATGGTTTTCCTGATGGCAAATTCAAACTAAACTCAATATAACAGATTTCAATAGGATGTCTGATAAGTCTTATTCTTGGGCACTAGATGGATGAAAACAATAATTTTCAGTCACATAATTTCACATGTCCATTTTAATATTTAGTGAGTGAAAGACTGTCTGTAGCTGTTATCACAAGAGACATGATACATCCTTTTGTGTTGGTGGACCAATTGTAAGTTGTGTTGTATCTCGGTATTCTGTGATAAGATGCCAAATGGGTACCTGCAAATGGAAAAGCAATTTTCTCTTGTGCTTGACATAATCGAGTGTCAAAATACTCTAATTCTTTTGCTTTCCCTTAAACAAAGGAATGTTAGAAGATGTAGGGAGGAGAAAATTGTAACTATAGAGCTTGAAATTTGGGTGTCACAGACACATGAAGAGGTAGGAAAACAAATCAAAACATTGCACTGAAATGTTTAAAAAACAGGATTCGGTACCCTGCTATTATCTTTTTCATTCTGTACTTGACCTAGGATTAAAATACAACATTTCTAGCTTCATTTTAAAATATACTTTTAGATTCATGCTTCTATTTTTTGTGTGTTTTTGGACTTGTATTTTACATAATGTGACACAAATTGCACACTACTGAAGTAACTGTCTGTCTCACTGAATGAAACCATTTTAATCTTGAGTTTTACTATCTGTTAAATCTATTTAAATATAGGCATTCAATTTTACATTGCTTGACATTTATGGGGAAGCTATTTTACAGCAACAGGATTCTGAATAGACAAGATCACAACAAATACTTGTGATTAGGTGACATTCAAGATTGAAAAATATGGGGAAAGACTGAGCTAAATATTCACAGCTATTCACATAAATATCAAAATACTTTTATGGGTCAGAAACTTGTTTCAGATATGACATGTAACATCATAAATGCAAAACTGGACATAAATACACAGACCAGTTATCTTTAGTTTTAAAACTACTGAAGGGTTTTGGTATTTAAATCATAGAATTAAATCATTTTGAAATTATATATTTTTATTGATCAGAACATGTTACTGAATATGGAAAAGCATCCATTGACATTTTAGACTTGCATATTTACTATACAGCAGTGGTGGGGAACCTCTTTTGGGTCAAGGGCCACTGACCCACAGAAAAATCATTCAGTGGCCCCATACAAGTGAGAAAAGTGAGAAACCAAACAAAACAAAGTGAAAAAAAAAACCCTCACCTCACTGACCTGGCCCCTGACTGAGAAGCAGAAAGACACTCTCCACATTCCCCTTGCACACCAGAGCCTAGGGCCCGGGCTACTAGATTTTGTGTGTCCCAGCCCAGTGGTGGGACAATGGAAGGGGCTGGAGGACCAGAACAGGCTCTCCAATGCTGATGCGGGAGACCTGAGCCTCAGGGCCGGGTCCAGGCAAGCAGCGCCAACCCGGCCCCCAAGCCTTAGATTCCCCACCCCGGCTATACAATATACAGATACAATACCAATAGAGCTGAAATTAAGTTACATAAAGTTAAACTTCTGTTTCATTTTTGTTTCAAAGAGATGGAACAGTACAAAGATAGCTAGGCTCATCCTACAAATGCAGTTCCTCAGCACTTCGTTTTATTTTTACTATGCCATGAGACATATTTTCTATAACACTTGACCAAATTGCCAACTCTAGTTAGGGTTAAAATGACTAAAAAAAAATGAACTTTGCACGTTGAATTTTACAATATCTTCCACCCTACATGCCTGATGTATGACAAAGAAAACAGAGATTTTTATGAACAAGTAAAGAAACAAATCAGTGCAAGATTTTAAATTACACAGAACATTCTGCATGAAACTTCAATCTATCAAATGGCCACTGAAAAATGAGGTAATTACCTAAAATAATTTGCATGTTAAGAGCTAATACAATATTACAAAGTAAAGTCCAGTTGCACATTAATTGTGAAAGCAATGCATAATTTCCTGATTAATGTTTCATGCCTAATATTCTTTCGTGCTCTCTGAGATGCTAAATAACAATATGTCCCATCCATCTACAGAACACAGGATAAACTTAGACAAGGATTGAGCTCAGGTTTCATAAATCACAGACTGAACTCCTATAATTTCAGAATTATGATATATTATCATGGTGTGCTGTAAATTTTTTTTTTAAATGCAATGTTTTAATTGGTATTAGATCTTTTCAACAACTGAAGATAAGTGCCTCTAGCCAAGAGATCCACACAATATGTGAATTTCTAATGCTTTCTGCATTCAAGTATAAAAGCTCACAAAACTACAGCCTATTTGGAGATCAGCTCACAATACAATAAGAAGGTAATATATTGTCACCCATATATAAAACTTAGGTTCATGGGCCTCAGGTCAGAGAAGGCTAAGTGTGTCAAAGAAGTGATATGTTCAATCTCTCTAGAGGAGGATTACTATCCATGCTCCTCTACCAAGATGGGGTAGAAAATTCCTCAAGGAGTATAACTCACTGGCTCTGTCAGCAAGAGACAGGGGTGTCACTGAATACAAAGAAAGCCAAGCAAAGAACAACATAAGCAAGGAGAAGTAATGAGGAAAAAAGATTGCCAAAACTAGAACAACTAACAACCAGCAACTGAAAATAGACTGTTTGCTCCGTTAATTTTTACATTCAATCACCAATGCTTTTTTAATAGAAATTTTGTCACAGTTTCAGAATTTTAAAGATTAGTTTCAGAATAGGAAAAAAGTCAATGCTCAAATTCAGAATCCACTGTTGGTTTAGTGGGAAATACACCATGTGACCTACTTGGCTGAGTTAGAAGTTAATTTAATGATGCTGAGAATCGAATCGAATCACCTGATGCACAACAGAGAGAGATCATTTGAGTGATGTCTAATGGTGAAACTTAGGAAAGCAGAACATGGTGAGTGAAGGAATAATTGATACAAATTAGAGCCTTTTCTTTAGATTTTCACTTATATTTCCATTGGCATTAAGAGAAGGAGTATGAACATATGGAAAGAAGAGACTTAACATGAGAGAAGAAAGGAAATTGATTTTCGGTAGAAGGTACAGGCCGGTCTAAATTACCGCGACAACTAAATCTAACTTATGCAACTTCAGTTACGTGAATAACATAACTGAAGATAATGTTGTTAGATCCACTTACCATGGTGACTACAGTGCACTGTGTCAATGACAGAGCACCTCCCATGGATTTCCCTTACGCTTCTTGAGGAAGTGAAGTACACAAATCGATGGGAAAGTGCTGTCCCATCAGTTTAGCATATCTTTTCCAGATCCATTACTACATCAACAATTGCTGCATTGATTGCTTCAGTGATGATCCACAGGTTAAACCCTCTAAAATCCAGAACTCTCCAGACTGGCAACATCTGTGGTTGGATCAGAGAGCCCCAGCTGGACAGGTTCAGGGGCTGGGTTGGTGGTGAGGAATGCAGCCCTGGCAGCAGAGGGCCACACGGTGGAGAATACCGTCCCAGCTGGGCACTGGGCTGCTGGCAGCAGGGTTGGTGGCCAAGATCACATCCCTGGCCAAGCCAGCATAGCGGGGATTGCAGCCCTGCTCAGTTTGAAGGCAGAGGGACCAGAGGTGCCTGAAGGAGCAGGCCCATGTTACTGTTCCTACTTTGCCAGCAGAGCAGAGAGGGCTTCCCCGGCCAGCTCAGAAGCAGCAGGCTCTGGTTCCCCCAGCACAGTGGGGAACGCAGCCCCATCTCCAGGCAGGAGCACAGTTCCACCAGGGCTGGAGGTAGCAGGGCCAACAGTCAGGAGGGGAGCCTTGACCTCCCCAGCCCAGCAAACTCAGTGGGTCAGGACCGCTTAGGTCCCCAGGGTATTGGACCAGGGAGGTCCTATCTGTACCAGGAAGTGAAGACATGTCCCTAGAAAATTGCTGGACTCTACATGGTTCAAAGTTCCAAGCAGGGACTAAAAATTTGAAATTTTGCATTCTATTCCCATCTCTGCTATTAGTTTAGTGGTGTGACCTTGAATAAGCTGTTTCACTTAGAAGACTTTCAGTCTCCTCATTGTAAAAGGGATGTATATAAGTACCATCTTCACATGGGTAGTCCAAGACTTGATTAAAACTAAAATAAATCCTGCCTTGAGATTCTTGGAGAAAAGGTGACTTTTAACTTGATCATCCCTAAAGCAGATAATTCTGATTAGAATGAAGCTGGAAGAGGACTAACTACACATTTCCTAAGCCAGACCCAAGGGACATATGGTGGTGTGTCCACTTTTTAAGTCTGTAAGACAATAATAAAAAAATTGTTTGGGGTGATAGGGAATTTCTGTATTTCATATTACTTTTCCTGCATAAACAAAAATTTTATATTTCTCCTCTCCACTGCTGAATGCTATGATGCCACTTTCTGTATGTGACAGGTCAGAATAATCTACTTTTTCATTACCCACTGAATGATACGATACAAACTTTGTTACATAGATATATGAGAGTTGTGCACAGAAACCAACTTTAGATATAGATATAGATATATAGATATAGATTAGATACATATACATTGTGATTCCCTGACCTTCTAAATTCAAATAAAATCTCTGGAAAATCTTAAGAGAAAACTCGGAGACAAAAAGAGCAAAAATGCTCATTACAATCCATGTTACCAACTCTTCTTCAATTTTTCACAACAATTTTTTCTGACTCTCAAGTTCTTAACAATACTCTCTCTTTGCTACTTTTTTCAGGATTACTCATTGACTGGAGTTCTTTTTTTAACTTGTCACTTGAAAGAGATTCCCCACACTTTTGCTGCTGCTTCCATGCAGTATCAAATAAGAGCCTCACTACACAACCTCAATAAAGCAGGCACATTTTTTTCAGTGAGACTATGAAATACCAACGTCACTTATTAAGATTACTACTGCCCTGCTGCAGAGATATTCTATTCATGCCTACTTAGCAGGTTCCATAGAAAGCGGCTTGCACTTCAGTGGAGTGGTAGAAAAAATAAATAGCTCGGGGCAGCAGAAGCAGAGCAAGATAGAAAAGGAGAATCCATAGTTTGGTTTGTCCATGTCTTTTGTAAGAAAACAATAAAAAAACAAAAACCAAAAAAAAAAAAAAGTGTCTCACTGAGCTATAGCCAGCCTCTTAGACTCAAGCTGATTCTTGATCATAATGAATGCTGCTCCGAGGGGCCTGCAGCTAATGCTATAAACATCTTTTTATACTCTCACCAACACTGAAACTTATAAAGATTGTATAATACAACTTAAAGGGACTCTCTACCAACTCTAAACTTATTATTCTTTCTTTCAGTTTTTTAGTTTATTATCGTTAAAGGTAACATCTCATGTGGCTAAAACGGAAAGTTTATAAAGAGAAAATATTCTCTCTGTCTGCTCATTGGTTCAATCTTTGTACTTGACAGAGCTTTATACACAGTGAGTTTCCCTTCAGACTCTCAGGCAACAGCATCAGAGTTTGAATTTAGATGAGATTTTGTGCTCATGGCTCTCAAAGCATTTTACAAAGGTGCAAAAGCTCTTCCCTGGCTATGGGTAACTCTGGCTATGGGTCACTCTGGCTATGGGTAACAACACAGTACCCCAACCATGTGCAACATGGAATGGACCCAGGAATGGAAGGAGCTAGCCAGAAAGGTATAACCCTGCTTTACTGGATCCCTAAGCATAAGTGGGCTGGTAAGAAGAAGAATAGTTTGCAAAAGTTGTGTGTCTGCTTGATTTCGGCTAAAAATGAAGTTTAAAATTTATACACGTTTCCCATAATTTAAACACATTATTTTATACATTTTTACCATACAATCATAGAATCCTAGGGCTGGAAGAGATCTCAGGAGGCCATTGAGTCTAGCCCCCTGCCCAAAGCAGCACCAACCCCAACTAAATCATCCCAGCCAGAGCTTTGTCAAGCCGGGACTTAAAGACCTCTAGTGAAGGAGATTCCACCACCTCCCCAGGTAATCCAAAGAGATAATGGCCTTTTTAAACAGTGGCAGAACTGTGTCAGTTTTCAGAGAAATTCTTAACCTAAGAACCCTATATGTTCCAAAAGTGGGAATAAATGAATAAATGAGATTAATACAAATTAGGAAGTTTAAGACTGCATAAATAGAAGAACCTTATATTTTCAATCATTCTTTTAATGTGAGATAAGTTTTAACAAAGATTTAATGCCAGAGTATTGATCAGACCTATTCAAATGTTCTGAGCTTTATAAATTGAATGTTCAGTGTTTTTGAGAAGAATGAAAATGAAAAAAGCAAACAAGATATTTTATTTTTGAATTTTGCAGAAAATAAACGTGTCATAGAACTTTTTAAGAGTTCTTAAATATCCTGATATTTCAAGAGGAGTTATGAAACCTGCAGATCTTGGAAAGTACTTTTTTTGAATTTTACTAAAGACAATGTGAGAAAGGAGTAAGTAAAAGTACTAACTTCATTGCATGCACATATTACTCAGTGACAATGACCATAAGTTAAACTATGCAAACTTTATCAACACTGGGGACCTCTTACACACTGCACATTGAAAAGGGTTTTTTCCCCCCCAGGGAACTATCCAGAACGAATACCAGAAGATCACCTTCTTGAGTGGTAAAAGCTAATTGTATCCCCATCCTGTCTGTATTATTTCACATTTATCAACACTGAATTTCATTTGCCATTTTCTTGCCCAATTTGTGATAATCTTTTGTAACTTTGTACTTAGCTATCTTGAGTAATTTTGTATGATCTACAAACCTTGCTATCTCACTCCCAGATCATTTATAATACATTGAACAACATTGACCCCTGTACAGATCCATGAGGGACACCACTTTTTACATCTCTCCGACGTGAAAACTAACCATTTATTTCATCCCTTTGTTTCCTATCTTTTAACTTGTTACTAATCCATGAAAGGACCTTATTATGTCATGGCTGCTTACCTTCTTTAAATGACTTTGTTTAGGACCTTGATGAAGACTTTCTGAAAGTCCAAATAACCCATATCCACTTGATCACCCTTGTCCACATGCTTGCTAACACCTTTAATTAATTCCAACAGATTAGTCAGGCCTTTTACAAAGGCCATGTTGACTCTTCTTCAACAAATCATGTTCATCTATGTGTCTGATAACTCTGTTCTTTATTACAAATTCAACCAACTGAAGTTCACATTTTTGGACTATAATTGCCAGGATTGGCTCAGGAGCCCTTTTTTAAAAAAAAATTGGCATCACTCTTCTGTGCATTAGTCATCCTCCTGTGATCTGGTATAGAAGTTACTTGAAGTGATAGGTTATATAACACAGTTAATAGCTCAGCAATTGCATATTGTAGTTCCTTCAGAACTCTTGGGTGTATGCCACCTGGGCCTGCTGACTTTTTGCTGTTTAATTTATGAGTTTGTGCTAAAATCCTCTCTATTGACACCTTAAATTGGTACAGTTCCTCAGATTTGTCACCCAAAATAATGGCTTAAGTGTAGGAATCTCCCTCCCGCCCTCTGTAATGAAGACCAATGCAAGGAATTCATTTAGCTTTTCCACATTCACTTGGTTTTGCCTGAGTGTTCCTTTATCACCTGGATCATCCGGTGGCTCCACTTGTTGTTGTCTGGCAGTCTTCCTGCTTCTGATGTACTTTTAAAAAATTGCTTTTAGTTTTTTGAATCTTTTGTTAGTTGCTCTGTGATTGATTGATTGATTTTTTGCCTGCCTACTTCAAACTGGAACAACTCTAAAAGGAGATACAGAGAGAGACACCTAAGACTATCCTACAGTCCGCTGGCTAGGACACTCTTATAGGCAGTCAATAAAGGAAGACCTGCATTCTGAACCAGAGTAGAAATTTGAACCTGTGTTTTCCACAGCCAAGGTTCTTAAAGCAGAGGAGAACAGGCAGGAAATCTGTGTGGGGGAAGGGGGGGAGGGAGGGGAAACTAGAGATGCTTTATGGGGAAAAAAACTTACTGCATGACATTTTATCCTTAATTAAGTTTATACAGTTTCTCACATATTTTACTAATTACTAATTTACTAATTTCCCCAATTTTCTAATTACTTGGTCTTTAAAATGGCAAATAAAGTATTCTGTTTTATCTCTACAGCCAGCAGATTTCATTATGTTGCTTCCCACTCTTATATTGATTCTCAGACAAATAGGAAGTTAAATAGTTTTGTACAACTTGGTGAAAATTTAAAACATAAAGATTATGTTATGATCTCCTGCCCAAAATCAATTTAAAGAACATTATTTTGTTTCCATATCCAGTGCAACATGAGTGAATTATGACTCACTGCTTCTGCCACTTATAGAAAAAGAAAGCTAATCCATTATTTTTCTGCCAGTAGAGTCTCTGTTACACTGCATTGCTATAAATGAAGGGGGGTGGTTTTGCTCCATAAAAATAGAAAATGTAACAATACCAACAATCTTTTCTTCCCTACAAAACCCACCAGGATTACAACACATTGATGAAATGTTGTGTTGTAAATGCTGTTTGTGATGAAGTGGGGATTATTTTCACAGTGGAATCACTGCATATCTCTTCTACAAAGCTTGCCCTGTTAAAGGTAGTTTAATTAGTGTTATGAGAACCATGATCAAGCTATGACAGAGTTGGCACATGAGAGGAAGGGAACTAATGTAAGAATAATTACTGCCAGATGACAAAGAAAAAACTTTGCAAGTACTGAGGTCTATAATCCCATGACTCCATTGCTTAAAATATATTTTAGGGGGAGTGTTGTGTAAAGGTTAAACCAGTGAATGGAGAAATTTTGAAATTTTGTGGTAAAAAGGCATGTTTCAAAAATTGGCAGTCAAATCCTAGTGAGGAAAATAGAAAGGAACATAAACTCTGGCATGTCTCAAGAAATTTTGAGAACAGTCTTGACTCTCCATTCGCTGGCTTTACCACAAACCATCTATTTTACTCTTAAAAAATAGTCAAAAGTTCTAATTGCCAATTGAGTCAATGTTCTTTATCTTTTCCAACTGGCGTAACTTGACAATTTGACCATGCAAACATGGCAAAGCAACAGAGTAAAAGAGAACTCAAAAGTCTTTTAGGTTCTCTCCCAGGATGTTCCACTGAATCTCAGAGATTTTCCATGTTGGCATCTCCTTATGGAAGCTGCACAATGGAGCAGCGGAAGGTGAGGAGGAGGGCACATGGAGCACTTGAAGAGATGCAGGGCTGTTGGGGAGAGCTCAGAGGTAGGTGCTGCTGACAATGCGCACCACCACAAAACTCATCTATTTCAGTGAGAAAGGAGTACGAGCATGGCCCAACCCCCTATGAACCAGTAAACAGACTATTTAAGTAGATTGATGCCATTAATGACTAGAATGAGTATGATGCCTGTTCCTGGTATCTACTGGGAATGGACACATAGTACATTCTATTTCCCCTTTTGCTAGCAAAGCTCTGGCTCCTTAGACTACAATGGATCCCTCAATCTGTGTGTGTGAACACGCACATGCATGTATGTCTCAGGTTATTTGGAATTAGGTGTAAATAAAATTTACCCAACATATGGATATATGAAATATGTTGATGGTATCATGAGCTTTCGTGGGCATGACCCACCAGTTCAGATGAATGGAGTTATTAAAGGTCCAGTTTCTAAATAAATGGGAAGAAGGAAAAAAAGAAAGAGGGGGGGGAAGAAATAGTCAATTAGAGTGTGCATGATACATGAAGCTGATAGAGAAGGAAATAATTGTTCTTAAGTACACATTGTTTGGTTTTTCATGTCATTAGGATGTGGAATGCAGTAGGTCATCCAGGCAATGCCTTTATTCATACCTCTGTTACAGGAATCAAACCTGTACATTTTGTAAATTGTAAATCAAACTTGTAAATACAGGAATCAAAACTGTAGAAACTGGACTTTTAATAACTCCATTCATCTGAAGAAGTGGGTTGTGCCCTACAGATGGTAATTAAACCATGTTAGATGTTGGTGTTTAAAACACCTTATAGAAGGCTAGTGCTATTTATTTTCTATCTCCCAAACTCTGTTTAGGGCACTAGGAACACAGAGGAATGCTTCATTCCCAGTTCTCAGGATGTATATCAAATTACAGGGGTAGTAACTGACATATTTAAGTTGCCTAATACTTAACATTATAGATATAGATATAGATATAGATATAGATATAGATATAGATATAGATATGTCTTGCTAAAGCCGTAGTCTCCCTAATGTGGCCTCATTTTCAGCAATCACTTTGCTTTCAGGCAGAATCCAGAGTCTGCACTTCATGATTTTCCCCTGTTCTCCATCAACTACTTCCTGCTTTGTGATCTAGATGAGACATTGGCTATCGTGGAAAACAGGCTTTGCACAAAAAGTTCATCATAAGCTAATTACAGATAAGTAGGGAAAAGACTTCACATTGATGAAGGCCACATTGGAAACTTGCCAAATGGGCTGCCTCTAATTTGCATGTATATTTTCTTATGTATTCCTTGATACAGACACAGATACTTATTAAGTGTTGAAAAGGTACAGTGATTTACATGCCTCAGGGACACACAAAAATGCTTTGATTAAACTTATAGGGAAGGAGTGGTAGGGAGACTGTCTTTGGAACCAATTTCCAGATGTGTGCAACAAACTGCAATAAACTCATCCTATTCCTGAGCTCTGGTTTTACTAATTGAAACCAGGTGTCAATTCACTTCTACAGGAGGTATATAACAAGCAATTTCTAATTCTCACTTCTAAAACATGCCATTGATTATAGAGTCTGAAGTTACTTTAGAAGCAGGAATTATTGCAAAAATTACCATAATCTATTATGGTTTCGGATTTGTTGGAAGATTTTTTTTCTAAACTCAGAGATTTGCATGATCAAATTGTCAAGTTATGCCAGTTGGAAAAGATAAAGAACATTGACCCAGGGGGCAAATAGAACAGTTCTCAAAAATTATTTCAAAAAGGTTTTTGATGGAAAACACAAACTGTTTGCAAAAATAATTTCACTCTTTGTATCTGCTTTAATTAAATATATTGACAATGAGAACTGTATCTAACTTTTTAATTTTGTGCTTGCCATTGCTTTTTATTCTGATTCAGTTAAGTTTCATGGTAGACTTTCAGGAAGATATAAACTGACTTGTGGGCTGTTTTTTGTTATCAGTCATAGGTCTCCTGGTTTTGACAGAATGAAGAGAAGTATAAAATAGATCATGCAATCCAAAATAACACTTTAAAACACTTATATAGTCCAAGTCTCAACATATGTAATAGTGTGATAGTAGCATTTTTTTCTTTGTTCATATTCAGTATTACTGTTTTAAGGATGGTTTCAGAATGTATGATGATCTAAAGGTTGGAGAGCAAATAAACAAAACACTTTGGAATTGGGATAGTTAGAAAATATAATTTGTATGAACATGCCTCAATTAATGCATATTAATTAATTAATAACCACAGTTAATAGTTAGCAATCACCTTTTAGAATATATCCTTTTTTTCAACCCATCCAAGGTGCCCTTCAAATAAATGCATTTTTAAGTAATATTGCTTTTCTTGAAACGGGGCCTGCCATGTGCCAGATGAGTGCCTTAATTTCTAGTCTATGTTTGCACAAAGCATTTTGGTTTGTTAAATTGGAATTTTCAAAGTCTCAAGTGTTACTCTGTATGCAAATGTGTTTATACAGAAATAATCCTATTTAGCAGAATCACTTCTTTAAATAAATACATGATTCAGAACATAAGGTATGGAAATTGTAACAAGAATTCAATCTCTGGAACCTTTTTACCTGAAAGACTAGAAATTATTACCATTTTTAAAGGAATCGTTTTACACTTCAAATTTCAGCAAGCTACAGAGTTATTGTGTTCTTTCAGGCTGATTGAACTCATTTTAGAAATCAGTTTGGGATCAGAGCAATTATCAGTTTTAATTAGAAGTGTTCCATGTTTCCATTCAGTTGAAAAAAAGATTGGTCCATCTATCGGGCTGGCTATTCCCGAGAGTGTCCTCTCTTACTGCAGTTGTTTTACACCAGGCTATGTTTGTGCAAAATATTTTGGTTTTTATCAAAATGGCATTTTCCAATAGAAAAAAATGCTGAAAATTCCCTTCCTCCAGCAAACAACTGGGTGAACTCCATCAAGTACTAAGCACTTGGAAAGGTGCTATAATAGGCGTAAATTGTTTTAATAATTATCAATGAAGGCTTTATTATGATATCATTATGATAGTCCCAAAAGTAAGAAACTAGTGTAGGCTCCTTATGGTAGTCTCTGTCTACCGTGTACAATAATCAGTGTTATGTTTACTCTGTAGGCATCATTACATACCAGTTTTGCCTGCCTCATTTGACATCCATTGTATGACATCTTGTTACAGCAGCAAAAAAGAATTTATCCTTGTGATTAGCCTAAAATAATAGATCTTATAGTCAGTGTTGTGTAATTCTCCTTTCATAGAGAAACTCAACCTAGGTCAAAATGTCTTAATTTCCAGTTCTGATTCTCATCTGAGGTTCCAGGTTTGTTTTGAAAACATTCTGATTAACCTGGCTTGAATTCAAAACAAATCTAGGGATTTAAACATATGTGATTTGAGTCATAATCCAGAAAAAGTGAGTCTTCAACTGATTTTCTGTTTAGTTGTAGGAGTTCAATATTAAAAATTACTATTACATTGAAACTTCTGGAACAATATGATGGCTGAGACTTAATCTTCAGTAAAAAGGACTTTCTCGGTTAATACTGTCATGACATCTATAATTTAGGAAAAGTATCTGTAAAGTTAGATGGGTATCAGAAAAACAGGTTTCTACTCTGTGAGTCTGTCACTGAGGGACCTTTAGCAAATCACATAAGCTCTCTGCTTCATTATTCATGCCAAGAAATGCTGATGTACTCCAAGTACCCTGACAGAGCTAGAAATCATGTTTAGACAATTGGCTGTGAAAAAATGAATTAAGAAGACGAATGAACTGTTAGTAAATAAAACTGACACCAAATTATATATCGACACATAATGTTCATGGACCTTGATCTACTGAACTTTAGTTCTGTGTTTGCCATCTTTTAGGTGCTTATAAGATCCTAGTATAACATAAGTGTTTCTGTGTGTGAGTGTGTGTGTGTACACATACGTACAAACCTTTACTTCTTGACTGCAACATGTTTGCTTATTCTTTTTTGCCACTTGAAGAAAAATCTAATTTGCAAAAGGTACAATATATGAATATTTCATAATGAGTGGTAAAACAGACACATGAAAAAATAAAGACATGAAGTCAACACTGTAAACATGCATTGGTTGTACAGTGGACAAAAATGTGATTGTGAATGACATAATAGCAGATCTGTATCCCTGTCTTTTGTGATTTTATCCCAAGGCTCATGATATCAGTTATTTGCTTTTAGTTCACTGTGATAGAAAAATGGCTAAGGCATTTGACCACAATCCACGATGTTGTGTGTTCAAGTCTCAGTTCATCTTATACTGAAAACCTGCCTCCCGTTCTGTAGAATAGTACCTGATCCATAGGGTGAGGGAAGTCAAAGGAGGCTAGATGTGATGCCAGTCATATCAGTCCATGCGTACAGTTGTCTATAGAAAGTG
Source organism: Rafetus swinhoei (assembly GCA_019425775.1). Classification (NCBI taxonomy): domain Eukaryota; kingdom Metazoa; phylum Chordata; order Testudines; family Trionychidae; genus Rafetus; species Rafetus swinhoei. Next base: position 32,207,183 of record CM033428.1, on the reverse strand, counting down.
TTATGTTTTAGAGTGACTCAGCCTCATGACTCAGGACTTTTGTGACAAAGGACAAACTGTGACAAGCCTAATCCATCCTCTGTTGCAGTCACTGGCCACAGTCCCATTGATCTGTACATTTATAAATCCCAAGAAGAGCTGCAAATTGGGGCAGAGAACTGATGAATGGCATTAAGAATATTTATAAGTGGGCAATGCAATGCTAGATTTGATTATTAGAGATCACGAGTCTTGTGATTTGTTTCTCCTTCCCCACCTGAACATTCAATATTTACTACCTCAAGTCTATGCACGAGTGGATCACATTGTCATGTCATTGAGCCTACCTAAACTAAATATCGAACAGCTTAGCTACCTTTGGGTATGTCTACACTACAGAGTTAATTCAAACTAACAGCCGTTAGTTCGAATTAACTTTAATAGCTTCTATACATACAAACCACTAGTTCGAACTTAATTCGAACTAGCGGAGCGCTTAATTCGAACTAGGTAAACCTCATTCTATGAGGACTAACGCCTAGTTCGAATTAAGTAGTTCGAATTAAGAGCTGTGTATCCACTTAATTCGAACTAGTTGGAGGCTAGACCTTCCCAGCTTGCCCTGGTGGCCACTCTGGGCCAAACCAGGGAAACTTTTCTGCCCCCCTCCCGGCCCCGGAGCCCTTAAAGGGGCACGGTCTGGCTACAGTGCTTGTGCCAGTTGCAAGCCTGCCAGCACCCAGCCAGCAGACCCTGCACCTGGCACGGCACAAGCCAGCCACCCGCTGCCATCCAGCCCTCCGCCTCTTCCCGGGACCAGGCTGGCAGCTCCCAGGAGCCTGCCCGGGGCCGCAAGAGGCGGGTGCCCGCCTGGTTTAGTGTGGAGATCGTGGACCTCATCGAGGTTTGGGAGGAGTCCTCCAACGTCCACAACCTCCGCACTAGGCACAGGAACGCGGCCGTCTACAGCTGCATGGCTGCCAGCCTGGCAACCAGAGGCCACATGCGGACCCAGGAGCAGGTCTGCATGAAAATCAAGTTGGTCCAGTGGGACCCCCGACCCTGAGCCCTGAGCTTAGAACATAAGAACAGCCGTACTGGGTCAGACCAAAGGTCCATCTAGCCCAGTAGCCTGTCTGCCGACAGCTGCCAACACCAGGTACCCCGGAGGGGATGGACCGAAGACAATGACCAAGCGATTTATCTCGTTCCATCCATCTCCAGCCTTCCACAAACAGAGGCCAGGGACACCGTTCCTACCCCCTGGCTAATAGCACTCCATGGACCCAACCTTCATGAATTTAGCTAACTTCTCTTTAAACTCTGTTATAGTCCTAGCCTTCACAGCCTCCTGTGGCAAGGAGTTCCACAGGCTGACTATGTGTTCTGTGAAGAAGAACTTTCGCTTATTAGTTTTAAACCTGCTGTCCATTCATTTCATTTGGTGTCCTCTACTCCTTCTATTATGGGAACTAATGAAGAACTTTTCTTTATTCACCCTCTCCACACCACTCATGCTTTTATAGACCTCTATCATATCCCCCCTCAGTCTCCTCTTTTCTAAGCTGAAAAGTCTCAGTCTCTTTAGCCTCTCTTCATATGGGACTTGTTCCAAACCCCTAATCATTGTAGTTGCCCTTTTTTGAACCCTTTCCAAGGCCAAAATATCTTTTTTGAGGTGAGGAGACCACATCTGTACACAGTACTGAAGATATGGCGTACCATAGTTTTATACTTCCCCTCCTCCTTCTTCCCCTGGCTTCCCCCTTCCAGCTCCCTCCTCCCAGGTTTCCACCTCCCCTTTCCCACCCTCTCTCTTCCCCTCTCCCACATCCTTTTCCCAGTCTCCCCAGAGGTTAATCCCCCCCCCCCCCAGTTTTGTTAAATAAAGAGAGTTTCTATTTTTGAACACACGTATCCTTTATTTTTTATATCAGGAAGGGGGGCTAGGGAGGGGTAAGTGGAAGGAGGTGAGGGAGGAATGGGGTACGAGCCCCCGATGGGGAGGACTGGGGTGGCTCTGTGGGCTCCTCAGGGTGGAAGCTCTCCTGCAGGGCCTCCTGGATCCTGACAGCCCCCCGATTGACCCCCCCAGATGGCAGCCTGCGGCAAGTGCAGCCGGGCTGATGGCCGAGTGCTGTGATGTGCCGAGTGTGGGCACTCAGGGCACTCCAAGACAGGACTGCTTTGCTGTCCCTCATCAAGTTAGACAAGCAAGCGGGGAACCCTGAGAACTGTCTGTCCTGGGTGGGGGTCGGGTCCCTTTAAGCACAGCCCTCGGCTAGCCTGAGGCAGCAGCTCCACACTCTAAGTCCTGGTTCTGGCCAGCCTTAACTTCGGTTCAGGGTCCACTCAATGTGGACATGCTATTTTGAATTAGCAAAACGCTAATTTGAATTAATTTTTAGGTCTAGATGCACTAATTCGAATTAGCTTAGTTCGAATTAACTAATTCGAATTAAGTTAGTTCGAATTAGTGCTGCAGTGTAGACATACCCTTTTAAACCAATGACAGAATATTATTTTCCCAGCATAGGATTTCCTTAAATTCACATTGTAATTTATACTGCCTAAAATGGCATTTTAATGTATGTGTTGCCAATTTACAAAAATAACTGCAGGCACAATCAACTGCAATCAAAACTTTTAAATGCAGACAGTTATAGGTTCAGACTGGATTTAGCCCTTCTTGATGGGATTTTCAAAGGCACTCATTTAGGAACAGAAGTTTACTCTGTTGTATATAGGATGTTATAGCATGTTCATTGCCATATGGGACAAACCATTGGATTGATTTTGAAAAATCTCATCCTTAATTATCAGATTTATGGGCTCATACTTTATGTTTATCAATTACATAAAGTGGTCAGATGTCTAAATATAATCATGTGCACCTTAATTACTTCCACCAAAATAGAGGCACAATATTAGAAACTTGTTGAGGTGTCTTTGAAAATGTGGTCCATTGGATGATGGCAAGTATGTATAGCTCAGTCAAATACAGACTTTTTCCAGAGAAGTAATGCCTTGGATTGCTTGCGTGAATTAGGTTCTTTTTCTGTAGGTATGCAGAGGATTGAATAGCTCCAAGAAATACTTAGTTAGTAATTACAATTCTAACTTAAATACTTCAAGATATAAAGGAAACAGCAGGTGCACTTTAGCTATTATTTTTATTGATTTCCTCGCTGTGTTGATTGCCAGCAACAAAGTTTTAAAATCAGACTTTTCTTCATGTTTTGCTCTTATAGGAGCCATAATGCAGAACTTAGCTGTTTATTTAAAAACCATAATGCAGACCACAATAAATCACTGAAAAGTAATTCTTGTACACTAAGTAGAGCATAACTGATTGAAACAATCATAATTTAGCAGCTTGTGTGATAGTGTACATATTTCTGGTCTGATGCAGGTTGCAGATGACAAAAAAAGAAAAAAGAAAAAAAAGAAAACTAGAACTTACCTACACATTCCAAAGGAATCTAAGAAGAGAATTCCAGTTGTCCTAAAGTCTCTGAGCTCCACTTAGACCTGAAAAATAGGTAATGGAAAAAACATTATGGATACGAATTGCTATTAAAGGCTTATGTCCCTGTAATTAGATTGTAAAGAGTGACAGTTTCACTTCTCAAAAAAACAAACTATTTATAAGCTTTTCCCATTGCTACATTTTTAACATTGTTAAGGCAAATACACTAATGGTATGTCTACACTACAGCGTTATTTCGAAATATCTTATTTAGAAATAGTTATTTCGAAATAGCTTATTTCGAAATAACGGGTTTACACACAAAGTGCATTTTGAAATAGCATTTTGCTATTTCGAAATAGCGCGTCCACACTGATAGGATGCTGAATCTCATTTAAGGCCGGCCAGAACCAGTTCTGGCAGGGCATCAAGTCAGGAGTTACCTTGTGTGGCTGCTGCCTGAGGCTATCTGAGACCTGTGCTTAAAGGGACTCCCCCTGTACAGCCGGTTCTCAGGTTTCCCTGCTTGCTTGCCTACCTCAATGAGAGACAGCAAAGCATTTTGTTTCTGCGTGCTCTGATTACCCTCATGCGGGACATGGAGCCAGAGCTGCCCCTGGGCACTCTGGTGCTTCTCTTGGACACGTTGCTGTGTGCTTGGTTGCACTTTCTGCAGGCTGCCATCCAGGAGGTCCATCGGGGGGCTGTCAGTATCCAGGAGGCCCTGCGGGAGAGCTTCCACCCTGAGGAGCACTAAAAGCCTCCCTGGTCTGCCCCACGGGGAGCTTGTGCCTCATTCCTCCTTCACATCCTTCCACTTACACCTCCCTAACCCCCCTTCCTGATGTCAAATAAAATACACGTATTTTCATGAACACAAACTCTCTTTATTTAACAAAACTGGGGGCGGGAATGAAACTCTGGTGAGACTGGGGAAAGGAGGTGGGAGAGGGGAGAAGAGAGGGTGGGAGAGGGGAGGGAGAAACCTGGGAGGATGGAGCTGGAAGGGGGAAGCAAGGGGAAGAAGGGGAAGGGAAGCTGAGGGCTCAGGGTTGGGGGTCTCACTGGACCAACTTGATTTTCATGCAAACCTGCTCCTGGGTTCGCATGTGGCCTTTGGTGGCCAGGCTGGCAGCTATCCTGCCATAGAGAGGCGCATTCCTCCATCTAGTGAGGAGATCATGGACGTTGGGGGCATCCCCCCCAAACCTGAATAAGGCCAATGTCTCCACCCTGGACCAGGAAGGTACCCGCCTTCTCCGGGCCCTGGCAGGCTCCAGGGAGCTGGAAGACTGCTCCTGGGGAGAGGTGGAGGGCTGGCTGCCAGTGGCTTGCTGGCTCATGTTTTGGGGCCACTGGGTCAGGGGCAGTGACTGCTGGCTCTGGGCTGGCAGGCTTGAAGCTGGCACAGGCACTGTGGCCAGAGTCAACCCCTTTAAGGGCTCCGGGGAGGGAGGAGGGAGAGGAGTGTTCTTGGTTGAGGCTAGAGTGGCCACCAGGGCACCCTGGGAAGGCTGGAGGTCCCCTATTTCGATATAAGTGTCTACACAGCACTTATTTCGAAATAGCTATTTCGAAATTTGGCGTTATTCCTCATGGAACAAGGTTTACCAATTTCGAAATAAGCCCTCCGCTATTTCAAAATTAATTCACTGTGTTTGGCTGTGTAGATGCTAGGAAAGTTATTTCGAAATAACGGCTGTGTAGACATACCCTTAGTAAGCCAATGTAGACATCTGTGTCACAAGCATTTCTTCTTATTCTTATTCTTCTGACATGTAGGCTGTGTCTACACTGCACCCCTTTTCCGGAAAAGGGATGCAGATGAGACAAGTCGGAATTGCAAATGAAGCGAGGATTTAAATTTTCCCGCTTCATTTGTCTCGCATGGCTGCCGCTTTTTCGGCTCGGGGCTTTGCCGGAAAAAGCGCCAGTCTGACGGGATCTTTCGAAAATAAAGCCTTTTCCGAAGGTCCCTTATTCCTGATTTTAAGAGGAATAAGGGACCTTTCGGAAAAGGCTTTATTTTCTGAAAGATCCCCGTCTAGACTGGCGCTTTTTTCCGGCAAAGCCCCGAGCTGGAAAAAAGCGGCAGCCATGTTTATACAAATGAAGCGGGAAAATTTAAATCCCCGCTTCATTTGCAGTTCCGACTTGTCTCATCTGCATCCCTTTTCCGGAAAAGGGGTGCAGTGTAGACACAGCCGTAGAGTACATCTGTCAAACTATATAAAGCTTTATCTCCAAAATTACCTCCCTCTAGTACATGGGCCATGATCCTTTGCCATTTACATTACCAGGCAGTACAAACCATGCTTTTTGTCATATCCATAGCTTTTTGTTAATTGCAAAGATCTACTTTCAAAGGAGAAACCATCCAGATACATTTTAGATAAGGTGCTGGAAGCTCATTATATTATGACAAAGGAGAAAATATGAGTGCCACAATTTGACACCCCTAACACTTGAAAAAAAAAACAATATTTTTCCTTCACTTCTTTTGTTACAATCAACCCAAAAAGGTTTTTTTAATGTATATTTTGTTATGGCACAGTACTCCTAGTCTAGTCAAACATAATATTTGATTGGCATTGTTGTAAATGCTCTGCATTTTGCCATGTCCAAAGCTGTTTTAGTATTACTGCAAAACAAAAGGTTGGCAACAAATCCCCAGATGTTCCAACCTGAGTAATTGAAAGACAGACATGAGAAGCAAAGGGTCTGATCTTCATGCTCATACTGGTAAATCAGGACGAGCTACACTGAAGTCAACTGAATTGCACAGCATAAAATTGTGAGGTTAGATTCAGGTGCCTGTGTATCTATTACAGACCTCTCATGCTACTCTGTTCATTGTATCCACTAGCATAGTCCAGAGGAGATGGGTGCAGCACCAGAACTTTGAATTGTGTCTGCCTGATGCACATAAGTACAGCATTTCACCCTTCCATCCATTTCACAAGGAATATGTTTTGTTTCTGCTTCCCAAGCTCCCAAGAGTGGCTATAGCAGCCATGATTTCTATATGAGAGATTTAGGAAGTGTCTTTCTTAACAACTCAAGGTTTTAGTCACCATGAATTTGACAAATTTGTCTCTCTATAGATCTTGAGAAATTGAAATACTTTAAAAATATTTTTTAGTTATTTACCCTGAATAATGTGCCTCACCTGCCAGGACTCTCAGTTTTCCTAAAAATGTGTGGCTTTTGTTTTTTTTTCCTGACAAAGCTACAAACTTTGCCCTTGTCCACACTAAGAAGGTATAAGTATTTTGCTACTCTAATATACCAGTGCAACCGTCACCGCTCTCCACCCCATGGTATAGCTATTCCCATATGGGTAATGCAACAGCTATACTGACATATGGCATCTTTATCTTAGCATAGGCCAGTCACTGAAATCAGGGCCAGTGTGTCTGGATGAGCATCGGCATGACTCTATTAGCATAGTGACAATTTCCTTAATCTAGACAAGTCTTTGGATGGTAACAACTAAATATTTTAATAGCATGAAACTATCTTCTGCTTATATAACTTTACTCCCATTATAGAAAAAGAGTATGTCTGAAACGCCTCATCCAATAAAGCATTTTATTTTAAGTTCACTCATGATCTAGAACCTTTACAAAAATTAGGATTTGAATGTGAAATATTTCAACAAAGTTTATCTCTCTCTGGCTAAATATACCATATAATGAGGAAAGATTCAATTTTTTCATGTGCAAGTTGTAAATGCTGTATTTATCATTTGGTAAATCACACTCATTTTTCTGCATTTTACCAGTAGTTGCATCAATTGTCATTTAACTGCTCTAAATAATGTGTTCTCTTCCCTGTTGTTTTAAACTATTTCTATCAAGGCTAATGATTTTCTGATTTCCACATGCCAGTGAGCTTGGCAGTAATGAATGATGCCTCACTTTCGCATGTTGCAAGTAGTTTAAATTATATTTTACATACCCATTTAAAGGATCATTAGTTAAGTTAATATCCTTGCTATTCATGAGCATCAAGCATTTTGGAAAAGGATAATCTCACTATATATTTTCTAGTAGCTCTGATTACATCTTAAAAATAGATTTAGCTCACCAAAAAATCCACTGCCTACTAGTGACTATAGAAAACTTAAATGATCATATATCCAGTTACCCTGAACACCTCCCCTTCACTTCCCTCCATCCTTCTCTACCCAGTCATGTCATTCTTATAAGAACTCCCTCTGAGACATGGTAACTAGTAGATATAACACCACAGGGCAATCAATCAGAATTTAAATCTTGGTCACCTTTATGGGGGCAAAATTTTTAACAGAATGCTATAAACATACATAAGGGTGGTCAGAGCGAGTTCTGCCAGCCATTTCAGTGCTGAGGCAGATCAGTCACTTTATTGTGAGTTCCGGTGAGGATTACCACAAGCAATGGCACTACCTATAGACCATCCAAAAATGCATAAATGTATTCCCTACCTTTGGGAACCAGCAATATCACCCTTACAATCAAGGCCCCAAAAGTTTTGTGGCACATTGTATCTAAACTACATGTCAGCACAGCTGCATTCAATTATCCTTCAATGTGAGAATTAAATGGCAATGATTATGAAGTCATTTGAAAAACAACAGCCTTTCTCAAACTGAAGACTATTTCTCAGCAGAGAAATATCAGGTTAGCAAGTCTCAGGAACTTCACTAGAAGAGTGATGAAACATTTGCATAAACCTCTAAAAGGTAATGTGATGGAGGGATGTGGGAGAGATAAATGCTCTCTGGGGGCATGTCTATACTAGGAAATTATTTTGAAATAATAACTCCTAAATAACTATTTCAAAATAAGTTTATTCCCCAGGAAAGCAGGAATACGGATTTTGAAATAACCAGCCTATTATTTTGAAATAACAGGCTTGGTAATGTGGATGATCTCTGATTATTACTTCAAAATAAGTGGGGTTATTTCAAAATAACTCTTTAGTGTAGACCTGGGCTGGGATTCCTAACAGTATAGAAGTATAGCTTCTCATGACAGGTGTCTTCCCTTGAGCAGCTCCTAACACAGTCAGGGTACATCTAGACTACAAGCCTCTTTCAAAAAAGAGCATCTAGACAACAAGATTTTTGAAAAAAGCGGATCGCTTTTTTCATGTAATAGCGCCTTTTTTCGAAAGATGACTTTCAAAAAAAGGCGTTATTCCTCATAGAATGAGATTTACCGCCGTCGACAAAACCGCCGCGTTCTTTCGATTTACTGTCGACAGAATGCGGCGGTAGTCTAGATGCAGGTAAAGTTTTTTTGAAAAAAGGCCACTTTTTTCGAAAAAACCCTGTAGTCTAGACACACACAGGCATGAAGGGCTATCTGGAGGATGGCCATTCTCCCAGTTTCCAGCAACTCCACACAAGACAGGGATTCACCCCTTTTTGCTCTTGGGTTATGAGCCTTCCAATCGATGCAACATTTTCTCTTCTGCTGTTTCCCACAGTAGTTTGCTCTAAAACCCTTCTTATGAGGAAAATTCAAAGGATAACCAATATAAAGAAGAAAAGCAAAGCAATTTATGGAGAAGCTAAAAGGTGGCAAGAAAGCAAGAGAATATCCATTATTTTGCATTTGTATCAACTAGTCATATTGACCCAGTTATCTGTGTGATTTGACTATGTGGAAATCAAGAATGTGAAAACAGAAATTAAAAGCACTTACAAACCGTATAAGAGAGATAAGTAGCAATTAGCTCCACGACAACTTATAACTATGGTTTTTGGCTCAGACACATTGAAAGGGGCAGCCCCAGAAACCTAGGTTAGTAAAAGAGTTACAAACACACAACCCCACATTAGTGTTATTAAGGCTTAAGTGAGTAAAAGGAACTATCTGTGAAGGTTTTTTTCCTCTGTGTTGTTACTGTTACATCACTTATAGCTATGAATCTGTACTATAAACAGGATTTTACTTATAACTTGAAGTTCCATTAATACTTCAAAGGAAAGGCAAATTTATCAGCACTAATAAAAGCCAACTTTTGGAAACATAGAAAGACATTTTCACTGAAATCAGCAGGTGATAAAACTAAATTCAGCTCCATTTAGATTAGTTTGTACACCTCTATGAATGATATCTGAATGATAACTATTTAGATGACAGCTGTGCAACAAGTTATTATAAGCTATGATTAATATTAATAAAGAAACTTGCAAGTATGTTTCTACAATTTCTCCCACTAGTTGAGCAATGGTTTAAGATGAAATGCAACATCCATGCATGAGATTGTACAGTGTACTATGCTAGCAAGCTGCTTTTTTAATACATAGCTTTGAAGAGAGTAAAAAACAGTCCTATAAGACACAATACTGGACCCTAACAAATGTTTATTTGTTTTGTAAAGTAGCAGGAAGTATAGATTAGTTCCCACAGCACAACAGTGTCCCTCAGTAGTATTTTCTCATTGACATGTAAAGCTAGCAAAGATATGCTCCTAGGGCATATCATTTGTACTAGTGTTATATTTGCTGGAAAATCTCCTGGAAGATTCTTCTTCATATTGGCTAAATAGGTGCCAATGACAAATTGGATCCCACAGCATCATGGTGTTAACGGACAAAGTGTGTAGGAGACAATATACAGAGTCAGGGAAGACTTATTTAATTCTCCCAAGTGAGAATATTATCTAGCTAAGAGCTGGAAAATACTGACATTGGGACAAATATAACATTGAATCTATCCCACAGCAAAAGCTTTAGGAAGAGCTCATATGAATGTCATTGCCTTTTTCAAAACTGAAAATATTTAAAGTGGTTTTGAAAAAAAGATGAGGCATGAATATGTGAGCTCTAAAGCTACTCAAAGCAGAACATTGCCCTAATATTATTGAAATGGGAGTTAAAAAGGCTATTACTGCCCTACATAGAACCTACATAGTGCTAAGTGTAGTACTGAAAGGCAAGATGACATGGCCTTGGACCCAAGCAGCTTGTTGCAACACTCCAGCGAAATCAATGGAACCAGAGTTAATCCCATACTTAACATCGTAGCATTTTATTAATTTGATGCTTGTAGTAAAACAGCAAACAGCTCTCTCAAGCCATGTCTTCACTTGCTGCGCTAGAAATTGATCTTTGGGCATTCGGTTTAATGGATCCAGTTAAGATCCATCTGTTTAAACAGGGAAACACTGAGGGCAACTCCGGTTGGCGCTGGTACTCCTGGCAGTCACAAGGAGTAAGGGAAGTTGATGGGAACGTTTGCTCCTGTCAGCCTGACTCAGGTAAGCCATGTCCAGCTATGTATTTTATGTATCTGGAGTTGTGTACCGTAACGCAACCTGCAAGGTCTAGTATAGACCTGGCCTCAGTAAAGACTTAAAGCCAGATGGTTTGGTTAACTACCAAATATAAAACAAAGCAAGGTCCAATTAAGAATTGAACAGAACCGTCTTCTTATGTTTTTCACTCCAAACTAGAAATAACTTCAATGCTGTGAAGTTGATATGTGCTTTAGCTTTTTGCCTGAACCTAAAACCACCAGGCTCGCTATGATTCTGCAGCATCCTGGGGATAAATGCCTGGTTGTGAAGATGATGTCACCAGCAGAGCTACAAAAAGTGGAAACTAGGTCAAATTACAAAGCATGAATATAAATAGATCAATATGTAGGGATAAAATTATAAAGGTCAAGGTACAAAATGAAATCAAACTACCTAGAGACATAAAGGGTGACAAAAGCATTCTAAAAATACATTAGAAGCAAGAGGAATACCAAGGACAGGATAGGCCCTTTTCTCAGCGGAGGCATGGGGACAACAATAAGAAAAAATGTGGTAATGGCAAATGTACTTAATGCCTTGCTTACTTCAACTTTCACCTAGAAAGTTGGTGGCTATTGGGTGTCTAACCTAGTTCATGCCACTGAAAATGAGGTAGGATCAGAGGCTAAAGTGAGGAAAGAACACATTAAAAATTACTTCAACAAGTTAGATGGCTTCAAGTCACCAAGGCCTGATGAAATGTATCTTAGAATACTCAATAAGTTGACTGAGGAGATATCTGAGCCATTAGTGATTGTCTGTGAAAAGTCCTGGAATGTAGGAAAGATTCCGGAGGACTAGAATAAGGCAAATATAGAGCCTATCTATTAAAGGGGAAATAAGGACACTCCAAAGAATTATAGTCATCTTAATATCTATACTTGTAAAGATAATGAAAAACAATTAAGCAATTTACAAACATCTAGAAGACAGTAAGATAGTAAGCAACAGTCAGTGTGTATTTTTCAAGAACAAATCATGTCAAACCAAGTTGACAGATTTCTCTGACAAGATAACAAGCCTTCTGAATGGAAGAAAGTGGGAGAGGTGGTATAGCTTGACTTTAGTAAGGTTTTTTATACTGTCTCACATAATCTTCTTGTAAACAAACTAGGAAAACAAAACTTGAATGGGTATATAACTGGTTGGAAAGCCATTCCCAGAGAATAGTTATCAGTAGTTCACAGTCAAGATGGAAGGACATATCAAATAGGGTCTCACAGAGATAAGTTCTGGGTCAGATTATGTTCAATAGCCTCATTGGTTATTTAGATATTTGCTTAGAGGGTGCACTTACAAAGTGTGCAGATGATACCAAGCTGGGAAGAGCTGTGAGTGATTGGAAGATAGGATTATAATTCAAAATTACCTGGAAAACTAGTAAAATGGCCTGAGGTAAATAGGATGAAATTCAATAGGACACAAGGAAAGTACTCCACTTAGGAAAGAACGGTCATTTGCACATACAAAATGAGAAATGACTGCCTAGAAAGGAATCTGTAGGTCATAGTTGAGCGCAAGTTAAATGTGAGTCAACAACTTAACAATACTGCAAAAAAAGTGAATATCATTCTGGGATGTATTATCAGGATTGTTGTAAGTAAGAAATGAGAAATAACTCTTTCACTCTACTGATTAAGCCTCAACTGCATTATAGTGTCCAGTTCTGGCATCATATTTCAGGAAAGATGTGAAAAAACTAGAAAAAGTCCAAAGAGGAACAACAAAATGATTAAGGACCTAGAAAACATAAGCAAAGATTGAAAGATTGGATGTGTTTAGTCTGGAAAAGAGAAACTGAAAGGAGACATGCTAACAATTTTCAAGTACCTAAAAAATTGTTACAAGGAGAAGGGAGAACAATTGCTCTTCTTAAGCTCTGAGGATAGGACAAGAAGCAATGGGCTTAAATTGCAGCAAGGAAGGTTTAGGGTGGACATTAGGAAAAAATTTCTAACTGTCTGGGTAGTTAACCACTGGAGTAAATTGCCTAGGAAGGTTGTGGAAGTAGGTTAGACAAACAACTGTAAGGGTTAGAAAAACAACTGTCTAAATAATACTTGATCCTGCCATGTTTGCAAGGAACTGTACCAGATAAACTCTTAGGTCCCTTCCAGTCCCATCATTCTGTGACAGGCAGAACTTGTTCTTGATACATTCATGATGTTACTTATTACCTTACTATCTTCTAGATCTTTGCAAATTGGTGCTGCCTTCACTTAAGATTGACCCACACTTTCAAGCATAAGAACCTGTTTTCTGTTAGTTACCTATTTGCATCAACCATTTAGTATTTAATCATTTGAATTAATATTAAATGACCAAAGTATTTGGGTCGTCTTGACACTTTTTAGCAGACAATCACACATATAACACATTTCACAAGAGATAATTTTCCTGATGTTCTGTCTAGAGCTGATACAAATGTGATCCCCCCCCTTTTGAATTTTGTCAATTCCAAAATTTGAAAAATGTCAACCTCCTCTATAGCTGCCCAAAAATGTAGTGGCAGGTGGGGACTTGTCAAAGTTTGATAAAAGAAAAAGTGACAAGATTTAACAGTCTAGGCTTGAAAACTCAGTAAATTTCAACCTGTTCTAAAAGACTCATTTTTCCCCCTTTTTAAATATTATCCTTCAACCAGTGGTGCTTCTCTATGCAATTTCTTTTCAGCTTAATGTTAAAATCTTTCAAATACTTAATTTGGTTAATAAATGCACATTTTATCATTTGGTAACATAATGGTTAAGTTTGTAAACCTCTGCCATCATGCAGGGAACAGAGTACTCAAGAACAGACAGGACACGTATACTATACAAAAAACATATCTTTTTTTTTAAATGACACACAATCTCTGTGAAAGAGCCGCTGAAACTGATTTCATTCTAGAACATAACTGTTGGCTACATCAGATATTTTACTTATTACCCAAGTAAAAAGGCAATGGTCTCAGGATATACTGATTTGTGAGTTTGACTGCCTGTCATTTGACTAAATTGATTTATTTTATCAGATGTTGCTTTGGCTATTTTACCTGTAGTTAGTATCCCTCAGTGACTTCTGTTTGACAACATACCAGTTCATCTGGAGAGCGCAGCCCATGTCTCTGCTGCATATTATATAGGGCTCTGGAGGTGATACACTGTGGCAGTGGTGGTGGCCAGAGTCTCAGGCCCCTTTGAATCAGGATAGTTTCCCTCTTTACTCCCCGCACCCTGTCGATGGGCAGTCATGGCCCAAAGCAGAACAACACCAACATGGAGAGCAACTCAGCTCTGGGAAGGCTCAGTCATAGGGACTCAACACAACACCCTAGGTACACAGCCCCAGTGGGACCAGAATCCCAGATAAATCCCTCTCATTATGCATAAAGTTTATACAGCCCCCTTTATCAATGAAAGAGAGAGATGCACAGCTGTTGTCCGTCCTCAAGTAACAAGGATTTAAACTGTGTTTATAAATAAACAAATATGATTTTATTAAGTATAAAAAGTAGGATTTAAATGGTTGCAAGTGATAACAGACAGATCAGAGTAAGTTACTAAGGATAATAAAACAAAACATGTCAGCAAAGCTTAACAGTCTAGGCTTACAGGCAATTTCTTACCCTAACAGTAGTTTTAGTCATCTTTCTCACCAATTAGGCAGTCTCGTAGTTTGGACACAGTCCAACCCCTTCTTCAGTCTCAGACGTTTCCAGCAGTCATTTGGGTGGTAAGTAAGGTGTCTAGGTGTTTTACAACTGCCAACGCATGGTTCCCTGCCTATAAATAGATTTTGCCCAAGGTGGAAATCCCTTTTGTTCAGCTTTAACCCTTATACAGCCCCATGGAAAAGTACCACATTCAAAATGGGTTCCAGCATCAAGTGACCCTGCCACTTGCCTTAGCAGGACCAGCCCTAGACCAGGCTTACAAGAAGAACTAAACTATTCACAGATCTTTGTACTGAGTACCAAGCCATTATGTTCCTTAAGTACTAGCAAATCTATGACAAAACTGTACTATAAAATGTTTCAAATTATATATTAATTTTTTTTCACATTTACTTAGCTAGTATCTGATGCTCATGTTTAAACACAGGAAATGACAGGGGAAGAACGTTTTTTCTCCGCACCCTTCCACCCCCCCCCCCCCCCCCCCCAAGAGAAAAGATCTAAACCAGGATTTAGAAGCTGCAATACAGTAACAACCAGCAGGAATCTATGAAATTATAATTAGGCATATAAAGTTTAGGTTAAAAACCCAAGAGGGACAAAGAACTTTTCAGATCAGAATGAAAGAGCTCTTTAAAAATCATATATTAAAAGACAAGACAAAGTAAATCCCTATGCAAGCGTAAAAGAAACAATTTGCTACAAATAGCTACATTGTATTGCAATTTATGCATGGTGAGTTTTGTGCTACTACTGTATATTCCGTTGTATTGAATTATAAACCCCCTACCCATACAGGCAGCTTTTGATTTGATTTCCATTGCCTTCGGCAAGCATGATTGAGGACCCACAAGAATGCATAAGATGTTGATTGATTCATTTGATCCTGAGAGATAATAGAAAATGTTTAAATTGATTGTAAGAAAAAGAAATCTAATACTAAATTGGGACTTCAGGCAAGTTGTAGACAACCTTAGATTTGTCATAATTTATAATATAAGAAAAAGGATTTTTTTTCATTCCAATTTTCCACATAGCCCTATCACAGGCTAAGAAACTATCTAATGGATTATGTGCTATAATTACTGGGAAGAGCTAAAGGTTTTTGAAATGTCTTTAAAAACACAAGTTTAAAAATGTATGCTGTGGAGATGAATTTAACTAAGTAAAGAATGAGTATTTAGAAATTAATGTCCTTGCCTGGTATAGTTTGTTTCCACTTCAATACAATTCTCTAAATTCAAACCAAGCCCTTTATAACAAGCTATTGCTGGTTATGTCTGAAGTTCAGTGTTGAATTAGACATGTACAAAATCATAGCAGTGACTTCCTCTTGCTTGTTGTCTTTCACCACTTGAACACATAGGCCAGGGATTGATTCTTCCTGCTCTGCTACACTGGCAAAAAAGGGGCTGTAGGTCTGGTATAACTCCTGCTTTTTGTTTAGTCACATTGCAAACCCGGGAGAAGGAAGAGAAGCATGAGTAGCTGAAGTATTCTAGCAATCCAGTAATTCTGTGCTCTTTTAGTGCATAAGGGAGCCTTTGCAAAAGTGGTGCAAGCTATAGCAGCAGTGCCAGGATCCATACCAGTTCCTTGCATTCTGGGTTCTTGGATGATCTGCTGAGAATCTCAATAAAGCTGACATCTAGTGCCAGTTGATGGAGGTACCATAGTACTGGTCCATGGGAGGTTAAATGGAGACCATTGACCATCATCACTTGGTAATAGCTGGGCTAGTTTCAAGTTCTTGGCCTATAGGCAAGAGGCTGTCTCATCACCCGTTACCTAAGCCAGCCAGTCCAGTATAATTCATTGAGCTGTCTAGTTTCAATATCATATTTTAATTGGATCATTAGGGCAAAAATGTGTTGCACACTAATGGATATAATTTATGCTTAGTAATATGAAATCTCTTCTTTGAAAATATTTCAGTAGGAATCTGTTATATCAGGATATCATTTCCAGTGATTTCTAGTTGAACATCTGGGTCTCAATTCTTTACTCTTGTGTGGATGTTTCATCACTTTCCCTGCCAAGCAATTTCTTCCCTATTTGATCTTTTTTGGTTAATTTACTTCCTTTCTCATCATTGTTCTATGGTTAGATCAGCACTCTTGTTTTTGCTTCCCATATAATCTGACCATTTGTAATACATGGTGATTATGTTTCATGGATCCCAATCTCCATAACAATGACACCTAGACACCTCTATTGTGAGAAATTGGTATGCAGATGAGTTCAATCACCCTTTTCCTGGAATTTATAGAGGGAGCCAGCAAACATCTGGACAAAGATGATCCAATGGATAGAGTATACTTGGACCTTCAGAAAACCTTTGACAATGTCCCTCACCAAAGGTTCATAAGCAGGCATGGGACGAGAGGGAAGATGGAGCAGTAACTTGCTAAAACAGATGAAATTCAATGTTGATAAATGCAAAGTAATGCATACTGGAAAATACTATGCCATCTGTACATAATAAATGATGGGGTCTATGTTACCACTGAAGAAAGAGATTTTGGAGTCATTGTGGATAGTTCTTTGACAGCTCAAAGTACAACTGCAGTGAGTTAAACACACAAAAGAAGGGGAGCCCCAGGAGCCTGGCTGGAAGCAGCCACCACTCCTCCTGCAGCCAAGCAGCCCAACCACCTTTTCCTGGATAGGGCACACCAGCTTACTTTCACCTCTGGGAGAAAGTCAATAAAGGAGGATAGGTTGGCTGTTGACTATTAGCCAAGATGGACAGGGATGCAGCCCTATGTTCTGGTTGTCTCTAAACCTCTGACTGGTAGAAGCTGGGACTGGATGACAGGGGATGGAGAATCAATAAAATGCTCTGTTCTGCTCATTCCCTCTTGGGCACCTGGCACTGGTCACTGCCGGAATACAGAATAGTAGACTAGATGGACAATCAGTCTGATCCAGTATGTTCCCCCTAGCTTTGCTTTAGTTCATTCTCTTGCTTTTGTATTTTCCAAATATTTTCATTTCACACTCCAGTAATATGAGTAGTCATATACACCAGCCAAATCATAAAACCATGTACACTTTAATAGTTTAAATTCTTAGTTGATATTTAAATTTCATAAAAATAAATTATGTTGCAATTTCCTTCCAGATGTATCGTAGCACTCTGCGCTCTATGCCACAGTCAGGTTTTGAACTGCTAATGGTTCATAGATGGTATTTTGTTACAGTTCAATGCCATTCATAATAAAGTGCCCAATGCTCCTGCTCCACTTCTACAAGATGAGATAAAGGAAAGTCATGGACCCGCAGCTGAATGCAGGAGGAACTTTACAAAAGAACTATACAGGAAGCTATATGGAATGTCTAGAGCCAAAAAGACAAGGAAACTGTGGTGCTCATATGTAGGAGACAGGACAGGGAGCAATGAACAGGCACACAGCTTCAGGTAAATAACCCTGTCTCTTTAAGGACTGAAACTCTACTTGATCAAATCACGCCGAATTATAAGGAGAGAAAATTCCAGCCTCCAGCTCATATTCAAACCTGAACAGGGGAAAAAATACCACATAGGTGAAGATTTGACCTCATGTCTTCACTCCCACATCTCAATGAGTGAGAATTTTTCCCCTAGTTGCAAAGGAAATACTGAATTTGAATTTAGTATTCAAACCTTGGTGTTTGATTTTTTGTTTATATTGAAAAAAAGATACTGAAATACTGACAGGGCTGGGATATTAACCCTCCCTGATAACATTTCAGTTCCATCATAGAGCACACAGAATTGTTACTGATTCTGCTATTCTGGAAAAAGAGACTTAGGGCATGTCTACACACCAGCATTATTTCAAAATAACTAGGTGAGCATCTTCACAGCAAACCCATTATTTCAAAATAATTTTGAAATATTAGGTGTCTTATTCTGAAAACTGTAACCCTCATTTTACTAGGCATAATGTCTATTTTGAAAATAGGGCATGTGTAGACAGGGCAGCTGTGGTTATTTTGAAATAAGTGGCCCGCAGGACTTCCCACAGGTGCCCTGCAGGCCACTCTGTCCACACTCATCAGGACTCTATAGCTCCCCTTCTCCTGCAGGCTTTAAAGGTGCAGTCTCAGGGGAAATAGTATGTGGCACATGGCAAGCCCAGATTGCACATGGCAAACCCAGCTCTCACTGTGCCACACAGCAGTGCCCAGCTCTGCCTGCCCTGCTGCCATGGCAGAACACAGTGCTCAGTCTGAGCTCCCCACAGCTGCGAGCACAGCTCCAGCCAGATCCCAAGCCCCTGCCCAGGGGTGGAAGAGGCAGGCCCCATCCTGAACTGTCTCAGAGATCCTGGATCTCATAGAGATCTGGGGAGATGAGGCGAACCTCCAGGATCTCCTCACCTGGCGCAGGAATGCCAATGTCTACTGCTGGATGGCCGAGAGCCTGGGCCAGAGGGGACACAACTTCACCCAGGAGCAGGTGCAGGTGCAGATGAAGATGAAGGAGCTCAGGCAGGCCTATACCAAGGCCAGAGAGCACAGCTCCTGCTCAGGGGCGGCACCACAGACCTGCCAATATTATGACCGGCTCCACCACATCTGGGAGGGGGTCAGTCCTTTCCCCCCTCTTTGTTGTCAACTCTAGCTCTTCTAGAAGGTGAACAATTTGTTCTCCAGCCATATTAGAACTATTTTTATTTTTAACCTTAAATCAAATAATTTACAAAATATATTAAATTTAACAAGACCCAAACCTCTTTTCTAGTGGGATACAGAGCTTGCTCCTGGTGGCAAAGGGTGACCATTCTCTTCCACCCAAATATTCCCTGTTGAAAGGAGCAAGCTGGTTCTGGGATTTGCCTAACTGATCTAGCTGCCAAAAGAGGAAATGATACTGCTGGCTTGAGTTTAAGAGCTGGTTATGCACACAAGGGGGCAAAAGGCTGGCAGAAGAGTGGCTGGTAACACTGACAGTGCAAGGGATAGATACGGATCCCTGGAATGGGAAAACATGGCTAGCTTGAGGGTATTGGCCAATATTACAGAATAGTTTAGGTCAGGAAATAAAGATCCATAGCCAACAAACTGCGGAATAATGTGAGGTAGGCAAAAGGTACTTACTAACAAGTAGAATCTGTATAGATGCTGTAAGAATCTTTGGTTTATTTCTCCATTTCTTATCTCTTCTAAACCACATTTATCCTGATAGTCCACTCACACTGATGTAAATAACAGCAAATATATTGAACCCAACGGAGTTACTTCAAAACTGTCACTGAGGAGAGAAGTAGGACCAACGTGTGTGGCAAGTCAGTGCTGCTCTGTCAGGGCTATGTATGGTATAGACTTTTTGGAAGGAATGGAGACCAGCTGTGACTCTCACTTCCCACAGCACCCAATGTTCCTTGGAGGTCTCACATCTAAGTGCTGATCCACGGTGATACTGCTAATCTAGTGCAGCCTGATGGGATCACAGCACAATGGTATGGCTGCAGGCAATTTTTGTTGAGCCACAGAAACAAAAATACTCTAATATTCTAGCACTCAGGATACAAGTATCGGAAGAACAGGCTGTCGAGTTTTGCTTTCCTCTACAGAATAATACATGTTCTGGAGATGCTGGTCATGACTTCATAGGTAAGGTTATGCTGAGCACTTAAATATTTATATGGTAGGCATATATCCTTACACAGAAACAGATAGAAGTGAGAATAATAAGTTCACAAGTGAAGGCTATCCATAAAGAAAAGCAATGCTGTTAAAAATAACATTACTGACAGGACGACTAGATGTCACATTTTTTAAAGGGACAGACACATATTTAAGCCTTCCTGTGGGGTGTCCTTTTTCATAAAAATGAGCAAATTGTCCCATATTTTCTGTCTTCCCACCCATCTGTACTGGGGGGTCCTACTGCTGGCCAGATACCTGTCTGCCAGCCTCCGGTCCACCAGCAGTGGGTTATGGTGGATCCAGTGGTGGACAGTGGGGGTGGGTGTCCACGGTTGGTGGCAGAGCGAAGATGCAGTGCATAGTGCTTTCTGCTCCCCTTGCTGGTCATCAGCACAGCCCCTGCTGCATACTGGCTCTCGGCCAGCAAGGCCAAACCTCCCGTCCCATTTCTAGCTGGCATTGGCTGCAGTGCTTGGTGAGTTTGAGAAGGTGCCAGGCAGTAGCTGGTTTCATGTCGCCACTGCTGCTCACCTATCAGCCCTTTACAGGCATCCCCTCTTGTTGTCCTCTCCCTGCTTTGCCTCTTCAATGCCCCCAACACTGCTGCTCCTCCATATTCCCAGAGAGGGGCATGTCCCACTCCCAGCGCTGCACAGAGAACCAGTCTGTCACTGGAGTGCTCAGGTCACCTACAGTCTGGTGGACTGGCTCCTTCTTCCCCCCACAGTTTCTGGCTGGGTCAGTGCCCTGGGAAAGCCTAAGACCCTCCAGCCCAGAGCACTGGCCAGAAAGAGCTTAGCACTACACAGCACTAGCACAGGGAAGCCTCTCAGTCTCTCAGCTAAGTTTTGGAGTAGCTGGAGGGGGGAGTGATTTCCAGCCTGTATACACTCTGAGCCTGCTCTACAGCAGCCCAGAGGGCAGGGGATTAGCACGTCCTTCACCTGCCCTGCCCCCTCCAGCCCTGGATGCTGCTCCCAGGGAGTTCAGGGCTGCTCTGTCCCCTAGGCACCTTCCTCTGCTGAGCCACCTTTCTGGCTGGGCTGGCTGAAGCCCCACAATCAGGTTTCCTGGGCCCTGGCACACAATGCATCCTTAGGGATGAACCCCTTCCTGCCCATGTTGTAGTCAGGGTACAAGAGGGGGCTGGGTTATGTTGGTGACCAATAGCAGCCTAGACATGTTCACTGCCTTTTGACACTACAGAGGCAGGAATGGACAAGCTACTTCCAGCCACACGGGAAGAGTGGTGGTGGGGGGAAGAGATGAGCTCTGCCAGATCATCCCACTCTCTCCCCGGTGCTTGGAAGCACCTCTTGTCCCTTTTCTCCTGCACTGTGCCAGATGGCTGCTTCTGGCCACATTCTGGTGTGAACCAAGGCAGAAATCTGAGGAGGGGCATGTCTGATCCTGTAGGCCCCCATGTTGCTCCAGGAAGACATTGTACTAGATACCAGGAGAGAAAGGTCCTGGGTGCCCAGCCACACCTGGAGGCTGGAGAGATCCAGGCAGGAAGAGTGGGTCAGTCAGTCACCATCCCCATGAGAGAGACGTGTTGAAGCAAACGCTCCTCTCTGGTTTGGTGGCTAATAAACAGCTTTATTGATCAATAAGTCACAGAGTGAGCCAAACATGGTCCCAGCAGAGCCGGGCCCAGTAAGGCTGCTAATACAATTAATCCTAGTATATTTATACCCTTAACCAAACAAGTCTGATGTCAGGGCATCCAATTACAGAAATCATCAATTAAACTCACAAAAGCAAAACCGTTATCAGCAAGATAGTGGGCAGGTACTAGGGAGTGAGGCTCCCTTCTTAACCAGCTCAATTAACACATTCCAATAGCTCATCTTGCAGGCCTCTGTCCTGGGGTAACAGAAAGTTCACTCACTGGCGTACGTGCAGAAGCAAGAAGCTGAAATGGTTTCTGTTATACAAGATGGCTTCTAGCTAAATATGAAATGGTTTCCACAAGTGCATGGGAGGAGAGCAAGTGAGAGAGAGAGAGATCCGTCCCCATTTGAACCCTAAAGCCTTAAAGATAAGAAGTTAAATAAAATCAATCCAACTCAGTATTTCTTTTTAACAGGGGCTCAGTCAGCTTTATGTTAATTTGAATGTTTATGTGGCTGATTGCCACTGAATTTGCTTGACTATGAATATTTTACCAAGTGTCCCATATTCACAATAGGGAAATATGGTCACCCTAACCACTCATGTGCTTATGTTATATCATAGTAGCTAAAAACAGCTTCAGTACTGAGATGCTGCTTGCATTGAAGCAAATATAAATGAAAGCTTACTAAGTTCTTTGTTATATATAAGTACACAGTAAAATAATTTATACTTTTGCGCAACCCAATTCTCCTCCCTCTGTAGTAGCTTTTCCTTAAAGTTAAGCTAAACTCTTACTAATATCACTGCCACATTTGTGTCAAACTGAAGTGCATGGCTCAGTGCTAAGTAGAAGCAAAAATATGAAAGGCTAAATAAATCCCAAAGTTCAGCGATCACATTGACATGTGTGGAACACAGCAACACAGATGGAAAAAAAAACGATTATTTAACTGATATTCAGAGCAATGACAGACATGAATTGCATGATTAGCAGGAAATACCAGGTCATTTCTGTGACCTTTTCTCTTATTGAGTAAGATGTCATCGTGAACTATTACCTGTAGTTTGTGGGAAATTAAATATCACAGCTGATTGAATTTTTGTTGAAAATATTACTTGGAAAATTTTGTTATTCAAATCTTAGGGCATTTTTAGACTAGTTGCACAGTTGATCAGATGCTATTCAATTAATAATTTAATTAAGGCAATTTTCACTGAATAACTAAATCAGTGAATATGTTTTTATGATCTTTAACCAGATCTGCTAAAGATCATGAAATGTTACGTGGTTCTAGCCAACATAATTGTCACCTATGCTCAATACCATCATCACCTATTGTGGCAGATAATTTAAATTTTAATACCTGAAAGGTAGAACAGGTGAAATGGACCATCATCCTAAATATTTCTAAAAAATGACCCAGGCAAAATTCTTGAGAGAAATCACAAAACCATCTGAGATGCAAAAGTACATCTAGAAATAGAAAATATCATCTCAAGACGTAAGTATCCTAAGGAAACTGCTAGATTAAAAAAAAATCTGATAATCTACTGGAAAAAAATTTCAAGTAACACTGAAATGTTCAGTGTAGAGCCCCATAAATGACCAATGTTACTGGTTTTAACTTGTGGAAAATGGCATTTCTTTGTGCGTGAATGTGTGGAGGGGAACATATTGCTGCCATAAATACAGTTAAAAATATCCTCCATTAGTTATGTACTGAAGGACCTACAATATTCCTTACTATAGAACCTGTAGAAGGAACAGGTTCCTTAACATCCTATTCCCTTACTTGTCCTCACAGAAATGAAAGAAATGACAAATTGCAAATTTTATTGGGAGAGGATTGGATAATGTCCCCCTAATCAGAAAAAAATAAATCCTGTCTTTTCAATACGGTAGACACATTAAGCTACACACCCACCAAAGAATTTATTTCCAGTCCAGCACAGTTTTAGAACCATCCTCCTATGACTCCATGAAAATCACATTTTCTGCAAATCCATCCAACTCGTATTATGCTCAGTTTCTGTTTTAAATGATGTGCTTCACAAGTGCAGTCTCAATGATCTCTGTTGAAAATGTAGTGTGATCGCACAAATAAGACACTTTATTCAGGACCAGGATCATATGAAAACTTGTGTCATGCAGAATATGCATGAGAATCTTCATGGAAGGTATGTCTACACTGCAACACTATTTTGAAATAACTAGCTCTATTCCGAAATAACTTAGTCCGCATCTACACAGCAGGCAGTTATTTTGAAATAGTGTCAAAATACTGTCAAGTTGGAGGACTTCTTACCCCGACTCCTGTAACTCTCATTGTACAAGGAATGAGGGAAGTCGGAAGAAGAGTGCTCTATTTCGAAATAAGTGCTGTGAAGACACTCCCTATTTTGAAATAAGCAATTTTGAAATAAGATAGACAATTGATGTAGCTCAATTTGCATAGGTTATTTCGAGTTAAGTCCTACTGCGTAGTCTCACCCGGAGAGACCAGTGAAATGGTCTAAATCGTTTCTAAATTAGAACCTGAGTGAACTGGAATAGGGTCTCAAAGTGTTAAAAGTACATCAAAGTGATCTATTACACAGGATGGGACAAACAAAGAGCTAGAACTATATGAAAATGATCCAGATATAGAGGATCTGAATTGGCAGGAGGAAAGATCATGCACTCCATCTGGACTACAGCCAAATGATTTACCTTAGCACAAAGCCATCAGCCGTTAGGAAAATCCTACTAGCAGAGAACAATTCATCAGTGGGTGAGTCAGTCAATACAATCACATGCTTCCTTATGACAGTTACCTGTGAACTCCATAACATAGTCCCCTTTCTCACTTTCTATAGGCTCTCAGTGGAAGTGGATACACTAATTACACATATTTAAATAAGTTCTTACGTTTCCTCCCAGTTCTGGCAGATTCTTTAGAATTTTGTAGGTCCCTCAAGGCACAACCCCTAGTTTCTGTGGTTCCTTTTTGCAGAACTCTCATTTGTAGCTATTGTGTTTGAATATGCAAATAACTCCATATCATCATTCGCCATAATAACCTCCATTATGTTGAATGACTTCATTGTTTGCAATAATGGCATGTTAGATGACAGTTCCATGGGAAATGTATAGAGCTGACATGTTGATGAAGTGTACACAGTTTCCTGTTTAGAACAGACATAATGCATTGTTTGGCATCAGAGCTAGTGTCAGGACTTACCCAATCATAAGTTATCAGTGTTATCCACCTGCCTAAGCAACTGAATGTCAGCAAAATTCACTGCAATGTAAAAGTGTATGTGAAAGGAGATATGTGTATGAAATAGCAGTGATAGAATAAAAGGACAGATTGTGAAACTCTGATCAGTTATGTTGTGTGCAGTTTTACTAACAATTACACATCTAGCACATGTACAAGACCAAAAAAAAAAGCGGGGGGGGGGGGAGGAAGCTAACAGGGCAGATATGAAGGGAAAGGAGTTGAAGGGAGGGACAACAAGAAGCTCTACTTAGGGTACATCTACACGGCACCCTTATTTCAAAATAAGCTATTCCCAAAGAAATACTCTGAAATAGCTTATTTCAAAATCGCACATCTACACTACAAGGAAGCCCCAAAATTAGTCCGAGTCAGGCTCCCCTAATGTGGATGCGCTACCTTGATTTAGAGCCCCAGGAGGCACCGGGAAGTAATTACTTTGAATGGCCCTGGGGAGGAGCTATTTCGAAATAACAGCAGCACTGGAGTATCTACACTACGGCTATTCCAAAATAGCTATTTTGGAATAGGCGTTATTCCTCCAGGAATTAGATTTACAGAAGTTGGAATAAGATGTCCATTATTTTGAATTTATTTCGAAATAATGGAATTGCAGGGTAGACGCTCACATTGATATTTTGGAATAACGGTCGTTATTTTGGAATAACTGGAGAAATGGTCCTAGTCCTGCAAAATCCCTTTTCTGGAATGGACGGGTCCCGAGAGTGCTGGACCAGAGAGGTCCAACCTGTATAAGTAGTTCCAATGTAAATTCATGTGAGTAACTGCCCACCAACATACATAAAGGGGTGACATGCTGACCCTTTGTTTTGTAACAAAGAAAGACAGTGGGAGGGGAACAGGGCCTTGGAAATTGGGGAAGGCAGATGTGAGGGTTGGAGGGTGTGAGGAGGGGCTCAGCGCAAGGGTCCCATCCGGCAGGACTTTCTCTCAATCCCAGCCAGTGTGCCTGGGCCTTCTGTCTTCCCGCAACCTTCCTGGTCACCAAGGGCCTTCTTCCCTCCCCCAGCCCTCCTGGCTACCCCCTGGTAATTCCCAAAGGCACGGGAATTGCCTCTCATCCCTCTGTCACTTTGTCCAGGGACCTAGAGGAAGGTGTTTGGGGCAGAGGGGCTACTTACCCGGTCTGGTAGCAGGCAAGATGGTGAGCCCCAACACAGCTGGCCACTCCCTTGGTGTGGCTACCCCCAGTGCCCACTCTGCATATAACTCTGCCCTGCATGCTCACTGTCACCAGTGGCCACACTTAGTATCATGTCCCTCCTGTCTGTGCCCCTGCCTTTTGAGTCCCTCCTCTGCATCTTTCCTTTCCTTGTTATGAAAAACGGACCCATTCCTGACACTTCCCATTTTCTTGGCACAACCATACCTTGACCTTGCTTTAAGTTAGGCTAAGAGGAAGCTGAATACCACGTTTGGTGGTCCTTGCTCTTACCATTTAGGAGGAGTTCTTGAGCAAATGAACTTGAAGACAGATAGACAGACAGACATTCCTAAAATGTATAGACAGACAAAATAGACATAGGCTTGGCAGAATTCATTTTTTAAAATAATGTTGACAGATAAATTCAATGTTTATTTTAAAGCTCTTCTTTCATTTTTAGAGATGTGAGTGTTCACTTTTGCCCAAAATTATGGTTGTTATGGATTTTTATTTGAGTGTTTACAGCTGTGGGAAACTATGGTAGGTCAGATCACCATTATTTCATGACAGCAGAAAATTATTTAAAAAATGTAAAGCTTTATAGTCATTAAACCACAAAATGTCAATATCGCATGTCAAAACATACAGAAAGCCTTATATCAAATTCTAATCAGTTCTCAAGCAGCATTTTTATTATTTTGCCAGTCTGTAAAAGTTTATCATAATCAACAGAATTTTTTTTTCATTAGTTGTGTGGGAAACCAACATATCTCAATAAAAACCTAATCTTTCCTAATCCTACAATATTTCTAAGGCTCAAAAGAAGTGGCTTTGGAGTCACACAAAATGTGCTTACAGTGATGTTCTCTGAAGACTGCAACAATTTGTAGACTTAGTTTTCACTCATGAATAAAACTGCTTTGGAATTTATTTATTATCTACTTCTCTGCAAACACTCACAGGAGTGTGCTTGGTGGTTTCAGTGGGACTATTCCATAAGCATTACTCCTGTTTAAGTGCTTCATGTCTGGGTCCTGGATGATGCTCTTTGTAAACACAGAGACTTCAGGGATGATTCCAGGCACTTATTAGGCCCCAATTCTGCAAAGATTTAGGTAGCCATATAACTTCACCATATGGCAAATAATCCCACAGAGTTCAATAAATGAATGCCAGTACAGTATATATAAAGCAGCATGGCAATATTTTTCTTTAGAGTTATGGGATGACACTATGGCTCTGATACAAGAAAACATGTAAGTGTTACAGGAGTCATTGGGTACGTCTAGATTACAGGCTTTTGTTGACAGAGGCTTTGTCGACAGATACTGTCAACAAAGCTTCTGTCAACAAAGAGCGTCTAGACTACAGCCAGTTCTGTTGACAAAGCAAGCCGCTTTGTCGACAGAGAGTCTAGACGCTCTCTTTTGAAAAAGCACAGTGTGGATGCAATTGCGCCTTTTGTCGACAGAACTCTGTTGACAAAAGGCGTTATTCCTCGTAGAATGAGGTTTACCGCCATCGACAAAACTGCCACGTTCTGTCGACTTACTGTAGACAGAACTCAGCGGTAGAGTAGACACAGATAGTTTTGTTGACAGGTCCACTTTCGTCGACAAAACCCTGTAGTCTAGACACACCCATTGGGATTTGTCCATTTGTTTCCGTATTCTCCTGAATCTGGTTGCTCTCCTAAATAGAGCTTAACTTCCTATTTATCTTTTCTCCTGTATATATTAGTCTTGCTGCTATAATGTCTTCAGTTTATGTTTTCTGTTTGAAGAAGTTAGTAGAGTAGAACTTTGCAGCAAATAATGTTAGACCTTTCCTGTTAAGTATCATTCCTGATTGCTTTTATTAATAGGAGACCCAGTTCGTATTCTTTTCCTATGAGAAAGGTCTTCTTCATATTCAAATAAATTGCTGTTGTCATTTATTAGTTTTACTTTTCTATTGTGTAAAATTTAGGTGTGTGGGGTGTTGTAATTCTTAGATCTGACAACTTTTGGCTCTTGTCTCTTTGCTTTTTATTTTGAGTATGCATTTCTATTGTTGTGAAAATGTTCAATAAATAAAAAATATAGGTCCTTAGGAAGAAAAAGGAAAGTTCGCTCATTTGAGCCTCTTTTCTTGTTATCTACTTTATGAGATTGTTGAGAAATCATAAAATCACAGAATTACAGCGTTGGAAGAGACCTCAGGAGATCACAGAGTCCAACCCCTTGCCCAAAGCAAGACCAACCCTAACTAAATTATCCCAGCCAGGGCTTTATCAAACCAGGACATAAAAACCTCTAGGTATGGAGTTTCATCCACCTCCCTAGGTGACCCATTTCAGTGCTTCACCCCCCTCCTAGTAAAATAGGTTTTTTTCTAATATCCAATCTAAACATCCTCCACTGCTTCTTGAGACCATTTCTCCTTGTTCTGTCATATGTCACCACTAAAAACAGCCTCTCTCCATCCTCTTTGAAACCCCCCTTCAGGTAGTTGAAGGCTGCTATCAAATAAATCACATGCTCCAGCCCCCTAATCATTTTTGTTGCTCAACCCTGAACTGTCTCCAATGTAGCCACATCTTTTCTATAATGAGGGGCCTAGAATTGTACACAGTACTCCAGATGTGGCTTCACCAGTGCTGAAAAAAAGGGAATAATCACTTCCCTAGATCTGCTGGCATTACTCATAATAGAAATATGCTGTTAGCCTTTTTGGCTACAGGGGCGCACTGTTGACTCATATCCAGCTTCTCATCCACTGTAATCCCCAAGGCCCTTTTCTGAAGAACTGTCACTTAGCCAGTCGGTCCCTAGCCTGTAACAATGCTTGGGATTCTTCCATCGCAAGTACAGGATTCTGCACTTCACTTTGTTGAACCTCATCAGATTTGTTTTAGCCCAATCCTTTAGTTTGTCTAAGTCATTCTGGGCCCTATCCCTACCCTCTAGCATATCTACCTCTCCCCCTAGCTTTGTCTCATCCATGAACTTATTGAGGGTGCAAGCCAACCCCTAATTCAGGTAATTAATAAAGATGTTGAACAAAACTGGCCCCAGAACCAATCCTTGGAGCACTCCGCTTGATACCAACCACCAACTAGACATCAAGCCATTGATCATTACCTGCTGAGCCAACTTTTTATCTACCTTATCCAGCTATCCAATTCAAACTTTTTTAACTTGCTAGTAAGAATATTGTGGGAGACCATATCAAAATGCTGAATATTTACCACTCATCAATTGAATTCCAATTTCCCCTAATACTAAATAATCTGGACTCTTTATTTATTATCATTTTCATTTATTATATGTGTCCTATGGCTAAGCTTACAAAAGTAGGTACTGCTCTTATATTTCTCACAGCCATCCCGCTTGCTAGCCAATCCTCACCAATATGTGCATAATTTAGTCACATTTAAAATTAGAACTAGCCTTCTGAAGTGTACACAATGGAAGAATAATACTGGCAGTGTGACAATAGATATAGTGGGCACTGACAAATTGAGACGAGAAAAAGATTTTAATCAAAATATGTCATATTTTTCATTAGATATTCTTGAGGTAGAAAGGGCTAACAGTGTAGAGATTCACTTCACTTATAAAATTGATTAGTTTGGAAACAATCACTTGTGTAATTAAGATAGGTCAGACCAAGTTTCTCTATAAATAATTCATAAGGAAAATACTCTATAAAAACCTGAAGAAATGTCAGCCCAGGTGCACTCTTCTTAAACCATTTCTGTATAAATCAATTAAGGTGTTTTATTTTGACACCCAGTGTCACTATTTACCAAACTTAGATAGACATGTCCATCCCCACTGCATACATTTGCAAATAACTTTACCCATTAATGTTTAATTAAGACAGAGAAAAACTGTCCTTGATATTTTGCTGCAATTAGTGCTCTCTCTACCCCACTGAGTTTCCATGATGAATTACTTTTCAAATGAAAAGTGAAGTGATTAAATAAAGCTGAAGATACTTTATCCATTGCACACTGCCTATCCTACACTTTTAAGTAAATGCAAACATTTTTGCTATGAATAAGTCACCCTCAGCTCAAAAAAATGTTGGCGTTACTATTGTAAATCTTTATTGTATTTCAATTCTCCGGTTAAAAATTAATGTGTTAAATTCTAATTCATTCACAGCATTTCTAGATGAGCTAAAATATGAGGGTGAGCTAAAATCCCGATGGGCTGTTCAATTTGGGGAAAAAAACAGTCTAAAGTTCAGATTTTTGCCAGAAGGATTTGGGCCAAATCCTGACTTTATGATGCTTTTGCAATGTTAACGTTTACCCCAAATATATTGATATTTGCACAAGTGAAAACAAAAAGGACATTGGTCCCTTTCATTTGCATAAGTGCTTTGAAAATAGAGCAGTGCGGGAAACCAAATTTTGGTTTCATGGAAACATTGTGAGTTTAAGAAATGTTTTCTTCTTGAACGGGGATGAAAAGACAAAAAGAGAGAGTTTCATTGGATTTCCAGCAATATTTTGTATCAGAAACACAAGCTTGAAACAAATTAAGTTCTCTGGGATTCCTGCTGCCTATTTGGTGAGCTTTCTTAGAGCTAAGAAATTCTAGAAACCCTGGAAGCCTCTAAATAAAATTTACATGATTCTTGTCTGTTTCACTATTGCCAACCACTGCATAGCAGGGGTAAAATTGGCCAGATTTTTGTTGTAAAGTTAACAGTCTGATCAGTTGAAGCACTGGTATTCATCAGTGGGTAGAAGAACTGGAGGGGAAATGATTTTCTGACCTTTGATAATTTTCAAGATTTCAAAACCTTGAGAAAAAGAGATTGAGGGACTGGTTTAAATGTATAACCATAAGTATGGCTGGTGTTTTTTCCTGGTGCAAAAAGTCATCTGACTTCTTAAATTGTTGCCTTGTGCACAGATAATGCACTTTTCCACAACACAGAAGAGCAGCTACTCTTCTGAATCACTCTCGATAAAACAGAAGCACTATTAAGGCAAAGATTAAGGAAGAAAATCCAGTGCAGTGAAATGACTATGTAATTTATGGAGCACTTAATTAAGACTCAAATTTCCCATATCATGCCTACTGTGTATTTATGCTAGGAGTTTAGAATCATTGTTCTGTTAGACACCAAACATCCTGGAATGAAGAGACACTGAAATTATGAGTTTTTGCAACAAGTTGTCACCAACTAAGCTCCTCTTTTTGCCCTATGAACACAGAGGGGTTGATAGACCACTCTATTTTGAATGGTCCCTTAGAATAGGTATTATTTGTTTCACCTTGTGTTTGTTCTGAAGCTGGGAATTCCTTCCCCTGAAAGAGAGCTCTCTCCAGCTCCAATGCTTGTCTCTCTCACCAACAGAAGTTGGTCCAACCAGTAAGAGGACATTGGAGATCGTATTGCCCAGAGATGAGATGCATTGTAAGTCACGGAGGAAGTGCAGAGTGACTAGGATAATGTACTTAAAGATAAAGCTTAGGGGGATTGGCAGATGGGAGTGAAAAGCAGCTTTGAATATTTGAAGAAGAAATGGAGTAGTGAGGACAATGTGGTGAGTTGCCCTTCTAGATCACGTGGAGAAGCTAATCTAGGGTTTGAAGTAACGTCCGGAGCTTTGAAGCAAGGTATCTGCTGGCAGTACTAACTCTGTAGCATGCTTTGAAGATCGAGAGTTTGAAGAGCCAGTGAGTAACAAAATCACTTTGGAAGGGAGAGTGCAGTTCTAGGGGGAACTGGTGGATTCACCAAGCAGTGCACAGGTCTAATAGAGCAGTTTACATAGTCCCTTGTGTAAGGCAAAAGCACAATAGATTCCAAAAGTCCTACTTAGAGAGATTGCATCATTAGAACTACAGAATGACTTAATGGGAGCCCCCCTAGAGCTGTAGAACAAATGATTTACAAAGCTATTTTACAGATTTCCTATAACTGCTGTACTTCTTGGGGTCTTCTCAAAACTCCCTGGTGTTGTAGACAGCTAAAATATGCCACCTCAGGGAATGCTTGAAGCCATGGACCATGGCAGGACAGAGTGTCCTGATCTTCAAGATTACATTTTGCAGTCCCCATGAGATTATATCCAGTTTAGTCCCTTTGGAGTTACGAACTGGTTTACAAGCTCCCCAGGGTTTTAAATCACATTACAAAAATCCTTTGGGAATGTCAACTACAGAAGTTGCTTCACTCTCTTGACATTTCTACTTGCCTACTGAAAAAAATAGATTATACAGTTAATCAAAGTGTCCACGGACAATTTATATTTGTCCTGAGATAGATGCAAAAAATAAATACACGCTGCTAGAAGGTGTTGTGTGCAGTGTAGTTATAGCTATGTTGGTTCCAGTATATTAGACACACAATGGGTGAGTGATAACTCTTACTGGTTAGATCAACTTTTTTTGGTAAGAAAGACGAATTTTGGAGCTACACAGCGCTCTCCTTCAGGGACAGGAATTCCCAATCTCAGAGCAAAACACAAGGTGAAACAAATAGTTAGTACACATTATAAGGGACCATTCAAAATACAGTGGCCCATCAACTCGTCTGTAGTCATAGGGAAAAAGAGGGGCTAGTGGGTGACAGATTGTTGCAATAAATCATAATTCCAGTGTTTCTGTTCATTCCATGATTTTTGGTTAATATATAGGTTGGCTGATTTCTTCCTTCCCCTGCCACAGCAGTTGTAATCCCAGCTCCCTTTCCTTCTTTCTCCCCGCAAAGCCAGGATCCTGAGGAATCTGCTGAAGGATACAGCATTCCTCACTATTGCCTCTTGGCACGTCTACACTAGCCCCCTAGATCGATCTAGGGAGGCTAATGAGGGCCACCGGAATTGCAAATCAAGCCCAGGATTTAAATATCCCGCGCTTGATTTGCATGTTCCCGGCCGGTCGCCGTTTTAGAAATTGACTAGCCCGAAGTAACTGCCCGCATCTACACGCGGCAGTGAAACGGGATTCCAATTTAAAGCCCCTAATTCGAATTAGCTGGTAAACCTCGTGTTTTATTGCCACGTCTTTCATAACTGCTAGAACTCTCCAACTCGCCCTTAGTGGAGTGAGCTTTACTTTCCATTATGTCACCACAAAGGATTGGTGCGGAATGAATCCCAGGAAGAATAGCCAATTCCAACAAACCCCAGAGCCCATTTCCATGGAGGGGATTTATTACAGAGAGATGGCTACATCTCATGAAATAGAGTCTCATGTTCCCCTAGCTGTGATCTACCTTGTTCTTGCCTCCATGCATACATGCAAAAGAGAGCAGTTGAGCCTTGGGCTCAGCAAAGAAAAAATTGGCTACAGAGTTTCTATATACCATTGTATCTATATATACTAGTAAGTGAGTAGTTGTTGACTGGGCAAAGTCATTTTGTGTAGATTATACATATAGAAAAGTTCAAGAAATTAAATCTATGCCATAGAACATTTATTAATGTGCTTGCAAAAGGGAAGTAGAAGAACAGTTTTAAATTTGTAGGACTTCAACTTCAAAACATTATTCATTTTATTGAATAATTACCATCCATAGAAAATTTGAATCAGAAACTCATAAAGCTTCCATTACTCTTTTCAAAACCAACTTGAATTATTTTGTGATTTGTAACAGTAAAAATTTTCTTTGCGCTACGATGACTGTGGAATAGGTGGTTCAATTTTAATTTTGTTAGTAAATATTTTTATGAACTCTAATCTAGTGATCATGACTTTTATCCAATGAAAAATAAAAATAATTATTTAAACCTTTCACCCAGCATATTCTGGTGTAAAAAGTAGTATGTTCTGTTAATTCAAGTGGCAGGATTGTTTATGCAAAATTTGGTATCTGTAGGTAATTGCAAAGTATAACTTTATTTTGTACAAACAACTCGACAAACAAACAAACTCTTCAAAATATATAATAAATATATTATATTATTTATTATTTAAATATATTTATATATGTGTTTGAGTGTATATCTCTTGGTTTTATATATAATGTGAGCCGAAATATATATAAACCAAGAGACATACACTCAAACATGCCCGCTTTTGAATTCCTGGAGGTCCCATTGACTTCACTGAGGCTAGAAGTTGCCCAGTTATTTCTGGGAAAATCTGACAAACATGTAGCACAAGTTTTCAGACAGGATAAATATGCTAAATCCACTTTACCTTCCCACATTAGGCCAAAGGACTTCCCTACAACAGAAACCCATTCTTCAGAAGAACCCCCTTTTCTATTCTGGCTCATAAACTTCCATGTACAGATTTTCCCATTCTCCTGATAGGAAGAGAGACCTCATTCACAAACAATGTGTGTTCCTGTTAATTGCTGTTAATCACTCCAAATCACTCCTGCACCATAAGGCATATGGTGACATGCTCTTCAGCCTGTCTGGTGAGCATCTATTCTTGCCCTACAAAATCCATTTGATCATTCGGAGGAGAGAAATAGAATGGCATATTGCTGTCAACTTACATGCAATGGCTTCTGCCCTGACACAACTAGAAATGACTGAGGTATAATAAATCTGGGGAGCAGGGAGGGGGAAATTCTGACAGACCCTTAACTGTAGCAGCACTACTGGGTGCCACTTATAATAACAATTCAAAGATCGAGCTATCAAACAGGTTTACTGATGGAGAACTCTTATCAAAGTTCCTGCTGTTAGTTCTGACAGATTCGCCACACATGGTTGCACATGGTTACACTTGCATTCACTAAAATATACAAGAAATGTTCTATCGCTGAGCCACTGAGTTTGCTATAGTAATGGTTTAATTGCCAGGATACTGAAGAGTGACTAAAATCTGATTATAAAGGTTTTCACATGCTATGGAACCTTCTCTGTCACTTGCTAAACAGGCTACTGTTCTGTTCAGACCATACTTTGCCTAGCCCTGTGTGTGGGCATAATATGAAATGAGGGGGTATGTAGCAGAGCATAGGCGCCAGACATAAAACCAGTTCTTGCACTTCTGCGGTTTGATTCTTCACTGTACCGCAGTATGTACTGCTACCATCAGTCAGCACTTCTGAGGAGATTTTCTTTCTATATCATGTAGATGCAATTACAGTAAACCTGTCTGGGTTTTTGAGTCAAACTGTATTCTCCCAATGGAGCACAGCCAAGCTAAATAAAGGGTCTGATTCACCATTGCCCTGTGCTAGTACAAAGTGTGGAGTGTTTATGCTCACCTCAGACAGGTATGAATGACAATATAAGGAGCAAGGCAGGAGATTGGACACAAAATATATTGGCAGTATAGTACAGTGATTCACTTCAAATTACACACAAGGTTAAGTATGTGTGTGGGGAGAGGGGAAAGATTTGAGGATCCTTTCCCAGGAAATTGTTGAGAATACCTGAAGTTTGGAGCACAGCAACCATTCTCACTAGCACTCACTCTGCTCTAGTGTAGGGACATAGTAAATCAAACCCATCATATTTTTCTAGACCAAATACTTCCATTAAAATTTGGCTTAATATACATCCATTTGCCCAATGGGATTGCCTCTTTCTTTGATTCTAAATAGCATGTGCTCTCTTTAAGGGGAAAAACAAATTAACAGATTATTTTCTCCCTCCAGGCTTACTAAGTATTTGTAGACACAGGGATATATATGCTCTCCAGTAGTAGGGTAATTTGCAGTTGGGGTGGGGGCAAGAGAGGTCAGAAATTCCATCAATTTCAGTTTTGTGAAACTTTAAAATAGGGCTGCACTACTGGTAACCCATGTTTTGTGTTATTCTTTTGTTTGCAGCTATGCATGGGAACCCTATGCTTCCTGGAACTGAAAAATGCCTGTCCTTGGCAGTGTGTTCATATTGCACACACACACACTCATCTCCATGTTTAGTAATCAGTAGCCATCTGTGTTATACAGGAGACAGTTATCAAAGTTCTATAAAAGATAAAGTTTATCAGCCAAGGACTAAATTAGTTATTACTGAGGCACTGAAAATAGGAAATAAAAAGAGAAAGGATCATTACAGAGCAAGTTCTTGTCCAAGGTCTCACACAGCAGTGAGAACTAAATCCAGCTCTCCTGGGTTCCACTATCCTTTCTCTCTGGGGGTTTTATTACATTTCTGGAGCAAGATAGCATTTCTTGTGAGACTATATCTCCCCAACCCTGGTATTAAGGGGAAAACAGTTTACAAATGTTTATTCACAAAGACCCTGATGTCTCTGGTATTTTGACAAGCTGAATCTTTTATGCACTGTGAAAAAAAAAGCATTTTGGTGATGGTTAATCCCATGTTTTCTATTTAATATACTATCTTCCATCTGATTAAAATGAGTCCTGTAGAGACTAACATTATATATATATATATATATAATCTGAGAAAGTGGGTTTTGCCCATGCAAGAAAGCTCACAATACTATATATATAGTATATATTATTAGTCTCTAAGGTGCCACAGGACTGCTCTTTTTTTTTCAAGTTACAGACTAACACGCCTACCCCTCTGAGAATTTCTCCATCTGATTAGTCTTTCACAACATAGGTGTATTTGTGGCTTTTGAATGTCTTTCATTGTCAGTATCATTTTGACCCTCAGGTGGTCACTGTCTATGAAAGAAATATCCTGTTTCAGGATATAGTTATTTTTCTAGCTGACTGTGAAGCCATGGAAGGGTTTTATCAGCTGATCTTGTCCATAAGGAGCTGGTAGTGGGGAAACTCATCATTAGCAGCTGTACTGATTTTTATTTAAACCTGAGATGGCCTGAACCACTTGAGAAACATTTAAGTGAACATGAGCAGAATCCACTAGCATTTAAATAGCTATAATAGGAAAACTTTTCAGAATACTTTTCAAATCCATTACCCACACAACTCTCACTTAACACACACACACACACAAAATAGGGCCATTCAGAGAGAGATTTTTAACTTATAAAATTTCAAGATAGTGTTACACTTTTCAGTAGGAAGTTACCCAACATTCAAATTACATGTTTCATAGTGTGAAGTAGCCTGGATTATTAGGAAACTGTTGTGTGTATCAAGTATCTCATGGCTAGCCTTTTTCATATGGGCAATTTCTTGCTTTTAAGTAGAATTTTATTAAAATCATTTTCAGTTACGGTATCCTGATTCCTTCCCTTGTGAATTGAAGTCTTTAAACAGGAGGTCCTAAGAAATTTAGGAAAACAATTTATGTTGTTCCATATTGGCATACCTCTGCCTCAGGGTGCATAGCACTAACCCACTCTCCTTATCTCTTCCTCTAAAAGCTTGTGGCTCCTTCCTGTTCTTTTAACTATATGTGTGTTCTCACTCCACACTTCCAGAAGCTGATTAAGACTGATGTACCCTCCAAGGGAAATAGTTTCTTCCTACTATCCAATCTAGAGCTTCCTCACTGTATCTTGAGACCATGGATACTTGTTCTGTCATCTGCCACATCACTGAAAATAGCCTGGCTCCTTCCTCTTTGATACTCCCCTTCAAGTAGTTTAAAGCTGCTACCAAATACCCCATCATTCTTCCCTTCTGTGGACTAATCCCACTTCCCACAGCCTCTCCTAATACGTTATGTCCCCCAACCCCCTAATCATTTGCATTGCCCTCTGCTGGACTCTCTCCAATTTGTCCACATCCTTCCAAACTCCCAAACGCAGGGCCCAAAACTGAATGCAATACTTCAGATGCTGACTTACTAGTGCCAAATGCAGGGGAACAATCACTTCCTTTGTTCTACAAGCAATGTTTCTACTAATGCAGCACAATATGCCATTAGCCTTCTTGATAACTAGAGTACACTGTTGATTTATATCCAACTTCAAGTCTACTCTAATCCCCAGGTCCTTTTCTGCAAAACTGCCACTTAGCCAGTAGCAGTGTCTCTGCCATCACATCAGCCAACTCTCTCAGCATCCTCCAATGCATTAGATCCAATCCCATGGGTCTTGAGAACATAATGAGAAGGATCAGACCCAGCTTGAGAGTCTTCCTAGCTTGTGAGAAAATATTATTAGAATTACTAAAAAAACTTAAGAAACAACAAATAGTCCTTGCAGCTTAGAGTTTAACAAAACATGTAGCTGGTATTGTGAGCTTTCATGGGCACAGCCCACTTCTTTAGATGAATGGAATTATTAAAGGTCCAGTTTCTAAATAAATAGCAGATGGGGGGAAAAGAAGAGGAGAACAAAAAAGAAGGGGGGAAAGGAAAAAAAAGGAAAAGAATAGTCAATTTGAGTGTCCATGATACATGAAGCTGATAGAGAAGGTACTAAGTGTTCTTATGTACCCATTATTAGACTACTGCTTGGGTAAGAAATTGCATGTAACAACATTTTTTTGAGTATTAGGTTTAGCTGGTGTGTTTTCTTCTGTTTTGCATAGTAACTTTGACGTTTCTGCTATCACTTGTAAACTCTCAAATCCTATTTTTTATACTTAATGAAATCACTTTTCATAGAATCATAGAACCATAAAGCTGGAAGAGACCTCAGAAGGTCATCAAGTCCAGCCCCGTGCCCAATTCCAACTAAATCAACCTAGCCAGGGCTTTGTCAAGCAGAGACGTAAAAATCTCTAGGGATGGAGACTCCACTACTTCCCTAAGTAACCCTTTCCAGTACTTTACCACTCTCCTAGTGAAATAGTTTTTCCTAATATCCAACCCTCTCCCACGCAGGGCCGGCTTTAGGAAGTGCAGAGCCCAATTCAAACTGTTTTGGCGGGGCCTCCCCCCCCCCAGATTTTTGGTTGAGCAAAGAAAAAAAAAAAACGAACACAAGAAACCACAACCACACACAAATATCACATCAGAAG
This sequence comes from Rafetus swinhoei, assembly GCA_019425775.1. Classification (NCBI taxonomy): domain Eukaryota; kingdom Metazoa; phylum Chordata; order Testudines; family Trionychidae; genus Rafetus; species Rafetus swinhoei. Next base: position 32,168,337 of record CM033428.1, on the reverse strand, counting down.
TAGATCTGATCAAAATGTATATCTGTATAATTGAACATTTTCCAAAAAAATGCCATCTTTTATTATGCAAAATTTTATACAAAATTAAATCAGCTGCCTTAAGTGTAGGTCAAATATTTTCAATTGCAAATGATCCAATTTTTTCAATAAAGTTTAAAGTTTGATTTTTAAAAAGTTACCAGAGAGCGTTGCAGTTTTCTGTTACATTGATTTACTTTTTAAATAGCAAAAATGGAGTCTTTGTTAAGAAAGTGTCAGTTCTGTGATCAAATTCCAGTCCTTAGTGATTTCAGCACCAATGATTTCACTAGGTAATATGGTACCTCACCACCATTGCCTCCTTTGCACTGCCCTTCAACACACTGCCTGCATGTTGAGTCCAAGGTCAGTCTACACAAGATTTTATCAATGATTTTTGCTCAAGCGATCACTGAGACAAGACAAGGACTCTCAATTGATTCTAGTCAGCTCTGCCTTTAAACACTGGATGTAAACTGTCAGATATAATTGAGGACTCCCAAATAGACTCTACACCACCAGAAATAAAACCTGTTTCCATCTTCTGTGACTTTCAGTTAGATGTGACTCACTATCCTCTGCTTAGTGTTCAAGTTATGGTAGACCCTAAGCCAGGTCATATTAAGTTCAGGTCTTTAACCTTTTAATCATACAATATGGATAACAACATTTCATTCTCCCAGCTCCAAGTCTTCAGTGAATTTCAACCCAAAAGAGCCAAAATTGATCACCTTGACACAGCAAGTGTGTCTACGGATCTCTGTGGCAAAGTAGGTTGTCTATATAAATAAGGTCTGCTCATGAAGCCTTTTCCTACAGTTGATTAACAGATGGCAGTAGATAGCTCATTCAGACCACTGGCTGATAATAGTTAGTCACCCTGACCTGTCATTAACCATAGTCATGGACTCACCCTACTATCCATTGTCTCTATGATTCTCTGATGACCTGTGACAAAAAAGGAGGGTGGAAAGGGAAACTGAAGGGAGAGACCTCTCTAAAGTCATCAATCAAAGAGCAGTATTGCCAACCCAAAAATCACAAGGAACGCCTACACAAAGTTATGAGAATGGTCTACAAATCCTAAGATTTTTAAAAAATAAAACATGTTGGATTTTTATTGGCCTTTTGTTTCTTGAGTATTTAGGGGTCATGTTTTTAAAGCTTAGCTGTAAGGCCCAGAAGTATAGAGAACTTTTTTTAAATGAAAGCTGAGATTCCTACATAATCAATTGACTCCAGGCCTTTAGAAAAACACCAAATGTTTTGAGACTCATGGTAAAACCGTGGAGGAATTCTTGTGAGCCCATGCTTTGCCCACAGTATAAAAAAAAAAAAATCTTCTCCACTAAACACCCTAATGAGATACTGCAAATGGTGAACTGAATTCAACAGCTCCTGATATGAACAGGTATCAACCTAGTTTTTCATATTTGAGATGGGTTACCAGGAATCATACATGACAATATGAAATCTTTCCACTCTCAAGTCTGCATATTCACAAAGCACCTATAATTTTGATCCATGCATTTATTGGATAGCGAATGAGAAAGGAGGGGAATTAGTGTAGATAAATGTTCAAATTAAAAAAAAAAAAAAAAAAAAAGCCTGAAGGAATTAGGACTGGGCTCCTACATCTCACGTTCAGAACTGACTAGGACACTTATCACCAGATTTTCAAAGGTGTGTAAAGATCAGATACATATCTTTGAAGATCCGAGTTGGCAACTATCTCTTTAGGAGCTTAATTACCTTTGAAAATCTGAGCTTAGATTTCCAAGTCCAGTTTTCAAAAATGACTTTAGTCACTCAAGTGCTTTTGAAAATTTTAACTGGGGGGGCCTAAAGAGACAAAAATAGACAAAAGGCAGGAGATATGGTATTCCTTTTAAAAACGTGTGACATCTATTTTTAACTAAATTTTATATTATTTTTCTCCCAAGGGCAACTGACCCCTCTGGCCCCCTCACTACACCACTGCCCCCGCAGATCTATCATTTTATGCATGTGCAAGATCTGTGAGAGCCGTCCCATGAATCTGCAGTTAGTGTCTGTGGCGCCTGCTTTTGGGTGGTGTCTCAATGCTGCCACATTCAGCTCCAAAGAGGGGGCTTCCCAAAGCAGGCCCTTGCTGCAGACCCCCAAGGCATCCACAGGTCCAGTCTCCTTTCAATGGGCCCACTTCCCAGGGCTCATTGATCTTGGATCTGGCTTCCATCCCCTCTCCAACCTTTGCAACTGCCCAGAGGTGCTCACCTTCCGCCTTATACATTCCCACCTCATTCACCCCCCAGGGACAGTCTCTGCCTCACTTGTCCTAGGGACTATTCTACCAAGACGTAATACAAAGTTTCCATGTAAAAGGACTCACTACAAAGCTAAAAACTTCAATGAGAGAATGATTAATACAGAGACATATCTACATCTGCTGCAGGGAGACACCTCTGCCTGCCTCCGCCCCTCTCCCCCAGAGTCTACAGCCCCATTGCTAAGCGGGGGAGTGGAAGGAAAGAGGCTGAGGCCCATCAACAGGACTGAAGCAGTCATGAGCAAGCCATGCCCGGGAGCCATTCTCCTGTCCATTGCTGGTGCAGTGTTACTTCAGGCACGCTGAAATGCAGTCACCTCTAGGGTGGGCTGGACAGCTGTTTAACACCTGCACAAGGTTTCAGGCAGGGGGCAGTGCGGGCTGCCTTCCTGCAGAGCCCCCATCAGAACTACTGTGCCCTCCTGGCATAGGAAAAGAATACACAGGAGGATTGGAAATTAACCCGCCCAGTCTCACGTCCCCTAGGCAGGGAATGAGCCATCTACATTAGGCCCCAGCTGGAGTATCATGTCCAGTTCTAGGCGCCACATTTCAGGAAACGTGGAGAAACTGGAGAGAGTCCAGAGAAGATCAACACAAATGATGAAAGGTCTAGAGAACATGAGAATATGAGGCAAGGCTGAAGAAATTGGCTGAAGAAATTGACCTTGTTTACCTTGGAAAAGAGAAGACCAAAAAGGGACATGAGAGCAGCTTTCAAGTATCTAAAAGAGTATCATAAGGAAGAGGAAGAAAAATTGTTCTGCTTGGCCTCTGAGGTTAGGATGAGAAGCAATGGGCTTAAATTGCAGCAAGGGAGGTTTAGGTTGGACATTAGGAAAAACTTCCTGCCTGTCAGGGTGGTTAAACACTGGAATAAATTGCCTAGTGAGATTTTGGAATCTCCATCACTGGAAATATTTAAGACCAGGTTAGACAGACACCTGTCAGGGATGAGCTAGGGCAACTCAACTTTGGAAGCCCCAGGGGCACACTGATACTTACAGAACATGCTGAGGGCTTCAACTTAAGCGTGGTTGCATATGCAAGCAAATATATACAAATAGCTTCTCTCACACTGACAGGCATGAATACAAAGATCAAGGCAAGACTACGCAACACACAGGCCCCATTTAAGTCAGTTCTGCTGATATTAATAAAATGCAATATTTACCCGATTTCTACCCATGTGACAGCACTTTTCATGAGCAATGACAGTCCAAGAATTTAACTACTAAAACACATATCAACAGAAGATCATTACACTGACTACTTTTTGGTTTTAGCTCCCACTTGCCGGCCACGTGTTGATCCCCACATAAACCCAAACTGCACCAGGGGGCGCAAACAAACTGGCCGTGGGCAGCATACCAAGTTATTAATAAATATTTTTAAACCTTTCCCTTTTCTCTCTGCTGCCATGTCTCCTCTCCTTGCTCCATCATCTCCCCTGGTGCCTGCTGCCCCAACTCCTCACCCTCTTCTACTGTCCTGACTCCTGCCCTTCTCACTGCCCTCAGCCCTCCTGCAACCTGCCCCCCTCCACCAGCCCTTCATTCCCCCCTGTGCCCACTCCTCCAGTAGCCCCACTCTGATCAAGCGAGCTACGCCTCCTCATCCCCTCTTCCAAACACCTCCATCTACACACCTGCCCTGCCTCTCTCCTCTGGTGCTGGTCCCTTCCCTGCAGGTGTCTGCCCTTCTGCTTCACCCCAGAATCCCTGGCACCTGCACCTTCCCTTAGCTCTGCACCCTCCTGGTGCCTCCCCTTCCCTTACTGCCCCTGCCCTCTTTGCCTCTTTTCCCTGAGGCCCACCCCTCACCACTCTCTGCCCCGTTCCCCTCCTGCCCCTCTGTGCCCTCACACATGACTTGCTCCATCCCACCTTTCTCATGCCCACCCCTTCTTTCTAGCCTTCTCCCAGCACCTCCCCCTCTCCCTCTAGCCCCCAATGCCCTTCTCCTCTCCTCCTCTCCTCTCCTCTCCTCTCACAGCATCACCCTGTCCCCCTCCCACTGACACCTCCCCTCCTGTCCTTTCCTCATTGTCTGCACTTGGCCCCTGTCATTTGTCTCTTGGTGCCTTCCCCTTTCTTCCTCTTCCCCACCCCACAAGCCCCTTCTCCTTCCCTCCCCTCCCCGCTGCACAAGCCCCCAAACCCTCTTCCCCTACCCCTCCCCACAAGCCCCTTCCCGGCCCCTCCCCACTGCACAAGCCCCCAAACCCCTTCCTCAGCCCCTCCTGCTGCACAATCCCCCAAGCCTCTTCCCCAGCTCCTCCCCGCTACACAAGCCCCCCAAGCCTCTTCCCCAGCCCCTGCCCCGCTACACAAGCCCCTTCCCTACCTTCTGCCTTCCACGTTGCGGAGCCAGAGTCTGCACTCAGGCCCCGCAATCCGAACCCGGAGGCAGCCACGCGGCGTGCCTCTGAGCAGTTTTAAAATCCCGGGCGTAACATGACGTCACGCCCGGGCCCTGCCCACCTGCAATGCCGCACATGGGCAGCAGCAGGCGGTGAGGGGGAGCCGCACAAAGCCGTGCACGGGACGGTCCGGCGCCAGAGGTGAGAGGATGCATGGGTGGGCCGGCAGGGAGGGTCCAGGGCCCGCTCCAGGCAGAGCCGGGGGGGAGAGACCCAGCTCCACATAGTGGTGTAGCAGGGCCCCCGGCTCTGAATTGTAACGCCGGCCGGCACGTCCGGGTTCAGGGGCACAGGGGAATTGGTCAAATCGGCCTAAGGCCAGCCCTGCTCCCACGGCAACTTGAGACCATTGTTCCTTGTTCTGCCATCCGTCACTACTGAGAACAGCCTTTCTCCAGCCTCTTTGGAACCTCCCTTCAGGAAGTTGAAGGCTGCTATCAAATCCCCCCTCACTCTTCATTTCTGCAGACTAAACAGACCCAACTCCCTCAGCCTTTCCTTGTAGGTCATATGCTCCAGCCCCCTAATCATTTTGGTTGCCCTCCACTGGACCCTCTCCAATGAGTCCACATCCTTTTTGTAGTTGGGGGCCCAGAACTGGACACAATACTCCAGATGTGGCCTCTCAAGAGCCAAATAAAGGGGAATAATCACATCTCTGGATCTGCTGGCAATGCTCCTCCTAATGCAACTTAATATGCCATTAGCCTTCTTGGCTACAAGGACACACTGTTGACTCATATCCAGCTTCTCATGCACTGTAATTCCCAGGTCCTTTTCTGCAGAACTACTACTTAGCTGGTTGGTCCCCAGCCTGTAACAATGCTTGGGATTCTTCCGTCCCAAGTGCAGGACTCTACACTTGTCCTTGTTGAACCTCATCAGATTTCTTGTGGCCCAATCCTCCAATTTGTCTAAGTCACTCTGGACCCTATCTCTGCCCTTGAGTGTATCTACCTCTCTCCCTAGCTTAGTGTCATCTGCAAATTTGCTGAGGGTGCAATCCATCCCCTCGTTCAGGTCATTAATAAAGATATTGAACAAAACCGGTCCTAGAACTGAACCTTGGGGCACTCCACTAGAAACCGACCACCATCCTGACATCGAGCCGTTGATCACTACCTGCTGGGCCCGACCCTCTAGCCAGCTTTCTATCCATTTTACCGTTCATTTATCCAATCCACATTCCCTTAATTTGCTGGCAAGAATATTGTGGGAGACCGTATCAAAAGCCTTGCTAAAGTCAAGGTATAGCATATCCACTGACTTTCCCATGTCTACAGAGCCAGTTACCTCATCATAGAAGATAATCAGATTGGTCAGGCACGACTTGCCCTTTGTGAATCCATGCTGACTATTCTTGATCACTTTCCCCTCTTCCAAGTGCCTCAAAATGGATTCTTTAAGGATCCCTTCCATGATTTTTCCAGGGACCGAGGTAAGTTCCCTGGATCGGCCTTCTTCCTTTTTTTGAAGATTGGCACTACATTTGCCTTTTTCCAATCATCCGGGATCTCTCCCGATCGCCACGACTTTTCAAAGATAATGGCCAAAGGTTCCTCAATGACATTTGCCAACTCCCTCAGTATTCTCGGATGCATTAAGTCCGGACCCATGGATTTGTGTACGTTTAGCTTTTCTAAATAGTTCCTAACCTGTTCTTTACCCACCAAGGGCTGTCCATCTTCATCCCATCTTGCATCACTTAGCGCATTAGTCTAGGAGCTGACCTTGTCCGTGAAGACAGAGGCAAAGAAAGCATTGAGTACTTCAACTTTTCCCACATCATCTGTCACTAGGTTACCTCCTTCATCCAGTAGAGGCCCCATACCTTCTCTGATCACCTTCTTCTTGCTAACATGCCTGTAGAAACCTTTCTTGTTATCCTTCACATCCTTTGCAAGTCGCAATTCCAATTGCGCTTTCACCTTCCTGATAACCCCCCAGCATTCTGGAGCTATACATTCAGGGTACATCTAGACTACATGCCTCCATCGACGGAGGCATGTAGATTAGACAGATCGGCATAGGGAAATGAAGCCGCGATTTAAATAATCGCGGCTTTCATTTAAATAGCCGCTCTGCCGATCAGCTGTTTGTCGGCAGATCAGGGCAGTCTGACGCAGCCGTCGACAAGGAAGTTTTGTCGATCGGCGCAGGTAAACCTGATTTCACGAGGCATACCTGCGCCGGTCGACAAAGGCTTCCTTGTTGACCGCGGCGCGTCCAGACTGTCCCGATCTGCCGACAAACAGCTGATCGGCAGAGCGGGGCAGCCATTTAAATTTAAATGAAGCCGCGATTATTTAAATCGCGGCTTCATTTCCCTATGCCGATCTGTCTAATCTACATGCCTCTGTCGACGGAGGCATGTAGTCTAGACGTACCCTTATAGCTCTCCCTGGTCATTTGTCCATGTTTCCACTTTTTGTAAGCTCCCTTTTTGTGCTTAAGTTCACCAAGGATTTCCCCTGTAAGCCAATCCGGTCTCCTACCATGTTTGCTTCTTTTGCTATGCATCGGGGTGGTTTCTTTCGGTGCCTTTAATAAGTCTTCTTTAAAATACTGCCAACTTTCCTGGACTCCTTTCCCCTTCATGTTAGCATCCCTGGGGATTCTGCCCATCAGGTCTCTGAGGGAGTCAAAGTCTGCTTTTCCGAAGTCCAAGGTGTGTATTTTACTACTCTCTTTTCTTCCTTTGGTCAGGATCCTGAAATCTACCATCTCATGATCACTGCTTCCAAGGTTGTCACCCACCTCTACTTCCCCTATTAGTTCCTCCCTGTTTGTGAGCAGAAAGTCAAGGCCCTGGTCAGAGCCTTCAGCACTTGTACCAAGAAGTTATCCCCAACATTCTCTAAAAACTTCCTGGATTGCCTGTGTATTGCTGTGTTGGTCTCCCAACAGATGTCAGGGTGATTAAAGTCCCCCATGAGAATTAGGGCCTGTGATCTGGAAGCTTCTCTCAGTTGTCTGAACTTGTTTATTAATAAACCCAATGTTGTTACCTGGGTGGGAACAGCTGTTCATATCTCTCATTAATAAAGGAGGCAAACAATTTATGAGCTTGCGCTGTATAGAACTTTATGCAGAGTAAAATGAATTTTGCAGGGTTCTGGTCCCATTGGAGCTATGCACTTGGGTACCGGGGCAAGTCCCTTTGATGGAGTCTTCCCAGCACCCAGCTGATTGCAGTATTTGTATTACTCTGATGTAGACTGGGACTCCCAACTCTCTGCCATTGCTGGAGGAGACCAGAGGATATGGCTCAGCCAGACACAGTGGTAGAGCACCCCAGGTATACAGGCTCCGTGGTATTTCAATGCTTCAGGTGAGAGTCTCAAGTGGATTTCTGTGGCCAAACCCAAGCCAGACAGCTTCTTGCGGAATGGACTGTCTCTTTTGTTCTGTATGTTTACAGTGCCTCCCACATTTGGGTCTTTTGCCTGGGAGTCTGTAGGTGTTACCACTATTCAAATGACTAATAATTGTAAAAGGGGGCCAGACGAGCATTTTTGGCATGCATGCTCACATGGTTTATGGGTCTGGTACAGCACTGGTATACCACAGGAACCAATCCCTGGCAAACAAGGATTATGAAAGGTTCTAATTATTGTTTTGTCAGATGATTATTTTGCTGCACATGATTTTATTAAACAGAGTGCTCTGGTGCAAGAATTACAGCAGAACATTCCTCAAGGAACTTCCTCACCAGCCAGGAATCTGCTGGGAAGAGGTTGCACAATAAAGACCGTACCTACTGTACTTAATTGCTGGGCAAGATGCCTACTGATATCAAGTGTGTTAAAAAGTTAGGTATTGCTTGGCTGGTGTATGTGGTTAAATGATTTTTTTCACAGTGTATAAAAAGCTACAGGCCACAGCTTGTGGGAGGAGAAAATACTCCCATTGCAGACACTTCTTAAGTGCCTGCTAATTGCCTTGTTTCCCAAGCAAAAGCAGCAGTGTGGATGCAGAGTGCTGCAGCAGGAGAAACCACTGTCTGCTTAGGCAAAATGTTTATATATTTTATTATTTCATTCAGGATCAGAAGGCAGTGACCATGGTCCTTTGAAGAGGGAACGTCTCTCTCATCCTCCATTTCCTGAGAGATGTCACAGCTGTGACAAGGAGGGGTTTATAATGCCACAGTTCGGTGCCTTCATAATTTATTCTCTCTGATTTTATGCTCTTTTAGTCTCCTGCTCAACCATCCACTAACAAGCAGGGATATTAGCCAATAAATCAAAGACGTCTGCTTGTCACCACCAGATGCTTGGCCACATCGCAGCCGATTATGAAACGTACAAAAGGACAATTTCATGTAGAGAGCTCAGCAGAGGTGTTCCACTGATATTCTGTTTGATAGGAAACCAGCATGAGGCGACTGTAGTAGAACTCAATAACTTTTATGCCTCATGGCAATCGAGAACTAAGGTGAAATAAAACTGGGAAGTAAATTAGGACCTCACCTTTATGACTATTCCTTTCATGAGCCTGCATCTTTTCCTCCAATACTTTGATACAGGTTAGCATAAAAATAAATCTTTCAATGTAGCCAATTCACACTTTACTGGGTACAGAAAAGCACTAATGTTTTAATGTTCAGAAAGAGCAGAATAAGGTATTTGATATCAATTTATAGATAAGTGCATCAATAATTCAGGTGTTACTTTTTTCAAAGATTATCTATTAGCCTAAGCTGTCAAAAATACATCGAACATGCCCGACACAAAGACAGACTGGGTTTTTTTCCCATTTGTTCAATGAACACCATTATGGATGAGATCCACAGAGCGCTCTGCTCTCTAGAACAGAGGAGCAGAGCTCAGTTTGAGTCTTAAGTCACATAGTTATTTCCCAATGTTCTATCATTATAAGCCTGCAGCTGACCCATATAAATGATTCTTATGAACCAGATGAGCATATACTAGACTATGAAATGCACAGAAAAATCCAGCCTCCAAGGGAGCAGAAGCAGCATATTTTTATATTAACTCAAGCACTTAAATACATAGCCTGTTTGGGAAACAAGGCCTAAAATGAAGTAATATTATTGCTAATGGCTGCCTACTGAGCTTTCATCTGCAGTCTGGGAGGAGGCATTAGCAGTTTGTGCATGATTACATGAAACCACTGGTCAAAAACACTATAACTCTTTCAGGTTCTGTATAAGTGGTGGAATGACTTTCTCCCACGTGTAGGTTACCTGCACAAATCAGACTTGACTAGTGGCACTAAAATATAATATTCCAACTAATTAACCATTGGCCACACCTTCAGCCAGCACTGTTTTAAAGTGGAATGGCACATTCAGGGTACGCCAACGCAGCAACATTATTTCGAAATAACTTAGTCCATGTCTACACAGCAGGAAGTTATTTCTAAACAATGTCAAAATACTGTCAAGCTGGAGGACTTCTTACTTTGACTCCTGTAACCCTCATTGTATGAGGACTAAGGAAAGTCAGAGGAAGAGTGCTCTATTTTGAAATAAGTGCTGTGTAGATGCTCCCAGTTTGGAAATAAGCTATTTTGAAATAAGCTACGCAATTTACATAGCTCAATTTTCATAGCTTATTTCAAGTTAAGTCCTGCTGTGTTGACCCACCCTTACGTTAAAGTGACATGAATACTCACTTTTTTGAACTGGACTCAGAGATTCCTTTTTTTCTACTGCTGCTTGACTCAGTGGCAATAGTGATTGACACATGACTTTTACCTTCAAAATTGCTAGCTATATAACAATTCTCTTTTCAGCTCAGTGTTTGCCTTAGATTCATAGGGAAGTACAAATCAAATGAACTACAGGAAGAGAAGGAGAGTAGAGGCATGTGCATGATACAGTACCAAGAATATCTTCCATGGTATTCAGAAAAGTTAGTGCATCATAAAGGGCAAAGCAAACACCACAGAAAGCAATCTAACTGGATTTTGTATGAATTAACTGGCAGATTTGGTAGGCCTTGTGTGTGATACCTGAGTTTGGGGGTTGAGCCAACATGATTACTCCAAATGACAATGTAAGGAATTCTTGTGGCACTTGCCACCTAACCAATAACCTGGCACCACACTCATGTACAAGGTTGAAGCTCCCCTCCCATTACATGAAGGGCTTTCTAAAGAGGGTGTTCTACAAATCCCCTTCCTTTCAGACATCTTTGGGAGCAGCCAGCTAGCCACATCTCTCCACCCCAAACTCTTCACAGGGTAGGTAGCTCACTCTTTTCCCTCCTCTTCTGCATCCTGAGTGGAAGGTTCTTGTCACCTAAATCCCCTGGAAATATCACAAATGGACTATCAGGACATCCAGCCTTAAGAAGGCCAGACAACAGATTTTTTGTTTCATGCTGGTGTAATGTACTCTAGTGCAATCAGGAATTCTATTAAGGGAAGGTTAACAATGTATTTGAAGATATTTCCAGATGGTCATGGGGTGGGAATTCTGGCAGATCAGGTGTTAGCTCATGCGAGAACCCCAACCAATTCACTCGTGTATTTGTATCGATTAGAGTGATTGTTGATAAGTGGCTATTTCAGACTACAGGTTGCCCTGGAGGTAGGGGCTAGATGAAGACTGGCAGTGGGTCACTGAGGCAAGATGGGCATAGGGGGATTGGGATTCTCTGGGAAAGGACTCCAGCATGAGTGCGGGGGCAGTGGTGTGGGGCAGTACCTGAAGAAGAAAGGTAACTGAGGGTGAGGCACTGGTCAATAGGGATGCTCCAGGGCTGGAAGAGCTAATTCCCAAGGAGCCCAGCAGGAGGCGCCACACCAGTGAAGGGGTCCTGCTACAATGCCCTTGTAATTAAATAATCCAACAGATGAGAAAGAAGCCTGGTGAAATGTGAACCAAGAACTTTAACAGGAAAGTGCTCATCTCAAAGCACATGGTCACTGTGTGTGATGATCAGAGGTCAAAGACTCAAAATGCATTCTCTTGCCATCAGAAGACAAGTCCAAGCTGGCAGTGGCACTGTCAGCTTGTTCTCTCTGAAAAAAGAAGCTATAAGAATGGATTCAATGAAAGATCATGCATGACTGGACTGTTTAGACTTTTACAAGGAAGTGTACCAGATACAAAGTGGAGATCCCCAGGGAAAACCTGGGTACCCCGAAAAAGACTTTTGGCAAACTGTCAGTTTATATTATCATTTGGAATTACAAGCAGTGACTCACCTGTGCATAAATTGTACCTGTCATAACCTTTCAATGACTCTCACTTCCTTTTCTTAATTACTAAATTTCGAGTTAGTTCACTATGGAATTGGCTACCGGTGCTGTCTTTGGGGTAAGGCCTAGAGCAGTAACGGTGTAAGTGATTGGTTTGGGAGCCCCCTGATGTGGTGTGATTTGAGGAAGTACAAGGAACACAACATAAACTTGTGGATATTGTACATATAGTAGCTTAATCCAAGATTTCCTTTCCCATGAATGATGCGCTGATGGACCCTGTCAAAACCATTTGGCAGACCCCTGCAACTGCCCCTCCAATGAGCTACAGGTCTGAAAAAATATATTATTTCCCAGTGAAGGACTCAGAATTCTTTCTCTCACAACCAGCATCTAATTCTCTAGAGATCGAAGTGGCCCACCAGTGTGGCAGGCAACAGCAACCCAAGTTTGTCTCTAAGGTTTATTCCTCAGCCACACTTCACCTCCACAAGGCCAACTATGCAGCACTACTAGCAAAATATGACTACATGAGCTACACAAAAGTACCTGAATTGATTGTTCTCTCTTCTCCTCATCAATTAAGTTAATTTGCTGCACTTGCAGCAGAGGGGAAACTCATCACCAAGAGAGCCCTACAAGCTGCACTTCATGCCATGAACATGGCTGCAAGTTCTATGGCAATGGCCCTGGCATTGTGAAGGGCCTCATGGCTTCTCCAAAGAGGCACAATCCACCGTGTAAAACTTGCCATTCAAGGGTCTCAAATTACTTTCTGAAAAGACAGATGAGTCCCTCCACTCTCTCAAGGAATCACAAGTGACTCTGATCTGGGGATATCACCAGCCTACGTATTCACAGCACCAACAGTGGCCCGGTGCTCTCAGCAGGTAGCAGGGTCAGGGCTTGTCTCACTCCAGCTGCCTGGTGCTCCCAGTGGGATGCAGGGTCAGGGCACTGGGGCTTGCCCCAGCTCCAGTGCTCCAGCCGCATCGCAGCAGTGAGGACTTGCCTCACTTCTCCTGGCCACCCAACACTCCTGCTGGAGAGCAGGCTCAAGTGAAGGGGACTTACAAGGGGGCCAACTACACTCCCTAGCAGAAACACTGGTGGGTGAGTGGAGCAGGGCTAGCCGCTGACATCATTCCGCGTGTCTGGCTGGAGCTCTGCGCAAAGAGAGGGAAGCCCCTGTGTCTGGGTGGTAGCAGAGTGGGAGGTCGGCCTGGATCCTATGTGAGTGGGCCATGGCCCATCCAGACCTATGCATGGCTATGCCTGTGGTTGATGATAGGCATAGAGGAATCAGCAGGGGCAGAGCCAACTGTCAGGTCCCTCTGCTGGAGGAACTGCTGCTGAGCAGGTTTGAATGCTCATTGTGGCTTTCTGCATCTCAGTGCCAGGGCTGCAGAGCATAGGGCAACATTATCGGCTGCATCTCTGCAAGTGACGGGCGAGCCTGTGAAGAAGCCACCTTTTGAGGCCTCTTTAGAGGCTATTTGCAGGTTGTGCTTGCTTTCTTAGTGGTGCAGAGGCATGGGGTTTTGATTTCCCCTTAGTCTCTCTATTGGAGTCTATGGATTCCCTTGTTCTTTCTTTGCCAGTATTGCCAGGGTTTACCATTACCACAGCTCCTAGTGCCAACTTCAGTGTTAGCCTGCCTGTGGAATGGCGCTTTTTGACCAAGTCCTGTGGTGTTTGGCAGCTTGCTCCAAGGTGGGGGGTAGAGGAAGTACCCTTGTCAGAAGCTGTGGTCAGTGTGATAAATCCAGGAGGGTCCTGAGTTTCAGGCTGTGATGCAGGTCTGACAGACTTCTTAAGGAGGAGTTTGAGCTACAAGTCTCTTCTAACCCATCTTCTTCTAGCCATGATCCTGAGGTAGTGTTGACACTTCTGTGGGATGAGTACTTTACCTAGGCAGCAAACACACTGATCGTGACTGTCCAAAGCAGGAATTACGAACTTGCGGATGAGGCAGTATTTAAAGCCTTGGAAATTGGCCATTCCTCAGTCCTCAAGAAGGCTCTGTATGCCAAGAAGTGTTGAAATGCTTTGCAGGCAGATTTTTTTTTCTTTTTTTTAACCGGGAGAAAGGAAAAAGGGAAGGAAGCTAAGTATCTGCTAACAAGGAGCTGAGTAACTAACTGTAAGATAATTAATTTCAAAGTAGCAACATGCTGCTGAATGTTCCAAATCCTGCACTAGGACAACAGAGAAGCAACTCAGTGGGGGTTGGTCACACAACATCCATTAACTGCATGAGACAGTGTGAGGCAGGTAACATGCACATTTCACCCAACTGAGCACTGCTCCAAAAGTCTCTGACTACAAGCACAGTGGTGCACATGCAACCACTACCGGGCAGATTTGAACCTGGGACTTCTGGAGCTTAGTGTATGAGCCTCTATGGCTTGAGCTAGAAAGTCAGTTGGCTCTCAGCTTATGTCAGTGGTCACCAAACAGTAGATCGTGATCGACTGCTTGATCTTGGCGCCTCTGACAGGTGATCCTGGCTGGTTTGGGCAGGAAGCCAAGTCCTGGCACTTCAGTTGTCTCTCCACCCGCTGTCATACTGCTCCTGCCCTCTGCCTTGGAGCTGGGGGGGGGGGCGCTGATGTCAGGGTGCCCCTCCTCCACCCCACTTCTGTACTCTGTCTCCACACAGAGAGAAGAGAATGGAGGGAGCTTGGCAATGCAAATCTCTGTCACTCTCACAAACTGTGTGTGTCTCTGTCATTCTCATGAACACACACTGTCCTTCACTCTCATCTCCTGACCCAACATGGGGGGTTGTTGTTGTTACTTCTTTTACTGCTTGAAAAGTGGGTTATTTTGGGTTTTTGACTGGTTTGTGCATTTCATAATTTTCATTTCTCTCATGCTTAAATTTAATTCTTTGAGGAGTGAGTTCTAAAATGCCTAACCTGATGTGGCTGGAGTAATTATCCCCATGGTAATTGCTGCTCCTGGAAGTGGCTGGCAAGTCCCTGCAGCCCCTGAGAAAGGTAGAGCAGGGGTCTCCACATGTTGTCCTTGCCTGCAGACACCACTCCTGCAGCTCCCATTGATCAATAATGGGGAATCGTGGTCAGCAGAAACTGTGGGCTCAGTACCTGTACATGAGGGGCAGCACATGGCGCCATGGAGTCATTGCTGTACATGCCAGCTGCTTTCAGGAGCAGTGCAGGGCCAGGGCAGGAGTAAGCCTGCTTTAACCCCACTACTCCACCACCCAGAAGCCATCTCAATAAAACAGTGCCCAGCCAGAGCCTGCTTCCTGAACACCCGTCCCAGCCCTGAACCCCCTCTTCACCCAACCTCCTGCCCTAGACGTGAGTCCCCCTGCACCCAAACTCCTTCCCAGAGATCGCACCCTGAAACCCCTCCTGGATCCCAATCCCCCTCCCGGGCTAAGCCCAGAGCCCCTCCCACACCCAAACCCCTTGGCCCAAGACCAGAGACTGCATCCCAACCCCCTACCCCAGCCTGATGAAAGTGAGTGAGGATGTGGGTGGAAAGGGGATGGAGTGAGCAGGGTGAGGCCTCACAGAAAGAGTGGAGCAGGGGCAGGGCCTCAAAGAAGGGGCAGGAAGGAAGAGGGGCAAGGGTATTTGGGTTTGAGGTAGATCTTACATTGCACTTAAATTGAAAAAGTGATCTTATGGTTAAAAAGGTTGGAAACCACTGGCTTACGCTGTAGAGCTCACTTGTTCTTATCTCTTGCTGAAAGTCATTTAAGTGCCAGTATATAGGACAGTGAAACACACTAGGTGTGTGCGTTACACACGGACACATAAAGTGCAGTGCCCCTAGGTACAGCACTTGAAGAAGAAACCTGTCTTTCATGCAACTGTCCTGGGATGAATACTCTCCATTATGCTTCAAAGAAGAGTTAGCTCGAGCAATAGCAACTCAGGTCTGAGAACCTGAGTTCACCTAGTCCAGGTGCAAGCATTCCTACTGAAAATCCCTAACCATGTTGCTGTGTCTTCACTGCTTCTGCATTTATCTGTATGTGGCTGGGGGTGTACCCCAGAGTTTATCATGCCGAGATGTTCAAGGATTGTCTCTCAGTCAGTTGTGTCAACTCACTGTCCTTGGAGGGAATTATGGGCAGTGCACTCGAGGACTGTCAGCACGTGAGCAATTTATTCTGAGACCTTACTCCATACTGAGTTCAACCAGTTCGAGCTCTTGAACCTCAGATGAGCTGGATTTGAATTAGACCAAGGTAAATGCTTTTCTTAAGTATGTAGTGAAGATATACCTTAGCCTATCGTAGGGTACATCTACACTGCACAGCCATTTTAGGATACCAGAGGTATCCTGAAATAGCTACCCCACATCTACACAATCTGCCCATTATTTCAAAATATTTTCCAAAATAACGGGTGCGCTATGTCACCATCCCGCTAAACCTTGTTACATGAGGTTTAAGGGATGGCTCGAAATAGTTGTTATTTTGAAATTTGTCGCTGTGTAAACACACCAAATTTCAAAATAAGCTATTTTGAAATAGATTTGAGATACGATACGCAATTTGCATAGCACAAATTGCGTATCTTATTTCGAGTTTAGGATGCAGTGTGGATGCACCCTTAGTGTGGGCATGTCTACACAAGGAAATTATTTTGAAATAACTACATTCAACTTAATAACTCTTGATTTAACAAAATCAAGCATGTCCCCACTAAGGGGAAGCCTCAAAATTAGTCAAAGGCAGGCTCCGTTAATGTGGATGCGCTACCTCAACTCAGAGCCCCAGGAAGCACTGGAGTAATTAGTTCAAATTACTCTGGAGAGTAGTTATTTCGAAATAGCAGCTTCAGAGTGTCCACACTACCGCTATTTCAAAATAACGATTTCAAAATTAGCGTTATTCCCCGAGGAAAGCAGGAGTACAGATTTCTAAGTAAGTGGCCTGTTATTTTGAAAAATGTGTTTGGTATTGTGGATGTTTCACTTATAAATTTGACCTAAGTCAGCTCCATTCAGGGAGCCCTGAACCTCTGACTGGGTGGGGCTGATTAATCACCTGTGAAGATGTGCTGCCCCAAAGCTTAGCGGGAACACTGAGAACTATTTCATTCCTCTTGGAATACCTGCAAGATGGGATACTGGGCTAGAAGGACCTTTGCTCTGACACAAAATGGCCATTCTTATGTTCTTATAAGTCTTTGAGGGATCAGGACCCAACCACAATTGAGGCTTCAGATAAAAATTTGTCTTTTTCCAGAAGTGGAATTTTACATTTCTACATTTTAAGGAAGAAAGAAAACTTGAAGAAATCATTAATTCATATTAACTCCACTTGTATTTCAAAGCAGCCCAATGTCAACTTCTTCAAGTACAGTAGGAAAAAAGTATTGCTTTTGATGTAATTCGTAAACTAAATGTGTGAAATTAAATTTGATCTAATTAGGCCATAGCAGATTTCCATTTTAATTAGTCAAATAATTCTGATTCAATTCTGTAACATTTTCATTAGTGGATTGCTTAGGCATGTGAGGAGTAACACTGATTTCAGCAAGACTATGCTTAAAGTTAAGCATGTATGCAAGCAATTGCAGGATTGGAGCCTTCTGAAATAGAGCTATTACAAACTTTGTTAAAAGCCGAGAAGCAAAGAATAGGCCTGGACTCAGTTTGGGGTGATGGGCACCATCTCTGGTAATAAAAAACAAAAGACAGAATCCTTTGATTTGTAAACAGTGGCCAAATATGGCTCTAGTAAAATAAATCACAAAAGTGAGGTGGTTTAATGGCTTTTTAATGAGCCTAATGTTTTTTAGTTTTAATGAGACCTCTTACATCAGCTTTAATCATTTTATGAGACTGGAAAATGATTGAGAAATGGCTTGCCTTAATTCAGTTTCCTGTGCAATCTTTCTACAAGCCATTATAGCATAGCGACTAATGGGAGAAAACTTGGATAAGTGGAAATGTAGACAATAGAATGATTGCACTAAATATATTTAGGCAACTGATATGTTAACTAATGATAAGGTTATTGGAGACTTATTTTTAATAACTGCTAACTTTTGTAAAGAGCACAAGTAAGCACATTCATCTACTGCAATGCAGGTAACAATTAATTAGGATAGTTTACATTAACTATAATTTGTTCTCATTAATACTGTGAAATTAAATCATTGCTTTTTCCATGGTCATGTTAACAGGGTAACTAATGCCCAGGATTAAAAATAAGTGCAAATTGCTTATTTGAGGGAAAATAAATTACATCTTGTCCTAGCATCTTTTTATATTAGACTAAACCTTTTCAGCGCATATCATCTGTAGTCTTAGAGGAGAGTCTTACTATTCACAATCTATTTCAGTTGCAAATGCTATTAAGGACAAAAGGGTCTATTTCTTGACTTGATCCTGCCAATGCGTTCAGCCTTCCAGCCCAGTCTATCAAAACACTTATGCCTGTGTCTGAGGCTATTCGTTTTCTGAGGAGTTTTGTTGGACTGGGTTACAGTGCTCAGCATGTGGCAGGATCATGTTCTCTGCTTTGATCTTGCAGTTGCCTTATGTAACTTCAGTTGAAGTACACCTGATTTGCACTTGTATAAGTGAGTTCAAAATCTGACCCAGAACATATAAAGTCGGCTCTCAGGTGAACCATAAAAATTATATACTCTGGAATTTACACATGGTTAACAGTGGAATTTGCACCAAAAGCTCAGTTCTGAAATTCTTATGCTGGCTGCTCTTTGGGAAAACAATGGGAATTCTGTCTAAGTAAGCACAGCAGGATCAGACTCAAATCACTGTGTTCCACATTTATTGTACAGCATCATAGATATAGGAGGCCAAACTCACCTACTTTACTTTAGTTACAAAGATATGAACCTGCTCAAGCCACAGAACAGTACTGAGAAAAGAGATGACCAGCAAAATTAAAAGGGGAAATACCTCACTAGAAGCTGGATTATTTCCAAGTGATGTGCATCTGTACTAGAATGCTACTCTCTCCTGCATGGCTATATAGTCAATAAGCTGCTTATAGCACAAATGTAACATCTTCCATAAGTGGCATCAGACAGCTTGCATCTTGAATTTCTTAGGTATTCTACAACTGTAGGCTTGCTCTTGGAGGTATCTTTGCTTGAATGTTTCATCATAGGCTATGTCCAAACTGCAGGCTTCTTTTGAAAGAAGCTTTTCCGAAAGAGATCTTCCAAAAAAACCCTCTTCCGAAAGAGCACATCCACACTGCCAAAGCGCATCGAAAAAGCGATCTGCTCTTTCGAAAGATAGCGTTCACACTGAATGGATGCTATCTCACATTTAAATGGTGGTTACTATGGACCGAGTGGCCACCCAGGCACCTGTACTTTTTCCTCCTTCCTGTGAAAGAACACCATCCACACACACCTTTTTCCAAAAGACCTCTTTCAGAAAAAGGCTTCTTCCTTGTAGAAAGAGGTTTACCAATGCTGGAAAAACCCCTCTGTTCTTTCCATTTTCTTTTGAAAGAATGCGATTTCAGTGTGGATGTAAGTGAAGGGTTTTTTTTCGGAAAAACAGCCATTTTTCTGAAAAAAACTCTGTAGTGTAGACATACCCATATATAATGAAGGTGAAATGACTGGGGAGGGAGGAGACATTGAGAGAAAAATACAAACCTGATATGGGGAAAAAATGCATGGAAGCAACCAGGGTAACACTTCTTAAGCAACAAATACTTATGAAAAAAGTAACTAACAGACAGTTTTATATCAACTCATAATCTATGTATGAGACACTGTATAATTCCCACAGTTAAGGGAAGATGATCTGAGGCACAAATTATAAAGGCATTAATAAGTTTTACCTATGACTAGATAAGAGTGACAAATATTTTCTCTTATCTGGAATGAGAACATGGAATGAGAAAAAGCTGTAGTTTGTGTTGAGTGGGGGGACAGTATTAGTCAGCATGATTAATGGATCTAAGAATTTGTCTTGATATATAAGTGCTGTTAGTCATTGCATGTGGGGAGGGAGGCTCTTCTTAAATTGGGAAACTTCGTGGTTGTGTTATGTTATCACAAACACAATATTATATGTAGCCTGTCTGAGGGAATCTTTCAATTTTATTTGAACACAGGAAATTGTTGTCCGGTAGCTTGCCATCCTTTAGCCCCAACACCATTCAACCACACTCCTGGGCCATGTCCAGCTGGGCAGAGTTTGCTGACTGTGCCCTGTTCAGAGTTACACTCATTTCTATTTGAAGTACACATCACCAACTCAATTTCACTGATAAATGTAAGAGCAATGCTACACATTTTTCTATTCCAGTAGATACCTCTCTTTTAACTATGTATCAACCCTAGCTGGGCTGCAACATATGGGTCTCTCTCCTGGATTGGGGCAGGCTGTATGGGGTGGTATCAAAATTTCAGGTGGGTTAAAAGCTTTTAGACTGCTTTTGATTACTGGAACAAAAGGCCTAGCTCATGACATTTGACTGATTACATTTCAAACAAAGTTTCATAAGTGTTAATAACTTAAGGTAAGAAAGAAAAAGATTCTTTTAATAGATTTTTTTAGTGTTGTAGATATCTGCAAACTCTGATCTTAGTTATTTTTAAAATCCTTCAAGAACTTTACCATGGATCCTGTTTAATTTGTTTGGCTTTTCACTTTGAGTTGGATTCTAGACAAGTACTCTGGGGCTTCTACTCTTTGAGTTAGTAAACAAAAGCTTAAAAAACCAAAGTGGGGAGGGATTTGATAGCAGCCTTTAACTATTTGAAAGGAGGTTCCAAAGAGGATGGAAAGAGGCTATTCTCAGTGGTGACAGATGACAGAATGAGGAGCAATGGTCTCAAGTTGCAGTGGGGGAGGTAAAACTATTTTACCAGGAGGGTGGTAAAGCTCTGGAATGAGTTAACTAGGAAGGTGGATGAAACTCCATCCCTAGAGGTTTTTAAGTCCTGGCTTGACAAAGCCCGGGCTAGGATGATTTAGAGAGGGTTGGTCCTGCTTTGGGCAGGGGGTTAGATTCAGTGACCTCCTGAAGTCTCTTCCAACCCTATGACTCTATGAGTTTTCATGTGTACAACCGAATTCTTTAGGAGACAAAAACTATATAGTTCGAACTAGGGGTTCAAATGCAGGCATTCGAAATAGTCAATGAAGCAGGGATTTAAATATCCCACGCTTCATTAACATGATCTCGCCGGCGCGCTAGTTCAAATCACAGCTGATTTGAACCAGGAAGTGCGTGCCGGGACGCGTTAGTTTGAACCAAACCCCTTTGTTCAAACTAATTTTACTTCTCATTTAATGAAGCGTGGGATATTTAAATCCCCGCTTCATTGACTATTTCGAATGCCTGCATTTGTAACCCTAGTTCAAACTAGGGTGCAAGTATAGACATACACTAACGTGCTACAGGACCACTCATTGTTTTTTAAGCTTTTTTTCTTTTAAGTTGCAGACTAACATGACTACCCCTGAGTCTTTGGGTTAGTCTCACACACACAAAGTGAAAGTTTCAGACTAGAACTTTTATCCATTTTTACAGGTCTCTGTTTCACTTGCATAGCATGAATCCTAAACATTCCCCAGAGAAAGTTCATAAGCCTGAGTAAATGCCTTTTACTCTCCTTTCCTGCGTCAGTAAATATTGTATTAATATTTTCAAGGAGAGCTTGACTATTTCTAGTTCACTCATAGATTTGTTTAGCATCTTAAAGCTGTGCATATTTTTATGTTTTTACTTGATGGACATGTCTTTGATTTATTTATATAGCTATTTTCAATATGCCCCATTTTATATTGTGGTTATGTATCCCACAGTGCCTGGCAACACCATCTATCACTAGGTGTTTTGGGACAGTGCAACACATCCAATCAGGCACTGCTTTGTTCAGGGGCTTCTGTCATACTTTCACCCCTTTTTTCCAACTGTAATTCTCTACTGTGTAATCTGGCATCTGTAGTGAGAAAGAATGGATCCCACTCTTCTTTCACATGCTCTGTTAACTGTGGTTAACCCATGGAAGCAGAGAGCATCTTGATATTACTGACAGAGGAAATAGACTCCAGGGAGCCTGACAATGTGCATGATATGGATAGCGACAACCTGTCATTGCATTTGGCACTCAGAGCAGCTGAATAGGGTATCTAGGTGCTTTTGGACTAGGGAAACCAGCACTGAGTGGTAGGATTACATTGTCATTCAGGTATGGAACAAAGAGCAGTGTCTTCAGAACTTTAGAATGCATAAAGCAACCTTCCTGGAGCTGTGGGCTGAACTAGACCCAAAACTGCTATGCAAGGACACCAAAATGAGACACTCCATAATGAGTGTATCTATCATAAAAGACTATAAAATGCAGTGAGTATGTGTATATATGTGTGTGAGTGTGTGTGTATGTCTGTATTTACTCTGAATGCTCATATGATGCTTATGTAACTAATCTAAATGATATGATTATAAAATGTAGCATGTATTTCTATCTACAAATCCAGCTCTATCTGTCTTCACACACTTTTTGCATTTTATAATCTTATTGTTAGATTAGTTCCATAAGCAAAATATGACCATTCACTGTATATACCGTTGGCAGATATTACAAAATACTGACCCAAAAATGTGTTAAAAAAATTACAGAAATTCTTGTATACTGTTCCTGTCATTTTTATTTTTCAAAACCATTCTAGAGTGCTTGGGGCATTTTTATCTGGTATAGACAATTTCAAGAAAATAGTGCAAAAATTCATACAGAGTAACATCTGACTGAGTGAAGGGGGATATATATATATATAAAGAGAGAGAGAGAGAGAGAAAGAGAGATTTCAACACCTATATATCACTTGAAACATAACAGACCCTGCTGTCTATGCTACATTCTCAGAGGCAGTAACATGTTGTGGCAACTGTATGACTGCTTTCTCAGCAGGCGTTGTTCCCACTTTCTCTAAAAATAGCTCATCTTAAAAGTAAATAATAGCAATGTTTTTCTGAGCAAATCTAAGGCCACTTGTCAGTAAAAGAAAATAAGAAAAAATCTTTGTAAAATACTTTCAAAGTTCTCAATGGCCTGGCAAAAAGTGTTAGGCCCTTAAAGCATAAAAGCCAAAAGCTGACCTGGAAGTTTGTCGGCTCTCAGGATCATCCTATGTGAACTGGGGAAAATCTTAGTGGCCTGAGTGGGAGCAGTGAAGATTGAGGAAGAAAGCAGCATCTTACTGTTTGCAAGAATGTGGTCAGAAGAAAGTGAGCAGAAAGGTATAGTAGGGTATGTCTACACTAGCTCGTTAATTCGAGCTAGGTAGGCAAATCATTCCACGAGGAGTAACAGTTAACCCGAACTAAGGACTTAGTTCGGATTAACTTTAAACTGCTGCGTGTAGCCGCGGGCAGTTCGTTCGAACTAAGGGGGATTTAAAAATGGAGGCCGGACGGGAACATGCAAATAAAGCCCGGGATATTTAAATCCCGGGCTTCATTTGCAACTCCGGTTGCCTGATTTGTCTACCTAGCTCGAATTAATGAGCTAGTGTAAACATACCCGTAGGGAAGTTAAGTAGAGGAGTCGAGGGCCTTGATAGAAGTGTGGGAAAGGAAAAGGATCAGGGAGCCTTTCAGGAAATGGTTGCCTCAGTGCCAACAGGAAAGTATTATCCCTAGAAGACAGAGATTGTCTCTTCTGGGTATGTCTACACTAGCCACCCTAGTTCGAACTAGGGTGGCTAATGTAGTCATTCGAACTTGCAAATGAAGCCCGGGATTAAAATACCCGGGTTTTATTTTGCATGTTCCCAGCGCGCCATTTTTAAATGCCGGTAGTTCGAACTCCTGCCTGCGGCTACGCGACGCGGGCTAGGCAGTTCGAATTAAAGCTCCTAATTCGAACTACCGTTACTCCTCGTGCAATGAGGAGTAGCGGTAGTTCAAATTAGAGCTTTCGTCGAACTGCCTAGCCGTGCCGTGTAGCCGCGAGCAGGAGTTCAACTACCGGCATTTAAAAATGGCGGCGCCAACATGTAATAAAGCCGGGATATTTTAATCCCGGGCTTCATTTGCAAGTTCGAATGACTACATTAGCCACCCTAGTTCGAACTAGGGTGGCAGTGTAGACATACCCTCTCTATGTCTGTACAGTGTTTAGCACTTTAGGGCTCAAATCCTAACTGGAGTCATTGGGTGCTACCATAGTACAAATATGTATTACTACATTACTACAAACCTGAGCACTCCAAAATGATAGAATCATGGAAGAAGAGCCTTATGGTACATTCAACAACATTGTGCTGAATTCTGCTCTTCTTATTCATTTGAATAATCCCAATGACTTGAAATATATTTATTGACTTCACGGATACCATTCATGTGTAAGGTGAGCTTCATTTGGAGCGGTTAGGTCAAGCACACTAAAATGTGCTGTCCAATTTAAAACAGCTTAGGTTGTGAGATTAAATCTGCAGATAATGAAGAATCCAAGGGGACACAAACAATTTATTTTATTAATGAAGAATTCATTCAATTAATCAACTCATTAATTCATTCATATCTAATACTGACTTTGTTAGTATCAAGAATAACTAATTCTGAGAATTTAAACAGATATCATTTGGGCTCACATTTGGAACATCAAGCTTGAAGAGGAGAACAAGGTCAGATTCCCCTGGTGGAAGCCTCCTAAATTAATTTAGGAAGTATATAAATTAATATATTTAGAAAAGATTAAAAAGTAATCTGCAGAAAAATATTGTAGGCTCAAAAGCCTTATGGATCTATGATTCAGATAAGAATGTAATATTGTTTCAATATAAACTTCATCATTGTAGATTCTTCAGAAACTATTTTATTGCAGAATGACTGACAGTTATCAATGAAATCTTGCATTATTGTGCCTTTGGTGTTCATGCACATACACACATATACACACGCAGAGTAATGTATAAAGCCATGATAGCTGCAGTTCCACATTACTAATGTCTTTGCCATGTTCTTTGGTAAGTGGTCAGTTGTCACTTGATTTGTTAATATCTCTTCTTTTTGTGAAGCTGAAAGCACTTTGGGTATATCTACAAAGCAGCGTTATTTCGGAATAACTGACGGTATTCCGAAATAGCAAAGAGCGCATATACACAGCAAGCCATTATTTCAAAATAAAGATGAGCTGGAGGACTGCTTACTCACTCCTGTAATCCTCATTTCACGAGGATTCTTCCTTCACCTTCCTGTTGCATAGACCGCACCAAAAGCCGATTTAAGCTATTTCGACTTCAGCTACGCAATCGACATAGCTGAAGTTGGGTAGTTTAATTCGACTTTTGCCTTGCTGTGTAGATGAGCCCTTTGTAAACATTAAGGGTATGTCTGCACTAGCCCCCTACTTCAAACTAGGGAGGCTAATGAGGGCGGACCGAAATTGCAAATGAAGGGATTTAAATATCTTGCGCTTCATTAGCATGTTCCAGGAGGAATAACAGCTAATTCGAGTTAGGGCTTTACTTCCGAACTTCCATTTCACTGCCGTGTGTAGACGCGGGCAGTTATTCCGGGCTAGTCAATTTCCAAAATGGCGACCGCCCAGAAACATGCTAATGAAGTGCGGGATATTTAAATCCCGTGCTTCATTTGCAATTTCGGTCGCCCTCATTAGCCTCCCTAGTTCGAACTGGGGGGCTAGTGTAGACATATCCTAAGTCTCAGAGCGCCATTATAAGGTAGGTAAATATTATGTCCTTTTATCGGTGGTGTAACCTCAGTCACCAATCTGTCAAAATGACTTGACTTGAAACACACAAAAATTCAGTGGCAGAGCCAAGAATGCAATATTTCTATGAATTTTAGGAAGTTGTCAGGGACTGGCTCCAGGCCCTGGAAAGTCCTGAGATACAGATTGTGTGGGTGTGTGACTATGTAGTACAGAGACTGGGAGAGTGTGTGTGGTACAGTGTATGTGTGTGTGTACAATGACTATATGCATTCATGAGGCAGAGATATAGTGTGTGGCACAGAGATGGAGTGCATATGGCACAGAAACTGAAAGTGAGTGTGTGTGGGAGAGACTCTGTGTGGGAGAGTGTGTGTGTTTGTGTATGTTTGCATGAGAGAGATGACTGCTAGAGAAATCTTAGGAATAGTTCACTGCCTCTTTAAGAAGCTCTAGTTTAAGTCACCATCATGCCTCAGACTGGAACCGCTGTCCTGTGTGTCCCTCTCCCTAATCCCTTCTCTGGGGCAGGGGGACATACTGACATCAGGAAGGTCCTGGACAGCTTGGCTACTGGACGGAACAATGTGTGGGGAGGGACGTACACTGTTCATCAGCTGGGCAGGTGGGATTTAGACCACCCATGCTATAGCTCTTAGTATAATGCATGAGCTAGTGGACATATTTTCTTCTTCACGCTAACAGTCAGTGGAGGCTCAGGGTGCCCCTCAATGCCAGCTGGCAGAGGGCACACTGTACCATAGCTCTCATCAGGTGTGACACACTCATATTCCCAACTCACTGTTTTTATAATTTGCATCTTGAATGTGTCTTTTAAGGTGTCATATGCAAACTGGTAAAATTAATATTTATGGTGTGATGTATGTATTGGTGGCATATAAAGAATTATAATAATGTATGCTAAAAATACATTCCTATAATGTGGTTGGTTCTCCGTGAGTCTATGAAAGTTAGGTTCCCTAGTCGGGGAAAACACCAACCATGCATTATCAGTATTCCCTAATCTGGAGGACCAGGGACATTGATAATGATGTAAGTAAGGAAAGTGCTTAGGCAAAGTTTGTAACTTGCTAGAATTAAGTTTTAGTCACAAGAAATGTGATCTGTTTCATTTGTTACCGTTCCCACCTCTTTCACTGTTACTTGACCTTCACTTCTGCATTCTTTGTTAATCAACTTGTTTTGTCACACAACAGTCTTAGTGCTATGTATTAAACTGAAGTGTCAGTGTTCAGCCAAATAGCTTCCTGGTGTGTATATTTTGTGTCTTTGGTGAGACAGACTTCACACTGCAGTGGAGATGGTTTTTGGGAGAGCGAGGATTGGAAGCCTATTGACATCACCCTGAAAAGAGTGACCAAGCTGGTGGAAGGCCGATGTGCTATGGGCATGCTGCCAGTATCAAGACTCTTGAGTCACAAAAGCAAAACACAGAAGCACCCAGAGTTACAGGGCAGGTAATGATATAAGCCCCAATATATCACACTCAGGAGAGTACCTCAGAAGTTGCCAAAGCTAATCTCCTCAGTGACATTGACAGGAGGAATAACAATAATTGTTCATATGTCTTGGTTTCCCTTTGGATTCTGGAAATGAAATTTAAGGTGATGTGAAGTTTTTTGTCAAGTCCTCCTGATGGAATTACTCATCAAGTCTGAAATTAGAACTTATTGAGTCACAGCCAGAGCCAAGAAGATGAAACTATATGTGAATCAAGAAAATTTGTATGCACATCTAAATATTTCTCTATTGCATACCTGTACCACATACAATCTTGTTATGTAGTCAGGATTATATATGCATACTCACTATCCTTTCTCTAAGGGAAGTAGAGTTTTAATGCTCCTGGTGTAATATTTGCATGAGGAAACCTGTACACCTGTGAGCTTTTATTGAACTACACTGGGACAAGATTCTTGCTTTTCAGAGCTCTCTTGCAGAAGACAAATTTGAATTTATAACTAATGCCTGCTGTAATTGATCAAGTAATCCCCTACCATACAGTGCATTTCTATATTCCAGAAGAGCTATAAATCTCCTTCACTCTGGTTTTTATTACCAGGCATGATAAAATTTGAATGACCTCTTCTATTTACCTATACCAATAATTCCTTAGCCCTAGCCTACACTATGAAGTTATTTTGAAATAAGCCCCCTTATTTTGAAATAATAAGTGGAGCGTCCACACTATAGGCATGTCTACACAGCAGGGCTAAACTCAAATTAAGCTATGCAACTTGAGCTACACTAATTGTGTAGATTAAGTTGAAATAGCTTACTTTGACTTTTAGCACTGTATATACAGAACTTATTTGGACATAGAGCACTCTTCCCCTGACTTCCCTTACTCCTCGTACAATGAGGGATATAGGAGTCAGAGTAAGCAGTCCTCCAGCTCAACATTATTTTGACATTATGTTGAAATAACTGCTTGGCTACGTCTAGACTGCAAGCCTCTTTCGAAAGAGGCTTTTTTGAAAGATACTTTCGAAAAAGCCTCTTTTGAAAAAAAGCGTCTAGAGTCTAGACTTTAGACTACAACCAGTACTTTCAAAAAAGCAAGCCGCTTTTTTTGAAAGAGAGCTCCCAGGCAGTCTGGATGCTCTCTTTCAAAAAAGGACAGTTTGCATTATATAGTGCCTTTTTTCGAAAGAGCACTTTCGAAAAAAGGCATTATTCCTCGTAAAATGATGTTTTCCGTGGTAAAAAAACTGCTGCATTCTTTTAATTTACTTTCGAAAGAATGCGGCAGCAGTCTAGACTCAGGGGAAGTTTTTGCGAAAAAAGGCCACTTTTTTCGAATAAACCCTGTAGTCTAAACACACCCCTTGTGTGTAGACAAGGACTATGTTATTTTGGAATAACTTCAGTTATTCTGAAATAACACTGCTGTGTAGACATAGCCTACCAAGCCCATTATTTTGAAATAACCTTCTGGTTATTTTGAAATCTGTATGCCTGCTTTCCTCAGGGAATAATACTTATTTTGAATTAGTTATTTTGAAGTAGCGGTAGTGTGGATACTCCGCTGCTGCTATTTTGAAATAACTACTCCCCAGAGTCATTCAAAGTAATTACTCCCCAGTGCTTCCTGGGGTCTAAGTTGAAGTAGCATGCTCACAGTAAAGACCTTGCCTTGGTCTAATTTCAAGGCCCCTCTGTAGTGGGGACAAATTATTTTGATTTTGTTATTTTAGAAGTTATTTCAAATTATTATTATAAATTTAAAAGTTATTTCATTTATTTCAAAATGAAATAATTTCCTAGTATAGACATGCCCTAAGTTCTGTTTATTTTTCTTGTCTGACACAGGAACTGAACATGAATAAATAAAACTGGGTCACAAATGTTTCCACCCTATTGTTGTGCTTACCAAGAACAATCTGCTCCCAGTGTCAGGTATATCCTTTCCCTGTCTTTTTTTCACCACAGTTGTTTTTGCAAACTAGGTGATGCTGTTCCAAGAGCTCTTTTCCAAAGACTGACTAATTTGTAATTTTTCTACCACGGACTGATACACAGTTTCCTCCATCTATTTTTGATAAAGTTTCTGAGGATATATAAAAAATATATTTATCTGAGTTCCCTTCTTGCATCTACATAGCCTTGAGCCTTTGCTAAGGTAACACCAGATCAATTGAAGGAAAAAAGTTAGTTCACCTTTCTTCAAACAAGGGTAGCAAGCCCAACCTTGAAAATGTAGATGAGAACAATCACTGAGAATTGCACCATAGTATTATTTTGAGCTGGTAAAGACTGTCATGATAGTCTCCCTTGGTAGCACTGATAGTTAACATATCATACTTAATGACACAAACCCATGAAGTATCAATGAGTATTTCTTCCATCTCCTTTGGAAACTCTTTTGCTTCTTCTTTTTTTCAATCTGAACAAATACCAATACTTCGGCAGGAAATTTTCTTTCTGGGTTATTAAAGTGATTGGCTATGGATATTATCAGTAATTACTCAAGTCTCACCTCCAAATACACTGAAATCAGACATCAGAAATTTAGCTACATTGATAAATAGAGAAAGCTGGTGATAGTCCCACTAAACTATTTACAGATAATTTATCTAGGTACTTTTGCCATTCTCCTGGGTGTGGTTTCTCCTCTGTTCCCTAGGTCCATTTGTTTTCCATCCTAAAAATCTCTTATATCAGTTGTTCTGGTATTGCAACAGGAAATTTTCATGATGAACGTATTATAGATTCTACAATGGAATGCACTTTAATCATGTTTTTCCTGGGAAACTACTCTATTCCATGACCTACATTTTGTAAAATATTTTTGTCTATAAGTTCAAAGTTTGCTTTTTGGTCATATTCTGACTTAGAGGCTATGTCTAGACTACAAAGGTAAGTTGGAAAAAGATGCACAAATTGCAAACTGCAATTTGCATATCTTTTTCCGCTTTTCTGTTGAAAGAGGCTTTTCTGAAATTTGGCATGTCTACATGGTGCCAAATTTCGAAAAAAACCTGCTCTTTCAACACATCCCTTCTTCCACGAGGTTTATAGGGATGGTGAAAGAGCGGTCCGCTTTTCTGAATTTTTTTTCAGAACAGCAGACGTGTTCCTTGGACGTGGCATTGCTTTTCCGGGATCCCAGAAAAGCACTGCAGTCTAGACATAGCCAAAATGTGCTCCTCTGCAAGCATTCATGCAAGTAAACTTATTCAGCTAAAATATAAATGGGAAGTGAACACAATGCAAACCCCGCCACCACAAATTCCTTTTTAAAAAATTTGATCCATATTCAAATAATTTTTCAAGTGTTCATTGACCTCTCCCAATCAACACATAAATTTTAAGTTTTGTACATTGCTTAAATAGGATCATCAACGATAGTGCATAGATTGATATAACCTGGAGATTTAAAACACCATTTTTTCATAGGTCAAAAGCAGAAGGAAATTGCCAAAAGTTTCATTTTAGGTATATAAATGTATAATTATCATTTTTCCTTCCCATGTGATTTAAGAAATAAAATCTCTTGGATATGAAAACTTATTTTCTCCTCCCTCTTTACACATACACACGCATGTACACACACATACACAGAGTATGTGGGCATATGCTTGTGCATTGCGTAAAATCTCCTCCATCCCTGGTACAGGTTGAACCTCTCTAGTCTGGCTCTCTCGGGACCTGGCCAGTTCCAAACAAGAAAATTGTCCAGACCACAGAAGGTCAAAATTGTCTAATAGCATTACTAACACTTCCACTTCTTACTGGGCTATTAGAAGACAGTTAGGGGTAAATTAGAGCTAAATAACAGCACAGAATACTGTGAGCTAGGACTGATTGCTGTAAACAAACTTTACAGAATGGCGGGAAACGTGGCCACATCCATGAAAAGTGGACTTCTGGCTAACTTAAATAATCCCAGATGACGGACCTTTCCGGACCAGAGACTTTTGGACTAGAGAGGGTCAACCTGTTGTGATATTGAACATTGATTCAGACATATGGAAACTGATTTTTTCAAGATTTAAAAAAATTACAAGTGTTCTCCCAGGTACCAGACATTTTGGATAATCAGAATACTCTCTATATCCCCTTAATATACCTTTTGCCAAAGGAGGGAATTCTTTGTCCTCAGTTCAATCTTTTCTCACCTCAGAAGGAAAAGTGCAAGATCCAAAATGGGTTTTAGCATCAGTGGCCTGGCCACATATCTTTCTAGGACCAATTGTGGTTTGGACTGGCAGGACAATCAAAACTATTCACAGGTCATTGATTTGTGCACTGAGTCATTAAGATCCTAAACTACCCATAATGGCCCTTATTGGCACATTTAGAATTAAAACCAGATTCACACTTCATATTTCTAACTTCACATACATGAAGACACAAATTGTAACTTTAAAATTGATGTGTTATATGAATTATTTTGTCTAAATCATCTTTGAGTTATGCGTATTCATAAGCCAATTTTCATAAAGCACCGAGGGAGAAGGTGACAACTGGAACTTTAGATGTGGGCAGACTCAGAACAGCAACTAAGCACCCAAGGAACTGTTGTGTG
Source organism: Rafetus swinhoei (assembly GCA_019425775.1). NCBI lineage: Eukaryota > Metazoa > Chordata > Testudines > Trionychidae > Rafetus > Rafetus swinhoei. The sequence continues at coordinate 32,136,697 of CM033428.1, read as the reverse complement.
ATTGAAAGCATACTTAAAGGATTTATTAATGCAATCAGAAGAAACCTCTACTCCAGTTACCGTGATTTCAAGGATTTCATTGCCATGTATTTAATCTTCTTGCACTGTAACATGTAAGTTATGCTTCCTTGTGTACAAAGGGTTTTCTCAATCTCTTCTAGTACTATAAAGTACAGAATATCATTTTTTACTTGCTAAGTGAAGCATTAATAGGAATGTCAGAAGCAAGATGAAACATGCAATAAATATTAAAGTTTAGTGTTATAGTGATTTATGGTGCAGAGATTATATCTCTAGATTATGAGATATGATTATTATCCTTTGTGGTAAGATACGATGGGAAAATATCTTCATGTCAGAAGTAACTTTCTGAAGCTTTATATTCAGCAAAGCCTCTATTCAATATTACTAGGGGGCTGTCCCGGCTCGCTAAACTCGCTAACTTCTCTCCCCTACCTTTCCCCCCCCACCCCGCTCTCTGGCTGTGAAAACCCCCTGCTCTCCATGCTTGCCAACCCCCCTTTCTCTGGCGAGCCTGATGATGTCACTCTGGGTATATCTAGACTACAGGCTTTTGTCGACAGACGCTTTGTCGACAGATACTGTCAACAAAGCCTCTGTCAACAAAGAGCGTCTAGACTACAGCTAGTTCTGTCGACAAAGCAAGCTGCTTTTTTTGACAGAGTCTCTAGACACTCTCTTTTGAAAAAGCACAGTGTGGATGCAATAGCTCCTTTTGTCGACAGAACTCTGTTGACAAAAGACGTTATTCCTCGTAGAATGAGGTTTACCGCTGTTGACAAAACTGCTGCGTTCTGTCGACTTACTCGAGTACTGTCGACAGAACTCGGCAGTAGTGTAGGTGCAGGTATAGTTTTGTCAACAAAACCCTGTAGTCTAGACACACCCCAGGTCACACAGTAGGAAAAACCTTTTTATAAAGAGAGAGAGATAAGACAACCTGAGTAAAAGCTACTGAAACAGATACTTCATACAGTATTACCCATTAAATGGAATATTTTAGTGGACACCAGGCTCCTACTCTGATCATCTCATTCATCATGTAGAGAGACATGACATTAAGGGAGAATGTTGTACTTGATAAAGAAATACCATTGTTATCTCAATCAATTAGGAATCAAATGTTCTTGCAGTAGACAATAAAACAGCATTATCAGATAAATAAAACTAAAAAATTTACTAAAGGAAGTAACCACATCCATGAACATTTTGTAAGTCTGCATTATATTTATAAGATTTCAGTGACATTTACATTTGAAAACTGACCAACAAAGTCTTCAATTTCTGAGTTTCCTAATGGAACCAAGTAGGTGGAATAAAGCTTCCTCCACTGTGTTGACTCACTGTGTTGACTCACTGTGTTGACTTCCTCCACACTTTTCCTCTGATGTACAATGATCTGTATTTTAGGAAAGTTTTATAAATATTAGCTATGTGAAATCTAAATGGCATCAAATAGAGCAAATCTAGGAAATTATGACTTTCATAGAGTTTGCAGAAACAGCTGAAAAATCCTTTTTAATTATTTAAAATTATTAGCATTTTGGTTCATTCTCCTCTTGGTAAAAATCAGTCTGTGTGTGAAAGAAGTGGATGTAGAACTGGCTTTAAAATCTTCATGTTCAAAAACCAAAAACATGTCCGACATTATCTCATCAGCAAGATTTCAAATAACTGACAGTTTTTGAGTGAAAAGCAGATTTTGAGACCTAAAAGGTATTGGCTGACTTGAAACAGAAATTGGTGATAAAGTTACATATTTATTTAATGTGGGTGTGTCCACACTTGCACCCTAGTTCGAACTAAGGATGCAAATGTAGGCATTCAAAATAGTCAATGAAGCGGGGATTTAAATATCCCGCACTTCATTAGCATGATCTCACCGGTGCGTTACTCCGATCAACAGCTGTTTTGAAAGTGAAAGTGCGCGCCTCATTTTTTGAGGAGTAACGTTAGTTCAAACCAAGGGGTTTGGTTCGAACTAACGTGTCCCGGAGCGCACTTTCACTTTCGAAACAGCTGTTGATTGGAGTAACGCGCCGGAGAGATCATGCTAATGAAACGCGGGATATTTAAATCCCTGCTTCATTGACTATTTCGAATGCCTATATCTGCATCCCTAGTTCAAGCTAGGGTGCAAGTGTAGACATACCGTGTGATTTTATTAAATGTACACAAGTCTTATTTCCTTGAACAGACATGGCAACAAAGTTCACCTGCAAGAAACCTCAGAAAAATACTGTTTAGCTTTATTAAGAAGTCTAGGGCCATTCTTTTTCTCTAGGATGCTCATGTATCCATTTGGTTAAAGACCTTTTTCATCCCCTCTCCCCATCATATGCACTTTACACCATGAAAACTTTAGTCCAAGACACTCCAAATAATTTGTTGTAATGCAAGCAAAAGAAAACAAAACAAAACAGGAAGGATTTAGACCCTGACAAAGAAGGTTTTTATCCACCCTTCCTCTAAGAGCAGTTGTTGCTATGCACCTTTAACTCTTTCTATGCAAAGCTGGTCATAAATCAACATCTTCTAAAGGGTACACCGTTAACACATTTTGTCAGAAATCATGTGTGTCAATGATGTAACAGGTTTTTCAAGTTTCATTAATATTACCTATATTATATAAACAGTTCTAAAAACTGTACAATTCTAAATACCACAACTATTCTAAAAAAGACTGTATAAATAATGTTGATTAATTTTTGGACAATTCAAAGAGCACAGTATTTTCTGTCATTGGTGTGTTCCAACGTGTTTCTTAGTTTTCCCTGCATATTGTATGCTTGTATTTTCATTAAAAGGTAGCATTAGGTTGTTAAACTGTGTTGGTATTTTTTAAAAAACACAAAATATTTTAAGCAATAGAGAAGCAAAAAATAACAGAAGCAGTGAGCACGGTACTTCTTTCTCTCAACTCCTACATTTGTATACTTCCCATATAAAAACCTCTAGGAGATGAATGCCCTTGTCAAAAAATTGCACAGAATTCAAGGATTGCATTTCCAACACATTCCATACTTGCAGGGTTAGCATTTCTGTATAGCAGCCAGGGACAATGCCAAATTTTGAAGCATCTATGAGGGCATGTCTACACTATGGAGAAAATCAACCCTCCAGAGGTCGTTCTTCTAGCATTTAATTTAGCGGATCTAATGTAGACCCCCAAATCAAATGTTAAGGGCAGCCCCTGGCATCATGCATCCTCATTCTGTGAGGAGTAAGGGAAGCTGATGGGAGCAGGTGCAGTGTAGATGCTGTGGCAGTTCTGTTTAAGGAAGCTGAATCCAAACTACTCAAAATGTGTAGCTGGGTGGCGTACCTTAAATTGACCTGCCTGGTCTCGTGTTGACCACACCTAAGAGATTACACAAATACTAATAATCAGGGCTCGCCAAACTGTGGTGAGCCCCGCTCGCCAGCCGTGCTGTCTGGCGATCTGCGCATGCGCAGATCGCCCAAACCCGGCTCTTCCGGGTTGCAATCTACTCACCACGGGCGAGTAGATTGCATTATTTGTCGAGCCCTGCTAATAATCATTGCAATGAAAAAAAGTCAACATTGTAATGCACACTGTAGCAACAAAACATGACACAGGCCACAGCTACCAAACACACAAAAAGCAGGATTGTTGCGTTAAACTTATAGAATGCTTATAACCTTATTACAATCATACAAATCTGTGTCTCCTTTCAGTTTTTTGTAGGTTCATAACCCTTCAGTTGTTCTAAACGATAACAAAAACTCAGAGAAAATCTCAACTATAAAAGCCACAGTTTCCACTGCTTCCACCCAAGATCATAAAAAAGTCCTCGTTTTCACGGTTCTTAGGGAAACTATACTGTTTCTTGTAATGGCATGACAGACATGGTACCATTCTTCACAGCTCAAAAGCAGCAGAATCTACATTTAGTTACAAACTCCACGACCATTTCCAGAGCAATCTGAATTGAACTAGATCTGTTTAGCCCATCTGTAATGAATCCCAACTTATGAGAGTTTAAGGAACTCGGAGGTTTGTTAAAGCAACTGGCTGAGTTAAATTGAGTCTTAGAGCAGATTATCAATTTTTCAAAAAAAAAAAATCAACTGCTATGTTACATTGGTAGTCCATGTTATAGGTTTTACAACAAAACAGAATTCTGTACCTAATAGAGAAACAGTTATATAAAGACAAAGTTTCGCGCTAAATGAATAATAAATTATAGGTTATGTGTCTCTTTGATTTTAAAGGATGCATAATTTACAATGATAAATAATTAACATATCAAAGCATTCTAATTTAACTGATGCCTTCAGCATCAGTACAGCCAAAATATAAAACCTTCCGTTTGGTGCTTAAAACCCATATTCATAGTGGAGATGAGTAGCAGCTTTACATAACTAGCTGTTACAGTTTCTAAGGGGTAATTTCTGCTTATCATTTAAAGGTATTAATAAATGTCAAAAGTTCCATTTCTTATGTATGATATATAAGTACAGTGACACATTGTCAGAAAGGAAGATATAATTATCATTTCAGCTATGAATACTTAGTTCAGGAATTATTTTTGAGCGGTGTTCGTATTCATACGCATATACGTGTTGGAAAATAGTCCTCACCACACAGTGCCAGGGAAATGATCATATGATTCTAATAGGCACAAATATATTTAATATATAAAATGTCTGGAAATATTTTATGATTTAGTACCTGTTTGCAGTAGTGAGAAAAGATCCAAATCAGAATCAGGGCCTTTGCATATAAGTCTAGCAAAGGAACAAACCCATCCATTGCCCAAAAATGCAGGATCCTTATCTTACAATTGCATCTATGTGGATAGACCTTTGTGACACCTTTACTTAGCACAACTTACATGTTACTAATTCCAGCATCATTATTATTTTATTATCCCTATGCTGCAATACAGTTGAGGCTGATGTCAGCAAAGCTATGTATGAAGTAAAGCAGAATAAAGTTCCTCTAATTTCTTCCCGTGACTTTTTAAGCTATGATACCTTAGGATGAAGATCCTCTGTCTGAAAATACTATTCATTGATGCCTAGAATAGCGTTATTCAGTTGTTCATCACTAGTATTTCCTATTTTAATAATTTCCTTTACACCAGATTACTTATAAACATCAATGGAGAAATTATACAGTTTGGGTATAAAGGGGTGCCAGTTTACCCTCTTATATTTCATCAGCAGATCAAGATTTCCTAGATCAGTCCTCAAAAATATCACAGCACTCTTATCATAATAGTTCCTTCAAAAGCTGCTAACGTTGTCTGCAATTTGCTAAGAAGACAAAACTTTTAAAAGACAATAGATTTTATCAGTCCTTTCTTCTATAATATTTATGGCCTGTGTGTGCTATAATGGAAGGAAATGGTGCAACCACGTGGGGAGACATAATACTACAGGAAAGACTCTTGAAGGGGCTGTGAATAGCTGGCTAACATACAACACCAGCCTCTCTCTACTAAAACTTAACTAGGGCAAAACTGTGTCCTCCTGTGATGATATTGCTGTGGAAGGCAGACATGAGACTGCTTTTCTCTTACAGATAAAACATTCCTCTAAGAAATGATGGAACAATGGCCTGAGAGCCATGTTCTTCCCTTCTGTGCTGAGTTGCATTGGATCATAAACCCTCCTGATTGAAATTTACTGGGAACTCTGCATCCAAATCCTTGGTTTGACAAATCCTTTAACAATCTCTGTCTTAGTGTTTAATTGGTGATTAATGATGTAAAACATTTGGGTTATATAAAGCCATATGTATTTGTTAGTTGTGGGTTTTGTTTTATCACATGCCTTCTTGGCTGAGTAGTAGCTAGCTGAATAGCCATCTTCATCCTCATCATTTAACTCTGTAGTAAAAAGAAATCACTAAAGTATCCATAACACATGTTTTCTGCACTGAAGCTCTAGGAGATCCCAAGAGCACATTTTAAGCACCACTGTTTATATAAAGTGAAACAAATAGGAACACATCTCGTTCCATTCCCCAGTTCTAGTTCCTCATGCACTAGGAAGAAAACAAGAGACTCTGTTATGCCAAATATTATTTTTAGTAACTAATGACTTCTTATATCTCTATAAGAATCTCCATCTCTGGAGATATTTAAGAGTAGGTTAGGTAATGTCTATCAGGGATGGTCTAGACAGTATTTGGTCCTGCCGTGAGGGCAGGAGACTGGACTCGATGACCTCTCGAGGTCCCTTCTAGTCCTAATATTTTATGATTCTATGATTTGTCTGAAAAGGATCTGTTGTGAACCCCAAGACTAGGCCAATTGAATAACTCTGTTAGGCCATCTCAGGAAGTTTCCCTTTCAGCTGGCTGGAATGACAACCATGATTAGTCAACATGCCTTTTATATTTAAAGGTTCTTATTTTTCTACAACTCCACAATTAAGCAATTGTGATGAATAGTGCAATTAACCTGTTATTAAAACAATTAATTGCAAAAATTAAATAAATGACAAGGGGCAAAATATTAATGCATAAATTATTGGGTTCAGGAACTGTAATTATTAATACATGTACAGTAATTGTGCCATAAACAAAGAGGACAAACCATATGCAGAAGTCAGTAATAAAACAGAGTATTTTGTTTTCTTCAGAAAAAGACAAATGTGGCTTTCCATTTGTCATAAGGACCCAATCCTGCCAACACTTACACCTGAGCAATTATATCCACATTGCTATTCCCACTGACTTTGTCCTTCTAACAGGGTTGGCACCCATCTCTCACGAGCACCTATTCCGGTTGGAAAACAATGAGTAGTCCTGTGGCACCTTAGAGATAAAGGTACCACAGGACTACTTATTGTTTTTAAAGTTACAGACTAACATGGCTACTCTTTACTCCTCTCAAACTATTTTGGTTGGTTGTATCAGTACTCTTTTCAAAAAGTAGTCGGCAGCTTGGTATCCTCCCTGGAGACACTATCTTCCTGCAGCCCTCCCCAAACTCAGTTCCCACAGCCAGCCAGGAGTTTCCTCAATGGTCCCCTGGTCCCTGCTAGCAAATTGTCTTTGGCTTAGTCCTAGCAGCCAGCCAGAAGCCTCTAGATCTTCTGGCTCCCACTCAGCAAACTGTTTTTGGTCCTGCTGCTCTTCCAGCCAGACCCACAGACCTTTCTTCTGCAGTTATAAGCAGCAACTAACTACTGCTGTTTTCTGCAACTCTTTTGATAGGGTCCGCCTGTCCCCTGATGGGTCATTGAAGTAGCATCTTTGATTGGTTACCTGTCTAGGCCACTTGGAAGACCTCTACTCTGGTCCTTTCCTGAGACTGGTGTAGCAGAACACCAAGGCCTCCATCAGGAAGCCTTTGGGCTTATTCCATCCCACTGCAGATGCACTCATATGTTTAAATGTTAATTTGATTAGGCTGTTGGTCTGAGCCAAACTGTGGGAAGTTTGCACACTGCTCCATCGCTATAAACTAACATCTAAGAAATATTTGAATTATGTATAAGTAAATCAAAGTCACTTTTATGAGAAAAATAATAAATTATAATGAAGAAATATGCCACATAAAACAGTGTCAATACTGAATTTCCAGATGGTACACAGGTAGCCAGAATAATTGGATATGCAGTATTTTAGTATTTCAATATGGAAATATCATTTTGATGTTGCAATGCTGGAAAAAGCTATATCAATGAAAATGAACATGGGTGATAACAGAAACTGAATGATCTATGGAGGACTGTATGACTCATTTACGCAGAAGTGTGAATGCACAAGTGAAAGGGACGAGGGATAACTAATGAACAATTGTGAGCAGAGCTGGTCAAAAAATGGAATTTCCATGAGGTGAGAAATTGTAATATTAAAAAATATGGGCTCAAGCTGAATTAGGAGAAATCTCATAATTTTTCATGAATGAAATAGTCTGAAAAATATTATGTTTTGATCTTATCAAATTAGTTTCAATACAAGGTCAAAACTAAATTTTTGATGGAAAGTTTTCTGTTGAAAATATATTTTATTTAAATTGATTTTTTTTCTGGAACGCGTACTTTCCACTACATTTTTCAACGAGGAAAAGTCACACTGTTTTATTTTGACAGAGTCAAAATATTTTGTTCCAACAGTTTCATGTAAATGGATTTTGTGTTGACATTTTCTATTTTATTAAATATAGATAATATTTTACTAAAACTATGCAATATTTTATATGATACCTGTGTAATATATTGCCTGCTATTTAATATAGAAACAAAATGATGTCACTGTGAAGTGAAAAAAAATCATACCAGTATTTTCAACAAAGCAGAATTCCAGTTACTGACCATCGCAACTTAAAATATTTCTCCTTAACTTTGTTTCAATTGTATATTATATAAATTACAACATAAATGTTAAAATGTTTCAATGATTATAAATTACACCATAAAAGTCAAAATGATAAAATCAAAAAATGTTTCCACTTTAATGACACATTTCATTCATTTTTACAAAATCAATACAAAGTATATTTATTTTGATTTCATGAAATCATCATTTTCCAATAGAAAAAATGAACTGTCAGATAACTTGCAATGATCTCTATTTGTCAGATTGTTTAACAGTCCTGGACTGTTTGCTGGTCCCTGTATGTTTGTTTTGACGAGGTCCTCAAGTGGAGTAAATCAGTACAGCTCTATTGCAAACAACAGAACTTAAAAACAACAAAAACAAACAAAAAATCTCTGCACCACCTTACTATCTGCTCCGGAGTCTATCAATTGTATCAGAGAGGGAGGGATAGCTCAGTGGCTTGAGTATTAGCCCAGGGTTGTGAGTTCAGTCCTTGAGGGGACCATCTGGGGCAAATCTGTCAGGGATGGTACTTGGTCCTACTGGGAGGGCAGGGGACTGGATTCAATGACCTCTCAAGGTCCTTTCCAGCTCTATGAGATAGGTATATCTCCATATAAAGTCTTGTTTAAAATCAATTGGCCAGAGAGAAGAAAGGAAATTCAGTGGAATTTTGACAATGGTCTGAAAGTACACATTTAAATTTTGGTTTAGTGGTTCACTATTCATGTAGAAGGAAAGATAAAGGGGAATAGCCTTCAGCATCCCCCAAACACCTGGTGAGATACTATAGCTAAATTATGTAACAATGTACTTCTGGACTGTGCAGCGAATGGAAAATTCCTCAGCATGTGGAATGCATGGAAAAAAACATTCAGAAATGAAAGATTTATTTCTAAATGAATTACATTTCACAGTACTGACTGTTGTTCTCTTTAACATTTCATAAAAGTCTCTCTGGCTGCTTGACATATGGTTCAGTTTGCTCCATAATATCCATTTTTTCCCTCGGGATGTAATTTTGTCATGCCACAAAAATCAAGAGAGTTTGGTTAGAATTTACGATTGGGGTGCCTCTTAGAATGGACAGACTCTCTTCCCTCTGGTTATTTGCAGAGGGTGTCAGAAGGTGACAACAGAAGAGAAGGAAATGGTCATAGGTAGAGACAGGATGAATAGGAAGTAGAGCTGGTCAGAGAATAGATGGTATTCCACCCACAAATAATTTTTTTTTTTTTGAAGAATTTGAGATTAAAATATCCCAATTCAGGACCAAACCTTTATTTCATCATATTTCATGAAACACAGTTCTGAAAATAAATTCACTGTGGATTGATTGATTGAAACATTTAGTTTTAATAACTTTGAAATTTTGATTTTGAACCTTTAAAAACATTTATATATAATATAGTATATTTTCAAACCAAAAGTCATGTCAAAATGAAAATGAAAAAACATAATTCCAAAAATGTCAAAATGAGACACTTGACATTTTCAGACTTTTTTTTCTAAATAAAATTTCATCAAATTAATATGTTTTGAAAAAGAAACAATAATTTAGTTGAACCAACATTTTCTGACAGAAAACTGTTTTGACAAAAAAGTTTCTTCTAGCTCTACAGAAGAATGGCCATACTGGGTCAGACAAAAGGTCCATCTAACTCAGTATCCTATCTTCCAACAATGGCCAATGCTGGGTGCCCCAGAGGGAATGAACAGAACAGGGAATCATCAAGTGAGCCCTCCCCTGTGACCCATTCCCAGCTTCTGACAAACTTTTAATCAGAAGTGACAGGAATGACTCTTGGCAAACAGGGTTCAGAACAAACATTTTTAAGCCCCATCCCACAGAATTATGGATGTATCTCTACTCAGGATTCACAGCCATGAACCCTCTCCTATAGTTAGGCACTGAGATTGGATCAGTCTTTTTTTCATGAAAAAAAATGAAGAAAATGAAAAACTAGACCCTTACTAGTCTCTTAAGGTACGTCTACACAGCAAGCCATTATTTTGAAATAATGTCAAGATGGAGGACTTCTTAATCCGACTCCTGTAACCCTCATTTCATGAGGAGAAAAGGAAGACGAAGGAAGAGTGTTCTTCTTTTGACTTCCTGCTGTGCAGACCGCACCAAAATATTTTGACTACTGCTATGCAATTGACATAGCAGAAGTTGCATAGCTTAATTCGACCTTTGCCCTGCCGCATAGCTGTAACCTTGCTTCCTGAATAATTGTGCTAACCATTGGGCTAGACAGTAATTCTAATGCTCTATTTGGCCCAATGATTATTTAATAATTATTTCTTCAATAATTATTTCTTCAGTGAAACAGCTAAAACAAGAGATACTAAGGCAAAGTTGCCCAAGAATAGTGTCAGAGGGGTAGCCGAGTTAGTCTGTAACAGGAAAAACTTAAAAAAACAACAATAGACTAGTAGCACTTTAAAGACTAACAAAACATGTAGATGGTATCATGAGCTTTCATGGGCAAGGCCCACTTCTTCAGATAACAGAAATAGTGGTTAGTGCAGCCTGCTGGGGAGTAGGTGAGCCAAGTTCAAATCCTTGATGTGTAACTAGTAACAAAAGGATTTGATCCTGGGTCTCTCATATATTGAATGAATCTTCTAATCACTAGAACCTAGGTTGTAAGGACTGCAACTTTATACATGTGTTACTTTATACATGTTTAGATATACTAAAACTATATCTACCAGATCCAGCCAGGAAGGCAAGATAAGCAAGTGAACACCTGGTTTGTGAATCCTGCTGCAGCTTACGCATGAGTTAATGCTAAACTGCTGGGCACTGTCAAGACTACAGGTACTATTTGCGTACTGCAAATTGTGTAGATTTACATTCCAGAATACATTGGGTGGGATTCACAAGGAGGACTTACGTGTTTAAAATGTTTATGGTCATCTAACGCTTTAGGCACCTTAACTCCTGAGGTGTCTAAATTCCACTGATAAAGTGCCCCAGAGACATAAATTTCAACAGCTGGGCCTGTGGATAAGGGTGCCATTTTGGGTACATAGAAGGGTAGCAACTGTGTGCTCCAGGATCCGGCTAGCTTTTCTACTTGTTCCCTAGATGTTAGGGGAGTAAAGGGAAAGTGCTTGCATTCCATGCATTCCTTTCACACCAGCCAGATGTGAGAGGAATGCGTGGAATGCAAGCACTTTCCCCTCACTCCCTTAGCATGCAGGGAATGGGATGAAAAGCTAGCTGAGTCCCGGAGCGCACAGCTACTGCCCCACCTATGTGCCCGAAATAGCACCCTTGTCCTCAGGCCCAGCTGTTGAAATTTATGCCCTGGGGCTCTTTAACAGTGGAATTTAGACACCTAGAGAGTTTAGGTGTCTAAAGGGCTAGATGACCACAAAAATGTTAAGCACCTAAGTCCTCCTTGTGAATCCCACCCAATGTATTCTGGAAAGTAAATAAAACAATCTAATTTGGCACTCAGTTGGGGATCAAAGTAATGTTTTTTAGCCACAGGAAAAATATGGAGAGCAGGTATTTTATTAACCTTTTCAAATGCGTTTATAGCATAACTATTTCCTTTGAATGTATAGCAGAGTGTGACACATGAAAACAAGCCTTTCTCTTCAAATCTGTGATTATAAAATCAATTTCAGTGTCTTATGCTTAGCCCAGACCCTAGACTAGTGAGACATACAGGACTCTTAATACATTTTCACCCTCACTTTGCTTTGTTCTACTTTTTTATAGTCCTAATACTTGACACATCTTTTTTTCCTAACAGCTGCCATATTTTTGGCCACAAAGCCTGGTATGTACTGTAAAATCAACATTGCTACTACATAACTGGTAGCTGGGAGTGGAACAGCATGCCTTTGCTTATTAGACTAATACAAATAGTAAATAAGAATAAGAAAAAAAAGTCAGTTTTTGTATACCAATTAATGGGACAGCAAGATGGTATAAGTTTGATTCTCTTAATTAAGTTGCACTTGGTCACCAACACAGAGGTATTAATTACAGCTTCTCAGTTATTAAACCAAAGTTCCCATAAAATCTCTGTCATCCATTCTTATTCTTGCTATTATCTTGTACTTTGTTCACTTTCAAGTCATATGCATTTATTAATGATTCACCAAGCAGATATAGAAGAAGCTAAAAAGGACAAAGGTATACTATACACTCTGAGAAGAGCCATATCACTCATAACAAGGTACAGCTTAGATGTACTCACACAGTTAATTCTAAATGTTTGTGCCTGCATGTTAATGCAAGAAAACAATCTTGTTATAATATAAGAAGTTATTATATGATGGCCTTTCCTAAATACAGGTTACTAGAGCATGGCAGGTGGTGGACAAAAGGCCAAAAACTGTAAGAAGCAATTACATTATGGAATTTATGTGTTCTCTCTGTTATTAACTAAATTTCTCTGAATTCTAATCTGATCTTTTTAATAATGTGTCAGGCCTGACACCCCTGTGGACATGAAACTCATAATGTTCATGGTTGAATGAATGCATCTATTCAATTTTTCCCTTTCAAATATCTTTAAAAATTAATTTATCGGATTGCTCATACTATTATCCAAAATTTGTTGAATTTCTTTTATTACTAATAAGCGCCTTCCTTGGCTTTCTCCTCACTACTGGCCAGATAAGATTTCTCTGCTCTTACTGATAATTGATTACAAGAAATAATGAAACAGAGTGCCTAAAAGAAATCCTGCCTAGCACTCAGGAGGCTTGCATCAGGCACTGGTGAACTCATAACAGAGTGGCAGCCATTCTGTAGCTTTCAGCTACAGCTTTGCCCTAAGGGTGATCTCTTAACTCAAGCTCCACCCACACATGAATCCTTAACTTGAGTTCAATAATACTCAAGTACTATTTGCGTAGTACAAATTGCGTAGATTATTTCAAGCTAAAGGTGCTGTGTAGATGCACCCTATCTGAAAAAACTTGAAACACGTAGATGGTATCATGAGCTTTCATGGGTACAATCTACTTCTTCAGATGAATGGAGTATAGGAGTCCAGGTTGCAAATAAATAGCAGATAAAGTGGGGGGACGGGGAAGGAAAGAAAAAAGGGTGAGAAAAGGAGAAAAAAATGTTGTCAATAAGAGTGTCCATAAATGAGGCTAATAGAGTGGACTATAAGTATTCTAAGTACCTGGTGCTTAGCATTTTATGTCATTAAGATGTGGAAAGTAGTGGCATGTCCAGGTTAGGTCTCTGTTTAAACCTCTATTCAAGGTGTCAGACTTGTAAATGAAACCCAGTTCTGTAGTTTCTCTCTCCAGGGGACTTTTGAAATTGCTTTGAAATAATATAGACACTTTTAGATCCATTAGTGAGTACCCAGGCAAGTCACCAACAGGTTTCTGTATGTTACCATTTCAAATATTTGATTTGAGTCCATTAATCCTTTCCCTTACAGACTGTCCAATTTGGCCAATATACATGGCAAAGGGGCATTGCTGACACTTATGGCATAGATCACATTGGTGGATGTGCAGTTATATGTGCCTCTGATTTAGTGGTTTATGTGGTTAGGTCCTGTGATGATGTCGCTTGTATAGATGTGTGGACAGAGTTGGCACCAGGGCTGATTGCAGGGCCTCGGTTCCTGAGAGAGTATGATGGAGGTGTGCTGCATGGCTGCTGGAAAGAATTTGTTTGAGGTTAGGGGGCTATCTGTAGGTGTGGATTGGTCTGTCGCCCAAGGCCTCTGAGAGTAACGGGTTATTTTCCAGGACAGGTTGTAGATAGTTAATAATGTGCTGGGGGGAGGGGGGGGGTTAAATTGGGGGCTGTAGGTGACGACCAGTGGTGTTCTGTTGTTTCCTTTGTTGGGCCTATCTTGAAGAAGCTGATACCTGGGTGCTCGTCTGGCTCTGTCAATCTGTTTTTTTTCACTTCTCCAGATGAGTATTTCAATTTTAAGAATGCTTGGTATAGATCCTGTAGGTGTTTGTCTATCTGTGGGATTGGAGCAAATCCAGTTGTATCTTAGGGCCTGGCTGTAAACAATTGACTGTGAAATGTGTCTTGGATGGAAGCTAGAGGCATGTAGGTAAGTGTAATGGTTGGCAGGTTTCCGGTATAATGTGGTGTAAACGTGACCATCATGTAATTGTACTGTGGTGTCAAGGAAGAGGATCTCTCGTGTGGACTGGTCCAGGCTGAGTTTGATGGTGGGATGGAAATTGTTGAAATCCCTGTGGAATTCTTCAAGGGCCTTCTTTCCATGGGTCAATATGATGAAAATGTCGTCAGTGTAGCGTAAGTAGAGTAAGGGTGGGAGGGGGTGTTAGCTGAGGAAACATTGTTCAATTTCAGCCATAAAGATGTTGGCATATTTGGGGCCATGCTGGTGCCCATAGCTGTGCTACTAACTTGAAGATATAAATTGTCCCCAAATTGGAAATAGTTGTGATTGAGGACAAAGTCACAGAGCTCGGTAACCAGGTGTGCAGTGGCATCATTATGGATAGTGTTCCTGACAGCCTGTAATCCATCATCATGTGGAATGTTGGTGTAGAGAGCTTCTACATCTATGATGGCCAAGATGGTGTTTTCAGGAAGATTACTGACGCAGCCACCGTCTTGCCAGGATCTGGCAGTCCAGCCCTCTGCCACCCCTCCATGAGGCTAGAACACACAAAATCTAATAGCCTGTCTCACCACCACCAAGGCTCTGGTGTGTGAGGGGAATGTGAGGAATGTCTTTCAGTGATTTTTTTTTTTTTTTTTTTTTTGCTTCTCACTTGTGTGTGGTCCCCAACTGATTTTTCTATGGGTCAGCAACTCCTGACCCAAAAAAGGTTCCCCAACCCTGGGATAAAGTATTCAGGGAACCAAGAATGGGGGTGGGAGTCTCAGATTCTATGCTGCTTTTTTTCCCAACATCTCAGTCAGAGTCAGACTCACACAGACAGGACACTCAAACTTGGATGCCTAGGAGTTCTCCTGGGTGCTAGACTTCATTCCTACCTACCACTTCAAGGAACTAGGTAGGGCATGGACCAGGGACGGGTGTGTGGTTGGGGTTGCTTGTTAGTTTGAAGGATACATGGGGGATTGGGGAGGAGATGTGGTCCTGGCCTGGCAGATTGCCCCAAGGGGTCTTGCATGTTGGTTTGGTGGGTACAAATCTGAGGCTTGGGTGGGGATTGTGTATGCTTACTGCTTTGTGTCTGGAATTAAAAAAAACACCCTTTTTGAAGTATGGCTTGTTTGGGGTGTATTTGTTGGGAGTGGGTTGAGCCAACTGAAAAGGGAATTGCCTGTATTTGGATTGTTTGTTGACTTTGGCTTCATTTTTTGGCTTATTTTGCTTTTTTATCTTGTGAGAGTTGGCTTCTTACCTCCACCTAGGAGCTGGACCTGCTGCTGGCTGTTTACAGGGCAAAGTGCAGGCTGAGGTGCCAGGACAGGAAGGAAGCAGCTACCTTAGCATCCCCGCTGGTCACCTTGTCACCCTACAGCAGGATGACCCAGTGCCTGACTTTCCACAACCCAGTACTGGGATACAACCTGTACTTTGAAAACCAGTGGACAAAATCACGAGCAGGGGCAGAAGTGAGGTGGCTCCCTCATTTTGTGCTCCTGTGCAGAAGGAAGCCACAA
Organism: Rafetus swinhoei; assembly: GCA_019425775.1. Lineage (NCBI taxonomy): Eukaryota > Metazoa > Chordata > Testudines > Trionychidae > Rafetus > Rafetus swinhoei. The sequence goes on along the minus strand of CM033428.1, from coordinate 32,120,753 downwards.
TACTGTCCTCTATCTGGTGTATGTTTTCTTTCCCTGCCTTGCAATCCATATAGGGATTTAGCATTCCAATTTTTGACATATCAAAGGGTGACATTTGAAATTGCTAAGCTCTGAAGTTACCTTGTAACAAGAGTTCCCTTATGCCTCTGTCTTCCACTGGCAACTTATTTGAGAATTTCTGTTGACAGCACCCAACTTCCATTACCAGGAAATTTATCAAACACAAACTCTGTATTACATGCTGGTACTAAACATATTCCATCCACTCAAGGTTTGCTGTTAGTGGTGTTATTTTAAAGATGTATGTAATTCTATTGCAAAGTAAACCTGTTGCATCCACTCTCTCGGGATTTGTTTGTCTTCTCATTTGAGCATTCTGACATTTAAAGTTTGTTCATATGTATGTGAATGAATGAAAAATGTACATTCCATTTCCTTTTAGGTAATATCGTCCTTTTAAAATATTTTAGTTTCTAAAGCAGAACATCTGGTTCCAGTTCAGTGCAGAAGTATTTCCTCTGAAGTGGGGTATTCATTAAAATATTTTGTAAATAAAAGCACTTGTGCATAAAGAAAAAAAAATCAAGTTTAGAAATGTGATAAATGAAATCCTCTAAACTGCTAATATATTGAAAGGAAAAATCTTCCAAATATCAAAATTATTCACTTATTTTTAAAAGACATTGGGGACAGCAAACCTTCAGAATATAGCTCAGTATAATCTGTTAATATGAAAGCAAAGGTGATAGGGTGGCTATTACACTTTCCATGAAAATTACTGTCATAATACAATCTGAATCTAACAGTAGAATCTAATCTAGTGCTTGAAGACAATTAATACATTTCCAAAGGGGGGAGGGGGCGAGGGTATATACTATAACGATAGACATTGCAAAAGTGCCAACCATTGGCCTAACTCTACTCCCATTGAAATCAATGGGGTTTTTATTGTTGATTTAGGCTCAGACTGAATGCTATTAAAAATGTTACCGTCTGTGTATGGTCTATATTAGAGAAAATTATCTCTCAGATCTGCATGTTTCAACTCCAGTATTGACTTCATTTGAGTTCACCAGATAGTGAGCCCATTTTGTTGATCAAGCCCGGAAAACTCCCACTGAGTAGCAGATCCATGCATGTAGAGTTTTGCCCTTTTGTTTTTTAGAGATGTGCCTGGAGCCATATCTTAGAGCTGAACACCTCCTGAACTTTGGGGAAATCAGACCTGAACTTTGTGGCATAGGCCCATTTCTGCTTGCTTTCAGCTGACAAAATCTTTGTCTCTTTGATTGCAGTCATAGCTAGATAACACAGCTGAATCAAATACAAATATTAGGGCTTTTATGTTTGCTTTCTATCTTGAGCCTAACAAGCAAACAACTGTGTTTGTCATCATTTCACAGAGAGCTTGAAGTGGGACTTTATGTCTAAGTTAAAATTGCTCTTGCACAGCTTACTTCACAAAGTTTCAAAAGATGGATACACCTCAAAGACTGAACAATATGAATGCTTCTCAGAAGCTAGTTTGTGTTAAAATAGGAATGCAAGTGACATGAGATCAAGGCTTTTTGTGAGAATTCCTTTACCTCCTGGCTTCTATCCATCTTAGGTACCTACATAGCCCCCTTTATTGTAGTATCTGTGCACTACTATGTTTACTATGTGTTGTCTCTGAAATACAGAGAAACTAAAGGCCTGATTTTTAAAGATATTTAGTCACCTAAAATGCAGATATATGCCTGGTAGAAATTAAACACACACACACACACACACACACACACACACATGCATCTGATGAAGTGGATCTTTGCCCATGAAAGCTTATGCTCCAATAAATCTGTTAGTCTATAAGGTGCCACAGGACTTCTCGTTGTTTACACACACACAGAGATTTCAATGGGAGGTAGGAGCTTAGACTAAACATCATAAAGAATCTGGCCCTAATTGACTTGCCCAAGGTCACACAGAAAGTCTGTAGTGGAGCAGATCATTGAATCTAAGTTTCCTGATCCCAGGTTACTGCCCTAAATCACCAGAACAGTTTTCCTGTCTTGTTCTGCTCAGGGTAGAAATATCAGGGAAATCGCCCCCACATGATATTTGAATCATGCTGTTTTCGGAGTTAATCAATAAAAGAGTGTGATCTTGCAGCAAAAAAGTCAAAGGAAGATTTTCTACTGACTTCAGTGGGTGCAGGATCTAAGCAAACAAAGACAACTGAAGACTTTTATATCTACAACCAATGGCTTGCTTCCATTCACATTTTGCACAGAGTCACATCCATTCATAGAACACAGGACTGGAAGGGACATCCTGGGTCATGGAGTGCCGTCTCTGGCTACTGCAGGCAACTTTGTCATATAATTCTTCTCATAAAATTATCAAGCTCCATTTTAAAATTAGTTAGGTTGTTTGGTCCTTATTGGCAGACTGATCCTTATTGGGAATTTCACTACTCTGATTATTAGAAAGTGTTTTCTAATTCTTACAGTAAAACACTTTACAAGAACTCTTCAAAATAGTTTACTCTTATTTTTTACAAAGTTTGAAAAAACACTTAACATTTTTGCTGTCAACTAAAGTATAAAAAAACCCAGAATCCCAAACATTTCCAATTAAGCTCTTCCTCAGTTTTATTTTATGAGCCAATCACGTGATGATTTCCTGTTGTGTTTACTCCCTCTGGGGCATCTGGTATTGGCCACTGTTGGAAGACAGGATTCTGGGCTAGATGGACCTTTGGTCTGACCCATTGTGGCCATTCTTATGTTCTTATGGTATTTATTTATTGGAGGAAAGGATAATAAAAAAATAACATTTAACCAAAAAACTCAAAATTCACCAATTTCAACCATCACTACATAGCAGAAATAATGCCAAACCAAAATCAAAGCTCTGAAAAAGTTAGGCAGGAAATATTTTCCCCCCAAGAATAAGAAACAGAAAATAAATGATTTTGTGAGTTTGTACAATTTTTTATTTGTAAAAAATGTAATCCATATTTCCCCTATTTTTAGCAACAAAATCCCAACCAGCTGATCAAGGACAATATTTTTAACTGGGTGAATAAGAAAATACATACAATTTTAAAATTGCCATTCTTAACAATTGCCATTTTTAACCAAACATTTTACTTTTATTGGCTGCAGGAAAAGCTTGGAATTAAAAATTACTTCCAGTTGTAGATCTGAACACTCATGCACTTTAGGAAAGTTTAGATTTAAAAGCAATGAAACAACCTTAAAACTTAGTTTTTTAGTACCAAAAGACAAAAGCTCCTGTCTCTTAAGTTACAGAAAAAACTCCCATTAGCTGGTAATAGATTAATTCTCTGTGGAACAATCTCTAGAGAGGAAACAGGATCATACAGATGTAACCAGTGTGTTACCAATACATCACTCCTGAAAAAAAAAGTTCACTCTATCTGTCTGAAGTCCACAAATTAAAGTGTCTGATTTTGACCTAAATATATCCAGCTAAATCCAGAGTTGTTCCACTTAAGCAACAGTATTAAAGTGGTGACCATGAGATCAGAATCATCAGCCCATCTCCTAGCAAGATCACAAAAGGCTGTCAGAGGGAACTGAAGCTCAGAGCTTCATTATATAAAGTAGAAGCCCCTAATCATTAAGAGTAACTCTCTTAAGTTTAAATTGGAGATTGTAATAGTCACTGGTATAAGCATAATCATACTAACATGACAGCTTCTCTTTCATTTTATCTGAACAAATTCAAGCACCCCTGTTCATTATACACACAGGCTGTGTCTACATTGGCACCCTTTTCCGGAAAAGGGATGCTAATGAGACAAGTCGGAATTGCAAATGCCACAGGGATTTAAATTTTCACCGCGGCATTTGCATAAACATGGCTGCGCTTTTTCGGCTCGGGGCTTTGATGGAAAAAGCGCCAGTCTGTTTTCGGAAGATCCTTATTCCTCTTAAAATCAGGAATAAGGGATCTTCCGGAAAAAGGCTTTATTTTCGCAAGAGCCAGCGTTTAGACTGGCGCTTTCCGTCAAAGCCCCGAGCCGAAAAAAAGCAAATTCTGGGAAAATTTAAATCCCCGTGGCATTTGCAATTCCAACTTGTCTCATTAGCATCCCTTTTCCGGAAAAGGGTGCCAATGTAGACACAGCCTCTGGCTACGTCTAGACTGCATCCCTTTTCCATAAAAGGGATGCAAATTAGACACATCGCAGTTGCAAGAAGGAATAGGGGATCTTTCGGAAAAGGCTTTATTTTCCGCAAGATCCGCGTCTAGACTGGCGCTTTTCTCCGGCAAAGCTCCGAGCCGGAAAAAAGCGGCAGCCATGTTTATGCAAATGAAGCGGGGGGATTTAAATCCCCGCTTCATTTGCAATTGCGATGTGTCTAATTTGCATCCCTTTTACGGAAAAGGGATGCAGTCTAGACGTAGCCACAGACAATACTGTGCTAAGGATATTTCATGTCAATACTAGCACATCTGCCTTTTTATTGAAGAAAATTAAATTACCAATATCTTACACTTCATCTTTAAAATGAGATAGATATTCAGGACCATATCTAGTCCTCAGTTATGCCAGTGTAAATCAGAGATAACTCCAATGATGTCAAATGGCTTACTTTACTTACTTCAGATTTATATCAGTTTAAGAGAAGGCAGAATTCAGCCATGAAAGTCTGATAGAAATACAATATAACTTACTGTAGAAAGAAGGGTTACTCTATGTCCCTGTTTTCTATACAAGTGTTTAGAAATAATTAACATTGAACTACTTTGTTTATATTTCTAAAGTTACTCTGAAATCAGTGAATGCAAATATACAAATGTTTTGGGGGCACAAGTTAATTTCACCATCATCATATGATAATGTACTACAGGATGTGTTTAACACAAACTTACTATGGCCGTTCTTCAGAAGAGGAACAATTAATGGTCCCCAGGGAGCTGTGGAAGGAAGGCTGGTGGCCTGGTAGAGATGCTCTAGAACTCTGGTGAGGGAAAGGAGCAGATGGGGAAGGGCGGGGCCTCAGGCAGAAGGGGAAGGGGCAAGGGTGAACCTCCTGCAATGGCCAGTTCATCCATGGGTATAACCCACTGTACAGGAAATTATGTACAAAGTGATAAGTTATAGTACATTTACTTTCCAGAAATAGATCAGTTCCCTGAGCTGTACAAATTACAGATAAGCATAGCCTAAAACTTTTATATTTCACATTTGCGTAATGCAATAAAATGCTTTTCAAATCACTAAACCCTGCCTAGAGACAATCAATCATTTCAAGCTGCCTGGAACTCAGTAAATTATGAATTTGAAGAGATTACAACTGTCATCTTCATCATTTATACTGGCAAGAGATTCATATTTCAAATCTTTGTTATCTTTGCATTCGATTCAGTTCTATACTGTCCTGCCATCTACTAATCGTGATTTGTGAAAAAGATGAATCTCCCATATTCAAACATATATTTTTCACTTATCACGGCAGCACTATTTGCTCCAAAATAGCTAACATAACACTGGTGCTTCCACTATAAACTTTTGATTTCCAGGAGATATGTAAGTTAACTGTAAAATTTTGCTTTGGGATGAAATTTACGCAGGATTATCAGGCCAAGATTTGTTTGTCTATTTGCTATTTACAAGGTTTTAGAATTTCTGCCTTCTCTTGTAAATCAAAAAGTTAAATCAAACTACAATGTTTACAGGGCATTAGTTCATAATATGGCTTTGGGTAACAATTCATGAATTCAGAAATGTATGAACAATAGTCCACATCATTTCTTCAGGAGCTGTTATACTGTACTGAATGAGAAATGGCTTAGTTAAAAAGCACTTAAAATGTATTCCCTGATAAAGCCTATTTTTTTACAGGCTATGGTATGGCTGTTTTTATTGGTTAAAATATATATGTTTGATCAAAATATTTAGTTATCAAAAATAAAATTCAATGGATCTCTGAGGAAAACAAATTATAGTCTGTTAAGTAAACAATGCACCTCTTCCCAATTAATTGCATTCAGTAAAAGTTAAAATTGAGGAAAAATATGTGATGCCAGAATTCAAATATACTCCAGGAATACTCCAGAGAACTGTGCTGTAGAACTGAAATTCCACGCTTGAATATTGTACTTTCTCTTGGCATTTAATTTTTACTCTACTTATTTAGAGGACAGAAAAAAAGGGGAAATACAAATATAAAAGTACACAAAAGAAAGCAAACCACTAGCCATCTCTGGTGCAGCTACTTACTTTTAGGTATGTTTAAGAACTTTGCTGAGTTAGGATGTCAGGCTTTTCTTTCTCTTACAGTGCCCTGCACTATTCTTGCCATCTAATCCTGTGCCCCACTCAATGCTACTGCAGTCCAAGGAGAAACTCCCCTTCCACACTCAGGGTATGTCTAGACTCCATTGACGGAGCCATGTAGATGAGCTTTCTAGACATAGGGAAATGAAGTGGCGATTTAAATAATCGCCGCTTCATTTACATCAAAATGGCTGCTGCGCTGTGCCGATCAGCTGTTTGGTGGCACAACACAGTAGTCTGGACGCGCCACGGTCGACAAGGGAAGCGTGGAATGAGGTTTACCGGGGCGGTCGACAAAGGCTTCCCTTGTCGACTGCGGTGCATCCAGACTACCGCGCCAAACAGCTGATCGGCACAGCGCAGCAGCCATTTTGATGTAAATGAAGTGGCAATTATTTAAATTGCCGCTTCATTTCCCTATGTCTAGAAAGCTCATCTACATGGCTCCGTCGATGGAGCCATGTAGTCTAGACATACCCTCAAGGGCTGAAGTGATTCCACATAGGCCTTGACTGAGTTCACAGGTGCATGAGTGGCACTTCAACCATGCAGCTCCCTCAGCCTGCAGAATACAAGATACAAGCTGGAATGAAGACCACTTTTGCTGAGAAAGAGGAGGAAAGTGGAAGGAATCAGCATGAAACTTGGAAGGCAGTATAGGAATTTCTGAGACCTATGCCCACTAGTGAGTACCCAGAGACACAAGCAGCACACTGAGGATCATGCTATGCCTATAGCATTCTTTGTCACCTCTGTCAGATTGGAGACTCCTCCCTGCTCACCCCTCCCCCCCCACACACAAATGCATTCTCCAACAAGAGGGGAAAGCATTAGAAAGCACCAGCAAATTGAGGGGTTAGGGCAACTGTGCAAGAGGATCCTGACAACTATCTCCCTGCTTTGCCCAGCATCAGCATCCCCTCCCCCTAACTCAGAAAAGAGAAAGTGGCAGGAGTCTCCAAGCAACTGAAGTAGCAGGGATGCAATGAGGGAAGCTCCCCTCTTGCCCTTTCTGGCTAACCCCAGGTCCTTTCCCCTACATCTTCCATTAGAAGGGAATCAGTGGGAAAAAAGTTTTCAGGAAAGTAGGTATCCAGGAAGGTAGTATGGGAAATACTGTTCATAAATGCCTGTCAATTGAAATGAAAAGCAGCTGGTGGAGAACGTTAAAGCAGAATAAACAGAGAAAATAAATATTTTACCCTTTTCTGTCATAATGATGAGTCTGATCTGTCCTTGTTTGCTCATGTTCCAAACAACACAAGAGCTAAAACCCTCTCTTAAAAAACTTCTAAAAGATTAATGTTCTATCATACCAGGCCCCAAGCCAAAGCCTAGACAGGTAGATGCAAACTGTTTGCTTAACTCCCTTGTTGTTACTCTGAAATCTCAATGACCTAACAGCACAAAAAGCAGCTAGTCTCATTTGTCCTTCAGTCTCCAGGAGGACGTGCAAGACTGAGATTCAACTCTGAGTTGAATTCTGACTGATAAAAAACTTGCCAACTTTGAAATCTACCCAGAATAGTGAACTGCGGCAATTTCCCTCACTGAGCCACATATTCACTCATTCACTCTCTCTCCTTCCCTCTGAAGAGCAAGGGCATTTTCTTTTTGCAGTTTTTCAGCTATAGATTCTTTTCTGAATGAGCAATAGAAAAAGTTTTCACATCTCCCCTTAGCTACCCGACAAAATAAAGGTGCATGCTTCAGCATCTATGCCATTGGTACTATTACTCATTGCCAGCAAAAGCAAATGCTGGGGTTTCAGTCCCATCACTTCAAGGGCTAGACAGTCTCCACTTGTTGAAATCATATGAAACAGGACATTCATAATGTGCACTCTCATGACAGCTAATACTATCCATATTCAAAGTTACATACTGTACCCCAATAGTTAACACTGATTCATTGGAACCTCAAGGCAGAGTCAAGATTGGCATTGTATCTAGAAAGCAAATGATGTAGGGCTATGAATAATCCAATAGCCAGCTAATTGTGTATCATTATTTAGTAGTAAAATGTGTTCTCAATTTATCTTTAGCACTGAGCAAGTTAAAGGCAAGGACAACTTTCAGTTGCCCTTTTCAACACATTAGCCTCAATTGCATTTTCCAAATATGTTATCAAAATGGTAATTCCATGCTTTCCTCTCTGTAGATAGTCCAGTATTCATAAAGGTAGCATTATTACTACAAATATATTGGGGGGAAACTATTTCAATTACTGGGAGAATATGTAACTCCAAGTCTATTTATTTCAATTTATTCAACTGTCTTGATATATTCGTGCATAGAACTTTTACAAAGAATGAATAAATTCACCTTGAAATTGTACCAATTGACTTTGGCTGGGCGAGGCTGTGAGAAGGAATCAGAATCACTTTTTGAAATAAACTCTGACAATGTTGATCAAAACAAAGTGGCTACTCATTTATTAAACTGACAGCTTAGCAGTGGTTTCAAGGTAGGAGATGATGTGGCCTAGGGTGTTAGCCAGGGCCTGAGATGAGAGCTGCAGTCTGATACTTTTAGGCTAGTCATTTGGAGGCTGCATCTGATGGGGTGAGATTTTCTGGGGCTCCAGCACCTGCCTAGATATTGAGCAGCAGGAATGAGCACTGTCATCCATTTCAGACTGATATTTCATGAATGACAAGTTAGGCCTGAGAAACTGCACTGTCCCATTTCTCTTTGTTACTAACATGCCAATCAAGATCCAAATAAAGAAAGGAAGCATATTAGATATGCATAAGACCATGTGTTGTATTATGCTTATTGCACATTATAGAACATGATAGGAAATGTTAAAATAATGCAACATTTACAAATACAATATAAATGGTTCGACCTAATTACATAAGCTTCTGGGATTTAGAAAACAAATATGTTTATTAGAAGGTTCCTGTCACTGAATATTTCTTGGTGTACATTAAACTTAAAGGTTCCTATAGTAAAGTGCCTCCTATTGTACAATCAATAGTAATTCAGTCACAAAAAGTTCTTGAGGCAGTATGACAGGCAGCAGTGCATTCTATCAGATCATTGATTGTGTTGACACAATGGAAATGTAAGTTAAAGAGAGAAGCAGTAAGGGCCTATATGTGTTAGGGAAGAGGAGTCAGGTGAAAAAGGAGTATGAGTAACAGCAAAACAAGATTTGACAATAGGATGAGCTGCAGGCAGCAGCAGAGCCCAACAGCACTGGCCTTGTCTACATAATGAGAAAAGGTTGAATTTATTAAGGTCCAATTTTAGCACCTGATTTTGTAAAGTTGAAGGTTCATGTCCCCACAGTGTGCAGGAGTTCAACGTAGTGTGTCCCCCGTCGACTTTGACAGTGATGCACTGTGGGTAGCCATCCCACCGCTCTGGGTTAGGCTCCCAGTGCCTGATGGGACTGAAACAAAGTTCTGGGTACATGGCGTCAGTGTCCCATAATGCACTAGTAGCCTCCCTCCCCTTGCTTGAAAGCAATGACAAACAATCCTTTTGTGCCCCTTTTACCCTGATTATCCACGGAGATACCATAGCAAGGCAAGCATGGACCCAGTTCAGCAGCATTACAATCCCCCCATTCAGCAGTCACACAGGTGACTGATTGCCTTTTGTTCCAGGACACATCCCTGGGGATTGAATGTGAGGCTGGCCTTGACTCGTCCCTTCCTTCTTCCTTCCCTGCCCCCCATTTTAGGGCACCTAGGAGAGGAGGCTGTGGAACCAGTTGAGGGAATCTGAGTCAGCATGGGCTGGGGGTGAGTGTCTCTATGCATCTGACTCTCCAGTGAGTCTGCCAGGTGCATCATCAGCTCTGCCGTGACCTTCAAGACATGCTCATGTATCTTCATTTTTCACTCCTTGCATACTCTTCTCTCCTCACACACCGCTCACATCTCCTGAAGCAGTGGTCTCCTCCACTCATTTAATTGTGTCCTGTCCAAGTGGGCAGATTGCATTGCTCATTGAACATTTCATCCCCATTGCTTTTTTGCCTTTGTATCTGTGCTAGCTGAACAGCTGAAGGAGCCAGGGGAGAGGGCAATAGGTGGAATGTAGAACCTAATATCTTAGTATAAAGGATCATCTGTCCAGGACAATAGGCACGTGTATGTACAAGGCCAACATTATGCTTTTAAGTGCTCACTATGCATCAGGTACACCCCAGAGATCCAAAAGGAGCAGCTAGACTTGGTTTGGTGGCAGATATGATAAGGGACAGGTCAGGTCTCGCTCTTTTCTTCCACTTTGAATGCATGTGTGACATAGTGCTTGCAAACACGAGCTCACACAGCTAGGCAAGCATCTGCATTTGCTAAAGGGGGCCATGTTGGCATGGCGGCAACAGAGCTGGGGCTCATGCAGTGACCATGTGTCTGGCACTCCCTGTTTGCCAGGCAGGAGAATGCAACTTTCCCTTTCAACAGGAGCATGCGGATGGGAGGGGAAAGGGATCCTGGGCTTGTTGAAAGGTCAGGGGCTCACACAGACACCGAGGATCCTGCGGGCAGGAAGGAAAGGAGGTCTGAGTATGGCGGAAGGGCAGGGGCTCAAACAATACCTTGTTGGGGATGAGCAAATGGACATGTACTGTGGTGGTATCAATTACATAGCTTGCCCTGCCTCACCCAGGAGGTCATGTGCAATATCAGTCCTCTGAGTGAATGTGGCAAGAAACCTGAACCTTATGCTGCAATGCTTTGTGCTGCAACCATGCCAGATCATTTACTGGTGGCTTGGTGTGGAAAGGTGTCCTACCACAGAGGACGGAATAAGGCAGGCCTTCCAGAAACCTTGTGAAAAGGAATAAACAGTTATTCCAGGAGAGCTATATGCAGATGTGTAGGCAGGATTCCCGCTCTATTGCCAGTCATGTTAAAAAGCTGTTCCAGGGAGCCCCCGCCATGTACACAAAAAGTGGCCACCACAGATCACACCCAATTGCCTTAACCCATGTGTGGCATGATTAAAAATGTGAACTCACCATAAGTGCCTTCCCCATCATCAGGGCCTGACAGCAATATGACCTAAGAAGAGGGGAATGGGCTCCAAAGTTATAGAAAAGTCCTGGTTTTTGGTAAGATTGGATGTTTGCTTGCCTGATGACCATTCTCCTCCTCCTTTTCCTCATCCACAATGTCCTCCCAGGCTGCCAGGGGAGTGTCTTGGGAGGAATCCATGGACTCACTCGGGAAACTGGGCAGGTGCCCCCTAGAATCCTAGATAACTGCTCATAGTAGTAGCATGTTTGAAGTGTTGTCCCAGATATTCCGTTTGCCTCTTTAGTCTTCTGGTTTACCTGTGTGAGCTCCTTATGTTCACACAACATGGCTGGGTGTCCCTGGTGTATCCTTTCTCCTCCATATCCTTTGCGATCTTGGCATAGATATCAGCATTTTTTTTTTGATGCTTTGTAGTTCTGCCTGAACTGACTCCTCTCCCCACACAGCAATGAGATCCAGGATCTTCTGCACACTTCATGTTGGTGCTCATTGGTAACCCTGGTCAGGTGTTCTGTTGAAGTAAGCCTGATCTGAGGTCTGCTTGCCACTCTGGTCATATAGAAAATAAGATTGAATTCCCAGGAGTTTTTTCTGTGCACCTGGAGAGAAGCAGAATTGCAAGTACTGGCCAAAGTTGTCACATTGGAGCACTGTGGGACACCTGCTGAAGGCCAAGAACATTGACTTTTCCAGTGCTGCATCTGCACTACCCTAAAGTCAACTATGCAAAGAATTTATCGTTACTCCTCGTGAAAAGCAGGAGTACTGAAATTGACTTCAACAGCCCTTAAAATTGATGGAAGAAGCTTGGCAGTGTGGACTCATTGTTTAGAAAATCAACCCAATGTGGTTAAGTTCGACCTAAACTCTAGCGTAGACCAGACCTAAGAGGGAGATGCTGCTGCTGCTGCTCCTGCTAATGATGATGATGATATTAAAAAATTGTTGAATGAATTTAGGCTTTTCTTCTGTGCATGAATTCTTTGAAAATTGTTTCTGACTACCACAAATGTATTAATTATGCATTCACCAAGCAGTTTGAGAATAGACCAGCATAAGAGTTAAACAAATTTGCATATGAGCCTTTGCAAAATTTCATTTAATAAAAAATACTATAAGTACTTAAATTTAGCTAATTATAATTCATGTCAAGCAGTGTAGCTGAATCAGGGGCATATTAAGACAAACCCTTGAGTTCAGACTTAGACTGTCAAGGGGCCAATTTCTTATATGATTTTCATTATTTATACAATTGCTTGGCTACTCCATGTGATATTGCTTTCTGCTTACTGACTAGATGACAAACATTTTAAAAAGCAAAATGATAATGATTAACGAATCATTCTGTATGTACATGTAAACAGATGTTTGCAAAGAAAGATGAATAATTGTATGAACAGATGCTGTTCCCTAAACATTTGCAGGCATTTACACAAGTGTTCTAATATAATGGGGGTCAAACTGAACAGCCATTCAGAGCTGGAACCAAGTACTTTTCAGCATTGTACTAGCTCTAATGTATACTGACATGACTATGTAATGATTAAGGATGGGATACTATAACATCCACAAACATTTAAGGGTGTACACACCAACGCCTGGTCTATACTGTTTACATCAACCTTAGCCCCATCTAGACAATTGTCTAAGTGATGCATCCACATTACCAAGCATGTTGTGTCACCCTTAGGAGCCACTGAAGTCTATCTCTGTACTCCTGCTTTTCACCAGGAGTATCGCTATTCCCAACATTGCATGGTCAAAGTAACACTAGTATAAATGAAGCATTACCAGAAGTTCGATGCTATTGACTGCTAGGAGACCTCTATCCACTCTGGCCAGAACTTCCACCTCTACTGTTCTCCTGTTGAGCTCAAAAAAGCCCCAGGAACTTTCAAGAATGGCCTGTCCCATGTGGCCAGCATTGCGAGCGAGCAGTATACCATGTCACACATAGAGATGAGTTCCTTCAATGTTCCATTGGATACTGCAATGAAGTACTTCTGCTCCCATGGGATCCAGTTCCCAAGGGCACAGAAGAGCACCAGCCTAGTGGACTGTCCAGGAAATCTTGTGTGTGGAGATGAAGTCATCCTGAATGAGTTCAGAATCCCCAAGCAGAACACCGAGATTTACAGAAGGATTGAAACCTCCCAGGCAGCTAAAGGATATTCCAGGGACAATCAGCAATTCAGTGTAAAAATCAAGGAGCTGTGCCAGTCTTAACACAAGGCAAAGGAGGAGAGCAGATACTCTGGGGCAGCACCTCACATGTCCTGCTCCTATGAGCAGCTGGAACCAATTCTAGAGGGCCCCCAGACAGCTCTCCTAGCATGGTCATCAAGACCAGACAAGACACACCTGGCATCAGCCTGGAGGAGAGCGGGGTGGCAGAGGGGCAGGAGAAGGAGGAGGAGATTAGGCTGCCACCAATGCCTGAGATCCAGGAGCTCGTCATGACACTGGAGCTGGTCCCCCTTCCCAGGACATCTCCCAGTCCATCAATGACCACGGTGAGGGCACTTCTGGTGAGTTCACAAACTGTCTAACTACAAGCGAGTTAGACACAGGGGGTGTGGAACAGCTTGTTCTCATGTCTGCAGATGAAGTGGGAGTCTTGTCTGCACAGCTCCATAAAGATCTCATGTAGGAAATTTTTGATCCTTGTCACAAGGTTTTTAGGAAGTCCAGCCTTATGTCATCCTCCACAAAAGGATACCTTACCATGCCAAATCACCAGTAAGAGGTCTGGCATCAATGAACCACAAAGCAGTGCAGTATAAGGCCCAGATTTATGGCCACATTCAGTCAGCATACACGTCTAATCACCTGTTGTGATTCGGAGAAGACTTATATCTCAAATGGCAACCTGCATGAAGGAGGAGGGGAACCTATTATCATGCTAAGCTGGAGGCCCCATATGCTGAACCTGGTGTGTTCCAGACACACCAGGAAGCTGCCCTCTGCTGCCACCCTGGTCCTGCCTATGGTCTCCTCTCCTAGCAGGTTCCTTACCCTGCTGGCTTGACTGCATACAAAGTGAGTCCTGATGCTTCCCGAGATGTCTGGGTACCTGCTGTAAAGTGCCCACTTTAAAGCAAACATTTGGCATTGCACATAACACTTCTCCATTGTCTTTACAGAGACCTTTGGTGTATGCTAAGAGATTAGGATTAGGCTTCACACAATGTATCTGCTGAAACATCTGCCCTTGTAATTTTTCTTTGCAGCTGGGCCAGCAGTCGGCTCAGTGCATCTTCCATCTCCTACAGCATCTGCTTGCCTGCCTATGATCCACAGGCACAAACGCATGAGGAAGATGTTCCAGGAGCATATGGACTGCATACATATCCTCATGGTAGAGATCCAGGCAGAGCGGCAGAACCGGATCACCAAGCAGCAAGAGAAGAGAGTCCCTAGGGAGCAGCTGGCATGGCAGCATGAGACAATGTTTGCCTCCCTGACAGCTGTCTTGGAGCATGTCGTAACCCGCCTTGAATGGGCCACCTTCCAGAACCCTGCCCACCCTGAAGACAGCACCAGTCTCTCCTACAACAGCCCTGTGGCTTCCATCCCAGGAACACCAGGGTGTGCTGGGGCTTTGGACATGGGGAGGAACTCAAAGTGAGCCGGAGCGTCCTGGCCCTCGGGAGGCTACAGGTAGTCCCACTCCCATTTTGAGCCAACCTTCCTCCTTCCGGTTCTCAGTTCAGTCCTTTCCCAGCTGTTTTCCTCAAAAACTCCCGTTCTTTGAACAATGGACTTTTTATTGATTGTATTGCAGGGGTGGTGTGGGGGATTAATGGGAAACCCAAGGAATGCATGGTAACTTGTGGAGAGCCATGGCAAAAAGTCTCAAAAGAGGTCTTGCATAACACTATCCTTTAAGGTGTCTCTGATTTGCATTGCCCTTTGCTGTGGTCTCCTTATGGTGCAGGTGTCTGGCTGCTCAGACTCTCGGGCTACAAACTCTGCCTCAACCTCCCACCCTGCCAGGAAAGTTTCCCCCTTGTTCTTGTACAGGTTATGGAGCACACAACAGGCCGACACCACAAAAGGGTGTTGCTGAGGTCTGAGTGGGTCAGGAGACTCCCGAACTTCTTCTTTAAATGTTCAAAGGCACATTCTGTAGCTGTTCAGTCTAACATATATATACACATACCCATACACAGATATTGGCTGGGAACAGCATGTTTTAAACTACAGCATGCAGCTTCTATATATATATGCATTTTTATTTCCGTTTCTCCTCCTTCCCACAGCCAAACTTGCCTATTACTCTTTTCTTTATCCCCCCTCTGTTATCTACCTCTTCCTGTCTATTGCTCTGTAATACTGCACTTTATATTGCCATTGCCATTTTTCCTGCTAACCTGAACATGCACATGATCTCTGAAATGAAAATAAGAATAAATATAGATAATACTTCAAAAGCTACAGCAGTATCTTCTATGTATTCATGTTGTGAGTCAGAGAGAAACTCCTGCTAAGCCTAACAAATTTGGGAGATTGAAAAAAAAAAAAAGAATGAAACCCAACCTTTTTCTTGGAAGTAAATTAGTAGTCCTACAGTAACAGAGAAATGCTTACAATACAATTCAGAACATTTTACAATGCTGTAAAATCTAAAACTTAGCTGACAACACTAAAACATTTACAGTTATACTAATTGACCCCTGCTGTGATTTATAGTTGAAATAAACAGTAATATTAAATAAATAAATAAATAAATGAATGAACGAACGAATCTACAGAAAGCTGTCAGCTACTTAATGCACATGGAAAGATTATTTACCATAATTTTTCCCCTCCTGCCATCATGAGTAATAAAGAATTTGGAAAAGACAGATAATCCTTTCCCCCAAAGTTTATTTTTCCCTTCAACTTTAATAGAACAATTTGCCTTCTGGGCATTTTTAGATTGTATAAAAATGCATCTCTGCTAAAGCACTTAGTAGAGACACGTTTCAGAGGTAGCCCTATTAGTCTGTTTCAGCAAAAACAAGGAGTCCAGTGGCACCTTAAAGACTAACAATTTCATGAAAGCTTATGCAACAATAAAATTATTAGTCTGTATGGTGCCACTGGTCTCATTGTCATTTTTACTAGAGACACATAGACACATGTAGTGTGATTTCTGAGACTGACTAATTGGCTGGGAACAGCATGTTTTAAACTACAGCATGCTGCTTCTATTATCTGCCAAGGAGCTTATTTGGGAAGAGTAATAAAACCAGACATTTTGGGGATTTTTGTTGCTGTGAGTAGTGAGAAAATGCATAATGAATGAAAGATCTCAGTGTGAGGAAAAAGAAAACAGTTCTTTCAGGGCAAGTAAGAGCAATGTGTTATTCAAGGAGGTATGAGATATAAGGTAGGTAACCCATTATCCCTGAATTAGGCAAAATAAGGGACAGATATATGGAAACTGACTTCCAGTACAATGGGCATGTAGAAATTAGAAATTATACTGGTGCTGTTGTCAGGGTGTAAGTACATGTATGTGGCATATCAGCTGTAGCAAAAGGATTGAAATTCATTGCTTTAATAGGAAAGATTTGCAAGAACAACTGTCATCTGATTTCTGACAACAGAAGAGGACAATTAAACTAAATTGGAGACATTCTTGAGAGCTCTGAAAGCTGACATTATTTACTGTAAAAACCATCCAAATGAAACTTGGCATCAAATCAGCAACTTCACTTGGGGAGAGAAAAAGATTACAGATATATATATATGTTCAAAAAATAATGAAGTGTGTGATATCGCCTGGTGGTAAGAAGAGTCTAAGAGAGGTCTACAGGTCAGCCACTTTACCCGACAAAAGCTTTTTTTCCATGAGCTGTTCTCCCCTCCACAAATACTTTTTTTTTAAAAAAGAGAGCTAGAAAATGAAAAGGGGAGTTTCAAAAGCAAATATTTTACAATGTCCTGTAGGAGGAAAATAGCAGTGAATAACTGAACTGTACTAAAAAATGCAGGCATCCTAGGCAAATAACAAATAGCCACTTTCAGCCTGAATAGAATGCATAATTATGCATAACATGTGCCTAAACACCATAGGCTCATGTTATGCATAATTAGCCCAGTTCCAGACTGTGATTGCCTGAATGAATTTGAAGCATTAGCGATGTGGACTAACAAAGTAAAGAAAAGTGTTATGTTAGGAACTCCTCTTGGGAAGAAATGGGAAATTGTCAATGGCAGCAGCTGAGATGGTGAATGTAATACAGAATTTGATAGTAGTCATAGGACAGCATTTTATGTCTATGTTGTTCTATCACAGGATTTATCACTGTCTTTGTTAAAATGAGATTTTCTTGCTTTGTGTATTCTGCAGTAGGTCTATCAATATGAAAGCACCAATTGAGAGAATTATAGTATATCCCTAATCCAGGAAAGGCTAAAATATGATGCTTTATTTCTGCCAAGAAGGAACAGTTAATGACCCTGAAAACATACTTTTGCCCAAGAGTCAAAAATGCTAATAGACTTTCTGGCTCTCTCTGAAAGCCTTGTGACTTTACATAGATGCAAATGCCTGGAATTTTTCCAGCAAGTTCTCCAAAGGCTCAAAGAAAATTATCTACTGCAAATAAAGAGCACAAAGGGATATTTACGTCCTACTGCTAAATTTAGAATTGATGGGATGAATTAGCTGATGGCATTAGAAAGTGTCCATGCTAAGTTGCTAATGGAAGGAAAAGCTAATTCAAGAGCAAAATACAAGATTTAATTATGTAAGAAATGATGTAAAATGTAGTGTCTCCTGCAAATTGATTGAATACAACTAACTGACAATGTACAATGATCTGAGACAAGGATTTTCACACTTTTGGACAGTGTGAGCCACATCTTCTTAGAGACATTTTCTATGATTTTATAAACACCAGTAAATGCAAGGATTTACATTTACAAGGATTTAGAGAGCAGAATTTGGCTCTAATTTAAAAGATTATGTAATAAGGTAATAGAACTGAGAAGTTAGAAATGGATAAAATCATTAGATTTTCCAAACAATGTCTTTATCTATTCAAGATTGTTCCCCGCAGTACATTTTCTAGGTTTGTTGTTGTTTTTTGGTCCATTTTAGATCAAAAGTTGTTAGTGATTGGCTTTCTGCTATTTCCCTTGCAAGACTATCATCAGTGTCAGAAAATTTTCCCTATTTTTGGAACTATTTTTTCCTTTCTTATATTTCATCCTTTGCTTTGGGCAGCAGTTATACCTTGAAATAGCAAACTAAATTTTTGTATGCATACTTGGGGCACATCTACACTATGAGATTAGGTCGAATCTACTATGGTCAATTTCTGGGTACGTGATTTTGAGAAGTTAAAGGTCCGTGTCTGTACCACAGGGAAGAATTGAATGTTGTCTGAAGTAGTGCATCCCCATTAGGGAGCCTATCATTGACTCAGAGAACAAGACATCGTGGGTGGCTTTGCAGTCTGGGTTATGCTTCCACTCAGTCCAAAACTCTGCTGCAGTTGGTTAGAGGGGTCATGTCGGCTGTGTCCCATATGGCACTCCCCTAGTCCCTCCCTGCTCATGCGAGATAAAAGGGACAGAGTGTGCTTGTGCCTTTTGGTGCCCTGGTTGCCCTCATGGATGCCAGAGCACTGTGAGCATGGAGCCTAATATACAGGAAAACATCATTTCGGTCATGTGTGTCATGGTGTGCCACATGGAACTGTACTTCAAGGGTTTATGCATGGGACTCTGCCAGGAAGAGGATGAAGATAAAGCTTGGAGTGTCATGGAGGAGCTGTTCCGGCAAGGCCTGGCACTCATGCTAGCACACCTACCAGTCAATCCTCAGGGCACAGTTGAACACCGGTTCTGGTACTGTGAGACAAGCTGAGACCATTGTGTTGCAGAGATGGGATGATCAGCAGTGGCTGCAGAACCTCCACATACGGAAGCCATGTTCCTGGAACTCCGTGAATGGCTTTCCCCTTGCCTGAGGTGCCACGATACCCTCATGAGAGTTGCTGTGATCGTGGAGAATCATGTAACAATTGCTTTATGGAAGTTTGCCATGCCATACAGCTACAGATCATGAGAAATCAATTTTGTGTGAGGAAATCTATGGTTGGAACTTGGAAGTGTCCTCCCCAGGGTCGGTGCTGGACTGGGAGATGTACTGGGAGGAGGAGACTGGCTCCAGTGTCATGACCCGCTCCTGGCTGTTGGGGATTGCCAGCTAGCTAGTCTCTACTTCCTCCTTCTCCTGCCCCATCACCACTATACTGTCCTCCATGCTGATGCCAGGCATTTCTTGGCTGGACTCCATGATCACACCAGCCCTCCTGCAAATGTTTCCAGCTGCTCATAGTAGTGGTACATGTGAGGTGATGCACCAGACTATCCCCTTGCCTCCTTCACCTTATGGTAGGACTGCTGCAGTGCCTTGATTTTCATTTGCCACTGCTGGGCATCCCTAGAATAGCCTTTAGACACCAGGCAGCTTACAATCTTGCCTTAAATGTCAACATTCCTATTGCTGGTTTAGAGCTTGGAAAGGATGGCTTCATCTCCCCATGTCTCGATGAGGTCAAAGATCTCCTGGACACTCCTCGCTGGTGCTCCTCTATGCCACTGAGAAGTGGAGCCCATGGGAGCAGAAGTATTCAAAGTTGTCACAGTTTTGGTAGGATTGTTCAAGGTCATCTCCATGTGTGCTGTGGTATGCTGTTTGCTCTGAATGTGCTCGCAATGCTGGTTACATGGAAAAAGTTAATCAATTTTTCCCATGGCTTTTTGTGCTCACCAAGGAGCAGTAAAAGCGCAAGTTCTGGCTAGAGTGGTCAGAGAAGGGAACTGTGGGAGGCCTCCTGGAGGCCAATAGCCTCAGATTTCAGTAACCCTGTGTCTATATTGCTGTAAATTTGAGAATACAAGGTCAAGAATAGTGTTACTCCTTGTTAACAGCAAGAGTATACTTAAATCAACTTCAGCAGCCTTTAAGGTTTATGCAACAGGCTTGGTAGTATCTGTATTGCTTAGAATATTGACCATATGCAGCTAAAGTTGATGTAAAGTCTTAGTGTGGACTAAGTCTAACAGATTTACTAGGGTATAAGCTTTCGTGGGTAAAAGCCTCTTCATCAGATGAATCAGAGTGTAAGTTAGAGAAGCAGCCCGGGTACACAACAGGGGTAGCTATAAGGAAGAAGTTGCTTGTGTTAATGAAACTAACCCTAACTTTGTTACTATTGAGGTCATAATTCCACCACCTATGGCATATTACCATTATCTGCATATGGAAAAACTGAGATCTAAAATACAAATACTATCTGTGCAAGATGCAGGTACTTTATGCACCCTTAGTAATGCCACATGTTAAATTCAAAAAGGAAGTTAAGTGTGCAATAAAGAGCATTGCTTATCAATGATATAATTATTCACTAATTAATCTCTTTGTACTTTCAAAATATGGCATGGTGTTTGTAATCATAATAGCTCTTTCAATCTTTATATGAATGCCTATCCATGAATATTTGTCTAAACAAAGACTCACTCTCCGTATAAATGACTGTTACAATGGAACATTAGAAAAGGACATAAGCTATGTTTTTGCTGAGAAATAATGAAACACATTTGATAAATAATTCATTGATACCTACTATGCATAACAATCACTCTTAATGTAAAAGCTTTGGCAAAAATATCAGCTAACAAGTTGTCCATTAAAAAACAGGATGCACAGGTGTGGTGTGCAATGGCTCACAAATCTGGAAACAGAAGATTTGGGTTTATAGGTAAATGGAGTGTCTCCTTTTTGTAATGTGTTGAATCCAAATCCTTTTTAAGCACAAGCAAACATCACCAAAGTGTTTTTCCCCTGTCAAATCGTCTACTCACTTATATACTATACCACCCTTATGGTACAGAAAATGGACATGTTTATCATATTTATCAAAGATCTGTCATTATTATTGTAGATTTGGTGGACAGGACAAACTAAAGATAAAAGATAAGTTTATTTTTGCTATCTTCAGCTTCAGTGTAGAACTCTACTAAGCCATTCAGACATATTGGAAGAAGCCTACCAGCCTATAAGATGGCCGCATATTGCACATTTCTATCAGCATCAGGATTCATGGCTGAGAAAGTTTTGGGGACCCCCTTTTAAAAAATGTAAACTGTACTCTTTTAAGTGATTTAAATTCATTTTGGTTTGAATTGTGGATTCTACTGTGTTTGAGAAAGAGAGAGGTTTATGCTTGTAAAGGTGCTGCATGTAGAGTGAAGTCCACTGAAGTGCACAGAACAAGTAGGCTACGTCTACACTACGAGTTTTCTCGGCAAAAAATATGCTAATGAGGGACTCATTTGCATGAGTCATGATCTCATTTGCATATTTTCTGCTGATCCAGTTTTTCGCTAGGGTTTTTGTGCAAAAACATGCAGTGTGGATGTTTCTTTTTTGCACAAAACCCCTTTTCCCACAAGATCCTTACTGATCTTGCCCTGTTCTTTGCCCACACAAAAGCAAATTAGGAGAGTGAAGAATCTGAATTTAGAGGATTGAAAGTCCACGCATTTTAGATATACCAAGACATACAATGAAATATTAAACACTGAAGAAATCCAATCTAAATACTCATTGTACAGGGCTAAATCATAATACCTATAAACAAGAGAAAGACCTTAGAGCGAAAAGACATAGGAAGAATACCACAAGGACATAGACTGTCAGCCTGCCATTACATAAGACATGTGATATGCGATTTGGAAATGACAGCTTGGCTAAAAGGACACATTCAGGTGAGCAGGATGAGTCACAGATAAAAAAGCAGCTTCACCAAGCTCAGAAGGTCAGAGAAAAGACTTGCACAGCTATGTGAAAGATACTATTTAGTACTTAAACCTGTAGGCTTTTCTCCTGGTAAACTAGAGTTATGCATAGTGTCTAAACTCAGCCATATTGTATTCCTCTAGTCTTGCCTCCATTTTCTAAGAAAACATTGCCCTGTTGCAGATGAAGTAGGTAGTGATGCTTGCACTGAAAGTTGCATAACACTATCATAAGCTCCATTTCCAGTTCTTACAACTTTACTCACTTTTAAGTGTTTGACTTCAAGTTTTCTATACTTGCTCTCAGTGTCAGTCTGAATATTTAGGCGTCTACAGTATAAGCAAAAACAGCTGAACCACTAATTACTTACCTGCTGTATATCATATTCATTTTCTCATTGGAGCCAACAGCCTCTCTTGATATAAACTAAATAGAAGCTTTATGGGAAAAAAGCTATGGATTTTAACATGGAACGAAATGTTCTGTAGTCAGCAAAACACTTCTTAGAAGGAATAAAAATGTCTAAAATTCCATATATTGGTTTAAAACCATCGTGGAACACAGTAAATGCTACCGAATTTTGAGTAATTTCTATGGAGTCTTTGATGGTTTAAACTATTAAATGCTACAGAACTTTTCCATAAAAAGGGAAAACACTTGAATATAGAAACAGTGACATTGCCTATCGAAGGCCAGCAAAATATTTCTGAAAGCAATGGCAATATATATTAACACCTCTTAAATTATTTGAAGTAATTATTCTGGGGAAAATTGTCCCCTAGAGTGGGCACCAAAATGATTTAGGCACCAACTTCTATTGAATTTCAATGGGATACGAGCAGTTAACTCCATTAGGCTCTTTAAAATCCAAGCCCAAAAATGCACAAGAAAAATACAATAAGGAACATTAATTTACTTTATCAGTTCCCCCCTAGCTTGAGCAATTATTTGCTTTCCTTTTGTGCTTGTTTATGAGACAGTGTAAGCATTCTACTTATGCAGAAACTGCTATACAGTAACCCTCTACTGCCGCAGGTAAATCACTGTTCTGGACTTGAACAGTATCTCAGTGGTGTTCGCCTAAGTGAAACTAACAAGGTCATGGCCAATAAAAGAGAAAGGAATTGAAAAGGAGCATTAGGAATACAAAATACAAAACATTGCTTGAAGATAAATCAGTGATCTGCCAAGGTGGCACTGCTGGTACTGTTTTAGCTGTGTGTGTAAGAAACATTGTGTGAGAGAAAAACACATTCAAAGCATTCAATCTCTGCTAAAGAGTGTTTCATTATAAAATCAACTCATATTGAAAAGTCCTACAGAACTCGGCAGATATTAAACCAATAGGATTCTGTACAAGTCACTCAAAAACCTGTAGAATTCAATAAATAATGGCATCTTCTCTCTAGGTATTTCCTTTAATATTTCAAAATATCCTATAGAAAAAAATACAACTTTCTGATCAATTGCATAGGACTTTTCCATAAGGAGAAATCCATACACTTGAAAGACTGACAAGAGTTAAAGTACCTTGTAAATTATTTGAGCATCACCATTATGATTTTATACTAAAGGCAACTCTAATGTGTGGATCGCTTTGGTCTATTTACTTCTTTGATTACCAAATCCTTCATTCCTCAAGTAGCCCAAAGTTCCCTTTCATTCACTTGAATGCAATGGCATTTTCCCCTGAATAAAGACTCAATAGGGTCTACAGGATTTGGCTCTGAAGAATAAGGCCTTTATACCTGATTTATCTTGGAGGACAGCCAGAGGCTGTAAAATTAGACAAAACAGTGATAGGCAAATTCATTTTGCTAACTTTTCAAACCCACTCATATATTGCATGTTTGGTACTTCAACAAGGAATAGAGTTAGAGTGGGTTAAAAATCTCAATGGAATTGTTATCCAACGAAAGACGGTGGTTCAACAAAACTAAAATGTTTCATGGGAACTAATCAATTGTGTCAATGTTGTCAACAGGAAATTCCAAAATGTTTTGTTTCAGTTAGGTCAAACTATTCTGTTTTAACTAGTACTTCAGCCATTATGTTAATGGAATACATCTCCCATAATTAAGGAGGACACAAGTATTCCAGTTACAACCCAGATCCAAGGCCAGATTAAGAAAAGGGCTACAGCCCAAGGCCCTAGGCTAGGTTGGGGGATGGGGGAAGCTGCAGCCACTAAAGCCCCTGTCTTCCTGGCCAGCCCTTCCTCCCCCTTTCTGAAGCTGCATCACCACAATCTTCAGGAAGCTCTGTCCCCTTGCTGCCCTCACCTGGACGCTCTCCTTCCCAACTCCCATTGACCGAGAGTCACAGCCATTTGGAGCTGGCAGAGATGATGCCCCAGGCAAGTGTGGGGAAGCACAGAGACACCTGTTCCCCTCCCCACCAAATGGCAGCTGCCCCAGGTTTTTTTATTTTAAAAAGCTATTTTACTTCCAGACCACATTAATGCTTTGCCACCTGATACGGTTAAGTGTATCTATAAGACAATACATATTTCATAATCTTGGACATCTCAGGTGTTTGTAGTGAGCAGCACATTGTATGTAGCATATTACATAAACCTTGTAGCTGTCCAACAAAGCACCCCACACTCCAATCCCTTGCCCCAGCCCTGAGCCCTCTTCCATACCCTAATTCCCTCCCAGATCTCGCACTCCAACACAGAACCACTGGGGTGTGGGACTCCTGGCCACCATGTGCCTGGAGCCCTGGGCCCTTTAAATCACTATCAGAACACAGTGTGGCACACTCCAGGTGGCTTTAAGGGCTTTAAGGCATGGCTGGCTGTCCCCTCATCTGCTGGAGGTCCTACCCCTTTCAGGAACAGAGAGCCTGCCCTCCCCCCTTGCCAACATGCCTGACATGGCTGTCGGCTCCCCTGCCCAGAGCCTCAGCCCTGAGTCCACTTCTGCACCCTAACTACCTAACTCCTGTCCAGACCCTGAATCCCAACCCTGCACCTGTTCCAGCACCCTAGCTCCCCTCTTAGGTCGCACGCTCCAACTGTGAGCCCCCTCCTACATCCTAACTCCCACCCAGACCCTGTATTCCCACAGCAACCTCCTGCCCTGAACCCACTCGTACAGTCCAAACCCCAGTCTGAAGCCCCCTCCTGCACCTCAAACACCTCATCCCTAGCCCCCCCGAGCCCTCACCCCTTTCACACCTGCCTGTCTGTCTCAAACTCCAGCCCCTGAACACCTCTTTTTTTGCTCCACCCAGAGCTTAGGTGACTCCACAAAATCAAAAAGCCCTGGGCCCCCAGAAGAGTTAATCTGACCCAGCCCAGGTTACTGAGTCATGCTACCACTACACTTCCAAATGTAAGGCAATAACAGATAGAATATCAAATGTCAATTACCACCAACCACAACAGTCTATATTTTGTAACAGAAATATTTTTAAAAGCCGTTTTACTTCCAGGACACAGTAATGCTTTGCCTCTTTATGCAAATAATTGTATCTGCAAGAAATTACATAGTTGATAATCCTGGACATTTTGGATGTTTGCATGAGCAACACATTAAATGTAGGTATATTATGTAAATCTTGTAGCTGTCCAACTGATCCATCACCCTGCCTAGCTCACCATTAGGTGAGCATCGATGCAGAGCAGGCTGTCAGGTACTCGGCTAGAGACAGTTATCCATTTAATGTTTCTGGCTCCAGATTATATTTGATGTTTTATTTAGCACATTGGATAACTTCATTTAAGAAAACCTTGTCACACTAATTGGGATTAAACAGAAGTGTACTGATTCCATTTATGAGCCTGAAAAATATTGTCATACACACACATTGGAAACAAAACATACACAAAGCCCAAGACAACAAATGAGGAATTCACACGTGATAAACTTCAGAGTCCAAATTCAACGTGGAACATCACCAGAAACAGTCACTTCAGAGTTGTGTGGAAAATGACTGTTAATATGTTTTTTTTTTCAATAGAAAAACAACAAGTGTCCTAACTTGAATTTGAATAGTTATGTTTTTCTTCTCCATACTCAGCACCTGGCTTTTTTAGTACCAGTAGCCATAGCAACTCTTTCATATTCCAAGACCAGGACACTAATGTGAGATTCCCCTTAGCAAAGTAATAGCCTGTGTTGGCCGTTGAACTAATTTGCATTTGTGAAACAAACTTACTCCAAACACCTCCCTACCTTTATCCCCAAGCATGACAGAGGTTGGTTTGTTTGCTTTTTAAACTAGATCAGTAGCAAATGGAATACTTATAAAAATAGATATGACCACTTTTCACATGGAAATCTCACTATCCTGCTAGAATTTAGAAAAAGCAAAAAGGAGATTGAGACACTAAGCTCCCTTGTATTGAACAGTACTGTCATAATCTTTGTACAAAAGATGCCTTGTAAAGTATCATTTGGAAGCTAAAAATTCACGGATTCTTTGCAACCTATGTCTAGTATAGACACTCATGGTGTAATTTGCTTGCCTGTAGGCTAGTTCTTGGACCCTACAGCAGGAAAGCATTGTGATCACCTAGGATTGCAGAGCAAGTGGTGACACAATTTCTTACTGAGCTGGATTGCATTTTGTACCCCATCAAAGAGATGATCAAATGTAAGCCTTGGAGAGATACAGCACAGGCACTTGTGGTGTGGGAAATCTGAGTGGTAAACTGATGGAAAGACTAAGAAACAAATGGCAGAAAGGTGTCAGAATTTAGTTATTTAAAACTAAGAATCGATTTACAGTCCATTGAAATATGCATTAGAGTAGCTCACAAAGTTCCAATACAAGTCATATGAAACAGTCATTCTTGCAAACATGCGTACGTGTGCTGAACGATTACACAGAAAAACGTATGTACCCCACTTTTATTTCACATAAGTGAGTGGAGTAGGGGCCCAAACTAACCTCTGGAATGCATACCTGAAGCACTTATAGTGGCAGTCTCTCTCCTTTCCTCTCTCCCTCTCTCTCCAGAGTGTCAACTTTTCCTCCTGCAAACAGCTGGCTTGTAAAAACAAGGGAGATACAGAAGTGGCATTGCCTGAAGGGGACTGTGTCCATCAAAAAATCACTAAAATCCTTCATTTTGATACAATATATGTTGACAAGTCATGGGGGATTGTTTTGTATTGTTAAGGCAACGGGTTATTTGAAAGCTGCAGCCTAACCCTTCCCTTCATTTTTCTTTGTTCTGTGCCAGCTGTATTAATGTGATCAGCGATGTACAGTTACCCAACACTTAAAACACAAACCACAAATCTAAACAAAAAATGTGAATAGTTTAGAATTCATTCAGATTAAAAACCACCATTAATATTTTACCTGAATCTATAAGTAACAGATTTCTGACTAGAGCGCTAAGAATGTTCTCTCTGTGAATTACAACTTAAAATGCTAACATTCCCAGCTTTAATCAAGTGTAACTGTAAACTACTAAAAATGAAAAGAGCATAAGATATTTTCACACTTGAAGCAGTCAGACAATAATAAGTTTCCACCAGTTAACATATTAATAACAATGTTAAAGAGTATGATGTTCCCGACACAGTGCCTGAGGTTTTACAAGCCTGTACAATTTTACATCTGTCAAGAAGTGCTTTTTGCTTGTTAGCAACTGACTGAAGTATCAAAAAGGAGGGGAACTGAAGGAAGGAAAAATACCACATAAAGGTATGAACCAAGTTGTGGGAATCCAGCAACTTCACTTATTTAGTACTCAGCTGGATAAAACATATGGGAATCAACAAGAAATAACATTTCCATAGTAAGGAGTTTGGACTCAATGACCTCACATATCTTTTCTGTCTCTAATTTTTATGATTAATGTGATATACATATTCTGAAATGAAAAGCTGATGAAGAAATAGGATGTTATCAAAGTTCTATAAAAAGGAGATAATGGATAAGAAGAGCAAAGAGAGTAATTAGATAACACTCATGGAAACAATTGCATTAGTAAAATATGTAGGACACATTATAGGGCGTGATGATATAATGAGAGAAAAGCAAGTTGATGGCAATTAGATTTCTGGAATGAAAGAAGAAACACAGAACTGAAGGGATAACCCTGGTTGTGCAGAGCTGAACAAATAATTCATGGTGAATAATTTGCCATCTTTTTAGCTCCCAGACATTCCCCCGACTAAAATTTCTTCACATTCCTTAGCTGAAATTTACACATCATTTTGCATAAGTGGTTCTTTGATTTTATGTATTGATTGTAAGCACTTCTGGAGTATTTGTAACAGGGAGGCTGCTCACACCTTAAGAGCCAACCAACCCTCATTACAGAATGAGCCATACCTGGGAGAGATCGCACTGATTGCCTATCCAGAGGCAGGACACAAGTGGGAGTGGGGTGCAGGGATTAGAAACCGATATGAATGAACAGAATTTAATAGAGAGTCTTTGGAGTTAGGATTGAGAGGCAGGCAGGTAGGGCTATCAAGTCACCTGCCAAAGAAGAAAAGGTCCCTGTCAGGAGGATGATCTGTGAAGAGAAAGAGAAACCTTTTTGTGTGGACTTTTCAAAGCGCTGGAAACTTTAGTTTGAATGTTTGCTATTTTAGTGAAGTACAACCCTAGAAGGGATGGAAATGGAGAATTGTCCATCCAGTCCAGTATCCTTTTTTCTTACATTTAGGTTTTCAGAATAACCCTGAAACAATATGGCTTTTCTGTAGCCATGTTGGAAGGCCTGTGGTAGGCCTGAACCAAAGCCTGCTTCTGCAGCCAGACTGAAGAGCAGCAGCCGTTAGCTGTAAGGCCTGGAGTCACATACTCACATTCCATCTAAATTGTATTAAAAAGTGTCACACCAAGCTGAGAGGAGGGGACTTTGTCCTGATAGGTCCCCCACTGTCACCAGATAAAGAAATAAGATGGGTAAAGAAAACGTAAGTAACACCATTCTATCTGGCAAGAAACTGCTTATCAATAGAGAATGTGGAATCCTCATTCTCTGATCATTGTCATTACACTTTTCTATTGTTTGGCTGTATGATCTCTGTCTGATTTGTAACTGTTCCTGTCTGCTATATAATTAATTTTGCTAGGTGTAAATCAATTAAGGTGGTGGGGTATGATTGGTTAGGTAATTTTGTTATGATTGGTTAGTAAAATTATACTAAAATAATTGGTTAAGGTCTAGCTAAGCAGGACTCAGGTTTCACTATATATATTGGGGTCCAAGAAGGAGACCAGGAAGAAGATCAGAAGTAGCAGAAGCAGAAGGAAAGAAGAAAAGGCTAGAAGAAGACCAGGAACACCAAGAGAAGGGGGAAGACCTGGAAAAGAAGAACTTACCTCCAAGACACAGCCTAAGACCAGAGAGACTGATATTGCCTGGCCAACAGGGGAAGTCTGCCTGCACCCGTATTGGTAAGCATGACATTGGGTGCTTAGCATGTGTATTCTGCTTGTTTGGGAATTGTCAACAAACAGAGGATAGGGATATTACTGTGTGAGGCTCTTTTAGTGGCTAAAGATCCTGCAAAACCCACAGGAAGATACTCCCTGAGCCCTAGGAATTGGGTAAGGGTGGGTGTATAAATTAACAGGGTTGCACCTTGAGCCCTAGGAACTGGGTAAAGGTGTGTTTCCCTACAGTGTGGAAGGGATAGAGAAATTTGTGCCAGTAACAACCCCTGACAATAAGTTTCATAGGTTGACTATGTACTTCGTGAAGAATTTTTTTATGCTTGTTTTAAACATGCTGCATATTAATTTAATTGGGTGACCCAGGTTCTTGTGTTATGTGAAAGGCTAAATAACACTTCCTTATTCATTTTCTCCATCCATTACACAATTTTAGAATAATAAAATAATAGAGTTGAAAGAGGCCTCAGGAGGCCATTGACTCCAACCCCATGCGGAAAGCAGGACCAATCCCAACTAAATCATCCCATCCAGGGCTTTGTCAAATTGGGATTTAAAAACCTTTAGGGATGGAAATTCCATCACCTCCCTAGGTAACCCATTCTAGTGCTTCTTCACCCTCCCAGTAAAACAGTTTTCCCTAATATCCAACTTGGACCTCCCGCACTACAACTTTAGATTATTGCTCCTTGTTCTGTCATCTGTCAGCACTGAAAAACAGCCTCTCTCCATCTCTTTGAAACCCCCCTTCAGATACTTCAAGGCTGCTATCAAATCCCCCCTCACTCTTATCTTCTGTAGACTAAACAAGCTCAAATCCCTCAGCCTGTCCTCTTAAGACACGTGCTCCAGCCCCCTAATAATTTTTGTTGCTATCTGATGGACTTTCTCCAATGCATCCACATCCTTTCTGTAATGGGAGGGGAGGGCAGAATTGGATGTAATACTCCAAATGTGGCCTTACCAATGCCGAATAAAGGAGAATAATCACTTTCCTAGATTTGCTGATAATACTCTTACTAATGCACCTCATATGCCATTAATCTTCTTGGATACAAAA
This sequence comes from Rafetus swinhoei, assembly GCA_019425775.1. Lineage (NCBI taxonomy): Eukaryota > Metazoa > Chordata > Testudines > Trionychidae > Rafetus > Rafetus swinhoei. The sequence goes on along the minus strand of CM033428.1, from coordinate 32,090,224 downwards.
TATGTTGACTCATATCTAGCTTCTTATCCACTACAATTCCCAAGTCCTTCTCTGCCAAACTGCTGCTTAGCCAGTCAGCCCCCAGCGTATAGCAGTGCTTGGGATTTCTTTGTCACAAGTGCAAGACTCTGCACTTATCCATGTGGAACCTCATCAAATTTCTTTTGGCCCAACCTCCAACTTGTCCAGGTTATTCTGGACTCTATCCTTACCCTCTAGCATATCTACCTATCCCCCTTGCTTAGTGTCATCCCCAACTCGCTGAGGATGCAATCCATCCCCTCATTCATGTCATTAATTAAAATGTTGAATAAAACTGACCCATGGGGCATTCCGCTTGATACCAACCACCAACTAAACATTGAGCCTTTGATCACTACCTGTTGAGTCTGATGATCTAGCCAGCTTTCTACGCACCTTACAATCCATTTATCCCATCCATACTTCCTTAACTTCCTGGCAAGAATACTGTGAGAGACCATTACCAAAAGCTTTGCTAAAGTCAAGGTATATCACATCCCCTGCCTTCTCCATATCCACAACCCCAGTTACCTCATCATATAAGGCAATCATGTTGGTCAGGAATGACTTCCCTTGGTAAATCCATGTTGACTATTCTCCTCTTCCAAGTGCTTCAAAATGGATTCCTTGAGGAACCCCTCCATGATTTTTCTGGGGACTGAGGTGTGGCTGACTGGTCTGTAGTTCTCTGGATTCTCCTTCTTCCCTTTTTCAAAGATGAGCACTATATTTGTTTTTTTCCAGTTGTCGAGGACCTCTCCTAATTGCCATGAGTTTTCAAAGATAATGGCCAATGGCACTGCAGTCTCATCAGACAATTCCTTCAGCAACCTCAGATGCATTAGATCTGTCTCATGGATCTGTGTATATAGAGCTGTACCATATCTCCCATCAGTTGTCTCTTTCCCAGGCTGAACAGTCCTAGCCTATTTAGTATCTTTTCATATGGAAACTGTTCCAGACCCCTAATCTTTTTTGTTGCCCTTCTCTGTACTTTTTTCCAATTCTAATATATTTTGAGTAATATTGCAATATTTGCAAACTTTACCACCTCACTGTTTATTGTTAATGGGTTTCTTGAACAGTTTAAGTGGGGAAACTGAGGCAGGCTGCCTGTAGTGTGATCCTATTCCACGGTTGTCAGGGTCATTATGGTATTACACACTTGATATAGGAAATTAATTCTCTTTTTGGATGAATGTGACATGTGCCAAAAATTGCACATGAAGTCTTTACAAAAAGTGTAGTGGGTCAGATCTCTGAATGTCATTGCATTGTCTCTTGATCAGCATTGTGGAGAGGGGTTTTAAGAACCCCCTCTCGGCTATCTCAAACAATATTCCATCTCTCATAAAACACAGTTTGTTTGTGAAAGCTTAAAATGTGCTTCTTCTGAGCATTCAGTTGAGTAAAATTTCATGACGCCAATGGTCAGAGAAATAATATATAACAGGAGCATGAATAACTTGAAAACATTTACTTTCTAGTAAATAATCAGGGAAAATGGATTGTGAAATGTGCTCAAATCGATGGATGTGGAGTAAGGGAGGAGTCAGGAAAAAAAAGGAAAAACAATGAATGAAGAAAAAAGTCAAGAGGAAGGAGAAATTGTATAGCAATATGGATACCAAGGATAAGTTAAAATAGGAGTTAAGCACTGACTATAAAGAGTGACCCCTAGGGGAGGAGGACCAGTTTATTAATTCAAAATCCTTGCTTCAACATTTTACTGTTACATGATACAGAACATGCACATCTTTGTATATGTAGACAGATACTCTCAGTGACATGAGGGGATGGCACATTTAATACATTAACACTATCAGAGACAAGACCCATTTTGCATAACAAGGAATATTAGGTAATTGAGGTTCAGATCACCAAAGTGGTCCTACACCGTGGATTGAAGTTTGTGTGTTTTATATCAATAATATTGAAAAGGGACACACTTTAGAAAAACAAGTTGAGCAAAATTTAATCATATTCAGTACAACAACCTTAAGGAGGCTGCAGGTCTAGCAAGGTCAGCTGAATGACACTGTTGACAGCCCTGGGTTCCATTCACTGTTTCATTCAGGGAAATACCATATTACTTCTCACACAGCATGCAAGTCCTATTGTAGCTCATTTTCCTGACATTTTGGCCTCAATCATTTGCCCTGTCAACTGTTTAAGCCACCTCGGTTGGGAGCCTCTGTTAGGCAAGTCAGTAGTTCAACTTTGCTATCAGCACTGTGAACAAGGTCAAGCCTGGGAGATGGCAAATGATTGCAGAACTTTTATTTTCAGTGCTTTAATCTTAGCCTTGTTCCTTGCTGTCAACACCTTTGTGTTTTGACTAGGGAATATAGGAAAAAAGTATAGGCCATCCTGAAAAAAAAAAGACAGGGTAGCTTTGGTAAAAACATCCACTTTGTTTATCTTGATGCCCCATAATTCCCAGAGCACAAATATATTTTGGCTATTTGTTTACATTTCGTTTGTACTCTTTTGTCGCTTGAAGCAAAATTAATTGAAATCCATGGATTACATACGTGTAACCCGCTAAACACCGTGTGCTGTGTGTTCCCCTGTGCCTGATCCACTGAAGATGACTGACTGTTACAGCTCCCAGACAAAGCCTGACTTTGTAGATTCATGCTTTCAGCTCTGGAAATTCCCAATTCAATCCAGGGTCTTGGTCAAGAAATGCTCACTATATAATCACCAGACCAAATTGTCACAAAAACAAGAAAGATGTGTTTGGGTGTTCATGCACTTCACACTGCTATACAAATTTCAGAGTTGCAACCATTTACAGAGTAACTATTAATTAATCTCTTAACACCTTTGCTCATCAACCATTTGCATCTCTTGCAATAAAATCAAAAGGAACTAGACAAATGCTCTGAGGTAAATAGGATGAAATTCAACAAGCACAAACATATGCTGTATTGGCTGTCTGGTCACTCTGAGGGTGGGTGGAGGGGGGCCAGAGCTTGAGCTGTTGTGAGGGGTCAAAACTCAAGCCCACCATGCACAGGACACTCCAGAGCCTAGACCTATGCCTTCAGAGTGTCTACTATTCTGTTTTCCAAATACAGGAGGCAGCTATATCCCTGGGGGCAGCCTGTGTTGACTTCTTAACTGCTCCCAGGGTGGGTAGGAAGGAATTGAACCCACCACCCCATGTTAATGACCTATCACCCAGTCTATTCCAGAACCCACCACACCATGCTCCCTTCAGAGAAGCCTTTTTTTTAAATGAACATTTTTTAATTAGATTTGGACCCCTTTGTGTTTGCTTTCCTTAAGAGTTAGATTTCATTGGGTATGAAAGACTATAAAAAGCAAATTTCAAAGTTGTTATAAGCAAACATTTCTTCATGGTCAATTTTATATTAATAGTGATGTGACTTCATAACAGAATTTTTTAGGTGTTCGCTCATTCATTTGGGGATTAGGAAAGCTGTCTCTTCTGACCAGTGACAGCTAACAATGAAGCAATTGTGATGATTTTGAAATAAAAATCAAGTATTTGGAAAATGTTTCCAGCTAAGCTATAAAGTTAGAAAACATCTCCCTCCCACACACAAAGATCTCCCTCTGCCCACCCTGGGAGCACCTGAACAGACAACACAGGCTGCCCCAGGGATGGAGCTGGCTCTCATATTAGGAAGGCAGGATAAGGGATGCTCTGAAGGCAAGCAGGTGGGGTGGGGTAAGGGATTGGACATTCATCTGGGGAGCACAGTGTGGTGGGTTCAAGTCCCACCCACCCAAGGAGCAGCCAGACAGCTAATATAAGCTGCCCAGGAATGTAGCTGGCTCCTCTGTTTGGAAAGCAGGATAATAGACATTCTGAAGGTGTGGGCCTCAGCTTGGGAGTGGCCTAGACAATAAGACATCCATGTAGGTGGTGGACTTGAATTGTGTCCCCCTCAGCAGTTCAAATCCTGGCCCCACCCTCAGAGTGACCAGACAGCCAATACAGGATAAGGGACCCTCTGTAGGTGGGCTGGGTTCTGGAGTGGCCATGGGGATAGGTATTTGTCTGGGGAGCACAGGGCTGTGGGCTTGAGCCTTACACCCCAGCCCCACTCTGGGGCTATGTCTGCACTGGCTGATTCTTGCACAAGAACACAGCCGTGTGCTTTTGCGCAAGAGCATCCATGGCCGTGTGGACGCTGTCTTGTGCAAGAAACCCCTTCCATGCGTCCACACTGCCCTCTTGCGCAAGAGGGCTTACACTTGTTAGAAAAGAGCATAGCTCTTGCGCAAGAAGCCCTCTTTTACCATGCTTTACTGTAAATCTTCTTGCGCAAGAGCGGGTGGGACGTGTAGATGCTCTGCGGAAGAACAGCCACCCTTGCGGAATAACCCGCCAGTGTAGACATAGCTTGGGAGTCGTGAGACAGCTGTCCCCAGGGATGGAGCAGCAGAGCCAAGGCAGGCTTACTCCTGAAAGCAGCTGGCATGTACTGCAGTGGCTCCGTGTGCCTCCTCTCATCTACTCCATCATTGATCAATGGGAATTGCCAGAGTGGTATCCACGGGCAAGGCCAGCATATGGAGACTCCAAGCACAATTGCCACAGGGATAATTACTCCAGACATGACAGGTTAGGCATTTTAGAACTCAGTACTCAAAGAATTAAATTTAAGCATAAGAGAATCAGTCAGGATCACCTGTCAGAAGCTCCAAGATCTACTGGTAGATCCTGATCTACTGGTTGGTGACCATTGGCTTAAAGTAAGCCAAATTCAGCTATGAATACCTGGATGGCATTCCTTAAGCTAACCTCCCTGATCTAATGTAGACCAGACCTTAGAGTTGATTGGAATTAATTTTCAGCGTGACTGCAATTTTAAGCAATTAGAAAAAAAACCCATTCTAATGCCAGCTGGGTTGAGAAGATACTTTCTGAAACATTCCAAAAATCTATGTCCATACCATAAGACAGCTGGTTACAGTGATACAATCTTTTATGAATATTAATGATCAAATATGGCTTCAACTCATCATCTCCCAGAATCTGTTGATAAATCTGTAATAAATCAAGGTACATTTGACAACATCTTCATCTTCACATTATATTCACCACATATTTTCACTACATTCATGTGCTCAGGTACTGTGTATATTGAAATACATCTTTTCATGTATATAAATCTATTTCCTTATAGGTGAATTTGTAATAACTGTTTCAATGTAAAAGGTAATATGATTGGACATTTTAAACTGTGTAATAAATTATTAGCCACATTGAAGTTTTATGCATTGAATTAACTCATTTCCTGACACTGAAATTCATCTTGAGAAGCAAAGTTCATGGGGCATCAAGTGCCATTTGAAAGCAGTAGTAATGTAAGATCACTTTTTGTTAAATATTTTTTTCTTGAAATAAAGATATGCTGAAAATAAATCAAAAGTAGGCCCCAAACCTATTAAGGGCCAGATTCTAACATTCTTAGTAATTTTGTGTAGTTCCTTATTCCACAAACACTTCTGTGCAGTTTGGTGGGACCTCTCTGTGCGATAGGGTACTATTCAGTGTGAGTAAGGATATCTGACTCTAGCCCTAAGAAATGAAGATTCCAAATAGTTTGAGATTCAATGTGGACAAAGTTAAAAAAATTTAGCTGCTGATCTGAACTATCCAAAATGTTTTGGTTGAGAACTCTTATGAGAACAGTGTATTTTCAGAGGTTTACAGTACCTCATTTTTACAGCAACTTGAATTAGCCAAAATTTAACAAAGGTACATGGTCTAGATGCTTAGAGCATGGGACTGAAGTCAAATTTGTGATCTAGTCCTGGCTAGATATCCTATATGACCCTGGAGTAATTCACTTAATTTTCCTGGACTTCAGTTTCCTCCAGATGTACTATAGGAATAATACTACTTGCCTACCTTTCAGGGGGACTGTGAGCTTAATCCATTAGTGTTCATAAAGGCATTGTAAGATCATTATGTGGAAATTGTTATTAACATTTTATTTGAGGGATCACCTGGGTCTGACTTGTGTGATTTGAGGAGAAGCTTTGTTATTTATGGCAACAATGTCTTCCCAGTCCCACATTTTATGCCAAAAAACTACAGTTTTCCACAACATTTCCAAAAGTTTGTGAATCATTAATATAATTTGTTGCAACCGATTCAAGTTGTAACTCTTCTATGACTGTAGACTCTGCTGCCCTACTATTAATCTGCATAACTATACTTTTGTCAGGTACTGTGTCTGTGATGGCTAGGAGGAGTGCTGTCCAGCACCCGGTGACTAAGGGGTTAAACTGAAGTAGCTAGCAAGGGTGTTGTCAGGGGGCCAGAAGAACCAATGGGGATACTGAGCTGAAATTTGAATTGTATTTAGATACCTGGACTGCTCTCTTTGTAGAAAAATTCTAAGTTAAGGGCTGGAGGAAGCAAATTCAGTAATCAGAATTACCATGCCTATAAGAAATATTAGATGTGGGGCCTTGAAGTATGGATCAGTGTGGATTGTGAGTAGAGGGAAAATATTTATTTAGTAGTGATCAGTGTACTTTTCTTTTGTTTGGTTGTTTAGTTAAATTTCTCTGTGTGAATCTCTGCCTTCCTTCCCGCACTTATCATTTAAGTTACAACCAGAAGAACTATGATTCTTTGTGTTTTGATCTGTTCTTTTCTTCATTGCTCTGTAACACCTAGCAACCAAGTATGTGTTATCAAGTATATCTTTTTGTTTTGTTAATAAAATCATCTTTTTTAAGGTGATGATTTGATTCTTGTGACCTGGAAGGTCTGTGTGTGTCTGCCAGCCTTGGAGGTCAGCTATCAGAGATACAGTTTGTTTTCCTGTGTTTTTTGCTTCTTTTTTCAAGCTCTCTTAGGGCAAAAGAGCTTGGGGTACCCCTGGGGAAGGAATTCAAGTGTTCCTTCCTATTTTTCAGGGTTAAATTACTTGATGGTGGCAGCTACCCCCCGAAGTCAGCAAATCTGTGACTCTGGGAAGTTTTTCTAAGCAAAGCCTTTAGAGTTCCTTTGCGGGGCCTCATCTTCTCCACTTGGAGTGCCATAGTGGGGAACAGCCCTGACAATGTCAAATTCTGTTAGGTGTCATAGGTTTCAACCAGTAACTGTTAGTATGATGGAGGTGAAAGGGCATCTCATCCTAGACTTCCAACTGGGCTTGAGTTACATTTGACAGTCTCATCCCCTTTGCCCTTTGTACCCAAGGATACAGTCTTGACAGCATTAGTTCCCGTTTGAGCTTAGGGGTTAGCTTTTGATTTTATATATCAGACATTCTCTGTAAATATTCTGTGTTCCTGCAAAGAATGAATCAAATATCCATGGCTAAAGACAAAGTTAAGTTGCTTAAATATGTGTTGTATATAATGCTTTTCTTTGTAATCTTTGGCTTTTATTATGTTTGGCTATCAATTTACAGTTTCTGTACATTTGGAAATTGTCTGCATTTTCAGGTTCAGTATTTGTGATTTAAGCAGTTATTATGTTGTCTATATAATTGATAAAGAACACTTGATTCATGTGAATCTGCTTTAAAATGAATCTTTGGTGCAATAACTCTACATATATGTAAATGAAAAGTTCAACACATTATTTACACCTAAGCTTCCTGTGGTTTATAGAGCACCTTGTGGATTTGAATATCAACCATCACCAGAAAAATGACTGCAAGCTTATTCTCCTCTCTGAAATTGTATACTACATTTAAGCTTGCACTAACTGGTCCAGGTTTGATTTCAAACTCTTCTCTTTCCACTAAAATAAAGCCACTTTCTATTCCAAAGCATTTTTGAAGTATGCTACTGAATTATGTCAATGATTTCTCTTCTTTGATTGATCGGGCTTTCATTTACTTTTCTCCTTCCAACTGGTAACCATTTTAATTTAGGCTAACAAAGTGTGCCATTCATTATCCATTCTTTAGTGACAGAGTTAACTGGCACACACTCATATCCTATCCATATTATTTTGGAGATTTGCTACCCTTCCCCAGGTAAGATTAAAAACATTTATTCATGATTCAGCCTAGTACATGTGCAAGAAACACTGTAATAGTATTTATGTATTATATTTAGGAGGTGCATGTGCCTCACACAGTAACACAGAATTGAGACATTTGAACAACAGTCACAGTGGTTCTGAATTCCCTTTTTATGTATATAATATCTTACAAAATTAGAGTATTGTTCCAAATTTTGTGCTGTCTTGCGGAATAGTTTCTTAGCTCAAACAATATATATTATAATGTTTTATAAATGTAAATAAATGATTTAAAATAATACGAACACTTTCTTCAACATACTAGTTAGAATTTAGGGTAGTCACATGTTTTAAGATGTTTCATTCCTTAAAAATAACCTGGTAGAGGAATGCTTTGATCCATTCTGCTCACTGCTTAATTATACTATTTAGGCACATTCCTCTGGTGCTCCCGCACAGACACTTTCCCCAAGTCTCAGGCCCTTTGTGATCTCCCAGATGTTCACACCTTCTAGGGGTGCATCCTGCTTCACAGAGAGTGGAGAGGGATAGTGGGAAGTATTGTACCCACACACACGCCCATGGGTCATGGGAGGGAGCAATCCCGGTGTTTCTCTTGAATAAAGGGGCTGTAATCATCACAGGCTTTTTGTGCCCTCCTCCACTACCCTCAAAGACAGGCACAAATGGGCAAATAATTAGTAAACATGTATGTCATAAGAACCTGCCCTTTAGATTGGAGCTGTCTGAACAACACCACAAAGTGTTTTTCTAAAAGCAATTTAGTAACTTTTTACAATGGTTTTTCTCATGAAAAAATTCCAAAAGTTTATGAATAACAACATTCTCATCTGATTTTCCAGATTGTAATACTTCCAGACAGTCTCTATTGATATGTTCAGCTTTATCTGCACACATGGCTTGAGATTTTGTAGATTGACTTCACCACCTTCAAGAGAATATTATTCTGGATTTTGCCAACTGTACACGTAAACTTCTGTCAGAGTGTGACTGTGCTAATAACCATGGAGTGAAATATAGTACCAGATGGGTTTAGAAGGCTCCTCAGAGCTCTGCATTTCTTTGCCCAACTGGGCTACTGCCATTATGTCTAACAGCTTGAATCCAGTTTCCTTGGCCTGTAAGAATTCTGTATCCTGCCACGATACTTTGCTCACTCTGAAAAGTCTGTCTCTGTCTTTCACTTCATGTTTCCAAAATACCCAATTTATCTCACTGTTCTGCTTATTATTTGGAGGTTTCTGCATATCTAGCAAGGCTGACAAAATTGCTGGAAAAGTTTTTACATTAAATGTCTAGCTGAGTCACATCCCATGGTGTGAGAACCCATAAAATACTTTGTTTTTCATGAATTTTTAGGGCACAATTTTGCTTTGTTTTGTTTTTGCACATTGAATTTACTTCTACCAGGAAATTTAGCAATGTTGCATGCTCACTATACCAAGAAAGTTCAACCTTTAGCAATTTTTTTCATTTGAAGAGAAGATGTGATGGGACAAAGTAAGAAAGTGACAGACACACTTTTTAGGGATACTCTTGCTTGGTGTGTCTAAACTCTGAAAGATCATGGTCAACTTGGGATAACAAAGAGCTCCAACTGCTTAGATACAGCCCCACCATGTCCCAAAGAAACCAGGACCCAAAGCCTCACAACTGGTGTTGTAGTGATTGCAGTGTACACTTTTGACTTGGGCACTGTAAGTAGTGGTGCTCCTCCTTTCATCATGTTCTCCAATTTCCTTGCAGGGAATGGGGATATAGTGTATTCGCAGGCATGAATGACTCTGTTGACGTGTTTTAATTCAAGCCGTACTGTTCCCCTTGCCCACCAGGATCCTGCATTCATAACAACATGCATGACTCATTTTCACCCTGACTTAATTAGCTTCATTATGCCCTAATAAATCTGTTAAGCCAGGTCTACACTAGGGGTATATCTAGACTGCAAGCTTCTTTTGGAAGAGAGCATCCATACTGCAAAAGCGCATCGAAAAAGCAATCTGCTTTTTCAAAAGAGAGCGTCCACACTCATTGGATGCTGACACTGTCCCTGAGGCTGTGCCCTCCTCTGTGAGCAGCAAGCAACTGTCCTTGGAACAGGGGACAGTGATGTCCCAAGAGCAAGGCCAGGTGTGGCCTGCACAGCAGGCTCAGCCTCACAGGGGCACTGAGGTGCTCAGGGGACCATCCTGCCCACTCCCCTCCCACCCCCCATGGACAAGCAAGCCAGGGAAGTGTCCGGCCACAATGGGATCCCATGGGTGGGAGAGGGGCCAAGAGTGGCCTGGCCCTCCCTGAGACCCACACACACACATGCACCTGGCAGTGCTGTCTGCAGGAGCGGGTGGTGCCTCACGTGTGCAGGCATGGCCATGTGGTATGTGCCACACTCCTCAGTCTGTGGGGGGTTGTGCATGCGTCCCTGCGCCCAGCCTGCTTCCAGCTGTGGCTGGCGGGGGGAGGACAGCCCTCCCAGGGGTCAGATGTTTGTGGGGTGTCCTCCTAGCCTGTGAGCAGCAGCCTAAGTGTGCTCCGGGACTGGCTCCTGACACCATGTGATGCACACTGCCGCTGCACATGCTTGCATGTGCATGGACAGCTGCACACTATCCAGGCCGAGCATGCTGAGTGACGATCGCACCCCATCCCCTGTGCGCCCGCCTCCCCTGCCCTGTGTTTGTGACAAACTGAGAGCACTCACCTGATGATCCCTCCTTGGCATCAGATGATGCCTGGGAGATCTCAAGGGTCTGGGGTACCGGCTGAAGGCTGAGGGTGATGATGCTGCCAGTGTCCTCCTCCTCCTGCACCTGTTGGTTGTTGTCCTCCTCCTCCTCCAGGAGCTCCGGCCGGGTGATCACTGGTGTCTCCATGCCCAAGTCCACCAGTACGGGTGGGGAAAGGGCTTCACCACCACCCAGGATCTGTCACAGCTCTCTATAGTATGGGCAGGAGTGGGGTCCTGCCCCGGAGCAAGAGCTGAGCTCCCTGGCCCATACCTTTGCTGGAGCTCCTTGACCTTGCTCTGGACTTGGTCGAGCGTGCAGGGGTGGTGTCCTTCAAGCCTCCTCCTCCCCCCACAGCTCCAGGAGTGACAGGATCTCTGGCCCGGTCCAGGAAGGTGCCCGATGTTTGGTGTCCCTGGGTGGGTCCTGGGACCCCTGATGCTGCTCCCTGGAAGGGCCAGAGGGGCTCAGGGGGCTTGTGGCTGTGCTATGGGTCAGCAGGCCTGTGGCAGGGAGAGCCATGTGGTCAGGGTGCTGCGCCAGGGCCGGTTTCCTGCCGCAAGTCTTGTCCTGAGTGCCTGCAGCTTTAAAAGCTGGCAGGAGACAGGAACTATAGAGCTATGATTAGTTTGGATGTAGTATCCACCTGTGCTTTTTCCTGGAGGCCTTTTTTTTTTTAAAGAGCTCCTTCTTCCCACACACACCTTTTTCCGAAAGAGCTGTTTTGGAAAAGGCGTTCTTCCTCATATAATGAGGTTTACCAATGTTGGAAAACCCCCTGTGTTCTTTTGATTTTCTTTCAAAACAACAGATTGCAGTGTGGACGTTGGTGAAGTTTTTTCGGAAAAATGGCAGTTTACAGGATCTTTCAAAAAATGCTTCTATTTTCAAAAGAACGGTATCTAGACTGTGGTTTCAATTTCAAAAGAGCGCCATAACGCGATTATGCAAATGAAGCATGGGAAATTCAAATCCCAGCTTCATTTGCAATTTCAAAGTGTCTAATTTACATCCCTCTGTCGAAAGAGGGATGTAGTGTAGACACACCCTAAGGGTACGTCCACACTAAAAAGGAAGATTAAAGCAGCTGCTGTTGATCTTCCAGGGTTCAAATTAGCAAATGTAGTTAAGACAGCTAATTCAAAGTGAGAGGGATACTCTATTTGATGCCAGTAACCCTGCTTTCATGAGGAGTAAGGGAAGTCGAAGGAAGAGTGTCCTTCCTTTGACTTTCTGCAGTGTAGACAGCACCAAAAGCCAAGTTAAGCAACTTTGACTTCAGCTATGCAGTTAACGTAGCTGAAGTGGCGAATCTTAATTCGACTTTGTCCCATAGACATACCCATAGGGATCATTTAGGCCTTATTTTTTATTACCTATTCATATTGGTGCACAGGTATTCTTGGTCACTCTAATAATTAAATTGTTAGTTCATTTTATAAATTAACTAAATATCTCCAAACAAGTGAAATATGGGCTACTGTTGCCTAAAAGTGTTTGACATTCATTTAATCTGTCATTTTCCCCTTTGCATTATAATGCAACACAGAAATTGTATAGTTGCTTTTCCCCTCCTCGCTTACCACCATCTGCAATCTCATTTTTGTCCCTCTAAAACAATACACAGTGCTCAGTGAGGCATATCTTATGTGCTAGCTGACTTTATCAAAGTCTGCTCATTGAATGTTTTAAAGAAAGCTGAAACTTCCATATACTTCATATACATTATTCAATATATCTGGTAAGCTTGGAAATTGTATTGTATTGATCAATTAAAAATAACATAGGTTGGAAATTAGGCGCTAATAATTGGCCAGATAAGTTGCACAGCATTGTGTCTGTTTCTGGATCATAGGAGTATGAATACTTCAAATTTGGAGACTTGTAAACAAAAAAGAATCCCGACCCACATTGTATCATCCCATTACTAGATGGAAATGGGAATATTAATAATAATGCAGAAAATGCAGGAGTGTTCAATAAATATTTCTGTTCTTTTACTTGGGGGGGGGGGGGGGGGAAACAAATCATATCATCTTGTCATATGGTGATAACACTCTTTCAAGTCCACTACTTTCTTTGGAGGCTGTTAGACATCAGCTATTAAAATTCGACATTTTTAAATCAGAAGAGCCAGATAACTTACATCCAAGAGTTTTAAAGGAATGCAATATTATTCAATGGAAATCAACCTACACTTATGGAGATCCTTTCAATCTAATTTGATTTTTTAACGAGATTACAAGTTTGCTTGATAAAGGCAACTGTGTTGACGTAAATACTTCTATGAGGTATGTGAACTTGGTAGCACATGACATTTTGATGAAAATATGAGAGAACCACATAAAATTAACATGACACATATTATATGGATTGAAAACTTTCTAAATGATAGGTGTCAATGAAACTGTGAACAGGGAATGCAAACAGATCTGTTTTCAACGGGGTCCCACAGGGATCAGTTCTTGGCCCTATTCTATTGGACTTTTTATTAATAAGCTGGAAGAAAGCATTTCTATTGTAATATCTTTTGTAAAGTTTGCAGATGATACAAAAATGGGGGACGAATAATAAAGAAATCAGTATCGGGGCATGGATCCTCGGGCAACCCCCCAATACCCTAGACGCAGGGCCCAGGACAACCCCCCTGCCTCAGACCCCACACTGCCTCTGCTCCAACCCCACCCAACCGTTTCCCCCAAACCCTGCCACTGCTCCACCCCCATCAAACCCCTTCCTGCCCCTGCTCTGCCTGCTTGCCTGAAGCCCCCTACTCTGAGCAATGCAAGCTGGGGGATTACCCGGGAACTTGGCATGGGGTGGCAGCAAGGATCACCTTTGCCCTCCCTCCCCCGCTGCACTTACCACTGTGACCCAGCAGCCTGCTCCGCTTGCTCTGCCATCGTTTCCCAGCCTGCTGAGCTCGGAATGCTGTTGGGTTAATCTCTGTGCTTCCCCCCTATCCTCTCCCATTTATCATTACAGTATATGCCTTGTAAAATCAAATGGCTTTGAGTGGCTCTTTGTCCCCCAAACAAACATTGTACCAACATCTTTTGCTTACTTGTAACAGTAGAAGTCAGAACAAGTTTTTGTGACTTGCTGAGGAAATGGAAGGATATTACATAATAATCAACTTTCGTTATTGATTTTATACTTTACTATAGAGAGAAAGAGAGGAAAGAGTGCTCAGCACACACTGGTCAAATAGCTTATACTTTTGTGACATCATTTTTCAGTGGTAAATGTTTATTTGATGAAAGGTCATTTCTGTATTTCTTAATGTCAATTTCTTTTGAAAGCAAAAATATAAAACTGATTCTGCTTGATACTATTCTAAAAATACACTGCCACATCTTATGGATGAAATAACAAGGTTTTGTTTAAGTTCTCTATCTCTGGTTCAATATAGCAGTAATAATTAAAACTTTCAAATCAGTTTATGCTAAAGAACAATGAAGAACAATGGAATTCCTATGGGTACAAGGTGTGACAAACTTGACTATTAGAATAAGTCAGCATCATTAATGTTAATTCTGTGACCACTAAAAGATGCAACAGTGATTTGTCATGCATTATTATGGTGGTGTTATCCAGCTCTCATGCAATTTATTCCTGTGGCACTAATTCAAGGATAGACATTAACCTCATAGACTCATAGGTTACGTCTACACTGGCATGATTTTCCGGAACTGCTTAAAACGGAACAGTTTTCCGTTATAAGTATTTCCGGAAAAAGAGCGTCTACATTGGCAGGATGCTTTTCCGGAAAAGCCCTTTTTCCGGAAAAGCGTCCGTGGCCAATGTAGACGCGCTTTTCCGGAAAAAGGCCCCGATCGCCATTTTCGCAATCGAGGCTTTTTTGCGGAAAAGACTACTGGGCTGTCTACACTGGCCCTTTTCTGGAACAGTTTTCCAGAAAAAGGACTTTTGCCCGCGCGGGAGCAGCATAGTTTTTCCGGAAAAGCAGCTGATTTCTTACTGTAGATCGTCAGTGCTTTTCCAGAAATTCAAGGGGCCAGTGTAGACAGCTCGCAGCTTATTCCGGAAAAGCTGCTGATTTTCCGGAATAAGTGGCCCAGTGTAGACAAAGCCATAGACTTTAAGGTCAGAAGGGACCATTATGATCATATAGTCTGACCCCCTGCACAATGCAGGCCACAGAATCTCACCCACCCTCTCCTAGAATAATCCTCTCACCTATATCTCAGATACTGAAGCCTTCAAATAGTTCAAAGACCCCAAGATGCAGAGAATCCTCCAGCTGTGATCTGTACCCCATGCTACAGAGGAAGGCGAAAAACCTCCAGGGCCTCTGCCAATCTACCCTGGAGGAAAATTCCTTCCCGACCCCAAATATGGCGATCTTCTGTACCCTGAAATTATTAATACCTAATACAGTGATTTCTCTACAAAACTATGAATGTTTATTGTAGTGTTTTATTTTCAGGCAGTATCTCTTCACCTGCTTCCTCCCCAGGTAATGCTTGCATTTCAAAACTTGTTCATAATTAAGTAAAGAAATGTAAAACTATATGTCGTATGCAACTTTATTCTGTTTTAATATAGCACTTTTGTTAATCGATTGCTGCTGTTTGAGGACAGTGCCTCAATAGGGGAGGATTGAACTGGGGAGCTGAGTGAGGAATCAAATTCACCATATAGTTATAATGGTACAAGCTCTACTGAAGTCAACACACTGCAACAACAGAAAACTTTTTAGCCCTAACTTTTTAATGTCCTAAGCAAGCAAATTCAGTGAAAATTATTACCATTGGCAGTAATGGCACTATGGAAGCAGAAATTGCCCAAAAGTCTCAAGTTGCTTTAGCACTTAACTGCAAAAATAAATAAAACCCCCAGCCTTTTAGTCGCATTAAAAATCCACTTGTTTAAAGGAAATGTATTTTTAGCTTAATCTAAAAACACCAAACGTTCAGCACCTTAGCTATTTCCTACTGCAGCATAAACTTTACATAAAAATTATTCTGTAAGTGAGTGCTAATCAAATGCCAGTTGTATATGATCAGAGGACATTATGAAGGCTTGCCTCTACGGAAACAGGAATCAGTTTTATCTTCAAGCCATGGTTATAAATAATATATTATCCCATGTGCATTTAGCAATTATTGATGCACTGATTAATCTGTTCCTCTTCTTATGCCACAAAAGACCAGAAACTTAAAATATACTCTGCAGGCCAGTTTCTCCATGTGGTTAAGTAAATATATTTTAGTTTTCATCCATGGAGATCCATGCAATAGTTAAACAGATAAACAACATCTATAGAGTTTTCACACTAAAATAAGATACAACAATAGTAAATTAACTTTACCTTTTACAGTAAATATTAAGGCTATACCCTGTGCTTATTCTTTAGGCACTCTTTATAATTGCGTGGACAATTATACAAAATCTATTTACTTTATGCATTCTTTGTACTAGTGTTGATGGTGGAAAAATGTTATCACAGAGACTGTCACTCTTTGCCTGCTTTTCATTAGATAACTGATTATACACTGGGTACAGGTTAGGTTGACAAAGCACCTGTGATTATTAATTTATGGAAATGTAAGGTAACAGTCTCAACAACTTTAAGCTAGCAGTCTCAACTGTTAGCTTATCCTTCCTGACTTCTTTGTGTCAAAGTATTTGTTTGTATATTATCTAAATACTGTATGATGAGCTTTCTGGATCAGGAAATGTCTTAGTGCAATGGGGCTTTGATCTTTGACTTGTGTCCTTAGGAGTAGGTGACCATATTTCCTCATACTGACTATGAGACACCTGGCAAAATTACTCACATTCAAGCAAGTTCAACAGCAATCAATTGTGCAAATGTTCAAATTAACAGCAAGTTGACTGAGTCTGTGTTAAAAAGAAATACTGTGTAGCTGGATTCTTTTATTTACCTTCTTCTCTTTAAGATTTTAGTGTTCATACAGGAAGGGATGACACACATACACACACTCCCATACACCACTCTGACATGGGGTGGTGGTGGGGTGAAGTATAAGAGAGGATGTGGCCAACAAACATAACCCAACTGCCTCCTGTTCTCCTGCTATAGTGTGAGTGGGAAGGGGTTAAGTCCTAAGGATCCAAGAATCCTGAGTCCAAGAATCCTGACTCTAGGGGCTTCATGGAACCCTGCCAGAGTGGTGTCTCAGCACAGGAGGGTGTCTTGGGAACAGAACAACCCTGTGCTCCCTGGGGCAGGACCTGTGTGTGTGTGTGTTCAGAGTGTAAACAAGCTGAAAATTGCTTCCCCCAACCCTGCCACTCCAGAGCTTAGCAGAGAGATGGAGAGGCTTTCCCAAGCCAGCGAAAGGTGGAGCCTTGGCACATGCAGAGTTTGGCTTTTACTGGCCAGCACCCTTGCCTGGAGGGCCTTGGGCTTTCCTGGTGCACAGTCCCAGCCGGGGTAGTAGGGAAAGGAAGAAGCCTGCCAGCCAAGCTGCAGGTGATCTCAACACTCCAATTAGGGCTGGTTCTCCACATAGTGCAGGGAGCAGGATATACCCCACCAGGCGAGATATGGAGGAGCAGTGGGAAGGGGGAAAGCAGAGAGAGGACCACAAGAGCATGTAAAGGACCGGTGGATGGACAGCAGAGGTAGCACACAACTGGCTGCCAGCTGCCACGTGCCCACACTCACCAAGCACAGCAGCTGACAGCCAATTTCAGCAGTCAGTGAGAGTGTGTGTGGGGGGGGAGGGGAACAAGACCGGCACATACTGGGGATTGCATTGATAGACCAGCAACAGAAGTGGCTGACTCCATCTGCTGCATCTTCACCCTGCCACCACTTTGCACCCCCACCCCCACTGCTGATCACTGGACCCCACTGGTGGATGGGCATCTGGTGAGCAGGGATCCAGCCAGCAGCAGAACCCACTAGTACTGATGGGAGGCGGGGCAGAAATTATGGGACAATTTTCCCATTTTTAAGAAGGAGTAGGAGTGCTTAAATATGGAGCTGACCCTTAGAAAACTGGTCACCCTACTTAGGAGTGACAGTAGAAATGATAATAAAAATGAATAGGAATTTCTTGTTTTACGTGTATTATTTATGATTTAAACATGATTTCTGAGTTAGACAGATATGGGAGTTAACTGAGATGTTGGAAGCTAAAAATATGAAAGAAAACTCTTCCCATCTTGGGTCAAAAATATATAGAAAAATCCAAGCTACTGCTCATCTAGTTTTATTATCAATTGGGTCATATAACCCTCATTCAAGGTAAGAATATTAAGTATTCTTTTGACCCTAAAGAACAGCTACATAAATTGATTTTTAAATGTTCATGCTGACACCAAAAATAATATGGATTTTCCTTTTAAATTCAGTATTCAGAGATGGATTCTGATCTTATGTTGGTTTTACATTGGTGTACCTATTAGTCTCAGTGGAGTTACTCCAAATTTATACAAGAATAAATAAGATCCGAATCTGGCCCTCAATCTTCTGTGGCTGTGAAACGTGGCCAAAAAAAAGACCTGGTTTGATTACATCTATAGTTAATCCTTCATAGCTGCAGAACATAAAGAAATACTGCCATGTATCTAGAGTGCCTCAACTGTCTAGACTGCAGCAGCATGTCACTAAAGGTTTCTGTAAATAACAAAGTCTTAGACATAAAAGTCATATAATCATAATCCCACAGGGCAAGGTGTGGACTTCTATAGCTAACATCTGATGCTTGACAAAGCAAAAGGGGTTAACAGAGGTCAACTCGAGGAAGCATGTGGTGGACTTTAGGGTTGAACAGATAACTGCTTGGGACAGACACTGTGCAGACTCTGAGAGATAAGTATCAGTAGTGATCAATACAGCAGTGCAAAACCACAAGAGTTAAGAAATCATACAGGAGCAGCTTAAAAGAATCAATTTTTTTTCTCCCTCCAACAAACTACTTGCAAGATTATATTTGGGTCAATGTCACTCAGACTTTTTAAATCGCTAAGGTTTCTTGGAACATATATCATATCCATCTCGCTTGCCCTTGTTCTCTCATCTCCTCCTCTCCTTTTCCCTATAAAAACTAAGAAAGCTAAGAAGCCATAATGAAGTATAACTCAGTTTTCTTCTTCCAAGTTAAAAATTCCCATATTAACCTTCACAAAGCATTCTCACAATATAACAAACATGTTGTGATATAGGTTATTTAAACTCGTTTTTCATACAGTCAGGACGGCAGAACCCATATATTTTACATTGCCATTAATTTTTACCTTAACACTATCTGTGCTCTTACTTGAGTAAACAAGGTGCCTTAACCTGCAAATTGAATACATGAAATTTTTGTAGAATGATAAAGTGTCATGATCTTTGTGTTACAGCCTGTTTAGGGTGAAACTTAGATGTGTCTTGAGCATGAAATGTGTGGTCTGGGGGGTTAGTGGGAACAACTGGGGTTCTGTTTCCAGGTCAGTAATTAACAATGGCCAGCCTTGTACTAGTCATTAAACCTCTCTGTTTCTTTGTTTCCCTATTTGTACCTATTTTACAGGGGCTTTGGGAGAGTAAATATTGTTTGTGGGTTGCTATAGAACAGGACTACAAAAGTGTAAGGTTCAGATTGTTTTGAAGCTTGCTGCTTATTGCAACAGAAATGCCATAGATGTGTAAAGGGACCCAAGTGTATCTGTCATTAAGGTACAGATTATTTACAGCACTGTAAAAAAAGGGAGAAAAAACATGGTTTTAGAAAATATGGTCACCCATATGGTCACCCATATGGTCACCCCATACAGTAATTCAGAAAAAAAACCAACTAATAGTGAGGACCCCAGCTCAGACTGGAACTGCATCCTCTTAACAGGTGAGGCAATCCAGATTCTTTGTAGGTATGTACACTGGGGCTTATCTCAGTGGTGGCTGAAAGAAAAAGGAGGGGCTTCATCAAACATGTTTTTAAATATACAGGCATAAGCAATTGATCTTTGCTGTATGTGTGGACACCCATTGTCCTCAATGAGAGCTCAGTGCAGAGAGCAAACATAGCTTTACAAGTTGTAAAGCTGGATGCAGTGTGATTGATGCCACAAATTTAATGAGAGCAGCAGTGAGACTCCAGCTGGGAGAGGGCCATTTTATTGTGTTTTTTCTCCCTGTGTTATAGGTATTATATAGTTTATAATGTGCCATGTGATTGTGTGCAATAGCTCCCTGCAGCAAAACCTTCACGAGAGGAAGGTGGTTTGTTACCTGACTAGAGCTTTCATGTGTAAAATGATTATATAAATAAAGTAAAAATAAAGAAGATTACATTTCTGAACAAATGAAATAAAGCCGTTATAAAGGGGCTCCTTCCAGTGCAATGACGCCACACTGAGAAGCTATCTCCCATGATCATTTTAAGGAAGACTTCAGACATGAAAAACTCAGTTGGCAGGGAAATTCAAGACACAGAACAAATATTTCCAAGTCTATAAACCCTTGTTTTCAGATTTCAATCCAGCCTAAACAAAAAGTTTAGAAATCTTATTGCAAGTAGAAACAAATGTGGATTAAATAAAGTCAGTCTGGAAAAAAGTAAAACAAACATTTTATGGAGAAAAGCCAACAAATAACTCATATTCTGCGTACAAATAAAACCCAGTTGTCTTTGTCTACCAGAGCATTTACCTGTCATTGCTTGTTTGCAGCCCATCTGCCATTCAGCTTTGACGCACAGTTTAGAATCTGAGATTATTTATCTAAGAGTTCCCAACTGCTGTCAATCAGTTACCACATTATAAAAATTGAGATTTCCCTACAATACATATGGCCAAAATGTTTTATATCAGGGGTTCTCAAATGTCATTGCACCATGACTCTCTTCTGATAACAAAAATGACTACATGGACTCCAGAGGGGGGCACAGGGAACAGAAGCCGGACTGCATCCAAGACCTGCTGTGCTGGTGAAGGGCAAAGCCTGAGCCCCACCACTCATGAAGAAGGGGACCAAAGTTGAAGCCCAAGAATTTCAGCCCCAGGTAGAGCGGAGGGCTGTAACCTGAACCTTGGTGCCCAGGGCTGATGCCCTCCAATTTTGACTTTGGCTGGCCTGGCGCCCCATTAAAATGTTGTTCCAACCCACTTTTGGGTCCCAACCTACAGTCTGAGAACTTCGACTTTACATCATGCAGTCAGAAACCATGTATTTAGTTTTCAGCTCATGATTTTTTTTTGTTTGAGTTATTTGTGTTATTCTTTGTTTTCTTTTCCCAAAACTGGGTTGCTCTTTTCCTTTCTCCATGGAGGTGGTTACACTTTTGCTTTTCTCTTCATTTTACTTTATCCGCATATACTGTTCATCTATCCCATACTCTGTCTTTGCAGTTGCACAACAAATTCAAGGAAGTGATAATTTTAAGGCAAGGTTTGGATTCACTAGATGTTGGGTGGTATTTCTCTCTGGCCCAAAATTAGATCTATGCAGCATGGTCACTTTTAAAAATAATCCCTTCAAAACTGAGATTTTTCACAACAGTCTAGAAAATTTGGTGCTTAATTTCCATTATTTTTACTGGGAATTGGGCATCCAAATCCCTTTGGCAACTTTGAAAATATCAGCCTTGTCAATGTACTTTGTGCCATACTGTCCCACTTCTGATAGCAGTCAGGGGAAAGAAAAACATATAGAAAAGCATGGAAGAAGAACAGTGCCAATCACATCTTACTAGTTCTTAACCATGCTCCATAGTACTTGTGCACAGACAGTACAGAGCAGGAGTAGCGGTAACACTCCTAGACCAAAGAGGCTGCAGTAAAGTCAGCCTATTTTCTGATACTTTGGAAGGCATAAGAAGCAAAACATGGCATCATCAGCCCAGGTAGCGGGCTACAGAAGGATGAGTCTTTATTTACTCCTTAGCTATTCTGTTCAAGTGACGTGATCAATGCACACACGGCTCAGACCTAAGATGTTAGGGAAATATCATGGAGGGGATCCTCAAGGAATCCATTTTGAAGCACTTGGAAGAGGGAAAGGTGATCAGGAATAGTCAACATGGATTCATGAAGGGCAAGTCGTTCCTGACCAATCTGATTAGCTTCTATGATGAGGTAACTGGCTCTATGGATATGGGAAAGTCAGTGGATGTGATATCCCTTGACTTTAGCAAAGCTTTTGATATGGTATCCCACAATATTCTTGCCAGCAAGTTAAGGGAGTATGGATTTGATAAATGGACTGTAAGATGGATAGAAAGCTGGCTAGACTGTTGGGCCCAACGGGTAGTGATCAACGGCTCGATGTCAGGTTGGCAGTTGGTTTCTAGCAGAGTACCCCAAGGATCTGTTCTTGGACCGGTTTTGTTCAATATCTTTATTAATGACCTGGATGGGGGGATGGATTGCACCCTCAGCAAATTTGCAGATGACACTAAGCTAGGGGGAGAGGTAGATATGCTGTAGGGCAGGGATAGGGTCCAGAGTGAGCTGGACAGATTAGAAGATTGGGCAAAAAGAAATCTGATGAGGTTCAACAAGGACAAGTGTAGAGTCCTGCACTTGAGATGGAAGAATCCCAAGCATTGTTACAGGCTGGGGACTGAATGGCTAAGTAACAGTTCTGCAGAAAAGGACCTGGGGATTACAGTGGATGAGAAGCTGGATATGAGTCAACAGTGTGCCCTTGTAGCCAAGAAGGCTAATGGCATAATAGGGTGCATTAGGAGGAACATTGCCAGCAGATCCAGAGAAGTGATTATTCCCCTTTATTAGGCTCTGGTGAGGCCACATCTGGAATATTGTGTCCAGTTGTGGGCCCCCCACTATAGAAAGGATGTGGAGAGGGTCCAGTGGAGGGTGACCAAAATGATTAGGAGGCTGGAGCGCATGACCTGTGAGGAGAGATGCAGGGATTTGGGTTTGTTTAGTCTGCAGAAGAGAAGAGTGAGGGGGGATTTGATAGCAGCCTTCAACTTCCTGAAGGGAGGTTCCAAAGAGGATGGAGAGAGGCTGTTCACAGTAGTGACAGATGGCAGAACAAGGAGCAATGGTCTCAAGTTACAGTGGGAGAGGTTTAGATTGGATATTAGGAAAAACTATTTCACTAGGAGGGTGGTGAAGCACTGGAATGGGTTACCAAGGGAGGTGGTGGAATCTCCATCCCTAGAGGTGTTTAAGTCTCAGCTTGACAAAGCCCTGGCTGGGTTGACTTAGTTTGGATTGGTCCTGCCTTGGGCAGGGGGCTGGACTTGATGATCTCCTGAGGTCTCTTCCAGTTCTATGATTCTATGTTTCAGGACTGTTGCCTGGCCCCAGTGCAAATACATATGGAACTGTTTCTGTTGGAAAGCTAACACTGTTTTATAATGTCCAGCCATTAGCTACGGCAATGAGTAAGGTACCTTACTTGAACAGCTAACAGCCATAACTGGCAGTGTATGAAAGTGTCTTAAAGACAACACATCTCCTCTCTTTCTCTATGAGGAAGCTCTATATCCAGTCCCAGATTGGTATAGAACTTTGAGCAGCTAGTAGCAGTCTTGTATCTACTATGTACCAGCAGGACATTTTTCCCCACATAAGAGGCACAGTGTACTAATGATTACTATGCTTGATGAGCGAAGAGATTGCTCCCTTCTGTGGCCCTCAAGGAGCACAAATAATTCCGAATGGCCTGTGCCTCTTCTAAACAAATGGTCTTTACCTGCTTGCAGAGTCTTCTGGGCATGCCAAGAGAGGTAAGCCACACCATTCTAAGGGAGGGTGCAACCTCTGTGCCTGCCAGAGAGTTCAGAGAGACAGATCTCCCTAGAACTCCACACTACAGTAAAAGCCAGGCCCCTCTGGGGCGCAGGCTGGATCCTATTGAAGCGGCTTGATTCCGTGCACATTTACTCTTGGAGCAGAATGAAGTCAATGCCAACTACACCCAAGATCATGGGTGGGCAATAATTTCTGCAGGGGGGCCACTTAATGAATTTTGATACTGATCATGGGCCAGCTCCATCCTCCGGCAAGGGCAGAGCCTGGGGTGCAAGGGGCAGGTTGGGGACTGGCCTCCCCACAGAGCTGTCTAGATCCAGAGGCTCTGAATTAAAAACACAGCAACGGTCTCACAGCTCCCAGCCTCACCGCTACTGCATTGCCTGGCAACCACCTAGGGTTATTTAAAGGGCTCACAGCTCCAGCCCCTGCTGGGGTAGTGCTGACCGGGAGCTGGGAGCCATTTAAATAGGATCCTGCTGCCAGAGTCACCACCTGGAAATCTGGTGGCACGGGCAGCAGGATATAAATAGAAAGGGGCCAGATGCAGTCCTCAGGCCAGATCCAAGTGTTTGGTGGGCCGGATCCGGCCCCCAGGAGGCATCTTGCCCAGCCCTACCCAAGATGTTCCCATTACCTCATTAGATGGCGCAGCATGGGATAACACTTTCTACACAGCTTGACATATATCTACTCTCTGACATAAGCTGTCTTGTCAAATAAGAACCAGCAACTTTGGAGAATAATATCACTGGACACTTCTTGACGAGCTTCTCTGAACAGTGGTCTCCTGTGCCTCCTGCTGCAAGCTACCAAAGAGGCAAATTTTTAACACATCCTTTGACCATACTTATATATTGATTATCATATTCAGTTTCCTTTTGCAAAGCTGGGAAGGACAACGTAACTCAGCTCATGTATCCCAACTGCCTCATTTCACATCCTGTTCAAATTTTCAGCCCAGGACCCAAAGTTTACATCACTTTGAACAGGCTCTGCCATAGTTATGTGCAACAGACACCAAGTCCTGCATGTTTTATTCTCTTTGGGTATGTCTACACTAGCTCGTTAATTCGAGGTAGGTAGGCAAATCAGGCAACCGGAGTTGCAAAGGAAGCGTGGGATTTAAATATCCCGGGCTTTATTTGCATGTTCCCGTCCGGCCGCCATTTTTAAATCCTCCTTAGTTGGAACGAACTGCCCGTGGCTACACGCGGCAGTTTAAAGTTAATCCGAATTAAGACCTTAGTTCAGATTAACTGTTACACCTCATTCCACGAGGAGTAACAGTTAATCCGAACTAACGACTTAGTTCGGATTAACTTTAAACTGCCTCATGTAGCCGCGGGCAGTTCGTTCGAACTAAGGGGGATTTAAAAATGGAGGCCGGACGGGAACATGCAAATAAAGCCCGGGATATTTAAATCCCAGGCTTCATTTGCAACTCTGGTTGCCTGATTTGCCTACCTAGCTCGAATTAACGAGCTAGTGTAGACATACCCTTTGTTATTAATATACATCCTGCTTGAATGAGACTTATCATAAAAGCTCTGGCTTTAAGAATCCCAAAATACCTCTGGACAAACAACTGTTCATGAAGCACACTTGATAGTATGATTTACTAATGCCATTTCTGCTAATTTGTATATCCACTTCTGCAGATGTATAATATTAGACAGCTACAGCTATGACCAAACACACACACACACAGACTCTGCATGATATTTTTCATGAGTGTAGGAATTGCTCCAATGTTCTTGGCTAAAATGAAACTCTCATTAAGCTATAAACTAGTTGCTGCCCAGAGTCAATTATCTTTCATATATACTTTGTGTGCGTACATCACGAAACATGTTGGGACAAAAGTTACCATAAATATAGAATAATGCTGTTCCAGACAGGAGTCTCGTAAGAGCAAACTTACTGAGTGGCAAGCACTTACCAAGTTTACTCACTCCTAAACATAGATTCTTATAATACTTTAACAAAACATACAGCAAGAGCAATCTAAAGGCCATTTAACAAAGTTGCTTGCAAAGTGGAACTGCCTGTTTACTTTCAAAACTTTTTTTTAACAAACAACTTTTTTCCCTCAAACAATAAGTGTGATTTAAAAAAAATCATTGTGGGAGGATTTTTAATGCTAATTTGATGCAATTCATGAAGAAAGACAAATGTAACTCTTATCCCAATTTTTTCTTTCAATTGCTTATTGCAGTTTCATGCCGCCACCCCTATTTTCATAATCAAATAATCTGTAATTACCAATGGCAAATTGTGCCTAATATCAGCCCCTGCTAAATGTGTTATGCTAGCTGCAAATGTACTGCATGTGGGATTCCTTGCTCCCTTGTATGGTTCTTGATTGTGAAAACGTAATTATTTTTATGCAGCTTGAGGAAGGAGTGAAATGTGATTCCACATGGGAAGGCCTGTTATTTTTAGCCTTCATCAGTGTCTTGGTTTTTCACCAGTAGGGACAAATTATAGACACAATGTTTAGTGGCAAAACAAAAGACAGCTATATAAAACTACTTATATACACTATTGATGAAGAGTTATTTTTATTAATAAAATACTGTATCTAGTTTGGCCTCAGAAAACGCTATTTCTCTTGTTCAATGTTAGTATAGTGCCTACCATAATTGGTCCTGGTTCATGACTAGGTCTCTGAGTCATTCTGGCAATACAAATAATGTATATTAATACAAATAATAGTATACAACTGTGCAGCATATGCATTGGAAAGGATCCATTTTCATAGTTACTGTCCTAATTGTTGCAATTGGTTCTGTATTGAGTAAGAGAAATGTCATTAGAATGTAATGCTATTACTCAACACCAACTTCTTTGCTTGACAATCAGTAAAATTGTTTAATCTTCTACATTATTTTCACAATAAAGAAGATCCTTTGTTGTAAATACGGGGGGTCTTTTGTGATAAACCATCACAGACCACAGACTGGGGGCCAAATGCTCAGCTGGTGTAAATCAACATTGCTCCAGAGGAACCAAGTTGCCATTTATGATGGTGAGCTCTTGGGGACCAGGACTCTCTCTCTCTCTCGTTAGGTACATATATTTGTCTGATGGAATACAGGACATTAGGCACTACCATACTATAAAAATACATGGATTTATAATAGTCTAGAAGCTTCCCACCTGTTTTTAATACAGGCCACACATTCTGCAAAAACAAAAACATCATTATGAAACTTTGAAAGAAAGCTCATTGTATCCAAAACAGAATGCAGGGATGGAATTATTTGGTTTGTACTTCAGATTAAAATTTAATTCTGTCAGCAAGCTAAGCAAATATCTACGGTCACAAACACGGATGCTGTCTTTCAGGAACGTGAAGCCACTAAGCCTCTGTTATTGTAGGAGGGTTGGAAAACAGTGCTGCTTATCATGCATTGATCTGTTGTCTTTGGCACAGCCTAAGACATTTCCTAGGGGCATACAAAATCTTTCCAGCAAAATGTAAAAGTATTCGAAATTTAAAGTTTGCCATCTTCACTTATTAACTCAAAAATATGCTCACTTTCTTGGAAACTTTAACTAATATGGCATTTTACAGCAAAATAATTGGCCAGTTTTCAAGCAAAGGGCATTTTGGTATTTGGAAATTCTGATTTGGAATGAAAACAAAAGAAGTATTGTGAAATACTCTGTGAAATAGAAAGCCTTGTTACATGGTAACATAACATAACCTAAGGTGTTAATATAACTCATTCGCTGTCCTACTTTAAAAAGTGATAAACAAGGTCTGGGGCACAGAAACCTCAGCCTGCTTTGTACAGTGGCAAACACTCTATTAAAAATCCAGCCATCAGAGCATGCAACTCATACACCCTTCCTGCAGATGTAATCATGCCATTTTATGACACAAGACAGTCAATGGACAAGGTGCTAAGGGCTCAAATTCAGGACCTGTTAGAGCCACCAGAACCATACATAGATTCTGCTATGGACAGGAGGATGTAGATGTAGAAGCTTTTTCAGGAATCAAATCACCATGGCATTGGAGAAGACTGATTTTCCTCGAACAGGGGGATGAAATTTGCTGCTAGATAAACTCAATGAACTAAGGTCCTGTCCCTATTTCTGAAACTGTTGCAGGTACAGGTTGAACCTCTCTGGTCTGCTACCCTTGGAACCTGACCGAAAAAGGGAATTTACCAAAGCAGGGGAGGGCTCATGCTACCGGCCCCTCAGCCCACTGCCCCTCCCTGCTGCCATCCTCACTGCAGGGCTGCCGTGATCCAGCTCTCTTACCGGGCAGCTGGGCTGCCATGGCCCCAGTCCCGGCTGTGACTCCACTACCAGGACTGCCGCTGCTCCGACCCCAGCCTTGGCTCTGATACCAGGGCCGTTGCTTCCCTGGCCTGGGTTCTGCTACTGGAGCTCCACTGCCAGAGCTCCCGTCCAGGTACCAGCCCTGGCTCCCAGCTGCCAGCCCTCCTGCCACAGGTCTCCCAGCCAGGTCTCCCTGATCCAGCAACATTTGTGGTCCTACTGGACCATGGATGTTGCTAGACCAGAGAGTCCCGGTTTTGGAGGTCCAATTGATACTTCAGGATGTCCTGGATATGAAGTCCAGATTGGTTAGATCCTGCAGAGAATGGCACCATTTAAAGGCTACCTAGTGTTCCTTGAGTGACTTGCCACAAGATGTCAGAACATGTTAGTACAGGTTGGACCTCCCTGGTCTGGCACTCTCAGGACTGGACTGGTCCCGGATGAGGGATTTTGCCAGACCAGGGGAGGTCATTTTTGGACCCCCAGCCTGGCTGCTGCCCTTCCAGCTGGCTTTCTGAGCAGCCCCACATGCTGCACACCAGGGCTTCCTGAGCACCTGTGCATGCAGCACCAGGGCACTGTGAGCAGCCCCACATCTCAAGCGCTGGTGCTCCCAGGGCTGCCCTGCAAACCACCAGGGCTTGCTGAGCAGCTGCATGTGTGCTGGGGCTCCCAGCCCCACTGGGCAGCCACACACAGGGTCTCCTAAGCCCACTGAGCAACCCCACTGCCATGTGCTGGGCAGCCCTGTCATCAGCTCTCTGCTGCGGGCAACCCACTGCTTTGCCAGCCCTACAGGGATCTTTACTCCCTTTGTTGGCTCTCCACCAGGACTCTTTGGTCCTGCAACATCCATGCCAGATCGTGGATGTTGCCAGACCGGAGAATCCCAGTTAAGGGAGTTTCCACCTGTATTAAGAGCTGAGTGAATCTAATATTTAATTAATTTTCTTTCTTTTATATAGGAATTAGATACAGTCCTCCTGTCAGCTAATTGCTAATTTATCTGCCAAAAGTTATCTGAGTATTCCAGTGCTTCGGTAGCCCCTGAAAAAAGGTGATGTGTCGGGGGGGGGGGGGAGATGTGTTCTTTCCCCCCATTTTGCTGCTTGGCTTGAACTGAGCATGCTCAGAAATACCGCTGAAGGCTTTGTCCTCAGTCTGTCCCCTATGCTCTCACTCTCCCCCCACCCAATCACAGTATGCACAGGTATCTCCCACCTACCAAAATCTGAAATGTCACTCCTACTTGCAAGCCAAGAACCACACTGAAAATCTCTTCAACTTCGTAAGTAGACCATCCTGGAAGAACACTTCTTACTACTGAGTAGGACTTGTAAGAACTGCTTTTCCTCTCCATTCAGCCATGAAGCAGACGTTCCATGACATGCAGGAAATTGAACACAGGATACAAAGTGCAAGCAAGATTATGAATGAGCAGCTCAGGAAGAAAAGAAAGTGACATAGGAGTCTAAATCAACAGCATGAAAGGTCAGAGAACAAGCACCACCTCAGCCATACTGGGGCAATGAGAATGAACCATGAACCTGTGGGTCACAAATGACAACAGCAAAATTCAGGACTAACTGCGAGAAACAGGGAAGACACTCCAAAACTGATGATTATTCTCCCATAAAATATAGCAACCCACCAATAAATGTAAACTTCTGTTTCACCAGACTGATTAAAAAGGAGTCAGAAAGCCTGTTTTCCTAAGAATTCCAGTCCTTGTATCACTGTCAAAAACACTGAACTTAATGATGAGTAGTTATTTAAAACCAATTTAATCAAACAAAAGTTTTTTCTGGTCCCAAAGGGCTTGCTTAACCACATACCCAGGTCACGTACACAACTCAGATCTTCCCCAGTAGTCAAAATGTTGCCACTTCTTTAGTATCTAAAAATCTAAAGCTTTTTTTTTTAATAAAAAGAAAGAAAGGTGAGAGTTAAAATTGATTAAAGGAATGTTTCCCACTTCCATCCTCTCCCCCAAGCAAACCTGAAATTCAGGGCCCATGGTGATTGCATGGGACCATTCTGGACACCACCAAACCTGAATCTCATGATTGTGGGTGTCCCAAAGCTCTAACATGTTGATATGGAAAAACTTAAAAAACAACAAATAGTCTAGTAGCACCTTAAAGACTTAACAACACATCTAGATGGTATCATGAGCTTTCGTGGGCACAACCCACTTATTCAGATGACAGGAACTTATTATTTGAATGGGAGCAAATGTTGACTTTCTTGAGTATAGATTAAGACCTAGATGGTCAAACAAGTGCAACATGGTTCTGAAATAAAGAAGAACTTCCTTTCTGGATCTACCCCTTAATAACCAATCATCAAGGTACAATAAAATGTGGATTCCCTTTTTTTCTGAAATATGCTATAATCACAACCATGTATTTCATGAAAACTCAGGCGGCAGAAGAGGCCAAATTGGAAGACTGGGTAATAAGAACAGTGTTCTTCCACAACAAAGCAAAGGAATTTTCTATGGTTTGGTAAAATCACCACATGAAAGTACGTACCCTGAAAGTCCAGAACTGCAGTCATTCTGAGACAACATGGGAGAGACAGTCACTGGGTTGGCAGTTCAGAAACTCATATATCTAATGTATTTGTTGAGGCCACAAAGGTCGAAGATGGTATAGGGCTAACATTAACAGCATACGGCCAATAGAGCAAGTACAGTCTATGGGCTGTCAATGAAGGTGTCCACTGGATGACCTTGGTGGATCTGCACATGTACAGAGGGGACTCCTTGCCAGAGGAGCACAGTCCTCCAGGTCCTGCTGTGACTGTGACTCAGGTGAAGGTTTCTAATCATACGCTGCCCAGCACTAGTTTTCATCCTGCCCAGCAACAGTTTTGGATTAGTTTTATTATTGATTCACAATAAATATTGAATGCACAAAAAAATAAATGCATAGCTAATGTCAAGGCTGTTCTCTACTCTGGCACTTTGAGTACAGAAATTGGGGGCCCGCAAGAGACTTTAAAAATACCTTGCCTCTAGAGGCTTCTGTTTTAAATACCCTTCAAGGTCACAGATTCATAGACCTTGGGAGATATGCTGCCACTACCCAAGTGAAAAAAAAAAATCAGGAAGATTCATTTGGGAACTTCTTACAGAGAGGTACCTCAAGCTCTTTTATCATGAGGGTTCGTCTACACAGCACCATTCGCTCAAAATAAGCTATGCAATTTGCGCACACAAACTGCATAGCTTATTTCAATACTATATCAAAATAGCTTATTTCATAATTTGGTGCTGTCTACACAGAGCCAAATTTTGAAATAACTTACTATTCTGAAATTCCCCTTAACTTTGTGGAACAAGGGTGTGAGAATAAGCCGCCCATTATTTTGAAATCTATTTCAAAATCGATTTCAAAATAATGGGCTGCTTCAATAGACACGGAATAGCTATTTAAGGATACTTCTGGTATCCTAAATAGCTCCAAAGTGTAAACGTATTAAGAGAAACTTGAAAAAAAAAAAAAAGAAAACAAACTGTAATCTCTGAGGCTATGTTAACACTACCAGGTTTTTTCTAGAAAAAGTTAATTAGAAATATTAACTCCTGAAATAACTATTTTGAAATAAGCTTATTCCTCTTCACAAGCAGGAGTTATTATTTTGAAATAACAAGCCCATTATTCCAAAATAACAGGCTTGGTAGTCTTTAAAAAGGTTGTTTTATTAACAAAATCAAAAAGATATACTTGGTAAAGCATACTTGGTTGCTAGGTTTTATAGAGCAACTGAGAAAAAATTGATTAAAGCACAGAGAATTGCTTCCCTCAGTTTCAGCTTTAGTTACGGGAAGGGGGCGAGGACACATGGGCTACGTCTACACGACAAGGTTTTTGCGCAAAAACCGGCGGAATGTCCACACCTCAAGTGTGCTTTTGCACAAGAAAATTGACAGAACAGAGGGCTTTTGCTGGTAGAGTTATTCTCCCCATGAGGAATAACTCCTTTTTGCGCTATAGCTCTTGGGCAAAAAGGCAGGTGTGGACATTCCGCAGGGTTTTCTTGCGCAAGAAACCCCTATTGGAAAAAGCACAGGTGCTCTGATGTCCATTCTGTGAATGGCTATCAGAGCTTTCATGTGCAAGAGTGTCCATGCAGTGTAGATGCTCCCTTGCACAAAAGCACATCGCTTTTGCGATGTCCTTTGAGGTCTGGATGCGCTTTTGTGCAAGAAGTTTTTGCGCAAAAACTCTTGCACAAAAGGCTTCTTCCGCAAAAACCCTGCGGTGTAGACGAAGCCATGGACTCAGCACAAAGGAATTTAATCAAACTACAAAACAAAGAAATTAACCAACCCCTGGGGAACTCTAATTGATACCTGCTGCCAATCAGACATCCAGCCATTGATCACTACCCATTGAGCCTGACAATCTAGCCAGGTTTCCAGCCACCTTACAGTCCATTATCTAATCCATACTTCCTGAACTTGCTGGTAAGAATACTGTGGCAGACTCTATCAAAAGCTTTGCTAAAGTCAAGATATATCATGTCCACTGCCTTCCCCACATCCACAGAGCCAGTTACCTTCTCATAGAAGGCAATCAGATTGGTCAGGTATGACCTGCCCTTTGTGAATCCATGTTGAGTGTTCCTGATCACTTTCCTCTCTTCCGAGTGCTTCCAAATGGATTCCTTAAGAATCCCCCCCATGATTTTTCCAAGGACTGAGGTAAGACTGACTGTTCTGTAGTTCCCTGGATTGTTCGTCTTCTCTTTTTTAAAGATGGGCTCTATAGTTGACTTTTTTTCAATCATCTGGGACTTCCCCCAATCGCCACAGGTTTTCAAAGATAATGGCCAATGGCTCTACAATCACATCAGTCAACTCCCTCTGCACCCTCTCATTAGATCCAGCCCCATGGATTTATATATGTCCAACTTTTTAAATAGTTCTTAACCTGTACTTTCTTCACTGAGGGCTGCCCACCTCCTTCCCATACTGTGCTGCCTACTGCAGCAGTCAGGGAGCTGAGCTTGTCTGTGAAGATAGAAGCAAAAACAGCATTGAGTACTTCAGCTTTTCCCACATCATCTGTCACTAGGTTACCTCTCTCATGCAGTAAGGGTCCCACTCCTTCCCTGACCACCCTCTTATTGCTAGTATGCCTGTGGAAACCTTTCTTGTTACTCTTTACATCCCTTGCTAGCTGCAATTCCAATTGTGTTTTGACCTTCCTGATTACACCTAGCATACTCAAGGAATATATGTATATTCTTCCCTAATCATCTGTCCAAGTTTCCACTTCTTGTAAGCTTCCTTTTTGTGTTTAAGCTCACCAAGGTTTTCACTGCTAAGCCAAGCTGGTCACCTATCATATTTGCTTTTCTTACTGCACATCGGGATTATTTGTTCCTGTGCCTTCAGTAAGGTTTCTTTAAAATACCGCCAGCTCTCCATGACTCCTGTACTGAAAAAAAAAAAGGTTTTACCCCTTTCTACCATTTCTAACAAAGACAATAATATCGTGTTGTGAAAGCAAAAGTCATCTGAGCATCAACTGATTTAAACAGTTCAGAGGTGGTGTTAGCTTATCGTAATGGCAAAATAAATAAGATAAATTCTCTTTTCATACTTGGAAACAAAGGGGAACATCTTGTCCTGAACTTGGCTGAAATGGAGGGGTTAGTCTCCAAGATAAGTACTACTATGTCTGACACCCGGAAAATATGCTGGGAGGATTCTGACTCTGAAGCTACTTCTTTTGCCTGATATATTAGTCTATCATAAAACATGAGCTTGGATGAAGAACTGGAAGGGACAAAGTCTAGTTTTTTATACCCTGAATTTTAGAGCTGATTGGAAATGGAATTTTTGTCCTGTGGGAAATTCCAACATTCTGAAATGCATTTTTGTTCTGAACTAGAATAAAAAAAAAAAGTAAAAAAAAAAATCATATAGCAAATATTTTGACTAAAATGATGTGTTGTACTGTTTTACTTTGATAATGTCAAAACATCTTATTTTGTTTTAACAAAATATTTTATATCAAAATATAATGTAACATAATGTTGAAATTATTCCACCTACAATTCAGTTGAAATTTACTGAAATAAATGTGTAGTCACATGCATGGAAATAACATGGTCATTAGCAAGGACAGAATTTGAGCTATTCAGAAGCATAACCTCCTAGCCTTTGAAATAAATAAATAGCTATATTAACTGTAAGGCTATGTCTACACTGCAGAGCTTTTCCGGGATATCAGAGGTATCCTTGAAAAGCTATGCTGCATCCAAGGACACGTCCACTTTTTCAGAACAATTTCCAAAATAGCAGACGTGTTCTTTCAGCATCCCTCATACATTCCACATTGTATGAGGAATAAGGGATGTTCCAAAAGAGGAGGTTTTTCTGAAATTTGGCCCCGGGTAGACGGGCCAAATTTCGGAAGAGCCTCTTCAGAAAAAAAAGCAGAAAAAGGTACTCAAATTGTGAACCACAATTTGCGTATCTTTTCCAAAAAGATCTTACTGAGAACAGCTTGTAGAAGGAGGCATGACGACTACATTTGGCCAGCTCACCCTATTCAAAATAATGTGGTGCTTTTTGAGCTTTGGAGTCATCCAGGAGTTCAAGTCCCATTTGAGATGCCATTTTGTAATTAAGTCATAGCCATATAATACATATATACAGCCATATAATCCCATTCCCATGATTTTATCATGAGTCTTATGCTTTTTTCTGTGTTTCTCAGCTTTTATTATTTTAAAAAAAGTTTCAAGCTCTAAATTTCAGAATAAACATTACAATTATGACCCAAAGTCATCCTAAATTCTGCTAGTAGAAAGTAAATAAAAAGAGTGTAATACTCATTTTAAAAAAAAACTTCTAAAGATTTAAGATAATCTCATGATTTCAGGCCTGATTCGTGATTTTTGAATGCTTGTGATTGGCAGTACTACAAGACACAAGCTGTAAAGCAGAGATAATTCAAGTGGCAGTGGCTTGTGCTTTTGAGATTTTTTGAAATATCTAGCCATAGGATTGTTACATTACCTTCCTCTGGCAGGAGTGTACCTTTTTGTGGAAAATCAAAGCAATTCCCACGGTGGATTGATAATCCTGCCACCAGGAAATAACATACTCTGCTTTCTGCTAGTGTAGATCTTATTCCACCTTTAAATTTGGCAAGTCTGTGTATTTTATTAAATGTACAAGTCTGACAGGAAAAATATTTTTCAGTCCATTACAAGTGGTTGCATTTCTGTTGAGTGGAATTAATAAACCAGGAGAGAGTTAAGTTAACCATTAAAAGACAGATGCATTTGAAGTGAAACACTCTGTTCCAAGATAAATAATATAGCAACATTGATTTATCAATAAATTTGTCTGAGCTTTATGTGTGGCTGTAAGGGTTTCACATTGCTAATGTTTAGTTATCCTTAAAAACAAGCTTGAATTTTTTCATCCCACCCCTTGTATCTTTGTCTTACATACTGATCCTTTTGTGTGTGTAACAGTTTACCGTAGAGTCAATGGAATGTTACAACTAACAGCAATAGCACTACTATGCCATCAAGAAGCCTTCCGTATCCCACCAAACCAAACCAAACCAAACCAAACCAAACCAGTCATACTCAGCTTTAAGGACTGCATTTAGGAGAGCTACTCAAACAAAAGCTTAGATCGACAGTGGTGTGACCTGACCTTGGAAGGACAACTCTTAATCTGAACAAGAGAGTTTGGCAGCCCTGCTGTCCTTGGCTTTCATGAGACACTCAGATGAAAAGCAACTGAAAAACTACCTTCCTAAATTCAGGGGTAAAGAAGACAAGCATGAAAACGACAACAAAAAAATTCATTATCTTCTTCTACACCTGTACCTCAGATAGGTAGTAAAGATGGCAATAAGCACCCTCCCCTCCCCCCCCCCACACACAAAGCCCATCTTCCTGTGTCATTTTTTTTAAAATATCTGTTCTGATATGTCACAAAAGGCACCCTGATAAAAGAGCGAGCACATTTACGAATTCCTCTAATCTCTTTAAAGTTTTTCAATAGTTCTAAATTAAATCCCTTTCACCCTTATCTCTTTCTCCATCAGAAAATCCAGGGGGGTATTTGGACTCAGACATCTATTGCACCAAAGATCTTTCATTACAACACACAAACAAGCACTTTTATTGAACAAGTACCCAATTACTTAACCCAGCTTCAGGTTTCATTCTACCCTGCTGCCTCCACGTTGACATGGACCTACTAATCTCTTCTGACGGGCACTGCTACATATCAGTTCTAATACACAGAGATGATTCCCTAACCTTTCTTGCAGAGAGCTACTGATTAAATAAATTGAGATGCCCATCTCAGTTTTCTTGGACCAATGAATAACAATGAGGAATCAAAGTGGTAGATATGCACCTTTTCCCCTTTAATATGAACCACATTCAGAAAGAGAAAGAAAATGAAGAGAGCTAATTCAGACAGAGAACAGGATGAGAAACAGCTAAATGTTTATATTGCCATTTATAAACTATCTTATATCAGCCTATGTTAGGCTCTGTGTGTGTGTGCATGTGTGTGTATGTGTGTGTGACTCTCTGCTATAAATTAGTAAACATTTGTAAAATGTGAGCTATGACATAACTTGAAATTGCTTATGAGGGGAAGATAGAAATATGGGAAGGTGAAGACTTCCATCTGTTCTGCTTAGAATTAGTGAAAGAGCTCCAAAGGCTAGTTAACTGCAATGATAAATTACCTCCCTGGTTTATCTCTTTCCCTGAATGGTGACAGACAATCATCCTATTTTCAAAGCATACCAGACCGAAGGCACTTGAGTGAATGCTGATAATTGATGCATCTGGGAAACTTGACTCAACCCAGCCATACAGTGGAAAGACAGACAAAAAGAGAGAGATCAATAAGAGAGAGACAGTCTTCCTCCCACAACTGAATTCATTCTTAGAAAAGCAGATTGCATTAGGACTTCATCCAGACTCCCATTAACTTCAGCGGGCTTTGCATTAGGCCCAAAATAAATTAATTAGATATAATGCTCTTAGCAAAGAAAAAATGCCGTTTCTATAGAAATAGTATTTATTTAAAATAACAGATATAAATATAGAATAAAAGTAAAACAATGTAATCATGAACGGGTCCTGTATTTTCTTTCACAGAACAATTAATTGCATCAAAGATCCTCAAATGGTAAGAACACAGTTATTGGTAGAAAGGTAGAAAGGCAAATGAAGAAGAAAGATACAATAAGCAAAGAAGGAAAATGAAAGAGAACATAATGAAAAAAGTGGAAGAACTAAAAACCACCAGCCATCCCTAGAGGTTTTTAAGTCTCAGCTTGACAAAGCACTGGCTGGGTTGATTTAGTTGGGATTGGTCCTGCTTTGGGGTGGGGGCTGGACTTGATGACCTGCTGAGGACTCTTCCAGCCCTAGGATTCTATGATTCTATGAACTGGCATTTTACATTGAAGGTATGGGAGTGTATAAACAACATGTCAGATCTTGCAAGTTCATGTGATTTATGCTATTCCAACAAAGGGCACATCTACACAGCAGAGCTAAAACCGAAATAAGCTATGCAACTTGAGCTACATCAATTGCATAGCATTAGTCGAAATAGCTTAGTTTGGCCTTTGACACTGTCTATACAGCAGGAAGTCCGAGTTAGAGCATTCTTCTTCTGACTTCCCTTGCTCCTTGTAAAATGAGGGTTACAGCAGTCGGAGTAAGAAGTCCTTCAGGTCAACATTATTTTGACATTATGTCGAAATAAATGCTTGCCCTGTAGACATGGATTATGTTATTTTGTAATAATATTGCTGTGTATACATAGCCAAAGAGAGCAGAACAGAATCCTATATAATATTTTTTCTTCTGATATGGTAGTTTTAAGTACTCTATTCCATTTTATTCTAGGAAGAGTTGGGTGATTTTGTTTTTTGGACAAATAGTAAAAACACTGAAAAAACATTCACGGCACCAAAACAAAATTGGAAAAAAAAATCAGAAATATTGTTTCAACATTTCTGAAACAAAATGCTTCTGCATTTCATTTTGATAAGACATTTTATTTAGAAATACAGCTATTAAAAAGATGAAAAATATCCCAGAACTGCTTGACATACAAAATAAACCCTTCCCCATTACATTTCATTTGTCATCTAACATTTTTATTTGACCCCTAACAATTTGGGGGGGAGGCGCGATGTTCATTTTAGCCCCCAAAATGAAAAAATCATTATTTGTTCAGCTCTAAATCTGGATAAAGAAGGCTTGTTGCAGATGAACTTGTTGAACCATTTCCAACAGTGGATTTCACAATGAAGTCCAGCATCATGGAATCTGAATTTCAGGATTTTTTTTTAAACATGTTTTTTTTTATGCATGAGATCTATCACTCACTGGAATCAGTTTGTTCATACATGGCTGAGATTGGCTTCCTCCTACTCATATATATTTCTACCATAAAAGCATACAGGAAATTGCCCTCAGTGAATAAAAATACTCAACACTCTGGTGAACACTCCAGTCATCTGAAGAAGTAGGCTGTGCCATCTACACGTTTTGTTAGTCTTTAAAGTGCTACCATACTATTAGTTGTTTTTTTAAGTTTATCCTGTACAGACTAATTCGGCTACCCCTCTGAAGCTTTTAAAAATACTCAGTTATCGTTTATCTCATGCACAGAGATATAGTTTGGCAAAGCACTGGCTGATTT
The DNA here is from genome assembly GCA_019425775.1 of Rafetus swinhoei. Taxonomy (NCBI): domain Eukaryota; kingdom Metazoa; phylum Chordata; order Testudines; family Trionychidae; genus Rafetus; species Rafetus swinhoei. The sequence goes on along the minus strand of CM033428.1, from coordinate 32,051,754 downwards.
CTGAGCTTTTCCCTGTGTTTGGGCTAGACTCAGTGCTGGCAAGTTGCATGCTGCTAATGTTTTAGAGGATGATTTAGAGGTTGATTCCCTTCAAGCTTCATGCTTAAGTTTTGCTATGTATAGCTTTGCTGTCTTCAACATCTTCCTAACACAGTTAAGCACAAGGGTTGCATTTTTTTGTTGTATGTTCCAGAAGCAAGATTTATTTAAATAGGGGAGGATATTTTGTTTGTTCATGTCATGAACAAGCATCAGAAGCCTAGAAATTATGATATATTCCCACAGCTGTTGAATCTAAAATCAGTGGTGGTTTCCATTCTGTCACTAAAAAATGAGACCCAACAAGTGAGGTTCTATTAAAATGAAAATATGTGTTTCTGACTCTATGTCTAGTTTAAAGGAATTGATTTTTATCTTTATTACCCAAGAACCAAAGGCTTAAATGTCGATAGAAATGGAACAGGTGAGTCAGTGCTGCTTAAAATACTTTTCCCATCCATATTAAAACATACCATTATTTAACCTTTCCTTTGATTATTTCTGGAGCTTTGTATATAAAACTAATACATCTGAACAAATTAAGAAATAAACACCTGTAAAATGATTGAGCTACATGCTTTACACACTGAACAATGAGGATATCACATTTGAAGAAATTGAGCTTCTCTTTAAAAAATCTTGACTGAAAAGTTTAACATAAATCATTGAGATTATCTTTCATTAACCTAAACACAATAAACATCTTATTTTGTTTTCAGATTGGCCACTGGATTTTCATTGCCATTTATGAATCTATCTCAAAGGGTTGGTAGTATAATTTTCTCCTATTTTACTCTTTTCTTCTGATATAACATTGAGTGGCTCCTGCTGTTTAATTGAAAGCCACTTTTTTATTTTCCAGAACATACTACCTGTTTCATCAGATGGAATTTGTCTTCAGGTTATGTCTGCTGTCTAAAGGTTTTGTTTTTAATTTCCACTCAAACACATTAGGTTTGAGATTTCTGATTATACCACACTGTCTTTCAGGACACATGTATGCAGCAGATAGTCAGCTGGTGTAAATAGGGGTAACTCAATTGATTTCCATGCAGTCACACCAATTTATATCAGCTGAGGATGTGTCCTACAGGTGGAATATTTTTCATTATGATTCTGTTAATTGTCATAAGGAAGAATTCTTGATTTCTTTAGGTTTATTCAGATTTACAATTGAGTGCTTTTAGTGAAGGATATGTGGTATCTATTACATGTGTCAAGTATTTCCCCCCCAAGAGCATTTTTAAACCTAATACTGTCTATAAACCCATTGAAGATGATCTTCACTCGTTTCCAGGACTGCATCCTCTATCTTGATTTGTCCACCTATTTCAGCATTTTAAAGTACTAAATAAAACTACAAAGGGGAATTGAAGTCTTTGCGAATAGCCCTCTCACCTCCTACGTGCTTAACTGCAGAACTTTTCAAAGGAACACCCCTGGGGCTTTTATCACTAAGTAGAGATTTAGATTCTTTCAGACATATTTCAGGGGATCTTCTGTTATCTGCAATGGTTTAGCCTTTTAAGAGGTGTCGAATATGACTATTGTGGCGAGATAGAAACATTCATTCTACCAGTTAGATTTCTTGCAGGTTTGGCTGATTCCAACTTCTGACTGTATCAATAAAAAATATAGGACTTCTCCCAGCCAGAACTGAAAGCTTCACAGGTTACTCACAGTGATATTAATGCAGACCTCCACTTAGCCCATCTTTTAAAAACCTGTATTGCTTGAAGATTATTTCCCAAATATCCTTTTTGTCTAGAAGACTACTGCACCTTATCTTCTAGCCAACTTGAAATTGATGGAAAAACTCTTCTGTCTTATTTCCAGTGTGGATCTCTATTGCATGTTCTGCACATGGAATGAGTACAAAATTTGCAATAGGAAGATGGACCATGAGAGGAAAAGATTTTGTACTCATTAAATTTGCTGAAATATGCTCCTTTCTTTGCTTAAAGAAGTTATTTCAATTCAGAGATAGTATAACTCAGGCAGGCGCATAAATATTAAGGTCACTATCTCAACTGTAATTTCTTCTATGGAGCATATATACTGCCACATTTTTAATGGGTGCTGAGTCCTGCCATTTGAAGTACAATGTCAGTACTAAATGCAGGTAGAGGCTTCCGTGTTCTGCTACTTTACCTAATCACCTGATTTCTGGATATAGGCTGGTAAAACTCCTGCCAACTTCCCGCCCAAGATTGATGGCCCATAATCAAACTTCAGGTTTTTTTTCCACCTGTCACTGTAGGGGAAGTACAGTCGTTGTTATTATTTATACAATGCTGTACCACAGCAGCTGATTATATTACTTAGATGTATGTTTGTTGATGTCATCAGAATGCAGATTAATTATGTCTAATTAATGCCACTGTGGCAGGGTCCCTCAGCCAATAAAACTACAGATAAATTAACACATCAGAGAGGATCATAGTCTTATATTTTCAAGGTCAAGGTGTCAACGTTTTGGCACCAATTCATTAAAAGAAAAAAAGGGTACAGGATGGAGAGAGAGCTGATATCTCCTAATCATATTCAGTAGAAGGGATTTTTGCCAGTGTCAAATATATTAACTGAATTTTGGCTGAAAATCTTCACAAGCAAATGTTATAGAGAAAACATCTGCTTGTTATCAATAGAACTAAATGAGGGAAATTGCATCTCTCTTTAAATATTTACATCAGCAAAGCTGTAGTGTACTGCCCTTTGTCAGAGTCAAACAGTATTCTGGAAAGGTGACTAGAGGTATCACTGATGTTCCATCTGTTCAGTAGATTAATATACTCCTCCATGCTATGCTGATACTAGCCAATGTGCATGTAGGATGGGGATTTCATGTTGCTTTACAAACTTGGTTGTTGTGCCGTTTTCAGAGGTTGTACCTCTGAAGTACTTAGCTTTTAGACAGGACATTATAGCCACAGAAAGCCTGAGAACTGAATAAGTGGGCTGAGTGTATTCCAGGCAAACTTGCTGGAAGCCAACAAGGCTTACTTCCAGATAAAACCTTACAGGACCACAATAAGACGTTTAAAGCTGGGTACACTAAGGCTGTGTCTACACTGGCGTGTTCTTGTGCGAAAACGACCGCTCTTGCACAAAAACATGCCGCCTGTCTACACTGGCCGCGCGTTCTTTTGCAAGTAAACTGACGTTGTACTGTAGAAAATCAGGGCTTCTTGGGCGAGAACTCTGACACTCCCTCTCAGGAAGAAGCCCTCTTGCGCAAGAGCTCTTCCAGAAGAGGCCAGTGTACACAGGCAACATGAATTTCTTGCGCAAGAAGCCCCTATGGTTAAAATGGCCATCAGAGCTTTCTTGCGCAAGAGAGCGTCTACACTGGCATGGATGCTCTTGTGCAAAAGCACATCTCTTGCGCAAAAGCACATGCCAGTGTAGACGCTCTCTTGTGGAAGAGTTTTTGCACTAGAACTCTTCCGCAAAAGAGTTCTTGCGCAAGAAGCTGCCAGTGTAGACGTAGCCAAATAGTTTGTAGTCTGTAAGGGTATGTCTACACTGCCACCCTAGTTCGAACTAGGGTGGCTAATGTAGGCATTCGAACTTGCAAATGAAGCGCGGGATTTAAATATCCCGGGCTTCATTTGCATGTTCCCGGGCGCCACCATTTTTAAATGCCCTGTAGTTTGAGGAATAACGGTATATAAATGCCCCTTGCAGGAGGAATAACGGTAGTTTGAATTAGGAACTTTAATTCGAACTACCTAGTCCGTGCCACGTGTAGCCGCGGGCAGGTAGTTCAGACTAAGGGGATTTAAAAATGGCGCCTGGACGGGAAGATGCAAATAAAGCCCGGGATATTTAAATCCCGGGCTTCATTTGCAACTTCGAATGCCTACATTAGCCTCCCTAGTTTGAACTAGGGGGCTAGTGTAGACATACCCTAACTGAGTTTTATAGTAACCTCTTACAGCATACAAAGTAAGATTCAAGAGTCATGTTCTGGAGACGCATCTGCATTTGAGTTTTTAGAGTTGTTCAGGAAACTTTTGTCAAATTTGTTCACAGAATAGGAAGTGGCACAATTCTACAGAATATAGGGGGAAGTTTGACAAGAAATATCTCTAAGTTTTTCTGCCAGCTTCAGTTAGTTTGCACAAGTTTGTCTCAGCTGTGCCACTTATTAATGACTATGCCATCCATGCTCATTCTTGTTGCATGGTCTAATTCTTTGCTCTCCACCCAATCAAAAATTCCCATTGATGCCAACACATTGTAACTGCAAAAGACTCCAGAAGTCATAAGGAGGTATTGACAGTGCAGTAGCAGGGGAGACCAGCTTGTTATCAGGGCCCTTCATCTCATTAAATCAGAAGGTTTCTTGACCAGATAACATGGGGATGGAATTTACATGAAGTAGGAACAGAAAAGCACTTCCCTTAATCTCAGCAACACTGAGTGCAAAGCTTCTGCCTTGCTTCTGAAACACAGCACTCTAATAAATGTTATATCCCATTTTATTTGGATAGTTACGTAAAAACTGTTTGACTTGCAAGGACTCTGCTGGTTCTATGAAGGTGGCAGGATGAGTATTCTCACAAAAAATCAACACTACTAGTCAAGGCTCAAAGTAGCAAACAGCTGCATTTTGTTGTTTTAATGCAAATAGATGCATGAGCTAGCCTGTATTAAAATGAATGGGAGCATATTGCACAGAACAGTGTTGCATTGACAGAGGGATAAAAAAGATGAAAAGGTCTTTTCCTCACTTGAAACTCAGCTATAGCTTGTGAGCTTCTTACAATTTGTCCCCGGTTGCGGGCCTGTGCCTGAATCTGTCCATTGTGCAAATAGAGTGCAAGCCAAAACACCCATTCACTTGCCATTATTAATTGCACTGAATTGATAAGATATTGAAACTCATGGAAGAACTGGAAAAGGAATTTCAGAGACACACAGAGAGGGATTCTATCCTCTGTTCTAGTAGCTTTATAAAGGATGTAAAGGACGAACAAAGGTCCAGGGATGATTTCTCCTGGCACAGGAACTTAGGCTATTTTTCAAAACCTTTGCGGATTTTCTCTTTTGGGTTATTCGGAGTGAGGTGGAGGTGCTCCTGGTGGCCCATCCTACCCAGTGTCATGTCCAGTTACAGCAAGCATGAGAATATAATCATTACGAGATTCCCATGAAAAGGAAGGGTCGACAGCTGGATAAGACAAAGGAAGAAAGTGGAAAAGGACAACACATGAGGGATAGGACCTCATGGAACGTTGGTCTTCAAATTCCTCTTTAGTGGCAGCGTCGCAGACAAGGCAGTCCTTGTTCAAGGTCAGTTTCCCCGTTCTCCAGTCCTTTACTTCAGGGTTGCGCCCACCACCTCCAGATTTGGAAACTCCACTACTGCAGGTCCAGCATGCATCTATGGACATCCCCAGTGAGTGAGCCCAAGAGTTTAATGCAAACACTGCTGTCGCTGGGTCCATGAGCCAAGGCGAGGTAGTAACAGTTTGAACACCCACTCGAGCCAGCGTAAGTAACCAGGCCTTCATTGCAGACCCGATCCGGAGTAGATGTTGAGTAAGGTCAGTGTAGATGGTCGCTTATGAGGATCCCCGGTGTCCTCAGTGCAAAGGAAGGTGATATGCTGTGAACTAGAGACTCGGCTTCACTCTAATTGTTTCTTTTCACCAAAATAGCCATTTTGGACTTTCTGCCACGGGGACAATCGCCGAGTCACCCTGTGGGCCAGGGAATGTACTTCCTGGACAATAGTCATTGAACAGACACAGCACAAGACTGTACAACCCCAAAGGGAAATATAGGGCAACCTTGGCAGGGAGTGGAATCTTAGGGAAGTGTGCAAGGCCCTAAAGATTAAGAGAGCCATAGTTACTCCCGCCATTTAGTGCAACGCAGCTTATCACCCAGGGAGTCACAGAGAAGTGAAGAGGATAGAAAAGCACTTTCCAAGTAGACTTACAAGAAACTTTCACAACAAAACCTAAATCAGACAGACCTGGGTTTCATTGCAAATCTGAAGCCCCAACTTGATTCAGCACCATTTAATAAAATATGTTTGTGTTCCCTAACTGAATGAGGATAATTCTAAGAATCTGATTTGATGTGAATATCCTTGTATGTGAATTTGAACTTTGCTTTACACAAATAATCTGCAATATTCACTTTTAATACACTCTTACAGTAAACCTTACTGCCAGCAACTTCTGCCAGTCCCAGAAATATTAGTGGGAAACTAACTGAAAAAAGGTGAATCAAAATAAATTAGTTTGAAAATGTCAACCAACATAGTACATTTCTATTTAATCTCTGATTATTGAAAACTCCCTGGCAATTTCTGGCACCTCACTTGACAATAATTTGCACCATTAGAAACTTCCCTACTAATTCAAAATATAAAATAGTTTAAACTTTATTGTTTGTACTTAGATTTGAATAATTTTAAAAAGTGTGTCCAAAGGAAAATGCAATGCGCATGACTTAGAAAACCTTATCTAAATTCCAGGGCACATAGTTAGGTATACAACTTCCAAGATCTGGTGGATATTTACAGCCAGTTTTTGTTTTGTGTTGATAGATGAACTGAGAACAGAAGTTTGAGTTGGGAGCCTATTTCTTCTGTGAAAAGAGCAAAACATGACCTCTCCACTGGGCTCAGGCAAGAGCTCTACACTGGGCAAAGCATTGTGGACAAAGTTTGTTTGCCAAAAATGCATTCTGGTGTTGACCAAAAATATCTGTGATACTGGCAAATAGTTTTGGCTGAAAATAATGGGGGGAGGGAGCTTCCAAGAGGGTCAAAATGTTTCATTTTGACATTTTATAAACAAAATGTTTTGATTTAGCTAAAATGTATTCTTTAAAAATGTAAGATACCCCAAAACATAACATTTTGTTCTGGGTTAAATGATCTGATTCTTTTCACTCAAAATATTTTTGTTTTGGTGAGGAAAAAAAAGATTCTTTCTGTTTTCGGTCAACCACAAAAAACTTTGTTTTCTGGTTTGGCCACCAAACAGAAAAATCAATTATTCACTCAACTTTACTAAGAAGCAGACCTAGCTTCTGCTCTAGTCAGTGCTCCATGCTGTGTATGGCTGTCCTCAGCCAGCTAATGAAGATAACGTGTTTAGTTGTTCATCTACAGAGCTCACTTCCACACTAGTAGTAAAAAGTGCACAACAGCACAGCCCCCTCCAGCCATTTGACAGGGATTTCTTGAACTTGTGTGGAAAGCAGCATGTTCAACATGTAGAATTGGACTACAGGTTAAACAAACACCTGTCAGGGATGGTCTAGAACAGGGGTGAGAAATAATTTTAATGAGGGTCACTCCAACAATTTGGTTAGTGGTCAAAGACCGCACTCTTCCATGATATTAATGGAGGAGGTCCAGGGTCTGGAATGGAGGTTGGGTGAAGAAGGGAGCTTTGCATAAGCAACTGCAGTGCAGGAGGGGTGTGGAATCCGGAAGGGAGCTTCGGTGAAAGAGAGTGTTGTGGCCTGGAGCAGGGTATTAGTATGAAGGAGGGTGTGCAGGGCCCGGGAGGAGGCATTGATATGATTAGAAGAGGATCTGCAGGAGGGGTGTAAGAGGGGTGCAGGGCCTGGGAAAGGGTTATGACCTGGGGCAGGGGACTGGGGTGCAGGGTCTGGGAAGAGGCACAGGTTCAAGAGCAGGGGTACAGAGGGTTTGGGTTAAGTGGGGTAGGGGTGCAGGAAGGGGGCAGAGGCAAGCTCTAGCAGGGAGGTGCTTACCTAGGTGACTCCTGGCCAGTAGTCCAGTATGTCCTTCAGGCAGGCTCCCTGCCTGCCCTGTCTCCACATACCACACAGAGTGGCAGGCTGTAGGAGACATGGGGCTCTCTGAGTGCCACAAGTCCCGGGGCCGGGGGGTACTTTGCCTGCTGCCTACCTGCCTACCCTGCAAAAAAGTAGCTCACATTGGCCAGTTTCCAGCCAATGGGAGCTTCAAGATTGTGCTGGGGTCAGGTGCAGTGAAGGGTAGTCCCTGTCCCCACTCTGCTCGTGGCAGCACTCAAAGAAACACATATTCCCTTTAGCCAGTTGCTCTGAGTGGCACAGAGGGATGGGGCTAGCAGGGAGCCTGCCTGAGTCTTCCACTGACCCATGAGCTGGATCCTACTGCTTGATGGTCCAGATCGGGCCCCTGGAGCATATATATATATATATATATATATATGTATTTCTCATAATATTCAGAGGTTGCAATTTTTCAGCCTCCGGTCTGTTCTAACAGTTATGAAGTGAGTGTTGTAGTAAGACAAGAATGGAAAGGAAGGGGAAGGGGAGGTTGGGAAATCAATTCAAAAGGTTTTTTTTTCATTTTTGTATTTCAACTAACATACTTTAGTGTTACTGTCTACAGGGCTGGTAAAGCAGAAGGCAGTTTTGCCCAGAGGCTGACAAGCTGAACATGTAGTTACGTAGAACTACTCAAAGATGCTCATCTATTCATGGATCTAAGGTATGGAAATATTATAGCATTGCTTCAATATCAGTTAGCACTCCAGGCAGTTTAAACCAGGGGAGATGCAAGCTGTTCATTGGCAATTCAAACTCTGCTGTTAAGGCTTTTGTTAGAAAGATGGAAAGTAAATATGAAAGGCACCAATATTTACATATTTGTTACCTATATACTTTTGGGCACACGGTACAGATGCATATGTAATGCATGATAATGTTGTGATTTGTTGCTAAAACTATTTCCCCCACATAGCAGTTTATTTACTTTTCAGATCACTCTGTCCCCTCTCCAGTGTCTAGTCATATAATAAGCAAATCGTGTGGGGAAAGCAAGAAAATGTTTATTTTACACATTTGGCAATCAAGTGATGCCACGGCTGGCATATCATTATCATTATCCTATGGTACATCTCCATTAGTGTATGGTGTCAATCATCTGACTGCAAGCCATTGTTCCCTTTCAAAACAATAAAGTAATCCTGTACAAACAGAGACATTACCTGAAAACCCTCAATATGCTCAAAGAGGCATGAGATGCCTGCAGCATCAGCTACTGTATATTCAGGATAAAGAAGGGAAGAGAAAATAAACCACTGGCAAGACACCATTTCTTAGGTATGTTCTGGATTTGTCCTGTACTTGATCCTCACTCTTCTTTAAAAAAATCAAGTGGCATGGTTTGCAAATGGGTCAACTACTCTTAGCAACCGAGTCCTGGATGCAAGTTTATTTTGTACGTATAATGTAGTTGATACAGAACCAGTTGTAAGGCAGCTGTGGGATATTAATCACATAAGTAATCAAATAATGGAGAGATCACTAGTAGTGAGGTCATAGACAACATTAGAATGGTCTGAGGTCTAGCTAGGAAATTATATCTATTGTTACATTGAAGTGTGTGACAATTGTACCATTCCCTGGTTTCTTATCCACCCAAAATCTGGAAGAACCATGTTTTCACAGAGAAACTTCCACAAAAGGGCTCAGAAACCAGAAATTGCAAACATATATAGTCTTTTTTCTAAAAACTGTTACTTTGAATCTCAGTGAGCTTAGGTTAAGCTCTTGGCAAATTATTTCACACACACACAGAGAGACACCAAGTCATCCATACTGAAGTATTAGAGATGTGACAATTTGGAAAAATGTGCTTTACTAGCAAACTGGGTTTTTGTTTTTTATACCCTCCAGCCCCCCAAGAAAGCTTCTCAAGTTATTATTAGTATCAACAGAGAAACTGAAAGATCCACGAGGGAGACTTCTCTCTGGATGTGTGTGCTGTTATCATTTTGTGATGTTGCAAAAGCAGGATTATGATTTTAACACATGGGAAAACAATGAGGTAAGTTGTAGAAGAAACCCTCCTGTCAAGCAAGCTCACTAATGAATCTATGACACTGTCTATAGCTCTCTCTTACTGAGAGCCTTGGCACCACTCCTGCCTAACAGCTTTCCTCACCTGACTTCATAGCTCTGCACTCTTTCCTACCTTTGTTATGGACTCAGAAATTCTGCATGCTGCAGTTCTTAAACAAGAATGATGCTGCAACTAATGGTAACAGATACTCTGCCTTAATGACCATGATGCACATGCCCCAGGGATGTATCTATTATGAACCATTATCACAACTTTCACAGTCCCCTTTTCATCAGTTCTCACAAGACTATTACAAAGCACATTACAATTTAAAGGAAAAGGGAAAAATTCCCCTTCCCCCCCCTTAATTGTACCTTAAAAATAACTATTACACTTCCCAAAAGGAATCATTTCTGTTAAAGGTGGTTAATAATAATAAATGGAGATATCTCACAGAACTGGAAAGGACCTTGAGTCTAGTCCCTGCACCACCCCTGACAGATTTTGCCCCAGATCCCTAAATGGTCCCCCCTCAAGGATTGAACTCACAGCCTTGAATTTAGCAGGCTAACATGCAAACCACTGAGCTATCCCTCCCCCCATAATAACATAGAGCTGCTAAAACAGGAAGGGGAAAATTTTCAAGCGAGCCTATGTGCTTATAGGAGCACAAGAGCCATTTAATGTAAACCCTTTATAAATCATTAAAGTTGCCCATCATCTTGGCACCTGGGGGCCTTAGACCATTCAAGTGCACCATAGTGAACAGCAACAAATAACTTATTACTAAAGTTAAAAGTGCCTCAAAGTTACATATTTGCTCCCAGCTGCTAAAATCTTGTAATTGTCAAAGGCCCTTATTGGTGGTGGGAGCCTTAAGTAGCAACCTGATCACATGTGGACTTGCAGACAGGGCAGAGTAATTTATAGGGTCAATTGCTAGTACTCAGCGTTAAAGTTTTATCTTTATGGATGTATTGTAAGTTTCTTTTGGCATTTTTTTCAGGAATGTGGGAGGAGAACATTAATGTTGAGAACTCAACCTGTATTTATCAGTATTTCAAAACCACACATATGTGTTCTGGTCCTTACTTATCATGTTACTTCACACAAAACAGGGTCTAGGATATAGTTAAAGAAAACCCAAAACTTTAAACTCCGACATTCACAACTGTCTCATTTAATGCTAAGATTGAATGATTCCTAATAATGAATCAGGAAATTTCTAGCCCTTTACGGGGTTGTGTAGTCCTGCTGAACGGAGTGTTATAGCCTCAATTTATGGATAGGATTAAAATACTTATTCAAAGAAATAAAATGAAGCCCAATGCTACAGAGGGAGCCATCTTAAGAGCTGGATATAGAATGCATGAGTTTGACACTTATTGAGGATGCTGCCAAAGAATGCATAGTGTCATTTCTCCAGTAGTAACATACTTGTCTCCATCAGTCCCATGATATAAAAACAGTATCTTCTGAACCAAGATGAGGAACCAGCCACCTGCCTGCACACATGCTCTATCCTGAGAATATCACACCTTCCTGATGCACTTGATCCTTGTCAATTACCATTGGCCCAGATTCTTCCTGTAAAAATTGTCACAATGCCTTTTATCAACACTCTAGGGTACAATTTCTCAAAAGCTCCCATTTTTTATAACTCTGCTGTGACTTTGAAATCCATTGTAAAAGTCAAGTGAAATCCTGTCTCCACTGAAATCAATAGCAAAGTTCCCATTGACATCCGTAGAACCAGGATTTCATCCATTGACTCCAGTGGGCTCAGAATTAGGACAATACTGAGCACTCTTGAAAACAGAAGCAGAGTTTGGTCACCATGGAGGTCTTTTGAAAATCCTACCTCAGGTGTCTTCACAAATTAAAATTGATTTATTCCAAGACCAAATGACTATTCAGGGATAATACTGTATATGTGCTATACCTAATTTCCTTATACAGAAAAAAATGTGAATGCATTTGTCTAAACTAACATCTGGACAGCAGACATTTCTTTCTATTAACCATTAATAATTTCTTTCTTTACTTTCACATTGTATTGAGCACCTCATGAAAGGATTAAATTACAACAGATTAAAATGTCTCCTGGTAATTCTTTTGAATGATAGACCCTTACATTTTTAGAGCATGCTAGATCCTCACATGCCTGCAGCCATTGCATTTTGATTGGCAGTTCTATCATATTTTATAAGCTAAACAGGGCTGGCTGCATCTGTATTTGGACAGACCTCCAAGCAATACTTAAACAAGGCAACAAGAAGTGTCAGTAATTTAGCAAGAAGTATTCTATCTACCAATGTACGAACAATGTCCCCTGTTAGGACTAGGTGGCGTGTTTCAGTTGAGGCATAAATGATGTTTTCACTACTAAGGAGCACTAAAATTCTCATAGTATATTTTGTGAGGGTAGAATCATTGGTAATTTAGACATATTGGCCAAAGGCCAATTCTTGTAGCTATATAGTGGGTACCTAAATTCCCACTGAAGTTGCAACAGTAATTGACATTCATCTCTGAGTGTGTACGTATAAACAATTACTGTGTGTTATTCCAAAGGTGGCTGCATCTTAGCGAGTGAAGAGGAAATTGTTGAATTGAACATCATAGGAAGTTTAACTACGATGGCAGAACTGGTTCAGTTTCAACCTTCACTCAGCAATAGAGGGGCCAGCTTGTTAATATTTAAAAATTGGATACTCCAATAAGAAGTACTGGAATTTCTCATGCCCTGACTCTTTTCCTGAGGACCTGAAATCTTCCCTCCCCCCCCCACACACAAACTTTGTTTTTTTCCCCTCCTCCCTCAAAACTGCTCACTACTTTTCCTTCCCATCCTCTGCTGCATGAGTCAGGAGAGACTTGCCTATGGATCTGGGACTGTGAGCTGCCACCACCTCTCAACCTCTTCTGGTCAAGGTAACTGGATCATTGGTGCCTTATCAGTAGATCTGACCAGACACTGCAAAGTCTCAACGAGATTGTATGGTCAAAAACCAGGCAACTGGCCATGCCACTCAGCAACAAAAAATTCAAGTAATTTTTAAATGTTTTTTCCTGAACCTAAGTGATGGTTGTGGTGTTTTGGAATTAGCACAGCTGGAATCATTCCTGTGTATATGGTACCATAATGGGTTTACTTGTAATACATATGAATGTACACATACAAACACATTTTGTACCTCATCTATAAGAGTAAGACAGTAACTTCAGCTGCACAGCATCCTGCTGAGGCCATAAGTACTCCATAAAAGAGGAAATTCCACTGCCTGATCCACTATTTTCTACAGCATCCTGGATTTTCTTGGGTAGTTTCCCACCCAATTGTTTTTAGGTTGAAGCCTTAGGTAAGATCAGAAGAGAAGTCTACAGCTCAAGCTTACAGCTGGCTGGCAAAGTGCCCACTAGAAATAAATTTCATAGTAATGTATTTATGGATGTCATAGAGCACAGCCTGCACAATAAACTCTAAATATCTTGGCAATGCTATTAATGTCACAAACAACTGTTTTAGTTGAAAAGAAGCTTGAATGCATTAGAAAGTGGTTATAACAATGAGAAGCAGGACTACAAGCCAAACAAATTCAACATTATCAACAGCATGCTAGTTCTTAGAATGCCAAATTAAAAAGCAAATAAATGAAGTGGAGTCAAATAAAGCTGTATGTTTGCCAACACTAGCACAAGTGATGGAATATGAGATCTTTTAGGCAGACACAACCAAAAAATCATCTCTTTAAGAAGGCACAAAACCAAAAACATATCCAGGGGATTATATTTGATGTGGTTTATGGTCTTTGTTTTATTTCTTCATGTGTTGTGAGCACCACAAGAGTTGACCATGAAAAACAAAGCATTTGTAGCCAAACTATACTCACTAGTGCAAGCAGAATGATGGATAGAATATGTGTGATTATTACCATGCAAACTGGTATGGAAGAATTTTTATATGATCAAACAGCATATAAAATACTCCCCAACACTTTAAAAATACCTGCATTTCTGGGATACAGGTGGGCTCAAATGATTGGCACTAGGATATAAAATCTTTCATTTCCCAGCTTAGCATATGACATCCAGATCACATCAATTGTTACTACTGAAGTGTAATGACTTTGGTGTTATAACTAGAGCAGTGATTTCCAACCTTTTTCCCATGGAGGAACCCCTAAAATAATTTTTTCATATCCCGAGGAACCCCTACCTATGAAAACATTTGCTTGGCCAGAGAAAGTTGACAATGGGGAGTGCAATTCAATTACTGCTAAATTATTGTCAAGAAAATTTATTTGCAAAGAGCTGTTATATATATATCTGTCAGCTTACATTGTAAGAAAAAAAATTGAAGCATTTTTCTTGTCTTTTTTTGTATTATCTAATCTTTTTTTCAAATATCAAAATATCAAATTAAAATAAAGTTTACTTAAACATCAAAATAAAGTTCACATCCAAAGTCAATATAAAGTTTACTTTCAGTGTGACACTTGGGCTTGTTCCTTTTTGCACAAATGTTGAATTCTTGGCCGAATTTTTGATACATGAAAACAACCACAGTTTCGGTAAAAACGTTAATTACAAAACTGCGCAAAGACTACAAATCTACAAAATAGCGAACGACCGTAACGTGCACTAGAAAAGAATAGAAACGTGGAGAATTCTGGGAAGCAGAAGGGCAGGCACAATACAACTAAATATAACCTTACATATGAACTAACCAAAACAAAACAAAGAGGCAGTTGGTAGCATACGAAGATTACTCCAGTATTGCCAATAGCCGGACAAAAATTCCCGCGATATTTCGAGGGATATTTGGAATTGTTCGCAGTATTTCAAAATTTTTATTTATTTATTCCATGATTTCTTGCGGAACCCCTGACGATGGTCTGCAGAACTCCAGGGTTCCTCAGAACCTTGGCTGGGAAACACTGAACTAGAGCCTTGCGTGGATATAAAATTTGTATCTGCAGCTCTATCCACAAAAATGAGCTGCGGATATCTGTAGCCACATCCCCTAATGCATATATCCATGGATATAAAGCAGGGATCTAGTTGTAACCCCACTTCCTGAAGGAAACCCCATAAATGGCACATTTATTTACAGTCTCAGCTGACAGACTGTGATTTTCATCGGCGTTTAAGGGAGATAATGTGCCCTGTTCCTATTGAAAGTCCTCTTGAAACTCCTCTAGGCTCTTTTGAAACTCACATCCTTCATGGGAATGAAGAAGGAGCTCACTTGCTTTCCTAGAGGTTGCTATTGTCATAAAGCAGGCTGGAGGCTCAGTATGGAGGAAGCTTGCATTGCTGCTTCCCATGACATATCTGTTTAAAGGCTTAAGAGTACGGAAGTTTTCATCAGCACTACAATATATGATTTGTTTTTGCTCTTGCTGGATTTGGGTGTCATCAGTAGATCTGGTGCAGGGTCCTGACTCTATGTTGCATTTTGACTTGTTATACCATCTATGTGAGGCAGAGAGGGATGATTTGTAACTATAGTGTAGCAGGAGAAGAGATCCTGTTTGAGGAATTGGAACGGTTTGCTGAGCCTCATCTGACAAGTTCCAAATCATTTTGGTGCCATTCTTGTACCACAACTCTTGTACCAAAAGTATAAGTTCAGGTGACTAGTAGTCCACAGCAGTGACAATGTGAAAAAGTATTATGAAAAGCTAGATATGTGCACAGGGGATACATCCATGAAGACAAGTACATCCATGCTTTCAGGGTTCCCTTTCTGTATATGATGAAAGATTCCTTCTTGTAGAAACACAAGAGAAACAGTTTGGGATCCGATCGGATGAGTGCCTGTATATGTTTATATTCCAGCAGAGCAATTTACCAACTGTTCCTCATTTTCATTTTTGTGGATATTATGCTGTTTCTGTCAAAGATTTCCATTACATGAAATCCACTGTCCTTTTCTATTCTTCTCTGATTCGTTTATTGCTAGGTCAGAAGTATATATTTTCCACATGTGCGTCTGATGTAGGTTCATAAGTCCTCACTCTGCAGTTATTTTGCAAAGAAGTTAAATAATTTCATACACTTCACAAATTCATGTGATTCATTGAAATTACTAACCAGATTGTGGGGGGTAGGTGAAGGGCTAATTCAGAGTACTAAGGGATGTAGTCTACCTCCTGATGAGTTACGTGTGCCTCTTATTGAAGAATTCTCCTAAATTTGCATTCGTTTTCTTACCTGCTCTACTATAATTGAATACAACACGAGTTATCCATAATTTTCACATAATCATGGAACTGAAGTAACTATAGGTGCTGTTAGGTTTTAAAGATTGCAGTGGGTTTTGGCAGTCCCCAGAGTGTTAAACCTAATGAAAGCCACTCTGTATTGATCCCAATTTATTACTCCTAATAAATAAAAATGCAATAGCTAACAAAAAGGAGCACAAGAACTTTGGGATTCTTCTGCCTAAGAGTATTACAGAGCTGAGTCTCTGCTCAGATGGTACTTACCACTATAATCCAAAAGCTCCTTTCCCTACCTAGCCTTAATTGCTGAGGCAGTGGAAAGAATGAAAAAGGTGGTTAGACCTGAACATCCAGAAAGGCCAAATAAAGGGAGAGTCTTGAGAAACACCTTCTCTTCCTGACTGAGATGAATTCTGTGAATAGAAGGTTAGCTGGTAGAAATTTCCCACTGAGCCAGAATAATTCACCCAAAGAACTGGTTGAGTTAGCTCTTAGAGAAAAGTTGTTGTTCAGATGCTTTATAGAACTAAGGTTTAAAAAAAGGACTTGAGATACTTTCTAATTTAATAGGAGTTACTTTTAAAATACCGTATCTATATGTAACAAGTATTCCTTCTAATTTTCAAATGAGTTGATGTGGCTTGTATAGATTTGGCCTTGTAATAGTTATATTAGACTAGAAGATTTACCCAGAATTGCAATTTTTGGTTTTTGGAAAACAAAATGAAAATGTGCATGCTTCATTTGAATCACTGTTCTGAGGGGGGGCTGGGGATGAAAGGTTCAATACACATACTGCTGCAGGGAGAGAGGGCTACCCCAGTACACACAGGAGCCTGGGGCCAGGTGAGACGTGCCTCTTCATGGCCTCTGCACCTCCAGCAGGCACAGCCAACTGAGGGGTGTATGTCCCCTAGTTGGGGCAGGTCTAGGTTTGTCTGCTACCTGCATTCCCCAGCCAGAGTGAGGAATGTAGCAAACTGCATTTCCCCTCACTCCCTGATGAAGGGGAACAGCCATCAGTGTTCCCGTATAAATGGAAGGGTGGACTTCACCCCCCACACCCTCTCTAAAGGCGCCTAGTGGGTGGGAAACTTGGGGCTGGGGCAGTCCCAGATGGGGGTGGGGACAGGCCCCCAGCCAGCCCTTTCACCTGCCTGGTGATTCTGTCTCTTTTCTGTTTGGTTTTATGAGACACAATCCCATTCCAGGCACATCCCATTTTCCTGGCACAACCAACCCCTTACTTTGTTACTTTGTGGTAAGAGGAAGCTGTATACTGAATTTGGTGCTCTTAGCTCTTACCATTTAGGAATTCTTGAACAAACCAATTGGTCTTGAACAAGACCAATGCAAGATTCCCTTATCATGGCCATTTTTTGAGTCTATAGAGCCAGCTGCAATAAAAGCACCATAATGACAGAGCCGACTTCATTCCCATGAACTCAGTGGGATTTCCACTAGTGTAAAACTGGAACACAGTAGTCATTTGGGCCTATATTAAAAACGATGCCAACGTAAAACATTCCAGAGACATGCCTAAATTTGCTTAGAGTACAGCAAGCCAGAATATGAATTTACAGTGCATCAGCTTCCTGCTCAGGAATATCCTATGTGGATACTAGTAAAGCACAGCGTGCTGCTTGGGATTCTACATTTTTAAGTAGTACTGTGTGACAACTTGGTGTGCTGTAAATTGACATGCTGACTTGCCACACAGCAATTTGCCACATAGAAAAGCAGTGCAAATAACAATATAAAGCAGTGAATATAAAAGGCTAAGTACAAATACAAGGCACCAAACAAAAATAAGTATCTCCGGTATCTAGTCAAATAAGTTTAGATTGTAGCAGTGCAAAGTCTGAAATGGATGCATTCAATGATACATTGATAGAATTTTAACAAGGAGTTCCCTCAAAAATGTTCCACCTTTGACAGCAATTTGGTGACATTCGTTGGGGAAAAAAAAAATCTCTTTTCCTCAGAGGGTTTGATTGAGTGTTGTGACATTAGTGACCAGAAACAGGGCGAACTAGAGATTTTAACAAGTAACACTGGACTTTACTTTTTGGATGGAGTGCAAAACAATGTAGTACTTCCTCAGCTCAAATGCAGCCTTTTATGTCCACAATGATTAGCCTAAGAAATGGGGAATTGTTAGTGAGAAGATGCTTTAGGAAATGCCTCAAACAAAACTGGCACTGAAAAAATGTCTGTGGAGATGATCTTTAGATGCAGCCCTCTGCTAGAAAAATGGAAGCTAGCTTAAAAATAATATAGCTAGTTACTCCTTGACGGGGCTCAAAGCATGGCTCTGTTGATAAGGGGTCACACAAGTCCTTTCCATCTCCTCTGTGGATTCATTATCTTTTTGTTTGGTATGTGATATAAATGCAATACATTTCTGATACTTTTGAGGATGTTAAAAATGCCTTAGAAGATACTGAAAGGTATATCTTAAAACATTTTGGGTCTAAATACAAAATGTGTCAATGTAATCAATTGAAATATTTGAGAGAGAAATAATTTCAGCATCTTGTGTAATAAGAAT
Source organism: Rafetus swinhoei (assembly GCA_019425775.1). Taxonomy (NCBI): domain Eukaryota; kingdom Metazoa; phylum Chordata; order Testudines; family Trionychidae; genus Rafetus; species Rafetus swinhoei. The sequence goes on along the minus strand of CM033428.1, from coordinate 32,033,102 downwards.
AAACACAAAACCAGAAAGACTGGAACTGTGAAGTGCAGGGAATTAAAGTGGTACCAAGAAAAAGAATAGAGCTGTGAAATGTAGTTACTAAAAATAAAAAAACATCTCAAGCAGAGCACAAAGATTTTACTGGAGTGACTGCAAATTCCCACCATTGGAAAAAAAAAGACCGTTAACAATCAAACAATAAAATGATCAGATATTTTACCCAAGAAAGTGCTGTGTACAATGAATGTTGATGAAGACCAACCAAGAATTGTCCTGTAAAAACAAAAAGTTATGTCAAAGACTGTAGTGTCTGATGGAAACTGTTGTTGCAATTTTTGACCAGAAGAGTGCTTCATGATCTGTCAAAATGGAAACACTTGCTATTGCATAAAGTAATTCAGAGATTTCAAGATTCTAATGCCAGAAGCATGGCCACTGACAGGTGGGGGCAAAAAGAGCAGCAGCCAAAGTGTTAGTTAGGCCTTTTAAATCGCTGTTGGAGCCCGGGGTGGTGCAGGCCAGGCAGCTCCAGCCCCACCTCTTCCATCCAAGATCTCAGCCTTTTGGGCCTGGAGCCAGTCCCCCCCCACACTTTCTCATGGGCCCAGCAATTCTGTCAGCAGTCCTGGCCAGAAGAAACCACTGTGATCATTTAAGTCTGACAACCTGAAAAAAACCTGAGGCCATAAAACTTATTTTCTCATTCTGTAATCAACATCCTTCTTGAATTGTTGACACCAGAACTAGACACAGTATAGCACCAGTGGTCACAGCAATGCCAAATACAGAAGTAAAACAATGTTTGTATTCTTATTCAAGATCTCTATTTATGCACCCAAGGGCTGCATTAGTCCTTTTGGACACAGAATTGCACTGAGAGATCACATTCAGCTGATAATCCATCACAACCTCCAAATCTTTTTCAGTCTTTGTTTCCCAATGCCGGTTTCATGAGGCATATCGGAACGGTCGACAAAGGCTTCCCTTGTGGACCACGGCGCATCTTGACTGCCCCGCTGTGCCGGATCAGCTGATCGTCGGCACAGCGCGCCGGCCATTTTTATTTTAATGAAGCGGGGATTATTTAAATCCCCGCTTCTTTGCCTATGCCGAATAAACTATTTTACATGGCTCCGTTGACGGAGCCGTGTAGTCTAGACATAGCCATATTGTTTACTCGCATCCAACTTACCAAGTGATCTAAATCACCCTGAATTGGTGAACTGTCTTTTTCATTATTTACCAGTCTCCCACATTTTGTGTATTCTGCCAACTTTATCAGTGATGATTTTATGTTTTTGTCCAGGTTGTTAATAAAAATGTTAAAAAGCATTGTGCTAAGAACAGATCCCTACAGGACTTCTCTAGAAATTCACCCATTTGATAACGGGGGTACCCATTACAATTAAACTTAAACCTGTCCATTGAATGTGTACCATGCTATCTTTATATCTTTCAAAATGTCATGTGGTATCAAATTAAATGACTTACAGAAGCCTAAGTATGTTAATCCTATTATCTTTCAGTGAAACTTCTAATCTCCTCAAAAAAAAATCCAGTTTGACAGGATCAATTTTCTACAGCCCCGGTTGGTTAGCATTAAATATATTAAATCTTTGGTGATTTGCTATTTCCCACTGAGGAGTAACTGCCATATATATACATGCATACTCAATGGCTGTGTCTACACTGCACCCCTTTTCCGGAAAAGGGATGCAGATGAGACAAGTCGGAATTGCAAATGAAGCGGGGATTTAAATTTTCCCGCTTCATTTGTATAAACATGGCTGCGCTCGGGCTTTGCGAAAAAGCGCCAGTCTAGACGGGATCTTCGAAATAAAGCCTTTTTCCAAAGGTCCCTTATTCCTGATTTTAAGAGGAATAAGGACCTTTCGGAAAAGGCTTTATTTTCTGAAAGATCCCCGTCTAGACTGGCGCTGTTTTCCGGCAAAGCCCCGAGCCGGAAAAAAGTGGCAGCCATGTTTATACAAATGAAGCAGGGGAAATTTAAATCCCCGCTTCATTTGCAATTCCGACTTGTCTCATCTGCATCCCTTTTCCGGAAAAGGGGTGCAGTGTAGATACAGCCAATGACTATACCTGTACCTTTATTTCCAACATTCAGTATGCACTCCCTGTCTGGTTTACACATACTATTTAAGAGCTTTAGTCTTTTTTCTTGAGGAACTGGAAGCCCAGAGATATATTCCGGTATATCGTAATTATTATGTAGTGTCCCTGAGAGAAGTAGCAGTTAGGTATCTAAATCGCTTAGTAGCATATATCAGGATTTGTCCTACAGTTAGTGAAAATAAAGTACCTATTTATTACATTAAGAACAAATATGATGCCACATGGAACTGGAAGCATCAGAAAAACAGGAAATAAGTCATGTTCATTTGTACCTAAGTTATACACAGAAACTGCTCATCTTTCCCTATCCACATAAGTCTGTCTTGAGCTTCTTGTTTATTACAAGTATTATAAATAGTGCTGTGACCTGTCTGTGGCTAATGTCACTTCTCAGCACAACCCCTACTGTTAGGTCACTGAGATAGTTGTGGGATACCCATACTTTTTCTGAGGAATCTTTTTCCTCCAAAACCCAGCATGCTTCACCTCTGTAGGAAGAGTCTGGAGCCACACACAACAAAACAACCTTTCTTCAGCCTCTTCAGGGTCCATCCTCGCAACTCTATTAACCACTCTTCAGGCAAGTCGAGCCAAACCTTCTGTCTGACTGTCCAACTCCCTGTTCCCAGTGATTGCCCTGTCAGCACCCTCAGATCTCCCATTCTTGAGATCCACTTTCAACTGTCAGACTGACCAACCCACAGAGGCTCCACCTCCTCTTCTAAGGTTACCAGCCTCAGTGCTTACTTCCCAGCCTCCTTCTTTATTAATTCTTTATTAATTGAGCACCACATTAGCTACCCCATTATCTCTCCTAGGATCAGTGTCAGATTGGGTGGCATGTAATTACATGGGTCATCCCATTTACCCATCTAAAGCAGGGGTGGGGAACCTTTTTTGGGTCGTGGGCCACTGACCCACAGAAAAATCAATCAGGGACCCTCACTGACATGGCCCCCTACTGAGAAGGAGAAAAACACTCCTCACATTCCCCTCACAAACTAAAGCTTAGGGGGGGCTTCCTGATTTTGTGTGCTCCAGCCCCCCACAGGGTGTTGGCAGGGAGGCTTGAGCACCCCTGCGGACTCTCCAATGCTGGAGGAGCTGGATAGAGGCAAGCTGGGGTCCACATCTAGTCCCTGGGGCCTTAGGTTCCCCACCCCTAATCTAAAGCTTTTTCATCTTCCTCAGTGACCGAAGACATACTGAAAAATCAACCTTAATGCCCAGTGAACAATTCAGACAGCCTATTTAAAACTCCTGATTGCAAATATCCAGACTTGCTGATTCCAAACCTGTAGTCTAATGTCAGTACCTGCTGTTAAAGATACTCCTGAAATATTAATAGAATGGAAAGTGTATTATCGTATGATATGACTACCTTATCTATTTTATCCCAAGTATCAAACAAAAATACTAATTGAACCCTTTGGCCTTATTTTGATAATTATATCGTTTTCTCTCTAGCAGTGAACCAATACCAATTTAAGGGTTCTTTCTACTCCTAATATAAACATCTTGGGTATGTCTACACTGCACGACTATTTCAGGACACTAGAGGTATCCCAAAATAGCTACCTCACATCTACGCAACCCACGTGGTATTTTAAAATATTTTTTGAAATAACGGGTGTGCTATTTTGGCATCCAAGTAACCCTATGCTTCCCATATCAATTCTTAAACAATTACCAAATATTCACATTTTCCTGACTAAAATTATTCTGCCTAGTTGATTAGGCTCATAATATTAGGCTCATAATATTAGGCTTAAAATATTTTAAATAAATAATAAATAAATAATCTTTTTTAAAAAAATTGGCCTTTGTAAAGCATCAGATGTTTATATAACTAATCTGGACTTTATTCTGTTTGCACACTATAAAGGTGATTAAGTCATGTTCACTTGTACCTAAATTATCATTAATTTGGGTTCTGTGATCAGTTTTTCTTTATCTGTCAAGATGATGTCTAACATTGAATTCCCTTAGGGTATGTCTACACTACAGTATTATTTCAAAATATCTTATTTCGAAATAACGCGTCTACACACAAAATGCATTTCGAAATAGCGTTTTGCTATTTCGAAATACCGCGTTCACACTGAGTGGACTCTGAATCGCATTTAAGGCTGGTCGGAACCAGTTCCGGCAGCGCACCAGGTCAGGACTTACTGTGTGGGGCTGCTGCATGAGGCTATCTGAGGTCTGTGCTTAAAGGGACACCCCCCCGGACAGCCAGTTCTCAGGTTTCCCTGCTTGCTTGTCTACCTCGATGAGGGACAGCAAAACATGTTGTCTCTGCATGCTCTGGTTGCTCTCACTCGGAACACCACAGCACTCTGCAACATGGAGCCAGAGCTGCCCCTGGGCACTCTGGTGCTTCTCTTAGACGCGTTGCTCTGAACCTGGCTGCACTTTCTGCAGGCTGCCATCTGGGAGGTCCATCAGGGGGCTGTCAGTATCCAGAAGGCCCTGCAGGAGAGCTTCCACCCTGAGGAGCACTAAGAGCCTCCCTGGTCTGCCCCACTGGGGGCTTGTGCCTCATTCCTCCCTCATGTCCTTCCTGGCTCATGTTTTGGGGCCACTGGGTATGGGGCAGTGACTACTGGCTATGGGCTGGCAGGCTTGGAGCTGGCATAGGCACTGTGGCCAGAGTCTACCCCTTTAAGGGCTCCTGGGAGGGGGGAGGGAGAGAAGGTTGAGGCTGGAGTGGCCACCAGGGCACCCTGGGAAGGCTGGAGGCCCCCTATTTCAAAATAAGTGTCTACACAGCACTTATTTCGAAATAGCTATTTCGAATTTGTTGTTATTCCTCATAGAATGAGGTTTACCAAATTTGAAATAAGCACTCTGCTATTTTGAATTTATTTCGAAATAGCGGTTTGGCTGTGTAGACGCTAGGAAAGTTATTTCGAAATAAGGGCTGTTATTTCGAAATAACTTTGCTATGTAGACATACCCTTATGCAATACTTTTTGAATTAGGAAATTGTCATCTATCATTTTTAGATATTCCAACAATGCTTTAGTACTGACAACGAGATGTCCAGCATCAGTCAAAGTCCCACAAAACCTTCCCTTCTACATCATTTACCTAGCCAACAGTTGACTTTCATCATCTTTTGTCATCCTTTGCTCATGGGGCAGAAAGGATCTCAGATGATCTTTTGGACATTCTTCTTCAGCCCATTTCTAAATTCCCTGAAGTAATCTATTGTGTGAGATATCCTGTTGCATAGTATCACTAGTGCCAATATGAATCATTTCCAATGGAATCTAACCCATCTACTTCAGAAGACTATCCTTTCTTAGGTTTGGTTTATACTAGAAGAGGCCATAGATCTAAGTTATGCAACTTCAGCTATGTGAATAAAGTAGATGAAGTTGTAATTCTTAGATCTACTTACCACAGTAAACTTACTCTTTACTGCAGTAAGTTGACAGATGTTGATCACCCATCAACTCCACCTGCACTTCTCATTCTGGTAGAGTATAGGAGTTGATGGAAGAGTGCTGAGTGGTCAATTGATCAAGTCTATCCTAGACACAATAAATCAACTCCTGCTAGATTGATCACTGCCCGTTGATCTGGTGGGTAATGTAGACAAGCCCGTAGAGTGAAATCTCATGTCTTGACTCTTGAACGCAGCACAGTGTCCTTCTGTCTACCAGTTCCTTGCAGAATGTTCTTCCAATTGTTTTCAGTTTTGAATCCACAACAAGGATCATCTGTCTTCCTTGGACAGTTGGAGAATGCTTTGTAAGCATGCTTCATTTTCTTAGTTTGCGGATGGCTGCTTGACCCAAATGTGTTCCATAAATCTTTCTGTTCCTTTGAACCAGCTGTGACTCACAAAGTATTTTCCATGGCTTCCATGTTGATAACCTGATATTCATAGAAAAATTCTAGCTGGGGGAGGGAACTGACTGTGTCTTGTTAAGTGGTGAAATTCACATTCCATTTTCAATGGCTAATTTTTCTTGAAAAGAACTGATTGGCAAATGTTTTGAGACAATGTCTTTTGACAAAGAAAAAAAAGCCCACAAAAGTTTCTCAATTCTGGGATTTCAAGTGAAAACCAAAGACAGAGAGACGCCAGAATAACCAATAGTCTGATGCATATTGAAAACAAATGTCAAACTCTCAACATTTTTTGCAAGATGGAACTGTTGGTGGCAAGCCCTTCTCCTTATATAACACATTTCCCACCTTCTTAAGAGTCATCAGAGCACTCTTCAGGGATGACTGAGCCCCACCTAAAGCAATTGTTACAAGGATGTGCACTCTATACATTAATTTTACTTTTCACCTTGGGTCAAAGTTATAGAAATAAAGGGGAAGAAAGAAAATGAACATATCTTTCTTGTCATCTTCTTTCATATATGTAAATAAAAATGACCATAGGACAGATGTAAGTTCAAGATAAACAAGATTTAATGTAATTGCTAACAACAGCACTCTTATAGACCCCTTCCTTGGTATGGAAAACTAAACAAAAAAAGTCAGATACATTTGAAAATCAAATGTCTTCAAGTTGGTGTAACAGAGAAAATATGTCTATTTAAGCTACAAAGCTTCAATGGTATCATAGTGGGTAAGACATTTTGAAGAAAAATGACTGTTCTTAAATTAGAGAGGCAAAGTCCTTTATTGCTCAACTTGTTTTGGAGACAAACAAGCTCTTTGTATGATTGAAAGCTTGTCTCTCATCAACAGAAATTTGTTCAATAAAAGATATTACTTCACACACCTTTCCTTTCTAATATCCTGTGACCAATATGCTATAACACCACATATCCTGTAAATTTTTGTGGTTACTTGCTTTTCATTTCATGGTGGAGACAATGACATTTGAGAATAGAAGCTCTCAATACCAATCACCCAGTGAAATTGAAAAGAACACTCCTGAACTTGCATTAACTTATTTCCCAAAGCAAAGGTATGTGACAATAGGTCTCATAGGAACTTCCCCCAAGTGTTAATCCTTATAAATTCACATCAAATGACGGATATTATGAGTTTAGCATTCACACTTAAATTCCAAGTGAAATTCAAGTGAAACCTCTAGCATCATAAGGTTTCATGACAAAATTATTAGAAGCTACATATTTCAAGTTGTTTACAATGCCAAAGATTGACTGACCAGAACTGTGAGAAAGTCATTCATCATTTATTCAAACATAAGTTCAGAATTCATTATTCTTAAGCCGTCTTTCTTATATATCTGAAGTATATAAAAATGGTTTTACATTTTATTGCCAGCATTTTCCATAGCATTATCTCCCCTGGTAACCAATTCTTAGGAACGAACTACTTTTCAGCATGTGTACAGTCTAGAAACTATTGCTATTCCACAGACTAAATAATACCACAAAAAGATTCCATGTTTCTTACAGCCAGCAGGTTCTTTATAAAGTGAACTATTTACAGCCATTCTGCAGCCCTAGCTAGGATTACAGCCCTATTCACACAGATGGCTGAAGCATAGCTATTGACCAGTCATCAGCTACCCTGAATTATTAACGAGTTAAACAATAAGACGATAATTTTTTTAAATAAAAGTTCCCCCCTCAAAGTGCATCTTGGTGCACTATACCTCCCAAAAACAGCTCCCATTTAAGGGCATGTGTGAAAAATAGAGATGTTGAGTAATTATAGTTAACTCACATGATTAACAAATTAATTGGGATTTTAAAAACTAATAGTGATTATTCTCAGTTTTAATTTTTTATTAAGCAATAGAATAGCAAGTAATGTTCATTAAATATTTGGATGTTTTTCTACATCTTCACATATATTAATTTCAATTGCAACACAGAATACAAAGTGTACAGTATTTATTACAGATATTTGTGCCATAAAAATATAAAAAGAAATAATATTGTTAAGTTTACCTCATACAGGTATTGTAGTGCAATCTCTTCATCATGAAAGTGCAGTTTACAAATGTAGATTTTTTGTTGGATAACTGCACTCAAAAACAAAACAATGTAAATCTTCAGAGCCTACAAGTCCACTCAGTCCTACTTCTTGTTCAGCCATTCACAAAGACAAACACATTTGTTTACATATATGGATTCTAATGATGCCCACTTATTATTCACACTACCACCTGGAAGTGAGAACAGGCATTTGAATGGCATTTTTTTGCACCTTGCATTCACAGAATCATAGGACAGGAAGGGACCAAATGGTAATACCTCCAATTACCATTGCAAGGTACTTATGTGCTTGATATGCTAAACATTCATAGGTTCCTTTATGTTTCAGTCACAATTACAGAGGACATGCTTCCATACTGATAACACTCATTTAAAAAAATGTGCTAATTACTTTTGTGACTTAACTCCTTGGGGGAGAATTGTATGCCTCCTGCTTTGTATTACTAAGAGTCTGCCATATATTTCATGTTATAACAATCTCAGATGATGACACAGCAGTTGTTTGTTTCTTTTAAGAGCACTTTCACTGCAGATTTGACAAAACACAAAGAGGGTACCAAAGTGGCATTTTTAAAGAAAGCTACAGCACTTGATCCAAGATTTCAAAATCTAAAGTGCCAACATCTGAGAGAGATGTGGTGTGGAACATGCTTTCAGATGTCTTAAAAGAGCAATACTCCCATGTGGAAACTACAGAACTTGAATCACCAAAAAAACCCACATAGAATCATAGGGCTGGAATAGACCTCAGGAGGTCATCGAGTCCAGCCCCCTGCCCAAAGTAGGACCAACCCCTCTAGGGATGGAGATTCCACCACCTCCCTAGGTAACCCATTCCAGTACTTCACCACCCTCCGAATGAAATAGTTTTTCATAATATCCAACCTAGACCTCTACCACTGTAGCTTGAGACCATTGTTCCTTGTTCTGCCATCCGTCACTACTGAGAACAGCCTCTCTCCATCCTCTTTGGAACCTCTCTTCAGAATGTTGAAGGCTGCTATCAAATCCCACCTCACTCTTCTCTTCTGCAGACTAAATAAGCCCAAATCCCTCAGTAACTTCTTGTAGGTAATGTGCTCCAGCCCCCTGATCATTTTGGTTGCCCTCTGCTGGACCCTCTCCTTTCTATAGTGGGGGCTTCAGAATTGATCGCAATAATCCAAATGTGGCCTAACCAGTGCCTAATAAAGGGGAATAATTACTTCTCTAGATCTTCTGGAAATGCTCCTCCTAATGCACCCTAATATGCCATTACCCTTCTTGGCTACAAGGGTACACTGTTGACTCATATCCAGCTTCTCATCCACTGTAATCCCCAGGTCCTTTTCTACTGAACTGCTACTTAGCCAGTTGGTCCCCAGCCTGTAATAATGCTTGTGATTCTTCCATCCCAAGTGCAAGACTCTGAACTTGTCCTTGTTGAACCTCATCAGATTTCTTCTGGCCCAATCCTCCAATTTGTCTAGGACAGTCTTGACCCTATCCCTACCCTCCAATGTATCTACCTCTCCCCCTAGCTTAGTATCATCTGCAAACTTGCAGAGGGTGACTCAGATGATAAAAATGAACATACATCAGTCAGCACCACTTTGGATCATTATCAAGGAGAATCCACTGGAACATGGGGTGCATGCCCTGTAGGATGGTGGTTGAAGTATGAAGGGAAAAATGAATCTTTAGAGCATTAGACATGCAAATATTTTGAGACACTGGTTACAGCCATGCCACGTGAATGTATGTTCTAATTTTTATGTGATATTGTAAACAAGGGGAAGCATTATCTCCTGTAAATCTAAACAAAATTGTTTGTCTCAGTGACTAGCTGAACAAGTAGTAGGACTGAGTGAACTTGTGAGCTCAAAACATTTACAATGTTTAATTGTTAAATGTAGGTTTGTTTTATGTAATTCTACATTTGTAAATTCAACTTTCATGATAAAAAGACATTGAAAAACATTACATGCAATGAAGGAAATGAAAAATACTATTTCTCTTCTTTTTTTACAATGAAAATATTTGTAATGAAAAATATAAAGGGAGCATTGTGCAATTTGTATGCTGTGTTGTAATTCAAATCAATATATTTTAAAATGTAGAAAACAAAAAAATTAAATAAATGGTATTTTATTATTGTTTAACAGCAGGATGAATTGCATGATTAATTTTTTAATTGCGTGATTAGTCATGATTAATTTTTTAATCACTTGAGAGCCCTAGTGAATGACAAACAAACAAGAGTTCAGCAATTTCCTTTGACATGTCACATTGGTTAGTTAAAAATCTTTTGTTAATAGATTGTTATATTCAAGTACAGTGTAATTATTCTCTAAAATCTGTTCAAGCAGAGAAATTACTATTTTGTGTTTAACTAATTGAGAGTGATAGAAAAATCTGTTATTGTGCTATTCCAGTGGTATGGAATATAGGACAGAAAAACTAAGACATGATGAAACACTTTGTAATTTCAGATTTACAGTAGCTGAGTGTGCATAGTAATTAGTCTCAGAACTAAAAATATGCATATATATTTAAGAGAATATAGCAAGTCATGCACCAAAAAATGAACTACTATCAAAATGTTTATTAGGATACATGGTAATATAATTCAAATTTAACAGTACTAGAAACCACACTGGTTACTTCTTAAGAGTCCAATGAATCCAGTTGATTTGCATTTATAATAATAAAACACAAATACCATCACAGAGACTATATGAAATTCATCATTTTCCAGGCTAACAAAAAACAATGAAAAATACGAAATCCCAACTTTACGCCCATTCTTAAGAACTGTGCTTACTTAGGGTATGTCTACACAGCAGGACAAAAGCTGAATTAAGATATGCAATTTCAGCTACATCAATTGCGTAGCTAAAGTCGAAATAGCTTAATTCAACTTTTGGTGCTGGCTACACAGAAGAAAGTCAAAGAAAGAACACTCTTCCTCAACTTCCCTTATTCCTCATGAAATGAGGATTACAGGAGTCATCGTAAGAAGTCCTTTATCTCGACATTATTTCAAAATAATGTCATGCTGTGTAGACGCATATTTTGTTATTTTGAAATAATGTCAGTTATTCTGAAATAGTGCTGTTGTGCAGACATAGCCTCAGAATAATGCTTGAGAAACTTTGTGAGTCAGAGATACTTTTTTTTGTGTAAGGACAAGAGTGCAGCAAACATGAGAGTGCAGCAGCTGTCTCAAGTTGAGCCTGAAGATCAGGCCACTGGTAATCAACAGTTAAGGAAAGTGTGGGGGGGAAATAGAAAATAGAAGTTTTATGTGCTCTGGCCATAGTTTTCCCCAAAACAATAGTGCAATTTGTGAGGTCTTGCTTTCCCTTTCTTGTATATTCCTATTTCTCTTTTCCTCTTCCCACTGTTTCTCTTAAAATTCTAAGAGTGCCTCTACACAGCAGCATTATTTTGGAATAACTAACATTTCAAAATAACAAAATGCCTGTGTACACTATAAGCCTTTATTTTGAAATAATGTTGAACTAGAGGACTTCTAACTCTGACTCCTGTAACCCTCATTTCACAAGTAGTAAGGGAAGTTGAAGGAAGAGTGTTCTTCCTTCAACTTCCTGCTGTTGAGAGAGCGCCAAAAGCCAAATTAAGCTATTTCAACTTCAGTTATGCAATTGATGTAGCTGAAGTTGAGTATCTTAATTTAACTTTTGCCCTGCTGTATGACATGCCCTAAGTATGCAGGCGAATTAGAAATAAAAAATATTCCCATTAGGATTGAATTGAGCCAAAATTACATATTTCATTTTGTTTAATGAATGAATGAATGAATGAATATTTTGGGACAATTTTTTTTTCTTACAAAAAATTTCAATTTTGCACAAGATATATTTTCTATCAGGAAATCATTCTCACAGAAAATTTCCAACTAGCTCTAATAAAATGTTTGTCTTCTGTTGGAGGGCAAAGGGTAAGATTTTCAAAAGAATTTGTCACCCATGATTTGAGCTAGGTGTTTCAGAAATGCAAAGATCCTTTTTAGGACCCAGCATTTCATGGCCAGATTTTAAAAGAACAAAGCATGTTGGATGCAGAGTTTTTGTGAAAATTTGGCTGTATCACAATCAGAGCAGATGAGTGCTGGGCACCTTAGAAAAACTACAATGAAATCTTGGCCTCATTTAAGTAAAAGGGAATTTTGCCACTGATTCCAATGAATTTAGGATTAAACCTCATTACCTTAATGGGAGCTGAACTGTAGAAAATCTGGCCTTGAACCAATGGGGGTGGAAGAGAGAAAAACATCACAAACAATCCTCAAAAACGTAAAGGAAATTAAGTGTCAACTGCCTTGATTAAACAGTTATAACAGCACTACAAAACAAAATAAATTTAGTACTGCAGCTGGTCAGGCTTTTCAAATTAATGTTTTTCCCCTCCAAAAAACGGTCCTTGCCAACAATTTCAGGTGAAAATTGTAATTTCTGAAATTATACAGAATTTCCAAATTCTTTTTGAAGACATTATCTAAAATGTTATGAACAGTTATTAACATTATTCATTTACCATTAACCAGGTTTTAGTAAACAACACATTATGATAAAAATGAAATAATGTTACCAGAATACTCAAAGTTGATAAGTTTCGTGAAAATGCATCCAATTCAAAATCCTTCTAAACAACAACTTCAAAATTTTGCTGCTATTATATTTGTTTTCTAAAAATAGCTTTCCTTTTTCCAAAAGCTATAGTTAATTAGCACATTGTACGTCCGTCCCTCTTTATCCTAGAGCTCAGCACAAAAGTTTTGTATCCTAGAAGAAACATCAGGGATTGTCCATATAAGACTTTGCTAATTCAGAAGCTACCTTGTGTTACTTGGCAATCATTTTAACTTGAGCCAGACCACGGCCACACCGAAAACTGTCAAATGCTAAACCTGCAAAGAGTATTACATAATCTGGAAATTAATATATTACGAAACCCCATTGTGCCAATGTTTTATTATTTTCAATTTTAGCGCATCTCCAGCAGATTTTTGTTAAACTCTGTATACAGAAAGAGTTCTACTAAACTCTTTCAGCACTAAATAATTTTTTTTTTCTCTAGAGAACTGCCTTCAAATTTATTCAGATTTTTTTAGAAGTACAACCACAAAAGGTTTAAAGGAACACTGTTAGTCCTCATCTGAAGACTAGCAAATAACTATTTCAATATATTTCTTTAAACATCACAATAAAAAGGGCAGTGTCATATTGCAAGCATGCCTTGTCCCGAGGCAGTGCAGCCCAATGACCACAGTCTATACCACAGACCTAGGGCGTAGGGCAGCACAGCCTATTGGCTGGAATCAGTAATCACATCTCTCAGTTCAGGGCAGCACAGCCTAATAGCTAGACTCACAGGTTTGGGGCAATAGTCCCGGTAGAAGGGCCCAGGCCCACTGTACTCCACCAGGCCCTGAGCCAGGGCCCTGTTAGTGGCAGAGTGCTACACCATTTGTTCAGTGGGGAACCCATCGCAACACACTGAGTTCACTCGGGTGGGAGATACTACTCGCTCACCCTCCCTGAGTCACTTCCTACCAGATCCAGCACTGAGGTGCTCCATATAGCCTCCAGGTCCTCTGATTCCCATTGTCCAAGTCTCTGGCTAGGGTACCTCTGGAGCTCTTGCAGCCAGTCCTTTTCCCTGAGCTGCTCCTTTGTATACAGTTCCTGTACTTGGAGCATGCCCAGTGTGGCTGGGGGAACGGGACTTTCTCCCTCCACAGGACATCAAGCCCTCCTGGCCCAATGCGGGGTATGCACACCCCATCACAGGTAGATTGAAATTTAATTATAATTAGCAATACATTTCAGAGTACTTTGCAAAGAGTTACTACACACATTTAGGCACTGCGTGACCATAGCAACATAACTAATCATTTGCATGCAGAAGAATAGTGAAAACCTGGACCTTGTTAAACATTGCCTCAAGTCTTGTGAGTTGAGACAACATTGTACATGATCACAAAATCTGAAAAGTAAAACTGAACAAATACAATAAGTACAAATAAAACTGAAATTCTGAGGGCAAGACAGAAAAGTGAAAAAGAAGAGTTACAATGTCCAACTAGCTGAGCAAAGTAAAAAAGGAAATAAATAGCATATATGCTACAAAGCAAGCTGATGTTTTAAAAAGATTTCACTTGACTGTGATTAACACAAATATTTTCAAATATATTTTTTCTTATTGTTTGTACTATGATAGCAGCTAGGAGCTCCAGTGATTGATTTGGACCCTACTGTGCTAGAGACTTTACAAACAAAATACCATTTCTGTCCCAAAGAGCTTACTCCCCACTCTATTACATTGGTTGTGTACCAATATATCTCTGCTCAGGTCACTGGGGCTATGTCTACATGATGGGGTTTTTCCGGGATACCAGAGGTATCCCGGAAAAACTCCGCCACGTCCAGGGAACGCTTCTGCTTTTCCACTTTTTTTTGTGGAAGAGTACACACGCTCTTTTGGAAGCCGCTATATTCCTCATTCCACGAGGAAGAAGGGCTCTTCCAAAAAAGGAGGATTTTCCGAAATTTGGTCCAGTGTAAAGAGGCCAAATTTCGGAAAAACCTCTTCCGAAAAAACTATCGGAAAAAGGAATGCAAATTGTGGAGTGCAATTTGTGTACTTTTTCTGATAGATATTGAAGTGTAGACATAGCCTGGAGTTACATGTAACAGAGTAGAAAATCAGGCCCATGGTTTTATCTGGATAATCAGTGCCCTTTAATAATTATACATGCTATTCTGCAGAAAAGATTGAGGATTTTTTAGGAGATTTCATAAAACATTATTATTGACCTTCCCACCCAATAAATTAATCAGCAGAAGGCTGTCTTTTAACTGAAGCATTTTCACTCAAGGCCAAGAGGGCAATGGGCATCCCCAGAGAGGATACATGGATACCAGAGAGCTATGTAAATAAAGCTCTCATACTTTGCTTCCTGATCTCAACAAATATTACTGCCTAAGGATTTTAACCCTAGTGTCAGCTGAAGTTATTAGCTTCCAGTCATAAAGCATCTGGTAATATTAGCACTGAACAGTGAATGATCCCTGCTTATGTGATGACTGTGTTACTCTGCACATTAATAAGAGCACGTGGTTCTAAAGATGCACTTCTCTCACTGTAACTAGATGGCAGCATAAAATTATCCTAATATAATCTTTGAGAATACTTCAAAGGGTTTTTTTTTTTAAGAAAATGTGTACACGTGGGTGCATATATATTACCTTAACCTAAAATAGTTGTTTGAACTACACATAACTGCACATTCTGTGTGGCTGTTTACTAGTAATTGTCAAAGGGTATGTAAGCTCTACTAAAAGGCAAATCCTCTACCTAATAGAAATTGGTTTCAGAATAGTCCATCAAGTATATGAGCATCCTTCAGCATGTTCTCTGTTCCTGAAATAGAAGTAATCATTATACTTTTACCTCCTCATTTTGTTATGCATGAATCAGAAATACGGACGTGCCCTGTCAGCACCCAAGGAAATAACTTTCCTTTGAATAAGGAAGGTCTTTATTGGCCTTAGCGAGTCTCTTACTTACAAGGAAAAAAAACCCCACATTCTGATCAATCCATTTACCCTGCATTGCACAATAAAAGTTTTTCTAATGAAAATTGTCTTCTGCTCGTTACACTGGCTCCTCCAAAAGAATATTGCATCAAATATGAGACTTTAGTCAATACATTCAAAGCCTCGGCTATCTAAAAGCACTATGATTGAAAGCTCCATTCTTCTGGCATAATGGAGTAATCTACAGCCGGGGTCAAGTTGGTGCAAGAGACAGATTTGAGAGAGTTTATTCCACAGTATGTGCTTGCTCCCCAGAAAAGCTCTAAGAACCACCACCAAGCTCACCTTCTTCCACTGTAAGGGCAGGAGAACTTCTCTGACCTTGCCTTTGCTAAGAGAGCATTCAAACCAAACCAAACCAAACCAAACCAAAACTATACACACTTTCCACTCCCAGAGGCTATGACTTCACAGCAAACTTATCTTGAAATAACTCGTTATTTTGAAATAACAGAGTGAGCATCTATATAGCAAGCCTGCTATTTCAAAATAATTTCAAAATAATGGGTTTCTTACTCTGACTTCTGTAACCCTCATTTCACAAGGAGTAAGGGAAATCGAAGGAGTGTTCTTCCTTTGACTTCCTGCTGTGTAGACAGCGCCAAAAGTCGAGTTAAGATACTTAGACTTCAGCTACACAATTAACATTGCTGAAGTTGCGTATCTGATCTCAACGTTAGCCCACAGTGTAGACATACCCTATAGAGAGACTAAGGCTATGTCTACACTGCACAGTTATTTCAGAATAAGCTATTCCAGAATAGTTATTCCTAAACAGCTTATTTCGAAATAGCCTGTCTACACTGCAGGGAAGCCTCAAAATTAATCTGAGGCAGGCTTCCCTAATGTATATGTGCTCTCTCGATTTGGAGCCCCAGGAGGAATAATTTAGAATGGCCCTGGTGAGGGGCTATTTCGAAATAGTAGCAGTGGAGCATCTACACAGCCCTTATTCCTAAATAACTATTTCGGAATAGGTGTTATTCTTCATAGAATGAGGTTTACAGAAGTTGAAATAAGCCATCTGTTATTTCAAAATTATTTCGGAAATAATGGAATGGATGTGTACATGCTCGCATAGTTATTTTGAAACTGCTAACAGGGAGTTTGGAGAGGGAGTTCTCCAGGTAAAAGAGGAGTAAAAAGGGGACCCTTGTGGTAAGTGGCTGTCTGGAGTGTGTGTTTGTGTGTGGGGGAGTTATTTGCTGTGTGCTGAGCTTGTGTTTGTCTGTTTGGTTGGTTTGTTTGTTTGCTTGAAGGAGCTTCTAAAAGGTTTGAAATCTAGAAGCCTCTGTTAATTGGCTGAGCCTCAGTCAGGGGGAGGGGCTACCAGAGCTATATAAGCCTGTGACTCAGCGACCAGGGGAGCTTGCGAACAGGAACTGCTAACAGGGAGTTTGGAGAGGGAGTTTAGAGGGCACTAGTGACTTCTGGCCTTCTTTAAAACATAACTCTTATAATAATCTATATTCCAGAGGTTTAAAAAGAATCCCAGTTTATACTTAAACTTATTCATTAGAAAAATGGAGACAGAAGCCCAGCAGCAGAGTGGGGGCTATCCTGTTTATTGCGTCGAGTGTAACATGTATGATTACCTGCCCTGTGGGCGGGTGGCGTATGTGTGCACCCGTTGCAAGGAGCTCCTGACCCTCAGAGACCGAGTTCGGGCTTTGGAGGCCAGGGTGGCTGAACTGGAGGAGCTAAGGGAGGTAGAGATATGTGGATGAGACTTTCTGGGACACTGTAGTACTGTCCCACCTCCAGTCTGAAAGCCCCAGTACTCTTAAGGAGGATGAAAGTCTCAAGGAACAGAGCATTCAATGGGAGCAGAGGGAAACCATCCCGTGGTTGGGACCCTCCTCCCAGAGGATGTTGCGGTATCCTCTCGCACTGAGGATACCTCTGAGGGGGAGGGAATGCCAGCTCAGAAGAGGCAGGTGTTAGTAGTGGGTGATTCGATCGTTAGAAACATAGATAGTTGGGTTTGTGATGACCGGGAGAACTGTATGGTCACTTGCCTGCCTGGTGCGAAGGTTGCGGATCTCTCGAGGCATCTAGATAGACTTATGTGTAGTGCTGGGGAGGAGCCGGTGGTCGTGGTACATGTAGGTACCAATGACGTAGGGAAGGGTAGGAGAGATGTCCTGGAGGCCAAATTTAGGCTGCTAGGAAAGAGACTGAAATCCAGGACCTCTATGGTGGCATTCTCAGAAGTGCTTCCAGTTCCACGCGCAGGGTCAGGTAGGCAGGCAGAGATTCAGAATCTCAATGCGTGGATGAGACGATGGTGTAGGGAAGAGGGGTTTGGATTTATTAGGAACTGGGGACACTATTGGGAGAGGGGGAGCCTATACAGGAAGGATGGGCTCCACCTAAACCAGGGTGGAACCAGACTGCTCGCACTAAACATTAAAAAGGCCGTAGAGCAGTTTTAAACTGAGAGATGGGGAAAGCCGATTGGTGTGGAGATGCACGTAAATCGGAGGAGACTTCTCTTAGAGGAGAATCCATTGATAGAGGTTCTCTAAGCTGTAGTCAGAAAGAGAGGAGGGAGAGGGCAAACCATGGGCCAGAGCAGACAAAAACCGCGTACAAAGGAATCCAATGCATCAGGGAAGGGCAGACAAATAAGCAGTGGCAAATTTTTAAAGTGCTTCTACACAAATGCTAGGAGTCTGACTAATAAGATGGGTGAACTAGAGTACCTAGTATTAAATGAGGAGATTGACATAATAGGCATCACTGAAACCTGGTGGAACGAGGAAAATCTGTGGGACACAATCATACCGGGATATAAAATATATCGAAAGGATAGAGCAGGCCGGGTGGGTGGCGGAGTAGCACTGTATGTGAAAGATAATGTACAATCAAATGAAATAAAAATATTAAATGAATCAACATGTTCAACAGAATCGCTATGGATAGTAATTCCATGCTCCAAAAATAAGAAATTAGCAGTAGGGATATATTACCGACCACCTGACCAGGACAGGGATACTGACATTGAAATGCTGAGGAGATTAGAGAGGCTACCAAAACAAAGAACTCTATAATAATGGGGATTTTAATTACCCCCATATTGACTGGATACATGTCACCTCAGGAAGAGAAGCGGAGATAAAATTTCTCAATGGCTTAAATGACTGCTTCTTGGAGCATCTGGTGCAGGAACCCACAAGGGGAGAGGCAATTCTCGATTTAGTCCTGAGTGGAGCGCAGGATCAGGTCCAGGAAATAACCGTTACAGGACCGCTTGGGAATAGTGACCATAATATAACAAATCTCCGGGACCGGATGGCATTCATCCAAGGGTTCTAAAAGAACTCAAATGGGAAATTGCTGAACTATTATCTGTGGTTTGTAACCTATCCCTTAAATCGGCTTCCGTACCTAATGACTGGAAGGTAGCCAACGTGACACCAATATTTAAAAAGGGCTCTAGAGGCGATCCGGGCAATTACAGACCGGTAAGTCTAACTTCGGTACCGGGCAAATTAGTCGAAACAATAGTAAAGAATAAAATTGTGAAGCATGTAGAAGAACATAATTTGTTGGACAAAAGTCAACATGGGTTCTGTAAAGGGAAATCCTGTCTTACTAATCTATTAGAGTTCTTTGAAGGGGTTAACAAACATGCGGACAAGGGGATCCAGTAGATATAGTATACTTAGATTTCCAGAAAGCCTTTGACAAGGTCCCTCACCAAAGGCTCTTGTGTAAATTACATGGCCATGGGATAAGAGGAAGGTCCTTTCTTGGATTGAGAACTGGTTAAAAGACAGGAAACAAAGGGTAGGAATAAATGGTAAATTTTCAGAATGGAGAGGGGTAACTAGTGGTGTCCCCAAGGGTCAGTCCTAGGACCAATCCTGTTCAACTTATTCATAAATGATCTGGAGAAAGGGGTAAGCAGTGAGGTGGTAAAGTTTGCGGATGATACCAAACTGTTTAGGATAGTCAAGACAGAAGCAGACTGCGAGGGACTCCAAGAAGATCTCACCAAACTGAGTGATTGGGCAACAAAATGGCAAATGAAATTTAATGTGGATAAGTGTAAAGTAATGCACATCGGGAAAAATAACCCCAACTATACGTACAGTATGATGGGGGCTAATTTGGCTACGACAAATCAGGAAAGAGATCTTGGAGTTATCGTGGACAGTTCTCTGAAAACTTCCACACAGTGTGCAGCGGCGGTCAAAAAGGCAAATAGGATGCTAGGTATTATTAAGAAAGGGATAGAAAATAAGACCCAGAATATCTTACTACCCCTGTATAAAACGATGGTACTCCCACATCTTGAATACTGTGTACAGATGTGGTCTCCTCACCTCAAAAAAGATATTTTGGCCTTGGAAAGGGTTCAGAAAAGGGCAACTAAAATGATTAGGGGTTTGGAACGGGTCCCATATGAGGAGAGGTTAAAGCGACTGGGACTTTTCAGTTTAGAAAAGAGGAGACTGAGGGGATATGATAAAGGTGTATAAAATCATGAGTGGTGTGGAGAGGCGGATAAAGAAAAGTTATTTATTAGTTCCTAAATAGAAGAACTAGAGGACACCAAATGAAATTAATGGGTAGCAGGTTTAAAACTAATAAAAGAAAGTTCTTCTTCACACAGCATGTAGTCAGCATGTGGAACTCCTTGCCAGAGGAGGCTGTGAAGGCTAGGAATATAACAGAGTTTAAAGAGAAGCTAGATAATTTCATGGAGGTTAGGTCCATAAAAGGCTATTAGCCAGGGGATAAAATGGTGTCCTTGGCCTCTGTTTGACAGAGGCTGGAGAGGGATGGCAGGAGACAAATCGCTTGATCATTGTCTTCGGTCCACCCCCTCTGGGGCACCTGGTGCTGGCCACTGTCGGCAGACAGGATACTGGGCTAGAGGGACCTTTGGTCTGACCCGGTACGGCCGTTCTTATGTTCTTATGTTCTTATGAAATAACAGCTGTTATTCTGAAATAACTTTGCTGTGTAGATACACCCTAAGAAAGAAGAGAGGAAAGAAACACACGTGACAGAATCTAGTCACTCTTGCAAGATGTTTAGATGTCAATGGGATGGGTATAAGGGCCTGAAAAAAGATCAGAATAGAGGAAATTCTTAAATACTCCACTGAGGCAGCTCACAATACACACAAGATCCACCTGAGACAGGCAAGTGTAACCCACACACCTAGTGGGTGTGGTTCACTGTCCCAGGTAGTGATACTTAGACCACTTACAGCAAGCAATAAGAATGAGTGCGCTCTACAGCCTAAGCTGAGAGCCTGCTGGCTTTATAGCTCAAGCTGTAGAAGTTGTTATGCTAAGCTCTAGAGGTCCCAGATTCAAATCCACCTACAAGTAGTTACACAAGCAAAGACTTGTACACAAAGCCAAAATACAGTTTGTCTAAACCACAAATCCTACAAGGCCAGTAACGGTAACTATGGGCAGGACTCAATTAAAATCATTAGTTGTTCATAAATGTTAATTTCACCTCACAGTGAAATTGATGAAAAAAATCCACCAATAATGGTGTAACTTTGCACCTTCTGCAATCCATTGCTATGCAGGGAACACTGTTCAGCTGGGCTGGCCTTACCATGAGGCAAACTGAGGTGGCTGCCTCAGGTGCCAGACTGTGGGAGGGGGTGCCACTAGGATCCAGAGTGTAAAAAATTGGTTTTGGCCCAAGCGAGGGGCATGGGGGCGTTATTTGAGCTCCCCGCCTCAGGTGCCAAAATGTTGTGGGCCGGCCCTGCTCTGCAGCCTGGCTATCATGGCCCTGCTCGCTCACTTACTGGCAGGAGTGAGGGGGCCATCACTGGGAAGGAGAGGTTCGGTAGTGGGATGGTGTCTGCTAGGGTCTCCTCCTTTTCCTTGCAGGCCCGGCCATGGGTCCCTGGTCTGCCCCATTTCCTGCACTGATGGGTGTGGTGTCACTGGCCCTACAGCCATATAGGAAATTCCCTTAAAATCTCTGTGAAATGGAACATTTATTAAAAACCAATTTTTAAAAAAATAGGAAAAATGTTAAAAATATTGATACTAATGTTTTAGCTTACAACAACAACTAATTCTGCCATGTCTCCTCATTTTGCAGGCCAAAGAGAAAAAGGAACTGTATTTCAATGTCCAGGCCTCCAAAATGGACACCATGTAGTGGTTTAATTGTTTCCACAGATCATCAGGAAACACACAGAAGGAGGAACAGTCAGAGATGGTCCTGGGCAGCATTATGAACAGAGAAGGGAAGGGAGCAAAGTTGAAGTTACACAGCCAGGCCCACAGGAGGCTGTAAAGGCGATTGCTGTCAGGCAAAAGCACACAAGTGAATTCTGCACTACCCCTGCAATTAATGCTATAGAGAGCAAAAGGCACAAACTAGAACAAACACACTTGCACCCGGGTAGGGATATGGAAGGAAGTACAGCCACCTTGCAGCACCAGGAGACATGCTAACATTAGGGTGTCATGGCAATCCCAAGGACACAGAAGCCACTTGTACACATACGGTACTATGTGTTGCATGCACTATTGCTGGCTGACTGCAGCACAGTGGTCCTGTAGACCATGCCACAGATCACAAATCACAGTATAAAGGAAACAGACAAGGAACAGCATTTAAGGGCTTTCAGGTGTAACACAAAACTCCTCACACAAAGAGAACACACAACATCACAAGGGCAAGCACTAACTGTTTCAAATCTTGCTCTAGCCATTCCAAGAGGCCTCTTTCTATGAGCTGATGCTTGCTCTTACATATGTAGTTTTAAGCTACTTCTGGCAGCTTTACTTTAAACTCTCCTCCAGTTTTCTCTGAGCAGCTGTTATTAGGGGAGCCTGTCACTGAGTAGTGCTTCCTCTAGCACTGTGGGACGGTGCTGCTGATGGATGGGACCCTGTTTGCTTCACCACACACAGGGCAGTATCACTGTACTAGCTCATCGTATTTTCAGGTAGGGCTACTTACATCTTATTCATTCATGATGCAACAGTTTGATCAGGACAGTGCCACACACTATATTCTGCAGACAGGGCTTTGGCTGGGAACCATTTGATGTTCATAGAATAACAGACCATCAAACAGCTTTTATCAGAGTTGAGGAGCAATCACTTGTTAAGAAAGGATGTATGCCTTCCCCTGGGAAAAGCAACAATAATAGCACATACCTTATCAATTTTTCAAAGACAATTAGCAATGCCAACAAAAGGGAGTATGTGTGTGTAACTACGCAGTACATAACCGATCCATAACTGCAAACAGTTTTCCCATTGCATTTCATTGCAATTGACCTATTAACATTAAAGACAGGGTGACTAGCAATGTAAAGTTTGCTGCTCCCTGTGAATTGTAAATTGATTGCTCCACATTCACTACCTTCAGATCACTCTGCAGCCAGTACAGCCCATTGCGCAGAAACGGGGCAGTTGGCCCGAGAGCAGTGGTGGCCATAGTTAGGGGCCCTTTAAATCACAGGACTCCATGTGGCTCTCAGGGCTGGCTGGGGGCTGAGGGGACCAGCACAGAACCAACCCCACCCCTTCTACTCATGGCCTCCCCTTCCTGGAGCCCAGAGCAATCCCTCCCCCCATCTTGCCCAGGGGCCTGGTGAATGTGTTGGCCACTCCTAGGGTGTATCTAAACTAGCCCCCTAGTTCGAACTACATGCGGCAGTTAAACGGTAATTCGAACTAAGTCCTTAGTTCGAATTACCTGTTACTCCTCCTGGAATGAGGCAGTTAGTCCAGACTAGTGACATTTAAAAATGGTGACCGGACATGCAAATAAAGCCCGGGATATTTAAATCCCAGGCTTCATTTGCAAGTTTGAATGCCTACATTAGCCGCTCTAGTTCGAACTAGGGGGCTAGTGTAGACATACCCCTACTGATCAGAGTTAGGAATACTCCACAGAAAGGGCTTCTTTAATCTTGGCAGGAGAGGAAAGAAAGAGGAATCTCTGTCAGAGTGTCTGTTGTGAAATGAAAGGATTGGCACCCCATACCAAAACATGCAAAGTGCACCACTGAGGGATATAAAACATGGTTTTCAGGGAACTATGGCTAAACTAGCCATTGGCTCCCTGAGCAGCACAGATCTGATTCACAAATAGCTGCTGAGAAATTCTCTGCAGAGGTGATTACCATCCAAAACATTTAATGTTAAATCCACTGTTCTAAACGTGTCCTTTTCTTTACCTACAGGCAATATTGTGGATTAGAAAGCTTGGCAATAATCTATTTCTTTTGAACTGCTTAGTTCACTTAGAACAGATAATTACTTTATAAATCTGCATCCCTAACTCCCTGGCCAGGGTATTCTTAGCATTCTAAATACAGGTTCAACAGTCAAAGATGACCTTAAAAATTAACTTGGTTTTAATCTAAGTTGTCCAATAACTATTTATATTTATCTTTCCTAATAAATACTCTTAGCACTCATTTTAAATGGGTGATGCCCTAGGACTATTATAGTTAAGTTTAAAGCATTTTATTTTTGATTACTTGACTCTATGGATCACTACAAGCTGTAATTATACAACGTTCTTTCAATCCCATCCCAAAGAGAAAGCAGGAAATAACACATCATCTTAAAAGATCCCCGCTCCAGGGGAAAGCTCTCTCAGGGTACTGTTAAAAGCACACAGGGCTTTTCCCTTTCATATCATTCTTTTGGATTAGGCTTGAGTGTCAGCAGTGACCTCCTTTTATGATTTTTTTTTTTTTTTTTTTTTTTTGGATTCAGCTTGATGGGCTTAATTCAATTCCCAGTAGAAAACTGTCAACATCAGGGGAAAATATTTTCTGATTAATGCCTTTGTTGAAACAACAAAGTCTGCATTTCTGTTAGAGAGAACTACCTGCTCCCCTCAGAGGTCTAGTTTACATTTAAAAGTTTAGCCAGTATAGTAGTTAGAAGTGTGTGAATAGGCGAGGGAGGAAAACTGCACTTGTAACCAGGCTTCATTGGACCCTGGGCAATGGGGAAGGGGAGGGCCCAGCTTTGGGCCCCATGGAAGCGGTGGGTATTCAGGTGGAAGGGTCTTGCCTCCCCAACCAACCCACAGCACCACCATGGCTGTTCTTGTGCAAAAACTTGCGGAGTATCTACACTGCACGTGCATTCTTGCGCAAGTAAATTTAGAGTAAGGCGTCGGAACAGAGAGCTTCTTGCGCAAGAGTTATTCCCCTCCCCACGAGGAATAAGCCTTGTTGCGCAAGAGCTCTTGCACAAGAAGGCGGTGTGGACGGGCAACAGGGGTTTCTTGCACAAGAAGCCCCTATGGCTAAAATGGCCATCAGAGCTTTCTTGTGCAAGAGAGCGTCCACACCGCCATGGATGCTGTTGTGCAAAAGCACATCTCTTGTACAAAAGCACATGGCAGTGTGGACGCACTCTTGTGCAAGAACTCTTGCGCAAAACTGTTCTTGTGCAAAAAGCCTGCAGTATAGATATAGCCTGGGTGTATATAGCTTACACCAGTTCACTGAACAAAATAGGCTGTATCAGCAAAAGATCTTTTCACAGGTGAAATTGCAACTACTCTTTGTCTTTTTACTAGACTCATAGACTCATAGACTTTAAGGTCAGAAGGGACCATTATGATCATCTAGTCTGACCCCCTGCACAATGCAGGCCACAGAATCTCACCCACCCCCGGCTAGAATAATCCTCTCACCTATATCTCAGATATTGAAGCCCTCAAATATTTTGAAGACCCCAAGATGCAGAGAATCCTCCAGCTGTGATCTGTACCCCATGCTACAGAGAAGGCGAAAAACCTCAGGGCCTCTGCCAATCTACCCTGGAGGAAAATTCCTTCCCGACCCCAAATATGGCGATCAGCTAAACCCTGAGCATGTGGGAAAAACTCACCAGCGAGACACCCAGAAAGTTCTCTATAGTAACTCCTATTATCCCTCCATTGACCTATTTACCACTGATAGTGAAAGGTCAATTAGTTACCAAGATCATGTTATCTCATCAAACCATCCCCTTCATAAACCCATCTAGTTTAATCTTGAAGCCAGATAGATCTTTTGCCCCCACTATTTCCCTTGGAAGGCTGTTCCAGAACTTCACTCCTCTAATGGTTAGAAACCTTCATCTAATCTCAAGTCTAAACTTCCTACTAGCCAGCTTATATCCATTTGTTCTTGTGTCCACATTGGTATTAAGCTTAAATAATTCATCTCCCTCCCTGGTATTTATCCCTCTAATATATTTAAAGAGCAATCATGTCCCCCTCAGCCTTCTTTTGGTTAAGGTAAACAAGCCAAGCTCCTTGAGTCTCCTTTCATAAGACAGGTTTTCCATTCCTCGGATCGTCCTAGTGGCCCTTCTTTGTACCTGTTCCAATTTGAATTCATCCTTCTTAAACATGGGAGACCAGAACTGCACACAGTATTCCAAATGGGGTCTCACCTAAGCCTTGTATAATGGCACTAACACCTCCTTATCCCTACTGGAAATACCTCGCCTAATACATCCCAAGACCATATTAGCCTTTTTCACGGCCATGTCACAATGGCGGCTCATAGTCATCCTATAATCAACCAGGACTCCGAGGTCCTTCTCCTCCTCCGTTACTTCCGTTACTAGTGTAGTTTTGTTTTTTATATATGTCGCTTTGCCCACTTATAACCAACAAAACTATACTAGCAAAAAACAAAGGCTGAAATTACACCCGTGAAAAAGATCTTTTGCTGATACAGTCTATTTTGTTCAGTGAGCTGGTGTAAGCCATATATTGACAAAAGACCTTTTTTGCCTGTGTAAGCTGCATCACCAGCAAATCTTTTCTAGTGTAGACAAGGTCTAAAGGTGATCCCTCTAAGGACTCAGTTCTCTGCCCCTTACTCACATTGAGCAGTAGAACTACTCAAGAAGAACTGGGCCTAAATCTGGACTAGTGCACAAAAGCATTGCGAAGAGTCTTGCACTGCTGGCTGTGATGTACTTGTGCAGATGCATAGAGAACTTCTCAATTGCCAATGCCACTACTGTCACTGAATATGTCTGTACACAGGATCTAGGACAATGGGGCCTAACCTAGGACTCTGGCTCCTTGACATGGCCCATAAGCCAAGGGTTGTGGGTCCATCTACACCAGTGTTTCTTAAACTTTTTAAGACTGAGGAACACCAAAAAAATAAAAGGTCGGGGGGGAAGAGTCAGGGGGAAAGTTATTGAGGAAAAAAAGGGTTGGGGAAAATTACTGACAAAAAAAAAGGTTGCCTGCCCCTTTAAAGGTGACCATTTTGAATTCTTTTGTTCTCCGTGGCACACCTCCAACTGCCTTGCGGCACTCCAGTGTGCCACAGAACACAGTTTAAGAAACACTGAACTACACTGTTATTCAAAGGCATGATTATAGCATGTAGACATATCCAATTTAGCATTGATCTAGCTAGATCAAAGGAAGCTTGGACAACCACCACAGAACAGGAATGAATCACTCAAATGTATACCCAGGGTCTTATATGGGTGGGGGTAACCCATCTCTCTGTCTGCACTGCTGCAGCAAATTATCTTTGGTATTTCTATCAAAGCTAGCTCAGGTGTGTCTACAGGTGCTGTAAATCACACCTCTGACTTTGGCGTAGACACATCCTATGCGAGAGGGAAACATGGTGTCACAGTGCCCTCCCATGCTTTATGAAAATTGACTAATGGATTTCAATATGCATAACTCGAAGATTCTTTATGCAAAACAGGTCATATGAATTTTATTGTTGCAATCTGCTGAATCTATATCTTCCATTTTTGTGCCTGTATCATTTTTGTGTGTGACGTTAGAAATATGAGATGTGAATGTGTTTATAGTTTAAAATGTGCTAATGAGAGCCATTAGTAATTCTTCAGGTACTTAATGACTCAGTATTCAAACCAACAACCTGTGAATGGTCATGTTTTTCCTATAAGCCCAACTGGGGTTAGCCCTAGAAAGACATGACCATGCCACCTGGTATTGGAATTTGTCTTGAACCTCAGAACCTGGTATTTTTCCATGGGGATACAGGGGGTGCCGAATAAAAGGTTCCCACATTGGGGGAAAGTCTATTTAAGGCCTTGTCTTCACTGACACATTTTGTCATCAAAAACTGCCTTTTGTTGACAAAACAATGAGAGTGTTTACACTACAACGTTACTTTGTTGGGAAAAACACCCAGTTTAGGTGACAAAAATCTTCCAGCCCTGCGAGAGTCCTTTGTCTTTTCCCCTCCCTTTATTTTCCACAAAAAGCCAGTGTGGACTTTTGGTTGTATTGTTGAGAGAGCTGGCTTCACTAGTATACCACAATGCCTCCCCTGATGGCAGTGCTCAGTGTTTTGCTTTGCTCTATCTATCAACAGGAGAGATAGCAATGAGTCCATGAAATACCGATAATGAGAGGCAGAAAAAAACAGTTTTCCAGTTTTCACTTTTGCCAAATTTTACTTGTTGACAGCACTTTTGATGACAAACCTTCCTAGTATAGACACAGCCTAAGTCAGGATTTCCCAGCCTATGGGTTGAGACCCAAATATGGGTCGCCATTACATTTCAAAAGGGTCACCAAGTGTCTCCTCAAGTGTCTCCCCAGGTGGCTCTGCCTCCCCTCCTCCCCCCATTTTTACTTGAAGCTTTTTACCTGAGTTAAGAACAATGATTTAGAATAATAATTTGCATGTAAAAAGTTTCTTAATGGATTAGAACTAGCTGGCATTGTGTTTGTTTTAATTTAGTAACTTACTTTGATCTGACTGTTTTCACTTGCAACCACTTTTTGTACTCAGTAAAGCACTTTTATTTATTAGCAAGCACAGTGTAAATAATTGTTGGCAAGGGGGCTGGGGAAGCAACCATTGTGCATATTGCTTCCATTGATAAAGAGGGTGAACTGTATGAGCTTTCTGTGTTAAAACTTTTATACAGGGTAAGATGGATTTGTTTGGAATTTTGATCCCTTTTGGGGATAGAGTCCTAGGTGCTGAATCCTTAGAGCTGAGCCCTCCTGGAGCTGAATTGGTTCAGCATCTGTGTTGCTCTGCGGGGAGTGTAAGGGGGGAAGCATCCCCAAAGCTGTGCCTTTCCTGGGGGAGGCCAGAGCTTCCATCCCATCAATACAGGGTGGTGGGGAGCCCCATAGAGCAGGAAGGCAGGAGTCAGTGGCATGATCTGCACATTGAGGCAATCCCAAGGGGATTTCTGTGATCTAACCCATCACACATGGGTCTTGCCCGCTATAAATCACTTGAAGATTCCATTATGCAAAGGCAATCCTCATCTGCAGATGTAATGAGCCCAGTATCCAGCCCTACATGGGTGTGCTGACCTCATACTAAGTTTTTACATGAGTTTTTGCATCAACTTTCAGTCAGCGTTTTGCTTTCTAAAGCTGGCAGCATGCTCTTGCAGCACATTTTTCACCAGTTTCTGAAGTATGTAAGAGCAAAAGATGTATACACAGACAAAGCAAGAATGAGCCTTCTCTCCTTGCATTCAGCATGATGCCAGCACATGCACACTCACAAGTTGAGCTGTAATGTAACTATTATTCATAGTAATTGCATTGTTTTATCATGACTTAACAAGTTGCAGCTACAAATATAAATAACAGGTCATGACTCTGCTATGTAGCCAGTTTTGCACTGATGTTTCAGATATGAAAGTCTATGCTGAGCTTCAGTGTAAAAGCAAGTTCCTCTTCGATACCATCTGTGATCATATCTGCAGGTGTTAATTGCTCTTTTGATAATACCAAAACTAATCCTATTAAGGTTAACAGTGGGAATGTGGGCTACTGCAACTTATTACCAAGGTCCCAAAGTATAAAGAGATATCTTGTCCCTATTTGTTCCTCCAAATAAGATGGTTTAACATCAATGCAGCAGCCAATTCCCTAAAGACATTATTAACTCAAGCCTGCAGTGTTAAATAAGTCAGATAGCAGATCAGACAGACAGTATTAAAATAGACAAATTAATTGGAAAAAAGATGTATTGTACAATATCCAATGCAGCTTAACTACTTCTTAATTTTATACATATATATATATATTTTAGTGTGTCTGTCTGCAAATCCGTTTGTTCAAGAACTCCTCCTAAACAGCAAGAGATAGGGTCACCGAATTTGGTATGCAGCTTCCTCTTACCATAACTTAAAGAAAAGTCAGGGGGTAGTTGTGACAGGACAACTGGATGCCCTAGGAAAGGGACTGTTTTCCATAATATGCAAAGGGAGGGGCTGCTGTTCCAAGGGACACAATATGAGAGTTTCCACTGGGGGCAGTCGCACCACCACAGGAGTGGACAGAAGGGCTGGGTGTGACGTAGTGGGGATTGGGTCACTGTGTCTGCTTTGTTATGTTGTGATGTTATGTTGTTATATTATGATTCCTTTTGTCCTGTGCTGTTCTGTTGTAATCACCCTGACATCTATTGGGAGACCAATACAGCAGTACACAGACAATCCAGGAAGTTTTTGGAGAATGTTGGGGATAACTTCCTGGTATGAGTGCTGAAGGTACCGAGCAGGGGCCATGCACAGCTTGACCTACTGCTTACAAATGGGAGGAACTGGTTGGGGAAGTAGATGAGGGTGGCAACCTGGGAAGCAATGATCATGAGATAGTAAATTTCAGGATCCTGACCAAAGGAAGAAAGGAGAGCAGCAAAATACACACCCTGGACTTCAGAAAAGCAGACTTCGACTCCCTCAGAGATCTGATGGGCAGGATCCCTTGGGATGCTAACATGAAGGGGAAAGGAGTCCAGGAGAGCTGGCTGTATTTTAAAGAAGCCTTAATAAAGACACAGGAACAAACCATCCCGATGTACAGTAAGAAAAGCAAATATGGTAGGTGACGAGCTTGGCTTAACAGTGAAATCTTTGGTGAGATTAAACACAGAAAGGAAGCTTATAAGTGGAAACTTGGATAGATGACGAGGGAGGAGTATAAATATATTGCTCGAGAATGCAGGGGAGTTATCACGAAGGCGAAAGCAGAATTGGAATTGCAGCTAGCAAGGTATGTGAAGGGTAACAAGAAAGGTTTCTACAGGCATCTTAGCAATAAGAGGGTGATCAGAGAGGGTGTGGGGTCCTTAGTGGATGAGGGAAGGAGGTGGGCAGCCCTTGGCGGAGAAAGAACAGATTAAGAACTAGTTAGAAAACCGAGCTCTGAGGGCTGAGAAAGCCACAGTCCTTCCACTTTACTGGGTATGTCTGAGCTACACAGATAAAAAAGAGAGCAGCACAGCTCAGCTGGGAATGGTGGCCATAGGTTTCTACAGGCATGTTAGCAATAAAAGCATGATCAGAGAGGGTGTGAGGCCCTTACTGGATGAGGGAGGTAACCTAGGGACAGATGATGTGGGAAAAGCTGAAGTACTCAATGCTTTTTTTGGCTTTGTCTTCACAGTCAAGGTCAGCTCCCAGACTACTGCACTAGGCAATGCAGTATGGGAAGGAGGTGGGCAGCCCTTGGTG
The DNA here is from genome assembly GCA_019425775.1 of Rafetus swinhoei. Taxonomy (NCBI): domain Eukaryota; kingdom Metazoa; phylum Chordata; order Testudines; family Trionychidae; genus Rafetus; species Rafetus swinhoei. The sequence continues at coordinate 32,001,974 of CM033428.1, read as the reverse complement.
GAGAAAGAACAGGTTAAAAACTATTTAGAAAATCATAAAATACACACATCCATGGGTATGGATTTAATGCATCCGAGGGTACCGAGGGAGTTGGCAAATGTTATTGCAGAGTCTTTGGCATTTATCTTTGAAAACTTGTGGAGATTGGGAGAGAACCTGGAAGATTGGAAAAAGGCAAAAAAGGGAAGAAGGACAATCCAGGGAACTACAGACCTGTCAGCCTTAACTCAGTTCCTGGAAAAATCCTCAAGGAATCCATTCTGAAGCACGTGGAAGAAGGGAATGTGATCAGGAATAGTCAACATGGATTCACCAAGGGCAAGTCATGCCTGACCAACCTGATTAGCTTCTATGATGAGGTAACTGGCTCTGTGGATATGGGAAAGTCAGTGGATGTGATATACCTTGATTTTAACAAAGCTTTTGATACTGTCTCCCAAAATATTCTTTCCAGCAAGTTAAGGAAATATGGATTGGATAAATGGACTGTAAGATGGATAGAAAGCTGGCTAGATTGTCGGGCCCAATGGGTAGTGATCAATGGCCTGATGTCTGGTTGGCGGTCTGTTTCAATTTGAGTACCCCAGGGGTTGGTTGAGGGATGGATAGCACCCTCAGTAAGTGTGCAGATGACACTAAGCTAGGGGGAGAGGTAGATACATTGGAGGGATAGGGTCCAGAGTGACCTATACAGATTAGAGGATTGGGCCAAAAGAAATCTGATGAGGTTCAACAAGGACAAGTGCACAGTCCTGCACTTGGGTCGGAAGAATCCAAAGCATTATTATAGGCTGGGGACTGCCTGGCTAGGTAGCAGTTCAGCAGAAAAGGACCTGGGGATTACATGAGAAGCTGGATATGAGTCAACAGTGTGCCCTTGTAGCCAAGAAGGCTAATGGCATATTAGGTTGCATTAGGAGGAGCATTGCCAGCGGATCTAGATTATTCCCCTTTATTCTGCACTAGTGAGGCCACATGTGGAATGTTGTGTCCAATTCTGGGCTCCCCGCTATAGAAAGGATGTGGCACATTGAAGAGGGTCTAGTGGAGGGCAGCCAAAATGATTAGGGGCACTTGACCTCCGAGGAAAGACTGAGGGATTTGGGCTTATTTAGTCTGCAGAAGAGAAGAGTGAGGGGGGATTTGATAGCAGCCTTCAACTTCCTGAAGGGAGGTTCCAGAGACGATGGAGAGAGGCTGTTCTCAGTAGTGACGGATGGCAGAACAAGGAGCAATGGTCTCAAGTTACAGTGGGGGAGATCTACGTTGGATATTAGGAAAAACTATTTCACTAGGAGGGTGGTGAAGCACTGGAATGGGTTACCTAGGGAGGTGGTGGAATCTCCATCCCTAGAGGTTTTTAAGTCTCGGTTGACAAAGCCCTGGCTGGGTTGAGTTAGTTGGGATTGATCCTGCGTTGGGCAGGGGTCTGGAATCAATGACCTCCTGAGGTCTCTTCTAGCCCTTGGATTCTATTATTCTAAACCCGCGTGTGCATGCCTCAGTTTTCCTGGGCACTGCACTGGTACCTGGTACCCAACTGGGGATAGGAATGATGGGTGTTGCTCTCACTGAGTGGGGAGGCTGCCCCAGGCTGTACCATCTTAGCACATACACAACAGTAGCTCAGGCTGTATTTTAACCTGAGCCTTGATGGGGGAGAAACCAGGTGACACGTTGCCCAGGAATCTGAACAAAGGAGGAGACGGGACTGCCTGGAGGGTGTGGACCAGTTGCTGGGTGTGTGAATGCTCTTGGTTGGCAGAGGATGCAGGGAGGGGGCCCAGGGCACTGGCTATGGGCCCCACCTTCCCCAAGTGGGATTGTACTGACTGCTCATGTTTCCTGTGTTAACAACAAGTCAGTGCTATGCTGTATTCCTGTCAACGAATAAAACCTTCTGCTCTATGTGCTGGCTGAGAGTCACATCTGGCTGCAGATGGGAGTTCAGGGCACAGTGACTCCCCTACACTCCATGACACTGGGACTCCAGCATTTGCTTGCTAGTAAGTAGCTCCCTTGCCCCAAACCCTTTCCCCCTGCATTGGAGAGGGATGAAAAAAGGCCACTGGAAGCTATCGGGGTAGAAGGGGCTGGTGGGGAAAAAAAAGCCCCTGGCAGCCCAGGAGGAGGGGGGGAGGGTGCTGGGAGGAGAAAAAAGGAGGACCCTCCACACTGAGGGTCCTCGCCCCCTAAACCTCATGCTTGTACTCCCCCAGTCTCCTGCACTCTCCCACACACAACCCCAAAGCCCTTCCCCAAGTCCTGCACCCCCCACATTTCCAGGGGCCTGCTTTGAAGGACCTGGGCAATGGCGGGTAAGTCTGCTAGTACACACATGTGTTTAGAAAAGCAAGGCTTCTCCTCAAACCCTAACAATAGAATTGTTTTCCTCTCAATGTGGTAGCAGACGGCTACGACAAATATTTCATGGTGGTACCAATATTTCAGTGCACAGGGTGAGTGAATTATCTGTAACATAATTTGACTACTTAATTTTGCCACTTTTTCTGTTCATAGACAACCTGTGATTTTCCCCAATGTACTTGTTATTTGCAATCAAACATTTCTGCCAATGTATTTCAGCCTGTAGGTCGTTCGTGACCTAGTTGCTTTGACTATATCTGCCACTATTTATTTGTGTCATCTTATTAGTTATCTGAGTCACATGTTATTGTTTTTGCTGCCTGACTGGATAACTGAAACTATAAAGAGATTTGGGGTTTCCCAAACAGTGCACATTTTTTATTCACAAAACCCCCCCACACAACAAGATTGGTATAACTGGTACTTAACCCTGCCCCCATTATTGTATTATCTGAGCCCCTCTGTTTTTAATGATTTTTCCTTATAAACACCTCATGAGGTAAAGAACTATTATCTTCTCCATTTTATAGGTGGAAAACAGAGCTATATAGACTAAATATCTTATCCAAAGTCTCACAAAAAGCATGGAGCTGGCAAATGATGCTACGGCTTCCATGATCCAAACAGTGTCATAACCATTGTACAATCCTCCTAAATTAATCAATTCAATAAGGCTACGTGGAACTTAAGACAGGCTCTTTACATAGGGTTGCATATCACCCATAAGGCATTGCCATTCCTCCATATTGCTATGTGAATGTTTGTGGAAAAGGGAGTGCAAATACCACCTCCCAAAAAAACAGGAGTACCAAGATGGCCTAATAAAAAAATGATTTGGAATTTGTAAAAATATTTTGATTTGTTTTTCTCCCAGTTCACCCTGCTCCCATATTCATGGATTCATAGGTGTGATACAAACTTCATTTAAGCCTCACACAGTATAATCTCATATTATTATAGTCAGTTAATAGATCGGTAAAAAATGAGACAGGGAGTTTGTGATTCAGAGTCACATAGCAAGTCAGGAGCAAAGCTAGGAAAAGAACCCAACAGTCCTGACTTCTGAGCCCCTTTTGTAGCCCTTAGATTATACAGCCTCAGGCCACATCCTTCAAGTGCTTACAGCAAGAGGGGGATCATTGGCTTCCCTTTCACAAGAATACACTCGGACTCGGTGGACCTGTGCTGTATTGCATACATACCAATGGGTGGTTATGAACCAGGAGTTCTGTCCACGCTTTAGATAGAGCTACATAAAAGATAGTGAGCTTTGAAAATCTAAGTTTATGTCATTTTTAATGGAGGACAATTGCATCAATTCATCAGACATAACCATAGGACGTATCTTTTTGGAACACTTAGTTTGTGGCATTCTGGATGTCTGCAGAACACTAGTTGTCCATGGGAACTCTGCCACCATGCCTTAAAACAGGGGCGGGGCACCTTTTTCAGGTCAGGGGCCGCTGACCCCATAGAAAAACCAGTTGGGGGTCTCACACAAGTGAGAAGCAAAAACAAAAACAAACCTTCACTGACGTGGCCCCTGACTGAGAAGCAGAAAGACACTCCCCACATTCTCCTTGCACACCGGAGCCTGGGGGGGGGCCAGGCTAACAGATTTTGTGTGCTTCAGCCCCGCAGTGGAGGTAGCACGAGTATTGGGGCTCCAGTGCAGACTCCCCAATGCTGGGGGGGAGGGACTGAGCCTCAGGGTCTGGATCTAAGCAAGCTGGGGGTCACATCCGGCGCCGGGCCTTAGGTTTCCCACTCCTGGCTTAAAAGCTCCCTAGTGCATGTTGGCTATCTCTGCCTTGCTATAGGAGTAGATCTCTGGCTTTTTGCATGAGATAACTTGAAATCGTGAGGGAGACAGGGGGACCCCAAAATCACAGCAGAAATGTGTTTCAGTTATGCTTTCAAATCAGTCAGAATGCAGGACTATCACAAAACCTAGGCTCTTGAGTTCAGATTTTTAAAGACATGCATGCATGAAAACATGTTTCTATCAGGAAAAATAAATATCACAATATAATTGTCCTTGGCCCGTCTGCCCTAAATATAGTTGGACTCACACTTGCTAGTTTGTAAGCACCTAGCTGGTCTTTCTAACATGACATGAGGATAACAGATGTCAAACAGGACTCTGGAGTGGCTCTAGAGCACTGTGCACAAGCACAGAATCTTTCTGAGGAAAGAATAAAGGAGGAACTTTGAGTTTTATAAACAAAGTAGTTCTAAAAAAACTCCCTCACTGGATTTTTGGATCTGAATAGAGAGTTCTCATCTCAGGAACAACTCTGTTAGTAACAGCTGAATTTTTGTTTCATTTTGTTTGGGAGGGTTGTTTGGTTTTTTGCTTGTTTATTTTAATAACAAAGAGTTACCATGGTGGTAGTGTATGTTCATATTTCTTGTCTTTGTATCTAAGGGTACGTCTAGACTACAGGCTTTTGTCGACAGAAGTTTTGTCGACAGATACTGTCGACAAAGAGCGTCTAGACTACATTCAGTTCTGTCGACAAAGCAAGCTGCTTTGTCGACATGGCAGTGTAGACGCAAAGGACAGTTTAGATGCAATAACCCCTTCTGTCGACAGAACTCTGTCGACAAAAGGTGTTATTCCTCGTAAAATGAGGTTTACCCGTGTCGACAAAACTGCTGAGTTCTGTCGACGTTATGTCGACAGAACTCAGCAGTAGTGTGGACGCAGGTATAGTTTTGTCGACAAAAGTCCACTTTTGTCGACAAAACCCTGTAGTCTAGACACACCCTATGTTTTGGACCCCACGACACACTGTTACTAGCCTCCAGCTAGCTGTCACTCATTTGGAGTGGGAGAAGAATTGTCTAGGATTAATTTTCAGGCAGTTGTTAAAGTATCTCGCTCTTATGATAAAGCGTTTTGCAATGAGCTTCAATGAGACATTTAAAATCTCACTTCTAATCTTTTGAAATCTCACTCACTTAAATTGTCACAGCTAGAAAGCCCCATGTGCATTCCTATTTACAACCATCTTAGAACTAAATTCAAAGGGAGAAATACCATACCATATACCTACTCTATAATCTACTGGGAACTAAATAACAATGATGATGATGATGATGATGATGCTTAGCATTGATATGACACTTTGCCTCTTCAAACCACTGCACAACCATTAACTGAAGAATCATCTGACAACAATGGTTGTTGTCTATTGCCATCAGTTACATACTAAACATGCCTCTTCATTCAGCCCTGCTGTGGACAGTGTTACATGGAGGAGGACACTGCTTAGTGCATCAAGTACTGAGCTCCTTACTTTAAAAAAAGCTGATATAGTAAATTTCCCAGATGAAATTGAGCATCCCTCACTGGAGAGCAAAACAGGAGGCACAGTGAGAAAGATTAGAGGTGACACATGAAAGTCTGCAGCATGATGCCCAAATAATGGCTGCTGAGAGTCATCCAGCAGGTAAAAATCAAGTAGCTGTTTTCCATTGGCATACACAGGCTTGACAGAATTCAAACATCAGGGTCAGAAAACATTGACTTTACATGATAAATAAAAATCAATGGGGGAAAATATCCAGTGATAAAAGTTGGCAAGGGCAGTCTTCCCCCACACCCAGAGACCCAGTGCCACTGTGAGGAGGCTGTCCTAGAAAAGAGTGGGTCAGCAACAGAGGAGCCTCCCCTGCAGCCAGGGCTGCATCGCCATTCCTGAGGCCCTGGGTGAGGGTCTGCTTTGTCCTGCAGCCTTCGCCTTACTTTGTACCTGCAGGCTCTGGTGTCACCTGCTCTTCCGTGAGCCCTTTGCCCTTCGCAGCCCTGCTCACTAAGGCCATGTCTACACTGCCGTGCTATTTCGGGATATCGGAGGTGCGTTATAGACGCACCCGAAGGGCATGTTTACACAGTAGGGCTGAATTCAAAATAAGCTATGCAACTTGAGTTACGCTAATCACGTATCTTAAGTCAAAATAGCTTATTTTGAATTTGGGCATGTCTATACAGCACCTATTTCGAAATCATAGAACCATAGAACCATAGAGCTGGAAGAGACCTCAGAAGGTCATCAAGTCCAGCCCCCTGCTCTAGGCAGGACCAATCCCAACTAAGTCAACCGAGCCAGGGCTTGGTCAAGCCGAGACTTAAACACCTCCAGGGATGCAGACTCCACTACTTCCCTAGGTAACCCATTCCAGTGCTTCACTACCCTTCTAGTGAAATAGTTTTTCCTAATAGCCAACCTCGACCTCTCCCACCACAACTTGAGACCATTGCTCCTTGTTCTCCCATCTGTAACTACTGAGAACAGCCTCTCTCCATCCTCTTTGGAACCTCCCTTCAGGAAGTTGAAGGCTGCTATCAAATCCCCCCTCACTCTTCGCTTCTGCAGACTAAACAGACCCAACTCCCTCAGCCTCTCCTCATAAGTCATATGCTCCAGCCCCCTAATCAATTTGGTTGCCCTCCGCTGGACCCTCTCCAATGCGCCCACATCCTTTTTGTAGTGGGGGGCCCAGAACTGGACACAATACTCCAGATGTGGCCTCACCAAAGCCGAATAAAGGGGAATAATGACATCTCTGGATCTGCTGGCAATGCTCCTCTTAATGCAACCTAATATGCCATTAGCCTTCTTGGCTACAAGGGCACACTGTTGACTCATATCCAACCTCTCATCCACTGTAACCCCCAGGTCCTTTTCTGCAGAACTACTACTTAACTGGTTGGTCCCCAGCTTGTAACTGTGCTTGGGATTCTTCCGTCCCAAGTGCAGGACTCTGCACTTGTCCTCATTGAACTTCATCAGATTTCTTTTGGCCCAATCCTCCAATTTGTCTAAGTCACTCTGGACCCTATCTCTGCCCTCAAGCGTATCTACCTCTCCCCCTAGCTTAGTGTCATCCGCAAACTTGCTAAGGGTGCAATCCATCCCCTCATTCAGGTCATTAATAAAGATATTGAACAAAACCTGTCCTAGAACCGAACCTTGGGGCACTCCGCTAGAAACCGACCGCCAACCTGAAATCGAGCCGTTGATCACTACCCGCTGGGCCCGGCCTTCTAGCCATCTTTCTATCCATCTTACTGTCCATTTATCCAATCCGCATTCCCTTTAACTTGCTGGCAAGAATATTGTGGGAGACCAGTATCAAAAGCCTTGCTAAAGTCAAGGTATATCACATCCACTGACTTTCCCACATCCCCAGAGCCAGTTACCTCATCATAGAAGCTAATCAGATTGGTCAGGCACGACTTGCCCTTTGTGAATCCATGCTGACTATTCCTAATCACTCTCTTCCAAGTGCCTCAAAATGGATTCCTTAAGGATCCCTTCCATGATTTTTCCAGGAACCGAGGTAAGACTGACCGGACTATAGTTCCCTGGATCGTCCTTCTTCCCTTTTTTGAAGATGGGCACTACATTTGCCTTTTCCCAATCATTCGGGATTTCTCCCGATCTCCACGACTTTTCAAAGATAATGGCCAAAGGCTCCTCAATGACATTTGCCAACTCCCTCAGTACCCTCGGATGCATTAAGTCCGGACCCATGGATTTGTGTACGTTTAGCTTTTCTAAATAGTTCCTAACCTGTTCTTTACCCACCACGGTCTGTCCATCTTCATCCCATCTTGAGTCACTTAGCGCAGAAGTCCAGGAGCTGACCTTGTCCGTGAATACAGAGGCAAAGAAAGCATTGAGTTCTTCAGCTTTCCCCACATCATCTGTCACTAGGTTACCTCCTTCATCCAGTAGGGGCCGCACCCCCTCTCTGATCACCTTCTTCTTGTTAACATGCCTGTAGAAACCTTTCTTGTTATCCTTCACATCCTTAGCCAGTCGCAATTCCATTTGCGCTTTTGCCTTCCTGATAACCCCCCGGCATTCTCGAGCTATACATTTAAACCCCTCCCTGGTCATTTGTCCAAGTTTCCACTTTTTGTAAGCTTCCTTTTTGTGCTTAAGTTCACCAAGGAAATAGAGCGCTCTTCCTCCAACTTCCCTTACTCCTCATCAACGAGGTTTACAGAAGTTGGAGTAAGAAGCCCGTTATTTTGAATTTATTTTGAAATAGGCTTGTAGTGTAAACACTCAATACGTTATATCAGAATAACTGACGTTTTTCTGAAATAACGCTGCTGTGTAGATGTACCCTAACTCTCCAGCATGGTAGCTGTCCCTGGGCAGGAACTGTTAACCCCAGGCAGTGATCCTTCTCCTCCTCCAGGCCAAGACCGCAGCCTGCCTCGCACTTTGCACCTAGGTTTCTCAGGCTCCCTCAGCTGCAAAGGCAGGCTTTCTGTCCATGCAGCCCTATCCCAACACTAACCTCCTTAATTTCCTGAAACTGAGAAACTAAAATAGTTACAAATAGGGAAAAAATAGTTAAAAAAATCTATTAATCAAAATTACAACTAAAAATTGAATTCTGCCAAGTCTATATATACACCTAAATTTGTACCAATAGCTACTTGTCTTCTGACAGCATATGATAGATGTCAGAAGACACCATGTAAAAGAAGCAGTGAGGGACAAAAAGGTATCTTTTAAGAAGTGGAAGTCCGATCCTAGTGAGATAAATAGAAAGGAACATAAACACTGTCAAATCAAGTGTAAAATGTAATAAGAAAAGCAAAAAGATTTTGAGGAACAGCTAGCCAAAACTCAAAAAGAAATAACAAAATGTTTTTAAGTACATTAGAAGCAGGAAGCCTGCTAAAAACCTGTGGGTCCCCTAGACGATCGAACTATAAAAGGCGCAATCAAGGACGATAAAGCCATTGCGGAAAAACTAAATGATTTCTTTGCTTCAGTTCACGGCTGAGGACGTTGGGGAGATTCCCAAATCTGCACCGCCCTTTGTGGGTAATGAATCTGAGGAACTGTCCCGGATTGAAGTGTCATTAGAGGAGGTTTTGGAACAAATAGAAAAACTTAATGTTAACAAATCTCCGGACCGGATGGCATTCATCCAAGGGTTCTAAAAGAACTCAAATGGGAAATTGCTGAACTATTATCTGTGGTTTGTAACCTATCCCTTAAATCGGCTTCCGTACCTAATGACTGGAAGGTAGCCAACGTGACACCAATATTTAAAAAGGGCTCTAGAGGCGATCTGGGCAATTACAGACCGGTAAGTCTAACTTCAGTACCGGCAAATTAGTCGTCAAACAATAGTAAAGAATAAAATTGTGAAGCATGTAGAAGAACATAATTTGTTGGACAAAAGTCAACATGGGTTCTGTAAAGGGAAATCCTGTCTTACTAATCTATTAGAGTTCTTTGAAGGGGTTAACAAACATGCGGACAAGGGGGATCCAGTAGATATAGTATACTTAGATTTTCAGAAAGCCTTTGACAAGGTCCTCACCAAAGGCTCTTGTGTAAATTACATGGCCATGGGATAAGAGGGAAGGTCCTTTCTTGGATTGAGAACTGGTTAAAAGACAGGAAACAAAGGGTAGGAATAAATGGTAAATTTTCAGAATGGAGAGGGGTAACTAGTGGTGTCCCCAAGGGTCAGTCCTAGGACCAATCCTGTTCAACTTATTCATAAATGATCTGGAGAAAGGGGTAAGCAGTGAGGTGGTAAAGTTTATGGATGATACCAAACTGTTTAGGATAGTCAAGACAGAAGCAGACTGTGAGGGACTCCAAGAAGATCTCACCAAACTGAGTGATTGGGCAACAAAATGGCAAATGAAATTTAATGTGGATAAGTGTAAAGTAATGCACATCGGGAAAAATAACCCCAACTATACGACAGTATGATGGGGGCTAATTTGGCTACGACAAATCAGGAAAGAGATCTTGGAGTTATCGTGACAGTTCTCTGAAAACTTCCACACATGCAGCGGTCAAAAAGGCAAATAGGATGCTAGGTATTATTAAGAAAGGGATAGAAAATAAGACCCAGAATATCTTACTGCCCCTGTATAAAACTATGGTACGCCCACATCTTGAATACTGTGTACAGATGTGGTCTCTCACCTCAAAAAAGATATTTTGGCCTTGGAAAGGGTTCAGAAAAGGGCAACTAAAATGATTAGGGGTTTGGAACGGGTCCCATATGAGGAGAGGTTAAAGCGACTGGGACTTTTCAGTTTAGAAAAGAGGAGACTGAGGGGGGATATGATAGAGGTGTATAAAATCATGAGTGGTGTGGAGAGGGCGGATAAAGAAAAGTTATTTATTAGTTCCTAAATAGAAGAACTAGAGGACACCAAATGAAATTAATGGGTAGCAGGTTTAAAACTAATAAAAGAAAGTTCTTCTTCACACAGCGTGTAGTCAGCATGTGGAACTCCTTGCCAGAGGAGGCTGTGAAGGCTAGGAATATAACAGAGTTTAAAGAGAAGCTAGATAATTTCATGGAGGTTAGGTCCATAAAAGGCTATTAGCCAGAGGATAAAATGGTGTCCTTGGCCTCTGTTTGACAGAGGCTGGAGGGATGGCAGGAGACAAATCGCTTGATCATTGTCTTCGGTCCACCCTCTGGGGCACCTGGTGCTGGCCACTGTCGGCAGACAGGATACTGGGCTAGATGGACCTTTGGTCTGACCCGCTACGGCCGTTCTTATGTTCTTATGTTCTTATGTTTATTTACCAGCAGACGAGAGGATGAACTCGTTAGAAAGTGTTTCAGAGGGGTAGCCGTGTTAGTCTGTAAGGGTATGTCTAAACTACATCCCTCTTTCGAAAGAGGAATGTAAATTAGGCAGATCAAAATTGCAAATGAAGCCGGGATTTGAATTTCCTGTGCTTCATTTGCATAATGGCATTCAGACGTTGTTTTGAAAAAAGGCTTTTCAAAAGTAAATCCGCTGTCTAGACACGGTTGTTTTGAAAAAAAATCCCTTTTTCGGAAGATCCCGTGCTCCTAAAAAAAAATGAGTCTAGACAGCGGTTTTACTTTTCAAAAGCCCTTTTTCAAAAGACCGTGTGGGAAATTCAAATCCTGGCTTCATTTGCAATTTCAATCTGTCTAATTTACATCCCTCTTTTGAAAGAGGGATGCAGTTTAGACATACCCTAATTGAAAAAAACTTTTAAAACAATTAAGCTCAGGGGGTAGCTGAGTTAGTCTATACAAATACAGGATAAACTTTAAAACCAACAAATGGTCTGGTAGCACTCTATAGACTAACAAAACATGTAGATGGTATCATGAGCTTTTGTGGGCACAGCCCACTTCTTCAGATGACCGGAGTTTTGAGTTTATGATGTGCAGACCCAAAATAAATAGGGGAGAAGGGAGAGGAGGGAAGGGAAAAAAATGGAAGGGGGCAGGAAATAAGTAGCAGAGGGTATGCAAATATCAAAGGGGAAACCAAATAGGCAGAACTGGAAATCAGTAAGCACCTAAAGACTGGATAGTTAAAGAAGCAGATAAGGATCAAAGGATATCAATTAGATAGGAAGGGTACTAACACAGGCATCTACACAGACAAAGAGCTGTTGACACCTTCATTGAATGTTAGGTTGATAATGTCTCAGCCATCCATTATCACGACTGAGTAGGCTATCAGAGTGAGAACTGAATTTGTAAATGAATTGTAATTCCAAAGCGATTCTGTGTATTTGGCTGGTAGAATTGGTTTGTGACAAGACAAGACACTTGAAGATCTTTTAAACAGTGATTAGGTAGATTGAAGTATTCCCCAACAGGTTTCTGTATGTTCCCTTTATGTATATCTGATTTGTGTCCATTGTTTCTTTCCAGTAGGGACTGTCCAGTTTGTCCAATATATATAGCAGTGGGGCATTGCTGGCATTTGATGGCATCGATCAAATTATTGGATGTGCAGTCAAATGACCTTTTGATTTGGTAGTTTATGTTGTTGGCTCCAGAGATGAATTCGCTTGTATAGATATGTGGGCAGAGTTGGCAACACAGCTGATTGTATGGCTGGGTTCCCAGATGCTTATGATGTGGTTGTGTAGCATAGTTACCAGAAAGAATTTGTTTCAGGTTGGGGGGTTGTCTGTAAGCCAAAATAGGCTTTTCTCCCAAGGCTCTGAGAGTGAGGGATCATTTCCCAAGATGGGTTGTAGATTGTGAATGTAGTCCCCTTACTAAAGGTGCCTCTGCTTATTTTCTGGGAAGACTCTGTGTGCCGCAATCTAGCCTCACAGACTACAATTCCCATGAGCCCTTGGGAAAAACAGGAAGGAAGTGACTCTTGTGTGGGAGATCTGGGTCTCTCCACGTGTGTGGAGGAAGACTCAGCAGTCTGTGGACTCATCCCTATGTTTTTGGAGCAGAAAGGGAGCCAGGCTGCTGTGGAGGAGTTTGATCCAGTTCAGGAGCTGTTATGTTGCAGTTACAGACTGGGACAGCGAGCCTTTGGAACTGGGATCTAGCAGGCTGCTTCTGATTGCCCTAGAGGGGATGCCCTTTGGCTGTACTTGTGGCTAGAAGCTACTCTGCATCCAGCATACAGAAGGAGACTGTGAGTAACTGGGCATCTTTGGGGAAATGCTGCCTGGGACAGACCTCAGAGATACAGACTAACTCTGGGTTCAAAGAGAGGCAGAGAGGCCAACCCAGTGAACCAGAGCTGCTGCATAGCTTGGACCCACATACACTCTACCTACAGAGAATCTCCATTACAGCTGCAGTTCTTCAAGCGTGCCCATGCAAGCAAGGGTCTGAGACTCTGAGTCCAGGGGTGTGCACACTCTGGGGTGGGATAAATATTGGCAATGCAAATGGCAGCTAGATAAGTTCCTTTTACTTCTGTGTACTTTGTTAATTGATGTTATTCCCTGTTAATTTGTTAAATCCTGTTTCTTTAAGTTAAGTAAAGGTTGTTCATTCTAATGCAATCTATTAGATGTATATAATTTATTATTTTTAATTCTTGTTCTGGATTTAGATCCAGTTTATTGTTGAAATAAGTTTATTCCTTGAGAACCTCCAGGCACACCAGTAAGTGTGTTACAGGGCCAGCCAGGTGGAGGCACCGCCATTATATGTTCTTTATGAGCAAAGGACAGCAGCAAGGGGGTGGATAGGGTTTCCCCAACTAAACAACATCATCACTGGGGTGCTCAGGATCTCCTTTTATGTTAAAACCATCAGGCGCCCAGGCACTCCTGTGAGTGTGACCTGCTCCCGAGTAACCTGGGGAGGAAAAAGGAGGTTACATGTATAATGCGTTGGAGGTGTTTGAATTGTGGACTGTAGGTCCACAAGTGGAATTCTGTTAATAACCCTTGTTATTTTTTAAGTTTAAAAACAATGAATAGTCCTGCAGCTCTTCAGAGACTAACAAAAAATGTAGATGGTATCATGAGCTTTCATGGGCACAGCCCACTTCTTCAGGTTAACCAGAGTTAACCTCAACTCCGGTCATCTGAAGAAGTGGGCTGTGCCCATGAAAGCTCATGATACCATCTACATGTTTTGTTAGTCTATAAAGTGCTACCAGACCATTTGTTGTTTTTTTCTAAATTAAGCTGATAGTACTCTTAAGTACTCTTAAGTACCTGGTGTTTGGCTTTTTAATCTCATTAGGATATAGACAATCCAGTTAAGGTCTTTGTTAGTTAGAAAAAGGATGCCCAAGCCATAGACACGTAGCAATTTTTTATTTCTTCTTAATATCTGGAAGTTTTCTTATTTTTCCCTTTATCTTGGGACAATGCTGAATTCTATAGCATTGCTTACCCTGAAAGCCTGTGCTACTGGCTTCTTGTAAAAGCAAGATACTGATCTAAATGGGCCACTAAACAAGTACTCACATACGCTGAACCTGGACCATATTTTGTAAAATCATTCTTAGATATCTGACCCGTGTCCTGCACTTTTGGGCTAAATTACCTGGCAGACTAAATTACTTGGTTACAAATAGGTATTGTGGAGCTCTTCACTGACAGCGCGGGTTTCATTACTAATCACACACTATTTAAAATCCTTAGTCAGTAGTCTTGGAATCTTGGACTAGATTGTCAATCATATAATCCTAAATTTCTATTCATTATCTGTCTTTTTATACTGTGACTGTTTGGGGCAGGGACTGTTTCTCACTATGTACATTCACAGTGGGATCTGGGACAAAAATAATTAAGAATCGCATATCACTGAACATTTAGAGGACACTTGTACACAAGTGTGTGATTTTTAACTGTTTCAAGGGTTATTTTTTGTTTGGTTTTTGTTTTTGTGTTTTTGTATAATAGCACTTTTGCTGCTGACAAGTAAGATTCATGACACCTGTGGTGTTATTTATTTGAAGTTCCACCTTTTCAGCTATGTGCATTTCCAATGGTATTTTATTCATATGTATTTGTGATTAAGCTATTATTTAGACTTTAAGCTCTTTGGAGCAGGAACTATGCTTTTGTTCTGTGTTTGTACAACATCTACCACAGTGGGGATGTTGTCAGTGACTGCAATTCCTAGGTGCTACCTCAGTACAAACAAGATGCAAAAGCAATAGCAGCTCTTTAGAAACCCCCCCAGGAATGTGGTTTGTTGAACAGACAACTAAAAGATGACCCAACAGAGTTAGCTAAATTAACAAGAGAATTAGTTGGGACTGGTCCTGCCTTGGGCAAGGGGCTGGACTTGATGACCTCCTGAGGTCTCTTCCAGTTCTATGATTCTGTAAGCCCCATAGCTTGTGCAGGGAATGGTGTATTTCTGCTAACTAAGGTTAAGTGCAAGTATAATATGATGGCCCCCCTCCCAAGTGTTTCTTCATAGCTGATGTCCTCCTGCCTCATTTTCTCCACTTCACTGGGCACCAGAGAGCTACCTCATTCTCCTCCTGTATCAAGAGCCAAAGAGGCCACATTTCCCAGCATGTGGGACACTGCAGGATTTCTCCCTAGCCTAGTGAACACCGCACTGCCACCCTAGTAAGCGCAGAGTTTCAGGAGGAAGGCAGCAGCCATGCACTCTGGGACACAACTTGCTTTTCACCCCATTCCCCAGACTATCAGAGAGTGAGAGGAAAGTACTTGCATTGCGTGCACGCCTCTCACACCTGGCGGGGGGACAGGGTGAAAAACGAGCCATACCTTGGAGCACATGGCTGCTGCTCCCCCCACCCTCTCGAAACTCCCCCCTGGCAGTCCAGTTCCTTGAAGTAAGCTTATTTATCAGAACATAAACGCATATAACAAAAATAGTTCCTCAGTTCACCCTCACGGCCTCCCCTCCTAGGAGTCTGATAATCTCCTGTTTCATGCAGCTTCCCAGTCACAGACAGTTTCCTTTGTCAGAGCCAGTTCTCTTTCAGCCTGCTCTGTGTCCCTTCTGGAATACCAGTTCCAAGGGCTATCTCGCCACCAGAGTCAGCTCCACTCCTCTCCTCAGGCACAGCCTGCCTCAATCACTCTTCCTCTTCCTGCCCTCTGACAGGCCTCTACAGCCCCAGAGGTAGCCTGGCCCCTTTGAATAGGATCAAATGGGTCAGTCTGCTCTGACAGAGGGAAAGTGGTCTGGCTTATCTATACACAGGAACCAGCTACCCTGTGATATCCTTGAGGGGTGCAGAGCTCAGTTTCAAGAAGCCCCCTTACAGCATTTCACACACACACACACACACACACACACACATACACACACACGAGTTGATTGGCATGGGAGAACTATAGGAGGTACCAAGGTCCTAAGCACTATGTGGAACCTAGGAACGTAAAAAAAAATCTAAAAACAGTAACCATGTAACTTATTGAAATTCAGTCAGTTACACAGTTAAACGTTTTACGGGCTGCTGGCCCTGCAAGCTCTCAGAGGCTGCTGGACTCACTGGCTTCTGGAAGCTGCTGGACCTACTAGCTCCTGGAGGCTGCTAGCCCCATGGGCTCCTGGTGGCTGCTGGAGCCGCTGGACCCACAGGCTATGCAGTCTTCCCATGGTGGCCAGGAGATTAACTGTTAAGGTTAACGGATAAGGTAATGCTTCTTGGTTAACCAGTTAAACTCTTACATCCCTAGTGGAACCTCCCATGTTCCTCCACGTAGGTGGGAGCTGTACAAAGGGTCACAGAAACAGGCAAGTATTTGGCTGGAGTGGTCTCTGTGGAGTAGTTCTGCTACATCTCTTGAACTTAGCCCCCCAGCCTGGTGAGCGTGATGCTAGGCAGAGTATTTGCCTTCATGTTCACTCACTTAGAGTATGTCTAGACTACATGCCTCTGCCGACAGAGCGGTCGACAAAGGCTTCCCTTGTCAACCGATCCGCATCTTGACTCGCACACTGTGCCGACGATCAGCTGAGCTGGCACAGCGTGGCGGCCATGTTTATTTTAATGAAGCCGGGGATATTTAAATCCCCGCTTCATTGACTATGTCGGGTAGCCTATTTTACATGTCAGCAGAGGCATGTAATCTAGACATACCCTTAGTGTCCTTAAAGATGATTTTACAGACTGCTAACCATTATGAACCTTCTCTCTCACTATAAGGGCTCAAATGTAATGTGTAAAGGAGTGTAGCTATTGACATATAGTAGTTACAATCAAAGCTCTTTACAGAGTTATACTTATCACGGGCAATTTTGGGGGGCACAATAAGACTTGTTTAAATTAGATAAAATGACTTGAGTATAAGGTACTGTAAGCAGATAGGCTTCATACAGTTCTTGCTGGCCTGACCTCAATAATTCCCCTTTTCTCCATCCCCAGGTGGATTGTCTCCGTGTTGAATATCAGCAGAAGCAACATGCAGAATCCATGGTTAAAGTAGATTAAAATAGGAAGAACAGTTCTCATCCCAAGTGCCAGGAAGTAAGGAGAGACACTGAGGAGGAAGGGAAGCCATGGTGTCCTCCACTCCCACTCATTTTAATCCCTGGGCAGGGTGGGTATTGACAGATCATACTAACTGATTACATCTGCAGCAGGAAGAGGTGAAAGTAAGCGGGTGAGCTCTGGTATGCAGCTCCAGAAAGAACTGGCAGAGCTCTGGCAAAAGCCAGCAGGGAGCTATTAAAAGAGCAGGCAGGGACCCGGGTTGCAATAGGACAATACGTGTAAGAAATTGTAAGCTATTTTCACCCCTGGCAGCAGGGTTTAGTCACTGGTTGCCAGATGCAGTACTGTGTTCGCTCACATTAACTAAAAGTTGTCCCAGGTAGCCCCAATGACTGAGCAGCAGTTTCAGGTCATTAACAGAGATGGCCATCTGTGCATCCTTTGTGCCTTTATATATTGCAAGTGAAGCTCTTTCCTGTTCTCCACATCATGGTTTCTATAATCAACTTTCAGACTGCCAGTGGCTTTCCTACTGTGCATAAAGTTAAGTAATAGTTTTGCTGCTTCACAGAAGTAAGGTTATCAGCACTGAAGGTACATTTATTCTTTTTTTTTAATGGGAGGGAGGGAGCGAGCTTCACAATTTTCTCTTTCTCTTTGCTGTAATTAATTTACTGAGCATCAAACAGAAATTAGCACTATGTGAAGCCATTGCTGTAACAGGGATAGGAAAAGCAGAAGGTGTGATTGTCTTTTCCATAGGTAAGGGGTTCTTTAAAAAAAAAAAAGAACAATTTTTATGGATTAATGCAATCAAAATAAACTTTGAAAGCTGATCTCTCACTTTTTCCCTTCCCCCTTCATATCTTTCAGCCTGTAATTGCTTTCAGCTGCTTTTGGTAACTCCTTTGGGAATCACAAAGTAAGCCAGGATTCACATTTCCATTGGGTCATAAACGCCTGACTATATGACAATTAACCCCAGTGGCCAGCTTGCTCAGGAACAGTCACAAAGCACATTTATAATTCATGACCAGCTCTGTCTGAATGGATTTCAAACATGGTTTATGCCCTGTGGCCGTTTTACAGCTGCTAGTAGGAAAGCCTGCTTCCCCCATAAATACTTAGGGTCTGACTGAAGACAGTTTTTCTCAAGGTGGTTTGAATCTCCAGTTGCCCTAGTAGTAAAGTTGCAAATGGTAGGGATTTATGAGATAGTATGAAAAATAATTAAATGTTAAGGCCTTAAAATCGAAACACCCCTCAAAATGCACTTACAGTCGAATTACTAATGAGGTATATTTATATGATTCACAAACAAAACTAGACTTTGAATGACAAACCCTTGTTTCAAGAAGATAAGAAAGTTGATATTAAAGAATCAGTGTGTTTTCCATAACTCTCTCTCACCTTTCTAATGTATTAAGGGTAGCACAGTATAACACATACTGGCTTATAACATTCAAACATAAAATGAAGACTCATTAGCAGTGAGATTAACAACTTTGATAGCTATATTTTAATGGTTTTAATTATGGATAGTGAATGAGTACAGATGAGGTCAAGCCCTTGCTGACAGAAGTTTGGTTTTTCCCAGTTCTTCTTTTAGAACTGTTAATCTTCTTAAATTGATGCTGCTGAAAGAACAAAGTAACCCCGTGTTGAAAGAAGCAAATGGAAGATACACAAGTATCTGCCTATTCCTCTTTTCTGCAAAACCAGTAGGAACTCCACAAATTGGGAAAGGAAAACTTATACATGAATAATACATTGGTCACCTAAAATCAAAAGAGTTGATGTGCTGCAAAGATGATTTGATATAGAGTAAGTAATCTATAATGTAGAAATGTATAAAATACCTCAGTGAACATGGACCCAAACTGGAGAAATGCTAAAACAGAAACTCAGGAACAGGACTGAAGGCCCAGAGCAAGGTGATGATTATCATGGAAGGTGGATGTAGTCTCCCTTGCCCCAGAATATGGTAATTTGGGCTCATTTACTAATTTTGTCCTGTTTGTTATGATTTGCCAGGCATAAATGTATGCCCAGACACCGTAAATGACAGTAATTCTGTCTGAAATTGTATAAAGGCAAAATATGATTAAGCCTAAACTGGATAGAAGAGTGACTCAGTTTTTCAACTTTATCCTTCAACAGGATGCAGCCAGTATACCAAACAAAATAAATACATGCTCTTTGCTTAGTTTATCAATGAATATTTTTGATCATAGAGACTCTCTTTTAAAATGGCCAGGATAGAAAGAATGACCTCGTCAATTGTTTTGTACAGAAGGACTGAACCTTCAGGTTTGCAGATGGTATTTGCTCTCCCCTCTGGAAACACAGTGACCCTCATGAAACATATGAAACTAAGTCATATTTATATAGTTATTCACAGTATATAATCAGGTTTATGTTCATGTTTATCTCATCAAGTTTATTATACCATGCTTTACCTTTTCCGCAGATAATCCAAACCTATCTAATCAATAACAAAGTTCTGAGGTTTCTCAAATAAGTGTCATTGGCACCTGAAATTAATACATAATTCAGAAGGAAGTTCACTCCCCTTAAGCCTGTACAACAGTGTGCAATCCATTACGTTTTGAAGCAACATCCAACAAAGTAGCCATTTTAAAAAAAAGTGCAGGATATGAAAAAGCACTATGAGACTTCTACTTCAGCTCCATCCGCTGATGATTTCAAGGCAAATCTAATGCTGATACCAAATACAGCAGATTCTGAATATTGCATCCCGGCATAGCCATTTACTGCAGTTTGCCAAATCCCCTCAGTCCTTTCCAGTGTTCCCTGTAAGCTGAGTGTTTGGGCAGCTGTGCAGGAGAGATTCAAATACCGCCCAGCTGATGGGTCCATCCTGCCCACAGTCAGCAGCATGTGTTTCTAATGGTGGTACACATCTGCACATGCCTCATTGAACATAACAAAATTTATTCCACACATGAATGGAAAAAATTAGAAGGAGCATTGGTCCTTTCTCTGTCTAGCTCTGCCCACCACAACTAGTTTCTTTTATGACCCTTAAGTGAATCACATTACTAAAAACAAATAAATCCCCAAAGGACTTTGGAATTAAACAACCCACAGTACAGAGGGATGTTTTCCCCTTCTATTAGCATCAAAATATCCCTGTGGAGATCTTAATTAGTCAACATTATATGAGCAATTACACAGGGCGTCCTGCTGAAAGCCACGAAGTATTGTTAGTGTGCCTGTGTGAAAGCAGTTTAAGAACTGGGACAGGGCTGATCATCCAGTACTACTCATCCTGGGAATGTTGTAGCACACACAGTGGTGACATGCAGAAGTTGCACATTTTCTCGCTTTCAGAATATAATCTGAAGAAGTGGGTCTGCCCCACAAAATCTCATCACCTAATAAACTATTTTGTTAGTCTTTAAAGTGCTACATAACAGCTTTTTTGTTTTAGGAAATAACAGTAATGCAGATTTCATTTTTCCATTGTTCCATTGTTCCCTCTAAACATGTTAGTTATGATGATAACTATGCATAATTCAGTAAAGTGGCCATCCCATAGTTTGCACACATTGAGCTGATGTTTGTTCACACAGTGACAGGGATAATGTCCTGAACATCTCTCTGTGCACTAAGACCACATTACTGCACAGAATGTCCTTCAGACCAGCATTTTTCATCTAGTCCCACTGTACATCCAAGATTGATTAATATTTTACAGGCACGTTCTATGTGAGATAGGGGTTATTGCTAATGTGTGTTGTCCAAAAGCAATAAATTGATTCCTAATAAACTGATATCAAATAATCGCTCTATGTCAAACTTTAGAGCCCAAGGATGTTGAGTGTTTTCTTATGACCTTTCATGTGATCAGGACACATTTTGTAATATGTATGAAACTGGCATTAATGAAAAAAGTCTTTCAGGATTTGTGTAAAGTATATGTATAATAAATGTGAAATTATCAGTACATGTAGTGACTCCTGTCCTGATAATTAGAGGTTAGTGCACATTTTATTTCAACCAAGGTGAACTTTTAGTGCATGGATCACTACAAAATGTAAGTTTGCAGCATTTATCTGTTTCCTTTCCTTTGACATGCTGTTGAAGGAGATGTCCCTGTCCTGTTGTCCTACTTGGCCACTAGGTGGAAACCTTTAAAAAAAGATTAGAAACCCCTTTGCTTTTACTCTGGAAATCTAGGATGTGAGGAAAAAAGAAAAATATTTTAAGTCATTAGGAAATAAACTGAAATATATCAAATGATCTTTTATAGGTTACATATAAGCGACATTCATGAGGATTTAAATTCATCATATGATTTTAGTTGCCATATTACCTATATTGGGGAGACTGATTCTGGTAGTTAGACTAGTCAATTAGGATTTTTTGTAAAACCAGCTTCAACCCAGAGAAAGCCTGTCCTGAGGGAGGGGGTGCATCTTTCAATGCCACAAGCAGTTTGCCACCTAAGAGAGGTCACACAGCTAACCCTTGCTAATTTCTGAAAGTCTTTCACTGGATTAACTGCTCTCATCATGTTTGGATAACCAGCTAGGGTGAAACTGCAAAGATCCATTAGGTAAAAGGCTGAAACTAGGGTGCGTGGGAGGAAATCCATTAAAATGTGGGGAGGAGAATGAAAAAGGGGAGAAATAATTTGAGGGTCACTTCCTGTCTCCAATCAAAAATATTAAAAGTTTGAAGTTGAGAGATTGTTATTCACTGGAAGTTAAAAAAAAAAAGTTCAACACACCATAGTTTGGATTAATTAGAATCAGCTGAAGTGTATATGATTTACTCAGTTTTATCAATTTTTTTTTAGTCTGCTTTGTAATCCTGTGGTTTAAGCATGTTTTTTAAAAGTAGGTCCATGACACATCAAGCTAACTTCCCTTAATGGTGGTTTGGGGGTCTGATGAAAACATGCAAGGAGTTATTTAGATAGTAATATAGATATGTACTTCTTTACTTCTTCATTTATATGTAATGTATAGATATTTCTGACAAAGCACAAACCAGAGGTAATGAAAGGATATCGTTTTGTTCTGTGTTCATACAGTGCCTAGCACAGTGGAGTTCTGGTTCCTAGGTGCTGCAGCAGTAAAAACAATAAACAATAGGCAATAAAATCTTTTCCCAAAGGGGGATTTGATAATATCAAATATACCATTCTTTTAACAACAGGCAACTTCAAGTATGCCCTGCCTCTCTTGACATTTGAAAAAAGTTAGGTTATGTCTACACTACAGAGTTATTTCAAAATATCTTATTTCGAAATAGTTATTTCGAAATAGCTTATTTTGAAATAACGCATCTAGACACAAAATGCATTTCGAAATAGCATTTTGCTATTTCGAAATAGCACGTCCACACTGATGTTGAATCGCATTTAAGGCCAGCCAGAACCGGTTCTGGCAGGGCATCAGGTCAGGAGTTACCTTGTGTGGCTGCTGCATGAGGCTATCTGAGACCTGTTCTTAAAGGGACCTCCCCAGACAGCCGGTTCTAGTGTTTCCCTGCTTGCTTTCCTACCTTGCTGAGGGACAGCAAAGTATTTTTTTCTCTGCGTGCTCTGGTTGCCCACGCTCAGGACACCACAGCACTCTGCAGCATGAAGCCGGAGCTGCCCCTGGGCACTCTGGTGCTTCTCCTGGACGTGTTGCTGCAAGCCTGGCAGCACATTCTGCAGGCAGTAACAGTCTCCCTAGTGTGCCCCACTGGGGGCTTGTGCCTCATTCCTCCCTCACGTCCTTCCACGCAGGGCCGGCTTTAGGAAGTGCAGGGCCCAATTTGAACCGTTTTGGCGGGGGCCCCCCCAGGATTTTTTGTTGAGCAAAAAAAAAAACAACCCACACAACAAACCACAACCACATACAACACAAAATTTTACACAAAATTAAATCAGTTGCCTTAAGTGTAGGTCAAATATTTTCAATTGCAAACGATCCAATTTTTCCAATAAAGTTTAAACTTTGATTTTTAAAAAGTTACCAGAGAGCGTTGCAGTTTTCTGTTACATTGATTTACTTTTTAAATAGCAAAAATGGAGTCTTTGTTAAGAAAGTGTCAGTTCTGTGGTCAAATTCCAGTCCTTAGTGATTTCAGCACCAATGATTTCACTAGGTAATATGGTACCTCACCACCATTGCCTCCTTTGCACTGCCCTTCAACACATTGCCTGCATGTTGAGTGCAAGGTCAGTCTACACAAGATTTTATCAATGATTTTTGCTCAAGCGATCACTGAGACAAGACAAGGACTCTCAATTGATTCTAGTCAGCTCTGCCTTTAAACACTGGATGTAAAGTGTCGGATATAACTGAGGACTCCCAAATAGACTCTACACCACCAGAAATAAAACCTGTTTCCATCTTTTGTGACTTTCAGTTAGATGTGACTCACTATCCTCTGCTTAGTGTTCAAGTTATGGTAGACCCTAAGCCAGGTCATATTAAGTTCAGGTCTTTAACCTTTTAATCATACAATATGGATAACAACATTTCATTCTCCCAGCTCCAAGTCTTAAGTGAATTTCAACCCAAAAGAGCCAAAACTGATCACCTTGACACAGCAAGTGTGTCTACGGATCTCTGTGGCAAAGTAGGTTGTCTATATAAATAAGGTCTGCTCGTGAAGCCTTTTCCTACAGTTGATTAACAGATGGCAGTAGATAGCTCATTCGGACCTCTGGCTGATAATAGTTAGTCACCCTGACCGGTCATTAACCAGAGTCATGGACTCACCCTACTCTCCATCGTCTCTATGATTCTCTGATGACCTGTGACAAAAAAAGGAGGGTGGAAAGGGAAACTGAAGGGAGAGACCTCTCTAAATTCACCAATCAAAGGGCAGTATTGCCAACCCAAAAATCACAAGGAACGCCTACACAAAGTTATGAGAATGGTCTACAAATCCTAAGATTTTTAAAAAATAAAACATGTTGGATTTTTATTGGCCTTTTGTTTCTTGAGTATTTAGGGTTCATGTTTTAAAGCTTAGCTGTAAGGCCCAGAAGTATAGAGAACTTTTTTTTAAATGAAAGCTGAGATTCCTACATAATCAATTGACTCCAGGCCTTTAGAAAAAACACCAAATGTTTTGAGACTCACGGTAAAAAAATGGAGGAATTCTTGTGAGCCCATGCTTTGCCCACAGTATAAATAAAAAAACCCAACATCTTCTCCACTAAACATCCTAATGAGATACTGCAAACGAGGAACTGAATTCAACAGCTCCTGATATGAACAGGTATCAACCTAGTTTTTCATATTTGAGATGGGTTACCAGGAATCATACATGACAATATGAAATCTTTCCACTCTCAAGTCAGCATATTCACAAAGCACCTATAATTTTGATGCATGCATTTATTGGATAGTGAATGAGAAAGGAGGGGAATTAGTGTAGATAAATGTTCAAATTAAAAAAAAAAAAAAGCCTGAAGGAATTAGGACTGGGCTCCTACATCTCACATTCAGAACTGACTAGGACACTTATGACCTGATTTTCAAAGGTGTGTAAAGATCAGATACATATCTTTGACGATCCGAGTTGGCAACTGTCTCTTTAGGAGCTAAATTACCTTTGAAAATCTGAGCTTAGATTTCCCAAGTCCAATTTTCAAAAATGACTTTAGTTACTCAAGTGCTTTTGAAAATTTTAACTGGGGGGGCCTAAAGAGACAAAAATAGACAAAAGGCAGGAGATATGGTATTCCTTTTAAAAACGTGTGCCGTCTATTTTTAACTACATTTTATATTATTTTTCTCCCGGGGCAACTGACCCCTCCGGCCCCCTCACTACGCCACTGCCCCCCCTCCTGCAGATCTATCATCTTATGCATGTGCAAGATCTGTGAGAGCCGTCCCATGAATCTGCAGTTAGTGTCTGTGGCGCCTGCTTCTGGGTGGTGTCTCAATGCTGCCACATTCACCTCCAAAGAGGGGGCTTCCCAAAGCAGGCCCTTGCTGCAGACCCCCAAGTCATCCACATGTCCAGTCTCCTTTCAATGGGCCCACCTCCCAGGGCTCATTGATCTTGGATCTGGCTTCCATCCCCTCTCCAACCTTTGCAACTGCCCAGAGGTGCTCACCTTCCGCGCCTTATCCATTCCCACCTCATTCACCCCACAGGGACAGTCTCTGCCTCACTTGTCCTAGGGACTATTCTACCAAGACGTAATACAAAGTTTCCATGTAAAAGGACTCACTACAAAGCTAAAAACTTCAATGAGAGAATGATTAATACAGAGACATGTCTACATCTGCTGTAGGGAGACACCTCTGCCTGCCTCCACCCCGTCCCCCAGAGTCTACAGCCCCATTGCTAAGCGGGGGAGTGGAAGGAAAGAGGCTGAGGCCCATCAACAGGACTGAAGCAGTCATGAGCAAGCCATGCCCGGGAGCCATTCTCCTGTCCATTGCTGGTGCAGTGTTGCCTCAGGCACGCTGAAATGCAGTCACTTCTAGGGTGGACTGGACAGCTGTTTAACACTTGCACAAGGTTTCAGGCAGGGGGCAGTGCGGGCTGCCTTCCTGCAGAGCCCCCATCAGAACTACTGTGCCCTCCTGGCTTAGGAAAAGAATAAACAGGAGGATTGGAAATTAACCTGCTCAGTCTCACGTCCCCTAGGCAGGGAATGAGCCATCTACATTAGGCCTCAGCTGGAGTATCATGTCCAGTTCGGGGCTCCACATTTCAGGAAATGTGGAGAAACTGGAGAATGTCGAGAAGATCAACACAAATGATGAAAGGTCTAGAGAATATGAAGCAAGGCTGAAGAAATTGGCCTTATTTACCTTGGAAAAGAGAAGACTGAAAAGGGACATGAGAGCAGCTTTCAAGTATCTAAAAGAGTATCATAAGGAGGAGGAAGAAAAATTGTTCTCTTTGGTCTCTGAGGTTAGGATGAGAAGCAATGGGCTTAAATTGCAGCAAGGGAGGTTTAGGTTGGACATTAGGAAAAACTTCCTGCCTGTCAGGGTGGTTAAACACTGGAATAAATTGCCTAGGGAGATTGCGGAATCTCCATCACTGGAGATATTTAAGACCAGATTAGACAGACACCTGTCAGGGATGAGCTAGGGCAACTCAACTTTGGAAGCCCCAGGGACCACACTGATACTTACAGAACATGCTGAGGGCCTCAACTTAAGCGTGGTTGCATATGCAAGCAAATATATACAAATAGCTTCTCTCACACTGACAGGCATGAATACAAAGATTAAGGCAAGACTGCGCAACACACAGGCCCCATTTACGTCAGTTCTGCTGATATTAATAAAATGCAATATTTACCCAATTTCTACCCATGTGACAGCACTTTTCATGAGCAATGACAGTCCAAGAATTTAACTACTAAAACGCATATCAACAGAAGATCATTACACTGACTACTTTTTTGTTTTGGCTCCCACTGCCACGTGTTGATCCCCACATAAACCCAAACTGCACCAGGGGGTGCAAACAAACTGGCCGTGGGCAGCATACCAAGTTATTAATAAATATTTTTAAACCTTTCCCTTTGCTCTCTGCTGCCATGTCTCCTCTCCTTGCTCCATCATCTCCCCTGGTGCCTGCTGCCCCCCAACTCCTCACCCTCTTCTACTCTCCTGACTCCTGCCCTTCTCACTGCCCTCAGCCCTCCTGCAACCTGCCCCCCTCCACCAGCCCTTCACTCCCCTGTGCCCACTCCTCCAGTAGCCCCACTCTGATCAAGCGAGCCTCGCCTCCTCATCCCCTCTTCCAAACACCTCCGTCTACACACCTGCCCTGCCTCTCTCCTCTGGTGCTGGTCCCTTCCCTGCAGGTGTCTGCCCTTCTGCTTCACCCCAGAATCCCCTGGCACCTGCACCTTCCCTTAGCCCTGCACCCTCCTGGTGCCTCCCCCTTTCCTTACTGCCCCTGCCCCCTTTTTCCCTGAGGCCCACCTCCTCACCACTCTCTGCCCTGTTCCCCTCCTGCCCCTCTGTGCCTTCACACATGACTTGCTCCATCCCCACTTTTCTCATGCCCACCCCTTCTTTCAAGCCTTCTCCCAGCACCTCCCCCTCTAGCCCCCAATGCCCTTCCCCTCTCCTCTCCTCCCAGCATCACCCTGTCCCCCTCCCACTGACACCTCCTCCTGTCCTTTCCCTCATTGTCTGCACTTGGCCGCTGCCATTTGTCTCTTGGTGCCTTCCCTTTCTTCCTCCCCCTCCCCACAAGCCCCTTCTCATTCCCCTCCTCTTACCCCACTGCACAAGCCCCCAAACCCCCTTCCCCTACCCCTCCCCACAAACCCTTCCCCAGCCCCTCCCCGCTGCACAAGCCCCCCCAAGCCCCTTCCTCAGCCCCTCCCCGCTGCACAAGCCCCACACCTCTTCCCCAGCCCCTCCCCCGCTGCACAAGCCCCTTCCCTACCTTCTGCCTTCCACGTTGCGGGGCCGGAATCTGCGCTCAGGCCCCGCAGTCTGAACCTGGAGGCAGCCACGCGGCGTGCTTCCGAGGAGTTTTAAAATCCCGGGCATGATGTCACGTCACGCCCGGGCCCCGCCCAGCTGCAACACCGCACATGGGCAGCAGCAGGCAGCGAGGGGGAGCTGCACAGAGCCACGCACGGGACAGTCCGGGGCTGGGGGTGGGGCTGGGGAGATGCACGGGGGGGCCAACAGAGGGGGCCAGGGCCCACTCCAGGCAGAGCCGGGGCAGAGACCGAGCTCCACATAGTGGTGGAGCAGGGTCCCCAGCTCTGAATTGTAATGCCGGCCAGCACTTCCGGGTTCAGAATCTGTAGAATTGGCCTAAGGCCGGCCCTGTTTCCACTTACCCCCCTTCCTGCTGTACAATAAAAGACACGTGTTCATTACAACAAAGCCTCTTTATTGAACAAAACTGGGCTGGGGGGGAATGAAACTGAGGTGAGACTGGGGAAAGAAGGTGGGAGAGGGGAGGAGAGAGGGTGGGAGAGGGAAACCTGGGAAGAGGGAGCCGGCAGGGGGAGGAAAGGGGAGGAAGGGGAAGGGGATGCTCAGGGATCAGGGTTGGGGGTCTCGCCGGCCCAACTGTCTCCCAGTCCCTGAGGGTGTGGGGAGGAAGAAGTGGGAGGGGGAGAAGGAGCGGGAGGAGGAGCGGTAGCTGGGGAGGCAGCAGGGGCTGGAGCAGCAGGAGGCAGCAAGCTCTGCCCCAAGGTCGATGAGCACCTCGGGGGTACGGACCATCTTGCCCCCCAGGATACAGTCCATGGCATCAAAATAGGGGCAGGGGTCTGGGTCTGCCCCTGGTTGGGAGCTGCCCCCCTGTGGCCCTGGTATACGCCTGCTGCAGCTCCTTTATTTTCATGCGAACCTGCTCCTGGTTTCGCACGTGGCCTTTGGTGGCCAGGCTAGCAGCCATCCGCCTGTAGATGGTTGCATTCCTCTGTTTAGTGTGGAGATCATGGACGTTGGAGGCATCCCCCCAAACCTGAATTAAGTCCCTGATCTCCACACTGGACCAGGCAGGTGCCTGCCTTTTCCAGCCCCTGGCAGGCTCCTGGGAGTTGGCAGACTGGTCCTGGGCAGCGGTGGAGGGCTGGCTGGCACTGGCTGCCTGGCTCATGCTGGGGACACTGGGTCAGGTGCAGCAACTACTGGCTCTGGGCTGGCAGGCCTGGAGCTGGCACAGGCACTGTGGCCAGAGTCTACCCCTTTAAGGGCTCCGGGGAGGCCGGGGAGGGAGAGGAGTTTTCTTGGTTGTGCCCAGAGTGGCCACCCGGGCACCCTGGGAAGGGCTGGAGACCCCCTATTTCGAAATAAGCGTCTATACAGCGCTTATTTCGAAATAGCAATTTCGAAATTGGCGCTATTCCTCATGGAATGAGGTTTACCAATTTCGAAATAAGCCCTCCGCTATTTTGATTTAATTTCAAAATAGCAGTTTGGCTGTGTAGACACTGGTAAAGTTATTTCGAAATGACGGCTGTTATTTTGAAATAACTTTGCTGTGTAGACATACCCTCATAGACTACACATTATCCAGGTAAAAAAAAATAGGGCTGCTTTGGAAAAAGCAGCAGGAAAGCTTGACCAAAAAAGATGGTCAAGCTACAAGTCTTTGGCATCTGATCTATACCTACTTATAACATTGCCAATTATTAACCAGTATATACATTCTAGTAGTGCACACAGCCCGCAATCAGATTTAGGGCTCCTGCGTGCTATGTAAACACATGTATACATAGTTCCTGCCCTGAAAACCATCCAATCTAACAAAGAACTTCCAGTCAAAATGTCAAATGTCATAGTGGGTTTTGTGAGGTGTGTACCCTATCCCCAGAAGTGGAATGAAGCTATCTACTCCTCACAGACACTACAAAACCACTTGTGAGATGTCAGTGAAGCTTACAGTTGAGACACAAAATGCTAGAAAATAGAGATCACACTTGCAGAATAACATCCTGACACACATTTAAAAGAAACCCCACTTCCTTTTCCCTCCACAAAACTTTCTGAAAACCTTCACACAGAAAGCTATATTTGTCACCATATAGAAACAGTTTTTAAACAGCACAGCCTGATTTTCAAATCATGTGGAAAATGCAGAGTTGTACATTTGTGCAAGCAAACTGCTTATCTTCCTGTTTGAGTCCATGTACTGTTAGAGTACCAATTTTGAAAGTCAGGCCATAATTTTTTTTAATTGCCATTTTTGAGCTTCTGCTGGCACTTTTAATGAAAAACTCACAATTTTAATGAAAAAATAATCACTTTTACCCCAGTTACATTTTGTGAAACAATCAAGCAATACCAAAATACTGTGTTTTTTAGGAAGCTGGCCCTTTATCCCACTGGTTTCAAATAGCATGTTTTATGGAGAGTGACAGAAAAATTATCAGTCTGATCAGATGTCTGCTGAGGTCAGTAGGAGTCCACTGTTTGTATTGGTTCTGACTGAGACTCCAAGTCTTCAGAGCTCATTCTACTCTCAGCAAATTCTCACCTCGAAGAATGGTTTTGCTTATTTTGTTCACTGTAGTATGATTGTCACCTGCCACTGAGATTTCTCAGTGGAGAGTAAAAGCAGAGTGCTTTGCTCATGTGTCACACAAATGTGTACTCAAAGCAATAAAAAGGATGTATTCAATGTGGAGAGTGAAATTCAGCCTTGGTGTTTAGCTCAGGGATGAATTTGGCCTATTGTTTGTACCTGTGCAATATTTTGTTGCTGTTTAGTACAATGAGATCTGTCTACAAGCAGCCCTCGGGCAGGAACTCCTTGCTAACAAGCTGTCAAGCTTAACTGGGATATCCTGTAGAAATATCTTCTCTCTCTCTCTCTCTCTCACACACACACACACACAGCTAGTCAATTCATTAGAGAGGCACACACACACACACACACAGCTAGTCAATTCATTAGAGAGGCAATGAAATATCAGTATGACATAGCAGCACATATTTTCTTAGGAAACAACATGATTTCCCCCCTCCCTTTCCCCTCTCCTATTTATTTTGAATTTTTATATCCCCAGCTCATAATTCCGGTCATCTGAAGAAGTGGGCTGTGCCCATGAAAGCTCATGATACCATCGACATGTTTCGTTAGTCCATAAAGTGCTACCAGACCATTTGTTGTTTTTTTCTGTAACGGACTAACTCGGCTACCCCCTGAAGCTCCTAGTCTGCTGTTAACTGTTCTCCATAAGAAAGAAGTCTGTTCAAATTGAAACCACTTTCAACTACTCATCTACAAATCTAAATCTATTTTCTTAGAACTATTATGGCACTGAGTTTTTAAGCGTGCCAAGCTTCATGACAGGTCCTCAGCGCAGTATTCCCCTTTCTGAGAGTACATTAAAATGTGCACAGTTCCATCTCCCCTCTATTTTGTAATGATAGAATAATACCTAATGCAGCAATTTATAGTTAACCATCCATGTACTGGCAATAAGGATGCAAGTGATTTATTTTATAGGATATATAAAGCTCTTGAGAAAGCAATACATAGATTGTTGTCCTTGATGAGTCTAGCTAAGAGCCCAGTTCATTATATGTTTATCTGAAAAGCAAGAACCTTGGGTGGCTAGGAACAAAGACTTTTCCTTATTCCAAGTTGGAGGAATGCATTGTTCTTCTACAAAAAGGAGGCATGATTGTGTCTTGTGAAAAGGATGGATTTCTCCAGTAGTGCTACTAGAAAAATAATATTTTTCCCACATAGAAAATTGACTTCTCTGGGGGAAAAACCAACCATGAAATATTTTGGGTTGAAGACTGAATTAGTGCAGTTTGGAAATGCCACTTCACTGCCCCCATCAGCTGTTATTTGGTAGCTGCACGCATACATTCCTCTTCACAGGCTGGGCACTATGTTCAAGCTATATCTTGCACGGTGCACAACAGTGTCCCCACATATGGAGGGGAGGCCGTGCAACACTGGAGGCCATGGTACATGATCATGTTTTGTTATTGGAAGCTTGTCCTCATAACAGATTAGGTATACTACCCTATTAGATATACTACCATATTAGATTATTTATGATATTTTGTAATCATCTCTCAGGTTGTACAGGTGATCTGTTCCTTATCACAAACATTAATGCACTTTAATAACAGAATCCCAGGTGGGAAGGTCCCAGGTTCAAGCCCCATGACTGGGGTCTGGTTGGTTTTACATATGTATCAGTTATTTATACCACTGAGTTGCGTAATCACCTTGTTGTTTTAGGCTATGTCTAGACTACAGGCTTCTTGCACAAAAGACGTTTTTCAGAAGAGATCTTTTGAAAAAACTTCTTGCGCAAGAGAGCGACCACTCTGCAAAAGCGCATCAAAAAAGCGATGCGCTTTTTTGAAAGATAGCGTTCAGGCTGCCTGGATGCTATCTCACACGTAAGCAGTGATTGCTATGGACAGAATGGCCACCAGGGTACCTGTCCTTTTTCCTCTTCCCTCTTCTTCTGAAAAAACTCCCTCCTTCTCGTCCACACATGCCTTTTTATGAAAGAGCTCTTTTTCAAAAAGGCTTCTTCCTTGTAGAAAGAGGAAAACCAATTGTGCAAAAACCTCTCTGTTCTTTCGATTTACTCTCGAAAGAACACACTTGTAGTGTGGAGTTTTGTCGGAAAAATTGACATTTTTTCAAGAAAACTCTGTAGTCTAGACATACTCTGAGAGACTATCTCCTTGACTATTTATAAAGGATTGTTTGGCAGAGAGGAAGGCAAACTGACATGTGTGGATACCGGTGTCTTTTCAAGAGCTTCTAGGAATTCTGATTCTGCCATTGATTCACTAGTAAGATTTTTCTGAGGGGAGAAGGGAGTAGAGGAGGTAAGGTGACCTGATGAAAGAACAGATGGAAGAGACCGTCACTCTTTTATTCATGGGGACATAAGGACAGCATATTTCGCCACATTTTATACATAGAACATGCAAGCAATATAAAAAAATGACCAGACCCATTTCAAATCCATTAGTGGAATAGGCTAAGTTTTAGCAGTGTGGTCAGTGAGACAAGAACCCATAAATCAGCTTGTGGCTGCAACATGTGGTGAACTTGTGGTTATGAACACATTCAGGGCATTCTGAAATGAGATGGTAAGAAGCCAGCTCATTATCATGACAAACAGCACCCAGCTTCAGGAACACTTGCTCATGGAATTTGATTTCTGCTTCCTGCAAAAGCCTGTAGTTATCAGTCTGCGAATGGAAGCAGCTGCACAGCGAGTGTAATCATTGGCGGACATGGACAGACAAGCCAGTGCAGATTACAAGCCTATGCCCCACCTAGCCGTTTTAAATAATGAAGCTTACCCTGCCATCACCTGGAACTTATTAATGTGGGTAGTACAAATCTGCTGGTAAAACTATTTTGTTAAGTGATGCCTGTGAGAAGTAGTAGCTGCTTTAATAGAAGCAGCCCAGCCTTCCCATTATCCCAGCAATCAATTATCAAGACCATGGAGCCCCTAGTTAAATTCTAATTGCTATTTAGACAATAACTGGATGACATGAGTGAAACAGGAAGTGCTAAAGAGACAGTTAGGGCATGCCTACACATAAGAACATAAGAACGGCCGTACTGGGTCAGACCAAAGGTCCATCTAGCCCAGTAGCCTGTCTGCCGACAGTGGCCAGCACCAGGTGCCCCAGAGAGGGTGGACCAAAGACAATGATCAAGCGATTTGTCTCCTGCCATCCTTCTCCAGCCTCTGACAAACAGAGGCCAGGGACACCATTTCTATCCCCTGGCTAACAGCCTTTTATGGACCTAACCTCCATGAAATTATCTAGCTTCTCTTTAAACTATGTTATAGTCCTAGCCTTCACAGCCTCCTCTGGCAAGGAGTTCCACAGGTTGACTACACGCTGTGTGAAGAAGAACTTTCTTTTATTAGTTTTAAACCTGCTACCCATTAATTTCATTTGGTGTCCTCTAGTTCTTCTATTATGGGAACTAATAGATAACTTTTCTTTATCCACCCTCTCCACACCACTCATGATTTTATATACCTCTATCATATCCCCCCTCAGTCTCCTCTTTTCTAAACTGAAAAGTCCCAGTCGCTTTAACCTCTCTTCATATGGGACCCGTTCCAAACCCTAATCATTTTAGTTGCCCTTTTCTGAACCCTTTCCAAGGCCAAAATATCTTTTTGAGGTGAGGAGACCACATCTGTACACAGTATTCAAGATGTGGGCATACCATAGTTTTATACAGGGGCAGTAAGATATTCTGTATCTTATTTTCTATCCCTTTCTTAATAATTCCTAGCATCCTATTCGCCTTTTTGACCGCCGCTGCACACTGTGTGGAAGTTTTCAGAGAACTATCCATGATAACTCCAAGATCTCTTTCCTGATTTGTCGTAGCCAAATTAGCCCCCATCATACTGTACGTATAGTTGGGGTTATTTTTCCCAATGTGCATTACTTTACACTTATCCACATTAAATTTCATTTGCCATTTTGTTGCCCAATCACTCAGTTTGGTGAGATCTTCTTGGAGTCCCTCACAGTCTGCTTCTGTCTTGACTATCCTAAACAATTTGGTATCATCCGCAAACTTTACCACCTCACTGCTTACCCCTTCCTCCAGATCATTTAGGAATAAGTTGAAAAGGATTGGTCCCAGGACTGACCCTTGGGGGACACTACTAGTTACCCCTCTCCATTCTGAAAATTTACCATTTATTCCTACCCTTTGTTTCCTGTCTTTTAACCAGTTCTCAATCCAAGAAAGGACCTTCCCTCTTATCCCATGGCAATGTAATTTACACAAGAGCCTTTGGTGAGAGACCTTGTCAAAGGCTTTCTGAAAATCTAAGTATACTATATCTACTATATCCCCCTTGTCCGCATGTTTATTAACCCCTTCAAAGAACTCTAATAGATTAGTAAGACATGATTTCCCTTTACAGAAACCATGCTGACTTTTGTCCAACAAATTATGTTCTTCTACATGCTTCACAATTTTATTCTTTACTATTGTTTCCACTAATTTGCCCGGTACTGAAGTTAGACTTACCGGTCTGTAATTGCCAGGATCTCCTCTAGAGCCCTTTTTAAATATTGGTGTCACGTTGGCTACCTTCCAGTCATTAGGTACGGAAGCCGATTTAAAGGATAGGTTACAAACCACAGATAATAGTTCAGCGATTTCCCATTTGAGTTCTTTTAGAACACTTGGATGAATGCCATCCGGTCCCAGAGATTTGTTAACATTACGTTTTTCTATTTGTTCCAAAACCTCCTCTAATGACACTTCAATCTGGGACAGTTCCTTAGATTCATCACCCACAAAGGACGGTGCAGATTTGGGAATCTCCCTAACGTCCTCAGCCGTGAAGACTGAAGCAAAGAAATCATTTAGTTTATCTGCAATGGCTTTATCGTCCTTGATTGCTCCTTTTATATCTCGATCGTCTAGGGGACCCACAGGTTTTTTAGCAGGCTTCCTGCTTCTAATGTACTTAAAAAACATTTTGTTATTTCTTTTTGAGTTTTTGGCTAGCTGTTCCTCAAAATCTTTTTTGCTTTTCTTATTACATTTTTACACTTGATTTGACAGTGTTTATGTTCCTTTCTATTTATCTCACTAGGATTGGACTTCCACTGCTTAAAAGATGCCTTTTGTCCCTCACTGCTTCTTTTACATGGTGGTTAAGCCACAGTGACTCTTTTTAGGTCTCTTGCTATGTTTTTAATTTGGGATATATATTTAAGTTGGGCCTCTATTATGGTGTCTTTAAAAAGTTTCCATGCAGCTTGCAGGGATTTGGCTCTAGTCACTGTGTCTTTTAATTTCCGTTTAACTGACCTCCTCATTTTTGTGTAATTCCCCTTTTTGAAATTAAATGCCAGAGTGCTGGACTGCTGAGGTATTCTTCCCACCACAGGAATGTTAAATGTTATTATATTATGGTCACTATTCCCAAGCGGTCCTGTAACGGTTATCTCCTGGACCTGATCCTGCGCTCCACTCAGGACTAAATCGAGAATTGCCTCTCCCCTTGTGGGTTCCTATACCAGCTGCTCCAAGAAGCAGTCATTTAAGCCATTGAGAAATTTTATCTCTGCTTCTCTTCCTGAGGTGACATGTATCCAGTCAATATGGGGATAATTAAAATCCCCCATTATTATAGAGTTCTTTATTTTGGTAGCCTCTCTAATCTCCCTCAGCATTTCAATGTCAGTATCGCTGTTCTGGTCAGGTGGTCGGTAATATATCCCTACTGCTAATTTCTTATTATTTCTTATAATTATTTCTTATTATTCATTTAATATTTTTATTTCATTTGATTCTACATTATCTTTCACATACAGTGCTAGGTAATTATTTTGAATTAACCTATTTTGAAATAGTAACTCCTGAAATAATAATTTTGAAATAGTGTGTCCACACTAAAGTGTAAAGTGTTACCGTAACTACAGACCGTTTGATTGACCCAGCACTTCTGTCACCCAACAAAATCACACATGGCCTCTTTAATCTCTCTCTATATTTTAGAGGCATCTGTCTGACTGTGAGTCCAATTGTTCAAGAACTCCCCCTAAACAGTAAGAGCTAGGACCACCACATTTGGTATGAAGCTTCCTCTTATCCTAACTTAAAGCAAGGTGAGGGTTGTGCCAGGGTTGTGCAAGGAATATGGGATGTACCTGGGGCTGATCGGAGGAATGCAATACTGCACAGTCACCATTGGGGGCAGTGAGCATGGGGGACAGCTATACTGCAGAGTGGCCACTGGGGCAGCCGCACCAGGATGGGAGTGGCCACCTGGGGATAGGTCTTCCCATTTTGCTGGCCACTGGCCCAGGAAGGTGCTCCTGCTGCCCCAAACACCTCCTTCCCTGCCCTTAGCCTCAGCGCTGAACTGGGGGGAGAAGCGCCGCTGGCCCCACTGCTGTGCCTCCCCCCGCAGCACCATTGGAACAGAGTAGTACAGTCCTGGATTCCCACCCACAGTGGAACCCACGGGTGGTCCCCCCAGCGCAGCCGGGCCACCTACCATGGCTGTGCTGGCAAACTTGTGTGCCCCCCTCATCACTCCCCAGAACCAGGCCAGGGCTGGCATGCACATACACACACATGCACATTACCAGGCCTGGGCCCAGGGAGTGCTGCCAGAAGGCCTCCTTGCTGCCTCCCTCTTTATTCCGCCCCAGACCTAGGGAGCACCGGAGGGAGGTCTGCTCAACCCTCTCCCACCGTGGGGCTGGACTCAGGCAACATGGTATAAGTCTTCTAGTACAGTATAAAGCAATCAAGGATCAAAGGGGATACCATATGAACTATGAACATTGTTAGAGCTACATAAAAGATGTCCAGTCTTGAATAGCCCTAATCAGTACTTAGGGCGCTTCTACTTAATAGTGTTATATAGCCCCATTTTACAGATAGGGAAACTAAGGCACGGAGGGCTCAAGTGATTTGCCCAAGGTCCCCAGCAGACTATAGGAAGAATCCAGGTAAATAAAAGAATCCAGTTCTGCTGAATTTCAATCCAGTGGTCTATCCATTAGGCCACATTACACCTTCCTTTTAGCAGTTTTAGAAAGAGATTTGTTGTAAGACTTTCCTTCTCTTTTTCCTCTCTTTTGAATGCACAGACCCTTGGAAATATGGGGAGAAATAAATCATGATTCAGACATGATTTTCGCTTTAGAAAAGGAAAGAAGGAGAATCCAGAGAACTAGAGACCAGTCCGTCTCACCTCAGTCCCTGGTAAAATCATGGAGGGGATCCTCAGGGAATCCATTCTGAAGCACTTGGAAGAGGGGAAACTGATCAAGAATAGTCGACGTAGATTCTCCAAGGACAATGACCTCCTGAGGTCTCTTTCAGCCCTAGGATTCTATGATTCTAAGTCATGTCTGACCAACCTGATTGCTTTCTATTATGAGGTAACTGGTTCGGTAGATATAGGGAAGACAGAGGATGTGATATATTTTGACTTTAGCAAAGCTTTTGATATGGTCTCCCACAGTATTCTTGCCAGCAAGTTAAGGAAGTATGGATTGGATAAATGGACTGTAAGGTGGATAGAAAACTGGCTAGATTGTTGGGCCCAGCCAGGCAGTGATCAACAGCTCGATGTCAAGGGCCGGTTTTGTTCATAATCTTTATTAATGACTTGGATGTGGGGATGGATTGCACCCTCAGCAAGTTCGCAGATGGCACTAAGCTAGGGGGAGAGGTAGATATGCTGGAGAGTAGGGAAAGGGTCCAGAGTGACCTGGATAAATTGGAGGATTGGGCCAAAAGAAATCTGATGATGTTCAAAAAGGACAAGTGCAGAGCTC
Source organism: Rafetus swinhoei (assembly GCA_019425775.1). Taxonomy (NCBI): domain Eukaryota; kingdom Metazoa; phylum Chordata; order Testudines; family Trionychidae; genus Rafetus; species Rafetus swinhoei. The sequence continues at coordinate 31,964,141 of CM033428.1, read as the reverse complement.
TGCACTTGGGATGGAAAAATGCCAAGCACTGCTACAGGCTGGAGACTGACTGGCTAAGCAGTGGTTTATCAGAAAAGGACCCGGGGATTACATGGGATGAGAAGCTGGACCTGAATCAACAGTGTGCCCTTGTTTCCAAGAAGGCTAATGACATATTGGGATACATTAGTAGGAGCATTGCCAGCAGATCTAGGGAAGTGATTATTCTCCTTTAGTTGGCACCAGTGAAGCCACTTCTTGAGTATTACATCCAATTCTGGGGCTCCCATTAGAGAAAGGATGGGGACACTTTGAAGAAAGTCCATCAGAGGGCAACAAAATTGGTTATGGTGCTGGAGCACATGACTTATGAGGAGCAATTTAGGGATTTGGGCTTATTTAGTCTACAGAAGAAGAAGGAAGTATTTAATAGCTGCCTTCAAATACCTGAAGGGGGGTTCCAAAGAGGATGGAGAAAGGCTGTTCTCAGTGGTGACAGATGACAGAACGAGGAGCAATGGTCTCAAGGTGCTGCAGAGGAGGTCTAGGTTGGATATTAGGAAGAACTATTTCCCTAGGAGGGTGGTGAAGCACTGGAATGGGTTACCTAGGGAAGTGGTGGAATCTCCATCCCTAGAGGTTTTTAAGTCTTGACAAAGCCCTGGGTAGGATGATTTAGCTGAAGTTGATGACCTCTTGAGGTCTTTGCCTATGATTCTATTATTCTACGATTTATTCTCCTCGCTCTGGTGCATAAGTAATGTACATTTTCAAAACAGCACTACCAAAATACAGAATTGAAGTGTAATAGACAGTTGGGTAATACTGGGATTTTCATCTTGCTGGAGAGGCAGATGAGTAGCTATTTGACTTTTAAAGCAATTTTGTAAATGAAGTGTTTCACCACTGGTTTTGTATTCCAGTTAGCAATACAGACATTGCTATTGAATTAGCCAGAAGCTAGCGTTAGCAAAGATTGTCAGATGTTTCCCTTTTAAATATGGCATTCTACACATGCTGGCAATGAATATTGGTTGCTTGTTATTGATTTTTTGCATAACTGCTTCTACCTGAGATGCCATTTTAACCATTTTATTCTCTTAGATAACGTTAGATTATTTAATACTAGGAGAAATACCCGGCGTTGCCTGGAGAAAATATAATAAAAGGTGTGATGAATGAACTACGTCAATGACATTAACATAGCATATTTTATTGGAAATACTTTTCTCTTATATATTACTTTAAGAAATTAACATAGCTAGTACTTTTTCTGTTATCATAGGGAAAGGATCTCGTAGTTGCAGTTTATGTGACATGCTTAACAGAAGAGTCCAGCAAATGTCTATGATCAGGCGCTACTAAAAGCTAATTATCAATGGGCCCAATCGGGGCTCTGCGGGAACCGGGGAACCCGATTTTGAGATATAACCAATCCAGTTATGTAAGTTAGGAAATCAGTAGTATCCGTTCAAAATTTGGTGTTTCTAGCTCTTACCTTTTGGAGATCTTTTGGAATTATCAGTGGGCCCAATTGGGGCTCTGGGGGAACTGGGGGAACTGATTTTGAGCTATAACCAATCCAGTTATTTAAGTTAGGAAATCAGTAGTATCTGTGAAAAATTTGGTGTTTCTAGCTCTTACCGTTTCGGAGATCTTTCAGGACAAACAAGCAAACAAACTTTCGGAAATATTTATAAGAAGATTTAGACACTAAAGATTAGCTTTTCAGAAGATTTTCCAAATTTATCCTGCACATTTTGAATGCATAAATTGGTAGGCATTCAAGAAATATCATTTGTAGATTTAAGTGAGTATCTTACATCTATTAAGAGAATTATTGTTCACAAAACTGCTCTTTCACAAACAGATGTGAGTTTTTTCATGCATATGTTGGTGCATATACAAAATTTCTAGGTGCAGTCTGGAAACCTTTGAAAAACTGGTACAAAACATGGATTGAAACAGATCTATAAGTTCACCATAGGGGCATAACAGAGAAGTTTTAAGTCATAAAAGTTTGATGAACTTCAAGACAATTGAATCAGTTAGGATTTCACATATATTATTTATCTTTGTTTCACTGTGATCTTGAATCAATTAATTACCACCAAACAAGAAAACAATATGCTGAAACATAGTGTGCGACATACCTGACTTCTTTAGAAAATTTGGAACACCACATTTTTTTGTCACCAAATTAAATGACGAGCAACTTTTTGGACCACATTAACACTGGTTTCTGAAAATTATAAAAATGTTTGTCATTGATGTAGGAAAATTATATTGGATAATAGCAAGGATAGATTCCATGACAAGTTTTCCATTTTGTTGGAGGAAATATTCATTTCAAGCACACTTTGCTAAATTCTTTTGGGCTTCTTTTGAACCATAATTATAAGTAAAGTTGTCAGTCATACAAAAGGATGGTATGTAGGCTTGTAATTACTAGCAAAATAAAAATATTACTTTCTCACTCTAAAAATATCCAGTCATTATTAAAAAAATCATACCTTTAATTTGGCACTTGTCAGAGTTTCCATAGTTTATCCTGCATTTGTATGTTTTAAGAGTGCTGGTAGATGAATTTAAGAGATTTTGATCTAAAAGTCTGTATGTTGATTCAAATGGAATGTCCATCTACATATGCTATTCATGCTAATGAGCAATAAACAATTAATCAAAATGGCACTTATTTTTCCAGTTTCAAGTGTGAACATTATTAAAATAGATTAAAAATTTAACTGCAGAGGAAATAACTTCCTCTCCTTCCTGCAAATACGAAACAAAACATAAACCTTATAAACAGAAAATAACAATTTAGTAAAGGCACTTTGAACTTACTTATCATGTAACCACAGTACATTTCCTTGAAAGCTGGGGAAAACAACATGGCACTTAAGGAAGCATGCAGATAATCTGTCCCTTTGATTTCCAGCCTGTTTGTCACAAGTGACAGAATAAAAGACCTGGCTGATAGTAAAGAACACTCAAAGGCTTCTTCTGAGACAAAGTTTAGTTATGGTGTAGTTTAGTTATTGTAATTATCACTAGAGAGGGGGATTAATCTATTAGACCCAAATCTTTCAAACACTTACATATTTCATTAACTTTACATACATAACTTAAATCTTCAAAATTAAGCACACATATAATTGCCAAGATCAGAAGCATAGACTACAGATCACATGGTCAACAGTTAAGTTTTGAAGTTTGTGTTTTTAATCAGCTAGCCACAATTTAGAACACTTGCTAGTGGTCTATAGACAGTTGACTGGACACATGTCCTGACTCCTCATCCATATTTCCAACAAAGAATATCAATAATTTCACATACCTAACAAAATGCCAAAATGTACCTCAAATACCTAGTTGCTTTAATAGGGGTATTTTTGCATATGTAATCTAAATCTCATTTACATTGCATACATATAAATTAGGACATTAAGGGTAAATCTACAGAGCAGCATTATTCCGCAAGAACATAGTGGGCGTCTACACTACAAGCCTTCATTTCGAAATAATGCAGAGCTGAAGGAGTTCTAACTCTGACTCCTGTAACCCTCATTTCACAAGGAGTAAGAGAAGTTGAAGGAAGACTGTTCTTCCTTTGACTGCCTGCTGTGTAGACAGCACCAAAAGGCTAATTAAGCTATTTTGACTTCAGTTATGCAATTGAAGTAGCTGAAGTTGTGTACATTAATTTGACTTTAGTCCTGCTTTGTAGACATACCCAAAGTGTTTTTGAAGAAAAACACTCAGTATTATCTGCTAGGTAATCAAAGCATTAGCCCAGCTAACCTGAGGTTTCAGGCTTTGTTTTAGTCCAGGTCATAAAAAAAGAATACACATATTTTTATCAAGCAAAGGGACACAAAACAATGAAACTGTATTTCTGCTTTGTTGCCCCCTAGTGATACTGCTTGCTTATAAGAAGGAAGCAAAATTTGGTCTTAGCCCTGGGGTTATCTACAGCTTTGTCAGCACGCTTCTACTTTCAGCAGACAGGGTAGAAATTAATTATTGTTGCCTTGCCTGTGGAAGATTACTATAGACTGAACAAATTCAGGATAAATGCCGATGGAATAAATCAAGATTGTTATGCCAACATCTTTCTTTTCTAATGGAAAAAAAAACCCTCTGCCTTTTTTACAAGATACAAGTTTTCATGGAATGTTCAATATAGAAGCTGGAAAAGCTGTTTAGCCCAGGACAGTGTTCAGGGGCATAATTTAATTCTCAACAAAGAGAACTGTTGGTTTCTTTGGAATGATCATTAGCTAGATCATTTTCAAACTGGGGAAAGCTGAAATTTGTGCTAGAAAGATCAGCCCAATGAATTATCTACTTTGCATTGAGTAACAGTGTCACTCGATTTCCATCAAATATCATTTGAGTGGGTGCATACAAGCTGAAAGCAAGAACTAGCCAGAAACGTTTAACCCTAGCTCATCTTTTAATAAATATTCTGGTTTCAGGAATAGCTAACAACTGCAGAACTCTTAAAGGTGATCTGATTTTTTTAAGTTAAAATGCTTCCTTAAGATGTCAAATCAGCCATGCTAAATTAAAAACCTCAGGTAGAAATCTTTTATGATTAAGCATTTGGGAAATAGTTTTTAATTTTCTCACCTTTCAGGTCCTGCATTTCACTTCCTTCACTTCCTAACATATGGTAACACTGCTAACACACAATGCAATGTTCCAAGGATACAGGAAAAAGACTGGTTTCAAGCAGGGGGAGAGGCAGGATCAGTTGCCAAAGAGAAGAAAAACTCGAAACTCGGGATCTGTCAGAAGAATAATAGCAGAACTGTTTTTAAAGTGCACTCACTCACAAATATAAAAATATTTGTAAGTCTACATATATATTGGCAGGGTAAAATTAATCGATGGGTAGATCAGTAGAAGACGGAGGTACCACTTAACTCCCATATAATTTATATTGTAAGTTCTGGATAATTTTAAATCAGTCTAAATACAATAGCTCCTTTACAAAAGTGTCACTCATGTTAACTAATTTCTTCAAAACTAATTTCAACAAAGCTGTGCTAACAGCAAGTAAGTTAGATAATTTGTAATTCACTAATGACAAATGAGATGAAATAATGTTATACTAATGTAATAACTCCATATATTTTTCTCAATATGCAGAGAATTAAAACTTCATTATAAATCAATAATCCATCAGCCATAGTGCTGTAAAGCCCATTTTATTGATATTCGTTTTTTCCCCACATTTTCACAAAGGAACAAAAACTTGAGTCTTTTCATTCAGCTATGAGAAATTATGCAAGTAATCAATAGAAAATGCATCAGGCAAAAGACTTTGTTTTTAAGTCAGTAACTTGGATTTCTAAAGTATGCGAAAAAGTGCATGCATACTGTTGCAAATTAACATTATCAAGAACTTCCCCACTGGACACATGGACTATTGTTTATTTCAAATGTATCAAATACCTTCTGACTGCATTTGCAAATCAGTCTGTTTTGATTGTATTCCCATACAAACATTCTATTTAGTTACATGCTATTCTCTTTAACAGTGGAAGAGAAAGCATCAAAAGCATTATTTCTTTTTCAAAGAATATTTGGTGGGAGCATTTAAATTTCTATTTTGTGCTATGCTGTTCAGTGCTCCTGGCTTGTTAGAAGCCCCTGGGAGATGGATGTTAAGGCTCAGTAGCTCCACCTTGTCACTAGCTGCCACTCAGAGAATGGCAAATGGCTGATAAAGCACTCCATGGGTTTTTTGTTTTATTATTCCAGGGCTTCCAAGGACCATAATGTCTTCAGATGCTTTACTTGAAATCAGGTTTGCTGTACAGTAGGGGTTGCTGTAGGCTACAGTGTATGGCAGAGAACCTCTAGATTTTAAATATTTATTTTCACAACATTATTAATCATATATAATACATTCAGACTCAATCCTGTATAAAGATTCTGATTTTATCCTGGATCTGGAATAGAAATTTAACTATTGTGTTGTATGCAGTGTTTGTATAGATATGTTGATCCCAGGATCTTATAAACACAAGGGGTGCGGGAGTGAGGTAACATTTTTTATTGGACCAGATTCAGTTGGTGTGTGAGAGAGAAGCTTTCAAGGTTATAAAGAGTTCTTCAGACACTTGGTGGAATAATACCCATAGCTGGAATATTGGTACAGAAGTGTACAGCTTGCTCAGGAAGTAGAGGCAGGGAAAAAAGAGAGGAGGTGTTAACAGCCCTTATATATTAAAAATGTATACCCTTGGACTGAGGTTAAGATGGCAATAGGACACAGACTTGTTGAGAGTCCCTAAGCAAGGGGTAAAAACAAGAGTGATGTCATGGTAGGGGTTTACTCCATACCACCTAACCAGGAAGAAGAGGTGGATGAGGTTTTTTGAACTAACAAAATCATCCAAAGCACAGAATTTTAGATGAGGAACTTCAATTACCCAAACATCTGTTGGGAAAGTAATACAGAAGGGAAGAGATTATCCATCAAGTTCTAGGAATGAATTGGAGACAATTTTCTATCTCAGAAGGTGGAGAAAGCTACAAGGGGGGAGACTGTTCTAGATTCGATTTTGACAAATAGAGAAGACCTAGTTGAGAATTTGATAGTGGAAGGAAGCTTGTGTGAAAGTGAGCATGAAATGGTAGAGTTCACAATTCTAAGGAATGGTAGGAGGGGAAAACAGCAAAATAAAGACAATGGATTTCACGAAGGCAGACTTAGCAAACTCAGGGAATTCATAGATGAGATCCCATGGGAAGCAAGTCTCAGAAGAAAAATAACTGAAGACAGTAGTCGGTTTTCAAAAAGACATTCTTAAGGGTAGAAGAGCAAATCATCCTACTGCATAGGAAAGATAGAAAGTATGGTAAGTGACCACCCTGGCTTAACCAGCAGATCTTTAATGATCCAAAAATCAAAAAGGAGTCCTACACAAAGTGGAGACTAGGTCAAATTACAAAGGATAAATATAAACAAATAACACCACTATATAACCACAACAATAAAAAGACCAAGGCACAAAATGAAATAAAACTAGTTAGAGATGTAAAAGGAACAAAAAAATTCTACAAATATATTAGGAGCAAGAGGAAGACCAAGGACAAGATAGACCAGCTATTCTGGGGTGTGGGGAAAGAATAATAGAAAATATGAAGATGGCAGAGGTGCTTAATGACTTCTTTGTTTCTGTTCTCACCAAGGGGATTGGTGGTGATTTGGTGCCTAACACAGTGAATGACAATGAAAATGGGCCAGCTTCAGAAGCTAAAACAGGAAAAGAACAAGTTAAAAATTACTTAGATAAGTTTGATGTCTTCAAGTCTTGAGGGCCTGATGAAATACAAGCTAGAATACTCAAGGAGCTGATTGAGCAGATATCAGAGCCATTAGCTATTATCTTTGAAAAATCATGGACTTAAAAAGGAAAATAAGGAAAACCCAGGAAACTACAGACCAGTAATAGAATCATAGAATCATAGAGCAGGAAGAGACCTCAGGAGATCATAAAGTCCAGCCCCCTGCCCAAGGCAGGACCAATCCCAACTAAATCAACCCAGCCAGGGCTTTGTCAAGCTGAGACTTAAAAACCTGTAGGGATGGAGATTCCACCACATCCCTAGGTAACACATTCCAGTGCTTCACCACCCTCCTAGTGAAATAGTTTTTCCTAATATTCAACCTAGACCTCTCCCACTGTAACTTGAGACCACTGCTCCTTGTTCTGCCATCTGTCACTACTGTGAACAGCCTCTCTCCATCCTCTTTGGAACCTCCCTTCAGGAAGTTGAAGGCTGCTATCAAATCCCCCCTCACTCTTCTCTTCTGCAGACAAAACAAACCCAAATCCCTCAGTCTCTCCTCATAGGTCATGTGCTCCAGCCCCCTAATCATTTTGGTCACCCTCCGCTGGACTCTCTCCAATGCGTCCACATCCTTTCTATAGTGGGGGGCCCAGAACTAGACACAATACTCCAGATGTGGCCTCACCAGTACCGAATAAAGGGGAATAATCACTTCTTTAGATCTACTGGCATTGGTCCTCCCAATGCATCCTAATATGCCATTAGCCTTCTTGGCTACAAGGGCACACCGTTGAGTTATATCCAGCTTCTCATTCACTGTAATCCCCAGGTCTTTTTCTGTAATTCCCAGATCATCTTAACTTCTGTACCAGGAAAGATAATAGAACAAATAATTAAGGAATCCATTTGTGAACATCTAGAAGATAGTAAGGTGATAATTAACAGCATGGATTTGTCAAGAACAAATTTTGTCAAACCAGCCTAATAGCTTTCTTTGATAAGACAACAAGCCTTGTGGATAAGGGGGAAGTGGAAGTTGTGGCACATCTAGTCTTCAGTAAGGCATTTGATACAGTTTTGCATGAGCTTCTCATTAACAAACTAAAGAAATACAATCTAGATTCTAGATGGAGTTATCATAACATGGGTGTATAACTGGTTGGATAACTGTTCTCAGAGAGTACTTATCAATGGCTCACAGTCATGCTGGAAGGGCATAACAAGTAGCATTCCACAGGAATCAGTTCTGGGAGCAGGTCTTTTCAATATCTTCATCAATGCTTTAGATAATGACATGGAGAATTATATTATAAATGTTGAAGGTGATATCAAACTGGGAGGGGTTGCAAGTACTTTTGAGGATAAGATTATAATTCAAAATGATCTGGACAAACTGGAGAAGTGGTATGAGGTAAACAGGATGAAATTCCTGAAGTAAATAGGATGAAATTCAATAAGGACAAATGCAAAGTGCTCCACTTAGAAAGGAACAATCAGTTGAACTTATATAAAATGGGAAATGACTATTTAGGAAGAAGTACTGGGAAAGGGATTGAGGGTTTGTGACAGGGTATACATGCTCTGCATTAGGTCAGAAGGGGTTAACACCACACTGTTGACTAAAGAAGTCCATCCCTTCCCTCCATACCAAGCATACTCACAGTGCTGGGTCAATAAAAGTGAAGCAGTTCAGCTCAGTCGAGGAGAGATACCTGAGAGGAAGAATATGTCGTGGAAGCTCCCACCAAGAACCAGCTACAGATCCTCCCAGCAGGAGCAGAGGACCTGATTAAGCGTCCACAGGTGATGAAGCACCAGGGAGCAGCCTGCACTGAGATACCATGAGTTCCTGAGACCTCATGAACTGACATACCACCAACAACGATAGGAAATGACCCAGGGTGTGCCAGCCAGTGGTACCTCCCACCCAGGAAAGCTCAGCATGTTTTGGTGAGCCAGTGGTGGACTACTCCACCACCTATCTGGGTTGCCGGACCCTTGTTGATAATGCTATATTGGCAATACTTAATAGGTCACACTGCCCTGTAGTGAGGAGCAGCTATACTGATCCTGGCTATTAGGCCATGCTACCCTAGGGCATGGAATAAGCACCTTCATCCTAGGCCTTAGACTGTTGGGTTTGTGAGGCATGAAGGTGTTCACACATTCCTCCTGCTCATGCCCACAAAGGATGAGGTGTACATAAATTGTGACAGGGTCATAGTGGACCACAAGCTAAATATTAGTCAACACCGTAATATGACTGCAAAAAAAAAGGTAAACATCTTTCGGGGATGTATTAACAGGAGTACTGTGAGCAAGCCACAAGAAGTAATTATTTTGCTCTAGTCTGCGCTGATTATCCCTCAGCTGAAGTATTGTGAAGATGAGTATTGATCTTTCTCTTGTTTCTGGGCACCAAATTTCAGGAAAGATGTGGACAAACTGGAGAAGGTTCAGAGAAGAGCAACGTATTAAAGGTCTAGAAAACATGTTATATAAGGGAAGATTGAAAGAAATGGGTTTGTTTAGTCTGGAGAAGAGAAGACTTAGGGTGAGTCTACACAGCAGTTATTTTGGAATAATGTTATGCGCTGTGTACACAAGAAGCCCATTATTTCAAAACAAAGTTGAAATAATGGGCTTCTTACTCCAACTTCCTGTAAACCTCATTGTACAAGGATTAAGGAAGTCAGCGGAATAGCAATTTATTTTGAAATAAGTGCTGTGTAGACAGCACCAAATGTCAAAATAAGCTATTTCGAAATAAGCTACACAATTTGCGTAGATCAAATTGTGTAGCTTATTTCTAGGTACACTCTACTGTGTAGACGTATACTTAGAGAGGACATGAGAATAGTTTTCTAGTATCTTCTAAAAGGTTGCTACAGGGAGGAAGGAGGGGAAGAATATTTACTCGGTTTAAATTCTTAGGATAGGACAAAAAATAATGGACTTAAATTGCAGGAAGGGAGGTTCACATTGGCTATTAGGAAAAAGTTTCTAAGGGTATGTCTACACAGCAATGTTATTTCGGAATAACTATCGTTATTCTGAAATATCATAGTCTGCGTCTACAGTACATACAGTTATTTTGACATAATATCAAAATAATGTCAAGCTGGAGGACTTCTTACTCCGACTCCTGTAAGCTTCGTTTTATGAAGAATAATGGAAGTCGGAGGAAGAGTGCTCTTCCTCGGACTTCCCGCTACGTAGACAGCACCAATTGCCGAAATAAGCTATTTCAACTTAAGTTATGCCCTGCTGCGTAGACGTGCCCTAATTGTCCAGATGATTAACCACTGGAATCAATTTCCTAAGAAGTTTGTGAAATCTCCATCATTGGAGATTTTTAAGAGCAGGTTAGACAAACATCTACCAAGGATGGTCATGGCCCTTGGTTCTGCCATGAGTGCAGGGGACTGGACTTGATGACATCTTGAGGTTCCTTCCAGTTCTATTTATTCTATTAATCTAAGAAATGTACTCAGTTTCACCAATGTGTACAAGGTCTGAGCCTTGTCACCTCTAAGCTTTTTAGTTCATAGTCCTGACACCTCTGACTGTATCAGTTATGAATATAAAAAGAAGGGGGAAAAAAGCCTGAGCCCCAGTATCTCTGTCTTTACAAATTAATTAATTAATGTCACCAGTATATGCAAGGTGGAAGAGATTGTTTAGCATAATTAATTAACACATTTCAAGGGATCATTCGAAGTGAAGTTGTCAGTTAACACCTCTGCAGTCAGAGGGAGGAAAGAGGGAGAAAAGCAGGGGTCAAAGGGTTTACTGAGTTACAGATTGTTGTATTAAACCTAAAATTCAGTGTCTTTATTAAGACCATGATTTTTAGTGTCTAGAAAAAAATATGCATGTTAGCTCTAAGGCTTGTGTTTTGACATTGCTGTACAGGTTTCTTTTGAAGATAAGGTCTGAGAGATCTGGGGAAATTGCTTCCAATGATGAGTTTGGAGAGGGTGAAGGATTTTTGAAAGCCAGAAGAGTGGGATTAGGAAATATTTCTTTCATGATGTAGTTCTTTGTAAGTATGGGTACGTCTACACTTGCTCCCTAGCTCGAGCTAGGGATGCAAATGTAGCCGACCGAAATTGCTAATGAAGTGGGGATTTAAATATCGCACCCACACGTTATTCCGCTCAACAGCTTACTTGAACTAGGAAGTGTGCTCCGGGACACGTTAGTTCGAATCAAACCCCTTGGTTCCAACTAATGTTACTCCTCAAAAAATGAAATCCCGCTTCATTAGCAATTTTGGTTGGCTATATTTGCATCCCTAGCTCGAGCTAGGAAGCAAGTGTAGATGTACCCTATGAGCTGTAATTGCTTAATGATACCCCGTACAGTTTCCAGCAAGTAACAACAAGAGCTATAGAAACACAGAACACTAGAATTCTAAGGGACCTCAAGGGGTCATCAAGTCCATCCCCTGCCCTCAAGGCAGGACCAAGTATCATGGGTGGATGCAGCCCCCAGCATGCCTGGATCTAGCCCCCAAGGCTCAGGGTTCCCCCGGCACTGGGGAGCCCACACTGGCACTCTAGCCCCCCTGCTGCCACTGTAGGGCTGGAGCACACAAAATATACTAGCCTGGGCCCTCCTAGGCTTTGGTGTGCAAAGGGAATGTGGAGAGTATCTTTCTGCTTCTCAGTCAGGGGCCACTGTCAGTGAGAGGGGTGTTTGTTTGTTTAGGCTTCTCACTTCACCCTTCCAGTTCTAATGTTCTATGATTCTATGATTCTGTATGGATCCCGACTGATTTTTCTGAGAATTTCAATTCAAAAAAGGTTTCCCACCCCGATCTAGATCATCCCTGACAGATGATGGAGATTCCACAAGCACCCAAGGCAATTTATTCCAGTGTTTAGCCACCCTGATAGTTAGGAAGTTTTTCCTAATGTCCAAGCTATACCTCCCTTCCTGCAATTTAAGCCCATTGCTTCATTTTCCACCATCAGAGGCCAAGGAGAACAATTTTTCTCCCTCCTTCATGTAACACCCTTTTAGGTATTTGAAAACTGCTCTGATGTCCCTTCTCAGTCTTTTCTTTTCCATACTAGTTCTTTCAGTCTTCCCTCAGAGGTGATGTTTTCTAAACATTTAATCATTTTTGTTGTTCTTCTATGGCCCCTCCCCAATTTTTCTCTACAACTTTCTTGAAATGTGCTTCCCAGAACTGGACACAATACTCCAACTGAGTCCTAATCACCATAGAGTAGAGTAGAAAAATGACTTCTCGTGTTGAAGATGTTGAACAGAACCAATCCCAAAACTGACCCCTGTGGAACCCCACTTGTTATGCCCTTCCAGCATGATTATGAGCCATTGATAATTACTCTCTGAGAACAGTTATTCAACCAGTTATGCACCCACCTTATAGTAGCTCCATCTAGGTTGTATTTATTTAGATTTATTATTATTATCATTATTACTATTATATACAATTTTGTGCTGGATTTTAGCATTGGTGCCCACATTTATGTCAGTGTCTAGTTCCTATAAACCACAATGAACATTAAGTGTATAGGACTACCTCCTATGGAGTCCAAAAATATTTTGATAAACCCATGTGCAGTGATTTCTCTCAGTAATGATCAACTGGATTTCCATGTTTTCAGACGATTTTTATTACTATGAAGAGCCAAGAGAGAAAACAGGAGGAGCACATTGGGATTGAGAAGAATGTTAAGATCACCTCTCTCGCCTTTCTTTTAGGGTAATTTAGGGTATGTCTACACAGCAGAGCAAAAGTTGAATTAAGCTACGCAACTTCAGCTATGTCAATTGCGTAGTTGAAGTCAAAATAGCTTAATTTGGCTTTTGGCATTGTCTTCACAGCAGGAAACTGAAGGAAGAACACTCTTCCTTTGATTTCCCTTACTCCTTGTGAAAGCAGAGTTACAGGAGATGGAGTAAGAAGTCCTCCATCTCAACAGTATTTTGAAATAATGACTTGCTGTGTAGACACACTCTTTGTTATTTTGGAATAATGTCAGTTTTTCCAAAATAACGCTACTGTGTAGACATGTTCTTATTGATTAAATGGATCAGCATTTGAATATCACGTCACTGTATAGGTTTCATTGAGAAATACTATATTCAGTATTGATAGCCAAAAAATTCTTTGAGACGTAAGAGAGATGACTTGAGAAGGATGCATGCATCCGTCTCACTTTCTGAAAAATAATCTACTATGCCAGTTCTCTGTCACAGCAAAGTCCTTTCAGTCTGAAATATGCTCTTAGTTATGGAATAGTGCAATATCAGTACATTTGAGGCTTTCATGCCAAGAGCATGCCATGATAGTTTTCAAGATCAGACCTAAGATTAGCACCCATGGATGCCATATAAATAAATCTGGTTTTAGTCTCAGATTAAATCCAGATGAGTATTTCCCCACAGTCACATTTGTTGAAAAAACTGTTTCTATCACTTTTGACTCCCCCTTCAGAATAGGGCCAGGTTTACAAAAATAAAGATGTAGATAGGTGGCCTAGTGGAAGTTACAAAAGTACCTAAACAACTTACATGCCTATTTCCCATTGAATTCTAAGTGGGCATATTGTGGCAATGAGTGAGCAATGCAACCATATTTTCTAATGAACTTCTGGTCTTGCTGCAGAAACCATACTAGCTCCATTTTCAGAAGTCCACCTGGCACTTCACCTTCCCATGGCCTATATTCCCTTGTGTAATTCCAATAATACAGAATCACATATAATTGTTTCTTCACTTCTAACATACCATCTTTGATTCTTAAATGTAAAAAAAAATCAAAGAAAAACGTCTTGTCAAAATGGGTTTACAGGTGGTCATTCAATTTATTCTCTCATGCATTTAATTGAATTCCTTGCAATTTCATGTGCATTATAATAGACTTCTTTTATGCCGTCAGGAAACAAGTTTTTAAACATGTGCTGTGCATTAAACATCACATAAATATTCAGCAAGGGAAAGAAAAACAGTTCTGGAGGAGTATAGTAATTTTACAGTCTCTGGTTTCTAATAAATTTTTACAGCAATCCTAAACTGCATTAGCAAGTTCCAGTTTATTGTCAAGCTTCTGCACAACATCCCTCAATGACATGTCAAATCTTTACCATGGCAGTTGAACTCCTAAAGCTGTCCTCATTGGCAGGAAACTTGTCAGATTAAATTGCCACCTCTTGTCAAGTGAAGATATATGATCTGATATCTCTCTGCTGATGATGACACAAACTGTCGCTTCACTTTGGATGGATTATGAATCTCCAATGTATCTCTCTATCAGCAGAGATATAGCCTATAGTAAGAAGGAAACTATATATATAAAATCATGATTCACTATAGATTCCTAATAACCTTGCATCCCCTTGTCTATTTCTTATTATGTTTCACTTTTTTCTAATGACAAACTATTTTGGTATATTTGCTTTGCTGTCACGGCAATAAGAAAGTAAAATGCTTTCAATGTTTCTTGATTCTTAAATAAGGCTTTCTGTGTTCTGTTGGCCCATAAGCTCATTTACTACTTTGAAGCATTTACTTTCATAAAGAAATTACTGTGCATTATTTCTGTTATTTATAATGTTATCTACAGTGGTAGAATTTTTTTTGGAAGAATGAAATGTTATTCATAACGTGCATCATTACATAGTACAGGAGATGATGGAAAAGATTACTGAACAGAAAAAATGGCTCTGTGATGCCTTTTGTATTTAAGATATGGTAAATAGTTTTACAGGGAAATATGTTAAATTTTTTTAGAATCATAGAACTGGAAGAGACCTCAGGAGGTCATTGAGTTCAGCCTCCAGCCCAAACCAGGACCAACCCTAACTAAATCAGCCCAGCCAGGATTTTGTCAAGCTGTGACTTAAAAATCTGTAGGGATGGAGATTCTACCACCTCTCTAGGTAACCCATTCTAGTGCTTCACCACCCTCCTAGTGAAATAGTTCTTTCTAATATCCAGCTTAGACCTCACTACTGCACCTTGAGACCATTGCTTCTCGTTCTGTCATCTGTCACCACTGAGAACAGCCTCTCTCCATCCTCTTTGGAACCCCCCTTCAGGTAGTTAAAGGCTGCTGTCAAATCCCCGCTCACTCTTCTCTTCATGCAGAAAAAGCAGATAAAATGAAGTCACGATGTAGGCAAAATCTACCAGCATCTATGAGATCAGTAATAGTTCATCCATATCCTAAGGTCTCAGAACTTCTTACAGGATCTGGTCCAAGTCATTCAGGTTACTAGAATGAACCTTTACTGTTTTCAAGATGTCCAAATATTGTTAAATATTATATGAATAGCCATGAATGACGGGAGAAATACTTAGCCTTTTTCTCAGTGCAAAAATGTACTTGAAAGTCCGTTGTACCATGTAGTCAATGAGTGGGAACACAAATTGTTTTATGAGGTTTAAGTTTCTGATTCATAGATGACAAAGAATTGAGATTCATAAAAAAAACAAAACAGGTTGGAAAATGGGAGTGGGTGGGTTGACATGGGTTGTTTGGGAAAACAAAAGTGAAATTTCTTTCATTTAATTTTTTTTTTCATTGCCATTTTATGACCATCTTTAATTAATGGTGACTGAAACTACTTGTTTGCTTATTTACATAGAATAGCCAGTTATTTCTGTGACTGGCAGAGTATATATTAAAACCATTTTTTGGTTCACTTTCAGTCAACCAAATAAAGGTAACATCAGAAAGATATTTCTCTTTCAGAGCTATCCAACAGGCCCAAAACTTTGATGACTTCTATTATATTTTTGTAATGGAATCAAGCTCTTCAGGATTTCATTATCTTTACTTCCACCATTACCGAATGCCCTTGTCTGCAAAGTTCCATTAAGATACCCTCCACCCCAAAAAATTATTCTCCAGTGAATATAGGCTGGAATCCAACAATAATTTCATCTTTTTAAAAATAAATCTTCTAATTTAGTATACTGGAGTGAACAGTTCTGCTTTTCTATTGATAACTACCACAATTCTGGGCAAAAAGTCACTGTTTTTACAATTTGGGTCTTAAAATAGGACTAGTGAAACCATTTTGAACAAAAAATAAAAATCCAGCTGACCCCAAAGACAACATAGTGAGCCAAATCTGAACCTTTCTGAAGACTTGAATCAAATTATTTTATATAACAATTCATAAAAACACACATCAAATCTTTCAAGCTCCTTCCTGGAATCAGAAGTGCTGGTAAGTGTCTTACGTTCCCTCATGCTTGCAGGAACACAAATTGCTGACTCTTTCCAAGTCACAAGCTGAATTGGCTACTGGCAGTGCCTAAGAGTGCAATAAAAAATACTCAAGACCCAGAGGAAGTAGCTTCTGAGCCTGGGGCTAAATCAGAAGTGCAGTCTGAATTATTCCAAAGACAGTAGGTGGGTGATAATACAGGGAGTAAAATAGCCAGTGGTTTTGGAGTAGGAGAGTGTATGAACAGGAATGCTTTATTTTTTGGAACTGCACAAACTTTCCCAAAGCAATGGAATTCAAGGACATACTGCAGACTTTTGCTCATGAATGGATATACATTTCAATCTGTTGAAACCAGGTGGAGAGCAGTATTTTTGATGGAAAGTTTGAAAATCTTAATGGAGAAGGAAAAATCATGATAACTCCCACAGAATGAACAGAAGAGCATTTTGTCAATGAAATGAAGCTATTACATTTGCAAATCACCACAAACTACTCAAAGAACAATTACAGATGGTGGCTGCAGCTATATCTCAAAGAGATATCTCACTATCACTCACCCAAACTCGATTCCATTGTCATCTCCACAGAGAAAAGTGATATATCAGAAAATTCAAGAAATCATAGGCTAATGTTACCTTATTAAAATCACATTTACATAGAATTAACATAAATATGAGTTGGTAAACCATATGCTATCACATCTGTTCCTTGTGTATTAATAACAACTGTCCCCTATAGGGCTCTCAAATTGATATGTATTAGAATATATTACAAAATACGTGGATTCTCTTGACAATATAATTTGTTGGGATTGATCCTGCTTTGGGCAGGGAGCTGGACTCGATGACCTCCTGAGGCCTCTTCCAGACCTATGATTCTATGAAGGTAGATCATTTGTAGGCCTGTACTTCGGCATTATTGCTATTATGCCACGTCAGCTGTTTCTTGTAGTGTGATTAAAACATAGTAACACCTGACTAGTCTACTATTAACATGTTATGTAATGTTATCAAGGATTATGAATGTCCAAATCTTCTATTTCCTAATTAGGAAACTTTGAATTTTGACCTTTCAAAATAATCTTATAATAAATCATTATTGTATTTAGCATCCTATATGATCCTCAAATAATTTTTCCATTGACAGATTATTTAATATTTGTTAAACAAGGGGAGCATTTTACTGACCCACAGAGTATATACAAAAATTGGCCTAAATGTCAATAAGAAATTTAGCCCCACCCCTGCTTACTCCATCCTCCCTCCTTTTCACTAGGCTGGAGCAGAGGGTTGGGGTGCAGGCTCTGGCCTTGGATTAAGGGATTTGGAGTGTGAGACGGGCTCTGAGCTGCAGGCAGTTGGAGTGTTGGAGGGCTTCGAGGTGCAGGCTCTGGGAGGGCATTTGGATGCAGGGGTGCTTGGGGCTAGGCCAGGGACTTGGGGTGGAGGAGGGGGTTTATGACTGGGGTAGGGTTTCAGGATGTGGCTTCAGCTGGACACTGTTCACCTCAGGTGGCTCCTGGGTGGTGATGCAGTGGGACTAAGGCAGGCTCACCCTTGTCCTGGCCCCGCACCACTCGCAAAAGCAGCCAGAAAACTCCTTCCCAAGTCCTGTTGTGTCCCCTCTCTGTCTGTGGAGATAGACCTCACAGCGACTTAGGGTTTGTGCCCTGGTTCCTAACAATCTGCCTTGAGGTTGGTATTCAAATTCTTGAGTCGTTGCAGGCAGCATTACTATCGCTCACAATTCACAGAACGAAGGGTACAGAAATAAACTAGCATGGGTTTCTATAAAATTACTGTGTTTAACTATATTACAGCTGGTTGAAAATGGGGAAATTTCTAATAAATAATTTTCCATTTTTTAAAATAACAAAACGTGAAATGTTATCTAGTTTAAAAACTTTAAGCAGATCTAAACTACATACATTACAGATATGTATACACATGAATATGTGTTTATATATGTACAACTTGCATTGATGAAGGATGGGACTAGAATTCATTCCAAGGATGGGACTAAACTACATTTTTAAAATATGGTCTGTGGGTCAGATCTACAAATTAAGGCAATGAAATATTCTTAGTGCACCGCACATAATGTTTATATAGTAGAATGTGGTCCAGACATTTTTTAATGAAGTGACCACTGCCATCAGCATCACTCATTGGCGCTTTTTAAAAAGACCACCAGCAATTGGAATCTGGCTGCCATGATCTTGAAAATCTTCACAGTTAGTAATGAGACCTTAAACTGAAGTCTGAATTAAATTGGCAGTCACTGTAATTTAGTAAATAATGACATGATATCTAAGTAGAGAAGATAATAAAAATATGAAGTGAAGATCTTGATTTCAAATAGCCCATAAACAGTAAAGAAACTAGGACTTAGACTACGAGCATGCTTCAAAATAAAACAAACAAGGAATGATTATACAGTTGCTTGCTTTGGTATCATTTAGCCTTTGGTAACTGCAAACTCAGAAAATGTGAGGCCACAGATGTCTAATGTATACATGGGGAGAAAAAATATGTAAGAATTGGATGTAAAGAAGAACATGGCAATTATACAAGCAAACTCAAGAGGTCTTGTGATGCCAGGAGTGGTTCCAGGACACTTAATTACATTGCTGTACCACTGCTAAATTTAGCCTTTTCCAGGTGAGTTCTGCCATCCAATGCTGCAGATTTCTTTTCATATGTGTCTATCCACAAAATACTGTTTATTCTCAACTACATTTGTTTGCTACTGTGCATAAGTAGTACCATAGCTTAGTGCAGGGGGTAGGGAACCTTTTTTGGGTCAGAGGCTGCTGACCCACAGAAAAATCAGTAGGGGTCTGCACACAAGAGAGAAGCCAAAAAAAAAAAAAAAAAGCCCCCAAAACCAAAACCAAAACCAAAACCAAAACCCTCACTGATGTGGCCCCTGACTGAGAAGGAGAAAGACACTCCCCACATTCCCCTTGCACACCAGAGCCTAGAGGGGCCCAGGCTAGTAGATTTTGTGTGCTCCAGTCCTTCAGTAAGTGCGGGCTCCCCAATGCTAGGAGGGGAGCCCTAAACCTTGGGGGCTGTATCCAGGCAAGCAAGAGGTGGGGGCACATCTGCCCCCTCCCCCCCAGGCCTGAGGTTCCCCACCCCCTGGCTTAGTGGATTGATTTCCATTTACTAGATGATCTTATGTGGTTATTTCCTTTCTGAAGATAATATTTTTGAATATGTAATGTTGCTTCAGATTGCTTTGAACAGGATATTAAATCATTTATGGAAAAGAAATAGGTAGCTCCAAGGTGTATACAACTCCATTTGGTTCTGACATCCATCCATTGCTCTCCCAAACTACCTTTGCATCTACAAGGTGTACAGACAGGGACAGTCTTTTTATTCTGTGTTTCTACAGCACCTGTGTTTTTCATAGATAATATATTTTATATGCCTTCCTTTTGTTCTGGAAACACCGTATGTCACAGACAAATCACCATAAAATATGGTCAACTTCAAGGTTGTCTTCTATTTTAAAATTAAATGCCAAAATTAGAAGCTACTGGTGATGGTTATCTAAAGATAGATAGATATGTCTTCTGCCTTGTAGTATCTACTATCAAAGGATTTATCCTTCCAAAACCCTTTATCCCCATTTTATAGCTGAAGAAAGGAGATGAGGAAAGATCCGACTTGCCCAAACTCACTAAGGTCATGTCTTCACTCCAGGGAAGATCAACGCTTCCCTGACTGATCTTCCGGAATTCAATTTAGAGGGTCTAATAAAGACTCACTAAATTGAAATCTGAGGGTACCCCCATTGGTGGCTGATACTCCTGTTCCTGTGAGGAGTAAGGAAAGCCAATGGGAGCATTTGCTCCCGGTGGGCTCCCACTGTGGTGATGGGGGGAGGCACTTGAATCAAGGTACATCGACTCCAGCTACATAATTAATGTGGCTGCGTAATTTTATTCAACCTTCCGCTTTAGTGTAGACCTGGCCTAAGGGATTCTCTGTGGGAATTAAACTTACATCTTCTGAGTCCTAAACCTAGTTTCAATTCCCATTGAGAATTCCTTAGTGTCTTTTGCCACAATCACGAAAAAGTAGGAAATATAAGAAAATCTAAAAGTTCAGTAAGTAAATTTCACCAGTTCTGTGTAAAAACTAATTAATATTGAAATAACACACAGTATCTATTTTTAACTACTAAATAAAACGTATCAATATCAGAGGCACTGAATTTGAAGTGTTGTTGTCTCCCCTTCCTCCTCTGAGGGTGGGGGAAAAGAGAATGCAGCAGGGAACCTGCCAGAGAGAAGAGTATAAGAAGGGGACTTGCAACACTGAATATACCATCAAAATATTTTCTACAGTTTGACTGGATTTTGCTTCAAGGTTATAATGATCCCACCAACATCCCCATCAGGATCTCTTTGCTCAGCCTCAGACTACATGCCTTCATACCTGCCCCTTTTGTCCTCTGCCCTCACCCTTTCAATGTCCCCTCTTCAATGTCCCCTCACCCTTTCTTTTCTGTTTAGCTGATCCCACCCAATGGAACTAGGATGACATTTCCACCATCACATTGTTAACTCTATTTTATGTGCCCCTACCTCTTTTCCCTACCCTTTGCCCATTCAAGCTGGATCAAATTCTTCACTGAAATGACTGCCTGCTATGTTGTGTTTATACAGCAACAAGCACAATAGAGCTGCATTGTTGGTTAGGGCTTAGGCACTAACAACAAATGAAGATACCGTACTTACCTACAGTGATTACTTTTTAAAAATTGTACAGTCTTTAGCTTTGCAGTTAGACCTCAGCAATTATTTTATGTGCTTTAGGGAAGCAGAGAAAGGTTGTTGGTTGTTTTTTTTTAATACACAGCTTGATGCAGGAATTAACACAAACAAATCCTATGGCCTGTGTCATGCAAGAGGTCAAACTGTGTACCCCATATTCTTCATAGTGGCCAGCTTATGATATGATTATGATATTTATACTGCATCTTGTACAACATATGTCTTTTGAGTTGTCTGTGAAAGAAATATGCTAAATAAGATTATCCTATTCATATGCATGTATCATTTTTGTATCTGAAGTTATGAATATTGATGATATATCTATATTTCAAATGTAGTACACTTGGGTGACACCCACTACAGGACAAGATGCTTCCAGTCTAGATAGTTCCTTGTGAAGGGCTTTTTCAAGCTAATGGGCCATTAGGGGAAACAATAGGAGATGTGTTTGCCCTACCTGGTGAGCCTTACTAAGAATGCCCCAGACAGCCTGTAAGTAATGTCTGCTATGACTCAGAAGACAGGCAAGGGCATGTGACCAGACCACATGACACTGAACTCCATTTTGTTACCTGTATTTTTTCACGAACTGGACTGGGAAATTATCTTAGAACTAATTATTCCCACCATATGCAACAGCTATATAAGTTGAGGAGTGACATCATATCTTGGCCTCAATTCCCACACAAGAAAACTCCTGGAAACACCTAAGGAATGAAAATTGAATTGAGGAAGTGCTGGTTCCAGGCTAAAGGGATTTCTAGTCTGTGAATGGAAAGCTGGTGGACTGCTTAAATCAGGCTAATGGCTAATTCATATCTAATCTATCTAGTGTGTTAGGCTTCGTTTGCATTTTTGTTTATTTGCTAGGTAATTTACTTTGATCTCTTTTGCTATTATCACTTTTGCTTATAATCACTTAAAATTTCCCTTTTCTGTAGCTGAAAAACTTATTTTATTTTTTATCTTTACCAGTGTGTTTTGAAGGAAGTGTCTGAAAAAAAACCCCTCAGTTCAGTTAACAAGGGCTGGAGCACACACTTCTCTCTAAGTGAAGGGAGGGGTGAACTGGGTAATAAATTCATAGTGACTTATTATTTACATCTCTGGGGTCCTAAGCTGGGGAACATTTTGGCTGTAGCTTCTCTACTGTTGGTTCATGCAGTGGCCTTGCCTGTATGAATGCTGGTGGAAGTGGTCTGCCTCTTGTCACAGCAGCACAGTGAGAGAGGGAACCCGGGCTGGGGAGTCAGAGGAGTGGTATCCCAGTTTCACACTGCACCTTGGAGAGGACAAATCTTCACAAATGACCTTTTGTCATCTTAAAATCTATGAATTGATGCGCCCAAGGTCATTCAGCAGGCCAATAGCACAGCTGAAAATAAAACTCGGGTCTTCAAAATCCCAGACCAGTCTCTGTCCATTGGCCCTCATTTTCAGAAGGAGGTTTGTGGAAGAGTTTCAGAAAATTAAGCTTCTTCAAGATGGCTGAGTTGCACACCCAAGAATGGGAGGTCGCTAAAATGAGTCACTTTTGAAAATCTACACCAAATTATATTAATTGCAGTCCCTGAGTCTCATAATTTTACTGTGAATTGCATGTTATTTCACATTTTTCGTAACACTTCAGCCTCACCAAAGATTAAGAATCTCATCTTTCATTTTATATAATCAAATTCCTAGACCTCATAGTAATGAAAAAGCTTGAAAATGTGACCTGAGCACTCCCTAAATGTTAAAAATATATTTGTTTTTATTGACCTTCTGCTTCTTTATTTATTTTTAAAAATCTCATTATTTTTTAAGGACTAACTCATTTTTAAAGCTCAGGGTTGCCAATGCTGAGATCCACTTAAATCAATATTTACCTAAAACTAATCACACAGTGGAACCAGATATCATAGTGCTTCACCACACTTAGAAAAGGAAATGAACATGACATCTCAGATACTGTGGTACAGCAGCTGTTGGCAAGTATTGGCTTTTTTAATGGAAAGCATCATACACTTCTGTTTGTGTAACCAACAGTAAAATGTACATATGATATTTTTGGGCAGGACAGCCATTTAGAAAAATGTGCACTGTGAAACTATTTATACACCAGGTAAGGGAGTCAAGAAGTAGAAAAGGCAAAATACAATCTCCTCTCTTAATGCTGTGAGTCGTCAGAGCCATGGGAAGAGCTAATGATATATATTTATAGAGAAGACACAGTCCAAAAGATTCTAAATTCTAATGCAGACATCTTTCCATGACCAGAATATAGGGGGAAGAAAAGAAATGAAATTACCCTCAAGTGTCCTGACCAGGTTCTAAATTGTGGTCCATTTTGGCTACTTAAATTCATGCTCTAATTTCATCTCTTTCACTTCCTATCTTGGACTCTTGTATTGTATGGTTGTGCCTTTTACATAACAGACACGTTCTGCCTAGCATTTCATTGATAGAGGAAATTATTCCTGTAAACATGTAGTTTGTGATGATGTGAGGTGATATAAAATTATAAACTGTTGTCTGCTAACTAAACATAGTCATTAGAGCAGGTATCACAATATTCACCTTGTATAGTTACTACTGAGTTGGGCGAGGAAGGGCATGAAGTTATGATTGAAATGTAGTCCACCAGATTTAAGTTATGAACAGTAACTATTGGATGAAGATGCCTTATTATATAGATTATAGTGGCACTATGTCCCCCCCCCCCCATTATGAATCAAGGTCCTATTATGTCAAGCACTGTTCAGTCTTGTTGGCTTCAGACTTTCTAGTATGCATTTCATCATAGCACAAAGAATTTTTCAAATGCATTTTCACTTACTTTTTCATCACCTTTTGATAGGGTCTTTATAGCATTGTGTATTTCATTATTCCCCTAATGTCCAATTTTGATACAAATATAGTTTCTGGCTAAATGTAAATTGTTTATGTGACATTGGACCCCCATATTCTTTATGGAAATATGCCTTTGAACATGATTATGCCTGACTCGAATATGCTTAATGGAAAATATGGCATGGCATGTAAGCTGTCATTGAAAAACGTATAATCCATTGAATGTGTATACTCTGTTTGTGTGCATGTATCATTCCTATATTTGATATTAGAAATATGAAGTATAAACCTGTTTATATATTTAGATGTTCTAATGCAGGCCATTAGTAATACTCAGGGAACTTAATGGCCTAGTACTCATGACAATGATCTGTGAATAGTTTTGCTTTTCCTGTAAGCCTGGACTATGGTCTGTCCTGCCAAGACATGTAGTCAGGTGACCTGATGCTGAAACCCATTTTGGATGTAGTACTTTTCAATGAAAGTATGAAAGGGTTGAAACTGAACACAAAGCATTCCCACTGTGGGCAAAATCTATTTATAGCCAGGAAACTAAACAGTAGGGGTATGTCTACACTAGCTTGTTAATTTGAGCTAGGTAGGCAAATGAGGTGACCGGAGTTGCAAATGAAGCCCGGGATTTAAATATCCCGGGCTTTATTTGCATGTTCCCGTGAGAGTGCCATTTTTAAATCCCCCTTAGTCCAAACTGACTGCCCGCGGCTACATGCATCAGTCAAAAGTTAACTTGAACTAAGTCCTTAGTTGGAGTTAACTGTTACACCTCGTTACATACATGAGGTGTAACAGTTAACTCCAACTAGGACTTAGTCTCAAGTAACTTTGACTGCCGCCTGTAGCCGCGGGCAGACAGTTCGGACTAAGGGGGATTTAAAAATGGCGCCCGCACGGGAACATGCAAATAAAGCCCGGGATATTTAAATCCCGGGCTTCATTTGCAACTCCGGTCACCTCATTTGCCTACCTAGCTCAAATTAACAAGCTAGTGTAGACATACCCTAGGGGAGTTGGCAGTTGAGACACACCTAGACAATCCCTACTTACCATTCAGATGACTGCTGGAAATATCTAAGACTGAACAGGGGAACGGTAGGCCACAAGATAGGAGACTTTCTAGCTTGTGAGAAAAGATTATTCGAACGAATGCTAGAGTAAAAATGGCATGTAATAAGTTTCTTGGAATATTAAGCTTTAGCTGTTGTGTTGTATTTTATTTTGATTAATAACTTATTTTGTTCTGTCTGTTATTACTTGTGTAAGGAGGGTCTGAATCAATGCATCCATTACAGCCAGCTGGAATGGGAAAGAAATCGTGGGTGTGGTTATGTAAATACACTTCACTCAGGTTTCTTAGGCCTGCAAGATATTCAATTGTTAGAATGGTGTTTTGCCCGTTGTAACCAATTTGACTGTTGGGGGAAGGGGGGAGAGTCACAAACTGTGTTAACAGTAAATGCAGGAATTGTAAGCTATGACCACCAATGCCTGCAGTTATTGTGGGAATGCACAATGCAGAAAGTCAGACTGTTTTTAATTCAGTTAAAAGGAGAGACTCTGTCAGTGTAAATACACTTGGATGGACAGAGGCTGCTCTTTCAGAGCCCTATAGATTAGACTGGGAAGGGAGTCAGCAAGCTGCATGGCCTGCAGGCATGAGCTTTAAGACTGGTTCAACCTGTTTCTCCCCATTGTTTCAATGACAGAGTGAAAGAAAGCTCCATAAGGAGTTTCTTTTGTATGTAAATGTACTCCAGATGGTGCTGGAATCTCTTGTGACTTGACTGTACTTTGGGCCAAGAGCTGAAATCACTGAGAGCTGAAATCACTAGGGATGTTCTACACAGCAAACGACTGTTATTCCGAAATAACTATGTGAGCATCTACACAGCAATTTCATTATTTTGAAATAATTTCGAAATAATGGACAGCTTATTAAGCTATTCAGAAATAGCTATTTTGAAATAAGGCGCATATAGATGCTCCACTTCTGCTATTTAGAAATAACCCCTCACTAGGACCATTCTAAGTTATTCCTCCTGGGGCTCTAAATCAAAATAGCATGTCTACATTAGGGAAGCCAGTCTTGGATTAATTTTGAGGCTTCCCTGCAGTGTAGACATGCTATGTCAAAATAAGCTATTTTGGAATAACTATTTGGGAATAGTTTATTCTGAAATAACTGTGCAGTGTAGACGGAGCCTAGGTTTGGCCCAGAGCCATATCTACCACAAGCCAGCAGAAGATGCAATGAGCAGCCAGAAGGGCAGTGATGGAGAAGAGTGAGGAGTGGCCAACGGAGCAGCAGCAGTGAGGGGTGATGAATGGCCAGCAGAGTGGCGCCAGAGAGCAGTGAGCAGGTTTATAGCAAGTGGCCAGTGGAGTGGGTGAGATGCCTTCAACCTTCCCCCCCCCCCACACACACACAATTCAGGAGGGGAGGTGAACTCTGCAGATGCACCTCTGAACTCTGGTCTTCCCTGATCAAGGGCAGCAATTGAGTGGGGTGCAGAGAAGGGTTGGGAATGTGAAGGGGACTTTTACATTGCTGGACTAGAGAGCCTGGGAGGAAAAGGACATTGCCTAACCTACTTGAGCTGTGACGTTTACTCATGGTTGTGGCTGTGCTCTCTGTGTGTGGTGTTTTCCTATGGACTCTGTCAGTGGTGTTTTCCCAAATTAATGCCACGTTATTTCCTGCCCCTTTTATTAAAGGTTTCTTTTCTGCACTCAGACTCTGTACTTGCAAGTGGGGGAGCATTGCCTCCCAGAGGCACCTAGGGGTGTTGTGTGAATTTCCCAGGTTACTGGATGGGGGCTCGAGGCAATTCTGTGTTGGATGGATGGAGAGGAACCCCTAGATATTGAACCCAGCCCTGGCTGCTGCTGGTGCTACCTGGCAGAAGGGTTACACTTGCAACCACTTAAATCCTACTTTTATATTTAATACAATCACTTGTGTTTATTATGAAACTTAGTGTAAATAATTAGTACCTAGAAGGGGAGAGGGGGACAAAAACTGTGCATATCTCTCTTTCATTGATAAAAGGAATGAAGAATTTATGAGATTCCTCCATATAAAACTTTTATGCAGAGTAAAATGGATTTATCTGGGGTGATGAATCTGGGTACTGTGACAAATCCCTGTGACTGAGCCTTCCCAGAGCTGAGCTGCTCTCAGTGCCTATGTTACTCTGCTGTGGGCTGCAACCCTAACTCTGTGCCTTTTCTGGGGGAGATCAGTGATTCTGGGTCATCAGGAGAGGTTTGTGGAGCACCCAGAGGGCAGGTAAGCAAGCTCTGTGACCAAACCCATCACAGATCAGATTAGCAGCGATCTCCATGGTCTCTTTGCTATACAGCAGTGATCAATTTTAGTCTTCCAATTGCAGACCAGTGATTCCTTTGAATGTTATCTGCTTATAATTTATATAAACATGACTTAAACCATATGCTCCCTCAGCTGTTCTGTCATATTAATAACAAGGCTGTCCCCTAAAGGACTCAGCAATTAATGTATATTAGACATATGTGCCCTCATAACCAGAAGCTAACACAGTTGTACTTGACTTACTTTTAAGAAGTATTTAATACAGCTTTATTTTAATGACATAACATATGTGGCCTGTCAGTTCAAAGATTCATTGTTTTACAGGATCAAGGATGTGGAGAATGACTGGGATAGCAAACCTGCTAAGATGCCTTTCTTTTGCATTATTTATTAATGACCCACAATAGTCATGGTCATAGATTTATCTAATGCTAGAAGATGAATTTAAGATACAAGTGTTCGTGCCTCACTAAAGGTTGACTGCAAGGAGCAGTGCATTATAAGAAATCCTCTGAAGACGTGCTATTTAAAGTCTCATTTGCTGTTGCTCATTACATCATAGCACAGGACAGAGCATTGCCCTTCTAAAATGTTTAACTTGGCAACTTAGTTTGGATAAAATAATCAATCTGAACCTTCACTCACTAGTCCAGTTAAGGTTTCATAAAGTTTGTCTAAATTCCACTTCCTGCCACATTCTTGTGTGTATCTTTAATTAATTTTGCTATCAAGAACTTGAAACAAAGTTCCAAACCTCTGTAAGAAATTCTGTTTTCATGTTCCACCTGGGCCAACTGGTGGCACAATTTGCTAGAATTCACAGGAAAGCCTGAAAAGAAGTATGTAGGCATATGATAGTTGAGGTCAGCAGAAACATCTGGGGTGTTTTCCAAAATGGGATTGTTGAAGCTTTTGAGGTTTTCCCATTGCCATTTTAAACTAGAGAAGGGTCACTTAAGCTTTTGTAACCTATCTACATATTTGTACATTGTTATCTCAAATGGGGGCCCTGAACTCTAGACAATGATTTGTATAAAAATAAAAAGTAATAAAAATAACTAAGCTCTCAGACCAACTTATCCGAAGCTTACTGCTAAACACCCTTTTCTTAGCCAGGAGCTTACCGAATGCATGAAGACAACACATTTCAGTGTTACTTAAAAAAAGAAGAAAAAGGGGAGGAGGGCACAAGTGGGGTACTTACTTTTTTTTCCTGCCTAATTCTTACTAGTCCATAAGGCAGAACTGATTGCCCTAATTTAGGTACCCAAACTTGAAAATTAGGCTCTCTCATCCCAAGATGGATGTCACACTATGTATCAAGCAACATGTTCTTCTAGGGATGCTATTCAAAATTGGAGGTAACAGTGGAAATCCAGGGAGAACAGCACACATGTATATTTGTCAAAAAATTGATTCTGCTAATTTTTACCCGCTCCCCAAATATACATTGAATTTGCTTATGAATTCAATTGAAGTAAGTCATGATTTTATACTTATTTTACTTCATGTATTTATTTTTGCACAATGACATATTTTCTCCAAACTATGATGGGAATACTACAAGTGTTGTATTACAAGGGTAATCACAAAATAATTAAAAGATGAGGGTCAAGTTTCTCAGCAGATTTTTCCCCTCCCTCCAAGATATAGATAGTTGCAATACACTTGCCATTTTGAATAAGATAAAAAGAAGCTGCTCTTTAAATGCTCAGTTTCAACAAAGATACTGTTCAGCCAACAAATGGTAATTAACTGCTAAAAAGGGAATATGGTGAGCAAATCTCAAACTAATTGCTTGACTTTTCATTAATTTATAACAATTGTTCCAAACTCCAGAAGTAGCTACAAGAGTCATCTAACAAGCAAGTTTAAATATTCTGATCAAAACAACGGCAGCAGGTTAAACATCTCCACTGGGCTAACTTAGCTGAATTGAAATGTCTGGTCTCAATTGCCTATTGCTGTGTTGTGCTTTCACCAGCTGACATGAGGAAACTTCTTTTCCTGACAAAAGACAAAACATTTCTGCCAGCTGAGGTGACATTGTGTTCATTCAATAATGATACAAGGCCCCAAGGTCCTTCAGCAAGAAAGATAACAAAGAAAATCCTCATTAACTAACTACAGAAGAATGAAGGTCAATCCACAGAGAAAATTTCATGCTTACATGTCAGTTAGAACATTTGTTCTTCATTAATTCTTTAAACCCAAGCTGGGATATCTTCTAGCAGCATTTTAATACCCTGCCCTATGTCAGAAATAACTCTTAGGGTGTTGTTTTCTTTGTATTATACTTAAGAGTCCATTTTTATAAGCTCTTCACATCATTGGGCACTAATAGCGTTTTAGGATTTAATAATGGTAATAGTTTTGGAATTTCAAGATTAAATAAATGAAGACTTCAGAAATATATTCCTAAGGAGCACATTATATGGGCACATAAAAGTACTATCATTCATGGTTTTATTTACGTCACTGCAAAGCACTAATTTGGTTACAGTACAATATTTTCAAAAGTGCTTTGAGGTAAGTGAAAATAAGTTATTTTTAGCCAGTTTCACCATAGACTAATACATAATTAGACTAACCATTGTACAATACCCATATAATTTTATATCAGATCTTGCATTTTTAAAATTCCAGACTAATAAGTATTAATGACAAACATAAAGAAGAATTCAGCTTTCTTGTTCATTGTAATTCACACAATGTTTTTTTGTTAAAAATTTCAGATGCATTTGATTCTACAGGTGACATTTTTAAGTGGTTTGTCCTGTGCATATATTGATTATACATAGGGTAGTTTATGCAGTAATTCCAAATTAGTCTTTATATTAGTGCATGCTAAATTGCCCAGTGGAAATGAGGAAAGAAATTGCTTTAATAATCTTATTCATTTCCTATTAGTTATTGTTGTTATTTCCTGTAGTCAGTGAAGATGATACATAGATCTTTCAGCACATAAGCCATAAATACAGAGTATACAAATATAATGTGTGCTAAAATGGGCCCTTATTTCAAAAGCCACTCAATGCACTATTTGCCTTGGTATTGTCTTGTAACAAGGATAGTGTTTTTCTTAACAGCACAAAAAAACTATCTATAGGGACAACAAACATAGCAGGAAGACACATGTGCATACTCAGCCAATAAAACTAAATTAAAAAGTCAAGGATTCCTCTTAATCACATAATAGAAATGAAGAGACAGAAGATAAGGCTGAACTCTCTAAGCATGATATTGTAACTTGAACAATTTTAAGGTAATCTCTCCATTCTAAATAAATATTGTGGATTTGATCCGTCATTGGAGATTCTTTTTTGGTGAATTCAAACCAAATTCATAGCATTCTGAAAACACAGGGATACACAGTCCAAACTGTAACTGTTTGCCTACAATGAATGTCAGTAAGAGGAATTCAGCAAAACCTTACAAACCCCTTTCTAAAATTCTTAAATGTTTTCTTATTATTTCTCGAAACTACAACTCCAATAAAAATCTGACCCTTCAGTTGTTCTATGAACTAATGAAATCAATGGAACAAGTCCAGATATAATTATAATTTGTAATCAATCCATTGACCTTTTCCATTTACTTTCATTGTGTTAACTTCCCAATGAAAGGCAGTAAAAGAACCCAAGCATACACAAGGATGCTACTCTGCTGAAGGTCAGTAAGAAGACTTGATGGAATGTTGTTTCCGATTACGTTCCATTTGAATAGAAGTAAGTGTGTGGCAAATGCCTGCTCATGCTCTCAATGCAGAACATTATTGACACTTCATAACTACCACTCTGTTGACTCTTAATAATATTTGCAGCATTGTCATTGGTCTCACTCTGTGTAACTTGACTAAAACTTCAACACTGTTATAGAGCATATTAATACACAGTCAAATGTTAATTTGGTTACTTAATATGAAAACAAATATTAAAGATAGAACATGTTTAATCACTAGTCTAGAGTGAGGTCTAAATAAATGCCTGCAGTTTTCCAAAATAATGGTTTAACATTTTATTTTCATGGCCAAAGGCAAAGAAGCATCAAAATCATTGAACATATATTTACTGTCATCTTATATAAAAGCGGTTCTGCTTGATTTGTATGAGCATTTGCTTCACAGATGAAATTTGCTTAAGCAGCAGATCTCTGTTCACAAAACAAAATAATAATTGCCTAAGAGAGTTAATGTTTGTTCACAATGCTACCCAGAACACAACTGCTTGAGGAAGAAGTGGGGGAGAAAATTGTACATGTTGGGTGGCCTTTTGTTTCCTTTCCCAGACATCTGGTCTAAGATTTTGTCCTGCCTACTGTCATTAATATCTGAGGGCAGCCTGTGCAACATAGAATGGCAATAGTGAAGTCCCTAGAGAACTTTCTGTAGTATTTGACTCTTCTCTGTTTGGGGGTTTTGCACAGATCAGATTGAGAGAGGGCTTCTGGGAGAGAAGGTTCAGAAGAGCTGAGAGGAAGACAGTTGATTATGTGATCATTGTTCTGTTTATGGTAGGAAAACTTTTATTAAATAAAACACTTGTTCTAAAGCCGGCTCTTCTTAACTGAGAATGCTTTTTCTAGATCTCTCAGACATCATTCATGGTGGATTTCTCTCGATGTATATTAGGGGAAGAGTGAAAGTAATAAAATGACAAAGATGTGACTGTCGAACACTGCCTGTGTGCATGAGTAGCTTCATCATTTCTGCATAACCCTCAGAAACTATTTGGCTTCTTCATGGTTCTCATAGAACCATAAGGTTAGAAGGAACCACAAGGGCAATCTAGTCTAACCCCCTTCCAAGGTATAGCCTGCTTTAGAAAACGTCCAGTGAAGAAGCTCCTATAACCTCCCAATGCAGTCTGTTTCATTGTCCTACTGGGCATAGAGTTAAGAAGTATTTCCTGAGATCTAAATCTTCTTGTCTTTTGTGGCAAAAGAGAACAAATTTTATCTTTTTTATGGCAACCTTTCAAGTATCTGAAGACCACTATCATTTCCCCCTTAATTTCCTTTTTTCCAAACTAAACATACACAGTTCCTTTTAAGCCATGTGTCCACTTTCCACACCAGAGATTGATCTTCTGGCATTTGATTTAGCAGCAGGAGCGGCCCGAGGCCGGCTGCGGCAGATGGCGCCCCAGGCAGGCGGCACAATTGGCGCTGCTGCCTGTATGGCCGTCAATGGCCGTGACGTCATCATCAGGCGCCCGGGCCAGCTGCGCTCTAGGCAACTGCCTAGTTTGCCTAGGCTCACGGGCCGCCCCTGTTTAGCAGGTCTACCAAAGATCTACTAAATTGGGCACTGAGGGCACCCCCAGTCAGCGTTGGTACTCCTCACAGTTGCAAGGAGTAAGCAAAGCTGGTGGGAGAATCTTCTCCCATCGACTTCCTACTGTGAAGATGGTGCAAAGTTCAGCTTAAGGTACGTAGACTCCAGCTACGTTGTTTAGCCACTCAGATGAATTAGAGTGGGAATAACAGAAACCGAGTTATATATATAACAGCAGAAGTACCTGTCAATTGTAGCACCTGTGTTAATTAGGCTAATTAAGTGGATTGGATGTGTTCCATTCATAGTTTTTGATGTGGAAATGTGGATGTTAAAGGCAGAGAAATTGGCTTTGTAATGTATCAACCAGTTACTGTCTTTGTT
Source organism: Rafetus swinhoei (assembly GCA_019425775.1). Lineage (NCBI taxonomy): Eukaryota > Metazoa > Chordata > Testudines > Trionychidae > Rafetus > Rafetus swinhoei. The sequence goes on along the minus strand of CM033428.1, from coordinate 31,931,010 downwards.
CAAGCCTAGTGTAATTCCATGAAATATGCAGCAGTCTATGACCTGGAACTGGTTTCTCCCAGCTGGTTTTTCAGTTTACTTCCTCCCAGCTTTGTCTGGACTGACAGCAAAACCTGGGAAATACACGGCACTTAAAATTTTCACAACCAAATATCGTTGTCTTCACACCACCCTCTTTACCCCTTCACCATGCCTCAGGCATTCAGTGCTTCTTCCTAGTTTTGGAGGAATAGTCAAACAGTTCTAGCTCATGCTCCCTGGCATGGGAAAGGCTAGAAAGCCTAAAGGGCCAGTAGCCATTTTTCCAACCATCAGCTGGGTATCCTAGGACCATTTCCTTTCTCGCAGCCTTTGCCGCTGTCATTCTCTGCATCCAGGGCTTAATTTGTAATAAAATAATTGCTAAGTTCTCTGACTTTCATAAATTATATGGCAAGCCCAGAAGTGCCGGTGCTATGAACTGCCAAACCTAAAGGTACAGAGGCTTAGCCCTGGCAAGAATTAAACACTGCCTGGGTCTTTTGTCTATCTGGAAATCCTGAAATAGCATAGCCTGGCCCATGAGACTTCCTCCTCTGGACTTAAAGGCTTGTACACTCCAGCACAAAGTACAAGACCAGGGGAATGCTCGTCCCTTCTAGCACATCAGCTTTCTTGGGGTATGTCTAAACTTCAGAGTTTTGTCGGAAAAATAGCTGTTTTTCCAATAAAACCTCAGTAACATCCACACTGCAATCACATTCTTTCCAAAGTAAATCAAAAGAACAGAGGGTTTTTTTCTGGCATTGGTAAACCTCTTTCTATGAGGAAAAGGTCTTTTTCCGAAAGAACTCTTTTGGAAAAAGGCGTGTGTGGTCGGGGAAAAGGGAGTTCTTTTTCAAGAAGAGGAAAGAGGAAAAAGCACAGGTGCCCTGGTGGCCACTCCGTCCACAGTTATCACAGCTTACATGCGAGATAGTGTCCATTCAGTGTGGACGCTATCTGTTGAAAAAGCAGATCACTTTTTCGATGCACTTTTGCTGTATAGACGCTGTCTTTCAGAAGAAGTTTTTTCGGAAGATCTCTTCCGGAAAAGCTTCTTCCGAAAGAAGCCTGCAGTCTAGACATGGGTTTGGAGTGACAAACACAATAGTCACAGAGCTGAAGCATACATGAAAAGAGGTGGAACAGCATCACTTGGTTGTTTCCAGAGCGTGAACCCTACTGAATGCTCATAGCTCAGTAAACTGGTTTGCTCCCAATCTTAGGTTTGCATATATTTACTCTTTACATTTTTAGTGTAATCCCCATATACCTGAAAACTTCTCTCATGTACATACTTTAACAATGCATCATTTTTTTATACCAACCAAACCAGAGGTGGGCAAAGTGTGTCACGTGGGCAAGATCTAGACATCATCTTGCAGCCTAGCGGGAGCCTCAGGCAATCTTCCTGCCTTCCATGTCCCCACACACTGCTCAAAGTGGCCAATGGGAGCTTCTTGGGCCATGTTTGCCCGCCACCTTTCAGGGGTTCATGGTGCTCAGAGAGCACATGGTCCCCACATCCCACCACATGGAGTGGCACGCAGGGGTGCAGAAGGCAGGGAGCCTAACTGAGGGTCCCACTGAGTTCCTGGCTGGGAGACGCCTCAGTAAGTGCCCCCCAGCCACAGCCTGCACCTGGCATCCCAGCCCCTTGACCCCTTTGAAGCCTCTTCTCCCCATCCTGCACCCTTGCCCCAGGTCACAACCCAAACCCTCTGAACCCCCGTTCCTGCACTCCAATCCCTTGCCACAGGTCACAACCCAAACCCCTGCATCCCTGCGCCAGGTCTGCAACTCCTTCTACACCTATTCTCCAGATCAGAATCCTCTCCTGCACCCATACTCACATCCACTGCTGGACCCTGCACCCCATCCAGCACCCCAGTTCCCTACCTCGGGGCACAAACACATCCTTTACCCAGATTCCCTTCCAGACCCTCCACCCCTCCAACCGCCAATCCATTTTCCCAAGGTCCCTTCTGTATCTATCATCCACCCAGACCCCATACCTCCTCCATTAATATAATAGAAAAGTACAGCCCTTGACCACTTACCAAATTCCCCTTCAAAAATTATTGCCCAGCCCTGAACTAAATGATAATTGTTGAAACTGGAGAAGAACCTTTCTTACCTAGCAGGCAGATAAGTAGGTGAAAGAAAGATTCCCCATAGTACATGTCTGAAGCTTAATTTCTTTCCTCTCACAAGCGTGTATGGTTAGGATCAGAGGACTGGTTTTACACTCATGCTTGACAATGATTCTGAACAGTTTGGAGGCAACATTTTATCCATTGCTTAGCAAACAGGGTAATTTTCTTCATTCACTTGTTTCCATTTATTTATTTCATAATGAGGAGAGTGCTCTCAGAGAGGATGAACAATTATCCAGCCCCATCCTCTGGGATCTTCCTGAAAGGAAGGAACAGAAGCACTCAAGCATGAATCTCATCCACCTTTGCTAGGATCCAATAGTAGAGTCAATGATTTTACAAGCTACTGACATATCTAAAAGGCTCATGAGTACTCAGATGGGTTAAGTATTTTAATACTTTCCTAATTGAACTTACAGATACAAAGTTTCTATTGATTATACTCAGTAATTGCCAGCAAATTGGGTGTGACTACAACTGACTAAAAGGCTCAACATGAATCCCAAACCACATGAAATTCACTTGTGTTTTTGTTTTCATTACAGGACTGAAATTCAGGGGGAAATGTTTAATCAAATGGTCCACATTCTTCACAAGTGAACATGGGCCAAAATTTAAGCAAGTCTGATCCTGTTAATGGTTTTGCATTGAAGTCAGATGAAAGTTTGAGACAGTGACAGTGAACCGAGGCTACATCTAGACTGCAGCACTTTTTCGGGATACTTCCATTTTCCCGAAAAAGCAATGCCACGTCGAAAGAACGCGTCTACTTTTTCCGAAAAAATGTCCAAAAAAATGGACACATTCTTTCACCATCCCTGTAAACGTCTTTTTACAAAAAAGCAGGTTTTTTCCAAAATTTGGCACCGTGTAGATGGGCCAATTTCAGAAAAGCCTCTTTCAAAACACAAGCAGAAAAAGATATGCAAATTGCGGTTCACAATTTGCGTATCTTTTTCCAGCTTTTCTTTGTAGTCTAGACATAGCCTGATAGTGAACTGTTAGTGAACATGACAGTGAACTGGTTTGACTGCATTTCAGTGCACACCTGAAGATACTCTAACTTGGAATTCCAGGTGATAATTAAAAAGGGCATGAATTCAAATGGACAGAAATCTTGAGATCCATTCAGACAATCTTCTGACAAATGGTATCACTGATTTACAGAGCTTTGCTCCTGTTTTAAAATACAAACCTTTCACAAATTTAAAACTGAATTGTTCTCTCATTTTGACCTTGTTTAAAGCTTTATCTGAATTAAGATTATTTTGTTCCTTTCCAATATTGGAATTAATATCAACAATGCAAATCTTGTAATTCATGTCAGAGGGAAAAAAAAAACCCTCTGAAAATACTGTGAAGTTTTATGTTGTAGAGTAAGAATACGTATATCATTCTGGCTGTTCTTTGGATGCACCCTCATTTTACTCTAAATATCTAGTTGATTTTAATGATTTAATTGAATTAATAAAAATAATGCTTCTAAAAATGCTGCTGTGGAACACACTGGGCCAAATTCTCCATTGCTCTGGGCTTCCTACGGTCACACTTATGAAAGGTAGGTTTTCTTATCTGGTAGATTTTACAACCAGGTGTAAATGGTTACACAAGGCAGTAGGGAATCATGATCACTTTACAGACATTTAAATAAAAGCTCAGAGTAATAAGTGCGAGGCTTTAGAAAATCCTAATCCATATGAGGTATTTTAAAGCAAATATTACTATCCTGTGTTATTGGGAAAACAGATTTTTTTCACTTCCATCAATCTAAGCCTATTTATTTAGATATTATCAAGTTATTAGAGCTGCTGTCTAGTCTCTTGTGTTTAATTTCCAATCTGCATTACATTCAAATATCCTAGCTTCTGACAAAGAGGAGGATGGTTCCATTTCTGTAACTTCCACTCCTATAAAATGAATCTCAGTGTGAAAAATGAAGATTAATGGGCTTCATAATCATTCTGTTCTGCTAAAGCCAATTTGAATAAAAGGGAAAATGGGCTCAGATATGAAAACATCTTTGATATATTTGGACAAAAATAAGCATTGTGCATAACTGAGCTCATGCATAAAATGTCATTTTATTTTGTGTCCATTTGAAGCATTATTGCAGTATGTACACTGAATTTTTGTGTTATTCTCTTTTAAACTGGTAAGTACTATTTGCTAAGAACTATCTATGTGAGCATGAAGAGCAGGTTAGGAAAGTTTCTTTCTAAATTTGTGGGTTTTAGATCAGGTTTGATCAGGAATTGTTCAATTAACACATATTCATTGAAAAATTCCCCATTTGTTAAATCAAGCTTTTTTTGCAGAAATGTTCTAAGTTTGAAAGAAACTTTCTCAGATCCAGGATGAATTTCTGATCAAAGAAATAAGAATAACCAATAGGTTAACACACTCTCCTGGAATGTGGGAGACCCAGTGGCCCTAACCAGTGGGCTCTCAAATCAGTCTCTTTTTCTATGTCTCCTATCGAAGCTTTATTTTTTTATTATTTTATTAATTGTTTTAAATATTCATTGGACCAGAAAGAGACTGACTGGATTGCCCAGTACTCCGGGAACCCACCTTAAATGCATGACCCATGTTCAGAGCACTGGTCCAAGTGAGCCAGAGCCAGGACTTCAACATCCCAAAAGTGCCCAAACCATTATGCTATTGGTCATTCTTGGGTGGGAAAGGATTTTGGAAAGGTATCCCCAGAAATCTTTTAAAAAAAATCTAATTTTCATTCCAACATAGAATCCTGAAACCTCAACAACAACAACAACAACAACAAAAGGTGAAACAGAATTTTTTCTGCCAAGACCTATTTTTAAGGATTCTATGTAGGCTTTGAGATTTTTGGGGGGTACGCCAGATATTTTACTTCCTTGCTTTAGGACGACACATAGCATGGGCAAAAAACATGTCCTTCTTAGTTAAACTGAGGATAATTTTGCCACTGTTTCCCCTTTAAGCCCAAAATTACACTTATGAACAGAATTTGGCCCCTTATTTACTTATTTCTGTGGTATTTTTAGTTTCAGTTCTGGGGCTCCTCTGTACCCAGTTGCATTTTTCATTAGCAAAAGATATATATATATTAATTCTTCCACAAAGAATTGTGTATCAGTCACAAAAAAGAATAAAATATGGTACTTAATACATATTTCCCTTCTAGTTGCTTCTCAGTGCAATTGTACTTAAATTAACAGAATGATGGCTCAGGAAAACCTCTATGCTGTAGCTGTGTGTATTTAGCATTGATCCAGTGGCTTCCGCCTTCTCACTGATGCAAAGTCAATGTATTTCCCTTATCCACTACTTTGTCTCCTTTATCTTGCTAGTGTACCTTCTGTCACGGCTTTCTGGGATGTTGAGACCAACCCCTGATAACCTGCTGGGGAATTCTGTAACATTACAAGCACTGCACACATCACATTTTAATAAGTACGATTGAAAAGGTTACTCTGCAATATTTCCTCTGACATTGCTTGCATAGCTTCATCCCACTTTTCCTGTTACACTGGTACAGAGATTGTAAGACAACCTGATTCTACTATAGTGAATATTGCTTTGATTACAAGCTGTACACCAACCTTGGAGAACCATAAATACTTTACTCTTTACAGCATCTGGCACTTGCAACACATTTCTGGTTAATTTGGTCAGATGATTTGATGTCACCTCAAATAATGCGTTGTGATCAGATGTATGAGTCACCTGTGCACAAGCAGCTTTTAACATTAGCAAACCTCATGAAGTGATTAGAGGAGATCCACGGATAAACTTATCCATGTAAATCTGCAACTATTTGCCATCAAAATCACCCACCACAAAAAAGTGAAAGTGGAAAGCTGATGTTTGGATATGTGTGTAAACACCACTCAGTGGGGAAGAAGACTGATCTAGTAATTAAAGATACTGTTCTGGAGATCTGGGTTCAGTTCCAGATTTAGCTATAGATTTCCTGTGCAGCCTTCACCTGTAAAGTGGGGACCTTTGTATTTCTTGCAAAATTTCATAAACAGCATTCAGGGTGAGTTGAAAATTTGATCTTAAAGTTTGAGACAGGGGAAAAGAATTGTTAAAAAAGTTAAGCTATAAGTACCCCACTTTAGTTGAGGAATACCTTTTCTCATATGGCACTTTACTAAGTATCCTAGTATGTTATAAAATAGAATAAGAAAAATTACTCTATTAATGTTCAGTATTTATTTATTTAATTAGTCATTAGCTATCTTGATGAAAGACAAAGAAAAAACATCAAGTAGAAAATTAGAACCAGTTTCCCCATTGTTAAATATGTTGTACATGTAAAACACAATTTTCCCCATGGTACTAGCATGGTGTGACATTTAATTATAAAATGAAGCTGTTGATATTAAAAGCTACATCAGCTGTTAATACTGTGGTCAAAACTCAGATAGTAATTGTGCCCCCTCCTTTCCCCAACATGAGTAAAATTTAATACAAACATACAGTCGCTGTAGACCTGTGTTTCCTCCATGTTAGTATTATAGCAGTACTCCCTGTACCGACCACATCATTAAGGGTAATAGTTTGTTATGGATTCCATGACTTCCAGAAAACTCTGTCATATTTTCCCTTCAGCTTCAGCCCTGAGCTTCTTGTAGCTGGTGCCCAGGGCTCTGAGGTACATGTCCTGGAGCTATCAGCAGCAGCTGCAGAAAGTCATTAAACCTCTTCTCTCCCCATAGCAGGGCTCAGGCTATCCTCCTCCCGTTGGAGCTAAGGCTTCAGTCCTCCCCACATATGCTCCTGCCCCATTCTTTTTAGAGAAGGCCAGATAGGTTGTGGGCTTCCAGAAATTTGTTTATTGCCCACAGCCCTGCCCTTGACTTTCACTAAAAATAACCAAGACAAAATCTTAACCTTATTCATTATTCATGCATATTTTTCTTTAAGCGCCAACATAGTATGTACACTTATGAGCTGTTAAATTCCTACATTTTAAAAACAGGACAGCCAGATTTTTAACTTCATGTTCAAATTAGCCCTTGTGGGAATGGCAGCACTGGAAAACCCATCTCTGGTCTGTGCCAGCCTGCTCTGGCTGCAGCGCTGCTTCGCTGCTGTGTAGCATTCTGGGCTCAAACTGAAGCCTGAGCTCCAAGGCCCTTCCACTTCACAGAGTCACAGAACTCAGGCACCAGCCCAACACACAAGTCTACACAGCAATGAAACAGCCCTGCAGGCCGAATCCCACAAGCCTCAGTCTGCTAGTACAGGTCAGCCACTGGCGTTTAGCCACAGGTGTCACTTGACATGTGGCTCTTATTACAAATACAGAACAAAAGGGATGATAAAAACCTGCTGCCACTGTGAAAAACAAAATCAGTCCCCTAACCTCACAAATAAATCCACCCTTGCCGATTGTGATGCTGCTCACACAAGAAGGGCTCTGACATCAGCTGGAGAACAAAGAGCAAGAGCTGATTAACTCTTTAAAAAAATAACAAAGATCCAGTTTTCACAAAAATGATGATAGCAATGAAAAATACTGAGAGAAAACTGACAACGAACAGTATAACACAGATGTAGCATTAGCTCTTAATAGAGAGGGGATTTGTTGAAATTTTCCAGAAGGCATCTATGGATCAATAAAAACTTGAATTAATCCTCAAAACACTGAAATGTGGACTTCAGGCTTCCATTCATCTTGCACTCTTGGTGTTGTGCCATGTATTAAAGGAATCTGACAGTACTGTGGGATATTAATACTGCACCATCTGTGCTGGAAATGCAACACCTAAGCTCATGAGGGATGGTCTGAAAGCCAGTGCAATTATGAGCTTTCTTTTTCCTTTGGAGAGAGAAGGGCTCACATCTACTGACCCCCAATCATAACATAGCTAAATACTGCACAGAACTGTGAGAATAGCCCCTTTTTAGAAATATCAGTACACTCTGGAGAGCTTGAGAAGTTAGTTAGCCTCTTGAAAGACTCTACATTTATCAAAACAGCAAGTTAATCTTTTCCTGTAAAAAGATATCAGTAAATAGAGAGTATAATTTAATTACAGAACAAATTAGGCACCCATAGCAACCTGCATATAACTTGGAAAGCTACAGGTTGCAGAAGGGAGGAGTCAGATATCACAAAGCCAGTCTGCACAAGATGGAATGACAGCTAATGCTTCAGCACCTCCACAGTTAGTTCTCTGAGGAAAGAATTTCATTTTAGAAATATGGAGTTCTTGCACATTATTGCCTAGCACATGGTACATGGAATAGCACCTATCATGGAGTGGCACAAAATAACAGATAACATCTTTGTCTTTGACTCCTTTGAAGAGTTTATAATACCTCTTCTTCTTGTTAATCGCATTGTGGTGATTCATAACTTAGCATGATGGTTGGAAGAAAGAATGGCCCTGAAGAACTAATTAAACTTTCTAGTCCTAACATCTATGAGAACTGCTACCTTCACATGTACAGCTCTTGCAGGAACCCATGGAATGAAACATGAACTAGCTTAGCAGATAAACAGTTTGCCTAACTGTTCTGTGTTCATTTATTTTAGGTTGTTGGGTATTTTACTGAATCTTTTCCCCAGAACACATTGTGGTAATGGTAATAAATGGTTTAAATACAAAAGGATTATCTTGATGAGACTGCTAAAATACTACCAAGTCACATTTTCAGCCGCCCTTACCAAATAAAAGGAATAACCTATATTTATCCCACATTAAAATCAACTACATGAAATATAAATATGGTCAGGCAAGCATCAACAGTAAGCAGTGTGTCCTGAAAGAAATCCCAATCAAAATATAGCCCCTGCCCCAAAAGGTGGTAATACTATGTGATTATTCTTCTGTGTAACACTGAAATATGCTGAGTTTCCCATTGGACATTTTATGATGCTATTTCCTATTCCTATCACCAAGAACAACCCTTCAAACTCTTTTCAGAGCCCTGAGGATTCTCAACCTGTTTTTTCCATTTATGACTTATAGCTTAGGTCAAGTCAATCCACTTGTGAGCTAAGAAAAGCTTAGCACAGCTCTGGCAGGAACCCATAAACACTGCTCCTAAGTCAGCCAGAAGGGTCATTAAATATCAACAGTAAAGTACTTTCTTCTGTAAAAGCTGGGGCTGGCTGCTTTTCCATATGTTGTGCACTTGCTCTTCCAGGAAAAAAAATAAAATGTTACCTCCTTGGTAAAATAATATGGTTAATTAAAAGTGGAGGTTAGAACCTTTGCCACAGGGGTGGGCAATAATTTTTGATGGGGATCTACTCCAAGAATTTAATAAGTGGTCACAGCTCACACTCTCCCATGATATAAATAGAGGAGATGTGAGGTCTGTGATGGAGGTTGGGTTCAGAAGGGAGCTCAGGGTAGAAGACTGGGGTGCAGGAGGCAGTGTGGGGTCTGGGAGGGAGTTTGAGTGAATGAGGGGGTTGTAGAGGATTGGGGTTCTGGAGAGGTTGCAGGGTCCAGGAGGGGATATGGCTATGGGTGCAGAAGAGGATTCTGACCTGAAGGATGGGTGTAGGAGGGAATGCTGGATCTGGGAGGGGGTTGTGACCTGGGGCAGAGGATTGGGTTGCAGGTCTGGGAGGTGATATAGGGGTAGGAGCAGGGGTTCAGAGGGTTTGGGTTGTGACCTGGGGCAAGGGTTGGGGGGAGAGAGGAGCTGGAGTGACCCATGTAGACTCTGATTGGAAGCACTTACCTAGGCAACTCCCAGCCAGAAGAAAAGTGGGACTCCCACGCAGGCTCCCTGTGTTCCATCCACATGCACAGGCTGCCCATTGTGGCCAGCTGTGGCAGCCTTGTGCTTTCTGAGCACCACAAACCCCTGGTGTGGGGGTGGGTGTTGTGCGCTGCCTGCACCACAAGCACAGCCGAGGCAGAACCAGAGCCCATTGGCCTCTGTGAGCAGCATGCAGAGGGGTGGAAGGCAGGGATCCTGCCCAAGACTCCTGCTAGGCTGCAGATTAGTCCTGTGGGCCACATTTTGGCTGCCCCTGCACTAGTGTATATGCTGTGGGACAGATCAACTCCTGGTGTAAACTGGCATAGTTCACTGATGTATTTTTTCTCCCTTGAAAGAATATCCACTGCAAATCAATGTAGTTGATTTGGCTTTATCCTCCAAGTAAATACTGCAGGTAACCCCTTTAGTCCAAAGTTTCATGCCTCATCTGAGCTGATTCTTGAACTTGGTAAAAACGAAAATCTATGCCACAGTTCTGTGAGATGATCAGTACTCACAAATTTTTAAAAAATCAGTTCCTTGTATGTGCTTCAGCAGATTCCTTCAAGCTTAGTTCAGTGCCTAGCAGTCCACTTGATTATTTTTCCATGTGTACATCATCAGTTTGGCATCTAGAGCCTTTAGGTCTAACGAAGAGATGGAGTGTGAGTAAACTAACTTTTGCTTACATGTCAAGCATAAGTAAGGGAGCGTGTGAAAAAACAATGTATCTGTTTCATTGAAAACATACTGTCAATATATATTCCCTCTTCTTCAAGACTGTTTGGACCACAGAAGAATACTAGAAAAATATTAAAATGTTTGCATTCCCACACCCTTCTATTGAAAAACAGCTAAGCAAGTTTTGAGATTTTCCTATAGTAATTATTGCCACATATATCTGGCCAAATAAATGTGTACAAAGATGTAAAATAAACAGTGTTATAAATAAACCTAACTCATTGATGGGAGCTGTAATGAAAAATGCACTCTTCTAAACTGGAGCTAACAGTTCAAAGTTCATCCTGGTATATATTCAGGATTCTCAGCCTCTCTAGGATGGAGACATTTACTCATAATGGCACTCAGTTTTTATTATTGAGAGCCATTCATTAGCAAAATATCATATCTCTTAAACATTAAGCCTCCGCAACACTGCTTTATAAAATGGAGCATTATAGCTATTTCATTACACGGGTAAATTGAGACAATTGTTGAGATCTGACCGAGCGCAGACAACATAGTTTTGCTCAGTGGCAAAACTAGGAAAAGGACAGGGAGAGGTCCTGATTTCCAGACTCCAAGTGGAGTTGCATGACTGTAACACAAAAGGTATATCCATGGAGCATCTTTTCTCCTGTTATACCTTCATGCTACTTAAATATTTTCTGAGTCACCCCACTCCATATGCCAAGTCAATGTAGGCAGTTATTGAGGATCCACCTACCTAATATGTTCAACTCTAAAGATTATTCAAAGACAAACATTTATGCCCACTGTTTCTACCAACAGTTGAGAAACACATTAATGACCTTATCCACTGCAGTCAATAGGATTCTTTCCATTCACTTTAGAAAGAGTTGGATCAGGTCCTAAGACTTTTCCCATGCTGATCTTGGTTTGTTGTATAGTTTTATATTGCTGTTTCCACAGAATACCTTTAGCTATCATAACTAGAGCAAATAACTGATTTTTGGTTTGCTGTCTGAATAAAAAAAATCCGGAAAAAATTGTTTAAACCAAAACTGTTTGTTTTTTTTAATTTTGTCTTGCCCAAGTAAAAGCAAGCAAGCAAACAAAAAATGCTTCCTTACATTATCTGGGATTTTTTCACCCTTTTCCAAAAAACTAATCAAATTGAGCTAAGTTTCTAAACAAACATTGATTCAAAATAGAAGTCAAAACGTTTTATTTTGAAAATATTGAAAGAATATTTTTACTTCTCCCCCCCCCATTTTTTTATTGAGCAGAAATTATTGATTGAATTTGACCAGACTGTATTAAATAGTCTCGGTGAGCCCCAAACCACATTTTTGTCAAATATGACCGGACTGATTTTTTTTGCCCAGATCTAATCCTAACAGACTTCTTCCATCTATTTTCTGTTTTGCCAAGAGATACATTCAGAAAATTAGATCCATCAATAACCAATCAAACACAAAACTAACACTAAAAAGAGAATGGTGTTTAAAACTGAGAAACTCTGCAAGTTCTTATAGGCAAGATTGCTACAAACAACTCACTCCACAAATTTATACGTTGTTTTGGGTTGCTGCCCATTTCATGAATGGTCTATTCTTCTGTTTTTATTAATACCGTTCACTAGGAACAACAGGTGACATTTTTATCCCCTTAGGCTGTCCATTATCCAAATGAAGGGCCATCTGGAAAGGGATTCTGTTCACTGAAAAATGTGACAGAGCTGATGGGTTTTTAACTGCTAGTCATCTATGATTGCTAGTAAACAATGAAAATTAGCATTGATCCTCCCAAATGAAAAAAAGCAGTAAAGTACTTAAGACAAGGCTTATGGAAACACCTTCTTGGCAGGTGTGCAGGCTAATTAATAATTATAGAGGACAACCTCTCTTTATTTTTTGCAAATTAACATAAGTTGTATTATCTAAAACAAACAAACATGACTACAGATGGGACAGCTACTTGTATAGGCCCACCTCAGCAAGTGAAAAATGGAAAATGAGGTGGAACTGAAATCTATGCCCTACACATTCAGAAGATCAGGTAGCTTGACCTTTATGCCAGCTAGCCAAATAGAGCACGAGAGGAACTGAAAACAGGAAATGGATGTGGTGGCATTGCCTTTTATTCGGAAGGCTCTATGGGGAGCCACTGCAACTTTGACAGGGTCAGACATATGTTCAGAGGGGAAAATAAAAGAAATACTGCTATACCGGCACCTATTCTCTCAGAGTGAAAAAAGGGTGTTTTGCACCAATTCTAGAACAGCTGGCAAGCATAGTTTAATACAGATTTTAATCCACTCATACATCTCATACTGGAACAGTTTTTACGTTAGCCTTGGAACAATGCAGGACATTAAACAAACCCACAATTAATCTCTTCTCATCAAAGTCAATGAGAAAACTTGCATTGATATCAATGGTGTTAGATCAGGCTCTAAAAAAGTCACACCAGAGGAAAAAAATATAAGCTTTGGTGTGCCCTGGCAAATATAGTGACCCATTCTGAACAAGATCAAATGACATCATAAGGGACATACCAACTGGGGACATTTTCCAAGTTAATCTCTGTCATTCTGTGATATTAGAAAGCATGATAAACTTCAGTAATTTGCTGTTCTATGCAGATGTCACATATGTCTTACAAAACATTTTCTTCTGGAACATAGAGTCCTTCATAAGAACATGAACAGAGAAAGGAAATTTTATCCATAATTTAGTTTAGGCAGTTTTTACTAATTTAAGGAGGGGTCTGTAATAATGTTAATGTATGCACTGACAACATATTGTAAAAATAGATATATCACAAGTCCAGGTAGTAATATATCCATCCTGTGTAGCAGTTATACAATAAATAGGTCTGGGCAATTGGGAAGGGGAAAAAAAGGTAAGAAAACCTACCCTTAATGCAAACCTTTGAGTTTGGTTTTAAAAATTGACAAAATATTTTCTGAGTTTCTAAAATAATTTCACAGGTTATTTTTCATTTCTGGCTTATAACACCAGCACTAGAGGTGCCAAGATACTGAATAGCTGCTTTCATAGTATTTCCAGCTAGAACTAGCAGCATCAGAAATTCCCTTGAAAAAACTTGTTCTCAGCCTTACAGCCAAATTTTTCAAACTGAAAAGGTTTTGGTAGTTGGGATAAGTCTAAATTTCAGTGTTTATCAAAACCACTGAAGGGCTCTACCTTTGATTTTACTAATCACAGGGCTTCTGTTGTACCATAAGAAACTAGTTTTTGTGTGTGTATTGACCCAATTCTGCCACCTTTCTTCATATCATGCACTACCACCCTACCTCATGTAGCCAATAAAATCATGCTGATTGCTTGGAGAGTTGGCGCTATCCAAGGTAAGATCCCAGGATTGTATCCTATGTTTGTGCAAATATAAAAGCTAGACAACACCATTATGCTACTTGGTTGCCAAAAAAATAAGACCAAATGAACAAACAAAAACAAATCCCAGTTTTGATGCTGAAGCTTTCAAAAGTAGCCAACAAATAAAATAATGGACTTTGTCACATCGCAGAACATAAACCAGTTTTACTTTTGAAACACTGTGGTGAACAATATGGCAAACAGAACAATCAAATTATTTGTCTGCTTATGTAATATGAAGGCAACATTATCAATGGACATACTGCAACCATGATATAAGATGATGAAGAAAAGCACTGCAAAATTGTTTACAATGATTCGATAATGTGAATATTTCATATTTAATAAAAAACCATTTAAATTGGAAGCCATCAGACCAGCGTTGATTAGACTTATTTATATCATACTTGTTTTGTCTCCAAGAAGTGATTCCATCCTTCCAGTGTTTAAGTACCGCCCCCTTCCCTTTTAAAATTCAGAGAGCGTGTTAAACATTTGAAAATACTTTTAGGTTAAGCCACCCAGCTGGCATGCATAAAAAGAGATGTCCTAAAATGTTTTGTTCTGAGGGGGCTAGCCACTGGCTAGCAGAACATTTGACTTGTTTTTCCACAGTAGATTTGAACAGCAGTCTAATGAAAATACTGAAATTGATTTCATACTCTCACGGTTATCAGAAAGATCCATATGAGCTGTGATTCCTATGTGCATTTGCTCATAGTAGGTACAGCGAGCTCCCTATACTATGGCAAACTTTTTTTTTCATTTTGTTAAAACTGTGAATGAAAGAAGAGATGGGATCAAATGTAAAAAAGAATGAGGTTAGGAAGTAAGGCAGGCTTGCTCTTTATGTCAAAATTTTACTAGACACACAAGTCTGAGTAATTCATAATAACTTGAAGGGGTTATTTCCCCTTCACACACTAAGGAATGAAATTTCTCAATCTTCAAATCAAAATACGCAAAGCACAAAGTTGAGCCCCATACTGAATATATCATAATAATTAGGATCTTTCTTTCCAAGGCACCACATTATGCAAGTGAACAGTACCTACCAAAAAGCGTGTTATCTTTTCTAATAAGACAGAATTTCACTCCTGATGCATCAATCTAGTAACATAATATTTATATATTATTTTTACATAAAAGGCAAAATTAAGCCATATGCAGGATGCAGACAGAGATATGATCATTATTGACAGTACTATTTCAAAGATAGGGTGTAAGGCATACTCGATTTTTCTAATGATTTTAATAAGCAGAAATGAATATCCCATCATAGAATCATAGAGCTGGAAGAGACCTCAGGAGGTCTTCAAGTCCAGCCCCCTGCCCAAGGCAGGACCAATCCCAACTAAATAAACCAGGCCAGGGCTTTGTCAAGCCGAGACTTAAAAACCTCTAGGGATGGAGATTCCACCACCTCCCTAGGTAACCCATTCCAGTGCTTCACCACCCTCCTAGTGATATAGTTTTTCCAACCTAGACCTCTCCCGCTGTAACTTGAGACCTTTGCTCCTTGTTCTGCCATCTGTCACTACTGTGAACAGCCTTTCTCCATCCTCTTTGGAACCTCCCTTCAGGAAGTTGAAGGCTGCTATAAAATTTCCCCTCACTCTTCTCTTCTGCAGACTAAACAAACCCAAATCCCTGCGTCTCTCCTCATAGGTCACGCGCTCCAGCCCCCTAATCATTTTGGTCACCCTCCACCGGACCCTCTCCAATGCGTCCACATCCTTTCTATAGTGGGGGGCCCAGAACTGGACACAATATTCCAGATGTGGCCTCACCAGAGCCGAATAAAGGGGAATAATCACTTCTCTGGATCTGCTGACAATGTTCCTCCTAATGCACCCTAATATGCCATTCGACTTCTTGGCTAAGGGGGCACACTCTTGACTCATATCCAGCTTCTCATCAACTGTAATCCCCAGGTCCTTTTCTGCTGAACTGCTACTTAGCCATTCAGTCCCCAGCTTGTAACAATGCTTGGGATTCTTCTGTCCCAAGTGCAGGACTCTACACTTGTCTTTCTTGAATCTCATCAGATTTCTTTTGGCCCAATCCTCTAATCGGTCTAGGTCACTCTGGACCCTATCCCTGCCTTCCAGCATATCTATCTCTCTCCCTAGCTTAGTGTCATCTGCAAACTTGCTGACGGGTCAATCCATCCCCTGATCCAGTTCATTAATAAAGATGTTGAACAAAACCGGTCCAGGAACTGATCCATTGGGCACTCCGCTAGAAAACGACCGCCAACCTGACATTGAGCCGTTGATCACTACCTGTTGGGCCCGACAGTCTAGCCAGCTTTCTATCCATCTTACAGTCCATTTATCCAATCCATACTCCCTTACCTTGCTGGAAACAATATTGTGGGAGACCGTATCAAAAGCTTTGCTAAAGTCAAGGTATATCACATCCACTGAGTTCCCCATATCCACAGAGCCAGTTACCTCATCATAGAAGCTAATCAGATTGGGCAGGCATGACTTGCCCTTGGTGAATCCATGGTGACTATTCCTGGTCACTTTCCCCTCTTCCAAGTGCTTCAAAATGGATTCCTTGAGGATCCCCTCCATGATTTTTCCGGAGACTGAGGTAAGGCTGGCCGGTCTGTAGTTCCCTGAATTGTTCTTCTTCCCTTTTTAAAAGATGGGCACTACATTTGCCTTTTTCCAGTCATCTGGGATCTCTCCTGATCTCCACGAGTTTTCAAAGATAATGGCCAAATGCTCCGCAATGTCATTTGCCAACTCCCTCAGTATCGTTGGATGCATTAAATCCGGGCCCATGGATTTGTGTATGTTTAGATTTTCTAAATAGTTCCTAACTTGTTCTTTCCCCACTAAGGGTTGTCCACCTCCTTCCCATACTGCATTGCCTAGTGCATTTGTCTGGGAGCTGACCTTGTCCGTGAAGACAGAGGCAAAGAAAGCACTGAGTACTTTTCCCACATCATCTGTCACTAGGTTACCTCCCTCATCCTGTAAGGGCCCCCATGCCCTCTCAGATCACCCTCTTATTGCTAACGTGCCTGTAGAAACCTTTCTTGTTACCTTTCACATCCCTTGCCAGCTGCAATTCCAATTGCACTTCGCCTTCCTGATAACTTTCCTGCATTCTCAAGCAATATATTTATACTCCTCCCTAGTCATCTGTCCAAGTTTCCACTTCTTGTAAGCTTCCTTTTTGTGTTTAAGCTCACCATGGATGTCCCCGGTAAGCCAATCTGGTTGCCTAACATATTTGCTTTTCTTGCTGTGCATCAGGGTGGTTTCTTCCTGTGCCTTTAATAAGGCTTCTTTAAAATACTGCCAGTTCTCCTGGACTCCTTTCCCCTTCATTTTAACATCCCAGGGGATCCTGCCCATCAATGCTCTGAGGGAGTCGAAGTCTGTTCTTCTGAATTCCAGGGTGTGTATTTTGCTACTCTCTTTTCTTCCTTTGGTCAGGATCCTGAAATCTACCATCTCATGATCACTGCTTCCCAGGTTGTCACCCACCTCTACTTCCCCTACTAGTTTCTCCCTGTTTGTGAGCAGCAGGTCAAGCTGTGCGTGGCCCGTGGTCAGTTCCTTCAGCACTTGTACCAAGAAGTTATCCCCAACATTCTCAAAAAACTTCCTGGATTGTCTGTGTACTGCTGTTTTGGTCTTCCAACAGATGTCAGGGTGAATAAAGTCCCCCATGGGAACCAGGGCCTGTGATCTGGAAACTTCTCTCAGTTGTCCAAAGAAAGCCTCATCTACCTCATCCACCTGATCCGGCGGTCTATAGCAGACACCAACCACAACATCATCCCTATTGCTTCCACCTCTAAATTTAACCCATAGACTCTCAACAGTCTTTTCTCCCTCTAAGTACTGGAGCTCTGAGCAATCATACTGCTCTCTTTCATACAATGCAAGTCCTCTTCCTTTGCTCCCCCATCTGTTCTTCTTGAACAGTTTATACCCTTCCATGACAGTGCTCTAGTCATGCGAGTCATCCCACCAAGTCTCCGTTATTCCAATCAAATCATAGTTCTTTAACTGGGCCAGGGATTCTAATTCTTCCTGTTTGTTTCCCAGGCTTCTTGCATTGGTGTACAAACACCTTACATAACCAGTTGATCACCCTGCCTTCTCCATCTGAATCAGGGGTCCTCCTTTGTTGATCTTTTCTCCTTGTGATTCTTCCCAGTGGCTGACTTCCTCACTTACCTCAGGGCTTTGGTTACCGTCCCCCAATGAACCTAGTTGAGAGCCCTCCTCACTAGGTTTGCAAGCCTGCCCGTGAAGATGCTCTTTCCTCTCTTGGTTAGGTGGATGAGGAAACCAAGCCCCATCTCTTCCTAACAATCTTTGTGCCCAGAACAGAGTCCCATGTTGAAGAAACCAAAGCCCTCTCTCCGTCACCACCTGCGCAACCATGCATTTATTTCCTCAATTCAACGATCCCTACCCAGACCTTTTTCTTCAACCGGAAGGATGAACGAGAACACCACTTGTGCTTCAAATTCCTTGATCCTTCTTCCCAGCGCTACATAATCTGTAGTGACCCGCTTAAGGTCATTCTTGGCTGTATCGTTAGTTCCTAAATGGAGATGCAGGAAGGGGTAGTGATCCGAAGGTTTAATCACTTTCGGAAGACTTTCGGTCACATCCTGAATGCGAGCTCCCGGTAAGCAGCACGCTTCTTGAGATTGCAGGTCTGGACAGCAGATGGATGACTCAGTCCCTCTTAGGAGGGAGTCCCCGACCACCACTACCCATCTTCTTTTGGCTGTGGTGGTCATGGACCACCTATCCCTAGACCTATGCATCCCATGCCTTCCAGTAGATGTTGTTCCCTTCTGATTTCTTCCCTGAGAAGTCCCTGCCGAAGCATTCTCTGCCGGCATTGCCTGTGGAGAGAGCCTGAAAGCAGTTCTTATCTCTACAGGAATGGGGTATACCTGAGTTGTCCTTCTTCTCCTTCTAGAGGTTACATGCTGCCAGTTTTCTTCCTTGTCCTGTACTGCCCTCACTGGCACTTCACATAGTATTACCATCTTTTGGGGCAGGGGCTATATTTTGATTGGGATTTCTTTCAGGACACACTGCTTACTATTGTTGCTTCCCTGACCATATTTATATTTCATGTAGTTGATTTTAATGTGGGATAAATATAGGTTATTCCTTTTATTTGGTAAGGAAGGCTGAAAATGTGACTTGGTAGTATTTTAGCAGTCTCATCAAGATAATCCTTTTGTATTTAAACCATTTTCTCTCAACAGTCTTTTCTCCCTCTAAGTACTGGAGCTCCGAGCCATCATACTGCTCTCTTACATACAATGCAACTCCTCCTCCCTTTGTCCCCCGTCCGTTCTTCCTGAACAGTTTATACCCTTCCATGACAGTGCTCCAGTTATCTATAGGTCTCTTCTGAAATGAAAAAGAAATCACTCGGAATCAAGGTTTGAATACATACAGAATACAACAGAAAACTGGAGGTCTGAATTAGTTGCTTGAAGGAAAGACTCAGAAAACACAGTTCCCTTCCCACCTTTAATTAACACCTTAAAATGCATTGATTGAAATATTCTGACTTACTGTTAAAATATATAATTTTGACATAAAAGACAAGATAGGTTTATTACAAAAGATTTTGTGAAAAATTAATCCTGTTTTTCAACCATTTATAGAGCTGGTTGGAAAAATAATCAAATTTTGATGAATACAAGGAATTTTATGTGTTTGAAAGACAGATTTATTTTTCAAGTTGGGGACCAGCTCTAATGAATAAAAAGGGAAGTAGGTACCTGGAGTTCCTGGAAGAGCCTTGCTATAAGGAATGGATACATAGCCAAGATTACATCCAGTGTTCCCCATAAACAGAGCGTTTGAGTAGCCACCCAGGAAAGAAGGAAATTCTGCCCAGCTGATAAGAATAGTGCCCACAGCCTGCAGCATGTTCTCCTACTTGTGGTGGACATCCACACACGCCTTGGTGCACATAACAAAATTTATTCCATATATAGTTGGAAAAAATTAGAGAGAACATTGATTACATCTATTGATTTCTTTGTCGAACTTTGAGGTAACAGGGAAAGCATTGCTTTCTTTCCCTTTCCCTATGCATAGTTTTGCCACCACAGTTACTATCAATTCTAGAAAAGAATCAATACATGGTAAATACACCTTGCTCATCCCGTGTGCATTTTGACAGCAGGACAAACTGAGAAAAGCAATGTTTCAAGAATTAAATTTGGAAGAATGAATGGACTTCATCAACTAGACCCAACATGCTCACAACACTGCTTTTTCTCACAAAATCTCTAACATGCTACTTAAAGAAAATGAAGCTTAAGATACAGGCTAGAAAATGAGGAAGACTAGTTAACAGATTACAGTGTACAGCCACTGTGACCACTGATGCTGTAAAGATGACTCTCTGTGGCAGATTTTCTAAAATTCACGGTATCCACAAGGGAGGCAAGATTTTCATAAGAGCTAACCTCTCAGTTTGGCACCAACATAAATAACTAGCAGCATGCAGGGTGCAGATTTCTTTCAAGTATCCAGCCATAAGAATTGTGATTCAAACTGGAGGTGCTGAACACTTTGGAAAATTTGGTCCTAATTGTGAGCACTTGAAAATCTGACTTCAAATAATCTCTAGAAAATGGTTCACTGAAGCTCTGAAATTATATGAGGTGAATGAGTACTGAAATATAGCAATTGCCTGATTTAACACAACTGAGTGAAAAAGGGAAAAACAGAAAAGAGTAATGAATACCTAAAAGTAGAACTACATTCAAGACCTCTCATTACCCATGTATATGAACTGAAACCCAAACAAAAAACTTAATCCTGAACAAGATCTCTTCCATAGAATTTAGGAGGTTATACTTCTCTCTGCCAAACTCTGAATTGTTTTTACAGAGAAATCTCACTTGTTCTTGGACCTTGTAGATAACAATAAACTTCCAACAAAGAGACACTGGATCAAATGACTTCTGAAAGGCATAAACTTACATACATGAAACTTATAAGAACATAAAACTAAGGAATAGATCTAGACAAGATAACAACTGATTCAGACCCAAAGATGTGTCTGATAGCATCCATCTGTATCTGAATGACACAAGGAACTTAATCAAAGTTATGAACACAGAAAAACTAATCAATGCCAAAGGTAAACTGCTGAGACAGGCTTCTTTTTCCTGCTTACCCCTTTTCATAATTCAGTAGAAGATGGTAGTTACTTCCTAAGTAGAATAATGTAAGAAAAAATGAACCTACTATTTGAATTAATGGGGTCGAATTTTAACCACAGTGCAATGAAGTTCTGTGCGTGTTAGTTATTGAGAATATTTAGTATACCGATATAGACTATGCCTGACAGACAGCCAAGGCTGCAGCACCTCATTCCTGACATGCTCATTCCTGCTTTTCCACACAATCTCGTATTTGACAGAATGAAAAACTCAAAATAATGTATATTATAATGCTTTACTGTGGTATTACAAATTTAAATTGCTTTAATTAGACTGAATGTGCTCATATGAATAGAATATGTAAATGATTTTTTTATTCGTTTGCTCTTGCATGTATGCATCTAAAAATCATAATTTTTTTTCACCATTAAGTTTTATTTTTAAATCATTTTGGTCACAGGTTTTCAGATTTACATTTGCGTTTCTTCACTTTTTCCTGCCAGCTTTGTCATCTTAGTTAGTTTGGATTCAGTTCAGCAAAGTACTTAAAGTCAATGGGACTTGTTAAAACATCCTCAAGTGCTTCACTGAATCAAGGCCATATATGGGTCCTGTCTCAATAATACTATTCAACTTGTTTCATTACAGACCGGGTACCTTAAAGATAACTCCCTAAAATAATGTGAATCCCACGAATCCCACAAATCGCATTAAAACTATTGTGAGCTGCGCTGTACTGAAATCAATGAGACCCTTGAAAATCAGATCTTCTTTTTTAGGAGCCCTTATTGACAGATCTAGGTTTGAGAGCTTTGGCCAAAATGTCTCAAAGTAATAATCCCTGTAATGAAAAATGAATCCCTGTACTGTATTGTTGTCATAGTTCTGTAACCATCAGGGGGGCAGACAGACTAGCCAGGCCCCTAGGCAAAGCACAGGAGGAGAGGGGAGCACTCTGAATCCCTGAAAGAGGCAGGGCCTCAAAAGCCAGGGTCAGGGTTGGGGCTAGCCTCTCCCTGGCAACTCTCAATGCTGTCCAGCGCACACTGTGCAGGGCTCCAGCAGCAATTTAAAGGGCCTCAGGACAGCTGCCCCTTTTAGATCCCCATCAGCAGACCTGATGACAATGGAGACACTCAAGTAAACCAAGTAACTCTTCTATACTACAGCCTATGTGGCCACGATTTGCGTGAATCTGCTTTACTGCAACCACAGAATAGAATAAATTGACGGGTGTTTATTACAAGTCAATATCAACAATAAAAAAGAAAGAACACCATTCAATTATTTCCTGTTGCTGTATCAGACCAAAGGATGGCAATGCCACTTACTTTACATTGATTTGCAGTTATGTTATTGCAAACTAACAGGAAACTGTCAAATGGTTTCCGCTGTAATGAGTACATTTTCTTAATGGTGTATGCAAAATATATGCTTTCATTCTATCATTAGCAGCATTCATTAGCCTTTCTTCTATTCAGCTATTTAGAAGTGTATCACTATTTAAAATCTGTTTGTATTTTAGGGAAATAGTTTGTGTATGAAAATCGCTATTACAACATGCCATGAAATTGAAGAAAATGTGCTTATTAGCTAGTTTAATCTGTGGGAAGCATAGTTATTATCCCATTTCACCCTTCAAGGTTTCCTCAACAGAGAAAGCAAAATATTGACTAGGGCAAAGTGTATGAAAAATGGGGTTCAAATAATGTCAAAGGTTTACTAACATGGTAGAACTACCATTCATTCAAATTAATTGTTGTTTTTTAGTTCTAAGATTGATTTCCTAAATGATTTCTGTCAAATGTGCACATGCCACTACTGTGCATGTCAGTTATAGCTGAACAATAAACATTTTCAGTATGATCAGTTTATGGTTATCAGCTTTTGCATTTCCCATCATGCACTTTTGCAGGGCCAAAAGGGAAAAGTGAGAAATATTATAAAGGGGAGCAAGAAAAGAATGGGTAGGAACCTATATAAATATAAATTTGTGTTTTGGTTTCTGTTTAATCAAACTGGAACATTTTGAAAAAATGAAAAAAAATGTGAATGTTTAAAAAAACATTTTTCATTAGAAAATTGAATGGGATGTTGAGTAGCCTTACTAGTAAACTTGCATATAAGTAACCATTTATGTCAATAATTATTCATTTACAACAGGCAGAGAGTAATATGCTACAGAATCCCTACCAGTGACCTAAAAGCACAGCTGGGCAATTTTTTTCAGACTTGTATTTTAGTCAGCAAAAACTGCAATTTTGGGTCAACTAAAACTATTCAGAAATTTGTACTGAGTTCATTAAATAGTTTAAACTAAATTGAAGGTGTCAAACATTGTTAATGTGAAAATGAAATAAAACTTTTCATTTTGATTCTCAGGCATTTTGATGATAGCAAGCAAAGAAGACCTAGTTTCAAAAAAATCAGTGTCAAGAGGAGGGATGAAAGGTTCCTTAAAAGTTTAGCCCAACAGTTCTATTTCCGCCTTCTACCCCATGAGAAGAGATTTCAGCTTTTCTCTAACACATGGCAGGGCTGGGCTGTTAGATATTGTTATAGGGGCTTTTTCAATGTCTCCTCTTGAAATTGATCCACTTTTTACAAAGAACTACAGAGTCACCGGAGACTGAGATTTCCACCTTCTGGGGTGTGTCCCTAACCACCATGCCAGAGATACATTCTCATTCTCTTTCCATGGCCAAATGACTATGAATTTTCACTATGAATGGCAATGGTTAGTGCCCTCACCATTGGTCCAAAAGTTAGAAGGGAGGGAAGCTCCATCACCTCTTTTTCCCCCTCCCATTTTGTGAATCTAGTCTGCCTTTCTTTTGTTTTGCCAAAATGCCTGAACATCAAAATAAAAAAATTCCAGGTCAAAACAAAACATCACATTTCAACTCACAATGGTTTTTAACCTGCTAGAAAATGTCAAAAATGTCATAAGAGTTTGACCCAAACATTATTTTTTCTTCAGTTTTGTGTAACTTCCAGAGAGACAGAAAATACATTATTCACCCAACTCTGCTCAAGAATAAGTTCAACTAATAACAAATTGAATATGAAAGAAATAATTAAAAATGTTGCCCTAAAATACGTTTGTGTATGTCAGCTACAGGGTGCTCTCCATTTTATTCTTTTGTCTCTGAAACATTTCTGAATCCCCCAATGTCTGAAAAAATATCAATATTAAGAAAATATGAGTGACACTGAGTACTTTTAAAATTAGCTGTAGCATTCTAGAGAGGTGTTGCTTTGAAATACTGAAAACTAAAATAATCAATACAGGTCCAGCAAGAGCCATGACAACATCTTTTAGTATGATTCTGCAATGACCAAATGTAAAGGAGACTGGATACTTCAGTATTTTTTCTTGTCTTCTGAATTATTGCCAAGTGTAATAGAAGTAGTGGTGCAGATAGATGGAATCTTAAATAACAAAGGCCCCACCTTCGGTGCTACTTAGTCCTAGTCTTGGAGCAAATGTCTGAAAAAGGTGGCAGAGAATAGTTCTCGACAGTCTGTGAAAGGAAATAAGTTTGTTAGCTGCACATCCTAATCACAACTAACCCTTCCGTTTATTTTTTTATTAAAAATAAGGAATGGAAAAAGTTGTATCTACCTAGAAATACAATAGTATCTAAAAAAATTCAAGTTTGGAACAGAATCTTACTATTGCTTACATATAGTTCAGCCAGTAGTTAACGATGAAATCTATAATGCATGACTTGTCATTCCTCCTTTTACAATAAATGTTGCTATTACTATTTTCCCACAAGTGTTATGGTGATTTGTGGGCTAATTAATTAGATGCTGGACTGTCGACTTTATGATGCCATTTGTGAAAACCCATATTTGCCCTGCATGGTGAGATTAATCTTGGTAGGGTCTGGAAATTTAGAATTAAAATCTGAAACACAGGTTTATTAGATGTTTCACATTACTAGCGTTATTTCGAAATCATAGAATCATAGAGCTGGAAGAGACCTCAGGAGGTCATCAAGTCCAACCCCCTGCCCAAGGCAGGACCAATTTCAACTAAATCAACCCAGCCAGGGCTTTGTCAAGCTGAGACTTAAAAACCTCTAGGGATGGAGATACCACCACCTCCATAGGCAACCTATTCTAGTATTTCACCACAATCCTAGTGAAATAGTTTTTCCTAATATCCAACCTAGACCTCCCCCACTGTAACTTGAGACCATTGCTCCTTGTTCTGTCATCCGTCACTACTGTGAACAACCTTTCTCCATCCTCCTTGGAACCTCCTTTCAGGAAGTTGAAGGCTGCTATCAAATCCCCCCTCACTCTTCTCTTCTGCAGACTAAACAAACCCAAATCCCTCAGTCTCTCCTCATAGGTCATGCGTTCCAGCCCCCTAATCATTTTGGTTTCCCTCCACTGGACCCTCTCCAATGCATCCACATCCTTTCTATAGTGGGGGGCCCAGAACTGAACACAATAAAGGGGAATAATCACTTCTCTAGACCTGCTGGCCGTGCTCCTCCTAATGCAATGTAAGCATCTACACAGCAACTCTGTTATTTTGAAACAATTTTTAAATAAAGGATGGCTTATTCCAAAATCTGTAAACCTCATTACATGAGGAATAATGCCTATTTCCAAACAGCTATTTCTAAATAGGGCATGTGTGGATGCAGCAGCTGGAGTTATTTCAAAATAAGGGGCCTCCAGGAAATCCCACAGGTGCCCTGCTGGCTGCTCTGCCCACGCTCAACAGGACTGTGCAGTTCCTCCTCCCCTGCAGCCCTTAAAGCTTCAGCCACAGGGGAAAGGGCTTGTGGCAGGAAGCTGGCCCTCACAGCCTGATGCCACAGTACGTCATCGGGGCAGCATGACTGACCCTCAAGCCCCCCAAGAACCCTCCTCTACTCTCAGGGAGCATTCTGATGGCTCCCAGGAGACTGCCAGGTATTGCAAGAGGTGAGTGCCATTCTGGTCTGGGACAGAGATCCTGGCCCTCAGAGAGGTTTGGGATGAGGAGGAAAACCTCCAGGATCCGCACACCAGATGGCGCAATGCCAACATATATGGCCACATGGCTGATAGCCTGGCCATAAAGGGCCACATCCAGACCCAGGAGCAGGTCCAGATGAAAATCAAAGAGCTCTGCCAGGTGTATTCCAGGGAGAGGGAGAGCACCTCCTTCTCTGGGGTAGAACCACACTCCTGCCCCTATTACTTGGACCTGCCTTGCATCCAGGGGACGGTGCAGCCCCTTCCCACTCCTGGTGGTTGACTCAGGGCTGGGGATACCCATCGTTGCCCACCCAGGGGGAAGAGGCAGTCATGCAGAGAAGTGTCTGCTTATAGCTTATTTTGAAATAAGCGTGCTATGTGGACGTACCCTAACAGATTTATTTGGGCAGATGCTTTCTTGGGAAAAACTCACTTCATCAGATGAATTAGAGTGGAAGTTAAAAAGCAAACATATATATTAGAAAGAAATTGCTTGTGTTAATGAAGCTACTAAAATCAGGGTGTATTCACAGCATTTGGTGTGGAGATATGAATATCCAGAGAGGAGAAATTGTCTTTGTAATGTGTTAATCAGTTGAGATCCTTATTCAATCCCAAATTGAGAGTGTTGACCCAATGACCCACTTCCACCCTAACTTGATTATCTTCATTAATACAAGCAACTTCTTCCTTAAATATACCCCTGCTTCTGTAACTTCCACTCTAATTCATCTCATGAAGTGGGTTTCCCCACAAAAGCTTAGGCCCTAATAAATCTGGTAGTCTATGTCTACACTGCCGAGAAAAGTCAAAAAAAGATTTGCAAACTGCGAACCGCAATTTATGTATATTTTTCCACTTTTTTTTCCGAAAGAGACTTTTCCAAAATTTGGCCTATCTATACAGGGCCAAATTTCAGAAAAAACTCCTCTTTCAGAATATTCCTTATTCCTCTCACCAAAAAACTATTCCGAAAAAGCAGACACGTTCTTTGGTCTTCCTTCAGATTTAACTGCAGCAGCCATATGGCAGTTCACCATTTAACTGAGCTAAAATGAAACATTTTGACATTTCCAAATTGAATTTTTTGGGAAATTTCCAAACTGCAATTTAGAAAATATTTTTTATCTTGATTTGAAAACATGTCAAATGGTATAAAACATTTCCAACAGATGGAAATTCTTATCTTCAACTAGTGCTAATTTCAGCTTTTTCCCCAGCCTCCACCTTTTCCTCATTCTACTAGAAACTGGAAAAGATTGGAAAGAATAAAAGAGTGGGGGAAAAGTGCAGGTTTTACTATTAAAATAGTATTTCATGTTTCCACAACAAAATGTTATTTAAACAAAAACAAAAATCAAATTAAAAGGAAAGTTTAGCAAGGAAATTCCCATCTCTTGAAAAACATTATTTGTTGAAAAGCCTTTTTGAGTATCTTCCTTCAACTCTCAGGGTTAGTACTATCATAGGAAATAAATGTAAACTAATAGTTACTTATTTTAATTTTAACTATTTAATGTTTGTCACATAGAAATAATGAGTAGCACTTGGTGAAACTGAAGAGATCCAGAAAGTCAGATCAACCCTTCCACCTAGAGGTGGAATCTCCATCCCTAGAGGTTTTTAAATCCTGGCTTGAGAACGCCCTGGCTGGTATGGTTGAGTTGGGGTTGGTCCTGCTTTGGGCAGGGCGTTGGACTCAATGACCTCCTGAAGTCTTTTCCAACTCTATGATTCTATGATTCAAGAATGTGGATATTTAGCTGAAATGTGTCTGTATTATGTGGGAACCCACCACTTCAGATTTTTCCCCTGCGCAAAATTCATCTCTACCAACCAGTCCAGGCTTGGCAGTCTCTGAGGCTGTATTGTGGAGGTCTTTCAAAGGTTCTCCATCCTGAGTGATGTATGCCAAAAAAGACTAAATTTGGGCTGAAGGAAATGAAATCTGAGCCTACACCCCTGTTCACATGGGAGCTTCTCCTGCCATTGGCTGCTTAGCTGTTACCATTGGAGCAGAAAAAGAAGATGAGTGGCTTCCAACTACTTATCTCCAGCAGCAGTAGCATATTTGAGACTGGATTGCATTTGATGTCACAGAGCCCTTACAACCACCACAGCTCCATTTGCTCTTCCTTCCCTTGGCTAACTGCTCCGGCAAGGGCTACTCCCCTCAGCTTATTTAAAACTGATACCCTGTGCCTTAAATACATAGCTGTATTACGGCTTCTTGGATGGGGGATGGGTGTTTGTACGGTTATGAGCACTGTCACTAGTGTTCAGTGAAAGACTACACCTAAATGTAACCCAATAAGTTCATTTAAACCTAGCAATGTTAGCAAATTCAGATCTGTGATTAAAAGTCTCAGGGGGTAGCTATGTTAGTCTGTATCTGCAAAAACAATGTGGAGTCCTGTGGCATTTTAGAGATTAGCAGATTTATTAAGGCATACGCTTTCATAGGTAAAACCACTTCACCAGATGAATTGGAGTGGAAGTTATAGATCAGGGTGGGCAATCATTTTTTGGGTCAGGGGCTACTGACCGACAGAAAAATCAGTTGGGGGCCGCATACAAGTGAGAAGCCACAGAACAACAACAATTAAATCCTCACTGACATGGCCCCTGACTGACACTCCCTTTGCACACCAGAGCCTAGTGGGGCCCAGGTTAGTAGATTGTGTACTTCAGCCCCATAGGGAGGGAGGGAGGCTAGCCGAGCATCAGCACAGGTTCCCTAATGCTGGGGGGGACCCCTGAGCCTCAGGGGCTGGATCGAGGGAAGCCAGGAGGTCACATTTGGCCCCTGGGCCTTAGGATCCCCACTACATTGTAGATCATTCTTCCTTTACCTCCAACCGTGTTCTTATACAGTCACTATATTCCCGTATCAGAAAGATTGTGAATAATAAGTGATCTTATAGCATACAACTACCATGATCTATACCAGTTAGAGTTAGTCATAGTATGGATCGAATTAGACTAACGTGATATTTCTGCCAAAACTGTACATCCAGCAATAGTTTTAACACATCAGATACAGCAACAATTATTGTTTTATTACTCCAGAGTATCTTTCTGCGCACAATTACAGGATATTAATTATTCCTAATATACAGAGTCTCAGTAAAATTAATGCTATGAACATTCTGTTCACGTCCATGGGATGTTGTTACTTATTCAGTAATATTAAGCAGAACAGTGTTCATTTTTTAAAAAGCTCAAATAATTTAGACTATATCAACACAATTTAGGCAATTTTAAAAAGATTAAAAATTAGTTTCTATTGCTGATAAGAATGCAATCCCACAACCTTTTTGAGGATTAGACAGAATTGGACCCTAAACTGAACCAGAAAACTATCTTTCCAGTGAATAATTCACCTCAGACTTTGAGGGGGAAAAGTCTGTAGCGATAACACTTTTATCAGGGTTTGATTCACTGAATGGCTGCAGATTTAAATAAAATAAGATCACTTGCACTTTGGCTGACAACCTGCCCAATAAGATGAGAGGGGGAAATAATTGATTCCAGTTCATTGAGAAACTGATTTTTATCTCCACTTCCATCCACAACTTACAGAGTTTGAGTATAAGTGTGAAAATTCTTTGACTTTTTCAAAAATATTTCAAATAAGCTTTGTATCTGTTAACCTTCCACAGCATCTGAAGTATCATATAAGAGCTTTTTATTCTGCATGGCTATTGAGTCTATGACCTATTAACCTCCACAGTGAACTTCCATTAACTAATTGTTTTTAATCTATAATATACTATATCTCTGTACCACACACCAGAAATGCACACTGGCCACACTGCAGAATCCCTTGATCTGCAGACAAAGGCCTGAGGCCCCTTTACTCCATCTTCTGTAATGTCCCCCATTGACTCTCTCCTAGATTTTGCTATTATTGCAGCTTGCTAATGCTGCTTGAAAAGATGGATGAATAGCTCCCAGTGTAGCTGCTGCACATGTCGCACTCCATAGATCACCCAGTAGGTTGAGATGGAGAATCATGTAGTCTGGAGATGTATTATTTCAGGTGTCATTCAAAATAGCCAAGGGCCTGAGAAGTTGGGCTCGCTCTAGCAGCAGAACACTATGTCAGAATAATAAGCAGGCCAGATTATTAGCCCTTACTGAGGGAGTCAAAAGTATATGTTTATAAACAAAGTAATGCATATTATGTTGTTCCATGGAAGAAAAGAGATCAATGACCTAAGCATCCTACTAACATGTACTTAGGTGTAGATAGCACCTACTATGTACAGATAGTTATTCTCTGCATGGCTTTTACAACTGAATTTCATCAAATTGGTATAATCATCAAAAGTCAGCCCTCTAACTGCAACTGAAATGACAGCTGGGTGGAAGATCTGAAAGGGCACATGCACTGTGTCCAGTCAATCTTCTTAACATCTATGCTCACATGACAAAGTAGTCATGTGAAAGAGGTGGAGTTCAATTCCTGAGAGATTATAGTGAAGATAAACCTGCATATTTACTTGGAAATTTAAATCTGATAAACTCCTGCCTCCAAGGGCAATTACCACCTGTCCTTTACACATTCACCCGGACACCCCCTACTACTCCACTTACATGCCCCCCTTCTCATTAGCACCCTGAGTATTACCCAATAACCTGCTCTTTTCTTCCAGTGTCAGATAGGCCCAATTCCATATTTTTTTGGGTTGCAGTAGGAAGTTGCCAATTTTGTAGCTGTGCTAACATACCTTGAAACTAGGCTGCACTGCAGTGGTTCAATGAAAATCTTTCAATGTGTGTTCAGTTCTCAGGGGATTGAGGTTAAGGTTCAGGATAAATGTTTCACAGAGCTCTTCATGATCACTAAAACCACACTGACTAATTGGGCTAATAAGCAGGCAGTAAAGTTCTCCAGTATGGAATTAAGACTAGACACCTACACTGTCTTTCAGAAAAAGTAACTATGACTGACTATTCATTGGTCTGTCATGAACATCCAGGAGCTGGCATGACATGGCAAGTGTCACATTATATAGCAACAAGAGTTACAGTTGAGTGCCCCATGCAGGTAGATTACTTCTGTTGAATGACACTTCTAACAATTCCCAAGAGATCCGCAGCATAGTAGAAATGGCTCAGTCAACTGTATTATCAGTGGTGACAATTTTCAAAACCAGAGCAATGACAGAAGAATATAACATAAATTTCATAAAGTCTTAAGTTTTTATTGTAAAAACCAGGATTTACAGAGAGTGTGATACAGAGGCAAACTCTGGAGAAAATGAAATTGTCACTTGCTTTGAATTTTATGGAAATTAGAAAAAGGAAAACCACACTGAGTATATCAACAGGGGACGTTAGAAGGTAGAAATACAGGAGATGTTTTGAGAAAGGTCAGCAAGGGAAGGAGGAGAACATTTTTAACTATGGTTCAGGAAGAAAGAATGACAGTGTGAATGAAGCTTTCCCGTACAGCCAAGATATGTGAAAGTGAGTGAAGAAAGAAATGAAAAATATCATAAATTGACAGGCCTGTTATTTAGTCAAGTGAAAAGTTGATGTGAAGACATAAGGTCTAAATAATCCTAACCTCTTGGGACTAACGAAGAGTGCTCAATAATGAAAACTTAAGCACCATTTGAATA
This sequence comes from Rafetus swinhoei, assembly GCA_019425775.1. NCBI lineage: Eukaryota > Metazoa > Chordata > Testudines > Trionychidae > Rafetus > Rafetus swinhoei. The sequence goes on along the minus strand of CM033428.1, from coordinate 31,899,236 downwards.
CCATATGTAAGTCTAATGTGATTTTAGTCATTTAATGCTTAATGGAGCATGGCTGTAGGTTTGTCTACACATTAAGTTATTCCAGAGTAACTATTAAGGAACTAGCCAATTAGCCCGTCATAAGACGAGATTTTCAGGTCTCTCCTCCTCGTTGGTCTTCTCTCTTGAGCCTCCGGTCTCTTGCTCCGTGTCTCTCTCTCTCTCTCCTCCTCCTACTGCCTCCCCCCCCCCAGCTCTCCGCCTCCTGCCTCTCTCTCTGTCTCTCTTTCTCTTCTCCTCCCCCTCCTGCCTCTCACTTGGGGGACCGCGGAGCCCAAACGCCTGTGCTTGCTCCCCCGCGGCGGCCTGGCTGAGCAGCGCAGAAGTCAGCCGAGCGCCATGGCAGGAGGCGAAGGGTGGTGCGAAGGGGGGTGGGGCGGTGACGTACATGACCAGGCTCCTCCCCTTGGCCGTGTATGTCACCGCCCTGCCCTCCTTCCCCTCTCGCCATGGCGCTCAGCTGACTTCTGCGCCACTCAGCTGGGCTGCTGCAGGGGAGCAAGCGGCACAAGCGACTGTTTGGGCCCTGCGCTCCCCATGCAGCACCTCTGTGCTGTATGGGGACTGCGGCTCCCAAACGGCCACTTGCACCGCTTGCTCCCCCACGGTGGCCCGGCTGAGCAGCGCAGAAGTCAGCCGAGCGCCACGGCAGAAGGCGAAGGACGTGACTCAGGCAACAGCGCCGCCCAGAGGGAACAGCCAGGGAGGCAACAGCCAGAGGGAACAGCCAGCATTTCAGCGTTACAGAGTCACAGACATTGGGCTACTATATATATGATACCTATTCCCAAATTCATGACTAATTACAAGGGTATGTCTATACTACAGAGAAGTTCAACCCTCTGGAGGTTGATTGTCTAGCATTCAATTTAGCAGTTCTAGTATAGACTCCTATATCGAATGCTGAGGGTAGCCCCCACTAATGCTGTAGACACTGTGGCAGCTTGGCTTAAGGTAAACCGAATCCAGCTACACATTATCCGTAGCTGGATGCCGTACATTAAGCCGAACTGCCTGGTCTAGTGTAGAGCAGGCCCCAGTGTGACATTTATTCTGGAGTTAACCTGAATTAGTGCTTCATCTGAATTAACAAGTGTAGACGAGCCCTTAGACAACCTGTTAGTGTCTAACTTTTTCTAAAAGGCATTGGTATGATATAACTACAGAAAACCTTTGTGGTACTTCTCATGCTAAGCAAGTTAAGGCTGAAGATAAAAGGAAAATAACGCTGTGTCCATTTAAAATCAGCCAAAAGAATGAGTGTACACTTTATTTATCCAAGGATGGGGATAATTGACAAATGAATAACCCTTGGTTTCCCAGCATTATTTTCAGCTCAGATCTTATTCATTTTTACTATATGGAAATAATGCATAATGGAAAACAGAATCAATGTGTGACACTAACCTGCCACATACTGCAATCAGAATTTTTAAAACTTTTCATTTCCTCAAACAACCCTTCCGAATCCTGAATATGATTTTTTTGTCTAATATCATTTATACCACATTTCACACACTCTTAACTCCCAACTCAACATCCCCACTCCTCAAATGAATGGGTGATGGTGGGTAATGAGCCTCAAATTAATATAGTGATGGTGATTTGCTTCCCTGTATTCATTGCACAGACACCATCAAAACCACCCCATTTCTTGCAGAAGGGATTGTTAATTGATACTACAGAGAACCATAATAGCAAGTCTTATCTGGAACTTTCCAGCGACAGAACTTTTGAGGTCACTACCCCTATTTTACAGATGAGGAAATTTAAGAAATGTGCACAAGGTCACGTAACAGCTTAGTGTGAGCAGATCTTAGTGTCCTTACCCACTTCAGCGGCCTATTACAAGCACTGTGCTGTGGGTGCCTCAGAATTGGGAAGTATTTTCCCCGCCCCCAAAAGCATGACTACATTCAAAACAGAAACTTTATTAACAGTTTTAACAGCCCTAGTCGCTGTAGTAACAGTGAGCTTTCTATGTGCAGATTATTGTAACAATTTTGCAGCATTACTGTAACAGGTGGAAAGGGCTGTCCCAGAAGACAGAATTTCAATATCAGGCCATATTTGGGGATAAACTAACTGATTGGCATCCTTTAGAGTTAAAAACTATACAAATATCTTTGTACAAGCCATGTAAAGTTTATGTTGAAAGTGTGGGGGAGGGTAGTTCTGGGGAAGGGGAAAACAGTGTTTGCAGGCCTTTCAATTATAACATATTTGTACTTGAATTAAGTCTTTCCTCTCCACTCTGCAATAGATTCATCTATTTGCAACCCCAGCAAGGCTTTGAGTTTATGCTCATTCAAACAGATGCACAATAGTTAATTGTCTATCAGAATCATAAGTGGGATCAGGTCACAGCCAAATGGATGATTCTAAAAACCACCTTGTAGAATAACTGCAGTCAAATTAGGTATAAGAGGTTCTGAGTTACTGTAGGAAGCATGATGGAAGGAGCTCTGCTCTCCTTTGAATATACAAAAATATTTAGGCAACAAGCATGCACATGCAATGCTGATGTCCTTCACATACTAATGAATTACACATTGTAAAACTAAAGTAGCTTTGAGAAGTGAAATGGATGATATTGCATGCAGAACATACCCCAGAGGCAGATCTGAAAGCTTTTGAACTTTTCTGAATAAAAATATTGCTAAGTGCATGATAAACCATTTGGGCAATATCTAGGCAACTGAATGAAAGAGAATTAAGTCGAGTGACTGGCTTATTTGCATTTTTATCCATATCAGGAAAGGAACCTGCACCACTTTGACACCTAGTAGTTTTACCAATGTGGACAAATGGGACTTCTATGTTACTTTATGTCCTTGAAAGCCTGAGGTCTTTGACTTCTACCCTAACTTATTTCTGTAGCACACAGAATTCTTGGATGAGAGTGAGAGCACACACAGACTGCTTTCTCCTGGAATTATTTGAATTCACACAGCATATCAGTGGAGAGGAAGGGTTGTCTATCAGTAAGTGCCATTTTAGAAGTGTTATTGTAGGAGGGGTGCTTATCTGAGCTGATTATATCTACAGTGGATGTTTTATGTTCTGCACTGAGAATTTCACAGGAGAATATTTTCTCTGAATTTTGTTGCCCACTTGGTGTTTCTTTACTGTTGATTATCATTGCTGACTGGCAGTCGAGCAAGTGTTTTCTCCAGAGCAGCAGAGCAGGACAGAGTTTAGAGCTTCTGATGCCCCAAGTGAGACTATATTACGATACTCAAGAAGGAGCCAGAGCTGAGAGAAATTTTACCAAATGTTTCACAAAAAAAACAAAAGCTATCGAGTTTCAGCTCATTTTGAACACAAGACATACATCCACTCCTTCTGACATTGGACAACAGAGACATCACAAATGTACCAGCCTAGGAAATCAGAGTCCCAGAACCCTGCTTAGATAGGGATAAAAGGAGAGCACAAATATTGCCATGACACAACAGACCACTGGCTCCTGACATTCCACTTCAGTCGGTAGCCTACTCCTTACTGCTTCATCCAAAGGCAATTAAATATAAATAACTACAGGTATTATTATTGGTCCTGAAATTATTCAGGCTTTTAAAAATACCATCTGCAGCATGTCCTCCATGTCTGTGAATCTAACAAGTTCTATGAAGAAGTTTTCCCCCCTGAGATATACTGCAATCACCTAACTATTCTATCTATGGATTCATTGCCTCTGTATTTTGAGAGTATATATAAAGAGGATCTGTGACATCTTAGTCATTAAGGCCTATCCTGCCACAGATGTACTAGCCTCTCCTCATCCCCACTGAACATTCTCATGCAGAAGAGAGTGACACATTTGCTTCTACAGGGTCTGAATAGGCAGAAAGGCAAAAAGAGAGCAAAGTCTCTCACCAGGAAGCATCAGGGAAAGGTCCCTAGAGGGTTATGCCTTCAAAGCAGTGGTTGGTTTTGTCACCAGGCGGTTCCTAATGTCTGCTGATTTGTTTAAGCTGGTGTGAGAAGCAATCAGCAAAAGCTTGTACTTAAATTTCTGCAAAATCAACAACCTCACACACTGAGCTTTAAGCAGCATTCACATTGAATGAAGTCTCGGATGATGAATAACATTGATATTATTACCATATTTCCTTCTCTCTGATTTAGCTGTTCTGTGTCTCTACACCTCAGTCCTCATTATGCAGGATTAGGAATTAACACTAAACAGAGGTAGATTCATCCTTTCCCTTTTCTTTGCTTCTGTAAAAAACACAGTGCAAAGTCACACTAGGGAATGTGCTGTGATTTGTACCTGCATAGAGACATTTTCCCAGCATCAGCTCCATGGGCAACTATTCACACAATAAATGGCAGCAGGGCAGCCTGATTTTCAGAGTTTCTTCTAGTTGAGAGGATATGTTCTTAGCAACATTTCACTCAATTCATTTACAGAGCAGAGAATTTACAGTCAATGACAGCTGAATGGAGAGGGGGAATCAAGAACATTGCCTGTGCCATGGCTAATCGGCGTGGGAAGGTCATTGAGGAGTTTTACCCTACCTCAGGGTTAAAAGCAAAAATGTAAACTTCAAAATGAAAAAGGGTTATCAATTTCCCATTTTAAATAGATTAAAATACCTAAAGGACTCACCTTCCATGCAAAATTAATATGCTGATAATTTATATAAGAGGACTCATGCATCATGATTACTATGGTAGTTACATGAATGTATTATTCATCGACACAAAGTGCACATACCATCTACCTCTCAAATGACCCTCATTACATGGGACATTCCTCATTTTAGATCCACATTTATCTCTCTCTTGTAATGGGGTTACCATCTGATCTTTTTTATTTCTTTACCAGCTGAGCCAGTAGATTTTATATAAAATCCATTTGAAGCTAAGCACCAACCAATTCTTTTAAACGTCTTCCATGAAAAGAAAAAAAAGATACTGTCTATGATTAAAAGGGAAAGGAGCTATGTTGGTGTTTGTAAAGATTTCATAGTTGTGCTATATCAGAGCCAAGGTTAACATAGTGAGGATTTTCCTCTCCTATAACATTTTTCATTATTTTTATGCACATAACAAACAATGCACAAATTAAGACTTACATAAATACAGATCAACATACACATCCAGATATTAACCTACATCCAGGACAAGGATGAACACACCACTTGGCTATGAAAGTTACAGAGAACAAATAAAATAAATTGCACCAAGGTATTTGAAATATAACATCTGAAGACATATATTATGTAGTATTTACAACTAAAATAGATCACATTGTGGAAGAGACTGTAAGGGGTCATGCATAGGTAAAATAAATATGGAGACACTTTTAGTAGATTACTATAAAGGAATTTCCCTAATCTAGCAATTTAATTTCCACATTATTCAAAAGGTGTATCTTCAGCTAGGTCAATGTATTTACAGTAGTAGAATTGGGCCAACAATGTCTCAACATTGTATTTGTGAAAATGTACTTGAACAGAAAGTTGCATTTGCACCACATATGCTCCTACCCCTTTTGGGTCCATTTTCCATGGAACATCTAGAAAACTTGCTAATTACCACAAACCATCACAGAGTCCTTAATGGAAGAAGCAAAGAGGATAGAGCTGGATTTAGGATGGCACTTTGTACCTTCTCCTCCCTATCTCCTGGCAAAGAGGAGTGAAAATGCTTAGTGCTGGAGGCTGGGCTCCCTATGGAGCGCTGTTAGCCTAATTAACAATGTCCTCATATCACACTGAACTCAGCCCCAGGAGTATGGAGGAAACCATAGTGATTTGAACCCAAAGGAAGCCTTTGTGTGTTTCAGTTTAAACTCCCGTAGCCAATGGACAGGAAGCCATGATTCATCAACTCTATTTCCAGTCCTGACAATGAGCCCTTACGTAAAACTTGGCAAGTGACACAGCCTCTTTATGCCTCAGTTTACCCATAATGAACAAAATGAGCATGTTTATACTTTTGAAGTTCAATCATTCCTAATTAGGGTTATTGTATATATATCTTTCATTTCAAAATATCCCCACAAGCACAAAGCCTCACAAAATACATGCAAGGTAGGTACATTTTATACTTGTGACATAAATTAAAGTAGGGCACAGAGAACTAGCAGTAACATTGTCAGACTCAGGTTTCTGAAATTAGACACCAGAATCTATATTTAGGCTACTAAAACAGTGTCCTGATTTTCAGATTGTCCTGCAGAAGAGGAACTGTGGCAGTATAATGCTTCCTGAAACCCAGGCCACTAATTTAGGAATCTTAATTTTAGATACCGACAATTTAAAAGTCATACAGCAAACCAGTGGCAGAGTGGAAAACCCCCAGTCAGGTCCCTGATCTAATAATGATAAAATAAGATTCTGCATATTGTTAGAACATCTTCACCCAAAACTTTTAACACAGGTAGTTCATCATTCCTATTCCCATTTCACAGACTGTGCCTTGGCTACTCAGAGAGTTTAAATAGGAGATGTAATCTCTATTTCTACTTCTGCCATGAATATTCTGAGTCCAATCTCTGCACACAATCCATTACAACATGCTTTTGTAAACTCATTCTTTCTCTGTTAAAACCTCTCTGAGAAGGACTCCATGTCTACATATTGATAATTGTAAACTTCAGAACAGGACGAGGAGTAAGTTTTGTTACACAGGGAAAAAAATCAACAAAAATTTTGGCTGAAATTTTCCATGACTTTTACTTTTTGATTAAATATTTTGTCTAAAATAAATATTTAAATTGGAACTGGTGCTGTAGTATTTCATGGGGTTGTAGTTTAGAATGCTTATATTACCATTCAGCTCTATTTGCTGGTCTCTCTGGTGAGACTACATTTTCCATGATGCACCTCTTTCTCTTCTCTTGAGGACAGGAAGGGGTTCATGTTAGGACTCCCTAGCTCATAGGATATGCACTCTGGAAAGATAAGAGTGTGACCAATGGAGGAAAATGGAAATGTAAAGCACCCTAACTACAACTCCCATAAGGCACCCCAGAATTTCAACAGAAATATTTCAGTTTTTGGCCACAAATGTTTTAGTTTGGGGGGTTTTCCATGAAGTATTGAAGCATATAGTTTTCATGAAGCATTAGTTTAGTAAAAAATGTTCATCAAAGTATTTTCCAGGGAAAATTGTCATCAATCAGTGCTAATGAACCTCTGTCCCTATGAAAAGGCTAAAGGTTCCTTCCACAAGCTCACCAAAGTGTAGCCAGATGCCCCCATAATCCACTACTAGCTTTTCTAGTTTGGTTCATCTTTTGTCTCTGAAAATGTTGAATGACTGTTCACAGGAAGAGTTTACTCACCTTGTTCAGTAACTGGACTTCTTCAAAATGTGCATCCCTGTTGGTCCTCGCCTTCAGATGCGCTCCCACTCCTAGTGCCTTTAATCAGAGATTTTTTATAGTAATGCCCTTTTGGCCCACAAATGTGCCCCATACTTTCTTGTGCCAAGGACTACTGGGGCAAACTACCTTCAGTTCTTTCTTTGCACAGAGCCCCCAAAGGAAACTGAAAAACTTTGGGGAAGGAGAGCAGGGTGTGGTACACCCATAGTGGAATGTAGCTCAAAGAACTTACTCCTTCTTCAAGTAGTCTCCTTATGGGTGCTCCACTTCAGGGGATTATCGAACAATACCCCCAACTGGCATGGGGTCTTTAGAGCGAAGTCCAACAGTGAAGACACTATTGCATTTCCAAAGGCAACCTCTGATTAAGAAAACTGGATCACTGTGTAAAGCTTCAGAAGATATGTATGGAGGTACAAGTGGCAGGTTTACACAAATGTTTAGAATAGGAACATTATTGAATAATGCCACACATGTAGGTAAGGATTTTGGGAAATGAGTAAATACCCTCGAAGGATGTCTGTAGATTCATAGCACCATATTATACAATCAGAATTCCACCTCAAGGCACACTGATTGGGAATTGGCAAACCTTTAGACAAATCTGCAATAACCACAATCTGTCTATCAATGTTCTAAATGACATATTTCTGCCTAAATAAAAGGCTTAATTCCCTCCATGCACCCAAAGTGTGCAAAATAGCCTATTTCCTGGAATGATGCCACTTGAGTAGGAGGAAGAGAAGATGGATTACCTGGGTGATGTGAAACTCAGATGATATCTCCAGCAAAAATTTAAGGTATGGACACACCAAAACTTTGTGCTTGAAAAATACTGTCAATGGAGGATCCCCCATGAGATCCCGTGTATTTCCCTAATCCTTCAAGCAGAGGTGTTAGCTACCTAAAATACCTTCTTTTAAAGGGGTCTGCAGGGAATCTGTGATGTATTTCATTACTCCTGGAAGTGCCTGGAGTCATAAGCCAGAGACGTTATGGGTGATATCCCTATGACAAGGAAGGTGATATCCCCACCTCATCTGGGGAAGCTTAAGAGATATTTGAGGAATAGTCTCTGTATCTTCTCTGGCCTCTTGCTCATCTTGTGTGCCTGAGGGAGTGGAGGGAAAGTTGGAGGGATAGTTTTTCTCTGTAATTAACATGAGAAAGAAAAGGGCCATGAGACAATTGCCATCAAAATGCAGCCCAGTGTGGCTATTGAGGGGATGGGATCCATTGGTCTTGGAGTCTTCTTTGTTGTAATGCCTCTGTCCTTCCAAGAGTATGAGAAAGGAATTTCCTTGTTTGAAGAGCAGTGGAATTTTGGGCTGATACATTCAAATTCCTCCTTTTTTAAAGAAAGACTGCTTCAGCATTATCTGAATGCCATGGCTCTACCCCAGTGACTGTTCTTGTCTCAGTATTGACATTTTTTTAATACCATCTAACACAAGTTCCTGGAGAATCTTAACTCCTGTGGGCCCTCTTCCATTGTTGGCAAGTCCCATCTGGCCAAAGTAACTGGTACCAATGAGGATGCCTTGGAAGGTGTTGAAATCATATGAAAAGCAAAGTACTGAAGTAGTCAGAGTGGTTGACTTTGATATGTGTGGTACTTAAGGAATTATGACTTAGCGATAAAATGCTTTGGTTCACTTGTTTCAATGTCCTGCTTTTATAGTACTGAAGGTTCTGGGATTGAACCATGCTTGTTGGCCTTCTCTCAGCAGAGCCTAGAACCCTAGACAAAGAGTTAAAACCTGAGAGTGTTTTACAGTCTCAGCTGTACCCAAAGTTGACACAAGGCCTCCAGAGAGACCTGTCCTCATGGGGACAGAGGTGTTTTGTTGTTGTTGTTGTTATTTGATGAAGAAAAATGGCTCCTCTTATTATGTCTTGTCCGTGGATTTATCTTTTGTAGACCCAGGTGAATGTGCCAAAGCTGACACAACATTGCAGTCACTCAGAACTTGATGTGCCAAGATGTACAGCGGGTGTACTGGCCTGGACCTGAGAGCAATAGAGTCTCAGTTTTATCTCCTGATTCTTCCTTGCCCCACTGTGAAAAGATCAGAGACTCTTCCAAGCAGCAGATAAAATGGAAATACTAGTCACTGGCCACGATGGCCTGCTGGCAAGAGATGTAAGGGAGAAAACTTGGCATACTCGGGGGGCAATGGCTATTTTGATGTTTACCCACCTTAAAGGGGAAAGAGATCAATATGAATTCCTCCTATCCCACTTAAAAACATATATATATATATACATAATAATGATAAGTACACTGTGTTTTCAGCTTTTAATAACAAGGCTGAGAGGGAACTGTGAACAGTTCACTCTCAAAGCCCTATATAGCCTTGGAGCAGGCACATGTGCAGACCAAATGGGCACTGCTACCAAAAACCTCCAATTAAAGGTGCAAGGGGTGTCAGCAAACCTGAAGTGGAGCACCCATCAGGACACTTCTCAAAGAAGAATTCTTTGTTCTTGTTTTTGCCTTTCCTCAAGCCACAGTTACTTGTCTTCCCTGCTAGAATCCTTAGTCTTATTTAGCAGCTAAAGTTCAAGCTCACAGCATTGTTCTAAGGAATATTATGAAGAGCTCTGACTAGGACTCCTACTCCTGACTTCTTTGTTTGATTAATAGAAAGCAATCATTCTCTTGCTCCCTCTCTCCTGTGATTTTGTTAATTAACTGATAGTGGAAGTACAAATAATTTCTACAGTAGTGTACTTATTGTTTTAAGAATTATATGAAAATTAGTGCCTTACTAGATGATTAGGTTTTTAGATCTGCTAATGAACAACAATAGTCTTTCACTTCCATCTTTTAATGTACTTTTAATTACCAACTAAATAACAAAGAAATGTCTTTTAAAATAATTAAGACTACATAGGCTACATATCAGGTCTCCATAGGATGTCAACAATAAAGGGGTTAATGATGCATCCAGTCATCATGGAAACGATAAAAAATGTCTTGCTTTAAGCAACCCAAAGCAACTTTCACTATCTAAATTCATCTGTGCTCAAATAATTTCCATATCATGGCATTTTTTATCCTGTAGCATTTACCCTTCCCCCCCAAAATTAGCTAAATCTGGGGCAGTATTGAATAGATTTTGGCAATAGAGCAAGGGCCGGTTGTTCCCCTGCTGATGAAGTGAGATGTCAGGAAAAATATCTCTCGGGATGGCTTCGTAGGATTGCCCCCAAGTACACTCTATTAATCTAGTCCTTTTTATAACTAACTTTTAAAAACAACATAGATCATAGTGACCCCCTACTTGATCATCACTTTTCTCCTAACTTCAATAAACTACTTATCAACAAATATTCCTAACAATCTTAGTCATAATAAGCTTCTATATCAAAGACACCCAAGACTCAAGGTTTCTGCCCACTTATTTTCTTTCAATCTCAAATAGTTTATTATTTTTCTCCCCTCCTCCCGTTTTGATTAGCAGTGACTGAAAGCTGCAAATATATGTGACCTTGCCTTCAAAAGCTCTGCTTATTCTATTTGACCCTTAAATAGGTAGTGTTCATGGGTGGTGAGTGAATCTAGGCCTGGAGGAGGCAAGTCCTCAGACTCAGCCCTTCAACCCTAGGCCCTGATCCTGCCATCCAGGGCCCCAAGCCAAACCAAGCACTGTAGGGGCAGGCCATGCCTACCAACAGGAGATGCATAGCCCCAGCTTTCCACAGGAGCACAGTGAGGGTGGGCAGCGTGTGACCCCAGCCTTCCACGGGATAACATGGAGGGAGTGGCGACTCCCCCCCCAAGTCTTGGAAGGCATGTAGCACTTGACGGGTAGCCCCTTGAGCTCAGGGCATGAGCAGCACCTAGCCACAGCCTCCCTAGCCCTGTGAGAGCTGGCGGCATGGGCCCAGCCTTGGCAGAACTGAAGCTCAGGCAGCTCATGAAGACTAGGGAAGAGTGGTAGTGAATGGGGGCAAGGGAAGTTGGGGGCAGAGTGTGGGTAGGGCCAGCTGGGTAGTTAGGGAAAGCATTGCCTTCTCCTGCCTTTGATACCTGCCACCCATGGTGGTGTTCTATTTTATTAACATGAGGTGGCTAAACATAATATAGTTGCAGTTGGCTTGATCAAAATCTAGAGTTCACATGTCCCTCAAATCCAGGGGAACTCCTACATGATTTAGGAACACAAGTTCTATATTTATGAAAACTGGAGTTTACAGTGTTACATAATGAGAATTCTCTGGACATGTTTGTCGAGTTACATGGTGTGCCCCTTCCGAGCCAGAATAAAACTGCAACCTCACGACCCCCTAGCACTTCTTTTAAGATCAATTAAAGATGCTGCAGTGCATGAAGGTGGCTGTGGGAGCTTTATCAGTACATTGTGTGGGTCTTTCTCTGCGCTTCTGTCCCTTGATTTGCTGGCCACAAAAATGCACAGAACCTGGAAGGAACACATAGGAGAGGGTTGTATCCTTACACACTCAAATATCTGGAAGAAACATAGATACACAGAGCCACATCAGCAAACAAAGTCTTCAGAGTTTGGCAAATTGCAGGTATGCAGAGACTCTGGAAAGAAGAGACAAGTATTGAGCATGAAATTACCAGATCGCCTGTAATGTTTACAGGAACAATCACCTCAGAAAGCCCTCTAATTATTGAGAATGAAAGTAAATTGTATTATAAATTCTCTATTATGAAGTGTCCAGCACATTTATTGGCACTGTAGAGAGCTACTGCATGCTAATTCATGTTCAGTCTTTCAAAAACTGTCTTTTCAAGCAGCATGTACTTTGATCCATTGGAATACTGTATATAGACTACTATAAAGAAACTGGTAAAGGGCCGTCTGATCCCTGATGGAAGAAACTTTGTGGAAAATTAAATTGTTTTCTCTACAGCTTCTATGTTAATTTAGAGAATCTGTGAAAATATGTAACAGAAATTAGAGCTGGCAAAATACTAATAGGCCCACTCTGTCAATACAAGAGAATTCTGTACAGTTTACATATGAAGGCAAAAGGCAGGGAATATCGATTCTATAACAAGCCATGTGTTGTTGGGCAAGTCACTTCACTTCTCTGTACCTCTGTTTCTGCTCCCAACCTTTACCAGATATGCCTCTTTAGATAAGCCCTTCCTCACAGAGATGGTCACTTACTATGTTTTTGTACAGTCATAACCCAAGAACCTGTTCATGCCAACTGGCAGAGAGCAAAGGAGTACATATGAGTACAGCTATTCTCTGTGGTCACCAAAAATGGCCATGTAAGGTCTCTAATGAAAGCCTGTGTCACACTAGTCACCCTCATTATAGTGAGATGCGTACAGAAAATGGGTGAAGAAGTTTGTGTATATATGTACTAAAAATGAAATTTTCTGAATCTGTATGGTAAGGCCCATCACTGAAAGCGGTGAGACAAGGGAAAGAGACTTATTTCACCGGCACTGGTTATAAGCAAACTGAATATTGCCAGGATCACATTTACAACCTATTTATGCCTGAGCAAAATGCTAATCAATAGATTGTGGGAGCAGGAGATAAATACAAGAAGAACAGGGCTTCTGCTTAGGAGTAACACAAAGCATTTATAAAACTTCATCTGCGATGCACATGAGCTCCCAATTATTTCTTCAACTTGTGTGGACAAGCTGCCGATGAACTTGTTTTATTAGAAGAGATCTCAGTCCACCCGAAAAGCTACAAATGCAGGCAAAAGGACTTGGGGGAATCTGTCCTATGGCAGATTGGGGAATGCCTTGTTAGTGAGGTTTAGGTTCTGAAAGCATGTTATGACTTTGCTTTATATATAACAAATTGTTTCCAATAATCGTACATTCTATCACTTAAATCTCTGGTCTTTGATCAGAAATTTATTCTTATTTCTTATACATTAAATATATCTAAATTATTCTTATACATTAAATATATCTAAATTATTTCTATTAAGTGAGTAATAATCTTGAATTTCAATTAATGAGCTAATGTATGCTATTGTTTTGGCAGTAATGAATCTGTTAGTTCTCAGGGCCACAGGCTGGGTACTCCAGAGAGAGACTCAGAGGGTGGAGGGGTTGATGTGTGTCTATCACTAATCTGCAGAGAGAGAGCAAGGCCTATGTAAACCTGAAAGGCTTACATCACCAGAGGCTGGTGAAGTTAGGAGCTGATTCACAGCAGGCACAGACAAGATTCCCTCATGCTAAAGGTAGGTGGTAGTGAGGTGCATCACAATGCTGAGTAACCCAGAAAGCACAAGGGACAGACAGCAAAGGTGTGGAGGGAAGATTTAGAAGAGAACAAGTTAACAGTAGAGACAGGTCTGTGGCATAAAGTAAAAGTCAGAATGGTTTCAGTGGTCTTAACCAACACCAGATCATTGTGCTTTGCTAGCATTTCAGCAAAATGGGGTTAGTTTGCACCTCCCTGGAGAGTAGGTTATCCTTGTCTTCAAGGAGACATCTAGTTTAATTTAAATACTCAGTGTCTTTTTGTGACTCAAGATATCGATTGACTTTCTTGTGGTCAAAAACTCCCGCAATTATTTTTAGTGATGGACACTTTTCAAAGATCAGTCAGCTCTACAATAATTATTCTTTCTCTTATAGGAGAAGAATTCTCTGAAATAATTAAGTCTTTTATGCAGAAAACTTTTTACTAAGTTATTCTACTTGATATTCTATAGTATGGCATTACTGTTAGCACTAACCAATACATTACGGCTGTGTCTACACTGGCACCCTTTTTCGGAAAAGGGATGCTAATGAGACACAGCGCAATTGCAAATCCGCGGGGGATTTAAATATCCCCCGCGGTATTTGCATTACATAACTGCCGCTTTTTCCGGCTCGGGCTTTGCGGAAAAAGCGCCAGTCTAGACGGGGATCTTGCGGAAAATAAACCCTTTTCCGCAAGATCTCTTATTCCTACCTGTATAGTCGAAGACATAAAGTAATGATTCAACAACAAAAGGACAAGTTGTGAAAAGTAAGAAAGAAAGAAAGAAAGAAAGACTGTTTATTCTATATTTATGTGTCTAAATAAATACAAAACTTCTGAAAAATTTGATCAATTATTCAGGAGCGAAAATATGGATTTAGGAGCCCAATTTTACATAGTTTTAAAAAAACTTAGCCTAGATGTTTTGTGAAATTTGAAGATGCTTGTAATATACATATTTATATTGAAAGATGAGAAAAATATTCTTCCAAAAATGTAGGGCTGCTTGAGGGCTTATTTTAACTTTATGATAAACTATTAAAAATCTAAAGCAGAAATGTGTAGTAGCATTAATAAGGGAATTTGCAGAGCAAAAACAGTCCTTTGTTTCTGTGAAAAGTGAATTGTTGTTGAATAAAGATGTGTCTCATCAAAAACATTGATATGTTCAGTTTTTTGGTGTGCATATTTTCGAAGCTGCAAATAATAATAAATGTGAAAGCCCCCAAAATTACATGAAACATCAAGAAGTCTAACACAAAACCCTGAAATGAAGGTTGACACTTTCACATAGCTTTCTGTAAAGTGTCTGTTCTCACAGCCCTCAACAAGCAGAGAGTCAACTTTGCATTTAAACACATTTTGTTAAACTGCAAAAGACAACACAGAATTACCTGACTCTTTATCTCATTCTGCGACATCTGAGGGATTTGTCTTTTTTTTTAATACTAACAAGCATCATTGTAGTTATGACCCAACAACAGTGTCCATTGGAACAGTCCAAAGGCAGCTCATGTCTTTGATGAAAGACAACGTAAATTCAGTCTGCCACATGTACCCTGGTCCTCCACTTTTCATTCTCCTGTAACAATATGGCTCATGTGTATTCAGGAGACTTCAAAAGTGTAGCCAAGAAGACTGAGGCTCAGAGTGGTCCTTTTATGCCTTTGATGTACAAAGCAAATCAGCCTGAACTCATCAGAGACTAGTGCTGACAGGGGATGGGCAAATCTTTGAATGATCAAAGCATTCAAAGTCTGTGACATTTGCAAGGAAATTAATGATTCCTCTATAAAAGTTTTAACCATCCTATAAACAGGGTAGGAATCTGTAGATGGATGATACCATTAAGTATAGCAAATGTTTCCCCAAAATAATTGCACTGATGGCTCATTTATTAAGGAAATGTTCATCACATTCATTTATACCCCCTGGAACAGATTGTGCAAAAGTTTGTGTGTGTGTGTGTGTGTGTGTGTATAATATTGTGTAAAATGAGAAATTACTAACAGAAAATATTACTTTGTGTTTTTGTCATGTCATAGAAATACAAGGGATTATCATCATCCAATCTTAGGGACACAAAATTCTTGCAAATGCATGAATTGTTTTGACTGATGCAAAAGGACTGGTACTAGAATAATGTGTTTGACTAAGAAAAGGTAATATATTGAAACTAAATGTCTTAACTTGTATTAATGATTCTATTGACAGTTATTACTTATCTGGAACAAAAGTATAAGTGCTAAAATATATCATGTCTGATCTGATCGAAGATTAAAGGGACAGACTATAAATTCAAGGTTGGCATTTCCTTTGTAAAGCAGACTTCAGAATGTTGTTTAAATCATATTCATGCTGGAGTGAGAGATAAGCCAACCAATCAAGTGTTGACAGTACATTACCTCATTGCCTTTCTATTTTATTTCTTTATTTAGTAATAGCTACAGGGTAAGTTTACTAGTTGCACTTAAGACGTCTGGATTTGTTTTGTGGATATTCTGCCTTTGCTATTGCCTTTTTATCTCTAAGAAATCCTGATGTCAAAGAAAATAAAGGAAAACTACTGCCCTCACTAAAATTAAACACAATTCTACCAACACATGATAAAGGGAGCAGGAAAGGTAAGAGATAAACTCTTTTGCTACCTCAAATAAATACTGACACTCGTTTGAATGGTAGAAAATTTCCCTTTTTGATTTGCAAATATACTACTATGATTGATGCATAATAAGTTATTATTTATTTTATGGCAGCCATTCAGACTACAAGAAAGAGTATGAATTTCATTGTACTCAGCTGTTTGGTATAAGAAAGATATGATCCCATGATGGAAAAAGCCAAATGAAGAAGAGGAAAAAAGGCAGAAATGGTCCAACCTCATTAAGCTAAAACATTAATTTTGATTTCATTATTTTACTGTCTTCCAGACTCTGTTGATTTATAGATGCCCCCCAATTTTCTGATTTATGTTGGGATTTTAAACATAGTCTATTCTTGATGGTTTTTTTTTCAAACTCCCATAATATATACTGATGTATAAGTTTGCTTAAGCTATTTTATTTAAACATTTTCATTTCTAGGAGATGCTTTTTCAAAGTAATGCCTGCACAACTGCTCATGGGTGGTATGGCATAGCAGGCTCTCTTCCTCTACCACTCTGCTGACAGCTACTCCAGCCCTATGATGGCTTGCTTCTTCTCATGACTCAGATCTCCAGCATGGTTACACTGAGTCCCAATCCTGCCCAGGGCAACAGAGGGTCCCACAAAACAACAGTCCAATAGCCAAATGCAAGATCTTCAGCCTCTCTCTGGGCTCAATGGTTGGTACACTGCCATTCTGGAAGGTTTTCCTACCACCTTCTTTGGCAGCCATTAGGGGAATCCAGGCCCCTCTGCTCTGGGTTCCAGACTAGCAAGTGGAGATCTGCTTCTTCAGATTAGACTCCTTGCTGCTCACTGGACCGCTTCCTATCTCAACCTGTCACTGGATCTTTTCACCCTCCTGTGTTCACTCTTCTCCAGATTCTTCACACCTTCCAAGGCTAGCGTAGCCCGGTGTCCAGTATTGACCCGGACAGTCCAGTATTTTCACCTCCTGTCTGGTAAAAAAATATCAGAAAATACTGGACACCTAAAATGTCCGGTATTTTCTGATTTTTTTTCCCTGCCAGGAGGCGAAAATACCAGATACCTGGCAACCCTATGACACTCAGCAACTGGGCCCATTCTTCCCCCCTCCAGCCCCAGAATCCCTCCCGGACCTCCCTCCCCCCCCTGGGGCTCCCCGTTCCTCTCTGCGTACCTGGTTCCACAGGGAAGCTGTCTCGTGGCACGGAGGAAGAAAACAAGATGGATGCCAGCAAAAAAAGGCCCAGAGGCCATAAAAGGGCCATGCTGTTTTTCGTATTTTTAATTTTTTTTTTTTTTTTTGCTTAATAATTGTCGAGGTCCTTTTTTTTTTCTCAACAACTCCCCCCTATTTTTTCTCAACACTGTTTTTTTTGGGTTGCCTCACTGGGGTCTCCATCCCTGTGACTTCTCAGTATTTCTCATGGACCTTTCACAGATCTCCCTTCATGGAGAATTCCAAGGCCTAGTGTCTCCTGGGCTCCTCCCACTTCCCTTAAGCTGAGTCCTCACTATATTACTAGCTGCTTCTTCAGCAACTCTTGAGTTCCAACCTGCCTCTCCCCCTCCACTGAGAGACCAGCCAGTTGACTCTTAAAGCCCCTGTGACTTTGAGCTAGAGATGTTGATGTGTGGACAGGAATTCATAGTAGATTTCTTGTGAATGATCAGCTGACCAAGAAATTATTTGCTGGAGAAAGATGCTAAAATTTTTTAGTAAAGAAATTTGAAGACTTACAGTCCATGTACAAATAAGGTGCAGACAGGAAATAAAAGGTAAAAATATTGGAATAAATGATGTGCGTACATTATGTACTCATGAGCTGCTTAATTCCAGAAATAGAATTAACCCAATAGCTGTTCAAAATATGTCTCATTGACAACTGAAAGAAAAACATTCTCGTTTAACTAGTTTCATAAAAGAGTTAAATCCTCCTTTGTTCTTCCCAATTTTTTCAGGCAGTCAAAAATCAATCATTTTTGTGTATTTTTTGCAAGTGTATTTCAGAACCAACAATGCCTATTTTAATTTACTAAATTGTATTTTATTCCTTGAGTTACCTAATAACTTTCAGCTGTCCTCATTTTATAGCTAAGAAAATATATCTTATTCTGTATTACCTATTCTAAAAGCCTATGGTCCCAATCCTGCAAAGACTCTTTTGAACAGAACCCCACTGTGTTGCAATTACACTGGTATCCTAATTGAAGAGACATAGAAACAGAGTTTAAAGCCAGAAGGGACAACCAGTTTATCACATCACAGGCAGTAAACCCCACCTAGCTACTTCCGCATTCAACCCTGTGACTTGGATTGGACTAAAGCATTACAGCCCTTGGGAGAGTAAACGATGGCCACACACAGAGAAGATGAGGAACTGAAGTGCACCAGTTCCCAAGGCTCCCACAACTGCAGGGAATTGACTTGGTGAGCATAGCAAGTGAACTGCATCCTGTGCTGCTGAGGAAGGCAAGCCCCTTACTCCACTGGTCTCTGCCAATCTGACCTGCAGGAAAATCCCTTCCTGTCTCCAAATCAGTGGGGCACTGATCCAAGCATCCAAGAAAAAGAACCCAAAATTTCATCTCAGTGCATCAAACACCCCAGCAACCAGTGTCCCAACTCTAGCCACAGGCATTTCTCATGTTTCAGAGGAAGGAGAAAAAAAGCACAAAACTGACTAACAGTTTTCTTCCTTATGCTGACAGGTCCAGCTACAGCCTGAAGCATGCAATTTAGGAATACAAGGCACAGAAGCAGAAGGGACAGGGCTCCTATGGGCTAGCTCAGCTCCCCACCGTGACTTTATAATTGGAGTTTGTGGTTGGTAAGTAATGCTCTGATTCTTCTCCCAATGAAGCCAATGGCCAACCCACCATTAATGGCAATGGAATTAAGAGTGGGACATAGATGTTTTTCTTTGTTCGCCATTCATACTCTTATGCAGTTTCATAAAATAAAGTGCACATGTACAAAGTACGCATTTAATTACCAGAATGATGCCCTTACCTGTCGTTTGGAAATTAGATGCCCCAAATAATTTCATTAGCTTTCTTTTAACATTATTTCATTATGAAACATCATTCTTCCTTGAAAAGTCCATTCCACTGCTTATCAGTTAAAGGAAACAGAGATTTTCAAGCTAGTTCCTTCTAGTACAAGAAGTAGTGTCATATGTTAGCGTCTCATTAAAAGGCCTTTGATATTTATACTGGAGGGGAGGAAGAGGGGTTTTCCTTTGGAGAATATTTCACATTCCCCCATCCCCAATGGCCATTCAGCCTTTTTTCCAGGTGTTACTACTGCTTTGCTAAAATACACTGCAAGCAGGTTTATGTTTATTACTTTTATTTGATTAGTATATTAGAAAATTTTCTTTCACATTAGAACTGGATTATGTTTTGGCTGCTACTGAATCCATCTGGCTGTAGCTGTATTTCGAGATTATAATAAAGGAACTATAGTTATCTGTGACCTTCTATGATGATTTCATAAGGAAAGCAATTACAAACTAAGGTCTATGTTATTATTTTAAAAGAAACATATTTAGCTTTATTTACAAAAATGTTTTTGTATCTTAAACACACAAAGGACCAATGGTTAAATTTTCACAAACACTGAAAATCTGATTGGGTGCATACATGTTCTTTAGACACCCAAATACCAAAAAATCTGCCCTTTAAATTACTAGAAGCCTAAATTTAATTTTTAAAATTAATTTGAGCACTTAATCCAAGTCAGATTGACTTTCAGAAAAAAATAGGCTCTTATATAATTTAGGCTTAATCTGAGTAAAATTTTGAAAAGAAGCTAAGGGATAGAATTTTGAGGAATTGAACTACCAAAAGTCAGAGCCAGATTTTCAAAGGATCTCATCTCCAATTTCAGGATTTAAGTAAGCAATTAGATTTTCAAAAATGTTCAGAACACTGGGTACTGAGCTGTTCTGAAAAATGTCATAAAATCCCACCCAGATCTTCTGGTTCCTGATCTTTTTTGAAAATCTGGTCCTACTTTCCTGCCTAAAAGGGAGTTGCTCTGTTTTAAATATGTGACTTCAGTTGTAGGTAATTATGGTTTAGGGGTATAATATCATTTTTAAAACTAACATACAAAAATGATTGAAATGGACACAATGTACTACCTACCATATGCACACTAAAAACAAACCAGGGAAAAATAAAAACAAAATATCTCCCCAATGCAGTACAATTGATTAAACAGAAAGGTTTTGCAGAATGTGTGCAAGGTCAAACTCTGACTCTATGCTTAGTCCTTCAGAGTCTTCTTTTGTGTGTGGACAGGGTCTAGTCCCTCTTTCCACTCTCAATGACCAGGAGAGAAGATGGACATTGTCATGTTCCCAGATAGTCAACAGGACTAGGCTCTAGAAGTCGGTAGTAAGCTCCATATTAGAAAACTAAGAAATCCTCACACAACACTCTGCCTAGAGCCATGCTAATGGGAAGAAAAACTCTTCTGTAAATATGAAGGAAAAAGCAGAAAAGATGTTTTGTTCTATTTTCACAAACTTAATTTTTAAACTGCAGGAATTTGTTTCTAATTAACATGGATTTTTGAAATGTAATACATTTTCTTTCTTTCACAGCACTGGCTCATGGAAAATATTGTAGCAAAATCATTAGGGTGCACATCACCAGCTCCTATAGAGTTATTTGATCTTTGCTATTTTAATACAAACTTCACTTGCTACTGCCTAATTATCTAGAAATAGAAACACCACTTCTTCAAATAAGCTGCATAGCCAGAATCTGAATACTCTCTATTGCAAAGAGGAAAGTCAACAGCAGCATGTTAACAGAACAGGTGCTATAGACTTTGTAGGTTCAAGAGTGTATGTGTAAATTGTTTTTAAATAGACTTTTTTTCAGTTAACAATGCCTAGTAACTACATTTTAAACAATACAAAATAACTATGAGATGTGTTGACGAATGATGCCAAGTTATCTGTTGTAAGCTTTGTGCAGCAATGGGGAACTTATGAAAAAAATCTCAAATCCCAAAGGTTTCATGAGTCTTACTATAAATGATGCTTTGATATTGGATGTCATTAACCACCTCAACAAAATGTAACCAGATAACAATAATAATTTAATGCAACTCAAATAACCATTCACATAACACAGCACTGAATACTCAAAGCAGTTTGCAAACAGGCAGTCTGCAAATTATCTGGTAAACTATTTTATGAATACTTACAAATAAACAATCCATCCCAAACCAGGAACATCATGAACACTTTGCTTACCCCAAAAGGGTCTACATTTGTCACCAGGATTATTTACCCAGGGAAATGGGATAAGAACATAAGAACGGCCATACTGGTTCAGACCAAAGCTCCATCTAGCCCAGTACCCTGTCTGCCGACAGTGGCCAATACCAGATATCCCAGAGGGAGGGATCACAACAGGTAATCCTCATGTGATCCCTCCCCTGACACCCACCTCCAGAGAAGCAGAGACTTGGGATACCATTCCTACCCATCCTGGCTAATAGCCATTGATGGATCTAACGTCCAAGATTTAGAACTGGTGTGATAACCAGTCCTACAACTTTATCATAACTGTAAGCTCAACTGTAAAAAGTGACTGATAATTATAATTTATTAAATAAAAGTGTTCAAGAAAATATATAAGAAGGAGACAAAGACTGAATTAATTTAAAGAGAGTTTAACTGATACTATTCAATGATTGTGTTAGGATTATGATTGGTGAACAAAATCAGGTGATCCGAAATCAATTAATCAAAATTACTGTGGTGGAAATTAGGTCTAACTGGAGGACAAAATATTGAGGGAATTGGCTATTCCCCCTATCAGTCCCTTTTGGGGTAATCAGAAAGAGACATGGGAGGGGAGGAGAGGGGAAGCTAGCTACCATAGTGCCAGCTGACCGAAAAAAAGAAAAGTTGCTTATCATGATGCTCCTTCCCCTTCCCATCTTTCAATGTACCAGCAAGTGTCAATATCATGCTGCCACCTTCACCAGATCCTCGGACCCTGGAGCTATCATATACTAATCCTGGAAAGTGCAGAGAGAGGGAGTCTCCATCAGCTCTAGCTCAATCTAGAGTACTACCTGGAATAAGAGACTTTTATCACATGCATATCCTTCCTTTTTTGTCTGGCTTAGTTGCCCTAGATTATATATTTTGTAACAGAGTTGTAAGCCTGTCACCAGAAACAGCTACATGCAATGCCCTCAACATTCTGATACTACTACAAGTTTGCCAAGTCTCAGAGCAGTTAATAACAGACAGTGCTGCATCTGTGTTTCTCCAGGAACGAGACTGCAAGTGAGTCAACATGACAGACAGAAGCTTCATTTTCCATCTTGCATGTTCTTCTCTCTCCTCTCTTGTGTGTTTGTCTTGTTAGGCCTTCTAGGAAATGGGATTGGATTTTAGCAGTGGCAACAACAAACGCTTCACCCATCTTAACTAACTTCTTCTCTTCTTCTCTCCAAAAATAAAGGTTATCACCATCTGAGAGATTGGCCAACATGGCTGTTTTAACCTCTAAAGACTTTCTTCAGCTAAAGAGAATGTGAACAACAGATGCTCTTAAAATGAAACCTTTACTTAATACTTAACATTTCATAGTATTTAACTGATTTTTCTGCTGTGTATTTAATGACGGGTTAAAAAGATTTTAATAATGCATTTACCATGATACTAAGCAGGCTCTGTATACCGAGCCTTGTTTAAATCTGTTTAATGTTGGACAGTGACTGGGCAGTGAGCATATATTCCATCTGTATTACCACAACAGAACCTTTCAACTCTTTTATCAGTTTTGATTTAAAGTTACCTCAGTTGTGACCAAAAAAATTGAGAGGCCAAATACTGCAAGAGCATTGACTGAACTGTCCTCTCATACCTGAAGTTAGCCCTTCTGTGGG
The DNA here is from genome assembly GCA_019425775.1 of Rafetus swinhoei. Lineage (NCBI taxonomy): Eukaryota > Metazoa > Chordata > Testudines > Trionychidae > Rafetus > Rafetus swinhoei. Next base: position 31,876,094 of record CM033428.1, on the reverse strand, counting down.
GGGCTGGGGAGAGGGAACAGACGGGGGGCGGGGATTAGGCTAGGCATTCTTGCACTGCTGCTATCAATGTTGTATTTGATCTGTAGATAAATAAGAAATTTCAGTCTCCAGGGATGTCAATCAAGCGTTCTTTTTAACGTCATCCTTATAAGATTGCAAGCAGCACATGCTAATGTAGTATAACTCAGTTATGGAGAAATGAGCTTTGCTCCTTTGCTGGACCATTGACAGGCTGATTTCTTTTACTCTGCTGACCTCTTCTGAAATGTGGCTGCATTTCTTTGGTGTGACATCTGCACCCTTCACAGAACTAATTGAAAGACTAGATGTGATTCATTTCCCCAAAGACTTATTGTAGCCAGCGAGTAGGAATGAACTTTAGTCATTTCTGACTGGCCACATTTCAAAATCATGTCCCAGATGTACAGGTTTTGTGTTTTCCATGTGCCACTCGTCCTTTTTAAGCTGACATTTTCATTTAGTTATCACTGAGAAGTTACGACAGGCCAAGAAATCTCTCTAGTTTTGAGTCAGCTGCACTTGCACACTGACACAGCCGTCCCTTGATGATCAGGGCTGAGGGTGAAGCATCTGTTTACTCTCCAGGCAGGTCTCCACAGGAAAGGAATTCATAGAGTTTATACCAAATTTGGAAGCTAACAACAACAAAAAAAGCATTCATAGTGGAGACAGATTAACTGAGTTGGAGTAGATAGCCTAGATCCCTTACCAGCCTTCACAAACTCTAATGAAATTGTTTGGCTCTTTAAAATAAATTGTGTGCATCTCTGTATTCTGAGGGTGCTGCTGGCAATTATTCGCTCATGGACCATAATCTGAGAACCTGAATTAAAAAATAAAAATAATAATACCTAGCTCTAAAACAGCACTTTTCATCAATTGATTCCAAGAGCGTTAGAAAGTAGGCATTATCCCCATTTTACAGAAGGAGAAACTGAGGCAAAGAGCAGTTAAGTGACATGATCCTGGTCACCCTGCAGGCCAGTGACAGAGCTGGGAATAGAATCCAGGATTCCTGAGTCCCATTTAAACATTCTACCATCTAGGTCACCCAAGATGTTTTTGATGGTTAAACAAAACAAACAAATAGACAAACAAATAAATAAAGTAGAAAGATTTTCCAGGTTATAATTCAAGCGTGTGTGTGTATGCATGCATAGTGAGGATAGTTGCAAAAATATTTTTAACACTAAAGAATTCAACTAAGTCTTACTGAGGACAGCATGCCTCTGTTTTCACTCATTGCAAGGGGCAACTGAGGTTACAAAAGGAGTAGTCGAAACTTCAGGCTTCAATACACCACCCTGAGAAACTTACAAGAATTGTAAAGTTTGCCTGGGATTGGAAAGGGTGGACACGGCATGCGCATTGCTTCTAGTGATCAAGGTTGTCTTCCTTTAGCCTCTTGCATAAGCTTTTCTTCAGAACAATGACAAAGACATTGGCAAACTCAGATAACATTTATATACACTGAACTGTGAGCTGGTTGACCAGATGTCCTGTTTTTAAAAGGACAGTCTCATATTTTAACCCTCCTGCAGGTGTCCCTACTTTTTTCTTAGAAATGGGCAAACTATTCCAGTATTTTCTATCTCTCCCATCTCATGAGTACCAGTGGGTCCTAATGCTGTCAAGATTTTTGCTCGCCAGCCTCCCATCCAATTTTGCCTCATGTATCTCATGTTAGGAAACCACAAATCAAGTAGTTTGACATGATGAAATTATACTATGACTCATTGCTAGTATGTATGTGAAAGTCATAGCAACTTGTGTGTGTGTATACCGAAATATTATATATCATTTGATTTTACGTATTCAATTTTTCTTCTATGTCCATCCACAAGGACCATTTTTATAGCTTAGAATGCTGACAAAAATGAAGCATGTATTTACTGAGGCCCAAAGAACAAAGCAGTTCCTCGCCTTGATGTTTTCAAATAACAAATATTCTAGCAAACATCCCAGAAGTGCATAAGATGGGAGGGTTCATCCCTCACCTGACGGGTCACAGTTCGCCTCTATTTCATGAAAATTACCCATTGCTGACAAAAGGTGAAGCTGAACGGACCTGGAGGGTGGCTCAGCTGAAAGAGCACAGACAAACCCGTTGAACTGTTGAGTTTTTGAAATGTCCATGTCTGCACTTTGATCTAAATCATGCTCAGCACCACATTGTTTGCATAGTATAGAGGAGACTAAGATTATGTCTTGCAGTCAGAAGTGTGACAGTAAAACACACAGGCTGTGTCTACACTGGCCGTGCGTTCTTGTGCAAGTAAACTGATGTACTGTAGAAAATCAGGGCTTCTTGTGCGAGAACTCTGACGCTCCCTCTCAGAAAGAAGCCCTCTTGCACAAGAGCTCTTCCAAAAGAGGCCAGTGTACACAGGCAACATGAATTTCTTGTGCAAGAAGCCCCTATGGTTAAAATGGCCATCAGAGCTTTCTTGCGCAAGAGAGCGTCTACACTGCCATGGATGCTCTTGCGCAAAAGCACATCTCTTGTGCAAAAGCACATGCCAGTGTAGATGCTCTCTTGTGGAAGACTTTTTGCACAAGAACTCTTCTGCAAAAGAGTTTTTGCACAAGAAGCTGCCAGTGTAGACGTAGCCACATAGAATTGAGCTAGTTTTGATCTACCTAGCTCATGTAACAGCATAGGTGGCTGCACGGGCTGTACCAGTCCTTCCAAGACCCTGGGTAAGTACTCAGGAAGGTAGCCCGCACTGCTGCCAGTAGTGCTGTACCTTCACTGATATTCTTAAGAAGCTAGCCAGATCGAAGCTACCTCTGCAGCACATGCAAGCTTACCTATCCCATTTCTGATTGCAGTGTAGAATATCCAAATTCAGGCTCCACAGTGAGTCAGGTTTAGTCTGCTAAGACTATGAGCAAGGAAATGAATTTGGTTTTTGACCTGCAGGCTACTGTCCTCCAAGAACTGCACTGACTGCAGTCATTACTTCCACACCATCTACTGAATGTGGATCAAGTAATAATGGCTCATTAGAACTAGCTTGAAGTAGTGACCTAAAGGGCTTGTCTAGACTACTTGGAAGATTCAAAAAGAGGATATGCAAATTCTATGGGAATTTGAATATCTTCTTCTGATCTCACTTTCGAAAGCAGAGCTTTCAAAAGTGAAAGCAGTCTAGATGCGTTTTTTTCGGCAACCCCCCCTTTTCGAAAAGCCACATAAACCTCATTTTTTTTGAGGAAAAGCAGCTTTTCGAAAAAGGGGGGTTTGCCGAAAAAAACGCGTCTAGACTACTTTCACTTTCAAAAGCTCCACTTTCGAAAGTGAGATCGGAAGAAGATATGCAAATTCCCACCGAATTTGCATATTCTCTTTCGAATCTTCCGCGTAGTCTAGACATAGCCTTTAAAGACTGAAAGTTTAGGACCATTCATTTAGTCATCCAGAAAGGCATTCCCACCCCCTCCAAGAAAAGTTATATTATTTACACAGCTAAAGCCAAAAGGGCCAAATGTGAACATACCAATAGCCACACCCACAAATTGCTTTACATCAATTCAGCAACACAGTTTTATAAAATGTGTTTTAGAAAACATCCAGTGCATAAAGTCTATGAAATTTTAAACCTCTGAACTGAGCTGAGTATCAGTTTGGACCCACTTGCCACTATGTCTTGCTGCTTAGCTGTTCAGGGTCATTAGTCTAGGCAGAGGAGGGCCTGAGGCCAAATCTGGCTTCCCACTCCAGGCAATAAAAACTCCATGAAACAAAGAAAGAAAAGAAACAAGCAAACAAAAAAAAGCTGCAAAAAATACCTAGTGATGTGGTGGGAAGCAAGGGTCCAGAGAATCCAAAAAATGTAAATAAAGTGACAAGATTTTTGGAGGTAAAGGAGTAAGGCACTTAGAAAGAGATTTGAGAGATAAACAATGCAAACAACACAACACCGGAAACAAAAGAAGAAGAAAAATAAACCCAAGAAAAGCCAGGAATGTTAATCATTTATTTCAGGGTCAACTTAACTTAAATCCAGTGTGAAGCTGTGTTGTTTTGTGCTTTGCTTAATAGTCCACCTGATGATTTCCCTTTTCTTTTTATTCAAGTCATAATGTTTATTTGTGCTGACAGAAATATATGTAGCTAGTGGGGTGGGGAAAACTACTTTTATTTCCAGCTATTTTATTGTGTACACAGCATGACGTTATTTGAGCAGATTTTTAAAATGGCTTTCTGCTTTGGAGAGTATAAATATTGCAAGAACAGGACAGTAAGCAATTTCTTTTCTGTTATTAAATACAATTGCATTTTGATGCTGGTCTCTTTTCTTAAAACAACACTTCTGATTTTGAATTTAGATCTTTCTCATGAGGCTCACCATCCACACAGCATCTCAGATCTTGTTGGGCTTTAGAACAGATCTGAAATCTCTTTGGGGGGAAGGAGGCCGTCACAAACTTGTTAGTTACATTTTCACACTACCATAGCTCAGTGACTTTGCACTCAAAGACAAAATCTAGAAACTGGCAGCCCTGTCATGCCTTCCACCATTCATGCAGTCAAGGTGCCCACTGAGTATTAGTAAACACACTCACGCCAAGGTGCTGAAAAATATCAGGTAGGTTAGAGAGAAACTGTGACCCTACATTCTCAGATGGAACATAGAGCTTCAGAGACACTTAGGTCAGATCCAAATCCTCTGAAGTCAATGAAATGACTCCTATTGTCATCAGTAAACTTTACATCAGGCCTTTGACAAACAAATATACTGACTGCTATTGCTATATAGAGCCTTCTAAATGGAACTTTTAAGGAGGGGTGGGGAACCTTTTTGGAGCTGGGGGCTGCTGACCCACAGAAAAGTCAGTCAGGGGCCACACACAAGTAAGAAGCAAAAACCAAAAAAACCCCAAAAACAAACAAACAAAAACCCTCGCTGATGTGGCCCCCGACTGAGAAGGAGAAAGACACTCCCCACATTCCCCTCACATACTAGAGCCTGGGGGCCCCAGGCTAGTAGATTTTGTGCGCTCCAGCCCCAAATATATCCAATGCTGGGCAGAAGCCCTGAGCTTTGGGGACCAGATCCAGAGAAGCCGGAGTCTGCATCCAGCCCCCGGGCCTTAGGTTCCCCACCCTACTCAAAAGGTCTCTTCCCCCCACTTCCCACCCCCAATACCCTGCATTTACTCTGCAAGTTGTAGAACTCAGTATTTAAGGTAGCTTGCAAGTTGGACATTAAAGTTGTGCAATTGATTGGCATTTGGAGTTCAGTAGTCTCCTATGAGCATTCCTGGGTTTCTGTGACTGATTTTGATGAAGTGCTTTTATTTGTCTTTCTAGCAAGAGACTGCAGATGAATTTGCAATAGATCAGCGTGGCTCCTGTTTAGCTTTGTCAGGCACCACTTAGCCATGTTATAATTTATTTTCCAGGAAAAAGATATTTCTCACGAGAGCTTCAGGCGAACATAGTTATAAAGCAGCTGGCTACTATTCAGGTTCTCATCTGAAGGCAGCTGCATAAGCAGAAAAAAAAAGCCCAAAGCCGGAGAGGAGGCAGAACTGGAAGTCCAAGTTCCATTTGTCCATCTTTTTCAGTGGCATTTACTTCTGTAAAACTTTGCAAAGAGTCACAGTTGGTAGAGCCAAGGTTAAAAATAAGCGAAGAAATAACATAGGCTGTGCTATTAGCCATGCTGATCTCTCTGAAGACACCGAGCAGGATTTTTTAAGTTAATAAAACAGATTATCTATAAATTCTCTCTGCCAGATTGTAAAGTGATGAGGCAAAGTTTCTTTGAATGGATTTTTGTCCTGTATTTATCTTTGGCATAGTGTGCAACAGAACAGTCCTTACCTTGCTTCAGCTTTATTGGGTGAGAGGCACTTTCACTCAGGTTGCAATGGTTGTTGTGTTTGTAGGTGTAGTTTTCGCCCCATTTTCTCCTGAATTACAGTGATCAGTGAGTAGTTTGAAAGTGAGAAGGCTAAAAATCATTCACTTCTGCTTTGGTCACCATTACTGTTATTCTAAAACAAACACAACTAAAGAATGGTTACAGGACAAATGGAAATATCAATTCAATATCATTGCATTTACAGAGGGTGTTTTATTTTCTCTTCTGTCTTCTCTCCCATTCTTTATCTCATTAGAATTCAGGGGAAGCAGCATGGTACAAGTGTACAAATATTTAAGAGAGAAAGAATCTCAACAGAACATGCCACAAATTATAAAGTTATAATTAATTTTATAATTAATAGAATATTTTTATTCTTGAAGCTTATGTCTTGTACTTTAAGAAGAGGAAATGAAAATCAAAGAGCACAATAAGAGAAATAAAAGACCTAGAGAAATATATATGCTTACAAGTAATTATTGTTCTTATTATTTTAATCAGCATTGATATTCTACTAGCACTCACTTAACAAAACCACCTACCCCCACACATAGCTACTGTTTACTTTTTAAATTGTTCACGGAATGCACTGCAATACTTAAGAATAAACAATAACTGCAAGTTTAGAGCTGGCTTTAAGCTTAGAATTTCCAATGTGACAGTGAGGAACCATGCACAATGAGAACACAAATGCTTTAAAAACATTTGGGACTAGAAGACAAAAAAAAATCAAATTAAAGTTCAGACAGAATCATTTTAAAAGAAAATGTTGCATGCTGCCATCCATCCATCTTGGGTAATTATATTAATCCCTTCACTTAAACCTCCTGAGATCTTTCAGCAATATTAATTGAACTGAACTAACAATACCACCTGCCTTTAATCCAGTGATTTTCATCAGATCTCAGTGTGCTTCATGAAGGAGGTAAGCTCTATTATCCCCACTTTACAGATAGGGATAAAATGTTGTATTACTCTTGCCTGTTTCTGCATTAACAACAGTGTGATATTTCTCTGTACAAAATTGTCACAGTTGTCCCAAAAAGAAACTAATATAAATCTGCACAGAAACAAGAAAATTCAGATTGTCTGATGCTTTTTTCAGCAACAAAATGTGCTCATCTGCCATCAAGATGGGTTTTTTAACTGAGAAAGGAAACTTCTTTGTTTTGTTTTTGTTTGATTTTGTAATGCTAACAGGTAGGGGCATTGATTCATCTGGATACTCAATTTATGGTCTGACAAATGAGTAGGGAGAGCCTGCTAGGACAAAAGGTTGAACTTGCTCTGTACACTAAAATTTATATATATATATATATATATATATATATATATATATATATATATACACACACACACACAAAGTAAAACCTGTGTTATCCGGCATGCTCGGGGATTAGGGTGTTCTGGTAATCTAAAAATTCCGGTTATCTGAGGGTCCCATCAACCTAGGAAAAACCAATGGACAATAATAGTAATACTCAAGTTTTTAATATTGGTAGTTTTGTAGTGTGAGGCAGTTGATCTCACATTCCTATTTTGAGTTAAACATGATTAGTACTTCTTAAATAAAAAATTAAGCCAGTCATGGTAAACCAAGCCAAGCCTGTGCGCCTGAAGATGTGACAGTATTGTGGCTGGGGGCAATGCTGGTTAACAAAGTTTTCTGGTTAACAGAGTGCCGGATAACAAAGGTTTCACTGTGTGTATATATATATATACAGAAAGAGAGAGAGAGAGACAGAGAGAGTGTAAATACTAGTAGACAGGAAGGCTGATCTAGCACAAGGTGTGGGAAACTTGGATTGAACCTCAGCTCTGCCACGGTCTTACTGTGCAAGTTTGGACAAGTCACAGTGTAATTGTGCCACATTTCTTCTTTTGTAAAATGGTGCTAATAGCATTGGTCTATCTCACAAGGGTGCAGCGAAGATAAATACTTTAAAGCTGTGAAGCATTCAGAGGCCACACCAGTACCAGCCAACTGCAACATTTGTAAAGTAATGATTCAAGCAAACTTGGAACGGGCTTAGAGGAAGCATTCAACCCTCCCAACATCTCACTGAATAAAATGAAAAACCAAAAGGGATACTTAGATATGTACTTCCTCCTCAGAAAGTAATACCAATACCATTTTGCTTAGCTTTTATATTCCAGTAGCTTATTATGATGTAGCTGTCCTCTTTGATTTGTGTATTGAAACATACTGTACAACTGCATATGTTTGCAGAAATAGACTTGTTATTGTAACAACTCAAGGGAATCTCCTGAATTGAGGGAAAACATTTACATTGGAACAAATTACATTTTACTGAAAAACTAATTGTTGCACTGAGAGCTGTACACTGTTGTAATTGCACCATCCTAATTACACACATTGCATTATTTAAAAAGAATGGCATTGTTTATTTGCAATATCCTTTGCTTATTTACAGTTGCATATTTGAACAAGAAGCAAGGAGTTATTCCTACAATGCAGCAGAGAGATGCTTATCTGCTCACAAACACAAAATTAATTCAGTAGAGGAAATCTACTCTCAAACAGTGCGAGAGAGAAATTTCTCCCGAGGCAAGACATTCTACAATTGTTTTTAAATTTCAGTATAATTAACAAAGCATTTACCATCTGCAGTGATTGACCTGTCAGATCTGCTCCTCTAAGATAATTTCAGTGACATTTAAAAAAAAAAACCTCTATGAATATCAAAACGCCATATTTGACTTGTAGGGAATAGTGTTATCCTGTAAACAGAAATTACACTCAAAATGGAATTAGTTTTTGAAGAATACTGATTAACAGCAATAGCCCTGCTTAGACAAGTTCATCTCAGACCTGGGTGAAATCTGCCTCACTGGCTATCATAGTGGTGCCTTTGCTTTCTTTTTAACATTTTAATTGTATACATGACTCTTGAACATAGGGAGGGCCCTACCAAATTCACGGTCCATATTGGCCAATTTCACAATCATTGGATTTCAAAAATCTCAAGTCTCATGATTTCAGCTGTATAAATCTGAAATTTCACAGTGTTGTAATTATTGACAATTTAATTTCAAAGATAAAATAACAAGTCTGATTCTTCACTGATTTGCAACGTAAATAGTTACAGGATCTGTGTAATGACACCAGGAGTTCCCAGGCTAGGATGTCAAGTTGATGTAGAACTTCCAGATCAGAGTGGTAAATGTTTTATTCCTATTTGGCATAAGTGAATATGTCAACATTATATGTAAGGCAGCAGAGAATCTGATATTTTCAATATCAGCTGACTAGAAACATTGAATTGTTGGTCTAATGGTTTTACAAGTGTTAAATCCAAACCTCAGGATGCATATTTTATGAACCTTCAGCAACCCCCTAATTTCCTTTTTACAGTGCTGTATTAGGCCATTATTTTATATACACTAGCACAAATATTTGCCCATTAGCAGCCTATGATGTTTTCTTGTACATTAATTTGAATTAAAAACATGTTTAGGGACATGTCAAACACAGCTTCATCCAAGCCAATACATATCCCACATATTGAGGTAAACGTAGCTTGGGGGTGAGGCTAGATGTTGTGTGGTACAAGAGATGAATACACCTTCTGTTCTAGGAAGCAACTATAGAAGGTTCAGATTGGCAACGATCACAGTCAAAATGGTATTTTAATCTCAGTACACAGTAGGGGATAGGCAGTTACTACACAGTTCACTAGAATTTTACTGCCCTTGATACATGAAAGATCAAGTAGTCTGACTTTTCATCTTGTTTTTAAAGAGATCCGCTTCTGGAGGTGGTCAAGTCAAGGCCAGGCACTGCTCCTAACACAGAAACTTTCAGTCATACAGTAAATGCAATTGATCTTTTTCTTTTGATTTAAGTTCATTACCACAAAAGCAAGAAGAACTTGTTAAGGTTTAGCAAATGCATAAGCGAACAGAACTCCCGCAATGAGTGTTGTTTGTAAGTTTTTGATTGATGATCCTTTACAATATGAATTTCAAGAGTAACTCTCTTTCCTAAGGTATCTTTGACAGTAAATAAAAAGTTCAACCTTTATTCTCATTTTTTGTACATCAGAGTTTCTTTTTTTTCCAGTCTTTCTTTTTTGTATCCTCACTGCTAGAATAGCAGAATTATTTTCTCTCTTGATTCAGAGCTACAGAGGAAAGATTCATTTTCAGTAAGCCACAACCCTTCAAGAGTGCTTTCCCTGCAAATTCAGCTCTGTCAGTGTTGGTGAAAGGGGACAGAACAACTGCATCTTTTCCTTCTTGAGCAGGGACAGAGAGCAAAATAGAAGGCAGGAGCTGTCTTCTCAGGTAGCCACATATGGTACCCTAACAAATAAAATGCTCATGATAGCAGAGGCCTCCCCTAACATCCCTGGATTAAAATGGAGGCCGAGATAGGGAGAATGTGAAGAGGATTGCATTATTAGATCTGAAAACCCAAGTAGAGCCTTCACGGGAACAGTGCCTTAGTAACCCAAGTCCTTCCAGCCTCTCCCAAGAAGGACTGTAGCTTCTGGGGTCAGAGGTTCTGTCCACTTGCTGTATCATAAAGAAGGTCAGTTTAAACTCAGTGGTAAGTTTAAACTCAGACCACTTTATCTAGAAGTCCTTTGTCTATTGGTCTCTGGAGAATCCAGTTTGAAATAATACCTACAAGCCTTTCTTCAGGTATTAAAACTTTGGTGAGTTTGCCTAATTTCCCTCCCTATTCTTTGTTCCCTGATAAGATGTGGTCATCCTCCCCCATTGGAATTACATGCAGTCTTTGGTCCATAATGATACATAAACTTAATACAGTAAGATCTCCCAAAGACATCAGAGGAAATGGCCATATCTGTCACAGCATCCACCTCCTGAAAGTCAGAAGCGCACAGGGATATATTACTTTAACCTGATTCACCCAGGATGCTCTGGAATCAGACCAGAGAATATCAGGATCTTACTGTGTAATGCACTGAAACTCAGACTTAAGAATAAACAAATGATAGTAAATGTGTTAAATACTGTGAATAAATAAATCAGAGAAGTTTGGTCAAAAGGCCATAAAAAGCAAGGAAGGAAGAGCTGGGTATCAAGTGGCCTATTACATCCTTGGCACCCAACTTTTAGGATCACACTTGCATAGTCTCACCAGTGATTACACTTTTCTAGAAGTTCCCTGGAATGCAGTAACATCAGAAGGATTGTATTCTGGCAATACACATGACTCAACAGAAGGATGCATTCTCTCTCTCTTTCTCCCTCCCTCCCTCTCAAGAGTAATTATATTTTACAAGGTGTATGTGCAGACATACACACACATATTTTTGAGACAGAGAGAGAAGGACATTTTGTAAGTTTGAGAATATTTTATCATCTGTTGTAACTTTGCTTTCTTGGGTGAATATGTTTGCAAGGCAGTATAATGCTATCTGCCTCTCAACAAAACTTTCTGACTAACAATGAATAAGAATGGTCAAAAGTATAAAGAATTTCACAATTTTGTGGAAACTGAAAAATAATTGTCCAAAGGTTGCTGCATTAGAGCAGCCTGAACAATTGTGACCAAATGCACTGTTGAGATAGGCTGGTATTCATTAAAAGACTCACCTTGGCAAGCAGTTTAAAGACATGCTATATGTATAGATAAATTCATTTTATATCATGCCTATGAGTGTTAATCTTGCTTCAGAATGCAGTGATCACAGCTCATGTTGAATTACTACTTTCTGTAATTCATTGCAGTGGGGTATTACTGTGTGATATCTCCAACATAGTAAGCAGTTCATTATTTTTTAAAAAGAAAACTGAAGAGGAAAATCACTTCTGTTGAACTCTGCTTAGCTAATCAGTATTACAAGTGCAAAGCAATACAATAAAGTGGGAATTCCTAAAATCCATCTGGTTTAGTAGTTATACACACGTGTATGTGAGTATTTTTTTAAATCAGTGCACTTGATACAATACATAATCCACATGATAAACTACAATAACATCTACAGACTAAACTAAGATTTGCAAGACAGGTGTCTTTCTATTAGTAGGGTGGACAATCATATTTATCAAATAAAAAAATGGGATGATTTGCGTTGCAAAACCATTGTTTTTAGGATAACAAAATTTTTAAAGATTTAACTCAATTTGTGTACCCCTACTTGTGATTCTTAGGAGATATCCCTCGACGGAAAATGTATTTTTCCAAGGTACTGAGATTTACCTTTGTAGTCAGCTGGCAAAATATTGAACATTATAAAATTATAATAATTGTTCACCACTAGGTGTTCCTGGGCAAGTGTCTGCCTGGCTTGGAGAACAGAACTTCTGCCAAAACAGGCAGATATTTTATTTATACCATTTTGATGAACATGTGTTGACATTTAAACTATCAAATGAAAAAAAGCCTAGCTTTTCCTTTATTTCTGCAAAATAAAGGAATTCTGTATGGATGCTTTTTCCCCTTGAAAATCCCATACGTTTTAAATCATTTTAAATGTTAACAGATGCTTAAAGTTAAAAGGAAAGATCACATGTTTGTCTATGGTTAGAAATCTGGTAAACAAATTTGTACATATGATTTTTTAAAAGACTTGAGAATAAATGTATTACCTTTAATTCATAAGAAAAATGTCACAGACTGATAAAGAAAGCAACCCTACCTAGCTTCATGTTACTGTTTTATCTTGGTCTTTGTCCTGGAATTGACATGTTCTGTGACAGCTTATGACAGTTGTGTTATAATATGCAAATATTAATTTACTGACATTTCCTATCAAATGGCTGTTTAATGACCTAAGTGAAATGAGTTGTTTGTCTAGAGGCTAATGAACAAGTATTTCATTGCACAAAACACACCTTCACAGTTGGCAGCATGGATGGCAACCAGAGCAAAGAAAACAATGACTGATTGGACATAGAATTATCCTCTAACATTAGCAGTAGTCTCAACTTTAGTGATGAAATATCTTTGAAGGCAACGGGAGAAGCTTGAACTGACAGTGATTTCACACTGCAAGAATCTAAAATGAGCACTAACTCCAATATTTTTAAAATAGTTTGTTCTATTTGCCTAAAAACACCATTCAAATGGAGTCTACAGCCATGAAAGAAGAAGCCATATTTCAATTTACCCAGTTGCTGAAGTGCATCCAAAAATTGCATGACATGATACCACAGAAAGCAGTTAATTATGGTTTAAAATCTTTAATGTAAGAAGTGTTATGGTTCTGCTAAATAACCTTTATAATTCAGTGCAAGTAGGTAGCATTTATTTCTATATTGCATTCATCTAATTCATTCAGTATGTTGGACATTATCAGAGGCCTAAGAAAGTAAGAGAACATGTTGAAATGAGCACATTTTATTCTACTTGTCACCAGGATCTTAAATATTTAAAGCTTTTCTTTTTTATTTGGCCAACAAAAGATATTTCTTTACTCACCTTGTGTCTCTAATATTCTGAGATGGACACAGCTACAATACTGCTCAAAGCTTTTGTAAACTTAAAAGGATAACAACCCAGAGCCTGATTAAATGGAACAAACAAAAATCTGTGTTGTTAAAGATTTCTGCCTGAAAAAGTGTGTCCATGCAGCGCATTAGCATCCCCAGGCATTATCATGCGCACGTGGCAGGCTGGTCTGCTTTGGTGGTGGGTTTGAGATCCAGTGGCATCCTTCCTTTTACTTGGTGATTGCTATTCCTATTCCTATTTCTATCCAGACTTGGGCTACGTCAACACACACTGTTATTTTGGAATAACATAGTGCGCAGTGACACAGCAAGCCATCATTTCAAAATAATGTTGAACTGGAGGAGTTCTAACTCTGACTCCTGTAGCCTTCATTTCACGAGGAGTAAGGGAAGTTGAAGGAAGAGTGTTCTTCCTTCGACTTTCTGCAGCGTAGACAGCACCAAAGCCAAGTTATGCTATTTCGACTTCAGCTACACAATTGACATAGCTGAAGTTGCGTAGCTTAATTTGACTTTTGCCCTGCAGTGTAGACGTGCCCTTAGTCAGACATCACAACCTCACTTGTATGTGGGTCATGTTTTCAATGTTTGCAATGTGAGGGCTGGGAATACAAGTATTTCATTTTAGATGAAAGCCGAGATCCTGCAATCATCACACAAGTCTGGGAACTTTTGGGGGTTGTGGTTACATTACCTTAATCTGTCCTTCTCATTTCTCTTGCAGGAGTCTTTCTGGTTCTGCTAAAATCAGAAAGTATAAAAGTGGGTGTATCTTTAGTTAAGCCATACAAGAAAAGTTAACTAAACTTTGGTGAGCCTTGAATTCTCTTTGGGTCAGTTCCTACTCTATGTTATCCAATTGTGCATTTGTCCATGGTAGCATGTTTTAATGAACAAAACTCACCCTTGGTCTCTCCTGTTGCTCAGCTGCTGGAAGAGATTAGCTTAAAAAGAGGCCTATTTATGTCACCCTTGTCCAATTAGGTCATGATTCTGCTAGTTAAGCAAACTTTTATCGTAAATGAAAAGGTATGTGGAGGTGATATCCTTCACTGCAGAACTGCACTAAAATGAATGCCAGAAAAGATGCCTGCAGAAAATGAGATTCCTGTATCATCTTTACAGATTAAAAAGTTTGCTACAAGTGATAAAGAAGTTGGAACACTCCCCCCACTTCATTCTTCTTTCCAATATGAATTCCATAAGAAACGTAGCTTGGCATTCCCTTGAATCTTTTAATTTCCTGTCTCATTTGTCTCTGTAAATCTTTGTGTAGTAAGAGCTGAGAGACGCTCTGATTATCATGCTATATTGAAATTGGAGCTAGATATATTTTAAAGCAAATATAAAAAATGTTTGTTCGTGGTTCAACCTACAGAAACCCACATGTTATATCTGTTTTGAAGCCCAAGAAACAAATATATTAAAATAAAAAACATTTTTGTTCCTCTCCTCAGCTCTAACCCATTGAATATTTATCCCTACCATTCCCTTTCATTTGGATCTGAAACCGAGAACATATATTTGGTATAAATGACATCCTTTGTTTTCTTTTACCCTGAAGCAATTGTCACCTCTGATATGCTAAATAGATTCCAGAGGGTTCTGCCTCTCACCATGGCTAATATCTTAATATAAACCCCAACATACCATGGGTGGTTTTGTAATAAGGAGACCTACTATAGTTTGTACTAACATATATCACAAATGCTCAATAGATTCACTAAGCCAATTTGCTTTCTGAGCCAGCTTACTATAACAATCACTGTTAAATACCAACCACAGATATATTTAAAACAAGCTAAAGTTCCCCTCGTTCATTGAGTATAAAATATAAACTACCCTTCTGGATGCCAACTTGCTGTGATGTGTGCGGTTTTATTTATTTTTAATAACCCTTCCTGTTGCAGAGAAATAATTGTCTTTCCCCTCTAAGGAGAGATTAATCATGTACATTTATTAAGAGTTTATCTTAAATTTAAATAAGCCAAGATCAGCCACAACAGTAGGGTTGATTTGAAGAGACAAAAAATAAAATTTATTTCCAGTAAAATTTGCAAACCATTTGTTTAAAAAACCCCCCCTGAAAAGTTGCCTTGTATACATTCCATACGTTTTGCTGGAAATTTGCATTATGTTGCTAACATTTTGCACCAGTTTTGCTTTAAACATTTTCTCTAGATTTCTTTTTTCCACTGCCCATATAAGAGATCTGTAAAATAGTTGCTGACTTTCTGTTGACCTATTTTTCTCTGTCTCTTCACTAGCTACATAATGCAATGAGTGCAAAGTTTACAGCAGCAGATACCATCAAACTTGATAGCATGAGAAAAACTTTGCCTTGTATAAGCAGCAATGATAGTACTAGTATAGAAAGGGTCTAGAGTACAAAAGAATATGACTATTGCAATTCTGTTATTTACAGCTTTGTATCAGAGCTTTTATTTCTTTTCTCCTTCCTGAGATTGAATAGGGTCGGATTACTCTCAGTTTCCTTCATGAATTTCTTTCATACTGTCCATCAAACTTAGGCTCTTACATGGCCTCCATTACTGTCGTATCTGAGCAGTGTCTCACAATCTTTTAATGTCTTTTTCCTCACAACACCCCTGGGAAGTAAAGAAGGACTATTATACCAATTTCAGATGGGGAATTTAGGAACAGAGCAACTAAGTGATTTGCCCAAAGTCACAGAAGTCTGCAAAAAAGAAGGGTATTAAATATAGGCCTTCTGAGTTCCAAGCTAGAGCCCTAACACTAGCCTCTTTAATGCAGTTTTACAACAGGCGTTAATGTTGTTCATCTATGAAGGAAGAGAGAAGTCTTGCTACTGCTCCCAGGATAACAAAAGCCCTGACTCCACTGGACCAAATCTGGTTCTTCAGTAGAGCTGGTCAGAAATTTTCAGTGAAATATATTTTCATTGGACAATTCAGATTCATCAAATTCAAAATGTTCTGTAGCAGTGTAAACCTGTTTCTTTTCCAATTTACCCAGGTGCCAGTGAGTTGACAGCCCACCTGGAGAGCAGCTTCTTAGGCCCCTTTGACAGATCCAATTAAAAAACTTAAGTTCTCAGAATTTTGTCCCGATACAGTACAGAAATGTCTGCAAAACACCAAATTTTCTTGCAGTACAAGAATTCTATTCCCCAGGCATCTCAGTGCAAACATGGCAGCGCTTAGGAGCTCATTCAGCTGGGCCAGACTTAAGGAAAAGGGAACCCTAGATGAACCTATATTTTGGCACCCTGATCACCATGGACACAAAGTGCCCCCCATTGCTGCTGATTCCTGTGGGATCCCCACTCTCCCCTTTTTCCTAATTACTGCTTCCCTAACCTCTGCCCCCCTACACTGTGCCCCCTTTGCCGCAGTCCATGTGCCCAAAACTGACTTGGATACATGGAGAAGCTGGCATCACAGTTTACTCCCCCCTTGAATGCTGCTACTTTGCACACCCCTAAGGGGACTGTGAAGGGGAGAGCAAGATCCAGGTCATTTTATCCACATATGCTGCATAAGGAGAGTGCTGGAGAGGGGCAGCAGCTATTTAGAAAAGCTGGATGTGTACAAGCCCGTGGGTTCAGATCTAATGCATCAAAGGATGCAGAGAGTTGGCTGACATAATTGCAAAGCCATTGGCCATTATCTTTGAAGCCGGGGAGGTGTTGGACAATAAGAAAAGGCAAATGTAGCACCTATCTTTAAAAAAGGAAAGAAGGATCCAGGGAGCCACAAACCGATCAGCCTTCCCTCAGTCCCTGGAAAATTAATGGTGCAGGTTCTCAAGGAGTCCTTTTTGCAACACTTGGAGAGCAGGAAGATGATCGGGAACAGTCAACATAGATGCATCAAGGACAAGTCATGTCTGCTCAACCTAATTGCCTTCTATGATGAGATAATTAGCTCTGTGGAACTGGGGAAAGCTGTGGATGTGGCATATTCTTGATGATATATTCATAGTATTCTTGCCAGCAAATTAAAAGAGTATGGATTGGATGAATGGACTATCAGGTGGATGGAAAGCTGGCTAGTTTGTCAGGCACAACAGGCATTGATCAATGGCTCGATGTCTAGTTGGCAGCTGGTATTAAGTGGAGTGCTCTGGTGTCAGGTCCCAGGTCCTGTTTTGTTCAATGACACCATTAATGATCTAAATGATGAAATGGTGTGATGGGCTGAACAGTCCCTGCACTGGGTGGAAACTGACAAGCATTTAAGTAGTTGTTGGAAAAGCAACAGCTACAGCCCACACAGCAGCAGAAGTGTCAAGCACGACTGATCCAGCACATCACCACTCAGCAGCAACAGATGGTGCATGAGCCAGCCAACCTGAAACCCAGGGTGCTAGCCCAATGCCTCCTAGACTGGCAGTGGTTAGATCCCAACAAATAGTCAGCAGTCCAGGTGGACAAGAAAGTAATCTTCAAGTAGTTCACCCATATCCTCCCAAGTGGAAGGAAAGAGTGGAACCAATGGCAAGAGCCAGTGACCCTTGCAGACTCATGGAGGGTCACCTCAATGGAGGACTACCTTGCAACTGAGTACCTGGAACATAGTTGTCCAAGCAGCGGACCCTGAAGTGAAAAACAGGCTGGCTGGAAATGGCCCCTGTGGTCATCAGCCTAGGAGAGTATAGTGCTTGATTCAAATGCCTATCATCAGTGTGGGTCCTGAAGAGAGGTAGCAGTGAGGACATGGACATTCCAAGAAGGAAAGGGGCCACTCAGAGGGAGAAGTTCTCCTGGGGCCTGATGTGACCACCAGCGGAAGCCAGGGCTGGTGTTTTGAGTGCAGACGAGAGGAGCACTTCCACTGAGATTACTGTACATACAGCTAAAGGCATGCATGACACTCTCCTCCTCCCTAGCCCCAGCTCAGTAGCTGCTGCAGAGTGGGAGAGACATTTGGTTCACCAAGACCCTCAGCAATTTTCAACTGGTCCATGAAAAACAAGTTTGAAAACAAGTGCTCTGGAGCAATGCAGAGGCTGATTCTGATACCGAAGATCAGGCAGACATAGAAATGTAGGGTAAGGCTCCACTGTCAGACTGAGTGCCCTATTTTTAGGAATGCCTCTGAGGGATTTACAAGCTTCCTTGCATCCTCTGACAGTTTATTATGGACGTCCTCCCCATGTCACAATCCTCTAGTAACCAAGGAAGGCTCATAGTAAAGGTATCATGAATTCTAGGGCTTATCCCCTGTTGTGCAACAGACTTCCTGTGAAATCTCAGAAAAGTTTCTTAGTGCCTTAGCTCCCCATCTGTAAAATGGGGATAATAAGTAAATGCTATCTCACCAGGGCTATGTCAAGTGGGGCAGGAGGGTAAACACATTAAAGATTGTGTGGCATTCAATTCTGTGTAATGGAACCACAGAAGATAGCTTCTTTAAGTGGGTCATGGCCTGAAAGCAGCAGAATATCCCAGGCTTAGATGTTTGTTCCTAACAGCAGGAAAATAAAAGGCCCAAAAGGGTGTGTGCGCAGCAGCGAGCTGCAACTCCACGTATCTTTAATCTGAGGACAAATCCATCTCTTCCCCCGGAAACAAAACAGGGTGATTGCTTCAGAGCTAAACTCCAGCAATGCGGAGAAATCGAAAACAAGGAAGTGAGAACGAGAGGAAGCTCATATACATGGGCGATTTCCATTAAGTGGTAGCTGTGAAGATGTCTACTGCACAACTTGTTAAAATTCATGAAAGACCTTTCCCTACAGGCCAATCTTTCCCCTGATGGAACAGAACTCTGGGTAACAAACATGACTGGCTTTCTGGAACATGCACAGTCCAGAGGGCCTCAGGTATTTCATCAAGCACTGAAAGTTTGGTTTTACTACAGACAACTGTGTATGCGACCTGCTGGGTGACAGTCACAGTATATTTGCACCCTATTGCACATAATTTTTCTAAACTAAATGTGAAAAAAAATCTACCATTCCACAAAACAAGCACACTTTATCTTTTGTAAAAACATTTTCATAGAATCATAGAAGATGAAGATTGGAAGAGACCTCAGCTTTTCTAGTCCAACTCCATGCTCAAGGCAAGACCAGCCCCAACTAAATCATTCCAGCCAGGCCTTTGCCAAGCCTGGTCTGGCCTTAAAAACTTCTAAGGATGGAGATTCCACCACCTCCCTAGGGAAGCATTCCAGTGCTTCACCACCCTCCCAGGGAAATAGTTTTTCCTAATATCCAACCTAGACCTCCCCTACTGTAACTTGAGGCCATTGCTCCTTGTCCTGCCATCTGTCTGAGAACAGCTTCTCTCCATCCTTTTTGGAACCTCCTTTCAGGAAGTTGAAGGCTGCTATCAAATCCCCCCTCACTCTTCTCTTCTGCAGACTAAATAAGCCCAAATCCCCCAGCCTCTCCTCATAGGTCACGTGTTCCAGCCCCGTAATCATTTTGGTCACCCTTTGCTGGACCCTCTCCAATGCATCCACAACCTTTCTGTAGTAGGGGGCCCAGAACTGGATGCAGTACTCCAGATGTGGCCCTACCAGTGCCAAATAAAGGGGAACAATAACTTCTCTATATCTGCGGGGAATGCTCCTCCTATTGCTCCCTAATATACCATCAGCTTTCTTGGCTACAAGGGCACACTATTGACTCATGTCCAGCTTCTCATCCACTGTAATTCCTAGGTCCTTTTCTGCCAAACTGCTACTTAGCCAGTAGGTTCCCAGCCTGTAATAATGCTTGGGATTCTTCCGTCCCAAGTGCAGGACTCTGCACTTGTCCTTGATGAACCTCATCAGATTTCTTTTGGCCCAATCCTCTAATCTGTCTAGGTCACTCTGGACCCTATCCCTGCCCTCCAACATATCTATCTCCCCCACAAGCTGAGTGTCATCTGTAAACTTGATGAGTGTGCAATCCATCACCTCATCCAGGTTGTTAATAAAGATGTTGAACAAAACCTGCTCTAGAACCGATCCTTGGGGCACTCCGCTTGAAACTGACTGCCAACCAGACATCAAACCATTGATCACTACCCATTCAGCCTGACAATCTAGCCAGCTTTCTATCCATCTTATAGTCCATTTATTCAATCCATACTCCCTTAAGTTGCTGGCAAGAATATTGTGGGAGACCGTATCAAAAGCTTTGCTAAAGTCAAGGTATATCACATCCACTGACTTCCCCATGTCCACAAAGCCAATTACCTCATCATAGAAGTTAATCAGATTGGTGAGGCACGACTTGCCCTTGGTGAATCCATGTTGACTATTCCTGAGCACATTCCCCTCTTTATCTGGGATTGGTCCTGACTTGGGCAGGGGGCTGGACTTGATGACCTCCTGAGGTCTCTTCCAGCTCTATGATTCTATGATTCTTCCAACTGCTTCAAAATGGATTCCTTGAGGATCCCCTTCATGATTTTTTGGGGGACTCAGATAAGGCTGACTGGTCTGTAGTTCCCTGGATCGTCCTTCTTCCCTTTTTTAAAGATGGGCACTGCATTTGCCTTTTTCCAATCATCCAGGACCTCCACCGATCTTCACAAGTTTTCAAAGATAATGGCCAAAGGCTCTGCAATAACATCTGTCAACTCCCTCAGTACCCTCGGATGCATTAAATCCAGAACCATGGATTTGTGTATGTCTAGCTTTTCTAAACAGTTCTTAACCTGTTCTTTCTGTACTAAGGAATGCCCACCCTGCATTGCCTAGTGCAGAAATCTGGGAGCTGACCTTGTCTGTGAAGACAGAGGCAAAAAAAGCATTAAGTACTTCAGCTTTTCCCATATCATCTGTCACTAGGTTACCTCCCTCATCCAGTAAGGACCCCACACGATCTCTGATCACCCTCTTATTGCTAACATGCCTGTAGAAACCGTTCTTGTTACCCTTCATATCCCTTGCTAGCTGCAATTCCAATTGTGCTTTCACCTTCCTGATAACTCCCCTGCATTCTCAAGCAATATATTTTTACTCTTCCCTAATCATCTGTCCAAGTTTCCATTTCTTATTAGCTTCTTTTTTGTGTTGAAGCTCACCAAGGATTTCCCTGGTAAGCCAATCTGGTTGCCTACTATATTTGCTTTTCTTACTTTTATTTGTTCTGTCATCTGCCAACACTGAGAATAGCCTCTCTCCATCCTCTCTGGAACCCCACTCCAGGTATCTAGAGCAGTGGTCTCCAACCTTTTTACACCCAAGATCACTTTTTAAATCTCAGAACAGGCGAAGATCTACCGCCCCGCCCCTTCCTTGAAGCCCCGCCCTCTCTATTCTCCTCCTGTCCATCACTTGCTATCCCCAGCCCTTACTTACACACTCTGATAAACAGTTTATTTTTAAATTATGCAATACATAAAATTAAAATCAGGTGTTTATAGCTATGAAATAAATGGTCTGTTTTTTATTCATGCTATTTAAATCTAAAATGAAGCATTTATAATTATACATTTTGTGGGGACAGAGTTCTGCGGCTAGGGGCAGGGGAGAGGGAACAGGGTGCTGGGAGGGCAGAGGACAGGGTTCTGCAGCAGGGGACAGAGTGCCAGTGGGGACAGAGTTCTGCAGCTGGGGACAGGGTGCCAGTGGGGACAGAGTTCGGGGAGTGGGGACGGGAGTGGGGACGGGAATGGGGACAGAGTTCGGGGAGTGGGGACTGGAATAGGGACAGAGTTCTGTAGCTGGGGACAGGAGAGTGGGGACAGAGTTCGGGGAGTGGGGACAGGAATGGGGACAGAGTTCTGTGGCTGGGGCCAGGGGAGTGGGGACAGCGTTCTGTGGCTGGGGAGTGGGGGCTGGGGAGTGGGGTGCCAGTGGAGGCGGAGAGTCCCCTGCATCTCCCCCCTCCCAGGATTCTCCCATTCCCCCAGGGCAACCAGCCTGTGCCTGCCCCGGGGCTGACCCCACGCGGCTCAGGGAAGCCCCGAACGCGCCTGCCCCAGGGCCAACGCCCCCCCGTGTAGGGAAGTCTCGCGCGCGCCTGCCCCGGGGCAAACTGCCCCCGTGCAGGGAAGCCCGCGCACGCCTGCCCAGGGGGCCGACCCCGCGCAGGGAAGCCCCGCGCGCGATTGTCCCGGCGCCAACCCCCCCGCGCAGGGAAGCCCTGCGCGCACGCCTGCCCCGGGGCCAACCCCCCCCCACGCGCGCGCGCGCCGGGAAACCCCCTGCGCGCCTCCCGCAGGGCTGACTCACCCCTCCTTGAGGTAAGTAGTGGGGCTTCTGGGGGGTGGGAGGGAAATGGGGGCAGGGCAGACAGGACGCCTTGTGAGCGACTGGTCGAGGCCTCGCGATCGACCAGTAGCTCGCGATCGACCTGTTGGTGACCACGGATCTAGAGGCTGCTCTCAAATTCCCCCCCCCCACCACTCTTCTCTTCTGTAGACTAAATGAACCCATTTGCCTGAGTCTTTCCTCATAAGTCATATGCCCTTGACCCCTAATAATTTTTTATTTAATTTTAATTTACTCTCTCCAATTTGTCTAAATAAGCCCAGTTCCCATAGTCTCTCCTCATAAGTCATGTGCCCCAGCCTTCTAATTATTTTCTTTGGCTTCCACTCTACTCTCTCCAATTTGTTCTCAATCTTCCTATAGTGGAGGGCCTCACCATATGTGGCCTCACCAGAGATGACTAGAAGGGAATAATCACTTCCCTTGATCTACTAGCAATGCTCTTACTAATGCAGCTCAATATGTCGTTAGCTGTCTGAGTAACAAGGGCACACTGTTGATCCAGCTTCCTGTCCACTGTAATCCCCAGGTCCTTTTCTGCACAACTGCCACTTAGCCAGTCAATCCTCAGCCTGTAGCAGTACATGGGATTTTTCTGTCCTAAGTACAAGACTCTTCACTTGTCCTTATTGAATCTCACCAGATTTCTTTTGGCCCAATCCTCCAATTTCTCTAGCGTCCAGAGTAACCTATCCTTACCCTCCAGCATATCTGTTAAATGTTAAGACACCTCATGGAATGAGGTGTAACAGTTAACTCAAACTAAGGACTTAGTTCGAGTTAACGTTTGACTGCCGCGTGTAGCCACGGGCAGTTAGTTCGGACTAGGGAGATTTAAAAATGGCGCTCGGACGGGAAGATGCAAATAAAGCCCGGGATATTTAAATCCCGGGCTTCATTTGCAACTTCGAATGCCTACATTAGCCTCCCTAGTTCGAACTAGGGGGCGAGTGTAGACATACCCTCAGGCTCAGGGCTGAGCACCAACCCATTGGTGCAGAGCATCCTGCCTGGGTTGTCGTCACAATTGCAGGGGGTCAGCTTCCTCGGGACTGGCTCCAACAAGGAAGAAGCCCAGCCAGGGGAGCCAACAGTCATGCCAGGCCCCTAGGAAAGGTGGGGGGTTGATCCATGTTCCCATAAGGGGAGGGGTCCCAGGTAGAAGCAAGGGGGCTGAGGGCAGCTGGCCTTTGGTACTACCCAGATCACATGGTGCCCCCTCCTCTCCAGGCAGCTCTAGGAGCTACTGAGACTCTATAACTCCAGAGCTCACCCCACCTCCTTGCATCTGACGAAGTGGGTCTTTGCCCACGAAAGCTTATGCTCCAACACTTCAGTTAGTCTATAAGGTGCCACAGGACTCCTCGCCGCTTTTGCAGATTCAGACTAACACGGCTACCCCTCTGATACTTCCCACCTCCTTGCCATCCCTTATCTTGCTTTCCAAATGCAGGAGCCAGCTCTATCCCTGGGACTGCCTGTGTTGTCTGTCTGGCTGCTCCCAGGGTGGGACTTGAGCTGCCATGGGGGGACTAGACTCTAACCAACCACCCTGTGCTCCTGAGGCAAATGTTCTATCCCCTTTGCCACTCTAGAACACACCCCACCTCCCTACCTTCAGGGAATCCCTTATCCTTCCTTCCTAACATGGGAGCCAGCTCCACCCCCGGGGCAGCCTGTGCTGGCTTTCCAGGCACTCCCAGGGTGGGCAGATGGGGGGCAGGACTTGAGCCCCTCAACCCTGCACTTCCCAGGCAAATGCCCTATCCCCTAGGCCTCTCCAGAACTCACCCCACCTCCCTACCTTTAGGGTGTCCCCTCCCACACGAATCCCTTGGCCCAAGACCAGAGCCTGCACCCCAATCCCCTAACCGAGCCTGGTGAAGTGGGGGAAGGAAGCCAGGCAAGAGTATTGGGGTTTGAGGTAGATCTTACATTGCACTTTAATTGAAAAAGTGATCTTGTGGTTAAAAAGGTTGGAGACCATTGCCCCACAGGATGGTATAGCCAGAGGCATGTGCGACTCTGGTACCAGGAGCATCATAGCAGCTCCTCCTTAGTGTGGAGTTTGCCCACCTATTTTAGAGCTTAGGACACCAGTCCATGTGCTATTACATACTATTTAAATAATAAGTGGAAATGAGCTAGAAAATGTGGCCCCACATTTAATACATCCCTAAACCCAATGAGTTTTGATCCAGCTATAGTTGCCACTGGAAAATGCTTATCATGACTTAGTTTTACATTTCAAACTGCCCTAGAGCTTCATCTCTGCTAGGAAGAAGTTATGTTCTTGACTTATATTAACTAACTTGTGGTAACATCCTAGGGTGTGTCTAGACTACAGGGTTTTGTCGACAAAAGTTGGCTTTTGTCAATAAAACTATACCTGCGTCTACACTACTGCCACATTCTGTCGACAGTAAGTTGACAGAACGTGGCAGTTTTGTTGACAGTGGTAAACCTCATTTTACGAGTACTCTTTCGAAAAAAAGGTGCTATTGCATGCAAACTGTGCTTTTTCGAAAGAGAGCATCTATGCTCTCTTTCGAAAAAGCGGCTTGCTTTGTCGACAATACTGATCGTAGTCTAGATGCTCTTTTTTCGACAGAGGCTTTGTCGACAGTATCTGTTGACAAAGCCTCTGTCGACAGAGGGTTGCAGTCTGGGGGTGTGTTTAGACTACAGGGTTTTGTCGACAAAAGTGGACTTTTGTCGACAACACTATACCTGTGTCTACACTACCGCTGAGTTCTGTCGACATAATGTCTACAGAACGCGGCAGTTTTGTCGACGGCGGTAAACCTCATTCTACGAGGAATAATGCCTTTTGTCGACAGAGTTCTGTTGACAGAAGGCGATATTGCATCTACACTGTCCTTTGCGTCTACACTCTCATGCCGACAAAGTGGCTTGCTTTGTCAACAGAACTGGCTGTAGTCTAGACGCTCTTTGTCGACAGAAGCCTGTAGTCTAGACGTACCCTAGACGTAGCCCTAGTGAAGACAAGGCAGTTTGTATCTTTAATAGAAGTTAGCAAGTTGAGGCAACCCCTATGTTCTCCTCTTGTAATGTTCACACATTAGCAGGCCAAGTAAAAGATTAACTACCAGATCTTCATTAGCATATTACTTCATGATAGTTAAGTTAGACAACATGAGTAAAGAGCACACTTTTTCAGCTAAAGATGACATATTAAGCTTAACAATGATTGGACCCTGGATTCTGGCTCTGGGGTTGTCCCTCAAAAAAAGAACAAAAACAAAACAAAAAAAACCTTTCCATATACAGCTGCATTGCTTAGAATCTTGAATTCAAGAACAACAATTTGCACCCAAAAAGAAAATTTTATTTCCTCATCTTAAAATATAGGAGCTAATTGACTTCCAACAACATTGTGTTAAAAAAGTATGTAACTGCAGATGAAATACCAACATTTTCCACCTGCCACTAAAGGAGAAACTGCTGCAAGAAACCTTTGCCAGTTTTTATCTACCCTATTACATTAATTAACATTATCATGTTACCATCTGTCAGTTCCCAACTGTGGAGTTGAAGTTATGCTTGCATTAAACTTGAAAATAACTTTTATCTTTTTTTTCCATTCTCAAAGAGAATTTATTTTAAAGTAATGTACACTAGCAATAACATTTCAGTGATGTTTTATTTCATTAAACAACATTAAGATTTATATGATATAGCCAGACTTGGAATGGATAATTCATTGACATTTAATTACACAGTTTAATAACATATTTATTCCAAAGTTATAACAACTGTGCCTTACAAAGTGACCTTGTAACACTTTATTAATTTGCTTAATTAAAATACTTAATCTTGAAATAGCTTTCAGGCTGTTCAAATAAGGCAAACAAATATTCAAATTAAATCAACTTTTTTCCTCTTTGATATATGTAATTAACTTTCACTAGACTCAATAAACAAATTCCATGTAAGGTTGTACATATGACAACAGAAAATAACTTGCTGTCATATTAATCTTCTTTAACACTGTAAACCATTTTCAGTGTTGCTGAAAATCCTGTTGAAAACCTTTACCTGGAAATCAATAAATATTAAATATTTTCCCACTGGCACTGTATGAAAACATTTATTTGTAAATGATCGCCATCAATCAGTATTTTTTGTACAAGAGATCAAAAAAACCCTCAAGGCAAGACAAATCTTAATTGAGATAAAGCCTCCCTTTGCAATCAGACTGGAGCATGCTCTAAAGACATTGAAGCCAAAGGATTGTACCCTGGGTTTCCCACTTGAGGTCCTACCACTGGACTATAGAGAAATTCTCACATGCTCATGTCTGTCCAATAACAATTAAAGCATTTATCCAACTGTGATAGTCATCCCTCTTCATCAATGAAAGAGTGATATGCACAGTGGTTGCTTCCCCCCACACTCCCCCCAGATAACAATTATTTACACTGGGCCTGATAATAAACAAGAATTTTTATTAACTACAAAAAGTGGGATTTATGTGTTTGCAAGTGAAAATAGTCACATCAAAGTAATTACTAAATTAAAATGAATAGAAAACATAGCTAATTATAACCCACCAAGAAACTTGTTATATGAAAATTCTTACCCTAAACAGCTGTTCTTATTTCAGGTATAAGCTTCAAATCAATGTGGATCTTTTATTGTGACTTGGATCTACAGCCCTCTTCAAAGTTCTTTTGTATCCTCTTAGGGTAGGCCAGGCTGTTTCAAAAGCCAGCTAAAGACAAAAGGCTGATTGTTTCCCATTGCTTAAATAGACTTTTCCCTGGTCTATTTTGTTTTGAATCTCCCATCCCTATGGAAACTTACCAGGAACAAGATAGATTTCAGTAACAGGTGTCATGGTCACATGTCTTTCTAGGACCAATCACCATTTTGGCTAAAAGGACATACAAAGCTATTCACAAGTCATTGAGTTGATCAATGAGTCATTAATTTCCCAGGCACTAGTAATGGCCCTCATTAGCACATTTAGAACTAAAAAAAGATCCACACTTCATATTTCTAACTTCACATTCAAGAATGATACATGCACAAAAATAGGATATACAGATCCAGCAAATTGTTACTGTAGAATTGATATGTTACATGACCTGTTTTGCATAAAGCATCTTCAAGTTATGCTTGTCACATCAAGATCCAACCCTTTCAACTGAAGAGACTGAAAGAAACCTACCTCAGAATATCCTATAGGTTACTGATAAAGAAATTCCCTTGAGTGGTGATCAATGCCTGTTCAAATACTTTTTTTACCCTGTTAAGCAGAGTGGGTTTTCCTGCATCCTAGGAAAATGCTCTAGCCACCATGCCGGAATTATAAAGGACAAAATGGTATTTCTTCCTCCTCTGTTTCTTGGAAGAATTGGTGAGCTGCCTAACCATCGGTCTCCAGCAGTGCAGTTCCCAGCTGCAAATAGCAATCAGAGATAGGCACCTAAATCCACTAGATAGGTGAGGCACACTCCCCCTTCAGCATCTCCAGTGGCTTGGTTAGGTTGCCCCCCCACCTAACATCCTGGCTTTTGTAGGTTATAGTCTATGGCAGCTTTCCATTCCCATTCATTGTACATGCAGCCTAGGCACCCAAATCAGGTTTTGTGAATTCCCGAGCACATAAAGTTAAGGATTACGATCTCTAAGTGCCTTACTTGGGTGTGTGTGTGTGTGTGTGGGGGGGGGGGGTTAGAGGTCTGGATTACACTGGGTGAAAGGGCATCTAAACATTACAGAGAACAATGCAAGTCCCCTTTTGTAAATCTAGTCCCTCATGTGACTTTTCACAAGTATGTGAGCACTTAATTCTCATTGAAATTCACAGAAGTTAGATGAGCTTTTCTAAAGCGTCTAGTCATAGAATCATAGGGCTGGAAGAGACCTCAGGAGGTCATCGAGTCCAGCCCCCATCTGGTCTGGTATGGTCTGGTCTAGTTACCTATCTGGTTTTAGGCACCTAAATATTTTTAAGACAGTGAGACCCAACTTCTCCAACAGGCACAGCCTGTTTTGTATGTTATTCTCCTTGAAATCTGGATCAAAGGGGATCACAACCCCAACTGGTGGTTCAGTGATATCCTTACACCGTGATATGTTGGCCTTAAAGAAGTTGTGCCAAAGTGTGCAAAGGCTACAATGCTGCTTTCCAGCAGCTTGGCACTTGCAATGATGACAAGCTGGTTATATGTCCTGAATGAATCCATTTGGTTTGAATTTCCATAGTTTCTGTTCCTTTGTGCCTAAAAGGGGCAAACCTAAGAAGATGTAATTGTAGATGTGTGCACTTACACTAAAAAGTGACCAAAATCTATCAAAGATAAACAGATTAATGTGAGAGGCTGAACCGATGACACTTTTACAATGCCATGACTGTAAAACCGAAGCTTTAAAAAATAAAACTACATGCATTTAACTCTTAATGTGGGCTATACACATCTAGACAGGATGCTTCTCAGTGCTCTATAAATGCTTTATGTAACTAGTAATGGAAAGAACTGCCTCTTCTACATCTAAAAAGTATTTAGGAGGCTTCTTATTCATTTCCGATGTATCAAACATTGCGCAGCAGGTATAAGGAAAGTAATGCCTTCCCAAACTGCCACCCCAGCCTCACTCACACTCTCTCCCCAGCCCCCATGCCCCTTCAACACTTCTCCCCCAGTCTTCTGGGGCTGTCTGGGCTTCAGCCCCACTGAGGCTGGGGCCAAGTGCCACCCGTGCTCCAGGGAAGGAGGGCCATTCGCTGCACACCCTTCAGGGCTAGGGGGGGCTTAGCCTCTCAGATGAGGGCCCCATGCTCTGTGAAAGGCTGAGGCCACATGCCACCCTCCCACCCTGTGCCTCCCCCAACACTAGGTTCACCCACGGCCCATGTGAACACTGGTTAGTTTCACTGTAGTTGATTCACTGCAGTTTTCTTGAACAGAGGAATGCGCATTTCAAAAGTGAGATTTAGAGGAGCTGAAGGGCTCAGAAACGCTGTCAGAGCCTTGGAGTAGGATGTAGCAGGCAAATGGAAGCTAAGAAAGGATACAAGGAGCAGGATGTCACTGAAAAACGGTGACAATTCAGGGGCCAAAAAGCTATTAGTGGCATGGGGTGGCTATTTGGTGAAGGGAAACTGACAAAGGATCAGAGAAAAAGCCGAGGGAGCTGAGCAATCTGATCAAAAGGGCACAAGGAGATCTGCATGATCACAGCAGAGGTGGAGCTAAGAGTAAGACTCCCAGGAAGGGGGGCCAGAGGCAGTTAGCAGCAAGGATCAGAGCAGCAGGGGGAGCTGTCGCACTATCGTTATCATTCTGAGGCAGCCAGTCTGCAACAAAGAGGCTATTTCAGACACTCCTAATTCTTCCAAAGAAACATCAGTGTTGTACAGGTTGGAGTGAGAATTAAGGAGCCGTGTATTCATTTGAGTAAAGCAGAGCTTTTATCAAAGATTGTAGCTCTTATAGTAAAAGAATCGGCATTCTGTTCAGATCTACACAACCCAAGCCCACACTGCCAGGGTGGGATTTGTCCGTTCATTCATTTAGAGGCTTATTTGGATTTTGATATTCTTATCAGTTTAAGAGTTCATCAGTAGGGGAGGGCAACAAGAAGATCACACTCAAACAGCATAGGAAAGAAGTGAAAGGAGGACTGCAAGTAGCTACAGGGCACAAAGAGCCCCTGGGGTCGATTTGTATGGCAGTAATATTAGCATACTGTCATTTCACAACTAAGAATTCTGGGATAGAGATTTAGTGGGGGTCGAGAAAGAACGACATCCCATAGAGTACTGCATTTCAGGGTACCTAGTGTCAGAACAGTTGAAATCAGAAGCCCAGTAAAGCCCACCCCACCTTCAACCCTTCCCTTATCCCGCCTTCCTAATGCGGGAGCCAAGTCCATATCTGGGGCAGCCTGTGTTGACTGTGCAGCCGCCCCCAGGGTGGGTGGAGGTTCTTACGTGAAAAGAACCTCAAAGATAGTGATGTTCAGAGGGAGGATCATAAGAAATGGAAAAAGAAGGGAAGATAGGCTGAAAATAGAGTATTTAGATAGCTAGTAGACTTTCCAAAACGCTGAGACATCAGAATGGTCTCTGGGATTTTATAGAAGTTACCCTAAAATATTTCTCATTTTCCTCTTCATAATATTATTATGGTCCTCAACATGAATAGAGAGAACACTGCAGTAGAGTTATTTAAAGTGCTTACCAAAGCAATCCAGATGTTTTAAAAGTGTAATCAATACAATACATTTGGTATAATAACATCATTGCTAATGATTATGCCAAAAATCCAGGGACATGACTGTCAAAAGGAGACCCTGTCTCACAATATTTTAATGTGTCACAGAATTAGTGTACAGACCCTGTGCTGCCTGCTATATCCAGCATCCCTGTGAGAATGTTCTATGGTGACGCACACCTTTCACTGAACTCAGCTATCAAGTGCTTAGTGTGACGGCACAGTTGGGGTTCCCCTGATCCTGGGCCCCTGTAGCCGCAAGAACAGACTCCGCCAGCCGGTAGAATAGAGGGGGTTTATTGCCTCTCCAGGATACAGCACAGCATAGATGTAATCTGGTTACAGGAGCCAGGGCTAGGATGCCTCAGGCCCCTTGAGATGGGGATGACTGGGCCCCTACAATCCCAGCTCCCTGCTTGGACTGTTCTCCCCATGCTTCCCTGACAGCAACTGCCTTACTCCCAGGCCCCTCCCCCCAGCCAGGTGTTGGTCTCTGCCTTCCTCCCTTTGTCTCTCTCCCTCAGAGGCTGAGCCTAGGTGTCTGGGTTAATACACATTTGGGTGAGTCAGAGAGAATCTCACATCCCAGCGCAGGGGGACACCGGTTACAGAGCAGACAGCACCCCCACTATGCCACACTTAGCTAATATGGAAATGAAAATATCCCATGCTATGAAAACAGCTGTATGTGTGGCTTAAACACTGGGACTGGGACTCTGGAGATCTACATTCAGCTCCCAGTTGTATAATAGGTCTGGCAGGCGTGATGATGGGCAAGCCACTGAACTGCTCTCAGTCTGTAAAATGGTTTTTCCTAATGGGCTCAGGCATAGTGAGGATCCATGTGTGCTGTGCAAATATTCATGTATTGGGGTGAGGGGAGCCAGAGAGTGCCATTATAAATTGTTGGGGAAAAGTGAATAAGGAGGCAGTATTCCCAAAAGAAAAGTATCCACCCTTTGAGACACTGACCAAAGTTTGGCTGTCTAGAAATTAAAAACCTACATAAAAGTGGCCTGATTTTCAGAGATGCTAACCACCTGACTTGTGGCTGTTTGACAAGGCTGCACCTAGGCAGTCAAGTTTGGAAATTTTAGTCTACCTGTTTATTTATAGCACTCTTCGGGCACATCTACCCGGCAGGGCAAAGTCGAATTAAGATACGCAACTTCAGCTATGTCAATTGTGTAGCTGAAGTCAAAATAGCTTAATTTGGCTTTTGGCGCTGTCTACACAGCAGGAAGTCAAAGAGAGAAGACTCTTCCTTCAACTTCCCTTCCTCCTCGTGAAATGAGGGTTACAGGAGGTAGAGTGAAAAATCCTCCAGCTCGCCATTTCAAAATAATGGCTTGCTGTGTAGACACGCTCTTTGTTATTTCAGAATAACATTAGTTATTCCAAAATAATGCTGCTGTGTAGACCCTAGGTAGCATAGCCCATGCATCAGCTACCAACAACAAACATAGAACTGAAACCAATTTGAGCAACTTTTAGGAACTTCCTCTAGTTGGGCAGTGTGTATTGAAGGCCAGGGGAGACTAACAGCTTGTCTTCACTAGTGGGGAGATCAACACTGCTACAGTTGATGCAGCAGGTCTTGGGAAGAGTGGCAAATCAATGGCAGAGTGCTCGACCAGAGAGTGTCTTACATTGACTCAGCGCAGTGAAGACACCGGCTTAAGTTGACCTAAACGATGTCAACACTAGCTATATTATTCATATAACTGGAGCAGCGTAACTTAGGACATGTCTTCACTTCCTGGAAGACTGATGCTGCAGTGGTCGATCTTCCAGAGTTCGATTTAGCAGGTTTAGTAAAGACCGGCTAAATTGAATGCTGAAGGCACCCTTGTTAATGCTGGTACTCCTCTAAACATGAGGAGTAAGGGAAGTCAATGGAAACATTTGGTCCCAGTGATCTTCTGCTGGGAAGATGGTGCCAATTAACGTAGTTGGATTTGTATATCTTAATTCAAACTTCTGCATAACTATAGTCATGGCCTTCAGTTAACTTAGGGAAAATCATCTTGCTCGAGGTGATTTGTTTTAAAAAAAAGCCAAAATCCAGAACAAAACAGAGATTTGGCAACATTGAACTTTTCTTCTTTTTCTGTAACTTAGTATAACTGGAACCTTGAAGCATTTTTAGCTTTGACCAGAAACCAAAATCATAGAAGCCATGTATATCAGTGGATTTACATGCATATAAGCTTTGTTCTTGTGAGATTTTCAACACTTTGCTGATGTCTTATGTGCATGTAAAGCCACTGATTTCAAGGCAGTCACTCCTGACTTTAACCACTGTCAGGGTGTGGCCTTACCTGATTAGAACATTTGACATCTGATTAATCTGTGGCACTTGGCAAGAGAAGGTTAATGCCAAATGATCCAAGGTCAACCTTTAAAGACCTGTTGGGAAAATGTATAAATGATAAGTGAGCTGTTTCACTGGTTAAAAGTTGAACTTTGAAATGCAAACTTGCATTGTTAGAGCAGTAGAATGGTGGGTGTTTGCTCAGGTATTGTAATGTGAACAAATAATACACATCTGTTGCTATAGCTTTAATTCAAGAATAAAGGGATTATGATGAAACTTGATTAAGTGGTAGTATTGTTTATGTCTCTCTAAGGGTTTGATAAACTATATATAACTGTTTAATGGAGAAGTGGGGAATCTTTTTTTGTGTCAAGGGTCACTGACCTACAAAAAAAATCAGTTGGGAGCACAAGAAGCAAAACAAACAAACAAACAAACAAAACCCCTCACTGACCTGTCCTCCATGTGAGAAGGAGGAAAAAATAATACTCTCCCCCTCCCCCACTCCCTTCAAGTTGGTAGGGGGGAGACATTGAATCTCAGGGCTTATCCCCAAAGATAACTCTTCTAGTGGATTTTGTAGAGCCTCTCTAGATTCTGGGTTCAGGCCTAAAATGAGGGGTTAGTGAATGGGCCACAAGGGGGTAGGAGAGCTGGGTCTGGGCAGGAGCTAGAGTGCAGGAGTGGGATGGGGGTGAGGTTGCAGGGTCTGGGAGGGAGGTAGAATGCAGGAGCAGTTTGGGATGTGGGGTATGGAAGGGAAGTAGGGTGCAGGAGCAGGCTGGGGTGGAGAGTCTGAAAGGGAGGAAGGAAGGGTGCAGGAAGGGACTGAGGAGGACTGCAGGGTTTGGGTAGGAGGTGAGGTGTAGGAGCAGCATGGGAGTATGGGATCTGGGGGAAAGGGCAGGAGGCTGCAGGAGTGTGTTCGCAGTGTGCATTCTGGAAGGGAGTGAG
The DNA here is from genome assembly GCA_019425775.1 of Rafetus swinhoei. NCBI lineage: Eukaryota > Metazoa > Chordata > Testudines > Trionychidae > Rafetus > Rafetus swinhoei. Next base: position 31,842,034 of record CM033428.1, on the reverse strand, counting down.
GGTGTAGGAGCAGGATGGCTGTGTGGGGTCCGGGAGGAAAAGAGGTTGCAGGAAGGGGTGGGGGTGCAGGATCTGGGTGGCAGGGAGAGAGCAGGAGTGTGAGGGTGGAGGTGTGGGGTCTGGGAAGGAGGGTGCAGTAACAAGGTGGGGGTGTGAGGTCTGGGAGGGAGGAAAGGTGCGGGAGGAGTTCGAGAAGGGGGGGCACCTAACACACTTCCCAGGGGGCATAGGTGGCTCCATGTGCCATTGCACTTGCAGGCACCACCCCCCAGTGCCCACATTGACTGCAATTGCCAGTCAATGGGAGTGACAGGGGGCAGAGCCTGCACAGAGCGCTTCCCTGTAGTGCACACAACCATCTCCTCCCCCCATCAGGCAGAGCCCACAGACTGACTGTGGCCCGCAGCTTGCCTTGATCAGGCTCACTGGCTCACCCTCTGAGGTGAGCAGGGGGCAAGCTTCACAGGCCAGACAATGGGCCTCATGGGCCATAGGATCCCCTCTTCTGTTTAATGAATAAATTCCTTTATGCTAATTGCCCCAATGTTTGGGAAACAGCTGGTTACATCAAAAAAGCCAAGTGTGTTCTCCCAGGACAAGAGGCTGCTGAGTCTCTTTGAATAGGCTCCTTTTTTGTCTCAAATCTGCTTGGCTGCTCCTGGGGAAAGCTGCAAGCCATACAAAATTAGATCCCAGGATATCCGCGTGCCCTTTAATGGACATTGACTTAGGGGCTCTGATCTGCTTGAGGTTTCATACAGGGGAAACCTAATCCGCAAGGATTGAGGTCCCAGTCATTGGCTGGAAGTACCCTGGACATGAATTCTGAACTATAACCATGGTGCACTGCAAGATCCTAAGATCACCTAAGATCACCATCTCTATTACGTAACTGGACCTCAAGAATTGAACTCTTGTCTGTATGTAAACTGATCTTTTCACCAATTTACTCTTTTCTTTTTAAATAAATGTTAGTTTAGTTCATAAGAATTGGCTCTAAGCATGCATTTGGGATAAGGTCTAAAATATTTATCACCCTGCAAAGGTAATGTGTCTGACCCTTTTGGATTGGTAGCACTTTATTTGATTGGGGTGTCTGCATGGTGGCCCAAGGCTGGGCATTTTAAGAAAACTGTGAGGTTAGAAGGCTTCTGATTGACCAATGAGACAATACAGAAGCTGTTTTCTGCTGGCTTTGTTGCCATCCCATTTCTTGCAGTGCACCCTAATTGAGTGACCTCTGGGATCCAGCTTATCACAAAGGGAGAAAAGAATTGGACCTACTGGTGCAAGTCCCTCCTTAGTTATTCCTCTGCAACTTCATTGAAGTCAGATGTTCCACTGGGACTTCTGATCTTCAAGTAAATCTGCCACAGTTCAGAAACTTCTGCCCTCTTCCCTTGATTCTAAATTTTCTCTGCTCAAAGCAATTAGTTTTGATAATTAAGTCATATTGTTATTTGTAAGCAAGAATTAAGAGAAGTGCTCTTGAAGGGGAGGATGTGTTTGAAAAACAGTGTCCAGTTCCATCACTGTTTTCCCCTGTTTGCTAGAATTTAATGAATTCTTCATTTGCTGTTGTAAACTAAATATTTCCTTTGAGTCCAATTAGCACAGCTGAAAGAAAAAACAAAGCAAGCACTGTTCAGCATGCATCAATGTAATGGAAAATCAGTTCTTTTATTCTAGCTTTAATAACTGCAGCTTGATTAGGAGGGGAACCTATGAAAAGAGAGAGAGAGAAAAGGAGAAGGCCTGCCAAATTAGTTCTATAAGAATTCTCAACCTGTCTGCTCTCTGGCTTACTATTCAAATGCTAATTGAGCCTTTTTGTTAACAGAATGGGTAATCATGGAAGACAAAAAACAGACCCAAAAAACAAATGAAATATTACACCTTATCCACACCAGCACAGATTCCCACTGATAAGCATTAAAAGTCTTTATGTTTTACATTCATTGGTCTTTTTAATTTTTTATTGAAAAGCTTATAATTAATTTAATACATTAAAATATAACATAATAAAATAATAAATAATAACATGGGTTCTTTTGAACAATAAACCCAGTCATGTTATAATTTGATAAGAGGATTTACATTCACAGTTATAAACATGAAAGTGGACCACGAGACTGGATGAAGGCAATGTTTTAATTCTTAAAAATTAATTACATGGCATTATTCTTATCAGTACACAGGATGCATTAATTATACAATTAATAATAAGATGAAAGGGATTTTTTCTCAAACTTTAATTCACATGGGGGCATTTGGTTTTATCCCCACAATTGTCCTTCAGGCATTTCTATAATCTTCTTACTATGCAAAGTCAAGACCTTAAACCGGTTAGTGGAAATAGTGAATGGAGTGGATCTTTGTTACTTTACAGTCAGTGCTTATACATATTATAGCTTCTCCATGTAATTGGGATCTAAAGTGTAACAGGTTTATCTCAAGGTCTCCATAATATTAAAAGGGAGTATGTACACCCTGTAGATAGCTAGTACAGGTGATTCCAATTGTAGATGCACTTCACTAGGGTGCTTAATCAGTTTCTGTGCACAATTGCCCCTTACTTCCAATGTGGGGCCTGAATCTGATTCCAGTGAAAGTTTGCTATTGTCTTTGGTTGGATCAGAATCAAGCTCTTGATCTCATTACGCTAGGAACTAAATTTAGGTTTGGATTAATTTAACAGAATTGCATCAGGACTGATTTCCACTTTATGTGTAACTGCTCCAAGTATTTGCAACCTAATCCCACAATTTGACTATTTGCTTACCAAACTGGGTTCCAAATGCAGCTCTTAATTGCTTATAATCACACTGGTAAATGAATGGCTGCCACACTGCACAAGAAAAATCAGAACCAAGTATAACAAATAAGATATTGATCCTGGACTAGAACTTCTTCAAGCAGACTCTTTTATGCTCAGCCGTGTTGGCTTTTCTGAGACTGCTTTTGGGTGCTAGGGGATGTCTGCACTTATTAAATTGCAGGATTAACCCAAGCTAAAAGAAATAATTTTATACAATGAACACAAGTACATAGATTAAAACTGGTAAATTAATGGTTGTATTTTGTTATTAAATATTTTCTTGTTTTCTGTTTTACAATGAACAGGAATTATATGTAGTACTTGACATGCTATTTTCAAAGCTGAAATGAATAGTGTACAGCTACATTAGAAAATAATTGCAGTACAAAACTTAGCTGTAATGTTCTCCGTTTCCTTTTTGGTTATGAATTACACCTCTTAATATGTGTTCTAAAACAAGCATTATACTGCAAATAAAACTGGTGTAAGCGTACATCTTGTATACTGGATATTATTTTGTTCCATACAAATGCTTCTTTCTTTAATTGCCTCACTTCATGCCATTACCTACTTTTTCTTGTTTTCATACTTAAGGGCTATGTGAAGCCCCCTGGCTACTCATGTGCATTCAGCATGTAATGTGGTAAATCTTCTCTGCAGTTGTAAAATACTAGGTGATATCACTCTTTCATAATTTTGAAATAATTTTTTCAATAATTGGAAACCTCAGTAGTGTGTGTTTCCTATACACTATAGACCAAATCCTCACAATTCCTTAGGGCATGGGTCTGTGTTACCAGCGCAAGAGTCATTCATTCTGATGCTGCTTTTTCTGTAGGGTAGTTTTATCATTTTTCCTATGGCTCCTGATCATATGTCTACACTTAACATACTTGGCCCCATAAGATTATTTTTATGACATTAAAAGAGCCTGTATTTCACTGAATAAGTTCAGAAATTCATTTTTTACCTCCAGATTTAACTGTATTGTTATTTATAATGCAGTGTATTGCAGTAGAATCAAGTGGTAACAATTAGGATCAGGCCTCATTGTGCTAGGCGCCACGCAAACAGAGGGAGACTTGGCTTCTGCCAAAAAGAGTTAGCAGTCTTCTTTAGGATAAGGCACAACAGGAAAGTGTTACAAACACAGAATTTAATGCTCAGCAGTCTGGTCTCCACCTCAGAAAACAGGTAAGCACATTTTTACCTTTAGGCATGGGAGCTGTACAGTTGAGCTTAACAAGAATTGCTAATATATATGTACTTTCCTGGAGCAGGGTTAGAAGGCTCACACCTTACTGGCTTGAGCTCATAACAAGGAAAGAGGGAGGAAAGATGAAGGTAACAGTAATAGAAGGGTGAAAAGTCTCAGAGGGGTAGCCATGTCAGTCTCTGTCTGCAAAAACAACAAGGAGTTCTGTGGCACCTTAGGGCTTGTCTATGCTATGTAGAAGATCGACACTGCTGCAGTTTATTTTCTGGGGTTTGAATTAGCGGGTCTAGTGAAGACCCGCTAAGTTGAACTGAGAGGACACTCCTGTCTGCTCTTGTAGTCTTGATCCTCACAAGCAGGAAGGGAAGTTGCAGGAGTGTTTGCACCCGCTGACCTCCCGCTGTGTGGATTGCGCCAAAATGCGATTTAAGATACTTCAACCCTAGCTACATAATTTATGTAGCTGGAGTTGTGCATCTTAAGTCAACTTTCCCCTTTACTGTAGACCTGGCCTAATGTGCCACAGGACTCCTTTCTCTTAATAACGGGATGATGTGGTTGCCGAGGATGGCTATAAGCAGGTGCTTCTTAGTCACTTAATTTCAAAGAATGGGGAAAACTGAGGTAAGGGGGAACAAGATTCTTGAGCTCTTGTATGCAGGGAACTAGGATAGGAAGAAAATATAAGAGGAAAGATAGGGAAGAAGACGAAGACAAGGATGGAGAAAAGCATGAAGGCAAAAGGGGCTGAAGAGGGACTGTGATGGAAAGGGTGGGAAGAAATTGAGCTGAGGCAGACAGAAAATCAACAGACACAAACTAATGTTTAGATTTGAAACAGAGACTGTAGTCCCCTGCTATCACTGCGATCTGGAGATTTTTCATACCCTGCCTTAATTCTTCTCCCAGACCATGGGACTGAACATGGTGGAGGAGTCCTAGAATATAGTTTATGGGCAGGCGAGCTGGCTGGTTGCCCAGGGCTGCCATTTTGAAGGGGGCAACCGACAGACCTGGTCTTAGCGCATCTCAGCCTGACCCTTTTCCCTTTTTTTTTCTTGCTTGACAAATTTTCCTTGCCAGCAGGGTTTTGTTTTTGTTTTGTTTTTTGCTTGGCCCGGGGCCGCCAATTGCTTAGGACCAGCCCTGCTTGGACTGTTGCGAGCTACAAGTCCTCTTCAAACCCACCTGGGAATCCAGGAACATATCACCTGTACATTTTCACACATACCTCTGCTTCCCAAAGTGCCTTGTCTGTCAGTCCTATTCTGGAAATACTATAAGTAAATGACTGTTATCTAGAAAGATATTAAATCCAACAGAAACTCTTCTGATAATGCTGCCTCAGCCTCTCTCAGAGACTGAATTCTTACATACCTATGTGTCTGATCTCACTGTCATTTATCCTCTCCATCCTCTGTATAAGAAAAAACCCCCATAAAAGCCTTTTCATCCAATTTACTTGGAGGCAACTGTTTGTGAACACTTAGTTAACTCAGTGAAAATCTAGTCAATCTGCTATTCCTGGAAATCTTTAATACCAGGAATGTCTGAAGTCCAATAAGATTGGCTTCAGGAATGTCTGAAGTCCAATAAGATAACAGGCTAGAGAAGGTTGAATGGATTTTTACCCCTATGCTGCTCTGAGGGGATTATGGAAACCTGATGCAACGATGAGAGAATCAGGGCTAGAAATCTGTGTGCACATGTGCACACATGCATGCACCTATTTTACACAGTTTGCGGATCCCATCGATCTAAAGCTGAACAGGATTTTGTTTTTTTCTATATACACTGCAGAAAAAAATTCAGTTTATAGGTAGGCCACTGAAACTTCCTATGATTAAAAGGCTTATTAAGACTGCTCATACCCTACTCTATTTTTTCTCTTAGCATTACCCATTTTTTCTTTCAAAAATGAAAATATTCATGTCAGCTATCTATTAAATGACAGTACCACATAGCAACTTTCTTCTCGAAAATGTGTGGAAAGTCAGCACATTTGCTTCACAGGAGCTCCTGTGAACATTTTTGGCTTCATCAATTTTTCATGGGTTTGCACCATACTGAGATGTACTTTGAGTTTTGTGTTTGAACAAACCCACCATCTCAAAGAAGATCATAGTCAGAATGGCTGAATTTCACCTGGACTTGCTTCAAAACTATGGAAAACTGCAGATGTGCATTATTTCAAAGGAAGATGGCTTTGAGACATAAAGCTGAGCTCTGTAGTGTTCTGTCTCCATAAAGTGCTTTAATATGCCCATCATTGGATGTTTATGATAGTGCCAATTGCTCCCAGAGTTCATGGATGTTTGGATTCAGGATTTTCTGCACATTCTGTAACAGATGTCTTCAGAAACGAGAGTGATGGAGGGGAAGAGAAGCATATTATCTACACAGAAAGAGACCCAACTGGGAAGTCGGAGCTGGGTGCAGCTATTCACCAAATTTGGATGTTTTCAGGTCCAAGGGTAGAGTCCCAAAAGCACCTGACAGGTTCTTGAAAGCTTTCTGATTAATCTATTTTGACCTAAGTCTTAAGCACCAAGTTTGTATCAAAAATTAAAATGAAAAATAATAAAACCTCCAAACCCTCTACACAAATATTTGTGCATGTTATTAGTTTAAATGCAAGTCTTTTGCATAAATCTCAACTATCCATCTGGGAGAACAGTTTAGAGATAAAACATACTGCATAGCATAACTAATTTGTTTTTTTCAGATTGTGATCTGCCCAAATGCAGTATTTTTAGGCCTCCTGTCTCTGTTCAGACATGATTGTTTATAAAAATGAAGAAAATATTCTTGTATTTTAGACAAGACTTTGATTCTGATCTCACTAATACATATGTAAATCAGGAGTTGCTCCACTGAAATCAATGAGATTACTCCAATGTATGACAGATGGGAGGGAGATTAGAATAAGGGGCCATAACAAACAGTGCCTCCCCTCTTCAGATAATTCAGCATGGCTGTGTCTAGACTGGCAAGTTTTTCCGCAAAATCAGCTGCTTTTGCGGAAAAACTTGCCAGCTGTCTACACTGGCCGCTTGAATTTCCGCAAAAGCACTGACTTCCTACTGTAAGAAATCAGTGTTTTTGCGGAAATACTATGCTGCTCCCGTTCGGCAAAAGTCCCTTTGCGCAAAACTTTGTGCAAAAGGGCCAGTGTAGACAGCTGAGATTTGTTTTCATAAAAAGCCCCGATCGCGAAAATGGCGATTGGGGCTTTTATGAAAGCGTCTAGATTGGCACAGACGCCGCAAAAAGTGCTTTTGGAAAAGCGTCCGTTCCAATCTAGACGCTCTTTTCCGAAAATGCTTTTAACGGAAAACTTTTCCATTAAAAGCATTTCCAGAAAATCATGCCAGTGTAGACACAGCCCATAAGTTTACAAAACATCCAGTTATTTCTGGGATTGACTGTAAGGTCATGTTTTCACTACATGGAAGATCAACAGGTCTAGTGAAGACCTGCTAAATTGAATTTAAAGGGCATCTTGTCGGCACCGGTACTCCTGCTCTTCACAAGGAGTAAGGGAAGCCAGTGGAAGCATTTGCTCTCATCAACCTACAGCTGTGTGTATGGCATGGAAACTCAATTTAAGAGAAGTTGATTCCAGCTACGTAATTAATGTATCTTAATTCAACATTGTGCTGTAGTGTAGACAAAGCTTAAGAATTTTATTCAGTGTTCTTGTAACCATGTTGGTCCCACAAAATTACAGAGACAAAGTGGGTGAAGTAATAGCTTTTATTGGAACAGCTTCTGTTGGTGAAAGAGATAAGGTTTTGAGCTTACACAGAGCTAACCGGCAGAAGAGCTGTATGTAAATTCAAAAGCTAGTGTGTCTCACCAACAGAAATTAGTCCAGTAACAGATATTACCTCACCTACTTTGTCTCTGCAGGAGTTTTAGTCAATTCTAAACAGACATGATGTCTAATATTCAGTAACACATTTTTTACTCCTACTGTATTCATTTAAAGCTTCATTTCACTTCAACTTTCACTAATAGTTCATTATTTCCTATTCTTCTAGAAGTAGCATGTGCTAAGGGTAACAGTCACACCATGAATGACTAAGAGTTCAACTGCAGTCTTAAATTAATACAGTAATATTCAAGGCTATGAGTATTTTGGGCTCTCTGACAGAATGACAAACATTTTGAACATGAATATAACAAGGAACAGCTAGTATTCTTGTTCATACACTAATATCTTTGTTTTCAAATGAGTATTAATATTCACACAAAGAACAGACACTTTTCAAATATTCATGCAACATGAAATCCCAGTGAGGTGAATATTTCTTCAAAATAAAAGAGAATAATAAAGGGCATGAATTTAATCACATTGAACAGCTATTGAGTACTAGCTATTGAGTACTGGGAGGCAAGGTTTCAACTCCATGTTCTGCCACAGATGTTATGCATGATCTTGGGCAAGTCATTTAGACTCCCTGGGCATGTCTACACTATGGAGGAGGTTAATCTTCTAGTGTTTGATTTAGTGGGTCTAATGTAGACCCCAACTCGAAGGCTGAGGGCAGCCCCTGATGGCATCCTGTACTCTTCATTCTGTGAGGAGTAAGGGAAGCTGACCAGAGCTCGGTGGGAAGCTGTGGCAGCTCGCCTTGAGGTAGCTGGATGGCTTACCTTAAGCCCATCTGCCTGGTCCAGCATAGACCTAGACTCTGTGCCTAAGTTTCTCATCTGCAAAATGGGAATGAGAAGTAGCTTCCCTACTTCTCACAGTGTTGTAAAGATAAGCTCATTGAGAACCATGAAGTACTTTGAAACCTACTTATGAAAATAGCTCAGTATAGTTTTGACTAATGATTTTGAATTTTTACATAATTTTAATCTAGATCTGAAATTTGGAACATTTTTGAGGGGAAAACTAACCAAAATAAACAAACCAGTTATCTGATGGTATGGCAGAGAGTCACACTACAGACCATTATATTTACCTTCAGAAATAGCTCTCTCATTCCGCTATTTCCCCCTGGACACCAAAGGGACAAAAATCACTAGCCCTTGCCCCAAGTGTTAACTGACTTATCAGACTAGCATGGGTGTGATGCCCTGCAGCACCCCTTCTGGCACAGTGTGGCATTCCATGCACTCATTGCCTCAGTTTTCCCTTTCAGGAAGCCAATAATTTCACTTCAGGTCCCCTTGACCTGACATTACTATTCCTGGCGCAGGTTTATTACAAAATCTCAGATAAAATAGTCCATAACAGAAGTCCCAAATAAACAAAGTTCTTCTGACTTTAAGAGTTCCTCTAAAGCCTGCCTGTTGAGCTGTATTCTTATGTTCTTCCAGGTTCTCTCCATCTCTGTGTCTTTCCTTGTGGAAAGACCTCTAGCTCTTCTCCTGAAACTGGGTAATTCAGACAATTATTATCCTTCTCCTGAAATCAGGAATCTCCAGCTTGACTCCTAAAGCTGAATTGTAATTCAGTCCTGTTTGGGCCTTACCAGCTTCACCTAGCCCCACTTAGTCCTCAGCCTCTGAGAATCTGGAGCCATCTCTTGCTCCTGTCTGCCCTGTTATGAGGGAACAGGCTCTATATATGCTAGTCACCATCTCCATGCTCATTCTTGATTGTTAATGTGAAAATAGAGCCTTCATCCACCCTCCCTGCAAGGCTCCTCTCCCTGTTCTTTAAATATACAATGATAGGATTTTCTCCCAAGTGCCACACATTCACAGAACCATTTTCTCTTTATCCATATCCCTCTTAGGTCTTTGTGTGGACCTTTCAGACCCTTGAGTGGGCACACAAAGTGACTAGATGGGCTGACCACTAGCTACTACTGCCTTTAGATGCTAAACTAGAAGGGAAGGTTTACCCCTTACCACCATCCATGGTTTCATTTTGGCCTTTATTCTTCTGTCTTCTCTACACAGTCTTGTTTTGGACTTCCATGCAGCAGATAAGGGTCTTATCAAATTATCCTATTTTAACTAATTATCGTTGGCAAGTCAAACAGGATGCAAACCTCCCCTCAGCCCTGCCTATGAGTCACCCCAACTGAGCGTTTTTGCACACAAATGATAAGTTTGGGTATAAACTAAAAGGGAATAGCCTATTTTCATGTGTTCTTCCTAAATTGTAGCCTTGGCAGCCTACAGTGAAACATTTCCTGGTGTTGACAAATACTACAGAGAACTATATAAATATTGCAAACCTATCTAGGCTACGAGCAGTGAGGGAGATAATTTGATGATAATGTTTTTAATACCTTTTGCCATTTAGCACTTGGTCATTTCATGCTTTTAGAGGAGAATAGATTACCCAGCCTTTCTTAGCTAAAAAAGCAAGCTTTTCAAATATTTCCCAGACAGCCATCAATAGCAAGAGTGCAGTATTGAGCTTTCTCTGGCCTTTGAATTTATAAGAAGATAGCAAGTGTAATGTGTCTGAATTGGAACAAAATGACCCAGGGTGGCTTTTAGCAGCATTACATTTTACAAAAAGTTATAAATTTATGGAGCACAGAAAAATAATTTACATTGCTAGCATTACTAGTTAATGAAGCATGCACTGTGTACTAGCCATCACTAAAAGCTTTGATATCCCTCCACAGAGGTGTCAATTGGAAGGCTGATCTCTGCATTTGCAGAGCAGTGTGGGTGCATATGTAGGGAAGAGGGTTCTTGTAACCTGGGCAGCATAGCTGGTTGAGGGGAAAAGGGCTGCTCCAACCCAGAGCAGGTGACTGTATGGGGAACTGAGTGTTTGTCACTACAAGGCTGGAAAGTTTCAGCAGCCAAAGCGGGAAGAGGTGGCTGAAGCGGCTTGCCAGTGAGGAGTGAGGAAAGCTAGTCAGCCACGTGCACTTTTCAAGGAAGTCCTAAGTGAGTGATGAGAGGCAGAACTGACAGAGCAGTGTCCCCCAAATGGGTCTTCTCTTATGAGACTGCAGTTATGGCAGTGCCCCTCCGATGTGTAGAAATTGTCTTTCTGCTGAAGCTTTACCTTTTTAGCTCAATATGAATGTATATGCAATGAAAATAAAGCAATCTTCTGCTTTGTATGCAAAACAGATGGGAAAAAATCCTCAGCTCCCAGTTCAACCATTGTAAATCAGGAGTGACAGTGTTAAGCTGGTACGAGTGTAGAAGCAGACCAAATGGATCTACAAAGAGAGAAGCCTATTTCAAGAGACCAGCCAAAGAACTGAATAAAATTTCCCATATAATTAAGATGATTTTTCTACTGTAAGTGAAGCAGAATTGTGCTCCATACATTTGGGAATAATATGGTACAGTTTTTCAACATAAGAAGGTTCCACTTAAAGTCTTCCCTTGTGTAGTTTTTCCTGCAGTTCTCTTATGCATAGCACCCAGCCAAGTTCATAGCCATGAAAATGCAACACAAAACATGAAATCTAGTCTACTCTCTCTCTCCCCAAAATCTGTTTTTGTGTGCTTTTACCACCCTATAGCACACAGATTTCACAGGGGAGACAGGGAAGACCAGCATTTCTCAAATTTGGCCTGGACCCTAAAGGGAGTTGCAAGGGGATCCACAAGGTTATTTTAGGGGGATTGCATTGTTGTGACCCTTACTTTTGTACTGCCTTCAGAGCTGAATGGCTGAAGAATAGTGGCTGTTGGACAGACACCCAGCTTTGAATGCAGCACCTGGCCAGCAGCAGTTCAGAAGTAAGGGTGGCAATACCATACTATAGCATCCATACTTCTGCACTGTGGCTGTTGATAGCTGTGCCTTCAGAGCTGGGCTCCCAGCAAGCCACCACTGCTCTCCACATGCCCAACTCGGAAGGTATTGACACTATCAGAAGCAGAACAGAAGTAAGGAGAGTAGTACTGCAACTCTCCTCTCCCTCAAACATTTTTGGGGTCAGGATCCCACAGTGTAAAATTTCCACAGTGTAAAATTTCCACACACTGCTGTTTCTAACCACTTGCTGGAGCCGTGTCACCAAAAGTACCAGGAAGTCCTGTCCCTGCAGCTCCCATTGGCCAGGAATTGCGGCCAATGGAAGCTGTGGGGGTAGTGCCTGCAGGTGAGTGAGAGGCAACATAGAGTCTCCTCTGTGTCCCCACCCCCCACGGGAACTGCTCCAAGTAAGCATCTCACACCTCAATCCCCTCCTCAGCGCCAAGCCCTTTCTAACACCCAAGGCCCTTCTCAAACTGCACATCCCAAAACTGAGTCTCCTCCTGCACCCTAACTCCTGCTCAGACCCTGTACCCCCACCCTAGCCTCCTGCCCTGAGCTGCCTCCAACACTCCAACCGCATGGTCCCAACCTGGAGCCCCTCTCCTGCATGTCAAACACCACCCCTGCATCCCATCCCCACTCCAAAGCCCACACCCCCAGCCAGAGCCTTCATCCCCACAAACCTGAGCCACCTCCCACACTCTGAACCTTGCCACAGATAGTCCACGTGCAGATGTCGCATATCATCTCCATATTGGTCCACATAATTCATTCCGCACATAGATATAAAAAATTAGAGGCAACACTGATGATACTCTTAATGATACTGTACTACAAATAAGTAACTTTAAGTATAAAGGAAGATAAGTTGTCTAATTTCAGACCTTTGAATCTGTGAAAGTATTTTATTTATTTATAAATTATTGCCTAAAACCATAAGGGGCAAACAATTAAATCTTTCCACAGGTGGATTGTCCTGATTACTCCTAAGAGTAGTCTTGTCGACCTTATTGCCTTTTGCAAGAATCATAAGATGGGGCCTTCCAATCAGACAAGTTGCTCTTTGTATGTTTTTCCTCTAAGAAACTAATAACAAATCCCATTCAAACCAAATGAATTAATTTACATCTTTTTTTAAAAAATATTCATTTTGCATTTCCAAAAACTCTAGTGGATTATGACAGTTCTTTTCATTGGCAATGTACTTTCCATTCAGTCATCTCTCTCTCTTTATCCTCACCCCTAATTTTCAGAAATATTTCACATCTCTCATCTCCCATCTCTGGAGTTTTTGTTTCCCTGTGACTCCACTATCCAGTCATTGGTTCTTTCTTTTTAGCCTTTCAGAAATATACTTGTGCTCTGCCATCTGCCCAATGGCTGTTCCAGGCTCATTCTGTATCAGTCCTTTCTTGCAGGAGCTGTTAACAGGGAGTTTGGAGTGGGAGTTCTTCAGATAAAGGAGGAAGCTACTACAGGGCCCTTAAGGGAAGTGGTCTGTCTGTAGTGTGTGTGTTTGTGTTTGCATTTTTCTTGCTGTGCTGTGTGCTGAGCTTGGGTTTGGCTAGTTGGTTCCCCCCCCCCCTTTTTCCTCCCCACCCCCCCATGGAGGGTATGTCAAGACTACTTGCCTCTGCCAACAGAGGCATGTAAATTAGACATACTGACATAGTCAATGAAGCGGGGATTTAAATATCCCCCACTTCATTAGAATAAAAATGGCCGCCGCATTGTGCCGGCTCAGCTGTATGTCGGCACAAACCAGCAGTCAAGACAGGGATCGGTCGACAAGGAAAGCCTTTGCTGACCGATCCTGTAAACCTTGTTTCATGAGGCATAAGGGATCGGTCGGCAAAGGCTTTCCTTGTCGACCGATCCCCGTCTTGACTGCCGGTTTCTGCCAACAAACAGCTGAGCTGGCACAACGCGGTGGCCATTTTTATTCTAATGAAGCGGGGGGATATTTAAATCCCTGCTTTATTGACTATGTCGGTATGTCAAATTTACATGCCTCTGTCAGCAGAGGCATGCAGTCTAGACATACCTGGAGTGTGTGCTGTGGCTGGCAGGTGGAAGCTGTGAGCTTCTAATCAGGGTTTGAAATCTAGAAGCCTCTGCTCATTGGTTGAACCTTAATCAGGGGGAGGGGCTATCAGGCAGGGCTTTATAAAGGAGTGAGTCAGCGACCAGGGAGCTTGCAAATAGAAGCTGTTAACAGGGAGTTTGGAGAGGAAGTTGGGGAGTGGGAAGGGGGTGAGATACACTCTCCATTCTTTAACATCTTTTCACTACACTCCTTCCCTTCAGGGAGGCATTGAATAAAAACCGAGGAATCTCTCAGAAGGAAGGCAGGTATGGCTGGTGATAGCTCTGCTGCTGTTACCTGCACAATATGTGTCATGTTTGTCTTCCTCCCAGAAGAAAGAAGGGGTTTCATCGGCACTAAGATCAAGCTGGTCACCACTTTGGAAGAAAAAATTGTAGAGGACTGGAGGCTCAAGTATCGACCCTACGTTCTATCAGAGAGGATGAAGACTTCCTCGATAGAAGGCAGCATTTAATTCTGCAGCCACAGCAGGCTGAAGAGCCAGTCAGGGCAATACAGGACAAGGAAGAAAACTTGCAGCATATAACCTCTAGAAGGAGAAGAAGGACAACTCAGGTATCCCCCATTTCTGTAGAGATAAGTAACCACTTTCAGGCTCTCTCCACAGGCAATGCTGGTGGAGAATGCTTTGACAGGGACCGCTCAAGGAAGAAATCAGAAGGGAACAACATCTACCGGAAGTCATTTGATGCGCAGGCCTAGGGATGGGGGTACCACAACCATCACCCACAAAAGAAGATGGGTGGTGGTGGTCGGGGACTCCCTCCTAAGAGGAACTGAGTCATCCATCTGCCATCCAGACCTGCAATCTCGAGAAGTGTGCTGCTTACCAGGAGATTGCATTCAGGATGTGATCGAGAGTCTTCCAAAAATAATTAAACCTTCGGATCGCTACGCCTTCCTGCTTCTCCATGTAGGAACTAACAATACGGCCAAGAATGACCTTGAGTGGGTCACAGCAGATTAAGTAGTGCTGGGAAGAAGAATCAAGGAATTTGAAGCACAAGTGGTGTTCTCGTCCATCCTTCCGGTTGAAGGAAAAGGTCCAGGTAGAGATCGTCGAATTGAGGAAGTAAATACGTGGTTGCACAGGTGGTGTTGGAGAGAGGGTTTTGGTTTCTTTGACCATGGGACTCTGTTCCGGGCACAAGGATTGTTAGGAAGAGATGGGATCCACCTAACCAATAGAGGAAAGAGCATCTTCACGGGCAGGCTTGCAAACCTAGTGAGGAGGACTATAAAGTAGGTTCGTTGGGGGACGGTGATCAAAGCCCTGAGGTAAGTGAGGAAGTCGGACACTGGGAAGAATCACAAGGAGGAACGATAAAGAAAGGAGGACCCCTGATTCAGATGGAGAAGGCAGGGTGATCAACTGGTTATGTAAGGTGTTTGTACACCAATGCAAGAAGCCTGGGAAACAAACAGGAAGAATTAGAAGCCCTGGCCCAGTTAAAGAACTATGATTTGATTGGAATAACAGAGACTTGGTGGGGATGACTCACATAACTGTCATGGAAGGGTATAAATTGTTCAGGAAGAAGAGGCTGGGGAGAAAAGGAGGAGGATTTGCATTGTATGTAAGAGACCAGTATGATTGCTCAGAGCTCCAGTACTTAGAGGGAGAAAAGACTGTTGAGCGTCTATGGGTTAAATTCAGAGGTGGAAGCAACAGGGGTGATGTTGTGGTTGGTGTCTGCTATAGACCACCGCTGGATCAGGTGGATGAGCATGTTAGAAATAAGAGGGTGACCAGAGAGGGTGTGGGGCCCTTACTGGATGAGGGAGGTAACCTAGTGACAGATGATGTGGGAAAAGCTGAAGTACTCAATGCTTTCTTTGCCTCTATCTTCACAGACAAGGTCAGCTCCCAGACAAATGCACTAGGCAATGCAGTATGGGAAGGAGGTAGAAAGCCCTTAGTGGGGAAAGAACAAGTTAGGAACTATTTAGAAAAGCTAAACATACACAGACTTAATGCATCTGAGGATACTGAGGGAGTTGGCAAATGTCATTGCGGAGCCTTTTGCCATTATCTTTGAAAACTTGTGGAGATCGGGAGAGATCCTGGATGATTGGAAAAAGGCAAATGTAGTGCCCATCTTTAAAAAAGGGAAGAAGGACAATCCAGGGAACTACAGACCGGCCAGCCTTACCTCAGTCTCCGGAAAAATCATGGAGGGGATCCTCAAGGAATCCATTTTGAAGCCCTTGGAAGAGGGGAAAGTGATCATGAATAGTCAACATAGATTCACGAAAGGCAAGTCACGCCTGACCAATCTGATTAGCTTCTATGATTAGGTAACTGGCTCTATGGATATGGGAAGTCAGTGGATGTGACTTCAGCAAAGTTTTTGATACAATCTCCCACAATATTCTTGCCAGCAAGTTAAGGGAATGTGGATTGGATAAATAGACTGTAAGATGGATAGAAAGCTGGCTAGACTGTCGGGCCCAATGGGTAGTGATCAATGGCTCAATGTCAGGTTGGTGGTCAGTTTCCAGTGGAGTGCCCCAAGGATCAGTTCTTGGACTAGTTTTGTTCAACATCTTTATTAATGACTTGGATGAGGGGATGGATTGCACCCTCAGCAAGTTTGCAGATGACACTAAGCTAGAGGGAGAGGTAGATACACTGGAGGGCAGGGATAGGGTCCAGAGTGACCTGGACAGATTAGAGGATTGGGCTGAAAGAAATCTGAGGTTCAACAAGGACAAGTGCAGAGTCCTGCACTTGGGATGGTAGAATCCCAAGCATTGTTACAGGCTGGGGACCGAGTGGCTAAGTAGCAGATTGGCAGAAAAGGACCTGGGGATTACAGTGGATGAGAAGCTGGATATGAGTCAACAGTGTGCCCTTTTAGCCAAGAAAGCTAATGGCATATTAGGGTGCATTGGGAGGAGCATTGCCAGCTGATCTAGAGAAGTGATTATTCCCCTTTATTTGGCTTTGGTGAGGGCATATCTGGAATATTGTGTCCAGTTCTGGGCCCCCTACTATAGAAAGGATGTGGACGCATTAGAGAGGGTCCAGTGCAGGGTGACCAAAATGATTAGGGGGCTGGAGCACATGGCCTAGGAGGAGAGACTGAGGGATTTGGGTTTGTTTAGTCTGCAGAAGAGAAGAGTGAGGGTGGATTTGATAGCAGCCTTCAGCTTCCTGAAGGGCGGTTCCAAAGAGGATGGAGAGAGGCTGTTGACAGTAGTGACGGATGGCAGAACAAGGAGCAATGGTCTCAAGTTACAGTGGGGGAGGTCTATGTTGGATATTAGGAAAAATTATTTCACTAGGAGTGTGGTGAAGCACTGGAATGTGTTACCTAGGAAAGTGGTGGAATATCCATCCCTAGAGGTGTTTAAGTCTCGGCTTGACAAAGCCCTGGCTGGGTTGATCTAGTTTGGATTGGTCCTGCCTTAGGCAGGTGGCTGGACTTGATGACCTCCTGAAGTCTCTTCCAGGTCTATGATTCTATGATTCTACACTGCTGGCTTACTATCCCAGATCATCCCATTACTGTAAAGTTCAGGATTCCTTTCAATTTTGTTTTAAACTTCAGGCCCTAATAGTTCATCCTCCATCCCCACTCACCTCACTCACCTCCCCACTCACCTTTACTGTCTATATTATCACTCAGCTGCACTAATCTTTAATATGTATATTTCGAAACAATCACCCTTAATGCTGACCACTTCTCACAGTTTTAAGATTCAAAGTTCAGGTGAAAACAAACAAAACAATTTTGTCTCTTTTTCCATTTTTTGTATTTGTGCCACAGTGGCTGGAACATAAGAACATAAGAACATAAGAATGGCCGTACCGGGTCAGACCAAAGGTCCATCTAGCCCAGTATCCTGTCTGCCAACAGTGGCCAGCACCAGGTGCCCCAGAGGGGGTGGACCGAAGACAATGATCAAGCGATTTGTCTCCTGCCATCCCTCTCCAGCCTCTGACAAACAGAGGCCAAGGACCTCATTTTATCCCTGGCTAATAGCCTTTTATGGACCTAACCTCCATGAAATTATCTAGCTTCTCTTTAAACTCTGTTATAGTCCTAGCCTTCACAGCCTCCTCTGGCAAGGAGTTCCACAGGCTGACTACACGCTGTGTGAAGAAGAACTTTCTTTTATTAGTTTTAAACCTGCTACCCATTAATTTCATTTGGTGTCCTCTAGTTCTTCTATTTGGGAACTAATAAATAACTTTTCTTTATCAGCCCTCTCCACACCACTCATGATTTTTATACACCTCTATCATATCCCCCTCAGTCTCCTCTTTTCTAAACTGAAAAGTCCCAGTCGCTTTAACCTCTCCTCATATGGGACCCGTTCCAAACCCTAATCATTTTAGTTGCCCTTTTCTGAACCCTTTCCAAGGCCAAAATATCTTTTTTGAGGTGAGAGACCACATCTGTACACAGTATTCAAGATGTGGGCGTACCATCGTTTTATACAGGGGGCAGTAAGATATTCTGGGTCTTATTTTCTATCCCTTTCTTAATAATTCCTAGCATCCTATTTGCCTTTTTGACCGCTGCTGCACTGTGTGGAAGTTTTCAGAGAACTGTCACGATAACTCCAAGATCTCTTTCCTGATTTGTAGCCAAATTAGCCCCATCATACTATGCGTATAGTTGGGGTTATTTTCCCGATGTGCATTACTTTACACTTATCCACATTAAATTTCATTTGCCATTTTGTTGCCCAATCACTCAGTTTGGTGAGATCTTCTTGGAGTCCCTCACAGTCTGCTTCTGTCTTGACTATCCTAAACAGTTTGGTATCATCTGCAAACTTTACCACCTCACTGCTTACCCCTTTCTCCAGATCATTTATGAATAAGTTGAACAGGATTGGTCCTAGGACTGACCCTTGGGGACACCACTAGTTACCCCTCTCCATTCTGAAAATTTACCATTTATTCCTACCCTTTGTTTCCTGTCTTTTAACCAGTTCTCAATCCAAGAAAGGACCTTCCCTCTTATCCCATGGCCATGTAATTTACACAAGAGCCTTTGGTGAGGACCTTGTCAAAGGCTTTCTGGAAATCTAAGTATACTATATCTACTGGATCCCCCTTGTCCGCATGTTTGTTAACCCCTTCAAAGAACTCTAATAGATTAGTAAGACAGGATTTCCCTTTACAGAAACCATGTTGACTTTTGTCCAACAAATTATGTTCTTCTACATGCTTCACAATTTTATTCTTTACTATTGTTTGACTAATTTGCCAGGTACTGAAGTTAGACTTACCGGTCTGTAATTGCCGGATCGCCTCTAGACCTTTTTAAATATTGGTGTCACGTTGGCTACCTTCCAGTCATTAGGTACGGAAGCCGATTTAAGGGATAGGTTACAAACCACAGATAATAGTTCAGCAATTTCCCATTTGAGTTCTTTTAGAACCCTTGGATGAATGCCATCCGGTCCAGGAGATTTCTTAACATTAAGTTTTTCTATTTGTTCCAAAACCTCCTCTAATGACACTTCAATCCGGGACAGTTCCTCAGATTCATTACCCACAAAGGACGGTGCAGATTTGGGAAGAAAAAGAAAGAATTATGCCTGGACCAGTAATGTAGCAAATTTCACTGATTTCATCATTGCTGATTATTACACAGATGGTCAGGCTCATTGTGGAATGTTTTTATTTTCCCTCCTCTGATGCATGAAACATTAAAAATCAAGGGAGATAGGTGCCTTAGGCACTTTCCCCTACTGTATATTGTCATGATAACGGGCCTGCTCACAGCTCTGTCGCTTTATCATGGAGGGATTTTGGCAGTTCTCGCGTTCTTGGACTGATCTGGCCACAACACCTCATCAATGTCAATGCTTATTGTTGTGCATTTACAATGGGACCCTTGCAATATCTCCCTTTGGGAGCTTGCGATCAGTGATATACAAGAACAAAGGTCCTTCTCAAAACAAATGTTTTATTTAGCAAATGGCTCATTAAAGAAAACGTAAAAGGAACAAATAGCTTACTCATATATTTACTTATCTAATATACCTCTTGAGGTACAGACCAAGTCTATTCCGGGTTCCTTTTTAGCTAGTTGTTGGAATCCAGCATGGTCTCACTGTGCCTTCCAGAGAGAATGTTCCATTATGTATTTGGGAGTGCATTTTCGAAACCCAATATTGCACAATACTGTATTACCATTTGTTAGTGGGACTAGGTGACCTTCTTGTGCCTTAGACGGACTTCTCCCTCAGCCTGTCATTCAAGTCCCTATGATGTCATCCTTGTTTGGGAGTTAGACCCACTCAACCATGAAAGCTTGCAACCCTTCTGAAGCCCTCTGTTTGTTGGTGGTATGCCAAACGTGACTTCTCCCTTTGTCCTCCCAACCCTTCATTTCAGGAATCCTGTGCATTAAACTCGACATTCATCACTGTACATCCCCAGAGTCATCGTGTCTATAATGAAGGGGACTCCAATATCTGGAAGCAACAAACATTTCTTTGCACACCAGAGGAAGAAAATCACAAAACACCATATATTTCATATGGACCACAAAGATAGAATAGAAAATGAGACAAAGAAAAATCTCATCCTGTATGTTATGTACTGACAACATTCATCATGTTGAATGAAGAAACACAGGACTGGAAAATAGATTTAAATGATCTGTGCTGAATGTCAATAAGGTCCAAATTATAGATCATATATTTGGCAACTTTGCTTCATAAATGGGAGAATGGTGAAAACAATTATAAATTTTAGAGTAATTAGATTGGTCCTGAACTGCTTTTACCTGGAAATTGGGGGTACATTCATGGCTACTTGATATAATTTAATCCAGGGTTTCTTACACTTCATTGTACCACAACCCGCTTCTGATGACACAACTTTTTTAATGACCCTGGGAAACAGGCCTGAAGCCAGTGCCCTGAAAACATAGGGGCAAGGGTGTGTATCGCCAAAGCATAAGCCCTGCCCCTGGAGTAGGAAGCAAAGCCAATGCTTGAGGGCTTCAGCCCTGGAGAGAGGGCTTAGACTTTTGGTTTCAATCTCAGGCCCCTGCAATTCTAATGCTAGCCCTGGCAACCCAATATAAAGAGGATTGTGACCCACTTTGGGATCCTGATACACAGTTTAAGAACTGTTGATTTAATCATAACAAGTAAAAGCAACAGAATGGTGTTTCACAAGCAGTGATGAAAGTGGGCAACTTGAAGTCAATGGGAGAAAGGAAGAGTCTATGCTTGAAGATTTCATGGCAGGATCAGTGCCTAATTAGGGATCTTCCAATGTTTTCAAGGCAATAAAATGTTTCGTTTTCTGTACTTGAAACAATTTTCATAAATAAATCTGTTTATGATCCCAAGAAAATCAAACCTGTTTCTGCCTGACTAACATCATTTCCAAAAGCTAGAAAACAAGTATAGGATACCATAAGATTTCATTACTACATTGCACCAATACTACAGCAATGACGGACACATAAATACATAGATCTATTGGTTTTAGAGGCTCCAGTTGTGCACTGCACAATCAGCTCGGATCTGTAAAAAAATACAGTCCCTGCACCAAGTAGCTTAGTGCAGACAAAGGATGAGGAAAGGGGCATAACATATAAGCAAAGTGATCAGAATGGGGATGGGCATTCATTTATCTCATTCCTTTTCAATTTAATGTAGTCTCTTTTATCTTTTGGTTCAATGTAAGTGATTTACTGTATTTAGTTTTTTAAATTTCTGCCTGTTCAGTTTTACTTGACTGGTTAGCAAAGGAAATTAGTAACAGAGTAGAAAATATTTCAGCTCCAGATTCACTTTACCTCAGGGGAGCAAAATTTGTTACTGTGTGACAGCCATTCAGGTAGCCTACCTCCAGTTCCAAGTGAGAAGTTTGTACCATAAAAGCCATGGGCCCAAGGTGGTATCCTAGCGGATAGTGACAACAGACATTAAAACCTGCATAGGTGTGGCTGATGGACTTCTTTCCCTTCAATGTTGTCCCTCTTGTTAGTAATTAGATATATCTAGGCAGTGTGTCCATGCTAGTTATGCTGTCACTATGTGATTGACCTGTACTAATGTGAGTAATCCTGCTGAATACAATAAGACGACTTGAGTGGGACTAAGGGTTTGTGTGATCATGCCTTGGAATGATAATTTTCTCCATGTTTGTGTAGAGCAGAAATAGTTGGGCACATAAATGTGAAGCCTATAGATTGCATATGTACTTATTTCTGACTTTGACTACAAAATTTTATTTTGTGCTTTTGTGTTCCTGTTTTTCTACCATCAGGAAGTAAGAAAATTATGAACATTTAGTTTGTAGTCCAAGAAAGTGTAGAGAAAAAGTGCAGTTTTGTCCAGTTACTGTTCATGTGAACCATCTTACTAATGAAAAACCATAGCATGAGGTTGAATCTTGCAAACCGATCCTACCTTGCATCTCTTTATTTGTGCATGGACATTTAAATTTCATTTAAATTCTTTTCAATCAATGGGACTGCACATGGGAGCCACTATGGGAAGGATTTAGCTCCCCCTTTAAGCCTTATATTAAGTTGATATTTTACTTCCATTTTCTCCCTCTTTTGGTACACTCAATGCTCTCTTTGATGATGTGCAATTTGTGGTGGTTGATTTAGGTACAGTTGTTCCAAAAGGCAGTCTCCAGTTGTTAGTCCTAATCCAATGGAGAAACAGCAGCATGAACACTTAGTCCTGGTCTATACCAGGGAGTTATTTCAAAATAATTCCCTTTATCTCGAAATAACAAGAAGCGTCCACACTACCAAGCCTGTTATTTCAAAATAAGGGTCTGGTTATTTCAAAATAATAGCTCCTGCTTTCCATGATGAATAACATTTATTTCAAAATAGTTACTTTTGAAATAGCAGTAGTGTGGATGCTCCCCTGCTACTATTTCAAAATAACTACTTCCCAGAGTCATTCAAAGTAATTACTCCCCAATGTTTCCTGGGACTCTAAGTCGAGGTAGCACATCCACACTAAGGGAACCTGCCTCAGACTAATTTTGGGGCTTTGCTGTAGTGTGGACATGCTATTTCAAAATAGTTATTTTGGGAGTTATTATTTCAAAATAAGTTATTTTGAAATAATTCCCTAGTGTAGCTAAGCCCTTAGGGTACACTGCAGGGTACATCTTATTCCGGAATATGTGATTCTGGAAGATATATTCCAAAATAGCTTATTTTGAAATAGAGCATCCGCACTACAGGGAAGCCTCAAAATTAGTCTGAGGCAGGCTCCCCTAATGTGGACACGCTATCTCGATTTAGAGCCCCAGGAAGCACTGGGGAGAAATTACGTAGAATGGCCCCGGTGAGGAGCTATTTTAAAATAGCAGTAGTGGAGCATCCACACTGCAGCTATTTTGAAATAGCTATTTCAAAAGAGGAGTTATTCCTTGTGGAATGAGGTTTATAGAAGTTGGAATAAGCCACCCGTTATTTTGATATTATTTCAAAATAACAGAATTGCTGTGTAGATGTTTGCATTGTTATTTCAGAATAACGCTAGTTATTCCGAAATAATGGTTCAGTGTAGATGAACCCATAGAGAATGAAAACCTGGTCTCATTGGAGTCAGTGGCAAAATTACCATTGATTTCAATGGAGACAGGATTTCATCTAAATATCCCCTCAAATTCAGGAAGCATCTATCCCAAATAATTCTCTTCAACTGAACAATAACAACCAAATGTGGGATAAAATAAAATAAAATAAATACATGTTGTTTCAGATTTTTTTTTCCATAAAGGAGTTGCTTTAAATGTTCAGTATGTGGCTTACTGCCACAGTGAAAAGGGTTGCTGCTACCATGCAGGAAACTTCGTCTTGATATCATCTCAGGTTTCTTGATTGCACTAGGAGAGACTCAGATACATGACAAAACCTGAAATGTTCCTGAAGAGAGGATACCAACTGGATAGGGTTGTGGGCCTTCTCTGATGCTGCTAGAGGCATAGTCAGGAGCTAGAAATAGGACTATCATGGAGGTGGAAAGAACATGAAAGGGGAAAAAAAAAGGCAACTCAAATTGCCTTAGCATGAAAACAGATGAATCCCATGTGAACAACCTTTTGGATCAGGACCACGCATAACAAAATGAGAATTTAGATTCATGTTCCTGGCAAATGCATATAAATGGAATATATTATACACTTCTGATTCACTCAGAAAGGATTTGCAAGAAAGATTTTAAGAGCCAGATCTGTAGAGAATAATCCCTACCCCCGTGTTTGCTTATGTAGATTTCAATGGCAGGTGTTTAATTTAAATCTAATGGTGGAAATGTTCTACTTACATGATTCTAACGGTTTCACGACACCTTAAAGGGGTCATAATGCCTGTATATAAAAGCAACCAAATCCAGCTTTTTCCAGTCAGGCTGAAGTTTTAAAGGCACAAACCCTGTAGAGCTGAAGCTTAGTTGGTGGTGCATTTCATGTCCTTCATGTAAAGTATTCTGTCACTTTTAATTTTGTATCTTGTTTACTTTCTTTCTTACAGAAGAACTGGGACTTGTTTTTAGCAGCTCAGATTAAGTTTCCATTGATTTTTGAGATAGGAAATGGAACTTTCAGATTTCCCACATGAATTTAAAGCAAGTCAGATATTAACCTCGAGGTAAAACATCTGCCATGATGTTCAAAGAATAGACAAGCACTATCTTACTAAAAACAGCATCTGTGCTGAAACTGGAGTGCTTAGAATTTGGATTTAAAGAGCAATACAGAGTTGGGAGTACATGCACATGAACACACTAATTTAACTGTTGGAACATGCCAACTAAATAGGTTTGGAAAGATAAAGAGAAGAAGGGAAACAGAGGGACTAAATAAAGATTTGATGTTGTGAAGGGTTATATAAAATTTTAATTAACATTTATTTGGATTCTTATTTAGTCTGGGTTTTTTTGCCATTTAAATATTATTACTTATTTAAGAGATGGCTCTGATCACATATCCCATTTCCCCCACCTTCTCCACCAAGAAGTTCCAATCTGAATCTATATGTGAACTTTATAATTGGCTCCCATTCCTATAGCTGCCTGAACTACAACTCTGGATAGGAACATCCACACCTTAAACTTTTAAAAAGATACTATTGTCTTATGTCAGAGCTTACCATAAGACCAGCCACACTGGGTTATACCAAAGATCCATCTAGCCTAGTATTCTGTCTTCCAATAGTCGCCAATGCCAGATGCTCCAGAGGGAATGAACAGAACAGGTAATAATCAAGTGATCCACCCCCTGACACCATTCCAAGCTTCTGGCAAACAGAGGGTAGGGACACCTTCCCTGCCCATCTTGGCTAATAGCCATTTGTGAATCTCTAACCTCTATGAATTTACCTACTTCTTTTTTGAACCCTTTACAACATCTGCTGGCATGGAGTTCTAAAAGTTGATTGTGCATTGTGTGAAAAAATACTTCCTTTTGTTTGTTTAAACCTATTATTAAGAATTATTATCAATATTAATCAAAGTTGTATAAAGTAGGTCTGTGACAAGTGATGCATGCTGTGATTTGGAAAATCCAGGGGTTCATGCAACAGCTGAGGAATCCAAAATGTGTTCCTTAAATCATAAGACTGAAGTTAGAAATCTTCTTTCAAAAAGTATGTTTATAGAAAATTGTTTTTTTTACTGAAACATAACTTTTTCCCACAGAAAAATTATCTCTCTCTGCATTTAGATTACGTAAAATCAAAGAAAAAATAAAGGTAAATTTTCATCAAACATTTGTGCAGAAAAAAATGGTATTCATGACAAACTGCACCTAGAATTACATTTTGGGTATCACTGGTGGGATGTTCTTTTCCTATTCATGCATTATTAGTGATCAGCTTTATTGGATTGGGTGAAAAGTATAAAGTTGTCTCTAATCTATATAGCATAGAGTATGTTGGACTATTTTATCTCTGAGGCAGGGAAGAGAAAACATGTTTGAAGGTAATGAACTTTTATTTATTTACTTTTTAGAGGAAATTAGCTCTTTGGGCAGTTTCATTGTTATAAAAGTAATTTCTTTCAGATTGCATTTGGATACAATGTACTTCTGATTAGAATAAAAAGGCTGCAGCTAACTAAACTCTGGTCAATATGTTGAAATCCATTAAAGAGAGATCAATACATTGGAACATTCTTGTAAAATATCTTTGATCAACAAAGTAGACTTTGAGAAAATGCCTTTATAAATGTCTTAATCTTCTATTGCTCAATATTAAAGCTGTCACTGATGTAATGATAAATTAAATGACATTTTAGGGACTATGGAAAATTGTATTAGAGATCACAAAAATCCCCTTCCAAGGGATCAAATATCTACGAGAAGTAGGAAAGATGTAACCATGCAGTGATTTGTGCATGTCACTTACATGCTTAACCTAAATATAAGCAGGATGACCCATTTTCAGTTGGGCCTTTTCAGTGGTAGTTCTGGAGACAGAAAAAACATCAGGCACTCAATATTAGCTGAACTGGGCAGTCATCCTTGAAATACCAGTATCAAATCCAGAGGCAGTTCTCCAGGGAATTGAGCTATTTATGGTAACAGAGGCCAACATTTTATGAAAATGTAAAATAAGGGATATTTGCACCTTAGTTCTTCATAATCTCCTTTTCTTTTAAGGTATCCAAAAATTTAAGACATTTTCTAATAATAATCTAAATATCGATATTTCTGTGCTGCCAATTGTATGGAAAAAAGAAAGCTGTATTTAAAAATAAAGAATTGTGGATTACCCTAATGCTTACCCAAAATTTTTCTCATTTTGACAATCTTTTAGAATTGAAAAATTAGATATATACTGAATAGAGATGAGTGAAACAATAGTCTCAGATAAACAGCCTTGAAATTAGTTTTGAGATTAAATAGTCTTTCTGGTTCAAGGAACTTCAATGTCAATATGAAATTTTCTTCAAAATTATTTTTGTGAATGAAAATGTTAATGATGTTTATCACCATCTGGTGCGACAGATCCAGGCTAGTGGGGTACTGTAGAGCAGTAGAAGGCAGGTGTACTGGCCACTGGATAAGCAATTTTCTGTTCCCAGAATAATCCAGAGCCAAGACTACTCCTAGCTAATGTGGTCACCTGATTCCAAGTAACTTGCAGAGAGTCAGTTGCGGCTTTTAGGCTATTATGGACACCTGACTCCAATAAGGCCCCATGCATCCTGGTTAAAAGCTTTCCTTCTAGTCAATCTCAGGAAGAGGAGCCAGAGGAGAGGAAGCACTGCTGAAGGACTGTGTATTAAAACTGGCCACGGGGAGGAAGGTGTTGAGAGAGAGAGAAGTCAAGGGGAGGTGGCTTAGTGAAGTGTAGTAGCTCCGGTAGTGGAGGGAAAGCTGCCAACAGCAGCTGCCACCAGGATCCCTGGGCTAGAACCTCCCTAATACACTACAGTGATGCTGCCTGAGAGGGGAGACGGGTCCCTGTTCTTATAAAACCCAAAGAGGCAACAGAGACTGTGGGAGTTCTCCCACCAAACCCCTTGCTAGTCTATGATGGAAGTGGCTCAGAAGGCTGTGACCCTTACCTCTAAATGGAAAGGCTATGTTGAAAATAACAGCGAGCCTCTGACGTAAGCCAGGGTTGGAGCTTCATCGCACTGGATGTCAGTGAAAATTTCATTGAATCTTTGAATTCCAAGCTGAATTGGTTAAGTTTCTGACACATTTGAAAGCACATAGGCCAACATATTCAAAAGTAATTTTGGGTGCTTCAGTTTTGGGGTGCCCATCTTGAGCCACCTTACCAAGGCCCAGATTTTTAGAAAGGGCAGAACTATCACCCTGTGAAAATAATGCTTCTTTGAAGTCTGGCCTATTAAGCTAGACATATCTGGGGGGTATGTCTACACTAGCCCCCTAGTTCAAACTAGGGAGGCTAATGTAGGCATTTGAACTTGCAAATGAAGCCTGGGATTTAAATATCCCGGGCTTTATTTGCATGTTTCCGTCTGGCCGCCATTTTTAAATGCCACTAGTCCGGACTAACTGCCCACGGCTACACGTGGCTGTTAAACGGTAATTCGAACTAAGTCCTTAGTTCAAATTACCTGTTACTCCTCCTGGAATGAGGCAGTTAGTTCAGACTAGTGGCATTTAAAAATGGCGGCCAGACGGGAACACGCAAATAAAGCCCAGGATATTTAAATCCCGGGCTTCATTTGCAAGTTTGAATGCCTACATTAGCCTCCCTAGTTCGAACTAGGGGGCTAGTGTAGACATACCCTGAGGTACTTTTCCCACAGCAAACTACAGATGTCCTAAGGAACATATAGTTATTTCTTATTAGGGATTGTATGTTCTTCAGTATACATAAACAACGTCACATGCATCTGATGAAGTGGGTCTTCGCCCACAAAAGCTTATGCTCCAATAAATCTGTTAGGGTATGTCTACACTACAGCATTATTTCGAAATATCTTATTTCGAAATAGTTAATTCAAAATAGCTTATTTTGAAATAACGCGTCTACAAGCAAAATGCATTCGAAATAGCTTTTTGCTATTTCGAAATAGCACGTCCACACTGAGTGGATGCTGAATCACATTTAAGGCCGGCCAGAACCAGGTCCAGCAGGGCATCAGGTCAGGAGTTACTTTGTGTGGCTGCTGCCTGAGGCTATCCGAGGCCTGTGCTTAAAGGGACCCTCCCTGGACATCTGGTTCTCAGCTTTCCCTGCTTGCTTGCCTGCCTCGATGAGGGACAGCAAAGCATTTTGTCTCTGCGTGCTGTGTTGCCCTCACTCGGGACACCACAGCACTCTGCAATATGAAGCCAGAGCTGCCCCAGTGCATTCTGGTGCTTCTCGTGGACACGTTGCTGCGAGCCTGGTTGCACTTTCTGCAGGCTGCCATCCGGGAGGTCCATCGGTGGGCTGTCAGTATCCAGGAGGCCCTGCGGGAGAGCTTCCACACTGAAGAGCACTAAGAGCCTCCCTGGTTTGCCCAACTGGGGGCTTGTGCCTCATTCCTCCCTCACATCCTTCCACTTACCCTTCCCTAACCCCCCTTCCTGATGTCAAATAAATACACATATTTTTATGAACACAAACTCTCTTTATTTAACAAAACTGGGGGGGAGGAATGAAACTCTGGTGAGACTGGGGAAAGGAGGTGGGAGAGGGGAGGATAGAGGGTGGGAGAGGGGAGGGGGAAATCTGGGAGGAGGAAGCTGGAAGTGGGAAGCAAGGGAAAGAAGGGGGAGGTGAAGCTCAGGGCTCAGGGTTGGGGGTCTCGCTGGACCAACTTGATTTTCATGCAAACCTGCTCCTGGGTTCGCATGTGGCCTTCGATGGCCAGGCAGCTACCCTGCCCTAGTCGGCTGCGTTCCTCCATCTAGTGCGGAGATCATGGACATTCGGGGCATCCCCCCCAAATGTGAATAAGGTCCATGATCTCCACCCTGGCTCCTGGGAGCTGGCAGACTGCTCCTGGGGAGAGGTGGAGGGATGGCTGCAAGCGGCTTGCTGGCTCATGTTTTGGGGCCACTGGGTCAGGGGCAGTGACTGCTGGCTCTGGGCTGGCAGGCTTGGAGCTGGCACAGGCACTGTGGCCAGAGTCAACCCCTTTAAGGGCTCCAGGAAGGGGGGAGGGAAAGGAGTGTTCTTGGTTGAGGCTGGAGTGGCCACCAGGGCACTCTGGGAAGGCTGGAGGCCCCCTATTTCGATATAAGTGTCTATACAGCACTTATTTCAAAATAGCTATTTCGAATTTGGTGTTATTCCTCGTAGAATGAGGTTTACCAAATTCGAAATAAGCACACCGCTATTTCAAATATATTTCGAAATAGCGGTTTGGCTGTGTAGACACTAGTAAAGTTATTTCAAAATAATGGCTGTTATTTCAAAATAACTTTGCTGTGTAGACATACCCTTTGTCTATAAGGTGCCACAGGACTCCTTGTCACTTTTGCAGATTCAGACTAGACTCTGAAAACTGAAGTACTAGAACTCTGAACTACTGAATTCCATAGATGCACTTCTGAATCCATAGGTGCTGGAAGTAGGAGTGCAGAGGGTGCTCAAAGTGGTTTCCATAATATACAGGATTTACAGTTTGGTTCAATGGTTCCCAGCCCTCCCCCACCACACACACACTAAAAATTGTTTCAGCAACCCTTTCTGAATCCTTTTATTATTGTTAGATAGTGCTTAAGGCATAAACAAGGATTGACTGTTTTCCTGGGTCACTCTTTGCATGTCTTCTGTGTTGTCAATTCCCATGATTTTCCTTGCCTAAGTACTACTTGACATAGGGATTCTCTTGTTTGGCTCATTTAATCTGTTCCTTCTGCTGCCTACTGGCACGCTTGCTTTGGCAGAGTATTTATTCTTAACATTCAGCCCAGATATTTCCATCTTCTCTTCTGGGTAACTTTGTAGATAAGAGGCTGAGATAAGAATCATGGCTGGTGTGAAAAAGTGAATAAGGAAAAGTCATTTATTTACTTGTTCCCATAATATAAGAACTAGGGGTCACCAAATAAAATGAATATGTGGCAGGTTTAAAACAAAGAAAATGAAGTTTTTCATCATGTGGTGCACAGTCAACCTGTGAAACTCCATGCCAGAGGATGTTGTGAAGACTAGGACTTTATCAGGGTTCAAAAAGAGCTAGATAGATTCATGGAGGTTAGGTCCATCGATAACTATTAGCCAGGATGGGTAGGAATGGTGTCCTTAGCCTGTTTGTCTGGAAATGGATGACAGGAGAGGGATCACGTGATTACCTGTTGTGTTCACTCCCTCTGGGTCATCTGGTATTGGCCACTGTCAGCAATCAGGATATTGGGCTTGATGGACCTTTGATCTGACGCAGTATGGCCGTTCTTAAGTTCTTAAGTATGTGCTTTCAAAGATATTTAAATATCTGTGTATGCTTTTGAGGGATCCTCAGCTTTCATAAACCTGTATTAATGTACAGGTGGGGCCTCCTTGGTCTGGCACCCTGGAGACCTGAGCAGTCCCCAGTCACAGAAGTTTGTCAGATCAGGGGAGGTCAAGGCTCCCCTCCTAGCTGTCAGCCCTGCTCCCTGCCACAGGCCCACTGTCCGCAGCCCTGCATGGGCTATGCTCCCTACCCAGGGTTGGGGCTATGTTCCCCACTGCCTGACCCCAGCTGAGGCTGCGCTCTCGCTGCCAGCCCATGCTGCACTCCTGGGATCCAGTCAGTGCTGCACTCCCAGGCACTTGCCCCACTGCCTCCATCTCAGGCAGAGTTACGTTCCACACTATGCAGCCCCACTGCTTCTGATGCTATGTTTGTGAGTGCCAGCCCCAGCCGGGGCTATGCTCCCCACCTTGCCAGCTCCGCTACTGCTAGAGCCTGGCCAGCCAAGGTTTTCTGGTCCAGCAATATCCATAGTCCTGCTGGACCTCAGATGTTGCTGAATCAAAGAGTCCCGGATTTTAGAGGTTCAACCTGTAGAAATAAAATTGGAGTAAAAAAATCATAGTTTAATTTTTAATGACCAAATATTATTTAAATTGGGAAATGAAGCTGTCACCTTGCCAGTTTATTACTTTATTTCCTTCTGGATATCCCAACTGGCTTGCATGTATCTAAGCTGTAACATGTAAAGTGTTTGTATGGGAGCTGGAGTACTATGCTTAGTAATATTTGGGACTGTATTTCCCAACGGATTCAACCATCCAGCAAAAAGGCTTGAATTTCAATGGAAGCAATTAGTCACAGGGATATAAGAATATATCTGAGAAAATACATCTAGAGGAAATATTCTTATCATATTTCTGTAAATCCCATTATAAAGATCTCACCATCTCTCAAATGCCCCCTTTTTGGCTAAGGATACACGTCCACAAGCTCTTCTTTTCTGACTGGAAGTGGAGGGTGTTCCAGATGCCCTTTCTTTTCGGTTGCCTGGGACCAGGCTTTTTTCCTGCCCCCCTTTGTAGCTAGTGGGCATGGGGGGAGGGATCCCGGGCCCACACACTCCTCTAGGTCCTGGCCCAGCGATCCTGTAAATAGCAATTGCCCTCTACGTGTACTTACTGTCTACTGCCACTCACTCCCTGGACCAAGAATGTGCTCTGTCCTTGCACTCTTTCAGGGATTTGCGACAAAATCCTCACAGCACCCTGTCCAGGGTTCTGCAATTTGCTGTAGCCCACCAAACCCAGTCTTCAGCCACCAGACCTAGACTTCAGCCATGTCTGCAATCCAGCCTACACTTTGAGCTGTCCATAGAACCACTGCCTTCCCAGTCAATCCCTGGAACTGACTGGCTTGAGCTCCAGAGAGGAATGCCAAGCCCAGGACCAGTAGCCTCTTTATACAGGCTTGCTGGGCCCTGATTGGCTGCAGTGGAAACATCCACTCTAGCTTGCCTAGAAGACCTCTGTTCTACTCTTTTTCCCAGGGTGGGGTATAGCAAGGCTGCAAGCCTCCAGCATCAGGCTTCGGGCCTAGTCACACCCATCCTTGGGAGTGGGCTGGGGGTGGGCTCAGACTGGTGTTGACTTTTTTTTTCGTCCTCATTAACAACACATTAAGGTTTTATTTGCAGGTGTGTAGGTGTAATATACTCTACTCTATGGAACTGATTGGAACAAGACAAGGAATATGCTCCTTCGGGTAAAACACATCAGGAAAGGGAGCTTTGTAGTAGGATCCAATGGATTACACCGTAAAATAAGCTTGCACCAGTGATGCTCATAGAAAACATCCCTAGTGTATTTGCATTGTTCTTTAAATGATCAGTCATGGAACAATTAAACTCTTAAGTTAAATCGGTATGATTATTTTCTTGCTTCCAATGAGAAATGGTTCATGGATTGCGTGCTTCATTTGCATAGAAGTGCTAGTTAGATAGACTATTACCATGTAGATCAGCAGTAGGTTTAGGAAGGCACATGTTTAACATGTAGACATAGCCACAGATAATCACAATTCTATTGCACTGTATCTTCTCATGAGACAGATATATCTATTCCTTTTCTTTAGCCTGTTCTATGACCAGCATCTTGACCTTCAGTCCTTTTGCACACAATTCCTACTGACTTTGGGCTTGATCCAACTTCCATTGAAAGTTTCCACAGATTTCAGTGGACTTGGATCTAGGCCTTAAGTGGGAGTTATAAGCATATAAGGATTTGACCCCTTAATTTTTATGTAAATCCATTACCAATGAATAGGTGCTGCAAAAGATACTGTACATTCAGTTCATTAGCTCAGGTTTTCATGGTGAGCATAGTGTAAGTTCATGTGCTTAAGTACTCAGGGACAGCTAATTTAAATATTTTAAAATATTTGTATTTTAAATATGAAGTCATAGAAAGCATTCAAGAAAAAAATAGCACAAAACTCTTAACAAACAACAAGAAAATGAACCTGTTAAATTCATGGAGAAAGAAAGAAAGAAAGAAAGAAAGAAAGAAAGAAAGAAAGAAAGTTTCTACTTATTACTCCACTTGAAAGTTACTACGCTTGGTATTAGTGAAGCACTAGACACAGTTCCTTAACTTAAACCATGGATTCAACCACTTTCTTATGTACAAAGGCAGTACATTCTTCCCAAAATTACAGCACTTGTTTTTTGAGTTCAGAACAAAGTTTCTGAAATTGTACATGACAACTGGTTAATTACCATGCATTAGAATGAATTCAAATTGACTTCTTAAAAAAATAGCAGCCATTTACCTATTTTAATCTTCTGAATTATCTTAACCAAATAATACAGCTATTTCAAACTTTTTGTATCATTAAACCCCACTACAATCTTGTGCACTGGCTACATTTGAAGGTGGGTTCTTTTTGCCGTTACTCTTCAGAACTGAACATTTTTTCAGCAGCAGCTGATTAATACCATTCTTCTACAGAGAATTCCTGATGAATTGCTCTATTTCAAGATGACTCCCTTCACCTATTGTTCTTAATTGCTTTGAAGCCACAGCTGCCCTCAGTTAAGGTGCCCTCTCTCAATGCTGCTCCCAGCTTCCATTGTTCCAAATGAGAGGGAAGCCAAGCTAAAATTAGCAAAGATAAATAGATCACAAGGCCCTAAGGGACCATTGTTATCATCTGGTCTGACTTTCTGTAAAAAATAGGCTATAGCATATCCCCAAGCTATCTTTTAGGACAGTGGCTCTCAACCAGGGGACATGTACATTCCCTGATCTATTTTACCAATCTTCTGCCATATATTTCATATTAGAGCAGTCCCAAAAGATGACCCAGAACATGTTCCTTTTAAGAACACTTTCACTGTAGATTTGACAAAACACAAATATTTTTTTAAATGGGCATAGCTATCATTAAGGTTTTAAGTCTAGTTTTCAATATGAGTTTTAATATTTTCTCCCATCATCTCAGATAACTCATGTTCCAGTGAACATTAGAATACTGTCAGTAGTTCATGTACAGGACACACATTTTGTTACTATGCCAGTAACTATATCTGCTGGAGCATAGTCCTATTCCTCCTCCTCCTCATAATTTGAGGCCATATCCTTTACCTGTAAGTCATCACAGTCAATGGATCTATGACACCAGTTCAAGTCCTATCTCTAGAAAGTGTTACTCTTACAACCAACATGGACCTATCATACAATGATATTTGAGACAAAGCTGAAGTTGTTTCATCTAGTAATAAATGGTTACACAGATCATTCTGATTTCATCCAGTCAGTCTGGGATAATCTAAGGTTAATGGATTGATCAGGTATCATATCCTTCTCCTAAAATCACATAAGTTGCCTATATGAAAAATCAATGAAGTGAAATGAACACATGGCCAAGGGAAGCTGCACATTTTTACTGTTGCTTCTGTTGAAGGTGAAGAAGGAGCAAGGAAAGAGTTAAAATGGACATTGTTCTCTTTCTCACCTGTTAATGATGTTATTTGGCTCCATAAACTGTTATCTGTTAACTCCCTAGCTCTTCCCTGAGTGAGTGCAGAAGAGTGTCTGAGGTGGACACAAGAGGCAGGAAAACTTTGAGGTAAACAGCAGGAGTAAACAACAGTGCATACAGCCCCCTGCAGGGAGTGCACATGGCCCCGAGAGGCCCAGGGACCCAGAAGCTGCACGTGGCCAATCCTTAAAGGAGAGAGGGACGCAGACACAGGTGGTTGACCATGAAGTGGAGCCTCCCAGAGAATGCCCTCTGCTAGGATTGCCTAGCGAGCTCAGGAGTCAACATGGGAAGATCAGATAACATGAACATCCTTCTGCTTGCCTTATCATCCTGCCTGGGACTGTAAGGGTGGTTGAGTGTATGAGTGTGATCCCCCTTCCCTTCCCAGTTTTAACTTAATAAACAAACCCTTTACACTCCTATAAGGTGGTCCCCTCTCCTTAGTATTCAAAGCAGTTAGAATCAACATCCCCTTGCAACAGCTTCCATAAAGAGTAATGTAAGCCTTTTTTTCTAAATCTTCATTTTATCACGTGTTAACAAGAGCACAATACTTGGAGAAACAAGAAATACTCTTTTCCTGCTGACAATATCTCATATTTTCTGTATACATCCCGGAGAGGCATACAGTAATTGAAGCTGAAAAAATTACAATTTAAGGTCTTGGGAGTATGGATAATAGAGAAATTCCCATATTTTGTTGCTTTTGTTATTTTCAGCATGCCATTACTTATTTTCATGGCTAAGAGTTGTGCTAAGGAGGCATAAAACATTGTGCTCTTAATTAGTTCTTGATGCTGCTCATCTGACTTTATGAGAGCTTGTCAGCACTGCATGAATCAGAAATTGTGGAAGACTTGCCTTAAGTTTATTCATAATTTGTCTTTAAAACTAGATTGGTTTGAATTGTTGGATACCACAGTAATAGCAGGTAGTTGTGACTATATCTATTTAACAGGTCAAATATGGTTGAATTGCTGCCATTTTGTGTTATTTATCATAGGAATCACAAAGCTTTCCACATGTTTAAGGTATGACATGGCACATATTTGAATGGATTTGTGTTAGTAATTTGGAAGCCATTTATCAGTTGAAAAGCAGAAATGATAATCAAATACAAATGAGGGGGAAACTGAATTAGCTTCTGCTGTGATTATTTTGTGGATTATGGATATTGTTAATAGTTATCTAAGATTCAAAAATACTTTGTAAAAGCAGTATTTAACTCTCATAATATTTTATGGAGAAGGTCAATATTATCATAATCACTTTACAGATGTGGCAGTTCACTCAGACTTTTGGAAAAATCTGACATAAGAACAGCCATACTAGGTTAGAACAAAGATCCATCTTGCTCAATATCCTGTCTGCTGACAGTAGCCAATGCTTCTTGTTCTATCCTCAGAGGCCAAGATGAACAAGTTTTCTCCCTCTTCCTTATGACACCCTTTTAGATACCTGAAAACTGCTATTATGTCCCCCCTCAATCTTCTCTTTTCTAAACTAAACAAACCCAATTCTTTCAGCCTTCCTTCATAGGTCATGTTCTCTAGACCTTTAATCATTCTTGTTGCTCTTCTCTGGACCCTCTCCAATTTTCTCCACATCCTTCTTGAAATGCGGTGCTCAGAACTGGACACAATAGTACAACTGAGGCCTAACTAGCGCAGACTAGAGCGGAAGAATGACTTCTTGTGTCTTGCTCACAACACTCCTGTTCATGCATCCCAGAATCATGTTTGCTTTTTTTGCAACAGCATCACACTGCTTACTCATATTCAGCTTGTGGTCCACTATAACCCCTAGATTGCTTTCTGCCGTACTCCTTCCTAGACAGTCGCTTCCCATTCTGTATGTGTGAAACTGATTGTTCCTTCCTAAGTGAAGCACTTTGCACTTGTCTTTATTAAACTTCATCCTGTTTACCTCAGACCATTTCTCCAATTTGTCCAGATCATTTTGAATTATGACCCTATCCTCCAGATTAGTTGCAGCCCCTCCCAGCTTGGTATCATCTGCAAACTTAATAAGTGTACTTTCTATGCCAATATCTAAAACATTGATGAAGACATTGAACAGAGCCTGTCCCAAAACAGACCCCTGCGGAACCCCACTTGTTATACCTTTCCATCAGGATTGTGAACCATTAATAACTACTCTCTGAGTATGGTTATCCAGCCAGTTATGCACCCACCTTATAGTAGCCCCATCTAAGTTGTATTTGCCTAGTTTATTGATAAGAATATCATACAAGACTGTATCAAATGCCTTACTAAAGTCTAGGTATACCACATCCACCGCTTCTCCCTTATCCACAAGACACGTTATCCTATCAAAGAAAACTATCAGGTTGGTTTGACGTGATTCGTTCTTTACAAATCCATGCTGGCTGTTCCCTATCACCTTGCCACCTTCCAAGTGTTTACAGATGATTTCCTTAAGTACTTGTTCCATTATCTTCCCTGGCACAGAAGTTAAACTAACTGGTCTGTAGTTTCCTGGGTTGTTCTTATTTCCCTTTTTATAAATGGGCACTATATTTGCCTTTTTCCAGTCTTCTGGAATCTCTCCTGTCTCCCATGATTTTCCAATGATGATAGCTAGAGGCTCAGATACCTCCTCTATCAGCTCCTTGTGTATTCTAGGATGCATTTCATCAGGCCCTGGTGACTTGCAGGCATCTAACTTTTCTAGGTGATTTTTAACTTGTTCTTTTTTTATTTTATCTTCTAAACCTACCCCCTTCCAACTAGCGTTCCCTATGTTAGGCATTCCTTCAGACTTCTCGGTGAAGACCGAAACAAAGATGTCATTAAGCATCTCTGCCATTTTCAAGTTTCCTGTTACTGTTTCTCCCTCCTCACTGACCAGTGGGCCTACCCTGTCCTTGGTCTTCCTCTTGCTTCTAATATATTTATAAAAAGTCTTCTTGTTTCCCTTTATTCCCGTAGCTAGTTTGAGCTCATTTTGTGCCTTTGCCTTTCTAATCTTGCCCCTGCATTCCTGTATTTGTTTGCCTATATTCATCCTTTGTAATTTGTCCTACTTTCCATTTTTATATGACTCCTTTTTTATTTTTAGATCATGCAAGATCTTGTGGTTAAGCCAAGGTGGTCTTTTGCCATATTTTCTATCTTTCCGACACAGCGGAATAGCTTGCTTTTGGGCCCTTAATAATGTCCCTTTGAAAAACTGCCAACTCTTCTCAGCTGTTTTTCCCCTCAGTCTTGATTCCCATGGGACCTTACCTATCAGCTCTCTGAGCTTACCAAAATCCGCCTTCCTGAAATCCATTGTCTCTATTTTGCTGTTCTCCCTTCTACCCTTCCTTAGAATTGTGAACTCTATGATTTCATGATCACTTTCACCCAAGCTGCCTTCCACTTTCAAATTCTCAACCAGTTCCTCCCTATTTGTTAGGATCAAATCTAGAACAGCTTCCCCAGCTTTTCAACCTTCTGAAATAAAAAGTTGTCTCAATGCAGTCCAAGAACTTATTGGATAATCTGTGCCCCGCTGTGTTATTTTCCCAACATATATCTGGATAGTTGAAGTCCTCCATCACCACCAAATCTTGGGCTTTGGATGATATTGTTAGTTGTTTAAAAAAAGCCTCATCCACTTCTTCTACCTGGGTAGGTGGCCTGTAGTAGACTCCTAGCATGACATCACCCTTGTTTTTAATCCCTTTTAGCCTAACCCAGAGACTCTCAACACTTCCGTCTCCTATGTCCATCTCCACCTCACTCCAAGTGTGTTCATTTTTAATATATAAGGCAATACCTCCTCCCTTTTTTCCCTGTCTATCCTTCCTGAGCAAGCTGTACCCTTCTATATAAACATTCAAATCATGTGTATTATCCCACCAAGTTTCTGTGATGCCAACAATGTCATAATTGTACTTATTTATTAGCACTTCCAGTTCTTCCTGCTTATTACCCATACTTCTCGCATTTGTATATCAGCATCCTTTTATAGACCTATCATACCTCCTTAGTCTCCTCTTTTCTAAGCTGAAAAGGCCAGTCTTATTAATCTTTCCTCATATAGCAGCCACTCCATCCCCCTAATAATTTTGTTGCCCTTTCTAAACTTTTTGTAATGCCAACATATCTTTTTTTGAGAGAAGACAACCACATCTGCATGCAGTATGAAAGATGTGGGTGTACTTTGGAATTATATAGAGATAATAAGATATGTTCTGCCTTATTCTCTATGTCTTTTTAAATTATTCCTAAAATTTGGTTTGCTTTTTTGACTGCCACCGCATATTGAGTGGATGTCAATGTGCACAATGAATCCAAGCTCTCTCTGAGTGGTAATAGCTAATTTAGCCCCCATCATTTAATATGGATTATGTTTTCCAATATGTATTATTTTGCACATATCAACATTAAAATTCATCTGCCATTTTGTTGCCTAGTCACCTTGTTTTGTGAGCTCCTTTTGAAGCTCCTCACAGTCGCTTTGGACTTAACTATATTGAGCAGTTTAGTATCATCTGCAAATTTTGCCACCTCACTGTTTACCCCTTTCTCCAGATCATTTATGAGCATGTTGAATAGGAATGGTCCCGGTATGGATCCATGTGGGACATTGCTCGTTACTTCTCTCCATTCTGAAAACTGACCATTTATTCTTATCCTTTGTTTCCTATCTCTTAACCAGTTACCAATCCATGAAAAGACCTTCCCTCTTATCCCATGACAACTTACTTTGCTTAAGAGCCCTTGGTGAAAGACTTTGTCAAAGGCTTTCTGGAAATCTAGGTATACACAATGCACTGGATCCTGAGGTGGGGCCAAAATGAGGGGCTTAGTGTGGGAAGGGTCTGCCAGGGAGGGTGGGGGTCTGGGTGGGAGGTGGGGTACTGTAGTGGACTGGAAATGGGGGTCTGGCTGGGCGTTTGGGTGCAGGAAGGGGCGAGGATGTGAAATCTAGATGGGAGTGGGTTGTCTGGCCAAGAGGGAAAGTGAAGGAGAACAAACTATGTTCATTTATGTTTCTGACATTATTAACTATAGTTTCAACCAATTTGCCCGGTACTTAGGTTAGACTTACCACTCTGTAATAGCCAGGATCACCCGTAGAGCCCTTTTAAAAAATTATTGTCACATTAGCTATCCTCCAGTCATTAGGTATAGATGCTGATTTAAAAGATAGGTTACAAACCACAGTTAGTAGTTCTGCAATTTTCTATTTTAGTTCTTTCAGTACTCTTGGATGAATGCCATCTGATCCTGGTGACCTGTTACTGATTAGTTTATCAATTTGTTCCAAAACCTCTTCTAAGACACCTCAATTTGAGGCAATTCCTCAGATTTGTCACTTAAAAAGAATGGCTCAGGTTTGGGAATCTCCATAACATCCTCAGCCACAAAGACCAATGCAGAATATGTATTTAGTTTCTCCACAATGGTGTTATCATCTTTGAGTGCTACTTTAGCATCTTAATTGTCCAGTGGCCCTGCTGGGTTTTTTCCCTTCCTCTGATGAACTTAAAAAAATTTTGCTATTAGTTTTTGAATTTTGGGCTCGTTGGTCTTCAAAATCCTTTTTGGCCTTCCTAATTGTATTTTTACACTTCATTTGACAGAGTTTATGCTCCTTTTTATTTTCCTCACTAGGATTTAACTTCCACTTTTTAAATGATGTATTTTTATCTTGCATTGTTGCTTTTACTCAGTTGTTAAGGCACAGTGGCACTTTTTGGTTCTTCTGCTACATTTAATATACTCACAGGTTAAGTACAGGCCATTAGTATCGTTTTTTTTGCACTCCACCAGTGGTGTAAAGCTGATGAAATAGATTTATTTCTCTCAAGGTGGTGTGTGGGGTGGGGGTGGGGAGGAAGCCTCTGTGCCCTCAGAAGTAGTGGGGTCTTGGGAGGGAAGGGCAGGGCTGGGAGCAGTCAGTCCACAGCACTGCTCAGAACATGCCATGCTGACCCCTCATCCTCCCACCACCCTCAGAGACACCCAGAGTGGCATGCAGCACACCAGTTGTGCTGTAAAGGGCCCAGGTTCTCTGAGTCATGGGCCCTTTTGAATCACAAGGCAGGCCTCGTTATTCTTTGTAGGCAGAGAGTACAGCCAGTGCTCTAGGGTTGGGGCCTGCTATTGCTATCTCCCATTGATCTCTAATTACACTCTTAGCCCTGTGGAGCCATTGACAGTATTCTTCGGAAGGACTGGTCCAGCAGGCAGCCATCTAGCTCAGGATCAGGGGACTGCAATGATAAGTTTTATACCTTTTCTTTTATGCAAACTTCTTCATTTGTGTTGTCACCCTTTGGTCACCACTAAGGATCAAGTTTCAATGTGGTGCAAAGTAGTTATCTTTAGTTGGTGTGAGTGTGTTCATGGAGAGGAAAGTGGAAGGGAATGCATTCAAAGACAGTATTTGGATGAAATATGTAGGGAAGACCAGGGCCAGGTTGCATAGTGGGGAGATAAGTTGCAGTGGAAGCAGTAGTGCTGCCATTTTGTCTGTTAAATCAGGCAGCTAACCAAGAAAGCCTTAGTTCAAAAGATGGATACCCACATCAAGCTAAAATAAAGGAAAAGTAACTTTACCATTTATCACTTTCTTGCAAAATTCTCTCTTTCTCAGTGGAAGGCATAAATGTGCTTTGGGGAATTGTACAGCAATTTGAATGCCATTTATTAAAGATCATTATTTGGCTTCATCCCACATGATCCCAAAGTGCTTTTACAAATTGTGAGACTGATCCAGCAAATGCCGTGCACACAAGATTCCCATTGACTCTAATGGGGGGTTGCAGAATCTAACTATATATTGTAGACATGTAGTAAACTCAGGAGGCTGTTTGGCAGCCAGTATATAGAATACTCGGCAAACCCCTACTCTTATGAAATCTGCCATAGAATCTTTCATCTATCTACTCTCCATAAATATTAAAGTCTCATTAAAAATCAAGCAATCATCCATATACACTCATCTCATTCATTTAAATTGTCTATATTACAGTGTAAAAAACTCTCAGATGTAAGGAGTTATCTCTTACAGCTTCATTCATCCACTAGCCTATCATAATAACCATTATTTTCTTGTCCACCTTTCCTGCTGAAGGAAAAGGTACAGGTAGGGAATCATCAAGTTTTGGAAGTAAATGTATGGTTGTACAGGTGGTGTCGGAGAGAGGGCTTTGATCTCTTTGACCATGGGATGCTGTTCCAGGAACAAAGATTGCTGGAAGAGATGGGAGCTACCTAATGAAGAGAGGGAAGAGCATGTTCACAGGCAGGTTACAAACTTGGTGAGGAGGGCTTTAAACAATGCTCATCGGGGGTAGAGGTAAGTGGGGAAGTGGGATACAAGGAAGAAACACAAGGAGGAAGGTGCAACAGAGGAGAAACCTTGCTTCATACAGAGAAGATAGGGCAATCAGCTAGTTATCTATGATGTCTGTACATGAATGCAAGAAACCTGGGAAACAAGTAGGAAGAATTAAAAGTCCTGGCACAGTCAAAGAAATATGATTTGATTGGAATAACAGAGATTTGGTGGGATGACTCACATGATTGGAGCATTGTCACGGAAGGGTATAAACTGTTCAGGAAGGACAGGAGGGGAAGAAAGGGAGGAGGAGTTGCACTGTATGTAAGAGAGCAGTATGATTGCTTAGAGCACCAGAATATAGAGGGAGAAAAGCCTGTTTAGAGTCTTTGGGTTAAGTTTAGAGGTAAGAGCAACAGAGATGATGTTGTGGTTAGTGTCTGCTTTAGACCACCAGATCAGGTGGATGAGATAGACGAGGCTTTATTCAGACCACTAAGAGAAGCTTCCAGATCACAGGCCCTGGTTCTCATGGGGGACTTTAATCACCCTGACATCTGTTGGGAGACCCATAAAGCAGTACACAGACAATCCAGGAAGTTTTGGAGAATGTTGGGGATAACTTCCTGGTAGAAGTACTGAATGAACCAACCAGGGGCCATGCACAGCTTGACCTGCTGCTCACAAACAGGGAGGAATTAGTAGGGGAAGTAGAAGTGGGTGACAACCTGGGAAGCAGTGATCATGAGATGGTAGATTTCAGGATCCCAACAAAAGGAAGAAAGGAGAGTAGCAAAATACACACCCTAGATTTCAGGAAAGCAGACTTCAGCTCCCTCATAGAACTGATGGGCAGGATCCCCTGGGATTCTAATATGAAAGGGAAAGGAGACCAGAAGAGCTGGCAGTATTTTAAAGAAGCACTATTGAAGGCACAGGAACAAGCCATCCCAATGTGCAGTAAGAAAAGCAAATATGGTAGGCTACCAACTTGGCTTAGCAGTGAAATCCATGGCAAGCTTAAACACAGAAAGGAAGCTAACAAGAAACGGAAACTTGGACAGATGACTAGGGAGGAGTATAAATATATTGCTCGAGAATGCAGGGGTGTAACCAGGAAGGCCAAATCACAATTGGAATTGCAGCTAACAAAGGATGTGAAGGGAAACAAGAAAGGTTTCTACAGGCATGTTAGCAATAAGAGGGTGGTCAGTGAAGTTGTGGGACACCTACTGGATGAGGGAGATAACCTAATGATAGATAATGTGGGAAAAGCTGAAGTACTCAATACTTTTTTTGCCTCTGTCTTCACAGACAAGTTCAGCTCCCAGACTACTGCAGTAGGCAACATGGTATGGGAAGGAGATGGGGAGCCCTTGGAGAAAGAACAGATTAAGAACTATTTAGAAAACCTAGACATACACAAAGGCATGGGTCTGAATTTAATGCATCCAAGGGTACTGAGGGAATTGGCAAATGTCATTGAAGAGCATTTGGCCATTATCTTTGAAAACTCGTGGAGCTCAGTGGAGGTCCTGGATGATTGGAAATAGGCAAATGTAGTGCCCATCTTTAAAAAAGTGAAGAAGAACAATACAGGGAACTAGAGACTGATCAGCCTCACCTCAGTCCCTGGAAAAATTATGGAGGGAATCCTCAAGGAATCCATTTTGAATCCTTAGAAGAGAGGAAAGTGATCAGGAATAATCAACATGGACTCACCAAGGGCAAGTCATGTCTGACCAACCTGATTGCCTTCTATGAAGAAGTAACCGGCTCTGTGGATATGGGGAAGTCGGTGGATGTGATATACCTTGACTTTAGCAAAGCTTTTGATATGGTCTCCCACAGTATTCTTTCTAGCAAGCTAAGGAAGTATGGATTGGATAAATGGACTGTAAGGTGGATAGAAAAGTTGGCTAGATTGTCAGGCCCGATGGGTGATCAACGGCTTGATGTCTGGTTTGTGGTCGGCTTCAAGCGGAGTGCCCCAAGGGTCAGTTCTAGGGCCGGTTTTGTCCAACAGCTTTATTAATTATGTGGATGGAGGGGATAGATTGCACCCTCAGCAAGTTTGCGGATGACACTAAGCTAGTGGGAGAGCTGGAGGGTAGGGATAGGGTCCAGAGTGACCTAGACAGATTGGAGGAATTGGGCCAAAATAAATCTGATGAGGTTAACATGCACAAGTGCGGAGTCCTGCACGTGGGACAGAAGAATCCCAAGCACTATTACAAGCTGGGGACCAACTGGCTAAGCAGAAGTTCGTTACAAAAGGACTTGGGGATTACAGTGGATGAGAAGCTGGATATGAATTAACAGTGTGCCCTGGTAGTGAAGAAGGCTGATGGTATATTAGGGTGCATTAGGAGGAGCATTGCCAGCAGATCTAGAGAAGTGATTATTCCCCTTTATACGGCACTGATGAGGCCACACCTGGAGTATTGTGTCCATTCCTTTGCCTCCCATTACAGAAAGGATGTGGGTGCATTGGAGAGAGCCCAGCAGAGGGCAATAA
Organism: Rafetus swinhoei; assembly: GCA_019425775.1. Classification (NCBI taxonomy): domain Eukaryota; kingdom Metazoa; phylum Chordata; order Testudines; family Trionychidae; genus Rafetus; species Rafetus swinhoei. Next base: position 31,797,503 of record CM033428.1, on the reverse strand, counting down.
AGATGATTAGCAGGCTGGAGCAGATGATCTCTGAGGAGAGGCTGAGGGATTTGGGCTTTGTTTAGTCTGCAGAAGAGAAGAGTGAGGGGGGATTTGATAGCAGCCTTTAACTATCTGAAGGGAGGTTCCAAAGAGGCTGGAGAAAGGCTGTTCTCAGTAGTGACAGATGACAGAACAAGGAGCAATGGTCTCAAGTTACAATGATCTCTAAGTTGGATATGAGGAAAAACTATTTCACTAGGAGGGTGGTGACGTACTGGAATGGGTTCCCTACGGAGGTGGTGGAATCTCCATCCCTAGAGGTTTTTAAGTCCCAGTTTGACAAATCCTTGGCTGGAATAATTTAGTTGGGGTTGGTCCTGCTTTGGGCAGGGAGTTGGACTCAATGACCTCCTGAGGTCTCTTCCAGCCCTGTGATTCTATGATTATTGTCTCACTGAATGCTTGTGCTACCCCCAACTGCTTGGCTTGTATCTATCTACTGTATCTTGTTTTGTACTTGTATTAGGAACTTTTTGGGACAGGGACATTTTTTCTTCCATATTTCTGCAGTGCCTTTCCTAATGGGGTTGTGATCCGTGAGTCCTAGGTACTATGATAATACATGTACATATCAAATAATGATCTTTGATAGATCTTAGAGGTGCCTCTGTAATTATAACAAGAAAACTAGCTGCAATCCCATTTTGAGCTAAAACTGAGAAGAACCTGAGCTTTTAGCAAAATTAAAAAACTTAGTTAAGTTTTGTTTTTGTTTGATTATTGTACCTAAACCTCAGAGCAAAATTACCTACTGGAACATGCAGTAAAGACTCTAGTTTTTCTTTTTCTTGATCCCCAACCAACATGGTATGAATAGGAATTCAGAACTAGTTCATCTAGTATTATGGGCTAGAGAGAGGCATGATTTACAGAAGCATAAGACCTGTTTTGCTTCTCAGTGGGAATATTAATGTGTTTAATGGTATGCATATATGTTTCCTAGAATTTGATTTAGGCACCAAACTTTAGGCAGTAGAGATTCAAAATGTTAGTCAAAGTGCTCTGAAGATTCAAAATCTAAATAATTATATAGGGGAAAATATGCGATCATGTTATTAAAGACTGTATCATAATATATAGTCACAAGAACAACCATATGCATAGGCAACCTTAATTCTCACATCATCTAACTTTTGAATGCTTGATTTTTGCAACCTGAATATTGTTCTTTAGCATGGATTTTGTGTAGTTTACATATATAAGCTAAAGAACAGAAAAGTTTAGCATTCTGAGATAAAAACGGGGATAGCATAGTGTTGACATGCAAAAGCATAAGTGCAAGCATAACAATAGAAATCTCTTTTTTTCTTTCTGTCACTTCAGGATGTTTTAAAAGGAGGGTGAGGAAGATGAAAAGAATAGCTCATTGCCAAGTGCTTTAGTGTGGCTCAGCAACTGATGCAACTGGCTTTTGGTCCATTTCAACACTGAGTGGAGATATATCATCTGCCGTTCCTAAATTTGGTACACCTCTCATTTTTGGAATGAACAGAATTACTGTGCAAATCCCAACCTTAGGATCCTACCATCATTTATCAACAGTGATGTTGCTTACTAATGAGCTAATCATCAAATAGGGGATACCGTGAAAAGTTATTTTCCCTCATCAGGTACAAGTACCAGAAGTATTAAAGCTCCTAGATCAGCTGTAACAGAAAAAATAAAAGTACCCTTTGAAAATGTAAACCCAAATCTTCATTTGCAGATGGAAGGCAGATTTTTGACATTGAGGCCAAGTACCCATTTCCACATCAAGACCCTCAGACTTGCATTTGGAAATTCTGGCATGTAAGATTGTACAACCACACCCAGAATTTAGAGATATTTTGAAAGTCTGGCCCTTGAGGAATGTTCTGTTCTTAGAGCTAGGACATTATTCCCCCTTACTTAGGCTGATTGCCACCTTACTACTTGAGTAGTCCAACTGAAGTCACAATCTGGCTTTTATTTTATTATATTCCTATTAAAGTTAGTAAGTATTATCTACACCCAACAGATGTTGGATATTTTGTCCGATATTACAGACAGGCTAACCTTACAAGCCTGTCCCCCTATCCCACGGCAGGATAAAACCACATTAATCACATCTATTAATTATAAATAACCACATTGCATGGTTATTTGGATGGATGTTCATAAGGATTATCCCATTTTCATTGCTAAGTAAGGATCTGATAATTATGAGAGTCATTCTTTAGATTCATATGTATCTTTATGGGTAAGGTCAGATTGCACTAGTATTCTTTTCTGCCCTGGCACACAAGGAGCCTTAAGCAGTGAAGGAGAAACTTCCAAGTAGAACAGGAAGCTGTTTTGTGCAGATTTTTGAACATTTATCTGAATTTTATCCAGATATCTCTATGTATTCAGTTCAACATTCGACTTAAAACATCACTAGGATTAGATTTACTACAAGTTATGCAACTTCTGATTGAACTGAAAATTCCACAAGAACTCTCATTATTATGGTGTTTTGATAATCTACCCCTGCAGTTAAATCAACAAAGAACCAAATCCTATTCACCTTATGCCTTCTTGAAGTCAGCAAGGTTACACACATTTTTAAGGCAACCAGGATTGGGTGCAAAGCACAGAGTTGCATATGACTAAGGAATAATAATGTTAAAGGAAAAATTATCACAATTCTTTTTAAATGTCAAACATTTTTAGGTTGAGTGAGGGTTGGAGTTTAGACTGGCTGTCATTTAAATCAACCTATTTTCCTTTTTGTAAACTTAAACTATCAGGCTGCGTCTAGACTGGCATGATTTTGCGGAAATACTTTTAACGGAAAAGTTTTTCCGTTAAAAGTATTTCCGCAAAAGAGCATCTAGATTGGCACGGATGCTTTTGCGCAAAAGCATCCGTGGCCAGTATAGACGTGATTTTGCGCAAGAAAGATCCGGCTGCCATTTTCGCCATCGGGGCTTTCTTACGCAAAAAATGCCTTCCCTGTCTACACTGGCCCTCTTGCGCAAGAACACTTGCGCAAGAGGGCTTTTTCCCGAGCGGGAGCGTCAGAGTTCTTGCGCAAGCACACTGACAATCTTACATTAGATCATCAGTGTTCTTGAGCAAATTCAAGCGGCCAGTGTAGACAGCTGGCAAGTTTTCATCTTGCTAGTCTAGACGCACCCTCAGAGAATGGAGCTGGAAGTGAACCTTGCCCTTTCCAGATATCAACTATGTATCCCTTGTGTGTTAATCTCTCTGCTGCTCATCTGATACCTTTCATTTATCAGAGTTGGTTCTGTTTCAGATTGTGTAAAAGTATGGTTGGGAAGTTAAAAACTATAGCACATTATACGAATTTAGTCCAATATACCCATTGAAAACGCTGTATTTTGTCATATTTATACATGTCACAACCTATTGAAATGAACATTTTTACATAATCCATAGAAATGCCTCAGTAATGTTTCGGTAAAGCAACTTTCTAATTAAACAAACACATCTCCTTAAACACATTACCTATTTGTTTAAATAACAAATTCACCTTTGTAATTTTTGTAATTTAAAAGAGAAAGCCGTTCCCTTTCTCTGAAAGGAGAAAGGAGGCTACAGTAGGAAATTACTGCATATGCAGTGGTATAAAATTGTCTAATGTTTTTACAACAAGGGAGAACAAGAGGAGACAGGTTAGCCATAAAGAACCAACATGTAAATTAAGGATATCTTGATTTCATCATCTGGATCAGGAAAATAACTCTCTCCAATTTTCTCTGTTGTCTGTCCCATACTTGTAATTTCATCTCCACAGATCTAATTTTACATCTTTGAAAGAATTTTTGTGAACAGTATCTTGCATTAGAGAGTGCTAGCACTGAGCATCATGTATACAGCAACATTCTGATGTATGGTGGATCTAAGAGCCTTGGTCTTTTGTAGGGAAAGAAATCTGGCTACCTGAGTCTCTACCATCACTAGATGAAATCCAGGCCCTGATGTGCTCTATGAGAGCTTTGACATTGGCTTCACTGGGGTTCAGATTTTACCTTTTCTCTCTATACTTAGATGTACCAGCAGATTTCTATAACAGGGCACGATCCTACAGAGTATCCCTTTTTGGTCCCTCATGTCCCTCCCAAGGTGCATTGGTGGGTTCTTTCATTGAATTATGCTGACTAGAGTGGCTCCAAACAAGTTTTTCTATACAGTGAAGCTCTCTCTTAGTCACCCCATTTCACACCCACTCTGGGGTCCATATAAGAATACAGTCTGGCTTTCTTAATGCTGTTCAAGAGACTCCACCTAAGTTCCCTTCCTGGAGCTGATGTTGTACTTTGAAAACTCACTCTTTCTTAAGAGTGAAGTCCTCCAATCTCATTGAAATTGGGTTATAATTTAAGCCACATGCAGGGCTTTAGTCAGATTATCCTTAACTTGGCCACAGTTTGTCCTCAGAGGATTCAACAGTTCAGATTTCTCCTTTTAAAGAAAGAGTAACTGACATTCTCCCAAACTTTACTTTCACTCAGGACCACTCTTTTTTTCCAATACCTCTTATTTCTTAGGTGTTTGCAGACATCTGCTCCTCCACTCAAAATAATTCCAAGGACCACACCAGGTGACAAAGAGTGTGCTGATAGCTATGTCATACTGCTCTTAACGGGAAAGACTATCCTGTCACACTCTCCTAATGACTTTTCCCCCCAAGAAAAAATATTCTAAGGGTACATCTAGACTGCTTTCCTCTTCCGAAAGAGGAAATGCAAATGAAGAGCTGATTAGCATATTCTCGTGCTTTATTTGCATATCCTCTTTCGACCCTTTTTGTGGAAGAGGTTTTTTCACCAAATAATGCAGTCTAGACGTGGCTTTTTCATGGGAAAAAAAACCCCTTTTTCAAAAGAACCTGTACATCCGCAAAAAGGGTCAGAAAAGGATATGCAAATGAAGCATGAGAATATGCTAATCTGTGCTTCATTTACATTTCCTCTTTCGGAAGAGGAAAGCAGCCTAGATGTACCCTAAATGTCTGTTTTCCTGATGTTTCACCAGACCACTGACAAAACAGCAAATATTTGTATTTATTGTACATATTGTGGTAATACCACAATTACCAACTCTCATTACTTCAGCTTAAGTCTCACAAGTGTTAGTGTTTATAAAAACTAGTAGCTATAATTATGTTTTTGCATAAGAATCTCCCTTTCTTTTTATTTGAAAAAGAGATACATTTCTAGCCCTAGCAATTGTAGAGAAAAGCATAACATAGAACACATTCCTTCTAAAACCTCAAAATCCAGAAGGCAAATAAAAAGAACATGAAATGTATTAGTTTACATTTATATTGTGTTTTAAACCAATCTCATGACTTTTGGCAGGATCATGATATTTAAATGTTTGGAGTTGGCACCACTGTAATATTTAGAATCCTAAACCAAGTTGGGAATCCATTTCACTAAACATCGTACAAATATATTGTAACACCAAGACTGAAAGAAAAAGAAAGTGAGACAGCATTGTCTTAAAATCTATTTCATATAGCTTGAGCCCTTAAAAAAACAGCAGGGCTGTCTCCCTATCAGGGCTATCCCCTCCCAGTGCCCTAGTTGCAGGGTCTGGGGCAACTGCCCTCATGGGCCCCACCTCTGCTCCACCCTCTTCCCATTCCCTCCCCAAACTCCACTCTTGCCACAGTCCTTCCCACCCCGTGCCCCTTCCCACCCTGGCTCTGCCTCCTTCCTCCTCCCCTGAGCTGGGAGATTACCAGTTGGCAAGCAGGGGTTTTGTTTACATTTATATTGTGTTTTAAACCAATCTCATGACTTTGGGCAGGATCATCTGCATTCACCGAGGTAGCAAGAACTGGAACTACCTGGCAGACTGCTCCACCCCGTCCCTCCCCACAACGCCGCCCTTGTAGCCCACTTCACCTCACTTCTCTGTGGTGGTGGGAAGCAGAGAACATTGGCTGTGGTTCATTGTGTTTCCTGTGGTGGCGGCAAAGCCAAGCAAAGCAGGCCAGGAAAGGGCAGTGGGGTGGAGTGCAGCAGATCAGGTTTCCAAGTTGCTCCGGCAACCACTGTGCTGGTGAATGTGGGAAAGGAGGCAATGTCTGCTATCACCCCCTGCAAAGCCCATCCATAGGATGGTTGAGGCAGCCATCGTGGGGCCCACCAAAGTGCAGGACCTGGGATGGCCACCCTGAACCATCCTATAGATGGGATGGCTCTGCTCCCCATAGTACTGAAGACAATTCCTTTCACTTTCCATACACCCTGCCTCTCTCAAGCCTCACCCACTTGGAGTCTGGCAGCTGGAAGAGGGGGAACCAATGTACTGAAAATGACAGTCCCTGTCCAAGTAAGCTTACAGTCTAAAAACTCATTCTCATTACTTGGAATTGCTATGTGAAAAGGGCCTGGTTTCAAGGGCAGATAACAATATTGCTCATTGCAAATGCAGCTGAAGAAAGTGCTTACCTGGCAGAAAAAGGAAATGATATTCAATTATTACAAATACTATTTGGGAGTGAACTTGTGAAGTGCTGAGTGCTCAGCTCTCACTGATTGGCTCTCACTGACAGGGCTCAGTATCTTTCAGGACTGAAGGCACTAAGAACATCACAAAATGGATCTCTGAGTTTCTGGCAATTGAAGCCCTTTTTACCTTTGGGGGGAAATAAGCCTTTTTAATTATTACAGTGTAAGCATACTTCAAATAATGACTTAATCCTAGTGCACTAATCTACCCATTGTATGTTGCACTATTTCTCTAATAACTCTTGGCTGTTTCTTAAATGTTTATTAGAGGCATGAAATGTAGCAAAGTCAAATGATAACATACTCTATGCTATGGAACTTTTCTCTGAAGATAAAATACAAGGGAATTGGTAAGTATAAGAAAGGTTAAGTTCTTAAAATATCAGTGTCAAGTAGTTAATTGTGACTGCTGAGCTACATGAGATTTCCCTGACTTACCCCATCTGTCAACAGAGATCAGTTTTGATCCATCCTGTAGTATCACTTAAGCCTCCTTCAATATGGTGAGAGAAAAAATGGCAACGCCAAGAAGGAATTATCTCTGCACACTTTCTGCTGTGATTCAAAGGTAATTTGATGCTTCAGGATCTTACTACCTAACCTAATTAAAATGATTACTAGTGTGGCAGTCCTACTCAAAAAAGGGAAAGAGGAAGGGAAAGCAGCAACACCATGCAAACGTGTTATTAGTGGCTGCCACTTAGTGTAGAATGGGGTGCACAGTTCAGAGGCAACTGGAATTTTGTTAACCTGTGAGTTGGTGACATAAGCACTTTCCCTCAACACTGAAGCTATGTATACTCTTGTATACATTTCAGATCTAAGGCCTTACAATAATATTGTAGTCCAGCTAGAACTTTCCAGGGGATTTTAGCGAAGTCAGACGATAATTCCCTCCTTTGAGGAGAAGAAGACACTAACTGACACAACTACAATAAGTTAGGTATATGAAATTATATAGAGAGGAAGAATATCATTGTATTTACAGCTGTAACATGATTTTATGTGACCTTAGACAACTCATCTAATTTCTCTAAGCCTCATTTCCCCTTCTGCAGAAAAATACTTCCTCATCTAACTTGTCTATTTGGATTGCATATCAGCATCCAGTACAATTCAGTCCTTGTTTGGGCTTTTGGATATTACTATGTTACAAATCTCTCCCTCTCTCTCTGTATATATAAATGGGTTTGGTTGTGCCAGAAAAATGGGGTGTGCTGGGAATTCAATTGTTTTCCATAACACAGAAATAGAGGGTTAGCATTTGGGTTAGGCTTAGGAGGGGCAGCTATGCTCCCACAATGACCACAGGGGGTAGTGAGCATAGGGGACAGTTACACTGTGGAATGACCACAGGGGGGCAGCTACATCAGGAATACAGTGGCCAGCTGGACCTGGGGGTCTCCATAGTGTTGGCCACTGGCCCATGTAAGTGGTCCTCCTGCCCCAACCCCCCTCCCGCCCTTGGCCATAGTGTCAAACCAAGGGGGACCCCCCCCCCAGGAGCCACCGGGCAGCACAGCCCTACCCCCTCCCTCTGGGAAGCCCCACAATGCCTCCACCCGCGTGGAGCTGCCAGGGGTGTATATGGACAGCCCAGCCCCACCCCCCCACAAGGAGCCACCAGCAGTCCCTCCTCTCTCTCACTTGCAAGGGGCTGCTAAGCTGCAGGGGAAGCCCAGACCTGGGTCCTCTGGCCCCTCAAGAAGCCATCAGCATGGGAGGGACAGGCCCACATGTAATTAGCTGCCATCAGAGTAGCAACATCCTTGCCACGATAGATGGCTCCAGTAAGCTCCTTCCTGACCTCCCAGTTCTCCTACCCCTGAGTTCTCTGGCCTGAGGTCCCTCCTGCAGTGAGTCCTGCACCCCCTACCCTGAGCCCCACACTGCTTGCTCCAACTCCATTCCCTGCCCTCAACCCCCCAACACCTCCCAGCTACATGCCCTGACTCCTGCACACCCACCCCCTCCTCTGAGCCCCCCAATTCCTGCTCTGACTCCTGCACTCCTGATACACCATATCCCCTAGCCACTGCCCTGACTCCTGCACCTCCACATCTGCAGACCCAAGCAATGCCAGGTAAATCTTGTAGTAATGCATACTTTGGGAGGAGGAAAGAATAGTCTCAGTAAGCCTCTATGATGTTGTATAAAGACCGTAAAAGCATATTCACCATCCAAAGAAGAATTTCTTTGTTGTAGGTACTGCATACAATGGCCATAAACAGCTGAAAACCACATTTTCCCACATTTATTGGGCTGGCCTTTCTATTCTGTGATTCCTTAAGTGCATTACGGAATCTCCATCTGTATATGTTAGGTAGTTTTGTAAGCTGAAGACTGTAGCAAAACATGGGTGCTTCAGCATATGGAAACCTAGATTCAGAAGTGCTATTAAGAAGCTGATATATAATTATATACAGGGCTTGACTTAAGAGTTTTGTGATGACCTATGACTGGCTGAGAAGGGTGGAGAATAAAGCTTCATTTGCAGCTTTTTTTGCACTTATTTGAAGTATGAAAATGAAAAAAAGTGACATAGACTGAACTCGTTTTTCTGGACCCACTTGTAAGAAGAGTGAATACACCAGCTCTCTGCAGTCCAGTAGATGGCAACCTGCGGACCCTTCTATGTGTGGCCCACAAGACATTTTGTTTATTGTTCCCCTTGTGCCAGGTTGCCTGATTCTGCTGTTTTCCATCTGTGTACATTTTTTTCCTACAGGTATAATTAAATTGACACACACATGTGAAGCATGGGCACATGAAGTGAGGTACAGGCTGACTGCACACAACATTGACTTTGGGAGCAGTGTGCTCCCTCTCCATCCAATCAAAGCACTGCTACAGTTCAACTGGTACACACCACAAATTCTAGGTACGCAAGAGCAGCTACCAAAATTATCCTATCCCAGGAGATCACTTTGGTCACAACAATCTTGCAGCCCACTGAGATGAAGGAGGGCCACTCATGCAACCCACTTGCTAGCCTAGGTTGTCCATTACTGCTGTATTCACTCTGGTGTTTATTGAAGGCAGAGCTTTAATTTTAAATAATGCTCTGGGTTTTATTGGTAGAATCCATTCCTTTAATTTTCTTGAAATGTCCCCTTTTTATGGGAATAAACTTCTGTTGAAATACATTGTTAGTACGGACAATCTAGCTCATAATTTTTTTTTCTTTGGCTGTGTCTACATTGGCACCCTTTTTCGAAAAAAGGATGCTAATGAGACCAGTCGCACTACAAATCCGCTGGGATTTAAATATCCCCAGCGGTATTTTTGCATAACTGCCGCTTTTTCGGCTCGGGGCTTTGCCGAAAGCGCCAGTCTAGACGGATCTTAATAAAAAATTTTTCAAGATCTCTTATTCTTATTGCAAGTAGGAATAAGAGATCTTGCGGAAAAGGGTTTATTTTCCGCAAGATCCCCGTTTAGACTGGCGCTTTTTCGGCAAAGCCCAGCCGAAAAAGCGCAGTTATGTAATAAATACCGCGAGGATATTTAAATCCCCCGCGGATTTGCAATTGCGACTGGTCTCATTAGCATCCTTTTTTCGAAAAAGGGTGCCAATGTAGACACAGCCTTTCAGTATATTACAGGTTTCCATCTTGCATGTACTGTGAAGAAACTGAAAGCTTAGTGCAGTATAACAAACATTTCCATAGAAGTCTATACAGCATTTCAGCTTTACATCATGTTTCATTTATCAACATGTATTAGGTTTCTGAAAGAGAGAAAAATGCATCTTTGCAGCTCAGTACCTTTCTCTAGTCTTTTCTTGCAAAAATAAAATTGCATAATGTCATTTCAAGTTCACCATTTTCCACATATGCATGTACACAGAACTGGGGGTAATTCACTTATACAGTTCAACATCTCCTTTGTTGCAGATGGTAAATGTGCAGTTTTCTCCCTCAAGGAAAGAAACTGCTTTGTAAAATAATTGCATATTGTACTCATTTTTTTTCCTTCACTCATGCACTTGTATTGTTATTATATCCTATCAGGTTGGTAATTAGCATGCAGCCTCCATATGACACAAATGCAGTTGTCATCTCTCCTTAAAAATCCCTTAGGATACACACAGTAAAATAATGTAAGCCATTAACGAAAGAAAGAAAGAAAGAAAACACACAAAAGTGACTAACCATAGATTGCTTTTGTTATATAATCAGTTCACGACTCTTAATCAGTGAACTGAACTGGACTAATCTTACTGTGTGGAAGAAGTTTAGTGAACACTAGAATTTTCTTGTTATTGTTTCCCTTTGGTTTCCCTAAGTAACTTCCTCTATCTTTCTCCCACTGTCAGCTTTGTGTATCCTTCAAAGGCATCCCTTATGTGTGGGATTTCCCTCTTCTCTGCTGAAGCAACACACCTTTTTCTCTTTCAAAACTGTCTTTAAAAATGTTAGTTTTGTGCAGTCAGTCAAAGACATTCACATTTTCTTGACCATTTGCTTCCATACTACTCTCTGTGTGTCATATAATTCTCAACTGTTCTGTTTCTAACTATATGGTAGGGTCCTTGGCCTTGGGATAGGGACTACATATGTACAGCTCTCAGCACACTTGGTGTTCAAGAATAATAGTAATGATGCTGTCATAGAGGACAATGATATGAACAGGAACAGTCTCTCTTCACTCAATATCATCTTCTCATTAATTTCTTCACTGAACTGCCAGTGTGGCCTCAGACTGGGATCTAACCCTGTTGTTTCTTGAAGCCATCACTGTGTAACTGTGTATTTCAGCTAAAACAGTCATTTCACAGAGACTAGAACTGCTGAACCAGTGATCTCACCAAGGTCTACTACTTGACATCAGCAAATCAAGCTAGAGGTGCTGAACCACAGGCCTCATAGAAGTATTGGTCTGGAAATCAGACAAGCAAATTAATGATGCTGGGCAGCTGACCTCAAAGAAGTCTATTGTTTGACATTAGACCTGTAAGCTTAAGTATATGGCCCTGACCTCAGGCCAATGAGCACGCAAAAAATCTGTGGTTTGGCATAATCCCACTAACGTGGTAGTGCTGAGTTAGTGAGTGCAAAGATGCCTTCGTCTTGACATGAGACAAACAGTGCTGAGCCAGCGATGCCTCAAAAGCAATCTTTTTGCTTAGTCCATGAAGGCCTGAGCCTTGACATCTAACCAGCAGGCTGCAGCTGTTAAGCTTGGAACTTCATAGAGTGAAATCCCTTTAATTTAGCTCAGGGTGCTAAAGTTATTAAAGCCAGTGGCCTCACAGAGACCTGTGCTTTGACATCATCCCAGTAAGCCAGATGCTGAACTCAAGTCCCCACTGACACCTGTGCCTTAAAATCAACTCAGAAAGCCCTTATCTGTCAGGCAAAGCTAGCGATGCCAAGCAGTTAAGGGAGAGGAGTCTCTCTAATCTCACAGGAGACCTGCATTTCTATATCAGATCAACAAGATACCGGTACTAGTGAATTCATGAGCTCACAAATGCCCATGCCTTGGCATAAACCATTGTAGATGTGCTGAACTAATGTTCCTTTTAATGAGCTAGTTTTTATAAGCCCCTGACTTCACAGTGGCCTGTGGACTAATATCCACCAGAAAGCTCGACTCTGAGCCAGTCATTTCTTAAATGCCAGGGTCTTATCATCTATCCAAGCTACAGGTCCTGAACCCCAGTCAGGTCTGTGCCTGGTCTCAGCCCAACATACTAGACTCAGCTAATTACTTTACTGAGGACCTTACCTTGACATTAGGCCTGGCAAGTTTTGCCAGTAGCCTCGAAGAGTGTCTTCTCTTGACATCAGCACCTCAGGCTTGGCGGTGCTTGATCAGTAATGTCAAAGTGGCCCATTGCTCAACAGTGATCCAAGCTCTTAGAAAACTGTAATTAAATAAACTATCATAACCCAAAAGCTTTCACAGTGTCCTGATCAGATACAGTGCTATGCAATTTCAACATTTAGAATGGGGCCTTAGAGTAAGTAAAGTACTCAAAAGGCTCTTGTACAGAGAGTTATCCAGCTACTCATATGAGGGGTTCATATGAGCAGAGCCATCCCTAGGATGGTGAGGGGCTTGGAACTATTCAGCCTCCCCACTAGTGTCCTTGCTGTCTGCCTGATGCTCCTGCCCACCACTCGCCTCCTCACTTACCTCCCCACTGTCCATTTGATGCCCCCCTTTCCATCTACCTGCTTCTTTCCTCCTGCCATCCACCTGCCTCCTCACCACTCCTGTCCACTGCTCTCCTTCTCACTGCTCGTCTCTTGCCTCCTCACCCACCTACCCACTGCTCACCTCCCCATTACTCTCTTTGCAGTCTGTCTGGTGTCCCCCATCTATTTGATTGCTGCTTTTCATGCCATCTGCCTGCCTGCTTGCCTCCTCAACCCCGCCCATTGCTCTGCTCCTGGCCATCCACTAGACCACCTCTCACCTCCTCACCCACCTGCCCACTGCTCACCTCCCTACTAGTTTCCTTGCCAGCCATCCTGTGTGTCCCCCTCCTTCTGCTCAACTGCTGCTCTCCTCATTGCCATCCCCTTGTCTTCTTGCCTCCTCACTTCCCGCCTGCCTCCTCAACTATTGGAACAAATGGTGTCCCCATCATACAACAGTTGGGTCTAGGGACAAAGGGCTACATATTGAGCTAAATCATAGGGCTAAATCAAACGGCTAACTTATAGGCACTGATTCTGTGGGTGCTCCAACCCTGAAACACTCACCAGCACCAAGCTCTCCCTTCTGCCCCTCTCCCCTGCCCTTCTCACACACTGGTGGCCCCACACTTACCATTCCTGCCCCACCTTCCCAGCACTTCCTCAGTGCCACTAACAGCTGATTTGTGGTGTTCAAGCTCTGGAAGGGAAGAGGAGGAGATGGGACAGGGTGCACAATGGGGGGAAAGATGGAGAAGAGATGGGTTGAACTCAGGTGTTTGGGGGAAGAGGAGGAGTGGGGATGAGGCCTGAAACAGAGGGAGGTGATCACCCCACGGCAAATGACAAGGCAGTGCCTATGATATAGTCCCAGTTTTAGCAAAGCAAAGGGCCCCTGTAAGTGTGAAGCCTGTCATGATCACTTCAATTTGTCCTACTCAAGGGACAGCTCTTGTGTATGAGATCAACCACCCTGACTTTTGTGCTACACTAAAATTACATATGCAGCATTCAGACATCTAATATAATGAGCTACAGAATTGGAGCAAACATTCACAAAAATAAAACAACATGGAGCTGGCTAATAAATGTTCTCATGGCCCTGTACAGGGAGAGTGAAAACAAGTGTCTCTCCAGTATAGTTCTAATGCTTTGTGCCACCACCTGAATACTCCTAGAGTTATTTTGAAACTCGCTCTGCTGCTTCCTCACAGAGTAACTCCTGTATGTTTGGCTAAACTGAGGATGAGGTTTGTGGTGCTTGTTAACCTAGGTTAAAGTAGATTGAAAAAGGTAAAAAAGGAAACTTGCTCCGCAAATCAGTCAAAGAAAAGGAGGAGTTGCAGCGGACTGCTATTTAGCCAAGCTAGGGATAGTTCTTTCTGCTTTTAGCAGTGGAGCTGTGCTGCCCTCTGCACCCCACCTTACTTTAACAGCTACCCAGAATAGGATTGATACCAATATAATAATAAACTCCAACTATGAGACGTACATGCATAGTTCCCTTTCATTCACAGAAGGGGTTCTGGCCACATCCATGACAGCACCGCCCATTCCCCCGAACCGATGGAGAGCACTCTATATGCTCAGGAAGCCAAGTGAGTGGGCAATGGGCATCATGGTGAGGGTTCAGGAAGGACATTCCCTCACACATCAGAGTTCTCCACTCCCCTCTCCTTCCCCACACAGAAGGGGGTAATTATGCTTCACAGGAGGCATTCTGCAGAAGCCCAGTGTTTAATTTGTAATGAAAGAGGTGCCAGAACTCAAGCAATTAGGTGGCTCAAGCAAATCTGTTTACATTCGTAACTGATGCAGCAAGGCCACAGGTGCTAAGCCTATGAAGGGCCATGCCTAGAGGTGCCAGAGCTCAGCCCTGGCCCAAATAAAGTTCTGCAGAAGCTGCACTAGAACATTGGGGATTGTGTATGTATAGGAGTGTAAATCCAGTGGTACTGCAGAATTGGCATGGAGGTACAGTACAGGGCCTTTTTGTGGCACTGACCTCTGGGAAGCTGCCTAAATGGCTGCTCCCAAAGCCTCTCCATGGAGCTGAAAAGCCCAGTTCATTTATCAATTGAACATCAGGAGAAAGAACCTGACAGGAGCGCCTCATGGAGATTTCATCCCCTTTAGACACCACAGGAGGGTTTCCTGCAAGAAGAATTTTATTATTAACAATATTACTAATTAGAATAGGTTTTCCTGACATTGCTTGAGTTCTTAACTCAATTTTTGTTTTTCTTCATTTAAGTCATTGCTGTGGGATGGGGCTGGGGATGAGGGGTTCAGTAAGCAGGTTTCCTTGGGGAGAGAGGACTACCTCCATCCTTTCTCACAGCAGTATCTTGGGGCCAGGTGAGAAGTGCCTCTCCATGGCTACAGCAGCTCCAGTGGGCACAACCAGGGGAGGGGAACAAGTCCCACGACTGGGGCAGGTCCAGGTTCATCTGCCCCCTGCACTCCCCAGCAGAGTGAGGAATGGAGAAAACTGTGCACTTTCCCCTTGGGGTGTGTCTACACTACAGGGCTTAACTCAAAATAAGCTGCGCAAATTGAGCTATGTCAATTGTGTACCTTATTTTGAAATAGGGAGCATCTGCACGACACTTATTTCAAAATAGAGCACTCTTCCTCCGACTTCCTTTATTCCTTGTACAATGAAGGTTACAGGAGTCAGTGTAAGAAGTCCTCCTGCTTGACAGTATTTTGACACATTTTTTAAATAACTGCCTGCTGTGTAGACACGGACTAAGTTATTTCAGAACAGCGTTAGTTATTTTGAAATTGAGTGGCAGTGTAGATATACCCTTGCTCTCTGATGAAAGGAAACATACAGCAATGTTCCCATATGAAGGGGGGGAGCTATAGTTCCCCCTGCTATCCCTAAACAGCACCTGAGGGTTTGAAGGGTTGGGGTTGGGACAGTCCCAGAAGGGGGACGGTGCCTCAAGCCAGCCCCTTTCACCTGCCTGGTGATTCTGTCTCTTCTCTGTATAGTTTTATGCATCTCCATAAGCATTGGTGGAGGGTGGAAGCTTTAGCTCCGCCCTCCCAACCAAACCCTTACCATGCTTTAAGTTATGAGAAGAGAAAGCTACATACCAAATTTGGTGGTCCTAGTCCTAGGAGGAGTTCTTGAACAAAGAGATGAACAGACAGACAGACTTACTTGCTGAGACAGTTAAACTCTCTCAAATATATAGTAAATAACTAATATAATACAAAAGTGTCTAATAATTAGATATTTTTAGAGTTACCTTTGATCACCAAATCCTCTGTATGGGTGAAAAACTTTACATTATATTTTCTATGTTTGCTCCCCACATCTGTTTTTTCCAGTCATCTCACTTTAAGTCAGTTATCCTCAGAGAATTGCACACTTATGGTCCGATTGCTAAAATAAGGGTCCATCAGGCATAATTTCATTATCTATGTTTGATCATCATTCCATGAATTAAAACAATACTTGATAATAAACAAACACCAACTTATTTAATGCAGAGTGCATTGAACTGATTAAAACATACTACTAGATGTTTTAAAGCCATATTCCTTCAAGAGGCATCATTTATTCTCATGCCTTCAAGGCAAGAGATGTAAGAATTTCAGTTCTTAATGTAACAAGAGAAAATTACCCTCATGGATTTATTGGAGGCATAAATATTATTTTTCTATCTGATTACTGTCATTCATTCTAACAGCAACGTGTTGCTCTGAAACAATTAACAAATGTGCCCATACCAGGAAAAAACGCTGAACATATTAAAGCAAGTGAGCCAATACATTGTCCAAGGATGTAAATACACAATGTGACAGCATAATTAATCCTTGGTACATAATCAATAAAGAACGGTAGGGTCTTGTGGAAAATTGCAGACACCAGAATGAGACTGAAATTTCTCTGAGCTAAAATGTGGAGTCACCAGTCAATGAATTCTCCCTCAGGAGACTGTAGCAAATACAGAGAACCTGCTCAAGGACAGCCAGAGTTGTAAATTGAGAGATATAAAAATAATAATATAATGATTGTTCCAGCATGTTCATAATTTATAGGTTGGAATTATAGGGTGAAAAAGAAGGGTTAGCAGCTTGGTATAATTTGAGATACAGTCAGTAATGCAGTGGAGAACCACTAAATCACCACTTTCCCTTTTGTATTTAGCTTAGAACTATGTAATACAACTAGGCTTGGGAGGATTAGATTTTTATCAATAATGTTGGTAAACATCAATTTCACTGTACATACATGGACAGATTGAAAAATATTTCCATTGATAATTATCAAAATTTACAGAAACACAAAGAAAGAAAAATGTTGCTTGAGAACTAGACTTTGAAGTAAGGATATTTACTTTGTACATTTTGACTGGAACGGTGACAATTTGTGTTTTAGCAGTTATAAATGTTAACTTTTTGAATCTCAATGTCTAGTGTCATTAAATAATTTTCTCTCTCTCTCCCATTTCTCTGATCCTACCACCAGTTTTCACAACTGTGAAAATTTTAATTGATAAAAAATAAATTACCACTTAAAACCCATAATTTTTCAGAACTATTACAATGCAAATAGATAAATGTAAAAATGTTTATAATAAACTTCAATATTATCAACTGAAATGATAAAAAGAAATTAAATTCTGTCAATCGTACCTAGAAATACAAAACAGAAACACCCTATTTTAGGGATGGTATTGCAGATGTCATTTTATGTAACATTACAGTGTTACTATGGAACTTAGCAAATGCAAGTTTTTATTTTTATTTTTTAGCTATTTTTTGTTTTAGTTTTTAGGCTTGCCACTAAGATTACAAATTTCAAGTAGTAAATTCAGAGATTCTCAAACATGGCCACTGTGCTACATGAGGCCACTAGGGGCAGCCAGAGACTCCTGAACTGTAATGGTGAGGAGGAGGCAGTAAAGTAGAGGCCCCTCCCTTTTCTTGTTGCTCCTAGATGCATTGCCTTGGTGCTGGTTGTTGGGGCCACCAGCAGGGGTTGGGCTGACAGCTGAGGTGTAAACTTGGGGGAACAGTTAGCTGGGGAGTTCCCCACCTCTCCACGGGTGGTAGGGCTCAGGCTTTGGGCCTCAGCCCTGGGATGGTAAGGTGGCAGGCTCTGGCCCTGGAGCTTTGGGCTCTGTCTCCAGCCTCTGGTTGCATGCTCCAAGATCTGGCTGCATGGCTTCGGGTTCCATCCAAGGCCCTATCCTCTGGCTACAGGACTTCCGTTCTCTGCATTTGTGGCTTCAGGATATAGCGCCCTGCTGTCTCTCTGGTCCCCCACCTATCGATTCCCATTGCTACTGGTCCTGCTGCCTCCCTTGACATCCCATCCAGGGCTTAATTTGTCCCCAGGCTTGCCAGGGCTGAGTAGGTCAGCAGCAAAAAATGAAACGTGTATGTTTGTTAATATCACTTTTCATGACAGACTTATTAGCGAGCAATAAATAAATTGCAATGGTTTGGACATGTACATATGCACATTTATTTCATTTTTCTAAAGCTAATTAAGTATTTTAGGAAAAGATGTGAGAGCAGCCACCAGCAAGACTCCTAAAACCCCTGACTAAATCTCTTCTTTAGAGCCCAAATCTAGCAAAGAACTTAACTTCAAGCAAATGAATCATCTGATTGACATCAATGAGACTACTCAAGTATTGAAAGTTTATCGCCCGTTTAACTGCTTTGCTGGTTTGGGATCTGAGAACTTAATCTTGTGACATGCCCAATACCTCTTACTGTGCTTCCTCTGATCAGTATCACAGCAAGTTTTGAGAAGATTTAATACTTTACACTAGGCATGTTAGAATCCTGCAAAATGTCCATTCAGAACTTGTAGTGTATCCCTCAGATCTCTGTTATGACTGCACAACTGCACAAATAGGTCTCAGAAGTCTTAGGTGGTTTCTTTGGAGCAACTTCCCCTTAGAAGAATGTGAAACACTGGTCTACAGCACTGGAACTTTCCATAAGCCACATTGTGGAAGCATCATGATGTTAAGAGATGAGGCTTGTTTATAGAATTGAAATAACAGTATTAAGTGTTCATTTTTATTGTGATTTCACTTGCCTTAGTGGGACAATGTCTCACCAAAAGAAATGCTAATGAGTTGTGTTCCATTTAAGGAAAGTTTTCAAATTCAGAAAAAAAAGTTTGAAAATGGGAAAGAGAAGTGAGGATGCAAAAATTAATAAAAGAAGAGACTAAAGCTACATGCATTGTAAGCAAAGCAGGGGAAGCTAGGAGAGAGCAATTAAAGTCTTCAATCCAACCCTCACAATACTACTTTATGGTACAATCTAGCCCTAATTAGTTATAACAATAAATGCTGGATTAGTGGTCTTCTCTCATTCTGACACAACTCTCTCTGCACATAGAAATCTCATATTCAGCAGACTTGATCTGAATGTCAGCATTCGTTTCAGCGGCTCAACTCTTACAAAAGTTTGAATTACATGTTGTCTCAGTGCACTGCATTTATTAAAGGAACTCCGTGTGGGCAGTCTTCCTAATCAAGTTATTTTCCAAATATAATTCTTCTCATAAATTGGAACTACTTTTCTAATCATATTTTCCACTTTTAAATAAGGGTTGGGAGCTGGTAACTGCAGAATCAACTCTGGAAATTTCTGGTAGGAAAAATGTTTTTAAAACTAAAATTAGATGAGAATAGTATTAATAATCATTTCTGCTGAAACTGAAAAAGCATAGCCAACCTTTTTAGAACTAAGACCAATGGCACAATTTTTGTTTCATTCTTTGCTGCAAGCCTAATAAACACATCTAGAGTTATATGACAGAGAGAAAACCTACCGGGTAAACAGCAGGAAGCTCACAAGCTAAATCTTTGTGGGGCTTGACAGCCCTTTGACTTGTTATGCCATTGATTGGTAAGTAGTCAAAATCAAAGTGGCAGCCTCCAGCTCTCACACTGTTTGGTAAAAACATTTCTCTTGGACCTAGTTGCCCATGAGTCAATGTAACCTGAACAGAGTATTAAATAAGCACTTGTTCTGATCCACCACAATTCTTGGGAGTTTTGAGAAAAAAGAAATTGGGTAAAATGGCAGACCTCTCTCAGCAGTCAATGCTAAATCACTGTGGCTGGAACTACTGAGGAAACTATACTGTATCATTTTTCTAGTATACTATTCTCGGGTGGGGAACCTTTTTTGGATTAGGGGCACTAACCCACAGAAAAATCAGTCGGAGGATGCACACATGTGAGAAAAAAACAAAAAACCCAACTCTCACCAGCGTGGGCTCCCCAAGGCTGAAGAGAGCCCCGACCCTCAGGAGCCGCATCCAGGCAAGCTGGGGGGCTGCATCCAGTCCCTGGGACTTAGGTTCCCCACTCCTGCTTTGGTAAATCGGCTTTATCCTTTGTTCCACTATGTTTTTGGTATCTTAGACTGTTTGATACAGTAAAACATCTACAATTATTTCCTGAATATCTAGTGGCCTTAAAAGCTACAATTAAACCTTGCTAGCTTCAGAATCTAGAAAGCCGAATCTGCACATAAGTTTATGTTCAACATTACACTATTTCTCTGAATAGAAACCATATTTTTATTAATTTCAGTTTTTATTAAGCCCAGATTTAAGTAAAGTATATAAAATATAATTTCTTATAAAGAATAACCATCTGATGCCATAGGAAGACCCCAGCTGAGCAGGAAAGAAATTAAACAGGCAGTAAACCAACACAGATATTACTTCCCTTTACCGGGATCGCTTTCCCACTCATGCCCTCAGCCCATCCCAAAACTGGAACTGTGCTCTAGGAGTCAATAGACTCTAGCTACTTCAGAATTGGGAGACAGCAAACTACATAGCCAACAGGTCCACATGGAGAACATTCTGCCAGCCACCCACCCACTACTGAATCGAGGAAATGTAACTCAAGTACTTCTGCTGACCAGAGCTGTTGTAGTATTACACAGGGAAATAGACCATTTTTCTGGCTTTTTAAAGCTTATCAGTCAATTTTTTTGAACTGTACTAAAAAGCCAATAAGCAGCCAATGCAGAGACCAGAGCACAAGTGTCAAGTACTCCCCGTGAGATACACTAAGTTCTCTGCTATATTTCACACCAGCTTCAGTTTCAGAACAAGTTGAAGGTGTAGCCCCATGTAAAGTCATTTTACTAATCAAATGTTGAGGTGACAAAGACATGGAAAATACCAGTAAGGTTCACTTGGAGTGTATAGGTCACAAAATTGGGGGTAGGGCTTGGGGTTGGGCAACTAAGTGCCCTTTGCATGTTTCAAAATCTCCCCTCCCACACACATGCGCACACATTTAGAAACATGTTCATGGTTAGCACTTCACACGCTAAATGTTTAGCAAAATTAACTTGGAGACACATGATAGTCATCTCCCTGGCTTGGAGGCACTGTTTCTGCTGCAAATGGAGGAAAAATAAAAGATCACTTACCCTGTGCAATAACTGTAATTCTTTAAGATGTGTCCCCCCTGTGGGTGCATGCCCCCTACCCCATGCCTTCAGTCAGAGACTTTCATTAGTAGCACTGTTTGCTTCATGCATATTCTGCTGATATTCCCATGCCTCACACTTGAGGCTATATCAAGCTGTGCATGTGAACCACCCTTCATTACTTCTCCATTGCAGAGTCTGAGAAGGAAACTGAAGCAGAGGGGAAGCAGGGATGGATTATGGAGCACCCATAGGAACACACATCTCAATGAACAACAGCTACTGCACAGGGTAAAGTAACTTCTCTTTCTTCTTCAGGTTGTGCCTCTATGGAACCTCCACTCCAAGCGACTCCTGAGCAGTATCTCTATAAGGAAGAGTCATCTTCAGAATCAAGTCCAGAAGAGAGGAAAGAACTGCATTGCCAACTGCCAGGCGGGTCTAGAAGCATCAGTCGAGACATACTGCCTGGTGAAGGTAGTTACCAGCAGTCATGGAGCATTTTGTAGATCTCAGATATTGGGATGTTTTTTGGGAGAACTATGGATGTAGCTGTGACTTGGAATAAGCTGACACACCGGAAGGGTGGGATGCTGGCAGCACTGCCAAAAAATAATACACCAGAAATCCGTTTAAAAAGTCTGTGGGTAGAAATAACAGAATCTTTAGATCTGCCTGCAAAAGAAGCAAACAATCTAGGAGATTTTTTTAAATTATTTAGTTCTGTGTAGAGAGAAAGTGAATGCCCATATGTGATTTCAGAAATAAAACTGCTAGGTACATGATCTCATTCACATTAAGATCAGAAGACACTTCAGGTAGGAACTTGATGTATGGCCATAAGGAAACTTTATCCTTTTACAAGTAAGGCCCCAGTTTATCTGACTCTGAAGGCTGACGGTAGCAACTAGGAAGGGATTTATATAGCCAAATTCAGTAGCAGGCAGGTTACTATTGCTTCAAATGATTTAATCAGATTTTTAAGAACTGAATTAAGATCACCAACTGCAATGGGGACTTTCACCTATCAGAAGATTTCCCAGATCTTTCATGATCAATACAGTTGTAGGGTAAACTTCAATTCGGGTCTGAAAAGCTGTTAAGGGGGCCAACTGAACCATGAGAATACTAACTGACAGTCCTGTTTTCTTTTGTTGCAACTTGTAGTCCAGGAGAAGCAGAAGTGAGGCAGTTCCAGGAACAGCTTTCTGGTGTTTCGCCCAGTGACGAAATCTTCTCCACTTTTAAAAGTAGGTATTTCTGTTAGAGCCTTTCCTGCTATTTGGTACTATCTGTTATACCTCTGCAGAACATGCAGGCTGACTCTAACCCCTTGAACTATTAAGGAGCCATACCTTGAGGTGGAGAATGCTTAGACTGAATACAGCAATCTATTGGGGTCCTGCAAGCAGAGCTGAGGAATTGTTGGAAGACAAACAGGTAGGGAAACCATGCCTAACACAATTAAATCAGAGCTGTTAGGATAACTGTGGCCTTGTCCTGTCATAGGACTGAAAGGAACTTTGAGAGATCAAGTCCAGTCCCCTGCACACATGGCAGGTCCGAGTACCATCCCTGACAGGTGTCTGTCTAACCTGCTCCAATGATGGAGATTGCTGAACCTCATTAGGCAATTTATTCCAGTACTTAACCACCCTGATAGAAAGCTTTTTCCTAATGTCTAACCTAACCCTCCCTTGCTGCAATTTAAGCCGATTGTCTCTTGTCCTATCATCAGAGGTTAAGAATACATTTTCTCCCTCCTCCTTGTAACAACCCTTTAGGTACTTGAAGACTGTTATCATGTCCATTCTCAGTCTTCTCTTTTCCAGACTAAACAAAGCCATTTTTTTCAATCTTCCCTCATTGGTCATGTTTTCTAGCCCTTTATTCAGAATAGACGGTGTTTGTGTTTGTAGCTGTGGTGGTCCACTTATAAAAATCCCTGAGTTTGAAATATGCCAACCAGAATCTGGGAGTTCAGTTCCCATTTGTAGTTTTGGAGAAAACATCTGGTGAGAGAGTAAGTTGTCATATTTTGCGTGCCTGGAAGATACATTACTGAAATTCTTATGTGATGGTAGTTTCTTGGGATGACTGTATACTCTGTACAATTAGAACAGTGAGATGTGCCCTCCCGTCCTAATAGAGGCACATACATGGTTACAGTTACCCTTGGTATTGGTTGAAGAAAAAAAATTCCTGCCTATATATGGCAATGAACCTTCTACCAGTCTACAAAGTGTTTCACCTCTTATGATCTGCACTGTCCTTTGTGGGAGATGAATCTGAGGAACTGTCCTGGATTGAAGTGTCATTAGAGGAGGTTTTGGAACAAATAGAAAAACTTAACGTTAACAAATCACCGGGACCAGATGGCATTCACCCAAGGGTTCTAAAAGAACTCAAATGGGAAATTGCAGAGCTGTTAACTGTGGTTTGTTATCTATCCTTTAAATCGGCTTCCGTACCTACTGACTGGAAGATAGCTAATGTGACACCAATATTTAAAAAGGGCTCTAGAGGTGATCCCAGCAATTACAGACCGGTAAGTCTAACGTCGGTACCGGGCAAATTAGTTGAAACAATAGTTAATAATAAAATTATTAGGCACGTAAAAGAACATAATTTGTTGGGCAAAAGTCAACATGGTTTCTGTAAAGGGAAATCATGTCTTACTAATCTATTAGAGTTCTTTGAAGGGGTTAACAAACATGTGGACAAGGATGATCCAGTAGATATAGTGTACTTAGATTTCCAGAAAGCCTTTGACAAAGTCCCTCACCAAAGGCTCTTGTGTAAATTAAATTGTCATGGGATAAGAGGGAAGGTCCTTTCATGGATTGAGAACTGGTTAAAAGATAGGAAACAAAGGGTAGGAATAAATGGTAAATTTTCAGAATGGAGAGGGGTAACTAGTGGTGTCCCCCAAGAGTCAGTCCTAGGACCAATCCTATTCAACTTACTCATAAACGATCTAGAGAAAGGGGCAAGCAGTGAGGTAGTAAAGTTTGCGGATGATACTAAACTTTCAAGATAGTCAAGACAGAAGCAGACTGTGAAGAACTTCAAAAAGATCTCACAAAACTAAGTGATTGGGCAACAAAATGGCAAATGAAGTTTAATGTGGATAAGTGTAAAGTAATGCACATTGGAGAAAATAACCCCAACTACACATAGGCTGTGTCTACACTGGCACCCTTTTTCGGAAAAGGGATGCTAATGAGACACAGCGCAATTGCAAATCCACGGGGGATTTAAATATCCCCCGCGGCATTTGCATGAACATGGCTGCTGCTTTTTTCCTGCTCGGGGTTTTGCGGAGAAAGCGCCAGTCTGAACAGCGATCTTGCGGAAAATAAACCCTTTTCCGCAAGATCTCTTATTCCTACTTGAAAGATCTCTTATTCCTCTTATTCCTTGAAAGTAGGAATAAGAGATCTTGCGGGAAAGGGTTTATTTTCCGCAAGATCGCGTCTAGACTGGCGCTTTCTCGGCAAAACCCCGAGCCGGAAAAAGCGGCATGTTCATGCAAATGCCGCGGGGATATTTAAATCCCCGCAATTTACAATTGCGCTGTGTCTCATTAGCATCCCTTTCGAAAAATGCCAGTGTACAGCCATATAGTATGATGGGGGCTAATTTGGCTACAACAAATCAGGAAAGAGATCTTGGAGTTATCGTGGATAGTTCTCTGAAAACGTCCACACAGTGTGCAGCGGTCAAAAGGCAAATAGAATGTTAGGAATTATTAAGAAAGGGATAGAAAATAAGACACAGAATATCTTACTGCCTCTGTATAAAACTATGGTACGCCCACATCTTGAGTACTGTGTACAGATGTGGTCTCCTCACCTCAAAAAAGATATTTTGGCCTTGGAAAGGGTTCAGAAAGGGCAACTAAAATGATTAGGGGTTTGGAACAGGTCCCATATGAAGAGAGGTTAAAGCGACTGGGACTTTTCAGTTTGGAAAAGAGGAGACTGAGGGGGGATATGATAGAGGTATATAAAATAATGAGTGGTGTGGAGAGGGTGAATAAAGAAAAGTTATTCATTAGTTCCCATAATATAAGGACTAGAGGACACCAAATGAAATTAATGGGTAGCAGGTTTAAAACTAATAAGCGAAAGTTCTTCTTCACACAGCGCATAGTCAACCTGTGGAACTCCTTGCCAGAGGAGGCTGTGAAGGCTAGAACTATAACAGAGTTTAAAGAGAAGCTAGATAAATTCATGGAGGTTAGGTCCATAAAAGGCTATTAGCCAGGGGGTAGGAATGGTGTCCCTGGCCTCTGTTTGTCAGAGGCTGGAGATGGATGGCACGAGACAAATCACTTGATCATTGTCTTCGGTCCACCCCCTCTGGGGCACCTGGTGCTGGCCACTGTCGGCAGACAGGATACTGGTCTAGATGGACCTTTGGTCTGACCCAGTACGGCCATTCTTATGTTCTTATGTTCTTATGACACTTGATTGTCTAGGAAGTGTTTGTTAGGAAAGTAAACTGATTTTGCATTTTCTGTCACAAAACTATTAGCTGCTATGTGACCTAGAAGTTGAAGACTGTTTCTGACTGAAATCAGGGGGCTCCCTTAAAGGGTTCTGATGAGATTTGTTAGTGTTGTGACTCTGTTCATGGAGAGGAAGGCCCTGGATGCCAACGAATCCCGGGACACACACATGAATTTTATAATCTCTACAGAAGCTAGAGTGAAATTTCCCACATACAACTGAAGACCACATTTAAATGCTGAATTGGGTGGGTCTCTTCCAGGTATGATTTCCCTGCTGGAAATCCAAACAATCTTCTACATAATCACTAACTAACTAAAATAAAACAACGAGCAGTCCTGTGGTACTTAAGAGACTAACAAATACATCATGAGCTTTCGTGGGCAAAACACACTTCATCAGATGAGTAAAATAAAACAAACTAAGCTGGACCAAAGTAGCAAGCAGCCATGGCATGCACAGTGAAGACATGTTAAGGTCTGTCTCAGGCCCAGGCAGCTGAGAAGGGATGGAAGGTGGTTCATCGGTGCATCCTGGTGTAGCCTTGGCGCAGAGCATGAGGATATCAGCAGCTCATGTGCCGGATGAATAGGAAAAATCTTTGGTTGAAAGTATGTGGGGCACATGTGTAGGTGAAGTGGAGACCCGATAGTGACATTGTTCAAAGAGGACCCTGATCTTAATGTGAAGATGTCAAAGACATTTTTATAAGGGACAGCTCAATGTTTTCTCATTGAAAAGTCCCCTTCTGCAGGATTCATCATAATAGAGGGTCATAATCCAACAGACAACCTACATTTAAGTTAAGCATATACTTGCTGGACTGGGTCATTAGTTACAAGAATGACTACTTGTAATATAAGGGGGTTTTCGTTTGAGAAAATCTAATAAAATTTGTGCAGCAAGTTACTTAACTTCTTGGCTTGACACACTATTACACATGCAAATTCTTTTATTTCCTAATGGTCCGGACACAAATTGTATTTATTAAAATATCCTGATTATTTGCGTGTGCTATTGCTCGGTTAATTGTACCCTTTCAACATGCTTAAAATGCAGCTTTTGAAAATGTTACCCACAAAGGAACTCATTTTAAGCTGAAAACATTCATCTCCCAGAACTGGGGTTTCATCACACCAAGACTCTTTCAGAATTTAAATAGCAACTACATATTTTCTATTTGGGGAAGTTATTTCCCACATGGTTTCAGAATATTCATAGACAAATAGAATATGTACATGAAGGGTCAATTCACTTTTACTGTAAATCAACAAAACTCCATTGACTTCCTTGGATCTATGCTGATTTTCCGGTGATGAGGATAAGGCCCACAGTTTAGTACCCTTTTTTCTCCCAGTACAAAATTTAATAATATTGACTGTATGTATTTATCTGTATCTACCTAGCTAGAAAGAGAGAGAGTGAGTCAGACTTCATTAGCTAAATATGCTCTGAAGAAAAACTCCCACTAGATCTGCACTGGGAAACCAATAATGGAAAGTTACAACTTGGGACAAATAGGAAATATATTTTCAAGCTTGTCTAGCTTCACTCAGTTCAATAATCTCCTAGGTGGATTTACAAGATTTGCTTGTATTTTTTTTTTTAAATCTCATTATAAGTTTTTGAACATAGGAAATTGTCTCCATTGTGGGAGATCAGCATGCCCTGTATACAGCCATGATTTTGTGCAAATGCAGTAGTGGAAACGAAAAGGAGGGAAGCGGGAGTTTCATTTTGATAACAGGCCTTTGTGCAGCACATGGGGCCACCAGACCATAAAAGGCCCAAGATTTATGTGTTTTAAGCCTTGGGTCTGCCTTAGTAAGAATTGCTTTTATGAACAGGGCTTATGGATACACACGGAGCACTCCTGTATCTCATCTCAGTTCCGTAGATTGCCGTCTAGAAGGGCTATAGGGTTTGGGCTGTGTAGGTGTGATTGTGGTGGGTCATTCTACATCAGTGATCTCCAACCTTTTTAACCACAAGATCACTTTTTCAATTTAAGTGTAATGAAAGATCTACCTCAAACCCAAATACCCTTGCCTGGCTTCCTTCCCCCACTTCTCTGAGGCCCTGCCCCAGCTCCACTCCCTTCTCCAAGGCCTCACCCTGCTCACTCCATTCCCCTTCCTTCCTGAATCTCATTCACTTTCACCAGGCTGAGGTAGGGGATTGGGGTGCAGGCTCTGGTCTTGAGCCAAGGGGTTCGCAGTGCGGGAGGGGACACCCTGAAGGTAAGGAGGTGGAGTGGGTTCTGGAGTGGCCTAGGGGATAGGGCATCAGGGTTGGGAGCACAGGCTGGTAGACTCAAGTACCTCCCGGCCCCCACTCTACCCACTCAGGCAGTGGCCTGGCAACCAGCACCAGTTGCCCCTGAGATGGAGCTGGCACCCACATTAAGAAGGCAGGCAGGATAAGGGACACCCTGAAGGGACGGAGGTGTGGTGGGTTCTGCAGTAGCTTAGGGGACAGGGATTTGCCTGGCAAGCATGGGTTCAAGTCTAGTCTACTCTAGACAGCTCAAGTCCCAACCTCCCCATGCTGACTGTGGGAGCAGCTACACAGGATGCTCCAGGAATGGAGCTGGCTTCTGCATTAGGAGAGCAGGATAAGGGATCCTCTGAAGATGGGTTGGTTCTGGAGTGGCTTAGTGGATATGGCATTTGCATGGGGAGCACAGGGTGGTTGACTCAAGTACCCCTCCAACCCCCAGCTCCACTCACACAGGCAGCAGCAGGCAGCAGCCTGGCAACCAACACCAGTTGTCCCAGGGTGGTGGGTTTAAATCTGGTGTGCCCTGAAGGTAGGAAGGTGGTGTGTGTTTCTAGAGTGGCTTAGGTGATAGGGCATTGGCCTTTGGCCTGGGGAGCATGGGGGGGTTGAGCCCTGCCCCCTCCAGCAGCTCAAGTCCACCCCCTTCACCCACCCTGGGAGTGACCAGACAACCAAAACAGGATAAGGGACCCTCTGAAGGTAGGGAGGTGGTGTGGATTCTGGAGTGGGCTAGGGGATACAGCATTTGCCTGGGGAGGGCAGCCAACACCAGTTGCCCCAGGAATGGAGCTGGCTCCTGTATTAGGAAGGCAGGATAAGGGACACCCAGAGGGTGTGTCTAGACTACAGGGTTTTGTCGACAAAAGTGGACTTTTGTCAACAAAACTATACCTGCGTCTACACTACCGCCGAGTTCTGTCGACAGAACTCAGCAGTTTTGTTGACAGCTGTAAACCTCATTTTACGAGGAATAACGCCTTCTGTCAACAGAGTTCTGTCTACAGAAGGCGTTATTGCATCTAAACTGTCCTTTGCGTCTACACTGCCATGTCGACAAAGCGTCTTGCTTTGTCGACAGAACTGGATGTAGTCTAGACGCTCTTTGTCGACAGAAGCTTTGTCGACAGTATCTGTCGACAAAACTTCTGTCGACAAAAGCCTGTAGTCTAGACGTACCCTCTGAAAGTAGGGCTCTGGAGTGGCTTAGGGACTAAAAGGCATTTCCCTGGGGAGCGTAGGATGGTGGGTTGAAGTCCCATCCACCCTGTCACCATCTGGACAGACAACGCAGGCTGCCAGAGGGATGGAGCTGGCTTGGGCATTAGGAAAGCAGGATAAGGGACTTGCTGAAGCTAGGGAGATAGAGTGGGATCTCCACTCAACTCAGGATGGGGCATCAGCCTCTGGAGCACAGGGTGGTGGTGGGTTCAATCTCTGCCCACTCAGGCAGCAGCTGGACAGCCAAAACTGCTGCCCCAGGGATGGACCTGGCTCCTGCATTAGGAAAGCAGGATAAGGGACCCTCTGAAGGTAGAGAGGTGGGGTGGATTCTGGAATGCCCTAGGGGGTACAATGTTTGTCTGGGAAGCACAGGGTTGTGGGTTGTATTCCCACCTTGGGAGTGTCTGGACAGTTGACCCAGGGATGGAGCAGCAGAACTAAGGTAAGCTTACTCCTGCCCTGGCCCTGCACCGCTCCAGAAAGCAGTTGGCATGTACAGCAGTGGGTCCATGTGCTGCCCCTCATCTACAGGCACCCATCCCACAGCTTCCACTAGCCATGGTTCTCCGTTATTGACCACTGGGAGCTGCAGGAGTGGTGTGCACAGGCAAGTACAACATGTGGAGACACCCTGCTCTGACTCCCTTACAGGCTGCAGGGACATGCCAGCCACCTCCAGAAGCACAATTGCCACAGGGATAATTACTCCAGACAGGACAGGTTAGGCACTTCAGAACTCACTACTCAAAGAATTAAATTCAAGCGTAAGAGAGA
This sequence comes from Rafetus swinhoei, assembly GCA_019425775.1. NCBI lineage: Eukaryota > Metazoa > Chordata > Testudines > Trionychidae > Rafetus > Rafetus swinhoei. The sequence goes on along the minus strand of CM033428.1, from coordinate 31,767,593 downwards.
AATGAAAGTTATGAAATGCACAGACAAGCCAAAAACTAAAACTAACCCACTTTGCAAACAGTAAAATAGTAACAACCCCCCATGTACATGTTGGGTCAGGAGATGAGAGGGAAGGACAGTGTGTTTCTGAGAATGACAGAGACATACACACTGTGTGAGAGTGACAGAGATTTGCATTGCCAAGCTCCCTCCATCTTCTTCTCTCTGTTTGGAGCCAGGATACAGGAGTAGGGGGAGGAGAGACTCCCTGACATTAGCACCCCCCTTCTTCTCCCACACCCTGCACAGCAAGCAAGAGGCTCCCAAGGGAGAAGCTCCAAGGCTGAGAGCAGGAGTCTCATGACAGTAGGTGGAGAGGCAAAGAAAGTGCCAGCACTTGATAGCTTCCTGGCCAAACCAGTCAGGATCACCTGTCAGAGGGTATGTCTACACTAGCTCGTTAATTCAAGCTAGGTAGGCAAATGAGGCGACCGGAGTTGCAAATGAAGCCCGGGATTTAAATATCCCGGGCTTTATTTGCATGTTCCCATCCGGTTGCCATTTTGAAATTTCACTAGCCCGAACTCACTGCCACGCGGCTACATGCGGCAGTGAAACGTTAATTCGAACTAAGGACTTAGTTCGAATTAACTGTTACTCCTCATTCCACAAGGAGTACTTCCACGAGGAGTAACAGTTAGTTCAAAGTAAGGACTTAGTTTGAATTAACGTTTCACTGCCGTGTGTAGCCGCGCGGCAGTGAGTTGGGGCTAGTGAAATTTCAAAATGGTGACCGGACGGGAACATGCAAATAAAGCCCGGGATATTTGCATTTGCAACTCCGGTCGCCTCATTTGCCTACCTAGCTCGAATTAACGAGCTAGTGTAGACATACCCAGAGGCTCTGAGATCTACCGGTAGATCCCGATCTACCGGTTGGGGATCACTGCTCTACATAGTATCATCTCACTACTACATCTCACTATTCCTCTTAGATCTTTCGGGGTAAGTTAATGTTAAATCCAGTTGAATTAACTTACTCTCTTTCCCTCTACTTCTTGGAATGTATGTGTTTTAGCAGGGCCACCTTAACTCTTCTGGGGACCTAGTGATATTAGTTGTTGTGGGGATACCTGGGCTCTAGGATGGGGAAAAAAGTGGTTCAGAGTATGGGAGAGGGCTGTGGGATGAGGTAAGAGGGTGGGCTGGTAAGAGAGAAAGGGCTCTCACTGGGGGTACAGTGGGGTTAGGAATGAGGCATTTGGGCTGCAGGAGTGGGCTCCAGGGTGGATCCAAGGGATTTGGAGTGTGGGAGAGGGCTCTGGACAGAAGGCAAGGGGGTGCAAGCTCTGGGCAGGAGTTTGGGTACTGGCGCAATCTCACAGCTCGGCCTCAGCAGTGGGTTATGGGATCTAGGAGGGAGTTCATAGAATCATAGAGTCATAGAGCTAGAAGAGACCTCAGGAGGTCATCAAGTCCAGCCCCCTGCCCAATGCAGGACCAATCCCAACTAAATCAACCCAGCCATGGCTTTGTCAAGCCAAGACTTAAAAACCTCTAAGGATGGAGATTCTACCACCTCCCTATGGAACCGATTCCAGTACTTTACCACCCTCCTAGTGAAATAGTTTTTCCTAATTTCCAACCTAGGCCTCCCCCACTGTAACTTGAGACCATTGCTCCTTTTTAGGAACTGTAAGTTAGGGACTTACAGCGTAGGAGAGGGCTCAGGGCCGGATCAGGGGGTTGAAGTGGGGGGACTGGGAGGGAGTTTGGGTACAGGGGTACCAGGCACTTATGTGGGGCAGCTCCTCTTTGCTAGACAGAAAGCAGGTAAATCAGTGCAGCTTGTGCTGCTCTGCACTCAACTGCAGGCACTGCCCCCCTACAGGTCCCATTGGCCAGGATATCTGATCAATGGAGCTGCAGGGGTGGAGCCTGCAGGCAAGGGCAGTGCAGGAATGGAGCTTCCCCTGGCATTCACAGCTACACAGCTCCAGCCCAAGGGGGGGAATGGCAGCCTGCAGAGCTGCGTCCCCCTCATCCCCTGGCCTTGTGGGGCCGGAATGCAGAAGAGGCTTTAGTGCCTGCCATCCAGAGCTAAGGGGGCCTTGCAAAAAGATATGGACTGGGCCCTGAACTGCAGCCAGCGAAGCTAACAGACTTTACGGGCCCCCAGGAAAAGTGGGAAGCCTCGTCTCCACACTCCTGAAAGGGGAGGGGCTGAGGGAAGAATGGCGGGACTGAGGGTAGTTAGCCCTCAGTTCTTAGTGCTGCCTGGAGTGTGAAGCTCTGTGCTCTGGATGGTGAGTGAAAAGGCTTGGGGCACTAGCCATTGCCACTGATACTTCTCAGTGACAGTGGCTGGAGCCCCGTGCCCTTTTGAATTGCTGACCCCTGGCCAGCAACATAAGAACATAACATAAGAACGGCCGTACCGGGTCAGACCAAAGGTCCATCTAGCCCAGTATCCTGTCTGCCGGCAGTGGCCAGCACCAGGTGCCCCGGAGGGGGTGGACCGAAGACAATGATCAAGCGATTTGTCTCCTGCCATCCCTTTCCAGCCTCTGTCAAACAGAGGCCAAGGACACCATTTTATCCCCTGGCTAATAGCCTTTTATGGACCTAACCTCCATGAAATTATCTAGCTTCTCTTTAAACTCTGTTATATTCCTAGCCTTCACAGCCTCCTCTGGCAAGGAGTTCCACAGGTTGACTACACGCTGTGTGAAGAAGAACTTTCTTTTATTAGTTTTAAATCTGCTACCCATTAATTTCATTTGGTGTCCTCTAGTTCTTCTATTTAGGGAACTAATAAATAACTTTTCTTTATCGGCCCTCTCCACACCACTCATGATTTTATACACCTCTATCATATCCCCCCTTAGTCTCCTCTTTTCTAAACTGAAAAGTCCCAGTCGCTTTAACCTCTCCTCATATGGGACCTGTTCCAAACCCCTAATCATTTTAGTTGCCCTTTTCTGAACCCTTTCCAAGGCCAAAATATCTTTTTTGAGGTGAGGAGACCACATCTGTACACAGTATTCAAGATGGGCGTACCATAGTTTTATACAGGGGCAGTAAGATATTCTGGGTCTTATTTTCTATCCCTTTCTTAATAATACCTAGCATCCTATTTGCCTTTTTGACCGCTGCACATGTGTGGAAGTTTTCAGAGAACTGTCCACGATAACTCCAAGATCTCTTTCCTGATTTATCGTAGCCAAATTAGCCCCCATCATACTGTACGTATAGTTGGGGTTATTTTTCCCGATGTGCATTACTTTACACTTATCCACATTAAATTTCATTTGCCATTTTGTTGCCCATTTTGTTGCCCAAAAATCACTCAGTTTGGTGAGATCTTCTTGGAGTCCCTCACAGTCTGCTTCTGTCTTGACTATCCTAAACAGTTTGGTATCATCCGCAAACTTTACCACCTCACTGCTTACCCCTTTCTCCAGATCATTTATGAATAAGTTGAACAGGATTGGTCCTAGGACTGACCCTTGGGGACACCACTAGTTACCCCTCTCCATTCTGAAAATTTACCATTTATTCCTACCCTTTGTTTCCTGTCTTTTAACCAGTTCTCAATCCAAGAAAGGACCTTCCCTCTTATCCCATGGCCATGTAATTTACACAAGAGCCTTTGGTGAGGGACCTTGTCAAAGTCTTTCTGAAAATCTAAGTATACTATATCTACTGGATCCCCCTTGTCCGCATGTTTGTTAACCCCTTCAAAGAACTCTAATAGATTAGTAAGACAGGATTTCCCTTTACAGAACCCATGTTGACTTTTGTCCAACAAATTATGTTCTTCTACATGCTTCACAATTTTATTCTTTACTATTGTTTGACTAATTTGCCGGTACTGAAGTTAGACTTACCGGTCTGTACGGATCGCCTCTAGAGCCCTTTTTAAATATTGGTGTCACGTTGGCTACCTTCCAGTCATTAGGTACGGAAGCCGATTTAAGGGATAGGTTACAAACCACAGATAATAGTTCAGCAATTTCCCATTTGAGTTCTTTTAGAACCCTTGGATGAATGCCATCCGGTCCGGAGATTTGTTAACATTAAGTTTTTCTATTTGTTCCAAAACCTCCTCTAATGACACTTCAATCCGGGACAGTTCCTCAGATTCATTACCCACAAAGGACAGTGCAGATTTGGGAATCTCCCCAACGTCCTCAGCCGTGAAGACTGAAGCAAAGAAATCATTTAGTTTCTCCAATGGCTTTATCGTCCTTGATTGCGCCTTTTATAGTTCGATCGTCTAGGGACCCACAGGTTTTTAGCAGGCTTCCTGCTTCTAATGTACTTAAAAACATTTTGTTATTTCTTTTTGAGTTTTGGCTAGCTGTTCCTCAAAATCTTTTTTGCTTTTCTTATTACATTTTACACTTGATTTGACAGTGTTTATGTTCCTTTCTATTTATCTCACTAGGATCGGACTTCCACTTCTTAAAAGATACCTTTTGTCCCTCACTGCTTCTTTTACATGGTGGTTAAGCCACGGTGACTCTTTTTAGGTCTCTTGCTATGTTTTTAATTTGGGGTATACATTTAAGTTGGGCCTCTATTATGGTGTCTTTAAAAGTTTCCATGCAGCTTGCAGGGATTTGGCTCTAGTCACTGTGCCTTTTAATTTCTGTTTAACTAACCTCCTCATTTTTGTGTAATTCCCCTTTTTGAAATTAAATGCCAGGGTGCTGGTCTGCTGAGGTGTTCTTCCCACCACAGGAATGTTGAATGTTATTATATTATGGTCACTATTCCCAAGCGGTCCTGTAACGGTTATTTCCTGGACCTGATCCTGCGCTCCACTCAGGACTAAATCGAGAATTGCCTCTCCTTGTGGGTTCCTGCACCAGCTGCTCCAAGAAGCAGTCATTTAAGCCATTGAGAAATTTTATCTCCTTCTCTTCCTGAGGTGACATGTATCCAGTCAATATGGGGGTAATTAAAATCCCCCATTATTATAGAGTTCTTTTTTGGTAGCCTCTCTAATCTCCCTCAGCATTTCAATGTCAGTATCCCTGTCCTGGTCAGGTGGTCGGTAATATATCCCTACTGCTAATTTCTTATTTTTGGAGCATGGAATTACTATCCATAGCGATTCTATTGAACATGTTGATTCATTTAATATTTTTATTTCATTGATTCTACATTATCTTTCACATACAGTGCCACTCCGCCACCCACCCGGCCTGCTCTATCCTTTCGATATATTTTATATCCCGGTATGATTGTGTCCCACAGATTTTCCTCATTCCACCAGGTTTCAGTGATGCCTATTATGTCAATCTCCTCATTTAATACTAGGTACTCTAGTTCACCCATCTTATTAGTCAGACTCCTAGCATTTGTGTAGAAGCACTTTAAAAATTTGCCACTGCTTATTTTTCTGCCCTTCCCTGATGCATCGGATTCCTTTGTACGCGGTTTTTTGTCTGCTCTGGCCCATGGTTTGCCCTCTCCCCTCCTCTCTTTCTGACTACAGCTTAGAGAATCTGTATCAATGGATTCTCCTCTAAGAGAAGTCTCCCTCCGATTTACGTGCATCTCACACCAATCGGCTTTCCCCATCTCTCAGTTTAAAAACTGCTCTCGGCCTTTTTAATGTTTAGTGCCAGCAGTCTGGTTCCACCCTGGTTTAGGTGGAGCCCATCCTTCCTGTATAGGCTCCCCTCTCCCAAAAGTGTCCCCAGTTCCTAATAAATCCAAACCCCTCTTCCCTACACCATCGTCTCATCCACGCATTGAGATTCTGAATCTCTGCCTGCCTACCTGGCCCTGCGCGTGGAACTGGAAGCACTTCGAGAATGCCACCATAGAGGTCCTGGATTTCAGTCTCTTTCCTAGCAGCCTAAATTTGGCCTCCAGGACATCTCTCCTACCCTTCCCTACGTCATTGGTACCTACACGTACCACGACCACGGCTCCTCCCAGCACTACACATAAGTCTATCTAGATGCCTCAAGAGATCCCATAACCTTCACACCAGGCAGGCAAGTGACCATACGGTTCTCCCGGTCATCACAAACCCAACTATCTATGTTTCTAACGATCGAATCACCCACTACTAACACCTGCCTCTTCCAAACTGGCATTCCCTCCCCCTCAGAGGTATCCTCAGTGCGAGAGGATACCACAACATCCTCTGGGAGGAGGGTCCCAACTACGGGATGGTTTCCCTCTGCTCCCATTGAATGCTCTGTTCCCTTGAGACTTTCATCCTCCTTAAGAGTACTGGGGCTCTCAGACTGGAGGTGGGACAGTACTACAGTGTCCCAGAAAGTCTCATCCACATATCTCTCTACCTCCCTTAGCTCCTCCAGTTCAGCCACCCTGGCCTCCAAAGCCCGAACTCGGTCTCTGAGGGTCAGGAGCTCCTTGCAACGGGTGCACACATGCAAGCCGCCCACAGGGCAGGTAATCATACATGTTACACTCGCGCAATAAACAGGATAGCCCCACTCTGCTGCTGGGCTTCTGTCTCCATTTTCTAATGAATAAGTTTAAGTATAAACTGGGATTCTTTTTAAACCTCTGGAATATAGATTATTTACAAGAGTTATGTTTTAAAGAAGGCCAGAAGTCACTAGTGCCCTCTACCCTCCCCCTCTAACCTCCCTCTCCAAACTCCCTGTTAGCAGTTCCTGTTCGCAAGCTCCCTGGTCGCTGAGTCACAGGCTTATATAGCTCTGGTAGCCCCTCCCCCTGACTGAGGCTCAGCCAATTAACAGAGGCTTCTAGATTTCAAACCTTTTAGAAGCTCCTTCAAGCAAACAAACAAACCAACCAACAGACAAACACAAGCTCAGCACACAGCAAATAACTCCCACACACAAACACACACTCTAGACAGCCACTTACCACAAGGGTCCCCTTTTTACTCCTCTTTTACCTGGAGAACTCCCTCTCCAAACTCCCTGTTAGCAGTTCCTGTTCGCAACTGCCCTCTTTGCTCCCTCCCTCATCAGCAGGCCTGGCTCCTGCCCCTAGAGACTCTCAGTTCAGTCCCTCCTTTTAGAGGAATGCCAGTGAAAGTGGGGGATTCCCTTACTGCGTAGCTCATATTAGAAGCTGTCTGATGGCAAGACACAGAAAGGGCCTGGGCATAAAGCTGACAGAGAATGATGGATCCTCTGATCTTTGGCTGCTTAAACTGCTGAGGGATGGATAAAAGTCATAACCAAATGGGAGAATATGTACAATGTGTACAGTAGACCAAATACCTCAAGATTTCCTGCCCCCTGCACGGGACAATTCCATATATATGATGATAGAGAAGACTAGGATAAAAGAATAAAAACTGGGGCTAACAGAGAAGAGTAAAAGGTGCCTGTATGAAAAACAAATATAGAAAGACTGAAAGAAGGAACTAGAGATAGTACCCAGAAACTAGTATATAGTCCCACTCCAGTTTTTTTGGTGGTAGGAAATTAGGTCACTTGGGTTTCTCCGAACCATCAGTCAGAAAATCAGATTGATTATACCTGTATCAGCAGTTCTTTCAGAAGGTCGATGAAGGACATCTGTGCTAGAAGAGGAGCAGATGTAGGTTCGGACCATCAACTGGTCACAATAAAACTCAAGTTAAAGATCAAGAAGTATACCACAAAAGTGACTAAGCTGGGATTCATATTCAACACAGAGCAGCTGAAGGATTTAGAGACAAGAGTCGGTTTCCAAATGGAGCTGTCCAAAAGATACGCACTTTTGACAAACCTTATCCCAAAAGATGCCACCATGTAACAAATTTGGGAGCACACCAAAACAGCCTGGAAAGAGACCTGCGATAAAGCATTGGGAAAGAGGACAAGGCAGTATAAAGAATGGATCACAGCAGAAACTCTGAGAAAAGTGAAGGAATGAAAAGACAGAAAAGCAGCAATTAACAACAGCAAAACGAAACCAGACAAGGCAGAAGCTCAGAGATTGTATTCAGAAGCCAACAGGGAAGTTAAAAAGGTTGTAAAATGGGACAAGAAGAACTTTGTGGAAAACTTTGCACAATAAGCAGAACAAGCTGCAGGACTGAGACACTTGAAAGAACTGTATGACATCACACATAAGCCAGTTAGTTCATGGCATACAGTGGATCAGCCAGTACAGGATAAGAAGGGGCGTGTACTAACGACCCCAAATGAGCAGTTCAGTAGATGGAAGGAACATTTTGAAGAGCTGTTGAACCGCCCTGCCCACAAAGAACCTTTGGAGTTACCACCTGCAAATATAGCTCTGCAAATTAACAGCAGCAGACCTAAAAAGGAAGAAATCAGAAAAGCCATTGCCCATCTGAAAAGCAAAATAGCACCTGGTCCAGACAATATCCCTGCAGAAGCAATCAAGGCAGGTAGTGAGAAAGACAGACAGTATCTGTCGACAAAGACTCTGTTGAAAAAGAGGATCGAAAAATTACATTATGCGGATCGAAAAATCAGTCCGCTTTTCCAAAAAAGAGTGTCCAGACTGCTGGACGCTCTGTCGACAAAAGAAGGCACCCGGAAGTGCTTCTGGCAGAGCATAGGGGCAGCCTTTATTTCCAGGTGCTGCTGCCTGCCCTTTGCAGAGACACGTGCTTAAAGGGATCCCCCTGTACAGCTGTTGCTCTGCTCCTGCTTCTGGCTTGCCTGCCTCCTAGAGGGAAAGCAAAGCTGCTGCAGTGCTTGCTCTGGTTGCCCTGCTTCCTTGGACACCACAGCGGTTTATTTTCTGGATTTTTTTTCTGCTTTTCACTGTTTTTGGCCTGAGCTGCCCCTGGGCAGGTGATGCCCCCACGCTGCCATACTGCAGCTTCTGCTGCGTCTGCATGACTCTGTCATGAATCTCCTGCCCCATATGGACCCAGACCACACCAAGGAGACCCTCCTCCAGGATGCAGGAGCTCTGTCCTTGCCCCCAAACTTTTTTGGGGCAGGCAGATTTGGAGACACGAGACGAGTTCGGACTGGTGGGACGGCTCATCATGCAGCTCTGGGACAATGACCACTGGCTCCGCAACTTCCAGATATGGAAGGCCACATTCCTGGAGCTCACCCCTGCTCTGGAACACCAGGACACCCACCTGCGGTCCGCTATCCCCCTGAAGAAGTGGGTCGCAATCACCCTGTGGAAGCTGGCCACCCCTGACAGCTACCGCTCCGCGGGACACCAGTTTGGCATGGGGAGGTCTACCATCGGGGACGTCTTGATGGAGGTAAGTCACTGTTGGAGGACAGGCCCTGCTGAGTGGAGGGGTTGAGAAAGGGGGACTGTCAGGCAAGGGCAAGAGGGAGTGGGGGATGAAGTGGCACTCGGAGACCGCTCCTCAGCCACCCCTGCACTGATGCAGGGGAGGGGGATGTCCTGACAAGGGGAGGGGTGGGTTGTGGGGGAGGGTTCTCCTCCCAAGTGCTTAGGTAACCTGTCTAACTCCCTGGTTTCTGTCTGTCTATTTGTCTCATGCTGCAGGTGGTGAGGGCCATCAATGCGGAGCTGCTGAAGAGGCTCGTCCGTCTCGGGAACCTGGACAACATCCTTGCCGGGTTTGCTGCCCTTGGCTTCCCGAACTGTGGAGGAGCCCTCGATGGGACACACACCGCAATCCGCGCACCGCCCCATTGAGCAAACCAGTTTATAAACAGGAACGGCTACTATTCCATGGTGCTACAGGCCCTGGTCGACCACCGGGGACACTTTACGGACATTTGTGTCGGGTGGTCAGGGCGGTCACATGATGCCCGCATATTCAGGAACTCCTACCTGTACCGCAGGTTGCAGGCAGAAACATTTTTCCCCTAGCAACACTTCGCACTCGGGGACGTGCAGATGCCGGTGTGCATAGTGGCCGACTCGGCCTACCCCCTGATGCCATGGCTCATGAAGCCCTACACCGGCCATCTGGATGCGAGCAAGGAGCTTTTCAACACGCATCTTAGTCAGGCTCACATCCAGGTGGAATGCGCCTTTGGCTGTCTGAAAGGGAGGTTCTGTTGCCTCCTCACATGCCTGGAGATGGGTGAATGCAACATCCCGGAGATGGTGGCCTCATATTGCGCCCTCCATAACTTGGTGGAGAGGAAAGTGGAGGCCTTCCTGCCGGAGTGGAGGACAGGTCCTGATGGTGAGGAGAGGCAATTTCAGCAGCCCCGGATGGCTGCCATCTGCCAGGCTCACCAGGCTGGTGTCCAAATCTGAGAGGCCCTGAGGGGAGAGATTCTCAGAATGAGCCCACTGACTCTCCGCAGGGCCTCCCCCATGGGGGGTTTGGCCTGGCCCACCCTTACCTTTCCCTCCGCAACCCTCACTCTCTTCCCATTAAGAATACATATAAGACCCACTTTCCTTTGTAAACAGAAATTTGCTATATTAGAAACACTAGCAGTAAAGAAAATGTGTGAAATATTTAACAAAACGTTCTCTTTTAACTGTTCACCTGTTTACCCACAAAGTAAATCTGTCAGTCAGAAATAAAGATTTTGTAACATAACTGAAATGCCCTTTAACTGGGGTGGTAGAGGACTGAAAACCTGGAGGGGGAAGGGGGCTTAAGAGGGCCGCTGCTTCCCTGATCACAGGGTCCTGCCACCTTTCTGCATCCTGGCATCGCCACGGCATTGAGATCGGGTGGAGCGAGAGCCAGTCCCGGCCTGGGCAGGACTTGGGGGCAGCTGTTGGGCCTGTGAGGGCTCAGGAGCAGTGGGGGCTGGGGGTGAAGGGGGCTGGAGGAGCAGGGGTGCTGGGGGAGGGCGAGCTGGAAGAGCAGGAGTGGCTGGGGGGAAAGAGGGGGCTGGAGGCGCTGGAGGGGCAGGAGGAGCAGGGGGAGGCTGGAGGAGCGGTGCCCATGACAGGGGCAGGCAAGGTGAAGACCTCCTGCATTGTGGCACAGATGTCAGTGCGCTGCTGGACCAGCTTGTCCAGCAGCCTGGTGCACCACTCGGCCTCTGCCTGCGTCCTCTACTGCAGGATCCTGCTGAGGTCCTGCAGGGCCACTACGTGCTCCCTCAGCAGGTCCGTGTACACACGCCAGTGCCTGCGGGTGCCACGGGTCTGGGAGGGTGATGGGGCAGGTGTGGTGTTCCCCTGTTGGGTAGAGGGTCCAGCTGTGGAGGAAAAAAGGAGGAGACAGTCCATGTCTGTGTGCACCCCTGCTGTCCCCAAGGGCATGCCGTGGCAGTCAGGGGCTCTCCTTTGGACAGGAGACTCAGGAGTGTTACACGTGACATCATGTGTGAGTTGGGCAGCTGCCTGAAAGCCTCACAGGGGCCCCACAGTGGCATTGGGGCTAGCTGGCCCCCCACACTGCCAACCTGCCCATGTGTGGTGACCCCTCATAGCACTCACCTGATCATAGAATCATAGAACTATAGAGCTGGGAAAGACCTCAGAAGGTCATCAAGTCCAGCCCCCTGCTCTAGGCAGGACCAATCCCAACTAAATCAACCCAGCCAGGGCTTTGTCAAGCCGAGACTTAAACACCGCAAGGGATGGAGACTCCTCTACTTCCCTAGGTAACCCACTCCAGTGCTTCACCACTCTCTTAGTGAAATAGTTTTTCCTAATATCCAACCTGGACCTCTCCCACCACAGTTTGAGACCATTGCTCCTTGTTCTGCCATCTGTCACTACTGAGAACAGCCTTTCTCCATCCTCTTTGGAACCTCCCTTCAGGAAGTTGAAGGCTGCTATCAAATCCCCCCTCACTCTTCGCTTCTGCAGACTAAACAGACCCATCTCCCTCAGCCTCTCCTCATAGGTCATATACTCCAGCCCCCTAATCATTTTGGTTGCCCTCCGCTGGACCTTCTCCAATGCGTCCACATCCTTTTTGTAGTGCAGGGTCCAGAACTGGACACAATACTCCAGATGTGGCCTCACCAGAGCTGAATAAAGGGGAATAATGACATCTCTGGATCTGCTGGCAATGCTCCTCTTAATGCAACCTAATATGCCATTAGCCTTCTTGGCTACAAGGGCACACTGTTGACTCATATCCAGCTTCTCATCCACTGTAACCCCCAGGTCCTTTTCTGCAGAACTACTACTTAGCTGGTTGGTCCCCAGTCTGTAACAATGCTTGGGATTCTTCCGTCTCAAGTTCAGGACTCTGCACTTGTCCTTGTTGAACCACATCAGATTTCTTGTGGCCTAATCCTCCATTTTGTCTAAGTTACTCTGGACTCTATCTCTGCCCTCAAGTGTATCTACCTCTCCCCGTAGCTTAGTGTCTTCTGCAAACTTGCTGAGGGTGCAATCCATCCCCTCATCCAGGTCATTAATAAAGATATTGAACAAAACCGGTCCTAGAACCGAACCTTGGGGCACTCCGCTAGAAACCGATCGCCATCCTGACATCGAGCCGTTGATCACTACCCACTGGGCCCGGCCTTCTAGCCATCTTTCTATTCATCTTACAGTCCATTTATCCAATTCACATTCCCTTAACTTGCTGGCAAGAATACTGTGGGATACCATATCAAAAGCCTTGCTAAAGTCAAGGTATATCACATCCACTGACTTTCCCATGTCCACAGAGCCAGTTACCTCATCATAGAAGTTAATCAGATTGGTCAGGCACGACTTGCCCTTTGTGAATCCATGCTGACTATTCCTAAACACTTTCCTCTCTTCCAAGTGCCTCAAAATAGATTCCTTAAGGATTCCTTCCATGATTTTTCCAGGAACCGAGGTAGGACTGACTGGCCTATAGTTCCCTGGATCATCCTTCTTCCCTTTTTTGAAGATGGGCACTACATTTTCCTTTTTCCATTCATCAGGGATCTCTCCCGATCTCCACGATTTTCCAAAGATAATGGCCAAAGGCTCCTCAATGACATTTGCCAACTCCCTCAGTACCCTCAGATGCATTAAGTCCGGACCCATGGATTTGTGTATGTTTAGCTTTTCTAAATAGTTCCTAACCTGTTCTTTACCCAGCAAGGGCTGTCCGTCTTCATCCCATCTTGCATTACTTAGCGCATTAGTCCGTGAGCCGACCTTGTCCATGAATACAGAGGCAAAGAAAGCATTGAGTACTTCAGCTTTCCCCACATCATCTGTCACTAGGTTACCTCCTTCATCCAGTAGGGGCCCCACACCCTCTCTGATCACCTTCTTCTTGATAACATGCCTGTAGAAACCTTTCTTGTTATCTTTCACATCCTTTGCCAGTCACAATTCCAATTGCGCGTTCGCCTTCCTGATAACCCCCTGGCATTCTCGAGCTATACATTTAAATCCCTCCCTGGTCATTTGTCCAAGTTTCTACTTTTTGTAAGCTTCCTTTTTGTGCTTAAGTTCACCAAGGATTTCCCCCGTAAGCCAATCCGGTCTCCTACCATGTTTGCCTCTCTTGCTGCGCATCGGGATGGTTTCTTTCTGTGCTTTCAATAAAGCTTCTTTAAAATATTGCCAGCTGTCCTGGACTCCTTTCCCCTGTCCTTTCTCCTTTCCTCCTTTCCCAGGGATTCTGCCCATCAGGTGTCTGAGGGAGTCAAAATCTGCTTTTCTGAAGTCCAAGGTGTGTATTTGACTACTCTCTTTTCTTCCTTTGATGTTCCCTCCCTGATGTCCACGGATGCCTGGGAGGTCTCTGGGTTCTGGGTCCCTGCTGCCTCCTCTTCCTCCTTCTCCTCTTCCTCCTGGTGCAGCTCTCCTGTCTGGTCTTCCTCCCTCAGGAGGGGTAGGTCCACGATGTGGTGGGGTAACCCAGACTCCACCACACACAGTGGAGTCTGGGCTTCCCCACTGCCCAGGATCTGCTCCAACTCCTGGTAGTAAGGGCAGGTCTCGGGGGCTGCCCCGGAGTGGGAGCTCTGGTCCTGGGCCCTGGCATATCCCTGCCGCAGCTCCTTTACCTTGGCCCTGACTTGTGCCATGGTGCGGGGGTGATGCCCTTTGGTGGCCAGTCTCTGGGCCAGGCGCTCGTAGATGTCCACGTTCCTGCGGTGTGTCTGCAGGGCCTGCAGGGCTTCTTCCATGGGACCAGAAGAGCTCCAGGAGGTTTTGGATTTCTGGCCCTGACCAGGCTGGTTCCCACCTTTTGGTGCCCCTGGGTGGGTCCTCGTCTCTGTCCCGAGAAGGGCCAGGGGGGCCTTGAGGCTGGGACATGGCTGTCACAGCTGGCACGGGTGCTCTGGCTCGCTGCCGGACAACAAGGCCTGTCTGGGTGCCTGTGCCTTTAAGAGGCTGTGGCCAGGAACCACAGAGGTGCTGTACATGTAAAGACTAGTAGAAGTCCACCAGGGCTTCTTCCTGGAGGCCTTTTTTGTCAACAGAACTGGCTCCCTGCATCCACACATACCCTTTTGTCGACAGATCTCTGTCGACAAAGGCGTTCTTCCTTGTAAAAGGAGGTTTACTGCTGTCGACAAAACTGATGCGTTCTGTTGACTTACTGTGGACAGAACACGGCAGTAGTGTAGATGCAGGTATAGTTTTGTCAACAAAAGGACACTTTTGTCGACAAAACCCTGTAGTCTAGACACAGCCAATATGATGTATAATCTATTTGAGAAAATTTGGGAAACTGAGGAGATCCCACAAGATTGGAAATATGGTTACCTTGTCAAGCTTCCAAAGAAAGGCAGCTTGAAGGAATGCAAGAACTAGAGGGGCATCACGTTGTTGTCTATTCCAGGAAACGTGTTCAATAATCTATTCTTGGAGAGAATGAAGACAGAAATTGTTAGACAGCTCAGGGAAGAACAGGCCAGCTTCCGAAGTAAGGGATCTTGTACTGATGAAATAGCAACTCTCAGAGTGATCATAGAACAGTCACTTGAGTGGAACTCCCCTCTGTACGTAACCTTCATAGACTTTGAAAAAGCTTTTGACAGTGTTGGTAGAGATTATGTCAAAATAACTCCTTGCTGTGTAGACACGAACTATGTTATTTTGGAATAATGTCAATTATTCCCAAACAACAATGCTGTGTAGACATACCCTGAAGGATATGGACACCTAGTTCCTTTACACATATTTGAAAATTGTTGGCTCCTGCTGTAACTCACTGCTTTAGAATTTCTCACAGGCTGACTGCCTTGGAAATTTCCCCAACTTTATTCTCAGCCATTTTTTAACCCGGCAAATTACTTAAAGCCAAATTACAACCTAGAACAAACCATATATGTGGTTTGTCTGGATTTGCAGAGGATACTCCATGAATTTCAAAGGGCAGAATTTGGCTTTGCTGGTTGAATGGTTCTTGATAACAAAAGTAATTCAGAAGGCATCATGACTTAAATATGACTCCAAAGACTTTTATCTTATCAGGGAAAGAGTATCTATTACAGCCCTCTGTAAATGACTACACAGCAACACATATGGTGAACTAAATAGCTGTTCATTCAAACTTTTTTGCTCCCTGGCTAAAATATATATTATATATATACACTTCTACCTGAAGGATTGAGTGAGTGGCATGGCAACCTCTGAAGAAGATAGCGTTTCATTCTTTCAGGGAATGTTTACTAGATATTCCTCAATGTGTTTGAAATACTTATTTTGCTTGTTTGGCTAGTGAAGTCCTAATATATCTTCATCTGGCCTTAAATATAAATGAAAAACAATGAATTTATGGTAAGGTCACATAGGGAATAAGTGAGACCAGCTAGAGCATGGGCTTCTGATTTATATGCTGAACTCACCCGCATCGAGAAACAAAAGCATTAGTATTACCCTACTATCAGTTGTTGAATCCTATTGTGTATAAGAAAACCAAGTAAAGTCTGCAGCTATTTCTTTTTGTGTGCTTTGCAAACAAATTTATCCAGCATGTGAAATGCATGCCTATTCATTGTCTAACCCTCAGTACATCTGACGACATGTAACTACCATTTTATGTAATAATTAAAGGATTGTAAAGGTATAATTCATTACTTTAGTGAGTAGCTTTAAAATACATTTAAGAAGATTTAAAAACCAGGATAAGAGGAAGATACACACAGTCATTAAATACCCTGTTCAAGCTCCCCAGGCATCATTATGAATTAGGAAAGACCTCAGACAAAATAAATTGAAAAATAATCAGGGGGTTAATTATTTATACAGAACTGTGTGTGTGGTGGGAGCAGAAAATGTCAAGGGTCAATGATGAGCCTGAAGAATATTCTCATACATGCAGTGATCAAGTTAATTTGAAAAATAACTCTGAGAGTTTTATGGGTACTCAGAAGACTGAGCCAATAAGATTGCAGCAAGATTGTTAGTTACTTCTTCATTTGCTTTACAGAGAACACTTGGCAAGCTTAACTTTAGCTGCTTCCAGTTGGCAACAAATGCATTTTAAGTCTCAAAATCAAAGTAATGCTCGTCTTCCTTTCAAATTAACATCATTGTACCTTAAATAACGTGTGTATTGGTCTGATGAGTTTAGCCACAAAATTATCCCTAATGGATTTAAGGCTACAAGATTTAATTATTTTTAAAAAGCTTAACTTTAAATGAAAAAGATGTTTGTGTTTTTGATTTAGGAAGAGATAAATGAATAAGTCACAATTAGTCATATCTAGCCTCTCTTTTTTGTTTTTGGAATACCCTTGAGCAACTCATAACAACCTCAAAATCATTTACTTTCCTATCTTACAGTACTTTTTGTATTTTTTTCATTTTATGGTTTGATTATTAACAGTCTTTTGTGTTTTTGGTATCCTATTTGTGAAAACAATGTTTATATTTATTCATAAATGAGCAAATAAGTTGTATATATTTTTTTCTTTTTCCTGACTGGAAGCCCATGAAAGCTATTGTGTCCTGAATACTTGTGAATTTAAAATTCAGTTTCTGCAAGGGCTCATTCATGAAACTTTGACATTATTTTTTTCACAAACACTCTTACCAGTAAAACTCAATCATGTGAATGTTCATAGTAAGGGAACACAAGCAAACTCATTTAGCAACTTGAGAAATGTGGGAAAACAACAAAAGATGCATTTGAAAAGGTCTACACTTAAGGCAGAATAATGCAAGGATGCAGAAGTGGCTAATGGGAGCAAAACCACATCACTTGCCAAATAGCCCAGTTATTGCATGTCTGCACTAGGAAATAATTTCAAAATAAGTTAAATCGAAATAATAACTCCTGAAATAACAAAATCAAAATAACATGTCCACACTATGGGGAAGCATTGAAATAGCTCAGAATTTTTTCAGAATAGCACGTCCATACTGATTGGAGCCAGCCTCGGATTTAGACACCCCCCCCCCCAGAAGGACTCTAGGGAGGGCACTTGGAGGGCAGTTACTTCCTGTGGTTGCTTGGTCAGGTAAGCTGAGACATCTTTCAATGGCTGCTCTATACAGCCACGTCTCACACTTCCTCCCCTATTGCGGGACACCAAACAGACGTTCTGTGCTCTGGTTCCCCTTGCAGATGCTACAGCACTGACACCATGGAGCTGGAGCTTCTGCAAAGCAGCGCCAGGCTCACAGGCCTCATGCTGAGCCTCATGGTGCAGTTCATCCAGCTGGCCCACATGCTACTCCAGCAGGCCAACGACCAGCCCAAACCAGAGGACCTCTTCACCCAGGTCGTGGCACTCCTGCTGCTGCAAATGCCCCTAAAATCCCTGGACACTGTGGAATGCCACTTCTGGTGGAGGAAGATCAGCTCGAACTGGTGGGACAGCATCGTCCTGCAGAAATGGGATTACCAGCAGTGGCTCCAGAACTTCCGCATGCAGAAGGTAACCTTCGTGGAGCTCTGCAAGTGGCTCACCCTGCCCTCAGGTGACAGGACACCCCACTGAGACCCGCCATCTCCCTGCAGATGCATGTTGCCATCTCCCAGTGGAAGCTCACCATGCCAGACAGCTACCTCTCTGTTGCGAACTAGTTCGGTGTGGGGAAATCCAGTCGGGGCCATGCTTCTGCAAATAGCCAAGACAATCAACCAGCTTCTACTACAGAGGGCTGTCACTCTGGGCAATGTCGACACCATCATGGATGGGTTTGCTGCCAGCGGCTTCCCCAACTGGGGGAGAGGGGCCACATAGACAATACTCGCATCCCCATCCTGGCCCCTGACCACCGTGCTTCAGACTATATAAACAGGAAGGGGTACTTTTTGATGGTGCTGCAGGCCCTTGTGGATCACAAGGGACGCTTCACTGACATGAAAGTCAGCTGGCCGAGGAAGGCGTACAATGCCTGCATCTTCCGGAACTCATGCCTGTTCCAGAAGATGCATGCTGGCACTTTTTCCTCCGACTGCACCATCAGAGGCAGGGATGAAGATATGCCCTTCTACCCCACTTATTTTGAAATAACGGGCTTGGTAGTGTGGACGCTCTGCTTGTTATTTCAAAATAAGTGGGGTTATTCTGAAATAACTCCCTAATGTATACCAGGGCTAACCTACTCCCCACCCAACAAATCCTGATTACTCAGCCACTTATGTGGATCTATATTTTATGGGAGAGGTGTGATAGTGGCAGGATGCCAAACTCAGGATCCCTTTATTACTCTCTCATTTTTGCCTCGTGTATTCTAGAAGAATAGTTCCACCAAAAATGCTGACCCTAGCAATTTTGTTTTCCTCAATGAGACAGCATTGCAGCACATGCCAGGTGTTCACCCAGTCTAAGTATAGTTATTAAGGTGTTTGAAATGGACAACAAAATACGTCTTTAAAGTTGATGAGACAATCCAAATGCAACATGCTTCTGAGCAGCAACGGTAGCTCATTTGATCAATGTGGCTCAGACTACAGCTGTACTGTTTTATGGTTAGTGTTCTCTGCAAAATGCCTGTGCTGAGTTTTTCCCTGTGATTTCCAGAGTTATAGATGCACAGACAAAAGCTTATCTTTGTCTCCTTTTGCACGTATGCTACAATATCATCTATCATTACAGTATCAATACTCAAATATTAAACAATTACTTCTTATATCCATGCATATAAACAATCTGTGATGGGGTGTGGTCACAGAAGTCCCCTTGGGGTTTCCCCAGTGTGATAATCATGCCACTGATGCCTGCCTTCCTGGTCTTTGCACTTCCCACCACCCTGTCCTGCTGGCCCAGATCCTCTGGTCTCCCCAGACAAGGCACAGAGTTGGGGTTACTAACCATCTGCAGAGCAATGCAGACACTGAAGCACTTCAGGTCTGAGAGGATTCAGTTCTAGGACTCAGCACTCAGGAAGCCACCCCAAGAAAGGGATCAAAACCCCAAATAAATCTGTCCCTCTCTGTTTAAACATTTTACACAGGGAAAACTCACAAGGATGTTTGCCCTCTTTATCAATAAAAGAGAAATATCCACAGTGGTTGCTCTCCCCAGATAACAATTATTTATATTGGGCCTGAGAGTAAACAAGTGTTTTTATTAACTACAAACAGTAGGATTTAAGTGGTTGCAAGTAAAAATAGACAGATCAAAATAAGTTAATAAATTAAATTGAATAGAAAACACTTAGCTAGTTCTAATTCACTAAAAACTTGTTATATGAACATTCTTATCCTAAACAGCAGTTCTTATTTCAGGAATAAGCTTCAAGTCAGAACTGGTGTTTTATTCTGACGAGGTTCTCCAGCCCTTCAGAGTTCTTTATATCCTTTTAGGGTATGCCAGGTATTTTTAAAAGCCAGCCAAAGACCAAGGGCTGAGAGTTTCTATTGCTTAAATAGACTCTCCCCCAATACAGAAATCTTATTTTTTTTTAATTATTTGTAATTCCCCTTCCCATGGAAAAACATAATGTTCAAAATGGACTCCAGTACCAGATGACATGGTCCTCCTAGGACCAAACAACGTCCAGACTTACAGGACAAACAAGTCTTTTTACCTGCTGTAAACTTGATAATCAAGCCTTTAGACTTCCGGGGCACCAGTAATGGCTCTCATCATTAGCACATTTCAAAATATAAGCAGATTCACACTTCATATTTCTAACTTCACATACAAGAATGATACATGAACTAAAATAGGATATATAGAACCAGCAGATTATGACATTAAAACAGATTGGTTACATGAGGTATTTTGTTTAAAACTTAGTCAAGTTATGCATATTCATATTCACAAGCCAATCTTCATAAAGCATGAGGGCATCCCAATATCTCATAATACTTTTTACAACTCTGTATATGCCAGAGTCCATGAATGCCTTTCTACATATCAACATAAGCAAACGTTTCCTTGAGTGACACTTAATAATTATCAAGACACACCCAACACACACACAAATAAGAAATTAAGGGAAAAGTTCTTTACATTCAGCTGATAGCAAAGCTTTGCAGAATTTGATTTTTATTAATTATAATGATTATTAATTTTTATTTTAAAGATTTTAATGAGTTTTATTCTTAAATTAATGTAAAGTAAGGTAGTTAGAGTTGGAGTTAGGATGAAGGCAGCACTGACAACTGGGGTTGCAATTTAATGTTCCCTCTAATCTTTTCCATCCTTATGTGGAATATTTTTTTCATGTGCACTGAGGCATGTGTGAATGTGCATCAACCACAGCAACAAAATCTAGCTGTGGGCACTCTGCTAATCAGCTGGGCGGTGTTTGAATCTCTCCTAAGAGGCCACACAAGTGCACAACTTAGAAGGAGCATTGGTTGAAATGTTTAGTGTAATATTACCTACAGCGTAACGTTATATTATACATTTTAGCATCCAGAGTGAGCAAGAATGTTTTTACCTCTGCTGAGCACTAACAAACAGTCCCTGCCTGGAGATAGCCCCACAGTCCTGGCTGGTAAGTGAGTGAGCAGGCCCACAACAGTAGAGTTGTAGAGGGATTCCTGCTTGGCCGGGGGGCCCAAGACACTAGATCCCGGCAGACACAAGGTGCCAGAAAGGTGCAGTTCTGACAGGGCAGAACAGAGATCCCTGTCCAGGGCCATCAGGAAAAGGCTGAGTTCTTTGCCACAGAGAACACCACACCATTGCTGAACAGGATCTAACCAGCAGATCTGGAGCAGTGGATTGGCCTTCCCTGTGGCTGGGGACTCAGCTTTCTCCTCCTCCTTGCACTCCTTGCCAGGGCGTCCCTGCTGCACTAAGCAAAACTTAAACCTTCCCCATACCTGCAACGTAGGTGTCGCCAGCCCAGTAGCAGCTCCTCTGTAGGTCTGCTGTCACAGGAGTAGGGATTAAGGAATTGGTCCCTGACTGCAGGGCAGCAGAGAGTTCCGTGCATTACCACTTCTTGCGGCCCTGTGCCACCTGATCACTGCAGGATAAAAGGGGGAAGCTGCCTTCTGAGACACTGTTAGTTACTGGCTTTTTGTTGTTGTCATTGATTTCAGTGTATCTGCTGAAATCAGTGTTTACTGACATCTCTCCTGTGCCTATTGGAGTCTGGAAGGTGGGCGGGCATTAGCCCGTCCACATCTAAAGGACCTCCCCCCAGCCTATGGGGAGGGTCCACTGAGCCCAGGAAACCAAGTAATTACTTGGGACAAATAAAGAGAAAACAAGGACAGGTGTGAGGGTCAAAGGGCTAAACCAAGGGAACCGGATGGGGACACCGAGCAGAGAACCCCGGACAGCACCCACTGCCCCCCGAAGGTCTCGAGAGAGCCAGCGGACGCTGCCCAGTGGAACTCTGCCCGGATACGTGAGCGGATGCAGGAACGGAAATAGGCCCCACAGTCGCAGGCCCTTCCCTCGGCCAACCTCTGCTCCCTGGTCTTATAAATTACCATCTTGGCGATAGCCAGGAGGAGGTTGACGAGGAGGTCCTGCGACTTTGTGGGGCCTCGGATGGGGTGTGCATAAATTAATAGGTGAGGGGAAAAGTGCAGCCAGAACCTCAACAAAAGGTTCTGGAGGAGCCGAAAGAGGGGCTGTAACCTGGCGCACTCGAGGTACACGTGCACCAGGTTCTCCCTCTCACCACAGAAGAGGCACGTGTCGGGGGTGGGGGTGAACCGCGCCAAGTACACGCCCGTGCTCACAACTCCGTGCAGGATTCTCCAGCAGATGTCCCCGGTGGGCCGTGGAACCAAGGTCGAATAGAGGCTGGCCCACCGGGGCTCCTCACCCTCCATTGGTGGTAGGAGGTCCCGCCACTTGGTGTCTGGGCGGGACACAAGGGTGGGGAAGTGGAGCGTGTGAAGCACGAGCGTGTACAGGTGACTCTTTGGCGCGGTTTGGAAGGGGGACCGGCTGCAACGCTGCAGCCGGCTCGGGTGACGAGGGGAGGCGGTCGGGAGGTACGGGCTTAGGGCCGACGGATAGATCGGGCGGCCAGGGGTGGAGGGGCGGGCAGGGTTCACCTCTCGCAGGACCTTGTCGAGGTAAACCCGAGCGGTGGGCAAAGCCGCCCTTCACCTCCTGAAGCACGCGCCGGGAGTACGAGGGTGGAGAGCCCCATGCGCTGGGCAGCGCCGCGATCCACCCAGTCTCCCGGTCGTAGTCCAGGAGATCTCCGATCCTTGTGACTTCTGCCAGGACCAGCCTCTGGCGCATCGAGGGGACTCCGCCGCCTGCACACGTAGATGGGGATTGTGTAGCAGGGCTCCGCGAGGAGGTCAGCCCCACGGTGGCTCCCAAGGGCCTGGTCGCTCTAGCAGCTTCCAGGCCCGGAGGAGGTCCTGGTAGAAGGCCGGCAGCTCGGAGAGGTCTCGCGGAAGACCTCTCAAATAAAGGAGCTGCCGGTCATATCGGAGCCCTCGGAAGCGGCGAAGGAAAGTGTGCGCCAGCGTGCTCCACGCCGGACTACCTGCATCAAATAGGAGCCTCTGCAGGGCCTGGAGGCGGAGGACACGAACCCGCGTGCGCAAACACGTCAGGCCCTGCCCTCCCTCCTCCAGGGGAAGATGGAGAACCCCTGCAGGAGACCCAATGCAGTCCTGGCCAGAAGAACCGCAGTAGCAGCTGCTGGATCTGATCCAGGAAACCCGGGCGGGACCAGGGTGCTGAGACGGTGCCAGAGCATGGACAGGACTAGTTGGTTAAGCACCAGTACCCTCCCACGCAGGAGAGGCACCGAGCAGTCCTGTCCATCTCTGCAATCGCTCAGCCACCCTGGACTCTAAACCTTGCCAGTTCTCCGGCGAAGAGGATGCGTGGCAGAGAAAAACGCCGAGATAGAGCAGCGGACCGCGCTCCACCTGATGGCCTGAAGCGCGGGCGGGAGGAGCTCGCCTGCCACCCGGCCCCTACCACCAGGCCAGAGCTCTTGACCCAGTTGACCCGGGCGGAGAGGCGCCGAGTAGACAACTTGGCAGGCCTCCACCGCTCCAGGTCTCCGGGTCCTGGACCACGAGGAGCACGTCGTCGGCGTCGCCGACAGGACCAACCGCATCTCCGGCTCACGGGCACCAACCCGTCAACCTCTTGCGAAGGCGGAGGAAGGGCTCGATGGCCAGAGTATACAGCTGGCCCGACAGCGGGCAGCCTTGGCGTACTCCCGCCCGAAGCTGACCGGTGCGGTCAGGGTCAGTTGAGCTTGACCAAACACTCCAGCGAGCGTACAGCACCTGGAGAAAGCCCACAAAGCGGGGCCCGAAGCGAAGGCCGCAGAGTGCCCAGGAGATACCCGTGGTCCATCCTGTCGAGCGCCTTCTCCTGATCCAAGGACAGGAGGCGAGCGACAGACCGTCCCTACACCCTAACTCTAGGAGATCCCGGACCAAGTAAAGGTTGTCGAAGATGAGTACGGCCGGGATGGTGTAGGTCTGGTCTGGATGGACCACGTCCGCCAGCACGGACTTGAGTCTCAGGAGATGGCTTTGCAACGATTTTATAGTCCGTGCTGAGGAGGCGAGGCGGCGCCAATTCCTCAGATCGCGGAGGTCCCCCTTCTTGGGCAGCAAGGCAAGCACGGCTCGTCTGCCTGCGATAAAGGAGGACCCGCTCTCAGGGACTCGGCCCAGGCGCTAGCAAGGTCGGGCCGAGGGCGTCCCAGAACAGCGGTAGAACTCCACGGTCAGCCCGTCCATGCCGAGGATTTATTGGTGGGCATGAGGCGGAGGCTTCGAGAACTTCGGCCAGGAGAGGCAGCTCTAGCCGGTCCCGGTCGCCATCTGACCGTCGGGAGTTCGTTCCAGAGAACCCTGCGGGCGTCGGCGTCGGTCGGATCCGGGAGAAGAGAGAGGCGTAGAAAGCGCGAGCCCTCTCGCGCATCTCCACGGATCCGTGAGGTGCCGTCCTCCGCCAGAAGGCAGGCGATGTGCCTTTTAGCCCCCTCTTTTCTCCAGGGCATAGAAGAAGCGGGAGCCTCGATCCATCTCCCGAAGGAGATGGATCGAGAACGAACAAAGGCACCCGGGCTCGAAGGTCCTCGAGGCCCGGAGTTCCTCCCGCTTCTCGATGCGCTCCGCGGGGGCGGATCCTCAGGGCTTGTGGCCAGCCGCCTCTCTAGCTCTAAAACCTCCCGTTCCAACTGCTCCATCGCGCATCCCTCCGCCGGCTGGCCCGGAGTGTAGTCCCGGCAGAAGAGCAGCGTCGCACCTTCCCCACATCCCACCACCGCCGTGCGAGAAAGGCGCACCGCCACCAGCGCCAGGCCAGCCAGAACTCCCGGAAGGGCGCTCACGAAGCCCGTCCTCCAGCAGGCTGTTATTGAAATGCCAGTAGGCGGCCCGGCCTCTCCGAAGAGAGGCCTTCACGGCCACTAAATGGTGGTCGAGAATGGGGCCGGCCGGATGCTGGAGAGTGGGCCCGGAAGAGATGATGACGAGACAGATAAATGCGGTCCAACCGGGAGTGGAAAGACCGGCGACCCACCACCTGGGCGTAGGTAAATACCGTTTCCTCGCCCAGGTGGAGGTCACGCCAGGCGTCCACCAGGGAGTGGTGGTCTATTATCTCCTGAGGACGTCCGCGGCGGCGGGCACTTCTCGGGCCCGTGCGGTCCCGGTCCTCGAGGTGCAATTGAAGTCCCGCCCAGAACCAGGCACTCGCCGGGATCCAAAGAGCCGAGGAAGGCAGGCGCCCGCTGATAGAAGCGAAGCCTCTCCGAGGACGGACGACGGGGCGTAGATGTTGACAAGATTTAGCGTCAGCCCCTCTATCGAACCGGAGATGCAGCAGGCGACCCTGCACGACCTCGGCGATTCCCAGCACCTCGGGCTGCAGGTTCGGGAGAACAGGGTAGCCACCCGGCAGCGGGCCGACAGGTGGCTGAAATAAACCCTGTCCCCACTCCAGCCGCCAGCTAGCCTCGGCTTCGGGCTGCGTGGGTCTCCTGGAGGAATACGACAGAGTACCTCCTTCCGAAGGAAGGAGAGTACCTCACACCTACGAAACCCGACCCGCAGCCCGGGTGTTTAGAGTGGTAAAGATGGCGCGGCATCGAGAGGGCTGGGAAGATTCTTGCCGGCAGGAGTGCCAACGACCCCATTGGGCCTCGCAGCAAACCGTGCCCGTGCCCAGCGAGCAGGCGTCGCGGAAGCTACGGACCAGCTGGTAAGCCGTGGCCTCCGCCGCCCGGTCCTTTACCCTCCCAAGAGGGCCCTTACTATTTGTAGGATTAGATGAAAATCTCCCCAGCGCTGAAGAGCGACCTTGTTCTTGGAGCCACGGATGTCTTCCAAGAAAGCACGCATCTCGCCCTTCAG
The DNA here is from genome assembly GCA_019425775.1 of Rafetus swinhoei. Classification (NCBI taxonomy): domain Eukaryota; kingdom Metazoa; phylum Chordata; order Testudines; family Trionychidae; genus Rafetus; species Rafetus swinhoei. The sequence goes on along the minus strand of CM033428.1, from coordinate 31,742,107 downwards.
CGCATCTGGAGTCAGGACCTCAGGCCCTCGAATGCCTTGGGGCCCGACCCCTCCCTGAGCCCCGTGACCCATCGACACCGGGATGCGGGGCGTCCGAGGTTCCTGCTGGGAGGACAGTGGCGGAGGGAGACCGGCCCCAGATGTGCCGGGAGCAGGAGAAACGAAAACCGCCTCCCGGGGGCAAGCGTCTGGAGTAAAGCGTGGCACCCCAGGCGGCAGTAACAGAGTAAGGGGAGGAAAGAGAGTTCAGGCAGGGGATCAGGAAAAGGAGGAGACGAGGAAGGGAGTAGGGAAGAAGGGGTGAAGGATTGGGGAAAAGACAAGGACGGGGAGGAGGAAGAGGGGTGGGAGGCTCAGTTGGGAGGGGGTTGGAACAGGGAGCAGGAGAAGGAGGAGAGCAAGAAGCCTCAGCAGAGGAGGCATCGGGATGCGGTGCCGCCTCGCAGGGCAGAGAATCAGTGGCAACGGTAGGGGTAGTAATACTCTCCCCAGTGCTGGGCTCCAGTGCCACAGAGAGTGCAGCACCAGAGGCCTCAGCACCGGGGGTGACGGATATTAACGGGAGCTCCCTTCCGCTGAGAGCCTCAAGGGTTTCGGCGGCCGCGGCCGAAACGCTGCCGATGGCCGGGCAGATGGTCGCGCCCTGGGGCAACTCAGAGGCAGGGAGAAGGGATAGCAGCGAGTCAGAAGGGGAAGGAGAGGTCGGTTGTTGTCCCTCCAGGACCTGATGATCCCCTCTGAGGCAGCCGGGGTTAGCCCCAAAGCCTCCACCTCCTGAGAGAGGAAGGCGAGCCCGCCGCCCGCCACCAGATGGTCATCTTTGTCGGTGGCGAGGTCAGCGGCCGCCCCCTCAACGGAGGTGGGAACAGTGGGAGCATCTTCCATGGACGCCCCCTCCTGCAGGGACCCCGGGAGGGAGGTGTTCACCTCTCCCGCAACCGCCGCGGTCACCTCAATCGCTTTGTGGTGCTGTGAATCGTTCGAGGATTCAGAGGGTGGGACGGTTCCAGCGTCCATCCCCATAGGTGCAGGGAGGTTATCCTCCCCCTGAGTGGGTGGGGTGGAATGCCGAGCACGCTTTCGGCGCCTCCCCATCGCAAGCTCCCATCCCTCGGAGGAAGAGGGCTGGGCCTGAATGGAGGAAGAGCCAGGGGACAAGGGCGGTGGTGGGAGGGCAAGGGTAGATGAGGGCTGGGCAGCAGGGGAAAGGGATGCCTCCCCCTGAGGTAGGTCCTGCCCGAGTCCCATCACTGACCCCGCCGCCCTCTCCTCCGCGGGCCCGGCCTTGCCGCTTTTGGCGGTGGCAGCCACAGCACCCACACGCTCGTCTGGGCCCTGCGGAACCCGAGCGGGATTGACGACGGTCACGGTCGGAGGAGGGGCGACCCCAGGGTCCGGACCGTCAGGGCCACCGGCGATGGTAGAGCCGGTGCCCTCCCGGGCGTCGGGGTCCCGGTGCCTCTCAAACCGGGCCAGGGACAGTCCCGCCGGACGTGCCCGTCGCCCGACAGAGAAAACACCGGGCCTCCCCATGGTGTAATACACCGGTGCGGGCCCCTTGATGGGGCACCAGAAATGACCCTTCGAGGGCTTCTCCGCCACGTCCCGCCGGCAGTAGTTGGATTTGTACCTGCCGGCGAAAGGAAAGGACGTGGCGGAGGGTAGGATCTTTGCAGCCCAGAGGAAGGGGACTCAGGACTGACAGAGGCCTCCCCAGGGTGGAGAGGAAAGGCAGTAGGGCGGCATTGGGGAGGAACGGAGGACAAAACCACCGTCGCCCAGGTCCTCCAAAGGCTCGAGAGGTGGACTCCCCACCGCCAAACCCCTTTCCACCGCCTCCTGGGCGGCGGCCTCGCGCCAGGAAGAAAACCACCCTCCCGAACATCCTAGAGGCCGCCACCACGGCGCGGGTCCCACCACGCGTGCCAACGCCCGCGTGGAGTCTCACGTGGGGCGAGGCCGCCACCAGGAGACAACGGACCCCGTGCCTCCTGGTCAAGGTGGGAAAGGGCCGCGGCCGCCGGGGATGGTATTCGGGAGGCGGCTTGGGAGGCGGCAGGTGGGGTGGCGGCTACCTGGGCGTACGCCCTGGGGCCCAGGACACCGTTGCCCCCAGAGCTGGTGGAAGGAACAGGGAGCGGGAAGGAGGGGGCGCGGCCAGCAGATGGGTCGCGGCCGGGAGTGAGCCCTCGCCTCAGGAGGTTTTGCCTTCCGGGGCTCTTGCCCTTCTTGGTCCCCGGCCCTTCCTACCCTTCAGGAAGTTCTTTAAAGGTGTCGGGAGGTGCCGCGGCAGAGGCGGTCGAGGCCCCGGTGTCCCCGTCCATGTCCGCTCCTTTGCCGTAGTGACGGGGGCCCGGCAGCCTCAGAGGGTTGTTGTTTTTAGGGGTGGGCGGGGAGGGTCTGGCAGGGGTGTCGCTGGACAACCCCTCCATTGTGGTCGTAGGTGGGAAGGAAAGACAAACAAACAAACAAACAGACAAACAATTAGGAGGACCAAAAACCACCAGGAGGGAACAAAGAGGAGAGGGAGGAGGAAGGAGGTTCACGCTCCCCACTAGGCTGGAAGTGGGGTGGAGGGTGACAATTCAGACAGGGAAAAGGGGAAGGAGTAAGGAATACAGCTCCCAGCACAGGACGATAAGAGCGGCTCCTCCGGCTGCACTGGGAATGTGAGAGGGTCAATTATTTGAAAGACACGTGGGAAGTGAAACAGTGTTTGGGGAGAGGGTAACTAAAGAAGAATGGAAAGGCTCAGGCACCAAACGAGATGACAGAGGGGAGCATGGGCACATGGGTAGAGGAGAGGAATGCAGGCTGTGAGGAGGGCCTGCTCAAGAAAGCAGGGGGGGCAGCAAGACACTGCGGGGAAGGGGGAAGGAAGCTAGTATGCCCACGGGTGCCTGAGTGGCAGGCTCACTGCACCTGCTGCAGGACCCACCAAAGCAAGGGAGGGGCGGGGAGGCGAGCAGTGGGGCCAAGGATGGAGATGGCCCCTGCAGCGCCTGGGGCTGGAGAGGGAGTAGCAACAGCAGCAGCAGCAATGCAGGGGAGACAGCAGGGAGCAGAGGGAACCACCCCCCAGCACCCCACAAAAGCTGTGCCAGCTGTCACCTAGGGGCCCAGATGGCAAGAGGCCCCTTACAAACACTCACTCCCCCCCCACAAACTTGTGGAGGAAGGAAAAAACCCCAGGAGCTGCTGTAAAGCAGCCCTTACCTCTTCCACTCCAGAGGGCAGCAGCTGCAGGAACGGTGAAGTCAGGCCTGCAGCAATGAAGAAAGGGCCAGGCAGTCCCCAAAAAGATGGAAAAGGGGTCCCGCTCCCCCACCAGGATGAGGGCAGCAAAGGCCCCTATCCACCCCACACCCCCAGCAGCTCCTGCAGCCAGCTGAGGGGTGGGGGTGAGAAAAAGGCTGCCTGCAAACAGAGCAGGCAGAGAGAAAAGGGACCTGGCCCAGAATGTAGCCAGGGCCTGCCTGCCACAACCCCAGTAGCCCCCCCACACACCCCTCCCAAAAAGAGGAGGGGAGGGGTGCAGGGGAGGAAAAAAGCACAACAAGCCCAGACCAGCAGCCTGCTGTGCTTAGTGGAAGCGTGGTTCCTCTCTCCGCCTCAAAGTCAGGAGATACAGCCAGTGTAGGAGCTTGATGGAGGAAGAAAGAGGCAGAGAGAGTCAGCAATCCTGGCTCAGTAGGGGCAGCTGAGGCAGGGCGGCTGCAAAATCAATTAAGGCCCAGGTGAAACCAATTGAGGCTGCCTGGAGGCCTATTTAAGAACCCTCCCTGTGGGTGAGGGGGGAGAGAGTTGGGAAGTAGTTTGGAGAGTTGTGAGAGTGTGGAGAGAGCCGAGAAGGAGTTTGGAGAACTGTGGAGGAGTTTTGGAGAGTGGAGGAGGAGTTTGGAGAGAGAAAGGCACCAGAGGAGTCAAGAGAACAGCATCGACCCTGTTAAAAGACTACAGGGAGACAACAAAACTCAAACCAAGGCGAGTAAGCCATATTACGGTGGCTTCTAGACTGTGGGACAGTGGGCTGACCCTGCCACACTCCATTTAAACTAAATCCTGCCAAGCCTATTAATAACACACTCCATAAAGTTTTCAGTTCCATCTGCAACTAACACTGAAAAGCAAGACATGCCCCACCTCTATCATAGTACATCTCATTGGTACACATTCCACGTGCTTGGAATGATATCCTGCCTTTTGAGTTTGCTGTTTGAATTTTTGATCATTAACAATAGAAAACAAAGGAAAATTTCAAAACATATAATAGCCTCATATGCAGGATATAAATGAAGATAAAGCAGATCCTTTCACATGTTTCATGTGTATCAATGGATATGTTTTACTTATTTTACTTATTTTTATTTTTTACTTATTTTACTTATTTTTATTTTTTAGTAATATTGTTCTTACTTTACTTTTTTATCCCCCTTCCACTTTCTATGTTTTTCCAGACTTAGATGAAATTAGCATACTAATTAATAATTGGGATCCTTAATTGTTTTATTTTGTATCAAAATGGTTGTGAAAGTTAATTTTACCATTGCTGCATTCAAATTATTTATATTTTGTGGTTCTAAATGCAAGAAAGGTTTCCCTGAGAAGCTATAAAATGTTACAATAAGAATAAAAGATTTCAGAAGAGTTCAAATAAATAGTGACCCTCTCAGATGCTTTTGCTGCTTTTATCTATAACTATAAACACACTTTGAACCCTAAGAATTACACAGGAATAATCCCTCAGAAAGTCACAGGAGAAGCTAGGATACACAGATGCATCTAGGAAATTTCACATATGAACCTTATGAATGTTTAGCGTATTCACAGCTGTAGGGTTCATAACCTATCCTATAGCATTTCCTTTTGGTTTAAGGTAAGGATTCCAGAGAAAGATGTGTCCCCCCCACCACCCTCCACTGCCAATATTCCATAAAGTCAGAGCTTGTGTACTCTGCATACTACAGGCAAAATAGTCTACAGAATCTTCCAAAGCTGCCAGACACCTCTATGTTGCTGCAGCATATGTCCAGGTCTCACAAAGAGACCCAGAAGTTTTGTAGCAAAGGAAATACTTTCCTAAATTGAATTATCCTTTCTAGTAAATGTCTGCTGAGATGGATAGGGGACAACATGTATTCTTCCAAAGCCTTTTTCCTGGCTCCATTTCCCTTTCTTGCAACAGAGGGAATATCTACGAAGGGTCTTTTTCATGCATAGATCTAGGGAGATGGTCTGCATCCCTCCCATGTTTACAAGTCACCTGTTCCTGTCACCACTTGTTTCCTTTCCTTCTTAAAGAGGTGGAAGATAAACCCTTTTCATTGATTAATTCACCTTTAGAAATGACAAGGTCAGGAAAATTTAAGTTCTGCATCACTGCAAACAGGCTCGTATATTTCATGAGGATAATTAACCACTGAAGAAAGCTCATAGCAATTTAACACACATAAGCTAAAATGTAAGGCTTTTGAGGTATGTCAAATTTTTGAGGGTAGTTTAATGACTGAATTATCCACTAACCTTGCTTTCCAGCTCTGCCTTGGGGGTACTGCAAAAGATCCTTCAAGAATAATGTCGAAAATATGAAGGGAAAGTCATGTTTAACACTTTTAAGGTCAGCTGAGATCCTGACCCTATCTAAATTAGCTTGGGTTTGCATAATGCAGAAAACAGTTTTAAAAGTCAGATAATGATCAAGTGTCTTGACTTGCAGCTAAGTAATGAATCACTTTTATTAAGACATGCCCAGAATGACAAGAGAAAGGCTCACTATTAAACCTTATTCATTGTGTAGGGCAGATGTGGCCTTTTGAGACCATAAAGCCTCCAGGCACAGACATTTCATCGCTGATTTAAAGAAATAAAAGGAAGCTGCTCAACTTTCTTTTATAAAACAAAACATAAGGTAAGTAAACACCCAAGTCCAAGTCAGCTGACTTGGGTCCACAGGACTTGGGCTCTGGGGGTATGTCTACACTACATGGCTCTGTTGACAGAGCCATGTAGATGAGGGTTGTAGACATAGCAAAATGAAGCAGCGATTTAAATAATCGCCACTTCATTTACATCAAAATGGCTGCCGCGCTGTGCCGATCAGCTGTTTGTCGGCACAGCGCAGGAGTCTGGATGCTCGGCGGTCGACATCAGAAGCCTTTGTCAACTGCCCCGTTATGCCTCGTGGGAGGAGGTTTACCGGGGCGGTCGACAAAGGCTTCTGATGTTGACCACCGAGCGTCCAGACTCCCGCGCTGTGCCGACAAACAGCTGATCGGCACAGCGCGGCAGCCATTTTGATGTAAATGAAGTGGCGATTATTTAAATCGCTGCTTCATTTTGCTATGTCTACAACCCTTATCTACATGGCTCTGTCGACGGAGCCATGTAGTGTAGACATACCCTGGGGTTGTACAATTGTGGGACAGATATTTGAGTTTGAGTTGTGAAGGGGAATGGTCCCAGAACTTGGGCTGCAGCTCGAGCCTGAACATCTACACCATAGACCACATGCCCAAGTCAGATAAAGTGACCATATAGCAAATGTGAAAATTGGAATGGGGCGGGGGGAGGGGGGGAAATAGACACCTACATAAGACAAGCCCAAAATATTGGGACTGTCTCTATGAAATCAGCACATCTGGTCACGCTAAAGTCAGCTGACAGGCTAGCCATGGGTGTTTTACTGCAGTGTAGCTGTACCCATACATTCCGACCTCTTTTCCTTGTGATACAGTCTCAATAACACTTTGATGTGAACTGATCACTTGGATTGAAGTCTTGTTACTCATTTTCTAGAGGTCACAGGTAATTCATAGTCCTTTCTTTGTCACCTTTGGACTTCGGAAAAAAGTCTTCAGCAGTAGCCCCATGGAATTTTTGCAAGACCCAAGACTGGTTCACAGATGGGGTAGGAGGGCACTTCTCACCCAGCTATGATATACGTATCTCTGCCTACAAACTCCTGAGGTGATTGCTGCCTATGATGGAGCCAGCTTCTCTGCTTAGCAACCAGCATGGCTCCTGTCCATAAGAAAAGTCAGCTTAATTATGAGAGAGGCAAAATGATCTCAAGGTCTAAGCAAGGGATGAATCTCAGCACATGGCACCCTTTCTGGCCTTGGTCACACAAGCCACTATTTAACATGGGCATTTGACTCTAACCCCAAGGTGCTTCTAATGACTTCAGGCTCCCCACCCTCTTCCTCTGCTGCTGCTCTAGGGAGAGGAGCTCTGTTACTTGTTCTAAGACCTGTGCTTTGTTGCCCATATTTGGAAATGTTACACAAAATGATAGTCCAAATAAACTCTAATTCTGGGGGCTCCGATAACTCCTGAGAAATGCTGATAAGGTTAACGGCCACTCACAAATGTTGTATCTCACGGTTGCATCCTTGGAGTGAAATTAGGCATCTGACTGACTTTGTATGTTTGTCACCTAGCAAAAGCAGTCCTTTGGTGTGGTCCTGTGGTAAGGTGTATAGCTCTCTGACTCTTATGGAAGCTGACCCCTTCCATGGAGGGTATAATACAGGCCAAACAACAAGTAAAATAGTTTTGTGGCTTGTGAGGGATCAGATGTCATCAAACATGCAAAAAGGGGAAGCAGGAAGACACCACATCAGTTCTCAGCCCCCACACTCCTGCATGGCTAAAGTCCAAGAGTTAGTTCTGGGGATTTTCACAGAAGAAACAAACCAGCCCAGCTTCTTTCCTCGCAGAGCTCAGACCATTGTTCAACAAGTAACCCAGTGTCCGTGTCTAGAAGCCTTGGTATGAGCTTTGTTTTTTTCACACTGTCAAGGCCCCTCTCCCTGGTTTAGGGTGGGCTGGGCCCATGGGCATCCTTTAATCCCTTTATAACTGATTGTCATGGTGTCCAAGGAGGGGTAACCTGCCATTCCACAAGCACTATAACAGTTCGCTCTCTTTTTTTAATCTCCTCAATATGCTAAATATGTCTATATCTTAGTTTCCCTCTGGTAAATTAACGGAGCCATTCATCAAAACTGATAACTCCTTCCATCCCAAGGAAACAACCATCCAAAGAAAATCTGAAGAAAAGTCCAAGATCTTCCTCAAGGGCCTCCCTTTGTAGGAATAGGACAAAAATAAGCCCTGTGGCCCAGGGAGGGTGTAAGCTCTCCCACAACTCCATTTCTGATATCCAGTCTTGAGTCCCTAAACAATGAAGCAATTCTTCAGTCTAACCTCAACTATTCCCCTTTTACTTAGCTCCCTAATTCCTAAAGGGCAGCCCTTCTATAGATCTTCTATAGTCTTTAATGCCACTTCTTGAGCCTAGATACTCTGACTTCCTGATTAAATCACCGTACCTTCCTCAATGTGCTTCAGGGTGCTTTACTTATCTCTTCAGCTGCCCTTTCCAGATAGTCCTGTTTCCTTCAGGTCTCTCTTCACAATGAGTAAAAAAAAAAAAGCTAAAAAATAGCACCCCTTTCCAGTATTCCTTGCAATAAGGTTGAGGCCTACAGCTCTCATGGTCTATCTGTACCAATAGTCTCAGAATGCCTTGATTCTGGGCTAAACCAGGAACAAAGTCATGCTAGGCTTTAGCCTGCCATAAACGGTCACCATCCCCGATACACACACTGTGTAAAGTATGCCACAGCATCAAAGATACCCTTTCTCCTCTCATTTTAACTTTACACACCTTGTCCCCCCATGGACAAACACCATCAAGGCAGAATCACTTAAAAATCTACACATTCTAGGCATATGAAGTCTACACAGAAATATATGTTTGCTCCAAACAGGCTTTTAAGAAGATAATTTATATTCAACATGCCTCCCTTTTTGTCATCTAGTCCAGAGACAGAAGTCACATGCAGAATTGTGCCAAATAAGCCAATAGCATGGTAACATTCATCTCAGTTTCAGCAAAGAGATACAAATCCAATTGTCCTCTCCCCAGGCCACAAAAGAACCATTAGTGGTATCTCTCTGTCTTATCCATTTTGTAGCTCCATTCTTTGCAGGCAGTGAATTAAAAAACCACACTTTTAACTCCTAGACTTTCAATCTTATTTTAGTTCTCATAGAAAAAAATCCAAGTCAAGAATAAATTGCTGGGGAAAGTCATATCATAATACAACAACTAATACAAAGACTGAACATCCCAATCAAATCCTGCATTGTTGGAGATTTTATATATTTTAGATCTCAATTTCAAAATTATTAGCATCTTCTAGTACATTCTTATTTTCTATGTTTGCACTAGGAAAAAGTTATTACCGATGGAATAAGGGATTTGTAAGAGAATGTCAAACATTCCTATTAATAATATAAAATCAGTTCAAACCACAAAGTAATTTTGTTGACTCATGGGACATTAATCATACCTTATTTAAAGTCTTTTTATTTTATCTTTTTGTAATTTCTGAGTTCTGCTTTCATATCTCTTGTATTGCCTGATTTTAAAAAAATCAGCATAAGATATGAGGTTTTTTTCACTAAGTAGACATTACCAAGTCAAACATCAAATTGGCTTTTCTTCCAGTATGCAAGTGAACCTACCCTGTTATACTTTTTTTCAGTTAAAACTATTTTATAATAATTTATAAAAAGAGAATTAAATTATCAGCTAAGTTTTGTCTGTAATGCATAAAATCTTTTTTATGGTACCATTTCTCTCAGACTCAGACATTTTGGGGGATTAAATACAATACCATCCAAATGAAATTTGGGCCAAATTCATCACCTGTTATTTGGATGGGTTAGCATAAGACAATCATGTAAGTCAGAAAGGGCCCACTCCTTTTTCTTCCATGCTGCTCCCTCTGCATGGAAGTTACTGAAAGCTAATCTCTGTACAAACTTTAACTTATGTAACTTGTTTAGGAATCCAACAGATAATACATTTGAAATAATTTTTTATTGTTTTCACATGATATTTTGATTAAAAAATTAGAAAGATAAAATTTACATGACACACCTTAACTGGATTGATAGCAGGCTAACTGCTAGGTCTCAAAATGAGAGAGAGAAGGTAGATGAGGGAAGACACTAAGCTCTTCTTCAGCTCTGGGGAAGAAACATGATATGCTCATGAACAAGTAACTGGTTAAAAGACAGGAAATAAATAAAAATAAATGGCCAGTTTTTACAATGGAGCGTGGTAAACAGGGTTCCCTCATGAACCTGTGCTGGGACTAGTGCTGTTCAAAATATTCATAAGTCGTCTGGAAAAAGGGGGAACAGTGAGGTGGCACAGTTTGCAGATAATACAAAATTAAACAAAATAGTTCAGTCCAAAGCAGACTGAACAGTTATTAAAGGATGCCAAAGGTGATTAGCCAAAAATAATGGGCTTTAAATTAGCTGTTAGAGATCTTGGAGTTGTAGATAGTTTTGGGAAAACATCTGCTAACTGTGAAATAAAAGTAAAAAATGTTAGGAATCATTGGGAAAAGGATAGATAGTAAAACAATAAATATCATAATGCTATTATATAAATCCATTGTATGCCCACATATTGAATACTATGTGCAGTTCTAGTCATCCCATCTTAAAAAAAAAAAGACTGTAACTTTTCAATTTTTAATGAGAAGTGCAACAAAGACCAATTAGCAATATGGAGCAGCATCCATATAAGAAAAGACTGAGACTATTCAGTTGGAAAAGAAACAACTAAGGGGGGATACAGGCCTATAAAACTATGAATGGTATGGAGAAAGTGAATAAGGAAGTATTATTTATCCCACCACATAACACAAGAACCAGGGATTGCCCTATGAAACCAACGGGCAGCAAGTTTAATACAAACATAAGGAAGTACTCCTTCGCACAATGCACAGTCAACCTGTGCAACTTGTTGCTATGGGATGTTGTGAAGTCCAAAACTATAACTGGATTAAAAAAAGAATTAGATAAATTCATTGAGTCATCAGTGCTATTAGCCGAGATAATCATGGATGCAACCTGATACCATGGATGTCTCTAAGCCCCTTGAGTGCCAGATAACAGGGAATGGACCACTCTAAAACTGGCCTGTTCAGTTTAATTCCCTCTGAAGCAGGTGGCATTGGCTACTGTTGGAATACAGGATACTGAGCTAGATGAACTATTGTTCTGGCCAAGTATGGCTGTTCTTATATTCTTAAGTAAATCAGAAGGTCACCCATGTAGGACAAGAGCAGGGCAAAGAAATACTTTGATCAGGACATTTTATTAGCATATCTCTCTCCTTATATATTTGATTCACTTTGAAAATGATCATATAGAAAAACATCAGATTAATGTACTGTGTCCTGTAGTCCAAGATTGCAATACTGCTTGATGTATATTTTCCTCAGTGCATCAATCAAATGCTCATTGAGATTAAAATATCAGAAAAAATATATCCTCATAAATTTAAACATAATTCTGGTTTAATGAGTAAGGTAACAGCAATCACAAAAGGAAATCAGCCTGCATAATGTAGTACTGGAGCATCGGAAATTTTAACAGCTTTACAACAATGTTCTGAAGTGAAAAATATGACAAAAAGTCAGCCTTGAGTTGACCTGTTGGATCTAAAAGAATCTTTAACACCCACGCACACTTACGTTCTCTAGATGTTAAATCCTGCTCATTTGCTATAGCTTCAGATTTGGCTAACCAAATGTGTATAGCACCTTAAAGACTTAACAAGAGAAGTAGATGGGATCACGAGCTTTCGTGGACACAACCCACTTCTTAAGCTGATGATCCCATCTACATGTTTTGTTAGTCTCTAAGGTGCTGCAAAACTATTTGTTGTTTTTTAAGTTTTTCCAGTTACAGAGTAACTCAGCTACCCCTATGAAGCTTTTAAATGTGTACAGTGGCAGGAAAAAAATGTTTGCAAAATGCCTATGTGCAACCTTGGATGTACATTCCAAATTCAAATTTCTCTGTAACTCTTATCTCCAGGCCAAGAAGCTCATTTAAACATTGAGGCAAATCTGTGGTATAATTGATTCCAAGTGAAGGTCTTTGATGGCCTTTCATGATTTCTGTCTCTTTAACAATTGAATGATATGGCCTTTCAGCTTCTAGAGAAAAATATTTAAGCATTTAAAACTAGTTGTCACTAGGGGGATGCTGCTCCCCTTATGTAGCAAGATATATGGAACATGGATACTCGTATTCAGTTTGTACTTAATACCTTTTTTGGAATAAAATTATGTAATTGCAGTTGATTGCACCTATATTCTGGGATTCTATAATTCTTTAGGCATCTGAGATTACGGAACTTCTTTGAAGTTTTTTTTAATTTGGAGGTTTGTAAGAATATTTTAAAGGACATTTAGAAAAATACAGTGAATAATTCTAATATTAGCTGTTAATTTCTTTTTCTTTGCCTTATTAGAAGTTTATTGGTAAGGGTTTTGGCATGTCTGGCCACTGGGTGACACTGTTTTGCTACATAGAAAAAGAGCTGAAACAATATTTTTGTATAGTAATAAGCTTTGATTATTAAAGCATGTGTCCCACTGCTGTAGTATATATCCATCTTTTAGAAATGGCAATGCTTCAGAATTCACAGTGAGCATTTTCATTGTAGAACAATAGGGAATCTTGATGCTAAGACACTGGAAAACTTACTTAAACTCAACAGGCCATAGATTGTAGAAGAAGTTTTCTTCTTCTTAACATGGCACATTTTCTATTTAGTGTAAGAAATACAGCAGGTAGGTGACCAGGTTTCGAATCTTGGTTCTGACACTGATTTTCTGCATGACTTTGAACAAGTAATTTTTTTCCATATAAAGATGTTCACAAAACTGCATGTACAATTTACAACTGCATATGCAAAATTAAAGCATGTAAATAGAACTTAATGAGACAAACTGGAATTAGCCAGTATGTACATGCAGTTATAGTAACTGTGCATTTGTAAACACATTTCTGATTTTGAATTTTTTTTCAACTTTATTTTTATCAACTGAAAAATGGAGATAATAACGATAATCTATTTCATGACTAAATATTTGTATAACATTTGTGGTACAGTACATGAGTACAAAGCATTAGGAGTTATCACTAACAGATGTGGACATAATGGCAGAATATTCATGTTCCTACTTCTATGCTGAATTCACTAGAGCATGTGATTTTGAGGGAGATTGTGCTCAGGAAACATTTTCAATATTCATAAATGAAAATTGTATTCAGCCTTTTACAAACATCTAGATATGCAAAAACATTGCACTCAGTTGTCCAAGTTTTACAGAATTTTTGTCCGTTCAAAATCAGGCAATTAAAAAGAAGCTTTTATAATAAATATTTTGCTTATCTAAAGTAGAAATGACTTGGAGAAGGCATTTGGAAAGAAGGCATTTTCACTTCAGACTGGGAGTAAACTATGTATTTTCTTTATTAATATGAGAAACTCAAATCCTGCTTCCCATTATAGACTAAGGAAGCTTGGTGTTTTAACCCACTGGGTGGTCTAATGGCCTTGCCTTGCCCTACATAATTTCAGGCCATTCCACTTTCCCAAGCCATTATCAGCAGCTGATACACTCTGTTTAAATTCTGTCACCCACACTCTTTGCTGTTCCCTTACCTCATGAAGTTCAACAATGAAAAAACCCTGCTGGATAATACATTTTTTGAATGGAGTCCTGAACTCTACTTTAGGCAGCTAGCTGGGTAGCAAATGAACAAGAAAAGAAGAAGACAAGACCGTTTGCTCTTCTTGGCTTTAGTGTTTAGAATTTAATAGGAGGTAAAAAATTGGTTTCTGTATGGTACTGAATGCCTTCCTTTTCTTGAATTGACCAGCTCGGCTACAGTACAATGAAAACTGTTCCACTTCAAGGAACTGATGGACATAGGGCAGATCACAGCAAAGATGCATGCGACCCTAGGGCTCTTCCAGCTGTCCTCACTGTACGGAAAACATAGGAAACAGCTTCTACTTTGAAACAACAAAGATGGATCTTATGAAACATACTGAATACTCCTTCACCTACATAATTTGGGTGCTATCAGGACTAAGAGGAAACAACCTAGAATACTGCAAAAGGCTAATGTGTGAATTGTGCAGTGCACATTCAAATTATAGACTATATAAATATCCAAAGTGAGGAGAAAATATGTTCCTGCAGCAGCTAAAAATGAGTTGGCATATGGGTGCCACTATACTGGGAATCAGGCTTCTCTGTCACTCACAATCCCTTAGGGTACCCTGTCCAAGACTTGTTTGCCTGTAATAGAGTTCATGGAGGCCAGCTTAGGTGGTCCAGTGGTTAGCATACTTAGAATGCTCTCCTGGGGAGTAGATCTTACATTCTTGGTCATTTTTTAATCAGATGTATAGTGAGGTGGACAAGTGGTATAGGTATATCAAGTAGTAAGGGCAGTGGTAGGGAAGTCCAGGCCTATCCACTCCACCAGGCTCCCGAGTTCTAGGGAGTTCAGTGTCTAACCCCTAAAGATGCCTGCTGAGTTATTCTACCATTGCTTTTCTTTCCCAGCATTCACTGCCAGATAACATGGGCTCAACATATAGTTTTACTTCCTCGGGGAGGTTTCTCCAGCACCGTTGTAAGGAGCATTCTGGGGCATCTGTCCTCCTTTAAATTTCTGAGCCAGGTTGCTCCCTTTTCAGCCACTTTTACAATTAGAGCATGGTCTGTAGGGGTGAATGTGGTGGGGGCTCTCTCAGACCTGTACTGTCCTTTAACACCAACACAGGGCTTGTATAACCCATCACATTGCCCATTTACAGTGATTGAGTCTTTACTGATCCCATTCTTTTACTACCAACAAGACAAGATCTATGATATCTGACAACATGTACTTGATGATGATATTTGACAACAAGGACTTGATGATGGCTTCAATTTGCAAGTTCTGAAAACCTTTCCTGCTAATTTTGTGTGCGTTCCTGTCCCTTCAGTTTCCCCTGTATAAATATGAGAACTGAAAGCAAACACACAGCTAAAACCACTGATGTTTGGTTGGTATCGGGTTAAAATTATATAATCCAAGTGAGATTTGTGTTGCTTTGACCCAAACCCATTCAATCCCTGGCCAGAACCTGAAAAGCAGAAGGGAGGTGTCACTTAAAACTCATCCAAGTCTTGCACAAAGTTTAACAAATGTTAATGAGAGGTTTGTCAAACATAGGCTGATTTGCCTATGTGTAATAAAACCTCTTATAAGGACTCTCTCTAGTGCTCTTTCAATATTATTTTCTGCTCTTTCAGTATAGCCTCATAGTCCCTGCAACATTTTAGGGACACCAAATATAGACAGCTTGTAGAGAAATGGCTGGGCTCCTGGACCAATGAGTAAATGGACTAGAATTTAGTTTTTTCTGATTATAGGGTATCTAACTTTAACCTTAGATTGTTTTAGTGTAGCCTACATATGCAACATTTAGTCAGAACTGAATAAATTTGGATTGCATTAAAGCCTCCTAAAATAAAGTGCCAAAAACCAAATAATGTCTTCAGAGAAAATTCTACTTTTCTCATTTTTCCATGCACATAAATACTTTAAAAAATACAACAAATTGTCTAAAAATAATTAGAGGTCTTTGCACAGTCACAATAGCAATTAATAAGAGCCATGGCAATGTTCTTTCTGTCTTAAGAAAGAAGAACAAGGGGAAAAAAATAGAATATCCTTTCACATAAAGCTGACTGGAAAAATGAATTATCCACCTTGTGAAAATTGTTATGAATTCAGAAAATTTCCCCTTACTATACTGGGATAAAACTGGACTTTTCAGAGATTTTGTTTGTTTGAAGAAGAGGATAGGTAAAAACTATAGAGATCTGGTAATAGCCCAGTGATTAAGACATGCATTTGGGATGTAGAAGATCAAGTTTCACATGTCTGTTATATTGGATTGAGAGCAGGAACTAGACCCTAGGTCTCTGACATACCAAGTGAGTGACCTAACCACTGGGCTGTTCTGAGCTCTTGATTGCTCTAGTTTTGCCCAGAATTTCCATTGCCTAAGAAACCCTACTTTAAAAAACAAAAACAAACCCATTCATTCAACATTTGATGTCCTTGCAAAACATTTCAGTTATGATTAATTAACATTTTCTCCGAAAAAAGTTTTGTCAAAAAATTCCCAGACAGCTCTACCTCAGTCTTCCTTAATCACACATACAGTAACTCAGCTGCGAGGAAGCTTGCAATCATTATCACACTTATTTTTGACAGCTGAAGAGTACTAGAAACCAGGGGTGAAGTTGAAATTAAGGTATATCAAGTTAAATTAATAAAATATTAAACTTTTCCAAACATAGGGTACAACCCAGGAGTGTTTACTGGGAAGTGCAAATCCCTTATAGCAGCCAGTGTTAGGAACAGAAGCTAGTTTGGCAGAACTAGCTGAAAAAAAGGAACCAATATATCTCTGTTTTTTATGAAATCTGAAATGTTGGTATAAAATTGTATTGAACGTTTGAGGGGTTTTTTTCTTTTTACTATTTCCAGTCAGGAACAACACATTTGTGAAATAGTTTAATTCTCCATTGATTTCAGCTGGACTAATTATATGAATAACATGATACTTGTATGTGCGAGTTTTACTGGATTGGGACCTGTCCAGTCCAAATACCAAAGTTTATTTGCAGATAATGAACAAGAAAAAAAGCTACAGTCTTCAAATAATCTTCTCACTTACAAAAATAGTATTAACAAAATAATGGTTTTGCTTCTTTCTCCACAAAAGAAATGCAGCATCACTAATATTCTAGTGTCACAACTACCTAATTCTTCCCTTTCTAAAAAAAAGTAAAACCCAGCTCCATTATAAAAGTACGTCATAAACAGCTAAGCAAAAATAAAAAAGCCACATAGTGCTAGGAATCTGGAAAGTAATATCTTCTGACATTTTGGGGATCTCACCAGGAATATGAGCTGTCTGAGTAGTGATCACAGTGAAATATAATTTACTAAAGCACTGTCAGCAAAATAATAAAGTCCAGATTTTCCTGACCATTAAATGAATAATTTCCACTGGGGTTTATTTACATACTACTTCTCTGCTTAATTACTCCTATCAGGGCATCCAACACATTCTCAAATAGAAAAACAAAAAAACAAAATAGATTTTTTTTATAAGTCAGTGAGTAACATGAGAACATTTAGCTAACACGGTGGTTAAATAAAACGCACTCTGATAAAATGTATTTTCCATGAATACTTAGATTTGTTTTTTCCAGCAATATCACAGCACATCTTTAGCTTAGCAACAAACATAAAATACATGTT
Organism: Rafetus swinhoei; assembly: GCA_019425775.1. NCBI lineage: Eukaryota > Metazoa > Chordata > Testudines > Trionychidae > Rafetus > Rafetus swinhoei. The sequence continues at coordinate 31,724,884 of CM033428.1, read as the reverse complement.
GCCTATGTGAGAACATTTCATGCTTTGTTTAAAGCTGATGCAAACATATTATATTTCACCTCCCTAATTGCATGATAGTTCAGCTATTCTTAACAATAACTGTCTATTCTACACCACCTCAAGCTGCCCTGAAATACCATGCATGAATTTGATACATGAATTTGATAGCTAGCACACTGCTGTGTTTTCCTGTTCATTATCATGAACTGTATTTCTTCAGTTGCCTATCATGCCAATGTGAAAGCATGATACAACATTATACAATACAACAAATAAGATAAAATGTAAAAGAGAGCACTAATTTTTCTCATGTTTAATGCTTAGAAGCAAATCTGCAATCTCTTCTAAACATACCAGGAAAGTTAGCATGCTGGGGACTTACAAAGAAAGTGAAATGACAACTTTTCATAAGTCAAGATACTTTCTCTTTTATCACTATGCATCTGTTCTCAAAATATTTCTACACAGAGGTACTTTGTCAGGTGGTTTTACCTAAACTAATGCTCATCACATTTTTGTCATGACTTTCTCTTTAAAATGAATGTCATGAGTTTTTGGATCATTAAAATATTCCCTTGCAGAATTTGAAACCCAAACATTTGCTACATAATGCTAGTAACAAAACTTGCCATGGGCTTATGGACAAAATGGAAAAAAAAAATTAACAGCATTTAAGGTGAAGTGTAAAACAGATTTTTGGAACTATTTCTGATTCAATATTCAGAGGTGCTTATTTCCTGTTCTATCGACATTTCATGCAATGGGAACAAAGGACACAGAGCAGGTGTTATGAAGGGTTAATTAAGTGGCTAGAGTCCTTGCCCAGAGTGGAAGTGAGGTTCCAGACTCCTCTGCTGAAGGAGCTGATAGGCTGACTGCTTAGCTTAAAATTTCGGGACCATGATGCTCTCATAGTGCAAGGGGATTGGAAATATGCAATTATAGGACCCAAAAGGATTCTTCAGACATAGAAGGAAAAGCCCAAGCTTGAGCCATTCAGTGAGATCTGCATCGTATACTTCCTCACATTGCCCTTGCAAGGGCCTTCCCAGAAGAACTGTGGTGAGAGTTTGAGTGCAATACTACTCTGAACCCAGGTCTATGGAGCAGTCCCAATGGGACAGCTCTAGCTGGCTTACCTAACAGAAGCCTTTGGGTTACCCCAAGGCTAATGAGACCAAGGATTAGTAGCACTTAAAACAACCTTATTCTATCCTATGCTTTTGATAAGCACAGTCCAGCCAGAATAGGGGTCTGGACCCAGATGACATAAGAACAGCCCAGTATCCTGTCTTCCAACAGTGGCCAATGTCACAAGCCAGATGCTCCAGAGGAAGTGAACAGAACAGGGAATTTTCAAGCAATCCCTCTCCCATCACCCACTCTCAGCCTCTGACGAGGCTAGGGACACCATTCCTATCCATCCTGGCTACGTCTAGACTGGCGCGCTTTTGCGCCAGAGCTATGCAAATGAGGCTCAGCGTTGGAATATCGCCGAGCCTCATTTGCATAGCTAATGAACTGCCATTTTCGGAAGAGGCTCTTGCGCAAGAGGCTGTCTACACTGCCTTCTTGCAAGAAAAACCCTTTTGCACAAAGCCGTTATGCCTGAAAATAATAGGCATAACGGCTTTGCGCAAAAGGGTTTTTCTTGAGCAAGAAGGGGCAGTGTAGACAGCCCCGTCTTGCGCAAGAGCCTCTTCCGCGAAAATGGCGGTTCATTAGCTATGCAAATGAGGCTCGGCGATATTCCAACGCTGAGCCTCATTTGCATAGCTCTGGCGCAAAAGCGCTCCAGTCTAGACATAGCCCCTGGCTAATAGCCATTTATGGAGCTATCCTCCATGAATTTATCTAGTTCTATCTTGAACTCTGTTAAAGTCCTCATCTTCACAACCTCCTCTGGCAATGTCTTTCCCAAGGAGTGAACAGCAGATCAGAGTGTAGGTTCAACTAAGTTAATTTTACCAACCTTATATAGCAATTAAGGGCAAGAGAAACCTAGCTTCTGAGTTTAGCTAGGAGTGTGGTTATTTATAATTCAACACGCTTTTAGATTGGTCCTATATACACTGAAGTGTTGGTTTTTATAATTTGTGTTTCAGATTATTTCAAACCTGTTTCAACTTTCCATTAACATTTTGGATACTTATATGCAACCCATTTAAAATAAGGGTTATTTGGTACCATCTCAAACCTAATTTATTTTAGTCTCCATTGCAAAGATGCACCAAATTGCATTGTGTGGCTGGTTGATCAGGTGGGGATTACAGGTCATCAAAGGCTCTATAAATCACTCTGTTCCTAGACAGGAAAGATAATAATAAAAAATACCTGAGCAATGACAGAGCAACCTAGAAAACTGTGGCCCTAAATCCTTTTCCCATTTCAGTCAATGGCAGAACTCTCATTGAAATCACTGTGATCAGAATCAGCCCTTGGGTTATTATTATTGTATTATTAATTTATATTGCTGCAGCATCTATTACCCCACTGTTTTAAGCACACTACAAGCACGGCCTATACCTTTTAGAAAGGATATTTTGCCTTCATATTAGTTATGTTTAACTAGTTTTTCACAAAGATATGCTTTTAATTTCTTATATGAAGAAGGACATTAATCTTTGACCTACTGCAACCACTCCAGCAGAGGTAACATTTGAGATAGATTTAGAAATACTGTGAATGGGTGGCAGAAGATAATGAATGCCTTATATCATCTTTAGTTTAGTTGAAACATATATATTTCTTGTGAAAATCATAAATCACACCCACAGAAGAAAGAACATTGTATTATGAATTCGATACACTTCACGGTAAAATAAATACATCAACTATTAAAAAAATAAAGATATACCTTACTGGGAAAATAGATCAAAATCTAATATAATAGTTCACTTACCAAATCACAAACATTCCCTATTGAATCATTACTTGTTGAATATTGAATAAGATGCATAATCTATCAAAATAGATACGTCCTACAGTAAATCAAACTCACCATGTAATTCAAAGATGTCTCCTGCGGAATCAAAAATATAACTTTGATATATTGGGTGATATCATATGAAATAAGTTTCATTTAAAAGAATTACTATACAGGATATAACTAGATTTAAAAATATACAAATTACAATTTACTGAAACAGATATTGGTGTTTGCAGCCCAAGTGTCTCCAGGTTTGAAAATATACAGGAATTACAGACAGGTGCACACTATTTGAGAAGCATCTCAATGGTTTATCATCTTCAGAAGAGGGAGATATTTCCCCCTCTATTTCACTTCTCCATTCGCTGTATTTACTTTGTGTTATTCCAGCACCAGGGAGCTCAAAATCTAAATGCCATTATGCAGAAAAAATAGAACATTAAAAGCACAAAGTCCATGCTGCATCCCTCTACCAACAGCAGAAAGTTTTCAGGGATTATTATGCACCACAACCCTGCTCTACACTAGCACTTTATAACAGCTTCCCCATCCCCCCCTCCTCGGTTGAATTTACAAGTGGAGAGTCCACACTACCAAACCTCTTATTTTAAAATAACAGGACACGGAATTTGAAATCTGTACTCCTGCTTTTCTTCTGGAGTAATGCTAATTCAGAAATAGTTATTTCAAAATAACGATAGTGTGGATGCTCCAGTGCCACTATTTCAATATAATTACTCCCCAGAGTAATTCAAACTAATTACTCCCCAATGCTTCCCAGGGCTCTAAGTTCAAGGTAGCTTGTCCATATTAACAGAGCCTGCCTTGGACTAATTTTGAGGCTTCCCTGTAGAGTGAACATGCTAGTTTGATTTTGTTGAATCGGGAGTTAAGTCAAATTTAGCAATTTCGAAACATTTTCCCGGTTTAGAAATGGCCACAGTAAATAGGCAAAGAGAACCTGCTTCTTCATCACTATCACAGTTGCAAACCATAGCCAACACAGTTATTCCTAACTCAGTTTGCCTAATTCAAAACAAGTCCACAGTACCATCAAACACCATACTTTCAGTATTGACACAAAAGGTAAATTGCTATCTACTGAATCAGCAACACAACTTCTTGCATCAATCTAGGTATTCTTCTAAGTCTCTTAGCCAAGATCTAGACAATTCTGACGCTGTTTAGCTTGCAGAATGTGCAGGATCACAGCACAAGATAGCATATTAATAAAATCACCAGTGTCATAAGCATTCAGTTATTTGATACACTCTTTGATATACCTGATCCAGTTATTTGATATACTCTTTTGTAGGGAAACAAGATATTTTCTATGTTTTACAATACATGTGGCTGTCTAAATCTTGGAAATAACTTTCAAATAGTTGATGAGATAGTCAAAAACTTTCTTTATTGAAAGGCACTAATAAGAATGGCAAAACATGTTTATTACTGATCTGCACTTTCTCAATACTGTTTTGTTGCTGTCGATGCAAGCATTGATTATAATTGCAGTTCTGGCCAGTTCAGATTGATTAGAACATGAAGTAACAAGAATTGTACAATTCTGTCAAAAAGAATGTAAAGTTCAAAAGCATATTGAGAGGGTGTGCTGGTTCGCACAAGGCAGAGGACATGCTACTACTATAAGCTATATCAATAGGCTGAATATATTATGGTTCCATTTGAATAGACTGGGAAATCCTAATGGGATTATCTACTTAGTTAAGAATAGTTCTTCCCCATATTTTTGTTGTTGTTGAAATATTAATAATTTTAAGAATTCTTATGCAGGCTTAATAAAACACACCATAAAGTTAGCATCTTCAGGCTATATTGGTAAAGGGAGAACTGAATTCCAGAGGAAAAGACCATGTATTGAAAATGTCCTGTGTTCAGCCTCTCAGCTTTTTAACCTGATGCTGTTACCTTGTGAATCTCATGTGAGCTCAGCTGATGTAGTCAATCACACAAGGCCTTGATCTGAAATCAGTGGAAGTCTTTCCTTTGAATTTGATGGGTTTCAAACAGGACCCTAAGGGTGTGTCTAGACTACAGGGTTTTGTCGACAAAACTATACATGCGTCTACACTACCGCCGAGTTCTGTCGACATAACGTCGACAGAACTCGGCAGTTTTGTCGACGGCGGTAAACCTCATTCTACGAGGAATAACGCCTTTTGTCAACAGAGTTCTGTCGACAGAAGGCGTTATTGCATCTACACTGTCCTTTGCATCTACATTTCATGTCGCCATAAAGCGGCTTGCTTTGTCGACAGAACTGGATGTAGTCTAGACGCTCTTTGTCGACAGAAGCTTTGTCAACAGTATCTGTCGACAAAGCCTCTGTCAATAAAAACCTGTAGTCTAGACGTACCCTAAGAAGGACAGACTGAAACAATTCAGACAATTCTCTACAGTGCTTGTGCAGAGTTTAGGTATAGTCTGGAGTTGGAGGGGCTTTCCACAACTCCCTGATTCTGCTCTGCCTGGCACTGACACCAGAGAGCTGACTGGGGCCAGAGTTTATTTACATTCCATTCCCCTCTAGAGAATTAGGCAGAGCAGAGCCACACTCCACCATGCCCACTACTGACCCCTTTCGTCACTGGCCCCAATGCTCTGTCTCCTGACATTACCCCCATTACCTGGCTCTTAGGCCAGGCAGTGCTGCTCTAGCCATGGTAATCCAGCAGGTGACATAACCAATTCCGCACCATTATCTTCATGGGAAGAATTCTCCAGGGAATTTTTCTGGTTAGTTTAAATTCACCAGTCTTAGCATTTTATACATTTAAACCAGCATTCTGAATTGCGCCTATAAGTGCACCAGATGTTGAATACTGTGAATTACTGGGGAGAATACATATCCTGTGGAAAGCAAAACCAAAGCACCATTTTCTTCATCATGAATAGAAGCTACCGGTGGTTTTCAGATAATGTTCCAAAAAGTTCATATCAACTGAGTTACATGGGAAATATTTAAAAAGTAACCATTGGTTTATGTTGCTAGAATAGAAATGCAGGTATGAAGCTGTAAAATCCTGCCTCTTGTATCTGGGTTTCATGTTTTCCTGGCTTTTTGTGTTACAAAGACACTATACTTTTTTTCTCTCTCTTTTTTTTAAATAGTACCTACATTAATTAAGACAATGTAAAAATGAAAACCACAAATATTTCTAATTATAATGTGTTCTTAAGTAAAATCATTCTCAGAAGAGATAAAAAATAATCCTTTTTAAAAAGGAAAGAAAACAATCTCGCTTTGCAGCAAAACACCCAGCACTTTATACAAAGCCTCTTGTTATTCTCTTCACTTCCAAGACACATTCACATTCTCCTTTTCAAGCCTATCCACAGAAGAAGTAAATCAGTTACACTCAATCAAATCAATTGAAAATACCTATAACATTACAATTACTGAAACATTCTTAGTTGGCTTTCATGGGAATCAAGCAACTAAATTCTCCACTCACCACTATTTGAATAAAGATCAATTACTTTGAACATTTTGTAAGATCTCAGGATTTGCAACATTATTGTTCCACCTAGAAGACTATTATATTCTTATGATGGCAAAAGATTCTTATCATGTGCAGAGCTGTACACATAATGGATTGTGCTGTACACAAAGGGCAAAGTATCCCTTCCTGATTCCTATAGGTAATCAACTTCAGGCTGATGTATAAGCATAGATAACTTATTATTGTTTTATGGGAATAACTACAAATGTTGTTAAAGATGGCCATAAAATTCTCCAGCACTTTCTGGATATCAAGCAACAGTTTTTGCAATGATGTCCTTCGAAATCTGTACTACTTCATTCAAGTCTGCTCTGACCCTTCTATCTCAGTCTCTTCAGTTTCGCACTATATGGACAGCTCTTGCCAGACCTCTAAGATTGTCATCTCCTTTTTCAGATCACTGTGATTGTTTAAACTTCTTTACCCCCCATACTCTAACTGCAGCCTACTCATGTCCCTAAGATGTTAATTGTATGCTTTGTTATGTCTAGGCCTCCTAAATCCAGAACATAGCAACTATGCTAGGTTTGGAATTTGTGCTGTGTTTCCCAAACCTCAAATGCATAGAAAAACTGCTGTCAGATATCATTGCGTGCAAACGGAATTTTCAATGGTGTCCACTGTGTACTGCACAAAGGTTGCCTTAATTTAGCACCTGAGACCAGTCAATTCACAACCCTTTTGCAAATTATCTTCCTGCTCTGTTTCCCAATAATTTATTTAGATTGGGTGGAAAGAAAAGCTGTCTGTGGGGATCATTGCTTTTGTTTGGGAACCAGTTACATGTGGCTCATTTTTTAGACAGTGGGACTGTATTGTTGCATAATAATAGACAATATTGCTTTTCTTGAGCTAAGTGAAATAATATAAACAAACTAGTGTATGATGGCAATTAAATATGAATACCAAATACATTACCTTGTGCTCTTAATAACTGAAACCCAAGCTATTTTTATCATATTTTCAAAGATATTTTGGAGTGCCTGAAAATGAAAACCTTTAAATAACATTCGGTAAAAGTAAAATAATCTTATTAATTGTTCAATGTATGACTATGAATTACCAGTGGATTCAAAGAGTAACTACTTTCTGAACAGTTATTCCTTTGGTCATTTTATTAAATTGTTAAATAGCTTTCTCTTTAATTAAAGGTAATAAAAAAATACTTTTCACTATGAAGCTAAAGAAAAGTTGTAACTCACCATTAACATAATAATGAAACAAGGTACCTTGCTGCTTTAACCCGATCATCTTTAATATAATGCACATCCAAGAATCAGGTATTTATGTATGTCTCTTACCATTTGCTTTATGCTATTTGTGCTTCATACAGAATTCTGAATAAAATCAGAAACTTTTTAAGCAGCATTGTCCAGCTGTGACAGAAACACTTTCCCTTTTCCAGTTTAAAACTGGCTCCCTCTGGCCATTTTTCTATACAGGTTGGACCTCACTGGTTGGGCACCCTCAGGACCTGAGGTAGGTCCTGGATGAGGGAATTTGCTAGATCAGGGAAGGTTCTCTGCCCCCAACACCCTCAGCCTGCTGCCCCTCCCTTGCACTGGCTCCTTCAGCCCCACTGCCGGCCAGGCGACACAGCTTCCGAGCCCCACTGCCATAACTGCTGCTGCAGCCCCACTGTCAGCATAGCAGCACACATCCTTGGCCCCCCCTTCCACAACACCAATCCCACTGCTGGCCAGCACGCAGCCCTGATTGGGCTGCCGACCTGCCACAGCCCGAGATGAGCTTCCCCTGCTGGCCTTACTGACAGCCAGGCTGCCACGGCTCTGTCCCCACTGCTGGGCCGGCACGCAGCCCTGCTCGGGCTGCCACAGCACAACCCCGCTGCCAGGCTGGCATGCACGGGCTACCCTAGCCCCAGCTGGGTTGCTGGGCTGCCCCTGACCCACTACCACAGCTACTGGCCCTCCTGCCCCAGGGATGTCTCATTCAGCAACATCCATGGTCCTGCCAGACCACGGATGTTGCTGGAAGAGAGAGTCCCGGATTAGGGAAGTAAAAGCTGGAGTAGCAGTATGAGTTTATGGCAAAGCCTCCATGTTCTAAGGAGATACAGAACCAGATTCTGTATGTACCAGAAACCCAAAATTGTCTTTTGAAAATGTGTTTCAAAACAAGTAATGGCAGTCAGCTCTTTGGAGTTGTTAAAACACTCCAATGCAAAACAGGTGCATCTAGAAAAAAGCATTCTCACGGATACAAAACAAAAAGTCTACATTGACCTTTACTTTCACCCTGTGCACACCAAACTCCCACAATATCAGTTACACATATACTATGGAGTGGAAAATAGACTACTGAATTAGCTCGGTCAAAAACATTTGACAGTGCTCTTTGGTGAATATTGATATATTTTGAAGACAATGGACACTAATGCAGGGGAATAGTGATATTACAGAAAGCACTTTTATAAGCAAGATCATGCATGTTGATGATAGGAATCTAATGTTCTATTTAAAATAAATGCTGTGAATATCTTATCTCTTTGTAAAATACATGTTGGAATTTTTTTTCTTAATGGACTAAGTATTTAAAGCTGGGGATGAGAAGGAGTCTATTATTCATACCTCAGTTCTTAATCAAAGTCTTGAATTTCATCCAGAAGTGGAAAATTGACAACGGTTTCTGCAACCTAGCTCTGAACAATTATGACTTGATTTACAAGGAGCCACTTGGCTACATATTTAAATGCAGTCATCTGCAAGATTTGGGGAGTTTTTGAGATAATCAAAATGCCACAGATTTAGCACTTTTAATTTTTGCTCCATCTCCTCTCCAGCTTGAACTCTGATTGTAATTACAGTTTCATCTTCCCTTGAATGACATTGTTTTATCAGAAGCAGCAACCTCTATCTCGAGACTGAGCTTGATGATTAGTAAGGAATCTGCTTACAATGTGAAACAATAAGGGTGCCCTAAAATGAGTCAGGATTGTATGTAACAAATGTGAATTGAGAGATAATCTCAAGCCTTTGAGATATAATGCACATCCCCAGTAACTCCTACAATATATATGAGAATATGTTGAAGCAAAGGTTATGCCTGGATATAAATAACAGAATACATGATGCTGTATAAAGGATTTTGGGGTTGATTTTGAAAGGTACAAATGAGAATTAAAAACCCGTCTCCCATTGATTCCCAATGAGAGTTGGGCATCTCACTGCCCTTTGTGCCTTTTAAGATCTGGTCCCTTCTTTGGGCTGATCAAGCTATTTGCAAGTAACAAGCCTGTGGATAACTTAGGCAGACACGCATGGATACTACCAGCACATTTATACTATAGCCCATCGACATACCTCTAAAGCCCCATCTTGAGTCCATTCCCAGCACCTTCATTGAGAACCTGAAAAAAATCCAACAACTCTTATCATCAAGCCTCAAATCTCTCCTCTGACAGCCTGAATTCCTGGGATCTGAATGACCGTACCATAGTGGATCCTAGGAACAAAATGTGCCCTGACAGATTCCTCAAATTAAAAATTCCTGCCTCATGTCCAACCACATTTTACTTCCCACAATCCCACACGTAAAATAACATTAACTCTGTTAACATTACCAAACATTCTCTATAGTTTCCAACATTGCAATGCTTTTTCTATTTAATATAGGTAGAGCCTTAGACGTAACTGTAAAATTGTCAGTTAAGTTTCCAAAATCACATTAATCATATACAATGAACATCAGTCTCTAGTCTAGAGCAGAGGTGCGGAACCTGTGGTGCAGGGGTCAGACACAGTCCCTGATGTGCCTAGATCCAGTCCCCTGTGCTCAGGGATCCTCCCCCCTCCCCAGTGTTGGGGAGCCCCCTCTGATTCTCCAGCCCCCGCTGCCTTCTGCCTGACTGATTTTTCTGTGAGTCAGCGGCCCACAACCCTATAAAGGTTCCCACTCCTGTGCTATTGAACAAGGTCGGTGTGATGGTTTCACTAATAATCTAGACTTTGGAAATCCCACGTTCAATTCCTTGCTTTGCCAACTGAGCTTCTGTGTGACCTTTGGCAAGAGTCCTCACTTTACCCATCTACCAAATGGGAAAAATAGTACCTCCATATGTCACAGGGGTGCTAGGAGGATATACACATTAAAGGTTGCGAGGTGCATATGTAACCGTAGGTGTGTGGGTTACATTTAGATGCTGCAGTGGTAGGAGCCATATCAAAAGTCTTCGAAGAAATAAAATAGCATCTCTCACTATCTGGGTGACTACTGCTTGCTCACAGTGGGAAAACGTGGTGATCTGGCATAGGCACTTTACTTTTCTTTTTTCTTGTTTATCTTAGTCAAAATAAAAGTAATTCAGTCTGCTATTAAATGTATTTGGAAACAATAACAATACTGTTCGGGCAATAGCATTTTTTTCATGTTTCTTCACAGTTGTCTGAATAAAGTGAATGTGAAAACTGAAGCCTGATGTACACTAGAAAATTAAGTTGGCTTAACTACATTGCTCAGGGGTGTGAAAAATCCACAGTCCTATACTGAAATTGATATTACCCCCAGTACAACTAGCAGGAGGGAAGGTGGATTACTTCTCCTCTTAACATGTGTAGTGTCTATACTGCAGGTGTGCCACTGGAGCCTTTCAAGCTATAGATAAAACAGATTCATGACCTCGATAAAGGTCATATGAATTAAATAATCTCGAATGCTTAATACTGAACTATAAATCATATATCCAGATATATCTATCAATCACAGGCTTTTTGGAAAGAATGAGTTGTGAATTCATCGAAGAGGATTTTTACAGATGAAATGTCAGGAAGAACCATAAATTAATGTATGACAAGTTATTTCATATAGCAGTAGCAATTACTCGTGACTGGCATGGAGAGTGCTAAACCAAAACTGAGAAATTCTGGTGCCCAAAGGAAAGACAAGATGATGTTCTTAAGCAGTAAACAGCAAATGCATTAATTTATTATTATTATTACTACTACTACTACTACTAATAATAAACTGCTGGCACAGGACCCCATGTTTTATGAAAATTGGCTTATGGATATGAATATGTTTTATGCAAAACAGGTTACATAACATCAATTTTAATTTTACAATTTGTGGAATGTTTACATCATATTTTTGTGCTTGTATCATTGTTGTATGTGAAGTTAGAAATATGAAGTGTGAATCTGTTCTAAATGTGCTAATGAGAGCCATTACTGATGCTTGGAATTTTAATGACTCAGTACTCAAACCAACAATTTGTGAATGGTCGTGTTTGTCCTATAAGCCCAAATTGTGGTTGATCCCAGAGAGACATGTGACCATTCTCCGAGCAGTGGTCCCCAACCAGTAGATTAGGATCTACCAGTAGATCTCGGAACTTCTGACAGGTCAGCTTGACTGGTTTGGCCAGGAAGCTATCAAGTGCTGGCACTTCAGTTGCCTCTCCACCTACTGTCATGCTGCTCCTGTCCTCTGCCTTGGAGCTGCTCCCCCCTGGGAGCATCCTGCATGGGTGCTAATGTCAGGGAGTCCCTCCTCCCCGCAATCTTGTATCCTGTCTCCAAACAGAGAGAAGAAGATGGAGGGAGCTTGGCAATGCAAATCTGTCACTCTTACACAGTGTGTGGGTCTCTGTCATTCTCACAAACACACACTGTCCTTCACGCTCATCTCCTGACCCAACACATACTTAGGGGGGGGAGGGAGGGGTTGTTACTACTTTTACTGCTTGTAAAGTGTGTTATTTTTAGTTTTTTACTTGTCTGTGCATTTCATAACTTTCATTTCTCTCTTATGCTTAAATTTAATTATTTCAGTAGTGAGTTGTAAAATGCCCAACCTGTCATGTCTGGAGTAATTATCCCTATAGTAATTGTGCTCCTGGAAGTGGCTGGCATGTTGCTGCAGCCCCTGAGAAGGTCAGAACAGGGGGTTTCCACATGCTGTCCCTGCCTGCAGACACCACACCTGCAGCTCCCCGTGATCAATAATGGAGAACCATGGCCAGTGGAGGTCAGTGACTGTAGATGAGGAGCTGCACATGTAGCAGCACATGTAGCCACTGCTGTACATGCCAGGTGCTTTCAGGAGTGGTACAGGGCGCAGGGCCAGGGCACGTGCCTAAGCTCTGTTACTCCAACCCTGGGGTAGCTGTATGGTCACTCCCAAGGTGGATAGACAGAGGGGTGGGAATGGAACCCACAACCTTGTGCTCCTCAGGCAAATGCCTTACCACCTAGGTGGCCACTCAAGAACCCTACCTGAACTCCCTACCTTCAAAGGGTCCTTTATCCTGCCTTCCTAATGTAGGAGCCAGCTCCATCCCTGGGGCAACTGGTGTTGGCTGCCTTCCCCAGGCAAATGTCATATATCCCCTAGTCCACTCCAGAATCCACACCATCTCCCCTACCTTCAGCAGGTCCCTTATCCTGTGTTGGCTGTCTGGTCACTCCTTGGGTGTGTGTGGGGGTGGGGGGGAGGAACCTGAGCTGCTGAGGGGGACAGGACTCATACCCACCATCCTGTGCTCCCCAGGCCAATGCCCTATCCCCTAAGCCACTCCAGAAACCCACCCCACCCCACTGCCCTACCTTCAGTGGGTCCCTTAACCTGCCTTCCTAATACAGGAGCCCATTCCATCCCTGGGGCAGCCTGTGTTGGCTGTCCGGCTGCTCCCAGGGTGGGCAGGACTGGAGCCCAACATGCTGTGTTCACCAGGTGAATGCCCTATCCCCATGGCCACTCCAGAACCCAGCCCATCTTGCTACCTTCAGAAGGTCCCTTATCCTTCCTTATAAGGTTGGAGCCAATTCATCCCTGTGGTGGCTATCCAACTGCTCCCATTGTGGGCAAGGTGGGGTGGGAATCAAACCCAACAACCTGTCCTCCCAAAGTTGATGCCTTATCCCTGAGTTCACTGGAGATGCTGCTCCGCCACCCTAGCTTCAGTGCACCCCTAATGCCAGGGCCAGCTCTATATGTAGGGCAGCCTGTGATGCTTATCTGGCTCATCCCTGGGTGAGTAGAGGCTGGGGTGGGACTTGAGCCCACCTCCTTTGGGAAGCTGGTGTTGGTTGCCAGGCCACTGCCTGAGTGAGTGGAGTGGGAACCAGGGGGTACTTGTGTAGACCACCGTGTGCTCCCCAGGTGAATGCCATATCCTCTAAGTGACTTCAGAACCCACCCTGCCTTCACTGTGCCCCCTATCCGGCATTCCTAACAAAGGAGCCAGCTTCATCCCTGGGGCAACTGGTGTTGGCTGGCTGGCTGGCTGCTCCAAGGGTAGGCAGAGGGAAGGTTGGGTCATAAGCTGCTTCTAGGGGACAGGACGGGGTGGGACGGGACTGGACTTGAACACACCACCCTGCACTCCCCAGGTAAATGCCCTATCCCCTAGGCTACTCCAGAGCCTAGCCCAGCCCACCTCCCTACCTTCAGAGAGTTCCTTATCCTGCATTCCTAATGCAGGAGCCAGTTCCATCCCTGGGGCATCTTGGGCTACATCTACACTGCACCTCTCTTCCACAAAAGCCTATGCAAATGAAGCACGGAAATATGCCTGGGAGCTGCAGGTGTGGTGGCAAAAAAATGAGGAAGAACAGCTCTCGCACAAGAGGGTCATTTGCGCACAAAGGAGCCGTCTACACAGCTCCTTTGTGCGCAAAAGCCTCTTGCGCAAAAATAGCCCCTAATTAATTATGCAAATGAAGTTCAGGCCGAGGAGAAGGGGGTGGAGCAGGGGTGGGGCTCAGAGAAAGGGGGGAAGGAAGCCAGGCAAGGGTATTTTGAGGCATAAAGGATCTTGCACAAAAGGGGGGGGTTTGCACACAAAACGGCCCCGTCTACACTGCTTGTTTTTGCACAAAAACCTCTTCTGCAAAAAGCATAGGTAGAGAATATGCAAATGAGAGTGCGACAAATGCTAATGAGCACTTCATTTACATTGTCTCTGCCGACAAAAGGCTGCAGTGTAGACGTAGCCTTAGAGAGACATGCGACCATGCCGTCTGGTACTGGAATCCATGTTGACTGTGGTATTTTTCTATGGGAGAGGGGGACTACAAAGTATTCCTGCCCCGAGGAAAAGCTATTTAATCAATGGGAAGAAAGCAGCCTTTATCATCACTTGACCTTTGAAACTGCCTGGCCCACCCTTTGAGGATACAAAGAACTTTGAAGAATCTGTAGACCCAAGTTACAATAAAGATCAACTCTGACTTGAAGGAATTTACCTGAGATAAGAACAGCTGTTTAGGGTAAGGATTTATACATAACAAGTTTCTTAATGGGTTAGAACTAGCTAAATATTTCTTGTTTATTTTCATTTAGTAACTTATTTTGATCTGACTGTTTACACTTAAATCCTTCTTTGTGTACATAAACAAAACACTTTTGTCCCAGTGTAAGCCCAGTGTAAATAATTGTTACCTGTGGGGAGCAACCACTGTGCATATCTCTCTTTCATTGATAAGGGGGGTGGACCACCTTATAAACTTTCTCTGTGTAAAACTGCTAGGCAGGGCATGTCAGATTCATTTGGGGTTTTGGTCTTATTTTGGGGATTGGTTTCCAGGGTGCTGAGCCCTTAGAGCTGAGCCCTCCCTGAGCTGATCTGGTTCAGCATCTATGTTGCTATGAAAAGGTCAGTCATCTCAACTGTGCTTTATCTGGGGGAGACCAGAGGATCTGTCCCAGCAGGACAGGGTGTTGGGGAACTCCAGAGGGTAGGGAGGCAGATGTCAGTGGCCTGGACAGCACACCGGGGGACAACTCCAGTGGGATTTCTGTGATTCAATCCATCACAAATACCAGCCAATGTCAGTATCTACTGCCTCAATTTTACAAAGGCTTATATCCCATTGTAAGTAAGTAGTTCCACTGCAGTCATTGGTCCCAAAATTTCCACTGACTTTACTGTGGCTAGGTTTTTACCTCCAATGTGTAGACACTTGTCTTTGCAGTATCTGGGCCTAAATCTATAGACCATAATTAGAACCTTTTAGTGTACTATATATGGAATATTTCATGGAACTCTCACCCTCAATGTTCAGAGAAGGTTAAAGAGATCAGTTTCAGCAATGCTGGAGAGCTATATAATTTTCAGAAATGAATGTTGTTGGCCAAAGAGATTATGGTTTGTCCTACCATTTAAAGGATTACATCAGGTTTTACAAAATTATACAGGTTCTCTCTGTACTTTTATATATTTGAAAATATACATTCTACAGAATCCCTAGCCTTTTACTTCCCTATACTTGATTAGCATTTCTCAGTATACGACAGTAAAAGCTTTTTGTCTGCCTATTCCTGGAATAAAAAATAAAGCAAATGGCAAAGGTACTTAAAAATTTAAATTGAAGAAGCATTTTCCAAGGAACCAGCAGGAGATGCATATATGGTAATACATGCAAAACACGGATTTGTCCATATACCTGCTTTGTATCACACTGAAAGCATTCCTTTTAGTTACTGACAGTTCACATAATAGGGAGACGAATAATGACCTTAAGTCAGGTGAGATTTGTGACACTCATTTGTATTGAACAGATATTTCAGAGTTTTACATTTAGAATATAATGTTCAGAGTCCCTCACTTAGCCCTCGTCTACACTAGGGAGTTATTTTGAAATAATAAGCAAAGCGTCCACACTACCAAGCCTGTTATTTCAAAATAATGGGCTGGTTATTTCGAAATCTTTACATCTGCTTTCCTTGGGGAATAATGCTTATTTCAAAATAATTAGTAGTGTGGGTGCTCTGCTGCTGCTATTTTGAAATGACTGCTCCCCAAAGTAATTCAAAGTAATCACTCCCCAATGCTTCCTGAGACTCTAAGTTGAAGTAGCACATTCACAATAACAGAGCCTGCCTCAGACTAATTTCGAGGCTCCCCTATAGTGGGGACACGCTATTTCAATTTTATTTTTTCAGGAGTTACTATTTCAAATTTAGTTATTTTGAAATAATTTCCTAGCGTAGGCATGTCCTTAGTTCATGGGTGGACAATAATTTTTAATGGGGGGCCACTCCAAGATTTTGGAAAGTGGTTAAGGGCCACACTCTTCCATGATATTAATGGAGGAGATGTGGGGTCTAGAATGGAGGTTGGGTGAAGAAGGGAGCTTGGGGTAATGGATTGGGGTGCAAGAGGGAGACTGGAGTCTGCGAGGGAGTTGGGATGAGGCAGGCGGTTGTGACCTAGGGCAGGGGACTGGAGTGCAGGGGTTTTGGACATGACCTAGGGTAGGAGGGGATTGTGATCTGGGGCAGGAGATTGGGGTGTCAGATCTAGGAGGGGGTAGAGGTGTAAAAGAGGGACAGAAGGTTTGGGTATGTTGAGTGGGGGGGCAGAGGGTTGGGGCAGGAAAGGGCTGGGGTGCCAGAAGCAGGCTGTGGCTATGAGACTTACTTGCCAGCTGCTGAACTAGCCTGCCTGCCTGCAGAGCTTAAAATGTTTCCCAGCCAGCCAGCCTGCTTCATGAATAACTGAGCCCAGGAGAGAGGGCGTGATTCTTCTTAGCTGCCTGTTATTCTAAGAAGCAATTCCCATTGGCTGGTTTCTGCCAGATACCGGCCAATGGGAATGTGCTGTGGGCAGGGCGGCTCCTAAAATTTTCCCCAACCCCTCCAGTTTTAAAACAGAAATGGAGCCCTGCAGCTGAGTTTCTGCATGGCGCACGGGGCTGCGGGGCAAGCTGGGGAGCCTGCCTGGGGCTCCCTGCTGCCTCCGCAGGCCGGATCCGGTGGCTTGGCAGGCCAGATCCAGCCCCCGGGCCATATTTTGCCCACGTCTGCCTTAGTTACTTTTCTAGCGTTTACATAATCCAAATGCTCATACTTTCAATTGGTCTTTTTTTTTGAAGTGACATTTCTTCCTGATTATTGATCCACTTTGGTACTATCAAAGATTGTCCTATTTAAGGACATTAAGATTAAATTTTAACTTAGTTCTTTGAAAGATTTCTATGAGAAAACCTTTGGTCAGAATATTGCTAAGGAAGGACAGGGTCCCTTTTGGATAATGGAATCTGTCTCTCTGATTTTAACATTTAGGCTTAATGACTATGTGAAAGGGGCCAGGTGTAAGGATTTTTAAGTTCCCCTCCTAGTCTCTACTGAGAGAAGAAATTCACAAATAAATTCAAATCACAGGCAAATTCAATGTTGTAATTTCTTCACAGATATTTTGCAGTAAGGATAAAGTGGATGTTTTCACAAAAAGCATTCATCCAGAGCTCACTCTTGGCATTTCCATACCTCTACTCTTTATATAAAACCCATACACCTGGCACACTACTGAAGTGAGCATGCAATCTTATCAGTTACTACACTGTACATCTCCACGCTTCATCAATCTACATTGTGTGATGAGAATAAAGAATCTAAGTGAGCGTCTACACAACACACTAAACTCAAAATAAAATACGCAATTTGCTCTACACAAATTGTATACCTTATTTCGATTATATTTCAAAATAGCTTATTTTGAAATTTTGCGTGTCTATGTAACCCGCACACCTTGGCTCCGTCCACACTGTTTGTTTTTTGCAGAAGAGGAAATGCAAATGAAGCACTCATTTGCAAATCTTGCACTCTCATTTGCATATTCTCTTCGATCCTTTTTGTGGAAGAGGTTTTTGCAAAAAAAAAATGCAGTGTAGACTGGGCCATTTTTCGGAAAAAATGAGGTTTACAAGATCTTGCACAAAAGGGTTTTTTTCCGAAAAACGGCGGACATTGGTGGAACATCCCATAAGTGTCCAAGTGTCACTGGAACAGTCCTAGTTTTTTATATGATGTCTGGTGTCCTGGGAACTTCATTTGGGATGCCTGAAATGGCCTGGCTTTTCCTGACAACATTTAAAACCTTATTGTTTTTTGCTTGTTTTGTTGATTTTTGCTCATAGCTACCTTTTTCCCCAATTCATATTATTTTATTGATCAGATTGTCCCAGACATCCCTGTTTCATTCTCATGATGCAGCAAGGGTGTCTTTCATTCCAATCATCTCTCCTCCAGCACCTCAAAAGTGCCTCGGTTCCTTGATTCTCTCCTCGCTCTGCTCACCTGAACCATAGCGAACAGGGCAGTAAAACAGAAGGGAAGGGGAAAAAGGCAAAGTTCTGATCCACTACTGCTCAGGGAAATTTTCTAATGCAGATAAAGTAACCAGCAAAAAAACTCCACTGCCCTACAAACTGATACCACAAAATTCACCTTAAAGGGGTGTCCATTTAGTGTCATCATATTGTACATCTAATTGTAAAGGCTGCTTATATCTCTGACCTCAGTGCTATCACAGGATAATCACAGACAGACATTCTAGATTTGGAAATCAAAGCACACCGTTCTGTGGAAGAGTTGTTTATGTTTTATAAATTATAATTTCAAGTATTTTGCCCATAAGTTTTCATCAGTGCCTACCTTGTTGATTCAGATGCATATCTAAAGAGAAAAGACCTAATTTTTCTTTTTTGAAGGAAAAGTTTGACATTTCACAGATCTAGTATGTGGGCCCAAAGGCATTAGTGAAAAAAGTGATAGATATTTATAGGATAATTAGTCTAGTAGCACTTTAAAGACTTTAAGGTTCTACTAGACTATTTGTTGTTTTTTAAATTTTTCCTGTTACCTCTCTGAAGCTATAGGATAATTGTCAGCTACATTATTGTACAATTTTGTTCTTTAAAAAAACAACCATCCTTTGGATAAGCAGCTGCTTGGGGGAGGGGGACAGGGCAGGGCTGGGCTACCCAGCTCCCCTGGCCTCTACTCATGAGGGGAGTGGAACTGGGGCTGAGCTGCCTGGCCCCTCTACCCCCCAGCTTGGCCTTGTCTCCTGCCTCCTCCCCGCCCCCCTCGCCTCCCAGCCCAGGTCTGTACTCATGGAAGGGCAGGCAATGCAAGGCCGGGACATATTTCCTACCCCCTCCCCCCCCCGACTTTATTCATGGAGGGGGGGGGCTGGGGCTGGGCAGCAGTTTCTGGCCCCCATGGCATATCCTGGGGCTGGTGCTCCCGATCCCCAGCAGGGGTTCTCCCTTCCTCCTCAGCCTGGCTCTGCGGCTGAGGGCCAGGGGCTAGGGGTTTGGAGCGGGTGGGGGCACTTACCTGGTCTGGTAACTGGCAAGATGGCAAGCTCTGGCCCCAGCTGCCATTGTCTTCCTGGTGTGGCTACAGCCAGCGGTGACTCTGCAGTATAACTGTGCCTTGCATTCCCTTCCTCCTGTGGTTATTGCGGCACATAACTGTCTCTCTTACCAACCCTTTCCCTTTCCATGTTATGGAAAACAATCGAGCTCCCAGCACATCCCATTTTCCTGGCACAACTAAACCCTGACCTTGCTTTAAGTTGGGATTAGAGGAAGCTGCATAGCAAATTTGGTGGTCCTAGATCATACAGTTTAGGAGTTCTGGAACAAATGTAATCATGGACGGAGAGACAGATAGATAGACTCACATTTCTAAAATATGCAGGTAGATGGTAGGGCCAAATAATGAGAGTCAGTGGTATGCAATTGACAGGGCACAGGACTGGGAATCAGGAGACTTAGGTCCTATTAGCGTTGTATGATCATAAACAAATCACTTCATCTCTCTGATTTCCTTACTTGTAACCTGACAATAACAATATCGACCTTCCTTTTTAAAGTGCACAGAGATTTTTGAATAAGAACAAAGTAAGGAAAAAGCCCATGACGTATATGCACAAATCTTAGTGACTTCATCATGAGTAGGGTACAAAATAGACACATTAGTGTTATTTTGGAACACTAAGCCGTACATGCTAGTTGTCATTGCATATACACCTTTATACACATGTAATGTATGTGTAAATCATCATGGGATAGCATAGCAAGTGAGATGCTCAAGCTATCAGCCCTCAGATGTGCAGTCAATATGAGAAGACTGATGGTAAAGGATATTCGCTGAAGGACCCTTGGCTCTGGAATTCATTCCCTAGTCAAAGTGAGTTTAAATCTGTTGATTTTGAGGCATGTTGTAAAGACTTTCTAGCCTCCCCAGCTATCTTAGATACCAGTCCCTTAAGGTATTTATGCATGTGGCTTCAATGGGACCACTCACATCCTTACATTCAGGCATGTGCTTAATTACCTGCTAAATCAGAGCTTCTAAGAATTTGTGCTGCATGGCGAGCAGGGGTTTGAAAGGGAGGTATTGGCTTGGAAAGTTGAAAAGGATTGTTTGGAGAAGGCCACTGGGCTTAAGGGCAATTTGTATGTAGTTCCTAACTAAAGGAAGGCACAAGACATAGAGACTTATTCAGTAGCCATCATCATTATTATTATATATAATTGGTATTGAAAGAACACCTAAGAATCCTGATCATGGTCTAGGAACCTACTTTGTGAGACATTGTAACTAAATGATTATTAGACAACAAAGTACACTTTGATAATGATGCACACTTTCTGGCTATAGACCTCTAGTTTTCTCCCTGGGAAAAACATTAGAAATGAAGTTCATTTATGTGGTCTGTCTGGTTTTTAACCCAAGCGCTAGTGTTGGAATTATATATAACTACATCTCTGCTCTAAAAAGGAGAATAATGCCTCTAGGTTCTGTGTGGACAAGGTCTGAGAGTGACACAAGCATTTTAAAGCAGTAGTTCAGCAATTCCAAACACCTTTCAACCTATTTTACTTCCCCTTCCCATCCACTAGTCTCCTCCAAAGTGTATTTGATGCTTAGTCTGTTATAGCATCAGGCTGGTGATGGTTTTAGGAGAGAAGCTTTCCTCCTATGAATTGCAGTTTAATTGCTTTCACAGTGAATTTCAGACCAGGCCCTTTAGAATGAACCCTTCCTAAAGCTGAGCTTCATCCATGGTGAGAAATATGACCAGTTCAGTCAGTTTGGTTGCTAGGCTAACATTCAGCAAGGGAATAAATTAGCTGCAAAATAGGCAGAGTTTCAAGCTTTTACACATCTCTAAAATATCAATAAGTAGTGTTCTGGAATTCCTGAAAAATTATGTGCTTGAAATACTACCCTCTGGAGGCCACTGACACATACATTATGTATGTCAGTCCATGCTCTCTTTGGTTAACCCCAAACATGGGCTTTAAAGGGATTTTAGACCACGCTGCCTTCCTGAAAAATAGAAAGCAGCTAAAGAGAGCCAGTTTTATTTTTTAAGGGAAGGTAACATGTTGTCATTGTAACCTCAGGGGCTAATGGATTATATAGATCTGAGAGGCTAGTCAGGGATGCAGCTTAAGAGAGTGAATTTTTTTTCTGAAGAGGAATAGCAAGACTTATAGTTGCTTTGACATCTGAGTTATGTGTAAGTCTACGGGCACAAAGCTCACATGGAATCACTAAACATGAGCTGCCAGCCTTAGGAGTTCAAACTATAGCATCACCGAGTGAACCTGACTCAAAACCCTGGAGTTTTAGCTTGCATGCTCCCTGCCATCTTCCCAGCAGGTCAGGCCTTCCCTGCCAGCCTCACTGCACCCATTCTGCTCCCCATCACTGTGAGTTTGTTTTGTTTTTCCTAAAAGCTTCAGGGAGACTGTAAACAGAAGAGTGGCAGAGAATATCGTTGGAGGGATCAGATAATTACAAAACAAATGTCACATGATGGAGACCCAGGGTCAGCGCTTCCAGTCAGCTATGTTTTCAGAAAATAAAATCAGCCTTTCCCGACTTTGGAGTAAAAATGTTAGAAGCAAGTTCAAACAACAGCTGTAATAGGAGAAGCTGACATATATGCCGAAGAGGAGGGATAGAATATTTTTCAAGATTTGGTCAAGACTTGTTTTCTGACTTTGCACATAATACAAGGCTAATATCACCTCCACTCATCAGCAACACATTTGCTCAGGGTAAACATATGCAAATACCATGCAGGGATTAGTCTGGAATCATGCTCTGCTCTTGCATTTGAGAATACAATTAAGTTTTGTCTTCTGTAGTTGCTGAACATGTACTAATGGTAGAGTATGGCTCATAGTAGTCATGCAATGTAACCAAACTGATCTTGGAGACTCTTCCAAGTTTTATATACAGGCTGATCCTGCATTAAATAATATGTGTATCGAATACAAGTCATGTCCTATCTTTGTAGTAAACTTTTTTACTTGTGTTTTATAGTCTATGTTGAATGTGGAAAGGGGAACAAACACCCATCTATATGTAGTACAGGAAGCCCCCAACTTACGAATGAGTTGTGTTCCAAAATTTCATTTGTGAGTCAGTTATTTGAAACTTGAATTGCCTTTTCCCATAGAAACAATGTTATAAATAGTGGTTAGGTTCCCAGGCTAGCCAAGAAAAGACTATTTAACCCATAATGTAACTAAAATACTGTATATTTGCAATGAAAATAGTAGAAAATAATACTGTTGCAATACCAGTAATTAAACAAAACAGAAAAATAACAAAATTGACTAGGAAATTAGCTCCGGGAGCTAATCCTGCTGCAGCTCTGCCTTTTAAATGTATTAAGAGCCGGCAGACTCTTAATACATTTAAAAGGCTGAAGCACATCAGGGGGAACTCAGCGTGAGCTGGGACAGCTGATTCCCAGTTCGTGCCAGGTCTCCCCCCACTATGCACCTGTTGGCTTTTATTTAAATATTTAAAAGGCTAAAGTGCAGCGGAGGGAGCGGGAGGCAGTGTGAGCCGGAAATCAGCTGTTCCAGCTCATGCCTGGTCCCCGCTGCCCTCCATAGAGACTGTGCTGGGGGGAACTAGCTTTTAAGTAGCTCCTGCTCCCCCACCTTGCTGCCTATGGTAGATAAGCTTTTGCTTTTCCTTATCAGCTTTTGCTTATCAGCTTTTGCTTATCGGCTAGTGAACTAATCACTTGCATCCCTGTACTGAAGGGGACTTCTGGGCATTCCTCAGCCATGAGGCCAAATTACCTCTTTTGTGTGCTGGGGATTTTAGCTTTTTGGGGTGAGGGGTTCATAGTGTGGGAGGGGCTATGGGTTGAAACAGGCTGTTGTGTGTGGAAGGGCATAGGACTCTGATTGGGGATGCAGGCACTAGGTTGGGTCCTCTGTCCTGCGCTCATGCCACTCACCTCCTCCTGGTGGTGAGTGGGAACTAGGCGCAGAGACCACGAGAGAGGCGGGGGCTGAGGGCTGCCTAAGCTAGTGCTGAGCCTGTGGGGATGAGGAGGCCAGGCGATGGGGCTGGGGGTTGCCAGGGCCTGTGCTGAGCTCACAGGCAGGAGGAGGGC
Organism: Rafetus swinhoei; assembly: GCA_019425775.1. Classification (NCBI taxonomy): domain Eukaryota; kingdom Metazoa; phylum Chordata; order Testudines; family Trionychidae; genus Rafetus; species Rafetus swinhoei. Next base: position 31,701,246 of record CM033428.1, on the reverse strand, counting down.
AGCCAGCGTTTGGGGCTGGCTGCAGTCCTCCAGCCGATGCTCATGCAGCACACCATCTCATGTGCCTCTTGCCTGCTCCCTGGAGGCTGCAGGTGCGTGCTCTTATGTGTGGATGATTGTAACTCAAATGTTCACAAGTCAGGGACTGCCTGTATTATATGTCACATATTTAAATTATTCAGGTTTTGTTTGATCTCTTCTTCTTTGTGGAATTCAGCTAATGTAAGCGCTTAACCCTGGTCTACATTACAGAGTTAGGCTGACATAAGACAACTTACATAGACCTGGCTCTAACTGTCTAGGGATAGGGAATCCTTTTTGGGCCGCTGACCCACAGAAAAATCAGTCAGGAGCTGCACAATAGTGAGAAACAACCCCACAACACACACACACACACACACACACACACACACACACACACACATTCCTCTTGCACACCAGAGTCTAGGGAGGCCCAAGCTAGTAGATTTTGTCACACACACACCCCACACTCTGGGGTGGGGCCAAAAATGAGGATTTCAGTGTGTGGGAGGAGGCTGCTGGGAAGCGGGTTTTGTTTGTGGGGTCTGGGTAGGAGTGGGGGGAGGATGCAGGAGCACAATGGGGGTTCAGGGTCTGGGTGGGAGAGGGAGGCCACAGAGCTGGAGCGTCAGCTCCCCATGTTGGAAGGGGAGCCCTGAGCTTTAGGATCCAGATCCGCAAGCCAGGGGCAAGATCCAGCCCCCAGGCCTTAGGTTCCACACCCAGACTCCCATGTCTACACTTGCAAATTTTGCCACCAAAACCCACTTTTTGGTGACAAAACATGGAGAGCGTCCACATTGTGACATGTCAAAAGGTGTGACAAATGCTCAGTTTGGGTGACAAAAAGCTTCCACCTCTGCACGAGACTTTTGTCTTTCCCCCTCCTTTTATTGTGGACAATCATGTATTGTGTACTCTACAGTAGGGTTTTTTTATCGAACCTCCAGCATGTGTTGACCTCCAGCATGTTCCCACAATGCCTGATTCACTTTGAACTCTGCTGCTCTGCAGCCACGCAAACAGGTAAACAGATGCGCTCCTCTGCCCCCTGCCAACCACAGGATCTTTAAAAATGCATTACCTGGTGTCTGGCTCATTGTGTAGTGCTCCTCATGGCATCTTCTCAGGGACACAGGGGTGGCTATTGCCAGAACACTCTCCTGCTTAGAGCAACACAGAGCTTTTGGATCTCATCAGTGTGTGGGGTGAAGAATCAGTGCAACCACAGCTGCGAGTGACCTACAGGAACTGGAACGTGTACAGTCACATTTCTCAAGCCCTGTATGAGAAGCTGCATGACACACCTTACACTGCAGAGCCAAGATAAAGGAATTTTGGTGGGCACACCTGAAGGTGAAGGAAGCAAACAGCCAGTCTGGTGCTGCACCTGCAACTTGCTGTTTTTATAAAGAACTGGACACAATCCTGGATGGGGATAACATGTCCAGACCCCAGGAGAATGTAGATACGTCCCATAGCACAGTCAGAAACAGGAGTAGTTCCAGAGACAGAAACTATTGATGAAGACATGGAAGTGGACAAAGGATTTAGGGTTAATCTGGTGACAATCAGTGTGCCAGGCATTGAAGAATTGTTCTCACATCCCAGTGTTCATGAGACCTCTCAGCAACTGTATGTGGAGCATGAAGCTAGGGAAGAAACTCACAGTAAGCAGCTGTGCAGCTGGGGAGCAGTCTGGTTGGCAGCCATGTGGGGAGGTACGTTGCTCTAGTGCAGCCAAGAGAGGGGGGTCCGTGGTGGCACCGGTTGGTAAGTTGTTCTAGTGCAGCTGAGGCAGGAGGGACAGAGGCCAATGGGGGGTAAGTCACTGTGTATTGCAAAAGGGTGGGGGTGGGGCAGGTAGTGGCTGCGCAAGACAGTAAGGCTTTGTCTACACTGCGAGTTTTTGCAGCAGAAAATATGCTAATGAGTCCCTCATTAGCATAAGTTGCGATATCATTACCATATTTTCTGCCATTTCTTTTTGCGCAAGGGGTTTTTGCGCAAAAAGAAGCAGTGTAGCTGCTTCCATTTTGTGCGAAAAACCTGTTTTGTGCAAGATTCTTATAACCCTCACCATCCATTACCACTGAACTTCCCATTGAAAGACATCAATAAAGACAAATCTGATGCAGATTTCCATGAGTATATTTTGTGCGACATTGCTCTGGCCCTTTGGAAGCCTCAAATATCCCGGGGGTTTCGTGGGAATGCCTCCCTTAAGATGAGCAGTGGGATGAGGCAGGGAAGCAACCCCAACACAGAAATGTCAGTGCCCTCATTGTTAAAGTGTTTCCTCAAAGCCTCCCTGATATTCATAACCACCCTACGGGCTCCTCTGACAGCAGGAATGTCTGGCTGTTTAAACTGTGTGTCCAGGCACTGAATCTCATTGTTCCACCCATAGCCAAACACTTCACCCTTACTCTCACACAAATTACTCACTGGTCTTCATCCCACACTTGCATGACAATGTGATTTCACCACTCAGAGCTGGTTTCCCTATCCCAAAAGTGATGCTATATGGCACATAGCTGATCTGTGATAGCCCAATGCCAATTCAGTGCTGTCCCCGTCACTCACTTTGTCACCTGCATCCAAGTCTTTGTTCTCTGCTATTAATTGCATAAGTAGCTCTGTTGCAAGGTGCGATGTCCTAAGCACATTGAATGCAATATGGGAGAGAATTGTGGGATTTCTCAGCAGATGCTGGAGTTTGCAGCAAGGACTGTCATTCAAGTGACGCAAAAGAAAGTCAGAAGCCCAGGGAGGGCTCAGAGGGAAAGAGATGTCTGTTGGAACATTTTTCATGTTCCCAAAATTCATAGTGCTACATTGCACATTCCCACAGTGCTTAGCAACTGAAGGTGATGTCAGGCACTGTGGGATACTTACCCACATTGCTTTGCTCTTTCTGTCAACAAAGGTGCTAACAATGTGACCATGATATGTCAACAATGGGTGGCAGAAAAACAGGCTTGACTAGTTTTCAGTTTTGGCGACTTTTGCATGTCAACAACATTTTTGTCATCAATCCAGTACAAACCAGACAAAGCCCACTGATGCAACTTGCCAATACACCAAAAATTAATAACCCCACTTCCACAAGAGGCACAGCGTTTAACTCAGAATACTTTGGCCGACGCAGTGCCAGTGTAGACACTGGATTGCTTATATCAATTGCTGCCAGCTCTCAGAAACAACCCCACAATAGCCCACAATGACAGTTAAATAAGTGCAAATGCTTCTGGTGGGGATGCACACAGCTGACACAAGGAAGATAATGTGGACATGCAAAAGTAGTTTAACTATTGCAGTGTCTGTAAATCAACATAAGTTAAGTTGACTTAATTTTGTAATGTTGATTTGTCCTTCACAAGAACATATTGTTGAAATAAAAAGAGATCCCATTAATTTATTTCAGATGATTAGCAGAGTATATGTTAAAATAAAAATGTGATTATTTGTATGGTTTACAAAAAAAATGAAATAAAAGAAATTCAAACTTTTTAATGTGTTTATGCAAGCAATCCCGATACTCAATAGAACTGCGTTAGTGCACAGGAAGAATAAAAAAAAGACCTGATCCATTCTAGATCCATTATCCATTCAAAAACTAAATAAACAACATATAGCAAGAAAGTGCAGGACTGTATTTGGTATCACCTGACTTCTATTTCAAACTCTGCTCCAGACTTACACCAGTGGGCACATCTAAAATATTCTTTCTGGTTCTATGTTATTAGTTCTAGTGTTATGTCTTATTTTCAGTGTAACTTATTACAAGGCATGTTCCTTGTGTCGGACACTGCATAACACACACTGACACTGCTTTCTACAAATTGAAGCCCGAAGTCATTGTATTACATCCCAAAGAAGAATTCTCAAGTTATTCTAGTGAAACTTCAATCTAACAATTCTTATTTAAATGAAAAGGAAAAAAATGGCCTGATAAACTTGAAATAATTTTTATTCAAGTGTGAATAATACTGTAATGGACAGGAGGAGTCCTGAGCAGCACCTGGTGACTAAGGGGTTGAACTCAGGTAGCTAGCAAAGGTGTTGGCTAGGGGGCCGGGAGAACCAATCAAGATAGAGTGTTGAAATTTGAATTGGATATAGATTCCTTGCCTGCTTTCTTTGTGTAGGAGAGATAAACCAGGAGTTTAGAGACACAGAATGATTTAAACCCAAGCAGGACTACTATGTGTCCAAGGAATTTGGGGCATAGGAATGAACTGAACAAGGAGAAAATTGGAAGTAAAGGTAAAAGTGAATCCAGTTGTGTTCAGGGTAATTTTTCTTTATTTTGTGGTTTGATTTGAACTGTTCTGTGTGAATCTATGCCTCCCCTCCCCATTTACTACCTTGCATTGTACCCAGAGACTTTTCTGTGCTTTAATTTGTTTTCCTTAGTTTCTCTGTAACATCTAGCAACCAAATATGCTTTATTAAGTTTATCTTTTGTTTTGTATTAAAAATTACTTTTTTAAGGTGATGAGTTGATTCTTGTATCCTGGAAGGTCTGTCTGTGTATATCTGCATGCCTCAGATTGAGGGGTCAGCTACCAGAGACGGCAGCTTGTTTTTCTCTTTTCTTTTTTCAAGCTCTTTTGGGGCAAAAGAACTTGGGGTACCCAGAGGGTGGTTTCAAGTGTTCACCCCTAGTTTTTAGGGATAAAAACACACTTTATGTTGGCAGTAATTCCCAAAAATCTGTGTATTATGATTCTGGGGGGAAGTTTTTGTAACCAGTGCCTGTAAAGGCAAGGTTTTGAAACTCTCTTGTGGGATCTCACCTTCTGCATTTGGAGGGCCAGAGTGGGGAACAGCCCTAACAGACACCCTTTTAGTCTCTCTTTCCAGAGCAACCTCTTATTCTCTCTCCTTCAGTTTAAGAATCTCCCCTTTTACTTGGATTTTTCTTCCTTCATATCAGTTTTGGAGTTTTTCCGGCTTTAACTACAGAGAGAAGAAATTACAAGAGCACATTTTTTCTTGGCACGTAGCTTGACATTTAGAATGCAGGAGCCAATCAGGGCAGGAAGATTGTGGTAGCCAGAGTAAATAATCAGCATATTTCCAGTACAGTTACTGTGAAACAAACACAAAGGTATTATGCAAATCCATGTGCCTTGAATGGCTAATAATGGCTGTCAGCCAATCACTGTATAGGGATTTGCATGCTGTACAGTTATTTAGATAATCATAAACTGATTATGCATATCAGACACCATCAGTCAAACCAGAGTGAAGAGAATTTTATAGGGGTTGTGTGGAGAAGATGAGAGGGGGGTAGCATGTACATCAGTGACTATACTGCATCTCTGAATGCAAATGATTCCATTACAGCATTTGGAGTGTACTGATAACATTCTATAGTTGCCTACAATCCCACAACTTTAATGCCACATATAGCCTTTAGAGTTTTTTGCAAGAGAAAGTGAGGCAATTTTTTAAAATCTTAGTATAGTAAGGGCTTGTCTACATGATCTGAATTGGTGTGAATTGTTGAGCACGCTAACATGTTGTGCTCTATCTGTCCTAGGTGGGCCCTAGTGGCATGACCTAAAAAGGTACTGAGCAGGCATTAATGTAGTCCTGTTTGATATGGGACTATAGCAACACAAACTAGGTACCTGTTAGTTTGCACCAGCAGGATCTACATGGTCAGTTAGGCTACATCTACACAGTGGAGCTATTTTGGGCTAACTCTTGTATCCCAAAATAGCTATTCTGCATCTTAAGAGAAAGCCTATTATATAGAAATATAACAGGCTCACTATTCTGACCTCCCTGTAAACCTCATTGCCCGAGGGATAAGGGACGTTTCAGCATAGCACAAATTGCGTAGCTTTTTTTGAGGTAAGGATGCTGTGTAGATGCACCCTCAGAGCCCAACCTTCTACAAATCGCATTCCCATAGACTGCACTCTGGTGCTGTGCAGACAAGCCCTAAGAGTGTTTTGCAAATGAAAAATTATAGATAATTGTTGTTTGTTCTTGCTGCCACTGAAATGAGTGTAATTATTATTAACAAGCAGCTAGTTTCAATAATTACTTCTAGTTATTCCAGCCTACAGATGCTGTCAGGCACAAAACCATAGTTTTACTTTGCTGGCTTTTGTTAAATGTCTATTTGTGTGAGGGAAGGGCTTGGGGAAATAGGAATTTGTCTACATGAGCAGTTGCAAGGATGGTCAGATTTTGTGCAATGTATAGTTAATCTGACTGCTCTAAAGCTATGTCTACACTTGGAGCTAGAGATGTGATTTTCCAGGACATTAAAACAAATAATAATAAAAAAGAAAGGCAACCAACCTTGAGTTAAAGGCTTCAAGTGACAGAAAATGTAACACTTCCATAAGAAAGTTGTGCCAATACTTACCATCAGTTTAAAAAAAAGTCTTATTTCTAGTCTAAATTTGTCTAGCTTGCATATCCATACATTGAATTTTGCTATGCCTTTGTGTGCAACATTAAGTATTCCTCTCCTTTCAGAAAGCTTCTCCCCATATAGGCCATGACCAAGTCACCGCTTAAATGTTAAATGCATTTGTTAAATGTTTTGCTTTGTTGCATTTAGGGCCATTGACTGTAAGCTTTGTTGGGTCCAGGATTGTCCTTCCAATCTATTTGGACTGCACTGAGCACATTGTGGGTGCTATCATAATGTAATAATGAAGACTGATATTCTGTTTGTTTCTGAATGAAGAGGAAGTTTTTATCCCTTAAACGGATCATGAAAAGCTCCTTCCATAAAATGAGCTCAGTGGGGTTACCCAGTGGAACTTGGGCATTGCTGCAGAGAGCATATGAAGTTGAGTTCTAGTGGTGAGATCTTATATAGGAAGTTTAGACACTCATTTGTAATACACTGGAAACAGACCTCTTTCATTTTGGTAGTTTGTATTTTACTAATTTTCTCTTTTTAAACTTTTCTCAACAAAGAAAGGCATTTACAGAAACTCACTCTGGTTCTTTAATGAGAGATATTAACTTGTCCTTAGAGGCCAGATAAAAGTTTATTAGTCTGGGTTATTTCTCATAAAATACATGAAAGCAAGCACTATAGATTAAGGTTCTACAGAGTCAAATAGTATGAAGTATCTCAGTATTTGTTTTTCATTGTTTTTTATGCAAAATCATGTATAGGGCAGAGTAATGTGGATTTTCATCATATTTCCAGTAACTGAATTAGCACTAAAAAGCTATTTTGGCCCTTGATACACTAAAAAATTCTCATAAAAATGTAATATAAATAAAAATATTTGACACTTACATGTGCATTTACAGTTACAATGTTGTATAATTGTGGTTTATAGAGAAACTTTAAATAATTAATTCTCGCTATCTCTTCATTTCTTCTAAAGAATGGAAAACTGACAGAGTTTAAGTGATATGCTTAATAAAAGCCCTGTTGGTGGCTTATGGTAGACCTATGATTAGTTTGTATAATCCTTACTCCCAGATCTGTGGTCATTATGGCCCTGATTCAAAGCCTGCTAAAATCAATGTGACTCTCCTCATGGACTTTAATGGCCTCAGTATGAAGCCCTCTGACTTTCTACCACCTTTAACAACCTCAACATCCCCAGATGAACCTGCATTAATGTTTTCATAACATCAATATACTGACCAGGTAATACATAGCATAATCACATCACATAGTATAGTCAATGGATACAGAAGCCTTTTATCAATGAAGCAATAAAGAATAACAATATTAATTAATTTTTAGGTTTCAGAGAGGTAGCCATGATAGTCTGTTTCAGCAAATACAACAAGGAGTTTGGTGGCACTTCAAAGAGTAACAAATATATTAGGGTTTTAGAACATAGGGTATTTTGTGAGCTACAACTCACTTCCTCAGATACTAAAGAGTAAAAGCAAGCAAGCAGACAAGAAAGAGATATGGGACAGTGCCATGAGTGCTAATTAAATCAGAATGGATGTGGTTCATCTCCAACCGTGGTGAGAAGACAACAAGGAGTCCTGTGGCACCTTAGAGACTAACAGATTTATTAGGGCATAAGTTTACGTGGGAAATCCCCGCTTCATCAGATGAATTGGAGTAGAAGTTACAGAAGCAGGGATTTAAGGAAGAAGTTGCTTGTGTTAAGGGGTAGAAGTGGTCATTCACAGCATTTGGTTTGGAGATGTGAATATCCAGAGAGGGGAAACTGCTTTTGTAATGCATTAACCAGCTGAGGTCCTTATTTAGCTTCACTAACACAAGCAACTTCTTCTTTATATATACCCCTGTTTCTGTAACTTCCACTCCAATTGTGTAACAATAGATAATTTCCCATTTAGGTATTCTCATCACTGTTGGAGGTGAGCCACATCCATTCTGGTTTAATTAGCACTGATGTCACAGTCCCATCTCTGTCTCCTTCCTTCCTTCCTTCCTTCTTCAGCATTGAGGAAGTCAGTTGAAGTTCATGAAACCTTATGCTCTAATAAGCTAATAAATTAGTTAGTCTTTAAAGTGCCACTGAACTCCTTGTTGTTTTTATTAATTTTTAGGATTTTGTTTACTGGGAAGACATATGATACCAGAAGACAACAACAGTCTGCATCAGTACAGAAAACAATGCACTCTATTCGGTGGGGCCTTGGTTATTGTAAATCTGAATGTCTTTAGGATTTAATTTCTGCTCTAGTTAAAGGAAACTACCCTGCTTCTGACACTGTTATAGTTACAACATTGCCATTAATATTAACACTGCATTTCACTTGTCTCTAACATTCATACAAAAGTCTCAAACCATTTTACAAACAATAAATAATTCAGTCTTCACAATAGGAATGAAATAGGGTAAACAGATGAGTAACCTGAGACAGACACAGATCCACAGCAATTCAGCAGCACTATTGGAAAAACAACTTGGGAGTCCTGAATCTCAGTCCCTTGGTCTAACCATCAGACAATGCTGCTCTCCATTTCCACTTTTTCTCCAAGTTTATGATCCCATCCGATGTTGGCACACCTGGTATTATATGACTGTGTAGATTGTATAGTTAACCAAAAATTGCCTGTTGCATATTTTCTAGCCTTACCTGCCCAAAACCTCTTGGCTGTTTAATTTTTTTTAACATCTCTCCCCACTGAAATGTTCTCTACTCTAATGTAAAACAATATCTGCCAACTCCCAAGATACAGCAGTTCTTGCTGCTGCTAGCATTTTCTCATTACAGCTTTCTTAGCTCCAGCATGTTGGATTTAGTTTAGCAAACAACTTTGCTGGAAATTGCTCGGTATGCACTACATGTTTTGCTAAGTGATATTTCCCCAGAGCTGGCAGATCACTCCAAAGTAGCAGATGTGCATGTTATAGAAAATCACTACCATAAGGAATAGCATAATTATATTTACTGCTGTTTGTAGTGCACCAAATTTCAAATAGAGGGACACCAGTACAACTGAAGCACACTAATAGACTTATTTTTTCGCGATAGACATAATTAACTTTATTCCTTTAATTCTCAGCTAAGGATTACACACTAATACATGCCTCTGCCCCTGAAAATTTAGGGCAAAACTCTCTTCCCACTGAAGCGAAAGGGAGGTGTTCTATTGACTTAAGGTACTATGGGGATGGTGTTGGTCAGGATGGTTTCATTATGTGTACTTTAGATTTCTATAAAGTGTTAATACGGTAAGGAGTTGTTTTGGAATATCCACAAGAAGCTAGTGAGCTACATTTATGTTTGGTAAGGCAGGACTGCAACTTGCTAGACTTGATGTTATTCCCAATGTGCTTTGGTCAGCAAATGCCTTATTTAAAATCATATAATTAATATCTAAAGTTTATTACAGGAGGAGACTATGAGAAAAGTGTGTTGCCTCAGGTCCTGTTGCAGAAATTACAGGTAACTAACTGAATATCCCATAATTGTTATGCTTGTAGATGCATTTTGGAAGGTGAGGAGAGGGCTAAAGACGTAAGAATATTTGTCAAAAGATGCCATTGTTATTATGGTCATATGAATTCAGCCTTCAGGTCACTTGTTGAAATCCATATCAGTTGCATAATGACTGAAAATCACCATTATCTGTTTTTCATTAGGTGGACTATATTAAATAATTGCTACAAGTTCCAAGAGAGTTCAAAGATTTAACATATACGAAAACTGAAAGCAAAAACACTGTGATTTATTGATAGTAACTTCCATGATGCTCTTGATTATATATTTGGAGTTCCTTACAGACATAAATGAATTTAACCTATCATCTTTGTGACGGAAGGAAGTGTGATTGTCCTCATTTTACAGATGGGAAATTTGAGGTGCAGAGAGATTAAATTATTTCTCTAAAGTTACACAGGAATTCTTTAACATAGTTAGGATTAAAAACCAATTTTCCTGCCACCTATTCTTGAACCTTAACCACCAAACAATTTCAGCAGCATCCTCAACACCAGGTATGAACTACTACAGCAAAGTTCTCATTCTCACTCACTTCTACCTATTCAGAGATGACTGGAGATTTACAAGGACACTAGTCATAATGAGCTGTAAAATTCACCTAAATCAAGATCTGAATGCTAATATTGTGAATGGAAAGACTTTGTTTACTTGGGATTATATCAGGACCTTCAAGAGCTGTGCAAGGTCCTATCTAGTAAGCAGAAGTAGGAGTATCTCTTCTTGGAAATATCCTTGGATGCATACAAATTATGTGTAATGCCAGTCCAATCTGGGATACAGAATGGTTTGGGCAAGCTTCTGTCTAAAAAATGATAACTCAGTGTTTTGATAACTAAAGATTGCTGTCTCAAGGACTTGAGTTTCAATTTTTTGTAGACCCATATGCTTCTTGAAGTTGCTGAAGCAGTGGAGGCTACTGAAGATATAAGATATAGTGTCACAAGACTGAGGTCTACGTAACACAACATAATACCTGGGGATTATAGTGGATGAGAAGCTGGATATGAGTCAACAGTGTGCCCTTGCAGCCAAGAAGGCTAATGGCATATTAGGGTGCATTAGAAGGGATTGCCAGCAGATTCAGAGATGTGATTATCCCCCTTTATTCAGCTCTGGTGAGGCCACATCTGGAGGATTGTGTCCAATTCTGGTGGCCCCACTGCAGAAAGTACATTGATGCACTGGAGAGGGTCCAGCGGAGGGCAACCAAAATGATTAGGGGGCTGCAGCACATGATGTATGAGGAGAGGCTGAAGGATTTAGGCCTCTAAGGTGGGTTCCTAAGAGGATAAAGAGAGGCTGTTCTCAGTAGTGACAGATGATAGAATGAGGAGCAATGGTCTCAAGTTGCAGTGGGGTTGGATATTAGGTTGGATATTAGGAAAAACTATTTCTATAGGAGGATGGTGAAGCCCTAGAATGGGTTACCTAGGGAGGAGGTGGAATCTCCGTCCCTAGAGGTTTTTAAGTCCCAGCTTGACAAAGCCATGGCTAGGATGATTTAGTTGGGGTTGATCCTGCTTTTAGCAGGGGGTTGGAATTGATGAGCTCCTGAGGTCTTTTCCAACCCTACAACTCTATGATTCCAACACATACAATTAATTTCTCTCTGTGTTAGTTTAATTGAAATACTATATATTAAATATACCCTTTAAACATAGGGCAACAATTCCATTATATTAGTAAATTATTAAAAAGAAACAATGATTGCTACAAGTTCTTAAGAGAATGCCATGGCATATCAATGCATACGGTATGTTAATAATTCAATAGGGCAATGCCCATTAAAATAATGGATGGCCACAATAAATATGGGGATAAAATATTGATAATGGAATTTGACACATAATAATAAACCTTACAGACAATATCAAGGCCAGCTGTAGTAAATATATATAAGGAAATGCCTATTTTTGTGGCACTTACATTGTTCTAAGATTAAAATTTTATTTATTTCAATTTTAACATACAAATAACCCTATCAAAGATATTTATATGACTGATTTACAGTAGTACCAGACTGCCTCCCAGCCATCAGTGTATTTATCCTCATCACACTCCTGTGAGGTAGGGAAATGCTACTATCCTCATATCACAGTTGGGGAAACCAAGAGACATGTTTCACATCACACAGGAAGGCTGTGGTAGAACAGAGAATTAAACCAAGAGACCTTAAGTCTGAGGCAAGTGCCTTAACCCCTAGATCATCTTTTCACTGTACCCCCAGCTTCTTGGTGCATTCCAGTTAAGACACAGATGAAAGCCAATCAGAAGCCTTGTTCCACACAAAGAAGCAAATCCAGAAAATGAAAAAAAATCCTCATATCAGTTTCCACAAAATGTATACACCCCAGGTAAAATGCCCCTCCCAACAAACATTAACTTGCCTACCATCAATTGTTTTGTATGTCCAAAAGGAGGGACTTTGCAGCAGGTCCTCAAAGTCCACTAACTCAGAATATTTCAGATCAAGAGTGAATTCCCTGCCATTAGTGCTCCTCTCTCTGCATACCAAGGGAAAGTCAAATCAAATGCCTGTGCTGACTGGAGGCTTCACAGACATGGAATAAGATCTCAGTCATCTTCAGCTCAAGACTTCTCACTGCTAGCGCTCCAGTCATCTTCCTTCATCTTTTGCAGATCATCAGCAAAGTTTTTGAGGATGAGACTATGGAATAGGTTTCCCAGTCCCAGGAGTCACACTATCTTCCAGAGAGAACAGGAGATTACCCCAAATTCCTATTAATCCAACAGCAGAGAGATCTGTTGGAAGCACAATGTTTACCTGAGCCTGGCCTATACTAAAGGGGAAAGTGGACTTAAGATATGCAACTCCAGCTATGTTAATTACATAGCTGGAGTCAAAGTATATTCAATTGTGTATTCGGGCAGTCCACACAGCAGGATGTCGATGGGAGCAAACACTCCCTTCAACTTCCCTTATTCCTTATGAGGAGCGGGATTACTAGGAGCACCCTTTCAGTTCAAATTAGGGGGTCTTTATAGAGACCCTAAAGAAATGTCTCAGCCTTAACTAGAGCATGGATATTGACACCATGCTAGATTACTAACCTTACATTAATCAACAGAAAGTGAAGACGAGATATAATCTACAGAGCCTTTGGAACTCATAACAGTTGTCTTTCAAGATTATCACTAACATCTTTTACCTCATTGCTTCAACCTAACTCATTATCACAAGAGTCCAGGACCTAAAAGAAAACTCACCCTTCCCCAGTGTGGAAATCTTGATACTTCTGCTGTGCTACTTCCTCTGTTATGGCCTAACTTTGGTTAGCTTTACATTCACAGATCATACCCAAATAACATTTTGGAGACAAGGAGAGGAAAGTGAAGATTATGATCCACAGCAAGGAAATTTTCACCCATCTACTAGCCAAGAAATAAGAGGGAGATGATGGAAAAACAGAAGTGATGAAAAAAATAAGGAACAAATGCAACTTAAATATAGAAGTTTTTCCCTCTCTTTCAGGTTTCAGGTTTAGTGTCCAACTTCAGATTGTCCAGAGTTTTCCCAAGAGCTGAAAACTATCAAAAGAAACATGGAGCCATTTTTGAGCAAATCTTGGTGGGTTATGGTTTGTATCAAAATCAGGTGAAACTCAAGAGTTTGGAATGAGCACTTTTATTTAAGCACGAATCTCATTTCTTCAGGTTCTTATCCTGCTTGCTTTCATCACCTTTGTATCTCAGGCTTTGTCTATACCAGCGGTTCCCAACCTTTTCCAGATGGGGACCCATTTTGACAATTCAGGAAGACTTGGTGACCCAAGGCAATTCAAAAATAGGGGGAGAAGGGAGGGCAGAGCCACACTTGGCGACCCTTTTGAAATGTAATGGTGACCCATATTTGGGTCCTGACCCATAGGTTGGGAAACCCTGGTCTATACTGAAGGGGAAAGCCAACTTAAGAAATGCAGCTCCAACTATGTTAATTACATAGCTAGAGTCAAAGTATCTTAAATCACGTTTTTGTGCCGTCCACACAATGGGAGGTTGATGGAAGCACACACTTCCATCAACTTCCCTTACTCCTCATGACAAGCAGGACTACTGGTGCTGGTGGGAGCACCCTCTGAGTTCGAGTTACCGGGTCTTCACTAAACCTTCTAATTCAAACTCCAGAAGATTGGCTACAGCAGCATTGATCTTCTCCATATCCTAGACAACCCTCAGAGAGGATGTTCTGGGTGTGAATCTGCTCAGCTTAAAGCCAGATAAAATGTTTGGTTGGACCTATGAGAGTCCCAACCACAACATTTTGATAAGCTTTAATATTAGGTGTTATGGGGCCTGATCCAAAGTCAATGGAAGGACTCTCTTTGATTTTACTGGAATTTGGGTTCAGCCCTGTCTCATTATAATTCCAAATGAATGAAATATAGCAGGAGCCTGGATTATCCAAATTAATTGTCACTGATGAGAACCAAGCCATGCAATTTGTTGGGATGGCTGAGTTCCAAGAAAAAGAGGAAAATTCAGTGACACAAGCCAAATTCTGGCTAACTACAAACCAGGGAAACGGGGATGGCAGTCATGATTTGCAGATATGGAGGGTAGTTCCCCTCTCCTGGATTGATTTACTGCTGGTTTCTGTTACTTTTTGTCCAAGCCCACTGAAATCAACAGAAGGCTTTGGATCAGGTCCATAACATGCTTCAGTAGGGGGATCTAGTGGTGATTTCTAGAGAGCACAACAGTAAAAGCTTTTTTTAATTTTTAGCTGAAAAAGGAACATACAAATATCCTAGGAGACTAGGAATATATCTATATTCTTCTGCAATACCTGATAGACATCACAGGCACCTAAAGCAGGGAAGGGAACTGTATTCTTTAAACAGCTAAATATCAACTGCTGTGGTAGAGGGAAGGAAACATTGAATCCAGATCTTGGCAGCTAAGTAAAGCAGATAATCCTTGTTAACTATTTTGTTCTGGTTTTAAAGTATAGCTTTATTCCTTAATTAATATCAATATTTAATAAATTGATGCAGCATTAGAAAATTCAGTAAATTTGTTGAAGATTCTTACAAGAGAGTAGTTTGTGTCATTTAATTTATACTTAATCATCTAAAAACCCAATAGCTGATCTTTAAATATTGTATTTCAACCCAGTAGTTACTTTTAGAGACTTTGAAGATCTTTTATATCCTAGTAGCTTTCATGACTTGTTTCAGTAAAAAGATAAAACTACAACTACTAAATATTAATTCACTTACTTTTTTGTGTCTATGTTTATTTAAAAGGTACTTTTTACAAGCATAGATGCTGATACTCATATATTTTCATATTTGGTGTTCACAGACTTGAACAAAATCAGAAACTCTTCAGAATTAAGATCCTGAATTAAAGGGTGAACCAAGTATACACCTGCTACAGAAGAAGCTTATTAGTTAGCTTCTACTACATTTTGTTTAATCGAATCTAAGAGTTCAAGTTTAAGATGTTTGGAAAACTGATAACTCTTTACATGTGAAACAGTCAGATTTAAAACCCTGAATAAAACTGCAAGTTTGGATAAATGAAAGAGGTTGCGTAATATTGAATTAATATATTAAAGTTATTTTATCATACTAGAAAAAACATTATTTTGCTAAAATGCAACCATTTGAAAGAAAATCATTCCAGGAATAATCAAATTGCCATGATATCAACTCAGCAATAAATACAACCGTAAAGTATAAATGTATAAATATACTAAATATATGAACGAATAGCTGGTAAAAAAGCTGATGACATCACAATGCTGATATCTCTGAGAAGAGAAGGGTCACAGATGAAATATTTAGACTGCAATTTGTTTGGGGAGATAGTTTATGTCTCTACAACACCCAGCACAAAGGAGTCCCATTTTCAGCTGACACATTGCAACTACAATAATAAACATAATAAATACCAGTTATCAAAATACAATAACTGTGAACAACATGATGGAGCAACTACCTAACTAAAATGAATTAAAGAAACAGACAAATCTAAATTTTATTCTGCTCTCATAAAATCTCACCAGACTTTGACCATGGGCAAAGGTACAGAATGTGAACAGCTTTCAACTTTCTTAGGGTATGTCTACACTACAGCCTTATTTCGAAATATCTTATTTCAAAATAAGTTATTTTGAAATAACGCGTCTACACACAAAATGCATTTTGAAATAGCGTTTTGCTGTTTCGAAATAACACGTCCACACTGAGTGGACGCTGAATCGCATTTAAGGTCCGCCGGAACCAGGTCCGGCAGGGCATCAGGTCAGGAGTTACTTTTTGTGGCTGCTGCCTGAGGCTATCCGAGGCCTGTGCTTAAAGGAACCCCCCCGGACAGCTGGTTCTCAGCTTTCTTTGCTTGCTTGCCTACCTCAATGAGGGACAGCAAAGCATTTTGTCTCTTCATGCTCTGGTTGCCCTCACTTGGGACACCACAGAACTCTGCAACATAGAGCCAGAGCTGCCCCTGGGCACTCTTCTGTTGGACGCGTTGCTGGACGTGCTTATCTTGGACACGTTGCTGTGAGCCTGGCTGCATTTTCTACAGGCTGCCATCCGAGAGGTCCATCGGGGGCTGTCCGTATCCAGGAGGCTCTGTGGGAGAACTTCTACCCTGAAGAGCAGTAACAGCCTCCCTGCTCTGCCCCACTGGGGGCTCGTGCCTCATTCCTCCCTCAAGTCCTTCCACTTACCCCGCCCTAACCCCCCCCTTCCTGATGTAAAATAAAATACACGTATTTTCATGAACACAAACTCTCTTTATTTAACAAAACTGGGAGGGAGGATGAAACTCTGGTGAGACTAGGGAAAGGAGGCAGGAGAGGGGAAGAGAGAGGGTGGGAGAGGGGAGGGAGAAACCTGGGAGGAGGGAGCTGGAAGGGGGAAGCAAGGGGAAGAAGGGGGAGGGAAAGCTCAGGGCTCAGGGTTGGGGGTCTCGCCGGACCAACTTGATTTTCATGCGAACCTGCTCCTGGGTTTGCATGTGGCCTTTGGTGGCCAGGCTGGCAGCTATCCTGCCATGGATTGCTGCGTTCCTCCATCTAGTGTGGAGATCATGGACGTTGGGGCATCCCCCCCAAAAGTGAATAAGGTCCATGATCTCTACCCTGGACCAGAAATGTGCTCGCCTTCTCTGGGCCCTGGCAGGCTCCTGGGAGCTGGCAGACTGCTCCTGGGGTGTGGTGGAGGGCTGGCTGCAAGTGACTTGCTGGCTCATGTTTTGGGGCCACTGGGTCAGGGGCAGTGACTGCTGGCTCTGGGCTGGCAGGCTTGGAACTGGCACAGGCTCTGTGGCCAGAGTCTACCCCTTTAAGGGCTCCAGGGGGGTGGGGAGGGAGAGAAGTGTTCTTGTTTGAGGCTGGAGTGGCCACCAGAGTACCCTGGGAAGACTGAAGGCCCCCTATTTCGAAAAAAGTGTCTACACAGCGCTTATTTCAAAATAGCTATTTCGAATTTGGCATTATTCCTCGTAGAATGAGGTTTACCAAATTTGAAATAAGCGCACCACTATTTCAAATATATTTCGAAATAGCGGTTTGGCTGTGTAGACAGTAAGAAAGTTATTTTGAAATAAGAGCTGTTATTTCAAAATAACTTTGCTGTGTAGACATACCCTTACTCTCTACTTCAAAGTTGGACCAAGGTAAATCTACCATATATTTGAGAGAGTTTTTCTATCTGTCTTTCTGTGTGTCTGTCTGTCTCTATCTGTTCAAGAACGCCGTAAATGGTAAGAGCTAGGACCCCCCAAATATGGTGTACAGCTTCCTCTTATCACAACTTAAAGCAAGATAATGATTTTGTTGTGCCAGGATTGCTCCTCATAAAACCATACAGAAAAGAGACAGAATCACCAGACAGATGAAAAGGACTGGCTGGAGGCATGCTCCCCTCTGCCCTCCACGAGCAACGCCAGGTGAATCTTTTAGTATTTCATAAAGGATAACATACTAAAAAAGTTTTTGTCTCTTTCATTGTTCAGGGATTGTCTGCAAACAGATTGTCCTTTCTTTATTTGAATGGACCGGGACCTGAGTCAGCTGCTGTGAATGCAAGAAAAAACTCAATGAATCAGCCAACTGGGATGGAGTAGCAATTGTGGGCTCCAGATGCAGCTCAGGCATTTGTGAGAGCACTTGACAATGGTGCTCAGTAAAGAAAATGGGGTCAATAAAAGTTGCTTGGCAGGATTCTGGGAGATAAGGAGAAACGGTAGCCAGAAAACCAAATTATCCTGCATCAAGTGCCAAGGAGACAGGACACCTCCATCTTCTTTTAGTGTTGCAGCGTTGTGAGCTGCAAAGGCAGAGCTCATCTCAGTCATGCTGAATCAACAGAAAAGTGACTGGAATGGCCAGCTAGTTTGGGAGCAGCTCATAGACGTGAAAAACCAGTGTTAAAGGCCTGATCCAATGTCCAGTGTGGTCAGTGGAAATTCTCCTCTAGAATCAAGGGAGCCTGACTGAAGTCTCAGGGGCTACATCTACACTGCAGGGTTTTTGTGAAAAAAATGAAGAGTGGGACTGCTAATCACTGAAGATGGAGTGGAGGTTAAGGATAATCTAGGCATGGCCCAATATTTAAACAAATACTTTGCTTCAGTCTTTAATGAGGCTAATGAAGAGCTTAGGGATAATGGCAACATAACAAATGGGAATAAGGATATGGAGGTAGAGATTACCATATCCGAGGTAAAAGCCAAACTCGAACAGCTTAATGGGAGTAAATCGGGGGGACCCAGATAATCATCATCCAAGAATATTAAAGGAACTGGCACATGAAATTGCAAGTCCATTAGCAAAAATTTTTAATGAATCTCTAAACTCAGAGGTTGTACCATTTGACTGGAGAATTGCTAATATTTCCTATTTTTAAGAAAGGGAAAAAAAGTGACCCGGGTGACTACAGGCCTGTTAGTTTGACATCTGTAGTATGCAAGGTCTTGGAAAAAAATTTGAAGGAGAAAGTATTTAGGGACATTGAGGTTAATGGCAATTGGGGTAAATTACAACATGGTCTTACAAAAGGTAGATTGTGCCAAACCAACCTGATCTCCTTCTTTGAGAAAGTAACAGATTTTTTAGATAAAGGAAATGCAGTGGATCTAATCTACCTCGATTTCAGTAAGGCATTTGGTACAGTAACTCATGGGGAATTTTTGGTTAAATTGGAAAAGATGGGGATCAATATGAAAATTGAGAGGTGGATAAGCAACTGGTTAAAGGGGAGACTACAGCGGGTCATACTGAAAGGTGAACTGTCAGGTTGGAGGGAGGTTACTAGCGGAGTTCCTCAGGGATCAGTTTTGGGACCAATCTTATTTAATCTTTTTATTACTGACCTTGGCACTAAAAGTGGGAGTGTGCTAATAAAGTTTGCGGATGACACAAAGTTGGGAGGTATTGCCAATTCAGTAAAGGATCGGGATATCATACAGAAAGATCTGGATGATCTTGTAAATTGGAGTGATAGCAATAGGATGAAATTTAATAGTGAGAAGTGTAAGGTTATGCATTTAGGGATTAATAACAAGAATTTTAGTTATAAGCTGGGGACACATCAGTTGGAAGTGACGGAAGAGGAGAAGAACCTCGGAGTCCTGGTTGATCACAGGATGACTATGAGTCACCAATGTGACATGGCCGTGAAAAAGGCTAATACGGTCTTGGGATGCATTAGGTGAGGTATTTTCAGTAGAGATAAGGAGGTGTTAGTGCCGTTATACAAGGCATTGGTGAGACCTCATTGGGAATACTGTGTGCAGTTCTGGTCTCCCATGTTTAAGAAGGATGAATTCAAACTGGAACAGGTACAAAGAAGGGCCACTAGGATGATCCGAGGAATGGAAAATCTGTCTTATGAAAGGAGACTCAAGGAACTTGGCTTGTTTACCTTAACCAAAAGAAGGCTGAGGGGAGACATGATTGCTCTCTTTAAATATATTAGAGGGATAAATACCAGGGAGGGAGAGGAATTATTTAAACTCAATATCAATGTAGACACAAGAACAAACGGATATAAACTGGCTATTAGGAAGTTTAGACTCGAAATTAGACGAAGGTTTCTAATCATTAGAGGAGTGAAGTTCTGGAACAGCCTTCCAAGGGAAGTAGTAGGGAAAAAGACCTATCTGGCTTCAAGATTAAGCTAGATGGGTTTATGAAAGGGATGGTTTGATGGGATAACATGATCTTGGTACCTAAGTGACCTTTCATTATTGGTGGTAAATAGGCCAAAGGTGGGATGATCGGAGTTACTATAGAGAACTTTTTCCTGAGTGTCTGGCTGGTGAGTATTGCCCACATGCTCAGGGTTCAGCTGATTGCCATATTTGGGGTCGGGAAGGAATTTTCCTCCAGGGTAGATTGGCTGAGGCCCTGGAGGTTTTTCACCTTCCTCTGTAGCATAGGGCACGGATCACTTGCTGGAGGATTCTCTGCATCTTGGGGTCTTTAAACCATCATTTGAGGACTTCAATATCTGAGATATAGGTGAGAGAATTATTCCAGGAGTGGGTGGGTGAGATTATGTGGCCTGCATTGTGCAGAAGGTCAGACTAGATGATCATAATGGTCCCTTCTGACCTTAAAGTCTATAAGTCTTTTGCAGAAGAGTTCTTGCATAAAAACTTCTTGTGCAAAAGCGTGTCCACATCTCAAAGCACATCGCTTTTGCGCAAGAGAGCGTCCACACTGCATAGATGCTCTTCCGCAAGAACGCTCTGACTGCCATTCATAGAATCCATAGCATAGTAACTTGCTAAATTCAAACTCAGCCAGGGACAGCTCCCACCCAGATCAACATTGTCCCCTAGTGTTGACCTGGTGTAGAACTGGTAAAACATCCCACCTCCTGATGGAACAATTTTTTCTTAAAAAATCATGTTTCATTAAAATTGAGAAGTTTCATGAAGGATATCAATTTTAACTTTTTATTCGGTGGGAAAAAGTTAAGACATTTTGTTTCAATTTTTATATTTAAATATTAATCTGATATATTTTATTTATACATTGTATTTTATATAGTGCATGTATATTTTATTTAAAATAACAATTAAAACAAAACAAATACCAATAAAAGATTGACACTATTAAAACATTTCAATAGTTCCAAAATTAATTTTTTTCGTAATTTTTGTTTTGATGGAATTGTTAAAATGTTAGGCTTTTTAACCCCCAAAACCACATTTCCCAAACAGCTCTACTTATGTGTTTTCCATACAGCAAAAGTAAAAATAAACTAGACTATTTGTTGTCACAACCTGCTCCATCACTCAAACTCCCTCAAACGCCACACCTTGTCCTGCACCCTGCTCCCCTACCCCAAGCGCCCGTTTGCACCCAGCCTCTTTCCCAGACCCTGTGTGACCTTGACCACCAAAATCTGGTAGGGGGCCTCATCAAAAATTATTGCCCACCCCTGGAATAGGGAGATATTTCTTTAAGAGACCCATGATGGGAGGTACACATGAGTTGTGACTGTGTCATTGCTGGTAGGCAGATTTAGCACGCCACACCCACACACTTCTGGAATTCGGTGTGGTAGCTTAGTGTCTGCCCAATAGGGTCTGTCTCTGTTGCTGGGGTCAGACTCCATGAGGGAAAGCAGGCAGGGCAGCTGCTTTACTAAGGGCCTCATGCCCTGTGTAAGCTGGGAGAGGCTGAGCCAGGCACAGAAAGCAGGCTGCTGTCCCTCACTCTGGAGCACTTTGCAGCAGGATTTCCTTTAAATCTGTATACTTGTGACTTAACGGTGTGACTGGTTAATCATTTAGCTGGCTGTCTAGCAGTGATCCACCGCAGAGGAAGAAAGAGTCAGCCTGGATTACAACTGAAGATTCCTAGAAGCAAGTGGCAGGGAAGATTGTGAAGTTTTGGTGATCAGAAATACTAACAGAGACTTATGGGATCCAAAACTTTCAGAATCTCTGTTTCTTCTTGCTATGTTCTGTGTGAACTGAACTATTCAAACTGTATTTTTTTTATTTATGTTTATTGTAAATGTAAAGATGACGTCTGTGGGTAATAGAATAGCTATGTTATGTTGTAAAATTAGACTATTATTTGTTTCTTCATCATAAGATTTTATAAAGTTATTTAATTAAATACATTATTTAGCTTCTTTTGGGACTTTTAACATGGATTGGCTGACCCTGTGCAATCCTTGCTGAAAATCCTTAGGGTATGTCTACACTACAGCACTAATTCGAACTAATTTAGTTCGAATTAGTTAATTCGAACTAAGCTAATTCGAATTAGCGCGTCTAGACTTAAAAACTAATTTGAATGAGCGTTTTGCTAATTCGAACTAGCGCGTCCACACTGATTGGACGCTGGGTCGCATTTAAGGGCAGCTGAAACCAGTTCCAGCAGGGCATCAGGTCAGTAGTTGCTTTGTGTGGCTGCTGTCTGAGGCTATCTGAGGCTCGTGCTTAAAGGGACCCCCTTGGACAGCCGGTTCTCAGCTTTTCCGCTTGCTTGCCTACCTCGCCGAGGGACAGCAAAGCGTTTTTCTCTCTGCCTGCCTGTGTCAGGGCTTCCCATTGGGGACACCACTGCAGTTGACACCATGGAGCCAGAGCTCACCCTGGGCATGCTGCTCCAGTTTTTGGACTTGCTGCTGCAAGCCTGCCAGCAATGGGTGGAGGCTGCCTTGCACCATCTGGTGCATGTCAGCCCCCTGCCTCTCCCCCTGGCCTCCCCGGGGGTCGTGGAGGAGCAGCAGCAGTGCCCGGACGCCAGCGTGCCCCGCCGCATCTGGCGTCTGGACACCAGCAGCGACTGGTGGGACCGCATCGTCCTGGAGCGCTGGGGAGACCAACAGTGGACCCAGAACTTCAGGATGAAGAAGGACACCTTCCTGGAGCTCTGCGAGTGGCTCGCCCCTGCTCTGCGGCGACAGGACACTCGCATGAGGCCCGCCATCCCCCTCCAGAAGAGTGTGGCCATCGCCCTGTGGAAGCTCTCCATGCCAGACAGCTACCGATCCATCGGGAACCAGTTCGGCGTGGGGAGATCCACCGTCAGAGCAGTGCTCATGCAGGTACGGCACCCACCGGCCACTGGGCCGGGGGGGAGGGCGGCTGCAAGGAGGGGATGGGCCGCCCAAGGGAAAACGGGGGGAGGGGAGGAGGCGAAAGTGCCCCACATGGGAGGGTTCGGTCTGTCCCGGCCGTACTACACGCCTCCCGCGGGGGTTGCTTCTGGGAGTGGGGCGCGGGGCAGTGCCAGGGAACGAACACTCCCAGCCACCCGGGCGCCCCGGTGATTCACAGTTTGCTGTGTCTCTCTGCAGGTGGTCAAGGCCATCAACTGGGTGCTGCTCTGCAGGGTGGTCTGCCTCGCCGACCCGGACGCGGTCATCTGGGGGTTCGGCGCCCTCGGCTTTCCCAACTGTGGGGGGGCCATACACGGGACGCACATCCCCATCCGTGCCCTGGAACACCAGGCCTCCCAGTACATCAACTGCAAGAGGTACTTCTCCGTCCTCCTGCAGGCCGTGTGTGACCACCGGGGCCAGTTCACGGACATTAATGTGGGCTGGTCTGGCAAGGCACACGACGCCAGGGTGTTCCGGAACTCCTCCGTGTGCCAGAGGCTGCAGGTCGATCTTCTTCCCGACTGCCACATCAGAGTCGGGGACGTGGACATGCCCGCCTGCCTGGTGGGGGATGTGGCCTACCCCCTACAACCCTGGCTGATGAAGCCGTACACGGGACACCTCAACCCCTCCCGTCAGGCCTTCAACGCCAGGCTCACCAGGGCCCGCATCATGGTCGAGGGGGCCTTCGGACGCCTGAAAGCCCGATTTCGATGCCTCCTCACATGCCTTGACCTCGCCGAGCACAATATCCCTCCTATGGTGGCAGCATGTTGTGTGCTGCACAATTTATGCGAGCGGAAGGGGGAGGCTGTCGTGCCAGCCTGGATGACTGAGGCTGAGCGCATGGCTGGCCAGTACGTGCAGCCCCACACCGCCGCCATCCGGGAGGCCCAGTGGGGGGCCGTCCAGATCCGGGAAGCCCTGCAGGAGAGCTTCCAGGTGGAGGAGGAGGACTGAACTCTCCCTGCATGCCCCACTGGGGCCTTCTTCCACCGTCCCCTCCTTTCCTTTCCTTTCCCCTCCCTAACCCCACTTCCTAATGTAAAATAAACACACCTGTTTTGCCAACAAAAATCTCTCTTTATTGTACATAACTGGGGTGGGGGAGGGAGGAGTGAGGGTGGGAGAGGGGAGGGAAACCTGGGAGGAGGGAGCTGGAAGGGGGAGGAAGGGGAGGAAGGGAAGGGAAAGCTCAGGGTTGGGGGTCCTGCTGGCTCTCCCATCTCGCAGCACTGCGGGTGCGGGGGCATCGGGGGGGAGTGGGTGTGGAGGGTGGGGCAGGAGGGATGGGGGGTGTGGAGGAAGTGGGAGGGGGAGCAGGGGTGGGAGGAGGAGCAAGAGCTGGGGCGGCCGCAGGGGCTGGAGCAGGAGGAGGCAGGAACCTGTCCACCAGGGTCTGGAGGTGACCTCTGAGGGTACAGCCCTGCTCCTCCAGCGCCTGCAAGCTCTGCTGCTGCAGCCGCAGGTCCTCGAGGACCCAGTGCTCCTGGATGCGGAGCTGGTGCTCCAGTAGCCGCAGGTGCCGCAGCTGATAGTCCTCCAGGTTCCTGGTGCACCTGCTGGCCCGGGTGCGGGTGGCTGTTGCAAGCGGGGTGGTGCGCCCTGCAGTCCCAGGTACTGCGGCTGTGGTGAAACAAGAGCAGTGGTCAGTTCTCCCTGGGGACACAGTGGGTGAAACCCAGCCCCCCTCTGCAAGGCGAGGTCAGCGTGTGGGGAATGGGCCAGGGCCCCTGCATGACACCCAGCTGCTGCTCCATGGTGGGCAAGGCCCAGACGCACGGTCCCTGGGCTCCCTCTCCCTCCACCCCCCCCAAACACATAAGGGGAGCATGATGACACTCACATGTGGAGCCCTCCCCGGACTCGGACAACACAGCCGATATGCTCTGTGGGTTGCCTCGGGGGTCCTGGGTCCTGGGCAGGCTCCCTGCAGGCTCCTGGCTCTCGGCGTCCTCCTCCTCTGTGTCCAGGACAGGTCTCTCTGCCCCGGGGTCAATCACCACCCGGGGGGCATGGACTGTGTGAGCCCCCAGGATGCGGTCCAGGGCCTCATAATGAGGGCATGCCTCCGGGTCAGCCCCTGGCTGGGAGGCCTGGAGTAGGCTTGCCGCAGGTCCTTAATTTTACAGTGGACCTGCATGAGTAACTGAAGAGGCCAGTGGGTCAGCCTTTCAGCTAGCCATAGCTCATTAGCTCTTTGATGCTCATGCCCACCACTGTGACTGCCCCTGTGTTACAATGTGCCTGCTGGTCCTGCCTTGCACCCAACCTGGCTTTGGTTCTGCCCCTGCCTGGAGCCCCTCATTGCCCACTACCCACCTTGTTCTATTCCAGACCTCTGATTTGACCCATTCACCTGGGAGGGCCTCAGCTCTTGTAGCTCGTTCATGGCCACTGGTTTGACCTTTGGCTCCAGCTTCAGATTACTGACTTAAACTCTGTTCCAGTCCTTGCTTCCTGATGCCTGTTCTGGCCACTAGGCTCTGCCACCATCACCATAATTGACTAACAGTACAATAGAATGTAGAACCCATAATCAAATATGTATTCGCCATGCAGGTTCTGATGGACTGTGCTCAATTCACCTCTTAGCCATCTCTTTATCAAACTAAACGGATGGATTTCTTTGAAAGAGACTCTTCATCAGTAGTTGTGGTGGCTGTAGGCACGCAGCAGGTAGGGAATGGATCCTTTCTGATTACTTTTTTTATTCTGTATGTGTAACACTGACATGCAGAATGGAACCTGGTGCATCTGGAGTGCATAAGCATCGACTGCATGAGCTAAAAGCCAGCTAGCTATTAGCTAAGGTTATGTCTACACTGCAGAGTTTTTTTGGAAAAACCTTTGTTTTCCTGAAAAAAATTGAACTACGTCCACACTGCAATCACATTCTTTCAAAAGAAAATTGAAAGAACAGAGGGGTTTTTCCGACATTGGTAAACCTCTTTCTATGAGGAAGAAGCCTTTTTCCGAAAGAGATCTTTCAAAAAAAAAGCGTGTGTGGACGGGGAAGCAGGAGTTCTTTTGAAAGAAGAGGAAAAGGAAAAAAGCACAGATGCCCTGGTGGCCGCTCCATCCATAGCAATCACAGCTTAAATGTGAGATAGCATCCAATCAATGTGGATGCTATCTTTCGAAAAAGCAGATCCCTTTTTCAATGCACTTTTGCTGTATAGACGCGCTCTTCCGGAAAAGCTTCTTCCAAAAGAAGCCTGCAGTCTAGACATAGCCTAAGGCTGTAGAGCAGCCTCATTATTTCTCTGTAAGTCGTCTCTTTGCCACTAGATGGGACAGTGTACCACACCCATACATATGTACATCTGTAATTATGAATTGACTGCAGATATATATACAGGCTCCTATTTTTCAGCCAAACTGCTCTGTTCTGCTATTACAGGCATAAAGAGAAAAAGCTATTCATCATGAGAACTGGTCTAGAATTTCCCCCCTTCAGGATAAATTTCAATAAAAATGAAAACTTTCTGCTAAGAACCTGAAACATTTTGAGGGAAACTGATTTTTTGTGAAAACTTCAGTTTCTATAAAATACTATTGTTTGTTTCAAAGTCGACTTTTTTTTTTCCTTCCCAGCTCTACTCAACAGGAATTTTGTTTTGGCTCTGACATGCCAAATTATAAAGGCATTCACATTAATCTCAGATTGTTCTGAAATGTAGAAACGCAAATGGTATGATGTATGGTATGTGATTGTGTATATACATACCGTATATATGCAATGTATATATTTTCCCCACATTTGTACCTGTGCATTTATGAGACTTGTTGAAGCAAAAAATATGTAACAGTGAAGTAATAATCATACTAAATAAGCACTTGTTAACCATACTTTTTTCTTTTCTAAAACAGCTGCAGTATATTTTATTACTCTATAAAGCACATACTTTATGAAAGAGTTAGTGTTAGCCATAATCCAATGGTGCATATGACCTCTCAGGAGGCAAATATACTTTTACCGTATAAAGAAATGATATTTTATATTTGTAATGTCAGTAATGCTTATGCATAGGCAGAGAGCCAAACATTCGAAGTAATTCTTTGCACTAAGTTTCTCAAATCACTCTTATGAAAGTGTGAATTTGCTTGGGGGAAGAAGTTTCCAGCTATGTGGGTATCTAATATAACTAGAAGTCAGAGGTATAGTGTGATTATTTGTACAGGCAAGGTGAGCATGCTTTGGCCTTCAAGTTATGAGATGGAGACCTCTCACACTCAACCTCTCACAAAGGCAGTATGCTGTATGAGAACTCAGGAGGTCTTAGAGTCCAACTTCCTGCTAAAAGCAGGACCAATCCCAACAGAATCAACCCAGCCAGGGCTCTGTCAGTTTGAGTGTTAGATTCAGTGTCCTTTAATGTGTCACTCTATTCACAACCCTTGTGAGATAACAGCAACACCTACTTTTCCATTTTCCCCATAAAATATGTCTATCTGGCTTCAGTCATGGCATTCAGGGTATGTCTACACTACAGCACTAATTCGAACTAACTTAGTTAATTAGTTAATTTGTTAATTAGTTAATTCGAACTAAGCTAATTCGAATTAGTGCATCTAGACCTAAAAACTAATTCGAATTAGCGTTTTGCTAATTCAAAATAGCATGTCCACATTGAGTGGACCCTGAACCGAAGTTAAGGCTGGCCGGAGCCAGTGCTGGCAGGGCATCAGGTTTGGACTTAGAGTGTGGAGCTGCTACCTCAGGCTAGCTGAGGGCTGTGCTTAAAGGGACCTGACCCCCACCCCGGACGGACAGTTCTCAGGGTTCCCTGCTTGCTTGTCTACCTCAATGAGGGACAGCAAACCAGTCCTGTCTTGGAGTGCCCTGAGTGCCCACACTCAGCACATAACAGCACTCGGCCATCAGCCTGGCTGCATTTGCCGCAGGCTGCCATCCGGGGGGTCAATCGGGGGGCTGTCAGGATCCAGGAGGCCCTGCAGGAGAGCTTCCACCCCGAGGAGCCCGCAGAGCCACCCCAGTCCTCCCCACTGGGGGCTTGTGCCCCATTCCTCCCTCACCCCCTTCCACTTACCCCTCCCTAGCCCCCCTTCCTGATGTAAAAAATAAAGGACACGTGGTCAAAAATAGAAACTCTCTTTATTTAACATAACTGCGGGAGGGGGGGATTAACCTCTGGGGAGACTAGGAAAAGGAGGTGGAAGAAGGGAAGAGAGAGGGTGGGAGAGGGGAGGGGGAAACCTGGGAGGAGGGAGCTGGAAGGGGGAAGCCAGGGGAAGAAGGAGGAGGGGAAGTATAAAACTATGGTATGCCATATCTTCAGTACTGTGTACAGATGTGGTCTCTCACCTCAAAAAAGATGTTTTGGCCTTGGAAAGGGTTCAGAAAAGGGCAACTAAAATGATTAGGGGTTTGGAACAGGTCCCATATGAAGAGAGGCTAAAGAGACTAGGACTTTTCAGCTTAGAAAAGAGGAGACTGAGGGGGGGATATGATAGAGGTCTATAAAATCATGAGTGGTGTGGAGAGGGTGAATAAAGAAAATTTCTTCATTAATTCCCATAATATAAGGACTAGAGGACACCAAATGAAATTAATGGGCAGCAGGTTTAAAACTAATAAGCAAAAGTTCTTCTTCACACAGCACATAGTCAACCTGTGAAACTCCTTGCCAGAGGAGGCTGTGAAGGCTAGAACTATAACAGAGTTTAAAGAGAAGTTAGATAAATTCATGGAGGTTGGGTCCATGGAGTGCTATTAGCCAGGGGGTAGGAATGGTGTCCCTGGCCTCTGTTTGTGGAAGGCTGGAGATGGATGGCACGAGACAAATCGCTTGGTCATTGTCTTCGGTCCATCCCCTCCGGAGTACCTGGTGCTGGCCGCTGTCGGCAGACAGGTTACTGGGCTAGATGGACCTTTGGTCTGACCCAGTACGGCCATTCTTATGTTCTTATGTTCTAAACTCAGGGCTCAGGGTCGGGGGTCTCACTGGACCAACTTGATTTTCATGCAAATCTGCTCCTGGGTCCGCATGTGGCCTCTGGTGGCCAGGCTGGCAGCCATGCGGCTGTAGACGGCCGCGTTCTTGTGGCTAGTGCGGAGATCGTGGACGTTGGAGGCCTCACCCCAAACCTCGATGAGGTCCACGATCTCCGCACTAGACCAGGCAGGTGCCTGCCTCTTGCGGCCCCGGGCAGGCTCCTGGGAGCCGCCAGCCTGGTCCTGGGAAGAGGCGGAGGGCTGGGTGGCAGCGGGTGACTGGCTCATGCCGTGCCAGGTGCAGGGTCTGCTGGCTGGATGCTGGCAGGCTTGCAACTGGCACAAGCACCGTAGCCAGACTGTGCCCCTTTAAGGGAGTCGGGGCTGTGAGGGGGGCAGAAAAGTTTCCCTGGTTTGGCCCAGAGTGGCCACCAGGGCAACCTGGGAAGGGCTAGCCTCCAACTAGTTCGAATTAAGTGGCTACACAGCCCTTAATTTGAACTACTTAATTCGAACTAGGTGTTACTCCTCGTAGAATGAGGTTTACCTAGTTCGAATTAAGCGCTCCGCTAGTTCGATTTAAATTCGAACTAGTGGTTTGTATGTGTAGCCCCTATTACAGTTAATTCAAACTAACGGCTGTTAGTTCGAATTAACTTTGTAGTGTAGACATACCCTCAGAGACTACATGGGTAGGACAAACAGGATCTAGGGTAATAATGTCTGGGTTTTAAGTGATATTGTGCTCAGAAGAAAATGACAACATTGATTACTGGTACAATCCAACTCCCCTTTTAAGTTCATAGGAGTTCTCCCATTGACTTCAATGGGAATTGACTCATGCCCTAGGTCTCTGAAAAACACATTTGGGATGACATAACAATAACTGGAAAATCAATTGTCTGTAGAAAAAAATTATGTCAATACAGGTTATACTGCATAATAATAACCTCTGAAATCCCCAGAGTAGGAGTTCAAATATATCAGTGGCAAGGTGAGTGTAGATTTAACACAAAATCATAACTGTGGAGCGTAAATAAAATCTACCACAGTGGTTGAGGAATCATTATTCTGAGGGTTAATATATAATCACAGAAAGAGGAATATCTTGGTATTGAAGATTCCAGACTCATTCTTTTATTATATATTCTGTCCAAAAGACAAAGTAATGTCTAAGCACTGAGGCTCAAGTGTGTAGGACTTGAGGGGGAAGAGGTGAAATATATCAATATAAAGTACAACTCCCACTCCCATCTTCCAGGAATAGTGGCTTCTGCCCTTCATACCACTTACATGCAGCATTAGGTCTATTGGATCGGTGTGATCACAGATCATTTGACACGCTCCCCCTTAATCCCACAATACTGCTTGCTAAGTCAAAAATTAGAGGCCTTTCCCTGTGTGGAGACAGTCCACAGATGCAGCCTTGCTGAGGAGCGGAGGGTATCATGTACACGCACTATCAGGATACATTTCATCTAAAAACCCTAAAGGAAGGTGGAAGCATTCAGAGAGACAAAAAAGATCAGATGTTCTTCTGATCACTTTTTCAAAAGCATTTTTTTTGAAAGTGAAAGCAATTTAGACGGGTTTTTTTTGAAAGAACCCCCCTTTTTTGAAAGAACCTGTACACCTCATTTTTTTAAGGAAGAAGGGTTCTTTCAAAAAAGGGGGTTCTTTAAAAAAAACCCATCTAAACTGCTTTCACTTTTGAAAAAGCGATCAGAAGAAGATATGCAAATTAGCGCCGAAGTTGCATATCTCATTTCGAAATAAGAACGTAGTCTAGATGTACCCAAACAGTTACTTTTTTAGCGTAGACTACAATGAAAGCAAAGCCCACTAAGTGGATGCTACTGAATTTCACAGCCTATTCTTCAGGGCTTCTGTGCTCAAACTGATAGCTAGGGTAAGATCACCAGCTGGTATAAGTCAGATAGCTTGACAGAACTCAGTGTAGGTATGATTTACATCAGTTTGGATCTGGACTAAGAGCCCTACTGGCTCTTGCTACAGTTCAAAAGCAGAAGCACCACATGGAGCACAGGGCCAGTGGGAGACTCAAGCAGTCCCCCGCTGGTCCCATCCTCCCTGCTTTTGAAATGTACAAGTGCCCTCCTGGTGCTTCTGCTTTTGAAATGTAATAAGAGCCCTGCTATTGCTACATTTCAAAGGCAGAAGCACTGCCAGTTCCCTGCTGTCCCCCTACCTCCCACCCCCATGGAGACAGGGCTGGGGGGACAGTGCTTTTAAGCCAGCTCCCCACAGCACCAATTTCTGCTCCCCCCCCTTGCTACCTCTCTCTGACTAGTCAGTTACATTCCTAATCTGGACTACGGTTGCCAGTTATTGCCAAGTTCTGGTTGGTGGTGGTTATGGTGAACACATCTGTCCTGAGGTTAATTTTATATGAACACACAATCCAAGAAGAGAAGAGAGAAAAACAGGACAATGTCTCCACATAGTTTCCATTTTGAGCACATATTTATCTAAAAGCTAGTACAGTCTCAATGGAGGACACCAGAGCTCTTTCTCTAGTGCATGTCTAGACTACCCTCGGCTTCCGAAAGAAGATATGCAAATTAGGCATGAATTTGCATATCTTCTCCCAATCCATTTTTCAGAAGAGGTTTAAAAAAATAAAAATAAAAAAAAAGCAGTCTAGACTGGGGTTTTCATGCAAAAACCCCCTTTTTTGAAAGAACCCCATAAACCTCATTTTTTGAGGAATAAGGGGGTCGCAGCTATCTTCCTGGGGGGGGTCACAGGACCGGGCCAGTTGCCGTTTTCTTTTCCTGTACATGCGGTGATGGTGCGGGGAACAGCAGGGGAGTGGACTGATGCTTGAAATTAAAGGGGCCGCAACAAAATGTTCCCGACTTTTTTTTTTTTTTTGCTCAACAAATTCCCGGCTCTGGGGGTTGCTAATTAAAAATGATTGAGCACCACTGGTTTAGATGTGCCCTATACATGCAATGATTTTCCATGATGGTTCTTGCATTATTTGCAAATTAAGGAAGCTGCATGCAGGCAGCATAGACCTTGAAGGTGCACAGTGCTTTCTACTCAAGGAAGTTTATGCAATATTTGTAAGTAAGATAATTTATTGTTATGACATCCCAAACAATCATCAAACTGAAAAATCAGTCATTCACACCAGCTCTATTTGTAAGTTATTTGCACGTTGGAGAAAAGGCAGTTTACAAGTGCAAAATATCATTAGTAAGATGAATACATAGTCTATGTTGCTCCTTTTCTCTCTTTCTTTATGGGTAAAAAGGCTGCTGTCAGAACTATCTAATCTTCCTAGGATCATAGAGTGTGAAAAGAAGGACACGAGAAGTAATTCTTCTGCTCCATTTCATGCTGATTAGGCCTCAACTGGACTATTCTGTCCAGTTCTGGGCACCACATTTCAGGAAATATGTGGAGAAATTGGAGAAGGTCCAGAGAAGAGCAACAAGAATGACTAAAGGTCTAGCAAACATGACATATGAGGAAAGACTAAAAGAACTGGGTTCGGTTAATTTAGAAAAGAGAAGACTGAGAGGAGACATAACATTTTTCAAGTACTAAAAAGGGTGTTAAAGGAGGAGGGAGAAAAAATATTCTTCTTGACCTGTCATGATAGTACAAGAAACAAAGGGTTTAAATTGCATCAAGGGAGGTTTAGGTTGGACATTAGGAAAAACCTCCTAAATATCAGGGTGATTAAGCACTGGAATAAATTGCCTGGGGAGGGTGTGGAATCTACATCATTGGAGTATTTTAAGAGCAGGTTAGATAAACATGTCATTGATGCTTGGCCCTACCATGACTGCAGGGAACTGGACTTGATGACCTTTCAAGGTTCTAATAGTTCTAATAGTCTATGATTCTATGATATTAACACAAGCCTTTTGTTTCAGTCCAAATTTATTATGTAAGGATATGTCTACACAGCAAAATTATTTTGGAATAACAGCTGTTATTCCAAAATAACTATGTGAGCGTCGACACAGCAATTCCATTATTTCCAAATAATTTCAAAATAACCGATGGCTTATTCTGATTTCTGTAAACCTCATTCTGCGAAGAATAACACCTATTCCGAAATAGCTATTTCTAAATAAGGTGTGTGTAGACACTCCACTGCTGCTATTTCAAAATAGCCCCTCACCAGGGCTATTCTAAGTTATTCCTCATAGAGCTCTAAATCAAGATAGCACGTCTACATTAGGGAAGCCTGCCTTAGACTAATTTTGAGAATAGCTCATTCCAAAATAACCATGCAGTGTAGATGTAGCCTAACAGAGCAAAGCCATCAAAATGAATCAGGAATCCCCTTCTCATTATTGCCAGGCTGTTGGTTATATTCCAATATTGTGTTCATCACAGCAAATGTATATACTCACGTTCATATATATGTTGGGATGATATTTATATTAAGGGAGCAGATAGAATTCAGAGGGAATAAGTGAACGTACAAAATAGCTCTTCTTCTGAATACAAATGACCAGTGCTACATGCCTACTTGAATCCGTCTTTGTTAGTTTATCTTCCTCTGAGTGATGAGGAAAACAAACATCTAAAACATACAGCCAGTATGCAGTGTGAAATCAAGAGATGGTAAGTAAGCCGCAATGCCACCGACATATTCATTCCCTTGTATTTATAAATGAAAGCTGTAATCTGTTGATCAATGCAGTATAGTTGGTACTTCATCATATACTGACACCCCCGCACCTGTCAACAAATTAATGTTAGCCTCGTTGTCTGAGAGCTAATTCAGGACAGACGTGCTGCAGTAAGCTAGACAAGATAAGTGAATCTAACTTCAATATTTCTGTGCAATTTAGGGAAGCCAGACAAATGTTTGCATATATCAGAGTCTATTTTAACTCTGTAAGCTGCCTTCATAAATGTAATCATGGAGTCAAAGTAATTGGGGCATTGCTACTATTTTAGGCTGATGGCACACAAAGCCACAACTTAATGATTCAAGAGGGTATTTTTGCAGTGGATGGCCAGTCCACGAATACCCAGCAGAGCTGGGGGGATGGTTATGGCACTGTTCACCAGGCAATTGTCAGATGTTGGAACAGCATTCAAGATAGTTCAGCCACTAGTACACGTCAGAACAATTTCCCAACTACCACTATATAAGTGAGGTGCAAAACCATTTAAATTCTTGTACCAATCTCAGACTGGATACAGACATGAGTTGAGTCCTTAGCCTTCAAAATACTCTTCATAGTACCTCAAGAAATATGACATGGATTAACTGGAACAGGGGTGCGGTACCTTTTTTGGGTCAAGGGCTACTGACCCACAGAAAAGTTGGTTGGGTGCTGCACATAAGTGAGAAGCAAAAAAAAAAAAAACCCCAAAAAACAAACAAACAACCCAACCACTCCCCACATTCTCCTCCCACATCAGAGCCAGCCTAATAGATTTTGTGTGCCCTGAACCTTGAGAGCTGGATCCAGGCAAGCCAGGGGCTGCATCCAGGCCCTGGGCCTGAGGTTCCCCACTCCTGAACTAGAACCATATCTTTCATTTCTGATTGCAGAAATCACAGGAACAGCATAATCTGTAGAAGGAAAAGCTGGATCTCAGGGCACTTTACTGCCCTAATTATCCAAAAATCTCTAGTGATATCTAAAGCCTTCTAACTTTGAAGATCTCAGACAAATAAGACCTCCTCTCCATCAAAGCTTGGAATTATATAACATGGAGGAGCAAAGTGTGTGTTTCACTATAGTTTGAAATTGTTTTCTTTATGCAGATGCACTATCTGATTCCAGACACACACAAGATAGATACAAAGCAATTCTTCTGTGGGTGCCAAGCATCTGAACACCATTCAAAATTAGTATCATATTTCTGAGCAAGCTACAGTAACGTTTTCTTTCTAGCTGACAAGCTCCTTTAGGGGTTGGATCAATTTAAACCTTAAAGTTGAGAACGTATGATTTCAAGGTCTTGTATCTTTTTCATTAACCTTGGAAATAGAAAATGGCACTTTTCTGTCCTTGGACGGGAACTCTTTATTGTCTGCTCTTTTGCTAATGATTTTAAGACTTAGTTTTCAAATCACTATATAATTTAGCCATTCATTTATCCCACTGATGTCTCTGGATGGGATTTTCAATTTCTAAGGGAGGTTGGCATTCAAATACCATTGAAATTCTATGGCAGCTGGTTGTTAATTCCCTTGGGCTCTTTTGAAAGTCACAGCATCTGTGCCTTGTTCCAGATAAGAATGCTTTCCCAAATGAGCCTGATGCACCTCCATACATTCTTCAGGATTCTCTCCAGAACACCCTTCTTCAAGGAGGGTTTAAATCCCGCTTCTCCCCTCACTGAAGCATTATCAAATAGACAAAGAAAGAAAGTGGAATTAACCAGTTAAATTTCATTATTCACAGATTTATATTTTTTAATATCTAATCCCCCAGTCTTTATTGTCATCTATTTGCCTGCAAATTACCTTAGCATACTTCTAATTATATTGTAAATTCCTCTATAAAGTTAAAAGTTAAAATTAAAACTGAAGCCTTAGCTTTTTAGCAGCAATGTTTTTATTACCAGCATATCAACATTTCATTGTTAGTTCATATTTTCAGGAGTTTATACTGTTGGTAGAAGAACTACCAAGAGCTTAACGATATATGCCTGATAATGCAATTGAATCCTGATGGGCCTTTATACCCACATGGATCCTTTTGAACAATCAAGTCCATGTGGCTGTCTTGATAATCACTGCAAAAAAGGGTAGCTATTCAAACCTTATCAACATTCCCTTAGGTCTACAAAATGGTTCTATAAATTAACCAAGCAGCCTTTGAGAGATATCTGGCACTTCTTACTTCCTTTTTAATATTGTTATGACATTGTTGTATGCATTTACACTAATTGAACAGTAGATGAATCTAGAACAACTATTAAACAGTTTGGCATTTGAGAGAATTGCTAAATAAATGCATGTTACTCAATAGCTAACAAAATTATTTAGATAAATGCAAATTAAAAATAACTAGAAATTAAGAGAATTTTCATATTTCAGGTGGATATCTACAATGCCATCTCCATTGCCAAAAATCACACTGAATAATCACAACCCCAAATACTATAAGGATAAAGTACTTTAGTTAACCTGCAGCAATGGATAATGTAGGATCATCTTGGGTGGGTGCCTGTTAGCACACAATACTGAGATGTTAGAGACATGGCTTCAACTCCTACCTCTGCCATAGGCTTTTGTGTGACCCCCGCCTAGTTGCTATGGGTGAGTCTACACAGCAGGGTGTAACTCGAAGTAAGCTACGCAAATTGAGCTATGTCAATTGTGTAGCTTATTTCAAAATAGCTTATTTTGAAATTGGGAGCATCTACACAGCACTTATTTCAAAATAGAGCACTCTTCCTCCGACTTCCCTTACTCCTCGTACAATGTGGGTTACAGGAGTCAGAGTAAGAAGTCCTCCAGCTTGACCATATTTTGACATTATTTTGAAATAACTGCCTGCTGTGTAGATATGGATTAAGTTATTTAGAAATAACACTAGTTATTTTGGAATAAAGTTGCTGTGTAGACATACCCTAAGTGCCTTGTTACATGGCTGTAAAATATCCACATGGCATTACTGTGAGGATACAGTGATTGGTGGGGCTGACATGACTGGATATTCATACAAGTACCTAAATTCCTTTATCATCTAGCCAGGGAAGCTTATTGATTTACTATGAGCATTCTTAGTTTTCACAGTTTGCTACAGTCTCTTCAGGGTGGTTTTAATTGCAGATATTGGCATGCAATCTTGATGAGGAATTTTTTTTAAACTACAAGGTGATTAATCTGCTAAAAAGCAACAGGTTGCCAATCTCATAACCATAGTTGAAACATAAAAAATCCAGTGGGCATAAACACACTTGAATGAAAGAAACATTATTTTTTTTTGGTCAGGGCAAGATTTATGAGCATTTTTGCAGTATATTTATTGTGACCCTTTCACTGACACATGCACACACTGTGGCTGTGTCTACATTGGCACCCCTTTCCGGAAAAGGGATGCTAATGAGACACTTCGGAATTGCAAATCCGCGGGGGATTTAAATATCCCCCGCGGCATTTGCATTTACATGGCTGCCGCTTTTTTCCAGCTCGGGGTTTTGCCGGAGAAAAGCGCCAGTCTAGACGCGATCTTGAGGAAAATAAACCCTTTTCCGGAAGATCCCTTATTCCTACTTTCAAGTAGGAATAAGGGATCTTCTGGAAAAGGGTTTATTTTCCCTTTCAAGTAGGAATAAGGGATCTTCCGGAAAAGGGTTTATTTTCCTCAAGATCGCGTCTAGACTGGCGCTTTTCTCCGCCAAAACCCCAAGCCAGAAAAAAGCGGCAGTTATGTAAATGCAAATGCCGCGGGGGATATTTAAATCCCCGTGATTTGTATTCAAGTGTCTCATTAGCATCCCTTTTCCGGAAAGGGGTGCCAATGTAGACACAGCCTGTATGTTTAACTGAAGACACAGAACAAATTTGAGTCCAGAAAAAGTTCTCTTATCCTCAATTGTTCATGTTGACATTTTCTGCAGATCCATTAGAATCTTTCCAGGAGAAGAGTTATCATAGCTACTCCAGATACTCTATAAATAACTGGGGTGCTCATCTTAGAAATTGGATATATTGAAAAAGGGTTCAAAGCCTTTAAAATGAAGGAGAGATACATTCGAACATTTGGATAAATTTAGATTTTGCAAGCCAAATTTTAAATACTGAATTTCCAAGATACACTTCCAAAAATTGGTCCTCAATATGTGCTCTGTTAATTGAACAAATAAAAACAGAAACAAATCCAGTAAAGAAGTTCAAGTACATATCTGTACAATAAAATCATGAGAGCAGCAGGCATGTTTTGCATGTATAAATACTTGAAGGATCATCTGAGTCTGAAAATTCAGAAAATTTTAGTAATAATAATATACTTCTTAACCAAATCTAAAGTAAAAGCACCAAAAGGTCTTATTTGCAATGTCCAGATTTAAAGTCAAACTGAAATACTAGATGGATGATAACCAAAATGCTAAGAAAGCTGAAAAACCTATCAAGCTCCGTTAATTCATATGGAGAATCGTGATTATAGTAAAACTATGAGGAGAGCATGTTTCATTGTTACAGTAAATCATAAAAGGCCTATTTTATGTCAAAGAGTTTAGCTTCTTTTGAATTAAAACTGAGAAGAATTTTTGTCTTTCTGAGCATGAACAGTTTGTTTTATTTCCTTCTGGAAAAGCTTGTATGAAGCCAAAGAAGAGTCAGAAAATTTGGTTTCAGCTCATGCATCATTTGTCTGCATAATGTTGGATGATGCTTTAGTAAGATGAGGGCCTGAAACATAAGCCCAGGAATTACAGGCCTGGTATAAGGCCTTAGATCTAGACAGCAAGAGTCACAACTTAGTTAATATAGAGCAAAGTGAAGCTATGAGCAAGAGGCAGGTCCTGCTCACAGAAGTTGGCAAGAATGGGGCTGATATTACAGAAACACTCATACCTAACAGGTACGAGGCACAAGCCGTAAACACATTCATGGGGGGTCGTAACAGAACCCGTCATGAAGAAACATCTTGGTACCAACACCCTCCCCACAGATAACAGGAACATACCAACCCAGGTTCAGGACATGGTGTAAATGGACGACGTGATAGATAGTGATTGAAAACCCATGTATGAGGAAGAAGACTTTTTCTGAAAGAGCTCTTTTGGAAAAAGGCATGTGTGGACAGGAAAGAGGGAGTTCTTTTGAAAGAAGAGGAAAGAGGAAAAAGCACAGGTGCCCTGGTGGCCACTCCACCCATAGTAATCACAGCTTAAATACGAGATAGCATCCACTCAGAGTGGATGCTATTTTTCGAAAAAGCAGATCACTTTTTCGATGCACTTTTGCAGTGTGGATGCTCTCTTTCGGAAGAAGTTTTTCTGAAAGATCTCTTCCATAAAAGCTTCTTCCGAAAGAAGCCTGCAGGCTAGTCATAGCCCAATGGAATATCGGGGCAAACTTTCTGCTATAGTTTGTACCTGGTAAACAAGGCTCTGTGGCTGCGAAGCCGGTAAATAAATGAGAGTGGCCAGTTAGCAGGTTTCTCAGAGTGGATCCGTGGACCACTTTGATAAACACTGGTCTAGAAGAAATAAAATTCCTTAAAGGAGTTTAACATTTCATTCATTACATTATGTCAAGTACTATAGAATTCAAATCCCCACAAAGTCACATTTTACCTCATCAAAGATAGATAATGAATGAGTAGACTTGGGTTAAATACTCATTATGAAAGTGAAGTATAAGATAATAATTTACCTTCCAATTACTGGCTAATAATTTTCTGAAAAAATAAAAAAAAATAAAAGTGTATCCTGCTCCTAGATCAGATGGTGGCACTAAGCTATGCATTTGCCATATCACTGCATTATCATTGCTATATAGGTATTGGGGTAGGTTCTGTACTCTGCCCTGTTTGGCACTTATGAACCACGGGGGCACCTGGGAGTCAAAGAATATTTAACCCAGACCTATGCCACTTAGATATATAGCAAGGGAACACTAATCTATGCCACTGAGGGTGTGTCTAGACTACAGGGTTTTGTCGACAAAAGTGAACTTTTGTCGACAAAACTATACCTGCATCTACACTACCACTGAGTTCTGTCGACATAACATTGACAAAACTTAGCAGTTTTGTTGACACCGGTAAACCTCACTTTACGAGGCATAACGCCTTTGTTAACAGAGTTCTGTTGACAAAAAGGGCAGTCTGGACACGGGGGTTTCTTTTGTCAACAGAAAAAGACCTCCAAGGAAACCCTGTGCTGAACAGTCCTTCTTCAGGAAAAACCTCTTGTTCCTGTCTGTAGCCATGTTTTAAAGGCACAGACATCCCTGGCAGGCATTCTGACAGAAGCTGGCCACAGACCAACACAGTCAGCACACGGCTCTCCCAGCTTCACTTGCACGGCTCTCCCAGCTTCACTTGTGGCCATGTGTGCAGCTCCAGAGCCACGAGGCCCCCAAGGACCTTCGAAGGAGCCAGCCAAAGTTCCCTCGGGCGAGAAAAAGAGAGCCCCAGCCTGGTCAGGACCAGAGGTCCTGACACTACTCGAACT
The DNA here is from genome assembly GCA_019425775.1 of Rafetus swinhoei. Taxonomy (NCBI): domain Eukaryota; kingdom Metazoa; phylum Chordata; order Testudines; family Trionychidae; genus Rafetus; species Rafetus swinhoei. The sequence continues at coordinate 31,661,085 of CM033428.1, read as the reverse complement.
GTGGGGGAGGAGGAAGCAGTCCAGGCCCTGCACACCCGGCTCAGGAACGCCAGCATCTACAGCCACATGGCTCAGGGGCTGGCCGATAAAGGGCACCACCCCAGGACACTGCAACAGGTCCGGGCCAAAGTAAAAGAGCTTCGGCAGGGCTACGTGAAGGCCCGAGAGCAGAGCTCAGCATCAGGTGCAGCCCCGGTGCACTGCGCCTATTAATAAGGAACTGGACCGCATCCTGGGAGGCCAGGAACCTATGTCTGCACCGGTGCTCATGCAGACAGGGTTGCACACACTGGTACAGCAGGGCCAGCAGGAGGTCCCCAGGGAAGATGTGGAGGAGGAGGAGAAGGAGGAGGAGGAGCAGATGGAGGACACCCTGACCCTGACCCTGTAGCCTGTCCCAGAGACCCAGGAAGCCTCGCAGGCATCCTCCGACGCTGGTGAAGGAACATCAGGTGAGTGCAGTCAGGGTCACAGACACAGAATGGGGGAGGTGGGAGAAGAGAGGATACAGAGCAATGTGCATGTCTTGGTCCTCCTGGACAGCTTGCATCTCTCTGTGCATGTGCAAGCAGGCGGGCAGGTGGTGGGTATGGGGGTGGGGGCCATGGGAGACACAAGGTGCTGCAGGCCCCTGTCCCACTGTGGCTGCACACTTACCTGGCCTGGACGGCCATGATGGAGGGGGGGAGGATGTAGGGCGTAGAGGTGGACATTGCCCTAGCCACAATGGGGCCCCTGTGCGGCCGAGGCAGCTGGCAGGGCCAGACGTGGCCTAACAGTAACAACATTCCCATCCCTTGTTGTAAGGACGTGTGTTTGAATTCCTAACACTGATCGGTTCTCCCTCTTCCCTACCACAGCTGGACCTGCTGCTGCTGACCGCTGGGCGACACCTGTGCCACCACCCACCCAGTCCCACAGCACCTGCAGGCATTGGAGGACCTATAATGACGTCTTGCAGAGGCATGTGGAGGTGATGGACATTGAGGGGACCATGGCCAAAATGCAGAAGACCATGGCCGAAAGAACTAGGGAGGAGGCTTGCTGGCATAATTGCCTGCTCGACAACTTCCTACCGCAATGGAGCGTAATGTGTGCCACCGTCCGGGGGGCCCTGGCTGTGCCAGGTCCTCTCCCCCTGGGGACTCCTCCTGCCCATCCAACTCCAGCCCCCTCTGACACCCCTTCCTCTCCCTCAGTCCCTGCTACCCCTCCAGCCCTGGCCTCCCTCCCTTCCCCCCCGAGCAGAGCCATCTGCAGCCCTGACACGAGACCGAGGACGGCAGAGTCCACGGACAAGAGGTGGCAAAGCCTTGCGGCCCAGGCGATACCGCCATTACCCTTAAGTTGTCTGCCCTCCCTCCCTCCCTGTTGACATCCCCCCTCCTACCCCAGTTATAAACACAGGTTAATAGTTTTAAAAAAGTTTATTTTTTAACAGTTGTTGAACAATTCTGTGTTTTATAACAGTTCTAAATTCTAACATTACTTGATAATAAACATTATATTTTTCATATTTAACATGATGTGTATGTCTTAACTGTTCGGAGGCTGATGCAGGGATGGATTGTGGGAGGGGAGGTTTTGGGACGGGGGAGCCCAGGTCCACAGGCCCCATTGGGGAGACCTTGGGGAGTCATTGGGCTCCAGCTGGGAAGTGCTCATGCAGAGCCTCCCGAATGCGGACCCCCACCTGATGGGCTTGGCAAACGGCAGCTGTCCAAGGCTGCGCAAACTGCCTCCCCTCCACTTCAGCCATTGGCCCCCAGCCTGGGAGGAAGGCTTCCCCTTTGCTCTCCATCAGGTTGTGGAGGATGCAACGTGCTGCTACCACCTCTGGGATATTGTGTTCCCCCATGTCGAGTTGAGTGACTAGGCACCTAAACCTCCCCTTCAGCCGGCCAAATGCGCATTCCATTTGTAAATGTGTACGTGTCAGGTGCGCATTAAAGACTTCCCTGCTTGGTTTTAGATGCCCTGTGTATGGCTTCATGAGCAAGGGCATGAGGGGGTACGCCGCATCGGCCAAAATGCAGACCAGCATCTCCACGTCCCCAACAGCAAAGGCTCGCTGGGGGAAGAAGGTTCCAGCCTGCAGCCTTTCGTAAAGGTGCAAATTCCGGAAGATCCGAGCATCGTGTGCCCGGCCCGACCACCCCACACAAATGTCCGTAAATAGTCCACGGTGGTCAACCAGGGCTTGCAGCACAATGGAGAAGTACCCTTTTCGGTTAATATAAGGGGCTGCTCGATGTGGCGGTGCACGGATGGGAATGTGAGTTCCATTGAGCGCTCCTCCACAGTTTGGGAATCCCAGCCCAGCAAAACCAGCCATGACGGTGTCTAGGTCTCTAAGGCGGACAATCCTGTTCAGCAGCTCCGAGTTGATGGCCTTGATGGCCCTCACCACCTGCAGAAATAGACACATACAAACACACACAATATGAAGTTAGTTGGGTTGCCCAAGTCCTTCTCGGAGGTACCTCCCTACCCTCCCCCCCAAGACCCCAAGAGTCCCCCCCCCGGTTATTGCTCCCAGCAGTACGGTGGAGTGAGGCCAGGAGCCCTCCACCACCTCCCTTCGATTGCTCCCCCACCCGCCCTCTCCTGGTACAGTCCCCCTACCCCTCATGGACTGCCCCCCCCCCCCCCCGAGGGACTTACCTCCATCAACACGGTGCCAACATTAGATCTGCCCACACCAAACTGGTGTCCCACTGACCGGTAGCTGTCAGGAGTGGCCAGCTTCCAGAGGGCAATAGCTACCCTCTTCTCCAGTAGGATGGCAGGGCGCAGGTGGGTGTCCTGTTGTTGCAGGGCGGGGGCAAGCCAGGTACAGAGCTCCAGGAAGGTGGACTTCCACATCCTGAAGTTTCAGAGCCAAGCCTGGTCATCCCACTGCTCCATTATGAGCCGGTCCCACCAAACCATACTTGTCTCCAGCCTCCAAAATTGCTTCTCCTGGAAAAAGTTCAGAGGCAAGAACAGTGCTGCTGCATCCTGAAGTAGGGACTCCAGCCTGGGTGCAGGATCTGGACCGGGCATTAACAGCATGAAAGTCTCATGCAGTTGCAGCAGCATTTGAAGCACTGTGGAGTGGGGCCAGCGCCTGCCCAGGGGCAGCTCTGGCTCCATGGCAAACAAAGGGATCAGAAAAACCTTCAAAAAAAAAAAGCAAACGCAAACTGCTGTGCTGTCCCAGGAAGCAGGACACTCACAGCAAGCACTGCAAAGCCTTCGCTGTCCCTCTAGGAGGTAAGCAAGGCAGCTGCAGCAGCAGAGCAACGGCTGGTTGGGGGGTCCCTTTTAGCACGAGTCTCTGCAAAGGGAAGGCAGCAGCACCAGGAAGTACATGCTGCCCCTGTGACCTGTCAGAAGCAGTTCCGGCTGCCTTCTTCTGTTGACAGAGCGTCCGGCAGTCTGGACGCTCTTTGTCGACAAAGCAAATGGCTTTGTCTATCTGCTTGATGCAGTCTAGACGCTCTTTGTCGACAGAAGTTTTGTCGACAGAATCTGTTGACAAAACCCTGTAGTCTAGACGTACCCTGATATAGGTCCTTTAATGGAGGATTTGTCTGGAATGCATAATCTCCACCATGCCAATGACACACACAACTTGTATAGGAAGGGCTCAATGAGAGTATAGCTGTTGTTGCAGGGAGATTACCTATTCCAGAGTAATCTTTTGCTAGTGATTTGCAGCTGGACTATGGCCCTTTTATGTTCTCTGAAGATACAAAGACCTAAGAATCTGGTTCCGTCTGCTATGTAATAGGCAATTACTGTAAGTGCAATAAGTGTATTACCAGCTACATATAAGTGAAAAAATATATTATATTTATGCCTAGCTTTTATATTCCATGTAATGACTTGAAATATATTTTACTGCATAGCAAAAAGTTTTGAAGAATTAATTATTTGGTGTAATGTACAGTGCATACAGTGAAATACAACCTTGGCTATATACTGGGATAGATTCTCGAAGGTGCTCATCTAGGAATAGTTCATTCAGTTTTGACTTATTAAAAAATCAAAAAGTAGACAAAGGTCACAAGACTATACACTTTATATGTAGGGAAATTTCCACTACATGCATCCGACGAAGTGGGTCTTTGCCCACGAAAGCTTATGCTCCAATACATCTGTTAGTCTATAAGGGTATGTCTATACTAGCCCCCTAGTTCGAACTAGGGAGGCTAATGTAGGCATTCAAAGTTGCAAATCAAGCCCAGGATTTAAATATCCCACGCTTGATTCGCATCTTCCCGGCCGGTCACCATTTTTGAAATTTACAAGTCCGGACTAACTGCCAGCGTCTACACGTGGCAGGGACCCACTAGTTCGAATTAAAGCCCCTAGTTCGAACTACCTGTTAAACCTCATTCCAGGAGGAATAACAGGTAGTTCGAACTAGGGCTTTAATTCGAACTACGTCCCTGCCGCTGCGTAAACGCCGGGCAGTTAGTCCGACTTGTAAATTTCAAAAATGGCAACCAGGAAGATGCAAATCAGCGCGGATATTTAAATCCCGGCTTGATTTGCAACCGAATGCCTACATTAGCCTCCCTAGTTCGAACTAGGGGGCTAGTGTAGACATACCCTAAGGTGCTACAGGCCTCCTTGTCGCTTTTGCAGATCCAGACTAACACGGCTACCCCTCTGATACTTGACACTTTACTATGAGAACTCTGCCAGGTAAGCATTAGGCCACTGGACATCGTAGTAACCTCAAATCTTTGCTATCTAATTTCACTCAAGAAATGAAAGAGCTAATCTGCTTTAACTGCTTATAAAGTCGGCCAAACTGGCAGACCAGCCTATCTGCAGTACTGACGCAACACTGGCTACTGGAGTATGGGGTTCTCCAATTGTTTTCTTATCCCACAATCCTGTTTGGGATAGATGCCCCCAGAAGGTAGTTAATCACATTATTTAGATTGCAAGCTCTTTTCACATCAGTAGGCCCTGATCTTGCAAAGCACTTTGGACCTGATTTTGAAAGGTATTTAGGAACCTAAAGATGCTGCAGTTAAGTTGGTAGGCGTTTTAAAACCCCACCGGGTGCCTATTGCACCTTTAGGTGCCAAAGTACCCATAAAAACCTGTCCTTTACCCATGGGAGCAATCCCATTTTGCAATAGCCTAAAACAAAACCCCAGTTCTAAATACATCAAATACAATACATATATTTGGACATTTTCAAAATCCAGGTTTGTCTCTTGTGTCCTGAAGTCACTGCCATAAAAAACAAACATTAACTGGCAAGATCCTCAAAAGTAACTAATGATGTCTCGGCTTGACAAAGCCCTGGCTGGGTTGATTTAGTTGGGCTTGGTCCTGCCTTGGGCAGGGGGCTGGACTTGATGATCATGTGAGGTCTCTTCCAGCTCTATGATTCTATGATTCTTTGACAACTGCCTTATCTGATTTCCTGAGAGTGAGTGTGTTACTCTCTAACTGCTTTTTGAAAATCTTGTTCACTGTTAGGATTTTCACCAAAGAAGCCAAAGAAAATTAATATAGTCCCCTCCTCAGGTATGTTGTCTGTGGAACAAGAAGAAGTTGATAGGATATGTGGGTATGGAACATGATTGTTTCCAGTGCTATAAGTCTGGCACATTATATCAGCACTAAATTCACTTTTAAGAAATAAAAAGGAATCCATTCAGGACGTTTTGTAAGTTATATTCTAGGAGAATAATTTTACAATCCAAACTTAACCCACTTTCATAAGATCATTAACAATTTGAGTTGCAAGTGCAATCTCTCTGACCTGGAGAGCTGCTCTGTTTATGACTGAATTGCCCAACATATCACTCATATTCCAGTTGCATGTTTATCATTGTTTTGAAGCAACTAGTAAATTACGCCCATATTTCTAGTAGAACATTCAGTTCTCAAAACCATGCACATGCATTCTCAAAACCATGCACATGCATTAGAAGCTGACACAATCCTCCCTCAAGTTCTTTCCAACGAGTTTTCTATTAAAATCAAACTGGCAAACTTTTGACTCATCAGAATTCTCAAATAAGGCTCCTTTCACCATTGCAATGCCAGAGTAGCAGCATGCTGCCTTCAAATGTATCAAGTAGTAGATATTTGATTAAATGAATGTGCCTCTCTTTGGCATATGTTTTGAATGGAAATGTCTGACTTGTGAATTATGGCAGTATGATTGCTGCTGAACTATTTGGAAAGGTTCATCATTAAGGAGGTTAAGTGGGTAACTACAAAATAAAGGGCTTGCTCCTGCATTTCTTGCTCCCTCCCAAGAGAGCTAGGTCCTAACTCAAAGCCCATTCATTACAGTAGTGTTTGGATCATGCCTCTGTTCACCTTATGGCTGCCAGTTTTGGATAGACATATTCCTGGGAGATTTAATCACATGACATAATCTTTAATTAAAGATTAATCTTTAATACTTGGAGACACCAAACCAGTCCTGGTGGGTTGGCCACACTAGTTCAGCTAAATGGAAGTCTTGGGTGTGAAAATGGAATGGTCACCATCAATATCTTTACAGTTTGGCCTCCAGGCTTGTTAGTACAGTATTAGCAAGGAGCATCGAGTATACCCATATGCTTAGCTGACAATACACACTACAGTAACATGAATTACTTGCAAGTAGCAATTGTCAAGCCTGTAATTGCAGAATCTGTATCCACACACTATGTGTGCACTTTCCATAACAGCCACACAAAGTGCATGCAAATTCACATGCAAATTAAATTTTTCAAGGGGTAAGAAATGTGGAATTGTGAGATCAGTTTAGGCATCATGTTTCTGCTGAGCAAACTGCTCTGGATAGGAATACAGATTATGTATTCTTTTTGTATCAGTGAGTCATTCCATTAAATTGCAGTGCCCACCACTAAAGAACGGTGGTTAGATTTTTATACTGTTCTATTTTTTTTCGTTTCTAAGATAGAATCCTACTTTTTATCCTATAGTGAAAGGCAGAGACCCTCCAGAGATCTAAAGACCCAATGATAAAATAATGGATCCAGGTGTCTGCATTGAGCTTCCTGACACTGGGCAATGAGGGAGTCAGGATGAACTATTCAGTGGTTATCTCATTTAAACAAAAGCTGGCAAATGGACAGTAACAGAGATAATTCCACCTGGGCCACAATCATCTTCAAGCACAGAAATTGAATCAGCTTTTTACTGAAGACTTCAGGAGGCAGAGAAGAAAAATCAAAGTTAATAAAATAATGATCAATACTTTGAATTGTATCTCCCAGATAATGGATTGATGTTGAATAGGGTAGTTGCTCTCTGTTACTTCACTAACAAGTGATAGTAATATCCACATTCATTCAAGTTGAAAAAAATGAGCAAAGGTTCATTGCTATATGTGCATGCATTTTCATTTGTTTACTGCCTTGTGCAGCACTGAACTGGAAAGGCAAGAGTCTATAGGGAAAGGACAGAAGAGGAGTCTGGTAGGGGCCAAGAACTCGTTCTGGTTACCCACCACCAGCTAGAGTCCAGCAGGATAGGAAAGGTTTCAGTTCCTTAAAGGGCATTAGATGTTCTGCAATTACTACTTTCAGTGTTTCTCTGCCAGGCCCAGCTACCTCTGAGGTTGGCATGCTGCAAGATCTGCCCTCTGGCCTTTTGCTGCCTTGGTGATTGAAATTTATCATGGAATCCATAGCATAGTAACTTGCTAGATTCAAACTCAGCCAGGGACAGCTCCCACCCAAATCATCTCTCCTCCTGCAGCAGTGATGCCCACCCTTTGGAGGACCTAATTTCTATTGGGTCCTGTGCCTCTGCCAGCCAAGGCTCTGATCCACAGATCAGTAAATCTGTGTTTTCTGTAGGCACAGCTTCCCATTTAAACCAGGAAAGCTTGATGGTTCTCATACACACATTGCTTCAGAGGGGAAGATCAACATGTGTAAGGAACATAGAATCTTGCAGCACAGAGCTAAACCACAAGTTACAAGAGAGCACTGAAGAGTAGGCCAAATAAGACCCTGCTACGCACCTTTCCTTCCTGCCAGTCCTTGTGCCTTACATTTACTATATTACATAATATTCTCTTACATTTCTATACACATCTTTATTCCTGAATGAGACCAACTATTGGCAAAGTTCAGTCCCATCTTTCATGACTGTACTGCAAAGAAAGAAGTCACAGAGAACTTCTCTCCACCCTCTCAGTGCACCCATGTAATCAGAGGGTAATATGTGGATCTAATGCTCCCTTGGCAAGCTATTTTATCCAGAGGCACGTTAATTTGGTCAGTTTCCCATGCACCCGCACTAAATCTCAACAGCTGCTGGAGTGTATGAAGCATGGTTCTTTTTAAAAATTGAGTATCAGATTTGTTACTCAATATGCTGATCACTCCTTGTCCTCTTCTAATAAAATGTAGCCTTACCACACTAGCCTGTGCTGTGCAGAATTTTGCTTTTAGATTGATGTATACATCATACATGGAATATTAGTGTGGTTGGTTTTACTCAATTATAGCAATTTTCGTTGTATTCATTTTTCTCTCCTCTGACTTTCATATGCCTGAATTTCAAACACAGCCAGATTTTGAATATTACCAAACTTTATGTCATTCATGAGTAGGTTAATATAAACTATACAACTAGATAAACATTTTTCCATCTTCAAAATGCTTCTCCAAAACCAAATATGCCTAAGTTTATTTAAAGTTTTACTCAAATTCAGCTCATTTCCTAAATTCAGGATTCATTTCTACTATCCAGTTAAGCGCACTGACCTCCTGGGTGGCACAGTAAGATGCGTACGAAGGCATAGGAACACGATGCATTATTTTCAGAAGGAAGTGAGTAAAGCCGCTGCAATCATTTGACTCTACAAGGGGAAATTTAGGCAGGCCAGTGGAATTGCTGGATAGTAGACTTTGACTACGTAAATTCTGACTCTTACAAGTAGTTTTATGGGATCTTTCATGACCATAATTGTTATGTTGTTGTTTTTTGTTTCATCAACCAACCTTTCAATAATATTTACCTTTAACTTCCTATTTACTTCTGTCAATTTTTTTCCCCCTTCTTTGGCCATACTCAGAGAGTGCTGGCAAACCATCTCCTGGAAGTTCCAGCTCATTCACCTTTCTGCAGCGAGTCAGCATAGAACCTGTATACCACTTATGTTCTGAACATCTAGGTCTGATTTACAAGTTTTTTAGGCTTCACAAAGATGAATTTAACTCTTTGAGCACTGAAAACAGTGAAAGGCCAGGTGAGCCGATAGAATTGCTGGGCTCCTGGGCAAGGTGTGGGGGGGGGGGGAGGGAGGAGGGCTCCACACTCCTGGAAGGGACAGGGCATCAGGACGAAAGGGCAGGGGCACAGAAACCTGCCCTCAGCACTTCCTGGACCGCAGCCCCCACACCCTCCTCAGCGCCATACAGAGCATGCCACCTGGAGCTCTACAGCGCACCACCTGGGGTGATTTACAGGGCTCTGGGCTTTCAAAATAATAATAAAAATATTGTATGGGAAAGCTAGTGAGGATTGGCTGTTCTTAGTAGTGATGAATGGCAGAACAAGGAGCAATGGTCTCAAGTTACAGTGGGGGATGTCTAGGATGGATAGTAGAAACATAGAATCATAGAGCTGGAAGAGACCTCACGAGTTCATCAAGTCCAGCCCCCTGCCCAAGGCAGGACCAATCCCAACTAAATCAACCCAGCCAGGGCTTTGTCAAGCTGAGACTTAAAAACCTCTAGGGATGGATTTTCCACCACCTCCCTAGGTAACCCATTCCAGTACTTTACCATCTTCCTAGTGAAATAGTTCTTCCTAATATTCAACCTAGACCTCTTCCACTGTAACTTGAGACCATTGCTCCTTGTTCTGCCATCCGTCACTACTGTGAAAAGCCTCTCTCCATCCTCTTTGGAACCTCCCTTCAGGAAGTTAAAGGCTGCTATCAAATCCCCCCTCACTCTTCTCTTCAGCAGAATAAAAAAAAAAAAAATCCTTCAGTCTCCCCTCATAGGTCATGCGCTCCAGCCCCCTAATCATTTTGGTCTCCCTCCGCTGGACCCTCTCCAATGCGTCCACATTCTTCCTATAGTGGGGGCCCAGAACTGGACACAATATTCTAGATGTGGCCTCACCAGAACTGAATAAAGGGGAATAATCACTTCTCTGGATCTGCTGGCAATGCTCCTCCTAATGCACTCCAATATGCGATTAGCCTTTTTGGCTAAAAGGGCACCCTGTTGACTCATATCCAGCTTCTCATCAACTGTAATCCCCAGGTCCTTGTCTTCAGAACTGCTATTTGGTGCCCAGCCTGTAACAATGCTAGGGATTCTTCCATCCCAAGTGCAGGACTCTACATTTGTCCTTGTTGAACCTCATCAGATGTTTTTGGCCCAATCCTCTAATCTTTCCAGGTCACTCTGGACCCTATACCTGCCCTACAGCGTATCTACCTCTCCCCCTAGCTTAGTGTCATCTGCAAACTTGCTGAGGGTGCAATCCATCCCCTCATCCAGGTCATTAACAAAGACGTTGAACAAAACCGGTCCAAGAACAGATCCTTGGGGCACTCTGCTAGCAACCGACCGCCAACCTGACATCGAGCCATTGATCATTACCCATTGGGCCCAACAGTCTAGCCAGCTTTCTATCCATCTTACAGTCCATTTATCCAATCCATACTCCCTTAACTTGCTGGCAAGAATATTGTGGGAGACCGTATCAAAAGCTTTGCTAAAGTCAAGTTATAACACATCCACTGACTTTCCCACGTCCACAGAGCCAGTCACCTCATCATAGAAGCTAATCAGATTGGTCAGTCACGACTTGCCCTTCGTGAATCCATGTTGACTATTCCTGATCACTTTGCCCTCTTCCAAATGCTTCAGAATGGATTCCTTGAGGATCCCCTTCATGATTTTTCCAGGGACTGAGGTAAGGCTGACAGGTTTGTAGTTCCCTGGATTGTCCTTCTTCCCTTTTTTAAAGACGGACACTACATTTCCCTTTTTCCAATCATCCGGGATCTCTCCCAATCTCCACGAGTTTTCAAAGATAATGATCAAGGACTCCGCAATGACAGTTGCCAACTCCCTCAGTACCCTCGGATGCATTACATCCAGGCCCATGGATTTGTGTATGTTTAGCTTTCCTAAATAGTTCCTAACTTGTTCTTTCCCCACCAAGAGCTGTCCACCTCTTTCCCATACTGCGTTGCCTAGTGCATTTGTCTGGGAGCTGACTTTGTCCGTGAAGACAAAAACAAAGAAAGCATTAAGTACTTCAGCTTTTCCCACATCATCTGTCCCTAGGTTACCTCCCTCATCCAGTAAGGGTCCCACACCTTCTCTGATCACCCTCTTATTGCTAACATGCCTTCAGAAACCTTTCTTGTTATCCTTCACATCCCTTGCTAGCTGCAATTGCAATTGCGCTTTCGCCTTCCTGATAACTCCCCAGCATTCTTGAGCAATATATTTATACTCCTCCCTAGTCATCAGTCCAAGTTTCCACTTCTTGTAAGCTTCCTTTGCATGTTTAAGCTCACCAAGGATGTCCCCGATAAGCTAATCTGGTCACCTACCGTATTTGCTTTTCTTGCTGCGCATCGGGATGGTATCTTCCTGAGCCTTTAATAAAGCCTCTTTAAAATACTGCCAGCTCTCCTGGTCTCCTTTCCCCTTCATGTAAACATCCCAGGGAATCCTTCCCATCAGTTCTCTGAGGGAGTCAAAGTCTGCTTTTCTGAAGTCCAGGGTGTGTATTTTGCTACTTTCCTTACTTCCTTTGGTCAGGATCCTGAAATCTACCATCTCATGATCACTGCTTCCCAGGTTGTCACCCACCTCTACTTCCCCTACTAGTTCCTCCCTATTTTTGAGCAGCAGGTCAAGCTGCGCATGGCCCCTGATCAGTTCCTTCGGCACTTGTACCAAGAAGTTATCCCCAACATTCTCCAAAAACTTCCTGGATTGTCTGTGTACTGCTGTATTGGTCTCCCAACAGATGTCAGGGTGAATAAAGTCGCCCAGGAGAACCAGGGCCTGCAATCTGGAAGCTTCTCTCAGTTGTCCAAAGAAAGCCTCATCTACCACATCCATCTGATCTGACGGTCTATAGCAGAAACCAACCACAGCATCACCCCTGTTGCTTCCACCTTTAAACTCAACCCATATACTCTGAACAGTCTTTTCTCCCTCTAAATACGGGAGCTCTGAGCAATCATACTGTTCTCTTACATACAATGCAACTCCTCCTCCTTTTCTCCCTCGCCTGTTCTTCCTGAACAGTTTATACCCTTCCATGACAGTCCTCCAGTCATGCGAGTCATCCCACCAACTCTCCGTTATTTCAATCAAATCATAGTTCTTTAACTGGACCAGGGCTTCTAATTCTTCGTTTTTGTTTCCCAGGCTTCTCGCATTTGTGTACAAACACCTTAGATAACCAGTTGATCATCCTACCTTCTCCATCAGAATCAGGGGTCCTCCTTTGTTGCTCGTTCCTCCTTGTGATTCTTCCCAGTGTCCGACTTTACCTCAGGGCTTTGGTCACCATCCCCCAACGAACCTAGTTTAAAGCCCACTAGGTTTGCAAGCCTACCCGTGAAGATGCTCTTTCCTCTCTTGGTTAGATGGATCCCATTTCTTCCTAACAATCCTTGTGCCCAGAACAGAGTCCCATGGTCAAAGGAACCAAAGCCCTCTCTCTGACACCACCTGCGCAACCATGCATTTATTTCCTCAATTCGACGATCCCTGCCTGGACCTTTTCGTTCAACTGGAAGGATGGATGAGAACACCACTTGCACTTCTAATTGCTTGATCCTTCTTCACAGCACTATATAATCTGCTGTGACCCACTCAAGGTTATTCTTGGCCTTATCGTTAGTTCCTACATGGAGAAGCAGGAAGGGGTAGTGATCTGAAGGTTTAATCACTTTCAGAAGACTCTCGGTCACATCCTGAATGCGAGCTCCCAGTAAGCAGCACACTTCTCGAGATTGCAGGTCTGGACGGCAGATGGATGACTCAGTCCCTCTTAGGAAGGAGTCCCCAACCACCACTACCTGTCTTCTTCATTTGGGGGTGGTGGTCATGGAACCCCCATCCCTAGGACTATGCATCCCATGCCTTTCAGTAGATGTTGTTCGCTGACGCACTCCTTTATTAAGCCCTGGACTGCCTGATAGCCCCTCCCCCTGATTTAAGGCTCAACCAATGAGCAGAGGCTTCTAGATTTCAAACCCTGATTAGAAGCTCACAGCTTCCACCTGCCAGCCACAGCACACACTCCATGAGGGGGGCAGGGGAAGGGGAAGGGGAAGGGAAAGGAGAAAAAAAACCCAAACAGGCAAACACAAGATCAGGACACTGCAAGAAAACTCCAAGCACAAACACACATACAGACAGCCACTTCCCCCACTCCCTGTATTAGCTTCCTCCTTTATCTGGAGAACTCCCTCTCCAAATTCTCTGTTAACAGCCCCTGTTCACTGGAAAAACTGTTTCACTAGGAAGGTGGTGAAGTGCTGGAATGGGTTACCTAGGGAGGGGGTGGACTCTCCATCCCTAGAGGTTTTTAAGTTCCGGCTTGACAAAGCCCTCGTTGGGATGATTTAGTTTGGGTTGGTCCTGCTTTGGGCAGGGGGTTGGACTTGATGACCTCCTGAGGTCTCTTCCAACCCTAGGATTCTATGATAAGAAAGCAAGCATGTCTATCATATGAAAACATGTATATAACAGTTTCCAAATAGACTTTCTTTATGAGGTTTTAAGGAAAGCTAACAATCTGTACACCTTTGATTTTAACAAGGGACTGTATCATTCATCTTGGATTATAATAGAAGAATTACAGTACAATTATTACTCCCTAATTAATTCTGTCTGTGTGTATATCAAAGTTCTAATTATAGGTACAAAATCTGCTCAATATTGTGGAATATTTATGCAAAACATTGTTCTTAGCACTTATTAGCTAAACTATAGTGTTTCACTAGAGCTGAAGCAGCAATTTTAAAACTAATGTCATCATTTTTGCCACTTCTTTACTGCTCAATATGTGGAGAGCACCTGATGAGAATACAATTTCACAAAAAAACCACTTTGTATATCCCCACTTGGAAAGGGTTAGCACTGTTTTTAAGAAACATCAGTCTTCATTGAGAAGAAAAAAATACTTTAAAAATAGCAATAAAATATTGTATGGGAAGCTAACTGTGCAGCTGTCATTATGGCTAGACAAGTCACATTTGATCCTTCCATGACAACTGGATTTGGGTGCTATTCCAGCCACAGTCACTATATTCGTTGCCATTCTTACTTCTGTTAGTCTCAATTTAAGCTCATCTGAGGAAGTGGATTTTGCCCATAAAAGCTCATGATATTATATATATTTTTGTTAGTCTCTAAGGCTATGTTTACACAGCAGCAGGGCAGAATCCAGACACATCCTAGTGCACTGTACAGCACAGAATGCCAGCCATAGCACTTTAGAGCCTTTTCCAGAAAATAGCTGTGTGAGAGCATCATTTAGAAAACAAAAGGCATGTAATAACTTGGTCAGTAGAAGGCCTTGTGGAAGTGTGAAGCATGAAACACATCCACGGCGCTGTAATGTCCACAAATAAAAAACCTTTTTCAGACTGTTCTGTATTCCTTTCATTATATTGCAAAAATAGAAGCTCAGTGGGGCAAAAAAGGGGCAGGAAAGGAAACCCCTTTTGGGCTATTTAGTGAGGATATCAAAATAATAAATTAAGCAGTACCATTTCTGAGAACTCTAGAACAGCTAAAGGTGCAAGCACAATCTGATGATGTACCTATTTTCCACATACCTACTATTAGGGTTGCCAGGTGTCCAGTTTTCGCCTGGTAATTGTGTCTTCTGTCCGGGAAAAAAAAAACAGAAAATGTCCGGTATTTTCTGTTTTTCTCAGACGGAAGGACAGCGGGAGAAGCGGGGGAATTTAAAGGCAATATTCGGCATTTTTTGTGAAAGTATCTGGCAATCCTACCTACTACCTGCCTTTCCCCCTCACTCTACTTGCAGTCCTAACATTTTCTTCTGATAAATCCAGTTAAATAATGCTGCTGAGAACAAGAATCAACCAATTTTAATGTTTTCAGAAGTTAATTTTCCTCCATTGTTATAGTATCAAGATTTAAAAACAAGTTGCCACAAAACTATAAATCAGATGATTTTTTTCTTTAAAAACAGACAGCATCTGTAAGACATTTTTAATAGTGATGAGTGGCCCTTAACTTTCAATCCAAATTTGCTAATAGCATGCAAAATGAGATGGAATTATCAAAAGTTAGCAAGCAAACCTATTGCTCTGTGATATGAAGTTAAGACAGAGTCATTTGTCTAGAAAGGGAGTTCCAGTTGTTTCATTTGAGTGTTAATAGCTGCTGAAAATCCTAATGCTACTACATCTAGGAAGTAGCAATGGAAAGAAAAACTTAAAAGAAAGTATTTTGGAAACTGACATGCTAGCTTTATTAAAAACACAGAAATAAAGTTGGTACCTGGACAATTTATAGAGTTTCATCTCTAAATTTCTTGTCCCTGTAAACGGAGACAGCACAAGGCTGAACCTCCACAGGTTGCTTTCTTCCAGAGGCTTATGTTCCATACTTACAACAATGCACCTTAATTCCAAGTTGATGAGTATTCCTGCCAACAGCACAATGTCACATACAGGGCCTTTGTTACATTCTCCCCCACAACGTTAGCAAGGACTTGATTAGATCCCATCACGTTGGCCTGCCAATCTGCCAGAGTTTTAAGAGAGATATGCTAATATAACATCCCCTTTCAGAGAGTGGCATTCTGTGTCCCATCCCAAGACATGCACTTGTCCCCATTCATAATTATTGCTGCTTAAGCAATAGTCTCATCAACTTGAAGATAAGCAAAGTCATCTACAGCTATTGATTAACAGAGTCTGCTCTGTACAGACAGGCTGACTGACCAGTGATATGTGAGAGATGAAATTACTATTAGGAATTAATTCACAGATGGGTTAAAAAGAGGCCAGAACGGTGTTTCCCAATGTTGATCTGAAGACACATACTGGTGTTTCATGAGTTCACAGAGGCTGCTTAAGTCTCTTTTCTCTGTTTTAGTTGTTCTTATAGACTTCCTGACCCTTCATTACAAAGACACTGGAGATCTGTCAATAGTAGCTGGAAGCAAAGCGCAGGCAGCTGAAGGGGTTCAGTTGGGATTTGCTGCTGCATAAGAAGGAAAGGAGAGAAAATGGGGTGACCTCAGAAGCCAAAGTGAATGGTGCTAGTCACCATGTAGGGAGGATTATCCATGGGGAAAGGGAATAAAGCAGTCAGATAATGTGTCCCAGGGAGCAAGTGACCTAGTGCCTAGGCAGCATGTCCAGGCAAAAGGGAACCATGTGGCTGAGAAACATATTCAGAGGCAGAAGAGGGTCAGAAAACAGGCCATATATCTAGGGAAGAAAGACAAAGTGGCAGAGAAGCATCTGCTAGGGATCAGAAGCAGAGAGAAAAGCAGAACAGGTAAAGTGTGGAAGACAAAATGACAATTAAAATAAAGGAATCATTGGAACTCTTTTCGGATTCTTTTCATTATCTAAAGGGGCCAGAACCAAGACAGAATCCCCCACACAGAGAGAGATTCTCAGACAACATCAGGTGAATACCTCAGAATCAAAGACATGCAATAGTGGCATATTGGTATCTTTGCCACAAGCATCCTACAGGCTGTTCCCTCTGAGTTGCACCACTCACAAAGCTCAGCAAGGAGTCAGCAAGGAGCTTAACTTCCTTCCAAAAGGATGCAATAATCTGGTTGCATTACAGACGCTTAAAAATACATTCAGCACTTTCCTAACATCACTTTTCCATGTCAACAATTGCTATGGGTGCCCTAGTGGTTATTACAAAAGGAAAAACTATGTAGCACTTCAAAGACTAACAAGATGGTTTAATAAGTGATGAGCTTTCTTGGGCCAGACCCACTTCCTCAGATCATATTCTGGAAGAGAATTGGCATGACCATATATACCAAAGGAATACAATGAAAAAAGTGAACACATTATTAAACTGACAAATCAGATTTAGTATAGAAGGTGGGGTGAGGGGAAGGGAGGGAGGGAATAGCTATTTGAGTCAATGAATGGCTAATCAGGGGTGATAAGTGGGAAGCTATCTTTGTAATGCTTAAGGTAATTAGCATCTTTGTTAAGGCCCGTTCATAAAGTGTCAAATTTAAGGATGAAAGAAAGTTCTGAAGTTTCCCTCTGTAATCTGGTGTTAAAGTGGTTATTGAAGGGGAACTGATCTTTTTGCCCATGACTGGAAGGAGAGGTGGCCTATGTGACCACAACTAGATCCACAAGATGATCTTTCTATTAAGTTGTGGTCCACTATTCCAAGATACTTTTGCTGCTCCAATAGATTTTGGAGATGCCAATGTCCTCTCACATTTCCCCTTCGACTGCAGAATCCATGGATGTAAAGGGGAGTTTCTTGAAAAAAAATTCAAGTGAATAAATGTAATACAATGAAGGTGAAGTCATGTTCTTCCTCAATGTACATTTTTACATATACTGCTGCTATACAGTAAGCTTCATTCTCCAGAGTTTAACCACGTGAAATGCCATAAAATAGGCCAATATTTCCCATCACAGTCCTTTTACCTAACTTTTAAGAAGATATCAAATCTTTGTGAAACTTTAATATTTATTAGATTTGATACCCTGGTGAATGCAATTTTTTCTATACAAATTATTTTACTGGCAACATCTGTGTTCAGCAAATTGGAGTTTACTACATAGGGTTACACTGTATTAATAAACCAAAATTGGGCCCTGATGTTTAATTCATTGTTTTTATTAGTAAATTTCCAGGAGATTTAATTTGTAAATATTAAACACACCGACCACATAGCTTCATGCTTTGGATTGTATTTCATTAAACATAATCCTTAGTAATGAATCTTTGCAAATTTTTCAAATGAAACACGCCTCCATCCCTCTTCATTCCACCTCAGATTTTTGAGAAGCTCAGCCAAATGTATTAAGCAGAAGGAATAAAAATATTCCCATTGTGATATAAAATATTGCTGTGTACATGGGCATTAAGTTAGCATAGGCAAATCCACCATAATCACCACAATACTTGAGCCATTTAGAGGAGTAAAGGGATATTTCATCTAGCTTCATTCCTTGCTGGTTGTCACAATACTCGCTAACAGGTTTGTGTTGTGAGGTTTTCTGTCTGAGCAGGCTAGCTATATCTTCATACTCTCTGTATTTTCTACATACTGTGAGGGTTCATTTGCACTGCACCCGGAACTCGAAATAGGCGTAGTTCATTTCAAGTTAATTTTGAAATAGTTTATTTTCAATTTGGTGCTGTCTACACAGCACCAAATTTCAAAATAGAGTGCTATTCCAAAAGGTCCCTTACTCCTCGTGGAACAAGGTTTAAGGGGACGTCGGAATAGCAAGCCTGTTATATTTCAAAATAATGGGATTCCTGAAAAGATGTGGAATAGCTATTTCAGGATACTTCCAGTATCCTGACATAGCTTTGCAGTGTAGACATAGCCTGAAAGTGTAAAGGACACAGTTAAAACAAGAAAAAATCTTTTATAATAAATACAATTTCTCACTAATACAGCATTTTGAAGAAAAGATAAATTAACCGTCTATTCATTTACAGCACTCTGAGTTTTGTGTATCAAATTTTGATTACAGGATTATCAGAGCCTCTTGTTAGCTAATCTGTTTTTAATGAATGTTTCTTTGCCAGCCTTGTGTCCTCTGCTTCAACTTTATTTTTTCATTTGTAGCATTTTAAACTTTTTTTTTGAAAGAGAAAACATGAGTCTCAAAAAAAAAAAAAAATCACAGGACAGTGGTAAATGGTTTTGTAAACTGTAGTATAATTCCCTGCTTCAGCAAAGCATTTAAGCATGTGCTAAAGTCCCATTTACACAGGCATAGTTAAGTACCTGCTTAAGTGCTTTGTTTAGGCGGAAATAATACCCTTAATGAAATTTTACTCATATGGTTGTTTGCACTGTCCTAATCTGTCTTTTCTTCCTGCAAACTGTGCATTATTTAAGCCAGTGACATCTCTACAGTGAAAAAACAAAAGTATAGGTTGCACCTCCTTTAACCGGCATGACCACAGATGCTCCTAGATGAGAGAAACCCAGAGTAGGAAGGCCAGCAGCTGGGAGCCCCACGAATCTGGTGGCAGCGGGGCCACAACAGCCAGGACAGCAGTGGTGCCAGGGCAACCCAGGCGGGGGTAGAGCGCCTTCTGGGCTGCCTGCCACTCAGTAATGGGGCTGGGACCATAGCTGTGCAGGAGGGGAAGCCTGGCTGGGGCTGAGTCAGCCCAGGAAATGGCAAGGCTGTAATACGCTGAGCAGCAGCAGCAGGTCCACAGATGCCCAAGCGGTGTCAGCAGCATGACTGGAGCTGCCTCTCGGCAGCAGGACCAGGGCTGCACATGCAGCAGCCAGGGAAGGAAAAGCCAGGCTGGGCCGTGGCAGCCAGACAGAAGCAGCACAGCTGGGGCCATGTGCCACCCAGATGCAGGCACAGCAGTCCAGGAGGGGAAACCTGGCCGTGGCCGGTAGCCTGGCAGAAGCAGTAAGGCTGGCCATGTGCCACCTGGCAGGTAGCGGAGCCGGGGCTGGGGCTGGCCAGCCTGAAGGAACCAGCAGGGAGGGGCAGCGGGCTGAAGGACCAGTGTCAGGGGACCTCCTGTTGTCTGGCAAATTCCCTCACCCGGGAACAGTCAGGTCCTGAAGGGTGCTGGATCAGGGAGGTCCAACCTGTACATAGAAATAGCAAATTACCAAAATATTTTGAAATTAAAAAAAAAAAAAGACTAACAAAAATATATACATAGTATGAGTTTTCATAGGCAAACCCCACTTCTTCAGATGAGATGGAGAAAAAAAGCAGGATTCTCAGCATAAGAAGGGAGAGGGAGAAAATAAAGCGTACCTGTCAATTGCAGTTCCAGCTGCTAATGAAGCTAATTGAGTGGTCTGGAAGTGTCTAATGAGGCAAATTGAGTGGTTTTAGCTTTTGATGTCAATAGGGTGTTGAATGTGAGGAAAGATAGTTTTATAATATGTTAACCTGTTCAAGTCTTTATTCAGGCCAAGGGAGTTAATGTCAAATTTGCATTTAAAGGTCAGTTCCACACTCACTCTCTGTGGTTGGCTTGTGAAATTCCTTTGTCGAAGAATGGCTACTTTGAAGCCCGTCAATGAGTGCCCCATCAGGTTAAAATGGCTACTTTGAAGTCCGTCAATGAGTGCCCCAACAGGTTAAAATGGTCCCCTACAGGGTTCTGTGTGTTACCATTTCAAATATCTGTTTTCTGTCCATTAATCCTTTGTCGCAGAGACTGTCCAGTTTGGCCAATATACATGGCAGAGGAGCATTGCTGGCACTTGATGGCATAGATCACATTAGAGAATGTGTGGTTTTGTGAGCCTCTGATGTTGTGGTTTATGTGGTTAGCTCCTGTGGTGGTGTCACTAGTATAGATGTGTGGATAGAGTTGGCAACAGCTTTTGTTTCAGGGGTAGGTTCCTGGGTGAGAGTGTCTGAGGTGTGATGTGTGGCTACTGGAAAGAATTTGCTTCAGGTTAGGGGGTTGTCTGTAAGCAAGGATTGGCCTGCCTCCCAAATCCCTGTGAGAGTGAGGGGTTGCTTTCCTAGATAGGTTGTAGATGTACTGGAGGGGTTTAAGCTGGGGGCTGTAGGTGATGGCTAGTGGTCTTCTGTTATTTTCCTTGTTGGGCCTGTCTTGAAGAAGCAGATTCCTGGGCACTCATCTGGCTCTGTCAATCTGTTTCTTCACTTCCCCGGGTGGATATTTCAGTTTTAAGAATGCCTGATAAATATGTATCCCAAGACCAGGAATTCTTATATATAGATCAGATACATATAGATTTATTTTAAAGAGATGAGAAGCAAAAGTGACTGGCAGAATGGTAACTATAAAGAACTTTTGTATTGCTATGATTCTGGACCTATGCTGATGCTGGTCCAGACCTCAGTATAGTTTACTGAAGCCCCAGATCTGTCCCCTTCAGTATGATAATATGGCAGCTGGGAATTGTCCAGATGTTGGACCATATCACCTTTCCCTTCTATGCCCCTTACACATAGGTCAGGAATGGAGAAGTTCACTAGGAATCATCAGAGGACTCATTACTAGTAGGGGATCTTTTAATAACTGGTAACGTCTGTTTGTAGTAGCAGAATAGCAAAGAGCTGTCCCACTCTGCCAGAAAAGTGAGTTTAGTGTCTTGACATATTTGCTCAGTGCAACTTCTCACAGGGCCTTCTTGTTTTTAATATAACACAAAGTCTCTGTAGTTCTTTTAGTCACCAAGAGTAACCTTTTTTTCCTTAGTTCCACAATGGGAGCTGCACACTTAGTTGAGAGAGCCTACTGGTAGAGCAGAATGTAGGAACAGAGAACTCGGCAGAGAGGAGGAAAGATTTTTAGGTAAGTCTGCAAAATCTACTTTAGCATGTGCCCACAGAGTGAATTCAAGCTGATTCTAAAGCAAATTGTCTGGATTGAAGTGCTTATATGCAGCACACTACTAATATGCTTTCCCAAATGGGTATGATAAGGTTGTTTCAAGTGAAAGGCAAATTACTGATTAGAACATTTGTCATGGACTGATTCACTTGAAATTTTAATGAAATTTTAAAAGAGAGAATGTAAATTGTACAGAAAGCATCTTCAAGAATCTGCCAATGTGAAATTGGAAATACTGTTAAAACGGGTTTAGAAACTAGAAAATTCCTATTTTAAAGGAATAGCACTAATACTTTCTCTAAAGTCCCACTAAGCAAATGAAAATAAGCTTAGAGCCACTCAGGAGCTTTGAGGTGATGGTAGTTCAGATGTGACCAGCAAGCTGACTCAGACTTAGTTCAAATTATTATTGAACACATATATTCCAATGGGGCCTAGAAGCTCAAGTCAGGACCACAACCCATTGTGCTGTTGACCTCAGCTTGTGCCAGAAATGATTACTTTCAAAGATTTTTTTCTCCATACTCTCTGTTACACTCTCCCACTCATAACATTCCTTGCTCTTTTACTTTCACCAATGGGAAAAAATTAAGTCTTGAAAATTCTGAATGAAGCCATTGGAAGATCTCTTTCTATATAAAAAGGAGGACTATCAAGTGATTAAAAATTAATCATGATTAATCAACTGCTAAACAATAATAGATTACCATTTACTTTAAATAGTTTGGATATTTTCTACAATTTCAAATATACTAATTTCAATTTCAACACAGAATACAAGTTGTGCAGTGCTAACTTTGTATTTATTTTTATTACAAATACTTTCACTGTAGAGAACAAAATTGTATTTTTTCCGTTCATCTCATACAAGTACTGTACTGCAATCTCTTTATCACGAAAGTTAAACTTACAAAGATAGAATTATGTACAAAAAACTGCATTCAAAAATAAAACAATGCAAAACTTTAGAGCTTACAAATCCACTCAGTCCTACTTCTTCAGTCGATCACTCAGACAAACAATTTTGGTTAAAATTTGCATGAGATAATGCTTCCTGATTCTTGTTTACAATATCCACTTAAAGGGAGAATAGACATTCACATGGCACTGTTGTAGCTGGTATTGCAAGATACAGTAAAACTCCAATAGTCCAGCATCCAATTGTACAGCACTCCTGATAGTCTGGCATCAAAATGGCAAGAGGCTAGTGAGTGAGCTTCAGCAAAAAACGAGTCACAAAGCAGCAGCGGCAGCAGCTGAACCGAGCAAAACCGGACAGGACCGAGTTAGTCTGCCACTGGCATTGTGTGACGATGGACAGTGCTTGTGCTACAATAAAAAGGGTTAAAAACACTTTATATACAGTATATACTGTATATATATATAACCAGCTTATAGTACCTCCTGATAGACCGGCATATCCGATAATCCGGCACCACCTAGGTCCCAAAGGTTCCGGATTATCGGAAGTCTACTGTATTTATATGCCAGATTCATTTGTCCCTTCATGCTTCAATCACCATTCCAGAGGACATGCATCCAAAGCAGAGCTGGCTGATGCATGTTAATTTTCATCATCTGAAGGTTGATTTTCTTTTTGGGTGGTTTGGGTTCTGTAGTTCCTGCATCAAAGTGTTGGACAGGGGGCTGCAGACACGGGAGTTTAAGAGGGAGAGCAAGAGATCCCGCTGATGAACAGGCTGTCAGGTGAGTATACTAGCTTTTGGTGTGAGTGAGTTTGCTCGACTGTTTGAATTTTGATTCAGATTTCAGGTGATTTCAGATTCAGTTACTGTGGCAGTTGGGATTGTGTGCCGGGGAGTGTTTGATCCTTTGTTTCCTTGATTGCTTTTGATCAGCCTCAGGATCAGCCTTCCCCTGTGTGACTAACGAGGGGGTAGGCCTGACTTAGGGAGCAGGCTTTAAAAGCCAGAGGCAAAGTGATCAGGGGAGGGAAGCGGACAGGGGGCTGCAGACAGGGGAGTTTGAAAGAGGGAGGCCTACTATTGTCAGGAACACCCACAACATCTGTGCCAGCACTGCTTCTGTCTCCTCCGTCTGCGCCTGTAGCCAGACAGAGCACTTGACCATGGATGCGTCTACCCAGATCCTGGTGTGGTTTTACAGGGACTGTGGCTTGCAATTCCCACTTACTGAAATCTAGGCAGGTGGGAGAGCTACAGGAGTAAGTGGGCAGGCTGAGAAGCATCTGAATCCATGAGCAATTCCTGGAGAGTATTCATGTGGAGACAGCTGAGGTAGTTGCCTCACTACACAAGACTGCTGACACACCACTGGTGGAGGAGGAGATGGCTCAGGGGGGACACTGGCAGCTGCTCCACCCCTGCTCCCAACCCTCCCACTGTGGTACTGGGAAACTGTTATGCTCTTCTTGATACAGGAGATAAAGATTCACCCTCTACAGCAGAGGAGCAGAAGCCTCGTACCCCCAAGGCTGTGAGGTCTGCTGCCACCACTGTGAGGAGGAAACGTAGGGTAGTGGTGGTCGGAGACTCTCTTCTGAGTGGGACTTAGAAAAGTTAGATGTCCGCAAGTCACCAGGGTCTGATGAAATGCATCCTAGAATACTCAAAGAGCTGATAGAGGAGGTATCTGAGCCTTTAGCTATCATCTTTGAAAAAATCTTGAAAGACAGGAGAGATTCCGGAAGACTGGAAAAGGGCAAATATAGTGTCCATCTATAAAAAGGGAAATAAGAACAATCCAGGAAACTACAGACCAGTCAGTTTAACTTCTGCTCCAGGAAAGATAATGGCGCAAGTAATTAAGTAATTCATCTGCAAACACCTGGAAGATAATAGGGTGTTAGGGAACAGTCAGCATGGATTTGTGAAGAACAAATCATGTCAAACCACTCTGATAGCTTTCTTTGATAGGATAACGAGTCTTGTGGATAAGGGAGAAGCAGTTGACGTGGTATACCTAGACTTTACTAAGGCATTTGATACAGTCTCACCTGATCTTCAATAAATTAGGCAAATACAACTTAGATGGGTTACTATAAGGTGGCTGCATAACTGGCTGGATACCATTCTCAGAGAGTAGTAATTAATGGTTCACAATCCTGCTGGAAGGCCATAACAAGTGGGGTTCTGCAGGGGTCTGTTTTGGGACCGGTTCTGTTCAATATCTTCATCAATGATTTAGATATTGCCATAGAGAGTATGCTTATTAAGTTTGCAGATGATACCAAGCTGGGAAGGGTTGCAACTGCTTTGGAGGACAGGGTCATAATTCAAACCAATCTGGACAAACTGGAGAAATGCTATGAGGTAAATAGGATGAAGTTTAATACGAACAAATGCAAAGTATTCCACTTAGGAAGGAACAATCCATTTCATACATACAGAATAGGAAGCGACTGTCTAAGAAGGAATACTGCAGAAAGAGATCTAGGGGTCATAGTGGACCACAAGCTAAATATGAGTCAACAGTGTGACACTGTTGCAAAAAAAGCAAATATGATTGTGGGATGCATTAACAGAAGTGTTGTGAGCAGGACACGAGAAGTCATCCTTCCACTTTATTCTGATTAGGCCTCAACTGGAGTATTGTGTCCAGTTCTGGGCACCACATTTCAAAGATGTGGAAAAACTGGAGAAGGTCCAGAAAAGAGCAACAAGAATGATTAAAGGTCTAGAGAACATGACCTATGAAGGAAGACTGAAATAATTGGGCTTCTTTAGTTTGGAAAGGAGAAGACTGAGAGAGGACATGATAGCGGTTTTCAGGTATCTAAAAGGGTGTCACAAGGAGGAGGAAGAAAAATTGTTCTCCTTTGCCTCAGGACATGAACAATGAGCTTAAACTGCAGCAAGGGAGGTTTAGGTTGGACATTAGGAAAAAGCTCCTAACTGTCAGGGTGGTTAAACACTGGAATAAATTGCCTAGGCAGGTTGTGAAATCTCAATCTCTGGAGATATTTAAGAGCAAGCTAGGCAGACATCTATCAGGGAGGGTGTAGACAAGGGGTGGGCAATAATTTTTTGCTGGGAGCCACTTCAAAAATTTTAGAAGTGGCCCCAAGCTGCACAGGAAGGGGCGGGGCATCGAGCAGAAGGGGGCAGGAACAAGATATTTCCAGGTTCCCCACCCCCAGACAATGATTGGTCTGGGGGTGAGGGAATGCCTTTCCCCCACCCCAAGTTCCCCCAAGGTGCCCATGCCCCTGGTGTGGGAGGAGACTTCTCTCGCTCTCCTGCCCCTAGACCAATTATGGTCTGGGGGTGGGGAGCATGAGAAGCTTCCTCTGCTTCCCCTCTCCCCCCGTAAGCAAAGTGCAGCGCTTCAAAGCGCTACGTGCTCCTGGCACAGTGGGAGGAGACTTTCCGCACTCCCCGGCCCCCAGGCCAATTAAGGTCTGGGGGCAGGAGAGCGAGTGAAGCCTTCTCCGCTCTGCCCCCACCCTGCAAAGCCTCGTCCTGTCCTGCCAGGAGCACACGGCACTATGAAGCATGCTATGAAGCCCAATTAGGGCCTAGGGGCGAGGCAGCAGCAGGGCCTCCGGGGGCTAGATCCACCTGCTTGGCGGGCTGGATCCAGCCCACGGAGGCCCTTTTGCCCACTCCTGGTGTAGACGGTACTATATGAGGGCAGGGGACTGGACTCGATGACCTCTTGAGGTCCTTCCAAGTCTAATGTTCTATGATTCTATGAAAAGCACTTGCCACCCTTCATCCTCTTAGGGTATGTCTACACTACAGCACTAATTCGAACTAACTTAATTCGAATTAGTTAATTCGAACTAAGCTAATTCGAATTAGTGCATCTAGACCTAAAAACTAATTCGAATTAGCGTTTTGCTAATTCAAAATAGCATGTCCACATTGAGTGGACCCTGAACCGAAGTTAAGGCTGGCCGGAACCAGTGCCGGCAGGGCATTAGGTTAGGACTTAGAGTGTGGAGCTGCTGCCTCAGGCT
This sequence comes from Rafetus swinhoei, assembly GCA_019425775.1. NCBI lineage: Eukaryota > Metazoa > Chordata > Testudines > Trionychidae > Rafetus > Rafetus swinhoei. The sequence continues at coordinate 31,634,592 of CM033428.1, read as the reverse complement.
AGCTGAGGGCTATGCTTAAAGGGACCCGACCCCCACCCCGGACAGACAGTTCTCAGGGTTCCCTGCTTCCTTGTCTAACTCGATGAGGGACAGCAAAGCAGTCCTGTCTTGGAGTGCCCTGAGTGCCCACACTCGGCACATCACAGCACTCGGCCATCAGCCCAGCTGCACTTGCCGCAGGCTGCCATCCGGGGGGGTCAATCGGGGGGCTGTCAGGATCCAGGAGGCCCTGCAGGAGAGCTTCCACCCGAGGAGCCCGCAGAGCCACCCCAGTCCTCCCCATCGGGGGCTCGTGCCCATTCCTCCCTCACCTCCTTCCACTTACCCCTCCCTAGCCCCCCTTCCTGATGTAAAAAATAAAGGACACATGTGGTCAAAAATAGAAACTCTCTTTATTTAACATAACTGCGGGGGGGGGGGGATTAACCTCTGGGGAGACTGGGAAAAGGAGGTGGGAGAGGGGAAGAGAGAGGGTGGGAGAGGGGAGGGGGAAACCTGGGAGGAGGGAGCTGGAAGGGGAAGCCAGGGGAAGAAGGAGGAGGGGAAGTATAAAACTATGGTACGCCATATCTTCAGTACTGTGTACAGTTGTGGTCTCCTCACCTCAAAAAAGATATTTTGGCCTTGGAAAGGGTTCAGAAAAGGGCAACTAAAATGATTAGGGGTTTGGAACAGGTCCAATATGAAGAGAGGCTAAAGAAACTGGGACTTTTCAGCGTAGAAAAGAGGAGACTGAGGGGGGATATGATAGAGGTATATAAAATCATGAGTGGTGTGGAGAGGGTGAATACAGAAAAGTTCTTCATTAATTCCCATAATATAAGGACTAGAGGACACCAAATGAAATTAATGGGCAGCAGGTTTAAAACTAATAAGCGAAAGTTCTTCTTCACATAGCACATAGTCAGCCTGTGTAACTCCTTGCCACAGGAGGCTGTGAAGGCTAGAACTATAACAGAGTTTAAAGAGAAGTTAGATAAATTCATGGAGGTTGGGTCCATGGAGTGCTATTAGCTAGGGGCTAGGAAAGGCGTCCCTGGCCTCTGTTTGTGGAAGGCTGGAGATGGATGGCACGAGACAAATCGCTTGGTCATTGTCTTCGGTCCATCCCCTCCGGAGTACCTGGTGCTGGCCGCTGTCGGCAGACAGGCTACTGGGCTAGATGGACCTTGTCTGACCCAGTACGGCCATTCTTATGTTCTTATGTTCTAAGCTCAGGGCTCAGGGTCGGGAGTCTCACTGGACCAACTTGATTTTCATGCAAACCTGCTCCTGGGTTCGCATGTGGCCTTTGGTGGCTAGGCTGGCAGCTATCCTGCCCTAGACGGCCACTTTCCTGTGCCTAGTGTGGAGATTGTGGACGTTGGAGGCCTCCCCCCAAACCTCAATGAGGTCCACGATCTCCGCACTAGACCAGGCGGGCGCCCGCCTCTTGCAGCCCCGGGCAGGCTCCTGGGAGCCGCCAGCCTGGTCCTGGGAAGAGGCGGAGGGCTGGGTGGCAGCGGGTGGCTGGCTCATGCTGTGCCAGGTGCAGGGTCTGCTGGCTGGGTGCTGGCAGGCTTGCAACTGGCACAAGCACTGTAGCCAGACCGTGCCCCTTTAAGGGCTCTGGGGCCGGGAGGGGGGCAGAAGAGTTTCCCTGGTTTGGCCCAGAGTGGCCACCAGGGCAACCTGGGAAGGGCGAGCCTCCCACTAGTTCGAATTAAGTGGCTACACAGCCCTTAATTCGAACTACTTAATTCGAAGTAGGCGTTACTCCTCATAGAATGAGGCTTACCTAGTTCGAATTAAGCGCTCCGCTAGTTCGATTTAAATTCGAACTAGCGGTTTGTATGTGTAGCCCCTATTAAAGTTAATTTGAACTAACGGCTGTTAGTTCGAATTAACTTTGTAGTGTAGACATACCCTTAGAGTTTGGATGGCACTTCAAATTCTGAAACCTTGAGTGCTGTAGCTATCTTTAGAAATCTCACACTGGTACCTTGTTAGTGTTTTGTCAAATCTTCAGTGAAGGTGGTCTTAAAATGAACTTGTACTGAATCATCCTCTAAGACCGCTATAACATTAAATATATGGCAGAATGCAGGTAAAACAGAGCAGGAGACATAATAGTCTCCATTGAGGGGTTCAGACACCAGACCCACTGATGAGTGGGGAAGGGCAAAGAGAGCAACTGTCCCAGGGCTTGGCAATTCTAAGGGGCCTGGGGTTCATGGCTGCTTCTGCTACAGTGGTTGCAGCTGGAGCCGTGGACCCTTTAAATTGCTACTAGAGACCCGCACGGTGCACTGCAGAGCCATGAGCACTGGAGGTGTGTGGCTAGGTGGCACTGAGGGCCAGCTGCCCTGGCCCCACCCCTTCTGCCAAAGGCCCTGATCCTTCCTGGAGTACAGAGTCAAGCCCCCACCCCCACTCCTTTTGCCCAGGGGCCTGGTGAGTCTGCCAGTTCTCCTTTCAGTCACAAATTTAATTAACCTATTATTTTTAATGAACATCATCAGCATGGAAGCATATCCTCTGTAATGGTCATAGTATGAAGGGTTGTACAAATGTTCAACATATCTGGCAGTAAGTACCTTGTAATGCTGGCTAAAAAAGTGCCATGCAAACATCTGTTCCCACTTTCTGGTGACATTATAAATAAGAAGCAGGTGGCAGTATCTCCCATCAAAGTTTGTCTTAGTGATTGTCAGTAAAAGAAGTAGGACTGAGTGGACTTGTAGGCTCTAAGGTTTTACGTTGTTTTGAGAGCAGTTATGTAACCAAAAAAAAAATCTACCTTTGTAAGTTACACTTTCATGATAAAAAGACTGCACTTCAGTATTTGTATGAGATGAATAGAAAATACTATTTCTTTTGTTTATCATTTTTATACTGAAAATACTTCTAATCGAAAGTATAAAGTGAACACTGTACACTTTGTATTCTGTGCTGTAATTGAAATCAATATTGAAAATTTACAAAAACATCCACAAATATTTAATATGTTTCATTTGGTATTCTATTGTTCAACAGTGTGATTAATTGTGATATTTTAAATCACAATTCATTTTAGTTAATCGCATTAGTTAACTGTGATTAAACAACAGCCCTAATAAAAACAATATTCATTTCTGCCTGAAGACTCATTTGAAGGACTACTGCTAATCAGATATACTGGCCAAACATTGTTAATGAAAAGTAGTGGATTAAAAGGTAAAAATTAATACTTGTGAAATACTTGTAATTATTTTCCTGAAAATCTCCAATCCTTCCTGTAACTAATGAAAGAAAAGCAATCAAATCCATCATTTTCAAAAACCATATCAACAAGTCAAGATATGATTTTTTTTATTAGGTTAAAACATTTCACGGACTTTTGTCTTCATACATAAGAACAAAAACTAGCAAATGTGCTTATTAATTTTTAAAGGAAGCACTTATATTGAAGTGTCATGAGACTGTGCTAACCATGAATGGATGTGACCAGGATCACTTGACCTATGAGTAAAATGATGAGATACATTTGTTTATGTTCATTTTTCCTGGTGACTTTTCCTTTTATTACTAAATGATAGATCACAAACTCAGGAAAACAAGAACATTAAGGGACTGAAGCATAGAAGCAAGAGGAGGAAACCTGGAGAGACCGTGTTAAGTACTTTTTATTAAAGTATAATTGGCCATGGCCAGCAGTCCTCACAGAATCAGCCTCATTGCAGCATGATGGAAATGATTTCTCCCCAATAAAAATTGCAGGCTGAAAGATAACGTGCTACTTGTATATTAAAAGGACCAAACATATTACTGGAGTATCTCCATTTACACTTGCATATATGAGATTGCAATTGGTCCATAGCTGTGGCTACTAATTAGAAAATGTGCAGAAGATTAAGTGCCGGATTGTGCCATTAAAATGCAGTCCAGAGTAGGAGGTAGGTAGATCTATAGCACCCCTAAGCTTCAGATGCTGTTCGGTGCTCCGGCAGAGCACAGCTGTTTGCCATCCCATAGGAAAATGCAAGGTGCTCCCCCTTTTGTGAACACTCAGTGGTCCCTTCCTTCTCAGTCCTTTTGAGAGGTGACATACACACAGGTGTGCCTGCCCTGCAGCTGAAGGAGTGGATCAGAGAAGTGGAAGCACTGCTTTAGTAGCGGGCTCCTTGTCCCCTTGCAAGCTCGTGCACTTTCATAATACTCAGGGACACAGTGCAATAAATCTCAGGGAGTAGGTTTTTACTGTCAGGGAAAATCCCACAGCTCAGTTAATTACACTGGGGGGAGAAAAAAAAGTAATTAGGCCTTAGAAAAAATAAACTTTGAATCTAAGATAAAATATTAGAAACTCCAGGTAATGATTAATAAGTAATTAATTCCATCGTGACAAATAGCCACTGCTGTTCAGTTACTGCACTCTCCTGAGTTAATTCTCTGTGGCTCTTTATAAAAAATATCACACACACTTTTCTTTGTTTACAGCCTCTGTTCGTTTTCCTTCTTAACAAGATAAATAAGAGTGCAAGTGGTTATGCATGAAGTCTCTTAGGCACCAAATAAGGTTTAATTGCTTCAATCTTTCCCTTGTCTCAATGTTAACTACTGCCAGGGAGGACAAACATAATCAGCTTTGGGCTTCCTCTGTGATTTATTTGGGCTTTTTTTTTTTTTTTAAAGTAAGAGTGAATTAAATGTTTGCAAAAGTTGCCAGCCTGCTTATACTGCTTTAGAAAAAAACAAAAGCCCTTGAAAGAGGTCCCACAGTTGGGAAACAGGAGTTGCCAACTCAAATGGAAGAGAGTGTCAGACTAGAGAAAAAAGAAGTGGGTAGCATGTAAGGGACACTGCAATGTGAGAGGCATAGTAGGAACGGGCCAGTGATGAACACCAGGCAACAAAATACAGATAAGCATAGCTATCAGCTTCTTTGTATCCTGGGATTAGTGGGCAGTGGCCCCCCAAAGGATAACAGGAACAGGATTTCATTAAATATAGAGGACAAACCTCCCCACCTCATATGCCACACCCAAACAGAGGTATAGCTGAAAGTTAAAGGGTCAGAATCAGGGAACCAGAAGGGTACACTGAGCAGTGAATGTGGATGAGCAATAGTTGACAGCCTATTTGGTTCTCTCAGAGGAGAAGGACCAGAAAGAAATGGGATGGACTAATTATGAAGGGGCAAAAAGGAAAAGCAGGGAGGAATCATGTGTCAGGAGGGAACATTGAGCTGTGAGCACAGATGGACATAATTACCAAATCAACACACAATGCTATGGCACCCCTTTTTAAATACAAAAAGTCTGGAAATGTGGTGTTTTCTTTCCTTTAAATGATTTGGGGTGGGGGAATTCTCCAAAAACTGAAAATATTGGACAAAAATGGAAAGGTTTTGGTGAGACTATTGATTCTGTCAAGAAGTCATTTTCTATAGGGAAAGAAAACTGATGACAGGAAGTTATGCATCAACCAGTGCTGGCTCGAACCATTCTTGCGCTCCGGGCAGCGGGCGTGCAGCGCATGCGCGGCTCCTCCCCGGGTGCACGCACAGCCCCCACTTCCCGAGCACGCAGCGCCCCTTATAGCTGTAATCAGGCGCCGCACGGCCCCCACCCCGGGCTGTAAGAGGCGCCGTGCGCCTGAGGGCGGGGGGCACACGGTGCCTGATTGCAGTTGTAAGGGGCTCTGCGCGCCCGAGGGCAGAGGCCGTGCGGCACCCCTTACAGCTGCAATCAGGTGCCCCCCATAGGTTGGCGCCCTGGGCAGTTGCCCAGCTAGCCCCCCCTTAATCCGGCCCTGGCATCAACACTACTGATTACTCAGAAAAGGGGAAATTCTAATGCTTAATTGGGACTAATGAGTTGCTTAGGCCTTCGACTAGCCCTCAGAAAAGGGGAGAAGTTTCACTCAAAAGATTCTAAGCCCATATTTGGGAATTTGGGAAAAAAATTGCCTGCAAAAGTATTTCAGGATCTGACTAGTACAGAATGGCATGCCATGTGATACAAGATCAGCACTATATACTTCCCCACTCTACCCTGCTAATGCATCACAACTCTGATCTAAAAGAGTGAAGGGAGTCACTTGGCCTCCCTGACATCTGTCTCACCTGAGACTTCCAGCAAAGGTGTCCTAAGTTGTGATAAATTTTGTCCTGTGACACCTGCTCACTTTTAACTGTCCAGGACTACCAATTTATTTCACATAGGCTCTCAGAACAGCTAATACAATGAAAAAAAATTAGTTACTGCAGAACTCACCTATAGAAGCAACTCTGGTTTAAATCCAGTTATTACAGATACATTAACCAGTGTAACTTCCAGTTGAAACTTCTATATTTAGTTATAAAGATCAGGAAAGGTGATGTCCTTATCATTCAATAGACCATTTGGCAAAGTCTACACTGGCAGTTTCTTGCACAAGAACAGCCGTTTTTCTGCAAAAGCTTGCCAGCTGTCTACACTGCCTGAGCGTTCTTCCAGAAGTAAATTTACCGTACAGCGTTGTAAAACAGGGCTTCTTCCAGAAGAGTTATTCCTCTCCCCACGAGGAATAAGCCCTCTTGCGCAAGAGCTCTTCCAGAAGAGGGAAGTGTAGACAGACAACCTGAATTTCTTGCGCAAGAAGCCCCTATGGTTAAAATGGCCATCAGCGCATTTTTGCACAAGAGAGCATCTACACTGCCATGGATGCTCTTGCACAAAAGCACATCTCTTGTACAAAAGTACATGGCAGTGTAGACGCTCTCTTGTGGAAGAGTTTTTGCACAAGAACTCTTCCGCAAAAGAGTTCTTGCGCAAGAAGCTGCCAGTGTAGACATAGCCTCTATGTTTTCTATCAGCAGGAAAAAATAATGTTACCTTCAATATTATCATATACAATCAGTTTTTGTTGGTATTAAATATATTTTGTTTGGGAACAGAAATTCCTCAGATGAGAGGGCCCAAAATTCTCTGTCACCAGTTATATATTCAAGTTAGCATGTGTAATGTAACCAAAGGCAGAATTTAGCCACTTTAAGAAAATTTCTAAATGTAAACATACTTTAGCCTTGAGTCTCCAGATTGCCTGAAACAATAACTCAAGGGAAAGACTTTAAGGCTACATCTACACTGGCACGTTCTCACGCAAAAACTCTTTTGCAGAAGAGTTCTTGTGCAAAAACTCTTCCAGAAGAGAGCGTCTACACTGGCATGTGCTATTGCACAAGAGATGTGCTTTTGCGCAAGAGCATCCATGCCAGTGTAGACGCTCTCTTGCGCAAGAAAGCTCTGATGGCCATTTTAACCATAGGGCTTTCTTGCGCAAGAAATTCATGTTGCCTGTCTACACTGGCCTCTTCTGGAAGAGCTCTTGCGCAAAAGGGCCTCTTCCTGAGCGGGAGCATCAGAGTTCTCGTGCAAGAAGCCCTGATTTTATACATTAGAACGTCAGTTTACTTGCGCAAGAACACGCGGCCAGTGTAGATAGGCAGCAAGTTTTTGCGCAAGAGCGGCCGCTTTTGCACGAGATGGCGCCAGTGTAGACACAGCCTAACAGTTCTATTTATCTCAGTGGAGTTTTTAAGCTTTATCTTTCAGTTGTCTTTAAATTTTAAAGTTTAACTTTTTACTGCAGACACATTTAGCCAAAATATCTAGCCTCATCCCAGAGCCCTGAATGGTCTTCCAATGTGGCAAAAGACCATAAAGTTCATACTTATTTACCAGAGCCTTCATCTTCCAATGTCAATTGAAATATCTGTGGCATACTGAGGGTAGGTCTATGATACAGGACAAAGTCTAATTAAGACACGCAACTTCAGTTACATTAATTACAATCTTCCTTTGACTTCCCTTACTCCTTGTAAAGGCAGGGTTATTGGCATTGTCTAGAGTGCTCCCTCACTTTGAATTAGCTGCCTAAACTAGACCACTAATTCAAATCCTGGAAGATTCACAGCAGAAGCTTTGATCTTCCTCTGGAATGTAGACGTACATGCAAATCTGAAAATTTAGGGGCAGAATAAAATTAATTGATTTTAGTATCAAAATAAACCCAAAGGTGCTTTACAAATTGCATTATTCATCTTCATATTTAATTGAATAAAAACCTCCATTTAAAAAATGTCACCTAGATCTACCATAGATTTTGCTGATTGCCACAAGAAAGGCTTTGCTGCAGAATTTGGGTCCAGTGTGCTTGGAATTTACTGGGCCTTGAAAATCATTATTAATTTGATGTTTTTAACTGTAAGTCATGAATACTAGACTATTTGGGTAGTATGTCTGACGCTCCAGCTACATACTAGTAATTCATAATGGCACTAAGGGTCAACCTAGAGTTCCAGTAAGATTAATGAGCGTGCATTAGTGTAGTAGTAGTAGTGCTACTGCTAAGGGGATTAGGAAGACATTTTCTCCTGAAGCCTTGTAAATCCATAGTTGCCCATTACAGCATGCAGTGCATCTTCCCTAGAAGCATCTGATTCTATATCAGACTCTGTCAGAGGCAGTATAGTAGATTAGATGAATCACTGCTCTGTATCAGAATAGCAATTTCTATGTTCCTACTTGCCCCACTTATGTTAGGAACATGTTCTATCTACCTCAGCATGCTAGATCAGGAACAATTCCCAGCTATTTCAGTATGTTCATTAAGGTATTGGTACAGCTGTAGGCAATGTTACAGATGTCCCAGTTGTTTGATTCTGTAATGTATTCACTAGTTTCATATATAAACAATTGTCTACTGATACTAGATAAGACTAGTTGTGTAGTGTCCAAATGAGAACTAGCTTTATTAGAAAGCTATCTTTGTTCAAGTCTGTCCTGTCTGAAAGAATAGCTACCATAAAATCCATTTATCAGATTGATAGAATTTGTTGATATTTTCCAAATATTGTACTGGGTCTTCACCTATCACATGAGGAGCAAACCTCATTAAATAAATAATGTGATCATGAATCTCAATCTTTTTCTCTCTTGCACACAGCCCATATTTTGAGCCTCTGAAATATAGCTTTAATTTCTGAAAGGCTAGTCATGTTCAATTCTAGAACCCAGGAGCAGTACACTCACACACATCTCATAACTCATGTGAGCCATTTAAACACTTTTCCCCCAAATGACACAATCTAACAAGTTACAGTATTGTTGTACTTTCGAAGTTGCTTGTTCTACAAAAATTAGATTTTAAGTATGATGAAAGTGACAGATGTGATAAATAGATTGCTAAATGAAATGACTATCTTTTCACTTGTATACTTTATTCTAGGCAGCTTTTTACCATCCTTTGTGGAAACATGAATTACTTTTTAAATCAAAGTCACTCAGAACCAAGAATATGTATAATGGATGTAATCACTGATAGTGTTTTTCATAGGCAACAGGTATTTATGGTACAACGCTATAAGGACTCTTGACATCTTAAACTCCTGTAACTAGGACATTATTTGTTTTTATCAACTTGCTTCTGTACAGCAAAATATATAAACATTTTTTCAATGGAAAATATAAAGCTGAGGCATCAACCTAGATATGGAGCACTACCTAGGTATGGAGCACTCCCTCATTGACCGACCACATATCTAGGACATGGCAGAAGCTGCCTTGCTACATCATACAAAAAGCTCGGGTGCAGTGGAATCCCATACAGGCACGCCTTCCTGTACCTATGTTGATTGACAGTCCTTTTGCTTCCAGTGGATGGGGAAGAGGGAGATTTACCCAGTGTTGCTGAGGTCCTTGCTTCAATTTTTATTTTGTGGAAAATAAAATGACAATGTACATGCTTCATTTAAATAATTGCTCTGGGGTGAGGCTGAGGATGAGAAGTTTAGTATTCAGGCTGGGAAGACATGATGACCCCATCCCTCTCTCATCACAGCAGCTTGGGACCAGGGAAGAAGCGACTGTCCATGTCCATTGAAGCCGCTGCAGAAACAGCTGGAGGAGTGGTACATGTCCCCCGGCTGGGGCAGCTGTGAGACAGCTCCAGATTGGGTGCCATGCCCTTCCCATAACCTCAGCATGGAGCTGCCACAGCTGGGCGGGAGCCCAGCCCACATTGGCCCAGAACAGAGCTGATGTGGCAGCTCTGTGCAGGGGCCGGCAGGCAGAGGTGGCACTCTACACACCTGCCTTGAGCCTCTCCCCTGTCTGAGCCTGCCCTGTGCCCTCTTTCAGCATTTGCTCAGTTATGTTAATCTAGAGGACTGAACACGATTTGGTGATTGTCTGTTTGGTTTTATGAGAAGCAATCCCATTTCGGGCACATCCTGTTTTCTGGGCACAACCAAACCCTTACGTTGCTTTCAGCTATGATAAGAGGAAGCTGCATACCAAATGTGGTGATCCTAGCTCTTACTGTTTAGGAAGAGTTCTTGAACAAACACTTTATCAAATATATAGAAGATACACATGAGAACATGTTACTTTTTTTCTATAAGTGCAGTTTGAGCTCCCAAGAAAATCTCAGGATCCAACAGAACTCCAAGGATGTGACCCTGAATTGCAAATGGCAAATGAATTACCTGCATCAAGGGTGCAGATTTCACCTTCACCACCTTTTCTGATTGCTTCTCCAAACCTGCAAACATTACTGGGTCTTATTTGGAATCAGAGTGATTTGTGTGTGCTAAAAATAGACTAGTCATAAAAATATTTCAAAGTCACCTTTTGTTTCCTTGACTTCTATCATAGTTTATCCAACTCACATTCCCCAGACATCACACTTGCCATAAATTCAAAGCAAATATTTCTCCTTTCTTGCTCTTTTTTTTTTCTTGCATTCTTATTATATCAGATTTTTCATTTTATTCTATTATAATTTAAATTTACTTTGGAAACTTCTTGGGCCTATCTTAGCTTTTTAATTCTTTCCTTAGATCAGAGAGCAAACCTCTTTCATGGGAAATTGTGTGAATGAATTTTTTGGATCCTTCACATACAGCCTAAGGATGTTGGTGATTCATGTAAGATCACCAGCTGCTGAAGATGGTTTAACTTTCTATGTGTTTTTGAGAGTGCACATAAGCTTTCATGCTGTAAATAAGCATCCTGACTTTTCACAATAAGCCAAAATACAAGCAAATCCTGTTTCAAAACAAAGCCAAACCAAGATGCTCCCTAAAACCCAAACATTCCATGTGACCTTTGGCCCCGTCCCCTACAGACAGGCCCACCATCAGAGGGAGGTGAAGGGGGCAGTTGCCCTGGGCCCTTTAAGTTGCTGTTGGAGTGCCACACCCATTTTGCCCCTTCTGGGAGTACCTCCCTCCACCTCCACAAGCCAAACAAGCAACAAGCTACAGACTGAAGACTAGCCATCACACTACTGACAAACCACTGAAGCCAAAAACAAGCCCAATTCCTGCACCTACAGGCAATAGGAATCTTACTGGAAATATGGCATGGAAGTGTGCTTGTATGCACACAAGGCTCCCAATAAATACATTCACTTTCATTAGGGTTTGATAGCACATAAAACTCTTAAAAATAAATCAATGTGCTTTGTAGGCTAGTATGACAATTAATGCAATCTGCTCTTCCTTGTTAGTGGATGTTAGTGATTATGTGCGATAGGAATAGTTGGATACATGGCAATAGCTGCTTGCATGATAGATAGCTGTACTGAGGGAGGGACTGGTTAAATACAAAACATTACTTCTCAGCCCACTCTCCCCAGTGCCTTCAGCTATCTCTCTTTCAGTGGTGCATCTCCTTCATATCCCCAAGGCAACTCAAACTCACTGAAGGTATAATTGAACATTACAGAACTGGGTCAGTTTAAGATTTGGGATAACAATTACTAATCAGTTTGTCTGTTCTTGGCTGTATCACTTCTGTGATCTCTTACAGTTTCCTGCAGTCCAACTAAGTCTTGTTGCCTCTGATAGTCCTAAAGGTACTAGGACTTCTCTGATGTATTTTTATTGTTACCAGAGCTTCACACATTATAAAACTATAAGGAAAATGAAAGATCTTCGACATATTTTGTGTCTCCAAAAACGTAATTGGCTGTAAAAAAAATATTATTTACAGTTTTACAGCTAAAGAAAAGAAGTATCATGCAAGATGATTATATATGTGTGGCTGAACAAATTTTGTACCATACCTTTTTATTGTTTATAATTATTTGCTTTACTTAGGGTCTAATCCTGCAAAATAATAAGCACCACAAACTCCCATGAAATTTAATGGAAGTTGAGGGCCCTAAACACAAGGATACAATGGCTTCCAGGATTAGAATCTCAGAACAATAGAAGTGATTCAGTTAATTAATGGCAATATTGTGTGAAGCTTACTTGCAAAGACTATCAAACCAGGCTCTGCTGAAATGAGGATTAAGTGTACAACAGAATATTTTGGTTCCAAACTCAGTGGTGACAACAAATATAATGTGTTAGTCTAGTGAGATGCCAGCGGTAAGGTCTTTTGTTAAGGTATTTTGGCACTGTGCCTATATCACAATGCCTAACTGATTCAGGAGCCTAAACATTATTCAAAAGAAATGTAAGTCAAAATCCCATTGACAGCATATGGGATGGCTCTGAAGTGCCTAAAAACACTTTGGAAAATGAGATTTAGGTCTAAATACATTTACAGGTCTCAAACTACGTGCTCAGTCTCCAAACAATGTGGACCCATGAACGAGCAATTACTAACCAGTCAGCCACTATGATAGCCTGACTAACGTAATAGAAGCATGCTCCTCATATGAACTATTTTTAGTAGCCACGTACCACAATCATTTGCAGTTGCAAATATACCAGGCCGGTATATATAATTCAAACTAAATACACCTCTCCATGGCAAGAAGTCTACAGGTTGCACCTCCCTAAACTGCGAATCTCTCGTCTGGCAACATCCATGGTCTGGCAGAACCATGGATGTTGCTGAATGAGAGAGACCCGGGGCAGAAGGGCCACTGGCTGAGAGCCCCATGAAAGGCAAGGCTGGTGGTAGTGGGACCAGGGCCTCAGCAACCCAGTGGCGATAGCGGGGGCCATGGTAGCAGGCCGGGGCAGTCTGGCAACCCAGCTGGAGCTGGGGCAGCCAGTGTGTGCCAGCCTCATAACAGGGTTGTGCTGTGGCAGCCCGAGGGGGGCTGCATGCTGGCTTGGCAGTGGAGACTGAGCCGTGGCAGCCTAGCTGGCAATAAAGCCGGGCTACGGCAGCCAAGCAGGGGAAGCATATCTGGAGCCGCAGCAGCCAAGCTGAGTCCGTAGCAACCCAGCTTGAGCCGCAGCAGGTTGGCAGCCTGATTGGGGCTGTGCACTGGCCGGCAGTGGGATTGGTGCCGTGGCAGCAGGGCCAGGGCTGTGTGCTGCCATGCTGGCAGTGGGGCTGGAGCAGCAGTTATGGCAGTGGGGCAGCCATGGGTTTTTTTTGGTTTTTTGAAGGTCAAGTAACATACTTGCAGTCTACCTTTGCCATAGGATATCAAACCAATGAATCAAGATATTAGATCCCAGTTTCTGTGTTTAGCCACAGTCATTTTTGACAGCTACCAGAGTAAATTTGATAAAATTACTTTCAACTCCAAAACTTTCAACTGGAAAGCATTAGTGCAACAGGAAGCAGTTAATTGTTTCCAGCTCCTTTTTTCTCCTTTTCCTGCATTTCACACACTACATTCTCATTTGAAATCACGTTAAATTTTGTTCTGTGTATTTAGATATATCCATTCTTGAATTAACCTGTATTGTAGGCCTTTGGGGAGTCATTTTGTTTGAGCATCTGGACTCACCACATGTTTCTTACTGGAAAAAAATAATCATTTATAAGTTGTGATGAGTATTAAAAATGAGAAGAATGAAGATGAGCCTCCATCTGTTTAGTGCATTATAAGATAAGTACGCACAAAAGTTTGTGTTTTAGAAGTTTATGGAGTGAATTGGAGATAAGCTGCTTATTAGAATCTGCAACAAAATAGCTCTATCTATTTTATCAGTTTAATCTGATCCTAATTTAAATAACCAATATTACCTAATATCATACTTACTGTATCTTACTTTAAATAGTTCCCAATTTACAAACTAAGGGCATGGTGCCAGTCTGGTGGGCAAGAAGACAGGTATAAAAATCCTTTAGTGTGCCCTTTATTCCATACATACTTCCACCATGCCCCTGATCGTGGGGCCAGTTAAGGGCCAATTCAGCCTCCAACTCAAAGTCAATCAGCTCTAAATGGTACCTGGATTACTATGACCCCAAAAGACCATTCCAGCAGCTCAGACTCACTGAAGAAAAGGGGTTTTCTGGGCATACACCCTTATCCCAGGCCGCACTTCCTACACCAGCAGCTAAGAAGAGGAGGAGTGATGAAGACCCACTACATCAGTTCTGCATTACCTGGGCAGTCAGTGCACACAGAGAAACCACAGCGGGTCAGAGCAGTACAAATGGGTCCCAACAGAGCTGAGGGTCTCACCTTAACATTTGTATAATAAAGCAGAAATATTTTGATTCAGAAGACTAGGGAATGGTGTAATTGCTTATTAAGATTAATCATGGTACAAAGCCAATTGTTTATTGTAATGCATATTATAAAAGCATCAAGCTGTTTGGACACGTAGTGCAGTATTAAAACACAACTTAATAGCAACTAGTAATTTTTACTTTAATTAAATGACTGCCTGTTATACGATTTCTATATACGTACATGCATGAGGGCACACATGCACACACAGAGAATTAGTGATTTTATATCTCTTTTGTGAGAAATGAATTAATCTTCATGTAGGAACCCTATGGCTTTTATTTACAGTATACCTATCTGTCAGCAGCAACTAATTAATTGGAGTCTGTCACAGTCTCAGAACAACCTTAAAGCCAGTAATATTTCCCTGTGCAGATTAAAGGAAAACACGGAGAGTTAATTTGAAAAGATTTTTTCTAAAATGTCAGGAACCCTTTAATCAAATAAAGAAAATTCATGACAGGAAAAAAACCCTCTTGATTCTGACATTTTATTAGTAGCAGGATGACACTTCACTTCTGTGCTGACATGCATGCAGCTCTAGGTAGCAAGTGGCAATATGGTCACTGCACACACTTGGGAGAGACTCCAATAGTGCTGCATTGGGTGTATAAGTGCATCAACAGTCTGATATCTATTTCATTTGGCACCAATGAAAACAATAAATAATTACTAAGTTGTAGTCATCCCTCTTAGGACCAGAGCTGTGGTTAGATCCCCATCTGATGTAACTGTCCCTTAATTGCCTAGTGTCTGAGATTAAATCAAGCCCTTAATATCATGCTGATATCAGGTACCATCTGTCATGTTTATATCACACTCATTGCCATCATCTCTGAACACACAGATTTTAATTTTTTGCAAATATTTGTATTTTCAGATCCTCTGACTCATTTCTCTCATACTAGAGCATGTGCATTTTAATACTGCTGCAAGAAAGCATGCCCTTCTGTGGCGTGGATGGGATTGAAACAACAAACTTTAAATTTCTGAACCAAACCCTTCACCAGCATCAGAGAGAGGAAGAGAAACAAAACAACACAGAGTTATCATCCATGAACTCAGATCCCACAAAAGTCCCCTTGAGTCGACATCCATATTCCGATATCTGTAGGAAGCATGTCACATTGGAAAGGGGAGTAGCTAGGATCTGGCCACCCTATGTACCAGTCTCATCTAGGACATTGTGCATCTTTCCTATGAAGTGCTGTTTTCCTCCTGTGAGTGTTTTTAATTTTCATTGGAGTCAGTGGGGATTGAAAAGTACTGCAAGTTTCTGCAAGGTCACAACACCTTTAATGCCTATGGGGTGACTTTTACTTCACATTCAAACAGAAGAGAAATGAAGCCACAAGCAGCTCTCCAACATCAATACAGCTCCCGAGAGTAGGGACAG
Organism: Rafetus swinhoei; assembly: GCA_019425775.1. Taxonomy (NCBI): domain Eukaryota; kingdom Metazoa; phylum Chordata; order Testudines; family Trionychidae; genus Rafetus; species Rafetus swinhoei. The sequence continues at coordinate 31,618,757 of CM033428.1, read as the reverse complement.
GAAGAGAATGGAGAAGGGGAATCTTATCTGGCTGCCCCAAGAGTCCTTCATTTCCTCAACTGTTTTAAGAAGGTATATGGAGAAGACCAACTTCTGTTGGAGAGACAAGCTTTTGAGCTCTAAAGGGCTTTTCTATAGCTCTGCATGATGTGAAAGCTATTCTCTCTGACCCACAAAAATTAGTCCAATAAAATATATTACCTCACCCGCTTTCTCTCTAATATTCTGGGACCAACATGGCTACAACTACACTGCATCTGTATAAGGTATGTTGTAGTTTCATGGCTACAAAATCCTTTATAAGCAGTAGAGGATGGATTCAAAACTGAATTGCTAAATTAGCCTCCACATGTTTTGCGCAATCCCTTGGGATCAGATGATGGTTTCCAATTTTGTGTCTTATATTCTTTCAATTTATATAAATGTACAGGGAAATCCTTGTGGAGTCCAAACATGCAGTAAGGAACACAGCTTGATTGTGTTATGTGACTAAACCTTGTGAGATTTCTGAGTGTTGAGCACTTAATCCATAATGTTGCCAAGTCTCTTGATATTTAATACTTTTCTAGAATTTACAGCCCACAAAGTCAAGTAATTGCATGAAATAATTCATCCTTCATTTAAAAAAGTTTCTAGCCCTCAAAAAGCTTGCACATATGACCGAGTGCACCCTAAAGAAAAAAAGACTACACTAAATAAAAGACAATCCTATTTAAAAAAGAATCTTAATTTTTAATCCCATTTTATTATTTTAGGGGAAAGGTGCCTCATTATGCTTAATACATGTTCACTTTCACTATAACAATTTATTCAGTGTCTATGGAGTGAATGCTTAATAGCAAGAGTATAGAACATATGCTATAGAGCCATGTTTACTGACTGTCTAATGAAAGTCAGTATGAAAACTAGTTGGTACACACACAACCATGGTTTTTCAGTATTTTACTTCTCAGCATTAGAGTTCCTTATGGTCCACTCTGAGTCTAAAAATTCCTGAGGATCAACCAGAAGGCTCATATTGTACCATTTGAGATCATTAACTACAGCTGTGAAGCAAAATATAAAGTGCATCTGAACTAGTATATTTGCATCTTCTGCCCCCCCCCCCCCATCACCATTGTCTTACACTGAGACTCACATTCAGTTTGACTCATTTAGCCATACATCTCTTACAAGCATGCAACTTACATCACTTCTACATTTGCTCCATGGAGTCTTTTGGCTTCTAAATTGGCTTAATTACATAGTTAGGGACTGAAATAATGGGGAGCACCAGGGAATGCAGCTAACAGGAGAGTATGTTAAAGTGGGCTGCTTAAGACAGCCATTTAAGTTTAAGTTACTTGAATTTAAATGTCCCTCTGAATTTGGTACAAATCTAGTTTGATTTTTTTCAGAAGTTCCATCAACTTTATATGGGAGAACTCTTGTTCATGAACAGAGCACGTTTCCCTCTTAAAAGGGTTTTTTTTTGTATCAAATATGTTTTAAGAGCATGGTTGTTAAAAATATAATTGACAGAAGGAAATTAACTAAAAGATTGCATGTCTTCAACAAATCATAACCCTGGGATGAAATAACAGAACTACACATTGAGAGTGAGAATTATTTCGAGTGAAAATTGGTTGTGAAATAGGCTCTTTCCAATCAAACAATCTGATTGACTGATCATTGCTAAAGGGCTTCATGTTTCAACGGAAGTGCAAAGTTTAATGGAAAGTCAGAGCTTTCGTTATTTTCATTCCTGTAACTTAGAAATTTAAGGGCAAATATTTTTATTGCAGAATTCTCTGTGCATGAGTTACAAAGCCCAGAATATCATTGCAGACAATCAGCTGACATTGAACAACAAACTTTAACAGAGATGTGTTGTAAAACAGTTTGCAAAAATCTCACACAACTTGTCTATCTTCCAGACAAGAGGATAGGAAAGAGCTATTCTATAGTCATAATGAGAAATCCTCAGCAACACCATTCAAAGTAACCCAGTTTTCTCTGCACATGTTGCTACATATTAGTAAGGAAAACTATTGCTTCCACAAGGAAACTACATTCAACTAAATAAGACACATCCTTTGAATTTTCTGTATTGGGGAAAGAATGATCTGTTCTCAGACTGCTCAGTGCCCACCTTTAAGGGACAGGAATTTGTAAGGGCCAAGTCTGTTGACTGACCAGTTTCCCACAGCGGTTTGAAAAAAACAAACCCCATAAGAAGAGAGGCTGAAGTAGAGTTCCTAGAGCCTAAACCAAGCTGGGGTGGCACAGGAAGGTGTATTATCCTGGACACTAGCAGGAAGCATTATTTCTATTGTAATATGGCAGGGTAGGAGATGGCACAATGATGTTCAGTCATCATATATATAGTAGCCCAATGTCTGTGACTCTGTAATGCTGAAATGCTGGCTGTTCCCTCTGGGCGGCGCTGTTGCCTGAGTCACGTCCTTCACCTCCCGCCGTGGCACTCGGCTGACTTCCGTGTCGGGCCGCCACGGGGGAGCAAGTGGCGCAAGCGGCCGTTTGGGTCCTGCGGTCCCCCGTGGTGGCCCGGCTGAGCGGCGCAGAAGTCAGCTGAGCACCACAGCAGGAGGCGAAGGAGGGGCGGGGTGGTGATGTACATGGCCAGGGTGCGGCGCAGAAGTCAGCTGAGCACCACGGCGGGAGGCAAAGGGGGCCGGGGCAGTGAAGTGTGGCGTGACAGCAGCTCCAGGCCCCGCCCCCTGGCCGTGAAGATCACTGCCCCGCCCCCCCTTCGCCTCCCGCCGTGGCACTCGGCTGACGTCTGCACCGCTCAGCCGGGCTGCCGCGTGGGAGCAAGTGGCACAAGCGACTATTTGGGCTCCCCATGCAGCATGGGGAGCGCGGAGCCCAAACAGCCATTTGGGCTCTGCGGTCCCCCGAGTCAGAGTCAGGAGGGGGAGGAGAAGAGAAAGACAGAGAGGCAGGAGGTGGAGGAGAGCTGAGAGAGAGAGCGGGGGAGACAGTAGGAGGAGAAGAGAGAGAAAGAGACGGAGCGAGAGACCGGAGGCTCAGGAGAGAAGACCAATGGGGAGGAGAGACCTGAAAATCCTGTCTTATGACGGGCTAATTGGCTTGTACTAAAGATGTTTTAACTGCCTTTATGTTGCCAGAGTGGTATAAAGTGGGCAAAAATGTGGTCCTGAAAACATCCCCTACTCATGGGCCTTCCTGGCCAGTGCAGAGTTGCCATAAGAGTTCTGCACTGGGATTATGGATGTGTTGAGGACCTGGGACAGTGTACACTGCACTTTGGCTATGCTCCATTTCCCAGAGACCATAGGGGGGTCCTGGGAAGCTGAGTGCAAGTATGAACAGCATTGCCAGGAGCAGCATAGGCTCTTACAGAGGCTAAAGCTTCCTGCATGTCCCCACATAGTGTGGGGGCACATCCATCAATTTCAGTGAATTTATGACAATTTACACTAGCTTAGCATCTGCCCTGGGGTGTGCAAAAGTGACAATGTCTTCTGTGCTTCTCTATCTCTGCCCCAATTGCCCTGACCAGAGTAACTGAGAATCAGACATGTGTCCAGAGGCGCTTGCCGGTTGCCTTCCTCCTCATTTAGCCTGTTTTCCTCACAGACACTAGTGTTCTGACCCCACGGGTATATCCCTAACCTGCCCCAGTACAATCCCACTGATGCATTCAGCATGACTGGAAACACTAACACCCTATCCACATGTGTAAACCCTCATGCACACACTCTGCACTAGGGGAACACTACAGCTGTGTTAATTGACATAGTTCCACTGAAGTCAATTGAGCTACATGAACTTGAACCAGCTAAAGTTGCTTGTTCCAGTGTTGACTACACCACTGTTGCTGCCTCCCTCATAGATTTCTGTGGAATGGGAAGGAAATCCTTGTGAACGTGCTAACTTGATCTTTTTCACCACGGTTTGTTTGTACTGTGGGCTGAAGTCTGCTCCTACCGAAACCAATAGAGTTGTTCTCAGTGATTCAATGGGGAGAAGGATTGAGCCCCTGATTTATTGCAATCACTGCAATTGCTCTGCTCTTACCTTTCTCTCAACTTCTGAATCTGAGCATCTCTCATCACAGCTTCCAAGTTTGCTCTTTCTAATGGGCCATTCTTTTAGGTCATGTGCCAGCATCGTGGAGAAAGTCACCAGCATTCCTCCAATCCCAAAAGCTTCACAGCCTACCTCATGTGAAACCCCACAGTACACAATGCAGACTGTCCCTGGAGCAAAACCTGTTCAACACTTATGTATCTAAAGTTAATAAAAAGGTAGTCAAAAGACAGCATATGTATCAAAAATTTCTTCCATGCAAGATTCCTTATGCTCTTACAGTAACTCAGTGCTAAATATAATCCCCAAACATGTTTATTACTAGAGACTGCTTTAATCCTGTCTTCATTATTAATGACATGTCAAAGTTAAACCCAGAAATCATAGAAGTGTCACCACAATGTCTTCAGATGGTTATATCTGAGAGTCTTGTGAGAAGTAATTAGACGGGAACAGCACTTAAGTGAAAGGTGTGTTACTAGGAAGTGCTGGAAAAGGGAAAGTTACAGATTGGCAGCAAGTAACTGAGAAAAGACTTATTTAGACACTTACTGAAATAAGTGTAGTTTAAATTTAATGTTCAGTGTCTCTAGAGCAGATTTTATTATCCATCCTCTACCAGTTTTCTTAGTTCTCTCTTCTTGTCATGCAATAGTGATTCATTTGATTTTTTTTAGTGTAAGCATAAAGAATTCCCAGAATGGTGTGACATCCAAGGATACATTCAGCCAGTAGCTAAAGAGGGTATTAGAAATTATCATCCTCAAAACTTCAGAAAGACAAAACCTTAGTCAATTTTTTCACTCATTTACTCTTAACTTCAAAATATAAAATGCCCAATATCACTCTTTTATTGTAAGTTTGTTAGTTTGTGCAAAAAAGTTATCATTTAACCTGATAACTACTAACAGCATAATCACGAGTGATCATCAATTATAGCCAAGTTACTTCGTTTGAAATATTTCAAAATACAATATATAAAATGTTATCTTGTAATTCAATATTTTTACAAACTGTCCATTTTTACAAACTGCAGCTGGATGACATTAATGAAACAGCCCATTGTGCACAGTAAAAATCACTTCTGTCATGCGTACGTGATGGTAACATATTTCTGCAAACAGGATGAGCATGACTAAACTCTGAGAACTATAATGATTCACTGGACCATTAGTGGTTGCTGTGGCGTAGCTGTTAAAAAAGTTGAAGTCATTCTTCTGCCATTATATTTTACATTAGGGTACCATACCTAAGAAATTAATATTGTTATAAGCACTGTCATAAGTAAATCCACAGATACTGAACATAAACATTAAGCAATGCATGTAAAGTCACTTTCTGGGCTCAAGCTTCTTAACTATGAAGTTTAAATATTAAAAAAACAAATAATCATGCTCTTTAGTGCTTAGCAATGATTTAAGTCATCTTCAAAGTATATGGCAGATTTTCTTGGAAATGAACTTACTCGAATGTAGCATGACAGAAACACCCACAGTACTTCCAAGTGCTCAATAACAGCCCGGCATTGAATTAAAAAGTAAGTATTAATGTACATCACTTTATAAATGTGTCAGATATGTATAAATTTCTTACCTGCCTTGGGTGAGTCTTGTTTGAAAAGGCTTATTCTGTGAAAGATGCAGGTCTTTATGAATAAATTAGAAGCAAAGGTGTGCTTAGCACTTCCAGTTTTCAGCAAAGCTTGAGTGTTACATGCAAAGTAATAAATTGGCTCCTCAAAGTAGCTCAGACCATATTAATGGGAACAGTTACAGTCACTGCTTGCAAGGTTGCTGATGTTGTTCCTTCTGCCTTTGCAGAGAAGCCTAATGTATGAATGAGCCAGAAAGCATCTCTCTCTCTCTCTCTTTCTCTCTCTCTCTCTAATGGTGAGTTAGCATTCAGTTTATTCTGCAGATGGTGGAAGAGGACAAGCTGACAGACAATTGTGTAGTTTCCTCCCCTGCCGAGGCACAGGGATATGTTGTGAATAAAGACAAAGCCTTCCAACAGTGCACCACACCACTCTCTAGATGAGAGCTGCAAGGATGTGCTGTGCTGTTCTTCAGCATGCAGACAAGCCTTAAACGCAACCGGACACACTCATCATGCTTTCCTCACTGAAGACTGAAGACTTGAACCAATAACTTGGGGGTGGGGGCACACCTCTTTTGTACAAGGCAACCAGATTCTCTGAAGGTGACATGCTCAATGTTTTAATTGCTTTTTAGAATTTAGACAAGGGACTTCTACTTTCCACATATATTTTTAAAGCACACTCCGCAGAACATTGCTGTGGCTGAACTTATAAGACGGGACAATGTTATGTAGTTAGGCTTACATTGTAAGTTGTTTAAAGAGTTTTGCAACCTAAGAGAAGAAGAAACATTTCCGTATTTTCCCAAGAAATAAAGAACTCGCCTGCAGTGCTGAAAAGCACTTCAGTGCTTAGCAATGATTTAACTGTAACCCTAACCCTAACCCTAACTCAACCAGTCACAGTACGTGCAGGTCCCTGGGAACTTGAAAGTGAAAGTAGCTAGGAACAGGAGAAGCACTAACCAGATTACCAAATAAAATAAAAAATGAATAACTGGCAAAAAGTGAATACTTATAGCATAATGTGCTAAATGCAAATCTATCAGTACACAGGCAATGAATTATTGTAAATAGATGAACCTTAGTTTTACAGAGTTTTTGTTTGCAAATATTAATTACTATTTGCAAGTTTAGGGCAAAATTATTTGTAAATAAAGTAGTTTTAGGGCAGACAGGACAGACAATATTGCAGTTTGAAGACAAATTGCCCCTCCTGCCCTACCCCACCAGCAGAAGGAGAAAAAAAAATCATTAATACTATGGTCTGAGCTATTAAGAGGATCCACTGGGATGGATGGTTTGAGGCCCTACAACTTTCACAGATTGCAAGACCTTTCAATCCTGAAGACATTGGAACCTCTAGAGAAAGGACATTTCACATCAGTGAAGCCCAGAACTATTCTGCATTGGGAACTCATGCCTCCACGCTGCTCTGTTGTGTTTGCAGGAGCCATACGACATTGACTTTGTTCCCCTGCAGTTTCTTAGTACAAGTCATACAATTCTCCCAATTTTACTTATTTTATCTACTTACATACTTCCACATGGAAGTCTAGCTGCTGGGCTGGAGACACAATGCAAAAAGTGGCCCTTCCCACGATTCTCCCCTTCCAGCACTTGTTCCTGATCCATCTTCCTGTAGAGCGTGTGGTATGGTGAATGAAATGGAGAAAGAAAGTCAGGTTTCAGGAAAGTCTTAGCTATTGGAACCACACCAAGATCAGAACTTCAAGCCAGGCCCAGTATGCTTGTTCATAAACTCTAGTGATTCAGCAATGTAGTACTAGCCACTCAGCATATTTAATACATCTCTTTCCTATAATACTGCCTGCCTGCTTGCCTGCTGCATCACTTGTTGGTAATGAATCCTTGTTAAGGATCATGTAATTTGGCATTTCCACCTTTCATATAGACTAGGTGAGAGCCCTTTCTAAATGTGAGGACGTGAATGATGGGGTTATTCAGGAATGTTTTACTGACTTAGCAGCTTGTTTGTGTTTCTCACTCTGGAAACATTTGACTATCTGCTTTCCACAACATTTAAGAAAAAAAAATCAATGCTTGATTTTTTTTTTAGGTATAGAAATGGCTGATGTCAGTGTGCACAAAATTCTGATTTCCCATCTTTAAATAAAACCACAAGCCATATTCTGCCTACAGTCACTCCTGTGCGACCCCACCAATTTCAATGGATTTCTACAGGTATAATTTGGGTACAATCTTTTCCAGTGTGTTCATGACCTATTTTCAGTATCTCTGACTACTGTAGCATAAAGACATGGAAGGCAGATGAAAAGAAGAGGTGCATGAAGGATGGTGGTTCCACTTTGCAAGGGATCATGGAAACTTTGTTGTAATGTTGATTTTTCATTGGTTCACATTTCTGTGATTTTAAGTTTGCTGGTTGAAAAAAATATATAAAATCTCAGCAGTTTGGCTAAAAAGTCCAGATTTTGTCAAGTCTTGGGATGGTATGCAAAACTGCATGATTTCCTATTGACACATAAATTCAACTCCATTGAATCTGGTCTGAATGTCTCTCACATTACAATGTTTCAATACACTCTAGCCACAAGAAACTACAGCTTCTGCCAATTCCATGAAATGTAAGTTCAGAGAAAAAGAAAAATGGAGGCCAAGAAACCATGAAAAAATGTTGACTTCCTAATATGTTTTTTCCAGATTCATTGTGTCTAACAGAATAGTTGGGGTTTTTTATTAGAAAACTGCTGTTTGTCAAACACTCTGGTAAACCTAAAGCACTTCAAACTCAGCTTTGGGACTGACCGAAATTCAAATTAGTTTGGGAAGTCCTGGACATGGAATGTCACCTTTCTCCTTCCATCCTGATAGGCTCCAAAGCAGCACACAACTGAGGCTCTTGGCTTGCACAGAACCACTCTAATATTTACTGACTTGCCATTTCAAACAGAAGCTTGGAGTTATACAAAAGATAGATTCATTGTCACAGCTCTCAGTGAACTATAAGCTGCAGCATGCCTACCATTCCCAGGTGCTGAACGCTCTCAGTGCCCACTTCTACGTGAGCAGAGGTGCTCAGCATCTCGTAGAATCATAGAATCATAGAATACTAGGACTGGAAGGGACCTCGAGAGGTCATCAAGTCCAGTCCCCTGCCCTCAGACTATGTCTACACTACAGGCTTCTTGTGTCAAAAGCTTTTTGCGGAAGAGATATTCTGCAAAAACTTCTTGCCCAAGAGCGCATCCACACTGCAAAAGCACATCGATGTGCTTTTGCTCAAGAGAGCATCCAGACTGTAAGGATGCTCTCTCGAAAGGAAACTCTGATTGCTATTTACAGAATGGCCACCAGCACGTGCTTTTTTCGATTGCCTCTTTTTGTGCAAAAAAACCCTGTTCCCCGTCCACACACATCTTTTTGTGCAAGAGCTCTTGCACGAAAAGGAGTTATTCCTCATAGAAGGAGGAATACCTACATCAGAAAACCCCCTCTGTTCTTTCATTTTACTTGCGCAAAAACATGCTTGACATGTGGCCATTCTGAGAGTTTTTGTGGAAAACCAGCCGTTTTTGTGCAAAAACTCTGTAGTGTAGACCTACCCTCACAGGGGTGCTGCATGATCAAACCAAAGGTGGGCACAAAACCTAAGACATAAAATTGAATAACGCTACCAGTCAGACAGGCAAAATCCCAAACGTTTGCTGCAACAACTAGCATGCTATCAGAAAGACTCTGAAAAAACAAAGAGATACCCCACTACTTTTAGAATTTAATCTGTACTCTCTGTATGTTTTAGACCGTAATTACTAATGTAAACATTTTTTAAAAGTGTAATGCAGTACAAGTATTAGCATAAAGCAGCCAGAAGAATTTCAAACTGTTGACCAACATTTTGATTTTTTAATAAAAGAAATGGCATTGCCATGAAGTCACTGTGTCTCATACCCTTAAAGCTAAACACAGCAGGGCCTTCAGAAGAGTGACTCATCATCTGCCATGCCCCCTTATGACTAAGCATGGCACAACAGCCTCCTCTTTTCTGATTCCCCCTACCAACTGCCACTCCAGCCTTCTTCTGCTTCTTCTCATGACTGGGTTCTCTTCCATGGCTGACAGAGGAACCCAGGCCTCTCCTCTGCTCTATGCTCTAGTCTAGGGACCCTGCAGCAAGCAGCTAAGCATTTTTGCTTCCCTCAACCACTTCCTACCTCCGCTTGACTCTACACTCTTTTTCCATCTCTTTGTAGGCTCATTTTTCCGCAGTCTTCATTCCTTCTCAGGCTCTGCAGAATCCTTTCCTGCTTGGTTCAGAGCGAGCCCTCCCAGAGTGTTCCCCCCTGGAGGGGCAGCTCCTGTCTGCGTCTCTCTGTATACTCATGCCTTTTTCACAGCTTCTCACTCAAGGGCATTTTGGAAACCTACTTGCCCTCTGGCTTTCCAACCACCTTTCTGCTGCCCTGAAATCCTTCCTTTTTTTAGCACCCAGTTCTTCCCGGCTGGGTCTAACACTAACCTGGGCCTCACCCACCCTCCAGCTGCAACTGGGTGCACTAATTGTTCTCTGGCTTCAGCTAGTCCTTTCAGTGCCAGCACAGAGTATACACCTCATCACAGAACTTTATTCATGAACATTCAGAGAAGTGATTTTTTTCCCACAAGAAAGTTTGTAGAAAGAGAAAAATACCATAAACACAGTCTTGTGGTAACTATTGGTAATACCATAGCACCTAGGTGCCTGAGTAATGGAACAAGACTATATTTTGCTAAGGTCTGTACCAACACGGAACACAGATTTGGTCCCTGGTCTGAGGAGCACACAGTCTAAATGGACAAGGCAGACACAGGGTGGGGACAAGAGTAGAACACAAAAGCAGAGTGAACAATGGAATAACAGCAAATGGCATGTTAGTTCTAGAGTTGAAGTTCTGATATGTGCGTAGGGTTGTCAGTGCTCCCACTTTTTCTGGGAGTCTCCTGGAATCACACCCTATTTCCCAGAGGTTACCTCAGCCAAATTAGGAGGGTTTGAGAATTATGGCACAACAGTGGAGTGAAATAAGTCTCCTTTGCCTGCTTTCATTCTCCGCTACTCCCAGAAATGACTAGCACTGTTTCTGCAACCCCTGGGGGACAGGAGATCTGTGCTCACTGCTTCTGCCCAGAGTACTGACTCTGCAACTCCTATTGGCCGGGAAATGAGGCCAAAAGGAGCTGCAGGGGCAGTGCCTGCAGGCAGTGCCATTCAGAGGCACCCTGACCTGTACATGTAGACACTGCCAGAGAGATTTACCTTGGGAACTACACTGCTGGACTAAGTTCTGACCCTCTGCATTCTCCTGGACCCCATTTCCCTGCTTCTTCCTAGATCCTGCACCCCACACCCAAACTCCCTCCCAGAGCCTAACCCCTTCCCTCTTCCACATTCAAACTTCCTTCCACAGCTTGATCTTGCATGCATCCTGCATTCAAACTCTCTCCCAGTCTGCACCCCACACCTCAACTCACAGGCAAACTTCTCCTCAGAGTCTACTGCCCACACCCCTCCCACACCCCAACCCGCTGCCCCAGCCAAGATTCTGCGTCCCGCAGCCAAACTCACTCCCCCAGTCTGGACCCCACACCCAGATTTCCTCCCTGATTCAGTACTCTGCACTCTTCCCACACCGCAATCCCCTGCCCCAGCTGAGATCTTGCATCCCAAACCAGCCCCCAGATGCTGCACCTATTACCTCTCCCACACCCAAACCCCTTCCTATAGACTGCACCCTGCTTCCTTCCCACAGCCAAACTCCCTCACAGAGTCTGCACCCCACACTCCAACTCCTTGCCCAAGTCTGGTGAAAATGAGTGTGTGTAGGGGACTGCAAGTGGCACAGGCAGGATAGAGTGGGCAGGATGGGGTCCCTGAGAAGGGATGGGACAAGGGCATGATCTGGGAAAAGGGGAAGGGAAAGGGTTTTGGGGTTTGCACAATTAGACAAATGACAACCCTATAGGTGGGTGGGTTCAGTTAGGAGGGGATGAGCCAAAGAGAAGGGAGAGGGGTTACTGAAGGGAAGGGTGGTGAGGGAGACAGGGAAGGGGAGAGAAGCTGAGGCAAAGAGACTGTAATGAAGGGGAGGGTTGGAAGAAACAGCCAAATTCCATAGGATAAAGGAAGTCCAATCAAAACTGTAGAAAACTGTCCAAAGAACAAGAGTTTGGATGCTTCTGATAGAGTCTCTGGCAGGCTTCTCTTTGCAGTGTTTCCCCAAGTCCAATGAGGGCAGACAATACCTGGGTCAAAGTGCCCCCAGAATGTGTAGGGAAAGTTCTCCACTGCACAGTTCAGGTATGGGGGACGGAGCCGTCTGGGCCCAGAGGTGAGCAAACTTTTGGTTTGAGGGCCCCATTGGGTCTGGAAATTGTTTGGAGGACCAGGTAGGGAAGGCTGGGAGAGTCAGTGCCTCCCCAAGCAGCCAGGCATGGCTTGTCCTCCACTCTCTATTCAACCCCTTCCACCACTCCTGCACCCTAAATCCCCAGGATCCCCATCCCCTAACTCCCCTGCTCCCTGCACTTTAATCATCCCCTTGAACCTCCCATCTTACTCCATAAGATAAGAATGACCCATCCAACCCACCCTGCTCCCACTTCCTGCCTGCCCCTTCCCCCAGGACTCTCCATCCCCTATCTTATCCCACCTCCATCCTCTGACTGCACCGCCTGCGGCATCAGGGCTGGCAGTGCAGTAACCACACTGCCCAGGCACTGGGGGAGCTGAGGCTGAGGAGAAAGGGGGGCAGAAGGCAGGGGCTGGGGGCAAGCCACCCATGTTCACTGTGCTAACTGGGAGTTGGGCTGACTCCTCCCAGCAAAGCTGTCTTGGCCCTACTCCCTGGTGGGAACTTGGGGGCTGGACTGAAGAGTCCAATGGGCCAGATGTGGCCCATGGGCTGTAATTTGCTCTTCTCTGCCATGGACTCTTGCTGGGCCCTATCCTTACCCACCCATGCCTTATTACCTGCTTTTGTCTGTTTCTGCCCTACAAATACGTGTCCCTGGCTATACTTTACCTGGCCACTAATGAAACGCTCTTAACATTATTCACTACTGTCATGCTGTCCTGAGTGGCACAACCCCCAGTCTGATTGTGTGTTCTAGAATTAGATTTCACCAACCAAGTACAATTTCCCAAAATAAAATAACAGCTTCAACTTGGAGTAATTAAGAGGCGCCTTGCGCTCTCTGGTCTATTGTGCCACCCTGAGAAGCTTGTCTTTGTGAGAGCTACTCCCTTGCACCAAAAATCATAAAAAACATTCAGGTTTCTTGCAGTCCCAAAGGACCAGTCACTCTCCCCAGATCAATTGTACTATCTCACAAGAGACAACACTTGGAACAAACTCCATAATAAGCTAACTAAAGATTTTTTAACTTCAAAAAGGACATGAGAGTTATTTACAAGGTTAAAGCAGATAACATATATACTCATAATTCATTAACAGAAAAAGGGCTATCTATATCTGACAAATACACACACAAGTAATTCTATCACCTTTACCCAGCCCTTAATTCAAATCTGTTTCATTCCACTCAGTTAACAGACTAATTTATGATTTGAGTAATATCAGATTCAGTGGACTCTTTGGAGTTAAATGTTCATAATGGGGAGTGTATGCCCCAAAATAGTGATATGTAGAGCCTTGCAAATCTGTGGACATCCACTTTATATCTTCATCTCTATATCTGTGGATGCAGATCTCCGCAGCTCATTTTTGTGAATACAGCTATAGATGCAGATACAAATTTTGCATCTGTGCAAGGCTTTAACAATATGGACACATTCACAGGTCATTGGTTTGAATCTAGAACAGTTCTAGTAAATTAAAATCACTATAATCTGATGGCTACTGATGCAAATATGAAATAAACTGGTGGCCCCAAGCCATTCCTTACTGGTGTGCACATCCCAAAATGGCTACCATAATTACCATCAGTTGTCAATCAGGGAACTAAAAATGCTGTGAATTAAAGAAAAGGTCTCAAAAATAGTAACATAGGTGAAACAAAGTTGTTGTTGTTGTTGTTGTTGTTGTTTTTTGCTAGCCTCATTCTCAAACACAAGATTTGTTTCATCTGAAATTTCCAAAAAAATCAGTCTGAGGCAGATACAGGCATGGAACATTTTAGCCCAAACGATTAAACTTTGGCATAGTTATAAGCAACTGAAAATAGTGTCTTATAATGGAAAGTGCTAGGCAGCCTTAGTAATAGTATGTGCTAGCTGACTTGCCTATAATAAAGATATAAACTTTCATCTCACAGGCAAACAGAACTAACCCTTTTGATGTTTGCCCCATGACTGGCATATAGCACGATAACAAACAGAACTGCTTCTACATATCTATGTCATTTGGATCACTGCTTCCAAATGGATACTATTACATGAAAGACTGATGCTGCATCCATTAATTTTGCATGCTACTAGATCTTTTTCTTCATCTATGGGAGAACGCTGGTTTCTATCAGTGCGGAGTTTTTTGTTGTTTATTTGTTGTTGATGATGATGATTATAACTTCATAATGCATTTGGGTTTTAGATCATTTTTTTCACTTAAACACCACGTTCCTGCTTCTCAATGAATATGAGGTGCGTGTAAGTAGGCATGTATAGTGTATGCAGCAAGTAACAGAATCCTATTAACTGCCAGTTAGGGTACCCCCAACTGTTCTTCTCTGCTCTGATCTACTGCACTGTCTCCATTTCAAGTCAGAGGATAATTAACTGACTCTACATGATTTCCGGCAGGCACCAGTAGTTTACTGATTCATTTGTTGACAGTACTTTAAAATTCCAGAGTTGGAGATCTGTTGAAAACTGAAGTAAAATGAAACTGGGTGGGGGTTCCCTTTTAATTCTGATTTACTGAAAACAGTGCCTCCCCTGAAGTCCCTGAAGTAAGCCAGTATTGCTTACACATCATAGTTCTTCCTCTTCAAACCATTACTTGTGATTTAAGGGTCTTTGAGTAGACAATCCAACTACTTAGTAAATACTGGTTCATGGTTTCAAGAACTTATGCAAGAAGGTTGCACTGGACCCACAGTTGCAGGTGTCCACTTTTCTACTGGAATGCCCAGTTGAAACAACATCCTACTGACCGGGCTGCTATAAGTCCAGTTGGTGGCACAGCAGGGCTAAGCCAATCTCCCTGACTGCCTTGGCTGCATGTAGCTCCCAGAAGCATGCAGGGGGGCTCTGCATGCTGCTTCCACCCCCAGCATGAGCTCTGCAGCTCCTATTGACTGGGAACCATGGCCAATAGGCACTTTAGGGGTGGTGCCTATGGACAAGGAAGCATGCAAAGATACCTGGCCCACACCTCAGCTTCGAAGGCAGAGGGGGACATTCTGCAGCCTCTGGGAACTGCTTGAGGTAAGTGCCACCTATACTTGAGGTTTTCCAAGAAAATCATGGGGTATATTTGAAAGCCAGTACACCAAGCCAGCGTTTTTCAAAGCTGGGTCACTGGGCCGCCAGGGTAAGCCACTGGCACGACCATGCTGCTTTGTTTACTTAACGTATTCGTAGTCACAGAGCCTTGCAACTCCCATGTGGTAAACAAAGCAGCAAAGACCTGCCCAGTGGCCAGTGGCTTACCCTGGCAGCCCCTGACCCAATTTTGAAAAATGCTGCACTAAGTTGTCATCTTAAAGCTAAGAGGTAGATTGCCAACACACAAAGAAAAGAAAGGAGATAGAAAATTTTGCATTCATTCCTGTATATTTCATGCACCTAACATGGCCATTGGCTTAAAAGGACATTTTGGGCAAAGGAAGAATCAGACTGAGTTATATGTAGAATCAGACTGAGTTATATGTTTTCTAATCCTTTCAAACAATGCACTGAAACACAGTATTTTTCAGTTTATAGTATAGTGATATTTTCATAAACCAAGTACCAAGCCAATGTATTTCTATAGGCACAAGCATAACAATGATCTAAATCACACTTGGTACATCCACTTCAAATATTATAATATCTAATCTGCTGGACAGTTTCAAACCCATTATAGATGGGAGTTTAAAAGTTTGGTCCGGGAAAGATGATACTAATAGCCTCCCTCCAAGATATTAGTTATTCAGCATAAAGTATGACAAATAGAATGAATATGGGGGAACTGTTTCTTAGCAAATAAGAGAACAAATTTTCATTTGGTCCTGTGTGTTTCCTTTTAATGCAGAAGAACACATTTATTTTAAAAAAGGATATGTCACTTTTCAAAGTAGAGTACAACTATATGAATTGGGACCCACTGATACATTAGGATAAAGAATGCTGAGATAGCTCTAATAATGCCAGATGTCCATGTTACCTGACCTCTCTAATTTTTCACTCCCTTTCCGTCTCCTTCCTCTAGGCTTATTCCCATTTTTGCATATTTAAGTATGCCATTGTTATTATTACCTTTGTTACCTCTACTCTAATGTTATGTCTGTGCAATATTGTCTAATTTTGTCTTGGCTGGACTTGTAGCTTTGCCAATTTGTAAAATATCATATTTACCTAATTTTATTGGCTATTTGGTAACATAGGGTATGTCTAGACTGCATCCCTCTGTCAGCAGAGGGATGCAGATTAGGCAGGTTGACATTGCAAATGAGGCAGGGATTTAAATATCCCACACCTAATTTGCATAAACATGTCCACTTTGTCGGCAAAAAGCAGCAGTCTAGAGGAGGATCTGTCGAGAAAGTGCTGAGTCGGCAAAACATGGTGGCCATTTTTATGCAAATTAGGCACGGGATATTTAAATCTCTTCCTCATTTGCAATGTCAACCTGCCTAGTCTGCATCCCTCTGCCAACAGAGGGATGCAGTCTAGACATACCCCTATACAAGCTATTCATCATTTACTCTTTTGCATTTATCATTGTTTCTTTATGAAAATTAATAAGAAAGAGACTGTCTAGGGAAAAACATTCTGTAAGTGTGTTTTTACAATTATATGGGTTGCCAGACAGCCTGGCTATTCCTAGAGAATGACAGACCTAGAAAATCAAGAACAATTTTGCCTTTGAGCTACTGGATCCTTCACATGCATGAAATGCTAAACACACTCATTATGCATCATTATTTTATGAATATCTAAAACATCTGTGTAGTAGCTCAGATCATTGCACACCCAGGAGACAATAGTAGCTTCCTGGACTTTCTTCATTTCAGACAGGAAATTAAAAAAATATACAGAAAAACGGGTTTGCTCTGAAAACAAAAAGAAAAGGGGAAACAGAATGTTGGAGAAACAGTGTGTTTAGGTCTGAAGACAAACTAAACATTTTCCAATATTTGCAAAGCATGAATGGGGACTAATCCACTGGGGCTAGTTACACCTTCAATTGTCAGCCAGTTGCCAGTGGTTACTTCTGAGCTCCAAAATCTTAGTGGAAGGCCCTTCTGAAGCTGAAAATCTCCAGGACAGAAGGAGCCTTTTTGCAACAGCAGAAAGCAGCTTCAATCTCTCCTCTCTTGGAGGATATTTACAAAATCCTGGATCCACTGAAATCAGTTGCAAAGCTCCCTTTGGTTTCAGTGCTACCAGGAGTCTCTTCTAGGTAGAGAGAGACAATGCAGACCCAAAGAGAAGCACATACTGGGCAAGGGTAAGAGATTTGGCCTGTTCCAGGCACAGCATTTGGCAACAGTAACTCTGAGGGCCACAGACATGAACCAAAGCTATCTCCTTGACCAGAGAACTGGTTTGGGCAGCAGCATTATCAACATCAGCCCTCCCGTTGAATGAATCCTTCCATGCTGCAAGGGACAGGATGGTGCATTCAGGTTTAAATTGTAATGTCTCGAGAGCAGGGTAATTAATCTGGCCATTAACTGTTAGAGTTATCCGCTTCTGAATAGCTCTGCTCTTTAGGTGGCGTAATAAATCAAACCATACCACATTAATGGAAAGCTAATGATAGCAAGTTAACCTGATTTTTCCAACCGACTTTCATTGCAACTCTCATTCAATCACTCTGTCAGTCCTACCCATCACCCAGTAGATGAATCCAGTCACTTGTTGGTTTGAACCTTTGATTTTTCAGCACCTTCTGTATGCCGCCTGCTATTGTCACCAGTAAAATATACCATAATCTCTCTCTCTCTAAGTTTAATTAATGACAATATCTGAGCTTACCAACAGCCTTGGAGTACCTGGCTAATAGTTTGGTTTGGCTCTGCATGGTCAAACAATTTTCTAAAATTCTTGCCATATCCAGTGGAGAAAATTAGATTTTCTTGGAAAAGATACTAAGTTGTTTGGTGCTCTGCTTAGTAACTGACTGTGGATGTTTGTATGCCTGTCACCTTGTTTCTTTTTGTTTGCTTGTTTTCTTGGAAAAGTCTTCAAGGGAAAAAATTGCTCTAGTAGGCTTTAGATCATCATTTTCTTTATTCTTCACATTTACATATTTGCTTATTTTGCACAGGTGAATGATTCCTAATTCTATTCTAAATCAGTGGTTCCCAACCATTTTTATACTGCGGCCTGGAAAACCCATTCTATTTGGGGCTGATCCTGCTTTGGGCAGGGGGCTGGACTCGATGACCTCTTGAGGTCCCTTCTAGCCTTATGATTCTATGATCACAATATTCAACAGCATGAGCACAAAATCACCCCCACAAATTGATCTAATCTTGTAATTACACATACAAATAGACATCTAGTTGAAGGTCAGCGTGGATAACCTGATTTCGTCAGCACTTGAAGCTAGACAATCTACCTCATTGCTAGGTGTGCATCTTACAAAGTGCCACTGACTGAGGTGTGGCCAGTGTGCCTGCAGAAGGTACTGATCAAATGTTGTAAGATTCCTGTAGAGCAGTGGTTCCCAAACTTTTTTATACTATGGATCAGCAAACCCATTCATAAACTTTTGATGGACCGGTAACATTTAATTCACATATTTGCATATACATTGTGCAAATAATAAATATGCAAATATGCAAATAAAATGTCACTGGGTCACCAAAAACCCTGCCACCTAGAACCGCAGCCAACAGCTGGCTTCAGCTCCATGCAGTCACCATGTAGCAGGCTGCTGCTGCAGCTAAAGCCAGCTATTCACAGCAGCTCTGGGAGATGGGACTAGGATACACCCTGGCCCCCTGAGCCCTCCAGTGCCAGCCCTAAACCCTAGAGCCCCCCACTCCTCCACTACCTCCCAGCACCAGCCACTGACCCCAGAGTCCCCCACATCCAACTGTCCTCAGTGCCAGCCCCTCACTCCTTAGAGCCCACCACCACTAGACCCCCCTAGAGCCAGCCTGTTACCAGAGCCCCACTGCACCCAACCACCCCAAAGCCTTCACCCAGTGCCAGCTCCCCACCCCTTGATGCCCCAGTGCCCCCACTGTCAGCCCCCTGCCTCTTAGAGCTCTCCACCATAGAGCCCGCCCCCAGCAATAGCCCCACCCTGGAGCTTCCAGTGCCTGCCCTGCCCCCCTCACCTAGCTCTGCACTGCCTCCCAGCCACCAGCTGAGCACTGCTGCCTGGGTCACAGCTGCTCCACGTGGCCCTCCCACTGCACAGTGAACTGCTTTACCATGGCTGGGAGGAGACCTTGCCCCTGCCTAGTGCTGGTTGGCTGAGAGGCAGGGCAGGACACACCTCTCCTAACAGCCGTGGCGGGAGGGGGAAGCGCTGGGTAGTGTATCGCAGCCCCAGCCCCCAGAGCCTCCGTGGCCCAGCAGCCAGCAGTAAGCAGACCGGTGCCAGTCTGCCGACCAGCGGTTGGGAACCACTGCTGTAGAGAACTTACTGCAAATTAAAGCTGCCCTCCAAAATGTCTTTCCTAGCAGAATCTCCTCCATGCAGGGCAGCACACCCTACTCTGCTACTAAATGGAGTGACACTCACACATACCTTCTGTGTTAATGGAGGCGAATCAAACCTCATCCTTTCAACAAACACTAACACGTTAATGTCAATAGAGTGGGTAGCAGCAGAACTTAGAGCTTGTAGCTTTGGGAATCATATATTTTACTGTCAGCTATTTTTAACCTAAGGGGCCAGCTTATAAATCTCTGTATTTGTGCACGTGTGATTGATAGAGAGAAAGAAACTTAGTTAATGGACTCTGTTGTGTTAACATTTTGAGAATATATTTCTATGGGACGCTTTATCATTCAAGTAAGGAAAAAGTGTTACTAAACAGATCCATCAAGGAACTCTTCTTTGCATCTTGCTCATTATCGTTGCTTTCAAAATTAAAGAGAAATAAAATCCAGTGGTTGCCTGTCAACCTCGCTTTTAGTTCAGACACCATTGTAGCATAGAGTAGTGCTTCCATTCCCGTCAATCACCTTTTGTAGCATAAAGAAAAGGAAAAGTTACTGACACCAAGGAGAATTTCTTTACATTACACCCTCACTTTCTGCAGGGACTTTGGGAGTTGAAACTATCAAATTAGTGTCAATTTGAGGCATTTCTGGGAAGCAGGAAAGGAAGGGAAAAAACACCTAAGCTTACCTGCATTCATTTTACATGTGGCCCACTGCCAACTTCTAATCATAGGCACTGTCAGTCCCCTAGAAGGACATATTATCTCAATGTCCACATTTTATTTTAATTATACAAATAAGTAATCTTCTTGAGACTGAACTCCAAGAAATGCAAAATCTGGAATTTAAGCATCAACACAAACACAAAAAGCCTCTTTCATTACTTTTAGAAATAAATATTTCCTTTCTGACAAAGGAAGATGAGCAAAGAGTTCTTCGATTGCTTTCTCTTTGCTCCACTGACATTTATCTACCTATCCTTCATCTCAGCAATTCAGGTTGTGAATGCCAGGGGAGATTGATGAACCACTCCTTATAGATTTAATTAAATAAATGTAACAAATAGAGGGCAATGCAGGGCTAGTCAAAAACCAAAGGAACATTGGAATTCAGCTTCAGATTTACATTTAACTTCACTCCATGAAATATAATTAATTGAACGTGCAAGTTTACTGCTGCCTTTTGGCTACCTTTGACAAAAACCCATTGTCCAATTTCTGCCCTCACATCCTTCATATAGCATATTTTAAAACAGGAAATGCATGACCACATGAGAAATCAGAATAGCTTGACACTCATGTATTCTACATCTTCTCACATTCCCCCACACACGTAGGGTACGTCTAGACTACATGGTTCCATCGACGGAGCCATATAGATTAGTGTACTCGAAAAAGGGAAATGAAGTGGTGATTTAAATAATTGCTGCTTCATTTACATCAAAATGGCTGCCGCGCTGTGCCGATCAGCTGTTTGGAGGCACAACACGGTAGTCTGGATGCTCTGCGGTCAACAAGGGAAGCCCTTGTCAACCGCGCAGACTACCGCACAGCCGCCAAACAGCTGATCGCACAGCGGCAGCCATTTTGATGTAAATGACGCGGCGATTATTTAAATCGCCGCTTCATTTCCCTATGTCTAGAAACCTAATCTACATGGCTCCGTCGATGGAGCCATGTAGTCTAGACATACCTGTAAAGTACATAAATAAATAGAAAAACCTGTAATCACAAAAACAACTGCCCAAAACCCTAACTAAATTAAAACAAGCAAGTTTTGACCCCAAAAGTGTAAGAGTAAAGGCTCTAAGGTGATTTTGGACCTTTGCTATTTCTGTCAATTTTATGTGGAAGCTCTCACTGTCATAGAGATGGCAGGCAGTAAAAAACTGTAAAACAGAAAGAATAGTATGAAAAGCCCCACCCACAGTGGAGTAGGCAAGGCTCACTCAGGACCATGTTTAAATTGTGGCCAATATTTTGTTATTGTACATTCATTATTTATTATGCCACGGATTTCTAAGATGGTGGAATCAGATGTGATACATGTGAAATAACAATAATAAAAAATTTTTTGTGCACACGCTCCATGTCCATGAAGATATGTCTTCTCCAAGTGTCAGCTTGTCCACTTTGCCTGTCATGTGCATCTGATATTTTCATGCAGCATGTTCTCACGTACACCTAAGCTCTGTTTTATAAAGTACTAGAAATTTTGCACAACATTGGTTGAGTCCTTCAGGGCAGGGTGCTGAGGGTGTAGGGGGTGCAGGAGTCAAGGAAGGAGTTGGGGGTGGTTAAGGGAGGGGGTAGGGTGCAGGAGTTAGGGGAAAGGGGCTGGGAGGTGTGGGGGGCTGAGGGCAGGGGGCTGGGAGATCTGGGGAAGAGGATTACAGGGGTTGCGTGTGTCAGCAAGGGTTGCACTATTCCAACATCCAACAGTGGGTGCTCGTGGGGGGCCAGGTCTGCACTGCTTGCCCCAACCCCCAGTTAGCCACCCCTTGCAGGGATGTGAGGGGGTGATTGGGGTTGAGTTGCCCAGCTGGCCAGCAGCTCCTTGGTGGTGGGGGTGGGAGGGATGGGGGCTGGGCTGCCAACCCGCCCCCCCCCCCCGGCACCTCCTTATGTTCCCACCTATTCCTTAGGTGAGAACATGAGGAGCTCCTTGCAGGTGGGGCAGGAGAGGGCCGAGACTGCAATGCCTGGCAGCTCATTTCAGTGGGGACTGGGGCTGCTGTCCAGCAGGGCTTCCTCTCAGACAGCTTTTCAGCTAAAGGCTGGAGGAGAAAGGGTTTTTTGGGGGAGGGGCACTTACCTGGGCCAATGGTCAGCAACATAGAGAATCCTGGCCTCAGCAGGCCACCTTCTTCCTGGTGCAGCTGCCACCCTGCTGTCACTCTGCATTAACTGTCCTCCACATGCGTTATTCCCTGTGGTCATTGCAGAGCATAGCTGCCTCTCCCATCAGACCCTTCCCTTTCATGTTACGGAAAACAATAAATGTCCAGGCACATCCCATTTCCCTAGCACAACCAAACACTCACCTTGCTTTAGGTTAGGAGAAGAGGAAGCTGCATATCAAATTTGATGATCCTAGCTCTTACTGTTTAGGAGGAGTTCTTGAACAAATGGACTCACAGATGAACAGATAGTCTCACAGGCAAACAGACATAGAGATGCAGCTTTCAACTACCTGAAAGGGGGTTCCCAGGAGGATGGAGAGAGGTTGTTCTCAGTGGTGACAGATAACAGAATGAGGAGCAATGGTCTCAAGTTGCAGTGAGGGAGGTCTAGGTTGGATATTAGGAAAAACTATTTTACTAGGAATGTGGTCAAGTACTGGAATGAGTTACCTAAGGAGGTAACTTTTAAGTCCCTGCTTGACAAAGCCCTGGCTGAGATGATTTAGATGGGGCTCATCCTGCTTTGGGCAGGGGCTGGATTCGATGACCTCCTTAGGACTCTTCCAGCCCGAGGATTCTAGGAGTTCTTGAGCAAACAACCAGACAGATGAATGCACAGACACAGAGACAGGCAAATTTTCTCAGATATATAGTAGATAGGCTGAGATAACTGGTACTCTGGTGCAAAACCTGTGGCCCTTACTCTTCTGGTATGCTGAACAGGAGTTAAAAGGATTTAAGATTTTTACCAAAATTTCAAAAGAAGAGTATGTGGACAGTTGGATTCTTTCAATAATCTACCTTCTGCCCGCCACATCCTCATTCTCCAAGGACTGGGCTCCCTTAGTATGTAGCAGGGAAGAGGGTGGAGGGAAATGGCTAATTGGTGCATGGGACTCACTGTTCTTCTTTGGATATTTATCCACACATCATATTATGGACTCTTGCAGTGGCGGATATAGGGCAGGGCGAGCGGGGCAGCTGCCCTGGGCCCTGAGCTTCAAGAAGCCCCGCACATGCGCCGTGTCAAAGGGGGGGGGGCCCGCAAAATTGTGCTGCCCTGAGCCCCGCAAAATCCTCATCCACCCCTGGACTCTTGGATGTGGCATCCCCTCTACTCTATCAACCTCTTCTGGAGAGAGGTTTGTGGGTCAACCAGGGCTTAAAATAACAGGCAACACTGAGGCCAGCTCCTCCTCTGCTGCTTGCAAAGAGAGAGCTCTCACTTCCTCCCTTTGTGCTGGGGAAAATCACTCTCCAAATAGATCTCCTTCCTTTTGTAGTGCAATGAGTGCATCAAATCTGTTTCCATCTACTTTAACTGACAGGCAGAGATGCAGTGAAAGATCTTAGGTATGTATCCTCCTGCCATGGAGGAGTAATTCCGAGATCCTAGATTTTGCAAAAATATTCCAGCTGCCCCATGATTACACAATATAATTAGTATTTCCCTGGAGGGCCACACATTTTGTTTACTATGTTGGGAATGAGGCAGATATGAGCCCCCAAAATTCCCTTTAACAGGATAATTCTATGCAACAACACAGCTCCATGTCAGCAAAGCTCTCTGCCTAACTTTGGCTCCTCTTAAATTTTGGACATGGGAGGACCTGATACCATTGCATCCTCACTCAGTGTAACCAGGCCACATTTCTACTGAAGTCAATGTCACCCTGAGTAAGGACTGAAATATTTGGCTCTCTTGAAGTCCATCCCAACTGCAATACAATTGTAGTGGAGTTACCTTAGGGAAATGTTATTGGTCTAATAGACCTTGTCTGCCTTCTCCTAGAGGCATCACCACCCTCTCTCAAGTGGGGCTACTAATAAGACCGAGTCCTTCAGAGACCTAGAAAGAAGGTGACATGGAACAATTGGGAGCCAGCAGGCCACTTATTAAGGCTTGCTTAGTTCTTCCGAGGATAGCGGTGGGAATAACAAACACACTGTCTGGCATTTTCAAGCTCATTGAATTAGTTTTGCTCAAACTAAATACTCATGAAAATTCCTGCAGGCATTTGCAAAGTCTGATGCAAATTTAGAATAGACTTTATTGATTGCAGCAGATACAACATTAAAAAATGCTTAGAAACAGATACAGATGAACACAGCAGTGACAGTCCTGCAGAGAAAACTCCCATTGGGACAGGTTGAGTGAAACTGATCAGCGTGTGTTACATGTGCTCCTCTGCCCAATCCACAGGGACTATGAGTCTGTTACACAGAGGGGAAAGTAAGCCGGTGCGCCCCGGTGCGATGCTCCAGCAAGAAACTAGCAGGCTAGGGCTCTTAGCTGAAGGGGGTGGGGCAGCGTGCCCAGCCCAGCTCTCAGCTTTCAGCTGGCTGCCACACTAGAAGCAGGCAGCCTGGCATGTTAGAGGGGCTGCCTGGCTGGGGGTGGGAGAGGTGTGGGACTGCCCCAGCCCAGAGTCCCCTGCTCCTTCCGTAGCCATTGGGGGGAGGGAGGGCTTCAGCTGCATTTACCCCAGTTGCGGAATGAGAGTGGGTTTTTTTCTTTTTGTTGATTAGGGAGTGAGACAAAATTCACAGCAGCCTGCTCTTTCTCCTGGCTGCGCAGGGAAGGGCAGAGGAGGAAAGTTGACAGGCTGTGAACTTACCCTCACTCACCAATCCGCAAACAGGAAAAAACACCACTCAACTATTGGGGATAAGTGCGGGGGGTAAGTGTGCCCATACCCTGAAATGTCACCGTGGCCTGACCCCTGCACTCACCCAGCCCCCTGCCCTGAGCCTCAACCTTGACTCCTGCATCCCCATCCCCATCCCTAAATCCTGCATCCGCCCCATACCCTAATCTCCTGATCTGAGCCCGCTGCCATTAGCCTCCTCCTTATACACCCCAGCCTTGACTTCTGCACACACACACACACACACACACCCCCTCTGCCCTGAGCCCTCCCCACTCCACCCCACACTTAATTTTTTTACAGGTACTGTTGTACAGCCAACCCCTCCCTTCCCTTAGCTCCCCAAAGGGGCATCATGTTGTGATAGGACAGTACCTGTAAGAAATTAAAGTTACTTTCACCCCTGCTGTTACAGTCACCAGCTATACAGGTAGCTGGATTTTAACTCAGGCTCTACAGACAGAGGTAGTCACCCCCCAGAACTAAGCTGGTAGCCATCATATAAGCACCACAGCTTTCCTGTGGCAGCCAAGAACCTCTGAGCCCTAGAGAGGAACTCACACTAGCATTGTTACCATTACCTTCCCTTCAGGCTTTCTGCTTTACTGCTCAGAGAGTGCCCAATAACAACCTAACCCTGTAGTCTACTAGGATAGGTTGAGTTGTTGCATCCTCTGGCTGCCTGGATATGCTTATGGGATTCCACAAGAACTATCCTCCATCCTGTTTGACACCTATCTGAAACTGCTATGGAAAGCAGTGAGACTGCACTGTCTTAAATGTCAGCAATGAACAAATAACAACCAGCTCCACATGAGGCTACTATGAGTTGCTTCAAAAACACTGAAGCAACAGTAGCCATTGAGAGGCCCATCACACCAATATTCTGCTTTCATCACTAGCTTCCCATCCCTCTGCAGCCCTCTCCCTCTCCCCCTGGGGAAACAGGTAAGAGAAGCCCCCCCTCTCCCTGCACCCTCTCCCTCTCCCCAGAGAGGGGCTGCCCCACATAGCAGCCAGAGGGGAATTCTTTCTGTGAATTGTTTTTAGTGTTGTAGATATCTGCAAACACTGATCTATTATGACATGTATTGTGTGTGTAAAGATGCAATGTAAAATAAAACATGACCTCTTAAAACTAATTACCATAATGAATATGCAAATATGCAAATAAAATGTTACCGGTCCACCAAAAATTTGTGAAGGGTTTTCCAGTCCATGGTATATAAAAGGTTGGGAGCCTCTGACCCAAAGGACTGCCTCACCTTGTGATCATAGAATCATAGAATCATAGAGCTGGAAGAGACCTCAGGAGGTCATCAAGTTCAGCCCCCTGTCCAAGGCAGGACCAGTCCCAACTAAATCAACCCAGCCAGGTCTTTGTCAAGCCGAGACTTAAAAACCTCTAGGGATGGAGATTCCACCACCTCCATAGGTAACCCATTCCAGTGCTTCACCACCCTCCTAGTGAAATAGTTTTTCCTAATATCCAACCAAGACCTCTCCCGCTGTAACTTGAGACCATTGCTCCTTGTTCTGCCATCTGTCACTACTGCAAACAGACTTTCTCTACTACTGAGGCTGCATTGACCCAATATGGGCTATTCAAGGAGAGGGGAAGTTGCAATAATTTTGATTCAGCAAATATCTTGCACCTTCAAATGAAGGATTTTTTGCAGAGTCCTGTTCTTTGAAATTTGATATTTTCCCTGACTAATTTATGCCCATATTGTGGGTAGATTTATCTTGGTTGTTATCTTCCTTGGAAATATTGAGTAAAATTAATTCCTGCATGGGTGTTGAGTATGGCATTGAGATAATAGAATCATAGAATCCTAGGGTTGGAATAGACCTCAGAAGGTCATTGAGTCCTGCCCAAAGTAGGACCAACCCTAAGATGGAACTGTTAGGAGATCTTTTCCCTTCGCCACACTTGACTCCATAAAAAGGAACTATGTTCAGATTCTTGCCTCTATAAATACTAGAGGACATAAAGTAGATTAGGAGTTCATAAGCCTCGCTGGAGAGGGTGACTTGGTCTTTCTGAAGTTTGTGCAAGGTCTCGACCTCATGTACAGAAGAGTTAGCACCTCTCTCCTAGCCAGTATGAGTGGCGTCTCTCCTGCGAGTCAACCAATTAAATTGACCCAACACCCCCCCCCCCCCCCAAATCCTACTTTCTAGAATTATCAATCCATTGTAGTCTCCCCTTCCCATTGTAGATTGGGAAGAGGAATCTGTGTCTTCTTAGTGCTGAGTTTAGGCCCAGTCATGGTTCATCGTTCTTTTAGCCCACCTCTCGTATGTATGTGGAGAGAGACGCGGAGCCAGCACACTCAACTTTGTGGGGTGCCCTACCTCAGTTGTATTGGATATGAGAGGCCTTCCAGCAGTTTCTCAACCATTTTGATCCAGCATAGTTAAGCCAAAATGGCCCTGGGGCACTGATGTTTCAGACCCACAAAGCTACCTCACAAACAGGTAGTTCTAGGGAGAATGTAGAATCAGAAAACTTTGATTGGCTGATAGTAGCATGTTCTGGAAACAACACTCACCTGAGTAAAATTAGAACCTTGGCTTCTCTACCAGCTGAAAAAGGACCAAGTTAAAAGATCAATGGGAGAATACCTGAAAAAAATCAATGTATTGTTAGTTCAGCCTCCCTATCAAATAACAAACAACACAGTTGAGAGCATTTTGGGTAATGTTTAGCGCACTTTTTATTAATTGAATTCATTGTTTTATTAATGTTAATATTTCACAGGAAGATAGTATACATTATGTGATGTTTTATAAAGCCCTTTTCTTAGGGCACAGGTAGGGTAATTTCACAGTTAGGGCACAGTTAGGGTAATTTCACCTAATTTCACAGTTAGAGTAATTTCACTTCAACGGTATTTACCCTCAGATGAGATGAAAAAGGGCCTTTGCTTAAGGAGATGATGCATGTGGTTGAATCAAGGAAAACTCAGCAGTGCACATTGCAAACAACATACTAGAGTCAGCAATTTGGTCTCTTAAAATATGAATGCTCTTTCCAAGTAACTCTAATTACCATACTTCAGTGGCTCAAACAAAATGATCCAATAGGTCAGAACTGTTTTTTAGACACCAACCTTCCAGTCAAAATCTTTAATCTTCTTTATAGTGCAATTTGTCTTACATTCCCCTGAAAGGTCTCTAGCATGCAGAAGTAGTTTCTACTTTAGGGTACTATCGTGGAATGATATACAGATCCTCTAGCAGACAAAGTAGTTTTCTGGGAGATTTTAATTTTCTCCTTTTAACTTGATGGTATCAAATTATAGGCCTTGGAACTCACTTTTTGAAATATAGGTGATACCTGAAATGGCAAGTGGTAATGAAGTCAGTATTATTTTTGTCTCAAATAAAAGCTATAAACCAAATAGAAATAACGCTATGGTTATGACACAAACTGAAAGAAATCAGGACATTCAAAATTGACATTGACTCTTACACATGTCTTTATGGCAGGGATGGGCAATAAGCAGCCCTGGGTCAGATGTGATTTGCCAGGGTTAGCCCCTGGTGGGCCATCTGACACTTTATTTATCTGCATATCCACAGGTACAGCCATTCGCAGCTCCAGTTGGCTGCAGATCACCATTCCAGTCCAATGGGAACTGCAGGAAGTGGTGCAAACCTGAACACCACTTACTGCAGTTCCCACTGGCTGGGAATGTCAATCCAAGGTCAATGGGAGGTGCAAGTGGCTGTATCAGTGTACGCACAAGAAAATAAAGGATTTGGCACACTGCCAGAGGCTAACCCTAAAGAACAGCGTGTGGCCGCAGGCTGCCTATTGCCCACCCCTACTTTAAGGGAAAAGACAGAGGAGAGTAAATTTACCTCAGCACCAGTCTGAAATAATCTCTTCTTCGGGTGTTGTTTGCTGCTTCTGTAAACTTAGCATTTCTCCTAACCAATTTCTTTCAAAAATGTACAGTAGAAGTATCTAAAATGAATAATGGATCAAATTAAGGTCCTCACTCACTTTATTATTAGCAAAAAAGATTATTGAATGAAGAATAAAAAAAAGGGGAAGGCCACCAGGGTTTGGCTCATTGTAGATAGCATTGGTTCAAATATCTACCACTATGTTTCCCCTGCAGCTGGTGATCTGCCTTCATGTTCCACTGCTGTGCTGCACAGATTCTGCTGTTGACTGTGCACTGCTGCTTCGTGGCATGGATTGCAGCTCCATGTCATGAGTATGTTGAGAGATTACAGGTTTGCATTACAAGGGCTGTACAAGCTGTAGAAAGTGAAGCAGGATCATTAGAAGACAGAAAGCATAAAGTGGCAGGAGATTTGTGGGAGTCAGAGAAATGTGACAGGAATTTGGGTTTTAGAGAGAATGCCCTCAGGGTCTATGGGTATGCCTAGACTGCATCCCTCTGTCAGCAGAGGGATGCAGATTAGGCAGGTTGACATTGCAAATGAGGCAGGGATTTAAATATCCCATGCCTCATTTGCATAAAAATGGCTGCCGCATTTTGCCGATTCAGCACTTTGTCGGCAAAAAGTGGCAGTCTAAAGGGGGATCTGTTGAGAAAGAAAGCCTTTTTCGACATATCCCTTATGCCTCCTACAAGGAGGTTTACAGGATCTGTCGAAAAAGGCTTTGTTTCTCGACAGATCCCCCTCTAGACTGCCGCTTTTTGCCAACAAAGTGTTGAGTTGGCAAAACGCAGCAGCCATTTTTATGCAAATTAGGCACGGGGTATTTAAATCCCTGCCTCATTTGCAATGTTGATCTGCCTAATCTGCATCCCTCTGCCAATAGAGGGATGCAGTCTAGACATACCCTAAAGGTCCCTATTCAGTAAAATACAAACAGTCAGACAACTCATGTGCTTAATGATATGCACATGCTTAACCGCCTAAATCAGGCTCAAAAGGAAGGAAAGGATCCAATAGGATCTGGAGGATTGAAGAAAGAATTTTCAAAGTAAAAGATTAATAGATTCTGTCCTTGATTCCATAAATGTGACATTAGAAATCAAACTGGAACATTAGTGCCTCCTTGAGATAAAAGAGGGTAATTCATGTAAGTTTTCTTGGTGTTATTTCTTCAGTCGGCATGGGTGTAAATTCAGGTGTGATTAGTTCACTTTGTTCAAGGTCATCCTTGTAATCAGAAGCGACAGAAGGTTAGACCAAGAGAATGTAGCCCAATAAATGTGAAAATCTTCATTCCACAGTCTATCTACATTTAATGTAATGTAGAGCCACCAGACCTGAAGAGAAATGACACAAAATCATCAGAAACACATTAACGTTTCACTTTTAAGCTAATGTAGGCATTTATGGATTATGCAATACATCTACAGTGAATCATAAGCCCAAAGATAAATCTTGAGATCCAGTTTATGCCCGCCCCTGAGCAGGTGGAATGAACAGCAAGGATCTCTTCCCTGCCACTTCTGCCCTTGTGCTGAGGCCAAGTGGCACTGCTTCCTGCTAGTCTTTAGTAGAGTTAGCCTCCTACAGGGAGCAAGGAGAGAGAGAGCAACAGCAAAGCCACAGATGTCCAGTCATGGGTGGAAATTAGCATCTTTTCAAAGGAAGATAGAGCTGTTGCTCTAGGATGCACTCCTACAGCTTCAGAGGAGCAATTCTGGCAGACTTATCAAGAATGCCTTCTGAGGTTCCCATTCAGCAAAACCCTCTGGTATGCCCCACAACATGGATCATGTTTTAAAAGCCACATTGTTTACCTGAATATAGAGAGTCAGATACTCAGCTGGTGGAAGCTGTATTTAATTCTACAAGCAAACAGCTGGTCTTTACAGCCTCAACAAAAAGCCCCAAAGTGCTCCAAAAGAAGTCAATAAATAAACTCCTGCTGGCTTCATAGGAAGCAGGATTATGGCTAAAGTCCTCTGTCTGAGAGCTATAATAATCCAAAAGTGGTGATTTACAGGTGCATTCGTAGGGAAAACAAAGAAGCAATATAATGAAAATATCAATATAAATACACCAATACATATATAGCAATACTGAACATCTCAGCTTGGTTTCTTCTATAATTGGGTGAGGGGAGTCTCTCAGAAAAATATCCCTTAGTTTTACATCTGCTGAAATAAATCAAAATTCCAGAGAGTAGGAGCATGGATACTTTTCAAACAAAAAGATGTGAAATAAAAGGAATGGAGAGAATTATATTTGATTTTTAACAGTCACAAAATTTACCAGTACAAATACTGAAAATTAAAGAGGAATGAATAATTGTTAACCACTCCAGAGTCTTGTGTTCTGGTTTTCAGCTTTAGTATGAACCTATTTTATCCAGGTTATATAAGCCTATAAATAGGAGTTGGTAATAGAACAGCAGCCACTGTCTCAGCTATAGACATACATACATATAACCTCTTTAGAAAAAAATCAGATGTAATAGTATAAAATTTGCATTTTCCTTCTAAATGAATGGTTTTCTTTTGTTATAGGAAATGGCATCTTATGAATAGATATTATGCAAAATGCTAAATCACATTTTCTTTTCTTAATTACACTCAATATGTTCTCTAAATAACTGCCAAGTTTATAGCATACATGCACATTTGTTTATGAAGGATTATAAGTATTCAGTGTCTGTGGACCACCCAAAATGGAATCAATTGAACCTTAACAATAATCTCTTACCTCCCTTTAGCATTCTTTAATTAACACACTGTAGGGGTTTTGGAGTGGGTGCTTTGTTTGTCACATTATAAATCCTGCAGCCTTAGGACTTGTAACAAATTAGGAAGTAAAGTGTGGAATGAATTCTGTTTCTTAAAATGGGAAGAACTGATGTTTGGAGGTGATATGAGCAAGAAACATGAACATGGCAACCTAATTAGTGAAAGTGTGTTACTTTGCTTTTATCACACTGAAAGAGAAAACAACAAGCATGACAATAAAAAAGGGAAGAATTAGACACAAAATGACAGCCCTCTTAGAAGAAAGGTTACTTTTTATTATACAGGACTGAAAATGCATAAGTGGGGGAGAGAATGAGAAAACTAATGTTCTTTACTTTTAATTCCTTCCTATAGAAATAGAGTTGTCAGCAGATGGTTGCTGAACACATCCTTTGATACATCACTCACAAGTTGACCACTACAATATATCCTGTATTTGAATATTCCCAGATCCTGAGCTCATAGCATCATGCATGGCAAAGTAGGTCTGGAGGGGATCTGAAGATGTTATCAAGGTCAGTCCCACACACAGTGGCAGGACCAAATAAACGTAGACCACTCCTGACAGGTGCTCATCCAACCTGTTATTAAAAATCCAAGATGAGATTTTACTATCTCCCTTGGAAGCCCTGATCCAGAGCTTCACTATCTTTACAGAGAGAGTTTTCTCGGATGTCTAGCCTAAATCTCCCCTGCTGCTTATTTACCTCATTACTACTTGTCCTACCTTCAGCAGTCATTGAGAACTGTTGGCTCACGTACATCTAGGGCCTATGAGTCCCATTTTCCTTACATTATCTTTACACTGATGTAACTTCACTACAATTACTGCCTATTTACACTGGTGATGTGACAGCAGAGTTGGATTTTAAGTGTTTCCCCACATATTGTAAGAGTATAAATATGTATCCCACCAGAACTGTGCTTACGTTCATAGAGGCCTTTTCTGCAGGCTGAAATCCATTGAAGTACAGCTCAATGAACTAGTCTCTGGCCTTTTCATTTCTATGTGAAAGACACAGGGCTGGGAAGGTTGTTGCTACATTTAAAAAGTTGAGCTGGCTCTGAGGCCTGAATGGAAAGCCAGCTTTGTGTGGTATAAAAGAGATGGCTATGAGAGATCTAAGTTGAATAATCTCAATTCACTATCTGATGGACCTCACCACAGAAATATAATAATGTTACATACCTGTTACATACCAGCTCGGTTTTCCCTTTGATATTTATATACCCACAGCCTCCTTTTGTCCCCATTTTTTTCCTCCTGCCTCCTCCCCCTTCCTTCTCCCCTATTTATTTTGGTTCTGGACATACAACACTCCAGTCATCTGAAGAAGTGGGCTGTGCAGAGAAAGCTCATGATACCATCTACATGTTTTGTTAGTCTTTAAAGTGCTACCATACTATTTGTTGTTTTTTATGTTTATTATAATAATGTAGTACAAGCAAGTGCCAGTTCTCCAAAGGGCCGTAGAATGTAGTAAAGATGGATTCTGGTGTACTGTTCTGCTAGGCTCTGTGCTATCCTAATAGATGTTGCCATTCATTGGTACAGAAGTTCATCTACAAAATTCTTCTACAAAAGTCTTTTCCTGGACTGTGAACACACAATTTTTTTGTCCTAGTCTTAATATAACAATACTGATGCTATGTCCTCTCCAAACCTGGACTCATTTCTACAAGTGAAACTGAACCTGACATAGCCAGTGCTTTTTGGGGAGGCAGAACTTCCCCTCTGCCTGACCCCATCAAAACAACCCTTAAAAGAAGAACAGTAACACATCACAGAAGGAAGAGAGACTGGATAGAAGCTATCCCATACCCGGAATCATCATGATTCAATGAACAGACTATTGGACTAGGAGTCAAAATTAATTCTGTTCTCAGCTCATCCACTCACTGTATAACTTTGTCATTATCTTTCTATGCTTTAGTTTTTCCCATCTAATAATTCTCACCCAGATTTAAACACACAGTTTTTAGTAGTATGGGTTTTTTTTATTATATTGCAGCACTTACAGAACATTTGAGGCTTGTATTTATAATTGCTTTAGTTATTCCTCTAACCATACTTCTTTGAAGGTTCTGAAATATGTGATGGATTTAAAATTTTAAAATCATCCAGAAGTATGCAATAGCCAAGACACCTGCTATAGTCCCAATCTGATCAGATTTAGGATTCATTGGAAATGTCATCAAAGCACCTGTGCTCATGGGATGTGTTGTTAAATTTTGCAGACTTAATTTTGTACACAATTATTATTTGGATGTGGTACAGAAAAGCATCCAGATTTGGGGTGCTTATTTGAACATCTGAACAAAACCCTAACTCCAAGGTAAAAACAAAAATTCCTCTGTGAGTCTGATCCAGTTTTCATTAAGATCAATAGAAAGGCTGATCGTGCCCTTTCTAAGATGAGGCTTTTTGATATGTGAGTCTTGTTGTTGTTGTTTTAACTCTTCCTGATTAACAGAAATCACTTTACTGTGAAGGCTTTAGGGGATATGAAAAACTCAATCTGCAAGGCCACTGTCTTAGATACAGCATTGATTTACATCCTGTTCTTTGCACATTTGCTCTGTTAATTGATATAGTTCTGGATAATAACAACCCATTAATAGCTATGAGTGTGGTTTTAGGGGAAATGGAGATGCGGAAAACATTAAACTAACAAACAAGAATGGAACAGGATTTATTTAATTGCAATAAACCTGAAAGGAAAATAAAACTGGAGGTACCGTTATGATCCTAACCTTTTAAAATCAACCCTCTTCTCCTCTTGTGATGTCAGTTTTAACACAAATATATCCTTATTTTTCATGGAGGGCTGGGTTCAAAAAACATGGCCTGATATATTTTTGGGCAAAAACCTGAACTGATTCATTTAGATGGTTCCAAAATGTTTGATCAAGACTTTTTCATCCTTCTCTCCATAGCCCTTGTTTCATCTGAATATGTCTCGGGTTAATAATCCAGGCTGAGATTTTCAAAGTCATGGAACCAGGGGTGACATGTTTAAAAGTGATTAAATTACTCAAGAGCCTAAATCTCATTGAAAATCAATGGAATTTAGTCTCCTAAATCCAACATCAGCTAGGAGCCAGCCCAGGCTGGGTGGAGAGACTCAGACCAGTGCACAAGGGTTTGAGCTAGCATAACAATAGAGATACTGTGGCTCAAGCCTATGGGGTTGGGTGGGTTTGACAGCCTGAGCTTCAGCTTGAGCCGCAGCATCTATTCTGTTATTTTCAGCAAACTAGCTCAAACCCCACTGGGAGAAGTCTGTATCTAGGCTGGGAGGCCTGCTCTCAAAGGTGTATCTATACTGCAGCTAAGTCCCTTTGAAAATATGACCCTTACCAATGTGAGTATTTTTCCCATAAATGAATCCAGCTGGTATTCTCCATATTTAGCTCAAGTTTTGTATGCCACATATTCAAATTTTACCTCTATCCATCAAAACGGAACACATAACTTTGACGCTTATTGAGACTCTTGAAGAGTCCAGTCTGCTGATTACTTAGGGTAAATAAGGTTAGAATTTAGTTCAATAAAGGACACCATATACTGTAGCGTGTATACTGAGCAGGACAGAGCTTTCCTGGTATTTTGAGGATTGCATAAGAGTATTGCTGACATGCTTCTCAATTATAGTGATAGGAGAAGTTCTAAGAGGTCAGAGGTTAGGTACTCAGAAGTGAAAAAACCAGCAGTATCAATGCTTATCTGAAACACTTTGGCCTAATCACTGCAGTAAAAGATTCGTAATAAAAGGTTCTTTCATTATATTTCCTAGTCCTTGCTAAGAAGACAAATACAGCAGTACACAGACAATTCAGGAAGTTTTTCAATAATGTTGGGGATAACTTCTTGCTACAAGTGCTGAAGGAACCGACCAGGGGCCATGTGCAGCTTGACATGCTGCTCACAAACAGGGAGGAACTAGTATGGGAAGTAGAGGTGGGTGACAACCTGGGAAACAGTGATCATGAGATGGTAGATTTCAGGATCCTGACCAAAGGAAGAAAGGAGAGTAGCAAATTACACACCCTGGACTTCAGAAAAGCAGACTTTGACTCCCTGAGACAACTGATGGGCAGGATTCCCTGGGATGCTTACATGAAGGGGAAAGGAGTCCAGGAGAGCTGGCAGTATTTTAAAGAAAACTTATTAAAGGCACAGGAAGAAACCATCCCGATACACAGATTGGCTTACCGGGGACATCCTTGGTGAGCTAAAACACAAAAAGAAAGCTTACAAGAAGTGGAAACTTGGACTGATGACTAGGGAGGAGTATAAATATATTGCTCGAGAATGCAGGGGAATTATCAGGAAGGCGAAAATGCAATTGGAATTGCAGCTAGCAAGGGATGTGAAGGATAACAAGAAAGGTTTCTACAGGCATGTTAGCAATAAGAGGGTGATCAGAGAAGGTGTGGGGTCCTTACTGGATGAAGGAGGTAACCTAGTGACAGATGATGTGGGAAAAGCTGAAGTACTCAATGCTCTCTTTGCCTCTGTCTTCACGGACAAGGTCAGCTCCTAGACAAATGCACTAGGCAACACAGCATGGGAAGGAGGTGCACAGCCCTTGGTGGGGAAAGAACAAGTTAGGAACTATTTAGAAAAGCTAAACAAACACAAATCCATGGGCCCGGATTTAATGCATCTGAGGGCACTGAGGAAGCTGGCAAATGTCATTGTGGAGCCTTTGGCCATTATCTTTGAAAACTCATGGAGACTGGGAGAGATCCCGGATGATTGGAAAAAGGCAAACGTAGTGCCCATCTTTAAAAAAGGGAAGAAGGACAATCCAGGGAACTACAGACCAGTGAGGCTAACCTCAGTCCCCAGAAAAATCATGGAGGAGATCCTCAAGAAATCCATTTTGAAGCATTTGGAAGAGGGGAAAATGATTAGGAATAGTCAACATGGATTCACGAAGGGCAAGTCGTACCTGACCAATTTGATTAGCTTCTAGGATGAGGTAACTGGTTCTGTGGATATGGGAAAGTCGGTGGATGTGATATACCTTGACTTTAGCAAAGCTTTTGATACGGTCTCCCACAATATTCTTGCCAGCAAGATAAGGGAATATGGATTGGATAAATGGACTCTAAAATGGATAGAAAGCTGGCTAGCCTGCCAGGCCCAATGGATAGTGATCAACGGCTCGATGTCAGGTTGGCAGTCGGTTTCTAGTGGAGTGCCCCAAGGATCTGTTCTTGGACCGGTTTTGTTCAAAATCTTTATTAATGACCTGGATGTGGGGATGGATTGCACCCTCAGCAAGTTCGCAGATGACACTAAGCTAGGGGGAGAGGTAGATATGCTGGAGGGCAGGGATAGGGTCCAGAGTGATGTACACAGATTAGAGGATTGGGCCAAAAGAAATCTAATGAGGTTCTACAAGGACAAGTGTAGAGTCCTGCACTTGGGACGGAAGAATCCCAAGCATTGTTACAGGCTGGGGACTGCATGGTTAAGTAGCTGTTCAGCAGAAAAGGACCTGGAGATTACAGTGGATGAGAAGCTGGATATGAGTCAACATTGTGCCCTTGTAGCCAAGGAGGCTACTGGCATATTAGGGTGCATTAGGAGGAGCACTGCCAGCAGATCCAGAGAAATGATTATTCCCCTTTATTCAGCTCTGGTGAGGCCACATCTGGAGTATTGTGTCCAGTTCTGGGCCCCCACTATGGAAAGGATGTGGACGCATTGGAGAGGGTCCAATGGACGGCAACCAAAATGATTAGGGGCCTGGAGCGCATCACCTATGAGGAGAGACTGAGGGATTTGGGTTTGTTTAGTCTTCAGAAGAGAAGAGTGAGGAGGGATTTGATAGCAACCTTCAGCTTCCTGAAGGGAGGTTCCAAAGAGGATGGAGAAAGGCTGTTCACAGTAGTGAGGGATGGCAGAACAAGGAGCAAAGGTCTCAAGTTACAGCGGGAGAGGTCTAGGTTGGATATTAGGAAAAACTATTACACTAGAAGGGTGGTGAACCACTGGAATGGGTTACCTATGGAGGTTGTGGAATCTCCATCCCTAGAGGTTTTTAAGTCTCAGCTTGACAAAGCCCTGGTTGGGTTGATTTAGTTGGTATTGGTTCTGCCTTGGGCAGGGGGCTGGACTTGATGACCTCCTGAGGTCTCTTCCAGCCCTAGGATTCTATGATTCTACTTCGGTCTGGATGTAAAATTCCAGGGGGATAGACAGCTGGGGTAAATGTCATTAGTCAATAGGGCTTTGGCAATCTATCCCAGGTCTTCAGCTGCCAAAGAACAGCCTCTCTCAAGATGGTAGAGCACTTTGGCCTGTATTGTCAGACTAAG
Source organism: Rafetus swinhoei (assembly GCA_019425775.1). Classification (NCBI taxonomy): domain Eukaryota; kingdom Metazoa; phylum Chordata; order Testudines; family Trionychidae; genus Rafetus; species Rafetus swinhoei. The sequence goes on along the minus strand of CM033428.1, from coordinate 31,580,705 downwards.
GGCATTTTTACACTACAGAGTTATTTTGAAATAACAAGATGAGTGTCCACATAGCAAGAGAATTAATTCAGAATTATTGTAAAATAACGGCCTTGCTATAGCAAAATAATAACCCCTCATTCTACGAGGAATAATGCCTCTTTCAAATTACTATTTTGAAACAGGGTGAGTGTGGACACTCACCTGTGCTTATTTCGAAATAATTGGACTGAAGGGGTGTGCCTAGAATACAGGTTTTTTTTTAAAAAAGTGGCCTTTTTTCGAAAAAACTTCCCCTGAGTCTAGACTGCTGCCTTGTTCTTTCAAAAGTAAATCGAAAGAACACGGCAGTTTTTTTTACCACAAAAAAGCTCATTTTACAATGAAAAATGCCTTTTTTTGAAAGTGCTCTTTCTTTGAAGGTGCTATGTAATGGGTGCTCTCTTTCGAAAAAGCGGCTTGCTTTTTCAAAAGTACTGGTTGTAGTCTAGACGCTTTTTCGAAAGAGGCTTTTTCGAAAGTATCTTTTGAAAAAGGCATGTATTCTAGACATAGCCAAGGCTTCTCGCAGCTGCCCTGGTGGCCACTCTGTCCACACCCCTAAAAACTCTGTATCTGCCTTCTTCTGGAGGGTTTAAAGCTGCAGGCACAAGGGAGAGGTCTTGTGGCATGATGCAAGCCCTGCTAGCACCATGCCACACCATCAGCACCCTGCTCTGCCTTCTTTGCTGCCACGAGTGGCCTCAGCATTCCCTCCAAGCCCCCCCACAGCTGCAAGTATGCCGACAGCTACTAATGAAGCCCCTGGTCAGGGGCAAAAGAGGGCATCGTCATGGACTGGTGTGGCAATCCTGGATCTCATAGAGGTGTGGGGCGAGCAGTTTAACCTCCGGGATCTCTGCACCAACTGCCACAATACAGATGTCTACATCTGGATGGCTGCAAGCCTGGCCCAGAAGGGGCACATGCACACACTGGACCAGGTGCACATGAAAATCGAAGAACTGCATGAGGCCTACACTAAGGCCAGGGAACAAAGTTCCTGCTCTGGAGTGGCAGCCCAGACCTGCCGCTCTTATGAGATGCTGGATGGCATCCTGGGAGAGGGACCGGTCACCACCCCACTCTCATCAGGGACCCTGACCTGGATGCATCTGTCTTCAGCCTCCAGCAGGGAGGGGCTATGGACCAGGATGAGGAGAAGGAAGAGAAGGAGGAGGAGGAGGTGAAGGAGTAGGCCAGTAAGAATACCATGGCCACCAACCAGGACGTCATCATCTCCCTGGAGCCAGCACCCTTCTCCAGGACTCAGACGAGGCTGGAGAAGGCACTTCAGGTGAATTCCATAACTTTCCCTTTCTATATGCAGGGGGAGGCAAAGGGCTGCAAGAGGCTGTGTGCTCCTCACTCAGCCTTCTCAGCCTGGGGCTCACACAACAGCCTGTGCATGTTTGTGCACATGGAGGCGCTGTCCAGAGAATGAAGCCCCATGAGGCTGTCACACAGGAACCCATCGCTCCTTCTCACAATGTTTCTGAAGAGACCTGCCTTACTCTGGACACTGTGGTGTGACAACTTCCCACGAGAAGCCACCACTAAGGAGACTGGGGTCTTAGAAACATTCAGCAGTGCCACACAAGGCACATGGTCATGCCCACACTCTTGGGCAGCATCAGTTCCCAGTCAAGCATAGTGAGGCATAGGAAACTGGTCCCATGCACGGGAGCTTGCCAAAGGGAGGAAGTGGAGGGGACCCCAGTACCACCGTCCCCAGCAAGCAGTGTCTGCTGCTGAAGTACATCTCTTCCATCACCCTCACCCCTCTCCTCCAACAGGCATGGATAGAAGTTCTGACTCTGCAGAATGCATTACAGAAAGAATGTGGACACATTGGAGAGAGTCCAGCAGAGTGCACTGAAAATTATTAGGTAGCTGGAGCACATGACCAAGAGGAGAGGCTGAGGGATTTGGGCTTGTTTAGTCTTTAGAAGAGAAGAGGGAGGGAAGATTTGACAGCTGCCTTCAACTACCTGAAGGGAGGTTCCAAAGAGGATGGAGAGAGGCTGTTCTCAGTGGTGACAAATAGCAGAATGAGGAGCAAAATAGTAGTGGGGGAGCAGTGCTTAAAGTAGCAGTGGGAGAGGTCTAGGTTGGATATTAGGAATAACTATTTCACTAGGAGGGTGGTGAAGCACTGGAATGGGTTACCTCGGGAAGTGGTGGAACCTTCATCTCTAGAGGTTTTTAAGTCCCGGCTTGACAAAGCCCTGGCTGGTATGATTTAGTTTGGGTTGCTCCTGCTTTGGGAATGGGGTTGTGCTTCATGATCTCTTGAGATCTCTTCCAGCCCTATAATTCTAGGATGCTGCCACTGCCAGACTTGGTGTGTGTGCGGCACAAAGAGAAGCCGAGCCACCCATCCCCCACTCTCACCCGTATGCTCCTGGCCTGCACAGCACCTTCCCATGCCTGCTTGTCCCTGGGACGTACTGTTAATGTGGGCTTCTTTATTTGTTAATGTTAGCTCTTTTGTAATCAGCAATTCAGCTGAGATATTTAAGTTGTTTATTTGTGGGGTTTGCCATTTTGTTTTGTTGAAAACAACGGGAGAGCCTCCATTTTGATTGGCCTTCTTCTTTGCTTAGAGAAAAGGTGGGAAAACAGGGAAAGAGCGGGAAATGTTGCTAGGCAACAGGAGTGCATAACTAGAGGGTACTCAGAGTGCTCAGAGTTCTCTTCCTCCAGCCTGCTCATTGACAGGGTGCAGTGAGTGCTGCTCAGAAAACTGATCTCTGGCTTGGAGTGACCATTGTTATTAAGGTGGGGTAACATCTGAAGGTATTTGATCTTTGGGGAGCACATTTGCTAGCATGGATTGCCTGGAATATACAGGGCTAACACACACACAAGATGACGCAAAGGGGCTAGGCTACCACCCTAAATTCCTACTGCTGCTTGGTCATTCTCAATCTGTCATCCGGACAGAAAACTGGAAGTTGGCTTTCCCTGCAGGTGGGTAAGACAGAGGAACTAACACTGACTTCCTCTTCATTTGATTGTTTGTGTGTGAGTCCCTCAGTTTCCAGACCCAGTTATTCCATCCTTCCCTAGACCTTTTTACCTTCTCTATGCTACAGGTAGTTTCTTTATAACTTTGTGTGTGAAATCCTCATTTGGTGCCCTGATAGATGGGTGAAGAGGTTGAGAACCAAATAAGAGGCTAGGTGGATCTCTGTACGTGGATCTCTTTGGAGTCCTCTTTCTCTTACAAATTTGGTAGCAAGGCAGAAGCCCAAAACAAATTTGTGGGATTCTTTTTTCCTGTTTCTCTCCTTCCCACCCCCGCCCCCCCAGCCCACTTGATTATAGGCCTCTCCTCTCTTTTCAGTTATTGGTTGCTTTTATTTGGTCTTGGGAACTGGGTACCACTGGACTAAGGCTGTGAGTGTAATATCTGCATGGGTATGTCTACACTACAGCGCTATTTCGAATAGTTAATTCAAAATAAGCTAATTAGAAATAACGCATCTAGACACAAAATCAAATTCGAAATAGCGCATCCACACTGATTGGACGCTGGATCGCATTTAAGGGCAGCTGAAACTGGTTCCAGCAGGGCATCAGGTCAGTAGTTGCTGTCTGAGGCTATCTGAGGCTTAAAGGGACCCCCCTGGACAGCCGGTTCTCAGCTTTCCCACTTGCTTGCCTACCTCGCTGTGGGACAGCAAAGCATTTTCCTCTCCGCCTGCTTCAGTCGCTCTTGTTTGGGACACCACAGCACTCGGCACCATGGAGCCAGAGCCGCCCCTGGGCACTCTGGTGCTCATGTTGAACGTCCTGCTGCAAGCCTGGCAGTAATTGCTAGAGGCTGCCTGGCACCTTCTGCTGCAGGCCAGCCCCCTGGCCCTCCCCCTGACCCCCCTGGGGGCCCTGGAGGAGCAGCACCCGGATGCCAGCATGCCCCGCCGCATATGGCGTCTGGACACCAGCAGCAACTGGTGGGACCACATCGTCCTGGAGCGCTGGGGAAACCAACAGTGGACCCAGAACTTCAGGATGAAGAAGGACACCTTCCTAGAGCTCTGCGAGTGGCTCGCCCCTGCTCTGCGGCAACAGGACACATGCATGAGGCCCACCATTCCCCTCCACAAGCGGGTGTCCATCGCCCTCTGGAAGCTCTACACGACAGATAGCTACTGATCCATGGGGAACCAGTTCGGCGTGGGGAGATCCACCGTCGGAGCGGTGCTCATGCAGGTACGGCACTCACCAGCCACTGGGCCAGGAGGGGGGGCTGCAAGGAGGACATGGGCTGGCCCAGGGAAAACTGGGGGAGGTGGTGTAAGTGCCCTCCCTGGGAGGGTTCGGTCTGTCCCGGCCGTGCTACAGACCACCCACGGTGGCCAGCATTGCAGCGGGGGGTTGCTCCTGGGAGTGGGGCACGGGGCAGTGGTGGGGCACGAACACTCCCAGCCACCCGGGCACCCTAATGACCCTCGGTTTTGTGTGTCTCTCTGCAGGTGGTCAAGGTCATAAACAGGGTGCTACTCCGCAGAGTCGTCTACCTCACCGACCGGGATGCGGTCATCCATGGGTTCGGCGCCATCGGCTTCCCCAACAGTGGGGGGGGGGGGGGGGAAATCGACGGGACGCACATCCCCATCTGTGCCCCAGAACACCAGGCCTCCCACTTCATCAACAGGAAGGGGTCAAGGACGATAAAGCCATTGCGGAGAAACTAAATGATTTCTTTACTTCAGTCTTCACGGCTGAGGACGTTGGGGAGATTCCCAAATCTGCACCGTCCTTTGTGGGTGATGAATCTGAGGAACTGTCCCGGATTGAAGTGTCATTACAGGAGGTTTTGGAACAAATAGAAAAACTTAATGTTAACAAATCTCCGGGACCGGATGGCATTCATCCAAGGGTTCTAAAAGAACTCAAATGGGAAATTGCTGAACTATTATCTGTGGTTTGAAAAGAGGAGACTGAGGGGGGGGATATGATAGAGGTATATAAAATCGTGAGTGGTGTGGAGAGGGCCGATAAAGAAAAGTTATTTATTAGTTCCCTACTAATAGAACTACTAGAGGACACCAAATAAAATTAATGGGTAGCAGGTTTAAAACTAATAAAAGAAAGTTCTTCTTCACATAGCGTGTAGTCAGCCTGTGGAACTCCTTGCCAGAGGAGGCTGTGAAGGCTAGGACTATAATAGAGTTTAAAGAGAAGCTAGATAATTTCATGGAGGTTAGGTCCATAAAAGGCTATTAGCCAGGGGATAAAATGGTGTCCTTGGCTTCTGTTTGTCAGAGGCTGGAGAGGGATGGCAGGAGACAAATCGCTTGATCATTGTCTTCGGTCCACCCTCTCTGGGGCACCTGGTGCTGGCCACTGTCGGCAGACAGGATACTGGGCTAGATGGACCTTTGGTCTGACCCAGTACAGCCGTTCTTATGTACTTCTCCATGATCCTGTAGGCCATGTCTGACCACCGGGGCCAGTTCACGGACATCAATATGGGATGGTCCAGCAAGGCACACGACGCGCGGGTGTACCACAACTCCTCCGTGTGCCAGAGGCTGCACGCCGGGACTTTCTTCCCTGACCGCCACATCAGGGTTGGGGACGTGGACATGCCAGTGTGCCTGCTGGGGGATGAGACCTACCCCCTACAGCCCTGGCTGATGAAGCCCTACACGGGACACCTCAGCCCCTCCTGGCAGGCCTTCAATGCCAGGCTCAGCAGGGCCTGCATCGTGGTTGAGGGGGCCTTCGGCTGACTGAAAGCACAATTTGGATGCCTCCTCACCCGCCTCGACCTCTCCCAGCACAATATTCCGCACGTGGTGGCAGCGTGCTGTGTGCTCCATAGTATATGCAAGAGGAAGGGGGTTTCCTGCCAGCCTGGATGGCAGAGGCTGACCGCCTGACTGGCCAGTACACACAGCCCTGCACGGCTGCCAGCCGGGAGGCCCTTCGGGGGGCTGTCCGCCTCCGGGAAGCCCTGCGGGAGAGCTTCAAGGCGGACGAGGACTGAAGTCTCCCTGGCGGGCCTTGTGCCTTACATTCTACCCCCACCTCCTTCCCCTTCCCCCTCCCTAACCCCCCTTCCTGATATACAATAAAAACACCTGTATTACCACAAAAAAAATCTCTTTATTTAACATAACTGGGGTGGGGGAAGGGGGCGAATGAGGGTGGGAGAGGGGAGGGAGGAAACCTGGGAGGAGAGAGCTGGAAGGGGAAGGCGAGGGGAGGAAAGGGGAGGGGAAGCTCAGGGTTGGGGGTCTTGCTGGCCCTCACGTCTCGCAGCACTGCGGGTGCGGGGGCCTCGACATTCCCGGGGGGGAGTGGGTATGGAGGGTGGGGCAGGAGGGACAGGGGGGCAGAAGACGCGGGAGGGAGAGCAGGGGTGGGAGGAGGAGCGATAGCTGGGGTAGCTGCAGGGGCTGGAGCAGCAGGAGGCAGCAATCGGTCCACCAGGGCCTGCAGGTGCTCGCGGAGGGCACGGCCCTGCTCCCGCAGCTCCCGCAAGCTCTCTGTCGCAGCTGCAGGTCCTCTTGCACCCACTGCTCCTGGCTGCGGACCTGCCGGCCCTGCAACCGTAGCTGCTGCCTCTGGAACTCCTCCTGGTTGCGGGTGCACCTGCTGGCCCGGGTGCAGGTGGATGGTCCAGGCGGGGTGGTGCGTCCTGCACTCACAGGTGCTGCGGCTGCAGTGAAATAAAAGAAATGGTCAGTTCTCCCTGGGGACACAGTGGATGAAAACCAGCCCCCCTCTGCAAGGCAAGGATGGCAGGTCTCCGCACCATCACGTCCTGCTATCCCCGGAAGTGTGAGCTGGCCCAGGACTGCACCCCAGCCCCTGGGCTGCCTATAGTGTGGTGTGTGTGGGGGGAGAAGGGGAGATGTGCCCTGCCTCTGTGTAGAGGGGACGTCTGGAGGGAGGGCAGTGTGCAGTGTCTCTCCCCGGGGTCAGGAGCCTGTCACGTGCCTTCATGCGTAGACGCGTGTGGGGAACAGGCCAGGGCCCCTGTGTGGCACCCAGGGGGACCACAAGTCCCGTCTGGCACAGCAGATGCACAGGTTGCTGCCTGCTCCATGGTCGGCAAGGCCCACGCGCACGGTCCCTTGGCTCCTCCTCCCCCCCCCACCCCACATAAGGGGACCATGATGGCACTCGCATGTGCAGGCCTCCCTGGCCTCGGATGAGGCTGCTGACGGGCTCTCCAGTTCGGCTCAGGGGCCCTGGGTGCAGGGCACCATTCCTGCAGGCTCCTGGCTGCCGTCGTCCTCCTCCTCCTCCTCTTCCCCTGTGTCAGGGGCAGGGCCCTCTGCCCCGGGGTCGATGACCACCAGGGGGGCACGGTCCGTCTGACCCCCCAGGATGCGGTCCAGGGCCTCATAGTGCGGGCAGGCCTCTGGGTCAGCCCCTGATTGGGAGACCCTGGCATAGGCCTGCTGCAGCTCCTATATTTTTCTCCACACCTGCTCCTGGCTGCGCATGTGGCCTCTGGTGGCCAGGCTGGCAGCCATGCGGCTGTAGACGGCCGCATTCCTGCACCTAGTGCAGAGATCGTGGGCATTGGAGGCCTCCCCCCAAACTTCAATGAGGCCCACAATCTCCGCACTAGACCAGGAAGGAGCCTGCCTTTTGTGGCCCCTGGCAGGCTCCTGAGAGCTGCCAGCCTGGTCCTGGGGAGCGGTGGAGGGCTGGGTGGCAGTGGGTGGCTGGCTCATGCTGTGCCAGGTGCACGGTCTGCTGGCTGTGTGCTGGCAGGCTGGCAACTGGCACAGGCACTGTGGCCAGGGTCTGCCCCTTTAATGGCTCCGGGGCTGGGGAAGAGGAGAGTAAGTTTTCCTGGTTGTGCCCAGAGTGGCCACCAGGGCTCCCTGGGAAGGGCTGGAGGCCCCTTAATTCGAAATACGTGTCTACACAGCACTTATTTTGAATTAGCTATTTACAATTTGGTGTTATTCCTCGTAAAATGCGGTTTACCAAATTCAAAATAAGGGCTCCACTATTTTGAATTTATTTTGAAATAGCGGTTTGTATGTGTAGACGCTATTACAGTTAATTTGAAATAACGGCTGTTATTTCGAATTAACTTTGTAGTGTAGACATACCCTATAAGAGGAAGAGTGTCTTCCTGTCCTTACGTGCACTCGGGACTTGGGGCTAGCGGGAAGATGGTCAAGCAGCCGGTGGTATGGAGACCATTGAAATGCACTGGGAGCAAGCTCCAGAGGCTAGCAGCCAGAAAACCAAAATGGTGAGTGACAGAAGCAGAGAAGAGTCTCTATGCTAAGGGATCTGGGCACAGCAGACGCCCACCGTAACTTGTAGTTCTAAGCCTCTTGCCGGACTTGGGTCCAGGAGGGGAGACTTCAGCAGAAAGGCAGGTAGTTGGCCTAGCAAACCAGTACAAAGCCTTTTTTGAGGACAACTAGCTTCTAGGAAAGCTAATGTGGGTTAGAGTGGTTGAGCAGCTCAGTTACTGGGGTGAGCAGCAGTCAACTCTACAGGGTTACAGAAGTGCTGCAATTCCAGTGCATGAGGAGACAGAGGGCACCCAAGTCCAATAAAAGCACGTGCAGGAAGCACATTAGGGTCAGAGAAGCAGAAAACTCTCTAGTGATCACAACTGTAGCAGCTCTAAGGTCACTAAGGGGAATTAATACTCTTATTGGCTCAATTGGTAGGGACCATGTACTCATGGGCAAATTGTTTCAGGCCAGGGCAGGATCCCGAGGGGAAATTGCACATTCAACAGGCAATTTACAATTTGGCAAAAAGCAAAGGCTCATGAAAAGCGGGGACATTCCAGGGATGAGAGGTCTGGAACACAGATGTTAGCACCAAAGAGGCCAAGTTGAGTAAGCTCCATTCTAAAATCGATGTGCTTCAGGAGCACGCAATGGCATGTGCTACTTAATCTAGTCTGCTCACAGTCCAGGTTCAGGACCTTACTGAATGCGTGTCCGAAAAGGATAGAATAATACCCACATTAAATATTCAACTCGAGGAATCTCAAGCAGCTAATCAAAACTATGCAGGCTGGTTTGAGTGAGGCAGCAGATCATGCTGGCTGCCAGAACAAGAGGGATGGCTATAAGCCAAGCTAGCCTGTACAAAAGTGACAATGAGGGCCCTACAGGCTGACCCTTTCCCATAGGAGCTCAGCTCCTCAAACAGTGATAGCAATGAGGGGGGAGTGCCCATTGACCAGGAATACAACCAATCCAACTCCTGTGTAAATATGGTGAAAAATAGGGCAGCCATACCGACAGCTCCCCCTGTTGAGGGTAGAGCAGAGGGATTTGCCGTAGCAATCCCTTCATGGATAGAAGAAACAGTGCCCTTAGCACCTATTACGACCACTATATTAACCTGTGATAGTGGTAACCAAGGGTATGTCTACACTGCAAAGTTAATTCGAACTAACAGCCGTTACTTTGAATTAACTTTAATAGGGGCTACACATACAAACCGCTAGTTCGAATTTAAATCGAACTAGCGGAGCGCTTAATTCGAACTAGGTAAACCTCATTCTACGAGGAGTAACACCTAGTTCGAATTAAGTAGTTCGAATTAAGGGCTGTGTAGCCACTTAATTCAAACTAGTTGGAGGCTAGCCCTTCCCAGGTTGCCCTGGTGGCCACTCTGGGCCAAACCAGGGAAACTCTTCTGCCCCCCTCCCAGCCCCGGAGCCCTTAAAGGGGCACGGTCTGGCTACAGTGCTTGTGCCAGTTGCAAGCCTGCCAGCATCCAGCCAGCAGACCCTGCACCTGGCACAGCATGAGCCAGCCACCCACTGCCACCCAGCCCTCCGCCTCTTCCCAGGACCAGGCTGGTGGCTCCTAGGAGCCTGCCCGGGGCCACAAGAGGCGGGCGGCCTTCCTGGTCTAGTGCGGAGATCGTGGATCTCATCGAGGTTTGGGGGGAGGCCTCCAATGCCCACGATCTCTGCACTAGGCACAGGAATGTGGCCGTCTAGGGCAGGATAGCTGCCAGCCTGGCCACCAAAGGCATGAAAATCAAGTTGGTCCAGTGAGACTCCCGACCCTGAGCCCTGAGCTTAGAACATAAGAACATAAGAATGGCCATACTGGGTCAGACCAAAGGTCCATCTAGCCCAGTAGCCTGTCTGCCGACAGCGGCCAGCACCAGGTACCCCGGAGGGGATGGACCGAAGACAATGACCAAGCAATTTGTCTCGTGCCATCCATCTCCAGCCTTCCACAAACAGAGGCCAGGGACACCATTCCTACCCCCTGGCTAATAGCACTCCATGGACCCAACCTCCATGAATTTATCTAACTTCTCTTTAAACTCTGTTATAGTTCTAGCCTTCACAGCCTCCTGTGGCAAGGAGTTTCACAGGTTGACTATGTGCTGTGTGAAGAAGAACTTTCGCTTATTAGTTTTAAACCTGCTGCCCATTAATTTCATTTGGTGTCCTCTAGTCCTTATATTATGGGAACTAATGAAGAACTTTTCTTTATTCGCCCTCTCCACACCACACATGATTTTATATACCTCTATCATATCCCCCCTCAGTATCCTCTTTTCTAAGCTGAAAAGTCCCAGTTTCTTTAGCCTCTCTTCATATGGGACCTGTTCCAAACCCCTAATCATTTTAGTTGCCCTTTTCTGAACCCTTTCCAAGGCCAAAATATCTTTTTTGAGGTGAGGAGACCACAGCTGTACACAGTACTGAAGATATGGTGTACCATAGTTTTATACTTCCCCTCCTCCTTCTTCCCCTGGCTTCCCCCTTCCAGCTCCCTCCTCCCAGGTTTCCCCCTCCCCTCTCCCACCCTCTCTCTTCCCTTCTCCCACCTCCTTTTCCCAGTCTTCCCAGAGGTTAATTCCCAGTTTTGTTAAATAAAGAGAGTTTCTATTTTTGAACACACGTATCCTTTATTTTTTACATCAGGAAGGGGGGCTAGGGAGGGGTAAGTGGAAGGAGGTGAGGGAGGAATGGGGCACGAGCCCCTGATGGGGTGGACTGGGGTGGCTCTGCGGGCTCCTCGGGGTGGAAACTCTCCTGCATGGCCTCCTGGATCCTGACAGCCCCCCGATTGACACACACACCCCAGATGGCAGCCTGCGGCAAGTGCAGCTGGGCTGATGGCCGAGTGCTGTGATGTGACTCGGGCACTCCAAGACAGGACTGCTTTGCTGTCCCTCATCGAGTTAGACAAGCAAGCGGGAAACCCTGAGAACTGTCTGTCCGGGGTGGGGGTCGGGTCCCTTTAAGCATAGCCCTCGGCTAGCCTGAGGCAGCAGCTCCACACTCTAAGTCCTAACCTGATGCCCTGCCGGCACTGGTTCCGGCCAGCTTTAACTTTGGTTCAAGGTCCACTCAATGTGGACATGCTAGTTCGAATTATCAAAACGCTAATTCGAATTAGTTTTTAGGTCTAGATGCACTAATTCGAATTAGCTTATTTCAAATTAACTAATTTGAATTAAGTTAGTTGGAATTAGTGCTGTAGTGTAGACATACCCTTATATCCTTATGGCCATGTGGACCTGCCAGACTACACATGGATTTTTACCCAATGAGGTGATGACTGAACAAGTCATGTATACCCAGAGCTCTGGTGGGTGGACAGTGTTCCCCCTGATAATTATCAATCCAGGTACATATTGATGAATATATGAAGCTGCTATTAAACACCATTATCAGTATTCAACACCAAGTGGCGGTGAAACGGAAAGCCAATAACCAAGCAATTGCTAAAAGGTTGGGACATTTAGATAATGTAGGTTAGGAGGTAGGAACTAAGGTGATAGTTTTAGATTTCACCATGATAAGGGTCATGTGTTAAGTCCAAATTGGGCAGGACCAGCAGTGATAGTTAACAGGGCCAGAGTGTCTGTATATCAAAGTAAGGTCCCTACTAAAAAGGTCTCCAAGCTTAAATGGTATCACAGTAGCCAAATGAAAGAATGGAAGGGAGGTAAACCAATTCCAACCTAACAATTATTTTCATAGAATCACAGAACACTAGAACTGGAAGGGACCTCAAGAGGTCATCAAGTCCAGGCCCCTGCCCGCATGGCAGGACCCAGTACTGTCTAGGCCATCCCTGATAGATGTCTATCTAACCTGCTGTAAATATCTCCAGAGATGGAGATTTCACAACCTCCCTAGCCAGCTTATTACAGTGTTTAACCACCCTGAAAGTTAGAAAGTTTTTCCTAATGTCCAACCTAAACCTCCCTTGCTACAGTTTAAGCCCATTCCTTCTTGTCCTATTTTCTGAGGCAAAGGAGAACAATTTTTCTCCCTCCTCCTTGTGATACTCTTTTAGATACCTGAAAACCACTATCATGACTCCCCCAGTCTTCTCCTTCCCAAACTAAACAAGCCCAATTCATTCAGTCTTACTTCATAGGTCATGTTCTTTAGACCTTTAATCATTCTTGTTGCTCTTTTCTGGACCTTCTCCAATTTCTCCATATCTTTCTTGAAAAGTGATGCCCAGAACTGGACACAATACTCCAATTGAGGCCTAATCAGCGCACAGTAGAGTGGAAGAATGACTTCTCATGTCTTGCTCGCAACACACCTTTTAATGCATCCCAGAATCATGTTTTCTTTTTTTGCAACAGCGTCACACTGTTAACTCATATTTAGCTTGTGGTCCACTATGACCCCTAGATCTCTTTCTGCATACTCCTCCAGGTCATTTTGAATTATGACCCTATCCTCCAAAACAGTTGCAATCCCTCCCAGCTTGGTATCATCTGCAAACTTAATAAGCGTACTCTCTATGCCAATATCTAAATCATTGATGAAGATATTGAACAGAACCGGTCCCAAAACAGACCCCAGCGGAACCCCACTTGTTATGCCTTTCCAACAAGATTGTGAATCTTTAATTTTCTCTCTTTCTGTCCCCCAGATCATCACGAGAATCCAACTTGCATTGTCTTTATCTGTGCGTTGTATCATTCAACCTATCTATGCAATCGCGGTGGTTGAACTTATCATGAGAGATCAGTTGATTTGTGAAACAGCTAAACACTCTGCCTTGGAGGATCCTGAGGCAAGTCCCAGTCCTCTACAGGTAAGGGTTCCAATTACGATTCATGTAGTATAATAAGGATGATATTGTTCAATCAAGTGGGTTTTCAGTCAGGACAAAAAGGGCAATTTCATTGCTTGGTGTCAAATCAGTATAGAAATGATGAAGCATAGCCATTGGGTTGTATAGAAAAGCCCCTTAACCAATGTAAGTGGCAAATAGCAAAACCCACATTTGGAAATTGCACTAAAATCAAAAGACCCCATGTTGGTGATATATGTGGATGTATAACTTTAGACATTCCTGACTATATCCCTGTTGGTTTAGCAGTCAGAAATATTTCATATTCCTGATTCAAGGAAGCCTAATACGTGCTTATGATTGAATATCTGGCACAATCAATCCTTCTTGACTCTGTTTATAAATTGGACTCCTTACGTATATAATGTAAGGATGAAGTATGTAAACAAGACACACCTGTGTTGGTACATTCTACGCAGTCAGCCTCAACACCACCCCAAAGGTTGCCAACAACTAAAAACCCAGGGGATGGGGCAATTTAACCAACTGGCAGATGTTACTAGGTATTACAAGCTGGGTATATATGTCTATCACAAGTATAATATTGGTCCGCATATATATCCCCTCCAATGGGTAAATGCCATTATAGTTTTGTTCCTTAACTAAGTAAGGGTATGATTACACTACAAAGTTAATTCGAACTAACAGCCATTACTTCGAATTAACTTTAATAGGGGATACACATGCAAACCGCTAGTTCGAATTTAAATCGAACTAGCGGAGCGCTTAATTCGAACTAGGTAAACCTCATTCTACGAGGAGTAATGCCTAGTTCGAATTAAGTAGTTCGAATTAAGGGCTCTGTAGCCACTTAATTCAAACTAGTTGGAGGCTAGCCCTTCCCAGGTTGCCCTGGTGGCCTCTCTGGGCCAAACCAGGGAAACTCTTCTGCCCCCCTCCCAGCCCCGGAGCCCTTAAAGGGGCACGGTCTAGCTACAGTGCTTGTGCCAGTTGCAAGCCTGCCATCACCCAGCCAGCAGACCCTGCACCTGGCATGGCATGAGCCAGCCACGAGCTGCCACCCAGCCCTCCGCCTCTTCCCAGAACCAGGCTGGCGGCTCCCAGGAGCCTGCCCGGGGCCGCAAGAGGCGGGTGCCCGCCTGGTCTAGTGCGGAGATCGTGGACCTCATCGAGGTTTGGGGGGAGGCCTCCAACATTCATGATCTCCGCACTAGCCACAGGAACGCGGCAGTCTACAGCTGCATGGCTGCCAGCATGGCCACCAGAGGCCACATGCGGACCCGGGAGCAGGTCCGTTGCAAAATAAAGGACCTGCAGCAGGCCTACTCCAGGGCCTTCCAGCCAGGGGCCGACCCGGAGGCATGCCCTCATTATGAGGCCCTGGACCGCATCCTGGGGGCTCACGCAGTCCATGCCCCCCGGGTGGTGATCGACCCCGGGGCAGAGGGCCCCGTCCCTGAAACGGAGGAGGAGGAGGATGCCAAGAGCCAGGAGCCTGCAGGGAGCCTGCCCAGGACCCAGGACCCCCAAGGCATCCCACAGAGCACATCGGCTGTGTCGTCCGAGGCTGGGGAGGGCTCCACATGTGAGTGCCATCATGCTCCCCTTATGTGTATGGGGGGGGAGAGGGAGCCCAGGGACCATGCGCCTGGGCCTTGCCCACCATGGAGCAGCAGCTGGGTGTCATGCAGGGGCCCTGGCCCGTTCCCCACACGCTGACCTCACCTTGCAGGGGGGGCTGGGTTTCACCCACTGTGTCCCCAGGGAGAACTGACCACTGCTCTTGTTTCACCACAGCCGCAGCAACTGGGACTGCAGGACGCACCACCCTGCCTCCAACAGCCACCCACACCCGGGCCAGCAGGTGCACCCGCACAACCTGGAGGACTATCAGCAGCGGCATCTGCGGCTACTGGATCACTGGGTCCGGGAGGACCTGCGGCTGCAGCAGCGGAGCTTGCAGGTGCTGGAGGAGCAGGGCCGTGCCCTCAGAGGCCACCTCCAGTCCTTGGTGGACAGGTTCCTGCCTCCTCCTGCTCTAGACCCTGCGGCCGCCCCAGCTCTCCCTCCTCCTCTCACCCCTGCTCCCCCTCCCGCTTCCTCCGCACCCCCTTCCCTCCTGCCACACCCTCCACACCCACTCCCCCCCGACGCCCCCACACCCGCAGTGCTGCGAGACGGGAGAGCCAGCAGGACCTCCAACCCTGAGCTTTCCCTTCCCTTCCTCCCCTTCCTCCCCCTTCTAGCTCCCTCCTCCCAGGTTTCCCTCTCCCCTCTCCCACCCTCATTCCTCCCTCCCCCCACCCCAGTTATGTACAATAAAGAGAGGTTTTTTTGGCAGAACAGGTGTTTTTACTTTACATTAGGAAGTGGGGTTAGGGAGGGGAAAGGGGAAGGTGGAAGAAGGCCACAGTGGGGCATGCAGGGAGAGTTCAGTCCTCCTCCACCTGGAAGCTCTCCCGCAGGGCTTCCCAGATCTGAACGGCCCCCCACTGGGCCTCCCGGACGGCGGCGGTGCGGGGCTGCACGTACTGGCCAGCCATGAGGTCAGCCTCAGCCATCCAGGCTGGCAGGAAAGCCTCCTGCTTCCGCTCACATAAATTGTGCAGCACACAACATGCTGCCACCACGGGAGGGATATTGTGCTCGGCGAGGTTGAGGCGGGTGAGGAGGCATCTAAATGGGGCTTTCAGGAGTCCAAAGGCCCCCTCGACCACAATGTGAGCGCTGGTGAGCCTGGCATTGAAGGCCTGCTAGGAGGGGTTGAGGTGCCCCGTGTATGGCTTCATCAGCCAGGGCTGTAGGGGGTAGGCCGCATCCCCCACGAGGCAGGCGGGCATGTCCACATCCCCGACTCTGATGTGGCAGTCGGGGAAGAAGGTCCCGGTGTGCAGGCTCCGGCACATGGAGGAGTAGCGGAACACCCTGGCGTTGTGTGCCTTGCCGGACCAGCCCACATTAATGTCCGTGAACTGGCTCCGGTGGTCAGACATGGCCTGCAGGAGGACGGAGAAGTACCCCTTGCGGTTGATGTACTGGGAGGCCTGGTGTTCCGGGGCATGGATGAGGATGTGCGTCCCGTCGATGGCCCCCCCGCAGTTGGGGAAGCCGAGGGCGCCGAACCCCTGGATGACCGCGTCCGGGTTGGCGAGGCAGACCACCCTGCAGAGCAGCACCCGGTTGATGGCCTTGACCACCTGCAGAGAGACACAGCAAACCGCGAATCACTGGGGCGCCCGGGTGGCTGAGAGTGTTCTTTCCCTGGCACTGCCCCGCGCCCCACTCCCGGAAGCAACCCCCACGGGCGGCGTGTAGTACGTCCGGGACAGACCGAACCCTCCCGTGCAGGGCACTGTCGCCTCCTCCCCCGCCCCCGTTTTCCCTGGGGCGGCCCATTCCCTCCTTGCAGCCCCCTTCCCCTCCAGCCCAGTGGCCGGTGAGTGCTGTACCTGCATGAGCACTGCTCCAACGGTGGATTTTCCCCACGCCGAACTGGTTCCTGACGGATCGGTAGCTGTCCGGCGTGGAGAGCTTCCACAAGGCGATCGCCACACTCTTCTGGAGGGGGATGGTGGGCCTCATGCGAGCGTCCCATTTCCGCAGAGCAGGGGCGAGCCACTCGCAGAGCTCCAGGAAGGTGTCCTTCTTCATCCTGAAGTTCTGGGTCCACTGTTGGTCTCCCCAGTGCTCCAGGACGATGCGGTCCCACCAGTCACTGCTGGTGTCCAGACGCCAGATGCGGCGGGGCACGCTGGCTTCCGGGCACTGCTGCGGCTCCTCCACAGCCCCAAGGGAGGCCAGGGGGAGAGGCAGGGGGCTGACGTGTACCAGATGGTGCCAGGCAGCCTCCAGACATTGCTGGCAGGCTTGCAGCAGCAAGTCCAAAAACTGGAGCAGCATGCCCAGGGCAAGCTCTGGCTCCATGGTGCCAAATGCAGCGGCGTCCCCAATGGCAACTACCGACACAGGCAGGTGGAGAGGAAAACGCTTTGCTGTCCCTCGGCAAGGTAGGCAAACAAGCAGAAAAGCTGAGAACCAGCTGTCCAGGGGTGTCCCTTTAAGCACGAGCCTCAGATAGCCTCAGACAGCAGCCACACAAAGCAGCTACTGACCTGATGCCCTGCCGGAACCGGTTTCAGCTGCCCTTAAATGCGACCCAGCATCCAATCAGTGTGGATGCGCTAGTTCGAATTAGCAAAATGCTAATTCGAATTAGTTTTTGGGTCTAGATGCATTATTTCGAATTAGCTTATTTCGAATTAACTAATTCGGAATAAGTTAGTTCGAATTAGCGCCGTAGTGTAGACATACCCTAATAGATCAGAAGTCATCATTGTCAAATCTGGATGTATTTGTATAAGAAGCAAATGTTCGTCATTCATAGTTAATCAAGTATACACTATAATGTTAATTATATGTTTAGTGTTTACTTTACATGGTTGTGATGTTTCATTTGAAGCCCAAACTTGGAGCATACAAAATCCCACATTGTTATATAGGCTATATGAGCATGTTGACCCAATATCTTTAGTATGAATCTGTCTGTTCTAGATGAGCTAATGACACATCTGGAGCTAGAAGACAAGTTAAAACAATTTAAAGTTTATAGCAGTGTGTTGGAATCCAGTGTTCATTATTCCACAGATGCCATTACTAAGGGTTGGACCATGTTAAAAAATCAGCCCGTTTTGGCTATTGATGGGAAAAACTCTTTTCCTTTCCAGGGGAATGTTCTACCTTTCTGGAATGGATTTGTTACCAAATCATGACCATGTTATCCGCGGGAGGTATAATCATGGTAATGATTGCAATCATTAGATGGGTCAAAATGAAAAGTGTTATAATTGATTATCAGTTCCATCAGTCAAAGTGCAATCTTGGTCAATAAGTGGTGCTGGCAGGACATCCCAAAATATGTTGGTCTACCACAGGCAAGGAGAGCATATGTTAATGTGCACTTCTTTATTTGTTAATGTTAGCTCTTTTGTAACCAGTAATTCAGCTGAGATATTTAAGTTGTTTATTTGTGGGGTTTGCCATTTTGTTTTGTTCAAAACAACAGGTGAGCCTCCATTTTGATTGGCTTTCTTCTTTGCTTGGAGACAAGGCGGGAAAACAGAGAAAGAGCGGGAAAATGTTGCTAGGCAACAGGAGTGCAGAGTGCTCTGGGCTCTCTTCCTCCAGCCTGCTCATTGACAAGGTGCAGTGAGTGCTACTCAGAAGACTGATCACTGGCTTGGAGTGACAGTTGCTATTAAGGTGGGGTAACATCTGAAGGTATTTGATCAATGGGGAGCACACTTGCAAGCATGGATCATCTGGAATATACAGAGCTAACACACACACAAGATGACACAAAGGGGCTAGGATAGGTTCTGAGTTATGTCCCACCCTAAGCTCTTACTGATGCTTAGTCATTCCCAATCCCTGGTATCCAGACAGAAAACTGGAAGTCTGCTTTCCCTGCAGTTGGGTAAAACAGAAGGCCTAACATTCACTTCCTCTTCCCTGTTGTGCATGTTTGATTGTTTATGTGTGAATCCCTCAGTTTCCATACCCAGTTATTCCATCCTTCCCCAGTCCTTTTTACCTTCCCCATCCTATAGTCTTTATAACTTTGTGTGTGAACTCCTCATTTGGTGCCCTAATAGAGAGGTGAATGGGTTGAGAACTAAATAAGAGGTTAGGTGGATTTCTTTAAAGTCCCCTTTCTCCTTACAGTGAGGGTAACGAGGCTCCCTTGGACCTCTGTGCCCCTGCAGGAAAATGCCCGCTATATAGGCAATGGATGGCCTTGCTTGAAGCACATCGCCATCATCTGAAACGAGACCTTCAGTGCTGGCTCAGAGATTTGGACTAGTCTTCATGCACACTGTCTCCTAGGATGACTGCCTTTCTCACTTATCTTCACAGCTGTTAAAGCTAGAGGTGTGGTGCATACACCACCTCCTGTGCCATCATCCCAGTCCTGCGAGACCCGCAGGTGATCCTGAGATGAACTTTTGCGGGAACACCTTGAGTGCCCTCCAACCCAGTTTTGAGCAGGAACAGCAGGGGCGGGCTGCCGACTTAGAGGAGTGCTGTGCTGTCTGGGAGCTATGTCGCACCATCTGGGAGTGGCTGTCCCAGCAGCACGAGGCCATGTGCACAGCATTCACCACTGCCATCAAGTGCCTGGTCGCTGCCATTGAGCAATCTAGCAGCCACCACCCCCTGAACCTCCTCCCTCTCAACACCCATTCCCCCCCAAGTCCCTCTAGCACCTACACTTGCCCCTGCGCCCACCCTTCCCAACTTCTCCTCTGAGCCTCCCTTCCCCCAGGGCCATGCGCACCAGGCAGTGGGATCTCTCAGGCAGATGAGGCAGGCTTCAATCCCAGCTCCATCCCTGAGCACCTCGTCCCCTCTTCCCTCCTTCCAGATTCTTTCAGCAGTCCTTCCCCAGTTATATATTCCCCAAATTAAAATTACTGAGTTTGTTTCAAACAAAAAGTCTGGTTTATTTTATCTGCAGGGGAGGGGGAAGGTGGGAAGTGTAGCAGGGGAAGGGAGGGTTGGGGGAGAAAAGGCATGCAGGGGCAATGTAGAGGCCCCTTATGGAGAGTCTTACAGCTGGCCTTGGCTGAAACTCTCCCTCAAAGCCTTGTGGATGAGCACAGCCCCCTGATGGGGTTGCCTGATGGCAGTGGTGCACAGCTGCTCAAAAGCCCTGGTGAGCCACTCAGCCTCTGCCCCCCACCCTGGCAGGAGAGTCTCCCCATTGTTCTCACAAAGGTTGTGGAGCACACAGCAGGCTGCCACCACCTGGAGGACACTCTGGTTGCTGAGGTCCAGTCAGGTGAGGAGACACCGGAAACTTCCCTTGAAGCATCCAAAGGCACCCCCCACAATAATGTCACCTGCCGAGCTTGTTGTTGAAGCATTCTTTAGTGGGATCCAGGCATCCCATGTAAGGCTTCATTAGGCAGGGGGGTTAAGGGTAGGCTGCATTGCCCACAGTGCACATGGGCATATCCACCTCCCCAACCCTGATGGTGTGGTTGGGGGAAAATGTGCTTGTGTGCTTCCTCTGGAAGAACTGGAGTTCCTGTATACACAGGCATCATGCACCTTCCCCAACCATCCGACATACACATCCATGAACCTGCCTCTGTGGTCCACGTGGGCCTGTAGCACCACTGAAAAGTACCCCTTTCTTTTGATGAAGTCTGAGTGGTCAGGGGCCATGATGGAAATATGGGTGCTGTCAATGCCTCCCCCAATGAGGAGGCTTCACTTTGCCCAGGATGATGACTCCGCCCAGCAGGATGGCAATGATGGCCTTTACCACCTGTAGAATCACAGAAACACAGAATCACAGGATTGACAAAGCCCTCAGGAGTTCCCCAAATCCAAGCCCCTTCCCACACCAGGACCAACCCCAATTACCCCATCCAAGGCAGGGCTTTGTGAAGCCAGGACCGAAAAACCTCCAGGGAGGAAGATTCCACCCCCACCCCCTTCCTAGGGAAGCCATTCCAGTAGCCTACCACCCTCCTAGGACAATAGTAAGAGAGTCAAACCTGCATGAGCAAGGCCCCTGTAACCAGTCAGACATGATGCCCCCCTCCCTTCTCTTCACTGGCGTCTAGCTGGCTGAACATACCCCTCTGTTTTTTCCTTAGTTAGGATTTATGTTAAGCCCTTTATTATGCCTTATTATATTCTTTGGTATGTCAAGCAATGCAATTTATGGGTTAGGTGTGTTGTTATGTCGAGACCATAAGACCAGACTTTGCCTAGAAACCACATTGCTTAATGTATGCTTATGAATATGTATGTAATCTGTGGAATGTGTGTGAGGTGTGAATGAGGAATACGCAGTCAAAGGCAGTTTAGGATCTGTAACCTTTTAAGGCAAACAAAGACCCTGCAAAGTGTAAACATCAACTGACGAGCAGCCAGGAAAAATATCTCTCTCTCTTGGACAAGATGTAACAATACAGAAGAAACCTGGGACCACCCAGAGAAAGTCTTGCAGACCTGAAGGGATCTCCCAAGAAACCTCATGGCCGGGTCTCTGGGAAGCTGATGCCTGGCCAGCACTCCAGCCACCTGCAAAATCAAAAGTAATCTACCCCACACTTGCAGCCTGCCTCCAAACTGCCAGCATGAATGACATATGTATGTGTGAGTATCACCTTACTCTTAAGAATCTGTACCAATAAACAACCCCAAAAGCAATACTGCTCCAGCCCACCCTTTGTCCAGGTTCGTTCCTCAGCAGGTCTGAGGAAGTGCAACAGCCCTGACAGTCGATCTCCCCATGCCGAACTGGTTCCCCACAGCAAGCTTCCAAAGTTCTATGGCTATGTGTTTCTGGAGGGGGGTGGCACGTCACATGTGGGCATCTTGTTACCAAAGAGCAGGGGCAAGCCACTCGCAGAGCTCCAGGAAGGTGTCCTTCTGCATGAGGAAGTTCTGGAGCCACTGCTGGTCATACCACTGTTCTATGACAATGCAGTCCGGCCAGTTGGAACTGGTCTCCTGATGCCAGTAGTGGTGGCGCGCAGTGTGAAAGGGAGGATAGAACAGACTGTGGGGCATGAGGAGCACCCAGGCTGGGTTGAGGACTTGTTCCATTCTGAGCTGGTCGTCGTGGTCCTTCATTGGCAGGAGGGCATCTTGCATAAACTGTGCCACGAGTTGCAGCAGGAGGTAGAAGAGCCCGTGACTGCTTCACAGAAGGTCTGGCTCCATTCTGGAAGCGCTGTGGCATCCACAAGGGCAATCAGAGCACATGGTGTGAGTTTGCCGTCACTCAAGGAGGTAGGCAATGGAGAAGAATCTGAGACAGGGCTGTAAAGAGGAGCCCCTTTAAGCACGAGCCTCAGATAACCTCAGGAAGCAGCTACAGGAAGTGATTGCTGTCCTGATGCCCTGCCTGGAGTACTTCTAGAGGGGCTTTAAATGAGATTCAGGCTCCAATGACTGTAGATGCGCTATTTCGATATAGCTCTATGCTATTTCAATGAGGATTCATAGTATGGATCTGCTATTTTGAAAGTTATTTCAGGAATTATTATTTTAAAATAGCTTATTTTGAGGTAAGCGCCAGTGTAGCTATAACCTAAGTCAGCATATGCAGATAAGAAAATGGGAGGAGCACAGAAATGAAGCTCTGAAAAGATTTTGTCTGAGTTCAGTGAGACTCTTGGGTAAAGTATTATACTGCAAAGCTGAGTTTTTCAGGGCTTCTCAGGAGACCTGTAAGCCCAGGTTCCACTGAGTTCAATGGCGATTGGTAATGATTGGGGGAGGGGGACCCTCAGCCAATATGTTTAGGTTCAGACACTTGCATCCTTACATCGACTGGGTGAATTTGTTAACTTTGTGTCTCTTAAACCTAAATTTAATTATTGGCAGATTATTGTATTAGCCACTCTGAAAAACAAAACAAAATAAAGTATCACTCTTTGAGGTATCATGTATGTAGTGACATGTTAGTATGGTCTGGTGCTTGGAATTTGACCATTGGCCTATCTAGTAAAGTATCTTTGCTCCAATGGTCACAAGTTCCAGACGCTTCAGAAGAAGGAGCAAAAATACCCCCACATAACTGACAGATATTGAACAGCCTCCCCATATGGGAAGTTTCAACCTAACTCCAGGAACTTAGTTGTTCATTTCTGCCCCTCAACATACAAAACTATCTAAGGGTACGTCTACACTAGCCCCCTAGTTCGAACTAGGGAGGCTAATGAGGGCGACCGAATTGCTAATGAAGCGTGGGATTTAAATATCCCGCACTTGATTAGCATATTCCCGGCCGGTCACCATTTTGGAAACTGACTAGCCCGAAGTAACTGCCCGCGTCTACACGCGGCAGAGAAGCGGGATTCCGAGATAAACCCCGTAGTTCGAATTAACTGTTAAACCTCATTCCATTTGAAACCTCAACATTCTGAAATTTCTCACACAATGGGATTTCTAAAATTTTATTTAAAAAAAAAAATCAAAATATTTTGTTTTGACTTTTCAAAATGAAAAATGGATGAGGATCCTCGTCTGCCTGTTCTGAAAGACATAGGAGTCCCTGCTATGACCCAGGGTTTGAATGCTTCCAGGCTTTCAGCTCTGCAGCAGCCTGCTTGGCAGGTTGTTGGAAATCTGCCTGATATCTATTGGATGATTTGACAAAATTGACACATTCCTACACAATGTTTTGACTTAATCAACTCAGCATTTTTTGTCAACAGAAAAATGTTTCTGTTGGAAATTTTGGAGCAGTGTTACCCATGCCTTTTGAATCATTCCCTTATTCGTATCAGGTGAAATTATTCCACTAAAGCAGGGGCCAGTGCAAGGCCTACAGGACACTTCAGTCGCGCAATCTAACCTTATTTCCCTAAATTAAGTGGCTTTCAGTGGTGTGTAGAATAAACTTAAAAAACAACAAATGGTCTGGTAGCACTTTATAGACTAACAAAACATATAGATGGTATCATGAGCTTTTGTGGGTACAGCCCACTTCTTCAGATGACCAGAGTTTTGAGTATAGGATGTGCAGACCCAAAATAAATAGGGGAGAAGGGGGGGGGGAGGAAAAAAAGGAAGGGGGCGGGAAACAAGAAGCAGAGGGTATGAAAATATCAAAGGGAAAAACAAGTAGGCAGAACTGGTAACCTATAGGCACCTAAAGATTGAATAGTAAAAAGAAGCAGATAAGGATCATAAGATAGCAATTAGATAGGAAGGGTACGAACACAAAAATCTACACAGACAAAGAGCTGTTGGCACCTTCACTGAATGTTAGGTTGATAATGTCCCAGCCATCCATTATCTCAATTGAGGAGGTTATCAGTGTGAGAATTGAATTTGTGGATGAATTGTAATTCCAATGCCTCTCTGTGTATTTGGCTTGTAGAATTGGTTGGTGACAAGACAGCCACCTGGAGATCTTTTAAAGGGTGATTAGGTAGATTGAAGTGTTCTCCAACAGGTTTCTGTATGTTCCCTTTACGTATATCTGATTTGTGTCCATTGATTCTTTCCCGTAGAGGCTGTCCAGTTTGTCCAATATTTATAGCAGTGGGGCATTGCTGGCATTTGATGGCATAGATCAAATTACTGGATGTGCAGTTAAATGAGTCTTTGATTTGGTAGCTTACGTTGTTGGCTCCAGTGATGAATTCGCTTGTATAGATATGTGGGCAGAGTTGGCACTGTGGCTGATTGCAGGGCTGGGTTCCTGGATGCTTATGATATGGTTGTGTAGCATGGTGACCAGAAAGAATTCATTTCAGTTTGGGGGGGGGTTGTCTGTAAGCGAGAATAGGCTTTTCTCCCAAGGCTCTGAGAGTGAGGGATCATTTTCCAAGTTGGGTTGCAGATTGTGTACAATGCGTTGGAGGGGGTTGAGTTGTGGACTGTAGGTAATGACAAGTGGAATTCTGTTATTTTCTCTTTTGGATCTGTCTTGAAGTAGTTCATGTCTGGGTGCTTTTTTGGCTCTGTCAATATGTTTTTTCATTTCTGCACATGGGTATTTCAGTTTTAGGAATGCTCTATAAAGATCCTGTAGGTGTTTGTCTCTGCTATGGGATCGGAGCAAATCTAGTTGTATCTTAGGGCTGTATACAATAGATTGAGAAATGTGTCTGGTATGAAAGCTGGAGGCATGAAGGTAAGTGTAGCGGTCGGTGGGTTTCTGGTATAGGGTGGTGGAAATGTGTGCATTATTTAATTGTACTGTAGTGTCCAGGAAGTGGATTTCTCATGTGGACTGGTCCAGGCTGAGGTTGATGGTGGGATAGAAGTTGTTGAAATCCTTGTGAAATTCTTCAAGAGTCTCTTTTCCGTGGGTCCATATGATGAAGATGTCATCAATGTAGCGTAAGTAAAGTAGAGATGTTAGGGGGCGAGAGCTGAGGAAATGTTGTTCAAGATCAGCCGTAAAGATGTTGGCATATTGTAGTGCCGTGCGGGTGCCCATGGCTGTGCTGCTCACTTAGAGATACAAATTGTCTCCGAATTGGAAGTAGTTGTGGGTGAGAACAAAGTCACACAGCTCTGTAATCAGGTGTGCAGTGCTGTTACTGGGGATGGTGTTCCTGATGACCTGTAATTCGTCTTCATGTGGAATGTTGATGTAAAGGGCTTCTACATCCATAGCGGCAAGGATGGTATTTTCAGGTAGATTACTGATGTTTTGAAGTTTCCTCAGGAAGTCAGTGGTGTCACGGAGGTAGCTAGGAGTGCTGGTAGCATAGGGTCTGAGGAAGGAGTTGATATAGCCAGATAATCCTGTGGTAAGTGTGCTAATGCTTGAGATGATGGGCCGTCCAGGATTTCCAGGTTGGTAGGTTTGGTTTTTTTCTGGCTCACTATGCAGGGTGAATTTCACCCTACATCAGTAAGAACCTGATCCAAAGCTACTGAAATTAGAAGACATCCAGCCTTAAAAGGAGGATAGCATCTAAGAGAATTGATGTCCATTTTTCATAGTAAAAATAACTGCAGTGTTTTTTATACCAGGCTTCAGCTATAACTACTAAATCACCCTTTTGCAAAAGCAAGCAAGACAAAATAATATCTGTGCATGACGGAACAGGGAGGATAAGCTCATCCTAATCAATACAGTCTCAAGACTCCCGGCAACTGCCTGTTTTTCCATTGTCATACACCCACAATGTGTCAACAAGGATGTTGACTGTAATGTGAGGAACTCCCTAACTCAAAGCAGTGGAAGCCTTGAATGCAGCCAGAGCCCTGAAGCCCTTTAAATCACCACTGGAGTACCATGCTGGTTTTGACAAGGGTGCCGGGTAAGCCATCCACACCACCTGGAGTCTGCCCCCGTCCTGGCCCTGACCCTTTTGCCCCAAATCTCATCGCTTCTGACAGCACAAAGGCACTGGGTTCTCCTAGTCGTAGGTGTCCAAATTCCACTGACATTAAATGGGAGTTGGGTACTTATCTTAGGGTTTTTTACAAAAAACGTCCTAAATTATTTCATATTTGGATCCTTGCTATGTTGCTTTGCATTGCATAGGGGAAGTCTTACTATTTAGTCATGGTAGTAACCCTAAAGATGGAATGATAGGCAGAGACCTCCAGATAAGACAGAATATGTGTCTCCATCTTGCTGCAAATCTTGAAATACTTAAAATACTACTCAAGTGCAGTAGCAGATTTTAAAGATGTCTGACCACTTAGTCACTTGTAACACCAAGTGCTATAATTTGAATGTTACTAAGAGTGCAGTACACTAGCAGAGTAATTAGATTTTAGTCTACATAAGCTATCTTATCCCCTAAAGTACCAGTACTTTTACTGTTGCCTAATATTTATGCACACTGGCAACCAATAACATTGAACACTTGAAGTATGCTATTTAAGTGTAATAAAACTAAGGAAATTAGGAAGGCATAATTAGCCCCAGCTTTACTTGAAGTAAGAGAAGGAAATGGAGAGCCACTATTTCAAATGTGAAAAATCGAATAGGGGATTATATAGCACATCAGATCACATCATTACTCTTTCCTAGATAAATGGCTAAGTGTTTGCCACATTAATGGGCCACCAGATAACAATGCTTCTACATGTTCAATGGAAAGATCAATAAGAAGAGAAAGATGTTATACAGGTTCTGCATTTTGTTTCTGGGAGAAACTGTCAATCGGCACAATAAGAATGAAGGTCAAACTTTGCAGAGCATTAATATACACTTCACAGATACTTTTGTTTTGCGCATTTATCAGGCAACCTATTTTGCATATGTAATGTCAGAAATTGTGAAAGTCCAGTCAATTACTTACAAATCATTCTTCTAATACTGTGTCTACAGTAACAATCTAATCTGAATCTAACAATATTGAAAAATTTGTCATGTTTCATTGTGATGATGAAAGTGAATATATTAATGCCTCTGCATTGGTTAAGAGGGCTCATAACATTCCACAACTACAGCAATAAAGTCTGGGTGAGAGGAAGGTTTCAAATGAATTTTCAAGGAATGTAATTTCACCTAAAGCAAGAAGCCTCTAGAGAGGACTCTTTCAGAGATTTAATTTGCCTTCTGATTTGTCACAATCAACCCAGATGGTTATGCATATCTTCAGTTAGTATATACTTCCTATGATGCACATAACTAAGGTTTTGGCATAGTGGACGAGACGGTAGATGCTGCAGGAAAAGACTTAAGAGACTTTACCCTAGTCAACTGAATTGGATGGGGAGCCCATGGACTCTTTGTCTCTTTGGTAGTGGGCTGTGTTCTCACCCTACAGAGGAAATATGCTAGATAGCTTGCCTATGGAACAATGAAAGAGGGCATATGGTTCATGCATAAAATACATTATAACAAAAACACAGCTGGGAATATGCACACATTCTCATTATTTTTCAGATTAGTGGTGGCCTGAAGTTACCATTTTTGTGTCTCCCCCAAAAATAATTGTGTTACTTTTTTGCATACATTGATTTCCAACAATAAAATGACAAAAGTGAAAAATATTGCAAAAAGGGGTCAGACTTTCATTTGCAATTTTCACACTGTGAATCAGGTGAGTCACACAAGGGACAATCCAACTTCCATTGAAAGTCAATCAGTCTTTCCTTTGGCTTTAATGAGAACTGGATTGGATCATTAAAACCAAATTGCTCAAAGGATGAATTTGGCCCATTTACAAAAAGATGGTGCCTCAAGACATAGAACCATGTTGCATTTTGCACTATCCCTGTGTGAGCTAAATAGCAGCTAAAGCTACACAGTTTAAGAAATGAAGGATCCAGTAGTTTCTCAAATATACCTTGTTATAATTATTATTTTTAGTGAGTGGAATGTCTAAGATTTATACTGTCAATCATAATTAATGTTTTGTGTCTCTTCTAATGCACTGCTAATTAAGTTGAAAATATTAGAAAACTTGGCTATTTAACAGGCTTGTTGCTATTAAGTTGCCATGGTTGTTGTTCTTATTAATCTACCTTTGTATTTGTTTTTCCAACTGTAATGCTACTTTTGATTTCAAGGGCTACATCATTTCATGGACAGAGTGAAGAAAATTTAAACACAGGCTAGCATGTCAGTAGGATTTGCAGAACCTTCTGCAAAGTAAATAGGACCCTCATGACTTCTCAGTCATTGGTGTGTTCAGCTCCCTAAACTAAAGGAATTGAGAGCATAGACAAAGGAGAAATGAAATGCACCTAATTAATTCCCAGATCTCTTCAGATAGTATAGCATGTTTGGAACCCCAAGAAATTGTGACTGAAATGAAAGAGGTATACTTACAGCAATGATGTTAAAACTGTAGTCCATTTCTTAGTGCTGCAATATCATTGCTATATCACACAGTACTGTTATACTTTAGGATTTCTCATTTTTATTATACATCTCTCCTTGCAGTTTTATATTGTTTATAATTGGTCTAAAATTTATTTTCCACATTGTGTAGATGCAGCCAAAATCTTTCTGGCAAGTATTGAAAAATATACTCTAATTTCACCCTATTTTGCCATTGGGTTTTTATGTATCAGTACAGTAAACACAGAGCTATAATTTTTTCTTTGTTTAAAAAAAAAAGACTAGAGATCTCTTGGGTTACAAGAGGCCAGATCCACAAAGGGACTTAAGGCATTCCAATACTGAGCATCACGGTACCACATTTTTAGGCACTTAGAATAAATCCCAAGAACATCACTGCAATCCACAAAGCCTGAGTTAGGTGCCTACACTCCCTATATAATGAACAGGGAGAGACAGATGTGACCTAAACTATCCAGTGGGAGGTGCCCAGAAGAGGGATGTTTGCTAAACCCCACCCCTCTGGGTAAGATAAAGATATCTCCACTTAGCAAACATGAATGGGAGCATACCATCTGGAATCAAGTGATTGGGCACCTAGGTAGCTTCTTGGAGAAATGAGTCTGATACCTGTCTTGCTCCAGACAGACAGCTTGAGCTGAGATGGGGTAAGAAGGTCTCTGACAGGCACCCAGCTAGGAGGCAGGAGACCCAGAGTTCATTCTCTCTCCTCCAATCATGCTTTCATTATCCTCATTGGAACAGCTTCAATGAGAGAGACTGAGATAGGGCCAGATCAGAATATCCCATTGCTGACTGATAAGAAGTAGGGGGTGGTCTGTCTAAATCCTCTCCCACTCTAGCAAAGACAATGAAATTGAACTTTGATCTCTCACCTCCCATGTGAATGCTCTAATCACTGGCCTTAAAAGTTATAGGCACTAGCACCTCTTCTGTCTGGATTTTGAATGAGACCTGATCCAGAGGGCAACCTCTGAGCACAGCCACCAAATTGGCCCCTGCACACAAATTAGGTGGCTGAATATCTATCTTCCCCGGTTCATGAATCATTCTGGAGCTTGGGTGGGAAATAGGCACTGACACACTTAAAGACAGGTAGCACTACACATTCTGAGATGCAGAAACACAGGTACCATGAAACTTGAACCTTAAAAATGTAGGTGCCAAATAAGTTTGGGTGCCTACAGGGTTCAACAGGTGTTGTGGATTGCAGTACAGCATAAACAAGCAGTGAAAATAAGTGAACAGACTTCTCAGTACACTGGGATCCTCCTGAGCAAGGTCACGCCTCTGGGCCTTGGAATGGGTTGTGCCTCAGGTGGAAGGGGTGGGCCTGGAGACAAGAATCAACACAGCCATATTCTCTTCTGGATTGGGGGCCTTGATCTCAATTTCCTTAAAGATTGAAGGTATTTAAAGGTGGGGTTTTGGTTTGTCTCATTATGAGATGTTAGCTTTAAAGAATAAGGGTCAGGCTGTCTGCACATGTAAATTAAATTAATTAAACTGAAGTGAACAGAGTTACTCCCAATTTATACCATCTGAAAATTAAGACCTAAACTTCCCCAAATTTGGAGGATTATTTGTATGCAGGAGCATTATGAGCCAGTACCACATAAATTGTTATTAGACACTAACTACATAGCATCCTTTATACGAAGTACAACAAAAAGACTTCCTATGGCTATTCCGAAATAACACAGTCCACGTCTACCCTACACACAGTTATTTTGACATAATGCCGAACTAATGGTGAGCTGGAGGACTTCTTATTCCAACTCCTATAACCCTCATTGTATGAACAGTAGGGGGAGTTGGAGGAACAGTGCTCTCTCAGATTTCCTGCTGTGTAGACAGTGCCAAAAGCCAAAATAAGCTATGCAATGGATGTAGCTCAAGTTGTGTAGCTTATTTTGGCTTTAGCCCTGCTGTGTAGACGTGCCCTATGTCTCCTCTAGGTAGAAAGGAAAAAGTGATGTAAGAAAATGGGGCAGGAAGAAAGAGGGTAAAAGCTGACTTATAAATCTGTAACTCCACAGAGGTGTTTATTTTTGCACTATGATGTATTTTATTCTCATATCTGCTGTGGAAATGTAGAGGCTTCCTAATATTTAACTTTTCATCCATTACATTATATATAAATAAATACAAGAGTTCAAATTCTGTTATTGGCGACACTGGTGTAAATCTGGAGAAATTCAGTGGCATCAATTGAGCTTATCTAAATGTTCAATTATGTAGCTGAAAGCTGAATTTGACCCACAGTTCTGAAAAAAGGAAGTAATGCATCATTAAAGCAGACTAATTACAATGAAAGAATAATAAAAGAAGTGGAGTTTTAAAGTCAATTTTATACTTCTGTGAACAGCACTGATGGGGTGGAAGAGATTCTCAAGAACTTGCAGAAGTCTCTTATTAAAATTTCACCACCATTTTGAAAGGAGAACTGAAATGCTTTACCTGCCTCTGGGGGAGTCTACACCCTCCATGAACACTCATAATACATCTCTGCCAAGGATGATTTATCGCTGGGACATGTAAAAAAAATCTTTCTAAAAAATGAAATGTGTGGATTTTGAACCAGCTGACAGAAAGTGCCAGGTGTTTAAAAAAAAAAATTCCTTGAAAAGGATACATCTGTAACAACTCAGAATACCTTTAGGCTATGTCTACTCTACAAGTTTTCTCTGCAAAAAATATGCTAATGAGGGACTCATTTGCATGAGTTGTGATCTCATTTGCATATTTTCTGCCAATCTGTTTTTGCCTAGGGGTCTTTGCGCAAAACCAAGCAGTGTGGACATTTTCTTTTTGCGCAAAACCCCCTTTTTCCATAAGATCCTTATGCCCCCAAAAAGGAGGTATACAGATCTTGTGGAAAAAGGGGTTTTTGCACAAAAAGAAAACATCCACACTGCTTGGTTTTGCACAAAAACAGACCAGCAGATAATATGCAGATGGATTGTGACTCATGCAAATGAGTCCCTCATTAGCATATTTTGCCAAGAAAACTCGTAGTGTAGATGTAGCCTTAGTGTTTTCCTGCTACACATCCCTTCAGACTACATAAACTTAACATTGGGCTGTACTTTCATACACTTAAGACAGTGGTCTCCTACTTTTTTTAAGCACGAGGTCACTTTTTGAATTTAAGTGCAATCCAAGATCTACCTCAAACCCAAATATCCTAGACCCAGCCTCCTTTGTGCCCCTTTTTCAAGGCCCCACCCCTGCTCACTCCATCCTCCCTCCCTACATCCTCCCTCACTTTCACCAGGCAGGGCAAGAGGGTTGGGGCACAGGCTCTGGTCTTGGGCTAAGGGATTTGGAGTGTGAGAGGGGCTCTGAGCTAAGCCTGGGACAAGGAGTTAAGGTGTAAGAGGGGGTTCTGGGCACAGGCTCTGTAACGGATTTTGGGTCCAGGGGGCTCAGGGCCGGGGCTTGGGATGCAGGAGGGGGTACATGACTGGGGCAGGGGTTCAGACCTGGCTCCAGCTGAGCACTGTTTACCTCAGGTGGCTCTTGGGTGGTGGTGCACTGGGGCTCAGGCAGGCTCACCCCTGCCCTGGCCCTGTACCACTCCCAAAAGCAGCCAGCAAACACCATCCAAAGTCCTGTTGTGCCCTCTCTCTGTTCTGTGGAGATAGGATACAGAGTGGGAGAGGGGACACCTTGACATCATCACCCCTCTTCTCCCTCCTCTGCCCTGCATAGCAAGCAGGAAGCTCCAGGGTTGGGGGGAGGCAGCGTCGAGTTAAAAGGTGAACAGCAGTAGGGAGAGGGACAGCTGAAGTGCTGGCACTTGATAGCCTCTTGGCCAAACCAGTCAGGATCACCTGTCAGTGGCTCCAAGATCTACCAGGAGATCCCAATCTACTGGTTGGTGACCACTGACTTAAGAGAATGTTGTGGGAATAGGGTATAAACATCTCCAGGGCCATTTTATAGAAATGTGTTTACCTAGTGATTTTGCCTCAGTCCTTGGTTATGGTATTAATAAAAAAACAGTTTTTACTAAAAGGACAAATAAATGAATATATTTCCTCTTTGCTTCATAACACATGTCTAGGTCTAGGGAACTTAACATGGATTCTGGAGTATAATGAATTTTCTGTGAGATAGGAATCTGTATTATTGATACTACCTTGCTGGTGAGGTAACAGTGAAAGTGTGACCATTCCCCCCTTAAACCATGGCAAGTCATGAAAATGAGATGAAGGGGGAAACAATGGAGGAGCAGAGTGAATCTGCATTGGAAGAGGTAAGTGTAACCTTGGGAGAGCTAGATTTCACTGCCCTACTCCAGTGTCTAAAAAAACCCCCACTCCCATCGAAAGTAGCTGGAGATCCAGAGTTCAGTCTCTTAATGAATTTCAGCAAGGATTGCACAGTGTCAGCCTCCCTACATTCAAATCCCAAAGAGAAACAAGATTTAATTGAATTAGGTAACTTTGTTTCATTATACAATTTTATAATCTAATTTTACAACAAAACATTATTTTATAACCCACAGGCACAGTCTTCACAGTTGCAAAATAAAGAGAAAACCAAAAGTAAAATCTGAACAAAATCCACACAAAACACAGTAAGAAGAAATTGAGAGATCCCAAAAGCTTAGATTTAGTCCACCAGAGTCTCAGTTTGTGTCTCTGATCGTGAGACCCGCACAATATGTTGAGTATGAACCATCACTCCACTTGCTTGTAGGGATCCTTAGTTGGAGTCCAGACAGCCTCTTCTTCAGCTGTGGATCACTGCTAGGCAGCCAGCTCACTGATTAACCAGTCAGTTATGTCACAAGTGAACAGGCTTAAAGAAAATCCTGTTACAAGAAAATACAAAAACTGAGAACAACAAGGTAGAAATGACTCTTTCCCTATTACTGTATTTAAAGAGTAGCTGAAGAATCCCATTGACTGAGGAAGTAACTAGAACAGTTTGGCTAAAATCAAAACAACATTCCAAGCATACAATTAAACCAGAAGTTATTTTTTCCTCCCAGTTTCCCCTGGCTATAACTAATATTGCCCATGTGCCCTGGCAGAGGATTAACACCATTCCCACCTGCTGCAAAGTGCTACAGAGTGAGGGACAGCAGCCTGCTTTCTGCTGCTTGGCTCAGCCTCTCCCAGCTCACACAGGGTACGAGGCCCTTAGTAGAGCAGCTGCTCTGCCTGCTTACCCTTGTGGAGTCTGACTCCAGCAACAGAGACATACTCTATTGGAGCAGACCCAAAACTACCACACCCAATTCCAGAAGCTTCTGGGTGTGGAGTGCTAAATCTGCTTAGCAACAATAACCCAGACCAGTGTTTCTTAAATTGTGTTCCATGGCACCTCCGTGGAGGTGTGCCACGGAGAACAACAGAATTCAAAATGGCCACCCTTAAAGGAATAGGCAACCTCTTTTTTTTTTTTTTTTTTTTTTGCTCAAGAAAAAATCCTTGGTGTTCTTTATAAAAAAAATTATTGTTTTGGTGTTCCTCGGTCTTAACAAGTTTAAGAAACACTGACCCAGACACAACTCACTCACTTCTCCCCACCTCTCTTAAAAGGATATCTCCCTATCAGGTACATGGGTTACATAAGAATGAGTGTACATTAAGATCAAAATTTTTGCAAACTAGAAGGGTTATTTTGAAATTGTCACAGAGAAGGACAGAAGGTTAATAAAGGCAATGAAGGACAGCTCAGAATTCAACAAAATTAATACTGTATGTAATTCATTCAACTGTACCAGTTCCCTTGAACAAAATGAATCAATGTGCAACTCATCAGTCATTTCACACAATAATGGTTCATAATTGAAGGATGTCACAGGATCTATGTCTTCTACTTTGGAAATAAACATTTTGGGTTCATGCCAACATTTATTTTCCATAAAACAGAAGATTCTAAAATAAATATATTGGTTTTGCCTTGGCATTTATGTAGCATTAGGAAACCATTATTCAGTGACATTTTATACCATTGACATTATCTCCACAAAAAAGGCTGGATGTCCTGGAACCTTGCAGTCTGGCAAATGGTTATTTAGTAAAATAACAGCCACTGATGGACCATAATAAGGGAAAACATAATAGTTAATATTATGTGAATAGTCAGCCTGTAGGTTCCTTGTTTTTTTTATAAACTAGAATAGGTTTCTTCATATTACTTTGAAAGTAAATTACATTTTTTTTACTAAAAATCATAAAAAAATTATTTGAGGTTACTTGGGTTAAGCTGAAGCCCACTGATGTCAATGCGAGTCTTCCCATTCATGTCAATGGTTTTGGAAAACAACCTAATTCCATAATTCTATCTAGTTACATGGTTTCCACTTGAATTTATAAACTTACTCAAGTTAGATTGACAGTCAGCCCAGCTCACAGTTTGTGAACCTCCATAAAGGAGTTTTTTGGGTCTACCCATGCTGACCTGCGTGCACAATTATGTTTTCCCAACTGAAGGTGTTATAATCAGTTTTTACAGCTGTGTAAGTGAAAATGCAAGAAATCAGTCATGGATGATTAAAAAAAAAAGTCTTTCTAGGTTTGAGATTTCTGTCAGCTCCTGATTTTAAGTGAATAAAAAATACCAGGATAATAAAGATAGCTTAGTGAAACACGCTTATTTTTGTTTTCTATGGGATTTTTCAAAATTTACCCTAGACAGTTTGCATGACAATTGGGTCCTTCAGTTAACAAGCAGTGTTCCCTGTAAGTTATGCTCTTGTACAGCTGCCCAGGAGAGATTCAAATGCTCAGCTGAATAGCAAAGCACCCACAGCTAGGTTTTTGTTTCTACTGGTGGTGAACATTTGCACAAGCCTCAGTGCACATAAAAATGTATTCCCCATGAGGTTAGAAAAAATCCACACATGAATGGAAAAGATTAGAGGGAACATTGTTAACAAGCTCGAAAATTAAAGCAAACCTCAGTCTAAGTTTTTATATCACGTTCATCATCTTATCTCTGAGAATAACCTTCCTCTGTGTTGTAGTGACAGTCAGAACCATGAAGTGCAGATATTAGTCAAATTTGAGCTATTCTCTAAATTCTTTAGAATCTCAGAAAAAGTTTGGTTTGGATTTCTTACGCATTTGGTGTAAAAGTTTGAATTAATCAAATTTTATTGAGCCTGATTTGCACATTCCTGTTATTTACCTGTAGTTTGAGCACAAGAACAGAACCCTGAATACAGTAGTAGGCAATAAAATGTATTTTGCTTCACCTTTAATTTAGTTATTTTGAGTTACTAATATGTGAGTATAAGTATAATAGTATATGCTAGTGGTTTCATATTCCACTAGATTTTCTGCATCAATTGTTCACTGAGATATTGATTTAAGCATCTATTTAAGTCTCATAGGGAACCTGAAGACATATCAGTTTGAGCTATCCATTTATTAGGAATGTGCATAATAATTTAACAGCACAAATGTTTCCAAAAACAAATATATGTAGTATGACAAAAGCATTATGCAAATTTTGTTTTTACAATGGTTTAATTGTGCCATAGTATCTTATGCACGATATAAGCAGTGCATCAAGCCATGTCATTGCTCGCAAAAGCAGATAGGAGTTGGACCAGATATCTTGCAGTCTCAGCCTAAATGTATAGATGCCTTCGGGGCATACTACCTATTAATTTAAAAGTCTAAAACTAATTAGGTATGTCAGGGTGACCTCCTCCTAATCTACATTCATCACAGAGCACAAGCCTTCTGTCTCCATTGTTCCCATAATAAAATAGCTGTTGATAGACTTATATAATTGACTGTTTCTGAAGTGGACTCATATTATGGTGCTACATGCAAATTATGTGTAGTCCCAACAGAATAAAGATAAGCAAGTAAAATAATCCAACTATCTCCAGTAATTAACTTCTGATATTTCAAATTAACACAAGAAGAAAAACTTACACATATGCTTGAAAACTGAGCTATAAAGTACACTGAGGTCATATTTGTTCAATAGTTGTGAGAAGGTTATTTGAAAAACTTAGAGATTCATACAGTATAACACTGATTATATTCATTATTTCTCTGTATTTGTAACCTGTCACAACTGTTACCTATTTACAGTTTTCCATAATTTAGAGGATGATTTGAATGCATACTGGTGAATTCACACTTGTGTACTATACCATCACCAGTCCTATGAATCAGCTGAGTTGCACTGAAAGTTGGATTTTCAATGGTACCAAAGACTAATGTCCAATTTCCCACTCAATTCCAATAGATTCTTTTTGCAGCTACTCATGGTATATACAGAGCAGAACACATCAGTCAGTCAAATTGCATGCTGCCTGCAAGTTCCCCTTTCTCTGTCCTCATTCAAAATGCTTGTGCCCTGTTAATTATAGAATGAGCACTTCTCTAAGGATAGCATAGCTTTAGTAATTTTTTTTAAATTAAGTGTTTTCCTCCACTCTAAGGCTCTGTTTCACTGGTGATATATTAAATACTGATTAATATTAACATCAATTAAACACAGTCAGTAGATCAACAGCATGTTAAACTCAAAGTGCACTCCACTATTTGATAGCCAGTTGCAATACCCACAGCATTTCCCATCTACTTCAATGCTTTTCCATAGAAAGGTCAAAATCTTTAAGTCCTTATACAAGTATCAGTGGGAGTTTTTCTGAGTAAGGACTTCAGAAGGAAGCATGAAATGTAGGCTAGAATTTTCAGATGAATGTGTGAGGGAGTTAGCACCCAAATCCTATTGGGGTTTTATGGGATTAGGATTCATAACTCCATTTCTATAGTTTAAGTGACTCAGAAACATGTGGTTTCCTATATTTAACACAAGATACAACATTTTTTTGTGCATAAACCTTTATTAATATGGTTGGTTAGCATCATCCCTATTTAGCAGAAGGGAAAACTGAAGCACAAGGAGCTCAAGTGAGGCTATGGCTACACTACGGGGGTTTTCCGGGATACCAGAGGTTTCCCAGAAAAACTCCGTCACATCCAGGGAATGCATCTGCTCTTCCACTTTTTTTGCAGAAGAGCAGATGCGTTCTTTCAGAAGCCCTGCCTTCCTCCTCCCACGAGGAAAAAGGGCTCTTCCAAAAGAGGAGGCTTTTCCAATATTTGATCCAGTGTAAACGGGCCAAATTTCAGAAAAACCTCTTCTGAAAGAAGGAAAACCATTTTACGATAGATCTTTGTAGTGCAAACATAGCCTGACTCATCAAAAGAAAATAAAAATAAAACCACATGGCAGGTCACCCACAAACTTAAGACTAGAACCCAGGTTTACTGCCTTCTAGTCCTGTGTTGGTTTTTTACCCTTATTTTTCCCATCAAAATCCTATAGAAAGAGGGTTTGCTCACAAAGCCTTCTCATACCAGGGATAAGCTGTAGAACATGAATGACTTTACTATAACATCAGTGAGTTGGTTCAATCTTTGCTAATGCAATACAACAGTTGCTAATATAAAAATCATTAATACAATAGGAATGTCATTAGCACATACAATAGTTTTACTTTATTAACAGCCTCCTTTCATGTTAGCAATTTTGGTGTAATTTAAGTGATACCCCCATTATCATGCTGAATTGTGTTTTCATTAATACAGTGAAAAAGCCATTAATATGAAAATTGCTCATTCTGAATCGCATTAACTGATGTGCTTATCATATTATCTGTGGGCTGATTTAACCCAGGTACCGAACAATCTGAGAGGCATCAGCTTCTGTAGCACTCTAATCATAATATTCCTCTAACGGCTCTCATTATCCTTCTTGTCCTATATGTTCTGTATCACTTTCAACATCTTGATTGCAGGAAAAATCATATAAAAGTTTTCCCACACCATCATTATTTCACATGTATAGTGAAACATATTTTATATGATCACCCAAGGAACCAGCAAAAATCAGTTATCTAATAAAGTGAAGGGAAGAAGGCCATTCAAAAGCACCTAAGTTACTCAGACAAACTTAACTGCAATTCAATCATGTATATTATCCTAAAATTCTTAAGCTCTTTTGAAAATTCCACTCAGTACCTTTAGCTATAGGTTGAATTAAATTGCATGCACATATTATAAGCGCTTGCTTACTTTCTTTTCTGAAAAGGGGGCTCCATTTTTATGTTGCCAGGATTTCCTTATCAAATTTTGCTCAGTTCACAAGTATGCCTCAGTTCATGAGAATGAAATTTCATCTTCACAGCCACAATTAAGTAGATGAGTGGATGCAGGGGCCACAGCTGAATACCCAAATAGGTCAACAAACATGAGGAAAAGGGTGGTCTGGTTGGTATAGTGAACAGTCTTAGGAAAGACTTTGACAAGGTCCCTCATCAGAAGTATCAGATGCCAGCGTGGTTTGCCCTCAGTGTTCGATTTATGGGTCTATATTAGAACCACTAAAACGAATGCTCTAAGATTGACCTCTGGAGAGTCCATCCTCTCGCAAATGTAGACATGCCCCAAAAGCCCATAAGCATGATACTGAGAGAGCTGGCTGATGTGATTGCAGAGCCACTCTTAGCAATCAGGGGAGGTCCCGGATGATTAGAAAAAAGGAAAACCTAGTGCCCATCTTTAAAAAAAATGGAAGAAGGAGGCTCTGGGGAACACAGATTGGTCAGCCTCACCTCAGTCCCAGGAAAAATCATAGAATAGGTCCTCATGAAACCCATTTTGAGACACTTAGAGGAGGGGAAGGTGATCAGGGGCGTGTATCCGTAGTTGGAAAGCACATTCACTCCACTTCACCACAGCTCCCGCTGCCAGAGTGAGGGGGGGGGCTGATCCCTGCTATTTCCCAGCCCCAGGACCCCCCAACAATCGCTAAGGCAGTGACCCTCAGGGTGCCATGAGGATGAGAGGGCAAGATGGTGACAGGAAGGGGTGGGGCTTGGAGGATGGCAATGGACACTACACCCTGGGCCACTGGGACTTCTGGGCTGGATTGCAAAAATGTTCAGACTGTAGATGACCCATGGGCTGTGAGTTTGAAATCCTTGACCTAAACGAATTGGAGGATTGGGCCAAAATAAATCTGATGATATTCAGTAAGGACAAATGCAGAATCCGATATTTAGGATAGAAGAATCAACTTACAGTGGGGGAGGTCTAGGTTAGATATTAGGAAAAACTAGTTCACCAGCAGGGTGGTGAAGCACTAGAATGGGTTACCTAGGGAGGTGGTGGAATCGCCATCCCTAGAGGTTTTTAAGTCTCAGCTTGACAAAGCCCTGGCTGGGTTGATTTAGTTTGCATTGGTCCTGCTTTCGGAAGGGGGCTGGACTTGATGACCTCCTGAGGTTTCTTCCAGCTCTATGATTCTATGATTCTAAGAATCCCATGTACAGGCTGGAGGCAGCTGGCTAAGCAGCAGTTGTGAGGAAAAGACCTGAGGATTAGGGATGTTAAATTTAGATTAATTGGCTGACCGAATAGCCAATGCAAATTGCATTGACTATTCGATTAGTTGATAAGGGCACCTCCCCAGGGCTGTTGCTATACTTCAAAGAGGCAGCACCACATGGAGCCCAAGGCCAGACCCTGAGGATTCCCCAGCTGGACCGGGCTGCACATGGTGTTTCAAAGTGGCAGTGCCTCATGGAGCCTGGAGTCAGAGGGGGACACTGAGCTCCATGCAACGCTGCCACTTTGAAACATCGTGTGCAGCCCGGTCCAGCTTGGGAATCCCCAGGGTCTGGCCCTGGGCTCCATGTGGCACTGCCTCTTTGAAGCACTGTCTCATCTTCCCCCCACTGTTTTTGCCTCTTTCTGATAGAGGCAGCAAGCGTGGGGGGAAGCGACTGGTCAACTAGTGTGTCAACTATCCGATAAGCATCGGATAGTTCACTAGTCAACTAGTCATTCACATCCCTACTGAGAATTACAATAGATGAGAAACTATATGTGATTTGATGGTGTGCCTTTGTTGCCAAGCAGGGCAACAGCATTTTGGGCTGCACTAGTAGGAGCATTGCCAGGAGTTCGAGGGAAGAGATTATTCCACTCAATTTGGCACTCATGAGGTCACATTTGGAGTATTGCATTGAGTTTTGGGCCCCTCACTGCAAAAAGGACGTGAACAAATAGGAAAGAGTCCAGCAGAAGGCAACAGAAATGATTAG
This sequence comes from Rafetus swinhoei, assembly GCA_019425775.1. NCBI lineage: Eukaryota > Metazoa > Chordata > Testudines > Trionychidae > Rafetus > Rafetus swinhoei. The sequence goes on along the minus strand of CM033428.1, from coordinate 31,540,234 downwards.
GGCCTGGGCACTGACTTATGAGCAGAGGCTGAGGGAACTGGGCTTATTTTATCTTCAGAATAGGAGAGTTAGGGGGGATTTCATATCAGCCTTCAACTACCTGAAGGGGAGTTCCAAAGAGGATTACAAAGGGGCGTTCCAAAGGCTGTTCTCAGTCATGACAGATGACAGAACAAGAAGCAATGGTCTCAAATTGCAGTTGGGGAGAAATAGGTTGGATATTAGGAAAAACTATTTCACAAGGTTGGTCTAGAAGGGTTTACCTATGTAGGTGATGTAATCTCTATCCTTAGAAGTTTTTAAGGTGAGGTGTGGCAAAGTCCTGGCTGGAATGATTTAGTTGGGGTTCATCCTGCTTGAAGCAGGGGGTTGATGATCCTCTGATGTCTCTTCAAAAACTAATCTTCTATGATTCTAAGATTCTTTGCTTGAGTTCTGACTCTGGCTCTAATTTCTTACTCCTGAATCCTGCACCAACCACTAGGCTTGACTCCCTACATTCTGGTCCATAACATCTAGCCCCTAAATATAATGAGTTTTTCCAAGCAGGGTGACTAAATATCCTGTTTTCTAGGAACAGTCCTGATACTCATGGCTTTTTCTTCTCAGTAATCTGAAGGGAGTCTCATCCACACAAAATTTCCCCTGAAAATAATGATCTTTCCCAGGAGAATCACTAGCTGTGGCAAATCAGAATGGTAAAGTACTAGTTGTAGTCTAGACACTCTTTTTTGAAAGAGGCTTGCAGTCTAGACATAGCCAGGGTGTGTCTAGACTACAGGGCTTTTTCAAAAAAAGTGGCCTTTTTCCAAAAAAAATTTCCTTGCATCTAGACTGCCACCGCGTTCTTTCAAAATTAAATCGAAAGAACACGGAGGTTTTTTCGACCGCGGTAAACCCCATTTTACGAGGAAGTACGCCTTTTTTCTAAAGTGCTTTTTGGAAAAAAGGAGCTATGTAATGCAAACTGTGCTTTTTCGAAAGAGAGCATCCAGACTGCCTCGGTGCTCTCTTTCAAAAAAGCGGATCGCTTTTTCAAAGGAAGTGGTTGCAATCTAGATGCTCTCTTTTGAAAGAGGCTTGTAGTCTAGACGTAGCCTCAATGTGCAGCGGCAGTCAAAAAATCAAATAGAATATTAGGAATCATTAAAAAAGGGATAGAGAATAAGACAGAAAATATCTTATTGCCTCTATATAAAACCATGGTACGCCCACATCTTGAATACTGCATACAGATGTGGTTGCCGCATCTCAAAAAAGATATATTGGCATTGGAAAAGGTTCAAAAAAGAGGCAACACAATAATTAGGTTTTGGAACAGGTCCCTTATGATGAGAGATTAAAAAGACTTGGACTTTTCAGCTTAGAAAAGAAGAGACTAAGGGGTGATATGATAGAGGTCTATAAAATCATGACTGGTGTGGAAAAAGTGAATAAGGACAAGTTATTTACTTATTTCCACAATATAAGAACAATGAAATTAATAGGCAGCAGGTTTAAAACAAACAAAAGAAAGGTTTTTTTCCTTCACTCAGCACAAAGTCAACCTGTGGAACTCCTTTCCAGGGGATGTGGTGAAGGCTAGGACTTTAACAAGGTTCAAAAAAGAGCTAGGTAGATTCATGGAGGTTAGGTCCATAAATGCTATTAGCTAGGATGGGTAGGAATGGTGTCCCTAGCCCTTTTTTGTCTGGAAGTGGGTGACAGGGGAGGGATCACGTGAGGATTACCGGTTGTGTTCCTTCCCTCTGGGACATCTGATATTGGCCACTGTCAGCAGAGAGGATACTGAGCTAGATGGACCATTGATCTGACCCAATATGGCCGTTCTTACGTTCTTAAGTTCTTAGAAAATCATATAGAACTTCAGAAGCTCAGTATATTTTCTTTCTGCTTTAAGATGAAGGTCTCACTCAGTGTTGGCTGGGGAAGGCACAGAAAGGGCTGGGCTGTTCCTAGCCCTGCCCCTTCTGCCTGATGCCTCACTCCTCCTGAGGGACCTAGAGCCGAGTCCCCCACATTGCCCAAGCCCCAGAGAAGTATGTTGCCAGTCCTGATTGTGCGTGGTTCTGTATGATGTCTAGACAAACTAGAATGCTCATGTGCATGAAGTCAAGCACATACATAAATACTTACAAAATAGAGGCCTTAGTCCAGACCAGGGCAAAATACGGCCTGCGGAGGCAGCGGGGAGCCCCAGGCAGTCTCCTCCAATGCTTGCCCCGCAGCCCCGCACACCATGCAGAAACATGGCTACAGGGCTCCATTTCTGTGTTAAAACTGAAGGGGAGGGAAGAAGTTTCAGAAGCCGCTCCACCCCCAGCACAATCCCATTGGCCAATTTCTGGCCAGAAACCAGACAATGAGAGCTGTTTGTTGGAATAACAGGCAGCCAAGAAGAACTACTCCCCCTCTTCTCGGCTTAGTTATTCAATGAAGCACATGGCAAGGCAAGCAGGCAGGCTGGATGGCTGGGAAACGTTTTAAGCTCTGCAGGCAGGCAGGCTAGTTTGGCATTTGGCAGGTAAGTCTCTTGGCCACAGCCTGCTTCTGGCACCCAAACCCTTTCCTGCCCCAACCCTCTGTCCCCCCCCTCCCAACATATCCAAACCCTCTGTCCCGCTCTTATATCTCTACCCCCTCCCAGATCTGGCACCCCAATCTCCTGCCCCAGATCATATCCAATACCCTCCTGCCCTAGGTCACATCCCAAACCCTGGCACTCCAGTCCCCTTCCCTAGGTCACAACTGCTTGCTTCATCCCAACTCCCTCCCAGACTCCAGTCTCCCCTCCTGCACCCCAATCCCTTACCCTAAGCTCCCTTCTGCACCCAACCTCCATCCCAGACCCTGCACCTCTTCCATTAATATCCTGCAAGAGTGCAGCCCTTGACCAATTTCCAAAAACTTGGAGTGTCCCCCTGTCAAAAATTGTTGCTCACCCCTACCTACCTTAGTCTATGGCCTCACCCATCTTCTAAGTCCTTTTTATTATACCAATGTTGATGATTTGCTGGGCTTGAATTATTCTTGTTCCCCAGAGACTTTTGCCTAAGCATTTTTTCAAATCCTATACTTCTTCAACAGCTCTTCATAGAAACATAGGCCTGGAACACTGTCTTCCCTCTGTCAGGTACATGTGGCTTCCCAGGCGAGTGCTACTTTCCCATCCCTCAGGACCCTGCTGTCGAGGAGAAGCAGGTCTGGTTATGCTGGTGGCAGGGTGGCTTCCCTCTGTGTCCAGTGCATGCAGCTTCCTGGGTAAGCACTACTTTCCCACACTGCAGGAGCCTATGGTCAAGGGCGGAGGAGCTCCAGTCATGCTGGTGGGGCAGCCTGTGGTTGGGAGGGCAGGTGGTAGGGAGGGAGGAGGTGCCAGAGGCTGAAGCCATGCTAGCAGCAGAGGCAGCAGCTAATAGCTTCTCCTCCTGTTTCATCCACGTTGCAATGCGAGATCTCAGTCTTCTCCGAATCACACAGAGTGATAGGAGCTGATGCTGACTGAATGTGGCCAGAAATCAGGGCCTTATGCTGCAATGGTTTTCTGCAGTGACACCAGACTGGTGGCTTGGCAAGGGAAGGTGTGTTACCGTGGAAGACAGAATAAGGCAGGCCTCCCCAGGAGCCTTGTGAAAAGGATCAAAGAGTTCCTATTTGAGAGATTCATGGAGATGTGCAGAGAGGATCCCCACTCCATCTCTAGACATTTTAATAAGCTGTTCACTTTAACACTGTGTAGGCACAGAGCAAGCCACACACTCCATTGCCTTAACCTGCTTGTGGTAAGAAAAAAATTGTGAACTCACCAGAAGTGCCCTTCCTGGGATTGGTGCTTGACAGGGAGCAGAGGCATAGCAAGGATGTCACGTGCTCGGGGGCAAAGGAAAAATTTGCACATATACACTCCTGCCACCGCCACGCAGCGGGGTCCCGAACCTGGTGCATGGCTGAGCCTGACCCTGGGAGGAGCAGGGGAGGTTGTACTGCGTCTTCCCCTATCCCTTCCAGTTTGGGGCTGAGCCCCTTCATGCACTAACCTGCCTGCAGAGGTGGAGGAGGGTCGGGCTGGGGGAGGAGAAGTGGGAAGGAGGACCCAGCCAGTGGTGGCAGCAGAGGAGGAGCAGGCAAGCCGAGGGATGAGAGAGGGAATGGAAGGGGACTAAATTGGCACCCCCGTAGCGTGGTGCCCAGGGGCAACTGCCTCCTCTGCCACCCCTCGCTACGCCACTGACTGGGAGACATCCTGGGAGGAGGGGATTGGCTCCAATGTGATAAAAAGTTTTTGGCTCTGGCCATTCTCTTCATCATCACCATCCTCCTCTTCCCCCTTGGCCACCATGCTGTCCTCTACACTGCTGTCCTGCGTGTCTTGGGCAGAGTCTAGGGTGTGGCTTGGAAAGCTGGTCAAGCTCCCCCCTAGGATTATGTGCAGCTTATTGTAGAAACAGCATGATTTCAGTGTTGCACTAGAGCATCTGTTTGACTCCTTTACATTGTGTTAGGACTGCCTCATCTCTTTTATTTTAACTCTGCACTGCTGAGCATCTCTGAAATATCCTTTCTACTCCATTGCCTTTGTGATCTTTGCATAAATAACAGTGTTTCTTTTGCTGGTTTGGATCTCGGAGAGAGTGGATTCTTCTCCCCACACCTTGATGAGTCCAAGATCTCCTTCACACTCCATGCTGGCACTCTTCTTTGCCCCAGGAAATTGGAACTCATGGGACTTGAAGTATTGGAAGTCATGGCCACATGTGCTCAGGTGTGCTGCCCACTCTGAGGTGTGCTTGCAAAGTTGGCCACATGGGAAATGTAATTCAAAGTTTCCCGGGGCTTTTCCTATTCACCTGGAGAGCAGCAGAGGCACAAATCCTGGCCGGAGCAGGGAACTGTGGGATGCCTCCCGGAGGCCAAGAACCTCAACTTTTTCTAGTGCTGCATCTACACTACCATAAACTCGACTAGGCAAGGTCAGAAATTGCATTACTCCTCACGAAATCAGGAGCACCCAGCATCGACTTCGGTGGTCCTTATGGTTGACAAGACAGGCTTGGTAGTGTGGACACATGGTTTAGAAAATCAACCTTATGCAGTAAATTCAGTCTAATCTCCTAGTGTGGACCAGGCCTTAGTTTCCAGCTGGCCTTTTTCTCACAAGCCACATGTCATGAAAGTCAGCAATTTAAATTTACATTTCTGTGTCTCTCAAATATTGAAAGTACTACTGATCATCATCACAATTCTCAAAATAAAAATGTAGGCCCTGTGTTAAAATTTTAAATGCCTCCCCAGAAATACTTAACATGTAGCTGTGGGCTCTTTTAAGCTAAGGGTCAGATGGTCCCGATTATTGTGTGGTAGAATGGAGGGAGTGTCCAAGAAGCCAACCCTTCCCCTTCACCCCATACCTGTCTACATCCACCACTGTATACTAGCAGACTCTGTCTCTAGGGGTACATCTAGACTGCAGAGTTTTTCCGGGATACCATTGTCCAAGAAATGCATCTGCTTTTCCGAAAAAAAAATTGGTTTTTTCGGCATCCCTGAAACCTCGTTCTATGAGGAAGAAGAGATGTTCGGAAAGAGACTTTTTTCCTAACATTTATCCCAGTGTAGACTGGCCAATAGTCGGAAAAGCTTCTTTCAGAAGAAAAGCAGAAAAAGATATAATGCATATTCTTAATATGATTACGCAACCTTAATTCTGGTACTTCTTAACTACTGCTTGACTTTACAACCATAATGCTCTTTTAGGTTTTTGTTTGTTTATGTAATACCTATATACAATTAACATGACATTCAATTAACCACACGTCTGGGACTGTTTTCCTTCCTTGCAGGTCAATAGATTGGAAGAAATGTTAGCAATAAAACAGACGGGCTGTGTCTACACTGGCACCCTTTTGCGGAAAAGGGATGCTAATGAGACACAGCGCAATTGCAAATCCGCGGGGGATTTAAATATCCCCCGCAGCATTTGCATGAACATGGCTGCTGCTTTTTTCCAGCTCAGGGTTTTGCCGGAGAAAAGCGCCAGTCTAGACGCGATCTTGCGGAAAATAAACCCTTTTCCGCAAGATCTCTTATTCCTACTTTCAAGTTTGCAATTGCGCTGTGTCTCATTAGCATCCCTTTTCCGCAAAAGGGTGCCAGTGTAGACACAGCCACACATTTTTCATAACTGTTAACATTACTTAATCACAGGTTATACTCAAGATTTGGTCTATACTCTAAGCAAGTTCTAAGCTAATAAATTATAAAACTTAGTATACGTCTTTAAAGTTTTGTCTTCTGCTGTAGGGATTGCTATAAGAGCATGTCAAATGGAAGGGATATTTTATCATTTTTTCCTTCCAAACTAGAGAAAGTCATTAAAAATATATTTTTGAGATCATTTAAAATGATCCAAAGTAGCCCTATAGACCATTTGGTAGTGAATTTTTAACTGTATTTCAAGATCCTCCAAACAATTATTTTTTTTCTTGTAATCCATTATTTGTGACTCTGAGGACTATATTATCAGCATAATAATAATCACCATTCCCTGTGTAACCTTCTCATACAACAGAAGACAGTAGGGAGAAATGCAGGAAAATAGGACTCCAGAGCTTATCAACTTTCAGCTGTCAAACCTTTTATTCATCTCAAGGTTTGGTAGTTTCTAGACAAATGCGCTTTGGTTGAAATCCCATTTCAGAAATAAAGCTTTCAAGGTGAAATAATATTTCACTTTCATCACTATGAAATAAAAGAAAAAGAAATGTTTGCAATACCAGAACTCCATAAGCAGCATCTTAGGACATCAAAAAGTGAAAATGTAAGAGTTTCTGACACCTTTTGCCCTGACTCTTTCTTTTCTTCACAACCACTGTACTCACAAAAAGGAATGCATAAGCAATATGCACTAAGAACAATAGTTCTTAGTATGTTGCTCAAAACAATGTTACATTCTCTAAGGATATGTCTACACAGCAAAGTTATTTTGAAATAACAGCCACTATTTTGAAATAACTTTACTAGCATCTACACAGCCAAACCGTTATTTCGAATTTGGTAAACCTCACTTATATAGAAATGGGGGCCTCCAGCCTTCCCAGGGTGCCCTGGTGGCCACTCCAGCCTCAACCAAGAACACTCCTCTCCCTCCCCCCTCCCCCCTCCCCGGAGCCCTTAAAGGGGTTGACTCTGGCCACAGTGCCTATGCCAGCTCCAAGCCTGCCAGCCCAGAGCCAGCAGTCACTGCCCCTGACCCAGTGGCCCCAAAATATGAGCCAGCAAGCCACTGGCAGCCAGCCCTCCACCGCTTCCCAGAAACAGTCTGCCAGCTCCCAGGAGCCTGCCAGGGCCCAGAGAAGGGGGGCGCCTTCCTGGTCCAGGGTGGAGATCATGGACCTTATTCAGGTTTGGGGGGGATGCCCCCAATGTCCATTATCTCTGCACTAGATGGAGGAATGCGGCCGTCTATGGCAGGGTAGCTGCCAGCCTGGCCACCAAAGGCCACATGCGAACCCAGGAGCAGGTTCGCATGAAAATCAAGTTGGTCCAGCAAGACCCCCAACCCTGAGTCCTGAGCTTCCCCTCTTGTTCTTCCCCTTGCTTCCCCCTTCCAACTCCCTCCTCCCAGGTTTCTCCTTCCCTTCTCCCACCCTCTCTTCTCCCCTGTCCCGCCTCCTTTCCCCAGTCTCACCAGAGTTTCCTTCCCCCCCCCCACAGTTTTGTTAAATAAAGAGAGTTTGTGTTCATGAAAATACGTGTATTTTATTTGACATCAGGAAGGGGGGTTAGGGAGGGGTAAGTAGAAGGATGTGAGGGAGGAATGAGGCACAAGCCCCCAGTGGGGCAGACCAGAGAGGGTCTTAGTGCTCCTCAGGGTGGAAGCTCTCCTGCAGGGCCTCCTGGATACTGACAGCCCCCTGATGGACCACCCAGATAGCAGCCTGCAGAAAGTGCAGCCAGGCTCACAGCAGCGTGTCCACGAGAAGCACCAGAGTGCCCAGGGGCAGCTCTGGCACCATGTTGCAGAGTGCTGTGATGTCCCGACTGAGGGCAACCAGAGCATGCAGAGACAAAATGCTTTGCTGTCCCTCATCGAGGTAGGCAAGCAAGCAGGGAAACCCGAGAACCGGCTGTCCGGGGGGGTCCCTTTAAGCACAGGCCTCAGATAGCCTCAGGCAGCAGCCACACAAAGTAACTCCTGATCTGATGCCCTGCTGGACCTGGTTCCGGCAGGCCTTAAATGCAATTCAGCATCCACTCAGTGTGGACGCGCTATTTTGAACTAGCAAAACGCTATTTTGAAATGCATTTTGTGTGTAGAGGCGTTATTTTGAAATAACTTATTTTGAATTAACAATTTAGAAATAAGATATTTCAAAATAACACTGTAGTGCAGACATACCCTAATTGTGGTGAAGTTAGGGTTTTGACCCAGACACCACAGGAAGAAGGACAGAAGACCAGGAATGTAGTTTAACTAGACTACACATTTACTGAGCAACATCTAGGAACTATCCAGCAATAACTCATTATGTGCATGTTATCTTTCTGAAATCTGTACCTCCTGGGAAAGGCCTTTCCTCAGACCTCTACGTCGCTAAACTGTTCAATCCTGGGAGGGTGATCCCAGTTGCTGGGGAACCTCCCTCTGCCTTCTCTACAACAGAGTATCCTGCTCCCTAAGGGCTGAGAGGAAGGGGAGTGATCAGCCTGCCCTCTTCCGGTGAAAGAATATAAGTAGCTTATCTTTCTGGCCCGGTCCCACAGTTCAAACCCCTTCCAGGATACAATGAACTCAAACAGAAGAATTTTCTTGACCTTCAGGGTCAATTATAAATCAAATGGTTCCTTACCTTTCCAGGGCTTAGTTTTCTTTCCCAAATTTCACAGCAAGATTTCACATAAACACCTATTGCTGACTGTGGCCACCAAGATGTTCTCATCTAGTTCTTCTGGGTGTGACTTAGGGAGCATCTCCCTGCTCCCCTCCCCTACTCTACAGGCTACAGCCAGAAACTGCCTTGGTAGCAGCAGGCAGAAACTTTTGTTGGCTGCTGCTGATCACCAACCCTCCTGGCTGCCAGAAGAACAGATCTTAATAGTTCCCAAAATGGGATGCTCCTGATACGCTTCTTTAGGCAAAACATGGAGGTCTGATATTCACTGGTCCTTCCCTCTCAGAGAACTGTTTCCTTAGGCAGGATGCAATAGAGCAATAGACCTCCAGCGGGTGGTTTAGGCCAGATAAACCACATGAAAGCAGCATGTTAGAGATAGTGAGTTTGTCAGGTCTGAGGCTACGTCTAGACTGCATTGCTTTTCTGGGATACCAGAGGTATCCCAAAAAAGCAAAGCCGCATCCAAGAAATGCATCCGCTTTTCCTAAAAAAATTTTGAAAAAGCAGATGCGCTCTTTTGCCATTCCTGTAAACCTTGTTCTACGAGGCATAAGGGATGTGTCGAAAGAGCACTTTTTTCTAAAATTTGGCACCATGTAGATGCACAAAATTTTGGAAAATGCTTTTTTGAAAGTAAATCGGAAAAAGATACCCAATTTGCATACTGCCAATTGCGTTTCTTTTTTCCGATTTAACTCTGCAGTCTAGACATAGCCTGAGTTAGGAGTTCCTTGTAAAGAATAGTGAACTCTCTGCCAGTTGGCTTCAATGTCCTTGTGCGTCCCAGCATTCCCAGTGGTAAAAGTCCACTTTACCTTGACCAAGGAGATATCCTTCATTCAGAGGTACCTGAAGTTCTGGATAGTAGCTGACTTGGTGAAGGTGCCTGATGAGTGAGATCCAGAAAATTCTGAAAGAAAAATAATACAGCATTGTAGCTAATACCTGCCAAGCAAGTTTATCTCCCTAGTATGTTCCAAAAATTGCAACAGCTCAGCTATAAAAGAAGATGGTGTAATATTTGTGGATGTCCAGAAGCTCTCTTGGCTTCCCCCTTAGAAAGCAAACAAAAATGCATGTTCAAGAGGGTATGGCTAGAAAGATATCACAAAGAAATCTCTTTCATGGGCTCCATTATATATACCCAGACATAACCTTGAACTAACATATACCGTACAACATTGGGCCATAATTATTTCCAAATAGGCACCTATACTTTTAAAAATTCCCTAGTCAGAACAGTGCAGAAACCTGCGCACATACTAACAGACTGAGATATTAACTTATATGGCATGGAAAATTCCAGCCCTAGTGTCCTTGACATTATGTTTCTTGACTATAATCACATTTTACAGAGTAAAAGTGTTTATTGCTTTGCAGGGGGAGAAAAGGATGAATCTATTTTATTCCTATCAAGTTCTCTAAGGTCTTAGGACATCAGTGCACTGCACTGTTAATGGATGGAGATGAATTACCTGCTTGATGCTGCAAGTAAAATTGAGGACAGTATTCCATTGATCTGTGAAAACTAAAATACTTAAAACAGCTGCAAGCTGCACAGCAAAATTTAATGTGAGCATCTGCAAGGTACAAGTGACATTTGACTTCATAATGCTGCTTTTCAAACCTAGACATTTCCTCTTATCCTATTTGAGTTCATAATGACAGGTAAACTTAAAACAGCTGCTGAAAACTAGGCCATAGAGAAACCAAGAAAAGTCATGAGCATCATGTGCAGATGAAACCTGTATACACCTATAGACAGGAAATCATTGTATTACATCAACAGGATTTTTTTTTCCGTTGGGGAGGAAGAAAGGTGGAGGAGATATGATGGAGGAATTTTAAATTAGGAAGGCTATAGTGAAGCTGATCACAGCTTCCTGTTGAAAGCAAAGTGTGAGGGGAATCACAATATGAAATTAATGGTGAGATTGTGACTTACACTATACCTTTATGAAGGCAGGCAAAGGGGACTAATTAACATCCACTTATACCAGGCATTCTCAAAGTGTGGTCCAGAGACCACTGGGGGCCTGTGACCATCTTGCAGGTGGGACACAGGCTGGGGGCTCGCCCCTCCCCTGCAGCAAGGAGCCTGTGCTGGTGCTCCAGCCCTGCACCTTCCACACCAGTGATATTGGAGCACTGGCTTTCTGCTGCAGGGATGGGAGGGGGGAGCCTCGCAGGTTGTATCTGGATTGTGGGGGAAGGTAGCAGCTCTGCTAACTGCTTCTCCCCGTCCCCCTGGCTGGGGGAATAGCAGCGCAGGAAACTGCTCACCTAGAGTCTTTCATCTTTGCTCCCATTGGTCAGAATCAATGGGAGCAGCAGGGGGGTGGTGCCTGGGAGAGGCAGGAGGCATGGAACCAGGTAAGTGCCCACAGCCCCGCATATCCTCCATCCCCTCATGCAGTCCCCTCCTGCTGAGACCCCCCACCCCATCCTTAGCCTGCTCCTGCACTCTCCCTCGCACCCATTCCACCCACTCTCAGCCCACTCCTGCACCCAACTTCCTGGCCAGACCCCCCCCCCCACCAGCTTGCTCCTGCACACCCTAACTCCCAGCCAGACTCCACTCTCCCATCCCCTCCTGCACCCATTTTGTCATCATGGGTGATTGGCTTCTGGTCTGTGAAAAGGTCTGTGTTGAGTGGGGTGGGCCATGGGAGAAAAAGTTTGAGAAACACTGACTTATATCCTTGTATGAGTTACCAGACCTTGGGACCGGGAGTGCTGGGTCCTTGCACCATCCATTTCTCACACTGTGGACCAGATGAATAGGAAGCATATAGAGAGGGGTAAGGAAATGGCTGGAATTGTCACTATCTAGCATTGCTGGTGCAGGGGTGTCAAAAATTGCTATTAGCTCAGACAGATCTTAAAGGCACATTCTAACCCTAAATAGATGCATATTCCATTCCCACATTCACAGACAAACCCAGTTTAATACTAAGTGTGACAAAAATGTATGGCTTTATTGTAAAGATTGATCAAGAAGATATCAATGCCTCCCCAACACACTCTTTCTCTGTGACACAGCTAAATGAGAGTGAATTTATAACACTCTCTTTAAAGACTGACATTTTATAGTTTTGCTGCTTTTATTAAATAAAAGCAAAATGTGGATCCCTTTTTGTGGGTAGAGACAATTCAGACTTTAATGTTGCCTCTAGAGAACACTCCTTCGCTTGATTGATTGGCATTGCCCAATTGCATTTCCCCCACAGACTGAGATACACAAAAAAATACCAAGCTCATCATGTTTAAAACTGCTTTTACAGGCTCTCTCTCCCCTCTTATTTTGCTTCCTCTTCCTCAGTCACTGCTCACTGATAGGCTGTAATTGCAGAATGAGTGAAAAAAAGCAATGGCAGTGAGATTTGCTGCAAGTTTTGTGATGTGTGTCTGAAAGATTTATGTCCTGATTAAAAGAACCTTGAATGAATTTTCAGATTGAAAATTGTTTTGGCCATAAGCACATGTGCCTCTTATTCATTGATCCTAGGCTGATTCTTTCTTTATTATGGTGAGAAGCTGAAGATGGAGGAGGGAAGAAAGAGAGAAGACACAAAATACGTAGAGGTCTCTTGCTTTTTTTTTTGTGATTAAGTGGTAGATTAAGTGACATCTATTATCATTCTAAAGCTTCACTCTTGTCTTTAATATCAGATTAGGCAACTATGTTTTTCTACTTGATTGTAGTTTGTATTTTTCCCATCTCCAAGAAGTAGCTTCATTTTTCAGTCCACTAAGTATTTTATTTTGGACAGGCCATGTATTAGGAATGAAAATAGATCTGATAACATTTTCAGGAAATACATCTTGACCTATAATTTAAAAAAATGTCATCATGGAGTTTTTATATGGCTCCCAGGAAGGTTTTTGTTTTCAGTAGAGACATGCACTATAATACTTTTAATCATATATTTAAAGACAGTATGTCATCTAATGGTTAGAGCAGGAGCTTGGAGACTCCTGGATTTTACTTGTAGCTCTGGATTTCTGTGTTGCTTTAAGAAAGTCACTTTGTGTATCACAGTTGATCTAGCTGGCAAATGCTATCCATAATTTAGGTACAAGCTATCCTCACTATTAGTCCAAAATACATTAAAAAAAACCCCTTGGACTTATAGTGAAACATCTTAAAGCAAGGAATTTTTTTCCCTCGTCACTTCCATTTGCGCAAAAATTTTTTGCACAACTTAAGAGCAGGGAATGGGAGGACTTATAACAAATCAGTTCCTAAAAACATCAATTACTTTAGTGCAGAACGGATGTATACCAGGGTAACTTATACATGGGGGCACCCTGTATAGCAATGCCCATTTAATCTTTGTGAAGTGTTGTGAAATCTCAAGTAAAGTCGTTGAACAAATACTACGATAATTGACAGGATATGAAAACTTGATTAGAAGAAAACAGAATAAAAAAAAGTGCCACACAATATAAATACGAAGGTTTCAAGTGTGTCAGTCTTGAAATAAGCAAATCTCAGTGATATCTTTTATACTTCCTATCTCTCCCTGGTTTCAGGGGTACCCATGTTTTTTCATTTAAAGTCTCTTTCAAGGGCTAAACATACAACCAATACTTTCAGGCACTAAAAGATAGGAAACATTCATTTTCTGAGTCTTCATGCTTGATTCTCCATCTATTTGCACCTTGCATAGTTATATAGTTAGGTGTAAGCACAGGCTGCACATATGGTAGTTTCTTATAGACAGCACAGTAATAGTGGGCCTTCAGAAAGTGAAGAGAGTAAGTTTATAGACCAGTTCAGAGAGGACATTCCATTCATAAGACCAACATAGAAAAAGGCATGGAGAATGGCATAGAACGTACAATTATAAAGTTTACAGATCATAGAATCATAGAATACTAGGACTGGAAGGGACCTCGAGAGGTCATCGAGTCCAGTCCCCTGCCCTCATGGCAGGACCAAATACTGTCTAGACCATCCCTGATAGACATTTATCTAACCTACTCTTAAATATCTCCAGAGATGGAGATTCCACAACCTTCCTGGGCAATGTATTCCAGTGTTTGACTACCCTGACAGTTAGGAACTTTTTCCTAACGTCCAACCTAAACCTCCCTTGCTGCAGTTTAAGCCCATTGCTTCTTGTTCTATCCCCAGAGGCCAAGATGAACAAGTTTTCTCCCTCCTCCTTATGACACCCTTTTAGATATCTGAAAACTGCTATCATGTCCCCCCTCGATCTTCTCTTTTCTAAACTAAACAAACCCAATTCCTTCAGTCTTCCCTCATAGGTCATGTTCTCTAGACCTTTAATCATTCTCGTTGCTCTTCTCTGGACCCTCTCCAATTTCTCCACATCTTTCTTGAAATGCGGTGCCCAGAACTGGACACAATACTCCAACTGAGGCCTAACCAGCGCAGAGTAGAGCGAAAGAATGACTTCTCGTGTCTTGCTCACAACACACCTGTTAATGCATCCCAGAATCATGTTTGCTTTCTTTGCAACAGCATCACACTGCTGACTCATATTCAACTTGTGGTCCACTATAACCCCTAGATCCCTTTCTGCCATACTCCTTCCCAGACAGTCGCTTCCCATTCTGTATGTATGAAACTGATTGTTCCTTCCTAAGTGGAGCACTTGGCATTTGTCTTTATTAAACTTCATCCTATTTACCTCAGACCATTTCTCCAATTTGTCCAGGTCATTTTGAATTATTACCCTATTCTCCAGATTAGTCGCAACCACTCCCAGCTTGGTATCATCTGCAAACTTAATAAGCATACTTTCTATACCAATATCTAAATCGTTGATGAAGATACTGAACAGAGCCGGTCCCAAAACAGATGGTACCTACCTGGGAGGGACTGCAAGCACTTTAGTAGACAAAATTAGAATTCAAAATTATCTTGACAAACTGGATAAATGGTTTAAGAAATAGAATGACATTCAATAGGGACACATGCAAAGTACTAAATTTAGGAAGGAATAGTCAATTGTACAAATACAAACTGGGAAATCACCACCTAGGAAAGAGTACTACAGAAAGGAATATGGGAGTCATAATGTATCACAAACTAAATATGAGTCAATTTGATACTGTTGAAAAAAAGTGAGTATCATTCTTAGAGGTTCTTGTATTAGCAAGTGTGTTGTAAACAAGACATAACAGTAATTTCTTCCACTCTGCTTGGCAACGATAATGCCTTAACTGGAGTATCATGTCCAGTTATGGGCACTACACTTCAGGAAAGGTATGGACAAACTGAAGAAAGTCCAGAAGAGAGCAAGAAAAATGATTGTTGTTCTAGAAAATGTGACCTATGAGAAAAGATTGAAAACATTGGGTCTGTTTTATCTAGAGACAAGAAGGCTGAGATGGGAGGACATAATAACAGTCTTCAAGTACATAAAAGCCTGATATAAAGAGGAGAGTGATAACTTGTTCTCCTTATCCACTGAGTAATGGGCTTAAATTGCAGCAAGGGCGATTTAGGTGAGAGATTAGGAAAAAATTCCTAACTTTAAGAACAGTTAAGTACCAGGGCAAATTACTTAAGGAGGTTGCACAATCTCTGTCACTAAAGGTTTTTAAGAACAGGTTACACAAACAACTGTCAGAGATGGTCTACAATAGATAATACTTAGTCTGGCCTCAGTGCAGGGAACTGGATTAGACGATCTGTTGATGCCTTTTTTGCCCTGGCCTATGCTAGGGAGTTTTTTTCCAGATAACCCCCCTTATCATATATATAGTAGCCCAATGTCTATGAGTCTGTAATGCTGAAATGCTGGCTGTTCCCTCTGGGCGGCCCGTGCTGCATGGGGAGTGCGGGGCCCAAACGGCCGCTTGCTCTGCTTGCTCCCCTGTGGCAGCCCGGCGGAGCAGCGCAGAAGTCAGCCGAGTGCCACGGCAGGAGGGGAAGGGGGGCGGGACAGTGACGTGCTGCGTGACAGCGGCTCCAGGTCCCGCCCCCTGACTGTGAATATCACCGCCCCGCCCCTCTTCACCTCCTGCCGTGGTGCTTAGCTGATTTCTGCGCCGCTCAGCCATGCCGCCGCATTGGAGCAAGTGGCGCAAGCGACCGTTTGGGCTCCGCGCTCCCCATGCAGCACAGGGAGTGTGGAGACCAAACAGCCGTTTGGGCTCCGCGGTCCCCCGAGTGAGAGGCAGGAGGGGGGAGGAGAAGAGAAAGAGAGAGACAGAGAGAGAGACAGGAGGAGAGCTGAAAGAGAGAGAGGGGGAGGCAGTAGGAGGAGGAAAGAGAAAGAGAGAGAGAGAGAGATGGAGCGAGAGACCGGAGGTTCAAGAGAGAAGACCGATGTGGAGGAGAGACCTGAAAATCCCGTCTTATGACGGGCTAATTGGCTAGTTTCAAAATAACAAGCGAAGCGTCCTAACTACCAAGCCTGTTATTTCGAAATAACGAGCTGGTTATTTTGAAATAATAACTCCTGCTTTCCATGAGAAATAACACTTATTTTGAAATAGCTATTTCAAAATAGTAATAGAGTGGACACTCCACTGCTGCTATTTAAAAATAACTACTCCCCAGAGTCATTCCAAGTAATTACTCCCCAGTGCTTCATGGGGCTCTAAGTCGGGTAGCTCATCCACATTAAGGGAGGCTGAGTCAGACTAATTTCAAGGTTTCCCTGTAGTGTTGACACCCTATTTTGAAATACTTTGAAATCGTTATTTCAGGAGTTATTATTTCGAAATAAGTTATTTTGAAATAATTTCCTAGTGTAGACATGCCCTTCCAGTCCTACATTTCTATGATTGCATGAAGATGCTTAAAGTGTACAAGCTGGCAGTGTGGAAAGAGCAGTGGCATCAATATGATAGAAGCATAGATAAATAGGACAGGACAGAGTACTGCAGGGAAGATGAGGACAAGAAGCTAGAATTTGATATGGTGAAAATTAGGGCAACAACAGAGAGTTTTAAAAGTAATCTGTGGCAACATTCAGAATGATAGGCAAGGATGATAATAGAGGGTTTGGTATTTTGAGAGCTAGAATGAGGTAATGCAGAGGTTGCAGTAATCAAGGTAGAAGATGATGAGCTTGGACAAGAGTTTTAGCAGTGTTGTCAAAGAGAAGGCTGGAATATGGACATGTTATAGAGCGACAATGAAAAGATTTGCTGATTGCCTTGATGTGTTAGGTGAGAGGAAGAAAAGCCAAATATCACACACACAAAGCCTTTTAAAATCAACATGGCAGATTCTGAACATCATTGAATAGAGATTAGAGGGAGCTGGCGTTTCTGACAAAAATATTTTGCAAAGTTGTGTCAAATTCAACCACAACAAAAAAACCCTAAAAATTTAATAAATCAACATTTTTGAAATATTTCAATTTGATAACAATTGTTTTGAAAATTGCTTCATTATTTATTTTTATTTTTAAAATACAATTTGTTTATTTTTAGAAAAAAATTAATAAAGCTCAAACAAAATTTTTTTTGCTGACCCTGAAAAGAATGGATTTTCTACTTTTGGTTGTCCAAAAATTTCAAAAACAATTTGTTTTGGTCATCTCAAAAATATTTTTTTTAAATTTTTGGCATGCTGCTCTAATAGGGATAGATTTACGCACATGCTAAAAGTTAAGCACTTGCTTAAGTGCTTTATAGAATCAGCACTTTAAGTACGATGCAATATATAAAACCCTAAAATAGATTGTATAAAATTCTGACCCCAGTGGCAAAACCACCAATGACTTTAATGGGGGCCAGGATTTACCTCATAAACTTCATCAAGGTCAATGGAATTAAATCAGAGGCAATGTTGGCCTTTGTCCTTTCAGAAATGAATAAGCTTAGCTAAAACAAATCTATAAGAAGGATCCTCTTAGAAAGAAATGGAATCTGTGGAAGCAGTTTATGGATTATAATATACAAAATCAATATTGATTTATAGATGGAGGCATAGAAAGTTGGTTAGAATTATTTATATTTGACTAGACTCTAATTTGCATTGTTATGCAAGATAAAGTATTTAGTTCAAGTTTCTGTCTGTCTTTGCCTAACTTCCCATAATTATAACCCAAATAGAACCCCAAACCTAATTTGGAGTGGAGAGTTTGTTTTGTAAGATATGTATAATCAATTTGTATTTGTTTTAATTTTATAATGTAAATTCAATATAAAAGGCCCAGGAAAAGCAGTATAACTTTTAATACTTCAAACTGTTAGAAGAATGGAAATAAACATATTTACTGTACTGTGATATATGGCTGTTCCCTCTCAAATTTGTATTTTAAAATAAGTGATAAGATTGAAGAACCTCAGTACTCTAAATAAAACCATTATTCTTCAGAATGAACATAATTCTCAGGAAATGTATAGTCTGACCTTTTCCATTACATCTTTTTTATAAATGTTCCTCTCTCGTCTCTGGAACTGCAGAAACCTCTAAGGCAGCTTTGAAGTGGAAGCTGGGACTACATACAGCAATGGAGCAATTGTGATTTAAAGGAGAAAGTATATGGTCATGACACTCATGGGGAAAGAGACGTAGGGTAGAGATGCCTAGGACATCTAGTTTGAGGTGGTGGAATCTTCCATCCTTGAATTTTATTAGACAGAGTTGAAAGGTAAAGGAGCAATCCTTGTTGTATGTCTATTTAGGTAAGGGGATTATTGGTACACATGGAAGCTATTCATAATACCATTAGACGTGCCAATATTTTTGCCAGCTTCAATAAGTTCCAATTCTCAAGTATAAAGAACTCTTCAAAAAAACCACAACATCATAATGACCCTTTGTAGATTTATTTTTGGTATGATTATGCTTCACTTTTCCAGTAAACTAAGGTTAAGGGAAAAACTTAAAAAACAATGAAAAGTCTAATAGTAGCACATTAAAGACTAACAAAACATGTAGCTGGTATCATGAGCTTTAATGGGTATAACCCACTTCTTCAGAAGAATGGAGTATTAAAAGTCCAGTTCCAAAATAAATAGCAGATGGGGAGGAAAGGAAGGGAAAAAAATAGTGAATTAGAGTGTTCATGTTACAGGAAGCTGATAGAGAAGGTGCAAATTGTTCTTAAGAACCCATTGTTTGGTTGGTTAAGTCATTAGGATGTGGAACATAGTGCGCAAGATAGGAAATGTTTTTATTCATACCTTTGTGAAGGCTCCCAAATTTGTAAATGAAGTTAAGTTCCAACGCTTCTCTGTGTATTTGGCTTATAGAATTGGCCTGAAACAACACGGTGACGTTGAGATCATTTAATGAGTGCCCGGGAGGGTTAAAGTGTTCTCCAACAGGTTTCTGTGTGTTGCCTTTTCGGATATCTAATTTATGTCCATTAATTCTTTCCCGTAGAGACTGTACAGTTTGGCCAATCTACATGGCAGAGGGGCATTGCTGGCATTTGATGGCATAGATCACATTAGTGGATGTGCAGTTAAATGAGCCTCTGATATAGTGGCTGATGTGGTTGGGTCCAGTGATGAAATCGCTTGCGTAGATGTGTGGACAGAGCTGGCACCAGGCCTGATTGCAGGGGTGGGGTTCCTGGGTGATTATGATGGAGGTGTGCTGCGTGGTTACTAGAAAGAATTTGTTTGAAGTTAAGGGGTTGTCTGTAGGCAAGGATTGACCTTTCCCCCAAGGCCTGTGAGAGAGGGGGGTCATTGTCCAGGATAGGCTGTAAATTGTTGATAATGTGTTGAAGGGGTTTAAGTTGTGGCTGTAGGTAATGACAAGTGGAATTCTGTTGTTTTCTCTTCTTCACCTGTCTTGAAGAAGTTCCTGTCTGTGTACTCTTCTGGCTCTGTCAATCTGTTTTTTTTCACTTCTCTGGGTGGGTATTTCAGTTTCAAGAGTGCTCTATATAGATCCTGTAGGTGTTTCTCTGTCTGTGGGACTGGAGCAAATCTGGTTGTATCTTAGGGCCTGGCTATAAACAACAGATTGAGAAATGTGACTTGGATGGAAGCTAGAGGCATGTAGGTAAGTGTAGCGGTCAGCAAGTTTCTGGTATAAGGTGGTGGAAATGTGTTCATCGTGTAATTATACTATAGAATCATAGAATAATAGGACTGGAAGAGACCTCAAGAGGCCATCGAGTCCAACCCTCTGCCCAAAGCAGGACCAACCCCAACTAAATCATCCCAATCAGGGTTTTGTGAAGCCAGGACTTAAAAACCCCTAGGGATAGAGATTCCACCACCTCCCTAGCTAACCCATTCCAGTACTTCACCACCCTCCTAGTGAAATAGTTTTTCCTAATATCCAACCAAGACCTCCCTCACAGTAACTTGAGACTATTGCTCCTTGTTCTGCCATCCGTCACTACTGAGAACAGCCTCTCTCCATCCTCTTTGGAACCTCTCTTCAGGAAGTTGAAGGTTGCTATCAAATCCCCCCTCACTCTTCTCTTCTGCAGACTAAATAAGCCCAAATCCCTCAGCCTCTTCTCGTAGGTCATGTGCTCCAGCCCCTTAATCATTTTGCTTGCCTTTTGCACTGTAATGCATCCACATCCTTTTTATACTGGGGGCCCCAGAACTAGACACAATACTCCAGATGTAGCCTCACTGGTGTCGAATAAAAGGGAATAATCACTTCTCTAGTTCTGCTGGCAATGTTCCTCCTAATGCATCCTAATATGCCATTAGCCTTCTTGGCTACAAGGGCACACTGTTGACTTATATACAGCTTCTCATTCACTGTAATCCCCAGGTCCTTTTCTCCCAAACTTCTGCTTAGCCACTCTGTCTCCAGCCTGTAACAGTGCTTGAGTTTCTTCCGTCCTAAGTGCAGGACTCCTCACTTGTCCTTGTTGGACCTCATCAGATTTCTTTTCACCCAATCCTCCAATTTGTTTAGGTCACTGTGGACCCTATTCCTACCCTCCAATGTATCTACCTCTCCCCCTAGCTTAGTGTCATCCACAAACTTGCTGAGGGTGCAATCCATACTCTCATCCAGGTCATTAATAAAGATGTTGAACAAAACCGGCTCTAGAACCAAACCTTGGGGCATTCCACTAGAAACCGACTGCCAACCAGACATTGAGCCATTGGGCCCAACAGTCTAGCCAGCTTTCTATCCACTTTACAGTCCATTTATCCAATCCATACTTCCTTAACTTGGTGGCAAGAATATTGTGGGAGACCGTATCAAAGGCTTTGTTAAAGTCAAGGTATATCACATCAACGAATTTCCCCCGTGTCCACAGAGCCAGTTACCTCATCATAGAAGCTAATCAGATTGTTCAGGTGTGACTTGCCCTTTGTGAATCCATGTTGACTATTCCTGATCACTTTCTCCTGTTCCAAATGCCTCAAAATGGATTCCTTGAAGATCCCCTCCATGATTTTTCCAGGGATTGAACTGAGGCTGACCAGTCTATAGTTTCCAGTAGTGTCAAGGGAAGTGGATCTCTGGTGTGGGCTGATCCAGGCTGAGGTTGTTGGTGGGGTGGAATTTGTTGACATCCCTATTAAATTCTTCAAGGGTCTCTTCCCCATGGGTCCATATGATGAAGATGTCATCAATGTAGTGTAAGTACAGTAAGGATGCTAGAGGGCAAGAGCTGAGGAAATGTTCTTCAAGGTCAGTCATAAAGACGTTGGCATCTTGTGGGGCCATGCGGGTGCCCATAGCTGTGCCGCTGACTTGAAGATACACATTGTCTCCAAATCAGAAGTAGTTGTGGGTGAGGACAAAGTTGCAGAGCTCTGTAACCAAGTGTGCAGTGGCATCATCAGAGATGGTGTTCCTGACAGCCTGTAATCTATCTTCATGTGGAATGTTGGTGTAAAGAGCTTCTACGTCCATGGTGGCCAGGATGGTGTTTTCAGGAAGATTATTGATGTTCTGTAGTTTCCTCAGGAAGTTAGTGGAGTCCCGAAGATAGCTAGGTGTGCTCGCAGCATAGGATCTGAGGAGAGAGTCAATATAGAGTCAATATTGAGATGATGGGTTGTCCAGGATATCCAGGTTTATATATCTTTGGTAGTAGATAGAAAACTTCTGGTCGGGGCTTAGTGGGAGATGGGGGTAGGAGGTGTTTGTGTACATTTAGTCCTGAGCAGTATCAGGGAGCTTCATGAGCAGTTGTTTTAGGGTTTTTTTTGGGGGGGGTATTCTTTAGTGGGATCAGAGGAGAGAAACTTGTAGAATCTGAGTTGTCTGGTCACCTCCTGTTCATAATCTGTTCTGTTCATGATGACTACAGTGCCCCCTTTGTCTGCCTCTTTGATGATGATAGAATTGTTCTGAGGCTGTGTATAGGCATTGTGTTCTGCATAACTGAGGTTACATGTTACATGCTGTTGTTTGCTGACAATGTCAGCCCGTGCACATTTGCAGAAGCAATCAATGTAGCTGTCACATCTCTTATTACAACCGTTAGTAGGGGTCCACATAAAAGCCTTCCTCTTGTGGGATTGGAGGGGTGGGGGGAGCAGCAAGGTCAGTGTGTTGTACATCGGTGTGTTGAAAATATTCCTTTAGGCGGAGGTGGGAAAAATAGTCCTCCAGATCTCCACAGAACTGAATCATTTTTGTGGGGGTGGTGGGATTGTAAATGAGGTGGCAAAGAAATTAAGCTAATGACTTAACCCAAGTGTCTGAAAAAGAGATTTACTACAAACGGGTTAAGTAAAGGGACCGAGGAGAGGGCCTTTTTTAATGTCTCCTGGGTTGAACTAAAGATCCACTTCATGCACTGTGGTGGTGTTCTTAAACAAGCTGGCCTACTTACTATACACAGTAAAAGTTCCTTTCACATGTAATCAGTTGTATTGTCTCCCCTTTTGTTGGCCAGAGAACCTCAGACAAAGCATCTCCAGTTAGGCACTACATCTATCTGATTGAATACCTGTTGAGGTAATGGGTTTCAATGACACATATCACCTGAATGACAGACCAAATATAAAAGAATTTTGAATAAGTCTAGGATGCAGGAGATACACACAGAGTCACACACAGTAGACATGAGGATGTCATGGGAGCAGCGAAAGACGAAATTTGACTTAATAACTTGAACTCAGAGCTGTGCCATAGGTGCATTCTGAAGGTAGGGACGCTTGCATAAATTTTGCATTGACTCTGATATTCAGGCATTCTAGAGGAGAAAAGGAGCTATTTACTATTTGGACCACAGATTTGGACCACAGTGTTTATGCAACCTCAGTCTATTCAATAAGGTTGTGCTGAACTCAAGGGGAGTTTGACTAAGTAAATTGTTCAGGATTTAGTCCTTTGTGAATGAAATAAGATAGGAAATACTGTTCTGAATCTGTGTTCACTCACTTTGATCCCTGTGGGAAGGAACCCTTTGCCGAAGCCGAAATGAGTCTTACCATTTAGAAGCCAGCACAGAAAACAGAAAAATAAAAGATTAAGTTGAGTCCTCTGAAAATTTGGGCCATAATAGGGAAAACAAAATATTTTGCTTTGTGCATTTGGTAAAATCACTGATAAAATAACACACAACTTAGGTTAAAGATAGCATTCCTATAATACACATCCAAGATTTAAGCTTTGGAGGCACTGAGCACCTAGCATTCCCATGGATCAGGCCTACCTTCCTGGAATTCAGCTACTGCGGCTTATCCTTTTTTCATTTAGTCTGATTCCCTACCTGGGATGTTTTGATGTTTCTTCTTAAACTACTTGGGATTAACCTCAGTGGAACATGCTATCACTACATCAATAAGACTATCAACTTCGTTTTAGTGAACAAATTAATTGATACCTATTAAGCAACTGTAATGACATATAATGGATGTGATATAATGGAAAGCTCAAAAAATACCAAAAGAAATGTAAATATTCAAGCATATAATAGTTCCACTGCATTGCTATCTAATCTGTAGAATCTGTTGGAAATTTTAAAATTGCATTTTTCACGGTGGTCTGAAGCGAGAGAAGAGAAACTACTGTTATATATTGATCTGCAAGACATGTATTTTTTCCATTCTGCAATGTTAAAGGAATCAATCTCTTAACTAAAGCAAAAATAACTGTATTGATCATCCAAATTATGGTTTAGCTTTTGTAGAACAATGAGTGGGTTGTATTGGTAAAGTAATAACATAAATGCCAGTTATTATTGTGTCTTTTTCATGCCAGCTGGTAGGTTATGATTACTAAAATCATTCCCTGACAGTGAAAGAAACATTTCCAAAACATTCAGTGTGACAAGCAAATTATCAGAGGACTGACTGCATTAATCCCTCATTATTATACCAGCTATAGATACATTTTGTCCGTACTGTAGTTCAAAGAGTTGAGATCCCATTCAAAAGAATACAAAAGAAATATCTAACTGCAGTCCAGGGCAACATTTAGCTCAGTCTAAACAATGTACAATACTATACTTACAGTGAGAGCTACATGAATTTCATGTCTGAAAAATATTTCTCTTTTATGCCTTGCAGTTCACATAAAAGTAACATATTTTGTTTCTTGTCCCACTTTTCTTGTGACATAGTTTTATGAGTGGACAATATTATTTTGGTGGGAAAAAAAAAGATATTTTTGCTGCAAAACTCAGAACTTGCTCTCTGGTGATTTCCTGCAAAGTTACTAAAAGTTTTCAATTTTGCTGAGATGTTGTTTAGACTTTTAGTGTGATTAACTCTTGTCAGACCCAATATCACAAGTAAGCAAACAAATTGCAATATGTCTTGCTTATCCATAAACAAAATACAGAAAAAAAACCATGTTCTTATTCTTTGTTGTCATTATAATTTTTTCTTGTACAAAAGCAAAAATTGTAGATCGGTCAACATGCTTTTGAGACAATCAAAGCCTGAATCATCCAAAATAAACTGTATTTATTGATTTAGATATACTTGTTAATGAATTTAATTCTTAAATGTATTAAAATATGTTGATAAGCTTGCATCTCAGGATAAAGGCTGTGTCTCCAGGAAATATGTTATCTCATCTTTCAGGAAAAAGGCATTCATCAAAGTGCATCACTGAGGGCAAAGGAAGTCTTCACATTCCACAGTGATTGCATATTGGAAATAGAAGATCCAGACACCTGCCCAGAGGGGAAAGAATAAGAATATGGTCTTCACTATAAAAGTGGGAGCTCATAGGTCTTTGGGCAAACAAGAGAGAGGTGCTGACTGCTACAGTGATAAACCATGAACTCAATGCTAATGGCATATGAGACTACAGGTGCCAACCAATATACCTGACGTTTTAAAACTTTTCTCACTTGTATCAGTCCAGGAACTGTGGCTGCATGGGAACAGAGCAAATCCTTCCCCTCCCCCCCGCTCATATTTTGTAAAAATACAGTGAGTCCTTTAAATAAAAGCAGAATGCCCAGTGATTGTGAAATGTGTGGGGAGATTAGAGGAGCTACAAAAAACAGAAAGCCCAATAATAATGCAGGATTTCTGTTATCCCCATAGTGACTGGGAACACCTCATGTGTGAACAGGATGCAGAGATAAATTTTCTAGACATCATCAAGGATTACTTCTGGAGAAGCTAATCTTGCAACCCACAAGTGGAGAGGCAATTCTTGTTTTAGTCTTACATAGTGCACCGGATCAGGTCCAAGAGATGAATATAGCTGAGCTGCTCAGTAATGACAACCGTAATGAAATTAAATTTAACATCCTTGCATGATGGAAAATACTAAAGAAATCCTCCACAATGGCTTTTAAAAGGGGGAACTACACAAAAATGAGGAAAATGAAAGATAAAAGATAGTTACAAGAGTAAAGCTGCATGGAAACTTTTAAAAAACACCATACAGATTCAAACTATATGTATTTCACTTTTGTAAAAAAAATAAAAGAGGAACAAAAGTGTTACTAATGCTAAAAACAGAGTAAAAGAGACAGTTAGAAACAAAAATGTATTCTTCAAAAATTGGAAATCAAATCCTACTAAGGAAAATAGAAATTAGTACAAACTCTAGCAAGTGAAATATAAACTTATAATTAAGCAGCCTCCCCCTCCACCCCCAAAAAAGAATTTGAGGACCAACCAACAGTAACAACAACAAAGCAAAACAAACAGCAATTTTTTAAAGCACATTACAAACAGGAAGCCTGTCAATCAATCAGTCCACAAGATGATTGAGGTGCTAAAGGACAAGGCTGTTGCTGAGAAGCTAAATTAATTCCTTTCATCAGTTTTCACTACATGAAAATATGAAGGGGAGTTTTATGCTAGAGCCATTATTTTGAGATGACAAATAATATGGAGACATACCTGTCTCATAGAGAGCTGGAAGGGACCTTGAAAGGTCATCAAGTCCAGTCCCCTGCCCTCATGGCATAACCAAGTACAATCCCTGACAATCCTCAAGGATTGAACTCACAATGCTGGGTTTAGCAGGCTACTGTGCAAACCAATGAGCTATCCCGCCATCCTGAATCAGAAGACCTCTCCTAGACTGAAATGTCAGCAGAAGAAGATTTGGACCAAATTAAGAAATTAAACAGTAATAAGTCACCAGGACCTGATGGCATTGACCCAACAATTCTGAAGAAATTCATGATGTTATTTGATTGAAATATGAGTATACAGACCACCAGTGTTATATATTTGCAGCCAAAGTTGTTCAAAGGAGGCCAAGCGGGATGCCTATTAAAAGAGCTTGTGATCTGCTGTTTATGATTGTGCTATTTGTATACACGTGTTATTTTTGTATTTGAAGTTACGTGTATTGGCTATGTACTTGTATTTCAATATATTTGATTCTGAGTTGCACCAGTGAAGCATTTGGTCTGCATATTGTGAAGGGATTATTCAAGTTGGATGGCCCATTGAGGACTAATTGACTCACAATGGACCATGGAAGGTGCCAATCCACTTTTGATGACCTTTTCTGTTCAGACTAGCATGGGGGCAATGGCTTCCCCCCAGCAAACAGATGAATTATGTGTGGACAGGTGACTTGCCCATGTGAGTCTTGTTGCTGTAGTTTTCCATAGTGGGAACAATGGGTTTCCCTCCACATGACAGAAGATGTAAAAGGCCCAGGAAATGCCTCCATTTTATCTTCGGTCCTGCTTTTAACCCCTAGAAAATCTTTGCTACAAAGTGAAGCTTTAAACAAAGGCCTGAATGACCCATCCAAACTGTGGATGTACTCCACAGACTTAAGTCACTGCCGGCCTCAGGGCCAGGCAAACAGAGCTCATGGTCAGGACACCATAGTCAGGGAGTCATCGCAAAGGGCTCAGGCTTCCCCTTTCTGACTGTGGCCCAGACTCCTCTCCAGCCACTTCCCTGTATCGGGCTGCCAGGCTTCACCTCTGGCCCCTTCCCTATGCTGGATGGGCAAGCTTCTCCCCCTCCCTCCACCCCGCTCTCCCTCTGACCCTTTCCTTGTGCTGGACTGGCAGGCTTCCTCCCTTCTCCTCTGGCTCCTTGCCCATGCTGGGCCAGCAGGCTTCTCCTCCTCTCCTTCCACTCTCCCTCTGGCCCCTTCCCTGTGCTTGGCCAGAAGGCTTCTCTCCAACCCCTCCTCTCCAGCCCCTTCCTTGTGCTGGGCCGGTAAGCTTCTCCCTTCCCTCTGCCCCCCTTGCTCATCAGCCGGCCAGCTGAGGGCTCCAGCTCCACCCAGCCCCCTTCCCAGGGAGACCAAAAGCTGTGCGGAGTGAGTCACTCCCTGCTGGTGCTGCTCCATCTCCAGCAGTAGTAGAGTCCCAGCCAAGGCCAGGAGCACTGCATGTAAGGGTGTGTCTACACAGTACTGCACACATCAAAATAAGCTACACAATTTGGCACTATCTACACAGCACTTATTTAGAAATAAATCACTATTCCACTAACTTACTTAATCCTTGTACAACGAGGTTTACAGGAAGTTGGAGTAAGAAGCCCGTTATTTCAAATTTATTTCAAAATAACGGGATTCTTGTGTAGACAGAGCATAAAGTTATTTTGGAATAATGGATGTTATTCCAAAATAACTCAGCTGTGTATACCTACCCTCAGGCTGTGTCTACACTGGCGCGATCTCGCGCAAAAGCTGCCGCTCTTGCGCAAAAACTTGCTGCCTGTCTACACTGGCCGTGTGTTCTTGCGCAAGTAAACTGACGTTCTAATGTATAACATCAGGGCTTCTTGCGCCAGAACTCTGATGCTCCCGCTCAGGAAGAAGCCCTCTTGCACAAGAGCTCTTCCAGAAGAGGCCAGTGTAGACAGGCAACATGAATTTCTTGCGCAAGAAAGCCCTATGGTTAAAATGGCCATCAGACCATTCTTGCACAAGAGAGCATCTACACTGGCATTGATGCTCTTGCGCAAAAAGCACATCTCTTGCGCAAAAGCACATGCCAGTGTAGACGCTCTCTTCTGGAAGAGTTTTTGCAGAAGAACTCTTCCACAAAAGAGTTTTTGCGTGAGAACGCGCCAGTGTAGAAGTAGCCAAATTTAAGTGAGCAGGTGGGGGCCCTCCAAGACTGGGACCAGAAGGGGGATAACCTGGAGGCTGTGAAGGGAGGGGGGAGCTGAGCTCAGGGAGTAGAGCTAGGCACAGGACTTAAGGCAAAGGTGTGTGGAAGGAGAGAGGGCAAGGAACTAGGCTGGGGAAATCTGGAGAGATCTGGGCTGGGAAGAGAAAAGGGCCTCTAGCTCAGTGAGGTAGGGCCTCCTGGAGAGCAAGCTAGTACACCCAGGGGACAGCAAGCTGTTCCCAACTGCCCCAAACTAGTCTCCTCTGCTAACAACTCCCTGCAATTTCTCTTGTCTCCTTTTCACTCTTCCTCCCTCTGCTCTGAAATTTAAGCACAAACATAAGGATCCCCATTGGATTTTTTTTCTATCCTCCCTTCCCTAGAAAAGATCAGCAGCAGAATCCTGCTGGGAGGAGGGAGAGGTACACAACACAACCTGACTGGAGCTTCATCTAGACTGCAGGCTTCTTTTGGAAGAAGCTTTTCTGGAAGAGATCTTCCAGAAAAACTTCTTCCGAAAGAGAGCGTCCACACTGCCAAAGCGTATAGAAAAAGTGATCTGCTTTTTCAAAAGATAGCGTCCACACTGATTGGACACTCTCTTGCACATAAGGCCACCTGGAACCAGTTCAGCCAGGTCTTTAGGTCACCAGTTGCTTCCAAGTGCTGGTGCCGAAGCCTAGCAAAGACACGTGCTTAAAGGGACCCCCCTGGACAGCCGTTTCTCTGTTTATGCTGCGTGCTTGCTACCTCTCCAAGGGACAGCAAAGCTCTTGCAGTGTCTGCTTTGGTTGCCCAGCTTTTTTGTTAGTGCCATGGAGCCAGAGCTGCCCCTGGACATTTGATGGCCCACACTGCCATGCTGCAGTTTCTGCAGCAGTTTGTGCAGGCTGCCTTCATGGCCCTGCACGAGGTCGACTCAGAGCTCATTCTGGAGACCCTCTCCCTGTGTGCGGGAGCAAGACCCGTGCATCCACACACTACACTAGAGAGGCATTTTTGGAGGCAGGACACCAGTTCTGACTGGTGGGACCGCCTGGTCATGGAGCGGTGGGACAACCAGCAGTGGCTTCAAAACGTCTGCATGCAGAAGGCCACCTTTTTGGAGCTACATGCCTGGCCCACGTCTGACCTCCAGCAATGTGACACCCACCTGCGGCCCACCATCCCCCTGGAGAAGCGGGTCACAATTGCCGTATAGAAAGTTGCCACCCCAGACAGCTACTGGTCAGTGGCCAACCAGTTTGGCATGGGGAAGTCCACCATTGGGGCCCATCTCATGGAGGCAAGGCACTCTCTGGCTGCAGTCCCTGCAGGAGGGGGGCAGTCCTGGAAAAGGGAGACCCTTGGAAAAGGGGAGGTTGGGGAGGCAAGGGGACCTGTGGGTGGGGGGGAAGCCCTGTTCCCGCAGGTTCCTGTTCCCTGCCCTCACACAACCCTGCTGCTGGGGGGCGGCCTCATAGGGGGTGGCTCCAGGAGGTTTGGGGGGAAGGAGGGGTGGAGGTGGACACCTCCCAAGGGCTCAGGCACTCCCTCTCATTCTCTGTTTTGTGTATTTGTTTGTCTCTTTCTGCAGGTGGTGAGGGCCATCAACTCCATCCTGCTGCACAGGGTCATCCACCAAGGAGATCTGGACCCTATCGTTGCAGGATTTGCCGCCCCGGGGTTCCCGAACTGTGGGGGAGCAATAGATGGGACCCACATTCCAATTTGCGCATCTGAACATCGAGCGGCCCAGTATATCAACTGGAAGAGCTGCTTTTCAATGTTGTTGCAGGCCTTGATTAACCACTGTGGACAGTTTACAGACATTTTTGTAGGGTGGTCGGGCAGGGCACACGATGCCCGCATTTTTCGGAACTCCAGCCTCTATAGGAAGCTGAAGCCGGGAACATTCTTGCCCTGCCATGACTTTGCAGTTGGGCATGTGCAGATACCACTGTGCATCGTGAGGGATGCGACCTACCCCCTGATGCCATGGCTAATGAAGCCTTATACCAGCCACCTGGACCCCAGCAGGGACCAATTTAATGCCCACCTCAACCGGACCAGGATTCAGGTTGAGTGCACCTTCAGCCACCTCAAGGCACAGTTCAGGTGCCTCCTGACCTGTCTCGATGTGGGGGAGCACAACATCCCTGAAGAAGTTGCGGTGTGTTGTGTCTTCCACGACATTGTGGAGCAGAAGGAGGAGGCCTTCCTCCTGGGGTGGGGGACAGAGGCTAGCCACGAGGAGAGCCGCGGACAGCTGCCATCCGCCAGGTCCATCAGGCCAGGGTACACATCTGGGAGGCCCCAAGGGAGCATTTCTCTCTAGGACCCCAGTAACTCTCCCCAGGGCCTCCCCACTAAGGGACTGGGCCTTGCTCCAATATCCCTTTGCCACCCCACCCCTCCCTTCGCCCCTTTCCTGACCTCTGAATAAACACACCTGTTTGGATTTCAACGCAACAAACTTTGTATTTGTCTTTCAAAAAATATAACTGGGAAGGGGGCTCCTAACCTGGAGTGGGGCTCAGGGCTGGAAGTGGCATGGGCTGGGTACAGCTGGATTTGCCACTTCAGGTGCGGGAACCTTGTCAAGCTTGGGGTTCGGTGGGTCCAGTGACCACAAAGGGGTCGGCGGGGGCCTGTAGCGGGGTCAGGGATGGCAGGGCGAGGGGGTATGGGCATTGCTTGGGGAGGTAGTAGGGGCATTGCTTGGGGGTGAGGGAGAATGGGCATAGCGGGGGGGGCAGGAGGGTGGTAGGCAGGAGCAGCAACCGCAGCCAGGTGTGCCATCATTTCCCGCATGATGGCACACATGTTATCACCCTGCCACACGAGCTGGTCCCAACCCAAAGCAAATGAGACTTGGCTGGCTTATGGCTCCAGCCCTATTGTGGAAGCACTGTTGAAATTGTACAAGTACAAACCCACCAACCTGTCTATGTCAACAAGTTGTGTCAATTAGGAATGAAAAACAGACCGATGCCTGAATAGAATGATTATTTATTCTTATTCTTATTAAATTGTGCATTCCACCCATCTCTTAACTTTTCAGACTTAGAGGGAAATACAAAGGCCATTTGGGAGGTGATGGCCCAGAGCCATGGCAGGCAAGGGCCTGGATGAGGGCTGGACTCAGACATTAGTATCCGCTATTTCTTTTTTGTCATTAAAATGGATTTTGGAAGATGGCTGACATCCCAGCCATCCTGTGGCCCTTTGCCATGCACACAGACGTCCCTATCCCAGGTGATGGGGAGGACTGCAGTGTGCTTTTCCACCTTTATGCAGCCAGTGACTTATACTTGCCACTCCCATGCTGGAGCCTCCACGTTATTTACTGACAATAAAATTGACAGCATTTTAAAATACTGTGCACAAAATAGTTATTTTTTTGGTGTTGAATGCCCTCAGGAACAAGGGGTGCTGGGCAATTTTGGGGGCGTGTGGGTGGAGATCTCTGGGTGAGGGACCACTGGGTATCAGTGGCATAGCCACAAGTGGGTCTGAGTGGGCCATGGCCCACCCACATATCATCCTGGCCCACCTAGCCCTGTCTCAGCTTTACTCCTGCCCTGCTCATCCAGGTTCACATGCTTGTGAGGGAGCAGGGTCAGGGCACAGAGCTTGCCTGCTTCAGGGCTTCAGCTGGGGAGAGGGGGTCACGCCATGGGGGCTTTCCCTGTTCTGCCCACCTGCCACTCCAGCTAAACTAGGAATTTGGGGGAGACGGTTGGGAGATGTCCAGGTAATCTCTACACCAGATTTTAACACTGAGAGGGAGGAAAACGAAGTAAGAAAGGATATAGCTGGGGGTAGGAGAATGGACATAAGGAGGAAGGATAGGGAGGATACTAGTCTAATAGGTCATATTGGAGGTACAACGTCCGTGCCAAATTGGGTAAAGAATGTGAGTGAGGCCAAACAGCAAAAACTAAGATGTTTGTACACCAATGCTAGGAGCCTAGGTAACAAAATGGAGGAACTTGAGCTATTGGTCCAGGAAGTGAAACCAGATATTATAGGAATAACAGAAACATGGTGGAATACTAGGCATGACTGGAGTACAGGTATTGAAGGGTATGTGCTGTTTAGGAAAGACAGAAATAAGGGTAAAGGTGGTGGAGTCGCATTGTATATCAAAGATGAGGTAGATTGTAAAGAAATAAAAAGTGATGGAATGGAGAAGACAGAGTCTGTTTGGGCAAAAATCACATTGGGGAAGAAAACTATCAGATCCTCCTGGGATAGTGCTTGGGGTGTGTTATAGACCACCAGGATCCAATTTGGATATGGATAGAGACCTCTTTAATGTTTTTAATGAAGTAAATACTCATGGAAACTGCGTAATCATGGGAGATTTCAACTTTCCAGATATAGACTGGAGAACAAGTGCTAGTAATAATAATAGGGCTCAGATTTTCCTAGATGTGATAGCTGATGAATTCCTTCATCAAGTAGTTGCTGAACCAACAAGGGGGATGCTATTTTAGATTTGGTTTTGGTGAGTAGCGACCTCATAGATGAAATGGTTGTAGGGGACAATCTTGGCTCGAGTGATCATGAGCTAATACAGTTCAAATTAAATGGAAGGATAAACAAAAATAAATCTGAGACTAGGGTTTTTGATTTCAAAAGGGCTAACTTTAATAAATTAAGGAAATTAGTTAGGAAGTTGATTGGACTAAAGAAATTATGGATCTTGAGGTGGAGGAGGCCTGGGATTATTTTAAGTTAAAGTTGCAGAAGCTGTCAGAAGCCTGTATCCCAAGAAAAGGGAAAAAATTATAGGCAGGTGTGTTAGACCAAGCTGGATGAGCAAGCATCTCAGAGAGGTGATTAAGAAAAAGCAGAAAGCATATAAGGAGTGGAAGATGGAGGGATCAAAGAAAGCTACCTTATTGAGGTTAGAGCATGTAGGGACAAAGTGAGAGAGGCTAAAAGTCAGGTAGAGTTGGACCTTGCAAAGGGAATTAAAACCAATAGTAAAAGGTTTTATAGCCATATAAATAGGAAAAAACAAAAAGAAGAAGTAGGACCGCTAATTACTAAGGATGGAGTGGAGGTTAAGGATAATCTAGGAATGGCCCAATATCTAAACAAATACTTTGCTTCAGTCTTTAATGAGGCTAATGAAGAGCTTAGGGATAATGATAACATAACAAATGGGACTAAGGATATGGAGGTAGATATTACCATATCCAAGGTAAAAGCCAAACTTGAACAGCTTAATGGGAGTAAATTGGGGGACCCAGATAATCTTCATCCAAGAATATTAAAGGAACTGGCACATGAAATTGCAAGTCCATTAGCAAAAATTTTAAATAAATCTCTGAACTCAGGGGTTGTACCATTTGACTGGAGAATTGCTAATATAGTTCCTATTTTTAAGAAAGGGAAAAAAGCGACCCGGGTAACTATAGGCCTGTTAGTTTGACATCTGTAGTATGCAAGATCTTGGAAAAAATTTTGAAGGAGAAAGTAGTTAGAGACATTGAGGCTAATGGCAATTGGGACAAATTACAACATGGTTTTACAAAAGGTAGATCGTGCCAAACCAACCTGATCTCCTTTTCTGAGAAAGTAACAGATTTTTTAGATAAAGGAAATGCAGTGGATCTAATCTACCTTGACTTTAGTAAGGCATTTGATACAGTACCACATGGGGAATTATTGGTTAAATTGGAAAAATAGGGATTAATATGAAAGTTGAGAGGTGGATAAGCAACTGGTTAAAGGGGAGACTACAGCGGTCATATTGAAAGGTGAACTGTCAGGTTGGAGGAAGGTTACTAGCGGAGTTCCTCAGGGATCAGTTTAGGGGCCAATTTTATTTAATCTTTTATTGCTGACCTTGGCACCAAAAGTGGAAGTGTCCTGATAAAATTTGTGGATGACACAAAGTTGGGAGGTATTGCCAATTCAGAAAAGGATCGGGATATCATACAGGAAGATCTGGATGACCTTGTAAATTGGAGTGATAGCAATAGGATGAAATTTAATAGAGAGAAGTGTTATGCATTTAGGGATTAATAACAAGAATTTTAGTTATAAGCTGGGGACACATCAGTTGGAAGTAACGGAGGAGGAGAAGGACCTCGAGTCCTGGTTGATTATAGGATGACTATGAGCCGCATTGTGACATGGCCGTGAAAAGGCTAATACGGTCTTGGGATGTATTAGGCGAGGTATTTCCAGTAGGGATAAGGAGGTGTTAGTGCCGTTATACAAGGCATTGGTGAGACCCCATTTGGAATACTGTGTGCAGTTCTGGTATCCCATGTTTAAGAAGGATGAATTCAAACTAGAACAGGTACAAAGAAGGGCCACTAGGATGATCCGAGGAATGGAAAACCTGTCTTATGAAAGGAGACTCAAGGAGCTTGGCTTGTTTACCTTAACCAAAAGAAGGCTGAGGGGGACATGATTGCTCTCTTTAAATATATTAGAGGATAAATACCAGGAGGAGAGATTATTTAAGCTTAATACCAATGTGGACACAAGAACAAATGGATATAAGCTGGCTAGTAGGAAGTTTAGACTTGAAATTAGATGAAGGTTTCTAACCATTAGAGGAGTGAGGTTCTGGAACGGCCTTCCAAGGGAAGTAGTGAGGGCAAAAGATCTATCTGGCTTCAAGATTAAACTAGATGGATTTATGAAGGGGATGGTTTGATGAGATAACATGATCTTGGTAACTAATTGATGATTCATTATCAGTGGTAAATAGGTCAATGGAGGGATGATAGGAGTTACTATAGAGAACTTTCTGGGTGTCTGGCTGGTAAGTCTTGCCCACATGCTCAGGGTTTAGCTGATCACCATATTTGGGGTCGAGAAGGAATTTTCCTCCAGGGTAGATTGGCAGAGGCCCTGGAGGTTTTTCGCCTCGCCTTCCTCTGTAGCATGAGGTACAGATCACAGCTGGAGGATTCTCTGCATCTTGGGGTCTTCAAACTATTTGAAGGCTTCAATATCTGAGATATAGGTGAGAGGATTATTCTAGGAGAGGGTGGGTGAGATTCTGTGGCCTGCACTGTGCAGGGGGGTCAGACTAGATGATCATAATGGTCCCTTCTGACCTTAAAGTCTATGAGTCTATGCGCTAAGATCCAGGGTTGGGGTGTGGGGTTTGCTCTGCTCTGCCCGTCCAGTGCTCCAGTCGCAGAGCCCAGTCCGGGACTTGTTCTGCTCATCCCACCTGTTACTCTTGGCAGGGAGTGGAATTGGGCTCGCTCCTCCCCACTCAACCCCCACTCCCTAGATGGAGCGCTGGAACAGGGCAAGACCCTGTGCCCAACACCACTCCTTGGCAGGAGTACCAGGCAGGCAGAGCAGGGCAAGCCCTTGTGGCCCAACCCCCTCTCCTCAACTGGAACTGGACAAGCCCCACTGCTCTGACCCTGCTCCTTAGAGGGAGAGCCAGGCAGATCAGGGAAAGGCCCTCAATCCCATTCCCCAGCTGTAGTGCCAGGGGAGGGGCAGTGCAGGTGGGGATGCACTTTTTTCATGCTGTTTCACTCCCCAGGCCACTGGAGTTGGGGAGAGGTGGCCCTGACAGCTCCTGCCCTACCTTCCTGACTTTACCCACCTTAAATTGGGCCCACTCTAGTGTCGTGGTCACCAACCAGTTGATCACAAGGTATTCCCAGCCCGTCCCCCATTGTTCCCTCCTACCGCTAATGAGGCTACAGCCCCCCGCAAAAATGGATGTAGCACTGGCTTCTTGCGGCGTGGGGGGGAAGTCCCGTGGCTGTACGCCAGAGCCAGCATTTCAGGAAGCACACACGCTGCTCCTCCCACTATAGCTGGCATGCTTCCTGAGATGCCAGCTCTGGTGTGCAGCCATGGGACTTCCTTCCCCATGCTGCCTGCCTTCCTTCCTTCCTGCGGCATGGAGGGCAGAGAAGTCCCACGGCTCTGCACTAGTGCCGGTATCTCAGGAAGCATGCGCACTGCTCCTCCCCTCCCCACAACAGTGGGTATGCTTCCTGAGACATCGGCTCTGGCGCACAGCCACGGGACTTCCTTCCCCATGCTGCCTGCCTTCCATCCTTCTTGCAGTGTCGGGGAAGGGGCGAAGTCCTGTCGCTGCACACCAGAGCCGGTATCTCAGGAAGGAAGGAAGGGAAGACAAGAAAGCCCATGCGCATCTCCTCCCCACAACACCATGCATGCTTAATGCACTACTGGAAGGCACTCAGACACTGCAGAGAGGAGTGCAGGATATGAGCCCTACTATATAGCATAGAATTGTTTGATTTAGAACATAAGAATGGCCATCCTGGGTCAGACCACAGGTCCATTTAGCCCAGTATCTTGTCATCAGACAGTGGCCAATGCCAGGTGCCCCAGAAGGATGAGCAGAACAGGTAATCTTGAAATGATCCATCCCCATTGCTCATTCCTGGCTTCTGACAAACAGAGGCTAGGGACACCATTCCTACCCATCTTGGCTAACAGCCATTGATAGACCTATCCTCCATGAATTTATTTAGTCCTTTTTTGAACCCTGTTAAAATCTTTGTTTATACAACATCCCCTAGCAAGGAGTTCCACAGGTTGATTGTGTATTGTGTGAAGAAATACTTTCTTGTGTTTGTTTTTAATCTGCTACCTATTAATTTCATTTGGTGACCCCTATGTTTGTGTTATGGTATCAAATAAATAATTTTTATGTGCTTACTTTCTCCAGACCAGTCATGATTTTATAGACCCCTATCATATCCCACCTTAGTTTCCTCTTTTCTAAACTGTCCCAGTTTTATTAATCTCTCCTCATATAGCAGCCCTTCCAAATACCTAATTATTTTTGTTGCCATTTTCTGAACTTTTTCCAATGACAAAATATCTTTTTTGAGATGAGGCAACCACATCTGCATGCAGTATTCCAGATGTGGGTGTACTATGGATTTATATAGAGGCAATAAGATATTTTCTGTATTATTCTTAATCTCTTTTTTAATTATTCTTAACATACTGTCTGCTTTTTTGACTGCTGCTACACATTGAGTGGATATTTTCAGAGAACTATACACAGTGACTCAAAGTTGTCTCTCTCTTGAGTGGTAATAGCTAATTTAGTCCCCTAACCCTGCACATGGAACTGGAAGCGTTTCAGACAATGCTACCATTCAGGCCTTGGAATTCAACTTCTTTCCTAGCAGCCTAAATTTGGCCTCTGTCCTATTCTTCCCTGTCATTGGTCCCTACATGTACCACAACCATCGGCTCCTCCCCAGCACTACACATAAGTCTATTTAGATGTCTTGAGAGATCCGCAACTTTCTCACCAAACAGGCAAGTCAGCATATGGTTTTCCTGGTCATCACAGACACAGCTGTCTATGTTTCTAACTATTGAATCCCCCATTACTAACACTTGTCTTCTCCTAATAATTGGAGTTCCATCCCCCGGGAAGGAGGGTCACAAAAATGGGACCATTTCCCTCTTCTTCAGTTGGATATT
This sequence comes from Rafetus swinhoei, assembly GCA_019425775.1. Taxonomy (NCBI): domain Eukaryota; kingdom Metazoa; phylum Chordata; order Testudines; family Trionychidae; genus Rafetus; species Rafetus swinhoei. The sequence goes on along the minus strand of CM033428.1, from coordinate 31,502,493 downwards.
CTCCTTCCCTTAGCCTTTCATTCTCTTCAGCAACTGTAGGCTGTAAAGGGGAAAATCCAACTGTGTGTGTGAATAGAGCAACTTTCAAACTGTGCAAGAATGACTTTATGTGTGTTTTATGTGCCATAGGGCTTTTTACCTTTGGCACTATGTTTCTACTGAGCCATCATACTTTGGAGAGTTTGGTATGTAATAACTAGGTGTTTTTTTTTCTGAATTCTCCCTTTATTAATATTTTCTAGGATTAAAAATTTAAATACAACCCTTGCTGTTATACTGGTACTTCAGCTAGTCCATTTGCTTTTGAAAGGTATGGAGAGAAAGAACATTTAACTCTGATGATTGAGAAAAATTGGCTAATTCCCACAAAAGAGTGAATGAGCACTTTATCTAACACATCTCAGGTAACTTTTAACTAGTTATTACAATGATAACTTTAAAACACACCAGGCAAATGTGTCAAATACAGATAGAATGTCCTTAAATATGAAGCAAAAGACATACAAATAAAAGAAGCTTGTTCCAAAATGGAGTTGTAATGTGTCTCGTTAGCAGATAGGGATTCTTGTTAAAAATGCTTAATGTCTTGGAAGCAGTACAGTAATTTCAGTAACACCTCCTTTTCCCTTTGTATCTCTGTGGCACAGTACACTGTCCTTCAAAATAGGCTTCTCTTCTAAACTTTTGATACTTCTAATTTTGGAATGTTTAACAGAAAGACTCCAATTTTGTATTACCAGTTGAAGATCAAATGATATCGCCTTGAGAGAAAGCAATAGAGATCACTTTGGATTTGGGTTTGGATTGTTTTAATACAATTCATAGCAAACAATAAGCCAAAAATCTTCCCTCACAAATGTTATGAAACTCTGTTAACTTCCATGGGGTCCACAGAGTATAAGGAAACAAGGAATTTGTCAGTCATATATTGCTCTAATATTAGCTATTATTTAAAATATTATATTGAATATTAACTTATAATTTCCAGCTTAGGCTTAGGGATCAGTTATGCTTAGCAAGCGTGGCCCATGGCATAGGGAAAATGTGGAGCCAGGAATGCTGCAAAAGCCTCTACAAAACCCTGCTGCATATTGAGATGACATTTCTTTATTTACAGCATTATTTGTAGATGTCTGAGGATGGTTCATGTTAGACCGTACAGTGCTGCTGGCACTGATGTATGTGGACCATTATTTAAAACCAGTAAAATAATTGCAGGGAGAGAAAGCCCATATGTGTACTGAAAGAGACACAACTGTACTTTCTTTTTAGTTGAGTGGAAATGTATTGTTACATTCGTGCAAATGCAGAATTCTAGAACGTGAAGCTAGAACAGTTTTTCTTATTCTCCAGGTATTCACCACTGCCTCTTGAGCTGCTTATCCAATCCCCAGCTTTCACCACCACATCTATAACTTGCTACTGTATCTCTAGACCTGATCTGATGCTATAACTACTATACCTACCATGGCCTTTATCTTGAGTCCCAACAGGTCCCACTTACTTTTCTCTGGCTGAAAATAATAGAATATTAGAGGATCTACCCCGTGTTGCTTGGGTCCTTAACTGAAATAATTTTTGTTTTTCTTCATTTAATTCATTGTTCTGGGGTGCGGCTCAGGGTGAGGGGTTGAGTAAGAAGACTTCCCCAGGAAGAGATGGCAACTCCAGTCCTCTGTCACTGCAGCAGCTTGTGGTCAGGTGAAAAGCTGCAACAGGCACAGCTGGGGAAGGGGCACATGTCCTCTGTTGGGGGACAGACAGACAGACAGACAGACATACAAACAAACTCTCTCAAATATATAGTACATAGCTATCCCTTTCTCCACCCCGACCCCTGGTAAACCAACTGGCTTATAGAAGTCCAGGTCCCCATCTCTGGCCCCTTGCTGCCACCCTATAGTAGTTGTATGGTATAATATTCCCTTTTATCACATCCCTCCCATTCCATTTTATGAGAAATGCATTGTCCTGGCACAACCGAACCCATATCTTGCTTTAAGTTATAATAATAGAAAGCTGTATACTGAATTTGGTGGTCCTAGCTCTTATTGTTTAGGAAGAGGTCTTAAACAAATAGACTCACAGATGGATGGAAAGAATGACACACAAACTCTCTCAAATATATAGCAGAGGACAGAGAATTTTTTAAAACCATTTTCTTTTAATATTAAGAAGGACCTTTAAAATATAGAATCATAGAATCATAGAATACTAGGACTGGAAGGGACCTCGAGAGTTCATCGAAACAGGACCCAGTACTGTCTAGACCATCCCTGATAGACATTTAGCTAACCTACTCTTAAATATCTCCAGAGATGGAGATTCCACAACCACCCTAGGCAATTTATTCCAGTGTTTAACCACCCAGACAGTTAGGAACTTTTTCCTAATGTCCAACCTAAACCTCCCTTGCTGCAGTTTAAGCCAATTGCTTCTTGTTCTATCCTCAGAGGCCAAGAAAAACCATCTTTTTCCATCCTCCCTGTGACACCCTTTTAGATACCTAAAAAACGCTATCATGTCCCCTCTCAATCTTCTCTTTACCAAACTAAACAAGCTGAATTCTTTCAGTCTTCCTTCATAGGTCATGTTCTCTAGACCTTTAATCAATCTTGTTGCTCTTCTCTGGACCTTCTCCAACTTCTCCACATCCTTCTTCAAATGTGGTGCCCTGAACTGGACACAATACTCCAACTGAGGCCTAATCAGCACAGAATAGAGCGGAAGAATGATTTCTCATGTCGTGCTCACAACACACCTGCTAATGGATCCTAGAATCATGTTTGCTTTTTTTGCAATAGCTTACACTGTTGACTCATATTTAGCTTGTAGTCCACTATAACCCCTAGATCCCTTTCTGCTGTACTCCTTCCTATGCAATCACTTCCCATTCTGTATGTGTGAGACTGATTGTTCCTTCCTAAGTGGAGCACTTTGCATTTGTCCTTATTAACCTTCATCCTGTTTACCTGAGACCATTTCTCCAATTTGTCCAGATCATTTTGAATTATGACCTTAGCCTCCAAAGCAGTTGCAACCCCTCCCATCTTGGTATCATCTGCAAACTTAATAAGCATACTCTCTATGCCAATATCTAAATGGTTGATGAAGATACTGAAGAAAACGGTCCCAAAACAGTCCGCTATGGAACCCCACTTGTTATACCTTTCCAGCAGGATTGTGAACTGTTAATAACGACTCTCTGAGAATGGTTATCCAGCCAGTTATGCACCCACCTTATAGTAGCCCCATCTAAGTTGTATTTGCCTAGTTTATTGATACGAATATCATGCGAGACCGTATCAAATGCCTTACTAAAGTCTAGGTATACCACGTCAGCTGCTTCTCCCTTATCCACAAGACTTGTTATCCTTCAAAGAAAGCTATCAGATTGGTTTGACATGATTTGTTCTTTACAAATCCATGCTGGCTGTTCCCTATCACCTAATTATCTTCCAAGTGTTTGCAGATGATTTCCTTAATTACTTCATTATCTTTCCTGGCACAGAAGTTAAACTAACTGGTCTGTAGTTTCCTGGGTTGTTCTTATTTCCATTTTTATAGATGGGCACTATATTTGCCCTTTTCCAGTCTTCTGGAATCTCTCCTGTCTTCCATGATTTTCTAAATATGATAGCTAAAGGCTCAGATACCTCCTCTATCAGTTCCTTAAGTATTCTAGGATGCATTTCATCAGGCCCTGGCGACTTGCAGACATCTAACTTTTCTAAGTGATTTTTAACTTGTTCTTTTTTTATTTTATCTTCTAAACCTAGCCCCTTCCCACTAGCATTCACTATGTTAGGCATTCCTTCAGACTTCTCGGTGAAGACCGAAACAAAGAAGTCATTAAGCATCTCTGCCATTTCCAAGTTTCCTGTTACTATTTCTCCCTCTTCACTGAGCAAGGGGCCTACCCTGTCCTTGGTCTTCCTCTTGCTTCTAATGTATTTATAGAATGTCTTCTTGTTTCCCTTTATGCCTGTAGCTAGTTTGAGCTTGTTTTGTGCCTTTGCCTTTCTAATCTTGCCCCTGCATTCCTGTATTGTTTGCCTATATTTATCCTTTGTAATTTGTCCTAGTTTTCATTTTCCATATGACTCCTTTTTTATTTTTAGATAATGCAAGATCTCCTGGTTAAACCAACGTGGTCTTTTGCCATATTTTCTATCTTTCCTACGCAGCGGAATAGCTTGCTTTTGGGCCCTTAATAATGTCCCTTTAAAAAACTGCCAACTCTCTTCAGTTGTTTTTCCCCTCAGTCTTGCCTCCCATGGGACCTTACCTACCAGCTCTCTCAGCTTACCAAAATCTGCCTTCCTGAAATCCATTGTCTCTAATTTGCTGGTCTCCAAGCTGCCTTCCACTTTCAAATTCTCAACCAGTTACTCCCTATTTGTTAAAATCAAATCTAGAACAGCTTCCCCCCAGTAGCTTTTTCAACCTTCTGAAATAAAAAGTTGTCTTCAATGCAGTCCAAGAACTTATTGGATAGTCTGTGCCCCGCTGTGTTAGTTTCCCAACATATATCTGGATAGTTGAAGTCCCCCATCACCACCAAATCCTGCGCTTTAGCTGATTTTGTTAGTTGTTTAAAAAAAGCCTCATCCACCTCTTCCACCTGGGTAGGTGGCCTTTAGTAGACCCCTAGCATGACATCACCCTTGTTTTTTACCCCTTTTAGCCTAACTCAGAGACTCTCAACACGTCCATCTCCTACATCCATCTCCACCTCAGTCCAAGTATGTACATTTTTAATATATAAGGCAACACTTCCTCCCTTTTTTCCCCACCTGTCCTTCCTGAGTAAGCTTTACCCTTCTATACCAATATTCCAATGATATGTATTATCCCACCAAGTCTCTGTGATGCCAATGATGTCATAGTTGTATTTATTTATTAGCATTGCCAGTTCTTCCTGCTTATTACCCATACTTATTGCATTTGTATATAGGCATCTAAGATACTGATTTGATCTTGCCTCTCAGTTCTGCTTTGTCCCTCCTTTCTCTCTGCTATTGTAGCCCACACTGCCTCCCATTTCTGACCCATCTCCCAAGTCTCCATGTTCTTCACTTACCCGTGGGCTTTGGTCACCTGTCCCCGTCGAACCTAATTTAAAGCCCTCCTCACTAGGTTAGCTGGTCTGTATCCAAATACAGTCTTCCCCTTCCTCGAAAGGTGAACGCCATCCCTGCTTAGCAGTCCTTCCTGGAATAGCATCCCATGGTCGAGGAAGCCAAAGCCCTCCTGGCAACATCATCTTCGCAGCCAGGCATTCACCTCCAGGATGCACCTGTTTCTGCCTGTGCCCCTACCTTCGACAGGAAGGATCAAAGAGAATAGGACCTGTGCTCCAAACTCCTTCACCCATACTCCCAGAGCCCCATAGTCACTCTTGATCCGCTCAGTGTCACACCTTGTAGTATCATTAGTGCCCACATGGATGAGTAGCATGGGGTAGTAGTCAGAGGGCTGGATAATCCTCGACAATGCCTCCATAAAGTCTTGGATATGGGCCCCCAGCAGGCAGCATACCTCCCGAGATGACATGTTAGGGTGACAAATGAGTGCCTCCATCCCTCTCAGAAGAGAGTCTCTGACCACCACTACCCTACATTTCTCAGTGGTGGCAGCAGACCTCCCAGTCTTGGGGGTGCGAGGCTTCTCCTCCTCTGTTGTAGGGGGGTGATTCCTTGCTATTATACTGTTAGACTAGAGGGCTATATTTTTATGGATGCAGTTTTCATATAGCTTGGTTGATTTGCATTAATTATTGGAGTTGACAATACACTCTCCAAGCACTTCAAAATTATCTTTTATACCAACCCATAGTTCTTTAGAGGATTTATCATTTCTGCTGGTCCATTTCAAATCTTATTTAGGTTTTATTTTGAGTATTCAAGTATAAATCTGTATAGTAGCTCATAAAGTTAGCATCTCCCCTTAAATTGTAATCTAATTAATGATTAGTAGTAGCTATAACATTTTACCTACCTAAAAGCCAATTTAAAATAAACAAAAAATGAAGCTTGGCAGCTGCTTTAACAAACCAGAAGTGAAAATATCATAAAGACAATAACACCAAGATAGTTTGTGATAATGTAAGTAAACTGAGCTCCTTGGCTTTAATTGTATATATGCTTTTTGTAAATCATGAATAAGGAAGACTTGAGACTAAAGAGTAAAATCTGGGAATCTTATAGCTCACATCTCCCCAAGGTAATTTTATTAAAAAAAAATCCCACCTAATTACTACTGAAATTCAATTTTCATATGATAAAGATATATTTGTACACCTCAAAAAAGATGGCTTATTTTGCTATTGCAAGCAAAGGTAAGGTACTATAATACACCTCTTCTGTTACTATATCTCCAATATTTAACTGGTAATTTTGGACCCTTATAAAAAAATAACTAATGCATCCAGTACTACTGTTACTAAAGATTTCCTTGATAATTTCTTTTATGAATAAATTATGGTCACCATTATCATTACTTATGTAAGCCCAAATATGTAATTAAATCCTCAAATTTGAACACAGCAATCAACTACACAATTATAGACTATGCACTCTTCATTTTCAGCCTCAAAAATGTCTATGAAGATCATGACGTTTACCAGGGTGCCAGACCATCCCACTCAATAAAAATAAAATGATCCACCGAAAACAAGATTAGTAACATGCCCAGTAACCTAGGAACTCATGGGCTGATGTGGTTCAGTATGCAAATTGAAACATTTATCGTCTATTATGCCCCAAAATGTGTACCATAACCAAGAAGAGAGAAATGGAGTCTGATCCATGCTGTCTGAGAATTGTCTTTGATTCTCTCGTTTGATGTTTGTTTGTACAGTAACTGGATCAGTGGAGATACTGCACAACACTGCAATACAAATAATACATAATAATGGCTTATACTTTTTAACTGTGGAAACTCACTAGCTCTTGTAAAATCTACATCACATAAACTACCCCCCCCCCTTTAAGGGTATGTCTACACTAGCCCCCTAGTTCGAACTAGGAAGGTTAATGAGGGTGACCAAAATTGCAAATGAAGCACAGGATTTAAATATCCTGCACTTCATTAGCATGTTCCAGGCCGGTCGCCATTTTGGAAATTGACTAGCCCAGAAGAACTGCCCGTGTCTACACGCGGCAGAGAAGGGTGATTCCGAAATAAACCCCTTACTTCGAATTACCAGTTAAACCTCAGGAATGTAAGGGGTTTATTTCGGAATCGCCCTTCTCTGCCGCGTGTAGACACGGGCAGTTCTTCCAGGCTAGTCAATTTCCAAAATGGCGACCGGTCGGGAACATGCTAATGAACCACGGGATATTTAAATCTCGCGCTTCATTTGCAATTTTGGTCACCCTCATTAGCCTCCCTAGTTCGAACTAGGGGGCTAGTGTAGACATACCCTATTAAAACAGATAAATCCTTAGGGAGGTATCACTGAATACTCATATATCTCCAGCACAACCAAACAGTATTCCAATCCTTCACTAAAGCTTATTAAATCACTTCAAATAATTCCAAGAGCTCACCTAGTTTAGACCATGCCATTTGGGAAATGTATAATTTAAAGAAGAATATGGGATTAGACGAAGATGTAAATAGCACGATCTATAATTTGAAGTTGAGGTGCACCTCATCATGGTGCAGCGGTGACCCTGGCCATCTGACATTTATGGTAGCGGGGTGTATGCCCTGATAGGTCTAACCATGCTACGAAGGTGTCAGACTATCCAATCCAGGGAGGGGATTGCTCTCTCAGTTTTTCCCTATCCTTAGAGGTTGGAGGCTAGCTAAATTTGAGGAGGTACACACGCCTGCCCACCTAGCCAGTGGGATAGCTTGAAGTCAATGGCTAAAACAACACAAGTAAATGAGTTTTAGTCCCCTGAGTGTCAACAAACCATTCTACAGTGATGGAGTGGAAATTGAGTGTCGAGAGGCTGACAAAAATGTCAGGTGCTAGGCCAACATGGAAAAGGACAACCCTCGTGGTGTGTACTTACAATTGTAGGTTGCTGGCGAGGGAGGAAACATTGAACCATCTGATGGAGGAAAAGAAAAGGATAAGATGCAACATCCTCGGTGTCTGTGAAACCCGACAAAAGAAGGAATTGGAAGTCAACTGGAAGGATGGAAGCGCTGTGAGACTCGGAGAGGGAGACGGTGTTAGAAACATTGGGGGAGTTGGATTTATCGTCAGTAAGGACTGGTCTTTGAAAGTTATATCATGCCAGCTAATATCATCACGTATTGGTGTGCTTCATCTTCAGACAGAGTCAAAGGCTACCCTCAAGGTCATCCAGGCCTATGCCCCCACAAGTGCAAGTGAGGACGAAGAAGTGGAAGAATTTTACCGAGAGCCCTCGCGCAAAAGTCCACTTACACTGTCACGATGGGAGACTTTAACGCCAAGGTCAGACAAGGGAAAGCTGGTGAAAAATTCATAGGGAGATATGTCAGTAGCGAAAGGAATGAAAGTGGAGAAAGGTTAGTAGCGAGGGCAGAAATGAAAGAACTGTACGTGGCAACAGCGCCGGCTTTAGGAAGTGCGGGGGCCCAATTTGAACAATTTCGAACAGGCGGCCGATGCACTCCTCCTCCGGGGCTGGCAGATTTGTATAATTTTTGGTGGTGCCCCATTAGCCATACCCTCTGACCCCCTTTAGCCACACCCCCTGACCCCCATTAGCCACACCCCCTGACCTCCATTAGCCACACCCCCTGACCCCCATTAGCCAGGCCTCTGGAGGCAACACGCTCGGGGCAAGGACTCAATACAAAGCTAAAAACTTCAATGAGAGAATGATTAATACAGAGACATGTTTACATCTGCTGCAGAGAGACACCTCTGCCTGCCTCCACCCCTCTCCCCCCAGAGTCTACAGCCCCATTGAAAAGTGGGGGGAGGGGAAGAAAAGAGGCTGAGGCCCATCCAATGGGACTGAAGCAGTCATGAGCAAGCCATGCCAGGGAGCCATTCTCCTGTCCATTGCTGGTGCTGTGTTGCTTCAGGCACGCTGAAATGCAGTCACCTCTAGGGTGGGCTGGACAGCCGTTTAACACCTGCACAAGGTTTCAGGCAGGGGGCAGTGCTGGCTGCCTTCCTGCAGAGCCCCCCCCCATCAGAACTACTGTACCCTCCTGGCTTAGGAAAAGAATAAACAGGAGGATTGGAAATTAACCCACCCAGTCTTACATCCCCTGGGCAGGGAATGAGCCATCTACATTAGGCACCAGCAGGAGTATCATGTCCAGTTCTGGGCGCCACATTTCAGGAAACGTAGAGAAACTGGAGAAAGTCCAGAGAAGATCAATCCAAATGATGAAAGGTCTAGAGAACATGAGGTATGAGGCAAGGCTGAAGGAATTGGCCTTGTTTACCTTGGAAAAGAGAAGACCGAAAAGGGACATGAGAACAGCTTTCAAGTATCTAAGGGTACGTCTACACTAGCTCGTTAGTTTGAGCTAGGTAGGGTAATTAGGGCAAGCAGAGTTGCAAATGAAGCCCGGGATTTAAATATCCCAGGCTTCATTTGCATGTTCCCGGGTGCTGCCATTTTTAAATCCCCCTTAGTCTGAACTCCGTGCCCGCGGCTACACGCGGCATGGAGTAGGTAGTTCGAATTAAAGATCCTAATTCGAACTACCATTACTCCTCGTTCCACGTACCTCTCCCACTGACACCTCCCCTCCTGCCCTTTCCCTCATTGTCTGCACTTGGCCCCCTGCCATTTGTCTCTCCTCGACCCTGTCTCTTGGTGCCTTCCCCTTTCTTCCCCTCCCCTCCGCAAGCCCCTTCCCCTCCTCCACACAAGCCCCTTTCCCTCCCCGCCACACAAGCCCCTTCCCCTCCCCTCCGCTCCACACAAGCCCCTCCTGCTCTGCACAAGCCCCTTCCCCTCCGCACAAGCCCCTTCCCTCCCTCCTCCTCTCTGCACAAGTCCTCCCCTCTGCACAAGCCCCTTTCCCTTCCTCCCCTCCCCTCCTCCACACAAGCCCCTTCCCCTTCCCTCCTCCCCTCTGCACAAGCCCCTCCCCACCACAGCCCTTCCCTACCTTCTGCCTTCCACGTTGCAGGGCCGGAGTCTGCACTCAGGCCCTGGAGTCTGAACCCAGAGGCAGCCACGCAACGTGCCTCCAAGGAGTTTTAAAATCCCAGGCCATGACGTCACGTCACGCCTGGGCCCTGCCCACCTGCAACTCTGTGCATGGCAGCAGCAGGCAGTGAGGGGGGAGCTGTGCACAGCAGGGATGGTCCGGGGCCGAGGGGGATGCTCTGGGGACGGGGTGGGAGAACGCACGGGGGGGGGCTGGCAGGGAGGGTCCGGGGCCCGCTCCAGGCAGAGCCAGGGGAGAGACCCAGCTCCATATATTGGTGGAGCAGGGCCCCCGGCTCTGAATAGTAACTCGCCGGCACTTCCGGGTTCAGGGGCGTGGGACCCCCTTAGGCGCGGGGGCCTGATTCGGCCGAATTGGTCGAAATCTGCCTAAGGCCAGCCCTGCATGGCAAATACCTCGTATAAAAAGAAGATCGTATAAAAAGCAAGAATTAAATTAACTATATTTTAGTCAATAAAAGGCACATCATCCAAGATGCCTCTGTGGTACAGCCTTTCAATATGGGCAGTGACCATCTCTTGCTTAGAGTGAAGTTGATTTTCGACAAAGTGGTGGAAAAGAAGTCATTACAGATGGCAAATAGGAAACAGCAGCCGAAGACATTCGATGAAGCAAAGCTGAAGAAAGCTATTTCTAGGTTTGACTGGAGTCAGACGGAAAAGTGTGATGAGGACTATAGTATCTTTGCTGACAAGCTGAGACGTTGCTTAAAAGCAGCTGAAATTGAAAAGTCAAAGAAGGTGAAGGGAAGAATCTCGAAGGAAATGAAAAGCCTACTGGAGAAGAGGAGAAACATGAGAAGGAGCTTGGATAACAACATCGAGTACTCCATCCTATGCAAGCTTATTCGGCAAAAGCTGAAGGATGACTTTGAGAACTTCCGGAAAGAAAAACACCTCAGAACAGCTGAATCACGCAAAAGCTTCAGGACATGCAAGCGGGAATTGATGCAGTATAGGCTGAGTGTAACAGCAAACCGAAGCGCACTATACCAGCTGAAGAAGGGAAAAGCTCCAGGCAAAGATGGAATAACGTCAGAAATGATTTCTGCAGGAGACGAAAAACTTTGGAAGGCCCTCGCTTTAAGATTCAATCGATATCTTGAAGAAGGAAAACCATCAAGCTGGAAGGAGTCGAATACCATCTTGCTGCACAAGAAGGGCGATTGAGAAAATCATAAGAATTACCGCCCTATATTTACAAGCTCTTTACAAAGGTGGTAACGAACCAACTTACGCAGAGCTTGGATGAACAACAGCCGAGAGAGCAGGCAGGGTTTCAAAGAAATTTCAGCACGATCAACCATATATTTACCCTTAGCCAGCTCCTAGAAAGAGTGAGGGAATACAAATTTCCACTGTGCATTGCTTTCGTTAACTATGAAAAGGCCTTTGATAGCATCGAGTACAACACAATATTAAAGGTGCTTGCAGAGCAGGGCATTAACACGCAATACATCAATTTGTTGAAGGAAGCGAACACTGGATGTACAAAAGATATTACTCTCCTCAAAACTCCCCTCCATATCCCAATCGAGAAAGGCGTGACGCAAGGAACTCTCCTCAAAACTCCCCTCCATATCCCAATCGAGAAAGGCGTGACGCAAGGAAATACGATTTCACCGAAACTATTCACTGCATACCTCGAAATGGTTATAAATAAGATCAATTGGAGGAGTGGTGTCAACATAAACAGAGAACGATTATCTCATCTCAGATTCGCGGACGACATAGTATTTATTGCCGAAAGCACCAACCAATTGCAGGCCATGCTATGAAGACTTGACAAGAAAAGCAGTCAGGTCGGTCTGAAAATGAACTGCTGCAAAATGCGATCAGACGTCTTACAAAAGGCCCGAATAATGATAACAGGAGAAGAAATTGAAGAGGTGGAACAGTACATATATTTGGGCCAAGAAGTTAATATGCGCCAAGACCTGAACGGAGAACTCTCGCAAAGGATTCGGGCAGGATGGTGTGCATTCAATTCGATCAAGGACGTCCTCAAAGGAAAAATCGATAAGACCACACATACAAATATCTTCAATTCAACAGTGCTGCCAGCCATGTTGTATGGCAGCGAAACGTGGGCACTGACGAAGAGAGAAGAGCAGCAACTATTGGTAGCTGAAAGGACAATGGAGCAAGCTATGTTGGGAATTCCCCTTCTGGATCATATTCCAAATGAAATGATCAGAGAACGCAGCAGTGTGAAAGATATTATCATGGAAAGCAGACATAACAAAATGCGATGGGCAGGCCACACAGCACGGCTCACAGACAATAGGTGGACCGCAATTATTGCTGAGTGGTACCACCCGGTCGGCCTCCAAGAAGATTGGAAGATGACATTGTTAAACGTTTTGGACGAACATGGAGAAGAAAGGCAAGAGTGTGAGAAGAATGGTGGATGTGTTGTGATCGGTGCAATCTTAACGATAGCTGAAGACCGATCGATCCAGGTATCCAGGTATAATTTGAAAAAAAAAATTGTAACTGTTTTGATGTACTCTCGCAACACATTGTTCTATGGCAGTGGTTCTCAGCCCAACAGGTGTTAGGGGATCAGAAGAGGCCCAAAGTCCCACTCCTTGGAGTCCCATAGAGGCTAAAGTCTGAGAGCTCTGCTGCCTGGAGCTGAAGACCCACCACCCCAGTGCCCTGCTGCCATGTATGGACTGGAACCCCAGAGCCCCACAGAGACAGAAACTCCAGAGTCCTGGCACCCCATGGGGGCCTAAGCACTATCATCCCATGCGGGCTGAACCCACATCCAGGAGCCCCACTGGCCCACTGCCAGTGGTGCTGAGGAAGCCAAAGAGCAGAAACCATGGAAAATAACTGATCTTCTGCATATAAAAGTACAAGCAACTGAATCATAGAATCATAGAACCATAGAGCTGGAAGAGACCTCAGAAGGTCGTCAAGTCCAGCCCCCTGCTCTAGGCAGGACCAATCCCAACTAAATCAACCCAGCCAGGGCTTGGTCAAGCTGAGACTTAAACACCTCCAGGGATGGAGACTCCACTACTTCCCTAGGTAACCCATTCCAGTGCTTCACTACCCTCCTAGTGAAATAGTTTTTCCTAATATCCAACCTGGACCTCTCCCACCACAACTTGAGACCATTGCTCCTCGTTCTGCCGTCTGTCACTACTGAGAACAGCCTCTCTCCATCCTCTTTGGAACCTCCCTTCAGGAAGTTGAAGGCTGCTATCAAATCCCCCCTCACTCTTCGCTTCTGCAGACTAAACAGACCCAACTCCCTCAGCCTCTCCTCATAAGTCATATGCTCCAGCCCCCTAATCATTTTGGTTGGCCTCCGCTGGACCCTCTCCAATGCGTCCACATCCTGTTTGTAGTGGGGGGCCCAGAACTGGACACAATACTCCAGATGAGGCCTCACCAGAGCCGAATAAAGGGGAATAATGACATCTCTGGATCTGCTGGCAATGCTCCTCTTAATGCAACCTAATATGCCATTAGCCTTCTTGGCTACAAGGGCACACTGTTGACTCATATCCAGCTTCTCATCCACTGTAACCCCAGGTCCTTTTCTGCAGAACTACTACTTAACTGGTTGGTCCCCAGCTTGTAACTATGCTTGGGATTCTTCCATCCCAAGTGCAGGACTCTGCACTTGTCCTTGTTGAACTTCATCAGATTTCTTTTGGCCCAATCCTCCAATTTGTCTAAGTCACTCTGGACCCTATCTCTGCCCTCAAGCGTATCTACCTCTCCCCTAGCTTAGTGTCATCCATAAACTTGATGAGGTGCAATCCATCCCCTCATCCAGGTCATTAATAAAGATATTGAACAAAACCGGTCCTAGAACCGAAGCTTGGGGAACTCCACTAGAAACCGACCGCCAACCTGAAATCGAGCCGTTGATCACTACCCGCTGGGCCCGGCCTTCTAGCCATCTTTCTATCCATCTTACTGTCCATTTATCCAATTCGCATTCCCTTAACTTGCTGGCAAGAATATTGTGGGAGACCGTATCAAAAGCCTTGCTAAAGTCAAGGTATATCACATCCACTGACTTTCCCACGTCCACAGAGCCAGTTACCTCATCATAGAAGCTAATCAGATTGGTCAGGCACGACTTGCCCTTTGTGAATCCATGCTGACTATTCCTAATCACTTTCCTCTCTTTCAAGTGCCTCAAAATGGATTCCTTAAGGATCCCTTCCATGATTTTTCCAGGAACCGAGGTAAGACTGACCGGCCTATAGTTCCCTGGATCGTCCTTTTTCCAGTCATCTGGGATTTCTCCCGATCTCCACGACTTTTCAAAGACAATGGCCAAAGGCTTCTCAATGACATTTGCCAACTCCCTCAGTACCCTCGGATGCATTAAGTCCGGACCCATGGATTTGTGTACGTTTAGCTTTTCTAAATAGTTCCTAACCTGTTCTTTACCCACCACGGGCTGTCCATCTTCATCCCATCTTGAGTCACTTACCGCAGAAGTCCAGGAGCCGACCTTGCTTCGCGTAGGGATGGTTTCTTTCTGTGCCGTCAATAAGGCTTCTTTAAAATACTGCCAGCTGTCCTGGACTCCTTTCCCCTTCATGTTAGCATTCCAGGGGATTCTGCCAATCAGATCTCTGAGGGAGTCAAAATCTGCTTTTTTTGAAGTCCAAGGTGTGTATTTTACTACTCTCTTTTCTTCCTTTGGTCAGGATCCTGAAATCTACCATCTCATGATCACTGCTTCCCAGGTTGTCACCTACCTCCACTTCCCCTATTAGTTCCTCCCTGTTTGTGAGCAGAAGGTCAAGCTGCGCACGGTCCCTGGTTGGATCCTTCAGCACTTGTGTCAAGAAGTTATCCCCAACATTCTCCAAAAACTTCCTGGATTGCCTGTGTACTACCGTATTGGTTTCCCAACAGATGTCAGGGTGATTAAAGTCCCCCACAAGAACCAGGGCCTGCGATCCGGAAGCTTCTCTCAGTTGTACGAAGAATGCCTCATCTACCTCATCCACCTGATTCGGTGGCCTGTAGCAGACACCAACCACAACATCATTGCTGTTGTTTGCTCCTTTAAACTTAACCCATAGACTCTCAACAGGTTTTTCTCCTTCTTTATACTGGAGTTCAGAGCAATCATAGTGCTCTCTTACATATAGTGCAACTCCTCCTCCTTTTCTCCCCTGCCTGTTCTTCCTGAACAGTCTATACCCTTCAATGACAGCGCTCCAGTCATGCGAGTCATCCCACCAAGTCTCTGTTATCCCAATTAAATCATATTTCTCAGACTGGGCCAGGGCCTCCAGTTCTTCCTGTTTGTTACCCAGGCTTCTCGCATTAGTGTACAAACACCTCAGGTAACCAGTTGATCTCCATATCTTCTCCATTTGAAGCAGGGGTCCTCCTTTCTTGCTCGTTCCTCTCTGCATTTCTTTCCGGTATCCGACTTTCCCACTCCCCTCAGGGTTTTGGTCACCGTCCCCCGACGAACCTAGTTTAAAGCCCTCCTCACTAGGTTTACAAGCCTGCCCGCAAAGATGTTCCTTCCTCTCTTGGTTAGGTGGATCCCATCTCTTCCTAACAATACTTGTGCCCAGAACAGAGTCCCATGGTCGAAGAAACCAAAGCCCTCTCTGCGACACCACCTGCGCAACCACGCATTTATGTCCTCAATTCGACGATCCCTGCCCAGTCCTTTTCCTTCAACAGGGAGGATGGATGAGAACACCATTTGTGCTCCGAGTTCTTGGATCCTTCTTCCCAGCGCTACATAATCCGCAGTAACCCGCTCAAGGTCATTCTTGGCCGTATCATTAGTTCCCACGTGGAGAAGCAGGAAGGGGTAGTGATCCGAAGGTTTGATCAGTTTGGTAAGCCTCTCAGTCACATCCCGAATGCGAGCTCCCGGTAAGCAGCATACCTCTCGAGATTCCAGGTCCGGACAGCAGAGGGATGGCTCAGTCCCTCTTAGGAGGGAGTCCCCGACCACCACCACCTGTCGTTTTCTTTTGGGGGTGGTGGCCGTGGAACCCCCATCCCTAGGACTATGCATCCCATGCCTTCCAGTAGATGTTGTTCCCTTCCGGTTTCTTCCTTGTGAGATCCCTTCCAAAGCATTCAGCCCCGCAGAGCCTGTGGAGAGAGCCTGAAAGCGATTACTTACTTCTATAGCATTGGGGGATTCCCATGCTGGCCTTTTTCCCCTTCTAGAAGTTACATGCTGCCAGTTCTCTTCCTGGTCACGTACTGCCTTCTCCAGCTCTTCTGCCTGCCGTGCTTGAAGGATTAAACTCTGCCTTCTATCGAGGAAGTCTTCATCCTCTCTGATCGAGCGTAGGGTCGACACTTGGGCCTCCAGCCCTCTAATTTTTTCTTCCAAAATGGCGACCAGCTTGCACTTAGTGCAGATGAAATCCGTTCTTTCTTCTGGGAGGAATACAAACATGGCACACTCTGTGCAGGTAACAACAGCAGAACCATCACCATCCATCCCTGCTGTCCTGGAGAAGGGATTTAAAAAGAAAGGCGAAAGAACCTCACCCCCTTCCCAACTCCCTCTCTAAACTCCCTGTTAGCACTCACCTGTTCGCAAGCTCCTTGGTCGCTTGCCCAAGGAGCCTTATAAAGCCCTGGACTGCCTGAAAGTCCCTCCCCCTACCAAGGCTCAGCCAATTAGCAGAGGCTTCTAGAATTCAAACTTTAATTAGAAGCCAACAGTTTCCACCTGCCAATCACAGCACACACTCCATGAAGGGAAGGGGGAGGGCAAAGGGGAAGTGAAAAAAAAAAAAAAAGCCTCACTCACAAACACAGGGGAAAAAACAAACAAACAAAAAAAGAACACGCACCAACCCTCACTCACAAACACAAGCTCAGCACACAGCAAGAAAACCCCAAACACAACACACACTTCCCTCAAGAGTCCTGTATCTGCTTCTCCTCTACCTGGAGAACTCCCCTCTCTAAACTCCCTGTTAGCACTCACCTGTTCGCAAGCACTCACCTGTTTCACAAGGCCTTGGGCAAATGCACTGTTTGCTACCAGTCCTGGTTTGATACCCAGAAAAACAGTTATCATGACATAGGCCTTGGAGTTTTTATATCGTGTTGTGTGGGGAAGGGGCGGGGGGGGGGCAGGTCCTGAAAGAAAAAGGTTGAAAAGCCCGGATTTATAGTACAAAGCACTGCCAATTACTTGCACAGAACTAGAAAGAAAATATATTTGGCTTTTTTTATTTTCTCTTTATCTTCACAATTTCTATGGCTGAAACAAAAGACCACCAAGAATACAACAAAATATTTTTTCATACAAGATAATATGGGATAATACAGTTGAAAAGATGGCATGTAACCATCTTTATTGATTATTATCTTGGTTACACCCACAAGTGTGTGTGTGTGTTATACAGATACCCTAATAATCAATAGCCATTCAACCTCTGTGTAGATGTGACTGTTAAGCATTGGTTACTCATGGACACTCACTTTTGTTTGGTGGGCTCAGACTTTTACATGCTAAAGCATTAAAGTTTTGTTGTTTTAATCAATGTGAAAAGTCTGTGATTGATTGAGGATGACTTTTACCATAACCATTTTTATTCATAACTATGTACACATTCAGCCTCTGCAATGGAGTGAAGCAATTTCACCAAACTGTAAAACACTGTAAAACTGATAAACAGATTATAGAATACGTTCTCCCTCATCTGTGTCAGAGGGCTGTTGAAGTTCTGTTACTGTTTTGGGGAGTGTGTGAATGAAGTCACACTCGCATAGATCTGTTTTGTCCCTAACACTATATGGACACGTCTATACTTACCAGAAGATCGACGCTCTGCAGATCAATCTTCTGGCATTCAAATTAGCTATTCTATTATAGACCCCTAAATCGAATGCTGATGGCAAATCCCACTGGCATCTAGTACTCCTCTTTTTGCAAGGAGTAAGGGAAGCCAATGGGAACAGGGTGGATACCTCCACGGCTCGGCTTAAGGTAAGCTGACTCCAGGTACACAGTGGCTGTGTCTACACTGGCACCCTTTTTGGGAAAAGGGATGCTAATGAGACACAGCGCAATTGCAAATCTGCGGGGGATTTAAATATCCCCGCGGCATTTCATGAACATAACTGCCGCTTTTTTCCGGCTCAGTTTTGCGAGAAAAGCGCCAGTCTAAACGCGATCTTGCGGAAAATAAACCCTTTTCGCAAGATCTCTTATGCCTACTTGAAAGTACTTGAAAGTAGGCATAAGAGATCTTGCGGAAAAGGGTTTATTTTCCGCAAGGTCGCATCTAGACTGGCGCTTTTCTCCGGCAAAACCCCGAGCTGGAAAAGCGCATATGTTCATAGAAATGCCGCGGGGGATATTTAAATCCCCCGCGGATTTGCAATTGCGCTGTGTCTCATTAGCATCCCTTTTCCGAAAAAGGGTGCCAGTGTAGACACAGCCAGTTTGCATAGCTTGACTTGCATATCTTAAGCAGACTTTCCAGGTCCAGTGTAGCCCTGGACTATGAGCCCTCAGTTCAACAAGCCCTAATAGTACAACTTACAATGGCCCAATGGCCAAAATCAGTATCTCTTTGGTGTCAGTGTGAACATTTGCATTAAGGACAATTTTGACTTCCATATAAACATGTTTATGGACATTTTCTAGGCTATCTATTAGTAGAACTGGTTAGCTCAGAGGACCTTAGTGTGATTCGCCCATATCTCACATGAAAAGATCTAATTTCTTATTAGTGATTTTTCTGTACTTAGCTGCCCATACCAAATTTCAAAGGATGTATTACAAGCATCTGTATTATCTGATAGCAGGTAATACTAAGGGTACATCTATACTGGAATCACTACAGCATTTTCAATGTAACCACTTATTACAACAGCAGAAGAGGGTCTTCCATTGATGTAGTAAATCTACTTCTCTGAAAGGCAATAGCTAGGTCAACAGAAGAATTTGAGTAAGCAAGGCTTTGCAAGATATCCCAGAGTTGCTTTTTAAAATAGCAAAGAAAAGAGTCATATAAAGTATGCAAAATATAGCTGTATGTTGTTTTAATTAAGAAAGCAGTAACCCTAGTGTGATGCTGATTGAGTTAAATTGGAGGAATCACTTTCACAGTAATTGTTTCAGATTAGCATCCCAAAATGGAAGAAGTTTGGGAAGCAAAACTGGCATATATTTTAAGTTCAAAATACAGATATTTTTCTGCCATGAATCTAGTTACTTATAATTCTGAGGACTCATACTATAAAGTCTTTTTGATTAATATATTTGAACACGTTAAAAAGCAATGCCTTACAGATTTCAGCAAAGATTGTAATTCTCATAATTTTAGTTCAGGTGAACCTCTGTCAGTTACTTGCAATGAGCCATTATTGTTTCTTTTCAAAGCAACCTCTGTAGCTTTTAAAGGTCAGAACTGTTCAATTGTGGGAGGAGAATTCTCTAACTCATTCATACACACAGCAGGGACTGATTGTGCCTGCTTTAGTTAAAGACTGCAAAAGAGGTTATATTGCAATCCTTGGGAGGTACTCCTACCCTACACAGTGTACAAAGGAATCCCTTTTCAAATGTTCATAAATGATCACATTTGGGTTTATCAGACTCAATCTTGCTTTACCTATGCTGAAGGATGATTTGCAGGAAGTGTGAGCAAAGGCATTTCAATAATGGAATTATGGAAAAGTGGAGAAAAGTTAATTTCCTATTGTGAAAAAATATTTAAAAATGTAACCAGGCATTTTTAAGAGAATTTAAAAAAATCATCTGATATTTGACACTCAGCAGGAACTCCTTCTTTGAACACTTCTGCTGTTGATTGGTGTAGAAGGGAAATATTCAAATGAAGATAAACCTATTTCCGAATGTATTCAGTAAGCATAAAGATAAGGTTTCTACACTGTTCCATAATGTTGTGCCCCTTCTGTGACATCACCAAACATATCCTCTGCACATGGCCTAATACATTCTGGAGCTGCCTCTCACGGGCTTCTTCAGAAACTATTTCCATGAGGGACAGCACTCATAATTCATAAAGTGAACACCACGTTGTCTACCACCATACCATGTAGCATCAGTTCAGCACAAGTGCTCCTAAAGCAGCAACAACAGTACAATTAGTGATTGCAGCACAGTCTTGCAGTGGTCTTATCTGCCTGTCCAATGATCCCAGGAGAAATTCATGGGTTTATGAAAAAATCAGAGCTTCTGATATTTTTAATAGGTAGATCTCTGCAATTTTTCATTCAGTTCCTTTGCCTCCATACACATGGGGCTCAGTTCTGCCATTGGCTCCTGCTGACCCAGAAACTAGACCCAAATGAGGAATAAAATGCTCTCTGATCCCATTATAAATTCTTGGAGATGTCCCTAGTCTCAGAAACCATAGTATAGTCAAGACTAGGCTTTCAGCGCCAGCATTTCATACATGTAACAAGAGACTTGAATGAGATCCATCTCTGCTTTTTCACAGGTGAAATCCTGACCAGTGGGAGTTTTGCCACAGTCTTTACTGAAGCCAGTATTTCACTCACAAATGTTACCTTTCACTTCTAACATCTCACTGTTAAAATAGTCAATTAGTCTGTGATGATTACATTCTAGAAAACATTGCTTCATCTGCCTGGTCAGCAAACTTATCTTTAAGAATAGCAATAATTATACGTAAGAAATTTGCCCCCAGCACACAAGCACAGGCAGCACACAAAGCACCCTTCCCACTCTCCCCTTAGGTTCACAGCTATTCACAGACCCACATAGCCCCTGCAGCCGGTGTAGGGGCGGGCAGGCCTCACCTGAGAAACCTGTTGGGCTACTGGCCCAGGTAAGTCTCCTAACCACAGCCTGCCTCTGGAAACCCAGCCCCTCCCTCCTTCTAACCCCCCACTCCTTCCCCGACACCCTACATAACCCAAATCCTCTGCCCCACCTGCACCCATACACTTCCTAGACCCTGCCCCAGGTCACATCCACCTCCGTCACCCAAACTCCCTCCGGGTATGTCTACACTAGCCCCCTAGTTCGAACTAGGGAGGCTAATGTAGGCATTCAAACTTGCAAATGAAGCCCGGGATTTAAATATCCCGGGCTTTATTTGCATGTTCCTGTCCAGTCGCCATTTTTAAATGCCACTAGTCCGGACTAACTGCCCGTGGCTACACGCGGCAGTTAAACGGTAATTTGAACTAAGTCCTTAGTTCGAATTACCTGTTACACCTCATTCCAGGAGGAGTTAGTTCAAATTACTGTTTAAGTGCCGTGTGTAGCCGCGGGCAGTTAGTCCAGACTAGTGGCATTTAAAAATGGCGACCGGACGGGAACATGCAAATAAAGCCCAGGATATTTAAATCCCGGGCTTCATTTACAAGTTCGAATGCCTACAGTAGCCTCCCTAGTTCGAACTAGGGGGCTAGTGTAGGCATACCCTCCCAGACCCCACATCTCCTCCTGCACTCCCGTCTCTTACCATAAGCTCCCTTTTGCTCCCAACCTCCATCCCAGACCCCGCACTTCCTTCATTAATATCATGGAAGAGTGCAGCCCTTGACCACTTTCCAAATTCTTTGAGTGCTCCCCCCCATAAAAAATTATTACCCACCCCTGTTCCACTGCTTCAGCTAAAAACCTCTTGTATGTTAACCAAGCCTGCAGGAGATTCATCAACCTTCCTCTGTATGAAGCTTAGCCAGCACTAGAGGTGCACAGAGTACCACACTGAGTAGGTCTAGGTTAATTCACCATCAGTACCAGTACTCTTGCTCTGAGAAAAGCTAACAAACATATTGTCAATAATCATTCTAGTCTGTACTACTGAAATGCCGGTGACACAGCAAGCACTAACATGGCAGCTGTAATGAGGCAATTAGTTCTCCCACGCTATGTCTAGACTGCTGCTTTTTTCGGCAAAAGGTACGCAAATTGTGCTCCTCAATTTGCGTACCTTTTTCTGATAGTTTTGTTAGAAGACGCCTTTCCAAAATTTGGCTCATCTACACTGGGCCAAATTTTGGAAAAACCTCCTCTTTCGGAAGAGAACATAAGAACATGAGTCTGGCCATACTGGCTCAGACCAAAGGTCCAGCCAGCCCAGTACCCTGTCTGCCGACAGTGGGCAATGCCAGGTGTCCCAGAGGGAGTGAATCGAACAGGTAATGATCAAACAATATCTCTCCTGCCATCCTCTGACAAACAGAGGCTAGGGACACCATTCCTTACCCATACTGGCTAATAGCCATTAATGGACTCAACCTCTATGAATTTATATAGTTCTATTTTAAACCCTGTTATAGTCCTAGCCTACACAACCTCCTCAGACAAGGAGTTCTACAGGTTGACTATGCGCTGTGTGAAGAAGAACTTCCTTTTATTTGTTTTAAACCTGCTGCCCATTAGTTTCATTTGGTGGCCCCTAGTTCTTATATTATGGGAACAAGTAAATTACTTTTCCTTATTCACTTTCTCCACACCACTCATCATTTTATAGACTTCTATCATATCCCCCCTTAGTCCCCTCTTTTCCGAGCTGAAAAGTCCCAGTCTCTTTAATCTCTCCTCATATGGGACCTATTCCAAACCCCTAATCATTTTAGTTGCCCTTCTCTGAACCTTTTCTAATGCCAGTTTATCTTTTTTGAGATGAGAAGACCAAATCAACATGCAGTATTCAATATGAGGACGTGTCATGGATTTATATAAGGGCAATAAGATATTCTCTGTCTTATTCTTTATCCCTTTTTTAATGTTCCCTAACATCCTGTTTGCTTTTTTGCTGCCGCTGCACACTGTGTGGACGTTTTCAGAGAACTATCCACGATGACTCCAAGATCTCTTTCCTGATTAGTTGTAGCTAAATTAGCCCCCATCATATTATATGTATAGTTGGGATTATTTTTTCCAATGTGCATTACTTTACACTTATCCACATTCAATTTCATTTGCCATTTTGTTGTCCAATCATTTAGTTTTGTGAGATCTTTTTGAAGTTCTTCACAGTCTGCTTTGGTCTTAATTACCTTGAGCAGTTTAGTATTGTCTGCAAACTTTGTCACCTCACTGTTTATCCCTTTCTCCAGATCATTTATTAATAAGTTAAATAGGATTGGTCCTAGGACTGACCCTTGGGGAACACCACCAGTTACCCCTCTCCATTCTGAAAATTTACCTTTTATTCTTACCCTTTGTTTCCTGTCTTTTAACCAGTTATCAATCCATGATAGGATCTTCCTTCTTAACCCATGACAACTTATTTTACTTAAGAGCCTTTGGTGAGGGATCTTGTCAAAGGCTTTCTGGAAATCTAAGTACACTATATCTACTGGATCCCCTTGTCCACATGTTTGTTGACCCTTTCAAAGAACTCTAAGGGTGTGTCTAGACTACAGGGTTTTGTCAACAAAAGTGGATTTTTGTCAACAAAACTATACCTGTGTCTATACTGCCACTGAGTTCTGTCAACATAATGTCGACAGAACTTAGCAGTTTTGTTGACGGCTATAAACCTCATTCTACAAGGAATAACACCTTTTGTCAACAGAGTTCTGTCGACAGAAGGCGTTATTGCATCTACACTGTCCTTTGCATCTACACTGTTATGTCGACAAAGCGCCTTGCTTTGTCGACAGAACTGGATGTGGTCTAGACGCTCTATGTCAACAGAAGCTTTGTCGACAGTATCTGTCAACAAAACTTCTGTCGACAAAAGCCTGTAGTCTAGACGTACCCTAATAGATTAGTAAGACATGATTTCACTTTACAGAAACCATGTTGACTTTTGCCCAGCAAATTATGTTCTTCTATGTGTCTGACAATTTTATTCTTTACTATTGTTTCAACTAATTTGCCCGGTACTGACGTAAGACTTACCGGTCTTTAATTGCCTGGATTGCCTCTAGAGCCCTTTTTAAATATTGGCGTTACATTAGCTATCTTCCAGTCATTGGGTACAGAAGCTCATTTAAAGGATAGGTTACAAACCATAGTTGTTAGTTCCGCAATTTCACATTTGAGTTCTTTCAGAACACTTGGGTGGATGCCATCTGGTCCCGGTGACTTATTACTGTTAAGTTTATCAATTAATTCCAAAACCTCCTCTAATGACACTTCAATCTGTGACAAGGCCTCAGATTTGTCACCTACAAAGGACGGGTCAGGTTTGGGAATCTTCCTAACATCCTCAGCCATGAAGACTGAAGCAAAGAATTCATTTAGTTTCTCTGCAATGACTTTATTGTCTTTAAGTGCTCCTTTTGTATCTCGATTGTCCAGGGGCCCCGCTGGTTGTTTAGCAGGCTTCCTGCTTCTGATGTACTTAAAAAACATTTTGTTATTAACTTTGAGTTTTTGGCTAGCTGTTCTTCAAACTCCTTTTTGGCTTTTCTTATTACATTTTTATGCTTAATTTGGCAGTGTTTATGCTCCTTTCTATTTACCTCACTAGGATTTGACTTCCACTTTTTAAAAGATGTCTTTTTATCTCTCACTGCTTCTTTTACATGGTTGTTAAATCACAGTGGCTCTTTTTTTAGAAGCTCATAGCTTCCAACTGCCGGCCACAGCATGTGATCCTTCAAACAAACAAACAAAACAAGCAGACAAACAGGCTCAGCACACAGCAAGTAACCCCCAAACACACAAACACATACTACAGACAGCCACTTACCTCAAGGGTCCCGTATTTGCTCCTCCTTTACCTGGAGAATTCCCTCTCAAAACTCCCTGTTTGCTGCCCCTGTTTGCAAAGCTCCCTGGTCGCTGATTCACTGCTTTATAAAGCCCTGGCCTTCCTGGTATCCCCACCCCCTGACTAAAGGTCAGCCAATTAACAGAGGCTTCTAGATTTCAAACCTTTAGAAGCTCACAGCTTCCAACTGCCGGCCACAGCACACGCGCCTTCAAACAAACAAACAAAACAAACAGACAACCACAAGAGCCCTTCTTCCTCGTGCAATGAAGAAGACAGGGCTTTCAAAAGAACGCATCTGCTCTTCCGCAAAAAATGTCAGAAGAGCAGACGTGTTCCCTGGATGCGGGGGAGTTTTTTCAGTATACCATAGTCTCCATAGACTAGACATAGCCCCTGTATAACACCACAATGCTCCTGCCCATCCTTCACTTACAGTTTTGCCAAATTTAGAAGGCTGGAACAACCCCTGTGCGAGGTGGTACTCCTTAGTGTTAGCTGTCTGGACTGAGAACTCTTCCATTCAAGGCAGACCCAAAAGCTTCTCAGGACATACTCAGCTGGCTGACATGCTGCCAGATAACATTGTCTCATCTGCACACAGATGCACAGGTTTAACTTACGATGTGTTTAGTGATATAGTTAAATGGTTCAAAAGATTGAGTGAAGATTCTAATTTCAATTTAAACCAGGCTTACTACAGTTTAGCCTAAATTGATCAGGAATAGGATAAAACTAAATTGAAATATGCCACTCTTGAAGGAAATAAGATTAGCTGTTTTTTCACTGTCAAACAAAGCCACTGAAATTTTGTATATACACATGGCTTTACTTCAACTATAAAATTAAAATAATAAAATTAAAATTACTGAATAAATAAAAGAAAATAATTAAATCTATCTCCTTATCCACTGTGAAAGTCTGTACCTCATATTCACCCCTTTTATAGGATTGTGATAAACCTTGTACGAAATATGCCTTGTGAGGTATGATGTGAAAACTCATAATTTGCTAATCATTATTGTCCTGGTAAAATGCATGTGGCATCTTTGTGTGGAGTGTTCCCTCTAAACTGTGTGGCAGCACAGCTTTACAGGTGATTAATCAGCCCCTCCCAGTCAACCAGCTCTGTGCACAGAGCCCTGAGCTTCTGACTGGGCACCTTAGAGGGAACACGGCTTGTGTGTAAAGTCATAAGATTTTACTTTATAATATTACTAAAATATGTTCCAAGCCTGGGGAACATATAAATTCCCCAGAGACAAAAATTCCACAAATAAGTTCCCCAAAGACAAAAGTCTAACTGACACAAATGGCCCATCATGTGGTTAAGTGGTAATTCTCTGGCAGAAAAGAGGGTGTGAACAAAAAAATCTCCCTTGTGACAAAGAAACATCTTGGAATTCTCATTCATGAAGTCTTCCTGTCTCCTGAACCTAAGTCGGAGAGATGCTTAAAGAACAGAAAGAACTATAAGAAGAGAGAGCAGATACCACAAATTATTGCTCCTTTTTTCTTTATCCACAGCATCTACAACACATAAGGTATGCCTACAAAGCAAAGTGAAAGTTGGAATAAGCTGTGCAACTTCAGCTACATCAATTGTGTAGCTTAAGTTGAAATAGCTTAATTTGGCTTTTGGTGCTGTATACACACTCTTCCTTCGACTTCCCTTACTCCTCATGAATTGAGGGCTACATGAGTCGGAGTAAGAAGTCCTCCAGCTCAACATTATTTCAAAATAAAGACTTGAAGTGTAGACGTGCACTAGGTTGTTTCATAATAATGTCAGTTATTCTGAAATTACACTGCTGTGTAAACATATCCATTGAGAACTGAGAGAACACAGCAGTTCACTGGTCCAGAATGTAATGAGTCGTGTCACAGCCCCTCTATGAGCACCAAATAAAGGGAGTTCTTATGGAGTTTGCATGAATTTAGAAGGTCTTTAATCCTTCATTTCCAAGAGAGGAGATATATATGATGTAGGAGAAAGAAGTGAGGGACTCCCAGGTCTGAGGTTATTTGTCAGTTTTCTGCTGAAGTGCTGGGTGTCTAGTGCTCTGCTCACACTACAATATTGTATCCATCATAATTAATCCCAAACTCCCGGCTGACAGATGGCCTGAAAGTGTCTCGGAATTAGACATAAACCTGGTTTTGTTCAACAACCTTTGCAGAGGCAGTAACTAAATCCCAGAATAAATTCTGAGCCCAAATGTATTTTAATGATTTCATTTGGGCATGAACAAAACCTGTCCTCTCCATCCCATCCCAGCCACTCAATGATCCCATCTTATCCAATAAGGCAATCTGAACTCCTCAGCAGAGCCTCCCTCTATCCCAGAAGAGAGCATCTCATTCTACTGATGATGCTTGGGTCTGGTGTGAACTTGGCACGTTGAGTCCCAGTCCTTGCTGACTTTCCAGGTGTCTGTCTCTATGGTTACTCTGGCCAGGGCTCCTGTTCCTGGGTCAGAGCCCTTCTCCCAGACTGACTGAAAGCTATGCCCCAGGCCTGCTCACTGAGCTGATTGTCTATCCCCAAGTTCCAGCTGGGTTCATATCTGCCACAATTCCACACGTCTGTCCGGACTGTTTGGCTTTTTCCCAGCACTGCTTCTGCAGCAGCTGGCTGGCCCAGAGTGAACCAAGAGGCTTGCAACCAACCTCAGTGATACCCACAGCAATACACACATTCATAGTGCATACCATGGCTCAGGCGTCTAGCAGCAGGGTGAGGCCCACCAGGTCCCTGAGGGGAGAAGCCTGGTGCAAGAGTTGGTCCCATGTCAGTGGCAAAAATTAGCAGCATCTCTGCCCTCTCAGGTTTGGGCCCTGGATCCTCAACCATCACTGGGAAGGGTTAGGCATGGTGAGGGTGGGCACAATGCTATTCATTCACTTTTGGCTCTTTTGCCCTCCCACCACCAGCATGTCAGATGGGCTACAGGGCAAACCTTAGTGGGCAGTGGGGCAGCCAGCACTTCTCCTTGCCATTGCCTAAAGGCTGGCTTCTGAACCAGTATTTGCACTGGGCCTGCCTGGCTCTGCCTCCCTTCCAGCAGCCTGTGTCCCTCTGTTCTGCCTACAGGACTTGCTCCATGACAGCCTCAAGACCTGCTACAAGCCTGGGAAGCTGTAGTGAGTATCCATACAAGGGAGCAGGCAGGAAGAGGGGAGGTGGTGTATGTGGGCAGGGAAGTTGGTTATGCATAAATCTGGGGGTAAAAATCTGGGGGGATCTTGACCAATCCCAGGGTGAGATCCTGCCCTCTCACAGCATTCCACTCCTTTAACAGGAAGTGGGCTGGTAGCTTAGTTCATCTACCAGCTTAGTTCTGTAGCCAAAGAGGGCTTTGGGAGTGAAGGGCCAGCTCCCCCCTCTGCCCACCCAGCAACCCAGAATTCATTGCTCATGGAATGTAGAACTGCCTTTCCACTTTACTGACAAGTGCATGTGAAATGGAATTCCATGGTTTCAGTTCCCAAATGATCCTGTGTGTCACCCTGAGCAAGTCACATGTTTTCTCTCTCCATCATTTCTATGTCTTTTCTATGTAGACTGTAAGCACTTTGAGGGCATAAACTGTAGATAGATAGAGACAGACAGACAGACACACAGACACACAGACCACACTGGGATCCTGACCTGTGCTTCCAGTCTAGTACTAATAACAGTAGTGGTTAGGTGGAGTGAAGAAAAACATTGTTACTTGGGTTATACTTGCCCTCTAGAGGGAGCTATCAACTCTGCCCGTTCAAGAGTTCAAGTTAAAATATAAAAAGCAACAATTACCAATACACATAGGGTAAGTCTATCTAGCTGTCATAGTAAAACAGGTTTACATATGTAGACTGCACACAGTTTTGCTCTAATTTTTCATTATAACACAAAATTTCTCGATTATAAAAGCCATCAAACAAATACTTGACCTAGTTATTGTTGGCATTAATTGATCATTCTTTTTTTGGCATATTCAGTCTTTCAGTTGTATGTCTCATCTTCTTCTGTTCCTGTGAGTCTCATATCACACATTTCATTCATAGTAGAAGCACAGAAACATACAAAATCATTATTTACCATCCCTGCAATTTTCTTGTCTCTTATTTGTAATGTCTGTCTGCTGTGTGCATACTTTAAAATCTTAGTTGTGATGTAGGAAGGTAGCTGACATACATTTTTCCTCAATTTTCTCTTGCTTTATCTTTTTGTTTAAACTATCCAATTTCCTTATTTGCTACAATCTTTCTACTAACTGCTTTCTGTTTCTCGGGGTGTTGTTCATAACAGTTTTTCTTTTTTCTTTGAAACATTCACTTCCATGATTATTTTTGACATTTAGATTCTGCTGGAATGAACATAGATTATATACCCCTGTTGCTTAAATACATTCTATGATTCTGGTCAAAAGTTTATTCCAAACCACTTTCTTTAAGTCATTCTGGGTTTTTTTCCCTTTTATTCTTTGCTTTTTGACATTCAAGTTTTTTGCACCACTTTTTTATATATCCTCAGCTTTCTGTCATTATGAATGCTGTTATGGAATTCTTGGATTTACCATGTTTTTTCATCTGTGTCCTATTTATCATGCTTAGCTTGGTTTCATAGGAATCAGGCTGTGTTTACACTGGCATTTTTCAGTAAAGGATGCTAATGAGACACTTCGAATTGCAACCGGGGATTTAAATATTTCACGGCATTTGCAGATGAACATGGTTGCCGGCTCAGTTTTGCCGAGAAAGCGCCAGTTCAGACGCGATCTTGCGGAAATAAACCCTTTTCCGAAGATCTCTTATTCCTACTTGAAAGTAGGAATAAGAGATCTTGCGGAAAAGGGTTTATTTTCTGCAAGATCGCTGCCTAGACTGGCGCTTTTCTCCGGCAAAACCCCGAGCCGGAAAAAAGCGGCAGCCATGTTCATGCAAATGCCGCGGATTGCAATTCCAAAGTGTCTCATTAGCATCCCTTTTACGGAAAGGGGTGCCAATGTAGACACAGCCTCAGTGTACTGTAGTTATTTGCTCCAGGAAACAGAAAGGAAATGTTCCCATGTTTCCCCAAAATCAGTCAGTCTGTAATTCTTATTCCATTGATGTCAAATCAAACTAAATCCGTAAATCAGTATTATCTCATCTCACAGGTTTCATCATTAGCTTTCATAAAATGAATTCTGCAATCTAGCCCCAAATGAGAAGCTTATTGATGTGAGTGGTAGGTTCACTTCATTAGGCTTTGGATTGGACTCTAAGGCAATGTCTAAACTGCAGCGCTATTTTGGGATACCAGAGGTATCCTGAAATAGCGATTCTTCATCTTTTGAGCACAGCTGTTATTTCAAAATATAACGGGCTCACTATTCTGACGTCCCTGTAAACCTCATTCCATGAGGAGTAAGGGACATTTAGGAATAATTATTTATTTTGAAATAAGTGCTGTGTATACAGCACCAAATTTCAAAATAAGCTATTTTGAAATAACACTGAAATAAGATATGCAATTTGTGTAGAATCATAGGATACTAGGACTGGAAGGGACCTCGAGAGGTCATTGAGTCCAGTCTTCTTCCCTCATGGCAGGACCAGTACTGTTTAGACCA
This sequence comes from Rafetus swinhoei, assembly GCA_019425775.1. Classification (NCBI taxonomy): domain Eukaryota; kingdom Metazoa; phylum Chordata; order Testudines; family Trionychidae; genus Rafetus; species Rafetus swinhoei. Next base: position 31,472,091 of record CM033428.1, on the reverse strand, counting down.
TCCCTGATAGACATTTAGCTAACCTACTCTTAAATATCTCCAGAGATGGAGATTCCACAACCACCCTAGGCAATTTATTCCAGTGTTAAACCACCCTGACAGTTAGGAACTTTTTCCTAATGTCCAATCTAAATCTTCCTTGCTTCAGTTTAAGCCCATTGCCTCTTGTTCTATCTCCAGAGGCCAGGAAGAACAGTTTTTCTCCCTCCTCCTTGTGATACCCTTTTAGGTACCTGAAAACCGCTATCATGTCCCCTCTAGATCTTCTCTTTTCCAAACTAAACAAGCCCAATTCTTTCAGTCTTCCTTCATATGTCATGTTCTCTAGACCTTTAATCATTCTTGTTGCTCTTCTCTGAACCTTCTCCAATTTATCCACATCTCTCTTGAAATGTGGTGCCCAGAACTGGACACAATACTCCAACTGAGGCCTAATCAGTGCAGAGTAGAGAGGAAGAATGACTTCTTGTGTCTTGCTAACAACTCACCTGTTAATGGATCCTAGAATCATGTTTGCTTTTTTTGCAACAGCTTCACACTGTTGACTCATATTTAACTTGTGGTCCACTATAACCCCTAGATCCCTTTCTGCCGTACTCCTTCCTAGACAGTCGCTTCCCATTCTGTATGTATGAAACTGATTGTTCCTTCCTAAGTGGAGCACTTTGCATTTGTCCTTATTAAACTTCATCCTGTTTACCTCAGACCATTTCTCCAATTTGTCCAGATCAGTTTGAATTATGACCCTATCCTCCAAAGCAGTTGCAACCCCTCCTAGGGTATGTCTAGACTACATGGCTCCGTTGACGGAGCCATGTAGATTAGTTTACTAGACATAGGAAAATGAAGTGGCGATTTAAATAATCGCCGCTTCATTTACATCAAAATGGCTGCTGCGCTGTGCCGATCAGCTGTTTGGCGGCACAGCGCAGTAGTCTGGACACTCTGCGGTCGACAAGGGGAAGCCCTTGTTGACCGCCCCGGTAAACCTCATTCCACAAGGCATAACGGGGCAGTCAATAAGGGCTTCCCTGATCAGCACAGCGCGGCAGCCATTTTTATGTAAATGAAGCGGTGATTATTTAAATCACCGCTTCATTTTCCTATGTCTAGAAACCTAATCTGCATGGCTCCGTGACGGAGCCATGTAGTCTAGACGTACCCCAAGCCTGGTATCATCTGCAAACTTAATAAGCGTTTGCCGATATCTATGCCGGCATCTAAATCGTTGATGAAGCTATTGAACAGAACTGGTCCCAAAACAGACCCCTGCAGAACCCTACTTGTTACTCCTTTCCAGCAGGATTGTGAATCGTTAATAACTACTCTCTGGGAATGGTTATCCCGCCAGTTATGCACCCACCTTTTAGTAGTCCCATCTAAGTTGTATTTGCCTAGTTTATTGATAAGAATATCATAAGAGACCATATCAAATGCCTTACTAAAGTCTAGGTATACCACGTCCACCGCTTCTCCCTTATGCACAAGACTCGTTATCCTATCAAAGAAAGCTATCAGATTGGTTTGACATGATTTATTCTTTACAAATCCATGCTGGCTGTTCCCTATCACCTTATTATCTTCCAAGTGTTTGCAGATGATTTCCTTAATTGCTTGCTCCATTATCTTTCCTGGCACAGAAGTTAAACTGACTGGTCTGTAGTTTCCTGGGTTGTTTTTATTTCCCTTTTTATAGATAGGCACTATATTTGCCATTTTCCAATCTTCTGGAATCTCTCCTGTCTTCCATGATTTTCCAAAGATGATAGCTAAAGGCTGAGATACCTCCTCTATCAGCTCCTTGAGTATTCTAGGATGCATTTCATCAGGCCCTGGTGACTTGCAGACATCTAACTTTTCTAATTGCTTATCTTCAGTGCAGTGTAGATGCACCCTAGGAGTAAGATCTTTACTCCCACTCTAGGACATAGGCAAGAGACCACAGAGGACATAGGCAAGAGACCACAGAGACATACAGGGGTGGAGTGTGTGTGTGTTAGGGGGGGAGGTCCTAAAGCCTCAGTGCTGATTGGGATAGAATTTCCTTAGCTCAAGATAGCCATAAGACTGCCTTCTCTTGTTCCTCTCACAAGTCTGGCATGAACGTGGTCCCTAGAGTAGGGAGGTGTGTTAGATGTGAGACTTCAGCATACAGCACTGCAGCAATTCTAGGCAGCTACAAATAGCGTAGCTCTGGGGAACTGGCAGAATTTTGACAGGAGCTGTGTACAGCAGCTGAGGACAAGGCCCATTATTGCTGATGCTTAACTGGTATAAAATCAGAAGCTTCATCCAAGTTAGGCTGATTTACACTAGCTGTGGAGCTGGATCTTTACCTTCACTCAGTATTTTTACTGTTGTCTTGTCCTCAGCAGGCCTGCTGGCTACCCACTCCTCTTGCATATTGTGACAGATTTGGGTTCACTTGTTTTGGTGTTTGTGGTGCTTGGCCACTTCACTGTGTCTGACTTGCTTTGAGAGAAGTAAGACTTTTCTTGATGGAAATCAAGGACATTAGTTATGTGTTGTGATGCTCCTTTACTTTGTGGAGGACTTAAATTGCACATTGATGGGTAGCTTAGGGTGACCCCCTCTTTCAGGGCATGCTGCTCTTTTACAAATGTAATACAGACAACAACATTACAGCTGTATTCAACACTGAAGTTAAGTGCACCTCAGAGGAGTTGGTGTGCTGTGGAAGTCTTCCTCCTCTCACTCCCAGTTATTCTCTAGATTTCAAGTGAGAGCTCCTTGCTTACCTGTCTAATTCCGAGCAATGTAATTCTTAGCCAATGAAAAGGCCGCTGACTGTCAGTGGGAATGCTCCTGTGCTGTTGGCATACATGTAAGTGCTTTGGTGAACCATGGCCTACACATGAACAATTTCATCTCTGTGGGTAAAATCCTGCTCACTCTGCTATGGGCATGGTGTGGCCCCACAAGCACTGACAACACACAGGAGACAAGGTTTTTAACAGCCGTTAAAGGAGCTGCACCCTCCTACCTACTGCAGAACCCCGCCTAGCAGGGCATGTCTGCTGTCACTTTATAGCCCAAGTATCCCTTCCCCATTAGGTCTCTTCTGATTAAAGCCTGAATTTGTAGGCTTTGGCTGTTTGGGGAGAGATGAAATGGGGAATGTCTCTGTTATTTCCCACATATGATAATGCTTTCAGTGAGAAATATACAGAGCTACACAGCTGGTTCAATAGATCTGATATAAATATCCTGCCAATACTTTTCTTTCCACATAAACTTTCTGGAATTTTACAGCAATTTTGTAAAAGAGTTGTGTATGGGATTTCATTTTCCTTGATCTTCTTATGAACAAATGGTTTCCATACCATCAACATCATGACTGATGTACCAAGAACAGCACCATTTGAAATGCCAGAGTGCTTGGACAGGTAAGGTGGGAGAGAAAATACCTTTTATCACCAACTGCCTGGAAATGGTCACCTGAAATATGTGTTAACTACTTATGCTAAACAATCTGTGTCATGTTGTACTTCACAATGAGACTCTGATTAAGTTTCCCAGACCTGAAGAAGAGCTTTGTGTAAGTTCAGAAGCACGTATCTCTCATCAACAGAAGTTGGTCCAATAAAAGTTATTACCTCACTAATCTTGTCTCTCTAACATCCTGAGACTGACATGAGCACAAAGTTGCTTGGATATTCAATTCAAAGATTTTTTCTCTCTCTAGCTAGTACCAATTAAAAGCCTTCCAAACTTCACAGAAATGCCCTACTTTGCAGTTCTTTGTTTGATTAGTGAATAAATACACCCTCCTGCCCTCAATATGGCCTATGTGTGAGAGCAGAGAGGATTTCTCCCAACACAACTTCATAGCACAGTGCTAAATTTTCTGCACTCTTTGCATGATTACTGTGTAATAATGGCACTATCGCAAATCCCAAGTATTATGAACTCTGTATATTACAAAGGCACTGTCAAACTCTGATTGATTTGGGCAGTTTGTAGTTAATGAAATTCATCTCCAATTCTATCTTTCTACCCAATTTTAAAGTATTCTATATTAAAAGCCTATTTTCAATTAGTAACAAGGATGAACCAAAAGAACTAATTACCAGAGTGGCAATCTTCATTTAAATCTTCATAGTGCAGCAATTATTTATGTTATATGTTAAGAAATTAAAAGCTGCACTTGACTCACAGTTTTTCCTTAATATGTATCTCACATATATTAAATAGAGCAGGAGGTAATATTTTTTAAACCAAGGACTAAGACAGTAAGAAAAATGAGCACTTTTGGTTGGAGTCGAATTAGGTGGTGTCCTATGCACATGGGACCTAATTCTCCTCTCTGCAACACCAGTTTTTCCCCTGTAATTCCATTGACTACAATGGGGTAAAGATTGCATAACAAAGTGGAGAATCAGTTATAGTAGGTATTATACTTTAAGACAGAGAAATAACAGGCTGATGTATCAGAGTTCAGCAACATAGCCAAACCATTCACAAGTGTGTCATGCTGGGGGAACTGATCATTGCTGGGGATAGAGAATGTCTGGTTCTCCTCCTTCCATAGGTTGCAGCTGTAATTGATTAACACCTCAAAACTCTTCCAATGCACAGCGACATCAGAAAAAGTCTTAGATTCAGCTTTTCCAGCATCTGTGTATTTGTTTCATTTATGTATTGTTAGCAACTATCATCCAAGTACTTTGGGCCTCTTATTTTTATTGTTTTTTGAAGGAAACAACCCATTGTCATGCCAAAAGAGGTAGGCATTTGGGCCACACAGAAATGGCTCTTCCTGTAACCATCCTCTAACCTGAGGCATCAGGATAGTGAAACATGCTGCAACACATTCCTGCCAGCACAGATACCAGGAATCCTAGTAGCCTACCCCTTTGCCACTGTTCCAAAGTATCCAGAAGTCTCATCTCTTTAAAGAGGTCTGTGTGGATCAGTCTTTGGCCAGAGTGCACAGCTGCTCATGGACAAATGCTGTCACATTCAGCACTGTGTTTTGGGTCCCCCATCATTGGCACAGTTCCTGTGAAGAGGACTCATCTGTCATGTTTTGCCTTCTATGATCCCCATCTCCCTACTTCCCAAATATACACTCCAAAGATTATCTAAAGTGTTCAAATCATATTTAGCATAATATGTTTGGTCCTGCTTCCATGTGTTTATGTTTGGAGAGAGGAGCCAGATGACCTTTCGTGGTCCATTTCACCCTATAGCTCTAAGATTCTATAATATGCTGTCTTCCCTGTCATGTGGTTGTAGAAGCTAATGTTTGCACTAAAGATACACTTTATGAACATGGTCCCTGCTATTTTATCACCCAGCCAGTGCTTTGCCACTATGTACCAAAAATATACATGTAATTAATCCATTAATGTCCTTGGGTTCTTTAACTTATTCCTTGGTAGTGAGGGATCAGGACACCATCTCAATGTTCTTTCCAGTTGCTTCAGATGATGATTTCAATTATCTCATGGGCAATAGAGTAGCCTAACACTCTGAAACCCCTTTCCATGGATTATGGACAACCCCAAGTTCATCGTCCTTAGGCCTTAGATGAACTAATTTTCAATCTGCTTTTGGTGGGTGAAACAAAAAACTCTAATGACAGACAGCAGACTGAGTACAGAAGCCTTCCATAGTGCCTAGGCCCAAATCACCTATAGAAATATGGGTAGATAATCCTATCACAGTCCGCACCCCATATTCACCATGGTATTATGATTATGATATTATTATGAAATAATTCTGATTCATCTTGTACAAAATATGTCATATGAGAGACCAATGGAAAAGCTGTGGTTTGCTGACTATGAATATCTTATTTGTATACACGTATCATTATGTGAAATTATGAATATTGACTATGCATCTGTATTTCAAATGTGTTTGCTCCCAGGTAACACCCACAAAGCACTTTACATTCAGTCTAGCCAGTACATTGTAAACGGCCTATTCAAGTTGAATGGCCCATCAATAGAAACACTCCCCACCTGATGACCTTTCCTTTCAGGCTATTAATAATGGCTGGTAGAACTCATTGAAGCTTGCAAGGGCATGGGTCTGGATCATGTGATTCTGAACTCCACCTTGCCACTTGCACTTTTCCACAAACTGTACTGGGGGGCCTGGCTTGAAACAAAGAAGCTCCCTCCACATGGAAGAAGCAATAAAAGGGGGAAGTGATATAACCACTGGACCTCACTCTTCCTATAACACAACACCTGAAAACACCTGAATAACAAAGATTGAACTGGGGAGGGGATCCAAGATGGAACAGAAGAAGTCCATCCTGTGTCTGCCTGTGCTAGCTAACAGGCTGAGATGCTGCTTGATTCTAATCCTATTGAGTTTATAACACTCAGATTGCATTTTGTTTGATTTCTTAGGTAATCTGCTTTGATCTTTGTGCTCACTACTAATAACCATTTAAAAGCAATCTTTCTGTAGTTAAATAATTTGTTTTATATTTTTTACCTAAAACAGTATGTTTTGCTAGATGTGCTTGGGGAATCTGCCCAGGGATGAAAACTGATTTATTGTCCTCTCCATTTTGAGGGAGGGCCAGACTGAGAAACAAGCCTGTACTGGCCAGGCTTTTGACTGGGGCAAGACAGTACAGCTCTCAGGTCACAGGCTGTGGAGCTGGGGGAGTGAGCTGGCTGGAATCTCTCTGTTGTTAGTATATGAATGTCTCAGGAGAAACCTTCATGTAACTACTATTGGGTATGTCCCTGCCTATGTAAAGGTTTGTGTGAGAGCAGGACTGGGAGGGATCTGTCACTTGTCAGAACCTCGTAGTGTGAGAGGGGCCCAGATTGGTATGTCAGAGGTACTCTAACTGCACTCTGGGGAAGTCCATCATAAACCCCAATTGTTCAGATTTAACAGACTTAATGTCTGCCAAATTGACAACCACAGGATAACTATTTTGGATCTAGCCCTTGGACTACACTGCCAAGTTTATATTTCTACAAAGAAGAAGGCTGTATCACTTAGGTTAACAGCTGAATTACTTTGGTTTAGTTTTGGTGCTTGGTTTAGTGTGTGGATATGGGTGGTGTTTGAGCTCTGTGATATACACAAGGTCAGAAAAGATGATCCGATGATCTCTTCTGGCTTTAAAATCTATGGGTATGTCTACACTGCAACTACACACCTGTGGTTGGCCCAGGGTAGCTGACTTGGGCTTGTGAGGCTCAGGTTGCAAAGATGTTTCATTGCTGTATACATGACTGGGCTTGGCTGTGGAGTGGGAGGGTCCCAGAGCTTGGGTTCCAGCCCAAATCTGGAAGTCTACATAGCAATTGCTCAAGCCCCACAGGTCTGAGTTGGCTGACACAGGCCAGATACGGGATTTCTTTGCTAGTATGGACATACCCTATGATTGTAAAACATTCTTTTCATTCCCACTGAATCGTGCGGGGAACCATATCACTTATGCAAACTTTTGTCTATATGGACCAAATTTCAAAGCTTTGCTCCATTGTACATAAAATAAATAAATGGAATACATTTCCCAGTGTCACTTTAAAATTGTATTCTCCCAGTGTTCCGACCGTGCTGCCTGTCATCTCCATCAAAGACTGTCAGCTGCACACATGACACTGCTGTGAATGATATGATGCCAGCTGTAATTAAAAATCTACAGTGCTGTAGAGCAGCTTTGTTAACTTCATTTATTACATTTTAAATTGTCATGTATTGGCAATTTGTCATTGGCATTGACTTCCTGTCTGACAGCCAATTCTTCATTGCCTCTTTTCATGGTTGGCTCTCTCTCTCTTTTTGATGTTCACTGTTTGGAATCATGGCACCACCTGATAATAGACTAAGAACAAGAGAAGGAGGAGGAAGGGACAATTGTTGCAGAGAGAGGGGAATAAATTGAGTAAGAGAACAAGGAAAAGGAGGAAGAGAAAAAAATAGAAAGAAATTACAGTGTAGAACAGGAGAAAAAAAATTAAGAGGAAAAACTGAGACTGTTAAATGACTGAGGGAAACAAACAGGCTGGTAGCTGTAGGAAGAAAGGGGAGAAATGCAGTGAAAGAAGAAAAAAACACTGAAAAGAGGGCTTAAGCCTGCAAGCTGTTGAGCTGTCCTAAATAGTGCTGAGTGCTCTCCATTCTGTCTGAAATGCATGGGAGCTGGGATTGAGCCCACAGTAAGTAACCAATGAAGATTATTTCAATAAATGTTGTTTAATGAATATTATTAGAGGATTTATTATATCAGTTGATGCAGAGACCTAAGTGTATGTTTTGTGATGACTTGAATGATATGTTGAGAATGAGAGAAGGACAGAAGTTGAATATTGTCCCCTCTAATAACTTAAGGGAGAATAGACACTAATTTGGTATTTGGAGATAAAAAGTATTTTTAAGATTTTGTTTTAATTCTTCAGAATTCTGGCCCTCATTCAGGAAGGTCATTAAGCAAGTGCATAATTTTAAACGCAAGTGGTTCCACTGAAGTTAATTCTTACATACTAGGTAAAATTCATTACATGTTAAAAGATTTTAAGACATTTCAAAACAATGGGGAAATGAAACTTACCTTATATTATAAGTAAAATGACTTGCTACACACTTTGCTAAGCAATGACTCGGTAATAAATGGGACTGCGAACTCTATTATTAAAAAAAATCTGCCATTGCTTTTTGTTGTAATGAAGTATGAGTTTTGAGAAAATGGAAGAGTGTATGGAGACTCATTTTAAAAATGGTAGGTTTACAGAACTGACACTGTGATGCAAGTATTGTTTTATTTTAGTAGGAAGACACACATGCTTAAAGCTACACATGTGCTTAAGTATCTTGCTGAATCCAAACCTTTATGGAGCTTGATTCCTAACCACCTCTCCTGCTCTTCATCCTCCTACCTCACAAGCATATACATGTAAGGAGGGTCTGAATTAATGCTTCCATTACAACCAGGTGGAATGGGAAAGGAATCCTGGGTGTGACTATATTCACTCATTTTGCATAGACCTGCTTCAACAGTTATGTAAACATAGTTCAAGCTGGAATGGGAAAGAAATCCTGAGTGTGGTTATGTAAATGCACTTCATTCAGGTTACTTAAGCCTGCTTGATATTCAACTGTTAGAAGGTATTTTGCCCATTGTAATCAATTTGGATGTAGTGGGGGGGTGTCACAAACTGCGTTAACAGTGAATGCAGGAATTGTAAGATATGACTACCAATGCTTACCGTTATTGTGGGAATGCACAATGCAGAAAAGTCAGACTGTTTTAAACTCAGTTAAAAGGAGAGACCCTGACAGTGTAAATATACTTAGATGGACAGAGGCTTCTCTTTCAGAGCCCTATAGATTAAGCTGGGGAGAGGGCCAGCAGGCTGCATGACTTCCAGGCATGAGCTATAAGACTGGTTCAACCTGTTTTCCCCCACTGTTTCAATGATAGAGCTAAAGAAAGACTCCATAAGGAATCTGTTTTGTATGTAAATATACTCCAGTGGGTGCTGGAATTTCTTGTGGCTGGACTGTGCTTTGGACCAAGAGTTGAAATCACTGAGAGCTGAAATCACTAGGGCTACGTCTACACTGCAGGCTTTTTGCTCAAGAACAGTTCTTCCACAAAAACTTGGTGGATGTCTACACTGCACGCGCATTCTTGTGCAAGTAAATTTACAGTACAGCGTCGGAAAACAGGGCTTCTTCTGGAAGAGTTATTTCTCTCCCCATGAGGAATAAGCCCTCTTGTGCAAGAGCTCTTCCACAAGAAGGCAGTGTATACAGGCAACATCAATTTTTTGTGCAAGAAACCCCTATGGCTAAAATGTCCATCAGAGCTTTCTTGCGCAAGAGAGCGTCCAGACTGCCATGGATCCTCTTGCGCAAAAGCACATCTCCCTCGCACCATGGCACAAGTCAGGGCCAAGGTAAAGGAGCTGCAGCAGGGATATGCCAGGGCCAGAGCTCCCGCTCCGGGGCAGCCCCTTAGACCTGCCCTTACTACGAGGAGCTGGAGCAGATCCTGGGCGGTGGGGAAGCCCATACTCCACTGTATGCAGTGGAGTCTGGGTTACCCCACCACATCATGGACTGAACACTCCTGAGGGAGGAAGACCAGGAAGGAGAGGCAGGAGAGCTGGACCAGGAGGAGGAGGAAGAGGAGGCAGCAGGGACCCAGATCCCAGAGGTCTCCCAGGTGTCCATGGACATCGGGGGAGGGAACATCAGGTGAGTGCTTTGAAGGGTCCCCACAAACAGGCGGATTGGCAGTGTGGGGACCAGCAAGCTCCATTGTCACCATGGGGCCCCGTGAGGCTTTCAGGCTGCTGCCAACTCACACGCGGTGTCACGTGTAACATCCCTGAGTCTCCTGTTAGAGTCCCTGATAGCCATGGCATGCCCTTGGGAACATCAGGGGTGCACACAGACAGTGATTGTCTTCTTCTCTTTTTCTCCACAGCTGGACTCTCTACCCAACAGGAGAGCACCACACCTGCCCCACCACCATCCTGGACCTGTGGCACCCACAGGCACTGTGTGTGTACACAGACCTGCTGAGGGAGCACGTTGTGGCCCTGCAGGACCTCAACAGGACCCTCCAGCAGAGGACACAGGCAGAGGCCGAGTGGCCGCACCAGGCTGCTGGACGAGCTGGTCCAGCAGCACACTGACATCTGTGCCACAATGCAGGAGCCTTTCACCTTGCCTGCCCCTTTCACGGGAACCTCTCCTCCTGCATGCCAGGCCCCTGCTCCCCCTGCTCCTCCAGCCCCCCCTTCCCCTCCAGCCCTCCAGCCCCCTCAGCCCCTCCAGCCCACCTTCCCCCCCAGCCCCTCCTGCTCCCGAGCCCTCACAGGCCCAACAGCTGCCTCCCCTCCTGCCCAGGCCAGAACTAGGTCTCGCTCCACCCGATCCCAAGGCCGTGGCGATGCCAGGACACAGGAAGGTGGCAGGACCCTGCGATCAGGGAAGCAGCGACCTACCTGAGCCCCCCCTCCCCGCTCCAGGTTTTCAGTTCTCCTCCCCCCTCCAGGTTTCAGTCCCCTACCACACCAGTTAAAGGTCATTTCAGTTGTATAACAAAATCTTTATTTTTGAGTGAAAGATTTATCTTTACACATTTGAACAGTACACAGAGAATTTTTTTAAACAGTCAGCACATTTTCTTTACTGATAGTGTTTCTAATAAAAAACTAATGTCTGTGTACAAAGAAAACAGGGTGTGTATGTATTCTTTATGGGAAGAGGGTGAGGGTAGTGGAGGGACAGGAAGGGGTGGGCCAGGCCAAACCCCCCATGGGGGAGGCCCTGCGGAGAGTCAGTGGGCTCCTTCTGATAATCTCTCCCTCAGGGCCTCTCGAATTTGGACACCAGCCTGGTGAGCCTGGCAGATGGCAGCCGTCCGGGGCTGCTGAAATGGCCTCTCCTCGCCATCAGCACCTGTCTCCCACGCCAGCAGGAAGGCCTCCCCCCTTTCCTTTCGACCAGGTTATGGAGGGTGCAACATGCGGCCACCACCTCCAGGATGTTGCGTTCGCCCATCTCCAGGCGTGTGAGGAGGCAACGGAACCTCCATGTCAGCTGGCTGAAGGCGCATTCCACCTGGATGCGAGCCTGGCTAAAATGCGTGTTGAAAAGCTCCTTGCTTGCATCCAGGTGGCCAGTGTAAGGCTTCATGAGCCACAGCATCAGGGGGTAGGCTGCGTCGGCCACTATGCACACCGGCATCTGCACGTCCCCGAGTGCAAGATGCCACTGGGGGAAAAATGTTCCTGCCTGCAACCTGCAGTACAAGTTGGAGTTCCTGAATATGCGGATATCATGTGCCCGCCCCGACCACGCAACACAAATGTCCGTAAAGTGTCCCCGGTGGTCGAACAGGGCCTGCAGCACCATGGAATAGTAGCCATTCCTGTTTATAAACTGGGCTGCTCAATGGGGCGGTGCGCGGATTGCGATGTGTGTCCCATCGAGGGCTCCTCCACAGTTCGGGAAGCCAAGGGCAGCAAACCCGGCAAGGACGTTGTCCAGGTCCCCAAGACGGATGAGCCTCTTCAGCAGCTCCGCATTGATGGCCCTCACCACCTGCAGCATCAGACAAATAGACAGACAGAAACCAGGGGAGTTAGACAGGTTACCTAAGCGCTTGGGAGGAGAAGCCTCCCCCCCTCAACCAACCCCTCCCCTTGTCAGGATGTCCCCCTCCCCTGCATCAGTGCAGGGCTGGCCGAGGAGCGGCCTCCAAGTGCCACTCCATCCCTCACTCCCTCTTGCCCTTGCCTGGCAGCCCCCCTTTCTCAAGCCCCCACTCAGCAAGGCCTGTCCCCCAACAGTGACTTACCACCATCAAGATGGCCCCGATGGTAGACCTCCCCACACTAAACTGGTGTCCCACGGAGCGGTAGCTGTCGGGGGTGGCCAGCTTCCACAGGGTGATTGCAACCACTTCTGCATGGGGACGGCAGGCCGCAGGTGGGTGTCCTGGTGTTCCAGGGCAGGGGCGATCCCGGCACACAGCTCCAGGAATGTGGCCTTCTGCATCCGGAAGTTGCAGAGCCAGTGGTCGTCATCCCAGAGGTGCACGACGAGCCAGTCCCACCAGTCGGAACTCGTCTCGTGCTTACAAATCTGCACGTCCTCAAAAAAGTTTGGGGCCAAAGGCAGAGCTCCTGCATCCTGGAGGAGGGTCTCCTCCATGCAGTCCGGGTCCATATGGGGCAGGAGATTCATGACAGAGTCATGCAGATGCAGCAGAAGCTGCAGTATGGCAGTGTGGGGCCATCGCCTGCCCAGGGCAGCTCAGGCCAAAAACAGTGAAAAGCAGAAAAAAAATCCAGAAAATAAACCGCTGTGGTGTCCGAGGAAGCAGGGTAACCAGAGCAAGCACTGCAGCAGCTTTGCTTTCCCTCTAGGAGGCAGGCAAGCCAGAAGCAGGAGCAGAGCAACAGCTGTCTAGGGAGATCCCTTTAAGCACACGTCTCTGCAAAGGGCAGGCAGCAGCATCTGGAAATACAGGCTGCCCTCATGCCCTGCCAGAAGCACTTCCAGGTGCCTTCTTTTGTCGACAGACCGTCCGGCAGTCTGGACGCTCTTTTTCGAAAAAGTGGATCGATTTTTCGATCTGCATAATGTAATCTAGATTCTCCTTTTCGACAGAGGCTTTGTCGACAGATACTGTCGACAAAGCCTCTGTCAAAAAAGGCGTGCTGTCTAGACGTAGCCCCAGAAGAGCCCAGGGGTGTTGTCTGAATTTCCCAGATTACTGGGTGGGGGCTCGAGGCAGTTTTGTGTTGGATGGAGAGGAACCCTTAGATATCGAACCCGGCCCTGGCTGCTACTGGTGCTACTTGGCAGAAGGGTTACATACACATCTGTTACAAGCCTGAATCCTGATAAAATCCAACAGTAGGTAGAGAATAAAGAGATGTTTGGATGTGGGAAGCCCTTTCTTAGCTCCAAATACCCTCACCAATGCCCAATACACAAAATCACACACACACACAGATTCATGTGTCCAGTTCTGGGCCCCCAATTACAGGACGGATGTGGATGCATTGGAGAGGGTCCAGCGGAGGGCTACCAAAATGATTAGGGGGCTGGACCATATGATCTACGAGGAGAGGCTAAGGGAGTTGGGCTTATTTATTCTGCAGAAGAGAAGAGTGAGGGGGGATGGATGAGGGGCTGGAGAGGATGGAGAGAGGCTGTTCTCAGTAGTGACAGATGGCAGAACAAGGAACAATGGTCTCAAGTTGCAGGGGGAGAGGTCCAGATTGGATATTAGGAAAATCTATTTCACAAGAAGGGTGGTGAAGCACTGGAATGGGTTACCTAGGGAAGTAGTGGAGTCTCCATCCCTTGCGGTGTTTAAGTCTCAGCTTGACAAAGGCCTGGCTGGGTTGATTTAATTGGGATTGGTCCTGCCATGTGCAGGGGGCTGGACTTGACCTCTTGAGGTCTCTTCCAGCTCTATGATTCTATGATTCACACTTTTTTCTCAGCTACTTAAAGGCCTAATTGGGAACATGAATGCCTTAAAATACGTTTCTTTATTTCTCCTCTTTTTCCATGTTGTACCCCATCTATTTCAGATGATGCAATATCACACAAACACAGGTGATCAGGATGCTACAGATGCATACCATAAGTCATGATCTCCTCCTATTTTGATCTATTCTAACCACTGATAATGAACCATTCATTCAATCTTTCTTGAATTTGGAATTAAACATAAAATCAGTAAAGTTTCCCATTGCTTAAGGCTAAGGTAAAGTTTCCACAGGTCCAACCCCATTAACTGAGGATCTAAGTAATTCTTTATTTTTGTTTTAAATCTTAAAGAATATGTGAATTGTCTGGAAGAATAATAATACATAAATATATTTTCTAAATATACAAAGAGTTTTTTGAAACCTTTGCCACTTAAGAATGACAATGATTCCTCATTTTACTTCTAAATCCCTATAAAAAATGTAAAAAAAAATACAATCAAATAAAATAAATAGCCCTACCTCCCAAAAAATGGAGATGCCACAGAGATCTAACGAAGTCCAGTAGTGACTTGGCTATTGCTACAGAAGTTATGTGAAAATTGTTCGGATACCACGGTACAGGCAGCAGTACATAATCAGAAAGTGAGGGTATGTCTACACTACAAAGTTAATTCAAAATAACAGACGTTATTTCGAATGAACTTTAATAGCATCTACACATACAAACCTCTATTTCGAAATAAAATCGAAATAGTGGAGTCCTTATTTTGAATTAGGTAAACCTCATTCTATGAGGAATAACACCTAATTCGAAACAGCTAATTCGAAATAAGTGCTGTGTAGACACTTATTTCGAATAAGGGGGCCTCCAGCCCTTCCCAGGGAGCCCTGGTGGCCACTCTGCGCACAACCAGGAAAACTCGTCTGCTCCCTAACCAGCCCTTAAAGGGGCAGACTCTGGCCACAGTGCCTGTGCCAGTTGCCAGCCTCCCAGCACACAGCCAGCAGACCGTGGATCTGGCACAGGATGAGCTAGCAACCCGCTGCCACCCAGCCCTCCACTGCTCCCCAGGACCAGGCTGGCAGCTCTCAGGAGCCTGCCAGGGGCCGCAAAAGGCGGGCGCCTTCCTGGTCTAGTGCGGAGATCATGGGCCTCATTGAGGTTTGGGGGGAGGCCTCCAATGCCCACGATCTCTGCACTAGGCACAGGAATGTGGCCGTCTACAGCCGCATGGCTGCCAGCCTGGCCACCAGAGGCCACATGCGCAGCCAGGAGCAGGTGCACAGCAAAATTAAAGAACTGCGGCAGGCCTATGCCAGGGCCTCCCAACCAGGGGCTGACCCGGAGGCCTGCCCGCACTTTGAGGCCCTGGACCTCTTCCTGGGGGGTCAGACGGTCCATGCCCCCCTGATCGTCATTGACCCCGGGGCAGAGGGCCCTGCCCCTGACACAGGGGAAGAGGAGGAAGAGGAGGATGATGGCAGCCAGGAGCCTGCAGGGAGCCTGCCCTGCACCCAGGAACCCCGAGCCGAACTGGAGAGCCCATCAGCAGCCTCATCCGAGACCAGGGAGGCCTCCACATGTGAGTGACATCACGGTCCCCTTATGTGGGGCGGGGGGTGGAGGGGGAGCCCAGGGACCATGCGCGTCAGCCCTGATGACCAGGGAGCAAGCGGTCATCTGACTTAATCTGACTTGTGGCCCCCCTGGGTGCCATGCAGGGGCCCTGGCCTGTTCCCCACATGCGTCTACGTGTGAAGGCACATGACAGGCTCCTGACCCCGGGGAGAGACACTGCACACTGCCCTCCCTCCAGACGCCCCCTCTACACAGAGGCAGGCACATCTCCCCTCTCCCCCACACCACACTATAGGCAGCCCAGGGGCTGGGGTGCAGTCCTGGGCCAGCTCACACTCCCGGGGATAGCAGGACATGATGGTGCGGAGACCTGCCATCCTCACCTTGCAGAGGGGGGCTGGGTTTCACCCACTGTGTCCCCAGGGAGAACTGACCACTACTCTTGTTTCACCGCAGCCACAGGACCTGCGAGTGCAGGACGCACCACCCCACCTGGACCATCCACCCACACCTGGGCCAGCAGGCACATCTGCAACCTGAAGGAGTTCCAGAGGCAGCAGCTACGGTTGCAGGGCCAGCAGGTCCACAGCCAGGAGCAGTGGGCGCAAGAGGACCTGCAGCTGCGGTGGGAGAGCTTGCGGGAGCTGCGGGAGCAGGGTCATGCCCTCCGCGAGCACCTGCAGGCCCTGGCGGACCGATTGCTGCCTCCTGTTGCTCCAGCCCCTGCGGCTGCCCCAGCTGTTGCTCCTCCTCCCACCCCTGTTCCCCCTCCTGCTTCTTCTGCCCCCCCGTCCCTTCTGTCCCACCCTCCATACCCACTCCCCCCTGGGAACGCCGAGGCCCCTGCACCCGCAGTGCTGCGAGATGGGACCTCCTTATGTGGGGCGGGGACCTCGCCTCCCCCTTCCAGCTCCCTCCTCCCAGGTTTCCCCCTTCCCCTCTACTGCCCTCATTCCCCCCCTCCCCCACCCCAGTTATGTTAAATAAAGAGAATTTTTTGTGGCAACACAGGTGTTTTTATTGTAATCAGGAAGGGGGGTTAGGGAGGGGAAAGGGGAAGGAGGTGGGGGTGGAATGTAAGGCACAAGACCCCAGTGGGGCATGCCAGGTGGACTTCAGTCCTCGTCCGCCTGGAAGCTCTCCCGCAGGGCTTCCTGGATGCGGACAGCCCCCCGCAGGGCCTCCTGGCTGGCAGCCCTCCGGGGCTGTGCATATTGGCCAGGCAGGTGGTCAGCCCCTGCCATCCAGGCTGGCAGGAAAGCCTCCCCCGTCCTCTCGCATAAATTGTGGAGCACACAGCATGCTGCCACCACGTGCGGAATATTGTGCTGGGAGAGGTTGAGGCGGGTGAGGAGGCACCTAAATCATGCTTTCAGTTGGCCAAAGGCCCCCTCGACCACGATGCGGGCCCTGCTGAGCCTGGCATTGAAGGCCTGCCGGGAGAGGCTGAGGTGTCCCATGTAGGGCTTCATCAGCCAGGGATGTAGGGGGTAGGCAGCATGTCCCAGCAGGCACACTGGCATGTCCACATCCCCGACCCTGAAGTGGTGATCGGGGAAGAAAGTCCCGGCGTGCAGCCTCTGGCACACGGAGGAGTTGCGGTACACCCGCGTGTCATGTGCCTTGCTGGACCAGCCCACATTGATGTCCATGAACTGGCCCCGGTGGTCAGACACGGCCTGCAGGATCACAGAGAAGTACCCCCTTCCTGTTGATGAAGAGGGAGGCCTGGTGTTCCGGGGCACAGATGGGGATGTGCGTCCCGTCGATTGCCCCCCCGCAGTTGGGGAAGCTGAGGGCGCCGAACCCCTGGATGACCACGTCCAGGTCGGTGAGGCGGACGACTCTGCGCAAAAGCACCCTGTTGGTGGCCTTGACCACCTGCAGAGAGACACACAAAACCAAGGGTCACTGGGGTGCCCGGGTGGCTGGGAGTGTTTGTTCCCCACCACTGCCCCCCGCCCCACTCCCAGGAGCAACTCCCGCTGCAATCCTGGCCACCGCGGGCGGTCTGTAGTGCAGCTGGGACAGACCGAACCCTCCCGGGGAGGGCACTTACACCACCTTACCCCCCCCCCCGTTTTCCCTCGGGCAACCCATGTCCTCCTTGCAGCCCCCTCTCCTGGCCCAGTGGCCAGTGAGTGCTGTACCTGCATGAGCACCGCTCCGACGGTGGATCTCCCCACGCCGAACTGGTTCCCCACAGATCGGTAGCTATCCGGCGTGGAGAGCTTTCAGAGGGTGATGTCCACACACTTGTGGAGGGGAATGACGGGCCTCATGCGTGTGTCCCATTGCAGGGACTCGCAGAGCTCCAGGAAGGTGTCCTTCTTCATCCTGAAGTTCTGGGTCCACTGTTGGTCTCCCCAGTGCTCCAGGACGATGCGGTCCCACCAGTCGCTGCTGGTGTCCAGACGCCAGATGTGGTGAGGCACGCTGGCATCCTGGCACCACTCCTCCAGGGCCCCCGGGGGGGCAGGGGGAGGGCCAGGGGGCTGGCTTGCAGCAGAAGGTGCCAGGCAGCCTCCAGCAATTGCTGCCAGGCTTGCAGCAGGACGTTCAACATGAGCACCAGAGTGCCCAGGGGCGGCTCTGGCTCCATGGTGCCGAGTGCTGCGGTGTCCCAAAGGAGAGCGACCGAAGCAGGCGGTGAGGAAGACGCTTTGCTGTCCCTTGGCGAGGTAGGCAAGCAAGTGGGAAAGATGAGAACCGGCTGTCCAGGAGGGTCCCTTTAAGCACGAGCCTCAGATAGCCTCAGACAGCAGCCACACAAAGCAACTACTGACCTGATGCCCTGCTGGAACTGGTTTCAGCTGCCCTTAAATGCGATCCAGCATCCAATCAGTGTGGACGCACTATTTTGAAATAGCAAAACGCTATTTCGAATTAGTTTTTGGGTCTAGATGCTTTATTTCGAATTAGCTTATTTCGAATTAACTAATTTGAAATAAGTTAATTCGAAATAGCGCTGTAGTGTAGACATACCCTGAGAGAGAGAGAGTGAGTGAGGGATACAGAGTGATACTTTTAAAGCATTTTAATAAAAATAAGTATAGAAACAGTAAAAACAAGAAAAACTACAAATTCTAAAATAGTTCAAAGTGTATTTCCAATAGCCCACCATTGAATAGATATAAATTCCTTAGAAGTGTATCAGATTGGGTCTAACCAGTGCTTCCTGAACTTTGCTATCAACAGGTCCCACAAGAGCTGATTTTATGCAACCCAGCATCATTACCACCATGAAAAGCTTTTTTCAAGTTTCACAATTCTCAACTCTAACTCCTCCATACTCCAGTGATAACCCAGAGTTGAAAGGACACAAAGAAGAAAATCCATTCATCTTTGAGAATTCTGGTTTTCTCACTTCAGAGTTACATTACTATGCACATGGAATTCATTTGGAAATAGAAACCAAACAGGGTACATCACTATATCTGCAAAGGAGGCTTCCTTGCCATGAGGATACTACATCACTGATTAAGGAGCTACATGAACTACCCATTGATTTCCTGGTGGAGTTTAAAGAGTTTGTTTTTTAAATGTGTACAGCCCAAATGGGGTTGGAACTGCTTTTTCACTCTCTGTAATACTGCTCTGTTAGAATCAGCAGCACAAGCACTTGAGCTGTGTCACCCTTCTTTTAAAGTCCCCCCACTCTTTCTTTGAAATAGATCAGTAAATCTGACCAGGCAGGCTTTGAGCATGGGGCAGAGATGAATGAGGATAGTAATTTTCTGGCAATATGTGGCATTCTGTGACAGGGTGGTGTTGATTAGCATTGGTCATGGGAGTGAAAATATGCTGCTGGATTTTAAACTAAAATAAATACAAATGCCTCTAGGGTTAAATTTGTGAATATCATAAGCTACCCCAATGCTGTTATTGTTTTAAATCTCACGACTTTAGCAAAAGTCTTGGTGGGGGGTGGTTTCTTCCTGTCTCATGATTTTTGCAATGAGTTTGTCAATCCTAGAAAACTATTGTGAAATGTCTCTTGGCTCAAAGGTTGGGGGACTCAAGATATGTAAGATAAATGTATTGATTCTTGGTCATAATGTTCATATTACTAAGATTCAGTACACTTCTCCAGAGAGTTCACAGGGTTAAAATGAACTGGTTTCAATTCATTTGTTAAAGATTATATGTAAATACATTCTCTTTCCAATCAATTTATGCCAAATAATGGTGTTTAGTGTAAGATTATATATGTAAATGCATTCACTTTCTGATCAAATTATTTCATAAAATGGTATTTAGTGTAGACTAATTTGGACTACAGTCATTTATGGGCCTGCTAATTTACATAAATGTTTCTTTTTAAAATAATCCACCACCTAAGGACAATCAAGGAGATAATATATGTAAAACTGACCCAAAAGAGAAATCAAAATTGTAGCTCATTTACCTGTGCAAACAGTACGATTTAGAAGGTGATATTTGATCTAATTTACTTTCA
This sequence comes from Rafetus swinhoei, assembly GCA_019425775.1. Classification (NCBI taxonomy): domain Eukaryota; kingdom Metazoa; phylum Chordata; order Testudines; family Trionychidae; genus Rafetus; species Rafetus swinhoei. Next base: position 31,452,086 of record CM033428.1, on the reverse strand, counting down.
CCTAGTTCAGGCTGCTGTTATGAGAAATGGTATCAAATAGCAAGCAATAGTTTTCATGCGATATTTTTCTTTGAAATGTTGTGTTTCTATTAAATGAAAATTGTATTATTAATTGCTTGATAATTAATGGTGAATTTCAGAAAAATAGGCTGTCAATCACATACTTATTACCACAAAAGATAGAACTATGATGCATGTGTCTACCTCACTTGTAACAATTTGCTCTCATAAATAATAAGGTTTTTTTGTTAATGACTAAAAAATACACTTCTCAGTTGTCATTCATCTCTATCTGAAAATTCCCATTAAAAACAGAAGTCTAAAGCAAATAAATAATTATTAATACTATATCTTTCACTCATAAGATCTTCTCTAAGAACCTCGTAATAACCTACAAAGTATGAATTAAATATGGACATTTTTCAAAGACAAAAACTGAAACAAAAATCTCTATCTCAGTGTCTGAAGTTTTCCATGTATTGATGTCTGTAAAGTTTTATCAACGTTATTTGGGATATCTTATAAAACTTTTTTATTAAAAAGTGTGGGAGACACCTGTCCATTAGAAACACGTTCATCTTTCTTGATTATGTGGAGGGATGCTCAGCCAAACAGTGACACAAAGGACTAGTATAACTTGCCGTATATCACCTTCACTTTTGCCACAAAGTTTTACAGCAAACCTAAAATGATAATCAAACAGCGTACATTTCAGGGTGTGTCTACACTGCACTGTTATTTTGAGATAACTAGCATTATTTCAAAACAACAATATGAGTGTCTACGCAGCCATTCCATTATTTCAAAATAATTTTGAAATAACAGAGGGCTTATTCCAAAATCTGTAAACCTCATTCTACAAGGAATAGCTCCTATTTTGAAATAGCCATTTCAAAATAAGGCGTGTGTAGACACTCCGCTGGTGCTATTTCGAAATAGCTCTTCACCAGGGCCATTCTAAATTATTCCACCCCAGTGCCTCCTGGGGCTCTAAATCGAGGTAGCACGTCTACATTAGGGAAGCCTGCCTCAAACTAATTTTGAGGTTTCCCTACAGTGTAGACGTGCTATTTCAAAATAAGCTATTTCGGAATAACTATTCCGTTTCCTTAAGTTAGTGCCTATCCAGATAGAATCATAGAATCATAGAGTGGGAAGAGACCTCAGGAGGTCATTGGGTCCAAGCCCAGACTAAAAGCAGGACCAGTCCCAACTAAATCATCCCAGACAGGGCTTTGTCAAGCTGGGACGTTATAACTATTAGGGAGATTCCACCACCTCCCAAGATAACACATTCCAGTGCTTTTCCACCCTTTTAGTGAAATAGTTTTTTTCTAATATCCAACCTAGACCTTCCCCACAGAAACTTGAGACCATTGCTCCTCATTCTGCCATCGGTCACCACTGAGAACAGCCTCTGTCCATCCTCTTTGAAACCCCCCTTCAGGTATAGAATCATAGAATACTAGGACTGGAAGGGACCTCGAGAGGTCATCGAGTCCAGTCCCTGCCCTCATGGCAGGACCAAATTGAATTGGCAGGTAATTGAAGGCTGCTATCAAGTCCCCCCTAACTCTTCTTTACTGTACACTAAATTAGCCCAAATCCCTTAGCCTCTTCTCATAAGTCATGTGCTCCAGTCCCCTAATCATTTTTGTTGCCCTCTGTTGGACTTTCTCGAATGCATCCACATCCTTTCCGTAATGGGGGACCCAGAATTGGATGCAATACTCCAGATGTGGCCTGAGCAGTGACGATTAAAGGGGAACAATCACTTCCCTCAATCTGCTGGCAATGCTCCTACTAGTGCCCTCCTTCTTGGCTACAAGGGCACACTGTTGACTCATATCCAGCTTCTCATCCACTGCAATCCCCAGGTACTTTTCTACCAAATTGCCGTTCAGACAGTCGGTCCCCAGCCTATAGCAGTGCTTTGGATTTTTCTGTCCCTAGTGCATGACTCTGCACTTGTCCTTGATGAACTTCATCAGATTTCTTTTGGCCCAATCCTCCAATTCCTCTAGGTCACTCTGGACCCTAGCCCTATCCTCCAGTGGAGAACATTTTTTGGATCAGGGACCACTGACCCACAGAATAATCAGTTGAGGGCTGCACACAGGTAAAAAACAAACAAACAAAAAACCCAACCAAACAAAAAACCTCTTTGACTTGGCCCCTGAGCGAGAAGCAGAAAGACACTTCCCACATTCCCTTCTTGCACTAGAGACTAGGGGAGCCCAGGCTAGTATATTTTGTGAGGCTGCAGATACATGGAGGGGCAGCAGGGGGCTAAAGTGCCAGCACAAGTTCCCCAGTGTTGGGGGAGCAGAACCTCGGGAGCTGTGTCCAGGGAAGCCAAGGCCACATCCGGCCTCTAGGCCTTAGGTTCCCCACCCTTGTTCCAGCATATCTACCTCTTCCCCTAGCTTAGTCTCATCCACAAACTTGCTGAGGGTGCAATCATCTATTTATTAATTACCCTCACCTAGGTCATTAATAAAGATGTTGAGTGAAACCAGACCCAGAACCAACCCTTGGAGCACTCCACTTGATACTGACTATCAACCAGACATGGAGCCATTGATCACTACCCGTTTAGCCCGATGATCTAGCTAGCTTTCTAGTTACCTTACAGGCATTCATCCAATCCAAACATCTTTAAATTGCTGGCAAGAATACTGTGGGAGACCATATCAAAAGCTTAGAGCAAAATGTTATAATTGAACTGTTTGTAAATTCAAATTCATTTCCACATTAGAATTTTAAACTAGCTCAACTTTGTGTGTTTGGACCAACTAGAGTTTCACTTTCATACGATATGATTTGTTTTTAATGAGCCAAGAAGTCAGAAACAATCAAAATGAATAAAAAACCATGTTACTTCAACCTGAAATGGAATATTTCATTTGAAACTTCTAAAATAAAATTTGAATTAGTGAAACAAAATATTATTTGAATTAAAATGTTTCATTCTGAAAATGTCCAAGTGATACATTTTTTAATGTTTTCTGTGTTTTTATTCTAATTAAAACAATTCAACAAAAATGACACAAATTCATACACTATTTGGTGTCAACAAATCTGAATTTTTCATCTGACGAAGTTTGGCCAAAAAAATCTAGAGTACTAGTTCATGGTTTGATGAGCAGTTGTCAGTCAAAATATTAATTAACATTACTTAGGAAAAATCATTTTGGAGAACTCTAATCATATGAAGTTCATATGATTCTAATGTGAACAGTGATTACATTTTACTTACAGTTCATGTAGAACTGGCCTTCAGAATCCCCCAAAGGACTGACTTCTAACCTTTTTTGAATTAATTGTGATACATTTTTTCTTTTACTTTTAGAAGCACATTATAAAGACATTTTTAATATATTGGCTCCTAAAAATTAAAGAAAACTGTGATGACCCCCCATGCTTTATAAAAATTGGCTTATGAATATGAATATGCATAACTTAAATGTGCTTTTTATAAACATGTAACATTAATTTTAATGTTACAGTCTGATGGATCTGTGTATCCTATTTTTGCGCACACATCATTCTTGTAGGTGAAGTTAGAAATATGAAATATGAATCTGTTTATACTTTTAAATGTGCTAATGAAAGCCATTTTTGGTGCCCCAGAAATTAAAGATTCAGAGATTCAGAGATCAGTCATTGGACCTATAAACAGCTTTATTAGTCCTGGGAGCCCAAAGGATGGCTGGTCTGGAAAGATATGTGACCATACCACCTGGAACTGGAATCCATTTTGAACCTGGTGTTTTTCCAGGGGAAAGGGAGGATGGAAAACAAAAGATTCCCCTCCTGGGGAAAAGCCAGTTTAAGCAATGGGAATCCCTTTGTCTTCAGATGGCTTTTCAAACCTCCTGGCATGCCCTAAGAGGATACAAAGAGCCCTGAAGGGCTGGAGGTCCAAGTCAGAGTAAAAAACCAGCTCTTACTCGAAACTTGTACCTGAAATAAGAACAGCTGTTTAGGGTAACTGTTTGCATGTAAAAGTTTCTTAGTGCATTAGAACTAGCTAAGTGTTTTAACTTACTTTGATCTGTCTGTTTTCACTTGCAACCACTTAACACCTATTTTTTGCACTTAATAAAACCTTTTTTTTTTTTTTTTTTTAAACTATCAGGGCCAGTAAATAATTGTTCCCTGTCAGGAGCAACCACTGTGCATATCTCTCCTTCATTGTTAAAGAGGAAGGACATGCAGTGGCGGAGAGACATGTAGATCTCTCCTCACCCACCTTGAGCCAGCTCCTGCTCCTGCTCTTGCCCAAGTTCCCAGTCCTGCCCTCCCTCCCATGCCAGCCCCTGACGCCCATCCCATGACTGACTCTTTTCCCCCTTCCATGCCTGACCCTGCTCCAGTCCCCTCCTCCTGATTATCCCCATAGTCACCCCCGAGATCACCGAGGCCACATGATGCACATTCCCGACCCTGATGCTGCGCTCAGGGAAGAAAGTGCTGGCCTCCAGCTTGTGGTAGAGACTGGAGTTGCAGAAGACACAGGTGTTGTGTGCCTTCCCTGACCAGCCTACTGAGATGTCAGTAAACTGGCCACAATGGTTGACCAGGTCCTGCAGGGCCATCAACCCTTCCTATTGATGTACTACACTGCCCAGTGGTCGGGGGCCTGGATAGGCATGTGGGTGCTGTCAATAGTCCCCCCTCCCCGCAGTTGGGGAAACCCATGGTGGCAAAGCCAGCAACGATAGGGTCCATGTCGCCAAGGTAGATGACCCTGCACAGCAGGATGGTGTTAATGGCCCTCACCACCTGCAGAAGGAGACAAACAAACAAACAAACAAAACAGAGAATCAAAGGGGTGCCAGAGCCCTTGGGAGGACCCCGAGCCCTCCCCCACTTTCCTCCTCCAAACACCCCAGGAACCACCCCATATGTAGCCCCCCCCAGCAGGTCTGTGTAAGGGTGGGACTGGAAAACTGCCCAGGCACAGGGGCTTTCCCCAACCCCCTACATTCCCCAAACCCTGCATTTCCCTAGGGATCTACTTTCCACTGCTTTCCCTTCTCTGGGACTGCAGCCTGAGAGAACCATACCTGCATGACAAGGGCCCCGATAGTCGACTTTCCCATGCCGAACTGGTTCCCGATGGATTGGTAACTGTCAGGCTGGCGAGCTTCTAGATTGCCATGGCAACTCACTTCTCCAGGGAGATGGCAGGTCTCATGTGCATGTCCCGTCATGTGCGGGCAAGGACAAGCCAGGCACACAGCTCCAGGAACATCTCCTTCCTCATACAGAAGTTCTGGTGCCACTGCTGGTCATCCCACCACTTCGTGACGAGCTGGTCCCACCAGTTGGAACTGGTGTCCAGCCCCCAGAAGCAGCGTTCCACAGTGGGGTGCATCTGTCATGTTGAGGGTCTCCTCAAGCAGCTCGGGGTCATGTTCCTTCAGGGCCTAGAGAGCAGCCTTCAGAAACTGCAGCACAACAGTCAGGGGCCATCGCTCCAGCTCCATAGCAGGGAGTGCTGTGGTGTCCAAAAACAGGGCAACCAAAGCATGACATGGAAATGCTTTGCTTTCCCTCAGAGAGGTAGACAAGCAGGAGAATAATCTGAGAAACAGCTGTACAGGGGGGATTCCTTTAAGCACACGTCTCAGCCTCAGGCAGCAGCTCCAGGAAGTCACTGCTGACCTAGTGCCCTTCCTGAACTGGTTCTGGGTGACCTTAAATGCGAGATAGCATCTGATCAGTGTGGATGCTCTATTTTGAAATAGTAAATTGCTATTTCGATGCGCTTTTTGTGTATAGACGCGTTATTTCGAAATAAGCTATTCTAGAAGATATCTTCCGGAATAGCTTATTCCAAAATAAGCGTGCACTGTAGACGTACCCATATATGAATATACTTAGTCTCCCTTTTATTATCTCGAAATCCTGTCACTCTTCTTCACTTGCCCCTACCCACACACCTATTCTTCCACTGAGCAGCACACTTTCACCACACCCACTCTCCAATGGGGATTATGGGATCTGGTGCAGAAATGGACAACAATAACTCCACCACCTCAGAGCTCCCTCACAGGAAGGGAAATTCTCAGCTGGGCAGATTTTCTTTCTCTTTTTGCCCTACTCATAGCCCTCGGTAGTATAGCCAGCTATATCCCCTTTTCTCAGGTACACTGGGACCTGAGGAGGGGGGAAGTGGCATGGGAGCTGTGGTGACTGTACACAAAGCAGCCAGTCAGAAGAGTGGATCAGAGCTGAGGTTTGTGCCTGATTCTATGAGTCAGCAGCAAAGCTCCCATTAACTTCAGTCAGAAAAAGCAGGACTGGAGCCTCTGCTTGTTAATAATCTGTTCAAATATTGGCAGCAACAAGTGTGAGATTGGGTATGACCTTTACAGTCAGTGATGATATTTGTATCCTATTAACAAAATACTGTATTGTATTTAAGCAATGATTGCATTTTCTATGGAGACAAATGACATGTAAATCAATAAATGATGAGGCTGCATGCCAAGTACATTATTGATTTTCTGACACATTAATCTCTAAGCTTAATGCTCAGGAAAATACAATTTATGCTATTATTTTTAACAAGTTTGGACTGGATAAAAGTTTTGTGTAAGTTAATAAAGGTTCTCCGGCTGAGAAAAAACAAGATTAAAAAAGGTTTAACTATAATTGGAGTGGATGCAGAGTAACTCCAAAGTAAATGGTGAATAAATCAATAACGACTCATACATCACCCTGGTCATCTAGTAAGTCATTATGGTTGATCAGATCATGCACTCACATCATTCATATGTAGACACTGGTTAAATGCAAAATTGTATATTCTTCCTTCCCCCAGTAGCTTGTTTTAGCAAAATTGATTCAGAAGAGGCTTCTTGTCCCTGAATAGTAATATCAAATGGTTCAAATCCCACACCACAGCAGAGGCTGCCATTGTAGTGGGGTGCTGGAAGAAGTGTCTTCCTGAAATATTAATAGTAAAATCCTTCGTGCTTTTCTAGTAGTTGTCTAGCTATTGACTTTTAAGTTCCAAAGCATTTATTGAGAAGAGAAAGGAAAAACCTCTGTCTCAGTCTGCTAGGGGGTTAGTGTGTACTTCCTCAATTTTGGAGGTCCTGGAGGCCAATTCAACAAGGGCAGCCAAGAGTGCTGCTATAAATTTAATCTCCACTTGGTCTATAAACAACATCCACAGTAGTGCTCTGTATCCCATAAAAGCAGATCAGTGAAAGCAAGAAGAAAAAATGGCAATATTAGTACCCAATTCTAGACATTTACAAGTGATCTCTACTAAGAAAAAAAGCCAAGCTATTATCTGTGAATACGAGACAAGATATTTAGCTGCCTCTCAAGATCACCAAATACAGTTAATTAATTACACTCCTGCTGCTGCATCACTGCAGTAAAATTGCTGAACTTTTCTAATCCTCCTCCTAAATCAGTAATAAGACCACTTGCTGAGAATATGTAAGGCGATTTATTCGGACTGTTTTGGGGTGTTCTCCTTGTATACCTCTCTGTGACTGCCATGATTTTTTTCAATTTCTTTAGTTTGGCTTGACTTTACCATAAAGTGGAAGAAAAACACCTACCACTGTGAACATAAATGTCATGCTGCACAGTTCAGCTGCTTCTCTTATATAAGAAATAATGTTGTAGTATTCTTATACCCTGACCAAACCTTTCTGTAAGATTATGGAATGAGCAGCTTCAAGTGTTTATGTTTCTTCTGCATTTTTCTCATTTGCTTCTGCTTGAGAATTATTTAATTTATTAACATGTACTATACGCTTTGTGCTGTCAGCTAACAGGTGTAGCTATTGACACTGCAGCCATTCTGGTAAGTGTCTGCAGTTGCAAAAAACCCCTGAGAAACTTCACAAGATCCTACAGTGGATCCATGGGGCTAAGAAACTTTTCATCTGACTGCACTGTACATGTATCATCTCTGAAATGGAAGTAAAGAAAGATAGTTCCTTTAAAAAGTTCTGATCCTAGTGAGAAATATATTTGAGTAGTTTAATTCTTGAGAGTAGTAATAATCGTACAGCATCCCTGCGGTAACCCATCTGATTTTGAGCTACATGATCTATGGCAGTTTGTTTTCACAATGCATGTCTTTGTAGGCATTGTGCCTTACTGTGTACATCACCTCTATCAAATCTTGTGTTTTATGTATTAAACCATGCATAATATATGCCTGTGTTTTGTGAATAAGTCTATATTCTTCACTCACCAGTGCTTTACTATTTATTTTCTATTATTATAGAAAACATTTCTGGAGTAGCAGAGAGAGGATTTAGGATAAATCTATTATAGAAATAATATTGTGCAAGGATACATTGAATGCCATCAGCTGTTGAGTCTGAGGCTACATCTAGACTACAAAGGTAAGTCAGAAAAAGATAAGCAAATTGCAAATCGCAATTTGCATATTTTTTCCTCCTTTCTGTCAAAAGAGGCTTTTCTAATATTTGGTGTGTCTACACAATGCCAAATTTCAGAAAAACCTCCTCTTTCAACACATCCATTCTTCCTCATAGAATGAGATTTACAGGGATGGCGAAAGAGCACACCCGCTTTTCCGAAATTTTTTTCAGAAAAGCGGATGCGTTCCTTGGATGCGCTGCAGTCTAGACAATAGCCTGACTTATGGTTTACTGACAGAGAGAGAGAGAGAGAAGATCAGAAGATCTCAGGAAAAAAATTCAAAAAAGCCTGCTGACTTTCAGTGGGACAGAGGGCCTAACTACACTGCCACACAAGTCAGACTACTGAGGTATGAATAGCAATGTGCACCAAGTGCTGTGAAGCAACTTCCCCAAGTGGACACCAAAGAGGACTGCGTTCAAGGGAACTACGAACCTTTTTGTTTCTGCCTACAGCATCCCCCTGAAGGAGTAACAGATCCCCACTTTGATGCACATTGCTATTCACATCCACATAGTCTGAAATGCGAGGCAATGTAGACATAGCCTACGGCTTATGTATGTGTACATTGAAATCGGAGGAGTGACTGCTGGTGTGACAGAAATACCCATGCTAGATTTGATCTCGCTAGCTCAAATGACAATAGCAGTGAAGACAGCATGGGCTCATTGCTTGGGGACATGCCCTACCATTGGTGCTGCTGTGACTTCATTGCGAGTATTACTCCAGCTGGCTTGATCAAAGCCAACTTGTTTACGCCTACAGGTGCTGCGATCACATCCCTGACAATAGAGTAGACACACCTTAGGTCACTTTTGGAAATGGGATTTAGACTCTGAAGTCACTTTGGCAGGGTGGGTTGAAAGCAGATCATTTTGAAAAGGTTATACCCATCTAATGTTCCTCCAGTGAATATCAGGAACATACGACATTTTAAGCAACATCTGTTGACAAATGTGCTACTGCTATATACTTTGAGGATGAATGAGCAGACTATTCTGAAAGTTTTTGTTCCCTATAAATAATGTACACTTCTGCAAGGACATTTTCCTCCAGGAGGAAAAATTTTCTTGACTTAATCTAACATAATTAAATCGACAAGGAGTCCTGTAGCACCTTATAGACTAACAGATGTATTGGAGCATAAGCTTTCGTGGGCAAAGACCCACTTCGTCAGATACATCTGACGAAGTGGGTCTTTGCCCACGAAAGCTTATGCTCCAATACATGTTAGTCTATAAGGTGCTACAGGACTCCTTGTCACTTTTGCAGATCCAGACTAACACGGCTACCCCCTGATACTTGACATAATTAAAACGATCCACTATGATTTGCATGATAATTCATAATATCACAAAATGTTGCATTAGAAACTAGACACAAAGGCTGGAAGGTGGCATTTAAGGAACAGCCCTCTGCGGGGGGCTATATGGAGCACTGAGAGAATTGTACAGAAAGCTTTTCGGTGTACAGATTACTGCTGATGATGTGCCAAACCTACTGAATGGGTTGGTGTGGAAATAGGGCTAGGGTTATTTCCCCACCCTCTGTTCAGTGGCATTGCAATTCATATACTTCCCAGGGATTTGTGTATGGTGTGTCTTGCGCAGCTGAGCAAGAGAAAACCGCTTCACTCAATCTCTGTACTGTCACCAACCCAGGGCCTTTTTAATACTTTACTGCTGCAGTTTTGTATGCATCAAATTTAAAACTTTTACCCAACACTCTCAACTTAGGAAGAATCTCCCTTTAACTTGGAGGGAAGTTTGTGAAAGCAAAGAATGTGAGGCCAGGCCACAAAGACTATATTTGTGTGGACCATTATAGAGGTCCTTGGAACTACTCTGAAATATCAGGTGCTGGTAGCCATCAGATGTTCCCATTTGGCAATGATTTGCAAGCAATATTTGCAAAACAATCTTTGGTAAATAATAAATGAAAATATGTGGTATCTATTCTCTACTCAATGCTGGAGTATCATCACTGTTCACAAAGATCCATAACAGTTCTGCCTTGGTATTAGGCATATTATAACTTTTAGATATGTGCATCTGTCTGTCATTTGTTCAAGAACTCCTCCTAAATTGTAAGAGTTAGGACCACAAAATTTGGTATTCAAATTCCTCTGATCATAACGTAAAGCCAGGTCAGGGTTTGGTTGTGCCAGGATAATGGGATGTGTGTGGAATTTGATTGTTTCTTCATGAAAAGGAAATAGAGGGGTCTGGCAGGAGGGAGTTATACTGCAGAATGACCACAGGGACCAGAGTTGGGGACCAATATAGCTATAACCCCATTGGGCCAGCAGAGGTCAAGGGTGCAGAAAGGGACAGCTATCTACTATAAAATTCAGAGAGTTTGTTTGATTGTGTGTCTGTTTGTCTGGATGTCTGTCTGTCCCCTACTGGGGAACATGCACCCTTCGCACCAGCCGTACCTGCTGGAGCTGTAGGGGCCATAGACAGGCTCTTCTTACCTGGTCCTAAGCTGCTACAGTGAGAGAGGGCTGGGGCTGTCCTCTCTCCCTGGGACAGCCTGCATCATTAACCCCTCCTCCCCAACCCCAACTCAGAACAATGGAAGAAAAAATGTGTTTGAGTTAAGGACCCAAGCAATGCTGTGTAAATCTTCTAGTAGTGAACTAAAAGTGTTTAGGTTGCATAATTGCTTATCTGCCAACAAATACTTCAGTAAATTTGCAATTTGCCATCAACACTGGAGTGTTTACGCCATAAAATTAACTGGATTTTCTGATTTAACTGCTATTTTGGTCAGATTATTATTTATTTATTTTGAGGGCCCTACCATGTTTTCACAAAGTATTGGGCCCATACAGACATTGAGAGATATAGCAGTATGAGAATTGTTTAAAATATTCGTACATGTAGTTTATGCCTGTAGATTCAGATAGCCATCAGAAGTCCAAAAAAAGCCAAGGGCAATTCCTGGCTATTAATTTCAGTGGCAACAGTATTTGGCCTCTTCCTGGGGAGAAATTTCCTTTCCTGAGCCACAGAATTCAGTCTTCAGGCCCCTCTTCTACCCTTTAAGTCACATGGAACTTAAGCCACTGTGTAACTTATACCCACATGAAGATATCAGTTGTGAGATACAGCAAAAGGGCTCTCAGAATCTGATAGACAGATATCCTGCCTGCACCTTGTTAGAATGGAAAAATCACAAATACTTGACGGAGGATAACAATTGTCTTAAGGAAAATGTTAATGAAATGTGCATGGTACTTTTCAGGATTAGAAAAAGGACTCTCGAGATCAATAAAAAGAAGAGGAGAAAAAAGAAAGAAATTTGCCAGATGAGCACTGGCTCCCAACTGGCAATGGGGAGGCTTCATGGTGGGTAATCATTTTTAGCTACAGTAAGATTAACTTTGACATGAATAAAAAGCCATCTGTAATGTGTAGAAAGCCTATTATCTATCCTGAGCTGGGGTGGAGAGACATAAGCATGAAAGCATCAGCATTTTTCAGCGGATGGCTCTGCAAATCTCAGAATAATAAATAGGAATAAAAACTATATTAATGTGAATGCATGATTCATGGTGCTTCTCATTTAATTATTTCAAAGTGTCCTGATTGAATAATTACAACTTTCCATTACCTGCCACCTTCAACATAACACCAACCTCCAGTTGCCCAATCCCAGACTTGAAAATCTTGTGTGTAACAATTTCCTGTGTAACAAAACCCTTAAAAAAGTACTATATACTGAGGGCTTGTCTACACTGGCAGGATTTAGCACCAAAAACTGTCTTTTGGTAACAAAACAGTAAGAGCATTTATACTGCAATGAGACTTTTGTTGGGAAAAACACCCAGTTTTGGCAACAAAAAACTTCTACCCCTGCAAGAGACTTTTGTCTTTTCTCCTCCTTTTATTGTCCTTTAAGGGAACTAAGCTCAAAATCACGACTTGGATACCAATTTCTGATGTTCTGAGAGGTGTTATAGAACCTTTTCTACTCCTGCTTGGAGATAGTCTGCCTTTCTTTAAGAACATAAGAACGGCCATACTGGGTCACACCAACGGTCCATCTAGCTCAGTATCCTGTCTGCCAACAATGGCCAATACCAGATGCTCCAAAGGGAGGGAACACAGCAGGTAATCCCCACGTGATCCTTCCCCTGTCACCCATTTCTAGACAAACAGAGGCTAGGGACATCATTCCTACCCATTCTGGCTAATAGCCATTGATAGATCTAACTTCCATGAATCTATCTAGCCCCCTTTTGAACCCTCTTAAAGTTCTAACCTTCACCGCATCCTCTGGCAAGGAGTTCCACAGGTTGACTGTGCACTGAGTGAAGAAAAAACTTCCTTTTGTTTGTTGTAAGCCTGCTGCCTATTAATTTTATTTGGTGACTCCTAGTTCTTATATTGTGGGAATAAGTAAATAACTTTTCCTTATTCACTTTTTCCACACCAGTCATGATTTTATAGATCTCTATCATATCCTCCCTCCCCTCCCCCCAGTCTCCTCTTTTCTAATATGAAAAGTCTATGTCTTTTTAATCTCTCTTCATATGGGACTCGTTCCAAATCCCTAATAATTTTTGTTGCCCTTTTCTGAATGTATTCCAATGCCAAGATATCTTTTTTTGAGATGAGGCGACCACATCTGTACGCAGTATTCAAGATGTGGGCGTACCATGGTTTTATATAGAGGCAATAAGATCTTTTCTGTCTTATTCACTATCTCTTTTTTAATGATTCCTAACATTCTAATTGCCTTTTTGATTGCTGCTGCACACTGAGTGGATGTTTTCAGAGAACTATGCCCAATGACTCCAAGATCTCTTTCCTGATTAGTTGTAGCTAAATTAGCCCCCATCATATTGTATGTATAGTTGGGGTTATTTTTTCCAATGTGCATTACTTTACATTAGCCACATTAACTTTCATTTGCCATTTTGTTGCCCAGTCACTTAGTTTTGTGAGAACTTTTTGAAGCACTTCACAGTCAGCTTTGGTCTTAACTATCTTAAGCAGTTTTGTATCATCTGCAAATGTTGCCATCTCACTTTTAACCCCTTTCTCTAGATCATTTATAAATACATTGAATAGGATTGGTCCCAGGACAGACCCTTGGGGGACCCCACTAGTTACCCTTCTCCACTCTGAAAACTGACCATTTATTCCTACCCTTTGTTTCCTGTCTTTTAACCAGTTATCAGTCCATGAAAGGACCTCCCCTCTTATCTCATGACAACTTTACTTAAGAGCCTTTGGTGAGGGCTCTTGTCAAAGGCTTTCTGGAAATCTACGTACACTACATCCACTGGATCCCTGTTGTTCATATGTTTGTTGACCCCCTTAAAGAACTCTTTGGCAAGTGACTTTCTGTGCTATGGTTACAGAAAGGGTTGTTCTTTTACTTTTCTTAATGATTAAATAGATTTATTCATCTCTTCTGCCACAAGAAAAAATAATACATCTTGAAAATGAAGATGGTGTTGAAGTCACAGTTCTCTGGCTGCTGCTTTTTTTAAAGGTTGGATCCCTTGATGATATACTTGGCCTTAGAAGCTGGACAATGCACTTTCCCTGTAGAGTAGAATATTTTTTTCTCCAGGTCTATTGTTCTTTTACTTCCAGGCTTCAGTTCTCATATGAAATCTGACAACTCATATGAAATCAGGGTACGCTTGATCCAATGTCCACAGATATGAGCAAGAACACTTGCATGCATTTCAGTAAGCTTTGAACAAGCCTCCCAGATAACTTTCCTGAATTGTTCATCCCTGCCTCTTCCTTCATTCTTCCCAAATCACCTTTTTGATGATATTGTAAAGCCCCATTCTTCTTTTCCTTTACTCTTTCAAGGAACCATTCTTGCTTCCAGCATTATCCCTCTATCACCAGATTTTTGGTCACATTCAAATACCCCCTTTCCCTCACCATCTAAGTCAAAATCGGCCTTAGTAGAAGGGGTAGAAAAGCTAATTCATTCCCCCTTTCTTTTCCTGACACTTGTTAGCATAGAAATAGTTTAGATTATTAAGTTTAGATTATTAGGAGCCTATCATCATCTGAAAAACACATTTTAGCCTGATAAAGTTTAAGTATTTCACCTGAAAAAAAGCCCTTTTATAAATACAAATGAACTCTTGCAGATAACTTACAGGTATTCATAAAGGAAATAAGTGCCACTTTCTCCTCCTTCTTTGAGACTCACACTGATTGTTGATTATGAGTTGCAAGATACCTTGTTTAATGCAGAGAAGGATGCAATTCTGATGTAGGTTGGTTTCATGTACCTTCCAAAGGATCTGACCTGAATGGACTGTGTTGTGTTATATCAGAGCAGCTTCCTGAGATTGATTCAGCAACAAATTCATGCTCTCCTCTTTGTTAAAAGCATAAGTCATATATGGAAGAAATGGATATGCTATATCTAGGGAATTAATTTATTCATACACGACTGTGTAACAGCCACTCTCAACCAGCTCTCATACCTATGATAACTCTCCTTGGGAATTCAGATTCTAAAATAGAAAATATTTAAGAAAGTAAATTTGATAACCTGTCTGGAGTACACAGAATAGGATTTTTCCTTTAAGCATTTATGATTAAAAGATTGAATCCCATGCCTTTCATGCATTAGACACACTGAGGATTTAAGATGCTCACTTAATCAACATAATATGAAAGCAGAGAAAATGAATGCTTTACAAAAGATCTTGGGGATGACGAGGGCAGGCTAGTATATATGTGCATGGAGTTTCCTTCTGAGAAAATGAATAACGAGACAGAGAGAGTTTGGATAATACAAAGACTGGTCACCTCTTTTCCCAGAAAGAGGTCTGTTGAATACCGTTTTTGAAGGGTTAATTATGGATTGCTCCTATGAATATTAAACATGGCTACACAGACCGATTCAAGTAGTTCTGCAGAAATCACACAGTCCAGCATTTTAAAATGTGAGTGCCTATGGGTATGCATTAAGTTAAAATTAATCTCAGTAAGAAATGAGGAACATACAAAATGGACCTGGAAGGTTAGGGTTAGGTGCTAAATAAGATTATTTTTTAACAAGGCTCACAAAGCTTTGCCTATGTGTAGTTAGATAGTAAGGTATTTCTATCAATCAGCCTTATGAGATAGTGAAAAAGAACTATTTTTCCTTTCCTGTGATTCGTTAAAGTATTATATGATTGCTATTTCACCATTAATTTGTTTTGCTGTTTATATATATACACAGAATTGTTTGGTGGATGGCAATTATTTTAGCTGAATATAGAGGAATAGCAAAGTTACATCTAGAACACAGGGCACAGTTCTGATCATTTTCAGATAAGTGAAATTGAAGAAGACACAGAGGCCAACTCAATTAATTCATGGAAAAACAGAGTAGCTGTTTTCACAGTGCAGAACATACTACCATTATCTATTAAAATAAAGTTTCTCTCATTCAAAAGGTCCCTTTAAGTTTCTAGTGTGCAAATGAAGGGTTAACACAATACCTGCATTTGCATTCATTCTCTACTGCTTTCACTATGCTGGCAGCTATTACAGTGGCATGTTCTAATAGGAATTTCATCATGCATTCAAACTGGTGAGTGGAATCATTTAGCAGCCACAACAAATTTAGCTCAGCGGGCTTTATTTCAAGAACTTCAGTGGTGTCAAGTGGTCAGTCCTTCATTTTTAATTTCTGGATATATGAGATGCAAATTGCCTGATCTCTCATCCTAGCAGACAGTCATAGCAAATGGCTCCAATTATATTGTAACATACTCTTAAATCTGAGGTAAATAACATTATCAAGATGGGGCTGGAGCAGACTGGATCAGAAAGAAAAGACTAATTACCTTGTAAAAGTATTTTATTATCTTAATTGTCCATATTAGTCACGCTTTCCTAATTAGAAAAGTAAATCCTAGCATATACTTTCTGCCTTGGTTCAGTGTAAAAAGTTCCAGCATTTTCATGAATGATACTTTTTCATCTCCACAAGCTTGATAAGAACAAGATGTCTATTTTATAAAAGCTTTCTGCACATTTTGTCATTAGATTTTATCCCATAGTAAGTGGACTGCCCAAAGGAGAAAACATCATTCGGCCCACTGCACACACTGCACACACACTGGCATGGTGCAAAGTCAGTAGTTAACATTATTAAACATTGAGCACAGTCGTGGTCTAAGCTCTATATAGGGGGAAATGGTGGCAATCCCATTCTACTTTTTGGCAACTGTTGTCAAATGCAAACTTTACAATGGCAAACTCCACAGGTAGGGCTGAATTTTGCCATCAGTGATGAGATTGTCTTCTCTTGAACTCATTGGGAATTGGGACAATTTAAAGGACAGGTCCCAAACTTATTGGAGTTAATGGAAAGACACCCATTGTAGAAGCAAGGTACTTACCAACCACAGATTTACATGTATAAAATACTATTCAATTAGTTTTTATACTGGACAAAAGTGTCCTTCCTTCTAGCCTTTTTAGTGTCTTGAACGGGTGTGATGAAAGATGAAGATTCTGGTTTTCCATTCTAAGCTACTAGTCACAAATGAAAACCTTGACCACTTTTTTGGGTGAATCTTATTAACTCTGTAGTGGGTTTTAGCTGAAATTTGAAAGCTGAAATTTGAGCTGTGTCGCTTACATAATAGACAAGACTTTGGACTGACCATGTTAATTTCTTTCTTTCTCCTGGCTGGATGATTGTTCCTGTTGTAATCATATTTCTGGCTGTACATGATCACACTAACATTTGTATAAAGCAAACACAAAAGTTGCTCAGATAGGATCAAGGTAAATTAATTTTAAAAATATGAACATTCACAGAAATTTTGTGACAGTATTTACCTGGCTCCAACATGTTGCCTTCTTTAGTATTTGGACTCTGAAATACATCTCTATGCTGGTCAGATCCCTAAAGCAAGCCATTGTAGAGTTCTGATGAGCCGTAAACTCTCGTCTCTATTGCCAGTTTGTCAAGCTATTGATCCATAGCATCTTGCTTAGGGTTGTTTTCATTTTAACAGAAAAGCTTGAAGGAGATGCTGATCTTAAATGGAAAGGCTATCTTACTGTTTGGAGAGCTGGCAACGAGTTTCTGTATAACATGAGTGAAGTAGATTTTGTGTATGTGAAACTCCTTTCATGCACAAAGTAAAAGGCATATGGATTTTAGAATTATATGTTGCAGAGGCCAGGATGTGTTAATTTTGGTGCTTCTCAATGGCTGTAGGCAATTTTCAGTCTTAGTTTACATTAACAAAACTTCCTAAAATGAGGACTCACGGCTTTGGACAAGATCAAAGATTTGTGAGAGTTTGGGGGGACAGATTCTGATCTCATTTACCATTCTAAATCTGGAATTACTCTGGTGTTAGATCAGACTTAATAAAATCAGAATCTGGTCTTTTATTGGCATCACTTTATAGACCACCACTCATAACATGTAGATTCTGATTATTCTTTCCTATTATCTAGCCTGTTGTCCCATGCTTCTTAAGTGCTAGTCTTATTTATTTCATTGCTCTTCTTCTCTTCATAGTCCACAAAAGGCTCTTCCCCAATATCACTACTGTATTGTTAATGAGTGAAGCAGTAGAGGCAGTACCATTGTGCTTTTTCACATGACACATCCCCAAATACATCGAACAATACCTCTCCCTGATATTAGTGTGGATAGGAGATATACCACTTAGAACATGTTGTGAGCATGTTTTTCACAATTTACAGGTTTCCTCGATGCATTTGTGAAAAACAACGAAGGAGTTGAAAGTTTTGCCTACCTTTTGTGTTACTGAAATGCTGCTGAAACACATTCACCTAATCTTTATGCCTTTATTACCATGATAGAGATTTCAATTAATGTGACCTCAGTGTGAAAACTCAACCACACTTAACGTTTTGGATATATTACAAATTATTGAAAGAACTTTACCAGGTTGCTAACTGAACTGAATATTTATTTCAGCCATGCACAAATTTCTAAATAAGTCTAACTAAACTAGTTGACAACATGGTAATATATTGCTGATTCACTACTATTCCAGCAGATGGTGAGGACTTGTTAAAACGAATTCCCTGTCACTTTGTTGTTCTAGCAAATTACATTTGAAGTATGGAAAAGTGAATTCAATCAGCAACAATAACAACAAAACCAAAATTGAGACCCTTGATAAGTAAAAAGGTTAACGTATTTTAGGGTTTGGTTATACCATTTTCTGAGTAAGGCCGCGCTGTAAGGCGACAGCTCCCCTGAAGAAGGTTTTGTTTTTATGCATAATTTAGATTTCTAGTCATAGTTCATTTATCATTTCAGTATTAAAGCATTAAAGCTACAAACATTTCTACAAGTTCTTGCATGACACTCAAAGACACCACAAACGGCTTCCAACACAAACGTTAACTGGATTGTAAGCACCTAATTAAGAATAACAGCAAGGCTTGCATACAAAAGAGTTGTGTTTGGATGTGTTACATTATGTTGGATCTCCATGGAATATTTTTTTGAGAAATACATTAAATATTTTCCTCTCAAAATTCTCAACTACCTAAAGATAGCACTGGTCTACAATTTTTTAGAAGTCGTCTGCTTCAGAGATAAAATGTGCTATTTATTATGTATTTTGATGTGCTGAATTCAAATATGACAATTAAAACAACTGATTGGCTACTGTTTCCAAGATATTTAAGTTTTTACATTTTACGTCTATGTATATTGTGTAGATAGTAGAGTTTTAATCATAAATTGTAAACCTAGGTCTTTTCATGTGTTTATGTTTGCTTTACATGATAATATTTCACCTGTCCTGTTTATGTAACACTTTAAAAATCAGCAAAAGGGTTATATAAATAAAATTTATTATGAAACAAAAGGCAAAAACTATTATGTACATAGTTTAGTCCTATTCAGTGTCTACTCAGCGCTTCTTGGCTTGTCTCTTGTATTCATTAAATGGAGCATCTCTTGTCACTGTCCAGCAATAGTCTGCAAGCATTGATGGGCTCCATTTGCCCTGATAGCGTTTCTCCATTGTTGCAATGTCCTGGTGAAATCGCCACATGCTCCGCTCACTGCTCCGCAGTTCGGTGGAAAAAATCTAGATGAGAGTGCAAAAATGTATCTTTAGTGACATGTTGCAACCAAGGCTTTTGTATGCCTTGAGGAGGTTTTCCACCAACAACCTGTAGTTGTCTGCCTTGTTGTTTCCGAGAAATTTATTGCCACTAACTGGAAGGCTTTCCATGCCGTCTTTTCCTTGCCACGCAGTGCATGGTCAAATGCATCATCTCAAAGAAGTTCACGAATCTGAGGACCAACAAAGACACCTTCCTTTATCTTAGCTTCACTTAACCTTGGAAATTTGCCATGGAGGTACTTGAAAGCTGCTTGTGTTTTGTCCATGGCCTTGACAAAGTTCTTCATCAGACCCAGCTTAGTGTGTAAGGGTGGTAACAAAATCTTCCTTGATTCAACAAGTGGTGGATGCTGAACACTTTTCCTCCCAGGCTCCAATGACTGTCGGAGTGGCCAATCTATCTTGATGTAGTGGGAATCTCTTGCACGACTATCCCATTCGCAGAGAAAACAGCAGTACTTTGTGTATCCAGTCTGCAGACCAAGCAAGAGAGCAATAACCTTCAAATCACCACAAAGCTGCCATTGATGTTGGTCATAGTTTACGCACCTCAAAAGTTGTTTCATGTTGTCATAGGTTTCCTTCATATGGACTGCATGGCCAACTGGAATTGATGGCAAAACATTGCCATTATGCAGCAAAACAGCTTTAAGACTTGTCTTCGATGAATCAATGAACAGTCTCCACTCATCTGGACCGTGAACAATGTTGAGGGCTGCCATCACACCATCGATGTTGTTGCAGGCTACAAGATCACCGTCCATGAAGAAGAATAGGACAAGATCCTTTTGACGGTCACGGAACATGGAAACCCTAACATCACCTGCCAGGAGATTCCACTGCTGTAGTCTGGAGCCCAACAGCTCTGCCTTACTCTTGGGTAGTTCCAAATCCCTGACAAGGTCATTCAGTTCACCTTGTGTTATGAGGTGTGGTTCAGAGGAGGAGGATGGGAGAAAATGTGGGTCCTGTGACATTGATGGTTCAGGACCAGAAGTTTCATCCTCTTCCTCGTCTGACTCAAGTGAGAATGATTCTGGTGCATCAGGAACCGGCAGTCCTTCTCCGTGGGGTACTGGGCGTATAGCTGATGGAATGTTTGGATAATGCACAGTCCACTTTTTCTTCTTTAACACACCTTTCCCAACTGGAGGCATCATGCAGAAGTAACAATTGCTGGTATGATCTGTTGGCTCTCTCCAAATCATTGGCACTGCAAAAGGCATAGATTTCCTTTTCCTGTTCAACCACTGGCGAAGATTTGTTGCACAAGTGTTGCAGCATATGTGTGGGGCCCACCTCTTGTCCTGATCTCCAATTTTGCAGCCAAAATAAAGGTGATAGGCTTTCTTAACCATAGTGGTTATACTGCACTTTTGTGATGCAAAAGTCACTTCACCACAAACATAGCAGAAGTTATCTGCACTGTTCACACAAGTACGAGGCATCTCTGCTCACTTTGGCTAAACAGAAATGTGTCCCTTTGCAAAATCAAACAGTGACAAATAAGAGAGCACGACACTGTATGATTTCTAGAGATGATATAGGGCAATTTGTTCAGCAGAGCGATGTAAGCTTCGTTATGATTGCATCATCCATGCCTTCTAGGAATAACATGATGCAATTCATATCATGTATGACTCAATACCAGCTTCAGATTGCATCATTCATTGTTTTGCCTAAAAGCAAGTACTGTCCAAACCCAGTCATAGATTTATTCATAGATCCAGTCAAAGATGTATTTTAGTCATTTCTGGTTTAAATTGAGATCCCTTCCCTTTATAACTCACTTATCCTCCGCCATTTCCAAGTCCAGGGTCGTATATACTGACCCAATAGCATATCTTGAAAACTAGAGCCAATCAACAATTTTAAACATCATTGTCGTTCTCAGTGACCCAGAATTAGTAAAGTTTGACTACATTTATTTCAGAAGCATTTTGGCTGTAGAGCAGTGTAGCAATAATAAATTATCTCCTCTTACATGTTATCTTCACAACAATAAATAAGAATCTTTGGTCCTAATCCTGCAGCTGGCTCTGCATGGGCAGAACTTGAACCATTGCAGAGACCCACTTAAGTAGAAGCAGGAATTTTTTTGCCAAATACCTAAACTCCGGATATATTCTCATTTGCTGGGTTGTCACAAGTTTTTGGTCCCTCTTCATTTCATCCCTTTGTTACCACTACACCCCTTCAACTGTCTTCAGTAATTATATGACTCCCATTACAGTAATATATAAGTGCTTCACATCCTTCGCATTTATTCTCACAGCATCCCTGTCAGGTACGGAAGTGCTATAATCTGCATTATTTAGAATGGAACTGAGACACCAGGGCTGGTGACCCCGAGCCCTGGGCAATGGGAGGCTCATCTTTGTGCAGGGCCTATGACCCAGCGGGCAGGGCAAGGAGCAGCCATCCCTCAGTGCCGCCTGGACCATGCTGCACCTCCCCCAACATCACCTCAGTGCTGCATGGAACATGCTACATGGGGTTCTGGCAGTGATGTAAAGGGCCTGGGGCTCTGGATACGGCTGCTGCCACAGTAGCAGTGATGGAGGACTGGAACCCTGGA
Source organism: Rafetus swinhoei (assembly GCA_019425775.1). Classification (NCBI taxonomy): domain Eukaryota; kingdom Metazoa; phylum Chordata; order Testudines; family Trionychidae; genus Rafetus; species Rafetus swinhoei. The sequence continues at coordinate 31,429,962 of CM033428.1, read as the reverse complement.
CCTTTTGAAATCACCAGGCCCTGGGACAACTGGCCCTACCATCTCCCCCATTTGGCACCCCTGTAAGGCACACAGAGACTAAGGCCCAGATTTTTTAAAGGCCTAAATCACTCAGGTGACGATTTTCAGAAATGAGATTTAGGAGAGAAGACCCATGTCAGCTACCAGCAGCACAGATGTAGCAGTACAGCTTCCCACAATGAAGATGAAACTCCTTCCCTAATCTATGGAAAGGGGTTTCCACTGATGTAGTTAATCCATCTCTCTAAGAATTCTTCCATCAACCTAGCCATGTCTAGAGTGGGGCTCAATTTAATTACAGCCTAACTGTCATAGCTAGCTTGATCTCCTAATGCCAAGTTGAGTAATGCTTAAATATCTTTGAAAATCTAGGCCTAAGTGACTGTCAGAAGAAAAGAACAGCCATACTGGGTCAGACCAAAGGTCCACCTAGCCCAGTATCCTGTCTGCCGACAGTGGCCAATGCCAGATGCCCCAGAGGGATTGAACAGAACAGGTAATCATCAAGTGATCCCTCTCCTGTCATCCATTTCCAGCCTCTGACAAACAGAGGCTAGGAACACCATTCCTACCCAGGGAGAAGGTGACATGGAGTCTGTGGCAAAGTAGGGGAATTGAACCTACATCAATCACGTTTAAGGCAAGTGCTCTAACCACTGGATAATCCTTCCTTTTTGCCTATCCTCATTCACCCTATCCTTTTTGCTCCCTGATCACTTTGCCTTTACATTCTACCCTTATCTTTACCCTTGTCTAGTCAATGTGGGGGGTAAGTCCTTTGGGACAGGGGTAGTTGTATTACTTTGCATTTGTACAGAAAGGCTTCTCATCATGACTAGGATTTTCAGTTACTATGGCAATATTAATAATAAATAATACATTGTAGAAAATAAAGCCCACAATTGGGCAAATTAAGCAGGAAAAATGCATGCCTTATATAAGAAATGGATGCCACACTGTTTAGACCTTCTGACTTCAATGCAATACCTCACTAGGTTATATATTTCTTCTTGGGATTATTTATTAAGAAAGAAGGTCAAAATTTTTCTAGTTTTCCTCTGCTCTGCTCTTCCCCTCCTGGATATCCATTATTCCACCAACCCAGCAGGATTGCTCCCAGCCCTAAGGAATAAACTGCATCTCTATAAGGCCAGGAACCCTGCTCAGTGTAGCTCTCCCTAAGACCAGCAGCCTAGTCCCACAGTGCCAAGCAGTAGTGGAAGGAAATTATTCAAGGAGGTATGGAGACAGAGAGCGGTGAGTGGGGGGGCCCTCCACGTTTAGGGAGGGCTCACTCCATACAAAGCTGAAGTGTAAGGACCTGGCGCTTCCCTGCCTGTAAGGCCTGACCAGTGCCAAATAAAGTTAAATAAAGTCAAACCAGTGCCAAATAAAGTCAATTTCTTATATATATGTATATGCAGAAGCACATCTGAAGATCCCCTGCTCCGAAGTGCCCTGAATACAGATGAGCTAAGAATCTGTGGCTAATCCAATAGCAAAATACCTCACACTCAATACCTCCTTTCATCTGCCCCACCCTGCCCTGCCCAAAATTAACGGCTGCATTTGTAAAGAGGAATGAGCCATGGCTGAGCGAGTGCTGTGCAACGCTGTACACTGCAGTCTGGGGAAGCAATGGTAATGTGATCATGAATATCACATCCAAACAAAATTGAATGGGGTTGGAATTTGAGAACAGAATATAATTACCTGACTTGGAATTTGTCCAGGGCTCTGGGACCAACAAAAAGTGCCATAGGGGAAGTTAATGAACACAAGCTTGTCAGAGGAATGGGGATTTTTTTTCTGGAGGCCCTTAAGGGATGGATACTATATAAAACCTGGCACTTTAGGAAGCACTATGTCTTAAAGTATTTTCATAATGCTTATTTCCTGTTTTTGACAGCGTAAATTCCCTTAATGTGTAGGCATTTTTAAAAGTGTATATGATTTACCCTAATCCTTATCTTTTCAATGGATTATAACGTGGAAAAAATGTTAAAGGGAAAGCACATCTCTGTGTAATTCTGGGGAACCAAAACATCTACCCTAAACATTCACCTTTCCTCCTTCAGCTCAACTCTTTCTACATCTCCCTTCTTCTGATTTAAATATGTAATTCACATTCTAATAGATGGTACCGCCATGTTCACTAACTTCAAAGGTTAAAAATAGTATAGGTTATGGAAAGACAGTAAATGAGAGAAATCAAATACAACCCCTACTCTGCACTCACATATATGCATTCACAGATACTTGTACAAGCCCACACAGACACAAGAACACATATGCAACCTGCAATATGCATATATCAAGAAATGTTTTAAGTAATCATTTCACAGCAAGCAGCTGAGCAAGCTGTATTTTGAATTTGACTTTAAATCTCCCATACATAGGAAATGTACACATTACAGATTCAGGAGGAAAATTATCTCTGTGTGAAAAATACATAAGTTTGAACTGTACTGAAAATGTTGTAAAGGTATTTAATCAGCTCTTTTGACGATTTTTGGGAGCATATTTATGAATAAATCAAATGACAGTATGATTATATGAAATGTATGTGAGTTTATATCCATAACAGAGTAAACATATAAACTGAGCTTTTTAAAGCCCCCTATCAAATGTGGACACTGAAGTCCAATTACTGTTACTGGATATTAAGTATCCAAATCCCATTGGCAGATTCCAAAATCTAAGCCAAAATATATGCACAGTAAGAAGAGCTTATTAGCTGGGAATTTGGATGCTGGAAAAATGGTCAGTGTGGGTGTTTAGTAATTTATTTATTTTCTATATTGTCCAGTAAGGAATGTCAATTATCTATATAATAAGCTTCAGAGGAGTAGCCATGTTATTCTGTAACTGGAAAAACTTAAAAAGCGATGAATAGTCTTGCAGCACCTTAGAGACTAACAAAAAATGTAGCTGGTAATAGGTATGTTTACATTAGATCAACTAATCGAACAGTCGATGGAATTTCCATCAACTATTCGATTAGTCGATAAGGACACTTCTGCTCTGAAATATGGCAAGAGCCCACTGGGCTGTTGCTACATTTCAAAGACAGAAGTGCCACGCGGCATCCCACCTTTGAAATATACAAGAGCCCCAGCAAGGGTTCTTGTGCATTTCAAAGATTGAAATGCCGTGTGGAGACTGGGGCCAATGAGGGACTCTCCCACTGGCCCCAGGCTCCATGAGGTGTTTCCGCTTTGAAATGTACAAGAACCCTAGCAGGGACTCTTGTACATTTCAAAGATTGAAATGCTGTGTGGAGCCTGGGGCTAGAGGGGGTCTCTCTAAGTCCCCCACTGGTCCCAGGCTCCATGTGGCACTTCTGCTTTGAAATGTACAAGAGCCCCAACTATACAAATTGTCTCCAAATCGGAAGTAGTTGTGGATGAGGACAAAGTCGCAGAGCTCTGTAACCAGGTATGCAGTGCTGTTATCGGGGATGGTGTTCCTGGTAGCCTGTAATCGGTCTTCATGTGGAATGTTGGTGTAAAGAGCTTCTATGTCCATGGTGGCCAGGATGGTATTTTCAGGTAGATTACTGATGTTTTGTAGTTTCCTCAGGAAGTTGGTGGTGTCCAGGAGGTAGCTAGGAGTGCTGGTAGCATAGGGTCTGAGGAGAGAGTCAATATAGCCAGATAATCCTGTTCTAAGTGTACCAATGCTTGAGATGATGGGTTGTCTGGGATTTCCAGGTCTGTGTATCTTGGGTAGCAGATAGAAAACTCCTGGTTGGGGATGGGGGGGAGGGAGGTTAGTGTAAATTTGGACTTGAGCAGCATCAGGGAGCTTCATGAGCAGTTGTTTCAGGTTTTTTTGGTATTCTTTAGTGGGATCACAGAAGAGAGGCTTGCAGAATCTGGTATTGGTGAGTTGTCTGGTTGCCTCCTGCTCATAATCTGTTCTGTTCAGGAAAAAAAAGTTAACACCACCTTAGGAAAAGTGTATGTTATCTATTTCCAGTGTACCTGTAATAACCAAAGTATCTGGGCATCTCCATGCTAAATACTTAGGAAAACTCAAATGTGTCATTAAGGAGGTCAAGACTCACCCTCGCCAAGACTCTCTCTCTCTCTCTCTTTCTCTCTCTCATATTTTAGGTGAACCAGATCTTTGCTAGTGCATTTAGCTTGAATATTAAAAGCTAATACTTTCAAAAATCATTTTCATGAAGGAAAATTCATTTTGTTTTGAAAATCTGCTTTTCCACTAAAAAACAATGAGATGTTTATGTGAAGGCCAAATCTGCATGCAGATTACTGATTTTGCTGTGCATATGGAAAATCCACTAACAGCTGCTTGTGTTGTTGGAAATGGTGTAATTTCACTATTGGCCAATTTCATAAATACTTGCAAAAGGGTGTAAGTTAATCGTTTCACAGCTCTGTTCCTTTTCTCCTGCCAGCTGTTGCAGAATAGGCCTGACTTGATATGAACAAGTGCAGTAAAACCTTATTTAACAGGATTCCAGTTTACTGTAAACTTGTTCTGTTCTTTGATCTAATAGTGGCATGGATTTTACCTATTCAGATTATTTATTATTATTTGAAATCCTCATTATCTGAAGGCTGGTCTTCAGGGACACACTTAAGGAAATTAATTTAAATTAATTACAGGTGTGAATTTAAAGTGGATTAGTTAAACCTTTGTGTGGACTCTTTCATTCAGAATTAAAGTGGCCTTAATTTGTTTTAATTCACTTCCAAGGAACCACTTCCTTGAAAAGACAGATGTGCATGTTTGTACTGTAGAGAAAAGAAATGGAGATTTCAAAATTTAACAAACGTATAAGTAGTGGGATAAATTCTCCTATCTGGAATGCTGTGTCTAGTTGACAAGAGGGGAGCATTCATGACTAGCCCCTTCATAAACAGTGAATAACAACATGTTTTTTACACTTTTCCTTATTTCTGTATGCTCAGGAGGGGAAAAATTGGTGTTGGCTACTACTGCTCCTCTCTAAAAATAACACACTCCCCAAAATTATAAGAAGTGAACACATACAATATGGCTCCAATCCAGAACCTAGATTCTTAGCACCTGTGAAATTCAAGAAAATTGTGTACTAATCTGCTTAATCTCTTTCTTACATGTGTTGCTCCTTTAAACTATATCCCACCATAATGTCAATACTGACCATCAGCCAAATTGCAAATAAAAAGCCAAGTTGCAGAGTATCAGTCACTGAAACTTGAATTTCTGCCACCTCCAGGACCAGCCCTCGGTGTTTTGTCACCCATGACAGAAAATGTTTTCACAGGTGCCCACTATCACTACCCAAAAGGGACAAGCAAAAAATAGAGCCCCAAATGTGATGGTATGGCACTTCTGAATGTTGGTTCCCTCAGTAGCCATGCTGATTGCACCTCATAGGCCAGCCCATTGTCACTGTTACTGAAGTTCCAGTGGGCCTGTCTGACCCAGGGCCTGGATGTAAATTCTGAATGTAATGCCATGATCATATATACACTGAAGATGCAACTGATCAAGAAAGTCACTTTGTTCAAGTTTAATATATGTTAGCTTCTTCGATAAATTATCAAACTCAGTACAGAACTGTCCATTTTTAAACAAATACCTCCCCTTAAGCCCTAATCCTTCAATACAAAACTCCTAAAATTTGTTTCTGTAAGTAAAATATTTAATGGGTTTCATAGTTTAAGACCATTAGATCATTTAGTGGGACTTCTTGTATACCATAGGCCAATACATGACACACAGATGTCCCTATGTTCAGACCAATTACTTTAGTTAAACAAAGGGCTTGTCTACATGGTGCATTAATAATCACTGTTAGCCTAAATACAAAGCATTTTGGGATTGACTAAGGAATATAAACTATATAACTATTTGAACTGTACTCCAAGAATGCCTTGTATTCATACAAAAATTATTGCATAAAACTGCTAGTAGTGAAACTGTTGTGACCTCTGCACTTAGTATTTGTTAGAAACAAGATGTGTGTTCTGTTCAGGTTTGCCAAATATGAATTGTGTGCTAGGTAGGTACAGTTAGTTAGGTTGTCTCCATGTTCTACTGACATTAGGAATGTATCATATAGACATCGGTAAGAAAGGTGTGTAATGTCTGTAAAATCATCTTAAAGTAGTCCCATTTCAAACAGATTACATCAATATGCACTAATGGGATATGGAAGGATACACACATAAGAACATAAGAACAGCCATACTGGGTCAGAGCAAGGTTTCAGTATCCCATATCCTATTTTCTGACTGTGGCCAATGCCAGGTGCCCCAGAGGTAATCATTAAGTGATCCATCTCTTGTTGCTCATTCCCATTTTCTAGCAAACAGAGACTAAGGACACCATTCATGTTCATCTTAGCCATTAGTCATTGATTGACTTGCCTCCATGAACTTATCTTGCTCTTTTTTGAATCCTGTTATAATCATGGCTTTAAAAGATCCTCTGTCAAGGAGTTTCACAGGTTGGCCGCATGATGATGAATGAAAAAATACTTCCTTTTGTTTGTTTTAAACCTGCTACCTATTAATTTCATTTGGTGACTTTTCACTTGGGCTGTGTCTACACTGGCACCCCTTTCCGGAAAAGGGATGCTAATGAGACACTTCGGAATTGCAAATCCGCGGGGGATTTAAATATCCCCCGCGGCATTTGCATTTACATGGCTGCCGCTTTTTTCCGGCTCGGGGTTTTGCCGGAGAAAAGCGCCAGTCTAGACGCGATCTTGCGGAAAATAAACCCTTTTCCGGAAGATCTCTTATTCCTACTTTCAAGTATTGGAAAAAGTTCAGAAAAGGACAATAAAATGATTAGGGTTATGGAATGGTTGCCATATGAGGAGAGATTAGTAATACTCAGACTTCTCAGCTTGGAAAAGAAACAACTAAGTGGGGTGGATATGATAGAGGTATATAAAATCATGACCAGTGTAGAGCAAGTAAATGAGAAAGTGTTATTTACTCCTTTTCACAATACAAGCACAATACAAGCACTTTCAAGTAGGAATAAGAGATCTTCCGGAAAAGGGTTTATTTTCCGCAAGATCGCGTCTAGACTGGCGCTTTTCTCCGGCAAAACCCCGAGCCGGAAAAAAGCGGCAGCCATGTAAATACAAATGCCGCGGGGGATATTTAAATCCCACGCGGATTTGCAATTCCAAAGTGTCTCATTAGCATCCCTTTTCCGGAAAGGGGTGCCAGTGTAGACACAGCCTTGGTGACCCCTAGTGCTTGTATTGTGAAAAGGAGTAAATAACACTTTCTCATTTACTTGCTCTACACTGGTCATGATTTTATATACCTCTATCATATCCACCCCACTTAGTTGTTTCTTTTCCAAGCTGAGAAGTCTGAGTATTACTAATCTCTCCTCATATGGCAACCATTCCATAACCCTAATCATTTTATTGTCCTTTTCTGAACTTTTTCCAATACTTGAGATGGGATGATCACATCAGCACATGGTATTCAAGATCTGGGCATACCATGTATATAGATACAGGAAATAAGATATGCTTTGTCTTATTTTCTATCCCTTTCTTAACTATTTTCAGCATTCTGTTTGGTTTTGAATTCCACTGCGAGTCCAAGATCTCTTTCTTGAGTTGCAACAGCAAATTTAGATCCCATCATTTTATATTTATAGTTGAGGTTATGTTTTCCAAAGTACGTTAGTTTGCATTTATCAACCTTTAATATCTGATATATCATTGTCCAGTCACCCAGTTTTGAGAATTCTTTTGTAGCTCTTTGCAATTTGCTTGGGACTTAGCTATCTTGAGTGGTTTTATATCATTTACAAATTTTGCCAGCTAACAGATCATTTATGAATATGTTGCATAGGACTAACTCTAGTATAAACCCCTAGAGGACACCACTTTTTACTTCTCTCCATTCTGAAAACTGACCATTTATTCCTATCCTTTGTTTCCTATCATCAGTCCATGAGAGGGCCTTCCCTCCTATCCCATGATAACTTACTTTGCTTAAAAATCTTGGGGAAGAACTTCATCAAAGACTCTTTGAAAATCTAAGTACATTATATTTACTAGATCCCCCTCAAAGAATTCTAGTAGACTGATGTGGCATAATTTCCCTTTATAAACAACATATTGCCTCTTCCCCAATAAATTAGGTTCAGCGATATATTTTGACAATTTCATTCTTTACTATAGTTTCAACCAATTTTCCTGGTACTGAAGTCAGGCTTACGAGCCTATAATTGCTGGGATTACCTCTATTGCCCTTCTTTAAAATTTGGCATCACAGTAGCTATCCCCCTGTCATTTGATACAGAAGTTGATTTAAAGGATAGGTTACAAACTACAGTTAGTAATTCTGCAATTTCATATTTGAGTTCCAACAGAATCCTTGATTGAATATTCTCTGGTTCTGGTGGCTTATTACTATTTTGATCAGGGATTTCAAACCACCAGCCCATGGGCCATCCCTGGCCAGAGCAATTGCTCAATCTGGTCTGCAGGCCAGGAGGCTATCAGTTACCATTTCCCAAACCCTGCTCCTTCCCACCATCACCCCACGCTCTCTCCCCAATGGCACTCTGTCACTGGTGCAGGGAGTGTGGGGGAACCTGACCGCTGCTGCCACACCCCCCCCCGTCCCTCCTCCCCCCAGTAATCCCTGATGCTGCATCCTTGGAGTTGGGGTGCTATGAGGAGGAGGAGAGGGGAAGAGAGTGAAGTGATGGCATGGAGGGGTGGGGTTTGGGGAATGAAAAAGGACAGCCACTCCCCCTCTCCCTCAATGCCTGCCAGGACTCTCGGGGCACATTGCACAATCACTCTGGCTGGGGAAGGCCCATGGGCCGGGAGTTTGAGACACCTGACTTAGATAATCAGTTTGTTCCAAAACCTCCCCTAATAACACTTCAGTCTGTGAAAGTTCCTCAGATTTGTCACCAAAAGTGAATGGCTCGGGTTTGGGAATCTCCCTCAGATCCTCTGCCATGGAGACCAATGCAAAGACTTCATTTAGTTTCTCTGCAATGGCCTTATCCTCTTGAGTGCTCCTTTAGCATCTTGATCATCCAGTGGCCCCACTGGTTGTTTAGCAGGCTTCCTGCTTCTGATGCATTTAAAAATCTTGCTATTACTTTTTGAGTCTTAACATTCTTTTTTTGGCCTCCCTAATTGTATTTTTTCAGTTTATCTGCCACAGTTTATGCTCCTTTGTGCACACAGGCCAGTTAATGCATGAGACAATCCCTGCAGCACTCCTGTCCTCTGGAGACTAAATTATTGTATGCCACAGGAGAGGCCAAGGTGACACCAGTGCTTGAGGCCTCTGAATCCCCAGGAGCCCTTCATTTCTATTCATATTATTTCTCCTGATTTTTAACCCAAATAAGCAAAAGATAAGCCCCCAAAATGGCTGTTCCTCTCTACAGGCTCCATATGAGCACCTATTATACATGTGATATCTTCTCTATCCACAGACTTGTTTTCCTTAAGGTGATATGAGGGAACACTTCTAATGGTTTGTGTAGACAGCAAGTTAGTGCATGACAAGTTGCAGTGTAAACCTGCTGCATGCCCCGTTACTGTCCATGTGGACCTTGCTGCTATGCACATAAAGTTCCTTACTGTACACTGAAATGTAGTATAGATGACAGCAGGCTCCATATATACTGTATGAAGCATTACCAAGCCTTAGATTTACACACCTGCTTGCCACCCATTAACTTGTTTTTAGACAAGCACTTAGAGGGAGCAAAAGTCTACCCTATAATATTATCTTTACTGCTGTCCTGCACTGCAGACTGTGGAATCATAATACAGAACTTTGGAATTTCAGGAATTCAGAGGGGAGGTATATTATGTGGTATGTGCGACAACACAGAAATCAAGGGGATTTTTGGATTGTCTTTGAAAAATTTCAAATCAGCCCAGTGTTCATTTTGATTTATATGCATTAGGCAGTAATGAAGAAGTTAGGGAAATCATGGTCAACTTTTCTATCATATTCATTGTTTTCTTCTCTTGCTCTCATTTGTCACTTGTTTTCTCTTTCTTCCAATGTCATTACTACTGAGAGCCAGGGGGACAACACTTAGTGCAGTTCCAGGCAACTGGCAAGAATCCCTTTGAAATTCCATCTGCATGATTCACTTTCACTTTTCAATGAATTGGGAGACTGCATTTTTTTTCTAAAAATAAATAAGACAATGATGTAGTTCTAAATACAAACCTCCTCCTTCCTTCCATTTTCAGACCAAATGTCTACATAAATATATTAAATTCAATTTGCTGTATGTTTTTAGTCCACTGACTTAGCCAGTAGAGCCGACTGGCAACTGAAATTTCATCAGTGTTTGAATGATTGTTGGAAATTTTCTGTTTATTAAAAATAGAGAGTCAGCAAATGACATTCTGTCCTTCTATACTTTTAAGCTATTCTTTGGAAGTTATTGCACATTGGCTAACAGTACAAAGTTTCATGAGGATCATATGTGGGTGTATTTTTAAACTAGGATTAACAGTTAGTGGAAAAACAGATGTTTAAGCTGTTATTGAGATATTTTGTATCATATCTAAACACATTAAGGAGTCCATTTGAAATAGCACATAGAGGAAGTAAACATATGATCTTCAAGCTTCATTCATTGATCCATTTTATTACCACTTTTTATGTACTAGAAGCTGGGAGAATACTGCTTGCCCACAGTTGAAATAGACACACTTAGTGGACATCATGAATTAGAAATAAATTGGCATGTTAGGCAGAACCCCATAGGAACAGGTAAAGGAAAACTTCATCCCACTAAACTTTTATTGTGCAGAATCTTTGAAGATTCATTTTTCACTAGGTTTCAAGAAGTCCTAGGAGATATGTGATGTAGTGTCCTCCCAAACCATCTAATTATTGCTACTGCAGCAACAATTAAAAGAAGCAAGAGCACTGAGGATATGTAGAGACCAGAAATGACTCTAGAGAAGGACCATTTAGTGCAGCAATTGGCAACCTAGGCTAATGAGTGGCCCTCCATCATCTTGATGGGTTGCAAGATTGTCCTAACCAAGACAGTCTCTTGAGAAAGGATAGTTTTGCTAATTCTTCCTATGCACCTAGAATTCATGGGGTGTGCTGATTGAACCATAGCAGTACTTTGATTGGATGCAGGGGAAGCACACAACGCTCATAGTCAATATTATTTTCAATCAGCACACACGTCACCCGATGTGGCCTTGCTTTAGGTGCATGTCACTTTAGTAATACTAGTAGGAAAAGAACTATATGGAAGGAAACTAACAGAATCTGGCAACATTGCTCATGGGCAATGGTAAACAAATGTCTCATGGGCTGCACGCACAACCTCAATGACTTCATGCAGCTCTTGGGCTACAGGTGGCCTACCACTGACTTTGTGCCTGAAGCCTGTTCTCCACATCTTTTACCTCTGGTTGATAGACTGAAGGCAGAGTCTTTCGCAATTGAAATTGCTGACTAGTATCTAGAAAGCAGAATGGTTCTTACTGAGGCCAGACTTAACTCAGTCACTTCCATTTTAATTATTTCTAGACATTCACAGGTCTATATGAAAGTCACTGCAGTTCCAATTTGATAGTAAAGCTGGTCAAATGATTCATAATAAATAATTTATCCAATTAATGTCATGAATATTTCTATTACTTGTCCATAAATACATTCAATTTTTCACACATAGCCATTCAAAATTATTTGACACGTAGTTTCTGCAGTCACGTTTTTCTATATTGCTCATTTACAAGCAGTATTCAACATTTGAACTGTTTTGATTGGATAAATATGTTACATTTTATTTCTATGCTCTGGATGGATAAGCAAAATTGTTAATAACAGTTTTCTAATGCAAACACCTACAGGGCTACTAGACCTGCTGAAGTAGTCATGATTAATACCAGTGGGGGGCGTAAACCATCAACCCAGTCAAAGAACATCTGGATCCAAAACCTCATTTTGAAGAGAAGTGAAGGCATTATCCTGTGACTCGAAGGGGGGTGCTCAAGGGACTAGAAGACTACCTCAGAGGGGATAGCCTGGTCAGGGACCATGAAAAGCACTTTGGGCCCAATTTGGATTATTTCTTTTATAATTAGTTGCTGACACAAAGGACTCTTTGAGTTTAGGGGGACTCCTTTTGTGAATAAGGATTATTTGCCTGAGTAGGTTGAGTAGGATGTAACCTCTGAGAAGAGGTATGTAAACTAAAGTGTTTCCCCGAGTCCTCATTTTTAATAGGTATCACACTATTTTAAAATACTTCCATGATGAGGATGAAAACAAGTCCCAAATTCATATTATTCCCATGAGGGAAGAGATGTCTTCTTTTTACTTGTCTTTCTATTATTTTTATCTCAATTCACTTCACTTGTCAAAGACTAATGATTTTAAATATGTCTCTTTAAGCTGAGTCATGCTATCAGCTAAATGAGAAAAATTAAATCAATACCATTGCAGGCCAAAGTAGCTCAGTAACATTTACAGTAGAATCTGCTGCTTACCCTTTGCTTACCCTTTGTACATTTTCTGTTACCACAGTGAATCTTGCATCTAAATAAATACCCTGGATGAAAATAAATGAGTTGAGATATTATCATGTACATATTTCATGAAAGCTTAGATAAAAAAAACTTGATTTTTAAAGTTCTTTTGCAGTGAAGAAAATCCAACTCAGAAATCACTCAAGTTTTATACTTCTGTCCTCAGGATCATTTTATATTTCTATAGCCAAATATTCCACATTTTCCCATGTAATGCTATGAATGTATACACACACTCTCCCCCCTGACAGTCTTGTATATGATCTAATATGTACTCTATATGCAATGAGATAAGATTGATATATTCCATTGTGCCTCTTCTCGATCTGACATTAAGCACTGCTAATTGTTTATGAAACTGAAGTCTTAAATAAATCCTTACTAAAACAGACTCAATGTACATCTAAAAAAAATCCTTCATGTTTTTGGGTTCCGTTGAACCATTTTTGTAGCCTAGGCATAATACGACAAGGACTTTATTTTTGTATTCCTCCCTATTAATCAGGACATATAGGTGAATGAAATGCAGGAATGGATTTTAAAGAGACAGACTACAATTTAGCAAGCTTATCCTATCCCACAAATATTAGGCTTTTAATAAGTTCCTGTGCATGCATAAATGGCCTCATACCATATAACTAATTAATCAGGATTGGCCCTCTTCAAACTATTTCCTGGGACTTAGCACACTTCTTTGGACCAAAGTGCTTCCCTCTGCAAAGCAAAATGAGGAGCACTTCAGTCTATGAAAACGTAGGATCTTCCTCTCTCCCTACAGTCTAAAAGATCCATCAGCAACAATCTGGGCCTCTTACTTTCATGTGCCTCTGGGAGCAGGCCCTTTCAGTCTTTATGGATCTTGACTACAAGTTGCCATTAACAATGTCATGTTTCTAAACTTAAAAATGTCCATTCTTCCTCAATTTACATTCAGTTGGATCTTCATGATGTGACAAGAAGACAAAAATCTCCTTAACATCTTTCCAGTTTGGTCCAAGGGGAAGAAAAAAGCCTTCTTGACACCCAAACCAGGGATCTGGTCAGCCCCGCAGCATCCTGGAAACACAGCTTGACAATACTCCAAACACAGGGAGGGAGAGCAGGGCAGCAGCAGAATCAAGATGACTTCTAGATACATGACAGTTTTAAATAGAGGAGAGAGGTATGTGAGAGCCAATCAGCATCCCCAGCTACTCTCTGCAGGCCAATAGAAGTAGAAAAAGCCTTCCCCTTCCTTAAAGCATACTCTTCAGTTCCCTCTGAGGCGTGAGGTGTGGAAAGGCATCAGTATGCCTGAGCATATGCACTCTCCCTCACTCCTACTCTAGGGACTCCTATGGTTAGCTATCTCTCTATGATCTGATAAAATTCATTGCTGCTGGGATAGGGGTTGGGGTATTTTCGAGTCAGCTCAGCTTTTTAAGACACGAGGGTCAGATCAAACAGCACTGACTTCAAATTGGTTTTGGATCTGGTCCATAGTGTTCTGTAGAACACTAGGTAGTTAGCCCACTTGTACAGAGCTCCAGTTCCAGGCCAACTCTATTTCCCACATTGAGCTCAGAAAGGAAGTTTTGGTTTGGTTTGGTTTTGTGGGTCAATTTACAGGACAAACTAATCAGAACATGTTTTGTTGTTGTTGTTGTTGTTGTTGTTGTTTTAAAGTGCAGAGCTAAACAGTTGTCCAGGGCCAGATTAAGACCTTTAGAGGCCCTAAGCACTGAAAAGATTATGGTGCTCCCCCCGTATGTAATTCAAAATAAAAACAATACTATACCGTAAAATCTCTTTTTTTTTTGGTGCCCCTGCTTTGCTGGTGCCCTAAGCACATGCTTAGTCTGCCTATTGGGTAATCCAGCCCTGTGTGAACCCCAAAGAGAGACAGCATGAGCCAGAAACCAGTGAAAAACAAATTATGGAAGAAACATTTTTAATAGACATGCTTAATGTTTTTATTGGTGAAAATGCTGAAAAGGCAGCCAATTCAAATTTATGTCCAAATTGTCAAACATAATTGTGTGTGTATGCAACATAAACAAAATCTTCATTTTAAGAGTCTTAAGAACACTAAGTAATATAACGCTGGCTTTTGCAGCATTAAAAACAAATAATAGACTTGTGTAGAGTTATTATGTTTAGAGAAACAAAAAGCCATTAGAATTCATTAAAGAAAAAAAATTGTTAAATGTTTCTTGCTGCTTTGATCTGCACAAAAGATATAACTCATTTCTTGCGAACATTTTCCATTCAAACGTACTTCCTTAAAATTTGCTTTTGAAAGAGTGCATTAAAATAAAAGCTGCATTCAAATGCAAACACTCAACTCATAATTTCTGAGCATTGATAATTGTATTAATCGGGTAGCAATCTGTGCATCTGTGATATTGTTGTGACCTCTTCAGCTGAAAGCAACTTCTAATAGGCCCTTTGAAAATTCAAGAGCCATTGACATGAGTGCAAGAACGTACTATTTACAAAGAAACATGTTCAGCTGGTAAACAGAATGAAACAAAAAAGGAGAGAACGAAGAGGAATTTAAAATAATCCCAAAGACGAAGCAAAACCAAACTGGTATCCAATGAAGCATAATAAGGAAATGAAGTAGCAAAAGTACTTTAAATGTCTCTCCTGCTGCCGTACAAACAGTCCAATGTGAAATTTTAATTTGTCTCACTAAGTACAGTATATTCTCATTTGAAAAGCCTTTCTTCTAGCCCTAGCACATCTGGAAGTTGAGCAAGGTTAAATTCTATTTGAAGAGGGCAGAAAAACAGCTTGACAAAATATTAATGTTCAAGAGCAATGTGATGATTTAAAATCACTCAATTTGTACAAAGAAAATATTCCAGGAGTTGTGGAATGAAGCTATGCTGGACTCTGTTGGGACCAGCAGGGACCATTGTGTTGGATGCTGTACATAGAATAATAAGACAGTTTCTTAAAACCTAAGGCTCCAGTCTTGCACTGGACTCCATACAGAGTTAGTGTGAATTGGAGGCCTAAACTGAAACAAAATGCAACAATGGATGTAACCCATAATATGAAAATTGGACAATAGCAGTGGAGGAAACAGCAGTAAAAGCATGTAATGATGCTGGCCAGCTAGATGTCTTTGAACATAGCTAGATGTCTCTGAGTTGCTTATTTTTTAATGATGTTATAATTAGAACATGGAAGAGATGCTTGTCAGAAGTGCCAGACAGCCACGTGGCCATTATGGCTATGTCTACACTGCAGTGCTATTTCAGTATACAGATATATCCCAAAATAGCTATTCCACATCTTCACAGCAAGCCCGTTATTTTGAAATATAATGGGCTCGCTATTCTGACATCCCTGTAAACCAGCAGATTATTTCAAAATTTGGCACTGTGTAGAAAGCGCCAAATTATGAAATAAGCTATTTTGAAATAGTATCGAAATAAGATATGTAATATGCTTATCTTATTTCGAGCTATGGTGCAGTCTAGACGCACCCTATCTACTGGCAATTTGCTTCAGGCTTCATAGTAATAAATCTAATGGTTGAGCAGATTACCACAAAGATTGACAATCACAACCCAGGTGTAGTTTTAAATGTTTCTTCATTGTCCCCTAATCAAATTTCTAGGTTTGTGTGAAACCCATAGTTACCAAGAACACATTGTAAACCCATCTTTTAGGGTACGTCTAGACTACAAGCCTCTTTCAAAAGAGATCTTCTAGAGAGCCACAAAGGGTTTCGAAAAAGTGAGCCACTTTTTCAAAAGAGAGCAACCAGGTAATCAGGACACTTTTTTTCAAAAAAGCCCTGTTTCTGGTCAAGAATGCCTTTTTTCGAACGAACTCTTTCGAAAAAAGGCATTCTTCCTGGTAAAAGTAGGTTTACTGATTTCAAAAACCCACTGCATTCTTTCGATTTAATTTCAAAAGAATGCGAAGGCAGTCTAGATGCAGGTGAAGTTTTTTCAAAAAAAGGCCACTTCTTTCGAAAAAACTCAGTAGTCCAGATACACCCTTACTGCTTACATGCCATTGTTGGAGTGACTCAATCACATGGACATGATGTGACAGAGCTAGGAATTGAAAACAATATCAGAAATTCTTGTTTAAATATTAGATTTACTACTAAGGTGATGAAGGGACATAGCTTCCCCCATCTGGGTGGAAAACACCCCCATAATAAAACTGTGAGGGGATATGTCCTTCACACTGTAAAGAAGGACACCTCCTCCCTTCTCTGGAAACTCTGTATCAAAGTTTCAGACAATCAGTTTATAGGTTCTTTATGTGTAACATCATTGCTTAAAAAGCTTCCCTTTACCCTCTGTGTCATCTACTATCAACAATAGAACCCTGCGAATCTGCAGATATCTTCTTTATATTCACGGGTATCTGCATCCATGGATGTGAAAACCAATATCCACAGATCATTTTTGCAGATATGTATGTGGATACAAATTTTTTTTATCTAGAACCTTGCAAATTTGTGGATATTTACTTTATATCTGTGGGTATCCACAACTATAGATCCACATGTGGATATTGTAGATCATTTTTGCAGATGTGGATTCACATAAAATTTTGTATCCACTCAGAGCTCTAATCATCAATGCTAAGAACTCATCTCCTATGCCTGATCCTGATTTCCTCCTTCCTCATACACACAACTCCCCCATCTTTAGAACATCAACACGAGATGTGCCTTTAAAAGCAGGATGTCAAATTATTTTTGGTGATCATATCAGAAACAGATATAGGTGGTCAAAAGCAGTCAGGACTCAGTCAGATACTATACCAGCTATAACCATATCTATAAACATTTATTGAACCCACTACCATTTCTATGTTTGCTTACTATGCAGAAGTATAGGATTCCAAATTTTTGCTCATCTTAATCATTAATATTTATTAAAAATGCAACTTCTAAAGACTTGTACCACCTGTAAAACACAAATAATAAAATTAAAGTCAGAAAAATGTCAAGCCAAACTACAGGTGTTGCAACGGAAAAGTCCATCAGTCCATCTGCCTGCCAGTGCAGGGTGATTTGCTGTTGATATTTACTTTTCTTCAAACTTCTTTTAAATATTTCAGTCAACAGTTCCATTCACTTCCCTTTACTTTATTTCATCCTCAGTTATTCTCCCTTATATAAATGAAAACATGTTCTTTCCTTGTTTTGTTTATGCACATTAAATATTAATGCAAAGATATCCTACTCTATTTAAAATATCCATTAGATATCATTTAATCAGGCATATGTTTTCATAGATCTTTTAATTCTTCCTCAACTTCAGTTACTTAATATTTCTGAAACTGTGTAATAATTTCTATAATAGTTATTGTAAAAATAATTGAGCATATTTATAAAACATAACCCTCTCCCCAGCAATATGTATTATTAATGAGTCACCAAAACACCACCTACCCAATAATAACAAACTGTACCCACTGATGATAACTATTTGGTTAGTGACTGATTCAAATCAACAGATTTTTAAATATTCCTGTGTCTTAATTCCCTTCCCCTTTTTGCTATTATTTTGGAAACTAGAGTGTTTGAAGCTGAAGGGCATATTGCCAATGCACTTCCAGCACAAACCAGAAGAATGGTGTACTGTACACATTGAGGTTGTTACATCAAAATCAGGATGGCTCTAAGAAGTTCCAGGAATTCCAAGGTAATTAAGCAAGTGCCTAATTTTAAGAATGTGAGAAGTCCCATTTGGGGAAGGGGGGGAAGAGGGCTGTGGAGAAAGTAGCCTGTTAATGTAACCCTCTTTGGCACTGCAAGCCTGGAGGCCTGATAATGTATGGATGCACTAAAGAAGAACCTTGGTCACAACTGTCCTCACTGTTATCAGGTACTCCTATCTTCCGCATGAGAAGCAGCTTGCAATTTGACAGCTCTGTCACTCCATACCTCAGGCCCTCCTGTAAAGATGATGAATTAAGTGGCCTCTTCTGCCCATTGGTGTTCAACCTCCTTAATACAATTTTTAACCCATCCCCTACTAGTATACCCAAACTAGTGTAGGCAACCCTATACCCTATGTCCAAATTTGGGACTTTTCCCATGCATGAAACATGTTTCTGCTTTGTTTCTACTTATTGGTGTCTGCAGGAGATAACAGGCAGTAAGCCTCCACAGGAAGCTCTCAAGTCTACTAGCTTCTGCAGGAAGATATCAAACAGTAGTCTATGGGTGCTTCCACATGGCAGGGCTTAACTCAAAATAAGCTATGCAAATTGAGCTACATCAATTGCGTAGCTTATTTCAAAATAGCTTATTTCGAAATAGAGAACTCTTCCTGTGACTTCCCTTCCTCCTCGTACAATGAGGGTTATAGGAGTCGGAGTAAGAAATCCTCCAGCTTGACAGTATTTCGACATTATTTCAAAATAATGTTGCTGTGTAGATGTACCCTAAGTCTCCAGTATATCTGTCTTTGACAGTGTCACCAGAGAAGGTCTGCATTCCAGAAGTGGGGCCACTTACTGGGAAGAGAAGAGAAGTCTTACAAGTAACTGTCCAAACTTCATCTTTCAAGCTAGCTGCTTCACTTTAATTGTGAATGTGCCATTATGGAAGTCAGAAATACACTTATTTATCATTTATATATATATCATATGGATGTTAAACTGGGCACTCAAAATGCAAGCAAATGAGTTCTGAAGAGCAGGAGGATTTAGTTTTATCTTAGAAAACAGAACAAAAATAATCTGGCCAATATAATTCTGTGGGAAATGGATACAAATGAAACATTTCCATTAAAAATGTGAAAACAAATTTGACCTTTGCACACACAGTCTTAGCTCAAATGGACATGTGTGTCAGGAAGGTATGGGCAACTGACTACTGACACATATGGACATGTGTGTCAGTAGAACATGATTGCTTCTGAGTTTTACAATGAAAATGGAGCATGCTTAGTTTTGCAAAGCATTCAAATGTAGCATCCCAGGTTTGACACCTCAAGGGGCTACCACAGTACAAATACCCATACTTTATTTCTAAAAGGGGCAGGCTTTGTTTTTCACATAAAAAGAACTGTGTGTTATTTATTTATTTCAATTTAGGAGGAAAAAACAAACTGAAAAAATATTGTCCCTGATTGTATATAGTGGACACCCTATCATCTGCTAACTAGTTTTGTCTAATGACAGAAAAGGAACACTAACCTTCACTTCTAAACTTCTTATCATTGGTGGTTACAAGTTTTTTACACCTCATATTAGCCACTAGAAGATGAATCAATCACAAACTAATGAACACTTGAGGAAACCTGATTCTAGGTAGTGGCAAAAATACACTTCACATTTTCTGCAACGTTAAACTAATGCAAAATAAATCCCTCAAGTTATGTAAACAAATTATAGTAATGTTGTCTGACAATATGCATTAAATAGGATTAATTTAGTAAGCATAAAAGATGCAGGAGGCTCATTCCATCCCATCCCCAAATAATTCCAGCTGTACACTGCCTCCTAGAACTCCAGTACTACAAGAGAGGCAACAGAGAAAGCTGCAGGGAGAGTACTAGGAATGTCTTAAGGTCAGGGAGAAAACTGGGTGGTTTGGGGAGAGAGAAAGTGATGTCCCAACATTTTGGAGAGGGAGAAGCAAAGAAGTTTCTGCAGCTACACAGCCAGTAGAAGCAACTCAAATACCTTGTGGCTCTGTAACCATGCAAGTTGTTACATATTGCACAGGGGTACATCAGAGGCCATTATGAGAAAATATGTCTTGTCTGAGACTCATCTCATCTCATGATGTCCTAAGAGGACTGTGCATATTCAGATTGCTCAGTAGGAGATGATGGGTGGAATATAGGGGAACATCAGCAAAGGAGGAGGCATCAGCAAAAAAAAAAAAAAAAGGAATAGATTAACTACTGCCATTTCCATGGATGTAAACTAGGGCCTTGTCTACACTATGGCTACGTCTACACTGGCATGATTTTCCGGAAATGCTTAAAACGGAACAGTTTTCCGTTATAAGTATTTCCGGAAAAGGAGCGTCTACATTGGTCCCGGAGTTACCGTTATAAAGATGCGCTTTTCCAGAAAAGCGCGTCTACATTGGCGGCGCGCTTTTCTGGAAAAGCAGAAGCCTGGAGCCATTTTGAAGAGGGCAAAGGCCACCAGACCTTTCCGGGGGCGGGGCCAGAGCGCCATTCAGACACGTGCTTAAAGGGGTCTCGCCGGACAGCCGTTGGTCTCCTGCTCCCCTGCCTTGGGACCTCTGCCAGGGACTGGCACCCTTAGCAGGTTCAGTGGTTGCCCTCTGAGTTTTGGGGACACCACCCTTTGGCCCCCAACTGCTTTTCCCTGAGTTTAGTTTTTTCTGCCCTGCTCTGTCTGCCATGGAGCCGTGGGTGGCCATTTGCCTGCTCGGGCCCCTGTTGGAGCTGAATGAGTGCCTGCTGCTCGTGCTGCAGGCCGGTGCCATGGTGTACATGAACCAGGAGGCAGGGATCGCATTGGACTCCCTCACCAGGGAGGCCCTGGCAACCGTGTGGCATCAGCACCCCACCGTAAAGAGGCCCGTCTGGAGTTTCGAGAGCAGCACCGACTGGTGGGAGCGGCTGGTCCTCGGGGTCTGGGACGACCACCAATGGATCAGGAATTTCCGCATGAGAAAGCGGACCTTCCTGCAGCTGTGCACCTGGCTCACCCCCGCGCTGCAGAGAGCCACCACCCGGCTGCGGGCACCCATCCCCATCAAGAAGAGGGTCGCCATCGCGCTCTGGAAGCTGGCCACACCGGACAGCTACCGCTCGGTGGCACAGCAGTTCGGGGTGGGAAGATCAACCGTCGGAGTGATCGTCATGGAGGTAAGTCCCAGGGGAGTGGGATGGGGAGGTGCTGCACTCCAGGCCCAGGGACAGCCAAGATTCCAGGCTGGGTCGCCCAGGGGTTTGGGCCGTCCCTCCCTTGCACAGGCCCGCTGGTGGGGGGGGGGCCGTGGGGCGAGGGGGGCCCTGGTGTGTGTGTGTGTGTGGGTGTGTGTGAGGACAGAGGGAATCAAGGGAGCGCACTCACCCCTGCCGTATGTGATGTGTTCCCTTGTGTTTCTCTGCACCCTTCTGCAGGTCGTCCACGCCATCAACAACATCCTGCTCCCGCGAATCATCCGCCTGCGCGGCGTGGATGATACCATGGCGGCCGCTGCCTCGGGTTCCCCAACTGCGGGAGCCCTGGACGCCACCCACATCCCCATCCGGGCCCGGAGCATCGAGCGGCCCATTTCATGAACCGCAAGTACTGCTCCATTGTTCTGCAGGCCCTCGTGGACCACCGGGCCGCTTCCTGGACATTTACGGGGCTGGTCCGCCGGGCACACGACGCCCGCATCCTCCGCAACTCTGGACTGTTTCGCAGGTTGAAGGCGGGCACCTACCTCCCGGCGAGACTTGACTGTCGGGGATGTGCCTATGCCCATCTGCGTCGTCGCGGACGCGGCCTACCCCCTGATGCCCTGGCTAATGCGGCCCTACACGGGGCAGCCGGACCAGAACCGGGCCCAGTTCAACGACCGCCTCAACCGGGCCCGAAACCCAGTGGAGCTGGCCTTTGGACATTTAAAAGCCCGATTCCGTTGTTTGCTCACCCGTCTCGAGATGGGTGAGCAGAATGCAACGGAGGTACTGGCCGCGTGCTGCGTGCTCCACAACATTGTGGAGCGCAGCGGGGAGGCCTTCCTCCCTGCATGGATGGCAGCCGAGGCACAGACCTTGGAACAGCCCGACACAGCTGCCGTCCGCCAGGCGCACCAGGATGCGGTGCGCATCAGAGAGGCCCTGGTGGACATGTTTGCCCAAGCCCGTGGTAGGGTCGCCTGGGTCTCCCCAGACTACTCCCGCCTGTCCCCTACCCTTCCCCACCCCCTCCTTACCTCCCCAATTGTAAAGCGTCGGGTCAAAGCACATCGGCCGTCATCGTGACTGTTCGTCGCGTGCGTCGGGCTTAGTTAGGGTTTTTCTTTTTAGTTTAGGCCGAAGAACAGCCACGAGGATTCGGGGTTCGTGCAGAAGGCTCAAGTCAGCGTACCTGATTCCAGTTGTCTTCCGTCGAGGGATCTCCTGGCTGTTCCTCTCCCGAGGCCCGGAAGGACCAAAGGATTGAGGTGACCAGCTTCGCCATCATCTTCCGTCGAGGGATCTCCTGCCTGTTTCTCTCCTGAGGCCCGGAAGGACCAAAGGATTGAGGTGGCCAGCAACACTACCCAATTGTCCTCCCTGCGCCTAGACTATGTTTAATTATCTGTAGTGTGCATCTTTTAACCGTTCTTGCTTGTTTGTGAGCTATGTAAATATAGTTTGTGGTTTACATTTTACTGAAAAGTCTCAGTATTTATTTATGCGCCACAAACCAATGAGCACTTAAAAGGGCCCCCAGTGATAGAGTACAGATTTTGTTGTCTGCAGTTTGTAACCCTGTTAAATTTAAGTGGCTAATTGGCATCTCACATCATTTCCTACAGTTACTAGAGTAACACGATAACCAACACAGGAATGAACAGAAAAATAGAAAACTGTTTATTTACAAGGGGGGGAGGGGACCTTCAACTGGGACGGGGGGACCTTCAACTGGTACGGGGGGGCAGTTACTGGGATGGATGGCCCCTGCGACTGCTCCTCTGGGGGGGGGCCTGCACATGCTGGGCAGACCGTGTAGGGGCAGGCTGCACGGGGAGGTGGGCACGACCACGGGCACGACCACGGGCAGGAGCAGGGGCACGACCACGGGCAGGAGCAGGGGCAGGAGCAGGGGCAGGAGCAGGAGCAGGAGCAGGGGCAGGAGCAGGAGCAGGGATAGGAGCTGGGATAGGAGGGGGCATGGGCTGTGCTCCGGGAGGGATGGCGGGGGCATGGGGTCTGGCCATGCCATAATGGATGGCATGGACCAAATGTGCCGTGAGCATGTCCATGTTCGTGCGCATCCCTCTGCACTCATTTAGGAAGGCAGCCCAGCCCTCCTGCCGCCACTGCAGGTCCCCCTGCACCCGCTCGGCGATGGAGGCCTGGATTGCCTCCACGGCGCGCACATGGCGGCGCAGAAGCTGGTCTCTCTGCCGCCGCCTGTGCCTCCGGGGTTGGCCAGCTGGGGGTGCCGCTGCTGCCGCAGTGTCGGGTCTGGTGCTGGGTCCCGCTGCAGGGAAGAGAAGAAAGGATGGGTCAGTCGGGCAGGCCGTCCACTGTCCCCACATCTCATGCCCTCCACCCCTGAGCCCAGGTGACCCCACAGTTGTGTGGCTTGGGCCCCTCGGTTTCCCTCCTGCCCCGTGTTGTATGTTGGCAAGGAGGACCGCCCCTGCTGGAGTAGGGTCCCCCTCCAGTATTGTAAGCACCGGTCTGTATCCTGGCCCCGTGGAGGCGGAGGGTGCTTGTGCTGCGTTCACCTGTGGAACTCCCTGCCGGTGGAGACTGTGAAAAGCTTTGGGCTAATCGCTGGTGTTTGACAGGGAGCGAGATGCATCCCCACGCAGTGCCTGGGAGCACATCTGGCAGAGGCGGTCTGGGCTCTCAGATCCCCTCGCGTGGGATATCTCCTGGATGTAACCAGAAGCGTGACTGGGTGGGGGGGTGTCCCATCCTTGCAGCAAAACTCAGGGGCCCTTGTCCCTCCCACTATCCCTCCCGCAAGGCCGGTAGCCCAGGGACATGTGCGGCCACAGTGGGGACTTCCCGGGGAACCAGCCAAGGCACCGGGAGCAGGCGAGGACTGTGGCGCTGCGGTTTTCCCAGGAGCAGCTGGCTGTGCCTCACAGCCAGGCATGGGACAGTGTGCTGTTCTCCGTGCTGCACCCTTGGCGGAGGTGAGGGCTCTGGGCTGAGTCCCTGGGGCCCTGGCCGGTTCCAGCCGGCATCCACCCTTCCCCTGGTCCCGCCGCATGTGTGTGAGCAGCACGGTCCCAGGCGTGCCCTGCAGCTGCCTGCGCGGCCACGTGCCGCTCGGTCGCCAGGCTGCACGAGGTTGCACGTGCTGCTTGCTGCCTCATGTGACGCAGCGTGCAGCTCACGTGGCCTGAGTGACATGCTCTCCCCTCCTCCTCTGGGCACCTGGCTCCCCGCCCTCCGCCCCCCCGCCCTTTGGGAGTGCAAACTGCAAAGACTCACCAGTGGGTTCCTCCCCGGCCTCGGCCTCGGCCTCGGAGGAGCTGCTGGAGGGGGCCTGCTGGGTGGTGGCCTCCTCTGCGCCAGACGCGCTGCTGCTGTCCTCTCCCTCCCCCTGCTCGGTGGGTCGTCTGATGGGGGGGCGCTGGCAGGTGTCCACCGGGACGTCCGGGGCTTGCGGGGCTGGCTGGCCCAGGAAGGCGTTCAGCCGGTCGTAATAGGGGCGTCTGGTCCTGCCCCTGCCCTCGCTGGCCCGGACGTACCCCAGCCGCAGCTCCTTCACTTTAGAGCGGACCTGCTCGGCATTCCGGGTGGGGTGTCCCTGCTGCGCCAGGTTGTCGGCCAGCCGTGTGTAGAGCTCAACATTCTGGCGCCTGGAGTGCAGGTCGTGGAGACCCTCCTCCCTGCCACAAGTCCAGGAGGGTCTCCAGCTCCTGGGGTCCAGGATGGGGCCCGGCGTTTGCGGCCCCTGGGGGCCTCCTGTGCTGGGGGTGCAGGGGGCTCACCAGCTGGAGCTGCCATGGCGCGGTCCGATGGGTGGCTGGGCAGCACAGCGGCACGTGGCAGAGCTCAGGCTGCAGGGTCTGCGAAGCGCTCCTGCCACGTGCACCCAGCAGCCTCCCTACCAGGAAGTCCAGGGCTCCTACGGGGTCTCGTGGCGACCAAACCGCTTTTTTCCGTTTCTTCTGCTTTTCCGGAAAAGCTGTCTACACTGGCCCTTTTCCGGAAAAGCTTTTCCGGAAAAAGGACTTTTGCCCAAGTGGGAGCGGCATAGCTTTTCCGGAAAAGCGGCTGATTTCATACAGTAGATCGTCATTGCTTTTCCGGAAAAGCAAGCGGCCAGTGTAGACAGCTCGCACCTTATTCCGGAAAAGCGGCTGATTTTCCAGAATAAGTGGCCCAGTGTAGACACAGCCTCTGGGTATGTCTACACTTGCTCCCTAGTCTGAACTAGAGATGTAAATGTAGCATACCAAAGTTGCTAATGAAGCGCGGGATTTAAATATCCCATGCTTGATTAGCATATTCGCATCCGGTCGCCATTTTAAAAATCCACTAGTCCGAATTAACTCGCCGCGTGTAGACACGGTATTCTGAAAGAAACCCTTCCTCGATTAACTGTTACTCCTCATTGCATGAGGAGTAACAGTTAATCCGAGGGAAGGGGTTTCTTCCGGAATACCGCGTCTACACGTGACTAGTTAATTCGGACTAGTTGATTTTTAAAATGGCGACCAGACGCGAATATGCTAATCAAGCCCGGGATATTTAAAACCCGCACTTAATTAGCAACTTCGGTATGCTACATTTGCATCCCTAGTTCGGACTAGGGAGTAAGTGTAGACATACCCTATGGGTATGTCTACACTAGCCCCCTAGTTCGAACAAGGGTGGCTAATGTAGGCATTCGAACTTGCAAATGAAGTTCTGGGATTTAAATATCCCGGCTTCATTTGCATGTTCACCTTCGTCATCCAGTTAACTGACTTTGCAGGAAGAGTAACAGTTAATCCGAACTAAGGACTTAGTTCGATTAACTTCTGACTGCCGCGCGTACGCCGGGCAGTCAGTTAGAACTAAGGGGATTTAAAAATGGCGCCCGCCCGGGAACATGCAAATAAAGCCCGGGATATTTAAATCCCAGACTTCATTTGCAAGTTCGAATGCCTACATTAGCCACCCTAGTTCGAACTAGGGGGCTAGTGTAGCCATACCCTGTGGCTACATCTACACTGGCATGATTTTGCACAAATACTTTTAACGGAAGAGTTTTTCTGTTAAAAGTATTTAAAGCGTCTACACTGGCATGTGCTTTTGCGCAAGAGATGTGCTTTTGCGCAAAGCATCCATGCCAGTGTAGACGCAAGAAAGCTCCGATGGCCATTTTAGCCATTGGGCTTTCTTGCACAAGAAATTAACGTTGCCTGTCTACACTGGCCTCTTGCGCAAGAATACTTGTGCAAGTGGGCTTATCCCTGAGCAGGAGCGTCAGAGTATTTGTGCAAGAAGCACTGATTTCCTACATTAGAACGTCAGTGTTCTTGCGCAAATACTCGCGGCCAGTGTAGACAGGCGGCAAGATTTTGCGCAAAAACAGACGCTTTTGCGCAAAATCTTGCCAATGTAGACACAGCCTAAGAGATTAAGTTGAATGTATTAAGGTTGATTTTTTTAAAGTCAAAAGTGTATGTCCCCATGGTGCATAAGAGTTTGATATAGTTCACCCACATAGGGTGGCTACTGTTAACTTTCACAGTAATGCACTGTGGGTAGCTATCCCACAATTCCTGATGTGCCATTGAATTCTAGGTTATGCTCGTAGTGCCTGGTGGGATTAAAACAGTGCAGTGTGTGGTTCTAGGTACATATAATCTGTGTCCCATAATGTGCTCATCTCCTTCCCTCCACCCGCTGCTTGAAAGCAATGGCAAACAATCTTTTTGAACACTTTTTAACCTGGTTATCTATGCAGACACCATAGCAGGGTAATCATGGAACCTGTTTAGCAGCAGAGTACTAAGGCAATCATAAAAAACATCTTGCACCTTATACTGTAGTATGTCCAGAGCTTCCCCAGGGCTCTCCAGACTGAAGAAGAATCAGAGGAGGCCCTGAACAGACGCTTGTGTGAAGCAGCTGAGATGAGCGATTGCAGGAAGGAGAGTGTTGCAGACTGGTGGCATTTGATCCTCTTGACACAGTGGAATGCTGGTTGTGTTGCCATCAAACAAGCACTGACTGGTGGGACCACAGTTAAGAAGCTACGGGACAATCAGCAGTGGCTGCAAAACTTTCATGTGTGTAAGTCCACTTTCATGGAAGTTTGTGAATTGCTTTCCCCCACCCTGAAACACAGGAATGTCCAGAGACCCACTCTAACAATGGAGAAGTGACAATAACCGTATGGAAGCGTGCAATGCCAGACACATACCAGTTAGTTTGTAATCAATTCCAAGTGGGTAAATCTGGGGGCTGTTGTGATCCAAGTAGTCAGGGCAATCAATACCCTTGTGCCTTGGAACATAGTAACTCTGGGAAATGTGAAGAACACAGTGGATGGTTTTGCCAAGATGGGATTCCCTAACCGTGGGGGGTAGATGGAGTGCACATCCCTATCTTGGCATCTGACCACCTTGCCAAGGAGTACATAAACCACAAAGGGTACTTCTTGATGGTGTTGCAAGTGCTGGTGTATCGCAAGGACCGTTTCTCAGGCATCAACGTGGGATGCAAGGTGGGAAAGGTACAAGATGTATGCATCTTTAGGAACTCCAGTCTCTTCAGAAAGATGAACACGCGCTTTTTTCCCAGACCAGAAAATTAGAATTGGAGAGGTGGAAATGCCAATAGTCGTCTTTGGAGACACAGCCTACTCCTTGCTCCCATGGCTCATGAAGCCACACACAGGCAGCCTGAACTGCAGTAAGGGACAGTTCAGCTACAGGCTGAGCAAGTGCAGAATGGTGGTAAAATGTGATTTTGACATTTAAAGAGAAGGTTTCACAATTTATTGACTAGGTTGCCTCAGTGAAAGGAACATTCCCATTCACACTGTAAAGAAGGACACCTCCTCCCTTCTCTGGAAACTCTGTATCAAAGTTTCAGACATTCAGTTTATAGGTTGTTTATGTGTAACGTCATTTCTTAAAAAAGCTTCCCTTTATCCTCTGTGTCATCTACTATCAACAAGAGAACCGGGGGGGGGGGAGGGGAGGGATTTTATGCCAGCGTGGGGGGATGAGGTACAGCACCTAGCTACTTATTACGAACAGCCAGACACAAGGTGCACTGGAAATTAGGAAGGTTTTGAAAAACAGCTTTTTGAATGACTGGATAGGGACATGATAGTCATGCATGTTTCTCTTAACAAGGTGCCCTCTGCATTAAAAGTGCTTGCCTGTAACCCTGTAATTTCCCCCGTTCCCCCCCCCCCCATGCAACTCAAGCAATAAAGCTACTGTTGTTGAGAAATCATGCATTTTTATTTAGAGAACACAAGGAAGCAAGAACAAAAAAGGGGTGCAGGGCAGGAGCTTTGGAGGGGGAAGGGAAAGCAGAGTATTACAGTCCCCCTGTTCAGCAATCTCACCAGTGTTAGATTGGCAGCCTTTTGTTTTGGGCTATATCTCTGGGGGGTTGAGTGTGATCCTGCCCTTGACTTCCCCCTCGTGTTCTAGGGTGGCTGGGAGAGGAGGCCCTGGAACTTGGTGAGGAGGGAATGTAGGTCAGCATGAGCCAGAAGGGGTGCCTGTGCACCTGGCTTTCCTGTGAGTCTACCACATGCATCTTCAGCTTCACTGTTACCCTCCAGACGCTCTCCTGTGTCTTCACTTTGCATTTCCTGCTCACTTTTCTGTCCTCATGCTCTGCTTGCATCTTCTTAAGCATCATTTTCCTCCACTCACTTCACTGTGCCCTATCCAAGCAGGTGCATTGCATTTGTTCATTGAACATGACATCTCTACTACATTTTCACCTTCAGATTACTGATAGTGAGTAGCTGGAGGAGCCGGACCGGGTGTGAGATTAAGGAGTGTGCAGCAGGCATGCTGTTGCATTTGCTGTAATGAAAATTAAAGGGCAGTCTTTATAGGAGACACATTGTTGAGCACAGAACTTAATATCTTAACATAAAGGAAGGCCTGTCCAAGACAATAGAGGTGTGTTATGTACAATGCAACAGTTATGCGTTTAAGTGCCTACTATGCAGCAGTTATACCACACAGATCTTGGGGGAGCAGCTGGACTCAATTTGGTGGAAGGCATTATAAGGGACAGGTCAGGGCTTGCTCTTTTGCTTCCACTTTGAAAGCATGAGTCATAACCATGAGGGCTGATCAGGTGGCTAAGCGGTTAACCTAGCCAGGTATTTGATCAGCCAATAACAATGCAGGTAGGGATTTCAAACTGGGGCAAAGGAATTTTTAACTTTTCCCTCTTTTGTCTGAGTCAGAGCAGTTTCTTCCATGTAACAGGGAGATGGGAAGGCCCATTCTCTCCCAAGAATGGACTTCTTATATATGTAAGTAGGGCAAAGTTAGTTAACCCGTTAGGTTTTGTTTCCTGGTTTGGGAATATGGAAATGATGTCTGTGATGTTACAAGTGAGGTTTTCCTCTCTTTTGTAACTAAGATTTGAGCCCATAGGGGGAACCCCCATGAGTATATAAATTGGTGGCCCTTACCATGTAGCCATCTTGATTACGCTTGCAACAGTAGTATTGTTTTGATAATAAAAATTTGTTTTCCTTTTTCTAATTAATCGGTATTGGTTCATTTCTGTGTCCTGGAAGATCTATCTGTGGGTATCTGCATGCCTCTGACTAAGGGGCACCTACCACAGACTGCAGCTTGTATTTTCTCTTTTCTTTTTCAAGCTCTTTGGGAAAAAGAATTTGAGGTACCCCTGAGATTTTAGGGAGGAAGTTTCGCAAGTGATCTCTTCCCTGGTTTTCTTGGAATACTTGGGTGGTGGCAGTGGTTTTTATTTCCCAAAGTCCGGGTATTAGAATTTTGGGGGGAAGTTTTTGTACCAAAGCCTGTAGAGACCAAGTTTTGTGGTGTTTTTGAGGGCCGCCACTTCTGCATTTGTCGTGCCAGAGTGGGAAACAGCCTTTACAGCATGTGTGACATAGTGCTTGCAAATAGCACCCTCTACCCCTAGACAAGCATCTGCATTTGCAAAAGGGGCCACAGTGGCAGGGGGCAGAGCAGGGACTCACATGGTGACCATGTGTTCAGCACCCCCCATTTATTGGGAGAATGCAACTTTTCCTTCCTACAGCAGCCTGTGGGCAGGAAGGGAAGGGGATGTGGGCACAGTGGAAGGGTAGGAGCTCATGCTGACACCAAAGAGCCTGCAGGCAGGAGGGGGAAAAGGAGTCTGGGTGTGGTGACAGGGCGGCTGCTCAAACAATGCTTTGTTGGGGATGAGTAGTTACATACTCCCTCTGCTTCATCCAAGTTGCCATGCAAGATATCGGTCTTCTCCGGATCATACAGAGTGATAGGGAACAGATGCTGACTGAATGTGTCCAGAAACCAGGGCCTTATGCTGCACTGCCTTGTGCTGCAATGATGCCAGAACATTTACTGCTGGCCTGGCGTGGGAAGGTGTCCTTCTGTGGAGGACGGAATAAGGCTTGCTGTGAAGACATGGGATAGCTATTTTGGGATACTCCGGTATCCCAAAATAGCATTGCAGTGTAGACTAGCCTTTAATGAAATGTCCCTAATTTGAGGATTTTATCACCCAACTATAATACCTGGGCTGTAAGAGCTTATTTTAATGAGGATTGGAAGAGTTCTGGGCAACTCTTTGACATCCTTCAAACGTTTACCAATTCCATGATGATGGGTTAAGGGCCACCACAGTGAAAGTTGCTTAACATTTTTAAAATAGTCCAGCCATTACGAATTGCGACATAATACTGAGCTTCTTTTCTCCAGCACCTGGAGTGAAACAAAGCTCTGCTGTTCTGCATCTAGGCACAAAGCAAAGCCCAGGCACCAGCAGAGCAAAAGACCTCCAAGCTCAGCTCATCACCGACAGTGCCTGAGTTTCTGTTCATGGAAATCAAGGCTCACATAGGACTTATCTTAATTAATATCTTGCCTCCACATTGGAAATCTGAGAGTAATGGCATCTAAAGAAATGATTTACTTAATGCAGCTTTAATGCATGCCTCCAGGACCCTGTTATTAATACCAGATACCAGTTGTGGTGCTGTGAATCAACATTAAATGCCCCTAAATAAGTGTTGGGTTTTTTTAAAACAACCCACATATTTTATACTCCCCCATATCGGTAGAACAGAAAAGAAGAAAAGGTATTAAAAGCAGTGTTAGGGGTATTCAAAGGCAGTATTTGATGTAGACCTATCTGGTCTATTGATATTGTATTGAGCTGTGATATGTGCTGCACCAGTTAGAATGACATATTTCTCTTTTTTTCTTTGAATCAAAGGAGACAGTTAGAGGGGAAAGGAAATCAATGATCCTAGGCTTACAGGGCCAAAATCTGCCTTTAGGGGATTAGAAACTGTAGTGGTAAAGACCTTAGACAGCTGCAATTCCTACTGAAGCTAGGAGTGCCTTAGTCATGCAATGCTCTGCCCCAGGACCAACTCACTTCTTCTCACCTCTTCCTACTGGTAGAGCTAGCTTGGGGTGCATCTACACTGCACCATTTTTCCGGAATAATGGCCATTATTCTGGAGAAACATTACTAGCATCCACACAGCAATTGCGTTATTTCAAAAGAAAATCGAAATAACGGAGGGCTTTTTCCGATGTTGGTAAATCTCATTCCACAAGGAATAATGCCTTTTCCAAAAAAGCTTTTTCAGAAGGGGGGGGTGGATGAAATTGCTTCTCACCAGGGCCATTCTAAAGTTATTCCTCCCCTGTACCTCCTGGGGCAATAAATTGAGACAGTACATCTACATTAGGGGAGCCTGCCTGGCCCTAATTTTAAGGCTTCCCTGTAGTGATATCTTCCTGAATAGCTTATGCCGAAAGACACTTACATTGTAGACATAGCCTTATTGGCCCATCTCAGGGCTTCTCCTGTAAGGGGAATCCTCAAATGGTTAGGAATTGCTGTAGCCACTCTCACCACGCCCTCTTCCTTGCCTATGGTAACAGAGAGGGTCAGGGTGTTCCCTAAGTATTGCTGGCTGTTGGGGAAGAGGAAAACACTCCGGCTACGTCTACACTGGCATGATTTTGCACAAATACTTTTAACACAAGAGTTTTTCCGTTACAAGTATTTGCGCAAGAGAGCGTCTATATTGGTCCGGGAGTCATTGTAAGAACGATGCACTTTTGCGCAAAAGTGCGTCTATATTGGCGGGACGCTTTTGTGCAAAAGCAGAAGCCTGGAACCATTTTGAAGAGGGCAAAAGGGCACCAGCCCTTTCCAGGGGTGGGGGCTGGAGCTCCTTTGAGACACGTACTTAAAGGGATCTCCCCGGACAGCCATTTCTCTCCTGCTGTGTGCTATAGGACCTCTTGCAGGGACTGACAGCCGTAGTAGTTTTTGTGGTTGCCCTCTGCCTTTTTGGACACCACTGCCTTGTGCCTTTTAGTGCCTTTGGCTGATTTTTTAATCTCAGCCTTGTTTCTTGTGCCATGGAGCCAGGGGTGGCCTTGTGCCTGATCTGGCCCCTTCTGGCCATTTTGGTGTGCCTGCAGCTGCTGCTCCAGGCTGCTGCACTGCTCCTCCAGGACCTCGAGGCGCAGGTCGCTCTGGACTCCCTCACCAGGGAGGCCATGGCGTCCCTGTGCCATCCCCACCCCACCGTGCAGAGGTCCTTGTGGAGACTGGACACCAGTATGGACTGGTGGGACCGGCTGGTCCTGGGGCAATGGAACGACCAGCAATGGCTCCGGAACTTTCACATGCGAAAGCAGACGTTCCTGGAGCTATGCGCCTGGCTCGCCCCTGCGCTCCAGAGAACCACCACCTGGCTGCGGGCACCCATCCCAGTCGAGAAGAGGGTCGCCATCGCACTATGGAAGCTGGCCACCCCGGACAGCTACTGATCGGTGGCACACCAGTTCGGGGTGGGCAGATTGACCGTCGGTGCCGTCGTCATGCAGGTAAGTCCCAGGGGGAGGGGGAAGGGAAGGTGCTGCACTCCATGCCCAGGGGCAGGCAAGACTCCAGGCTGGGTCACCCAGGGGTTTGTGCTGTCCCTCCCTTGCTCAGGCCTGCTGGTGGGGGGGGGGCCCGTGGGGCGAGGGGGCCCTGGTGTGTGTGTGTGTGTGTGTGTGTGTGTGTGTGTGTGAGGACAGAGGGCATCACAGGGGGGGCCCCCAAGGGAGCACGCACTAACCCTGCCTTATGTGATATGTTCCCCTGTGTTTCTCTGCACCCTTCTGCAGGTCGTCCATGCCATCAATGACGTCCTGCTCCAGAGAGTCATCCGCCTGCGCGACGTGGAGGCTACGGTGGCGGGCTTCACTGCCCTCGGGTTCCCCAACTGCGGGGGAGCCCTGGATGCAACCCACATCCTTGTCCGTGCCCCGGAGCATCAAGCGGCCCATTTTATAAACAGAAAGGGGTATTTCTCAATTGTACTCCAGGCCCTCGTGGACCACCGTGGCCGCTTCCTGGACATTTATGCAGGCTGGTCCGGCAGGGCACATGATGCCCGCATCCTATGCAACTCCGGCCTGTTTGGCAGGCTGGAGGCGGGCACTTACTTCCCCCAGCGGGAATTTACTATCGGGGACGTGCCCATGCCCACATGTGTTGTGGGGGATGTGGCCTACCCCCTGCTGCCCTGGCTAATGTGTCCCTCCACGGGGTGGCCGGACCACAACCAGGCCCAGTTCAACAACCACCTCAACCTGGCCCGCAACCAAGTGGAGTGCCCCTTCGGGCATCTGAAAGCCCGGTTCCGTTGTTTGCTCGCCCGTCTGGAGATGGGTGAGCAGAATGTCCCGGAGGTAGTGGCCGTGTGCTGCGTGCTCCACAATCTCGTGGAGTGGAGGAGGGAGGCCTTCCTCCCGGAATGGATGGCAGGCGAGGGCCAGGCCTTCGAACAGCCCCGCACAGCTGCCATCCGCCAGGTGCACCACGATGGGGTGCGCATTCGGGAGGCCCTGACAGAGATGTTCTCCCAGGCCCCATAGTAGGGTCGCCTCTGTCTCCCTTGACATCTCCCTCCCATCCCCAACCCTTCCCTCCTCCCCTCCCCTTACCTCCCAATAAACAACCAACACAGTTTTTTTTGGAACACAAAGTTTGAACTTTTTATTTACAATGGGGAGGGGGGAGATGTAGGGTGGGAAGGGGAGGAGGCTCTTAACTGGGAGGGGGGAGCTACCTCTGGGAGGGGTGGCTCCTGCGACTGCTTCTCCAGGGGCGGACCTACACATGGGGGTCAGGCCGTGTCGGGGCAGGCAGCACGAGGAGGTGGGCAGGAGGGGCAGGAGCAGGAGGGGGCATTACAGAAGCAGGAGGGGCAGGAGCAGGAGGGGGCATTACGGGAGCAGGAGGGGCAGGAGCAGGAGGGGGCATGGGCAGTGCTATGGGAGGGATGGCGGGTGCATGGGGCAAGGCCATGCCATAATGTATGGCATGGCCAATGTGTGCGGTGAGGGTGGAGATGGCATCTGCCATGCACACACACTGGGCCTGGAAGGGTCCCCAGGCCTCCTGGCGCCACTGCAGGTCCGCCTCCACCCGGCGCGTGATGGCTGCCTCCACCCGTTCAACGGCCTGCACGTGTCGCCAAAGGAGCTGGTCCCGCTGCCGGACCCGCCGGCTTGGTGGTTGGGCGGCTGGGGGTGCTGCCGCTGCTGCAGGGCTGGAGGGTCCCCCCGCTCCTGCTTGGTCCTGCTGCAGGGAACAGAAGAAAGGATGGGTCAGTCAGGCAGCCCGGCCACTGTCCCCACACCCCATGCCCTCCACCCCTGATCCCAGGTGACATCACAGTAGTGTGGCTTGGGCCCACTCGGTTACCCCCCTCCCCCCGTGTTGCATGTTTGCATACAGGACCGCCCCTGGAGTAGGGTCCTCCTCCATGTATTGTAACCACCGGTCTGTGTCCTGGCCCCTTGGGGGGGTGGGAGGGTGCTTGTGTTGTGTTAACCTGTGGAACTCCCTGCCAGTGGAGGCTGTGAGGCTTTGGGCTAATCAATGGTGTTTGACAGGGAGCAAGATGAATCCCCACACGTGCCTGGGAGCACATATGGCAGACGTGGTCTGGGCTCTCAGATCCCCATCACGTGGGATGTCTCCTGGACGGAACCAGGAGAGTGACTGGGGAGTGTACCATCCTTGCAGCAAAACTCAGGTGGCCCTAGGGCCGGCCCGAGCGCTTCCCCCTTCCCCCTCCTGCTAGCCGTCACACACGGTAGCCCAGGGACATGTGTGGCCGCAGTGGGGACTTCCCTCGGGGGACCAGCCAAGGCACCGGGAGCAGGTGAGGGGCTCAGTGGGGGCTCACGCTCACAGGGCTGTGATGCTGTGATTTTCCCAGGAGCAGCTGGCTGTGCCTCACAGCCAGGCATGGAACAGTGTGCCGTTCTGCGTGCTGCACCCTTGCGGAGGTGCGGGCTCGGAGCTGCCTGCAGGTATGGAGCGTCCAAGAGGCCACTAGGGCTTTTTTCCGTTTAGACTGCTTTTGCGCAAAATGTCTTGGCTGCCTGTCTACACTGGCCTCTTGCGCAAGAACACTTGCGCAAGAGGGCTTATTCCTGAGTGGGAGCGTCAGAGTATTTGCGCAAGAAGCACTGATTTCATACATTAGAAAGTCAGTGTTCTTGCGCAAATACTTGCAGCCATTGTAGACAGGTGGCAAGTTTTTGCGCAAAGCAAAATCTTGCCAATGTAGACACAGCCCCCCAGTTTATGCCCCTGTAGGCAGCAGGATAAATGCAATGTGGCCAAAAGAACATCATTGTACATGATCCTCCTGAACTGCACAGGAGGGGAGAGTTAAAGAAATCAGACTGGCTGAGGACTGCCTGACAATACTTGGCAGAGGGGCTGACAACCAAAAAGGCGGTGGGGAGGGAGAAACAGGAAATTAGTATATTGGTGGGTAGGAGTGAGAGAAGGAGACAGAAGGTATGGAAGGGAAAAGAATAAGGCCGAAAATAGAGGGCAATAGAGATGGAGGCAGCAGTGACACAGAGAGCAAGAAGAGAGTGAAATAGAGAAAACCAATGTGGAGAGATGTACACAAAAGGGGAAGATAAGGAAAGAGAGAGAAAAAGGAGAAGATGAAAG
This sequence comes from Rafetus swinhoei, assembly GCA_019425775.1. Lineage (NCBI taxonomy): Eukaryota > Metazoa > Chordata > Testudines > Trionychidae > Rafetus > Rafetus swinhoei. Next base: position 31,393,554 of record CM033428.1, on the reverse strand, counting down.
ATAAAAGCCAATAACAACCAGGGGGAATTAAAACCTCTGAGAGTTTTCCTAATTATCATTCCAAAATATAAAAATGAAGAAAAACTAAGGTAAGCTTAACCAGAGTGAGAAAGAAAGATTAATTTAAACAATGATTTTAAAAACTTGCTTATTTCCTCTGTCTCAGTGAGGTTTTTTAAGGATTTCAAGGCAAAGGGGATGGGGAAATGTCATTAGTATAAATAAAGATTAAAATGTGATATTGCTAATTATGAGAATTTCTGAAGGAACAAATAAAAGGAGTCAAGGGAGCAAGAAACGATAGAATACACTGGTGTGAACTACGGGAATTATTTTGAAACACTACAAGAAAATAAGCAGAAATTAGAGGAGGTTAACTTTAATTTTCAAAAATTAAACCATTATAAACCAGAGCCGATTCTGTGTGGGCTGAGGTACATTCTGGTTCAGACAAAAGAGAAATAATGTAGCCGAGTTTACTGTCCATCATGAAAACATCAGAGATTTTATCATGGAATATTGTGTGAAATAATCATTGTTTCCACATCAGAACTGACTTTTATATTCTCTATGATTCTATAAAATGTGCTTAGTTCATTATTTTAATTTCGGTTTTGTTTCTCCATAAACATGAACTAAGCTTTAAACAGGAAGAGCTTTCATTTTACATGAAGAGAATAAGCCAACCAAAAAGATCCTATTTATTCTCCATGGAAAAGCAGAGCACGTGATTTTGCTTTCTGTACCAGTTTGCATTGAACAGAACATGAAATGGTTGCCTGTTGCATTGGGATTTAAGGTGCAGTGCACAGAAAAATCATTAAAGTCATAAAGCTAAACACACCACTACACACATTTTACTGATGGATGAACTGAGCTACAGAGAAATTAAGTGATTTCCTGAAGGTCACACAGTTAGTCAGTAGCAGAACTAGGTTCAGCCTCCATGACCAGCTTAAAGTGAGGCAAACAGATCTTAAACATCCACTAAATGGGCATCTGGAGATGCCTCCAGTGAGGGGGAGTTCTTAGTCATTGCAAAGCTGTTACAGAGGATACCTGTGCATAGGGGATGGGAGCAGGCATCCCAGATACTGGAGAAAGAAGTACTGGAGCACACTGCATTCTGATGAAATTCACTGGTAAGCCAGAACCTATTCGAGCAGCCTTTAAACTTCTCTAAATTGCATAGGGAATCTGGTGCATGCTGCAGCCCTTGATCAGGAAACACAGGGGGTGACTAAGAGCCACTTTCACCCACTTGTTCCTCAGCTGCCTTGCTGTGCCAAACAGCAAATTAATTCTAACTCCCGGCCCTGCACTAGCCACTAAAACACTTGCTCCTATTGGACTCAGATTCTGTCAATGTGGCAGTTTCTTCTCTCATGTGTTCCATCTGAACAACTGCAGAGGAATGAAAAGAATAAGAAGCTTTTACCCCCAAGGCAAGCTAAATCCAGCATCACATTCATTTAATGAGGACTACAAATCCCATTAAGTGCTCTGTCCATTTCTAACCCTTTGATAAAGGAGGGAGAGAGGGATGGAAGGGAATAGCCACAATACATATCCAAAATGCCCCATGCAAATAACATGCCAAGTTTTACTTAAGAACATTTGCTAATGCTTTGAAATTCCTCTAATAAAGCTTTAATGAGCACACTGCCTAATATGTGTTCAAGTGATAATGCTGAAGAAATAGAATTTTACAGGACAATTTCCCACTGCTACACTCATGTTTTTGAGACGCAGACACATTCATTTTCCTGTGACAACATTCTAATGCAATTACTTTATTTATTTTATGTTGGGTAACTGATGGGGATTCAGACATTTTATCTGATGGATGCTGGTTCAGTACAGAGGCAGTTTAAAAAAAAAATCTTGATTGCTTTAGAGAATAGATGGAGAGGGCCAGGTTTTCAAAAGCTGTTTCACCTTCCTGGATCTCTCAATGTGAAATTTCCAAATAATCTATACTATCTGTGTTACAGTGCAATTAGATTTATTAAAGACAAAGAAGAAAAAAATGGATTAGAAAAACAGATGCAAGAGTCTATATAAAATCTTTGCACTGAAACTCTGAAAAACCTAACACAAGTATGCAGACGAGAAATGTCTTACACTTCAGAAGTATGTCCATCTTTTCCTTAGCTTCTTTTCAAACCTGATCTACAGGCAGGGCAACATGTTAGAGATGCACCCTCCATTATAACCTCTGCATCTGTAGGCCTCCAAATGTTTTGCAAATCAAGACAAATTTCATTGTCAGTTTATGTCTGAGAAAACTGAGACATTTGCTAAGATTGCACAGCAGGTCAACTGCAGAAACAGGAACAGGATCTCTTGAAGTCCCAGGCTAATGCCATATTCCCTGAGTCATGTCTTGATTCCTGGGGCTCCTCAATAATACTCTCACATTCTTTTATATACTATTTTCAACTCACGCACAAGTTATCACCTGACTCATACACGTCGTTAGACCAGAGTATAACTACCTCCAAAGTCATGTCTGTTGCACATTTTCCTATCCATTGAGGGCTGTATTTGCTATTTGGATAGCCTGTTGTCATTCATGCTTTTTCCTGGAAAAACCTTAACCATTTAAAGCATTATTCTGAAGGTGGACATAGACAATGGTTTCTCTTGGACTGTATTACATAATGGACCACCTTCCCCCACCCCAAGACTGTATGGAGTTAATTCATAACTAAGGCATGCTTTCAAACTAAGGGTATATCTACACTACAGTGCTAATTCGAAGTAACTTATTTCGAATTAGTTAATTCGAAATAAGCTAATTCGAAATAACGCATCTAGACCCAAAAACTAATTCGAATTAGCGTTTTGCTAATTCGAAATAGCGCGTCCACACTGATTGGACGCTGGGTCGCATTTAAGGGCAGCTGTAACTGGTTCCGGAAGGGCATCAGGTCAGTAGTTGCTTTGTGTGGCTGCTGTCTGAGGCTATCTGAAGCTCGTGCTTAAAAGGACCCCACTGGACAGCCGGTTCTCAGCTTTTTCGCTTGCTTGCCTACCTCACCGAGGGACAGCAAAGCATTTTCCTCTCTGCCTGCCTGTGTTGGTGGTTCTCATTGGGGACGCCACCGCAGTTGGCACCATGGAGCCAGAGCTCGCCCTGGGCATTCTGGTCCAGTTTTTGGACTTGCTGCTGCAAGCCTGCCAGCAATGGCTGGAGGCTGCCTGGCACCATCTGGAGCACGTCAGCCCCCTGCCCCTCCCCCTGGCCTCCTTGGGGGCTGTGGAGGAGCCGCAGCAGCGCCCGGACACCAGCGTGCCCCGTCGCATCTGGCGTCTGGACACCAGCAGCGACTGGTGGGACTGCATCGTCCTGGAGTGCTGGGGAGACCAACAGTGGACCCAGAACTTCAGGATGAAGAAGGACACCTTCCTGGAGCTCTGCGAATGGCTCGCCCCTGCTCTGCGGCGACGGGACACTTGCATGAGGCCCGCCATCCCCCTCCAGAAGCGTGTGGCCATCGCCCTGTGGAAGCTCTCCACGCCGGACAGCTACCGATCCGTCGGGAACCAGTTCGGCATGGGGAAATCCACCGTCGGAGCAGTGCTCATGCAGGTACGGCACTCACTGGCCACTGGGCTGGGTGGAAAGAGGGCTGCAAGGAGGGGATGGGCCACCCCAGGGAAAACGGGGGGAGGGGAGGAGGCGAAAGTGTCCCGCACGGAAGGGTTCGGTCTGTCCCGGACGTACTACATGCCGCCCATGGGGGTTGCTTCCGGGAGTGGGGTGCGGGGCAGTGCCAGGGAATTAACACTCCCAGCCACCCGGGCACCCCAGTGATTCGCGGTTTGGTGTGTCTCTCTGCCGGTGGTCAAGGCCATCAACCGGGTGCTGCTCCACAGGGTGGTCCGCCTCACCAACTCGGACGTGGTCATCCAGGGGTTCGGCGCCCTCGGCTTCCCCAACTGCGGGGGGGCCATCGATGGAAAGCACATCCCCATCCATGCCCCGGAACACTAGGCCTCCCAGTATATCAACCACAAGGGTTACTTCTCCGTGCTCTGGCAGGCCATGTCTGACCACCGGGGCCAGTTCTCGGACATTAATGTGGGCTGGTCTGGCAAGGCACACGATGCCAGGGTGTTCCGGAACTCCTCCGTGTGCCAGAGGCTGCATGCTGGGAACTTCTTCCCCAACCGCCACATCAGGGTCGGGGACGTGGACATGCCCACCTGCCTGGTGGGGGATGCGGCCTACCCCCTACAGCCCTGGCTAATGAAGCCCTACATGGGGCACCTCAACCCCTCCTGGCAGGCCTTCAATGCCAGGCTCACCAGGGCCCGCATCGTGGTGGAGGGGGCCTTCGGACGCCTGAAAGCCCGATTCCGATGCCTCCTCACCCGCCTCGACCTCGCCAAGCACAATATCCCTCCTGTGGTGGCAGCATGTTGTGTGCTGCACAATTTATGTGAGCAGAAGGGGGAGGCATGGCTGGCCAGTACGCGCAGCCCCACACCGCCGCCATCCGGGAGGCCCAGCGGAGGGCCGTCCAGATCCAGGAAGGCCTGCGGGAGAGCTTCCTGGTGGAGGAGGACTGAACTCTCCCTGCATGCCCCTCTGGGGCCTTCTTCCACCCTCACCTCCTTTCCCTTTGCCCTCCCTAACCCCCCTTCCTAATGTCAAATAAAAACACCTGTTTGGACAAAAAAAATCTCTTTTATTTTACATAACTGGGGTGGGGGGAGGGAGGAATGAGAGTGGGAGAGGGGAGGGGGAAACCTGGGTGGAGGGAGCTGGAAGGGGGAGGCAAGGGGAGGAAGGGAAGGGAAAGCTCAGGGTTCGGGGTCTTGCAGGCTCTCCCGTCTCACAACACTGTGGGTGCGGGGGCGTCGGGGGGGAGTGGGTGTGGAGGGTGGGGCAGAAGGGATGGGGGCGGAGGAAGCAGGAGGGGGAGCAGAGGTGGGAGGAGGAGCGAGAGCTGGGGCGGCCGCAGGGGCTGGAGCAGGAGGTGGCAGGAACCTGTCCACCAGGGTCTGGAGGTGACCTCTGAGGGCACGGCCCTGCTCCTCCAGCGCCTGCAAGCTTTGCTGCCGCAGCTGCAGGTGCTCGCGGACCCAGTGCTCCTGGTTGCGAAGCTGCTTCACCAGTAGCCGCAGGTGCCGTCGCTGGTACTCCTCCTGGTTCCTGGTGCGCCTGCTGGCCCGGGTGCGGGTGGCTGTTGTAGGCGGGGTGTTGCACCCTGCAGTCCCAGGTGCTGCGGCTGTGGTGAAACAAGAGCAGTGGTCAGTTCTCCCTGGGGACACAGTGGGTGAAACCCAGCCCCCCTCTGCAAGGCGAGGTCGGCGTGTGGGGAATGGGCCAGGGCCCCTGCATGACACCCAGCTGCTGCTCCATGGTGGGCAAGGCCCAGGCGCATGGTCCCTGGGCTCCCTCTCCACCCCACCCCCCCATACACATAAGGGGAGCATGATGGCACTCACATGTGGAGCCCTCCCTGGCCTCAGAGGACACAGCAGATGTGCTCTGTGGGATGCCTCGGGGGTCCTGGGTCCTGGGCAGGCTCCCTGCAGGCTCCTGTGGCTCCTGGCTCTCGGCCTCCTCCTCTTCCTCCGTTTCTGCCCCGGGGTCGACCACCAGCCAGGGGGCATGCACTGCGTGAGCCCCCAAGATGCGGTCCAGGGCCTCAAAGTGAGGGCAGGCCTCTGGGTCGGCCCCTGGTTGGGAGGCCCTGGAGTAGGCTTGCTGCAGGTCCTTAATTTTGTAGCAGACCTGCTCCTGGGTCCGCATGTGGCCTCTGGTGGCCAGGCTGGCAGCCATGCGGCTGTAGACAGCCGCATTCCTGTGCCTAGTGCGGAGATCGTGGATGTTGGAGGCCTCCCCCCAAACCTTGATGAGGTCCACAATCTCTGCACTAGACCAGGCGGGCGCCCGCCTCTTGCGGCCCCGGGCAGGCTCTTGGGAGCTGCCAGCCTGGTCCTGGGAAGAGGTGGATGGCTGGGTGGCAGCGGGTGGCTGGCTCATGCCATGCCAGGTGCAGGGTCTGCTGGCTGGATGCTGGCAGGCTTGCAACTGGCACAGGCACCGTGGGCAGACCGCGCCCCTTTAAGGGCTCTGGGGCTGGGAGGGGGGCAGAAGAGTTTTCCTGGTTTGGCCCAGAGTGGCCACCAGGGCAACCAGGGAAGGGCTAGCCTCCAGCTAGTTTGAATTAAGTGGCTCCACAGCCCTTAATTTGAACTACTTAATTCGAACTAGGCATTACTCCTCGTAGAATTAGTTTTACCTAGTTCGAATTAAGCGCTCCGCTATTTCGAATTAAATTCAAAATAGCGGTTTGCATGTATAGCCACTATTAAAGTTAATTCGAACTAACGGCTGTTAGTTTGAATTAACTTTGTAGTGTAGACATACCCTCACTGTTCTGATTGAAAGTGTCAGCCTAACTCCAGTTTGTGGTCTGCCTTAAGAAAGATGTGGCCTTCATTTTCTAATGGTTCCCAATAACTTTATTGTGCTCCCTATCACATATGAAAGACTGACAGAGGACACCTTTCTGCCACAGTCATGTAAGTCTCATGGTGTATTTCCTGACCCCCTTATTGAATACATGGGTACAATTCTGATGTGTGGCATTCTTTGCTCTACATTCCCCCATAGCAGGGGGAATTCCCTAAAGAGCCTTTATAAAAGAGCCGGGGGGGGTGGGTGGCGTGGGGGAGAGAATTTACCCCAGGGAGTTAAAACATTTCATCTGAATTTTGGTCACTGTGTATAAATCTTCCTTTTGTACCTTTAACCCAATCTGTGTTTTGTTTGCATGTCTACCTCTAGCTTAACATACAGTGCTCTCAGGAAGAAGGAAAGTTACTAGTAAGCCATAAAGAGCTAGCCATATGCTAGTTGGTATTATAAGCAGAGATATGTTGAAGTGGCAAACGATGGACACTTACCCTTCTAACCCAATGACAAACACTGTAAGAGCTGATAAGGACTCACTATCTGAACTGATGGACAGCAAATATTTATTGTTCCTATTCCTAATACAACAGACTAGATTATATGGCATTCTGTTGTATAGTCTAGTGTCATATCACACAAGGATGTGAGATGTAGCATCACAGCATGAGGATGGGCAGCTGGAATTGCCAGTAATACAAATTCTAGTCAGCCATCTATGTTCACCTCTGTTTAATGCCTACAGTTTCTTCCATCAGTCAGCCTCATTCTGAGAAAGCTCAGAATCATATATATGCCTCATCTATATGAGCTAACAGTAGATGTCTTAGTAAAACATGGTACTTTTGAGCACCTGAGGCAAATTTTTATCTAACAGATCTGCTTACATCCCTTCTCCTGCTATAAGTCTATGTATACACTACAGCTTATGTTGGCAGAACTTATTTCACTCAGGGATATAAATAAACCATCTCCTGAGAAATATTAATTACATCAACATGAGGAATGTCAGTGCCACTTGCAGAAGCGGCTTTATTATGCCAATGGCAGAGCTCTCTCCCATTTGCAAAGAGCATCCTTACCAGATTCATTGCAATTGTGCAGGTACCATACACATACACAGACTCTTAGGATACATCTACACAGCAGGGCTAAAGTTGAATTAAGCTACACAACTTCAGCTACGTCAATTGCAAAGCTTAAGTCGAAATAGCTTAATTCGGCTTTTGGTGTTGTCTACACAGCGGGAAGTCGAAGGAAGAACACTGTTCCTTTGACTTCCCTTAACCTCATGAAATGCGGGTTACAGGAGTTGGAGTAAGAAGTCCTCCATCTCCACATTATTTCAAACTTATGACTAGCTGTATAGATGCACACTATGTTATTTCAGAATTATGTCAGTTATTCCGAAATAACACTTCTGTGCAAACATGCCCTTAGTCTCACTGCACTCTGCCACACCCCATCATGACAACCTAAATTCCATTGTAATTACAAACACTGCACTGATAGTAAAATCTGCCTCAAACTGTGTGTGTGCGGGGGAGGAGGGAGAACTATAAGCCCATCTCAAGTGTAAATAATGAGACAGAAAGTGACTTTGAGCCTTTTTGAAAGGTCCTTAAACAAACATAGAAAAAGTCACCCTGGGCACTCTCAAGAAATCCAAATAAAAAGAAAAGCTTGCTACATAGAAAGTTCTTCACAAATTTGTTAATGAACCTTTCCCATGGGGTGCTTTAAAAAGTGCTAGAATAGCTAACGCAGGCAGCAGATTCCAAATGGTAACTGTTCAGACAATGCCCTTGCACATCACAAATGAAAAGCAGCTAAGACATGTAATTCCATTCTGCAAGAACACAAAACTGAGATAATAGAAAACATCAGAACAACTACTCATTGATTCTGCTGTAATAATTATTTGTTTTATTATCATTTAATTTGAATGATTTAATAGAGCTGGTTAAAATTAATCCTTTGAAAATGTAAGCATCAAGAAACGGCCTTTGTTGAAAAAAAAAAGTTTGATTTATCTGAATTTTCAGCAAAAATTAACCTTGAAAACACCCAAAATTTTCGTAATTAAACACATATCTTCAATGACATTTTTAAAAATATGGTTTTTTAATGTTTACCATTCTCTGATCAGCTTTACTTTCTAGACTAGTAGGCAGGCATTTAATTTAGTTATGTAAGATAGGTCACTTTCCTCAAGAGTTTATAGTCTAAACAAAATCAGGCAAATGAAGGATGAATAAAACACATCAATCAAAGGTTTCCAAAATTCAAAATTTCTACCCCTGCAGCAAAGCGACAGCAAATTGGTTACATTTGTTTCTTGAGATAGCAACCATCATAACACTCCAGGCTGGACGTCCCTGGTCTGGCACCCTTGGGATCTGACTGGTCTCAAACAAGGGGACTTGCCAGTCCACGGGAGATCCCCTGTCATAAGCCTCCGAGCCCAACCCAACTATTATCTGCTTCTGGCCTGCTCCTGGCCCCGCTGCCCCTGGCTTGGTTCCAGACCTGGCCCCGGCTCCCTGACACTGGGCTCTGGCACCAGCCCCTCCCTCCCTGCCACTGGCCTGGCTGGGGCTCCACAGAGCTGGAACTCCCTGGCTGCTGCCAGTCCCACCGGCACTAGGGGCAGAGCTCCATGGCTGCCAGGGCCGGAGCTCCTCAGCTGCTGCCAGTCCTGCTGCCACTGGGGCCAGACCTCCATGGCGGCCACCGGCCCTTCTGCCCCCAGGGCTGGAGCAGCTTAGCTATTGGGGCTGGAACTCCCTGCTGTGCCACCCGTGCTCCTGCCCCCCACCTCCTGCCCCAGGGCTTATGCCAAATCGCCAGCCCCCTGCCACACTTCCAGCCTCACCGCTTGGCTGGGCTCTGTGTTCCAGCAATATCCAGCATCATGAATATTGCTGGACCACGGATGTTGCAGGACAAGAGAGTCCCGGTTTAGGGAGGTACAACCTGTACTACTACGCACAGGGTAGCTCATAAACATCAGAATATACAAAGACCTGGTATCTCAGTCTAGTTCATCAGTCTAGTTCAGTCGAGTGCACTGTTTTACCAAAGAGTGAAAAAATACGTTTTAAAATTTCTTTTATGCACAAATATAATCACTTCTACTCAAAATTGCCCCAACAATTTTCAGTCTGGGAAAAATTGGGAAAAATTTACAAAAGTGGTCATTAAATTCCCTGAAATTCCTAACCCTACCTGCAAAGGTTTCATGATCCGGGATCTAGATTTTTGTACAACTTCGAATAAAAAGCCAAAATTGACAGTAAAATAGCATTCTGCTAAATAAAAAATCTTAAATGACTCATATCAATTTTCTATTTGGAAAAGCACATTCAGTATAGACAGCAAACTTTCCCTAGTGAAATAATCAGGCAGAAATCCAGGCAGTTGTGCACAACCTGAAGAAATGATAACATAAACTTTCCCACATTCACGTGAATGTCTTTCCAACCTCACACAAAAAAGACTTCTGGTTTGTTCAAAATTCAGTCTATAATGTGGTTCAATGTCTCCAAGAGGATCTGCAGCAGAGGAAGGTAGGAAACAGTTTTTCCATCCCTTTTGTGAAAATGTTCAAGGTTTTGAAAAACATTCCCATCCCATCACAGGAAACAAGTCAAAATCAATTTCAAATTTCAGTTTTATTGAATCAGCATTTTCTAATGAAAAAGCACTGCATCAGAAATTCCCATCTACATCTGTTCTGGAGTCCTTATCTACACTGGCATGTTTCGTCATCAAAACCTTCCTTTTGGTGACAAAACAGTTAAATCATTTATACTGCAATGCAACATTTGTGGGTAAAAACTCCCATTTTTGGTGACAAAAAACTTCCACTCCTGCAAGAGACTTTTTTCTTTTCTCCTTCCTTTATTGTTGACAAAGAGCCAGTCTGGACACTGTTGTTTATTTTGTCAAGAGAACTGGCTTCCACCAGTATCCCACAATGCTTACCCTGATGTCTGTGCTCCCCCTTTCAAAGCTCCAGGAAATATCTGACAGCGGAGTGAGCTGCTCTCTTTAGGGAACAAAGAGCAAATCATTGGCATGCTTCTATTCTGCCCTGCACTAGGAATAGAGTGGCAGGCAGGCTGCTGCTGCAGGGGGAGGACTGGAGAGACTATTGCACTGCTTTGACATTCCTTAGCACGGAGAGCTCACAGAGCAGCTCTGCCTTCCCACAATGCTGCACAGTGGGATGCTTACCCACACTGCTTTGCTCTACCTGTCAACAGGGTGGTAGCAATGTGACCATGAAATATAAACAACGGGAGGCAGAAAAAATGGCTTGACCGATTTTCACTTTTGGCGACTTTTGCATGCTGACAGCACTTTTATTGCCAAACCTTCCTTGTGTAATCATAGCCCGAGTGAAATCCTTTCACCAGTGAAGTCAGTGGCAAAATTCCAGTCAACTTTAGAGGGGGTCCAAGCTTTTATCTCTGCAATATGACTAAAATGTGAGTTTGTGGTTAACATGGAGTGTGCTGCAATAGTGATGACCCAGTTTGTTATTCCAATACAGTTATGTCCACTTCTAATTCTCCACATAATCTCTTATTAGCCTGGATCATTCCCCAAATGGCTTTTCCTGCCTGGTTCACTAATATCTAGCACAGCCGTGGCCAACCCGTGGCTCGTGAGCCACATGCGGCTATTCCCCTCCGGGGTGCGGCTCGCAAAGCCCCCATATGGCTTGTAAAGCCACCCACACGCCCCCAAAAATGGCCCGCTCCTCCCGGCTCCCTGTGCTGACCTGGGCAGGGGAGTCGTCTGGCATGGCCATTAAAGATGGAGAATTAAAGACGGCGTTGGCCTGCGGGAGTCTGATGTGGCCAAAATGCCTCTGAACCAAATGCGACTGGGGGCTCCTTTTAAAGGGGCAAAAGGGGCAGTCCTTTTTTTTTTTTTGCTTGACAATTTTGCTCTGGCTTTTCATGCTGGATCCACTGATATCTTGGCTCTTTGCCCAGAATGGGTTGGTCACCCCTGATTTAGCATAAGAGCGCATGGAGCACAGATCAGGAATAAGGCTGTTTGTTTGATTTTCATCAAATGATCAGAAACAACTTGCAATTAGACCTTTTCTACCAGATCTTGCCTAGACAGAGTCAGGCTAATTGAATCCTTCCATTCTAGATGATGCCATCTCAGATGTTTTAGCGGTATGTCAAATTTCCAGTAAGGCAGGGAGCAGAGGGAAACCAGAACCACCCATTTAATTAGATGAATTTAAAGGAACAAATTAGGTTGTTCTAGCTGGAAGTATTAAATGACATTCTATGCCCATACCTTTCCTGACTCCTCTTATGTATTGATATGGCATTTTATTCACAAACTGGTGCATTTGACAAGGGAAAATTTAGTATGAAATATAGGGATTTACCTACTTCTTTAATCCATGGGAATTTTTGCTCCTGTCTTAAAGAAATACAGTTTGTTGGTTTTCCCCAGGCAGCTGTAATTTCTTCTCAGCCATTCTTTTACTTCTGATATGCTATTGGGTCAGACTATTACTGTATAAATAGAAGAAACCAGGTGTTTTTGGTATCAGTGTAATTAGGCAATTTAATGAAAATCTGTTAAACTGTGTCCATCCTTCCATGTGAATGTTCAAGGCTGGATTCAGCCTGTCACTGTGTGTGTGTGAGTGCATGCTGCTTAAATGTAACTTTGCTGTCACCAACAGGTTTTCACATGAATTAAATGTTTTTTTTTCTCAGTGTTTTTTCATTGTATAAGACAAACTAAAAATAAAGGGCTACCAGACTTACTTATGCAGAAAAGTCCCATTTTCTTCAATGTGACCACTTGCACAGATGCTACTTCCAGTGAATAAAGGGGTAAAATTTGGTCCAGAGAAAGCAGATAATCCTAATATTTTTCAGAAGGTCTCATGGTAAAGAAATGGAAAATAATTAAATTATAATAGTAAATCTTGGCACGCAATCTCTCCAATTTTCTGAAGGGCACATAAAGATACATCTTCTGATTTCACACTAACTTTCCTGACTGAAGGTGTCAACCTAACTTCAATTTCTGGTCTGCCTTGAGAACAATGTCTCTGCATTTTCCTACAGTTCTCGCATAACTTTATTTTGCTCCCTATCAGATATGAAAGACAGAGGACACCTATCTGTCATAGTCATGTAAGTTACATGATGTGTTTCCTGTTATTTTATTGGCTAAACAGATACAGGATGGCATTCCCTGCCTATATTGCCCCTGAACAGGGGGAATTCCTTAAAGGGACAGTATAAAGGAGGAGTGGGGGTCCAGAACTTGCCCCAGGGAGTTAAACCATTTCATCTGAATTTTGGCCACTGTGTGTAAACCTTCCTTTTGAGCCTTTAACCAATCTGTGTTTTGTTTGCATGTCTACCTCTACCTTAACATACAGTGCTCTCAGGCAGAGGGAAAGCTACTACTAAGTTATCTCACTTATAATGAGCTAATAATATGTTAATTGGTGTTATCAACAGAGATAAGTTGAGTGATGGACTATGGACATTGACTCTCCTAACCTGCTGACAAACACTGTAAGAACTGATAAGGACTCACTATGTGAACTGATAGACAGCATAGGTTTATTTTTCCAATTCCTGATACAATAGAGTAGATTATATTGCATTCTGTAGTCTAGTCGTGTCACATCACAAGAGGATATGAGGAGGTGGAAATACATCAGGTAGCACGTCATTTCTGATTTCTCAGATACTACTAGTTTATCCCTTCACCCTTAGAATCATTCATGTCCTCTCCAAAATAGCCTCAATTAACTGGCTATTTTGACAGCTTTTGCTTTCTGCTGCTGTATGTGTTATGTAAAAGAATTTACTCTAGACGGATCTGCCTGCTTGACTAATGATTACTCTGTGTTTGTCTCCAGTGCTTTCCCAGAAAATAAAATAGGTAGCTCATGAAGCCAAGGAAATCTTGCTGAAAGAAGTGTCATCAAAGAAAAGTCACAAATTACACATCAGAATAAGATTTTATGGGCAAGGATGTGATTCTAGGCTTCTATCTGAGAATGGATCGATGTGTAAACTGCCTGCCCTAGGCAGTAGCCTTGAGAAGCATGATACACAATTGTCACCCTTTCCCGACTTGCCCTGGGCCTAGGCTCACAGCAGCATACAGCATCCCCACACAGGCTCAGCCTGGCGTATTGTGGAGGAAGGTGGAGACAACGCTCTACTCGCTACCCAGCTCTCTGCCCACTTACTCCACAGATGGGGAGACCTTGGCTTTGTCTGCACTAGCACTTTTGTCAGTTGGGGTGTTTTCTTCACACCTCTGGTTGACATACATTTCACGGACAAAAGCTTTGGTGTAGGCATCAGCACAGTGGCTTTCCCACTGATATAGATACTGCTGCTTATTGTGGAATGGTTTAATTACAATGGTAGAAGAGCTGCCTCCCCTGACATAGGGTGGCTACACAGCAAGCTGTACAGTGGGTTTATTTGCATTACAGAATCACTCAAAGGCCTCAAATCATTGCTCTTCTTGTATAATCTGGAGTGACTGCCTCATGAAGCTCAAAATATGTGGCTATTCCCCAGGACTGAAACACCATGGGATGTTGCATACTAATCCTCACTAGAATTGAGCAGGGAAGAGGGAAGAAATCCTGGCTCGTGTTTATGCAGATAAAATGTACCAAAAATTCTGGCAAAGTCAACAAACCTGGGACAGAGATTTACTACAATTGCTTCAATTCTGGAGGCATCTTCATACCACTTTAACTGTACCAATAAAACTGAAGCAGCATAACTTATGTTTACACAAAGCTTTAGAATGCTCAGATGTCCACTGTTTCCTGGGAGTCAGGTGGAGAAGTGGGAAAACAGATACATACATATTAGAAAACTATCATGTTGAAATAGTCTCACTTCTTCTTCAACTTTATGCTGAGAGATTGATGAATGGATAGTGTTAAAAAAAAAAAAAAAGAAGAAAGGAGTCTGCTTACCACCAGTTAGGTTTTCCCTAGCATTCCCTACCGTAATGTAAACCTTGATCTCTTTCAGGATAAATATCTGAGGAGTTTATTTGTACACAATGCAGGAATTTTTACCATTTGACTACAGATCTTTGCACACTGTTCATTATTATTGAATGCCAGAATGAAATGCAGCTTAAGGACCAGTATGTAATTTCCAACAAAGTAGAAGTGATGACTGGTGCTAGAACAAGAGAGATGCTAGACTGGAAAGCAACCTGAGTAACAAAACCCAACCAACCAAACAACTCCAACCCACCCCACCCACAAATCAAAAAAAGTTCCTGACTATCCCTGCGGCAGCATTTGACTGTCATTTTACAAACAAACTAATGCATGTATATTTTGGTGGGTAATGGCACATAAAGACTGACTGTGGATCCTGTGTGTATTAACCATTGGACTACTTAGTGTGTCCTGTATTTCCTTTCAGAGGAAACATGTGTGCTACAGAGTGTTATCGAGATATTCATCTCCATTCCAGGTTATTGACTATGATACAGGAACAACCTTAAGAGATATGTTGCTTAAAAATCCTTTCCAGGTTTTGTACAGAGCATGGTACCTGCAAGGACAGGAATTTGGGAATTTAATCAGTGTGGTATGAATATTCATGTTTGATAAAGTACAAAAGGCCTGATCCAAATCCCACTGAAATCAATGACAAAGATAGTTTGCTTTTGTACCTCTCAGGGCCTTGAGTGAAGGCATTTGAGCTACAGCTTATTGTTTTTAAAAAATTATAATCAAGGTAGTTTCCACACACATTTTCTCAATAATATTTAAAGCTACCTTCAGCATTCCTGTTTGATTTTGATATGCTCCAAAAATGTTGGCTGCTTACCCAAAATGCATAGTAACTAGTGGACCCTCCTAAATCCAGATGTGTCCACTTGTTACATCATCCAGAGTGACCTGACAGAAATTCCAGTATACTTCATTTGAATTTTGTAACATGGCTTTGATTTTTACTGGTATCTTGATTTCTGTTGTAAAATTAATACTCCTAGGAACCAAACTAGTTGCTGTGCTCTGAAACTAGCCAGCTAACTGAAATCAGTTGGAAAGGTTCAAGTCAAATGTCCATATGGGTGGGATGTTAAAAAATACTATAGTGCTATGTGATTTCTTGAACTGACATAATTAACAGTGAAATCTTTTACTGTAGAAATAGGCATGAGTGCTAGTAGAATTAACCATAGGAGACCAGGCAGAAGCAATTTTTCATCATATAGCATTATATTAGCTTTAATTTTTATTAATAAGATACAAGAGTCATTAACACTACTAAAAATCTAATTATGTTAGCAATTTTCCATCATGTCATATATGAGCAGTTAAGTATTGGTATTTGTTTTTCCTAATGGGATTCAAAAGTCTAATTAAAAGTCTTTCTTTTGTGGTTAAGTGGAATGAATCTTTGTGAAAAGCAGGATATTTTAATAGCTGCAGACAGCTTATTTCCTTATATATTACACTTCACCTTCATTGTCTGCAATATAAATGACCAAATAAGGATAAGAGAGAGACAGGAAGAGATGGATCAGCTCAGAAGCCTTCTCTAATTTACACCATGGCAAGTAAACTTGCTGTCTGCCCCAGACAAGGAGCAACTTAGGTGTGATTTAAAACATTATTCTTTCTTTGCTCTTCCGCTTGCCCAATTCCTCCAGGAATGGAGCCACTTGCCATCATCAAAGATGATGACTCCCTGTCTGATCCTTAGTGGTTAAGGAATACAGTGAATTATCCTCCTTTTTATAGCAACCTTTTTACATACCTGAAGAGTCTTCTACCCTCAGTTTTCTCTTCCCCTCAGGAAAGAGTTATTTCCAATCTTTCCTCATAGGTCATGTTTCCTAGTCCATTATTGCTCTCTTCTGGACATTGTCCAACTTGTCCACATCTTTCTGGAAAGGTGAGGCCCAGAACTGGTCACAATCCTTCAGCTTAGGCCTTTTATGTGCTGCGTAAAGTGGAAGATTTTTTCTTGTGTCTTGCTTACAACATTCCTGCTAATCCATCCAAAATTATATTCACTTTTGTTTTATTGCAACAGTATTACTTTGTTGATTCATATTTGATTTGTGCTCCACTATAAGCCACAGAGTCTCTTCTGCAGTACTCATATAGCTTATTTATTTTGTTTGGGGAGTAGGTATATTATTTAATGCCAATATATTTGCCAGGATATTTTTGCCAGTAGAGGCTATGTTTGCACCAGGAGACTTTGCTGGTGTAACTATACCAACAAAACTTTTCCAGCGTACACTAAACCTCAAGGCCAAACCAGTAGTCACCTCCTCCCGAAAGCCTCTCCAATTGCCTAGCACTGTATCTCAGACCTATCAGCTATGTAAGTTATCAAACTATTTTGTAGTCAGTTAACATTCCTCCCATATTCCCCAATTTCTTGCAGTGTACAGTATAACTCAGCTGCAAAAATCTTGCCTTGCCACAAAATGTGGGTTTAAAATGCCACACCGCATGCCAGCTTTACTCTTGGTTTACACTTGTAGATCAATGACAGGATAATGCTCAATTAACATTTATTAAGAGCAACATGTTTTCTAAAAACTGCAGACCAAAGGTGTCAATTAGATGAGAGAAGCTCCATGAAAGATGAAAGAACTATTATGTTGTGTGGATGCACTGATGCTTTGCTGTCAGTGATTTATTAGTGATGAGATACCAAGTACTTAAGCTTATCAGTAGCAAGTGAAGTAAGTATGAAATAACAATTATTCCAGTTGGTTATTTAGTGTGTAGTCTTGTCCCCCACCATGACCCCATCAGTACATCGAATGGATTTTAGATTTTTCTCAACTTACAGTATGACTAAAATCAGGGTAACATTTAAAATGCAAAATCCAGTATTAAGATAATCAAAATGCATGAATAAACATGATGAAACCAGTCTCTCTTTCAAACTGGGTACCAGTAAGCCATTCCTGCCACAGGTTACTCTTATCCCTAGGGCTACGTCTAGACAGCAGAGTTTTGTGTCCACACCTCAAGAGCGTTTTTGTGCAGGTAAATCAACAGAATGGAGGGCTTTTTGCACAAGAGCTCTTACGCAAAAAGGTGCATGGGGACAGGGAACTTCCTCTTTTTGCGCAAAAAACCTCTACAGAAAAAAGCACAGGTGCCCTGGTGGCCATTCTGTGAATAGCTATCAGGGCTTTCTTTCGAGAGAGAATCCATGCAGTCTGTACGCTCTCTTGCACAAAAGCACATCACTTTTTCAATGCGCTTTTGCAATGTGGATGCGCTCTTGCGCAAGAAGTTTTTGCAGAAGATCTCTTCTGCAAAAAACTTCTTGCTCAAGAAGCCTGTAGTCTAGACATAGCCTAGGAGTCCTGAGGAAATGAAAGAGGAGAGCACCCTTTTTAGAATTCACCAAATTATGAATCAACCATCAAGGTATAGTCAACAAAAGTACACCTACACTGGCTCATGAACTCTATTGAGATACAAATATATTTTTTGTCTAGAATTGGACTCTCCTTCCTCCTCCTTTATCTATGGCACTGTAGCTTTCATAAACTAAAAAACATTTCCTATAGAAGTACCATCCTCAGTGTTTTGCTGATCACATGTTCTGCATTCACTCCTCTTACTGTAGCTGGAACTCCAACAGACACAAATTCTTCAATCCTTTTTGTTTGCCATACACATTAACTCTTATTCCACAAGAGTACAAGATGCGGAATGCCACTAGCTTTTTGTCCATCTGGACTATTCAAACCGACAGAGGAAATGGGAATATTCTGTAGGGACCATTCCCACTCTGGAAGAGGCACTGAAGAAACAGGAATATGAAAACATCTTTTCTGAACGAGTCAATGGTGCAAACTGAGCATAGTGCAAAAAAAAAAAAGCGCACAGGTCTCTTTTTTTAAGATACTCATTGGTAAATCAAACTGCAGGACAAAGAACCATCACATTCCAATCATAGTATCACAATACAAAAAATCATGCAACATAACATTGGAGTGACAAAGCAAGCATCCCTAATCATAAAATAAAAGGAAATAGGTAATTTTGTGGTTCTGATTTTAAATAAAATGGGATTTTTATTTATTTAATGGGGCACATTTTCTTTTAGGTGTGTCTAGACTACAGGGTTTTTGTGAAAAAAGTGGCCTTTTTTCGAAAAAACTTCCCCGGCATCTAGACTGCTGCCACTTTCTTTCAAAAGTAAATCGAAAGGTTATTTGACCGTGGAAAACCTCGTTTTATGAGGAAGAACGCCTTTTTTCGAAAGTGCTCTTTCGGAAAAAGACGCTATGTAATGCAAACTGTGCTTTTTCAGAAGAGAGCATCCAGACTGCCTGGGTGCTCTTTCGAAAAAATGGCTTGCTTTTTCGAAAGTACTGGTTGTAGTCTAGACGCCCTTTTTCAAAAGAGGCTTGCAGTTTAGCTGTAGCCTTAGGAACTAGGACAAATACAAAAAAGACAGACCTGAAAATGTTGGTTTGGGTGGCAAATTACAGCAAAGTCACATTGAAACAGCTTGCACTCAGAGGCTACGTCTAGATTATGGGGTTTTTGCGGGATACTGGAGATATTCTGCAAAAGCCCCACTGTGTCCAAGGAACGCATTTGCTCTTTCACTTTTCTTCACGGAAGAGCAAACACGCTCTTTTGGGGAGCCCTGTATACCTCCTTTCACGAGACATAAGGGCTCCGCTGAAAGAGAAGGCTTTTCTGCCATTTGGCCCTGTCTAGATGGGGCCAAATGGCAGAAAAGCCTCTTCCCCCCCCCCCAAAAAAGCGTAAAAACCTATGCAAAATGGGGAGCGCATTTTGCGTAGCTTTTTCCACAAAAATGCCACAATCTAGGCCTAGCCAGACACAGAGACACACAACCAGGTCTGAACCAATAGCTGGAAAACTGAAAACTTTGGTCTTTAGTAAAAGGGCTTACACAGGGGCACTTGAACAATGTTTATAGTGAGGGTATTAAGAGCCATTGATCCAAATGATAAAGCCTATATATAATGAAAATCTCGTCAAGCCAGGAAGTGCAGCAGTATGCCCAACACCTCTAACTCCAGCACTCATGCGCTCACACTGTTCGCCATAAGCAATCTATCTGATGAAGCTTGTTCTTTCTTTTGTTCATGGATTGCCAGGACAAGAAAGTGTTTTTTATAAATCTGCCTACAAAGGGTCTGATCTGAAGTCCACAGCAGTCAATGGAAATATCCCATTGAATTCAGCATGGTTTGAATTGGGTGCAAAATGCAACTGCTTGGCTAATACCTTAGGCAAATACATTTCAGATCCTACGTGGCTCACAAAGACCTAATTGCAAGTATTCATGCCATATTCACTGCGGGTGAATTTGAACATTTTGCACCCTTAAGCTCTACTTTGAGCATTTAAATGAATCTGAATTGGTGTACAGACCTTAGGCTGTCCTTCCATATAGGCTGAATTTCATTGTTAGAACTATATAGCATCATAGAATCATATGGTTGGAAGATACCTTAGGAGGTCATTGAGTCCCTCAGCCTCTCCTCATAAGTCATGTGCTCCAGCCCCCTAATCATTTTGGTTGTCCTCCACTGAACTTTCTCCATGCTTCCCCTTCTTTTCTATAATGGAGTGGGGGGCAGAACTGGACACAATACTCCAACTGTGGCCTCACCAGTGCTGAATAAAGGAACATCTTCACTTCTCTAGATCTGCTGGCAATGCTCCTATTAATGCACCCTAATATGCTGTTAGCCTTCCTAGCTACAACGGCACACTGTTGACTCATATCCAATATCAAATTCACAGTAATCTCCAGGTCCTTTTCTGCCAAACTGCTGCTTAACCAGTCAGTTCCTAACCTGTAGCAGTGCTTCGGATTCTTCCGTCCCAAGTGCAGGACTCTGGACTTGTCCTTGTTGAACCTCATCAGATTTCTTTTGACCCAATCCTCCAATTTGTCTAGGTCACTCTCAGCTAATTTACTTCTCCCCCTAGCTTAGCGCCATCTGTGAACATGCTGAGGGGGCAAGCCTTAGGGGCACTCTGCTTGATATCGACTGCCAATAAGACATCGAGCCATTGATCACTACCCATTGAGCCCGATGATCTAGCCAGCTTTCTATTCACCTTATAGTCCATTTATTCAATCCATACTTTTTTAACTTACTGACAAGAATACTATGGGACACCATATTAAAAGCTTTTCTGAAGTCAAGGTATATCACATCCACCGGCTTCCTCATATCCACAGAGTCAGTTACCTCATCATATGACTGGTCACTTGGCATTGTTTCTGCTCCCTTATTGGATTGTTTCCAGCTCACATATGGACATCCACATGTGAACAAATGTACTCAAGTGAATATTAGCTTCTTTCAAACATGGATGTAAAGAAAACCCTACTTCTGTTCTCTCAGACACTGAATAAAAAAGGGTGGTAAAGACAGTGCAATGGTATTCACTCAGTTTGTTGTCACTAATGATCATTACAACATTGCCCCAGATTTAGTATGAAGCTTCTAAATGGTAATTTCCAGCTTTGGCTCTGGGAAGCTGGTCCCTTTTACTGAATTCATCAACATTTATTTTAATTTACAGATGGCTGTAATAGTACAAAAGAAAAGTTAAATTTAAAATGCCACTACATTGGAGGTTGTAAAATCCATTCCATATAAGTAACAGCTGTTATTGCTGAAAAATATGTATGTATTGTACTGTGTGCATGTAGAATACTAAATGAAACATGAATGAATAGCTTTCCATAAGAGGCCTTCTGCACTTAATTAACTAATCAATTTTCAAGGGTATGAATAAATGTTAATAGCAAAAGTTTAATGCCAATGCATAATAAATAAACTTAAATATCACTGGCATATATTTTGAAACATCAAAGGAAGTGGAAGAAAAAGAGAATTGTAAAAGTGAACAGTCTGAAAGAAAATGAAGTTTAGGTGACCTAATTAAAGGCTTTTCCTTGGCAACAGAAAGACATCAAAGTGCTGCTTCTGAAATTCCTGCATCGAACAGTCTCAAATTAAAAGATTGCATTAATTTCATGGAATGAGTCAGCCCGTTCCTGTGGCAACATGGAGAAAATTATGGTTAGTTTTATAATCAAAATGGTCCAGTTATGTAAGAGAATTTATTTTTCATTTTCACCTTTTCACTCACTCAGAGATACAAGAAAGAAGCCTCTCAGAAATTAATGATGCATTTTCCTTGACTGGCAGCTGGCGATTGGATGCTCAACAAAGCAGCTGCTTGTATTATATTGTTCTTACTTAATGGCTTTATGAAGCAAGATGAACAGTGGAAGTATTCTGTTTGGCTGTGATTCTGAAGGATCTAAACTGCTGATGTCTTTGTGTTTTCAGGGCCAGACTGTGGGTCTTTGGCAACTGGCTGTCAGGAATGGAAATAAAGTTCCCCACCCTAGAGGCAGCTTGGGGATACTTCGATCTGAGGAAGACACAACTGGCCAAATTCTTACCTAGTGTAAGTCAGCTTAATTCCGATTGAAGCCAATGGAGTTTTGTTAATTTACACCATCAGAAGTTCTTGCCTAAAGCTCTGGGAACATAAAGGAAGTGAAATAACAATCCCTTCCACCCCACCCCACCCCCTTTTGAAAAAGTCCAGTTCATAGTCCTCTCTGTCGGGGGTCATGGTGGAGGTAGGACACTGCCTTTACCCCACTCTTCCTTTCATGAGGTTGCTTCTGCAGATGTCATCCCCCAGTCCATACTAGGCCAGCTAAAATTGGGTCCATAATATTAATTTTAATGGACATGAGTTAGGGGAGTGAAAATATATCAAATCCATTGGAGTGGTTCATTTCATGACAAAAGTAGTATAACATTTTAATAGCAAAGTGTTTGCAAAATCATTTTGCTCATCCACCATTTACCTAAAACTTGCAGGATGTAGATCAAGTATATGTAGTGCAATCTATACATTGAACATTCCTAGGTCATTAATCAGAAGCAGCCTAACCTCTTGGAATTATAGCTATCAAGATGGCTAGTTTCCTGGGCTTCTTATGAATATTCTAAATTTAAAAATGAATAAACATAAAGATGGTAATTTACATTGCTGAAGTTAATGAGGTTTTTTTATGTTTTACACATCTGCATGCATTTTCATTTGGATTGCAGAAATGTGTGTATATAAATTCACTCTCTCTTCCTTTTTTCAATATTCATGTGTACACACATCACACATCTCCACGATCCATTGATTTATTTTTTTCCACATTTCTTTAATGTTGTCTAGCTGATCAGCTCAGAATTCTATAGGTGTGCCAAATAAATGTAACTGCTTTACTCCTGTATTCAGATCAGCCTAAGCAACCATTTACATCATTGCTTGTAACAGAGTGCAGGCAGCGAACAGGAGAACCTGCACTCTGATCTCTTGGACACTAATTAGTTCCCTGGGAGAAAGCTGATTGAGGTACTTAGATAATCAGGCTGGGCCAGAAAATGAACCACTTAACCAAAGGATAAAGAGGGACAGAAGGAATTGCAGTGAGAGGGGTACAGGGCTCGCACAGGTATTGTTCTGCTCCTCTTGATGTTCAAGGCATGAAGACCTCCAGGAAGTTCAGTCATTTTGCAATCCTCAGCAATGTATTTTGTGGTATGTGTATGCTACACTGACATAGTGGATTATCTCTAAAATACCACCAAAGTTCCACTTTAGCACAGATTCCATATCCTGTACAAAACTGGTTCAAAAGGCTTCATTGCCTTTGCAGTAAATCAAACGGAGGTTGATGTTGAGTGAGGTCTGTTACAAGCTAATTACTTGTCACTTTCTCTGCAGACCATGAAGCTCATCACATGTCCTCCTCCATAAATTCTTCACCTGGTAAATTTATCCACAATAGGTAACATGAAGGCAAATGAAGAATAAGTCTTTAATTTTGGATGTAGCATATCACACAATTTGGTCACACGCTTTGCTACACTTTCCTCTCTATGAATATTTCCTCAATATTGCCGGAGCAATATTGCCAAGAACTGATAATGATGGCTGATAAGTAGACTTATAGCTAGTTTTCCAAGCAGGTTGTTGTGAATTTTGACTTTAGTCATTGTCTTTTAAAATGGTCATCAGTGAGCGTTCTATCCAACAAGATGCCTAAACAGAACAGGTGTAAATCATGTTTTATTCGTTGACCATTGAGAACTATGTGCATGTCCCTA
Organism: Rafetus swinhoei; assembly: GCA_019425775.1. NCBI lineage: Eukaryota > Metazoa > Chordata > Testudines > Trionychidae > Rafetus > Rafetus swinhoei. The sequence continues at coordinate 31,369,892 of CM033428.1, read as the reverse complement.
CCCGCTTTTGCATCATATAAGTGGAAGACACTTGACAAAGTCTGATTTCCATTTGGTGTCAGGTGCCACTGATAACAATAATTAACCATATCCACCATATCTGCATTCAGAACACTCAGATATGTCAAAAGAGTGTGACTGAGTGCCAAGGTATGATTTTAACAAGGCACTACTACTAATAGTAGTAAGTCTTTACTACTATTATTTATTATTTGTAATACTGTGAGACCTAGAAGTCCTACTCATGGAGCAGAACTCTGTTGTGTTAGGTGCTGCATAAATAACGTAGGGTATGTCTATACTACAGAGGAAGATCCAAGTTGCCACTGTCGATCTTCCAGGGTTTGAATTAGCGGTCTAGTTAAGACAGCTAATTTGAACTGAGAGGGGCACTCTGGTCAATGCCAATAACCCTGCTTTCACAAAAAGTAAGGGAAGTTGAAGGAACAGTTTTCTTCCTTTGATTTCTGGCAGTGTAGGCAGTGTCAAAAGCCAAGTTAAGCTACTTCGACCTCAGCTCTGCAATTAACGTAGCTGAAGTTGTGTATCTGAATTTGACTTTGTCCTGTGGTGTAGACATACCCATAGAGATGGTTCCTACCCTTAGGAGTTTACAATCTAAGACTAGAGACAGCAGATAGAAACACAAACTGATAGGGTAGTACAAGCAAACAATAATACACAATTGGTCAGTATGATGGTCTCACCACACCAGCTGACCAACTATGGTCAAGCTTGTTCTGTAGGCATCATGGCAAAGAAGAGTTTTGAAGAGGGACTGAAGATGGTTAAATAAAATGTCTTTTTGGGGGTTGACAGAAAGCTCCCTCCAAGTGTGTGGGACAGCATGGGTGAAAAAACAAAGGCGTTTGCTGGAAAATGTAAGAAGTGGGCAGTGGAGGCTGGCACCATGATCAAAGATAAGCAGCAATAGCAAGTGAGAGATAAGAGCTGTACGGGATTGGCCATGAAAACAGGACTTGAAAGTGAAAACAAGCAGTTTGGGCGTGTCTAGACTACAGGGCTTTGTCGACAAAAGTGGACTTTTGTCGACAAAACTATACCTGCATCTACACTGCCGCTGAGTTCTGTTGACATAACGTCGACAGAACTCAGCAGTTTTGTCGACGGCTGTAAACCTCATTCTATGAGGAATAATGCCTTTTGTCGACAGAGTTCTGTTGACAGAAGGTGTTATTGCATCTACACTGTCCTTTGCGTCTACATTGTCATGTCGACAAAGCGGCTTGCTTTGTCGACAGAACTGGATGTAGTCTAGATGCTCTTTGTCGACAGAAGCTTTGTCAACAGTATCTATCGACAAAACTTCTGTCGACAAAAGCCTTTATGTTTGACATACCCTTTATGTTTGAAGTGATAGAGAAGTGGGAGGCAGCAGAGGGATACAAAAAGACAAGATATGGTCAGTGTCATGGGCTAGGAAAATGTTCTTCGAAGGGGCATTTTGAATGGATATGAGTGAAGCTGGATTGCATTTCTCAGGGCCAGAGAGAATGATGTAATAATTAAGATGCAAGATAATAAAACCTGGATGGGAGTTTTAGCGGTATGAATGGATAAGAAAAGCTCTACCTTACTGTTGTTGTGCAAAAAGAATCAGCAAGATTTAAACATAGCTGGATGAGAGAGGTTCACTTGTAAAATGACACATAGACTATGGACCTAAGTGACAGATAATATGATGGTGTTGTCCACAAGCTAGTTTGCAAAGTCCTCCAAGATCCATGGAAGAAATGTCTCCCCTATTAAGTACAAGGGCTAAGTAAAAACAACATGATTCTTGTGCATTCCAAGTCCTACTTTAACTAGACATCTTGCACAAATAATTTTTAAATATTATTTAATGACTAAATATAGGGTCTGATTTTGCTCTCACTTAACTCCATAGACACCTGATTTATCCTGGGATGAGTGTAGATTAGGCATCCAACAAGTAAGTCACTAGGGTCCAGATCCACAAAGGTACTTAGGCTCCTAATTTCTATAGCAGATCTGGGCCTACTTGTTCTATATAGAGCTGCTATGCTCATAAACCAACACTCAAATTCTGGTCTCAGTTACACCCAGGTAAATCTAAATTAACTCCATTAAGATCAAAAACATACCTGCACAAGTGTTACTGAGAGCAATATTTGAACTCACATTTTTAACATTTATTTTAAGATTTCATTTATTATTGTAATAAACAAACAAAAATAATATTATTATATGATTGGGAACTCGAGTGTTATGAGCTGGTTTCAGGGACTTTAAGATCACTGAAGCTACTGTAGAGGTGCCATCAAAGCCTTTTTGACTTTACAGAATTAATCGTGAAATCTGCTCCTGCCAGCTCACTTATCATATCCCAAATATTAATTTTGAGCAAAATTAAATCGGACACCCACTGACAGCAACATTTTGCCCTTCAGAACTCCTCTTCATATTGATTTATTAACGGCTGCCAGAACAGCGTACTACAGCAATTTATTACGACTTTCTAGATGTTTCTCTACGCTTACAAATAGTCCTCAAGAGTGAGAGTTGTATCTGACAGCATTCTGACCCAGGTGCATATTTCAATTTGCATGCTGTTATTTGGATTTTAAAGGATGTAGAAGGAGAAAATTCATTTTAGTATCAATGGGAATGGATTATTCATGTTAAAGTTTCAGGCTGGAGATTCTCTTCATTGTATTGCTTTGAAATAAAGTAGACCTAGCAAATTTTCATCAGAAATTACTGCAATTTCTGACACAACAGCCAGCAATTTATTTATTGTATGCATCAGCATCATCTTTGAATGCCGCACAGCCACAGAGATCCATGCTGAGCACTGAGAAGAATTGGTACAGAATATCCAGTTCTGGCCAAACCAGGCCAGTAGATTTTAATATATGTGTGTAACTCAATACCTTCTGACAACTATAATATTAGACATATTCTTTACTGGCTGAACCAGACGATGCTGTTTTTTCACTAACCAAGTAATGGACTCTTCATCTGAAGGTAAGAACAATGGGACAAAGACTTGGCAGTAAATAAAATCAGATTATCCCAAAGGGTATGTCTACACTTGCTCCCTAGTTCGAGCTAGGGATGCAAATGTAGGCGACTGAAATTGCTAATGAAGCGGGGATTTAAATATCCCGTGCTTCATTAGCATGATCTCGCCGGCGCGTTACTCCGCTCAACAGCTGATTCGAACCAGGGGCGCGTGCCGAACCAAACCCCTTGGTTCGAACTAATGTTACTCCTCAAAAAATGAGGAGTAACGTTAGTTCGAACAAAGGGGCTTGGTTCGAACTAACACATCCCTGATTCGAATCAGCTGTTGAACGGAGTAACGCGCCGGCAAGATCATGCTAATGAAGCGCGGGATATTTAAATCCCCGCCTCATTAGCAATTTCGGTCACCTACATTTGCATCTCTAGCTCGAAATAGGGAGCAAGTGTAGACATACCCTAAGAGTTTTACACCCTATGACACAAATGCATGGTCAGTCAGCTGATGACTGGGATGTGTCTCCATTTGGCCATGAAATAGTATTGCCCCAATGTTTATTAAATAGCATCTAGCCCTTAGCCTGGTCTAAATACCTATGACAGGCAGAGCAGGAAAAGCAACAGAAACGTCATTGTAGTTTAATAGCATTTTCTACTCCCTCACTGATACTGTGCATTGACATGATGCTTTAATAATATGCACAGATCAATCTTAATCTGATTTTACAGATCCAACACTTTTATATCTACTCCCTTCAACTGTGCACCTCCCCCTAGAATTTAATTTAATTCTATCGCCCTCCCTTAAAACCTTTTTGAGCCCAATCCAACTGGCACCAAGAGCCTCCCATTGACTTGTGTGGGCTGCAGGCCATGTTCTTGAATTGCATTTGCTCTCCATTGCTAAATTCAGGATATTGTGCATAGGCTCAAGATACATGCAAATCTGAATGTTGTAAATGGCTCCTATTTGGCTGCACCAAAACTCAAAGCTGAAACCCTCCAATTTTTGAGACATTTGACATATGGGTTCTGATCTCAATTTGGGAGGGGGTGTAGTAGTGTGGGTCAGCGGGAGGCCATGCTGATGCACTACAAACCCCCAGAGTTTGCAACCCCAGTGGCTGGGCTGCCGGCCTGAGATCAACTCTAGCAGCCCATCCTTACTTCAGGGCAAGGCAGTAAATAAACAGTTAAACAGTCTGGTGGGCTGCACAGCAGTTCATGAGCCTAGGCCCTGGGTCAGGGTGAGGCAGTAAATAAACAGTTAAACAGCATAGTCCAAAAGCCAAGCCCTTACTCAGGGCATGGCAGCAAGGCACACAAACGGTACAAAAGTCCTGGTCAGCGCCCCAGCGGGGTCCCCTTGCTCAGGCGGGGGTCGTCGAGATGCCGGCAGCTGTGGCGCAACAGCCTGTCACGCACCCACTCCCACCCACAGGAAATGTGGGATCGGGGCGCCCCCGTTAGCAGCACGGGGGCTCCGATCCCAGGTCTATTCTAGGCTCGTAATTCACCTAGGGGGCTTACTCACGTAGTGGGGCTGAACCCCTAAGCACGGTAGCCTACCCTCTCCTGAGCCGCCTGTCATTCCACCACGGCTATCGGCTAACAGGTTGGAGTCCGCGCCTGCTTTGGGCAGCCCTTGTCCCACCGTAGGCCAGAGTTCAGCGGTGAGAGGCAAGGAAAGCAAAGGATCTCTGTCAGTGTCCCATCTTTTCGTTTTCCTCCAAAGTCAATTTTGGGTTGGGTAGGGGAACTTGGGGCCTCCCCCCCGGCCGAGCTCCAGCCCCAGGACCCTAGGGTAAGGTCACGTAGTCCTTACCAGAATGATGAGTTGGTCACTCACCACCCCTCTCAGGGGGTTAGTCGCCGTGCTCCACAACGCCCCCGTCCTGAAGCCGCTTCCTACTGGCTTAGACGCTCCTCCACCGGATGTTCCTTCTGGGGGTGAGAGGCTGCCGTTCCAGCATTGGTGGTGGGTGTCCCCATTCGGGTGTCTGCTTCCCGGCCTCAACTGCCTGGGAGTCTGGCAACCCGCCTCTGGGGCCGTTTATCTCCCCCGCTGCTGCCTTCCTGCCCCTGGTGTCCCCGTCCGTCTCCGAGGGCCAGCCGACTCTGGCATCCCCGGTGGCTTCCGCCTTCTCAGCTGCCCAGGTGCGTTCAGCGGCTTCCTCCCAGGCTGTCCCAGTGTGTCCGCGCACCGCCTCCCCAGCTGTCCTGGCGCATCTGGCCGCTTCCCCCCCGGTGCGTCCGGCAGCTTCCCCCCCTCTCAGCTGAGCCGGTGCCACTTTTAAACACAGCGCGTGGCTCAGGGCGCATGCGCAACAGCACCGGGGGGGGCCGCGTCGGTCGGGTCCCAGGCTGGGAGCCCCTGGCACTTCCGGTCCTGGGAGGAGGGACGGGCCTTGGGAGACTGCCACCCAAGGGTAGGGAGCAGGGGAGACGTGGGCCCACCCACTCCACCGCTTCCTGGCCCAGGGCCCTAATAGCGGCGATGCCGCAGCCGCTGGATTGGCAGGACTCCAAGCTGTAACGCGCCATCCAGGTCAGGGGCTCAGTGGGGGTCCAAGCCACAACGCACTGCCCAGCTGACCTCCATTTCTTCAGCCACCCCGGGATCGGCTGTCCCTGGGCCACTTTTCTGCTCACCCTGGGCCTACCTGGTTCAGCGGTCTCAGTTTTTTTGCTTCTTACTTGTGTGGTCCCTAACTGATTTTTGTGGGTCAATGGCCTCCAACCCAAAAAAGGTTCCTCACCCTTGCCATAAATAAAGAAAACATATAAACTTTTTGTGTTGGACATAAATTAATATTTTACTTTATTTGAAATGAAGTTTAATAAGCTAACATGGTCTGTTTAATAATTTAATATTTCTTTTCTTTCTGTTTAAATTAAACTGTTCTACCTTCCTGCAGCACTAGCAAAATGGCTCGGGAGTAATTATGTAGTTAACAGCAAGTTTCCATTAGCCACTGGTGGTCCACAGAAAAGTTTGCATTGAGCCAGATCGTCCACAGGCCAAAAAGTTTGAGAACCACTGATATGGGCAACTGCTTGTCCAAACTTGGTTAGACAGAAAAGTAATAAGTAAACGTAAAACCACATAACTAAAAATAGACCTAAATGTGTTACATATACAGATACTTGTTGCCCAGAGATTAGTATGCAGTTTCATTTCTGTTGGGAACTAATATTTGTATAATAAATTACACAGCTCATAATTCTACATTCATGGGAAAACTGAATATACAAGCTTTCAGGTCCAGTTCATAAGGGAAACCCTCATCTTCCTGACCCACCTTTCTACTGACACAATACTTTCTGCTCCTGTGATGTTTCAGCTGGTGATTGTCATTATCGTGTGATTAGGGAAGTACACAGACTCCTCCTTATTCTTACAAAATCTGGAGCATCATTATTCTTTCTAATCTTCAATTCTGTGTGTCTCTTAAGGAATACTCAATAGTACTTTCCTGGTAGCTGAATTAGCCCCATCACAGCAGGTGACTTCATGTTTTTAAGGCAAGCCTCCAGCTGTTAGACACTTTCCTTCATTCTTCTGCAGACACTCACACACACATAAAAATATTGCCAAACACCAAGACCAATGAAAGCCACAATTGTATAAAAGCATAAAGGATAAGAATTCATCTTCAACCTCAGCTCCACCTTCTCTTATTTTAAAAGAAGGCAAGAGTTCTATTTCCTTCTTTTGTTGAGACTACATATTGATAATAACACACACTAGGGCTGCACTGTTGACTCAAGATGCCAGTTTTCAATTATCTGGGCTCTTTACCAGACTCTTTTTGAATTGCCACTTTTCTCCCAAATAGTTATGTCATTTTTAAAGAGTTTTATAAACCCACTTGAATTTGTAAGTTTACAATGACTGCTTTGCTTCCTCTTTTCCATCTTGCTAATACATCTGTTGTTAAAGGATATTCCTTAATCAATATTTCAATGAATTGCTCTCACATATAATCTCTTGTTGGCACTGGATTACTGGCCTCTGATCTATCATTATAGTCCTCAGCAATAATATTTCATTTTAAGGTTTGTTCTATTGTTTGGGGAAGGGGAAATGTAAGTGTGGCAATAAAAACAAAAGATACTTTGTGATTTGTGAACCTCAAAAGCTTCAGAGCATCATAGTTGAAAATTAGGAATGGAAAGAACATCTTCTCATCTATCTCCATGGCTATGCCAGATTACTTCCCAAAGAATGCTCTCCACAGCTGAGTTTTAAATGAATCATTGGGGAGTTCATGCCACTCACCATTCCCCATTGATAAAGATTTTTTCTTGTTATTACATCTAAATTAACTATTGCTTAATGTCATCCCATTACTCTTAGTCAATTCATCCTTTCTGAAGTCTATTCCTTTTAAATATTGCTAAATAGTTCCTATATTCCCCCTCAATCATCATTTGGGCTAACTACTCTTGTTTAATTATTTTTTCTTAAATTCATATTTCTATTTTCCTAGTTATTTTTCTTGATCTTCTCTAACCTGCCTCTAATTTGGCAACAGCTTTCAATTGTTCAGATGACCAGAACTGAAGTATTGCCAACCATACATGTTCAAAATTCACAAGTCAGGATCCAAAAAATCATAAGAATAACTTAAAACATATGAAGCATTATAAAAATAACAACTTTGGGGGTCTTTTCATTAGCCTCTAGATTTTGAGTCTTTAGGATTCAGATTTTCAATCTTTTCTATTCAATTATAGGAGCTAGAAGCTTCATTTTTATTGAAAAGTGAGATTCCTATGTGATCATTTGATTCCAGGAGCTGTGCCTTTAAGGAAATAACCCCGACTATTGTCAGACTAGCAGTAAAAATTGCAAGAGTTGGTAATGCTAAGGAAGCACTGTAGAGGTGGTCTTTTCATTGCTATAGAAAATACTTTAATTTTCCTGATTTATGACCTGATGACTCTATGTATAATTCCCAGAAACCCATTAGTTTTTTTTCTCCATTCTGCATTTTAAATTCATACTTAATTTGCTATCAACTCTCCTCCCAGTTCCTTTAAAGTATTGCTGTCTTCCTTCCCATTAAATGTCTGCTTCTCATATATATTTGCCTGCATGCTTTCAGGCTCCTTTTTTATTTCCTGTCATATTTCTAACCTCTTTACTTTTCTTTGTGTTATTATCTGACCTCACACATATTCACAGCTCTACCAACATTTAATATCATCTGTATATTTATTCAATATGCTGTTTACCTGCTCTTTCAGTTTATTACGGTGTTAAATAAAACCAGGCCTAACAATGATCTACTAGACACCTTCCCATACACATTTCCTTACTAACACAATGCTCCAAACTAATTTGAATTAGTTTTTCAAATAGGACGTAGTGGGATAATAGGCTAAGTTCTCCTTTCAGATATACTGGGAAATTAAACTGATTTCAATGAAGTTACATGAGTGAGAGGTGTAAGGAAAATGTAGCCAACCATATTAAGAGTACAGAGTTCTCTAAAGCACTAATTTTTGGAGTGTAAATCCACACACACGTGACCTAAAAAAAGGAGACACTCTTTGATCACGTACTTTATTCTTAACATGCCCATGACTCATATTGTTGTTATACATGCTTTGATCAGGTTGCAAAGCATCAGAGTGCACTACAAAAACCACAGCATACAGCATTTAGCTAGTCTGAAAGGAAAGCTAATGAGCCCAGATGCCCAAACATCAAACTCATTTGGAAAAAGGGTAAACCCAATAGCTATTAGGGATGCCGCGATAGGCAGAAGGGATCAGTGCCCAACACCCTAAAGTAGACTGACAGGAAAGGGAACTCTCACTTTCCCAGTCCAGGAGGAAGCGAAGCTCTCCCTATGCTTTCTCCAATCTCCATTCCCCATATTTCAATCTGTGTCCGTAGCCACACCACCTGTGAATCATCCATTTCTGTCATATTCATATTTCACAAACCGAGAAGAATCGGGCCAGGATCATACAGTGAGGGACTCGAGGAATGGGGACTGGAGATGGAGCACAGCTCCTTCCCCCTCTTCTACTGAAGGAATACGCAGGGGCCTTCTTCGTGGCCTGGGCCACTCCCCTGCCCAGGGCTAGTACAGTAAAAGCTCCCCATCCTATTTAAGCCATTGGATTCAGTACATGAGGAATGAATCTAGCCCATTTTTTCTTGATCAACTCAAACAACCAAACAAAAATACCAAACACCAACACAATCTCTACCAAGCATTCTTAAAACTACAATACCTACCTGGGGAATTGAAGAAACAGATTAACAGAGCCAGGTGGGTACTCAGAAATCACCTACTACAGGACAGACCCAACAATGAAAGCAACAGAACGCCACTGGCCATTACCTACAGCTTCCAGCTAAACCTCTCCAACACATGATTAAGGAGCTACAACCTATCCTAGATGGTGATCCCTTGGTCTCAGAGACCTGGGGAAAGAGGCTAGGCCTCACTTACAGACTGCCTGCCAGCCTGAAATGAATACTCACCACCAATTACACATTACACACCAGAAATACTAACCCAGAAGCCAATCCCTGCAACAAACCCAGTTGCCAATTCTGTCCACATATCTATCCTAGTGACATTATCATCGAGCCTAACCACATGAGCCATACCATCATTCACCTGCACATCTGCTAATGTGATATATGCCATCGTGTGCTAGCACTGCCCATCTGTCATGTACATTGGACAAAACACACTGTCTGCCATGTCTTGGGAAGGATCCATGGACTAGCTTGGGAAGGTGGTCGGGTCCCCCACAGGATCGCATGCAGCTGTTCATAAAAGTGGCATCTTTATGGTGATGATCCAGACAGTTCATTTGCCTCCTTTGTCTTCTGGTACAACTGCTTCAGCTTCTTTTTCACACGGCACTGAACACAAATGGACACAAATCAGACATCAAGAACAGTAACATACAAAAACTAGTATAAGAGCACTTTAACTTCCTGGACATATACAGACTTGAAAGTTGAAAGTCTTATGAAAAAAAAACCCCAAACAAACAAAAAAACCCAAAAAACCCACAAAAAACAAACAAACAACTCCTTCAAAAATAGATTGAAATGTGAAACTGCTCTGAGCTGGAATACATATGTGAATTTGACACCGTCAGAATGGGTCTGCATAGAGACTGGGAATGACTCTCATTACAGTACTTTTCCCCTTTAGGTATTCTCAGCCTTCTTATCACTGTTGAAAGGGGGCCAAATACACCCTGATTGAATTAGCCTCATTAACACTGCTGTAAAACTCCCATTTCTGTATTTATGTATACATCTCTGCCTTCTGATTCTTTCACTTCGTGCGTCTGATGAAATCAGCTGCAACTCATTAAAGCTAATGCCCTAATAAATGTGTTAGTCTTTAATGTGCCTGGTTTTTACTGAAACAGGCTAACACAGATACCTCTCTGAAACTTTTCAAATAAAAACTGCAACTACCTGTTTCTCTTTTGCCTTCTTTCAGGAACATTATTTTCACTAGAAAAATGTTCTTTCAGTAGGACGTAGGGGACATGGTTTACTCCCCATCCATATCAACCTGGACCAGGGAAGCCAAGGATCCAACCAGTGGACCAAATTCAATGATAAATCCTGGTCATATTCCACTTGAGTCACACTGCACATACACTTAGGCCTGGTCTACATTAGGAGTTTAGGTCTAACTCAGCTGCATTAGATCAATTTTCTAAACAATGAATCCAGACCACCGAGCCGATTCCATTGACTTTAAGGGCCATTAAAGTTGATTTCTGTACTCCTGCTTTCACGAGGAATAACTGATTAATTCGATCTTGCATAGCCGACTTTTCATTAGTGAAGAAGCAGTGCTGTGAAAGTCAATGTTCTTGGCCTTTGGGAGGTGTCCCACAGTGCCCTGCTGTGACTGATCTAGTCACCACTTTCAACTCTGCTGCTTTCTAGGTGCACTGGAAACGTCCCGGGAAAATGTGAATTTCAGTGCCTGTGTGATGAGCAGATCTCAGAGCAGGCAGCACACCTGAGCAGCACATCTGACCATGAATGCCCAGAGTTGCAAATAAGCACCAGCATGGAACATACAGGAGATTCTGGCCCTGACTGCTGTGTGTGTAGGGGGAGGAATCTGTTCTTGCAGAACTACGAACCAGCAAAGGAAATGCAGATATCTATGCCAAGATCACAAAGAGCATGAAGAAGAAAGGGTTACACCAGGGATGCCCAGCAGGCGCTGCGAAAAAGGAGCTGAGGCAAATGGATAGTCTGGATCATCGTCACAAACATGCCACTTTTAGGAGCAACTACATGTGATCCTGGGGGGGACCCAACCCAGCTTCCCAAGCCAGTCCATTGATTCCTTCCAAGATACTCTTCAGACAACCTCAGACAGCAGCGAGAAGGAGAGTGTGGATGAGGAAAAGAAGGAGGAGAATGGTTAGCAGGCAAGCGGGGCATATGAGGTCACTGAGAGCCATGAACTTTTTATAACCTTGGAGACAATCCTATCCTCTCAGGACATCTCACACTCGGGCGCTGATTCTAGGGAGGGCACTTCTGGTGAGTTCAAATTTTTTATCTTGCTAAAAATGCATTAGGGCAGTCGGGTGTGATCTGTGGTGGCTAATGTGCCTACACAAAGGAAGGGGGGAATACCTGGAACAGCTTTTTAATGTGTCGGGCCTCCCTGCACATCTCCATATAGCTCTCATAGAGAAACTCTTGAATCATTTCTCACAAGGTTCTGGAGAGGCCTGCCTTAATCCATCCTTCACAGCAGGACACCTTTCCATGCCAAGTCAGTCGTAAGTGGCCTGGTGTCATTGCAGCACAAGGCCCAGGTTTCAGTCAGCATCTGCACCCTATCACTCTGTGTGATTCAGAGCAGACTGATATCTCGCATGGCAATGTGGATGAAGCAGAGGAGGCTATTACTTGCTGCCTCTGAAGTAAACCACAAATATTATGAAGCTCACAGCAGGCTGCCACCACAGAGGGAATGTTGCATTCACTGAGCTCTAACCTAGTTAGGAGACTGTGGAACCTTCCCTTTAAATGCTCAAAAGCCCATTCGGACACCATTCTGCACTTGCTCAACCTGTAATTGAACTGCTCCTTACTGCGGTCCAGGCTCCCTGTGTACAGTTTCATGAGCCACAGTTTCAGAGCAAAGGATAGGCTGGGTCTCCAAGGATCACTATTGACATGTCAGTGTCTCCAACTGTAATTTTCCAGTCTGGGAAAAAGTTATAGCTTGCAGCTTTCTGAAGAGGCCTAAAGATGCATATGTCGTGAACCTTTCCTGATCATCCTATGTTGCTGTCGATGAAATGGCCCTTGTGATCCAGCAGCACATGCATCACCATTGACAAGTAACCCTCACAGTTTATTAACTCCTTTACAAGATAGTCAGGAGCCAAGATGGAGTTGCGGCTTTTGTCTATTGCCCCACTGCAGTTAGGATACCCATCCCAGCAAAGCACAGCCCTCCACCGTGTCCTCCTCATTTCCCAGTCACTACCCTCTGTGGCACAAGGGTATTGATTGTCTTGATAGTTGGATCACAACAGCCCCCACTATAGGTTTCCCCACTCTGAATTGATTTCCAATTGATTGATAGCTGTCTGGGGTTGCAAGCTTCCACAGGGCAATTACCACTCACTTCTATCTGGGGTATGGCATCCCATTCTGGGCCCCCCATTACAGAAAGGATGTGGACGCATTGGAGAAAGTTCAGCAGAGGGCAACCAAAATGATTAAGGGACTGGAATACTTGACTTACAAGGAGAGGGTGAGGGATTTGGGCTTGTTTAGTCTACAAGGGTATGTCTACATTGCCACCCTAGTTCGAATAAGGGTCGCTAATGTAGGCATTCGAACTTGCAAATGAAGCCCGGGATGGAATAATGGTAGTTTGAATAAGGAGCTTTAATTCAAACTACCTAGTCCGTGCCACGTGTAGCCGTTGCGCAGGTAGTTCCAACTACGGGCATTTAAAAATGGTGCCCGCCCGGGAACATGCAAATGAAGCCTGGGATATTTAAATCCCGGGCTTCATTTGCAAGTTCGAATGCCTACATTAGCCACCCTAGTTCGAACTAGGGTAGCAGTGTAGACATACCCCAAAAGTGAAGAATGAGGGGGGGGATTTGATACCTGAAGGGGTGTTCCATAGAGGATGAAAAGAAGCTGTTTTCAGTAGTGACAGATGATAGAATGAGGAGCAATGGTCTCAAGTTACAGTGACGGACGTCTAAGTTGGGTATTAGGAAGAACTATTTCTCTAGGAGGGTGGTGAAGCACTGGAATGGGTTACCTAGGAAGGTGGTGGAATCTTCATCCCTAAAGGTTTTTAAGTCCTGACTTGACAAAGAGCTGGCTGGGATGATTTAGTTGAGGCTGGTCCTGCTTTGGGTAGGGGTTTGGAATCAATGACCTGAGGGATCTTCCAACCCTATCATTCTATGATTCTCCACTATCAGAGTGGGACTCATTCTGGTATTCTTGCACTTAAGGGAGGGGGAAAACAATTTGCAAACTTCCATAAAAATGGCTTTATGCATGCAAAAGTTATGCAGCCACTGCTGATTGTCCCACACCTGCATAACAATCATAGAATCATATGCCATTAGCCTTCTTGGCTACAAGGGCACACTGTTGACTCATATTCAGCTTCTCATCCATGTAATCCCCAGGTCCTTTTCTCCTGAACTGCTAATTAGCCAGTCAGTCCCCAGCCTGTAATAATGCTTGGGATTCTTCCAGGACTCTGCACTTGTCCTTGTTGAACCTCATCAGATTTCTTTTCACCTAATCCTCCAATTTGCTTAGGTTGCTCTAGACCCTATCCAATGAGGTCCCGTGAATCTGTGCTTGTCTGATGGCACCAGAACTGTCATTCCATTATTTCCAGAGGACTGAATGCCAGCAGCATTTGCACAAGTGCTTCGCAGAAGAGTACTTTCATCACTCCTGAGGTTCTTCCTCATTCTGGCAGACCCTAGATATGCTTGGGACACACAACAGCATTAGGTGCACCAAAGTTAATGTAATCATCATAATGCTTTGATGCACAACAGAATCCATGATGGGTTCCATGTTCATGCTGTTATGGTGTCTGTGCAGACAACCAACAAGGGAAAAAATGGTGCAAAAAGATTGTTTGTCATTGGCCTGAAGCAGGGGGAGGGGAGTGGACAGTAGAGAGGGAGGAAACAAGTGCATTATGGGCTGCTAACTACATGGACCCAGAGCCACCTGCTGCAGAGTTTTGGTCCCAATATGCACTGTGAGCATAACCTAGAATGCAAAGGGGCACAGACCCTGTGGGATAACTCTCCATAGTGCATTGCTCTCAATGTCAACAGTAGCCACTGTACCGGGGACACGCTACTTTGAATTAGGTCGAATTCTTGCTCTCAGTAGGGACATGTCCCTTAACAGTACAAAATCAGGTGCAAAAACTAACCTTAATAAGTTTGACCTTATCTCTAAGTATAGGCACGGCCACTAAGAAGCAGAAGTTGAGCAAAGCAATACTGGCATCCAATACCGACAAGGTTCATTTCCCAGAGAGCATCACCCTAAATTCAAGGAGGCACCTTTGCCATGTTTAAGAAGAGTGATGTGAATTGAACTTTAGCTACCTCTACACACCTTATTTATTGTATATCTAGAGCTTGTGAACAGGGGCTGCTAACAGGGAGTTTGGAGAGGGAGTTGGCAAGGGGAGTGGGAAGGGGGTGAGATACATTCACCATTCTTTAAAATCTTTTTGCTACACTCCTCCCCTTCAAGGAGGCATTTAATAACATCTGAGAAATCTCTCAGAAGGAAGGCAGGTATGGCTAATGATAGGTCTGCTGTTGTTACCTGCACAGCATGTGCCATGTTTGTCTTCCTTCCAGAAGAAAGAAGGGGTTTCATTGGCACTAAGTGCAAGCTGGTCACCATTTTGGAAGAAAAAATTAGAGGACTTGAGGCCCAAGTATTGACACTACGTTCCATCAGAGAGGATGAAGACTCCCTCAATAGAAAGCAGCGTTTAATCCTGCAGGAACAGCAGGCTGAAAAGCCAGTGAGGGCAGTGCAGGATAAGGAAGAGAACTGGCAGCATGTAACCTCTAAAAGAAGAAGGACCATTCCTGTAGAGGTAAGTAACTATTTCAGGCTCTCTCCACAGGCACTGCGGTGGACAATGCTTTGGCAGGGACATCTCAGGGAAGAAATCAGAAGAGAACACCATCTAACGGAAGGCATGGGATGTGTAGTCCTACAGATGAGGGTTCCATGACCACCACCCCCAAAAGAAGAAGATGAGTGGTGGTGGTTGGGGACTCCCTCCTAAGAGGGACTGTGTCATCCATCTGCCGTCCAGACTTGCAATCTCAAGAAGTGTGCTGTTTACCAGGAGCTCTCATTCAGGATGTGACTGAGAGTCTTCCAAAAGTGATTAAACCTTCGGATCGCTACCCCTTTCTGCTTGTCCATGTAGGAACTAACAATGAGGCCAAGAATGACCTTGAGTGGGTCACAGCAGATTATGTAGCACTGGGAAGAAGGATCAAGGAATTTGAAGCGCAAGTGGTGTTCTCATCATGCTCCCTGTTGAAGGAAAAGGTCCGGGTAGAGATCATCGAATTGAGGAAGTAAATCTGTGGTTGCGCAGGTGGTGTCGGAGAGAGGGCTTTGGTTTCTTCGACCATGGGACTCTGTTCTGGGCACGGGGATTCTTAGGAAGAGATGGGATCCACCTAACCAATAGAGGAAAGAACTCCTTTGTGGGCAGGCTTGCAAACCTAGTGAGGAGAGCTTTAAACTAGGTTTGTTGGGGGATGGTGCCAAAGCTCTGAGGTAAGTGAGGAAGTCAGATACCGGGAAGGAACACAAGGAGGAACAAGGAACAAGGGAGGACCCCTGCTTCAGATGGAGAAGGTAGGGCAATCAACTGGATAACTAAGGTGTTTGTACACCAATGTGAGAAGCCTGGGAAACAAACAGGAAGAATTAGAAGCCCTGGCCCAGTCAAAGAACTATGATTTGATTGGAATAACAGAAACTTGGTAGGATGACTCGCATGACTGGAGCACTATCATGGAAGGGTATAAACTGTTCAGGAAGAACAGACGGGGGAGAAAAGGAGGAGGAGTTGTGTTGTATGTAAGAGAGCAGTATGATTGCTCAGAGCTCCAGTATTTAGAGGGAGAAAAGACTGTTGAGAGTCTATGGGTTAAGTTTAGAGGTGGAAGCAACAGGGGTGATGTTGTGGTTGGTGTCTGCTATAGACCACCGGATCAGGTGGATGAGGTAGACGAGGCTTTCTTTGGACAACTGGGAGAAGCTTCCAGTTCACAGGCCCTAGTTCTCATAGGGGACTTTAACACTCTGACATCTGTTGGGAGACCAATAAAGCAGTACACAGACAATCCAGGAAGTTTTTGGAGAATGTTGGGGATAACTTCTTGGTACAAGTGCTGAAGGAACCGACCAGGGGCCATGCGCAGCTTGACCTGCTAGAGGAAGTAGAGGCGGGTAACAACCTGGGAAGCAGTGATCATGAGATGGTAGATTTCAGGATCCTGACCAAAGGCAGAAAGGAGAGTAGCAAAATACACACCCTGGATGTCAGAAAAGCAGACTTTGACTCCCTCAGAGAACTGATGGGCAGGATTCCCTGGAATGCTTACATGAAGGGGAAAGGAGTCAAGGAGAGCAGGCAGTATTTTAAAGAAGCCTTATTAAAGGCACAGGAAAAAAACATCCCGATGCACAGGAAGAAAAGCAAATATGGTAGGTGACCTGATTGGCTTACCGGGGACATCCATGGTGAGTTTAAACACAAAAAGGAAGCTTACAAGAAGTGGAAACTTGGACGGATGACTAGGGAGGAGTATAAATATATTGCTTGAATATGCAGGCAAGTTATCAGGAAAGCAAAAGTGCAATTGGAATTGCAGCTAGCAAGGGATGTGAAGGAGTATTGTGTCCAGTTCTGGGCCCCCAATTACAGGAAGGATGTGGATGCATTGGAGAGGGTCCAGCGGAGGGCAACCAAAATGATAGGGGGCTGGAGCATATAACCTTCGAGGAGAGGCTGAGGGAGTTGGGTCTATTTGGTCTGCAGAAGAGAAGAGTGAGGGGGGATTTGATAGCAGCCTTCAACTTCCTGAAGGGAGGTTCCAAAGATGCTGGAGAGAGGCTGTTCACAGTAGTGATGGATGGCAGAACAAGGAGCAATGGTCTCAAGTTACGGTGGGAGAGGTCTAGGTTGGAAATTAGGAAAAACTTTTTCACTAGGAGGGTGGTGAAGCACTGAAATGGGTTACCTAGGGAGGTGGTAGAATCTCCACCCTTACAAGTTTTTAAGTCTCGGTTTGACAAAGCCCTGGCTGGGTTGATTTAGTTGGGATTGGTCCTGCCTTGGGCAAAGAGCTGGACTTAATGACCTCCTGAGGTCTCTTCCAGCTCTATGATTCTTTGATTAAAATTCTCTAAATAATACTTGCTCTAGAAATATGTTTTGAATGTACTGGAAACTACTTTAAAACACAGACGTAAGCACACATTCATTCCATTGCTTACTAATAAGTGAGTTTCTTTGGGAACCTGCAGGAATTTTTTTCACATCTCATTTACAAATGGACAGAATATGTAAGTGAAGCAATTGTAATCATGGGCACAGTTCTCTTGAAGTTGCTATGCGGTAACTACATTCTACAGAAACATCACTGAGTACGTATATTTCAGCACTTGGTATGCAAAAGGAGTGGAAAGGTTACAACAAGTGTTAAAAATAGAATAATTATTTAGGCTTAAAAGGAACCAAAATTTACATCTTCCAAATTGAAGCCCACTTAAGCTTCAAAGTAAGCTAAATAAATATGAGCGTTTTATGGCATTAAGTCTAAAGTCAAAATGCCTACAAACGGTGGAGGTGAGTAATAGGCTTTTGGGGTTTGATGACAGCAGGTTTTATTTTGTACTCTTTAATATATAGTTAGCTTCATATCACTTCTCCAGCATGGGGTGGCTAGGAGTTACAGAGTTTTGATGTTAGACAGAATTTCTTTCCCATTAGATGTCCTTGTTCTGAAATGTGAGTCCCCCGTAAGTCGGAATTTCTGCATTTGCTAACCAGAAATATAATGAAAAAAATCCTCTGCAATTTTTGTCTTGTAAGATTTATCACATTAGATGTTGTGCTAGAACTCTGGGCACTCCTCTGGCATATACAAAAAAAGAGCTGGGGTAGAGGGAATGTATGAGTGTAAGCATAGCTAAACAGTAGGGCTGCATTTACACTACAGGCTTCTTTCGGAAGAAGCCTTTTGCACAAGAGTTTTTGCACAAAAACTTCTTGCACAAGAACACGTCTACACCTCAAAGCGCATTGCAAAAGCGATGTGCTTTTGTACAAGAGAGCGTCCACACAGAATGTACACTCTTGCGCAAGAAAGCTCTGATTCACAGAATGGCCATCGGAGCAAAAAAAAGCTTTTTGCACAAGAAACCCCTCTGAAGCATCCACATTTTCCTTTTTGCACAATAGCTGCAGCGCAAAGGGAATTATGCCTCATAGAAGGAGGTTTATCTACACTGGCAAAAGTCCTCTGTTCTGCCATTTTACTGCTGATTTACTTGAACAAAAGTGCATTTGAGGTGTGGACGCTCATGTTTTGCGCAGGTTTTTGCACAAAAACAGCCATTTTTGCACAAAAACCTTGCAGTGTAGTAGCAGAAAACACCAAAAGGGAAATAACAAAGTACAGCTGGTCAAAGTTTTCAACAAAGGATTATTTTCCATTAAAATGGCCTTTGTACTGGGCAGGGGAAGGAGGAATGACAAGTTTAATAGAAAATGCTTATTTCTTATTATTTTTCAAGTTTTTGAGAACTCAAATGTGTCAGTTTCCAGTGCAGGAAGGTAAGGAATGAGTTTTCAAAAACTGCAAATTTGTTGTTTATTTTGATTTGTTTTTGCTGAAAATACATTTCAGTTTCTGACTGGATGTGACCATAAAACCAGAGTCTTCAAAAGAGTTGGAGTTTTATGAAGAGATCCTGGACCTCATTATGGCTATAAAGGCAGCTTAGTTAGCTGATGGAGGGTCCCTCTTTTTGGGAATTGATTGCTGATGCAGCAGTTTTTGTGCTACTCCCCACTCCCAGGCTACGGCTACACTGTAGCCTTCTTCTGGAAAAGCTTATGCAAAGGAAACGTGGCATGGAATTCCTCCATGCTTCATTTGCATAATTAATTAGCAGCTAAACGTACATAAATCCATGGGTCCGGACTTAAGACATCCGAGGGTACTGAGGGAGTTGGCAAATGTCATTGAGGAGCCTTTGGCCATTATCTTTGAAAAGTTGTGAAGATCAGGAGAGATCCTGGATGACTGGAAAAAGGCAAATGGATGATTGGAAAAAGGCATCTTTAAGAAAGGGAAGAAGGGCGATCCAGGGCACTATAGGCCGGTCAGTCTTACCTCAGTCCCTGGAAAAATCATGGAAGGGATCCTCAAGGAATCCATTTTGAAGCACTTGGAAGAGGGGAATGTGATCAAGAATAGTCAGCATGGATTCTTGAAGGGCAAGTAGTGCCTGACCAATCTGATTAGCTTCTATGATGAGGTAACTGGCTCTGTGGATATGGGAAAGTCAGTGGATGTGATATACCTTGACTTTAGCAAGGCTTTTGATACGGTCCCACAATACACTTACCAGCAAGTTAAGGGAATGTGGATTGGAAAAATGGACGGTAAGATGGATAGAAAGCTGGCTGGAAGGTTGGGCCCAGCAGGTAGTGATCAACGGCTTGATGTCAAGATGGCGGTCGGTTTCTAGCGGAGTGCCCCAAGGTTCAGTTCTGGGACCGGTTTTGTTCAACATCTTTATTAATAACCTGGATGAGGGGATGGATTGCACCCTCAGCAAGTTTGTGGATGACACTAAGCTAGGGGGAGAGGTAGCTACACTGGAGGGCAGGGATAGAGTGATTTAGACAAATTGGAGGATTGGGCCACAAGAAATCTGATGAGGTTCAACAAGGAGAAGTGTAGAGTCCTGCACTAAGGACGGAAGAATCCCCAGCCTTGTTACAGGCTGGGGACCGAATGGCTAAGTAGCAGTTTTGTAGAAAAGGACCTGGGGATTACAGTGGATGAGAAGCTGTGCATGAGTCAACAGTGTGTCCTTGTAGCCAAGAAGGCTAATGGCATATTAGGTTGCATTAAGAGGAGCATTCCCAGTCGATCCAGAGATGTGATTATTCCTCTTTACTCGGCCCTGGTGAGGCCACATCTGGATTGTTGTGTCCAGTTCTGGGCCCCCAGTTACAGGAAGGATGTGGATGCATTGGAGAGGGTCCAGCGGAGGGCAACCAAAATGATTAGGGGGCTGGAGTATATGACCTACGAGGAGAAGCTGAGGGAGTTGGGTCTATTTGGTCTGCAGAAGAGAAGAGTGAGGGGGGGATTTGATAGCAGCCTTCAACTTCCTGAAGGGAGGTTCCAAAGAGGCTGGAGAGAGGCTGTTCACAGTAGTGATGGATGACAGAACAAGGAACAATGGTCTCAAGTTGCGGTGGGAGAAGTCTATATTGAATATTAGGAAAAACTATTTCACTAGGAGGGTGGTGAAGCACTGGAATGGGTTACCTAGGAAAGTAGTGAAGTCTCCATCCCTAGAGATTTTTAAGTCTTGGCTTGACAAAACCCTGCTGGGTTGATTTAATTCGGATTGGTCATGCCTGGAACAGGGGGCTGGACTTGATGGTCTTCTAAGGTCTCTTCCAGCTCTATGGTTCTATGATTCTAAGAGGGTTTTGTGCGAAAAGGAGCTGTGTAAATGGCTCCTTTTTTGCGCAAAACCCCCCTCTTGCACAAGAGCCATTCTTCCTGAAAATTGAGGAAGAACGGCTTTTGCGCAAGAGGGGATTTTTGCACAAAAAGGAGCCATCTACCCAGTTCCTTTTTGAGCAAAAGCCTCTTGCACAAAAGCGGCTGCTATTTAATTATGCAAATGAAGTGCAGCGGTATTCCACACCACACTTCATTTGCATAAGCTTTTTCGGAAGAAGGCTGCAGTGTAGCCGTAGCTCTGGATCCTGACATAGGGTGCACGGCCAGGGAAATAGGTCATCTTGGCTGTCAGAATCCTGGGTTAAACGAAGGACCCTCCCTGGACCAAGGAAGTGTAAAGGTGGTTGAAAGCCACTTTTTTTTTCTCACTTCCCCTTTGCCCTCCCCTTCCCCTTCACGGAGTGTGTGCTGTGATTGGCTGGTGCTGTGATTGGCTGTGATTGGCTGGTGCTGTGATTGGCAGGTGGAAACTGTTGGTTTCTAATTAAAGTTTGAATTCTAGAAGCCTCTGCTGATTGGCTGAGCCTTGGTAGGGGAAGGGACTTTCAGGCAGTCCAGGGCTTTATAAGGCTCTTTGGGCAAGCGACCAAGGAGCTTGCGAACAGGTGAGTGCTAACAGGGAGTTTAGAGGGAGTTGGGAAGGGGTGAGGTTCTCTTGCCTTTCTTTTTAAATCCCTTCTCCAGGACAGCAGGGATGGATGGTGATGGTTCTGCTGTTGTTACCTGCACGGAGTGTGCCATGTTTGTCTTCCTCCCAGAAGAAAGAATGGATTTCATCTGCACAAAGTGCAAGCTGGTCGCCATTTTGGAAGAGAAAATTAGAGGGCTGGAGGCCCAAGTGTCGACCCTACGCTCGATCAGAGAGGATGAAGACTTACTCGATAGAAGGCAGTGTTTAATCCTTCAAGCACGGCAGGCAGAAGAGCCGGAGAGGGCAGTACATGACCAGGAAGAGAACTGGCAGCATGTAACTTCTAGAAGGGAAAAAAGGCCAGCATTGGAATCCCCCAATGCTATAGAGGTAAGTAATCACTTTCAGGCTCTCTCCACAGGTTCTGCTGTGCTGAATGCTTTGGAAGGGATCTCACAAGGAAGAAACCGGAAGGGAACACCATCTACTGGAAGGCATGGGATGCGTAGTCCTAGGGATGGGGGTTCCACGGCCACCCCACCCCAAAAGAAAAAACGGGTGGTGGTGGTCGGGGACTCCCTCCTAAGAGGGACTGAGCCATCCCTCTGCCATCCGGACCTGGAATCTCGAGAGGTATGCTGCTTAGCGGGAGCTCGCATTCAGGATGTGACTGAGAGGCTTACCAAACTGATCAAACCTTCGGATCGCTACCCCTTCCTGCTTCTCCACGTGGGAACTAACGATACAGCCAAGAATGACCTTGAGCGGGTTACTGCCGATTATGTAGCACTGGGAGGAAGGATCAAAGAATTCGGAGCGCAAGTGGTGTTCTCGTCCATCCTCCCTGTTGAAGGGAAAGGACTGGGCAGGGATTGTCGAATTGAGGACGTAAATGCGTGGTTGCGCAGATGGTGTCGCAGAGAGGGCTTTGGTTTCTTCGACCATGGGACTCTGTTCCGGGCACGAGGATTGTTAGGAAGAGATGGGATCCACCTAACCAAGAGAGGAAGGAGCATCTTTGCGGGCAGGCTTGCAAACCTAGTGAGGAGGGCTTTAAACTAGGTTCATCGGGGGCGGTGACCAAAACCCTGAGGGAGTGGGAAAGTCGGATACCGGGAAGAAATGCAGAGAGGAACGAGCAAGAAAGGAGGACCCCTGTTTCAAATGGAGAAGCTAGGGCGATCAACTGGTTACCTGAGGTGTTTGTACACTAATGCGAGAAGCCTGGGCAACAAACAGGAAGAACTGGAGGCCCTGGCCCCGTCCGAGAAATATGATTTAATTGGGATAACAGAGACTTGGTGGGATGACTCGCATGACTGGAGCACTGTCATGGAAGGGTATAGACTGTTCAGGAAGAACAGGCAGGGGAGAAAATACACACCTTGGACTTCAAAAAAGCAGATTTTGACTCCCTCAGAGATCTGATAGGCAGAATCCCCTGGGATGCTAATATGAAGGGGAAAGGAGTCCAGGACAGCTGGCAGTATTTTAAAGAAGCCTTATTGAAGGCACAGAAAGAAACCATCCCGACGCAAA
The DNA here is from genome assembly GCA_019425775.1 of Rafetus swinhoei. Taxonomy (NCBI): domain Eukaryota; kingdom Metazoa; phylum Chordata; order Testudines; family Trionychidae; genus Rafetus; species Rafetus swinhoei. The sequence goes on along the minus strand of CM033428.1, from coordinate 31,346,857 downwards.
GCAAGAGAGGCAAAGATGGTAGGAGACCGGATTGGCTTACGGGGAAATCCTTGGTGAACTTAAGCACAAAAGGAAGCTTACAAAAGTGGAAACTTGGACAAATGACCAGGAGGGGTTTAAATGTATAGCTCGAGAATGCCGGGGTTATCAGGAAGGCGCGCAAATGGAATTGTGACTGGCTAAGGATGTGAAGGATAACAAGAAAGGTTTCTACAGGCATGTTAACAAAAGAAGGTGATCAGAGAGGGGTGCGGCCCTACTGGATGAAGGAGGTAACCTAGTGACAGATGATGTGGGGAAAGCTGAAGTACTCAATGCTTTCTTTGCCTCTGTATTCACGGACAAGGTCGGCTCCTGGACTTCTGCGCTAAATGACTCAAGATGGGATGAAGATGGACAGCCCGTGGTGGGTAAAGAACAGGTTAGGAACTATTTAGAAAAGCTAAAGCGTACACAAATCCATGGGTCCGGACTTAATGCATCCGAGGGTACTGAGGGAGTTGGCAAATGTCATTGAGGAGCCTTTGGCCATTATCTTTGAAAAGTCGTGGAGATTGGGAGAAATCCCGGATGACTGGAAAAAGGCAAATGTAGTGCCCATCTTCAAAAAAGGGAAGAAGGACGATCCAGGGAACTATAGGCCAGTCAGTCTTACTTCGGTTTCTGGAAAAATCATGGAAGGGATCCTTAAGGAATCCATTTTGAGGTAACTGGCTCTGTGGATGTGGGAAAGTCAGTGGATGTGATATACCTTGACTTTAGCAAGGTTTTTGATACAGTCTCCCACAATATTCTTGCCAGCAAATTAAGGGAATGCGGATTGGATAAATGGTCAGTAAGATGGATAGAAAAATGGCTAGAAGGCCGGGCCCAGCGGGTAGTGATCAACGGCTCAATTTCAGGTTGGCGGTCGGTTTCTAGTGGAGTGCCCCAAGGTTCGGTTTTTAGGACCGGTTTTGGTCAATATCTTTATTAATGACCTGGATGAGGGGATGGATTGCACCCTCAGCAAGTTTGCAGATGACACTAAGCTAGGGGGAGAGGTAGATATGCTTGAGGGCAGAGATAGGGTCCAGAGTGACTTAGACAAATTGGAGGATTGGGCCAAAAAGAAATCTGATGAAGTTCAACAAGGACAAGTGCAGAGTCCTGAACTTGGGATGGAAGAATCCCAAGCATAGTTACAAGCTGGGGACCAACCAGTTAAGTAGTAGTTCTGCAGAAAAGGACCTGGGGGTTACAGTGGATGAGAAGCTGGATATGAGTCAACAGTGTGCCCTTGTAGCCAAGAAGGCTAATGGCATATTAGGTTGCATTAAGAGGAGCATTGCCAGCAGATTCAGAGATGTCATTATTCCCCTTTATTCGGCTCTGGTGAGGCCACATCTGGAGTATTTTGTCCAGTTCTAGGCCCCCCCACTACAAAAAGGATGTGGACGCATTGGAGAGGGTCCAGCGGAGGGCAACCAAAATGATTAGGGGGCTGGAGCATATGACTTATGAGGAGAGGCTGATGGAGCTGGGTCTGTTTAGTCTGCAGAAGCGAAGAGTGAGGGGGGGGATTTGATAGCAGCCTTCAACTTCCTGAAGGGAGGTTCCAAAGAGGATGGAGAGAGGCTGTTCTCAGTAGTGACAGATGGCAGAACAAGGAGCAATGGTCTCAAGTTGTGGTGGGAGAGGTCCAGGTTGGTTATTAGGAAAAACTATTTCACTAGGAGGGTAGTGAAGCACTGGAATGGGTTACCTAGGGAAGTAGTGGAATCTCCATCCCTGGAGGTGTTTAAGTCTCGGCTTGACCAAGCCCTGGCTGGGTTGATTTAGTTGGGATTGGTCCTGCCTAGAGCAGGGGGTTGGACTTGATGACCTTCTGAGGTCTCTTCCAGCTCTATGGTTCTGTGATTCTATGTCATAATCTCTGCTGAGTGTAGCTTCCTGGATCCAACTATCTTTAAGATATGATCAGCCCCCAAGATATGCAAAAATAGAATTATAGAATCATAGAACCATAGGGTTGGAAGAGCTCTCAGGAGTTCATTGAGTACAACACCGTGCCCAAACCAGGACCAACGCTAAATGAATCATACCAGTCAGGGCTTTGTCAAGCCAGGAGTTAAAAACCTCTAGCGATGGAGACTCCACCACCTCCTTAGCTAACCCATTCCAGTGCTTCACTACCCTCCTAGTGATATAGTTCTGCCTAATTTCCAACTTAGACTTCCCCCACTGTAACTTGAGATCATTGCTCCTTGTTCTGTCATCTGTCACCACTGCGAACAGCCTCTCTCCATCCTCTTTGTGTCTGAGAACAGCCTCTCCCCTCCTTAAGATACCTAACGGCTCCTATCAAATCCCCCCTCACTCTTCTCTTCTGTAAACTAAGTAAGGCTAACCACCTCAACCTCTCCTCATAAGTCATGTGCTCCAGTCCCCTAATAATTTCTGTTGACCTTCACTGCACTTTCTCCAAAGTGTTCACATCCTTTCTGTAATGGGGCTCCCAGAATTCCATGTAATACTCCAGATGTGGCCTCACCAATTCCAAATAAAGAGGAAAAATCACTTCCCTAGATCTGCTGGCAATGCTCCTGCTAATGCACTCCAATATGCTCTTAACTTTCTTGGCTACAAGGGCACACTGTTGACTCATATCCAGCTTCTCATCCACTGTAATCCCTAGATCTTTTTCTGCAGAACTGCTGTTTAGCCAGTAGGTCCCCAGCCTGTAGTATTACTTAGGATTCTTCCGTTGAATTTCATCAGATTTCTTTTGGTGTAATCCTCCAATTTATTCAGGTCACTCTGGACCCTATCCCTGCCCTTCAGTGTATTTACCTCTCCCCCTAGCTTAGTGTTATCCGTGACCTTGCTGAGTGTGCAATCCATCCCCTAATCCAGGTCATTAATAAAGATGTTGAACAAATCTGGCCCCAGAACAGACCCAGGGCCGGATTAAGCGGGGGGGAGGGGAGGCTAGCCGGGCAGCTGCCTGGGGCGGCAACCTATGCGGGGCGCCTGATGGCAGCTGTAAGGGGCGCCATGCACCCGGCCGCGCACCACCCCTTAGAGCTGCCATCAGGCGCCGCACGCCCGGGGCCTGGAGCCATGCGGCGCCCCTTAGAGCTACCATCAGGTGCTGTGCGCCCAGGGACGGGGGCTGTGCGGTGCCCCTTAGAGCTGCAATCAGGCGCAATCAGAGTACCTTGGGGTACTCCACTTGATACAGACCAACAACCAGATATCACGACAGCTTTCTATCTACCTTACAACCGTATCAAAATCTTTGCTAAAGTCAAGGTATGTGATTTCCACCACCTTCCCCATATCCACAGAGCCTGTTACCTCTTCATAGAAGGCGGTCAGGTTAGTCAGGCATGACTTGCCTTTGGTTGACTATTCCTGATCAATTTCCTCTCTTCTAAGTGCTTCAAAATGGATTCCTTGAGGATCCCCTCCATGATTTTTCTGGAGACTGATATGAGATTGACCAAACAGTCGTTCCCTGGATTGTCCTTCTTCTCTTTTTTAAAGATGAACACTACATTTGCCTTTTCTCCAGTCATCCGGGACCTCCCCTGATCACCATGAGTTTTCAAAGATAATGGCCAATGGCTCTGGAGTCATATCAGCCAACTCCCTCGGCATCCTCAGATGCATTAGATCTGGTCACATGGATTTGTGTAATATCAGCTGTGGCTCAATCAGAAAAGACACAGCATTTGTCCCCTTGTGTTATTCTGTCTCTACAGAAGCAGATAAGCCATTCTAGGAGTAAGTGAGTGAGTTGTAAATTCCTACCAGAAAGATTATCTTGAAGCCATAATTGAATTTGAACAGCCCAGATTAACTGGGCTACCACCACCTGGAAGAATTCCACAGTGCATAACCAAGACAAATGAACATTCCTTTACCTCCTTCATAGCCACAACAAGGATTTAAAATATTCTGTGTGTCATAACAGTCTGATTTGTCATGAAATCTCTATTATTTCTGCTCTAGTCATCGCCCTCCTGCTTCATCCATCTCATATCATACATTAAATGTATGGTTGGCAGATTTGCCTTTGGCTTTATGGAAGGTAACTCTCAGTTCTGCCAATGGGGGAGGGAGAGCACAGGAGTCAATTGCCCCAGGGCCCAGAGGTTTCAAAGAACTCGGGGCTCCCTGCCACCGCCACTGCTTCTGCACCAGCAGTGACCACTACACCTACTGCAGCGGATGGAGCCCTGGGCCCTTTAAATCACCACCAGAGTGCTGCGCTGTACGCTCTGGGACTCTCGGGTGGGGAAGGGGAGGAGGAGAGCGCACTGTTGTCTGGGTGCTGCTAAGGACTGGCTGCCTCTGGCCCTACTCCTTCTGCCTGAGGCCCTGCTCCTTTGGGGCATGGAGCCAGGACTCCACCTCCCCTTGCCCGCGGGGCCTGCAGAAGCTTTCAGCTCCCCGGTAACTCTCATTTTAAAGCAGAAAATTTTGAGTGCTCTTCCCTTTGGTAACTGTAAAGCAGGAGGTCTTTAACTGCAGGGATCATGATCCATCAAGGGATTGCAAGATTATTATGTGAGGGTGTTGCAAGCTGTCAGCCTCCACCCCAAAACCCTGCTTCACCTCCAGCATCAATAATAGCGTTAAATATTTTAAAAGCAGCTTGATTTTATAAAGGGGGGTTGCACGCAAAGGCTTGCTGTGTGAAAGGAATCACCAAAAGTTTGAGAAACACTGCATAGTCTGGTGTTTGACCATGGAATCTTTACAACCTATGTTTGTTCCACATGGGCAGGGAAATAACAACACCAGAAAGTTAGGCTATGTATACACAGCACAGTTATTTCAGAGTAAGCTATTCCGGAATAGTTATTGCAAAATAGCTTATTTCGAAATAGCACATCTACACTGCAGGGAAGCCTCAAAATTAGTCCCAGGCAGGCTTCCCTAATGTGGACGTGCTATTTCAATTTAGAACCCCAGGAGGCTCTGGGAAGGAATAACTTAGAATGACCCTGGTGAGGGGCTATTTCAAAATAGCGGAAGTAGAACATCTACACAACCCCTATTCCAAAATAGCTATTTTGGAATAGGCGTTATTCTTCGTAGAATGAGGTTTACAGAAGTCAGAATAAACCGTCCGTTATTTCCAAATGATTTCAAAATAAAGGAATTGCTGTGTAGACACATAGTTATTTCGGAATAACAGCCATTATTCTGAAATAACTTTTCTGTGTAGACATGCCCTTAGTCTCCTTTATACTTAAGATTCTTAAAGGGATAACATCGCACTTTATACTAGAGCAAATTGTGTGACTCTAACAACTTTCAATATTTGAGTCTATCCATGAACAAATGATGCTCTTCCACTTGCAAACACTGTATTTCTATTGGGAAAGACACTAAATGAAAAAAATTGCTACTTGCATATTTTGTTCTTGTACTTATTTTGTTTCGCTGATTTCACCATTAGTGAAAATGGCTTTGCATAGTTCGTATTGTCACTTTGTTTTGATGGCTCAGACTGACTAGCTAAGTAGCTAGCAAAATGCACCAACATTCAAAAGTCTGTCTGAATGCTAAATTATAATTCCAGATAGAGAACAACATAGTACTTTATGGTTTAATGCCTTCTTTTGAACTGTGTGTCACTTCTTCTGTTCAAATTAATTTAAATGTCAAAAGCAGGTTGGCTGGATTTTTATTTGAAGATGTTCCAAATATTTAGACAGTTATTTGAATCATGTTTTGGCAAAATGATTATGCTTCCCAATCTGAAAACATATAATTTCAATATTTTCTTTGCTTTAACCCCCTTTAATAGAAAATATTAAAAGCTTATACACTATTTACCCCAACTTAAAAAAGAATAAATAGAATATCTGTAATGAATTAAAAAACATTTGATGTGCAGTTAAAATTCTGGTCTAGTCACAAACCTGTCATTGAAATGCATAGCAAAGAGCTAGTGCAGCAGTATACTGCTTTTATGATGTAGTCTACTAAATGGATGAAACACATATTTTAATTTAATGTAAACTATGCAGCTAGAAATGTATGAGAACAAGTCTTTTTTATTTCCTGAGAAGCCAAGATCTTTGAACTCAGTGATAACTTTTCCTGGCTGAGAGCCAATCTAGATTTATAAGCAGTGTCTTTGCTCTGTCTATCCTGATAGGAATGTTGTGCTGGCGGGCATAGATTGGTAAGAAATATCAAACAAAGCCATTTTTACTCCTGATCTTTCTTGCTACTTTTGGGGGACACCATTCTGTAGCTGCTACTCACTTTGAAATCTCTTACTTTCTATGGTGCTATAGATTTAGGACCTAGGGCCAGTCTTTTCAAATCCGGATGCTCAAAGTTAGGTTCCTGACTCTATATTTAGGAACCTACAATATGGTCATTGTTCTAATTATTGATTATTATTTGTTATGGGGTTGCACCCAGTTGTGTTAGGCACAGAGAGACAACACAAAAAATAGTTCCGGTCACCAAGAGCTTACAATGTAAGTAATGTGCCTGATTTCAAATGCATTGAGCATGAGCAGTGGTGCTAGTGACAGGTCAGCAACTCCTAAAATCACCTTTCTCTTAGGGGACTATTTCTAGTTTTGAAGCTAACTTTGGGCACCTATGTTTCTAAGCTTTGGCCTAGATGTTTATCACTGGCAATGAAAAGTTGATTCTCTTTTCATTTACAGCATGCATATTCAGTAGAGAACCATGTGAAATCCAAGATGAATATGATATAAATCAACAGTGGGACAAGACAAGTTTTTAAGCTCACCTAGCATCTGCTTGGAGGAAGTTGCTAGGAAATGCATGGAAAAATCCTGTAGGTCATTGGAAGACTTTAGGGTATGTCTAGACTACATGTCTCCATCGACGGAGCCATGTAGGTTAGTTTACTAGACATAGGAAAATGAAACGGCAATTTAAATAATCGCCGCTTCATTTACATCAACATGGCTGCCGCGCGCTGTGCTGATCAGCTGTCCAGACTACCGCGCTGTGCCACCAAACAGCTGATCGGCACAGCGCGGCATCCATTTTGATGTAAATGAAGTGGCGATTATTTAAATCGCCCGCTTCATTTTCCTATGTCTAGTAAACTAATCTACATGGCTCCGTCGACGGAGCTATGTAGTCTAGACATACCCTTACAGAATTATAGGGTGAGAGGCTCTGCCTTCCTCTTTAGCTCAACTTGTAATGGGAATGCAATCCTGTCAGACGATGAAATTGTGAGCTATGAGAAAGGAAGCAGCATAGGCATGACAACCAGAAGAACCACCTACCCTAGAAGAACCAAGTGGGTTGTTCCCATGGAAGCTCATGATACCATCTACATGTTTCATTAGTCTCTAAGGTGCTGCAAGACTATTCGTTGTTTTTTAAGTTTTTCTCAAAAGAATGTAAGTCATTTTATAGATTTTATGCCTCCATAAGCAGTCAGGCTTTTTCTGCTCTTCTGCTTGTCCCATCTAGGGAGGTAAAAGTGGCACCTCATTATTGCTGTGGACTGTACCTCTAATTAGCTAATCTCCAGTGCTCTACTAAAGGGAATTTTCGCACACATGTTTTCTAATTGTCTCTGTTGGGTGCCTACAGTGATTCCATAGAAAACTTAACCTCCCTGTAAGGGGTTCTCAGATTGAGACAGCTTCTCATTGCTGTCTGCTCCTTTGCTCATTCACATGCATTCCCAGCCAGCATGCCACATAAAGTTGAGAAGGACATGTTGCAATTAAAAACCAAATGAAATGAAAATGAAAAAAAAATGAAATTAGCCAACAGACAAACACAAAAGACTAAGGAACAGCTGAGTGTCCTTTGCTGAAAATGAACAGGGTTATAGTACTGCAGTACTGGGGAATGATGCAGCTGTTCTTATGGATATATTGGTATTTGAGGAGATAGCACCAGAATGTTTCTCCAGATTTCTTCTAATAGTTGCATATTTATATTAAAAATAGAGTGTTCCTGTTATTAATTGATTTCTAGTGGTACAACTTTGAGCACTTTTCTCTCACCCTGTGAGAGTGCAGTCATATGAACTGATTCCCAGTGTCCTATCACAGGTCTTTATGACATGAACTGAAGGAGAATGGCCATTAATTGGTGGTGGTAGAAACAGAGCAGGTGGTACTAAACACAAGCCTGTATTCTGTCTTCAGACACTCAAATATTAGAAGCAAAACAATCAAAATATTACTCTAGGATGGATTCCTTCCAGTGAAGAGCAATGGTACATACACATGTATTTCCAGCAAACACATTACATCTCCTATCTCCCCATGTCAAGGCATTCTTGAGCATCAGTCCTGTAGTGTGGTATATATGAGGTATAGTGAGATTGTGGCTATATACACACATAAGGCAGCCACCCTGATGTGCTGAGCCATTGCCAGTTTCCAATGCAAAAATCTTGGGATAGAAAGACCCCACTTTCTTCCCGTTAGGCCCAGATCTCTCTCTCCAGCCACAGCTTTTGAGAAGACAGGAGATTGCACAGAAATAAATCACGTGCACAAAGATTTACCAAGAGACAAAAGTGCCTACGTCTGAAACTAAGCCCAAGGTACTTGAGGGTTAAGCTTTTAAGTCAGGCTCTTTTGAAAATTTTTCCCTATGACTATCAACCACTCACTTGTCAGGAAGAAAATCACAATCTTTAAAGGGAGCCATTAAATGCAAAAGCCAAATGCAAAGCCTTAGCAACAGAACAATGTGCGGAGTCCCCCACACTAAATATTGGAATTAATAACCCTAACTGAATCAATAAATAGTCCAAAATTCCCTCCAGACTCCAGCCCATAGGCCCAAAACAGAGTACCTCTTTCCTGTTGCTGGGGTCACTAATGCTTGAGTGTTGTGTGAGTTTGGAGTGGTTACTGCCATGCTTCTTGGCACGGTTCCTTCCATGGGGTTTGGACCTTTCTGCTAGACTTACTGTGCATTTGGACTGCTTCCTCAGCCAAAGCCTAAGTTCTGGTTCCAGTCTATGCCATAAGCCTCCTTCCAGCACTGCCCTTGTACTACCTGACTGACCCAGAGGCAGACAGGTTGCTTACAACCAAACCCCTGTCCTCACTCAGGCAAGGCTGAGTTCCCACTTTGGAGTGGAATTTTTCTCCAAAGGAGAGGGACTAGCCAACCAAGGTTCAGGGTGTACCAAAGCTGCTCACTTCTCTCCACGTACACAGGCACTTCAGACATTAACTAGACATGTACACACATCTGGTATCCCTACCTGCTCTGACTGGGATTTTTATTCTTCTTTATCAATACCAGGAAATTTCTGCAGGTTATCTTGCCTCTAATATGAATGTGAATCGCATAACTCAATCTGTTTTTTCTTGGAGCTTTATCTGAAGCTTTCCTCCACCATATATATTTTTACTGAGATTCAAGGTTGCCAGAGCTGCAATTCATTTACAATTCATAGTCTCACACAAGTCCTAAACTTTTCCTAGATGGCAAGATTAAAGCTCCATAGTATAGTTCCGCTAATTTATTGTATTTAATCAGAGACTCTGAAGAACTCATCTCCCTGTGTCCCTTCAAGTCTGGAGATTTATACAGGCAGTTCATCTCTTTTAACTAAGGAGACAGCTTAACTTTTTATCAGCACTGCTGGCTTTCTAGGCTATCTTACTGGACTGTCATAGGGTACAATATGCTTTGTGTTATCTGGAATTGACTTTTTATTTTTACTAGTGGGATGTTGAAATAAAGGCCAAGCATTGAATGCTATTTAAAAACTTTGAACTCAGGTTCCATATTGGCCCAATACAACCTGGGTGAAAAAATGGTACAGTATTTAGCAGTGCAGTGTTACTTCAATAGAGTAATCCTTTGATTAGACAGTGGGAGCTAGTCCGATAGAATGTCAATGTTTTAGCTCCACTCTTGACTCCCAACCCTTCTCCTCAATTTGAGTGTAGGAATTTAAAGTATCTTTTCAAAGACTACAAAATCACAAAAGAACACAGCTCTATTCAATATACTTTATTCATTTTTCTTTCATGCAAACTGATTAGTTCTGCAGCACTAGGTCAAGAGCTTTGACTGGTGACTGAGCATAATTAGCACTTAACTATCCTTATAGTTAGTGAGCTTTTCCTAATATCTAACCAAAAACTCTCTTGCTGCACATTAAGCCCTTTCCTTCTTGTTCTACATTAACTATATATGGAGAATAATTTATCAGCATCCTTTTTATAATGGCCTTTTATATACTTGATAACTGTTACCAGGTTCTATTCAGTCATCTTTTCACTAAACATAGTTAATTTTTTAAGTTTTCCTTGTAGGTCAGGTTTTCTATAACTTTTATCACATTCGTTGCTCTCTTCTGGACTCTCTCAAATTTGTACACATCTTTCCTAAAATGCGGGACACCTGAACCCTAACCCTCACCAATGCTGGGTAAAGTGGGAAAATTACTTCCCTTGTCTTACATACAATAGTCCTGTTAACTGACTCCAAAATATTAGCCATTTTTGCAACTGCCTCATATCTTGACTCATTTTCAGCTTGTGATCCACTATAACCCACAGATCTTTTCAGTAATACTACCATCTAGCCAGTTATTTCTCATTTGGTAGTTGTGCATTTAATTTTTCATTCCTAGGTGAAATGCTTTGGACATATCTTTGTCAAATTTTATCATTTTTTTAATACAGAGCAATTCTTGAATTTGTCAAGATCATTTTTATTTCTAATCCTGTCCTCCCAAGTGTTTACAACCCCTCCCCATTTTAGTATTATCTATAAACTTTATAAGCATCTTCTCCATACCGCTATTCAAATAATTAATGAAAATATTAAATAATATACAGATCCATGACTTGCCCATGCCGGACTCTGCTAGATATGTCCTCCCAGCTTGATACTGAACCACTGATAACTTCCCAGCAAAGTAAGTCAAAGCAAGCTAAGATTGCTTTAACTTATATTTGGCAGGCAAAGCGACACCTGGCAGTCCACATCATACAGACACCTTTGCCCCAAACTCAGGTTGATTCCTGGGCCAACACCAACACATGCACAAGGATTAAGGCATGTGAATAGTTTATTCTTTGACTTTCCTTGGTGGAGAAGAGTTGTCTTGGGATAGATGCTCTTATTTTACTTTATTTGTATCTTTCTTTCCTTTTTCCTCACCCAATACTGTGGGAATAAGTAGGAAAGCTGTAAGAAGAATGCTGTAGCTAGAGATCTAAGATAGAGTGTAGGATCACTCATATTTCATCTTGAAATCTTTAAGGTTTAGTGACTGTAATGCTACTAAATAACACTTCAAGCAATTCAACCACGGGCCTCTAGTTAAATGAGATAATTGAATTCTTGTCAGTTGTGCCTCCAGCTGTTCAAAAGGATGGTTTAAAAATAAAACAGAAAAATAATAATAAAAGACACTAGAGCAAACATTGGCTATTACTATTTTTTAAATCAGTGTCAAGTTTCTACATTTGTAATTGAACTATACAAGAGCCTGTGAAGAAAAAACTAAGATGAGACTGTTCCTGTTTTCTTGGTTAAACGTATGCATAAAGTTTAAAAAAAATGCCCCACAACCATAAAACTAAGATTAGAAGCATGGAAGTAAAATAAATTATTGAACAGAAAACAATATGTGTAGTTGTGATTGCACTCTTTAATAAGATCAACATTGGGGATCGTCCAACCAGGTCAGATAAAATAAAAACTGACCCTATATATTATCTACCACATAAACCAAATATGTACTGAGGGGCAGATTCCTTGCTAGTGGAAATATACTGAAGTCATTTAAAATGAATAGAGTTTCACCAGCAAATAATTTGGTTGAACTCCACTGAAGGCAATGGATGGTGCATTACCAGTACAAAGAATCTGGACTTACAAGTTTTTGTTTCCATCTCTGTTTTGTGTCAAGGGGACCTGGATTTTTAAAAAGTGATAGAATATGTTTTAATCTCGCATGTATACTCTTATATTTTTCTTTTCCAGCTAAGACAGGCAGTGATCATTTCAAGTACAGTACTTCATAAGTGATCACATACTTGCAAGATTTCCAGCCTTATTTTTGCTGATTGAAGATGTATGGATAAGTAAGCACCTGAACTTTTGGGTACTTAACCCTGAACTAGAGACAGATCAGACTCAAAACCGTTGTTCCAAACTTGTAAAAACTTTTGGTTTTGACCCAGCCACCACAGCCTGCATCTCTACCTGGGACAGATAGAACGTACCAGATATGAACATACCAGAAAATTGGCTTACATATAAACAGACAATAACAATAAATAACTAGGAAATCTCCAGGGAACTACAGGTCAGCCTTACCTCGGTCGCTGGAAAAATCATGGACGGGATCCTCAAGGAATCCATTTTGAAGCACTTGGGAGAGGGGAAAGTGATCAGGAATAGTCAGCATGGATTCGCAAAGGGTAAGTCATGCCTGACCAATATGATTAGCTTATATGATGAGGTAACTGACTCTGTGGATATGGGAAAGTCAGTGGATGTGATATACCTTAACTTTAGAAAAGCTTTTGATATGGTCTCCCACAATATTCTTGCCAGCAAGTTAAGGGAATGTGGATTGGATAAATGGACTGTAAGACGGAAAGAAAGCTGGCTAGACTGTCGAGCCCAACGGGTAGTGATTAATGGCTTGATGTCAGGTTGGCAGTCGGTTTCTAGCAGAGTGCCCCAAGGATTGGTTCTAGGACCGATTTTCTTCAACATCTTTATTAATGACCTGGATGAGGGGATGGATTGCACCCTCAGCAAGTTTGCAGATAACATTAAGCTAGGGGGAGAGGTAGATACACTGAGGGCAGGGATAGGGTCCAGAGTGACCTACAAAGATTAGAGCATTAGGCCAAAAGAAATCTGATGAGGTTCAACAAGGACAAGTGTAGAGTCCTGCACTTGGGACGGAAGAATCCCAAGCATTGTTACAGGCTGGGGACTGAATGGCTAAGTAGCAGTTCTGCAGAAAAGGACCTGGGGATTACAGTGGATGAGAAGCTGGATATGAGTCACGAGTGTGCCCTTGTAGCCAAGAAGGCTAATGGCATATTAGGGTGTATTAGGAGGAGCATTGCCAGCAGATCCAGAGAGATTATTATTCCCCTTTATTCGGCTCTGGTGAGCCCACATCTGGAGTATTGTGTCTAGTTCTGGGCCCCCCATTATAGAAAGGATGTGGACGCATTGGAGAACATGGAGACCTGGGAGATGGGTCAGAAATGGGAGGGAGCGTGGGCTACAATGGCAGAGAGAAAGGAGGGTCAGGGCAAAACTGGGAGGCAAGGTCAAATCAGGATCTTAGATGCCTATATACAAATGCGAGAAGTATGGGAAATAAGCAGGAAGAACTGGAAGTGCTAATAAATAAGTACAATTATGACGTTGGCATCACAGAAACTTGGTGGGATAATACACATGATTGGAGTGTTTGTATGGAAGGGTACAGCTTGCTCAGGAAGGATAGACAGGGAAAAAAGGGAGGAGGTATTGCCTTATACATTAAAAATGAACACACTTGGAGTGAGGTGGAGATGGACATAGGAGACGGAAGTGTTGAGAGTCTCTTGGTTAGGTTAAAAGGGATTAAAAACAAAGGTGATGTCATGCTAGGAGTCTACTACAGGCCACCTACCCAGGTGGAAGAAGTGGATGAGGCTTTTTTCAAACAACTAACAAAATCATCCAAAGCCCAAGATTTGGTGGTGATGGGGGACTTCAACTATCCAGATATATGTTGGGAAAATAACACTGCAGGGCACAGACTATCCAATAAGTTCTTGGACTGCATTGGAGACAGCTTTTTATTTCAGAAGGTTGAAAAAGCTACCGGGGGGAAGCTGTTCTAGATTTGATCCTAACAAATAGGGAGGAACTGGTTGAGAATTTGAAATTGGAAGGCAGCTTGGGTGAAAGTGATCATGAAATCATAGAGTTCACAATTCTAAGGAAGGGTAGAAGGGAGAACAGCAAAATAGAGACAATGGATTTCAGGAGGGTGGATTTTGGTAAGCTCAGAGAGCTGATAGGTAAGGTCCCATGGGAATCGAGACTGAGGAGAAAAACAACTGAGGAGAGTTGGCAGTTCTTCAAAGGGACATTGTTAAGGGCCCAAAAGCAAGCTATTCCGATGTGTCGGAAAGATAGAAAATACGGCAAAAGACCGCCTTGGCTTAACCACGAGATCTTGCATGATCTAAAAATAAAAAGGAGTCATATAAAAATGGAAAGTAGGACAAATTACAAAGGATGAATATAGGCAAACAGCACAGGAATGCAGGGGCAAGATTAGAAAGGCAAAGGCACAGAATGAGCTCAAACTAGCTGGAATAAAGGAAACAAGAAGACTTTTATAAATACATTAGAAGCAAGAGGAAGACCAAGGAGAGGGTAGGCCCACTGGTCAGTGAGGAGGGAGAAACAGTAACAGGAAACTTGGAAATGGCAGAGATGCTCAATGACTCCTTTGTTTCGGTCTTCACCGAGAAGTCTGTAGGAATGCCTAACATAGTGAATGCTAGTGGGAAGGGGGTAGTTTTAGAAGGTAAAATAAAAAAGAACAAGTCAAAAATCACCTAGAAAGTTAGATGCCTGCAAGTCACCAGGGCCTGATGAAATGCATCCTAGAATACTCAAGGAGCTGATAGAGGAGGTATCTGAGCCTCTAGCTATCATTTTTGGAAAATCATGGGAGACAGGAGAGATTCCAGAAGACTGGAAAAGGGCAAATATAGTGCCCATTTATAAAAAGGGAAATAAGAACAACCCATGAAACTACAGGCCAGTTAGTTTAACTTCTGTGCCAGGGAAGATAATGGAGCAAGTAATTAAGGAAATCATCTGTAAACACTTGGAATGTGGCAAGGTGATAGGGAACAGCCAGCATGGATTTGTAAAGAACAAATCAAGTCATACCAATCTGATAGCTTTCTTTAATAGGATAACGAGTCTTGTGGATAAAGGAGAAGCGGTGGATGTGGTATACCTAGACTTTAGTAAGGCGTTTGATACGGTCTCGCATGATATTCTTATCAATAAACTAGGTAAATACAACTTAGATGGGGCTACTATAAGGTGGGTGCATAACTGGCTGGATAACCATACTCAGAGAGTAGTTATTAATGGTTCACAATCCTGCTGGAAAGGCATAACAAGTGGGGTTCCGTGAGGGTCTGTTTTGGGACCGGCTCTGTTCAATATCTTCATCAACGATTTAGATATTGGTATAGAAAGTACGCTTATTAAGTTTGCAGATGATACCAAGCTGGGAGGGGTTGCGACTAATCTGGAGGATAGGGTCATAATTCAAAATGACTTGGACAAATTGGAGAAATGGTCTGAGGTAAATAGGATGAAGTTTAATAAAGACAAATGCAAAGTGCTCCACTTAGGAAGGAATAATCAGTTTCATACATACAGAATGGGAAGCGACTGTCTGGGAAGGAGTATGGCAGAAAGGGATCTAGGGGTTATAGTGGACCACAAGTTGAATATGAGTCAGCAGTGTGATGCTGTTGCAAAGAAAGCAAACATGATTCTGGGATGCATCAACAGGTATGTTGTGAGCAAGACACAAGAAGTCATTCTTCCGCTCTACTCTGCGCTGGTTAGGCCTCAGTTGGAGTATTGTGTCCAGGTCTGGGCACCGCATTTCAAGAAAGATGTGGAGAAATTGGAGAGGGTCCAGAGAAGAGCAACGAGAATGATTAAAGGTCTAGAGAACATGACCTATGAGGGAAGACTGAAGGAATTGGGTCTGTTTAGTTTAGAAAAGAGAAGATTAAGGGGGGACATGATAGCAGTTTTTAGATATCTAAAAGGGTGTCATAAGGAGGAGGAGAAAACTTGTTCATCTTGGCCTCTGAGGATAGAACAAGAAGCAATGGGCTTAAACTGCAGCAAGGGAGGTTTAGGTTGGACATTAGGAAAAAGTTCCTAACTGTCAGGGTAGTCAGACACTGGAATAAATTGCCCAGGGAGGTTGTGGAATCTCCATCTCTGGAGATATTTAAGAGTAGGTTAGATAAATGTCTATCAGGGATGGTCTAGACAGTATTTGGTACTGCCATGAGGACAGGGGCCTGGACTCGATGACCTCTCGAGGTCCCTTCCGGTCCTAGTATTCTATGATTCTATGAGAGGGTCCACCGGACGGCTACCAAAATGATTAGGGGCCTGAAGTGCATGACCTATGAGGAGAGACTGAGGCATTTGGGTTTGTTTAGTCTTCAGAAGAGAAGAGTGAGGGGGGATTTGATAGCAACCTTCAACTTCCTGAAGGGCGGTTCCAAAGGGGATGGAGAAAGGCTGTTCACAGTAGTGATGGATGGCAGAATGAGGAGCAATGGTCTCAAGTTACAGTAGGAGAGGTCTAGGTTGGATATTAGGAAAAACATTTTTACTAGGTGGGTGGTGAAGCACTGGAATGGGTTACCTAAGGGAGGTGGTGGAATCTCTATCCCTAGAGTTTTTTAAGTCTCGACTTGACAAAGCCCTATTTGGGTTGATTTAGTTGGTGTTGGTCCTGCCTTGGTCAGGGGTCTGTACTTGATGACCTCCTGAGGTCTCTTCCAGCTCTATGATTCCTTCCTTCATCAAGGAAGATCAAATAGACAGCAGAACAGCGTTTCTCATTCATTCACATTTTCCCATTTATTTGAATGTGCTTCAGTTGGACCTTAAGCGACTTGCCCATAATCACACAGGAAGTCCGTGGCTGAGCTGAGAATTGAGCCCATATCTCCTAAGTGCTAGTGAGACCTTCTTTTCCAAGATGAGGGTGAAGCAGTCAATGCCTGATGCTGCTTTCAGTTACACCGATGTGAGTAAGAGGTAACTCAGAGTTAATGGAGTCCTTCCACTGGTATACAATTAGCGTGAGATCAGAATGAGGTCTTAAGGGAGCAGTCTAGTGGGAGACTTGTTGAGAGAAATGAGAATAGGAAGGTTAAGCAGTTCTGTTCCTGCCTATCCTCGCAACTATTTCCACACACATTTTGTGCCCATCACCTTGACCGTTATTTTTCTAAATTACACAGGAGCCCCACGCTCTGCCCAGCCTGCTGAAACCTTTGGCTGGGTTTGTTTTGTTGAATGTGCTGTTTACTCTCTGAGCTGCTAAAGCAGCTTTTTGGACTTATAATTCTTGCCTCTGGGACCTGGGATAATAGACTTGAATAATAGAGATGCATTTAGTTCTGTCGAGGTCATTTTTTGTTTATTTTAACATAGTCCAGGTTTGACTCTATGGTCCTGAGATCTATAGTCCGGCATCATCTGTGGTCTGGCATCCCTGTGGGTGGTCCTAGCCTGGAGCACTCATGGGGAAAAGCCAGTCCCCTGCTCAGCCACCCCTTCTCATAGCCTCCCAGGGCTTTCGGTGTGCCGCAAGCTCTTGGAGGGAGCAGAGGAAGGGAGAGAAGCAGAGTGGATGCTGAGTCCCATGGCCGGGGGCCCAGGAGTGCAGCCCTGCAGCCAGTGGTGAGGGCCAGGAGTAGAGCTGGGCTCCCAAGGGGCTCAGTGGACTCCCATGGGGCTGCGATCTTGGGACTCAAACATCCACCCTGACTCTTCCCCGAGTGCTCATGTAACCCACACACCTACTGGGTGTGGGTCACTGTCCCGTGTAGTGGCATTTAGACCAATTACAGAAAGAAAGAATGAGTTTCAGGTTCACGCACCAAGCTCCAGAGGGCCCAGGTTCAGTTCTGCCTGTCAGTGTTACAAGTGGGGGTTTGCCTGGGATTTTTAACTGGATCTCTGAAGCTAGGAATGCACCTCCTCAGCTAGGGGATGTATGTAACCCCACACCTACTCTGTGTGATTTCAGTGGCACTTCAACCACTTACAGAGAGAGAGAATGAGTTTGCTCTATAGCCAGCTGGCTTTTAGCTCATGCTGTAGAGGCTCACCCACTAAGCTAACAGATGGCAGAATGAGGGGCAATGGTTTCAAGTTACAGTGGAGGAGGTCTAGGTTTGATATTAGGAAAAAACTACTTCACTAGAAGAGTGGTGAAGCGCAGGGATGGGTTCCCTGGGAAGGGGGTGGAATCTCCCTCCCTACAGGTATTTAAGTGAGAAAGCCCTGGCTGGGATGATTTATTTGGGGTTGATCCTGCTTTGGGTAGGGGGCTGGACTCAATGACTCCTCAGGTATCTTCCAGCCGTAGGATTCCATGATTCTATTTGGCAGGTTTGGTTCCGCCTGTCAGCATTGCACTCCCTCTTCTGCTCGGTCAATGGTGGCACCTCTTCTGCCACCAGAGCAGAGCCCTGCAGCAAATAGAAGCAGAGGGGCCAGCACTTTGGGTACGTCTACACAGCAGAGCTAAAGCCGAAATAAGCTACGCAATTTGAGCTACATCAATAGCGTAGCTTACATCAAAATACCTTATTTTGGCTTTTGGCGCTGTCTTCACAGCAGGAAGTCCAAGGTAGAGCACTCTTCCTTCTACTTCCCTTACTCCTCATACAATGAGGATGCAGGAGTCAGAGTAAGAAGTCCTCCAGCTCGACGGTATTTCTGCATTATGTCAAAATAACCGCTTGTAGTGTAGACGCAGACTATGCTATTTTGAATAACGTCAGTTATTCTGAAACAACACTGCTATGTAGACATACCCTTACTTGGCCAGGAGTGGGAGGTGACACTTGAGGAAAGAGACAGGGTGGCTGCAGCACCTCAAAACTGAGAGCCACAAGTGCACCCCCAAAGCCAGTGGCAGAGACTGGGAGTGCAGCCTGGCTGCTGCGGGGCTGCACTCCTAGCCCTTGGCCACAAGGCTCTGCAGTCACCTTGCCTCTTCCCTCAAGCACCTCTGCCCCAGTCCCAGTTTGGTGGTGGAATTAATTACTGGCTGCTGCCAAAGCAGAGCCTGGTAGCCACTAGCAGCAGAGGGGTTGGCATTGACATCCCCAGGTACAGCAAATTCCCTGGTTCAGAACTGGTCAGGTCCCAAAGGTGCAGGGCCAGAGAGGTTCAACCTGACTATCTGTTTCTAACTCTCTTTAACTGGAAATTAGGTTTTTTTCTCTGTTCTTCTTTCTAGGCTGGAGGCGGTGTTACCAAGATCCCTGAGGGAGGGACAGTTGGTAGCTACACCTCCCCAGAGGTGACTGTGACTCGTGCTGGGTCAGCTTTGTGTCAAAGTTGCATCCACTCCCCATCTAATTGCTGCCAACTTCACTAACCTTCCCAGGAGGGTATGGGAAGGTGCTCTTGTCACGCTGCTCAGGATGGGCAGGCTATGCAGCACAAGCTATGTACTCACCCTGAGTTTTGACAAATGGCACTCTGCCTCCCAAGCCAATGCCTCACAAAAAAATGCTGGATAAAACCTTGACCCCGCTGAAGTCAATGGGAATTTCAGTATTAACTACAGTTTGGCCAGAATTTCACCAGTCTCTTGTGAGACACCATCATACACCTTTAATGAAGGCTCTATATGGATGTGGCAAAACTTGGGGGAATATTCAGGGCAATTCTTATTTAATCAAAGAAATTTGACCAACCCTAATTTAGTCTCACAAATGGAGGGACCTATTCTGCAAAGATTCAAGCATGGCAGCATCCTTATTTATATGATTAGCACTTGTGATTTAAATGGGACTGATCATCTCAGTAAAATTACCCTCATTCTTAAGTCTTTTCATTGCTGACGGGGACTATGGAGGACACCTATGGAGGTTATGGTGGTACACTAAGAATTCATAGTTATAGCTGAGGTTAAAGCTAAAGTTTAAAAGAATTGCAAGGGACAACTACTTCCCCAGAGAAGTTTTGCCAGCTATAACTTTGAATTCTCAGTGTATCAGGAAGGGTGTCCTCCAAATTACATATCAGAAATGAAAAGGACTTCTTATTTCTTATGCACTAGGCTGAAATGGTAACCCCCACCTCAACATCTAAATATTTTTAAAGTCAGATTTTCCCTGAGATAGTGCCTGAGTTATGTATGAAGCTGTTCCCTTTACATCTCCCCTCCACCACTTATTTTCTATCTGCTGTCACCATTCTGCACTATTGTTTGCCTCTGAAATCTTTATCATTTCTTAGCAACTTAGAAAAAATGGTGACTGGAAGAGTTATAAAATTCAGAAACAAAATCGAGGAGAACTGTTTTATGAAATCACCAAGATATCGGAGTTGTTAATTAACTGCAAAGATATGGCACTAGTGATTCAAAAAGTACAATTTAAATAATCAGCACAATACATTTACTTGACACATCTGAGAATTAAGTGCCACCACCTTTTCACTAAAGCACTAAAAGACATAAAGTTATTGAGAAAAACATGTTCATTAAATTCTACCATACCGTGAGATACAGATTTTAACCAAAGAATTTAGAATAAAATATTCATGTTTCAGACTATGAGGGCAGTAAATTCAGACAGTATGTGGTCTTGGAGAATATAGTATCTGTGCAGAAGGTTCCAAAAAATCATGCTAATTGGGTTTTGTCCTTTGTTGTTATTTTTAAAGTCATGTTAATAAAGCTTTAATTTGATTAAATGAAACGTGATGAAGAAGAGTTAGTCTATAAAGGTAATATCACTTTTGTGTCACTATTTCATGGGTTTGGGAGGCTTTTCCATTTACAGCTGTTCGGCAAAATACAAGGAAAGGAAGTCCCAGTGCTTCTCCAGCTATTTGTTCACAGATAATAGAACAGGTTTAGTATCTGATTCACAGACACATACCTTTTCCCTATTGCTTTATAGTAAATATAATCTCCCCCTTCTCAAATTTACTTTTAGATAACCCACTCTTCCATATACCTGCATGCATATTCTTCAAGCTACCAATGGTAAACTTGTGTTCCTTTTCTTTATTAAAATTTGCAACTACTAGGTCAGCCCTTTCCTTTCTCCCTCAAGGCCTGATCAAAAGCCAGTCTTAAGACAATTGGAGTCTTCCATTGACATATTGGACTTTGGATCAAGCCCTTGATCATGAGCCTACAGGATGAACCTCTCTAGTCCAGGACTCTGTGGTCTGGCATCCTTGGGGACCCCATTAGTGCTCTGGGATTGGAGCATTCAGGAGGAAAAATTGTGACAGCAGGACCACAGCTGTTCCTGGACCACAGAGCTATGGTGGCAGGGAGCCAAGTGGCTGGGCGTAGAGCTCAGCATTGGGGGAGGAGAGGGGCAGTGGCCAGAAGTGGGGCCCAGTGGTCAGAGGGAGATACTGGAAGCCAGGAGGCCAACCTTGACCTCCCCATAGTCCAGCAACCTCCCTGGTTTGGAACTGCTCTGGTCCCCAGTCCAACCTGTAAAAAGCATGGGAGCTCTATGGAGTCAGAACATTAAACTTTTGTAAGGTAGAATCACTGTCCACTGTTCTGAATCATCCACCTTTGACTGAACAAGGAGCTATATTGCTGAATCCAAAGGGACCATGTTAAGCTCTTCCTAGCAGGAGAGATATGTAATGATCGGCTTCTCTCTCTGTGACCTCATTTTTTCATTTTTATTCTCAGTTACAGCAACAACCTTGAAGATTGGCTCCAAACTTTATGTGTGATTTTAAAAATGCCTTCTGCAATATAGCTGGTACATATTTTCTTATATTTATGTACTTTTGGTGTCTGAAAGAGATCAATATCCAAGAAAAATTAAGCAAGCGTAGCAGATAGCAGAATTTGGCTCCATGAATCCAATTGTTGGGCATCATCTTCATTGCAGATCTAGGGATAAACAATATGCTCTTGATTCTGTCTTCCAGTTTTCATGGACTTCAATAGTGCTTGTAGATGCTTGAAAATTAGGCCAGAAAGGCATGGGCCAGGATATGATGAGCAAGCATAGTACCGACAGAAGTCAACATGAGATGTGTAGCATAGGAGTGTGAAGTTGATAGGAGATGTTCAGCACTATTTGGAGTCATGACCAAGAGGCCCAATGATAGGAGGTGCAAACTGCCTCTCATTTGAATGCGAGATATAGTCTCTTTTTGAAAGTGTTCTGAACATTTCAAGCTTAGACCCTTATATTCTCTCTATACATATATTCATGCTCAAAGGCTCCTTGCTTCTGTATTACCTACTGAAATTAAACTAGAAAACAATACACCTAAAGTATTTCAAAGAAACAGACCCAAGTCAAACTCATTTGTTCCAAATGGGCAAATTTTCTCATTTCACTCATTATTACTCCATTAAAATATTACAGTTTTTCTTTGTAACTCAAAAATCTTTAGTTTCTTGAAAAAATGTTTGGAAAAATCCCATAACTTTGTACACCCGTGGGCTTGTGTTCTACTGTAAATGAAATTGCATGATAACTAAACTGTAATTAGAGACAAATAATTTTAAAAAATCAGCTCATGTGTTTGTAAAATAAAATACTTGCTCAAATCCTCAAGTTAAAAGTCAACTTATAATATACTATATATGAGCTGGGAGCAGAAATAGAATTCCTGGACAGATTTATGTGTAAGATAAAAAATGTTACCTGTCATAAACAGCTATAAAAAATTAAATACCTGTCTAACGTGAGACTTCAAGTATTGCAAATGCAGCATTCATTATCATAAATACAGTAGCGTGATCTAATTATGCATTCTGTACTAAATTTGTCAGGTAAGACAATTTAAAAGTGGCACAACTAAATCAAATATGTTCTACTTACCTATTGAGTGATCATGAAATTGCACATAAAAAGCCTCCTTTATAGTCAAGTTTGAGATACTACAAATTTGCTGTGGATTTTATTGAATTCCAAAATCATTCTGTGCTAGGTGTGGAGGTGAAATGCAAATATTGGATCATGCATTTTCAGGATTCATCATCAGTTTACCAATCTGAGACCTTTCCAACATTAGAGTTTCTTCCTATCTAAACACAGATTGGTGTATCATTATATGGAGGAGCTAACTTATTGTTGTTCATGTTCATCTCACACACACATTGGCAAAGTGCTCTCTTTTTCCAAGTGCACTTGCCTATTCCTAAATTGTACATAAAAAGATTAAAATCTTTAGAATTCACAGTGTAGCTAGAATGGTAAAAGGAGTCAAGGCTTTACAAAAAACAGACCTGTTTGGGTTTTTTTAACACCATGATATAATGAAACAAGAACAACAAATCATATGACTCATATTTGCAACCTTATGCCAATAAATAAATTAGCATGCCCAGTTAGCCTCTAATTCAAAATTTGGAAAAGTAAACATACAATGAGCAGCGTTATATTCTGGTTCAGGGACTTCAATTTAAAATTGCCTTTGAAAACCTAAAACTGTGCAAAGCTCATACATTTCTATTTGCAACATGCTGGATTTAAATCTCACAAATTGCCAACATGGGAAGCTCACTCTGAGGGTACGTCTAGACTGCAAGCTTCTTTCGGAAGAAGCTTTCCTGGAAGAGATCTTCCAAAAAAATTTCTCCCAAAAGAGCGTGTCCACACTGCCAAAGCGCATAGAAAAAGCGATCTGCTTTTTTGAAAGATAGCGTCCACACTGAATGGACGCTATCTTGCGTGTAAACTGTGATTACTATGGACAAAGTGGCCACCAGGGCAGCTGTGCTTTTTCCTCTTTCCTCTTCTTTCGAAAAAACTCCCTCTTTCATGTCCACACATGCCTTTTTCTGAAAGAGCTCTTTTGGAAAAGGCATTCTTCCTCATAGAATGAGGGTTACCAGTGTTGGAAAAACCCTTGCATTCTTTTGATTTTTTTTCAAAAGAATGCAATAGCAGTGTGAATGTAAGTGAAGTGTCTTCAGAAAAACAGCTGTTTTTCAAAAAAAAAACCCTGCAGTCGAGATGCACCCTGAATTTCAATTTCATGGTGGCACCATTACTCCAAATTAATCTCAACAAAAACCCAGTGAAACTGATCTGGCTCATAAAAAAAAATCAAGGTTTGCCACCCTCTCCCCTTGTCTAACAAATATCTCAGCTCCTATCAAAACATGCCCCAACACACTCATTAGTAGTTTTTGAAGAGACCCTGCTGACAGACACACAGTATCAGGGCATAGACAAAGGACTGAATCTCCCAGGCAAAACTTTGCTTGAAGTCATTAGGAATTTTGCCTGGTCTGGGACCAAAGTAAGGATTCTAGGAAAAAGTAACCCTAAAATAATTTTTTTTTCTTTTTCCATTTTATGACATGTTAAAAAAGAATCAGACAAAATTTTGTACCATTAGCTGTTTTTCATCTCCTTGGATCAAGTGCCTTGTTTTATTTGTGCTGAAACAATTCCACCAACACGATACTCTGCAAAGGGCTTGCCCTGCCAGAGAGTGACTGATGACACATCCCCACGTAAAATGAATCGGTTTTGCAGGAACCAGGTGTATGATTTGTTTCTATGGGATAGCCACACGTACCTATATGTTCCACAACTTCCACCTTGTTCTGACTTGCAAATGGGTATATCATCATCATCATTATTGTGCCCTAATGTTCCCAGGTTCTTCAGATGTCAGTTTGAAAATTATTCCCACAATGCCTCATCTCATTGCTTGTGACATCTGGCCAAGAGTTCTCTATGGGACTTGTAAAAAGATGCTAACATATGAAGAAAATGGTCTAATTATTAATTATTATTCTGATCATTATTACTACTCCTGAACACTCTGAACACGGATCAGAGTCCCATTGTGCTAGACACACATAAAAGTCTACTCAAGACAGCCTCTGTTTCAGAGTTCACAATTTATTCAAGACATGAGATAACATGACTCTGAATTCTTTACAACTTTTAGTCTGATATGAATAAAGCAAGGGCCACATCCACAGAGACATCTGAATTCAGTTTCCTTTTACTTTCCTTTCACTGGATTCTTTTAACATGAAAATGAAAATGTGTCTTTCATAGTGTGGAAAATGGGGTATTCAGAGATCAGAT
Source organism: Rafetus swinhoei (assembly GCA_019425775.1). Classification (NCBI taxonomy): domain Eukaryota; kingdom Metazoa; phylum Chordata; order Testudines; family Trionychidae; genus Rafetus; species Rafetus swinhoei. Next base: position 31,321,988 of record CM033428.1, on the reverse strand, counting down.
TATATAAATAAAACTACATATAATTATATAATGCCTAATTTATAGCAAAAAAAAAAAAAAACCCATAGCAGAGAAGATAATAAAGGCAGGCAAGTTAGAAAAAAATAGGCATCAGAATTCAATGTTCCTCCCAACTTCAGACACAAATAGGCCAAAAGAACAAACATGACAGACATGCAGAGGTCAGACCATCCCAGAAGCCACCTACACACAATACATCTACAGAAAGAGCTGCCATGGAAATTCTGATTAGTATTAATAAAGAATTTTTTCTCAAATTTTATAATATCCCAGAAAAGCAGCAGTTCATAAATCACTGCATGACAGAGTTTTGTTTTCCTAGTTCATCAGTGTAATTATTTTGGCTGCCATTGCTGCTCTCAGGAGTCATTTCTTTTTTGACATATAAAAGTTATAGAAGGAATTGTTGTACCTTAGAACCAGCAACTTTACCCCAACTGGTTCTGGGGCCTGCCTCCAACCATCTAAGGCCACGGTCCCAGCAAGGGACTTTGGCTGCAATTCATCAAAGTACTTATATCCGTGCCTAACTTTAAGCAAGGGAGTAGCCAACATAATCAGGTACTGTATAATATAATGCACTGCTTTACAGGGATAGCCAATATACCCGTATGTTAGTTTGGCCAACACCATTTATATAATACTGTATATTTGCTGGTGAGGTGACTATTATGCATGTGCATGAAACAAATTAAATGCAAGCAATTATTTGGTACAAACCAAAACAAACTACATGGTATCTCAACTTGCATGCCCTGCCCAAACTCATGACACTGCTCTGTGTGAGAACACAACTAGGATGGCAACCTCATTCCCCTTCCAGGTAGAAAAGCTGCATCCTTAAAAAAAAAAGCCCTAAAACCCCCAATATCCCAAAAGGAAAGGATTTATCTGGCCCAGACATGGTGTAAGACAGACATAAGACTGGCCTCACAAGCCCAGGCACAGAAGGCATGCTGGGAAGGTTCAGAGTGGGAGGAGTATGCTGGTTGCAGGGCAAACCCACTGTGGAACTTCTGGTCCATACTACAGCCCGTAAGCAGCCCATGGGAGGCTGCCAAAACTTACAGGCCTGCTGGGGTTTAACTAAAACTCAGAGGAACCCAAGATCAGCAGAGTACTTCAGAACCCTTCACTGCCCGTAGCTTGGGTTCTGAGTTCAGTAAGAGCTGCAGCACAGTCTCACCCCAACATCTTTCCTTTATATATACTGGAGTGTTCGTACTACAGAAATGGCATTTGCTGTGTTGAAAGTATTGTAGAGAACAACAATCTGACTTGAAAATAACAGAGGTAGTTGATCCCTCAGTCACCAGTGTGATAGACTTTCAAAGGTAGAATACACAGACATCAGCACACAGTAGAATTCTGTCTGGGGCCTATTGTACTTCATTCTCTTGGGCACTAGTTTAAGTCTAGTAGTGCATGTAAACCATTGTATTTTCCAGCCACTGACTAGTTGCCTACCATATGTTCGTAGACAGTAAAAAGGCACAGTGTTCAGGGTACTGGAGTATCCCTTGGCAGTGACACTCTGAATACAATGAATTGAAACAATACTTATTTCCCAAAACGTTCTAACAGAGAGAAAGGCTGATCTGTTACATAATGTAGTATTTTTTAAAAATATAAATATGTAACAGCTGCAGTGGTTCACTGAACTATGATATTAGCACACAGTGTTTTATGGCTCTTGAGAATTGCAGTTCAGCTTTCAATAGTACCAGCTGAATAGTCACATTCAAAACCATTGTCAAAAGCAATATGTCTTGATTCCCCAGATTAAGAGTGTCTCCTTGATTGCCCTCTGTTGGGGGTTGGGGGAGAGTCCAGGGGACAGAGTATTTTGACAAGCCTTATGCCATTGAGTATGCAGAACAATCACAGAAAAGTACAGGATTTGGCAAAGGAAAAGCCTTTTCAAACAGCATAATTACCATTTTCAAATAAAACTATTGTCTTCTTTCCAAGACTGAAACTAGAGATCAAACAAGTTAAGAATGAGCCTGGATGTTTTGAATTCTCTTTTATGGCATCTGCATGCTTCTTGGTTTTGCCATGACTAGAGGCAACAATATCTAATAGGAATGATGTTCTAGTGGCATTTTTAGCCTGTCCATAATCCCAGAAATAGTGAAAATCTCTCAGAAAAGGACAAATTAATGAGATTTGGGGCAATATTCCTGTAAATTGTTGAACACATCTTCAAAACATCTACCCTCACCTGTCATGGAAGTCAGTGATGCTCAGTACTTTGCAGGATTAAGCCCTTGAAATTAACTGAGTTAAACATTTCAACCTGAAACTCAGAACACATGCAGTGGAATTCTGTTTTCACTTATACCCCACTGAAATCAATGAGAATTGTACTAGCAATTAAGTTATCAATGCCCAAAACATCTGTGAAACAAAAAGGGGGAAAGAATTTCAGAAAAATGAGAAAGAAAAACAAAGATAGACCACACCACTAATTTGCACCAGTTGGAAAGGGGAGGAAGGCAAAGTTATAAAATAAGCTTTGTAAATACTCCACAGAAATGAGAATCAGACATGAATTAGACTTGTGCATGAAGATAATGATCTTCACAGAAAAACAATTAAATCTAAGATTTTTGTCCATTTTAAGTACATGGTAGTATTTGAAATGCATGATTACAGAATTAGTTCCAATGTTAAAAGAATTTAGATTTTTGTACAGTACTTACTAATTAGTATGTAGTCCTCCATAATAATTGAGAAGTGAGCAGCAAGCATTGCAAAACCCAGACTCCAACCATGTGCACCCAAGCATTATATTTCACTAGAAAATTAAATTTTTTACCTATTCATAATGAATTGGGTCTTTTGAAATTAGTGTTATCTTTCAACAGTGCTCATCTGCTTTACTGGAAAGAAGGTTCCATCTTTTCATTATAACTTTTGGCTGCTCATCTCAACTGATTATTCATTTTACTTGAATCCTTCTTCAGGAGGTGTCAAGGACTTTTTTGTCATAGAAACCATTAATTTGCATTTAAAAGATGGAAACAAAATCTTCAACTAATTATAATCAGTGGCTATGTCTATATGCAGAAGTCTTTGTGCAGTCACAAAAGAGGGAACAGCAGTTATCAGTCTATTTTATTTCTCTGTGTTTTCATCAAAATTGTGTTTTATTCCTCTCCTTCACATAGGCCACTTCTGCCTATATTTGTAAATACTTTTTAACATTCTCCGAATGCCAATATTGAATAGTTTTGATCCTTTTATTTTATGTTTAATTGGCTTACTTTTTTCCTGTTTGTCTGCCTTTGGCTTTTATGTTGTTTGAGCAAAGTACAAGATAAAAAAAAATGCAGACCTCTTCTTTTACAGTTCAGTACTAAATATAGTTTTCAGATTCTGGGAACAGACATACATTAGTATACAGATATTGAAAGAGAAAAGTTCATGTATATACATATGTATATAAATATACCTGTGAAAATACAGGTTGGACCTCCCTGGTCCGGCACCCAGGGGACGAGACCAGTCCTGAACAACGGAGTTTTCTGAACCAAAGGAAGTTAGTTTGGGGCCCTCTGCCTGGCTCCACTTTTAGCCTGGCCACCAGCCTCCCTGCTTGTTCCCCCCTGCCACTGGCCCAGCTGGGCTTGCAGCCACAGTGGGCTGCTGGCCCCACTGCTGCCAGTTTCCTGTCTGATTCCCCCTTGCTGCCAGCGCCACCGGCCCCGCCAGACTCCTGGCCCTGCCAGAGTCCACTGCTGCACTGGGCTACCAGTCCTGCTGGAGTCCACTGCACCACCAGGCTCCTAGCAGCCAGCCTGGCTGAGCTCTCAGCTGTGAGCACTTCACCGGGACTCTACTGGACCATGGATGTTTCTGGACCAGAGTCCTAGTTTAGAGAGGTTTAACCTGTATATGCATGTTAATACAAAATAAGCAAAAACATTAGTAGCACAATAAGTGTGCTTTTGTTTAGCTTTGAATAGTGGTGATGGTGATGGGTGATCACTTGATGCCGAGTATGATCATCTTCCATGGGAGTTACGGACCCTCAGGTGGCTGATGAGGTCGATCGTTGAACCACAAGTTCTATTACAATGAGAACAGATATTTCCAGGTACAGCAGGAGGCTGTTGACCATGACTAGAAACTAGTCTCCTCTTCCTCCTGTGCTTCTTCTCCTTAGCCTGTTGGCAGGCAAATTCAAAATGCAGGGGGCCATTGCATAGGACTTCTCTCCATTTTGAGCAATTCTGGGTGAATGACTCCCAAGTGTCAATGTCAATGTTGCACTTCTTTAAGTTATCCTTTAACAAGTCCTTATAACAGTTCTGTTGTCCTTCCGTGCTACGGTATCCTTTCAGCTGAGAAAACAGGACGTGTTTTGGGAGGCGATGGCCTGACATCCAAACAACATGACCAGTCCAGTGAAGTTGCTGAAGAAAGATCATTACCTCAATACAGGTGGTCTTTACCTCTTCCAGAACACTAATGTTAGTGAATCTGTCTTCCCATTTGATCTTCAAGATCTTGTGGAGGTACCTCTCATGGGCCTTCAAGTGATGTCTGCAGGTTGTTCAAATTTCAGACCCATACATTGGGAGAATGACAGCTTGATAGACAAGAAGCTTGGTGTCTGTTTGAAAGCCGTGATCTTCACAAACCTTGTGCCATAGACGAACAAAGGTTGCACTGCCACAGCTCAGATGATCTTGGATTTCTACATCAGTATCTGCCTTAGATGAAAAATAACTTCCAAGATAGAGAAAATAATCGACATTCTTCAGTGCCTCTCCATTTATTTTAATAGATTGGGTGTATGGTACCTCATTTGGAGAAGGCTGATGAAGCACTTGGGTCTTCTTCATGTTAAAGGTGAGACGAAGGTATGCATAACCATCAGCAAACATGTTCAAGATAGTTTGAAGATCTTTCTCTGAATGGGCAAAAACTGCATTGTTATCAGCATACTGAAGTTCCAGGATAGATGTGGTGGAAATCTTACACTTAGCTTTCAGTCTGCTAAGCCTGAACAGCTTTCCATCCATTCTATAGATCAGTGTTTCTGAAAGTGTTCTGCAAAATCACTGCAAAGGATGAAACAGAGCCAACAGAAGCCGCGAAGCTCCATGGCTGCGGCACCAGTAAATAAACAAACCGGGGAAGACAGTTAATGTGTTTCTGAAAGTGATTTCATGGAACACTTTCAGAAACACTGCTATAGGTGATTTCAACCCCAGCTGGAAGCTTCCCAGCAATTAGGTAGAAAATGATGGCAATAAAGACCGTGACATGGTTGGGATGATGCTACTGCCCTGATTAACTCTTGTTTGTACTTTGAAAGGTTCACTGTGTGAGCCAGCGCTGCTCAGAACAGTCACTTTCATGTTGTCATGAAGCAACTTTAGGACACTGATGCATTTATCAGGACATCCAATCTTCAAAACTACAGTCCAAAGGGCATGGCAATTCACTGAGTCAAATGCTTTACTTAGATCAATAAAAGCCATGTACAGTGGTCGATTTTATTCCAAACACTTTTTTTTTTTTTGCAGCTGCTATGCAATGAAGATCATTTTCGGAGTTCCGTGACATGGTCCGAAGCCACTCTGTGACTCTAGTAAAATTTCTTCTGACAGGGGCAGAAGACAGGTTGCGAAGCCCGTGCCAGAACTTTGTCTGCAATAGCCAGGAGAGAGAGATATCACAATAGTTTCACTAGTCTGGTTTATCCCCCTTTTTAAAGAGGGTAACAATCAAGTCATCCCCTCATCTCACTGGGTATCTCCTCCTTTATCCAGATTTTAAGGATAAGCAGGCTGACCTGCCAAATTATAACTCTGGTCTACCATCTTTAAAGATTTCAGCGGGGATTGCATCTGGACCTTATGCCTTGTTGTTCTCCAGCTGCTTGACAGCACTGTATAACTCATGCAAACTGGGAGCGTCTCTGAGCTCATCCCTAGAAGGTTGTTGGGGGATTTGCTCAAGAACTCCATCTGCAACCATGGAGATATGATTAAGAAGATCTTCAAAATGTTCTTCCCATAAGCCTTGTTTCACGAGGCATAAAGGATCCGCCAACGAAGGGTTCTGGGGTCGGCAGATCCCCGTCTAGACTGCCGTGCTGTGCCGACAAACAGCTGATCGGCACAGCGCGGTGGCCATTTTGATTTAAATGAAGCAGCGATTATTTAAATCACCGCTTCATTTCCCTTTGTTGTCCTGCCTCATCTACATGGCTCCGTCAATGGATCCATCTATTCTAGACACACCCAGAGAGTTCAATCTGTCACACTCACATCTCCCAAAACTTTCCTCAAATTCAATGAGCTCTAACAAAGACTAAAATATTTTAATCCATTGAAAGGAAATATTGGATAGAGTAATAAGACAAACAAGTAGATTGTGTCTGAGGGATACTAATAAATATTTACTATCATAGTATTTCTAGTACATAGGGAAATAAAAAGCCTTTAAAATATTAAAATTTGACTGACTATTGAAGCCCTTATCTCAACCTGCTGACGAAGATTCTTCAGGTCTTGGAGGTCCCAGACTTCACACAAGTGCAAGGTTGCACACTAGTGGATTCCAAAGCAGGACTGGGCCTTTGTGTCACTCCATCGACTTCACTAGGAAACTGTACACACTGAGTGAGGGGCAGTCTGCAGTTGCATTGCACAGGAGCAGATCAGAGAATAAATTGGAAGTGAATTCACACTTGTTAGTGAGGCAGTTTATTGCCCACCTGTGCGTCTGGCCAGCTACTCTGAAATGCAAGAGGAGACAGGATTATAGAACAGCATCAAAAATGTACTGAGGGAAAAAAGGGGCAGAAATGCATGAGAAGTCTCATGAGCAAAGTAGAGGAAAGCTTCAATAAATACATCCAGGGATTAAAAAGAAAAATAAGGACAAAGATAAAGGTTTTGAGTTAAAATAAGAAATGTCCTACACCTTGAATAAATGTAAGCTCAAACACTAAGGTCATATCTACACTATGGTTGAATTTAGTAAGGTTGAATTTATTAAGGTTAACTTCTTCCCACCCAATTTTGTAAAGTTGAAGGCCCATGTCCCCGCTGTGTGCAAGAATTCAATGTAGACACTGCTGTTGACTTTGAGAGTGATGCACTGTGGGCAGCTACCCCACAGAGTACGCCACACGTGTCACTCCGGATTGCCCTAAGTCACTTGGATAAAAAATGTAAACTCACCGGAAGCCCTCTCTTGGGATCAGTGCCCGACTGTGGGAGGGGATTGTCTCCGAGGGTATGTCTACACTAGCCCCCTAGTTCGAACTATGGTGGCTAATATAGGCATTCAAACTTGCAAATGAAGCCCGGGATTTAAATATCCTGGGCTTCATTTGCATGTTCTGATTGCCATTTTTAAATCCTTAGTTCGAACTGACTGCCCGGCTGCGGCAGTCAGAAGTTAATCCGAACTAAATCCTTAATTGGATTAACTGTTACACCTCATTGCAGGAGGAGTAACAGTTAATCCGAACTAACGACTTAGTTCGATTAACTTCTGACTGCCGCAGCCGCGTGGCAGCCAGTCTCGAACTAAGATTTAAAAATGGCGCCCCTGAGAACATGCAAATGAAGCCCGGGATATTTAAATCCCGGCTTCATTTGTAAGTTCAATGCCTACATTAGCCACCCTAGTTCGAACTAGGGGGCTAGTGTAGACATACCCCAAGATTATAAAAGGTTCTTGGCTATCAGTCATATCAGTTGCTGCAATCGTCAGCTGACCATACTCCTTCTCCTATCCCACTTATTCCTCTGTTTCCACCATGCTGTCCCCCATGCTGCTGCCCTGAATGTCTTAGAAGGATTCCAATTTCTGGCTTGGGAAGCTGGTCAGGTCCTTCCTCCCTCCAGGATTTAATGAAGCTGCTCATAGAAGCAGCATGTTTGGGGCGATGCTCCTGGCATCCCTGGTGTATCCTTTCTCCACTATGGACTTAGTGATCTTCCCATAAATATCTACATTTCATTTGCTGGTTCGGAGATCTGCGAGGTCTCTCCACACACTGATGAGGTCTGAGATCTCCTGTACACTCCAGGCTAGTGCCCATCTATGACCATGGAAACTGGAGCTCCTGGAGCTCACAGAATGTGAACTCATGGCTAGGTGTGCTGCCTGCTCTGAGGTGTGCTCCCCACATAGGAAATGAAATTCAGAGTTTCCCGGGGCTTTTCCTGTTCACCTGGAGATCAGTAGAGTCACAAGTCTTGGCCACTGTGGGTTAGCTCTTGAGTCTTGGAGGCCAAGAATGTTGACTTTCACAATGCTGCATCTACACTAGCATAAAGTTAACCATGCAAGGTTGAATTTACCATTACTTCTCATGAAAAGCAGGAGTATTGAAATAATTTTAGTGGCCCTTAAAGTCGATGGAATGAGCTTGTAGTATGGACTCGTTTAGAAAATCAACTTTATGCATCTAAATTCAACCTAAACTCTAGTGTAGACCAGGCTTAACTAAGCTAGCTGCTTCCAGCCTTCTATTCCTCTCCATAAATAACAAACTATGCCCATGCACAACATAATAGTGGAATCTGCACCTTATACTTTCTGCGTTTGTTAATCCCCCTGCATACCTTAACGTGTGTCTGTTTGCACTTCACAAATTAAAAAAAAGTGAAATCTTCAAAGCTGTTTAGGGAATTTAGACTTACAGTTCCCCTCAAAATCATGTAATCGTGTAACTGTAACAATGAAAAGTACCACAGTCTAACCTAAACTTCTGCCATAGGTTCTGTTGTGTCTAAGCCATCAAAGACAGATGGCTTTCTAGTCTCTTTTTTAAAACCTCCAGTTAAGGAACTTGCACAACTTCTTTAGGCAATTTGTTCCATTGTCCCTCTATTCTTACTGTTAGGAAGTTTTTTCTGACCTTTAATCTAAATCTCCTGTGCCATAGTTTGAACCATCGCCTCTCATCTTGCCCTCTTTGGCTAGAGAGAATTTTTTTTCTCCAGCTTTGTTATGGGAGCATTTCCAGTATTTCAGTCAATGGGAAAATGGTGTCTAAATTTCCTAAAAGGCTTTGAAAATCTCAGTCAAATTTACCATTAATGGAAAAAAATTAACTAGTTGCAGAAACAACATTATGTTTATCAAAATAGAACCAGTTTTCCTCTAGCACAAAAGTGGCTGCAGTCCTCCAAAAAGAATACACCAAAAAGAACATGGAGGGGGCTCATACACAAAATTGAAAATCTATGTATGGAATTTCAACTGAATTTTCAATTTAAATCACTGTATTAATAACACTTCATAACTGGGGTTTGCAGTGAATATACTTGCAGACTATTAATTAGAATGATATTAGAATTCTTGATTCCTAACTGTTTAGAATGGTGATATTAGAATGATTAATTCCTAATATTTAAACTTTTCCTCAATTATTATGACAGAATAACAACATGCAATAACAGTAATGAATCTTATTAGTGCATTATAATAATGATGATTTTTGCTATAGGTCATAAATTCAGATGGAAAAATATTGTACATGTTCTCAACATAAGTAGAGATGAAGCATGTTTTCCCAGCACAATGGACAAGGCAACAGCTGTTTTCTTCGTGCAAAATACAGGGATGATTATCTAAAGATGCAAATGAATGTTCTTTCACTAACCACAGAGAAAGCTGAACATTACTGAGACACTATTTTATTTTTTTTAACATGGGAAGACAAGCCAGAGGAAATTTTTCTTTTCACAGGGGAAAAAGTTCTAAAGTTTATGAAAGAGCAAAGGAACATTTTTGTTATTATTTAAACATTTAAAATATACTATTTGCAACATAATGACAACAGTATGTGTATATGTGCATGTGCATAAACGATAAACATTGTATCACGTGTACACATTCACCCTCTATACATATACCCACCTCTGTCTTTGAAGGCAAAATCCTCAAAAGAAGTTGCAGAATCATGTCATGATAATTTTGTCATGCACCTTTCACTGCTTTATTGCTTACTTATACCTTTGTTCCCTTGAGCCTTATTCTAACTTTCCACTCAACTGAGCAGATTCAAGCATCCACCATTTATTTTCAAGCAACATTTCAAAGAAATATTCCTTCCTTTCCTCCTCTATTGTAATTTTTCACCCTTTTTACCCGTTCCTGAGACTCTGGTTGGATAAGATTCAATACAAGGTTTAAAGTCCAATATCTTTTGGACTTCTTCAACAACTAGAACTTTTGCCCCGACAGCCCCAAAACTGAAAGTTTATACCATGTCAATTTGATATATACAAAGTCTTCTAAAAGACACACCTACCCATCAATCAATCAATTCATGACTTCCAGGCTTCATTATTTGAAATCTTTTGTAAGAAATTAATTTAGACAAGCTATGTTAAGGTACAAAATGAGAGTGGCCACATCACCCAAGTGCTCTGTTGTTTGCACTGGCTCTGCATTCAGTGAACAATATAATTAATTCAAGGTATCTGTCCTGATATTCAATGTCCTCCAGAGGACTGGACCTAGCTATCTGAGGGCATATCTACAATGGGAAATTATTTCAAAACAAATTATTTTGAAATAATAACTCCAGTAATAACTAGTTTAAAATAGCGTGTTCACACTACAGGTAAGCCTCAAAATTAGTCTGAGGCAGACTCCCTTACTGTGGACTCACTACCTCGACTTGGAGTCCCAGGAAGCACTGGGGAGTAATTACTTTGAAAGACTCTGGGGAATAGTTATTTTGAAATAAGCATTATTTCTTGTGGAAAGCAGGAGTTATTTTTCCAAAATAACCAGTCCCTTATTTCAAAATAACGGGCTTGGTAGTGTGGATACTCCACTTGTTTCGAAATAAGAGGACTTACTTCAAAATAACTCCGTAGTGTAGACCAGGGCTAGGCAATTTCCTCTCCCTCTACAATGCTATTATCTCATGCCAACTATATTCCTGTATGGAACAATGAATAGGTGAAGAGAGGAAAAAGCTGAAAGTTTCAGGAAAATTATTTCTAGGTAAACAAACATTATCTTAAAATATTTCTGGATGGCCCAATAGTTGCTATGTCAGCAATTCCAACTGTAACCTACTCAGATGCAGAAGTTGCCAATTTCTGTACCTAAAAATACTCTCTAATGAAACATAACAACAGTTTACTGGGATATACCCCAATACACATACACAATGCCCACTATTCTCACTCAGTATCACCAGGACTTACAGTAACACATGGAAGGATGCTAACCACCCACTTATACATACATTATTCTACAGTAATGTTGCTCCTTTTTACAGCATTTCAAAGTAACACATTTTACATTCACCCACAGTATTTTTTCCTACTTTTATCAATCTAGGTTAATGAAAGTTGATAAGGACAAGACCAAATCTGAAATAGAACAAAATTATAACATCACCACAACACTAAAAGGAAAATGGCATGAAGCCATCATTTGAAAACATCTGAAGAAATACAGCGATAAGGTTTATATTTCAATTCAGAAATGGCATCTGATTTTGCTTTTAAATGGAAACCACAGAGGACACAAGACACAGGAATCCGAAAGTATGCTAATCAGTTGCAGAATCTGTGGATGCTTCCTATGTATAGACTTTTTTTCATATGCAATTTCACTGAGGTCTTAAGAAAAAGAAGAATGGCTTGGTCTGGTTTTTTTTTAAATTCAGAAATAATAAATAATTCAATTTTAAAGGAAGGAAGAGTAGGAACAATTGATTCAATCATTCCTTTTCACTATGCCCTATTTATGCTGGAGTCTCTCCACACAGTTTCGTTTTCTGAAGAGATAACTTTCCTTTTCTTTAACGAATTAGTAGTTTATACTTACAGAAGTTTCTTTTCTCTCAAGAGTAAAGACTCTGGCTACATGGGTGTGGGTCGAGGCCAGGGCCTAGTTAGAAGGGACTTGAAAATGTGGTCCAAGAAAATTATGTCTAAAGGGTCAAGCTCAGAAGCAGCAATCTGTACCAATGTCATGACATAGGATCAGGTTGGAGGCAAATTAGTCATTTGAAGCAGGGTTAGTATAACAGAGGCAGGGTGAAAAGTCAGGAGTTGCTACAGAGAATGGGGACCACAAATTGATTATGATCAAAACCCTGGAGCTAGGGAAAGTATAGAGAAATTACACAGCAAGGTCTGCAGCAGCAAGCCAGTGATACACCTAATTGAACAGCCTCAGGTGTTTACCTAGGCAGGGTTATGCCTACCAGTGTTGGTGCCATATGCAGTCCCCCACACCAGCAGCCACTCTGCAGGGGGAGAAATCCTGAAGCTGCAGAGAAAGGGGTTGCCAACTGTGCCGAGCCAGATGGACCAGACACCATTGGTGCAGTGGTGTCCAGCCCATCCGGTTTGGGAGAGCTGGCAATGCAGAAGTAGGGCCAGGAGGGAGGCACAGACTGGAGGAGCAGTGGGTGGTTGTACAGCTGGCTGGAGAGAAGCAGCACTTTTAAGGGCACAGCACTGCTTGTCTCCAGCCACCCGCAGCACAGCTGCCTCTGCTCTGCCTGAGTCCTTCAGCCCTGTGAGTGCCATTTATTGAGCGGGGGCTGAGCACTGAGCTTGAGGGGGATGGCCAGTGGATGGGGGGCTGCCAAGGGGCTGCTGGAGCCCCAGCATTGAACCTGTGGGGGGATGGGGATGCGGGGAAGTTGGAGCCCATAGGCAGTACACAGTGTCCCAAATTTCATGGTGCTCTGTGCAGCTGGGTAGGGATGGCCCTGCCTTCAATAGTGAGCCTGGGCCAATTATGGAATGCAGTAGGTCCAGAAGTCATGCCATCCATGGGCAGGGCACTCAATGGTGCTTGAACCCCTAGGGCTCATTCATTGCCTTCTATTTCCTGCTTCACCAGAACTGTTGGACAGTGGTGTTGAAGTCCCACAGATCCTCACACAAGATCTCCATGCATTTTGCAAACATTAAGTATCACCTCATAAAGTGAGCTGGATGGAAACATTCAATAAAACATAGCATGGAAACATTTTTCTGTTGAATTTTGTAGGAAGATCTACAAAAAGCAAAAGTACAGTGACGATTCTCTGTTAAATTCAACAGGACTTTTCAAAAGTGAAGTATTAATATACTCATATTATAGGTGGATAAACTGAGACTGACATATGTGGGTAAACTGAGACAGATCCTTGCTTTAATAATCCCAATTTGCTTCTTTTTCTATTTTTATTTTCTTAAAAAACTAAGTTCACAGTTTATTGATACAGTAGGAAGACCTGATACTTCTTTTACTTACTTCAGTGTAAATCCAGGGAAACTCCATTGAGCTCAATGGAGTAAAACTGGCATAAACAAACAAAAGAGAATCCACCTCATTAAATCATTTATGTTTTTTTAATCTTCTTTATATGAAGTATTATAATGGAGTTAATGTGCTGGTTCACTGAATGTTTCTCAGCACACAGCTCCTGTATGTGTGGCTTCTCTCGTAGATGAAGGAACTACTGGCTCTCCATACCACCAACTCCAACTGTGTGTCTAGACTACATGGCTCTGAAACCTGAAACGAGGTTTACAGGATCTGATGACAAAGGGATTTGGGGTCGGCTGATCCCCGTCTAGACTACCGCGCTGTGCCGACAATCAGCTGATCAGCACAGCGCGGTGGCCATTTTGATATAAATGAAGTGGCGATTATTTAAATCGCCGCTTCATTTCCCTTTGCTGAGTACACTCATCTACATGGCTCCGTCAACGGAGCCATGTAGTCTAGACACACCCCAAGAATTTAGAAGTCCTGTGTCAGGCCCCCAAATTATGAGCGCAAAAACCATGAGTTTTAAAATAATTCAATAGGTAGTTATTTGGGGTCCTTTTCATTTACCTTTGGCTTTTTGCGCCTTTAGAGTTCATGTTTTCAAAGCACAGATTCTCATGTAACATGACTCTAGAAATTGGGGCTTTAAGAAAAATACCAAATATTGCAAATAATACTTGACCCAGGAAGAAATTCTGAGAGGATATTTGGTATGGATTTGTTTCCTCCTTCGGGGAGGGAGGGAAACTGTTTTCTCACAGGAACACCAGCAGCAGGAGGGGAGCAGATTCTGTATCTTTTCCCACTAAAATTGGTTGCTGAGCTTGTGACTGCATCTTATTCCATGGATTTTGTCTATTTATGCTAATCCAACAAGCAGGCTGGAACATAACTGTATCACAGGGCCCCATCAGATTTCATTTCTGACCTTCTCCAGCAAGAAACACTATTGTTGCCAATCTAACATACTTATAATCAAAACTGCAGGTTGTTTTGATATTCAGTGTTGGATCTCAACAAGATGGTAGCAACAGCAAGTGAGTTCTAATAGAGGCTGGAATTCATATTACAAAATATGTGTTGCTCCTAGATCCTAGTAATGGGCACACTAGGTCTACGTCTACACTACAGGCTTCTTGCGCAAGAACCTTTGGGTATGTCTACACTGCAAAGTTAATTCGAACTAACAGTCATTAGTTCGAATTAACTTTAATAGCGTCTATACATACAAACCGCTATTTCGAATTTAATTCGAAATAGCGGAGCGCTTAATTCGAACTTGATAAACCTCATTCCACGAGGAATAATGCCTAATTCAAAATAGCTAATTCAAAATAAGTGCTGTGTAGACACTTATTTCAAATTAGGGGGCCTCCAGCCCTTCCCAGTTCCCCCTGGTGGCCACTCTGGGCCAAACCAGGAAAACTCCTCTCCTCTCCCCCAGCCCCGGGGCCCTTAAAGGGGTAGACTCTGGCCAGACGGCACTTGCCAGAGACAGCCCTGCCAGCAGTCTCTGCCCCTGACCCAGTGGCCCCAGGATGAGCCAGGCAGCCAATGACAGCCAGCCATCCCCCCGCCCAGTCCCCCAGCACCCAGGCGCCAGCCAGGGGCCGTAGACGGCACACGCCCTCCTGGACTGGTGCGGAGATCATGGACCTCATTGAGGTTTGGGGGCAGGCCCCCAACGTCCATGATCTCTGCACTAGGTGGAGGAACGCGGCCGTCTACGGCCGCATAGCGGCCACCATGGCCCAAAAGTGACACAGGCGCACCCAGGAGCAGGTGCGCCTGAAAGTCAAAGAGCTGCAGCAGGCGTATGCCAGGGCCACCAGGGGTGGCGCCGCAGCAGGGGCTGCCACCTGCCCCTACTTCCCCACCCTCGACCAACTCCTGGGGGGCGGGGCGGTCCACGCCAGCCCGGGAGGCAGCAAGCCAGGACCAGAGGGCCCTGAACTGGGTGCACCGGAGGGGCCACCGCCAGCTGTTCTGGCACCGGAGTCAGCAGGGTCATCCAGGGAGGCCATACCGGGTAAGTGCCAGCACTGTCCCCTAGCCGGGGGGGGGAGGCAAGGAGGGAAACCAGGGACCGCGCTCATGGGCCATGCCTCCCACGGATCACACAGGCACCTGTGCATGTGCGAGCACGTGCCATGCCACCCTTGGGCAGGTGGCTCCAGCTGCGTGACACCCAGGGGCCATGGCCCAATAGGCACATGTGTGTGTGAAGAGACCTGACACGCTCCCGACCCCGGGGCGGGACCCAGCAGGATGCTCTCCCTTCACACGCCCCCTCTACACAGAGGCAGGGGACATCTCCCGCCCGCCCCGGCCACACTATACATGGCACAGGGGCATGGGTGCGGTCTTGGGGCAGCTCCCAATCCTGGGGAGAGCCAGACATCCTGACCATGGCCTCTGTGCAAGCACAGTGGCTCTGACAGTGCAGAGCATGGTCACTCTCACGTCTCGGCGGGGGGGGGCCGGTCATCATCCACTGTGTCCCCAGGGAGAACTGACCACTTCTCTTCTTTCTCTACAGCTGCACCAGCTGGTCGTGCAGGGCGCACCACCCCGCCCGGGACATGCTCCCGCACCCGCGGCCTGCTCCGGACCACCACCACATGGCAGGAGTACTGGGACCAGCACCTGGGGGCCCTGCGAGCCCTGCACCGCATTGTCCAGGCCTGGATTCTGGAGGACCTGCAGTTCCACCGGGAGCAGCTTGCGGAGGACCGAGCGAGGAACTGTCACCTGCAGGCCCTGCTACAGAGCATGGGGCCCTGTGCTGGTCCTGCGCCTGCTGCCCCCCCCAACTACTGTCCCTCCTCCCACTCCTGCCCCACCTCTTCCTCCTCAACCTCCACACCTTCCCCCTCAATGTCCACACCCCCCACCTCAACCTCCGGTATTATATATGGCGGCTTTAGCCAGGGCCAGGAGGAGGCTGACGAGGAGGTCTCGTGACTTTGTGGGGCCATGGATAGGGTGCGCATAAATAAAAAGGTGTGGGGAGAAGTGCAGCCAGAACCTCAGTAAGAGGTTCTGGAGGAGCCGGAATAGGGGCTGCAATATGGCGCATTCCAGATACGCGTGCCCCAGGTTTTCCCTCACGCCACAAAAGGGGCAGGCATCTAGGATGAGGATGAACCAATAGCTGCCAACTAATGTCCCCGATGGGCCGCGGAACTATGGTGAAATACTCGCTGACCCATCGGGGTTCCCCACCCTCTACGGGTCTTAGATAGTCCCGACACTTAGTATTGGGGCAGGATGTGAGGGTGAGGAAGTGAATCATATGGAGCACGAGCGTGTTCAGATGTTCTCTAGGCGCGGTTCAAAAGCAGACCGTCTGTAGATTTTGCAGCCAGCTGGGGGTCCAAGGATGGGGAGGCCGGGGGGCCCGCAGAACAGGGGCCCAATAACAAGGGACGGAGGTTTTGCAGGAAGAGAGGGGCGGGGTGTACCCTCTCGCAGGGCTCTCTGCAGGAAATCGAGAACGGGCTGTGGCAAAGCCGCCTTCACCTCCTGGAGTAGGCGCAGGGGGATTCTAGGGGTGGAGAGCCCCATGCGCTGAGTGAGTGCTCAGGGATCCACCCTGTCGTAGTCCAAGAGGTTTCAGACCTTTGTGGTTTCTACCAGGATCAGCCTCCGGTGCACCGAGGGAGACTCCGCCACCTGCACACAAAAGGCTGGATTGTGGAGCAGGGGTTCTGCGAGGAGGTCTGCTCCCTCAGTGGCCTCAACAGACCTGGTTGCTGCAAACAGCTTCCAGGTCTGGAGGAGTTCCTGGTAGAATTCCGGCAGCTCTGAGAGGTCTCGCGGAAGACCCCTCAGGTGAATAAAAAAGAGCTGCCAGTCGTATCAGAGCCCTCGGAGGTGGCGGAGGAAGGCACACCCCAAAGTGCTCCACGCTGGACTACCTGCACTAAAGAGGAGTCTCTGCAGGGCCTGGAGGTGGAAGGTCTGGACCTGGCTGCGCACGCAGATCAGGCCCTGGCCCCCATCCTCCAGGGGCAGAGACAGAACCCCTGGAGAGACCCAGTGCAGTCCTGGCCAAAAAAACTCCAGAGCTATCCTCTGGAGCTTGGCCAAGACCTCCGGGGCCAGGCTCAGGGTGTTGAGCTGGTGCCAGAGCATGGACAGGACCAGCTGATTTAACATCAGTGCTCTCCCACGGAGGGAGAGACACTGGAGCAGTCCTGTCCATCTCCACAGCCACTCACCCACCCTGGCCTCTAAACCTTGCCAGTTCTCCGGTGGAGAGGGATGCATGGCGAATAAATAAATGCCTAGATAGAGTAGTGGACCTGTGCCCCACCTGATGGCCTGAAGCGTGGGTGGGAGGGAGCCAGCCTGCCACCCATCCCCGACCACCAGGCCAGAGCTCTTGACCTAGTTGACCTGGGCGGAGGAGGCCGCCGAGTAGACGGCTTGGCAGGCCTCCACCCGCTCCAGGTCACCCAGGTCCCGGACCACGAGGAGCACGTCATTGGCATACGCCAACAGTACCAGCTGCAGCTCTGGCTCTCGGAGCACCAACCCCGTCAACCTTTTACAGAGGAGACAGAGGAAGGTCTTGATCACCAGAGCGTACAGCTGGCCCGACAGCGGACACCCCTGACTTACTCCCCGCCCAAAACTGACCAGCTCGGTCAGGGTCCAGTTGAGCCTGACCAAACACTCCGTGAGGGCGTACAGCACCCAGAGAAACCCCACAAAATGGGGCCCAAAGCCAAAGGCCTGCAGAGTGTACATAAGATACCCATGGTCCACCCTGTCGAACGCCTTCTCCTGGTCCAGGGACAGGAGGGCGAATGACAGACCATCCCTACACCCAAGCTCCAAGAGATCCCAGACCAGGTACAGAGTACTGAAGATGCTATGGCCTGGGATGGTGTAGGTCTGGTCGGGGTGGATCACGTCCACCAGCACAGACCGCAGTCACAGCGAGATGGCCTTTGCTATGCCCTTATAGTCCGTGCTGAGGAGCGAGATGGGACGCCAGTTCCGAAGGTCACGGAGGTCCCCCTTCTTCGGCAATAAGGCCAGCAGGGCTTACCTGCACAACAGAGGGAGGACCCTGCTCTCCAAGGACTCGGCCCAGACGGTGATGAGGTCTGGGTCGAGGACATCCCAGAACACGTTGTAGAACTCCACGGTCAGCCCGTCCATGCCCAGGATTTTGTTGGTGAGCATGAGACGGAGGGCTTCCGAGAACTCGGCCAGAATGAGAGGCATCTCCAGCTGGTCCCGGTCACCTGTGCTGACCATCGGGAGCTCGGTCCAGAGCATCCTGCAGGAGTCAACATCAGTTGGATCCCGGAAGAACAAACTGGCATAGAAGGCCCTGGCCCTTCCACGCATCTCCTCCAGATCCATGAGGGGGGTGCCATCCTCTGCCAAAAGGCAGGTGATGTGCTTTTTAGCCCCCCTCTTTTTCTCCAGGGTGTAGAAGAAGCGGGAGCTGCAATCCATCTTCCGGAGGAGCTGGATGTGGGATCGAATGAAGGCGCCCCGGGCCTGGTGGTCCTTGAAGGCCCGGAGTTCCTCCCGCTTCTCCTGGTACGCATCGCGGCGGGGCGGATCGTCGGGGTTGGATGCCAAGTGCCCCTCAAGCTACAAAACCTCCCATTCCAACTGCTCTATCGCCGCATCCCTCCGCCGGCTGGCGCCATGGGAGTAGTCACGGCAGAAGAGCCAGGCGCGCACCTTCCCCACATCCCACCATCGCCGCACAGAGGGAAAGGAGGCCACTGCCCCCCACCAGGCCAGCCAGAACTCCCAGAAGGATGCCACAAAACCCACATCCTCCAGCAAGCTATTATTAAAATGCCAATAGGCCAGCCCCAGCCTCTCCAAACTCAGAGAGGCTTTCATGGCCACCAAATGGTGGTCCATGAACGGGGCTGGCCGAATGCTGGAGGAGTGGGCTCGTGCCAGATGGAACCGTGATAAATAAATGCGGTCCAACCGGGAGTGGCTTGACCAATCGTCCCCCACCCGGATATAGGTGAAGGTGGTGGTGTTGTCCAGGTGGTCGTCTCGACAGATGTCCACTAGGGAGTGATGGTCCATGATCTCCCTGAGGACGCCTGCTGAGGCCTGGCAGTTCTCGAGTCCTGCACGGTCCCGGTCCTTGAGGGTGGTATTGAACTCTCCACCCAGGATGAAGCATTCGTGAGGATCCAGGGTGCCGAGGAAGGTGGCCGCCTGCCGGTAAAAGGTGACCCGTTCCGGACCCGCGTTCGAGGCGTAAACATTCACCAGATTTAGCGTCAGCCCCTTCACATGGGCCCGGACATGGAGCAGGTGGCCTGGGACAACCTCGGCAGTCCCCAGCACCTTGGGCCATAGGGCAGGGGAGAACAGGGTGACCACCCCAGCCATGCGAGCACTGAGGTGGCTAAAGTACACCCTGCCCCCGACTCCAGCCGCCAGCCAGCCTCGACGGCTGGAGTCATGTGGGTCTCCTGCAGGAAAATCACCAAGTACCCCCCCTCCCAAAGGAAGGAGAGCACCCGGCTCCTGCGGAGACCCACCCTACAATCCCGGGCATTTAGCGTTGCGATGGTGGTGTACTTCATACTGAGGGCTGGGATGGATCCTCATGGGCAGGGTGATGATTGGCCTCCCGCAGGCCCCGCAACAGGCTGCTCCCCGACCCGAAGGCGAGAAGAGCATCGCGGAATTTGCGGGACCGCCAGTAGGCCACTATGTCCTGCCTCTTGGTCCCTCTCCCCTCCTGCAAAAGGGCCCTCGTGGCTCCCAGGGTGGAATGGAAGTCCCCCCAGTGCTGAAGGGCCAGCTGCACCTTCCCCTTAGCCCCGCGTGTGTCCGTGAGGAATTGGCGGAGCTCAGTCCCCAGCACTGACGGGGTGCCGGACTTTTCCTCCATCTGGGCCCCATAATAAACCTCGCGGGCCACAGACAGGGCATATAGGGATCTGATCCCTGGCGCAGTGCCAGGAACGACAGTACCACGCTGCCCATCTCCAACCTCAGTGAGGAAGGGGGTGGCGGAGGGAACATGGCAGCCCCTAGTGGATTAGGGACTGGGGACATGAATACTACCCCCTAAGGGCTGCCCACAGCTAGCAGGAATGAGACGGCCCCCGTGGGGTTGGCAGTGACAACGGGATGTGGGGACACTGGAGGGGGAGGGGGAGGGGGAGCAAGCATCACTGTAGGGGCAGGAGTGGGAGGAGAATGGAGGGAGGGTGACGGGGAAGCAGATATTGTGATGGGGCAGGAGGGGGATGGGTTAAGGGACAGGTAGTGGGTCAGGCACGGGGGGGGGGAAATGGTACCCATGGGAGAGGGGTCAGGAACGGGGGAGGACTCGGGGCTGGAAATTGGTTCATAGAGGGTGAGATCGGGACCAAGGGCATGAACGGGGGGGAGGAGAGGATCAGAAGAAGGGAGGGAACCAGAACTTTTGTCAGGGTCAAGGGGAAGCTCCCCCAAGTTTGTGCCACCGAGCTCTGGTGCCTCTCAAATGGAGACCAAGGGGGCAGGAGCGGGAAGGGGGCCCATGCCAATGCTGGGCTCAGGTGGAGAAGCGGAAGCTACAACCACAGCATCGGCCAAGGGAATGGAAGATGGCCGCCCCGCCTCATTTGCGGGAGAGGGGGCGCCTCCAAGCTTGGGACCTGGCCGCTCAGTGCCAGCCATCTCCCCTAAGGGCTCGGTGGCTTCAGCTCTGGCGCTCGAGTCTGATGGGCCAATGGGCAACACTAGGAGCGCCCCAACCGCGAGGAAGGGGTCGGCCACCTGGGGCATAGGGGAGGGGAGGGGAGAGGAGGGGTTAGGGTTAGCAGAGTAGCCACCCAGACCGAGGCCCACTGGCGGAGGGTCGTCCTCCCCCTGGGAGAATGGGGTCAGACCCAGGGCCTCGATCTCCTCAAAAATGGAGCTAAGCGCCATCCCCTCAGCCCCAGAGCCCTCCCCGCCAGTCACCAAGGCGGTGGTGACGGGGAGTTCAGCTGGTACCGGGGCTGGGGGTACTCCACTTGAGGCCTACTCATGGATAGGCTCCGCAGGGGGGACAGTGGCATCCCTCCTTGCTGCCACGGCCTCCTTGGCCCGTACCTCCTGCTGACGCTCGCAGGGGGCATTTTCGGCAGCGCTGGCCCCTCTCGGGATTTTTTGGATGGGGGCCCTTCCCACCCTCCTCATTGGAGGGGGGAGATTGAGCCCGTGGACTGCGGGCTCTGCGCTTCCCCCAGACAAGCGTCCAGCCCTCTGAGGTGGAGGTGGAGGGCTGGTCAGCAAGGTCGAGGTCAGGGGGTGCAGTTGTTGTTCGGGGGGGATGTTGAGGCAAGGGAGGGAGAGAGGGGGGTAGGGAAAACTCCTCCTGGGAGGAGCCCTCTCCCTCGCCCGGCATTGACTGCGCCACCCTCTCCTCCTCAGGCCCCACAGAGACAGGTGGAATGGAGGCGGGGCCTGGGGAGAGGCGTTGGTTGGAGGAGGGGCAGCTGCGGAGGCTGGACTACCTGGGGGGCCGGCAGTGTTGGGGCCGGTGCTCTCCCGGACCCCGGGGGGCCTGGACACTTCCTCCGACTGGGTCAAGGGGCAGTCCCTCCGGACATGCCCCATCGCCCAGCAGAGGAAGCAGCGGGTCTCCCCTGTCAAAAAATGGACCCGGTAGAGAGCCCACTGGTAGGGCACCATGAAGGATCCCTCTAATGCCACCCAGCCACGTGCTGCTGGCAGCAGCTGCAGGTATACCTGCCGGTGGAAGGACAGGACATTACAGAGGGCGGGGTCCTTACCACCCAGTGGGAGAGGGCTGATAGTGGATATTGGCTTCCCCAGGGTGGAGAGGGTGGGCAACAGAGCAGCATTGGGGAGGAAGGGCGGGACAGAAGTTATGACCACCCATACGCCCACGTCCTCCAGTGGTTTGAGGGGCACGTGCACGCCCCCCACTGCTAGGCCCCTCTCCACTGCCTCCTCTGAGACAAGGAAGAACACTACCTTGCCATACATTTTGGAGGCCACCACCACGGCGGAGGCCCCCACCTCCCTCGCCAACGGCCGCACGTAAGTTTTGATGTGGGGTGAGGCAGCGACCAGGAGGCAACGGATGCCATGCCTCCTGGTCAGTGTGGGGAAGCTGCCCCGGCCACCTGGGATGGAGATAGAGGCAGCGGTTGGGGCAGATGACACAGCGAAATGTGGGGGGCGGCTGCGGCCACCTGGGCATACACCTTGGGGGCTACAGGTGGATCGCCCCCAGAGCCGGTGGGGGGAACAGCAGGGGAGGGAAGAGGTGTGGCAGATGGTGGGGCCGCAGAGGGTGGGGCGGCCTCAGCCATGGGAGGCTTGGCTTTTTTGGCCGGGCCCTTGCCCTTCTTCCTCCCCCGGCCCTTTTTGCCAGCCGAGGTGGAGGGCCCACCCGTATCGCGGGGGGCATTGGCCGTGGCAGGTGCGGAGCCCGGGTTGGGGGTCGGGAGGTCAGCCGCAGCGGTCTGCGGGGTCGGTGGCAATGGGGGTCCGTAGAGTCAACAGGGGCAGGGGTTTCTTCCATCGTGGGGGAAGGATTGAGGGAGACACAGATGGTAGGAAGGGGGCAAAACTGAACCACTCCTCCCCAACAAGCAGTAGGCAGGGGAGGAGGGTATCAATGAGGGGGAAGAGGGTAGAGAGGGGGAGGGTACTGGATTCAAGGAGGGGTAACCATGGGGGGTTGTAGCCAATCCTCTCTGTTGAGACTGTGGCAGAGGAGGAGGGCATGGGCGAGGGGGAGGACACGAGGGAATGGGATGTGAGGGAAAGGGATTTGTGATTGGGAAGGAAGTGGGATGGGAGAAGGCAGCCACTCCCTCCCACTGGCGGATTGCAGGGAGGGAGGGAGCTAGCGAGGGCGGGATGCAAATGGGGAATTGAGGGGCCAGCAACCACTCCTCCCTGTAAGGCTGGAGACAAAGGAGGAGGGTGCTGGCAGGATGGGGCAGGGAACGCGGTAACGGGTGCAGGGCAGGGGCCAGCTCCTCCGGCTGCACTGGTTTACAAAGGGGAAGCTATGGGGTCAATTAGGGAAGGGGGGCTAACTAAAAGGGGAGGGATAGGGCACAAGTGCTCAGGGGAGCGGAAAGGGGGTCCAGGGCAGGCAGAGCAGTGCCACAAGGCTAGCAGGAGGCTGGGGGAGGAGGGAGATACTGGGAGAGTTGGGGCGGAATAAGGCAAGGCAGAAGCTGGGAGGGGTGGGACACACACACTAACAGGCTAGCAGGGGCAAGGGCGTGGCAGTAAACTCTGGGGCTGTGCATGGTGGGTGAGCAACCTTAGGGAGGGAGGGAAAACAAACTGGGCTAGCAGGGTGGGGCAGGCAGTGGGGAAGGAGGCAAGTTGCTGAGGTAGGGTGGGGTGAACAGGTGTGAGGGGGGGCCCCCAGTCAAATGTAGCTGAGGGAGGGGGGCCAAGTCCAAGGGGATGGGGAGAGAGCATGCCCATGACCACTTGTGGGGGCTCAGTTCTCGCCCGCTGCTGCAGCAGAACAGTCCCAAATGGTAAAAGGGGGGGGTAGCTAGCTCCGCCGAAGGGCGAGTCCAAGTGGTACAAGGGAGTTGGTGGAGGGGATTGTGGGGATAGGGGTATGGGGGGGCAGCTGGACTGGGGGGAGGGCTCTGTGCCTCTCCCCCAGCCCCCTTCTTAACAACTCAGTCCACCACCACCCCAGGAGCAGGTGAAAAAGCTCAGTCCAATAAACAAACCCCCTCCACAGTCCAAATGGTGGTCTTCTTTTCCTCCTTGGCGGGGTGCAGGCGGTACAGCAGCAGCAGCAGGCGGGTGGCAACCAGTTGGGGAAGGCCTCTGGGTGGTGGGTGCTGGTGAGGTCCTCTTCCTCTGAAGGGGGGGGGAGGGGGCAGGCCAGCAGGCCCCCCCTCTACCCTCAGGCAGCACCAGCAGCTGGTGGTGGTGAGCAGGAGCAGGAGCAGGAGCAGGAGCATTGTCCAGAAGGAGCAGGTCCAGCAGCTGAGGCCTCAGCAGGCGGGTGGTGGCTGGGTAGGGCGGGGAGAGCTCCAGCTGGTTCAGGCAGCAGGAACGGGGGTAGAGGAGGAAGAGAGCAGCATCTGCACCCTGCTCCTTCTCCTCCTTCTCTGGAGTGGTTCCAAGTGGCCACCCACTGACCCCGAAGGGGAGGCGCCCCTCCCAGAGCTGACCAGCTTACAGTCCTCCACAACATTGTGGAGAGGAAGGGGGAGGCCTTCCTCCCAGGGTGGGGGGCAGATGCTGGCTACGGGGCCCATGTGTTTGAGCAGCCCCAGACAGCTGCCATCCGGCAGGCCCAGCAGGCTGGGGTGCACATCAAGGAGACCCTGAGGGAGAGGTTCTTGCAAGCACCCCAGTAACTGTCCCCAGGGCCTCCTACCAAGGGGTCCCTGCCTTGCGGCCACATCCCTTCCCTACCACAACCCCTTCCTTCCCCCCTTTCCTGCCTTCCCAATAAATAAACCTCTTTGTTTTGCAATCAAAAGTAAACTGTATTTATTGACCATCAACAAAAGGTGGACAGAGGAAGGGGGCTGTAAACTGGGAGGACAAGGAGGCTGTAAACTGGGAGGAGGAGGAGGAGGCTGTAAACTGGGAGGGAGACTCATGACTGAGAGGGGCGGCTGCCTGTGCCACCTCGGGTGCAGGGGCCTTGTCGGGGTTGTGGACGGGTGAGTGAGGGCAGCACAGGGAGGTGGCCAGGATCAGGGGCAGGAGCAGGGGCAGGTTTAGTGGGGGGGGGAGGGGCAGAAGCAGGGGGCATGAGCATGGCAGAGGGGCAGGAGGAGGGGGCATGGGCATGGCAGGGGTGGCAGGAGGGTGGAAGCCAGGCGGAGCAGCATGAGCCATGTATGCCGCCATGCTGTCCATGATATTTCACATGAGGTCACACCACTCCAGGTACTGTCCCCAGGCATGTTGCCAACACTCAAGGTCGGAGCGGACCGTGTGGGCCAGCATTTGCTCCATTCTCTCTATGGCAGTGACATGACACTTCATGAGCTAATCCCAGGCCCTGGCGTGCCTTTGTGATCCCTGAGCTCTGGCAGGTGGCAGCGGTGGACTGTCTGGCCCTTCACTCCCAGCTGGTCTGGCTGTGGAGAACATACAAGAGGGAGAGGCGGTCAGTCATCCCTGCAGACACTGTCCCTGAGGCTGCGCCCTCCTCCGTGAGCACCAACCAATAGTCCGCGGCCTAGAGGACCGGGCTGGCCACTTCCCGGCCCCGCCCTCCAGCCCACAGACAAACAGCTTAGGGAAGT
Organism: Rafetus swinhoei; assembly: GCA_019425775.1. NCBI lineage: Eukaryota > Metazoa > Chordata > Testudines > Trionychidae > Rafetus > Rafetus swinhoei. The sequence continues at coordinate 31,296,432 of CM033428.1, read as the reverse complement.
GTCTGGCCACAGTGGGATTCCCTCAGGGGCAGCAGAGGAGCTGGGAGCAGCCTGGCGCTCCCTGGAGGCCACACACACAGGGGTGGCTCACAACATTTTCTATGGGCGTGGCTGCTGTTTCACATGGGCAGGCATGGCCGTGTACTGTGTGCGGCACTCCTCGGTGTGTGTGGGGTCAGGCCTGTACCCTTGTGGCTAGCCTGCTTCCAGCCAGCGTCCCCCCTATGGCAGGATGTGTGGGGCCAGCAGGATCCCAGGAGTGCTCAGGGGCTGCCTGCTGCATCCATGTGCCGCACAGTAACACTGTACGAGGTTACATGTGCACAGATTATAGTACGGTGTCCAGCCGGAGCAGCCCGAGCGACACTCATCCCCAACCCCCGATGCACCCACTTCCCCTGCCCTCTGAAATGAGTGACGAAGAGATCACTCACCTGAGGATCCCTCCTAGGCATCCAAGGAGACCTGAGAGACATCCTGCCTGCTGGACACCAGCTCCAAAGATAGGGTCATAGTGCCCCTTTGTTCCTCCAGCTCCTCCTCCACTTCCACGGCTGGCTGGCCCTTGCTCTCCTGCTCCTGCTCCAGCTGGCTCACTAGGGGGTCCGTAGACCAGAGTCCATGAGGGTGGATGGGGATTCGTCCCCCGCATCCCCAAGGATGGCATGGAGCACCCTGAAGTAGGGGCAGGTGTGGGGTCCTGCCCCCGAGAGCTTGCTAGCATGAATGTACGCCAGCTGAGTTCTTTTACTTTACTCCGGACCTGTTCAAAGGTCCAGAGTGGGTGTCCATGCTCAGCCAAGGCCTGTGCCATCTGGCCAAAGATCTCAGCATTTCTCCTCCAGGCCCGGGGATCCTGCAAGGCCTCCTCCTGTCCCCACAGCTCCAGAAGGGCCTTGACCTCTGGACCAGACCAGGAGGGTGCTTGCCTCTTGGTGCCCCTGGGTGGGTCCTGTGACCACTGCGGCTGCTCCTGATGAGGACCGGGAGTAGCGGGGGGCCACAGGGGCAGACATGCCTCATCCTGGCTATGGCAGGGAAAGCCACGTGGTGAGGTGCTTCTCTCTGGGGTCAGCTTCCTACCACGAGGCTTGTCCAGGGGCCTGAACCTTTAAGAAGGGGTCAGCAGACAGGAACTATAAAGCTGTGATGAGTTGTATGGAGTGTCCACCAGAGCATCTGATTGGCTGAGCCTTGGTAGGGGGAGGGACTTTCAGGCAGTCGAGGGCTTTATAAGGCAGTGGGCAAGCGACCAAGGAGCTTGCAAACAGCAGGGATGGATGGTGATAGGTCTGCTGTTGTTACCTGCACGGAGTGTGCCATGTTTGTCTTCCTCTCGGAAGAAAGAATGGATTTCACCTGCACTAAGTGCAAGCTGGTCGCCATTTTGGAAGAAAAACTTAGAGGACTGGAGGCCCAAGTGTCGACCCTACGCTCGATCAGGGAGGATGAAGACTTCCTCGATAGAAGGCAGCGTTTAATCCTTCAAGCACGGCAGGCGGAAGAGCCAGAGAGGGCAGTACGTGACCAGGAAGAGAACTGGCAGCATGTAACTTCTAGAAGGGGAAAAGGCCAGCATGGGAATCCCCAATGCTATAGAGGTAAGTAATCGCTTTCAGGCTCTCTCCACAGGCTCTGCAGTGCTGAATGCTTTGGAAGGACCTCACAAGGAAGAAACCGGAAGGGAACACCATCTACTGGAAGGCATGGGATGCGTAGTCCTAGGGATGGGGTTCCACGGTCCACCACCCCAAAAGAAAACGACGGGTGGTGGTGGTCGGGGACTCTCCTAAGAGGGACTGAGCCATCCTCTGCCGTCCGGACCTGGAATCTCGAGAGGTGTGCTTTACCGAGCTCATTCAGGATGTGACTGAGAGGCTTACCAAACTGATCAAACCTTTGGATCGCTACCCTTCCTGCTTCTCCACGTGGAACCAACGATACGCCAAGAATGACCTTGAGCGGATTATGTAGCGCTGGGAAGAAGGATCAAAGAACTCGAGCGCAAGTGGTGTTCTCGTCCATCCTCTCTGTTGAAGGGAAAGAACTGGGCAGGGATTGTCGAATTGAGGACGTAAATGCGTGATTGCGCAGGTGGTGTCGCAGAGAGGGCTTTGGTTTCTTCGACCATGGGACTCTGTTCCGGGCACAAGAATTGTTAGGAAGAGATGGGATCCACCTAACCAAGAGAGGAAGGAGCATCTTCACGGGCCGGCTTGCAAACCTAGTGAGGAGGGCTTTAAACTAGGGGGGGGACGGTGACCAAAACCCTGAGGGGAGTGGGAAAGTCGGATACCGGGAAGAAATGCAGAGAGGAACGAGCAGGAAAGGAGGACCCTGTTTCAATGGAGAAGATAGGGCGATCAACTGGTTACCTGAGGTGTTTGTACACTAATGCGAGAAGCCTGGGCAACAAACAGGAAGAACTGGAGGCCCTGGCCCAGTCCAAGAAATATGATTTAATTGGGATAACAGAGACTTGGTGGGATGACTGCATGACTGGAGCGCTGTCATGGAAGGGTATAGACTGTTCAGGAAGAACAGGCAGGGGAGAAAAGGAGGAGGAGTTGCACTATATGTAAGAGAGCACTATGATTGCTCTGAACTCCAGTATAAAGAGGAGAAAACCTGTTGAGAGTCTATGGGTTAAGTTTAAAGGAGCAAACAACAGCAGTGATGTTGTGGTTGGTGTCTGCTACAGGCCACCGAATCAGGTGGATGAGGTAGATGAGGCTTTCTTCGACAACTGAGAGAAGCTTCCAGATCGCAGGCCCTGGTTCTCGTGGGGACTTTAATCACCCTGACATCTGTTGGGAAACCAATACGGCAGTACACAGGCAATCCAGGAAGTTTTTGGAGAATGTTGGGGATAACTTCTTGACACAAGTGCTGAAAGATCCAACCAGGGGCCGTGGCGCAGCTTCACCTTCTGCTCACAAACAGGAGGAACTAATAGGGGAAGTGGAGGTAGGTGACAACCTGGGAAGCAGTGATCATGAGATGGTAGATTTCAGGATCCTGACCAAAGGAAGAAAAGAGAGTAGTAAAATACACACCTTGGACTTCAAAAAGCAGATTTTGACTCCTCAGAGATCTGATGGGCAGAATCCCTGGGATGCTAACATGAAGGGGAAAGGAGTCCAGGACAGCTGGCAGTATTTTAAAGAAGACTTATTGAAGGCACAGAAAGAAACCATCCCAACGCATAGCAAGAGAGAGCAAACATGGTAGGAGACCGGATTGGCTTGGAAATCCTTGAGTGAACTTAAGCACAAAAAGGAAGCTTACAAAAGTGGAAACTTGGACAAATGACCAGGAGGTTTAAATGTATAGCTCGAGAATGCCGGGAGTTATCAGGAAGGCGCAAATGGAATTGCGACTGGCTAAGGATGTGAAGGATAACAAGAAAGGTTTCTACAGGCATGTTAACAAAAAGAAGGTGATCAGAGAGGGGTTGCGGCCCCTACTGGATGAAGGAGGTAACCTAGTGACAGATGACGTGGGGAAAGCTGAAGTACTCAATGCTTTCTTTGCCTCTGTATTCACGGACAAGGTCGGCTCCTGGACTTCTGCGCTAAGTGACTCAAGATGGGATGAAGATGGACAGCCCGTGGTGGGTAAAGAACAGGTTAGGAACTATTTAGAAAAGCTAAGCGTACACAAATCCATGGGTCGGACTTAATGCATCCGAGGGTACTGAGGAGTTGGCAAATGTCATTGAGAGCCTTTGGCCATTATCTTTGAAAAGTCGTGGAGATCGGAGAAATCCGGATGATTGGAAAAGGCAAATGTAGTGCCCATCTTCAAAAAGGGAAGAAGGACGATCCAGGAACTATAGGCGGTCAGTCTTACCTCAGTTCCTGGAAAAATCATGGAAGGGATCCTTAAGGAATCCATTTTGAGGCACTTGGAAGAGAGGAAAGTGATTAGGAATAGTCAGCATGGATTCACAAAGGGCAAGTCGTGCCTGACCAATCTGATTAGCTTCTATGATGAGGTAACTGGCTCTGTGGACGTGGGAAAGTCAGTGGATGTGATATACCTTGACTTTAGCAAGGCTTTTGATACGGTCTCCCGCAATATTCTTGCCAGCAAGTTAAGGGAATGTGAATAGGATAAATGGACAGTAAGATGAATAGAAAGCTGGCTAGAAGGCCGGGCCCAGCGCGTAGTGATCAACGGTTCGATGTCAGGATGGCGGTCAGTTTCTAGCGGAGTGCCCCAAGGTTCGGTTCTAGGACCAGTTTTGTTCAATATCTTTATTAATGACCTGGATGAGGGGATGGATTGCACCCTCATCAAGTTTGCGGATGACACTAAGCTAGGGGGAGAGGTAGATACGCTTGAGGGCAGAGATAGGGTCCAGAGTGACTTAGACAAATTGGAGGATTGGGCCAAAAGAAATCTGATGATGTTCAACAAGGACAAGTGCAGAGTCCTGCATTTGGGAAGGAAGAATCCCAAGCATAGTTACAAGCTGGGGACCAACCAGCTAAGTAGTAGTTCTGCAGAAAAGGACCTGGGGGTTACAGTGGATGAGAAGCTGGATATGAGTCAACAGTGTGCCTTTGTAGCCAGGAAGGCTAATGGTATATTAGGTTTCATTAAGAGGAGCATTGCCAGCAGATCCAGAGATGTCATTATTCCCCTTTATTCGGCTTTGGTGAGGCCACATCTGGAGTATTGTGTCCAGTTCTGGGCCCCCACTACAAAAGGATGTGGACATTGGAGAGGGTCCAGCGGAGGGCAACCAAAATGATTAGGGGCTGAAGCATATGACTTATGACGAGAGGCTGAGGGAGTTGGGTCTGTTTAGTCTGCAGAAGCGAAGAGTGAGGGGATTTGATAGCAGCCTTCAACTTCCTGAAGGAGGTTCCAAAGAGGATGGAGAGAGGCTGTTCTCAGTAGTGACAGATGGCAGAACAAGGAGCAATGGTCTCAAGTTGTGGTGGGAGAGGTCCAGGTTGGATATTAGGAAAAACTATTTCACTAGGAGGGTGGTGAAGCACTGGAATGGGTTACCTAGGGAAGTAGTGGAATCTCCATCCCTGGAGGTGTTTAACTCTCAGCTTGACCAAGCCCTGGCTGGGTTGATTTAGTTGGGATTGGTCCTGCCTAGAGCAGGGGGCTGGACTTGATGACCTTCTGAGGTCTCTTCCAGCTCTATGGTTCTATGATTCTATGATTCATGTGTGCTTTTCCTGGGAGGACAATTCTTGCGCAAAACCCCCCTCCTGCCCATCCACACATGCCTTGCACAAAAGGTTTATTCCTCGTAGAAAGAGAAATAACTCTTGCGTAAAAGGCCCCGTCTTCTGACTCTCTACAGTACTTTTTCTTTAGCAAAAACATGCTGGTAATGTGGACACTCCGCAAGTTTTTGTTCAAAAATGGCCGTTTTTTGGCAAAAACTCTGCAGTATAGACATAAACTAAGTCTAGGCCTCCTAGGGTATGTCTAGACTACATGCCTCTTCCGACAGAGGCATGTAAATTAGACTACCCGACATAGTCAATGAAGCGGGGATTTAAATATCCCCGCTTCATTAAAATAAAAATGGCCAAGCGCTGTGCCGGCTCAGCTGATCGTCGGCTGTGCCGGCAGTCAAACGCGGATCGGTCGACAGGAATGCCTTTGTCGACCGCTCCTGTAAACCTCGTTTCACGAGGCATAAGGGAGCGGTCAACAAAGGCATTCCCTGTCGACCGATCCATGTCTTGACTGCCACGCTGTGCTGACCGATCAGCTGAGCCGGTACAGTGCGGCGGCCATTTTTATTTTAATAAAGTGGGGGATATTTAAATCCCCGCTTCATTGACTATGTCGGGTAGTCTAATTTACATGCCTCTGTCGGCAGAGGTATGTAGTCTAGACATACCCCTAGGGTCTACAGTAATACAAGAATATAATAATAAATAGATCAGTTACAAAAAGAAGCTTTCATGAAGCTACATATGCATTTCTACCAGGCTTTACAAGCAAAATTCAGACTTCAGACTTTAAGAACATCTAGCCCAAAAACCAACTGACAACTGAATAATTACAGACAAAATTGCAAATTGAAGAGTTCTCAAAGTCTGTTGGCAACAGTAAAAGCAGATCCATATTAAAAGGATCTCAGTACTGGCCCAAATTACTTTATTTGAGGGGATTATGTACATGAGATTGTCTTCATACTCAATGTCTGAGAAATATGTGTATGCTATTTAAAGCTGTACATACGAGCTGTACATACGAGCTGTCTCCAATAACAGAGATTGAAAACCTGACCCGGTGAGCAAATCTTAAGAAAAGATCTTTCAAATCTCTCATGTTAACATGTTTAAAGACTTTCAGCTGCAGCAGTGTGTATAATATTTGAAGGCTACATATAACTGCAGTGTTTCACAGGACATAAGGAAAGAGGGAACATTAAAATATGATATACAAAAATATAGTCTCTATTTTTTTCCTTTTACCTGCACAGTGATATTTTTGTCGAAGGAATAGATGTATAGAAACTTCTAAAGATACAATTCAAGCAAAATAAAAAGAATTTCATGTATATCAATATCTGTCTATCAGTGGCTCATCTTCATAGCTGTCACTCCTGGATCCAGACACCAAAGTGCAGTAAGATTCTCCTTTTACATTTGAATGACACTTTTGCTGTCGTGAAATCTACCTCCTGCTTGCTTAGAAACACTGCCAGCATGTTTCCTCACATCTGTCTTGTTGATACAGATCCAGATGTTCTGTCTTTAATTCCAGTTAGAATGTCATATAACTAATTTTGCTCATGTCCCTACACACAGACACAGACACACACAATCAGGAGAGCACAGCTGTCCACCTAGGACTCTATCTGGCACCAAATGGAAAAAAACCCCGCATATCTGCAACACTGGCTATGTTACACTCTTTGCCAGTTCGATTTTCTGGTGCCATTAAGGTTTCCTTCCATGCAACGACCTAGAAAGAACTGAATCTTGAATCTCTCTCTCCGAGTCATGTGCATTGGCTGAGATTATTTAATGCTGCCCTGTCTCACCATAGACAAATATGACACATCGTGGCCAGTTACCTTCTCCTACCAGCTCTCAGGCCAGAAATACAAAATAAATCGCTCCTCCATTTTTTTTTAGGTCAGGATACATAATTGGTAAATATAGGCCAGATGTCTCACCCTGTGAGTATGCCCATGCTGGAGAGAAGAGGGAACAAGTCCATGAAGAAATTTAAAGAGAACATAAATTACGGCAGTAGACAGTTCTGTTCAATCTAATACTCTGAATACAGCCAGTAGAAAAGAGGAATAAGAATGCTACAAAGCAGGGGTGGGTAAAGGGGCCCACAGATACCTTGCCACTCCCCCACCCCCAGGCCAATCAGGGCCTGGAAGCAGGGGGAGCGCGTGAAGTCTCTCACTCCCTGCCTCTGCTCTGCCAAGGACTCACTGCACTTAGAGTGGACCGGTCCACTCTAAGCGCCGTGCGCCCCTTGTGGATCGGGGCAGGGAGCGATAGACTTTGCATGATCACCCTTCCCCCAGGCCCTGATTGGCCTGGGGATAGGGGGAGCATGGGAAGTCTCCTCCCGCCCTGCAAGGGGCACGCAGAACTTAGAATAAACAACCAGCTGATGGTCCACTCTAAATGCCATGCGCCCCTTGCAAGGCAGGGGCAGGGAGGGAAAGACTTCCCATGCTCCTCCCTCCCCCAGGCCCTGATTGACTTTGAGGAGGAGGAGGGAGCATGCAAAGTCTCCTCCCACTGCCAGGGCAGAGGGAAGGAGGGTGAGGGCAAAGACTTTACATCCTCCCTCACCCCCACGCCAATCAGGAGCTGTGGGCGGGGAAGCAAGGAAGTATCCTGGCTCTGCCACTTCTACCTGATGCTTTGCCCCTTCCAGGGAGGCCCCAGAACCACTTCAAAAATTAGTGAAATGCCCCCCCTCTAAAATTATTACCCACCCCTGCTACACAGCATGCGGGATTTAATATTTATAGATTATGGGATTTTACTGAGTGTATAAATTATTGTTATATAGAAGAAAAGTCAGGAGAACTAAAGTCCTGGAGCAGAATTTTGGAGGAAACTGTTGTACGAAAGTACTTCTCTCACATGGATCACACTCACATGGATATCACTCAAAATTTCTTTAAGACAAAAATATAATTGTATCTTTCTACAGATTAGAAAGTATTAGAAACTGAACATGGAAGACACACCAGGAGAGGAGTATAATATTTCAAAATATGGCAACTATCAGTGGTATCAGGTAATTTTAAATAAATTAAAAGTCTTGCCTTCTTCGACTGGTTGAGCCTTTATGAGCCATCAGATTTATAAAAATGAACATTCTCAAGTTGAAGCTCTGCTAAGAACTCAGACTGATTTGCTTAGACATACCTCATGACCCAGCCACAAATTGGTGCAGTGGTCAAGTTGGCTTCAAGGAGAACTACATCCTCTTCCCAACTCTACAAGTTATGGGGTAGTAAACAAAATCAGCTAGAAGGAAACAATTAAAAACAGAGTAAGGCAGGCCTCCCCAGAAACCTTGTGAAAAGCACGTAAGAGTTCCTGTATAAAAGCTTTATGGTGCTGTGCAGGGAGGAATCCCACTCCCTCTTCAGATATGTTAACAAACTGTTCTGGGTAGCCCCCGCTATGTAGGCAAAGTGGCTGCCACAGATCACGCCAAATTGATTTAACCCATTTGTAGCATGATTAAAACAATGTGAACTCACCCAAAATGCCCTCCCCACCATCAGCGCCCAGCAGCAATACATCCTGGGAGGAGGGGATTGGCTCCAAAGTTTAAAAAAAGGTCCGGGCTGTGTGTGAGATCAGATGCTTGGCTTGCTGATGACCATTCTCCTTCTCTAACTCTTCCTCTCCCTGCTGTTGCCTGTGGTTGCCTGAAGAATCTCTTTGGAGGTATCCACGGATTCCTGTGGGACACCCAGCCCACCGGAATCACATGCAGCAGCTCATAGAAGCAGCATGTTTGTGACAATGACCGAAGACCATCCATTTGCCTTTGTCTTCTGATATGCCTGCCTGAGCTCCTTTATTTTCATGCTGCACTGCTGGGCATCTCTGGCATATGATTTTTCCACCATGCCCTGTGTAATCTTGGCATAGATATCAGAATTTCTTTTGCTGCTTCTTTGTTCTGCCTGAACTGACTCCTCTCCCCACACTACTATCATGTCCATGATCTTCTGCATGTTTCATGCTGGAGCTTATTTGCGACCATGGTCAAGTGTGCTGCTGGGGTGTGTTGCCTGCTCTGCTTGCCATGCTGGCCAAACAGGAAATTAAATTAAATTTTTCCCAGGCTTTTTCTGTGCACCTGGAGAGCAGCAGAGTTAAAAGTGCTGGTCAGAACGATCACATTGGGGCACGTTGGGACGCTTCCTGGAATCCCAGAATGCAGACATTCACAGTGCTGCATCATTACTACCCTAAAATTGACAATGCAAGATCCGATTTACCATTACTCCTTGCAAAAAGCAGGAATATTTAAATAAACTTTAACAGCTCATAAAGTCAGGGGAACAAGGTTGGTGGTGTGGACTCATTGTTTAAAAAATTGACCTAATGCAGCTAAGTTTGACCTAAATATGTAGTGTTGAGAAGGCCTTAATTCTTGTAAACTAATCAACTGGCACATTTTTCAGTGACTGGTAAATGTGCTCCTGCAGTTTTGTTCACAATTGTACTAGACAACATCATGTTTTTGTTTTGGCTACTGGTGGGAAGGCATGTTATTATTGATTAGGTACCTTATGTCATGGAGCAGGGCCCAATTGTGCTAGGCAGTGTGTAAATACAGAGCAAAAAGATTCAAAGAGCTTACAATCTAAGTATAAGATGAAAGACAGCAGATGGAGGCTGGCACATTGGGAAGGGGAAACACTGAATATGCCTACATTGCAACTGGGAGGTGTAATTCCTGGCTTGAGTAGACAAACACGTGCCAGTTGGAGCAGAGCTAGAGTGTTAAAATAGCAGTGTATCTATGGTGGAATGGCTAAAGCCAGCCACCTGGGTACAATCCCTCATAACTCTTTGGGTGCATATTTGGGTGTCTAGTCCAACTGCTGTCCCTGCTGCCCCAGACACACTGATATTATTAGCATGCTAGTGTAACCCATGCACCTAATAGGGAGCTATCTCTTTAAGAGACCCCTGTGGGGGGAGGCAGGAGTGAGTTGAGTGTTACGATTTCTAGACAGATTTAGCCTCCACACCCAGAAGCTTCCGGACTTGGGTGGGGTAGTTTGGGGTTGGACTCCATGAACCAGCAGGCTGTCCAGATGCTTTTCTAAGGGCCTTATGCCCTGTATGAGCTGGGAGAGGCTGAGCACAGACTGTTGTCCCTGACTCTGCAGTAGGTTGGTGGTGCAAAAACAAGCAGTGTAGACGGGTCCGTTTTGCACAAAAATCCCTTTTTACGCAAGATCCCTTATGCCTCAAAAAAGGAGGTATACAGGATCTTCCACAAAAGGGTTTTTTGGGGCAAAACGGGCCTGTCTACACTGCTTGGTTTTGCACAAAAACCTCTTGCACAAAAAGCATCCTCAGAGAATATGCAAATGACAGTGCAACAAATGCTAATGAGTGCTTCATTAGCATACTCTCTGCTGACAAATACCTGAAGTGTAGACATAGCCTCAATGAGCTGGCTGTCTAGCAATGATCCACAGCAGAGGAAGAGGCTGCCTGGACTCCACCTTAGGATCCCTACAAGCAAGTGGAGAGATGGTTCAGACTCAGCATATGGTGCAGATTTGATGATCAGAGGTACAAACTGAGATTTAGGTGAACTAAATCTAAGCTTTTGGGATCTCTCAGTCTCTTCTTATTGTGTCTGTGTGAACTGAACTGTTCACATTTCACTTTTAGTTTTCTCTTATGTTTACTGTAACTGTTCACAATATCTGTGGGTTACAAAATATCTGTGTTTGTGTTGTAAGAATTAGATTCCTATTTATTTCTTCATAAGATTTTATAAAGTGTATTTACTTAAATTCATTTCTTTAGTTTCTTTTGGAACTTGAGTGTACAGAGGCTGACGCTGGGCAATCAATCCTTAATTCCTTAGGGTATGTCTACACTGCCACCCTAGTTCGAACTAGGGTGGCTAATGTAGGCATTCGAACTTGCAAATGAAGCCCGGGATTTAAATATCCTGGGCTTTATTTGCATGATCCTGGATGCCACCATTTTTAAATGCCCCATAGTTCGAACTCCCTGCCCGTGGCTACACGCGGCACGGACTAGGTAGTTCGAATTAAAGCTCCTAATTTGAACTACCGTTACTCCTCCTGCAATGAGGAGTACCTAGTCCGTGCTGCATGTAGCTGCGGGCAGGGAGTTTGAACTACAGGGCATTTTAAAATGGCGGCGCCCGGGAACATGCAAATAAAGCCCAGGATATTTAAATCCCGGCTTCATTCAATGTTTACATTAGCCACCCTAGTTCGAACTAGGGTGGCAGTGTAGACATACCCTCATAGACTGAACTCTGGGTCTCCAGCTGTTTTCAATGGGAGTGGGATTTTAGGGCAGTGACGTATAGCCCACCTAAGGTTACACTAGCTTGAGCAGGGCTAATGCATCTATGTCTACCTAAGCTGAAAATGACACATTCCTGCCCTTTTGCTTAACTATTTGAGGCAAACTCAATATTTAGACCACTGTGAGCACTGGAAAATAATGTTGACAAACTGCCCATTGTATCACTTGCCTTCTGATTAACCATTTGCTAGCACATAATGTGGAATGAGATTTATTCCAAAATGTCCTATGCTTGAAAGTGTTTTCTAGAAGATAGAGGGGAGCTTACACAACTGTGTATCCCCAAATATATCTATATATCTCTTTAAAAATCTGCCTCTTTTGAACAGAAAAAGCACTCCGCAGGTTGAAGGAGCTTTCATATTCAACTCTCTCTATTCAGCCCTTAAGACTAATAGCTCATTGTGACACTTCTTGGTTCTAGCTCTTTCCTTTCTCCTACTCAATCAATATATTAAGCCCTTTTTCATCCAACTTAAATTTTCTTTTTATTTTACAATGCTTTGGAGGTGACGCTCCTATTTTGCCTATACATCTGTTATTGATTATACGATTTTCTATATTTGAGCCTTTTATTTAAAGTATTGTCTCAAGCGACTTAAATTTAAGTCTTTAACCTCTGCTGTAAGTCCTAATTTAATCAGTGGTTTCCACATGCATTATATATTTCATTCATCATAGGTGAATATTACCTACAAATATCTGTTTATTTTCCCTTTGAATATATTATCCCCTTTGATTGTGTATTGATGGCCTGACTGTTACACAGAAGGGCTAGCTCTCATTTGTTACCAGAGGATTATTTTCAACCAGTTTTTGTAATCTGGCCTCTAGACTAGAAAGTAACATTAAAATGTGAGGGTCTCATGAACTTACTTTGCATGCATACCAAGGATATTGAATAGATTTAGTACCTCAAAGAGGTGTTAGAATGGAGTTAGAGATAAAGGGAAGATCAGCTAGACTCGGGAAGGTCTGTGAATGATGTTTTTTAACTGTATTCAGCAAAAGAAAACAGAAATGTCTCATGAAAAAAATGCTGTAGAATACATTAGAATTTCAAATTATTTATTATTGCAAAATAAGCTCTGTTAATTTGTGATTTGTTAAAGATGCAAAAAACAAGTCTGTGCTTTCACTTTGAAATGTCAGGTATGTCTTTTAGTGGAAATTTTATTAGCCCTACAACAGCCTTTTTTCTCTCTCTGTTTTTGCAACCCTTTCTTTTTTTCATTGTGTCACATTTATGTAAATCTTCACTAATATTCCAGAGCATCTTCTTTATGTGCCTTGGTGTATATATATATATATATATATATATATATAAAAAAACCTTTTTTCCTGTCAATATTTTAATAAGCTCTCTCAGTTCTCAAAGCTAAAGTTGTCAGATGAATCAAAAGGATTATGTGCAGGGGCAGAAGTTCTACCAGCATTCAAAACCATTAGATTTGAACCACTATGCTTCTAACAAGCTAGTGGTGACTAGGGATGTTAAATGTCGGTTAATTGAATAGTCGAGTAACCTCATGAATTCTTATCAGTTACTTGACTATTCTATAGTACCTGTGTGCTCTGGCCCCTCTCCCGAGGAGTCGCCTGCTACTCGGCGCTGCTGCCTCTGTGCCAGGCGAGAGCTGGTCTGTGAGGGGAGCCAGCTCCCCTTTAAAAACCAGCTCCCCTTTCAGACCAGCTGTCTGTTGCCCCATGCTGCTACCTCTGATACAGAGGTAGGAGCACGGGATAGCAGCAGCCCCTGTCTGGGGTGGAGTCTGAGCTCTCAGACCCAGTGTGAACCGGAACTGAGCTGGGCTGCCTGCTTGCCTATCCTCTAATATAGTTTAAATGCAGATCCGCAGCAGGGGTAGGTCCCGGACCCATCACAAGCCAGGACTGAGCCAGACTGTTGGCCAGTCTGCTAAAATTTACTGGTCAGGGAGCAGGAATGCGTGTAGTTTATTGCATTAACCTATAAGCTTTTGCTTATCAGTTAATCGACTACACTATTACATCCCTAGTGGTGACTCTTGCAAAGAATGCTAAGGGATAGATTGAAGGACCCTTATTCATGAAAAATATTATTTTATGCCGTAAGTAGTCCCACTGACTACTCTGTGGAATCAAAAGAACTACTCAGTATGGGAATGGACAAGGGAATAGACATGGTAATCAGGCAATGGACAAAAGTGAGGAAAAATGAAAATATCATTACTTCTGTTTTACAGAGAGGAAGGTGAGGCAGAGAGATAGAGAACTTGATTCAGCAACGCACAAAATAATATATTCAATCTTCTGCACTTTCTTAAATCGCTATTCAGCAAAACAATGAAGCGTATGCATAATTTTAAGCATGTGGTTAAGTTCTATTGCAGTCAGTTGAAATTAAATATGTGCATAACCTAATCAGGGCATTAGTATTTTACACAAGATCTCTCAAAAAAGCTGTAGCAAAACTGGGAACTGAGCTTAGGTTTGCCTGAATAACAGTCCAGTGCTCTCATCACAAGACCATCCTTCTTTGAGAAGGCTCAGATATCTTTTCTTTTTTTCTTTATCTAAGTGTAAATGGTCTCTCTATATTCATCTATATACATCCATATCTGAAATACTGTATTAGGAATGAACTATAGCAATGGTAATCTGGCATTTTCCTTTCTTATCCTAACTCTTGCTACAGATGACAATATCCAATGCAATGATTCTCTTGGGATTTTACAGGTAACGAGAAGAGTGCAGAGGCTGTAAAGTAAAAGCAATGTGCAGGAGCAGGAGTTTGTGAAGGAGGAAGAGGAAAGAACACGTGGATATTAAAGTGTGTTCATGAGGTTCTTAGAATCATGGAATCATAGGGCTGGAAGAGACCTCAAGAGGTCAAGTCCAACCCCCTGCCAAAGCAGGACCAACCCCAACTAAATCATCCCACCCAGGGCTTTGTCAAGCCGGAACTTAAAAAGCTGAATGTTTCTATTTTCATGTGGAAGTTAACGTAATTATCACTGTAGCTCTTGGTGGGCATCTAGAAACTGAGACCCCCAAATCACCAGTCATATTTGCTTTTTATTGCTCTTCATATTTCTTATTCAAGGGGCCAAAATGTCATATCTGTAGACAGTCACCATTAAATTCTTTACAAATACTTTTGTGAGTGATTAGCATTACTGAAATTTTCTTAGTTTTCCCTATGTATTCTCACTCTGTGCTCAGGGAATAATAAAACAATTATTTTATTTACTTGCAAAGACAAACTTGTAAAGATTTTAATAGTGCGTGTTTGTGCTGGGACAGACAGACAAATTCTGCAGCTTTCCACAGTCTGCTCGGCTTATATTTACACATCCATTCAGTCAGGGTGCTTCTGTACTACAGAGTTAACCTTGCAGCCATTGCCATTTCTCCCCCTCTGGCTTCAAAGAAATCAATAAGTAATTGATAAATTTCGTGTCACTCTGGGCAATTAATAGGAGTTACACAGCTCTGGCTGCATCAATTTTCATGTATGTGAAGAGCAAGAAATTGATTTCACAAACTTAGTGGTGCATATTGATTCAATGCCTGTCCCTAGGCCATTCCCATTTAACGCTTTTGTGCAGTCATTGAAAAAATCTCAAGACTGTCAAAGAAAATTTGGTTCTTTGTTATGTTACACTGTTTTGCAAGTATTTTTAGACTCAGTAATATGTTTCAAGCAGCGATCTTTGGGTATCCAGGCCCTCAGGTGATTTTTATTTCTAGAAAGTAAGGGCTCATCTACACTTTAGGTGCTACAGCACACAAGCTATACTGTTAAGTCCATAGTGTAGATGATTCCTACATCAATGAAAGAGGGCTTTTTTTTTCCCCTTCAAGGCAGGTAATCCATCTCCTTGAGTGAGGGTATGTCTACACTTGCAGCCTAATTCGAACTAGGGCTGCAAATGTAGGCATTCGGAATTGCAAATCAAGCCTGGGATTTAAATATCCCACGCTTGATTTGCATCTTCCCGGCCTGGTGCCATTTTTTAAATTTACAAGCCCGAAGTAACTGCCCGTGTCTACACGCGGCAGTGAAACGGGCGTTTGAAATAAAGCCCTAGTTCGAACTACCTGTTAAACCTCATTGCAGTTACTTCGGGCTTATAAATTTCAAAAATGGCGCCCGGCCGGGAAGATGCAAATCAAGTGCGGGATATTTAAATCCCAGGCTTGATTTGCAATTCCCGAATGCCTACATTTGCAGCCCTAGTTCGAATTAGGCTGCAAGTGTAGACATACCCTGACAGTGGCTAAGTCAACAGAAAAATGTTGGCTGGATCTTATAAAAGAGAAAGGAGTTATACCCTTAGTGCCACGTACAAAATTGTAAGGTGTGACTATGATCCTAAACAATCGGTCTTCACATGGGATACGTATGATAAGGGGCCCTGAGGTGAGGAAATCCAATTCTCTGACACTGGCCAATGGTATGGTACTGTGTAATGTGCTGGATGGAAACCATACAGCATCATCAGAAACTTGTTTAACTGCAGAATCCTGATTTTATAGGTGAGGATGTTTAGTGTAAAGCACCATTCTAAGCCCTACCAGGAAGCTTCACAGAAACTGTCTCCACTCCCTCCCAGCAGTCTACACTGTTTTTTACAGCACTCTGGGCTAGCCATTCTGTAGTGATCCATTCCATGCAGCCTCTAGACTGGCCTTAAAAAGATGTTTGCACTTAACATCCTAATCTATAAAATGGGGGCACTACTGCAAAACAAGTTGTGCTGAAGCGCCATTTATTTATCTTTGTATAATTCTTCGAGATTCACAGATGATAAAATCTTTAAGCGTGAAAGGGTTCTTAGCAATATTTTTAATGGCAGACTATAACATGGGATGATAATCACAGATGTAAAAGAGGAGAAAAATGAGTGATTTACACTTGTATAACTAAGATCTGAATCTTACTCATCTCAAAATCATGAGGGAATTTTAAAAATAAATTTAAACTGGATTTAACAAGCTATTTGTTAATTAAATAAATTGTATGCATTACATGACTCTGATACTATGACATAACCTTTAAGTCAATAATCCCACAGTTGCGTACGTAATTTTTGTTTATTTTACAAGATCTGCAGTGATAATTATTAATTTCCACATGAATGTTTCCGTTTCTCACCACAACTAAAGTAATCTCAATGTATTACAATTTTAGTAGAAAAATTTCTCTTAGGATATTAGAAGAATTTGTTTTCTCATATAATTTAAAATCAATATTATCTTTTATTCTAAGGTATTTTTTCAATTTCTTGTTTTTTAACATTCCAACATGAGAACCCATAGAATGATTTATAAAATAAGATATCCTATCTGCTTTTCAAAATCTAAAAAAATTGGCTTCCTTATTAGACAGACCACTTTGATTTTATTACAATAAGAACATAAATTACCATGACAATATAACAGAAACCAAGATTTTAGCATTATACAGGATAGGGATGTTAAATATCAGTTAATTGAATAGTCGAGTAACCTAATGAATTCTTATCAGTTACTCGACTAGTCTATAGCTCCCGGGGGGTAGGCCCAGCAGCCAGTGAGGAGCTGGCCTGCTACTAAGGCGTCCCTGCCATTCCATGCTGCTGCCTCTGTATCAGAGGCAGCAGCACGGGGTGCTACGTGGGAGCTGATCTGTGAGGAGAGCCAGTTTAAAAACCAGCTCCCCTCACGGACTGGCTGCCTGTTGCCCCACACTTCTGCCTCTGATACTGGAACTGAGCTAGGCTGCCTGCTTGACTCCTAATACACATTAAATGCAGAGCCACAGTGGAGGTAGGTCCCGACTCCAGTGCAAGCCAGGGCTAAGCTGGGCTGCTGGCAAGGGTGTGGGGGGAAAATGCGTGTAGTCATAGTATTAACCTATAAGCTTTTGCTTATTGGTTAATCAGTTTATCGACTACACTATTACATCCCAAATAAAGGAAGAAAAGCTGAAAAAAACCCACTCACTAGTTGTTCTATAAAGTTGATCACACACAGCCCTAAATCCAAATGAGAAAAATGATTTTTTTTCTAATTTACTTGGACACTTTTATGAACACGATTAATATTTCACTATATTTTTTGTGTCTAAAATTGTCCTTGATCTGTAATTTAAGGACTTCTACTTTATTTTGAATACTTACGACTCACTGTATTAATATAGTATTTAAGCCACCTATCAAATGAGTGCCTGGCGGACTTATGTTTCACTTATATACTGTTAAGACTCTACAAGGACCTGTTCTACCCTGATAAAACAATGAAATCAGCTTTTTTCCAGGGCCATATGTGATAATCATAGAACCATAGAATCATAGAATCATAGAACCATAGAGCTGGAAGAGACCTCAGAAGGTCATCAAGACCAGCCCCCTGCTCTAGGCAGGACCAATCCCAACTAAATCAACCCGGCCAGGGCTTGGTCAAGCCGAGACTTAAACACCTCTAGGGATGGAGACTCCACTACTTCCCTAGGTAACCCATTCCAGTGCTTCACTTCCCTCCTAGTGAAATAGTTTTTCCTACTATCCAACCTGGACCTCTCCCACCACAACTTGAGACCATTGCTCCTTGTTCTGCCATCCGTCACTACTGTGAACAGCCTTTCTCCATCCTCTTTGAAACCTCTCTTCAGGAAGTTGAAGGCTGCTATCAAATCCCCCCTCACTCTTTGCTTCTGCAGACTAAACAGACCCAACTCCGTCAGCCTCTCCTCATAAGTCATATATGCTTCAGCCCCCTAATCATTTTGGTTGCCCTCCACTGGACCCTCTCCAATGCGTCCACATCCTTTTTGTAGTGGGGGGCCCAGAACTGGACACAATACTCCAGATGTGGCCTCACCAGAGCCGAATAAAGGGGAATTATTATAATTCAGGGAATTATTATAATCCTAATATATGATACAGGCAACATTAACCATAATATGTAATTATCTTTTAAAACATGCACACGCACGCCTGAAGTATAAGTGAAAAAGGAATATACTTTTCACGGCAAAGATTTATTATCAAATTGAAATAATAGAAACATTCAGTGAAAGATGCCTACTAGTTGGCAAATGATTCACTTTTAATATGAATTGTTATGGAATTAAAATTTAGGAGATCTACTATATCTATGTTTGGGATAAGCTGCTTGAGAAGCTGGGGATGAAAGTCATTGTGCTAACCCTCTCAGACTCAGTAAATGGGACCATTCTGTGTGGCCGCCGTTCCAAAACACACCAGCATGGCTGCTTTGCCAGCAAACCCCTAAGGCATGGGTTCCCAAACTGGGGGGCATGCCCCCCTGGGGGGCGTGAAGAAATTCCAGGAGGAACATGAGGCATCGCAGCCCCCCCTCCCCAATCAAGTTTTGCTGCCCCGGTCAGTTCCTTTTTTTTTTTTTTTTGCTGCTAAGTGGGGGGGGGGGGGGAAGGTGAGGGTTTCTCAAAAATCAAAAAGGGGGCGTGATGCCAAGAAGTTTGGGAACCACAGCACTATGGTCAAGTCTATACAGCAGGGCTAAAGCCAAAATAAGCTACACAACTTGAGCTACGTCAATTACATAGCTTAAGTCGAAATAGCTTATTTT
Organism: Rafetus swinhoei; assembly: GCA_019425775.1. Lineage (NCBI taxonomy): Eukaryota > Metazoa > Chordata > Testudines > Trionychidae > Rafetus > Rafetus swinhoei. The sequence goes on along the minus strand of CM033428.1, from coordinate 31,277,284 downwards.
GGCTTTTGGCGCTGTCTACACAGCAGGAAGTCCCGAGTCAGAGCACTCTTTCTTTGACTTCCCTTACTCCTCATAAAATGAGGGTTACAGGAGTCAAAGTAAGAAGTCCTCTATCTCGATATTATTTTGACATTATGTTGAAATAACCGCTTGCTGTGTAGACATGGACAGTTATTTTGAAATAACATCAGTTATTCTGAAATAACATTGCTTGTAGACGTAGCCTAGTGTCCTTCCAGCCTCAATCAGTCAACTCCAGCTTCTCAGAGATGTGTCTCTGTGATGCACAGCACCTATCACTGTATGTTTGCAGAACACTATTTGCTGTTCCTTTCATGGCACAGAAACAAAAACTTGTTATCTTGATGGCTGTTAGCAATCACTGCATTTCAATCAAAGTACTGGATTAGCTTAGCTAAAAAGTAAAAGCTTGTTTTATTAAAGAGGTAGGCTTATGTGATAAGTTTGTTTAATTTAAAAGCCTCCGCATGATCTGGGCTTCAGACCCTCAAACTCAAGCTGAAACCTCGAAGCACTAAATGTATAGCAATTTTTAGAGCACAAGCCCACGTAGTCCAAGTTTGTTGACCCATACTAAAAAGCTTACGCCTGCTCACTCTGAAATGCTGTGTAGATATGCCCCATAAGAGCCAGCAGGAAGCATGCTGCCGCATAATGTTCCGCAGAATGTGCTGTGACTTTACATTATTTGCTGAAGCTTTTCTTTTCTGGCCAAGATTTTCAGAAATAATAATGGCTTTGGGTGCCTCACTAACAGGTTTGGAAAAGGCATGTTGGTGTCAGGTACAGTATTTCTGTATCCTTCTTTATACCTTATACAGATAGGAACTTAATCTTTTCAGGACATCATTATACAGAATTAAGTCTCTGAGACTACATCTAGACTATGGGGTTTTTCTGGGAAACCTCCGGTATCCCAGAAAAACTCCTCCGCATCCAGGGAATGCATCTGCTCTTCCGCTTTTTTTTTGCGGAAGAGCAGATGTGCTCTTTTGGAAGCCCTGTCTCCTCCTTTCATGAGGAAGAAGAGCTCATCTGAAAGAGGAACATTTTCCGAAATTTGGCCCAGTGTAGATGGGCCAAATTTCAGAAAAGCGTCTTCTGAAAAAAATATCGGAAAAAGGTACGCAAATTGCAGCGTGCATTTTGCGTATCTTTTTCTGATAGATCAGCGGTTCCCAACCTTTTCCAGATGGGGACCCATTTTGACAATTCAGGAAGACTTGGTGACCCAGCGCAATTCAAAAAATGTGTGAATGGCTCCTTAAGAGCTACCTGGGGAGACACCTTTTGAAATGTAATGGCGACCTATATTTGGGTCCTGACCCATAGGTTGGGAAACCCTGCGATAGATCATTGTAGTCTAGACATAGTCTCAGAAAAAAAGAGTGGCAAAGAAATTTCTTCAAAGAAAAATATGTACTAAATTTCTCTAGCTATTTATATGAATCCATTACAGTTTATGTATAATCCTTGAAGCAATATGTAATTATTTTAAAGACAATTCTTTTTGGGGGTTTTCACAAACTTTTCAAACTTGTTACTACCACAAGTTCAAATGCAAAACATGATTATGCATCTGCACATTCATGGAATCATCTAGACCTCTTCTCTCAGAAAATTTGTTCTTCCCAGACTCTACAGAATGGTGTCCAAAGTCTCTGTAGGACACACCAGCTCCATAAGTCTTGAAAGTATATGGCAGCCCGACTCTCTGTCAAACTCCTTTTGAATTTTTGCATCTTCCACAGCTTGCAGCAAATTCTAGTAATCTTCCTCTTCTTCAGTGAGGATGTGGGAGGGAGCCTACAATCTAATTCAACAAACTGGCAAAATCCCTGGAACAATCTTTATAGCAGTTCTATCTCATCCCTGTATTGCACCCAGTGTGTTCTACTCTGGCTGATTCTTGATTCTAAACTCCTTACCCTTCCCAATTCCATTTGTTGTATTCTCAGAAAGTGACGGTGGGTGTAACTTTCCAGGCTGCTTGCCCCCAAGTACCTTCAAACTGTTCATGAGCATAGCTAGCTCATCATACCCAATTGCTGGATGATTGTAGCCCGTCCAGTAGAGTCCCACACATGCACATCCCAGTTCTGGCAAGTCTGAATGCAAACAGATTCCCCTAAAACAAAAACAAGATTTGTATGTCCTCCTCACTATTTCTTCCCTTATTTAGAACACTAAATGCTCCAATGCAAGCATGTGACTTACACCTCAATTTTTTGGGTGCCAAATACAAAACATCTTAAATGGGGCCCGATTTTCAGAAAGTGCTAAACACCCATCCTCTGATAATTACTCACCTTTTTGGGTACCCAAAATCATCTTGTCCTAACCCTGTATTCAGGGCCGGATTAAGGGGGGGGCTAGCTGGGCAGCTGCCCAGGGCGCCAACCTATGAGGGGCGCCTGATGGCAGCTGTAAGGGGCGCCACGCTCCTGGGGCTGGGGGCTGTACAGAGCCCTTTAGAGCTGCAATCTGGCTCCACACATCCAATTGCAGCTGTAAGGTGCGCAGCACACCAGGGGCCGGGGCCGCGCACGCACTGTGCGTCTGGGGACGGAGCCGCGCAGGCGTCGCCTGCCCGCTGCCTGGTGTGTAGGAATGGCTGGAGCTCAGCTCATGTTGTGCACCCCAAACAATGACCATGAGAGCTGGAGTGTACAAAGATCAGGTATCAATAAGGCAGATGTTAAAAATGCAATCAGATGTTAAAGTCATTGGTAAGTATAGAAATGTCAAATCATGTAAACAGTATCAAAGGTCCATGTGAGTTGTAAAGAGATTTTACTGCCAAATAGTTCTACCCTTATTAATGGATACCAGGACACAATGTTTGCAGGGCTGGCCATAATCAGAGACTTTCCTGATTCAATCTGCTTGTGTAACTGCCATCCTGCTTTGTAAGCTGGATGGTGGATACTGGGGCTAGTTTAGCAGGACATGAATTGTTCCATTTATGGATTTATACAGTCACATGTTGCATAATGCAGTGCTGCATGACAGCTCAATCAATCCATTTCTATTTATTTGTTCATTAATTAAACACATCTGATGCTTCAAAAATCTTTGTCTTGTCTATTTAAACTGTACACTTACTAGCTTTCCTCATATAAACTCCATGGAAGTCAATAGACAACTTAGAAATTTCTTCTATTTATAAATATATATTGGCCATTTTTCATTTTTTTTTTAAAGTATGGAGCATTCAGTCATAGAATCATAGGGTTGGAAAAGACCTCAGAAAGTCATTGAGTCCAAACCCCTGCCCAAGCAGGATCAATCTGAACTAAATCATGCCAGCCTGGACTTAAAAACCGCTAGGGATGGAGATTCTACCACCTCCCTAGGGAACCCTTGATCCTCCTAGGCTTCATCTACACTGCAGGTTTTTTGCGGAAGAAGCCTTTTGCACAAAAGTTTTTGCACAAAATCTTCTTCCACAAAAATGCGTCCACACCTCAAAGTGCATCGCTTTTGCGATGCGCTTTTGCACAAGAGAGTGTCCACACTATTGGATGCTCTCCCGCATATAAAGCCACTCCGAACCGGTTCTACCTGGGCTAAAGGTCATCAGTTGCTCTCGAGTGCTGTTGCCAGAGCTCTCCAGAGACACGTGCTTAAAGGGACCCCTCTGGACAGCTGCTTCTCTGTTTCTGCTGCCTGCTTGCGAGCCTCTTTGGCAAAGCAAAGCTTCAGCAGTGCCTGCTGTGTTTGCCCTTTGCTTTTTGGGGACGACACAGCTTTCCACTACTCTGCCCTGTGCTATGGAGCCGGAGCTGCCTCTGGGCATGCAACGGACCCCCAGGGCCATGATGCACTCCCTGCAGTGCCTGCTTCAAGCAGGGGTTCTCTTCCAGATGGAGGTGGACCCTGAGATCTTCCTCATCAGACTCTGTCTGGCTGCGGGTGCTCCACTCTGGCTGCCCCAGCCCATCATAGCCAGAAGATTCTGGAGGCTGGAGACCAGCTTGGCCTGGTGGAACCAGCTGGTTATGGAGTGCTGGAATGATCAGCATTGGTTGCAGAACTTCTGCATGTGGAAGGTCACCTTCCAGGAGCTCTGTGCCTGGCTTGCACCCACCCTCCAATAACGCGACACACAGCTGTGGCCCGCCATCCCACTCAAAAAGTAGGTCACCATCTGGGAAGCTGGCCACCCCAGACAGCTACCACTCAATGGCACACCAGTTTGGGGTAGGGAGGTCCATCGGTGCCATCCTCATGCAGGTTAAGAGATCATGGGATGCAGCTCCTGCATGGGAGGCAGGAGGGAGTTGCATAAAGGGGGACCCTCAGGACAGGGGGGCTGGGCACTGTATGTGGGGGACTGGAGGTGGGGGGAAAGGCCTGGCCCCAGGGGCTGGTGCCTTCTTGCCCTCACACTGGCCTGGCTGGGGGGGAGGGGTGGGCATGGGCTCACAGGGGGAAGCTCCAGCTGGGTGGGGGGATCAGGAGGGGAGGCAGCCACATCCCACTGGGAGCACACAACCCCCTCTCTCATTTCTGTTTTGTGTGTTCCTGTCTATCCTTCTGCAGGTCGTCTGGGCCATCAACTCTTTGCTGCTGCACAGAGTCATCTGGCTCCAGGATCTGGAAGCTACCATGGGCGGCTTTGCTGTCCTGGGGTTCCCCAACTGCATGGGAGCAATTGACAGCACACATATCCCCATCCGGGCCCTGGAACATCGAGCAGCCCAGTTTGTCAACAGAAAGGGCTACTTCTCCATAGTCCTGCAGGCCGTGTTGGACTACTAGGGCCACTTCACAAACATTTATGTGGGTTGGTCAGGCAGGGCTCATGATGCCCAAGTCTTTAGGACTTCCAGCCTGTGTGCCCAGCTGGAGGCGGGCACCTTTTTTCTCTGCCAGGAGTTGCGAGTGGGCAACCAGACTATGGCAGTGTTCATAGTGGGGGGATGCGTCATCCCCACTCATGCCCTGGCTAATGCGCCCCCACACCAGCCAGTTGGATCACACAAAGGACATTTTCAATGCCCACCTCAACAGAGTCCACCTGTAGGTGGAGTGCGCCTTTGGGTATCTGAAGGGACGGTTCTGCTGCCTCCTCACCCGCCTGCACGTTGGGGATCAGAATATCCCCGAGGTGGTGGCGGCCTGCTGTGTGCTCCACAACTTGGTGGAGCGCAAGGGGGAGGCCTTCCTCCCAGGGTGGGTGGCAGATACCACCCATGAGAGCTAGGGCTTTGAGCAGCCTTGGACAGCTGCGACCTGCCAGGCCCATCAGGCTGGGGTGCCCATACAGAAGGCCCTGAGGGAGAGGTTCTTGCAGGAACCAATGTAAATCTCCCCAGAGCCTCCACAACAGGCCTTCCTTCCTTCACCTTTCTTTCTCTCTCCTTTCCCCCATCAGCCCCTTCACTTGCCCCTATCCCAACTTTCCAATAAACACACCTGCTTGGTTTTCAAACAAAATTAGTCTTTTTTTTATTAAACATAAATGAGGGTGCGAAGGGGGAGGGGTTATCTGAACTGGGAAGGGGCTGTCTGAACTGGGAGGGAGAACCAGTAAACTGGGAGAGGGGACCAGTGAACTGGGAGGGGGGATCCTGATTGGGAGGAGCGTTGGGGCAGCTTGCTGAGCACCCTCAGGTGCGGGGACGTCGTTGGCATTGGGCGGGTCTGGGGGCCCCAGTGGGGTGGGCAGAAGGGGTGGCTAGACTGGGGCCAGGGTCAGCAGGGGGGGCAGGAGGAGGGGCTGTAGGAGGGGCCATAGGCATGACTGGGGGAGGAGACATGGCCATGGGGAAGGGAGGGAGCAGAGGCATGGCATGGGGAGGGAGGAGAGGCATGGCAGGGTGGGCAGACGGGTGAGCCATGGGTATAGGAGGGGGGCAGGAGGGTGGAAGGCAGGAGCAGTGGCAGCAGGCACCTGTTCCCCCATGCGGGACAGGATGCCGCACATGGTGTCACAGCACGCCATTAGATCACTCCACGCCTGTTGCTGCCACTCGAGGTTGGAATTCAGCTGGCACGCCAGGGTGGGGTGGATGTCGCGCTTCACCCCAACGTGCTGGCGCATCAGCTCCTCCCCAGGCCTGGTTCATCTGCGGCTCCCCCAGACTCTGGCTGGTGGCTGCAGTGGCATGGCACAGCCCTCTGTCTCGGCTGGTCCAGCTGTGGAGAAGACACAAGAGAGACGGGCAGTCAGTCCACCCTGCACACACATTACCTGAGGCCATGCCCTCCTGCGTGAGTGGCGACCGCACCAGTCCATAGCCCGCAGGAGGGGGATGTCCCAGGTGCAAGGCCATGTGTGGCCTGCACAGCATGCCCTGTGTCACAGGGGCCCCGAGGTGGCCAGAGGACTGTGCTGCCTGCCTCCCTCACTCCCCTGCCCCCCCCACACACACACACCATGGCCAGGCAGGCAAGGGAAGTGTGTAGCCAGAGTGGGATCCCCTGATGCAGAGGAGCCGTGTGCTGCCTGCCCCTCCCTGGGGGGTGCACACACAGCTGCGGCTCGCAGTGGTGTGTGTGTGTGTAGCTGCTTCTTCTCATGTGCAGGCATGCCCATGTACAGTGTGCAGTGCTCCAGGGTGTATAGGGGGTGGTGTCTGAGCCCTTACTGCTAGCCTGGGGGCAAGACTTGTGTGGCCAGGCATGAGGCTGGCAGCAGGCTCCCAGTCATGTTGAGGGGCTGGCTGCTGTGGCCATGTGTTGCACCCTCCTGCTGCCTGTGGTTGCACATGCCCAGACTGCAGCAGCATGTGCTGGCCTAGCAGCCCGCATGACAGTGTGCCCCCCATCCCCTGTGCGGCCACCTCCCCCACCCTCTGTGTGTGTGTGTATGTGTGCCAACGTACCTGAGGATCCCTCACAAACCTCCTCAGAGGCCTGGGAGATGACCAGGCTGTCAGGGACTGGCTCTAGGGACAGAGTGATGGTCCCACTGTCCTGGTCATCATCCTCCTCCTCCGTCAGGGGCTGGTCCTGTCCCTCCATCTGCTCCAGCATGGGGACTGGCTCCGGGTGCTGGAGTATGGGCTGCTCCAGCCCGGAGTCCACCACGATGGAGGGGGGAAGAGGGTTCCCCCCCCCAAGGATGTGGTGGAGCTCCTTGTAGTAGGGGCAGTTGTGTGGTCCTGCCCCTGAGCGCCCCCTCCGCTCTGTCACCCCTCACATATCCCTGACGGAGCTTCTTCACCTTTCCCCAGACCTGTTCCATGGTCTGAGCAGGGTTAGGGTTAGGGTCAGGGACATGGGAATTGTGGGGCAGGAGTAGATGTTGACATTCCTGAGTTTTGCCCTGGGTTCTTGCAGCGACTCCTCCTCGCCCCGCAATTCTAAGAGGGTCCTGATTTCTGTGCTCGACCACAATGGTGCGTGGTGGCGCTTGCTGCCCCGGAGAGGGGAGGGGGCCTAGGAGCCCTGTGGCTGCTCCCTAGCAGTGCCTGGGGGGTCTCGGGCACCTTCTTCCTCAGCCATTTGTGCCAACAGAGAGCCGCGTGGCAAGGCAGCTGGCTGTGGTCAAGCTTCCTGACAGAATGTCTGAGCAAGGTGCCTGGACCTTTAAGAGGGGCCAGCAGACAGGAACAAGACAGTTGTGATTGCCTGCTACGGAGTGTCCAAGTGGCCACCTGTGTTTTTCCTGGGAGGCCAGTTTTTGTGCAAAAACCCCTCCAGAGCGTCCACACTTGCCTTTTTGCGCAAGAGCTGTAGTGCAAAAAGGAGTTATTCCTCGTGGGGAGAGGAATACCTATACCACAAAAAGCCCTCTCTTCTGTCAATTGTGGTGTGGATGCTCCATGGGTTTTTGTGCAAAAACAGCTGGTTTTGCGCAAAAACCTTGTAGTGTAGACGTAGCACTAGGGAAATAGTTTTTCCTAATATCCAACTTAGACCTCCCCCACTGCAACTTGAAACCATTGATCCTCATTCTGTCATCCGTCACTACTGAGAACAGCCTCTTTCCATCCTCTTTGGAACTCCCACTCAGATAGTTAATGGCCGCTATCAAATCCCCCCTCACTCTTCTCTTCTGTAGACAAAGGGTACACTTGCACTTAGTTGAACTAGATGAATGCAGGCATTCGAATTGCACGAAGCGGGATTTAAATATCCCGCGCTTCATTAGCATGATCTGCCGGGTGCGCTAGTTCGAATCACAGCTGATTCAAACCAGGAAGTGCACGCCGACACGCTAGTTCGAACCTAACCCTCGTTCGAACCAACGCTACTCCTCAAAAAATGAGGAGTAACGTTAGTTCGAACCAAGGGGTTTGGTTCGAACTAACGCATCCCGGTGCGCACTTCCTGGTTCGAATCAGCTGTGATTCAAACTAGCACACCAGCGAGATCATGCTAATGAAGCACGGGATATTTAAATCCCCGCTTCATTAGCAATTTCGAATGCCTGCATTTGCATCCCTAGTTTGAACTAGGGTGCAAGTGTAGACATACCCTAAATAAACCAAAATCCCTTAGTCATGTGCTCCAGCCCCCTAATCATGTTTTGTCCTCTCCAATGTGCCTACATCTTTTCTGTAATGGGGACTCCACAATTAGATACAATGCACAAGATATGGCCTCACCAGTGCCGAACACAGAAGAATAATCACTTTCCTAGATCTGCTGGCAGAGCTCCTACTAATGTATCCCAGTATGTTAGTCTTCTTGGCTACAAGGGCACGCTGTTGACTCATATCCAGTTTCTCATCTACTGTAATCCCCAGGTCCTTTTCTGCAGAACTGCTGTTTAGCCAGTCAGTTCCCAGCCTGTAACAATGCTTGCGATTCTTCCATCCCAAGTGCAGGACTCTACACTTGTCCTTGTTGAACCTCATTAGTTTTTTTTTTTTTTTGCCCAATCCTCCTATTTGTTAAGTTCACTCAGGTTGGTCAGGCATGCTTTGCCATTGGTGAATCCATTCCTGATCATTTTCCTCTCTTCCAAGTGCTTCAAAATAGATTCCCTGAGGATCCCCTCCATGATTTTTCTGAGGACTGAGGGGAGGCACTGGTCTGTAGTTCCCCTGGTTTTCCTTCCCTTTTTTAAAAGATGGGCACTACATTTGCCTTTTTCCAATCATCTAGGACCTCCCCCACAAGTTTTGAAAGATAATGGCGAATAGCTCTGCAATCACATCAGTCAGCTCCCTCAGCACCCTCCAGCTCCATGGATTCGCGTATGTCCAGGTTTTCTAAATAGTTTTTAACCTGTTCTTAACCAGTCATTGGCTATGTCTAGACTGCAAGCCTCTTTCAAAAGAGGCTTTTTCGAAAGATACTTTAGAAAAAGCCTCTTTCGAAAAAGAGCATCTAGACTACAACCAGTACTTTCGAAGAAGCAAGCTGCTTTTTCGAAAGAGAGCACCCAGGCAGTCTGGATGCTCTTTTTCGAAAAAGCACAGTTTGCATTACATAGCGCCTTTTTTCGAAAGAGCACTTTAGAAAAAAGGCATTATTCCTCATAAAACGAGGTTTTCTGCGGTCAAAAAAACTGCCATGTTCTTTCGATTTACTTTCAAAAGAATGCAGCAGCAGTCTAGATGCAGGGGAAGTTTTTTTCGAAAAAAGGCCACTTTTTTCGGAAAAACCCTGTAATCTAGACACACCCATTGTGATGGCATTGCTAACAGCTCCGCAATAAAACTTGCATTCAGTTTCCTAGTTGAAAAGAGGGCTAAATTTGTCAGGCATAACATTTACTAATCATTACCAAGTTCACAACTCTTATTCCATAGGAGGAGCCTCCGGGCATTCCCATATGCCCCACTATTTGGATTACAGGATGTGAATGGCAGTGCACACCAAAGTGCTATTCCCCTACATGGATGCAGGTGCAAGCAAAAATCCCAAACTGAAGAAGACTACATTAATGTCAAATTGGAAATTTTCAGTTTGTGCCCAGAGCATCAACATAGGTGAGTTATAGCAAAGCACATTGGTGTACAATGCTATTTTCACACCCTTAGTTCAAACTCTGGGACAGTGTACATATGTTCTCCCAGCTACATCTTCAACTGGTGTAAACAGTTCAACAGAATTGCAGTTAAGCAATGGAGCCATATTTCATTGATCACAATAGAACTACACTGATTTAAGCCAACTGATCATATAGAACTTTAATTTTCTGAAACGTTACAAGTACATTTCTGTAGTAGTTGAAGAACTCAAGGAAATCATTACAACTTCTTGTTGACATTTTAGAGATAGGTGACAGATTTTTGAAGGTATTTTGATATTGCTCCTTTCAGAGTTGCAAGGCTGCATTGCTCATGACATAGATTGTTAAATGTCCCTTTTCAAAAGTGACTTGGGCAGTTAGGAGCCTAAGCTGAACTGAAAGCTAATGAGACATATCCACTCCTTGTAGATAACAGATAACAGGGACATACCGACCTATGTTCAGGATAGGGTCCAGCATGATGGTTGGTGATATTTTGATAGAACCATCAAGTACAAAAGAATGGGCGGTGACTTCTGACCATAGGTAGCATTGTGAATGGAGAAATGTTGGCCTTTTTCACCTTTGCCACCCTGCTAAAGGCTATTAGCACAATTATAAAGGAAGATTAAATATAAACCTACAAGATGAAATTCACTAATTGCTGCATAAAGTCTGAGTAATTGGGCTCTGCTATCAGGAACTCAGTCAGGATTGGGTAGGATGGAATTTTCTTCACAATTTACAGGCAAACTTCAAATCTGCAGTGCAGATCTTATGTGGTTATTATTTAAACTATGGAAGAATAACATCTGTTTCCCCTGTACACTCCCTAGAGATGGGTCGCAGAAGAGTCTACGTGAAGATCCAATGGTTCCTTTCTATGGAACCCACCCAATTTGCATGATTGTGTACTAGACATTGCTGCAGCCCTTTATATGCCAATACCAAGTAGAGCAAGCACCATAGCTCGATCAGTCTTCCTGCCGTCCTGTGCAGAGTTCCTAAATACTGTAGAAGGCTTTCTGTGCCATTCTCTTTGGGCACATTTCTTTCATAGAGTCCATTTCTATCCTCCTGTACACATCAATAGCTCTCACTAATTTTAATGGGAATTGTACTCTTATCCTTGACAGCAAAATTGAACCCATATGATCTATTTTAGGTACTGATTCTTGGCTGTTTATCCTGGAAGCCATCTTAATCCTGTTGTCAATACCAGCTTTCCTCTATATTCTCACTCTTTAGAGATAAAATAACATTTTTTCTTTCCTATTTGTTCTCCTAGCTCCCTTTCTCTCACTTGATCTCCCTCCCTCCCTCTGCTTTTCTATTATAAAATAGAAATTTTCTCTCTTCAGTCCGGTCTGCTACTTCATCAATCTAGCTTCCGTGATGTACATGTCTGAAAAACTGATAACTGCAGATAGTCATGTGTTGGTTTGTATGATAAGAACAGTCTCTAGGTCTCGTTTGTAAAGTATCTTAATGAATTTTGTAGCCTATGGTTTCATACAGTTTGTTTCTTTTACTGTTATAACAAATGTTTGTCAGTACAGGGAATTTGCCAGTGAAACCCTGATAATGCCCTTTACTCTGAATTTCTCAAAAAAATGCAGAACTGGATTATACCAAATCTGTTCAATTAATGTGGTACTGGAACTCACACTGGTCAGCCGGCTCTTGATAAGCTCATCACTAAAAGAGCAAGAGCTTAAATCATTTCCTCCTGCTTTATAATTTGAATGATTTATATAGACTGTTAGAAAGGCTTAATTCTGTTAGAGCAGTCTTTGTGCATATTGTTTTCATTTACTTGATGCTAATCCGGCAATTTTCCTATCCTTTAAAAACATCATAATAGAACTGAACATATTACGTTCCAGCCTTAGAGGAACAGATGTAAACTGGAGGTATTCAAATGTTTTGCATTAAAAATGAAACAAGCAAGTGTTGGCTCTTTAACATTTACCCAAATGGATGAACAAATATTCTCTAGATGGTGCAGCTTTGTGAAGTTTAGTTTTGCTAATGTTCAATGTTTGTGAATTTTGGGGTATATCACTACAAAATGTGAAAAATGAATGAAATTTTGCCCTGCAGCATATTTGGTGGTAGTTTTTACAATGATGGGAAAATTGTGACCCAAACCTAGCTCTGGGTCCAATTTGCTTATTGAAAGGGTTCTCAACTTATTACAGATACAGGATCCAAGCTGAGGGGGAAAAAACAGATTTCCAGTTTTGGGTATGCAGCTTCCATAGACTTCAACTGCTCCAAAGCCCATTGACTTCAGTGTAAATCGTATCATTGACTTTTATGGGCTTTAGGTCAATCCCATGATCAGCTTGTTGTTAAAGACTAAAAAAAAGATCAATAGGCTGGTAATTCACCCCTAGCCTTTTGATCTATGGTATAACAATAAAGCCTGATATTGGCTTTAGAACATACCTGTTCTTAGTAACTATTAGATACAATATTAATATAAATAAAAGAAAATGTATCATTATTAAAATATCAATGAAATAAAAAATTCAAACTGGAAATTGTTTAACATTTGGAGTTAACAAATAGGAGGGCCTTTTCCCGTAAGGCTATTCTATTGAACCAATAATTCTGCAATCTATAATAAAGGTATCTTACAGGTAGCAAAGCAACTGAACTTGACACTGAGAGACATATTAATGGCCTACTGCCTTACAGAAATGAGCACTACAACAGAACTGCCCCTCCTCTTTATTTCAGACATAATGCAATTCTTCTAGCAATCTTCATATTGTATCATCCTCCTTTATTTTAACAGTACCACCACCTTGCATTTTTTTCTGCTCCCAAATCAAACTGTGCTTTTTCAAAAGATGTCACACAGATTGCAGAGTTTCATTCATGACTCTAAGATTGTACAATGGCATAATCCATTAAAAAGTAATAGAAGCTTGTTCTTCTCTTTACAGAAAATACAGAGAGATATGTTTCTCCAGTCAGCTATGATTAGTTCTAATCTAGCTCTCTGGAGGAGAAGGACATGACATTAAGACATTGAGCTGCTCTATTCCAACAGGCTTATTCCTAATAGCACTGAAAAAAATGATTCTTTTGATCTTGTATTTTAATCTTAAATTTTAATTTGCACTATAAAATTTTAATAACTGTCCTCTAGGTTTCAAAGAGAACAGCACTAAGTATTTCATGCACGCTGCTTATTACACATGTAAAGCCAGATCTGCAAAAGCTTTGAGGGCTGCTTATTAAATTAGTAATGACCATCACTCAATGATTGTCACCCCTTTGAGCATACATTACATTCTGAGCCACCAAACAAAACTAAAGTTGACATTGTCTACTTAGTGCTTTTATTTTCCCAAATATCATGGCACTATAATTTAATTATACATATAATTTCCAATGAGATTTTCCAACCATGTAATATTTTCCTAGTGATTTATTTACCATGCTCAAGGAGGTTAAAGTGCAAAGCAGCTGCTTGTATCTCTCCATGAACTTAAAGGATGATAATGAATTTCACATAGTACAAAAGAAACATGTGGAAGCCAGTATTCTAATTTCATCATACAGTCAGTGGGCATCAAACCTTTTTATATACAATGAGCCCATACAAAACAAAAGTTAGCTCACTTAAGAGGTAGTTATTAATACCTGAATATTGGTCTTGGCATTTTCAAAAGTGCTCTATTTTCCAGATGAGAGAAGCAATTTTTCTCTGAGTAAAGGGAGACAGAATGGTACATTAGCTGCCCTGGATTCTGATTCATAACATTCAATAGCTTTTGAGCAATGTGTTTTAGACTAAAGCATTTGTGTTTTCTTCCCACATAGAGAAAGATAGGCCATGGCCAAGAGGACTCTGAGGCTATGTTTACACTGGCAGGTTCTTGCGCAAGAAAATCTTGTGCAAGGGTTCTTGTGCAAGAACTCTTGCGCAAGAACACGTCCACACTGTCATGTGCTTTTTGCGCAAGAGCATCCATGACAGTGAGGACGCTCTCTTGCGCAAGAAGCTCTGATGGCCATTTTAGCCATAGGGCTTTCTTGTGCAAGAAACCCCTGCCGCACGTCCACACTGCCCTCTTGAGCAAGAGCTCTTGCGCAAGAGGGCTTACACTTGTTAGAAAAGAGCGTAGCTCTTGCGTGAGAAGCCCTGTCTTCTGATGCCGTACTGTAAATATTCTTGCACAAGAGCGGGCGGGCAGTGTGGGGGCTCTACGGGTTCTTGTGCAAGAATGGCCATTCTTGCGCAAGAACCCGCCAGTGTAGACATAGCCTGAGTATATGCAGTTGTTGGCATAGTTTGGAATAGGATCTGACTATTTTATACTTTCCCTGGCAGTAATTGTTATTCCTGCCAACAGAAGAATTGCACCAAAGAATAGGAACTGTTTAAAAAGTTGGACTCCGTTTCATTTCACAACATAAGCTGCTTGTCTACAGAAATGTGTTTAAAGGACAGGGGAGTTTCCTAATATTTGCAATGAACATTTCTCAGGCAATGAAGGTTTCTTTCATTTCCTATTCCCTTTTATGTTAGTTACTATTCACTTTGAACTTTCCTTATATTTTTCAGTGAATAGAAAGGGAAATAAAACTTCTTTTCTGCAAACTGCTTTATCCTAGCACTCTGTTTTTAAACCAAATGTGTCTATCTAATAGGAAAGTGTGATGACCCTGTGCTTTCAAATGCAGATAAATAAGAATTGTGGCAATTTTCAGAAGCGACAAAACTATAGTTACTCTGGTTGCTGCTCATTTTTATAATGCTCCTAAATCTCCTGGATTTGTGGGAGTGGCCAAAATACTTAAGAAGTGAGCAATTCAGGTGAAATTCACTTTATCTGAATAAAGCCTCAGAAATTTGGTAAGAGGAAGGTGAAGGGCAGATGGGCTGGAGAAGTGTAATCTGCATTTCTAACATGAGACTAATGCACTATGCAGCAGTGCAGCTATCCAGGGATTCTAGACCATGCACTAATAGCACTAACACATCCACACTGTGATGTACTGGGACAATGAATATGTTTATTCAGTTCCTGTAGGCTCTCCCCTCACCTGACCCCATTGACACCCTTATATTTGCTGACATGGAGACCATATTATAGAATCTTCTTCCTTGATTCTGAGATAGCACTCACTCTGTTGCCCTTTGCAGGAGAAGGGTGACTGCTTCCTAGAGAAGAGTATCTTTCAGAGAGTGGTCTCTGAAGGAGACTGGGAAAGGAATGTGTGTGAAGGGAGAGAGAAAGAGTCCACTCCAATCTATTCTATGGAGAAACCTTGATGAATAATTTCTAAGAAACTAACGGATGTCATGAAATCCCAAGTATGGGTGAAAAATAATGAAGGTAGAAGTGGCTAGACAGATCTTGACATCAAAAGTAGTCCTTCACAGGAGGCTAGGAATAGGCAGAGTTTGTGGCGTAGAAATGGCTGAAAATTGAGGTCTCTGAATCCTCTTTTGTTTATGTAGGTTCTTGGCTAGGTGTTGATTGTACAACATCTGTGGAGGGGCCAGCCTTGGTCTATGACTCTCTCTGCTGCTTTCTTCTCAGGGACAGAGTGTAAATCCCAAGGGAGTGCAGAGTCAACTTCAAGACTTTCAACACCTAAAGGCGTTTTCTCACTGAACAGATTGTGGCCTCATAGCCTTTTCCATAAGACATTTTCATAATCTAAGCTCACAAGCTCCACAAGTTTGTGGCAAAAAAAGAGGAACAGATGCTGCATTTTGCAGGAATATGAATCTCTCCAAAATAGTAAAGACAGAGTGGGTCCTTGTTACTCACTGGAAAGGAGCGAGAGCAGGAAGCACAGATCTTGAATGCTAGCACCCTAGCCATAATCCCAAGACACAGGGAGGGAATCCCTAGTAAGAGGAAAAAATCCTACCTATATAAAAACATTAACTCTACTAATATGAACTATAAACGAGTAATAAATTTATTGATAGGGTAATAATCATAAAACCTAGAGAAATCTGTGGACACAAGGATTCCAACTCAGGCTATGAGGTGGTAAGAAGAAAATGAAGAAGTGTTGGCCTTCAATGCCTCTTACGTCCTGGTCTGGGGCACATAGTGAGCTATCAAGCATGTGCAAGCCAATAGACACTGTAATTGAGTGCATGGCGCACATGCGCACTCATGAGTGAAATATTCCTAAGGACCAGCAATCAAAGAAGAACCTTGACATTTGGCACAGTGGCATGTGACTGGCTGTTAAAAATGGGGGAAGGAGAAGAATAAAAATGCAATTTTCAACTGTTCCACCAGAGGTCACCAAAAGGTCATCAAATCTTTTTATTGGACATCATCTGCCCAATTACTTATATACATATGTGTTAGAGGTAAACATGTACACCAATTAGAGTAATTGCTTCTGTAAACTGGAGTGTCCAATATCACTTTGTTCCATTTGATCCATGTTTTGAAAACAAATAAGGAGAATTGCCGGGAAGCTATGTAATTACATAGACATGAATAAGGGATCAATGATTTTAAAAAGAGCCTCCTTGTATTTATCACAGACTGTTCCCTTAGATTAAAATAAGAAAGCTAAATAACATTTCCATATTTAAAAGTCAGAGCTTAGTGAGGTTGACTCAGGTGCCTGCACTGACAGGAGAGGACTACCATCAGCTACGGGAAAATAACAACACAAAGAGAGAAATGTTATGAGCTATATGTAAGTGAGAGATGTTCAGATGAGATATCATTTCACATAGTAATCAGGCAAAGTAACTGAGAAAGGTGGCCAATATGTCTACACTGCAAGCTTATTTCGGAAAAAGCTATTCCAGAAGATATCTTCCGGAATAGCTTACTTCAAAATAGAGCGTCCACACTACAGGAAAACCTCCAAATTAGTCTGAGGCAGGTTCTCCTAATGTGGATGTGCTATCTCAATTTAGAGGCCCAGGAGGCACTGGAGAGGAATAATGTAGAATGGTCCTGGTGAGGAGCTATTTCAACATGGCAGCAGTGGAGTGTCCACACACACCCTCTTCTGAAAGAGCTTTTTTGGAAGAGGCATTATTCCTCGTGGGATGAGGTTTACCAATGTTGTGAAAAGCCCTCCATTATGTCGATTTTCTTTTGAAATAACTCAGTTGGGCTACGTCTAGACTGCAAGCCTCTTTCGAAAAAGAGCGTCTAGACTACAACCAGTACTTTTGAAGAAGCAAGCCACTTTTTTGAAAGAGAGCACCCAGGCAGTCTCGATGCTCTCTTTTGAAAAAGCACAGTTCGCATTACATAGTGCCTTTTTTTTGAAAGAGCACTTTCGAAAAAAGGCATTATTCCTCGTAAAATGAGGTTTTCCGGGTCAAAAAAACTGCCGTGTTCTTTCGATTTACTTTCGAAAGAAAGCGGCAGCAGTCTAGACGCAGGTAAAGATTTTTCGAAAAAAGGCCACTTTTTTCGAAAAATCCCTGTAGTCTAGACACACCCTTGCTGTGTGGACACTAGTATTTGTTTTTTCTGAATAATAGCCGTTATTCTGGGATAACTGTGCAGTGGAGACGCACCCCAAGACAGCAGAAGCTACAAAGGAGAAGGCTCTTGCACCATTAGCGGCAAGGCTGTTCAAAATTACAGGGCAAAGGCTAGTTCTAGTTACAAGGAGATAGCTGAGGGTAATTGCTGAAATCCACCTTTAGATTCTATGATGGATATCAGAGGTTCTTCCTTCTCCTTCCCCCTTTGTCCTATTTACACAGGTTCTTGTTTTTTGCATAATGGCTGAATGTGGATAAAACAGATGGTTGCAGAGAGACATCCATCCAGTATTACATCATATCACAAATCTCTCTTCTCTCTTCTAAACATGCTTGAATTTATTCTGACAAAACCTCTAACTTTTGGGTGCTCTCCAGGTTTCTTTGTATGGACAAGTACATCACTCATAAGACAGTTGTTGCTGTTTTTCCATACACTGTAATTCATCTTTAATTGAATTGTATTTAATTCCATACAGGAGACCATTCAGAACAATCACAGATTAATAAATGTATCAGTTCCAACTACCAGGAAAATAGTTCTTCTTGTTAATCGGCCTCAAATACATTGAGGGAATGGATTTTTGCATTTTTAGAGTAAACCACTACATTTTTCCAAAGATATTCACATGGAGAGCATTTTAATTTTCCACACTATAGCTATGCTGACCTTTGAGACCTTGCAAAGTAAAGTATTTATGATCCTGGGCTTTTTCATGGTATTGTTTCAATATTTTTGTAACATTTGTATTTCTTGCTGATGTTTTTGGCATTAAAAATCACTCAAGCTGTGCTGAAATATAATGATATTCACTGAACCATGGTAGGGAAGGATAATTCAGTTCAGGGAGGTTATTCTAGCTCATCATGTATACAAAAGCTTCAGAGAAAATGCAGGGGATTCTCAGTTCTTGACATGTGCACTATTCAGTCTCTCTCCTTTATTCTGAATAACTTCACCTAGAAAAGATTCACTTACATATAGAAATATGCAGTTTTATCTGCAGAGCAAGCCAGACAAAACAAGAATCCAAGATGGTCTGACAGAAATGTCTTCCAAGGAACCCAATTTCTTATAATTGTGACTACTGTAACCCCACGCCTAACAGAATCACCATTTTATCTACTTACAACAGTGCTCAGTATCTAGTAAGAGAGCCCGTCACTTCCCAAGATGCTATAACCAAAGTTACAATAGGTCGGTGCTCTAATTTTCCTCTGTACTGTTTTACATAAATGTTCATCTCTCTCTCCTCTATCACTATGCCTTCTCTCTTTCCTTACCTTCTGGACTTCCCTTCTTTTTCCTCCTCCTCTTCCTGGCTGCTTTTACGTGTATCTCATGGAAAGCCACAGGAGAGAAGTGAGATTTACACTTCACTGTGAATTCTGTGGGTTTTGTGATCACTCTTCCCCCTTCAGACAAAGAGTCCCAAAACTTTAACCTCTTGCTGTTATAAGCTTTACTATTGCGGATGACAGCTTTGCAATTCCTGAAGAGGTCATGAAACTGTATGTGTTCTGCAAGGTATGCTGGCCCATGAAGTTTAATACTGAAACCTTCAATCTGACCCAGTAATCTGAGGATCAGAGTGAGCTAGTGTTGCATGTGGCATACTAGGTTGATGAGCATTCAGCTGCTGATGGTGCCAAGGAGTCCATTGGCTGCATTTTGCATTAACACAAGCATTCTTAACCTCAGTGTATAGAAGTAGTGAGCTGCAATAGTCCAGCTTGGAGGTCACAAAACCATGGAAACAAATTTTGCAAATCTCTATTATTGTCTGAACCAAGTCACTGCCTCTGAAGACCCTCATATTCTGGGGCATTTGAAAGTAGATCCAGCTCCAAATTTAGCAGCTTGAGCTTGTTACTCTACATTGTCACTACCCCTCTGATCCATAAAAATCATGTCTGAAGGTTATGTTAATACTAGCTTTCCATTCTCCTAGCCATATCTGAAACAAGACTAGACAAATGCAGAGTCCGTTCCATCTTGGCACCATCTTCTATGCATTCAACCTATGAATTATAATGGTATGCTGTATTATACTAATCTTTTCAGTACACTACATGTTGATTGGCTAGCTATTCCACATCAGCTCTGATTATTCATTATATAGTGGCTATGAAATGCAGTGTAATTTCTGGCTATTCAAATTACTGAATACCTAGGATGTTAAAATCATGCAAAACGGTGATTCATTTCAAATATTACAACATGTTGTGAGAGAGGGCTACAGAGCAGTAGTCCTCTTGGAGACTGGGAGGAGGTCTAAAGGATGTCCAGCCTATGAGAAGGATCCACTGACCCTGGAATCCAAATCAAAATAATTATGGGGGACAAATAAAAAGAAAAACGAACAGGTGCGAAGGTTAAAGGGACAAACCAAGGGAACTGGAGGGGGATACTGAGCAGAGAGCCCCAGATCGTGCCCACTGCTCCTTGAAAGCATTGAGGGAGTCAGCAGACTCTGCCCAAAAGAACTTTTCCTGGATGTGTGAACAGATAGAGGAACAAAAAAAGGTCCCACAGTCACAGGTCCCTGTCTCAGCCAACTTTAGCTCCCAGGTTTTATAAATGGCCATCTTGGCCATAGCCAGGAGAAGGTCTCGTGACTTTGTGGGATGGATGGGGTGAGTGTAAATAAATAGATGAGGGGAGAAGTGCAGCCAGAACCTCAACAAGAAGTTCTGGAGGAGCCAAAAGAAGGGCTGTAACCTGGCACACTCAAGGTAGATATGAGCCAGGGTCTCCCTCCACAGAAAGGGCAAATGTCCTCAAACAGTCCACAAACAGGGGTGAACTGTGCCAAGTACACATCCATGCTCACAGCACCATGGAGAATCCTCCAGCTGATGTCCCTGGTGGGCTGCAGGAACAAAGTGGAATACAAACTGGCCCACCAGAGCTATTGGTGTCAAGAGGTCCCACCATTTGGTATCTGGGCAGGACAGGAGAGTGGGGAAATGAAGAGTGTGAAACACAAATATATACAGATGACACCTCATCACAGTTCAAAAGGGGACTGGCTGCAATGCAAGGACTCTGCCACCTGCACAGAGATGTGGATTATGTAGCAGGGACTCCACCAGGAGGGCTGCTCCCACAGTGGCTCCTAAAGACCTGGTCACTAAAAGCAGCTTCCACATCTGGAGGAGGCCCTGGTAGAAGGCTCACAGATCAGAGAGGTCTCATGGAAGAACTCTCTGATGGAGATAAAGGAGCTGCTGGTCAAATCAGAGCTCTTGGAAGTGGCAGAGGAAAGCATGCACCAACATGCTCTACACTGGACCACCTGCATCATATAGGACTCTCTGCAGGGTCTGGAGGTAAAAAACATGGACATGTATACGCAAACACATCAGGCCCTGCCCTTCCTCCTCCAGGGGAAGATGGAGAACCCATGCAAAGACCCAGAGCAGTCCTGGCCAGAACTTCTGGATGTTGACCAGGAAACCCAAGGTTGGGACCAGGATGTAAAGATGCCTGGACAGAAGCAGCTGGCTAAGCACCAGTGCCCTTCCTCACAGGGAGAATCACTGTAATAGTCCCGGACACTTCTGCCACTGCTCAGACACCCTGATAAACCTTGCCAGTTCCCTAGTGGGGAGGGATGCATGGCAGAAAGAAAGACACCAAGATAGAGCATCGGACCCACACTCTATTGGATGACCTGAAGTGCGGGTAGGAGTAAGCTCTCTTGCCACTCAGCCCCAACAAGTGGACCAGAGCTGTTGACCCAGTTGACCTGGGAGGAGGAAGTCACCGAGTAAATGGCTTAGCAGACCTCCACCACACCAGGCCTCCATTGGCACCAGACCTCCATCTGCCCCTGGATCATGGCGTAGGATGACAGGACCAGCCACATCTCTGGCTCACAGAGTACCAACCCCGTCAAGCTCTCATAAAGGAGATGGAGGCAGAGAACAGGAGAATAGTGAAGAGGAAATATATTAGCCCCAGATTAAATTAGGTCTCTGTTCCTAGGGTAGACTAACAAGGGCTGATTCAGAACCAGAAGGAACCTGCTAGAATCAGTCAGAATAATCAGGCCAACTAAAACACCTGGAACCATTACGGAGGCTTCTAGATTCAAGGGAGCCAAACTAATCAGAACACCTGGGGGGCTTGAAGTTGAGACTGGTTTAAAAGGGCTTCCCTTCTGTTTGCTCAATGTGTGAGGAATAAGCTGATGAGAGAAACTGTGGTGGAGAGTCTGGAAGAAGAAAGTGCAAGCAGGTAACAGGAGGAAGAATCTCCAGGAAGGAAGGTGTCTGGAAGGGATGTGAGGAAGTGGCCCAGAGATTCATAGCTGTCATGCAGCTGTTATCATCAACATTATCCCTGTGTTGGAACCCAGAGTAGAGGATGAGCCCGTTTTCCCCCCACCATCAGCTCCCCATTTCAGTACTAGAAAGAGACTGGTTTCGGTATAAGGGTTTGCCCTACCCTGTACCACTGGGAGGGGGCCGCAAAGACTATGAAGTTTGGTTTCCCCTCTTTTCCTCATGCTAGCCAATGATAAGAGTAGCTCACCAGACAGCAGGCCAGTGTCTGAGGGTTACTGTGAGCCTCTGAGGCAAGTAATCTGCCTGAAAGTGCTGGATCTACCAAGGTTAAGGAGGAACTCTGTCACAATGAATGGATTGAGATATTTATAGTACTTGCTAAAAAAGAGAGACTATAAGAGGAAATAAAGAGGGAAACTTAATTCTTTCCCTAACACAACTGGGTATAGGTCAAAACCTCTGCATTCTAAGGCATCACACCATAAACATTAAGGTCCATTACTGAACCAAGTTTTAGGTAAGGAGTACCCTTTAAATAGGGTATGTTTCATTATTAAACTCAGAGATAAGAGGAAAATAAATATTTCAGAGGCCATTCATTGCATTTTATTATGTTAATGAGGTCTGATGTCTGAAATATGAATTAACTAAAATACTTGTCTGGCGTTGCCTAGGTCCTTCAGGACAGGGGGGCTGGTGGTGGGTGGGGGGGGTACAGGAGTCAGGGCAGATCCTTGAGGATATGGAGGGCAGTGCAGGAAGCTGAGAGTGTGTGTGGGGGGGTGCAAGAGTGAAAGGTTGGGGGGAAAGGGCTCAGGGTGGGGTGTCCCATCCATCAGGAACTTCTCTTCCTCCACAACCAGTGCGGGCATCTCTCTCCCCGCAATGCCTCCAGCTACAAGGGACCTTGTCTCTCCTCCCAGCCTCCCCCGGCACTGAAGCCAATGGCCATGGGGAAAAGGGTTCAGGGCAGAGGAGCTACTTAGCCAGTCTGACAGCAGAGAAGATGACAGACTCAGCCGTGATGACCACTCTCTTGGTGGTGCGACAGCCCCCACTGGCCACTCTGTGTATCGCTGGCTTGTGAACTCAGTGCCTCCTGTGGCCACTCTCAGTATTGTATTCCTCCTCTCAGGCGATGTCTACACCACAGAGTTTTTCCAGGATACAAGAGGTATCCCGGAAAAACTCTGCCACGTCCAGGGAACATATCTGCTTTTTCAGAACAGTTTCCAAAAAAGTGAGCGTTTTCTTTTGGAAGCCCTGTATTCCTCATTTTATGGGGAATAAGGGATCTTCCAAAAGAGGAATTTTTTTCCACATTTGTCCCGGTGTAGACAAGCCAAATGTTGGAAAAGCCTCTTCTGAAAAAAAAATCAGAAAAAGATCGCCGTGTAGACATAGCCTTGGTGGCCCGGCCCTTTCCATGTTATGAAAAACAATTCCATTCCCAGTGCTTCTCATTTTCTTGGCACAACCACACCCTGACCTGTATTTAATTTAGGATAAGAAGAAGCTGCATACCAAATTTGATGACCCCAGCTCTTACAATTTAGGAAGAGTTCTTGAATAAACAGTCACAGACAGACGGGTGCAGATTTCTAAAATATATAGACAGACTAGCAGATTTACCCAGCATTGCATGGGTAAATCAATGCTTTTTTTAATAAAAGGAAAATGTACATGCTTTATTTAAATGATTATATTTTTCAAAAATGCATGTTATTTTCATTTTTTTTTTATTTTGGATTTCTTAATATAAAATGGGAATTCCACCAAGTGTATTTATTTTCTTCATCCATATAAACTCTTATCATTCACTATGTTTTAACAAAAAAGGGCTATAGTTAATTTGATTTCCAATAACATTGTCTTCTAGTTTAAGCATTGATTTACCTGTGTCAAAACAGAGTACTACTGTACATTTCTCAATTTTATCTCTTTTCTGTAATGTTTATTAAGCAATCTTATTCCAGGTTCAGCCTATTTTTCTGGCTTATCTTGGTTCAGTCTCTTTCAACATTTGCTCAGTTATGTCAGTTTTGAGGACTGTTCTGGATGTGGCGATTCTGTCTCTTCTCTTTGGTTTAATGAGAAGCAATCCCATTGTAGGCACATCCCATTTTCCTGACACAATCAAACATGTTGCTTTCAGTTATGATAAGAGGAAGCTGTATACCAAATGTGGTGGCTCTTACCATTTAGGAGATGTTCTTAACCAAACAGACTTAAGTATATAGTAGATCTAAAAGGAGAAAATAACTCATTTGTTTCCTGGTAGATGTTTGGAAGGTTCAGGGATTACAGATTACAAATGGATAAAGTGATGAACAAGATGAAGCCATAAAAGAATTTTGTAAATTCAAAATTTCAATGAAAAATTTCAACAAAATTTCGACTTTGGCCAAGACACTAAGCATTTACCTACTCAGAAAAAAAAAAGTCAATGAGTCTCAGAGATTGGGTCTACAGATTTAGGCTTGCACTCGAGGTCTAAAAACAGCTGTGTAGATATTTGGGTTCAGGCTAGATCACAGGCTCTGAAACCCATCCCTTTCTCCTGTCTTGGACATTCAGGCTTGGGCTCCACCACCAGGGTGGTTACACCTACACAGCTATTTTTAGCACTGTAGTGAAAGCCCAAGTCTGTAGATTTGGGGCTTTGAAATTAGCTGGGAAAGGAGAATAGTTTGTGCTTTAAGACCAGGTTCTGACTCATGTTTCAGCCATGACCTCCTTCCATCCACATATTAATCAGTCTGCCTTGGGTCAGCAAGCAATCAGGGTCCAAATCCTCAGACCCTGTTAGAGGAGCATGCCAGAGCCTGAGTCTTGTTGAGACTCAGGACCAAACACTGTCATTTTGTAGTATGGACACAGTTCAAGCCACAGATGTGAGTCTGAAGACCTGCTGGTGCAGTATGGCATTAACATAGCTGGAGCACCCAGATCCAACAACTGTAAACACAGGTTTACAATGCAGCATGGATGTTCAAGAATCAAAGAGTCCAAACAAAAAGTTTAAACAGTGCAGTATAGGGTATGTCTACACAGCAACATTATTTCAAAATAACTATTGTTATTTTGAAATAACTTAGTCCAAGCCTACACAGCAGGTAGTTGTTTTGAAATAATGTTGAAATACTGTCAAGCTTCTTGCTCTGACTTCTGTAACCCTCTTTGTACGAGGAGTAAGGGAAGTCGGAGGAAGAGTGCTCTATTTTGAAATAAGTGCTGTGTAGACACTCCCAATTTCTAAATAAGCTATATTGAAATAAGCTACACAATTGATGTAGCTCAATTTGTGTAACTTATTTCGAATTAAGCCCTGCTGTGTAGATGCATCCATAGACCTATTCTTAGAGCAATTTATCAGTTTTTCCAGCTATCCACCTAAAGTCATAGGGTGCATCCACACAGCACCCTAAACTCAAAATAAGATACTCAAATTATGTTACGCAAATTGCATATTTTACTTTAATTGAATTTCAAAATAGGCTATTTTGAAATTTGGCACATCTACACAGTGCTATTTTGAGACATCCCTTAATGCTTGTGGAATGAGAATTACCAGGATGCTGAAATAGCGCGCCCAATATTTCGAAAAATATTTCAAAATAACAGGCATCTTGTTAAGATGCAGGGTAGTTATTTCAGTATCCTGAAATAGCCACACAGTGGAGATGTAATCATACTTATGTTTCTAGTCAGCAAGCCCATTTGAGATCTTTAGATGAAAGACTCAAAAATGCAAAAAAAAATAGCGTTTTCTTTGTGGTTATGTAAAAATTATGAGGAATTTGCTAGGAAATGCATTGTTAAAAATGTAAAGAAAAACATGAATTTGGGTGGGACTGGAACTATGGCTATGTCTATACTACAGAGTTTTGTCGGAAAAACAGCCATTTTTCTGACAAAATTCGCAGAGCGTCCACACCTCAAGGGTGTTTTTCCACAAGTAAATTGAAAGAACAGAGGGCTTTTTGTGCAATTGGTATTCCTCATTCTAAGAAGAACGCCTTTTTGCAAAAGAGTTCTTTCGCAAAAAGGCATGTGTGGACGGGGAAGAGGGATCTTTGCGCAAGAAAAGGCCTCCAGAAAAAAAACAGGTGCCCTGGTGGCCACTCTGTCCAAGGTAATCAGAACTCTGTAGTTTCTGTCTGCTGGCCCCTCTTAAAGCTGCAGGCACCCTGGACAAGCCTTGTGGCAGGAAGCTGTGCAGAGAACAGTACCTTGACAATGTGGCTCTTTCTGCCACTGGCATTGCCACCCATGGCGGAGCCACAAGCCCCCCAAGACCCCTCTGGCCCTTCCAGGGAGCAGCACCAGGGGTCCCAGGACCCTCCCAGGGGAACAAAAAGGTGTGCTCCTATGTGGTCTGGGCCGGAGATCGAGGCCCTCGAATTGTGGAGTGAGGAGGAGTCACTCCAAGATCCCTGGGCCAAGCAGTGCAATGCCGAGAGTTACTCTCAGATGACCGCCTCCCCTGGCAGAGTGAGGACACCCAGCCCGGACCATGGAGCAGGTCCTGAGCAAGGTTAAGGAGCTTCTCCAGTGGTATGTGAGGACCACCGAGTGCTGCTCGCGCTCAGGGGCAGGACCCCACACTTGCCCCTACTATCAAGAGCTGCACCACATCCTGGGGCTTGGGGAGACATCTTCCCCATCCATCCTGGTCGACTCCGGGGTCAAAACCCCCCGTAATCATCTGGCCGGAGGTCGCCCTGGAGGAGAAGCAGGAGGGCCAGGGCCAGCCGGCTGCACCGGAGGAGGAGGAGCAAGAGACGGGAACTGTGACCCTCTCCCTCGAGCTGGTCACCTCCATCCAGAACATCTCCCAGGCCTTCTCAGATGCCTGGGAGGGATCTTCAGGTGACTTGTCACACACACAAGGTGGGGCAGGCAGGCGCACAAGGGGCGGGGGGTGAGTGTCGCTCGGGCTGCACATCATGCTACGGTCCATGCACATGCAACCACGTGCAGCAGGAGCGTGCGGCATGTGGACACAGCAGGCAGCCCCTGAACACTCCCGGGATCCTGCTGCCAGGCTCAGGGGAGGCCACACACATCCTGCCTGGGAAGTGAGGGGGAGGCACACCCATCTGGAAGCAGGCTAGCCACAAGGGTGCAGGCATGACCCCACACAGACCAAAGAGTGCCGCACACAGCACACAGGCATGCTTGCATGTGCGAGGCAGCAGCCGCTCCCACAGACAGCACAGTGAGCCACAGCTGTGTGTGCAGACACCAGGGAGGGCCAGGCTGCTCCCGGCTCCTCTGCCACCCATGAGGGGATCCTACTGTGGCAGGACACTTCCCTTGCCTGCTTGTCCATGGTGTGTGTGTGGGAGGGGGGAGAAAGTGGGCAGCACGGTCCTCTGGGCACGTCAGGGCCCCTGTAAGACAGGGCTTGCTGTGCAGGCCACACATGGCCTTGCACCCGGGACATCCCGCTCCTCTGGGCCGCGGAATTTTGTGGTCGCCACTCACAGAGGAGGGCATGGCCTCAGGGACAGTGTCTGCAGGGATGACTGACGGCCTCTCCCTCTTGTGTGTTCTCCACAGCCAGACCAGCTGGGACAGAGGGCTAAACCACACCACCACTGCCACCTGCCAGGGTCCGGGGGCCCCGCAGATGAGCCAAGGTGCAGGAGGACCTAATGTGCCACGACACCCTGGCACACAGGGTCAATGCAGACCTGGAGTGGTGGGAGCGTGCCGGGGCCAAATGATGGTATGTTGTGACACTTTGTGTGACATCATGTCCCGCATGGTGGAACACCCGCCTGATGCCGCTGCTCCTGGCTTCCACCCTCCTGCCCCCCCCCTCCTATGGCCATTGCCCATCCATCAGCCCATCCTGCTATGCCTCTAATTCCTCCCCATGCCATGCCTCTGCTCCCTCCCTTAGCAATGGCAATACCCCCTCCCCAAGTGATGCCTATGGGCCCTCCTCCTGCCCCCCTGCCAATGCTGACCCCGCTCTACCCCCCTCCTGCCCACCCCTTTGTGGCCCCCAGACTCACACAACCCCAACGAGGTCCCTGCACTCGAGGTGGCACATCGAGCCACCCCACTCCTCCTCCCAGTCCTGATTCCCCATCCTAGTCCTGGTTTCCCCCTCCCAGTTCAGAATTGTCC
Source organism: Rafetus swinhoei (assembly GCA_019425775.1). NCBI lineage: Eukaryota > Metazoa > Chordata > Testudines > Trionychidae > Rafetus > Rafetus swinhoei. Next base: position 31,249,406 of record CM033428.1, on the reverse strand, counting down.
CCTCCCCCTGCCCACCTTCTCTTCATGTTCTATAAAAAAAGATTGCTTTTGTTTTCAAACCACACAAGTGTGTTTATGGGGAGGTCAGGGAAGGGGCAAGGGGGGAGGAGTTGTGGTGGGAAAGGGATAGAGCAGCAAGGCAGAGGCCCATATAGAGAGTTACTGGGGTGCTTGAGAGAACCTCTCCCTCAGGGCCTCCCAGATGCACACCCGGGCCTGATGGAGAGGAGGCCTGTGGTGCGCACAGCATGCCGCCGCCACCTCGGGGATGTTGTGGTCCCTGACATCCAGGCGGGTGAGGAGGCACCGGAAGTGTGCCTGAAAGTGGCTGAAGGCACACTCGATTGAGATGGGCATTGTACTACTCCCTGCTGGGGTCAAAGTGGCCGGTATACAGCTTCATCAGCCAGGGCATTAGTGGGTATGGTGCTTCCCCCACTATGCACACTGGCATGTTCACGTCGCCCACCGCAAAGTCCTGGTGGGGGAAAAAGGTGCCCGCCTCCAGCTTGGTGCATAGGCTAGAGTTTCTGAACCCTTGGGCATTGTGCGTCCTGCCTGACCATCCCACAAAAATGTCACTAAATTGTCCCTGGTGGTCCACCAGGGCCTGGAGGACAACGGAAAAGTAGCCCTTCCGTTTAATGTACTGGGCCGCTTGATGGTCCCATGCTCTGATCGGGATGTGCATCCCATCAATGGCTCTCCTGCAGTTGGGGAACTCCAGGGCATCAAATCCAGCCACGGTTGCGTCAAGATCTTTCAGATGGATGACTCTCCGCAGCATCAGGGGAGTTGATGGCCCTCATAACCTGCAGAAGCAGACAAACAAACACACAAAACAGAGAATGAGAGAGGGGGTCACTGAGCCTTTGGGAGGTGCCCATCCCCCTCCACTCCTCTGCTTCCCCCAACCCCTAGGAGCCACCTCCTATGAGCCCACTCCTCCCCTCCCCTGCCCCCAGTAGCAGGGCTGTGTGAAGGTGGGATTGTACAAGCCCCCTGGGTCCAAGGCTTTTCCCCCACCCCCACTCCACCCCCTACAGTCCCCACCCCCCTCTTCCGAGGGTCCCCCTTATCCAACATTCTCTCCCCTTCCCCCTTTCCCCCAGCAGAGACTGCATCCTGAGAGCTCCTTAGCTCCATAAGGAGGACCCTGAAGATGGACTTTCCTACCCCAAACTGGTTGCCCATCGACCGGTAACTGTCTGGGGTGGCAAGCTACCACAGGGTGATTGCAACCTGCTTTTCCAGGGGGTATGGCGGGCCACAGGTGGGTGTCGTGTCTCCAGAGGGTGGACGCGAGCCAGGCACAGAGCTCCAGGAAGGTGGCCTTATGAATTCTGAAGTTCTGCACCCACTGCTGGTCATCCCACTGCTCCAGGATCAGATACTCCCACCAGTCCAAATTGGTCGCCAGCCTCCAAAAATGCCTCTCAACAGTGGGGTGTGGGAGCCAGAGTGGATCAGCCGCAGCCTCAGAGAGGGTCCCCAGAAGGAGCTCAGGGTCCAGGTCCTCCATGAATAGAAAGGCAGCTGGCAGCAAATGCTGCAAAAACTGCAGCATAGCTGTGTGGGGCCGTCGCCTGTCCAGGGGCATCTCCGGCTCCATGGCACACACCAAGAAGGAAAGATGCTGTGGCATCCCAAAAAAGAACAGGGAAACCACAGCAGGCACTACTGAAGCTTTGCTGTGCCTCAAAGATGTCTGCAAGCATGCAGCAGAAACAGAGAAATGGCTGTCCAGGGGGGTCCCTTTAAGCGCGTGTCTCTGCAGGGCTCCAGCACCAGCACTTGGAAGCAACTGGTGACCTAAAGCCCTGCCTGAACTGGTTCTGGGAGGCCTTTTATGCGAGAGAGCATCCAATCAGTCTGGACACTCTCTTTTACAAAATCACATCATTTTTTCGATGCGTTTTTGTGTGTGGAGGCGCTCTTCCGCAAGACGTTTTTGCGGAAGAGCTCTTCTGATAAAAGCTTCTTGCACAAAAAGCCTGAAGTCTAGATATAGCTTATGAAATAGGGTATAAGTTTGAACCCGATCTGAAAGATTTTCCTATGCAGATCTCACACTACATTTGCATGCATGCAGGAGTGGATAATTTTGTATTTGATTATGGTATTTCTCACCATTCTAGAAAAGACGGTTCAGTTGTTTGTTAGTTTGAGATATATGAAGAAGGGCTCATGAAAGATTTACTTATATTAGCAAGAGCAGTTATGATTATTCTCACACTGGGGATGGAAAGAACTTTTTAAAAAACAGAATAACATTTGCATACGTGGATGTTATTAAAAAGCAATATTTATCCACAGTTATCCCACCAACATATCTAAAAGCTCAGAGTTATTTTCTAAGCGAAATATGGTAGCTCTAGTATTATTGCAATGTATAGCCAACATTCGTGATTTTATTGCAAGGCTTATCTGGCTTGGGTTTCTTTTTTTTTTTTTCAGCCTCAATTCCATGGGTCAAGAAATACTGTGAGACTGTCAGCTTTAGTTACAGATAACAGCTGGAAAAGGTAAAAGTTCAGAAACTAGAAAGCAAATGAAGATACAAAAATTATCTAAAATTTTAGGATTTTAAGCCAGACATTATATTTTGGGAGCCTGAATTGTGACTTCTGAACATATGTTATTGGCAATATTAAGAGGATACAATAACAGTTGAGATCTACTGAGTTTTTGATGGTGACCTTTGTAGGGAGCAAATTTTAAGTGTTTCTCAACCTGCTGTGTTTTATGTATGATTGTGCAACATAGTGACAATAATTACTTGAGCAACTGAGATTTACAGGGGCAGGCTAAATTTGAACAGAGTTCCTGAGTTCCTACCCATCTATAGGTGTGTCTAGACAACACCTCTCTGTCGACAGAGAGATGCAAATCAAGCACATCAAAATTGCTAATGAAGCAGGGATTTAAATATCCTGCATTTCATTAGCATAAACATGGCCGCCGCTTTTTTTCAAAACAGAGTTTAAAAAAAAACACGGCAGTCTAGACGCGGATCTGTCGAAAATAAACCCTTTTTCGACAGATCCTGTATTCCTCAAAAAATGACGTTTACAGGATCTGTCGAAAAAGGGTTTATTTTCGACAGATCTGCGTCTAGACTGCCATTTTTTCTTCAAAAAAACTCCGTTTCGAAAAAAAGCGGCAGCCATGTTTATGCTAATGAAGCATGGGATATTTAAATCCCTGCTTCCATTAGCAATTTCGATGTGCTTGATTTGCATCCCTCTGTCGACAGAGGGATGCAGTCTAGACGTAGCCTGTGTGTATGATAGATTGGGTCTTTGTCCCTTTTAAAAACTGTCCCCATCTTTTTTTACTTTCCTGGATATCTCCAATTAGCTCAATGAGTATAGGAAGTCCCTCCTGGGCAATCATGATCTTGGCAGGAATTTCCTCCTCTCCATGTGTTATACCTTACTAAACACATTCCTATTCTAATTCTGAACTGGACATGTCTCTAATTCTTCAACAATACAAAACATTTGGTCTTCACAAAGGACAATCCTTTTTTTCCCATCCCATAATCTGAAACATGCCTTTGAGGATTCACTGAAAGAGGAACAATTCAAGTAGCATTTTGTTTCATTTTTGTTTTGTTTTTCCATTGGGATTTAGTTAGCTTGTTTTTGAAAAGTGAAAAATGGTACTTGTTACATGGAGGAATAAGTTTACAGATCATATCAAATACTTTCATAATTTGTTTATACAGTTTGCTTTGTCATCATTATTGACCCATTTGTTATGAATATGATTGCACTATGACTACGAAGCTCCACTTCACTTGTGAAAGAAAACAAGCCTTCACTCTGCGTTTGTGAGCAACAAGTAGTCAGAGACAGTTTATTCGAGCAATATTGCAAGGGAGGAAGCTGCTGCTAGGCAGATCGTCGAATACAAGCAATTATGAAGCAATTTATATACTGTCCATTAGATATAATAACATTAAACAATTAGTCTCCTTCTCATTACAAACACCAATGGCTAACAGTTATTTTAGTTCCACCCAGATGCTCCTTATCTCAGGGTCCCTGCCAGAGTCAGCATTCTATTCTTATCTCCATATGAAGGCGAGAGGCGAAGGCAGCCTCTTATTACAGCTCTCGCGTTGTCAGGCCACAAACTTAGCCTGACTCTTGCTCTCTTGCTAACAAGACCAAGATGGCTGCACACAAATTCCCTTATTCCCTTTTCCCTGCCGCCACACCAGCAAACTTTTCCTGTTATTTTTAGACTGAAATTTCATGAGTCATGTAGAACATTTTCAGATCAGACCTAAATGTGACACAGCACTAGTTGAAATTAATGATCTGTGGCATTATTCACAAAGATAAAGGGGGAACTTCTAGTCTTTGAGTAAAATTTTCAAAAATACCTTAATGACTTAAAAGACTGCATCTCAGTTTCAGGTAATTTAGCCTAAATCTCATTGACTTTCTCTGTGGCAGGCTCTTATGTGTCTATGTTGCTTTTGAAAGTGGGACTTTAACTTTTTTTTTTTATTCTAAACCTTATCTGTCCTATTTGGTAGTCCCTATGAAATTCTCTCTTTCACCCAGTGCACATCTAAAACCAGAATCAAAACTGGTAGCCTTACTACCATTTGCTTCTGAGAGAACAAGGATTAAATAGACATGGAGGCAGAAGTCTCCTCTCATTTGTATGAATACTCCCCCCTTAGAATCTGTTATAGACACCCTGGCAGAGAAGGGAAGCTTGAACCACTGCTGCTCATGCTACATTTTCTGTGGATAAAAAGATGGCTTTGATGTTAACAGGCACCTTTCATGAATGCTCAGCTTGCTTAAAAATAAAAGTTCTATGCAACAATATTCTAAATCAACTTTTAAACCCAAACTCTTATGCTACTTAATGTCTGTGTTTCGCATCCTAAAATGTATCTTGAAAGCAGGTTTTCAAATGTTATTAGAGCATATATTGTCTAGTTTTGCTCACATAGGGTATGTCTACACTGCAAAGTTAATTCGAAATAACAGTCGTTATTTTGAATTAACTTCAGTAGCGTCTATACATGCAAACTGCTATTTCAAATTTAATTCAAAATAGTGGAGCGCTTAATTCGAATTTGGTAAACCTCATGGTACAAGGAGTAACGCCAAATTCGAAATGAGCCAGGCAGCCAGTGCCTGCCAGCCAGCCATCCCCCACCCAGTCCCCCAGCACCCAGGGGCCAGCCAGGGGCCGTAGACGGTGCGCGCCCGCCTGGACTGGTGAGGAGATCATGGACCTCATAGAGGTTTGGGAGGAGGCCCCAATGTCCATGATCTCCGCACCAGGTGGAGGAACGCAGCCGTCTATGGCTGCATAGTGGCCACCATGGCCCAGAAAGGCCACAGGCACACCCAGGAGCAGGTGCACCTGAAAATTAAAGAGCTGCGGCAGGGGTTAGCCAGGGCCACCAGGGGCGGCACCGCAGCAGGGGCTGACACCTGCCCCTAGTTCTCCGCCCTTGACCGCATCCTGGGGGGGTGGAATGGTCCACGCCACCCGGGGGGGGGCAGCGAGATGGGACAAGAGGGCCCTGACCCAGAGGGGCCAGCACGGAGGGTGCCACACCAGTGGGACCCCCAAGCTGTTCCAGCACTGGAGTCAGAAGGGTCATCAGGGGAGGCCACACCAGGTAAGTGCCATCACTGTCCCCTACCCGGGGGGGAAGGGAGACCAGGGATCGCGCGCACGGACCATGCCTCCCACAGATCACGCAGCAACCTGTGCATGTGCAGGCACGTGCCGTGCCACCCTTGGGCAGGTGGCTCCAGCTGCGTGCCACACAGGGGCTGTGACCTGATAGCCACATGCGTGTGTGAAGCGACCTGACACGCTCCTGACCCCAGGGCAGGACCCAGCAGGATGCGTTCCCTTCACAAGCCCCCTCTACACAGAGGCAGGGGACATCTCCCCCCGACCTCGGCCACACTATACATGGCGCAAGGGCATGGGTGCGGTCTTGGGGCAGCTCCCACTCCCGGGGAGAGCCAGACATCCTGACCATGGGCTCTGTGCAAGCACGTCAGCTCTGACTGTGCAGGGCATGGTCGTCCTCACCTCGCAGGAAGCGCTGGGCATCATCCACTGCGTCCCCAGGGAGAACTGACCACTCCCCTTCTTTCTCCACAGCCGCACCAGCTGCATGTGCAGGGTGCACCACCTCGCCTGGGACATGTTCCCGTACCCAAGGGCTCCACAGGACCACCGCAACACGGCAGGGGTACCGAGAGCAGCACCTGGGGGCCCTGCAAGCCCTGCACTGCACCATCCAGGGCTGGGTGCAGGAGGACCTGCAGCTACGCCGGGAGCAGCTTGCCCAGGACCGTGCCATGTGCTCACACCTGCAGGCCCTGCTACATAGCGTGCTGCCCCGTGCCTCCCCAGCGCCTGCTGCCCCCCCCCCAGCTACTGTTCCTCTTCCCACTCCTGCCCCCCCACCTCTCCCTCCTCAACCTCCACACCCCTCACCTCAAACTCCGCACCCTCCTCCCCATCCCCCCGGGGACGCCGAGGCCCCCGCACCCGGATGGCAGCCGGTGCAGCCGATGGACCCCCCCCGGATGGCAGCAAGTGCAGCTGGGCTGATGGCAACGACCTCACAAAATGCCCAGGGGCAGCTCTGGCTCCATGTGTCCAAGTGCTGTGGCGTCGCAAGTGCGGGCACTCAGGGCACTCCAAGACAGGACTGCTTTGCTGTCCCTCATTGAGGTAGACAAGCAAGCGGGGAACCCTGAGAACTGTCTCTCCGGGGTGGGGGTAGGGTCCCTTTAAGCACAGAGCTCAGTTAGCCTCAGGCAGCAGCCCCACACACTAAGTCCTAACCTGATGCCCTGCTGGCACTGGTTCCGGCCAGCCTTAACTTCAGTTCAGGGTCCACTCAGTGTGGACACGCTATTTCGAAATAGCAAAATGCTATTTCAAAATAGGTTTTGTTTGTAGATGTGTTAATTCGAATTAGCTTAATTCGAATTAACTATTTCGAATTAAGTTAACTCGAATTAACGCTGTAGTGTAGACATACCCTTACTTTGGAATGTCATCACATCTATGGAGTCACTTGGAATACTTGAAGAAGAACACATACTGAAAGTTTTGTGATGATTGTTTCACTTTAGATTCATAAAGGGACTGAACAGCTGCAAACTCTATGAGTTCTAATCTAAATACCTGCTCCTTGTATTTCTGTGCTGGGAGATATTCATATTATCTATTCTACTCTATACTAACCATCAGGCTGAATGCTCCCTGGAGCTCCGCTGACTCAAAATAATGACTTGTAGGGGAGCTCTAATGACAGAACAAGGGGCAATTATAGACACAGCATGAGGCTTGGAATAACTGTGTGATGTATTTTGTGCAGTTGATTGACCTCGTGTTCAAGTTCATTTGTGCTTCACTGTTGTAGATATGGCTTGTGCCTCAGGGTATATGGCTTGTTAATTTCAATATAAGAAGACAGAACAGATTAGATCAAATCAGATAGCTCAGAGAAAAACAAAGCAGCAACAATGAAAGAAGGATAAGTGGTAGCGAGATGTGGGGGCTCTGAAGGAAAAATTATCATTTTACTAGCTTCAGAGGGCAAAATGGGAAGTTATAAAGACACAGATTATTCATTTATTTTTATAATTGATTGAAAAGTATCAAAACAGAGGACGTTATTCTTTTTCTTTAGCTAGTCAAAGAGGCTGCCCCGGGAACTTTTAAAAGTCAGAATAAGCTAATTTTCAAAAGGGAGGATAATTTCTGTGAGAATCAGTCCTTGGACCATAACTTTTCAGAGCAAAACCATCTTGTCTAGTTGCCAACTGTTCTGTATTATAAATAAATTTAAATAAAACATTGCCTGTCCAATACAAGATTTTTTTCCCCATTATTTCAGTGCTGCCAGGCCCAGAGAGGTCCAGAGCCTCACTCTGGCACCTGAAATGCAGAAAGGAACAGTGCTCCAGGACTTCACTTTGCAAAGTGCCACTGTTCTGGCAGCTTGATCTGGTATGTGTGGTTGCACTACCTCTCAAATCTGGCTTGGCCACTGCTCTATTTGGCATGCAGCACACAGAACCGGAGAAACTCCAAGACTGAAGAGAAAGGAAGCTCAAGTCAAGACTGGGGACATTTGACATGTGTTCCTGATTTTTGAAGTATACGGTTGGCATGGAGGGGATCCTCAACAAATACATTTAGAGACACTTAGAAGAGGGGAAAGTGATCAGGAATAGTCAACATGGATTCACCAAGGGCAAGTCATGCCTGACCAACCTGATTAGCTTCTATGATGAGATAACTGGCTCTGTCGACATGGGGAAGTCAGTGGATGTGATATACCTTGACTTTAGCAAAGCTTTTGATACAGTCTCCCACAGTATTCTTGCCAGCAAGCTAAGAAAGTATGGACTGGATAAATGGACTGTAAGGTGGATAGAAAACTGGCTAGATTGTTGGGCCCACCAGGTAGTGATCAACGGCTCAATACCAGGTTGGCAGTCAGTTTCAAGCGTTGTGTCCCAAGGATCAGTTCTAGGGCAGGTTTTGCTCAAAATCTTTATTAATGACCTGGATGAGAGGATGGATTGCACCCTCTGCAAGTTTGCAGATGACACTAAGCTGGGGGAGAGGTAGATATCCTGGAGGACAGGGATAGGGTCCAGCATGACCTAGACAAATTGGAGGATTGGGCCAAAAGAAATCTGATGAGGTTCAATAAGGACAAGTGCAGAGTCCTGCACTTGCGATGGAAGAACCCCAAGCACTGTTAGAGGCTGGGGACAGAGTGGCTAAGCATCAGTTTGGCAGAAAAGGAGCTGGAGATAACAGTGGATGTGAAGCTGGATATGAGTCATCAGTGTGCCCTTGTAGCCAAGAAGGCTAATGGCATATTAGGGTGCATTAGGAGGAACGTTGCCAGCAAATCTACAGAAGCTATTTTTCCCCTTTATTTGGCACTAGTGAGGCCACATCTGGGCTGTGTCTAGACTGGCATGATTTTCCGCAAATGCTTTTAACGGAAAAGTTTTTCCGTTAAAAGCATTTATGAAAGAGCGTCTAGATTGGCACGGACGCTTTTTGCGCAAAAGCACTTTTGCGGAAAAGCGTCCCGTGTAATCTAGACGTGGTTTTATAAGAAAACCCCGATCGCCGTTTTAGCCATCAGGGCTTTTTTGCAAAAACACTTTTTAGCTGTCTACACTGGCCCTCTTGCGCAAATACATTTGCGCAAAAGGACTTTTGCCCGAACGGGAGCGTCAAAGTATTTGCGCAAGAAGCACTGATTTCTTACATTAAAAGTCAGTGCTTTTGCGCAAATTCAAGCGGCCAGTGTAGACAGCTGGCAAGTTTTTGCACAAAAGCGGCCACTTTTGCACAAAAACTTGCCAGTCTAGACACAGCTCTGCAGTATTGTGTCCAGCTCTAGGCCCCCCACTACAGAAAGGATGTGGTTGTACTGGAGAGGGTCCAGCAAAGGGCGACCAATATGATTAGGGGGCTGGAGCATGTGACCTACAAGGAGATGCTGAGGTACTTGGGCTTATTTCGTCTGCAGAAGAGAAGAGTGAGGGGGGATTTGATAGCAGCCTTTAACTTCCTGAAGGGAGGTTGAAAGAGGATGGAGAGAGGCTGTTCTCAGTAGTGACAGATGGCAGAACAAGGAGGAATGGTCTTAAGTTACAGTGGGGGAGGTCTACGTCGGATATTAGGAAAAACTATTTCACTAGGAGGGTGGTGAAGTCCTGGAATGGGTTACCTAGGGAGGTGGTGGAATCTCTATCCCTAGAGGTTTTTAAGTTCTGTATTGACAAAGTCCTGGCAGGGATGATTTAGTTGGGGTTGGTCATGCTTTGGGCAGGGGGCTGGACTCGATGACCTCCTGAGGTCTCTTCCAGCCCTAGGATTCTATGATTCTATACTGTTGGCAATTCTCCTCTCTCCTGATCTTGTAATTCTGAAATACATCCCTGCTGTGATACAATTCACTGGCTGACATAGAGTACAGCTTTTCCGATGGGCTGTTTATAATCTTCACTCCAAATATTTTTTCTTTAAGAAAGGACAGAATAGTGTTGACATACCCCTCATCCTATCTGTATTAGTGTATACCACTAAATCAACATAAATTTTCTTATGTGGATATGAAGAACATTACAGAGTGAGTTTAAGCATATAATGATATTGCACACTACCTCGGAAAACACTGTTCAACAGCTGACACTTATGTATTTCCCAGAAACATACCTTTGATTCTGAATTTGTTGAATAGAGAGCTCAAAACCAGCACTTGTGTTGGTGAGAGCTATTTATGAGCAGTCTCATCCATCCACCTTCAGCAATCATTGTCAGTGTGGATGCTACTTGCAGGTATAAATCCAAGAAAAGCAATAAGAACAATCCAGTTATAAGTCTGTTCACCAAGAAGGAAAAACAAGATTGATCATGCAAATAAAAACACTAGTCCATAATTTTATTGTATTAGTAGTCTTGCTGACATAGTGTCTGAGTCTCCTTTATGTTAAGGTCCTTTTACATCACTCTGGAAGTCAGAAGTATTTTTGAGTTAAACTTACAATTTTATTTACACCCACTTTAATACCATCTTAAAATGCCAGAACTGACTCAAGGGGTCTTGCAAATGGGAATCAGGAACTGTATTTGTGATTGTGCATTTATAGAATCAACCCTAAAGTTGACTTAATATTGAGAGCTACAAGAGCATGCTTTCAATAATATTCAACCAAAATTTGATGCATTTCAGTTTGCGTGCACAAGATTTGTTTGTAAATTTGGTAATATTTGCATATCATCATGGCCAATTAGGTACTTAGTTGGCCAAACGTGCTTTCTTTGCACACACCATCATGATATTTGACACACAAACGGGGCACATATCACTGTGTACACACAGATGCATGCACATATTTTTGAACAGCTATTTCTAAATTGACACACTCAGGTTAAATGTGGCCTAAAATATAGACATGGGAAGAATAATCCCTTATAAAGCCTAAATCCAATAGATATATTTCCAAGAAATTAATTTTTGAAAAAGAAAAATCCAGTGGAATTTTTACCATGTACACATTTTTCTACAGTATTAAAAACCCAAACATTGCAGTTGCATTGTTGTGCATCTAATCCAGGGCTCCTCAACTTTGGAAACCCGGGGGGCCACAATGATACTCACTACACAAGCCAAGGGCTGCTACTTAAGTGTGGTTGCGTATACATGCAAATATATATGCAAGTATTTGCAAATAGCTTCTTTCACACTGACGGGCATGAATATAAACATTAAGGCAAGACTGCACAACACATAGGCCCCATTTAAGTCAGTTCTGCTGATATTAATAAAATGCAATAGTTACCCACTTTCCACCCATATGACAGCACTTTTAACGAGCAATGACAGTCCAGGAATTTAACCGCTAAAACACATATCAACAGAAGACCATTATATTGACTCCTTTTTTGTTTTGGCTCCCACCCGCAGGCCGCAAACAAATGGGCTGCGGGCCACATGCGGGCCATGAGCCACATATTGAGTAGCACTGATCAAATCAGTCATTGACTAGAAGCAAAATTAAAACTGACAACTCTATTTTCATGGTCTAAAACCAAACAAACAGTATGCATATTTAAAAGTAAATTAGATTTTTAACAATCTGTTTTGAAGAGCTCAAGTATTAAAATATCAGAGGAAAGAAAATAGTTGGGGATTTTACCAGATAAATATTAACTTAATAATGTATGTATAAAGTTAAAATTTGAAATATTGTGGTCAATAATAAAATATCAAACACAGTTTAATTCAACAGTTGAAAAAGATTTGAACATTTTAGTTATAGCCTACGCTCATAATTCCAGCAAAAATCTAGGAATACATTATTTAAACATCTAAAATATACAATTTGATATTTCCCCTTTTCTTGTAGTGCAACTGGCCAACAATTGCTTTTGTGCAATATATGTCTTTTTTTCTCTTTCTCATGAATATGCTGCAGTGCTCTATATCTGATCCTCTTCGGAGAATCTCCATCCTAAGCATGGCAACTCAGTGGCTGCATTCAAGGGCATGATAAAGCCTGTTAGTAAGTGACCAGGGGCAGCTAACGGAGTTTCGTGAGGTAGTTCTCCAGGTGAAGGAGGAGCGATTACGAGACCCTTGGGGTAGGTGGTTGTCTTTAGGATGTGTGTTTGGGTATTACTTGTTGGCTGCCTGAAAGATACTACGTGCTAAGCTTCTGTCTGTTTGTTTGTTTGTAAATACATGTGTTGAGCTGTTTGTTTGATTGCTTGATTCCCTGTTCTGTTCCCTCCCTCTGGGGCATCTGGCATTGGCCACTGTCGGAAGACAGGATACTGGGCTGGATGGACCTTTGGTCTGATCCAGTATGGCCATTCTTATGTTCTTATGTTCTAAATCCTAGTTAATTAAACCGTTAGAGATCATGTGCTCAGTTTGTCAACTAAAGAAATCAAATGCAGATGTACATTAAAACTAATTTCTAGTTTACCAATATGACTAATATCCCAGAGAGTTCAGTTGTTGGCTGTGTGGGCATGTCTACACTGGGGAGTTATTTTGAAATAACTTCTGTTATTTCAAAATAACAAGGGGAGTGTCCACATACCAAACCTGTTATTTTAAAATAATGGCCTTGTTATTTCAAAATAATAACTCCTGCCTGTGAAGAGGAATACACTTATTTTGAAATTGTTATTTCAGGAGTTACTATTTCAGAATAACCTGGTGATGTAGACATAGCCTTTGAGAAGTAGTAATGGAGCGTCTCTTTCCAGAAATATTGTTTTTTTAATTTGTGCCTGAGAAATTGTACATATAGGAAGGAAAATATATATCTTCCCATTCTCCTTAGACTCAAAATCTAGAAAACAACATCTTGCATTACCCTCCTAAAATACTACCAAAAGTAGTCACGCTGTCAACATGATCCATGGGATAATCATATCATGCATACAACACTGGAAAGTAAATGGATTGCTTATGAAATTAACAAACAGCTCTAGAGACTATAATCCTCTATTTCAGCATAAACTAGTACCCTTTAGACATTTCAATTATGAAATATGTCATTCAGCCTCAGTGCCCAGTGAGTGGCCCTGCAGTGGAGCGGCTAACCAATGTGGCAAGAGAGAGATTAAGAGCAGGCCAGAGGAAGCGTGTACAAAACCTCTCCAATGAGAGAGAGGCTTATAGGGAGCTAAGCAAAGGGTGGCTTGATGAGGCAGCCCTGTTATAAGGAGCTTCTCAGCAGAGCAGAGAGCAGTAGGTTCCTGACCAGCAAAGGGGAAAGACCGGTTCCCAGGGAGAAGCACCTTGGACAAAGAACTGCTGGGCAGCTCGGGAGCTGGAAAGAAGCCCCAGTCTCATACCTCCTAGGCTGGAGGCCTTGATACAAGGGCTGAGAAAGGTACAAAGGTTGGGAGAAGTGGCCCAGGGAGCGTGAGCAGTTAAGGGGATTGAAGGAAGGCAAGACAAGGACCCACAGTAATGGATGGGACTCGTTCTCCCCCTCAGCCCCTTGCACCGCACCCTGCCAGACCATGGCTTGCCCCGAGGGTGTAAGGACTGAGGACTGGTGATACCTCTGGAAAGGGGCAAGAACTGAGTGGTGGGCACTGCCACAGGATCCCGAAGAGGACACTGCAGTCCAGGGAGCGACACTGATCCAAAATCAGAGGAGAGAGCAGAGCAACGATGAGCGAGACTTCGGGCAGAAGGCAGCACACTCCAGGAGTTAATTTCCAATGTGATCAGCAGAAGGTGCTGTGATGGTGAATTGATTCTATTATAGGCTCCATATCTCATTACTGCAGAGCAGCTAAATCCCACTCAGCATGCAGACACGTTTTTTCTTTCTTTCTAGAGCTGACACACTCCAGACTACTCCCGAATTCATCAGGCTCTCCGGCCTGACTGTTGGGACAGCATGAGGAGTCTTCAGGAGTTCAGGCAGTGGCTGCTCTGTTTTCTTTTAGAAAAATTGAAATGACACATTAAAATCTTTCTTCAGAGTTTCTGTTCTGTAGGAAATTAGAATTTTCTCATTTTCATTCCATTTAGTATTCATATATGGTTCCACTTTAAATTCTGAGATTCAACAAGCTCTACTGGGAGGTCAGGATGCAGTTTTCCCTATTTTACTGATTAAAAGATGAGCTACAGAGAAATGAAGTGATTTGCCTAAGGACATACAGCAAATCTGTGGCAGAACCAGGAGACAAAAGACAATGTAGTGCCTTAGTGGCAAGTGAATTCTTCCAGTGGATTCCTGTCCCATTCACTATGCACCAAAGCAGTTCTTCAGTGCAAGCCTGACCCAAATTCAGTTGAAGTCAGTGGTAGAAGTCTCATTAACTTCAGTAAGTTGTGGACCAGGCTCCGACTGACAAAAGGATACAGTGGACTCTATCCCTGTTCACAAAATACCATAAAGTTCCATGGTGCTCTGGACCCTAAATCAATTCACTACACAGCTTTGCTTCTCCCACGGAAAAGATGCATGGCATCATGAAAGAAAATACCTTATTTTTGAGTGCTTCACTTTGTAACTTTTAGATATTTTGATGCAGTTTCCCACATCGTTAGAAAAGGAAAGAAATTCCACCATATTTAACTGTTTGCTAGACAGCAGCAGAATGCCCCATACTGCCAGCAATTGATAACTCAGAGTCCTTGCAAGCTCACCTATATACAGATGGTCAAAACATTTCCAATTTTGAATTTTTGGATGAAAAATGGATCAATTTTGGTGAAAAATGGATCAATTCTTCCTTCGACTTCCCTTACTCCTCATGAAAGCAGGGTTACTGGCATTGACTGGAGTGCCCTTCTCAGTTCAAATTAGCTGTCTTAACTAGACTACTAATTCGAACCCTGGAAAATTGACAACGGCAGCTTCAATCTTCCTCTGAGGTGTAGATGCACCCTTAACGTGGATGTGCTACCTTAACTTGGAGCCCCAGGAAGCACTGGGGAGTAAGTACTTTGAATGACTCTGGGGAGCAGTTATTTCGAAATAGCAGCAATGGAGCATCCACACTACCGCTATTTCAAAATGGTTATTTCGCAGTAAGTGTTATTCCTTGTGGAAAGCAGGAGTCATTATTTTGAAATAACCAGCCCGTTATTTCAAAAAGTAACAAGCTTGGTAGTGGGGATGCTCCACTTGTTATTTAAATCAGAGTAGTTATTTTGAAATAACTCCGTAGTGTAGACCAGGGCTAAGGTGTCATAGGACTACTCCTTGTTTTTTTTATACTGGCATAAAGTCACTTCACATCCCACAATGCATCAGTATGTCCCAAATGTCAAGCGAGGGAGAGGTAAGTTGGTGTTTGGGTTGTCTCTTGAAAAAATACTGCCAGAGAGAAATTTCCCTTACCCAGCAGAATTCCCCTTCGTCCATTTACAGCTAGAATCTAGCCTCTTTTCACTGGTGCACAATCAAGAATCTGGCCCATAGTCTTGGAATCAGGCAAAGCTCCCACTGATTTATGGGAACAGAATCAAGGCGTAAACCATTCTGGGATTTTTCTGCTTAAAGGAAGCTATAGAAATGAAATATTATTCATTGTTAATTACTAAATGTTGTTAACATCCATCAGGATCCAGAGTTTCATCTGATCAAGTCTTTTGCTCTTGTGTTGGGATTTTGTTCTTTTTTTTTTAATGAGGGTTGATTGATTTATTGACTTGTATAATAGCAATTACACAGATAAATTGTACAATGCTGTGGTCTGAGGCTGGATTTCTTTTTAGCCCTATGATGAGAATGTCAGCGAGGCTATTTCTCTTATTGTAAAGGTCAGTTTCTGATTGCAATCTGGATTTGAAATAAAATAATTTAATGAGACATATCCCAAAGATATCAAATCCTAATTCATCTGATGGGCCACTTTGTTCTCTGATCTGACATATGCTGCAATGTGTTACCTATAAAGACCTTTCTTACAGTTAATGAGAATAAGTGCGTGGTATGTACAACTTTATTTAGTATGTGGCAAAATCAACACTGACTGAAGATTAATGTGAAAAAATGCCTTTGACTGTGAGTTTAAAGTCTGCTTTCTCTCCGCTTTCCTGCACAAAGTTTGGCTTTGGTCAGTTTCATCTCCTCATTTACAATGCTAATGAGTTTTTTCACCCTAGCTGCAACTTCAAAGCAGTCTACACAACTGTTTTTAGAGTCCTAGTGCCAGCCCTACTAGCCCAAGTCTGTCAACTCATGCTGGTGAAAGGCTGGCTGCCGTGGGCTGTATAGACATACCCTGAGTGGCACTAGAACCACTCTTTAGCCACTGTTGTCAACTCAGCTCTGGACAGCCCTACCCAGCCACAGCATTCCCACTTTATAAGTAAGAATGGCTGGCAAATGGCTGACACTAAATTGCCAGATTTATGTCTTCTCCTCTCTCTCAAAGTTTTGAATGGTGAGCACCCACAAAGCTGTGTTCCATGATGGAAATATGCAGATCTCCTGCTGTGTGTTCAGCGGCAGATGCCCCTTATTACAATTATGCAACCTGTGTCCCCAGAACAGCCTTCCCAATATGCTTGTGATGGGGAGGGCAAAGTTTTAAATTCTGTGGCTAATTTCTATCAGCATGTGCTGTTGGTTATGCAGGTAGGTCCAGGATTTTGGCACTGCCTTCCTTTTTTAATATGGGTGCAGTGTTGCACTCTCATATTTGTGCCTACTACTAATGATTGCTCCACAAATATCCTTTTACTCGGACATTTCCATTCCTGCAGTTGATAGTCTGTGGGCAGGCTGCTGCACCCACTGCAATCTCCCTGGATGCTAACAACTGCAGAATCAGAGCCTTGGTTTGTAGGGGCCATTAGATGCATAGAAGGTTGAATTAAAAGATTTATGACCACAGTTAGCCACATCCACAATATAGGCACAGCCACAAGAGAATATATAAGGTGCCAAGACATCACTGTGACAGAAA
This sequence comes from Rafetus swinhoei, assembly GCA_019425775.1. NCBI lineage: Eukaryota > Metazoa > Chordata > Testudines > Trionychidae > Rafetus > Rafetus swinhoei. Next base: position 31,232,405 of record CM033428.1, on the reverse strand, counting down.
TAGCTATCCACAGGAGCAATTAATAATGAACATATAGCTGCAAAAAGACTGGTTTAAATTCTAAATCACGCCAATACATTGCCCAAACAGTGGGACAAATCTTGATTTTTTTACTCAATCAAGCAGCACAACTGATTTAAAAAGATCTCTTTGCACAGAGGAGGGGAGCAGATTTGGTCCAGGGGATTTAAAGGGCCAGTGTACTCTCATCTTTCTGCAGTCCAGCTCCTAATTAACCAAGAGTGCTGTGTCAGCACCTCTGTGCACTCCTTCAGCTAAAGGAACAGGAAAAAAGCACTGTTTGTACATTTAACAGCTGCCCATGGAGTAAATGTGATCATACAGTTAATCTGTTGAGTAATGCCTTTACCGACAGGCATAATGTTACAAAATTCCTTCACAACACTATTACATCAGTGTCCTGACACTCACCCTTATGGTTGTCATGGAATAGAGTTGTGTGTGCCGTTTTATTGTCAGTCCAATCTTTGGTAATCCAGTGGATTTGTTCCAATGGCATTGTGATGCTGTGTGCTCAGCTTCTTGAGCCAACATCACAGAGGCGAGATGTACACTGACATTTAAAAATAACATCAGATTGGTGTAAGATCTAGGCCCCTCTGTGGGAAATCTCCCCCCACTCCCTCTTCCGACTTGGCTTAAACTGAAAAAACCTCAGATCCTTAGAGTCCTGCTTTTCACATCAGTCATCAGGCACCTCCTGTGAACCCTCCCATCGCTTGTGGGTATCAAAATTAAATCTGCAAGTTAAACACAAAGGGAGAAAAATTGTTAATGAAAGGCATAATTAGAAGAGAAATTTGTCTTTTGCCAAATACCCCACAACCCATTTGGCTACTTCCAAAGAATGTTGCATTTAAAAATTAGAAAAGAAATCAACCATCTCCATTAAAACATCCTCCTTGTTTCTTTACAGGGTGACTAAGTTCACTAGTTGTTCCTCAGATGAATGGAAGAGGTCTAGAAAGGCAGTGTCCTCTGTACTGCTTTATAGATTCACAACAAAGCATCATTATTGACATGATTTTAAAGAATTTTCTGAGGCTCAGAATGCAGTGCTGCAAGGAATGAAAAACAAGCATCCCTTTGAGAACAACAGATGGCATCCAAGGTGACTTTTCTCTCAAGCAGGTATGTACTTATTTTCACTCATTTGAAAATACCCATCATTTATCTAGGTTTGTTCAGCTGTTCCTTAATGGTGTTGCCTCCATCAATGAATAAAAAAGAATCAATGGCAAAAATAAAATGTAAAACTATAAACAGTTTAACTTCTTTTGCCCCTCAGTATATCTGAGGTCATACACACTGCAAAAAAAACAACAACAAAAACCAGCAGTTAAAATAAAAAATAACAACACTCCTGATAAAAGTTATGCATTTCAATGGATTCTAGATTCAAGATAAGGGAACAGTAATGCCTTCACCGCCCCTTACATCCCCAATGTAAAACAAATTTACTTTGCTGCACCATCTGGGTAAAAATAAGTTTTGTAACCAGCAAGGATGTTAAAAATGGGCATTAGTGACACAGACAGGAAACTACCATTGCAAATGGTTTGTTACAATGCTTTGTCACTCACTGTGGCCTTATGCTTTGATTGGGGGCCTGGGAGATAGAGCTCCTGGGCTCTATTCGGGGCGCTATAAATGAGTCTTGGCATTCAATTAATTCTGCCCCTGCTGCCTCAGTAGCAGAGGGTCCCGTGGCAGTGTAATGGAAAGATAACATAAGGGAGTAGTTAGAAATGAGTGGGTGCTTGCACAGAGGTTGCACTCCCTATGGGTAGTATAGAATTGTGTTACACAGAGGATTTCTGCACAAGAAGGGCCATGTTTGGGGGAAGGGCCAAAGGATTTTGTCCATAGACTGGGCTACATAATGAGCATAATGTGCTATGGATGATGATCCAACCATTTAGCTACATGACCCAAGAATCTCTGAGTTCTTCCCAAAAGAGGGCACAGGATTAGACAGAGAAGAGGAATTTCCTGAGTTCACCAAAAAACTGTCACAATGAAACACTGTGTCACACTTGACATCGTGACCACTGAGAGATGTATGTATAGAAAATACATGAGGCGTTATGTATATATGCTGAAGGTTCTGCCCTGCACATTTATAGTGAAAAGCAGGCCACTCAAAGGAACATTTTCTTAAGACACAGTCCTTCAGATGGGGAATGGGATCTCTGGTCTCCAGGGTGGATCACTGTACATTGTATGGCACTGAATAGGAGTCTATTAGCATTCTGTGTCAAAAACTAATAAAAAGCCAGTGAAGACTTCAGAAGGAAAATACCAGAAAGCAGTAAACAGTGGCAGGGCAGACCATATTTTTGAGGTGAATGTCAACGGTCTGTTTGGGTATATCTGGGGTGCAAAAGACAGGACATTCTTTCAATCTGTAGGGACAGGGTGGTCGTGGATCCAAGGAGGAATTTTGGCCAAACTGGTTAAAAAAGCTGGAGAAAAAACTTAGGGTAAGCTATCTTGTAGGAGACTGTGAATGCCTTAAGTTTTGTCTCTGGAAAGCATTTCATATTGTTGTTTTGTGTGTAACAATTTGTTCCCATCTCTTTTTTATCTGAATATCTATTTTTTCTTTAATTAAATTTCCTTTTGCTTTGTATTGAACTCCAAAAGGGGTGGCAAGGTAACATCGATGAATTGGACTATTTTCTTCCTTTGGGAACAGCGGATCTGACATTTCTGTGGGTATCCAGCAATCTGGGGCTATCTGTCACATTTTGAAGGGACTTTGAAGGGACATCTGCTGTTCAACCTTCAAGACAAAAACACGGCTGGTGTAGCCCAGAGCAAAGTGGGCTACAAGCTGGTTGTGTTAAGGAGCTAGTACTCCCAGCTGGTACTTGCAAAACTCCTCTTGCTGGAGACAGGTAATAGCAAGGTGTCTCATGGTTGTGGATGCCTCAAGAGATATCATGAGCTGCGGTAGCATTTGTGCTGTTCATACCGGAGAAGTATTTCTTCCCCTAATTCCTCCTCAGCATCTGCCCTGTGCTGGGTCTAACTCAACTCATAGGGCTGGGTGCTGCCTTTTGTGTTTGCTCTCAACCTCTCTGTACTGACACTTTCCCATCTATAAAGCACATATAACAAGACTTAGCCCCTTACCTGACAGGAAGCAATGAGTATTAATTCTGATAAATCACACTGATACCCTCGGATTAAGGCAGTACCGTACATCAGTGCACAGCATTCTTCTTCAGTGCCCAGCGAATAGACCAGTGGCCAGTTATTGCGCACCTGAAACTTTGCACTGATCCTCAACTGAGTGCTTGAACAAAATTGTCTTGGAAATTGATAATGGTTAAGAGTAGTGATCTGAGTAAAATCTGCTACCTAGGTTGGGCCTACATCTCTTAGTGAAGTCAAAAGAGGTCAGTATTATTGACTATGTTTTAATTTTGGCACATCACCTTGATTCTTGGTTTATGCCAGGTGTGCTGGGGCACCTACACTGTACTGGCTCCCTGCAAGGGGAGGCTGTACCAAAAACAGCCAATAGGAAGACAGGTTGAAGAATAGCCAATCAGGGCTGAGCAAACCATGTATAAAAGGAGCTGAGAGATGGGGATCTGTTCCCTCAAGGGAGCCCAAGGAGAATGAATTGGTCCTAGTAAGGAAAGGAACCATCAGCACCATAAAGAGTGCAATTCTGGGCAGTTAGGGGACTGCTGTACTAGGGCCCTGAGACAAGGGCAGAAAAGATGCTAGGAGTTACAATGGGGAAGTGGCCCAGGGAAGCAGGAAGGAGAGGAAAGGTGGAGAAAGGCAGAGGGAGGCTACCACTAGAGAGACCCTGGGTTGGGGCCAGAGTACTGGACAGGTCTGAGTTCCCACCCTTTCTCCCCATACTTGCTAAGGATGAGAGTGGCTAAGTGAGACTGAAGTTAGCTCCTGGAACAAGAGGCTAGATTGATGCTTGCTGTGGTCTACTGAGGGGAGTGATACTCCCCTGGAGCGGGGCAGAGAGGTAATAGCATAGCCAACAGCCAGTGCCGGAAAGGGGACACTTTGGTCCAGGGAGAGACACAGGCCCAGAAGTGAAGTGACCAGAAGAGAGGGAGCTAATTCCCAGGAGATCTAGGGGGAGGCACCATGGGCAGGTGAGTCCACCTTGTCAAACCAGGTCAGAAAGTCCTATGAAAAGTCCTATGAGAAGTCTTCTTTAACAGCCCTGATGTAGAAATCACAGAAATCACCTAAGAAAGTCTGCTTTTGTGAGCTCTTCAATTTTGCAGACCAAAGAGTTTCAAAATATCTCAAATTACAATGGATTTTAAATCTGTAGATTTTGGATACTTCTCTGATCCAAAAATTTGAACCATTGCAGTTTCATTATTCATTATTCATTGCAGTTTCATTATTCATTATTTGTCTACACTGCAAAGTTAATTTGAAATAACAGTCGTTATTTCGGAATTAACTTTAATAGCGTCTATACATGCAAACCGCTATTTCGAATTTAATTCGAAATAGCGGAGCGCTTAATTCGAATTTGGTAAACCTCATTCTACGAGGAGTAACGCCAAATTCGAAATAGCTATTTCGAATTAAGTGCTGTGTAGACACTTAATTCGAAATAGGGGGTCTCCAGCCCTTCCCAGGGAGCCCTGGTGGCCACTCTGGGCACAACCAGGAAAACTTACTCTCCTTTCCCCCCAGCCCCGCAGCCATTAAAGGGGTAGACCCTGGCCACAGTGCCTATGCCAGCTCCAAGCCTGCCAGCCCGGAGCCAGCAGTGGCCACCGGGACTCCTGACTCAGTGGCCCCAAAACATGAGCCAGCAAGCCACTGGTAGCCAGCCCTCCGCTGCTCCCCAGGAGCAGTCTGCCAGCTCCCAGGAGCCTGACAGGGGCCAGAGAAGGCATGCGCCTTCCTGGTTCAGGGTGGAGATCATGGACCTTATTCAGGTTTGGGGGGGATGCCCCCAACATCCATGATCTCCACACTAGATGGAGGAATGAGGCCGTCTATGGCAGGATAGCTGCCAGCCTGGCCACCAAAGGCCACTTGCGAACCCAGGAGCAGGTTTGCATGAAAATCAAGTTGGTCCGGTGAGACCCCCAACCCTGGGCCCTCAGCTTCCTCCCCTTCTTCCCTTGCTTCCCTTCCAGCTCCTCCTCCCAGGTTTCCCCCTCTCTCTTCCCCTCTCCACCTCCTTTTCCCAGTCTCCCAGAGGTTCATCCCCAGTTTTGTTCAATAAACCCAGTTTCTATTTTTGAACATACATGTCTTTTGTTTGACATCAGGAAGGGGAGCCATGGAGGGGTAAGTGGAAAGATGTGAGTGAGGAATGGGGCACGAGCCTCCAGTGGGGAGGACCGGGGTGGCTCTGAGGGTTCCTCTGGGTGGACGCTCTCCTGCAGGGCCTCCTGGATCCTGACAGCCTCCCAATGGACCCCCCCGGATGGCAGCTGGTGCAGCCAATGGACCCCCCCCCCCCGGATGGCAGCAAGTGCAGCTGGGCTGATGGCAACGACCCCACAAAACGCCCAGGGGCAGCTCTGGCTCCATGTGTCCAAGTGCTGTGGTGTCGCAAGTGCGGGCACTCAGGGCACTCCAAGACAGGACTGCTTTGCTGTCCCTCATTGAGTAGTAGACAAGCAAGCGGGGAACCCTGAGAACTGTCTGTCTGGGGTGGGGGTAGGGTCCCTTTAAGCACAGAGCTCAGTTAGCCTCAGGCATCAGCCCCACACACTAAGTCCTAACCTGATGCCCTGCTGGCACTGGTTCCGGCCAGCCTTAACTTCAGTTCAGGGTCCACTCAGTGTGGACACGCTATTTTGAAATAGCAAAATGCTATTTTAAAATAGGTTTTGTTTGTAGATGCGTTAATTCGAATTAGCTTAATTCGAATTAACTATTTAGAATTAAGTTAACTCGAATTAACGCTGTAGTGTAGACGTACCCTAAAATTGGCAGAAATCAGCAACCTTGTAAATTATACCCGTGTTCATACTCTGGACCCAACTTAAATCAAAATATGTTTTACAGGAAAGCTTTTTCATCTCTTGGATGAAGCGCAAGAAGGGTGAATGAAGACCTTTGCAGTATCTTTGATGTGGAACTTTTGTTCTAGGGAAACCTGTCACATGGGAGGCTTTAAGCCCTGCATGCAAATTCATTTACCCTTCACCTCTTTTTCCCACTTCTAAATTTCTGTCTATGTTTTTCTTTTATTTGATGCAGTAAAATGATATCGTTCCCCATTTTGATCTAATTAAAAGATAGCCATTAGGAGGCTCTTTGTGCCGAGACTTTGCACTTATGTACATGGCTGGAACACATACAGAAACCATGTAGGTTTGATTGTTTTTGTTTGAGGATTTCCCCAGTGGGGCACAATCATAGTTCCTTCCTCCAACTTCCAGGAATGCCCTATCTGCATCTTAGTGCCAGCCAAGCAAAAGAGTTCAGGGTTAGAAAAAGCCATAGCCACCCTTTTCCTTTTGCACAAGACAATCAAGCTGACTGAAAGTGACAAACAGGCTCCATGTAGAGGAGCTCTGCTGTAAAACTTCTTTCCATGAGTTCCCTATACAGTTAGCCACCTTTCACTACTTCCTCAACAGTTTGCTCTGGCAGTTTTCTTCCATGCCTACCCTACACGCTTCTGAAGAATCTCAGAGGATGATTCAACTTTATAGCCTTTAACTCTGATGTCCCCGTATCCTACGTATAACCCTGCAGGCCAAAGGTAGGGGCAGATTATTATCATTTTCCTCCGTCGTCAGCCTGAGGCTTGCTACTAAACAACATGAAACCTCCTACAGTGGAATGAGTGCACTACCATGAATGAATGCACTGATGAAGTGAGTTCCACCCACAAAAGCTTATGCCCAAATAAAATGTATTCGTCTTTAAGATGCCATGGGACTCCTCATTTTTTTTGCTGAAACAGACTAACACAGCTACTCTTCTGGAACTTGTTTAATCTTTGCATTTCATTGCTACATGCTTTCTGGGGAGGCGTTAGGCAGAAGAAGGAGTCTAGCAGGACAAATTTCCTTTCCTTTAACAAATTGTTAAAGCGAGTAGGAAAAAAATAACTGTGTTTTAGTGATATTAAGATGTATTTTGCTGATAAGTTTCCATATAGCACACAATGCCTTCTTTTCCCCAAAAATGTTATTCTTGAAATATTAGCATTCAGATTCATCTGTCAAAACGATTGTTGATATACTAGAGGAGGGCTGCATTATCATCTACTCTGCAGTTTGCCTCAGAGCAATCTCGATTCAGAGATTTACATAACCAAAGATTATGACATCCTTTCCAGCCCTTTTGATACGTCTGTCAGCAAGATGTCAGTGGAGTCAGATTAATTCCAGCTAGATTCTTTCCAGATACCCAGGAATAGCTGCGAGGCATGAAGCAGTCATTTTGACAAGCAGAAAGTTTATTTTCCAAAAAAACCTTGACAAATTATTTGAAACAGAGAATGTGTGTGCACATGCATGAACACACATGCATACAGTAAAAACAATGTGTTCTTTCATTTCTTTTGAAGCTCAATACATGCTGGTTTCAAAGGAAAATCTGACCACTGTTCTGAAACTTTAAAAAGAGATTTAAAATGCAAGAGCATTTGACCCCTTTTTGTGTTTTATTGCTAATTCCTGCATTATAGTATCAAAGATAAAGAGTGAACTACACCAAGTGTTTATATGCTACAAATTTGGAGTATAATCTCAGAACATCAGCCCATTTGGTCTTAGATGGGAGTCCTGTAAAGCCAAACTCCAGATGCTATGGGATGCAGTGTTGGATATTCAGTAGGTGACATTCTCTGGCTTTGTCAACCACTGGCCTTTATCTCCTAAAATTCCCCAGCATACTAACTAACTACTGATTCTGCACTGTGGTGAGAATAATAGTTGGGGCATTAGCACAGACAGCCTACCAGATGGCTATCAGTATTTTCACTATCATTTCTTCTAACACTATTCACATCAGGTCTGGATGGTGTAGCTGACAAAAACACTTTGTCTACAGTAAGGGTACGTCTAGACGGCGGTGCTATTTTGGGATACATCCGGTATCTCGAAATAGAGTTTTCCACGTCTTAACAGCATGCCCGTTATTTCAAAATGCAATTGAAATAATGGGCTTGCTATTCCGATGTCCAAGTAAACTTTGTACCTCAAGGATTAAGGGACTTGTCAGAATAGTGATCTATTTTGAAATTTGGTGCTACGTAGACGAAATAAGCTCAAAATAAGCCACACAATTTATGTAGCTCAATTGCACAGCTTATTTTGAGCCAGCGTCTCTGTGTAGATGCACCCTAAGATTCCACTATTGCTGTCACCAGTACGGAAACTAAACTGTGTGGGACATTCTAGAAAAAAAAACAATTTAGTGCAACAAGACATAAGGATAACTACCAAGGTCTGAACAAGCCATTATCAGATGTTTACTCCCAAAGATTTTATCTTATCTCCGGTCATCTGAAGAAGTGGGCTGTGCCCACAAAAGCTCATGATACCATCTACATGTTTTGTTAGTCTATAAAGTGCTAACAGACCAGTTTTTGTTTTTTAAAGATCTTATAGTTCAGATTACAAAACCAAAAGGCCAGAGGAAAGTCTGCAACATCCAAGCAGTGAGAGCATGAGCATGCTAATGATAAGTGCAGACTTTGTTAGTGCTTTTGAGGGCAGTGAAGGAAAATGTTAGGCATTTTTATTTTTATATCAGTTATATCTGTCTCATCTGTTGTAGTGTGTGTGGCAGGGGTGGGGAGTGTTATCCACTGTTGCTGAAGTGGGGAGAAAGGAAAGGATGTGTTAGAGAATGAAAGGAGAGTTGATAAAAACAGAGGGAAACAGTTCAGGAGATATGCAGAATGGGAAAGAAGAAGAGACCCATGGCAAAACCACAGGCTGTATCTACATTGGCAAGATTTTGCGCAAAAGCGGCCGCTTTTGCACAAAATCTTGCCACCTGTCTACACTGGCCGCGAGTATTTGCGCAAGAACACTGACGTTGTAATGTACAAAATCAGTGCTTCTTACGCAAATATTCTGACGCTCCCACTCAGGGATAAGCCCTCTTGCGCAAGTATTCTTGCGCAAGAGGCCAGTGTAGACAGGCAACGTTAATTTCTTGCGCAAGAAAGCCCGATGGCTAAAATGGCCATCGGAGCTTTCTTGCGCAAGAGAGCGTCTACACTGGCACGGATGCTTTTGTGCAAAAGCACATCTTTTGAGCAAAAGCACATGCCAGTGTAGACACTCTCTTGCGCAAATACTTTTAACGGAAAAACTTTTCCGTTAAAAGTATCTGCGCAAAATCTTGCCAGTGTAGACGCAGCCACAGTGTTTGGAAGAGTGAGGGCAGCTTAGGGGGAACAGGTAGGAGATAAAGGGGAGAAACACATAACTGGCAATACAACAAATGAAAAGTTATAAATATAGTCCCCTAAACTCAAAGTTCAGAGGTGAGCAAATGATGTTGAGTGATGGTTCTCTGCTACTGCTCCTTCCTTAAACTGCCTCTGATTGATAGAAACCTGAGGGATGGCAGGAGGCTCCAGAGTGGCTTAGCCTTGGGCACAGAGATATGACTTACGTCAACATGAGCCAGAGGATGAGTTTGGCCCATAAAGTTTGTGCACTTGACATTCATTACCTATGACCCTGCTCCATTCTACATATTCTAGATTTTCTGGATATCTGTTGTAAAGGCCATATATTCAGTTTGTCCTGTCACCTCAAGTTTTAAGCAGTGGTTAATTAACAATGACATATGACTGTTCTTATTAGTATGCACCTTATCTACCCATCTCATTTACTTCTCTACATGCAAACGTATCACCCTTTAGGGTCAATGTTGTCTTCATAGAACCCTGTGTCTACAAGGACCTAAGTTAAGTATTCTCTCAACCATGTCTGCCCTCTGTTATACAGTAACTATCATCATTACCAATCATTCTTCAGCTGAGCTGTCAGCTTTAAATCTTCCCCCATAATTTTAAAGCTTTTTTCTCCAATGTCCTAGCACCTGACACTATATCATGCGTACAGATGAAAGACAGAGGAAGCTGACTGATATTAAATATTGCCACTCAGCTGGGGCTAGGAGGTTGCCGACTAGCCAAATTCTCCAAAATCTTTGAACAGATGCTGTGGATATGCCAGTTATTACTTCTTCAATTTCACACACACCCTATCTACACTGACAGTTGGTTTTGACAGTCTGCTCCTCTCCTCAGCTCTCATGTCAACTCCAGACACATAATAGCTGGGTTAGAGCTTAAACAATAGTGATTAGATCTGGGAGACGAGGAAGTATAGTGGCAATAAAAATTAAGATGCTTCAATAATCCTTCAAAATCTGGACACTTCAGCTGAAGGCAACTTTCACTCAAACCCATTCTGCAAAGATAAAATTTCTCAGAGTGAGCAAAGTAATTTTTAAAGGTGACTTATGGCATTTAGTTCTTCTAATCATGTTAAAAACCCCAAGATTTCTTTGGAAAAGCCAGCCAGCCTGCACAGTCTTCATAGACTCATTTAAAAGTTTCTCCCATCACATAGGCATTGTTGTCTAATGGAGATAGTATATAATCTTTGTTGTAACTGTGAAACATGGTGATGCAAATTATTGAGATAAACATGCAATGTTTAGTGATTGTGGAAAGTATTGTAAGCAAAACAGGATAAGGGAGGCAATTACTTCACTGGCTCCTGATCTCACAAGAGCCTAATCCTTCACATCTAACATGGAAGACAGAGTTCAGAAGCTGGGAAACCCATTATGGCCAAATAATGTACCATTCACACAAACAGATTCAAACTACAATATTATGAGAAAATATTTGCAAGTGCTACTGGTAAAGTTTATTCATAAAAAGCTAGGATTAAATTCTCAAACGCACCCAAGTGACATCATGGACAAAATCCTATTTTCAAAAGTTATTTAGGAGCTTTGAATCCCGTCTACATGTAGACATTTTACCAGTATCACCAGTTAAGGAGGCTATAACAGTACAAACCTTCGTCTGGATACAGTTGTAGCAGAATAAAATGCTTACATCAGCAGAGCATATTTACATTCCTGTATAGGAATTACTACATTGGTATAAAATATTCATACACTAATATAAGTGTAGCCACACTAAACCTTGGTTTACACTAGGGAGTTATTTTGGAATAATCCCACTTACTTTGAAATAACAAGCGGAGCGTACACACTACTAAGCCCGTTATTTAGAAACTAGCCAATTAGCCCGTCATAAGAGGGGATTTTCAGGTCTCTCCTCCACGTTGGTCTTCTCTCCTGAGCCTCCGGTCTCTCTCTCCATCTCTCTCTCTCTCTCTCTCCTCCTCCTACTGCCTCCCCCTCTCTCTCTCAGCTCTGCGCCTTCTGCCTCTCTCTCCGTCTCTCTCTTTCTCTTCTCCCCCTCCTGCCTCTCACTCTCTCTCCGCTGCTGCATGGGAAGCGCAGATCCCAAACGGCCGCTTGTGCTGCTTGCTCCCACGCGGCGGCCCGGCTGAGCAGCGCAGAAGTCAGCCGAGCACCACGGCGGGGGGCAACAGCACCGCCCAGAGGGAACAGCCAGCATTTCAGCGTTACAGAGTCACAGCCATTCGGCTACTATATATATGATAATGGGCTAGTTTTTTCAAAATCTTTACTCTTCCCTTCCTTGGAGAATAACACTTATTTTGAAATTGTTATTTCGAAATAGCATTGTGTGGATGATCTGGTGTTGCTAATTCGAAATAATTGGTCTTCCGATGCCTTTCACAGCTGTATGTGTGGCTGCTCTGGCATGTGAGCACCTCGATGCCTCCCCCACCCTGTCGTCTGGCCAGGACACACCCGGCATCAGCTTCCATGAGGAGGAGGAGGAGAAGCAGGCCAGCCAGGCGACGAACTGGAGAAGAGGCCAGGCAAGCCACAAGTTGCTTCTCACCCTGGGGCCAGTTCCTCCCTCCCAGGATGTTTCCCAGGTATCAGATGAACCTGGAGAAGACACGTCAGGTGAGTTCTATAATTTTCCTTATACACATGTGGGGGCAGACAACAGGCTGCAAGGGGCTGTATGCTGCTTCCTCGGCCTACTCAGCCTGGGGGGTGTCGCACAACAGCCTGTGCACGTTGGTGCACATAGAGCACCAGTCCAGAGCACTTAGCCCCATGATGCTCTCACACAAGAACCTCTCACTCCTTCTCATAAGGTCCTTGCAGAGGCCTGTCTTACTCCGGCCTCCATAGTGGGGCGCCTTCCCACAACAAGCCACCGCTAAGGAGCCTGGGGTCATGGAACCACACAAACAGTGCTGCACACAGCACAGGGTAATGCCTGCAGTTGGCAGCATCAGCTACTGGTCAAGTGTGGCAATGCAGAGACTGATCCCCTACATGGGAACCTGCCAAGGGGAGGCAAAGGAGGAGACCCTACTAGCACTCTGTCCAGCAAGTGGCATCTGCCATTCACACACACTTCCTCCAATGCCCCCTCCCTCCCATCAGGCAGGGATAGGAGTTCTCTCTCGGTGGGATGCCACCACCGCTGAACCCAGCATGTGTGGGACACAAAAGGAAGCCGAGCTGCCCTGTTCCACCTCCCGCCCTCAGGCTCCTGGCCTGGCTGGCACCTTCCCATGCTTGTTTATGTTGTCTGAGACCTGGTGGTCGGGGGCCAGGATGGGGTTGTGAATGTCGCCTATGGCCCCCTCCCTCCCCACAGTTGGGGAAGCCCATAGCAGCATAGCCATCCACAATGTTGACGTTGCTCAGAATGATGACCCTCCATAGCAGCACAGGGCATGGGGATGGCAGGTTGCAGTCTGGTGTCCTGTCGCATGAGGGTAGTGGCAAGCCACTCACAGACCTCCAGGAAGGTTACTTATTTCAAAATTATTTCCTAGTGTAGATATGCCCTATGGGGGTTGTAACTCTTTAACTATACTAGTTAACTTTTGTGTGTAGACAAGCCTATAGTCAATGAATCATAGTATCATAAGTGTCTAAAGGTAAGATTTCTTAAGATATTAGCACCTAGTAATATTAATGGGAGTTAAATGCCTAAATACCTTTAAAATTGACTTAGGGTCACATGCTTGAAGATGGGACTTGACAATTTTATATCTCTCTCTATATAAAAAAATGTCCTGAAGTACAACAGAGTGAAATAATCACATCACCATGCATCCTGCTGCCCACCTCTGCTGTCAGCCATGCAGCCTCCCCTCTCCCCAGTGGTTCCTTCCCAGGTAACTGCTCCATGAAATGGGGGGAGTAGTGGCTCAATTCCCACATGCCTCCTGCAGTAGTGTCCACCTACTTCTGGGCCCCACTCCCAGCCTACCTGGCTCATGTGCCTGCTGTGCGCCTTTGCTCTGCATGGCCAGGGTCCACCCATAGTGCTTGGGGAACACACTGCAGATTTACCCCCGAGTGAGTGGCTCCAGCATGTGCTGGTGAACAGGGGGTAGGCCCCTGACTCAGGCGCACTCTCCCGGGCCTGACATGAGCTGGGCAGCTCTTGGCCATACCATGCACCCAGCCCTTTGGGGATGGCACAGTTATGCTGCAACCCAGCTGCTTCCCCAGCTCTCCAGAGTGGCTGCTCTGTGCTCTAAGCTGCCTGGGCTTGCCACAGGACTGTTTGAAAAGGCTGGGCTGGGGCTCCTGCTGCAGTGGCCAGAGTCATGCAGCCCAGGCTGGTGGTGCTTCTGGGAGAGAAGGGTACACAGCTTGACAAATTTGTGGGAGAGGGCAGGATGTGTGTAGGGAGGGAGGAAGGGGGATAAGGTTATGTGCAGATGGGTGGTGAAAAGGGGGGAGTGGTAGGGGTGAGGGGCATATAAAAATGGAGGCAGTGGGATGGGCAGTTTGAGCATGTGGGAGGTTAGGGAAGGATGGGGGTTTAGGAATGGAGGAAGAAGGTGGGGTAGGGAGACCCAGTATGGATGTAGAGGAGAGGGGTTAGGGTTGGGGTAGGAATGGAAGGAGGAAGGGCAGTGTGGGGTAGGGAAGAGGAGGGGTTAGGGAGGATGGTGGGTGTAGCAATGGAGGATGGAGGTGAGGGTAGGGATGGAAGGAGGGGGATGGGCTGTGGGCCATTGAGCTCCAGGATAAAGACTAGCAGCTCAGATTATCCCACCGAGTTCTCTTCTTGCATGATCCAAATCTGCTTCTCAGTAGGGCATGGATGCATAAAGCTGGGGGCTCCCCCATGGTTGCATGACATAGAATCATAGAGCTGGAAGAGATGTCAGGAAGTCATCAAGTCCAGCCGTCTGCCCAAGGCAGGACCAATCCCAACTAAATCAACCCAGCCAGGGCTTTGTCAAGCCAAGACTTAAAAACCTCTAGGGATGGAGATTCCACCACCTCCCTAGGTAACCCATTCCAGCGCTTCACCACCCTCCTAGTGAAATAGTTTTCCTAATATCCAACCTAGACCTTTCCCACTGTAACTTGAGACCATTGCTCCTTGTTCTGCCATCCTTAACTACTGCGAACAGACTTTCTCTGTTGACTTTGGAACCTCTCTTCAGGAAGTTGAAGGCTGCTATTAAATACCCCCTCACTCTTCTCTTCTGCAGACTAAACAAACCCAAATCCCTCAGTCTCTGCTCATAGGTCATGCACTCCAGCCCCCTAATCATTTGGTTGCCCTCCGCTGGACTCTCTCCAATGCGTCCACATCCTTTCTATAGTGGGGGGCCCAGAACTGGACACAATACTCCAGATGTGGCCTCACCAAAGCCGAATAAAGGGGAATAATCACTTCTCTGGATCTGCTTGCAATGCTCCTTCTAATGCACCCTAATATGTCATTAGCCCTCTTGGCTACAAGGGCACACTGTTGACTCATATCCAGCTTCTCATCCACTGTAATCCCTAGGTCATTTTCTGCAGAACTGCTACTTAGCCATTCGGTCCCCAGCCTGCAACAATGCTTGGGATTCTTCTGTCCCAAGTGCAGGACTCAACACTTGTCCTTGTTGAATCTCATCAGATTTCTTGTGGCCCAATCCTCTAATCTGTTCAGGTCACTCTGGACCCTATCCCTGCCCTCCAGCATATCTACCTCTCCCCCTAGCTTAGTGTAATCTGTGAATTTTCTGAGGGTGCAATCCATCCTTTCATCCAGGTCATTAATAAAGATGTTGAGCAAACCGGTCCTAGAACAGATCCTTGGGGCACTCCGCTAGAAACCGACCACCAACCTGACATTGAGCCGTTGATCACTACCCATTGGGCCCGACAGTCTAGCCAGCTTTCTATCCATTTTACAGTCCATATTCCCTTAACTTGCTGGCAAGAATATTGTGGGAGACTGTATCAAAAGCTTTGCTAATGTCAAGGTATATCACATCCACTGACTTTCCCATATCCGCATAGCCAGTTACCTCATCATAGAAGTTAATCAGATTGGTGAGGCACGACTTGCCCTTCGTGAATCCATGCTGACTATTCCTGATCACTTTCCCCTCTTGCAAGTGCTTCAAAATTGATACCTTAAGGATTCCCTTCATGATTTTTCAGGGGAAAGAGGTAAGGCTGACTGGTCTGTAGTTCCCTGGATTATCCTTCTTCCCTTTTTTAAAGATGGGCACTACATTTGCCTTTTTCCAATCATCTGGGATCTCTCCCGATCTCCATGAGTTTTCAAAGATAATGGCCAAAGTCTCCGCAATGACATTTGCCAACTCCCTCTGTACCCTCGGATGCATTACATCCAGGCCATGGATTTGTGTATGTTTAGCTTTTCTAAATAGTTCCTAACTTGTTCTTTCCCCACCAAGGGCTGTCCACCTCTTTCCCATACTGCGTTGCCTAGTGCATTTGTCTGGGAGCTGACCTTGTCCATGAAGACAGAGGCAAAGAAAGCATTGAGTACTTCAGCTTTTCCCACATCATCTGTTACCTCCCTCATCCAATAAGGGCCCCACACCCTCTCTGATGACACTCTTATTGCTAACATTCCTGTAGAAACCTTTCTTGTTATCCTTCACAT
This sequence comes from Rafetus swinhoei, assembly GCA_019425775.1. Taxonomy (NCBI): domain Eukaryota; kingdom Metazoa; phylum Chordata; order Testudines; family Trionychidae; genus Rafetus; species Rafetus swinhoei. The sequence goes on along the minus strand of CM033428.1, from coordinate 31,216,372 downwards.
CCCTTGCTAGCTGCAATTCCAATTGCACTTTGCCTTCCTGATAACTCCCCTGCATTCTCAAGCAATATATTTATACTCCTCCCTAGTCATCCGTCCAAGTTTCCGCTTCTTATAAGCTTCCTTTTTGTGTTTAAGCTCACCAAGGATGTCCCCAGTAAGCCAATCTGGTTGCCTACCATATTTGCTTTTCTTGCTGTGTATCGGGATGGTATCTTCCTGTGCCTTTAATAAGGCTGCTTTGAAATACTACCAGCTCTCCTGGCCTCCTTTCCCCTTCATGTAAGCATCGCAGGGAATCCTGCCCATCAGTTCTCTGAGGGAGTCAAAGTCTTCTTTTCTGAAGTCCAGGGTGTGTATTTTGCTACTCTCCTTCCTTCCTTTGGTCAGGATCCTGAAATCTACCATCTCATGATCACTGCTTCCCAGGTTGTCACCCACCTCTACTTCCCCTGCTAGTTCCTCCCTGTTTGTGAGCAGCACAATTTACGTGCAACCTCACTATTAAGGAACCCACCCCAGCAATCAGCCCCGATGCAAACTCTGTCCACACATGTACACAAGCAATTTCATCACTGGACCCAACCACATCAGCCACTACATCAAAGGCTCAGTTAACTGCACATCCACTAATGTAATCTATGCCAATGCCCTCCGCCATGTATATTGGTCAAACTAAGGGAAAGAATTAATGGACACAAATCAGATATCCAAAAAGGCAACACAGAGAAACCTGTTGGAGAACACTTTAACCTGCCCAGGCACTCATTAATGGATCTCAAAGTCACCATGTTGTTTCAGGACAATTCCACAAGCCAAATACACAGGGAAGCATTGGAACATAACTTCATGTACAAGTTCGGGAGCCATCAAAAAGGTATGAATAAAGGCATTACCTGGCTAGCAGACTACCGTCCACATCCTAATGATTTAACCAAACAAACAATTGGTACTTAAGAACAATTTGCACCTTCTCTATCAACTTCTTGTAACTTGAACGCTCTAATTCACTGTTTTTTTCTCTCCCTTCCTCCCCACCCCATGCCCTATTTATTTTTGGATCTGGACTTTTAATACTCCATTCATGTGAAGAAGTGTGTTGTACCCACGAAAGCTCATGATACCATCTACATGTTTTGTTAGTCTTTAAGGTACTGCTAGACTATTCGTTGTTTTAAAAAATTTTCCAATTACAGATTAACTCGGCAACCCCTCTGAAGCTTTTGAACATGCAAAGCACTGTGTTTACCCATATAGAGTGGAAACCCATCACCTACACAAAGAAACTCGCAAAAATCCAAATAGACATCATTTTCCTCTCCAAGTGTGAGGGTGAAAAACCCACTACAATCTATATACCCCACAGACTACAGCCAGAGATTATGCCACACTCTCGCAAAGAAATTCAGGAACCACCTTATCAGCATACTATACAACAAACAGAAGAAAATCAAGGAGGGACTCTCAACAGTAGAAACTCTCCTAAAAAACCAAGCTTCCACACACACTTCCTCTTCACCAGACTTTACTAAAACTCAACAAGCCACCTGTAAGGGTCACTTCATCTCCCTTCAGAAGAAAAAGGACAATAAAGTATCTAAACTATATGCCTCAGGATATCTCATTCCTGGTATTTTCAACTCACCTAGCAACATTGTCAACCTATCCAACCACACTCTTAGCCCCACAGAAGAATCTGTCCTATCTTGAAGACTCTCCTTCTGCCCCACAACCCCCATGAATATGATTCAGTTCTGTAGAGATCTGGAGGCCTATTTTCACCATCTCTGCCTAAAGGAATATTTCCAACACACTGATGTACAACACACTAACCTTGCAGCTCTCCTCTGCCAATCACACAAGAGGAAGGCTGATTTCCATGTAACATAGTTATCTTTATGCAATACTCAAGTTTCATGTGCAGGCATTCGGTCTTTCAACTTCCTCCAAACTTTACTGATGCTCAAACCAGATGGATCAGACAGAACTGATGCATTTGATCTATTAATTTAAAAAATGAAACAGGGTACACAGGACAGAGCTTGCTTTTCCATGTTCCAGCAGAGCCAGTCTTTTGTGTAGATCTCTCTATTTGGAGGAGATTTGTCAGCAGAAGAGTGTGAAAACATGATTTTCAGCATCTTTCGGTACATTATTTGGAATCTGAAAACAACTAACTTTGAGAAATGACTGCATTTGAGCAACGTTGTTCTTATCAAGAAGTCCAATATCAGGTTCTGATGCCACTGTTGTTACACTGTGTTCTGTGCTAATCATAGGTTCTTGCTCTTGCTGCTCAGCATCTCCAAGGTCCTCATTTTCTGCCTGCACAGTCTCTAAATCGAGTGAAGATTTTGCATCTATTGCTACTGTTGGCATTTCCGTGTCCTGATTAATAACCTCCTCATTTTGAGGCGGTGGTATTGAAATGTCACTTTTGGGTACAAAGTTGTCATCATCAGAACTGGAAGTGTCGTTGTCAGTGTGGTCTAATGGCTAATTTTTTCTTCCAAAATGGTGATCAGCTTGCACTTAGTGCAGATGAAATCTCTTCTTTCTTCCGGGAGGAAGACAAACATGGCATATGCTGTGCAGGTAACAAGAGCAGACCTATCACTATCCATACCTGCATTCCTTCTGAGAGATTCCTCAGATGTTATTCAATGCCTCCTTGAAGGGCAGGAGTGTAGCAAAAAGATTTTAAAGAATGGTGAGTGTATCTTGCCCCGTTCCCAACTCCCTCTCCAAACTCCCTGTTAGCAGTCCCTGTTCGCAAGCTCCCTGGTCACTGACTGACTCCTTTATAAAGACTGCCTGATGGCCCTTCCCCCTGATTAAGGCTCAACCAATGAGCAGAGGCTTCTAGATTTCCAATCCTGATTAGAAGCTCACAGCTTTCACCTGCCAGCCACAGCACACACTCCATGGGGGGTAAGGGGAAGGGAAAAAAAACCCAAACAGCCAAACACAAGCTCAGCAAACAGCAAGAAACCCCCAAATACACACTACAGACAGCCACTTCCCTCAGGGTCCTGTATTAGCTTCCTCTGTCACCAGGAGAACTCCCTCTCCAAACTCCCTGTTAGCAGTCCCTGTTCACTCCCCATTGTGCTCTGTTGGCATGGAGCATGTCCCAGCCCCACGACAGGAGCTCACTTGCCAGCTGGAAGGGCACATATAGAGCACTGCTGCCCGCAAAGACAGGCAGTAAGTGGGCATGGAGAGCTGGGAATTCTCTCCCTACTTGGCTGCTTGCATGTAACCCAGTTTCTTCCCCTCGCTAGTGATCTGGGTGCCCAAGAGCACCCAGAACAAAGGGGATTCATTTGGAGTTGGGCCCCATTTTACTGATTGTATTTGGTTTTTGTTTAATGTGTGGCCCACAAGCCCACAGAGCATAGCCTTCCTGACAGGTCACTTCGCCATACCCCCATGCTAGGTGCCAACAGAGGCTCCAAATTGTGCACACAAACTATTTTATTGGTGCATGGGGCAGGAGTGGGAAGGGTGGGGGGGAGAGGGGAATGGCTGGTGATTGAAGGCTGCATGCCCCCCATTTTGGGAACCCATGCTCTAATTCAAAGACTGTAAACGATGTTTCACAAAATAGAATCACTAATCACAGAAGCTACTCCAGTCTCTAGTCATGCAGATAAAAATTCAGATGTGACCGAAAAATCTACAAAGACCCAAGGTCCCACAGTGATTTAAATCATTTTTGCTGGTATATATACCTTCTTTTGTTGTGTCTGTTATACCTGCACAGTGTATAATAAATCTCAATGACTTGGTAGAAAAATGTAAAAATTTGAAACCCCTTTGTCTCCTGAGTCCTGAGCCAAATGGCCCTCCTGTCCCACCTCCTCTTCTCCCACCACACCACACCACTGGATAGGGCCCTCTACCTGAACACTTTAGACCCCTGATTCGGATGGAGAAGGTAGGGTGATCAGCTGGTTATCTAAGGTGTTTGTACACAAATGCAAGAAGCCTGGGAAAGCAACAAGAAGAATTAGAAGCCCTGGCCCAGTCAAAGAACTATGATTTGATTGGAATAACAGACTTGGTGGGATGACTCGCATGACTGGAGCACTGTCATGGAAGGGTATAAACTGTTCACGAAGAACAGGCAGGGGAGAAAAGGAGGAGGAGTTGCATTTTATGTAAGAGAGCAGTATAATTGCTTGGAGCTCCAGTATGTAGAGGGAGAAAAGACTGTTGAGAGTCTATGCGTTAAGTTTAGAGGTGGAAGCAACAGGGGTGATGTTGTGGTATAGACTGCTGGATCAGGTGGATGAGGTAGACAAGGCTTTCTTTGGACAACTGAGAGAAGCTTGCAGATCACAGGCGCTGGTTCTCAGGGGGGACTTCAATCACCCAGACATCTGTTGGAAGACCAATACAGCAGTACATGAACAATCCAGGATATTTTTAGAGAATATTGGGGATAACTTCCTGGTACAAGTGCTGAAGGAATCGATCAGGAGCCATGTGCAGCTTGGAGGTGAGTGGCAATCTGGGAAGCAGTGATCATGAGATGGTAGATTTCAGGATCCTGACAAAAGGAAGAAAGGAGAGTAGCAAAATACACACCCAGGACATCAGAAAAGCAGATTTTGACTCCCCTCAGAGTACTGATGGGGGAGATCCCCTGGGGATGCTAACATGAAGGGGAAAGGAGTCCAGGACAGCTGACAGTATTTTAAAGAAGCACTATTAAAGGCACAGGAAGAAACCATCCCAATGCGCAGCAAGAAAAGCAAATATGGTAGGCAACCAGATTGGCTTACCGAAGAAATCCTTGGTGAGCTTAAAGGAGCAATGGTCTCAAGTTACAGTGCGGGAGGTCTAGGTTGTATATTAGGAAAAACTATTTCACTAGGAGGGTGGTGAAGCACTGGAATGGGTTACCTAGGGAGGTGGTGGAATCTCCATCTCTAGAGGTTTTTAAGTCTCGGCTTGACAAAACCCTGGTTGGGATGATTTAGTTGGCACTGGTCCTGCTTTGGGCAGGGGATTGGATTCAATGAGCTTCTGAGGTCTCTTCCAGCCCTATGATTCTATGATTGTAAATGCATTCTTAAAATGAAGAGTTTGGCTTGAAGTGGAAACTCACAATTAATGCTACATTTTAAATATACACACTATTGGTATAATGATTTAATTGTCAATAAATAAATGTCTTAAGTGTTCATTTTCATATTTTGGGGGGTTTTAGTATGACCCTGTGGATGAGAAGTTAAATACATCAGGGACCAGGGGCTGGGCTGGGGCCTCTAAATTCAAAGGTTATGCCTACACTGTGCGATTATTTCATAATAAGCTATTTCAGAAGAAATACTCCAAAATAGCTTATTTCAAAATAGCATGTTTAAAATAGAAGCTTGTAAATTAATCCAATGTAGGCTTCCCTAATGTGGATGCGATATCTCAATTTAGAGCCCGCCGGAATCACTGGGGAATAATTACTTTGAATGGCCTGGGGGAGGAGCTATTTCAAAATAGCAATGGAGCATCCACACTACTGCTATTCTGAAATAGCTATTTTAGAAGAGGCATTATTCTTTGTGGAATGAGGTTAAAAATGCCAAAATTATTTCAAAATAACTTGTTAGCTGTGTAGACATTCGCATAGTTATTTTGGGATAATGGATGTTATTCCGAAATAACACTGCTGTGTAGACATACCCAAAGTTGTTCAGGGCTCTCTCATTCTCTGAGAGGTCCTGAGTGTAAGGGTATGTCTACACTTGCAGCCTATTTCGGAATAGGGCTGCAAATGTAGGCATTTGGAATTGCAAATCAAGCCTGGGATTTAAATATCCCGTGCTTGATTTGCATCTTCCGACCGGGCGCTATTTTTTTTTGAAATTTACAAGCCGGGAATAACTGCCCGCGTCTACACGCAGCAGTGAAATGGGCATTGAAATAAAGCCTATTTGAACTACCTGTTATTCCTCCTGCTATGAGGTTTAACAGGTAGTTCGAAATAGGGCTTTATTCCGAACGCCCGTTTCACTGCCACTTGTAGATGCGGGCAGTTATTCCAGGCTTGTAAATTTCAAAAAAAAAAAAAAATGGCGCCCGGCAGAAGATGCGTGGGATATTTAAATCCCGGGCTTGATTTGCAATTCCGAATGCCTACATTTGCAGCCCTATTCCAAAATAGACTGCAAGTGTAGATATACCCTAAGTGCCTTGGGGCCATGGAGAGTACAGCTGGACTCAGTGCAAGATTAACAGAGTCTCTAGCTAGAGGGGGCTTGGCAAGCATGGGGAGCAGCCTTCTAGTCTTATTGTAAAAGTGTAAAGTATCTGCAAAAGTCTAACTGAGCTACAGAGTGCAGGTTACAACACAGAGAGACAAAAGAGGATGTGTAACAGTATAGCAACATAGTGAATGTCAAATCTAAATAGTAACACCCCTGAAAAGCTTCCCAGTTGCTTATGAAAGTGGATGAAATGCAGAATGTCCCCTATTATGATCAAACTCGTTTAACACAGGTGAGTACTTAAGCAGAAAAAACCTAGGGTCAGAATCTGCAATCTTTGTTCATGCTGAGTAGGACATGATGCTGTGAGCAAGGGTAGAAAAATCTGGCCCTGTGTAAGCAATGCTCTTCTCTGCAGTTGGAAAATAGCATGGCTGAAATGCATTTTTCCATCTTTTAAATAATTCATATAACAAGAACTGCAGCAGTTGTCCTTTTTTTTTTAAACAGAAACACAGGCTGTATTTTCCACAGATTTAACAGGTAACCTCTGCATCCCTCACATTTGTGATTAGGGTCTGAGGCCAGAAGAACAGAATTCAATTTTCAGAAAGGTTCAACAGATAGCATTGTGTATAAAAGTGTTTGAACAAATGGTAGATGTGTTTGTCACTTTCTCCCATGGTATAAAGTTAACATAAAGACAGGTGTTTTTCCTCACACTTTCTCTTTCCAAAGCTCTTCTACAGGTTCACTGCAGGAATGTTACTCTACCGGACACTAGACTGCTTGAGTAAATAGCTCCCCACTGAGAGAATTTCCCCTCAGGAGTAATATTGTTCCAAGAAACTTTAGCTCTTGTGTTGTTTCATCTTCAGATTTTGGCTCCATAGCTCTAGGAAGATAAGCAGGAAGGGCAGAGAGGCAGCACAGCGTGGGCAGGCGTCCACATAGCCACCTTTGTTATCTAGAGGTGCCTAGCCTTTCTCCAGTGGTTAAGTGCTATTTTAGGAGACCTGGGTCCACTTCCCTGTTCCACCACAGATTTCCTTTGTAGCCTCCTAGTTATCTACATGGTGGCTTTGTTTAAGGGGGTAGTTCTAGTGCTCCTGGAGGTGCCACACATTAATTGATACCTGTGAACCTTACTGGAACACATTCAAAGTTCTCTAGTGCACATTTATGCAGTCCTGTTTCAAACAATACCAAATTAACATAGAGTAAGAAACTTCTAGTCCACATGGGACAATTAGTGAGCAATATGCCATGATGCACTAGAACTTACCCTTGTCTGGTGCACTGTGTAGACATGTAAACTAAAGATAGCAATAGGAGTACAAATGTGGATAATGTTACCCCAAAAATATTCTCACTGGAGACCACCTAGGGTTACACTAGTATGGGTTTATTTCCACTAGGTAAAACTAAAGAGGAGAAAGCAGCCACCAAAGGTTTAAACTAAAGAAGATAGAACTCTCTCTCTCACACACACACTCAGACAAGCAAGCAAGCACACACCTCTCCATTCATTCACTCATTCACACCCATTCATTCCTGCCCTCAGGCACTCACACACTTACACAGACATTTGGGTTGCAGAAGGAGCCAAGGCATGTGGATCCTGGAGGGTCTGTCTGCTCATCATGGCTGGGGAAGCTGGTCAGGAGGAGAGACACTGGAGAGGAGCTTCTCAGGAGCAGGGGAAGGAAAAAGAGAGTCTCACATGTGCTCCCTCTCTTTATATAGTGTCTGAATGGCTCCTGTGACTCATTCACCTCGTCATCAGGGAGCATGCCCAGACTTCCCTTTATCCAGCAGGGAGCATGCCCAGACTGTGATGACTCATTGAAATGTGCTCCATTGTTCCCAGTCTTCTTCAAACACACTCTCATACTCACACTCTCTCTCCATTCACCCAGGGGAGAATGCAGCTTAGGGAAAGTTACAAGCAAGGTGGCTGAGAGTTACAAAGATTACAAAGTTGCAGCTGACAGTAAATTTCTGAGAGTTACACAGATTACAAAGTTTGACAAAGATCACAATGAGTTGCAGTTTAAAACCTTAGACCTTACAGTTCGGTGTAGTTTCAGAAAATCCATGTATATAAATCAAGTAAGCTCAGGCGGAGGCTTTTTTATGCAACAGATAAATATGTGAAAGATAGCAAGGTCAACAGGGCCATGTACATATCTACAGCCAGGTCTACACTGGTGGAGAAAATTGATGTAAGATCTGCAACTCCAGCTATGCGAAGTGCATAGCTGGAGTTGACGTACCTAGCATTGATTTTCTGGGGTGGCCCCACAGCGGAAGGTCAACAGTACAGCGGCTGATGGGGACAATCTCAGCATTTCTCAAGTAAATTGAGATAAGGACTGAGATAGATGTCTAGAACCTGTAGGGCTGGATAACAGCATCCTACAATGTCCAAAGCTCTTCCAATTTGTTAGCATGATTCATTGACAAATTTATTTGGTGTTCTCCTGGCCCTCTTGCATGACCTTTTGGGAAATACTCTAGCTCTGTGTTTTTCTTAGAACTTTGGCTGTGTCTACGTTACCAGGCTATTTCAATATAATAACTCCCGGAACGACTATTTTGAAATAGAGTGTCCACACTACAGGGAAGCCTCGAAATTAGTCCGAGTCAGGCTCTCTTAACGTGGATGCACTACCTTGACTTAGAGCCCCCGGAAGCACTGGGGAGTAATTACTTTGAATGACTGTGGGGAGTAGTTATTTCGAAATAACAGCAACTGAGCATCCATACTAAGGCTATGTCTAGACTACATCCCTCCATCGGCAGAGGGATGTAAATGAAGCACTTGGAAACTGCAAATGAATCCAGGATTTAAATATCCCACGCTTCATTTGCGTAATCACGTAATGGCGCTCTTTCAAAAAAGCACTATTTTGAAATTGAAACCGCAGTCTAGACTCAGTTCTTTTGAAAACGGGGCACTTTTTCGAAAGATCCTGTAAACCTCATTTTTTAAAAAGTGCCCCATTTTCAAAATTACCGCGACTAGATTGCTGTTTCAATTTCGAAAGGGTGCTTTTTCAAAAAAGCGCCATTACATGATTATGCAAATGAAGCACGGGATATTTAAATCCTGGATTCATTTGCACTTTTGAAGTGCTTCATTTACATCTCTCTGCCAACAGAGGGATGTAGTCTAGATAGTATTATTGTTTATACAATCCATCATCAAAGAAAGGTATGCTTCTAAAAATCACGTTTAGCTTCAAATGACTTTACTCAGTATTCATTCCTGCTCCTACTGAACTCTGTTGCTATGAGTGGTAGCAAATTTCGAAGCTATATATGATGGGTGCCATAGAAGCATTTACTGAAATGAGAAATGTGTTTTACTTTCAAGATCTTAAATTCATTTTCTCTTCTTTTGAGGGATTCTTTTCTAACAGTAACATGATTTTTGGTTTGGTTTACTTTAGGCTTTATTTTACTCCAGAACAAGAGCTTTGAAAGCTGTCTGCTTTCCCAAGAGGAATAGGGGAAATCCTGCTTGTTAGGACTGATTAGTGAGGAATCAAAGCCAGTTTCACACTCCGAAGTATTAGCAACAGATTGGTCCCAGCTCTCTCTGACCTGCAATCCAGGGTTCATTCAAACAAAATTTGAGAAAGAGAGAGAAAAAGGGAGAGGGCAGGGGTGCCATTTCATAATCTGGTGAGGGGGGCAACCTGTGCATGCCGTGATGGGAAGGGAAGAGAATGAGAGCATGGGGGAGAGGGGTGTACTGAGGACAGAGGCTTCAAGCAATGTGACTGAGAATGCTCAGTACAAGCCAAGCACCAACGGGGAAGAGGGGGGAGAAACCAACCCCATCCGTCTTACCCCACACACACATCAACTCTATAGAGGGGCTGCTAAGGCAATGGAAAACTCTACTTTTTTGGCAGACAGCTTAGCAGTTAGCTGACAGGAGCACTGTATCTAATCTATACTATTATAAAAACAGAGGTGTCCGACACGCCATCTGTCACAGAGAAAGTGAGAAGACTTGAGACATTTCTAGGGGGAGGCAGGGCCCCAGCCCCACCTATAGCCCCGCCCCCTCTGCTGAGGCTCCATCCCCACCCCAGGGAGAGGAGGAGGAGGAGCAGCATGCTGAGTGCACATGCGTCACCCTCCACCACACAGAGGGGAAGAGCATGGGCACCCCAGTATCCCCAGAGCAGCGGGGAGGGAAGATGTAGGGCCCCAAACACCCACACACACACCCTCAGGAGCTGTGGGAAGGGAGGAGGCCACATGCGCACGCTCCCCCCACCACCACCATGGGGAGGGAAAAAGTGTGCACCCCAGTATACCTGGAGCAGCAGGAAGGGAAGAGGACGCAGGTCCCCAATGCTACCCTTTTGCCCCTGGGAGCAATGGGGAGGGAGGCAGCTGCATGGCCTAAGCCTCCCAACCCCCTGGAATAGTGGGGAGGGAGGAGGCCACGTGTACAACAGGACGGGTAATGCTAGTTCCTATATAAAAGAAGAAAATTAAAGAAATATTAGACCCGCTCAGCTCTAACACTAAAATATTCTTAAAAAACAATTAATGGTCCTGCAGCAACTTAGAGACTAACCAAAACGTAGATCGTATGCATTTTTTGTTAGTCTGTATGGTGCAGCAGGACCCTTAGTTGTTTTTTAAGTTTTTCCAGTTACAGATTAACATGGCCACCCTCTGAGACTAACATATTCTGACATCTTGTGGCAAGCCACTTCAGGGACACTGGTTAGCCTGAAAATTGTAATGTAATTGCTAGTAAGAAAATCTCACTTTCTTACTAGCTCTGTGGAGAGAGACTGACTCTGTCAGGTCTCCTGGACTCTGTCTCAGCTCTGCAAGGGCAGTAGGGGCTGGTAGGTTACAGCAAGGAGGCACATACATTTCAGATTTATATAAGAACATCAGTGTGGCTATACTGGGTCAGACCAATGGTCCTTCTAGCCCTGTATCCTGTCTCCTATCAGCAGAGTGAATATGTGGACAAAGCTGGCAACGGGGTTTGTTGCAAGGGAAGGTTCCAGGGTTGGTATTAGTGTGGTACCTAATACCACACTAATACCACATTAGTGTGGTATTCTACCTGATACCATTATTGGACCTAACCAGTTGAGTTATAAGATCAAGAACACATATTCCTGCTCATCCAGAAATATAATTTATGCTATCATGTGCCGAAAGTGTCCGTCTGCTATGTACATCGGACAAACGTCTCAGACACTTCGCCAAAGAATCTATGCCCACAAAACAGATATTAGACAGGATCACAAAGAAAAAACAGTTTCTTGCCATTTCAACCAGAAAGGTCATTGTCTCAACGACTTGATTACCTGCATCCTGCTTCAAAGACCTTTTAACACCAGACTTGAAAGAGAATCCTCTGAACTGTCATTCATGCTTAAATTCGACACTTTACGCCTCGGTCTAAACAAAGACATTAATTATCTTACCCATTACAAAGATAGTTTCCCCTATTATCACCTCTAATATCATTAGCTCACAGACATTTACCTCCCCCCCCCTTATCCCCCTTCTGTTCTGAAATTTGATTTGTCCTTCTCATATGTGTTCATTTTTTTGATTGTATCCTTTGGTATATATGGTTGTGCCAATTTTCTTCCACTATTTGATCTGAGGAAGTGGGTCTGGCCCACGAAAGCTCATCACCTAATAAACCATGTTGTTAGTCTTTAAAGTGCTACATAGTCCTATTTTTTTGTTTCAGCTACACCAGACTAACACGGCTGCATCTCTATCACTATTCCATATCAGAGGGAATTCTCAAATGGATTGTACCAGCTTTACAGCTCCTTTATGACACCAGCCCAACACAAAGGACTACCAGACTTGAAAATTGGGCTTAGAAAATAATGATGTTTATTTCACTATACTGAAATGTGCATCCTTCCTCAGGACATATCAAGCATTGAGGCACTTTAACAAGAATATTCCAGCGTAGATGAAACTGTTCTGATTTTGTTAATTGAGCAGGCATACCAATGCAAAACAGAGAATCCAGGTGACAGTGATGGGTAACACTTACAGGCGTGGGCTCTGTGGTCAAAACAAACAATGAATAGACTCGCTATTGAGACATATGTGTAAGAGAAATCCCTGCCAGAAGCTATGAAACACATTAGCATGGTCACAGAATCAATAGATTCATAGGGTTGGAAGAGACCTCAGGAGGTCATCAAGTCCAATCCCCCTGCCCAAAGCAGGACCAAGCCTAACTAAATCATCCCAACCAGTGCTTTGTCAAGTCAGGACAGAAAAACCATTCCAGTGCTTCACCACCCTCCACGTGAAATATTTTTTCCTAATATCCAAACTAAGACCTACCCCACTGCATTGAGACCATTTCTCCTCATTCTGCCATTTGTCACTACTGAGAACTGCCTCTCTTCCTCCTCTTTAGAACCTCCCTAAAGGTAATTAAAGGCTGCTATCAAATCCCCACTCACTCCTCTCTTCTGTAGAGTAAACAAGCCCAAATCCCTCAGTCTCTCCTCATAAGTCATGTGCTCCAGCCCCCCAATCATTTTTGTTGCCCTCCCCTGGACTTTCTCCAATGTGTCCACATCCTTTATGTAATGGAGGGCCCAGAACTAGATGCAATACTACAGATGTGTCTTCATCAGTGCTGAAGAAAGGGAAATAATCACTTCTCTAGATCTGTTGGCAATGCTCCTCCTAATGCACCCTAGTATGTCATTCGCCTTCTTGTCTACAAGGGCACACTGTTGACTCATATCCAGCTTCTCATCCACTGTAATCTCCAGGTTCTTTCTCTGCTCAATTGCTGCCTAGCCAATTGGTCCTCAGCCTGTAACAGTGCCTGGGATTCTTCTGTCCCAAGTACAGACTGTCCTTCTTGAACCTCATGAGATTTCCTTTGGCCCAATCCTCCAATTTGTCTAGGTCACTCTGGACCCTAACCCTACCCTCCAAAGTATCTACCTCCCCGCTTAGTGTCACCTGCAAACTTGCAGAGGGTGCAATCCATCTCCTCATCCAGGTCATTAATAAAGATGTTAAACAATACCAGCCCTAGAACCAATTCTTGGGACACCCCACTTGAAACCATCCACCAACAAGACATTGAGCCGTTGATCACTACCCGTTGAGCCCGACAATCTAGCCAGCTTTCTATCCACCTTACTGTTTATTTATCCCATCCATACTTCCTTAACATGCTGGCAAGGATTACATGGGCGACAGTATCAAAAGCTTTGCTAAAATCAAGGTATATCACATCCACCGACTTCCCAATGTCCACAGAGCCAGTTATCTCATCATAGAAGGCAGCCAGGTTGGTCACATATGATTTGCCCATAGTGAATCCATGTGGACTATTCCTGATCACTTTCCTCTCTTCCAAGTGCTCCAAAATGGATTCCCTGAGGATGCCCTCCATGATTTTTCTTGGGACTGAGGTGAGGCTGACCGGTCTGCAGTTTTCTGGATTGTCCTTCTCTCCTTTTTTAAAGATGGGCACCACATTTACCTTTTTCCAATTATCTAGGACCTCCCCCGATTGCCACATGTTTTCAAATTTAATGGCTTAATGGCTCTACAGTCACATCAGCCAATTCCCTCAGCACCCTCGGATGCATTAGATCCAGCCCCATGGATTTGTGTATGACCAGCATTTCTAAATAGTTCTTAACTTGTTCTTTCTCCAGCATGGTCAGATGAGGGAGATTTGCACTTTATCTGCTTTTTGGATAAACAGAGGGTTTTATTTTTCAAGTCCAACGCAGCCTCTTTCAGCTCATGCAAAATGGACAAAATAAACTGAAAAGCACATTAAAAATGTTTGCTATTTTGTTTTTCTCAAACTTTTCAGGCAGGCTGTTCAGTTGGACTTCTAATTTTTAAAAAAAGATTTATATCTCCTATTTAAAAAGATTATAGATCGAAAACCACTGTTAAATCATACATCCATATGAACAAAAACCAAAATCCCATTCCATAATTCCTGGCATTACTTACCTAATGAAATAGAACTTAAATCAGCATCTTTACACCTGAGCTGAATGCCACAATGATATACTACAAGCTGACAGTGTTTGGAATTGCTGATCCTTTTTTTAAAACACACTAAGCCACATTATACTAGCTATTGATCCAGTGAAAGGCATGATTGATTTCCTACTTCTTTATGCCTTTGCCCTTAAACAGAGTAAGAGTAAGCTTTAGAGAATGACTCCCTTTTTTGGCGCTTTAATACATGAGACTTGGTACCTATCATTGAAATTGTCCGCAGTTAGAACATTCTGGGCTAAATTCAGATTACAACCTATAAGGCAGGTAGGAGGAATATACTTGAGAGGTGACATAGCAGATGTAAGCCTAATAAACTTACTAAGGGTATGTCTACACTGCCACCCTAGTTCAAACTAGGGTGGCTAATGTAGTCATTCGAACTTTCAAATGAAGCCCGGGATTAAAATATCCCAGGCTTTATTTGCATGTTCCTGGGCGCCGCCATTTTTAAATGCCCGGTAGTTCGAACCCCTTGCCCTCAGCTACATGTGTCACGGGCTAGGTAGTTCAAATTAAAGCTCCTAATTCGAACTACCGTTACTCCTCATTGCAGGAGGAGTAACAGTAGTTCGAATTAGGAGCTTTAATTTGAACTACCTAGCCCGTGCCGCGTGTAGCTGCGGGCAGGGGGTTCGAACTACCGGGCATTTAAAAATGGCGGTGCCCGTGAACATGCAAATAAAGCCCAGGATAGTTTAATCCCGGGCTTCATTTGCAAATTCGAATGACTACATTAGCCGCCCTAGTTCGAAATAGGGTGGCTAGTGTAGACATACCCCTAGTCAGTAAGAACTCCTGTCTAAAATGTGAGGCATGGGCCTGATGGACTCTTAATCCTTTCTATCTTAAATTTTCTTTGAAGCTATATTTTGCAAGACGTTGCAGCATACCATATAGTAATGGTTAAATAAAGTTCAGCTCCTGTAACCTTTTGACACTATAAGACTTTTAGCTCACACATGGGTATAACTTACAAACAGCAGCTCTGCATCTAAGAAACCGTTCCATCACAGATAATAAAGACAGGGAGAACAGACTTCACTAGGACAGTTTCTAACATTACCCTTTTATTAAAGACTTAATTAAAGTAAAAATGTTAGGTCATAATAGTATACTTTATAAATTTTAACAACATAATTTCAGTAAAAAGAAGAGAAGGAGGAAGTCAACTTTTTGTTTGTAATTCCCTACTCTCTTACCCTGCAACTATTCTCCCATTTTTTTCAACCAGCTATACAGATTGATTGATTGATTGATTGATTAATTCTTTACAAAAAGGGAATAGTTGACAGGAAAAAAATCACATATTTCCTCCTACTCCTAGTTTCTTGACCATGAGCTACTGTCTATAGAATCAGCTAAACAGAACTTGTAAAACTATCTATAACTATATGACCTAGTAACTCTTGATCATATAATCTGTTCTGTTATGGTACTTAGAGTTCATGGAGTAACTTTGAAGCCACTTATGAATGTACACTATTCTTCCTACCAAAAGCATAAAATGATTAATGCTGATCAGCTAGCCTGATCTCCTATGTAACACAGACCATAGAACTTCCTCAAAACAATTCCTAAAACATATATTTTAGAAAAATATACCATCTTGGTAAATTATTCTAATGGTTAATTACTCTCACTGTTAAACATTTCTAGTCTGATTTTGACTAGCTTCAATTCCCAGCCATTGAATTGTGTTAACCCTCTCTGCCTGACTGAAGTGCTGTTATTAAATACTTGTACCCCTATAGTGAGTAAGGTTGGCTGCTCACTGACCTCGAGGAGGAAGAACCCCTCGCTGAGCCTGGGTGGGCTGAGATGGAGCCTGCTCTTTAAGTCCACAGAGGCCTAGGGGAGGGGCAGGAAGTATAAAAGCTGACCCCAAAAGCTCAGTAGGGGGCCAGCTGTTGGAGGGAGCAGAGGCCTACTCTGAAGACACTGAGGAGCTGGCCGAGGTGGACGACTGGCCCAGGCCACCTGGCCCAGGCCTTGAGGAGGAGAACCTTTTCTCCCTACGCCTAAACTTGGACTATACAGACCCTGTGAACCTACCAGTGCCTGGGAGCCAGGTACAAACTGAGGGGGAGTCCGGAAGTGGCCATGGAGAAGCGGGGGATGGTCAGGTGGACTTGATCACCCTTTTAGGTGTGTCATCAGGCTTCAGTGTAGATCCCCTGCTGACCCCAGTGGACGCCAAGGCTGCCAGTGCTAGGGCTCTGGGCTGGGACGTGGTGGAGTAGGGAGGGCCCACGTCCCCCCTGCTATTCCCATATAGGGTGGCAAGTCTTCCCACTTGTGCCGTGAAAACTGTTTGTTTGCCTGCCCTGCTCTGAACCAGGGCCTGGGCCACCATTTGGACTTTGGGAACTGTTTGGTTGCCTGTCCCACCCTGAACCAGTGCCAAGGCCACCATTTGACTTTGAGAGCGGTTTGTTTGCTGGCCCACCCTCAGGCCCCTGGTCTTAAAGGGGCCACCAGGCTAGGAAGTACAGGCCCAAGCACTGGGCAGGGGCTCAGGACTGAGTGAGAACTCTTACAAACCCATACAAATACCTACAGACTGCTATCAAGTCACCCCTTAATAGTCTTTTTGTTAAACCGAGTAGAATGAGCCCTTTTGAAACTATCACTATGAGGCATGATTAATCTTTTAATCATTCTCATGGCTCTTCTCTGAACTATCTCCAGTTTACCAACATCCTTCTAGAATGTGGGTACCAGAACTGGACACAGTATTACAGCAATGATCATACCAGTGCCAAATACAAAGTTAAAATAATCTCACTACTGGTTCTTTGTCATTCCATTCACTTTTTTAATCACAGCATCACACTGAAAGTTCATATTTAGCTTATTAGCCACCACAACACTAATGTCTTTTTCAGAGTCATTACTTCCCTGGATAGAATTCCCTGTTCTTCAATCTGTGCCCTATTTGGGATTATCCTTGACTGTTCAGAAATTTCATCTAATGTAAAATAGGACAAACCTCCTGTTTAGTGGAGCATGGTTCAGCATGACTACTTGATCCTTTCATTCTATACACTGCAGTGGTTTTCTACCCACTTCTAGGCCCAGATCAACTTCCTGAACATTATCTAGTAGGCTTGCACGAAAAAAAAATGATTTATACAAACCTCTATTTTCTTCTTCCTGGCTACTTTAGGAATCTCCTGCTTCTCCTAAATGAAGGGTTGGGTCCCTGAGTGTCTTCAGTAGGAAAGGGGCAAATAAGGAAAATGTCTTGGGATACTAAGGCTACGTCTACACTGCCCATTTATTTCAGAATAAGCTATTCTGGAATAGTTATTAGTCCAAGCAGGCTTCCCTAATATGGATGTGCTATTTTGATTTAGAGCCCCACGAGGCACTGGGGAGGAATAACTTAGAACGGCCCTGGTGAGGGGCTATTTTGAAATAACAGCAGTGGAGTTTCTACACAGCCCTTTTTCTGAAATAGTTATTCCAGGCATTATTCTTCATAGAATTAAGTTTACAGAAGTAGGAATAAACCTCCCATTATTTCAAAATTATTTCAAAATAACACTATTGCTGTGTAGTTGCTCACGTAGTTATTCCAGAAAAACAGCCATTATTCCAAAATAACTTTGCTGTGTAGACACACCTTAATGGATCTAATCCTCCAAATTATAGGAGTATGAATTTCATACTCTCAAGTTAAAATTTGCCAGATCTGTGTTTCAACCAGGTGTCAACACAAAAGCTTCTTAAAGCCATAATAAAGCATGCATGGACAATATTGAGAGTGACCGATCAAATTAGTCCCAAGACACTAAAATAATTAATATACAGGGTGGAACCAAAGATTCAGATCATCTGTATAGCATCTGATTACTTTAAATAAGTTTCCCCCAGATCTCAGGTAAAGAGAGCAGCAGTTTGTTGGATGGGTGTGGGTGTTTTTTTAAGTTAACAATGAATTGTTTTAATTAAGCTCTCTGTAGTCTCACAATCTTGCTCTCCGTCTCTCTTTATAAAGCATGCCATCTTCCCAGGTGGAATATCCATGCTCTCTCAAGCTTTAATTATCTATTCATTTAATGAGTACAGTAGCTGATCCAGATTTATTGCAGTAGCTCTAAGCTTATGTGAATAAAATATCAGGTCTGTTTGTGATCTGGCAGGTATCTTTGTTTGCAGATTCTTCCAATTACTTCCAGGTCATTAGGCCCATCTCTACTAGATATTTAACTGTCATTAGAAAAAGTGAAGTAATGATATTCGACAAGCCAATGACTACAGCAGAAAACATCAGGAACTATCAAAATAAGGCTTGAATATTTTGACTCATTGCTGAATAGCACAGGGTAGAAATTAAGATTCATAAATATTCTAGGTGTCTTGACTTGCCTCCCATGAGACCCCATAAAATCAGTACATTTACACTGCATATACCTTACAGTAGAATTTCACACTAGTAGTCTCCCGTTTATTTAGTTCATTTGTTTTACACAGAATTGTGGCTGTTTAAAATTATAAGAAACTCTCCATGAGTACATGCACTGGCCTGCCAAAAAGCGACTGGTATTTATTAGGAGGATGGCATTACTAGGAAAACTTCAACAGGGATAACAGCAAATATAATTTCTGTATGCATTTCATTCATTCTAATGCAGGTGTGGGAAACCTAAGGCCCGGTGGCCAGATGCAGCCCCTGGCTTGCCTGGATCTGGGCCCTGAGGCTCGGGGCTTCTCCCAGCATTGGGGAGCCCATGCTGGTGTGGGGTGGGGTTTTGGGTTTGTTTGTTTGTTTGTTTGTTTCTCACTTGTGTGCATCCCCTGACTGATTTTTTTGTGGGTCAATGGTCCTGACGCAAAAAAAGGTTCCCACCAGTGTTCTAATGGATCCCAAAGCACTTTGCAGATGATACAAAGGTCTTGTGAAGAAACAGGTTCCTGGGGGCACACTACTGGGGGAAAAAGAAATGTTGACCATGAATAACTGTGATAAACCCCATGTTTCAAAAAGAATGGCATGAGATTTTTACTATCCAAGGAGAGTCATCATGATTTGCCTTTTAAAAATCTCATTCACAATGGGATCCCCGGTCTTCTAGGACACCATGGGTGCATCTACACTGCACCTGTAGCTCAAAATAAGCTATGCAATTTGAGCTAAGCATATTGTGTCGCTTATTTTGAAATATGGCACTGTCTACACAGCACTTATTTCAAAATAAATCGCTATTCTGAAACGTCCCTTACCCCTCATGGAACGAGGTTTACAGGGATGTCAGAGTAGCGAGCCCGTTATATTCAAAATAATGAGCACACTCAAAAGACACAGAATAGCTATTTTGGGATACCTCTGATATCCCAAAAATAGCTCCGCAGGGTAGACGTAGCCCGGGTGTACCACAAAAGTATTCCACAGGCATTATACCAGTTCTGTAACAGTGAGTGTGAGGGGACAATCAGAGCTGAAAGGCCGAGACGATCTCTTCTGACCTATCTCAATATTAGGACACTGTTGTTGCTGCTCTATAACAATAAGTGTGACTCTCTGTCTCAGTTCCTTTCAAGGCTGCTTCACAGATAGCACAGGCACATTGTACTCATGGTAAAACATAATTGTAATTCCTTTGTAAGTAACATCAGTTAAAGAAGGGAAAAAAAACATGGTAGGCAATTCTTCAAAACTTTTAGGCTGTGTCTACATTGGCACCCTTTTTCGAAAAAGGGATGCTAATGAGACCAGTCGCAATTGCAAATAAATCGCAATTTATTTTCCGCAAGATCCCCGTCTAGACTGGCGCTTTTTTCCGGCAAAGCCCCGAGCCGGAAAAAGCGGCAATAAATGCAAATACGCGGGGGATATTTAAATCCCACGCGGATTTGCAATTGCGACTGGTCTCATTAGCATCCCTTTTTCGAAAAAGGGTGCCAATGTAGACACAGCCTCAAAGTATTATCTTAAAAGATCTTTGCAAAGAAACACAAGGAAAGTAGCTTTAATTAATTCTCTTTATTCACTCAGGCTACGTCTACACTACAGGCTTCTTGCACAAGAAGCCTTTTGTGCAAGAGTTTTTGTGCAAAAACTTCTTGTGCAAGAGCACATCCACACCTCAAAGCACATCGCAAAAGTGATGTGCTTTTGTGTAAGTGAACGTCCACACTGCATGGATGCTCTTGCTCAAGAAAGCTCTGATGGCCATTCACAAAATGGCCATCAGAGCACCTGTACTTTTTCCTCTGGAGCATCCACACTTGCCTTTTTGCGCAATACCTGTAGCGCAAAAAGGAGTTATGCCTCGTAAAAGGAGGTTTACCTACTCCGGAAAAAGCCCTCTGTTCTATTGTTTTACTCTTGATTTCCTTGTGCAAAAGCACATTTGAGGTGTGGATGCTCCACGGGTTTTTGCGCAACAACAGCCGTTTTTGCTTAAAAACTTTGCAGTGTAGACATAGCCTCTGTAAGGATACAATTAATGAGAAACTAGTTAGCCCCAAAATACACAGAATGGGTTCATTTAAAATGAGTAAAGCTGTCTGTAGGGTAGTGTCTGCTTTTTGATATTTGTGGCCTTGCTCCAACAAAGCATTCACGCATGTGCTTAATTTAAAATGTATTAGTAGCCTGATTAAAATTAGTGACAGCAGAGGACACTAGAACTGAGCAGGAAACATTTTTCCTGTCCCAGAAAATTTTTTGAGACTAAAAATCCTTCCCTTTCCACATAAGGTTGAAATGAGAGCGTTTGAAGGTCTTTTTTGTGGGCAAACAAGCACATGCATATTAGAGAGAGAGAGAGTGCTAGAGAGAGTCCCAATTAACTGACAATTGCCCGGTGGTTGGGGTGCTTGCACTTGGGATATGGCAAATTCCTACTGGGCCATTCTCTTCACTCGGAAAAAGGACCTCTCTCTCTTTTTTTCTGTGGGCCAAAGACTATTTGTTTAAGAATTTATGCAAAATGGAACAGCTCCATCTACAGAGACTAAAAAAGCCCTGACCCAGCATAGCCAATATCCTGGTGGCCAATGACCCCCTTGCGACGTGGGAGACTCATGTATGAATCAAGCGGAGCAGGGACTTGAACCTAAGCTTCCTACACTACTTACTCGCTATTGCAGGATAGCTGGGATCTCATTCCCTCCTCTGTCTCCTGATATTACATCCTGGGCCTGATAAATCTTCCTTGATGAAAGATCCATAGATTCTTGTAAAAATTTTAGTTTCAACATGATAAACCATTTCATTGAAAAATTCTCTACTCAGCACCTCACTGCTTGTTACCTTGCATAACTGGCCCTGGAATCAACAGATAATGAGGCTTATGCACCATGTGATTATTCAATCGTGAGACTTTATGTACAGTGCTGCCACGGGATGAAATCAGTGGAAGTTGCCTGTGCTCATCTTAAGGCAGAATTTGGCCCTGTCTGAGTTTCATCTGTTTCTCTAGCAGCCAGTGGGAAGATGAAGGCTCATTTAAAGAGATGGCAAAAGCATCTTCATTTGTCTCTTTAGATGGACTCATTTCCCACCTCCTCTCCCCCCTTCCCGAGACACTGGCTGCCCTAATTGTCTGATCTTCTTGCTCGCTGACAGATTGCCTCCATTACCAATAGTTTCTCATACTAATCCATCCAATATCAGCCCTTTCTCGAGTCACTTGTTTGTGATGTATAGGAAAAGAGTGTAGTCATGGGTATTTCAGCTTTAATTAGATTCTGCCACTTCAGCTACTGACTCAGTGTCCATGATTGTAATTCCAAAGGAAGATTTCCAACTGCAAGGTCACAGAACAGCTAAAAAGCGCAGCTTAACCTAACTCTTCAATTGACCACTTAAACTGACAGATCTAATTGTTCACCAGTGGACGCAGCTATGCATTAAGATGTCTTTTCAGCACTGTTCTAAATCAAAGGATAATGTGACTTCAATCATCAGGTTTGAATTAGGAGGCTAATTGCATCTCTTCCTTTAGCCTTTAACAGGAGTTGTCCTTCCAATTTATCAGAGTCTCCAACATGTTCTTTCAAACATAGTTGCTGTGCACTATAAAATAACAAATGGAGGCTATTCAACATGGCTGAAAAGTAATACTACTACATATTAAGTCTCAACTTTCAAGAGAATTTTGTACTTACGTATGAATGTAGGATGTAATTTTTTATTTTCAATTTGCCTTGAGTTTAGCTCTAATTTGTAACAGGTGTATGTTTTGCAACTTGCAAACTTTGTCTGAAACAAACAAGATATGGTGGGGATAAGTTATGGGAAGATTCACTTTCCAGCTTAGCTTCATTTTAACTTATTGAAATGAGATGACCACTGTGCTAGAGAAGTTCCAATGCTTTGATTCCTGTTACAGGGCTTAACCCTTCACCCTTCCACTTGGTGGTCGTGAACAGAGAACAGCAGTACCTGAAGTCCAGAGAGGCAAACAGTTCAATGTTTATTAGTGTTAGCTTCCAGCACACATAAGTCCAGTTTCCTTTCCTTTTCTTCCTTGTGTTATCCCTCTTGTTTTTCTCTTGGTTTTTCCATTCACTTCCTGTTTGTCCCTACTATATATAGCAATATTTTCAGCTATACTTTAATTAATCATTCTACTCAAATGTAACTAGACAGAATCATACAGATAAAAAACAGAGTATGGGGCGTGGTTCCTCTCCTTATAGAAAGCTATCAATCTAAGTTTCATATAGCTGCTGGGACTCTTTCCAGGCCTGGGGCCCACTTCTGTGTCCTGATCCTCTCTGAGACTACTCCAGAGCTGCAGAAGCTGCAGCTACTTAAGGTGGCCAGAGGCTCCCTGCATAAGGACCAAGGAACCACTGAGTACTGCAGCAGTTTGCTAAAGGAAAAAGAAAAGTACATAAGGTGCATGGAGCCTGCCCCTATGTGTATAGGATAGTAGTGGTTGGAGTTTACTTCTTAGTGCAGGTGAAACAGCATATCTAGTACATATAAATAACGTGAGTTGTGCTAGGCTCCATCCTTTGGAAAGATTGTGGCATGCCTTCACCTAATTCTTCTGACAAATTCTGAGTTCAGTAGTGTTCAGGAGTGAAGCACTACCCCAGAAACTCACTGGCTCACTTGCAGGGAGATGCTTCCTCTAGATTAGAGTTTCTCAAACTGCAGTCAGAGGATCAGAGTACTCCAGAGGGTCTGCCGGCCCTGCTGATCAACTCATGACCTCCTCCTCCCCTCCTCCTTCTTTGTACATCAGGGAACAGCTGTTCTGTGGCATCCAGGAGGCACTGGAAGGTAGGACAAGGAGTATGCATGGGAGAGGGGACAGAATCATATCTGGGCCACCAGTGCCTCCTGCATGCTAGGGAACAACTGTTCCATGGCACTGAGTGGGGGAGGGACAGTGTGTGCTTGGGGGAGGGGTCACAAAGTGACAGGAAAGGCAGGAGTGGGGCAGGAGCTAGAGCTGCATGATGGGGGGGGGGGGCTAGGGAGTCTGCAAAAAACATTACATTGATATGGGAGTCCTCAGGTTGCTAAAGTGTGAGAATAAAAATTCATTACCGTTCTCCACAGTGCTCCAGATTTGTGCTTCTGGATTAAGAGTGGGGGAAAGCTTACTTAAATATAGCTCTCTTGAAAGGCAACAGTGGTTTATTCTAGCTGGAGGAGTGTGTTACAGTGTTAGCACATATCAAAGTGATGCATATTAATCCAGGATTTTATTTGTCTCTCTTCCCCCCCCCCCCCCAGACTATTGCAAGAATGTTTCATTCAGCCTAGAATACTTAACTCAAACTCAGCTGTGTTTTGTATTCTTCATGTGTTCACGCTATTGCGGGTTACAATGATTATAAATCAAAAAGCATCAAATGGAATTGAACTCCAAAGCAATAATTTACTGGATAAATAACCTACATGTATTTGGGTGCTATACTTATTTACTGTCAAAAAAAGTAAAATTTCCATGTCCTAATCAGAGATGCTCTGCCAGAAAGCTAGGAAAGCCTCTCTCACTATGGGCTATTAAGAAACCATTGGTATGTGAAGTAACTCTTCTTGGGGATGGAATTTAATAATACAATCTTTATAATGCCAGGGAGTTGTCAAATCATTCAAAGATTGCATGTATTTTATTCCTTTTCCAAGCTATATATGTGCTATGAAAACAGTCACAAGATGGAGTTATTAATAAAAAGCCATTCAGTCTCAAAGAAAATTTATGTTTATAGCCTGATGGATACATCAGATTGGGTAATTTATCTCTCTAGAAAAAAATGTTTATATCACCCATTTTCTTCTTTCAAATATAAAATCTTATGCCTGTTACTAAAGAGTTGGTAAATCTTAAATAGTAGCACCTCCAAAAAGAATTTTATCCAAAAAGAATTTCCATTTTGGAATTGTTCAGTAGCTACAGTCTCACACAAAATCTGATGTAGTATGATAAATTCCCAGTTCACCTTAACATAATTGTCTTCACATAATAGTCTGTATAGTTTTTTCAGCAAGAAATAAGAGATAAACTGAAAAGTTCTGGAGGGCTTAATATACAATGTTGAAACTTTCCAATGTTAACCTCATGCCAGCATTTATCTCCTCCTCAACAATATCTGCTCTTGTCAGCACATGATGTTGTTGTGTCATATTTCAGAGATAGATTGTCAGATTTTCAAGGTATGAACTTCAGTCCTTATTCTAATCTCATTTACTCCATTGACTTCAGTGGAGTTTCTCCTAATATAGACTGGTGTAGCCAAGACGGGATTCAGGCCATTTGTCTCCAAAGTATTCTGTAAAGCCTTATGCATACTTAGATGGTCTAGAAATAATAAAGGGGATTTACCTGGAACTGTGGTTATTTGAAAATATTGCTTCTCAATCCTGCAAATGGATCAATACCATCTTGAAGAGGAACCACTGAGAAATGTCTCAGAAGGAGCCAAATTAGAACGGGTAGTAAGAACAGAAGAATGAATAGTTACTCTTGAGCCCCACATATACATGCCTAGAACAGTTCTCCTCACTGCATAGCAATTTTTTTCAGAGGACAATGTTAGAGGATCCTTTTTTTGCTGGGGATCTCTGGGTGGGAAAAATTCTTCAAATGTTTCCCTTTCTACCAGTATCACCCTACCAGACTTGCTATGATTTAAAAGCATTGAATAGTAGCATGAAACATAGCATAAGACAAATACATACACATGTAATTATTATATTTCAGTCTTGCAAAATCTCCAGACTAAAGATTCCCTATCCATATGTCTGAACCCACTTAATGTACATTTAAGAACATAAAAGATACAAAATAAAAACTGACGTGAGGAACAACATTTTCCTCCCACTCTATCATGCATCATTTGATCACCAGTCATGAGGGCAATACACGTAAAACCCATTCCTACATCCCTTGCATTTTCCCATCATCAGATGTCCCAGTTTTCTGACACTGTCCACTCACACTTACGCGGTTTGCACCAAACCTATTATGACAATGTATTAGGCTATTTTGGATACTGAAGTTAGAACATTCCATAAAATAAAAATGGAAGTGGAGAAGTAGTGTTGCACCAGCTGCTTCCTTCCTTTTACAATTCTGGGGATCTAGTTCACGTAACCCTTATCATTGAAAAGGTAGCCACATAGAATCATAGGGCTGGAAAAGACCTCAGGAGGTCATCAAGTCCAGCCCCCTGCCTAAAGCAGGACCAATCCCAACTAAATCATCCCAGCCAGGGCTTTGTCAAGTTGAGACTTAAAAACCTCTAGGGATGGAGATTCCACCACCTTCCTAGGTAACCCATTCCAGTGCTTCACCACCCTCCCAGTGAAATAGTTTTTCCTGATATCCAACCTAGACATCCCACACTGTAACTTGAGACCATTGCTCCTTGTTCTGCCATCCGTCACTACTGAGAACAGCCTTTCTCCATCCTCTTTGGAACCTCCCCTTCAGGAAGTTGAAGACTGCTATCAAATCCCCCCTCACTCTTCTCTTCTGCGGACTAAATAAGCCCAAATCCCTCAGCCTCTCCTCATAGGTAATGTGCTTCAGCCCTCTAATCATTTTGGTTACCCTCCGCTGGATCTTCTCCAATGTGTCCACATCCTTTCTATAGTGGGATGCCCAGAACTGGACGCAATACTCCAAATGTGGGCCACACCAGAGCTGAATAAAGCAGAATAATCACTTTTCTAGATCTGCTGGCAATGCTCCTCCTAATGCATCCGAATATTCCATTCGCCTCCTTGGCCACAAGGGCACACTTTTGACTCATAATCCAGCTTGTCATCCACTGTAATCCCCAGGTCCTTTTCTGCAGACCTGCTACTTAGCCATTCGGTCCCCAGCCTGTAACAAGGGGATTCTTCCTTCCCAGGTGCAGGACTCTACACTTCTCCTTGTTGAACCTCATCAGATTACTTTTGGCCCAATACTCTAATTTCTCTAGGTCACTTTGGACTCTATCCCTGCCCTCCAATGTGTCTACCTCTCCCCCTACCTTAGTGTCATCTGAAAACTTGCTGAGGGTGCAATCCATCCCCTCATCCAGATAATTAATAAAGATATTAAACAAAAGCGGCCCTAGAACCGATCCTTGGGGCACTCCGCTAGAAACTGACTGCCAACCTGACATTGAGCTGTTAATCACTACGCATTGGGCCCAACAGTCTAGCCAGCTTTCTATCCATCTTATAGTCCATTTATCCAATCCATACTTCCTTAACTTGGTGGCAAGAATATTGTGGGAGACCATATCAAAAGCTTTGCGAAAGTCAAGGTATATGACATCCACCGACTTTCCTATATCCACAATGCCAGGTACCTCATCACAGAAGCTAATCAGGTTGGTCAGGCATGACTTGCCCTTGGTGAATTCATGTTGACTATTCCTAATCACTTTCCCCTCTTCCAAATGCTTCATAATGGATTCCAGGAAGATGCTGTCCTTGATTTTTCTGGAGACGGAGGTAAGGCTGACTGGTCTGTAGTTCCCTGGATTGTCCTTCTTCCCTTTTTTAAAGAGGGGCACTACATTCACCTTTTTCCAATCATCTGGGATGTCTTCCAATCCCCATGAGTTTTCAAAGATAATGGCCAAAGGCTCTGCAGTGACATTTGCCAACTCCCTCAGTATCCTCAGATGCATTAAATCTGGACCCATGGATTTGTGTATGTGTAGCTTTTCTAAATAGCTCTTAACCTTTTCTTTCTCCACCGAGGGCTGCCCACCTCCTTCCCATACTGCATTGCCTAGTGCAGTAGTCTGGGAGCTGACCTTCTCTGTGAAGACAGAGGCAAAGAAAGCATTGAGTACTTCAATTTTTCCTACATCATCTGTCACTACGTTACCTCCCTCATCCAGTAAGGGCCCCACAACATCTCTGATTACCCTCTTATTGCTAACATGCCTGTAGAAACCTTTCTTGTTACCCTTCGCATCTGTTGCTATCTGCAATTCCAATTGCTCTTTTGCCTTCCTGATAACTCCCCTGCATTCTCGAGCAATATATTTATACTCCCCCCTAGTCATCTGTCCAAGTTTCCACTTCTTGTAAGCTTCCTTTTTATGTTTAAGCTCATGAAGGATTTCCCTCCAACCCCACATGACATGGGAAGGAGCAGATCCCTAGCAATTTAAATGAAAATTTTCAAAGCAGCATATGGGATTTAGTTTGCCCAATTTCCCTTGAATTTCCATATGTTAAGCACCTAAATTCCTTAGGCCTCTTAGTCTACGTCTGCACTGCACAGTTATTTCAGAATAAGCTATTTCAGAATAAGCCTCACACGATCCAAGAAATTAAGGAATCACCTGATAAGTATTTTATACAAGAAACAGAAAAACATCAAGAATGACATTTCTAACTTAGAGAGTCTCATCTCAAGACAAACATCCACACCGACTGACACCTTGCAAGACTTTTGTTCCACTAGACAAGAAATCTACTATACACACTTCTATTCCCTACAACAAAGAAAAGACAATAAACTTTCTAAACTGCTCCACACCACAGGCCACAACAGCAATTACCTCAACCCACAGGATAATATTGTTAACCTCTCCAGCTACAAACTCAATCCAGCAGAAGAGTCTGTCTTGTCCCGGGGTCTCAGGCACTATTTTGGAATAGTTATTCTGAAATAGCTTATTTAGAAATAGAATGTCTACACTGCAGGGAAGACTCAAAATTAGTCTGGGGCAGGCTTCCCTAATGTATACGTGCTATCTCGATTTAGAGCCCCTGGAGGAATAACTTAGAATGGCCCTGGTGAGGGGCTATTTCGAAATAGCAGCAGTGGAGCATCTACACATGCCTTATTTTGAAATAGCTATTTTGGAATAGCTTTGTAGAATGAGGTTTACAGAAGTCGGAATAAGCCATCCATTATTTCAAAATTATTTTGAAATAACAGAATTGCTATGTAGAAGCAATTATTTTGGAATAATGGCCGTTATTCTGAAATAACTTTGCTGTGTAAACACACCCCTAGGCATTAAGAGGCCATCACGAAGAACTTTAAACTCCACCTAGAAACAAACAAGCCATGCCAAATTGGTAACACATACTGCCACCAGCAGGCACTGCTTAGCCAGGAAGACACCATTTTCCTCCTCCCCCCACTCTCTTCGCCCCCCCCCCCACCACAATATGTACATGTATGTCTCTAGAATACCAATGAACAGCCAGATAGCTACTTTTCCCACTGCAGACCTAGAAAGAAGTAAGTGAACCGATTAAGTCTTAGCTGTGAAAAGACCAAAGGAGAATAAAAGCACATGAAATAATAATGATTACTGTGTCCTTTGAAACTAAAGGAGAAGAAACTAACTTGCATTTAAAATTGATCACGAAAGGAGTGTAAAGCCTGACATCTTATCTAAGGTAATATTAAGACTGCCAATTAATGAAGCTATTCTGAATGTAGCATAATCTTTGAGAAATAAAACAAAAACAAAAATGAAATTAAAGTAAGACACTGCATCTAGCAATGAAATGCTTATGCAAACTGACAGAACTGTTCTTTGGTATTCTTTGTGAAATTAGCTGTGGGCCTGGTACAGGGATGGGCAGTAAGTGGCCTGTGGTCTTGTCATGGTTCACTAAGGTGAGCCTCAGCCGGCTGCCATATGCTTTATTTACCTGTGCATCTGCAGGTATGACTGCTCACAGTTTCCGTTGGCCCCAGATCGCTGTTCCCAGCCAATGGGAGCTGCAGAAAGCTGTGTCCCATTCCGTGCCACTTCCTGCAGCTCCCATTTGCTGGGAAGGGTGATCCATAGCCATCAGGAGATGCAAACAGCCATACCTGAGGATGTGCAGGTAAATAAATATCTGGTGTCTTGCCAGGGCTAACCCTGATGAACTCTGTCCAGCCTGGGGGCTGCTTGTCCACTCCTGGCATAGGACCAGCTCCTGCTCCTATTCCAGGCCTCAGTTCAGCAAAAGTACATAAGCACATGCTTAACTTTAAAGACATGTTTAAATCTCATTGATTTAATTGGGATTTAAGCACCTATTCACAGTTAGATGAATGTTTCTGCTATGCTGAAACTGACCCATAGCTCTCTGCATGCTAACATTATTTTTGGTGGTGCAAGACCAGAGTTCTTGTCCACTGGCTCAGAACAAGTGTCTACATCACCAAAGTCTTCACTGCAGATGGCATGAACTGCTCGCTGTCTCAGGGGAAGAAGCTCATGATTTTAAACTCGCATTTTTTAAAACAGTTTCTGAGTGAAGTATCACGCTGGAAATCCTTCCTTTCAAAGCAACCACGCCCCCACCTAGCTTACCAACCCAACTCCTCTGCCTTCCTTTGCCCTCTAAGGTGCCAGGCAACAATCTGAACATTCCCCCAAGCCAGCCGACTGAAGAGAACCAAGCACAGGCTGAAGGACCTCTCCCCAGGGGCCAGTACCTAGTTCAGGTGAGATGCCCCGAGGTGCAGACAGTGATTTTGCAGTCTCTGCAGAAGTATAGCAATTTGTTTGATGCTTACCAAGCCAAAGGCTCCTCAATGACATTTGCCAACTCCCTCAGTACCCTCAGATGTATTAAGTCCAGACTCATGGATTTATGTACTTTTAGCTTTTCTAAATAGTTCCTAACCTGTTCTTTACCCACCAAGGGCTGTCCACCTTCGTCCCATATTGCGTCACTTAGCGCATTAGCATGGGAGCTCACCTTGTCCGTGAAGACAGAGACAAAGAAAGCATTAAGTACTTCAGCTTTCCCAACATCATCAGTCACTAGGTTACTGCCCTCATACAGTAGGGGCCCCACACCCTCTCTGATCACCTTCTTGCTAACATGCCTGTAGAAACCTTTCTTGTTATCCTTCACATCCTTTGCCAGTCGCAATTCCAATTGCGCTTTCACCTTCCTGATAACTCCCCTGCTTCTCGAGCTATACATTTATACCCCTCCCTAGTCATCTGTCCAAGTTTCCACTTTTTCTAAGCTCCCTTTTTGTGCTTAAGTTCACCAAGGATTTCCCCTGTAAGCCAATCTGGTCTCCTACCATATTTGTTTCCCTTGCTACGCATTGGAATGGTTTCTCTCTGTGCCTTCAGTAAGGCTTCCTTAAAATACTTCCAGCTGTCCTGGGTTCCTTTCCCCTTCAAGTTAGCATCCCAGGGGATTCTGCCCGTCAGGTCTCTGAGGGAGTCAAAGTCTGCTTTTCTGAAGTCCAAGGTGCGTATTTTACTACTCTCTTTTCCTCCTTTGGTCAGGATTCTGAAATCTACCATCTCCTGATCACTGCTTCCCAGGTTGTCACCCACCTCTACTTCCTCTATTAGTTCCTCCCTGTTTGTGACCAGCAGGTCAAGCTGCGCACGGCCCCTAGTCGAATCCTTCAGCACTTCTACCAAGAAATTACCCCCAACATTCTCCAAAAACTTCCTGGATTGTCTGTGTACTGCCGTATTGGTCTCCCAACAGATGTCAGGGTGATTAAAGTCCCCCATGAGAACCAGGGCCTGCGATCTGGAAACTTCTCTCAGTTGTCTGAAGAAAGCCTCGTCTACCTCATCCACCTGATCCGGCAGTCTATAGCAGACACCAACCACAACATCACCCCTGTTGCTTACACCTCTAAACTTGACCCATAGACTCGCAACAGGCTTTTCTCCCTCTATATGCTGGAGTTCTGAGCAATCATAGTGCTCTCTTACATACAGTGGAACTCCACCTCCTTTTCTCCCTGCCTGTTCTTTCTGAACAGTTTATACCCTTCCATGACAGCACTCCAGTCATGCGAGTCATCCCACCAAGTCTCTGTTATCCCAATCAAATCGTAGTTCTTGGACTGGGCCAGGGCCTCCAAATCATCCTGTTTGTTACCCAGGCTTCTCGCATTGGTGTACAAACACCTTAGATAACCAGTTGATCACCCTACCCTCTCCATTTGAATCAGGGGTCCTCCTTTGTTGCTTGTTCCTCTTTGCATTTCTTCCCAGTATCTGACTTCCCCACTTCTCTCAGGGTTTTGGTCACTGTCCCCCAACAAACCTAGTTGAAAGCCCTCCTCACTAGGTTTGCTAGCCTGCCCACAAAGATGCTCCTTCCTCTCTTGGTTAGGTGGATCCCATCTCTTCCTAACAATCCTTGTGCCCAGAACAGAGTCCCATGGTCGAAGAAACCAAAGCCCTCTCTCCGACACCACCTGCACAACCATGCATTTACTTCCTCAATTTGACGATCTCTACCCTTCAACAGGAAGGATGGACAAGAACACCACTTGCGTGCCGAATTCTTTGATCCTTCTTCCCAATGCTACGTAATCCACAGTATTGCAGCTAAAGGTCATTTTTGGCCATATTGTTAGTTTCCACATGGAGAAGCAGGAAGGGGGTAGCGATCTGAAAGTTTGATCAGTTTTATAAGACTCTCCGTCACATCCTGAATTCGAGCTCCCAGTAAGCAGCACACCTCTCGAGATTCCAGGTCTGGATGGCAGATGGATGGCTCAGTCCCTCTTAGGAGGGAGTCCCCGACTACCACCACGCACCTTATTCTTTTGGGGGTGGTGTTCGTGAAACCCCCATTCCTAGGACTCTGCATCCCATGCCTTCCAGTAGAAGTGGTTCCCTTCCAATTTCTTCCTTGTGAGGTCCCTTCCAAAGCATTCAGCACTGCAAAGCCTGTGGAGAGAGCCTGAAAGCGATTACTTACCTCAGTAGGAATGGGGGATTCCTGTGCTGGCCTTTTTTTCCTTCTAGAAGTTCCATGCTGCCAGTTCTCTTCCTCATCCTGTACTGCCCTGTCTGGCTCTTCCGCCTGTCTTGCTTGCAGGATTAAATGCTGCCTTCTATCAAGGAAGTCTTCATCCTCTCTGATCGAGCAGAGGGTCGACACTTTGGCCTCTAGTCCTCTAATTTTTTCCTCCAAAATAGCGACCAGTTTGCACTTAGTGCAGATGAAATCCCTTCTTTCTTCTGGGAGGAAGACAAACATGGCACATGCTGTGCCGGTAACAACAGCAGAACTATCACTATCCATACCTGCTGTCCTAAAAAAGGGTTTAAAGGAAAGGCAAGAGTACCTCGCCCCCTTCCTTCTCCCCTTCCAAACTCCATCTCTAATCTCCCTGTTTGCAATTACCTGTTCGCAAGCTCCCTGGTCTGACTCACTCCTTTATAAAGCCCTGGACTGCCTGATAGTCCCTGCCCCTACCAAGGCTCAGCCAATCAGCAGAGACTTCTAGATTTCAAACTTTAATTAGAAGCCAACAGTTTCCAGCTGTCAGTTACAGCACACACTCCGTGTGGGGAGGTGGGGGGTAGGGAAAGGGGGAAAAAAACCCACACCACACTCACAAATACAAACTCAGCACACAGCAAGAAAGCCCCAAACACAACACACACTACAGACAGCCACTTCCCTCAAGAGTCCTGTAGTCACTTCTCCCTTATCTGGAGAACTCCCTCTCTAAACTCCCTGTTTGCAATCACCTGTTCGCAAGCTCCCTGGTCACTAAGTCACTCCTTTATAAAGCCCTGAACTGCCTGACAGTCCCTCCCCCTACCAAGGCTCAGCCAATCAGCAGAGACTTCTAGATTTCAAATTTTAATTAGAAGCCAACAGTTTCCAGCTGCCAGTCATAGCACACACTCCATATGTGGTGAGGCCACATCTGGAGTATTGTGTCCAGTTCTGGGCCCCCAATTACAGGAAGGATGTGGATGCATTGGAGAGGGTCCAGTGGAGGGCAACCAAAATGATTAGGGGGGGCTGGAGCATATGACCTACGAGGAGAGGCTGAGGTATTTGGGCTTATTTAGTCTGCAGAAGAGAAGAGTGAGGGGGGATTTGATAGCAACCTTTAACTTCCTGAAGGGAGGTTGAAAGAGGATGGAGAGAGGCTGTTCTCAGTAGTGACAGATGGCAGAACAAGGAGCAATGGTCTTAAGTTACAATGGGGGAGGTCTATGTTGGATATTAGGAAAAACTATTTCACTAGGAGGGTGGTGAAGTCCTGGAATGGGTTACCTAGGGAGGTGGTGGAATCTCCATCCCTAGAGGTTTTTAAGTTCTGTCTTCACAAAGTCCTGGCAGGGATGATTTAGTTGGGATTGGTCATGCTTTGGGCAGGGGGCTGGACTTGATGGCCTTCTAAGCTCTCTTCCAGCTCTATGATTCTATGATTCTATGAAAGGAAAAAAAATGGCCACACCACACTCACGAACACAAACTTAGCACACAGCAAGAAAGCCCCAAACACAATACATACTCACTCCATTGCCCCTCTCTGCATCACTCATTCTCCTCCTTTCTCACTCACTATTACTGGGCTGGGGCAGAGGTTGGAGTTCGGGAGGGGGTTGCGTCTCTGGAGTGGGGCCGAGGGGTTCGGAATCTGTGGGTATATCTATGTAAAATGAGGTATACAGGATCTATCGGAAAAGGCTTTCTTTAACGAACGATCAGCCTCTAGACTGCTGCTTTTCTCCAACAAAGCTCCGTGCTGAAAAAAAGTGGCGGCCATTTTTATGCTAATGAAGCGTGGGATATTTAAATCCCCGCTTCATTAGCATTTTTGACCTGCCTAATCTGCATCCCTCTGCCGGCAGATGGGTGCAGTCTAGACATACTTGGAGAGGGCACCAGGCTGATCCTGACATGGGGTTGGGGTGCAGGGAGAGTAATATATCCAAACCTGGGACAGAGTTTGGGTACAGGAGGGGGCTTTAGGCTGGGGCAAAGTTCTGAGTGCAGGAAGGGATGTGGAGTGCTGGCTCTGAGCGGGGGTGTTGGAGGGGCAGGGATGTGGCACTGGGTTGAGGAGGAGGAGCAGGGTGCAGGAGGGAATATGGCTCCGGGAGGGGACTCAGGGGAAGGGTTAGGAGGTAGTATAGGGTGTTGGCTATAGTAGGGAGCTGGGGCTGACATGTCTGGTGCCACCTACTGTGGGCAGCTCCCGGCTGGCAGTGCAATGAGGCTGAGGCAGGCTCCCTGCCTGCTCCGGCCCCACAGCACCCCTGGAAGGGGCCAATGTGCCTCTGTGGCCCTGGCAGTAGGAAGTAGTGGCTCTGCGCACTTCCTCTCTCTGATGGCAACCTCCCCTCAACTCCCATTGGCTATAATTCCCCATTCCTGGCCAATGGACGCTGCAGGATGTGGTAATTGCAGGCAGCACAGTACACCAAGACTCCTGCCTTCCCTGCCTGATTCTGGGAATGAGCGAGTGGCATGTGGCCAGAGCAGGTAGGGAGTTGGCCAACTGTGATGGACTGGGAGACTCCCCAGGATTGACCAGTCAATCACAATCGACAGGTTGGTGACCACTGGCAACAACTCATACTGGTCACATGCTGAGGCTGCTGCCTGTGCTTGTCACCCTGCCCAGAGCTCAGACTCTCATCTTTTCTCAGTCCCTGCAGCAAATGATATACCCACTCCCCAGATGCAGGCAGGAGAGGTGGGACTGCTCACTAGCTCCCTAACCAGCCATTGTCCTGAGGACTAGAAGGCTCTCTCCCTTTCACATTCATGATAAGTGGAGTGAGGGGTCCAAATAACAGAAACCATATTTGTGAAGGAGTATTAGTAATATTCTTCAAGACACTGGTTTTCAAGAGCCAAGCCCTCACTATTTCACTGTTGTATTTCATAATGTTTAGAAAGGTGAACATACCTGGTCTCACTAGTTTTGTATTGATTTTCCTACTTGGTATAAATCCATTCTTTAAATGAAACTGATATCTATAAAAAGTTATTTATTTTACTACACACCAAACAACCCAGTCCCCCCATTCAATTTGAAAAACTATGGGCAGAAGTTCAATCTACAAAATATTATACTAATAATTTTATCAAAATAAACTCCCAAAATCAGGAAACCAGAGAAATACTAAACATGTTAAGTGTGAACATTGATGTCAATGGGAGTTTTCTCATTGAATTCAATGGGGACAGCATCTAAATAACCATATTTCTGCCATTAATGCTTTTTGCCACCAACGCTCAAACTTTGGCCCGTGGATCAGAGTTAATCAGTGGATCAATGAGAGCTGGTGGATCATGTGTTTCTGCATCCCCTTCTTTTCACTGCTAAACTCATTAAAAGAAGGTAAAATTCACTGTGTTTTTTCTGATTTGCTTTTCCATGAAAGTGATTTCTGGAGTTATTACAGGGCTGTTGTGGAGTTGCATAAAGGAGTGGTCTACCAAGGCATAAGTGGAAGGTAAGTTGATCCAACAAAATCTCTCTGGGAAGGCATGAACCATACTATGAAAAAGTTTGTCAATTTCCTCTCTAGGAAACATTCTGCCTTATTCAAACAGAGTCTTTGGCATTAAAGTAACTACATTTGACTAAACGGGGTTGCAAGAATGGACCCAACTTAATATTTCCTATTGGTTTACACTAATATCACTCTCAGAGACATGCCCACTGAAGACTGGATATTCTGTCTACAAATGGAATCAGTGGGAATCTTATCACTGACTTCCATGGGATCAGCGTACAGTCCTAAGTATATAAATTCATTTGCAAATTCTGGCCTTGCAGCTGGAATCATTAGAAGTTTTGCTGTTTGTGTCAGTGGACACAGGATCAAACACATCTGAAGTGCCCAGATGCTACACAGTTGCAGGTTGCACTTTTGAAGTGTTTACAGTCAGACAGAGGCATGAGCCACAAATTTTGTATTAATGTCAACAAAGATTGGGTTTGTTTGAATCCAGGCTTTCGACTGAGACTTAGTTAAAACTAGTCAGTCTTCCATCTCATGAAATTTTACATTACCACCCAAGCTGAGCTAAAATTGCCTAGAAATGCATTGCCTGTTGGGACTTATTGCTTAAATATACAAAAGGTTCAACCAGATAAATTATCCAATCTCACAGTTTCACTTTTTCTGCGCAGTGAATTAGACTATTGCCTCTTACAATATTTAATTAAACAATTCTATCAATTATCCTGAGCAAATATGCAAATACCACTACTGCTACTGCATGTGGTGTTTTCAAACTTAGCATTCATTAAAAACTCCGCTAGACTGTGCAGCATATTAAATTCATTTAGCAAACATAGCAATTGTCTTACCTAAGAAAATTGCTTCTTGTAATTAAAACATTTGCTCTTATTTTGGCACTTTCCCCTATGAAAGATTAATTAAAACAGCGAGACATGGTTTCTCTTCAGTATTCATAGGTCTGAGCTCTGGGAAAAGGACAAACTTACTTAGCTCTTTATTTGTTTAAATGATAAATATGAAATTAGCCCTCAGCAAAACCGTACTTCTTTTTTTTTTTTTTTTTTGCACAATGAGAAATTAGCCTGTGAAACTCTCTGCCACAAGATATCATTGAAACCAAAGTTTAATAATTATCAAAAGAAAACTGGACATTTATATAGTAAATGAGAATATCCAGAGAGTCTTATATTTGTAGACCAGATCACTGGGTGACAGCAAATTATGTTTCTTACATGAGTACTCAGCAGGGCTGACTGATTTTTAACACCTGTAAGTCTTTCCTTTGAGAGGTATGACCCGTGGTTAACACAATGAACAAACACCTTTTGAAAAATATGTTATTTAATCTGAACAGTAGGAACAGCAAACCATAAGCAGAAAAGGGGTTTTTTACCCCAACAAAGAGTGTATAGGTATATGGTATACCTTGGTTTACCATTGCCCTGCAAGCTAAAGTCCTAGCTGCTGCAGAACCCCAAGCAGGAGTTATGTCTGAGTCAGTCTGCTCCTGATAGCAATCCCTTCCCACTCCACCACCACCTTTCTAGAGAGAGGTTTGTTTTGTTTGTTTGTTTGTTTAAACTGTTGATATTCCTTTTATCTGTAGGCTGTCAGTCTTGGCAAAATAGTGAGGTAACATTGGTTGGCGCCTCGGATTCATAGCAAGCAGTTCAGGTATTGGTCCTTAACTTGCTGATGTCTTTACTAGGAAGTGTTTTATCTGGATCCTTTGTGTTACCTTCCACTTGTTTCCTGGTCTTAAATAAACCACTAAAGCATACAGTGAATTTACCTACACAGACAGCCAGTAACTACTCCAATAACACTATTCATACATTATTATAGTTCAGTGCTATATTCTTAAAATAGGTCAGAAGCTAACCTCTAATTCTTCAGCTGATTAATGCCTGCAGGCTGGATCTGGACCATGGCACAATTTAATCTGGCCTTCGGCATCCAGCAGCCATGCAGCGACACTTCCTGCAGTGCCCAGCTGGTCTCTGCTTTTGGCCCTCACTCTGCACGCAGGTGAGGAGGCACGTCCAGGTCAGGTGGCAGGCATGGGGAGTAATGGCAGGCGGCTGGGCAACATCAGGGCTAGCCCTCAAGCCCCTTCCCTGCCTAGGAGAGCTGCAGCAGGGCAAGCCTCCAAGCCTTCTGCCCAGTTGCAGTGGCCCCAGCGGAGTGGAATTTCGGGCAGCGGGGTGGCACTGGGGCAAGCCCCTGAGTCCTTTCCCTGGCAGGGGCAGCCAAAGTGGGTGGAATGTTAGGTGGCCAGGCAGCAGTGGGATAAGCCCCCAAGTGCCTTCTCTGCCTCCCGTGGCCAGAGCAGGTGGAATGCTGGGTGGCCATGTGACTGTGGGACAAACCCTCAAGCCCCTTCTTTTGTGTGTGCTTCTCATGGTTTGGGGATGGGGGGTTTCTTCTCCCTTGGACCCCAGCTGATTTTTCTGTAAATCTGTGGCTCCTGGCCCAGAAATGGTTCCTTAACCCTGCTCTAATTAACAGAGATTAGGAAAAATAACTTTGCTCACTGAAGGATTCCTTGCATCTTCCTCTGAAATAGCTAATCCTGGCTACTGCTGGAGACAGAACACTTGATTAAACAGACCACTGGCCTGCTCCACTATGGTAATTCCCATAAACACTCATCATTTGCAAACACTCGCCATACAGGAAGATCCAAAGGCTTGTTTCCCTGGGTGTTAGCTAGACTTGTCCACACTTGCAATAATTCCTCGAGTTAATCTAGTTCAAGTGAGAGCAGCTACACAGCAAAACAACCCTCAGGCAGAACACACTGAGTGTCCCATCAGCACAGAGAGGAACTAGATCATCATTGCATTACCAGCTTGAGCAGCACTCAAGCTTTGACACTCTTGCCTCATGGATCAGATAGCTCAAGTTTAAAACACATTTAACTCAAGTGAGAGATTTTTGTCGGTGTGGACAGGAGTCAGGCTAAGTGCAGCACTCCAGTTATTTATACCTCAGACTAACACTGCTGTGAATATATACTGAGACAGGGTGTTCGGAGGGCCAGGCTAGCTAGCAGTCAGCACAAACTGACCTCCAGTTACTTGTTTCTCTGTCAGAACAGTAGAGATGCCTGGTTTATGCCTGGAGTCTTTTGGCCTCCACCCACCTCTGGGCCTTTGCCCTAAAAGAGAGCAGGTCCAGCCTCTCTATTGGGTCCCAGTCTAGCAACAAGTAGAAAACAACATTGGTGGGTCATTCCTGCAAAGTGTCCAAGTGTTCTACCCTGGGCTACTTCCCACTTATGAGGTCCTTGAGTGTGGAGCATGGCCCATATAAACCAAACAGTCAATAGTTTTTTTAA
This sequence comes from Rafetus swinhoei, assembly GCA_019425775.1. Taxonomy (NCBI): domain Eukaryota; kingdom Metazoa; phylum Chordata; order Testudines; family Trionychidae; genus Rafetus; species Rafetus swinhoei. The sequence continues at coordinate 31,177,090 of CM033428.1, read as the reverse complement.
AAGTCCAAATGAGCAGGGTCATGTGGTTCTTAATGGGGGTGGTGGGCCCTCACCTGCTCTGTGGTTTCCTCTTAGGCTCACCCTTCTGCCAGACTTCCCAGAGAAGTCTACAGCCTGTCCAACACCTTTGGCTGGGTTTCTGAGCTCTTCTGAGCCCCACCTGAGTTCCAACTGGAGCACTGCCTTTTAACTCATTTGAGCCCAGCGTGCTCTTTGTATACCCCATCACACATCCCCTAAGGCCTTGTCTACATTTACCTGCATCACTGATCTTTTTCAGCTCTGCAAATAGTATACTCACACATACCCACTGCAGCATCCTGTATGCGGTAAGATTGTCAGGAGTCAGTGCTGGCTATTTGTCTCAACAGGAGCAATCTCAGAGATCGATTTATCTACTGCAGCCACAGTAAATCAATGGATGGTGGATCAATCGCTTCAGCATTGATCCACTGTGTAGTGTAGACAAGGCCTACGATACCATAGCTCCTCTGTAGAAAGAAAGGGAAATAACTATGCCAGCCAGATAGTAACTACTGACAAATGGTGACTTTTTTTTAATGGCAACAACTGTAATACCTCTTTCAGTAAGCACAACATAAAGGATGGGATGTTTCATTCTTTATGCACCCAAAATTCCAAGTGAAATATATGGGTGAACGAGAAATAGAGAATCCAGGTTCGAATCTGGCATAGGGAAAATGAAATAGAATTGTCATTTTATTCATGAAATGCAGGGTATGCTGGAAATCAAACAGTCAGGTACACATGCATACACACTCATGATACTATGCTATGGTTTTATCAGTATGAAAGCTTCAGAGGGGTAGCTGCGTTAGTCTGTACAGGATAAACTTAAAAAACAACAAATAGTCTGGTAGCGCTTTAAAGACTAACAAAACACGATACCATCTACATGTTTTGTTAGTCTTTAAAGTGCTACCAGGCTATTTGTTGTTTTTTCAGTTTATCAGTATGAGTTATGGAAAGGGACATTATGCATAAGTGGCAAAAACATCAGTGAGTTATGCAGAATATTCCAAATTGAACATTAGTAAACCTTTTCTTAGGCTTTCTTATATCCATGAGGGCAATTTTTCATAAGTTCTCAGCATCCAGAGTTCCAGTTAAATAAAACAGGAGATTCTAGGATTTGGAGTCTTTGTAAGTCAAATCTCATGTTAGAAAATTCCTATTCTAGCAATGTTCTGAAGAGTTTTAAAATATTTTATTAGGCTGTTTTTTCATATCACTATATCTGTAAAACCTAGACAATTTGTTACTTTGAATCCAATTATATATGGCTTAGTAGGAACCATAACATCTTTAAAAATGGCCAAAAATAATTTAAGCCTTAAACTTTTAAATGTAATGCCCAAAATCTTTGATCCTTCCATGGCTAGAAGTGAGAGCTGAATCCCAATGGGAAACTGAGAGCTTCCTGTTTTAAGTGTTTCACTCAGTTTTAGCCTTGCAGGTCTACAGGATACTACATTACAGAAAATTTTGTACCTTGGAAACTATTATAGTTCAAGGTCTGACTCATACCCACCCTGGGACTCAGGCAGATGTCCTCAGGAACAAAGTCCACATTTGCAGGAAAAAGGCAGCATTATTTCTATGGTAGGTTAATATTTTAAAAATAGTGACAGATATTTAAATTTGTTTGTCAGGGATGGAATTAAAATAAGTTTTGGAGAGATGAAGTAGTGGGAAGAGGGTAGGTGAAATGGCCAGAGTGCACAACAAATTAACTTACCATATGGCATAAGATATTTAATCTTCTATAGTGGTCTACATTTTTTAATTTCAATTTCATATCTATTAGTTTATATCTATTATATATATATATATTTACTGGTTCTATGGCTGGTGATTTTTTTTATTGTTTTCACTAAAATGCTGAAATTCCAGAAAGTCAGGAACACTTTAAAAACAACACTTTCATAAAAATGTGTACTGTTTTTTCATCCAGTTTTAATGACCTTCATGGGTCCAGAATTTAATCCACAGAAATCACTTACACGTATGAGGTGTTTTACATATCTTATGGAGGCTCCAGTTCTGACTCCATGATTAAGGCTGAGTTCTATTTAGCAGGAAAAGATGGGATTCATCTCCTTTGCTATATATGAGCAATACAGTATATCCTCCCCAAACTTGCAGCACTTATTCTGAGTACAGAATGATTTTTAAGAATTTAATTGTGACTTCTTATTTATGACATTAAGAAACATAGCATCTTTTTTTTAATTATTATTACAACAGTGCTTAGGAATCAAGTCAGAATGCAGCCATATTGTATAAGCACTACAGAAACATATTGCTGGATTTCTGAATAATTACAAAATCCCAGTAGAGTGTGAATGTTGTATGTGGGAACACATAGACACCTCCATCTGCCAAAAAATAAATATAGCTTACTGCACATTTGTAAGTTATATACATCTCCTACGTGGTTCAATGAATGTCATGCCATGGCTTTCCTCTGCTCAACCTGGATGCAGAACTGATATCGGCCAGTATATAGTTGAGAACTGCACCAGACGTGCTAATATACCACAGTAATCTCCTGCATGAAATTGTAAAATGGAAGGCAACGCAAGAGAACACGTAACTCCTAAGATCTAATGCTAAATCTAAGTACTAGTAATAACCACTATGTTTATGAGATGTATGCTCATATTTTTTTCTGTGGTATCCCCTCTCCTTGACAATTTTTGCCCAGAACTAAACATCCAAAGCAAATATTTCACTGACCTTGGGAAAAATTTGGGGCTCCTAACAGAAAGTAAACCAGGCAAATTTGAATAATTATTACATGGCTGATAACTGAGCAGCATCTCAACACTTGTTATAAGATGATAACCACAAGGGAAGTAGTAATTGCATCATTAATTTAAACATTTATGCAGCAGCAGAATCACAGATAGTGTGGCATAAAGACCTTTTTATTTGCTGTATGCATTTCTGTCTAGTCCTTTCTAATAATGAAATTGTACATCAAGGCTGCATTTCGAGTATCCTAAAGTGTTTGGTAAGTGATATTTGATGCACAAGACATCAAAGGCAGATTAGATAGTATCCTTTTAGGTCCATAAAATGTCAAGATTTTAGTGACCACTTGCTGTTCCTATTTCAATAGCCTTATAGCTATTTATAGCATTCACTCATTTAAACAATCTATGCACATAAATAAAGACTAGGAGCATAAAATAAAGTGTTCTTGGAGCTTTTAGAAGAAATTAAACAGAATGCCTCTGATTGTCTCTGTTATAGGTTCTGTGTACCAAAATGTATTCTTTATGGGTCAGTATTTGTGTTTGTCAAATTAGAAGAGTGTAGCATTGAAAACTGAAATGTTTTTCACAGGATACCTGAAGTGGTATAATCTCAGGCAAAGCCTGGGAGTGAGAGGCAAAGGAAAGCAGTCAGCTGTTCAATGGGTATTTCACCTCATGACTTCCATCCCATGAAGCATGAGGAATATAAAGATAAAAGGTTGGAATAGTTCTTCACCCCGCTAGGCCCTGGTCTACACTGGGGCTCTGTCTACATTGCATCATTTTTGCGGAAGAGGAAATGCAAATGAAGTGCTCATTAGCATTTCTTGCGCTTTCAATTGCATGTTCTCTTCTGATCCTTTTTTGCGGAAGAGGTTTTTGCTGAAAAAACGCAGTATAGACAGGACCATTTTACGCAAAAAAAACCAACCCTTTTTGCACAAGAACCCTTATTCCTCAAGGAATAGGTCATTCTGGACATTGGGTTCTTTATGGTGTTTTTCAATTTAATCACCTAAGCCTGGGGCACCTAAAAGCAGTCTTTTATTTTTAATTTAAGTTGAGAGAAAGAGACACTTAGAAAATGTGTGTGTGTGACAGAGAGAGAAAAACTCACATAATGTTCACTTACCCAGCAACTTTTTCGGCTATTAAGGTATCTTTTTGTGGTCTATTGTTGGAACAGCTATTCATTGGAATTCAGAATACATGCATCAAATACTTGCTGCAGGAGAGGTATTCTCCTAGTTGATTATTTCATAGTTCTATCTAGCTGATGATGAAGATTCCCAGAAAATATGTCAATTTGACAATCTCCGGTTTATTATGTATAGCAGCACTCAGCTGCTATACATACGTACACCGCCCCACCCCCTTCCCCTCCCTCCATGGCGGCTCGGCTGAGTGTTGCGCACTCAGCTGGGTCGCCGGGGGGGAGGAGAGGCGGGTAGGGTTGCCAGGTGTCTGGCATTGTATCGGACAGTCCGGTATTTGCGCGCTCTGTCTGGTAAAAAAAATCAGAAAATACCGGACATGTGCAATGTCCGGTATGTTCTGATTTTTCCGGCTGCGCACCAGACGGAAGCCTGGCGTGGGTGGGGGGAGCGGCTGGGACTCCCAGCTGGGAGGTGGGGCCACGATTGCCGCTGGGAGCCCTCAGTTGGTTGAGTGTGAGGAGGAGGGGAAGCCTCCACCTCGCTTGTGCGTCGGCGGGACCCTGCGCGGGACAGGCAGCAAGTGCCCAGGTCAGTCCCGCTCCCCGCCGGCCAATTTGCTCACCCCCCCTTCCCCACCAGCCGGTTCTCCCCCACTTCCCCTCCTGATCTTCCCCGGCCAGCCCCCTGCACTCGCCCCAGCTCTGCTTCCCGCCGGCCCATTCCTCTTCCTGATCTCCTGGCCAGCACCGCTGCACCTCTCCCGCACCCGCCAGCTCTGCTCCACCCCCTTTCCTTTCAGCCGCCCTTGCAGCCCCAGCTGTGCTTCCCACCCCCTTACTCCCAGCCAGCCCCGCCCCTCCCAGCCAGTGGTCGCCCCCAATATCCCGCAGCCAGCCCGTTCCACCCCACGACCAGCCCTGCTTCCTGTTGGCCCCCATCTCTCCGGCCAGCCCGTTGCCCCACCCTTAGCTGTTTCCAGGCCCCCTTCCCAGCCAGCACTGCTCCCTTCCTGGCCGGTCCCCCCCCCCAATGAAGCGGGCCGCTGCGGGGGAGGAGAAGGGGTGCGGGGCAGTGATGTACACGGCCAGGGGGCGGGGCCATGTACGTCACCGCCCCGTCCCCCCTTCTCCTCCTGCCGTGGCACTCAGCTAAGTGGCGGCCCGGCTGAGCACGCAGCACTCAGCTGAGCACCATGGCCGGAGGGGAAGGGGGGCGGGGCAGTGACGTACACGGCCACACCCCCTGGCCATGTACGTCAGCGCCCCGCCCACCTTCCCCTACCCCTGTGGCGGCTCAGCCGAGCACTGCACCGCTCAGCTGGGCCACGGTGGGGGAGCAAATGGTGGCAAGCAGCCATTTGGGGTCCATGCGGACCATGTACGTCAGCATTACAGACTCACAGACACTGGGCTACTATATATATGATGACATGTTATTTCATAGGGTATGTCTAGACTGCATCCCTCTCTCGGCAGAGGGACGCAGATTAGGCAGGTCAACATTGAAAATGAGGCAGGGATTTAAATATCCCGTTCCTAATTTGCATAAAAATGGCCACCGCATTTTCCAGACTCAGCACTTTGTTGGCAAAAAGCGGTAGTCTAGAGGGGGATCTGTCAAGAAAGAAAGCCTTTTTCGACAGATCCCTTATGCCTCCTGCAAGGAAGTTTACAGGATCTGTCAAAAAAGGCTTTCTTTCGCAACAGATCGCCCTCTAGACTACCGCTTTTTGCCGACAAATTGCTGAGTTGGCAAAACGCGGTGGCCATTTTTATGCAAATTAGGCACAGGATATTTAAATCCCTGCCTCATTTGCAATGTCGACCTGCCTAGTCTGCATTCTTCTGCCGGCAGAGGAAGCAGTCTAGACATACCCATAGTATGGATTAGCAGCGCACATGCTTTCCAAGAGCAATAAGATAGAGCCATGCAGAGGAGAACTGCTAGGTTAACCTTCCCCTGCTTTGAAATACACTGAGTGTAAATAAAAAGAGGGAAAAGCTGAAAACAGTTCAGTAAAGATGCATCAGGCATCAATTATCCTTTTTTTATTATAGTTACTCATGTCATCTTATATGTGTAGAGCAACATTTGGGGCTTCATTCTGTTGCCTGAACTGAGGGGTGAAAGGGCAGAAAAAGGCAGCTTAGGGGGAACACTGGACAGAGCCAAACCTCTGCCTCTGCTCCAGGCCCACCAATGGCTAATGGGGGGGAGGGCAAAATGGGATAATTGCTCCATGGCCCGGTGATACAAAAGGGCCCAGAGCTGCCACCACTACCACTGCCCTTTAAATTGTTCCTGGAGCACCATGCCACATGCAATTCAGACCAGTGCTCCATCTAGTTCAGCGTCCTGTCTTCCAACAGTGACCAATGCCAGGTGCTTCTGAGGAACACAACTGAACAGGTAATCATCAAGCAATCCATTCCCTTTCATTCACTCTGGCTGTGTGTAGACTACATCCCTTTTCTTGAAAAAGGGATGTAAATTAGACACTTCAAAATTGCAAATGAAGCCAGGATTTAAATTTCCACACTTCATTTGCATAATGGTGGCTGCGGTTTTTTTCAAAATGGGGCTTTTTGATAGAAAAATGGCAGTTTAGATGGGGATCTTTTGAAAATAAAACCCTTTTTTGAAAGATCCTGTAAACCTCATTTTTTGAGGAGTACAGCATCTTTCGAAAAAGGGTTTTATTTTCAAAAGATCCCCATCTAAACTGCCATTTTTCTATCGAAAAGCCCCGTTTCGAAAAAAACCACAGCCTCCATTATGCAAATGAAGCACAGGAAATTTAAATCCTGGCTTCATTTGCAATTTCGAAGTTTCTCATTTACATCCCTCTTTCGAGAAAAGGGATGTAGTCTAGACACAGCCTCCCACTTTATGGTAAACACAGTCCAGAGACACTCAGCATAGTGTTGCATCTCTGATGATCTTGGCTAATAGCTAACGATGGATGTATCCTCCATAAACTTATCTAGTTCTTTTTGAACCCCATTATAGTTTTGGCTTCACAACATCTCCTGAGTTCCACCTGTTGACTGTGCACTGTGTGAAGAAGTACTTCCTTTTGATTGTTTTCAAGCTGTGCCTGTTAATTTCATCTGTCCCTATGCATAGACCATCTAAATATGTACTACTGCCATGAAGCATATGTTGAAACTGAAGATTTATTCTATCACATTGGGATATATTTAGTATAGCAAACTCTCTTACTGAAGCTTTGAAAAATGACTTTACTCTGCATCAAATCCAGGGATGGGAACCTTTTTTGGTTGGGGGCTGCTGACCCACAGAAAAATCTGTCAGGGGCCATATACAAGTGAGAAGTGAGAAAAACACTCCCCACATTCCCCGCACACACCAGAGCCTTAGGAGCCCAGACTAGAATTTTTTTTTTCACTTCAGCCCTGCCAGATGAGGGAGGGCTGAAGCACCAGTGCAGGATCCCCAGTGCTGGGGGGGAAGCCCCTAGCCTGGGGGGCTAGTTCCAGTCAAGCCGGGGGCCTCCTCTGGCCCCTGAGCCTTAGGTCCCCACCTCTCATCTAATCCAATGCCCTTTGAAATGAATAGAATACCACTGACAGTAAAAGGCTTTCAGTAAGGCCCCATAAGTTTACGGTGTGTCTTACTACTACTCTCCCTTGATATTTTTTTACATATTTCTCTATATAGTGCGTCATTATTTGGTGTCTCTGTAATAATTATAAAATCATTCAGCTGGGAATATGAACAATCAAGCATGATTGTTAAAATATCAGAAATGGCGGGACTTCCCATGTTCAGCTCTAACATTTTCATTCTATGGTGCTATGTTATTCCATACACAGCAAATACTTTAATGTTGAACCCATGAAACACCCTTGAAAGTTAATGGAGGTGCCAGAGTTAAAAGGTGGTATTTCTTCTGGATAAAGACATGTCACTACAGCAGTCTCTCTCTCAAAGACATAGTTCTGACTATAATGTCATATGAGTGTAGACATATGTCAAATTCAGTTCATTTAACTGGTTCCTTATCTCCTTTTTCCATCTGAGCTGGCACAATGGAGTGCCGTGTTATTATTTGCATGTGTAAATAAGTTCAATTAACGATGACTTCTAACTGCACAGGGACATGAAAATTAGTTTAAACAACCCAATTAAAGCATAAACATTTCAAAAATAAGTGGATATGTTTGTAATGCAATTAGTGTTCTAATAACCTAATAAATTTACTAAAGAGTATCTTAATTGAACAGCAGGTCACAGGAAAAATAATTTTAATTGTTGTAAAAAGGAGCTTTTGCGACTACATGACATGTAGCATCTACTTAGGTTTAGAGAAAGTGATCTGAGATAATGAAATCAATGCTTTCATCTGGAGTTTTAAAAAAAGAGATTTCTAGATTTTTTTTGCTAATACAAATGAATCTCAGAGGGTACCCAAATGACTAAAGCAATATTGTTGATTGCCTGAAACTACTTACAATCAGGGATGGAGAACTTTTTTGGGGTTGGGGGCCACTAACCCACAGGAAAATCAGTCAGGGGCTGCACACAAGTGAGATGATTAAAAAAAAAGTGGGCCCCAACTGAGAAGGAGAAAGACACTCCCCACATTCCCCTCACACACCAGAACCTAGGGGGGCCAAGCTAGTAGATTTTATGTGTTCCACCCCGTGGTTGGATGGCAGGAGGGCTGGAGTTCCAGCGTAGGCTCCCCAATGCTGGGGGGTGGAACCCTGAGTCTCAGGGGGCCAGATCCAAGCAGATGAGGGCTGCATCCTGTCCCTGGGCCTTAGGTTCCTCACCCCTGACTTACATTATGATCCATGCATGATTGACTGCTTCATTTACCCAGCACTCCCAGAAAGGACTTCCAGAAACTAATATCAAACCACCTCCTAATTTCAAGTATGCTCTGAAGTTGTGCTGAAGTGATGACACATGATAAAAATCAATCTCTCTTGTTATTGTGTAATTGGCTTTATTTCATATCAGTGTCTGATTGGGATGACTGGAGATGGTAGGTGTTGGGGCTCCTTTGAGGGAGTGGTCACCAAAGGGGGATTATGACATGAGAGAACCAGATTCGTCAAAGGGGCGATGGAGTCGATTTTAAATATGCAGAACATGGTCCTAGTCAAATTCAAAGTCACACAGAGTCCAAGCTACACTGGGAATTTGCAGCCTGCCCTGAAGAAGGAGCAATGTGCAGCTCTGCTGCTCAAGGAAGGCAGACAGACCATTGAGGGACCTGAACTCAGAGACTGTTGCTCCAGTAGGGAGGAAATCTGCTACTGGCGCTCTGCTCCATTCTGGCTCAGCTGCACTGGCTAGAGCTTTGAGAAGATGGGGCTCACTCCTTCCACACCAAAATCCAGACCCCCTGTGTAAGAGAAGAAGAAGTGGTCCCACATATTCCACTCTCCATAGGCGTTAGAGCCTATTGGCTACGGGAGCAGAATCAAGCACATTTAATACAAACAAGTATTAATTTTTACTTTGAAGTAGCATCTAGAGGTGAACCAAGTAGAGTCTGCAAAGGACAACACTTTACTATAAATATAGAAATTCAGTGCCAGTTATCACTAGACATATCCATTATTTGCCTTCTTTTAGTTCAGAGAAAATACTACCACCTATTGCTTCATGGAATCCACAGGCTAGTAAAATTAACCATTACCATTATGGGTGGATCCAGCCTATTGGATTCAGCAAAAGTAGTGACTTGGAAGATTATGCTAAGAAGACATATTAAGAAAAAAGGATGCTTCTCTGCCTCAGATACTTATCGGGTCCCTATTAACACAGTACTTGAAAGTTTCGGTCTTGAATAAATTTTCTCTCTGAGGCAAGGTAGAACAAAAGGAAAAACTATGTAGCACTTCAAAGACTAACAAGATGGTTTAATAGGTGATGAGCTTTCGTGGGCCAGACCCACTTCCTCAGATCACATTCTGAAAGAGAATTGGCATGTCCATATATATCAAAGGAATACAAGGGAAAAACTGAACACATTATTAAACTGACAAATCAGATTTAGAACAGAAGGTGGGACGAGGGAGAGGGACGGAGGGAATAGCTGTTTATAAGTCAATGAATGGCTAATCCGGGTGATAAGTGGGGAAGCTGTCTTTATAATGTGTAAGGTAATTAGCATCTTTGTTAAGGCCCATTCGTAATGTGTCAAATTTAAGCATGAATGAAAGTTCTGAAGTTTCTCTCTGTAAGCTGGTATTAAAGTCTCTTTGAAGTAAGATGCATGTAGTAAGGTCGTTAAGACTATGTCTTATATATATATATCCAAGAAATTAAGGAACCACTTGATTAGTATCCTATACAAGAAACAGAAGAATATTAAGAATGACATCTCTAACCTTGAAAATCTCATCTCAAGACAAACATCCACACCACTTAACACCTTACAAGACTTTTCTTCCACCAGACAAGAAATCTACTATACACACTTCTACTCCCTACAAAAAAGAAAAGACAATAAACTTTCTAAACTACTCCATACCACTGGATACTACAACAGCAACTACCTCAGCCCACCAGATAATATTGTCAACCTCTCTAGCTACAAACTCAACCTATCAGAAGAGTCTGTCTTATCCCAGGGTCTTTCTCTCTGCCCCACCTCCCACGAACTGGATTCAATTTTGTGGTGACCTTGAAACTTTCTTTTCCCGCCTCCATCTATGAGAATACTTCCAAACTACCAATGAACATCAATCTGACCAACTAGATCCCCCCTATCAACACCAAAAGAAAAAAAAATTATATGCGAACTCCCCCTGACGGTCATAATTACAATCTGGATTTCTATATACAATGCTTCCGCAACAATGCACAGACCGACATTATGCACAAACAACAAGTGACATACAATCTCAGCCGAGCTGAAGGCTATGCTATCCAGAGTCTCAAAAACAACCCCGACATTATAATCAAACCAGCTGACAAAGGGGGTGCTGTGGTCATTATGAATAAGTCAGACTATGAACAGGAGGCGGCTAGACAACTCTCCAACACCACATTTTACAGACCTCTCTCATCTGATCCCACTTCACAATACCAAAAGAAACTACACTGTCTCCTTAAGGAACTCCCTACCTCTACTCGGGACCAAATTCACACAGAAACTTCTGAACCCCGATCAGGATTGTTCTATTTGCTTCCCAAAATCCATAAACCTGGACACCCTGGACGTCCCATCATTTCAGGTATTGGCACATACTACTGGATTATCCAGCTATGTAGACTCTCTCCTCAAACCCTATGTAACCAACACTCCCAGCTATCTCTGAGATACCACTGACTTCCTGAGAAAACGACAAAACATCGATAACCTCCCTGATAACACCATCCTTGCCACCATGGATGTAGAAGCTCTCTACACCAATATTCCACATGTAGATGGATTACAAGCCATTAGAAACAGTATCCCAGAGGATACCACAGCCAATCTGGTAGCAGACCTATGTAACTTTGTTCTCACCCACAATTATTTCCAATTTGGGGACAACTTATACCTCCAGATCAGCGGCACAGCCATGGGTACCCGCATGGCCCCACAGTACGCTAACATCTTTATGGCTGACTTACAACAACCTTTCCTCAGATCCCGTCCCCTTTTCTCCCTCCTCTACTTACTCTACATCAATAACATCTTTATGATCTGGATCCATGGCCAAGAAACACTGGACACATTCCACAGAGACTTTACCAACCTACACTCCACTATCAATCTCAGCCTGGACCATTCTACACGAGAGATCCATTTCCTGGACACCACAGTACAAATCACTAATGGAAAATTAAATACCACTCTCTACAGAAAACCCACTGACTGCTACACTTACCTACATGCCTCCAGTTTCCATCCAGGACATACCATACGATCCATCGTCTATAGTAAGGCCCTTAGGTACAACCACATCTGCTCTAATCCCACTGACAGAGACCAGAAACTTCAAGATCTCTACCAAGCATTTGTAAATTTCAATTACCCACCGGGGGAAATAAAAAAACAAATTGAAAGAGCCAGACAAATACCCAGAAACCATCTACTTCAAGATAGGCCAAGAAAACCAACAATAGAACACCACTTGTCATCACCTATAGCCCCCAACTTAAACCCCTCCAATGCATTATCAATAACCTACAACCTATACTGGAACAGGATACTACACTCCGAGAGGCTCTGGGGGACAGACCCATACTCTCCTATAGACAACCACCTAACCTCAGGAAGATTCTTACCAACAACCACAGGACATACCACATTAATATCAACCCTGGAACTTTCCCTTGCAACAAACCCCGTTGCCAACTTTGTACACATATTTACTCTGGTGACACCATCACTGAACCTAATTATGTCAGTTATACGATCAAGGACACATATTCCTGTTCGTCCAGAAATATAATTTATGCCATCATGTGCCAACAGTGTCCTTCTGCTATATATATTGCACAGACTTCTCAGACACTTCACCAAAGAATTAATGCCCACAAATCAGACATCAGACATCTTCACAAGGAAAAACCTGTCAGTTTGCATTTCAACCTACCTGGACATAGTCTTAACGACCTTACTTCATGCATCTTACTTCAAAGACACTTTAACACCAGTTTACAGAGAGAAACTTCAGAACTTTCATTCATGCTTAAATTTGACGCTTTACGAATAGGTCTTAACAAAGATGCTAATTACCTTACACATTATAAAGACAGCTTCCCCACTTATCACCCCTGATTAGCCATTCATTGACTTATAAACAGCTATTCCCTCCCTCCCTCTCCCTCGTCCCACCTTCTGTTCTAAATCTGATTTGTCAGTTTAATAATGTGTTCAGTTTTTCCCTTGTATTCCTTTGGTATATATGGTCATGCCAATTCTCTTTCAGAATATGATCTGAGGAAGTGGGTCTGGCCCACAAAAGCTCATCACCTATTAAACCATCTTGTTAGTCTTTAAAGTGCTACATAGTTTTTCTTTTGTTTTACCAAGATCAGACTAACATGTCTACCTCTCTACTACTATTCAACAGGCAAGGTAGAGTTATCCCATTTTACAGATGGGGAACTGAGGCAAAAAGAGACTAAATGCCACCTAAAAACACCATATAATGCAGATAAGCAACTAACAGGATTTTCAAAATCAGACACAGAAATTCCCATTGAAATTTAGCCCTTCATGATTAACCCACAGGGAGTTTTTGGCAGAGCAGGGAGTCAAACTGGGTCTCCTGTGTCTCAGGCTACTGCTCTAATCACAGTACACCCTTCTCTCATGATCTCAGCTCAGCAAGGAAGAAAATATCTTTTTACAAATTAAGATCAATTAATTTTTTGCCAATAAGTTGCACTTCTTGTGGTGCAATTCCATTATCTTTTTATGTATGCAAATTACATTTTAGGGCAAGGTTGGCTAGAAATTATTCCATCTGCCACACTTTAAGGAGTTTTGTTATTGACTTAATCAGAGTGAAGGTTTCATCCAAAGCACTGTGTGAAGATGTTTTCAGTATTAGAATGAGTTAGAAATGTTTGCAGCTAATTTTTTCATGGCTTTTTAGAATTTGAACTGGTTTGTTCAACTGTGATTGGCCACAAAAATAAGTGATTGGCAGAAAGGTAACTGGGAGCAATTTTGATTGGCTGTCTCAGAGGATATTTTGCGTAGTCACTGTGAGCTACTTAGAAAAGATGGTGGCACTAGCTGGGAACTTTTTTATCACTCCCTACCAAACTGCCATCTGAAATAGAAATTCAGAGCAGTAGCTCTGCCTGGCAGATCCTTAAGGCTTGCAAGGTGATAAGAACATAAGAACATAAGAACGGCCGTACCGGGTCAGACCAAAGGTCCATCTAGCCCAGTATCCTGTCTGCCGACAGTGGCCAGCACCAGATGCCCCAGAGGGGGGGTGGACCGAAGACAATGATCAAGCGATTTGTCTCCAGCCATCCCTCTCCAGCCTCTGACAAACAGAGGCCAAGGACACCATTTTATCCCCTGGCTAAAATAGCCTTTTATGGACCTAACCTCCATGAAATTATCTAGCTTCTCTTTAAACTCTGTTATATTCCTAGCCTTCACAGCCTCCTCTGGCAAGCAGTTCCACAGGCTGACTACACGCTGTGTGAAGAAGAACTTTCTTTTATTAGTTTTAAACCTGCTACCCATTAATTTCATTTGGTGTCCTCTAGTTCTTCTATTTAGGAACTAATAAATAACTTTTCTTTATTGGCCCTCTCCACACCACTCATGATTTTATACACCTCTATCATATCCCCTCAGTCTCCTCTTTTCTAAACTGAAAAGTCCCAGTCGCTTTAACCTCTCCTCATATGGGACCCGTTCCAAACCCCTAATCATTTTAGTTGCCCTTTTCTGAACCCTTTCCAAGGCCAAAATATCTTTTTTGAGGTGAGGAGACCACATCTGTACACAGTATTCAAGATGTGGGAGTACCATAGTTTTATACAGGGGCAGTAAGATATTCTGGGTCTTATTTTCTATCCCTTTCTTAATAATTCCTAGCATCCTATTTGCCTTTTTGACCGCGCTGCACACTGTGTGGAAGTTTTCAGAGAACTGTCCACGATAACTCCAAGATCTCTTTCCTGATTTGTCGTAGCCAAATTAGCCCCCATCATACTGTACGTATAGTTGGGGTTATTTTTCCCGATGTGCATTACTTTACACTTATCCACATTAAATTTCATTTGCCATTTTGTTGCCCAATCACTCTGTTTGGTGAGATCTTCTTGGAGTCCCTTGCAGTCTGCTTCTGTCTTGACTATCCTAAACAGTTTGGTATCATCTGCAAACTTTACCACCTCACTGCTTACCCCTTTCTCCAGATCATTTATGAATAAGTTGAACAGGATTGGTCCTAGGACTGACCCTTGGGGGACACCACTAGTTACCCCTCTCCATTCTGAAAATTTACCATTTATTCCTACCCTTTGTTTCCTGTCTTTTAACCAGTTCTCAATCCAAGAAAGGACCTTCCCTCTTATCCCATGGCCATGTAATTTACACAAGAGCCTTTGGTGAGGGACCTTGTCAAAGGCTTTCTGAAAATCTAAGTATACTATATCTACTGGATCCCCCTTGTCCGCATGTTTGTTAACCCCTTCAAAGAACTCTAATAGATTAGTAAAACAGGATTTCCCTTTATAGAAACCATGTTGACTTTTGTCCAACAAATTATGTTCTTCTACATGCTTCACAATTTTATTCTTTACTATTGTTTCGACTAATTTGCCAGGTACTGAAGCCATTCATCTAGCAAAGATCCAGAGATGAGGAGGGCCCTCCACAGGTCCTTCCTTGCAGAGAACATCAGTGCATGTGTATAAATGTCACTAGGGCTTTATTTTTAAATAATTCCCCTTAGGTCAAATTTATAAGTGGAGCACCCACACTACCAAGCCCGTTATTTTAAAATAAGGGGCTGCTTATTTCGAAATCTGTACTCCCAGTTTTCTCGGGGAATAATGCTAATTTCAAAATAGTTATTTCAAATAGCGTTAGTGTGGACACTCCAGTGTCGCTATTTCAAAATAAATACTTCCTGGAGTAATTCAAAATAATTACTCCTCAGTGCTTCCTGGGGCTCTAAAGTTGAGGTAGCATGTCCACAGTAATGGAGCCTGCTTTGGACTAATTTCAAGGCTTCCCCATAATGGAGACATGCTATTTCAATTTTGTAAAATCAGGAGTTATTAAGTCAAATGTAGCCATTTGGAAATAGTTTCCTAGTGTAGACATGGCCCATAAGAGGGCCTGTTGCAGGGTGTTTATGAGTGGAGGGGGGAGTGGAGGGGACTAAAAGGCACATGGGCCTATAGAGTAATGGTGTGACACACAGGTAGGCTAATGATCTTTATTGCCTGGTCCCTGGCACATGGCATGGGCAGCTACAAAAGGATATATTCCTGGCACATGGCAGCAATCAGTGTTCATTGACTAGTGCCTGAGTTACAGCCTGGTGGATTCCTGAACTATGCTCCAAACAGCCAGACTTCTAAGGTTTCTCCATCATTATATTAAACGAAAGATGTTCTACACCTTGTCTCTATCATACAACTGCTGAGGACCAGAGAGTTGGTCATGCCATTTCCATCTTTGTATGACCTGGCACACAGTATGTTATTATAAATGTGCATGTCTCCCTCTGTTTTGCTTTAATCAATTTCCGTGTTAAAAGATGGATGTCACTACATTTCCTTGAGAGAACATGGATATATCACACATTATTTTGAGGTAAGAGGTAGATTTTCCCAAACTGGTCTACAGAATGTTTTGGAAGCCTCAACATTTCAAAGCAAAACTGAATGAAAACTTCATATGAAATTTTGCAGCAGATTCCCAGAGCCTAAGGAACCCTTTACGGTGAAAAACTTCCCTCTCTCGCTTTACTATAAATATGAAGCAGTCAGTCCAGTGACTACTGCACAGGGACACCCATGTCCTCCTGAAAATGGTCATAAAAGCAGGAGTGTCCAACTGTTCAACTGCTGCTTCCCTTTTCTAAACACATGAAAGCAAAGCTTGAAATAACATTTACTCTTTGCTCTCAGCAAGAACTAATACTTATCAAATGCCCTGGTCAGACACAATAAAATCACACTGGGTAAGGAAATTGCTTTTGTAATTGATTTACTAGTTTTCATAAAGGAAAAAGCATTTCAGTAGTATTTTCATTAAATTGCTTGTCTAGAACAACAACAACCTTCTCTCCCCCGGCCCCCTCCATTTTCTCTTTTTCTAAAAACCCAGTATCTCTTTTTTGGAAAAAGCAATGGAATGAAAAAAAGAAACAAACATGGAACACAATGGTATACTGTGTTACAAAAAGGAAGTGAAAGCAGCTTTTTTATTCATTGAGATTTTGAGTATCAGCTATTATTGTGGACCATCAAACTTCGAGGGAGGGAAAGATTTTTGTAGATCATCTAGTATCATGGCAGCCAAACTGTATGTCTGTGAGAGCTCTAACCACTGCAACTACAGCCACCTTGAAAACTTATATAATAGCAGCATACTGAAGAAACCTGGCTCAGTATTCCCTCACCCCTCACATCTGTCTTGTTTCTCAATAGCTGTTTAGAAAGGATGTGACTGAGAAGAGGAGGGAGAGAAAAGAGAGGAGAGAGAGGAGAGATTGTAAAGTTGTGAGCCTTGGTCATTGGAAGGATGGTCAATCATGATAGATAGAAAGGGTGAAATGCTGGTGTCCCTTTGAAGTCAACAGTAAAACCCTCACTGACTTCAATGAGAGCAAGATTTTACCCAGATTCTTTCAGGAAAGAAGCTCAGGAATTTTCTTTTCACATCATTCATTTTAAAGTTACAGCTACCAAAAAGTGCCAGAATATTCTAGGCCTGATTTGCTGAGCACTAAGGGTATGTCTACACTACAGAGGAAGATCAAAGCTGCCACTGTCAATTTTCCAGGATTTGAATTAGCGGTCTAGTTAAGACAGCTAATTTGAACTGAGAGGGGGCACTCCGGTCGCTGCCGGTAACTCTGCTTTCACAGTGTAAACAGTGCCAAAAGCTGAGTTAAGCTACTTCGACTTCAGCCACACAATTAACGTAGCTGAAGTTACATTGCTTAATTCAACTTTATCCTGTAGTGTAGACATAGCCTACACTCACTTGAAATTTAAAATGCTATAAGCTCCACACTGGGTGTAAGTGAAAATGGGGTGAGTTTTGTAGCTGGAAAAGGAGTGCAACTTGAACCAGTTTAGCTTTGAATGGATGAGCAAAACAAGAGTTAAATAAATTTGTGAAGACTCTCATGAACTTGCTCCTTTTTACAGGATATTTGAAGAGCATCTGAAGTAGTTCTAACTATATTCCTTGAACAGGGAATTGCATTTTACTGCATAGCTCATGAAACTGCATTACATATTGCAATGTACAGTGATCAACTGGCCCTGGCTGTCTTCAACTTGCATCATCATACTGAACCACTCCATATGACTGACAATGAAGGAGTGAAAAGCAGCCTCCACAAATCTATCTAGTCCTTCTTTGTTGGTCAGAAGCTTAATGGAAGCCTGCAGGAGCCATACAAATGTATTGGAAACAGCTTTTGAATAGGTGGTGTGTCCCACTATACTATTTATAGTATCATGAGTGAAAGGAGCAAAATACGACTACTCATTGTTTTTTTAAAATTACAGACGAATATGGCTACCCATCTGAGATATTAAAAGCTAAGTATGGGACACTTCCAGCCCACTCAATTAGCCTCATTAGCACTGGCACTACTACTGACAGGTACATTTTTTTTCTTTTCTCTCCCTTCTTTTTCTGATAGCCCCCCTTTTTTCTCCATTCAAGCTCATCTGAGGAAGTGGATTTTGTCCATGAAAGATCATGATATTATATATATTTGTTAGTCTCTAAGCTGCCACAGGACTACTCATTTTTAAAGTTAAGGTATGACAAGATAGTATTAAGATACGCAACTTCACCTATGTTCATTGTGTTGCTGAAGTCAAAGTAGCTTACGGCTCGATGTCAGGATGGCGGTCGGTTTCTAGCGGAGTGCCCCAAGGTTCGGTTCTAGGACCGGTTTTGTTCAATATCTTTATTAATGACCTGGATGAGGGGATGGATTGCACCCTCAGCAAGTTTGCGGATGACACTAAGCTGGGGGGGAGGTAGATATGCTTGAGGGCAGAGATAGGGTCCAGAGTGACATAGACAAATTGGAGGATTGGGCCACAAGAAATCTGATGAAGTTCAACAAGGACAAGTGCAGAATCCTGCACTTGGGATGGAAGAATCCCAAGCATAGTTACAAGCTGGGGACCAACCAGTTAAGTAGTAGTTCTGAAGAAAAGGACCTGGGGGTTACAGTGGATGAGAAGCTGGATATGAGTCAACAGTGTGCCCTTGTAGCCAAGAAGGCTAATGGCATATTAGGTTTCATTAAGAGGAGCATTGCCAGCAGATCCAGAGATGTCATTATTCCCCTTTATTCGGCTTTGGTGAGGCCACATCTGGAGTATTGTGTCCAGTTCTGGGCCCCCCACTACAAAAAGGATGTGGATGCATTGGAGAGGGTCCAGCGGAGGGCAACCAAAATGATTAGGGGACTTATGAGGAGAAGCTGAGGGAGTTGGGTCTGTGTAGTCTGCAGAAGCGAAGAGTGAGGGGGGATTTGATAGCAGCGTTCAAGTTCCTGAAGGAAGGTTCCAAAGAGGATGGAGAGAGGCTGTTCTCAGTAGTGACAGATGGCAGAACAAAGAGCAATGGTCTCAAGTTGTGGTGGGAGAGGTCCAGGTGGTATATTAGGAAAAACTATTTCACTAGGAGGGTAGTGAAGCACTGGAATGGGTTACCTAGGGAAGTAGTGGAGTCTCCATCCCTAGAGGTGTTTAAGTCTTGGCTTGACCAAGCCCTGGCTGGGTTGATTTAGTTGGGATTGGTCCTGCCTAGAGCAGGGGGCTGGACTTGATGACCTTCTGAGGTCTCTTCCAGCTCTATGGTTCTATGATTCTATGATTCTATAACGTTTTGTGCCATTTACACTGCAGGAAGTCGATGGGAGAACACTCTCCCTTACTCTTTATGGAAGCAGGACTACTGACATCGACCGGAGTGCCTCTCTCAGTTTCAATTAGCTGTCTTAACTGTTAAATTAAACCCTGGAAGATTGACAAAAGCAGCTTTAATCTCTGTAGTGTGGATGTACCCTTATTGACTAACACAGTTATTCCTCTGAGACTTATGAAATGGTAGAGTTCATGATCCGAAGGGATAGTAGGAAGGAGAAAAGCAAAATAAAGACAATGGATTTCAAGAAGGCAGACTTTAGCAAACTCACGAGGTGATATGTAAGGTCTCATGGGAAGCAAATTTAAGAGGAAAAATAATGGAAGACAGTTGGTAGTTTTTCAAAAAGACGTTATGAAGGGTGCAAGAGTACGCTATTCTACTGCAGAGGAAAGACAGGAAATATGGCATGACATTACTCCGGCTTAGCCTTGAGCTCTTCAATGATCTAAAAATTAAAATGAAGTCCTACAAAAATTAGATGAAATTACAGAAGATGAATATAAATAAGTAAGAAAAGTATGTAGGGGCAAAATTAAAAAGGCCAAGGCACAAAATCAAATTAGCTAGAGACATAAAAGGTCACAAGAAAACATTCTACAAATATATTAGAATCAAGAGGAAGACCAAGGACAGGGTAGGACCATTACTTAATGAAGAATGTGGAATGTGCCAGACTTCTTTGTTTTGGCTTTCAACAAGAAGTTTGGTGGTGATTGGATGCCTAATATAGTGAATGATGGTGAAAATGAGGTAGTTTCAGAACTTAAAATAGGAAAAGAACAAGTTAAAGGTTACTTCTCCAAGTTAGAGCCTGATGAAATGAATCCTGGAATATCCAACGAGCTGACTGAGGAAATATTTGAGTCATTAGCTATTATCTTTGAAAAGTCTTGCAAGACAGAAGAGATTCCAGAAGACTGGAAAAGGGCAAATATAGTGCCCATCTACAAAAGGGAAACAAAGACAATCCAGGAAACTACAGACCAGTCATCTTAACTTCTGTACCAAGAAAGATAATGGAGCAAATACTTAAGGAATACATCTGCGAACATCTACATGATAATAAAGTGATAAGTAATAGTGAGCCTGGATTTGTAAAATACAAATCTTGTCAAACCAATTGGACAGATGTCTTTAATAGGGTAACAAGCCTTATGGATGAGAGGAATGTGATTGATGTGAAATAGTTAGACTTTAATAAAGCATTTGATACAGTCTTGCATGACTCTCTCATTAATAAACTAGGAAAATACAACCTATATGGGACTACTATAAGGTAGGTGCAGTACAGTTGGATAACTGTTCCCAGAGAGTAGTTATCAATGATTCACTGTCAATCAATGCTTATGCTGGAAGGGCATAACAAGTGGGGTTCTACAAGGATCAGTTTTGGGAACAGTCCTGTGCAATAGCTTGATTTATATTAAGATTTATATAATGGTATAGACAGTACGCCTATAAAGTTTGCAGATGATACGAAGCCGGGAGGGGCTGCAAGTGGTTTAGAAGATAGCATTATTCAGAATGATCAGGACAAACTGGAGAAGTAGCCTGTGGTAAATAGGATGAAATTCAGCAAGGACAAATGCAAAGTACTCCATTTAGGGAGGAACGGTCAGTTGGACACCTATAAAATAAGACTTGACTTTTTAAGAAGGAGTATGGTGGAAAGGGATCTACGGTTCTTAGTAAACCACAAAATAAATAGGAGGAAACACTGGGATGTATTAACAGAAGTGTTTGAAGCAAGATGCAAAAAGTAATTCTTCGGCTTTATTCCAAGCTGATTAGGTCTCAAGTGGAGTACTGTGTCCAGTTCTGGGCACCAAATTTCAGGAAAGATGTGAATAAATTGGAATTGGTCCAGAGAAGAGCAATCAAACTGATTAAAGGTCTATAAAACATGACCTGTGAATGAAGATTGAAAGAAATGGGTTTGTTTATTCTGTAAAGGAATAAAAGAGGGGACATGATAACAGCTTTCAAGTACCTAAAGGGTAATTACAAGGAGGCAGGAGAAAAATTATTCTCCTTAAAATTTCCTATCAGGGAGGTAATGCACTGGAATAAATTACCTAAGGAAGTTGTGGAATCTCTGTCACTGGAGATTTTTGAGAGCAGGTTAGACAAACACCTGAGAGGAATGGTCTAGATCAGGGTTCAAACTTCCCACCTACAGGCCATCCCCGGATGGAACAATTGTGAAATCTGGTCTGGGAATCCCAGAGGGCTTGGCAGGAAGGGGGGAATGGCTATTACTTCTGTCACATAAAAATCATATGTGGGTCCTGCAGCTTAGCAGGCCTGGGGTAGAAGTTTCCATTCCTGCTATACCCAGCTTAGCATAGTGTGGGACGCTGCAAGCCCACACAGCAGCTGGGCTTTATCAGCTCTAACTCGTGCTTTGAGCTGGGAAACTACTGAGTGGTAAACCAGTTTGACCTCAGTCTCAGCCTATAAGAGTGATAAGAATGGCATTGAGCCAGGCAGGGCCGGCTTTAGGAAGTGCGGGGCCCAATTCGAACCAAATTTTGGTTGAGCAAAAAAAACCACAACAACAACCCAGCACACAAAGAAACAACTCACAGCCCCTTTAAATACCCAGCTACAGGGCAGAGTCCCACCTTCCAGCCAAACCCACAGGCCGACTCCCCCTCCCGCGGTGCACAGAAGCTGCCGCACTCCTCCTCCGGGTTTAGGGCGCGGGGCCCTCTGGCATTAGGGCACAGGGCCCTTTTAGGCTCAGGGCCCGATCTGGGGGAATCGGGCGAATCGGCCTAAAGCCAGCCCTGGAGCCAGGTACGTGCACACCCGGTAAACTGTAGTATAACTAGTGTAGGGAGTCCAATGTCCATTGAGTTTCACCAGGAACCTAAACTTCGAAGGGTGTCCTGAATCCCCCTAGCTGGAGCCACGTCCACTGCAGCTGGGTGCGAGGTAACCGGAACGGGATTCCCCCCAGACCTGAAAGGGCGTAAGCATTTCCAAGTGCCTGTTACTCTTAGATGCATTGCTTTGCCTAGGTTGATTGTTGTATTACTTTGCAGTATCTGTTTAACCATCTGGCATTATTAAGCCTGTAATAGTAGTGACATAAGAGATTATTAATAGCAACTATCAGTCCCTAATCGACTCTGTCTTGAAGCGAATCCACAACCCTGTTGGGCCCTAGCCCTGGGAGTTGTCAACTCCTCAAACCCTGCCTCTTCCTGCCATTGCCCCACCTTTTCCCCCTTATGGCACCCTGAGGACACAGCTTTGGGGACCACCAGGAAGGGGCCTGGTATGGTGCACCAGCAGCAGTCAGGCCCCCTGCAGCCCCTGTGGAGGTGACAGGAGCCACAGGGAAGCAGAGTGTGCTCGGCAGGCACACTTGCTCCACTTCCCCATGGCTCCTGCCACTGTGGGAAGATGTGGGGACCTGACCACTGCTGTTGTATTGTACTAGTACAGCTGCTCTCCGAGTTACGAACAAGTTACGGACCAACACTTGGTCCGTAACTCGAACTGTTCGTAACTCGAACCCCATTGAGTTACACGTGACCGCACTGTTCGTAAGCGCGGGTCGCGTTCGTAACTCAGGGACCACATTTACGACCGCTCCATGGGAGCTTTGGTCGTAAGTGCGAATGGTCGTAACTCGACCGTTCACAACTCGGGGAGCAGCTGTAATCCTTGAAGCCATGTCCTCAGGCAACAGGGTGCCACGGAGGGCAGGAAGATGGCAGGAAGGGGTGAGGCTTGATGATTTGGAACAGAGAGGTCCCCCCTCCTGGTCTGCCAGGACTTCTGGGCTGGATTGTGCAATTGCTCTGGCCAAGGATGAACTACAGGCTGGGAGTTTGAGACCCCCTGATGTAGATGGTAATTGGTCCTGCCATGAGTACAGGAGACTGGACTTGACAACCTCTTGAGGTTCCTTCCAATTCTATGATTCAGGCCTTTGTCTCACATAAGCACCTACTGACTGCCCTGATTTTTCACATTTGCTCTCTGGTCACCCTATCTGCCACAAGCATGTTGTATGACCATGGGCAGCTCAATTAATCTCCCTAATCATCAGTCCACCATCTGTAAAAGTGGGTTATTACTACTATTGGGAAAAGTACTTCCTTGTGTCAAAACAAAACAATTGCTCATTTACACATAATAAAAGACATGTCTAATAAAACACCCAGGATAAGTGAGTTTCACTGGTAGGAATTACTCTTCTTTCTTCTTTAAGGCTACGGCTACATTGTAACCTTTTTCTGGAAAAGTTTATGCAAATGAAGTGCGGTGTGGAATATTGCCATGCATCATTTGCATAATTAATTAGCAGCTGCTTTTGTGCAAGAGGCTTTTGCGCAAAAAGAAGCTGTGTAGACGGCTCCTTTTTGTTCAAAAGCCCCCTCTGGTGCAAGAGCCGTTCTTCCTCATTTTTTCGGCCTCTTGTGCAAAAGTGGCTGCTAATTAATTATGCAAATTAAGCACAGTGATATTCCACGCCATGCTTCATTTGCATAAGCTTTTGCAGAAGAAAGCTACAGTGTAGCCATAGCCTAAGATATTTAAGAGCAGGTTAGATAGACATCAGGGCACTTAGACTACAGCACTTAGCCTACAGTAACACCTAAGAACAAGAGACCTCTACAGCATGAGGTGCAAAGCAGCGGGCTTTTAGCTCAAAGGGTAGAAGCTCCTATGCTAAGCTCCATCAAGACCAAGTTCAAATCTGCCTGGTAGTGGTTACAAGTGGGGGCTTGTCCAGGATCTCAACTGTGTTTCTGAAGCTCAAGATGCCCTTCCTCACCTAGGGGAAGTAGGTAACACATGCACCTAGTGTGGGTCACTGTCCCATGCAGTGGCACCTAGACACAACCCAATGATAACAAGAGACCTCTACAGCATAGACTGCAAAACAGCTGGCTTTATAGCTCAAGCTATAGAGGCTCCTATACTAAGCTTCAGAGGTCCCAAGTTCAAACCTACCCAATGGCAGTTATACTTGGTACTGCTGTGAGGGCAGGGGACTGGACTTGACCTGTCAAGGTCCCTTCAGTTCTATGATTCCCTAAAACAAAGTTTTATTTCTTTAAAATGAGTTTTTCTCTCTATGGTTGTGGATGCCTCATCCCTGGGCTTCTCCCATGGAAAGCAAGTCTTGGAAAGGTGTCTAATACTGGGAGCTCAAAAATCCAGGTACCAAATCAGTAGTCACATTTGATAATTTAATACACACATGTTATATACATAAAAGTGTGTGCATACACATACTGTGATCCTTGGATTGTTTCTCCTCTCCAATTTGTTAAGAGATATATAAAAAATTCAGCAGGATAAAGAATCCAAGAATCTTCATTACAATCATGCCTGGTTCATTGTGCTACATTAAAAGTACAACTCTAGGTTGACATTTAAACTGCTTGCTTGCACAAAGAATAGTGTTCATATTGCAAAAAAATTAATTAACCTCATCTCGCTCACTTTTATGTATTATAATTAATGGATTACTGAAATTCATAACTAAATAATATGTAGTTGTCACCTAGCTGTACTAAGCCAATTCTCCTACTTGTAATTGCCTGACTAAATAAGAGTGTCACTAACGTTAGCATTTTCTCTCTGATTAGGGCCACTATAGATTTGCAGTCGCCTCGATGTAATATAAATCAATAAAGAATAATTTTCCAGGCAGTAAATCAATTGTCAGTTCACAGACCCTAATACTCCTATGCAGGATTTATCGAAAAAATGAATGGCAGTCTTGTTAGTAGTTATACAGCATGCTTTATGGACACATAATGGTGTAAAACTCAGACTCTTACATTCCCTGTAGTACCTGCCAACTAAATATGTTAACACTTCTTTTGCCTTGTAGGACTATACTTCAGTGCTGTAAAAAAGAGAGGAAAAGACTTTCTTCCAAGAAGAAACAACATTATTAAAACTACTAACAAAATTATCCAAAGCACAGGACTTGGTGATCACAGGGAACTTCAACTATCCAGACATCTGTTGGAAAAATGATACATCAGAGCACAGATTATCCAACAAATTCTTGGAATACACTGGAGACAATTATTTCAAAAGGGGGAGAAAACTACTAAGGACGAGCATGTTCTAGATTAGTGCTTTGCAGCAGGTTTAGGCTCCATGGCAGAAGTGCTGTGGTGTCCGCAAGGGCAACCAGAGCACATGGTGTGAGAAGAGTTCGCTATCCCTCGAGGATGTAGGCAAAGGTGGAGTCTGAGATACTGCTGTAGATTGGACCCCCTTTAAGCACAAGTCTCAGATAGCCTCAGGCAGCACCTCCAATAAGTGACTGCTGTCCTGGTGTATGTCTACACTGCGGCACTATTTTGAGATACTTCTGGTATCCTGAAACAGCTATTCTGCATCTTGACAGCATGCCCATTATTTTTAAATATCTTTCAAAATAACGGACACGCTATTCCTCTGTCTTCACAGACAAGGTCAGCTCTCAGACAAATGCACTAGGCGATGCAGTATGGGAAGGAGGTGGACAGCCCTAGGTGGGGAAAGAACAAGTTAGGAACTATTTAGAAAAGCTAAACATACACAAATCCATGGGCCCGGATTTAATGCATCCAAGGGTCCTGAGGGAGTAGGCAAATATCATTGCGGAGCCTTTGGCCATTATCTTTGAAAACTTGTGGAGATCAGGAGAGATCCCGGATGATTGGAAAAAGGCAAATGTAGTGCCCATCTTTAAAAAAGGGAAGAAGAACAATCCAGGGAACTACAGATTGGTCAGCCTTACCTCAGTCCCCAGAAAAATCATGGAGGGGATCCTCAAGAAATCCATTTTGAAGCACTTGGAAGAGGGGAAAGTGATCAGGAATAGTCAACATGGATTGACCAAGGGCAAGTCATGCCTGACCAATCTGATTAGCTTCTATGATGAGGTAACTGGCTCTGCAGATATGGGAAAGTCAGTGGATGTGATATACCTTGACTTTTGCAAAGCTTTTGATACCGTCTCCCACAATATTCTTGCCAGCAAGTGAAGGGAATATGAATTGGATACATGGACTGTAAGATGCATAGAAAGCTGGCTAGACTGTCGGGCCCAATGGGTGGTGATCAACAGCTGGATGTCTGGTTGGTGATCGGTTTCTAGCGGAGTGCCCCAAGGATCTGTTCTAGGACCAGTTTTGTTCAACATCTTTATTAATGACCTAGATGAAGGGATGGATTGCACCCTCAGCAAGTTTGCAGATGACACTAAGCTAGGGGGGAGAGGTAGATATGCTAGAGGGCAGGGATAGGGTCCAGAGTGACCTGGACAGATCAGAGGATTAGGCCAAAAGAAATCTAATGAGGTTCAACAAAGAGAAGTGTAGAGTCCTGCACTTGGGATGGAAGAATCCCAAGCATTGTTGCAGGCTGGGGACCGAATGGCTAAGTAACAGTTCTGCAGAAAGGGGACCTGGGGATTACAGTGGATGAGTAGCTGGATAGAAGTCAACAGTGTGCCCTTGTAGCCAAGAGGGCTAATGGCATATTAGGGTGCATTAGGAAGAGCATTGCCAGCAGATCCAGAGACGTGATTATTCCCCTTTATTCAGCTTTGGTGAGGCAACATCTGGAGTATTGTGTCCAGTTCTGGGCCCCCCACTAGAGAAAGGATTTGGACACACTGGAGAGGGTCCAGCGGTGGGCGACCAAAATGATTAGGGGGCTGGAGCACATGACCTACGAGGAGAGTCTGAGGGATTTGGGTTTGTTTAGTCTGCAGAAGAGAAGAGTGAGGGAGGATTTGATAGCAGCCTTCTACTTCCTGAAGGGAGGTTCCAAAGAAGACAGAGAAAGGCTGTTCACAGTAGTGACGGATGGCAGAACAAGGAGCAATGGTCTCAAGTTACAGTGGGAGAGGTCTAGGTTGGATATTAGGAAAAACTATTTCACTAGGAGGATGGTGAAGTACTGGAATGGGTTACCTAAGGACGTGGTGGAATTTCCATCCCTAGAGGTTTTTAAGTCTCAACTTGACAAAGCCCTGGCTTGGTTGATTTAGCTGGCATTGGTCCTGCCTTAAGCAGGGGGCTGGACTTGATGACCTCCTGAGGTCTCTTCCAGCTCTATGATTCTATGATTCTGACATCCCTGTACCCCTCGTTCCACGAGGATTAAGAGACATTTTGGAATAGCAATTTATTTCAAAATTTGGTGCTCTGTAGACAGAGCCAAATTACGAGATACACTATTTAGAAATAAGGGTGCAGTATAGATGCACCCCTGATGCTCTGCCCAGAGTGCTTCTGGGTGCCCTTAAATGAGATTCAGGTTCCAATCAGTGTGGACGTACTATTTTAACATAATTCTGTGCTATTTAGATATGGATTTATAGTGTGGATGCACTATTTCAAAATATCAGAGGGGTAGCCGTGTTAGTCTGGATCTGCAAAAGCAACAAGGAGTCCTGTGGCACCTTATAGACTAACAGCTGTATTGGAGCATAAACTTTCGTGGGCAAAGACCCACTTCATCAGTTGCATGTAGTGGAAATTTCCAGAGGCAGGTATAAATATGCAGGCTAGAGATAATGAGGTTAATTCAGTCAGGGAGGGTGAGGCCCACTTCTAGCAGCTGATGTGGAGGTATGAACACAAAGAGAGGAGAAACTGGTTTTGTACTTGGCTAGCCATTCACAGTCTTTGTTTAATCCTGAACTGATGGTGTCAAATTTGCAGATGAACTGTAGCTCAGCAGTTTCTCTTTGGAGTCTGGTCTTGAAGCTTTTTTGCTGCAGGATGGCTACCTTTAAATCTGCTATTGTGTGTCCAGGGAGATTGAAGTGTTCTCCTACAGGTTTTTGTATATGGCCATTCCTAATATCTGATTTGTGTCCATTTATTTTTTTACATAGGGGCTCTCCAGTTTGGCCAATGTATCTAGCAGAGGGGCATTGTTGGCACATGATGGCGTATATTATATTGGTAGATGTGCGGGTTAATGAACCAGTGATGGTGTGGCTGATCTGGTTAGGTCCTGTGATGGTGTCGCTGGTGTAGATATGAGGGCAGAGTTGGCACTGAGGTTTGTTGCAGGGATTGGTTCCTGAGTTAGAGTTACTGTGGTGCAGTGTATAGCTGCTGGTGAGAATTTGCTTCAGGTTGGCGGATTGTCTGTGGGCGAGGACTGGCCTGCCTCCCAAGGCCTGTGAAAGTGAGGGATCATTGTCCAGGATGGGTTGTAGATCACTGATGATGCATTGGAGAGGTTTTAGCTGAAGACTGTTGGTGATGGCCAGTGGTGTTCTGTTGGTTTCTTTCTTGGGCTTGTCTTGTAGTAGGAGGCTTCTGGGTACATGTTAATCTGTTTCCTCACTTCCTCGTGCGGGTATCGTAGTTTCAAGAATTCTTGGTGAAGAATTTCAAAATCGTTATTTCAAGAGTTATTATTTCAAAATAGCTTATTTTGAAATAAATGCATAGTGTAGACATGCCCTGAGGTGCCACAGGACTACTTGTTGTTTGTATGGCTAACATGACTACATGGCAACCCTCCTGAGATTCTTCTCTCCACTGTTGGAGATGAGCCACATCCATTCTGACTTAATTAGCATTGATGTCACAGTCCCATCACTTTCTTTCTTTCTTTCTTTCTTTCTTCAGCATCTGAGGAAGTGAGTTGTAGCTCATGAAAGCTTATGCTTTAATACCCTAATAAATTTGTTAGTTTTTAAATTGCCACTGGACTCTTTGTTGTTTTTGGCTACCTCTCTGACATTTGTTTTTAAACTTATCATTATTAAATTATCCACATTAGAACTAGTAATGGTTTGAAAATAGTCTTGACAATCTCTTGCCATCCCACATATCTTCAAACAGTGAACTGCATTTGTGTGCATGAACAACATCAGAGTGAGCAGTTGGCTGATTCTAGCTGGGCCATTACTCATTTGTATTGTTATATTTATTGCCCTTTTTAAAAATCATGGAATGATTTATGCTCCTTTCTGTCTGGAATATTTTTACATGATACATAATTTTGCATGATTTCTTCTTTATTTTTTTCTTGGTGAGCCCCATTCCTTCTGATCGAAGGCCTACTGGCTTCTATGCTAATGGGCACTCTTGGTGAGCCCCATTCCTTCTGATCGAAGGTCTACTGACTTCTATGCTAATGGGCACTGCTGGCCACATGGCTTTTTCCTATGGTTCACATACAAGATATGGCTGAAGTACATTGCATTGAATAGCATACCAGAAACAAAAAAAAGCAAACGAGCACAAAGATGTAGAGATTCTTTTCTCTTTTATAGTATAAGTCTGCATTCTAACTACACTTAACATATGGCACCAGTGAATGAGCCTTGGTTTAAAGGATCATTCCCTGTTTAATATTTAGAAGAAAAGGATGCTAATCCCCTTATCAAGAAGCTCCTTGTCTGTAATTACCCACTGATTAAAAGTCAATACTGTAGATTCTTTTGAATAAGTCTCCTTTTAAAGCTGAGAAACTTACTTATGCTGATGGTAAAATAAACTACTGAGCTCTCTGCGTCTAAATCATGCAAAAGCTAATCATCTTTAAAACACTGGTGATGAATATTGCTCAATAAACATATTTCTGTGTGATCTCCATCACAGATACTCCCTGATCTAGACTACTCAAAGTTCCCTTTATTTGCTTTCCCCCTTCTTCTGTCTTGTAATCAGAAGATAAACACACTGCAGCTTCAAAAATATTTGATTCCATCAGTCAAACAGCTTTATAAAGGAAGATCTCAAACCCATCAAATGAATGCAAAATTTATGATGGTGGAAAACAGAGCATCCAAATTACAAGCCAAGACTAAATTTCCTGTCAGATTTCGTTAAAGGCAAACAGCTCTGTGCAGCAGTCTGAAAGCTCAGAACATGATCAGCTCAGCTCACTGTTTATAAATGGGTTCAAAAATGAATTTGCATATTTAAATTTGTGTGTTCTGACAGTTGGTTGAAAAGTCACATTACGGCCTGGGCGGCACTTGCAATGCAGGTGCCCATTGGGACCAGAGTTTGAAGTAGGAGCCCAGTGTCAGAGACTCCATATGGCTTTTATTCTCCCTGAACAACAGAGAAACTACATGATGTAAGCACATAACATATGTCTAACTATTTAATGTTAAGGGATACAGTTAAACACATCACCCCATGTTTGCATAGCTAACCCAGTATCTGTGTGCCTAAAGCAAAGTGCTGTTAACCTGCCCACATGTGGGATGGTTACACTAGTCCATCACTGTGCTAAAACAGATGGTGAGTGGGTACAGCTCCAAATGTAGGTACACAAATAAAATCACACAAACATTCGTGTACATGACATCCACTCTGGTCAAGAAATTTTAGACAACTGAAAGCCACATGTAGGAAAAATTATATTTCCTATAATGTTCTGACTTCAAGAATGGCTGCCATCCTTCTCATCATCTGGCAAGTTGCCTCTAGACATTTTTACTAGGAGAAGGGCCTTTACAATATTCCAGGATCATTATTTCCTAGAAGGCATATGGACTCAGACAGTAGGGAAATATATTACATTTTGGTTCTCAGAGAGGAGAAAATACAGAAAAGAGACCAGTTGGATTTATGCAGGGTTTGCCAAATGACATAGATAAGAACCATGTGCAGCTGTAATAAAAAAATCATGTCAGGAAATGCCCAAT
The DNA here is from genome assembly GCA_019425775.1 of Rafetus swinhoei. Lineage (NCBI taxonomy): Eukaryota > Metazoa > Chordata > Testudines > Trionychidae > Rafetus > Rafetus swinhoei. Next base: position 31,145,908 of record CM033428.1, on the reverse strand, counting down.
GTTTAGTATAACTATGTAAATTTGCCTAACCAGATACAAATTTTAAAACATCATTTCAGGACTTTTACATCCCCAGTGTCAATGTAGATTTTTTGCAACACTATCTATAATGAATCCAATTGCACATTTGCTAAAATGAATCACATACACTTTTTACACAAATCCCATAGTTCTTCCAATACTATTAGAGCAAAATTAAAGTTAGATGGAAACTGGTTCACCTTATTTTTAATGGATCCTACACTTTGTCATCAGTGACTTTACTTTAAAATCTATTTATGGATTCTTTGAAAGAGGTTGTTTCTTGTGAAAACCTTCCATTGATTGTGCTAAGCAAAATGAATGCAATGTTCACAGAATCCTAGATGGTAGCAGGTCTTCTAATGAATGTCACTGCCAACGTGAGGTATTTTTCCTACAATATATTATATACATAGCTGAGAGAAAAACATTTTGATATTCTGTCAATCTAAAAACATCTTGATGCCAGAGGGCAAGGGTCTGACTGGTATCAGATAGTGAGTTTCAGCTGGCCTGATGAGTTCAGTGTATCCCAATTCACTTATGTCATAACCTGTATCTAATAGGTGTCATGTAAGGTATTATTTGAAAACCAATAACACACTGATCATCAGTATTCCTGCATGGTGTATGGTAAATGCCCAAAGGATGTACACATGTGAAAAGATATGAAACTAAAATATAATTGAACCAAACAGGCTGGGGAATGGGTAAACAGTTTTTTCTGGACAAAGGAAAGGCTGATGACTCTATCCAGGTGCAATCATAAACAACTGGCAATGACTAACAAATGGCCATTCATTGTCATATCACATACTGCAGGTGCAAATTAATCTGTCCTGTAGAAAATACTAGTGGGTTAGAAACAAGTATGGAACCTTCTTTATAAGACTTCATTCCACCTTTCCCCCCGGCAGGGGCAGTGGACTTTGAGGAGGATCCATTTCAAAAGTTCGCTGGACTATAAAAGGGAGAGGTGAAGAACCCCCCATTATCTTTCACTTAAGATGACCAAGGAACTGAGCATGTTTGACTTTGTGGGAGATCCAGCCCTCTTACTGGAAGAAAGTGTGGTAAAGAATCTTGCCAGGAACCCATGGAATGACCCAGCCTGACTGGCGACACTTTCTAGAGACTAAGATATATCAGGTTGTCACCCTCTGTTAGCTAGTTACTGCCCCTCACCTCACACAGCTGAGGGGTTGGGGGGAGTGTTAGTCACAATCCATCATGCTGTCAATTTAGACCCTCTCTTGCACCTGAGTCAGTATGTATGTTATTTGTGAGGTGTGTGTTGGTACCAAGATGTTTCTTAACAAGGTGTTCTGTTATGACCCTCTGGAATGTGCTTACAGTCTGCACCTAGTACCTCTTAGGTATGAGTGTTTCTGTAATATCAGCCCTGTTCTTGCCAACTTCTCTGAGCAGGGCCTGCCTCTTGCTCACAGCTTCACTTTTCTTTATATTAGCGAAGTCTTGATCATTGCTGTCTAGGCCTCAGGCCTCATACCCAGCCTGTAATACTTGGGCTTATGTTTCAGACCCTCGTCTTACTTCAGAAAGCATTTTTCACTTTTATCACTTATAACCATTTTTTACTTTATTCCTTACTCTTGAACTCATTTAAAATTCTCTTATTGTTAATAACATTGTTTTACTTTTAATTTAAACCAACATGGTGTTGTGATTGAACTGAAGTGATTGTTTAATCCGGTTCAAGCAACAAACAGTTGTGTTTCTTTAAAAAAGGAGAAACTGGTCTTATTACTTCCCTAAACGTTCCAGGAGATGGCTGGACATTTGGGGGAAGATTGTTTGGGACTGGGAGGTGATGAAGCAAGCAGTACTGTAATTTAGTGAATATAACTCGCGGGTTATATTCGTTTTTACAAACCCCGCACCCTCCCGCGGGGTATATTCCGGTGCAGGGTATATAGGGTTTTTTACTCACCAGTGGCTTTTACTCACCGGAGGCTGGTGGTTCCTGCAGCTACGCAGGAATGGGGGGGTGAGTGCTCCCCCGCCCGGAGGCTGGTGGTTTCTGCTCCCCCGCCCCTTCCTGCAGCTGCGGAGGAACCAGGGGGATAAGCACTCCCCCGCCCGGAGGCTGGAGGCTGGCGGCTGCGCAGGAACCGGGGCGGTGGGTGGCTGGCTAATTCCCTCCCCACACACACCGTAAATGAGCAAATATACCCCCAGCAAATATACCCCCGGCACAGAAAAGTCTTGTATACCCCGTGGGTTATACTCGTGCGCGGGGTATACAAGATTTTTTTTACTGAATAGAAAAAACTGCGGGGTATATTCGGGTGCGGGTTATATTTGGGTGCGGGGTATATTTGCTAAATTACGGTAATAAAGGCTGGTGGAGATCAGAGTGTGGCTGTAGATATATCAGGTTGTCACCCTCTGTTAGCTAGTTACTGCCCCTCACCTCACACAGCTGAGGGGAAGGGGGGAGTGTTAGTCACAATCCATCATGCTGTCAATTTAGACCCTCTCTTGCACCTGAGTCAGTATGTATGTTATTTGTGAGGTGTGTGTTGGTACCAAGATGTTTCTTAACAAGGTGTTCTGTTATGACCCCTCTGGAATGTGCTTACAGTCTGCACCTAGTACCTCTTAGGTATGAGTGTTTCTGTAATATCAGCCCTGTTCTTGCCAACTTCTCTGAGCAGGGCCTGCCTCTTGCTCACAGCTTCACTTTTCTTTATATTAGCGAAGTCTTGATCATTGCTGTCTAGGCCTCAGGCCTCATACCCAGCCTGTAATACTTGGGCTTATGTTTCAGACCCTCGTCTTACTTCAGAAAGCATTTTTCACTTTTATCACTTATAACCATTTTTTACTTTATTCCTTACTCTTGAACTCATTTAAAATTCTCTTATTGTTAATAACATTGTTTTACTTTTAATTTAAACCAACATGGTGTTGTGATTGAACTGAAGTGATTGTTTAATCCGGTTCAAGCAACAAACAGTTGTGTTTCTTTAAAAAGGAGAAACTGGTCTTATTACTTCCTAAACGTTCCAGGAGATGGCTGGACATTTGGGGAAGATTGTTTGGGACTGGGAGGTGATGAAGCAAGCAGTACTGTAATTTAGTGAATATAACTCGCGGGTTATATTCGTTTTTACAAACCCCGCACTCTCCCGCGGGGTATATTCCGGTGCAGGGTATATAGGGTTTTTTACTCACCAGTGGCTTTTACTCACCGGAGGCTGGTGGTTCCTGCAGCTACGCAGGAATGGGGGGGTGAGTGCTCCCCCGCCCGGAGGCTGGTGGTTTCTGCTCCCCGGCCCCTTCCTGCAGCTGCGGAGGAACCAGGGGGATAAGCACTCCCCCGCCCGGAGGCTGGAGGCTGGCGGCTGCGCAGGAACCGGGGCGGTGGGTGGCTGGCTAATTCCCTCCCCACACACACCGTAAATGAGCAAATATACCCCCAGCAAATATACCCCCGGCACAGAAAAGTCTTGTATACCCCGTGGGTTATACTCGTGCGCGGGGTATACAAGATTTTTTTTACTGAATAGAAAAAACTGCGGGGTATATTCGGGTGCGGGTTATATTTGGGTGCGGGGTATATTTGCTAAATTACGGTAATAAAGGCTGGTGGAGATCAGAGTGTGGCTGTAGTATAACAAGCAGGCTGCTGGAACAGAATTGCTGAATTTGGGCTGTTTATCACACAGACATTCAGTGCATGCTTGTAGGCTGGCTGGGAGCAGCCAGGCAGGGAGCTACAGCAGCTGAGCATTTTATGATTACAGGACAGTTACAGCACAAATGGTGAAACACTCTCTCAAAACTTGGTAGTGCTGTTTCCTGAAATGTTTCATTTCAATGCTCCTGAACTGAAACCTTCTGATATATTGAATGACATCTAATTGTTTTGTTCAACATTATACTGCTTTGGCTAAGGTGCCATAGTGCCTCATGCCCTCAATAGGGTAGCCACCTGTCCAGGTTTTCCCAGGATCATCTTCTTTTAAGGTAGTTGTCCAAGGAAACCTGTAAAAGTGCTCAGTACACATTGCCCATTCAGCTTTCAGGGTTCAGAAGTATCCTGAAGTCCTGGTGTTTTGCACCTCAGAGGTTGCAACCCTAGCCCTCATTCCTCTATACAGGCTTGACTTCATGACTGAATTATATATTCCGTGATGAATCACAGTCATGTGCATCTCAATATACGATTCATCACAGTATAAAGGAAGTTGCAATGAATTGTGAGAGATGGAGTCTAGTGAAGGATCCTGGCCTCTATTCAAACTAGAACTCTTAAGAGGCTGGAACAACATAACAAGATATGGATCATGATAACTGCCCTATTCTATTTCATTCTCTCTGAAGCACCACAGTATCATAGTCAGATGCTGTTTAATGCAGAATTAACTTTGTAATTAAATCTTTCAGATCAGGGCAACAATTTGATTCAGTTTGAATTTTCCCAAAACAAAATATTTTCTTTATATTTTCCTAGTGCAAATTATAAAAATGTCAGCAAAATTCTCTCATGGAATATTCCAATTTTGTTCAAACAGCATTTTCCGTCAAAATAACTGATAGAAAATTCCTGGTGAGCTTTAATGATCTATTTTTTTGCCAAGCCTATATCCAGAAGGCAACTACTCATACAAGTGATTATCCACAGCATCATTCTCTGTGCATGATCAGTCTGTGAAAATGTGTTCTGATGGTGCAAGTCCTGTAATTTCTTATTCTATTGGGGTATGTCTACACTGCAAAGTTAATTCAAAATCACAGCCGTTATTTCGAATTAACTTTAATAGCGTCTATACATGAAAACCGCTATTTTGAATTAATTAGCAGAGCGCTTAATTCGAATTTGGTAAACCTCATTCTACGAGGAGTAATGCCAAATTTGAAATAGTCATTTTGAATTAAGTGCTGTGTAGACACTTAATTCGAAATAGGGGGCCTCCAGCCCTTCCCAGAGAGCCCTGGTGGCCACTCTGGGCCCAACCAGGAAAACTTACTCTCCTCTCTACCAGCCCCGGAGCCATTAAAGGGGTAGACCCTGGACACAGTGCCTGTGCCAGCTCCAAGCCTGCCAGCCCAGAGCCAGCAGTGCCCACTGGGGCCCCTGACCCAGCGGCCCCAAAACATGAGCCAGTAAGCCACTGGCAGCTAGCCCTCCACCACTCCCCAGGAGCAGTCTGCCAGCTCCCAGGAGCCTGACAGGGGCTGGAGAAGGCGGGCGCCTTCCTAGTCCAGGGTGGAATCATGGACCTTATTCAGGTTTGGGGGGGATGCCCCCAACGTCCATGATCTCCGCACTAGACAGAGGAATGCAGTCGTCTATGGCAGGATAGCTGCCAGCCTGGCCACCAAAGGCCACATGCAAACCCAGGAGCAGGTTTGCATGAAAATCAAGTTGGTCCGGCGAGACCCCCAACCCTGGGCCCTGAGTTTCCCCTCCCCCTTCTTCCCCTTGCTTCCCCCTTCCAGCGCCCTCCTCCCAAGTTTCCCCCTCTCCTCTCCCACCCTCTCTCTTCCCCTCTCCCACCTCCTTTTCCCAGTCTCCCCAATGGTTCATCCCCCCCCAGTTTTGTTCAATAAACCCAGTTTCTATTTTTGAACATACGTGTCTTTTGTTTGACATCAGGAAGGGGGGCTAGGGAGGGGTAAGTGGAAGGACATGAGGGAGGAATGTGGCTCTGAGGGCTCCTCGGGGTGGACGCTCTTCTGCAGGGCCTCCTGGATCCTGACAGCCCCCCGATGGACTCCCCTGGATGGCAGCCTGCAGCAAGTGAAGCCGGGCTGATGGCAATGACCCCATGAGATGCACCGGTGTGCCCAGGGGCAGCTCTGGCTCCATGTGGCCGAGTGCTGTGGTGTTCCGAGTGCAGGCACTCAGGGCACTCCAAGACAGGACTGCTTTGCTGTCCCTCATCGAGGTAGACAAGCAAGCGGGGAACCCTGAGAACTTTCTGTCCAGGGTGGGGGTAGGGTCCCTTTAAGCACGGAGCTCAGTTAGCCTCAGGCAGCAGCCCCACACACTAAGTCCTAACCTGATGCCCTGCCGGCACTGGTTCCGGCCAGCCTTAACTTCGGTTCAGGGTCCACTCAGTGTGGACGCGCTATTTCGAAATAGCAAAACACTATTTCGAAATAGGTTTTGTGTATAGATGCGTTATTTCGAATTAGCTTAATTCGAATTAACTATTTTGAATTAAGATAACTCGAATTAACACTGTAGTGTAGACATACCCTTGGAGAGTTTAAATAGGTGGAGTTCCTATTGAGGCAGCTGGAGCTGAAAGGCCTCCAGGGGAGTCCATCGGGGGGGCCTCATTTTCAGTCTGTGTATTCAGTTGCATGTATGCTCAGCAGAATTAATTTCTTGCTCTTCATAATAATGAGTTGATTTATTTTACATAGCATCTGATCCACATAGCCCATTGAACTCAGTATTAAGGGTCTTTTCTTTGACCTCAATAGGCTCTGGACTGCGTGTTAAATATGTGATATTTAATATCTGATCACCCCAAATTGACAGAGAAGAGAAACTGAAGACAGTCCAATTTGCAAACATATTGTCATGACATTCCACCCTCCAAGGTGATTTGAACTCAGAATCAAGGAGCATTAACTTGAGTTGCACCCCTTTATTCTAGGAACCCTACATTGTTTATTATTAAGGCTTGGTGTAGATTCCACTACATAATTTACATGTCGCCTTGCTCATTGCTGATATGGTATTTTAAAAAACATCTATAGGGTACAATTACCATAAATTGTTTGAAATTGTAGGACTAAGCTTCCACTTCAGCAGCAAGTCTGTGTAGTCACTTTGGGTACATCTATACTGTGGGCTAAAGTTAAGTTAAGATACACAACTTCACTACGTTAATTGCATAGCTGAAGTTGAAGTACCTTGACGTAACTTTTGGCACTGTCTACACATCAGGAAGTCAAAGGAAGAACACTCTTCCTCTGACTTCCCTTACTCCTTGTGAAATTAGGATTACAGAAGTCAGAGTGAGAAGCCCGTTATTTTGAAATTATTTCGAAATAACGGGCTTGCTGTGTAAATGCACATTCTGTTATTTCAAAATAAGCGTGCAGTGTAGACATAGCCTTTGACAGCTAGTACTCACAAGAATTATTTTGTTTCTAAACAAAATCGTATTGTGAAAGAAAGCAATGAAATAGATGGCCCTGGCAGCTATTAGCATCACTGAGTTGCCAAGTAGCTGATGAGACATTCAGACACCTAACATGGGAGCAACATGGGAATATGAGAGGTGCCTGTTTTTAAAGAGTCACTTAATTATCTGCAGCAAACACATGCATCAAAACAAGGAATCTTTGGTAATTCTTTCTTGTACAGACCAGCGTATAAGTTTCTCAACTTTCATACATGTCTCAAGAATATGTTTCCCTTTCTTTTATCTTATATGTTATGGATAGCATATATGTAATGGACCACCTAGGCTTGCATCATTAATAACTAAGTTATGTCACATCCTTTAATAGAATGTTATATGACTGAACCAACTTGACAAGTCAAATCACTCTGGTCACTCTAGGAATTAGCTCAGTCCTTAGCAGAGCACCCCCTTCTGACCAGTGTCTCTTGCATTGTCTGTGCTGTCTCCATGCTCTGACCTGCATTGGTCCCCAGACCACAGCATCATCTTCAGGCAGTGCCCACTACACCGATCTCTGGCCCCTTCCAGGGGTATCAGCAGCCCTTAGTCTCCCACATGCCTCCGTGGCCAGCTTCAGCTCCAGACCAGTCCCTCAGTCTAGAGAGGTCACTCTTCAGTGTGCCTAGATGTGGGGGAAGGACAGGATCCAGGTCCACCCACTACTCTGGGTTCTGACTCAGGGACCCTCTGGCACCAACCTTGTCCTACCCTACTTCTCTCCCCTCTATTGCCTCTTGCTCCCTGGACCACTTCCCTGTGACTCCTTGCACCTACTTAGCCCCTGTATCAAGGCCTACAGCCTGGCAGGTGTTATAACTACGAGTGCTGACCAGCACCTGGTGACTAAGGGGTTAACTAATGCCTCCTCTACCTAGCCAGGTATTGGGTGGTCAGCCAATAACAATGCAGGTAGGAATTTCAAACTGGAAGAGAGGGGTTTATCTCTCTCTTCTGTATTTGAGAGGCAGAACAGTTTCTTCCAAGACTGAGGGAGATGGGAGACACTTCTCTCTGCAAGGACGGACTTCTTAAAATGTGTAAGTAGGGAAAAGTTTAGATAGTCCATCAGGATTTGTTGTTTTCCTTGTTTGGGGATTTAGAAATAATGTCTGAGCTTGTTAAGTGTTAGTTTTTTTTCTTTGTAATTAAGTTTTAGCCCAGGGGGTTTCCCTAAGTATCTTTATCAATTGGTGGCTCTGTCTATCTAGCCACTTTACTATGCTTGCAACTGTAGTTTTGTCTTGATAATAAAGGATTGTTTTCTTTTCTTATTAACCGGGATTGGTTGATTGTTGTGTCCTTAGGACTCAGTGCCTAGTTACAAGGGCAGAGTCCATTGTTGTCTATAAATTCCCTTTGTTTTTCCCAACTCCAAGTAAAGTGGAGGTTGGGGAAGAGGGAGAGTTTTACCTTAGGGGGGAGATTTCCCAAGTGATCTCTTCCCTGGTTTTCTTGGAATTACTTGGGTGGTGGCAGCAGATTCCCCAAAATCTGGGTATTAGGATTTTGAGGGGAAGTTTTTGTACCAGAGTCTATAGAGGGCGAGGTTTTGCAGTGCTTTTGTGGGCCCCCACTTCTGCATTCATCATACCAGAATGGGGAATGACAGCAGGTATCAGTCCAGAGCCTCTCTCTCTAGCTCCCTGAGCCTGCCCAGCACTGCTATCTCAAAAGTGCTTCTCCTTCCCTGGGAGCCGGTCCTGCATCCTCCCTGGTCAGGATCAAACTGTCCTCTGATCTGCTGAGTTCCTTATGACAGGACCACTCCAGCAAGCCACCCTCTAATTGGCTCCCTACAAGCCTCTGTCTGATTGACCAGGGCTGTGCACAAGCTCCTTCCAGCCTGCTTTTAACCCCTTCTGGTCAGAATGAGGCAACTGCCTGACTACAATGTGCAAATATTAATATTGCCAATACACATCACCAGTACCGGAGCTCCTCCCATCCTAGCACAACACAGGGAGCAGGGAAAGTCAAAGATAACTTTAACTACTTCTGTGTTCTCCTCTTCTGTAAGATTGCTGAAGAACCAGGATTCTGCACATAAAATGTACATTATAGAGGAGATATTCAGAAGTGCCTTAAAGAGTAAAGGAGCACAAGGCCTGTCAAAAGTCAGTGAGATATACGTTCCTAAATTCCTTATGCAGATTTGAAAGTCTCTCCTTGTGCACTGTATTAGCCACAATTTTGCAAAGATAAATTATTAACGGAGCTTTCTGAGTTTTGATCTCATAAATATAAAAGTGTGAGTTTCTAAATGTTCATTAACTGTTAATGGAGACATCTCCATCAACAACAAAATTACACAACAAAATGCACAAGTGGCTTGTTTTAGTTCTAAGCTCACAAAGCTTTGTGGTTAATTTCAGTGCAACCACTTGCACTTATGTCAAATTATGCCTCATATTTATCTTGAAATTCCCCTACTATTCAAGTTCTATGGTTCCTATTTTATCTGTTAGGATAAACAAAATCCATGGAATATTTTGGTGGATTTCTGATGTAACTGGCGGTCCAAATCTCATTAGGAGAATTTGAGGAATCCTTCCTTTCAGTCTCAGTTTTCCAGCTGTAAAATGCAGATAAAGTATCTCTGAAAAGAAGCTTTAAGGTCTGAATTAATTAGTGTTTGCAAAACAGTTGGAAGCCCTCAAATTAAAGATATTCTATAAATGTGTGTCTTTATTAGCCATTAATTAATTTATTTCCATAGCTCTTTTGCTTATAAGGCATGATTCAAAGCCCTCTGATGTCAATACAAAGATTCCAATTCACTGCAGTGAGATTTGGATCAGTACCTTAGATATCAACTTTATTTTTTAATCAGGGATGAAATCAATATGAAGTAGGAGACTGTGGCTGCACTCATATTGCGCTGTTTTAAATGTGTTCAGGTTGCTGACTGAGAATCCTACTCAGAACTGAAAAATACTGTGTTGTTTCCATATTTTCTGAAAAATTCAGAAATTGCATTGCCTCTCCCTTACTTTGTGACCTCAGGTAGATAATAGAGGAGTAGCTTTTTGAAGAGCCTCTGTTGATTGGCTGAGCCTTGGTAGAGGGAGGGACTTTCAGGCAGTCCAGGGTTTTATTAAGCAGTGAGCAAGCGACCAAGGAGCTTGCAAACAGGTGAGTGCTAACAGGGAGTTTAGAGAGGGAGTTCTCCAGGTAAAGGAGAAGCAGATACAGGACTCTTGAGGGAAGTGGCTGTCAACAGTGTGTGTTGTGATTAGGGCTTTCTTGCTGTGTGCTGAGCTTGTGTTTGTGAGTGAGGCTTTTTTTTCCGCTTCCCCTTCCCCTCCCCCTCCTCTTCACGGAGTGTGTGCTGTGACTGGCAGGTGGAAACCATTGGCTTCTAATTAAAGTTTGAATTGTAGAGCCTCTGTTGATTGGCTGAGCGTTGGTAGGGGGAGGGACTTTCAGGCAGTCTAGAGATTTATAAAGCAGTGAGCAAGCGACCAAGGAGCTTGCAAACAGGTGAGTGCTAACAGGGAGTTTAGAGAGGGAGTTTGGAAGGGGAGAGGGAAGGGGGCGAAGTTCTCTTGCCTTTCTTTTAAATCCTTTCTCCAGGACAGCAGGTATGGATGGTGATAGGTCTGCTGTTGTTACCTGCACAGCGTGTGCCATGTTTGTCTTCCTCCCGGCAGAAAGAACGGATTTCATCTGCACTAAGTGCAAGCTGGTCGCCATTTTGAAAGAAAAAATTAGAGGACTGGAAGCCCAAGTGTCGAACCTATGCTCAATCAGAGAGGATGAAGACTTCCTCGACAGAAGGCAGCGTTTAATCCTGCAAGCACGGCAGGCAGAAGAGCCAGAGAGGGCAGTACGGGACCAGGAAGAGAACTGGCAGCATGTAACTTCTAGAAGGGGAAAAAGGCCAGCACAGGAATCCCACAATGCTATAGAGGTAAGTAATCGCTTTCAGGCTCTCTCCACAGCCTCTGCAATGGTGAATGCTTTGGAAGGGACCTCACAAGGAAGAAACCGGAAGGGAACACCATGTACTGGAAGGCATGGGATGCGTAGTCCTAGGGATCGGGGTTCCACGACCACCACCCCCAAAAGAAGACGATGGGTGGTGGTAGGCGGGGACTCCCTCCTAAGGAACTGAGCCATCCATCTGCCGTCCGGACCTGGAATCTTGAGAGGTGTGCTGCTTACTGGGAGCTTGAATTCAGGATGTGACTGAGAGGCTTACAAAACTGATGAAACTTTCGGATCACTACCCCTTCCTGCTTCTCCACGTGGGAACTAACAATACGGCCAAGAATGACCTTGAGCGCGTTACTGTGGATTATGTAGCACTGGGAGGAAGGATCAAAGAATTCGGAGTGCAAGTGGTGTTCTCGTCCATCCTCCCTGTTGAAGGGAAAGGACTGGGCAGGGATCGTCGAATTGAGGAAGTAATTGCGTGGTTGCGCAGGTGGTGTCGCAGAGAGGGCTTTGGTTTCTTTGACCATGGGACTCTGTTCTGGGCACAAGAATTGTTAGGAAGAGATGGGATCCACCTAACCAAGAGAGGAAGGAGCATCTTCGCAGGCAGGCTTGCAAACCTAGTGAGGAGGGCTTTAAACTAGGTTCATTGGGGGATGGTGACCAAAACCCTGAGGGGAGTGGGGAAGTCAGATACCAGGAAGAAATGCAAAGAGAAACAAGCAAGAAAGGAAGACCCCTGATTCAAATCGAGAAGATATGGCGATCAACTGGTTATTTGAGGTGTTTGTACACTAATAAGAGAAGCCTGGGCAACAAACAGGAAGAACTGGAGGCCCTGGCCCAGTCCAAGAAATATGATTTAATGGGGATAATGGAGATTTAGGGGGATGACTCGCATGACTGGAGTGCTGTCATGGGAGGGTATAGACTGTTCAGGAAGAACAGGCAGGGGAGAAAAGGAGGAGGAGTTGCACTATATGTAAGAGAGCACTATGATTGCTCAGAACTCCAGTATATAGAGGGAGAAAAACCTTTTGAGAGTCTATGGGTTAAGTTTAGAGGTGCAAACAACAGCAGTGATGTTGTGGTTGGTGTCTGCTATAGACTGACGGATCAGGTGGATGAGGTAGATGAGGCTTTCTTCGGACAACTGAGAGAAGCTTCCAGATCGCAGGCCCTGGTTCTCATGGGGGACTTTAATCACCCTGACATCTGTTGGGAGACCAATACGGCAGTACACAGACAATCCAGGAAGTTTTTGGAGAATGTTGGGGATAACTTCTTGTTACAAGTGCTGAAGGATTCAACCAGGGGCCGTGCGCAGCTTGACCTTCTGCTCACAAACAGGGAGGAACTAATAGGGGAAGTAGAGGTGGGTGACAACCTGGGAAGCAGTGATCATGAGATGGTAGATTTCAGGATCCTGACCAAAGGAAGAAAAGAGAGTAATAAAATGCACACCTTGGAGTTCAGAAAAGCAGATTTTGACTCCCTCAGAGACCTGATGGGCAAAATCCCCTGGGATGCTAACTTGACAGGGAAAGGAACCCAGGAGAGCTGGCAGTATTTTAAAGAAGCCTTATTGAAGGCACAGAAAGAAACCATCCCGATGCGTAGTAAGAGAGGCAAACATGATAGGAGACCGGATTGGCTTACAGGGGAAATCCCTGGTGAACTTAAGCACAAAAAGGAAGCTTACAAAAAGTGGAAACTTGGACAAAATGACCAGAGAGGGGTATAAATGTATAGCTCGAAAATGCCAGGGGGTTATCAGGAAGGCGAAAGCGCAATTGGAATTGTGACTGGCAAAGAATGTGAAGGATAACAAGAAATGTTCCTACAGGCATGTTAACAAGAAGGTGATCAGAGAGGGTGTGGGGCCCCTACTGGATGAAGGAGGTAACCTAGTGACAGATGATGTGGGGAAAGCTGAAGTACTCAATGCTTTCTTTGCCTCTGTATTCACGGACAAGGTCGTTTCCTGGACTAATGCACTAAGTGACGCAAGATGGGATGAAGATGGACAGCCCTTGGTGGGTAAAGAACAGGTTAGGAACTATTTAGAAAAGCTAAACGTACTCAAATCCATGGGTCCGGACTTAATGCATCCGAGGGTACTGAGGGAGTTGGCAAATGTCATTGAGGAGCCTTTGGCCATTATCTTTGAAAAGTCGTGGAGACTGGGAGAGATCCCAGATGATTGGAAAAAGGCAAATGAAGTGCCCATCTTCAAAAAAAGGGAAGAAGGACAATCCAGGGAACTATAGGCCGGTCAGTCTAACCTCGGTTCCTGGAAAAATCATGGAAGGGATCCTTAAGGAATCCATTTTGAGGCACTTGGAAGAGAGGAAAGTGATCAGGAATAGTCAGCATGGATTCAAAAAGGACAAGTCATGCCTGACCAATCTGATTAGCTTCTATGATGGGGTAACTGGCTCTGTGGACACGGGAAAGTCAGTGGATGTGATATACCTTGACTTTAGCAGGGCTTTTGATACAGTCTCCCACAATATTCTTGCCAGCAAGTTAAGGGAATGTGGATTGGATAAATGGACGGTAAGATGGATAGAAAGCTGGCTAGAAGGCCAGGCCCAGCGAGTAGTGATCAACGGCTTGGTATCAGGATGGCGGTCGGTTTCTAGCGGAGTGTCCCAAGGTTTGGTTATAGGACCGGTTTTGTTCAATACCTTTATTAATGACCTGGATGAGGGAATGGATTGCACCCTCATCAAGTTTGCGGATGACACTAAGCTAGGGGGAGAGGTAGATACGCTTGAGGGCAGAGATAGGGTCTAGAGTGACTTAGACAAATTGTAGGATAGGGCCACAAGAAATCTGATGAGGTTCAACAAGGAGAAGTGCAGAATCCTGCACTTGGGATGGAAGAATCCCAAGCATTGTTACAGGCTGGGGACCAACCAGCTAAGTAGTAGTTCTGCAGAAAAGGACCTGGGGGTTACAGTGGATGAGAAGCTGGATATAAGTCAACAGTGTGCCCTTCTAGCCAAGAAAGCTGATGGCATATTATGTTGCATTAAGAGGAGCATTGCCAGCAGATCCAGAGATGTGATTATTCCCCTTTATTCGGCTCTGGTGAGGCCACATCTGGAGTATTGTGTCCAGTCCTGGGCCCCCCACTACCATCAGGATGTGGACGCATTGGAGAGGGTCCAGTGGAGGGAGACCAAAATGATTAGGGGGCTGGAGCATATGACCTACGAGGAGAGGCTGAGGGAGTTGGGTCTGTTTAGTCTGCAGAAGAGAAGAGTGAGGGGGGATTTGATAGCAGCCTTCTACTTCCTGAAGGGAGGTTCCAAAGAAGACAGAGAAAGGCTGTTCACAGTAGTGACAGATGGCAGAACAAGGAGCAATGGCCTCAAGTTGTGGTGGGAGAGGTCCAGGTTGGATATTAGGAAAAACTATTTCACTACGAGAGTGGTGAAGCACTGGAATGGGTTACCTAGGGAAGTAGTGGAGTCTCCATCCCTATAGGTGTTTAAGTCTCGGCTTGACAAAGCCGTGGCTGGGTTGATTTATTTGGGATTGGTCCTGCCTAGAGCAGTGGGCTGGACTTGATAACCTTCTGAGGTCTCTTCCAGCTCTATGGTCCTATGATTCTATGAGGAGCTCTCTGATATAAAATTTTTCTTTAAAGTCTAAATGCTCTTGGAAAACTTTATTTTCAATCACTTTGTTTTTTCCAACCCATCAAGGCTACTTACAAACACAAAAATTGGTTTTGCATTCAGAATGCAAAAGCAGGTAACTAAGGGTACGTCTACACAGTAGTGCATAGCTCAAAATAAACTATGCAATTTGAGGGACGCAAATTGTGTAGCTTATTTCAAGACAGCACCAAATTTTGAACTCAGCTGTCTAAATAGCGCTAATTTCAAAATACAGAACTATTCTGACTAGTCCCTTAATCCTCATGCACTCATGGTTTACAGGACGTCAGAATAACAAGCCTGTTATTTTGAATGTATTTCAAAATAACCGTCTTGGCGTTAAGATGCGCAGAATACTATTTTGGAATGATGGACGTTATCCCTAAATAGCACCGTTGTGTAGGCATACCCAAAGTGACAAAAACAATCTAAATGTAAAATGTTCTGCTCGAAAAAGACTCATATGCATCTTATATGTTCATCTCAGCTCAACTTTAGTTAGTATTTCTGAATTTAGAACAAGGCTGGAGAAAGACAATGATATTTTTTCTATAACTGGTGTTCTTTGAGATGTGTTGCTCATGTCCATTCAATATTAGGTGTTTGTGCTCACCACATATACTGGTACTGGAAAATCTCCCCCTCAGTAAAACCCATAGGGGACCAGTTCTGGTGCTCTCTGGAGTGGCACAGATATCCCTCAGTTTAAGGGGAGCCACCCATTCCGCCCACCCTCAATTCCATTTTGCTGGAAACTGACAGTGGGGAAGGAGTGCAGGTCATGGAACAGACATGAGTAACGCATCTCAAAGAACACCAGTAATGGATTAAGGTAATTGTCATTTCTTCTTTGAGGGCTTGCTAATATCCATTCTGTATTAGGTGATTCCCAAGCAGTATCAATGGAGGCAGACAGTAGTTCACGGACCTGTAGGTTGCAACTCAACTCTGTCAAATCCAACATTATCTCCAGTCTGCTAGATGATGGTGTAATGCACTGTGAACATGTGTACTAAAAACCATGTCATAGCTCTGCAGGTATCCAGAAAAGCTGCCAACGACACCTGAGTTCTGGGCAAATGGGACCTCACAATCTGGACGGACCTGAGCCAGCTCATAGCAGGTTCTGATGAAGGAGATGATCCACTTAGAAATTCTCTGTGAGGATACTGGAAGGTCCTTCATCCTATCTGCTGTTGCAATGAAAAACTGTGTTGATCTGCAGAAGGGCTGGTATAATCCAGTTAAAACACCAGAGCACATCTGATGTCAAGGACATGGAGTCTCCTTTCCTTACTAGTGGCATGTGATTTGGCGTAAAAACACCAGGAGGAAGATGTCCGGATTCACAATACCATCTTGCAGGATGGCCAGAGGAGGTCACAATTGGACTTTGTCCTTGTAGAAGAGTATATATGGCAGTTCCAATGACAAGGCTTTAAGCTCTGTTACTTGCCTTGCTGATGTTATCAACATAGGGAATGTGACCTTCTGTAACAAGTAGAAAAATTTAGCAGGAGCCCAGGGGTTCAAAGCCTGCAAAAAATCAAGTTAAGGTCCCACTGTGGAAATTGGGGGCTGGTGGGAAAAGGACTGATATGTCACGCAAGAACACTGTCTGATCTTGGATCAGTGGATGGAAGGTGGAAATGGATGCAAAGGGCAACCTGAAGAAAGAGAGACAGTCCTTGGTTCCTAAGATGGAGCAAGTAATCTAATATAGACTGCAAGGAAGAGCACAATGAACAGAAACTATGCTCAGATGCACAGTGGGAAAATCTTGTCCACTTCATTTGGTGGGTAGCCCTACTGGAAGGCTTCCTGCTTTCCAAGAAGATTTGCTGGACAGGCTTGCTCCTTGGACTTCAGTCACGCAGCATCTATGCTGTGAGGTGGAGGGAAGGGAGGTTGGGATGCAGGAGACGCCCAGTATCTTGCAAAAGCAGGTGTGGCCACTCATGGAGGAGTCAAGGTGAGTCACCGCCATGTTCATCAACATGACAAACCAATGTTAGCATGACCATGCTGGGGCCATCACATGACCGCTCATAACCATTTTTTACTTTATCCCTCTTGATATTTCCTGTGAATTTTTCCTACCTCCCCAGCACAAAGTAAACTTTTATTTTACTTAATAATTCTCTTTATTATATTTTTCTCTCTCATTTAAATAAAAGTCCTTGAAAGTCATGATTATAGATTGCCCACCACCCACAAAATATGGATGCTACTTGCAACCTTCAAAAGCTTTTAAAAAAAAGTAATGGATCTACTATTCTGTATTACAGTAATTGCAGAAAAGATTTAAGAGGCACTTGAGAAATTTCAGATCCACAGTATATTTCTCTTCCCACTTCTGGAAGAAATGCAATTCTTTCTAAAAGAATGTCCTTTTCTGATACCAAGTTTCCATTGCAACTACAGTAACTAGAATGTTCTGCCAAATTACAGATGTTGGGTGTCCAATTAGAGCTTCAACAGGGATAGAGAAGACATATTCCCATCTCAGTTACACTGGTGCAAACCCAGAGTAACTCCACTAAAGAGAAGAAATGCTTTTTTTGAGGTTTGTGCTATATTCTTTTTAAAGCAACTCTGACTTGAATGAAATGTATTAAGTTGTATGAGACTAGCAGATTTAAAAGTAAGGGGTTCAATCCTCCAAATGCTTCTTCAGGTCTGAAGATTTAAGGAAACAAATGTGAGTACAAATTGTCCAGAAGAGAACTCACAGGTCTGCTCCAAAAGGGACAGTTTGTGACTGTCTCTTATATAGGTGGGCAGGGATCAAATACGTGCTCAAACCTCAGCTCCTTTGTATGCCAAGTTGCCTCTTATTAATACAGTCCACTGCGTTTGGTAGCCACAAAGAATTGCTCACTTAGGGTCCATGGCACTGCAAACTGGGCAGGGAGGAACCAGCACCAGCGACCAGCCTCCTTTTGCACTGGGCCAGTCACCAAAAGAGCAGCCTGTCTCCTCCTAAAAGATGTTGCAATTTGCCAAGTCTCCCCCTGCACACTAGGCAACCCAAGGCAGGATTTATTGCTTCTAGAAGCTCCATACTACCCTCTATTGTAGGGGTGGGCAAAAGGGCCTCCAATGGCCGGATTCGGCTGGCCAAGCAGGTTGCTCCGGCTCGTGGAGGCCCTGCCATTCCCTCGCCCCAAGGCCAATTAGGGCCTGAAGGTGGTGGGAAGAGCAGGAAATTTCCTCTGCCCTGCCAGGAGCTCACAGTGGTTAGAAGCACCGCAGACTCTTGGCAGGGCGGGAGGAGACTTTACACGTTCCCCAACCCCCCAATCCCTGATTGGCCTGGAGGCGGGGGGAGTGCGTGACGTTTTCTCCACCCTGCCCCCACCCTGCCAGGAGCGCATGGCCCTTAGGAATGCCACATGCTCCTGGCAGGGCGGGAGGAGGCTTTGCGCACTCCCCTACCCCCAGGCCAATCTGGGCCTCAGGGTTGGGGGAGTGCACAAAGTTTCCTTCGCCCTGCCCCCACCCTGCAAGGAGCGCACAATGCTTAGAAGTGCCACATGCTCCTGGCAGGGCAGGAGGAGGCTTCGCACTCTCCCCTTGCTCCCAGGCCAATCAGGGCCTCTTTGCCCTGCCCCCACCCTGCCAGGAAAGCGCTGGCAGGGCGGGATGAAAACTCCCCATGCAAGGGCCAATGCACATTGCTGGTTAGCTTCTCCCTCTCATGGCTCTGACAGCCATGGAGACCTCCGAATTCTCTGTCAGATCTCTCCCATGCTTTGCTTGGATGGCACTTTGTTGCTGTTTCTCCACAGGATTCCAATCTGCACTTTCTTCAGTGTGCCCCTTTGTACAGCAATGTCATATGGAAACTCACTGTATTTCAATGGCTGGACCCCAAGTGGACACCTCAAAAGTACTTGAGCTCAGAGTACCCCTGAAGGGAATTATTGTGATGATATATTTCAGCATTTCCATAGTCTGGCAGGGGTTGTTGAACAAGCTTTGTTTAAAAAAAAAAATGTTAAGGCACATTTTCCAGGTTTTTCACTGTTCTCCTTCTAATGAGAAGGTAGGAACAGTGCACACACATGGTAAACAACAGTAAGGGTGTGTCTACACTACACAGTTTTTTCAAAAACAATTGCTTTTTTTCAAAAAAACTTCACCTGAGTCTAGACTGCCGCTGCATCCTTTCGAAAGTAAATCAAAAGAACATGGCGGTTTTGTCAACAGTCAAACAGGTAAACCTGATTTTACAAGGAAGAACGCCTTTTTCGAAAGAGATCTTTGGAAAAAAAGCCTTAGTGGACGCAGGGGGCGCTTTTTTTTAAAAATAAGAGGCCTCCAGGAAAAAGCCCTGGTGGACACTCCATCTGCACAAAAGACCTCTATTGTTCCTGTCTGTAGCCCTGTCTTAAAGGAACCGGCACCCTGGGCAGCCATTGTGGCAGGAAGCCAGCCAGAGCAAGCCACTGACCACATGGCTCTCCCTGCATTTCTGCCAAGGAAGCATGGCAGAAGCACAAGACCCCCAAGGTCCTTCCAAGGAGCCATCCCAAGACCCATCCAGGGGCACAAAGAGGCGAGCTCCAGCCTGGTCAGGGCCTGAGGTCCTGACACTACTGGAACTTCGGGGAGAGGAGGAATCCCTGCAGGCTGTACATTCCCAACACTGGAATGCAGACATTTACGGCCAGATGGCCAAGAGGCTGGCAAAGAATGGCCATCACCCCCAAATGTTATGCTTAAACAAAGCACACAAGATCTTTTATAGGGGAAAAGGCAGTACGCCACATTTATTGAGAATACAACAGTTGCATATGCTTTTCAATCACACACACACACAAAATATTATGCATACACTGTCCCGCCAGATGATGTCATAGTTACCAGTCCAGATTCTGTATCAATCTAGTGGCCAGCTAGATTGAACACAGGGGGGAGCATAGCAAAGCACCCTGCTTTTATAATCCTTTTCTCTGTTGAAATCAATGTATTCCGCTGTGTCATTCTGTGACCGGAACGTTATCTTTTTTATGTCAGTGTTCTCAAAACATTTTCCAAGGCTCATCCTGTAATCAATCATCTTTTGGGGGTGCTCGCTTGCTTCAAGGCTCGTCAATCTGCCAATACCCCAATCCCTCCTTATTATGGATACGCTCTGGTGGTTCCTCTGACACCAATATGTCTTTGCAGTCTGTCTTTCACAGTTTGTCTTCACCCGCATTGCCCCCCTTCTCTCTTGACCATCTGGCTCTAACGATGACCTTCACACCATATCTCATTCACACAGTCTTTCACAAAATCCTTCAAAAATAAACAGTACTGTTTTATATTAAGCAAAAGCAAAAGCAAAACAATTCACATCGAAGGCCCAGGCCTTCACTATTTCTAATTTCATTAACATAGACACAATATGAAATCCTGTCTCTTTCCTTACTAAAACTTTAGAACAAGGAAATATAGGAGATATATACTTAACTAAAGGATTTGACTTACTACAATCTTAAATATGATTATACCTTATATTACTATATTACTAAACCTAAAATACCAATATAAAAAGAATAAAACTTTCAGTTCCAACACAAACCTTGGACCAAGTGCGGGCCAAGGTGAAAGAACTTAGGAAGGGGTATGCCAGGGCCCGTGAGCACAGCTCCACCTCCGAGGAAGCGCCTCAGTATTGCCCCTACTATCAGGAGCTGGACAGAATCCTGTGGGGTGGGGAACCCCTCTCTGCACGGGTGCTTGTCGAATCCGGGTTGCAGACAACTGTCCAGCACTTCCAGGAGGTGGATGAGGACAACCCAGAAGACTAGCAGCTCCAGAACGAGGAGGAGGGCCCCAACAGGACTGTTGTCAGCCTCACCCTGGAGCTGGTCCCCCAGACCCAGGAGGCCTCCCAGGCATCTTCTGATCCTGGGGAGGAAACATCAGATGAGTGCGGTGAGGTTGTCACACACACAGGATGGGGGAGGTGGGAGCACAGGGGATGCAGCCCAATCCTCACGTGTCATGCTCTGTCTGGACAGCTTGCAGCTCTCCGTGCATGTGCAAGCACATTCAGTCCCAGGGCACACATGGGCAGCTGGGGAGGGCTGTCCCATGACACAGAGCATGGAATGAGGTTTAACTGTTAATTCGAAGTAAGGGGTTTATTTCAGAATTGCCCTTCTCTGCCACGTGTTGATGCGGGCAGTTCTTCCGGGCTAGTCAATTTCCAAAATGGCGACCGCCCGGGAACATGCTAACGAAGCGCGGGATATTTAAATCCCGCGCTTCACTTGCAATTTTGGTCGCCCTCATTAGCCTCCCTAGTTCGAACTAGGGGGCTAGTGTAGACATACCCATATATGCACGTGCAACACAACAATCGCTCCCGCAGACAGTGCTGCCACGGGTAGGCGGTGAGTGGGTGGGGGCCCTGGGAGAGCCAAGCTGCTCCAGGCCCCTGTCCTACACCTGGGTACCCACTTTAGCTGCCACCTTGACAGATATATTGCGTACGCCACATTGGCCACGGTGCACATTGGCATCTCCACGTCCCCAACCGCAAAGTTCTGTTTGGGAAGAATGTTCCAGCCTGCAGTCTGCGCCAGCAGTACAGGTAGGAATTTCTGAAGATGCAGGCATCATGTGCCCGGCCTGATCACCCAACACAAATGTCCGTAAACTTTCCCTGGTGGTCGACCAGGGCCTGCAGCACCATAGAGAAGTAGCCCTTTCTGTTCATGTACTGAGCTGCTCAATGTAGCGGTGCGTGGATCGGGATGTGAGTCCCATCGAGTGCTCCTCCACAGTTCAGGAATCCCAGCCCAGCAAAGCCGGCCACGATGGTGTCCAGGTCTCCAAGACGGACAATCCTGTTCGGCAGCTCTGAGTTGCTGACTCTCACTACCTGCAGAAATAGCCACATAGAAACACACAGAATAGGAAGTTAGAGGGGGGTGCCTGAGTCCTTGGGAGGTGCCCCCCCACTACTCCCAGCCAAGACCCCAGGAGCCCCTTCTCATGCAGTCCCTGCAGCATCAGGGCAGGGTGAGGCCAGGAGCCTGCCCTTCCCCCTCCCCCCCCCAACTCCCACTTCATCACCCACTCCCTCTGTCCTTTCCTGACAGTCCCCCTTTTCCGGCCCTCCAACCCTGCAGGGACTGTCCACCTAGAGTGACTTACCTCCATCAAGATGGCACCAACAGTAGATCTCCCCACACCAAACTGGTGTCCCACCAACCGGTAGCTGTTGGGGTGGCCAGCTTCCAGAGGGCAATAGCAACCCTCTTCTCCAGGGGGATGGTGGGCCGCAGGTGGGTGTCCTGTCGTTGCAGGGTGGGGGGCAAGCCAGGTACACAGCTCCTGGAATGTGGCCTTCTGCATTCGGAAATTTCAGATCCAATGCTAGCTGTCCCACCGCTCCATGACAAGACGGTCCCACCAGCCTCCAAAATTGCCTCTCCAGGAAGAAGTTAGGTGGCAAGGCCATTGGTGCTGCAGCACGAGCGAGGGGCTCAAGGCTGGGTTCTGAGTCCAGATGTGGCATGAACATCATGATGGTGGCATGCAGCAGAACTTCAAGAATTTCAGTGTGGGGCCACAGACAGCTCCGGCTCCATGGGAAAAAACAGTTTCAAAAGCACAAAAACCAACCAAAAAACAAACTGCTGTGGTGTCCCTGAAAGCAGGGCAACCAAAGCAAAGCAAGCACTGCAGAAGCTTTGCTGTCCCTCTGAGAGGTAGCAAAGGAAGCAGCAGAGGAATGGCTGACCAGGGGGTTCCCTTTAAGCATGCATCTCTGCAAAGGGCATGCAGCAGCACCCAGAAGTAAATGCTGCCCCCATGCCCTGCCAGAAGTGGTTCCAGGTGCCCTTTTTTTGACAGAGCGTCCAGGCAATCTGGATGCTCTCTTTCGAAAAAAAGGATCGCTTTTTCGATCCTCTTTAAGGAGTCTAGATGCTCTCTTTTGAAAGAAGCTTTTTTGAAAGATTCTTTCAAAAAAGCTCCTTTCAAAAGAAGCGTGCAGTCTAGACGTACCCTAAGGCTACGTCTACACTGCAGGCTTTTTGCGCAAGAACAGCCGTTCTTCTGCAAAAACTTGCAGAGCGTCTACACTGCACGCGTGTTCTTGTGCAAGTAAATTTACAGTACAGCATCAGAAAACAGGGCTTCTTCCAGAAGAGTTATTCCTCTCCCCACGAGGATTAAGCCCTCTTTGCGCAAGATCTCTTCCACAAGAAGGCAGTGTAGACAGGTAACATGAATTTCTTGCGCAAGAAAGCTCTATGGCTAAAATGGCCATCAGAGCTTTCTTGCGCAAGAGAGCGTCCACACTGCCATGGACGCTCTTGTGTAAAAGCACATCTCTTGAGCAAAAGCACATGGCAGTGTGGATGCGCTCTTGTGGAAGACCTTTTTTCACAAGAACTCTTGCGCAAAACAGTTCTTGCACAAGATGCCTGCAGTGTAGACGTAGCCTAAGTGTCCTAGTTTTGTTTTATATAGCTCAGCTTCCATGTATATTACAGCACTGTGAAATGCTTGGGTATTCTGCCCAACAATATTTTCATTGTTTAAATGCTCTGAATGTCATTATATTTTCCCATTGGGTGCATGCGGTTTCTACACTTAATCAATGTTCATTTAACAGGATATCACAGTGCATAAATCAGGGTTCTCCTTTCCCCCTTAGTATTAGTGCAACTTATGGTACCAACTCTTAGGCAGCAATATTAGTTTCTTGCCAAGTTATCTGGCGGCAGAAGATATCGTCAGAAAGCCGTAACAAGTCTTAGCAAGTGTTAAGCAATGCATTTGACTCCTTCAGCAACGTACCATACTAATGCATGTTTGGTTTCCAATGGCTTTGCTCCTTCCTTGTTAGCAGTCTGCTGTAGAGCCTGAAGCAACAGACCAGAAACCAGTCAACAATCACTGCTTTATGAAAAACAGTTCTGTTGCTGAGTCAATATTTTCATAGCCCCAAGCTTCTGTAAATGTCAGGATTTTTAATGCTGCCAAAATGCTGACATGTTTCCAAATCAAGGTCCGGATTCTGATCTCTGTTACACTGGCGTAAGTGGCCTTCAGCAGAATTACTCTGGTTTTATGCCAGAGTAACAAAGAACTGAATCTGGTCCCAAATATCCTGGCTCAGCACTATGTTTATTTTCTATCCTGTGTTTTATAAGTCTTTTCTAGAACCTCAAAATCTCAAGGAAAGGTAAGAAGTCAAAGATCCTAGCTTTCACTAGGACAGCTGTTGTAGATCATTCTTATTGCTTAGCTTTCATCCCTCCATTTATTCTCTCTTCTTCCTGTGAACGTTAGCCAGGTCATTTACAAGTGATAATTTTCCCAGATAAGACTCCTGTGATTTTTGAGGCTGTTAATCCAGAGAACCAAAAAAAAAAGTTGGCTTTAATTAAGATAACCAGAATGGGATGGTATATTCAACTAAGGCTCAGGGGCAAAAAAGAGCCCAAGAGAGAAAGAAACCGACCAGAGACATTAAATGGGGGAGAGGTAGGAAGGAGGGAATGGCTTATACACCTGGTCCAAAGCCAAGAAGTTGAGATACCCCCGAACTGTGCCAAAAAGAGACTGACATGAGCCAGAGAAACACTTTTGCATTGAAAAGAGGCTAGACTTGCTTTTAATGGGTGAGTTAGTTTAGTCTTTTGGGTCAGCATTACAATCAACAACCAAAGAGTGTTAATTAATATTTCTTGTGCACGGCCATGCTCTTCAGTTTTAATTGGTGACAAGTGAGCAACCCAAGAATTATAAATGAAATTTCATTTATCTGTGTATAGCTGATCAATATTCACTCAGCATGCAATGACTCCTTGCATCTCAGAGGAATAAAATAAATTGTCAGTCAGCAGCATAGTTTTGTTGTTGTTGGAATTTTCTAGCTAAATTATTCACCTTCTCAAAAGGCAATTTGATAAATGTTTATTTCTTCATAATGCATTCTAACAACTGCTGATTTGTGACACTTGCTGTGAAGAGAATTTAAATTCAGAACAGGTGCTCTCGTAAGAAAATGTTAAGAGGTATGAACAAGAAAGGGCTGTTAGAATGTTTCTCTTCACTTCAGATATTGCAATGGCATCCCATAGTATAAGGGGCACTAATTGAATTTAAGAGATGTAATAAGTGAGAAATGCACCAGTTCACATCACATCACTATGAAAACCAACTCAGTCTTCACAGTAGCAGCAGATAAGCACCAATTTCACAGCCAAGCAGAAGAGCCCATGGAGCTGTAAAGTTTGCAGATGAGTGCTAGCTGAGGGCAGACCTTTGTATTTTGTGGCGAAAGATTCACAAGCACTTTCCCAGATAGGCTGAAATACCAGGGAATTATTTTGACCAATAATAATCCTTGACTGGTGTCATTTTCTTTGTAGCTTCAGAAAAATAGCTGACTGAAATTTTCCTCTCTTACCTGAAATTGAGCTATGTACTTCTATAGTATTCCACCTAAGCTGAAACCATACATGGTTTGAAAAACAGAGATGGCCACAAATCCTTTTTCTACATCAAAGCATCCTAGATTGACACGCTGTCTGAAAGGTTAAAAACAACGAATAGTTCTGTGGCACCTTAGAGTATAACAAAAACATATAGTATCATGAGCTTTTGAGGGTAAAACCCAGTTCATCCGATGGGAAGGAAAGGGCATGGACAGTAGATAATTAACTGGCAAGGCTAGTCATTGTTTAAACACAATGAATATATGTCTTGGACTATGTCTATACTGGAGCCTGAAGATATAATTTCCCCAAGTATGATCCCATGAATTTCTCTAGGTACAAAGTTAGAACCTGTCCAAGAAACTAGGCACATACTCCAGCAGCTAGCCCCTACCACGGCACACTAGCTGGAACAGAGCCAGAGCAACATGTCTACCTGAGATGGAAATTGCACCTTCCAGATCTAGTGATGACATAATTTGTCTATAGTAGGTAGTGAATGCAAGTGGCATTGTGTACCTCCATAGAGAGGTTCCATGCACAGAGGGATGTTTGGAGGAACAATGAGACAATTCTGGAGAAAGAGGACAAAAAAGGATGGATCAGTAACAGAGCAGAGGGGTCAGGGCAGTGTGATAAAAGACCAAGTGAATGAGCAGAATAGGGCTGAGTTATTTAGAGCATGGAAGAGAGAAAGACCCAAAGGGTATGTCTACACTACAGGACAATTTAGCTACATTAATTGCGTAGCTGAAGTTGAAGTAGCTTAACTTGATTTTTGGTGCTGTCTACACAGCAGAAAATTAAAGAGAAAATACTCTTCCTTTGGCTTCCCTTACTCCTCGTGAAATGAGGATTACAGAAGTAAGACGAGTACTTCAAGTACTTTGGAATAACTGGCTTGCTGTGTAGATGTGCACTCTGTTATTTGGAAATAACGCTGCTGGGTAGACATGCCCAAAGTGAGAAGTTGATGGGGTGCACAAGGGAGGGATCTAGCTGAGGGAAGGAGCAACAGGCAGTTGTATTTTGTGTAGAATAGAAGAGGGTGTGACCAGTGTGGACAGAGGCTGCTGTAAGATGGTAAGTCATGGGAGCCGGGGAGAGTGCTAGTTCTCTGACCAGAAAAGGCTTAAATAAACTGCCCACTTTAGAAGATGGCAGCTTTGTGATTTAATTCATCCATTACTGAGTTTGCATTTTTCTAAGGAAGAGAATGTGAAAAAGAGCAGAGTGAGAGAGAGAACACTATTGAAATACCACTGAGAATGTGTGAATGCGGAGCAGCTTTATGTCTAATTATTTTAAAAGTTAGGCAGAGAAATACAAATTGCTTATCAGCTCTAATTTATGTTAAATGGTGCTATAAAGCAGTGCATGTGGTGTGTTCGTATTCTGAGAAATGGGCAAGAGGAAATAAAACAGATGTTGTTGCTGTTCAACATTAGGCAACATGAGCGACTTCACTTGTTTCCCCAAACGCAAAAAAAAAAAAGGCAAGAGAAATGACTATAAAGGACCTAAATTCATAAAATATTAAATGCCTGCTTCATTTATTCAAGGTGTGTGACTCCATGGCTCACCATGATCACTGCAGATGCTGTGGGGAAAGTGATGTTCATATTAAAGAGACATAGGAATGGGTGTTTTAGTAAAATGGTGCAGCATAGGCATAAGTCCTAGCAGAGATGGAAATTCCCTTCACCTAGAATTTAGAAGTTTAGACATTCTTCCAGAATTCCAAGCCTCGCTGAACTTTTTAAGGTTGCATAATATATGGGGTAAAGATGGAGAAAGTGAAAGAACCTTTGAAATCAGTGTCATTTGGGAATGGTGTCTGAAACCCTTCCTAATTCATCTACAGCTTTACAAGGAGCTCCAGAGCTTTTATAAAACCTCAGCTCTGTCTGGATTTCAGAAACTTGAGAGATGCTTTGGCTAAAGCTGTACACATCTAATAACTGTAATTTTGCAAATATATGGATTGGAAAAAATATTTTGCAGATGTCATCTTTTACATGAGGGCAAAAGTCTGACTCCTAGGTAATAATTACTTCAAAGAGGAAACTGTCATTTTGGAGATGAGGTTTTTAATTATTTTTTTTTTTTTTTTTTTTACAGTAAAAACTATGTAGACAGCACCAAACTTTGAAATAAGCTGATTTGAAATTACCTGAAAATAAGCTATGCAATTTGTGCAGTGCAAATTGTGTAGCTTATTTCAAGGTAAGAGTGCTGCGCAGACACAACCTCTAGCAGCAAATAATATTGACACACACATTGGTATTTGAATGTGGCCACCAGTGCATTTACAGGTCATAGGAAAGGCATAGGAAAAGGCACAGAAACAGAGTATCCCAAAAGTTCCCTGTGTCTTTTTTTCTTTGCAACCCATCTTAATGGTACACCCCCATTTCCTCCTGCCTCTTCCAATTTTATACAGAAATATTCACTAATGACAAATAACATTCAGCTTGAGCAGACTGCAAAACTCCCACATTGCAGTGAACATTCTGAGGATGGCACAGGTTGAGTGGTTTCTCTGTTGCCTTTTCCCTTTGGCTTTTTGATGTTGATAATGGGCAAATTGAGGCTTGTGGTATAAGAGAGATTATCATTTGAGACAACCAAGACTTTAGATGCTATTTGCTCACTTTTAACAGTGTACAATCAGTCTACCCCTCTTCCGATGTCGGTCATTCATGAAGGAGCTGTAAGCACAAACACTTTGTGCCAAATTAGTTTCTGGTATAAATGGGTGAAAATACCAGAGAAGTCTACTGAGCTGACCTCATTTAATTTAAACCATCAGAATATTTGGCTCCTTGTACCCTTTGAGAGAATGATGGACTAAGTGGAATTCTATCCTCTATGGGTCCACAAGGGCTGAGCAAAGCAAACTCATTATTAGTGATTGTTCATTACTGCACAGCAGGGAAAAAGAGGGAAATCCCCTCCCCTCACATGTTTTTATCCTATATCCTCAGAGTGGCTGCAGAATTATTGTATTTCACTTCTTGTTTCCTTCAGTTCCTAACTTTTTTTCCCATTTATGGGTTGCACCTCAGGACTGACAGAATGATCCTTCCTCAGTTATGGAAATCCATGTGCCTACCCTTGGACTTTGAGAAGGCCACACGGGTAGGAGCTGTGAATATGATGCTAGTTACATCCCTCTACTCTGCCTGCTAGAGTGAAAAACCTCAGCACTGATAGGAGTACTTTGAAGCAAGTTCTAAAGGATGTTATGGAACCATAGTTCATGTGCTCCCTCATTTATATTTTTAGATGTTCAGTTCAAAAACACTGTGCCTGCTCTCCTCTCACTGGATGTGGCTGGCCTAGAACACTTATGTAAAAAGCTCATGGAGGAGGCTGCCAGCTGTATTGCTACAATGATTTGTAAGAATGCCCAAGACTACTCTTCTGCTGACATTAGGGGGCATCTGAAACTGAATGTGCGAGGGGAAAAGTGGGAGGGCCGTGTGATTGGTTGGATTACAGAGGCCCCGCTGGGACTGCCAACTGGTGTGTTCATCATACTACTAAGCCGCCCATCTATCTGCCCTCTGGGGCACCCCACTACCTTATCCTGCTGGGCCAGAAGCTCTGCTCTCCCCTAGCAAAGGCACAGAGTGGGGGTAACAGCTCTCCAGCAGAGTAACATGGATGCTGATAGCAGCTCAGGAGGGGGGCAGGGGGGCTCAGCAACAGGGACTTGACAGCATCAAGGAGCACAGCTCTCAAAAGGGACCAAAGCTCCAAATAAATCCATCCTACCCTGAATAAAAGTTATACACACAGAAAGCTCATAAACCTTCTCTCTTTGGCTATGTCTACAAAGCAGCGTTATTCTGGAATAACTGAAGTTATTCTGAAATAACATAGTGTGTGTCTACACAGCAAGCCATTATTTTGAAATAATGTCAAGCTGAAGGACTTCTTACTCTAACTCCTGTAACCCCTATTTCATAAGGAGTAAGGGAAGTCAAAGGAAGGCTCCTCCTTCAACTTTCTGCTGTGGAGACAGCACCAGAACCCAAATTAAGCTATTTCTACTTAAGCGTCACAACTGATGTAGCTGAAGTTGTGTAGCTAAATTCAACTTTTGCCCTACTGTGTAGATGTGCCCTTTATCACTGAATGTGAAATGTACACAGTTGTTGCTCCTCTTCCCCAGGTTACAATTATTTACACTGGGTTTGTTAACAAAAGTGTTTTATTAAGTATTAAAAATAGGATTTAAGTGTTTGCAAGTAAAAACAGAGATATCACAGCAAAGAAGTGGGTTGTGCCCACAAAAGCTCATGATACTATTTATATATATATTTGTTAGGCTCTAAGGTACTATAGGACCAGTGTTCCCTCTAGCATTTTCTATCTTTGGATGGTGTCAAGTCTGTTCTCCACTCTGGCACAACAAATGCAACAGTTGGGGGCCTGCAAAAGCACTCCAAAACCTTGCCTCTACAGGCTGTGGTACAAAAACTTCCCCCCACAAAATCCTAATATCCAGATTTTGGGGGACCCGCTGCCACCACCCAAGTAATTCCAAGAAAATCAGGGAAGAGATCACTTGGGAAATCCCCTCCCTAAGGTAAAGCTCTCGCCCCTGCCCCAACCTCCGTTTCGCTTGGATTTGGGGAGGGTGGGGGGGTGGGAGAGAATCCACAGACAACAATGGACTGTGCTCTTGTAACTATGCACTGAGTCCTCAGGACACAAGAATCAACCAATTGTTGATTAAAAAAAGAACAACAATCTTTTATTATTAAAACAGAACTACAGTTGCAAGCATAGTAAATTGGCTAGATGGAAAGAGCCACCATTTGATATATATACTCAGGGAGAACCCCTGGGCTGTGGGCTTAGTTACAAAAGAGAAAAAAACAATTAGCACGCTCAAACATTATTTCCGAACCCCCAAACAAGGAAAACAATAAACCCTGACACACTATCTAAACTTTTCCCTACTTACACATTTTAAGAAGTCTGTTCTTGGAGAAAGAAGCATCTCCCATCTCCCTCAATACCTGGGAGAAACTGCTCTTGGCTCAAACAAAGAAGAGAGAGAGAGAGAGAAAACCCCATCTTTCCCATTTGCAATTCCTACCTGCATTGTTATTCTTCTCTGACACCTTGGCTAGGTACAGGAGTTAACTCCTTAGTCACTAGGTGCTGGTCAAAAACTCCTGATTATGACAGACGGGTTGAATTTTCTTTTGGGAGGCTTGAAAATTCTTATGTGCAACACCAATATTGAGGTAGTGCCCACATCTAGTGTGTAGATGTGTACCACCACTACAAACAAAACACACGCACGTTATATATTGTACACACATACACATTAAGCAGTCCATATGTGTAGTTGCAAATATATTAAAACAAGGGATAGTTAACAAGGAGCAATATTTAATACGAAATCAAATATACTATGTATTTATTAGTAACAGGGTTTTAAAAATCATTAAGATCAGAGTTTTAGATATCTGCAACACTTCAAAACAAATCTGTTACAAGAATATTTTTCTTTCTTACCTTAAGCCATTAACACGTATGTAAGCCTCCTTTGAAATGTACTCATGCAAATGCCCTTGTTAATATACCCCCAGCTGCTCCCTAATTGGCAATATCAGCCTCAGCTGTGGGCTTTGCTCTCAGCCCTATCCCAGGGCTAGGTTTCAGTCTTAAAGGACCAGTGTGGGGCAGATGCCCCATCACACATCTGCAAAGATGTAGAATTGGGGTAAAAGATTAACCTCCTCCAACAACCATTACAGACAGAGAGAACTCTTCTCATAGACTAGGTAGGAATTTTACACCCTCATTTGCAACTACAGCTACTCCCTTGTTGCAAGACAATTACTTTTACTGTGAGCACAGCTATCTTACTATTCCACTTCACCCTGTCATCCACCCCTGTGATATTAATCAGTACAGGACTGTTAGTAAGTAAGATGAAAAGTTGGACCTTGTGGGCTGATCTTATCACTTTTGCCCTCACTGCTTACAATTTTCCTTTTCCAAACAGAAATCTAGGGATTATGGCCCACATCTTCAAGTGTATTTAGGTTCCCATCCTCCTTTGCAATCAAGGGATTCAGATTCCTAAATATCTTTGAGGATCTTGACCCATGATATTGCGTTCTTTATATTATATCCCTATCATGAGTTTCCCCATGCCCCTCAAATTCGTGGAACTGTTGAATCCAGTTCCTTTCTTCTCATATTTCCCCCAGTGCTCTCTCCTCCATACACATCCCCTCTCACACCTCAACCCACTCTCCCACATAAAAAAGCCTTTTAGTATCACATTTGCTGTGTTCAGCAATATACAGTAGAGACCCACAGTAATTGCTGAGAAATTTTTCATTTTTTTTTAATATAATTGCTTTCTGATGCCTGCACATCCTCCGTCCCCCCGCTGAGCTGGTGCACTCTGATAATCATGTGAGTAACATTGCGATAGAGATCAAGTGATACAGCTGGCTCTCTCTCAACTTTGACTTTCAACTCCACATTTACTTAGATGCACATATTACAGTCTGAGAAAATACAAAGACATTTTCCCTGAAATGGCTTTTAGGCTGTGGTGAAACTGCCCCAGATTTGGAGAAGGAAGGGGAAGGGAAAATTCTGTTTGTATCTAATAATAGCAAAGCATTCATTCCAATAGCCATTTCAATTTTTTTGTTGTACATATGGATTATCAATCTGTCTTAATTCCAGCTGTAGATGCATGCTCAGTAATGTATTTTAAAGGCATGTTTTTGTCTTGCTTTTTCCAGATGAAAGATATTTGCTTAATGTTTTTCAGACTCCAGAGTCCCAGGTGTTTTAATCTGGTTGCTAGTAAAGGTGCTTAGAGCTACATGTGAATGCCAATATACCAATTTGAGGGCAGCACACAGCAGAAATCATAGAACAGGCACCCCAGTTTCGAAACTGAGTTCCCAGTTTTTGGTGTTAATACTGCAACCAGATCCAAATTATCACGAGGGCACAACTGCATGAATGAAATCTACAGAGCTGGGAACTTCATATCAATCATGGTTATTAGGTTTTAAAAACTGGCTAAAATATTTAAATGAGATTAACTGGAAGGATTTTAGGGGATGAATGTGTAAAATTAAGAAGCACACGCAGGTTTAGAAGAGGGATCATGACAAAGTATAAAGAAAATTGCCAGCTGGATCTTGATTAGTACATAGAATAGCAGTCCCTCAAGAATGATTTATATATGAATTAACAGTTAAATGCACTTTAAAACAATGTATGAACATCTAAATACAATCTAAACTAATTGTTTCATTGTGACTGAGATGATTATATTGATTTTTTTCTGTGACTTTACAGTTTGATGCTCTTAGCAAATTAACAGCTAATACACAAAATATTTTTCTGTTCATTGGTTTTCATAGTCTGACCATAGTAGATGCACTTAAAAGTTTGGGAAGATTCTCCTAGTTTTGTGATATTTGCTATCCTTAAAACTGGGGATGTTGCTGAACCCAGAAATTTCTGTAAGCATGTATCTATACTGCAACCAGAGATGTGACTGCAGCTCTCCTAGAGTACGTCTACTCTGTGCGACTGAGATGATTATATTGATTATACCAGAGGTATCCCGAAATAGCTACCTCACATCTTAACAAGCCGCCCATTATTTCAAAATATTTTTCAAAATAACAGGAGAGCTATTTTGGCATCGCTGTAACCCTCATTCCACGAAGAAACTACACGAAGATTAAGGGATGTCTCGAAATAGTGAATTATTTTGAAATTTGGGTCTGTGTAGATGCACCACATTTCAAAATAAGCTATATCGAAATAGAATCGAAATACAATACAAAAATTGCATAGTGCAAATTGCATATCTTATTTCGAGTTTAGGGTGCTATGTAGACGCACCCCTAGACCGAACCATGCTCATAGCAATACTAAAAGTAGCAACATATATATGGCAGCATGGACCCTGGATGTCTATTCACATTGCTGAACCCCTGTGCTGCCACATTTAATTGCTATTTTAGCACTGCTACTATGGGTAACGCTACACTGCATAGCCAAATACCAATCACATCTCAGATCGCAGAATAAAATTTTTAAGAGCAACCTCTACATCTCATTTACATGGGCCTTCCTATTGACCTCATACAACAAGTATTGCCAACTTGTTCCGCAGTATTTCCACCATCAAGGATCTAAACCACCAGAAGAATATTACGGGCCCCTAAAAAAAAGTTTCCTTGAGGCATTTAAAATTTCTAAACAAAACACTAATTAACAAGGTCAGCTCCCAGACTAATGCAGTAGGCAATGCAGTATAGGAAGGAGGTGGACAGCCCTTGGTGGGGAAAGAACAAGTTAGGAACTATTTAGAAAAGCTAAACATACACAAATCCATGGGTCTGGTTTTAATGCATCTGAGGGTACTGAGGGAGTTGGCAAATGTCATTGCAGAGCCTCTGGCCATTATCTTTGAAAACTCGTGGAGATTGGGAGAGATCCTGGATTATTGGAAAAAGACAAATCTTTAAAAAAGGAAAGAAGGACACTCCAAGGAACTACAGACCAGTCAGCCTTACCTCAGTCCCCGGAAAAATCATGGAGGGGATCCTCAAGGAATCCATTTTGAAGCACTTGGAAGAGGGAAAAGTGATCAGGAATAGTCAACATGGATTGACCAAGGGCAAGTCATGCCTGACCAATCTGATTAGCTTCTATGATGAGGTAACTGGTTCTGTGGATATGGGAAAGTCAGTGGATGTGATGTACCTTGACTTTAGCAAGGCTTTTGGTACGGTCTCCCACAATATTCTTGCCAGCAAGTTAAGGGAGTATGGATTGGATAAATGGACTGTAAAATGCATAGAAAGCTGGCTAGACTTTCGGGCCCAATGGGTAGTGATCAACAGCTAGATGTCAGGTTGGTGGTCAGTTTCTAGAGGAGTGACCCAAGGATCTGTTCTAGGACTGGTTTTGTTCAACATCTTTATTAATGACCTGGATGAAGGAATGGATTGCACCCTCAGCAAGTTTGCAGATGACACTAAGCTTGGGAGAGAGGTAAATACACTGGAGGGCAGGGATATGATTCAGAGTGACCTAGACAGATTAGAGGATTGGCCAAAAGAAATCTGATGAGGTTCAACAAGGACAAGTGCACAGTCCTGCACTTGGGATGGAAGAATCCAAAGTATTATTATAGGCTGGGGACTGACTGGCTAGGTAGCAGTTCAGCAGAAAAGGACCTGGGGATTACAGTGGATGAGATGCTGGATATGAGTCAACAGTGTGCCTGTGACGGACCCGGCGGGGTCCGCACTGGCCCCGGGGGGAGGGTTGCCCCCCCAGGTGAGGGAAAGGGTGCCGCGGCCGGAAGCGGCGGGGCCGATCCGGGCCGGCCGGCGCAAGAGCGCGGGAGACAGGGCTTGACCCGACCCGTGGGGAAGCGTCCTGGCGGAGGGGGACGACCCGCAGGGAGGGGCGGAGCCCCAGGCCTGCACCTGAGCAAGCCGGACAGGGAAGGCGGGAGGGGGGAGGAGCCAACCCCCCTGATGTCACTCCCCGGGCACTGTGAAGAGCAGCCGGGGGGCGCCGGCGAAAGGAGGACGGAGAGGCGGCCACACTGGCTTCCCGGGGCACCAAGCCTCTCACCCCCCGGGCGAAGAACAAGGACGGTGCCAGCGGACTCCGGATCTTGGTGGGACGGACCCGGCGGCTCTGGCGGGGTGAGTGACCCGGCGGGCGTCCTGCTGGGGGGACCCAGAGGCGGGGAGTGGAAGGAGCCCGGGGCAGGGCAGTTCTGGCACCTGTGGGCAGGCGAGTTTAGGGCTACTGCCCCGTCTGCCGTGGAGGGTGGCTCGTTGACGCACCACTCCACTTAGGGCCCCGGGCTGGGACCCGGAGGAGAGGGAGGGCCCGGGTCCCCTACATCCCCAACCCCCCCTCACGCCTGAGACACCCCAGGCGACCCAACCCCCCCCGTTGCAGGGGCGGTGTGAGGACGGTGCTCACGCTCAGCCCTGCGAGTGCACAGCCGCCTGTGGAAGAGGCGGGAAGGGGACAAGGACCCTGAAGCCCGCGGTCAGGCTAAACTTCCAGTCCCACTAGGGGCAACGCGGTGGAGGGTCCGCTGAACCCCCTCTGCCGGCCAGGGCAGAGGGGTGGTCGCACCCAGTGAGCCCACCGCGGTCAGACCCTCCTTAAGGAGACAGTGCGCACATAGAAGGTGGTGGGTTCGCGGAGCCCCCCCTCCGTCCCCCGGCCAGGGGAAGGCAGGGGAGCGGTGCTCGCACCTGAGATCTGCTACACTGGTGGAGAATGTGGGTAGCCTGAATGTTGTCACCCACAATTCCAGACGAAAGGGACCGGGACGACCGGCCTGTAGCCGCTGCAGAGGGCGCAAGCGGGGCGAGCGAGCTGATGGAGCCTCGGCAATTCCCGGAGTGGTTCGGGAAGACCCAGCGGCAGCAGCACCAGGCCCAGCAAGAGCAGCAGACCCAGTTGGTCCAGCAGTTGACCACCCAGTTTCAAGAGCATCAGAGACAGTTAATCCAGGAGCTAGCTGCCCAGCAGGACCAGTGGCGGCAGACCGTGGAGAAGAGATGGGGGACGCCGGCTGGGGACCCCGGGGGAGCCGGGGAGGGGCCCAGCCTGCCCATACGCCTCACCAAGCTGGGGCCCCAGGACGACCCCGAAGCGTTCCTCACTATGTTCGAGCGCGTGGCAACGGCAGCCCGATGGCCGCTGGAACAATGGGCTACCCTGCTGGCCCCCTACCTGAGTGGACCGGCCCAGCTGGCGTATCGCAGCCTAGCGATCACGGACGCCCTGAATTACCACAAGGTGAGGGAGGACATTGGATCAGTTAGGACATTCCCCCGAGACCTGCCGGCAGAAATTCCGCCAGGAGGTGTTCAAGACAGAAGATCGACCCCGGGCGGTAGCACAACGGCTGCGGGAGTGGGCCATCCGCTGGCTGGAACCAGAGCACAAGACCGGCACTCAAGTTGCTGAAATGGTGGTAATGGAACAATTTATACACATCCTGCCACGAGAGGGGCAAAGGTGGGTGCGGCGAAACCAACCCACGACCCTCAATGAGGCGGTAACCCTGATGGAGGCCCACCTCCTGGCCGAGCGGGAAGAAGGTGGCAGCCGACGGGAGACCCTGCCGGGCCTGAAGGTAGGGGGGCCTCGGCCCCAGGTTAAACCCGCGGGGAGAGAGCCACCCCTGGGAGTCCGGCGGGGGCGGGACAACATTCCCCAGCTGGCACCAGTCTGGCCCAGCCCGGCCCCGAAGAAGGCGAAAGGGGGAGAGCGGCCAGAAGGGACCCAGAAGGAAACGAGAGTGCCCCCTGATGGACTGCACGCTGAATCAGGGGGAGCGGTCCGGCCCCGATGATGGCGGCACAGGGGAGGGGAATCGTGTCGTGCGGGAAATGGCAATAGAAGGCCGCCCGGTCAAGGCCCTGGTGGATTCTGGCTCATCGGTGACGCTTGTGAGGGCCGATGTAGTTCCCCCCGGCCGACCCGAAGGTGAACCAGTCTGGATGCGATGTGTCCATGGGGATGTGAGGGCTTACCCACGGTCCAGGTCCGCGTAACGGGCGGCGGACAGGACCGAATCTGGAAGGTAGGAAAAGCAAAGGCCCTGACCTACCCCATGTTCATAGGGCGCAATTGGCCCGGATTCGGGCTGTTGCTAAGGAGCCGGGGTCAATCCGCCACCGGGGAACGCGACGGGGGGTCCCGCCAGGAAGACCCTGCCGGGAGGCCCCAAGGAGGAGCAGCCTGTATGGAGCTGGAGATGGACCCGGACTTCACGACGGAGTAGAGGATGGACCCTACGTTGCAGAACGCTTGGGACCAAGTGGCCACCCCGGAGGAGGCGGGACCGGACCCGGCCAGGCCGCCGCAAGGGCCACAATTCCAGGTATGGAACGATCGATTGTACCGGGTCACCGAAGAGAGGGGCGGGGAAGTGCGGAAGCAGCTGGTGATCCCTACCTGGTTCCGCCGAGAGGTGCTGGAGTTGGGACATGCCAACCCCTGGTCGGGACACTTGGGGAGCGAGAAAACGCTAGACCGAGTCCTGCAAAGGTTCTATTGGCCGGGGGTTTTCCGAGCTGTACGGGATTTCTGCGAGTCGTGCCCCGAGTGTCAAAGGACCGCCCCGGCCCGGGTACCGAAGGCCCCTTTGGTGCCCCTCCCGATAGTTGCGGTACCATTCGAGCGGGTGGCCATGGACCTGGTCGGTCCCTTGGAGCCATCAGGGAGGGGACACCGGTATATTATGGTAGTTGTAGATTACACCACCCGCTACCCTGAAGCGGTCCCCCTGAGGAACACAAAGGCCCCGACCCTGGCGCGAGAGTTCCTGTGGATCTTCTCGCGGGTCGGCCTGCCGCAAGCGATCCTGACCGACCAAGGCCCAAACGTAACCTCCCGGGTTATCAAGGAACTGTGTAAGATGTTGAAGATCAAACAGCTACAGACTTCGGTATACCACCCACAAACGGACGGGCTAGTAGCGCGGTTCAATCAGACACTCAAGGGAATGCTGCAGCGGTTTGTGCAGGACGACCCCCGGGGGTGGGACCTGATGCTCCCCAGTCTTCTATTTGCGGTGAGGGAAGTCCCTCAGTCGTCTACAGGTTTTTCCCCCTTCGAGCTGTTGTACGGCAGGCGGCCCCAAGGGATCCTGGACCTCCTGAGGGAAGGGTGGGAGCACCAGTCCACGACCGGACGGGGGACTGACCAGTACATTACGCAGCTCCGAGAGAAGTTGAGCCGCCTGGGAGAATACGCATGCCTGAACCTCGAAGAGAGCCAGGGCAGCCAGGCAAGATATTACAATGCTAACGCACGCCAGCGAGAATTCCAGCCGAGCGATTGGGTAATGCTGCTCCTACCCACGAAAGAGTCCAAATTATTGGCGCAATGGCAAGGGCCCTTCGAGGTGGTGAGGAAAATAGGGGAGGTCGACTATGAAGTAAAGATGTCCGGCCGCCGACAGGGGACCCAGCTCTTCCACGTTAACCTGTTGAAGAAATGGATACCCCGGGAAGCCCTATTGATCGCGTCGCCTTCAGGGGGAGACGACCTGGGACCGTGGGGATGAGACGGAACGACCTGAGATCGCCCTCGACCCCGAGCTGGCTCCGCCGCAGCAAGAGCAACTGCGAGGCGTCCTCCAGCAGTACCAGGAGACCCTCACGACCTGACCCGGGCACACGACCCTGGGCTTACACCGGATCATCACGGAGGAAGGCCGGATCGTGCGAGAACCCCTACGCCCCCTTCCGCGGAAAATGTGGGACACCGTAAAGCGAGAGATCCAGTTGATGCAGCGGTGGGGGGTGATAGAGGAGTCAACCAGCGAGTGGCGCAGTCCAATCGTCTTGGTCCCCAAGGCAGATGGCTCGACGCGGTTCTGTATAGATTTCTGGAAAGTGAACTCAGTATCTCGTTTCGATGCGTACCCAATGCCGAGAGTGGACGAACTCCTGGAGCGGCTCGGCCAGGCCGTCTATATAACAACCCTCGATTTGTCAAAGGGCTATTGGTAAATTCCGCTCGACCCAAGGGCCCAGGAAAAGACCGCCTTCTCAACCCCTTTTGGCCTGTTCCACTTCCGGACCATGCCCTTTGGTCTCCATGGGGTGGCAGCGACCTTTCAACGGGTGATGGATCGGGTACTAATCCCACATCACGAATACGCCGTTGCCTATATAGACGACATCGTCATCTATAGCCAGACCTGGGAAGACCATTTGATACACATAGAGGCGGTGCTCTCGTCCTTGGGTAAGGCAGGCCTCACGGCCAATCCCAAAAAATGTCATTTCGCACGGAGGGAAGTCTCCTATTTAGGGTATACGGTGGGGCGGGGAAGGCTGAGACCGATTTACAGCAAAGTGCAAGCTCTAAGAGACTACCCAACCCCGACAACGAAAAAGCAGATCCGCCAATTCCTGGGGCTGGCGGGGTACTATAGGAGATTTGTACCGCGGTTCGCCTCGCTGGCAGCACCCTTGACGGAACTAGTAAGGAACGCCGAACCCGCCAAGGTGAGGTGGAACCCACGGGCCGAACAAGCCTTTCGGGTGTTAAAAGAGAAACTGGCCTCAGCCCCGGTGTTAACGCAACCGAATTTCGATAAGCCCTTTATTCTCTATACAGATGCCTCAGAGGTGGGACTCGGTGCTGTACTAACCCAGGAAGAACAGGGCGGAGATCACCCCATTCTGTATCTAAGCCGAAAGTTGCTGCCCCGCGAGCGAGCCTACGCCACCATCGAAAAAGAGGCACTAGCGGTAAAGTGGGCGGTTGATGCACTAAGATACTACTTGTGGGGTAATAAATTCACATTGGTGACGGACCATGCCCCCTTGGTTTGGTTAAACTCTATGAAAGACATGAACGCCAGAATAATGCGGTGGTACCTGGCCCTCCAGCCCTACTGCTTTGAAGTGGTGCACCGACTGGGGGCCACCCACCAAATCGCGGACTTTTTTTCGCGGATAGGGGAACAAACCCCAGCCCGCAACCAGCCTCTCCAAAGGGGGGAGATGTGTGACGGACCCGGCGGGGTACACACTGGCCCCGGGGGGGAGGGTTGCCCCCCCAGGTGAGGGAAAGGGCACCGCAGCCGGAAGCGGCGGGGCCGATCCGGGCGGGCCGGCGCAAGAGCGCGGGAGGACCCGCGCCGGCCCGCGGCGGGGGAGACGGGGCTTGACCCGACCCGCGGGGAAGCGTCCCGGCGGAGGGGGACGACCCGCAGGGAGGGGCGGAGCCCCAGGCCTGCACCTGAGCAAGCCGGACAGGGAAGGCGGGAGGAGGGAGGAGCCAACCCCCCCGACATCACTCCCTGGGCACCATGAAGAGCGGCCGGGGGGCGCCGGCGAAAGGAGGGTGGAGAGGCGGCCACACTGGCTTCCCGGGGCACCAAGCCTCTCGCCCCCCGGGCGAAGAAGAAGGACGGTGCCAGCGGACTTATGATAACACTCCCCAAGTGTTATCACCTCTTATGATAGAGGTGTATAAAATCATGAGTGGTGTGGAGAGGGCGGATAAAGAAAAGTTATTTATTAGTTCCCTAAATAGAAGAACTAGAGGACACCAAATGAAATTAATGGGTAGCAGGTTTAAAACTAATAAAAGAAAGTTCTTCTTCACACAGCGTGTAGTCAGCATGTGGAACTCCTTGCCAGAGGAGGCTGTGAAGGCTAGGAATATAACAGAGTTTAAAGAGAAGCTAGATAATTTCATGGAGGTTAGGTCCATAAAAGGCTATTAGCCAGGGGATAAAATGGTGTCCTTGGCCTCTGTTTGACAGAGGCTGGAGAGGGATGGCAGGAGACAAATCGCTTGATCATTGTCTTCGGTCCACCCCCTCTGGGGCACCTGGTGCTGGCCACTGTCGGCAGACAGGATACTGGGCTAGATGGACCTTTGGTCTGATCCGCTACGGCCGTTCTTATGTTCTTATGTTCTTATGGACTCTGGATCTTGGTGGGACGGACCCGGCGGCTCCGGCGGGGTGAGTGACCCGGCGGGCGTCCCGCTGGGGGGACCCGGAGGCGGGGAGTGGAAGGAGCCCGGGGCAGGGCAGTTCTGGCGCCCGTGGGCAGGCGAGTTTAGGGCTACTGCCCCGTCTGCTGTGGAGGGTGGCTCGTTGACGCACCACTCCACTTAGGGCCCCGGGCTGGGACCCGGAGGAGAGGGAGGGCCCGGGTCCCCCACATCCTCCACCGCCCCCCTCACGCCTGAGACACCCCAGGCGACCCAACCCCCCCCCATTGCAGGGGCGGTGTGAGGACGATGCTCACGCTCAGCCCTGCGAGTGCACAGCCGCCTGTGGAAGAGGCGGGAAGGGGACAAGGACCCTGAAGCCCGTGGTCGGGCTAAACTTCCAGCCCCGCTAGGGGCAACACGGTGGAGGGTCCGCTGAACCCCCTCTGCCGGCCAGGGCAGAGGGGTGGTCGCACCCAGTGAGCCCACCGCGGTCAGACC
Organism: Rafetus swinhoei; assembly: GCA_019425775.1. Lineage (NCBI taxonomy): Eukaryota > Metazoa > Chordata > Testudines > Trionychidae > Rafetus > Rafetus swinhoei. The sequence continues at coordinate 31,104,628 of CM033428.1, read as the reverse complement.
CTCCTTAAGAGAAAGCGCGCACATAGAAGGCAGTGGGTTCGCGGAGCCCCCCCTCCGTCCCCTGGCCAGGGGAAGGCAGGGGAGCGGTGCTCGCACCCGAGATCCGCTACAGTGCCCTTGTAGCCAAGAAGGCTAATGGCATATTAGATTGCATTAGGAGGAGCATTGCCAGCAGATCTAGAAAAGTGATTATTCCCCTTCATTTGGCTCTGGTGAGCCCACATCTGGAGTATTAGGTCTAGTTCTGGGCCCCCCACTAGAGAAAGGATGTGGATGCATTGGAGAGGGTCCAGTGGAGGGAGACCAAAATGATTAGGGGACTGGAGCACATGACCTATGAGGAGAGACTGAGGGATTTGGATTTGTTTAGTCTGCAGAAGAGAAGAGCGAGGGGGGATTTGATAGCAGCCTTCAACTTCCTGAAGGGAGGTTCCAAAGAGGATGGAGAAAGGCTGTTCACAGTAATGACAGATGGCAGAACAAGGAGCAATGGTCTCAGGTTACAGTGGGAGAGGTCTAGGTTGGGTATTAGGAAAAATATATCATTAGGAAGATGGTGAAGTACTGGAATGGGTTACCTAGGGAGGTGGTGGAATCTCCATCCCTAGAGGTTTTTATGTCTCGGCTTGACAAAGCCCTGCCTCGGTTGATTTAGTTGGGATTGGTTCTGACTTGGGTAGGGGGCTGGACTTGATGACCTCCTGAGGTCTCTTCCAGCTCTATGATTCTATGATAAGAACTTGAACTACAAAACTAGAGCCAGGGATTGCGCTTACTTATTGTATGTGGATGTGAATTTGGGTTTGTTTTTATTTATCACTTTACATGAAATCTGAAATAGCACCCCACCTTTTAAGACTTTGTGCTGATAACAATGTCAGCCGAACCTCATAACTTCTTGTCTCCTGCTTTAAAATTAACTGTGTCCATCTCAGTCACTCCTTGCCCACTTGACAACTCCACTTTATGATGATGAAGAATTTGGTTAGTCTGGACCTGTGATGGAGTGAACTTCATAGATAATTTCCCAATTCAGCAACCCACTATCAACTTCAATAGGATTACTTTCCTGGGAAATGCTTATTTATACCAGCAAGGATCATAAGATCAGCTCCTATGTTTCTGCACTAACCTTGACACGCACGTAAATCCTTGGCAGATTCAACCATCTTTGTGATATTACTCATAAACTGTGTGAAACTAGTTACTCTCATTACAATGAAGTCAGTCCACAGTAAATATGCCGTCAAGTACTATAAAATAGTATTTACCTGTTCCACATTCCCCACTTTTTACTGATGCAAATGTTTATTATGTGCCATTTCTTCCTTTATGGGCTGTTCGCAGTATCAACTTGAATGCACAACCTATGTCCTCTGATTCACTGCCCGCTTCCCTCATGCTAGCTTATAATGGCATGAACTTGGCTTCTAAATCAACTGCTGAAGCAATCATTGCCTGATACAGCAGTAAGAAGCTGAGGGAAATATCTATCCCCCTAGAAAAGCAGTCAATTAAATTCAGCCCGGAAGGGATTCAATTTAATAACAAAGATGCTGCCACAAGGATATGTTCCCTAGAGCATAGGGTTAATGATTTGGAGCAAGTCAAGCTGGTCTGGAGTAGAAGAAATGAAATGACGTGCAACACTCTCACATACACACAGGTGTGTAGAACTATAAAAATAATTAAATAAATGCAATAATGAGTTACTATCCATAATTCCTGAAGGTGAAAAATGTGATAATCTGTCAATTCAAAATGTCTTTTGTGACACTCAAGTGTAACTCCTGGAGATATCTCCCTTAGCTTAGTGTCTCTGGCCCTGTAAGGGTTCAAACAAAGAAATAAAACATTTTCACATTCGCTATTTTTATTAGAGACTTCCAGTATTCAAACAGATGGGATGGGGCCTTCTGCACATACTTCTAGATGGGGCATTTAACAAAATTGTTGTCTTATAATGACTCATTTATTTTGTGATAGTCCTGGCTGAGTGGGAGAGGAGGAAGTGAGGCCCATGCCTGGATTCACATGTTCAAAGCAAACATTGTCAAAGTTAAAAAGCAATACTTACATATTTCTTTACAGTATGGAATGATGAAGACATGATAAGTGATATTAATGCAAGCAGCAATTTACAAGATTCAAAACACCAAATACATTCTAATAAGGCTAATACCTATTTTGAAAAAATTAACGTTTAGATGAGATGGTTTGGTTTCCAATTATAAGATCATGAGTTCTTAGCTAATGTCTACATCCTTAGCCAAAACTGGTAGTCGATTCTTCCAATGTCATACCACCTTGTCCACAAGTGCCAGATAGGTACCCACCTATTTTTGCAAGGGCAATCAGTTAAGTGTGCAAAAACATACATAATTTTTATATGGAAGTCACAGAATCCAACTATTTCTCTTCTCGTTGGCCAAACTGGACAGTCTCTATAACAAAGGATAAATGGACACAAATCAGACATCAGAAATGGTAACAAACATAAATCTGTAGGGGAACATTTTAACCTGCCTGGGCAGTCCCTCATGCATTTAAAAGTAGCCATTCTTCTACAAAGGAATTTCTCTAGCCAACTACAGAGAGAGAGTGGAGAACTGACATTCATCTGCAAATTTAATAATGTTTCCCAGGGCTTGAACAAAGACATTAACTGGATGTTGGAAAGCCAGACTTCCCTGCATTTAACACCTCATTTTTACATCAAAAGATAAGTATAGGATACTTTCAGCCCACTTAATTAGCCTCATTAACACCTGTCCCACAATTGACAGGTACCTTTTCTTTCTGTTATAAAATACTTGGTTTCTGTTATTCCTCTTCAGCTCATCATATGATGAAGTGAGTTTTGTCCACGAAAGCTCATGATACTATATTTATTTTTGTTAGTCTCTAAGCCCTCATCTATACTTATTTTGAAATAAGAAGTGGTGTTTCCACACTATCAAGCCCGTTATTTCAAAACAACAGGCTGGTAATTTCAAAATAATAACTCCTGCTTTCCATGAGGGATAACACTTATTTTGAAATAACTCCTGAAATTTTGAAATAAGTTATTTTGAAATAATTTCCTAGTGTAGATATTCGCTAAGGACTACTCATTCTTTTTGAAGTTATAGACTAAAATAGCTACCCCTCTGAGTCTCTTCTCAGGATATACCTTAATGTGCATACATGAGAGGTATGGGAATTGTGGAATGGTGGAAATATATCTAACAGTGCAAATTATGTCTACCTTGGACAAGGTGTAGCTGAGGAACATCGAGAAAAATACTATTTGGATACATTGAAACTGGGAGAGGACCCTCAGTTGGAGTCAAAGGGACTGTCTACATATGGAACTAGCAGCGTGATTCCCAGCTCAAGGAGACAACTCACACTACTGTGACTGAGCTAGTACACTAAAAAAAGTAATGGAGTTGCAGCAACATGAGCAGCAATGGGATGTGCAAACTCATGCAGCCCCCTTGGGTACTCAAGCACTTCCCAGGCTATCACAGCAAAAAAAGCATTGAGTACTTCAGCTTTTCCCACATCATCTGTCAACAGGTCACCTCCCTCATCCTGTAGGGTTAGGTCTACACAGCAGTGTTATTTTGGAATAACTGCTGTTGTTCCGAAATAACAGTCCACGAGTACACAGCAAGCAGTTATTTCAACAGAATGATGAAATAATGTCAAGCTGGAGGACTTCTTACTCCGACTCCTGTAACCCTCATTTTATGAGGAGTAAGGGAAGTCAGAGAAAGAGTGTTCTAACTTGGGTGTCCTGCTGTATAGAGTGCACCAAAAGTTGAAATAAGCTATTTTGACGTAAGCTACGCAATTGAGTAGCTCAAGTTGCGTAACTTATTTCGGCTTTATCCCTGCTGTGTAGACTAGCCCTAAGGGTCTTACACCTTTTTATCACTAACATGCCTGTAGCAATCTTTCACATCCATTGCTTGCTGCAATTCCAATTGCACTTTGGCCTTTCTGATTACAGCTCTGCATGCTCGAGCAATGTACTTATATTCTTCCCTAGTCATCTGTCCAAGTTTCCACTTTTTGTAAGCTTCCTTTTTGTGTTTAAGCTCACTGAAGATTTTACTATTAAGCCAAGCTCGTCGCCTACTATATTTGCTTTTCATACTGCACATAGGGATGGTTTGTTCCTGTGCCTTTAATAAGGCTTTTTTCAAACACAGCCAGCTCTCTTGGATTCTTTTCCTCCTCTTGTTAGCATCCAGCGGGATCCTGCCCATCAGGTCTCTAGAGGAGTCAGTCTGCTTTCCTGAAGTCCAGGGTCTGTATTTTGTTGCTCTCCTTTCTTTCTTTGATCAGAATCCTGAACTCAACCATCTCATGATCACTGCGGCCCAGGTTGCCACCCACATCTACTTCCCCTACTAATTCCTCCCTGTTTGTGAGCAGCAGGTCAAGCTGCGCATGGCCTCTGGTTGCTTCCTTCAGCACTTGGATCAGGGAGTTGTCCCCAACAGTCTCCAAAAACTTCCTGGATTGTCTGTGTACTGCTATATTGGTTTCCCAATAGATGTCAGCGTGATTGAAGTCCCCGATGAGAACCAGGGCCTGTGATCTGGAAGCTTCTCTTAGTTGCCTGGAGAAAGTCTCATCTATTTCATCCACCTGATCTGGTGGTCTATATCAGAAACCCACTATGACATCACCTCTAATGCTCCTGCCTCTAAACTTAACCCAAAGACTCTCAACAGGCTTTTCTCCTGCTTGATACTGGAGTCTGAGCAATCATACAGCTCTCTTACATACAGTGCAACTCCTCCACCTTTTTTCCTTGCCTGTCCTTCCTGAACAGTTTATAACCTTCCATGACAGTGCTCCCATCAGGTAAGTCATCCCACCAAGTCTCCGTTATTCCAATCAAATCATAGCTTTTCACTGTGCCAGGACTTCCAATTCTTCCTGCTGGCTTCCAAAGCTTCTTGAGTTTGTGTACAGACACCTTAGATGACTAGCTGATTGTCCTACCTTCTCACTATGAATCAGGGGTCCTCCTCTGTTGCACCTTTCTTTTTGTGTTTCTTCCCAGTATCTCACTTCCCTATTTATCTCAGGGAGGTCACTGTCCCTTGATGAACCTAGTTTGAAGCCCTCCTCACTAGGTTTGCAAGCCTGCCTACAAAGATGCTCTTCCCTCTCTTTGCTAGGAAAAGATGGGATCTACCTAACAATCCTTTTGACTTGAGAGCAACATCCTGTGGTTGAAGAATCCAAAGCCCTCTCTCTGACACCACCTGCATACCCATGCATTTACTTCCACAATTCGACAATTCCTAACTGAGCCTTTTGCTTCAACAGGGAGGGTGGATGAGAACACAGCCTCAAACTCCTTGATCCTTCTTCACAGCACCACATAATCTGCAGTGACCCACTTAAGATCATTCTTGTCCGTAATATTGGTTCCTATGTGGAGAAGTAGGAAGGGTTATCCAAGGACTTGATCAGTCTTTGAAGACACTCAGGGTACGTCTACACTAGCTCGTTAGTTCGAGCTAGGTAAGGTAATGAGGGCAAGCGGAGTTGCAAATGAAGCCCAGAATTTAAATATCCCGGGCTTCATTTGCATGTTCCCGGGCGCCGCCATTTTTAAATCCCCCTTAGTCCGAACTCCGTGACTGCGGCTACATGCGGCACGGAGTAGCTAGTTCGAATTAAAGATCCTAATTCAAACTACCGTTACTCCTTGTGGAATACTCCGCTTGCCCTCATTACCCTACCTAGCTCGAACTAACGAGCTAGCGTAGACGTACCCTCAGACATATCCTGAATTCTAGCTCCAGGCAAGCAGCACACTTTGAGTTTCCCAGTCTGGATGACAGATGGATGACTCCATCACCCTTTGGAGAAGGTCACTGACCACCACCACCGTCAGTCTCCTTCTCTTGGGAGTGGTGGTCGTGGGACCCTCATCCCTAGGACTATGAATCTCATATCTTCTGGTCAATATCTTCTGGTCCCTTCCCTCAGAGGTCTCTTCCAAAGCATTATCCATCGTAGTATCTGTGCAGAGAGCCTGAAAGTGGTTACTTACCTCTATCTGGATTCGGAATACCTGAGTTGTCTTTCTTCTCCTGGAGGTCACATGCTGCCAGTTTTCTTCCCTGATCTGCACTGCCTTCTCTGCTTCTTCAGCATCTTGTGCCTACGGTATCAAATGCGGACTTCTATCCAGAAAGACTTAATTTTCTCTAATGAAACAGCATGCCTTGTCACTCTCGATTTTTAGAGGGCTTTGCTGATGAGTGGAATTGGCGGGAAGGCATACATCAGGTCTCCTGATCATGCCAGAAGAAAGGCATCGGAAACTTAGCCTCTGCCAAGGCCTAGAAGAAAACAGAACTCATAATGTTTTCTGTTCTTCCTGATGGTGAACAGGTCCAATAGGGAGCTCTCAACTTCTGGAAGGGCATTGTGACCACTTCTGAGTGAAGGAACCACTCATGGTGAGAGAAGGACCTGATAAGGCGATCCCCCAGTGTGTCTCAGATACTGGGTAGGTATGAGGCTTCCTGGTAGATTGCATGCTGAATGAAGTAGTCTCACACATGGAAGGCTTCCTGGCATAGAGCTGATGAATGAGCTGCCCCTGTGCCTGTTGACATAGAACATGGAGGCTGTGTTGTCCATTAACACTGACACCACTCAGCTGGACAGTAGAGGAAGGAAGACACTGCAAGTTGGCTCTGAACTCCCTGACATTTCTTTGCAACTTGAGCTCCTCATAAGACCATAACCCCTGTTCCACTGTGTACTGAAATCTGCTTCCCAACTGAGGTTGAATACTCCAAAATGGCACACCCTTCAACACCAGAATCAGGTCATACCATCACCAGAGGGAGGTAAGAAGCCACAGTGGGATCTTTCTGACAGTATCTAGGTGTTGTCTGGCCAAAGAATAAATTGATGCCAGCCTCATCTGGAAGGGACACAGTGTGAGTCTCACATATCAGACAAAGTATGTGCATGCTGCCATGTGCTCCAGTAATCTGAGTCAGACCCAGGCAGTAGTGAGCAGATGGGCCGTGGACCTGGCAATTAGATCTGACGCTGCTCTGGACCTCGCCTATGGTAAGAATGGTCTGGCTCGAGTAGATTAAGGTACCACTCCAATAAAATCTGTCCTTTGGTCAGGGGTCAGTTTTGGTTTTTGTTCATTTATTAACAGACCCAGAGTTTGACAAATAGCTTGCACCATCAATGCTATGCTGGACCTGTACGCTGGATTGGCCTTTAATGAGCCAGTCACTGAGACACTGGTTCACCTGTGTCTGAGGTAGCCACCACCACTGACATGCATTTCATAAACATCCTTGGCACCATTGCTAGGCCAAAAGGGAGTACGGCAAATTAGTAATGGATAATCCCAACTACAAAATGAAAGAACTATCTGTGACTGTGAAATATTGGTATGTGAAAATAAGTTCAAGGGTTTCCCAGATCCAGGGAAGGAATGATGAAGGCCAGGGAGATCATGAAGAATTTCAACTTAATAAGACACTGCTTGAAGCTCTGCGGGTCAAGGATAGGGCGTAGCCCCCCCCCCTCCTTTGGGATAAAAAAAAATAGTGGGAATATAACCCTTTACCCCTTCCACAGAGAGGGACTTCCTAAAGAACTCCCACCTACAAAAGGCCTTGCACCTCCTGATTAAGCAGGTGCTCAAGAGCAGTGTCCCTGAAGGACAAAGAGTGAACTTGGAGGTGGAATAGAAATAAACTTGAGGCAATATCCCTCTGCAACTGTGCTGAGGACCCACTTGTTTGATGTTACAGAGGTCCAGAAAGGAAGGGAACAAGTTTTTAGGAAAAAGCAGGCGTGCTAGATGTAAGACACAGGATGGAATGCTGCCCTCAAGTGTACCATCATAATGCATGCTTATTACCCTGTTTGTGGGTAGAGCTCGAGTTGCTGTCTGAGGGCCCTGCTGGGGCTTATAGCCCTTTCCCTTCTTGAAGAAAGGCTCTGATCAAGGTTGGGTCCCAAACCTGTGGGACTGTTGTAGCTTAAACTGCTTCTTTACAGGCTCTGGCATGAAAGACCCAGAGAGTGTACGGTAGCCGTAGAGGATTTAGGCCATGTAATTTATTGCTTGTTCTGAGAACAGTGCCAGACCATTGAATAGGAGGTCCTGGATGGATTGCTAAACCTCCAATGACAGATTTAGCAACTTCTACCAAGACATATGCCTCATAAAAATATCTGAAGTCTTGGTCTGGGCTGCAGAATCTGCCACATCAGAGGCCACTTTGAGGGCTGCCCTGACCCCAGCCATGCCCTCATCAAGTATAGCCAAGGATTCCTTCCTGGGATCCTCTGGCAGCAAGTTCATGAACTTGAACCATCAGCCAAGCAAGGATTGATGGTTGGCCACTCTCAGCTGGAGTCTGGACATAGACTAAATCTTTCTATCAAAGAGATCCACCCTCCTTGCCACCTTACTTTTAGATATTTCATTGACCTTATTGACTCTGTCTATCACAGTCATTGGCTGCCAACCCAACCAGTCAGCATGAGGTGGGGTTGGCATAAAGATATTCAAAACCCATAGTGGGGATGTAGTTTCTTTCCACCCACATGGAGATGGGGGACAGGAAGAAGGGTGTCTGCCACAGTGTCTTGATTTGTTTTACGGCCCCTCATGTATTGGCAATGCCATCCTGGAGGAGGCTGCTGCACTTTATATATGGACCAGGGAATCTAAAGGCTCCACCAGTTCCTCTGCTCCCAACCCCAGGTTTGATGCTATCCTCTTCAAAAGTTCCTGGTGAGCAGTTGCTTCAAACTGGGGACCTGCATTAAAAGGCCCTGATATCGCCTCATGAGGGGAAGATGATGATAGAAGATGTGTCTGACAATTCCACTGCTTCCACCAGAGGAACCCCAGGCAAGGATGGCTGATCCTGAGGAGCTTGCTCTGACTCCTCATCTGAGTCAGGGGTGGTGGAAGACTGCTGCCAATCATCTTTCAGGTGCCCCTGAAATGGATGGGGAAACCCACAAGGATTCCATAGTTGTCAGGAAGCCAGCCACTGGCCCTGGAGGTCCAGAGTGGATTAGCAATGTCCCCCATGAGTGACCTGGGCTTGGAAGAGGTCTTCCTCCTCACTGTCAGAGCCCAAGGAGGGAGATACTTATTTGGGGGACCAGGATGGTACCAAGGCTGCCTGTCTGCCATGTTCCCAGCAGTTCTCATTGCGGATCTCCACTGAGGACCTATACCATGACAATTGCTATTGGTGCTAAGACTCTGGTAACTAATAGTGGAATTCAGCAACAGTACTCCACAATCAATGCCTCACGCTTTGAGAATGATGCCACCCCATAGCCTGGGAGTGGAAGCAAGAGGATCGAAGTCATGGAGACCAGCAACATGCTGGTGATTCATACCAGTGAGCCAAAGACAAGTGACAGGGCTCCAAAGACTGGCATCTCAACCCTCTGGAGCAGTTTTGAATGGAGTTGAGGATTGGGAGACCAAATTAGACTCCTGGCAAAATGCTTTGGGGATTGGTGAAGTGCCTCAGAAAGTCTGCACCAGACTTCTGGTGAGCGACACTGGGACCCTGAGGAATGCTGTCTAGAGTCTGGTGATGAATGCTGAGAACTCCGGAAGCTAAGCCTTAGCCAGCCTGCATCTGTTGGCAGTTCAGATGAGTGCTGGCAGGGCACCCCCTGTGTCAGGGAGTGAGTCCCATTGATTGGGATGGATAGAAGGGGTCTAGGACATGTTTTCCTCTGAAATGGGGCACCTGACTGGCCAGTATGGATGGCACCAATAGGTCACTGCTGCTTCCTGGGATGGCATGCAGATCTAGAATTAGGCTCAGCAGCTCAACAGAAGCTGGAACCTGGCCACCAGCCAGAAGGGAAGAGCTGCCTCATGCAGATCTTAGCTCTCCTCCGTCTCTCTCCCTCCCTTTACGGGATGTAGGAAAACATCCTCTCCTGGCCTTTCTGTGCTTTTTAGTGGGTACCGGGAATGGGGATTGGTCTCAGTTGGAGGCTGCTGCCAGCGGCGTGTTCAGCACTGAAGCTTCAGTGCTTGGAACAGAGCCTGAGCTCATCAGCTCCTAGGCAAGTGCAAGGGCAGACTCCATAAGGAGTGCTCAAAGACAAATGGCCTGCTTCTTTTTGGTTCATGGTCTGAAGTGCTTCCAGATGCCACACGGATTGTTCATAGGGGTTTCTCCTAAACGCGTCAGGCAGCTTCTGTGGAGATCACTGACTGGCATAGGTTTTCGGCAGCAGTCACAAGGCTTAAAGCCCAGGAAGTGGGGCATGCTGTTTCCTAAGTCCCACTCAGGACTAATTCTAACTTCACACAAGGGGAACTATTAACTATGCAACTTTTACAAATCTATACAATATATTCACAGTTGAGATAGGAACATTGCTGAGGCAAGGAGATGTTCCAGCACAATCACTTGCAGTAAGAAGGAACTGAGGGTACATCTACACTTGCTCCCTAGTTCGAGCTAGGGATGCAAATGTAGGCGACCAAAATTGCTAATGAAGCGGGGATTTAAATATCCCGCGCTTCATTAGCATGATCTCGCCAGCGCGTTACTCTGCTCAACAGCTGATTCGAACCAGGAAGTGCACGCCGGGATGCGTTAGTTCCAACCAAACCCCTTGGTTCAAATTAACGTTACTCCTCAAAAAATTAGGAGCGCGTCCCAGCGCACACTTCCTGGTTCAAATCAGCTGTTGAGCAGAGTAAAGCGCTGGTGAGATCATACTAATGAAGCTCAGGATATTTAAATCCCCACTTCATTAGCAATTTCGGTCACCTACATTTGCATCCCTAGCTCGAACTAGGGAGCAAGTGTAGATGTACCCAGAGAGATTGGGGAGCCAGTGGCACCATTACACCAGTTCATATGCATGTTACTTCCACTGAGGGAAAACTTCCAGCACCAGTGCATGTGGCAAGCACAGACCTATGATAGAATGGACATGAGCAAGCAATCAAAGAACTACTGTAATAATAATAAGAGGCAATATGATTTCATGAAGCAGTGTAAGGAAAATGACAACTTCAGGTGTCCTGGGGATCTAAAATGTCATCAGGAAGGGAAACCCCAGAGACCAAAACCCCATTCTTTGTAGATAAGTAAAGCAGCAGTTGATTTTAAAAAACTTTAGTTTAAGATTATTTATCTGAAATTTATAATTTCTTCACTTACATTTTCTGTTAATGACATGAGACCTGAGACAGTGTTCTATATTTATTTTCAAAATGTAAAAAACTTCTGCATCATTAGCTTTGGTATATCTCTCAGTTAAGTAGTTCCTTGAACAGTACCTTTAAGGCAGCCATAAGGAGTAATTAAATATTTAGGAGTGCAGCTTCCATCTAGTTTGTCAGCCCAGTTCCAGTTAAATTATGTTCCTCATCACAGACTGCATCTAATGATTTAATTAGGTGGATGGAGTTAGTTACCATGATCATTAATAGACTGTGTTAATATCATCAAAAATGAATACTCTCTAGAGCTGGCTGAGTTTATGCTCGTCGGACTCTATAAAATGTTTGGCCATTTTAAGTAATTAGTTCTGGTCTGTTTTACATCCATCACAGGAGTTCTGGCTATATTTGCTTTGTAAGTAAATGCATCTTTTCAACATGATTAAATTCAGAGAAGGCCTTCTGTTATCAACTCCATACGCACACAATTTCTGTCTCCTACCATCAATGGTACTTATTTGCCCTCCCAATTATCCCAATATTTTAGTATCTCATTCATAGCACACCAGGAAGGCTGAGCAGTTCTATTTAACGGATGGGGAAGTGAGCACAGAGGGGTCAGTAACTTGACTAAGTTCTCACAGGAAGCCTGTCGCAGAGAGCCAATTTGAACCTATGTCTTCCAAGTCCTAGGATAGTGCCTTAACCCCCACATCATCCTGTCTTTACATATAGAATGATCACTTCAGCGCATTTACCTACATTCACCAGTAAATGTAAGACTTGGTGCATACAGTTTAAGTAGCTACTTTTTGGAAGATGATCTCAAAGATAACAAAAAGGAAACTTTCCAAAACACCAGTCCCCTCATTTGTGTCAATGCAGAAAAGAGTTGCACACACAAAAATGTATAGGGGTCCCTCTAATTTTAACAAATTGATTTGCGAAAATCAACAACATGATAGAGGATTTTTGGTGGAGGAAACAAGTTTTCCTTATAAAAGATGTCCAAAGATGTCACTATTGTGATGCAATTAATAAGCATAACTGATGAGTGGAATGAGGAATTGACACTTCAAGTTTAGGAGAGAACTCTCCTAAGCTAACCAATTTCTGGAAAATAAACAAGACAAGATGCTACCCCTTTATATACTGCAAAAAGGAATCTAGGACTAGAATGATTAGACTCTTAGGTGCTCAGACACCATGCCAATAGACCCAGTATTAAACAAACAGAGAAACAGAATAAACACATTGTTACCCCAGTAACTACAGAGCATGAAGACATACGCTGGAAAAGGACCTTTAGGGTACGTCTAGACTACATGCCTCTGGCGACAGAGGCATGTAGATTAGGCTACCCGGCATAGGAAAATGAAGCGGCAATTTAAATAATTGCCGCTTCATTTAAATTAAATGGCTGCGCTGGGCGATCAGCTGTTTGTCGGCTCAGCGCGGTAGTCTGACGCTCTGCAGTCGACATCAAAGGCATTTGTCGACCTCCCAGGTAAACCTCATCCCAGGAGGCATACCTGGGAGGTCGACAAATGCCTTTGATGTCGACCGCAGAGCGTCCAGACTACCGCGCTGAGCCAACAAACAGCTGATCGGCTCAGCGCGGCAGCCATTTAAATTTAAATGAAGCAGCGATTATTTAAATCACCGCTTCATTTTCCTATCCCGGGTAGCCTAATCTACATGCCTCTGTCGCCAGAGGCATGTAGTCTAGACGTACCCTTTGACACAAAACAGATGGATTACATAAGGGCTCTGGCTACAGTGATCTTAAAAAGGAGCCTTCTCCCAAATATCTTAGGGCATGTCTTCACTCTATGAATGATTGTTACTGCTACTGCAGTCAAACTCAAAGGGCAGCCAGTATTCCGGCTCTTGCCAAGAGTAAGGAAAGCCATGGGAGCATTTGTTCCCATTGGCCTTCTACTGTGGGAAAGCCACCAAGATTGGCTTAAGGTAAGCCAACTCCAGCTATGTATTCTATGTAGCTGGAATTACATACCTTACGCTGAGCTGCTGCATCTAGTGTAGACCTGGCCTTAGGCAGAAGGATGGTGGAGAGACCATAATGGCTCTGTGTTATGCGGAAATTTATCTTCGGGTGCCCCTCCCATATGTAAAAAGATTGTGTTCAGCATAGTATTGTTTAAATGCTTGGACAGACAGGTCTTTGGTCTATGAGACTTCAGAGGATAACTGTTGAAGCTGCTTTCACAGAACCCTGTCCCCAGGAGCAGTATAATATCTGAGCACTGAACTGGAATGACGTGTTTATTACACTTCAGAAGAAGTCAGTCCCCTCTTCCACAGACACATTGCAGCACTCACAGTGGGTGTGTCTAGACTACATGGCTCTGTCGACAGAGCCATGTAGATGAGTTTACTAGACATAGCAAAATGAAGCAGCGATTTAAATAATCGCCGCTTCATTTACATCAAAATGGCCGCCACACTGTGCCGACGATCAGCTGATCCGGCACAGCAGGCAGTCTAGACACTCTGTGGTCGACAAGGGAAGCCTTTGTTGACCGCTCCAGTATGTCTCGTGAAACGAGGCTTGCAGAGTGGTCGACAAAGGCTTCCCTTGTCGACCGCGAGCGTCTAGACTGCCCGCTGTGCCTGATCAGCTGATCATCAGCACAGCGTGGCGGCCATTTTGATGTAAATGAAGCGGCGATTATTTAAATCGCCGCTTCATTTGCTATGTCTAGTAAACTCATCTACATGGCTCTGTCGACGGAGCCATGTAGTCTAGACACACCCAGTGTGTCACCACCAGTGACACAGTAATGCAACTAACAAAAAAGGCCTTGTATCTTCCTGTAACTCTGCATAAAAGGTGTTAAATTTAATGGCACTGCTACTTGAAAGTCCAAAGGCCGACTTCCCATCCTCTACTTCTCAAGCAGGCAGGGACTAGGGGTCCTCTGAAAGAAGCACTCATACCTTCTCCAGAGATATGGCAAAGACAAAAGGAAGAGAGAAGCCATCCTTCTCACCTTAGCATTAAATCTCCTGAAGTCATTTCCAGTTTCTTCTTGGTAATCACTCAGGACTCACAGCCCTGATCACATCCCATCTTAACATTCTGCAGGTAAAATAGGCAGAACTCTGATTACCTCCTTTGAAGAGAGAAAACGAAACCACAATAGAAGGCCCTTTACCTCCAATCATGTCTTCTAAGATGGGTATTTAAAGTTAGCAATAGTACTGTATGTTCATTACTTTAGGGGAGGCAGCAATACCAGAACTGCTGGTTGAAATAGTAGCCCTTCATCCTTCAGGTCACAGGAGAAGTCATTCTTGTGAGCTCAATGATAACTGATCTGATGGATATGAATGAAAGCAAAGAAAGTTGACTACTGTAAATATGCTTTCACAGTAAATAAAACTCTTCAAGGGAAATGACAGTTACTGAATCAAGAGAAAAAGCAGAAAGATATACTATCTCAAGAAGCCAGATTCACTCCCATGCAATAAGTCACTGGAAGTTTGGCTCTGTTTAAAGGCAGGAAAAAAGATTGGAAATCTTGGAAGGTTTTAATAAATCAAAGAGAGATTGAACATTCATACCCACCAACTGCCTTTTTCTTTGAAAAGGACATTACAGAAGAAAATGTTACCACTGGCAATGGCATGGCATGGCATTATAACTACTCAAAATATTATTAGATTAGGGTGTTTTCAACAGTGGGTAAACAGTCCTTACTTCAAACTGACAAAGCATATTAAGATCTCATTTGCATATGAGGAAAAATGTGAAAAAATTGAGCAGAATTGGTAGTCCAACACAAGCAGAGAAGAAACAGGCGTCACTGGGCCCCATTCTGCTGTAACTGACATTTATGCAAATCAGATATGAGTTCTTAAACGAGTTATTCCACAGGAAGACAGCTGTAGCTGAAATAGTTGGTTCACTTATGATCATCATAGGTGGAAGTTAAGAAAGTCTCACACAGCAAAGCCAAAATGGAAATGGTTTTGGGTTGAGACTGTGGGCATGGGAAACTGTGTACATATCTCTGTGCTGATATTCATTGCTGGAAATTCTAGGCATGAGTTATTAAAGAGATTATTTAATAATCATGCTTACCTTCTCCTGAGAGGCTGTCTCAGGTCTTTGATGTTGATAGTTTTAGTGTGTAAAGATACAGCAATGGATCGTACATTAGGGAAATCTGACTGTGGGAGTGAGAAGATTAATGTTTCTAATGGTCCTGGGGACCTCTGGATGAAAACTTGTGTGAATACCAAGTATGATAATTTAAATGTTAATTCTGTGAATGGATGGGTGGCAAAGAATGTACACAAAAGTAAAGTTTCCAATATTGATCAGTCTAATGATGTGAAAGCATGTAACTAAAAATGGTTTCTCACAGTTTTATTCGAAAATATGTCAGATCCAGCAAACTAATCTATCATCTTCTAATTAGGAAGCCTTTTTTGCCAGCATGCCTGGTGCCTCACTAATCCATATACAGTTTAGTAAGAGAGATAATAAATTATGCAAGAGATCTAATTATACCAATTTGTCAAAAGATGGGATAAACTGAAGACTTGAATAACAAGAAATGAACATTTGATGCTAATTAGTTTGACCTAAACTTTAAGAACAAGTGGAAAAATAATTCCATGATGAATCTGTGAGAAGACCTGATACAATAAAAAATGACCAAGGTTTGAAAGGGCCACTGTTAAATGGCATGAAAAAACATTATTTCTGTTGCACCGTTTCAGGTTATTGTCCCTGATTCACCTGTCTCACCATAGATACTTGATCTATGCCCAGAGGGGGCAAAGTTAACTTTAAGCAATCCTTTCTTTCCTCTGATTCTGGTGCCAGTTAGACACTAAGCTGATCTCCAGAATAAATTAAAGCATCCCGAAGGCTACAGTATAGAAATTGCACAATGTAGATGGCTGAACACATCCAGGAGCTTGCACACATTTTCAAAGCATACTTATTGCTCTTGGGTTTGAAAGTTTGACTTATTCTTTCAGATCATTTGAAATGAAAGCCACTATATAAATTTAAGATAGTATCATATCTGACGGACAGTCCAATACATAGGCCAGATCACATGGGACTTCAGTGAAGCTAAGTCAATTTACACCAGCTGTGGCTCTTACTCTATATCCAAAATGAAGCCCATTAAAATTAAATAAGTGGTTTTCTCATGTATTTAACCAAGTTTAATCTGAACAGAGAATGTTTAATTTTTAAAAAGAGATTTCTTATTTCTGTTGAGTAAAGAAAAAACATGGGAAATGAATTCTCTATTTTCTTTAATAGATACCAAAAGGTGTGATCAAAAATGGAAAATAATCAAATATTTAGTATGGATAGTGGAAGAGTTGTGATTCACAGGAATCATGGTGTTAAGGTCTACTACCTTATGATGCTCTGACAAACAAGTTTGTTCACATTTACTGGAGATAATGCTGCTCACTTCTTGTTTATAATGTCATCTTAAAGTGAGAACCGGCACTCACTTGGCACTACTGTAGTAGGCATCACAAGATATTTACATGTGAGACATGCTAAATATTCATCTGTACCTTCATGCTTCAACCACCATTCCAGAGGACTGATGAAGGTTTCCGCTGATGAAGGTTTCTGCTCAATAATGATCCAAAGCACATTCATATTCATCATCTGAGTTCTGTAGTTTCTGCCTCAGTGTTATTTTTTTTTAAGACTTTTAGAAGTATGCTCCACACTTCATCCCTCTGAGATTTTGGAAAGCACCTCAGATTCTTAAACCTTCGGTTGAATCTTTAGAAAAATCACATTAATACCTTCTTTGCATTTTGTCAAATTTGCAGTGAAAGTGTTCTTAAAATGAATAAAAATATGCTGGATCGCAATCTGAGTCTGCTATAACATGAAATATATGGCAGAATGTGAGTAAAACAGCAGGAAACAAAACTTTTCACCAAGGGGTTCAATCATGACTTTAATTAATGCATTGTTTTTTAATGAGCAACATCAACGTGGAAGCATGTCTTTTGAAACAGTGGCTGAAGCATGATGAGGCATAAGAATATAGTGCGTATATGGCAGGGGTGGCCAACCAGAGACAAAGAGCCAAAATAGCGGTGGATAGAGTGCGAAGAGCCATGTATTATATATTTATTTTTATATATCTATCTACAGAAAGATAGATATAGTACACAAAATGTAGTGATAGAAATAACATTACAGGACATTTTGGACAAAAACCAATAAAAAAGTCTCTAGTCACTTAAAAAATTCTCAACCAATCCATAGATTTTCAGAGAACTTGACAAGGAACACACATAAAATTTAAAAAAAAAAAAAACCCTTTAAAAATACAGTAATATTCTCACTTTAAGAAGAAAAAAAAAGCATCCCCACCATGTATTTTAAATTTAACCCTACTGCCCTATTATGTCCTGTGAGCTTTTTAAAATTAAACTGAACTGAGAAGTAAATTAGCACAATTTAAAGTGCCTGTTTCACTCCAGCTTGTTGATCTCTGGTATGGTTTCCTCTTTTTTTTAAACTTATGAAGATTACACTGTGAGTTGCACTTTCACAGTAAAGAGATTGCACTACAGTGCTTATATGAGGTGAACTGAAAAATGCTATTTCTTTTGTTTATAATTTTTACAGTGCAAATACTTGTAATAAAAAATATAAATTGAGCACTTTACACTTTGTAATTGAAATCAATATAGAAATATTTAATACATTCCTATTGATCTATTGTTAATAGAGTGATTAAAACTGAAATTAATTATGATTCATTTTAATCATTTTTAGTTAATCACATGGGTCAACAAAGATTAATCAATAGCCCTAGATTATACATTATAGCATTCATTTTTTCTACAACCTTATGTATCACTTCATATAATAGTATGTAACACTATTTGCAAAGGCAATGGATCAGAGAGACACTGGCCACATGATGCCCCCCCAGCTCAGGGAAGGGTCAGGACAACCTCCCTCTGCCCCAGGTCCCACATCTCTCTGCCCTCCTCCACCCCCCGTCCTTGCTTTGTCCTCTCTCCTCCTCTTCCCTACTCTTGCACCAGCCCCACCCCACCCATTTTTCGTTTGGTATGAACTTTATGTAGTTAGGGGAAAATACTGAGTTTGTTCAGTACCTAATTTTTAGATTCATAACTTGGTCAAATCAAAACCAATTACCATTGGAACAAAGAAGAGTACTTTACAAGGCTTTCCAAAAATAACCAAGGCCATATCTCTCTACTTCTCCAAAGAAAATGAACTGTCAAGCAGAGACCAAGCATGGAAAATCTCAAACAGAAGATTAAAGTTTCAGAAAGTTATGCTAATCTTACTCTAGCAGTTACTACAAGTCCTGCTATCATAAGGAGATATATTAAGTGGATTTTACTCTTTCCACCTTTATTTTATTTCCTTCTTTTGTTGGACACCAAAGGAAGCTGATTTTCTTGTAATTACTAAGAGATATATAGGAATATTGTAATGAAATTTGAATTCTTCAAAACAGGTTTGGCAAATTGAATTTTCTTTTGAAATTTTTCAGTCTTCACAGTTCAGCTTGATAAGGCTGTGGCCCAATTTAAAAAGATACACTACAACCTCTGGAAATAAACCGTAAGCTAGCAAATCTGATAGCTTTCTTTGATAGGATAACGAGTCTTGTGGATAAGGGAGAAGCGGTGGACGTGGTATACCTAGACTTTAGTAAGGCATTTGACACGGTCTCACATGATATTCTTATCAATAAAGTAGGCAAATATAACTTATATGGGGCTACTATAAGATAGCTGCAAAACTGGCTGGATAACTGTTCTCAGAGAGTAGTTATTAATGGTTCACAATCCTGATGGAAAGGTATAACAAGAGGGGTTCTGCAGGGGTCTGTTTTGGGACCGGTTCTGTTCAATATCTTCATCAATGATTTACATATCAGCATAGTACTCTTATTAAGTTTGCAGATGATACCAAGTTGGGAGGGGTTGCAACTGCTTTGGAGGATAGGGTCATAATTCAAAATGATCTGGACAAATTGGAGAAATGGTCTGAAGTAAACAGGATGAAGTTTAATAAGGACAAAAGCAAAGTGCTCCACTTAGGAAGGAACAATCAGTTTCACACACACAGAATGGGAAGCGACTATCTAGGAAGCTGTATGGCAGAAAGGGATCTAGGGGTTATAGTGGACCACAAGCTAAATATGAGTCAGTGTGACGCTGTTGCAAAAAAACCAAACATGATTCTAGGATGCATTAACAGGTGTGTTGTGAGCAAGACACAAGAAGTCATTCTTCCTCTCTACGCTGCGCTGATTAGGCCTCATTTGGAGTATTGTGTCCAGTTCTGGGCACCACATTTCAAGAAAGATGGAGAAATTGGAGAAGGTCCAGAGAAGAGCAACAAGAGTGATTAAAGGTCTAGAGAACATGACCTATGAAGGAAGACTGAAAGAATTGGGCCTGTTTAGTTTAGAAAAGAGAAGATTGAGAGGAGACATGATAGCGGTTTTCAGGTATCTAAAAGGGTGTCACAAGGAGGAGGAAGAAAAATTGTTCTTCCTGGCCTCTGAGGATGGAACAAGAAGCAATGGGCTTAAACTGCAGCAAGGGAGGTTTAGGTTGGACATTAGGAAAAAGTTCCTAACTGTCAGGGTAGTCAGACACTGGAATAAATTGCCTAGGGAGGTTGTGGAATCCCCATCTCTGGAGATATTTAAGAGTAGGTTAGATAAATGTCTATCAGGGATGGTCTATACAGTACTGGGTCCTGCCACGAGGGCAAAGGACTGGACTTGATAACCTCTCGAGGTCCCTTCCAGTCCTAGTATTCTATGATTCTATGAAATCCTTTTTCTATCAGGCTGCTTTTCATAGAATCAACCCAAAATAGTATGAAGCCTGAATTTGTTTAGTGATTAAAATGTCTACAAGATTTTTCCCCTTTTTTATATGTATTAATACAGAGCAGTTTGTTTCTGTGGCATGAGGCTAGGAAAAGAACTATGCTTACTGAGAAAAGTAGTAATAGGAAAATATTTCATGTGGAGTGAGTTGTCGTTAATGTGCATTAGAAGATGGAAATGAGAAAAACTAGTGCATGAACCTGATTGAAAGCCCAACTAAGTCAAAGAGTTTCATTGACTTCAGTGAATTTTGAATAGTTCGGAGGTTGTGAGTATGCCTATGTTGCAACTAAAAACCCATAGTTGGCCCATGCCAGTGATCTGGGACAAGGTGAAAGTGCTATGTAATCGGTGTGTAGATGTTCAGGCTTGGTCTAGAGCCCATGCTCTAGGAGCCTGAGAGATGGGAGGGTCCCAGATGGCTACACTGCAATTAAATAGCCCCCAGTCTGAGTCCTCATGAGCCCAAGTCAGCTGGGTCACAGGCCAGTCATAGGTTTGTAACTGCAATGTGAGGATAAGCTGCACAAAGGATACCTTAACATGCAGATGTCAATTTCCAGCAGTGTTTTTAAGGCCCAATTTAAATTTCTGTCTCCACAGTAGGATCCATGCTTCCAACCAAACATCCCGGGGTCCTTTAGTCCTTTGTGTTAACTCACTGGTGGCATTCTTTGCAGGAATGTAAGTTAGCATGCCAGTATGTTAGGGTGGAAACACTATCCCAATAGGAATGGATATTTGTTATGATCCCCAACCAGTCTCTCGTTGCCAGCCCCACTATCTGCCCTGTGGCCAGTGGTTCTTGTTGAATGGGTTCCTGACTGGGCAAGGTCTCTGTGCAGCCAACCAGTATCACAGGAGCTTTTGTGGCAGCCCTTTGTGCAGCTGCAATGCAATACAGATGATGACACATACTGTCAATGAATGCCTGCTGACTAGTTCAGCGGTGATCTAGAACTGCATCATGACACTGAAGATGTCATCTCTTTGTTAGATGATGAACTCTCTACATAAAATAAATTTCCCCCAAGTCCTATATTCCCCACAATGGTATGTGATTTTCACTCATATAAAGACTTTAAAGGCACTGCTGTGTGCATTCCTATCCCTGAGGTACTTTGGGTCCTAATTTATAACTCTGCAAGGTGCAGCCTGCCTCCTGTGATGGCTGAACACACTCAACTTGCAGTGATTTCAACAAGGGAGATGAGTATGCTCAACAGCTTCCAGAAGGCTCTCAATACCTAGCAGAAGCTTCAGGGGGTAGCCGTCTACATGTTTTATTAGTCTATAAAGTGCTACCAGACTATTTATTGTTTTTTCAGAATACCTGGCAGGTTTGGGCTAGATTCCCTTCCAGTGATGCAATGTTGTTGGGATGCACCCATCTCCTCCTGTCAATGAGCCAGACTAAAAATGATAAGGAAAATGAATCTATTACAAGGAATGATGCTCCCTACCTGGAGAAACAGATCAAGTTTCCCCTCAAACTTGTATCCAAATTCACTTTGATCCTTTCTAAATATCTCGGCATGATCATTTAATGGAGCCTAAGGATTATCCATAGTTGGCATCAACTCTTACTGACTGTCACCAAAAGCTGGAAATAACAAGGTTTCATTGATAAGTTACATAATATTTGCTTTCTGTGCTTGTGCTTCCTGTTTCATTATTTTGAAGTCCTGCATAAGCTCTAGCAGACAACTTAGCCATTAAACTGTCATTATTGACTAGTTAAAAATTATTATTAAAGGTCCTTTTTTGCTGAAGATGCTGAGGTTTCAATATCAACATTAAGCCTAGATCAGCTGTAAGGTGCCTAGTTTAAACAATTACACCCAGTTGATTCTAATGGATGCACTAATTTGAAAGTATCTACATTAAGGACATCATTACATCAAAGAGTAAACCCCAAGCCATGGAAGATAAACATGTCTATTAAAATTAATTACATTTAATGTGCTTTATCCAGGAAAAATGGGTTAGTGCTGAGGACTAGAGACAGTCAATCAGTTATCATCCTAGCCATCAGAAGCCTGTATAATCAATAACCTTAAAGACTTGCTTTAGAAGTGCCCTCAGTAATAAATTCATTTTTCTGAGATAAGGAAATGTGTAACAAAGAAACTTGTTCTAGAGTTATTTCTTTAAAACCAATTAAAAATGTATATAGCACCTACTAGCCAAGCAGCTCAAAGTTATGGAAGAATCACAAACCAGGACACTGAGGCACTGAGATACTAAATGACCTGTGCAAGGCCACACAGTGATTCAGTGGGAGACTCACAAATAAAGCAACACAAAACTCTTGATACCCATTTCTATTGCTTGAGCATTTGTAGCCTTTTTAAATAGTGATAACATTATCAAAGTGGCATGCAAGGTCTAGACACACAGCTAAATGAAAAGGCTGCAGAACTGACAAGGTAAACAGGCACGTGTTTATATTTCTCACTGTAATGTTTGATATGGATTAGAGACAGAATGAGTAGTCTAGTAGAGAGGGTTGGGAAAGTCTGGACCCTAATTTCTACCTCCTGACCTTGCCACTGACTTACTTTGTTATCTTAGACAATTTTTTTTATCTTCCAATATTAATAAAATAATTCTCAGCCATATTTAGTATTTTTTCATTTGAAAATTTCAAAATAGTGTAAGGGGCAAATATGTTACATAGGAGATAGTTTTGTTACCTACAGTCCTCTCAAGCAGGGGCGGACTGGAAATCAAAATAGGCCCGGGAAATGGGTTGAGAACAGCCCATTTTTTCACATCAAAGAATTTTTTTTTAATTTACTCTTTGACCCCCATTAGCCATGCCCCTGACCCCCATTAGCCACACCCCCTGACTCCTATTAGCCAGGCCTCTGGAGATAACACTCTCGGGGCAAGATGGACACATGACCAGAAGTAAAAGGTGTCATGTGACCCCTCTAAGGACTTTTCCCACCATCCTCCTACCAATAGGGATGAGTTTGGCCCCCAACAAACTCCCCTCATGCAACTATCCTGCAATTGCATTAACCCAATGTGTGTGACATTAACTCGGGGGCGAAGGGGACGGAGAGGCTAGAGGAAGTGTTCCCTCTAAGAGTTTCCTCCCATGAGCAGAATGAATTTTATGTTGTGCACCAGTACTGAGTTCATGGGGCTTGTTTGGATGTGCCACTGTGGCACCCAAGTTATTAATAAATATCTTATAAACCTCTCCCTTTTCCCTCTGCTGCCATGTCTCCTCCCCTTACTCCATCAGCTCCCCTGGTGCCTGCTGCCCCCCAACCCCTCACCCTCCTCTGCTGCCCTGACTCCTGCCCTTTTCACTGCCCTCAGCCCTCCTGCGACTTGCCCCCCTGCACCAGCCCTTCTCTCCCCCCCTGTGCCCACTCCTCCAGTAGCCCAACTCTGATCATGTGAGCTACCCCTCCTCATCCCCTCTCCTAACACTTCCCTCTACACACCTGCCCTGCCTCTCTCCTCTCGTGCTGGTCCCTCCCCTGCAGGTGTCTGCCCTTCTGCTTCACCCCCAGAATCCCCTGGCACCTGCATCTTCTCTTACCCCTGCACCCTCCTGGTGCCCCCCCTTCCCTCACTGCTCCTGCCCCCTTTTTCCCTGATGCCCACCCCTCACCACCCTCTGCCCCGTTCCCCTCATGCCCCTGTGCCCTCACACATGACTTGCTCCATCCCCACCTTCCTCATGCCCACCCCTCCTTTCAAGCCTTCTCCCAGCACCTCCCAGCTCCCAATGCCCTTACCCTCTCCTCTCCCAGCATAACCCTGTCTCCCCTCCCACTGAGACCTCCCCTCCTGCCCTTTTCCTCATTGTCTCCACTTGGCCCCCTGGGATTTGTCTCTCCTCCACCCTGTCCCTTGGTGCCTTCCCCTTTCTTCTCCTGCCCTGTCCCCCTCCCCTCAGCACAAGCCACTTCCTCTCCCACCTCTTCCTCCTATTTTTCCCCTTCCCCCACCTTCTGCCTTCCAGTTTGCAGTGCTGGAGTCTGTGATCAGGCCCCAGAAGTCCCCGCAGCCTGGGCCCCAGCTGCTTCCGGGGCTCCAGACCACGTGCCGAGCCTGGAGCTGGGCCGCGCGGTGCAACTCTGGGCTGGGTGGTTTTAAAGTCCTGGGCCGTGATGTCATGCCATGCCCAGGTATCTGCCCTCTCAGCTGTTGTGTGGCGTTTGAGCACGCCGCGCATGCGCTCCCTCAGCCCCACCGTGCCCCATACATGGCCAGCGCCGGGGAATTTAAAGTGCAGGGCTGCGGTGCGTTATCACAATCCCCTTCCTCCTCCAGCAGCCTCCAGCCGGCCCTTCGGAGGATGGCCCACCGGGAAATTCCCAGTATCCCGCCGGGCCAGTCTGCCCCTGCTCTCAAGTGTACTGTTGTAGCTGAACTTCTTTAGAACTCAATTGTCATCTGACATACACTCCTCCCATTTTCTTTTCCTTTCTTAATCCTCAATGCACGAGCCATCTTATTACGGTTCTACTTTATGTCCTCCTGTTTCTCAATTAAAATGCTTACAATGAAATGCTGACTACACGCCTAATTATAATGCCAGTTAAAGAACTGCTTGGGTTTTTCTTGAACTGACCAAGTGACCAATACTTGGTCAATTTGATGTCGTAGGGAGCGGAAAGTAAATGATATCCTATTCAACTGTAAGTTCATATGTAGTATTTAATATCTCAATCTGGAGTTGACCCCCATGGAAACAAAGATTTTACACTTGTTTAAAGTTACAATGCTAACAGTGTTTTTATGAAGAAGAATTTTAAGAAATCTCACCTTGTAGTCAGACCCATCTTGCTGAATTATTTTAGTGGCTAGTAATCCAAATAAAATATAGATAACTGGTAAATGGTCTAGAAGTAATTAACTGGAATATCGTGCAGATTACTTGAGTTTGATGTGTATTTCCAATCCCCTGCTCGTGTAAAGCACACACACTGTTGTGATTCCTGTCTTTGTGTATGCAAGGAATGGAAATGGGATCCACTTTGTTGAAAAGGGAATTAGGAGTTAGCAATAGAATCCTAGCTCTATTGAAGTCAATGACAAAACGCCCCTTGACTTCAATGATTTCAAAGATTCTCTCCTAGAATTCCTGAAGTCTATCTCCAATTTTTTAAGTGACTTATAGGCTGCCTATGTTGGATCTGAATGGAAAGGAGGAATAAAAGGGTGAAGTAAAACTTGCTTACCAAGCTGAGAATACATTTGCTGGGATAAAACTCAAACATCACTTTTCCTTGTATATCTCACACATACTGGAGCAGAGCTCTCCATCCTCTACCTTCCCTTTGGACTGGGCTTCTCGGAATGCCCAACATTATGACTCAGTCTGCAACTGCACCTCCCATTTAACTCTCTTTGAGCAAAATGCTTGATTCATGGTTAGGGAGGGGCCTGTGGGACAATTCTACCATGACCCTGAGCTGAGGGCCCTCAAAGCACATTTATAACAGTCATGCAAATAAAGTGAAACCAGAGAGGAGGAGCCTCAGTGAACACAATTGCTAGGGCCCCAAATGTTTCTTGATGGGCCTGCACCAAAGTAACGTCACCATGTTCTTAGGTGGGAAATATGACTGTACTGTACATAATTCCACACCAATACTGAACACACAGCCTCATTCGTCCACAGTCTTTCATGTATCTTTAGGCAACTCATCTAAACACTCCGTGCTTCAATTTAAGCTTCTGTGATCATTATATCACGATATTTCATTACCCCACAGACCATTGTGATTTAACTGTAGTTATTTAACATTTGGAAAGTGTTTTGAGAGGGACATATAAATGAGATAGGTGAGCGCAAAATACTGTTATTACATGATATCATTGGCAGGGTGTTGGCTACAAATCACTGACACCTTTAAAAAAACAATTTTCACATACAAAAATGGGCATGAATCCAATAAGCAGTTATAGATGTGTGGTTAGCTTCCTGTTACTTATCAGCGTAATATCTATCTTTTCTTCTTCAAACACTAACAAAGCAGTAGGAACTGCTGCTTGAAGCAAG
Source organism: Rafetus swinhoei (assembly GCA_019425775.1). Lineage (NCBI taxonomy): Eukaryota > Metazoa > Chordata > Testudines > Trionychidae > Rafetus > Rafetus swinhoei. Next base: position 31,078,464 of record CM033428.1, on the reverse strand, counting down.
CACACTTGGCATAAATGGAACATCTGCTTATTAGTCGCCATTTGTCAAATCAATTTTCTTCTTCTAGGACACACACAGTTAAATCCAGAGAAATTAATCAGAATATAATTCTGTACTGTTATTCCTTTCTGACCTTTGTAGTGTGATACTTTAAGTCAACATGGCAGCATCATGTTTCAATATCCAAATTCACGTTTCCCATTAATCAATAAGTCAACAGATAACTAATATATTTTGATGCTGAGCAAATATTAATGGAAACAAACACTATGACTATTTGTTTAAGGGCCTAACTTATGTGAGGACTCATTAGAAAAAAAAAGATGATGATAAAGGCAGAAAGGCTGCAGGAGAATATGTGCGCTCAGTCTCACGTCCCCACTAAGTAAGTAAGCAAAAATTGGTCCATTTTGGTGTTTATGGGTTTGGTATTTTGTTGCTTTTTTTGTTTTTGTTTTGGTTTTTTGATGGTGGTGCTATTTTGAAATGTTTGATTGACAAAATACTAAAAAGAATTTTGTGAAAGATGAGAAGGCATATCTAAAAAGAAAAAGGTTCTGTATGTAAATAAACTCAACCATTTGGGCTGAGTATCAAATGAATTCTTTAAAGAATAACACATATTATCCATTATCAGTATTTACCACGATTCAGAAATAGGCAAAAAATGACACACAGTGAAAAATAAGACTTCTGCAGCTGGCCATTTTGAGACCATTTGGCTGACTAGGAGGAAAATATTTAGAAAAAGTATACAATGGCATAGGCAACTATAATGGGGTGGCACTCACCTCTCATAAGCACCCCCACTGCCTGAGTGTGTGTGCCTGCACTCTCAGTCTGAAGTCTCTTCAACAACTCAGCCCTCCAACCAAATCAACCCCTTCTAGGGTACACATCTAACAGGGCCCATCTTGGTGTCCTCTGTAGAGTTCCTCTGAGGATGTTCCCCATGCTAGATGAGAGCGGTGCCCCCAGGGCTTCCCAAAATGGAGGCAGCATCTTTGCCCCTACCTCAGAGCTTTATTTCAAAGTCCCAGCATAGTCCATGGAGTTGTCCAAGATGTTGCTGTGCTCTCAGCCAGACAGCCTCATGGTCTGCATGTCCTGAAGGCTCCAGAGACACTGACTGCTGTCTGGACCATCAGCTCCATTTATAGGGCCTTCCTGGCCCCTGATTGGTTTCTTTCTCTGCAGCCTCTCTAGCCTGTCTGGAAGACTTCTCTATTGCCTTTTGGGGTGGGGTATGACTGGAGCACAAGACCTTCAGCAGGGAGCCTCAAGCCCTGGTCCACCTTGTCACAGTAATAAAATGCAAAGGCTACAAATGTGATGTGCTGCATTTTCTCAAACAACCCAACTCTGTTCATGTGTTTTACCTCACTGATACTAATTTTATAACCATTTCTATACAATAATAAAACACTATCCTTATTTTCTAATTTAGACTGAATTTAAATTTAAGGGTTTGTTGTTCTTATTTCGGGTATTTTTGTAGTTATGAACTTTGCTTCAAGAGGTAAGCTTTGCTATCTTATGCATCATATCAGCACAGATTTTCACATTAAAAAAACAAACTTCAACAAAACACATACAACTTCTCTTTAAAAACAGTCAGAAAGAAACTTGCTGAAGTTTGCAAATTTGTAATTGTTGGTGTTGCAGTAGAAAATGCAGAAGGCGCTGTCTTTTCAGCATTACTTTCTGGTACTTTGTGGCTGTGTCTACACTGGCACCCTTTTGCGGAAAAGGGATGCTAATGAGACACAGCGCAATTGCAAATCCGCGGGGGATTTAAATATCCCCCGCGGCATTTGCATGAACATGGCTGCCGCTTTTTTCCGGCTCAGGGTTTTGCCGGAGAAAAGCGCCAGTCTAGACGCGATCTTGCGGAAAATAAACCCTTTTCCGCAAGATCTCTTATTCCTACTTGAAAGTAGGAATAAGTAGGAAACCCCGAGCCGGAAAAAAGTGGCAGCCATGTTCATGCAAATGCCGCGGGGGATATTTAAATCCCACGCGGATTTGCAATTGCGCTGTGTCTCATTAGCATCCCTTTTCCGCAAAAGGGTGCCAGTGTAGACACAGCCTGTAAGTTTAGTCTGGATCATAAAAAACACTATTGACTCACTAAGGTAAAATGAAGATTTTAGTACAGAGGTTCAGCCAGGCCCACCAAGAGGAGAGGTGAAGGAGGCAGTTGTCCTGGGGGACGGCAATTCAAAAGGGCCCAGGACTCTCAGCCACAGCTGCTGCGACTACAGGAGCAATGGCAACTGGTGCCTCAGGTCCTTTAAATCACAGCTGGAATGAGTGCTGCACAGCAATTTCAGGCAGCGCTCAGGGTTGGCTTGGGGGGTGGAGGGGCCAGCATGATGTGCTCTGGGCCCTGTCTCTTCTACCCAAGCTTCTGCCCCTTCCAGAAGCATGGAGCCACTCCCCCCCCCCCCCAAAAAAAAAGACATACCTTGCCCAGGCACCCAGCACCCCTGTGTTCTGTCAGCCCCCTGGGTTCAGGCATATGCTCATACTCCTTGAAAGCTCATATCAATAAGTATCTCATTTGCTTAGAAATACATTCTTTCAGCCATGAACCTCTCTCTTAAAAAAGATCAAATCCAACTGAAATTTCAGGAAATGAAAAGTAATGCCCAAACCAAAATGACTTCATTATGAATGGCCTTGTAGCCACGTCTCCCTGGCAGAAGGGTGGCCTAGTGGATAGGTCCCAGAATTAGCCAGAAGAAAAGGGGGTGCAGAACCCTGCTGCTTGGTGCCCCAGTGTAGAAATTCCAGCCCACTATATGAGTATAGTCCTTAAGTTTGAGGCATAGCCACAAGAGTCTAGATTTTCCCTTTAGCTAGGGTCTACCAGGTTTCCCCCTTTGTCCCAGGGGGTGGGGTTGGAGACTTACTTACTCCTATGGCTGGCCAAGTAGACAGGTTTTGGTTCCTGTCCTGCAGACAGCAGACCCACACTCCTATCTCCTTGCTCATCAGCCCCTAACTGAGCCAGGCTCCTTGCTTTTATCTTCCCTCCAACCCTGGCATTGGTTACAGGTCAATAGGGGTGGGGCTAGCTCGGCCAAAAGGCTTTGTTTAACCGCTGTGATGCTAGGCCCTCCTCTCTTCACTCCCTCACAGACCTCATTCTGAACGAAAATTGTATGTGATTTTAGAATAGAAACAAACTACTGTGATTGCCTCCAAGAGACTCAGAAGAGACTAAAAAGGTGGGTATATCTAAAATTTATTCAAAATTTATTCAAAAATAACACTTTTGAAAGTATTTTCTTCTCTTTTGATGCCTTGCTATGTCTTTCAGATGAGACACAAAACTGAAGCACTAATAAGCTATGACTATTAAAAATCTCCTGTCACTTTTATAAGTGTACATGTGTTAACCCAATTTTCAAGCTGGATAATTCCATTCTGGCTATATAGATTCTCTTTGCAGATTCAGCTGGGTGGAGTGGAATGATGCTGGTACAAACACTTGTTGTATTCCACCATGAATGCATGGCCTGAGGTTGAAGGATGGAACAATTTATCTATTGCCCACAAAAATGCTCCATGAAAAGAACTTTACTGAATTTGCAAAGCTGAGCACTCAAAAGTCTGGAAATGCAAGTTTTAAATTTGCTCGTGCAACTTTAATTTAGCCATATGTGTGTGTGTGTTGGAGCAGCTAGTCAATGTTTTACTTTATCCTTATTGTGGCCCTATGACTTATTTAGTGCCCACAGTTCAAAGCATGCTCCTCTTGGGCTTTTCTGTGGTGCTTACTCTCTATGGCATCTTGAATTTTTACAGACAACATTCACTACAGACTTAGATGACCAGCAGCAGCAGTCTCTCTCACAACCTTTAGTCCAATGGCTAGAACGCTTACGTGGGATGTCAGAAAACTTGGTTCAATCCCCTTTACCAAATGTAAGTCTCCATATTGCAAGAGCATGCCCTAGCCAGTGGGCTGTAATATAGAGAACTTGTGTCTACCACATCCTAGTGCCCTAGTCAGAATGCTACAGAATAACTCACACAGCCTTTTTCTTAGCCCCACTGCACCACCACCCAGGAGCCACCTGAGGTAAGCAGTGTCCAGCTGGAGCCAGCTCCGAACCCCTCCCCCAGTCATGAACGCCCTCCTGCACTTCCTGCCCCAGCCCTGAGCCCCCTGAACCCAAACTCCCTCCCAAAGCTTGCACCCTGAACTCCCTCCTGCACTCCAATTCTCTGCCTCAGGCTCAGCTCACAGCCCCTCTCATACTTCAAATCCCTTAGCCCAAGACCAGAGTCTGTACCCCAACCCTCTGCCTCTGCCTGGTGAAAGGGAAGGAGGACGGAGTGACCAGGGGCAGGGCTTCAGAGAAGGGACATGAAGGAGGCAGGGCAAGGATATTTGGGTTTGAGGTAAATCTTACATTGCACTTAAATTCAAAAAGTGATCTTGTACTTAAAAAGGTTGGTGACCACTGTTCTAAGGCATGTAACTTGGCCAAATCTCTTGTGGATTTTCACAAGAACAGCAAAAGATACATCATTGACAGTAAGGAGATCCTCAGTGGCAAATTTCAAGTTCCTCCTCCAAAACAAAGGCTATTAGTGATGTTCAAATAAAAGCTTGCTTAAATTTTACTACTACAAAATACATTATTTCCTATTATCTAGTTCTCAGAAGCACTGCTTTGGCTGCAATTGAGGAGAAGAAGAAGAAGAAGAAGGGCTGAGTCAGACAGCATGAAAAAAACCTGAAAATAGCATATTATATTGGGAATTGCAGGGCAACCTTATAATAGGCAGTGCAACCAGCTCAACCTGAAATACTCACATTTAATAATTTCACATTTAATACTCACATTTAACCTCTTTAGATATAAGGTCACATTTTCAAATGTACGTATGTCAATAAGACTTAATCACTTAATAATTTAGGTTCTATAGTAAGAAGAGGGCCTGAAATGTAAGCCTTTGTATCAGAGGCCTGGCATAAGACCTGAGGTCTGGGCTAAAGTAGTCAAAACTTTGCTGATATAAAGCAAAGTTAAGCTGTGAGCAAGAGGCAGACCCTACTCATGGAATCTGGCAAGAACAGGGCTGATATTACAGAAAAACACATTCCTAAATAATTGTAGGCACAAGAATATATACACAAACATATTCCAGAAAAGTGATACCAGAACACTTTGATACTAAACACATTCCCCCAAAATAACAGGAAGATGCTGACCCATTTTAAGAATACGGTCAGGACGACAGCATGATGGATAAAGATGGTTTGATTGAACCAACAGGTACAAGGCCCCTTAGATCTAAAGAGGTGGCCGGGAAATTATAAGCCCCTGGATACATTAATGAGTGACACATTAATATGTCTGGAGCTGTATGTAACTTGTTTATGTTGGTGTATAAATCTGAATCATAGAGGGAGTGTCTTTGGCCAGCCTAAGGAGCAGTGGAAAGTCCCTCCAGACTGAGCTGAGTCCATTGTCATGAGCATACATGTTTTTGTATTTTCATAGAGTATGTCAGGTGCTACTACTGTGCTTCAACATAAATAAACCTGGCCAGGTGCCTTTGCTGAAAACCAAATCTGTGGATTTATTGGGCAGTTTAATCTAGATCTGCTATCTCCACTATCTGTGCAGAGCTGGGATAGCACAGTGAATTCACACAGACATCGGCAACATCTGACTACGGGGATTTTTGAAAATTTTACCCATATACAGCAATATAGAAACAAATGTATCTTGGATAAAAACTTTGGGAATGGGAATGTGCATGTTGGGAAATGACCCTTTCAACATGAAGACAGCCAGATCCTAGGGCCCAAGAATATATTAGCTAAGTGTGTTATGTAACAAGTGTGCAAACAAATTTATCAAACCCATTTTGCACCCTACAGTTTTCTACATTATCTTGGGCAAAAGTTCTTAAATGTCTTTAATGTCAGTTCTCCTCCATTCTCGGCTAATGACACAGAAAAAACAGTGTTCTCAGAATTATCATTAAAATGGTTCAGTCCAATCTCAGGGTTTAATCGTTAGTGCCATGAAACAAATGCGGAAATGCCTTGACTGTCCATACACAGTCAATCATAGATTCAATCATCTCCTCTCCCCTCTCACCCACACCAAAAAAAGAAAATAAAAAAAGATTCCCATCCCCCATGTATCAGAGCAACACATTTGAAGGAGGTTTCTCAGAATTTTGTGTCCTGAAAAATACATAGCAAGCCTAGTGGGAAAAAGGTATTTGTGTATATTTGGGTGACACTGTACAGTTCATAAAGCTAGAGTGGCACCAAGTGGCCAGCAACTGAACTAGGGTCTGGAATATTTTTTTTCCTTCTTTATCTCACATTTACCCTATTATTACTTAAAACAAACTGGCCCAGCCCTTTTTCTGGAGAGCTACTTACTAGCAGTCCTACTTAATCCACACATACAACAGCGGAAGGAAAAGGACATTCCATAGAAAACTCTCAAGTGGACAAAATTCAAAATTATCAAGTAGTTAGAGACCATGTCTCTTGCAGCACACAGAGGTACAACACTCTAAATTTAGTGTTTGGAATGAGCCACCATTGCTGTATTCCAACGAGCCAGGGCATGGAACACAAATTAGATTGGCAGCAACGAGACAGATTAAGGCTACCTGTGACGGGGCGAGGCAGCCCTGCACTGAGCCTGCAGGGCCCAGCCAGGGTTACCTGGCTGCAGAGGCCCCTCCCCCGCAGCCCTACCGAGCATGCCCGGGTTGTAGCTCTGTTATAAAAGCCTGGGGAAAGACTCAGTTGGGGGGGGCGGGGGGGCAGCTGGAGGAGAAGAACCGGGGAAGGGAGCTCCCGCACAGCGGTTGCCGGAGACTCCAGAAGAGGCCGGTGAGGACGCAGAGGTGAGCTGGTGCATCCCAGAGACTGCCCACCAAGGAGACGCCAACCCGGAGGCCGCAGCAAGCGGGACGAGTTCATGGGAAGGAACCCCAGCGAGCCAGGTAGGAAGTGGCCCACGGCAGGAGCGGGAACCGCCTCTTTCCCCCCTTCCCCCGAGAAACCCTGGCACGTTTCAGCCGGATTGCCCCGCCAAGGGAGTGACCCGCTATCTGGTCACTCACAGGGCCCTGGGCCGGGACCTGGTGGAGTAGGGTGGGCCCGGTTCCCCCTACCTGGGGTGTGTCCCCGCTACAACCCTGAACTGCGTTTGGGACTCAGGCTGGAGGGCCTTGGCCTAGCCTTAAAGGGCCAGACTTGAACTGTGTTTGGGGACTCAGGCCGGAGGACCTTGGACTTAAGGGGTCCAGCGGGAGGGTCAGGCGGGAGTGGTCCACCACACGTGGTGGAGAACGTGGGTATGTTCTTCCCCTGCAACTAGGGGAAAGTAAGGAGACCCACTTAGAAAAAAAAAAGAGAGAGAGAGAAGGCAAAGGGAGGGATAAGAGATGGGGCGGTTTAGAAAGAGGCAGTGCCCCCAGAACTGTAACTATGGGCAGGTGCTGATGGCCGGCCAGAGGGCACGGAGGTGGGATGAGGCCAAGACTGTAGTACCCGTTCAGGTGAATGGAACCCCCATCACCGCCCTGGTGGACTCAGGCTGTAGCCAAACCATTGTCCGGGTGGAAGTGGCCATGGGGTTGGACCAGCTGAGACCCCCAGTACAGATGATGTGTATCCATGGTGATGTACGGTCCTACGCCACAGACTGGGTAAGGTTGGAAGACGGGCAGCGTGGGGCACGCAGACTCGTGGTGGTAGCCCCGAAGTCGCCCTATCCAGTGATCCTGGGGCGGGACTGGCCGGGGTTTACCAAACTACTGCAAGAAGGAAGTGCCCTAACGTCAAGTATTGTCCCAGCATGTCAAGCTCGCCGGTCCCAGATAAGCCAGCCCCTTGAGGTAGCAGCGGGGGAAGGGGCCTCGCAGGATCCTACACCCGGGAGACCAGCGTTGAGCATGGGCGGCACCCCTGCTGGTCCCCCGCCTATTGACCTAGAGCTAGATGGGGACTTCCTAGAAGAACAACGGAACGACCCCACACTTAGCCGAGCCTGGGAGCAAGCAGTTGCTCACCCAGAAGGGAAGGAGCAAGCTCCAGGCCTGCCCCAAGGGCCCCGCTTCGAGGTACGGCAGGACCTTCTCTACCGCATAGTACGAGACCCCCCAGACCCAGGATGAGATGCACCAGCTGTTAGTCCCACGTCGTTTCCGCCGGGGCCTGTTGGCCCACATGATCCCCTGGGCAGGTCATATGGGCAGAGAGAAGACACTGCAGTGAGTGGCGCGACGGTTCTTCTGGCCAGGAATCCACCATGAAGTGCGAGAGTACTGTGCATCATGCCCCGAGTGCCAGAAGGCTAGCCCTGCCAGCATCCCCTGGGCCCCTCTGGTCCCTCTACCTTCAAGCGCATTGGCCTGGACTTGGTGGGCCCTCTGGAAAGGATCCAGACAGGGCATAAGTATATCCTAGTTGTAGTGGACTATGCTACGCGGTACCCAGAGGCAGTCCTGTTGCGGACGGCCACCGCCCGCGTCATCGCTGGGGAGTTGCTAGAAATATTCTCCTGGGTGGGTCTGCACCGGGAGATTCTCACGGATCAGGGGACGAACTTGACATCATGACTCATGGCGGAGCTGTGTCGTTTACTGAACATCCGTGCGCTCAGGACCTCGGTCTACCACCCATAGACGGACGGGTTGGTAGAGCGCTTCAACCGCACCTTGAAGACAATGCTGCGCAAGTTTGTGGAGGAAGATGCCCGCCACTGGGATAAGATGCTCCCAGCACTGATGTTCACGGCGCGAGAGGTGCCGCAGGCCTCTATGGGGTTCTCGCCCTTCGAGCTCCTGTATGGACAACAGCCCCAAGGGATTCTAGACCTCGTCCGGGAGACCTGGGAAGAACAAGAGACCCCAGCCTGAGGCTCCGTGCAATACATCCTGCGCCTGCGGGATTGGCTTCGGGAACTAGGGCGCTCGCCACAAGAGAATCTACGCTAAGCCCAGGAGGTCCAGGCAGCTCAGTACAACCGGGGATCCAGAACCTGGACCTTCCAGCCAGGAGACCGGGTACTGCTGTTGCTCCCATCCTCAGAATCCAAGCTGCTAGCAAAATGGCAAGGCCCATTTGAGGTGGTGAGACAGGTGGGGCCAGAGGACTATGAAGTACGGCTGCCAGGGAGGAGGAAAGAGGTGCGGATATATCATATAAACCTGCTCGAGGGGTGGAAGGAGCAAGAGGCTCTGCTGATTACCCCGTACTCCATGGAGCTGGAGTTGGGGCCATTTCCAACAGGGTAGACACGAAGGAATGGGAGGGAGAGAGGATTTAAAGACAGGTCTCAATACTCTCTCTCTTTCTCTCTCTCTCTCTCTCTGGGTGTGTCTAAACTACACCCCTCTGGTGGCAGAGGGATGTAGATTAGGCACATCGCTATTGCAAATGAAGCGGGGAGTTAAATATTCCGTGCTTCATTTGAATAAAAATGGCCGCCGCTTTTTGCCGATGTGGCACTTTGCCGGCAAAAAGCGGCAGTCTAGATGGGATTGGTCGACAAGGAAAGCCTTTTCCGACCGATCCCTTATGCCTCGTGCAACGAGGTTTACAGGATCGGTCGGAAAAGGCTTTCCTTGTCAACCGATCCCCGTCTAGACTGCCGCTTTTTCCCGGCAAAGTGCCGTGGCAGCCATTTTTATTCAAATGAAGCACGGGATATTTAAATCCCCGCTTCATTTGCAATAGTGATGTGCCTAATCTACATCCCTCTGTTGCCAGAGGGGTGTAGTTTAGACACACCCTCTGTAATTTCAGTGTTACCTATTCTTGATAACTACAGACTGCATCAGCTATATAGTCTTGCAACTGATTTAAATGGTTTGCAAAAATTAAAAAAATAAAATAAAATCCTCTTCTACTACTCTATGCGTCACACATAAAGCACTAATAGTGAAGAAACTATGGCTCAGATCCTCAATTGGTGTGGACAGAAGTAATTTCACTTTAGTCAATGGAACAGTATCAATTTAAAAGGTAGTAAGGATTTGGTCCTGATCAATCCCACATTAGGGTAATTTGGTGGTTTTCTATTGACTTCTTTGGCAGCAAAATGGACTTTTGTGGAAATTTCAGATGTTTAGGTGGTTAGCAATGGATTAATCATCAATATGCGCAACATGGAAGACAGGAGTAATTTGGCAGATCAAGCGGCAAGGAGTCCTCTTTTGCAGATTCAGACTAACACGGCTACCCCTCTGATACTTGGCAGATCAAGAACTGGAACAGGTACAAAAAAGGGCCACTAGGATGATCCGAGGAATGGAAAACCTGTCTTATGAAAGGAGACTCAAGGAGCTTGGCTTGTTTACCTTAACCAAAAGAAGGCTGAGGAGAGACATGATTGCTCTCTTTAAATATATTAGAGGGATAAATACCAGGGAGGGAGAGGAATTATTTAAGCTTAATACCAATGTGGACACAAGAACAAATGGATATAAACTGGCTAGTAGGAAGTTTAGACTTGAGATTAGACAAAGGTTTCTAACCATTAGAGGAGTGAAGTTCTGGAACAGCCTTCCAAGAGAAGTAGTGGGGGCAAAAGATCTATCTGGCTTCAAGATTAAACTAGATGGGTTTATGAAGGGGATGGTTTGATGAGATAACATGATCTTGGTAACTAATTGACCTTTCACTATCAGTGGTAAATAGGTCAATGGAGGGATGATAGGAGTTACTATAGAGAACTTTCTGGGTGTCTGGCTGGTGAGTCTTGCCCACATGCTCAGGGTTTAGCTGATCGCCATATTTGGGGTCGGGAAGGAATTTTCCTCCAGGGTAGATTGGCAGAGGCCCTGGAGGTTTTTCGCCTTCCTCTGTAGCATGGGGTATAGATCACAGCTGGAGGATTCTCTGCATCTTGGGTCTTCAAAATATTTGAGGGCTTCAATATCTGAGATATAGGTGAGAGGATTATTCTAGCAGGGGGTGGGTGAGATTCTGTGGCCTGCATTGTGCAGGGGGTCAGCCTAGATGATCATAATGGTCCCTTCTGACCTTAAAGTCTGAGTCTATGAGTCTACGAGTGACATTTAGATCAGACAGTCTGGCTACTCAGCCTGTAATACCAATGAGCACTATGTTGATTTAACAGCACTATGGGATCTGCAGCTGAATCACTATCAATAGTGAGGATGCAGTGCTGTTAGTTCTTGGATGGGGGATTTTCTAGCGAATGGAAAGAAACAGCGCTTCAGTAGATTGCAGTTTTCCCACCAGCGGGCTTATCCCAATCTCACTAAAAGTCAATAGAAAGTCTCTCTGATTTAAAAAGGAGTTGAATGGGATCTCTCCAGGTACCAACACAGTTTTAGGGATCTGGAAGCAATGTCTTTGATTAAACACAGTGCTTTGGTAAAATTCCAGCTCAGGAGATTATTTTCTGCCTTCAACACTTGGCATTGAAATGTTAAGTGGACAATCCTTTAAATTGTTGTGGAGTTGCTGCCTGCCATTAGTTAAACAACTGCTACTTTCCAGCTCAGAGCTGGGGGAAGTGACCTCTGTATTATCCCTTACCAATGTCATAAATTGCCTGCAAGGTTTAATAAATGGATATTTGCGGATTACTTTAAGATCTTCTGATGAATTATTGTTTCAGAGCTGTGCAAATCTAACAAAGCTTCAGGATCAGTTCTAGGGCCAGTTTTGTTCAACATCTTTATTAATGACCTGGATGAGGGGATGGATTGCACACTCAGCAAGTTTGCGGATGGCACTAAACTAGGGGGAGAGGTAGTTACTTTGGAGGGAGTGACCTAGACAGATTAGAGGATTGGCCAAAAGAAATCTGATGAGGTTCAACAAGGACTAGTGCAGAGTCCTGCATTTTGGACGGAAGAATCCCAAGCATTGTTACAGGCTGGGGACCGCCTGGCTAAGTAACAATTCGGCAGAAAAGAACCTGGGGATTACAGTGGATGAGAAGCTGGATATGAGTCAACAGTGTGCCCTTGTAGCCAAGAAGGCGAATGGAATATTAGGTTGCATTAGGAGGAGCATTGTCAGCAGATCTAGAGAAGTGATTATTCCCTTTTATTCAGCACTGGTGAGGCCACATCTGGAGTACTGTGTCCAGTTCTGGGCCCCCCACTACAGAAAGGTGTGGATGCATTGGAGAGAGTCCAGCAGAGGGCAACCGAAATGATTGGGGGGATGGAGCACATGACTTATAAGGAGAGGCTGAGGGATTTGGGTTTATTTAGTCTGCAGAAGAGTGAGGGGGGATTTGATAGAGGCCTTCAACTTCCTGAAGGGAGGTTCCAAAAGGGTGGAGAGAGGCTGTTCTCAGTGGCGACGGATGGCAGAACAAGGAGCAATGGTCTCAAGTTACAGTGGGGGAGGTTTAGGTTGAATAATAGGAAAAACTATTTCACTAGGAGGGTGGTGAAGTACTGGACAGGTTACCTAGTGTGGTGGTAGAATCTCCATCCCTAGAGGTGTTTAAGTCTCGGCTTGACAAAGCCCTGACTGGGATGATTTAGTTGGGATTGGTCCTGCTTTGGGCAGGAGGCTGGACCTCCTGAGGTCTCTTCCAGTCCTATGATTCTATGATTTCACAGAACTGTGTATGACAAGTTTTACCATGTAATTCTGGGTGATTCTGGGTGAATTCTGGGTGATATTCCACTCTAGTCACATTTTCAATCAAAGTAAGCTTCACTGGGACTAATTGCATACAAAACTAATTTTGCTCTCCCAACCCAAATGAATAATTTGCTGCAATGCCTGCAGAAACTTCACGATGGTTAAGCCACTGCTGTTAATGTTGAAGAACATTGTCTCACTCTTCCTTTGTGCTCTCCTGACCTCTTATATCCACCTTTGGTTAAATGTCTCAGACTACACTTTGCTTTTGTTTGTACAATATCTGCTTCAATGGAGCCCTGATACCTGGCTGGCACCTGTAGATATGATCCTAATACAAATAATTAAAAAGACAACAGGAGAGCTCTGTTTGTAAAGATGAAAATGTCTATGGTCACAAGTTTTCTTAACCTGAAACAATGACAACGGTACCTTTCATGTAAGTATTAATGAGATTTGAGTACCTAAAATATATATGGCAGTGGTTCTTCGAGAATAAATTTGGGTTGATAGTGTATTTTACAGTACTTCTTACCTCCCAGAGGGTAAGACTAACTTGGGAACAGACAGTTTTGCCAATGTATTAAAAACAAGAAGGTGCATGTTGTGCTTATTTTGAATTCTCTGATAAATGAATGTTTATCTGGGAATCAATGGATCTGGATGAATAGCAGATTGAAGCACCGATTGTCTTCTTACAAGGAGAATTATCTTAAATCAGATTTCCTTTGTTTGATGAAACCTAAACTGCACAGGGAATATTTAAACATCTAAGGAGAAAATCCATAGATAAGCTACATGGGCTTATATTTAACAGAACTAATTGTCTTTATCGCCTTTCTGTACAGTATCTAAAAAATACTGAGTTTAAATATTAATATCTTCTGATCAAGATTTCCTGATAATTGGGCTTTAGCAATACAAAAGTGTTGGTATTTGAATAGTTTTGCAGGTAAAACTTCTATTCACTTGTGTGTTCCCAAGCCAAGTCCAACCTGATATTCCAAGTGACATAAGCTTAGGCTGTTTCTAGACTATAAAGAAAAGTCGGAAAAAGATACGCAAATTGTGAACCACAATTTGCATATCTTTTTCCGCTTTTCCTTCTAAGAGGTTTTTCCGAAATTTGGCCTGTCTACACTGGGCCAAATGTCGGGAAAAAAGCTTCTTTTGGAACATCCCTTCTTCCTCACAGAATGAGGTTTACAGGGATTCAGAAAAAACATGTCTGCTTTTCCAAAATTTTTTTTTTTGAAAAGCAGATGCGTTCCTTGGACACGGCAGAGCTTTGCCAGGATACCTCGGGTATTCCAGAAAAACTCTGCAGTCTAGACATACCCTTAGTAAAAGCTATATGAAACCAGCTGCAGGTGCACTTTAACCTTTTAACACAGGTGGCAATCCTGACTTGGGGAAAGGCAGACCACAGTTTTCCTGGAGAAAGGCTCTGAGGCAAAATAAAAAATCTCAGTTATATATTTTAGTCTTCATATAGTTTGGCTGCATGTAGTGTTATTTTTTAGGTTCATAAGGATTTTATAGGTTTTTTCAAAGGCTGCAGTACATATTCAGACAAAATACAGCTGTGAGAAACTGTTTTCAATTTATACACATCTCAACTCCATTGTGTATATAGTTTATACATCCATATACAACCCCACACATGCATACTGAGCCTGAATTCCCCATTCCCTCTCATCTTCTCTAGTCATTTATTGTTGTGTAAAAACAGAACAGCCACATTTCACATCAACTTTGAATAGATGTAAAGGGCAATAAAAAGAGGGCAGGACCGGAGAATCAGCCCCATTGAAGATATTGATGTACTCTGTATATCCATGCTTGTTTTTATTTAATTTGCTGTTCAGAGTGAGTTAAAAATGGCTGAAATATTTGAAAGACCACTAATTACTGTTCTAAAAAGAGGAGATGATTACTAGGAGTTTCTCATAAAAAATCATTCTTTTCCTCTTAGCTATGTCTAATCATTCACTACTTGTTTACAAATGGGTTTGGTCTCATACATAATGATGATAACAGATGTTTCTCTGGCGGTCAAAAATTCAACTTTCAACATTCAGTTAATTTCTATTATGGAGAGGCTTCGTTTCTCCATAGCTAAGGATGAAACTAAATTCCATTAAAAGTATAATTTTGAGATTCCGTCGCTCCTCTAATCCACAAATAAAGGATGAGGAACAAAAATGGTGTGAGTACTATACCACATTATAAATGCCTCCTTCTGTAAATTATTTTGTCAGCAAAAATACAGAAAGAAGAAAAACTATAAAACTTATTTTACTAAATTCTAGATGATTATAGTACATAAAACCCAAGTTTCATTGATTAAAAGTCTAATTTTAAAAATTATTGATAACTCCATTTCTCCATTAGCAATGTTAGACTGGACAACCAGCTCAGACATAAGGTTAAAATAGGACTAAATTAATATTGGAAACTGTAAGCCTTGTTTAACCTCCTTTTTTAAGGAAACGCCTCATTCTTTTCATTGCAACTCTTCCTTGCAGAAAAAAATCTCAGTGAAAAGATGAGAATTTTACTATCAATCACAACTGCAGACATTTAGACAAGTCGTAATTCATGGACTGACAGTATCTGATTTATTACACCTGAAATTAAGAGATGGTCATCGGATTTCAAAAATTATCTCCTTTTTTGGCACTATGGACTGGCAAAACTAAGAAAGAGAAGGAAATAGATAAAACAGTCTAATGGATTTATCTGCTCAAGATATAGTGCATGAGGACAACATTTTGCTGCTTGGAGTCCAATTTTCAAAGTTATTAAGATTTTAAATAGACTTACCAGAATGTTACATCAGCTCTGTCAACATAATTTAAGCTCAGTGGCAACTCCAGAGATTCTGCACTGACTGCTGAATCTGGCCAGTTTACATGAACTCTTTGCATCATAACAGCCATGAACTAAAATGCACTCTTCAAAATTGGAATGAGATTGAGGTTTTTGAATAAGCTATACAGAAGGGCCAGGACCTTCAATAAACTCCTTGGCTTGGGTAAGATTAGTCATACAAGGTAGACAGCTCTGAAGGAAGGGGTTTGCAAGGAAGAGCACTTGTTAGTGACTTGGATGATATGTTCCCTAATTTCACACCTTTAAAGGATTGCATGATGGTGGTAGTAGAGCTAGAAAGGAGCTTAAAGGGAGCAGCAGAAGAAGAGGTCCAGTAGTAGGGCAAGAGGTGAACCACAGAAGCCTCATGCTGGAGTTTGGGGGAGTTGGGGGACAGTGCAGCAGGAACATTCTCTACCTGCATACCACATGAGGATCCCTACAGGAGTAAAGCTCTGCCCAGTGCACTCTTAAAATCTATATAAGTGGGGTTTCATTCCAGAATTGGGGCCTGTGATGCTGGCAGACCAGGTGCCAGCTCATGCCAAAGCGGCAGTGCAATTCGTTTGTTTTTACGATAGATTAAATTGATAACTAGAAGCATAAAAATGTATTTGGGGTTTAAACTTCATGAAAACTAGTAGGATGATACAATGTAACAGCAAACATTTACATTGTATACTCCTCTGTAACTAAATAGCCCATCAAACAAGAAAGAAGCATTGTATAATGCAAATAAAAAATGTTAACAGGAAAGTGCTAATTCTTGTGTTTTTGAAGGCAAGTGGTCATTGCCTGTGATGATCAGAGATTACAGATTCTAAATATGCTCATCTCTTTCCCAGAAAGAAAGAACCCACTCGGGCATGGGGACTGACAGACTTGTTGGGCCCCTGATCTAGGTGGGGAGGTGGTGCCATGCTCCCAGAAGGGGCAAGGTCTTGGGTGGAAGGGGTGGGGACTCAGGTGGAAGAACTGGGGCTGGGTCACCCAGTTGTCAGTACATTATTCCCACCCTTCCTCCCCCCCCCCCCCCCCCCCCAGCCTCACAGCTGCTCAGAGCAGTGGTGGTTGGAAGCCTGGGGTCATTTTGAATTGCCGGGCCCCCGAGGTAACTGCCCTCTTTCTCCATCCTCCATTGGATGATGACCCTGTCAGCTTGTTTTGTAGAGAAGTTGCAACAGGTTAAACACCTCAGGACCTGACCACGGGAAGTCAATATTGTCTAGCAGCATTACCGACCCTTTTCAAATGTGAGAGCCAGCTCCATCTCTGGGGCAGCCTATGTTGACTGTCCAGCTGCTCCCAGGGTGGGTGGGACTTGAACCCACTTGCTGGGCTCTTAGAAGATATTTAGGAGTAAATGAGAACTAATTAGCACCAAGAATACTGAGAGTCAGGACTGGTAGCTGTAAACAAACTTTATGGGACCACAGGAAACTTGGCCACATCCATGATAAGTGGACATCCAGCTAACTAAAATCATTCCAGACCATAGATGTTACCAGACCAGAAAGAGCTGGACTAGAGAGGTTCAACCTTTAAAAGTACAGATTTAGGGAAAGATCCTGCAGCTCGGGACTGTGTGGGTTTTAACAAGGCAAGTAACTAGTAGATGGAGCTCACATTGGGTACTGGATTAGGGAGAGACACTCGGCTCACATTAGGTAGTGAGTTAGGGAGATTTACTCGGCTCTCATTGGGTTCTGGCTTAGGGAGATTTACTTGGCTCTCACTGGGTACTGGGTTAGAGAGATATACGAGGCTCTCATTGGGTAGTGAGTTAGGGAGATTTACTTGGCTCTCATTGGGTACTGGGTTGGGGGGATATACTTATAGAACATACCACCAATGTGGAGGATCTGCCCTACTTCTGACAATCTTCCCTAAAGTGGACACCTCAGGGCAGTGAGTATAAGAGGCAGGGGAAAATGCCTTCCCAAACTGCCAGCCCAGGCCTGCCCACACTCTGCCCCAAGCCTCTCTATTCAGTGCAGCTACCCCCAATCTTCTGGAGCTGCCTGGGCTTCAGTCCTGTGCTGCCAGCCCTCTCCATGTGCTGGGGCAGGGAAAATAGGGGCTATAGGCCAACCGTGCTCCAGAGGGGCCAGGCTGAAGACCGCTAGTGCTCCAGGGAGCTGGGCTGTGGGCCACCCATGCTTGGGGAGAGCACAGGCCACCCATCTCAGGAGGGTAGGGGTCACCACTCCTGTGGGGGGTCTTGGCTTCTCTAGGGGCCATAGGTGGCATGGGCAGGGTCTTGGATGGAAGGCGTTGAGTTGGGGACTTGCCTCTGTAAGCCCTAGGTTCACCTACCACCCACGGGGGGCAAAGCTAAGTAGGGGAGAGGAATGACAGCTGGAGTCCCATGCGGGAGGATTGACTAGTCAAGCCTCCCACCCTGGCGGGGCACACCTCCAGCTCCAGCAGCCACAGCTGGGAGTGTAGCCATGGGGGTGCTGGCTGCAGATGCAGGACCACGGTGCATGGGCCCCACTGCAGCTCCCATCTAGCCCTGGCTACTATGGGGGGGGGGGGAGGAAGGAAGGTGCATGGACCCGGGAAGCCACAAGGAGGTGCGCAGACCCCCTCTGCAGTCCCAGCTGCAGGGAAGGGGCACATGGCTTCAGCCATAATCCCTGCCTCAAGCCACAGGGCAGGAGCTGCACAGTCCTTCATTCCAGCCCCAGTTGTAGGGCGGGGCACACAGTGCTGCCTACAGGCCCAGCTTCAGCCGCTGGCTGCCATGTGACTACCATAGCCTCCATGAGTAAACCACAGCCTCAGTCATGAGCCACTCCGGACAGCATGGCAGTGACATCTCCAGGAGAACAATGGGTTTTCCGCTCCTTTGAAAATCAGGCTAGCTTTATTCAGGTGTCTCTTTTAGGTATCTAATTTGGAAAATTTTAGCCCCTCTCCACCTCCAATAAAACACAAAGTTTAGCCTGCTCCACTAGCCTGTAGACACCTCAAGCAGAGAACTTGTTTTCTTGTTTTCCAAATGCCATGCATGTCTGTACTTGTTGCTACTAAAATATTTAAATCAGCTGTTGCTTGCAGACTTTTTAATAAATCTGTGAGGGTGTATCTACACTACAGCGTTAATTCGAGTTATCTTAATTCGAATTAGTTAATCCAAATTAAGCTAATTTGAATTAACGCATCTACACACAAAATGCAGTTCGAATTAGCGTTTTGCTAATTCGAACTACCACATCCACACAGAGTGGACACTGAATCGGATTTAAGGCCGGCTGGAACCAGGTCAGGCAGGGCATCAGGTCAGGAGTGTCTGTGTGTGGCTGTTGCCTGAGGCTATCTGAGGCTTGTGCTTAAAGGGATAGCCCTCCCCCCGCCCCCGGGCAACCGGTTCTCAGGTGTCCCTGCTTGCTTGCCTGCCTTGCTGCAGGACAGCAAAGCATTTGTGTCCCGGCACTCTGGTGCTTCTCTTGGATGCGTTGCTGCAAGCCTGGCTGCACTTGCTGCAGGCTGCCATCCCGGAGGTCCATCGGGGGGCCTGTCAGTATCCAGGAGGTCCTGCGGGAAAGCTTCCACCCTGAGGAGCATGCAGAGCCTCCCTGGTCTGCCCCACTGGGCGCTTGTGCCTCATTCCTCCCTCACATCCTTCCACTTACCCATCCCTAGCCCCCCTTCCTGATGTAAAAAATAAAGAACACGTTTTTTCATAAATATAAACTGTGTTTATTTAACAAAACTGGGGGAGGGTATGAAACTCTGGGGAGACTGGAGAATGGAGGTGGGAGAGGGGAGGAGAGAGTGTGAGAGAGGGGAGGGGGGAAACTGGGAGGAGGGAGCTGGAAGGGGGAAGCAAGGGGAAGAAGGGGGAGGGGAAGCTCAAGGGTGGGGCTCTTGCCGGCAGGGGCGGCCTGTGAGCCTAGACAAACTAGGCAGTTGCCTAGGGCGCCACCGGCCCGGGTGCCCGATGATGACGTCACGGCCATTGACGGCCGTGCAAGCGGGGGCGCCGATCATGCCTTCCGCCTGGGGAGCCAGCTGTCGCAGCCAGCCTCAGGCCACTCCTGCTCGCCGGGCCAACTGACTCCCAGCACCGTGGATGCGGGGGCCTCGGCGTCCCCGGGGAAATGGGGAGGACGGTGTGGAGGTTGAGGTGGGGGTTGTGGAGATTGAGGAGGAGGGTGTGGAGGTGGAGGAGGGAGAGGCGTGAGGGGGAGGAGGAGCGCTCGTTCGGGAGACCGCAGGCACTGGAGCGGCATGGGGCAGCACGCTCTGCACCAGGGTCTGCACGTGGTCGCAGAGAGCATGACCCTGGGCAAGCAGCTCCCGGCGGAACTCCCGGTCGTCCTGCACCCACTCCTGCATGGTGCGGTGCAGGGCTCGCAGGGCCTCCAGGTGCTGCTGTCTGTACCCCTCGAGTCTGCGGGTGGTCCTGCTCAGCCCTCGGATGCGGGAGGATGTCCTGGGCGGGGTGGTGCACCCTGCACGTGCAGCTGGTGCAGCTGTGGAGAAAGAAGAGAAGGGTCAGTTCTCCCTGAGGACACAGGGGGTGAAGCACAGCCTCACTCTGCAAGGTGAGGATGACCATGCCCTGCACCGTCAGAGCCGCTGTGCTTGCACAGAGGCCATGGTCGGAATGTCCAGCTATCCCCAGGAGTGGGAGCTACCCCGGGACTGCACCCATGCCCCTGTGCTGTGTATAGTGCGGCCGAGGTGGGGGGGAGATGTCCCCTGCCTCTGTGTAGAGGGGGCTTGTGAAGGGAGGGCGTCCTGCTGTGTCCCGCCCCGGGGTCAGGAGCATGTCAGGTCTCTTCACACACACGTGTGGCTATCAGGCCAAGGCCCCTGTGTGACAGGCAGCTGGAGCCACCTGCCCAGGGGTGGCACAGCATGTGCTCGCACATGCACAGGTTCCTGCGTGATCTGTGGTAAGCAAGGCCCACACGCGCGGTCCCTGGTCTCCCTCCCTGCCCCCCGTCCCAGGAAGGGGACAGAGATGGCACTTACATGGTGTGGCCTCCCCGGACGTCCCTGCTGACTGCAGGTGGGACTGCTTGGGGGTCCTGGCGGCGTGGCGGCTCCTGCTCCGCGCCCTGGTCAGGGCCCTCCGGTCCCGGCTCACTGGCCCCTGGGGTGGCACAGACCGTCCCGCCCCCCAGGATCCGGTCCAGTGCCTCGAAGTTGGGGAAGGTGTCTGCCCCTGCTGAGGAGCTTTCCCAAGTGGCCCTGGTGTACGCCTGCCGCAGCACCTTTATCTTCAGGCGCACCTGCTCTTGGATGTGCCTGTGGCCTTTCTTGGCCATGGTGGCAGCTATGGTGGCAGCTATGGTTATACCTGTTTCACGAGGCATAAAGGATCTGACAACAAAGGGATCTGGGGTCGGCTGATCCCCCGTCTAGACTACCGCGCTGTGCCGACAATCAGCTGATCGGCACAGCGCGGCGACCATTTTGATGTAAATGAAGCGGCGAGTATTTAAATTGCCGCTTCACTTCCCTTTGCCGAGTACACTCATCTACATGGCTCCATCAACGGAGCCATGTAGTCTAGACACA
The DNA here is from genome assembly GCA_019425775.1 of Rafetus swinhoei. Classification (NCBI taxonomy): domain Eukaryota; kingdom Metazoa; phylum Chordata; order Testudines; family Trionychidae; genus Rafetus; species Rafetus swinhoei. Next base: position 31,057,421 of record CM033428.1, on the reverse strand, counting down.
CCCTAAGGGCTTTAGGAAACAAAATTAGGAAGAACTTACCAAGCAGGGTCTCACAACGTGTATAGTATTATTAATTGGGTTCCTTTCAGTCAGAATATTTAGGATAGTTATAGGCAGATCAAATATATGCGAAGACCAGAGGCCAGTTTATCTTGAAGGAGGGAAGTTGGATATGATGGTGTCTTATCAAAACAAAAGTTAAGTTTTCAACTGCTCAGTACCCACAATTAGGGTCACTTTGGGTATGTCTACACAGCAAAGTTATTTTGGGATACCAGAGGTATCCTGAAATAGCTACTCCATGTCTTTTGAACATGTCCGCTATTTCGAAATATAGTGGGCACGCTATTTCACCATCCCTGTAAACCTCACTGTACGAGAAGTAAGGGATGGCTTGAAATAGCACCGGATTTTGAAATTTGGCACTGTCAAAATAAGCTATTTTGAAATAGATTTGAAATAAGCTAGTGCAAATTGCGTATCTTATTTCAAGTTTCAGGTACTGTGTAGACACACGCTTTCAGAAGAGCCCAGCTGCCATTCAAGCTCCTAAGCAAGACTCATTATGCTGAGCTTGTTGCAAACATTGCCACTTATTCTGTTGCCTAAATGGGAGATGAGCTCTTATGAAAATCTGCCCAGATGCGGTTACTGCTGCACACCTGGCACTTGGCAGTTACATTTTGAGGTCATTGCTACTGGGGTTTCCCACAGCTTCAGATCATTACCTTCTCTATTGTTCTGTTATTCCATACCTCACCCTGCATGGGAGGGATACTACTGACAGAGGTCACTTCTAACTAAGAGAGGTTTAGAGGTTCCTGGGATACATTCCACACTGACTCATGCTGCAATACTATGAGTCACTTACTATAAAACAAGAGCAGCCTGCCTTTCTCTCTTTTGCCCAGGACATGAGAAGTCTGCTCTCACATCCTGATTATCTCACCAGTGTGCCTGAGCTGTTCCAAAAACTGGATCGATTCTCTGTTGTTAATATGGTCCCACTTTCTCCTTCTAGCTGTTGACACTACTGCATCACAAATTCAATATCATCTACTTTAGAGTTATATGCCTTCAGCGTTGGAATGGGAGAGCTGGTTTTTTTCCTTATAAAGTAGGTGTGTTGTTTGCTGCCCTGAATTGGTAGAGAAGAGCAAGAATATGAAAGGTCTTTTTCTAAGAAGCTTAAAATCAGGATCCAATTGTATAATAGCTTCTACATAGGAGTGCCATATCAGATTAGACTAGAGATCCCTCCTCAGTCCAGTATCCTCTATGGCTATGTCTACACAGCCACGTTATTTCGGAATTATTCTGAAATAACAAAGAGTGTGTCTACACTGCAAGCCATATTTCGAAATAATATTGAGCTGGAGGACTTCTTATTCTGACTCCTGTAACCCCCATTTTACAAGGAGTAAGGGAAATTGAAGGAAGAGTGTTCTTCCTTCGACTTCCTGCTGTGTAGACAGTGCCAAATTAAGCTATTTCAACTTAAGCTATGCAATTGACGTAGCTCAAATTGTGTAGCTTAATTTTACTTTAGCCCTGCTGTGTAGACATGCCCTTTCTGAGAGTGACCAATACCAGTTGCTCAGAGGAAGGTACGAGAAGCCCTGCAGTGGGCAGTTGTGGGATCACATGGTCCCTGGGTAAGCTTCTTCCTTTTCAAACTCTTTTGGAATCTTGCTAAGCTTTTGGTCTTGATAAATCATGCCACCATGCATTCTTGCAGCAATGTATTCTGATTTCCCTTTCCTTAAACTTAGATTTGCCATTATATCCTCTTTTCTATGAAACATTTGCTTCATATGTCAGGCTCAAAGCCATCTATATGTACTATGGGACAGTGACAGAGGCTTTTGATTTCAAAGAGGATTTCCCTTTTGTGCAGCTTGCATGTTTTATTTTGCTTCCCGGCAGTGTTTATCCTAATGAAGATACATCATTGGCATTTTCTTCCTTAAGGCTCAGAAAGAGCATGGATGCATACATCCATATTCCAGACGGGGGAGTTCAAAGGAACATCTGCCTTCTCTGTCTACTGCACTCCTGCATTCTGATGTAGAGGCTTCTGCCATCTCCTTTAGAAGTCCATTCAGCAAGTACACTAATGTAAATTTTTTCTTCCGCTCCCATTCCTCTTCCTCCTCTCAGTGGATTTTTATTGACTACAGCACAAAGCAGCCATGCTCATCTAAGGTTTCAGTGGGTTTTTTGTTTGGTTGGTTGGTTGTTTTTTTTAATCGCAATAGCTGCCTAACAAGAAGTCTATTATCAGCATGTGTCAGCAGCTGGCAAAGCTATGATAGGAGAATCTACAGTGTCAGCTCCAGCCTGAGGCATGAACCTCAGCTAGATAAGGCTGACTGTCACTGAAATGGCCAATCTGCTGGACAGTTGCAGCTATCACCAAGGAAGGAAAGCTTACTGCCCCAGGAGTGGAAGGACAGCACAAATGAAATGCTATCCATCCTGAAATCCTGAGCATGGATAGGTGCAGTTCCTCTGATATCTATATGACATCTATCCCTGCTGTAAATGTCCAACAGGAGGAAGACTTTAAGCTGAAGATGTGTCAACTTGTTCAGTAGTTCCAGGAGAATATCTTTTCCCTTTTTCAGGAATCTGGCACTTGAACAAGCTACACAAAGAGCTAAATGTGTGTTAGTCAATTAAAGCACAACTTAACCCTATGATGCATGAGACCCTTAGATACCTCTCCCAAGAGATTCTCAGGGTCTCCAAGCCTATATACCCATAATGCTTTCCAACATCCACCTACAATTTTTTCCATCTCTCCAAATACAAACATTCCAGGAGCTCATACAGTACCACAACTAAGAAATGTGAATATTCTCTTTACACACACATTCCTGATTAACCTGGTAAGGAAATCCTTCTCTTCTTATATTTTATACACCAACACACATTCCTCTCTATAAGCATAGAGTTCTCTTCTTATCATTACAGATAGTCTGAATCTATTGTGCCTTTAATTCTTAATGAAAGAATTGCCAGAGCTCTAGCAATTAGGTTCCAGGACTCTAGCACTATTTTTACATTCATAACTAATGGAGCAAATCTAGATGTGCCAGGCCTATGAACTGCCAAGCCTACAGGTGCCAGGCTTCAGCCCTGGCAAGACCTAGCACAAATTAAATACTATGTGCCTTCTTGGAAGGTATTGGATTGCAGTGACATTCAGCTGGTTTTTCCATGAGTGACAAGATGTATCTCACTATCAACAGTAAGAAAAGGAGAGGTGTCACATAAATCCAATTCCCTAAAGAGAAATTATGCAACATCTCCTAATCAGTCCCAGGATATAGTTTTTAAGTGGCCCTAACCTAACTAGTCTGACAAGGTAAGGACACTAAGCTGCATTGTAACCATGCTTTCAGAAGACAGACAGACAGGTAGATAATATTCTTGGCACTAATGAAGATTTTCAACATCATAGTACTACCAAGAAATAAATTAATAAGAACAGTTTTAATAGAATATGTCCACACTGCAAAGTTAATTCAAAATAACAGCCATTATTTCAAATTAACTTTAATAGCGTCTATACATGCAAACCACTATTTCGAATTTAATTCGAAATAGAGGAGCCCTTAATTCGAATTTGGTAAACCTCATTCTACGAGGACTAACGCCAAATTCAAAATAACTATTTCAAATTAAGTGCTGTGTAGACACTTAATTCGAAATAGGGGGCCTCCAGCCCTTCCCAGAGAGCTCTGGTGGCCACTCTGGGCACAACCAGGAAAACTTACTCTCCTCTCCCCAATCCCCAGAGCCATTAAAGGGGTAGACCCTGGCCACAGTGCCTGTGCCAGCTCCAAGCCTGCCATCCCAGAGCCAGCAGTGGCCACCGGGGCCCCTGACCCAGTGGCCCCAAAACATGAGCCAGCAAGCCACTGGCAGCCAGCCCTCCACCACTCCCCAGGAGCAGTCTGCCAGCTCCCAGGAGCCTGACAGAGGCTGGAGAAGGCGGGCGCCTTCCTAGTCCAGGGTGGAATCATGGACCTTATTCAGGTTTGGGGGGGGGGATGCCCCCAATGTCCATGATCTCTGCACTAGACGGAGGAACGCGGCCGTCTATGGCAGGATAGCTGCCAGCCTGGCCACCAAAGGCCACATGCGAACCCAGGAGCAGATTAGCATGAAAGTCAAGTTGGTCCAGCGAGACCCCCAACCCTGAGCCCTGAGCTTCCTCTCCCCCTTCTTCCCCTTGCTTCCCCCTTCCAGCTCCCTCCTCCCAGGTTTCCCCCTCCCCTCTCCCACCCTCTCTCTTCCCCCTCCCACCTCCTTTTCCCAGTCTCCCCAAAGGTTCATCTCTCCCCCCCCCCCCAGTTTTGTTCAATAAACCCAGCTTCTATTTTTGAACATACGTGTCTTTTATTTGACATCAGGAAGGGGGGCTAGGGAGGGGTAAGTAGAAGGACATGAGGGAGGAATGGGGCATGAGCCCCCGGTTGGGAGGACCGGGGAGGTTCTGAGGGCTCCTCGGGGTGGACACTTTCCCTCAGGGCCTCCTGGATCCTGACAGCCCCCCGATGGACCCCCCCCGGATGGTAGCCTGCAGCAAGTGCAGCCGGGCTGATGGCAACGACCCCACGAGACGCACCCGCGTGCCCAGGGGTAGCTCTGGCTCCATGTGGCTGAGTGCTGTGGTGTCCTGAGTTCGGACACTCAGGGCACTCCAAGACAGGACTGCTTTGCTGTCCCTCATCGAGGTAGACAAGCAAGAGGGGAACCCTGAGAACTATCTGTTCGGGGTGGGGGTAGGGTCCCTTTAAGCACGGATCTCAGTTAGCCTCAGGCAGCAGCCCCACACACTCTAGTCCTAACCTGATGCCCTGCCAGCACTGGTTCTGGCCAGCCTTAACTTCGGTTCAGGGTCCGCTATTTCGAAATAGCAAAACGCTATTTCGAAATAGTTTTTGTGTATAGCTGCGTTATTTCGAATTAGCTTAATTCAAATTAACTATTTCAGATTAAGTTAATTCAAAATAACTCTGTAGTGTAGACATACCCATAAATACTATCAAATTGTCAGTTTGGGACCATTTCAGGATTACACCCAGAAAATCAAGTAATTCAACAGTGAAAAGATATTTATTTTATAAAATGTTCCCACACTGTTTTTACAGTAAATTTTTGCAGTCATTTTTGTATATTTCATGGGGTACGTCTACACAGCAGCATTATTTCAGAACAATTGACATTATTCTGAAATAACATAGTGTACATCTACACTACAAGCCTTTATTTCAAAATAATGGCAAGCTGGAGGACTTCTTACTCTGACTCCTGTAACATGAGAATTAAAGGAAGTTGAAGGAAGAGTGTTCGTCCTTTGACTTCCTGCTGAGTAGACAGCACCAAAAGCCAAATTAAGCTAGTTTGACTTCAGCTACGCAATTGATGTAGCTGAAGTTGTGTAGCTTAATTCAACTTTAGTCCTGCTGTGTAGATGTACACATGCTGAAAAGGGTGTAAACTTCTTTTATTATCATCTGCATTGAACAGATATCACCCCCTACAAAACTGTGGAAATGGAATGTGCCACGAGGCGATAGGTGGTCTCCATTTCACAACATCCTGAGCGCACAGCACGATGACAGCTATGAGAAGATAAAAGGGCTTCAAATTACTGGAGGACAGAAAAGGCTGATGGGCTGGTGGTCCAGCCATGATTTGCAAAATGTTAATGAGTTAATGTTACAACACTAGAATGAAACTAGTGGGTATATACACAAAAGAATTTCCATAAATTAAATTCAAGAAAAAATAAAACCATAAAATGGACATTTCACAGTGGCCGCTGACTATTATGTTCAGTCACATTAAATCTTTTGAAAGATTGTTTCTTTGTCAACCGAATTAGTAACTGGTGTCTTCTTGGGGGGGAAGAGGACACATATAAGCTTAAACTCTGTATAGATTACTCACCATAATTAAAGTCATTCTCAGTGAGAAGCTGCTATCTATATGCATCAGACTAATTATTGTGAGCTTTTTTACTAAGATAATGGGCACACTGTTGCCACTGGGCAAATCCTCATCATACATTATATCACACTTCCTAGCAATTTTGATGAAAACTACAGGTGGAGACAGATTATAATGGAAACAGCTAATTGAAATTCATCTCCATTTTGCTTCAGATGGAAGACATGCTGCTTGAGCTCTGAAACATATTCAATTTCATTCAAATAGGATGCAGATTTTCAGGCAAAACTAAAGAGTCCTGGAAGAGACCAAAGAGTACTGTAAAGGTTTTATATAACTACTTTTTTAGAAGTCTGTGCATTTAAAAAAAAAATCCCATTCTTTCTACTTCTAACTCTATGAGGCACCCTTGAGAAGGCAGAAAAGGGGCAATACAAATTCCACTGAGCTCTATAGTTTTGATGACAGTTTGACATGTTTCCTGACACAGTCACTTTAAGTCCTTGTGGATTCACTGGGATATTAACTATTCAGCATGGCTTGTTTAAGCACCTTCTCGTCAAAAAATGCACAGTCCTTGTCTTCCATTTGAAATCATCATATGACTTCATTGTGGTTTGCTTTTGTTTGGGGGCTGTAAAGGTATGACAGGAGAGGAGACTAAAGACTGCCTATGAAAGAAGAGCTAAGTACGTTTTCTTAAAGATCTTATTTTTTACTCAGCTAAGTTCAGAAATTCCCAATACAATTGGATCCACTAAGTCCTACAGTGATGAGAAAAAAAACACAGAACAAAGCTTTAGGAGACCTCTAAAGTTATAGATTCAAACAAGAAAGCAAACATAAAACATCCACAAATGTCAGATCTGGAAGGTTTGGTGCTAGTGTTTATCATCAAAATTAGCAAATTGTGTAGCTTATTTCAAGTCAATTTTGAAATAGCTTATTTCAAAATTTGGTGCTGCCTAGACAGCACTTCTTTCAAAATAACCCACTATTCCCTTACACCTCGTGGAATGAGGTTTACAGGAACATTGGAATAGCGAGCCTATTATATTTTGAAATAACAGGCACGGAATAGCTATTTCAGGATACCTCTGGTAGCTTCAGTTACACAACCCCAAGCTGTAATAATCTTCAGTTAGGTGAATATTTAATCCATGCATCCTCCCAACCCAAAATGGCTTCAGCAGCAGACAGACCTTTGAAAATAAACTCCCACAGAAGCAGCTGGCAACAGACATTTCTGTACATTTGAGTGGCAAGCATTAACCTGTCATTCTGGGAATAAGATGTCAGACTATCAGCATAACTAGATGACTGCCCTGTTTTGGTGTCTTGATTTGGGTTTTATTTTGACCTTTTTCAGATGAACTAACACTAGCATATAGCCATCTGGCTAGTAAATCAAGAAAGAAGAAAATACAAGTTCAAGAGAAAATCCCTCATGGCATCTATCCTATTTTAATTCTCAGTAGCCTGGCACACATATGGATAAGGCACATCTCAAAAACATAATGGCTACTTCTTTGATGTGCAACCTATGGATGGATAAATTACTGATATAGCAAAATCTTCCTTGCATGAATCTGTTCAGATCTACCATGCACAGTCAGAAAATGTGCTAAACTGACCATCTGTTCCTCTCTGATAATATGTAATTAAGTAATTTATTTATTCAGCACTTAAACCCCCTCCCTTCTCCTCCCATTAGTCAGGGATGATTATGCTAAATCCAGATGTAGTTAACATACTGCACACTGAAGTGAGCAGTGTATTTACAGGCACATAAGTTGCCTTCTGGCTATCCACCTTCAGACTGTGGTTCTTCTCTCATTCATATTGCCTTGAAGACCACACTTGCTATGCTCATATGCTCTCACGGTTGGAGTAGTTAAGTGGTTTTCATGTGCTGATTAATTGAACCATTCACCAGTTCCTATATTTTTCTTGAGGGCAAATATCAAGAAATCCCCATTCCCTAGCTCAGGTTTGCTTACTCTACATGATGTAAAGGAGTGCTAGTAGACAGCAGACTTCTATAATGTCTTGTGTAATGTAGCTTAAAGATAGAATAAATTAAATAAATTGTGTAATGGTTAATGTGAGAATAAATGTAAAGCAACTATAACTCCGCTGGCCACCCTTCTTAGTTAGCAGGGCGGAATGGTCTTTTAGGCCGTCGGTAAAGATACATCAGGCAGACAGCTTATATCTGTATCTGATGTCAAGGCAGAAAGAGATCAGAAGTAACCCTGGCCCACTGCATTACCCCTCTTTTTTTAATCAGTTAACTAGCTAAACAGGGATTTTATATCCTTAGGTCAAATATCCATTAGATTCATGTTAAGACTATGAATCTAACAGCATGATCACACTGTTGCTCTTAGGAATAATTAAAATACAGGTTGTGTTATAAAGAAAAAATGATAAATGATTAAAAGTTTGTGCTAAAAGAAATTTTGTATTAAAATTAGATTGTATACCTTACAAAAGCAATTATATCCCTTTGCCTATGTGAAGCAATTATGTAGTTTGGGGGGAAAGAAAGAAAGAAAGAAAGAAAGAAAGAAAGAAAGAAAGAAAGAAAGAAAGAAAGAAAGAAAGAAAGAAAGAAAGAAAAGCCTCTCATAATTAACTCGCCTGGCCAGTAAATAAATGTGAGCAACAGACTGGTAACTATAAACTATGACAAGACAGGATGTGCGTGTGTGTGTGTGTGTGTGTGTGTGTGTGTGTGTGTGTGTGCAAGGATGTGTAAGTATAATATATTATATGCATATTCCAGAATAATGTTACGTTATCAATAAATTTGGTTTTTTCCCTTATCCCTCTGATAAAGATTCTGTATAATTCTTTCAAGTATAAAAAAGGAAGCTGACAAGAAGTGGAAACTTGGACAGGTGACAAGGGAGGAGTTTAAATATATTGCTTGAGTATGCAAGAGTGCAATTAGGAAGGCCAAAGCGCAACTGTAATTACAGCTAGCTAGGGATGTGAGAGGTAACAAGAAAGGTTTCTACAGGCATGTTAGCAATAAGAGGGTGATCAGAGATGGTGCGGAGTCTTTACTGAATGAGGGAGGTAACCTAGTGACAGAAGATGTAGGAAAAGCTGAAGTACTCCATGCTGGTTTTGCTTCTGTTTTCACAGACAAGGTAAGTTCCCAGACTACTGCACTAGGCAACACAGTATGGGGAGGAGGTGGCAGCCCTCAGTGGAGAAACAACAGGTTAGGAACTATTTAGAAAAGTTGGACATACACAAATCCATGGGGCCAGATCTAATGCATCCGAGGGTGCTGAGGGAGTTGGATATTGCATCCAATTCTGTGCCTCCCATTTCAGAAAGGATGTGGACGCATTGGAGAATGACCAGCGGAGGGCAACAAAAATGATTAGAGGGCTGGAGCACATTACTTACATGGAAATGTTGAGGAATTTGGGCTTGTTTAGTCTACAGAAGAGAAGAATGAGGGTATGTCTACACTACAGAGTTTTTTCAGAAAAATGGCCATTTTTCCAAAAAAACACTTGAGTTACATCCACACTGCAATTGCGTTTTTTTGAAAGAAAATCAAAAGAACAGAGGAGTTGTTCCAACATTAGTAATCCTCATTCTACAGGGAAAAAGCCTTTTTCCGAAAGCGGAAAAAGCACAGGTGCTCTAGTGGCCACTCCGTTCATAGTAATCACAGCTTAAATGCGAGATAGCATCCATTTAGTGTGGGTGCTATCTTTCGAAAAAGCAGATCACTTTTTCAATGCGCTTTGGCAGTGTGGATGCTCTCTTTCAGAAGACGTTTTTCTGGAAGATCTCTTCTGGAAAAGCTTCTTCTGAAAGAAGCCTTCAGTCTAGACATAGCCTGACGGGGGATTTGATAGTAGCCTTTTACTTCCTGAAAGGGGGTACAAAGAGGATGGAGATTTCAGTACACAGCACACTGACTTATTGTATTTCAGGATGTGCCATTAGCCAGAGAGTAATTCCAGATGACAAGAAATTTTCAGCTATGTTGGCACCAACCTACAGAAAAAAACTAAAATGTTTGAACAGGTTTGCATGTATATTAAGTTCTTTTCCATTCATAAGCAAGGGTAATGGAGGCATTTTCTTTAGTTTTAGCCTCCATGCCTTTTTGAGAAAGGAGCAATGCATAGATGACTTTAGCTTAGGTTAAACTTTGTTTTGTAGGTTTGATATTTCTGATATTTCTACAGCCATTATTGGAATTTCTTTGATGTGCTCCTAAGTCCTAAGTTCCGTATATATAGTCTGGTTTCTATTTACTTTTACTGTTAACGCATAAGGTTGGATTGAACTGTTCCTCCCACTTGTAAACTCAGAAAAACAAACTCTTTTAAAGCTTGGCAGCTTATTACCACTTATCTTGTGGACTCACACCTGCTCTCAAACCATATCATTGCCCTAAGAAGTGAATGTGTGGCTTCAATTAACTGTAGGTTGAGAAGAATAATTTGATATTAAAACTGGATTTCAAAATCAGTTTCTATTACATTACCTGCAAATTTTGTGCATACAAATGAGCATTTCTGGACACAACCCCGCTGGGTCATGAGGTTTACCAGTCATTTTGAGAGAAAGGTTTTCCTCTCAAAATAACCGCGCGTCTCAACAGCATCTGTTATTTCGAAGTAGCGCTATTTCGAAATAGCACCATAACGTGAATATGCAAATGAAGCACGGGATATTTAAATCCCGGCTTCATTTGCAATTTTGAATGTCTGCATTTGCATTCCTCTCTCGAAAAGGGGTGCAAGTGTAGATATACCTGAAGTTATTATACTGACTCTAATTGTCTTTAGATCGAATCCATTCTGAAAATATTTTCTATTGAAGTGCCTGAAAAGTCAAACTAAAATGATCATCTAGCACTAAAGGAGTGTCTTTCTTCAGTGCTGTGCAAATATTTTACAACGAAACTTGTAACTGGGTGAAACCCACTTAATGTCTGCTTTCATCCTGAACCTGACACTCAGCCCCAGTCACTTGACATTTTGCTCAGGCTGATAGACCTTGTACCACGCTAAGGACACTGTAGTTTCAGGTGAACTGAAGGTAAAATTAAGCACTTACTGATTAGAAGAGTTAGGAGAGAGGATTTTAATACTTGGCTTCAGGATTTTTCATCTTGACACCAACTAACCAATTTTAAGACTCTCTCCTTATGAATATGATATAAGGCATTGAATCTATTTTGAGTCTCCCCCCATCCCAGCTGAAATAGCTCAGATCTAAAATAATATGCTGAAACTCTAAAATACACCACATATTTCATCTCATGTGCATTATGTTTTTTAAAATATGCAGGGGAATGCTAATAAATGCACCACAATCAGAAAAAAAAGACTTTGCAATACACCCTTGGAAAGAACTAGAAATGCAACTGACACAGCACCACAGGAGAAAAAGGAGGCTTCAGAAGTAGTCTGCTAAAAATAACCCATTGATTTATTTTTCTGTTATTCTGTGGCTTTAATATTATTACTGTTGTAATTATTTTGAGCCAACTGTAATCAATAAAAAACTGGTGAAGTAAAATCCTAAGAAAACTGAAGTTTGATTGCAGGTAGAACTAAAGACCTTGGTTCTGTAATAAATTTTAGTTTTCCTAAAATTTAGTACACTTTACATTTAATTGTATTCTGATTTATGACTTAGTCTCCTGAGTACCAACTGTACATAAAAAGCCATTAAATCGGAGGAGGCAATTGTTAGTTTTTTATAAAAAAAATGCATACTGTTTAAACCATTATTGCTTAGGAAATTAAGTAATATGCCTTCTAATACTGGAGCAAACCACTTAACTTGCAATAATAGAGTATTGACTAGGTATATGTGAGACAGTCCTTCAGTCAGATTTGACAAACTCCACGCTGTGCTAGATAGAGTCCCTGTTGTAATACATTGGCTCCACCTTGGCAGAGACTTTTCAAAACAGATTAGCTAGAATGACATAAAAGGATCACTTAACACAAAATATTTTCTATTTTCTATTTTTTTTATTTTATAATAATCATGCTTTTTTACCTAAATGATAATTCAATGCGTAGTATAATACTGAGAGCTGGACTAAAGCAGTATTTAAATTTAAACAAGCAAATACAGTCTGAAACAATAATACCCTCTAGAAATTCAGTATTCTTATACAGAGAGCATTGTACAATGCCTTAAGAGTTTTGAAACTGCTTTTCAGTGAGGTCCACTGGTTACTGGGCATGCACTGTTTGCATGTGTATAATATATATGGTGCTTATACAAATGAGTATGCACATGTGCATAAACAACAAACTATAGACTTTACTGTCATCTTACAATAACATGTTGCAAATCAATATATAGGTTGAGAAGAAATAAGCTTTTTTTCTGTACTAGTCATTTGTGAAAAACAGTACATTCAAAATACACTAAACATTGGAAGGAAGTGTCTTGACAGTCACTGTAAAAATACTTCCCTGGGAAGTGGGGGAAGCTCCATCACTGGGCAAAGTTCCAAAAAGATTTAGACATAGCACTAGATAATAAACTGTGGTAATCATCAATGGCTTAATAGTCCATTATCAGCTCAATTTTCTAGGACTCTACAGTATAGTTGCAGCCATTTGCAACAACGTAGATATTGCACTTAAAGATGGGCTTGAACAAAAACCAAAGATTTCAGAATTCAAAGTTTGGCTTCACGTCCAAACTCTGCAGTTGAAACCCATAACCTTTTGCAATTCTGATTCCAACATTTGTAGGAACAATACTCAAATGAAAAAAGATGGATGAAAGTTTGGATGCCTCCAAACTTACAGCTGTCTAAAACTTGTGGGTGAATAGCTCAATCAACAGCATTTTCCAAAATAACCAAAGTGAATGAGTGAAAATGACAATCAGTTCTGTAAAGTTGACCCTTTTACAAACCATTAAACTCCCTTTACTCCCATTGGACTCTGTAAAAGGCATTGAATGAACTGTGTACAATCAACAATGGTATCATGGGGGTGGGAATGAATGTAATGATCCATAAAGCAAAGTCTTTACCAGATAGAGCATATCATGTTCTTCTGACAAAAACCCACAGAGAAACTAACATTATCCAAAGATCTGATATTTTATGCATTTTTGTTGCATCATTTAAGAGGTTCAGAAAAAGAACAGTAAATAAAATCTGCAGAAAAAAACTATATGGTGTCATATTAAATTATATCACTTCAAGAGTAATGTAGTGGACTAAATTAATTAGCCACTGTTGTATCTATATTTTTGTAGTAGGAAGAAGATAGTCATACATTAACTGTGAGAAACTTGCCTTACAACTCAAACCAAATTTGGCCCACTAGACAGAGTTTGGGACAGTAAGATTAGGAAAGAGGACACAAATTCCTCCATCTGTGAGAAAGTTCAGATCTGAATGCAAATTTTATCTAATTGCCCAGAGCCTGAATTACTTTTCATTAGATAGTTGTATCTGGAGGAAATTTTTTTCCCCCCTGATAACATCCCATACACCCAAAGAGAAAAGGAAATATCTTTTTCTACATTGGTACTTAATATATTATTGTTTATGTTCTGATCCCATGTTGTTTACATATTGATCACATTCAAGCTAATGGAAGTCTCCCATGCAAGCTAATGGAAACCTCATTACTTGGGACTTTCAAAAACTAGATGAGGCATACCTATGCTGACCATAGGTAGTGATTTTTCTGGGACTGTCCCAATTTTAAGGACTCTATCCTGGTCCCCAATCAAGTAGTGAAACGTCCTGGAAATCTCCCCCAGATATTTCACTATTGATGGGGACTCGGACTTGCGGGAAGAAGACACTATAAGTTCATTGCTCTGGACAGCCAAAACCAGGACACAAAGGGATACAGCGGGCACATGCCTTCTTGTGCTCCGGTTGACCTTGTGGACACCATAGCACTCTCAGTATGGAACCAGAGCTGCTGCAAAGCAGTGCCAGGCTTATAGGCCTCATGCTGCACCTCATGGAGCAGTACTTCCAGACTGCCCATATGTTCCTCTAGCAGGACGAGGACCAGCAGGACAAACCCCAGTGTGGACTGCAGGCCCTGTTCACCCAGATCCTGGAGCTCCTGCTGCTGCGCATGCCCCTCAATCCCCTCCTGCGTCTGACAGTGGGAGAAGAGCTCAGACTGGAGGGACCACATCATAATGCAGGGATGGGATGACCAGCAGTGGCTATAGAACTTCCACATGCTCAAAGCCACCTTCCTGCAAGTGGCTCACCCTGACCTCAGGCAACAGGACACCCACATGTGATCTGCCATCCATGTGCAGAAGTGCGTGGCCATCGCCCTGTGGAAGCTTGCCATGCCGGACAGCTACCACCCCATTGGGAACCAGTTTGGGGTGGGGAAATCCACAGTTGGGGCCATGTTTGTACAGGTAGCCAAGGCCATCAACCACATGCTGCTAAGGAGAGTCGTCACTCTGGATAACGTGGATATCATTGTCGACGGCTTTACTGCCATGGGCTTTTCCAACTGCAGGGGGCCATGGATGGCACACACGTGCCCATCCTGGTCCCGAACCACTGTGCCTTGAACTTTATCAACAGGTAGGGGTACTTTTCCATGGTGCTGCAGGCCCTTGTGGATCACAAGGGATACTTCACCGACATCAACATTGGAGGGTCAGGAAAGGCACATAACACCCACATCTTCCAGGAACTCCAGCCTCTTCCGAAAGATGCATGCTGACACTTTTTTCCCAGGCTGCACCATCAGAGCCAGGGTGGTAGACATGCCCATAATAATCCTGGGTGACACAGCCTACCCCTTGCTCCATGTGCCCATGAAGCCCTACACGGACAGCCTGGACCCCAGCAAGGTGCTGCATGGTCATTGAATGCGCATTCAGCCATTTAAAAGGGAGGTTCAGGAGTCTTCTCACCCATCTGGACCTCAGAGAGTGCAACAACCTCTTCATGGTGGTGGCCTGCTGCGTGCTCCATAACCTGTGAGAAAAGCAAGGGGGAGACTTTTCCGCCAGGGTTGGGGGCTGAGGCTGAACATCTGGTCAGGTAATTTGAGCAACTAGACACCAGTGCCATACAGAGAGCATATCAAGGGGCTGTGCTCATCAGAGATGTCTGGAAGGAAAGTTTCATGCCAGGCCAGTTGTGAGACTCTCTCCACAAGTCTTTCCACAAGGGGCCCCTGCATTCCCTGTGAGTGCCTTTCATCCCATACCCCTCCCTTCCCACCTTCCCACCTCCCTTGCAGAGAAAACAATAAAGCCATCTTTTTTGAAGAAACAGGACACAGAACAGGAGAGGCACTGGGTAAAGAATCTGGAACGGAGGAGAGTGGCTCAAGGATGTGGCACCTGCCTCTGAGTTATCTGGAGGCTTCAGCTGCCCTAGAGGTCCCATTGCCCTGTACTCAGGCCCCAGGAGCACCTGGGAAGGTTAGGAGGGGAAGCCATGGTGGAGGGAGGGCAGGGAGGTGGCTTGTGGCCACTCCATGCACAACACCATGTGCTCCATCACCGAGGTGAGGGAGGAGAACATGGCATCATGCTAGCATGCCAGCTGGTCCCAAGAGGCCTTCCTCTGCTCTCGCTCAGCCTGGCACTCCTCCCAGTTGGCCTGGCACTCCTCCTGGGGAGTAGACCACTCCTGGCGCTTGTCCTCGAGTCCCTGCACAAGGTACTGCAGGCACTCCATCTGCTCTTGCATGAGCTCCTCCCAGGTGCATTTCTGCCTGTGGATCCCGCTCATTCAGGTAGATGGCATGGGAGGTGACGGATGCACCAAGCTCACAGCTGGCCTAGGTGTGAAGTTAAAAGAGCAGTCATCCCAGGACACAGTGTATGAAGCCTAGACCTAATCTCTAAGCCGACACCAAAGGCCTTGGGTCAGACGATGGCGATGTGCTTCAAGCAAGGCCATATGTTGCCTAGACAGCAGGCACTTTCCAGCAGGGGCACAGAGGTCCCAGGGAAGCATTGCAACACCCGAGGCCTGGGGACAAGGAGGCATGGAAAGGTGCTGGCCAGGCCAGGAGCCTGCAGGCGGAAAGGGGAATAGGACAGCTCAGCTTCCTTCCATGTCCTGCATATGCCAGGTCTAGCACTGGTGGCATCCCACAGAGGGAGAACTTCTATCCCTGCCTGCTGGAGGGGTGTGTGTTGGGAGTGGTGTGTGTGAATGGCAGATGTCACTTGCTAGAGAGAGTGCTACAAGTGGTCCCCTCCTCCTCCTTTCTCCAGCAGGTTCCCATGCATGAGCACAGTCTCCACCGCAACACCACACTTCACCGGGAGCAAATGCTGCCTGAGTGTGGCATGACCCAGTGCCATGTGCAGCACTGCTGTGTAGTTCCATGACCCCAGCCTCCTTAGTGGTGGCTTGTCATGGGAAGGTGTCTCACCACAGAGGCTGGAGCAAGGCAGGTCTCTTCAGTAACCTTGTGAGAAGGATGCTTCTGTGTGAGAGCATCATGGAGCTGAGTGCTCTGGACTGGCACTCCATGTGCACACATAGGAACAGGCTGTTGTGTGTCACCCAGACTGAGTAGGCTGAGTAAGGAGCATGCAGCCCCTTGTAGCCAGTTTCCTGCCCCTCTGTGTAGATGGGTAAAGTTGGAGAACTCACCTGAAGTGCCCTCCCCTGGGTTCCTGCAATAGCTGGGAGATGTCCTGATGGGTGGGGGGACTGGCTCCAGAGTGAGGAGCAGCTCCTGGCTGGTGGGCATAGTTTCCTGGCTGGCCTCCTCGTCCTCATCATTATCACTGTCATTCTCTGCCACCCCATCCTCCTGTAGATTGATGCCAGGCATGTCCTGGTTGGATTCAATGATGCCAGTGGGAGAGGTGACTGGCCCCACTCCCAGAATTGCATTCAGCTGGTCATAGTACTGGCAGGTGTGCAGTGCCGCCCCAGAGTGTCTGCTCTGCTCCTTGGCCTTGTGGTTCACCTGCCGCAGCTCCTTGATCCTCATGAGGCACTGGTCCAGGGTCCTGGTGTGCCCTTTGTTGGCCAAGCTGGCAGCAAACCTGCTGTAGATGTCTGCAGTCCTTTTCCTGGTGCGTAGATCCTGCAGGTTGGTCTCCTCCCTCCATACCATAGTGAGGTCCAGGATCTCCACATCAGTCCACGCTTGAGCTCTCCTAAGTCCCTGGACAGTAGCTGCTGTGGGAGCAGCAAAAGTTCTGGCAGCTGTGGAAGGGCCCGAGGGAGCATTGGGATTGCTCATGCCTGCCTCAGGTAGTGGTGTTTCTCATAGGGCTTTCAAAGCTGGCCACATGAGAGAAGCCCTTCTCTTGCTCCTAGGACTTTTATGCTCTGCAGGAGGAGGGGAGCAGTGGAGATGCCAGGTGTGTCCAGACTGGTCAGAGCTGCAGCTATGAAAGGCCTCTGGAGGCCAATTATTTAAAATAGCAGCATCGGTGTGTACACACTTCCACTATTTCAAAAAAACTATTTAGAAATTAGTGTTATCATATATATAGTAGCCCAATGTCTGTGACTCTGTAACGCTGAAGTGCTGGCTGTTCCCTCTGGGCGGTGCTGTTGCCTCCCTGGCTGTTCCCTCCCTCTGGGCGGCGCTGTTGCCTGAGTCACGTCCTTTGCCTCCCGCCGTGGTGCTTGGCTGACTTCTGCGCCGCTCAGCCGGGCTGCCACAGGGGAGCCCAAATGGCTGCTTGCTCCGCTTGCTCCCCTGTGGCGGCCCAGCTGAGCGGCGCAGAAGTCAGCCGAGCGCCACAGCGTGAGGCGAAGGGGGCCGGGGTGGTAACGTACACGACTGGGGGGCGGGGCCTGGATGAGCGTGCATCCCCAAAGGAAACAGAGGAGAGCGGAGAGAGAGTGAGAGGCAGGAAGGGGAGAAGAGAAAGAGAGAGACGGAGTGGAGAGAGAGTGAAAGGCAGGAGGGGGAGAAGAGAAAGAGAGAGATGGAGAGAGAGGCAGAAGGCGGAGGAGAGCTGGGGGGGGGGAGGCAGCAGGAGGAGGAGAAAGAGAGAAAGAGACACGGAGCGAGAGACTGGAGGCTCAGGAGAGAAGACTGACGTGGAGGAGAGACCTGAAAATCCCATCTTATGACGGGCTAATTGGCTAGCTCCTCAAGAAAAGCAGGAGTACAGAGTTTGAATTCCGCGGCACGTTTTTTCAAAATAGCGGGCTTGGTAGTGTGGATGCTTCGCTTATAAATTTGACCTTAGGGAAGTTATTTTAAAATAAAACTTGTAGACCAGGACTTGGAGTGAATCAGACAGCATTTAGGGAATGGGAAAATGGACTGATCAGAAAATAAAGTTGTACTCCATACTGGAATACATTTGGTGATTGTGATCACCAATGTGCAAGAGAAAGGAATTTAAACTGGAACAGGAGTAGGGTTGTCAAGTTTCCTGATCAGACAGACTTGACGTCATTTGCAGCAACGGCATCCGGTCCGAGAGTTAGCAACCCTTAACGGGGTTGACAGCTCAACTAGAATGATCAGAGGAACAGAGGGGCTACCTTATGAGTGGAGAGTGGAAGTCTTTGGCTTGTGAAGAAAAAGTTGAGAGGGATAGAATTGCTCTCGGTAAAGCCATCAGGGAATGAAAGGATGGAGTAAAACACCAGAGATGGTATAAAGCTAGTGAAGCTAAAGGACAATGCTAGCACAAGGACAAATGCATACAAATTGGCTCTGAACAAATTCAGGTGAGACACTAGAAGACTTTCTAACCAGCAAGGGAATGACGTTCTGGAACAGCCTCCCAACAGGAGCAGTGTGGATACAAAACTGGTATCCACATCCACAACTGTGTCTGCAAAAAGTGATATGGATACCCATGGTTAGAAAGCTGATATCCATAAATTTGCAGCGTTCTAGATTCAAAATTTGTTATCGCATCCATATCTGCAAAATTAAGCCCTGGATATCCACATCCATAGCCACAGATTTTCAGAGCTCTGTTAATTAGTTTAGTAAAAGCTGAACAAATTTATGAGTGGGATAGTATGACAGGCATCTAGGTTGGAAATTAGGAAAAAACTATTTCACTAGAAGGGTGGTGAAGTGCTGGAATGGGTTACCTAGGGAGGTGATGGAATCTCCATCCCAAGAGGTTTTTAAGTCTCGGCTTGACAAAGTCCTGGTTGGGTTGATTTAGTTGGGATTGGTCCTGCCTTGGGCAGGGGGCTGGACTTGATGACCTTCTGAGGTCGCTTCCAGCTCTATGATTCTATGACGGGGATAAAAGGTTCAGCAGCACAGGTGTTCCCTTCCAGCTTATGCCTAAAGTTCCTAAAACGTTATGTTTCAGCCGGTCACCTACAGAGATCAGGAAGGGATTTCTCTCCCCAAAGTATTATGGGTATTGCATGTTTACTTTTATATTGGCTTTCTTCCTTAGAAGCAGAAAGACCTGACCATGGCAAGAAGCTAGCCATTTTATGGGCTGCGCCAGTGTTCTGAGGTGACATCCGGTGTTCCCTCTAAGCTGTGTAGCAGCACAGCTTCACAGGTGATTAATCAGCCCACCCAGTGAGAGGCTCAGGGCTCCATGCATGGAGCTGACTGACTGGGTGAGGCTGATTAATCACCTGTGAAGCTGTGCTGCCCCGCTGCTTAGCAGGAACACTGGTGACACCCAGCATTCTCTTTTCCAGGTGCTTAGCTGGCTGGTTCTTGCCTACCTGCTGAGGGTCCAACTGACTGCCATACATGGGATCAGGAAGGAATTTCCCTCCAGGTCAGACTGGCAGTGACTTTGGGAGGTTTTTGCCTCTCTCTGCAGCATGAGGTATGGGTTGTTCACTGGTATCATCCACGTATATTTTACTTAATCCATTCCTGCCATTGAAGGGGCAACTAAATAATAATTAAATAATGATTAATAAATAAAGTTAGTGCTTGTTTTTATTCAGTACAGACAAAAACAGGGAAAGGGTTGCAAAACTGCTTAACCATATAAGAGAATCAATAAAGAGGCATGCATTGCGATCCGTTCAGGCAGATATAGTGAAAGTCTGTCAGTGCAGATGGGTCACAGTGAGTTTAATTATCAAACAGGCCAGAGCAGGCTCCAACAAACAGAAATGGAGAACAGCTTTAACAAGACAGGTAAGCTAGGTAAGCACAAAGTAGTTTGCAGTCTGACATGCTTCTTACAGTCTAAGGGTGCATCTACACAGTAATGTTATTTCGGAATGACTGACGTTATTATGAAATAACATAGTCTGCATCTACACTACAAGCAATTATTTTGGCATAATGTCAAAATAATGTCGAGCTGGAGGACTTCTTATTCCGACTCCTGTAGCCCTCATTGTATGAGAAGTAAGGGCAGTCGGAGGAAGAGCGCTCTTTCTCAGACTTTCTGCTGTGTAGGCAGTGCCAAAAGCTGAAATAAGCTATTTCAACTTAAGCTACTTAATTGATGTAGCTCAAGTTCTGTAGCTTATTTTGGCTTTAGCCCTGCTGTGTAGACGTACCCTTAGTCTGCAGCTGAAAAGAGTTTTTATACTTCAGTAGCATTCGGTGTAGAATCAGTTGCAGAAATTTAACACATACTCAATCTCCACCTTTAACTGAGCTCCTCCCCCCCCCTTTTTCACAAGATCTGCATACCTCCTTTTTTGAGGCATAAGGATCTTGTGCAAAAGGTGGGGGTTTGCACAAAACGGATCCATCTACACTGCTAGTTTTTGTGCAAAAACCTCTTACACAAAAAGCCTTGGGCAGAGATTATGCAAATGAAGCGTGAGAAGTTGCTAATGAGTGCTTCATTAGCGTACTCTTTGCTGGCAAAAGCTGGCAGTGTAGACATAGCCTTTATGTATTGGGAAGACAAAGATCTATAACAGGTATGTCTCACAGCCAAAACATTTGGGACACAAAAGTATCCAATGGAAGGGTTCTCTTGGCCAGAGGGATAAAATGGGTAGAATACCCTGCCTCCACTCTCAAAGGCATCTAAAGGTAAAGAGTGTGCAGATGGAGGACATGTCAATTGCCTCTCCAAGCTAAAAAAGAAGAGGAGCCTGTAAACAGCAGGACATGTTCAGGAACCTTTCCTGAACCTCGATATGTAATAGAATCCCAAAACACACTCATCAGGGGTGAATTCTTTGTGAATATTTTTCACAGCCCTGGCAATAAAACAATAAGAAATATTGTTGTATCACATCAATGCACATTTATACAGCATATCCTGCCCATAGAAGCACTGGTTAATTCAAGGGAATACATCTTTTTACAAACAACTGTACATACCAGCAAAACTCTTAATGCAAATCAATGCCATCTGTGCTTTTCAACGGGAGATTCCATTTGCTTTAGAAGGAGATTTTGTCAATTTATAATTCAGTTAAGTTTAAAAACATACAGAAGAGTTAAAAGTAACCTCATGTATGACACTTACTCCTGGGTCTACCTGACAATGCTCCCTGGTTTTCCCAATCCTGCTTCTCTAAGGGTATGTCTACACTACAAGGGTATTTTGAAATAAGTTATTTCAGAATAATAACTCCCAAAATAACTATTTCAAAATTAGTCTGAGGCAGGCTCCCCTAATGTGGATGTGCTACCTCGATTTAGAGACCCAGGAAGCACTGGGGAGTAATTATTTTGAATGGCCCTAGGAAGAAGCTATTTCAAAATAGCAGCAGGGGAGCATCCACATTATTACTATTTTGAAATAGCAATTTTGAAATAGGTGTTACTCCTTGTGAAATGAGGGTTTATTATTCTGGAATAAGAAGCCTGTTATTTCAACACTATTTTGAAATAACGGGCTTGCAGTGTGGACACACCTTGTTATTTTGAAATAATGTTGAAATAACAGACTTCTTATTCTGGAATAATAAACGTCCTAAATGTTCTTTTCTCCCATGTTCTTGTGAGACTCATGCAAACAACACAGGAAAGTGTTGGCAAACAGCTACACTGACTATGAAGAAAATGCTTCCAGATGCACCAAGAAAACAAAGTGAAAAAAAGACAGAAAAATATTTATTTTCCAGATACAGTAACTCCTCGCTTAATGCTGTCCCGGTAAACATTTTGTTATTATATTGCTTATTTATTAGATCAGGGGTTCCCAAACTTTTTGATACTGGGGACCAGTAAATCCATTCACGAGCTTTTGGAGGACCGGTAGCATTTATTTGCATATTAATTAAGCAAATGATGAATATGCAAATAAATTGTTTCTGGTCCTCCCAAAGTCCCCAGTGCCAACTTTAGCCCACAGAAAAGTCAGTCAGGGCCACACAAGTTAGATACAAAAACACAACCCCTCCAAACTCCTCAAACCACACTAATGTGGCCCCAACTGTGCTTGTGGGTGCTGGGAAAGAGTTTTGGGAAAGGGTGCCAATGAGTGCTGGGGCAGGGGACAAGGTGCTTGCGGGTGCTGGGGCAGGGTACTTGTGGGGGTCTGGGGGGGGAAGGGGACAGGGACTGATACCTGGGGATCCTGTAGCTGCCAAGGCCCAGGAAGTGTGCAGGCTGCTCCCCGTCCCCCAAACAGCGGCACAGTACCTGACACGCTGGTCCACTGCACGTCTGATGCCTTTCTGCATGGGGGGAGGGGGAGTCCTGGACCGCGCCAGCCCCAACCGCTGGGGTAGCGCACGTCTTGTTTCTCCGCTCCCTAGAGCAGCGCAGCCCGCCCCAGCAGCTGGACCCGGCACGCTGGGGACTTTATTCCCCTGCTGCCTTCCCACGGAGGGGGAGGAGTGAGGGGGAGTCCAAGACCGCACCTGCCCCAACCAGTCAGGCAGCGCGCGCCTTGCTCCTCCGCTCCCCACATCAGCATGCGCCGCCCGAGCAGCTGGAGCCGGCGCAGTCCTGGATCCCTACCCACTCCCCTGCACACAGGAAGGCAGCAGGGAAACAAAGTCCCCAGCGCACGATGGACCGGCATTTTAGGTACCACGCTGGCTTTTGGGGCAGGGGGGAGAACAGCCCCCGCGCACTTCCGGGACCTGGCGCACAGCTGCAGAACTGCCCCCTGGCCCGCAGGAAGCCTGTGTTACCTCCATTGACACTGGGAGTTCAGCGCAGTGTTCATCTTAGGTGCGGGCAACGAGGCAGGCTCTCGCAAAAAATTTTCTGAGGCCCGGTATTTTTTTCCTAAGGACCAGTACTGGGCCGCAGACCACAGTTTGGGAAACGCTGAATTAGATCACATATTCATTTAAAGTTGTGCAGTGCTCCCTAATAACATTGTCTGGTCTCCTGTTTTGTCCACTACTTGCAGGATTTTCTGGGAAAGCAGCCAGCCCTGTTGGGGCTTGGAACCGGGGTGGGCTGGCAGCCCCCCATCAGCTCCCATAAGTTCCCTACGAGGTATGTGGCTGAGCAGCTGCAGTTCACCTACCCCTCCCCAACGCCTGTGCTGTTCCTGCTCTCTGCCTTGAGCTGCTCCTGGGAGAGGGGAAGGGACAGAGGGGTGCTGATGTCAGGATGTACCCCCACTTCGCCACCAGTCGAGTCCTCCACTCTGTGCTCCATTTCTACAAAGCAGGATCTTCCTCTCTCTCTCTCTCTCTCTCTCTCTTTCTCAAACACATACTCACACACACTGTGGCTAGGTCTAAACTGCGACATTTTTGCGGAAAAGCTACGCAAAATGCACTTTGCATTTTGTATAGCTTTTTCTGCTTTTTTTTTTTTTTTTTTTTTTGGAAGAGGCTTTTCCACCTTTTGGCCCCATCTAGATGGAGCCAAATGTCAAAAAAGCCTCCTTTTTCTACAGAGCCCTTATGTCTCATGAAACGAGGTATACAGGGCTCCCGGAAAGAGTGCGTTTGCTCTTCCACAAAAAAAAGCGGAAGAGCAAATGTGTTCCTTGGATGCAGCGGGGTTTTGGCTGGAGGGGCTGGAAGAGGAGAAAATGTCCCTGGGGGCTGAGGGAAGAGAAAAGGCCCTGGCAGCTGGAGTGGGGCTGAGGGGTGAGAAAAGGCCCCTGGCAGCCGGGGTGGGGCTGAGGGGAGAGAAAAAGCCCCTGGTGGCTGGGGTGTGGGTGGAAGGGGGTTGGAGGGAGAGAAAGTACTATTGAGCTGGTACAGGGACTGGTCTTTTAAGACTGGATATTGGTGTAATTTTTTATTCATGTATCACAAAGACAAACTTGGCTAGGTGGCAAGATGGTCAGCATTACCCAAGGGGCTTGTCTGTGACTTCATGTTAAAGCTGTTGTAGTGCTTGAGGAATTTACACCTGACACTTGGTTGGTAACAACCTAAGCACAGAACATCCAACTAGTTTGGAGTATGTGCCCTATGTCTTAACAGTCCCGAGTTTGGCACTCATGACCCTAAGCCAGAGTTGCTGCCCATGATTGCCCATTTGCTGGACACTTAGAAATGGAGAGAAACTCTTCTTGGTGAGGCAAGGTGGTGCACCAAGGAAGATGTAGTACAAATGGGGGAGGGGGGGGCTGGCCTGTAGGGCAGAATGGGGAAATTAGGAAACCAAATGACAGCTCCCAGGAGGCACCATGGCAGCATATCCAAATTAAAATATTTTGGGGGATTTTTGCATAAAACTTTTCAGTTTAGAGTTGTGAGGGAATGGTGTTAAAAGAAGTCCTAGAGGATGTGGTGTAAGACTGCAGGGGTTAAATTTGTATTCCTGTAGGCCAGCCATGAACCCTGCCAGCAAAAATACTAGGTGTTCTTTATCAGACGGCCTTCATTAGCTCCATACACTTGAGCTGGGAAACTACTACGCGGTAAACAAGTTTGGCCTCGGTCTCAGCTCATGAAAATGTTAAGAGTGACATCGAGCCAGTGCGCGCGCACCCAGTGAACAACTGGAATATAACTAGTGTAGGGAGTCCCGTGCCCGGGGAGTCTCACCAGGGACCTAGACCTCGGAGGGTGCCCTAGATTCCCCCAGCTGGAGCCACGTCCACTGCAGCCTGGTGTGAGATGACAGGAATGGGACTCCCCACAGACTAAAGGGGCATAAGCATTTCTAAGTGCTTATTATTCTCTTATGCATTGCTCTGCCTGTGCTTATTGATGTGTCACTTGCAGTAGCTGTGTAACCATTTGGCAGTATTAACCTTGTAATAGTAGTGACGTAGTGAGATTAATAAAAGCAACTATCCTTAATCAACTCTGTGTTGAAGTGAATCCATAATCCTGTTTGGCCATGGCCCTGTGAGTTGACAGAGGGGCTGTGCCAGATGAAGCCAATCAGAGAAAAGCGGAAGAGAGCAACCAACCAGGGCCAGAGTTGTGGGGAATGCAGGCAGCATAGGAGGACAGAGGACTGTGAGGATGATTGCTCAGGTTCAAAGGAGTTTGGGAAACTAAAGGAGAGATATTGAAAGTGGGGACAATGGATCTAGAATATGCAGAGGTCTTCTTTGTGGAAGGTCTTTGTGCCATCCCAGACTGGGCTATGGGGTTAGTACCCTAGCAGAAAGGGACTGACAGACAGCAGGAAAGGCTTGAGACCATGCTGCAGGAAATCCTAAAGACCCAACAGTAGCAATGGGAAGTGCAGTGGTATCTCCACACTTATTAGGGGCAACAGGTTAAGCAATAGCAGAGCCCGGTAAATTTCCCGTGGAAGGAGTTTAATAGAAGCCACAAAGAGCATGAGGAGAAGCCAGGCACCAGGGCTAGGAGGCCAATGGCTCAGTTGACTGACTATTATACTGTTATGCCTATGGGTGGCAGGGAAACTGGAAAAGTGGTTGTCCCTGCTGGAGTGGAGAACTGAAGCCTCAAGCAGGACAAGGGAAGGAGCAAGAGCCCAAGAGAGACCTCTGTGAGGAGAATAAAAGGGGAAGGGGATAGCCATGTTGGGCCTGGGGGGTTGTTACATAATGTAGGGGGAGCCTGGACTACCCTACCTTGACAATAAATGGTGATGTCTGCCTTTAACACAGTGCAGATCTCTAAAAAGCAAAACCCAGACCTGTCTCAAGTCTGGTGCACATAAGCTTACAGGCATGGTTTGGGGGTGAGAAGCTGTGAGAAGCAGGAATGTTTTAAATTACAATGCAGATAAAGCATGGTATGCGAGACCATGTCAAGAACACACGACAAGCAACCTTGTACTGGTACTTCTGTTTCTGATAAGCAAAAACTACAGATGTCGCCATACAACTGTCAACTACACACATAGCAATAACATCCTAAGTAGGATGTACTCCAAATAGGGCATTGGGCATTTAAGTATCCTACATAATGGGTAATAAATTGGTAAATATTATTAGAATGACCAAGTCTTGCTTTGCTATAAAATGGGTTTAGTAAGAACTATTGATGGGAGGGAATGGGCAGGATTGACCCACTGGTCCTGCTCGATGTAACTAAAAGTAAACAGGCCCTTCACACTGGCTACCCAGTGCATGGGGCTCCAATGCGTGGGAAGAAAAGGAACCACGACCTCCTACCTGGTAATGTAGGTAGCATACGGGTGAAGTGTAAGTGAACTAGGCTTTATTATTGTATCATGGTAGACCTTTTATTAATTGCTTTTGCATTGCTTTGTGCTGTATTAACGGCTTTAAAATTTATAGTATTTAAGGTTTAAATTGAATAGTGATTGTTTTTAAGGCTTGTAAAATTTAAACAACTGTAATAACTGCTTAAAGCTTGCAATAAATAAGAAGTTTCAGGGGGTAGACGAGTTAGTCTGTACAGGAAAAAACAATAAATGGTCTGGTAGCACTTTATAGACTAACAAAACATGTAGATGGTATCATGAGCTTTCGTGGGCATAGCCCACTTCTTCAGATGAAAAAAAACCCTCTGGTCATCTGAAGAAGTGGCCTGTGCCCATGAAAGCTCATGATACCATCTACATGTTTTGTTAGTCTATAAAGTGCTAATAAGTAAGAAAGTAGTTAAGTATCCCTGGAGTGTCCTGGTTTCCCTTGGATCAAAAATAAATCAAACCACACGACACATACGTTTCAGGATCACGGGTAGCCTAGGGATAGGGGCTTGTGATGGGGCAGATGTGCCCCGCACTGAAGAGGAGGGGCTAAGACTCTGTGGGCAGAGGAAGTCCTGCCCCTTTTCCCAGACTGGGCATGCTCCAACTGCTGGAGCTGTATAAAAGCCAGTGGAGCAGCTCAGTCTGGGTTTACCGCCAGCAGGGCAGGAGCTCAGGCCGGAGCTCCCGAGCAGTCCCTGCCACCACAGCCACAGCAGCCCCAGGAGCCGCAGACCAGGCAGCAGCCCCACAGCCCCGGGAGCCACAGCCCAGGCAGCAGCTGCCACCGCTACAACAGCCTCTGGAGTAGTCACCCCGGCAGCAGCCGCCACAGCCTCAGCAACAGCCCTGACCAGGGAGGCCTTCTTCGTGAGTTGGATTCATTGAACAATGCCCCGAGAAGGGGGCGACAACAGTAACAGTAGGAAGTGGCTCAGGGTGGAGGTTTGTCCCTCCAGGAGCTCAGCGTGTTTCAGTGGGACGCCCCGCTGAGCAGGCAGTGGAAGCGTCCACTGCCAACAGGGCTCTGGGTTGGGACCCGGTAGAGTGGGAGGGCCCAGGTCCCCCTACCTACCTGCTCTGTAACAGGCATCTTCCTGACAGACGGGGAAGACTCACCAGGGTCATAGGCCTCCAGGCCAGAAAGCCTTTCAAAGGGAGACCATAGTACCTTTGACTAGGCCTGCAGGGCCATATATACCCTGAAAGAGGGAACAGTACTTTTGGCCAGGCCTCTTGGGCCATATTTACCCCAAACGAGGGAACAGAACTTCGTGACCAGGCCCATAGGCCCATATTTATTGTAAGAGGAGGGAATTGTACTTTGGGGGACCATACGCCCCCTTTTGAAAAGGGACACTGATCCTGCCTTTGGGGACCCTGTCTCCCCGACAGTTGCGGGAGTCTGGCCCCCTTACAGGGCTGAACAAGGGAAGGACGATAGGGAGCCTGTGGCCAAGAATTGGCATGAAGTTTGCTTTTGATGCCCTGAGGAGAGCCATATAAAAAGTATTATCCCTTTATGAGACAGAAAAGGGTATGTCTACACTAGCTCGTTAATTCGAGCTAGGTAGGCAAATGAGGCGACCGGAGTTGCAAATGAAGCCCGGGATTTAAATATCCCGGGCTTTATTTGCATGTTCCCGTCCGGTCGCCATTTTGAAATTTCACTAGCCCAAACTCACTGCCGCACGGCTACACGCGTCAGTGAAACGTTAATTCAAACTAAATCCTTAGTTCGAATTAACTGTTACTCCTCTTGGAGTAATGCATCCGAGGGTACTGAGGGAGTTGGCAAATGTCATCGTGGAGCCTTTGGCCATTATCTTTGAAAACTCATGGAGATCGGGAGAGATCCCAGATGATTGGAAAAAGGCAAATGTAGTGCCCATCTTTAAAAAAGGGAAGAAGGACAATCCAGGGAACTACAGACCAGCCAGCCTTACCTCAGTCCCCGGAAAAATCATCGAGGGGATCCTCAAGGAATCCATTTTGAAGTACTTGGAAGAGGGGAAAGTGATCAGGAATAGTCAACATGGATTCACCAAGGGCAAGTCATGCCTGACCAATCTGATTAGCTTCTATGATGAAGTAACTGGCTCTGTGGATGTGATATATCTAGACTTTAGCACGGTCTCCCTTAATATTCTTGCCAGCAAGTTAAGGGAATATGGATTGGATAAATGGACTGTAAGATGGATAGACCCGGGCCCAATAGGTACTGATCGATGTCAGGTTGGCGGTCAGTTTCTAGCAGAGTGACCCAAGGATCTGTTCTAGGACCAGTTTTGTTCAACATCTTTATTAATGACCTGGATGAGGGGATGGATTGCACCCTCAGCAAGTTTGCAGATGACACTAAGGTAGGGGGAGAGGTAGATATGCTGGAGGGTAGGGATAGAGTCCAGAGTGACCTGCACAGATTAGAGGATTGGGAGAAAAGAAATGTGATGAGGTTCAACAAGGAGAAGTAAAGAGTCCTGCATTTTGGACGGAAGAATCCTAAGCATTTTTACAGGCTGCGGACCGAATAGCTAAGTAGCAGTTCTGCAGAAAAGGACCTGGGGATTACAGTGGATGAGAAGCTGGATAGGAGTCAACAGTGTGCCCTTGTAGCCAAGAGGGCTTATGGCATATTAGGGTGCATTAGGAGGAGCATTGCCAGCAGATCCAGAAAAGTGATTATTCCACTTTATTCGGTTCTGGTGAGGCCACATCTTGCGTACTGTGTCCAGTTCTGGGCCCCCCACTATAGAAAGGATGTGGACTTATTGGAGAGGGTTCAACAGAGGGTGACCAAAATGATTAGGGGGCTGGAGCGCATGACCTCTGAGGAGAGACTGAGGGATTTGGGTTTGTTTAGTCTGCAGAAGTGAAGAGTGAGGGGGGATTTGATAGCAGCCTTCAACTTCCTGAAGGGAGGTTCTAAAGAGGATGGAGAGAGGCTGTTCACAGTAGTGACGGATGGCAGAACAAGGAGCAATGGTTTCAAGTTACAGTGGAAGAGATTTAAGTTGGATATTAGGAAAAACTACTTCACTAGGAGGGTGGTGAAGCACTGGAATGGGTTACCTAGGGAAGTGGTGCAATCTCCATCCCTAGAGGTTTTTAAGTCTCAGCTTGACAAAGCCCTGGCTGGGTTGATTTAGTTGGGATTGGTCCTGCCTTGGACAGGGGGCTGGACTTGATGAACTTCTGAGGTCTCTTCCAGCCCTAGGATTCTATGATTCTATGATTCTAATTACCTGAGCAGGGGTTCCAAAGAGGGTGGAGAGAGGCTGTTCTCAGTGGTGACAGATGACAGAACAAGAAGGAATAATCTCAAGTTGCAGTGAAGGAGGTCTAAGTTGGATATTAAGAAAAACTATTTCACTAGGAGGGTGGTGAAGTACTGGATTGGATTACCTAGGGAGATGATGGAATCTCCATCCCTAGAAGTTTTTTAAATCCTGGCTTGACAAAGACCTGGCTGGGATGATTTAGGTGGGGTTGGTCCTGCTTTTAGCAGGGGATTGGATTCAGTCACCTCCTGAGGTCTCTTCCAGCCCTGTGATTGAGTCTATGATTCAAGTTCCCCTTGGCTGCAAAAGGTGAACCGGAGCCAATGGGAGTCGCGTGGCTCTGTGCCCAAGGAGCTGATAAATAAACACACCGGGGCAGGCAGTTGGCAAATTTCTCAAAGTGGTTTCATGAACCACTTTGAGAAACACTGCCCTGACCCCAGGGGGAAGTGGGTTGACACTGTGGCCGCTAGGCTGTACTACCCTGAACTCAGGGGAATTAAAATATTGATTCTGTGGCTGCTGGGCCATATTGTGGATTGATTCTCTAGTCTCTGGGACGTATTATATACTGAATTTGTGACTACTAGGCCATACTATCCAGAACACTACGAGAACTGCGCAGACTCTGTGACTATTAGGCCTCCCTATCCTAAGAGTGACAGCGGGACCGGCAATGCCCTCACAGGTGGACGAGCAAGACGCCTCTCAACAAATACAAAGAAAATAATGTACCTTAGCTATTCTCATAACATTGTCTATACTCTGTCTGGAACACTAGCAGCCAAGAGACAATGCATTATATCAAATCTCACCAGCAAAACTTAAAGGCCAGTCCAATTCTGAAGAGTGACTCAATAAAAAAGAGCAACTCTCTCAACATTCAGTTTCTTTTTGTTCATTCTGACTCCTACCCCTCAAAAATATTTTTTTTTTAATAATTGGTATACTAGCAGTAATGCTGCTTTAAGCAAAGAGGAAGTCAAAATTGGGTTTGCACCAATTAAACTAATTGGTACAGCTTGATTAGCTCATTCCAAACTAGCTTAATTAGTGTACTCTCTTACCCATCCTATGGTTCAATAATGGGGAACCGACATTTTAAAGAAAGCTAGGAAATGTGTTTCATGAGCACTGACCTTCAGAGGAGAACTTCTTCCCCCACAACATTTGTGGATCTAATGAGGTAGGTTCTCTGTAAATAAGCTCTGTGGTTCCCCTTCTGATTTTACCTTACACCACTGTTAATCAGGAATACTGCTGTTGAAATTACTGGAGTTCTACCAGAACTTGTGTAAGTAGAGTAATAACAGGCCTGATAATTTAGGAAGAAGGGCTCTGCATTGCCATCCCATGAAATCAGCACCTCAAGGATGAATGAATATTCTTTTTCACACTGCTCTCAATTCCAGTCCTAGTTCAACAACATAAAACTAATTTGCAGGATGAGACAATCAACTCTAGGTGACTGTTAGACCAGTCTGGAGACTCAGAAGTGTGCCATTGAAATTAGTTAAATGAAAGGGAAAAACTGAAGCTGCTTTCATTCCCCTTACTCTCTCCTTGTCTTTGCAGCTAGCAATCAAAGAGATCACTGAGACAAGATAAATTACTGCACTGAAAAGAGTATTGGTGATTTTATTGATGAGCCTCTCAAATCATCACTAAAACAAAATAAGCTGTTCACTTCCCAGCTGGAGTCAAATGGACTGATGAGTGTTGTCTCAGCTTTCACTGATGATAAACGAGACCACCCTACCCACTCAGGTCCTTGACCCAAATTCATAGGTAGTCCAGTGACCCAGCCAAAGACAGACAGAGAGAGAGAGAGAGGGAGAGAATGCCTAATGAAACTTGTCATAATTCTTACTATTGTTCTCCATCACTGGCTGTAATTGATTCATCAAAACAGTATTTTTCAATAATCAAGTCAGCAGCCAAGTCACCTCATAAAAGTCAAATCTGATTTGTTCACTCTCTACTTTTTTCCATAACTAATTCACCCAAGAGACTACAAAAAATGCTCCTCTAAAACTTTTCTGCATTTTAGTGCAGGAAGGTAAATGGAAATTATATGCCTTTAAGAGATAAAAATCAGTTATTTAAGTAATGTGAAACAAGGTTCATTTCCATGAATCAGGGTTGACCCAGTGAAATTAATAGTCAGCAAAACAAAACAAAAAACCCAAACAAAATCAGGTGACTGGTCACTTGATGATTGCCTTTTCCTGTTCATTCCCTTTGAAGCATCTGGCATTGGCATTGTGAAAGACAAGATATTGAATTAGATGGACCATGGGTCCGACCCAGTTTTGCCATTCCTATGTTCGTATTATTTGTATAAAGGTCAAGGACCAATTGTGTTAGTTACTGTACAAAGGCACATCGAGAGATAATTCCTGCTCCAAATATTTTACAAATCTGAATTAATAAAAATTAATTAATAAAAATGACTTTTGGTAGTAGAAAGGAAGAGTTAACCCCATCCCTACTTTGCAGATGGAAAAACTCTAGCACAGAAGGATTTTATCAGAGATCCCAAAAAAGATCCCCAAAAGTCCTCCACATATATTCAACTTTAAGCAATAATGTTTGTACAAAATATGCCTTGTGCGGTATCATATGAAAACTAACAACATGTTCATTATTAACATAATTGTAAAATTCGCATGATAATGTTTTATATGAAGTTATGAATTCTCCATGTTTGATGTTATCACAACATTTTTTAAGAACAGAGGCAGCAAGGGAAGGGGAGCAGGAGCCAGTGCTCCTTAAAAGGTGGTTCCCCCAGCACAGGCTCCATGGTGCTGCCTGCCCCCTGAGTGCCCCGCGGACAGAGGCTGCTCCATATCTTATGGAGCACTGTGCTCCACATCCCCTTTGAGCAGTGTGCTGCTGGGGCCAACATGTGCATCTCTGCACGCTGTGCACCATGGAGGGAGAGAGGCTCCTTGAACTGCTTCCGCATGCAAGCCTGGCCCAGGCAGCTCCCATTGGCCAGTTTCTTAGCAGGCAAGTTTTTTAGCAGGCAGGGAGTTTTCCTGAGGGCCCTGAGATGCTGCTGGCTAGGAGCTACCTAGGGTAAGCCCCTCCTTGCCATAGCCTGATCCTGGTATTCCACTTCCAGCACTCCTACCTCAGGTCACAGCCCAAACCCTCTGCACTCTCTCCTGCACCACAGTCTCCTGCATCAAGCTCCTTTCTGCACCCAGCCTCCATCCCAGACTCTGCACCCTTCCATTAGTGCCATAGAAAAGTGCAGACCTTGAGCGTTTACCAAATTCTTGGAGTAGGCCCCCTGCCAAAATTATTGCCCGCTCCTGCCAAAAGACAATGTTTCCTATGAGGTTGGTCTCCTTTCCTTGCCCTTTTTATGACTTACTCGCACCACTTTGGGTTATTAAAACTGGCATACTTGCTAAAATCTAATTTACTTGCCATCATTTATAGTGTTAGCTGACTGATCTGTTTCTCATTAGTTTCATTCTTTGGCTTCCATGCACTAGAATGATGGGGCCATGAGTGGTTGCAAACTTTGCAGGTGTATACAATTTTTATTTTAATCCATGAAAAAAAGATGTTGGTATTAAAATATCATGGTCCTGTGTTACTTCGAAGATGTAAAGCTGTGCTACTCAAATGCTAAGTGCTGTGCCATTATATATCAAAAATGAAGAAGAATATAATAGTTAAAATCCTACTAGACCCTATGCTCTTAAAGTAATTACAGCAACAGTGCAAGTTATTTTCTTGGTTAATATGACAGTCTATGTCACAGCCCAACAAACCATTTGTTTCCAAAGAGTGACTACTGAGTGGAACTAACAGCTCACAGCAATAGAACTGTTCTCCAGAGAACAGAATGCCCATCACTAACCCTGTAAGAAAGAAAACTGGAACAAAAATGACAAGCACAGGGAAACCACCAGGAACTAGATTCCCACTCTTCTTTTATCCTCTAGAACAGTTGCTGAACTGGGGTGGGCATGAGGAGGGTGGGGAGAAGAGAATGTTTAAGGGGAAATAAAGAATCAGATTCAAGAAACTCTAAGTTTTCCTCATGTCTCTTATTATTTTGTTATTCCACTGTCTAATCAGGCACAAGTGACATCTTAATTTATCTGGGAAACAGTCATACACAGTAATGCCTGAGCATATTCCTGAAATAAATCTCAGGTAGCTTTGCTTTTTTCTTCTTCTTTATACACACTAAGATGAAGGGCAGATTCTGCTCTTAGGTTCGGGGGGTTAAATCCTAAGTAATGCCACCCATACGCACCAAGTCTGTGGATGCTTCAGTACCCACAGAAAAAAAAACCAGCAGCAGATTCATCTTTTATGGGTCCCCTGGGCCCACACCATAGCCTGGCCTCTACTTGGCCTATTCCCAACAAAGTCCCACCTCCCACTCTGCTCTAGGGCCTTGCACCCACTTCGCCACACCCATCACTTGCAGCAGAAAGGGAGAGGGGGGCACATGGAGGCAAATAGGGGAGTGATGGAGAGGAACAAGCAGCAGGCAA
This sequence comes from Rafetus swinhoei, assembly GCA_019425775.1. Classification (NCBI taxonomy): domain Eukaryota; kingdom Metazoa; phylum Chordata; order Testudines; family Trionychidae; genus Rafetus; species Rafetus swinhoei. The sequence goes on along the minus strand of CM033428.1, from coordinate 31,023,218 downwards.
GACCTTGGGAGGAAAATGGCTAAACAGGGCAGGGACTCAGGACAGAGTGGATGGAGCAGGGAGTGGGACCATGGTCCAGATTGGGGCCCCTTCTATGGCTATATCTACACTACAATGTTATTTTGAAGTAACAACTCCCAAAATAACTATTTCAAAATAACACATCCACACAACAAATCCCCATTGAAATAGTGTAGATCTGTATTGAAATAACATGTCCACACTCATTGGAGCCTGAATCACATTTAATCCTCCCAGAAGCACTCCAGGCAGGGCATCAGAACAGCAGTCACTTCCTGTAGCTGCGTCCTGAGGCTAGCTGAGGCTCATGATTAATGGGGCTCCCCTCTACAGCCAGATCTCAGACTCCTCTGTGCCTTTGCCTACCTCCTCAAGGGACAGTAAGTACCACACCATGTGCTTTGGTTGCCCTTGTGGATGCCACAGCACTTCCAGCAGAGGCAGACCTGCTGCAAAGCAATCGCCAGCTCTTAGACTTCATGCTGCACCTCCTGGTACAGTTTATGCAGGCTGCCCTCACGGCACTGCTTGAGGAAGACAATCAGCCTGGAATGGGGGGACCTCCTCATCCAGGCCCGGGTGCTCCTCCTGCACCACATCTCCTTCCTTCCCCTCTGCCCCCCCCCCACCCCCCCCCCGCCCCCGCCGCTGTCCACTGCCACTTCTGGTGCTTGTACTGCAGTTCTGACCAGTGATACCAGATCATCATAGAGCGGTGGGACGAACAGCAGTGGTTCCAGAACTTTCACATGCAGGACGACACTTTCATGGAGCTCTGCAAGTGGCTCGCCCTGCCCTCTGGAGATGGGACACCTGCATGAGACCCACCATTACCCTCCAGAAACAGGTCGCCATCGCACTTTGGAAACTAGCCCCACCAGACAGCTACCGCTCCATTGGGAACCAGTTTGGCATGTTGAGGCCATGCTCATACAGTTTTGACACTCTTGCTACAGTCCCAGGAGGGTGCTGAACTACTGGAATGGATTCCCTAGGGAAGTGGGGGCTGGAATCTCCTTCCCTGGAGGTGTTTCATTCCCACCTTCATAAAGCCCTGCCAGGGATGATTTAGTTGGGGTTGCTCCTAGTCTGGGAAGGGGGTTAGTTTGTAGGAACTCCTAAGGGCTCTGGCAACCCTGTGATTCTATATTCCTGTTTTTACAGGGGGTAACGGCCATCAATGACATCCTGCTGTGCAGGGTCACCATTCTGGGTGACGTGGACCCCATCATTGCTGGCTTTGCTGCCATGGGCTTCCCCAATCATGGGGTGGGGGGCAGCATTGACAGCACCCGCATCCCCATCCAGGCCCCTGATCATCAGGCCTCCGATTACATCTATAGGAAAGGGTACTTTTCCATGGTGCTGCTGGCCCTCATGGATCACCAGGGCCAGTTCACAAACATTAACATCAGCTGGTTGGGGAAGGCACACAACGCCCATGTCTTTAGGAACTCCAGTCTTTTTCAGAGAATGTATGCTGGCACTTTTTTCCCTAACCATGAGGGTCGGGGCCATAGACATGCCCATGTACATTGTGGGCGATACAGACTACTCCTTACTCCCCTGGCTGATGAAGCCCTACATGGGACACCAGGACTCCATCAAGGAACGGTTCAACTCCAGGCTCAGCAGGTACCACATGGTGCTGGAGGGCACCTTCAGCCACCTCAAAGGGAGGTTCTGGTGTCTCTTCACCCATCTGGACTGTGATGACCATAACATTCCGCAGGTGGTGGTGGCCTGCTGTGTCCTTCACAATATATGTGAGAACAAGGGGGAGACTTTCCTGCCAAGGTGGAGAGCAGAGGCCAAGAAGTTCGCAAGGGTGTTTGTGCAGCTGAGCACTGCTGCCATCCGGAAGGCCCATCACAAGGCTGTGCACATCTGGGAGGCCTTGAGGGAGAGTTTCAGCCAAGGCTATCTGTGAGACTCTTCCCTGGGCCGCCGCACAAGGGGCCTCTGCATTGCCCCTCTGTGCCTTTCCTCCCCACCCACCCTTCCCCTGCCTCCCACCTTCTTCCCCCTCCCTGCAGATAAAATAAATGAGACTATTTGTTGTGAAACAATAAACTAGTGTATATTTATTTGGGAAATATATACCTGAGGAGGGATTGGTGAAGAATCTAGGAGGGGGAAGGAGGGAGAAGGAGGGGAGAGGAGGGGCTCAGGGATGGGGCTGGGACTGGCACCTGCCTTGGGTGGTCCCACCGCCTCATGTGTAGGGCCCTTGGCAGTTCCAGGAAGAGTTAAGGGGAAAAGGTGGGTATGGGCGCTGGGAGGACTTGAGGGGAGCAGCTACTGGGGGGTGGTCACTGGCCTGCTCCATGGCACTGACCATGCACTCTACAGTGCTTGTGTATGCTGTGCACATCGTCTTCTACATAAGAACATAAGAACGGCCGTACTGGGTCAGACCAAAGGTCCATCTAGCCCAGTAGCCTGTCTGCCGACAGTGGCCAGCACCAGGTGCCCCAGAGAGGGTGGACCAAAGACAATGATCAAGCGATTTGTCTCCTGCCATCTTTCTCCAGCCTCTGACAAACAGAGGCCAGGGACACCATTTCTATCCCCTGGCTAATAGCCTTTTATGGACCTAATCTCCATGAAATTATCTAGCTTCTCTTTAAACTCTGTTATAGTCCTAGCCTTCACAGCCTCCTCTGGCAAGGAGTTCCACAGGTTGACTACACGCTGTGTGAAGAAGAACTTTCTTTTATTAGTTTTAAACCTGCTACCCATTAATTTCATTTGATGTCCTCTAGTTCTTCTATTTAGGAACTAATAAATAACTTTTCTTTATCCGCCTCTCCACACCACTCATGATTTTATATACCTCTATCATATCCCCCCTCAGTCTCCTCTTTTCTAAACTGAAAAGTCCCAGTCGCTTTAACCTCTCTTCATATGGGACCCTTTCCAAACCCCTAATCATTTTAGTTGCCCTTTTCTGAACCCTTTCCAAGGCCAAAATATTTTTTTTTGAGGTGAGGAGACCACATCTGTACACAGTATTCAAGATGTAGGCGTACCATATTTTTATACAGGGGCAGTAAGATATTTTGGGTCTTATTTTCTATCCCTTTCTTAATAATTCCTAGCATCCTATTTGCCTTTTTGACCGCCACTGCACACTGTGTGGAAGTTTTCAGAGAACTATCCACGATAACTCCAAGATCTCTTTCCTGATTTGTCATAGCCAAATTAGCCCCCATCATACTGTACGTATAATTGGGGTTATTCTTCCCAATGTGCATTACTTTACACTTATCCACATTAAATTTCATTTGCCATTTTGTTGCCCAATCACTCAGTTTGGTGAGATCTTTTTGGAGTCCCTCACAGTCTGCTTCTGTCTTGACTATCCTAAACAGTTTGGTATCATCCTAAACTTTACCACCTCACTGCTTACCCCTTTCTCCAGATCATTTAGGAATAAGTTGAAAAGGATTGGTCCTAGGACTGACCCTTGGGGGACACCACTAGTTACCCCTCTCCATTCTGAAAATTTACCATTTATTCCTACCCTTTGTTTCCTGTCTTTTAACCACTTCTCAATCCAAAAAGGATCTTACCTCTTATCCCATGGCCATGTAATTTACACAAGAGCCTTTGGTGAGGGACTTTGTCAAAGGCTTTCTGAAAATCTAAGTATACTATATCTACTGGATCCCCCTTGTCCGCATGTTTGTTAACCCCTTCAAAGAACTCTAAGGCTATGTCTACACTCGTGGCTTCTTGCGCGAGTAATATGCAAATGAGGCTAAGTGTGGAATATCACCAAGCCTCATTTGCATACCTAATGAGCCACCATGTTTTTCAGAAGAGGCTCTTGCGCAAGAAGGAGCGTCTACACTGCCCCTTCTTGCATAAGAAAAACCCTCTTGCACAATGCCGTTCTTCCTGAAAAGTAATAGGTGTAACGGCATTGCGCAAGAGGGTTTTTCTTGCGCAAGAAGAGGCAGTGTAGATGCTCCTTCTTGCGCAAGAGCCTCTTCTGAAAAACATGGTGGCTCATTAGGTATGCAAATGAGGCTCGGCGATATTCCACACTTAGCCTCATTTGCATATTACTCGCGCAAGAAGCCGCGAGTGTAGACATAGCCTAATAGATTAGTAAGACATGATTTCCCTTTACAGAAACCATGTTGACTTTTGTCCAACAAATTATGTTCTTCTACATGCCTCACAATTTTATTCTTTACTATTGTTTCGACTAATTTGCCCGGTACTGAAGTTAGACTTACCGGTCTGTAATTGCCAGGATCGCCTCTAGAGCCCTTTTTAAATATTGGTGTCACGTTGGCTACTTTCCAGTCATTAGGTACGGAAGCCGATTTAAAGGATAGGTTACAAACCACAGATAATAGTTCAGCAATTTCTCATTTGAGTTCTTTTAGAACCCTTGGATGAATGCCATCCGGTCCCGGAGATTTGTTAACATTACGTTTTTCTATTTGTTCAAAAACCTCCTCTAATGACACTTCAATCCGGGACAGTTCCTCAGATTCACCACCCACAAAGGACGGTGCAGATTTGGGAATCTCCCTAACGTCCTCAGCCATGAAGACTGAAGCAAAGAAATCATTTAGTTTATCCGCAATGGCTTTATCGTCCTTGATTGCTCCTTTTATATCTCGATCGTCTAGGGGCCCCACTGGTTTTTTAGCAGGCTTCCTGCTTCTAATGTACTTAAAAAACATTTTGTTATTTCTTTTGAGTTTTGGCTGTTCCTCAAAATCTTTTTGCTTTTCTTATTACATTTTTGATTTGACAGTGTTTATGTTCCTTTCTATTTATCCCACTAGGATTGGCCTTCCACTGCTTTAAAGATGCCTTTTTGTCCCTCACTGCTTCTTTTACATGGTGGTTAAGCCACGGTGACTCTTTTTTAGGTCTCTTGCTATGTTTTTTAATTTGGGGTATACATTTAAGTTGGGCCTCTATTATGGTGTCTTTAAAAAGTTTCCATGCAGCTTGCAGGGATTTGGCTCTAGTCACTGTGCCTTTTAATTTCTGTTTAACCAACCGCCTCATTTTTGTGTAATTCCCCATTTTGAAATTAAATGCCAGAGTGCTGGACTGATGAGGTGTTCTTCCCACCACAGGAATGTTGAATGTTATTATATTATGGTCACTATTCCCAAGCGGACCTGTAACGGCTATCTCCTGGACCTGAACCTGCGCTCCACTCAGGACTAAATCGAGAATTGCCTCTCCCCTTGTGGGTTCCTGTACCAGCTGCTCCAAGAAGCAGTCATTTAAGCCATTGAGAAATTTCATCTCTGCTTCTCTTCCTGAGGTGACATGTATCCAGTCAATATGGGGATAATTAAAATCCCCCATTATTATAGAGTTCTTTATTTTGGTAGCTTCTCTAATCTCCCTCAGCAATGTCAGTATCGCTGTCCTGGTCAGGTGGTCGGTAATATATCCCTACTGCTAATTTCTTATTATTGGAGCATGGAATTCTATCCATAGCGATTCTATTGAACATGTTGATTCATTTAATATTTTTATTTCATTTGATTCTACATTATCTTTCACATACAGTGCCACTCTGCCACCCACCCGGCCTGCTCTATCCTTTTGATATATTTTATATCCCGGTATGATTGTGTCCCACAGATTTTCCTCATTCCACTAGGTTTCAGTGATGCCTATTATGTCAATCTCCTCCTTTAATACGAGGTACTCTAGTTCACCCATCTTATTAGTCAGACTCCTAGCATTTGTGTAGAAGCACTTTAAAAATTTGCCACTGCTTATTTGTCTGCCCTTCCTGATGCATTGGATTCCTTTATATGCAGTTGTTTGTCTGCTCTGGCCCATGGTTTGTCCTCTCCCCTCCTCTCTTTCTGACTACAGCTTAGAGAATCTCTATCAATGGATTCTCCTCTAAGAGAAGTCTCCATCCGATTTACGTGCATCTCCGCACCAATCGGCTTTCCCCCATCTCTTAGTTTAAATACTGCTATACGGCCTTTTTAATGTTTAGTGCCAGCAGTCTGGTTCCACCCTGGTTTAGGTGGAGCCCATCCTTATAGGCTCCCCTCTCCCAAAAGTGTCCACAGTTCCTAATAAATCCAAACCCCTCTTCCCTACACCATCGTCTCATCCACGCATTGAGACTCTGAAGCTCTGCCTGCCTACCTGGCCCTGCGCGTGGAACTGGAAGCATTTCCGAGAATGCCACCATAGAGATCCTGGATTTCAGTCTCTTTCCTAGCAACCTAAATTTGGCCTCCAGGACATCTCTCCTACCCTTCCCTACGTCATTTGTACCTACATGTACCACGACCACTGTCTCCTGGTGCTGGTACAGCTCCTGCCAAATCTCCTGGTCAGCACATTGCCCTTGGAGGTCCTCCTCAAAGTTCCTGTTCATAGAACAGTTCAGGTGTTCCCGCTCCAGGGTGTTGCAGAGTCACCAGTGCCTGTGGCTCTCACAGGGTTGGGAGGATGACATAGGAGGTGGTGGACATGCCTCACTCACAGCTGGCCCAGCTGTGAAGAAAAGAGCAAACACCAGTCATCCCAGGAGACAGTGTGCACAAAGCCTAGTCCTTATCTGTGAGCCAACACTGAAAGATTTCAGTTCACACGATGGCAACATGCTTTGAGCAAGGCCATCTGTGGCCTAGGCAGTGGGCAATGCTCTGCAGGGGCACAGATGGCTCAGGAGAGTCTCACTACCCCCACACTCCGGGGACAAGCAGGCATGGGAAGGTTCTGGCCAGGCCAGGAGCCTGCAGGAAGGGGGGAAGGACTGGGCAGCTTGGCTGCCCTAGCTCGGCTTTCCTCTGTGTCCCACACATCCCAGGTCTGGCAGTGGCAATGTCCCACAGGGAGAGGACTTCTATCCATGTCCGCTGGAGGAGATGGGGGAGGGTATTGGAGGAGGTGTGTGTGAGCGGCAGTTGCCACTTGTTGGGGAGGGTGGTACTGGGGTCCCTTTCACTTTTTCCCGCCGGCAGGTTCCCGAGCAGGGGATTGGTGTCCTCTGCATGGCCATGCTTGACCGAGAGCAGATGCTGTCCAAAAGTGCAGGCATGACCATGTGTGTTTCCATGACCCCAGACTCCTTAGTGGTGGTTTGTGGTGGGAAGGTGTCCCACCACAGAGTCTGGAGTAAGGCAAGTCTGTGGAGGAGCCTTCTGAGAAGGAGCAATGGGTTCCTGTGTGAGAGCCTCATGGGGCTGTCTGCTCTGGGCTGGCGCTCCATGTGCACCCACATGCACAGGCTGCTGTGCAATCCCCAGGCTGAGAAGTTTGAGTGAGGTGCATGCAGCCCCTCTCAGCCTGCCCCTGCCCTCATGTGTGTCTAGGGAAAGTAATGGGACTCACCTGAAGTGCCTTCCCTGGCCTCGTCCGAGCCCTGGAAGACATTCTTGGAGTGGGAGATGGCTCCAGGCTGAGGATGAGCTCCTGGTTGACAGGCATGGTGTAAGTGTTGGCCACCTCCTCTTCCCCCTCATCATTGTTCTCCTCCTCCTCAACAGCCCTGCCCTTGTGGATGCTGAGGATGGGTGTGACCAGGCTGGAGTCCATGACCAGGTGGGGAAGTCAACCTGCCCCCCTTCCAGGGTGGCATCCAGCTGCTCAAAGTAGTGACATGTATGAGGTGACACCCCAGAATGCAAACTTTACTCCCTGGCCTTTGTGTAGGCCTGCTTGACCATCACCCGGACCTGGTCCTGGGTCTGGCAGTGCCCCATGTGGGCCAGGCTGGTGGCCATCCAGCCATGGACTTCAGCATTGTGCCTCTTGGTGCAGAGATGCTGGATGTTAGTCTCCTCCCCACAGACCTCAAGAAATCCAGGATCTCCGCGTCAGTCCATAAGGGTGCCCTCCTCTTTCACCCCAGGCCAGGGGCTTCAGAGGTGTCTGCTGGCATGCTTGCAGCCATGAAGTGTTCAGTGGGAGTGCTGGGGTTTGTGATGGCAGCAGGAAAGGCAGAGTAAGGTTCTGATGTGTGGCACGGGACTAGCAGGGTCAGTGTGGTGCCACAAGCCTTTTTCCTTCTGCCCGAAGCTTTAAAGGCTTCAGGGAAAGGGAAACTATAGAGTTCTGAGGGGTGTGGGCAGAGTGGCCACCAGGACATCTGTGAGAAGCCCTGGAGGCCAATTATTTTGAAATAAGCACAGTTGTGCCAGCCATACTCACACTATTTCAAAATAGCTATTTCAAAATAAGCATTATTCCCCATGAAATGAGGGTTTATTATTTCAAAATAAGGCTGTTATTTCAAAATTATTTCAAAATAATGGGCTTGCTGTGTGGACACTCATCTTGTTATTTCGAAATAACACTGTAGTGTAGACTTGCCCTATGTGGTCTCAGTGCCATTGTAATCCCAGTGCTGAGCACCCACAAGCCATGGTGCACTGCTGACAATTTCATCCAGAAAGCTGCAGCAAGGTGTAATGTATTTAAATCTGGACATTAGTAAAGACAGCTTCTAAGTGAGTGAAGTGATCAGTGGGGTCAACAGCCACTGCAGGCCCCTGGAGAAGGAAGAGGGGTGGCTCTGCACCCAGGAAAGGGCAGGGCCTCAGGCAGAAGGGGCAGGGCCAACACAGACAGCCCTCAGTGCCTCTCAGACTGTGGTGCCCTTCCCCAACAATCAGCAATGCATGGAGCAGTGGAGTGGCTTCAGCAATGCAACCACAGTAGCAGCAGTGACAGCTGGGCACCCTAGGCCCCATAGTATTGCCAGGCCCTGGGGCAACTTCCCTGCCCCCCCCCCCCCGGCCCCCACTGTCGGCAGGCCTGGAAATGATTGTAATTTATGATAATGTAATTATGCGGCTCATTACTATTTTCATAAATGGCAGACATACATTCAATAACTTGAAAGTGAAAGTAGTGTATAAGCATGCTGAAAATATCCCCCTCAACATATACACTCTTCAAAAGTACCCATCAGTAAAACCACCAGTCAGTGTTTGTGATTCCCCCAACTGTAGAGGTTATTCTAGATTTGTAATATTAAAGTGGCAGATATTACCTTACTGAGCTTGAATCAATGCCGCAGACAACATGTCAACCCTTTTCACCACACAGATTTCCCATTAAACTCATGAGAAAGTAATTAATATAATTTATTGTTCTTTTGGGGGGCAAAGGAGCACAAGGTAAAAGTACTAAAAACTATGATAATTGAACTACGTTACTAGGAGGATGGTGAAGCACTGGAATGGGTTACCTAGGACATATCTACTCTAGGAAATTATTTAGAAATAAGTTATTTCAGAATAATAACCCCTGGAATGACTGTTTTGAAATAGCATGCCCAAACTATGGAGAAACCTTGAAATTAATCCAAGGCAGGCTCCCTTAGTATAAGTCTACACAGCAACATTATTTCAAAATAACGCTAGTTATTTTGAAATAATTTAGTCTGCGTCTGCACTGCAGGCAGTTATTTTGACTTAATGTCGAAATACTGTCAAGCTGGAGGACTTCTTACTCCGACTCCTGTAACCCTCATTGTACGAGGAATAAGGGACGTCAGAGAAGAGTGCTCTATTTAGAAATAAGTGCTGTGTAGACACTCCCAATTTCAAAATAAGCTATGCAATTGATGTAGCTCAATTAGCATAGTTTATTTCGAGTTAAGCCCTGCTGTGTAGACGTACCCTTAATGTGGATGCGCTACCTCAACTTAGAGCCCCAGAAAACACTGGGGAGTAATTACTTTGAATGACTTTGGGGAGTAATTTCGAAATAGCAGCAGTGGAGCAACCTCACTACTGATATTTTGAAATAACTATTTCTAAGTAAGTGTTATTCCTCATGGAAAGCAGGAGTAGTTATTTCAAAATAATCAGCCCCTTATTTTGAAATAATGGGCTTGTTAGTGTGGACACCCCATTAGTTATTTCGAAATAAAGGGAGTGTAGATCAAGGCCTAGAGAGATGGTAGAATTGCCACCCCTAGAGATTTTTAAGTCAGATTGATAAAGCCCTGGCTGGGATGATTGAATTAGGGTTGGTCCTGCTTTGGGCAGAGGGTTGGACTTGATGACCTCCTGAGGTCTCTTCCAACCCTATGATTCTAACTTTAGAATTGCACATTTAAACATCATAATTCAAGAGAGAATTAAGTGTAAGCACTCATCTTTAACTCTGCCCTCTTGCATATTACACAACAATGTTATTTAATTATCTGAATAGGCAGAGTTTTTCAAGCCATATGTTTATGTAGTCATATTAGCTGTATACTCAACTTGGAGAGTTTTCTGCAACTTTACAGACACATTTATCTAATTAAATTTGTGTTTGTGTAATTACTGTATCAGAATTCATATGTGCAATGATCCCTAACTGTGCAAATTTAGAATGTGACTACTCTAAAAAGTGGCTCTGTAGACATATCATGCTTACAGTGTAACAAGCCATAAGAATGAAAATTAGCTGGCATCAGGTGGGCTTTATCCAACTGCTGCCTCTTAAACTCTCCTCTCCATGCATCCATGGATCATAGAGCAGTAACTAGCCATTTACACTTCATGGTCAAGCAATGGTCCTGCTGAAAAGGTTAATCAAATGGTTATCTCAGCATCTTAACCTCTGCAAAGCAGTTGTGCAAGTGCAGAGGCCCAATATAAGAGTTGCCTCTGATACTAAAATATTCTGAGATTTACACTGCATGTGCAATGCATGTCTCAAGATGTTCGCTCTTATTAGCTTTCCCATGTTAAAGTATGCAATACTTTCATTTAGCATCACCAGTTAACTATATCTATCATGTATGGCAGTGGCATCCAAAGGCGGGACTGGGGAAATGTGTATCATCTTGATGGCCTCATCATTCAAGATCTGAATAACTTCCCACAGGTAGAGAGTCTGTGTTGCAAAACTTGCTTGTGAACATCCTGTGCCAGAATTTAGTCCTATGATATAGAGGTAAATGGTAACTGAGATAAAATACATGACTGTACCAAAGGTAGAACTTTCCAGACTGACCACATCTCTTTCTTTGAGAAGATAACTGATTTTCTAGACTAATCTACCTAGATTTCAATAAAATATTTGATACAGTTTCACATGGGAAGTTATTAGCTAAATTGGAGAAGATGGGGATTAATACATGCCTCAAAAATGGCTAAGGAACTTGTAAAAAGGAAGACTATGAATGGGTCATCCTGAAAGGTCAATGATCAGGCTGGAAGGCAGTTATTAATGGAGTACCTGAGTTCTCAAGTATTGGCGTTAGGACTAATCTTATTTAACATTTTAATTAATGACCTTGGCAAAAAAATGTGAGGATGTGCTAATAAAATTTGTGGGTGACACAAAGTTAGGAGGTATTGCCAATAAAATGGACAACAAGAAGATATGGACAGCTTTGAAAACTGGTGTAAGAGAAATGGGTGTAAGAGAGAAGCCCTGAAACAGCGACAGGAATATTCAGGGGTAATCCCTGTCCTATTCTGGCCTTTTGTTAAAAAAGTTCATAATCATTCATGTTTCCCTATGCATTTTAGCTGCCACTTCTGCTACGGGACCACCTAGTTGTAGCCTCAACTCCACCACGTACTGGTTTGTGGAGATGTTGTACCCAAGGCTGGCCCTTTCAAAATTCTCTAAGAAGGCCTCTGCATCATCTCCTACAGTGTACACTGAATATTTTTTGGGTTGGGAAGCTTTAGCTAGAGCTGGGTGGTTAGTTAGTATAGTGGGAGAACCCAGTTTCTCAGCTTTCTCCAGTTCAAAGTGCCTCTGTTTTTCCTTCTCCCATCCATCACCAATCCCTGCTGCTGCTCCAGGTGAAGTAGGTAGCCCAGAACAAAGGGAATTGAAGATTGCTACGAAGGGCTACCTCTCAGTAGACACTAGATAGAGAACCCCTTCCACATTGCTCTATAAGTGGCCCAAGTGGCTTTCTACTTCCCAGAAGGACCTCCTTAATTGCATCTGAGCACTAGAGTTCTGACTGGTTCAGCCATGGAGTTTCCATGCTATGAGGTGGAGGGACTCCAGATTTGGTCATTGTGATGAGGTACGGGAGTTTTGGTAAGGCTATCCATCTGTTAACTGATAGGTTAACTGTTAAACAGCATGGTAAACCAACACTGGTGGGGCCACACTGGTGCTATGAGCATCAACGAAGCCTTGTCCTGACAGACCTTGAGGAGGACCTTGTGGATGAGAGGGAAGGGTATGAATGCGTATGGCAGGTGCCTTGTCCACAAGTAGGGCCGGCTCTAGGCACCAGCAAAGGAAGCACGTGCTTGGGACGGCACATGTTCAGAGGCGGCATTTCGGCCCGCAGGAGGAGCAGGTGGGGAGCCCCGTGGAGGCTGCCCTGAGCTGGGAGTCCCGCGCCCAGATGCTCAGAGCCTGTGCCTGGCCCCGAGGTGCTGGGAGCTCTGCGCGGGCAGCCCCGAGGCACGGCCCCTGCTGAGGCGCTTCCTGGAGGGCAGCGCGGGGCGGCTGCGGCTGCGGCTGCTGCTGATGACGCTTGGCCCGGTGGCCTCTTCTTCACCTTCGAGTGAGTGCGGCCCCCTCCCACCCGTGCTTGTGCCCCCCCGCAACTCCCCCTTCCCCACCTCCCGCCCGTGGGCCCCCCCGCCTGCGTACCCACCTAGCCAGCCACTTCCCGCCTGTGTTTCTCCCCGCAACTCCCCTGCCTGTGAACCCCCTTGCCGGCTGTCCCCGCCTGTGTGCCCCTGCCCACTGTCCCGCGACCCCCGCCCACTACCTCCCTCCTCTCTTCTCCTCCCCCAGCTCGGCCTCTGCCCAGCAACCCCGCACCCCACCTCCTGGCCCACTGCAAACCTGCTGGGACCCCGTCTCCTCTTCTCCCCCGCCCCACCCTGCCTCCCTGCCGCCCACCTGGATCCCCATCTCCTGTCTGGCTCTCTAAACAATCCCCCTTCCCCCTACTCTTGGGGCCCTGAACCTTCCCCCCCCAAACACACCTGCCCAGGAATCCAGCCCCCCTGTGTTGTGTCCTGACAACCTCACCTCTGCCTGGGACCCAGGTGATTCTCCCTCCCCCTTTGTCTGAGAAAGGGGAACTGTGGTGTTCCCAGTGCCCGTGTCCCCAAATCCCTTCCTGTCTGGGGCAGGAGAGCTTTATAAAAATTGGAATTGTGATCCCATTTAAATAGGCTTTGTTTTAAATAATATACCTTTAAAATTAAATTAAAAATTGTTATGGCCTAAATTTATCATAACCTACTTAAATAACTTATGAATTAAATTTAAAAATTAAATAGAACATGTCTCCTATCAACTTTTAAAGAAATTCTACCAGTTCACTAGTGTAAGTTGCTGTGTAAACACCCGGAACCAGTGTTTACATCAGCAGTAGCTTCTTCCACAGGTGAAGAGAGAATGTTTTTATCACTTTGGTTTATTCAGCTAGTTCAATTCAATGAGCTTGCGAACAGGTGAGTGCTAACAGAGAGTTTAGAGAGGGAGTTCTCCAGGTAAAGGAGAAGCCAATACAGGACTCTCGAGGGAAGTGTGTGTTGTTACTGGGGCTTTCTTGCTGTGTGCTGAGCTTGTGTTTGTGAGTGAGGGTTGGTGTGTGTTCTTTTTTTGTTTGTTTGTTTTTTCCCCTGTGTTTGTGAGTGAGGCTTTTTTTTTTCTCCACTTCCCCTTTGCCCTCCTCCTCCCCATCATGGAGTGTGTGCTGTGATTGGCTGTGATTGGCAGGTGGAAACTGTTGGCTTCTAATTAAAGTTTGAATTCTAGAAGCCTCTGCTGATTGGCTGAGGCTTGGTAGGGGAAGGGACTTTCAGGCAGTCCAGGGCTTTATAAGGCTCCTTGGGCAAGCAACCAAGGAGCTTGCGAACAGGTGAGTGCTAACAGGGAGCTTATAGAGGGAGTTGGGGAGAGGGAAGGGGGCGAGGTTCTCTTGCCTTTCTTTTTAAATCCCTTCTCCAGGACAGCCGTGATGGATGGTGACAGGCCTGCTGTTGTTACCTGCACGGAGTGTGCGATGTTTGTCTTCCTCCCGGAACAAAGAACGGATTTCATCTGCACTAAGTGCAAGCTGGTCGTCATTTTGGAAGAAAAAATAAGAGAGCTGGAGGCCCAAGTGTCGACCCTACGCTTTATCAGAGAGGATGAAGACTTCCTCGATCGAAGGCAGCGTTTAATCCTTCACGTGCGGCAGGCGGAAGAGCCAGAGAGGGCAGTACGTGACCAGGAAGAGAACTGGCAGCATGTAACTTCTAGAAGGGGAAAAAGGACAGCATGGGAATCCCCCAATGCTATAGAGGTAAGTAATCGCTTTCAGGCTCTCTCCACAGGCTCTGCAGTGCTGAATGCTTTGGAAGGACCTCACAAGGAAGAAACCGGAAGGAACACCATCTACTGGAAGGCATGGGATCGTAGTCCTAGGGATGGGGTCCCACGGCCACCACCCCAAAGAAAACGACGGGTGGTGGTGGTGGGACTCCCTCCTAAGAGGACTGAGCCATCCCTCTGCCGTCAGACCGAATCTCGAGAGGTGTGCTGCTTACCGGAGCTCGCATTCAGGATGTGACTGAGAGGCTTACCAAACTGATCAAACCTTCGGCTCGTTACCTTCCTGCTTCTCCACGTGGGAACTAACGATACGGCCAAGAATGACCTTGAGTGGGTTACTGCGGATTATGCAGCACTGGGAAGAAGGATCCAAGAATTCGGAGCGCAAGTGGTGTTCTCGTCCATCCTCTCTGTTGAAGGGAAAGGACTGGGCAGGGATCGTCGAATTGAGGACGTAAATGCGTGGTTGCGCAGGTGGTGTCGCAGAGAGGGCTTTCGTTTCTTCGACCATGGGACTCTGTTCTGGGCACGAGGATTGTTAGGAAGAGATGGGATCCACCTAATGAAGAGAGGAAGGAGCATCTTCGCGGGCAGGCTTGCAAACCTAGTGAGGAGGGCTTTAAATTAGGTTCGTCGGGGGACGATGACCAAAACCCTGAGGGGAGTGGGAAAGTTGGATACCGGGAAGAAATGCAGAGAGGAACGAGCAAGAAAGGAGGACCCCTGTTTCGAATGGAGAAGATAGGGTTATCAACTGGTTATCTGAGGTGTTTGTACACTAATGCAAGAAGCCTGGGCAACAAACAGGAAGAACTGGAGGCCCTGGCCCAGTCCAAGAAATATGATTTAATTGGGATAACAGAGACATGGTGGGATGACTCGCATGACTGGAGTGCTGTCATGGAAGGGTATAGACTGTTCAGGAAGAACAGGCAGGGGAGAAAAGGAGGAGGAGTTGCACTATATGCAAGAGAGCACTATGATTGCTCTGAACTCCAGTATAAAGAGGAGAAAACCTGTTGAGAGTCTATGGGTTAAGTTTAAAGGAGCAAACAACAGCAGTGATGTTGTGGTTGGTGTCTGCTACAGGCCACCAAATCAGGTGGATGAGGTAGATGAGGCTTTCTCAACTGAAAGAAGCTTCCAGATCGCAGGCCCTGGTTCTCGTGGGGACTTTAATCACCCTGACAGCTGTTGGGAAACCAATACGGCAGTACACAGGCAATCCAGGAAGTTTTTGGAGAATGTTGGGGATAACTTCTAAGTGCTGAAGGATCCGACCAGGGCCGTGCGCAGCTTCACCTTCTGCTCACAAATAGGGAGGAACTAATAGGGGAAGTGGAGGTGGGTAACAACCTGGGAAGCAGTGATCATGAGATGGTAGATTTCAGGATCCTGACCAAAGGAAGAAAAGAGAGTAGTAAAATACACACCTTGGACTTCAAAAAAAAGCAGATTTTGACACCCTCAGAGATCTGATGGATAGAATCCCCTGGGATGCTAACATGAAGGGGAAAGGAGTCCAGGACAGCTGGCAGTATTTTGAAGAAGACTTATTGAAGGCACAGAAAGAAACCATCCTGACGCGTAGCAAGAGAGGCAAACATGGTAAGAGACCGGATTGGCTTACGGGGGAAATCCTTGGTGAACTTAAGCACAAAAAGGAAGCTTACAAAAAGTGGAAACTTGGACAAATGACCAGGAAGGGGTTTAAATGTATAGCTCGAGAATGCCGGGGTTATCAGGAAGGCAAAGCGCAAATGGAATTGCGACTGGCTAAGGATGTGAAGGATAACAAGAAAGGTTTCTACAGGCAGGTTAACAAGAAGAAGGTGATCAGAGAGGGGGTGCGGCCCCTACTGGATGAAGGAGGTAACCTAGTGACAGATGATGTGGGGAAAGCTGAAGTACTCAATGCTTTCTTTGCCTCTGTCTTCATGGACAAGGTCAGCTCCTGGACTTCTGCGCTAAGTGACGCAAGATGGGATGAACATGGACAGCCCATGGTGGGTAAAGAACAGGTTAGGAACTATTTAGAAAAGCTAAACGTACACAAATTCATGGGTCCGGACTTAATGCATCCGAGGGTACTGAGGGAGTTGGCAAATGTCATTGAGGAGCCTTTGGCCATTATCTTTGAAAAGTCGTGGAGATCGGGAGAAATCCCGGATGACTGGAAAAAGGCAAATGTAGTGCCCATCTTCAGAAAAGGGAAGAAGGATGATCCAGGGAACTATAGGCCGGTCAGTCTTACCTCGGTTCCAGGAAAAATCATGGAAGGGATCCTTAAGGAATCCATTTTGAGGCACTTAGAAGAGAGGAAAGTGATTAGGAATAGTCAGCATGGATTCACAAAGGGCAAGTCGTGCCTGACCAATCTGATTAGCTTCTATGATGAGGTAACTGGCTCTGTGGATGTGGGAAAGTCAGTGAATGTGATATACCTTGACTTTAGCAAGGCTTTTGATACGGTCTCCCACAATATTCTTGCCAGCAAGTTAAGGGAATGTGGATTGGATAAATGGACAGTAAGATGGATAGAAAGATGGCTAGAAGGCCGGGCCCAGCGGGTAGTGATCAACGGCTCGATGTCAGGATGGCGGTCGGTTTCTAGCGGAGTGCCCCAAGGTTCGGTTCTAGGACCGGTTTTGTTCAATATCTTTATTAATGACCTGGATGAGGGGATGGATTGCACCCTCAGCAAGTTTGCGGATGACACTAAGCTAAGGGGAGAGGTAGATACGCTTGAGGGCAGAGATAGGGTCCAGAGTGACTTAGACAAATTGGAGGATTGGGCCACAAGAAATCTGATGAGGTTCAACAAGGACAAGTGCAGAGTCCTGCACTTGGGATGGAAGAATCCCAAGCACAGTTACAAGCTGGGGACCAACCAGTTAAGTAGTAGTTCTGCAGAAAAGGACCTGGGGGTTACAGTGGATGAGAAGCTGGATATGAGTCAACAGTGTGCCCTTGTAGCCAAGAAGGCTAATGGCATATTAGGTTGCATTAAGAGGAGCATTGCCAGCAGATCCAGAGATGTCATTATTCCCCTTTATTCGGCTTTGGTGAGGCCACTTCTGGAGTATTGTGTCCAGTTCTGGGCCCCCCACTACAAAAAGGATGTGGATGCATTGGAGAGGGTCCAGCGGAGGGCAACCAAAATGATTAGGGGGCTGGAGCATATGACTTATGAGGAGAGGCTGAGGGAGTTAGGTCTGTTTAGTCTGCAGAAGCGAAGAGTGAGGGGGGATTTGATAGCAGCCTTCAACTTCCTGAAGAGAGGTTCCAAAGAGGATGGAGAGAGGCTGTTCTCAGTAGTGACAGATGGGAGAACAAGGAGCAATGGTCTCTAGTTGTGGTGGGAGAGGTCCAGGTTGGATATTAGGAAAAACTATTTCACTAGGAGGGTAGTGAAGCACTGGAATGGGTTGCCTAGGGAGGTAGTGGATTCTCCATCCCTGGAGGTGTTTAAGTCTCGGCTTGACCAAGCCCTGGCTGGGTTGATTTAGTTGGGATTGGTCCTGCCTAGAGCAGGGGGCTGGACTTGATGACCTTCTGAGGTCTCTTCCAGCTCTATGATTCTATGATTAGTTCATTCACAGTTGCAAAACCGAGAGTTGACGAAGCAGAAAAACTTGTTTTCCTCTTCTCTCAGTAAAAAACTGGTTATGAGAGCATTCTTACATCTTGAAGAACATGATGACTAGAATCAATCTGTTAAATTCACTATGGATATTTCCTTTGTTTAATAAATTAATTTTAGATGCAAAATGTGTTTGGATACTTTTTTGTTATGTGTCCTTCACATTTAAGGTAGTTTTATTTCATACAAAAATTAAATGCTGGTTTTGTTTATTTTAAATTGAATTTCCGTCCAGACAAAAGTAGATGCAAACCATATGTTTTTAAAAAAGTAGCCACCACTTAGCAAATAATAAATGGGGTAAAACCTGTCTCTTAAGTGTTCCTATTATATACCATTTTGTAATAGAATAAAAACGTAAAAATTAAGAATCTGATTACATATAAGTTACACAATTATTTGGGCATTTATTTAGTTGGTAGCTGTACTAAGTGTATTCTCCTGGTTAGTATATAGAAGCACCGAATTTGGCATAAAGGTTATATTTAGTTGTAAATAAACATGTTTCAAAGGTTGCTAATCAATAAGTCTCAACCATCCTTTAGGAAAATATTTTAAAAGTATAATTTAAATGATTAATTACTCATTTAAACCAAGGTTTTCTGCTTGTTTAAATCATGATTAAAATTAGAGATTTAAATCAAAGCTATTTAAATCAATCCACCCTGCTTCAGAGGCTGTTTGGTCTGTCCCTGAAGGAGAAAGCACAGGGCTGCTCATGGAATAGGTCCTAGGCTAGTGGGGTTTTGTTGTCTGGTGCCTGTCTTGTTCTGGACAGTTGAGCTGGGGAGTTGAAACAAAAGTTCTCTTAATCCCTTTGAACTGTCTCCTTGTATAGTGAGGCTGATTCTTGTCCATGGACACCAAGAGTTGGACAGCTTATGTGTTGGGGTTGGAGTCTGAGTGATTATAAGGCTTCTAATAATAAAATCCCTTTGCAGAGTGAGGAGTGGGACCGGAAGTCCAGCACTAGGTGATGTGAACAGCTGCATGCTTTGGAAGTCTTTAACTGACTTGCTGTGGATGAACCTGCCCTCCCATTGTCCTCACGTGGGGGAGTCCTTGTAGGAGATGAAAATGCCCCGGGGTTTGGGCTCCCCCTGGACCATGTGCCCCACCCCACAGGAAACTGCACAAGCAGCTTTTGAGCGTGCACCCTCAGCAAGTTGTGCAAGCTGCATTTGCGAACGCACCCTCCCCGGACAAAAAAGTGGGCGGGCAGCCAAACATTTTTTTTTGCTTGGGGCAGCATAAAACCTAGAGCCGGCCCTGTCCATAAGAGATGAAGCCATCCACAATGGAGCTAGGGCTGTGCTTGAGGAAGGAGCAGAACCGCTGACATTTCCTATTGCTCCACAACATGAACAGAGTTATTTGTGGAGATCCTACACCTTTGGAAAATAGCATGGGCAATGTCCACCCAGAGAGACCTATGAAAGGACTGACTCAGGTGATCTGCTAATTTATTTTGTGAGCCTGGCAGGTATGATGCCTCTTATCGAATCAAGTAGGTGATGACAAGTTACATAGCTTTAGGGCTTCCTGGCACTGGGGAAAGGAGCAAGCATCACCCTGTTTGTTTAAACAGAACATTGCTATGGTATTATCTGTCAACACTGACATTTATATTCTGAAGATGGGTATTGAATGCCATGCATGCCAGACAAACTGCCCTTAACTCCCTGATATTGATGTGCAGTGATAGTTTTGACTGGGACCACAAGTTTTGAGTTCTGATTTTGACAGATGCACTCCCCATCCCAACACCCAGGTGTCCGTGACCAGTGATAAAGAAGGTGAAGTTTGGCAAAGGGTACTCTGACATAGACCACCTGTAGCTGCAGCCACCAGAGGAGAGACTTGAGAACTTGAGTTGGGAGCATGACTAGTCTGTGTAGAGAGTCACGGCTGGGCCTGTACATCTGTACCAACAACACCTCAACAGGATGAAGTCATCATCTCATGTGTTGGACAACCTAGGTGCAAGCTGCAATGTATCCTAAAGTTTAATGCAAGTTCTAGCCATTGTTATTGGAAACCAGCAGAGGCCTTCAATGATGTCCCCTAGTTCCAAGCCCTATGAAATTGGTGGGGATTCTATTTTCTGAGTCAGGGAGAATAACTTGGACTCATTGAGGATGAGACCCAGCCTGTGGAAGGTGGCATGGGCCAGGGTCATATACTTCTCCACTTAGGCTCGAGATTTGCCTTTGATGAGCGAGCACTTGAGGAAGAACCCCATGTTATAAGTTTGACTTCTTTAGCATCACAAAATGTGGAGACATGACTGTTCTCTATTAATATATCAGAGGGACAAACACTTTGGAATGGAAGGAGTTATTTAAAGTAAGGACCAAGAATAAATGGATATAAACTGGCCATCAATAAGTTTAGGCTTGAAATTAGATGAAGGTTTCTAACCTAGAGAAGAGTAAAGTTCTGAAATAGTCTTCCAAGTGTAATGGTGTCAAAAACTAATTTGATTTAAAACTGAGCCTGTCAGTTTATGCAGGGGACGGTATGACGAGACTGCCTACAATGCCTTATGGCTCATCTGTCATTTCTATTAGCAAATATCTCTAGCAGCTAGAGATGGGACACGAGGTAGGAAAAGCTCTTACTACAGAGAATTCTATCCCAGGTATGTGGTAGTGGGTCTTGCCCACATGCTCAGGATCTAACTGATCACCATATTTGGGGGTCAGAAGAAATTTTCACTCAGATCAGATTGGCAAACACCCCAGGAGAGGCTGATCTGTCTCTGAAGCACAGGGATAGGTCATTTTCTCATTTGAACTAGAGTAAATGGTGGATTCCTCGTAATTCAAAGTCTTTGAACCAAGACTGGGTGGACTTCTGTAACTCAGCGAGAGGTCATAGGCCTACTTCAGGAGTAAATGTGTGAAGTTTTATGGCCTGCAATATGCAAGAGGAGCTCAAAATGGTCCCTTCTGACCTTAAAGTCCAAGCCCAAACATCTATACTGAAATAAAAGACCCATGGTTGACTCAGGATCACAGGGTTTGAGCTGCGGTGCAGATGTTTAGAGCTCTGCAAATCCATGAATATCCATTTTATATCTGTGGGTATCCACACCAGCGGATGTGGATGCAGATATCCACAGCTCAATTTTGTGGATACAGATGTGAATGTGGATACAACATTTTGTATCCACACAGGGCTCTACGGATGTTCAGACTTGGACCGGAGCCTGAATTTTGAGACCCCTTCAGGGATCAAGCCTAGTCTCTAGCTTGATTCAGAACATCTGAACTACACTCCCAGCCAGCTGATCAGGGCTCTGAGATTCAGTGCCACAGATGTTTTACTGCAGTGTGGACATACCCTATCAGTCTATGATACATGGGTACAGATTCCTATTATCCCAGGATTCTTAAATTATTACTCCTGGGAAAATTACACATATTTGTCAGAAAAAAATACTAAACCCCAGTAAAGAAAAATCTAGAATTAGACTAACTGTGGTATGTCAAGTGCCATATTTATGACTTCACTTGTACTAACCTAAAAATAACATTCCAGCAAGATTTCACTTTGCGTATTATAACACTGTTGCTAAAAAACAGAATATTTAACACCCCCTAATTAAAGCTGGTTAGAGTGGCTACACTAGCGAAACATTTGCTTTGTGTTGTGTTACTCTTTTAAGAATCCTCGGTGCCTTTTGAATAGTTTATCGCTCTTCTCGGAAAATTTATGTCACCAAATTTGGGATAGTTACAAAGCAACTCTGAAAAGTTGCCTATTAACTATTTTTCCAATGTTCTATTGTACTAACCTCTCATCAACAACTTGATCAACGCAAGAAACCATTCTCTTGAAGATTCACAGTAGAGCACAAGTAGAGCACAGTAGAGCCTCAAACCAGGAAAAAGTAACAGGCAGAAGACATTCTGTCTGAGGTTTCTTTCCCTAAAATTGAACTGGTGACATCTGCTCAATCTACTGTAGATAAACAGTAAACTATTTTCTATCACATTAGCTCAGAGGATGAGATATTAAATAAACCCTGGGGGCATCATGCTTTGTTATCACATTTAAGGCTTGTCCCAGACTGTCTGCCTTAGTACTTTTGTGTAAAAAAGAAATGAAAAAATTGCATGTTTCTTTTACATAGCAAATACTTGGCCATTTAAATTCCTAGATGACCTAAATCAAAAAGTCCTGGCTTAATCTGACTGTCTCTCTAATTACTAGTCACTTAGCCTAAATTATTAACAATGTCCTCCACTGTGATGTATGGTACATGTAAACCTCCAAACAGGATTCTAATAGAATTATCTAATTCTATTAAACCACAAACAACTACCCATTAAATATTTATTAGCAAGCTTGCATTCACTTAAGACAGATTGGAGTATCAGCAAAGCACTGTGCTACTCCTCCTACATTTCAGTTTTCAGTGCTAGGGATTCAAAATGAACTAATCAGATTAATACCTATTGATTAGCTACCCATTAGTTAGCTAATCAAATGCAATAAAAAGATATGAAAAGAATTTACAAAGTACGATATGGATCTTTTTAAAATATGTACTCTCTTCAAATAAACAAATTTATGTCTGGCTTATTTGACTTTGAACAGTTTTTTGCTTAGTCTACCATAGGGCAGGGATGCTAGATGTTAAGTAATTACATTTTCTTTGCTGTGCCCATGAACTGTGCTTCTAATAAATGGGAAGAATTTTTTAAACCACTTACAAGGGTCAATCTGATTTAAAATTCTCAATACAGCATGCTGAGATGGGGAGAGGCAGATCTAGAAATTACTTGAAAACAATGCAGGCCATATGCAGTAGCCACTATTTACTCCCTAACTATGCAATACCATAAATGATATGCTTGAAGGACATGGAGAACAGGAAATAAAACGTCACAGTTCTCACTGAAATAGGTGTGGAGATACTATCTAAGAATGTTGATAAGTTATAATTTTATGAACACTGAATGCAGCCTGCTCAGTGAAGTAATGTTACTGTATAACTATGCAACAGGATTTTCCTGTTTTCCTCTAACTTAATAATAAGCTGTGATAAACAAGCAGGTAAGCAATGCAACAGTCATAAATAAATAAAACTCCCATTAAACACAGGGGGTGTGGAGCAATTACAAAACTATGGCACTCTTCCAGGCCGTTGACTAAAGTGACATACCTGTGCTGTTAAGGCACACAACCTTCACACCAAAGGGTTAGAAAGTTAAAAAACTTTTGCAGGCTGTCAGGAGCAGCCTGTTTGACAGTAAGGGCTTGTAAACACTACCACTTCTACTGGTATAATTTACGTCACTCAGGCTATCCCAGAAAAACTCCGCCGCGACCAGGTAATGCATCTGCTCTTCCAAATATTTTTTCAGAAGAGCAAATGCGCTCTTTCAGAAGCCTTCTGAAAGAGGAGGTTTTTCTGACGTTTGGTCCCGTGTAGATGGGCCAAATGTTGGAAAATCCTCTTCCAAAAAAAGAATCAGAAAAAAACAGCAGTGTAGACATAGCCCCAGAGTGGCATAAGTTACATTGACCTCAGTGCTGTTTTAGTGCTGTTGTATCATTTCCAGTGAAGCTTAGCCCCTCAAAGAAGCTCTATGGAGGGAATCTAAAGAAGATGGGCCTTCCACCAGATTCAGGGAGTGATAAGCCTTAGGGGAAAGACAAGCAAGCATATAGTCTTTGGTTATTATTTTTAAAATCTATTTTCTTTTTAGGTTTCTCAGGGTGTGTCTACACAGCAAAGTTATTTCAGAATAACTATGCGAGCATCTACACAGCAATTCAATTCCGTTATTTGGAAATTATTTCAAAATAATGGACAGTTTATTCCAACTGCTGAAAACCTCATTCTAAGAAGAATAATGCCTATTCTGAAATAGCTATTTTGAAATAAGGTGTGTGTAGATGCTCCATTTCTACTATTTCGAGATAGCATGTCTACATTAGGGAAGCCTGCCTCAGACTAATTTTGAGGCTTCCCTGCAGTGTAGATGTGCTATTTTGAAATAAGCTATTTCGGAATAAGTATCCAAATATTCCGGAATAACAGTGCAGTGTAGACATAGCCTGAATGATTAATACTTTGCTTTAAGAAGATTGTTTGGTCACTGGATATCAGTCATCGCTCCCAGAGGGAAGTGAACTGCAGGTACTGATCCTCCGTGAAGCCTGCTGAGCTAATCACAGTTAGTACTAGAGAACTGCAGGCCAGGACCAAGTCAGAGGGTGGGGAAATGACATGTTTCCACCCTAAGATGCCTGAAACCCATGAAGGGTGCCCTCAAAGGGACCAGGACGACTCAGAGGAGCAACTTCCTTGGCATGCTGGGGTAGCTGTAGATCTCTGACTACTAGAGGCCGGAAGTAGAAGACAGGAATGAATGACTCCCTGGTTCTGCACAGTCCCCCAAAGCTATTCTCATGTGAAGTCCAAGAGAAAAATGTAATTTTCCTAGTTACCCACAAGTTAGTCCAATCAGCTCTTGACATGTAAAACAGCTGTGGGCTGAGTACCAAGTACTCCAGAAATATTATATGTTAAATACTTGAGCCACTAATCTCACATGCTTGATGAGCTCACATACTTCATAGCTTTTCCACAAATTGGAACAGCATGGCAGATGTTTTAGGCTGGAAATTAAACCAGAGGGGCAGATCAGTAGTGACAAGTTCTAATGGGTGTTAAATTTTACATAATGTTGCTTGGGGGGGAAGATTAACACAGCTCAATCTGCATTGTGCTGCATCTTGTATTGTCATTGAGACCTGTGCAAACTCAGTGAAAAGTGACTATAAACATCTATCAGGTCATAAAACAGCATTTTACAACTACTTTGCATGGATGTAATTAACTAAGGAAGGACCAAGGCCACAGAGAATCAGGTCCCAACAAAAGATTTTAAGGAACAAGCAGACAAGTGGAGATTGGCCTTAAATTGTGTAAAACACACACTACTTTGGCTAAGTCTACACTGCACAGTTATTTTGGAATCAGCTCTTCTGGAGTTATTCCAAAATAGCTTATTTCGAAATAGCATGCCTACATTGCAGGAAAGCCTCAAAATTAGTCTGAGGCAGGCTTCCCTAATGTAGAAGTGCTATCTTGATTTAGAGCTCCAGGAGCAATAACTTAGAATGGCCCTGGTGAGGGGCTATTTTGAAATAATAGAATTGGAGCATCTATACAGCCTCTATTCTGAAATAAGTATTTCAGAATAAGCATTGTCCTTCATAGAATGAAGTGTACAGATGTCGGGAATAAGACATCCATTATTTTGAAATTATTTCAAAATAACGGAATTGCTGTGTAGATGCTCGCATAGTTATTTTGGAATAACGGCCATTATTCCAAATAACTTTGCTATGTAGACACACCCTTAAGCTCCTCATTTGTAAGCTTCATAGCTATGAAACAAAAAAGAAAGCAATTACAGTGCACTATGGAAAGAAAACAATTACAGTGCACTACTGTTGGAGGTGCTTAAATAATTTAAGGCTCATGTCATCCTATTCATTTTATTCCATCTTTTCTCAAAAACCAGATGTTGCTCATTCTAACCCTCTTAATTTCAGCACAGGGGGTTGTGTTTCTCTTTGCCTCCAAATGTATAAAGACACATATGCCCTCATGAAAATTCAAGATGATTGCCTCCAGAAGGGTATGATGGGAAAGGAGGGGGGTTCTCTTGTGAGTGAATCCTGAAAATGGTCCCTTTCTTGGTCTCCTCAAAACTCATAAGCCATCTGTCCTCGTTTGTATGGGACTGTTGGCAAGCCTGCAGAAAACTATAATGTCGTTATACAAATTAAACTAATGCATTTAGGTAGAAAAACATGTTGTAAATATAAACCATGATGTACATTTGTGTACAAAACATAATGTGGACTTGTTATCAATGTTATAATAAGATATTTGCACCCTTTCACTGGTTTGTAAAGTGCCATATACATCTATGGTGTCTCCTAATAATTATAACAAAAAAGAAAAGAAAAAACTAACTGGATCACCTAGTCTTCCCTCTGCCAGTAAAGGACTGTTCAGAGCCATGTGAATGCCACAGTTCTTTGGCTCTAAAATCTGCTGTGGAATCCACCCTTCAATTCAGAATTGTGTTCCAGAATCTAACTTTTAGACATACACACACCGTATACATGTATGTATGTGTGAGTATGTTTGTTTACATTTTTGCAGTTTGTCTTTTGGTTTGGGTTTGGGGTTTTTTGGGGTTTTTTTTTTTTCAAATTTCCCATCACTGATATTCCACCAGTCTTTGCAATGCAGCAAGCCCTGATGTAGATGGGTTAAGATGGTCTCAAACACTGGAGTAAATAGGCCAGAGTTAGATAACTCAATGGCTACATCTAGACTGCAAGCCTCTTTCAAAACAGGCTTTTTCGAAAGTATCTTTTGAAAAAGCCTCTTTCGAAAAAGAGCATCTAGACAACAAGAAGATTTTTCAAAAAAGCAGCTCACTTTTTCGAAAGAGAGTCTAGACGCTCTCTTTCGAAAAAGCCCTGTTTTCATGTAATAGCGCCTTTTTTCAAAAGATGACTTTTGAAAAAAGGCGTTATTCCTCGTAGAATGAGGTTTACCGCCATCGACAAAACCACCACGTTCTTTCGATTTACTGTCGACAGAACGCAGCGGTAGTCTAGACGCAGGTACAGTTTCTTGGAAAAAAGGCCACTTTTTTTGAAAAAACCCTGTAGTCTAGACACACCCAATGATAAAAGCAGAACACTAACCCACACTAGTGCTCCCTCAGCAATAGCACAGGAGTCATGGTGAGAGAATTTGAGAAAATCCTGAGAGTAAACAGCTTTAGATGTAGTCTTTTAGGAAGATGTTCAATAGACCTTTTTGGCAGAACACCGCTGCTTCAGCTTAGTTCTGGTTCTCTTGTTTGTTTCTAGACATTGCTTCATGTAGAGCAAACAGCCTACGTTGCTCACCACTCGTGCCTTCAATGGCCTAATCAAGCAGCATGAACTCTATGTTTCATATACTCATGTTGCATGTTAGAGAAGAGCAGTTTTGCTATGCTGATCATACTCTTTTGTATTAAACATTACGGGGTTTGTTTTTGCTGCAGGAAAGGACCAATTGTTTGAAACAGCCTTCTATGAGTAATGCACTTTAAATAGCTTCTGTTTCCACATTTTTGTTTTGGGACTGGCAACACAATTCAATCTGTTAGAGAGAATCTGTGTTCTTTTATTTTCTATGCAGTACAGTACTTGGAAGACACAGACATCTAATTTGAGAATCACAAAAAAAGTTTTGGTAATAAATATCCATAGTTTAAAATAAAGTGGGTATTTTCATTTGTGGCCTTATGAGTCAGGGATTAGCTGGTCTTTCCTCAACCTTAGGGAAAATCTTACTGGTTTATGGAGCATTGCAGTTACTCTGACTTGTGACTCTCATATACTGTAACGCATTCAAAAGTTTTACTTTAAGCCACAAAAGGAAAGAAATTCAAAGTTAACCACTTGCTTTCTCCTGAGTATTGTGCAAAACCTGCAAAATTCCGCCCTGCAGAATTCTTCATGAAAAAGCCACAGTTAGCATTCCTTCACTCTATAGCCAGATAGAATTCACCTACTACAGGGTTCAAGGTACTTACTCCAACTTACGGCATAATTGATTTCAGTGCAAAGTCAATAGCCAATGGCAGCAGAGCACTGGTCTTAGACAAACTGTATCAGAGGGTTAAAGACGACAGCATAGAAATTAATTCTCCAGTCCTACTACCTAATAGGCAAACAAGTACAAATTAAGCAGCATGCACCACCTTGGGCAGCTTTAAAGAAATCTATTTTGCAAATGAAATATTCTAGGCAGAGTGCATAAGAAATTTCTGACACTAAAATGTATCTAACTGTATTATACACATTTATATTGACCCACTCACCAATGCAGAGATGCATATTAATCATAAAATACTAATTTAGCCCATCCAATATATGACAAAGTTATCCCATCATCTCATACTGATTTCTCTTGGGCAGTTTAGCTTCATTTCCAAATAAACTTGATCCTGGAGTTATAAAGTAGAATTCCTTGAAATCCAATCTGCTTCTGGAAAGTGGGAAGAGGGGAAACTCAGGCTTTTGTGTATATACTCACATTTACAAGTTCACATAACGTTAAGCTGTGCTCAGCTTTGTGGCGATGGGGGAGAAAGAGAGATCAATAGAAATGAACACATAATGATAAGTGATGCTACTACTAATAAAGGTGTTAGAAAGCAGGAAGAATTTTAGTTAATTTTCAAGAGCCACATCACCATAGAAAGTCAATAGGAACCATGTCTGCTCAGTGCCTCTGGAAATTGGATCCTTACTTGGCAAAGTTTCCTTCTACAGCAAAGATCAAGAACCAGGTCTCTGGCACAAATGGATGCTCTTTTCCAACCAAGTTCTCCCTACCCCTCATGATTCCTAACTATTTAGGCGCCTTCTGGCTAAGGCCTACTGAAGCCAACAGGAAGTGCCCAATAGGAAGTGCTCCCAATACCTCCTGAAAACAAGCTCACTTAGGCCTGGTCTACACTACAGGGGAAAGTCAACTTTAATTACATTGTTGGAGTCAATTTAACTTAAACCATGTTTCTGTGCTGTCCACACAGCAGGAGGTCGATGACAGCAAATGCTCCCATCAGTTACCCTTAATCCTCATGAGAAGCAGGAGTACCAGCACCAACGGGGAGCCTTCACAGTTCAAATTAGCAGGTCTTCTCTAGACCCAAGCCCTGGAAGATCGAATGTGGCAGCGTCAATCTTCCATATAGTATAGATGTGGCCTTACAGTAAAGCTAAATATGGAATTAGGAATTTAATTTTAGGCTACCATTGTTGAAAATTTTGGCCTTTTCTAATGTGTGTTTTTTTAATGCGATTAAACTGTTCCTGTCCTTGCAGTTGGAAGGGAAGCACAGTGTCAGGGATGATTTTTAAAAGACAGTCCTTCTAGACAGGCCATTCTTTTCATGCTGTTTTGTCCCCTTTGGGTATGTCTACACTTGCAGCCTATTTCAGAATAGTACAAATCAAGCCCGGGATTTAAATATCCCACGCTTGATTTGCATCTTCGGTGCCATTTTTGAAATTTACAAGCCCGGAATAACTGCCCGCGTCTACACATGGCAGTAAAACGGGCGTTCGAAATAAAGCCCTATTTCGAACTACATGTTAAACCTCATTGCAGGTGGAATAACAGGTAGTTCGAAATAGGGCTTTATTTCGAACGGCCATTTCACTGCCACGCGTAGACGCGGGCAGTTATTCCGGGCTTGTAAATTTCAAAAATGGCACCCGGCCAGAAGATGCAAATCTGCGGGGGATATTTAAATCCCGGGCTTGATTTGCAATTCGAATGCCTACATTTGCAGCCCTATTCCGAAATAGGCTCCAAGTGTAGACATACCCTATGTCAGAGGCAGATCAGATAAACAAAATACTGCTACAGCTTCATTCATGCATGTGTGCACATACACTCATGCGCATTCTCTCTCTTAATCAGGCTTCCAAATTAAATACCAATCTGACCAAATTTATCCAATCTTACATGTAAACTTGCTTTGAAAAATTGTTGCTAAATCAGCATTTATTATGATCTCTAGTCTTTTTTTAATTAGCCTCACCATCTAATTCAGTCACCACACTGTCTGCCATTAGTTCTTGGCTTTTAAATCATCGCTTGGAAGGAACAGTATTACAAAGACAATTGCATCTGAGGAAGTCAATTGTAGCTCACGAAAACTTATGCTTATACCCTAATAAACGTGTTAGTCTTTAAAGTGCCACCAGACTCCTTATTGCTTTTGCTGAAACAGACTAACATGAAATCTGACAATTGTAGACACTGTCTCCTATTATGAGACAAAATAATTCAGGCATTCAACCACAGGATTCATACTGCATTTGTTCTCAGTTTGGTCCAGACTCTCACAATACGTACTAATACAGGATAAACCTTCCTAGTCTGTCACCCTCAGGACCTGACCAGAGAATTTGCCAGACCAATATTGTCTAGAAGCATTACCAACACTTTCCACTCCTTATTGGGCTCTTAGAGGACATTTAGGGGTAAATTAGAACTAAATAACAGCACAGAGCACTGAGAGCCAGGACACGTGACTATAAACAAATTTTATGGGATTACAGGAAACTTGGCCACACCTATAATAAATGGACATCCAGCTAACTAAAATCATGCTGGACCATAGATGTTGCTGGACCACAGAGTGGCAGACTAGAGAGGTTCAACCTGTAGATATGTTTATAATTCTTCTATAGCTCTCACTTCTTTTGAAAAACACAATTGGGTAAGAAAGCATTAAGGCTGTGACACAATCCAAGAGAAGCAAAGAATCAATCAAATCTGAAGATGAAGTTCAACCTGAGCTAATTATGATTAGTCAGTCAAACCAAATCTTATTGTCTCAAGGTAAAATCTCCAGGAATCAGGTTCTTATTGATAATGGGGATGTAGTGATGCAAGTTAAACAACCTGGCTGGCAGACCACCAGCGGCTTACCCTGTCAAGCCATGCTACAGGTTGCCCATCATTGTCATACATGGTTCTGTAGAGAAGCAGGAAGAAATAAAGGACATTTCTGCAATGATACGTAATTGGAAGTTGCAGCAAGGAGGTTATATTAAAAGGACAAAAATATATCACATATAGGTCCGGAGCAACACAACCTTGTTATCAGTACAAGTTAGGAGTTGAGAGTTATGATATGAATTCTACATACTGAAATGTAATCAAACTAAAAACAGGGTTGATTTGTCTTCAACAGAAAAGGGGAAAGTGTGTAATATCTTTAATATATGGATGGCTGGGTAGACTAAATGACTCTGGCATAGGAGGTTTATCTGTAAACACTGCAGCAAGTCTTAAGATTTTTACCACAATAAATGATTGGTTTCAATCAAATGCTGCTAAAACGAAAGGCAAGGCCCACAGGAGTAATTACCAGTCTCTTGACTGAAACAAAGGGCAATTACAACAAGCTGAAGTATGCTCACAATAGCTGAGCACTTGATTATAGAGTGTTACAGCAATCAGCAAGCAAGAGACACTTTTTTTGTCTGCATGATCACTGTTTGATTTTATTGTGAAGGGAAGGGCTCAGTTAATGCAAACTCCATGATAGGGGCCTCAGTGGCCAAGCATCCTAGTGCCTGGATCACTGGTTAAGGGCTGTAGGCGAACCTGACCCCTCCTTCTCCCTCAGGTTCTACCTCCAAGTCGTGGGTCACTCACACCCCTAAACAGGCGAGATTGGTCTTGCTCTCAGCCATGAAGGAGGTAGCTGTTCCCTATGTACATCCTTTAGTTTGGAGTGTGACCCTGCAAGTCCAGTTTCCCCACAGTTGGGGTTTGTCTGCAGACTCTCCTTGGCATGTGAAGACTTATTTGCCTCCCATGGCTGCACTGGCAGGCAGGTTGTGTCTGTGCATTCAGGCAGGCACCCAGAGGGCTCCTGCCTCTTCACCAGTCAGCACCGACTGGGCCAGGCTCCCATCCTGCAAGCACCAGCACTCATGCCAGCAAAGAAAGGGAGAAAGGCCTTCCCTGAGTCAATACTTCATTGGCATCTCTGTTTCTCATCCTGATTTTCAAGTCTAGAGATGTAAGCATGGAACAGAAAAGAGAGAGAAAGAGAGAAGCAGCAACATCAAGGAAGAACAACTAGGAGAGAGAGGATGAGTTCATGGGAGAGCCAGGCAAGACCAAGGCACCAGGGAAAGAGGCTGACAAGAAGGGCCACATAAAAAGAACCACAAGGGGAAAGAGTATGACAGACATGCAGATATGTACTCCTGAGGATATGAATGCAGGGAAGGAGTGGACCAGCCTACAAACCAGCATCTTCTAGGTGCTGGCCATTTTGTGCATCATTAAAAATATTTCTAGCACTTCTGAGTACTGAAAAAACCCTCCATCACTGACCTGGGAAAAGTCACTTAATTTCTCTCTGCCTCATTTTACTCTCCCATCCTTGATCTATCTAGTCTCACACTCTCTGTTCTTTGGGGGCCGGAACTCCTTCTTACTATGTGTGTGTAGAGTGTCTGCACATGGGGCCCAATATCTAGTAGGGTCTGTTTGCTCAGCCTGTCACAGAGTATCTCTTGGGCACTTACTAGACTGCTATGAAAGATTCAACTGCTGGATCTGTTGTGACTCTATAGTCTGAACAGAGTCCATGCACT
The DNA here is from genome assembly GCA_019425775.1 of Rafetus swinhoei. Lineage (NCBI taxonomy): Eukaryota > Metazoa > Chordata > Testudines > Trionychidae > Rafetus > Rafetus swinhoei. The sequence continues at coordinate 30,991,054 of CM033428.1, read as the reverse complement.
ACCCCTGGCTTGGGGGTCTCTATGCTCCCTCTCTGAGGCTTTTCCCACATCATCTGTCACTAGGTTACCTCCCTCATCCAATAAGGACCTCATATCCTCTCTGATCACCCTCTTATTGCAATGTTAATTGTGTATACAGCAGGAAGTCGAAGAAAGAACATTCTTCCTTCAACTTCCCTTACTCCTCATGAAATGAGAGTTACAGGAGTCAGAGTAAAAAGTCCGCCATCTTGAAATTATTTTGAAATAATGACTTGTTGTATAGACACACACTTTATTATTTCAAAATAACATCAGTTATTCCAAAATAACTCTGCTGTGTAGATGTACCCTTAGGCTGTGTCTACACTGGACCCCTTTTCCGGAAAAGGGATGCAGATGAGACAAGTCGGAATTGCAAATGCAGCGGGGATTTAAATTTTCCCGCTCCATTTGCATGAACATAACTGCCGCTTTTTCGGCTCGAGCTTTGTGAAAAAGCGCCAGTCTAGACGCAGCTCTTGAGAAAATAAAGCCTTTTCCAAAAGATCCCTTATTCCTGATTTTAAGAGGAATAAGGGATCCTTGGAAAAGGCTTTATTTTCCTCAAGAGCCGCGTCTAGACTGGCGCTTTTTTCCGTCAAAGCTCCGAGCTGGAAAAAAGCGGCAGCCATGTTCATGCAAATGGAGCAGGGAAAATTTAAATCCCCGCTGCATTTGCAATTCTGACTTGTCTCATCTGCATCCCTTTTCCGGAAAAGGGGTCCAGTGTAGACACAGCCATCGTGTTTAACACACCTAGCAAAATGAGGCTTCAACCAGAATGGCCTCTAGGCAGCACAACAACAAATGTTATACTAATTTGACATTTTTACTGTGTATTTGCTAATAAACTGATCTTTAAAATACCTACTGTACAGCTTAGTATTCCTTTGGTATACAGAACCTTGGTGGTCAGTACGTAAAAAAAAATCTATGAAGCTATCAATTGCACACAGTACTTTAAAAAGGTACTTTAAAAAGTACTTTAAAAAATATTTTCAGTTAAATATTTGAGCATCAAATTGCTGGCATCAAATCAATAGGAAGTGGGGGAATTCCAGGACTGCTGACTTGGCAATTTGAGGAGGCAATTCAAGACTTTATGTATTTCTTCCACTTCTCCCCACCCACTTTTAATCCTTTGGTTTCATCATTCAGAATTGGCCCAACCCTCAGCTTTTAAAATCGCCAGATATCCACTGAAGTCAATGGAGCTACACCAATTTATGCAGCTGAGGAACTGGCTTTACAGTTTATTCTGAAATGGATGTAACACCTCAGGTTTAATTGGAGGACTCTTGGGGAAAATAAGTTTTATAACTTATTTTCTGATCTGTTCTTTGCAGATGATAGTGCCAGAGATCAAGCTAATTAAACAGCAAGCTGAGAAATTCAGATCAAAGTGGGGACATATCAAAATCAACCTTTCATAACCTTTAGTGCTTAAGGATATTCTGTGTAAATCCTACCGTTGTTTCAGTTGTCCCTTAGTTATGCTCCTTGTATTAGAAATAATAAAACGGAAAAATGAAGGTGAAATAAAAGAAGAGGAATAAAACCATGCTTTTCTGAGGTTAGAGTCCGTCCCTTCAAGAATTCAGTGTTATCCAAGACTAGAGCCAGAGCAGACATTTTTAGAGATTGAAAATTATTCAATTGACATTTTTTGCCAACATTAATTTTTGCCATGTACTATTGGACTTACTGGTTCCCATAAGATGAGAAGCAGCAGTGACATGAAGAGGCTGTTCTTCTAATATTCCTAATGGAAATATGGACCCTTAAATTCTGTGGTAACAATTCTCCAATTTTTACAAGTTCAACAAATTTACATATCCTTAAATAAACTCCCAGAATGGGGTTTTTATTAGAGTGCAACCCAAATTCTGAGCCTTTTCAGATTTGCTCATTACTTACTTCAGACTTACTTTTTATTTCAATTAATTGGGTAAGTAAATAATAAGTAAGTGAGTAAATGGCAAAGGACTCACAATTCTTCGTAGAGATAATGAAGTTGTATGCTCCAGGAGCAATTTCCCACATACAAGAGTATTATGCATGTGTCTTGATAATTAACAAGCATCACTGACTTATCTTTTATGTATCACCATCCTGATAGGATTATTTGTGAGGCTTAATTCTGGGACCTCTGGATATAGACACAGGAGCCTCTTCTGCTTGAGCTAAGAGACCCTAGATGTTAGCTTGAAGCCAGGAGCAAATTCAGCCTCCTCCTTATGTTGGCCAGATACTAGAGGGGAACAAAGCGCCCCACTAGGGTAATGTAGGTCACATTTATTAGGCACACAGACTAAAAAGCCTATGGATTTTGCATGCCCAGTTCTCAGATTGCAAATCTCAACCTTAAGAGTAATGCAATAAATAGGCCCAGTCCAACCTTCTAACTCAGGCAAATCTCCCACCAACGACAAGCAGAATATGAACAATTCTGCTGTCAGCTGAATCTCTGAAAACAAACTTGCATTGATGCCATTGTTGACTCACTTCAGTCACTCAGTCACATCTTTGACTTTCCCATCAACTCTTAAACCTCGCTCACCCCCGCCACACACTTCCTCTACAGCTTTTGCAAAATTCCCTCCTCCTCCACAAAATGGTGTAGTCTTTCATTGAACCAGCACAGCAGTGATGAGTCTGCACTAACCAGGCAATCATTTCTATACGGTTGTCAATCACTCTTAGTGAGCCTCAGAACATCCTGAGTGAACTTTTAAAGGGCTTTTATTTTATGTGCTGTAGAAAGTTGTCAGTATGACAGCAATAGAGACCTCCAATAGCAATAGCAATAGCTATAGCTATAGTAATTCAAAGGCCCCATGTTCCCTTCTGCACACACACAACCGTTGTGCCTCTGTACAATGCTGTCCTCTTCCCCTCTACTCCTCATTCTGCATAGTAGGAGGGAAGAGGAGTGATGATTCCCATCAGGAGAGGAGGTAACTCTCAGTTTGGGGTTAGCAAAAGAAGGGAGTCATGGCTATGCAGCATAATTCAATGATGAGAAAATGTTTCTGTTGGTTTCCATTAGGCAGGACGATGCATGCAAGAGTCTAACATAACATACAAAAGCAGTCACTGGTCCACACCTCCTGCTCTAAGCAGTATCATTTTTTACATTGCATAATGTTGCCGGAGACATTTAAAGGCCCACACAGAATTGGAAGCTTAAGACCTCATGTGTCAATATAGTTTCCTCTCTATAGCTGCCTCCTTTTCACTTTGTAAGGGAGTAGCACACAAATAAAGGATGGTCATTAACTCAGAACAGAAACTCTCTGTACAGCTCTGACAATAGCAGTATTTTCAATTTCTTCTACGGTACAAACAACATTTTTAGCATTCGTCACTAGTTACCGAAGTGTGACTAGAAAGTGGAGTCACACAGTGTGCCCCCATATTCCAACAGATAATCTAATGGCTAAGCTACAGGCTTGCAAGTCAGAAGACAGGAGTTTTCTGCCTGCTACAGCCAAAGATTTCTTGTATGACCTTGAGCAAGATACAACCCTTCTCTCTCTCTCTCTCTCTGTTCCCTCATGGGTAAAATCAAGTAAGCACTAAGCTCACAGGGGCTTTAGGGAAGCTCAGTGCAAAAATATTTTTGTCAAGCACAGCGAGACCATCAGTCAGACACACAGAATTAGCTGAGTCTTTTTCTAGAACTGTCTGCAGCAGGAGAGGGATAGGTGTGCTGTGGAGGAGGGAGTTTATTGTAAACACATCTGCTTGGGCATTATTCTTAGTGCAAAGGGTTGTGAGACACACAGGCCTGTGGCCCAGAGTACTAGAAACTAGGGCTGCCAACTTTCTAATAGCACAAAACTGAACATCACCTCCTGCCCTGCCCTAGCCCTTTCCCCTCTCTCACTTTCACCAGGTTGCAGCAGAGAGTTGGGGTGAGAGAGGAGGTGAGGGCTATGGCTGGGCATTCAGGCTTTGGGTTGGGAGGGGGCTTGAGGCTGGGGCAGGTGCTTGGGATATAAGGGAGTGTGAGGGCTCCAGCTGAGGGCACAGGCCTTCGGGTGGAGCCAGGGATAAGGGGTTTGGGGAGTGTGAGGAGGATCAGGGCTGGGGGAAGGCCTTGGCTGCACAAATTCTGAGGTGGGGCTGGGGATGAGGAGTTTGGGGTGCAGGAGGGGCTCCAGGCTCGGACCAAGGGGTTCTGGGTGCAGGAGGGCTCTGAGCTAGGACAGGGGGTTGGGGCATGGAGGGAGGCACAGGATCCAGGCAATGCTTACCTTAGTCAGCTCCCAGGAAACAGCTAGCAGGTCCCTGTGGCTCCTAAACAGCAAGCCAGGAAGGCTCCACACACTGCCCACACCCACTAATACTGCTCCCTCAACTCCCATTGGTTGTGATTCCTGGCCAATGGGAGCTGCAGGTTGGGTGCTTCGGGTAAAGCAGCACAAGGAGTCGCCTTCACCCCTGTATGCCTAGGAGCTGCAGGGTCTGTCCCAGAAGTCATGCAGAGTTGGGGCAGGTAACTTTGTGCCACCAATCAAACGTTTAATGAACCATTTGGTGAGCCACCAGGAGCTCTTTCTGAGTGGGCATTCTGGTAAAAAACCAAACTCCTGGACTTACTACAAGAAACATAAGGTGTCAACAAAGAGTGCTGGTGCTGCTGAGCCACATGGGAAGGAAAGACAGGGAGAAGTGAAACAAGGCGTGTTCCTTTTTGGTAATGCTATTAAGAGGTGGGAGGTTGACAGGTCAAGCAGAGAAGTTACAATACATGCAACCCCAAGATGCTTTACATTGCGATAAAGTCCCAGGCACGGCCATGATTGGAGCAGGTCAGCTGTGGGAGAGCTCTAGGTTGGATATTAGGAAAAACTAGTTCACTAGAGGTACGTCTAGACTGCAAGCTTGTTTCGAAAGAAGCTTTTTCGGAAAACATCTTCCAAAAAAATCTTCTTTTGAAGAGAGCATCCACACTTCAGAAGCGGATTGAAAAAGCAATCTGATTTTTCGAAAGAGAGCATCCACATTCATCAGACGCTCTCTCACATAAAAGGCCACCCAGAACCACTTCTGGCAGGGCATTAGGTCAGCAGTTACTTCCAGGTGCTGTTGCCTAAGGCTATCTGAGAAGCGTGCTTAAAGGGACCCCCCCAGGACAGCTGTTTCTCAGGTTCTGCTGGGCTGTTTGGGGGGGAGGAGTGGGAAAGGGCATCTCCCAAGGGCTCTGGCACCCCCCTCATTCTATGTTTTGTCTGTTTTGATGTCTCCTGCTGCAGGTGCTGAGGGCCATCAACTCAGTCCTGCTGTGCAGGGTCATCCACCTCAGAAACCCTGGACCCAATCGTGGCTGGATTTGCTGCTCTTGGCTTCCTGCACTGCAGAGAAGCGCTCAATGGGACCCACATTCAGATACCCGCACCACAGCACTGAGCCGCCCAATATATAAACAGAAAGGGCTACTTCTCCATGGTGCTGCAGGCCTTGGTCGACCACCGGGGACAGTTTTCAGACATATTTGTCAGGTGGTCGGGCCGGGGATATTCAGAAACTCAAGCCTGTACCACAAGCTGGAGGCTGTGACATTCTTCCCCCAGCGTGACTTTCACGTGGGGGATGTACAGATTCCGATTTGCATTGTAGGTGACAGGGCCTACCCACTCATGCCGTGGTTCATGAAGTCCTACACTGGCTACCTGGACCCGAGCAGGGAACAATTTAAGGCGCACGTGAACTGGGCCCGCATGCAGGTGGAATGCGCCTTCGGGCACCTCAAGGCCCAGTTCAGGTGTCTGCTGACATGCCTTGACGTCAGGGACCACAACATCCCTGAGATGGTCTCTGTGTGTTGCATGCTCCCCAACGTGGTGGAGAGCAAAGGGGAGGCCTTCCTCCTGGGGTGGGGGACAAAGGCTGGTGGCAAGGGGAGGCTGTTTGAACAGCCCCAGACTGCTGCCATCCACCAGGCCCATCAGGAGGCCCTGAGGGAGAAGTTCTCTGAATGAGCCCAGTAACTCTCCCCATGGCCTCCCCACTGAGGGCTTGTGCCTTGCCCCCCAATACCTTTCCCACCACAACCCCTCCCTGCGCCCATTCCCTGTACAATTAATAAACACACCAGTTTAGCTTTAAAAAAAACTTTGTATTGTGTTCTTTATAATTAAAGTAACTGGGGCAGAGGGGGGCTGAGAACCTGGAGGGGGTGGGAGGAGGAGGGCTGAGAACCTGGAGGGAGGCTGAGAACAAGGAGGGGGGCTCAGGGCTTGGAATGGCACGTGGAGCGCCGGCAAGCGCCACCTCGGGTCTGGGGACCTCGATGAACTCGGAGTTGGGTGGGGTCTGGGACATCAGGGGTTTGGGCAGGGTCAGGGGGGCTGGGAGGGTAGGGGTGGGGGGAGCAGGAGCAGGGAGAGTGGAAGAGAGGACAGGACCTGGGTATGCCATCATTTCCCAGATGGTGGCACGCATATTTTCGCCCTGCCGCACGAGCTAGTCCAACATGCGATTGCGCCAGTCGGCGTCATCGCAGACCTTTTGGTCCAGGGTCTGGTGTATGTCACACAGGACTGCTATGTGCTTTCACATGAGGTCATGATGGATCCTCCAGTGCTTGCGGCTCCCCCAGCTGCCTGAGCTGGTGTGGATAGCCCTTCAGCGACGGCTGGTCCAGCTGTGGAGGACAAGAGGGAGAGGCAGTCAATCATCCATGCAGACTCTGTCCCTGAGGGCGTGCCCTCCTCTGTGAGTAGTGAGCAACTGTCCTTGGAATAGGGGATGGTGGTATCCCGAGATCAAGGCCACATGTGGCCTGCACAGCAGGCCTGGCCTCACAGGGGCCCCGAGGTGCCCTCTTCTCCCCTTCCCCCTGCCCCCATGGACAAGCAGGCCAAGGAAGTATCCGGCAACAGTGGGATCCCATGTGCAGGAGAGGGGCCTGGAGAGACCTGGCCCTCCCCGGGGCCCACACACACACACAACTGCACCTGGCAGCGCTGTCTGCAGAAGCGGGTGGTGCCTCACGTGTGCAGGCATAGCCGTGTGCTATGTATGACACTCCTGGGTCTGTGTGGAGTCATGTGTGCATCCTTGTGCCCAGCCTGTCTCCTGTGGTGGCTGGCGGGAGAGGGGGAGATGTCCCTCCCAGGGGTCGGATGTGTGTGGGGCCTCCTCCCAGCCTGTGAGCAGGAGCCCCGTGTGCTCCATGGCCAGCTCCTGAGACCATGTGATGTACACTGCCGCTGCATGTGCTTGCATGTGCATGGACAGCTGCAGGCTTTCTAGGCCAAGCATGCCAAGCGATGATCGCGCCCCATCCCCGTGCTCCCGCCTCCCCTGCCCTGTGTGTGTGACAACCTGACAGCACTCACCTGACGATCCCTCCCCAGTGTCAGATGATGCCGGGGAGGTGTCCAAGGCCTGGGGTACTGGCTCAAAGCTGAGGGTGACGACACTGCCAGTGTCCTCTTCCTCATGCAACTGCTGTCCCTCCCCATCCTCCTTCTCCTCCTCCTCCTCCTCCAGGAGCTCCAGCCGGGCAACCATGGGTGTCTCCACACCTGAGTCCACCAGACTGGGTGAGGGCAAGGCTTGCCCACCACCCAGTATCTGGTGGAGCTCTTTGTAATAGGGGCAGTAGTGTGGTCCTGCCCCAGAGTGAGAGCTGCTCTCCCTGGCCCATGCATATCCTTGCCAGAGCTCCTTCACCTTGCTCCTCACTTGGTCCAAGGTGTGGGGGTGGTGGACTCTGTGGGTGAGAGCTTCAGCCATCCGGCCATAAATGTCGGTGTTTCTGCACTGTGAACGGAGATCCTGGAGGGACTCCTTCTCTCCCTACATCTTCAGGAAGACTCGGATCTCAGCACCCGACCAGGATGGCACCCAGTGTTTGGTGCTTCTGGGTGGGTCCTCACAGCCCTGTTGGTGCTCCCTGTGTGAGCCAGGAGGGTCTCGGGGGGCTTGTGGCTGTGCCATGGCTCCTAATTCGTGTGTCAGGGAGAGCCGTGCTGTCAGGGTCATGCACTGAGGCCAGCTTCTTGCCACAAGGTTTGTCCAGGGTGCCTGCAGCTTTAAGAGCTGGCTAGAAACAGAAACTATAGCTCTGTGATTAGTTTGGACAGAGTGTCTACCAGGGCACCTGTGCTTTTTTCTGGAGGCCTCTTTTTTTTAGAAAACTCCCTCTTCTGTGTCCACACATGCCTTCTTCCAAAAGAGCTCTTTCGGAAAAGGCATTCTTCCATGTAGAATGAGGTTTACCAATGTTGGAAAACCCCCTGCGTTCTTTCGATTTTCTTTCAAAAGAACATGATTGTGGTGTGGACGTAGGTGAAGTTTTTTTGGAAAAACAGCCATTTTTCTGAAAAACGCTGTAGTCTAGATGTACCCTAGGAGGGTGGGGAAGTACTGGAATGGGTTACGTAGGGAGGTGGTGGAATCTCCATCTTTAGAGGTTTTTAAGTCCCATCTTGACAAAGACCTGTCTGGGATCATTTAATTAGGGTTGGTCCTGCTTTGGGAAGGGGACTGGACTTGATGACCTCCTGAGGTCTCTTCCAGCCCTGTGATTCTATGTTTCTATGATTCTAGCTGACTTGGGCTATGTCTAGACTGCCGAGAAAAGTCAGAAAAACATACACAAATTGCAAATCGCAATTTGCATATCTTCTTCCACTTTTTTTCTGAAAGAGACTTTTCCAAAATTTTGCCCATCTACACAGGGCCAAATTTCAGAAAAGAAGTCCTCTTTCAGAATTCAGAATATCCCTTATTCCTCTCACCAAGAGGAATACAGGGATGCTGAAAGAACATGTCCACTTTTTCGGAAAGTGTTCCGAAAAAATGGACGCGTTCCTTCGATACAGCAGAGTTTTTCCAGAATACTAGAGGTATCCCAGAAAAGCTGTGCAGTCTAGACATAGCTTTGGATTTGTAGGGCTCAGCTATGGGACTATAAGATTGTGATGTAGGCATCTGGACTTGGGCTCGAGCCTGGGCTGAGAGACCATGCAATGAGGGAGGGTCTCAAAACCTACCCTCGGTGTTGGAGCCCCACAAGCCCAAGTCAGATGACCTGGGCTCCAAGACTGAGCATGCAATAGTTGTTTTACTTGGAGAGTAGTTATGGGATTGCTGAGGCAGCAGTGCACCAAATCCTGCACTGCTTCACAGTCACAAGTGCACTGTAAGACTTGATGTGCAAGTGAAAATGAGAAAAAAATATCACATCCACATTCAAACAATAGGATCCAAAATTATCTACACATTCACCTAGATAGTTATGGATAAGATTTTCAAACCCGCCAAGTTAATTTAGTATTGGAGGGGTAGCCACGTTAGTGTGTCATTTAAAAACAATGAGTAGTCCTATGGCACCTAAGAGACTATTTCTGTTAGTCTCTAAGGTGTCACAAGTTAATTTAGACACCCAAATTCTATTGAAATCAATGGGAGCTATGCATCCAATTCCTCTTGGCTTCTTTATAATGCTCTGCTGATGTGTGTCACGTCACAGGAGCAAATAAGTTAAAAATGTGTTCAGTAGTTGAAGAATAGCAAGAAGTTTGTTGCAGAAAGACTAACTAGTCCTACATCCTGACAACTGGTGCACCATTCCCAATCTCACTCTTTTGTTTCCTGTCTTTGGCAGGGTTCCCCTCACCCGCCCATTTTTATTTTAATCTGGTTTCTTGTTGTTTCGTGTTTCGAAAGGGGAGATTTTTGGGGGGTTATTGGCAAAAACATTCTTAAGCTTCCCAGCTTTTCTCCATAGCCACCCTTACATAATATCTGTGAAACAGCTGCAACCATAGTTCTGAGGTTGATTTTGAGAAAGGGAAAAACAGGTTCAGACACTTGGATTTTGTTATACTTAAGTTAGTACAGTTTTAATTTCTTTCCATGACTGGAGAGCAGCCATTTAAAAATAAAACACCAACAACAAAGAGCAGTTTTGCCTTTTTAAAAACACAAATCGTATAAAAGAGTTTTCCACTGTTATATTAGTAGTTCAGCTATTGCAATGGCCACCTGGCATGAACAGATAAAAATGCACTGGCAACATTTAAAAGGTCAGATATTTTTGATGCTACCAGATATTTTGAAACCATAGGAGTGAATTTAATTTGTTAGCAGCAAACATATAGGTTGAATTGAGTCTACTCATCACATTTTTATACACCACCACTAGTGATGTGTATTATAGTATTCACACAGTACAAAAAATTAATTAAGGCAGAAATCAAGCTGAAAGGACAATTTCCAAAAGAGGAAGAAAAATAGAGAAAGAAAATGAATTATTTCAGACTGAAAGCAATTATATTTTGAAGACGGAAGCAGACATTTTGTGGCACAACTGTCAAGATGCTACAAAAAGATTAAAGGGGCTTTTTGTCATTTAAAACTTGTTTCTGGGACTCCGAAAAAAATCTGCTGTTCAGTTAGTGATTTTTAATAAGATTTCTCAATAGACACTTTTCAGTTGGAAAGAGAGAAGCTAAAAAAATTGGAGGCGATAGTAAATTCACTCACAACTTTGATCTAGTACAATTCACATTCATTGTTATGGCAAAGTCAGGTAGACTGTTTTTCCTAGAGGTTGTGCTCTCTACAATATCTATTGTCGACAGAAAATAAATGCATTTTGTGAAGCTTTCACAGGTTGCAAGCTGCTGCCAGGGTTAAAGTCTCAAAGAGCCAGAGTAATTTATTTGAAACAAAACTCTGAAAAGTTTTGATCTCAAAGGAAGATGGTTCTATCCAGTCAAAACTACTCCGAGCACCCGAAGAAAATCTCAAATGAAACTGCTTTTTAATGTATTTTGGGATACCATATTATCCCAGCTGTTTAAATCCACAATCTTGCCTATTAAGCACTGAGGGTACGTCTCCACAGCAGCGTTATTTTGGAATAAGGTTAGTTATTCTGAAATAACATAGTCCACATCTACACTACAAGCCTTTATTTTGAAATAATGTTGAGCTGGAGGACTTCTTACTCTGACATTATGGCAAAATAATATTGAGCTGAAGGACTTCTTACTCTGACTCCTGTAACACTCATTTACGATGAGTAAGGGAAGTCGGAGGAAGAGTGCTGTTCCTTAGACTCCCTGCTGTGTAGATAGCATCAAAAACCAAGTTAAGCTTTTTCGACTTCAGCTACCCAATTGATGTAGCTGAAGTAGCATAGTTTTATTTGGCTTTAGCCCTGCTCGATAGATGTAAGGGTACGTCTACACAGCAGGGCTAAAGCCGAAATAAGCTATGCAACTTCAGCTATGTCAATTGCATAGCTTAAGTCAAAATAGCTTATTTTAGCTTTTGGTGCTGACTATTATGTCAAAATAACTGCTTGATGTGTAGATGTGGACTATGCTATTATGGAATAATGTCAGTTATTCCAAAATAACACTTCTGTGTAGACGTACCCTGAGATGGCTGTTGTTTGGCAAACACTTTACTAGGACTGATTTTCAATGGGTGTATCTATGTACTCAGCAAAGAGAGTACAATGAAATGAAAGAGAAACAAAAAGGTAGCTTTAAGAAACCTTTGGGCTACCCATATTCTGGGGCCATTCAGTTTGCTCTTAACTTGCATACTATTTCCCTAGTCCCTTAGGGGGGAAAAGAGAAAAAAAACCAGAGTGCAGCATTCTCCAGGCACAGCTCGTACTACTCCAGCACCTCTTCCGACAGGAAGAGCCTCGCTACTTTGGAGGCAACCCCTCATGGCTCTGGTTTTGCTCCTTTGCTACTAGTGTGCAGAAAAATGGATATTCAGGCCCCCAGACCACAATGGGTTTGCTCAATGTACAGTCTCCCAAGTCTTTAATTTGTAATGCAGGGCACCAGGGCTCAAGCAATTAAGTACCGGGGTTCAGGTAGTTTGGGGTTTTGCTTTTGTTTTGGTTTTGTTTTTTACTTTCCTAACTGATCCAGCAAGCCCAGAGGCATCAGACCAATGAACGGCCAAACCTAGAGAGGCCAGAGCTCAGTCATGGCAAATCCTGGCACAAATCAGTCTTAACTACACTGGGACTGATCATGATAGTAAGCATTGTACAAGGTGGGCTAAACACAACACTAAATGGTTAGGGCAATGAATCATCTGGAGCTGAATCCAAACCCTCATGTTGGCCAGTGAATTTTAGATGGGAAAGATTCAAGAATGCAAACAGAAGTGCCCAAAGAAGTAGGACCACAGAAATCAAGTGGATATGTGGAAATACCTGACTGACTATTGTAAGCAGGTAGAAAAGGCTGACAAAAGGTTTCTCTAATAGAGTAGAAGTATTTTGTTTTTTAATCAGTATAGCCTCTGATTTGAACCAACCTATTGCACTGCTTTCAAACTTCTCAAAGTCCAACCTATTTCACAATAACAATAGCAAATGAAATACTGAATATGCATGAGGCATTGTTGGCATTTTAAGGGTTTGTTTTCTTTTCCAGGAGACAGCTCAGCTGAAAGCACTGAAGTCAATTGCTAATTATGTCTCACACCACTTTGTCCAATTCAGTTAGCTTGATTATGTTTGAGTCTTCATGTAGGGTGCCACAGTTGCAGATATTTTAATATCCAGATGTGGATTAGACCAAAATTTATCTTAAAAAATGTTTTCAATTTCCAAAGGTCCATCTGCTGCCCTCTTTATTCTCTGTCTTTTATTACGATTACTAGAAGACTTACCCAATGTTGCCCGGGTCCTTCAGAGCAGGGAACTGGTGGGAGCTGGGGGGAGTGCAGGATGCTGGGGGCAGGAGAAGTATGAGAGTGAGAGTTGGGGGGTGAGGATGGGCTCAGGGAAGGGGAATCCCATCTGGCACAGACCTTATCTCTCCCCCACAGCATCCCCTTATCCAGGGGCCTTTTCTCTCCCCCTACCCTTAGTGCTGAAGCCAAAGGCCAGGGGGTGGGAAAGGATTTGGAGAAGGGGGCTACTTACCCAGTGTGCTGGAAAGCAAGATGGCAGAGACCCACTCCTGCTGGCCACTCCCTTGGTGGTGCAGCTGCCCCCAGTGGACACTCTGCAGGATAACTCTCCCCTTGTGGGCTCACTGCCCCCTAGTGGCCACTCTCAGTATCGTGTCCCTCCAAACAATCCAGTCCCTCCCTTTCCAAGTTATAGAAAACTGTCCCTTTCCTGACACTTCCTGTGGTCCTGGCACAACCAAACCCTGACCTTGCTTTAAGTTAGGAAAAGAGGAAGTTGCATATCAAATTTGGTGGTCCTAGCTCTTAGGCTACGTCTAGACTGGCATGATTTTCCGCAAATGCTTTTAACGGAAAAGTTTTCCGTTAAAAGCATTTGCGAAAGAAATGTCTAGATTAACGACGCTTTTCCGCAAAAGCACTTTTGCGGAAAGCGTCCATGCCAATCTAGGCGCTTTACACAAAAAGCCCCGATCGCCATTTTCGCGATCGGGCTTTTTGCAAAACAAATCTGAGCTGTCTACACTGGCCCTTTGCGCAAAGCTTTGCGCCAAAGGACTTTTGCCCGAACGGAGCAGCATAGTATTTCGCCAAGAACACTGACAATCTTACATGAGATTGCCAGTGTTCTTCCGCGAAATTCAAGCGGCCAGTGTAGACAGCTGGCAAGTTTTTCCGCAAAAGCAGCTGATTTTGCGGAAAAACTTGCCAGTCTAGACACAGCCTTATAGTTTAGGAGTTCTTGAACAAACACATATAGAGATTTAAAATGTTTAAAGTAGCGTCTAAATTTTAGATCATGGGCATGGCTGGGACGCTTTAACAGTGCCGTGTAAAACTAATGCAGCCAGCCCTCTCCCCCAACACATAGATAATGTTTCTATTGTTTCACCACTGCTTCTGTGGTGGTTACTGAATCTTATGTCTGCAGAAATTAGTGCACTAAAATTAGGGGCATTAGTGAGTAATATAATTTTTCTCCAAAACTCATTTGCCCAGTTATGCATCTGATTTTAGTTGCTTTCGCCTCTTGATTTTATCACTTCCAGAACAGCCAAGCTCCTTCTGCTTGTTGAGTGTCTAGGAGCATAATAGCCTCTTGGTCACACTTCAATATACTTCAATGGGAATAATCTCTACTGGGATCCTACCTCAACAAGCTCAAAGTTCCCCTTCTTCTCCTAGGTGGAGAAGTTGAATCCATGGACAGTTAGGATGCCTTTTAAAATCTCTGCTCCTTCTTTGATTTGCCATCAGAAATGTCCAAGGGCTCTGGCATAGCTCCAGCTTTTGTCAGACCAAAGCCTTTTTGAAAGAAGTAGGTAGGCTTTCCCCGCACCTAGATATTCCTGGGATATAGTGGGAAACCTCTGGATTTGCATTAAAGTATGTGATATTAGAATCTGGACCAAAAATCTTTACAGTCTATGCTCGGAGAAAATGGAGAATAAAACCCACTTGAATCATATAGGTCAACATTTCAGGAGGGACATATTGCCAGGAGCCAGAAATTACTGCTGCTGGTGTCTCCATACCAACAGAACACTGCATTTGTGCTACTACTGCTGCAGCCTCAAGGAAAAGGTGAGTCTGAGATTGAGGAGACATAAGCTGCTGAATTTCTGCTTAGCAAGAGAGTGGATCACTTGACCATCTAGGGAATGGCCGCTAACCAAATTAAGAATCTTCAATCTCCGAAAATCTCCAGTCAGAAAGACTTTCCCCTCAGAATATATATATGGGTATGTTTACACAACGGGATAAGGTTGAATTAAGATTTATGTTAATTGTATAACTGATGTCCAAGTATCTTAACTCGACTTTTGGCACTGTCCACACTGCAGGAAGTCAAAGGGAACATACTCTCCCTTTGACTTCCCTTACTCCTCATGGAAGCAAGACTACTGGCATAGACTGGAGTGCCCTCCTTACAGTTCGAATTAGCGTGTCTTCACTAGACCCATTAATTCAAACCCTGGAAGATCAACAGCGGCAGCTTCAATCTTCTCTGTAGTGTAGACATACCCATTAGAGAGGGGAAGAAAACACTGGCCGTGAAGTGGTTCTTTTACCACCCCTTTATGTTGGGTCCACTATTTTGAGAGTTAACAGGCCTATTTCTCCCAGAAGAAAAAAGAAGAGCACCTCCTGTTCTCAGGCTATGTCTACACTACAGAGTTTTTTCAGAAAAATGGCTGTTTTTCTGAAAAAAAATTCACTTACATCTACACTGCAATCACGTTCTTTCAAAAAAATCGAAAGAACGGGGAGTTTTCTGACATTGGTAAACCTCTTTCTATGAGGAAGAAGCTCTTTCAGAAAAAGGAGTGTGTGGACAGGGAAGAGGGAGTTCTTTCGAAAGAAAAGAGGAAAAAGCACAGGTGCCTTTGTGGCTACTCCATCCATAGTAATCAAAGCTGAAATGTGAGATAGTGTCCATTCAGTGTTGAAGTTATCTTTCGAAAAAGCAGATTGCTTTTTCAATGCACTTTGGCAGAGTGGATGCTCTCTTTCGGAAGAAGTTTTTTTGGAAAATCTCTTCCGGAAAAGCGTCTTCCGAAAGAAGCCTGCGGTCTAGACATTCAGGGAGGAAGAGAAGATGAACAAGTGGATGGGTGGGGAGTGGCTGAACAAGTTAAAAGGAGGAACAGAGAAAATAGCTGCGGAATATTGTGCTAAATACAGAGGGACCAGGAGTATAGACTAACACAGGTGAAACACTGCATCAGGAAGTAAAGGACAGTACACTGGTCCAAAGAACCCTACTTACCAGTTTCCAATCTGTCAACATGATGCAGGGCAGTGTCTTATCATCATATACTTTTTAGACTAAATTCATGCTTGGCACAGCCCATTGAGGTCAGTGGAATAGCACTTTCAGTATCCAGGTTAAATTTTGCCTCCTGTATCTCTCCCCAATATATGATTTCATTCTCTAATTTAAATCAATAATCAAATGTTGTCACCTTTCAGGTCTGAGTTGTCCCCTAAGCTGAACCAAGCTGCTATGCCAGTGCCATTCTTCTTTTCTTCCTTTTTCACACGTTTATGGGCCCCTCTGCCAGCATCATCAGCTGAGTAACCCCCTGTAAAGCATAAAACAAGGTGAATTGATTCAGCTACTCCTAAAATTAATTTTATGCTAAGTTTTTCTGAGGCTGGAAAAGAGGCTCTCATTGTAAGCTAAATTCATCTGCGACTCTTCATAATTCACATTTTGCTCCTTTTGCCTTTAAGGGTCATGTTACATTTTAATAAGTTCATGAAGTGTTTGTACCCATTTCCCGTTATTTGATTTTAAATGTCTTCCCTTATGTTAATCATTCCCTTTGCTTCCTTTGTGTCTGCCTACTTGACTGCATCCTTACATTTAAAACCATTCACAGCAATTCATTTATCAGAGGGACTTAGGGGGAGATTTCAAAATAGCTAAATAACTTAGGAGCCCCTATTCCATTAACTTTCAATAGGACTTGTTCTCCTAAGTAACTTAGCCCTTTCATCATTTAGAAAATATTGCACACGCAGACTTTGAACAGTTACAGGGAAGAATGTAAGAAAACTGGGTCTGAATTTTATTGTGGAAACCTCAACTATTTACTCACACTTTGTATAGTACCTCAAGTATTTATACAACTTTGTATAGTACCCACACATTTGAGCTGCTCTACTGACTGGACATCCACAGTCTGGTTACCACAGGCAGGAGAGGCAGGGAGGCACCATGTCATCATCTTACTCAGCCAGGGCCACTTTCTACCTCAGTGGTCACTAACCTGTAGATCGGGATCTACCAGTAGATCTTGGAACCTCTGACAGGTGATCCTGACTGGTTTGGCCAGGAAGCTATCCTGCGCTGGCACTTCAGTTCTTCCTCCACTTATTGTCATGCTGCTCCTGCCCTCTGCCTTTGAGCTGCCCTTTGGGACCCTCCTGCTTGCTGTGTGGGGTGTGGGAGGGAGAAAAGAGGGGGGGGCTGCTGATGTCAAGGTGTCCCTCCTCTCCCCACTCCTGTATCCTGTCTCCACACAGAGAGAAGGGGATGCCGGGAGCCAGGCAATGCAAATCTCTGTCACTTTCACACGGTGTATGTATCTCTGTCATTCTCACAAACAGACACTGTCCTTCACTCTCATCTCTCTACCCAACACATACATGGGGGGTTATTATTACTTTTACTGCTTGCAAAGTGGGTTATTTTTAGTTTTTGACTTAAATTTAATTCTTTCAGTAGTGAGTTCTAAAATGTCTAACCTGTCATGTCTGGAGTAATTATCCCTATGGCAATTGTGCCCCTGGAAGTGGCTGGCATGTCCCTGAGACTGCAGCCCCTGAGAAAATCAGAGAGGGGGTTGGGGAGGGGATCTCCACATGCTGTCCTTGCCTGCGACACTACTCCTGCAGCTCCCATTAATCAATAATGGAGAATTGTGGCCACTAGAAGCTGTGGGGTTGGTACCAGTAGATAAGGGGCAGCACATGGAGCTACTGCTGTACATGCCAGCTGCTTTCAGGAATGGTACAGGGCCAGAGTACCGGTAAGCTTGCCTTGACTCCACTGCTCCATCCCTGGGGCAGCTGTCTGGTTGCTTGCAGGGTGGATGAGGGGTGGGACTTGAACCCGCAACCCTGCCCTCCCCCCAGGCAAATGCCCTATACCCTAGACCACTCAAAAGCCCACCCCACCTCCAGAGGATTCCTTACCCTGCTTTCCTAATGCAGGATCCATTTCCCTCCCTGGGGCAGCTGCTGTTAGCTGCCCTCCCCAGGCAAGTGCCTTATCCCCTAGTCTACTCAAGAACCCACATGACTGGCCTCCCTGCCTTCAGAGGGTCCCTTACCCTGGGTTGCTGGGTTGGCTGTCTGGTCACTCCCAGGATGGGCGGAGGCCAGCGTGGGAGGGGACTTGAACCCGCCCTCCTGTGCTGCCCAGGTGAATGTCCTATCCCCTAAGCTGCTCCAGAACCCACCTCACCTCCAGAAGGTCCCTTATCCTGCCTTCCTAATGCAGGAGCCAGTTCAATCCCTGGGGCACCTGGTGTTGGCTACCAGGCCACTGCCTGAGTGGGGGCCACTGTGTACTTGAGTCCACCACCCTGCACTTCCCAGGCAAATGCCATATCCCCTAGGGTAGACTCCAGAACCCAACCCAACCCCACCTCCTGAGGGTCCATTATCCTGTGTTGGCTGTCTGGTCACTCGCAGGGTGGGTGGGACTTGAACCCAATGCCCTGTGATGCCTAGGTGAATGCCCTATCCCCTAAACCACTCCAGAACCCACCTGCCTTCAGCACATCCCTTATCTTGCCTTCCTAAGTCTGAAGACAGCTCCATCCCTGGGGCAACTGGTATTGGCTGCCTTCCCCCGGCAAATGTCATATCCCCTAGTGTGATGCTCCCAAGATGGGCTGGACTTGAACCAGCCACCCTGCACTCCCCAAAGGAATGCTGTAGGCCCTAGTCCACTCCAGAACCCATCCCACCACCCTACCTTCAGGGTGTCCCTTATCCTACTTTCCTATGCTGGAGCCAGCTCCATCCCTGGATCAACTGCTGTTGGCTGCTAGGCTGCTCCCTCAGTGAGGGTTGGGGGGTACTTGAGTCCACCACCTTATGGTCCAGAGGCTGATGTCCTCTCTGTGAGGTCACTGGAGACCCCACTCCACCTTCTGCAGGTCCCTTATCCTACTTTCCAAATGTGGGAGCCAGCTCCATCCCTGGGGCAGCGTGTGTTGGCTGTCCTGTTGCTCCCATGATGGGCAGAGGCAGGGAACAGGATTTGAATCCACCACCCTGTGCTCCCGAGCCTAATACCCTATTCCCCTAGGCCATTCCAGAACCCACTGCCACCTTCCTACCTTTAGGGCATCCCCTCCCATACTCCAAATCCCTTGGGACCAAGACCAGAGCCTGCACCCCAGCCTGCTACCCCAGCCTGGGGAAAGTGAGATTCGGGGAAGAAAAGGGATGGAATGAGCAGGGTGAGGTCTCGGAGAAGGGGGCGGACATCAGAGAAGTGGGTAAAGGAAGCTGGGCAAGGGTATTTGGGTTTAAGGTAGATTTTACATTGCACTTAAATTGAAAAAGTGATCTTGTGGTTAAAAAGGTTGGAGATCACTGTTCCACCTGCAGCGGGCACCTGCAACTTCCAGCTCCAGCAAAGCAGACGAGTCCCTCCAGTTCCACACAGAGAGGGACAAGATAAGGGAAAAGCAGTGAGCAACAGAGGGAGGGAAAAGAGGAGTGACTGGGGGCTAGGCAGAATCAGGGAAGAGGAGGTTCTGCTGATCCTGCTCGAGTAGTTTTTAAATATCACAAAGGTGGCAGCCCTAACCTAAACACCCACTCTTAAACCAATAATAGAAGCTACATAAACCCTTTTAAACTGGTTTCAATGTGTGCATATATAAGGCATTACATGGTCATTGTTTTTGTTTCATTTGTGTACAGAGCCTGGGCCCCTGATTCTTGATTGAAGCTATTAAGCTGTACCACAATAGAAATAATTAATATTGAGAATATTGTGATGAATAGAAAGGGTTACTTTTACTTAGTTGAAGGACTAAAAAGTAGAAAGATTTCCAAATGTTTTCCCATCATTCTTAGCTCAAGGGTATTCTTATGGGTAAAACTGCTTAAGGTTTTCTTGAACAGAACTTTTATCTGACTAAATCCCTTCTCTGTTCCAGCAATGGCGTCATTATGATACTGATAAACTGATGTTACACCATATCTCACTTTACAATCCCATTTGCACTTGCAGTTATCATGGAAGAATTCCCCCCCCCCCCCCCTTACTGATACATGAGATTGAGCTGTTATGCAAAGACATCAAAGACCAAAGAATTAAAATCCCACAGCAACTTGCAGAAACTACTGAGCCATGAGGAGAAATGTTTGTAGAAACTTCACAGATCAGAGCAGTAAAAGGATGATGTTAATAATTTCTGCTAATTAAAAATAACTACACCCCTAGTCTACACACACACATACACACCGAGTCTTCAAGAAGGAATTAAATGACCTATTTCCATCTGAAGTCACATGAACCCAGAAAAAAAATCCTAATGCATTTCCTCTGATTCTCTCTCCTTGCCAAGTCAGGGTTGTTCCCACCAGGACATTTTCTAATGTTTGACCCAAAATAACTTTAGATGTCCTAAGTAAAGGGTTTTTCATCTCCTCCCGTGGGAGACCATCCCACAACTTAACAACATCCTAGAAGACAGGAATTTCCTCTTGATAATCAGTCTACGATTATTCTTCGTATCACTGCAGTGTCTGGGAGCCCCATTGCTAGGCACTGTGCAAACACAGAACACAAAGATGTTTTCTGCTCATATCTAAATACATTTTTGCTGTTAGGTTCATACCATTTTTCCTAATTATACCCCATGGCTGTGTCTAGACTGGCCACTTTTTTGCGCAAAATCAGCCGCTTTTGCGCAAAACCGTGCCAGCTGTCTACACTGGCCGCTCGCTTTTCCGCAAAAGCACTGACGCGTTCTCATGTACGAAATCAGTGCTTTTGCGGAAAAGCTTTGACGCCCCGTTCGGGCAAAAGTCCCTTTTGCGCAAAAGTGTTGCGAAAAGGGACCAGTGTAGACAGCTAGCTAAGACTTTTGCGCAAAAGCAGGCTATGCGGAAAAAAGCGGTTTGGACGCCGGGAGACCCCGTAGGAGCCCGGACTTCCTGGTAACCCGAGCCCTTAAAGCACACGCAGGCCGCCTCAGACCTCAGGGGCCTGAGGTCTGCCACGCTGCCCTGCTGTGCCCAGCAGCCACCACAAAGCCCCAGCATGGCAGCTCCGGCCGAGGAGCCACCTGCACCCCCAGTGCAGGAGGCCCCCAGGGGCCGAAAAAGACGGGCCCCATCTTGGTCCTCAGGGGAGCTGGACAGCCTGCTGGACCTATGGGAGGAGGAGGAGGGCCTCCATGAGACCCACTCACGGCGCCGCAATGCCACCATCTTTGGCCGCATGGCCGAGGCGCTAGCCCAGCAAGGCCATCCCGCCCGGACACTTGAACAAGTCCGGGCGAAAGTCAAGGAGCTGCGCCTTGGCTACGTGCGGGCCAGCGAGGGCTGGGGGGCAGGACCAGACACCTGCCCCCACTACGACCGGCTCCACGCCATCCTTGGCCAGCCAGCCCCGCAAGCCCCAGACGTGGCCGTGGACAGCAGCATGCGCCCCCCCGTCACCAGAACCACCGAGGCGGGGGAAGGAGACAGCAGTGCCGGAGGAGGAGGCCAGCATTGCACCCAGCAGGCCCCTCCAGCAGCCCTGACGTCTCCCGCGCACCCTCCGAGGCCGGGGAAGGATCCACCGGTGAGTCTTGCACTTTGCACTCACAAGGGCGGGGGGCGGGGGGCGGGGGAGGAGCCAGGTGCCCGGCGGGGGAAGGGGGAGAGCATGTCACTCAGGCCACGTGTGCTGCATGCTGTGTAGCAGTAGGCAGCAAGCAGCCCGTCCAACCACGTGCAGCCTGGTGACTGAGCAGCACGTGGCCGCGGCAGGCAGCTGCAGGGCACGCCTGGGACCGTGCTGCTCATACTCATTCGGCGGACCAGGGGAAGGGTGGATGCCGGCTGGAACCGCCAGGGCCCCAGGGACTCAGCCCAGAGCCCGCACCGCCGCAAGGGTGCAGCACGGAGAATGGCACACTGTCCCATGCCTGGCTGAGAGGCACAGCCAGCTGCTCCTGGGTAAACCGCAGCGCCACAGCCCTGTGAGCGTGGCCCCACTGAGCCCCTCGTCTGCTTCCCGAGGAAGTCCCGCTGCAGCCACACAGGTCCCTGAGCTACGTGTGTGAGGATGGTGGGAGGGAGAAGGGTGGGAAGCGCTCGGGCCGCCCCTAGGGCCGCCTGAGTTTTGCTGCAAGGATGGGACACTCCCAGTCACTCTCCTGGTTCCGTCCAGGAGATATCCTGTGATGGGGATCTGAGAGCCCAGACCACGTCTGCCAGACGTGCTCCCAGGCACTGTGTGGGGATTCATCTCGCTTTCCCTGTCAAATACCATTGATTAGCCCAAAGCCTCACAGCCTCTACCGGCAGGGAGTTCCACAGGTTAACGCAACACAAGCGCCCTCCCGCCCTCCACGGGGCCAGGACACAGACCGGGGGTTCCAATACATGGAGGAGGACCCTACTCCAGGGGCGGTCCTCTATGCAAACATACAACCCGGGGGGGGGAGGAACCGAGGGCCCAAGCCACACCACCCCTGTGGTGTCACCTGGGCTCAGGGGTGGGGTGGAAGGCATGAGGTGTGGGGACAGTGGCCGGGCTGCCTGACTGACCCATCCTTTCTTCTGTTCCTGCAGCGGGACCAACCAGGAGCAGGGGACCCTCGGTCGGGCAGCAGCAGCACCCCAGCTGCCCAACCACGGAGGCCCGCACCCGACACGGGACCAGCTCCTGCGGCGCCACGTGCAGGCCGTGGAGGCGGGTGGAGGCGGCCATCCAGAGGCGCACGGAGGCGGACCTGCAGTGGCGCCAGGGGCCTGGGCCACCTTCCAGGGCACTGTGCAGTCATGGCAAACTCTATTGCCAGCCTGTCTGCACAGATCGCCCATGCTATTCATTACGGCATGGCGCGCCCCATGCCCCGCCATCCCTCCCTAGTAGTGCCCCGCCCCTCCTGCAATAGCCCCTCCTGCCCCTGCTTCTGCCCCTCCGCTCCTGCCCCTGCTCCTGCCCTTCCTGCCCACCTCCCGTTCAGCCTGCCCCAGCGCAGTCCACCCCCATGTGCAGCTCCGCCCCCGCGAGCGGTGCCAGGACACCCCTCCCAGGAGTAGCTCTCCTCCCCTCCCAGTTCAAGGTCTCCTCCCCTCCCAGTTCAAGGTCTCCTCTCCTCTCCCCCTTTGTAAATAAAAACCGAGCACGTGTTTATGTTGAAACCAAAAACTGTGTTGTTGTGTGTTGGTAGGTAAGGGAGGGGGAAGGGGAGCGAGGAGTTGTCCAGGGAAACCGAGGCGACCCTACTCCGGGGCCTGTGAGAACATGTCCGTGAGGGCCTCCTGAATGCGCACCTCATCCTGGTGCACCTGCCCCCTCCCCTCCTGCTCCTGCTGCCCACCTCCCCCTTCAGCCTGCCCCCCATGTCCAGGTCGGCCCCTGCAGCGGTCGCAGAGCCACCCCTCCCAGGAGTAGCTCCCCTCCCCTCCCAGTTCAAGGTCTCCTCCTGTTACTGCGAGTGTAACGTGAATAATTAATTTAGAATGCCGATCACCCTAATAAAATCACGAAGATGACAAATCACGGACTCCAAATTCCATATCTATCACAGGTTTTCTAAAAAAAGGAAAAAATTTTGAAGGGTTATGGGTTGGTGATGCATAAATGAATACCAACTCGAAGATAAAATTCAACCACAGGACTATATTTGACATGCATAAAATCCCAATCAAGCAAGGGATAGATGACAAAAGAGTAAACACAACACAAAATACATGAAACACAGTCTAGCGCGGACGGCGATTGCGGTGGCGCTGGCGCCCTCCATCCTTTGGTCCTTCCGGGCCTCAGGAGAGGAACTGCCAGGAGATCCTCGACGGACGAAGCTGTGGCTGGCGCCCTCCATCCTTTGGTCCTTCCGGGCCTCAGGAGAGGAACTGCCAGGAGATCCTCGAAGATGACTGGAATCGGGTGCGCTGACTCTGGCCTTCCGCACAAACCTCGACTCTTCTTCCTGTTCTTGGGACAGCTCGAACAGGCGATGGTGGCCTAGACTATCCCTACACCTAACCCTGAACTCAAAGAACACCTAGCTACGGCCGTGGCGCCCGACGAACAAACTCGGCGCGGCCGAAATGCTTTGAACCGGCGACGATAGCTAATCTAACTAAACCTAAATCTAAACCTAATCCTAATTGGTAGGTACAAGCCTTCCGCTTGACCTGACCAAACCCTTAACAGAACCAAGAGTACTGTGCTCTGAACTAGACTGCTCAAACATATTTCACATAACAATCGAACATTCTGCACAACATCCCCTCTCCCCAAACAGTGTGTTGTTGTGTATTGGGAGGTAAGGGAGGCGAGGAGTTGTCCAGGGAAACGGCGACCCTACTCCGGGCCTGTGAGAACATGTCCGTGAGTGCCTCCCGGATCGCACCCCATCCTGGAGTGCCTGGTGGCTGGCAGCTGTGTGGGGCTGTTCGTAGGCCTGGCCCTCTGCTGCCAGCCATGCGGGAATGAAGGCCTCCCGCTCCGCTCCACAATATTGTGGAGACCACGCAGCAGGCGGCCACTACCTCCGTTGCATTCCGCTCACCCATCTCGAGCCGGGTGAGCAAACAACGAAGCGGGCTTTTAAGCGGCGGCTCCACGGTTCGGGCCCGGTTGAGGCGGTCGTTGAACCGGGCCCGGTTCTGGTCCGGCCGCCCGTGTAGGGCCGCATTAGCCAGGGCTTCAGGGGTAGGCGCGTCCCGGCAGCGCCAGATGGGCATAGGCACATCCCGACAGTCAACTCCCGCCGGAAGTAGGTGCCCGCCTCCATCCTGCGAAACAGTCGGAGTTGCGCGGGATGCGGGTGTCGTGTGCCCTGCCGGACCAGCCCGTGTAGGCGTCCAGGAAGCGGCCCTGGTGGTCCATGACGGCCTGCAGAGCGATGGAGCAGTACCCCTTTCTGTTCATGAAATGGGCTGCTCGATGCTCGGGGCGGGACGGGGATGTGGGTTGCATCCAGCGCTCCCCGCAGTTGGGGAACCGAGGGCAGCGAAGCGGCAGTAGCGTCCACGTCCGCAGGCGGATCACTCTGGGGAGCAGGAGGTCGTTGATGGCGCGGACGACCTGCAGAAGGGTGCAGAGAAACACAGGGAACACATCACGTAAGGCAGGGGTGGGTGTGCGCTCCCTTGGCCCCCTCCCGTGATTCCCTCTGTCCTCACGCACACACACACCACAGCCACCTCGCCCTACACTCTCCCCAGCAGGCCTGTGCAAGGGGGAACGGGCCGAACCCTGGGTGACCCAGCGTGGAGTCTTGGCTGCCCCTGGGCATGGAGTGCAGCACCCTCCCCACCCCACTCCCCTGGGACTTACCTCCATCACGACGGCGCCGGCGGTGGATCTGCCCACCCGAATTGGTGTGCCACCGATCGGTAGCTGTCGGGTGGCCAGCTTCCAGACTGCGATGGCGACCCTCTTCTTGGCGGGGATGGGTGCCCGCGGCCGGGTGGTGGCTCTCTGGAGCTCGGGGTGAGCCAGGTGCAGAGCTCCATGAGCGTCCGCTTTCGCATGCGGAAGTTCGGAGCCATTGCTGGTCGTCCCATTGCCCTAGGACCAGCCGGTCCCACCAGTCGGTGCTGGCGTCCAGTCTCCACACTCGCCTCAGCACCCTGGGGTGGGGTGCCACAGGGACACCATGGCCTCACTGGTGAGGGGTCCAAACCGAAGGGCCCCTCCTGGTCCTGGAGGAGGAGGGCACCGACCTGGAGCAGCAGCTGCAGGCACTCCAAAATGTCCGACAGGGGCCAGAGCAGGCACATGGCCACCCCTGGTTCCATGGCACAAGACAGAGGGCTAGGAAAAAGCCCTGGCAAAAGCAGTAGGTGGCCAAAGGCAGCGGTGTCCCAAGGTCAGAGGGCAACCACCAAACCTGCTTATGGCTGTCAGTCCCTGCAAGGGAGCCCTCTAGCACGGAGCGCAGAGAAATGGCTGTCGGGAGATCCCTTTAAGCACGTGTCTGAAATGGCCCAGCCCCGCCCGGAAAGGGCTGGTGCCCTTGTGCCCTCCGCAAAATGGTTCCGGCTTCTGCTTTTGCGGAAAAGCGCGCTGCCAATGTAGACGCGCTTTTCATAGCGCACCGTTCGCGAACTCCGCGCCAGTCTAGACGCGCTTTTGCGCAAATACTTTTAACGGAAAAACTTTTCCGTTAAAACCATTTGCGCAAAATCATGCCAGTCTAGACGTAGCCCATGTGTCACCTAACCCATTCCTCTTCCCCCTGGGTACTCACACCCTTTTGGCTAAGATTGAACTTTTAGGCACAGCCCCGAACAAGGGGCCCTATCCCAGAGTAGGCAATGGAAGGCACTCTTCCTCAGAAAGCCTTTTCTGAGAGGGCCAGGTGGCAATAATTTGCAGCTGGCCTATACCAGTGGGCAATTATGTCACCCCCTCACCATCACAGCTTTGCTGTCTGGCACACTGTGTGGGTGGAGAACTCCAAACCTCTCTCTTCATCTGCTATAGGAGAAGACACAAAGAACAAGTGGGCAAGCAGATTACTTAGATTGTAACCTCTTTATTTTGGGAAGTTTTTGTGAAGTGTACACAGTGGGGATGTGATTCTGGACTGGGGCTTCTAGGCATTAATGTAATACAAACACACAACCACACCCAAACAACTACATCCATACCAGACCTGATGTTCTGGTAGATTACACAAGTACAGGGGGGTTTTTACTCGGCTGCTAAGGCATGTATGATAATCCTGCCCTTCAGATAGCTGTAGATGGTTCTGTCCTCTTAAATGGACAGATTCTCTTACCCTTAGTAATGTCAAGTGGTCCCTTTTGAATTGACTATCTACACTATTAGGGTGTGTCTACACTAGCCCCCTAGTTCGAACTAGGGTGGCTAATGTAGGCATTCAAACTTGCAAATGAAGCCCGGGATTTAAATATCCCGGGCTTCATTCATGTTCAATGAGCGCCATTTTTAAATCCCCTTAGTTCAAACTGACTGCCCGCGGCTACAATGAGCCCTCCTACAATTTCCCTCCTGCAATGAGGTGTAACAGTTAATCCGAACTAAGGACTTAGTTCGGATTAACTTCTGACTGCCGCGTGTAGCCACGGGCAGTCAGTTCGAACTAAGGGGATTTAAAAATGGCGCCGGCCCGGGAACATGCAAATGAAGCCCGGGATATTTAAATCCCAAACTTCATTTGCAAGTTCGAATGCCTACATTAGCCACTCTAGTTCGAACTAGGGGGCTAGTGTAGACATACCCTAAGATACTACTTAGCATCAGTTAAGGTTAAAAGAAACAGGATCTTGGCCTTTTTTGGCTAAAGTTCATATATTTATCTGTCAATATCTCCCTGTAACTCACTCTTTACAGGTCATTGTTATTGCTCTCCTACAACATGTTTTTCTATATGTTATGATGTTCTACACCATTCTAGAATACGTTGCATGATCAAACTTCTTCTGATTCTCCATTTTATGAATGACCCCTGGAAAAAAGTGATGAAGTTATGCCAATTTTGTTGAACTTTTAAAATATTTAGAAAGCAGAATACAATTGCCCAATTCAAATTTGACCACTTCACCAGTATGAACTTTCTTCCTCTTATGAAACTATGCAATAGGGACTTCCATACTCATAATATTAGCTTTGCACCTCACTAAAAGAACATTCAAAATCCCTAACATCCTGCTGAGCCTATTAGCTTAATACAGACTCAGATGAAAGAAAACTCTTTGAATCATAAACATCATGTTCCTCGTATACTGTTCTCACTTGCTAAGAAGCAGTGGGATCTAGTGGTTAGGACCAAGAATCAGGAGCCCTGAATTCTGTTCCTGTTTCTGCTGATGACCTACTATGTGATTTTGCACAAGTCACCTCACCCATTTTCCATCCAGTCTTTGTCTGTTTCATTAGCTGATAAGCTCATTAGAAGAAGCACTGTGTCTTACGTGTGTTTGTTCAGTGCCTAGCATAATGGGGTTCCAGTTTTGATTGGATCCTTTAGGCTAGAGTTGCCAGGTAAAAGGTTTTTGACCAATACATTTCGTCAGCACTGCTGACCTGGCCAGGCAATTAAAAGTCTGGTTGCAGAACAGACAGGCTCCCTGCTTGATGCCTCATGGCTCTCCTGAAGTAGTGACATGTCCTTCGGCTCCTAGGTGGACGGATGCTGCCATATGATGCCCCTGTCTTGAGCACTGGCTATGTAGCTCACATTGGCCAGGAACCACAGCCCCAACCCCCTGATCTAGCCCTAAGTCCCGTTCTGTACCCAAACTCTCTCTCTGAGCCTGCACCCCTGGGCTTAAATTGCAGCAAGGAAGGTTTAGGTTGGACATTATGAAAAACTTCCCAGAAGTCAGGGTGGTTAAACACTGCAATAAATTGCCTAGGGAGGTTGTGGAATCTCCATCACTGGAGACTTTTGACAGCAGGTTGGACAAACACCTGTCAGGTGGTCTAGATGGCCCTGCCATGGTGACTTGATGACTTCTCAAGGTTCCTTCCAGTTCTATGATTCTAGTATCCTAAACCTCTTCTCCAGCCCTGCACATTCTCTTGCACTCTGAATCTCTCAGTCCCACCCTCCAGCCTAGAGGCCACTTCTGCACCCTTATCTCCAGCCCCACCCCAGAGCCCACATGGCCACAGAGGAGGGGTGGAGCAAAGGTGTTCAGTTTTGTGCAGTTAGAAGGATGGCAACCCTACAAAGGTACTACCATAAATAACAATAATACTGATACAGCCTGATCCTGTTTGCTTGTAAGAGCTAGTGAGATCTTAGCAGAAAATAGACTGGCTTTGGGGTATAATGCTCTGCCTCCTTTTTGTTACCCACAGAACCGCCACTTCTTGTCACTACCTAAGAGGCTTGCTACACTACATCGTATTCTCATTTATCTTGCAGCACTTGTCCATGAAGAGCTGTAGTACATCCAAGATACGTTTACATGATGGGTCATTTGCCAGTAGTAAAATGTCCTTTTTGGAGATGCACCCACCAGGTAGCATTATCAGAAATGTCATTTAAATGGAGGAGGCACAAAAACTTGGGACTAGATTCAAAAAGGGATTTAGGTGTCCAAATCCAAAATTTAGATTCTCAAAACCCCCACTCAGCTGCCCCCTAACCCTGCACATATCTAAATTCCATGGGTGCCTAAATTTCCACCAATAAAGTCCCTTAGGCCTGGTCTACTCTACAGTGGAAGGTCAAATTGAGATATGCAACTCCAGCTAGTTTAATTACATAGCTGGAGTCAACATATCTTAAATCGAGTTTCTGCGCCATCCACAGTGGGAGTTTGACAGGAGCAAATGCTCCTGTCAGCTTTCTTTACTCCTTGTGAGGAGCAGGAGTACCGCTATTGATGGGGGTGCCTTCTGAGTTCAATTTAGTGGGTCTTCACTAGATGACCTTGATCTTCCACATAGTGAAGATGTGGCCTTAAGCTCCAAGAAACTGCCACGAGGCATGTGCACAATTGCCTCAGTCTTGATGCCCCATGCACCTGCTTCTTGCCTAAACTCCAGCAAGATCCTCAGAAGAGGCATTCCCCATCTAGCTTGCCTATGGAGCAATGGGTGTTCTCATGGGTGTTCTCAAATGCTGCCTAGTAGATTGGGCCCCACACAAAATGCCAACCTTTGGGCATATTATTTCGTTACTAAAAATTACACTGAGTTAACAGAACAGAGATATCATTTTGATGCTCCTACAAAAGTAGGAGAGAAGGGGGTTACCATATGGTTACCATTGCTCAATGTGAAAGGCTTTGTAGCCTTAATCCAGTTCCTAATGGACAGGTGTCTCCATCACATTTGTTAATCTCAGAAGAATGGCCAAACACTGAATGAAGATGGAGACAAATTACTTCCTTCTACCTCTTCCAACAGATGTTTGAAGTACTCTGGTGGATTGCTGCTGGCTGTTCTGTAGCTAATTAGTACATCCTTTTCCATTGCTGTCAATCCAGAACCTCTCACTAGCATTGAATCCATAAGGGGGGGGGAGACTACCCATGGTTTAAAAGCACTTTATTAGCTGCATATCTGTGGACACAAATTACTGTTTACCTGTCAACTGGGCTCAGAACACCCATAAGGTATTCTTTGAAGTTAACCTCTCAGATTTAAAGAGAATTTTAAAGAGCTGTTGAGGAACTGTTTGATCTAAAATCTGACTCTTTTGAAGTTGAGAGTTAATGGAAGATTATTTTTATTCACAGTGATCAAGCAGTTAATGAGATAAAGTGATGGGGAGACAGGTTTAATAGAATATGTTGTTGCATCATATGTGAATCCTTATAAAACAGAAAACCCAGAAATAGTCAAGGCCACAGGAGTCAAAAGCACAATGAGAAAAATTAACTCTTCATCAAACAAAGCTCCTTGCTTAACTTTTTGCCAGATTCCAAACGTTTCAGGACCATTTGCCAAATTCCCTTTCTGCTTTGTGTGAACAGATGATATTTTATTCACACAGGCACAAGTACAGTTAATACGGAATTCAGTCATGCTGCTTTTGCCATTATCTCAGCATACGCTCCCCACACACTTGCCTGATGAAAACTGACAGCCTCCTGGAAAGATGAGAATGGCTACACAAAATGGAGGCCTGGTTAAGAAGATGAAGACCATTCAAACTCCCACTATGGGAAAAAAAAAAAACCTGGCAATCTGACAAATGGATGTTGGCCACAGGTCCTGGAGGTTTGTTTCCCACTGTCAGAGAAATATCCTGGGATTACATTGAAATCTGTAGCTAACATATACAAGCAATGTAAGTTAGAGCTGTCTCTAAGCTGCTCTAAGGCCTCTGGGGGGACAGGACCAGACAGAATGAGGGTGTCACAGTAGGTACAGGGAACAATCATCTCTCTATATATGTAAAACCAGGAGGTAGAAGGATTGTCCCCATATCTAATGGTAGCACAAAATGGGATATAGATTAGTTATTAATGTCATAGTTAGAGCCAATCTACACCATTTTAAATCAGGTTATAACTGGATCCTCTGCTGTTGTTTTTTTAAACAATTTAGACAGGTTGGTCAGAGAGATAAAAAGCAAGAGCTCCATATATAGAGAAAGGATTTTACCACACACACACAAATTTGACTGTATTTTTCTAAGAAGGGATACTAATACATTAATGCTCTGAGATTTGCTTTACTTCAGCTTCTTTTTTCCATTCTTTTATAGACAACAAATTGAGAACAGAAACATAAAAATAAAACTTTTGTCAACGTTCCATATTTGCTTGTATAATTCTCTTACACCAGACAGTTTTTCTCTTGAAATCAACACCTGAAAAGGATGAATCTATCCAAGCACTTCTTGAACAAATACAATTTTAAACTGTACAGAAATAACCCTATAAAGGAACTTGCACTCTGACTTAATAGCTTACTGCACTCCACGTTAGCCTCCATAAGTCACAATAAAATGGCAGAGGATTTCAGCCTGCATCCTCTTAAGCAGCAATATATCAGTGACAGAAATTGCAAACAGAAGCCATGGCAAAAGACAGGCCACTACCATTGATTTCCCTGAGGACATTTTGTTCTAGGGCTGAAATGCCACAGACACTTTTAATAGAATTGTTACATACACTGGAAAAACTAGATAAAATGTAAATACTCCCCTAAAAAAACATAGCCAACACATTTGCCAAAAACTGTATTATATGTAGGCACATCTGTCAACTGTATGAATCCAAGTTTTGCAGTACTTAAATTGTTTCAGATTTGCCCACTGATTATTCTACATATCTTAAATATAAGGTTATTACAAAATATCTTCTTTCCAAGCAGATATTATGTAAAATATGAAACGTATTCTGTTTTACAACATGGTAAATTTGTGTGTATGTTGTGCAATAAGTTTGATCCCACATTTTGTATGAAAAACATATGAACATTATAGGAATTGGCACACATGATCAGACCAGTGGTCCATCTAATCCATTATCCAATCTTTGATGGTGGGAAATGTACCATACATTTCAGT
This sequence comes from Rafetus swinhoei, assembly GCA_019425775.1. NCBI lineage: Eukaryota > Metazoa > Chordata > Testudines > Trionychidae > Rafetus > Rafetus swinhoei. The sequence continues at coordinate 30,959,411 of CM033428.1, read as the reverse complement.
GGGAAATGAAAAATCCTGCCAATAGGGAAAGATACTTCATAATCAACATTAGTTCATGGCTAACTTATACCCTGTTTCCTTATGGGTACAAAGAGAAACCAGAGATTTAGAACCAGCTGTCACAGAGATGAGAGAATTATTCTGCACATACATAACTTTTTTTTATAAGGCTGTTGGCTGGAAGCAGGTGTCCCAGCTCAAAGCCTTGCCTCCAATTCAATCAACCCCCAAGGGGCTGTATTTTAAAGAATCCTTATTGAAGGCACAGGAACAAACCATCACAATATGCAGTAAGACAAGAAAAAAATGGCAGGTGACTAGCCTGGCTTAACAGTGAAATCTTTGGTGAGTTTAAACACAAAAAGGAAGCTTATAGAAAGTGGAAACTTGGACAGATGACTAGGGAACAGTATAAATATATTGCTTGAGCATGTGGGGGTGTAATCAAGAAGGCCAAACTGCAATGTGAATTGCAGTTAACAAGGGATGTGAAAGGAAACAAAAAAGGTTTCTACAGGCATACTAGCAATAAAAAGGTGGTCAGGGAATGTGACTGAATGTGGAGAGGTAACCTAGTGACAGACGAGGTGGAAAAAGCTGAAGTACTCAATGCTTTTTTTACCTCTGTCTTCACAGACAAAGTCAGCTCCCAGCCTGCTGCACTGAGCAGCACAGTATGGGGAGGAGGTGGCAGCTCTCAGTGGAGAAAGAACAGGTTAGGAACTATTTAGAAAAGCTGGACACATGCAAATATATGGGGCCAGAACTAATGCATCCGAGGGTGCTGAGGAGTTGGCTGATGTGATTGCAGAGCCATTGGGCATTATCTCTGAAAACTCATGGAGATCGGGCGAGGTCCCAGATAATTGGAAAAGGGCAAATGTAGTGCCCATCTTTAAAAAAGGGAAGAAGTAGACAGATAGGTCAACCTCACCTTAAATCACACAGGGGATTCTCAAGGAATCCATTTTGAAGCACCTGAAAGAGAAGTGATCAGGAATAGTCAACATGGGTTCACCAAGGGCAATTCATGCCTGACCAACCTGATTGCCTTTTAAGACTGGCTCTGAGAAAAGGGGAAGGCACTGGATGTGATATACCTTGACTTTAGCAAAGCTTTTGAAATGGTTTCCCACAGTATTCTTGCCAGCAAGTTAAAGAAGCATGGATTGGATAAATGGACTATTTGGTGGATAGAAGACTGGATACACTGTCAGGCTCAATTGGTAGTGATCAATGGCTCGACGTCTAGTTGGCGGTCAGTATCAAATGGAGTGTCCAAAGGTCGGTTCTGGGGCCAGTTTTGTTCAACATCTTTATTAATGACCTGGATGAGGGAATGGATTGCACCCTCACAAGTTTGCAGATGGCACTAAGCTAGGGGGAGAGGTAGATACGCTGGAGGGTAGGGGTAGAGTCCAGAATGACCTAGACCAGTGGTCACCAACCAGTAGATTGGGATCTACTGGTAGATCTTGGAGCCTTTGATAGGTGATCCTGACAGGTTTGGCCTGCAGGCTATCAAGTGCTGGCACTTCATCTACCCCTCTCGGCACTGCCGTGCTACTCCTGCCCTTTGCTTTGGAGCTGCCTCCCAACCTCGAGAGCCTCCTGCTTGCTGTGCAAGGCATGGGAAGAAGAGGAGGGGGTGCTAATATCTGGGTGCATTTCTCCCCCCCTCCAGCTCCACAGAGCACAGGGGGCACAGGGATGAAGAGAGTTTGCTGGCTGCTTTTGGGAGTGCTGCAGGGCCAGGGTAGGGGTGAGCCTGCCTTAGCACCACTGTACCACCATCCAGAAGCCACCTGTGGTAAGCAGTGCCCAACTAGAGCCTGCATTCCATACATCAGCCCCGGCCCTGAACCCCTCCTGCACCCCAATCTCCTGAGTTTGTCCTAGCCCTGAGTCCCCCCTGCACCCAAAGTCCCTCTCAGAGCCTGCACCCTGAACCCCCTCCTACACCTCAATTCCTTGCCCCAAGCTCAGCTTAGAGTCCCTCCCACAGTCCAAATCCTTTATCCTGCATCCCCCTCCCCGCATCCCAACCCTCTGCACACTGCCTTATAAAGTAAATGAGGTTGGGGGGGAGGATGGAGTGAGCAGGGGTGGGACCTCAGAGAAGGGGCGGGAAGAAGACAGGCCAAGGGTGTTTGGGTTTGAGGTAGATCCTGTATTTCACTTGAATTCAAAAAGTGATCTTGTGTTTAAAAGGGATGAAGACCACTGACAAATTGAAGGATTGGGCTAAAAGAAATCTGATGAGGTTCAACAAGGATAAGTGCAGAGTCCTTCGCTTGGGATACAAGGATCCCAAGTGCTGCTACAGGCTGAGGACCAACTGGCTAAGCAGCAGTTCTGCAGAAAAAGATGTGGGGATTGCAGTGGATGAAAAGCTGGATATGAGTCAACAGTGTGCCCTTGTAGCCAAAAAAAGCTAATGGCATATTGGTGCATTACCTCTAACTAGTTTTACATAGGTAACTAACAACTAGTGAAGAGAAGTTATTTTGTAGATGGAATCCCTTTGAGTGAATACAGATTAAGTGAAGTGGCTGAAGAGTGCCTGTTTTTGATTCCACGGAAACTAAGTAAGTATCCTCCTGTGCTAGAGAAGTGGAATATATTCCTATTACAAGAACTTTAGACAGGGTGAGATAACAGCTGTGTTTAATACTCTGAATCATTTTCATTCCTATGAACAAGATTTAATAATAGAGAACGAAGTCTAGTGCACTAAAAATATGGAAAAGCATTAGTAGCTGATAACTAAATGGTGACAGCAGAGCATGATAAAGTGACATCTTGACTGGGGCATCTTCTTGCTCATTAGTACACAGGAAGCTCAAAGTATTTAAACTGATAATTCATATAGGTAAATCACATGCAAAGACTTTATATTTTGTTGTTTTAAGCCTTATGCCTATTAGGCCTTGGAGTCTATGGGAATCTCTCCATTGGCTTCAAGGGACTATCGATCTGGGGCTTAAGTCCACAAAGTAAACTTACATCCATACAGCCCTACTGGGGAGATCTAAGATTTCTCAATGAACATAGAACTAACAGAAACCCTATTACGCTGCCTATGTCATGTAGTGGCCAGTGCAGGACTTCAGTTTGTGTTAAAAAACTTAGACAATGAGTAATTAGAACTGATATTTTCTTTTAAATCTTAATAAAATCTATCCCCAACATTCTGCCATATGTTTCCTCTGCATTAGAGGGTGCATGAGTTTTCTGCATGGTGTATTTTCTAAAGACGTCATATATATAGTCCTGACCCAGAATCCAGTGAAGCCTGCGGGGTGTTTTTCATTTACTTCAGTGGGGAATGGCTCTCACTTATATGTAACCAGGCACTAGACTCAAAATCTGCCTATGGGAATGTTAAATTTAGACATAAGGAGTTTCCTCTTTTGGTCATACTACATAAGGGAACAGTGAAAGGATGTGACTTTGCTTTTGTGGTATCAGCCATCCCATAGGAATGGCCTTGTCACTCCAGCTGTAAAAAGTAGCAACAGTAGCAGCTCTTCAGAAGTGTTTAAATTATCAATATTTACCCAGTAATTGAGGGGTTGATAAACCACATCTCTATTAAGCATCAAATTGTCTCACCATTATTGTTTGAAATTAAGAAGGCTAGTGGCACACCAGAGAATAATTAAGGGCAGTGCCCCTATGTAGCTGCTTTGCCACCCCTCTCCACCCCCGCCACTTCAGATGCTAAGTCCTAGAAATACCACTGGCACATAGCAAACATCACACTCAATTCCAGGGGTCACAATTTGAATTCTCTTTTCGGAAGAGCTGAATTACATGAGCATGAAAGCAAATCAATTCAGCACTAACTAGATCCATTCACCACACTGGCAGCTGCTTAAGGCCCCTTAAATCATATTTTTGTACACTGTCAAATTGTGATTAGAGTAATGTACCTGGCTACTTCACTTCTGGTGAATTTTTCCACTAAGCAGAGGACCATCATGAGGCCTACATGTTGCTAAGCCCTATTTAAGCCTATTCTGAAGGAGTAAGTGGGAACTAACATAGTCTTGGCTTTACTCTTAGAGCAGATCAAATTTTTTTTGAATTTCAATTTTTTTAAAAAAGGTCTGGAAAAAATGTCAAAATATTTTCCCTTTTTTGACCAGCTTAACTTGTGCTAGCCAGTACACAGGGCTGAACCGTAGATATTGTATGACACCTTACCTACCTTACCAAAGCAAATTGTGAAAAATACAACTGAACTTATGGAAATTTAAAAGCCAGTTTTGTTGCGAAGACATTTTCTGTTTCCCATAGGAAACCAGACTATGCTCCTTAACAAAATACTCATAGAATCATAGAAGATTAGGGTTGGAAGAAACCTCAGGAGGTCATCTAGTCCAACCCCCTGCTCAAAGCAGGACCAACCCCAACTAACTCATCCCAGTCAGAGCTTTGTCAAGCCTTACCTTAAAAGGCTCTATGGATGGAGATGCTACCATCTTCCTAGTCAACTCGTTCCAATGCTTCACTGCCATCCTTGTGAAATAGCTTTTCCTAAAATCTGACCTAGATTCCCCACTGCAACTGGAGACTATTTCTTCTTGAAGCTATATGATCTTATTGGAAGTTCACTATTTTATCTTATTGAAGCATTTACAAAATTCATACCTAGTTTCCCAATGTCAGCAGAGTATGCAGCAGCACTAGCTATTAAACCATCTAGGTATTCAATACATATATCCAAATTTCTGCAAAATTTTACCATGCTTTTTGAAAGACAAGAACTACTATGTGCAAAACTCTGATTTTGCTTTGCCAAGATTCAAGCAAACTCCCTCTCTGACTCAGATCTATGGGGGATTGTTTCCAATTCTTCCAACTTTGCAAACCCAAAGTAAAATTCTGTAAAACCTGCCAGAATTTACCTGGTTTTAAATTGCTGTCTGACGTCAGTGAAAAACCATGCAGCTGAGCTAAGTTCACACCAATAATTTGTGAACCTGTCTGGGTAGAGCTGAGCAAACTATGACAGAAAAGCTAGCCACATATATTCATTTGAATTCAAAAGTGAATTTCAATTTGGCTGTGTTCAAAACCCATTCGTGTTAATTTCCTATGGACAATCAAGAGCTGGAGTTTTATTCATGATAATGAATTTGAAGCTCAAATAGTTACTAAAAGGGAATTTTGAGTTGCATATTCAATATTCAGTTGCAGTTTGTGCCTGGCTTGGCGAGCCACAAAAGTCACCGAATCAGGAAAGAAAACACAAAGAACAGCAACTTTTGTATCGCTCAGTACAGCACAATTTGTGGATATTCACTACAAACTGTTTACAAATAATCTGCAAAGCAAGACTTACTCATGGAAGAACATTAGACTGGGACTCAAGAGACCTGAGTTCTATTCCCAACTCTGACACTGACCTGCTGGGTGACCTTTGACATGTCACATCATCTTTCTAGGCCTCACTTTCCCCTTTAGTAACATGAGGATAATATTTAGTAAAGCTCTTTTGCAATATACTTGAGACCAAGGGATGAAAAGTGCCATGTAAGAACTAGGTATTATTTTTGAACCTGGGAATTTCACAATTGCTTGCAGACAATTCACAAGCAGTAGTAGAGGGAAAAAAGATAAATCAACTATTTTCTGTGAACAATTTACATTGCCCTAAATGACAACTTTCAAGGCAAGTGTCACATGATGTTACATTCATTATTCACAGTTCTAGTGCACAGCATGTATGCTATTTGTTTTGGACAGTTTTATCTATTCTGTGGTCTTTCTATTCAATGAACCTCTTGCAAAGTGGACACTTTTCCACAGATATACAGTACATTAGATTCAAGGGGGACAAATGGCAACTTTGTGTAATTGGAATCCATCGAGAGCTGCATAGTGTCACCTTCTTCTTCAGATTACATGAAAACCAAGAAATGCCTTTACATGAGATTTAAGTCAGAAAAAGACAGAAACTGAACAGAGAGGCTCTCTCACTTCTCGGACTTTCAAAATCTTAAATTTGCCCTTTACTTAAAAAAGTCAATGATTTCACCAAGAAAGTTTGATTAGTTTCTTTTACTTTCTGTAATGAAGTGCCATCCTTTTTACACTTGAAAGGATCTTTGTAATAATGCAACATTGATCTTTTGAATACAGATGAGCTAACCTAGATAATAGGATTTGGTATCCAAAAGAAAGGACTTCGGAACATATTTAAGACTCTACTGCCATCAAGTGGATTTTCAAAACAGAACATTGATTCGTGGAGAAAATTTTAGATTTGCCATTGTCCCTTTAATTATTTTTTTCTCGTTTTAGTTGTTCTTTTCAACCCAATGAAAAATTCTATGAGAAAACTAAAAATTTAACATATGCATGTACTCCACCATGGGATGCACAACCAATCATGCATGTTATATACAGAGAGCAAATCAACTATCAGAAGATTCCAGTGATATGTATTTCAGACCCTTTTTTCTTTTCTGTAGTTCATGCTATGGCATCGTGTTTAAATTCACAACTATATAACAATAACTTCTGAAGGAAGCTGGACAATGGGAATAATTTGATGAGCATTTTGAATTTATCTGACCAAATATCAATAAAATTGATTGAATGTAAAAAGCTGCCATATTTAAAATCGTAGTAAGATGAGCGTTTGAAACATCACAGGCTGGGTATGAGGCCTGAGGCCTAGACAGCAATGGTCAAGACTTGGCTAATATAAAGCAGAGTTAAGCTGTGAGCAAGAGGCAGGCCCTACTCATAGAAGTTGGCAAGAACAGGGCTGAAAGAACAGAAATACTCATATCTAAGAGGTACTAGACACAGGTCGTGAGCACATTCCAGAAGGCTTGTAACAGAACACCTCATTAAGAAACATCTTGGTGCTAACCGCGTCCCCACAAATAACACACCCACTGACCCAGGTTCAGGAGAGGGTCTAAACTGACAGAATGAAGGATAGTAATGGAAACTCCCCTTTCCATGAGATGAGGGGCGATAACTAGCTAACAGAGGGTAGCAACCTGATACATCAGCAGTGATGTGTAACTTGTTTGTACGTGTGTATAAAAGTGTACCCCAAAGGGTGATCGTCGACTGAGCATTGATTGGGTTTTATTCCATTGTCATGATGTACATATGTATTGTGGCACAGCAGCGAGTCTATTCACTGACAAATATTATTGTACTTAGCTTGGCAATAATCCTAGCTGGGTGCTTTTGATCCTCATCTGGTTTGTGGTCTCTGGGGGCTCTCTCAGAGTCTATTCTGTTGACTAATTGCTCATGGTTAATGTGTTAGACGGGAGCACACACATGCATGCAGCCAAAAGTTTATCTTCATTGACAGAGTAAAAGACCTGTCAGGAACCCATTGAGATGATCCCACCAGACGGATGACAAAAGTGTGTTTTCATAAACACAGTAATGCCACTAACAGTACCCCATGAAACCTGTCAGATCACACATGTGATGGGTTCAAGTCATAGAGATGCCTTTGGGACAGTCACTTAATGTGCTGAAATACCACTGAGCCTGCCTACCTGCCCTACTGGGCACCCCTCATCTCTGTCCTGTTGAGCCAGACTCTCTGGCTCCCTTGAGCACTGACACAGAAATAAGATCACATCCCTTTGCAGTATAATACTGACACTGAGATCAGCTCAGCTCTGGGAAGACTCAGCCAAAGGGACTCAGCCAAAGGGACCCAGCACCTAAATGCACAGCCTCAGTGGGATCTGAACCCCAGATAAATCTGTATAAATTGTATACAAGGTAAGTTCATATTCACCCTCTTTCTCAGAGTAAAGAGAGAGATTTACAGACTCTTTGCCGCCCTCACAGATAACAATTACTTACATTCGGTTCATTAATAAACAAATGTGATTTCATTAAATATAAAAGATAGGATTTAAATGGTCATGAGAAAGAGCAGACAGTACAATGTAGGGGTGTGTCTAGACTACAGGGTTTTGTCGACAAAAGTGGACTTTTGTCGACAAAACTATACCTGCGTCTACACTACCACCGAGTTCTGTCGGCAGTATTGTCGACGGCAGTAAACCTCATTCTACGAGGAATAACGCCTTTTGTCGACAGAGTTCTGTTGACAGAAGGCGTTATTGCATCTACACTGTCCTTTGCGTCTACACTCTCATGTCGACAAAGCGGCTTGCTTTGTCGACAGAACTGGATGTAGTCTAGATGCTCTTTGTCGACAGAAGCTTTGTCGAGTATCTGTCGACAAAAGCCTGTAGTCTAGACGTACCCTAGGTTACTAAACAAAATAAAACAAAACATACAAGCTAAGAATACACTAAGAAATTGGTTACATAATATATTTCACCCTCAGTTATTCTGATAAATTTCTTTCATAGACTGAACAGCCTTCCAATCTAGACTCGGCCCTTCCCCCTGTTAAGTCTTAGATGTTTCCAAAGCCATCTTGGATGGAATGTAGGGGTGTCCTGACATCTGATAGCTGCCCCTATTGTTTGCTCCCATCTTTTTAGATTTTGCCACGCAAAAATCTTTTGTGCTCAGTTTATACTTTTTCACACTTTCAATGGAAAAGTTCAGCATATAAGATGGATCCCAGCCTCAGGTGACATAGTCACATGTTTTGATAGGACCAACCATAGACCTTCAGCCCAGGCTTACAGGAAAAACAAGTCAATTTCCAGTTCATTGTTTTCTAGACAACTGGCCATTACGTTCCTGAAGTACCATTTTAATGACCCTCATGAAGCATGATTCCTTTAATAACACATATTTGTACTCCATATTTCTAACTTCAAATACAGGAATGATACATGCATTCAAATGAGATAATCATATTCAGTAGATTATACTGCTCTCCAGCCAAAATGCTTCTGAAATAAATGTAGTCAAACTTTACTAATTCTGGGTCACTGAGAACGAAAATGATGCTTAAAACTGTTGATTGGCTCTAGTTTTCAAGATATGCTATTGGGTCAGTATATACGACCCTTTGACTTGGGAATGGCGGAGGATAAGTGAGTTATAAAGGGAAGGATCTCAATTTAAACCAGAAATGACTAAAATACATCTTTGACTGGATCTATGAATAAATCTATGACTGGGTTTGGACAGTACTTGCTTTTTAGGCAAAACAATGAATGATGCAATCTGAAGCTGGTATTGTGTCATACATGATATGAATTGCATCATGTTATTCCTAGAAGTCATGGATGATGCAATCATAACGAAGCTTACATCACTCTGCTGAACAAATTGCCCTATATCAGCTCTAGAAATCATACAGTGTCGTGCTCTCTTATTTGTCAGTGTTTGATTTTGCAAAGGACACATTTCTGTTTAGCCAAAGTGAGCAGAGATGCCTCGATTTCTTGTGTGAACAGTGCAGATAACTTCTGCTATGTTTGTGGTGAAGTGACTTTTGCATCACAAAAGCGCAGTATAACCACTATGGTTAAGAAAGCCTATCACCTTTATTTTGGCTGCAAAATTGGAGATCAGGACAAGAGGTGGGCCCCACACATATGCTGCAACACTTGTGCAACAAATCTTCGCCAGTGGTTGAACAGGAAAAGGAAATCTATGCCTTTGCAGTGCCAATGATTTGGAGAGAGCCAACAGATCATACCAGCAATTGTTACTTCTGCATGGTGCCTCCAGTTGGGAAAGGTGTGTCAAAGAAGAAAAAGTGGACTGTGCATTATCCAAACATTCCATCAGCTATACGCCCAGTACCCCACGGAGAAGGACTGCCAGGTTCCTGATGCACCAGAATCATTCTCACTTGAGTCAGATGAGGAAGAGGAAGAGGATGAAACTTCTGGTCCTGAACCATCAATGTCACAGGACCCACATTTTCTCCCATCCTCCTCCTCTGAACCACACCTCATAACACAAGGTGAACTGAATGACCTTGTCAGGGATTTGGAACTACCCAAGAGTAAGGCAGAGCTGTTGGGCTCCAGACTACAGCAGTGGAATCTCCTGGCAGGTGATGTTAGGGTTTCCATGTTCCGTGACCGTCAAAAGGGATCTTGTCCCATTCTTCTTCATGGAAGGTGATCTTGTAGCCTGCAACAACATCGATGGTGTGATGGCAGCCCTCAACATCGCTCACGATCCAGATGAGTGGAGACTGTTCATTGATTCATCGAAGACGAGTCTTAAAGCTGTTTTGCTGCATAATGGCAATGTTTTGCCATCAATTCCAGTTGGTCATGCAGTCCATATGAAGGAAACCTATGACAACATGAAACAACTTTTGAGGTGCATAAACTATGACCAACATCAGTGGCAGCTTTGTGGCGATTTGAAGGTTGTTGCTCTCTTGCTTGGTCTGCAGACTGGATACACAAAGTACTTGCTGTTTTCTCTGCGAATGGGATAGTCGTGCAAGAGATTCCCACTACATCAAGATAGATTGGCCTCCGACAGTCATTGGAGCCTGGGAGGAAAAGTGTTCAGCATCCACCACTTGTTGAATCAAGGAAGATTTTGTTACCACCCTTACACATCAAGCTGGGTCTGATGAAGAACTTTGTCAAGGCCATGGACAAAACACAAGCAGCTTTCAAGTACCTCCGTGGAAAATTTCCAAGGTTAAGTGAAGCTAAGATAAAGGAAGGTGTCTTTGTTGGTCCTCAGATTCGTGAACTTCTTCGAGATGATGCATTTGACCATGCACTGCGTGGCAAGGAAAAGACGTCATGGAAAGCCTTCCAGTTAGTGGCAATAAATTTTCTCGGTAACAAGAAAGCAGACAACTACAGGTTGTTGGTGGAAAACCTCCTCAAGGCATACAAAAGCCTTGGTTGCAACATGTCACTAAAGATACATTTTTTGCACTCTCATCTAGATTTTTTCCACCGAACTGCGGAGCAGTGAGCGACGAGCACGGCGAGCGATTTCACCAGGACATTGCAACAATGGAGAAACGCTATCAGGGCAAATGGAGCCCATCAATGCTTGCAGACTATTGCTGGACAGTGACAAGAGATGCTCCATTTAATGAATACAAGAGACAAGCCAAGAAGCGCGAGTAGACACTGAATAGGACTAAACTATGTACATAATAGTTTTTTGCCTTTTGTTTCATAATAAATTTTATTTATATAACCCTTTGCTGATTTTTAAAGTGTTACATAAACAGGACAGGTGAAATATTATCATGTAAAGCAACCATAAACACATGAAAAGACCTAGGTTTACAATTTATGATTAAAACTCTACTATCTACACAATATACATAGATGTAAAATGTAAAAACTTAAATATCTTGGAAACAGTAGCCAATCAGTTGTTTTAATTGTCATATTTGAATTCAGCACATCAAAATACATAATAAATAGCACATTTTATCTCTGAAGCAGACAACTTCTAAAAAATTGTAGACCAGTGTTACAAGCTTTCCAATGATACCGTTCATAGGGCACTTTGAATAAAGCATATTTCAGTTATGTCATATTCATAAACATATTTCCATAAAGCATATAGAATGGCTCAAGAAAACATATTTGATTGAACAAAAGCATGTTACTCCCAAGTTTCAAACAGTTGCCTAAGTTCAAATCCAATAAGTGAAGCAGACTGGGCTATGTACTTGAATTCAAGAGATCTAAGTTTTCTTCCCAGCTGACCTGCTGTGTAACCATGAGCTAGTCATGTCATATATTTGTGACTCTGTTTCTCCTCCTGTTCTTTAACTGCTTCTTACTATTTGACCCTGCTTCTTACTCCATGATCCTGATCTTGGCTGAGGCATCTAGATAATAAACAATAACAATTTGGTTGCCACTGAGGAGGCAGTAGGACAGGCGAAGATACACCAGTACCCCAGCTAAGAACATGCACACCACTCCTACAGTGCGCCCCAGCTAGCCTCTATAACACCTACATGTCAATTTGAGCACCCAACTGCAAGATTTGGTCACCTAACAGGGACTTTTAAGTTTGAAAACTAGGCTTCATGTACCGTTATTATTGACAAAAAATCTCTGATTTGCAAGAGTCTGCTCTGCTCATCTGAATTACCGGTAGGTTTAAAAGCTCATTGAGTGGTAGCCAAACATTTGCCTGTGAGTTCTGTGTGTGAGGCCCAACAGCAGTCTCAGAAAATGCATGTCACCTTGCAAAGTATGAGAGAAGTGCCTCGTAGCTCACCATTGCAGAAAACGATGCAGGAACAGTTGTGTACTTAAATACTGTCCTGTCTCAGAACACATCTAAAAATGAATTAGGAAAAAACGGCTAGAGATACTATTCTAAATACACAAGATCACTGGTCTTTGGAAAAGCTCCACTGCTTTTCAACAAGTCAGCCATTTGCTGTTCTCTAGCTATTTCACGTAATTCCTAATAGATACTCATTTCAGTGGACTCTGGCCCTTTGAAATTTAAATCCTTACACCTCAACTATATCAAGGACAAGGCTATGGTGAACACTGTTAAAGGATGGTTCCCGCTTACCTATGATTAGGGCCCTACCAACGGTGAAAGTAACTTCAATTTCTTACAGGTACTGTCCTGTCACAACAGGCGGGCAGGAAGTGGGGCGGTTGCGATACGACAGTACTTGTAAGAAATATAAGTGTGGAGTGCAGTGTGGGGGGCTCAGGACTGAGGGTTGGGGTGTGGAGGGTGCAGGAGTCAGGGCAGGAGGCTTGGGACATGAGGACATGCAAGAGCCAGGGCAGGGGGCTGCTGGAGGTGCAGGAGTCAGGTCAGGCTGGGAGTGGGGATCCCTAGGGCCGGATTACCTTCCCTGGCTAGTGGATGGGTTGCTGCCCCAATGCTCCTGTTTGCTGCTGCTGCCATAAGGGTGTTAGCACCAGCAGTGCACATGCGCCATCCTTTCAGTTTCAGTTTGCCAAGCTGTGAGGGTGTTTAAACACAACCATTCTATATTCCAAACATCAAGTGCTTCTGTCAGACCAAGATAGCAGCAGGATATCTCCTGACTTTTCCTTTGCAAGGGCCTTCAGGCAACACCTATAGATCGGCAGCTTGAAAAAAAAGCCAAAGTGAGTCATGGCTTTACTTGTAAACAGGGTCTTTGAAAGAGCAAAGGTGTGAGTTTGTCTCCACTAAAGCAAACTTACTTTGCTGTTTGCTTTAGGCATCTTTGTGATAAATCTGCCAAAAAGAAATGGATTTCTTGTCGGTCTCTGCAAACTTGCCTTTTACTGAACCAAGCAAATACTGCTGGGATTTGATTTGAGATGCAAGCATATGCATCAGGGTCAAAGACACAGGGTCAAAAGGGCATTTCATGATTAGGTGCATTTCTTAACCTATGTGCAATGTGAAGCAGCAAGTAAAAATATAATACTAACAATTTGCTAATATGTAAAGAGGCAGAATGATAGACTTTCTGGGTTCTCTTCCAAGCTTGTCTATTGATTCATTTTGTGACCTGCTAAAATGTTTCTTCCCAAATAAGGTATATATTTACATCCAATTTACAGATGAATAAATTGAGACAGATTAGTAATGATAAACCTTAACTCTGATGTAGAGCTTTCAGCCACTGATCTCAAAACACTTTACAAAGAAAGCTAAATATCACTCTCCCCATTTTACAGATGGAAAAACAGAGATACATGACTTGCTAAGGTCACACAATATATCATTGCCCAGTGTCCAGCTTCCAAGGAGAGAGTATAATTTGTTTGTTTGTTTGTTTGTTTGTTTGTTTGTTGTTTGTTTTTTAATGCACATGGGGTCTCCTGAATTTCTGCTTCACAGCTGAGTAATGCACATCCAGATTCAATGCTGCAAGAACCTGAAATATTGAATGACACAACTTATTAAATGGTATCAAGTTTATATATATTTCCCACTAAACATCACCTGCACAAGCATTGTATCAAAGGAGAAATGAACATTCCACTCAGATTGTTAGCATGTGCCTATCAAACCAGCAAATGAAGATAAATCAGGTACTCTGCCACTTCCATCAATATAAATACACAAAGAAATAATATACAATATAAATTTTTAACTATCTGTTTGGCTCTACCTGCAAACATGAAATTCCCCTGCACTTCAATAAATGAAAAATATATGCAGAGAAGTCTAACAAATGTGCCATCTGTTCTGGAGTAGCTGAGAAAACAGAACAGCTTGTCATGAGGCAACACTGACCCCTTGTGGTACAATTAAAGAACAACACTCTAGAATTGATAGGGAGCAGCAAACGTTTGATTTTGAAAATGGAAAAAGTATTTCACTAAGAGGGTGGTGAAGCACTGGAATGGGTTACCTAGGGAGATGGTGGACTCTCCATCCCTAGGGTATGTTTATACAGCAGAGTTATTTTGGAATAATGTCTGTTATTCTGAAATAACGTTATGCACTTTCGGCACAAGAAGCCCGTTATTTTGAAATAAATTTGAAATAGCGGGCTTCTTACTCCAACTTCCTTTCCTGTAAACCTCGTTGTACGAGAATTAAGGAAGTCAGCGGAATAGTTATATATTTCAAAATAAGTGCTGTGCAGACACGCCAAATTTCAAAATAAGCTATTTTAAAATAAGCTATGCAATTTGTGTGGCTCAAATTGGATAGCTTATTTTGAGGTACACACTACTATGTACACACATCCCTAGAGGTTTTTAAGTCCCTGCTTGACAAAGCCCTGGCTGGGATGATTTAGTTGGGGTTAGTCCTGCTTTGGGCAGGCGGTTAGACTTGATTACTCCTGAGGTCACTTCCGGCCCTGGGATTCTATGATTAAGCCCTCAGGAATGCAGAAGGGAGAGATGCCTCTCCCTGCTCAAGCCCAGAAGCTGCCTAGGTCTTCCCCAGCCTGGCAGAGGAGGGAGAAAGTGCAGGAGCGCATGCAGTCCCGGCCCTGGTCCCAGCTTTCCCCAGCCCTGGGCTCCAGCCCCGGCTCCAGCCTTCCCTGGCCCCAGCAGGAACACAATGAGGGAGGATGGCCAGCTTGCCGCCCCAGCCTTCCCTGGAGCATGGGGAACGCTGACCTGGAGAGCATGCACACACCCAGCCCTGGAAGGCATGTGGCACATGGCCCCAGAGTGCATGGCCCCAGCCTCCTCAGCCCTGGTAGGGCTGGCAGCAAAGCCGCAGCCTCCTCAGCTCCAGAAGTCCTGGCAGCATTGCCCCAGCCTTGGTGGGGCTGAAGCCCAGACAACCCTGGCAGACTGGGGGAGCACCACTGGCTGGGGAGGAGACTAGAGGTAGAGTGTGGGCATGGCTGAGCTGGCAGTTTGGAAAGGCACTGCCTTCCCCTGCCTCTTATACCCACTGCCCATGAGCTGCCCAAGTAATCATGAGCCTAACCCTCCACTCCACCCTGAACTCTCCCAACCTGGAACCATTTCCTGCACCCCAAACCCCTCATCCCTAGTCCCACCCAAAGTCCGCACCCCCAGTCTAGAGAACTCATACCCCCTCCTGCACCTCAGCCTTGAGCCCCTACCAAAACCCAGAGCTCCTTCTTGCATCCCAAACCTCTCATCTCCAGTTCCATCCAAAGCCCTGAACCCCAACCCCTTGCCCTCAACCCACAGGCCCCTTCTGTATTCCAAATCCCTTGGCCCACCTCCCATCCTGGAGCCCCCCCTGCATCCCAAAAGAGACCTAGCCCCCAACACTCTGTCCCAGCCTTCAGCCTCTCATGCCCAGCCCCACCCCAGATCCCACACTTTCAGCCATAGACCCCTTATCTCTGCGCCCCAATCCTCTGGCCCCAGGCCTGAGCCCTATCCCACACTCAGAACCCTTTGGCCCCAGTCCTACCATATGAATTTTGTTATGTGCACCAATATGAAGGTGATGTGTCACACATCCATGTCGCACATTTGGTGCACATAACAAAATTCATTCTGTTTGGGGTGGGAAAAATTAGAGGGAACATTGATGCTGATGGAAATCAGCAATATTCCTGGGTCACGAAAAAATTAATAAGAGCCCTGATGGCTTCTTTAATTGTAGGCACAGGATTTTAAAACTACCCTCTATTGCAATGTTTTGAGCCCTCTTTCCCCACCCTTGAATAATTTACCATGGAGGAAGAGGCAGAGGGGTGGGGAAGGAGAAGACAGAGAACCTTTGGAAGGGTTAGCCCAGGAAGGCACTACAACTGTAAATGACCCCAACTGCATAGAGAAGTAAAGGAGAAGAACCTGCTGCTGAGTTCCTGGTTCCTGCAACCTCAATTAACAGTCTAAGGTCCTTCTGGGTCACGGAGCACTTGGCATTTGGCAGAACCTCCTGGTGATCCCTGAAGCCATGTCCTCTGGGACAGGATGGAATGCGGGGCAGAGGGTGGGGCGATGGTTGAAAGGGGCAGGTCTTGGGGTCCTGTAGCAGGCAGGCCCCCTGCTGGGACTCCCAAGCCAGCTTGTGCAATTGCTCCAGCTTGTGGGCCAGGAGTTTGAGATCCCTGCATTAATCTCTTTGTAACCCAAATGTATGGACTTTGAAAATTAGTCATATTTTGGGTGGCCTGGATTAACAGGTATCTTCCCACCCCCCTTTCCCAGGTAAACCAGGTAAATTATATCTACACTCTGTGTCCTGTCTACTTCAAAAAGCTAAGCACATTTATCTGACCTAATCTTCCCTTCTGCACGGACTCCCCCTTGAGCAATTACATATATCTAAATGTTGTGTGTGCATAATTGCTCTCCAGGTACTTTCCACAGCTGAGATCAGATTTTTATGTCTTATTTAGTCTGCTATTAGATGCCCTCCAGTGTCTGGTGCTTTTCTTTGTCCCTCAGTAAATTGTCAGGAAAATCAAAAATAAATTACTGAACACAGCCAGTCACATTCTTCCATCACCCCCTGCAGCCCCACTGGAACTTTAACAGCCTTCTGATATCATCATTCACTCAACCCTGAAGCCTGGACTGTGGATCGTTTGTCCCCTGTGGCCTGGTCTTACACTAGAGTTTAGGTTGAACTTAGCCCCATCAGGCTGATTTTCTAAACAATGAGTCCACCCTACCAAGTCTGTTCCATCAACTTAAAGGGCCATTAAAGTTGATTTCTGTACTCCTGCTTTCACAAGAAGTAACCACTGAATTCGATCTTGTATGGCTGACTTTCTTGTAGTGCAGAGGCAGTGCTGTGAAAGTCAGTGTTCTTGGTCTCCAGGAGGTGTTCCACAGTGCCCCACTATGACTGGTCTGGCCATGATCTTCAACTCTACAGTTCTCCATGTGAACAGGTAAAGCCTGGGATAATTTGAATTTTATTTCCTGTGTGGCCAGCATGGCAAGGAGACCAGAGCAGGCAGCACACCTGATCAGCACACCTGACGAGAAGTTCCATGAGTTCAAGTTCCATGCACTCCATGGCTATGTCTACACTGGTGGCTTCTTGCGCAAGAACATCTTGCGCAAGGGTTCTTGTGCAAGGAGTCTTGCGCAAGAAAACGTCCACACTGCCATGTGCGAGCTGTGCTTTTGAGGAAGAGCGCCCATGGCAGTGTGGACACTCTATTGCACAAGAAAGCTCTGATGGCCATTTTAGCCATATGGCTTTCTTGTGCAAGAAACCCCTGCTGAGCGTCCACACTGCCCTCTTGCGCAAGAGCTCCTGCACAAGAGGGCTTACAACTGTTAAAAAAG
Source organism: Rafetus swinhoei (assembly GCA_019425775.1). Classification (NCBI taxonomy): domain Eukaryota; kingdom Metazoa; phylum Chordata; order Testudines; family Trionychidae; genus Rafetus; species Rafetus swinhoei. Next base: position 30,941,817 of record CM033428.1, on the reverse strand, counting down.
AGCATAGCTCTTGCGCAAGAAGCCCTCTCTTACCACGCCATACTGTAGATTTCCTTGCGCAAGAGCGGGCGGGCAGTGTAGAATGGCCATACTTGCGCAAGAAGCCACGAGTGTAGACATAGCCCATGAGTTTCCAGAGTCACAGACGAGCTCCAGCATGGAGCATGCAGTAGGTCCTGGACCTCACTGCTGTGTGTGGAGAGGAATCTTCTCACAGAACTACGAGCCAGCAAAAGAAACACAGATATCTATGCCAAGCTCACAAGGGGGCATGGAAGAAGGGATCTTGTGCAAAAGTGGGTTTTTGCGCAAAAAGGCACTGTCTACATAGCGCTTTTTTGCGCAAAATACTCTTCCTCAAAAAGGATCAGAAGAGAATATGCAAATGAGAGTGCAAGATATGCAAATGATGCTTCATTTGCATTTCCTCTTCCAGAGAAAGCTCATAGTGTAGTCGTAGCCCTAGACTCCATCCCCCCCTCCCTCACACCCACCCACTCCTGCAGGAAGGGAAAGTTGCACTCTTCTGGCAAAGGGGGAGAGGCTGAACACACAGGTGGCATATGAGCCCCTGCTCTGCCATCACACCTGGATTCCCTACCCCCTCCCACCCGCAGGCTCATGCCCTGGTCTGTTCCTTGCCATGCTTGCCACTGAACCAAGTCTGGCTGCTCCCCGAAGAACTCTGAGGTGTACCTGCTGCAAAGTGACTACCTAAAAGCATATTTGTAGTCTTGTACAAAACACATCCCTATTGTCTTTAGACAGATCTTCCTTTCATACTAACAGATTAGGCTTTACTCTATACATGGTATCTCCTATAAAGTCTGCCCTTCACTTTTTGTTACAGTGGGAACAGCAGTCAGTCTGCTGCACACTCCCCTGGCCACACCAGCTTTCCATCTGGAATGAATCTGTAGGCGAAAACAGAATAGGGCAGGAGCAAATGTAATCTGCCAACGTGGTCAGGGAGTGCGAGAGTGAGTGGAAGAATGCATTGTTGGAGGTAATGTCTGTGGAGTGTCAGAAAAGGAGGGTGCAGGGAATGGGGAGTGATGTGTCACGAACCAAAAGGCCCTCCTTCTCCCATCCGCCACCCGAAAGCTTCCGCCCGGGACTCCTTTTCTGTCACTGCTCTGTGTTCACTTAATGAAAATGCATGATTTGTGCATGATAGTCTCTTTATTTCTTGTATCGAAGGGGTAGGGAGTTACAAGCAAGCACACTGAACACACGGGGACCTCCTTGAGAGCAACATGCATGACTCTCAAAACTGGCCATTCATAAAACTGTCTTTCAAAGCATCTTTGATTAGCGCTGCCTCTCACTGTGCTTTCCTTATTGCCCTGTGTCTGGATGCTCCAAATCCCTGGCTAGGCACTGTGCCTCGGCATTCCACCCAGACAGATACATTTCTGCCCTTCATCTCACAAACATTATGGAGCAAGCAGCAGGCTTCCACCACAAAGGGAATGTTGCTTTTGCTGAGGTCTAAGCTAGTTAGCAGATTGCAGAACCTTCTCTTTAAACACCCAAAACACGTTCTACCACCATTCTGCGCCTGCTCACACTGTAGTTGAGCTGCTCCTCGCTGCAGTCCAGGTTGCTTCATGAGCCACAGGAGCAAGGGTAGGTTGGGTCACCAAGGATCGCTATTGGCAGTTCAATGTCTCCAATTGTAATTTTCTACACTGGCATGATTTTGCGCAAATACTTTTAATGGAAAAGTTTTTCCGTTAAAAGTATTTGCGCAAGAGAGCGTCTAGACTGGCATGTGCCTTTGCGCAAAAGATTTGCTTTTGTGCAAAAGCATCCATGCCAATGTAGACGCTCTCTTGCGCAAGAAAGCTCCGATGGCCATTTTAGCCATCGGGCTTTCTTGCACAAGAAATTAACGTGGCTGTCTACACTGGCCCTCTTGCGCAAGAATACTTGTGCAAGAGGGCTTATCCCTGAGCGGGAGCGTCGGAATATTTGCGCAAGAACCACTGATTTTGTACATTACAAAGTCAGTGTTCTTGCGCAAATACTCGCGGCCAGTGTAGACAGGCGGCAAGATTTTGTGCAAAAGTGTCCCCTAGTCTAGACGCAGCCTTAGTGAAAAAAGTTCCAGCTTTTAGCTTGCCAAACAGGCAGGAGTTCCTAAAGAGGTGTGTGTCATGCACCTTTCCTGACCATCCCGCATTGATGTTGGTGAAACGGCCCTTGTGATCCAACAGCCCCTGCAGCACCACTGAGAAGTACCCGTTGCACTTTATGTACTCCCTTGCAAAGTGATTGGGGACAAGATGGGGATGTATGTTCCATATATTGCCCCACCACAGTTAGGGAACCGCAGTGTGGCAAAGCCCTCCACTACATCCTCCACATTTCCCAGAGTGACTACCCTCACTCTGGCAGTAGCAGAAAGGTATTGATTGCCTTGGCTATTTGGATCACAACTGCCGCCACTGTAGGTTTGCCCACTTTGAATTGATTCCCAACTGACCAGTAGCAGTCTGGCGTTGCATACTTCCACAGGACTATTGTCACTCACTTCTCCACTGTCAGAGCGAGTCTCATTCTGGTATTCTTGAACTTCAGAGTGGGGGAAAAGCAATTTGCAAAGTTCCATGAAAATGACCTTACACATGCGAAAATTTTGCACCCATGGCTGATCATCCTACACCTGCATCATAGTGCAGTGCCACCAGTCTGTGCTTGTCTCTCAGCACCAAAATTAGCATTCCACTTCGTACAGAGAATCGAATGTCAGTGGCATTTGCAATTTGCTCTACTCAAGTGATTTGCAAAAGAGTATATTCATGGTCTTCTGAGATTCTTCCTCATTCCAGCCGACCCTGGACATACTCCAGCATTGGGTGCACAAAGGTAACATCAGCATCACAAAGCGTTTCATGCTCACACTGCTACAGCATCTGCACAGATAACCAGCAAGAGGGAAAAGGCTGCAAATAGACTGTTTGCCATTGCAGAGGGGAGGAAGGAAACAAGTGCATTATAGGCCGCTGAAAACATGTACCTAGAACCTCCCACTGCACAGTTTTGGTCCCAGCATGATCTGGGAGCATAATCCAGAATGCAAAGTGGCACAGGCACTGTGGGATAGCTACTCACAGTGCATTGCCCTCAATGTCAACAGTAGCCACCCTGCTGGGGACGCACTACTTGGAAATATGTCAAATTCTTGTGCACACTGGGGACATGCACCTTCAGCTTTATAAAATCTGGTGCTAAAAAGTTGACCTTAATAAATGTGACCTTCTCCCACAGTATAGACATGGCCTTTATTTGCTCTATTGCCATGTTGTGGTTCTTCCTTCATCCCACCCCTCTCCAATCCTTTCTCAACACTGCCCTCCCATACCCATTGAGTATCCCCTTCCCACAAAGCAATACAACAAATAAAAACCCAAACCTATATCTCCTTTTTAATAATAGAACCACAAGAGTGTTTAAAAGCTGAGATGAACATACTGCTGGCCCTCCCAATGGCCCAAGCAGCCCTAAGGGCATAATAGTTAAAGGGTCTTTGCTGAGTAGTGACTAGCCCAGGGACTATTCCTGATATGTGTCTCCATTGAGTGTGTCGGTACCAAGAGATTTCTGAACTTCTTGTGTAAAAGACATAGATAAGGCTCCAAGCCCGGCAACCTCAGGTTCTCCTTTTGTGTGGACTGTGTGTTTCTAACAAGCTCCCGTCTTGTATGGATCTCTGCTGTCACTGTGACTTACATCAGGCTGCTAGGAGGCCTAAAGATAAGTGGAGCTTGAAGATCTATGAGCAGTTCTTGAACTTACCACTAGGGTTCCATTGGGAAGCATCAGTTATCAAGCCATGTTGTGGGATCTGAGGCAATGCTATTATTTCTTCTTGATGAAATAAGCTATATTTGTTCTCAACATCAGGTCGGCACCCAGTGTGTGCCCAATTTTTAGGTGATTGAGAGTACCATGGAAAAACCCCAAACTGATTATCCTGTTTCCAATGAATGGATGAAACCATGAACAAGAGGGGAGATCTTCAATGATACAGATTGGTATTAGGCATACAGCTCCCATTGTCATGTAGGTATTTGGTGCATAACTCTCCTTTGCACTCTTGAAAATCTCATTTGAGATTCATGCTTTTGAAACATTCCTTCATGCCTTGGAAAATCATTTCTGATGTTAATCCCACCCCTTGTGAAGTGCACAGACCCCTGTAAGCAAGTGCCACCTAAAGCATTAGTGGTTACAGCAGGGGTGGCCAACCCGCGGCTTGCGAGTCGCATGCAGCTCTTCGCAGAAAGTGTGGCTTGTGAAGCGTCCCCCTCGGCTCACAAAGCCACCCCTGAGCCCCTACAAAGGGCGCCCGGCACTCACCGGGTGCAGGAGAACCATCTGGCATGGGGAAGCAAAATGGCACCAGCAAGATGGTGCCAGCCGACGGGAGCCTGATGTGGCTTGACAGCTTTTTCCCCCTCAGCTCTTTGCACTATGTCCACCATTATTTTGGCTCTTTGCCTTTAACGGGTTGGCCACGCCTGGGTTACAGGTATTGAGCACATAGGAAGTGTATGCCTCTTCTAATCAACTAGCCAATTAGCCCACCATAAGACGGGATTTTCAGGTCTCTCCTCCATGTCGGTCTTCTCTCCTGAGCCTCTGGTCTCTTGCTCCCTCTCTCTCTCTCTCTCTCCCCTCCTCCTCCTGCCTCCCCTCTCTCTCAGCCTCCTCCGCCTTCTGCCTCTCTCTCCGTCTCTCTTTTCTCTTCTCCCCCTCCTGCCTCTCACTCTCTCTCCGCTCTCCTCTGTCTCTGTCGGGGATGCACGCTCGTCCAGGCCCGGCCCCCTGGGCGTGTGCGTCACCGCCCGGCCCCCCTTCGCCTCCCACCGTGGTGCTTGGCTGACTTCTGCACCACTCAGCCGGGCCGCTGCACGATGCAAACGGCCTCTCTCTCTCTTCTCCACCTACTGCCTCGCCCTCTCTCTCTCTCAGCTCGTCCGCCTCCTGCCTCTCTCTCCATCTCTCTCTCTTTCTCTTCTCCTCCTCCCGCCTCTCACTCTGTGTTTCTCGTCTCCTCCTCCTGCTGCGTCTCTCTCTCTCTCTCTGTCCTCCGCCTCCTCTCTGTCTCCTCCACGTCCTCTGTGTCTGCTCCGCTTCCTCCTTTTGAATCCGGTGCCCTTTCGTGACATCAGAGATGCACGCTCGTCCAGGCCCCGCCCTCTGGCTGTTCCCTCTGGGCGGCACTGTTGCCTCCCGCCGTGGCGCTCAGCTGACTTCTACGCTGCACAGGAGCAAGCAACACAAGTGGCCGTTTGGGGTCCGCACTCCCATGCAGCAGGGGGGGTGCAAGCAATGCAAGCGGCCATTTGGGGTCCACGCTCCCCATGCAGCAGGGGGGTGCAAGCAATGCAAGCGCCGTTTGGTGTCCGCTCCCCATGCAGCAGGGGGGTGCTGCATGGGGAGCGTGGGGCCCAAATGGCCGCTTGCGCCGCTTGCTCCTGAGCAGCGCAGAAGTCAGCCAAGCGCCACGGTGGGAGGCAACATCGCCGCCCAGAGGGAAGAGCCAGCGTTTCAGCGTTACAGAGTCACAGACATTGGGCTACTATATATATGATGCCTGGCTCCCAATGGCCTTGATATTCCATTCGAAAAGGAAAATTTATTGAACGTTGCCTTATGTCTTGGTATTATCAAAGATCTAAAGGTAGAGCTGGGATATTATTAAGGAGATAAAATGAATATTACACATCTCCATGATATTGGTGCTTGCTTTGTCCAGCCTCTTCTGTACTATACTATTTTTTTCTTCCAGGATGTAGGATTTTGTTTATTGGTATCAAATATGTTTTCTAATCTCACCAAGTCATTTTAGAATAATTGAAATGCAGAGTTAGAATCTGAAAAATCAACTAGTCCATTTCTTGTTATGTGGCAGAGTTGTGTATATCTACTCGATTTGTTTTTCTTCTCCTTAGCCATGTGTCATTATTGTTCAAATACTTGATCATGTTGAAAGACACAGACCAGTTATCCAGGGAAATAGTTCCTTTTTGCTGTTTAGTTTCATTGGTAACAAACAAACAAACTTGTAGCCTAGAATGAGTTGGACTGGGCTACAAAAGGCAGGAACTGTCATTACTTGAAGCCAGCCATCACTTTGCCACAATGGCATAAGCAGCTCTGCACAGTGCCTATTGACTATAATTTGAGAATTAGCGAGCAGAGGGGAACTCCAGCACTTGCTTCTACTTCCACCTTTGTGCAGATATTGACTATTCTTTGCATGTAGCAATTGTAGGACTGTTAATGTACTATTTATATTAATTATTCACGGGACTTCCATTCCTTAAGGTTCACTGAAGACAAGAGAGTTCTTTTTGCTGTTATGTAGACAGATCTCCCCTACACACACTTCTCTATCCCTCATGAAACTAGAGCATGGAGAAAATAAAAGAGCCCTTCATATTTTGGGACCTCTTTTCTTTTCTTTTCTTTCCTTTTCTTTTCTTTTCTTTTCTTTTCTTTTCTCACTCCACTAAACCTACCTCTGTTCTGCCTGGCTCTTGCTTCACAGAGCATGTGCTACCCAGAACATTTCCTTTCCTATTCCAGTTAAAACAATGAAATGTTTCATCCTTCTCAACTTTGTACCTTGTCAGCTTTTAATGGTTCTAATTGCCTTTCTGCCCCAGCAGAATCATAAAACCTTTTAACATCTCACTCAATTCAGTTCCCAGAATTTGACCTTCTTCAGCCTGTCTCATGAATAATGGACCAAACACATTCATTCATTCATTCAGGCTTTTGGCAACATCAGCATCATCCATCTTCATCTTTTCCCAATGACTTCTCCCTGGCTGTTTGCTGCTTATAGATTTAAATAACCTCTCACTTTTTTCTTGATTTCCTTGATTCTTTTCACTTTCCCCTCTCCACTGAGCACATCCATATCTCTAATGAAGAAAGAGCCCATTTTCCCATCACCATCTCAGTAAATCAGATGTTATGGTCATTATCTGCCCAGCTAAGGAGAAAGTGTTGGGGTCTTACTGCTGAGCTGACCAATGCAAGGCCAATACAGTTGAGTCAATCCCCCACAGTATGGATAACAGAACCCAGCACTCCTTTTTAGCTTCGGCTTTTCTTTGGTTTCTAATAGGATTTTTTCCCTTTCCTAACTGAATCCCAGCTTTCAGAGATGCTGACCACTTTCAACATCTACTACACCGACTACTGCTAGTTAATGTTGAGCACCTATGGAAATGAGGTCATATAGTCTCTGGCTTAAAAAAAACCCTACAAAGTAATCATGCGGTTGAGTCAACAGCAGGAACTGAACTTGGAACATGCAGATTCAAAATACGGGTCTCATTGTTTTGGCTGAAGGAGAAATCCCTCATACTGATAACAACAATAGGAGGTTTTGTTTTATTTTTGTTTTAACATGGATCAGCCACATAAAGGGAAGGAAAACCTACTTAGCCAGCTTCTGGGTGTGACACTGGCAGGCAAGCTCTTACACAGGCTGTAGCTATGAACTCATAGCTGGCACCAAACCAATATGTTAGTTTTCTCAAAATAGATATGAGCCTTATAGGGCATGTCTACACTAGGAAATTATTTTAAAATTACTAAAATTTAAATAAAAACTCCCAAAATCAAAAGTATTTCCCCACTACAGGGGAGCATCAAAATTACTCAGAATTATTTCCAAATAGCGTGTCCACACTGATTGGAGGCTGCCTCAGACTTAGTGCCCCTGCAAGCACACTGGTGCTGTATCTAGACTGCATCCCTCTGCCGAGAGAGGGATGCAAATCAAGCATTTCGGAAGTGCAAATAAGCCCGGGATTTAAATACCCTGGGATTCATTTGCATACTCATGTTCCGACGCTATGCCGATCAGGCTCAGTGTCAAAAGTGAAAGTAAAGTGTAGCCGCGGCTCTGCAAAAAATGAGGAGTCCAGGAGCTGCCGAAAAAGCTCCCCGCTGTCAGCAGAGCCACGGCTACACTTTACTTTCACTTTCGACACTGAGCCTGATCGGCACAGCCGAACATGAGTAGAATGAAGCCCGGATATTTAAATCCGGCTCATTTGCACTTCCGAAGTGCTTGATTTGCATCCCTCTCTCGGCAGAGGGATGCAGTCTAGACGTAGCCTGGGGTGGGCACTAGGAGGGCCGACACTTCCCGTGGCTGCTTGGTCAGGCAAGCTGAGACGTGTGCTTTCAGGGGTTCTCTACAGCTGCGTCTCACGCACCACTCCTCACTGCCTCCTTCCTCGTGGGACACTAAATGGACGCAGTGTGCTCTGGTTGCCCTTGCAGATGCCACAGCACTGACACCATGGAGCTGGAGATGCTGCAAAGCAATGCCAGGCTCATAGGCCTTGTGTTGCATCTCATGGCACAGTTCATCCAGACTGCCCACATGCTGCTCCAGCAGGACAAGGACCCTCATCACCCAGGCCCTGGTGCTCCTGATACTTCAAATGCCCCTTAATCCCCTGGACACCGTGAAGTCCTGCTTCTATGATGAGGTAACTGGCTCTGTGGACGTGGGAAAGTCAGTGGATGTGATATACCTTGACTTTAGCAAGGCTTTTGATATGGTCTCCCACAATATTCTTGCCAGCAAGTTAAGGGAATGTGGATTGGATAAATGGATGGTAAGATGGATAGAAAGCTGGCTAGAAGGCCAGGCCCAGTGGGTAGTGATCAACGGCTCGATGTCAGGATGGCGGTCGGTTTCTAGCGTAGTGCCCCAAGGTTTGGTTCTAGGACTGGTTTTGTTCAATATCTTTATTAATGACCTGGATGAGGGGATGGATTGCACCCTCAGCAAATTTGCGGATGACACTAAGCTAGGGGTAGATACGCTTAAGGGCAGAGATAGGGTCCAGAGTGACTTAGACAAATTGGAGGATTGGGCCACAAGAAATCTGATGAGGTTCAACAAGGACAAGTGCAGAGTCCTGCACTTGGGATGGAAGAATCCCAAGCATAGTTACAAGCTGGGGACCAACCAGTTAAGTAGTAGTTCTGCAGAAAGGGACCTGGGGGTTACAGTGGATGAGAAGCTGGATATGAGTCAACAGTGTGCCCTTGTAGCCAAGAAGGCTAATGGCATATTAGGTTGCATTAAGAGGAGCATTGGCAGCAGATCCAGAGATGTCATTATTCCCCTTTATTTGGCTTTGGTGAGGCCACATCTGGAGTATTGTGTCCAGTTCTGGGCCCCCCACTACAAAAAGGATGTGGATGCATTGGAGAGGGTCCAGCGGAGGGCAACCAAAATGATTAGGGGGCTGGAGCATATGACTTATGAGGAGAGGATAAGGGATTTGGGTCTGTTTAGTCTGCAGAAGTGAAGAGTGAGGGGGGATTTGATAGCAGTCTTCAACTTCCTGAAGGGAGGTTCCAAAGAGGATGGAGAGAGGCTGTTCTCAGTAGTGACAGATGGCAGAACAAGGAGCAATGGTCTCAAATTGTGGTGGGAGAGGTCCAGGTTGGATATTAGGAAAAACTATTTCACTAGGAGGGTAGTGAAGCACTGAATGGGTTACCTAGGGAAGTAGTGGAGTCTCCATCCCTATAGGTGTTTAAGTCTCGGCTTGACAAAGCCCTGGCTGGGTTGATTTAGTTGGGATTGGTCCTGCCTAGAGCAGGGGGCTGGACTTGATGACCTTCTGAGGTCTCTTCCAGCTCTATGGTTCTATGATTCTATGATTCTGGCAAAGGGAGACCAGTTCGGACTAGTGGGACCACATCGTCCTGTGGTGATGGGATGACGGGCAGTGGCTCCAGAACTTCCATATGTGGAAGGCCACCTTCCTGGAGCTCTGCGAGTGGCTCACCCCTGCCCACAGGCAACAGGACACCCGACTATGCAGAATCACATCATCATCACCCTGTGGAAGTTCGCTATGCCAGACAGCTACCATTCCATCGGGAACCAATTTGATGTGGGGAAATCCACAGCTGGGGCTGTGCTCCTTCAAGTAGCCAAGGCCATCAATTAGGTGCTGCTACGGATGGTCATCACTCTGGGGAATGTGGACAGTATCTTGCATGGCTTTGCTGCTATGGGCTTCCCCAACTGTGTGGGGAGCCATAGACAGCATGCACATCCCGATCCTGGCCCTCAGCCACTGTGCCTCAGACTACATCAACAGGAAGGAGTATTTCTCCATGGTGTTGCAGGCCCTCATGGAGCACAAGGAACACTTCACTGACATCAACGTCAGCTGGTTGGGAAGGCACATGATGCCCGCATCGTCCAGAACTCATGCCTACTCCTAAAGATGAACGCTGGCAATTTTTTCCCCGACCGCACCATCAGAGTCGGGGACATCGACGTGCCCATGTGCATCCTGGGCAACGCAGCCTACCCCTTGCTCCCGTGGCTCATGAAGCCCTACATGGGCAGCCTGGACCACACCAAGGAGCACTTCAATGCCAGGCTGAGCAGGTGCTGTGTGGTGGTGGAGTGTGCTTTCGGCTGTTTAAAGGGGAGGTTCTGGAGCCAGCTCACCCCTTGGACCTCAGCAAGCACAACATGCTCTTGGTGGTGGCAGCCTGCTGTGTGCTCCACAACCTCTGTGAGAGCAAAGGGGAGACTTTCCTGCCAGGGTGGGGGACAGAGGCTGAATGGTTGGCCTGAGGAGACAAGCAGCTGGACACCAGTGCCACTTGGTGAGCACATCAGGGGCTGTGCTCATCAGGAAGGCCTTGAGGGAGAGATTCAGCCAAGACCACCTGTGAGACGCTGCCCTTTGTCTCTCCATAAGGGGCCCCTGCATTCCCTCTGTGTGCCTTTTCTTCCCCAGCTCTCCCTTCCTTTGCCCTCCCTTCCCACCTTCCGCCGCCCCCTTGCAGAAAAAATAAAAATTCCTTCTTTGTAGGAAAAAAACCCAACTGTTTATTTTGGGGATATACCACAGAAGAGGAACTGGGGAAAGAACCAGGAATAGATGAGAGGGAGGAGGAGGTCTCATGGATGGGGCTGGGACTGGCACCTGCCTCAGGTAGCTCAGGAGGCTTCGGCTGCCCAAGAGGTCCCACTGCCACGTGCTCTAGGGCCCAACAGTGGTCTCTGGTGGAGTTAGGAAGGGAAGCCCCAGGGGAGGTAGCTGGCGGCCCACTCCATGTATGAGGCCATGTGTCTATCACTGACGTGAGGGAGGAGCACATAGGTTGATGTTGGCATGCCAGCTGGTCCCAGGTGGTCTTCCACTACTCCCAGTCGGCGGCCCACTCCTGGTGGTCCTCCTTGAACCCCTAGATGAGGGACAGCAGGCAGGTCATCTGCTCCCATATTAGGTCCTCCCAGGTTCTCTTCCTTCTGTGGATCCCGTGGAGTCGGGTAATGGCATGGGAGGTGGGGGATCCACCACGCTCACAGCTGGCCCAACTGTAAAGAAAAGTGACAAGGGCAGTCATCCCAGGAGACACTGTGTATAAAGCCTAATCTTTGATCTGACACAGAAGGTCTCGGTTCAGACGATGGTGATGTGCTTCAAGCAAAGCCACATGTTGCCTAGACAGCAGGCACTTTCCTGCAGGGGCACAGACATCTTAGGGGAGCATCACTACACCCACAGACCAGGGAAAAGCAGGCACTGACAGGTGCCAGCCAGGCCAGGAGCCTGCAGATAGGAGGGGAGGATGGGACTTTCTTCCATGTCCCGATGCACTGTCAGCATCCCGCAGAGAGAGAACTTCTATCCCTGCCCATTGTGTGTGTGGGGGGAGGCGGGGGGCAGGGGTGTTCAGGGAGGTGTGTGTGAGCGGCAGAAGCTGCTTGCCAGAGAGAGTGCTACTGGGTTCCCCTCCTCTTCCTATCCCCAGCAGGTTCCTAGGCAGGGTATCAGTCTCCCCTGCATCACTGTGCTTGACTGAGAGTGGATGCTGCCAGACCGTGGGCATAACCCTGTGCCGTGTGCGGCATTGCGGTGTGTTTCCATGACCACCAGATTCCTTAGTGGTGGCTTGTCATGGGAAGGTGTCCCACCATGTAGGCTAGAGTAAGGCAGGCCTCTCCAGGAACCTTGTGAGAAGGACTGAAGGGTTCCCATGAGAGAGCGTCATGGGGCTGTGTTCTCTAGACTTGTGCACCCACATGCACAAGCTGTTGTGCATTCCCCAGGCCAAGTAGGCTGAGCAAGGAACACACAGCCTCTCGCAAGCCATCACCTGCCCCCACATGTGTATAGGGAAAGGTAGAGAACTCACCTGAACTCACCTGGGAAACATCCTGGGAGGAGGGGACTGGCTCCAGGGTGAAGAGAAGGTCCTAGCCGGTGGCATGGTCACCTGGTTGGCCTCCTCCTTCTCCTCCAGTTCATCGTGGTCTACAACACCACCCTCCCGGAGGCTGACACCCAGCATGTCCTGGCCGGACTGGTGACAACTGCGGGGGAGGTGGGGTGGACATTGAGCTGTTTATAGTAGCTGCATGTGTGTGGTGCCACCCCGGAGTATGTGCTCTGCTCCTTGGCCTTTTATCTTCATCCAGACCTGGTTGAGTATCTGGGTGTGCCCCTTTTCAGCCAGGCTGATGGCCATCCACCCATAGATGTCAGCATTCCACTTTCTGGTGTGGAGATCCTGGAGTTTGGTCTCCTTCCCCCAGACCTCGATGAGGTCCAGGATCTCCACACCAGTCCAGGCCAGAGCTCACCTGCATCCCAGGCCAGTGATAGCCGAGGATGCTGCAGGAGTGCTGGCACCCATGGGAGGCTCAGAGGGAGCATTGGGGGTCTATTATGCCTCTGTCGGCTCCTACTGTATGGCACAAGGCTTGCCAAGCTGGCCATGTGCTGCAAGCCTTTCTCCTTCAGCCTGCTGTTTTATGCTCCACAGGAGAAGGGGAGCAGAGGAGCTGCAGCTGTGGGAGGCCTCTGGAGGCCAATTATTTCAAATTAGCAGCACTGGGTCATCCACAGTAACGCTATTTCAAAATAACAATTTCAAAATTAGTGTTATTCCCTGAGGAAAGCAGGAGTACAGATTTTGAAATAATGGGCGTGGTAGTGTGGATGCTCTGCTTTTTATTTCGAAATATGGGGGTTTATTTCAAAATAATTCCCTAGTGTAGACCAGGGCATAAGGTATTTAGAGTTTTGATTCTACAAAATGCTTGTAAGTTGCTGCATGCATTAACCTCACTTTTAATGTCTGTATTCATGCTGCAAGAAAAATTGCGAGTTTTACTTTATAGTTTTGTAAATTGGGTGTCTAAGCATGGGAATCATTCTCCTCTACCCATCCAGAAAGACTATCAAGGAATGAGCCATCAAGGAACATAGTAATACAAGGAGATGGTTCATGGTCTTATGCTATGTGCAGAGAAGCTCATTTTGTGGACTTGGAAGCTGAGTAAAGAATATCAAACAAAGTCACAGGGAAGTTTTCCATCTCTTCTTTATTTGAACTCTGGCAGAGCTAGAGACCCAGGGTGTGTCTAGACCACACCTCTCTGTCAACAGAGAGATGTAGATTAGGCACATCGAAATTGCTAATGAAGCAGGGATTTAAATATCCCACGCTTCATTAGCATAAATATGGCTGGCCTTTTTTTGCGAAACGGAGTTTTTTCGAAACCCCGGCAGTCTAGACGCGGATCCGTAGAAAATAAACCCTTTTTTGACAGATCCTGTAAACCTCTGCTCATTGGTTGAGCCTTAATCAGGAGGAGGGGCTATCAGGCAGTCCAGGGCTTTATAAAAGAGTGAGTCAGCAACCAGGGAGCTTGCGAACAGGGACTGCTAACAGGGAGTTTGGAGAGGGAGTTGGGGAGTGGGAAGGGGATGAGATACACTCGACAGTCTTTAAAATCTTTCACTACACTCCTGCCCTTCAAGGAGGCATTTAATAACAACTGAGGAATCTCTCAAAAAGAAGGCAGATATGGATGGTGATAGATCTGCTGTTGTTACTTGCACAGCATGTGCCATGTTTGTCATCCTCCCGGAAGAAAGAAGAGATTTCATCTGCACTAAGTACAAGCTGGTCACCATTTTGGAAGAAAAAATTAAAGGGCTTGAGGCCCAAGAATCGACCCTACGTTCTATCAGAGAGGATGAAGACTTCCTCGATAGAAGGCATTGTTTAATCCTGCAGGCACAGCAGGCTGAAAAGCCAGTCAGGGCAGTACAGGACAAGGAAGAAAACTGGCAACATGTAACCTGTAGAAGGAGAAGAAGGCCAACTCAGGTATCCCCCATTCCTGTAGAGGTACGTAACTGCTCTCAGGCTCTCCCCACAGACACTGTGGTGGAGAACGCTTTGGCAGGGCCCTCTCAGGTAAGAAATTAGAAGGGAACACCATCTACCAGAAGGCATGGGATGCGTAGTCTTAGGGATGGGGGTTCCATGACCACCACCCCCAAAAGAAGAAGATGGGTGGTGGTGGTAGGAGACTCCCTCCTAAGAGAGACTGAGTCATCCATCTGCCATCCAGACCTGCAATCTCGAGAAGTGTGCTGCTTAGCAGGAGATCGCAATCAGGATGTGACCGAGAGTCTTCTGAAAGTGATTAAACATTTGGATCACTACCTCTTCCTGCTTCTCCATGTAGGAACTAACAATATGACCTTGACAAGGCCAAGAATGACCTTGAGCGGCTCACAGAAGATTATGTAGAGCTGGGAAGAAGGATCAAGGAATTTGAAGCACAAGTGGTGTTCTCGTCCATCCTTCCGTTTGAAGGAAAAGGTCCGGGTAGGGATCGTCGAATTGAGGAAGTAAATGCATGGTTGTACAGGTGGTGTCGGAGAGAGGGCTTTGGTTTCTTCAACCATGGGACTCTGTTCCGGGCACTAGGATTGTTAGGAAGAGAAGGGATCCACCTAACCAACAGAGGAAAGAGCATCTCCACGGGCAGGCTTTCAAACCTAGTGAGGAGCGCTTTAAACTAGGTTAGTTGGGGGATAGTGACCAAAGCCCTGAGGTAAGTGAGGAACACCGGGAAGAATCACAAGGACGAATGAGCAACAAGGGAGGACCCCTGATTTAGATGGAGAAGGTAGGGTGATCAACTGGCTATCTAAGGTGTTTGTACACAAATGCGAGAAGCCTGGGAAACAAACAGGAAGAATTAGAAGCCCTGGCCCAGTCAAAGAACTATGATCTGATTGGAATAACAGAGACTTGGTGGGATGACTCGCATGACTGGAGCACTGTCATGGAAGGGTATAAACTGTTCAGGAAGCACAGGCGGGGGAGAAAAGGAGGAGGAGTTGTACTGGATGTAAGAGAGCAGTATGATTGCTCGGAGCTCCAGTATTTACAGGGAGAAAAGACTGTTGAGAGTCTATGGGTTAAGTTTAGAGGTGAAAGCAACAGGGGTAATGTTGTGGTTGGTGTCTGCTATAGACCATCGGATCAGATGGATGAGGTAGATGAGGCTTTCTTTGAACAACTGAGAGAAGCTTCCAGATCACAGGCCCTGGTTCTCATGGGCGACTTTAATCACCCTGACATCTGTTGGGAGACCAATACAGCAGTACAAAGACAATCCAGGAAGTTTTTGGAGAATGTTGGGGATAACTTCTTGGTACAAGTGCTGAAGGAACTGACCAGGGGACACGCGCAGCTTGACCTGCTGCTCACAAACAGGGAGGAACTAGTAGGAGAAGTAGAGGTGGGTGACAACCTGGGAAACAGTGATCATGAGATGGTAGATTTCAGGATCCTGACCAATGGAAAAAAGGAGAGTAGCAAAATACACACCTGGATTTCAGAAAAGCAGACTTTGACTCCCTCAGAGACCTGATGGGCAGGATTCCCTGGGATGCTTACATGAAGGGGAATTAGTCCAGGAGAACTGGCAGTATTTTAAAGAAGCCTTATTAAAGGCACAGGAAGAAACCATCCTAATGCGCAGCAAGAAAAGCAAATATAGTAGGCGACCAGATTGGCTTACCGGGGACATCCTTGGTGAGCTTAAACACAAAAAGAAAGCTTACAAGAAATGGAAACTTGGACAGATGACTAGGGAGGAGTATAAATATATCGCTTGAGAATGCAGGGGAGTTATCAGGAAGGTGAAAGCGCAATTGCAATTGCAGCTAGCAAGGGATGTGAAGGATAACAAGAAAGGTTTTGTGGAAACCATTTTCATATTTAGCTAGAAACCGTCTTGTATAACAGAAACCATTTCAGCTTCTTGCTTCTGCACGTATACCAGAGTGAATTTTCTGTCACCCCATGTGAGAGGCCTATAGGATGAGCTATTGGAATGTGTTAATTGAGCTGTTTGAGAGGGGAGCGCTCACTCCCTGTTACCTGCCCCCCCTTTCTTGCTGATAACAGTTTGCCTTTTAAGTTTAATTGATGATTTCTGTAATTGGATGCCCTGATGTCAGACTTGTTTGGTTAAGGGTATAAAGATACTAGGATTGATTGTATTAGCCAGCCTTACTGGGCCTGGCTCTGCTGGGACCACGTTTGGCTCACTTTGTGCCTTATTGATCAATAAAGCTTTTGTTAGCAGCCTTACCACAGAGGAGTATTTTGCTTCAACAATTTGGAGGTTCCACCGAGATCCAAACGCGCCACTTGCCTGTACGAAGGGACCGGCACTCCACTTCCAAGCCTCTCAGAGCGCTCAATAGAAGGTAAGGGGGATACCTGTTACGAAATCTCCTGGCAAGGGCTTGGGATTTGGAGTGACGGCCAGCCATCGGGGTAAGGGGAGCTACGGATTTCACTTTTGTGGAGCGGTTAACATTTTGTCTGTCTTCGTCTGTCTTTGTTTATTAGGCCTGTCTTATGTGTCACAGTTCCAAAAGGGCACACCAGTGTCTCTAGTGAGGCAGCCATGCGCTGGACCCTCTGTGTTCGGATGCTAAAAGCTGGCGTGGTGCTATTACACTCTCTCTCGGCACATGGAACTGTGGGAAAGCTTTGTTGTCTCTCTGTTACTTGCGGATGTAATACTAACCTTTACAGCTAACCCCAGGCCATATTCCACCAGGCTGTCTCCAGGCACCAGGACGTGGTGTTCTGTCGGGCTGGGGCGGGTGCCGGAAACCCCTGTGAGCAGGTGGATTTTGGTCCAGTGTCTTGCAATCAAAAGGGGGGGGGGGCAATCTTGCAAGCAGGCGAACTCCGGTTCGGTGACCCGCGCAGAGTCTTTCAAAGCGCGCAGAGAAAATGGGGGTCGGTCAGTCTACAGGAATTCCAGTGCCTACTAAGGGCAGTCCAGCTTTCTTTATGTATACTCAGTATGGGAAAAATACTTGCAAGTTTTTAGATAAGTGGAATTTGTATACCTAAAACGATCCTAAATTACAGTTCCCATTGAGGGGGACTTTTGATGCAGATAAGATCCTATATTTAAGAGGTGCTCTTGAGGGTCGTGGAGCAAAACCTCCCGATCTGCAATGGTCTGCCTATCTACCATGGTATGAAGAAACTTTTAAGAGACAGAAAGAATCTCAACTGAAAAGTCTTAGAGATACTCAGGAAAAACTGCAAACGCAGATTAAGCTGCTGAAAGAATCTGTGGCTCAACCTAAAGCAGCAATAACTAAGCCTAGTGCACCACCTATGGGACAATTGTATCCTTGTCTCCCAAACCCTGATTCATAGGATGACATGAATGATGTCCTACGTCCTGTGTGGAATCCCCCACCATATCAGGTCCCAGCTCCAGCTCCCGAGCTCCAGGAAGCCCCAGAGAACCAAGTAGTTACTGGGGGGCAGGGCCGGCCTTACGCTGATTCAACCGATTTGGTCGAATCGGGCCCCGTGCCTAAGGGGGCCCCGCGCCCCTGCACCCGGAAGTGCCGGCCCGCCAAGGTCGACGTTACAATTCAGAGCCGGGGGCCCTGCTCCACCGCTATGTGGAGCTGGGTCTCTCCCCCGGCTCTGCCTGGAGCGGGCCCCCCTTGCCGGCCCCCCCGCGTGTCCCCCCACCTCCCGGCCCTGTCCCGTCCCGTGCATGGCTCTGGGTGGCTTCCCTTCACCGCCTGCTGCTGCTCATGCACGGCGTTGCAGGTGCGCGGGGCCCGGGCGTGATGTGACGTTACGTCATGCCCGGGATTTTCAAAGTGCCCAGAGGCAGGCCGCGTGGCTGGCTCCGGGTTCCAACTGCGGGGCCTGAGTGCAGACTCCGGCCCCGCAACGCGGAAGGTAGGAAAGGGGTTTGTGCAGCGGGGAGGGGTTAGGGGAGGGGCTTGGGGGGCTTGTGGGGAGGGGAAGGGGAAGAAAGGGGAAGGCACCAAGAGACAAATGGCAGGGGGCCATGTGCACTGCAGACAATGAGGGAAAGGGCAGGAGGGGAGGTGTCAGTGGGAGTGGGGACAGGGTGATGTGTGGAGAGGAGAGGAGAGGAGAGGGGAAGGGCATTGGGAGCTAGAGGGGAAGGTGCTGAGAGAAGGCTTGAAAGAAGGGGTGGGCATGAGAAAGGTGGGGATGGAGCAAGTCATGTGTGAGGGCACAGGGGCATGAGGGGAACAGGGGACAGAGGGTGGTGAGGGGGTGGCCATCAGGGAAAGAGGGCAAAGGGGGGCAGGGGAAGTACATAAGAACATAAGAACAGCTGTACTGGGTCAGACCAAAGGTCCATCTAGCCTAGTAGCCTGTCTGCCGACAGTGGCCAGCACCAGGTGCCCCGGAGGGGGGTAGACCGAAGACAATGATCAAGCGATTTGTCTCCTGCCATCCTTCTCCAGCCTCTGACAAACAGAGGCCAGGGACACTATTTCTATCCCCTGGCTAATAGTTTCATGGAGGTTAGGTCCATAAAAGGCTATCTAGCTTCTCTTTAAACTCTGTTATAGTCCTAGCCTTACAGCCTCCAATGGCAAGGAGTTCCACAGGTTGACTACGTGCTGTGTGAAGAAGAACTTTCTTTTATTAGTTTTAAACCTGCTACCCATTAACTTCATTTGGTGTCCTCTAGTTCTTCTATTATGGGAACTAATAAATAACTTTTCTTTATTCACCCTCTCCACACCACTCATGATTTTATATACCTCTATCATATCCCCCCTCAGTCTCCTCTTTTCTAAACTGAAAAGTCCCAGTCACTTTAACCTCTCCTCATATGGGACCCATTCCAAACCCCTAATCATTTTAGTTGCCCTTTCTGAACCCTTTCCAAGGCCAAAATATCTTTTTGAGGTGAGGAGACCACATCTGTACACAGAATTCAAGATGTGGGCGTACCATAGTTTTATACAGGGGCAGTAAGATATTTTGGGTCTTATTTTCTATCCCTTTCTTAATAATTCCTAGCATCCTATTTGCCTTTTTGACCGCCGCTGCACACTGTGTGGAAGTTTTCAGAGAACTGTCCATGATAACTCCAAGATCTCTTTCCTGATTTGTCGTAGCCAAATTAGCCCCCATCATACTGTATGTAGAGTTGGGGTTATTTTTCCCGATGTGCATTACTTTACACTTATCCACATTAAATTTCATTTGCCATTTTGTGCCCAATCACTCAGTTTGGTGAGATCTTCTTGGAGTCCTCAGTCTGCTTCTGTCTTGACTATCCTAAACAGTTTGGTATCATCTGCAAACTTTACCACCTCACTGCTTACCCCTTTCTCCGGATCATTTATGAATAAGTTGAACAGGATTGGTCCTAGGACTGACCCTTGGGGGTCACCACTAGTTACCCTTCTCCATTCTGAAAATTTACCATTTATTCCTAACCTTTGTTTCCTGTCTTTTAACCACTTCTCAATCCAAGAAAGGACCTTCCCTCTTATCCCATGGCAATGTAATTTACACAATAGCCTTTGGTGAGGGACCTTGTCAAAGGCTTTCTGAAAATCTAAGTATACTATATCTACTGGATCCCCCTTGTCCGCATGTTTGTTAACCCCTTCAAAGAACTCTAATAGATTAGTAAAACAGGATTTCCTTTACAGAAACCATGTTGACTTTTGTCCAACAAATTATGTTCTTCTACATACTTCACAATTTTATTCTTTACTATTGTTTCACTAATTTGCCCGGTACTGAAGTTAGACTTACCGGTCTGTAATTGCCCGGATCGCCTCTAGAGCCCTTTTTAAATATTGGTGTCACGTTGTCTACCTTTCAGTCATTAGGTACGGAAGCCGATTTAAGGGATAGGTTACAAACCACAGATAATAGTTCAGCAATTTCCCATTTGAGTTCTTTTAGAACACTTGGATGAATGCCATCCGGTCCCGGAGATTTGTTAACATTAAGTTTTTCTTTTTGTTCCAAAACCTCCTCTAATGACACTTCAATCCGGGACAGTTCCTTAGATTCATCACCCACAAAGGACGGTGCAGATTTGGGAATCTCCCCAACGTCCTCAGCCATGAAGACTGAAGCAAAGAAATCATTTAGTTTCTCCGCAATGGCTTTATCGTCCTTGATTGCTCCTTTTATAGTTCGATCATCTAGGGGACCCACAGGTTTTTTAGCAGGCTTCCTGCTTCTAATGTACTTAAAATACATTTTGTTATAACTTTTTGAGTTTTTGGCTAGCTGTTCCTCAAAATCTTTTTTTGCTTTTCTTATTACATTTTTACACTTGATTTGACAGTGTTTATGTTCCTTTCTATTTATCTCACTAGGATTGGACTTCCACTTCTTAAAAGATACCTTTTCATCCCTCACTGCTTCTTTTACATGGTGGTTAAGCCACGGTGACTCTTTTTTAGCTCTCTTGCTATATTTTTTAATTTGGGGTATACATTTAAGTTGGGCCTCCATTATGGTGTCTTTAAAAAGTTTCCATGCAGCTTGCAGGGATTTGGCTCTAGTCACTGTGCCTTTTAATATCTGTTTAACTAACCTCCTCATTTTTGTGTAATTCCTCTTTTGAAATTAAATGCCAGGGTGCTGGACTGCTGAGGTGTTCTTCCCACCACAGGAATGTTGAATGTTATTATATTATGGTCACTATTCCTAAGCGGTCCTGTAACGGTTATTTCCTGACCTGATCCTGCGCTCCACTCAGGACTAAATCGAGAATTGCCTCTCCCTTGTGGGTTCCTGCACCAGCTGCTCCAAGAAGCAGTCATTTAAGCCATTGAGAAATTTTATCTCCGCTTCTCTTCCTGAGGTGACATGTATCCAGTCAATATGGGGGTAATTAAAATCCCCATTATTATAGAGTTCTTTCTTTTGGTAGCCTCTCTAATCTCCTCAGCATTTCAATGTCAGTATCCCTGTCCTGGTCAGGTGGTCGGTAATATATCCCTACTGCTAATTTCTTATTATTGGAGCATGGAATTACTATCCATAGCGATTCTATTGAACATGTTGATTCACTTAATATTTTTATTTCATTTGATTCTACATTATCTTTCACATACAGTGCCACTCCGCCACCCACCCGGCCTGCTCTATCCTTTCGATATATTTTATATCCCGGTATGATTGTGTCCCACAGATTTTCCTCATTCCACCAGGTTTCAGTGATGCCTATTATGTCAATCTCCTCATTTAATACTAGGTACTCTAGTTCACCCATCTTATTAGTCAGACTCCTAGCATTTGTGTAGAAGCACTTTAAAAATTTGCCACTGCTTATTTGTCTGCCCTTCCTGATGCATTGGATTCCTTTGTATGCGGTTGTTTGTCTGCTCTGGCCCATGGTTTGCCCTCTCCCCTCCTCTCTTTCTGACTACAGCTTAGAGAATCTCTATCAATGGATTCTCCTCTAAGAGAAGTCTCCCTCCGATTTATGTGCATCTCCACACCAATCGGCTTTCCCCCATCTCTTAGTTTAAAAACTGCTCTACAGCCTTCTTAATGTTTAGTGCCAGCAGTTTGGTTCCACCCTGGTTTAGGTGGAGCCCATCCTTCCTGTATAGGCTCCCCCTCTCCCAAAAGTGTCCACAGTTCCTAATAAATCCAAACCCCTCTTCCCTACACCATCGTCTCATCCACGCATTGAGACTCTGAAGCTCTGCCTGCCTACCTGGCCCTGCGTGTGGAACTGGAAGCATTTCTGAGAATGCCACCATAGAGGTCCTGGATTTCAGTCTCTTTCCTAGCAGCCTAAATTTGGCCTCCAGGACATCTCTCCTACCCTTCCCTACATCATTGGTACCTACATGTACCACGACCACCGGCTCCTCCCCAGCATTACACATAAGTCTATCTAGATGCCTCGAGAGATCCGCAACCTTCGCACCAGGCAGGCAAGTGACCATACGGTTCTCCCGGTCATCACAAACCCAACTATCTATGTTTCTAACGATCGAATCACCCACTACTAACACCTGCCTCTTCCTAACTGGCATTCCTCCCCTCAGAGGTATCCTCAGTGCGAGAGGATACCGCAACATCCTCTGGGAGGAGGGTCCCAACTACGGGATGGTTTCCCTCTGCTCCCATTGAATGCTCTGTTCCCTTGAGACTTTCATCCTCCTTAAGAGCACTCGGGCTCTCAGACTGGAGGTGGGACAGTACTACAGTGTCCCGGAAAGTCTCATATCAACATATCTCTCTACCTCCCTTAGCTCCTCCAGTTCAGCCACCCTGGCCTCCAAAGCCCGAACTCGGTCTCTGAGGGTCAGGAGCTCCTTGCAACGGGTGCACACACATGCCACCCGCCACAGGGCAGGTAATCATACATGTTACACTCGACAATAAACAGGATAGCCCCACTCTGCTGCTGGGCTTGTCTCCATTTTTCTAATGAATAAGTTTAAGTATAAACTGGGATTCTTTTTAAACCTCTGGAATATAGATTATTATAAGAGTTATGTTTTAAAGAAGGTCAGAAGTCACTAGTGCCCTCTAACCTCCCCCTCTAAACTCCCTCTCCAAACTCCCTGTTAGCTGTTCCTGTTCGCAAGCTCCCTGGTTGCTGAGTCACAGGCTTATAGAGCTCTGGTAACCCCTCCCCCTGACAGAGGCTCAGCCAATTAACAGAGGCTTCTAGATTTCAAACCTTTTAGAAGCTCCTTCAAACAAACCAACCAACCAACCAACCAAACAGACAAACACAAGCTCAGCACACAGCAAAAAACTCCCCCCCACACAAACACACACTCCAGACAGCCACTTACCAGAAGGGTCCCGTTGTTACTCCTCTTTCACCTGGAGAACTCCCTCTCCAAACTCCCTGTTAGCTGTTCCTGTTCCAGTAAGGGAAGGGGGAGGCACCAGGAGGGTGCAGGGCTAAGGGAAGGTGCAGGTGCCAGGGGATTCTCGGGTGAAGAAGAAGGGCAGACACCTGCAGGGAAGGGACCAGCACCAGAGGAGACAGGCAGGGCAGGTGTGTAGATGGAGGTGTTGGAAGAGGGGATGAGGAGGCGCAGTTCACTTGATCAGAGTGGGGCTACTGGAGGAGTGGGCACAGGGGGGAGTGAAGGGCTGGTGGAGGGGGGCAGGTCACAGGAGGGCTGAGGGCAGTGAGAAGGGCAGGAGTCAGGACAGTAGAAGAGGGTGAGGAGTTGGGGGGCAGCAGGCACCAGGGGAGATGATGGAGCAAGGAGAGGAGACATGGCAGCAGAGAGAAAAGGGAAAGGTTTAAAAATATTTATTATTAACGTGGTATGCTGCCCACGGCCAGTTTGTTTGCGCCCCACGGAGCAGTTTAGGTTTATGCGTGGATCAACACGTGGTCAGTGAGTGGGAGCCAAAACAAAAAAGTAGTCAGTGTAATGATCTTCTTTTGATATGTGTTTTAGCAGTTAAATTCTTGGACTGTCATTGCTCATGAAAAGTGCTGTCACATGGGTAGAAATTGGGTAAATATTGCGTTTTATTAATATCAGCCAAACTGACTTAAATGGGGCCTGTGTGTTGTGTAGTCTTGCCTTAATCTTTATATTCATGCCTGTCGGTGTGAGAGACGCTATTTGTATATGTTTGCTTGCATATGCAACCACACTTAAGTTGAGGCCCTCAGCATGTTCTGTAAGTATCAGTGTGGCCCCTGGGGCTTCCAAAGTTGAGTTGCCCTAGCTCATCCCTGACAGGTGTCTATCTAACCTGGTCTTAAATATCTGCAATTTAAGCCCATTGCTTCTCATCTTAACCTCAGAGGCCAAGCAGAACAATTTTTCTTCCTCTTCCTTATGATACTCTTTTAGATACTTGAAAGCTGCTCTCACATCCCTTTTTGGTCTTCTCTTTTCCAAGGTAAACAAGGTCAATTTCTTCAGCCTTGCCTCATATCTCATGTTCTCTAGACCTTTCATCATTTGTGTTGATCTTGTCTGGAGTTTCTCCACATTTCCTGAAATGTGGCGCCCAGAACTGGACATGATACTCCAGCTGGGGCCTAATGTAGATGGCTCATTCCCTGCCTAGGGGACGTGAGACTGGGAGAGTTAATTTCCAATCCTCCTGTTTATTCTTTTCCTAAGCCAGGAGGGCACAGTAGTTCTGATGGGGGGCTCTGCAGGAAGGCAGCCCGCACTGCCCCCTGCCTGAAACCTTGCACAGGTGTTAAACAGCTGTCCAGCCCACCCTAGAGGTGACTGCATTTCAGCATGCCTGAAGCAACACTGCACCAGCAATGGACAGGAGAATGCCTCCCGGGCATGGCTTGTTCGTGACTGCTTCAGTCCCGTTGATGGGCCTCAGCCTCTTTCCTTCCACTCCCCCGCTTTGCAATGGGGCTGTAGACTCTGGGGGAGAGGGGTGGAGGCAGGCAGAGGTGTCTCCCTGCGGCAGATGTAGACATGTCTCTGTATTAATCATTCTCTCATTGAAGTTTTTAGCTTTGTAGTGAGTCCTTTTACATGGAAACTTTGTATTACGTCTTGGTAAAATAGTCCCTAGGACAAGTGAGGCAGAGACTGTCCCTGTGGGGTGAATGAGTTGGGAATGGATAAGGTGGAAGGTGAGCACCTCTGGGCAGTTGCAAAGGTTGGAGAGGGGATGGAAGCCAGATCCAAGATCAATGAGCCCTGGGAAGTGGGCCCACTGAAAGGAGACTGGACCTGTGGATGCCTTGGGGGTCTGCAACAAGAGCCTGCTTTGGGAAGCCCCCTTTGGAGGTGAATGTGGCAGCATTGAGACACCACCCAAAAGCAGGCGCCACAGACACTAACTGCAGATTCATGGAGCTCTCACAGATCTTGCACATGCATAAGATGAGAGATCTGCGGGGGGGGGGGGGGGGGCAGTGGCGTAGTGAGGGGGCCGGAGGGGTCAGTTGCCCCTGGGAGAAAATAATATAAAATGGATCAAAATTATAGGTGCTTTGTGAATATGCTGACTTGAGAGTGGAAAGATTTCATATTGTCATGTATGATTCCTGGTAACCCATCTCAAATATGAAAAACTAGGTTGATACCTGATCATATCAGGAGCTGTTGAATTCAGTTTACCATTTGCAGTATCTCATTAGGATGTTTAGTGGAGAAGATATTGTTGTTTTTTTTAATTTATACTGTGGGCAAAGCATGGGCTCACAAGAATTCCTCCATTGTTTTACCATGAGTCTCAAAACATTTGGTGTTTTTCTAAAGGCCTGGAGTCAGTTGATTATGTAGGAATCTCGGCTTTCATTTTAAAAAAGTTCTCTATACTTCTGGGCCTTACAGCTAAGGAGGAAAGCTTTAAACATGAACCCTAAATATTCAAACAAAAGGCCAATAAAAATCCAACATGTCTTATTTTTAAAATATCTTATGATTTGTAGACCATTCTCATAACTTTGTGTAGGCGTTCCTTGTGATTTTTGGGTTGGCAATACTGCTCTTTGATTGGTGAATTTAGAGAGGTCTCTCCCTTCAGTTTCCCTTTCCACCCTCCTTTTTTGTCACAGGTCATCAGAGAATCATAGAGACAATGGAGAGTAGGGTGATTCCATGACTATGGTTAATGACTGGTCAGGGTGACTAACTATTATCAGCCAGTGGTCTGAATGAGCTATCTACTGCCATCTGTTAATCAACTGTAGGAAAAGGCTTCACGAGCAGACATTATTTATATAGACAACTTACTTTGCCACAGAGATCAGGAGACACACTTGCTGTGTCAAGGTGATCAATTTTGGCTCTTTTGGGTTGAAATTCACGTAAGACTTGGAGCTGGGAGAATGAAATGTTGTTATCCACATTGTATGATTAAAAGACCTGAACTTAATATGACCTGGCTTAGGGTCTACCATAACTTGAACACTAAGCAGAGGATAGTGAGTCACATCTAACTGAAAGTCACAGAAGATGGAAACAGGTTTTATTTCTGGTGGTGTAGAGTCTATTTGGGAGTCCTCAATTATATCTGACACTTTACATCCAGTGTTTAAAGGCAGAGCTGACTAGAATCAATTGAGAGTCCTTGTCTTGTCTCAGTGATCGCTTGAGCAAAAATCATTGATAAAATCTTGTCTAGACTGACCTTGGACTCAACATGCAGGCAATGTGTTGAAGGGCAGTGCAAGGAGGCAATGGTGGCGAGGTACCATATTACCTAGTGAAATCATTGGTGCTGAAATCACTAAGGACTGGAATTTGACCACAGAACTGACACTTTCTTAACAAAGACTCCATTTTTGCTATTTAAAAAGTAAATCAATGTAACAGAAAACTGCAACGCTCTCTGGTAACTTTTTAAAAATCAAACTTTAAACTTTATTGAAAAAATTGGATAGTTTGCAATTGAAAATATTTGACCTACACTTAAGGAAACTGATTTAATTTTGTGTAAAATTTTGCATAATAAAGGATGGCATTTTTTTGGAAAATGTTCAACTACATTTTGATCAGATCTACTTCTGATGTGATATTTGTGTGTGGTTGTGGTTTGTTCTGTGGGTGCGTGTTTTGGTCTGTTTTTTTTTGTTTGTTTTTTTTCTCAACAAAAAATCCTGGGTGGGGGAGGGGAGGGCCCCGCCAAAGTGGTTCGAATTGGGCCCCGCACTTCCTAAAGCCTGCCCTGCTGGGGGGAATGAAATAAGGGGACCGGGAGTGCTGACACGTCAGGCGCATGCCCTCAAGCTAGCAAAAAGGACAACAATCAGAGTCAAGCATAGAGGAGCAGGTTAGTAGCTCATCCCCAGCTTATCCTTTACGGGAAGTCCCAAACCCACAAGGAGGGCGTATGCAGGATTACCAACCCTGGACCAAGACCGAGTTACACGCCTTGGCCAAAGATTTTCCCCCAGTAGAAGAAGACCCGGTAAAATTCAAATCAGAACTGGCACTAGTAATACGGTCTTATGATCCAAATTGGCAAGACCTTGATATGCTTTTAAGGGCGATTCTGCCTGATGATAAGCGTAACAAGATTTTACAGAAGGCAGGCTGGCCACCTGGACCTATTTCAGGAGACCCGGACTCAGATGATAATGTTGGAGCTCTCACCCAGGCTAGAAACAGACTGCTTGATAGTATTCTTGCAGTCTTTCCCAAACATCCAGATTGGGTTACAATTAACACCTGCAAGCAGGAAGAAAATGAAACACCAGGTGCCTATTTGGAAAGGCTTACAAAAGTGTTTGAAAGGCACTCTGGTATTGACAATCCAGCTGACACTGCTAAGCAGGCGCTGGATGCTGCTTTTGTTAATGGATTGAATCCGGATATCCAAATCCAGTTAAAGCAAATAACTATAGGCTGGGAAACCAAACCCTTAGAGGACCTTTTGACAGTGGCAAACCACTGCAGACAGTGCCTAAAGGCTAAACAGGACAAAGAACCTAAACTTATGGTTTTGCAATCACTGCCTCCTAAAGCAGGCAGGGGGCAAGGGCACCCCATAGAACGACAGTCTCGGGGCTCATATGGACCACCGAGAGTAGCACCACCTTGGTTTGGGGATGCCGCCAGCTGAGGCAACACCAGGACAGTGACAAATGCAAATACTTGTCACTATTGCAAACAGCCCGGACACTGGAAAAGTCAGTGCCCATACCGCCCTGGGCAGCCAGAGCCTGCAGCTTTCAGAACCCCGCAGGGTCAGTTTAACCTAACGGAGACCGAAAGTAAATAGGGGTGCCCAGAGGAGGATTGCAACTTCACCTTTTTATCTCCGCTTATTCCCTTGAATTCAGATGGCACTCTTACTTGCCAGGTTACTGGACAAAACACCCAGGTTTTAGTGGACACAGGTGCTAGCAGGTCCACCCTCCAAGCGTCTTCTTTTTCTATCCCCGTTTCTAGTCAGGTTGTTAATGCAGTCGGCATTTCTAATCAAGTTGTACCTCACCCTGTTTCTAAACCTGTCCCTCTTGTGCTAGGGCCCATTTCAGAGCATCATTCTTTTCTTCTAAGTCCTACTTCCCCTGTGAATTTGTTAGGAAGGGATTTATTGTGCAGATTGCACTGCACTATTTTCTATACTCCTGATGGGGTTTATCTCGAGGTGCCTGCACAGACCTGACAGGAGGTGGAGGACCTACTACAGGATCCTGATGCCGTCTTATTCCCCTCTATTCCTGAACCAGATGCTGACCTTTTGTCCCGGGTCCCCAACTGTTTGTGGGCCACCACCCCAAACGAAGTGGGCAGGATATCAGTGGATCCCATTTACATTTCTGTTGACACAACTAAGCACTTGCCCCATATTTCTCAATACCCACTGAATCCTGCAGCTGAGGCAGGGATTCAGCCTCTTATTTCTGACCTCTTGGCACAAGGTGTTCTTATTTGCTGTTCAAGTCAGTGTAACACTCCTATACTGCCTATAAAGAAACCAGGAAGGGACACCTATCGTTTCGTCCAGGATCTTCAAGCTATCAACTCTATTGTTATTTCTCAATTTCCTGTTGTGCCTAATCCGGCCACTATTCTTTCCTCTATCCCACCTGATTCCACCCATTTTACCGTTGTTGATCTCTCCTCTGCCTTTTTCAGTGTTCCCCTCCATCCTGACTGCCGATACCATACTGCTTTTACTTATAAAGGACAGCAATACTGCTGGACTGTTCTGCCGCAAGGTTTTAGAGATTCTCCCACCTATTTTTCACAAATTCTACAGCAGGACCTCTCTGACATTACTTTCCCTTCTGGCTCTGCTCTTATTCAGTATGTAGATGATTTGCTTCTTTGCAGCCCTTCCCTTGAGGCCTGCAGATCAGATTCTGTTGTTCTTCTCACTGCTCTAGCCAATAAGGGTCATAAAGTGTCTAAACAAAAACTACAGCTCTGCAAGCCTACGGTTCGGTATTTAGGCCATGACCTCTCGGCAGGGAGCCATCACCTCCCTGCTGACAGAATCCAGGCAATCCTTCATGCCCCTAAGACCACTACCCCTTCTCAAGTCCGTTCTTTCCTCGGTATGGCTGGCTATTGTAGACAATGGATTCCTACCTTTTCTCAGTTAGCCAAACCACTCCAGGATCTCACTCAAAATGCTACACCTTCTCCTATCCCGTGGGGAGCTCCGCAAGACGCTGCTTTCACATCTCTAAAACAGGCTTTAGTGTCTGCTCTGGCTCTGGGCCTACCCGATTACTCCCGTCATTTCACTTTGTTTTGTCATGAAAAAGAAGGATGTGCTTTGGGTGTACTGGTGCAGAAACATGGTGATAAATATCGCCCTCTTGCTTATTACAGTACTTATCTCGACCCTGTAGCTGCTTCATTCCCTCCATGCCTGTGTGCAGTAGCTGCTGCCGTGAGAATTTTAGAGCAAGCAGAACCTTTGGTTTTACAATCTCCTTTAACATTGGCTGTTCCTCATTCAGTGTCAGCGCTACTTTTAAAGGGAAAAACTCAGCACCTTTCTAATGCCCGTCTTGTTAAATATGAACGGCTCCTTTTTGCTTCTCCTAATGTTTCTGTCATTCGTTGTGATTCTTTAAATCCTGCTACACTGCTCCCTGCACCCCACAAGAGGGAGCCTCATGACTGTTTGCAAGTTGTGCAATCCATCACTTCTCCCAGACCGGACCTTTCTGAGACGCCTTTGGATAACTCTGACTTTGTGCTTTATACAGATGGATCTTGCTTTTATAATTCTAGTGGAGTTTTAGTAGCAGGCTATGCAGTTTGTACTGTCTGGGATGTAGTGGAATCTGCCCCTTTACCTGCTATTTCTTCTGCACAGGAAGCTGAATTAATGGCTCTTACAAGGGCCTGTCATATTGCTGTGGGAGCTTCTGCTACTATTTACACTGACTCCTGGTATGCCTTTGGTGTAGTTCATGATTTTGGTACACTCTGGAAGCAGCGAGGTTTTCTTACCTCCTCTGGCCACTCTATAAAGAATGGACCTTATGTAGCAGCTTTATTGGATGCTGTATTGGTACCCTCGGCTCTTGCTATTGTTAAGTGTGAAGCTCATGCCTCTTCCTCTGATGAAGTTGCGTTAGGGAATGATATGGCCAATCGGGCTGCTAAGGAAGCCGCCCTATGTCCTCCTCGGGCTGAAGCATTGTACCCTTCTCTCCTACCATCGCCAGCTCCTATGCCGTCTCTTTCAGAACTAGCCCTCCTGCAGGACCAAGCCCCAGAATCGGAAAAGCAGGAGTGGAGACTGGCAGGGTGCACCTTGCACTTGTGGCGCAGCTCTGACGGCCGCATTGTTGCCCCAGTGGTCTTGCTACCTCACCTTGCCTCCGTGCTCCATGGATTGTCGCACGTTGGCAAAGGGGGGATGGTAGCAACCCTAAAACAAAATTGGTTTGCTCCCAAATTCTCCCAAGAAGCCCAAGATTACTGTCTGGCTTGCCCTGTCTGTCAAGCCCACAACGTGGGTAAACCTGTAAAAGACAGTTCCGGCAACCAGACCTCCGCCTTTGGGACCATTCCTGAATTTACAGATGGACTTTATTCAATTGCCTAAATGTCAGTCTTTTGAATATGTGCTGGTTATTGTTTGCTTGTTTTTGGGATGGGTAGAAGCTTATCCCTGTAGGAAAACTGATGCCATCACAGTGGCAAAGAGACTCCTAAATCATTACATCCCATCATGGGGAATACCCCTTGTGATCTCTAGTGATAGAGGCACACACTTTACTGGACAGATCGTTCAAAATCTGGCAAAGTACTACTCTATCCGACAAGTGCGACACCCGGACAGCGCGGGAGCAGTAGAGAGACTTAACTGGATTTTAAAGAATAAACTCGCAAAAATATGCGAGGACCCTGGCTTAACATGGGTAGAAACACTCCTGATTGCCCTAATGAGCATGAGAGCCACTCCTAATCAGAAAACTGGACTCAGTCCCTATGAGATTGCATGTGGTTGGCCTATGAGACTGTTAAGCAGCCCAGAAATTGACCTGGCTGATGCCACACTTATTAAAGGAAGCGTAGTAAAGTATTGTCAAGAACTTATGAGGTGTGTACAGTCCTATCATTCACAGGTTAAGGACGCCTTCTTCCAGGAGGCCCCGACTGAGCCGTGCCATAAACTACAACCAGGAGACTGGGTTTGCGTGAAGATCCACCAATGAAAGCCTGCCCTGGAACCCAGATGGAGGGGTCCCTACCAAGTCCTTCTGACCACCCATACTGCTGTAAAGTGCGAAGGATTGCCCACCTGGATCCACGCCTCCCACTGCAAACCGGTTCCAGCCCCTACAGAGGTTGGCCCCAACAGGGATCACCGCAGACCTGGTACCAGGAACCCAGGTCCAGAAGTAGACGGGGATCACCGCAGACCTGGTACCAGAAACCCAGGTCCAGAAGTAGACGGGGATCAGCGCAGGCCTGGTACCGGCAATCCAGGCCCAGAAGCAGACGAGCCTGAGAGACCAAGGCTAAGGTACCAGCTGCGGCCCAGAAGAACCTGCCAGCGATAGGTGAAGCAAACTACGAAGTCCTGAAGAACAGCCGGCATGAGACTGGACAAACAATTCATGTTAAACTTATGCTTAATTTTGTTTTTAATACCTAGCAGTTACAACCTATATGGGTCAAATGTGTTTATGCTTTTAATGAACCAAGTGTCCCAAGAATTTAATTCCACAGATTGCTGGATATGTGCTCACAGTCCTGTACATTCAGAAGGAGGTATCCCAATGATTCCAGTCCCACTAAACAACACTTAAATGAATGGCACGTTGTTTAGTGAACTGAAGCTAAATGATACTTGGCAGGATAAAGGGTTCACTAACCTAGGGTATATCCATCTAGCCCTAACTCCAATTGGAGAATACTGTTGGACATGTAATGGTTCCGGAGTCAGGGTGGGAAAAAGCAGGTGTGAGGTAAGCGTTGTCCAGAACGGGGTATGGTATAGAAATAACACCTGGGAGAAAAACAAAGGCCCTTATGACTTCAGAATCGATGGGTACTATTTGCAATGGATGATGAAGCCCCAATGCCATAAAACCTTAACAGCAAAGGTTGGCCATTACTTCATATGTGGCTGTAGAGCATATAAAACACTGCTCAAAGAGTGGAGTGGAACCTGCTATATTGGGGCAGCCTTCCCAGCCATTTGAATCACTAACCGCCTCCCTGGTAGTAGAATCCGAAACTACCGAGAGATAACAGAAACACAGAGGTTTTGGGGAATTACAATCCCAGGGTTGGGTGTGGCCTATGCAGTAAAAGAAATTCGGAGGCTGGAAGTAGCTTTCGAGAAAGTAGCTAATGCCTCAACCAAAGCCCTCCGTGCCATTAATAAGGAGTTAGGAGAAATGAGACAAATGGTTCTCCAGAACCAAATGGCCCTAGACTATGTCCTAGCAAGTAAGGGTGGAGTTTGTGCCTTAGTGGGAAGAGAATGCTGTGTGTATATTATTGACACCAGCAAGTTAGTAGAAGAAGATGCCTCAGAGATTGAAAATACTGTGGAGAGCCTAAGACAGGAGGAAAGTTGGACCCTCTGGGGTTGGTTAGGAGGTTGGATTGGACATTTGGGAACTTGGATTTTGCAAGGAATAGTTTTAGTATTGACTATATTCTTTTGTGTGTTTTTCTGTTTCTTGTTACTCAAATGCTGTATTTCTTGTATTCTGAAAAACACGGGACGGACTCTTACCAAAGGGAATGTGGAAGTAATGATGTTAAAATATGATGAACAAAGAAAGGAACAAGAAATGTACATAATTACTTTGATGGAAATGGAGGCATAAAATGGTTTCAAAGTTAGCCTTTAAAAGGCTAAAAGGGGGGAGTTGTGGAAACCATTTTCATATTTAGCTAGAAGCCTTCTTGTATAACAGAAACCATTTCAGCTTCTTCCTTCTACACGTATACCAGAGTGAACTTTCTGTCACCCCATGTGAGAGGCCTACAGGATGAGCTATTGGAATGTGTTAATTGAGCTGTTTGAGAGGGGAGCGCTCACTCCCTGTTACCTGCCCCCCCTTTCTTGCTGATAACAGTTTGCCTTTTAAGTTTAATCGATGATTTCTGTAATTGGATGCCCTGACGTCAGACTTGTTTGGTTAAGGGTATAAAGATACTAGGATTGATTGTATTAGCCAGCCTTACTGGGCCTGGCTCTGCTGGGACCACATTTGGCTCATTTGTGCCTTATTGATCAATAAAGCTTTTGTTAGCCACCTAACCACAGAGGAGTATTTTGCTTCAACAGTTTCTACAGGCATGTTAGCAATAAGAGGGTGATCAGAGAGGGTGGGGGGCCCTTACTGGATGAGGGAGGTAACCTAGTGACAGATGATGTGGGAAAAGCTGAAGTACTCAATGCTTTCTTTGCCTCTGTCTTCACAGACAAGGTCAGCTCCCAGACAAATGCACTAGGCAACGCAGTATGGAAGGAGGTGGACAGCCCTTGGTGGGGAAAGAACAAGTTAGGAACTTTTAGAAAAGCTAAACATACACAAATCCATGGGCCAAGATTTAATGCACCTGAGGGTACTGAGGGAGTTGGCAAATGTCATTGCGGAGCCTTTGGCCATTATCTTTGAAAACTCGTGGAGATCAGGGAGATCCTGGATGATTGGAAAAAGGCAAATGTAGTGCCCATCTTTAAAAAAGGGAAGAAGGACAATCTAGGGAACTACAGACCCGTCGGCCTTACCTCAGTCCCCGGAAAAATCATGGAGGGGATCCTCAAGGAATCCATTTTGAAATACTTGGAAGAGGGGAAAGTGATTAGGAATAGTCAACATGGATTCACGAAAGGCAAATCGTGTCTGAACAATCTGATTAGCTCCTATGATGAGGAGTTACCCAGTTAGGCTCTGTGGATATGGGAAAGTCAGTGGATGTGATATACCTTGACTTTAGCAAAGCTTTTGATACGGTCTCCCACCATATTCTTGCCAGCAAGTTAAGGGAATACAGATTGGATAAATCGACTGTAAAATGGATAGAAAGCTGGCTAGACTGTCAGGCCCAATGGGTAGTGATCAATGGCTCGATGTCAGGTTGGCCGTCGGTTTCTAACGGAGTGCCCCAAGGATCTGTTGTTGGACCGGCTTTGTTCAACATCTTTATTAATGACCTGGATGAGAGGATGGATTGCACCCTCAGCAAGTTCGCAGATGACACTAAGCTAGGGGGAGAGGTAGATACGTTGGAGGGCAGGGATAGGATCCAGAGTGACCTGGATAGATTAGAGGATTGGGCCACAAGAAATCTGATGAGGTTCAACAAGGACAAGTGCAGAGTCCTGCACTTGGGATGGAAGAATCTGAAACATTGTTACAGGCTGCAGACCGACTGGCTAAGTAGCAGTTCTGCAGAAAAGGACCTGGGGATTACAGTGGATGAGAAGCTGGATATGAGTCAAGAGTGTGCCCTTGTAGTCAAGAAGGCTAATGGCATATTAGGGTGCATTAGGAGGAGTATTACCAGCAGATCCAGAGAAGTGATTATTCCCCTTTATTTGGCTCTGGTGAGACCACATCTGGAATATTGTGTCCAGTTCTGGGCCCCCCACTATAGAAAGTATGTGGAGATGGTCCAGCGGAGAGTGACCAAAATGATTAGGGGGCTGGAGCACATGACTTACGAGAAGAGACTGAGGGATTTGGGTTTGTTTAGTCTTCAGAAGAGAAGAGTGAGGGAGGATTTGATAGCAGCCTTCAATTTCCTGAAGGGTGGTTCCAAAGAGGATGGAGAGAGGCTTTTCACAGTAGTGACGGATGGCAGAACAAGGAGCAATCGTCTCAAGTTACAGTGGGAGAGGTCTAAGTTGGATATTAGGAAAAACTAGTTCACCAGGAGGGTGGTGAAGTACTGGAATGGGTTACCTAGGGAGGTGGTGGAATCTCCATCCCTAGAGATTTTTAAGTCTCGGCTTGACAAAGCCCTGGCTGGGTTGATTTAGTTGGGATTGGTCCTGCCTTGGGGAAGGGCTGGACTTGATGACCTTCTGAGGTCTCTTCTAGGCCTGTGATTCTATGATTCTAACACAGAGTCCGGGATCTGCTGGGGAGTCCCCAGCTGACTCCGGTCTCCACTGCCACTTTGCAACGTGCGGAGGCGACGTTTCAAAGGGCAGCCACATTACAACTGAACTAGGGATCAGCTGTGCAGCGGCTGTCCCTTTGAAATGCTGCTTCTGTGCATTTCAAAGGGGCAGTGGAGTCCGGGGTCAGTTGGGGACTCCCCAGCTGATCCCGTTCTCCGCGCGGCATTTCCCCAGAGC
The DNA here is from genome assembly GCA_019425775.1 of Rafetus swinhoei. Lineage (NCBI taxonomy): Eukaryota > Metazoa > Chordata > Testudines > Trionychidae > Rafetus > Rafetus swinhoei. Next base: position 30,906,405 of record CM033428.1, on the reverse strand, counting down.
CCAGGGTCAGCTAGGAAGTCCCCAGCTGACCCTGGGTTCCGGGGAAGTGCAGCATGGAACCGGGTCAGTTGGGGACTCCTCAGCTGATCCCAGCTTCTGGGGAAATGCCACAGGGAGACCGGGATTAGCTGGGCAGTCCCCAGCTGACCCTGGGCTCCATGGCAGCTGCCCCTTTGAAATGCCAGAGGCAGCGTTTTAAAGGGGGAGCTGCCGTGGAGCCCAGGGTCAGCTGGGGACTGCCCAGCTGATCCCAGGCTCCCCCTGGCATTTCCCCAGACCCTGAGTTCTGGTGAAATACTGCTCAGAATGCCTTGCGCTTCCCCTTGGAAACAATGCCCCAGCACTTCAAAGGGGCAGCGCAGCATGGAGCCCGGGGTCAGCTGGGGACTCCAGCTTATCCTGGGTTCCATGCAGCACTGCCCCATTTAAATGCCGTGGAAGCATTTCAAAAGGGGGGGTTGCATGCAATTAATTGTGATTAAAGTTTTAATCACTTGACAGCCCTAGCCAAGAGGGATCATCAATATCATTCACAACTACAACCCTATCCCTCTTAGGGTGCGTCTATACTGCACCATTATTCCAGAACAACAATCCTAGTGGCCACACTGCCATTCTGTTATTTCGACAGAAAGCTGAAATAACGGAGGGCTTTTTCCGATGGAAGAAAACCTTATTTCACGCGGAATAGGCCTTTTTCTGAAAAAGCTTTTAAGGAAGAGGGTATGTGTGGACATGGAATAGGGAGGGTTAAAAAAAAAAACAGGCCTCCAGGAAATAACACATGTGCTCTGCTGGCCACTCTGGCAACATTCACCACAATTCTATAGTTCCTGTTTCCTGGGAGCTCTTAAAGCTGTAGACACAGGGGCAGGGCTTGTGGCAGGAAGCAGGCCCTGAGAGCTTCTAGCCTCAGTGCAGCTCACAGTGCCACACGTCTGGCCACCATGTTCGAGCCAGAAGCCCCCCAAGATCCCCTGCCCATTCCAGGGAGCATGCACAGGGCTCCAAAGAGTCTGCCAGGGCCACAAGAGGCATGCACTGACCTGGTCTGGGGTGGAGATACTGGCCCTCCTGGAGGTATGGGGCGACAAGTAGAACCTCCAACATCTCTGCTCCAGACGGTGCAATGTCAATATGCAGGGCTTGACAAGTGGCAGCGAGCCCCCGCTCACCAGCCGTGTGGTTTGGCACGCTGCGCATGCGCAGACCGCACTGCGCATGCGCAGACCGCGCTGTACATGTGCTGATTGTGCTGCGGCATCGTGCTGGGCTAAAATCTACTCACCACGGGCGAGTAGATTGCCCCTAATTGTCGAGCCCTGCCAATATGTATGGCTGAGAGCCTGGCCGCAAAGGACCACACCAAGTGCCTGGAGCAGGTCCGGAGCAAGGTGAAAGAGCTCTGGCAGGCCTATGCCAGGGTGAGGGAGTGCAGCTCACACTCCAGGGCAGGACCCCACTCCTGCCCCTACTATGATGAACTCCACTGCATTCTGGGGGGTAGTGCAGCCCCTTCACCACCTCTTGTGGTGGACTCGGGGCTGGAAACACCCGTCGTTGCACGCCTGGGGGTCCCGGATCACGAGGAGCAGGAGGAGAAGGAAATGGCCAGCACAGTGACCATGCTCACATTGGAGCCGGTACCGCATGGTCTGGATGTCTCCCATGCATCCTCCAAGGCCCGGGAGAGATCATCAGGTGAGTGCTCTTAGTTTTTCACACACACAGGGTAGGGGTGACGGGCACGGAGGGGATGGGGTGCGATCGTCTCTTGGTCTTCTTGGCCTGGCCATCGCACTGCAGTCCATGCACGTGGATGCATGTGCCGCGCCAGTCTGTGCCACACAGCTCCAGGAGGCAGCACCAGAGCACCCCTGGGCCCCTGCTCACAGGCTCTGGGGAGGCCGCCCACACATCTGACTCCTGGGGGGGACCACTAGCCACCACTGAAAGGAAGCTGGGGACAAGGGCATGTGCCTGCCCGCACACAGACTCTGGTGTGCCACACACAGCACATGGGAATGCCTCTCAGGGACAGTGCTGCCAGGCGCAGGTGTGTGTGTGGCCCCAATGGAAGGGGCCCCTCTCGAGGCCCCTCTCCTGGCCACCGGATCCCAGTATGGCTGGCAATTTCCCTTGCCTGCTTGTCCATGGGGCGTGGGGGTGGGGAGGGCCGGAAGCATGGACCCCTGGGGACCTCTGTCCAGGTCACACATGATCTTGCTCCTGGGACACCATCCTCCTCTGATCCATGAACTGTTGCTCTCAGCTCACTGATGAGGGCAAGGCCTCTCCAGGGATGACTGACCATCTCTCTTTATTCTCCCCAGCAGGACTAGCCATGACTGTGGGGCAATCACCAGCAGCCAAGCCAGTTGCCTCACCCCAGGGGAGCCACAGGCATCAGAGGGTGCAGGAGGACTCCATGAGGGAGCACGTGTCCATTCTCCAGGACATGGAGCAGACACTGGCCCAAAAGGTCCGGGATGACACACAGTGGTGGGCCCAAATATGGACTGAGCTGTTGCAGCAGGGCTGCAACATGTGAGAGACCGTCTGGGAGATGATGACCTAGCCGGCATCAGTCCCAGCCCCTGCTCCTGTCCCAACTCCAGTCCCCGCTCCCCCTCCCACGCCTGACCCAGCTCTAGGCCCCCCTTCTGCCTATACCCCTATCCTCCCAGGACCCCTCCAAATTACCGAGGTCCCCGGACACGAGTCAGAAGCAGCACCTAAGCCACGTGCCAGTCTCAGCTCCAGCTCTGAGCTTCTCATCTCCCCTCTTAGGTTCTCAGTCCCCCACCCCCTCCAAGTTTCTCAGCCCCCTGCCCTCCTTCCCATTTCCAGGTTCTCAGCTCTTCTTCCTCCCCAGTTACTTCTATCCCAAATAGAAAACAAACAAACAGTTCTTTTTTTCAAAACAAAACAGTTGTTTTTATTGTGTCTGCGGGAAAAAAAGGTCTAGGGGGGAAGGAAGGGGTTGTTGTGGGAAAGGAAGAGAGAGGCAAGGCACAGGCCCCTCAGGGCCTGCTGGATGCGCATCCCCACCTGATGGGCCTGCCGCATGGCAGCTGTGCACAGCTTCTTGAAGGCCCAACTCTCCTGGCCTGCCCCTGCTCCCCATCCCGGAAGGAAGGCCTCCCCCTTCCTCTCCATGATGTTGTGGAGAACACAAGCGGAGATCATCTGGGGGGTGCTGTGCTTCCCCACATCGAGGCAGGTCAGGAGGCACCCAAACTATGCCTTCAAGCGCTCAGAGGCGCATTCGGCCTGCATGCAGGCCCTTCCCAGGTGGCCATTGAACCGGTCCTTGGACCGGTCCAGGTGGCCGCTGTATGGCTTCATCAGCCATGGCATTAGGGGGTAGGCCGCATCCCCCCACGATGCACAGTGGCATCTCAACATCCCTGACCCTGATGCTGTGCTCAGGGAAGAGAGTGCCAGCCTCCAGCTTCTGGTACAGGCTGGAGTTGCGGAAAACGTGGGTGTTGTGCATCTTCCCCGACCAGACGACGAAAATGTCCATGAACTGTCTGTGGTGGTCGACCAGGGCCTGCAGGACCATTGAAAAAAGTATCCCTTGCAATTGATGTACTGTGCTGCCCAGTGTTCAGGGGCATGGATGGGGATGTGGTTTCCATCAATAGCCTCCCTACCCCACAGTTGGGGGGGAAGCCCAGGGCTGCAAATCTGGCAACAATGGGGTCCAGGTCACCCATGACCCTGCACAGCAGGATGGTGTTAATGGCCCTCACCACCTGCAGAAGGAGACAAACAAAGAAACAGAACAGAGAATCAAAAGGGGTGCCTGAGCCCTTGGGAAGTCCCCGAGTCTTGAATCTGGTGTGATTCTTTGTGTAAGTGACCATTTATCACGCCATCCCATTTGCTTGGGTGGCGAGGTAGTTCCTAGACTCTGTCACTCCATGGTAAAACTGATCCAGAAATTCACAATTGTCACTGGCTTGGTAAAATCTACCTGTAAAACACACAAGAAGTTTGGGAGTATCTGTCTTGTTTGGATAGTCCTCCCTGAGAAAGGCACTCCCAGTTGTGAGCTCCTACAGACATGGCTACTGGATCCACAGCTATTCAAATGCTCTGTGATGAGCTATATGGGGAGATGGGGAGGCTTTCTAATGGTGAGCTGTACAGGGCTGTAAACAGCTGCATATCTCAGATAATCAGGATGAGCTCCTCCAGACAGAAGAAATGTGTAGTGCCTTAGCTCAGTGTATCTTTGTTTTCCTCTAGTGACTGGCACACATGAAGGGATAAGCATCTACTATTACCATCATCTGGCTAAATGAGTTACTCCTTAGCTGAAATAGTAAAGGTCTGTGTTTTGGAGAGAAAGGTTATAAGTGAAGAGAGGCAGATCACATCCCCCTAACTATAGCCCCTACTTCCTCACCCCAATGTTTTTTAAAAAAAAGCCTGTGTGAGCATCTGCCTTTCCAAGGCAACTCTACAACAAAGCCCAAACATACAGGCAGGAAAAAAAGTTACTCATCTCTGTAACTTGTTCTTCTATTCCAATTGAGGTGTGCATGTGCCACATGCATGACTGCTGGAAAGGTTTCCCAAGCTGCTACCCTTTAGGTCGGCTGTGGAGCCCCCTGAAGTGGCATTGGTGCAGCATACTCTATGTGACCCTGCTGACCCGACCACCCCTCACTTCCTTCTTGCCGGCTACTCCAACAGTGGAGAAGGAGGGTGGGTATGGAATAGATATGAGTAACTCATCTTGAAGAGCAACAGTTACAAAGGCGAGTAACCATTCTTCTTCTTCGAGTGCTTGCTCATATGTATTCCAATTGAGGTGATTCATAAGCCTTACCCAGGCGAAAGGGTTGGAGAAATGAGTAAGCTGACTCAAGGACTGTGGCCCCAAAAGCTGCATCATGTCTGGACTGAAGTACAATAGTGTAGTGTGACATAAAGGTATGAACCGAGGACCATGTCACAGCACTGCAGATTTCCTGGAGAAGAATATGAGCCAGAAAACAAATCAGGAAAGAGATCTTGGAGTTATCATGGCTAGTTCTCTGAAAAGTTCCACACAGTGTGCAGCGGCGGTCAAAAAGGCAAATAGGATGTTAGGAATTATTAAGAAAGGGATAGAAAATAAGACACAGAATATCTTACTGCCCCTGTATAAAACTATGGTACGCCCACATCTTGAGTACTATGTACAGATGTGGTCTCCTCACCTCAAAAAAGATATTTTGGCCTTAGAAAGGGTTCAGAAAAGGGCAACTAAAATGATTAGGGGTTTGGAACGGGTCCCATATGAAGAGAGGTTAAAGTGACTGGGACTTTTCAGTTTAGAAAAGAGAAGACTAAGGGGGGATATGATAGAGGTATATAAAATCATGAGTGGTGTGGAGAGGGTGAATAAAGAAAAGTTATTTATTAGTTCCCATAATAGAAGAACTAGAGGACACCAAATGAAGTTAATGGGTAGCAGGTTTAAAACTAATAAAAGAAAGTTCTTCTTCACACAGCACGTAGTCAACCTGTGGAACTCCTTGCCATTGGAGGCTGTAAGGCTAGGACTATAACAGAGTTTAAAGAGAAGCTAGATAGCCTTTTATGGACCTAACCTCCATGAAACTATTAGCCAGGGGATAGAAATAGTGTCCCTGGCCTCTGTTTGTCAGAGGCTGGAGAAGGATGGCAGGAGACAAATCGCTTGATCATTGTCTTCGGTCTACCCCCTCCGGGGCACCTGGTGCTGGCCACTGTCGGCAGACAGGCTACTAGGCTAGATGGACCTTTGGTCTGACCTAGTACGGCCATTCTTATGTTCTTATAAAAGCAGCTGAGAAGGACTGCACCCACATGGAGTGTGTCTTGAAAGGTGGTGGGGAAAGTTTAGCAAGGTCATAATGTGAGGATGCATGCCATGATCCAGGAGATGCACTGCAATGAGACTGGTAGCCCCTTCATCTGGTCTGCCAACTGCTATGAACAGCTGTGACTATTTAGGAAAAGGCTTAATCTTGTTGATGTATAATACAAGAGTTTGTCTGACATTTAGTGAGTGTGGTCTCTCTTCTTCCGAGCTCTGGTCAGGCTTGGGATAGAAAGCTGGAAGGAAAATGTCCTGACCTATATGGAAGATAGAGACCACTTTCAGGAGAAAAGCTGGGTGAGGGTGAAGCAGAACCTTGTCTTTATGGAAGACTGTGTTATGGGGGGTTCAGACACGAGAGCACAGATTTCTGACACTTATCTAGCAAAGGTGAGGCAATGAGAAAAGCCACCTTCCATGAAAGATAAAGTAATGAACATGTTGCTAAAGGCTCAAGGGAAGGGGGGACCTGTGAGCGCTGAGAGGACCAGGTTGAGATGCCAAGCAGTGGCCAGGTGCTGGACTGGCGAGCGGAGCCTATCCATACTCTTGAGAAAGTGCCCAACCAGGGGGCTTGAGAGGATGTAGCGACCAGCCCCACTTGAGTGAAAGGCCAAAATAGATGCCAGGTGAACTTCAATAAAGTGGTAGCCAGGCCCTGATGTTTCAAGAATACCAGGTACTCTAGCACCTGGGGAATGGAGGCCAACAAGGGCATCAGCTTACGCTGGAGGCACCAATGTTATACTCGAAAGAATTTCACAGGATCTTTTTAGGGGGATAAAGCAAAACTCCATATTTATTAACAATGTAACACTATTCTGTTATATGCATAGTCACACACACCCACACGCACAAACACACAAAGCACATCTTGCTTTTACTTAAAGTTACCAGTCTGTTGCTCACATTAACTCACTGGCCAGGTGCGTTAAGTGTGAGGAGGAGGAACAGGGGCTTCTCTCAATCTGGACTGATGCTTCAATCTTGACAAGATGAGATCTTTTATAATACTTTTCTTCCATTTAAGTCTCTATGTTTTGCTGCATCATCTTTTAATCACTATCCGTTCTGCTTAATATCTGTTTATCTGGGAGTTATTCTTTACTCTGACATCAGTATGTTGGTGCCTCCATCCCAGTGTTTATCTCAAGGCTGTCTTGTTTGTAAAGGGATGCTTATCCTCAACACTCCAAGGCCATCTAAAATGTCCTGCATTGGTCTGTCTTATATTGGGCTCAATTGGTGGTAGCTTGGCACCTCTGAATTTTATTGCTTCCTCTCCAAACACTCACATTCCAACTCATTCACTCCCCTTTCCCAGGAACTACACTATTATTTATTCACACATGAGAAAAGGGATACAATTGTCCATACAAAATGTATAAATCTATTTCCAATACAAAGCTTCTATTAGTACAAATTTTTAATTCATTCATCCTAACACAATCTATATTCTAACTACTCCTAAAAGCAACAGTGTGAAAATGCTGAATCGTAAGGATCCTTCTGATCTCTTTCTGTCTTGACATCAGATACGGACACAAGCAGTCTGTTTGATGCTAACCAGAGAAGAGCGACAGACAGAGTTATAATTGTTTAACATTCATTCTTATACTACAATTAAGCTATATTTCATGAAACACTGTAAAATTCTCTACACCAAAAGGAGAAGCGCTTCCATTTCACCAGATATGTGAGTCAAGTGGAAGGCTTCTACTGCTGAGAACAACCCAACAGACCAGCTCAGGACAGGCCAGCGCAGTGGGGTTCAACCATGGCGCCATCATACTGTGAGACAAAGAGAGTGCAAGTCCACGTGTCGGAGGTGACCGCTGTCATGCGCGATGAGGAGCAGGAGAAACAGAATGGGTGGTCAAATCAACAGGTCCAGGAGGGTAGGGTACTAGTGTTGATGTGCCCAGGCCAGAGCTATCAGAATGACATTTGTCCTGTCCCTGTGGAGCTTGGGGAGTACCTTGTGGGCCAGTGGAAATGGGGGAAAGACATACAACAGGCTGGTCCACAACAAGATTTGGAATGTGTCTGCTAGGGTCCCTGAAATGAGCAGAACTGTGGGCATTTCTGATTGTCTCAGGTAGTGAAGAGGTCTATCTGGGGAAGCCCCCAAGCTTGGAAAACAGTGTGGAGGACATCTAGCAAAATTGACCACTCGTGAGCTAGGAAATGCCAAGTGAGGTGGTCTGCCAGCTGCTTTTGAACCCCCAGAAGGTATGACACCTCCAGGTTAATAGAATGGGCTATGCACAAGTCCCATAGATGAAGAGCTTTGGTACAAAAAGAGGACCACCTCGCTCCACCCTGTTTGTTGATATAATACATGGCAGTTGTATTGCGCATCATTATCACCATGTAGTGACCCTGAAGGTGAGAGAAGAAGGCCAGACATGTGAGATGGACTGCCTATAGCTCACACACATTGAGATGGAGAGACAATTCCTCTTCCGACCACACTGCTTGAGTGGTGAGGTGTGGAAGGGAACACCGATCAAAACCAATCCAGAATTTAGCCACCAACGAAGGGTGTGAGTGACATGGTAAGGTACTGTGAGTACCATGTCTATACTGTCCCAACCCGGGTGATATGTTGATATCAGCCAAGACTGGGGTGGCTGCAGGTGGAGCTGGCATATAGCACTATGTATCTACAAGCCACCATGTGATCCAGGAGCTTGAGGCACGTGCAGGCTGTGGTGACCAGAAAGTCAGAAAGAGACCTCAGTAGCTCGGTCGGCTTCATGAAGTGGTGGTCCATAAGAACAGCCAGGCCCTGGAGGAGTCAAGCAGAATCTGGAGATACCGCTTTTGTGGGATGGCTTGATCACGATGTAAAAAGAAGTGTCCTTTAAATCAAGGGTGGTATATCAGTCCCCTGTATCCAGGAATAGAGTCCAGGGTGATCATCTGAAACTTGTAGCTGACCACAAAATTATTGGGCTCCTGGAAGTCTAGGATAGGGCTAAGGACCCTCCCTTCACTTTGGAGACAAGGAAATAATAGGAATAGAAGCCCTTGCCCCTAAAATCTCGAAGAACCTCTTCCACTGTGCCCAAGTCCAGGAGTGTGTGCCTGAAGTAGAAGTTGCTCATGAAAAGGGCCCCTGAAGAGGGATGGAGGGGGGAGGACAGGAAGGTGAGAGGGAAGAAAACAAGACAGAGTCACCTACTTTCACCTTCCAAAGGACCCAGTGGTCTGAAGTACTGGACTCCCAAGCATGGTGAAAACAAGACAAAAGGTTGAGGAAAGGCAGAGAAGGATCCGGGAGCATTGGTGCTCCATCCTTGAGTGTACCTTCAAAAGGGTGGTTTGCATCTCAAAGAGGGCTTTGTCTGGCCTTGATTGTTACCAGAATGACCCCGGACGGTTTGTGGCCACAGTATCACGGGCAGCAATGAAAATAGTCAGGCCAAGGATGGGAGGGAAAAGACTTCTGTGGCTGAAGCTTAAAGGGCTTGCACTATGTAGCAGGGGTGTCCACGCCCAAGTACTACATAGTGTTCCTGGAGTCCTTAAGGCTATGAAGCCAGGAGTTTGTTCTGAAAAGAAACTGACCCCGTCAAAGAGAAGATCCCGTATTGTCTGCTGGCTCTTAGGAGGAAGGCCAGATGGCTGCAGCCAGGTAACTTGCCACATAGCAATACAGAAGGCCAGGACACAGGCCACCAAGTCCATAGCATCAAAGGAAGCCTGAAGGCAAGTCTTCGAAACAGCCTTGCCATCCTGGACCAGAGCATCAAACTCATCCCTGGAGTCCTGGGGCAGGGAGTCCTTAAACTTAAGGAGGGAGGACCTCGGATTATAGGTGTAGCAGCTCAGGATAGCTAGTTTTTTTTGTGTCCGAGAACTAACTGCCCCATAGAGTAGACCTTACTGATGAACAAGTCAAGGCACTTAGCAATCTTGGATTTGGGTGGTGAGGCCTGATGACCCTGATGTTCCTTTTCATTCGCCGCCTCCATGACCAGGGAACACAGTGGAGGGTGGGTGAAAAGGTATTTGAATCCCTTGACAGGGACAAAGTACTTCTGTTCCAGCCTCTTGTCAGTTAGGGGAATGGAGGTGAGGGTCTGCCAGACAGTTTTGACAGACACCAAAATAGTCTTGTTGATGGGTAGGACCACCCAGGAAGAAGCCTCAGGAGCCAGGATGTCCACCATAGGATCGTCCTGTTCCACTATCTCCTCCACCTGGAGATTGAGGATAATGGCCACCTTGCAGAGGGGGGTCCGGAAATGCCCTGTAGTCTATGGGAGAGGGCACCCATGACAGAAGTGCCTGCCTCTGCTTCAACAGGGGAAGAACTTGAGGAGGCTACTGGAGAGGTCTCACAAGTTGCAGATTCACAATAGGTCCTGTGGGAGGGGTGGAGTACCTGGCTGGTCCTCAGGAGGAGGTTCATACTCTGAAGAGTGATGCCAGAACTCAGTATTATACCAGGAAGAACACCTCTGCACTGGAGAATGGTGTTGAGATAGAAGGGAATGTCGACAATTACTGGATGAGGCAGAACTTGAGTGGCCATGAGGCCTTTTGATGTTGACCACAGGAACCGTCAGAGCATTGTGAAGACCCCGAAGCCGACCAAGGTCTGCCCTCCACAGAAGCCCTCAAGTGAGAAGAACTCCAAGGGAACCGGCTGCAAAAGCGGTGCTGAGAGTGCGACTAACGTCACAGGTTAGACAGCTGGTGACCACCCTGGGACTCTGAGCATTGCCAGGTCTCCAAGTGGGGAGACAGTTGGGCCAGAATTAGTGGGCCTATCATGGCCAGCTTCTCCTGTGAAGGCTGGTGGGAAATGGAGACCTTGTCCCTTGATAGGGACTGTCATCTTGATGAGGCCCTGCACAGCCTCGAAGACGGTCTGCATGGAGGATGGGCCTATGACCAATGGTTAACCCCAAGAGGATGGGACTCGGTGCATGGGAAGGGCACTGTGATTCGGTGCCACCTCTCTGGGAGCCCTCAGGGCCTGCTGATGCTGGAAATGCAGAGGGAGAATACAGTGCCAGACGTGTTGACTCCGAGTACTTGGCCACCTTGGAAGGTTGTGCTGGGGAGTGCAAGCAGACTCAGCAGGGAAGTGACAGTGCCAAGAGGCCCCCTTTTTCAGTACCAGTCTCGGAACTGAAGGAGACGTGCTGCGCACTGAAGCACTTGGTGACAGATCCTGCATCTGAGGTTGCAGAGAGGATTCCATGAGAAGCTGCTTCAAGCAAAAGTCCCACTCCTTTCTGGTGTGTGGTTTGAAGGCCTGGCAGATCTTGCACTTGTCAGTCTGGTTGACTTACCCCAGCCACCAGAGACAAGAGTCATGGGGGTCACTCATTGGAATCGACTTAAGGCAAGAACTGCAGGGTTTGAATCCCTGAGAATCTGGTCTGCCCCAGGCTCTGAAGGGAACACGGGCATGAAGGGGAAATCCCCTTCACCTCCCACTGCTAACTCTAACACTAACTTAACAACTACTAATCTAACTATATACACAACAAAGAGCTGGAAGCACTAGAGATATGAGGCACTTGAAAAGCAAGAGAGCCACAAGTTCCAACAGCCATCACTGGCAGTAAGAAGGAACTGAGGGGTGGTTGAGTTGGCTCCACAGCTGACCCAATGGATAGAAGCTATGGAAAAGTATTTTGGCAGTTGTGCACACAGCATGTGCACAGCTCAGTTGGACCAAGCACTCGAAGAAGAATTCAGCCCTTCCCACAATTGGTTTCATTCACAAAGAAATGAACCACAATGCAAAGTTCAGCTCAAGCCTTCCTGGCAGGCTGCTCTGACTGCTGCAGTTGCAGAACAGCTCAGCCCACACTGTAGGTCAGTGATGGGCAGCCAAGGCTAGTAAGTGGGCCAAATGAGTGGCCCTCCTTCATCTCAATGGGCCACAAGATTGTTGTAGCGAGGTGCTCTCCTAGGATAGACAAGTTTTCTTAATTAAACTTGCATACCTGGAATTTGCAGAATGTGCCGACTGAACCATAGCAGCGCTTTGAAAGCAGAGACAGCTCATGGCTCTCAGTCAATGCTGTGTGCAATCAGCATGCACCTCACTACACATGCCCTTGCTTTAAGTCTATGTTACTGCAGTAATTCTAGTGGGGGGAAAAACCTCAGTGGACAGAAACCAATGGAATCACAGGAAACAATGAACAAAATGTCTCATGGGCCAGACATAGAATCTTGATGGGCTGCCCCAGATTCTCTCTCAACAGTGCCACTCTCACCTTCCTTAGATCAGATGAGGTTGCCACGAAACTGCTCCTCTTTTCTATACCACTGTAAACCAGAATAAACCCTGCTGAGTCTCGTAGAGCTACACTATTAAAACCCAGTCTGAGGGGAATCAGGACCAGTACTCACGGTCTTGCTCCTTCTCAAGAAATGCTCATGCTTCGATGAGACAAAGATTTATGCACATGCTTAACAGTATGCACAGTAAGTAATCTCTCTTAAGTCAATTAATGTTAAACACATGCATAAATCTCTGCAGCACAATACCTAAATCCTGGAGCTACATGCTTTCTATGTTCACAGTCCTGAGTGCAGTTTCTCATGCTGACAAATTACCTCAATTACAGCAGTAATTTTTGGATGCTATTGTCATAAAACCTCCAAATACTCTTCCAGAACCTTTTCTTGGGCTATAAAGAAGACGACTCAGACAATAGATTTCTGCTCTCCAAGGTTTTTATTAAAAGCAAATTTGGACAAATGTAAGTGGCAAAGTAAATACACAATACTGAAAAGCTACAAGTTCCTCCGCCCAAGGCTACAACTCAGTGTCCCTCAAAACAGTGTTAAATCTACCTTTGCTCTAGCTTTTAGCTCCAAAATCTCAATAAAAATGGTATAGTACCAAACAGCAGTGACATCCTATTACGGATGTTATCACAGCTCCTGGTGCACTTACATCCCTAATGGTTCAAATGCATTTGTATGTTGTAGTGATTGATTGTAAAGTGAGCATGTTAATCCAAAATACACCCAGTATAAAATGACAGCCCTCAACAAACATTAGGCCACTGGTATGCGAATGCTAGAGCTGATCATACTAATATTGTTTCATTGGCTCCTTCTACTTGTAAGCAGGGTCTGAATGACAGCTTGCAATGCAGCCAGCTGAAAGGGGCCAGCAGCCTGGGTGGGGGTATGCTCACTCAAATAGTTTAGCCCTGCAAGATAATTAACTGCTGATATGTAAATACAGCCCATGCGGGAATGGGGAAGGAATCCGGGGTGTGGTTATGTAAATCTAATTCAGCCAGGCCTGATGGAGGATCACTTGTTAGAATGGAATGTGGTGTATTGTAACTAATTTGGCTGTTGTGGGGTCACAAACCATGCTACCCCTAAATGTAGGAACTGTAAAATATGACACGAGTGCTTGCAGGAGAGACACCATCATTGTACAGGATCTCAGATGAACAAGCCTCCCTCTTCCAGAGGTGGGTGGACTAAGTTGGGGGGGGGGGGGAAGGGGTTGGAGGCTTGAGCCAGCCTGCTTCATGCCTCCCAGGTGTAAGCTGTAAGACTCATTCAACCTATCTCCTTTTCCTCCTGTTGAAAGGATAGACCTAAAGCAGACTCCGTGGCTGCGTCTTGACTGGCATGATTTTCCTCAAATGCTTTTAACGGAAAAGGTTTTCCATTAAAAGCATTTGTGGAAAAAAGCGTCTGGATTGGCACGGATGCTTTTGCGCAAAAAGTGGTTTTGCGCAAAAGCATCCGTGTCAATCTAGACGCGGTTTTGCGCAAGAAAGCTCTAGTGGCTATTTTCGCCATCGGGGCTTTTTTGCGCAAAACAATTTTTACCTGTCTACACTGGCCCTCTTGCGCAAAAGCATTTGCGCAAGAGGGCTTTTTCCTGAGCGAGGCGTCAGTGTATTGCGCAAGAACACTGACAATCATACATTAGATCGTCAGTGTTCTTGCGCCAAATTCAGCGCCAGTGTAGACAGCTGGCAAGTTTTTGCGCAAAAGCGGCCACTTTTGTGCAAAAACTTGCCAGTCTAGACGCACCCCCCCAAGGGCTATGTCTACACTCGCGGCTTCTTGCGCAAGTACGGCCGTTCTTGCGCAAGCATCTGCAAAGCGTCCACACTGCCCGCCCGCTCTTGCGCAAGTAAATTTACAGTACGGCGTGGTAAGAGAGGGCTCCTTGCGCAAGAGCTACGCTCTTTTTTAACAGGTGTAAGCTCTCTTGCGCAGGGGCTCTTGTGCAAGAGGGCAGTGTGGACGCTCGGCAGGGATTCCTTGCGCAAGAAAGCCCTATGTCTAAAATTGCCATCAGAGCTTTCTTGCGCAAGAGAGCGTCCACACTGCCATGGGCGCTCTTGCGCAAAAGCACAGCTCGCACATGGCAGTGTAGACGTTTTCTTGCGCAAGACTTCTTCCACAAGAACACTTGCGCAAGATGTTCTTGCGCAGGAAGCCACGAGTGTAGACATAGCCCAGGAATCTCCTTGTTATTGTAGTGGAAGCTGGAATCTTTTACCAGCCTGGGTGGTGGCTAAGAATTGAAATCACTGGGGCTATGTCTACACTGGTGGCTCCTTGCGCAAGAAGTTCTTGCACAAGGGTTCTTGTGCAAGGAGTCCTGTGCATGAACACGTCCACGCTGCCATGGACGTGTTTTTATAGAGTAATAAAACTCTATAGCTAAAATAGCTTTCTTGCACAAGAGAGCGTCCACACTTGTGTTTCTTGCGCAAGAGCTACGCTCTTTTCTTACAAGTGGAAGCTATCTTGGCAAGAGCTCTTGCGCAAGGGAGCTTACACTTGTAAGAAAAGAGCGTAGCTCTTGCGCAAGAAGCCGTCTCTTACCACGCCGTACTGTACATCTTCTTGCGCAGGAGCGGGTGGGCAGTGTGGATGCACTGCGGATTATTGCAGAAGAACAGCTGTTCTTGCGCAAGAGGCTGCAAGTGTAGACATAGCCTAAGAGCTGAAGTCACTGGTTTGGCCTGGAGCCAAACCCATTGCAACTGGTGGGAGGGCGGCCAGCAGGGTGGCTGGCAGGCACGACCAGCAGGGCGGCTGGTGGGAGCAACTGGCCAGCAGGGGTAGCACACAGGTGGCATCGCCTCAGGCTCAATCATCAGGGTGATGTGTCTGGGTCCGCACTGACTGGACAGAGCTGTAAGTGGGGCATTTGAAGTGGGGTACGGAGAAAGTTTGGGTAAGTGAATGGGACCTTTACATTTTTGGACTAGTGAGCCTGAGAGGCAAAGGACATTGCTCAATCCATTTGAGCTGGGACGGTTACTCATGGTTTGGTTATGAACTCTGGTTGTGTATTTTCCCAGATTAATGCCATGTGACTTCTCTCTCTCTTTCATTAAAAGTTTCTACACTCAGACTCTGTGCTTGCAAGTGGGGAAGCATTGCCTCTTAGAGGTGCCCAGGGATGTGTGAATTTCCCAGGCTACAGGGTGGGGGCTCAAGCCGGTTCTGTGTGAGATGGATGAAAAGGAAACCTTAGATACTGAACCCGGCCCTGGCTGCTGCTGGCAGAAGGGTTACATACTCTCCCATCTGTCTATCTGTATCCATCTACAGTCTCTTGTCATATACTTAGATTGTAAGCTGTCTGGTCAGGGACAGCCATTTTATTCTGCTTGTACAGCACCCCACAGGAGGAACTGGTCCATGACTTTGGCTCCTCAGAGCTATGATAATTCAACTAAATAATAATATAAACCTCCACCCTTGAGATAATTACAGCAAATCGGAAAACAAAAATCTTGATCCTGAAAATATGCAAGTTAACAAGAATCCTCTTTGATTCTTCTAGTCCTACTCCTTCATCACTAACTGCACTTATTCATTTCTAGAATGGTGTAAATGGTGCAGTGAACTGGATTTTAATCTAGCCCTAACTTATTAGCCCAACTGAGGGGTGGGACTCTGCCCACCAGGGTTCAGGAAGGGGCTCCTCCCCCTCCGGCTACTCTGCCTCACTATACACACCTACTCAGTAGTGGACGGGCAATCAGCTGCAGCAAAAGTTCAGGGGCTCAGACCTATGGTCAGGCCGAGCACACAGTCAGGACGCTCAGGCCCTAGCTCACGGCGGGGCAACAAACAGTAGCAACAGTTCAGGAGCTCTGGCCTATGCTCAGACAGAGCCTTTAAGTCAATGGGCCCAGGCCCTGGTTCAGGGCAGGGCAGCAAAGCGCAGGCTGTTTGCTTAGAGAAGCAGGGGAAGACTGCCACCCAGGGATTGGAGTAGCCAGAGGTATGCAGGCCCACCTGCTCCACTGCATTCCACATCACAGCCTGTGAGCGGGTCAGCAATAACTGCATAGCTGTTGAGGCCCAACAGGAGACAGACCTTTAAAATATGTAGTGAGGACCTTACATTATCAGCACCTCCTACAGCTTGCTTTACTATCCATCCTCAGGCTGGTCTCCCGTATGTTCATCTCACCATGGACCCTTATAAAACACCTGATGGAAAAAGGACATCTTTTTCCATGAAGCAGGCAAGGCTCCAGCCACCCTGTATCCTCTGCATCTCCTGAGAGAATGAGGGCGATTTGCTCTCTTTGGGATAGACAGTGAGAAACTAAGTAAATCAGTGTAAGGGTAAGGTTTTAAAAGCATCTAAGGCTATGTCTACACTGTGTCCAGGGAATGCGTCAGCTCTTCCGTTTTTTTTTCTTCCATGAGGAAGACGGGCCAAATTTCGGAAAGCCTCTTTTGAAAAAACTATCCGAAAAAGGTACGCAAATTGCGGAGTGCAATTTGCATACCTTATTCCGATAGATCCTTGTAGTGTAGACATAGCCTAAGTGACCTAGGAGCCTAAGCCCCATTGACTTGGAATAATACTTTGGCTCCCAAGTCCTCATATCACTTTTGAAAATGGTATTTAAGAGCCTAAGGCTGTGTCTACACTGTGCGATCTTGCGCAAAAGCGGCCACTCTTGCGCAAAAACTTGCTGCCTGTCTACACTGGCTGCGTGTTCTTGCGCAAGTAAACTGATGTTCTAATGTATAAGATCAGGGCTTCTTACGCCAGAACTCTGACGCTCCCGCTCAGGAAGAAGCCCTCTTGCGCAAGAGCTCTTCCAGAAAAGGCCAGTGTAGACAGGCAACATGAATTTCTTGCGCAAGAAAGCCTGATGGTTAAAATGGCCATCAGAGCTTTCTTGCGCAAAGAGCATCTACGTTGGCATGGATGCTCTTGCGCAAAAGCACATCTCTTGCGCAAAAGCACATGCCAGTGTAGACGCTCTCTTGCGCAACTACTTTAAAGCAAGAACTCTTGCGCTAAAGAGTTTTTGCGCAAGATCACGCCAGTGTAGACGTAGCCTAAGAGTATGGCTGTGCTGGAGCTGGACACAGGCAGATATGCTCATGCTAAAAAGTCTCAGGGGGTAGACATGTTAGTCACAAAAGAAGGCTCACACCTGCTCCATCTGTCCATGCTGCAGGCACCATCATTGACACTGAGAGCCACTCACTGTGGCTATGTATCCCACAGTGCAGGGTGACAAATTTTGTTGCTAGGTATTGTAGGAAAGTGGAGCGGATTGCAGTGCATCTCAGGACTGTGATAAATGTCCCATCATGCATTGCTTTATGTCCTAGTACTCCATTGGCTACCAGCTCCCTTTTGCACCATTTCAACAGCAATTCTTTGTTGTTGAAAAACCTCATCCTCTATAGTTAGAAGGGATAGATCCTGCACATCTCTCCTATGCCCTGTTAAGCATCTGCAGGACATCACACATGGCAGTGTAGTTAATCGATACGTTCTTGACAGGAAGACTCTCAGGTAGCTGACATTCTGTGTGATATGGACAGCAGCAACTTGACATTGCTATTAGCCTTCACAGAGCTTTGGGGTTATGGAATATAGCACTGAATGTAGTTGTCATGGGGGTGTAGGATGAAGAGCAGTGGCTACAGAACTTCTGAATGCAGAAAGACACCTTTCTGGAGCTGGGTGCAGAGTTAGGCCCAGAACTGCAGCACAAGAACACCAGACTGCCAGCTGTCCACTCACTAGAGAAGCAAGTGGCAACCAGCTGTCAGTTGTAAATCATTTTGGATTGGGAAAGTCGACCATTGTGTTAATGCACATGTGCAGGGCAATAAATCACATTCTGCTACAAAGGACTGTATCTCTGGAGAATACGCATAATATAGTGGCCAGCTTTGCAGAGATGGGTTAGCCTAACTGGAGGAATAGATGGTAGATGGTACACATACACCAGTTTTAGCACCAGACCACCCTGCAACAGAGTACAAGGGAAACTTCTCCGTGGTGCTTCAGGTGCTTGTGGATCACCATGTGCATTTCATAAACATCAGTGCAGAGTGGTCTGGAAAGGCGCATGACACATGCATCTTGACGAACACTGGCCTGTATAGAAAGCTGCAAGCAGAACTTTCTTTCCTGAGCACAAGATTACAGTGCGGGATGTGGAAATACCCACAATAATCCTTGGAGACCTGGCTTACCCTTAAAACCCAAGTATATGTCAAATGACAGCTGAATGTACCTTTGGCAGATTAAGGGCATGCTGGTATTGCCTTTATGGCAAATTAGACCTTAATAAGGATATTCCCATAGATTAAATCACACGCTATACTTTACACCTGTGGTCACCAACCTGTTGATCATGCTCGACTGGTTGATTGTGGGGGCATGACCAGTCGATCGCGAGGTATTCCCAGCCTCCCCTCATTCCCTTCCACCCCCAAGAAGAAGCCCACGCTGGCGCTACAACCTCCTGGGAAAATTGAGGTAGCGCTGGCTTCCTGCAGCATGGGGCAGGGGGGAGAGTCCTGCAGCTATGCGCCAGATCCAGCCTCTCAGGAAGCATGCGCACTGCTCCTCCCCTCCCCAAAACAGCTGGCGCACTTCCTGAGAAGTCAGATCTGACGTGCAGCCGGGGTCTTCCTTCCCTGCGCTGCCTGCCTGCCTTCCTTCCTGTGGCTGCGCACAAGAACCGAGTTCTCAGGAAGTGTGCTGGCTATTTTGGGGGGGAGCAGCGCACGGGCTTCCTGAGATGCTGGACCTGGCATGCAGCCATGGGACCCCACAGATACCGGCCGAGCTGTTCCTGTCCCCTCCCCCTGCCCAGATCCCCACAAGTACCCTGCCCAGGGTCCCACCAGCAACTTTCCCTCTGCTCAGACTCTCACCAGCACCCTGCCCCCTGGCCAGAGCCCCATCAGCACCCTGCCCCTCCCTCTCCCCCGGCCAGACTTCCACCTACACCCTGCCCCCACCAGCACCCTTACTCCTGCCCAAACCCCCACCAGCACCCTGGTCCCTTGCCAGACCCCCACCAGCACCCTGTTCCCACCCCCTGTGCAGACACCATCCAGCACGCTTCCTCCTGGCCAGACACCTACCCCCAGCTTGCTCCTGTACCCTATTTTCCACCCAGATTCTGCACCCCCATCCCTATTTCACTGACAGCCCTGTCCTGCACACCAGCTCCCTCATTTCTGGCCCCACCTCAGATTGTAGAGGGGCCCAGAAATTCCACTAACCTTGGAACCCCAGAAGAGTTAATCTGGCCTGAAGCCTTGAACCTCAGTCCTCCTCCGCCTGCCCTCCCCCCCCCCCCCCCCAGTGCTGGAGTGCCAGGGGATTGAGGTGTTTCAGTTGGGGCCACATCAGTGAGGCTTAGGTTTTTTTGGAGGGGCTGTTTTTTTGCATCTCACTTGTGCGGTCCCCGACTGATTTTTCTGTGGGTCAACGGCTCCTGACTCAAAACAGGTTCCCTGCCCCTCTCATAAATAGACAACGCTGAAACATTTTGTGTTTGACATTTTATTTAAAAATGAAGCCTGGCCAACAAGACCCCATCTGGCTGCAGCATTATAACACTCCTGCACACCCCACAGACCGTAATCCTGAGCCCATCATACACCGGCACCCCCTGTCCTAAGCGCCTTACATCCATAAACTCCTGTACCCCCACATCCCCAGTCTTTTGCCACAGCACTCCTGCACCATCCACACACTTCAAATCTGTATCCTGAGCCCATCATACTCCCAACCTCCCTGCCCTGAGCTCCTCCTGCACCCTCACAGCCACAAGCCTGCGGTTTGCTCAGCACCCCAACGCTCCACCTGACCCCAACACTCTCCAGCCTGGAGCCCCCTCCCTGAGCCAGCATCCCCTTCTCTACCTCCTCCTGCACCCAAATTCCCTCCCAGAGCTTGCACCTCTCACTCCTCGCCACACCCAAATCCCCCATTCCCACCTGAGCCCACACTTCGGGTGCGTCTAGACTGGCAAAAACTTGCCAGCTGTCTACACTGGCCACTTGAATTTGCTCAAGAACACTGATGATCTAATGAAGATTGTCAGTGTTCTTGCGCAAATACTATGATGTTCCCGCTCAGGGATAAGCCCTCTTGCGCAAGAATACTTGCGCAAGAGGGCCAGTGTAGACAGGGAAGAACTGTTTTGCGCAAAAAAGCCCCGATGGCGAAAATGGCAATCGGGGCTTTCTTGCGCAAAATTGCGTCTAGACTGGCCACGGATGCTTTTGTGCAAAACCACTTTTTGTGCAAAGGCACCCGTGTCAATCTAGACACTCTTTTGCGGAAATGCTTTTAACGGAAAAACTTTTCCGTTAAAAGCATTTCCGCAAAATCATGCCAGTCTAGACGCAGCCCTCCTGTCCCAAGCCAGTGAGTGTATAAGAGCCAGGGATAGCAAGTGATAGAGGAGAGGGCGGGGCCTCAAGGAAGGGATGGGGTCTTGGGGAAGGGATAGGGTAGATCTTGGCTTGCCCTGACATTTAAAAAGCAATTTTGGGCGTAAAAAGGTCAGAGGCCGCTGCTTTACACAATCACCGTGAAGCTACGGATGAAATATTCGTTCAGGGGTGGAACGCTGAAGCAGAGCACTTGGCTACAGAGTTTGAGCAGTCAGACACCAGAGCTGTCAGAGACAGTAGCAACTGAAATCAGGGAAGCTTTGAGGAAGCACTTTGACAATGAGCAGCAGTAATGTATATCTGTGTCACAGTTGTATCAATGGTACATGCCAGGTATTTTTTTCTAGGAGGTTATGTTGACATTTGGGGCTGCATATTCCAGTAAAAAAACTGATTACAATGACTATTAAAGTACTATAGTAATTGCAATGTGATTTTGTAGAAAACAAAATGAAGATGTACCACTACAAAATGTTGCTTTGTTGATCAATAAACAGCACAATGAAACTCATAAAACCACAAATGCTTGCTAGGAAAGGAGGGCCTGGGAAAGGGCTATGGGTGGGCAATAATTTTTGATGGGGAGGCCCTCCAAGAATTTTGAAAGTGGAGGAGGTGCAGGGTCTGGGATGGAGTTAGGTGCAGAAGGGAGCTTGCAGTAAAGGACTGGGGTGCAGGAGAGGGTGTGTGGTCTGGGAGGGAGTTGTGACCTGGGGCAGGAGACTAGAGTGTAAGGTTTTGGGTTGTGACATTGGGCAAGAGGGGGTTGTGCTTTGGGGCAGGGAACTAGGGTGCAGGTGTTTGGGTTCTGACCTGGGGCTGGGGATTAGCGTGCAGGATCTGGGAGAGGATATGGGGACAGGAGGGGGGCACAGGGTTTGAATTATGTGGGGTAGAGGTTCAAAGAGCTGAGGTGCCAGAGGCTGGCTCTGGCTGGGAGACTTGCCTGCTTGACTCCCAGCCAGTAGCCTTCCCAAACAGACTTCCCAAGCAGACTCCCTGCTTGCTCCGCCCCCACACTGGCTGCAAGAGCCATGTGGTTTTTGAACAGCGACAAGTCTGAGGGGAGGGTGCTCCCACTGGCAGAAACTGGCCAATGGGATTGTACTGGGAGCAGGAGCAGTGCACAAACCCTTCCCTCCCTCCCCCGGGCCTCACAGCTGTTCAAACAATCCCGCAACTGCTGTGAGGGGCAGGCAGAGAGTCCGCAGGCTGGATTCGGCCCATGGAGAGTATTTTGTCCAGGCCTGGGCTAGATCCTGACAACTGTGTATGGGTCCAGCTGTTATTGTGAAAGTTGTCTGAGGGCAAGAAGGGAAAACTGAGGAGTTCCAGAAGGTGGAAAGGAACGTGTGTATGGAGGAAGGGAGAGACACCATGGTAAAGAAATATACATCTGCTGCAGTGGAGGTAGAGCCAGGATCTGCTGACTCTACTTACTTTCTATCTCTGTTGTAGTCCTGCACAGATACAAAGTTTACACCCACATCTGCAAAAAACGATCCACAGATATCCACATCCATACATGAGGATACCCAACTGACATAAAGTGGATACCCAAAATTTGCAGGGTTCTAGGTACAAAATTTGTACCCACAAAAATGAGCCATGGATATCCACATAAACATCCACAGATATAAAGTGGGTAGCTACAGATTTGCTCCTCCATTACTTTTGTCATCTGCTCAATTGTGTCCCTAGAAAATATTTGATTCGCTTTTCTGTCCTGCCTTTTGCTCCCCAGCACTAGGGTGGAACACGGCAGTACCTCCCAGAACATGTCTTCCTTGCTGCAACTTAGTCCCTTTCTTGGCCAAGATGGTTGGCAGAGCTGCATGAGGTGTTCCTGGGGGCCACATCTGAAGCATAGGGGACCTGAAGTGGAACTGTCAAAGTCAATCACAACATTAAAATGTTTCAGTTATATGTACCTTTTGCAGCATACCAATCACTTGCTCACTGACACTTGCCAGACACACGTCTCTGCAAGCACCCAAGCATGGTGACTATTGGTAGCAGAGGTGTGAAGGGGCTCCACATGGATAAAAACGTACAATTTGTACAAGGGTTGGATGCAGTTTTACAGGAAGCAAAGTCTAAAATTATCCCACGCTCTTCCACAGGCAGAGATCATTCTAGCAGACATCTCACTGCTGAGGGATAAGCAGGGAAACCAGGGTCTCCTGCTGTCATTATAGGTTTTTCGTTCTAGTGAGAGAATGGTATGGTAGACGTAAAATCAATGAAGGCTACACTCAGAAAGACTCAAGAATATGCTGCTCAAACAGTTTCACTTTTGTTTCTATTGCCTAACCCTCCCTTCTAACATTTATCTCCAGGCTTCTTCTCCTTGTCCAGATCTTCTTCTTGCATTTACTATTAAAGCATAAGTAAAAATGTTTCCAGAGACTGACAAAATGCTCTGAAAGGTAAGAGTACGCAGGGAGTGACAATCTTTTCACTGGATTGTGGTAAAATCACAGAATACTAGGACTGGAAGGGACCTTGAGAGGTCATCGAGTCCAGTCCCCTGCCCTCATGGCAGGACCAAATACTGTCTAGACCATCCCTAGACATTTATCTAACCTACTCTTAAATATCTCCAGAGATGGAGATTCCACAACCTCCCTGGGCAATTTATTCCAGTGTTTGACTACCCTGGCAGTTAGGAACTTTTTCCTAATGTCCAACCTAAACCTCCCTTGCTGCAGTTTAAGCCCATTGCTTCTTGTTCTATCCTCAGAGGCCAAGATGAACAAGTTTTCTCCCTCCTCCTTATGACACCCTTTTAGATACCTGAAAACTGCTATCATGTTGGAGGAGGAGGAGGAGAAGGACCTCGGAGTCCTGGTTGATTATAGGATGACTATGAGCCGCCATTGTGACATGCCCGTGAAAAAGGCTAATACGGTCTTGGGATGTATTAGGCGAGGTATTTCCAGTAGGGATAAGGAGGTGTTAGTGCCATTATACAAGGCATTGGTGAGACCCCATTTGGAATACTGTGTGCAGTTCTGGTCTCCCATGTTTAAGAAGGATGAATTCAAACTAAAACAGGTACAAAGAAGGGCCACTAGGACGATCCGAGGAATGGAAAACCTGTCTTATGAAAGGAGACTTAAGGAGCTTGGCTTGTTTACCTTAACCAAAAGAAGGCTGAGGGGGGACATGATTGCACTCTTTAAATATATTAGAGGGATAAATACCAGGGAGGGAGAGGAATTATTTAAGCTTAATACCAATGTGGACACAAGAACAAATGGATATAAGCTGGCTAGTAGGAAGTTTAGACTTGAGATTAGACGGTTTCTAACCATTAGAGGAGTGAAGTTCTGGAACAGCCTTCCAAGGGAAGTAGTGGGGCAAAAGCTCTATCTGGCTTCAAGATTAAACTAGATGGGTTTATGAAGGGGATGGTTTGATGAGATAACATGATCTTGGTAACTAATTGACCATTCATTATCAGTGGTAAATAGGTCAATGGAGGGATGATAGGAGTTACTATAGAGAACTTTCTGGGTGTCTGGCTGGTGAGTCTTGCCCACATGCTCAGGGTTTAGCTGATCACCATATTTGGGGTCGGGAAGGAGTTTTCCTCCAGGGTAGATTGGCAGAGGCCCTGGAGGTTTTTCGCCTTCCTCTGTAGCATGGGGTACAGATCACAGCTGGAGGATTCTCTGCATCTTGGGGTCTTCAAACTATTTGAAGGCTTCAATATCTGAGATATAGGTGAGAGGATTATTCTAGGAGTGGGTGGGTGATATTCTGTGGCCTGCATTGTGCAGGGGGTCAGACTAGATGATCATAATGGTCCCTTCTGACCTTAAAGTCTATGAGTCTATGTCCCCCCTCAATCTTCTCTTTTCCAAAGTAAACAAACCCAATTCTTTCAGCCTTCCTTCATAGGTCATGCTCTCTAGACCTTTAATCATTCTTGTTGCTCTTTTCTGGGCCCTCTCCCATTTCTCCACATCTTTCTTGAAATGCGGTGCCCAGAACTGAACACAATACTCCAACTGAGGCCTAACCAGCGCAGAGTAGAGCGGAAGAATGACTTCTCATGTCTTGCTCACAACACACCTGTTAATGCATCCCAGAATCCTGTTTGCTTTTTTTGCCACAGCATCACACTGCTGACTCATATTCAGCTTGTGGTCCACTATAACTCCTAAAATTTTCAAAGCTTTCATAAGCCTCTGATTTTCTTTCAGGATTCTGTGACTTTCTGCAATGTCCCTGAAAAAAACCTTACTGAATTAAAGTTACGCAGCTGTGTGTCAACTCACAGGGCCAGGGCCCAACAGGGTTGTAGATTCGCTTCAAGACAGAGTCGATTAGGGATAGTTGCTTTTATTAATCTCACTACATCACTATTATTACAGGCTTAATACTGCCAGTCGGTTGCACAGCTACTGCAAAGCATAGGCAGAGCGATGCATGAAAGTGAGCAACAGCACTTGGAAATGCTTACGCCCCTTTAGTCTGTGGGGAGTCCCATTCCGGCCACCTCGCACCCAGCCACAGTGGACATGGCTCCAGATGGGGGGGATCCATGGCACCCTCTAAGGTCCAGGTCCCTGGTGAGACTCACCGAACACAGGACTCCCTACACTAGTTATACTACAGTTGTTTACCGGGTGTGCGCATACCGGACCAATGCCACTCTCAATGTTCTCACGGGGCTGAGAACCGAGGTTGTGTTATTTATCCCATACTCGGCTCTCAGCTAGCAAGCATAGGCAGTTGCGGCTGATGAAGGCCTTCTGATAAAGAACACCTAGTATTTTCGCTAGCAGGGCTCATGGCTGGCCTACAGGATTACAAATTTAACCCCTGCACGCCCACATAAAAAGCCTTATGTGACACTCTGGAGTTCATTGTATTAGCAATGCAAAGTGTATGTATTAACATGGGTAGTTGCATACAACTACCCTAAGAGGGAGACATCACCAAAATAAATCCTTTGAGGTACTTGGGTTTCAAAGAATTATTTAAACAATGTGCCATTCATGAATGAACTTTTGGAAACAAAATAAAGCAAGTTTCCTAGGAAGTGTCCAAATAAATGCAATATGTCAAAACATAGCCTTTTGAAATGACACCCTAAAAAGAGAATCAAAGGCTGTGTGCTAACATATAACTGTGGGAAAGCATGTTATTTATAGCTTCAGAGGAGAAAGCAAAATGCAGATCATGATATGGGTCTCTCCCCAAGAGAGGTGATGGCTATGGAGTTGGGATTTAAAGGGAGTGATCTCTCTTGACCACAAGGGGAAACTTCAGGTGCTGTTATCTTAAACTGACATACCTTTCATGAGCACCCATGCTGTTCCTGGGGATTGTGGCCCATCAGTTGAGAAACGTTTTTCTAGACTATGACTAGAGTGTTAAATGTACTTGAAGTCAGTTGACATAATTTCACCATCATTTGCTTCAGAGCATATGAATACAGGTAGAAACTCTCTTAATCAGGATTCTCTGGTCCAGCAAGATCCATGGTATGGCATGGATGTTGCAGGACCAGAAAGTCCCGGTGGAGAGCCAGCAGCAAGGATTCCTGCGAAGCCAGCAGGGCAGCGGGCTGTCCACAGGGAGCTGGCAACGGGGCCACTCAAGGGGTCTGCCTGGAACAGTCACGGCAGTGATGGCTGCCCAGTGGGTCAGCAAGGCAGTGGCGCCAGCAAGAGGGGGGAGCCAGGTGGGAGGCCAGCAATCAAGCGGGCCGGTGGCAGGGGTCCAAAAACGACCTCCCCTGGTCCGACAAAATCCTTCATCCAGGACTGGTCAGATCTTGAGCGTGCCAGACCAGGTTGGTCCAACCTGTGTTGTGAAGGGGGGTGCAACTAGTTAAGATTTAGAAAAAATTCTTAAGTCAACCACTGACACAGATACCAGCAACATATATTTATTGTTATTTTGGAAATATAACTTACTGTGTGCATACCAAGACTTCAGACTAAACCGAACAAGTTAATTCCATGTGTGACACATGGAATTAGAGGGACTGAATTTAAAGTTGACCTGTAAAAGCGTTTTATAACTAGTGAGCATCTGCCTTTATGATCCATAAAGACCTGAAGGGTTTCCAGGTTTTTCTACTTATTTTTGCCACAAATCTGGAATATCAAATCCAGTTTTGCATAGTCTTCCTGAAAGATCTCAGAACACGCATATCGCAAGCACCAAATTCTTACTGGCAGCGTGAATCTTTAAACAGAAAAGACAACACCTATTTTACTTCAATGGCCAGTTAAGAACAAAGTCTTGACCAATCTACAACTTGTTTGCATTAGGAAGTTTACACTGTAGTTACTGAGCAAAACCTTAATGCAGGCGCTACACCACTAAGACACATTCTTAGGTACAAGCCTACCTCCGGAGTTTTCACAGGTAAAACTATATTGTTAATCAAAGTTCTTGACTTCCATCCCCTCAATTATCAGCATTCACTTTTATTCTTTGCGATGCCCTTGTTTCTCTACTTCTACCACACAGCATTGCAAGCTTATACAGGATCCGTGTTTCTAGTATAACACACAAACAGAAAAATGAATATACACTTCAAGCCTTTACCCGGAGCAAAGGAGAGGCCATGCCTATTTCCCTTCTCTTTTTTTCCCCTCCCAACACTTGGCAGGTCACCTTTAAAATAGATAAATGCATTCAATGGACAAATATATGAAGTTGCAGGAGTTCCAGGATATAGAACATTGTGAAAATATCTCTCAAGCATAAAAACTACACTCAATAATTGCAAAAATAAAGTTTCATATTCTTCTAAACATTTTGATTCAAGCTCAAAGCAAATGAACATTAAAACTTCAATGATTCTCGCTTTAACTCACATTAGAACAGTAAATTTAAAATAAAAAAGTGAAATCTTTTTTGGTGATAAAAGAAACTAACCTGGGTCCTTCAAAGGAAATACTGTACAAATAGCAAAGACCCTAAGCATCAACAGTAAATTCCAGCTACAGGAAGTCTTCAGCTGATGTGTTTTTTACTTAGCATCAAATGTTACTAAGACTAAGAACCACAATTTGTTAGGATCAGATATTAGATTAAACCAGTACAAATAGAAGGAAAAACAAAAAAACAAAACACTTTAAACAAGGTTCATTTTTTGCCACATAGCTTTTCAGGCTAACAATTTCACTAGTGCAAAACCATATTTTTACCTGATTCAATGAAAGCTCATAAGTGTCACAATTTTTAAGAACACCCATACAAAATTAGTTTTTTTCCTTTTTTTTTTTTTTTTTAAAAAGTGCCACATACCATCCTTTCATTAAAAAGTTTACAAACTAATGGAAGACAGTCTGTCTCCATCTCTTGTCAACAAGGAAAGGCCATAGTGATTCCCTGATCCCAACTCGAAATGGCGTTCGTTGTCCTATTCCCAGCATCTCTAGCTTGGAGCAATCGAGCTGAGCATTCTTCGGACGAAGAGCACCCACTACAGGGCCATCAATAATCTTAAAAACAAAAAAACAAAAAAAAAACACACACAACCACTATATACAGTTAAAAATGAGTGCTTCTAAATAACAATAAGCACACACTGCCATTTGTTGCTTTCAATATGTTTGTTCCCTTCAGACAATTTTTCCATTGCTTTCTCAACTTAAAGTTAAAATCTATTTTCTCACCTAAAATTTTTGAACATAGAAATGCTAGGGAGACAAATATTCATTTTGTAGAGCTTTTAGGGATAATGTGTATTAACTACCCTACAGAAAATCCGATTTTACTGTACTCCTTGTGTGAATGTCCTTTAGCTAGACAGATATAAAAACATGTTAAACCAATCTAATAGCTTTCTTTGACAGGATAACAAATCTTGTGGATAAGGGAGAAGTGGTGGATATGGTATACTTAGACATTAGTAAGGCATTTCATACGGTCTCGCGTGACCTTATCAATAAACTAGGCAAATACAATTTAGATGGAGCTACTATAAGGTGGGTGAATAACTGCCTGGATAACCACTCTCAGAGAGTAGTTATTAATGGTTCACAATCATGCTGGAACAGCATAACAAGTGGGGTTCCACAGGGGTCTGTTTTGGGACTGGTTCTGTTCAATATCTTCATCAACTATTTAGATGATGGCATAGAGTAGACATATTAAGTTTGCAGATGATACCAACCTGGGACGGGTTGCAAGTGCTTTGAAGGATAGAGTTATAATTCAAAATAATCTGGGAAAACTGGAGAAATGGTCTGAGGTAAATAGGATGAAGTTTAATAAAGACAAATGCAAAGTACTCCACTTGGGAAGGAACAACCCGTCTCACACATACAGAATGGGAAGTGACTGTCAAAGAAGAAGTACTGCAGAAAGGGATCTAGGGGTCATAGTGGACCACAAGCTAAATAAGAGTCAACAGTGTGACACTGTTGCAAAAAAATCAAACCAAACCAAACCAAAAACACCCCACCATAATTCTGGGATGCATTAACAGGAGTGTTGTGAGCAAGACACGAGAAGTCATTTTTCCACTCTACTCTGCGTTGATTTGGCCTCAGTTGGAGTATTGTGTCCAGTTCTGGGCACACATTTCAAGAAAGATGTGTAGAAGTTGGAGAGGGTCCATAGAGAAGAGCAACAAAAATGATTAAAGGTCTGAAAACATCACCTATTACGGAAGGCTGAAGGAATCGGGGTTGTTTAATTTGGAAAAGAGAAGACTGAGATGGGACATGATAGTGGTTTTCAGATATCTAAAAGGGTGTTACAAGGAGGAGGGGGGGAAATTGTTCTCCCCGGCCTCTGCTGATAGGACAAGAATCAATGGGCTTAAATTGCAACAAGGGAGGCTTAGGTTGGACATTAGGAAAAACTTCCTAACTGTCAGGGTGGTTAAACACTGAAATAAGTTGCCTAGGGAGTTTGTAGAATCTCTATCATTAGAGATATTTAAGAGCAGGTTAGAAGACAGCTATCAGGGATGATGTAGATCGTGGCTGGTCCTGCAATGAGGGCAGGGGACTGGATTTGATGATCTCTCGAGGTCCCTTCCCGTTCCAGTATTCTATGATTCTATGCATCATACCTATATTAAATGGCTCACTTTTTGCCATTTTACATTTTTTCACATCAATATCTCCTCTCTTTCACATCTCATCCCCACTACCCTGACAATATATATTGATAACAGATGAGTGCATATTCTTGAGATGAAAAATCCCTTCAGAGACCTTCTCTTACCAACAACAGTAAAGGTTATTCAATACTAGATTCATATTTACATATTAAAATTAAAATGATCCCAGACCAACCTAGTATTATGTGTAAGTTGTCTTTCTTCCATGCCACATTTCAATACTAACTTGTCTAAAAAAAAAAAAAAAATCCCTGAATTTGTAAACTAATAAGTCTCACTTTACCTTTAAATATAAATCCTAGAAGTTAACAGCATCTTACTAGAAATATATATAGAATTTTTTTAACCAAGTCTGATACTGAAATGCTAAGCATATTCAATTTGCCCCTTTCCCTCAAATTGCCTCCTGTTTTATTTAAATTTAAATAAACTCAAAGGTTTACATTTTTAATTCTAAATATCTGTGCATATTTCTCAACAATGAAGACCCTATGCAGAAGATAGACTTTTAAAGAGATAATAGTATCTTAAAAATTACAACAATACAAAACAGACTATCTTCAAAAGTCAAATACAGTAAATTGTATAGGCTTCTTTTAATGAAAAATCTTAGAGAAAAAGTTACAATTTTACTAAGAGAAATTACTCAGTTTACAAAAAAATAGACAAACTAACGTATGCTAAATTAAATCTATGACTGCTGGTTAGCTGGGTATTATTCACTTAAAAAATATCAAAAAACTCCCCTTTAGCCAGCTGTAGTCTAGAAATACTTTACACTCTAGACTTGCAGATTTTTATAATATACACTTTATTTATAAGTTGGTCTCTGTTTGAAAAGCTACATCTGTTACAGGAAATAGTTAACACAGCAGTTGTCATTTCCCTGCACCAGAAGATATCTGAAAATGTTGGCAGCACATCATGCCACACTGAAAATTTTTGGGACTGTTCCTTGATATAATTGTTCATGCTATCAGGAGCAGCAGCCCACTCGTTTTTTCAGTGTAAGAAAGTGGCTCAAATGAAAGCATTCAGAAATGTTTATATTTTTATATAGCTTTAATATTACTTACTGGTCTCAAGTGGCTGCTGGGAAGGTTGAAAGCATCTGCTATAGCACATGCCATTTCATACTTGGTCATCTGTTCATTACCAGACCAGTGAAATGTTCCTTTTATTGATGGATCCTAGAAAGAAACAAGTATCAATGAAGAGTTAGACTGGTATTTTCACAGAAATAGATATGCAAGAGATTAGAGGAAAAACCAATGTACAGGCTGACATTCAGACAAGATGATGCCATCCTGAAAAACAAATTAATAATTAATTGAAATATTTCTGGAATGACTATATTGCCAGAGTAGATACTGAGCAGATGTTTAGGACGGAAAAAAAATGTAGCTTTTATAAAGCTATCAGCAGGGCTGGCAGAACCCTAACTTCTCAAAGATGCTGGGTAGTCTTGACTCAACTGTGCATGGACTGAATGTGCTCTTAAGATGACACAGGTGTGAAAAGGTTAAATATATACAAAAAACCCATTGCAAGCCAATCATTTATCAAAATTCAAATACAAACCTCCCTGGTCCAGCACTGTAGAATTTGCAGGACTGGGGGAGGTCTCTTGCCACCGGCCCCCAGCCCATCACTCCTGCTGGCAGGCTGCCCCAGCAGGCAACCCTGCCTTGCCTTTCCGCCCAAACCTGGCTGGACTCCTGGCCCAGCTACTGCTGGTTCCCTGGGTGGCACAGGCTCCGGCTCCTGCAGCGGGGCTCTGGTCCCACGCAGAAGGGGGCAACCATGGGTCTGAAGCTCTGACCCCCACGCAACCCCAGCTCTGTGCTGCTGGGGGTTGCCGCGGGGACTCTGACCCCGCGCTGCCACAGGGCTCCGGCCTCAGCCCTAAACTCCGGGGGGGCTGCTGGGAGGCTGCTGCGGGGTTCTGGTACTGTCCTGTGTGGTCTCCAGCCCGGCTGGCCCTCCTGCCCTTAGGCTCCTGAGCTCTCTGGTCCAGGAACATTCATAGTCCTGCCAGACCAGGGATGTTGTCGGACCAGAGAGGGCTGGATTTTGGAGAAACAACCTGTAATATAAGTATGACAGACACCATAAATCCTCTTCTCCCTCACAGCAAATGAGAGCTACATAGAAGTACTTAGAAGTTATGCCTTAGACTTAACGATCTATAGAGAGGTGTTGACAAATTCAATCCTGTCCACATAGTATGAACTGCTGGGGACTTCAACTATCCAGACATATGTTGGGAAACTAACGCAGTAGGGCACATATTACCAAATAAGTTATTGGACTGCACTGGAGACATTTATTTCAGAAGGTTGAGAAAGCTACTAGGGGGAAGCTGTTCTAGAGTTGATTTTAAACAAATAGGGAGGAACTCAGTGAACAGGGAGAAACAATAACAGGAAACTTGTAAATGGCAGAGACGCTTAATGACGTCTTTGTTTCGGTTTTCACCAAGAAGATTGATGGTGAAGGGATGCCTAGCATAGCGAATGCTAGTGGAAATGAGGTAAGTTTAGAAGTCAAATTAAAAAAAAAGTTAAAATTTACTTAGAAAAGTTAGATGTCTTCAAGTTGTCAGGGCCTGGTGAAATGCATCCTAGAATACTAAAGGAGTTGATAGAGGAGGTGTCCAAGCCTTTAGCTATCATCTTTGAAAAGTCATGGAAGTCAGGAGAGATTCCAGAACTTTGGAAAAGGGCAAATATAGTGCCCATCTATAAAAAGGGATATAAGAACAATTCAGGAAACTACAGACCAGTCAGCTTAATTTCTGTGCCAGGGAAGATAAAGGAGCAAATAATTAATGAATTCACCTGCAAACTTCTGGAAGATAAGATGACAGGTTACAAATCCATGCTGGCTGTTGAGAACAAATCATGTCAATCCAATCTGATAGCTTTCTTTGATAGGATAACAAGTCTTGTGGATAAGGGGTAAGCAATGGCCGTGGTATACCTAGACTTTAGTAAAGCATTTGATATGGTCTCGCATACCCTTATCAATAAACTAGGGAAATACAACTTATATTGGGCTACTATAAGATGGGTGCATAACTGGCTGGATAACCATTCTCAAAAAGTAGTTATTAATGGTGGAAGAGCATAACCACTGGGGTTATACAGAGGTCTATTCTGGGACTAGTTCTGTTCAGTATCTTCATCAATGATTTAGATATTAGCATAGAGAGTACGCTTACTAAGTTTGCAGATGATACCAAGCTGGGAGCAGTTGCAAGTGCTCTGGAGGATAGGGTCATAATTCAAAATTATCTGGGCAAACTGGAGAAATAGTCTGAGGTAAATAGGATGAAGTTTAATAAGGACAAATGCAAAGTAATCCACGTAGGAAGGAACAATCTGTTTCACACATACAGAATGGGAAGCAACTGTTTAGGAAGGAGTACTGCAAAAAAGGATCTAGGGGTCATAGTGGACCACAAGCTATGAGTCAACAGTGTGACTTTTTTTTTTTTGGCAACAACAAAGAACAAATACGATAACATGATTCCATGGTGCATTAATGGAAGTGTTGCAAGCAAGATACTAGAGGTAATTCTTCTGCTCTGCTCTGTACCTCTTAGGCCTCAGTTGGAGTATTGTGTCCAGTTCTGGGCACCACACCTCAAGAAAGATGTAGAGATGTTGGAGAGGGTCCCAGAGAAGAGCAACAAAAATGATTGAAGGTCTAGAAAACATCACCTATTACGGAAGGCTGAAAGAATTGAGCTTTTAGAGTTTAGAAAAGAGAAGACTAAGAGGGGACATGATAGCAATTTTTAAGTATCTAAAAGGGTGTTACAAGGAGGATGGAGAAAAATTGTTTTCCTTGGCCTCTGATGATAGGACAAGAAGCAATGGGACAAACTGCAGCAAGGGAGGTTTAGGTTGGACATTAGGAAAAATATCCTTCCTGTTAGGGTAGTTAAACACTGGAATAAATTGCTTAGGGAGGTTGTTGAATTTCCATCACTGGAGATATTTAAGGACAGGTTGGATAGACCTGGGGATGATCAGGGATGATCTAGATCAGGGGTGGGCAATCATTTTTGGCTGGGGGCCACTTCAAAAAATTTTTAAGTGGTCTCGGGCCGCCCCGGAAGGGCGGGCCCAGGATGCTTCTGTGCTTTCCCATCCCCAGACCATGATAGGTCTGGGGGTGGAAGAGTCTCTTGGCCCCCCCTTCTCACTAGGCACCCATGCCCCTGGCAGGGCGGGAAGAAGCTTCGCATGCTCTCCCACCCCCAGGCCAATCAGGGGACTTCCAACACTCCGGTCATCTGAAGAAGTGGGCTGTGCCCACGAAAACTCATGATTCCATCTACATATTTTGTTAGTCTTTAAAGTGCTACCGGACTATTTGTTGTTTATTAATTTTTCCATTCATGGTTTCTGTTAATAAATTTTTGGGGGAAAATTACACCTGCTAATTTTCAGTTAAATTGGAAGAACACATCCCAATTTTAAAAATTCTAACTGCAATTTTTCCAAGAATGATGGGAGTGAGACAGTTAGAAATAGCGGTTGAAAGATAGCTCTTTAACATTTAAGTAGCGCCCAGGAAAGCTGTATTTCTGTCAGGTTTGGGGCGGAGGGGCAATTTGTTTTGATTTTGCAGAACTGTGATAATTTATACATATTCAATCGAGTGCTTTCCATCTAGAAGTGCACACAATGGATTGAATGTGCCTGCACAACTCAATGAAAACATTCTGCACTCTTGGGAGCTGCTGCCTCCTGGCTAACCTTCTAAAACTGTTTGTTTTAAATTAGGATCATTAGAGAAAATGCAGTTAATGCTTCTTGGATTTTGAGCCCCAAAATCCACTCTGGGACTCAGCATGTTTGAAACTTGTGACATGAAAATGCTTTCTTGTGCCTCTCTTTGGCCTTCTTACCTTCTCAGTTTAAGTTTGTTCACAGCAGCTACGAGATATTACAAGGGCTAACTGCACATATGAATACCTTCGCCATGGTCCTACTCTGACAGCTCACCTGGAAGAGCTCTGTAGTGGCAGCTTACTGAAGATTTGTATAAGGAACAAGATGGTAGAGAGATCATGTTCCATTTCATAGCAACTGGAGTGTTTACAGTTTCTCTGGAACCCCTACTGCTCTATCAACATCCTTTCCCTCCTGTCTCTCTGCAATGCCATCAAATATTTTGCACAAGCATCTTCAAGAACTGTGTTCACCAAGAAGTCCAATCACTGTTGATCTTTAAAAAAAAACCTTCAAAGGGTAGAGAATTAAAGGTATACTTTATTGTAGAAATACTTTGGTGGTACATTGATTACTTGCATTTTAGTCCTAGAGACAGCAAGATTCACAGTAATTTTAATTTCTTATATAGAAACACCTAAGAAAAGCTCTGGATCCTGCTCTCCCAGTCTCATCTTTGCAACTTACAATTCCATCATTTCCCAAGTAGCATAACACTCAGGGAGGCTCATGGATAGAGCAGAGGTTATTGAAGTCGTCAAGGCTTGGCCTAGAGCCCTGAAAATTAGAACCAAAACCTTAGGTTTGATACCCAGTTGGGACCACAGTTGGGACAGGAAAATTTAAAAACAAAAACAACTTGTATATTGTCTAAAGGAGGCTTATTTTCTCAAATTCTCACCAGCATTCTCTTCTCTGAAAGCTGTCGGCAAACACTAGCTACATCCTTGATGTTGGTAGGAAACCTCTGTTGCCAATGGTCCATATTAGCTGATTTGTTACTGAACTGCACTTTATCAAACATAACAGTTACAGCACTCTCTTCCAGCCTTTCCACCTCCCCATATAAGATGGGAATTCTGAGCACTGCAGCACCTAAAAAAAGAAAAACATTTTTTTAAAAATTGTGATGACCAATCGAACCCTTGTGAATAACCCTACAAAATTTTCAGAATTACAGAACATGAATAAAAATTGTTATAGACATTTGGAAAACATGATAGAGAGTCACACTTGTGAAAGAAAAATATTAATTGTGCTTATGTACAGTCTACTCTGTTACCTAGATTTTAGTCAATATGAAGTTTTCAAATTTCATACAGAACTCAGAACATGTACAGTAAATAAGAGTTGCTAAAATTACATTAAGGACATCTTTTCCACTTTATATAATGTAAACATTTATATAGCTAATATTTTTATTCCAAGTATTTATAAAGCCAGTTATAGTACTGTTAATGGACAGAGAGAAGTACCTAAATATGAATTCATAAGGCTTGCAGAGAAAAGATATGGACAGTAGAAAGAGAATGAGAGGGAAAATGCCTCTCATATTACAGTGAGAAATTAGTGAACAGAGGGAATTACATTAACTCAGGTGGCTCCTGGGTTTTTTTTGTTTTTTGTTTTAATTATCTTGAAGAAAAAAAAAATCAGGAAATGGTGAAAACCACAAAAGTTCCTGAGGTTATATAACAGGTTTTTATTAACGAACATGTGCAAAGTATGACTATATACACAAGACTTATCTGGATGATATGTTTGCTAAGGTAGCAAGGAATTAACGTTTGCTTTGACAGTTTTTGAAAGAACATAAAAATTGAGACACGGAAGAAAGAACAAAACAATTATGAGGTTTGTTTCATTTTTAAAGGAAGCAAAACAATCTCCCTCAAACAAAAAAAATCAAGCCACTAAAATTTGATTGTGAACACTATTCACAAAACACAATATAAAAGTATAAAGATTGTGCAATACAAACTTGACTAATTTCATTTATTATATAATTACAAAGCTAGTAGTTGAAAGATTCATGTAATATTTTATTTTAGTAGAACAACTGATTCAGTGACTTATGATGATATCTTCTCAAAATCACCTTAAATCTGCTTAGATTGGAATACTTCCACAGACTCATTACTGACTAAAAGACTATAACCAAAGGGTTATGAAAACAGAGCAAAATACTGAGTGGGGAAGATGTCTAGGGAGGTACCACACATACCTAATTCCAATCTGACCTTAATTACCAATCCAGAAAAGGGGAGCAAACAGTATCTTAACAGAATTCAGAAATGATAATAAGTTGGGAGGTTTTGCAAACAACATCAGGACAGAATATAAAGGCAGCTATGAAAATTAAGCACATCAACAAAGAAAATTATATTTCAGTTGTAGGAAAGAATCAATCAGTCTCACATGGACAGAAAGTTAGATTTGCTGTTCTAATGATTTTATTGAAAAGGATGCACTAGCTCATCTGTTACAAAGTGAGAAGAAAAAAAAACATTGCGGAAATTTCAAAATTTAAATTGTATTCTTACCTTCATTATTTTCAAAGACTGCCTTTTCTCCTTCTAGTTTAGTTTTACCATAAAGATTAAGGGGATTTGGTTCATCACTCTCTTTATAAGGAGGATTTGTTCCATCAAACACATAGTCTGTACTAATGTAGATCAGAAATGCTCCGATTCCAGCTAAGAGAAAAGGTGTAGGGTGGAGAATAAAGAAAACTTACTACAGTAGACTTCCGATAATCTGGCACCTTTGGGACCTACGTGGTGCCAGATTATAGGATATGCTGGAGTATCAGGAAGTACTGCATACTCCCAACCCAATCCCCCCCCCCCCCAACCTTATGCTCAGGTCCCCGGAGCTGCCGGTACAGCCCCGTGTCTCCCTCCAGGCACTGGGGCACTTGCACTGAGCAGCCGGCTCTTCAATCAGCTGGCCGAGACGCTGTGAGTAACCCAATCCCCCTCCCCTTTCCCTTCCCCAGAGCCAAACACCTCCCCCTCCCTGCTGTCACCCACGTGAGAGCGGCTGACCTGAACGGTTCCGGGTTCCGTCCCGGTTCCGTCAGGAGCGCTTGCCATTTTGATGCCGGACTATCGGGAGTGCCCGGACAACTGGGTGCCGGACTATTGTAGTTTTACTGTACAAGCCTTTAGTATGAGAGGAAAATTGCTACTCTCTGAACCTAAAGACATTTGTACATGTTTAATTCAAATGCTCTATAATTCATATGAAACTTCAGTGAGGGATGGAAATAAGTGCATGTTCTAGATTCAATATTATCCCATTGTCTTCTCACCTCTTCATTCCATTACTTTTCTAATCCTCCAAACATACTCATGTTGCTATCTTCTCCTAGCTAGATAGAAAGCTTGCTGAGGCAATGATGGATCTTGGTTGTTTAATGTAAAATGCTATGCTTACTTATGCCACTGTATAAGTTACTGTAGTATTCTGGAAAAAAAAAATCCATCTAATTGTCTCTTTACCTGCTTCTTTTGCTAAGTTCCCTGAAGCAGTCACATTGAGCTGAGAAGCAGCATCTGCTTGACTTTCTACAACATCTGGTCTTCTCTCAGCAGCACAATGCACTACCACATGAGGCTGAAAATTAAAGACTCAATTTTATCGAGGAACAAAATTAGAAAATAGCAACTGTGCCCTCACACAGAAACCAGATCAGTCATAAATAAATACTGTTCTATTTAATTGTGGCACTGATGCACAATAATCATTTATTGTGAAATCCCAAAGAACTTTCTTCTCTTTGGAAATGCAAAAGTTTTAAGCAGTGGTGGGCAACCTGTGGTCCACTGAGGTCCTACGTGTGGCCCATGAGACATTTTGTTTACAGTTGCCCATGCACCAGGTTGCCAGATTCTGTTAGTTTCCATCTGTATAGCTTTTTTTCCTTACCAATATTACTAAAATGACACATGTAAAGCAAGGGCTCATGAAAAGTTCATGCTGACTACACACAACATTGACATTGGGAGCTAGGGATATTAAATATTGGTTAACTGAATAGTCAATTGACCTCATGAATTCTTATTAGTTACATGACTATACTATAGTCCCCGAGGGGAGGGGGGTGGCAGCCAATGTGCTCTGGCCCCACTCCCAAAGAGCCCCCTGCTATTCTGTGCTGCTGCCTCTATATCAGAGTGCCAGGCGGGAGCTGGTCTGCAAGGGCAGCCAGTTTAAAACCCAGCTCCTCTCACACACCAGCTGATACAAGGGAGCAGCACAGGGTGGCAGCATCCCCTGTTGGCGGAGGGGCAGGAAGGACTGAGCTCTGGGCTAGAACTGACCTAGGGCTGCCTGCCCGCCTGGCTCCTAATACACTTTAAATGCAGAGCCTCAGCAGGGGGTAGGGTCCTGGACCCAGTGCAAACTGAGCCAGCCTGCTAAAAAATTTACTGGTGGGGGGGAGGGGAGGGAGCAGGCGGGGGCGGAATGTGTGTAGTCTATAGTATTAACCAATAAGCTTTTTGCTTAACCATGCATACCCTCTCCATCCAAAGTACTGCTATGGTTTAACTGGCCCACCCTGCAAATTCTAGGTATGCAAGCACAGTTAGCAAAACTACCCTTTCCCAGGACACAGCCTTGGTTATGACAATGTTGCAGTCCACTTTGATGTTAGGCCATTCATGCAGTCCACTCTCTAGCCTAGGTTGCCCATCACAAATAGCAAATAACAAAGGCTCTCATTGAGTATTTTGCAGTCATGACCCTCAGTCATCACCCCTAATAATATCTATCTTATAGCAAAGAATTTTGTTCTCAGTATTAAAGAAAATATGAGTTAGACTAGGAATGTGAAAGGGTAACCGGTAGGGATGTGAAAGGTTAACCAATTAAGGGTGATGCTTACTGGTTCTGGTTAGGCGAGGAGCTGCTTCAGCCCCCACTGGTTATTGTAGGCAGGGGGGCTCCAACACCCCTCATTTAACCAGTTACACATTATGCTTAACTGCTAAACCAATTAAATGTGGATTTACATCCATAGTAACCGGTAAGCATTGCCTTACCAGCATGCTTACCAGTTAACCGGTGTCCGGCCTGGCTGCGGCACCCCAGCCAAGCTCACCACACTGCACTGCAGGGCTGCTCCAGTGGCTCTCACCCGCAACACAATGGGACAGTTAATCTATTTAAATTGTTAAGCAGTTAAATTATATGTTTAACAGGATTTTATATCCCTAGATTGGACTCAATACCCAACCACCCACAATGCTAATAAACAATGTTAACCAAACTAGACTTACGGTTTTCATATACTATATTATATATTAATGGTATTAATATTAACTGATTTGCTTGACAGGTGTAGTCCAAGCACAAGAGCTTTATAACTCTTTTCTAGACTAGGTCTCTATTTATTCTAATATAAGCTTTTTAAAAAAAGTTATTCCTTGGAAGCTGTGAAACAACAGCATTGACTGCTACAAGGAGATTTGCACCATGAGAGGAACAAGTTATGCAATCAATTATTCTGTCTCTTGAGTGTAAGGAAGCCTTATTGTAACACTGTCTCAATACAAATCTTTACAGAAATGTATAAACTTTTTGTTTAATTACTAAATATATGTGCTTGCACTGACTTGCTGCTGATTGTTGTATCTAGGGATCTTATACAAACACAACTGTACAAATTAGGGGAACAAAACTGCCATTTTCTTCCAAACTACCACCACAGAAGGATTTTGGAGTGTCATTGAGATCATAAGCATTTAATAGCATAAGGCGTCTTAGCAAACATTTTTTTAATGCATACACATAGTCTCCAGTGTAATATGGCAAAGTGACTGCTTCTCCTTTCCTTCCCGCAATCTTACCCGAAAATCCTGAATAATGTCATGAACCCCAACAGAGTCCAGAAGATTAACTCGTTCAAATCTTGGTCGAGCTCTACTGTATCCACAGCCAACTGCATGCCAATTGTTTTGATTAAATTCTTTGTACATAGCTCTGCCAAGAAGCCCAGTAGCTCCTGTAATTAGAACACGTCTATTGGGAATATCAACATCTTCCTGGAGGAAGGGAAAAAAAAAACCACACATTTTTATTTCTTTTCATTATACTTAATGTCTCCATTAAATGTTTTGTTATTCAGACGCAACCATAATCAGTGTAAATGAGTGTTGTCATATTATTCTTGGGAAATGTTCAGGTTAACTTTCCTCACTGTTTCCAAAAACTTAGGGTTTAAGTAATACATGAAGCCTGTAAAGCTTTGTAAAATGTAAACACTGAAAGCACAGGATAATGTTATAACAGCAAATATAGAAACAGATCCGAACTGCAAAACTTCATTCAGAAACTCACTTATTGTCTGTAGAGGTGAACAAAAATGAAAAAATATAAAAACAAAGAGTTTAAGGGTGCTCATAATTCAACAGTTCCATTGCACAACAGAAATGTATGGGGTATGTG
Organism: Rafetus swinhoei; assembly: GCA_019425775.1. Taxonomy (NCBI): domain Eukaryota; kingdom Metazoa; phylum Chordata; order Testudines; family Trionychidae; genus Rafetus; species Rafetus swinhoei. The sequence goes on along the minus strand of CM033428.1, from coordinate 30,865,523 downwards.
TGCTTCTAAAGAGCTGGCTCTGAACGTTTTATTGAAAAAGTTGTGAACTAATCCTGCAATGAGTTCCTTCTGGAAAGCCTCTGTGCCCAGGAAGAATCAGCTCGCTGCAAAAGGATTCTATGAGGTCTTCCCCATAAGGAGTTTACTGCAGAATTGAGATGTAAATTGAATACATCTCAGGCAAAGCCTCAACAAAATACTCAGACAATTCGTGTTCAGTTAGACAAGATGGATCACAAAACTGATTTGATTATTCAACCTGCTCCAATTGTCCATGCTTAACAAGATTACCTACAGATAAATGTATATAAACTACATACAAAATGGAGAATACAAAGAACCTTTAATAATGAAAAGTGACTAGCAACCTCAATATAGGGATTATGAGCTGCTCCCCTTCTAATTACAATCAGGAATATGGTATTCTTAATTTTAGTCAGATAACTGGATGATGTTTTGGAGAATCATTCTGATTTACAAGTCAAAAATTGGATGTTCATTTAAGTCTGAATCACAGAACCATCCAATAAAAACTAAACAAAACGAACAGATTAAAATAGATGCATAAAACCAACCAACCAACCAAACCAGTGAGGAGTCCTGTGGCACCTTAAGATTAAGATTTATTTAGGCATAAGGTTTTGTAGACAAAGACCCACTTTGTCAGAACAGCAAACCACAGCCAATGGGAGTGATGAGTATCTATACCTGAGGACATTCAGGTAAACAAAGAGTCTGGTGAACCACGAGGGGCAAACTGCATCCAGCTCACAGGCCACTTATTGCCCAGTCCTGAGATAAGGAGTTAAGAGCTTGACAGCATGAGATACAATAATGCAGTCCAACTGTTAAAGTCCTTTAAATGTCAATGTTAATATACTTTAGTTATGACAACATACAGTAATTGGCAACCAATACAATTTTGGGCTGTACCATGCACAGAAATATTGAAACTGGGAAGTCACTGTCAAGACTATCCCTAGTTAGTGCTGTACACTCTCAAAAACAAAAATGAATAGGAACTCAAAAGTGATGAAAAGGCTCATAGATTTGAATTTTTAAGTCTGAAAAAAGTAAACACATCCAACCATCTTATTAGAAGGAAATTTAATCTCACTCATTTATTAACCAAAATTTTGAAACACATCTAGCAATATTTAAACATAACAATGCATATATTAAAAACAAAGCCCCTTATAAACAGTAGTAAAAGCATTGCTGCAACATGAACATAAAACAAAATTATGAGAAAATTAGTCATTAATCCATGTTCCATCAATTAACTGAAAACTACAGAATCAAATAGACATGGGTAGATTTTCAAAGGCAACAAATTCAGGTAAGAGGCTTGCACAGGAAACATTCTTTTTGCTTCTATAAAAACATTTCTCGGGTTCTTCACAATTGTGTCAGGATAAAGAGGTAACCAAGTCCGAAAACATTTAAATATATGAATCTTGTAAACACAGTCAAACTAAAGAGAAAAAAGGTATACCCACAACAGTTATCTAACAGGTTACTTGGAATCAGAATTTAGAAATTCTGATCCCAGGCAAAAGTCTCTAGAAAAGTTCAGAGGACTAAATTATATAACTTGTGTCCTGATATTATCAGACAAAAATTCTGACACAAAATCTAACCCACTTGTATAAATGACAAAAGCTTTTTGTATGTCATGTCTACCTTATCTTTCAAAAATAATTACAGAAAATATCTCATGAAGGATGTCCCTTCCTCAGTGAATAAGGATGAAGCCTTAGGCCACCACAAGAGTGCAACTGTTCCCACAGGAGGTGAACAAAAGGATGAGCCACAAGTCTGATTTATTCAAACAAAATTAAAGAGAGTATACAACAGAAGTGTTAGTAATAGACAGGGGCGGCCCGTGCCTATAGGCCAACAAGGCAATCGCCTAGGGCGCCAAGTTGCATGGGGCACCAAATTCCAAATCCTGCCCCTTCCATTTCCCATGCCTTACCTGGAGCACGGCTTCCCTGAGGCCAGGAGGGGGGTAAGTCCTGGGAGAGGCAGCGTGCGGCGGGCGGGGAGTCGGCCCTGGGGAGGAGGAACGCGGGCGGGTTTCCCCTGCCCCGTGGGAGGAGTCGGCCCCGGAGGAGGAGGAACACGGGGGTCCCCTGCCCCGGGAGGAGGAACGCGGGGGTCCCCTGCCCCGGGGGAGGAGGGGGTCGACCCGGGAGAGGCGCATGCCGGCTTCTCTCTGGGGGGGTGGAATCTTGGGAGGAGGCGGGTGCAGGGGAATCTCTCCCCCAACTGGCACCCTCTTCCCTCTCCCCAGCCCCCAGCCCCCGAACTCCAACTCCATCCCCAACCCCCTGGCCCCCAGCCCCAGAACTCCATCCCCAGCCCCTCGGTCACCAGCCCCAGAACTCCACCCCAGCCCCTCGGTCACCAGCCCCAGAACTCCATCCCCAGCCCCCAAACTCCATCCCCAGCCCCCAAACTCCATCCCCAGCCCCTTGGCCCCCAGCCCCAGCACAGAACCAAATCCCTCAGTCGATATCTGCCCTTGGGGTTGGGGCGCCGATTGCATGGTTCGCCTAGGGCGCCAGTTGCTGGCAGCTAGTCTAGGGCCGCCCCTGGTAATAGATCCCACTAAACATAACATTATATGGCAGTAAATGGAACACAATACTTTTAGATAATGTAGAAATAGATTACCCTCTCCTCCCCCCAGGAACAGGAACCTAAAAGAACATTATCATCAGTTTCTCTGATGAGTTTCATAGATAACTACTTCTTACAGCCCAGAAATCTAATTAGGTCTCTTTTCCTTCTTTATGCCCAGTGGTGTTTTAATGTGGCACGGATAAACATCGCTGTGTGGCTGTTTGGCGCAGGGATGCATCAGGCGTGGCAGCAAGAACCCAGCCCAACCTTTTAAGACTAAGGGATCCATTCTAGAGCCCGCAGAAGGCTGCATGTGTGGGATGCTAGCTGTCCCTGGCCGGCCTGGAGACACGGGGCCTGAGGGGCTGGACAGGCCAACAGATGACGGCGAAGCACAGAGTGCAGGCTACCTGGGAGTCGGGTCTCCACAAAGCGGTGCCACAGGATTGTAGCCGTCCCGCTCCCAGGGACACGGGCCCGCTGCCAGGGGGGAGGGGAGAGGCAGGCGCCGCACAGCCAGGGCAGAGCCAGAAGCAGGTGGGGCCCCCACGGAAGGGCTCTGGCGAGTCGGTCACCCTGGGGCAGCCCGATCGCCCCCCGAGGGGTACCGGCCTAAGCTCGCTGGCCGCTCTACTCCCCAACGCCAGCGCTCGGACCGGCCCCGCGCCCCCTCACCTCCACCAGCTCGCACTGTCCCGGCAGGAAGCGGATCTTGAGCTCCTTCTCCCGGCCAACCATCCCGGCCGGCCTCGGCTCCAACTCCGCTCGACACCCGGCTCCTCAGGCCCCACCCGCGCCGCAGACCCTCTTGCTCCAACCGCCGACCACTTCCGCTCTCGCCCTAGCACGGCCCCTGATTGGTTCTTCTGCGGAGGGAGACTGGGAGCACGTGAAGCACGCGAGGCTCATTCCGGCCAGCTCATTGGCCCCGCTCTCGCCCAGCGCACTCGCACCCTCAGTCACGAGCCTATTGGCCAGAGGGGGCATCGCGACCTCATGCACACGCGCACACACGTACCGCTTCTTAAAGCGGCAGCACCGTGCCAGACCTCAGCCCCACCTGCTAGCCCAGGCAGCCTCGACTCTGGGTCCGGGAAGCGGCGGGCTCCTTAGGCACTGGCCCTGGCTGTTCAGGGTCTTGAACCCCGCCCTCCCCACTTCATGTTAGTAGGCTCCCAGGCTAGATCAGAGGAGAAACATTCACATAAAAAAGACTCTGACACATCAGAAAAGGGCAGACAGTGACAAGTTTTTCAAGTGCTTGTTCACAAATGCTAGAAGTCTAAAAAATAAGATGGGTGAACCAGAGTACCTTGTGTTAAAGGAGGATATTGATATAATAGGTATCACAGAAACCTGGTGAAGTGAGGCCAATAAATGGGACAGGCTCATACCATGGTAGAAAATATATTGAAAGGACAGAACCTGTCGTGCGCAGAGCCGGCTTTAGGAAGTGCGGGGCCCAATTAGAACGATTTTTGGTGGGGCCCCACCACTCAGGATTTTTTGTTGAGCAAAAAAACCCAAACAACCACCCACACAACAAACCACAACAACACACAAATATCACATCAGAAGTAGATCTGATCAAAATGTATATCAATATAGTTGAACATTTTCAAAAAATATTCCATCCTTTATTATGCAAAATTTTACACAAAATTAAATCAGTTGCCTTAAGTGATTCAATTGCACACTATCCAATCTTTTCAATGAAATTTAAAGTTTGATTTTTAAAAAGTTACCAGAGAGCGTTGCAGTTTTCTGTTACATTGACTTACTTTTTAAATAGCAAAAATGGAGTCTTTGTTAAGAAAGTGTCCATTCTGTGGTCAAATTCCAGTCCTTAGTAAGTTCAGCACCACTGATTTCACTAGGTAATATGGTACCTCACCACCATTGCCTCCTTTGCACTGCCCTTCAACACATTGCCTGCATGTTGAGTCCAAGGTCAGTCTACACAAGATTTTATCAATGATTTTTGCTCAAACGATCACTGAGACAAGACAAGGACTCTCAGTTGATTCTAGTCAGCTCTGCCTTTAAACACTGGGGCTACGTCTAGACTGGCATGATTTTGCGCAAATGGTTTTAACGGAAAAGTTTTTCCGTTAAAAGTATTCTTGCGCGCGATCTAGACTGGCGCGAGTTCAGCGTTAAAGCGGTGCGCTTTTGCGGAAAAGCGCGCGTCTACATTGGCGCGCTTTTCGCAAAAGCAGAAGCCGGGAACCATTTTGCGGAGGGCACAAGGGCACCAGCCCTTTCGGGGCGGGGCTGGCGGCCATTTCAGACACGTGCTTAAAGGGATCTCCCCGGACAGCCATTTATCTGCGCTCCGTGCTAGAGGGCCCCTTGCAGGGACTGACAGCCATAAGCAGGTTTGGTGGTTGCCCTCTGACCTTGGGACACCGCTGCCTTTGGCCACCTACTGCTTTTGCCAGGGCTTTTTCCTAGCCCTCTGTCTTGTGCCATGGAACCAGGGGTGGCCATGTGCCTGCTCTGGCCCCTGTCGGACATTTTGGAGTGCCTGCAGCTGCTGCTCCAGGTCGGTGCCCTCCTCCTCCAGGACCAGGAGGGGCCCTTCGGTTTGGACCCCTCACCAGTGAGGCCATGGTGTCCCTGTGGCACCCCCACCCCAGGGTGCCGAGGCGAGTGTGGAGACTGGACGCCAGCACCGACTGGTGGGACCGGCTGGTCCTAGGGCAATGGGGCGACCAGCAATGGCTCCGGAACTTCCGCATGCAGCGGGCGTTCATGGAGCTCTCGCCTGGCTCACCCCGAGCTCCAGAGAGCCACCACCCGGCTGCGGGCACCCATCCCGTCAAGAAGAGGGTCGCCATCGCAGTCTGGAAGCTGGCCACCCGGACAGCTACCGATCGGTGGCACACCAATTGTGGGCAGATCCACCGTCGGCGCCCGTCGTGATGGAGGTAAGTCCCAGGGGAGTGGGGTGGGGAGGGTGCTGCACTCCATGCCCAGGGGCAGCCAAGACTCACGCTGGGTCACCCAGGGGTTCGGCCCGTTCCCCCTTGCACAGGCCTGCTGGGGAGAGGGGTGTAGGGCGAGGTGGCTGTGGTGTGTGTGTGCGTGAGGACAGAGGAATCACGGGGAGGGCCAAGGGCGCACACCCACCCCTGCCTTACGTGATGTGTTCCCCTGTGTTTCTCTGCACCCTTCTGCAGGTCGTCCGCGCCATCAACGACCTCCTGCTCCCCAGAGTGATCCGCCTGCGGGGCGTGGGCCTTCTCCGTCGCGGCCGCTGCCCTCGGGTTCCCCAACTGCGGAGGCGCTGGATGCAACCCACATCCCGTCCGGGCCCGGGCATCGAGCAGCCCATTTCATGAACAGAAAGGGTACTGCTCCATCGTTCTGCAGGCCGTCGTGGACCACCAGGGCCGCTTCCTGGGCGTCTACGGGCTGGTCCGGCAGGGCACACGACACCCGCATCCTCGCAACTCCGGACTGTTTCGCAGGATGAGGCGGGCACCTACTTCCCCAGGCGGGAGTTGACTGTCGGGGATGTGCCTATGCCCATCTGCGTCGTCGGGGCGGCCTACCCCTGAAGCCCTGGCTAATGCGGCCCTACATGGGGCGGCGGACCAGAACCGGGCCCGGTTCAACGGCCGCCTCAACCGGGCCCGAAATCGGTGGAGCTCGCCTTGGCCGTTTAAAAGCCCGCTTCCGTTGTTTGCTCACCCGGCTCGAGATGGGTGAGCGGAATGCAACGGAGGTAGTGGCCGCCTGCTGCGTGGTCCACAATATTGTGGAGCGGAGCGGGGAGGCCTTCATTCCCGCATGGCTGGCAGCAGAGGGCCAGGCCTACGAACAGCCCCACACAGCTGCCAGCCACCAGGCACTCCAGGATGGGGTGCGCATCCGGGAGGCCCTCACGGACATGTTCTCACAGGCCCCGGAGTAGGGTCGCCTCGGTTTCCCTGGACAACTCCCTCGCCTCCCCTTACCTCCCAATACACAACAACACACTGTTTGGGGGAGAGGGGGATGTTGTGCAGAATGTTCGTTATTGTTATGTGAAATATGTTTGAGCAGTCTAGTTCAGAGCACAGTACTCTTGGTTCTGTTAAGGGTTTGGTCAGGTCAAGCGGAAGGCTTGTACCTACCAATCAGGATTAGGTTTAGATTTAGGTTTAGTTAGATTAGCTATCGTCGTCGGTTCAAAGCATTTCGGCCGTCGTCGAGTTTGTTCGTCGGGCGCGTCGGCCGTAGCTAGGGTGTTCTTTGAGTTCAGGGTTAGGTGTAGGGATAGTCTAGGCCACCATCGTCTGTTTGAGCTGTCCCGAAGAACAGGAAGAAGAGTCGAGGTTTGAGCGGAAGGCTAGAGTCAGCGCACCCGATTCCAGTCATCTTCGAGGGATCTCCTGGCAGTTCCTCTCCTGAGGCCCGGAAGGACCAAAGGATGGAGGGCGCCAGCCACAGCTTCGTCCGTCGAGGATCTCCTGGCAGTTCCTCTCCTGAGGCCCGGAAGGACCAAAGGATGGAGGGCGCCAGCGTCACCGCATCGCCGTCCAGCGCCTAGACTGTGTTTCATGTATTTTGTGTTGTGTTTACTCTTTTGTCATCTATCCCTTGCTTGATTGGGATTTTATGCATGTCAAATATAGTCCTGTGGTTGAATTTTATCTTCGGAGTTGGTATTCATTTATGCATCACCAACCTATAACCCTTCAAAATTTTTTCCCTTTTTTTTTTAGAAAACCTGTGATAGATATGGAATTTGGAGTCCGCATTTGTCATCTTCGTGATTTTATTAGGGTGATCGGCATTCTAAATTAATTATTCACGTTACCTCGCGTAACAGGAGAGACCTTGAACTGGGAGGGGAGGAGCTACTCCTGGGAGGGGTGGCCCCTGCGACCGCTCGTGCGAGGGCCGACCTGGACATGGGGGCAGGCTGAAGGGGAGGTGGGCAGCAGGAGCAGGAGGGGAGGGGCAGGTGCACCAGGATGACGTGCGCATCTAGGAGGCCCTCACGGACATGTTCTCACAGGCCCGGAGTAGGGTCGCCTCGGTTTCCCTGGACAACTCCCTCGCCTCCCTTCCCCCTCTCCTTACCTACCAACACACAACAACACAGTTTTTGGTTTCAACATAAACACGTGCTCGGTTTTATTTACAAAGGGGGAGAGGAGAGGAGACCTTGAACTGGGAGGAGGAGACCTTGAACTGGGAGGAGGAGAGCTACTCCTGGGAGGGTGTCCCGTGCGACCGCTCGTGCGGGGCGGAGCTGCACATGGGGTGGACTGCGTTGGGGCAGGCTGAGCGGGGAGGTGGGCAGGAAGGGCAGGAGCAGGGGCAGGGCGGGAGGGGCAGAAGCAGGGGCAGGAGGGGCTATTGCAGGAGGGGGAGGAACAGGAGGGGCGGGGCACTACTAGGGAGGGATGGGCGGGGCATGGGGCGCGGCCATGCCGTAATGAATAGCATGGGTGATCTGTGCAGACAGGCTGGCAATAGAGTTTGCCATGACTGCACAGTGCCCCTGGAAGGTGGCCCAGGCCCCTGGCGCCACTGCAGGTCCGCCTCCGTGCGCCTCTGGATGGCCGCCTCCACCCGCTCCACGGCCTGCACGTGGCGCCGCAGGAGCTGGTCGGTGTCGGTGCGGGGCCCCGTGGTTGGGCGGCTGGGGTGCTGCTGCTGCCCGACCAGAGGGTCCCCGCTCCTGGTTGGTCCCGCTGCAGGGAACAGAAGAAAGGATGGGTCAGTCAGGCAGCCCGGCCACTGTCCCACACCTCATGCCTTCCACCCCACCCCTGAGCCCAGGTGACACCACAGGGGTGGTGTGGCCTCGGTTCCTCCCCACCCCGGGTTGTATGTTTGCATAGAGGACCGCCCCTGGAGTAGGGTCCTCCTCCATGTATTGGAACCCCGGTCTGTGTCCTGGCCCGTGGAGGCGGGAGGCGCGTGTGTTGCGTTAACCTGTGGAACTCCCTGCCGGTAGAGGCTGTGAGGCTTTGGGCTAATCAATGGTATTTGACAGGAAAGCGAGATGAATCCCCACACAGTGCCTGGGAGCACATCTCAGACGTGGTCTGGGCTCTCAGATCCCCATCGCGTGGGATATCTCCTGGAGCGGAACCAGGAGAGTGACTGAGTGTCCCATCCTTGCAGCAAAACTCAGGCGGCCCTAGGGGCGGCCCGAGCGCTTCCCACCCTTCTCCCTCCCACTATCCCTCACACACGTAGCTCAGGGACCTGTGTGGCTGCAGCGGGGACTTCCCTCGGGGAAGCAGACGAGGGACTCAGTGGGGGCCACGCTCACAGGGCTGTGATGCTGCGGTTTACCCAGGAGCAGCTGGCTGTGCCTCTCAGCCAGGCATGGGACAGTGTGCCATTCTCCGTGCTGCACCCTTGCGGCGGTGCGGGCTCTGGGCTGAGTCCCTGGGGCCCTGGCCGGTTCCAGCCGGCATCCACCCTTCCCCCTGGTCCCGCCGAATGAGTATGAGCAGCACGGTCCCAGGCGTGCCCTGCAGCTGCCTGCCGCGGCCACGTGCTGCTCAGTCACCAGGCTGCACGTGGTTGGACGGGCTGCTTGCTGCCTACTGCTACACAGCGTGCAGCACACGTGGCCTGAGTGACATGCTCTCCCCTCCCCCTCCGGGCACCTGGCTCCTCCCCGCCCCGCCCTTGTGAGTGCAAAGTGCAAGACTCACGGTGGATCCTTCCCGGCCTCGGAGGGTGCGCGGGAGACATCAGGGCTGCTGGAGGGGCCTGCTGGGTGGCAATGCTGGCCTCCTCCTCCGGCGCACTGCTGTCTCCTTCCCCGCCTCGGTGGTTCTGGTGACGGGGCGCATGCTGCTGTCCACGGCCACGTCTGGGGCTTGCGGGGCTGGCTGGCCAAGGATGGCGTGGAGCCGGTCGTAGTGGGGCAGGTGTCTGGTCCTGCCCCGGCCCTCGCTGGCCCGCCGCGTAGCCAAGGCGCAGCTCCTTGACTTTCGCCCGGACTTGTTCAAGTGTCCGGGCGGGATGGCCTGCTGGGCTAGCGCCTCGGCCATGCGGCCAAAGATGGTGGCATTGCGGCGCCGTGAGTGGGTCTCATGGAGGCCCTCCTCCTCCTCCCATAGGTCCAGCAGACTGTCCAGCTCCCTGAGGACCAAGATGGGGCCCGTCTTTTTCGGCCCCTGGGGCCTCCTCCTGCACTGGGGTGCAGGTGGCTCCTCGGCGAGCTGCCATGCTGGGGCTTTGTGGTGGCTGCTGGGCACAGCAGGGCAGCGTGGCAGACCTCAGGCCCCTGAGGTCTGAGGCGGCCTGCGTGTGCTTTAAGGGCTCGGGTTACCAGGAAGTCCGGGCTCCTACGGGGTCTCCCGGCGTCCAAACCGCTTTTTTCCGCATAGCCTGCTTTTGCACAAAAGTCTTAGCTAGCTGTCTACACTGGTCCCTTTTGCAACACTTTTGCGCAAAGGACTTTTGCCCGAACAGGGCGTCAAAGCTTTTCCGCAAAAGCACTGATTTCGTACATGAACGTCAGTGCTTTTGCGGAAAAAAGCGGCCAGTGTAGACAGCTGGCACAGTTTTGCGCAAAAGCGGCTGATTTTGCGCAAAAAAGTGGCCAGTCTAGACACAGCCTGGATGTAAAGTGTTAGATATAATTGAGGACTCCCAAACAGGTTTTATTTCTGGTGGTGTAGAGTCTTTTTCCATCTTCTGTGACTTTCAGTTAGATGTGACTCACTATCCTCCGCTTAGTGTTCAAGTTATGGTAGACCCTAAGCCAGGTCATATTAAGTTCAGGTCTTTAACCTTTTAATCATACAATATGGATAACAACATTTCATTCTCCCAGCTCCAAGTCTTAAGTGAATTTCAACTCAAAAGAGCCAAAATTGATCACCTTGACACAGCAAGTGTGTCTACTGATTTCTGTAGCAAAGTAGGTATGTCTATATAAATAAGGTCTGCTCCTGAAGTCTTTTCCTACAGTTGATTAACAGATGGCAGTAGATAGCTCATTCAGACCACTGGCTGATAATAGTTAGTCACCCTGACCAGTCATTAACCATAGTCAGGGACTCACCCTACTCTCCATTGTCTCTATGATTCTCTGATGACCTGTGACAAAAAAGGAGGGTGGAAAGAGAAACTGAAGGGAGAGACCTCTCTAAATTCACCAATCAAAGAGCAGTATTGCCAACCCAAAAATCACAAGGAACGCCTACACAAAGTTATGAGACTGGTCTACAAATCATAAGATTTTTTTAAAATAAAACATGTTCGATTTTTATTGGCCTTTTGTTTCTTGAGTATTTAGGGTTCACGTTTTAAAGCTTTCCTCCTTAGCTGTGAGGCCCAGAAGTATAGAGAACTTTTTTTAAATGAAAGCTGAGATTCCTACATAATCAATTGACTCCAGGCCTTTAGAAAAACACCAAATGTTTTGAGACTCATGGTAAAACAATGGAGGAATTCTTGTGAGCCCATGCTTTGCCCACAGTATAAATAAAAAAAATAAAAAAACCAATATCTTCTCCACTAAACATCCTAATGAGATACTGCAAATGGTGAACTGACTTCAACAGCTCCTGATATGAACAGGTATCAACCTAGTTTTTCATATTTGAGATGGGCTACCAGGAATCATACATGACAATGTTGGGCCCAGAAAAACAAGGCCTGGTCAACATTATGCTAAGGAAAGTTAACAAAGGCTAATTTCATAGGCCTCTGAGTATTCTTCACCAGAACCAGGAATGTGGTTCAAACAGAGGTGCACCCTCCATGCTGGCTTAGGTTATAAAAGTAAGATAAGTGATAAATTACATATTTGTACCTACTGTAAGTAGAACAGCTTGCTTTGGGAACTGGTAAGTAACTCCCTGTTTCTGTTCCCCTTTGCTAATCTTACCTCCCTATTTTTGCCCTTTGTTTGTGCCCAACTCCCTTGTCTCCTCGTTCCTGGTACCTGCCTTTTGTGATTGATAAGAAAGTTGCTGATGCATTATGAAGTGCTTCTGGCCACAATGAATGGTTGGCCAAGATATGCATAGATACTAAAAGTTTTAAAAAGGGGGGTGAGTTGCTTGGGTGAAGAGCTTATGACGCGACGGAACTGTCTTTATAAGCCTACCTGTTACTAAAATCGCGGCTGGTTCTCTTTGGAGATGGGCCACTCTCTATTGTTGTGTGCACTCTTCAATAAAGAACTTGTGATTGGACTTTGCTGGTGTTGCCTGTCTCTTTGTGGTCAGACAACGAACCGAGCCGTCTGGGCTAGAGACCCTGACAACAATATGAAATCTTTCCACTCTCAACTCAGCATATTCACAAAGCACCTATAATTTTGATCCATGCATGTATTGGATAGTGAAAGAGAAAGGAGGGGAATTAGAGTAGATAAATGTTCAAATAAAACAAAAAAGCCTGAAGAAATTAGGACTGGGCTCCTACATCTCACGTTCACAACTGACTAGGACACTTATGACCAGATTTTCAAAGGTGTGTAAAGATCAGATAGATATCTTTGAAGATCCGAGTTGGCAACTGTCTCTTTAGGAGCTTAATTACCTTTGAAAATCTGAGCTTAGATTTCCAAGTCCAATTATCAAAAATGACTTCAGTCACTCAAGTGCTTTTGAAAATTTTAACCGGGGGCCTAAAGAGACAAAAGGTAGGAGATATGGTATTCCTTTTAAAAACGTGAGATCTATTTTTAACTAAATTTTATATTATTTTTCTCCCGGGGCAACTGACCCCTCCGGCCCCCTCACTACACCACTGCCCCACCTCCTGCAGATCTATCATCTTATGCATGTGCAAGATCTGTGTGAGTGCCGTCCCATGAATCTGCAGTTAGTGTCTGTGGCACCTGCTTCTGGGTGGTGTCTCAATGCTGCCACATTCACCTCCAAAGAGGGGCTTCCCAAAGCAGGCCCTTGCTGCTGACCCCCAAGGCATCCACAGGTCCAGTCTCCTTTCAATGGGCCCACTTCCCAGGGCTCATTGATCTTGGATCTGGCTTCCATCCCCTCTCCAACCTCCATCAGAACTACTGTGCCCTCCTGGTTTAGGAAAAGAATAAACAGGAGGATTGGAAATTAACCCGCCCAGTCTCACATCCCCTAGGCAGGGAATGAGCCATCTACATTAGGCCCCAGCTGGAGTATCATGTCCAGTTCTGGGCGCCACATTTCAGGAAACGTGGAGAAACTGGAGAAAGTCCAGAGAAGATCGACACAAATGATGAAAGGTCTAGAGAACATGAGATATGAGGCAAGGCTGAAGAAATTGGCCTTGTTTACCTTGGAAAAGAGAAGACCAAAAAGGGACATGAGAGCAGCTTTCAAGTATCTAAAAGAGTATCATAAGGAGGAGGAAGAAAAATTGTTCTGCTTGGCCTCTAAGGTTAGGATGAGAAGCAATGGGCTTAAATTGCAGATATTTAACACCAGGTTAGACAGACACCTGTCAGGGATGAGCTAGGGCAACTCAACTTTGGAAGCCCCAGGGACCACACTGATGCTTACAAAACTTGCTGAGGGCCTCAACTTAAGTGTGGTTGCATATGCAAGCAAATATATACAAATAGCTTCTCTCACACTGACAGGCATGAATACAAAGATTAAGGCAAGACTACACAACACACAGGCCCCATTTAAGTCAGTTCTGCTGATATTAATAAAATGCAATATTTACCCGATTTCTACCCATGTGACGGCACTTTTCATAAGGAATGACAGTCCAAGAATTTAACTATTAAAACACATATCAACAGAAGATCATTACACTGACTACTTTTTTGTTTTGGCTCCCACTGCCGCCACGTGTTGATCCCCATAAACCCAAACTGCACCGTGGGGCGCAAACAAACTGGCCGTGGGCAGCATACCAAGTTATTAATAAATATTTTATAAACCTTTCCCTTTTCTCTCTGCTGCCATGTCTCCTCTCCTTGCTCCATCATCTCCCCTGGTGCCTGCTGCCCCCCAACTCCTCACCCTCCTCTGCTGTCCTGACTCCTGCCCTTCTCACTGCCCTCAGCCCTCCTGCGACCTGCCCCCCTCCACGAGTCCTTCTCTCCCCCCTGTGCCCACTCCTCCAGTAGCCCCACTCTGATCATGTGAGCTACCCCTCTTCTAACACCTCCCTCTACACACCTGCCCTGCCTCTCTCCTCTGGTGCTGGTCCCTCCCCTGCAGGTGTCTGCCCTTCTGCTTCACGCCCAGAATTCCCTGGCACCTGCACCTTCCCTTAGCCCTGCACCCTCCTCGTGCCTCCCCCTTCCATTACTGCCCCTGCCCCCTTTGCCCTCTTTTTCCGATGCCCATCCCCTCACCACTCTCTGCCTCCGTTCCTCTCACGCCCCTGTGCCCTCAGACATGCCTTGCTCCATCCCCACCTTTCTCATGCCCACCCCTTCTTTCAAGCCTTCTCCCAGCACCTCCCCTTCCCCCCTTTAGCCCCCAATGCCCTTCCCCTCTCCTCTCCCAGCATCACCCTGTCCCTCCTCCCACTGACACCTCCCCTCCTGCCCTATTCCTCATTGTCTGTACTTGGCCCCCTGGCATTTGTCTCTCCTCCACCCTGTCTCTTGGTACCTTCCCCCAGGGCCGGTCTTAAGCCGATTCGGCCGGCCCCGCGCCCCTGCACCCGGAAGTCGGCTCCCTTGGGTATTCATGTATTCTAGAAGCCATGTTAAGTCCAAAAATTGTGTTTAAAGATGGTTATTGATCCAATAGCACCCAAAAGTAGCCAGAATGTTATATCCCTAGAATACTATGCTCTTTCTGTCAGGCTCAGACCGTTGTCTAGAATCAGTGATGCCTGTATATTGACCTTCTCGGAGGAAACTTCAAAAAAATAAAAATTAGATTGAGTTAGAGCCAATGTACTCCCCCAATAAGATCTGAAAGCTCCCTACCAGATGAGTAAGATTAAACTGAAAAATGGGAAATTGAATGGAGCTGTACTGACTGAGGGGCTGAAATTTCCACAGGTTGTCAATCCCAAAGGTAAGTTGGAGTGAGTGGAGATGAAGAAAATTTGCTGGAGCTTGCCCCAAGAATACATTGAAAAACAGATGTAGCCTTTTAGTTGCTTTAAATTGTGCCAGAGACCAATTCAGCTCCACGGATCAGAGGAGACCAGTATTTCTGCAATGCATCTCTTTAAGTGTGCTGAGCAAAGCTCCCAGGCACCTGAGGATCCAGACCAGCATCTCCACCTTTACTATCATCTTCCCCCTAGTCCATGTTGTCGGGTTCCTCTGTTTACCTCCTACCTATTTCACTAGGAGGGTAGTGAAGCACTGGAATGGGTTACCTAGGGAAGTAGTGGAGTCTCCATCCCTAGAGGTGTTTAAGTCTCGGCTTGACAAAGCCCTGGCCGGGTTGATTTAGTTGGGATTGGTCCTGCCTAGAGCAGGGGGCTGGACTTGATGACCTTCTGAGGTCTCTTCCAGCTCTATGGTTCTATGATTCTACCTTTCATTCCTTGTTATTCCGATCATTTTTCCTTTTTTTTTTAATCCTGTCCCATCTATTTCATTGTCTGCCCTTTTCCCCATTTCCTCTGCTCTATCCACCGTCTCTTGGTACCTTCCCCTTTCTTCCCCCCTCTCCGCACAAGCCTCTTCCTCTCTCCCCCCCTTCCCCCCCCATCCAAGCCCCTTCCTCTCCCAGCCCTTCCCCCTAGTTTCCCCCTCCCTTACCTTCTGCGGGGCTGGACTCAGAACCGCGTGCGCTGCCGCCTTTTCAGTTTTAAAATCCCGCTCACCTGCAAACGGCACGCACGGCAGCAGCAGCCAGCAGCGTGCGCAGGTAAGGGGGAGCCGAGCCGAGCCAAGGGAGCCGACTTCCGGGTGCAGGGGCGCGGGGTCCCCTTAGGCGCGGGGCCCGATTCGGCCGAATCGGCTTAAGGCCGGCCCTGGTCGTGCGGGGTGGGGAGGGGGGGGAAGGAGTTGGAGGGAAAGAGAGTGGCACTGTATGTGAAAGAAAATGTACAATCAAATGAAGTAAAAAGCTTAAATGAATCAACATGTTCCATAGAAACTCTATGGATAGTAATTCCATGCCCTAATAAAAATATAACAGTAGGGATCTATTTTCGACCACCTGACCAGGGCGGTGATAGTGGCTATGAAAAGCTAAGGGAGATTAGAGAGGCTATCAAAATAAAGAACTCAATAATAGTGGGGGATTTCAATTATCCCCATATTGACTGGGTACATGTCACCTCAGGATGAAATGCAGAAACAAAATTTCTCGATACCTTAAATGACTGCTTCTTGGAGTAGCTGGTACAGAAACCCACAAGGGGAGAGGTAATTCTCGATTTAGTCCTGAGTGGAGCGCAGGATCTGGTCCAAGAGGAAACAAGACTGCTGGGAAACAGTGACCATAATATAATAATATTTAACATTCCTGTGGTGGGAAAAACAGCTCAACAGTGGCATTTAATCTCACAAAGGGGAACTATGCAAAAATGAGGAGGTTAAACAGAAATTAAAAGGTACAGTGAATGGACACTTTTCAAAGACACCATAATAGAGGCCCAACTTAAATGTATACCCCAAACTAAAAAACACAGTAAAAGAACTAAAAAAGAGTCACCATGGCTTAACCATGTAAAAGAAGCAGTGAGAGATAAAAAGGCATCTTTTAAAAAGTGGGAGTCAAATCCTAGTGAGGAAAATAGAAAACAGCATAAACACTGCCAAATTAAGTGTAAAAATGTAAAAACGTAATAAGAAAAGCAAAAACTCAAAAGTAATAACAAAATGTTTATTTAAGTACCTCAGAAGCAGGAAGCCTGCTAAACAACCAGTGGGGCCCCTGGATGATTAAGATACAAAAGGAGCACTTAAAGACGATGAAGACATTGCAGAGAAACTAAATTAATTCTTTGCTTCAGTCTTCATGGCTGAGGATGTTAGGGAGATTCCCAAACCTGACCTGTCCTTTGTAGGTGACAAATCTGAGGAATTGTCACAGATTGAAGTGTCATTAGAGGATGTTTTGGAATTAATTGATAAACTTAACAATAACAAATCACCAAGACCAGATAGCAGTCACCCAAGAGTTCTGAAAGAACTCAAATGTGAAATTGCAGAACTATTAACTATGGTTTGTAACCTATCCTTTAAATCAGCTTCTGTACCCAATGACTGGAAGATAGCCATTGTAACGCCAATATTTAAAAAGGGCTCTAGAGGTGATCCCAGCAATTACAGATCGGTAAGTCTAACGTCAGTACCAGGTAAATTAGTTGAAACAATAGTAAAATTGTCAGACACACAGAAGAACATAATTTGTTGGGCAAGAGTCAACATGGTTTCCTGTAAAGGGAAATCATGCCTTACTAATCTACTAGACTTCTTTGAAGGGGTCAACAAACATGTGGACAAGGGGATATAGTGTACTTAGATTTCCAGAAAGCCTTTGACAAGGTCCCTCACCAAATATTCTTAAGTAAAGTAAGTCGTCATGGGATAAGAGGGAAGCTCCTTGCATGAATTGAGAACAAGTTAAGAGACAGGAAACAAAAGATAGGAATAAATGTTAAATTTTCAGAATGGAGAGGGGTAACTAGTGGTGTCCCCAAGGGGTCAGTCCTAGGACCAATCCTATTCAACTTATTCATAAATTATCTGGAGAAAGGGGTAAGCAGTGAGGTGGCAAAATTTGCAGACGATACTTAACTGCTCAAGATCGTTAAGAACAAAGCAGACTGAAGAACTTCAAAAAGATCTTGCCAAACTAAGAGATTGGGCAACAAAATGGAAAATGAAATGTAATGTTCATAAATGTAAAGTAATGCACATTGGAAAAAATAACCCCAACTATACATACAATATGAGAGGGCTAATTTAGCTATCACTAATCAGGAAAGAGATCTTGGAGTCATCATGGATAGTTCTTTGAAGACGTCCACGCAGTGTGCAGCAGCAGTCAAAAAAGCAAACAGGATGTTAGGGTTCATTGAAAAAGGGATAGAGAATAATATGGAAAATATCTTATTACCCTTATATAAATCCATGGTACACCCACATCTTGAATACTGTGTACAGATGTGGTCTCCTCATCTCAAAAAAGGTATGCTGGCATTAAAAAAGGTTCAGAGAAGGGCAACTAAAATGATTAGGGGTTTGGAATGGGTCCCATATGAGGAGAGATTAAAGAGACAGACTTTTCAGCTTGGAAAAGAGGAGACTAAGGGGGGATATAATAGAGGTATATAAAATAATGAGTGGTATGGAGAAAGTGAATAAGGAAAAGTTATTTAATCGTTCCCATAATATAAGAACTGGGGCCACCAAATGAAATGAATGGGCAGCAGGTTTTAAACAAATAAAAGCAAGTTCTTCTTCACACAGTGCACAGTCAACCTGTGGGACTCCTTGCCTGAGGAGGTTGTGAAGGCTAGGACTATAACAGGGTTTAAAAGAGAATGGGTAAGGAATGGTGTCCCTAGCCTCTGTTTGTCAAAAAGTAGAGATGGATGGCAGGAGAGAGATCGCTTGATCATTACCTGTTTGGTTAACTCCCTCTGGGGCACCTGGCATTGACCACTGTCGGCAGACAGGGTACTGGACTGGATGGACCTTTGGTCTGACCCGGTATGGCCATTCTTATGTTCTTAGCCAGGGAGTGGGAGGCGATGGAGCCTATTTGAGGAGTGCAGCAGTGGCCCCTGCCTCCTCCCATCCACAGGGGGCTGGTTGGCTGCTGCTGCTCCATTAATCCGCTACTGCACTGGTTTTTAAACTGGGCCAGGGTCCCATGATAATTGCCCTCTGCCCATTGTCATCGGTCTCCAGGACTTGCTGGGGCCTGGAGTCAAAGCCCAAGCCTCAGCCTTGCTGCCCCAGCCCTTGTTGACTAGGGTCAGAGTACAGCAGCTTTCAGCTTTGCCATACCCCCACTGGCAGGAGAAGTTAGGAGGTGGGGAAGTGGTCCTTGGGTTTTGTGACCACCCCATCACCGCATACGCTAGCAAGGAGCTACTCAACATGCCACCCATGGGCTGCATATGGCCTGTGGCCCGTTTGCAGCCTGCAGTGCAGTTTGGGCTTACACAGGGCTCAACATGTGGCCCAAGGGTGGGATCCTTTGAACATGGTCTCCACTGGGAGCACGCTCCATGACAGCAAGGCATCTCCCAGGCGGGGTGAGCATTGAAAGATGCAAGCGGATGGGCTGGCTGGAACAGATGGGTATGGAGTTGGCATTTCTAGCCCCAAGGGAGTAGATGCTGGGGCACTGTGGGAAGTGCTGGCTGCATAGTAGGCAGAGCTTGAGAGGTGCTGACTGGCTCACACTGGCCACATCTGGGTCTGGCACTGCAGCTTAAGGCTTAATCTTTGTATTCATACCCGTCAGTATGAAAGAAGCTGTTTCTTTGCATGTATATGCAACCACACTTAAGTTGCCGCCCGTGGCATGTGCCCCACGGGGCTTCCAAAGTTAAGTAGCCATGGACTAGCACATGAGCTAGTTTGTATGTGGATCTGTTATGCTAATGCTGCTCTCTCAAAGCATTCAAGCTGCAATCAGAGCGGTGATGCTAAACGTGCTAACCTTACTCACAGAAGCAAAGTTGTATCAAAATAGTGGCTGAACACTCAGTCTTTAGGACTGCCTTTCTAAAAACCTACTACCCAATTATGAGGCTAGCATGGGCTGGCCAGGGTAGCTAGGTGTGCTGAAATTATAACAGTAGATCCCCTACTTCACACAAGACAAATATCTGCATGTAAATAGTAATAGAATCAGTAATAGACAGGATCACAAAGAAAAAACAGTTTCTTGCCATTTCAACCAGAAAGGGCATTGTCTCAATGACTTGATTACCTGCATCCTGCTTCAAAGACATTTTAACACCAGACTTGAAAGAGAATCCTCTGAACTGGCATTCATGCTTAAATTTGACACTTTACGCCGAGGTCTCAAAAAAGATGCTAATTATCTTACCCATTACAAAGATAGCTTCCCCAATTATCACCTCTAATATCATTAGCTCACAGACATTTACCTCCCCCCCCATCCCCCCTCTGTTCTGAAATTTGATTTGTCCTTTTCATATGTGTTCACTTTTTTTGATTGTATCCCTTTGGTTTATATGGTCATGCCAATTTTCTTCCACAATTTGATCTGAGGAAGTGGGTCTGGCCCACGAAAGCTCATCACCTAATAAACCATCTTGTTAGTCTTTAAAGTGCTACATAGTCCTGTTTTTTGTTTCTGCATGTAAATAGAATCACTGAACACATGTGCACAAAGCCCTGCCTTTTATATGAAATTCAAATAAAATGTATTAAATATTTTAAAATACTAATTAGTTAAGATCAGAAAGTAAGTCTATAAAAGAATCAGAACGTGAGTCTATGAAAGAATCAGAAAGTGTCAAAGTTAAGGTTGCCTTTGTAACCTTTACTCTACTTCCTTCTGTGAATACATATGTGACTGCAGTTATGTAATATTGTTTTTCCCCCATAGGACCACTGCCTCACTGAATACACGTGCTGCTAGGTTATTTAGTAAATGCCTTTAGGTACTCTTGCTGGACTGGAAGTTCTAGACTCCTGGTTCTAGACTCGAAAAGCTACTCATTCTTGATAGCGAAGAGATGCTGAACATGAGTGTTCCTTACTTACATTTCATCTGAGCTACGTGATGTTTACTTATCCCCTCAGGCATGGAGTGGAGGTATGAAGACAGCCCTCCCCCCCCTCCCCCAAAAAAGTAACAATTTTTCTTTACAAAAGAGAGATGACCCCTACCATAGTGTTTATTAAAAATGAGTTTTTTTCATTATAAAATTCTTTATTTGCTTTCTGGATTTTTGAATATTTAGGCAAATTTTAAAGCTGCTTCTGTAGCTAGAACATCTAGCAACAAGTTTTAAAATTATAAAAGATTCACAGCACTACTCTAGCCATCGGTCTTCCTTAAATACTACTACCAAGACACTAAAATTGAGTT
Source organism: Rafetus swinhoei (assembly GCA_019425775.1). NCBI lineage: Eukaryota > Metazoa > Chordata > Testudines > Trionychidae > Rafetus > Rafetus swinhoei. Next base: position 30,844,965 of record CM033428.1, on the reverse strand, counting down.
GGATCCATTTAATTGGCCCCATCTTTATTGACTTTACAAGTAATGAATAAAAGTGACATTTCTACTCAGTAAGGGTGAGAAGAAAATATCAACTAATGATTAACCACAATGTTGTAGATGTCAATTCTGAAGCCAAGATGGGAAATGTAATGGTTGAAGCTTGTTATCTTTAAATTGCACTGCAAACTGACACACTATCTTCTGCAAACTAGACTGAGAAGGTAATATTTCTGGCATAGAGAGAGTGATGAGTACCTCCCAGGCCAGTGAATTTTAAATGTGCGTGCCTGTTTGTCTTCTCAGACATACTTAAAACTTTCTGATGTTGGTAAGTATGAATTCTGTAGGCAGAATTTTTTCTAGAATTCACTACCAGTAGTAATGTTGCCTTTACTTCCTGTTGCCTGTTTATATTAGAAGCTATTTGTATCCACAGTGGCTCCAATAGCAAGAAATTAGCTCTCTACAGGAAACAGCTGACCATTTTCCTCTTATTACAGATTGGGGAGTGCCAAGGACTGGTACACTCTATCCAGCTAGTACAAATTAATCAGACTCCAAACTAGATAGAGAAACAAACAGACTGGTTTCCGTGCAGGAAAGAACTAAAAAGTAGTTAAATTTAAAAAAAACAACAAATAGTCTGGTATCACTTTAAAGACTAACAAAACACGTAGATGGTATCATGAGCATTCGTGGGCACAGCCCACTTCTTCAGATGACCAGAGTATTGGATGTCCAGAACTAAAATAAGTAGGGGAGAAGGAAGGGGGGGGGGGCGGCAGAGAAGAGAAGAAAAATAAATGGGAAGGGGGAAACAAGAGGCGGCAGTGGGTGTAAAAATATCAAGGGGGAAAGCAAACTGGAATGTAACAGGAAAAATAAATAGTCTATAAGCACATAAAGACTGGATAGTCATAAGAGGCAGATAAGAACCATTAGTACTCTTCCTTTCTAATTACCTACTAACAACAGATACTATACAGACAAGCTACATCTACACTGTCCTCTATTGCGCAAAAAAATATGCAAATGAGGCGAAGCACGGAATATTGCCACGCCTCATTTCCATAATTAATTAGGCTCCGTTCTTGCACAAAACCCCCCCTCTTGTGCAAGAGCTGTTCTTCCGCTTTTTTTCAGGAAGAACGGCTCTTGCACAAGAGGGGGGGTTTTGCGCAAAAATGGAGCCTCATTAATTATGCAAATAAGGCACGGCGATATTCCATGTTTTGCCTCACTTGCATATTTTTTTGCACAAGGGGGGGACAGTGTAGACATAGCCTACAAGAACATACAAGAACCTGTTGGGAGAACACTTCAATCTGCCTGGGCATTCATTAACAGATCATCAAGTGGCTGTTTTATTACAGACCAATTCCACAAACCAAATACACAGGGAAGGATTGGAACTACAATTCATTCACAAGTTTGATACTCATGCTAATGGTTTAAATAAAGATACTGGATGGCTGGGACATTATCAACCTACCAAAATGAAGGTGCCAGTAGTTCTTTGTCTGTATAGTATCTGGTGTTAGTACTCTTCCTCTCTAATTGCCTACTAATGGTTCTTACCTGCCTCTTGATTATCCAGTCTTTAGGTGCTTATATTTATTTTTCTTGTTACATTCCAGCTCCACTGTCCCCTTGATATTTTTATACCCACTGCCGTCTCTTGTTTCCCCCCTCCTATTTTTTTTCTTCCCTTCCCCACCTCCCTTCTCCCCTATTTATTTTAGTTCTGGACATCCAACACTCTGGTCATCTGAAGAAGTGGGCTGTGCCCACAAAAGCTCATGATACCATCTACATGTTTTGTTACTCTTTAAAGTGATACCAGACTATTTGTTGTTTTTTAAGTTTATCCTGTACAGACTAAGTCAGCTACCCCCTGAAACTTAAAAAGTAGATGTAGTTTTAAGACAGCAAATAATCACTATTCCAAAGCCTCATCAAAACAAGGTGGTCTCTACTCCTCGTTATGTTAACAGTAGAAAGTCAGAGCCATCATTCTGAAAATCATCAGGGTTAATGTAACACTTGTACCAATCACTTGGGGAAAAGTTACTCTTTAGGATTTATTTTACAAAAGAAACAAAAATCTCACAACTAGGTTACTTTCTTATCCAGCTCTAGTGAATAGCAAACAGTTGTCCCATGCCACGAGAAATTTCAAGTTTGAAATACCTCCTAACCCAAATCAGGATGAAATTTGCAATTTCAAAAATATTCACAAACCAATAAGCAAAAAAAATTAAAATCTGTCAAAGAAAAATAACTCATGTTTTAGGAATTATAAACTGAAAAGCAAAAAAGCTGACAGACCAAAGGAAAAGTTATATAAAATTGAATAGAATCATAGAGCTGGAAGAGACCTCAGGAGGTCACCAACTAAATCAACCCAGCCAGGCCTTTATCAAGACGAGACTTAAAAACCTCTAGGGATGGAGATTCCACCACCTCCCTAGGTAACCCATTCCAGTGCTTCACCACTCTCCTAGTGAAATAGTTTTTTCCTAATATCCAACCTAGACCTCTCCCACTGTAACTTGAGACCATTGCTCCTTGTTCTGCCACTACTGTGAACAACCTTTCTCCAGCCTCTTTGGAACCTCCCTTCAGGAAGTAGAAGGCTGCTATCAAATCCCCCCTCACTTTTCTCTTCTGCAGACTAAACAAACCCAAATCCCTCAGTCTCTCCTCATAGGTCATGTGCTCTAGCCCCCTAAACATTTTGGTCGCCCTCTGCTGGACCCTCTCCAATGCGTCCACATCCTTTCTATAATGTGGGACCCAGAACTGGACACAATATTCCAGATGTGGCTTCACCAGAGCAAAATAAAGGGGAATAATCACTTCTCTGGATCTGCTGGCAATGCTCCTCCTAATGCACCCTAATATGCCATTAGCCTTCTTGGCTAAAAGGGCACTGTTGACTCATATCCAGCTTCTCATCCACTGTAATCCCCAGGTCCTTTTCTGCAGAACTGCTACTTAGCCATTCAGTCCCCAGCCTGTAACAATTCTTGAGATTCTTCTGTCCCAAGTGCAGGACTCTACACTTGTCCTTGCTGAACCTCATCAGATTTCTTTTGGCCCAATCCTCTAATCTGTCCAGGTCACTCTGGATCCTATCCCTGCCCTCCAGCGTATCTACCTCTCCCCCTAGCCTAGTGTAATCTGTGAACTTGCTGAGGGTGCAATCCATCCCCTCATTCAGGTCATTAATAAAGATGTTGAACAAAACTGGTCCAGGAACAGATCCTTGGGGCACTCCACTAGAAACAGATCGTCAACCTGACATAGAGCCATTGAGCACTACCCATTGGGCCTGACAGTCTAGCCAGTTTTCTATCCATCTTACAGTCGATTTATCCAATCCATATTCCCTTAACTTTCTGGCAAGAATATGGTGGGAGACCGTATCCAAAGCTTTGCTAAAGTTGAGGTATATCACATCCACTGACTTTCCCATATCCACAGAGCCCTCATCATAGAAGCTAATTAAATTGGTCAGGCACAATTTGCCCTTCGTGAATCCAGCTTGACTATTCCTAATCACTTTCCCCTCTTCCAAGTGCTTCAAAATGGATTCCTTGAGGATCCCCTCCATGATTTTTCCAGGGACTGAGGTAAGACTGACTGGCCTATAGTTCCCTGGATCGTCCTTCTTCCCTTTCTTAAAGATGGGCACTACATTTGCCTTTTTCTAATCATCTGGGATCTCTCCCAGTCTCCACGAGTTTTCAAAGATAATGGCCAAAGGCTATGCAATGACATTTACCAATTCCGTCAGTACTCTTGGATGAATTAAATCCGGACCCATGGATTTGTGTATGTTTAGCTTTTCTAGTTCCTAACTTGTTCTTTCTCCACCAACGGCTGTCCACCTCCTTCCCATACTGCGTTGCCTAGTGCATTTGTCTGGGAGCTGACCTTGTCCGTGAAGACATAAGCAAAGAAAGCATTGAGTACTTCAGCTTCTCCCACGTATTCTGTCACTAGATTACGGCCCTCATCCAATAAGGCCCCCACACCCTCTCTGATGACCCTCTTATTGCTAACATGCCTGTAGAAACCTCTTGTTATCCTTCACATCCCTTGCTAGCTACAATTCCAATTGCGCTTTCGCCTTCCTGATAACTCTCCTGCATTCTCGAGCAATAGATTTATACTCCTCCCTAGTCATCCGTCCAAGTTTCCACTTCTTGTAAGCTTCCTTTTTGTGTTTAAGATCACTAAGGATGTCCCTGGTAAGCCCATCTGGTCACCTATCATATTTGCTTCTCTTGCTGCGCATTGGGATGGTTTCTTCCTGTACCTTTAATAAGGCTTCTTTAAAATATTGTCAGCTCTCCTGGACTCCTGTCCCCTTCATGTAAGCATCCCAAGGAATTCTGCCCATCAGTTCTCTGAGGGAGTCAAAGTCTGCTTTTCTGAAGTCCAGGGTGTGTATTTTGCTACTCTCCTTTTTTCCGTTGGTCAGGATCCTGAAATCTACCATCTCATGATCACTGCTTCCCAGGTTGTCACCCACCTCTACTTCCCCTACTAGTTCCTCCCTGTTTGTGAGCAGCAGGTCAAGCTGCGCATGGTCCCTGGTCGGTTCCTTCAGCACTTGTACCAAGAAGTTATCCCCAACATACTCCAAAAACGTCCTGGATTGTCTGTGTACTGCTGTCTTAGTCTCCCAACAGATGTCAGGGTGATTAAAGTCGCTCATGAGAACCAGGGCCTGCGAATAGACATAACAGGCCAAAATAATTGGGGTGGGTGGGGGGACGGATTGTTGATTCTATCATCTGAATTAATCCAGGGATATTTGCTTATTGCAAACTATTGACATTGAAATTTTTAAGGGGTAAAGAGGGGGGAGGGAGGGGAAGAGGCACGTACAAAAAAAAGACAGCCTCAAAATTTTCTAGTCAGTTTCTTCCTCATGATTGCTACAGCACTCCTATTATTTTTCTTAAAATTAGTCCATAGATATGTAATTGATTTTTTAAAATAAATAAGTAATATGCATGATGTACAACTTTTAAGCCTCCTTGTGATCTCTTGTGGTTACAAGGCAATAAATAATAGGGGTTTAGTATTATTTTTCATTAGAGGGAATGTATTAAGGGATTTAAGTTTTCTAAACATTGAACCTTAAAAAACAAAAGTTGAAATCCCAGTATTAATTTTAGTAGTTTTAACCTGTATTTCCTGCCCAGTTTATATCAGTGTGTCGTTTTCCATAACAGAATCAGTGTAATTGCCATTTAGTTACAACTGTATGTATATAATTTACAAAATATTCACCTAGGCTACGTCTTTACTACATTTTTTTTTTTTTGGCAGAAAATATGCTGAGGGACTCATCAGCATAAGTTGTGACATCATTAGCATATTTTCTGCTGTTTCTTTTTGCACAAAAAGAAGCAGTGTAGCCGCTTTCGTTTTGCGCAAAAACCTTGTTTTGCGCAATATCCTTACGCCTGTCCTGGTGAGGCATAAGGATCTTGCGCAAAACCGGGTTTTTGTGAAAAACGATAGTGGCTACACTGCTTCTTTTTGCGCAAAAAGAAACAGCAGAAAAAAAATGTGTAGTGTAGACGTAGCCCTAAAGAAATACAGCAAACATGATATAGCTGGTTGACTTCCTATTTCAATGTATCTTGTTATCATTGGTACTCTGAGAGACAAGGCAGTAAAGTCTCTCACGCCTCACTGCCCACCCTATCCCCAGGTTTTGGAGATATATTGAAGTATTTTGCAGATCTTTATAAATGCATAGCACCTTACCTGTTCCATTTCCACCCATATTTCAGGCATTGTCACAAATATAAAAGAGAACAACCAAATCATCAGGCTTGCAAACTGGCAGAGTACTGCAGAGTGTTGCCTGTCTCCTTTGTCTGCAGAAAGCACATGGCTTGGGAGAAGTGTTAGCTAATTTGACCTTTGAAATCAAAATGCTGTTTCAGCCCCAGATCATTTGCAACTCCCATCCCTCTATTAAAGGTATCCATGTTTCCCTGTGGCAAAAAGTTAGGATGCACATTGAGAACTTAAATTTTGATTTCACCACAGCTGGCGTGAGATAGCAGAACCATTTTATATACAGAAATTATTCCAGGAAATAGCGATCTTATGCAATTTCCCTTTTCTAGAAAACAACAGATAGGCCTTACTAGGGTGGTTAGGTAGTCAGTTCTGGTTGCTAATTTTTTACGTTTAACTGTAAATATCACATATCATGATAGTAAAATGCAGGTATGTAAATGAGTAGTCAAGTATATGATTAACCAATAAGCCTAGGCTTATAAGTTAATCTTCTCAACTATTTGCATTTCCTCCCCAGCAACTTTCTAACACCACATGCTACAGGCCACTTTCCTCTGATCCCACTGAAGAATACAAAAAGAAACTACACCATCTGCTCAAGAAACTCCCTGCAATGGGTAGCTCAGATGGAAAAGCACTTCCACTTAGCCAGATAGGTGCTCCTAGTGCAGTGGTTCTCAACTCGTTTCAGTCCATGGACCACCAGGCCAATCAAAACATTTTCGTGGACCACCTCCAGCACATGTAGCACAGGATGAATGACACAGCAACCGCTCAGCACGACGGCAGCAGCTACACTGATGTTCAGAGCCTCAAACAGAAGTTACTGGCAACACAACGCGGTTGTGTCCTAGGTGACGCTATGGATGACGCGCCGCGTGCTTGTGAACACGGCGTAAAACAGCCTAACGGCGGCGCCTGCTCACGCCGTGTGACTTTGGACAGTGTTCCTGTGGACCACCAAAAAAGTCACCATGGGCCACCAGCTGAGAACCACAGACCTAGTGGATGGCTTTCTGCTCCCTAGCAGGACCTCCTGTACCCACCGTAGCTCCATCACTAACAGCCATGGAGCTTCCAGGCCATTAAGTGCAGGGACCACAGGTTCTAGTGGCAAAGCCTGCCGAAGTCCTGTGCTATCACATCAGAGTCCAGCAGGAGAGAGCAGCCTCTCCTGCACAGGAGAGGTTCAGTAGGAACACGAACCAGCGCTGTCTAGGCCATGCCATCATGATGCGGATCAGAGAAGCCATGAACTCCTGAATCCGCAGGAGCATCCTGTGTACCAGCGGGAAGGGTAGGAAAGCATAAAGCAGTCCCTCGGGCGAGGGAGTGATGAGTTCATCTCTCAGGGACCCCCGACCCAGCCCCATCAGGGAGCAGAACCTGGGACACTTTCTGTTCTGGTGGGTCACAAACAGGTCCAAGGGGGGAAACCCCCACCTGCAGAAGATTTGGAGGGCCACATCCCCCCCAGAAGGACCACTCGTGGCTGGAGAAGAACCTGCTCAGCTGATCTGCCAGAGTACTCCGAGACCCCAGGAAGGTCTGAGGCAATTGGGTGAATACCCTTCCTGATACACAGCTCCCAACCCTGAAGGGCTTCTCAACATAGGGGAGGGGAATGGGCCCTACCCTGCCTGTTTATGTAGGAACCACCACCATGTTGTCGGACAGGACAAGAACCATTCTGCCCGAACCAGGGCAGAAAGGCCTGATGTGAGACTGACTGCTCACAAGTCCCTGATGTTGAAATGCAGGGAGAGTTCCTCCCATGACCACCTACCTTGGGTCTGCATGTCACAGATGTGAGCTCCACAACCAGTGTCAGACGCATTCGTCACCAACAAAAAGGTTGGCAAGGGAAAGGAGACTGGGACTCCAGCGCAGACCACCTCCTTGTGGGTCCACTAATCCAGGGAGCAGAGGACATCAGGGGGAACCGTCACCACTCTGTCCCAAGAGTAGAAGGACGGGTAGCGAACCTGCACCAGCCACAACTGCAGTGGGCACATACGTGATTCAGCACACCAGACTTCGCAACTGCAGGTGGCCATAAGGCCCAGGAGGAGCATGCAGTTCCTCACCGTGGTCATCAGGAATGCCCACATGGCCATGATAGCTTCTCTGATAGTCAGAAACCAGGACCTGGACAGGGATACCATGGCTGACGTGGAGTCCAGGCAGGCACCCACAAACTCTGTAACCTGGGTAGGGGCCAGGGTAGACTTGGCCACGTTCAGGAGAAGTCCCAGTTCCCAGAAAAGGTCTCACAGCGGAGCGTTGTGGGCCAGCACCTGGTCCAGGAAAGACCCTGGATAATCTGGTCATCCAGGTAGGGAAAAAAACCTGAACACCGTGGTCTCTCAGAGCAGCGGCAACTATGGCCATACATTTTGTAAACTCAAGGAGCTGTAGAAAGGCCAAAGGGGAGGGCCGTAAACTGATAATGGTCTTGGCCAACCATAAAGCGAAGGAACTGCATGTGATCAAGGGCAGTGTACCAGTCTCTGAGATTCAGGAAGGGAATGATCGATACCAGAGTCACCATCTTGAACTTGGCCTTGGCAATGAAGGCGTTGAATTCCCTGAGGTCTAGGATGGGTCGAAATCCCCCTTTGGCTTTGGGCACCAGGAAGTACTGGGGAGTAGAACCCCTTGCTTGTGAACCCTTGGGGGACCACTTCAGCTGCTCCTAGACTTAAGAGCTGCTGCACTGCTTTCTGGAGGAGATGCTCATGACAGAGAAGGGGTGGAGGGGAGGGGAGGTGAGGTAAGGGACAAGAGGAAGGGGATGGCATATCCACTTCCTACCATTTCTAAGACCCATAAATCCGAGGTCATGGATTCCCAGGCATGGCAGAAAGGGAATAGGCAGTCCTGGAAATGGAGGGGCGAGATTGGTTGCCTGTCCTCAGGAGTACCCTCAAAACCCCTGACGGGACTCTTGAGGCTTGTTGGAGGGGCCCTGGCCCTGATCAGAGGCAGGGTGGGAACAGTGCCTATTATTCCTTCCACTCCCATTCTTCTGCCTACATCAGGTGAAGTCCGAGTAGATGTACTTTTGGGCAGGCCTAGGGGAATTCCTAGCCAAGAGGGAGAGTTGGAGTATGGATCCCAAGGGACTGAAATGTGACCCGGGTATCCTTCAAGCCATGCAGTCGGTGGTCATTCTGCTCAGAGAATAGGGACAGCCCTTCAGACGGAAGCTCCTGGATGATAGACTGGAGCTCAGGAGGCACTCCAGACACCTGCAGTCTTGAGCTACGGTGCAGCACCAAACCCGTGGCCATGGTGCGTGTCACTGCATCAGCATCGTTTAGTGCAGCTTGGAGAGCAGAGCAGGAAGCCACCCTGCACTCCTCCAAGAAGGACTTGAACTCGGACCAAGAGCCTTGAGGAACCAACTCGGCAAATTTGCCAATAGCAGCCCATGTGTGGTATGCACAGCGACTCAGCAGGACCTGCTGGTTCGCTACGCAGAGCTACAATCCCCCAGCGGCATATGCCTTCCTGCCCAAGTCCATCTTCTTAGCATCCTGGCTCTTAGGCGTGGTGCCCAGTTGACCCTGCCTCTCTCTCTGGTTCACTGCCTGGAAGACCAGGGACCCTGGAGGCGGGTGGGAGAAGAGATGCTCATTCCCTTCCTGTGATATGAAGTACCACTACTCAACCTTTTTAATCTGTTGGTTGGATGGAAGTCAGGGTTTGCCAGAGGGTCTTCATGATCTTTGTCATGGTCTTGTTAATGGGCAATGTCACTCTGGTGGGAGTGTTGGGCTGCAGAATATCCATGGTCGGGTCCAAGTCCTCTGACACCCTCTCTGCCTGTACCCCCAGATTCGGCTAGGTGACGAAGGAGGTCCTGGTGTGACTTTGAATCCATGGAGGGCAGGGCCCCTCCAAGAACCTCGTCTGGTGAGGAGGAAGATGAGTCTTTCGGGCCCATCACCTCCAAGTTGTGGACCTGCAAGGGAACCCGGGAAGCTGCCAAGGAAACCACAGTAGAAGGCTGAGCAGTGAATGGCCCTCTCTCTCTCCAGTGGGACCGGGCAAGGCCTGGCCCAGAGGGAGAGACTGCCCCAACACAGAGGAACAAGACATTGGAGTCACTGAAGCGGGAGCCCTGGGCCTTGAGTAGACTGACTCCAGCCTAGAGAGGCCCACACCCTGGTTCTAGTGGTAGGCCCAGGGGGTCCAAAATGGCCACTCAGCGAGGGCCCGCAGCTGCAGCAGCCAGGACTGCTGCGCTGCCAGTACCGGGGTATGCTGAGGCCAGGGATTCTGCTGCTGCTGACACCGTGGCTGCGCTGACATGTTCCGGTGCCAAGAACTATTGCGGTGCAGAGGGAGAGCCAGGGGCATGGCAGGAGGCAGTGCCAGTCCACACAACATTGAGATGCCAGTGACTGGAGGGCCCGATACCTGGGTCATTGCCATGCAGAGCCACTGTGTCGGCACTAGCGTGTGGGTCGGGGTGGAGGCAGAGGCCAGTGCTGTCACTGGAGGCGGTGCTGCACCTGGTACTGGAGTCAAGGTCAACGTCACTGGGGAAGCGCGATGATGTCCACTCACATCTGGGGCTGAGGCATTCAGTGCCATGGTGTCATCTGGCAGCACACTCCTTCACTGGGCCCGGTGCTGAAGTCAGGGATGAGTTAGCTCTATCAATTCTCTTGCTGCCTCGAAAGCGTCCGGCCCCAAGGGGTCCGGGAAGTCCACCACAGGGCTGGAGTCCTGATGCAGGCTAGAGTGGTGCTGACCTGACTGTGATTGTCTGGGTGCTGTGCTCACCGGTGCCATGTGCCCCACCAGAGGGCACATGGACAGCATGTGCCTCACGGGAGACTTGCCCTGGCTAAGTCTCCTCTTCTTCAGGGGCACCAGGGACTGGGACTGGTTCAGAGGCCTATGTGGTGCTGGGAAGGCACACAAGTGGCTAGGTGCCTCCCACACCGAAGCTGGTGCATTCTGGATTGCTGGGTCAGACGGTAGTGCCAGGTGTAAAGCTGCCTCCATGAGGATCTTCCAGCTAGATTCTCTCTCTGCTTGGTACATGGCTTGAAGCCCTTGCAAATCTTACATGCTTTGGATAGGTGGGCTTTTCTGAGGCACTTGAGGCAGGTTTCATGGGGACCTCACAGGGCATAGGCTTCTGGCACTTAACATAGGACTTGAAGCATGCCCCGCTGGATATGCCACGGACACAAAGCGAGCTCTGCGCCAAAGTAATTCTATGCCAAGTACTACACTTAACTATTTACAACTAGATAAGAACAATGAACAGATAAAACTTCAACTAGTGAACAACAAGAGAAAACTGCTAAGAGGCACTTGCAGAGCAAGAGCAAAGCACATTCCAACAACTGCCATGAGCGGTAAGAAGGAACTGAGGGGGTAGAGGACCAGCAGATATAGTGGCACCACTCCAGGGGGCTCCCCTGCTGGCCCAATGAATACTGCTAGGGGAAAAACTTCCGATGACACATGCACACAGTGCGTGCCTACCTACATGGAATGGACATGAGGAATCACTCAAAGAACGTGATATATATCATCAAGCACCAGCAATGCCCCTCTGCCATGTACATTGGCCAAACTAGACAGTCTCCACACCAAAAGATAAAGAGACACAAATCAGACATAACAAATGGTAATGCATGTTGTGACAGGGCAGATTAGAGGGCTAGAGAGAGAAGGAGAGAGGGTTACTTCAGGGCAGCCAGGAGCAGCTAGCCTGAGGCTATTAAGGACAGAATGGAAGCAGCTGGGATGGGGCTGCTACAAATCAATTAAGAGCCAGGTGATTTGACTCCAGAGAGTCACAGGGGGCCTTTTAAAAAGCCTTCCCTGCTGAAGGAGAGATCAGTAGAGAAGTTTGGAGTGAGGTGGAGAGAAGCCATAACTAATAAGAAAAGACTCAGAAAAGCAGTATTGCCAGAGATAAAAGGTTAAGCGAGGGGCTCCTACCAGGAGGGTTTGGACTCAGTTACCCGTGCACCCAGCCTGTAGCTGGGGAGGATTGGCTACCCAGCCCCAGGCTGAGCAGGGGCACTAGCCCAACACCCTTTTAACTGAGGGACAGAAGCTCAAGCATTGACAAGGACAAGCAGGACCCATGCTGCTGTACTTAAAGTGCTGCATAGTCCTGTCTTTTGTTTCAGCAAGACCAGACTAACACGGCTACATCTCTATTACTATTCTACTTAAATCTGTGAGACTGAACAGGATTCTGGGGCCCAGGAATGGGACTTATCCTGCTGCAATGTAAACCTGTAGGGGACCTGCCTGGTCATTCAGTAATGGATTTGAAAGTAGCCATCTAGCAAAGAATTTCAAAAAATTGTTAGAAATGGAGACAGCTAAACTAGAATTTATTAGCAAATTCAACACTATCAACTAAAGCTTGAATAAGGATCTCAAAAGGTTAATGCATTGCAAAGGCAACTTCCCCTCTCTGGATATTCACATCTCTACACAAAATGCTATCGATGACCCACTTCTACCCTGACTCAATTAATTTAATTAACACAAGCAGCTTCTTCCATATATACACTCCTGCTTCTGTAACTTCCACTCCAATTCATCTGATGAAGTGGATAATAAATCTGTTCATCTCCAAGGTACCTCATTGTTTTTTTGAAAAGTTAAGTGCCTTTGAAATCAGTGGCCCACAAGTGCTCTTGGAAATCCTAACTGCATTTTAAGTGTCTAAATACCTTTAAAAATTGTCCCAAACTCTCAAGAGTCTAGTAACAGAAAAGTCCGAGTGAGTTCTGTTCATTCAGGTTTCGTTTGCATGGATTTTCCATGGTCAGAAACATGCTAGTTCTCTGGCTGTTCCTAACAGTGAGGCGGGGGGGGGGGAGGGAGGAACCCTTTAAACCCAGCTTTTTTAGGCCAGCATGTATTATAAAGGGCAAACCCACCACTTGCAGATTACTATGAAAATGTTTAAAATTATTTTCCCATTCATCGTTTTGAAAGCCTTAGTAACTTTAGAATGAAATCCAAGTGATTTCAAACAGTTTCTCAAATATCAAAACGGGAACAGTAAACTTACATTTTCAGATGTACATAGATTTTTGCAGATAGAAAACCAACAGAGTTCCTGCCCTATGAATTGCATATTCTATATTAACGATATAAAAGAAGGTTGTACAGTGAGAGGTGGAGGGCGATTATCATGGGGACAGGTGACCAAAGCCCAAAAGTAAGTGGAAAAAACAGGGAGACCTGGGAGATAGGTCAGAAATGGGAAGGAGCATGGGCTATAATAGCAGAGATAAAGGAGGGACAAGGCAGATCTGAGGGGCAAAATCAAATCAGTATCTTAGTTGTCTATATATAGATGCAAGAAGTATAGGTAATAAGCAGGAAAATCTTGAAGCGCTAGTAAATAAACCCAACTATGACAGCTGGTATCACAGACTTGGTGGAATAATGCACACAATTGCAATGTTGGTATAGAAGAGTATAGCTTTATCAGGAAGAATAGGCAGGAAAAAGAGGGAGGTGGTGTTGCCTTGAATATTAAAAACGTATACACTTGGACTGAGGTTGAGATGGACATAGGAGACAGACTTGTTGAGAGTTTCTGGGTTGGATTAAAAGGGGTAAAAACTCCAAGGGTGATGTCATGGTAGGGGTCTATTACAGACCTCCTACCCCTGCAGAAGAGGTAGATGAGGCTTTTTCTTTAAAACAACTAACAAAATCATCCAAAGCACAGGACTTGGTGGTGATGGGGGACTTCAACTATCCAAACATCTGTTGGGAAACTAACACAGCAGGGCACAGATTACCCAGCAAGTGCTTGGAATATATTGGAGACAATTTTTTTATTTCAGAAGGTTGAGAGAGCTACGAGGGGGAGACTGTTCTGAATTTGATTTTAACAAGTAGGGAGGAACTGGTTGAAAACTTAAAAGTGGAAGGCAGCTCGAGTGACAGTGATCATGGAACGATAGAGTTCATTATTCTAAGGAATGGTACAAGGGAGAACAGCAAAATAAAGACTATGGATTACAGGAAGGCAGATTTTAGTGAATTCAGAGCTGGTAGTAAGGTCCCATGGAAAGCAAGACTAAAAGGAAAAACAACTCAAGTGAGCTGACAATTTTTCAAAGGGACATTATTAAAGGCCCAAGAGCTAACTATTCCACTGCGTAGGAAAGATAGGAAGTATGGCAAGAGACCACGTTGGCTTAACCAGATCTTAGATGATCTAAAAATCAAAAAGGAGTTGTATAAAAAGTGGAAACTGGGTCAAATTACAAAGGATAAATATAAGCAAAAACACAGAAAGATGTAGGGGCAAGATTAGAAAGGTAAAGGTGCAAAACAAGCTCAATCGAGCTAGAAATGTAAAAGGTAATCAGAAAACATTCTACAAATATATTAGAAGCAAGAGGAAGACCAAGGACAGGGTAGGCTCATTGCTCAATGAAGAGGGAGAAACAGGAACCTTGGAAATGGCAAAGGTGCTTAATGACTTCTTTGTTTCAATTTTCGCCAAGGTTAGTAATGACTGGATGCTTAACAGTGAATGCTAGTGGTAATGGGGTAGGTTTAGAAGTTACATAAAAAAGGTTAAAAATTACTTAGAGAAGTTAGCTTCAAGTCACCAGGGGCTGATGAAATGCATCCTAGAATACTCAAGGGCTGCGTCTAGACTGGCATGATTTTCCGCAAATGCTTTTAACGGAAAAGTTTTTCCGTTAAAAGCATTTTGAGCGTCTAGATTGGCACGGGCGCTTTTGCGCAAAAGCACTTTGCGGAAAAGCGTCCGTGCTAATCTAGGCGTGCTTTCTTAGAAGAAAGCCCCGATAGCCATTTTAGCCATCGGGGCTTTTTGCGCAAAACAATTCTGGTTGTCTACACTGGCCCTCTTGCGCAAAAGCATTTGCGCAAGAGGGCTTTTTGCCCGAACAGGGCGTCATTGTATTTGCGCAAGAAGCACTGATTTTGTACATTACAAAGTCAGTGCTCTTGCGCAAATTCAAGCGGCCAGTGTAGACAGCTGGCAGTTTTTCCGCAAAAGTGGCTGCTTTTGCGGAAAAACTTGCCAGGCTAGACACAGCCAAGGAGCTAATGGAGGAGGTATTGGAGACATTAGCAGTGATCTTTGAAAAGTCATGGAAGGTCAGGAGAGATTCCAGAAGATTGGAAAAGGGAAAATATAGTGCCCATCTATAAAAAGGGAAATAAGAACAACTCAGGAATCTACAGTCCAGACAGCTTAACTTCTGTCAGGAAAGATACTGGAGCAAATAATTGAGGAATTCACCTTTTATCTTATCTTGAAGATAACAGTCAGCATAGATTTTTAAGGAACAAATAATGTTAAACCAATCTGATAGTTTTCTTTGATAGGATAAAAAGTCTTGTGGATAAGGGAGAAGCAGTGGATACGGTATACCTAAATTTTAGTAAATCATTTGATATAGTCTCGCATGATAGTTATCAATAAACTAGAGAAATACAACCTAGATGGGGCTACTATAAGGTGGGTGCATAACTGGCTGAATAACCGTTCTCAGAGAGTAGTCATTAATGATTCACAGTAACGCTGGAAGGGCATAACAGGGTTCTGCAGGGGTCAGTTTTGGGACCAGCTCTGTTCAATAGCTTCATCAAGGATTTAGATATTGGTGGAGAGAGTATGCTTATTAACTGCAAATGATATCAAGCTCGGAGGGGTTGCAACTGCTGCGGAGGATAGGATCAAAAATCAAAATGATCTGGAGAAACTGAAGAAATGGTCCAAGGTAAATAGGACGAAGTTTAATAAAGACAAATGCAAAGTACTCCACTTAGGAAGGAACAATCAATCAGTTTCACACATGGGAGTGACTGTGTAGGAAAGAGTACTACAGAAAGATCTAGGGGTGATAGTGGACCAAAAACTAAATATAAGTCAGTGTGACACTGTTGAGGAAAAAACAACAACACACAAACATCATTCTGGGATGCATTAACAAGAGTGTTGTGAGCAAGACATGAGAAGTCATTCTTCTGCTCTTGTCTGTGCTGATTAGGCCTCAATTGGAGTATTGTGTCTAGTTCTGGGCACCACATTTCAAGACAGATGTGGAGAAATTGGATCTATCAAATTAAAGATCTAGAAAACATCACCTATTAGGGAAGGCTGAAAGAATTGGGTTTGTTTAGTCTGGAAAAAAGAGAAGACTAAGAGGAGACATGATAGCATTTTTCAAATACCTAAAAGAATGTTATGAGGAAGGAGAAAAAATATTCTCTTTGACTTCTGATGACAGGACAAGTAGTGATGGTCTTAAATTGCAGGTTGGACATTAGGAAAAACGTGTCCTGTCTGGTAGTTAATCACTGGAATGAATTGGCTAGGAAGGTTGTGGAATCTCCATCATTGGAAGTATTTAAGACCAGATTAGATATGCATCTATCTGAGATAATCAAGATTGTGCTTAGTCCTGCCATGAGGGCAGGGGTTTAGAGTTGACCTCTCAAGGTCCCTTCCATTTCTAGTACTCTGATTCTGTGAGAGACTAGTGCACCTATTTGAAAGAGTTATTAGTTTTGTTTAAATAAATTAAGGCCTATTTTCTAATCTTTGTTTTAAGAAATGACACATAGAGCTAGCATGGGGACAAACAAGTGGTGTCTCCCCACATGACTCCTCCCATCCCTACTCTGTCCTTCCACTACACCAAGCCCCTCTTTCCCTCCCCCCACTAGAGCTGCCGTATCCATAGGTACTCCAAGCCTGGAACACCTATGGAGAAAGATTTCTCAGAACCCACTGGCAGCCATGCTTCCACTCCCACCAATGCCTCTCGCCTGTTAGCAGCCTCAATGATCTTCTCCCCCTCCTCAATCCTTCTCAGCACCTCCTGTCCACCGCAGACATCTGTTTCTCAGGAGACTGGGGGAAGCAGTGGGGACAGACATGCTCAAGAGAGAGGGCAGAAAGAGGCAGGGAAGAGGTGGTGTGGGGGTTTGGAGGAAGGGGCAGAGTGGAGGCATTGTGGATCAAGCACCCCGTGGCTAAAGGGAAAGTCTGCACCTGTGTCCCAGCATGTTTGGCTGCTCTCCAAGTTGCTGCCTGAGGCAGTACAGCAGATGACTGGGAGAATGCCTGGCTACAGCAGCACTGGGCTGGGCTTTCAGGACAGAAGCTGAGCAAGTTGGAGGGGTGGGAGGGCTCTGACTCTGCTCCTGTCCCCAGAAGCGAAGCCTCGAGAGGGGGTAGTCTGCTGCTCAGCCCCTTGCAAGTTAGCCAGGATGCTTCACTGCACTGGGCAACATCCTTCTGGAAGGCCTTGCCCCCTTTTACCGCTCTCATAAGTCACCCTTTTAATTTTCTGTGAAATGCACCACAGTGTTCGAGATATGTTGCTCATGTCCATTCAACATAGGTGTGTGCGTGTGCACACCTGCCACATGCACCAATGCCCAAAGTTTTTCTTTAAACAGTCCTCATAGGGGCGAGAGTCCCAGCACCCTTGGGAGTGGAGCGCATAGGCCACGCTACATAGGACACTCCCCAGCCCCTCCCTCTATTCCTTCTTGTCAGAACTCTGACAGAGAGGAGGAGGGTGGGAAGTTGAGTGGACATGAGCAACACATCTTGAGGAGCAACAGTTACAGAACAGGCAACTGTCTTTTCTTCAAGTGCTTGCTCACCTCCATTCGACATAGGTGACTGTAAGCAGTGTCTGCTGAAGTGGGTAGGAGTTAAGGTCATGCAGACTGCAGTGCAGCTCTGCTGAACACAGCTGCCTCCCTAGCTTGCTGGTGATGGTGTAGTAACATGTGAAAGCATGGACTGACGACCAGGTCACCACTCAGCAGATATCCTCAATCAGGAGATGAGTGAGAGAGGCTTGCTGAGAAGCTTGAGCTCCTGTAGAGTGGGCCCTGATAAATGCTGGTGGCTGGGCCCTTGCCAACTCGTAGTATGTATAACTACACAAGGTGATCCATTTTGAGAGCCTCAGGGAGGATATTAAGGAAGCCTGCCCCTGCTCAGCGTAGGCCACAGAGTTGCATGGACTTGCAGAAGGGCCTTGTTCTTTCTAAGTACAATGCTAGTGCTCTCTGGCCAGCCAGTGCATGGAGACACATGTCCTGGTTGTTTGTATGAGGCTGAGGGTCAAAGACTGGCAGAAAAATGTCCTGATCCAAATGAAAGGCAGAGACCACCTTGGGAAGGATGGCCAGATCAGGCCAAAGCTGGACCTTGAAGAACCTGGTGTATGGAAGCTCTGATGAGAGCAATGAAAAGGGGCGTGTGGTGAGAGGCTCGAACTGTGGTCCCGTGAGCCTTGCCAAGACCAGGTTCAACTTTCACTGTGGGAGAGGATCCCAGGTTTGAGGGAAGAGTCGTTCTAGGCCCTTCAGAAACCAGAATGTGATATTGTGTGAGGAAACAGAGGCCTTGGAAGGGTGAATGAAATGCACAAATGGCAGCTGAAGTGGACTCTAATTGTGGCTAGAGCTAGCCTTGCTGTTTCAGGTGGAGCAGGTAGTCAAGGACTTCCTGAAGGGACACTTCAATGAGAGGTACCTGCCGTTGTTGCGCCCATGCTGAGAATAGTGTCCACTTAGCTATGTAAGTAGACTGTGTCAAAGGCTTTCTACTCTCAAGGAGGACATGTAGTAGAAAGATTCCCATTTTCTATTTTTAGTGATATTTTAAGCATTTAAGTTTGAATATGCCTTTTTTCAATTATTTTGAAGTAGAAATATTTAGATTTTTATAGTTATTGTAGAAATGATTTAGAATTTATAGATTTTCATGTTGTTTTTATTTTTAAAATAGATATTGTAATATAATGTAGTGAAAGAATAATTATTTGCTTTTTCTTGAAATTCTGTTTGTAAGAGAACGGTTACTTACCTGTAACTGTTGTTCTTCGAGATGTGTTGCTCCTGTCCATTCGAGTGAGGTGTGTGCGTGCCACGTGCACAGTTCTGCGGAGCGTTTTTTCCCCTAGCAGCACCCATAGCGTCGGCAGGTCGCCCCCTGGAGTGGCGCCGCTATAGCAGCCCATAAGTATCCTGCCGGCACTTCCCCTCCTCAGTTCCTTCTTGCCGGACACTCCGACAAAGGGGAGGTAGGGGGGGAATCGAATGGACAGGAGCAACACATCTCGAAGAACAACAGTTACAGGTAAGTAACCGTTCTCTTCTTCTTCGAGTGGTTGCTCCTGTCCATTCGAATGAGGTGACTCACAAGCAGAAAAAACCCCTACGGAGGTGGGGTCGGAGTAAGCCTCTAAAACCACAAAGAGATTTAATCAACAACCAGATAGTTTATTAACAGAGATGGGAGAGAACATAACAAAAAAACCTCTGTGACTCAATTTTTTACAGTACAGAACTGAGAACAGTGGCACCCAACGCGGCATCGTTTCTGGCCTGCTGGGAAAGTGCATTGTGTGCCGTAAACGTGTGGACAGAGGACCACCCGGCTGCTCTACAGATTTCTACGATGGGAAATGTGCCCCAAAAGCTGTGGAGGATGGGTGCGCCCTAACCTGGGGTGGCTCCCTGTGGGCCAGCTTATAACACTCTGTGATACATGAGGAAACCCAGGTGGATAACCTTTGGGTCGAAATAGGAAGGCCCTTCATTCTGTCTGCGTACGCAATAAACAGCTGCGTTGAATTACAGAAAAGTTTTGTTCTATGAATGTAAAAAGCCAAGGCACGCTTGGCATCTAAAGAATGCAACACCTGTTCCTTAGGGGAGTGGTGCGGTTTCGGAAAGAAAACGGGTAAGAATATTTCCTGCGACATATGGAAAGGTGAAACCACCTTGGGGAGGAAAGCCAGGTGTGGCCGGAGTCTAACATTATCCGCCAAGAACACCAAGTAAGGTGGCTCTATAGTCAAGGCATGAAGCTCGGAGACCTGGTGTGCTGAGGTTATCGCCACTAAAAATGCTACAAGTGTCTTAAGGAGCAGGTCGCTAAGGGCTCAAATGCGGGTGACATCAATTTTGTGAGCACTAGATTGAGATCCCACTGGGGAACGGGTGGCTTCACATGAGGGCACACTTTGTCTAGGCCCTTCACGAATCTCTTGACTATCGGATCAGTAAAAAGGGAACTAGACCCCGAACCAGGGTGGAAAGCAGAGAGGGAAGCCAAGTGTACTTTAATAGACGAGGCGGATAGGCCCGTCTGCCGCAACCCAAGCAGGTAGTCGAGCACCAGTGGAACCGGAACTCGGCATGGGTCCAGCCCTTTCTGGGATGCCCATATAGTGAAGCGTTTCCACTTAGCCGCATACGACTTTCTAGTGGAGGGCTTTCTGCTACCTACCAGAACCATCTGAACTGCATGCGAGCAAGCCCGCTCGTCACGTGTTAACCACTGATAAGCCACGCCATGAGGTGGAGTGACTTGAGATTTGGATGGACTAAGAGTTGACAGGGTTGAGTGATGAGGTCCGGGACCATGGGCAGGGGCTCTGGCTTCGCACAGAGCATTTCCAACAATATCGGGAACCAAAATTGCCTGGGCCAGCTCGGGGCTATCAGGATTACTCGAGCTGTGAACGCTTTCACTCTGGCCAACACCTTGGGGATCAATGGGAATGGTGGGAACACATAGAGGAGTTCCTGAGGCCATTTCTTTGTTAGCGCATCTCCCCTGGAGTGCCTGCCCAGCCCCAGAAACGAATAATAGCGGGGGCATTTCTTGTTCCCTGTCGTGGCAAACATATCCACCCGGGGATAACCCCACTTGTGGAAAATCTGACCCAGGATCTCCCCCTTTAAAGGCCACTCGTGGGCTCTGAAGGACCTGCTCAGTGCATCTGCTAGCAAGTTCTTGCACCCTGGCAGGTACTCGGCCTGAATGTGGATGCTGTGCTTTATGCACAGGTCCCATAGAAGCATCGCCTCCCTGCACAGAGGACGATTGCCCCCCCCCCGTTTGTTTATATAAAACACAGCTGCCATGTTGTCGAGGTGCACCAGAATTGAGCACTGCGAGATCATGGGCAAGAACACCTTGCATGCTCTCCTGACTGCCCGTAACCCTCTTACATTGATGTGTAGGGTTCTTTCGAGAGGTGTCCACACTCCGGCTACGTCTAGACTGGCATGATTTTCCGCAAATGCTTTTAACGGAAAAGTTTTTCCGTTAAAAGTATTTGCGCAAAAGCGCGTCTAGACTGGCACGGAGTTCGCGTTATAACGATGCGCTTCTGCGGAAAAGCGCGCTGCCAATGTAGACGCGCTTTTCTGCAAAAGCAGAAGCCGGGAACCATTTTGCGGAGGGCACAAGGGCACCAGCCCTTTCCGGGGCCGGGGGCTGGCGGCCATTTCAGACACGTGCTTAAAGGGATCTCCCCGGACAGCCATTTCTCTGCACTCCGTGCTAGAGGGCCCCTTGCAGGGACTGACAGCCATAAGCAGGTTTGGTGGTTGCCCTCTGACTTTGGGACACCGCTGCCTTTGGCCACCTACTTCTTTTGCCAGGTTTTTCCTAGCCCTCTGTCTTGTGCCATGGAACCAGGGGTGGCCATGTGCCTGCTCTGGCCCCTGTCGGACATTTTGGAGTGCCTGCAGCTGCTGCCAGGTCGGTGCCCTCCTTCCAGGACCAGGAGGGGCCCATCGGTTTGGACCCTCACCAGTGAGGCCATGGTGTCCCTGTGGCACCCCCACCCCAGGGTGCAGAGGCGAGTGTGGAGACTGGACACCGGCACCGACTGGTGGGACCGGCTGGTCCTAGGGCAATGGGACGACCAGCAATGGCTCCGGAACTTCCGCATGCGAAAGCAGACGTTCATGGAGCTCTGTGCCTGGCTCACCCCCGCGCTCCAGAGAGCCACCACCCGGCTGCGGGCACCCATCCCCGTCAAGAAGAGGGTCGCCATCGCAGTCTGGAAGCTGGCCACCCCGGACAGCTACCGATCGGTGGCACACCAATTCGGGGTGGGCAGATCCACCGTCGGCGCCGTCGTGATGGGGGTAAGTCCCAGGGGGAGTGGGGTGGAGGGAGGGTGCTGCTCTCCATGCCCAGGGGCAGCCAAGACTCCACGCTGGGTCACCCAGGGGTTCAGCCCGTCCCTCCCTTGCACAGGCCTGCTGGGGGGCGGGGAGTGTAGGGCGAGGTGGCTGTGGTGTGTGTGTGCGTGAGGACAGAGGGAATCATGGGGAGGGAGCCAAGGGAGCACACACCCACCCCTGCCTTATGTGATGTGTTCCCGTGTTTCTCTGCACCCTTCTGCAGGTCGTCCGCGCCATCAACGACCTCCTGCTCCCCAGAGTGATCCGCCTGTGGGACGTGGACACTACCGTCGCCGGCTTCGCTGCCCTCGGGTTCCCCAACTGCGGGGGAGCACTGGATGCAACCCACATCCCCGTCCGGGCCCCGGAGCATCGAGCAGCCCATTTCATGAACAGAAAGGGGTACTGCTCCATCGTTCTGCAGGCCGTCGTGGACCACCAGGGCCGCTTCCTGGACGTCTACACGGGCTGGTCCGGCAGGGCACACGACGCCGCATCGCGCAACTCCGACTGTTTTGCAGGCTGGAGGCGGGCACCTACTTCCGGGCGGAGCTGACTGTTGGGGATGTGCCTATGCCCATCTGGGCGCTGCCGGGACGCGCCTACCCCCTGCAGCCCTGGCTAATGCGGCCCTACACGGGGCGGCCAGACCAGAACCGGGCCCGGTTCAACGACCGCCTCAACCGGGCCCGAAATCCGGTGGAGCTCGCCTTCGGCCATTTAAAAGCCCGCTTCCGTTGTTTGCTCACCCGTCTCGAGATGGGTGAGCGGAATGCAATGGAGGTAGTGGCCACCTGCTGCGTGCTCCACAATATTGTGGAGTGGAGCGGGGAGGCCTTCCTTCCCGCATGGCTGGCAGCAGAGGGCCAGGCCTACGAACAGCCCCACACAGCTGCCAGCCACCTGGCGCACCAGGATGGGGTGCGCATCCAGGAGGCCCTCACGGACATGTTCTCACAGGCCCCGGAGTAGGGTCGCCTCAGTTTCCCTGGACAACTCCCTCCTCCCCTTACCTCCCAATATACAACAACACACTGTTTGGGGGAGAGGGGGATGTTGTGCAGAATGTTCGTTATTGTTATGTGAAATATGTTTGAGCAGTCTAGTTCAGAGCACAGTACTCTTGGTTCTGTTAAGGATTTGGTCAGGTGAAGCGGAAGGCTTGTACCTACCAATTAGGATTAGGTTTAGATTTAGGTTTAGTTAGATTAGCTATCGTCGTCGGTTCAAAGCATTTCGGCCGTCGTCGAATTTGTTCGTCGGCCGCAGCTAGGGTTTTCTTTGAGTTCAGGGTTAGGTGTAGGGATAGACTAGGCCACCATCGTCTGTTCGAGCTGTCCCAAAGAACAGGAAGAGGAGTCGAGGTTCGTGCGGAAGGCTCGAGTCAGTGCACCCGATTCCAGTCATCTTTGAGGTATCTCCTGGTAGTTCCTCTCCTGAGGACCGGAAAGACCAAAGGATGGAGGGCGCCAGCCACAGCTTCGTCCGTCGAGGGATCTCCTGGCAGTTCCTCTCCTGAGGCCCGGAAGGACCAAAGGATGGAGGGCGCCAGCCACAGCTTCGTCCGTCGAGGGATCTCCTGGCAGTTCCTCTCCTGAGGCCTGGAAGGACCAAAGGATGGAGGGCGCCAGCGTCACCGCAATCGCCCTCCGCGCCTAGACTGTGTTTCATGTATTTTGTGTTGTGTTTACTCTTTTGTCATCTATCCCTTGCTTGATTGGGATTTTATGCATGTCAAATATAGTCCTATGGTTGAATTTTATCTTCGGAGTTGGTATTCATTTATGCATCACCAACCCACAACCCTTCAAAATTATTTCCCTTTTTTTTTAGAAAACCTGTGATAGATATGGAATTTGGAGTCATTTGTCATCTTCGTGATTTTATTAGGGTGATCGGCATTCTAAATTAATTATTCACGTTACCTCGCGTAACAGGAGGAGACCTTGAACTGGGAGGAGGAGCTACTCCTGGGAGGGGTGGCCCCTGCGACTGCTCCTGCGCGGACCTGGACATGGGGGCAGGCTGAAGGGGAGGTGGGCAGCAGGAGCAGGAGCAGGAGCAGGAGGGGCCATTGCAGGAGGGGAAGGGGGCAGGTGCACCAGGATGGGGTGCGCATCCAGGAGGCCCTCACGGACATGTGCTCACAGGCCCCGGAGTAGGGTCGCCTCGGTTTCTCTGGACAACTCCCTCTCCTCCCCTTCCCCTTCCCCCCCTCCCAACACACAACAACACAGTTTGGTTTCACCATAAACACGTGTTCGGTTTTTATTTACAAAGGGGGGAGAGGGAGAGGAGACCTTGAACTGGGAGGGAGAGGAGAGCTACTCCTGGGAGGGGTGGCCCCTGCGACCGCTCCTGCGGGGGCGGACCTGGACATGGGGGTCAGGCTGAAGGGGGAGGTGGGCAGGAGGAGCAGGAGCAGGAGGGGCCATTGCAGGAGGGGGAGGGGGCAGGTGCACCAGGATGGGGTGCGCATCCAGGAGGCCCTCATGGACATGTTCTCACAGGCCCCGGAGTAGGGTCGCCTCGGTTTCCCTGGACAACTCCCTCTCCTCCCCTTCCCCCTCCCCCCCTCCCCTTACCTACCAACACACAACAACACAGTTTGGTTTCACCATAAACACGTGTTCGGTTTCTATTTACAAAGGGGGGAGAGGGAGAGAAGACCTTGAACTGGGAGGGAGAGGAGACCTTGAACTGGGAGGGGGAGGAGAGCTACTCCTGGGAGGGTGGCCCCTGCGACTGTTCCTGCGGGGTGGACCTGGACATGGGGGTGGACTGCGTTGGGGCAGGCTGAACGGGAGGTGGGCAGGAGGGGCAGGAGCAGGGGCAGGAGCGGGGGCAGGAGGAGCTATTGCAGGAGAGGGAGGGGCAGGAGGGGGCGGGGGCACTACTAGGGGAGGGATGGCGGGGGCATGGGGCGCGGCCATGCCGTAATGGATGGCATGGGCAATCTGTGCGGAGAGGCTGGCAACAGAGTTCGCCATGACCGCACAGTGTCCCTGGAAGATGGCCCAGGCCCCCTGGCGCCACTGCAGGTCTGCCTCTGTGCACCTCTGGATGGCTGCCTCTACCCGCTCGACGGCCTGCATGTGGCGCCGCAGGAGCTGGTCCCGGTGTCGGGTGCGCTGCCTCCGTGGTTGGGCGGCTGGGGGTGCTGCTGCTGCCAGACCGGAGGGTCCCCCGCTCCTGGTTGGTCCCGCTGCAGGGAACAGAAGAAAGGATGGGTCAGTCAGGCAGCCCGGCCACTGTCCCCACACCTCATGCCTTCCACCCCACCGCTGAGCCCAGGTGACACCACAGGGGTGGTGTGGCTTGGGCCCCTCGGTTCCCTGCCCCCGTGTTGTATGTTTGCATAGAGGACCACCCTGAGTAGGGTCCTCCTCCATGTATTGGAACCCCGGTCTGTGTCCTGGCCCGTGAGGGTGCTTGTGTTGCGTTAACCTGTGGAACTCCCTGCCGGTGGAGGCTGTGAGGCTTTGGGCTAATCAATGGTATTTGACAGGAAAGCGAGATGAATCCCACACAGTGCCTGGGAGCACATCTGGCAGACGTGGTCTGGGCTCTCAGATCCCCATCGCGTGGGATATCTCCTGGACGGAACCAGGAGAGTGACTGGGGAGTGTCCCATCCTTGCAGCAAAACTCAGGTGGCCCTAGGGGCGGCCCGAGCGCTTCCCACCCTTCTCCCTCCCACTATCCCTCACACACATAGCCCAGGGACATGTGTGGCCGCAGCGGGGACTTCCCTCGGGGAGCCAGCCAAGGCACCGGGAGCAGGCGAGGGGCTCAGTGGGGGCCACGCTCACAGGGCTGTGACGCTGCGGTTTACCCAGGAGCAGCTGGCTGTGCCTCACAGCCAGGCATGGGACAGTGTGCCGTTCTCCATGCTGCACCCTTGCGGCGGTGCGGGCTCTGGGCTGAGTCCCTGGGGCCCTGGCTGGTTCCAGCCAGCATCCACCCTTCCCCCTGGTCCCGCCAAATGTGTGTAAGCAGAACGGTCCCAGGCATGCCCTGCAGCTGCCTGCTGCGGCCACGTGCCGCTCGGTCACCAGGCTGCATGTGGTTGGACGGGCTGCTTGCTGCCTAATGCTACACAGCGTGCAGCACACGTGGCCTGAGTGACATGCTCTCCCCCTTCCCCCTCCGGGCTCCCCCCCTCGCCCCTCGCCCTTGTGAGTGCAAAGTGCAAGACTCACCGGTGGATCCTTCCCCGGCCTCGGAGGGTGCGCGGGAGACATCAGGGCTGCTGGAGGGGGCCTGCTGGGTGGCAATGCTGGCCTCACCCTCGGATGCGCTGCTGTCTCCTTCACCCGCCTCGGTGGTCCTGGTGACGGGGGCGCGCACCCTGCTGTCCACGGCCACGTCTGGGGCTTGCGGGGCTGGCTGGCCAAGGATGGCATGGAGCTGGTCATAATGGGGGCAGGTGTCTGCTCCTGCCCCCTGGCCCTCGCTGGCCCGCACATAGCCCAGGCGCAGCTCCTTCACTTTCACCCGGACTTGCTCTAGGGTCCGGGCGGGATGGCCTTGCTGGGCGAGCGCCTGGGCCATGCAGCCGAAGATGTCGGCGTTCCGGCGCCGGGAGTGGGTCTCGTGGAGGGCCTCCTCCTCCTGCCACAAGTCCAGGAGGGTCTCCAGCTCCCCCGACGACCAGGATGGGGCCCTTCTTTTCCGGCCCCTGGGGGCCTCCTGTGCTGGGGGTGTGGGTGGCTCCTCGGCCGGAGCTGCCATGCTGCGCTGCAAGGTGGCTGCTGGGCACAGCAGGGGCAGCGTGGCAGACCTCAGGCAAGACGTCTGAGGCACGCTCCTGACATGTGCGCTCAGCAGCCTGTGTGTGCTTTAAGAGCTCGGGTTACCAGGAAGTCCGGGGCTCCTACGGGGTCTCCCCGGTGTCCAAACTGCTTTTTTCCGCATAGTCTGCTTTTGCGCAAAAGTCTTAGCTAGCTGTCTACACTGGCCCTTTTGCGCAACAGTTTTGCGCAAAAGGGACTTTTGCCCGAACGGGAGCGTCAAAGCTTTTCCACAAAAAGCACTGATTTCGTACATGAGAACGTCAGTGCTTTTGCGGAAAATCGAGCGGCCAGTGTAGACAGCTGGCAAGTTTTTGCGCAAAAGCGGCTGATTTTGCGCAAAAACTGGCCAGTCTAGACACAGCCTCCCTGTGTTCTGCGGCGGCGTAGGTGAGCTCCCCAGCTGACATCGGAGGCATCTGTCACCAACATGACTGAGGGCAGCTTAATCTGAAACGGTACCCCCCCGCATACTACCTCCGTCTGAGTCCACCATTGTAGGGAAGCAATTACTCGCAGAGGTACACTGAGTAGTACGTCCCAGTGAGCTGAAGTCTGGTTGAAAACAGTTGCCAGGAACACCCGGAGGGGCTGAAGTCTGAGCCTGGCGTGGCGAACAACGTAGGTACACGCCGCCATGTGGCCCAGCAACCTCATACAGGTGCGGGCCGAAACAAGGGGGGGAACGCTTCTTCAGGTCGTTCACCATGGCCAGTATGGTATCGAACCTTACCCTGGGAAGGAAGGCTCGCACCACCCTGGCGTCGAGAAGAGCCCCGACAAACTCTATCTCCTGACAAGGGGTCAACATTGACTTCTCGTTGTTCAGTAAAAGCCCCAGTCTCCTGAAAAGGGACTGTATAAAGCCTACGTGAGCTGCCACCTGTGCCTGAGAGCGCCCCCCCGAACCAGCCAGTCATCCAGGTAGGGAAAAACCTGGATGCCCTGGGTCCTGAGAAATGCGGCTACCACCACCATACATTTTGTGAACACCCTGAGGGCCGTAGAGAGCCCAAAGGGGAGAACAGTAAACTGGAAATGGTTGGGGGGACACAATAAATTGTAGAAACCTCCTGTGACTTGGCCTTATCGCTACATGAAAATAAGCATCTTTGAGGTCGAGGACCGCGTACCAATCGCCCTGTTCCAGTAAAGGAATGATGGAGGACAGGGTTAGCATTCTGAACTTTGTCTTTATCAACTCCTTGTTTAGGTTTCGGAGGTCCAGAATAGGGCGAAGTCCCCCTTTCGGTTTTGGGATAACAAAATAACGGGAATAAAACCCAAATGGGAGGGGACCCGTTCTATCGCACCCTTTTCGAGGAGTGCGAGGACCTCCTGGTGCAGGACGGCCTCGTGAGACGGGTCCCTGAAAAGGGACGGGGAGGGAGGGAAAGAAGGGGGGGAACCCAGAAAAGGGATAGAGTACCCCATCCTCACGATATCGAGGACCCATCTGTTCAAGGTAACCTCGGCCCATGCTTGCGCAAAGTGGGATAACCTGTCCCCAAACGGGGGGGGAGAAAAGGAGGGTTGGCACACGATCCTCGAAGATGCTGTCAAAACTGGGGCTTAGCTTGCTGAGAAGGGGGCTGACCGGCTCCCCTAGCATTATCCGGACGAGGGCAACGATGCCTGCAGTTAGAGGCTGAAGCCCCTGCGCCCCCCGCACCCCCCGTTGGGAGCACGAGGTTGGCGCCTCCCAGTAATTTCCACAGCCCTGCTGGAACTGCGGTCTACCCGGCTGTCTATAGGGAAGTTGCCGCCTTTGAGGAGCCGGTGTGTGTATTCCCAATGATCGAAGTGTCGACCTAGTATCCTTTAATGCGTGCAGTCTAGAGTCTGTATGCTCTGAGAAGAGGGCCTTTCCCTCGAATGGGAGGTCCTGGATAGTAGATTGCACATCCGGTGGTATGCCGGATACCTGCAGCCAGGCATTGCGGTGCATAACCACGCCCGATGCCATAGTCCTGGCGGCCAAATCTACTGCATCTAAAGAGGCCTGCAGGGCTGTACATGCGATTGTCCTGCCCTCCGCGGTCACTGTAGCAAACTCTTGTTGTGCCTCAGGCGGGAGCTTATCCCTAAATTTGTCGACAGCCTGACAGGTATTATAGGCATACCGGCTTAGCATTGCCTGCTGGTTAGCAATGCGAAGCTGTACTCCCCCCGTAGCATAAACTTTATGCCCCAATAAGTCCAGGCGCTTAGGCTCTCTGGCCTTTGGGGTTGCCCCGGGTTGTGGAAGCTTTTCTTTTTGTGCTCTGGCCTGGACTATGAGGGATCCCGGGACGGGGTAAGAGTACAAGTGCTCATGCCCAGATTGCGGGACAAAATAACGCCTCTCAACCCCTTTAAGGGTAGGAGTCAGCGAGGCAGGGGTCTGCCAAAGCGTGGTAGTAATCTTGGCTACTGTCTTGTTTAGCGGCAAAGCCAGTCTGGTAGGAGCATCCTCTGATAGGATGTCCACCATGGGATCTGACTTCCCTGGTACTGGTTCCACCGGTACACCCAGGTTGGAGGCGAGGTGACGCAATAGGTCCTGATGGGACCTGGAGTCCATCACCAGCATGGACGGCGCAGAGTCAGCTAGAGCCTCATCTGGGGAGAAGGATGAGGAAGACTCTCTCAGAGGCTCCAAACGTGGGAGCACCTCCGACGGAATAGGCACCTGCAGAAGCTGGGGGCTCGGCTGAGGTGGCACAACTTCCGGAGGCAGGTGGTCTGTGAACTCCATACGGGAAGCGTCAGCCCCTGGAGGTGACGGAGGCCTGGGAAGCGATGCTGAAGCGGGGGTGTGTCGGCGGAAGGAGGCGGACGCCAGCGTGGGCAGTGCGGGTCCCTGCCACTGGTGATAAGCCCAGGGCGTCCAAAATGGCCAGGGGGGTTGCGGCTGAGGGGGCCCGGTCTGCTGAAAACCATACTGGCCCGTGTGGTGTCGGGAACGAGAACGGTGCCTGAATGAGGATCTGGAGGAAGCCTCTGAGCGGAGCGACTCCACATCTGACTCCGAAGAGTAGTCGGAGGCGGACCAAGGCGGTGCCGAGCCAGGATGCTCCCGAAACGGCCATAGACTGAGGCTTACCAGCGTGGACCGGTGCAGGAAGCCGCAATTGAGCCAGTGCCGATGAAGCGCATGCATCAGCTGAAGCTGGCTGAAGGTACTCCATCCTCGCTGGGGCTGGCACCACATCACTGGTGCCAGACGGAACAGCCATCAGTGTAGGTGCCGGCACCCTAGCCAGTGCTGCGATTAAAGCCGGTGCCGCGGCGAGTGCTCCCGCCGGAGCCAAGGCGGGTGCCGGCGCTAGTGGAGAAGTGGATGCCAGCACCGGTGTTGAAATTGACACCGGTGCCGGTGTAGAGGCGGTGGATGCTGGCGCCTGCAGTGCTGCCGGTGCTGCAGCTAGATTAGCCAGCACCAGAGGTGGGGGTGGTGCCCCTGCTTGGCGCGGTACAGGGCGGCACATTGGGGGGTGCTGGGGCGGTGCAGCCACAGGAAGCGGTGCCCACTGGTACTGGGCTGGCTGTGGTGCATAGGACACGGACATGATCGGTCCTGGGAGCTGTTACCAGATTTGCCCAATACTCTGGGGTATGCTCATTTATCAGGGTTACTCTTATGGGACTGGGGGAAGGTTAACATTTCTATCAGTGTGCTGTTTGTGCTTACTTGTGCTCTCATATGGAGCTGAATTCTCCCTGCTGCCAATTCCCCCTCCCACTGGAGCTCTCCTGCAGGAACTACGTTCCTCAGGATGGGGTTACCACCTTAGCAACACACACAGACACTCACACCCATTAACAGAACATGTCTGAGAGAACTGGGTAATCAGCACTCACAAGCTGACCCCCTCATATGTCCCTGGACTCAGCTGGCTGGGTTTCACAGCAATGCCACACTGCACCCTCATGTGCCTTTAGACTCAGTGGGCTGGATTAAACAGCACTTTAAGCTGCCATCCTCATAAGCCCCCAGGTTCAGCACTGCCTATCCCCACTTTCATACCACAGTCATTCACTGGTAAACCACACGATGACCAAACCCCACAGGATTTTGGGCACTACAGGGATCTTTAGCTTGGGTACAAGAAGCGTTGTTGCAGAGCGAATGGGGAAGCCAAAACAACACCCCTTAAGGAAGAGTGAGCAAAAGAGAAAGAAAGAGAGAGAAGCAACAGCTTAACAATGAAAGTTATTTATTTCTGAGTAGTGCATAGATATCAAAAAGTTACAATATTAAATCCAACAGTTACAATATTAAATCTAAATTGAAACTGATTACAAATGTTAGGTAACCATATAACAGGGTCAGGAGGCTATGCTTAGAGAGGTAGTTGATATGGGAGGGGGAGAGAGAGAGAGACCTCACCACTCCATGGAGCTGGCACTGATCGGGGTTCCCAGATGATGATGGTAGCCGGGGGTCCAGAGGGCAGGAGACAAGCAGAACAGAGCCCCCAGCACGATCAGATAGGAGATGAAAAAGTCTCAATGGAACTGATGCGGTTTAAATCCAGTATCAGAACAGTTTTTCTTGGGGCAAGGATAGGCGTTTTTATAGGGATAGTTCAAAGAGAAAGAGGAGAGACAATAGAGACTGATCACCCCTGGTTATGGGTGATGTTCGTTGAACGAGATCACAATGCAACTAGGCAGTTTCAGTATTTTAGATGTCAATAGGATCGTTACTAGAATTGGTCTGATAATGACTAATTTGGGTGTGAGCAGGCCTGGGTTCATTAGCATCTGGAGCAGGGATTTCCCATCAGGCAGTGCTTCTCTGCTTTCGGTGTCCCACAGTTCACTGCGGTTCCTGCCTTGGAAGAGCTGCTCTTCATTCTGTATGCTAATGAGATGTCCCTCTGTTCCATCTTTAATGCAAATGAGGCTGCGGTGTCTCCTTAATTGTATCACCCTTGTCTGAAGCAGTTTAGGTGTGTCTTCCCCGGCCTTTTCATTGCTTTGTCTTTGATTCTAGCAGAGGCATGAGGGAGGGGGATGGTTTTCCATGAATGTCACTCCCTGGCTCCCCAAGAGCACAAGGCTGACAGGTGACCATGTTCTGGTTCCCCAAGAATCACAGAGCTGGTGGGTAACAGAGCGGTGCCAATGTCTTCCCTGGCGCCCGCTGAGCTTCTGTCACCGGTGCTGGTAACGGGGTTGCCAGGGATGGCAACACTATGAGCGGTTGACAGCACCGTCGCTGACCAAGGCTCATGCTGCAGGGGGGCAACCAGTGCCATCACGGCCCCCGGTGTCGGTGGCCGCGACCCTACTAGCCCCAGTGCCGAGTGCAGGGAGGCCATGAGGTGGATCAGCTCATGGGCTGCCTTGAAGGTCTCAGGCGTTGATGGCCCGGTGCAGTGACAGCATGCCTGGACTGCTGCCAAAACCGTCCTTCTGAGTCCCCGAAGGAGGAGCGTCGGACCGCTCGGATCGCCACTGACGATGGTGCTTGCCTGCACCAGGCTTACGGCTAGGCGACCGACCCCTTGAAGCCTTAGCTCTCTTCGGGGCCGGGGACTGTGAGTGGAGCCGCTGCCGGTTGCAGAGCCTCTTCCGTCAATAAAAGTTTTAAACGCGAGTCCCTCTCTTTTTTTGTTCGCGGCTTGAATGCCCAACAGATTCTACATGCGTCTGTCAAGTGGCCCTCCCCCAGACAGGTTAAGCAGTTGTTGTGGGGGTCACCTCTGGGCATAAATTTTGTGCAGGAGGCACAAGGCTTAAACCGCTGTGGTACAGGCATTCCCTACCCCCTGGGGGCGGGGGGAGGGAACAAAGGAAAGAAAGTCTAACACTAAGTACCTAACTAATGGGATAATTACAGAGAACTATTTACACCAAAGAGATAAGCGGGGGAACATCAAGCTAACTAAAGTAATTGACGCGCTCCAACCAACCATCACTGGCGGTAAGAAGGAACTGAGATAGGGAAGTGCCGGCAGGATACTTATGGGCTCCTATAGCGGCGCCACTCTAGGGGGGAACCTGCCGGCGCTATGGGTGCTGCTAGGGGAAAAATGCTCCGCAGAACTGTGCACGTGGCACGCACACACCTCACTCGAATGGACAGGAGCAACCACTCGAAGAAGAACCCTTGTTCTTGTTATGTGTGAGAGAAGGGTGAAGGCCACCATTGAACAAGGGATGCTGAAAGGCAGGAGCCAACAACCGACTATGAGGCACCAAAGATTACTGCATAACAACAACAAAAAGCCTCAGAAGGCAGGGCTGTTGCTGCACAGCTATTACCACCTAGCTCCTGAGTGAGAGGCCTGCCCGTTAGGACTCAGACCTTTCAGCTGCAGGTGTTGCCTGCAGCCATTACTAGGGGCTGCCTTAAAGCCAGGAGGTCGCGCCTGGTGGCGGGCCGCCCCGAAGGGGCAATCCAAAGGGGGCTGCCCTTTTGGGGGAGCCCTTCGGGCACAGACCAAGGGCAAGGGTATGTGCTGTGATGATAGATTATAATTGAGTGTGTGTTTGTGTGTGCTGGTGAGAGCAGCACACTTGGTTGTGTGGTGGCCTATTCAGTCCCTGGTGAGAGCAGGCGAGGGTTCTTAGTGAGAGGAAGTTCCCTTTAGCTATCCAAACTGAAGGTGTGTGTTTGTTCTGCTCCCCCCCCACCCTCCACCACTATGTGGTTTGGCACAGATGGGGTGCCCAAGGAGGAGGACTCAGATGGCATCGTGGCAGTTGTGACAGGTACGGGAAGATATGGAAGTATGATCTGGACTGGCCAGCCAAGGGGAAATGAGGTTTAGACAGTTATGTACTATTCCTTTTTCTGGTCCTGTTCCCAGCCTTAAAAATTTTGGGAACTTTAATACCTGGCCATCAGCCCTGAGGGTACTGTTGCTGAATGCCAGGTCAGTATCCCAGAAGACAGCTGTCATCCACGATTTAATTCTAAGTGAAGGGGCTGACCTGGCTTGTATCACTAAGACCTGGCTGAGAGTGGACGGAGGTGTCGACCTTTCCCAATTGTGCACGGCTGGGTTCTCAGTACAGCATCACCGCGGCTTAATGGTCGGGGAGTTGGGGTGGCAATTGTCTATCGAGATACTATCTCACTGGCTAGGGTTGTAGTCCAACAAAGTGTCAGATTTGAGTGTCTGTACTTGATGTTGGGTGCCCAAGATAGTTTGGGTATGCTGCTTGTGTACCGCCCACCTCGCTATATGGCAGATGCTCTGCTCGAGCTGGCCGATGTGGTGTCGGCCATGGCATTGAGGAGGCCAAGGCTTTTGGTCTTGGGGGAATTTAATATCCATGCCGAGGCTGTTCTGTCAGGTCTGGCCCGAGATTTTATGGATAACATGACCACTCTAGGATTATCCCAAGAAAGAACTGACCCAACACATGTTGCAGGTCATACACTCGATTTGGTTTTTTGGACTAAGGGTGAAAGAGTTCTTGGGATAAGGGATGTGGCTACACTCCCTTTCTCATGGACTGATCACTACCTGGTCAAGACTCATGACTATCTGTTGACCTTCCCCTCCACAGAGGCAGAGGACCAATTAAGATGATCCGCCCTCGGAGGCGGATGGATTCGGAGGGTTTTCTGAGGTCCCTGAAAGATTGTTCAGCCATTATGGCAAATAGTTCTGTAGATACCCTAGCTGATACATGGAACACCGAGGTAGCCCGGGCAGTTGATAAGATTGCTCCTAAGTGCCCTCTTCGGACCAGTTGAGCTAAGTTTGCTCCCTGGTTTTCTGGGGAGCTGATGGCAGCCAAACAGTCTGTGCAATGGCTAGAACGCCGCTGGAGGAGAACTAGAGCTGAGTCTGATTGGCTGCGGGTTAGAGCTGAACTGCAAGCTTACTCTGTGGTGATGCTGACAGCGAAGAAAAGCTACTTCTCCACCCATATTGTGTCCGCACAATGCCGACCAGCGGAATTGTTTCCAATAGTGTGGGGCCTGTTGCAGTCTGGCACTCATGACGAAACAGAGCAGCCTTTGGGCCCCCGCTGCGATCTGTTTGCAAAGCATTTTGCAAATAAGATCGCCCGCATCCGGTTGGATTTGGACTCTGGTTGCTATGTAAGTGGGGCACAGAATGTGTTGAGTGCACCACCCAGTCTTTTTTCTCTGGCTCAATTTCAGCTACTGCAGACTGAGGATGTGGACAAGGTGCTTGGACGAGTGCAACTGACCACATGCTCACTTGATCCCTGCCCTTCATGGCTTATTAAATTTAGCCGGGAAGGGATGACTGGCTGGGTCCAGGGGATTATTAATGCGTCTTTTAGATCTGGTATGGTTCCTGCTGCCTTGAAAGAGACAGTGATAAAACCGTTACTTAAGACGACCTCCCTGGACCCACATGACTTAAATAACTATCGCCCAATTACTAATATTCCCTTCTTGGGCAAGGTACTCGAACGGGCAGTGGCGCTGCAACTCCAAGCTTTCTTGGAAGAAACAGACTACTTAGATCCATTTCAGTCTGGCTTTAGGCCTGGTTTTGGAACTGAAACAGCCTTGATCATCCTGGTACACGATTTACACCGGGAGATAGACCTCTCAGGGGCTTTTGATACCATTGACCATGATATCCTTCTGGGATACCTGGTGGAGTTGGGTATTGGAGGCACTGTTTTGCAATGGTTCCGGTCCTACCTCTCGGGATGCTTTCAGAAGGTGGAGCTAGGGGGCTGCTATTTGACCCCATGGAGATTCATAGAACCATAGAACTGGAAAAGACCTCAGAAGGTCATCAAGTTCAGCCCCCTGCTCTAGGCAGGACCAATCCCAACTAAATCAACCCAGCCAGGGCTTTTTCAAGCCAAGACTTAAACACCTCTAGGGATAGAGACTCCACTGCTTCCCTAAGTAACCCATTCCAGTGCTTCACCATTCTCCTAGTGAAGTAGTTTTTCCTAATATCCAACCTAGACCTCTCCCACCATTGTGCTATGGGGTCCCTCAACGTTCCATCTTGTCCCCTATGCTGTTTAATATCTACATGAAGCCGCTGGGAGAGGTCATAAGGAGTTTTGGAGGATGGTGCCATCAATATGCAGATGACACCCAACTCTATTTCCCTGTGACATTAGAACCAGGTGTGGCAGTGACTAAGCTAAATCAGTGTCTGGAGGCAGTGACCGTTTGGATGAAGTCAAATAAGCTGAAGTTGAACCCAGGTAAGACCGAGGTCCTGTGGATCAGGAGGTCATCTGTGCGTGAATGTGGCATGGCACCTGTTCTAGATGGGGTTACTCTTCCCCTGAAAGAACAGGTATTGAGCTTGGGAGTCCTCCTGGACCCTTTAACATTTGAAAATCAGATTTCTTCGGTGGCCAGGAGTGCCTTTGGGCAACTTCGTTTGATCTGCCAGCTGCGACCCTTACTGAACAAGCATGACTTGGCCACAGTGATCCATGCTCTTGTTACATCCCGACTGGATTATTGTAATGCACTTCAACTGGTCCAGATGCGGCTGCTCGAGTTTTAACTAACACTAGTTCTACGGAGCACATTATGCCAGTGCTTCGGCAGCTGCACTGGCTTCCGGTATGTTTCCACGCACAATTTAAGGTTTCAGTTTTGACCGATAAAGCCTTAAATGAGTTGGTTCCAGGGTATTTGAAGGACCGTCTTCTCCCATATGAACCTGCCCGGGGGATTGAGGTCAGCTGGGGAGGTTTTGCTTCGTGTTTCCCCCACTTGTGGAGAGAAGATTAACATCTACGCCAACAGGGCATTCTCAGCTTTTGCTCCCAGGCTGTGGAATTCTCTTCCTCGGGATATTCGCATGGCGCTAACGGTAGCGTTGTTTTGGCGTCAGGCTAAAGCCACCCTTTTTTACACGTGCTTTTATTAATGTTTGAATCTGTATGTGTGTGTTCCTCCTCTCTATGTGTTTAGCTGGTTATGTCCGTCTGGGGTCTCATATTTTAAATTCTCATTTTAAATTTTTATATATTTTGTTTGTTTGTTTGTTTTTGTAAGA
The DNA here is from genome assembly GCA_019425775.1 of Rafetus swinhoei. NCBI lineage: Eukaryota > Metazoa > Chordata > Testudines > Trionychidae > Rafetus > Rafetus swinhoei. The sequence continues at coordinate 30,808,374 of CM033428.1, read as the reverse complement.
TACCTTGAATATTTTCAATAGAAAAGTGGGGTAAAAATATTTAAATAAATAATAAAAAAGACTGGCAACCTAGGACACTGAGGGAAAGGGAAAGCATTTATCAGTTAGGGCAAGATATTCATGACTGAAACCAGCTTAGAATGGCAGAACAAAGAATAACTGGACATAAACATCCCTCAGAAAAACAGCATGACCATGTAAAACCCACTAATCCTGATGGAAAAGAACCATTATAAAAGGAGGACTGCTTTTCCATAACAGCTGTGGTTTGACCTGCCATTATCAGACTGGAACCTCAGTCCAGGCTGAAATGAACCTGGTTCCTTCCTCACACTTAGCCTACTTGGCCACCAGGCTAATGTGAGCAACAGACTGGTAACTATACCATCAGTGGCAGGAAAGTCTATGTAAGTATACGTTAACTGCTTTGCCATTGTATTCTCAGTAAATGTGGCACATTGTCCTTTCCCTCTATAAAGATCCCGTGTGCTTATCAGTGTAACAGACTTTCTGAACCTCACCAAAATATGCCTGCTCCTGCGGGTTCAGCAACAGAGAAACCACGGTCAGATGAAGTGGCATGAGGTTCATGTGCAAGAGGCGTCCGTGGTCCTAGGACAGAAGGTCTGGTTACAGGGGCAGCCGCCTGGGCACACGGGACCCCAGGCTCATGAGTGTCTTGAACCAGTGCTGATAGAGCCAGACCAGTGCAATGAGAATCATCACTTTGTCCCTCTTGACTTTTGGCTAGACTTTGCTGATATGGGGAAAATGGAGGGAAGGTATAGGAAGCCCTCCAAGCATGGAAAGAGGAATGCATCTGACAGGGAGCCCCGCTCAAAACTGAACCTGGAACAGAATCTGCTGCATCTTGCGTTCTCTCTCTCTCTCTCTCTCTCCTTAAGGGAGAACGCCACCTGAGGGTGAAGAGCCCACTTGTCACAAGAGAAGAATTCTCTGCAGAGATGGTCCCCAACTATGTTCTGCACACCAGGAAGGTGATGTGCCTCTAACAAGATGCTATGAAGAGCGCAGAATAGGTGAGTGCTAACAGGGAGTTTAGAGAGGGAGTTCTCCAGGTAAAGGAGAAGCAGATACAGGACTCTTGAGGGAAGTGTGTGTTGTTATTGGGGCTTTCTTACTGTGTGCTGAGCTTGTGTTTGTTGGTGTGTGGTGGTGGGTTTTTTTTTTCTTTTTGTTCCTCTCTCTCTCTCTCTCTCTCTCTCTCTCTCTCTCCTCTGTGTTTTTGAGTGAGGCTTTAGAGAGGGAGTTTCTCCAGGTAGAGGAGAAGCAGATACAAGACTCTTGAGGTAAGTGTGTGTTGTGTTTGGGGCATTCTGGCTGTGTGCTGAGCTTGTGTTTGTGAGTGAGGGTTGGTGTGTGTTCTTTTTTTGTTTGTTTGTTTGTTTTTTCCCCTGTGTTTGAGTGAGGCTTTTCCCCCTCACTTCCCCTTTGCCTTTGCCTTCCCCCTCCCCTTCATGGAGTGTGTGCTGTGATTGGCAGGTGGAAACTGTTGGCTTCTAAATTAAAGTTTGAATTCTAGAAGCCTCTGCTGATTGGCTGAGCCTTGGTAGGGGGAGGGACTTTCAGGCAGTCCAGGGCTTTATAAGGCTCCTTGGGGAAGCGACCAAGGACCTTGCGAACAGGTGAGTGCTAACAGGGAGTTTAGAGAGGGAGTTGGGAAGGGGGTGAGGTTCTCTTGCCTTTCTTTTTAAATCCCTTCTCCAGGACAGCAGGGATGGATGGTGATGGCTCTGCTGTTGTTACCTGCACGGAGTGTGCCATGTTTGTCTTCCTCCCGGAAGAAAGAACGGATTTCATCTGCACTAAGTGCAAGCTGGTCGCCATTTTGGAAGAAAAAATTAGAGGGCTGGAGGGCCAAGTGTCGACCCTACGCTCGATCAGAGAGGATGAAGACTTCCTCGATAGAAGGCAGCATTTAATCCTTCAAGCACGGCAGGCGGAAGAGCCGGAGAGGGCAGTACGTGACCAGGAAGAGAACTGGCAGCATGTAACTTCTAGAAGGGGAAAAAGGCCAGCATAGGAATCCCCCAATGCTATAGAGGTAAGTAATCGCTTTCAGGCTCTCTCCACAGGCTCTGCGGTGCTGAATGCTTTGGAAGGGATCTCACAAGGAAGAAACCGGAAGGGAACACCATCTATGGAAGGCATGGGATGCGCAGTCCCAGGGATGGGGGTTCCACGGCCACCACCCCCAAAAGAAAACGACAGGTGGTGGTGGTCGGGGACTCCCTCCTAAGAGGGACTGAGCCATCCCTCTGCCATCCGGACCTGGAATCTCGAAAGGTGTGCTGCTTACTGGGAGCTCGCATTCAGGATGTGACTGAGAGGCTTACCAAACAGATCAAACCTTTGGATCGCTACCCCTTCCTGCTTCTCCACGTGGGAACTAACGATACGGCCAAGAATGACCTCGAGCGGGTTACTGCGGATTATGTAGCGCTAGGAAGAAGGATCCAAGAACTCGGAGCGCAAGTGGTGTTCTCGTCCATCCTCCCTGTTGAAGGGAAAGGACTGGGCAGGGATCGTCGAATTGAGGACGTAAATGCGTGGTTGCGCAGGTGGTGTCGCAGAGAGGGCTTTGGTTTCTTTGACCATGGGACTCTGTTCTGGGCACAAGGATTGTTAGGAAGAGATGGGATCCACCTAACCAAGAGAGGAAGGAGCATCTTTGCGGGCAGGCTTGCAAACGTCGTGAGGAGGGCTTTAAACTAGGTTCATCAGGGGACGGTGACCAAAACCCTGAGGGGAGTGGGAAAGTCGGATACCGGGAAGAAATGCAGGGAGGAACGAGCAAGAAAGGAGGACCCCTGTTTCGAATGGAGAAGATAGGGCAATCAACTGGTTACCTGAGGTGTTTGCACACTAATGCAAGAAGCCTGAGCAACGAACTGGAGGCCCTGGCCCAGTCCGAGAAATATGATTTAATTGGGATAACAGAGACTTGGTGGGATGACTCGCATGACTGGAGCGCTGTCATGGAAGGGTATAGACTTTTCAGGAAGAACAGGCAGGGGAGAAAAGGAAGAGGAGTTGCACTGTATGTAAAAGACCACTATGATTGCTCTGAACTCCAGTATAAAGAGGGAGAAAAACCTGTTGAGAGTCTATGGGTTAAGTTTAAAGGAGCAAACAACAGCAGTGATGTTGTGGTTGGTGTCTGCTACAGGCCACCGAATCAGGTGGATGAGGTAGATGAGGCTTTCTTCGGACAATTGAGAGAAGCTTCCAGATCGCAGGCCCTGGTTCTCGTGGGGGACTTTAATCACCCCGACATCTGTTGGGAAACCAATACGGCAGTACACAGGCAATCCAGGAAGTTTTTGGAGAATGTTGGGGATAGCTTCTTGACGCAAGTGCTGAAGGATCCGACCAGGGGCCGTGCAGCTTGACCTTCTGCTCACAAACAGGGAGGAACTAATAGGGAAGTAGAGGTGGGTGACAACCTGGGAAGCAGTGATCATGAGATGGTAGATTTCAGGATCCTGACCAAAGGAAGAAAAGAGAGTAGTAAAATACACACCTTGGACTTCAAAAAAGCAGATTTTGACTCCTCAGAGATCTGATGGGCAGAATCCTGGGGCGCTAACATGAAGGGAAAGGAGTCCAGGACAGCTGGCAGTATTTTAAAGAAGCCTTATTGAAGGCACAGAAAGAAACCATCCTGACACGAAGCAAGAGAGGCAAACATGGTAGGATACCGGATTGGCTTACAGGGGAAATCCTTGGTGAACTTAAGCATAAAAAGGAAGCTTATAAAAGTGGAAACTTGGACAAATGACCAGAGAGGGGTTTAAATGTATAGCTTGAGAATGCCGGGAGTTATCAGGAAGGCGAAAGCGCAAATGGAATTGCGACTGGCTAAGGATGTGAAGGATAACAAGAAAGGTTTCTACAGGCATGTTAACAAGAAGAAGGTGATCAGAGAGGGTGTGCAGCCCCTACTGGATAAAGGAGGTAACCTAGTGACAGATGATGTGGGAAAGCTGAAGTACTCAATGCTTTCTTTGCCTCTGTATTCACGGACAAGGTCGGCTCCTGGACTTCTGCGCTAAGTGACTCAAGATGGGATGAAGATGGACCCATGGTGGGTAAAGAACAGGTTAGGAACTATTTAGAAAAGCTAAGCGTACACAAATCCATGGGTCGGACTTAATGCATCCGAGGGTACTGAGGAGTTGGCAAATGTCATTGAGAGCCTTTGGCCATTATCTTTGAAAAGTCGTGGAGATCGGGAGAAATCCCAGATGATTGGAAAAAGGCAAATGTAGTGCCCATCTTCAGAAAAGGGAAGAAGGACGATCTCGGTTCCTGGAAAAATCATGGAAGGGATCCTTACGGAATCCATTTTGAGGCACTTGGAAGAGAGGAAAGTGATTAGGAATAGCCCTTTGTGAATCCATGCTGACAAGTCGTGCCTGAACAATCTGATTAGCTTCTATGATGAGGTAACTGGCTCTGTGGACGTGGGAAAGTCAGTGGATGTGATATACCTTGACTTTAGCAAGGCTTTTGATACGGTCTCCCACAATATTCTTGCCAGCAAGTTAAGGGAATGCGGATTGGATAAATGGACAGCAAGATGGATAGAAAAATGGCTAGAAGGCCGGGCCCAGCGGGTAGTGATCAACGGCTCGATTTCAGGTTGATGGTCGGTTTCTAGCGGAGTGCCCCAAGGTTCGGTTCTAGAACCGGTTTTGTACAATATCTTTATTAAGGACCTGGATGAGGGGATGGATTGCACCCTCAGCAAGTTTGTGGATGACACTAAGCTAGGGGGAGAGGTAGATACGCTTGAGGGCAGAGATAGGGTCCAGAGTGACTTAGACAAATTGGAGGATTGGGCCACAAGAAATCTGATGAAGTTCAACAATGACAAGTGCAGAGTCCTGCACTTGGGATGGAAGAATCCCAAGCACAGTTACAAGCTAGGGACCAACCAGTTAAGTAGTAGTTCTGCAGAAAAGGACCTGGGGGTTACAGTGGATGAGAAGCTGGATGAGTCAACAGTGTGCCCTTGTAGCCAAGAAGGCTAATGGCATATTAGGTTGCATTAAGAGGAGCATTGCCAGCAGATCCAGAGATGTCATTATTCCCCTTTATTCGGCTTTGGTGAGGCCACATCTGCAGCATTGTGTCCAGTTCTGGGCCCCCCCACTACAAAAAGGATGTAGACGCATTGGAGAGGGTCCAGCGGAGGGCAACCAAAATGATTAGGGGGCTGGAGCATATGACTTATGAGGAGAGGCTGAGGGAGTTGGGTCTGTTTAGTCTGCAGAAGCAAAGAGTGAGGGGGGATTTGATAGCAACCTTCAGCTTCCTGAAGGGAGGTTCCAAAGAGGATGGAGAGAGGCTGTTCTCAGTAGTGACAGATGGCAGCACAAGGAGCAATGGTCTCAAGTTGTGGTGGGAGAGGTCCAGGTTGGATATTAGGAAAAACTATTTCACTAGGAGGGTAGTGAAGCACTGGAATGGGTTACCTAGGGAAGTAGCGGAATCTCCATCCCTGGAGGTGTTTAAGTCTCGGCTTGACCTAGCCCTGGCTGGGTTGATTTAGTTGGGATTGGTCCTGCCTAGAGCAGGGGGCTGGACTTGATGACCTTCTGAGGTCTCTTCCAGCTCTATGGTTCTATGATTCTATGAATTTCCAGAGGCACATTGCTTCCTTGTAGAGCTCTGAGGATTGGGCACTCCCTTGCCTGTAGATATAATACTTGGGTGCAATATTGTTGGTGAGGATGAGCACTGCCCTGCCTTCAAAGTGAGTAAGAAACACCCCGTACAAGTTTCTGATCGCCCTGAGTTCCTTTGGTATTTATGTGGAGCAACCTCTCTTCTATGGACCACTCTCCTTGGGCCTGTCTTTCCCATCATGCATCTAAGGAAGACACTTGCAGGAAAGTTATACCATAATAAAATTGTTAGTCTTTAAGGTGCCAACAGACTGTCTTTGCTGAAACCATCAAACACTGCTACCTTCGAAACCTGCCCCACTATTGTTTTCTTCCAGTGTAAAAACACACTACTGTGTGAGCTGTGAATCATATGGAAAGGCGAAAAGGAAAAAAGCCACACACCCTCTGATCTATGAATCCCAGGGGATGGGAGTGTGGTGAAGAGGCCTGTAGTCTAAACTGACCAAGCTAACAAAAGCCCAACTCAGCCTGTTGTCTACAATTATTGATAAGAGTCAATGACACTGAAACTGGCATAAGAGTTCTCAGGCTCCTTCTAACAGTCACAGGTTAATACGTGAACTGAAAGATCCTAAACATGGGAGGAAAGGGTTAGATTTGACATCATTGAAAGGTGTCTTGATCAATTTTAATGGAGTGAGGCTGCTGCACTCGCCCAGACATGGCTGTCACCTCCTCCCCACATGGCATGCTGGCACACCAGGGTTCCAGTGCTATCACTGGGCTTTTATTCATCTGATCCTGAAAGGTGTCATTACCCCTGTTCCATCTCAGAGCTGGTTTGGTAATTTGCACTACCAGCACTATTGCTAAATCCTGAAACTGCTTGGAATGTGATGTTTGGGTTCCTTCTCCACCTCTTCCTTATGCATCTTTTTCCTTCCCTTTCCTATTCCCTCCCTCCCCGGACCATTTCCCTTTTGCTTCAGTCTCAGAACCTGGGTTTCAATTAAGTCTTTTGCACTAAAACTAAATCTAGCCACGAGTCTCCTAAAAGCAGTGACCCATCCAGGCCCCCAGTAGTAGAAGTTTGTCAGGTCTCAGATTGGCTCAAAAGACTGTTTTCCCTGTAAAAAACTCCATGTTAAATGGAATAAAGAATACTGTTAAAATAAAAGCCTTATTGAATACTTCTTTGCAATGTTTTTGTAACTGTGTTGGTTCAAGGATGAGAGGGACAGGGGCAGGGGGTTGAGGTAGTATCTTTTAGTAGACCAACTTTTGTTAGTTAAGGATGAGCTCTTCAGATCTGGAGAAGGTAATCAAAAATGTCACAGCTAAATACAAGGTCAGACTGTTAATCATAAAGGCATTAACTACATATTGTAAGAAACCATTAAAAAGGAAGTGGGCAATTAACACTTTGGCAATCAGGACAAAGGAGATAGTTAGAGGGCTGCAGTTTGCTGTAATGAGACAGACTTATTTTATGAGTCCATGATTGTTGGTGTCTAGCAGAATGACAACTTTAAACATCCAAGTTCATGTTTTGAAGGTGTCATGCTGGTTTCCTTGAAAATCTTTCAAGATTCATAGGTTCTACACATGGCTGCCTTGTTAGATTATTGATCATAATAGCAGTGGAAATATGGCAACAAATTTTTGCACCTGTTGTGGCAAACACTATCATACCTTGTGATGATCTTCACTGCAGAAAAAAACCCCTCACTGTCTGCACGCCCCAAGTGTGCTACACCACATGTGCATAAAGGCCCCCCAACAACTCCCTAGGCTTTTGAATTAACTCACAGAAAAACCAAAATATTTCATTACTGCATGAACGCTTCACAAAACACACTTTGTAGCTCACCTTTCAGTCCTTGTATACAGTGCCACACTGGAACCCATATAGATTATCAACAGTTACAGAACCATACTTGATGGGGACCCACTTGGGGCGGGGCGGGCCGGGGCGGGGCGGGAAGGCAATTTCCTGAATCCCGTCTCCTGGCCTTCAAACAAATCTCTTGCTCCCAGCCTCATCCAGTTTACCATCAGAAACAAGTACCCCACAGATTGGGATACATCAACTGCAAGTGATACTAAACTCTCGCAAACAAAACCTGCAGCATATCTCCACTGTCAGTGGCCAACTGAAATTGGTCCAATACAATATTTTGCTTAATCCTCAATGATTTTCAGCACATTCCAGGGTGCGATCCAGAGTAATGAGGGGATGTCACCCTGTCCTGTAACCTATAGTCCTTTGCTACACTAGAATCATAGAATACTAGGACTGGAAGGGACCTCGAGAGGTCATCAAGTCCAGTCCCCTGCCCCCATGGCAGGACCAAATACTGTCTAGACCATCCCTGATAGACATTTATCTAACCTACTCTTAAATATCTCCAGAGATGGAGATTCCACAACCTCCCTGGGCAATTTATTCCAGTGTTTGACTACCCTGGCAGTTAGGAACTTTTTCCTAATGTCCAACCTAAACCTCCCTTGCTTCAGTTTAAGCCCATTGCTTCTTGTTCTATCCTCAGAGGCCAAGATGAACAAGTTTTCTCCCCTCCTCCTTATGACACCCTTTTAGATACCTGAAAACTGCTATCATGTCCCCCCCCTCAATCTTCTCTTTTCTAAACTAAACAAACCCAATTCTTTCAGCCTTCCTTCATAGGTCATGTTCTCTAGACCTTTAAACATTCTTGTTGCTCTTCTCTGGACCCTCTCCAATTTCTCTACATCTTTCTTGAAATGCGGTGCCCAGAACTGGACACAATACTCCAACTGAGGCCTAACCAGCACAGACTAGAGCGGAAGAATGACTTCTCGTGTCTTGCTCACAACACACCTGTTAATGCATCCAAGAATCATGTTTGCTTTTTTTGCAACACCATCACACTGCTGACTCATATTTAGCTTGTGGTCCACTATAACCCCTAGATCCCTTTCTGCCGTACTCCTTCCTAGACAGTCGCTTCCCATTCTGTATGTGTGAAACTGATTGTTCCTTCCTAAGTGGAGCACTTTGCATTTGTCTTTATTAAACTTCATCCTGTTTACCTCAGACCATTTCTCCAATTTGTCCAGATCATTTTGAATTATGACCCTATCCTCCAGAGCAGTAGCAACCCCTCTCAACTTGGTATCATCTGCAAACTTAATAAGCGTACTTCTATGCCAATATCTAAATCGTTGATGAAGATATTGAAGAGAGCCGGTCCCAAAACAGACCTCTGCGGAACCCCACTAGTTATACCTTTCCAGCAGGATTGTGAACCATTAATTACTACTCTCTGAGTACGGTTATCCAGCCAGTTATGCACCCACCTTATAGTAGCCCCATCTAAGTTGTATTTACCTAGTTTATTGATAAGAATATCATGCAAGACCGTATCAAACGCCTTACTAAAGTCTAGGTATACCACATCCACCGCTTCTCCCTTATCCACAAGACTCGTTATCCTATCAAAGAAAGCTATCAGATTGGTTTGACACGATTTGTTCTTTACAAATCCATGCTGGCTGTTCCCTATCACCTTGCCACCTTCCAAGTGTTTACAGATGATTTCCTTAAGTACTTGTTCCATTATCTTCCCCTGGCACAGAAGTTAAACTAACTGGTCTGTAGTTTCCTGGGTTGTTCTTATTTCCCTTTTTTATAAATGGGCACTATATTTGCCCTTTTCCAGTCTTCTGGAATCTCTCCTGCCTCCCATGATTTTCCAAAGATGATAGCTAGAGGCTCAGATACCTCTTCTATCAGCTCCTTGAGTATTCTAGGATGCATTTAATCAGGCCCTGGTGACTTGCAGGCATCTAACTTTTCTAGGTGATTTTTAACTTGTTCTTTTTTATTTTATCTTCTAAACCTCCCCCCCCTTCCCACTAGCATTCACTATGTTAGGTATTCCTTCAGACTTCTCGGTGAAGACCGAAACAAAGAAGTCATTAAGCATCTCTGCCATTTTCAAGTTTCCTGTTACTGTTTCTCCCTCCTCACTGACCAGTGGGCCTACCCTGTCCTTGGTCTTCCTCTTGCTTCTAATGTATTTATAAATTTCTAATGTATTTATACATTTCACTAGTGAAAGGCCCAGATTGGTGGCTAACAGCCACACCAGTCATACTCATTTTAAAACTCTTAACCTTAAAATTGCTAGAAGACCTCATAGTAATAAACAAAGGACAGGAGTTATCACTGGCTGCTACCATATTAATTCATGCAATTTTGAGACTGCAGCCAAAGGCTGCACCAAAATTTTTGTTGCAATGTGCTTTGTTTTATGTATGTAGGACAAATGCATAGTCTGGTATTGCAAGTTAAGATTCCTGAGAGGAGATAAATTCCCCATGATGGCTTCACAGATACTGGGGATAACAGGTAAAAAGCCGTTGAAATAAAACTGTCTGCCTATTTTTACTGCCTCTGGTTATTCAAGTGACCAATGAATGCAAAAATGGCTCCATTAGTAATAAAATGTGTTGCTTCTTTTGTCATACTACTAAACTTGGGTGTTTAAAAATTATAATTAACCCCCGCCCCCCCCCCCACACACACACACTTGTTAAACACCTAACATACCTCCAAGTAAGCAAATTTAACCATTTCTGCACAGAGTTTTCACCATTTGTGTAGGAGTGCAGCAATGTTCCCTCTAAACTTTTCGATCCACGTGTAGATTTCTGCCCCATCTATGTGCATTGAGGCATGCGTAAATGTGCACCACCAGTAAGAAAACAAACCTAGCTGTGGGTGCTCTGCTAATCAGCTGCATCCCATCTGAATCTCTGCTGAGCGGTCACACAAGTATCCAGCCTACAGAGAACACCAGTGTGCAGCTTTAGTCATATGAGCTTAAATAGTGGAAGAGATATTATTTACCACCCTCCTCCAACTCTATCCATTCTGGACTTACAACCCAAAAAGAGACCCTGCCATATTTTTAATGCCTCTATGAGCATACTAACACAAACTTAGGGTTTGTAGTCACAGCAAAATGTAATAACATGTATATTTTAAGCTTTAATATCTTACTCAAATAAAATACATTCCAATTTTGGGATACAAATCTGCAAGCCTTAAAATATAAACCAAAGTAGTATTTTATGTTAAAAGGAAATGTTTACAAATAAAAAACAATTTATGAACCATCAAAGCTGCTACTACACACATTTAGCTCATAATGAGAGGCAATGTCATAAAGAGGCCTCAACTTGGACAGTTTAAAATCAACAAAAGGCCAGCCTGAGCTTATGTAAAATTATTTGTAAGATTCAAAACCAAATAGAGGGGTACAAACTGTGTTGCTTACAAGGGATAAGAGGTCTTCCAGGTTTTGTAGAGGCACTGGTTGATCTAGCAAGCTGAAATTATAAAGTTCCCTCCCATTTTTAGAGTCGAAATCACCAGTGTGTTGACTGGTTAGTGTTAATGGGATGAGGCTGCAATCCCTTCCTAGACAGGGTGCAGGGCAACTTGAAAGGAGTAAGTTATCATGGTTGTCATGTCCATTGACTCTTAAGATCTTGTTATCCACCAGCCCCAAAGGTATCCTTTGTCATCCTGATCCTGAAAGGCATCCTAACTCCATCAAGCTAGTGAAATGGATGGCAACAGCACTGGTACTACTGTCAGATAAATCCTGAACCCTACTGAGAATGAGGTGTGGGTTCCTACTCTCAACCATTTCCTTCCCTATCTTAGTTCTTCTCACTTTTCAGTTGTGTACAAAAGTCAGTTTAGCTGCTACGGTCCTGGAAGCAATGAAATCTCTAAAATCATCATGCCATGCACAGCCCAATACTGAATCAATTTATCAGGCCTTGGAGTAGTGGAGAAGATAAGAGTATTGTGCACGTTTCTCCAGCCATGAGATTACAGTACCATGCCCCTCTCTTTTCCGCCCCTCAGAAAGTAAATATAAATGTCCAACAGCTTGTCTCCAAAAAGCCTCTCCAGTTAGAGGGAATAAATAATACTTCTAAATAAACTCTTAATATTTTATTTCAAATGTTCAAGCCAGTGTTCTCCAACCTTTTTACACCCAAGATCACTTTTTAAATGACAGAACAAGCCAAGATCTACCGCCCCGCCCCTTCCTTGAAGCCCCGCCCTCTCTATTCTCCTCCTCTCCATCATGTGCTATCCCCAACCCTTATACTGATGCTTTTTTCCCCCCCAATTCTTCTGTAGGAAGAGGTTTTTCCAACATTTGGCCTGTCTAGACTACTTACCTCGTAACTGTAGTTCTCCAAGATGTGTTGCTCATGTCCATTCTGATTAGGTGTGCGCGCACTGCGCGCATGGATTCCGGAGCTTTTTTCCCCTTAGCAGTACCCATAGGGCCAGCAGGGAGCCCCCTGGAGTGGCGCTGGTATACCGGTGCATATATACCCCTGCTGGCCCCTCCACCCCCTCAGTTCCTTCTTGCCGGCTCCTTCCAACAAGGGGAGGTGGGTGGGATACAGAATGGACATGAACAACACATCTCGAAGAACTACAGTTATGAGTTAAGTTTCTTCTCCTTCTCCTTCTTCAAGTGCTTGCTCATGTCCATTCTGATTAGGTGAATCCCTAGCTGTTCCCCTGGAGGCGGGGTCGGAAGGTGACTCTGACTATACTTCTGCAGATCTTAGGACTGCCCTCCCCACAGCAGCATCCTCTCTAGCCAGCTGCGTGATCGCATAGTGCTCTGCAAACGTATGCACTGACGACCACGTCACTGCCCTACAGATTTCCAAGATCAGCACATGCGCTAAGAACGCCGCCGATGTCGCCTGAGCTCGCGTGGAATGGGCCGTTATGTGCGGCGGTGATTTGCCCGCGTCCTCATAGCATTCCCAGATGCAGGAAGTAATCCACGAGGATATACGCTGCGCCGAGACTGGTGATCCTTTCATCCTTTCTGCCACCGCAATAAACAATTGTGGTGACTTACGAAATTCTCGCGTCCTGTCTATGTAAAACGCTAAAGCCCTCCTAACATCCAGATAGTGCAAGGCCTGCTCCCTGGGTGTGGAGTGTGGCATGGGGTAAAAAGACCGGTAGGTAAGTGTCCTGAGATAGGTGGAAGTGAGAGACCACCTTGGGTAGGAAACCTGGATGGGGACGCATCCTCACCTTGTCTTTAAAGAACACTGTAAGGGGGCTCTGAAGTCAGTGCTCTAAGTTCTGACACCCTCCTAGCCGAAGTAATGGCTACCAGGAAGGCTACCTTGTAAGACAAGTGCTTCAGGGAGCACGAGGCCAGCGGCTCGAACGGAGGCTTCATGGACTGCACGAGGCAGTCAGGACCAGATTAAGGTCCCATAGTGGGACCTGCAGCCGCTCATATGGGATCAACCTGTCCACCCCCTTCAGGAACCTCTTAACCATAGGATTAGCAAAAATGGACCTCTGACCTTCCCCCAGGTGGAATGCCGCTATAGCCGCCAGGTGAACCCTCAGGGAGGCTGTGGCAAGGCCCTGCCCCCGCAGGTAGAGGAGGTACTCCAAGATGAGCGGGACCGCCGCCTCGCCCGGGCTGAGTACTCTACCCCCTAGCCACGAGGTAAACCTTTTCCATTTGGCGTCATACAGAACCCGAATGGATCGTTTCCTACTTTCTAAAAGTACGTCCTGGACTCCTCTCGAGCAGGCCTGCTCTGTGGCCGACAGCCACTGAGGAGCCACGCTACTAGGTATACGGATGACAGGCTCGGGTGGAGAGCTACTCCGTCCTCGCAGCTCTGCGTAATCAGGTCTGGTACTAGAGGTAGCATAAGGGGTCCCTCCGCAACTCGGTCCAGGAGGGTGGTGAACCACACAGGAGCTATCAGAATTACCCGAGCCTTGAATCTCCCCACCCTGATAAAGGGTCTCATGGACCAGGAGAAAGGGGGGAAAAGCATAAAGTAGACCCTCGGGCCACCTGATCTGGAGCGCATCCCCTCGTGATCCCAGACCGTGGCCCATGTATGAGCAGTACGCCTGGCACTTGGCATTGCTCATCGTTGCGAACAGGTCTAGACGGGGATACCCCCACCTCTGGAAAATCCCCTGTAGTATGTCCTGCCTTATAGTCCACCTGAATCGAGCGACTGAGCCTGTCCGCCAACCCGTTCCTGGCCCCCGGCAGGTGCGACGCCTCCAGGTGAATGCTGTGAGAGATACACATCTCCCACAGCTCTAGGGCTTCCCGGCACAGGGAGAGGAACGCGCCCCCACCCTCCCGCTTGTTGATATAATACATGGCCGTAGTGTTGTCTGTCAGCACTGCCACCACCTTGTTCTCCAGTTGGGGGAGGAATGCTCTGCAGGCCAATCTGACTCCCCTGAGCTCCTTGATATTGATGTGAAGGGGTGCTTCCCCCGGCAACCACGTACCTTGTGTCCTGAGGCTGCCCAGGTGCGCCCCCCATCCCACTTCTGAGGCAACCATGACCAACTGCACCGACAGGGATGGTCTGGTGAATTGGATTCCCGCACACACCAGTCCTTGTCCCTCTACCAGTTTAGGGAGCGGAGTATCTCCTCCGGCATAGTAGCCACCGCATCCAATGGCGACCGCATGGGGTTATGTACGGCCTTGAGCCACCCCTGCAGCAGACGCATACATAACCTGGCATACTGGACCACATAGGTGCATGCCGCCATGTGGCCTAGGAGCCTCATGCAGGTTCTCACCATAGTAGTGGGAAATTTCTGTAGGTCTACTATCAACGAGCGGAGAGTGAGGAACCTGTCCCTTGGCAGTGAGGCTCTCTCTGCAGACGAGTCCAAATGGGCCCCCACGAAGTCTATCACTTGTGTGGGGTCCAGCGAGGATTTGGTGTCGTTTATGAGAAGGCCGAGGCTCGCGAACAACGCCCTTGCCCTTTCGACATGGTCTTGCACCTGTTCCCGAGATGTGCCCCTTATCAACCAGTAGTCTAGATAAGGGAATACTTGAACTCTGTGTCATCGCAGGGATGCAGCTACTACTGCCATACATTTGGTAAACACCCTTGGGACTGTACATAAGCCAAATGGTAGGACCGTAAACTGGAAATGGTCCTGTCCCACCACAAACCTGAGAAACTTTCTGTGACTGGGGAACACCAAAATGTGGAAGTAAGCGTCTTTGAGATCGAGAGCAGCGTCCCAGTCTTTCTGGAGCGAAGGGATGATGCATGCCAACGTCACCATCCTGAACTTCGCTTTCCTTATAAATATGTTCAGATTCCTAGATCTAAAATGGGACGTAGGCCACCCTTCACCTTGGGGATAAGGCAATACTGGGAATAAAAACCCCTTCCTCTCAGTTCTTGCGGAACCCTTTCTATGGCCCCTAGGGACAGTAGGTTGGACACCTCCTGACTTAAGAGAGTCTTGTGAGAGGGGTCCCTGAAAAGGGACGGGGGTGGGAGGGAGGGTATGAGAGGAAAGGGATAGTATACCCCTGTTTTACCAGGTCTAGGACCCAATGGTCCGACGTGATCTTTGACCATGCCTGGTAAAACAGGGAAAGACGGTCTCCAAAGGGTGAATTAATAGGTGCCACTGGTACTCTGCTCTCTAGTGTACCTTCAAAACGAAGGCTTGGTCTGCTGGCCGGGGGATGGGCCAGCTCCCCTTTCAGAATCCGACCTAGGGCCTCTGCGCCTATTTCTAAATTGGTCGGGACGGCCGTTATTACGTCCCCTTCTGCGGCCTCTGTCCGCTCTGGAATGGTCTCTGGTAAGGTCTAGGGTTAAGAGGTCGCCTCTGGGTGCCGGGGTATGTATCCCGAGCGATTTCAGCGTCGCCCTCGAATCCTTTAAGCTGTGGAGCTTAGAGTCGGTCTGCTCGGAGAACAGACCCGACCCTTCAAATGGCAGGTCCTGAATGGTGGTTTGCACCTCCGATGGGATGCCAGACACCTGCAGCCATGCGCTACGCCTCATGACCACAGCAGTGGCCTTGGTCCGGGCGGCCGAATCTGCCGCGGCCAGGGCTGCTTGAAGAGACGTGCGTGCCACCGCCTTTCCTTCCTCCGTAATGGCCCCAAATTCCTGCCGGGACTCAGGCGGAAGCTGATTTCCAAACTTTTGCATCGATGCCCCAGCATCACTTGCTGGTTCGCGATGCGTAGCTGTAGGCCTCCCGTGGCGTAAGTTTTTCGGCCTAGAAGGTCCAGCTTCTTAGGGTCCTTTGCCTTTGGTGTCGGGCCTGGGGGCCCTTGGCGTTCCTTTTGTCCTGCCGCCTGCACTACTATAGACCCTGGGGCTGGGTGGTTAAATACTATAGACCCTGGGGCTGGGTAGTTCATGCCCCGCTTGCGGCACGTAATAGCGCCTCTCCTCCCCGTTCTGTGTTGGTGCAATGGAGACCGGCGTCTGCCACAGGGTCTTTGACAGCTTGTCCCCCGTCTTGTTTAGTGGGAGCGCCACACGACCAGGACCTGCTGCTGTCAGGATATCGACCATGGGGTCCTGGTCCTCGTGTACCTCTTCGTGCTGCACCGCTAAGTTAACTGCCAACCATCTTAGCAGTTCCTGGTGTGCCCTGGCATCCATGGATGGGCGCTGGGGTGCCGAGTCCGCCAGAGCCTCATCCGGTGAGGACTCTCTTGGGGGACCTAATTCTTCCACACCCTGCGGTGCCTCTGGTTCCCCCCCAAGTCGAGGAGCTCGTCTGCAGTGAGGCCGGTGGGACTGTGGTCTCTTGCCCTTGGCCGATCACCGGTGGCCTGAGCAATGCCACCGTGAGTTGGCCCTCCTCTGATGGTGGGGCTGGTAGTGGAGTGGCCGAGGGGGTCCAAAAGGGCCACTGTGGTTGCCCTTGGGTCTGCCACTGCTGCTGGCCTGCTGCTTCCTGGTGCCCAGATCGGATACTTGAGCGAGACCTATGTCGGGACCGGGACCTATATGACGACCTGGCTGACAACACGGACTCTGCTTCGGACTCTGAAGAATAGTCCGATGCCGACCAAGGAGCAGAAGACGCTTGCACCCTCTGGTGAGCTGCCATAGCTGATGGCTTACCCCTATGCCCTAGGCGCGGTGCCAGGGGAGGCATCAGGGGAGGCATCTGTTGTGTCGGCACGGTACCCAGCTGCATCTGGTAAGCCGGGAAGTATTCCTGTGGTGCCGCTGCGGCATCGGTGCTCCCAGCCCGTGACCTGGTGCCAGAATCGGTACCGGGAGAGGCAATAATGCTGGTGACATATGCGGTGCAGGTTGCAGGGCCGGCTTAGGCACGTAGGCCGGCATGGGGCCCGGCACCATCCATGGTCTGGGCTGCGGTGCTGCCGCCTGCACCGCATAGTGGGTGGTTGCGAACCCGGTGCCGTCTGGGGCTGTTCTAGCTGCCCCGGTGCTAAGGCCGTCGGTACCGGGAAGGCACCCGCCCCCGCTGCTGTCACCGCCCCGAGGCAGGGAGCCAAAGCTGGTGCCTGCGCTGGCATGGGTGCCGGTGCCCTTGCCGGCACCTGGAACTGCTGCTGCTGCTGGGCTGGAGTCTGCACCTCGCCCTGTGAGTCCCATGGTCTGGCTGGCGGTGCCTGTGGGACGGCGCCTGTGCTTTGTAACAGCGCGGCCCACCCTTGCGGCACCGGGCCTTCTCCCTCTGCCGTGGTCATTTCGATGAGCTCTCGGGCTGCATCCAACGTCTCTGGGGTAGAGGGGCGACGAACCTCCCCTATACCCGCAACCTGCCCCAGGCTCCCAGGCTTGTCCAGGCTGCGCCTTCTTTTAGGCGCCTTGGAGGTCAGGTGCCCCTCCTTAGGGCGCACCTTATGTGCGCTCCGCTCTGTCGACCGGCCCCTAGAGCCCTTAGAGCTCCTCAGTGCCGGCGACTACGACCTGTGTCTCGGTGCCTTGGTGGCAGCCACTTGCTGTTTGACCGGTGCCGTGGTAGAAGCAGACGGTGCGCTGCGGATGGAGTGGGGGTGCTCCACGCTCTGGGGCTGCAATGCGGACTCCATCAGCAAGAGTTTTAGCCAAGAGTCTCTTTACTTCTTAGTTCGGGGCTTGAAACTTTTACAAATGGAGCAGTTCTCCACTCTATGGGCTTCTCCAAGGCACTTCAGGCAGTTGGAGTGCGGGTCTCCACAGGGCATAGGTTTTGAGCAGGAAGCACAGGGTTTAAAGCCTTGGGGCCCTGGCATTCCCTCCCCTTACGGGGAGAGTCCCGCTGTGCTCCTTTGTTCAACTAATTACAATATTTACACTTACTTATCTACTACTCAACAGTGAATTAACTACAAACTCTAACTATGATACAAAACGGGTAAGAGAAACAGCTGCTAAGAGACAGGCTAATGGCCTTAAAGCATGCTCCAGCTACCATCACGGGCGGTAAGAAGGAACTGAGGGGGGGTGGAGGGGCCAGCAGGGGTATATATGCACCAGTATACCGGCGCCACTCCAGGGGGCTCCCTGCTGGCCCTATGGGTACTGCTAAGGGAAAAAAAGCTCCGCAATCCGTACATGCGGCGCGCGCGCAAGCACTCGAAGAAGAACCCCTTCTTTTGGAAACCCCCTTACTCCTCATGGAAAGAGGAATATAGGGGTGACCGAAAGATCATATTTGCTCTTCCACTAAAAGAAGTGGAAGAACAAATGCATCCCTGGATGCGTAAGTGTTTTTCTGGGATATCTCCGGTGTCGTACCTCGGTGTTTTCGTACCTCGGTACCTTCGGTGGTCTGGACTGTCAGTGTCAGCGTCGTCTGGTCAGGGTCGTCCTGGCGCGCTCCTGACAGGACCTCTACTCCGTTGGTGATAATAAACTTTCGGCTGCGTGCGTAACAATCGGTACTCCCTTTATCTAGTGTGTTAGACCCCGTGCACTTGGGTCAACACAAGAGATCTCTGAGGCACCCCGGAAACGACAGATGCAGGCAAGGTTTGAAATCAATCGAGCAGGTTTATTGTCAAATGCGAAGCTCTACCATTTGGTAACAGAGATCAGTACAATGTTACACCACTGGGCACTATGGCCCGCGTTGACAAGGTACCAACACCAGGCAGGCCTATTGCCATATAACAGATATTAACAGCAGTTAGTCAAAGTTAAGCTACTGTGCGTTCTGTAAGTTCAGGCAATGACACCTGCCGTTCAGGCGCCTAGTGCGCCCCCCCCAAGGTCGGCCGGAGAGCACCCTTTGCGGTGTCCTTTTATAGACAGGTACAAACAACTTACATCATTTCTTTACGTACACGGGTTACCACCCTCTGTTGCTTAGATACCACCCCTCACCTTACGGAAGGGGGGCTTACTTACTATCCTTCATGCTGTCAATTCCGACCTGGTCCTGAACCTAGGTTGGTATGGGCATTAGTTTTTAGGGAGTCTTTGTACCAAGACATTTCTTAAGATGTTCTGTTACTCCCTTTCGGCTTACAGTCTGTTCTCTGTGCCTCCCTGTGTCCTAACTTACACAATTACACAGTTATGAGTATCTGAGTTACTGAACCAAAGTCTTGCTCACTAGATTGCAGGCCTGTTGCTGTTTTCATGTTACAGGCCTTTATTTAGGCCTGCTGACTCCATGTTACTGACCCTCAACTTACTACATCCGGAATCCTGAAAAACTCCTGCAGTCTAGCCGTAACCTTGCTGGGTTGAGACAGGATGTGTAGGCTCTGGGGTGGAATGAGGGATTTGGGGGTGGGAAGGGGTGAGAGGTGCAAGCTCTGAGAGGAAATCTGGATGCAGGAGAAGGTGGATAAGGGGACGCTGGCTCGGGAAGGGGGCACCAGGCCAGGAAGTGTTGGGGTCAGATGTAGGGTTAGGGTACTAAGCAAGCCACAGACTTCTGGATGTAAGGGTTCAGGAATTTGGGTTGGGGTATGTGAGGGGCTCAGGGCAGGGGGTTCCAGTGTATGATAGGCTCAGATGTAGGGTCTGGGGGAAAAGGGGAGTGCAGGAGTGTTATAATGCTATGGCCAGATGGGGGCTTGGCTCCAATTTGGGGTTTGTTGGCCAGGCTTCATTTTTAAATAAAATACTATGTCAAACAACAAGTTTCTGCATTGTCTTTATTTCTGAGAAGGGCAGGGAACCTGTTTTGAGTCAGGAGTCACTGACCTAAGAAAAGTCAGTTGGGGCCACACAAGTGAGATGCAAAAAAACCCTCCTCCAATCCCCCTCCCGGTGCCAGTGGGGACAGAGTTCTGCGGCAGGGGGTAGGGGAGAGGGAATAAGGTGCTGGGGGTGGGGGAGGACATGTTTCTGCAGCAGGGGACAGAGCGCCAGTAGGGACAGGTTTTTGCAGGTGGGGACAGGGGAGTGGGGACAGAGTTAGGGGAATGGGGAGGGAAGCCAGCACGTGCCTCCCCCGGGCCCGACTCCCCTGCGATGCAGGGAAACCCCGCACACGCCTGCCCCGGGGCTGGAAACCCCCACGCACGCCTGCCCTGGGGGCCAAAACACCCCCACACTCCACGGCACAGGGAAACCCCGTGCGCGCCTGCCTGGGGGCCGAATCACCCCGCCGGTGCAGGGAAGTCACCATGCTCCTTCTCCGGGGCTGACGCCCCCTCCCGCAGCACGCCCAGCAGAGCAGCCAGCACACTTCCGGAACCCCCAGAAGTGGCGCTAAGCTGCGGGACTTCCGTCCACCCATGGGAAGCCGGCACTACCTCCATTTTCGCTGGAGGTAGGTAGTGGGGCTTCTCGGCGGTGGGGGGAAAATTGGGGGGGCCCCCGGACACCTCGCGATCAACTGGTTAAGGCTTCGGGATCAACCAGTTGATTGTGATCGACCTGTTGGTGACCACGGGCTTAAGCTGTACGATCCAATGGTGATCGTAACAATAGTTGCCCACTGCAACTTAAACACAAAACTTCAGGCCACACTGAACTGCTTGTTACAACAAAACAACAACAAAAAGCTTATTAATTTCTTATCCATTGTGTGCTCAGAACACACACTCGCAGTTCAGAAGTAAATGCACCTTTAACTCCGTTGTGGTCTATTTTAGAATACTCCCTCACCAGGCTCAGACCTCTAGTCACACCTGTCCGAGCAATAACTTACCTCCCTCTGTCTGCACCAGGCATCTAGATCAATGGTGCGCAACCTACGGATCGCGACCCCCAAGGGCGTCGTGGATGTCTTCCCGGGGGGCTGCCTTCGGCTGGGCCCAGCCCCCTTGGATCTAAGTGCCACGCCACTCAAATGATCTTGGGGGTCACGACACAAGTATATGGGGTCGCACCACTGATCGAGATGAAGGAGGAATTGTAGCCACATGTAATCATATTAGGAAGTGTGATGTGACTGTCACACATGGTCCTAGGTTTGCCAATAACCAGATGGCCATCAAACTGTAGTACATTTAAGACAAAATCATTGCAGAGAATGAAAACAAATTGGCGCGCGCACGCACGCACACCCCTCTCCTACCTTACAAGATGCCAGATCTCCTATGTGAAGGCTCTGGCAGGTCTGTCCAACTTTTGAGAGTTCTTTGTTCTAGCCTGAAAGAGCCTAGGACCTGAATCTGTATCTACATGGGCCTTTCTTCCTCAGGCCTCCTGAAAGTAAAATCACTGCACATTTCAGGTGGCAGGGGAGGAGAAGAGAGGAGATATAAAAACTTCAGGGGGCTGAATATCCAACAGTAAGCCAGAAACATAAGAGATACATACACTTCTTACTAATTGAATGAGCTACGAATATTCCCACATCTCCCACAGTATGACACTCGTGAATGATCTAAAAAACAACAGTCTTGCAACACCTTAGAGAGACTAACAAAACATGTGGATGGTATCATGAGCTTTCGTGGGCACAACCCACTTCTTCAGATAAATGGAGTTGGTTACCATCCACGTTTTGTTAGTTTGTAACCGGAAAAAACTAAAAAAAACCCCAACAAATAGTCTTGTAGCACCTTAGAGACTAACTCAGCTACCCCTCTGAAACTCTTGGAAAAAAAATCTCCCCTTGTCACAGGCTCCCCTTCAACATACCTTTTGCAATGAAATTGCTATTTATACCCCTTTATTGATCACTAACCTCAGTCAACAAAATGAGTATACAAAAAAATAAATCCTCATTTAGTTCATGTGTGCAGTACATTTAAATCCTATCTGCTATTTTAGCCGATAGATTCTGTTTTAGAGTACTTAGTAGTCAAGTGTGTTTTACTTTAAGCTAGGACAGCAAGTAATGGTGTTAGCTGGGCAAGCACCATTGTTGGGTAGAATACCCAAACTCGATAAAGGTAGGCTGTTTCAGACTCCCTCCTACCACTATCATGTGCATGACTATCCCTAAACTTTGTAGCAATAGCCTGAAGGACAGTATACACAGAGGAGAATACATGTGGAACATGTGACAGGTGTTCCCACAGCTCATGACTGGCTAAATAATCTGTCACCTAAAAGCTAGGATACCCTAGCCATTTCCAGCTGAAATTGTTATGCTTATAAGAAGCACATGGGACTTTTTCAGGGCCAAAAAGATACATGCATGTGCATTCATTCACACACATCTGCAGCTAGTGTTACAGTTATCAGTCTTATTGGTGCTTGTGCCAATCTAGTAGCCAAAAAGGCTGGGCACGAGAGAAGAGCTGGGTTTTGTGTGCCGATGGTCCAAAGTAGTCTTCACAGGACTAAACCAAAAGCTTCATGGCCACCCCTCCCCCCACACACACTTTTATGGGGGAAGTCCCAATCCCTATGCAAGCCTGTGGGTTTTGCAGTATCATGCTGGAGTAATTTAATTACTGATTGCTGTTTACCTCAAGGCTGCTTCCACTGTCATGCTCCATCAGATCCTGGGAGTGACTGCAGACAGTTTATGTCATTCAAGAGCTCGTTCATAGGTGCATGCCTTTTGCTTTAGTCTATTCTACCCCTTTTTGGCCATCCTGAACTTGACCGACACCTGAATTCATCTCCTTGTTAACCATTCTGATCATCTGGTGCTGGAATCGGTCTCTTGTCTTCCCAATTTCCTCACTCACACAAAGGGCAATTCATTTAAGAGAAATGAATCTCTCTTACAAAGAAACAGGCAGGATTTCTCACAGTCTTACAAAGACAATTTTGAACAATTTTTACTAGCTTACAAACCAAATACAGAATATAATTTTGATATATAGCAGCTGCTACAAAACAGCAGTTCCTTAACAGCTTAAGGAACAAGAACTACATAAGACAAAAAGTATAAAATAAAGCATATATAACTCCTGTGTGTCAGGCCTACAATTGTACCTGCTGCCCTTTGAGATTTCAATGGCTTATTAGAAAGCAATAGTCAAGTTCAGGAAGGGTGCATTTGCTCCCACACTAGCTTTATGCATTTGGTGAAAAAAAAAAAAAAAAAAAAAAAAAAAACCACCCACACCCCACCTGCTTTAGATATGCCTCTGCCCCAAGAAACCCATCCTCCAATACACAACTTCATATCACAACAGTGCTTCTTTGCTTTAAAGTCAGGCTATAGGGGAAAAAAAGCCACCATCTTTTCTTCAGCTTCTCCCAGATTAAGATTTCAGATACGAGAAAATATATTGTTTTACAACAGAACACAAAAGTGAAATAAGTATAGGAAAAAATAAATTAAAAAAAAGTTTGCTCTGCTAGCCCCACAAGTCCATTATGGAATATATCACCTTATCTTGAATGGAGTATTTAGGTTAGCATTATAGATTCCAATAATCCTTACTGTCCGTTACAGAGGGCACAGCTAGCTTAAGTGAGAGAGAGCGTGCATATGCGATTTAAAATTAAGATTTAGAACTTCAGATTAATTAAAGCAATTTTTATTCACCATAAGCCCTTATACATGTTTTCCAGTGTATTTTAACAAAACATTTAGTTTATCTTTTCTTACTGCCTATGTCATTCCTATATATCTAAAAAAATAAAAAGACCAGCTTGTTTTTCCCAATTTTTTTTTTTTTTTTAAAGTCAGGTGTTAACAGAGGTGAATTTAACATTCATTAAAGGTGACTGACATACCTGGAGATGGATGCCCATCAGGATGTAGGAGCACAAGCAATCAAACAAGTTCTGATTGGCACAGACAGTCCTGACCAGAGACTTCTAGTGCAAGATGCTTCAGTCATGGACCTTCAAGAATGTCAATTAGAATGTCAACTGTGATTTACGTGGCATGGAATCTACCAGGAATTGACTAGGTATCAACTTTGCAACCTAGATTTCACATTTGTGGTTTAGGGAGTCACATGTGAAACAAACCAGTCTCACGAAATGCTGCTTGCATGAGTAAGCATTCAGTGAAGACGTTTACTTAACGTGTAAAAATCATGTGCAGTAGACATATGTAAAAACCCTTTATTTCTTGAATTTAAATTAAATACCTTTTGTACTATATGGCCATAGAGAGAGAGAGATTTTTAAAACATCTGGTATTTTGTTCTCTTCAACTGACACAATTGAGACACACTAGGAAGTGACATGCCAAATATTTCTGAGCGCTAGTGTGTAGCAGGCTTTGAACAGAGAACCTTTCCAGGGCACAGTCATTCGAAACCCCTAGGTAATAGTTTGATCTATTTGAGAAAGCCTTTTCCTTAAGGATCCATACTAGACCCATCATTGTGCAACCTCCATCTTTGATTTTGAAATATACAAGTGGTCCCTTGACTCTACTATGAAACATTTAGATTTTCCCAGCAAGTTAAACAGGATCCTCTTGAAACCAAGGGCAAGTTAGCACTTGTTTCTGTTGCCTGCAATAGAAAAGCTGCAGTGAGTTTCTGGTAAAGTGTTTCTACTACTGTGCAATTATCCAAGACATTGTTGAAACATTAAATTCCTGCTACAGGTTGAACCTCTAAAAACAAGAAGACTCTGATCCAGCAAACAGGAGGGCCTGTGGCTAGGAGCCCGAGTGGGGTGGGCAACAGCAGTCAGTCCAGGAGGCCAGTGGTTGGGGGGGTGACAGCTAGAGCTGGGATGGGAGAGTTGGAATTGACCCCTCAAATCTGGCAGACGCCCTTGTTCAGGACTAGTCAGGTCCCACAGGTGCTAGACAAGGGAGAGCCAACCTGTATTAAGTTATGTTTCTGTTCTTCTCCACAAAGAGGCGGTTACTCACCTTTAGCAGCAACTGATGTTTGAGATGGGTGTCTCTGTGGGTGCGCCACAGCAAGTGTTAGTGCGTCTTAGTGCTGCAGACTGGATTCTTCACAGCAGTGCATGGAGGGCCGCGTATGTGTGGAAGGCAAAGCGCGCAGGTACTGCTCAGTATTACTGCACATGCATGGCCACCCTCCCCTCAGTTGCTTCTCTACCCAGAAACCCGATCTGATCAAAAGAAATAGGGGTCCAAAGTAGAAGGAAGGAAGGGAGGGTAGTGGAGCACTCACAGGGACGCTCATCTCAAATAATGTCAGTTACTGCTAAAGGTGAGTAACCGCCTCTTCTTCAAGAAATGTCCCTGTGGGTGCTCCACAGCAGGTGACTGCAAAGCAATGTATCCTATGGAGGTAGGGACTCTGGATCAGTTAAGTAAACTGTAGCCAGAACAGTCTTTACCATTCTGCTGGAAGAAAGGGGAGCCTGAGAAAGTGCGGTGCCTGGCAAAGGTTTGGTCTGAGGCCCATGCAGCAGCAGCAGCACATATGTCCTCAGTAAGGACCTTGTGCAGATAAGCAACTGACATGGCTACTGCTCTGGAGGAGTGTGCACAAATCAAGGTAGGTGGTGGTAATTGGTTTTGATGGTAACACATTTTAATGGAGTCTGAGACCCAGTGTGACAATCTTTGAATTGATATCTGTGGACCCCTGTGTTCTGCGATAGAAATGAAGAGTTTTGGGGACACTCTGAAAGGCCTTGTTCTAGGGAGGTTAAAGAAAAGTGCATCAAGGGTATGCATTTGTGCTTCAAAGGTATTGGCATGAGCCTTGGGAAAGAATACAGATGAGTAAATAGTCTGGTTTATGTGAAAAGACGAACGGACGTTAGGGAAGGTCTCAGAGACACTTTATCTTTGAAGATGGTGTGTGGGGGGAGTCTGCCGTTAGGACAGCCATTTCCCCTACCCACTGGGCTGATTTATTTTTAGGGACAGGTGGAGAAGCGAGCACGTAGCCATAGGTTTGAATGGCAGTTTTGTGAGGGTGTTTAGCACCAAATGTAAGTTCCATGGTGTATGTAGAATGGTTACATCTGGGTACGCTTGTAGGCCTTTCAGGAATCGCTTGGTCATGGAATGAGCAAAGACGGTATCATCATCATCATCATCATCAATCCTTATCTGGAATGTTGCAATCACAGGCAAGTGGATGGAGAGATGCGAATGCTTAAAAATGCAATAAGTAATCCAATATCACCGGTAATGGGGCCATAACCGGACCTATGTTGCAGGGAGTAGCCCAATGAACAAAATGGGACCGTTTGTCCCTGTATGTCTTCCGAGGTGAGGGAGTTCTACTGTAGCACATTTTGTACCTGCGTTGAGCAGTGTAGCTCTATCCCTGAGAGCCAGGCTTTTAGGTGCAGTGTTAGAAATGGAGGGTGTGAAGCCTGGAGCCCTGGTTGGGAAAGGATCTTCGGACTGCATGGAAGCGCGATTGGAGGACAGTCATTCTGTTCAGGAAAGGGAACCATGGTTGCTGGGGCCAGCAAGGGGCTACGAGGATGATCCTCGCCCCATCCCTCCTTATTTTGAGAGCTGTCCAGTTGAAGGGGAACTGGAGGGAAGACATAGTAGGTGATGGTTCCACTGAACGAGGGCATCTCTGAGGCAGCCCTTGCCAATGCTGGCCCTGGAGCAATACAGAGGACACTTTTTGTTTGCCTTCATGGCCAAATGGCCTATCCAAGGGTATAGCCATTGTTCAAAGATCATTGCGAGAACTCTGATTAATCTGCCACTCATGGCCTTGAGGTAGAGTTCTGCTTAGTGCATCAGCAGTGGGGTTCAAGGCACCAGGAAGGTGACATGTACTTAGACAGCATGGGTGAGGCACCAGTTCCACAGGGCAATAGCCTCTGTACATAAGGCATGGGAGCACGCTCCACCTTGCCTGTGTTACATAAACAGGCAGGTGATGTAGGTGGTACACATTCTGATACGTTTTCCAGATACGAGAAAATAAGTGTTGACAGGCAAGCCACATGGCTCTGAGCTTGAGGACACTGATGTGTAGGGCCTGTTCTGCTGGGGTCCATAGATTCTGAGTTGTGGAGTCTTTCATGTATGCCCCCCACCCTGCAAGGGAGGCATCTGTAGTAATGACCCCAGTGGGTTCTGGAGTTTGGAAAGGGATGCTGAGGCATAGATTCTCTGGTTTTGTCTACCATAATTCTGCACTTTTTACTGTGGGAGGAATAGACAGGGTTTTGGTTAGAGGATGAAGGTTTGGCTTGTAGACTGTCCTGAGCCAGTTCTGAAGTCATCTCATGAAGAGATGAGCATTTGGAACAGGAGGATTACAGGATGCCATGTGGCCTAGTAGCTCAAGACAGTTGTGTGCGGTGACATGAGGCGCAGCTTTAGAGCTAGATTGTGAATCTTTAAAAACCTGGTCTTGCGGTAGAGAGGCTGTGGTGGTGGTTGAATCAAGCTGTGCTCCAATGAATTGAGTCAGTATGAGCACGGATTTTGTCTCGTTTATTAATCGACCCAAAAGATTGGAAGTGTTCTTGATGAGGTAAGTGCTGCAACAAGAATCGTTCTCTGTTCTTGCCTTGAGGCAACTGTACAGATAAGGATAGATAGTAACATCCTGTTTCCTGAGGTGGGCCATAACCACTGCCAGCATCTTGGAAAAAAACTCTTGGTGCCATGGAGAGTCCAAAAGGTAGGGCAGTATATTGGTAGTGTTGGGTACCCAAGATGAAACTGAGAAATCATCTATGAGCAGGATGAATAGTAACATGAATAGGCATCCTGCAAGTCAAGACAAAAAACAAATCTTCTGGCTCCAGAGAAGGGATAATGGTAGTCAACCTTACGATCTTGAATTTTGGCCTCTTTACAAGTTTGTTAAGAGCTCTAAGGTCCAAAATTGGATGCCATCATCCAGTCTGTGTGAGGAAATAATACGAGTAAAATCTACTTCCATGAAATTCCTATGGGACTTCTATAGTGCCCAATTGGAGGAGGTGCTCGACTTCCTATTGTAAGATGGCTTCATGAGAATGGTCCCTGAAGAGGAATGGGGCAGGAGGAGAGAGGGATGGAGAGGAAAGGTATGGTGTATCCTGAGAGGATCATTTGAAGCACCCATTTATCAGATGTTCTGCCAATCGTTTTCGGTCTCCCAACCAGAGGCACAAATTTGCTTATTTGGTTGCTGCGGCTGATTATTGGTGCCACTCTGATTGAGTCTATGCTGTTGCCTGCTGCAACTGTGTTGCTGTTGCGGTTGGTGATCGTGTTTCTGGTGCTGATATGCGTCGTAGGCTGGATACCTTGGTCTTGGGCAGGGGTGAGCAAAAGCCTCTCCGCAGGCCGGATCCGGCCTGCCTTGGGCTTTGATCCAGCCCACAAGACAATTACAGGCCCAGGGGCGGGGGATGGGGGGCAGGGGGAGAGAGGGAAGAGGAGGAGGAGATCAGCCCCACCCCTCCACCCCCCATGCTGCTGAAGAGGAGGCAGCGCCGGGGCAGAGGCTCCTCACCAGGGCTGGCTCTGGCGCCTCTGGGGGGGGTGGCCTGTGGCTGCAGCGCCTCTGGGGAGTGGGCCTGCCCCAAGCCCTGTGGCCGCAGCCCTGTAGCCGTGGCAGTGTCGCCTCCAGGGCCAGCCCCGGGCTGCAGCATCTCTGGGGCAGCCTGTGGCCGCTGGCCCCAGGCCACAGTACAGGCACCTCTGGCCTCCTGGGCAGCCTGTGGCCACAGTGCCTTGGAGCCGGTTGCATGGCTGTGGCAGTGGCACCTCCGGGGCAGCTTGGGGCCACGGTACCTCTGGCCTTCGGGACCGCGGCAACAAGGCCTCCCCTCTGGGGTGGCCAGGACCTCATGGCTGCAGCTGTTGCTTCAAGGAAGCACAAAGCCAGGTAAGGTTCCCCCTCATGTCTAGGGTTCCCCCCCCATCTCCACCCCAATCCTGTCACTTTCCCCCACCCCCCAGACCGAGCATCCCCAGCTTGCTCCGACACCCTCCCTTGTTCTTGCATCCTCTCTCCTGGCCACACACTGCACCCTCCCTTGTTCCTGCTCCCTCCTCCTGGCCAGACACCCTACTCCCAGCCTGCTTCTGCACCCCATCTCCCTCCCAGATCCTGCACCCCATCCCTGTCCTACTTGCTGACAGCCCTGTCTCATGCACTGTACCCCATATTTTTGTCCCTACCCGACTCAAAGGAGGTCCATAAAAAATCTACTAACTCTAGAACCCCAGAAAAGTAAATCTGGTCTATAGGAAGCCCTGAACCTCAGTTCCCCCCTTCCCTTCCCCTCACCCTGTGAGGTTGGGGCACCAGAGGAGTGAGGTTCTCAGTTGGGACCACATCAGTGAGTGTTGGGGGGTTTTGGAGGAGTTTTTTTGCTTCTCACTTGTGTGGTCCCCAACTTTCTTTTTTTTTTGGTGGGACAGTGACCCCAGACCCAAAAAGGGTTCCCAACCCCTTCCATAAAGAAAGAAAATATTGAAACCTTTTGTGTTGGACATAATATTTTACTTCATTTAGAATGAAGCTTGAAAAACTAACAAGAGAAAGTTAAAACGCTTAATCTGTTTCATAATTTAAATTAAACTGTTCTTACTAGCTGCAGCTGGTTCAGAAAATAAGGTCACTGTACCCAGCAGGGTAGTTCTGAACCCTGTCCCCTTCCACCTGAGGCCTCGCCCCTTCCGGGTCAGCCCACGGCCAATTCCGAAATTTGTGAAGTAGCCCCCCCCTTCCAAAATTATTGCCCACCCCCTTGGTCTTGGGTATGCTTGGTATTTACATTGCCTTCTTCTGGTCGCAGGTGTGTGGATACGAAGAGAGCAGAACATCACCTGGGAATCCTTCATGGAGTGAAGTTGGTCCTTAGCTGAAAAGAGCATCTCCCCCTCAAATGGTAGATCCTCCACAGTTGCCTGTATTTCACAGGGGGGAGGCCACTCTCAAATACAGTTGCTATCGATCTAGTGGTGGTGTCTGCAGCATCAAGAGTAACCTGTAGCACTGTTCAAGATATTGCATGTCCCTCCACAATGACTGCCCTGAATTGCTGCTTCTTGGCCTTGGGTATGTCCTCAAAGGTGTTGAGCTTAGAACAGTTGTTCGAATCATATTTACTGATGAGTGCAGCGTAATTGGCAACTCTGAACTGCAATGTGGATAATGTGCAAACTTTCCTGCCAAACAAATATAGTCTTCACTGTCCTTGTCTGCTGGAGCGGAACGGGACTAATGCTGCTTGTTCCTCTGATGGGTAGCATCCAGAACCAGAAAGTTTGGGGTGGGTGAAGAGGAATTCTGACCCTTTTGGGGGAAATGCAGTATTTCCTATTCACGCTCTTGCAGGTCAGGAAAATAGTGGCAGATATTGAGGCCAGCTGCAATCCTCTTAGAGAGATCCTGAAAGGGTGTAAAGTCATCAGCTGTGGTTGGAGGCAGTGGCATGGCTACATCAAGCAAGGAGGAAGAATTTCTATTTAGGGATCTATCCGGGCCTGACTCACGAAGCTGAGGATCAGCTGTTTCCTGCTACTTCCTCTGAGGTGATGGAGATTCTGGAGGAGAAGGTACAGGCTGGGTATGGTTTTTTTGAGTGTCTCTTTCTGTAGTCATAAGTCCATGGGCTCCAATATTGCCACTGTGCACCATAAGGCATGGCCAGTGTCATCCATGGGTGTGGACTACAGGGGGGCATGCTCAAGCCAATGGGGTGCCTAAAACTGGGATGAGTTGAAGGCACAGATATTTCAGTACCAGGCAATAATTGGGGTGAGAAAGATAGTCCCTCTTCATCGCCATCATCACTGGATAAAAGTGTAGGTGATGAGACATGTTTCGGTGCTGCTGACGGAGGTAATGGATTAGTACCGAGGAATGGAGAATTAAATGTAGAAGACACCATGAGGTCTCTCTGGTGTAAGTACCTGGGTGCCAGAGTGGACGGTACCGTGGCCATCAGTACTGGAACGGGTATGATTGTGGTCAGCACTGATGCGAGTTGCAGCGTTGAGGTAGCTGGGAAACCATTAGGTGGTGGAACAGTGCCGACACGCTGCACGTCTGGCTGGTGCGGTGCTGTGTCAATAGGCCTCAGTGCTGAGAATTCAACAGTCTGGTTACTCAGTGCTGTAGTGGGTGTCAAGATGTGAGAGGCAGGCATGGAAGGGCCTGTAGCCTCGGTAGGTACCATGCTGGGAGAGAGTCCGATCAGTGCTGGAAATGCCCAGGGTGTTGTATGTGCTGAGGTGAGCGGCCTCTCAGCCCTCAGTACTTTTGGTTATGCGCCCCTTGTGTGGTAATGAAGAGACATTTCTTTGAGAATTTTTTCCCCCCCTTTTCAGATCTCATCTTGTCATGGCCTTGCGTGCCCGGGTCAGAGGAGGGATGTTGTGCCTTTTCTAACAATCATTTTCAGGCGGAGGTCCCTATCTCCACGTGTTTGGCGCAGTGCTGTAAGTTCTATTGAATATGGGACTCGGAGGCATTTCACGCACTTAGAATGTCCATCGGAGACAGGCATGGCCTTATTACAGGCTGAACAACATTTAAAGCCCAGTGACCCTGGCATTGTAAGTGGGGTGAACAGCAAAACAGCAGGAAAAATAAGTAGGAAGAAAAAAAAAAAAAAAAAAAGCTCACTTTTTTTTTCCTCCAAGTTATTTTTCCAGGAAGACAAACTTGGACAAGGCGTAAAGTTACTGAAGAAGAGATAGCTGAAATTCATCTACAAGATTAACGAAAAAAAAATGAAGCACCTCTTAGCTCCGTCTTAAGCCAAGAACGGTAAGAAGGAACTGAGGGGAGAGTGGCTGCACATGCGTTGTAATGCTGAGCATTGCCCATGTGTCTTGCCTGCTGTGTATGCACAGCCCCCCAATGCACTGCTGTGAAGAATCCAGTCTGAGGTGCTGGCATACACCAATACCTGCTGTGGAGCACCCACAGGGACATCTGTCAAAGAAGAATGGACAGTTTACATAATATGAAGTCTTGTTTTGACTATATTTGAAGAATCATTTCAGGTCATTGAGGTCACTTACCCATGATCTAAACTAGTGATACTCAGACCTCAGTGATTCAAGAGCCAAATTAGCAATCACTATTACCCTAAGGAGTCATAGTAGTGGAATTCATTGTTGCATTTAAAATTATACTATACATAAAAATAGTATCAGCTACAATTGGTTAACATAGAAAAAGCATCCTGACTGTGATTCAATTAACCCATGTTTTAATATCATATGCTGAAAAAAAGCCACAGGAGACAGATGCAGTCTGACCGACATCCAAAACTTACCTTCTTTTAAAGGAGTTTTGGGAGCAACATTTTCCTTGCTATCATGTTGGAAAGCTTTAGAAGGATCCAAGCGCCTGATACCCTTAATTTCATACAGTTGCTCCTGAAGCTCTCTCTGTGCTTGTCTTTCCTTAGCTACTTGAGCACGCAGTTTTGAAACCTCCTGAAGTAGGAAACACACTTTAGTGTAAATTGAGATCATAACATCATGAATGAAGCATGGATAAATCAGTTACCTATAAAGCCATGTTACTGAACACTGGCCAAGAGAAGTCTGCAAAAACTAAAAAAAACAAAGCTTTACAGTTGCTGGAAACTACACTTGACTCAAGAACGTGGCATTC
Organism: Rafetus swinhoei; assembly: GCA_019425775.1. Taxonomy (NCBI): domain Eukaryota; kingdom Metazoa; phylum Chordata; order Testudines; family Trionychidae; genus Rafetus; species Rafetus swinhoei. The sequence continues at coordinate 30,776,018 of CM033428.1, read as the reverse complement.
TGGAAGCACTAAGCTCTGTTAGTGTCTTTTAGCACAAGAATCCATCTCCCCTTCCTTTGCAAGAGTTCTAAACTAATTAAATGGGACTGCCTGGTAGGAGTGTTGCTCATCTTGGGAGCCATTTCTCCATTAAGTCTAGCAGCAGGCCAACCCAAGAGACAGGTCATCTCCTACCTCAGTGGTCTCCAACTTTTTTACACCCAAGATCACTTTTTAATTCTCAGAACAGGTGAAGATCTACTGCCCCGCCCCTTCCTTGAAGCCCTGCCCTCTCTATTCTCCTCCTGTCCACTTCTTATCCCCAGCCCTTACTTACACAGTCTGATAAACAGTTTATTTTTAAATTATGCGATATATAAAATTAAAATCACGTGTTTATAGTTATGAAATAAATAGTCTTTTTTATTCATGCTATTTAAATCTAAAATGAAGCATTTATAATTATACATTTTGTGGGGACAGAGTTCTGCGGCTGGGGGCAGGAGAGAGGGAACAGGGTGCTGGGAGGGCAGAGTACAGAGTTCTGTAGCTGGGGACAGAGTTCGGGGAGTGGGGACAGGAATGGGGACAGAGTTCTGTAGCTGGGGACAGGGAATGGGGACAGAGTTCTGTAGCTAGGGACAGGGGAGTGGAGTCTGGGGAGTGCGGACAGGGGGTGGGGTGCCAGTGGCAGCAGTGTCCCCTGCATCTGCCTCCTCCCAGGATTCTCCCCCCCAGAGGGAAGCCAGCATGTGCCTCCTCCGGGCCTGACTCTCCCCCCACGGCGCAGGGAAACCCCGCACGTGCCTGGCCCGGGGCCAACCCCCCTCTCCCGCGGCGGGGCCAAAGCCCCTCTCCCGCGGCGGGGCCAACTCCCTCCCACAGCACGGCCAACCCTCGCGGGCGCCTACCCTGGCGCCAACCCCCGCGGGCGCCTGCTCCCTCCCACAGCGTGGCCTGGCCAACCCCTTCCCCTCCCGCAGCGGGGCCAACCCCCGTGGGCGCCTGCCCCCGGGGCCAAACCCCCCTCCCACAGCACAGCGCAGTGCAGCGCAGCGCGGCCACCCCCCCCCCCAGCAGCGTGGCCAAACCGCCCTCCCGCTGTGCGGCCAAACCCCCGTGGGAGCCTCCCCAGGCCAAACCTCGGGGCCGACCCCCTCTCCCGCGGCGCAGGGAAATCCCTGCGCTCAACTCACCCCTCCCAGGTAAGCCGCCGGACTCCTCTTCTGGAGCCGACGCCCCCTCCCCCAGCACGTGACACAGCTGTGGGAGGGGAGCAGCCTGCGCATTTCCGGAGCCCTTGAGGCAGGCTTCACCCAGGACTTCCGTCCACCCCGCAGGAAGCCGGCACTACACTAGAGGTAGGTAGTGGGGCTTCTCGGAGGTGGGGGGGAAAATGGGGGGCGGGGGTGCCCGAACGCCTCACGATCTACCAGTCGATCGCGATCGACGGGTTGGTGACCACGGTCCTACCTGTTATCTGGCAATAGAAGTGTTAAACACTAGCCCAGACATTTATGCCTGGAGCTGAAGTGGCTTATTCCAGCTCTAGGCTAGAGGCAACTGTCCCAGATTGAGAGTTTAAACACTCAAATTATAAATTCAGCTGTTTAGTGTCAACATATAGAGATGGTTGATCTTAAATTAGGGTGATGTTGCTTAGTAGCCGGACGCAATACACGTGTCATTCTTTCCAGTGACAAACCTGTTTGAGCTGGGCATTCTCATCTTTCAGCTTCATAACATGTTTAATTTTCTGCCTCTGATTCTGATGGCCTAGTAGCTTAGCATATGCATCACTTAATTTGTTCAACTCTTCTTGGGCTGCACCATGTTCATTCATGAGAGCATTCTTCTCTGCCTCAAATGCATCTAGTTGTTGCTGAAATAGAATTTGAATAGATCTTTCAGATAATGAAAAAAAGAGCTATCACTGCCTATTCCTTTAATAAAAATAGCTACGCCCTCAGCACTTCCAGTTCCTCTTAAACTGAAACTTAAGAAAACGTTGAGGCAGCTAGTATCCATTCCCCAAACTGGGACACTAGAAGTCAAAAGAGTTGGGGGTGGAAAACAGTGGCATAGGTACTATCATCAAGTTAAATCCAACTGTTAATAGTTGAGGATTGATCCTCTGATGCTGAATCTTAAGTTTCCAGATGCTGCTTAAAAAAACCCCACAAGTGTTTAGCACAGAAACTAACCTGAAAAGGCTTAGTTTTGTTGTGCAAGTCTTCATAGAGACTACGCCAGGTTTGTATCTCTTCTTTAAAGCCAGCAGCCACCTTTTCATCTATGGTTTTCCTGAACAGAAACACATAAGCAGTTTCGTTTCTAGATTTAAGAGGATTTTTACCACCATATATTTCCAAATGAAGCTTTAAAAAAAAAAAAAAAAAAAAAAAAAGTCCTCAGTCTAGTTTAGATGTACAGTAATTCCTCATTTAACACTATAGATAGGTTTCAGAAAATGATCGTGTTAAGTGAAAACACGTTATGTGGGGTCAATTTTCCCATTAAAAATAATGGAAAAGGTGGGGGTTGCGTTTCAAGCGGTGATGTCTGTTGGGACCGGGACATAAGGTTGTGGGAGAAAGGGGACTAGGTTACAACAGGGAGGGGAGGTGTTTGGCTCTGGGGAAGGGAAGGGGAGGGAAGGGGGATTGGGTTGGGAGTATGCCCCTGTGATGGGTCTGCTGTGACCCACACTGCGTCAGGCGAGGGGGGGGGGGGGGGGTGTCACCGGGGAATGGTGTGGCGAGTGGCGAACCCTCCGCCGCTTTGCAGGGAGGCGGGGGAAGCCCCATGCATCAGCCAGCAACAGGCTGGCTGGGGAAATCGTGTTATTCCAGGGACGATCGTGTAATTCAAAAAAATGTTCCCTAAAAAAAAAAAAAAATCGTGCTATCGTGAAAACATGTTAAGCGGGCACATGTTAAATAAGGAATTACTGTATTCCCATTACTAGGCTAGTCAGAGATCTGGAGTCACCTTGATCTTTCAATTTCAAGCTGTTTCTTGAAGTCTTCAGTTTGCTCTTCCAGTTGTGTCTGAAGTTCAGTCATCTGTGAAATACAGGATTCCTTGGTTCTCCTTATTTCTGCTTCTTTTAGTGCTAGCTTTGTCTGAGCATCTAGAAGCATTCTGGGGCCGGGGGGGAAGAAGGTTAAAAATATAGATGTTACTTCATTAAATCTGAAGCTCTCAAAATATTTAGTCAGCAGTAATCACAATTTGCAGCCTTCCAGATACTACACTTAAAGAAAGAATGGTTACATACAAATAGCAATGTTTGCATAGGCAATGTTGCATAGGCTGACAACAGAAAGACAATAAGGATATGTCTAAACTACATCCCTCTGTCGAAAGAGGGATATAAATTAGGCAGATCGAAAGCGCAAATGAAGCGGGGATTTAAATATCCTGTGCTTCATTTGCATAATCACGTCACAGCGGTCTTTCGAAAAAGGGTATTTCAAAAGTGAAACTGCCATCTAGACGGAGTACAGGATCTTGAAAAAAGGGTGTTTTTTTAAAGAACTGCATCTAGACGGCGGTTTCACTCTCAAAATACCCTTTTTCGAAAGACCGCTGTTACGTGATCATGCAAATGAAGTACGGGATATTTAAATCCCCGCTTCATTTGCACTGTCAATCTGCCTAATTTATATCTCTCTTTTTGACAGAGGGATGTAGTTTAGACATATCCTAAAGGGCCTGTTAAATTAAGCCTGCAATACTTGTCTGCTTCAATAGTTCATGTATCAATTTTTCCACATGGAAAGTTTCTGTAAAGCCTATTGATCTGGTCAACGAGGACTTTTTTGGCATATTAGTTAAGACACTAATACCCTGAATTATTTGTCCAACACTTAAACCAAGTTTTCGTGGCTGTATCTGTTACTAAATTACCCACACAAGCTATGTGCAAAGGAACACATCTCATGCCCGCAGACCTGCAAAGCTAAACAAATATCTGAAAAATTAATGTAAGCAACAGAATCTTATACTCCTGAAAGAAAAGAACTCTTAAAAGTGAGCAATTGCTGATGGATTATTTGTCTCCTTCGGCATTTCAAAGATGGCGTGAACCTGAAAGCCTTTAAATGAAACTACTAGGGGGCAGTGCCCCCTGCTCGCTACGCTTGACAACCCCCCCTCTCTGGGGCTAGGCAGCCACAGCTCTCTCCAACCTCTCTCTCTCTCTCTCTCTCTCTGTCTGTCTGTCTGTGTGAGTGAGAGATGTTAAAAAAAGACGAGAGAGAGAGAGAGAGATGTTAAAAAGACTAGTCAACTATCTGATAAGCAAATGCTTATTGGATAGTTAGTTGACTAGTCTATCCCCACCCCCCAGCTACCTCTATCTCAGTATTTCCCCGTTTTATTCGGCCGAGGAACCCTTTTCAGCTTTTCAGAATTTCAAGGAACCCCTAGGTTTGTCAAGCAAAAAAACAAAAAGGGGGGGGGCGGGGAGGAGAGAGGGACCCACCAATTCATGAAAATCACATTCCTTCCCTGAGACACGCCCGCCCCGCCCCCATCTCCCTTCCGTGAGGCCTCATCCGCTCTGTTCCCCTCCTCTCCATCACTTGCTATCCCCAGCCCTTATACCTGTCAACCTAGTGAGAGTGAGGTATGGGGTGGGAATGAGGGATTTGGGAGTGGGAAGGGGTGAGAAGTACAAGCTCTGGGAGGGAATTTGGATGCAGGAGAAGGGGCTGTTGGCTCGGGAAGGGGGCTCTAGGCTGGGGAGTGTTGGGCTCAGGTGGAAGGTTGGGGTGCTGAGCAAGCCAGGGCTTGTGGATGTGAGGGTGCAGGAGTTTGGGCTGGATATGTGAGGGACTCAGGGCAAGAAGATTGTGAGTATGATGGGCTCAGGACACAGATTTGTGATGTGTGGATGGTGGAGGAATGTTGTGGCAGAAGACTGAGGATGTGGGGATGCAGGAGTTTGGGCATGTAAGAGGCTCAGGACAGGGGGTTCCAGTGTATGATAGGCTCAGATTTGGGGTCAGGTGGTGCAGGAGTGTTATGACGCTGCAGTGAAATGGGGTTTGGTCCCAATTGGGGCTTGTTGGCCAGGCTTCATTTTTAAATAAAATATGTCAAACTCAAAAGGTTTTAGCATTGTCTTTATATATGAGAGGGGTGAGGAACCTGTTTTGAGTCAAAGGTCACTGACCCACAGAAAAGTCAGTTGGGGCCACACAAGTGAGATGCAAAAACAAAAACAAAAAAACTCCTCCAAAAAACCCCAAGCCTCACTAATGTGGTCCCAAATGTGCTGGTGGTAGGGGACAGAGTGCTAGTGGGTGCTGGGGCTGGGGAGAGGGTGCTGGGTGGAAGGATGCTGGCTCAGGTGGCAGGGTGCTGGGGCAAGCAGGTGGCAGGGTGCTGGGGTCAGGGACATGGTCCTGCTGGGCACTAGGGTGACTGGCAGGGTGCTGGGACAAGGAACAGGGTGCTGCTGGGTGCTAGCGTGGATGGCAGGGTGCTGGGGCCCGGGCCAGGGCCAGGGTGGTGCTGAGTCCTGGGGTGTGAGGCAAGGTGCTGGGGCCAGGGTGGTGCTAGGGTGGATGGCAGGGCTGCCAAGGAGCGGGATAGGGATGGGGTGCAGGATCTGGGAGGGAGCTGGGAGGCGGAAGGGGACAGGGTCTGGGCGATAGGTACGGTGCAGAAGCAGGCTGGATGTAGGGTGTCTGGCTACGAGGGAGGGTGCGAGGAGGGGACTTGGGTAGGAGTTGGACCTCCCTGATCTGGCACCCTCTAGACCTGACTGGTCCCAGATGAGGAATTTTTGGACCAGGAGGTCATTTCAGGGCTCCTGGTTCTCTTCCCCCTTCCCCTGCTTTCCCACTAGGCTTCTTTGCACCTCTATCCGCTGCAACCGAACTAAGCTGCCCACCCCTGCTGGTTCCCTGCACTTCCCCCAAAAGCATCCCGCACAATCCAAGGGAGTGCAGCACCAGTTCCCTGCAGCCCCTCACAGCCCAGCTGAGCTGCCTGTCTGTTCTGTATGCCCTCCCCCATCCACCTCAGCCTGCTGAGCCCTGCACTGGTTCCCTGCATGCCTCCCCCACAGCACAGCTGAGCCCTGTTTCCCTGCACCTCCTCCAAGCCCCACAAAACTGCTGAGCCAAGAGCCGATTCCCTGCCCCTCCCTCCCCTTAAGTCTAGCCCCGGTTCCCGGCACCTCCCTCCTCCTGCAGTCAAACTGAGCTCTGAGCTCCACACACACACACACACACCCCACCCCAGCTCCCCAGACCTCTGCACTCTGCAACCCAGCTGAGCTCAATTTCCCTGCACCTTCCCCCAAACCATGTAGACATGCTGAGCCAGTGCTGATTCCCTACCCCTGCCTTCCTCCCTCCCCTTGGCTGTGTCTACACTGGCATGATCTTGCGGCAAAGCGGCCACTCTTGCGCAAAAATTTGCTGCCTGTCTACACTGGCCGTGTGTTCTTGCGCAAGTACACTAACGTTCTCATGTATGAAATCAGGGCTTCTTCCTCAAGAACTACGATGCTCCTGCTCAGGAATAAGCCCTTTTGAGCAACTATTCTTGCGCAAGAGGCCAGTGTAGACAGGCAACATGAATTTCTTGAGCAAGAAAGCCCTATGGCTAAAATGGCCAGAGTGTCCACACTGCCATAGATGCTCTTGTGCAAAAGCACAGCTCGCACATGGCAGTGTGGATGTGTTCTTGCACAAGAACACTTGCGCAAGATGTTCTTGCGCAAGAAACAACCAGTGTAGACATAGCCTAAGAGTTTCCTCGCATGAGCAAAATGAATTTTGTGTTGTGCACCAGTATTGAGTTCATGTGGCTTGTTTATTTTGTGCCACCCAAGTTATTAATAAATATTTTTAAACCTCTACCTTTTCCCTCTGCTGCCATGTCTCCTCCCCTTGCTCCATCAGCTCCTGGTGCCTGCTGCCCCCCCCCCTCCTCCCTCCTCTGCTGTCCTGACTCCTGCTCTCACTGTCCTCAGCCCTCCTGCAACCTGCCCCCTCCACCAGCCCTTCTCTCCTCCCTGTGCCCACTTCTCCAGTAGCCTCACTCTGATCATGTGAGCTACCCCTCCTCATCCCCTCTTCTAACACCTCCCTCTACAAACCTGCCCTGCATCTCTCCTCTGATGGTGGTCCCTCCACTGCAGGTGTCTGCCCTTCTGCTTCACCCCCAGAATCCCTTGGCACCTGCACCTTCTCTTACCCCTGCACCCTTCTGGTGCCTCCCCCTTCCCTCACTTCCCCTGCCCCCTTTGCTCCATTTTTCCCTGATGCCCACCTCACCATCCTCTGCCCCCATTCCCCTCATGCCCCTGTGCCCTCACATGACTTGCTCCATCCCAGCCTTCCTCATGCCCACCCCTTCTTTCAGGCCTTCTCCCAGCACCTCCCCTCACCCCTCTAGCCCCCAATGCCCTTACCTTCTCCCCTCCCAGCATCACCCTGTCCCCCTCCCACTGACACCTCTCCCCTCCTGCCCTTTTCCTCATTGTCTGCACTTGGCCCCCTGCCATTTGTCTCTCCTCCACCCCTGTCCTTTTGGTGCCTTCCCCTTCCCCTCTGCCTCCACACAAGCACCTTCCTCTCCTAGCCCTTCCCCTTTCCCTCTGCACAAGCCCCTTCCCTTCCCTCCCTCTCCCTTACCTTCTGCCTTCCACTTTGCGGGGCCGGAGTCTGTGCTCTGTCCCCGGACTCCGAGCCTGCAACTCAGCCATGCAGCGCAACACCGCGCCCAGCAAGTTTAAAATCCCGGGCCGTGACGTTACATCACGTCCCGTCCGGGCATCTCCCCACCCAGTGGTTTGAGCGCGCTGTGCAGGGCAGCAGCAGCCAGCAAGGGGAAGCTCAGAGAAGGTTGTGCACGGCAGGGACGGGTCCGGGGGACAGGGGAGAGACGCTCTGGGGACGGGGTGGGAGGACTCGCGGGGGGTGCAGGGTCGGGACCCGCTCCAGCTCCAAATATTGCTGGAGCATGGGCACCACGAGCCCACACAACTCGCCGCCTATGCCTCTGCTGGCTAGCCGGCTCTCTCTCTCTTTTTCAGAGGGGCCGGGGGAACGCCCGCTCCTCACGGAACCCCTCATTTTGCTCCGCGGAACCCCAGGGTTCCACAGAGCACCAATTGGGAAACACTGCTCTATCTGATAGAGGCAGCAAAGCGGGGAGGAGGAGGAGGAGGAGGAGAGAGGGAGTACTTCAAAGTGCTGTCCCTTTGAAACATCACCTCCGGCTGACCCCGGGTTCTGCGAGGCTCTGTAGCTCCTGCATGCCACTTCCTTCCCCTCTTCCCAGACGGTGGAGGAGCCGCATGGCTTCATTTAAACTCCAGCAGCTGCTCACCCATGTGGCGGTTGCTGGAGGAACATCCCAGGCCTGGTTCAGGGGCCAGGCCTCTCCAGCGGGACTCCCTGCCCCCCACCTCAGGCCTCACAGCCAGCTCCTCCTCTGCTTCCCCCGCCCCCCCCAGTAGAAATCGTAACTTCCAGCAGCCTGCCACGTAGCGGCTGTCAGAGACAAATCCACCCCCGGTCCCAGCTCAGGGGCCAGGGTATCCCCTAGTCTGATGCCCTCCCCACAGCAGGCCTTTCCGGTGGCCCCCCGTCCCCTGCCACAAAGCTTGCCCCCCCCCCCCACAGCTGGAGCTTTTTTAGCCCCCCTACAGTGGGCCTCTGCGCCAACTCCCCATCTCCCACAATTTTCCTCCTCTCTCTCCCACCCCCAGAAGCCCATCACCAGCAGAAGCTCACCTTCAGCGCTACTGCTCCTATTGAGGGCTGGGAGCCATGGGTTGCCGATCCCTGAGGGTTAGCAGTGGGGAGGAAGTGGGGCAGCAGGAGGCAGGGTGACGTGATACGTCACTCTGACATCCTGCAGGAAAAACTTAAAATAGATAGATTTGCAAGATTTTAAATTGAAGAGTCAGTGACTTCTAGAAGTTACTATAAACTTCACTGTGCACAAAGATGGCAAAAATCAGTTTTGATTTCAAGATGCCAACTCCTCTTTTATAATCTTAAAATACATCATCCACCACTGGTTTACTAGACATATCCTGCTTCAGCCTTAAATACTGGAGACAAGATTAAAGTGAACTTTAACTAGGGATGCTAGATATCATATTTTAGTGAATGTGTAGCTTCAACAATTTTTAGTGGTTACACGCGGTTACGAAAACGCTGTTCCTGGACCCTCTCTCAGGGAGTCCCCCTGCCACTCCGCACTGCTGCCTCTGTATTAAAGGCAGCAGCAGCCCCTGTCCGTGGGGGTACTAAGTTCCCCTTTGGACAGCAGCTGCACCGGCACCCAGCCTGCCCATTTCCGCTCCGCTCCGCTCCGCTCCGCTCCGCCCCGCCCCTCCCCCCAACTGCTGCCTCAGAGCACTGGCTCCTTCCCGCCCCTCCCAGCTACCTCTATGGAAGGCAATGGGAAGGGAGAGGGGGAGGGGGAGGGGGAAGGAAGGAAGAAGGCATCCACACACAAGAAAGAGAGATTGATAATCCATTAACCAAGTTCTGATGAGCAATTTTAAGCATCCACTGGAGAACAAGTATTTTAGTTAGCTATCCCTCTGAATTGAGTCAACTCTGGCTCTGCATTACATGTACTGCATGGATTTTGCAACTTTTCAATGCCCTGCAGTTGAGTGTCTGTCCCTCCAAAAAAAATAACAGTTCATGATACTAGATGTACTGGAGAAATATTCATTATTGGCTGGCCATAGGTGTCCCTGCCCCACTTTAAGGAACAATCACATCATCCATTACCTTGCATATTCTTCTTTTGCCTTGTCTTTAGCATGTTCCAGTTCATAGAGTTGCTGTTGCATGTCCTGACCAGCTTCCCTCAACTCAGCTACTTTCTCCTGTAAAGAAGAATTGTCCAGTTGGAGACATGCCATTTCTTCAGCCATAGATCCCTTGTAACTAGAAGGAAAAGTTTATCATCCATTACTTAGGTGATAATCTTCATTTTACAGTGTTATGTCCTTTGTAAGGCAGTAACAATCTACTGTAAATTTGATGCACATGTAGCATTCTGTGAAAGGTTCTCAAATACAAATTCCTTCTGGCTGTACATTTCAAGTGGTGATTTAGTCAATTCTGCCTCAGCCTAGGGATGAAGTATTCTAAGACCATCCATGATAGGTATTTGGCGGTCTCTAATAGCAGATTAGACAATGACTCTACAGCCTCCAGTGTCAGTGCTTAACTATTCTTATATATTCTCTTCCTCCAGATTAAGCAGATTGCTTCTTGTCCCAACTTTAGTGGATTTGGAGAACAATTGATCACTGACTTATTAACAACAGCCCTTAACATAGGAAAAACAGTCAAATTTTCTATTTGTCCAAATATTTCCTGACATGTGGTGTCCAGAATTGGAAACAGACTCCTACTAAGATCTCATCAGCACCAAGTTGAGCGGGACAGTTCTCTCTCACCTTTTAAATGCAACACTCCATGAATATATCAAAGAATGGTATTACCCATTTTTCCAACAGCATCACATTGTTGACTCCTATTTCATTTGTGATTCACTACAGCCCCCAAAAATCTTTTTCTGCAGTATTATTGCCTAGGTAGTTATTCCATAGCTCGTGGTTGTGGATTTTTCCTTTCCAAGTATAGTACTTAGCACTTGTCTTTACTGAAATTAATCTTCTTCAATTCAGACCAAATTCTCAAATTTATCAAGGCTGTTTTGAATTCTAATCCTGTCCTCCAAAGTGTTTGCAACCCATCTCAGAGACAGTGGTGCCGCCTCCTGGTCACCTATAGCATAAATTAGTATAGAGATACAATCTGTTCGTTTCAGCAGGTAAGTAGCTCCCAGAATCCTGTTGAAATTGTACCCAAACTTCAAGATTCTTAGTACAGATGAGCAAATACAATAATCTCCATTTCTGTCAGAAGTCATCAGGAGGTCAGACAACTCTGAATGCCTTAATGTAAAGCAAACAGTTACACAAAACCAGATTGACCTAATTACTTATGCTACCAGTACTTTCCTAACTTTAAAACACAGAAAAGCTAAGAATTCTGGCTACTTTTGTATCCTCAGCCACTTAAGATTACTAGTTTTAGAATCCTTTTCAGCATCATGAAACACCAAGTAGCTGGAGTCTTGATTTAGCCTTCTTGTCTTTAAGGTTTGCATGGGGTGATCTCACAGCTCTCTCATATGAGGATGGGAGTGCCCAACCAACCTGACTGAACCCTCCTTGCCCAGTGCGCTTCAGCCTACCTGCCTGGGCCTCCAGGATGGACCCACCTCTCTTGGTACCTAGCACTAGGTCTTCTTGAAGCAACATGTGGGGGGCATGCAGGGTCACAACCCCCCCCACCCAATTTTTTGAGGTTTTACACCAGAACATGGCCAGCAGCAGCCTTTAAGCACTGTGTAGGAGGTAAGGGACAGGAGCCATTTTCAGCCACAGGGAATGGAGGTAGGGATGACTTGGTCTGTGTCTTTGCAGAGATCATCTTTTCCCTCCCCTGTGGCTAGAAGCAGCTTAGCAGCCTCTCTGTGGGCAGAAAAAGACAACACCTCCAAGTTACTACTGATCACTGACTTATCCCAGCCACCTCCTGTCCCCTGGCTACAGAATGGACAGGAACGGGTTGATCCATAAGGATGCATTGTGAACTGACTTCACCCATCCAGAGTAGGGATGTAAGACACTAGTCAACTGTCCGATAAGCAGAAGCTTATCGGATAGTCAATTAGTGATGGGACTAGTCATTTCTCCCCCGTCCCCTTGCTGCCTCCATCAGTGAGACTCAGATGGGGGGCGGGGCGGGGCGGGAGAGGAACTGGTAATGGGGGGAGCCATCTTAAAAGTCAGTTCCCCCCAGCACCATCTCTGCGGGGGTCAGGGGAGGTACAGGCACAGCGGGAAGCAGCGTGAGGAGGGTCTGAAGCAGTCTCCGCTCGCGCCGCTTCTGCTTTTGAAATGTACAAAAGGAAGCCCCATGCTCCCAGTTCAAAGGCGGAGGTGCCCTTATAGACTAAATGAATAGTCGATGGAAATCCCATCACAGAATCATAGAACCATAGAGCTGGAAAAGACCTCAGAAGGTCATCAAGTCCAGCCCCCTGCTCTAGGCAGGACCAATCCCAACTAAATCAACCCGGCCAGGGCTTTGTCAAGCCGAGACTTAAACACCTCTAGGGATGGAGACTCCACTACTTCCCTAGGTAACCCATTCCAGTGCTTCACCACCCTCCTAGTGAAATAGTTTTTCCTAATATCCAACCTGGACCTCTCCCACCACACTTGAAACCATTGGTCCTTGTTCTGCCATCTGTCACTACTGAGAACAGCCTCTCTCCATCCTCTTTGGAACCTCCCTTCAGGAAGTTGAAGGCTGCTATCAAATCCCCCCTCACTCTTCGCTTCTGCAGACTAAACAGACCCAACTCCCTCAGCCTCTCCTCATAAGTCATATGCTCCAGCCCCCTAATCATTTTGGTTGCCCTCCACTGGACCATCTCCAATACGTCCACATCCTTTTTGTAGTGGGGAGCCGAGAACTGGACACAATACTCCAGATGTGGCCTCACCAAAGCCGAATAAAGGGGAATAATGACATCTCTGGATCTGCTGGCAATGCTCCTCTTAATGCAACCTAATATGCCATTAGCCTTCTTGGCTACAAGGGCACACTGTTGACTCATATCCAACTTCTCATCCACTGTAACCCCCAGGTCCTTTTCTGCAGAACTACTACTTAACTGGTTGGTCCCCAGCTTGTAACTATGCCTGGGATTCTTCCGTCCCAAGTGCAGGACTCTGCACTTGTCCTTGTTGAACCTCATCAGATTTCTTGTGGCCCAATCCTCCAATTTGTGTAAGTCACTCTGGACCCTATCTACCTCTCCCCCTAGCTTAGTGTCATCCGCAAACTTGCTGAGGGTGCAATCCATCCCCTCATCCAGGTCATTAATAAAGATATTGAACAAAACCGGTCCTAGAACCGAATCTTGGGGCACTCCGCTAGAAACCGACCGCCATCCTGACATCGAGCCGTTGATCACTACCCGCTGGGCCCAGCCTTCTAGCCATCTTTCTATCCATCTTAACGTCCATTTATTCAATCCACATTCCCTTAACTTGCTGGCAAGAATATTGTGGGAGACTGTATCAAAAGCCTTGCTAAAGTCAAACTATTTGATTTGTTTATTAATCTAAATTTAACATCCCTAATCCAGAGAAGCATCTCAGTAGGGGAGTGTCTGGGGACAGGAGATAGGGCAGGGGCAGTGTATAGAGAGGGTGCTATGCCCCTATCCCAGGGGCTGCTGCAGAGTCTGAAGGGGCAGGACACAGACAGGTTGGAAATAGCTTCCTTCCCACCACTCCAGAGCTTAGCTGAGGGGCAGAAGACCTCCCCTGTGCCACGGGCACATGCAAGGCTGTCAGCCCTGCCAGGAGGCAGGGCTGAGGAGAGGGAAGGAACCCGTCAGGCTGCCTGTGAACTGAATGTTCAGACCAGGAGCTGGTTCTCTGCACAGTGCTGGATGCACCTTGGCCAGGGGAGCAGTAGAGCTAAGGCAGTCATGTGGCACAGCATGGAGAGGACAGTGCGGGGAGAGCATATAAAAGTGGGTGGTTACTTGTCACCTCTGCTGCCCACCCATCAGACCACCTGCTTGCAGTCACCAGCTACCACAGTAAGCAGCCGCTGCTAGCTGGAAATGAGAAAAGGGGTGAGGGGGCTGTGCCAGCCAAGAGGAGGCATGTAGCAGGGACTGCACTGATGGATAAGCAAAAAAAGCCCTGAACACTGCAGCTTTGCCTGACCACCTGCCCGCCACCCAAACCAGTGGGGGATGGGTAGCTGGCGAGCAAGGAATCAGGCCACCAGTAGGACTCACCACAGAACTGATGGGAGGGGAGACAGAAAATACTGGACAACTGGCCCATTTAAGAAATATAAGGGATACCTCCAGGAAGGCTTAGTATAGGACTGTCCCTTTAGAATCAGGACATCTGGTCACCGTAGCTATATCTCCCTCCCCACCACATCCAAGTTAGATTTGCATACCTTTCAAATTCAGCAATACTTTCTCCAAGTTTACGCAGCGTGTTGCTGTGCTCTTCTTGCATCTGAGCAATGGCTTTACTGTGTGTTTCACTGGTTCGCTTCAATTCTGCATTCTTCCTGAGAAGAGATTAATATTCCATTAGAGTCCAAATCTTGGCATTGGTCTAAGACAAAACAGCAGTGAATACATTGGCCGTGATATGATAAACTTGGGCCTAGACTACACTAGGAGCTTAAATCAAATTTAGTCACATAACATCTATTTTCTAAACAATGCATCCAAACTATTAAGTCTGTTCAATTGATCGTGAGGGCTACTGAAGTTGATTTTGGGTACTCCTGCTTTTACGAAGAGTAATTTCCAACCCGGTCTGGTCACATTTACCACACTGTAGATGCAGAGTTGTGAAAGTCAAGGTTCTTTGCCTCTGGGAGGCATCCCATAGTGTCCTGCTCGGACCAGAACTTGTGCCTCTATGGCTCTCAAGGTGAACAGGAAAAGCCCTCGAAAATTTGAATGTTATTTCCTACGTGGCTAGCATTGTGAGCTAACCTCAGAGCAGGCAAGACACCTGAGCAACACACATGGGCATGACACTTGGAAGATAAGGTGATAGGGAACAGCCAGCATGGATTTGTAAAGAACAAATCATGTCAAACCAATCTGATAGCTTTCTTTGATAGGATAACGAGTCTTGTGGATAAGGGAGAAGTGGTGGACATGATATACCTAGACTTTAGTAAGGCATTTGATATGGTCTCACATGATATTCTTATCAATAACCTAGGCAAATACAACTTAGATGGGGCTTCTATAAGGTTGGTGCATAACTGGCTGGATAACCGTTCCCAGAGAGTAGTTATTAACGATTCACAATCCTGCTGGAAAGGTATAACAAGTGGGGTTCTGCAGGGGTCTCTTTTGGGACTGTTTTGTTCAACATCTTCATCAACGATTTAGATATTGGCATAGAGAGTACATTTATTAAGTTTGCAGATAGTACCAAGCTGGGAGGGGTTGCAACTGCTTTGGAGGATAAGGTCATAATTCAAAATGATCTGGACAAATTGGAGAAACGGTCTGAGGTAAATAGGATGAAGTTTAATAAGGACAAATGCAAAGTGCTCCACTTAGGAAGGAACAATCAGTTTCACACCTATAGAATGGGAAACAACTGTAGGGAGGAGTACAGCAGAAAGCGATCTAGGGTTTATAGTGGACCACAAGCTGAATATGAGTCAGCGTGACGCTGCTGCAAAAAAAAGCAAACATGATTCTAGGATGCATTAACAGGTGTGCTGTGAGCAAGACACAAGAAGTCATTCTTCCGCTCTACTCTGTGCTGGTTAGGCCTCAGTTGGAGTATTGTGTCCAGTTCTGGGCACCACATTTCAAGAAAGATGAGGAGAAATTGGAGAAGGTCCAGAGAAGAGCAACAAGAATGATTAAAGGTCTCAAGAACAGGGCCTGTGAAGGAAGACTGAAAGAACTGGGCTTGTTTAGTTTGGAAAAGAGAAGATTGAGGGGGGACATGATAGAGGTTCAGGTATCTAAAAGGGTGTCACAAGGAGGAGGGAAAATAATTGTTCTTCCTGGCCTCTGAGGATAGAACAAGCAACAATGGGCTGAAACTGCAGCAAGGGAGGTTTAGGTTGGACATTAGTAAAAAGTCCCTAACTGGTTAGACACTGCAATGGATTGCCTAGGGAGGTTTTGGAATCTCCATCTCTGGAGATATTTGAGTAGGTTGTATAGATGTCCATCGGGATGGTCTAGACAGTGCTGGGTCCTGCCATGAGGACAGGGGACTGGACTTGATGACCTCTCGAGGTCCCTTCCAATCTTAGTAGTCTATGATTCTATGACTTCAAGTCCTAGGAGCCATGACCATGGGGTCTACCTAAGACACTCTGGGCAGGATAGTGTGGGGGAGCAGAAGGGCCAGCCAACAATATCCAAGAACTTTTTATATTTTTGAAGCCAAAGCCCTCCTCTGAGGGATGATCACGGGGATGGCACATCCAGTGAGTTTAAAATTTTTTTCTTGATACAAGTGGGTTAAGGCAATTGGGCACTATGTGCAGCATACTCTGTGCCTACGCAGTGGGGGCCCGCGGGCGGGCGCAGAACTGCTTGTTAATGTGTCCGGAGCTGAAGCAGGAATCCTCCATGCATATCTCTACGCAGTTCTCAGATAGGAATTCTTTATTCCTTTTCACGAGGTTTCTGTGGAAGCCTGCCTTATTCTGTCCTCCATGATAGGACACCTTCCCACACCAAGCCAACTGTAAGTTGTCTAGCTTCATTGTAGCACAAAGCATTGCAGCATACTGCCCATGTTTCTGGTCACATTCAGGCAGCAGCATCTCCCTGTCACTTGGTGTGACCTGGAGAAGAGTGGTATCTTGCACAGCAACCTGGATGAAGGAGATGGGGAAGCTATTAGCTGATACCTCTGCTAATGACTTCAGGCCAGGGCACACCCTCCCAATCTCCTTGCTGCCCACCTACCTGCAGGCTCCTGTCCCAGGAAGAGACACAGAGGAGGAAAGCAGTGCGAGCTGCCAAAGCCTTGCCCTACCAGCATGACCAGATCCTGTAAACCCTGCCCCCCAACCACCACCCACTGCGTCATGTCCTGGCAGGCCCCTTACCATGCAAGTACAAAGGTTCCCTTGAGAACTCTGCTGTGTACATGCTACACTGTGGCTGCTTTAAAATAGAACTTTGGCCTTGCCCAGCACATCCCCATTGTCTTTACAGAAACCTTCACTGTATGTTAACAGCTTAGGTTTAGGTTTGAAACAGTGTCTCTCCTGTAACATGTCCTTGTAACTTTGTTACAGTGGGAACAGCAGGCAGCTTGCTTCCTACTCCCCAGCTCCAGCAGCTGTCTCACTCAGATTCACAGGTGAAATGTGTTCAAGGAGCAAATGGAGCAATGAATATGCTCCTGGAGGAGTAGCAGGGCAGGGTGGCTAACTTTCCCTCACTTCACTGGTCCATAGCCAGGTCCTTGCATACCCAGGGGCCCCAGGACACCCATGGGAAGGGCCGGGGAGGAGGAGGAGGAGACTCAAGGGCAGCATCATATTTAACCTCCAGTGCCTACATGGCCTTTTGCCTCCCTTCTTGTGTTTGAGATTCTTCCCCTACCCCTGCCCTTCGAGTTCCCACCATTGACTTCTTTTCTTTCCCAGCTGACATGCAAAAAAAAAAAATTGTGAACAGGTACTGTATTGCAGGAGTAGGGTGGGGGATTACAGGCCATCACAGGAAATGTAGGAGCACCTCATTGAGAGCAACATTTTTTCAAAGCCTCTGATTTGCACTGCCCCATGCTGTGCTCTCCTTATTACCCTGGTGTCTGACTGCTCAAAATTCCTAGCTAGGCCCTCTGCCCTTCCCCATTCTACCAAATAACTTTCTCCCTTGCTCTCACAAATATCATGGAGCACACAACAAGCTGCCACCACAAAGGCAATGTTGTTTTCACTGAGATCTAACCTAGTCAACCTTCCTTTTAAAACAACCAAAAAGCACCATTCTGCACTTGCTCAGCCTGTAGCTGAACAGTTCCTTACTGCAATCCAGGCTGCCACTGTACGGCTTCATAAGCCATGGGAGCAAGAGGTCAACTGGGTCACCAAGGATCATTATTGGCATTTCTACCTCTCTAATTCTGACTTTTTAGTCTGGGGAAAAGTTCCAGCATGCATCTTTCTGAAGAGGCAGGAGTTCCTAAAGATGCACGATGCACACATCTTTCTCGCCCATCCCACACTGATGTCAGTGAAATGGCCTTTGTGATCCACCAGCACCATCAAGAAGTATCCCTTGCAGTTTATGTACTCCTATGGCATAGAGATGTACAATTTCAATTATTTGGCTAATCGAATAGTTGATGCAATTTGCTCATTGGATAGTTGACTAATCGTTCACATCCTTACTATGGCAAGTAAGGGCCAAAAATGGGAATGTACTTTCTATTGCCCCGCCGCAGTTAAGGCATCCACATTTCCCACAGTCACAGTCCTCGATAGCAGAATGGTAATGGTTGCTTTGGCTACTTGCATCACAATAGCCATCAATGTACATTTCACCACTCTGAATTGATTCCCAATTGACGAGTAGCTATCTGGCATTGAGAGCTTCCATAGGGCAATCACCACACTTTTTCATGGTCAGAGTGGGTCTCATTTGTGTGTCCTGAGCTTCAAGGCGGGGAAAGCCATTTGCAAAATTCCAAGAAAGCAGCTTTGCGCATTCAGAAGTTTTCCAGCCACTGCTGATCATCCCATACCGGCAGCACTACATGGTCCCACCAGTCTGTCTCACAGCACCAAAACTGATGTTTCATTGTGTCCAGAGGATTGCCTGGCAGCTGCGTTTCCATCAGCACAAGGGTTTGCCTGTACAGCAATCCATGGGACCCTGAGATTCGTCCTCAACCTCTTCCTGGTGGAGTGACACGTGTACCCTCGACATACTGAATCATTAGGTACATTAAGATAGACATCAACATCACAATGGTTTGATGCAAAATGGAATCCATGCTCGTGTTGCTATGATGTCTGCGTGGGTAACCAGGGCCAAAAAGAAGGCCCAAAAAGACTGTTTCCTGTTCATGTCAAGCAAGGAGGAAAGAGGGAGTAGATAAGCACATTATGGGACATTGACAACATGAACTACCCACTGCACAGTTTTGGTCCCAGGATGTACTGGGAGCATAACCCAGAATTCAAAGTGGTACAGGTGCTGTGGGATTGCTACCCATAGTGCATCCCTCTCAAACTCAACAGCAGTCTCCCTAATGGGGACATACTACTTCCAACTCCACTGAATTCTTTCCCTGTAGTAGGGACATGAACCTTCAACTTTGCAAAAAAAATCAGGTAGCCAGAAAGCGATCTTCACAGATTCAACCTCATCTGGTAGTGTAGACATGGCCTTACTCTGTCAGCTTCGTGTTACCTCTAATTCAAACCAGTGTATTTATTTCCTCAGTGCCGCTTTCAAGAGTTAAATGTTGCAATGACTATGATTTAACACAATCATTTCCTCTCCCCAGGGCTTTGTATTTCAGTTTTGTCCGTAGGATGAGAATTTTACACCATTGGAGTAGAAGAAATCTGAGTTCAGGGGCAGACAGAAGTGTTTCAAGTAAGGTTTTTAGTCCAATTAGATAATCTAAACATCAAGATTACTTAACTGCTTTTGTTTCCCTGGTCCTCACAGCACTTCTCCTTAGGCTAGTTTAATTTCTCCAGAACCCCAAAGTCAATGTTTTCAAGTTAGGATACAGTATTCTGGATTTTATCTTCATATGGAACAGAAATAACTTAAATAGAATACATTTGTGCACAACACTTTGCTTTAGGTATTTTTTCATTATCTTGCCTCAATGAACTGTATCCAGCAGTTCATAAAATAGCATCTTTAATTCTGATATTAGACACTCTAATGTTGGATACAAAAGTAAAAACAGTAATTGATTTAACATCTTTGATGCAGTTAGATTAAAAAACTGAAAAGCAGCTAACACTGCAACTGTTGAATTGTTAAGCAATTTAGGGTGCGTCTACACCCTAAACTCAAAATAAGATATGCAATTTGCATAGCGCAAATTGCATATATCTTATTTCGAATCTATTTTGTAATAGCTTTTTTTGAAATTTGGCACATCTACACAGTGCCAAATTTGGAAATAATGCGCTATTTCGAGCCATCCCTTAAACCTCATTGCACAAGGGTTACCAGGATGGCGAAACAGCACACCCATTATTTCAAAAAAAAAAAAAAATATATTTCGAAACAGGTGGCTTGTGCACACACGGGATAATTATTTCGGGATATCTCTGGTATCCTGAAATAGCCATGTAGTGTAGATGTACCCTTATAGAGGTATAGGATTGAGTTGCTAAAATTTAAAAGTGACTTTATAAAGATAGTATCAGAGGGGTAGCCGTGTTAGTCTGAATCTGCAAAAGCGGCAAGGAGTCCTGTGGCACCTTATAGACTAACTGAAGTGTAGGAGCATAAGCTTTCGTGGGCAAAGACCCACTTCGTTAGAATACATGCATCTGTCGAAGTGGGTCTTTGCCCACGAAAGCTTATGCTCCTACACTTCAGTTAGTCTATAAGGTGCCACAGGACTCCTCGCCGCTTTATAAAGATACTGATTTAGATCCCATTGCGGGCGGGGGGGGAAAGATGGAATGAGCTCATGGCCACAGGTTAGTTTAATCCTGTATATTCTAGAGAAGATTTTTCCACTTTAACTTGGAATTACCAATCCCAGGTTCATTAGAAGTAACAAAGTTACTCTTTTCACAAACCGTTTCAGCTTGGCTTCCATCTCTGCTAGCTCTTCAACTCTGGACTTGTTCTCTTGTTCCAAGTGCTTTACTAATTCATCAACCTTTTCCTCCTTAATATGCAGTTTATCCAACTCCTTCAATGCTGCTTCTAGTTCTTCCTCCAAAACATGCCTCTCATTTGTCATCTCTTCTTGAAACTCTAGCAGCTTTTGATACACTGAAGTGGAAAGTTCCTGAAGACAGACAGCACCAACATAATACAGTAAAACTCTAATTGTCCGGCATCCAGTGGTCCAGCACTCCTGATAGTCCGGCACCAACTGGAACCCAGAAGTGCTCCGGCCAGCCGGACAATTGGAGCTGCTCTGCCCCCGGCTTCTCCAAGTCCGCCGCTGGTCAGTTTCAGCAGCGGTGGACTTGGGAAGCCTGGGCAGAGCACTAGCTGCTCTGCCCCAGGCTTCCCCAAGTCCGCTGCTGCTGAAACTGACCAGCGGCGGACTTGGGGAAGCCAGGGGCAGAGCAGCTGGGGTGCTGCCGGGTTGGTCCCGCAGCGCCGCCCTCTCCCACGCTGCGCAGTTCCCCGCCGACCCCTGCCCTTACCCCAGACACCTCATAGCCCCCCTTCAGGTACTCCGGCATATCTGACAATCCGGCACCCCCTGGGTCCTGAAGGTGCCGGATTATTGGAAGTTTACTGTACCTAGTTTTAATTTAAATTTATAGTGATCTTAGATTTCATGAACAAAAAGGTAGGGCTTGTCTACATGACATAGATGGTCAATCAAACTACCTACAGGAAGCTGATTTGCATAGTTACAGTAGAGTAAACAAGCCCTAGCTCATCAGTACATTCACAATAGGTTTAATCTTAAACCAGAACAAGAATTCAATAGCATTTATTATATTAAGTTTGTATTTTGTTTACCGTCTCCTGTTGTAGCTGATAACACATCTCTTTCTGTTTCTGCTGAAGTTTTTGGTGCTCTTGCTCCTCTAGGAGAAGCCTCTTTTTCAAGGTTTCTATTTCAGCATTCATACTTTGCTCTTTTTCTCTAGTCTCAGTTAAGAGTTTCTCTAGGGAAGAAAGTTGCCAATATAATAAAGCTTTGAGGATAAATAATTAAGAGCTGTCCTCACTGACCAGACCAATAGGCTTTACAGAAACTTTCCATGCAGAAAAATTGATACATGAACTACTGAAGCAGATAAGTATTGCAGGCTTAATTTAACAGGCCCCTTAGGGTATGTCTAAACTACATCCCTCTGTCAAAAGAGGGATGTAAATTAGGCAGATCGAAAATGCAAATGAAGCGGGGATTTAAATATCCCACGCTTCATTTGCATAATCGTGTCACAGTGGTGTTTTGAAAAAGGGCATTTCGAAAGTGAATTCGACTTCTAGATGCGGTTCTTTTGGAAAAAAAAAAAATCCTGTACTCCTCATTTTTTGAAGGGTACAGGATCTTTCGAAAAAAGGGGTTTTTTTCCCGAAAGAACCGCATCTAGACAGTGGTTTCACTTTCAAAATGCCCTTTTTCAAAAGACCGCTGTGACACGATTATGCAAATTAAGCACAGGAAATTCAAATCCCAGCTTAATTTGCAATTTTGATCTGTCTAATTTACATCCCTCTTTCGAAAGAGATATGTACTCTAGACATGCCCTGAGTGGAGTCAGAAGCCATGATATAAAATGGTGAGTTGTGACAATACAATGCAGCTGAGAGAATGGTTTACACTCCACTCGCCACCATATGAATGGTGATTCTAGAACATGGAACTAGAACTAAGTGATTTTTGCAAGTGCAATTTCTAAAGTAAATAGGTAAAGCAAACTGGTTCAGGCATCTCCCCATGCCCCATCCCTCATTTGCTGCTGGGTGAACTTTTTAATATTTGTTAGTATAAATACTTCTGACTAGCATTTGGGCTAACAAAGAAACAAGCAGCTCTGTATAATGCACCACGGTTTACACTTGGGACACACTAGCCTACATTTCAATAGAGTTATGCTACAGAACATCTAAATGAAATCAGTTTGGGCACTTAAGGGCCCAGAGACTCAGCCCACAGCTTATAACACTATAGCAGTGATCTCCAATCTTTTTACACCCAAGATCGTTTTTTAAAATGTTAGGCCAAGCCAAGATCTACCCCATTCCTTCCCCAAGATCCCATCCCTTTCTTGAGGCCCCGCTCTCTCCATTCACCTCCTCTCCATCATTTGGTGTCCCCAGCTCTTTCAACCCAGTGAGAGTGAGTGACAGGAGGTGCAGGCTCAGGGGTGGGAATGAGGGATTTGGATGTGGGAAAAGGTGAGAGGTGCAAGCTCTGGGAGGGAATTTGGGTGCAGGAGGAGGTAGAGAAGGGGATGCTGTCTCAGGGAGGGGGCTCCAGGCTGAAGAGTGTTGGGGTCAGGTGGATGGTTGGGGTGCTGAGCAAGCCACAAGCTTGTGGAGGTGGGGGTGCAGGCGGGTTGGGAGTATGATGAGATTTGCAGTGTGTGGATGGTGCAGGAGTATTGTGGCAGAAGTCCAGGGAAGTGGGGGTGCAGGAATTTGGGCATGTGAGAGGCTCAGGACAGGGGGTTCCAGTGTATGACAGAATCAGAGTTGGGGTCTGTGGGGAGTGCAGGAGTGTTATGATGCTGCGGCCAGATGGGGGCTTGTTGGCCGGGCTTCATTTTTAAATAAAATATTATGTCAAACGCAAAATATTTCAGCGTTGTCTTTACTTATGGGGGGAGGGGGCGGTGCACCTGTTCTGGGTCAGGTACCACTGACCCACAGGAGGGGGAAGAAAAGAAAAAAAAAAAAAAAAAAAGTCAGGGAGCACACAAGTGAGATGCAAAAAACACAACCCTCCAAAGCCCCCCCAAGCCTCACTAATGTGATCCCAACTGAGACACCTCACTCCCCTGCCACTCCAACCCCTCCCCATTCCCCCACCATGGGAAGACTGATGTTCAAGTCCTCAGGCCGAATTAACTATTCTGGGGTTCCAGGGTTAGTGGAATTGGTGGGCCCCTCTACACTCTGACGTGGGGCCAAAAATGACGGATCCAGTGTGTGGGACAGGGTTGCCAGTGAGTGGGATAGGGATGGGGGTGCAGAATCTGGGTGGAAAGTAGGATACAGGGGCAGGAAAGGCTCATCCGGTACCTGGGGGTCTCCATGGGACGAGGATCTCTAGAGTAGCACTGGACAAAGCCACTCCAGACCTGCGCCACCATCTTAACCCCCCCCCATGCCTTCTTTCAGTGGAGGGGGGAGGAAGGGGGCGCAAAAGGGGGAGTCCTGTGGCTGCGTGCCAGAGCTGGCGTCTCAGGAAACACACCCGCTGTTGTGGGGAGGGGAGGAGTAGCGCGTGCTTCCTGAGACACCGGATCTGGTGCGCAGCCGTTGGACATACACACACACCCCATGCCGCAGGTAGCCAGCACTAGCTCCATTTCACAGGAAGTTGTAGCGCCAGCGCAGGCTCTTCATTGGAGATTGGGAAGAGGGCAGCAGCGACTGGCAACACCTCACGATTGACTGGCCATACCCCTGCACGGCACTATAGAAATTACCTTTTTCATGTTCAAACAACTGACATCTCTCATTAAGCTCTCTGATGAATTTAGATAGTTTTGCCTCTTTTGTTGTAAAGCAATCATTCAAGGCCATAATGTCCTGGTCCTTTTGCGCCAGTAACTTCTCCATTTGGAGAACATCTAGTTTGTACTTCTGCACTTGTTCTGCAACTCCACTAAGAAAAAAAAATCCAGACACACGTCAGCATTACATTTTGCTTAAGCTTACATTAGTTGTGTCACCATTTGCACCTTGTAAAATGTAATCCCATGTAACACTGAGGTTCCAAGAAACTCAACAGGACTTGAGAAAGATTAATTTCTAGATAGGAGAGCTCCAGACAGGATCTCTATCAGGGGTGGCCAACTTGCAGCTCACGAGCCACATGTGGCTCTTCAAAGAAACAATTGCGGCTCCCGCACCTACACCCACAGCTCTTCAAGGGGCAACTGTGTGAAAGACAGAGCCACAGCGTCCCATGCATCCTTCAAAATGGCCACTCAAAATGGCCACCGTTAAGGGCAATGCCTGCTTTTAAAAGGGCAGCGTCTCAGTGTCTGGGCCTTTTTTTTTGGTATCAGCAACTCCCCCCACCCCCACCCCTCGGCTCTTTGCGCTGTATCCACCACTATTTTGGCTCTTCATCTGTAATGAGTTGGCCACCCCTGATCTATATTAATGTGCAATGAGAGAGATCAGGTCTTTAGTTCACCTTTAACTTTCAAAGTGGAAACTGCATTAATCTGATCTGTACTGAAGACTGCTTGTGTTAACTAAGACTATGGAATTATTTATGAGCATTTCTATTAATCTCTCAATTAAGAGTCCCTCACACCCCAGCCATTTGGATACAGTTTGCATGTTCTCCAGAGAGGAGACATGGAAACCAGTCTCAGACTTATGCAGAAACTGCAGATTCAAAGAAGTCACCAGGATGTCTGCATCACTACAAGGTTCTGCTCAAGGGCCCCCCTCTCCCTCTCCCTCTCCCTCTCCCTGTCTAACACTATTCCCTGTAAGGGGTAGGGTGGATTCTCAATAAAGTGCTACAGAATTTACTGCATCCCAATTCCACACTAAAAATGCTGGCACAGTCCCACACTGCACAGGCTCTCGCTATATATTTGGATCTGCAAAGAGGGGAAAAAAAAAAAAAAAAAAAAAATCCAGCATAGGTAGAGTTGACCATCTGTACAGAGTCACGTACTTCCAGAGAGGTGAAGTCTTGCTCAATTTCAAGCTACTCTGATCATTTTAAATCTAAGAAGTCAACTAGAGATTTCTGTGTTAAAAAAAAAAAAAAAAAAATTATTCCCCTCCCTTCCCATGTAAAAGGAAGAGTCATAATACTGATGTTCACATAATTCCATTTAGGGATCCTATTAAAAGCTTGATCAAGCCTTCAAGCTTTAGTTGTGACACTTGATTTGTCTATCTAAAAATAGAAGCTTGTTACCTGAGTTCTGTGATATATTCCAAGAGTTTCTCAGTGTCAGACTTTTCTTCAACCTTGTCTCTCTCAGTAGCAGTTCTAAAAATAAGGTTAGATGCTGGACTTAACGTGACAGTTCTAAAACCAGATACTCAAGAAGAGCAGCACAGATGCTAAGGGTAAAGAGCAGCTGCCTGCAGACAACCAATAGATATTCTGCATTCATCTGAGGATTGCTAGTATTAAGGTATCCAATCATGAACTAGAAGACATAAATAAATAATTCAGTACTACACAATATGAAATTAAAACAAGTTTCTTCATGAATTTGTTAGAGTCGCAAACTGCAAAAATCTACCAACACTTTTTTTCGTCACTTTCAAATAATGAACATTCAATCGTTCATGTGTATGTGGGAAGGAATAAGCATGAGTTCTCAAAATTTGTTAACTTATTCTATGAGGTTAATTCAATTTCTCCCATGCCCGGCCTAGCAACCCTGTCCTACAATATGAGAAGGAAACATGAGATGTTGAGGTCCTGAGCTGTCAGCAACTGCTGCTGCTGGTAGAAGTGAGAAGATGGATTGAGGATTTAAAAAACAAAAACAAAAACAAAAAACCCACACACCACAAAACAAAACAAAAAACAACCCACACACAACATACTAAGGTCTCCCATGACTAGCTGCATTTCCCCCAAAACTATTAGCTCTAAGTTTACCATTAGAAACATCATGAGTTTCATGCATTTTTGAGTTTTATAGTAAAATTGCAAAGTTAGCTGAAAAGCTTCAGAGGGGTAGCCAAGTTAGTCTGTAACAGGAAAAACTTAAACAACAAATAGTCTAGTACCTTAAAGACTAACAAAACATGTAGATGGTATCATGAGCTTTCATGGGCACAACCCACTTCTTCAGATGACAAGAGTATTGAGACACTTAAAGTGTACAAAACATTTTGGTGTAAAGCAGATTCTGCTCTCCTTCACCACATGCTTGACTTCATGATGGAGTGCATCACATTTTACATTGCTTTTCTACATGACTAGTCATTTCAAAAATCAATGGCCCGCATAGTGAGGTGAACACAGGTTGTTGATTGGCTTCACGGTTAAATTGAGTGGCTGGCTAGGGCCTGCCTCTCTGCCCTTGTAATACTGCAAATTAAGTAATTCAGCTTGAAGTGGTGTCTTTACACAAGAAAGAGTTCAGTTCCTGGCCCACCTATTTTGAGCCCTAGTCCACTGCTTTCCCATTAAACAATCCTTCAGACTATATTATATATGCTAGCTCTAGAACTATAATAGAGTTGTGCAACTGGTTGCCTACAATAGACCAGTAGCTCAAACTGATACAATTTCTTCCATAACCTTGCAGGATCTAATACCTTCTTTACACTAATTCATGTAAATCACCCAAGACCGACAGATTTTAATTCCAGTCACAAGTGGAATATTAGACGAGCCATTTTATCTTGCTACACACAGATACAATTCTGTATATGACACTGCCCCCGTTGAGTAAGAGGTGCCTGGCAAAAATAGGGCCTAGAGCTGATTTGAAGAATCACTTATTAGTTTCCTCTTACATCAGATTCTAATCCCTGGGAAGATTTCAGTATCCTGATGCTTCCCTTTAACATCCGGATTTGCTGAAACTCATTTAATTTGCCATCTATTTACATCCCTACAGTTAAGTATAAGCAACAATGGAAGAATTAGTGATTTATACCAGAGCTAATTCTTCTATCACTTACAATTTTTCTTCCAACTGTGCCACTTTTCCTTTGGAATGCACTAGATTCCTCTGGACTACCTGCAGTTTCATTTCCATGTCTTCCTGTTTAGCAAGGACATGCTTTAAAAAAAAAGTCATTAGTTAATAGTTACATAAGTTTCACAAGTATAAAAGACAGCCAACAAGTTACATTCCTATAAAGCCCTAAGGCAGGTTTATTTATCCAGCATAGTTTGCCTCAAATCAGAATTCACTACTTATACAGCCCAGTGCAATTGCTGTCAGATTATCACTTTGGAATTTAAAATGAATATGAAATGAGAAAGGGTATCAGAAAACTATATTTATGGCAGAGCTTTACAGAATTAAATGACACAGTTTTGTTTACTTTCTAGAAGTAGTGGGGTCTAAAGACAATCGGATTGTGGTGCACGTATGATTGCAGTGACCATTTGTATCATGGCTGCTGTTACACTTTGTATAAGATATATTGCAATTGTATATCATGTAAGGTGAAAATGGAAAAGCTACAATTTGTCAAGTACTACCCTGGTTAAATCTATGCATTACTGTATCTGAACTACATATCTTTATCTCAAAACATAGATTTACAATACATTTGCAGGGCATACATCAGGGCCAGTCAACTGTGTGTTGATGCACCAATAAAGACATTCCACTCTCACAATGGGCCACTGAAGAAGTAGACCTTTCTTGTAAAGGTCTCAGAGTGAGGAGCCAATGGTCACTCCTGTGATTTTGCAAACTATGCAAGGACATCTGATGAAGATGTGTAACCTAATGATCTTTTACTAGAAGTTACACACGGTCATATGATCCTGGAATCCATCCTGGGCCAGTAATTTTCCATTTAGATGGCAGAGGATACAAAGCAGTGTTTCTTAAACTTTAAGGTCACGGAACACCAAATAATAATATTTTTTTATGCGGAACACCTATGAGAATTTTCTTTAAAAAAAAAAAAAAAAAAAAAAAGTTGTCAAACAACAAAAACAAAGAAGTAACAAAATCAAAGAAGAGGTCGCGACACACCTGTGAGTTGTTCACGGAACACCAGTGTTCCACGGAACATAGTTTAAGAAACACTGATATAAAGACACTAGAGATTTCTCCTTTTTTTGCCCAATTTGTATTCCAATTTTCTAGACTGTGGGTTTAAAAAATTTTAAACTATGGACTGAGGACCTTCAGTGTTTTGGAAATTACCAGAGACTTACAGTCTCTTGCAAGCAGTGATTGCTGCTATGATACTGGTCTATGAACACTGAAAGTCATTTTATATTAGGTGAATGATTGGATAGCTAAACAACAATTCTTTAAGAGCAACTTTAGTTAGCCAATCTTTTAATAAACTGCCAGCATGATACTGGGTAAGATCTGAGATGCATATTGACCTGGGAATAAGTATCTGATTCTTTGGTATTAGTAGAGCCTCACACAAAATAAATTGTTTAGTAACTTCTCACTATACTATACCTGTTTGTTTGGATGAGAACCAATGGCTGAAATTCCTAAAGGGGACTGTTTAGCTTCTTGGTAACCAGCAGGGTGCTTCAGAAGCTCTTCTGATATTGGTTTGGTCAATCTAATTATAGAATAAACCACCTGATTTTATTTGCCACATTTAGAGCAGACTTATTCTTGCCAGGCACATGAATATTGGGACATCTAAGGATTTCTAGAATCCTCATTATCTGGGTTCTGTTCCTGTCTCTGCTGTAATCTTGCAGCGCAAACTGACAGATGGGTGGAAAAGCGACTTCTGACAGCTGAATTGGAACAACCCACGATTAGTTAGTGAATTACACACATTTCAAATTGCAAGCTACCATGTATAAAAGCTAGTACCCCACTTCCAATTCTGAAAGATCCAAGTTTGTCAAGTGAGGAATTTCAAAACAGTAACTTACCTTATTCTTTGCCTCCATTTTATTTCTGAGTTTCATTATCTCCATACATAAACTGCTCATTTTTTTCTGCGTGCCATCTTCAGAAAACTTGATTAGCGATAAGCAGAAAGTGTTTGAATACAGAATTAGTCCTACACAGAATAGCAATTCACATCCATTATAAGAAGAGTGCAGGAAGACCCTTATAATTCCCCCCACTTAACTCTGCCACCAAAAGAGAATGTTTACATTTCTTAACTGACTTGGAGGAGGAAAAAGTTGTAGTTTAAACAACATGCACAACTAAGTCAACTTACAAGCCAAATCAAATGTATATTAAAAAGGAGGCAGATTTGTGACAATGCTTTTAAATGATAAAGTTCTAGAGTATCTACTACTAAAGTGTTGCAAAACAAATTGAGAGAAAAGTTTTATTCTATTTATTTGAATCAGTTTTATGCATTTAACAAAGTATAATAGGTCTCATTACTGGTGTGGGCAGGAACCTGAAAGAATGAAGCTGAAGCCTATAAACACGTTATACTCAGAACGTATTTACACAAACCACTAGTCATTCCCCCTGAAAGTTATCAATTGCCTATACAGTACATAAAATTGAAGTTGCTCCTTAGAATCAAAAGCAGATTTCAACTTGTGTATGCTACCACATCCTTATATCAGAGATATTTAGTTTTGCAGTTCTCAAACTGTGGATTGTGTCTCCAGAAACAAACGTGCTTATTAACAGCAAAAATGCTTTTAAACAAACAAACATAGGTGAGAAAAACAGACCTCATCCCTATTGTCCCTCTGCCAATTTGTGTACACTGAGGCTATGTCTAGACTGCAGGCTTCTTTCGGAAGCAGCTCTTCCGGAAGATATCTTCCGGAAAAACTTCTTCCGAAAAAGAGCATCCACAGTGCAAATAGGCATCGAAAAGGCAATCTGCTTTTTCAAAAGCAAGCGTCCACACTAAATGGACGCCATCTCGCAGTTCAGCTGTTATTACCATGGAAGGAGCGGACACCAGGGCACCTGTGCTTTTTCCTCTTTCCTCTTCTTTACAAAGAGCTCCCTCTTCCCTGTCCATACGCTCCCTTTTCCGAAAAAGTTATTTCAGAAAAAGGCTTCTTCCTCGTAGAATGAGGATCACCAATGTCGGAAAAACCCCTCTGTTCTTTCAATTTTCTTTCTGAAGAACGCGATTGCAGTGTGAATGCAATTGTGTGGATGTAATTGAAGTTTTTTGAGTCAGAGTCAATCCATACCTCTCTCTAAAACAGGGGTGGGGAACCTCAGGCCAAGGTACCGGATGTGGCCCCCAGCTTGCATGGATCCAACCCCCTTGAGGCTCAGCATTGGGGAGCCTACACTGGTGCGCCAACCCTGCCCAGCCACAGGGCTGGAGCACACAAAACCTACTTACCTAGGCCCCCCTAGGCTCTCGTGTGCAATGGGAATGTAGGGAGGGTCTTTCTCCTTCTCAGTCAGGGGCAACTCACAATGCTTCTCACGTGTGTGTGGTCCCCCCAGCTGATTTTTTTTTTTTTGTGGGTCAGTGGCCCCCGACCCAAGAGAGGTTCCCAACCCCTGCTCTTAAAGTTGGGATTAGTAAAATAGGCTTCTTCCATTTATAATTAAAGCCTGGTGTTCCATTTACACAAGCCTGAGCATTAGCCTTACTAGTTGAAGTAGTCTACCTACTATCCCCAACTAAAAACATTAACATTTTTACTTGTTAACAATCTTGAGGATATCACTTTCACAGAAAGTGACGAAAAGCATAATCTAATTAGCTGAGATTTGCTAAGTGATTCAGGTTCAGACAAATACCTTTGATTTTAAAAATTCATTGGTTCTTGTTAATTCAAGAAGCTGTTTTTCCAGAGAAGCAACATTCGCTGAGAGAGAGGTTTTCTCCCTGACTGCTGCAGTTAGTTTTGCTTCAGACTTCATGAAATCCTCCTCTAGAGCCTGGAGTCGTTTATCCTGCTCTCCACGTTCTCTCACTAATGCACGAATCTAGAGGAAATAAGTTGTTTAAATATTCATTACACTTTTTCTAATTTCTAAAACAAACAAGTTCAGTGAGTGATGCCCATTGCTCTCCTGTAAAGACAGATTATTCTTAGTTGTAAAAGCTTTCAACTATTGGAAAAAAGGGAAATGATAAGGGAGTGTTATTACAGAAAATCTTTACCTGACATTGAGCTTAATAGCTTTTGGTATCCTTAGGATATCATTTGGCTATTTTGCCCTACTCAGTTTATTTCAACTGGGGTGAAAGAGTAATCTCATGGCTGCTCCAACTTGCAGTGTGGGCAAAACAGGCCCTGTGGATGGAGGGGTGGAAAGACACTTGTTTCAACACCACATCCTAAACACCTGAAGGGGAGAAGTTTTAGTAATGAAGGGGAGAAGTTTAAGTCCCAAACTTGAAAGTTTGTATCTTAATTCCAAAACTACAGCGTCAGCAGATAATTACATAGAAGATTCAGCTGAATGCATTAATAGAGTTAGGTCATTATGAGTGTGTTATAAGCATCTATAAAGAATAGGCAACAAATCAAAAATGTCACTGTTTTGTACAGTAACAAAGCTAGTAGTTAATCCACAGTTATATTGGTAAAATTTTGCTTTGGTCATATTATTCATAAGCTCTCTCAACATGTCTGGTTACATATTTTATTAGCTAGCAATTTTAATTCCTGTGAAACTAATAGTAATCACATTAAAAAGAAAAGCAGCTCATACCTCTCTCTCAAGGATCTTTTGTTTTTTCATCTCTTTCATGAGGGCTGTATCCTTTAGATAGGAGAAAAACATGTAAGAATTACAAAGTCTGAAAAGAACCAAGTACTAACTGAATACCAGTTATAGGCATAATTCCATTGAAGGGTTTCTTAATAAACTGCCACTATATGAGATCCAGGATATTGGGCTATTTGAACCGATATCATCACATGAAGTTTTATATTGGTATATGTAATATAATACCAACAACTTGAAATTGAAGTTGTATTAGCAAGACTTCCTACTACTGAACTTACTAGTCCACATTAGGGATATTAAAAAGCGGGTTTTTTGTAAACATGTGACAGCTGAAAAATTCAGCAGTAAATGGGGGAGTGGGGACAGACCCCCACATGATAGAGAGGCAGCAGCGTAGGGGAGACCTCCACAGGAGTGCATGGTCACGGGGAGCCTACTGAAAAGGACAGCTCCCCACAAGCACCAGCTCCTACCTGCTTTCCCAACCCCACTGCCTCTGACACAGAGGCAGGAGGGGGTGCCTTGTTTGTAACCATGAAGGTTAACCAATGAGCCCAAGCTCATCAGTTAACCGTTTAAATGAATACACTAACTCATCTAGTCCCTTTCCCCTCCGCCCCCGGGGGGGGAGGCGGAAACACACACACACACACACACACACACAAAAAACACCCCCAAATGTCTCACAACCCTGCACCAAACCCCTACCTCCTGCAAGGTACAAATATTTAAACTGGCTGTCACACACCAAGTGTATTTTACTCCTTCTCTTCACAGGACTTCATGGCAGGATGCTCTTCCCACCCAAACATGCTTGGTATTTGGGGCCCTCAACCTCTCATGTCTCCATATCTGGGCTTTCTGCTTTTTTACTTTAGTCTATGGGGAAGGCAAAAGAGCTCAATAGCTACTTAGCACCTCACTTTTAGCAGAAAGTTTGAATGCATCTGCTCTTTCTATTCCCTACTTTTCTCTTTTCAGGAAAACCTACCACCTCTCCAGGCACAGGCAGAGTTTTTATTGACCCTGAGGTTTAACTAAGCTACATTCAATTTAAAAAAAAAAAAAATCATCTTGATCCTTCTTAATCCCTACAGGGCTAGATCCTAAGAATGGACCTAAAAAAAAAAAAACCCTAATCATCCTACCAAATTGTTCAAAGTTTGGAGACTGGAGGGTTTTAAACTGCCGAATTCAGACTAGACTAAATGCATTAACACTATAGCGATACCAGAGACACAAGGAAAAAAACCAAACACACACACACTTACCGTTGATCCCAGAGATTTAAGTCTTCTTGCAGTTGTGGGCAAGCAGTCATTTGTTTCACTAGTCAAATTCTGTTGACTTCCTATTTCCCCTGTGGAGACAGTTTCACCACACTAATGGGTCAAGACTAAGTGACTACATTTGAGTGAAAATGTAGTCTTTTCACAAAAACAGTCTTTGATCTTAATTATTTTTAATCAAATTGTTAGAATGCCCACCTCAAATCCTAAAATCTTCTATACCTGGCACTGAACAAGAGTTAAATGGACATCACCACTTCACTCTATTCCATTTCCATTGAATTCAGGCCCACTGGGGGAGGGTGAGCCAAGGGAGCAGTTGCCAAGGGGCATGGTGACTGGGAGCCCCACTGCTGCTAGTGAAGTAGTGTGCAGAGTCCTGGGCCATTTGGGTGGGGAGGGGAGAGGAAAGACTGGGTTACAGCAGGGAGGGGAGGTGTTTGGCTCTGGGGAAGGGGAGGGGAGGGGGGATTGGGTTGGGAGTATGCCCCTGTGACGGGTCTGCAGGGTCTGCACTGCATCTGGTGGGGGGGGGTTGCCAGGAAACGGCGCGGCGAACCCGCCGCCGCTTTGCAGGGAGGCAGGGGAAGCCCTGCGCAGCCGCCAGCAATGGGCCGGCTGGGGAAATTGTGTTATTCCGGGGACGGTCACGTAATTCAAAAAACGTTCCCTTTAAAAAAAATTTTTTTTTAAATCGTGCTATCACGAAAACATGTTAAGCCGGCACGTGTTAAATGAGGAATTACTGTATAAGTATTAAAGCTTTAACAAATAAAAACAGACAAACCCACATCTAATTGGGTGCTCTGTATCTGTAGTTTCATTTAATTTTGAAATGGGATTCCACTCTGGAAAGAGGACTGGACAGCGATAGTGACCTATGGTTGAATGAAATTGTAGTTGATAGTGATACTATTTCAAGCACCACTGCTTCATGATTGCAAATATTAAGAAGCCAAAAAAAAGCAGAGATGAAAAGACTATCATCCCTGGAAGGGCAGGATCTACAACTCAAGTTCTTAAGTTATTTCCATGGTTTGGACCACTTCCTCTCCCACGTTTTAATATTTGTGGCATTCTGCTTCCTATAAGAGGAGAAAAGGCATTGCAGCCAGTTCCTAAAAAAACACCACCATT
The DNA here is from genome assembly GCA_019425775.1 of Rafetus swinhoei. NCBI lineage: Eukaryota > Metazoa > Chordata > Testudines > Trionychidae > Rafetus > Rafetus swinhoei. Next base: position 30,741,802 of record CM033428.1, on the reverse strand, counting down.
TATTTGGACTTGCTAGCTGATTCAAGGAACAGTTTGGGAGCCACAGCACACATGGAGTAGCCTGACATTGAAAAGGAATGCAATGGAATTAATGTAAAGATCAGAATAAAGTTTCACAAGACACTAGTGCCACTGTAGAACACCAGTTTATTCTACCCAGAGTAAGGATGCAATAATGTAATCGACTAACCAACTGGCAAAAGCTTATAGGTTAATGCTATAGACTACACATGCATTCCCCCCTTCTCCCACCAGTAAATCGTTTACCAGGCTGGCTGAGTTCCAGCTTGCACTGTGTCTGGGACCTACCCCTGCTGAGGCTCCGCATTTAAAGTGTATTAGGAGCCGGGCAGGTAGGCAGCCTGGCTCAGTTCCGGCTCATGCTGGGTCCTGGAACTCAGACTCTCCCACACAGGGGCTGCTACCACCCTGTGCTGCTGCCTCTGTACCTGCTCCTGCCTGGCACCCCAGGCTGCTGCCTCTGCTGAGTGGCAGGGAGCTCCTCAGGAGTGGGGCCAGAGAGCACTGGCTGCTGGCCCCACCCCCAGGGACTAGAGAATAGTCAAGTAACCAATAAGAATTCATGAGGTAGTTGACTAGTCAATTAACCAATATTTAACATCTCTAACCCTAGTCATATCAGCACCATTAGAGGAATACTTAAATTGTTATGCCCTAAAATGTAGGTTTTAATAGCTGGTGTCAGAGATTAAAGCCAGTACAGACCATAAATCATCTGTTTAGTGTCTTGTGTATTTCAAGACACAGTGTTTCACATACCCTATACTGAACCTAATGCCTTAGTTACACCAAAGCAATTTATTCCTCAAGAAAACGACCTGTTTCTGTAACTGGTGTTCTTTGAAATGTGTTGCTCATGTCCATGTAACACAGATGATTGTCTTCTCACCACAAGCACTGGTGCCAGACAATTTTTCCCTCAGCAGTACCCATAGGGGGCTGGGTCTCAGCGCCCCCCTGGAGTGGCATGCTATATAGGGTGTTACCAGGCCTCCTCAGTTTCTTTTGCTGGGACACTCTAACAGTGGGGAAGGAGAGTGAATGGACATGAGCAACACATTTTGAGGAACACCAGTTACGGAAACAGGTAACTATCTTTTCTTCTTAGAGTGCTTGTTCACATCCATTGAATGTAGAAGACAGCTAGCAGTGTGTGCTGAGGAGGGTAGAAGATAAGGATATTAGATATGTTATTTTAGTAATCGTGTAGCCACAGCAATTTTTAGCAGCTACACACTTACCAAAATGCTCGCCTCCTCCCGAGGGCATGGCCAGCAGCCAGTGCACTCCCAGCTGCACTCACGGGGGAGCCCTCTACTACCCCTCCCTGCTGCCTCTCGATCAGAGGCAGCAGCACAAGGTGGCAGGTGGAGCCAGTCCGTGAAGGGAGCCGGTTTAAAAGTCGGCTCCCAGCAAAGACCAGCTCCCGTCTCCTGCCCCTGTTCACAGAAGACCTCCCCTCCCCCCAGCACCCTGCTAACAGAGTCTGCTCGACCTGCTTCCCCACCTAAGGGCAGAAAAATGCAATTATCTGGCTAATCGTATAGTCATATACGATTAGCTGATAAGCACTGCTGCGCAGAGGAGCAGGGGAAATAGCTCCAGGAGCCGGCTCCGGAGCTACTTTCGCTGCTGCTCTTATACTGCATTTTAAATGCAGTATGAGTCGCTGGGCTCTTACTACATTTAAAATGCAGAGGTGCAGCGATCAGTGCGAGCTGGGACTGCTCAGTCCCAGCTCGCACTGAGTCCAGCAGCCCCTATTTGGGGTGGATAGTCCTGTCCACCACAAACAAGGGATGGTGCCGCAGCAGCCTCTGGCCACCGCAAACAAGAGCTGTTGCCACCAAGCAGCCCCTGTCTATATGGGGCCCAGCTCCTCGCTGGGACCTCTGCAGACAGAGTCTGCTTCCCAGCAGCATCCCTTATCTCCCTACTGTTGCCTCTGAAAAGAAGAATGACTTTTAAGCCAGCTCCTCCCAGGACCGGCTCCTGTTCCCCCCTGCCGCACATTGCTGCCTCTCATAGAGGCAGCAAGGGGGGGTGGGCGCACAATGGAGAGCACGGGGCAAGCAGGGACTGCTTGAGTCTCTGTTCAACCCATGCTCCCTGTGGCACTTCTGTTTTTGAAATGTACAAAAGCCCCAACTGGCAGCAGAAACTGGCGCCAGCGGGGACTGAAGCAAACCCCACTCATGCCGTTTCCCTGTCGTGCTTCTGCCTCCTCTGGCCCCCACAGAGACAGTGCTTGGGAAGAACTGGCTTAAACCAGTTCCCCCAGCACTGGTTCCTGCTCCTCCCCCCCGCTACCTCTCTCTGATAGAGGCAGCAAGGGGAAGGGAAGCAACTAGTCCAGTGGCTACTCAACAATCTGATAAGCATTTGCTTATCGAATAGTTGCTAACATCCCTACCCCTGCCCCGCTACATCTGGGGGGCGGGGGGGTAATCATTTGGATTCAACCAATAAGCCCAGGCTTTTACAGTTTCACCTTTAAAGTAGTACTGCCAGTGAATGCAATAAGCAGTTCTTTTTTTTTGTAATTTAAAAAAAAAAAAAAAAAGTGCTGGTACTGCCAGGGTGGGGCCGCATTGTCCTTTTAAGAGACACAGCCCCTTTAAGGCACGCAGCACCGCCGACTGTCAGACATTTGCATACAGACGTTGGTACGCTCCGTTCTTTCCAGGTAAGCTCTGGAGGTGCCAGTACTGCGTACTGGGCAGTACCAACTCCAAAAAAGCACTGGCAATAAGTAATACTAAATAAGCAGTATTATTAATAAAATAACTGCATTCGCTTATTTGCTGAGGATGGAGTCTCCTGAAAAATACAGAATTCTGAAGACTATCCACTTTCACGATCGCCATTATTTTCTATAGTTTCAGAGTTATCTGCCAATGCTAGGGTTTCAGTCACATCATGCATGTCTCATACCAAAAATAAAAAAAAAATTCCATCATCCAGAAACAGCCATAGTCTGTGATAAGAACCAACAGATTACAAAAAGAATTTTCAGAATTTCATAACAACTGACTGGAAGCCACGGACAAGGAAGCTTTCAGTGCCTAAAGCAAAAAAGAACAGAACAGTAACAGTAATTACAGGAGCTTCAGGGGGTAGCTGAGTTAGGCTATTACAGAAGTCCTTATGAAGTATGCATGCTTGTGACATAGTCAGCGAAGGATATGAGTGTCATGTACAAGGCATAAGTCAGGCCATTTACATTCCAGTTAAAACGCAGGTCTAAAAAAATAAGTTGAGCAGTTAGTCCAAGTCCCAGTGCATGCAATTTCATTGCTCACAGGCCACAGAGAATATAAGTAGAGTACCTCAGCCCATAAGCATGACCTTGCTAGTTTACTAGGCCAACTGACAGCACTAGAGGTGACAGAATCCAAGAAGCACATTGTTCACCTGGCAGCCCCTGGAGAAGCTGTTTTAACTGCGTACACAGCCAGAACAAACTTCGTGAGCTCTAGGCCATGGACAGCTGCCCGCTTGGATGCCACTCAGAGGGCTCCACACCCCATTTGCCTCCCATTCCACACCAACGCCGGCCTTCCTGAATTAGCCATAGGCTGGTTAGTCAAGGCTCAAAGGCAGGCCAACCTAGGAGCCTACAAGCCTTAACTCAGCATCACTCATCCAGCTGCACTGGCCAGGAAGCGCCAGCCCGGTTGAGCAATCGCCCCAGGCGTTGGGACAGGCCTCAGGCACAGGATCAAGCCCAGCCTGTGTGAGGCGACAGAGCATCCTCCTACCCACAGGGGAGCGGCCCCTCTCCCTCAAGTACCGCATCGCTCAGGGCCCCGGGGCAAGCGACGGAGCCTCACACGCCCGAAAGACGAGCCCCGCGCACGCTCACCAGTGGCCTCGTTAAAGCGCTGGAGGGGGGCCCTAGGGAAGGACATCGCTGTACTTGCGCCTCGGCCCTTCAACCGCTCGCACTCCAAAGACCGCCCAACTTTCTTCATGTTCAAACGGCCAACGGCCTACTTAACGCACCCCTGACAGCCAATCACAAAACCTCAGCCGCAAGCCGTAAGAGCCACGCAGCCAATCACCGCCCATGCCTAGAGTATGCGTATCAAATCGTACGGCATTCCTGCGACACCAACGCAGGCGTGGAAAAGTGGAGCTGTTGGACGCATGCGTAAAGCCTGTGTCGCTCGCCACGGCGCTGGCCTGCCGCGCTAGTTTGGGAGCGGTGCCGTGGCCCGAGTCCAATGTCAGGGGACTTTGAGGAGCGGAGCGGGGTTGTGCCTTGCGCGACTCCGTGGGGTTGCTGGTACCAGACCCTGGAAGAGGTGTTCGTTGAGGTGCAGGTCCCGCCGGGCACTCGGGCCAAGGACATCCAGTGCAGCCTGCAGAGCCGGCACTTGGCGCTGGCCGTGCGCGGCCAGGAGCTGCTCCAGGTACCGCTGGGAAGGGTGGGGGTGGGGTCCGGCCCAGGCCGCAGGGCTCAGGAGGAGGCCCTAGTAGCTGCTGTGGGCTTTCGGGCCCCGCGGGATGAGCTTGCTCTGGGCCGGTTCACAGACGCTTGGCCCTTACTGCACTAGGGAGCATATGACCCCTTCCAGCCCTGGCTTGCGTTGGTGGGAGCTGTGGGGGAGACGCCGCTTCTAGCACCGCGGTGAAGAGCAGATTTGTAGCCGAGGCCTAAGGGCCCAAGTGTCGTTGCCATGGGTCTCTGAGTGGGATCTCCTTGGGCGTCTGCTAGTTGCAATGAAGCTGACGCCGAGAACTGTGAACCTTTTCCACTCTTGTGCTCTGTTAGCAAAGAGCTTGGTATGTCAGATTTAAGAACTAATGTTCAATGCAAACGTGCAAAAGTCCATAAATAAGTCTTTATCAAGTATGCTTGTGAGATAATCATGTACTTCGCTGATTATCATGTACAAGGAATAAGTGAACCACTTACATTCCAGTTAAAATGGAATGTGGACGTGGGAAAGTCAGTGGATGTGATGTACCTTGACTTTAGCAAGGCTTTTGATACGGTCTCCCACAATATTCTTGCCAGCAAGTTAAGGGAATGTGGATTGGATAAATGGACAGTAAGATGGATAGAAAGATGGCTAGAAGGCCGGGCCCAGCGGGTAGTGATCAACAGCTTGATGTCAGGATGGCGGTCGGTTTCTAGCGGAGTGTCCCAAGGTTCGGTTCTAGGACCGGTTTTGTTCAATATCTTTATTAATGACCTGGATGAGGGGATGGATTGCAACCTCAGCGAGTCTGCGGATGACACTAAGCTAGGGGGAGAGGTAGATACGCTTGAGGGCAGAGATAGGGTCCAGAGTGACTTACACAAATTGGAGGATTGGGCCACAAGAAATCTGATGAGGTTCAACAAGGACAATTGCAGAGTCCTGCACTTGGGACGAAAGAATCCCAAGCATAGTTACAAGCTGGGGACCAACCAGTTAAGTAGTAGTTCTGCAGAAAAGGACCTGGGGTTACAGTGGATGAGAAGCTGGATATGAGTCAACAGTGTGCCCTTGTAGCCAAGAAGGCTAATGGCATATTAGGCTGCATTAAGAGGAGCATTGCCAGCAGATCCAGAGATGTCATTATTCCCTTTATTCGGCTTTGGTGAGGCCACATCTGGAGTATTGTGTCCAGTTCTGGGCCCCCACTACAAAAAGGATGTGGATGCATTGAGAGGGTCCAGCGGAGGGCAACCAAAATGATTAGGGGGCTGGAGCATATGACTTATGAGGAGAGGCTGAGGGAATTGGGTCTGTTTAGTCTGCAGAAGCGAAGAGTGAGGGGGGATTTGATAGCAGCCTTCAACTTCCTGCAGGGGAGTTCCAAAGAGGATGGAGAGAGGCTGTTCTCAGTAGTGACAGATGGCAGAACAAGGAGCAATGGTCTCAAGTTGTGGTGGGGAGGTCCAGGTTGGATATTAGGAAAAACTATTTCACTAGGAGGGTAGTGAAGCACTGGAATGGGTTGCCTAGGGAGGTAGTGGATTCTCCATCCCTGGAGGTGTTTAAGTCTCGGCTTGACCAAGCCCTGGCTGGGTTGATTTAGTTGGGATTGGTCCTGCCTAGAGCAGGGGGCTGGACTTGATGACCTTCTGAGGTCTCTTCCAGCTCTATGATTCTATGAAAAGAACAATGCAGATCTAAAAAGAAGTTGAGCTGTTAGGCTTTCCCAGTGCATGGGAGCAGGCTCTGAGTAAGACAATATCGAGAGACAAGCTTTCTAGCTTACACAGAGCTCTTCTTCTGGTGTGGGCCTCTGTAAGCTCACAAGTTTGCTTGCTTTTATAATATTCTGGGACTGGTGCTGCCATTCACCATTATTCAATTCAATATTGTAAACAATTCAAAATATTGCCTTATTTCTCAATCCTTGAAGGTCAAATAACTTTATGCCCAGTATCTTACATTTATATTTTTCAAAAATCTAACTTGCTATTACAATGTTAGGTGAAAAGTCTTAGGAATAGCCTTGTTAGTCTATATTTGCAAAAACAACAAGGAGTCCTGTGACACCTTAGAGGCTTACATATTCATTTTGTAACTAGTTTTTGAAATTCTTTCATAGAAGGATGGCTATTTCAAATCCAATTTTGAATGTCCAGGGAGGTTAAAGTGTTCCCCTACAAGTTAATGTGTGTTACCATTTCTGATATCTGATTTGTGTCCATTTATCTTTTGGTGTAGAGACTGTTGGGTCTGTCCAATATACATAGCGGAAGGGCATTGTTTAGTCCAGTGTTTCCCAGTTGGTGCTCCGTGGAACCCTGGGGTTCCGTGAAGCGAAAGTAGGGGTTCCGCAAAGAGCCGGCACTCCCCGGCCCCCTCTGAAAGCGAGAGCGCCGGCTAGCCAGCTTGTTTCCCGTTCCTCCCTGGTGACGCAGAGGCATAGCGAGGCGGGGGCAGAGGGGAACAGTTGCTCCCGGCCAGCACACTAGGGGGGTGCTGGACAGGAGTGACCCCACGTGACCCACAGCGGGGAGGGAAGCACTTCCCCTCCCCAAAGGAGCTGGTGCACGCTGCCTGAACAGCTGGGGCTGTGGCACCCGGCAACTTAGTTCCACCGCCTTTCTGCGTGGTGGGGAGGGGAGGTCAGGAGACCTGGGTCTGTGCAGCTTCGACTGTGCAGGCAGCGCGCTCTGCCCTGGGACTCACCGCGCCTTCCCCCCCGCCCCCCCGGACAGCATTGTGGAAGTAAGCTGCTGGAGTGCAAGAGACCCTGCTGTTCAGGCACTGCGCACGCCAGCTGTGTGGGGAGGGGAAGTGCAGTCGCACACTTCCCGTAACCCAGAGGTGCTGCAGGATTGCCAGGTACTGGTCCCAGCTGCCCTGTCCCCTGCCCAGGCCCCCCACGAGTACCCTGTCCCCTGCCCCCAGCAGCACCCTGTCCCCGTCCCCAGCATCCAGCAGCACCCAGTCCCAGCACTCTGCCACCCACCCCAGGACTCTGGCCCTGGCCCCAGCACCCTGCCACTCACCCCAGCACCATCCTGTCCCTGACCCCAGCACCATGCCACCCACCACAGGACCCTGGCCCTGGCCCCAGCACCCTGCCACCCACCGCAGCACCCAGCACCACCCTGTTCCTTGTCCCAGCATCCTGCCACCCAGCACAGCACCCAGCACCACCCTGTCCCTGGCCCGAGCACCCTGCCACCCAGCACCACTTTGGCCCTGGCCCCAGCACCCTGCCACCCATCCTAGCACCCAGCAGCACCCTGTTCCTTGTCCCAGCACCCTGACACCCACCCCAGTGCCCAGCAGGACCATGTCCCTAACCCCAGCATCCTGTCCCAGCACCCCGCCACCTGTGCCAGCATCCTGCCACCCAGCAGCACCCTCTCCCCAGCCCCAGCACCCACTAGCACCCTGTCCCCTGCCCGCACCAGCACAGTTGGGACCACATTAGTGAGGCTTGGGGGGGGGGGTTTGCATCTCACTTGTGTGGCCACAACTGACTTTTTTCTGTGGGCCAGTGACCCTTAACTCAAAACAGGTTCCTCACCCCTCTCATAAATAAAGACAATGCTAAAACCTTTTGAGTTTGACATAATATTTTATTTAAAAATGAAGCCTGGCCAACATGCCCCCAATTGGGGCCAAATCCCCATCTCACTGCAGCATCATAACACTCCTGCACCACCTGACCCCAAATCTGAGCCTATCCTACACTGGAACCCCCTGTCCTGAGCCTCTTACATCCCCAAACTCCTGCATCCCCACATCCTCAGTCTTCTGCCACAACACTCCTGCACCATCCACACATGGCAAATCTGTGTCCTGAGCCCATCATACTCCCAACCTCCCTGCCCTGAGCCCCTCACATATCCAAGCCAAACTCCTGCACCCTCACATCCACAAGCCTGTGACTTGCTCGGCACCCCAACCTTCCACCCGAGCCCAACACTCCCCAGCCTGGAGCCCCCTCCCCGAGCCAGCGTCCCCTTCTCCTGCATCCAAATTCCCTCCCAGAGCTTGCACTTCTCACCCCTTCCCACACCCAAATCCCTCATTCCCACCCCAGAGCCCACACCTCCTGTCTCAACCAGTGAGAGTGTATAAGGGCTGGGGAGAGCGAGTGATAGAGAGGAGGAGAACAGAGTGGATGGGGCCTCAAAAGGGTGGGGTCTTGGGGAAGGAATGTGATTTTCATGCATTGGTGGGTGTCCCCCCTTTTTTTTTTTTCCCGAGGGGTTCCTTGAAATTCTGAAAAGCTGAAAAGGGTTCCATGGCCAAATAAAATTGGGAAACACTGGTTTAGTCTATAAAGCGCCACAGGACTCCTTGTTAATGTTTGTTTGGTTTTGCTGTTTTGAGGGAATTCAAATACTTTACTGCAGTGCTTGAAATGCTAACTGTAGTATTCTACTAGTATGTGAGAAACTAAGTGAAACTGAGTAGAAACACAAGCATGTGGTCCACTTATTCAGTCCTCATTAGCATCCTTGACTTCATGTGATTTAAGCATTTGAAGATGGAGACTTAATTTCCAATTCAGTCCCAGAATCCTGTCTTCATGTCACTCTTTAAAATGATTAGCAGACAGTTGGTGGTGTACAAATAAAGAATGTGTTGGGAACATAGGTAATATTTTTTTACAAAATGTATTTTTGTAAGTACAAACATATTACAAAGTTTGTCTTTCACACATTTCATTAGCAAATAGTAAAACATATTTAATCATATAGATAGCTGCAGCGGTATAGGAGCCAGCAAACAGAGCTGTAAACAGGGGAGTTTAAGTGGGAGTTTGTAAAGGGAGTTTGGATATTGGGACTTGTTTGGGGTTTGTTTTTGCTGTGGAGGGGGTGTTTTGGTTTGTTTTCGTGTTCACCGGACTAATAGGATTTTGGTGAGAAAGTAGATAAAACATAGAGGCAGTAGTGGCCATGGCCCAAGTAGTAGAGAACACAAGGAGGATGATTGGATGTGGTAGCTGCGGTATGTACGTGATTCTGGAGGGGTTATCTGAAAGGAGTTTTGTTTGCATGAAGTGCCGCCTGATAGAGCTGATGGAAGAAAAGATCCGAGGACTGGAGATGCAGGTGGAAACTCTGGTCGAGTTTAGAAGGGGATTTGAGCAGATGATGGAGCAAAGGCATGACGTGGCTGAAGGGGAAAGCTTAGATATGCAGATGGAAGCAGGATCAAGGGCCTCAGAGAGGGGACTGCTGGGTGAAGAAAATGGACAGTGGAAGCATGTGACTAAGAGAACCAGGCAGAGGAAAAGATGGGTCAGTGAAGGAAAAATAGAGCTCAAGAACAGGTATGTGGAGTTGGAGAATGAAGAAGGGTACAGCAGGTAGATAATGAAGATGGAAGGGTAAGGAAGAAGAGAAGAGTGGCTAGTCCCATAGATAAAGGGGAAGAGTTAATGGAGACAATACCAATAACGAGCATCAGGAGGATACAGGATGGGTTAAAGAGGATTACAAGGGAAAACAGGAATGGCAAGGACTTGCAGCTAGAGGAAGCAAGAGATAGACCAGAGAATCGCACTGTCACTAGGAAAAGGCAGGTCTATGTGATTGGGGACTCCTTATTGAGAAGAATAGATAGGCCTGTAACTAGAGCGGATCCAGAGAATAGAAGGGTGTGCTGTCTGCCAGGTGCTAAGATACGGGATGTGGAACTGAGGTTGAAGAGGATTATTAAGGGAGCAGGAAGGAATCCATTGATCATCCTTCATGTAGGAACAAATGATACGGCTAGATTCTCGCTGGAACGAATTAAGGGAGACTATGCTAGGTTGGGGAGGACGCTCAAGCAAATTGAGGCTCAGGTGATCTTTAGTGGCATTCTGCCTGTTCCTAGAGAAGGGCAACTAAGATGTGACAGGATTATGATGATCAATAGATGGCTTAGGCAGTGGTGCTATAAGGAGGGCTTTGGGATGTATGGTCACTGGGAGGCATTTATGGACAGAGGACTGTTCTCTCGGGATGGACTTCACCTAAGTAGGGAGGGAAATAGACTTCTAGGATGGAGGCTGACTCAACTGATTAAGAGAGCTTTAAACTAGGAATTTGGGGGCGGTTGGGAGATGTTCAGGTAATCTCTACGCCAGATTTTAACACTGAGAGGAGGAAAACGAAGTAAGAAAGGATATAGCTGGGGGTAGGAGAATGGACATAAGGAGGAAGGGTAGGGTGGATACTAGTCTAATAGGTCATATTGGAGGTACAACGTCCGTGCCAAATTGGGTAAAGAATGTGAGTGAGGCCAAACAGCAAAAACTAAGATGTTTGTACACCAATGCGAGGAGCCTAGGTAACAAAATGGAGGAACTTGAGCTATTGGTCCAGGAAGTGAAACCAGATATTATAGGAATAACAGAAACATGGTGGAATACTAGGCATGATTGGAGTACAGGTATTGAAGGGTATGTGCTGTTTAGGAAAGACAGAAATAAGGGTAAAGGTGGTGGAGTCGCATTGTATATCAAAGATGAGGTAGATTGTAAAGAAATAAAAAGTGATGGAATGGAGAAGACAGAGTCTGTTTGGGCAAAAATCACATTGGGGAAGAAAACTATCAGATCCTCCCCTGGGATAGTGCTTGGGGTGTGTTATAGATCACCAGGATCCAATTTGGATATGGATAGAGACCTCTTTAATGTTTTTAATGAAGTAAATACTCATGGAAACTGCATAATCATGGGAGATTTCAACTTTCCAGATATAGACTGGAGAACAAGTGCTAGTAATAATAATAGGGCTCAGATTTTCCTAGATGTGATAGCTGATGAATTCCTTCATCAAGTAGTTGCTGAACCAACAAGGGGATGCTATTTTAGATTTGGTTTTGGTGAGTAGCGAGGACCTCATAGATGAAATGGTTGTAGGGGACAATCTTGGCTCAGTGATCATGAGCTAATACAGTTCAAATTAAATGGAAAGATAAACAAAAATAAATCTGAGACTAGGGTTTTTGATTTCAAAAGGGCTAACTTTAATAAATTAAGGAAATTAGTTAGGGAAGTTGATTGGACTAAAGAAATTATGGATCTTGAGGTGGAGGAGGCCTGGGATTATTTTAAGTTAAAGTTGCAGAAGCTGTCAGAAGCCTGTATCCCAAGAAAAGGGAAAAAAATTATAGGCAGGTGTGTTAGACCAAGCTGGATGAGCAAGCATCTCAGAGAGGTGATTAAGAAAAAGCAGAAAGCATATAAGGAGTGGAAGACGGGAGGGATCAGTAAAGAAAGCTACCTTATTGAGGTTAGAGCATGTAGGGACAAAGTGAGAGAGGCTAAAAGTGAGGTAGAGTTGGACCTTGCAAAGGAATTAAAACCAATAGTAAAAGGTTTTATAGCCATATAAATAGGAAAAAACAAAAAGAAGAAGTAGGACCGCTAATTACTAAGGATGGAGTGGAGGTTAAGGATAATCTAGGAATGGCCCAATATCTAAACAAATACTTTGCTTCAGTCTTTAATGAGGCTAATGAAGAGCTTAGGGATAATGGTAACATAACAAATGGGACTAAGGATATGGAGGTAGATATTACCATATCCGAGGTAAAAGCCAAACTTGAACAGCTTAATGGGAGTAAATCGGGGGGCCCAGATAATCTTCATCCAAGAATATTAAAGGAACTGGCACATGAAATTGCAAGTCCATTAGCAAAAATTTTTAATAAATCTCTAAACTCAGGGGTTATACCATTTGACTGGAGAATTGCTAATATAGTTCCTATTTTTAAGAAAGGGAAAAAAAGCAACCCGGGTAACTACAGGCCTGTTAGTTTGACATCTGTAGTATGCAAGATCTTGGAAAAAATTTTGAAGGAGAAAGTAGTTAGAGACATTGAGGCTAATGGCAATTGGGACAAATTACAACATGGTTTTACAAAAGGTAGATCGTGCCAAACCAACCTGATCTCCTTTTTTTGAGAAAGTAACAGATTTTTTAGATAAAGGAAATGCAGTCGATTTAATCTACCTCGACTTTAGTAAGGCACATAGTACCACATGGGGAATTATTGGTTAAATTGGAAAAAATAGGGATTAATATGAAAGTTGAGAGGTGGATAAGCAACTGGTTAAAGGGGGAGACTACAGCGGGTCATATTGAAAGGTGAACTGTCAGGTTGGAGGAAGGTTACTAGCGGAGTTCCTCAGGGATCAGTTTTGGGGCCAATTTTATTTAATCTTTTTATTGCTGACCTTGGCACCAAAAGTGGAAGTGTCCTGATAAAATTTGCGGATGACACAAAGTTGGGAGGTATTGCCAATTCAGAAAAGGATCGGGATATCATACAGGAAGATCTGGATGACCTTGTAAATTGGAGTGATAGCAATAGGATGAAATTTAATAGAGAGAAGTGTAAGGTTATGCATTTAGGGATTAATAACAAGAATTTTAGTTATAAGCTGGGGACGCATCAGTTGGAAGTGACGGAGGAGGAGAAGGACCTCGGAGTCCTGGTTGATTATAGGATGACTATGAGCCGCCATTGTGACATGGCCGTGAAAAAGGCTAATACGGTCTTGGGATGTATTAGGCGAGGTATTTCCAGTAGGGATAAGGAGGTGTTAGTGCCGTTATACAAGGCATTGGTGAGACCCCATTTGGAATACTGTGTGCAGTTCTGGTCTCCCATGTTTAAGAAGGATGAATTCAAACTAGAACAGGTACAAAGAAGGGCCACTAGGATGATCCGAGGAATGGAAAACCTGTCTTATGAAAGGAGACTCAAGGAGCTTGGCTTGTTTACCTTAACCAAAAGAAGGCTGAGGGGGACATGATTGCACTCTTTAAATATATTAGAGGGATAAATACCAGGAGGAGAGAGGAATTATTTAAGCTTAATACCAATGTGGACACAAGAACAAATGGATATAAGCTGGCTAGTAGGAAGTTTAGACTTGAGATTAGACGAAGGTTTCTAACCATTAGAGGAGTGAGGTTCTGGAACGGCCTTCCAAGGGAAGTAGTGGGGGCAAAAGATCTATCTGGCTTCAAGATTAAACTAGACTGGTTTATGAAGGGGATGGTTTGATGAGATAACATGATCTTGGTAACTAATTGACCATTCATTATCAGTGGTAAATAGGTCAATGGAGGGATGATAGGAGTTACTATAGAGAACTTTCTGGGTGTCTGGCTGGTGAGTCTTGCCCACATGCTCAGGGTTTAGCTGATCACCATATTTGGGGTCGGGAAGGAATTTTCCTCCAGGGTAGATTGGCAGAGGCCCTGGAGGTTTTTCACCTTCCTCTGTAGCATGGGGGTACAGATCACAGCTGGAGGATTCTCTGCATCTTGGGGTCTTCGAACTATTTGAGGGCTTCAATATCTGAGATATAGGTGAGAGGATTATTCTAGGAGAGGGTGGGTGAGATTCTGTGGCCTACATTGTGCAGGGGGTCAGACTAGATGATCATAATGGTCCCTTCTGACCTTAAAGTCCATGAGTCTATATTTTGTAGAGTACCCATAGGAATAAAGGAATCAGCTTTCTAATAAAAAAAATAGAAATGAGAGAGTTTCAAGGTTGATGCCCCCCGTAAATTCTATGATGTGTCTAAGTTTTTTTTTAACAGGTGTTAAATTATAGTGTAAACATTTTGCTTTTATCTTAGTACTTCAAGCCTTTCTAACTTTACTTTCTAATTGAAAACCCCATTTTCTTTTCTATTGGCACTGGTAACAATTATTTGCATCATGATAATTTATTTATATTGTGCTGTAGGTATGCATGGCACTTCAGAGACATACAGGAACCTTGATAGGAATTAGGGATGTAAAACCCAGGTTAATTAGCTAACTGGTTAAACCAGCGGTTCTCAAACTTTTGGGGCTCTGGAGCCCTTTACATGCATAAAAATGTATGCAGCGCCCCAGCGGTCCACTGATTGTATGTGTTGTACCTATCGATGTTTCCAGTTTGTCAACCTCGTGGAGCCCCTGGAGATGTCTCGTGGAGCCCTGGGGCTCCACGGAGCACAGTTTGAGAAACACTGGGTTAAACCAATTAAGTGGGCTCCTGCTGCCCACTTCCCCACGCGGGAGTCAGGCAGCAGCAGCAGCTGGCTCCTCCTCCCCTTCGCTGCCCTCCTGTGCACAGGGCACAACTAGCTCCTGTTCCTGGGCTCTCCACTGGGTGATGCTTACCAGTTAACCAATGACATCCCTAATGAGAAGTGACATTAAAATAAGATCCTTCCTCTCTGTCTCAGAGACACCAGTCCCTTTTACTGAATGGAGATATTGAAACAGTCAGGGCTCGACAATCTATGTAATCTACTCGCCCGTGGCGAGTAGATTACACCCCGGAAGAGCCGGCACAGCGTGATCTGCGCAGAGCGCAGAACCGCACGGCTGGCGAGCCCTGCTGATAGGTATTTTAATTGTATTAAGTGAGTACAATTAACTAATCTCTTCAGATCTTATAACTTTTGCCTTTTACTATTTGAGGTATAATAATCATTAAATCTTTTTTCAATACCAGGTTGTCCCATAGTTCCTTTTTAAACTGTAGGAAGTTTTCAAACATTTGCATAAAGGGGAGAGGGGATGTTTTGAGATTCAGTATCAATTGGGTACTGAGAAACTTCCATTTTACATGACATTGTCTATCTTTTTCAGGGTAAACTCTTTGACTGCACAATAGCTGATGAAGGGATGTGGACATTAGGTAACTATCTGCTTCTGTGAAATGAAATTTTGAAAGTTAACAAGTGGTCCTCTAAGGTGCCACATACTCTTTTTTTTAATATATATATAATATTAGTGGCAGGGTCGGTCCCAGATCCATTCCGCCCACTATCCTGCAGTTTAGGGGCTGCGGTACAATTCCCACTTGCCATTTCTCTGTGTTTGGAGCAAAACAAAGAAGCGTTGGGGCTGATCCCCCTGGCCAGTCAGGGCTGAGTAAACAGTCCTCCTCAGCCACTGGCTGAAGTTTCTGGCCACCTAGGGGGAAGGGAGCCTCCAACACTCCCTGTCAGAACCCCTCACCTCCCCCTGCAGCCTTTGGCAGTGCTGATGGTATCTGCTTAGCTCCTCTGATTCTCCTTATCAATTGTTAGTTCCTCTCCTTCTCCACTCTCCCTTACCTTACCCCACTGGGAAGCTTTTTAAAGAGGTCCTGTGGCAGGCTGAAGTCAGCTTACCTGGTCCTTAATTGATTTATAGCTGCCCTGCCTCAGCTGCTCCTAATTAACAAGGGCAGTTGCTATTTTTTTTTTTTTTTCAGAGCTGCCTTTCTCCCCTTCTATCAAGCCCTTTAACCTGCCCTGTTACAATACACACACAGACAGACATGAGCTTTTGTGGGCAAAATCCACTGCAAATGAGCTGGAATGAAAAAAAGGGGAACCCAAAATTTTATAACAGAAAAAGAGAGAGTACCTGTCAATTGTAGAGCCAGTGATAAAGAGGTTAAAGTATGGAAGGCTGGTTTTATAATGGGACATACAGTTAATGTCTTTATTCAAACCCAAGGAAACTCAAATTTGGATATGAAGGTAAATTCCACACTTGCTCTGTAATAGGCTTGTGAAATTCCTTTGTTCAAGCCCAGGGAAACAGCTATTTATGGAGTTAAAAGTAACCTCTCCTACAAAGATATTAACTGGATGTCCCATTATAAAACCAATCTTCCATACATTTAACACCTCATTTACATCAAAAGCTAAGTATGGGGCACTTCCAGCCCACTCAATTAGCTTCATTAGCACTGGCACTACAATTGAGGGGTACTTTTTTCCTCCCTCGTTTTTCTGTTGTAAATTCTGTTCTGTTCCCTTTTTATTTTATTTATAATTTGCTTGTCTCCAAGGTACAACAGGACTAGTTGGTCTTTAAAGTTACAGACTTATCACAGCTACCCCTCTGAGAATTTTGAAAAATAGTTAAATTTCTGTGTGTTGAACTCTCTCCACGCATTGGTTTTTTTCTTTTTAAGAACCAGAGTTTACTGAAATTGTGTCTCTGCTTTCTTCACACATACAGTTCTTGGATCACAACATAACAGCCTAATGATGTCTGTTACTTCAGTAATAATCATAGAAATTGTAGATGAAAGGAAATATTAAGTCATCTAGTACATTCCCTGCCAATGCAGGCTTGTTCCCCTTTGTATATTTTGGAGTTCTGGTTCTATTCATCTATTGTAAATGTCTTGAACAATCTGGCCTCACTGAGAAATTGTTGTCCAGATTTTTTCCCCTTGACATTGTCTAAATTTTTCTTTTCTTAATTTCATCCCATTACTTTGTTATAACTCAGTTATTATCCAGAGTAATTCCTTGCCCTCTGTAGTGTTGATGATTTTGAAAGTTGTTACCAAGACTTCAGCTTTGTTTTCCCTTAGTTGAGATGGATTGAGAAAAGATATTAATATGTACCTCTAAAAAGGTTCCACTTGGTTGGGGCAGAGGCAATGTGTATATACCATGTTTAAAGCATACAAATAAAGGGTTTTTTCCCTTGAAGTTTTCAGATTGTCTTATTACATGTTGATGTGGATTTGTGAGTGTCTTGATTTTCAGTGAACTAAATATCTTTTTGCATAGGCTTTAAGAATGAAGTTTCACCAGAAAATTCACTGAATTATTAAAGTTGAATTTGGCTGAAAAAGAGTATAGCACTTAAGAAGTCCAAAAGTTATTTCTGTTTTTCTTATGAAGAAGACAGAAAATTGATACGTATTGTTCTAATGAAGACTAATCGAGATGCTGGAAATTGTTGGACCTCTCTGTTAGAAAATGAGTATGCTGCTGATCCTTGGATACAGGACCAGATGCAGAGGAAACTTACACTGGAGAGATTCCAAAGAGAGGCAAGTTAGAGAATACTAATTGCTATTTGTGCCTTATACGTAGGCTATGGCCATAAAACTAAGCAAAATTATTTTACGTATATCAGGGATTCAAAGTTAACCCATTTTTTTTCTATTTTATTTTAACCTACTGTGCTTGATTTGTGACTCAGTGGGTTACATCTTCATTGCATCTACTTTGCCTGTAAGATGCCATTCTGTGTACTTTGAGAGAACTTAAAACTTTCTTGAGAATTAAAAAAAAAAAGCATTCATTTTGGAAAGTATAATCCATAGTTCATTTAGAATCTTGCTTTTCATTTCAATGAAAGTTACAGGTACCCAACATCAGGAGAATAGAGCTTTCAAAGAAGACCTGCATATAGTAGTCTCTTTGAATGATTATGTATCTATATTTTGAAAAATAAACTTTAAAGTCATCTTGAGTAAGTTTATACAGAACATAAAGTCAAAACTTCCTTTCTTGAAGACAAAGGAGAATAAACTCATTGGGCAAATAATTCCTCCCTATATTTTGAATAGATCTAAAGCAAAACTTGTTACCTGGTGCTGTAACTATTACTGCTTAAAGCACTTCACCATCTTTGTCTACTATTGTTAGTAATTCATCTGTGGGATTAGAGCTTATTAGCTAGGAAGTGCTGAATCAGTGCAGTTTTCAGTTTAAGAAAAACAGCGTTTTTATAAAAACTAGCGGCTCAGTGCTACAGGAATTTTCTGGGAGTTTCAAGAGGGAGTTTAGAAGGGGGTGAGGTACATTCTTGAAAACCTTTAAACTAAACTACAATCAAAACTTCCTGATTTTTAAATAAAAACCCTATCCATACTCTAAGTAGCTGTAGGAGAGAATGCAGGCAGAAGCCCAGCAGCAGAGTGGGAGCTATCTTGTTTATTGCAGTCAGTGTAGCATGTATGATTACCTGCCCTGTGGGCAGGTGGCGTATGTGTGCATTCGGTGCAAGGAGCTCCTGGCCCTCAGAGACGGCGTACGAGCTTTGGAGGCCAGGGTGGCTGAACTAGAGGAACTAAGTATGTTGATGAGGCTTTCCAGGACACGGTAGAATTGTCCCATCTCCGGTCAGACAGCCCCTTCACTGTTAAGGAGGATGAGAGGCTCAGAGAAGGAGAGCAGTCAACGGGAGCAGAGGGAAACCTTCCCATAGTTGGGATCCTCCTTCCAGATGATGTTGGGGTATCCTCTCGCACTCAGATTACCTGTCCGGGGAAGGGAACTTGAGTCATTAGGAAAAGACAGGTGTTGGTAATGGGAGATTCGATGATTAGAAACATAGATAGCTGGGTTTGCGATGACCAGGAGAACCGTATGGTAACTTACCTGCCTGTTGCCAAGGTTGTGGATATCTCGAGGCATCTAGATAGACTTATGCGTAGTGCTGGGGAGGAGCCGGTGGTCATGGTACATGTAGGTACCAATGACATAGGGAAGGGTAGGAGAGACCTCCTGGAGGCTAAATTTAGGCTGCTAGGAAAGAGACAAATTCAGGACCTCTATGGTGGCATTCTCAGAAATGCTTCCAGTTTCATGCGCAAGGTCAGGTAGGCAGGCAGAGCTTGAGAGTCTCAATGCCTGGATGAGATGATGGTTTTTCAGGTGCTTGTACACAAATGCTAGAAGTCTAAATAATAAGATGGGTGAACTAGAGTGTCTCGTGTTAAAGGAGGATATTGTTATAATAGGCATTACAGAAATATGGTGGAGTGAGGACAATCAATGGGACCCAATCATATCAGGGTACAAAATACATTGGAAAGACAGACAGGCTGTGCGGAGGGTGGAGTGGCGCTATATGTGAAAGAAAATATAGAATCAAATGAAGTAAAAATCTTAAATGAATCAACATGTTCCATAGAAGCTCTATGGATAGTAATTCCATGCTCTAATAAGAATATAACAGTAGGGATATTTTATTGACCAGGACAGTGACAGTGATTATGAAATGCTAAGGGAGATTAGAGAGGCTATCAAAATAAAGAACTCAATAATAGTGGGGGATTTCAGTTATCCCCATATTGACTGGGTACATGTCACCTCACGATGAAATGCGGAGACAAAATTTCTCAATACCTTAAATGACTGCTTCTTGGAGCAGCTGGTACAGAAACCCACAAGGGGAGAGGCAATTCTCGATTTAGTCCCAAGTGGAGCACAGGATCTGGTCCAAGAGGTAGCTATAACAGGACTGCTAGGAAATAGTGACCATAATATAATAACATTCAACATTCCTGTGGTGGGAAGAACACCTCAGCAGCCCAACACTGTGACATTTAATTTCAGAAAGGGGAACTATGCAAAAATAGGAGGTTAGTTCAACAGAAATTAAAAGGTACAGTGACTGAAGTAAAATCCCTGCAAGCTGCATGCACACTTTTCAAAGGCACCATAATAGAGACCCAACTTAAATGTATATCCCAAATTAAAAAACCCAGTAAAAGAACTAAAGAGTCACTGTGGCTTACCAACCATGTAAAAGAAGCAGTAAGAGATAAAAAGGCATCTTTTAAAAAGTGGAAGTCAAATCCTAGCTAGGAAAACAGAAAGAAACATAAACACTGCCAAATTAAGTGTAAAAATGTTGTAAGAAAAGCCAAAAAGGAGTTTGAAGAACAGCTAGCCAAAAACTCAAAGGTAATAACAAAATGTTTAAGTACATCAGAAGCAGGAAGCCTGCTAGACAGCCGTTGGGGCCCCTGGACAACCAAGATACAAAAGGAGCGCCTAAAGACGATGAAGTCTTTGCGGAGAAACTAAATGAATTCTTTGCTTCTGTCTTCATGGCATAGGATGTTAGGGAGGTTCCCAAACCTGACCTGTCCTTTGTAGGTGACAAATCTGAGGAATTGTCACAGATTGAAGTGTAATTAGAGGAGGTTTGGAATTAATTGATAAACTTAATAGTAACAAGTCACTGGGACCAGATGGCATTCAGCCAAGAGTTTTGAAAGAACTCAATAGTTCTGCAATTTTAATTTAACTATGGTTTGTAACCTATCCTTTAAATTAGTTTCTGTACCCAATTACTGGAAGATAGCTAATGTAACACCAGTATTTAAAAATACTCTAGAGGCGATCCCAGCAATTACAGACTGGTAAGTCTAATGCCAGTACTGGGCAAATTAGTTGAAACAATAGTAAAGAATAAAATTGTCAGACATGTAGAAGAACATAATTAGTTGGGCAAAAGTCAACATGTTTCTGTAAAGGGAAATCATGTCTTACTAATCTATTAGAGTTCTCTGAAGGGGTCAATAAACATGTGGACAAGGGGGATCCAGTAGATATAGTGTACTTAGATTTCCAGAAAGCCTTTGACAAGGTCCCTCACCAAAGGTTCTTATGTAAATTAAGTTGTCATGGGAAGATCCCTTCATGGATTGATAACTGGTTAAAAGACAGGTAACAAAGGGTCGGAATAAATGGTAAATTTTCAGAATGGAGAGGGATAACTAGTGGTGTTCCCCAGGGTCAGTCCTATTCAACTTACTCATAAATGATCTGGAGAATGGGTAAACAGTGAGGTGGCAAAGTTTGCAGATGATACTAAACTGCTCAAGGTAGTTAAGACCAAAGCAGACTGTGAAGAACTTCAACAAGATCTCACCAAACTAAGTTTTGGGAAACAAAATGGCAAATGAAATTTCATGTGGATATATGTAAAGTAATGCACATTGAAAAAACAACCCCAACTATACATACAATATGATGGGGACTAATTTAGCTACAACTAATCAGGAAAGAGATCTTGGAGCCATCATGGATAGTCCTCTGAAGACATCCATGCAGTGTGCAGTGGCAGTCAAAAAAGCAAACAGGATGTTAGGAATCATTGAAAAAGGGATAGAGAATAAGACTGAGAATATTTTATTGCCCTTATATAAATCCATGATATGCCCACATCTTGAATACTGCATACAGATGTGGTCTCCTCATCTCAAAAAAGATATACTGGCATTAGGAAAGGTTCAGAGAAGGGCAACTAAAATGATTAGGGGTTTGGAACGGGTCCCATATGAGGAGAGATCAAAGAGACTAGGACTTTTCAGCTTGGAAAAGAGGAGACTAAGGGGGAGAGAGATATGATAGAAGTATATAAAATCATGAGTGGTAAGGAGAAAGTGAGTAAGGAAAAGTTATTTACTTGTTCCCATAAAATAAGAACTAGGGGCCGCCAAATGAAATTAATGGGCAGCAGGTTTAAAACAAATAAAAGCAAGTTCTTCTTCACACAGCGCACAGTCAACCTGTGGAACTCCTTGCCTGAGGAGGTTGTGAAGGCTAGGACTATAACAGAGTTTAAAAGAGAACTAGGTAAATTCATAAGTCCATTCATTCATAAATTCATAAGTCCATTAATGACTATTAGCCAGGATGGGTAAGGAATGGTGTCCCTAGCCTCCGTTTGTCAGAGGGTGGAGATGGCTGGCAAGAGAGAGAGCTTGATCATTACCTGTTCGGTTTGCTCCCTCTGGGGCACCTGGCATTGACCAGTGTCGTTAGACAGGATACTGGGCTGGATGGACTTTTGGTCTGACCCAATATGGCCATTCTTAAGTTTCCTCTTTCAGGTAACAAAGGGAGACTGTAAAAGTTAATAACTGTAATATTTAACCTCACTTCCTAAAAACTTTTACAATATTTTCTTGATATGGAAATCAAGCTCTCTCTTAAATTTGGGGTGGCAACAGCCTGCAAACTCACTTCTGCAGCTGGGCAAGCTACCAACCTAAATCCCAGTCATCCTTTGTAATTACTGATGCATGTGCGCACCATTTTTTCACTCTCTGGAGAATTTCAACTGTGCATGTTCCCAGGAACATCATGTTGTGTGCTTTTATTAGTTTGGAAGAGCATTAACAAAATTTGATTTATACATTAATATATTGAATATTAACCTTTATATGAATCTTTTATCTCTATACAGAATCCTGGCTTTGACTTCAGTGGGGCAGAAATTTCTGGAAACTATAGCAAAGGAGGACCAGACTTTTCCAAATTTGAAAAATAAACTTATTTCACCAGTGCTCTAAAGAACCAGAGAGAATGTGCATTGTGTGTTAAATTGAAATAGTGAAATACATTATTGATGAAGACTTCACCTGCCTACAGAATGAATGACAGCATGTTTAAATACCCTCTCCAAGGAGAGGTAGATTGGTCCTTTCAGTAGGATCGAAACAGTGAAGTTTTAGAGGCTCATTTTTTATCTTTGTGCAATTTTGATATTAATGGAAAATATGCACTCCTGATAAATGTACTTTAAAGGTGCCATGACTGTTTTTAAGCAGTATGGATTTGTGGAAATATTCCATAGTAAAGTGAAAGGCACAGTTATAGAATGTTGGATAAGTGTTAACACTCATCACCTATCATTGTCCTTAACTTTGAAATAACTATATATTTTCTAAATTTTAAAAACATACTTCTCATTTGATTAGCAGCCATCTGATGTGTTAGTAAGTTCAGTTTCTGCCACTGCTGTTTTAGAACAAGGATATTCTTAAGTGCAGAAAAAGTTTTAAGATGTTAGTGTTGTGCCAAATGTTGAAGGTGGTGGCAGAGTGAAAAAGTTTAGGTTGAAGCCTGAACTCTAGTACTCCTAGGTTTACTTACAGTACTGAAACTTAATATTCTTTGTGGGAGAAGAGGTTTTGATTTCTAAAGGGTCAAATACTTTGCCTGTAGAATGCCTTTCTGGGTATTTTGAGAGACTTTATTAAAATGTTGATGTATGTGCATTTGTGCAAGAAAATGTGCAACTGTGCATAGTGTCCCTACATTGTGTACAATTTGAATTAAAGAATTTTAATTACACATTTTGCCTATTGCTTGAGTACTTTGTAGGCAAGTTACATATTTAAGACTTTCCTGTTTTAATAATGCAGCCAACAGAGACTGGAATACATGTCTAATATATTACAAAAGCCAAATTATCTCCCTCTTTGAGTATGCAGCACTTTAAAGACTAACAAGATGGTTTATTAGGTGATGAGCTTTTGTGGGCCAGACCCACTTCCTTAGATCAAATTCTGGAAGAGAATTGGCCTGACCATATATACCAAAGGAATACAATGGGGAAAAAAAGTGAACACACTATAAAACTGACAAATCAGATTTAGAACAGAAGGGGGGGGTCGAGGGGGAGGGCTAGTATCTATGAGATACTAGGGGTGATAATTA
The DNA here is from genome assembly GCA_019425775.1 of Rafetus swinhoei. Taxonomy (NCBI): domain Eukaryota; kingdom Metazoa; phylum Chordata; order Testudines; family Trionychidae; genus Rafetus; species Rafetus swinhoei. The sequence continues at coordinate 30,718,315 of CM033428.1, read as the reverse complement.
GGGGAAGCTATCTTTGTAATTGGTAAGGTAGTTATAGCATCTTTAAGGCCCATTTGTAAAGTGTCAAAGTTAAGCATGAATGACAGTTCTGAGGTTTCCCTCTGTAGTCTGGTGTTAAAAGTCTCTTTGAAGTAAGATACATGTAGTAAGGTCATTAAGACTAGGCCCAGGTTGGTTGAAATGAAAAGAAACTGGTTTATCCTTGTGAAGATGTCTGATTTGTGGGCTTTTGTGCAAAAAAGGAGCCATCTACATGGGCAGCAGGGCTCTCCTCCACTCAAACCAGCAGCCCCACATGGAGCCAGGGATCAGCAGGGGACTCCCGAGGCCCAGGCTCTATGAGGGCACGTGTACATTTCAAAGGGTAAGTGCCCTCATGGAGCCTGGGGTCAGTAGGACTGCCTGCTGGCCCTGGACTACACACAGAGTTCCGCATTCCTCCTTTAACACGTACAAGAGCCCCTGTAGATTGTAGGGGCTCTTGTACATTTCAACAGAGGAATGGAGAAGTGCCTGTCTACTAGTTGATGGAAATTCCACTGAATACTCAATTAGTAAATTAACTGATATTTAACATCCTTAGCATGCACACTCCAGGCCCGCAGGGGGGTGCTGAAACAGACCTGCTGCATGGGATTCAAGTGTGAGCACAACTCACCCCACTGTGAGGGTTCCTTCCAACCTTACCCAAGGACTGGATGAAGGTAAACCAGGGCTGAATCTGGCCTATGTGCTATAGACTGGCCCATGCCTGCCCTATTTTTTGCTTCTTACCCCCTTCTGCAGGTCAGCCATTATGTACACAGTTATGGTACTAGCTTTGACCAGACAGATAGCAATATTCATAGTACAGTATTTCTTAATTTGTTCACTACCTAACAGTGGTTTAAAATGCTCTGTAGGAAGTTTAGTAATGCTTTTACTACAGTAGAAGGAAGGTGAGGAGTGCTTCCCCCAAATCAATGTTACCTTTTGGAAAGTAGATGGTGCATCAGTCCCATGCTTCATTACAATAGTTATAGTTCTTTTCTCCCATTGCCCAAATAATGCACACAGGAAATAAGTGTTTGATCAGTAACAAGTTCTCATAGCATTAGAAGTATTCTAAGGCTACTGCCTACATCCCAGCATCAGCTATTCCCTTCATGAATTTACAAGCACTACAGCTTTATTTATTCTTATGCTCTAAATAGGTTCATAAATGAACCTATTCCCAGCTAGGTCTGACTTCCCTCTACCGCTGAAGAGCTAGCGCTGACAAGGGTGAGATCTTTCATGGGATCAACTAGCAGTTGAGCTGTTTTTGTTCTAAGTAACACATCCAATTAAAAACTCAAGGTATAAATGCAATTTCCTATTTGGGCAACAAAAGTTGGATGTCATCTTATGGTACTGGCAGAGTTTCCATTGAGGGCATCTAAATTGCTCTTGTGTAATCAGAGTTTGTCCCTACATGTACAAGATAACCTAGGGAATAAAGACTATTGTTGGGTTATGCAAGTGATTTTAGACAGAAATAGCAAAATAAGTAATTTTACTAACATTTCAAGCCAATACACAGTTACACCATCAATCTCTCAAAACTACACTTTTCACAAAATGAGGGTAGGAGGATGGCTAAGTTCAATAACAATGCAGGCTTTCCCAGCATAGGTCTGTCCGATTTGTATTTTATTAACTTAGTTGGAGTTGTCAACTCTGCATTGAAGGTGAATTAGACTGGACTGCTTCAGAAAGCACCAATGCCTTGTGCAGTAGGACATGGCTACTCAAGAGCACAATACAGAACATTTGACTGGAGTAACTGCATCCCAAAAAACTATCCAGTTTAGTAACAGGAAGCTTTTCCCTAGACAATTTGGTAGCCTCAGTCATGAAGCACATTATGCCTCCTATGGTTCAAGTACAAGTTTTAGGATATGAAGAGTCAAGTTGCAGTAATCCAAGGTTAAACTACAGTAGGTGTTCTTAGTTAAATACCCAGTTTGAGGCTATTCACTACCATAAAGGAGTATTCAGATTCTTTGTTATTTATGCATATTTCAATAGACAGCTTTTAGTCATTCATCCTTCAGGAAAGTGTTTACTACTTAATTCCTGTAGTCAGCGTAATAAGACTGCATCTATGGAAAGGGAACTACTTCTAGCGGTTTCCATTTTCCAAGAGTTGAACTTCAAATGCTGGAGCAGTTCTCATGTTTTAGGCTTCAGTTTTCAATTCCACAGTTGAATACTGAGGTCTGAGTTGAATGGAAGACTCCTCTTTCCATTTTAAGATTCCTGTGCAGACAGCATAAGAGACATTAACTAAACAACTGTTACTACAAATGGCTTTGTGCGATACACAAGTAGGAAGGATGGGAAAAATGACACTGGGAAGTCACTTTTAAAAAGCCAAAACGCGCACAGTAGCAACTCAGCAATAGTGGGTGGTGGTTGCTATTGTTTGAGCCTACCCTACTTTTTTGCTTGAACTCCTCCCCACCCCACCCCTGAAGGTCTGTTTCAGCAAGGTTAGGTTATCAGACATTTTAAATCTAAACCATGTTCAAATAAAAGTTTAACAACAGCTTGTCTAGCCAATGCATAGGATAGAGTTAGAAGATAGTCATAATTTGAAGTTCTACTGTATATACATTAAGCTTAGAGTTATGACCTCAAAGGGAGATGGTTCATAACTTGAAAATAACCATAATGTTTTGTTCAAAGTTCAAATGAACACTACTTAATACAGCTTTGAAACATCATGCAGAAGGAAAGTGGCAGTTTTAGTTTAAATGAAACACACAAACAGTTTCTTTACCTTGTCAAATTTTGTTTAGCTTTCCCTTTGTTTAGGGATTTATTTTTAACAATTCTGTACTGTATGGTTTTTTTTTTTTTAAGTCTCTGCTGCCTAACTGCACTTCCAGGTCCAAATGGAGTGTGTGGTCAACCTGTCAGTTTATAACTCCAGTGTTTGTAACTCAGTTTCTAATGAACAGCCTTTGAAAGTGTGGATGGTAGGGGGAAAAATGTCTTAAAGCATTATGCCCTGTCAACTGAAGTAGTATCATTTTCCTACAAAATCTGTAGTCTGACATCAGCTTTGTCAACTTCTCTAATGAAAAGCTCAGAATCATTATTGCATGGACTGTGTTAGGAATATCTCATTACATACAAGCCAATTCTAACTTAACACCAATGTCCACTTAAAGTTTTGGTGCACTGATTGTACTTTAGCAGTAGGTCTCTGTCAGACACTCCTCTTCCTTTCCTTTTTCCATGTAAGCAGAGTGTGAAACATCCACCACCATTTACTCCTCACCTAGTTGTGCCCCAGACTTTGCAGTGAGTGAGATTCAAGTGTCTGACATAGGAAATAACTGGTACTCTTTGTAAGAGACATTAGGAGGGTTTCCAGTTTGTTTTCTCCAATTCAGGATTAGTGCTGATGCGCTTAAAGGTCAGCAACATGAGTCCAAGGATTTACAGGCCATTGGAATGCTTTGACAACCAAGCTGAATATTTAGGCTGTGCCTGGGGGTCTGTAGAAGCCTCCTTCAGTCTAGTAAGCTTTAGTTGCTTAAGAATTCCTGCTTGTGCACAAATCTAAGTTGAAGGCAGATAAAGAAAGTTACCTGTTACAAACCAGTCTCTGGGATTGTGGGAAGGTATGTGATTCTGTAGTAGCTAAGCTTCAGCTGCCGTGCAGTACATCCTGACACAATCCATTTAAGCTTCTGAACATTTGGTTTTAAACATTTGTTGGATGAGTATTCTGTAAGGCACTTCGATACCAGCTCCTTCCAGAAAGTTAGATCTCTTCTATTTGTCTGAATGAAGAAGGTTGAAGCTAGTATTAGGCACCAAGTTCCCAGGTATTTTAATCCCCCCCTCACCACCTACAAGCTAAATTAAGAAAGGTTTTGTAACCACATGCCACTTGGGGAAAATGTGATGGGAACAAGGTTGGGTGCTAACAGACTGCCTGAAGCCCTTAGTTCTTAACCCCCCTCCCCCAACTCTCCACTGAAGAAGCCTTGCTGCTCCCCCCACACCACCTCAACCTGTGTAGTCGTATCACTATACCCCAGCAAGTGCTAGTCAGTCTTCCAACTGTCAACCAGAATCAGCCTCCATTTACTAAGCTATTTCAACTTCTGAAACTGTTTAAGTTTTTAAAAACTTAAGTGTTTCAAGAGCGAGAGCTTGAACAAAATACTTCATATTACTTGTGCTTTACTGTGCCTCTCCAAATGAAAGGACTAGTTGTTCAGTTTGGAACAAGTTTCACAATAGTTCCACAGAACGACACTGTGTAAGTTGTAAACATGTGTCAGACCAAAGATCCATCTAACCCACTATCCTGTCTTCAGATAGTGGCCAATGCCAGGTACTACAGAGGGCAGAAGCGAAAAACCACAATTATGTGGATGATAGTAATAGTCAAGTTGAGCAGAAATTGGATTTCTCTTCCTTCATTGTTTATTCATATCATGGAAGCTGGAGGACTGTTGTGCCTTTTCATCCCCTATGAGCCAGTCACATGAATGTTTGCATGAAAGTTACCAGCAAGTTTGACATCTCTCCATCAAGAGGTGAGGGTGGGAAAGTCAGGTTGTACTTGATCTGACAAGTAAAGAATTACACATGAACTTCTGTACTCTCGGTGTCCCTAATTTGGGAAAGCCCATGGTACAGACCTTGGCAGGCAGAAGAAAAAGTGGCTCTGAGACCTGCTGCTCCCCCAGCTTGGCAAACAGCAGCGCAACACTTCCCATGAGGCTTCTCCCCTGCTACTCCAATAGCAGTGGGGTCAGAGCCAAGGCACCAGGTAAGCATCCCATCCCCTACCCCCTCATACCCAGACCCCAAAGTACCCTTCCTGGCTCAGCAAATTCTTTAATCCAGCATACCCTGTTTCCCATGGTTGCCAGATTAAAGGTTCAAAGTGTATTCCACTTTTAATGGTAGCAAACTAGAATCCCTTCTTTAGGGGAGTATCCCAAACAAGCAGAATTACATTCAACACCCTAATGCTTAAGTTGTTCAGAGGCTCTACCCTTCACTGTTCATCATTTTCTCCATGACATACCTTGGAATGTATTTGAAGGCATTCTATCACTTCTTTCAACTCTAGCAGTTTCTGTTCTTCTATCTCTAGTGCCAATATCGATAATGCCAAAACAGAAGGCTAAGGGGAACAAAGTAAAAGTTAATACTCACAGCTGAGCCTGTTAAGCTTCAATAAACTCAGTAAGCTTATGGTATTAGAAACCACTTACCTTGGTTTTAGAGAACATGATTCTGCAGTGACATGCCTTAAGCTGGGCTTCAAGTCTCTCAAAATTAAGGTGCTTTCTCCTACAAGAATGGCATTTAGAGGAAGGTTAGTTTTAGTGAGCATGTAATTTTCTTTAGGTATATAAATCAGTTCAAGACAGCAACAGCCTTAGAAATTTGCCTAGCATTCAATACAAAATTGCTTGAATGTTTTCTTGTATACTGCTTAAGGGATCCATCAGTTCCCAGAAGTGTTTGTCAAAGACTAGACAAGCTTCCCCCACCCCGTCCCAAGTTCATAGATGTTGAGTTTTTTGAAGTTTAGCTGGTATTAGTTTTGGGGTATAGCTACACTTAAACTGCTACAGCAGTGCTGCTGTGGCACTCCAGTGTAAACACTAAGGCTATGTCTACACTCGCGGCTTCTTGCGGAAGTAATATGCAAATGAGGCTAAGCGTGGAATATCGCCGAGCCTAATTTGCATACCTAATGAGCCACCATTTTTTTTCAGAATTTACAAGAAGAAGGCGTTGACACTGCCTGCAGTGCCCTTCTTCTGCGCAATGCCGCTTCTTCCTCTCAAGCAATAGGGGTAACGGCATTGCGCAAGAGGTTTTTCTTGCGCAAGAAGGGGCAGTGTAGACGCCTTCTGCGAGAGCCTCTTCTGAAAAAAAAAAAAAAAGGTGGCTCATTAGGTATGCAAATGAGGCTCGGCGATATTCCACGCTTAGCCTCATTTGCATATTACTTCCGCAAGAAGCCGCAAGTGTAGACATAGCCTAACTGTGCTATTGGCAGTATCAGAGGGATAGCCAGGTTAGTCTGTAATTTTTAAAAACAATTAGTAGTCCTATTGCACCTTAGAAAGTAGATGTATATGGTATCATGAGCTTTTGTGGGCAAAAGCATTCTCCTATCAGTGTTTCTCAACCTTTTTTTTTTTTAAATAAAGTACCCCCTTTTCAATAAACAAACAAATAAAATAATTGTAAGTACCCCCAGTACCTACAGTTTTCAGACAATTTTTCTCTACCATTGCAACACATTTGTTTAAACAACTTAATCGTAGCTGGCTGGGCAATGACATTTGAGTGTAAAAAGTACAAAAATAATAAAACGCTGTAAAACTTAACAAAAAATCAGTTCTCTCTAAATTTCAGTTGTGTTGATGTACCCCTAAAGGTACTTATACCATTGGTTGAGAAACACTGGTGTAGATTACTATCTCCTCCCCAGGAGAAGATAGTAAAGTCAATAAAAAAGACTGTCAACTTAGTACCATCTCCTCTAGGGTTAGGTCGGCATAGCTACATCAAGGTGATTTTTTTTTTTCCCACCGAGGTATGCTAATGTGAGTTCCCAGTGTAGACTAGCCCTAGAACTCAATTTCTGTACTATAAAATTGAAAGTTGCAGCTTAAGCTATAAAGTTTTGTCTTACGCATACTGATATTTCTTTCTACATTTGCAAGACTGGCAACATGGCATTTGAAAGTAAAAACTATTTGACTTTCAACTCCAGTTCTGGCCCAGCTAAGGAGCATTACAAGTTTGATGAGCCCACAGTATTTGTTGACCTAGTTACTTCAAGATCAAAATTTGCTAAGGATATTCACAAACTGTCTTTTCAGTGAGGACATGTGAAAGGATCTGCCACTTGATCAGCAACGCATTAATCTCTGCATCTGTTCAGGGAGGCTGCTTCCCTGATCAAAAGCTATGCGCTGGGTAATTTATTTTAGCTGTAAACATTGTCAGAATAGGAGAAAGTTTAGTTCATTAGACCACAGTATCAATTCGGGATGTCAGTGGTTACCCAGTAAACATCCTTAACCAGTAAGCATCATTTGGAAACCAGCTGCCTGGCCTTAGCAGCCACTGTTTACCCATTTGTAATTGTTTGCACTTTCATATATGCAATTTAAACCAAAAGTGATTTTTCCATCAGCCTTTTCCAGTGGACAGTCAAGTTTCAAAGTCATGGTGAAATAATTGTTTTACCTTTCACAGCTTAAGTTCTCATGGATGAGCAAGTGATAGAGTTGTAGAAACTGAAAGGCAGTTGTAGTTTTAGCTTTCCAATATAGCTTCTCTAACAGAATTTTTTCCATTCTCATCATGTCAGATACAGTGAACCTATACTGGCTTATTCGAATTAAGTCAGTGGCTAAGGGAATATTTCTCTCTTCTTCTGTTGCTTTCACAGCAAGGTAGAAACAGCTCAGTCCAACACAGCCTAAATGTTTAGGTTGCACCTAAAAAGAAAGATCAATTGCTTTATTATAATGAAAGCTTTTTATATGGTCAGCAAAACAAACATGTTCTAAATAGATGTTGGGCACTCTTTAAACCAAGCTCTGCAGGTAGCAAGCATGTTGTATGTTGTAACTGAGCCTCCTGCATCCATATCAGGTCACATACCCCAAATTACTTCACACTGTGCCTTCTACACATAGGTGCATTTGAGTGATTCCCTTTCATACTGAACTTCCCAAATGGTATGTCTACACAGCAGCGTTATTCCAAAACAACATCTGTTACTCTGAAATAAAGGCTTGTAGTGTAGACGTGCACTCTGTTATTTTAAAATAATGGAGTGCACACCTACACTACAAGCCTTTATTTCAAAATAATGTCAAGCTGGAGGACTTCTTAATCCTGATTCCTGTTAACCCTCATTTCACGAGGAGTAAGGGAAGTCAGAGAAAGTGTTCTTCCTTAGACTTCCTGCTGTGCAGACAGCACCAAAAGATGAATTAAGCTATTTTGACTTCAGCTATGCAGTTGACGTAGCTGACATTTCATAGCTTAATTCGGCTTTAGCCCTGTGTAGATGTACCCTTACTGTATTAGAAATCTAACCATTGCTATACCAGGTTAGATCAAGGTCCATCTAATCAGGTATCCCATTGGAGTGACAGTGAGGTACAAGAAGTTCCTTGGACCAGAAGTATGGAATAAACTAACCCTAATGGACATTTCTTCCAAAACAGTGAAGGAAACTGCCATGTGTTCAGAAGCAAGTGTGTCTAGTCCTTTTTTAAAAAGACTGGGTTGGGTTTAAGCTTTTAAAATCGAAAGATATCCTTTAATAGTCTTTCCACTCCCACCCCCCACCTCTTTAAGCATACTACATTGAGACAATGTATATTACTAAACTCCCTTACAGGGAATCGGAAGATTTGTAATTGGTGAGGAGGGCTTTTATTCCTGATTAGCCATTATGTAGGTTGAGTTCCACTGGTCCTGTGCAGTTATGAGTACTCAATCCCCACATCTCTCCTTCCTCAAAACTACTCAGTGCTGTTCAACATCTGAAGTCTGTTGAGCACCTAGCACTTCAGACATGAAAAACTTTTGTAGTGAAGTAGTTCAAAAGAATATACAGGGATATCTTGTATTGAAAAGATTAAGAGAAAGCCTGTGTACAGGAGAGCAAGAATAGATTGCTGTTTAAGATTAAACCAGAGACATGAACTGACAAGGAATGTTAAAATGTGTTTGTGTAAACGTGTAACCACTGAAGTTTTTAGCAGTCACATGTTTACATGCTGAGAGGGGTTGGGAAGGCAGGAGCACTGGCTCCTGTCCTCCCCCATCATTGCTGCCACTGATGGAGGCAGTAGAGGGGAGGGGAAGCATGCTCAAGCAGCTCCCCATGCCCACCCTCTGATACACAGATGGCAATGCAAGGGGAGGCGGCACTGAGTAACCGTGTGCTCGGATACATATCCCTAGAAGTGACATATCTGCACACATTGAGATATAGGCTTTGTCTGCACCAGAAAATTAAGTAGTCTTAGCTACATTGATAACAAAATCCACACCTCCTTTCCCACCCCAAGCAACACAGTTAAATTAACCTCATCCGCAGTATAGAGATCACTAGGTCAGAATTTTTAAGTCAACCTAGCTACTACCTCACAGGTATGTGTACTGTCTGCACCAGTGGAATACCATTGCTAACAGGTGATATTTACAAAAATGTGCAATAGAAGTACAGCCGTACCATTCTAGCACTTCAAGTGTATACACTTGAAGCCCATACACTTAGAATAAAAATGTTAACATGCAATTAAAATCTTACTGAAGTCAAGCACTATGTAGTTTTCATGCAAATTAGAAAGTTTTGTTCAAGCAGCCTAGTTTTAAAGCTGAAAAATTTTATTCTTGAGTGAGTGAAGGAAAGCTATAAAAAAAAAAAGAAAATCAGTAAGTCGATTTCCAAAACATACCTTCATTTTAGACAGAAATCTGTCTAAGTAATTCACAGCTAAAGAAAATGTTTCTGTTTTGAAGCCAAAGAATTGAGTTAAGCTGAGGAGATCTTTTACTTCAAAGTCTCGCAATCTTGCAGTCATTCGGAAACCATTGTCATGAGCAGTTTCAATTAGTCTCAGGCCAGAAGCTTTGGGCTGACATCTTAACTCTTGTTCCAATAGAATATTGAGGTGGTATAGCAATTTCTGGACTTCAGTTGTTACAAGAAATTCAATCATCTGTAATGAGACAAATACTTAAGGAAAGATGCTACTAAAAAGAGTCCAAAGATGCCTTTATGGTATGCTGGAAGTTACATTTACCCCAACAACATTAATCAATGCCAAAGATGCTCTATCAAGCACATGAAAGCATCTCAGCTTCCCCAGGAGGACAGAACTACACCTTAACATTACCTAGTTCTAGTTAGATTTATAAAGACTCTCCATTGTTCTAGGAAGCCATTTTTCTGCTGTTATATATCAGAACATAAGCTTCTGGCTTTATAGTATACATTTTACAGTTGATTTTATTATTATGGATTTGAGTGATCTTCAGTTGGTGTCATGGCCAGGAAGCAGCCATCCTCTTTAGCAGGCACCTTAGAAGGATCACAAAATACAGGAATCCATGCTGGCATTTTAGGTCTACAAGAAAGGAATCCAGACTCAAGTTCAGAAGCATTTGCGAGGGATGCACTTTGCAGATAGCTGAGCGGCAGCGCTGACTGAACAGCCTCAGCAGCTGCTCTCCACAGTCACTCAGCCCCGCCCCCTCCACAGGGACATGCCAGAGCTTGTTCTCCCCGCTGGGGGAAAAAGGAGCCTCGGGCTCAAACACCGAGACATAAACTTAGTGCAAGTGGGGGCTTCAACGCCTGCTCCCCCCGCCCTGCCAGCCGCGAGCTGTAACACCACAGACCCGCCCGAGCATGGGGCAGAGAACCAACCGCCCCGCCTGGAGCTCCCAATTCCCCCAAACCCTCCCGCGATCTCCCCCCAGCCAGCCCCGCACACGGTATCCTCCCCAGCCCTTACCGTGTGACAGGACCAGGCGCCGAGACCCGCAGGCAACACCTGTTACACGCCGCCCTTGCACTTTTAAAACAAATGTCCCCACACAGCTGGCAACCACCAACCTCCCACCCCGACCCCAACCCCGCCTTTTGTAGCGAGGGAAGGGGCGTGCCTCCCACACTCGCCTCCGGTTGGCTGCTTCAGGGCTGATCGACCAGCGTATCGACCAATTAAGACGCTCAATGAGAGGAAGGCCGGAGGACCCGAGGCTGGCTCTTCCCCCGCCTCAGAGGTATCGGAAAATCCTTGGAGGTCAGGTAGGGGGGAGTCAAAGATCCAGCGGCGCTGTCTGGAGGGGTCGCTGCGGGCGGAGGCAGCTTCTACGATGGTAGAAAGAGGGCCGGCTTTAGTAAGTGCGGGGCCCAATTCGAACCATTTTGGGCCCCCACCACCCCCCAGGATTTTTTGTTGAGCAAAAAAAAAAAAAACCCACACACACACACAACAAACCACAACCACACACAAATATCACATCAGAAGTAGATCTGATCAAAATGTATATCAATATAGTTGAACATTTAAAAAAAAAAATGCCATCCTTTATTATGCAAAATTTTACACAAAATTAAATCAGTTGCCTTAAGTGTAGGTAAAATATTTTCAATTGCAAACTATCCAATTTTTTCAATAAAGTTTAAAGTTTGATTTTTGAAAAGTTACCAGAGAGCGTTGCAGTTTTCTGTTACATTGACTTACTTTTTAAATAGCAAAAATGGAGTCTTTGTTAAGAAAGTGTCAGTTCTGTGGTCAAATTCCAGTCCTTAGTGATTTCAGCACCAATGATTTCACTAGGTAATATGGTACCTCACCACCATTGCCTCCTTTGCACTGCCCTTCAACACACTGCCTGCATGTTGAGTCCAAGGTCAGTCTACACAAGATTTTATCAATGATTTTTGCTCAAGCGATCACTGAGACAAGACAAGGACTCTCAATTGATTCTAGTCAGCTCTGCCTTTAAACACTGGGGCTGCTTCTAGACTGGCATGATTTCGTGCAAATACTTTTAACGGAAAAGTTTTTCCGTTAAAAGTATTTGCGCGAGAGAGCGTCTATACTGGCATGTGCCTTTGCGCAAAAGATTTGCTTTTGCGCATAAGCATCCGTGCCCAGGATAGATGCTCTCTTGCGCAAGAAAGCTCCGATGGCCATTTTAGCCATTGGGCTTTCTTGCGCAAGAAATTAACGTTCCTGTCTACACTGGCCCTCTTGCGCAAGTATTCTTGCGCAAGAGGGCTTATGCCTGAGCAGGAGCATCAAAGTATTTGCGCAAGAAGCACTGATTTTGTACATTACAAAGTCAGTGTTCTTGCGCAAATTCTCGCGGCCAGTGTAGACAGGCAGCAAGTTTTTGCGCAAAAGCAGTCGCAAAATCTTGCCAGTCTAGACGCACCCTGGATGTAAAGTGTCAGATATAATTGTGGACTCCCAAATAGACTCTACACCACGGCTACGTCTAGACTGGCATGATTTTCCGCAAATGCTTTTAACGGAAAAGTTTTCCGTTAAAAGCATTTGCGGAAAAGAGAGTCTAGATTGGCACGGACGCTTTTCCGCAAAAGCACTTTTTGCAGAAAAGCGTCCGTGCCAATCTAGACGCGCTTTTGCACAAAAAGCCCCAATCGCCATTTTCGCGATCGGGCCTTTTTTGCGCAAAACAATACCACGCTGTCTACACTGGCCCTTTTGCCCGAACGGGAGCAGCATATTATTTCCGCAAGAACACTGACAACCTTACATGAGATCGTCAGTGTTCTTGTGGAAATTCAAGCGGCCAGTGTAGACAGCTGGCAAGTTTTTCCAGGAAAGCGGCTGATTTTCTGGAAAAACTGGCCAGTCTAGACACAGCCCACCAGAAATAAAACCTGTTTCCATCTTCTGTGACTTTCAATTAGATGTGACTCACTATCCTCTGCTTAGTGTTCAATTTATGGTAGACCCTAAGCCAGGTCATATAAAGTTCAGGTCTTTAACCTTTTAATCATACAATATGGATAACAACATTTCATTCTCCCAGCTCCAAGTCTTAAGTGAATTTCAACCCAAAAGAGCCAAAATTGATCACCTTGACACAGCAAGTGTGTCTACTGATTTCTGTGGCAAAGTAGGTATGTCTGTATAAATAAGGTCTGCTCGTGAAGCCTTTTCCTACAGTTGATTAACAGATGGCAGTAGATAGCTCATTCAGACCACTGGCTGATAATAGTTAGTCACCCTGACCAGTCATTAACCATAGTCAGGGACTCACCCTACTCTCCATTGTCTATGATTCTCTGATGACCTGTGACAAAAAAGGAGGGTGGAAAGGGAAACTGAAGGGAGAGACCTCTCTAAATTCACCAATCAAAGAGCAGTATTGCCAACCCAAAAATCACAAGGAACGCCTACACAAAGTTATGAGACGTCTACAAATCATAAGATTTTTAAAAATAAAACATGTTGGATTTTTATTGGCCTTTTGTTTCTTGAGTATTTAGGGTTCATGTTTTAAAGCTTTCCTCCTTAGCTGTAAGGCCCAGAAGTATAGAGAACTTTTTTTAAATGAAAGCTGAGATTCCTACATAATCAATTGACTCCAAGCCTTTAGAAAAACACCAAATGTTTTGAGACTCATGGTAAAACAATGGAGGAATTCTTGTGAGCCCATGCTTTGCCCACAGTATAAATAAATTTAAAAAAAAACAATATCTTCTCCACTAAACATCCTAATGAGATACTGCAAATGGTGAACTGACTTCAACAGCTCCTGATATGAACAGGTATCAACCTAATTTTTCATATTTGAGATGGGCTACCGGGAATCATACATGACAACATGAAATCTTTCCACTCTCAAGTCAGCATATTCACAAAGCACCTATAATTTTGATCCATGCATGTATTGGATAGTGAAAGAGAAAGGAGGGGAATTAGAGTAGATAAATGTTCAAATTAAAAAAAAAAAAGCCTGAAGAAATTAGGACTGGGCTCCTACATCTCACGTTCACAACTGACTAGGACACTTATGACCAGATTTTCAAAGGTGTGTAAAGATCAGATAGATATCTTTGAAGATCCGAACTGGCAACTGTCTCTTTAGGAGCTTAATTACCTTTGAAAATCTGAGCTTAGATTTCCAAGTCCAATTATCAAAAATGACTTCAGTCACTCAAGTGCTTTTGAAAATTTTAACTGGGGGCCTAAAGAGACAAAAATAGACAAAAGGCAGGAGATACGGTATTCCTTTTAAAAACATGTGACATCTATTTTTAACTAAATTTTATATTATTTTTCTCCCAGGGGCAACTGACCCCTCCAGTCCCCTCACTACGCCACTGCCACTGCCCCTCCCCCCCGCAGATCTATCCTCCTATGCATGTGCAAGATCTGTGAGAGCCGTCCCATGAATCTGCAGTTAGCGCCGGCTTCTGGGTGGTGTCTCAATGCTGCCACATTCACCTCCAAAGAGGGGGCTTCCCAAAGCAGGCCCTTGCTGCTAACCCCCAAGGCATCCACAGGTCCAGTCTCCTTTCAATGGGCCCACTTCCCAGGGCTCATTGATCTTGGATCTGGCTTCCATCCCCTCTCCAACCCCCATCAGAACTACTGTGCCCTCCTGGCTTAGGAAAAGAATAAACAGGAGGATTGGAAATTAACCCGCCCAGTCTCACGTCCCCTAGGCAGGGAATGAGCCATCTACATTAGACCCCAGCTGGAGTATCATGTCCAGTTCTGGGCGCCACATTTCAGGAAACGTGGAGAAACTGGAGAAAGTCCAGAGAAGATCGACACAAATGATAAAAGGTCTAGAGACCATAAGATATGAGGCAAAGCTGAAGAAATTGACCTTGTTTACCTTGGAAAAGAGAAGACCAAAAAGGGACATGAGAGCAGCTTTCAAGTATCTAAAAGAGTATCATAAGGAGGAGGAAGAAAAATTGTTCTGCTTGGCCTCTGAGGTTAGGATGAGAAGCAATGGGCTTAAATTGCAGATATTTAAGACCAGGTTAGACAGACACCTGTCAGGGATGAACTAGGGCAACTCAACTTTGGAAGCCCCAGGGGCCACACTGATACTTACAGAACTTGCTGAGGGCCTCAACTTAAGTGTGGTTACATATGCAAGCAAATATATACAAATAGCTTCTCTCACACTGACAGGCATGAATACAAAGATTAAGGCAAGACTACACAACACACAGGCCCCATTTAAGTCAGTTCTGCTGATATTAATAAAATGCAATATTTACCCGATTTCTACCCATGTGACAGCACTTTTCATGAGGAATGACAGTCCAAGAATTTAACTATTAAAACACATATCAACAGAAGATCATTACACTGACTACTTTTTTGTTTTGGCTCCCACTCGCTGGCCACGTGTTGATCCCCACATAAACCCAAACTGCACCGTGGGGCGCAAACAAACTGGCCGTGGGCAGCATACCAAGTTATTAATAAATATTTTATAAACCTTTCCCTTTTCTCTCTGCTGCCATGTCTCCTCTCCTTCCTCCATCATCTCCCCTGGTGCCTGCTGCCCCCTAACTCCTCACCCTCCTCTACTGTCCTGACTCCTGCCCTTCTCACTGCCCTCAGCTCTCCTGCGACCTGCCCTCCTCCACCAGCCCTTCTCTCCCCGCTGTGCCCACTCCTCCAGTAGCCCCACTCTGATCATGTGAGCTACCCTCTTCTAACACCTCCTCTACACACCTGCCCTGCCTCTCTCCTCTGGTGCTGGTCCCTCCTGCAGGTGTCTGCCCTTCTGCTTCACGCCCAGAATCCCCTGGCACCTGCACCTTCCCTTAGCCCTGCACCCTCCTCGTGCCTCTCCCTTCCCTCACTGTCCCTGCCTCCTTTTTCCCTGATGCCCATCCCCTCACCACTCTCTGCCTCCATTCCCCTCATGCCTCTGTGCCCTCACACATGCCTTGCTCCATCCCCATCTTTCTCATGCCCACCCCTTCTTTCAAGCCTTCTCCCAGCACCTCCCCCTCCAGCCCCCAATGCCCTTCCCCTCTCCTCTCCCAGCATCACCCTGTGTCCCCTCCCACTGACACCTCCCCTCCTGCCCTTTCCCTCATTGTCTGCACTTGGCCCCCTGCCATTTGTCTCTCCTGCACCCTGTCTCTTGGTACCTTCCCCTTTCTTCCCCTTCCCCCTCCGCACAAGCCTCTTCCTCTCCCACACCTCCCCCTAGTTTTCCCCCTCCCCTACCTTCTGCCTTCTGCGGGGCCAGACTCCAAACCGCGTGCGCCGCCGCCGCCGCCCACCCGCCACCGCCTTTTCAGTTTAAAAATCCCGGGCATGACATCACATCACGCCCGGGCGTCTCCCCACTCACCTGCATGGCGTCAGCAGCAGCCGGCAGCGTGCGCAGGTAAGGGCAGGGAGCCCAGTCGACCCAGCTGAGGGAGCCGACTTCCGGGTGCAGGGCGCGGGCCCCCCTTAGGCGCGGGGCCCGATTCGGCCGAATCGGCTTAAGGCCGGCCTGGGTAGAAATGTCAGGTTGGTGCCTAGGGATGCCTCACGAAGTCACCAATGGCTGCCCTGTGCTGTGGCACTTATCTTCGCTCCTGCCCATTGCTCCTGCCTTCTGGATACTTCCCCACCATGGTCAATAGGCCCACTAGCCATCATGGGCCATGGAGCGCTGTAGTCAGAATATTTCCTGCACTACCAAATAGGTCTGTGTCAGGCCTATCTACTCTGGCTTCTTGTTGCACATGTTCCAT
The DNA here is from genome assembly GCA_019425775.1 of Rafetus swinhoei. Classification (NCBI taxonomy): domain Eukaryota; kingdom Metazoa; phylum Chordata; order Testudines; family Trionychidae; genus Rafetus; species Rafetus swinhoei. The sequence goes on along the minus strand of CM033428.1, from coordinate 30,702,000 downwards.
GTTTTTAAGACCCATAGATTTTCTCCGTTTAGGTACCATTTGACAGAGGGTGGTATTAGATGACCTGCTCCAGCTGTGATGAAGAGCCACCATCACACAAGATCTTCTGGTGCAGCCTTATACATCTTTTTGGTATCTAAATATTTTTAGGGCTAGGAAAGCATCCTCATGAGATATCTTTTTTGATAAGTTGTGACACCACTGGGTAGATGTTCAAGAAGGTCAAAGATGAAAAAAGACAGCAGACCTTGCTAGATCTGCAATATGTTTATAAAAAGCGAGATAGAGACTAAAAATAAATGATTGGTGCATTAGAAGAAATGCTGAACTCTACCTCTAGGAGGCTAATGATTACACATTTTGATACGTACCAGCATCCACCTATACAATGGTGAAGCTTATTCCTCTTTTGAAGTACAAAAGTTTGGGATTAGGAGGCAGATAGAGAGGTTTGGCAGCAGTGCAAAAAATACACAAAAAAATAAAAATAAATTTAGTAATGGACGAGGTAGGTAGTTCCTTTATCTTGCTGGTCAATTGGTGACATCAGATGAAGAATGGAACAAAAAAAAAGTCAGGAGAAGGACGTTTTGCAAAAAGTGCATTTAACAATTTCCAGAGACTGTGTTGTCAAAAGTGAAAGCTGTACATCCACCCTGGATTGTTCATATGTTGCACTTTGGCATTCTTGTATGATTGTGAGAGCTAGATACTTAAAAAAGGACACTGAGGGTACGTCTACACTACAGAGGGTATGTCTACACTACATAGTTCATTCGAAATAACAGACGTTATTTCGAATTAACTGTAATAGCTGTCTACACATACAAACCGCTATTTTGAAATTAATTCGAAATAGCAGAGCCCTTATTTCGAATTAGGTAAACCTCATTCTACGAGGAATAACGCCTAATTCGAAATAGCTAATATTTCGAATTAGCTGTCCTCCAGCCCTTCCCAGGGAGCCCTGGTGGCCACTCTGGGCACAACCAGGAGAATTCGTCTGCTCCCCCCCCGGCCCCGGAGCCCTTAAAAGGGCAGACTCTGGCCACAGTGCCTGTGCCAGTTGCCAGCCTGCCAGCACCCAGCCAGCAGACCATGCACCTTGAACAGAATGAGCCAGCCACCTGCTGCCACCCAGCCCTCCACTGCTCCCCAGGACCAGGCTGGCTGCTCCCAGGAGCCTGCCAGGGGCCGCAAAAGGCAGGCTCCTTCCTGGTCAAGTGCGGAGATCGTGGGCCTCATTGAGATTTGGGGGGAGGCCTCCAATGCCCACGATCTCCACACTAGGCACAGGAATGCGGCCATCTACAGCCACATGGCTACCAGCCTGGCCACCAGAGGCCACATGCATACCCAGGAGCAGGTGCGCAGCAAAATAAAAGAACTGCGGCAGGCCTACGCCAGGGCCTCCCAACCAGGGGCTGACCCGGAGGCCTGCCCATACTTTGAGGCCCTGGACCGCATCCGGGGGGGTCAGACGATCCGTGTACCCCTGGTCGTCATTGACCCCGGGGCAGAGGGCCCTGCCCCTGACACGGGAAGAGGAGGAGGAGGACGACGGCAGCCAGGAGCCTGCAGGGAGCCTGCCCTGCACCCAGGAACCCCGAGCCATCCCAGAGAGCCTGTCAGCAGCCTCATCCGAGGCCGGGGAGGCCTCCACATGTGAGTGACATCACGGTCCCCTTATGCAGGGCGGGGGAGGGGGAGCCCAGGGACCTTACCCCGGGGAGAGACACTGCACACTGCCCTCCCTCCAGACACCCCCTCTACACAGAGGCAGGGCACATCTCCCTTCCCCCCACACACACCACACTATAGGCAGCACAGGGGCTGGGGTGCAGTCCTGGGCCAGCTCACACTCCCGGGGATAGCAGGACATGATGGTGCGGACACCTGCCGTCCTCGCCTTGCAGAGGGGGGCTGGGTTTCATCCACTGTGTCCCCAAGGAGAACTGACCACTTCTCTTGTTTCACCACAGCCGCAGCACCTGCGAGTGCAGGACGCACCACCCCGCCTGGACCCTCCACTTGAACCCGGGCCAGCAGGCGCACCCGCAACCAAGAGAGGTTCCAGAGGCAGCAGCTGCGCCTGCAGGGACAGCAGGTCCACAGCCAGGAGCAATGGGTGCAAGAGGACCTGCAGCTGCGGCGGGAGAGCTTGAGGGAGCTCCGGGAGTAGGGCTGTGCCCTCCGCAGGCACCTGCAGGCCCTGGTGGACCGATTGCTGCCTCCTGCTGCTCCAGCCCCTGTGGCCGCCCCAGCTATCGCTCCTCCTTCCACCCCTGTTCCCCCTCCCACTTCTTCCGCACCCCCCGTCCCTCCTGCCCCACCCTCCACACCCACTCCCGACGCCCCACACCCGCAGTGCTGTGAGACGGGAGAGCCAGCAAGACCCCCAACCCTGAGCTTCTCCTCCCCCTTCCTCCTCTTGCCTCCCCCTTCCAGCTCCCTCCTCCCAGGTTTCCCACCTCCCCTCTCCCTCCCTCATTCCTACCCTCCCCCCGCCCCAGTTATGTGAAATAAAGATATTGTTTTGTGGCAACACAGGTGTTTTTATTGTAGATCAGGAAAGGGGGTTAGGGATGGGAAAGAGGAAGGAGGTGAGGGAGGAATGTAAGGCCCCAGGCCCCAGTGGGGTACACCAGGGGGACTTCAGTCCTCGTCCGCCTGGAAGCTCTCCCGCAGGGCTTCCTGGATGCAGCCAGCCCCCTGAAGGGCCTCCTAGCTGGCAGCCGTGTGGGGCTGGGACGGAAGAATCCCAAGCATTGTTACAAGATGGGGACCAACCACTTAAGTAGTAGTTCTGCAGAAAAGGACCTGGGGGTTACAGTGGATGAGAAGCTGGATATGAGTCAACAGTGTGCCCTTGTAGCCAAGAAGGCTAATGGCATATTAGGTTGCATTAAGAGGAGCATTGCCAGCAGATCCAGAGATGTCATTATTCCCCTTTATTCGGCTCTGGTGAGGCCACAGCTGGAGTATTGTGTCCAGTTCTGGGGCCCCCACTACAAAAAGGATGTGGACACATTGGAGAGGGTCCAGCAGAGGGCAACCAAAATGATTAGGGGGCTGGAGCATATGACTTATGAGGAGAGGCTGAGGGAGTTGGGTCTGTTTAGTCTGCAGAAGCGAAGAGTGAGGGGGGATTTGATAGCAGGCTTCAACTTCCTGAAGGAGGTTCCAAAGAGGATGGAGAGAGGCTGTTCTCAGTAGTGACAGATGGTAGAACAAGGAGCAATGGTCTCAAGTTGTGGGAGAGGTCCAGGTTGGATATTAGGAAAAACTATTTCACTAGGAGGGTAGTGAAGCACTGGAATGGGTTACCTAGGGAAGTAGTGGAGTCTCCATCCCTAGAGGTGTTTAAGTCTCGGCTTGACCAAGCCCTGGCCGGGTTGATTTAGTTGGGATTGGTCCTGCCTAGAGCAGGGGGCTGGACTTGATGACCTTCTGAGGTCTCTTCCAGCTCTATGGTTCTATGATTCTATGATTCTATGAGCCTCTGCCATCCAGGCTGGCAGGAAAGCCTCCCCCTTCCTCTCGCACAAATTGTGGAGCACACAGCACGCTGCCACCACGTGCGGAATATTGTGCTGGGAGAGGTCGAGGCGGGTGAGGAGGCATCTAAACCATGCTTTCAGTCGGCCGAAGGCCCCCTTGACCACGATGCGGGCCCTGCTGAGCCTGGCATTGAAGGCCTGCCGGGAGAGGCTGAGGTGTCCCATGTAGGGCTTCATGAGCCAGGGATGTAGGGGGTAAGCCATATCCCCCACCAGGCACACTGGCATGTCCATGACCCTGACCCTGAAGTGGCAGTCGGGGAAGAAAGTCCTGGCATGCAGCCTCTGGCACACGGAGGAGTTGCGGTACACCCGCGTGTCGTGTGCCTTGCCGGACCAGCCCACATTGATGTCCGTGAACTGGCCCCCGGTGGTCAGACACGGCCTGCAGGATCATTGACAAGTACCCCTTCCTGTTGATGAAGAGGGAGGCCTCGTGGTCCGGGGCACAGATGGGGATGTGCATCCCGTTGATTGCCCCCCCCCCCGCAGTTGGGGAAGCCCAGGGCGCCGAACCCCTGGATGACCGCGTCCAGGTCGGTGAGGCGGACGACTGCGGAGCAGTACCCTGTTGATGGCCTTCACCACCTGCACAAAACCGAGGGTCACTGGGGCACCCGGGTGGCTGGGAGTGTTCTTTCCCCACCACTGCCCCGTGCCCCACTCCCAGGAGCAACCCCCCGCTGCAATCCTGGCCACCGCGGGCAGTCTGTAGCACGGCCGGGATGGACCGACCCCTCCCAGGGAGGGCACTTATACCACCTCCCCCCATTTTCCCTGGGGCAGCCCACGTCCTCCTTGCAGTCCCCCGTCCTGGCCCAGTGGCCAGTGACTGCCGTACCTGCATGAGCACCGCTCAGACGGTGGATCTCCCCACGCCGAACTGGTTCCCAACGGATCAGTAGCTATCCGGCGTGGAGAGCTTCCAGAGGGCGATGGCCACCTGCTTGTGGAGGGGAATGACGGGCCTCATGCGTGTGTCCCGTCGCTGCAAAGCAGGGGCGAGCCACTCGCAGAGCTCCAGGAAGGTGTTCATCCTGAAGAAACTTCATCCTGAAGTTCTGGGTCCACTGTTGGTCTCCCCAGCGCTCCACGACGATGTGGTCCCACCAGTCGCTGCTGGTGTCCAGACGCCAGATGCGGCGGGGCACGCTGGCGTCCGGGCGCCGCTCCTCCAGGGCCCCCGGGGGGGCAGGGGGAGGGCCAGAGGGCTGGCCTGCAGCAGAAGGTGCCAGGCAGCCTCCAGCAATTGCTGCCAGGCTTGAAGCAACACGTTCAGCATGAGCACCAGAGTGCCCAGGGGCGGCTCTGGCTCCATGGTGCCGACTGCAGTGGTGTCCCAAAGGAGAGCGACTGAAGCAGGCAGAGAGGAAAACGCTTTGCTGTCCCTCGACGAGGTAGGCAAGCAAGCGGGAAAGCTGAGAACTGGCTGTCCAGGGGGGTCCCTTTAAGCACGAGCCTCAGATAGCCTCAGACAGCAGCCACACAAAGGAACTACTGACCTGATGCCCTGCTGGAACTGGTTTCAGCTGCCCTTAAATGCGATCCAGTGTCCAATCAGTGTGGACGCGCTATTTCGAAATAGCAAAACGCTATTTCAAATTAGTTTTTGGGTCTAGATGCGTTATTTCGAATAAGCTTATTTCGAATTAACTAATTCAAAATAAGTTAATTCGAAATAACGCTGTAGTGTAGACATACCCAGAGGAAGATCGAAGCTGCTGCTGTCAATCTTCCAGGGTTCAAATTAGCGGTCTAATTAAGACAGCTAATTCAAAGTGAAAGGGGGACTCCAGTCAATGCCAGTAACCCTGCTTTCACAAGGAGTTAAGGAAGTTGAAGGAAGAGTGCTCTTCCTTCGACTTCCTGCAATGTAGACAGCGCCAAAAGCCGAGTTAAGCTACTTCAATTTCAGCTACGCAGTTAGCATAGCTGAAGTTGTGTATCTGAATTCGGCTTTGTTCCGTAGTGTAGACATACTCTGATAGATTACTTTGGGCAGTAGAGTTTTTGTGTTATTGTAGTACTTATACTATAGGAGCCAAGATAACAGGCAAACCATGAAGAGGAAGAAAAAGAGTCAGTTATGTCAGAATCATTACCAGATGGACTGGGGTACGAAGGAGAATGGAAGTTTTACAACTTTGTTGAGCATCTCTAACTACCCCCTCATACCCAATTTACTTTTATATTTCAAAAGAGGGATGAGCTGCACCATTGAATAGGTGTATGCTGGTCCACATCAAGATGTGAAATCATTAACCTCCTACAGGTAGCATTCAGTATTTCTTGTAATACACTGATCATTTATTTTTAGTCTCTATGTGGAATGCGATGGTGGACAACGACACCCCCTGCCCCCCGCCAACTGCAGACGTCGCTTGGAGAATTATTATGACAAACCTTGAATCAAGCACATGCACACAGAACCTTCTGCTTTCTAGAACACAGGAATTAGATTAAAAGGGTGATTTTCATTAACAAAACAAAGAAGGTTTGTTTGGTAAAGCATACTTGGTTGCTAGGTGATACAGAACAACTTAAAAAAAGATTAAAGAACAGAGACTTGCTTCCCTGGCATTCAGTTACATTGTACAGGGTTGTTTTTTGTTTTGTTTTGTTTTTTGTTTTGTTTTTAAAGTAGCACAGAGAAATCCCACAAACCAAGAAAAGAAAATAACCTGATTTCATCTAACTATAAACATTACCTGTTCTACTTACATCTGTGTTGTTCCAAAATTTAGGTTTACATTTCGTAGACATGGATACTGCTGGAAAATCCATGCCTTATTACAGCTTAGTCCATTTCTCTCCCAGCTCCTGCTCTAACTCACACACAATGGAATCTAAAACAGGCAAAACTTGTTTAATTTCAAAAATCTTTCCCTCTCTTTCCATTGGTTCTCCTGGCTCTCTGGCAACATTTCTTGAATACTCCCTGTTCTGGGTTTAACCCTTCAGTTACTGAATGTTGGAATGTTTAGAAAATGGTAGTACCCCTCCCATCAATCACATGCCTCCTCCCCCCCCCCTCCCCCCCCAATCACAGACGATGCTGGGCAGGCTGGCCACTCTGGTTGTGATTTCTTCCTGGAGGAGAAAACGTAGCTTAGAAGATACATGCACATACTAAATTTTCTGCGGAATACTTGAAAACTAAACAAGATTTTCCACACTCATGGAATACAATGATTCAGATTATAGGGACAGTTTTAATGAACTAAGTTTAGGAAACTCTCACATCAACCACTTTGTTAGAAGTTTTGAAATGTGATGTATGTTAAAGTTTTGGAGAACCAAGCTCCACCGAAGGAGTTTTTTGTTCGTTTTTTTTGACTGCGTGAAGTAGGGATGTAAAATTTCGATTAACTGGCTAATCAAATAGTCGATGCAATTTGCATCGACTATTTGATTAGTCAATAAGAGCACCTCCACCTTTGAAGTGTAGTAACAGCCCTTCAAAGGCAAAAGCACTGTGGGGAGCATGGGGCCAGCAGGGGACTCAAGCAGTCCCCCACTGTCCCTGTGCTCCCCATGGCATTTCAAAGCAGCAGTGCCGCATGGAGTCCAGGGTCAGGTTGCACACGGCATTTCAAAGTGGCAGCACCACATGGAGCCCGGGGTCTGGCCCCGGGCTCCATGCAGCACTGCTGCTTTGAAATACCCCTTCCTCTTCTCCGCCTCCTTGCTGCCTCTTTCTGATAGAGGCAGCAAATGAGGGTGAAAGCAACTAGTCAACTAGCGTGTCGACTGTCTGATAAGCATTTGCTTATCAGATAGTCAATTAGTCGTTAACATCCCTAGTGTGACGCCATTTCAGTGTTGAATGGTTGGTTTTCAGATGAAAATGCTGTCCCCAAGCATATGGGCATAGCTTCTCTAGAGCATTGTGACGGGGGCGGACCGCCTCCACCCGTCCGAAGCCGATCCGCCCTGCACTGACCCCGCAGTGGCGCTCGCGCTCCTCGGAGCCGGCCAGGAAACACGGGTTGTTTGCGCCCGTTGCTCAGCAGCGGCGGCGCAGCTGACAGGCGGGGCGGGGCGAGCAGGGGGCGTTGGTTGAGCGCTGGGGCATGCGCAGGGCGGGAGGACGCCCTGCACGTCAACAGGGTCGGCGGGTGACGTCAGGAGGTCAGGGGGAAGGCAGAGGTTAAAGAGGGTGGAAGAGGAAGAAGGGGGGAAGGCAGAGGTTAAAGAGGGCGGAAGAGGAAGGAGGGGGAATGAGTAGGAGGTTCGGAAGTCTGGAGAGGCGGAGGGAGCCAGCGAGGTAGGATGTAGCCCAGGGCAGGGCCTGGAGATACAGCCGGCGGGCCAGTGAGTTTGGGGCCAAACCCCCACCGGCCGGACAAGGCATGACGAGCCTGTCCTTAGGGCCCTGGGCTGGGGCCCGTGAGAGAGGGCGGGCCTGGGCCCCCTTACCCTGCGTTCCGGGACCAAGAAGGCTGCAGAGCCCAGAGCCAGGGCCGCCATTCACTCTTGAACTAAGGGGCGACGCAGGCAAAGGACCGGCTCCGCAAGCCGGAAAGATGAGCACGGGGGCAAGCGAGGGACCGCCCATGTACACGTGGTGGAGAATGTGGGCATAGACCCCGAGTCCCCTGGAAAAGGGGAAGGTAGGAGAAATTAGGTGGCCAGATCAAACGCACACACACACACACACAAATAGGTAAAGGAGAGGGGTGCGCCCACTATCCCGGTTGGGAAATAGGTAAGGAGATGCCCAACAATGGAGGCAGCGGAAATATTTAGGTAGCTCACTGAGAACCAGAGACAGCAACAGCAGCAGCAAACCCTCCTACTGCAACAACTATCGGCCCAGCAACAGGAACAGCAGAAACAACTCCTGAAGGACCTAGCCGAGCAGTACCAAACACAGCAGGACCAGTGGGTACAACAACAGGGGGGCCTGGGGAGAGGGCGGCCCCTGACCCTAGGTGGGGAAAAGGCTGGGGGGGGGCCCTAGCCCAGTTGCCCCTACAGCTGGCCAAAATGGGTCCTTCAGACGACCCGGAGGTGTTCCTGACAACCTTTGAAAGGGTAGCTGCTACCAGTGTGGCAGGAAGGACACTTCAAAAAGGATTGCCCCTATATGGACTGTTTGTATAGACAGGTAATGGCGGGGCGCTGCCTCCCCGAGGCACGAGAACAAGGGAGGATACTAAGGGTGGTCGAGGTTGAGGGACGGGCAGTCACTGCCCTTGTGGACTCAGGGTGTGGCCAGATGCTGGTACGGTTGGAGCTAGTTCAGTCCGAAAGCCCTAGGGGCCCCCCCATTCTAGTCCAGTGAGTGCACGGGCATGTAGAATCCTACCCCACTACCTGGGTGAAAATTAATGAGGGAGACAGGGAGGGGTGGTGTTATGTGGCACTCTGGCCGGGGAGCTGGACCCCACGGGCCCCGGGCCGCCGCAAGACCACCAAACCCCGCTCAGTACCCAGGCCAGACAGGTTGAACCTGGGATGCCAGAGGAACCGGGACTGGAGGTAGCGCCCGAGGAATGGACCGGGGATTTCGTACGGGAACAGAGGGAGGACCCCCTACTACGGCAGGCCTGGGAAGTGGCGGTGCCAAATATGGATGTGGAAGGTACACCCTGGCCAGGTTTAGGGTATCCCCACTTTGAGATTCAAGGAGATCGGTTATACTGAGTCACTGAGGGAATGGAGAGGGGTGAAGTAGTATCGCAACTACTAGTACCAGGCAAGTACCACCGCCGGCTCCTGGAACTGGCCCATAACAACCCCTGGGCAGGGCACCTCAGGTACGAAAAGACCGTGCGTCGGTTACTACAGAGATTTTATTGGCCTGGTATCTACCGCGCCACGACGGACTTCTGTAGCTCTTGCCCCGAGTGTCAGAAGACAAGAATGGGGAGGGTACCAAAGGCCCCGCTAGAGCCGCTACCGGTGGTGGATGTCCCCTTCCAGCTGATCGTGTTGGACTTGGTGGGGCCCCTGGAAAAGACACATAACAGATACCAGTACATCTTGGTAGTAATCGATTACGCGACCCGATACCCTAAAGCGATCCCGCTATGGAATACAACAGCACCCACGGTGGCGGAGGAGCTGGTGAAGAACTTTTCAAGAGTGGGTATACCCCAGGAAATCCTAACCGACCAAGGGACGACTGTTACATTGACACTAATGAAGGAGCTATGCCGCTTACTACGAGTAAAGACCTTAAGGACCTCGGTATATCACCCACAGACAGATGGACTGGTCGAGAGGTTCAATCGAACCTTGAAAGGTATGTTAAGGAAGTTTGTGGAGGAGGACCCTAAGGAGTGGGACCGGGCCCTGCCGGCGCTGCTTTTTGCGGTGCGCGAGGTCCCCCAAGCTTCTACAGGATTCTCGCCCTTTGAATTACTTTATGGGCGGCAACCAAGGGGCATTCTAGACATCATCAGGGAATCCTGGGAAGAGCAGACTACTAGGGTGCAGGAGTCGGTCCAGTATGTTCTTAAGTTAAGGGAAAGGCTGAACCGCCTCGGGGAATTCGCCAAGCGAAACTTAGGGGAAGCACAGGAAAGGCAGGCCCAGTATTATAACAAGAATGCCAGGGTACAAGTCTTCCAGCCAGGGGATAGGGTGCTCCTATTGCTACCTGAGCAAACCTCTAAGTTGCTGACCCAGTGGCAAGGCCCGTTCGAGGTGGTACGCCGAGTGGGGGAGGTGGACTATGAGAGTCAGATGCCAGGGAGGAGAAAACCCATGAACATTTATCACGTCAACCTCCTGAAAGCATGGAGGGCACGGGAAGGTCTCTTAATCAACCCGGTGGGCGAGAGGGTGGACGGAGAGCAAAGGGAACTCGGCAGCGGGGCGACTCCCTCCCTACAGCTGGGCCCCACACTCACACCCCGACAGCAAGGGGAATTAACAAGCCTACTGCACAAGTTTCCACAGGTGTTAACTACGGCACCGGGCCAAACAATGCTGGCCCACCACCACATCGCTATGGAGCCAGGAAAGAAGGTCCGCGACCAGATCAGGCCACTACCGAGAAGATTGTGGAACACCGTACGTGAGGAGGTGGATAGGATGCTGCGATGGGGGGTAATAGAGGAATCCCACAGTGAATGGAGGAGCCCCACAGTCCTGGTACTGAAGGCCGATGGGTCGACGAGGTTCTGTATTGATTTTCGAAAGGTTAATGTGGTATCCCGTTTTGACGCTTATCCCATTCCCCGCGTCGACGAACTACTAGAATGACTGGGGGTGGCACGATACATATCCACTCTAGACCTGTCAAAAGGATACTGGCAGATCCTGTTGACACCAGAATCCAGGGAGAAGACCGCGTTCTCAACACCCTTTGGACTATACCAGTTCGTGCGGATGCCTTTTGGACTGCATGGGGCAGCAGCAACTTTCCAGAGGCTGATGGACTGGATTCTGCGTCAACATGAGCGCTACACGGCCGCATACATAGACGACATCATTATCTATAGTACGTCTTGGCCTGAACACCTACAGCGGGTGGAGGTGGTCCTATCTGCACTGAGGGAGGCCGGGCTGACCGCCAACCCCGACAAGTGCCACTTCGGGGAACAGGAGGTATCCTACCTAGGTTACACCATCGGGGGAGGCAAGCTCCGACCCCTGATAGATAAAATTGAAGCCTTGCAGAACTACCCCGCTCCTACAACAAAAAGGCAAGTACGCCAATTTCTGGGACTAGCCAGCTATTACCGACGGTTTCTCCTGGACTTCGCATCCATGGCTGCACCACTAACAGACCTAACCCGTAACGCAGCACCAAAAAGGGTACAGTGGAACCGGGAGTGTGAGGGAGCCTTCAATGCGTTAAAACAGCAGTTAATCCAGACACCCGTATTGACTCAGCCTAATTTTAATAAACCGTTTATCTTGCAAACAGATGCCTCGGAGATAGGCCTAGGGGCCGTACTATCACAAGAGGAGGGGGGGTAAGAGCACACCATTGTGTATATCAGCCGTAAGCTGTTCCCCCGGGAGCGTAATATTCTACAATAGAGAAAGAGGCCTTGGCAGTAAAATGGGCATTTGACATGCTGCGTTATTACCTTCTAGGTAGCCCCTTTAAAGTGGTGACCGACCACGCACCACTCCGTTGGCTCCATACCATGAAGGACTCCAACGCGCGAATAATGAGGTGGTACCTGGCACTACAGCCATACCGATTTGAGGTCAGTCATTGGGCCGGAAGGGCCCACGGGAACACTGACTTTTTTTCGAGGATCGCAGAAGAAGAGACAGAGGACAGATGGGGCAAGGCTGAGGGCTTAAGGGGGGAGGTGTGTGATGGGGCGGACCGCCTCCGCCCGTCCGAAGCCGATCCACCCTGCACTGACCCCGCAGTAGCACTTGAGCTCCTCGGAGCCGGCCAGGAAACACGGGTTATTTGCGCCCGTTGCTCGGCAGCGGCAGTGCAGCTTACAGGCAGGGGTGGGGCAAGCAGGGGGCGTAGGTCAAGCACCGAGGCATGCGCAGGGCAGGAGGACGCCCTGCACATCGACAGAGTCGGCGGGTGACGTCAGGAGGTCAGGGGAAAGGCAGAGGTTAAAGAGGGCAGAAGAGGAAGGAGAGGGAAGGAGTAGGAGGTTCGGAAGTCTGGAGAGGCAGAGGGAGCCAGCGAGGTAGGAAGTAGCCCAGGGCAGGGCCTGGAGATATGGCCGGCGGGCCAGTGAGTTTCGGGCCAAACCCCCACCGGCCGGACAAGGCACGACGAGCCTGTCCTTAGGGCCCTGGGCTGGGGCCCGTGAGAGAGGGCGGGCCCGGGCCCGCCTACCCCACGTTCCAGGACCGAGAAGGCTGCAGAGCCCAGAGCCAGGGCCTCCATTTGCTCTTGAACTAAGGGGCGACTCAGGCAAAGGACCGGCTCCACAAGCCGGAAAGACGAGCACGGGGGCAAGCGAGGGACCGCCCATGTACAAGCATATACAATGGCATAGTACTCAGAGAATGCGTCTACACAGCACCCTTAGCTTGAAATAAAGTATGCAATTTACATTACACAAATTACATAGCTTATTTCAATGTTATTTCAAAATAGCTTATTTAGTAATTTGGCACTGTCTACACAGTGCTAAATTTCGAAATAAAACACTATTCTAAAATTCCCCCTAATCCTCATGGAACAAGGGTTACTGGGACGTCGGAATAAGCTGCCCGTTATTTCAAAATCTATTTCGAAATAACGGGCTGCTTCAATAGACTTCAGTCCTTTGACGGGCTGCTTCAATCCTATTTCAGGATACTTCTAGTATCCCAAAATAGCTCCGCAGTGTAGAGGTACCCTGGAGACAGAACAGTGGCTTTCCCTCTCATGGTATGTCCAGACTGCAGATTTTTTCCGGGATACTGCAGGTATCCTGGAAAAGCTCTGCCACGTCCAAGGAACACATCTGCTTTTCTGAAAAAAATTTCGGAAAAGCAGACACTTTTTTTGGCATCCCTGTAAATCTCGTTCTACGAGGAAGAAGGGCTGTTCCAAAAGAGGCTTTTTTTCCGACATTTGGACCAGTGTAGACAGGCCAAATGTCAGAAAAGCCTCTTTTGGAAGAAAAGCGGAAAAAGGTATACAAATTGCAGTTTGCAATTTGTGTATCTTTTTGCGACTTATCTTTGTAGTCTAGACATAGCCTCAGAGACCTTCTTGCTGAGAAACACAACAGGGTAGAATTGTTGATCTGGTCCAGTCTGCATCAAAACTGCTTCCCACACCATGCTCTGATGCATCTGTGGTGACGAAGAAAGGTTTGTTGTAGTCTGGGGCCCTAAGTTCAAAGTCAGACACGAAGCCTTAAATTGCTTAAAAGGTTTCTGACACTCTCTAATCCACTTAACTGCATTTGGTTGCTTCTTTTTTGTCAGGTCTGTTAGGGTACGTCTAGACTACAAGCCTCTTTTGAAAGAGGTTTTTCCGAAAGAATCTTTCGAAAAAGCCTCTTTCAAAAGTGAGCATCTAGACTGCAACCATTTCTTTCGAAAAAGCAAGCCACTTTTTCGAAAGAGAGCACCCGGGCTCTCTTTCAAAAAGCCCTATTTGCATTCAATAATGCCTTTTTGAAAGAGTACTTTCGAAAAAAGGCGTTCTTCCTCGTAAAATGAGGTTTACCGTGGTCAAAAAAACCACCACATTCTTTTGATTTAATTTCGAAAGAACACAGCGGCAGTCTAGACACAGGGGAAGTTTTTTAAAAAAAAGGCCACTTTTTTTCGAAAAAAAAACAATAGTCTAGACACACCCTTAGTGAAGCAGAAATCTGACTGTAGTGCGGTACAAAAAGCCTGTAATATCCTGCCAAGCCTAGGAATGATTGGCCCTGTTTTTTTATTTTTATTTTTATTTAGGGACAGTCAAATTTTGGATAGCATCTACTTTAGCCTGTAGAGGGTTGATAGTCACTTGACCTATCTGATGTCCATGATAAATAACTCCATTAAGCCTATTTGACACTTTCTAGCCTTAACTGTTAGACCTGCCTCCTTTATGTGCTGGAAAACAGCTTGGTGCTCTAGGTGTTCTGTCCACAAATCAGAGAATACAGCCACATCATCTAGATAGGCTACTGCAAATTTTCCAAATCCAGCTAACAGATTATCTACAAGTCTTTGGAAGGTTAAGGGTGAATTGTGCATCCTGAAAGAGAGAGCCACATGTGTAATGAAGGCTTACCTTCCCTTGGCTGATTATCCAGAGTTACTTGTCAGTATCCCTTGTTTAAGTCTAGGGTGGAGATGAAATGGATGCATCCCAGTTTCTCCAATAACTCATCTATGTGTGGCATCGGATAGTTTTCTGGGCACGCTATGGCATTCAGCTTACATGCTGTGACTACGCGTCGGGGTCCCCTGACTCCTGCACCCCCGTAATGGCACGAACAGACTCCACCAGGTAGTAGAATAGAGGGAGTTTATTGCTGCTCCAGGATACAGCACAACACAGATGTAATCTGGTTACAGGGCAGGCCTAGGATGCCTCAGCCCCCCTTGAGATGGGGGAGACTGGGCCCCTAAATCCCAGCCCCTGGCTTAGGCTGGTTCCTCCATGATCCCAGACAGAAAACTAAGAAAACCACTCACTTCCAGCTCTGCCCCCATCCAGGGCTTCACCTCCCTTCTTCCCATTGTTCCGCTCCCTGGGAGATACTGGTCAGACAGGTTTGAAGCCCCCTTTGCATAATGACTCATCCCCTGCCCTGCTGAGCCGTGCTGCAGCCAGCAGCCAGTGGAGGTCACTCACACTATGTCACACATGCAAAAGCAGATTTCTTCCTCTGGTTTGGGAACTGAGACCACTGCAGTGGCCCATGCACTCTCAGAAGAGCAAAGTTTACCCATCTATAATATGTCTTTCATCTCCTTCTCTATACTGGTTTTGGCTGAAGCCATCTGGTAGGGTTGGGCTCTGACTAGATGAGCTTCATCCATGTCAAAGGAGTGAAATGCCCGTTCAGTCTGTCCTGGGGTAGCTGAAAACATTGGTGTGAAGCTAATGCACAGTTCTTTGAACTGCTGTCGCTGTTCATTACCAAGGCTTGTGGAGAGGGTTACTTCTTTGATGCCATCCTTGCCTCTCCATTGATAGTAGGCTTCTTCAGTCCACGCCGCATCATCCCTCTCTTGGGCTATGAACTAAAGAACCTTGAATTCTAGAGAATAAAAGGATTTCAGAGAATTAACATGATATATCTCTGGAAGCAATGCAGGTGATGTGGGTGTCTATGCTGGCTGGTGCACTGGGTGGCATTGCAGGCTCTGGCAGAGCCTGTTATGCAGGTTCAGTAACTGCCACAGACTGTGGCACCCAGTGTTTCTAGCTCTGATCCTAGAATCCTAGGTTTGGAAGAGACCTTAGGAGGTCATCGAGTCCTATTCCCTGCTAAAAACGGGACCAACTAAATCATCTCAGCCAGGGCTTTGTCAAAGTGGGACTTAAAAACCTCTAGGAACGGAGATTCCACCCCCTCCCTAGGTAACCCATTCCAGTGCTTCACCACCCTCCTAGCGAAAAAGTTTTTCCTAATATCCAACCGAGGCCTCCCCCACAGAAACTTGAGACCATTACTCTACATTTTGTCACCTCTCACCATGGAGAACAAACAGCCTCTTTCCATCCTCTTTGGATGCCCCCTTCACATAGTTGAAGCCTGCTATCAAATCTCCCCTCACTCTGCTCTTCTGTAGACTAAATAAGCCCAAATCCCTCAGTCTCTCCTCATAAGTCATGTGCTCCAGGTCCCTAATCATTTTTGTTGCCCTCCATTGGACTTTCTCCAATGTGTCCACATCTTTTCTTCTGGAGGGTCTTAGAATTGGATGCAATACTCCAGATGTGGCCTCACCAGTGCCAAATAAAGGGGAATTATCACTTCTCTAGATCTGCTGGCAGTGCTCCTCTTAATGCACTCTAATATGCCATTAGCCTTAGCCTTCTTGGCTGCAATGGCACACTGTTGACTCATATCCATCTTCTCATCCACTGTAATCCCCAGGTCCTTTTCTGCTGAACAGCCAGTAGGTCCCCAGCCTATAGCAATTCTTGGGATTCTTTCTTCCCAAGTGCCTGACTCTTTACTTGTCCTTATTGAACCTCAGATTTCTTTTGGCACAATCCTCCAATTTGTTCAGGTTCCTCTGGATCCTATCCCTACCCTCCAGCGTATCTGCCTCTCCTCCTATCTTAGGGTGCGTCTACACTGCAGGACTTAAACTCAAAATAAGCTACGCAAATTGAGCTACCGTCAAATGTGTATCCTATTTTCAAATAGCTTATTTCAAAATAGGGAGTGTCTACACAGCCCTTATTTCGAAATAGAGCACTCTTCCTCCGACTTCCCTTATTCTTCATACAATGAGGGTTACAAGTGTCGGAGTAAGAAGTCCTCCAGCTTGACAGTATTTTGACACTATTTTGAAATAACTGCCTGCTGTGTAGATGTGGATTAAGTTATTTCAGAATAGCACTAGTTATTTTGAAATAGTGTTGCAGTGTAGATGTACCCGTAGTGTCATTCGCAAACTTGCTGAGGGTGCAGTCCATCCTCTCATCAAGGTCATTAATAAAGATCTTGAACAAAATCGGCCCTGGAACTGACCATTTGGGCACTCTGCTTGATACCAACTTCCACCCAGACATTGAGCCATTGATCACTACCCATTGAACCTGACGATCTAGCCAGCTTTCTAGTCACCTTACAGTCTATTTATCCAATCCATACTTGCTGGCAAGAATATTGTGGGAGACCATATCAAAAGCTTTGCTAAAGTCAAGGTATATCATGTCAACTCCCTTTCCAAAAATCACAGAGCCAGTAACCTTTTAACTTCTCCTAAGGGTATGTCTAGACTACAGGCTTCTTTTGGAAGAAGCTTTTCCGGAAGAGATCTTCCAAAAAAACTTCTTCCAAAAGAGAGCGTCCACACTGCCAAAATGCATCAAAAAAGCGATCTGCTTTTTCAAAAGATAGCATCCATTCAGTGTGGATGCTATCTCACATGTAAGCTGTGATTACTATGGGCAGAGTGGCTACCAGGGCACCTGTGCTTTTTCCTTTTTCCTCTTCAATCGAAAGAACTCCCTCTTCCCCTCCACACATACCTTTTCCAAAAAGTGCTCTTTTGGAAAAGGCATTTTTCCTTGTAGAAAGAGGTTTACCAATGTCAGAAAACCCCCTCTGTTCTTTCATTTTTGTTTTGAAAGAATGCAATTGCAGTGTGGACGTAAGTGAGGTTTTTTTGGAAAAACTGCTGTTTTTTTTAAAAAAACCTCTGTAGTGTAGACATACCCTAAGAGAGAAACAATGTGCGTGAGGTAATCTTTTATTGGACCAAATTCTGTTTGATGGGAAAGACAATCTTTTGAGCCACACAAAGCTCTTTCAGATCTGGGAAAGACTCTCAGCTTCAAGCAAAAGGCAAGGTGGAACAGATTGTTTAGCATAGATAGATCAGTCACATAGTAAGGGACCATTCAAGGTAGAGGCCTAGTAACTCCTCTGCAACTGTGGGACAAAATGAGGGGGTTAATGGGTAACCAACTGTTACATATTTTAGAATTGTACATCTGCTTGTCTATCCATCTGTCTATGAGTCCATTTGTTCAAGAACTAAATGGTAAGAGCTAGGACCACCAAATTTGGTATGCAGTTTCCTTTTATCATAACTTAAAGCAAGATAAGTGTTTTGTTGTGCTAGGACAATGGGATGTGCCTGGAATTTAACTGTTTCTCATAAAATGGAAAGGGAGGGTCTGGTAGGAGGGTCAATTATACTCCACAATGACCACAGAGTGGGCAGCAAGAGGCCAAAGATGGGCATTGGGACAGCTATAACCCCATTGGGCCAGCAAGGGGCAAGGGTGGAGAAAGGGACAGCTATATATCTTAGAGAATTTGTTTGTATGAAGATTTTTCTGGATGTCTTTCTGTCCCCTAGCCAGGGAACATGCACCCCTCCCTAACTGTGCCCGCTGAACTGCAGTGGCCGTGGACAGGAATTTCTCACCTGACCCCAAGCTGCTGTGGTGACAGAGGGCTGGGGTTTGTCCTCTCTCGCTGCATACTGAATCCCCCATCCCCGGAACAATGCTTTAAATGGAGAAAAACAAATCTTATTTGAGTTAACAACCTAAGCACCACTGGGTAAATCTTCTATTAAGCCATAATTTTAGTGTCTCTGTTCAGTCCATGATTTTTAGTGTTTAGCAGAGTAATAAATTTAAGCTTCCAGGTTCATATTTTGAAAACGTGCAGGTTTCCTTTGAGGATGACGACTGTTCAATCACTCTATATCTGACTTCCCTGTGAAAAGTGGTCACACACAGATTACAGGGTGTTTTTGTCTTTTTATCATTTTCCTGCATAAGATAATTCAAGGGGATAATGATTGTCTTATTTTAGTTGTTATTGGGTTTGCATTTAGTGCACGTGTTGTCATAGGCACGAGTAAGATCCATGATCTTGAAAGATGTGATGATCACTGTAGTGAATATGTTTGTAAGTTACTCATCTATTTTGTCAGTGTCTGGTCCCACTTTGAGTTGGTATGCCCTTGTCTCCTATCTTGGGACCAACACAGCTACATCTACACTGCATAGTATTTCTTTTTGGCATTTGTCATTCTAACTGTAGATGGCAGTCTTGGTCCAGCATTCAGGTTGTTCCTCTTGCTGTGAGAAATCAATCTAAATTCAGCAGAAGAGTTGAATAAAGATTGTTCTCGTGTACTTTTCAGCCCACGTACAGGTTTGACATCTACTTCTTTGGAGTTCTTCCATAAATCGTGGCAATAACAGCATCAGAAACTTTTAAGATGGTATCTAAAGACATATGGCTGAGCTTTAATTAATCCATTGGCAAATCACTTCTTGGTTCTTGAGTTCATGAATTTTTAAGTTGTTTCTATTATTATTAATAGATTATTGACATCTGGTAGATTTCAGATGGCCCTATAAATGCTTTTGCCTAGGATACTTGACTAATATTGTGTACCCTAAGATACTGAAATTATTTACAACATTTTGGAGCTCTAATATTTGTTTCATAAAATAATAGACATCACTAATTAACTAATGGGGCCATAAATAACCAAAATTCCATTTATGGAAATTATTTGTTCCACTCTTATTTGCCAATGCAAAATAGCACTGTCAGAATTCCTTATGAAGTTCCTCCATACTACTAATACTAAGGAATTTAGGTCTACAATGTTGAATTTTATGTCCCCATCTGAAGCACTGGGCCTTGGCCACTGTCAGAGAAAAGTTTTGAGTCAATCTATACTCTTACAATGGAAAGAGAGTATGGAAATACTGGAACATTCAAGTAAGGTGGAAGTTGTGAAATCAGATATCTTCTCTAAAGGCATAGGTGTAACAACATTTCCAGGGGGTTCAGTGTGTGTTTTATTTAAGATGTGCATCAGTGTTCTAATGGTCCAAAACACTTCAGCAATATTACTGGATGCTACAGTAATTGGGCAATTCCTTTTATATGTGCCAGGGCTTGACAAACTGCTGATTCTACTCGCCCGTGGCGAGTAGATTTCAGCCGGTCGCTCCATGCGCCCCATTCACCGGCGCTGCGTGCATGCGCACTGCGGGGCTGGCGAGTAGCTCTCGCCGCGGTTTGTCAAGCCCTGGATATGTCTATAGGGAGATTTCAAATAACGGGCCAATGAAGAAGTTCTAACTGCAGTTGGAGCAATATTAAACCCAAGGAATATATAGTGGGGGGAAAAAAAATTCTACTCACTTTTTGTATTTAATACTGTTCACTTGTTTCTTTTTGTCTGTAGGATTTCTGTGGTGTTTAGTCTAGGGGGGTTTTCCTCCCTTTTTTTAAACAGGAGTAAAACCATGCATTTGAGCACATAGTTATGGCTATTTCCAGCCCATGTGTGTTATCTGTGTTTAATAAGCATTTTCCTGACAAAGGACACAAACCATGAGCAATAATAGTAATATATGTAATAGTTGAGAGGAAGAGGTAAATTAGTCTCATAGCGTACTGTCAAGAATCCAGAGCAAGAAATTCACAGTATCTTTTCTCTTTTTCTTTTATGTTCTCAGCATAACCTACTTTACTTGCTTTGGTATCTCCTTGGAGAGTTCGCCTTCCTGTGAAAACCCTGAAGCCTGCAGTGCCTAGCAGAAAGCAGGCCAATCAATATTTGTGCTGAGGATGAAAAGATTAAACTACTTTAAAGTGCATCTCTTAGGAGGACACTACCAAAAAGTCCTAACGTTTTTGTTTCCCACCTCTGGTCTATGCATATTTATTTCTGAAGAGGGAGAATGCCGGTGAAGGTTCCATGCTGAAAGATGGGTGGTTGTTTTTTTTGTTTAGGACCCTGTGTTTATGAGTTTATGTAACTTAATACAAATATATTGAACTCATTTTAGGATTTTGTAGAAAGTAAATTAATGATGTAGCATTGCTTAAATAAAGGGGGAAGAGGTGGTGTAGGCCTGTGGCAGGGTGAGGAAGAGACAGGAATTAAATAACAAATATAACTGCAGGGATGCTGGAAAAATTTGTGTAAGTCATAGTGCTGAGATCTATTGAACCAAACTGTAATCCCCATATATGATGGAAACCACTTCAAGCCACAGCATGCGACAGCACCTCTCGTTCCAGCACCTATGAGTAGTTGAAGACGTGACTATTTATCTTGAGGTTTTGCAAGTATAGACATTACTCTGGTGATGTGAGGGATCTGCTAAGCAGATGCCTAATGAGCCCCATCAGGACTCTTTCTCCTGGCTGAGTGGCACTATGTTTCTCATCTGCCCTCTCACCACTGCACTTCCCTTTCTTTTGTCCAATTAAAGCAAAGTCCCCTAAACCAGAAGGAGGCTGGTTTCTGTTGGAAGCATTACCCTCAAGGCTTTGGTCTACACTAGGAGTTATTTGGAAATAACCCCCCTTATTTTGAAATAAGCAGAGCACCTGCACTGCCAAGAGGGCTCGTTATTTCAAAATCTGTACTCCTGCCTTCCTCAGGGAATAATGCTTATTTCAAAATAGTGGTAGTGTAGATGATTTGCTGCTGCTATTTTGAAATAACTACTCCCCAGAGTAATTTGAAGAAATTACTCCCCAGTGTTTTCTGGGGCTCTAAGTCAAGGTAGCGGTTTCACAATAACAAACCCTGCCTTGGACTAATTTTGAGGCTGTCCTGTAGTGGGGACATATTATTTTGGTTTTGTTATGTCAAGAGTTATTATTTCAAATGTAGTGATTTTGAAATAATTTCCTAGTGTAGACATGCCCAAGGTTAGCTTAGAGTTGCAAAGAATCCAGATGCAGACTCTGGGTGGGAGTTTGGGTGCTGAGTGCAGGCTCTGGATTGGGGCAGGGGACTGGGATGCAGGAGGAATACAGGCTCTGGGAGGAAATTTGGGTGCTGGGTTGCACAGAGTAGCTGGAAGCCACTCTAGCCCTGCAGTGATAATGGCCCTCAGGTCCCTTTAAATCACCTATGGGTGACAGGCAGGCCAGGGGACACGCTGTAGGGGGAGCATGCAAGGGTGGCAGGTGGGGACAGAGAAGAGTCCCAGTCCTGAAATTTGCTGGTGTCCAGACAGCATGGACCCATATTACTTATCACCCATGACCCCAGGCACTAGACTTCAAGAGC
The DNA here is from genome assembly GCA_019425775.1 of Rafetus swinhoei. Classification (NCBI taxonomy): domain Eukaryota; kingdom Metazoa; phylum Chordata; order Testudines; family Trionychidae; genus Rafetus; species Rafetus swinhoei. Next base: position 30,680,311 of record CM033428.1, on the reverse strand, counting down.
CCTACACTTGATTGGACTGTCCCTGGGACCCAGACAATTACTGATAATACTCACTTTGAACTATAACCATTAAGCCTCTGTACATAGGGTATTTTCAACCTTTTCTTTTCTTGCCAGCCTTTTCCCTTAGCTATGTGTTTGAGTGAGAGGAAGTTATTCACCTTGTGCAGTAACGACAGTTCTTCGAGGTGTGTGTCCCCGTGGGTGCTCCACTATAGGTGTCGGGCTTGTCCCAGCACCGCAGGTCAGAGATTAATTAGCCGTGATTTAGCTGGACCGTGCATGTGCGGTGGCGTCACGTGCCTTTCATGCCATTTCTGAGACTGCGCGTGGTCCGGCTCCTGCCAGTTCCTCCTAATCGGGTCACTCTGAAAAGCATAAGAAAAGACTCCAAAGCGGGGAGGAGGGTGGGTCATGGAACACCCACGGGGGACACACCTCGAAGAACCATCGTTACTGCACAAGGTGAGTAACTTCCTCTTCTTTGAGTAGTGTCCCCGTGGTTGCTCCGCTGTAGGTGAGTACTGAGCCGTCGTCTAGCCTACGGAGGAGGGATCAGAGTCAGGACCTCTGCGCTGTGGAGAGCACTGCCAATGCTAGTGCTGAGTCCCGAACAATGGCATCAATTGCATAATGTTTTGCGAATGTCATGTCCGAAGATCTGGTCGCCACTCTTCGAATATCTTGTAGCGAAACACCTCGGAGGAAAGCTGTGGTTGCGGCTGTCGCTCTGGTGGAATGTGCATGTATCGAGGTAGGTACAGCCGGTCCCCAAGTTGTGAACGGTCGAGTTACGACCATTCGCATTTACGACCAAAGCTCCCATGGAGTGGTCGTAAAGGCGGTCCCCGAGTTACGAATGCGACTCACGCCTACGAACAGCGCGGTTGCTATGTAACTCAATGGGGTCTGAGTTACGAACAGATTGAGTTACATCCAAGTGTTTGGTCCGTAACTCGTTCGTAACTCGGGGAGAGGCTGTACTGGCTTATAGCGTATCTAATAACAGTGTGCAATGCATTTCACAATTAGTTTGGAAATACGCTGCGAGGATAAAGGATGGTCTTTGGATCGTTCGTCTGTGCATAGTAAAAGGTGTTGTGATTGTCGGAAGGGTCATGTTCTCTCTAGGTAAAAGGCCAGGGCTCTCCGAACATCTAACATATGTAGTCAAGCTTCATGAGGTGAGATATGTGGTTTGGGATAAAAGGTAGGAAGTATTATCGGTTTGTTAATATTAAATTCCGAGTTCACTTTCGGTAGGAAATGAGGGTGTGGTCGTAGCATCACTCCTTGATTAGTAAACAGAGTGTAAAGCGGGTCAGTCGAGAAAGCCGCGAGTTTGCCCACCCGTCGCGCTGAGGTGATGGCTAGAAGGAAGACGACTTTCATGGTAAGTATGGAGAAGTCACAGGTGGCTATTTGCTCAAACGATAGATATGTGTCCAAGACTAATTGTAAGTCCCAGAGTGCTGGAGGCCTTCTGCGCGCAGGGTAGAAATTCATGAGTCCTTTTAAAAATCTTTTGGTCATGGGGTGAGCAAATACTGAGTATCCTTCTATTGGTTGCCTGAAGGTGGAGATCGCCGAGAGGTGGACTCTTATGGATGGTATAGCCAGACCGGAGAGTCAGAGGTGCAACATGTAGTCCAAAATACGATGGATAGGAACTGTCATAACGTCAAAGCGATTGTCGTTGCACCAAGAGTGGAATCACCACCACTTATAAAGGTAAGTCTTTCGCGCGTGGAGTTGCGCCTACTGTGCATTAAGACATGCTTTACGTCTTGAAAGCAGATGATCTCTGTCTGGTGGAACCAGCTAGGAGCCACGCTGTGAGATGTAATCGGTCAATTTGTGGATGTATCATGGTTCGCCCCGCATTGTGTCAGGAGGTCTGGTCTCTCCGGTAAGTGATATGGTGGTCGTAGGGACATTTGTATTAGAAGCGGAAGCCATGTTTATCTGGGCCAGTACGGAGCTATGAGCATGACCTTGGCCCCGTCCGTGATTATTTTCTCCAATACTCTCGGAAGAAGTGGAATTGGGGGAAAAGCATAGAGTAGGCCCCAATCCAGTAGGAAAGCGTCCCCTAGGGCTGTGGTCCCCAACCTTTTGGAGCTGCCGGGCACCTGGGGGTGGGGCTGCTCACACGCTACGCGCCTGGGGCCGGGGCTGCGCATGTGCCGCGTGCCTGGAGGCAACGACCCCATGCGCCACACGTCCGGGGGCGGGGCCACCACGTGCGCTCGGGGCCAGCGCCCATAGCCGCGCGCCCGGAGCCGGCGCCCCCCATAGCCACACGCCCGGGGCCGGTGCCCCCCCATGCGCTGCACGTCCGGGCGCGGGGCCGCACATTCGCCGCGTGCCTGGGGCCGGCGCCCCCCATAACCACGTGCCCGGGGCCGGTGCTCCCCATGCGCCGCGCGCCCGAGGGTGGGGCCACCCATGCGCCCAGGGCTGGCGCCGCACATGCACAGTGTGCCCAGGACCAGCACCGCGCATGCGCCGTGCGCCCGGGGCGGGGCCAGCCCTGAGCACTTGGCTGGAGCAGTACTTTGGGCATTTCGTATTGATGCGTGTAGCGAATAAGTCTATGTGGGGATGCCCCCAGCGGCGGAACAGAAAGCGTGCTACGTGTCGATTGAGTTCCCACTCGTGTTGGGGAAAAATTTGTCTGCTGAGAGTATCGGCAATAGTGTTGTCCTTGCCTGGTAAGTACATTCTGAATTCAACTATGCTGACTCCATGGCGAATGCACCAGTTTCATAACTGCATGGCTTCTGCACAAAGGGGCTTCAACCTGGCTCCGCCTTGGCAGTTGATATAATATACTGTGGTGGTGTTGTCGGTAAGAACCTGGACCGTATGACCTCGAATCTTGGGCAAGAATGCTTTGCAGGCATTGAATACTGCCCTTAACACCAGCAGGTTGATATGTCGCGGTCCATTGGCCTTGTACGTGTTTGCCTGTGCAGCGTGCTCCCCATCCCATGAGAGATGCGTCCGTAGTAATTTGGATGTCCGGTTGCGGATGATGGAAGGGGAGTCCTGTAAGCATGTTGGTGGTGGATGTCCACCATTTCAGGGAGTGTCTCACCATAGCAGGCACTGTGACTAGTCTGTGGACATCTTAGTTGCCAGAGAGATAGATTGAAGCTATCCAGTATTGCAGGCATCTGAGACGAAGTCTCGCGTACTGAACCACGTAGGTGGTTGCCGCCATATGCCCCAGGAACCTTAAACAGGTAAGTATGGTGACTCTTGGGCTGATAGAGATGGTGTGGACGAGATCCTGTATCTTGTTGAATCTGGCCATGGGAAGATAAGCCCTGGCTGTTGTAGAGTCTAACCGTGCCCCAATGAACTTGAGGGATGTTTGCGTGATGAGCGAGGATTTCTGAATGTTGATTATGAGGCCTAGACCTGCAAATAAGTCTCTTGTAATGTGGGTGGCTTGTAGTGCCTGTTGGTATGTAGGTGCTTTGATTAGGCAATCCTCCAGATATGGAAATATCATGATGCCTTGGCGATAGAGATAAGCTGAAACTACTGACAGAGTTTTGGAGAAAACTCTGGGGGCGGCCAAAAAGCTGAAAGGGAGGACTTTGTATTGAAAATGATGGTTGTCTATGGCGAACCTGAGGAAACGTCTGTGTGCCACATCTATTGTGACATGAAAATACGCGTCTTGTAAATCGAGGGACGTAAACCAATTTCCCACATTCAGGGCTGGGATAATAGAAGCTAGTGTCACCATCTTGAATCTGTGTTTTCTGAGATACCGATTGAGGTGTCGGAGATCCAGATTGGGTCTCCATCCTCCTGATTTTTTCTCGGTGAGGAAATAGCAGGAATAAAACCTGTCGTACCTCAGTGTTTTCATACCTCGGTACCTTCGGTGGTCTGGACTGTCAGTGTCAGCGTCGTCTGGTCAGGGTCGTCCTGGCGCGCTCCTGACAGGACCTCTACTCCATCTGTGATAATAAACTTTCGGCTGCGTGCGTAACAATCGGTACTCCCTTTATCTAGAGTGTTAGACCCCGTGCACTTGGGTCAACACAGGAGATCTCCCTGTTGAGAGGCCCCGGAAATGACAGATACAGGCAAGGTTTGAAATCAATCGAGCAGGTTTATTGTCAAATGCGAAGCTCTACCAGTTGGTAACAGAGATCAGCACAATGTTACACCACTGGGCATTATGGCCCGCGTTGACAAGGTACCAACACCAGGCAGGCCTATTGCCATATAACAGATATTAACAGCAGTTAGTCAAAATTAAGCTACTGTGCGTTCTGTAAGTTCAGGCAATGACACCTGCCGTTCAGGCGCCTAGTGCGCCCCCCCCCCCCAAGGTCGGCCGGAGAGCACCTTTTGCGGTGTCCTTTTATAGACAGGTACAAACAACTTACATCATTTCTTTACGTATCAGGTTACCACCCTCTGTTGCTTAGATACCACCCCTCACCTTACGGAAGGGGGGCTTACTTACTATCCTTCATGCTGTCAATTCTGACCTGGTCCTGAACCTAGGTTGGTATGTGCATTCGTTTTTAGGGAGTCTTTGTACCAAGACATTTCTTAAGATGTTCCGTTACTCCCCTTTGGCTTACAGTTTGTACCCAGTGCCTCCCCTGTGTCCTTCCATGCTCTACCTAACTTACACAATTACACAGTTATCAATAGGGCCTCTTTCTTGGCTCCTGTTACTGAACCAAAGTCTTGCTCACTAGATTGCAAGGCCTGTTGCTGTTTTCATGTTACAGGCCTTGGGCCTGCTGACTCCATGTTACTGACCCTCAACTTACTACAAAACCCTCTGCCGTGAAATTGTTCTGGCACTCTCTCTACTGCCCCAATGTTGAGAAGACGTAGAGCCTCCTGCATCAGGAGAGTCTTGTGAGATGGGTCCCTGAAAAGGGACGGGGGCAGGGGAGAGATGGGTGGTAGAGAGAGAAGGGGTATAGTTAAGCCAGATGTTATCAGCTCCCAGACCCAGCTGTTGGTGGTGATGGCAAACCACCTTTGTTGAAAGGGTCGTAAGCGATGGTGAAATAACTCCCGAGTTTCTGGTTGATGTATTAGGGGGGTGGGCTGTAGTCCCTCGATTGTACCATCAAACTGGCTGCTTATTGTTGTGCTGGTTCGATTGTGAGCGTCACCTTTGCTGTCGTGGTTTCCCTCTTTGTTGTGGTTCATATTATCTGAACCTAGGGTTGGCATATGAAGTTGGTCGCTGCCTGTAATAAGGTGTATATCGTTTGTGATGATATGGTGGCGTATACATGCCAAGAGTCCTAAGTGTTGTCCTGGAGTCCTTTCCAGGGTGGAGTACTTGGTTGGTGTTAGCCGCAAACAGACTTTGCCTGTTGAATGGCAGGCCTTCCACTTTCGTTTGTAAATTTTTAGGTACAGACGCCATCTGGAGCCAAGAAGAGCGCTGCATTGCTACTGATGTTGCGGTGGTACGGGCTGCTGAGTCCACAATGTCTAAGGAGATTTGCAAAGCTGTTCTCAAGACGGTATAGCCTTCTTGTAACACTGCTTTCAAAAGCTGTCACTTGTCCTCTGGCACGTGTTCCAGAAGCGTCACCAGCTTTGTATAGTTATCAAAGTTGTGATTTGAAAGGAGTGCCGAGTAATTTGCTATTCGTAATGTTAGCGTAGCAGATGAGTATACTTTTCTTCCGAAAAGATCTAAGCGTCTTTGTCTGAGGAGGTGTTTTTATATTGAGGGGTCTTAGACCGTTGTTGAGTGGCATCGACTACCAAGGAATTCGGTTGAGGGTGTGTGTATAGAAACTCCATCCCTTTGGACGGGACAAAATACTTTTTGTCAGCCTTCTTGTGTGTCGCTTAGGTGGAAGCAGGAGTCTGCCAGATGTCATTCGCAATTTCCAATATCGCTTCATGTCCAAGGGTAAAGCCATCTTGGTTTTCTGTGAGGGTTGAAGGTTTTTAAGAAGTCAATGCTGTTTTTGCTGCACCTCCCCTAGTTGTATTTCCTGAGATTCTGCCACCCTTTTAAAGAGGTCATGGAATTGTTTAATATCATCCACCGGAGAGGAATCTCCGGGAAAAACTGCATCATTGGGGAAGAAGAAGACTGGTCCGTTGGGGACTGTGACTGGGGTTGAGCCTGTTCCGAAAGGGTTTCCTGCTGTTCTGGTTGTTGCACTGGTGGAGGTGCATCCCCTGAGGGGGTTGGTGGCCTTGTAGATGATTGTGGCGGTGATGGCAACCTGGTGGTACTGTGTGAATGCCTTCGATGATAGTGCGGAGACGACGAGCTGGAATGGCTATAAAAGCAAAGGTGCAAAGGGTAGTCACTGCAACGATGATATCTATCATGGCCATGGTGAGAAGAAGAAGAATATGGTGAGTATCTCCTATGGGATATATGGTGGTATCTGGTGTAGGAGGATCTCGTAGGTGACCTAGGAGAATGAGATCTTCTTCTAGAGTATGCTGGGGAGTATGACCATCTATGGTAGTGCTGCAGTGATGATGAGTACCGTGGTGAGCACCTCTGGTAGGGATTGGGACGGCCTTCGTGTTGCATAGGGACCGAGAGTGCTGAAATTGGTGAAGAAGGCTGCGGAGAAAATACCGCCAGGCTAGGGAAAGGTGTAATTATCCTCCTGGATTTATGGGTAGCCTTGCGTCTTTGAGGAGAAAGTCATGCTGATGTCGGAGCCATATGTGATGCCGGTACTGGTTGTTCTTTTGAGCTCGGTGCCGGTATCGTGTGTGCTGATCAGTGCGGTGCTTGCGTGGAGAGCGGAACCGCTGGAGGCTGTGTCGCTGTGGTCGGACTTGGCGCCGCTACAGTTGGTGCCATCGGACTCGGCGCCGTGTGATCGGGTGCCACGCAACCCGGCGCCATGTGGGTCAGTGCCGCATGACTTGGCGTTGTTGAGCCCGAAGATGCAGATGGACTCAGGGGCGGTGCAAGAGATGGCGATCTCGGTGCAGTAATCAGTGCTATCATGTGCCCTCTCGGTGCCGATTTTGCCGGTGCTGTGGCCTTGGTTTGCTCAGCATGTGTGCCGAATCGGCTCTTGGGGCTATTGGCATTGCCTGTGCCACCTCCCTGTGTGAGGCTGGGCTTGGTTCAGATACAGTACGGCTCATTTTATGTCTGCGAGCCTGAGCGCTGCAAGACGAGCCGGATGTGCCCGGCTTATCAGCCATGCTAATCCTGTGGGCTGCTGGTGGTCTTCCTGCGGCCGTAGGAGCTCCAGTTGGCTCATTGTCAGCAAGTTGTAATTCCTTGCTGAACAACAACATTTTTAGGCGAATTTTGCGGTCTTGTCTCTCACACGCCATCAGTTTTGAGCAGTGCGGGCATTTCTGAGGGATGTGGCCCTCACCCAAGCACTTGATACAGCTGGCATGGCCGTCAGATGCCGGCATCACATCGTGGCTTGTAGAACATTTCTTGAAACTGGGGAAACCCGGCATTTCTTCGAAGTCTTTCAACTATTATAACTATGTACAGGAATAACTAGAGAAAACTATATCTAGGCAAATAAAATGTAATTAAATTTTTTTAAAGAACTAACAAATGAGTCTATGTCTAAAACAAGTAACTATGAATAAAAACTAAGCATAAACTAACTATTTCTAATTTTTTTCAGTCAGAGTAAGGAGAAGCAGTTCACTCCGCCTGTGACTGTGAACGGTTAGGAGGATCTGGCGGGAGCCAGACCGCGCGCAGCCTCAGAAACGGCGCGAAAGGCACGTGATGATGCTGCGCGTGTGCGGTCCAGCTAAACCACGGCTAATGAATCTCCAACCTGTGGTGCCAGGACGAGCCCAACACCTACAGTGGAGTACCCACGGGGACACTACCCGAAGAAGAACTATTGGAACCCTAGCTGCTGAAGCACTTAGGGTATGTCTACACTACAGCGCTATTTCGAATTAACTTAATTCGAATTAGTTAATTCAAATTAAGCTAATTCAAAATATCGCATCTAGACACAAAAACTAATTCGAAATAGCGTTTTTCTAATTCGAAATAGCACGTCCACATTGAGTGGACCCTGAATTGAAGGTAAGGCTGGCCGGAACCAGTGCCAAAAGGGCATCAGGGTCGGACTTAGTGTGTGGGGCTGCTGCCCCAGGCTAGCCGAGGGCTGTCCTTAAAGGGACCCGACCACCCATCTCGGACAGACGGTTCTCAGGTTTCTCTGCTTGCTGGTCCACCTCGTTGAGGGACAGCAAAGCATTCGTGTCTCGGAGTGCTCTGCTTGCCCTCACTCGGGACATCACGGCACTCTGCAATGTGGAACCAGACCTGTCTCTGGGCACGCCGGTACATCTCATGGGGTCGTTGCCATCAGCCCGGCTGCACTTGCTGCAGGCTACCATCCGGGAGGTCCATCGGGGGGCTGTCAGGATCCAGGAGGCCCTGCGGGAGAGCGTCCACCCAGAGGAGCCCTCAGAGCCACACCGGTCCTTCCCACCGGGGGCTCGTGCCCCATTCCTCCCTCACGTCCTTCCACTTACCCTTCCCTAGCCCCCCCTTCCTGACATCAAATAAAAGACACGTATTTTCAAAAATATTAACTGGGTTTATTGAACACAACTGGGGAGAGGGAATGAAACTGTGGGGAGACGGGGGAAAGGAGGCGGGAGAGGGCAGGAGAGAGGGTGGGAGAGGGGAGGGGGAAAACTGGGAGGAGGGACCTGGAAGGGGGAAGCAAGGGGAAGAAGGGGGAGGGGAAGCTCAGCACTCAGAGGTGGGGGTCTCGCCAGGCCAACCGCCTCCCAGCACGGCGAGGGAGGGGTCCTCAGCATCCCCGGGAGAATGGGGAGGAGGGTGCGGAGGTTGAGGTGGGGGTGTGGGCATTGAGGGGGAGGGTGTGGAGGTTGAGGAGGAAGAGGTGGGATGGGGGGCAGGAGTGGGAGGAGGGACAGTAGTTGGGGGGGGCAGCAGGCACAGGACCGGCACAGGGCACCATGCTCTGCAGCAAGGCCTGCAGGTTAGCGTTTCTGGCTCTGTCCTCAGCCAGCTGCTCCCAGCAGAGCTGCAGATCCTCCAGCATCCAGGCCTCGACGGTGCGGTGCAGGGCTCGCAGGGCCCCCAGGTGCTGGTCCCAGTACTCCTGCAGTGTGGTGGTCCGGAGCACGCTGCCGGTGCGGGAGCATGTCCCGGGCGGGGTGGTGCACCCTGCACGAGCAGCTGGTGCAGCTGTAGAGAAAGAAGAGAAGTGGTCAGTTCTCCCTGGGGACACAGTGGATGATGCCCAGCCCTACAGGGGCCATGGTCAGGATGTCTGGCTCTCCCCGGGACTGGGAGCTGCCCCAAGACCGCACCCATGCCCCTGTGCCATGTATAGTGCGGCCGAGGCGGGGGGGAGATGTCCCCTGCCTCTGTGTAGAAGGGGCGTGTGAAGGGAGAGCGTCTTGCTGGGTCCCGCCCTGGGGTCGGGAGCGTGTCAGGTCTCTTCACACACGCATGTGCCTATTGGTTCACGGCCCCTGGGTGTCACGCAGCTGGAACCACCTGCCCAAGGGTGGCATGGCACGTGCTTGCACGTGCACGAGTGGCTGCGTGATCCGTGGGAGGCATGGCCCATGCGCGCGGTCCCTGGTCTCCCTCCCCGCCTCCCCCCGGGCAAGGGACAGTGCTGGCACTTACCCGGTATGGCCTCCCTGGCTTACCTTGCCAACTCCGGTGCCGGAACAGCTGGCAGTGGCCCCTCCGGTGCGCCCGGGTCAGGGCCCTCTGGTCCCGGCTTGCTGCCTCCCGGGCTGGCATGAACCGCCCCGCCCCCCAGGAGTTGGTCGAGGGCGGGGGAAGTAGGGGCAGGTGGCAGCCCCTGCTGCGGCGCCGCCCCTGGTGGCCCTGGCGTACGCCTGCCGCAGCTCTTTGACTTTCAGGCGCTCCTGCTCCTGAGTGCGCCTGTGTCCCTTTCAGGCCATGGTGGCCACTATGTGGCTGTAGATGGCCGCGTTCCTCCTCCTAGTGCGGAGATCATGGACGTTGGGGGCCTGCCCCCAAACCTCAATGAGGTCCATGACCTCCGCACTAGTCCAGGAGGGCGCGTGCCGTCTATGGCCCCTGGCTGACCCCTGGGTGCTGGGGGACTGGGCAGGGGGACGGCTGGCTGTCACTGGCTGCCTGGCTTATCCTGGGGCCACTGGGTCAGTGGCAGAGACTGCTGGCAGGGCTGGCTCTGGCAAGTGCCGTCTGGACAGAGTCTACCCCTTTAAGGGCCCCGGGGCTTGGGGAGGGGAGAGGAGAGGAGTTTTCCTGGTTTGGCCCAGAGTGGCCACGAGGGGGAACCTGGGAAGGGCTAGCCTCCAGCTAGTTCGAATTAAGTGGCTACACAGCCCTTAATTCGAACTACTTAATTCGAACTTGGCGTTACTCCTCACAGAATGAGGTTTACCAAGTTCGAATTAAGCACTCCGCTATTTCGAATTAAATTCGAAATAGCGGTTTGCATGTATAGCCGCTATTAAAGTTAATTCGAACTAACGGCTGTTAGTTCGAATTACCTTTGTAGTGTAGACGTACCCTTAATAGTGTTTTTGTGTGAGCTGCAGTACACGTGGCATTCTACTAGTGTCTTAGGGATTCAGCACGAAAGTACCAATAATTAGATGGTTATCACGGTCTTCCCATGAAATGGGGAATTCAGAACTAATTGCAGTAGTCTGTTCTGTATTTTTTCTTTAATCCCTTATTTTAGCACCTACGAACAAAAGTTTTAGGGGATTGTTTAGACTATAAATTCCATGAGGCAGGGACTGTTTGTTTTGGTTTATTTTGTTTGTTTTTACAATTTCCAGCACATGGTATACATATCAGTTTTATGTAATTAAAATAAACCTAACAATTAAGGTGGCTATTAGATTTTTGTTTCTTGCTATTCAGCAGGCCAAAGGTAATGGTAACATTATGAAGAGTTACAATAGAAATGGATGAATCTAAAGCATTACTGTAGTAAGTAGTTATCTAAGTATTAGAGAAGTCTAAAATGTAAACCAAAGTCCAAATAGATATCCAACTGTCACAACTGTGGTATTGCTCCTCCTACACTATTATTGTGATTATCTTATGTCTTTTTGTTACCATGTGAAATATGTTGCACTGACCTCCATGCACAGGAACCTGATAGTTGTTAGATATTTTTGCCTCCCAAAATGAAAGGAAACAGGTCTTTCTAGGTGGGGAGAAATGGTAGGAAGGCATTAAAGGCAATTTAAATGGAAAAGTGAATAAGTAACTGCAGAGTCAGATATGTTGAGTCAGTTGTTTCCCCTTACATATCTCTTGTGATGCCAGAATTTTAAGCTAAGTTTTCTCCCAGGTGAGGGGTGAAATCCAGGCTCCATTCAAGTCAACGGTAAAATTCCTATTGACTTCAAGGGGGCCCAGATTTCACCCACTATGTATTATTTACTTTCTAGACTCAAAAGGGTAGCTATGTTAGTCAGCATTGGCAAAAACAACGAGGAGTCCAGTGTCACCTTAAAGACTGACAGATTTATTTGGGGATAAGCTTTAATGGATAGAAAACACTTCATCAGATCATCTGATGTCCCATGCATTTGACTTTTGTGGGTAAAATCACTTTGTCATATGCATGGGACATCAGATGATCTGACAAAGTGGTTTATACTCATGAAACTTATCCCCAAATAAATCTGTTAGGGTATGTCTACACTACAGCGTTATTTTGAAATATCTTATTTCGAAATAACACGTCTAGACACAAAATGCATTTCGAAATAGCATTTTGTAATTTAAAAATAGCACGTCCACACTGATTGGACGCTGAATCACATTTAAGGCTAGCCGCAACCAGTTCTGGCAGGGCATCAGGTCAGGAGTTAGCCTCAGGCAGCAGCCACACAAGGTATCCGAGGCCTATGCTTAAAGGTACCCCCGGACAGCCAGTTCTCAGGTTTCCCTGCTTGCTTGCCTAACTCGCGGAGGGACAGCAAAGCATTTTTTTCTCTGCGTACTCTGGTTGCCCTCACTCAGGACACCACAGCACTCTGCAGCATGGGCGGAGCCACCCTGGGCACTCTGGTGCTTCTCCTGGATGTGTTGCTGCGAGCCTAACAGCATGTTCTGCAGGCAGTAACAGTCTCCCTGGTGTGCCCCACTAGGGGCTTGTGCCTTATTTCTCCCTCACGTCCTTCCACTTACCCTTCCCTAAGCCCCCTTTCTGCTTTACAATAAAAGACATGTGTTCATTACAACAAAGTCTCTTTATTGAACAAAACTGGGGGAGCGGGAATGAAACTGAGGTGAGACTGGGGAAAGAAGGTGGGAGAGGTGAGGAGGAGGGAGGGTGGGAGAGGGGAGGGGGAAACCTGGGAGGAGGGAGCTGGCAGAGGGAGGCAAGGGGAGGAAGGGGAAGGAGAAGCTCAGGGCTCAGGGTTGGGGGTCTCGCCGGCCCAACTGTCTCCCAGCACTGCAGGTGCAGGGGCCTCGGTGTCCCCGGGGGGATGGGGAGGGTGTGGAGGAAGAAGCGGGATGGGGAGAAGGAGTGGGAGGAGGAGAGGTAGCTGGGGAAGCAGCAGGGGCTCTGCACCAGGGTCTGCTGGTGCTCGCAGATGGTATGGCCCTGGACAAGCTGCTCCCACCAGAGCTACAGGTCTTCCTGCACCCAGTGGTCAAGGGAGTGGTGCAGGGCTTGCAGTGCCCCCAGGTGCTCATGCTGGTACCCCTCCACTGCACGGGTGGGCCTGCGGAGTCCTTGGGTGCGGGAGGATGTCCCAGGTGGTGTGGTGCACCCTGCACTCGCAGCTGGTGCAGCTGTGGAGAAACAAGAGAAGTGGTCAGTTATCCCTGGAGACACAGTGGGTGAAGCCCAGCCCCCCTCTGCAAGGCGAGGACGACAGTTCTCCACACCATCAGAGCCAATGTGCTTGCACAGAGGCCATGTTTGGGATGTCCTGCTATCCCCGGGAGTGGGAACTGCCCCGGGACTGCACCCATGCCTCTGTGCTGTATATAGTGTGAGTGTGTGTGTGGGGGGGAGATGTCCCCTGCATCTGTGTAGAGGGGGCTTGTGGAGGGAGGGCGTCCTGCTGTGTCCCACCCTGGGGTCAGGAGCATGTCATGTCTCTTCACACATGCATGTGGCTAGCAGGCCAAGGCCCCTGTGTGGCAGCCAGCTGGGGTCACGTGTCCAGGGGTGGCACAGCATATGCTCACATGTGTACTGGTTGCTACATGATCTGTGGTCAGCAAGGCCCACACGTGCGGTCCCTGGTCTCCCCTCCCCCTCCCATAAGGGGACAGTGATGGCACTCACATGTTGTTGCCTCCCCAGCTGACACTGGCAACAGGTCCGGTGGAATGGCTCGGGGGTCCTGGTTATTTGGCACTCTCCCTCCGGGCTCCTGCGGCTCCATGCCCTCCTCCTGCTCCTCCTCCATGCCCTGGTCAGGGCCCTCTACCCCAGGGTCGATGACCACCTGGGGGGCACAGACCATCCCGCCCCCTAGGATGTGGTCCAGGGCGTCAAAATAGGGGCAGCTCTCTGGGTCTGCCCCTGTTTGGGAGCTGCCCCCTGTGGCCCTGGCATAGGCCTGCCACAGCTCCTTAATTTTCATCCGAACCTGCTCCTGGGTTCGGATGTGGCCTTTGCTGGCCAGGCTGGCAGCCATCCTGCCGTAGATGGCCACGTTCCTCCGTCTAGTGTGTAAATCATGGACATTGGAGGCATCCCCCCAAACCTCAATCAGGTCCATGATCTCCGCACTGGACCAGGAAGTCTCCAGCCTTCTCCAGCCCTGGCAGGCTTCTGGGAGCTGGGGGACTGGGCCCAGGGAGCAATGGAGGGCTGGCTGGCACTGGCTGGCTGGCTCATGCTGGGGCCACTGGGTCAGGGAAAGTGAATACTGGCTCTGGGCTGGCAGGCCTGGAGCTGGCACAGACACTGTGGCCAGACTCTATCCCTTTAAGGGCTCCGGGAAGGGGGGAGGAGAGGAGTTTTCCTCGTTGGGGTCAGAGTGGCCAGCAGGGCACCCTGGGAAGGGCTGGAGGACCCCTATTTTGAAATAGCCCCTATTCCGCGTCTACACAGCACTTATTCCTCATGGTGCTATTCCTCATGGAATGAAGTTTACCAAGTTCGAAATAAGCCCTCCGCTATTTCAAATTAATTTTGAAATAGCGGTTGGCTTGTGTTGACGCTAGTACAGTTATTTCGAAATAACGGCTGTTATTTCATGATAACTTTGCTGTGTAGACATACCCTAATTAGTTTTTAAAGTGATACAGAATGCCTCATTGTTTTTACTTTCTAGGACATGTTATAGCTATGTTAGGAAACAAGGAATAGTAAAGGGAGTGGTCAAGAAATTTTCAGATTGCAGAATTCATGAAATATTATTCTTTTGCAATATCCCTAGACACAACTTGGAAAGGGCAATCTCTTCCTGGTTCAGAGCCTGTTTAAAACAAACAAAACTATTGGGAAGGAAAGTGCAGCATGCTTATCTGGGGCTCAACCCCACAGAGTAACCTGCCACTGAAAAATCAATACACTGTTCATACTTTTGCAGACTCCTGTAGCGTGATTATATACACACAGAGAGAGCATGGAAAGATCATAGTCCTAGATCCTGCAAGTGGACCTATAGATTTCAGTAGGACCACTTAAGTGGTAAGGTACTACTCAATGGAAGGGTGGCAGAATCTGGGCCTTACAGTAAGTCTTATGCCTAGTAGTAAATGACTATGAGATAGGGGCCATATTGTGATGTTAAGAATATTCTTGTTGAGAAGAATAGAGTTTTACATACAGGTGTGAAGGGAGGGGAAGGAGGGAAAGGAACTCTCTGGACCAGAGTCCCTGAGATCACTCTCATTAAGCAATTCAAAGGGACCAGTATCTGATTCTAAGTAGCCAGTAGGAGGTTGGCTACAGTGGAAAATCTGCCTATTTCTGATTTTTCTGTCAGTGACCCAGACTGCAGTGGTGTGATTAGCGGACACTGACACTGTGATGATAGTACAAGAACAGAGGAAGCAGAATTCATTTGTACCATGGCCACCATTGAGCTGACTTTAAATGTGAGAAGTGGCTTTTCTTCAGTCAATATTGGCAACACTGTTATAATGGGATTGTCAGTTCTACTTCACTTTTGTTAGAGGAACTGTAAGGGCTTGGGGAGCTATATAAATTACTTGGTTGTGAATCAGTCTATGCTTTCTTCTGTGTTTAAAAAAAGCTAGTGAACAAGAAGTGTCTTGAATTATCAAATAGGTCTCAATGTACAAAGAAACATTAAAATCCCTTACCCCATTACTGACACTGATCTTATGGGTTTTTACACCCTTTTTGCACCAACATAAAAATATAGATTACCATGGTCTGGGATATAACAAATA
The DNA here is from genome assembly GCA_019425775.1 of Rafetus swinhoei. NCBI lineage: Eukaryota > Metazoa > Chordata > Testudines > Trionychidae > Rafetus > Rafetus swinhoei. The sequence goes on along the minus strand of CM033428.1, from coordinate 30,664,941 downwards.
GGCACATTCCATACTTTAAACCTCTCAGTAATCCATTTCCTCAATTATTTTATAGAGAAAATAACAAATTTTATCTTACTTATCCTAGACGTAAGTGGGCTGTTTGTTCACTGTCAGTCTTTAGTATTACACCAACAGCAAATATCTGGATTTCAGTGTCTGTTGATCATGAAAGTAAAATTGGCTGATGTATGAAAGAATTAGCCCAATGCCGGTGCAAATTCTGTCTTTGAATTCATAAACACATTTTCAGTTGAAATCAATGGGATTGCTTGCAGGCATATCTAAGGGCAAGTTTGTTCCCTGTGAGTGTTTTCATCTTGCTTTCTTCTTCATGTCTGTGCCATCAATTAAGTTGTTCTTCCTGCTTTCCCCGAAGGCTTACCCTTTTAAACTTCAATGAAGTTCAGTTATTAGAGAACATCTTTATGTTATGAAGAGGTAAAATTTATTATTCACTGTCGAATTCACTTTCTCAGCTGCAACCCCCCCATAACTATAAGTTCATCAGTTACATCTTTGAGATTCCTAAATAATTTCCTATGAATATGAACTTACTACATAAAGTATTAACAGATGTAGACAACCAGAAGTAATAATTACGGTAAATCAAATCTCATGAATATGTATTTTATTTCTCTTTAGAAATACTTGCTAGTTAATCTGAATTATTTACATTAAATACAAAATTATATATTGTAAAGAAGTGTTTATTGGTCTTTGTTTTGAACAGCTGACAAAACATCTTGTGGTAAAGTCTTTCTGCCACTACAATACACATAATAATGTAAGAAAAATGATGTTTTTGTTTTAATATTCCTTGTTGTAAATATAGTTTAGTCCTTTAAAACCACAGTTAAAAACAGACTGAGGAAGCTCTGATAAAAGCAGTAGGCCAGATTTTCAGTTGATGTAAATCAGTGAACCTTCAGTGACGTCACAAACTGAAGATCTGACCCATCTTCGTTTTTGTACATTGATTCCAGGGCTACCATGAAAAATCCTAAAAAAGAACAATTTACATCTGAATGAGATCCTTCTAGTTTTTTTTAACAGGACACTCATAAGAACATAAGAACGGCTGTACTGGGTCAGACCAAAGGTCCATCTAGCCCAGTAGCCTGTCTGCCGACAGTGGCCAGCACCAGGTGTCCCAGAGAGGGTGGACCGAAGACAATGATCAAGCGATTTGTCTCCTGCCATCCTTCTCCAGCCTCTGACAAACAGAGGCCAGGGATACCATTTCTATCCCCTGGCTAATAGCCTTTTATGGACCTAACCTCCATGAAATTATCTAGCTTCTCTTTAAACTCTGTTATCGTCCTAGCCTTCACAGCCTCCTCTGGCAAGGAATTCCACAGGTTGACTACGCGCTGTGTGAAGAAGAAATTTCTTTTATTAGTTTTAAACCTGCTACCCATTAATTTCATTTGGTGTCCTCTAGTTCTTCTATTATGGGAACTAATAAATAACTTTTCTTTATCTGCCCTCTCCACACCACTCACGATTTTATATACCTCTATCATATCCCCCCTCAGTCTCCTCTTTTCTAAACTGAAAAGTCCCAGTCGCTTTAACCTCTCTTCATATGGGACCTGTTCCAAACCCTAATCATTTTAGTTGCCCTTTTCTGAACCCTTTCCAAGGCCAAAATATCTTTTTGAGGTGAGAGACCACATCTGTACACAGTATTCAAGATGTGGGCGTACCATAGTTTTATACAGGGGCAGTAAGATATTCTGGGTCTTATTTTCTATCCCTTTCTTAATAATTCCTAGCATCCTATTTGCCTTTTTGACTGCCGCTGCACACTGTGTGGAAGTTTTCAGAGAACTATCCATGATAACTCCAAGATCTCTTTCCTGATTTGTCATAGCTAAATTAGCCCCCATCATACTGTACGTATAGTTGGGGTTATTTTTCCGATGTGCATTACTTTACACTTATCCACATTAAATTTCATTTGCCATTTTGTCGCCCAATCACTCAGTTTGGTGAGATCTTTTGGAGTCCTCACAGTCTGCTTCTGTCTTGACTATCCTAAACAGTTTGGTATCATCCGCAAACTTTACCACCTCCCTGCTTACTCCTTTCTCCAGATCATTTATGAATAAGTTGAAAAGGATTGGTCCCAGGACTGACCCTTGGGGGACACCACTAGTTACCCCTCTCCATTCTGAAAATTTACCATTGTTTATCTTAAAAAATCAAAAGTAGTAAAGAGATTGCGATTGTCACTCCAGCTGTTTCAAATGATTGCTTGTAAACTTGTCTAACTGGATAATTTATTATTTGCACAGACAGCTGATTTCACAGAATATGCTTGAATAAATGTTAGCTACCCGGAACACCAGAGCAGCATTACAACAAATGCCAAGGCATTTGTTTAGCAAACACGCAAAACAAGAAAAGTTTTCCAAAAACTTGTTTACTTTATTTTTATAGGATTGGATATACATATTTTCAGATAAAATATCTATTCTGTATTCTGATCTTTAGTGTTTCATGATATGTGCTCTCTGATAATACAACATCGATCAGCAGTTTGTTTCTACATCTGGATTCATCATGGACATAATGAAATGTAACTGATGCAACTAAGGCTATGTCTAGACTGCAGGCTTCTTTCGCAAGAAGCTTTTTTCGGAAGAGATCTTCCGAAAAAACTTCTTTGCACAAGAGCGCATCCACACACAAAAGCGCATTGAAAAAGTGATGTGCTTTTGTGAAAGAGAGCGTCCAGACCGATAGGATGCTCTCTCCCATAAAAGGCTACCCAGAGCCACTTCAGCCAGGGCTTTAGGTCACCTGGAGCCTTGCAGAGAAATGCACTTAAAGGGACCTGGACAGCCCCTTCTCTGCTTCTGCTGCATACTTGCTACTTCTTCAAGGGACAGCAAAGCTCTCACAGTGCCTGCTGTGGTTGCCCTGGGTTTTTTCCTTTGTGCCACGGAGCTAGAGCTGACCCTGGGCATGCGATGGCCCCACATGGCCATGCTGCAGTTTTTGCAGTACTTTCTGCCAGCTGCCCTCCTGATCTGGCACGACCTGGACCCCAAGCTAATTCTGGGGACCCTCTCCATACCTGTGGCTGCTCCACTCTGGCAACCGCACCCCGCTGTAGAGAGGCATTTCTGGAGGCTCAACACCAGTTTGGATTGGTGGGACTGGCTGGTCCTGGAGCAGTGGGATGACCAGCAGTGGCTCCAAAACTTCCGCATGTGGAAGGCCACCTTTTTTGCAGCTATGTGCCTGGCTCACTACCAGCCCTCTGGAGATGTGACACCCACCTGTGGACCACCATCCCCCTGGAGAAGCGGGTCACAATAACCCTCTGGAAGCTTGCCACCCCCTACAGCTACTGGTCAGTAGGCAACCAGTTCAGCATGGTGAAGTCTACCGTTGGGGCCCTCCTCATGGAGGTAAGGCACTCTTGGGCTGCAGTCCCTGAAGGGGGGCTGGGTGTGTGTGTGTGTGTGTGGGGGGGGGGGGAGCTCCATCCCCCGGGGCTTGTGCCATCCTGCCCTTACAGAGCCCTGCTGCTGGGGGGGTGGCCTCATAGGAGGTGGCTCCTGGGGTGTTTGGGGGAGGGGAGAGGAACAGGGTGGGCACCTCCCAAGGGCTCAGGCACCCCCTCTCTCGTCTGTTTTGCGTGTTTCTTTGTCTTCTTCTGCAGTTTATGAGGGCCATCAACTCAATCCTGCTGCGGAGGGTCATCCGTCTGGGAGACCTGGACGCAACCATGGCCAGATTTGCTGCCCTAGGGTTCCCAAACTGTAGCAGAGCCATAGGTGGGACCCACATCCTGATCTGCACACCAGACCATTGAGCAGCCCAGTATATTAATCAACAGGGCTACTTTTCAGTGGTGCTGCAGGCCCTGGTTGACCACTGGGGACACTTTACAGACATTTTTGTCAGGTGGTCAGGCAGGGCATACGACGCCCATGTCTTCAGAAACTCTAGTCTGAATGGGAAGCTGGAGGCGGGCACATTCTTCCCCCACCATGACTTTGTGGTTGGGGATGTGCAGATGCCATTGTGCATCATGAGGGACATGGCTTACCCCCTGATGCCATGGCTGATGAAGCTGTACACCAGCCATCTGGATCCCAGCAGGGACCAGTTCAATGCCCATCTGAATCAGGCCTGGATCCAGGTCGAGTTCACCTTCTGCCACCTCAAGGCATGTTCCCGGTGCCTTCTGATACATCTTGACATGGGGGAAGCACAACATCCCCGAGGAGGCATATTGTGTCCTCCACAACATTGTGGAGAGGAAGGGGGGGGGCCTTCCTCCCGGAGTGGGGGGCAGACGCCGGCCATGAGGAGTGAGCCTTCCAACAGCTGTTGACAGCTGCCATCTGCCAGGCCCATCAGGGTGGGTGCGCATCCAGGAGGCCCTGAGGGAGAGGTTCTCTGAGAACCCCAGTAATTCTCCCCAGGGCCTTCTCCCTAGGGATCTCTGCCTTGTGGCCCTATCCCTTCCCCACCACAACCCCCCCCTTTGCCCTTTCCCTGACCTCCCAATAAACACACCTGTTTGGTTTTCAAAAAAATGCAGTCTGTATTACTCAAAGATTCAGAAAAGGTGGGCAGGGGAAGGGAGGCTCATAACTGGAAGGCAGAGGGGAGCTCATAACTGGGAGGGGAGAGGGGTGGCTTGATGTACCAATTTGGGTGCAGGGACCTCATCGGGGTTGGGTGGGTCCAGGGAGCACAGGGAGATGAACAGGGCAGGGGGCTGGAACTGGGTCAGGGTTAGCAGGGGGAGGGACTATAGGCATCACTTGGGGAGGGGGCATGGGCATTGCTAGGGAGGGGGCAGAGGCATGGCATAGGGGGGCAGGCAGATGGGGAATGGGCAAGGCATGGGGGGCAGGACAGTGGAAGCCAAGAGCAGTATCATCAGGCAGGTGTGCCGTCATGTGGGACATGACGGCATATGTTATCATACCGCTGCATCAACTGGTCCCAGGCGCACTCCCGCAACTCCAAGTCCACATGGACCTTGTGCACCAGGGTCTGGTGGATGTCACAAAGGACACTGATGTGCTGGTGCATCAGGTCCTTGTGGACCCTAGTCAGCCTTCGGGTCCCCCAGCTCTGGCAGGTAGCGGCGGTGGTGTGGCTTGGCCCTCTGTACCAGCTGTGGAGAACATACAAGAAGGAGAAGCGGTTGGTCATCCTTGAAGACACTGTCCCTGAGGCCGTGCCTTCCACTGTGAGCAGTGACCAACAGTCCGCGGCCCAGAGGAGGGGGATGTCATGTGGGGCCTGCACAGCAGGCCCTGTCTCACAGGGGCCCCGACGTGCCCAGAGGACTGTGCTGCCCGCTTCCCACCTCCTCCCAACCTCCCCTTCCCCCCCCCCCACCGGCCCATGCACAGGCAGCCAAGGGAAGTGTCTAGCCACAGTGGGATCCCCTCATGGGCAGCAGAGGAGTTGGGAGCAGCCTGGGCCTCTCTGGGGTCTGCACACACAGGTGCGGCTTGCTGGGCTGTCTATGTGAGTGGCTGCTGCCTCGCACATGCAGGAATGCCCGTGTGCGGCCCTCCTCGGTCTGTGTGGGGTCATGCCTGTGCCCTTGTGGCTAGCCTCCTTCCAGCCAAGGCACCCCCCAACCCCTGCAGCAGGACACGTGTGGCCTCCCCTGAGCCTGGGAGGAGGATCCTACCTGTGCTCAGGGACTGCCTGCTGTGTCCATGTGCCACACAGTAATGCAGCACGATTGCACATGCACGGACCGCAGCACGATGTCCAGCCCTAGCAGCCCCAGCGACACTTGCCCCCCTCCCCACCTATGCATCTGCCTCCCCCACCCTGTGTGCGGGGAAGTGTGACCACTCACCTGAAGATCCCTCCCAGGTATCCGAGGAGGCCTGAGACACATCCTGGCTCACTTGCACCAGCTCCAGGGATAGGGTCATGGTGCCTGTCTCCTCTTCCTCTGTCTCTGCCTCCAGCTGTCCCTGGTCCTCCGGCTCCTCCTCCAGGGAGATCTCCGGCCAGGTGATGATGGGGGTCTCAAGGCCAGAGTTGACTAGGATGGGGAGATGCCCCAGGATTTGGTGCAGCTCCTGGTAGTAGGGGCATGTGGGGGGTCCTGCTCCTGAGCACAAGCTGCGCTCTCTGGCCTGGATATATCCCTGATGGAGCTCTTTTACCTTACTCTGGACCTGTTCCAAGGACTGGAGTGGGTGTCTGTGCTCTGCAACGGACTCAGCCATCCAGCCATAAATGTCCACGTTGTGGCGCTTGGCCCAGGGATCCTGTAATGTTCAAGGAGGGACTGGATCTCTGGGCCTGAGCAGGATGGGGCACACCTCTTCGTCCCCCTGGGTGGGTCCTCGGACCCCTGGCATTGGTCCTGGCAAGGACCAGGGGAGTTATGGAGGCGGGCTTGGGGCTCGGCCTTCAGTGAGCAGGCCTTTGGCAGGGAGAGCCACATAGTGAAGTGCTGCTTTCTGGCCAGCTTCTTGCCACAAGGCTTGTCCAGGGTACCTGCAGCTTTAAGAGGGGCCAGGAGACAGGAACTATAGAGTTGTGATTACTTTGTATGGAGTGGCCACTAGGACACCTGTGCTTTTTCCTGGAGGCCTCTTCTTTAGAAAAAACCCTCCTCTCAGTCCACACACGCAGACTGGTGCTGCACATGCATCCACGTGCATGGACTGCAGCTCCATAGCCAGGCTGAGATGGCCACGCAACAATTGCACCACAGCCCATCAGCGCCCACCACACCCATCCTGTCTGTGTGAGAAAACTAAGACTGCTCACCTGATGATCCTTCCCCAGCCTGGGAGGATGCCTGGGACACATCCAGGCCACGAGGTACCAGCTCCAATGTGAGCATGGTCACGGTGCTGACCACGTCCTCCTCCTAGTTGGCTGGGAGCCCTGGGTGAGTGACAGGGGTCTCCAGCCCCCAGTCCACCACCAAGGGTGGGGAAGGGGCTGCACCACCCCCCAGGATGCAGTGCAGGTCATCAAAATAGGGGCAGGAGTGGGGCTCTGCCCTGGAGCATGAGCTGCGCTCCCTCGCCCTGGCGTATGCCTGGCAGAAGCTCTTTAACCTTGCTCTGGATCTGCTCCTGTGTCCTGGTGTGGCCCTTTGTGGCCAGGCTATCGGCCATGTGGCCATATATATCGGCGTTGCGCCGTCTGGAGCAGAGGTTCTGGAGGTTCTCCTTGTTGCTCCACACCTCGATGAGGGCCAGGATCTCCGCCCCAGACCAGGATGGCTCACACCACTTGCGGCCCCTGGCAGGCTCCTGGGAGCCCTGTGAGTGCTCCCTGGGAGGGGCAGGGGACTCTTGGGGAGCTTGTGACTGGGACATGATAAAGATGTCTTGCACTGTGAGCTGTGCTGTGGCTGGAGGCTGTGAGGCCCAGCTTTCTGCCACAAGCCCTTTCCTTTGTGTCTGCAACTTCAAGAACTGCAAGGGACCAGGAACTATAGAATCCTGATGAGTGTGGACAGAGTGGTCAGCAGGGCACCTGTGGGATTTCCTGGAGGCCTCTTTCAAAAAAAACTCCCTATTCCATGTCCACACAAACCTCCAAAAAAGCTTTTTTGGAAGAGGCCTTATTCCTCGAGGAATGAGGTTTTCCAATGTCAGAAGAAGCCCTCCCTTATTTCAATTTTCTTTCCAAATAACGCAGTTGCCGTGTGGACGCTAGTATGGTTTTTCCTGGAATAACGGCTGTTATTTTGGAAAAATTGTGCAATGTAGATGCACCCTTTCTGGCAACTGGCATTCCCCAGGAGTGCCAGCTAATAAAGCTTTCACTGTACTTCCATCCTGGCCTAAAGCATCCAGGCTGCTCCGCTATGGACTCATCATTAGTGGAGAGAGATTTGGGTAGACAGCTCAGTATCTGGAAGCTGAGGATTCCAGCAAAAAAACCTTCTTAATTTACCTTATAACATTTAATTAGGAACACATCTGAATTTCCATCTATTATGACTAAATGTTTTCCTTCATATTTTTCTTGAAGTGATGGTGCCCACAATTAGACATGGTACCATAACTGAGTACTCACCAATGTTGAGTAAAGTGGGACAATTACCTCCTATGTCTCACATACAACATTGCTGTTCTTACACCCCACCATATTAACATTTTTTGCAACTGTATCACACTTGATTTCTGATCAGCTATAACTGCCAGCTCCTTTTCAGCAGTAATGCTGCCTAGCAGTTATTCCCCATTTTGTAGTTATGCATTTTTTTCCTTTCTAAATCTAGTACTTTGCACTTGTCTTTATTGACTTTCAATCTGATGAATTCAGAACAATTCTTGAATTGGTTGAAGGCCCTTTGAATTCTAATCCTGTCCTCCAAAAAGCTTTCAGCTGTTCAGTTTGGTGTCATTTGCAAGTTCTACAAGCATACATTCTGTACCATAATCCAAGTCATTAATGAAAAAAAATTGAAGAGTAAAAAGTCAGGATCCTCACTAGATGCGTCCCTCCAACTTGACAGCAAACCATTGATAACCGTCTTTGAATATGGTCTTCCCATCAGTTATGCACCCATCTTACAGTAATTGTATTGTTCTAAACATGATCCTTTACAGTCACCCATCCACTTTTTCCACTTATTTTTGAAGGAAGGTAAGTGTTTCTTAAAAGAATGATGGTAATGTTGTGGGGGCAATCAAGAAGAAAGTGCATTTAAAAATTGTGCCTCTTTTCATTGTATAACCTACTATAAAACATATCCAGCATTGCTTGGGTCTGTCAGGACAAGGGACTGAGGCTGGGGGGGGGGGGGGTGCAGGAGTCAGGGTTGAGTGGTGTTGTCAAGGCTATTCCCCACACTGGCACAACAAATGCAGAAGTGGGTGCTTTTGCAGGCCCCCCAAACCTTCTCTACAGGCTTTGATACAAAAACTCCCCTCCTCCCCCAAAATCCTAATACCTGGATTTTGGAGAATATCCACTGCCACCACCCAAGTAATTCCACACACAAAAATTCAGGGAAAGATCACTTGGGAATCTCATCCCTAAGGTAAAACTAGGATACCAATAACCAATACCAGGTAATTAGAAAAGCTTATCAAAACAAAACTACAGTTGCAAGCATAGTAAAGTGGCTAGATGGTAAGAGCCACCAATTGATATACTTAGGGAAAATTCCCTGGGCTAACAGCTTTAGTTGTAAAAGAGAAAAAAAAACCACCACAGTTAACAGCTCAGACATTGTTTTCAAATTCCCAAACCATGAAAAACAATAAAACCTGACGGACTAGCTAAACTTTTCCCTACTTACACATTGTAAGAAGGCTTTTCTTGGCAAGACAGGCCTCCAAGAAGAAACTGCTGACTCAGACAAAGGAGGAAAACTAAAAATTCCTTTTTCCCAGTTTGAAATCCCTATCTGCATTGCTATTGGCTGACCAGATACCTGGTTAGGGACAGGAGACATAGTTAACCCCTTAATCCCCAGGTTCTGGTCAGCCCTCCTAATTATGACAGGTGTGAAGGGGACAGGGCAGGGGGTTGCAGCAGTCAGAGGAAGGTGTAGGGAGCTCAGGGTAGGAGGTGAGGGTGCAGGAGTCAGGGCAGGGGGTGGCCAGTGGCTGCTCAGGGGCAGGACAGTGAGGGCCCATGCAGCACACCCTCCAACTTTTCCCTGGGGCTAGTCTGGAACAGAAGGGGGTGCACACCAGCCAGCTAGCAGCTTCTCCCCAGTGCTAACTGGGGAGGCAGGAGCTGTGCTGCTGGCTAATGGCTGAGAGGTTTGAGTTCAAGGATTGCAGCTCCATTTTGAGACAAAATAAATCATGGTTTAAAAACTTAGAACTTTATTATGCAGCATTGCAACAAATTCACCTATATAAAGAAAGTATGAGGTGCTGTTTCTTTTTCTTTTCCTCATCATGGAGGAGAGATGGGCCTCAAGGGCACCCCCATCGAGGTCACTGATAAACAACTATTGTTAATCTGAACACAAGAGAAGTGACTCAGCTCCTTAAATTTTTTCCCCTGAGAGCTGCATTTAAACAAAACAAAAACAAAAACAAAAACAAACCACACCCACCACACTCTCTACCACTTGCTTCACAGCTGTTACAATTCATCTGCACATAGCAAGGTGCTTACAAGGGACACTATGAGCCATCTAGCTGGGAGGGAGGCATATAGGTATCTGGAGCAAATAGAAGGTTGTGATTGCCACACTGTTTTATGAGCCTGTCAGAACTATTAGGACAGGGATAGATAATAAGATAGAAAATATCATAATGCTGCTGTATAAATCCATGTTATGCTCACCTATTGAATGCTGCATGCAGTTCTGGCCTTCCCAGCTCCAAAAGGTATTAGAATTGTAAAAAGGACAGAAGAGCAACAAAAGTGTTTAGGGGTATGGAACTACTTCAACATGAGAAGAAATTAAAAAGGTTGGGAATGTTCAGTGTAGGTAAGATGATTAAGGGGGTCTCTGAAATCATGAATTGTGTAGAGGAAAAAATTAATAAAGAAGTGTTATTTGTCCATTCACAACACAAAATCCAGGGATCACTCACTGAAATTGTTAGTACATTTAAAACAAACAAGAGGAAGCACTTAACACATGGTAAATCTGTGGAACTAATGACTAGGGAATGTTGTGAAGGCCACAAGTATATCTGGGTTCAAAAAAGAATTAGATAATTTCATGAAGAATAGGTCCCTCAAAGACCATTAGCCAAGTTGAGGATGATTCAACCCCATTTCTGTGTGTGCTTAAACCTCTGACAGACACTGGGACTGGATGACATGGGATGGATCACTCCATACCTGCCTTTTTCTGTTCATTTCCTGAGAAAGCTGATTAAATGAACCACTGATCTGACCTAGTATGGCCATTTGAGTTCTTAAGTACCTGCAGGCCAGCAACACAAATTCTCTCTTTCCTGGATCTAACCGTAGTATGTGAATGTGTGCTTGACTTGGTAAGTCTATGTAACATTTTGGTTTGGAAACCCAACTATTGTATTTTTGATTTGAAAACATCAACCATTAAGTCTCCAGTGTTTTTTCTCCAATTTCTCCTGGAAATAACCCAGTCAAGAGAGATGACAAGGTCATAGCTAGGGAGCAGGAAGCCTGAGAATGGATGTCTTTGCTGGACCGGGGACTTGGGAAGTGAAGTGTAGTTACTTTGAACTGACACTGCATATACTTAAAAAAAAAAAAATCACTGGAACTATTTCTGTTTTCAGTGCACCTCAAAGGTATGCACTTTGAATGTATTAAAGGTATTTGAAAAAAGTATGTGTTTGGGAATGCTTTTTGCCTGCTTCCCTGGTTAGAGTTGGCAGTGCATGTTCTTAAAATATTGTCTGCTTTAAATAGAATTCCTTTGTGCCCTAGCCTTTAAATGGGTTGCTGCCATTGAGACAGGGAAAGAGTAAAGGATGTATGTCAAGTTCTAGGGATCCTGGAGAAAGTAAAAAGTACATTAATGAGGAAAGTAAATTATACCTACCTGAGTCTTTCCCCTCTAACAGTTATTGGTTCTCTGGCAGCCCTGCATCATCTATGCCCTAGTCTTCCTCAGTCTTAAGTTCTTAGCTGCTCCTCTCCAAAGGCATCAACGTGTCCATTGTTGCTGGTGTTGGAATCCCTGCTCTCTGACATGGAGTGCTGCATAATAGCAGTAGCATAATAGTAGTGGGGAGATGAGATTGCATTAGAGGTTTTGTTGCCTTCCTTTCCTATAGCTTCTTCCCTTTTGCCAGCACTAGGATTTGTCCCTCTTATTCCTTGGCTTCTGTAATAGTGCTCCTTTTCCCACAGGCAGAGTAATATCAGGTTTTCTTCCTGGACCAAGCACCTGCACATCTCTTAACTGGAGCTTGCCGTGATGTCCATCACAGTAGCCACTAGCTGTATGTGGCTATTTGGCCAGTTGGGTGTGGCTAGTTCACTACAGCAGTAGCCACTATAGGGCATATCTACACTGCAGCATTGTTTCAAAATAACGTGAGTTATTTCGAAACAACAAGGTGAGCATCTACAAAGCAAACCCATTATTTCAAAATAACGAGCTTATTTCAAAATCTGTAACCCTTATTTCAAGAGGAACAACACCTATTTGAAAATATCATGTGTAGACAGCTCAGCTGTGGTTATTTTGAAATAAGTGGCCTCCAGGGATTCTCACAGCTGCCCTAGTGGTCACTATGTCCACATCATAACTCTATAGTTCCCCTTCCCCTGCAGCCACAGGGGAAAACAGTGTGTGGCATGCCATGAGCCCTGCTAGCACCATGCCACACTGCAGCACCCTGCTCTGCCTTCCCTGCTGCCATGGCAGCCATCAGCACTCCATCTGAGCCCCCCCATGGCTGCCAGCACAGCTGCAGGCAGCTCCCAAGACCCTGCCTGGTGGCAAAAGAGGAGGGCCCCATCCTGGTCTTGTGCAGAGATCCTGGATCTCATTGAGGCCTGGGGAGAGGAGGCAAACCTCCATGATCTCTGCACCAGATGCAGGAATGCTGACATTTATGGATGGCTGGCCAACAGCCTGGCCCAGAAGGGCCACATGTGCATGCAAGAACAGGTGTGCATGAAAGGAGCTGAGGCAGGCATACACAAAGGCCAGGGAGCAGCGCTCTTGCTCAGGGGAAGCACCCCACTCCTGCCCCTATTTCAAGCAGCTCCACTGCATCCTAAGAAGGGTGGTCAGTCCCTTCCTTCCCTTTGTTGTGGACTCTGGGTTGGAGACACCAGTCATCAGCCTCTTGGAGGCCCACGTTATGGACAAAGAGGAGGAGGCCAGCACCGATACCATGCCCAACAGCCAGGAGACCTCCCTCCCAAGATGTCACCCAGGGGTCGGACAAGGATGGGGAAAGGTCCATCAGGTGAGTTCCATTACTTTCCTCTAGAAATGCGCAGGGGAGGGGGAGGGAGTGAGGGGCTGCACACTCCTTGCTCAGCCTTCTCAGCCTGGGCATCGCACCAAAGCCTGTGCATGTGGGTGCACATGGAGCACCAGTCCAGAGCACACAGCTGCAGTGAGGCTGCCACAGGAACCTTGCATTCCTGCTCACAGGGTTCCTGCACAGACCTACCTTACTCCTGAGCCTGTGGTGTGACACTTTCCCACCACAAGCCACCACTACAGAGGATGGGGTCAGAGACACACACAGCAGTGCTGCATATGGCACAGGCTCATGCCTGCACTCCTGGGGAAGCATTCACTCCTAAACAAGCACAGCAAGGAAGAGGACACCATGCCCCTGCCAGGGGAGCCTGCCAGGAGGGAGGAAGAGGAGGGAACGCCAGTAGCAGCCTCCCCAGCAAGCAGCGTCTGCCACTCACACACCTCCCCCAACACCACTGCTTCCTCCAGAGGGCAGGGATAGAAGTCCTCTCCTTGTGGGACTCTGCCACTGCCAGACTGGTGTGTGCATGGCAGAGGGAAGCCAAGCCACCTGTCACCCCCTCCTCCCCCCCGCCCGCAGACTCCTGGCCTATCTGGAACCTTCCCATGCCTGCTTGTCCCTGGAACCTGGAAGTAGCAGGGCTCCCCTGGGATCTGTGTCCCTGCAGGAAAGCACCCAATGTCTAGGCCACAGATGGTCTTGCTCGAAGCACATCACGTTCATCTGACCCGAGACCTTTCAGTGTTGGCTCACACATTAGGGCTAGGCTTCAGGCACGCTGTCTTCTAGGATGACTGCCCTTCTCACTTTTCTTCACAGCTGGGCCAGCTGTAAGTGGAGTGCGAGTCACAACTCCCATGCCAGCCCTCCAACCCCACGAGACCTGCAAGGCCTTGAGTGGGAGCACATTGCTGGCAGCTGTCTCTGGAGAGGCAGGACCAGATGTTTGATGCCAAACTGGAGCTGTGCCGGACCACCTGGCAGGAGCGGTCACAGCAAGCCCAGAGCATGTGCACAACTTACACCACAACTGTCTAGTGGCCACCGTTAAGCAGTCTGTCACTCCTGTTCCTGCCCCTGCTTCCCCCCCACCCCCACCCCAGCTTCTCTCTTCAGAAGGAGAGTATTTTTCTGCTCTTCTACGGAGTAGAGTGTGTGTGTAATACTGGTTTTATAAACATCTAAGCAGTGATGTAATTCTGAGGACCAGGTTTGTTGAAATAATCAATTGTTATGAACTAGGTCTCTCTGTCAAGGGAATGCTGAGCTCTAGTCTGATGGTTTTTCTGACTGAAGAGAAAAGACTATTTTCTTTGGCAAACCAGTCTGATACCAGTTGTGAAGAATGATTGTGTCACTATGCACTATTGACACCAGACTGCAGGCCGCTTCACTGCAGCCAGGGATTCCCCAGCTGGGACCAGGGCTCCCTAGCCACGTAGCCCCATTAACACTGGGTGTTTGCCAGGCAGGGCAGGAGCGCCTCAACCTCCACCTGGCCCTGTTGATCCTGGGGGTTACCAGCCACGCTGAGGGCTCCCCAGATGGTTCCTGGCCCAGCTGCCCAGCCCCTGGGTTTCTCTGGGCTCTTTGGTCCAGCAATGTCTGTGGTCCTACTGGACCATGGATGTTGCCAGACAAGAGAGTCCCAGATTTGGGAGGTTCATCCTGCCTTTAAAATTTGTCCTTATTCAGTATCTTAAAGAAGCCTTAAAGGCACAGGAAGAAGCCATCCCAATGCGCAGTAAGAAAAGCAAATATGGTAGGCTACCAGATCGGCTTACCGGGGAAATCCTTGGCGAGCTTAAACAAAAAGGAAGCTTATGAGAAGTGAAAACTTGGACAGAAGACTATGGAGGAGTACAGATATATTGCTTGAGAATGCAGGGGAGTTATCAGGAAGGCGAAAGCGCAATTGGAATTGCAGCTGGCAAGGAATGTGAAGGGTAACAAGAAAGGTTTCTATAGGCACGTTAGCAGTAAGAGCGTGATCAGAGAGGGTGTAGGGCCCTTACTGGATGAGGGAAGTAACCTAGCGACAGATGATGTGGGAAAAGCTGAAGTACTCAATGCTTTCTTTGAGTTTGTCTTCACAGACAAGGTCAGCTCCAGACTACTGCACTAGGCAACACACTATGGAAAGGAAGTGGGCAGCACTCGGTGGAGAAATTTGGAAAAGCTAGACACACAAATCCATCGGTCTGGATTTAATGCATCTGAGGGTATTGAGGGAGTTGGCAAATGTCATTGCAGAGCCTTTGGCCATTATCTTTGAAAATGGAGATCGGGAGAGATCCCAGATGATTGGAAAAAGGCAAATATAGTGCCCATCTTTAAAAAAGAGCAATCCAGGAAACTACAGACCAGTCAGCCTCACCTCAGTCCCAGGAAAAAAATCACGGAGGGGATCCTCGACAAATCCATTTTGAAGCACTTCGAAGAGGGGAAAGTGATCAGGAATAGTCAGCATGGATTCACCAAGCGCAAGTCATGCCTGACCAATCTGATTAGCTTCTATGAGGAGGTAACTGGCTCTGTGGATATGGAAAAGTCAGTGGATGTGATGTACCTTGACTTTAGCAAAGCTTTTGATAAGGTCCCCCACAATATTCTTGCTAGCAAGTTAAGGAAGTATGGATTGGATAAATGGACTACAAGATGGATAGAAAGCTGACTAGACTGTCAGGCCCAACAAGTAGTGATCCATGGGTCAACATCAGGTTGGCAGTTGGTTTCTAGCGGAGTGCCCCAAGGATTGATTCTAGGGCTGGTTTTGTTCAACATCTTTATTAATGACCTGGATGAGGGGATGGATTGCAGCCTCAGCAAGTTTGTGGATGACACTAAGCTAGGGGAAGAGGTAGATATGTTGGAGGGCAGCGATAGGGTTCAGAGTGACCTAGACAGATTAGAGGATTGGGCCAAAAGAAATCTGATGAGGTTCAGCAAGAACAAGTGTAGAGTCCTGCACTTGGGATGGAAGAATCCCAAGCATTGTTACAGGCTGGGGACCAACTGGCTAAGTAGCAGTTCTGCAGAAAAGGACCTGGGGATTACAATGGATGAGAAGCTGGATAGGAGTCAGTGTGCCCTTGTAGCCAAGAAGGCTAATGGCATATTGTGCTGTATTAGGAGGAGCACTGCCAGCAGATCTAGAAAAGTGATTATTCCCCTTTATTCAGCTCTGGTGAGGCCACATCTGGAGTAGTGTGTCCAGTTCTGGGCCTCCCACTATAGAAAGGATGTGGATGCGTTGGATAGGGTCCAGCAGAGGGCTACCAAAATGATTGGGGGCTGGAGCCCATGACCTATGAGGAGAGGCTGAGGGATTTGGGCTTATTTAGCCTGCAGACGAGAAGAGTGAGGGGGGATTTGATAGCAGCCTTCAACTTTCAGAAGGGAAGTTCCAAAGAGGATGGAGAGAGACTGTTCACAGTAGTGATGGGTGGCAAAACAAGGAGCAATGGTCTCAAGTTACAGTGGGGGAGGTCTAGGTTGGATATTAGGAAAACTATTTCAGTAGGAGGGTGAAGTACTGGAATGGGTTACTGAGGGAGGTGGGGGGAATCTCGAGCCCTAGAGGTTTTAAGTCTCAGCTTGACAAAGCCCCGGCTGGGTTGATTTAGCTGAGCTTGGTCCTTCCTTGCGCAGGAAGCTGGACTTGATGACCTTCTGAGGTCTCTTCCAGTTCTATTATTCTATGAAATTCCTGTGTTTGGTTATAGTCCTGTAACTCACAGGGTCATTCCTGAGTAGACATTTGCCCGTAGGTTTCCTGTGCACCTCTTGTGTACAATGCAGAAGTAGGCTATTTTCTCTTCTTAGGGAAGAGAAGAATATTGGCATTTAAATCCAATTCTGGCATTTTAAAGTTTTTGTCCTGAAGTGGGATAAACTGAATTTTTTCACACAACAAAATATTTTGTGGCAGAGTTCTAGTTGTGCCCCTTGGGTTCTGTGCTGCTAGGCGGTTATTGAATGCCTCAGAGGCTAGCTGTGATCCTTCACACTACCTCATATCTGGAGGTAGAGAGTCAAAGCTTACTGAACTGTTTTCATCAGTGGGATGTAGGGGAGGCAGGAGACTCCCTTCATAATCCTGGACCTCCTTTTTTCCAGGAGGAGAGTTTTTAGTGGTATGGGGAGGGTTGGGCAGAACCCAGGCCTTCCCACTACTCCAGGTTCCAGCCCAGGGACCCTAGGCAGCAGCAACTGATCAGGTTTTTCCCCAATAAAATAGCCTTTTCTCTAGGCCACTTCCCCCAAACACTCCCCTAGTGCATTCATCCTGGTACCTGAGTGACTCTTTTCCTGTCTCAGCAACACCATTCTTCCTCTCAGTCCATCTCTCTTCTCTTTCCCCCTCCCTAACCTAGAGGAAGCCTTTTAAAGCAGCCCTGTAGGTCTTAATTGGCTGCTGGTGTCTGATTAGCTCGCTGTTTCAGGCAAGTTCTTAATTAGCCTCAGGTGCCTGTCTTGATTATGTGGTAGCAGTCTCTGGCAGTTCATTTGGGAAACAAAAAGCCATTCACCCAGCTCGGGGCACATCTGCCATCCATTCAACTATTGCAGCCAACTGCCCTAGGTCTGTCACAGTTTAAAAATGGCAGAGTTTTTGGCACTTCTAATGGAAACGTTTTGATATTGCCAACAAGGCTTTCCAGTCTTTGGCAAAATGCTTCCAACTACTCTTATTAAGAACCCATTTTGAAGTGTGTGAGCCGTTGATCTTTGCCAAGATCTTCTAACATTTCAAATAATCTTAACTCCCTCCCTGACTAGCCATAACTGATTAAAAAAACCCCACACAAATCACTGTTTCTCAACAGGAGAGATGAAATAACATATAATCAGTGAAATACTTAATTATTAGCTTCTGAATGTGATGGGATATAATTAATTGGAACACTAATTAAGTTGGAATCTCAAATAACTGAGTGATAGGTAATCTGTGTGGGGAAAATAGCAAACTGAATATATTTTGTTGTACTACTCACCAGGAACACATTTCTCTGCTAACTGCAAATTAATCGTCCACCTATAAATGCTCACACTACAAATGCTGCCTTACTAGGCCAGCCCTACATGAATGTAGGTTTGGAGAAGTAAATGAATTATTCTCAGACATCTATAGAGTTGCCTATATAGAATCATAGAAGATTCGAGTAGGGAAAGATCTCAGGAAATCATCAATAGTGCCCTGCAAATCCACAGATATCCACTTTATATCCTTTGGTATCTGCATCTGTGGATGCGGATGCAGATATTTGCAGCACATTTTTGTAGATACAAATGCGGATGTGGATACATATTTTGTATCTATGCAGGACTTTAATTATGTATTCCATGCCCCTGCTCAATGAAGGACCAACCCCAGCTAAATCATTCCAGCCAGGGCAATGGTCTCCAACCTTTTTAAGCAGAAGATCACTTTTTGAATTTAAGCACAATTCAGAATCTCTCTCAAATCCAAATACTCTTGCCCCACTTCCTTCCCCTTCTCAAGCCCTGTTCCGCTCACTCCATTCCCCCTCACTCTCCCATCCCCATTCACTTTCACCAGGCTGGGACAGGGGGTTAGAGTTCAGGAGGTTTGGGGTGGCTCTGGGCTTGGGCTAAGGATTTTGGAGTGTGGAAGGGGCTCTGGGCTGAGCTGGAGGCAGGGACCTGGGGTGAAGGAGGGAGTCTGGGGTCCAGACTCTGGGAGCAAGTTTGGGTGCAGGAAAGGCTCATGGCTAGGGCAAGGAATTGGGATACAGGAGCGGGTTCAAGGCTGGGGTAGAGGTTCAGGATGCAGGCTCCAGCTGGGCACTGCTTACCTCAGGCAGCTCCTGGGGGGTGGTACAGTGGGGCTAAGGCAGACTCGCCCCCACCCTGGCCCTGCACCACTCCCAAACATGGCTGGCATGTCCAGCAGCGGCTCCTGGGGAAGAGAGAAAGGTGTCTCCATGCACTGCCCCCCAGCCTCACGGGCTGCCCCCACTGCTCCTCATTCCTGGCCAATAGGAGCTGCAGAGGTAGTGTCTGCAGGCAAGGGCAGCATATGGAAATTCCCTGCCCTGCCTATCCCATGGGCTGTAGGGACATACCAGCCACTTCCAGGAGAAGCGCAGAGCCAGGTGTGTGTGTGGGGGGAGGAGGGAGGTCTGCCTTAGCCCCACTGCTGCCAGACTGTTGGTGGCCAATCTCCTAATTTGGCTTAAGGGGCTTCCAGGAGGTTGAGTCCTATTTCAGGAGACTCCAGGCCATTGTTCCACACATGGATGGAAAAGATTAGAAGGAATGAATTTTGTTAAGTGTACCAATATTGATATAATGTTCAGCTGTGCACCAGCAGTAGAAACCAAAAATCTAGATCTAAAATGTATTTTTAAAAAATTAACAAAGGAATAATTGCACCAGCCATGACAGGTTTGGATTTTAGAATTCACTTCTGAAAGAATGACACTTAAGCATGAGAGAAATAAATATGAACTGTACAGACCAGTAAAAAAACAAAACAACACACTTTGAACAAATAAAAATAAATAACAACAAGAACAACACCACAAGTATGTGTTGGGTTAGGAAGTGAGCGTGAAAGACAAAGTGTGAGAGTGACAGATTTGCATTTTCTCTAAGGGTATGTCTACACTACAAAGTTAATTCGAAATAA
The DNA here is from genome assembly GCA_019425775.1 of Rafetus swinhoei. Taxonomy (NCBI): domain Eukaryota; kingdom Metazoa; phylum Chordata; order Testudines; family Trionychidae; genus Rafetus; species Rafetus swinhoei. The sequence goes on along the minus strand of CM033428.1, from coordinate 30,645,402 downwards.
CAACAGTTATTTCGAATTAACTTTAATAGCGTCTACACAGGCAAACCGCTATTTCAAAATAAATTTGAAATAGTGGAGCCCTTATTTCAAATTTGGTAAACCTCATTCTACAAGGAGTAATGCCAAAGTCAAAATAGCTATTTCGAATTAAGTGCTGTGTAGACACTTAATTCGAAATAGGGGGCCTTCAGCCCTTCCCAGGGGAGCCCTGGTGGCCACTCTGGGCACAACCAGGAAAGCTTACTCTCCTCTCCCCAAGCCCGGAGATATTAAAGGGGTAGACTCTGGCCACAGTGCCTGTGCCAGCTCCAAGCCTGCCAGCCCAGAGCCAGCAGTGGCCACCGGGGCCCCTGACCCAGTGGCCCCAAAACATGAGACAGCAAGCCACTGGCAGCCAGCCCTCCACCACTCCCCAGGAGCAGTCTGCCAGCTCCCAGGAGCCTGACAGAGGTTGGAGAAGGCGGGCACCTTCCTGGTCCAGGGTGGAGATCATGGACCTTATTCAGGTTTGGGGGGGATGCCCCCAATGTCCATGATCTCCGCACTAGACAGGAATGTGGCCGTCTATGGCAGGATAGCTGCCAGCCTGGACACCAAAGGCCACATGCGAACCCAGGAACAGGTTAGCATGAAAGTCAGGTTGGTCCGGCGAGACCCCCAACCCTGAGCCCTGAGCTTCCCCTCCCACTTCTTCCCCTTGCTTCCCCCTTCCAGCTCCCTCCTCCCAGGTTTCCCCTCCTCTCCCACCCTCTCTCTTCCTCTCCCACCTCCTTTTCCCAGTCCCCAGAGGTTCATCTCCCCCCCCCCCAGTTTTGTTCAATAAACCCAGTTTCTATTTTTGAACATATGTGTCTTTTATTTGACATCAGGAAGGGGGGCTAGGGAGGGGTAAATGGAAGGACGTGAGGGAGGAATGGGGCATGAGCCCCCGGTGGGGAGGATCGGGGAAGCTCTGAGGGCTCCTCGGGGTGGACGCTCTCCCTCAGGGCCTCCTGGATCCTGACAGCCCCCCGATGAACCCCCCGGATGGTAGCCTGCAGCAAGTGCAGACGGGCTGATGGCAACGAGATGCACTGGTGTGCCCAGGGGCAGCTCTGGCTCCATGTGGCCGAGTGCTGTGGTGTCCTGAGTGCTGGCACTCAGGGCACTCCAAGATAGGACTGCTTTGCTGTCCCTCATCGAGGTAGACAAGCAAGCGGGGAACCCTGAGAACTGTCTGTCTGGGGTGGGGGTAGGGTCCCTTTAAGCACGGAGCTCAGTTAGCCTCAGGCAGCAGCCCCACAAACTAAGTCCTAACCTGATGCCCTGCCAGCACTGGTTCCGGCCAGCCTTAACTTCGGTTCAGGGTCCACTCAGTGTGGACGCGCTATTTCGAAATAGCAAAGTGCTATTTTGAAATAGTTTTTGTGTATGGATGCGTTATTTCGAATTAGCTTAATTTGAATTAACTATTTCAAATTAAGTTAATTCGAAATAGCACTGTAGTGTAGACATACCTTAAGTATGCTGAGCACATTCATACATGAAAGTAGCTGCCAGCAAGCTCCTTCCAGTCTGAGCCCTATCGTGCTCCACTTTTCTGTGGAGATGGGGTAGAGGAAGGGGGGACACCCTGACATCAGTGCCCCACTCCTCTGCCTCCACCACTGGGTACAACAAGCAGGAGGCTCCCAAGGGGTCAGCTTCAAGGAAGAGGGCAGGATCAGCATGACAGTGGGGAGCGGTGCAGCTAAAATGCAGGCACTTGATAGCCTCCCAGCCAAACCAGTCAGGATCAGCTGTCAGAGACTCCAGGATCTACCAGTAGACACTGATTTACTGGTTGATGACCACTGAGCTAGGGGCTTTGTCAGGTCTCACCTTAAAAACCTCTAAGGATGGAGATTCCATCATTTCCCTAGGCAAGCAATTCCAGTGCCTCACCACATTCCTAGTAAAATAGTTTTTCCTAATATCCAACCTAGACCTCTCCCACTTCAACTTGAGACCATTGCTCCTCGTTCTGCCATCTGCCACCACTGAAAATCACCAGGCTCCATCCTCTTTGGAACGCCCCCCTTCAAATAGTTAAAGGTTGCTATCAAATCTCCCAACTCTTCTCTTCTGAAGACTAAATCAGCTAGTTCCCTCAGCCTCTCTTCCTAAGTCATATGCCCCAGTCTCCTACTCATTTTTGTTGCTTTCCCTTGTACATTCTCCAATTTTTCCATATCCTTTCTTGTAGTGGGTGGCTCCAAATTGGATGCAATACTCACCAGTGCTGAATACAGGGGAAAAATCACTTCCCTCAATCTGCTGGCAATGCTCTACTAATGCAGTGCAATATGCTGTTAGCATTCCTGGCAACAAGAGAACACTGTTGACTCATATCCAGCTCCTTGTCTACTATAATCCCAAAGTTCTTTTCTGCGCAACTACCACATAGACAGTCTGTAAGAGAACCAAAGAGTTTGTAAGAGAACCAAAAAAATTGCCACCATGGCTTAACAACCAAGTAAAAGAAGCAGTGACAGATAAAAAGACATCTTTTAAAAAGTGTAAGTTAAATCCTAGTAAGGAAAATAGAAAGGAGCATACACTTTGTCAAATTAAGTATAAAAATATAATAAGAAAAACCAAAAAGGAGTTTGAAAAACAACCAGCCAAAAGTTCAAAATGGGATAGTAAAATGTTTTAAAGTACATCAGAAGCAGGAAACCTGCTAAAGAACCATTGTGACCTTTAGATGATCAAGATGCTGAAGGAGCACTCAAAGATGATAAAGTCATTGTGGAGAAGCTAAATGAATTCTTTGCTTCAGTCTTCATGGCTGAGGATATTAGGGAGATTTCCAAACCTGAGCTATTATTTTTAGGTGACAAAACTGAGGAATTGTCCCAGACTGAGGTGTCATCAGAGGAGCTTTCGGAACAAATTGATAAACTTAACAGTAACAAGTCACCGGGACCAGATGGCATTCACCCAAATGTTTTGAAAGAACTCAAATGTGAAATTGAGGAACAATTAACTGTGGTTTGTAACCTATCCTTTAAATCAGCTTCCATACCTAATGATTGGAAGATAGCTAACCTGATGCCGATATTTTAAAAGGGCTCTAGAGGTGACCCTGGCAATTACAGTCCAGTAAGTCTAACGTCAGTACCGGGAAATTAGTTGAAACTAGTAAAGAATGATATTGTCAGACACTTAGGATATGTCTACACTGCAGGCTTCTTGCACAAGAAAGTTTATAGTAGATTGTCAGAAGAGAGGGCTTTTTGCACAAGAGTTATTCCTCTCCCTACTAGGAATAAGCCTTTTTGTGCAAGAGCTCTTGCGCAAAAAGGCTAGTGTGGACAGGAACAGGGTTTTCTTGTGCAAGAAACCCTTATGGCTAAAATGGCCATCAGAGCTTTCTTGCACAAGAGAGCGTCCACACTGTCATAGACGCTCTTGCGCAAAAGCACATCTCTTGCACAAAAGCACATGGCAGTGTGGACGCACTCTTGTGCAAGAACTTTTGCGCAAGAACTCTTGCGCAAAAAGTTCTTGCGCATGAAGCCTGCAGTGTAGACATAGCCAAAGATAATTTGTTGGGGGAAAGTCAACATGGGATCTGTCAGGGGAAATCATGCCTTATTAATCTACTAGGGTACATCTACGCTTGCTCTCTAGTTCGAGCTAGGGATGCAAATGTAGGCAACCAAAATTGCTAATGAAGCGGGGATTTAAATATCCCGCGCTTCATTAGCATGATCTCGCCAGCGTGTTACTCCACTCAACAGCTGATTCGAACCAGGAAGTGTGCGCCGGAACGCATTAGTTCAAACCAAACCCCTTGGTTCGAACTAATATTACTCCTCATTTCTTTGAGGGGGCCAACAAACATATGGACAAGGGGGATCCAGTAGATATAGTATACTTAGATTTCCAGAAAGCCTTTGACAAGGTCCCTCACCAAAGTCTCTTAAGTAAAGTAACTTGTCAAGGGATAAGAGGGAAGGTCCTTTCATGGATTGATAACTGGTTAAAAGACAGGAAACAAAGGGTAGGAATAAATGGTAAGTTTTCAGAGTGGAGAGAGGTAACTAGTGGGGCCCCCCAAAGGTCTTTCCTAGGACCAATCCTATTCTATTTATTTATAAATGATTTAGAGAAAGGGGTAAACAGTGAGGTGGCAAAATTTACAGATGATACCAAACTGCTGAAGATAGTTAAAACGAAAGCAGACTGTGAAGAGCTGCACAAAGATCTCACCAAGCTAAGTGATTGGGCTACAAAATGGCAAATGAAACGTAATGTGGATAAATAAAAAGTAATGCACACTGGAAAAAATAATCCCAACCGTACATTCCATATGATGGGGACTAATTTAGCTACTCAAGAGTCATTGTGGTTAGTTCTCTGAAAACATCCACTCAGTGTGCAGCAGTACTCAAAAAAGCAAATAGGATGTTAGGAATCATTTAAAAAGTGATAAAGACTAATCATAGAATCTTAGAATTATAGGGCTGGAAGACACCTCAGGAGGTCATCAAGTCCAGTCCCCTGTCCAAAGCAGGACCAATCCCAATTAAATCAACCCAGCCAGGGCTTTGTCAAGCCGAGACCTAAAAACCTCTAGGCATGGAGATTCTACCACCCTCCTAAGTAACCCATTCCAGTACTTCCCCACTTTCCAAGTGAAAGTTTTTCCTAATATCCAACCTAGATATCCTCCCCCACTGTAACTTGAGACCATTGCTCCTTGTTCTGCCATCTATCACTACTGAGAACAGCTTCTCTCCAGCTGCTTTGGAACCTCCCTCACGCTTCTCTTCCGCAAACTAAATAAGCCCAAATCCCTCAGGCTCGTCTCATAGCTCATGTGCACCAGCCCCCTAATCATTTTGGTTGCCCTCCACTGGACTCTATCCAATGTGTCCACATCCTTTCTGTGCTGGGGGGCCCAGAACTGGACACAATACTCCAGATGTGGCCTTACGAGAGCCGAATAACAGGGAATAATCCCTTCTCTAGATCTGCTGGCAATGCTCTTCTTATGCAACCTACTATTCTATTACCCTTCTTGGCTACAAGGTCACACTGTTGACTTATCCAGCTTCTCATCCACTGTAATCCTCATGTCCTTTTCTGCAGAACTACTACTTAGCCGTTCGGTCCCCAGCCTATAACAATGTTTGGGATTCTTCCATCCCAAATGCAAGACTCTGCACTTGTCCTTGTTGAACCTCATCAGATTTCTTTTGACTCAATCCTCTAATCTGTCTAGGTCACTCTGGACCCTATCCCTGCCCTCCAGCGTATCTACCTCTCCCCCTAGCTTAGTGTCATCCGCAAACTTGCTGAGGGTGCAATCCATCACCTCATCCAGGTCATTAATAAAGATGTTGAAGAAAACCGGCCCTAGAACCAATCCTTGAGGCACTCCACTAGAAACCGACCGCCAACCTGAAAACGAGCATTAATAACTACCTGTTGGGCCTGACAATCTAGCCCGCTTTCTATCCATCTTACAGTCCATTTATCCAATCCATACTTCCTTAACTTGCTGGCAGGAATATTGTGGGGGACCGTATCAAAACCTTTGGTAAAGTCAAGGTATATCACATCCACTGACTTTCCCATATCCACAGAGCCAGTTACCTCCTCATAGAAGCTAATCAGATTGGTCAGGAATGACTTGCCCTTGGTGAATCCATGTTGACTATTCCTGATCACTTTCCCCTCTTCCAAATACTTCAAAATGGATTTGTTGAGGATCCCCTCCATGATTTTTCCAGGGACTGAGGTAAGGCGGACTGGTCTGTAGTTTCCTGGATTGTCCTTCTTCCCTTTTTTAAAGAAGATTTGCTTTTTTCTAATCATCTGGGATCTCTCCCAGTCTCCACAAGTTTTCAAAGATAATGGCCAAAAGCTCTGCAATGACATTTGCCAACTCCCTTAGTACCCTCGGACGCATTAAATCCGGACTCACGGATTTGTGTATGTCTTCCTTTTCTAAATAGTTCCTAACCTGTTCTTTCTCCACCGAGGGCTGCCCACCTCCTTTAATACCGCATTGCCTAGTGCATTTGTCTGGGAGCTGACCTTGTCCATGAAGACAGAGGCAAAGAAAGCATTCAGTACTTCAGCTTTTTCCACATCATCTGTCACTAGGTTACTTCCCTCATCCAGTAAGGGCCCCACACCCTCTCTGTTCACCCTCTTATTGCTAGCATGCCTGTAGAAACCTTTCTTGTTACCCTTCACATCCCTTGCCAGCTGCAATTCCAATTGCGCTTTCGCCTTCCTGATAACTCACCTGCATTCTCAAGCAATATATTTATACTCCTGCCTAGTCATCAGTCCAAGTTTCCACTTCTTGTAAGCTTCCTTTTTGTGTTTAAGCTCACCAAGGATTTCCCTGGTAAGCCAATCTGGTCGCCTACCATATTTGCTTTTCTTGCTGCACATCAGGATGGTTTCGTCCTGTGCCTTTAATAAGGCTTCTTTCTTCTGCTGGCCACTCTGGCCCCAATGAGGAAAACTCCTCTCCTTCCCCTCTCCCCAGAGCCCTTAAAGGGGTAGAGTCTGGCCACAGTTTCTGTGCCAGCTCCAGACCTGCCAGCCCAGAGCCAGTATTCACTGCCCCTGACCCAGTGGCCCCAGCATGACCCATCCAGCCAGTCTCAGCCAGCCTTCCACCATTCCCCGGGCCCAGTCCTCCAGCTCCCAGGAGCCTGCCAGGGCTGGAGAAGGCTGGAGCCTTCCTGGTCCAGCGAGGAGATCATGGACCTGATTGAGGTTTGGGGGGATGCCTCCAATGTCCATGATTTACACACTAGATGGAGGAACACGGCCATCTACAGCAGGATGACTGCCAGCCTGGCCAGCAAAGCCCACATCCGAACCCAGGAGCAGGTTCGGATGAAAATTAAGGAGCTGCGGCAGGCCTATGCCAGGGCCACAGGGGGCAGCTCCCAAATAAGGGCAGACCCAGAGAGCTGCCCCTATTTTGATGCCGTGGATCGCATCCTGGGGGGCGGGACGGTCTGTGCCCCCCAGGTGGTTATCGACCCTGGGGCAGAGGGCCCTGACCAGGGCACAGAGGAGGAGCAGGAGGAGGGCCAGGAGCTGCAGGAGCCTGGAGGGAGCGTGCCACACAGCCAGGACCCCCGAGCCCTTCCAGCAGACCTGTCACCAGTGTCATCCGGGGAGGCAACAACATGTGAGTGCCATCACTGTCCCCTTATGGGGGGGGGAGAAGGGAGACCAAGGACTGCGCGTGTGGGCCTTGCTGACCACGGATCACGCAGCAACCTGTGCAAGTGCGAGCATGTGCCATGCCTCCTCTGGGTATGTGGCCCCAGCTGGCTGCCTAACAGGGGCCTTGGCCTGCTAGCCACATGCATGTGTGAAGAGACATGACATGCTCCTGACTCCAGGGTGGGACACAGCAGGACGCCCTCCCTCCACAAACCCCCTCTACACAGATGCAGAGGACATCTCCCCCCCCACCCCCACCCCCACACTATATACAGCACAGGGGCATGGGTGCAGTCCCGGGGGCAGCTCCCAGTCCCAGGGATAGCAGGAGATCCTGAACATGGCCTCTGTGCAAGCACATTGGCTCTGATGGTGCAGAGAACTATCGTCCTCGCCTTGCAGAGGTGGGCTGGGCTTCACCCACTGTGTCCCTAAGGATAACTGACCTCTTCTCTTGTTTCTCCACAGCCGCACCAACTGCGAGTGCAGGGCGCACCACACCACCCGGGACATCCTCCCACACCCGAGGACTCCGCAGGCCCACCCGTGCAGTGGAGGGGTACCAGCAGGAGCATCTGGGGGCACTGTGAGCACTGCACCGCACCCTCGACCACTGGGTGCAGAAAGACCTGTAGCTCTGGTGGGAGCAGCTTGCCCAGGGCTGTGCCATCTGCAAACACCTGTAGACCCTGGTGCAGACCTTGCTGCCTCCTGCCGCTCCAGCCCCTGCTGCTTCCCCAGCTACCGCTCCTCCTCCCACTCCTTCTCTCCCTCCCACTTCTTCCTCCACGCCCTTCCCATCCCCCCGGGGACGCCGAGGCCCCTGCACCCATGGTGCCGGGAGACAGTTGGGCTGGCGACACCCCCAACCCTGAGCCCTGAGCTTCTCCTCCCCCTTCCTCCCCTTGCCTCCCCCTGCCAGCTCCCTCCTCCAGGTTTCCCCCTCCCCTCTCGCACCCTCGCTCCTCCCCTCTCTCACCTTTTTTCCCCAGTCTCAGCTCAGTTTAATTCCTCCCCCCACAGTTTTGTTCAATAAAGAGACTTTGTTGTAATGAACACGTGTGTCTTTTATTGTACAGCAGGAAGGGGGGTTAGGGAGGGGTAAGTGGAAGGACCTGAGGGAGAAATGAGGCACAAGCCCCTAGTGGGGCACACCAGGGAGACTGTTACTGCCTGCAGAACGTGCTGCTAGGCTCTCAGCAACATGTCCAGGAGAAGCACCACAGTTCCCAGGGGCGGCTCCGGCTCCATGCTGCAGAGTGCTGTGGTGTCCCGAGTGAGGGCAACTAGAGCACGCAGAGACAAAAATGCTTTGCTGTCCCTCCGCGAGTTAGGCAAGCAAGCAGGGAAACCTGAGAACTGGCTGTCCGGGGGTACCTTTAAGCACAGGCCTCAGATAGCCTCAGGCAGCAGTCACACAAGGTAACTCCTGACCTGATGCCCTGCCAGAACCGGTTCCGGCCGGCCTTAAATGTGATTCAGCATCCAATCAGTGTGGATGCACTATTTCGAAATAGTGAAACGCTATTTTGAAATGCATTTTGTGTCTAGACACGTTATTTCGAAATAAGATATTTTGAAATAACGCTGTAGTGTAGACATACTCTAAGGGAGTCAAAGTCTGCTTTTCTGAAGACCAGGATGTGTATTTTGCTACTCTCGTTTCTTCCTTTTTGTCTCTGCTCTGGCTGCGTGCCCCTGGGAGCTGGCTGTGGAGCACGGTGTGGCAAGGCTCCACCCCACCCCGCCGGCTCCAGTCCTGCCGCGGCCACAGCCCCTTCGCCAGCGAGAGACTGCTCCCTGACAGCCGCCCAGCTTGCTGCGCCTTCCCCGCCCCCCGCCCCTCTTGCTCCGTGCTGCCCATTCCCCGCACCGCCCCTGCGCCCTGCACCCTGCTCCCTTGCACCCCGGTCCCCCTGCTCTCCCTGTCCCCTGTGACTCTCTGGCCACCCTTGCACCCTGCTCCCCCCGATCCCTGCGCCCCTCTGGCTCTGCGCCGTCCATTCCCTGCACTGCCCCTGCACCCCGGTCCCTGTGCCCCTCTGGCTCTGTGCCCCCTCTGCATCCCGCAGCCCCTTTTCTCTGCGCCCCTCTGGGTCTGTGGCCCCCATTCCCTGCACTGCCCCTGGACCCTGATCCCTCTGCCCCTCCCGTTCCCCATGTCCCATTCCCCATGCCTCCCCTCCACTCCTCACCCTGCTCCTCCAATCCCTTCGTCCCTATGGCTCTGCGCCTCCTATTCCCCGCACCACCTCTGTACCCCCCACACTGTTTTCTGCAACCCTCTGGCTCTGTGCACCCCAGCACCCCAGTCCCCCTGCTTACCCCAGTCCCCGCGCCCCTCTGGCTCTGCACCTCCCATTCCCCACGGTGAACCCTGCTCCCCCTGTTCCCCATGCTCTGCGCTGTCCCTGCATCCCTGCACCCTGCTCCTCCTGTGGGTCAGGAGTGAGGGGTGCTTGTCCATAGGGAGGGGCTGGACAGGGCAGGGAAAAGGCTGTTGTGACCCAGCAGCGAGTGAAAGGGAAGAGGGTGTTTACTTGAAGCGCCTTTGCCTTTATGGAAAAAAAATAATTAAAATTATATTTGCTATTTATAGGGCTAAAATGCCGGGACAAAAATGAAAATGAAAACAAAACAAAAAATTACGAAGTGCAAACATGTGTAAAAGCCAACAAAAAAAAGGGGGAGAGAGGCGGCAAAAAACCTAGAGCCGGCCCTGGTGCCAGCCCTAAAAACTGTTGCACTTGCCTCTTCATTTTCAGGGTGGGGTAGTCCCGTAATGCCTTCACTTTATCTATTAATGGTCGGAGTAGGCCCCTGCTGACCGTGTAGCCCAAATAGCTCACCTCGCACTGTCCCCAATGGGCTGGATTAGACGTGAGGCCTGCCTCTGCCAAGACCTGCAAAACCTGGGTGAAGTGCTGCAGGTGTTCTGCCCAGCTCACACTGTAAATCACAATATCGTCAATATAGGCAGCAGCATAGGCATTGTGTGGGCTCAGCACTTTGTTTATTAGCTGCTGAAAGGTGGCCGTGGCCCCATGTAAGCCGAAAGGCATGGTGATAAACTGGAACAGTCCAAATGGGGTTGAGAATGCTGTTTTTTCTTTTGAGGCAGGTGTTAAGGGGACCTGCCAGTAGCCCTTGGTAAGATCAAGGTGGATATGAGCCTGGCTCTGCCTAATCACTCCAGGAGTTCATCCACGTATGGCATTACGTATGCATCAAATCATGATATGGCGTTCACTTTCCTGAACCTAGTTGCCCCATCAGGTTTAGGTACCAGAACTATGGGGCTCCTCCACTCACTCCTGGACTCCTCCACCACACCCAGGGCTAACATCCAGTCCAGTTCCTTCCTTAGGGTATGTCTACACTAGCTCGGTAGTTCGAGCTAGGTAGGCAAATGAGGGCAACTGGAGTTGCAAATGAAGCCCGGGATTTAAATATCCCGGGCTTCATTTGCATCTTCCCGGGCGCTGCCATTTTAAAATCCCCCTTAGTCTGAACTCCGTGCCCGCGGCTACACGCGGCACGGAGTAGGTAGTTCGAATTAGGATCTCTAATTCGAACTACCGGTACTCCTCGTGGAACCGGTGTACTCCTCGTGGAACGAGGTGTACCGGTAGTTCGAATTAGAGATCCTAATTCGAACTACCTACTCCGTGCCGCGTATAGCCGCGGGCACGGAGTTCGGACTAAGGGGGATTTAAAAATGGTGGTGCCCGGGAAGATGCAAATGAAGCCTGGGATATTTAAATCCCGGGCTTCATTTGCAACTCCAGTTGCCCTCATTTGCCTACCTAGCTCGAATTACCGAGCTAGTGTAGACATACCCATACAGTGTCCCACATCTTTTTCAGGAGCAGGCAGTGCGGATCTCTCATTTTCTGGCCTGGGGAGGTGGCTATATAGTGGCACATTAGGTTTGTCTTTCCCGGTTCAGCTGACAGGACATGTGTAAAGTCCCTTAGGAGTCCATATAACTGTTCCCGCTGATCTGGGTCGAGCTCTTGTTCAACGTCGATGGGTTGGGGTTCCGGGGTCCTCTCAGTCAAAGGTCCCAATTTTGGCTCGGGGGGGTATGACATGATCATCAGGGCTTCCCATTCTTTCCAGGCCTTGAGGAAGTTCACATGATACATTCGGGTCTCTCGCCGATGTCCTGGGAGCCGCACCTCATAATCTATAGTCCCTACCTGCCGAACCACCTCAAATAGTCCTTGCCACTTGGCTAACAGTTTCAACTCAGAGGAAGGCAGTAGCACCCAATCTCCCGGCTGAAAGGTCCGTGTTTTTGTACCACGGTTATAACGTGCAGTTTGGTCCTCCCGTGCCTGGCACAAATTATCCTGAGCTAAATGGCTCAAATCCCTCAACTGTTCTCTCAGTTGCAGGATATGTTGCACAGACCCTTGAGCATGGGTTTCCTGTTCCTCCCAGGTCTCCCGCACCAGGTCGAGAATCCCCCGCGGCTGACGACTATAGAGGAGTTCAAAGGGTAAGAAACCTGTGGAAGCTTGGGGAACTTCCCTCACCACAAACATCAGGGCTGGCAACATCTTATTCCAATATTGGGGGGTCATTTTCTGCAAACTTCCTCAGCATGGACTTGAGGGCCTTGTTAAATCGTTCCACCAACCCGTTGGTCTGGCGGTGGTATACCGACATCCTAAGCATGCAAATGTTAAATAAAAGGCACAATTCTGCCATAAGTCTCTATGTCACGTTCATTCCTTGGTCCGTAAGCATTTCCTGCTGCAGCCCCACCCTCGAGAATATTTCCAGGAGTTCCTCCGCAATAGTGCAGGCCGTGGCTGTTTGTAAGGGCTTTGCTTCAGGTTACCGTGTGGCATAGTCCACTACCACCAAAATATACTTATGTCCAGTACTACTCCTTTCTAGTGGGCCCATCAGATCAAGGCCAATCCTTTCGAACGGGATCCCTACTATTGGTAAGGAGACTAGCGGTGCTCAGGGAACACTTGTGGTGCTGGTTCTCCGGCACTCCGGGCATGATGCACAATACTGTCAAACTTCCTGGTGGATCCTGGGCCAGAAGAATCATTGTGCTACTCTTTGGAGTGTCTTTTCCTGTCCCAAGTGTCCTGCTCAGGACACAGCATGCGCCATATATAACAGTCCTCTTTGGAAGCATCGAGGGACTAGTAACTGGCAGATGTCAGCCTGGGTTCGGGGATCTGAGGCCAGGCGGTAAAGAAGATCCCAGTGTATCTCAAATCGGGGCCCTTGGGGCTGCCGCTACGGTGGACCCTCCTCAGTCGAACGGCCCACAATTTGCTCCCATGCACAGCTGAGGGTTGGATCACTCTGCTGTTCCTTGAGGAAATCCCCATTGAGCTCCAGCTCGATTGGCCTGGAGTCCATGGGGCCCCTCGTCGGGCCGAGCTCTGATTTAGGGGGCTCCTGGCCTCATGAGGGTCCTTCGCCAGGGTAATCAGCCTGTGGTCCACCTATCAAGACCCTACAGGTGAGCCTCACCTTTGCAGTGGCTGCCGCACATGCGCTGCCCTCCTGTAGCAGTTCAGAAAAGCCTGGACAATCTCGACCTAGGACCACCAGATAGGGCAGCTTCGGGGCCACCACAACTCAACACCGGCCTTCCCGTCACCCAGCCTCTAGCTTCACCCAGGTCATTGGGTAGGATCTCACGTCTCCATGAAGATACTGCAGTTGTACTGTGGTGCCTTGTTGGTCCGGCAGGGGTACCGCCCCTGCCCGCACAATAGCTGCAGCCGGAGTCTACCAGTGCAGTGGTGTGCTTCCCTTCCACTTGGACAGGCACCACTATCTTGGCCATCTCTTGTTTACAGGCTCTCCACCCCACCACCAGCATCTGCTCGTAAGTGCAATCCATGAGGGGACACTCTCTCATGAAATGCCCCTCATGACTGCACTGCCCCCTCCCAGCCTCAAGGATGGCCTTTCCTGTGGGGAAACTTCCCATTTCATGGGGAGGTCAAGCCCTCCCTGGCCCTGAAGAGGTCTTCTCGCTGGGTTACTCTAGGTCTTTGCGGCGGTCTATCAGCCAAGAGCCAGGCACCGCTGTTTTTTTCCTCCCAGGCCCCCTATCCTGACTGGTTTCTGGACCATCTTGGCGGGCTCATCAGTGGCCATATAGTCCTCCGCCAGGGCAATGGCTGCTGCGAGCATTCTCGGGTGGTGGCATTGTGGCCATTCCTTACCCCCCCTGGGCAGGGCCTGCAAGAACTGCTCTAGTGCCATTGTCTCGGCCACCTGAGCCCCATCCAGTGGTCTGGTTCCAACCACCACCAGCCCAAGTCTTGCATCCATTGGGCCACTTTCTTGGTGCAGCTGCTGACGGTAGGTCTCGAGGCTCACCCTGCCTGGTCCAGTATGGCTGCCCTCACTTTGTGGTACTCCAGCACGTCTCGGGTGTCCAGGTTCTGGAAAGCTCTTTGGGCAGCTCCCGTCAGGTAGGAGGCAAGGATAGTGGCCCAAAGTTCAGCTGGCCACCTGGCAGTGGTGGCAACCCTCTCAAAAGTGACCAAGTATGCCTCTGGGTCATCACTAGGCACCATCTTGGTTAGGCTTATGGGTACCTTTGCAGGACGGGACCGCTCTTGACTCTGCCCTTCACTGGGTTAGGGCCCGGGTTGAGGGAGGCCTCCACAATGCCGCCATCTGCTGTACCAGTTGTTCCTGTATCTCTTGTTGTTCGGAGGCCAGCTCTCGGAGCAGGAGCTGCGGTTGCTCTTGCCTTTGAGTCGCCTGCAGCTGCTGTTGTGCCACCAGTTGCTGAAGTATCTGTGCTTGTTGCTGCTGTTGCTGGATGGCCTGCTTCTGCTGGTTTTCTACCACCCATTCCAGAAGCTTCTTGGGATCCATCCCGTCCCTAAAATTGGTTAATAACACCCGCAAAACAACAAAAAATCCACAGAACAAACAACAACAACAAAAAAGGAACACCCCTTTCTCTTTGGGTGCTTTCTTCCCCCACTTTTGGGGACTCAAGTCTGTACGCCTACTCTTCCCCTTCTGTTGGGGGGGATCAGTTCATACCCACATTCTCCACTACATATCGTGTGGTTACTGGGGCCCGCGGCCCACCCCGGGTGCTCCGTAAACAATCTGTAGACTGGCCCCTACCCTCAGGACTGGGTGGCTGGATGGGCAGAGGCAATAACCCAAAGTTGCTCACCGGCCCTTTAAAGCAGGGCTGGGTGGCCCACCAGCCAGAGTCTCTATTAAAGTCAATTGTGGGCCCTTTAAGGCTGGGGTGAGTGGCCCACTGAGTCAAGTCACAGGGTGGGGCTGTGCCTCGGTAGGGGGACCCGGGCCCATCCTACTCCACCGTGTACCGGCCCAGGGCCCTGTGAGTTGCAGGACAGACCACCACTCCCTCAGCAGGGCGATCTCCTGCACCCTCCCTGAGCCTCTTCCTACCTGGACCTTTTCCTTCAACAGGGAGGATGAATGAGAACACCACTTCTGCTTCAAATTCCTTGATCCTTCTTCCCAGTGCTACATAATTTGCAGTGACCTGCTCAAGGTCATTCTTGTCAGAGAATATGTTATTGCCTCTGTATAAAACCATGGTACGCCCACATCTTGAATACTGCATACAGATGTGGTCACCTCATCTAAAAAAAAAAAAATATTGGCATTGGAAAAGGTTCAGGAAAGGGCAACAAAAATCATTAGGGGTTTGGAATGGGTCCCATATGAAGAGAGATTAAAAAGACTCATCTTAGAAAAGAGGAGACTAAAGGGGGATATGATAGAAGTCTATAAAATCATGACTGGTGTGGAAAAAGTGAATAAGGATAAGCTATTTACTTATTCCCATAACATAAGAACTAGGGGTCACCAAACGAAATTAATAGGCAGCAGGTTTAAAACAAACTAAAGGAAGTTTTTCTTCAGTCAACACACAGTCAACCTGTGGAACTCCTTGCCAGAGGATGTGGTGAAGACTAGGACTTTAACAGGGTTCAAAAAAGGTTATATAGATTCATGGAGGTTAGGTCCATCAATGGCTATTAGCCAGGATGTGTAGGAATGGTGTCCCTAGCCTCTGTTACGTGATCACGTGAGGATTACCTGTTGTGTTCCCTCCCTCTGGGCCATCTGGTATTGGCCACTGTTGGCGGACGGGATACTGGACTGGATGGACCTTTGGTTTGACCCAGTGTGGCTGTTTTTATGTTCGTATGTTCTTATGCACTTGTCTTTGTTGAAGCTCATCAGATTTCTTTTGGCCCAATCTTTCAATTTGTCTAGGTCACTCTGGACTCTATCCATACCCTCCAGGCTATCTACCTGTTTCCTTAGGAACTTGCTGATGGTGCAAACCTACCCATCATCCAGATCACTGCAATGTGATTACAAAGCATTTGGCCATTATCTTTGAAAATTCATGGAGATTGGGAGAGTTCCCAGATGATTGGAAAAAGACAAATGTAGTGCCCATCTTTCAAAAAGGGAAGAAGGACAATTCAGGGCACTATTGACCGGTCAGCCTTACCTCAATCCCCAGAAAAAATCAGGGAGGGGCTCCTCAATTAATCCATTTTGAAACACTTAGAAGAGGGGAAATTGATCAGGAATAGTCAACATGGATTTACCAAGGGCAATTCATGTCTGACCAATCTGATTAGTTTATATGATGAGGTAACCGGCTCTGTGGACATGGGTAAGTAGGTGGATGAGAGGTGGATGGTTTTAGAAAAGCTTTTTGATACGGTCTTCCACAATATTCTTGCCAGCAAGTTAAGGAAGTATGGATTGTATAAATGGACTGTAAAGTGGATGGAAAGCTGGCTAGCTTGTTGAGCCCAATGGGTAGTGATCAACAGTTGGCTATCTGGTTCAAGTGGAGTGCCCCAAGGATTGGTTCTAGGGCCAGTTTTGTTCAATGTCTTTATTAATGATCTAGATGAGGGGATGGATTGCACCCTCAGCAAGTTTGTGGATGACACTAAACCAGGGGAAGAGGTAGATGCATTGGAGGGTAGGGATAGGGTCCACAGTGACCTAGACAAATTGGAGGACTGGGACAAAAGAAATCTGATGAGGTTCAACAAGGACAAGTGCAGAGTCCTGCACTTGGGATGGAAGGATCCCATCCATTGCTACAGGCTGGGGACCAACTAGATAAATAGTAGTTCAGCAGAAAAGGACCTGGGGATTACAGTGGATGAGAAGATGGATATGAGTGTGCCCTTGTAGCCAAGAAGGCATATTGTGGTGCATTAGGAGGAGCATTGCCAGCAGATCTAGAGAAGTGATTATTCCCCTTTATTCGGCACTGGTGAGGCCACATCTGGAGTATTGTGTCCAGTTCTGGGCCCCCCCATTACAGAAAGGATGTGGAAGCATGGGATAGGGTCCAGCGGAGGGCAACCAAAATCATTAAGGGGTTGGAGCACATGACCTACGAGGAGAGGCTGAGGGATTTCAGCTTATTTAGTCTGCAGAAGAGAAGAGTGAGGGGGGATTTGATAGCAGCCTTCAGCTTCCTGAAGGGAGGTTCCAAAGAGGATGGAGAGAGGCTGTTCTCAGTGGCAACGGATGGCAGAACAAGGGGCAGTGGTCTTAAATTACAGTGCGGGAGGTCTAGGTTGGATATTAGGAAAAACTATTTCACTAGGAGGGTGGTGAAGCACTGGAATGGGTTACCTAGGGAAGTGGTGGAATCTTCATCCCTACAGGTTTTTAAATCCAAGGTTGATAATGTCCTGGCTAGGATACCTTAGTTAGGGCTGGTTCTGCTTTGGGCCTCCTGAGGTCTCTTCCAGCCCTGGGATTCTATGATTCTATGATCACCAGGGCTCGAGAAATAATGCAATCTACTTGCCCGTGGTGAATAGATTGCAATGCGGAAGAGCCGGGTTCAGGCGATCTGCGCATGCGCAGAACGATCTGCGCATGCGCAGATCGCTGGACAGTGCGGCTGGCAAGCGGGGCTCGCCGCGGGTTCGGCGAGCCCTGATGATCACTAAGGAAAATTTTGAACAAAACTGGTCCTGGGACTGAACCCTGGGGTACTGCATTTGATACTGGCTGCCTACTAGATATCATTGAACCCATTGATCTAGCCAGCTTTCTATTCACCTTGTAGTCCATGCTTTAACTTGCAGGCAAGAATGCTATGGGAAGTATTAAAAGTTTTGCTAAAGTTAAATTTTTCTTCGAGTGATGTCCCTGTGATTGCCACTCTTGATGATGGGTTGCCTGAAGCCGTAAATCGGAGCATTGCAAAGCAATGCCCTCCCCTGTCGGGCTGCACATGTGCAGGAGGCATCTAATGCCACTGCTTCCTGAACGCTGGAGCCTCCCTTTAGTTCCTCTTCAACCATCCTCGGCTACGGAGAGAGCTTCAACATTCTCTCACTCTCATTATCTCAAATAGTTATTTAGTGTTTGGACAGTTCCTTTTATAGAATTAGAATTAGAAATGTGTGTAAATAGTTTTCCTCCTTCATTTTTACTTCAAAAAATTTTTTCTTCCCTTCAGGGGATTTGAACACAGCGCTAACCACTCAAGCACGGGGAACTGGGTACCTCTCAGTTTCTTGCTTCTCCAAAAAAAAAAAAAAGAAATGGAGTCAGATCAACAAATATTAATTAATATGTCTGCCTCCTCAGGTTTTAAGAAATGTACTGATTGCCAAGAGCCCATGCCAGTATTTGATGGCCATTCCCTCTATAGACAGTGTTTGGGGGAAGCCTACAACCCAGAAAAATGTGAGCACTGTTCAAGCCGAACAGCGAGAGCGAGAAAAGATAGAGAGCTCCACTGGAGAATGAGACAGTTTGATAAGGCTATACAAGATGCCGCCTCTAACCAGGACACCTCTCCAAAGAAAAGGGCTACCTCCCTGCCCCCGAGGAAAGCCATGAAGAAGAGAGCTTCTCTAGCTCGCTCTCTCCTTCTTTCCTCCTCCCCAAGAATTAGCAGGGGATTGAGACCTGGAACATCTGGGGCCGCCACCACAAAATCAGGCAGAGCCCATACTGCAGCACCTACACTGGTGCATACCTCCTCGGTGCCGAGAGAAGCGCCAGGATGCTCTACTCTCTCAGTGCCACTTAAAAGCTTGGCACGACAAAAAGCCGTGGTGCCACAGGCAAAAGCGATGCACTCTTACAAGCCAGAACCACCTTTAATGTCACCACCCTCGGCACCAGCTGTACTGGTGCTTAATACAGAGACCCGCAGTTAACGCGGTCAATATCTGGCAGATCAAACTCATTACCTGACAGTCAGGGCAAGCACCCTCAGTGACGCCCTGCTTCTACAGGTCTATCACCTGCAGTATCTCCAACTCGCACCGTCTCCAGTACTCTCTCACCATAGTCCCCGGCCTGATGATGACCAAATCAGTGCATTCTGATTGCAGCACTCATCACCAACAGGTTCACACTCACACGGTTGAAAAGAAAGATCCCATCTGCATGCCTGATACCCACACTGGGCTTAGCACCCTTCTCCTTACCCACCATAGTGGGCACCTTGGGATCACTGGGATCTATATAGGCAGCGCTCATCAACCCACTGCAAGCCAGCAAAAAAACGCTTGTCTCCATCCAGGTCTCTTCCCCCACCCAAAGATTCAGAGAAGGAGGAGGGACAGATAGATGATGGAGATCCAGACCCTCATACACTGGATGCCTCTCCCACAGATAACTCCTTGTCACTGCCAGATGATGTGCTCATACCATCTGACATATGCCCCACCAATGATCTTAAACAATTCCAGCAGTTATTCACAAGAGTTGCAACAAGTCAGCAGTTTCCACTTGAAGAAGTGCAGGAAAAGCAGCACCATTTGCTGAAGAATCTGCACCCCACATCACAGGGAAAATTGTTTTGCCTATAGATGAGGTAATTATGGAGACATCTGACAAGCTGTAGCAAAAGTCTGCATCTATTCAACCTACCTGTAACAGGGTGAACAGAAAATACTTTGTTCCCCTCAAATACACTGAATTTTTATTCACACACCCACAGCCGAACTCATTGATTGTAGAGTCAGCTGAGCAAAGATCTAAACTGCCCGGCTGCGTCTAGACTGGCAAGTTTTTGCCAACTGTCTACACTGGCCGCTTGAATTTGCACAAGGACACTGACGATCTAATGTAAGATTGTCAGTGTTCTTGCGCAAATACTATGATGCTCCCGCTCAGGGATAAGCCCTCTTGCGCAAATGTATTTGCACAAGAGGGCCAGTGTAGACAGGGGAGGAGCTGTTTTGCGCAAAAAAGCCCTGATGGCGAAAATGGCGATCGGGGCTTTCTTGCACAAAACCGCGTCTAGATTGGCACGGATGCTTTTCCGCAAAAAGTGCTTTGCGCAAAAGCATCCGTGCTAATCTAGACGCTCTTTTCCGCAAATGCTTTTAACGGAAAAACTTTTCCGTTAAAGGCATTTGCGGAAAATCATGCCAGTCTAGACACAGCCCCCCAGTATAAAATGGCTAATCAAGACAGGAACGAGAAGAAGTTGGATCTTTTTGGTAGATCTTCCTCCACACTTCAAATTACATGCCTGATTAAATGGCAAATCATTATTTTGATAATTACTCAAAACTGGGAGAGCTCATGGAACACCTCCCCGAATCATAGAGACCTATCTTGAAACCGATAGTCCATGAAGGCCACAGTATCACATGTACCACACTACAAACAGTTCTAGATGTGGCCAATACTGCAGCCAAAGCAACAGCCACTGCGGTTGTGATGCAAAGGGCATCCTGGTTACAAGCTTTGGGTGTTCCTCGCGAGTTCCAGTCTAAGGTGGAGTACTTCCCATTTGATAAGCAAAAGTTATTTACATCCAAGACAGCTGAGGTCCTTCATAGTAGTAAAGACTAAAGAACCATACTGCGCACATTGGCAATGCATGCTCTACCTTGCCAGTGCAAGCGCTATACTCCATATAACCATAACCGATATGGCCAATATAATTGGTCCTCTCAAAGATCTTACAAGGACAATCGCTCTCGACAGCATCCTCAGAGGAGACATTCCAACCAGCATCGCCCTGCTACCACTCAGGCCTCAAAACAGCAGAGTTGAGGGTGTGGTCGAGGGTCTGCACAACCTCCCCCATGATCCAATGCCAACACAGCAGCCAAGGAGTGGGGCAGGGAGGAATTCAGTAGGATCCCAGCCACCGGGAGAAGTAGAGGCCTGCCCTGATCTCTAAGCCTGAAGGACCTTGCAGAGGCTGAGGACTGGCCCGGGCCACCGGGCCCTTGCTCCAAAGAGACCTTCCACACCCTGCCCCAGGGTTCAGACTACCATAGTTCTGAGGACCGGCAGCCGGCGTTCAGCCAGGTAAATGCGGAGAGGTAGTTAGGAAGTGGCCCAGGGGAAGCTGATGACTGTCAGGCTGATCTCATAACATTCTAGAGTACGTCACCATGTTGCGGGCCGGATCCCTGCTGACCCCAGTGGCAGCCAGAGCTACCATTGCTAGGGCCCTGGGCTGGGATGCGGTGTAGGGAGGGCCCACTTCCCCCCTGCCACCACACATACCGGGTGGCAGTCTCCCCGGCCCCGCTCATGCCTAGGGGACGGCATTTGTTTGCCTGCCCTTCCCAGAACCAGGACCTGGGCCTTAATAACTGGAACTGCGTTTTTTTGCTGACCCGCCCTGGACCAGGGCGGGGCCTTATTAACTGTGGGACTGTGTTTGCTTTGCTGCCCTGCCCTGAACTAGGCCCAGAGCCTTACTAATTGTAGGACTGTGTTTGTTTTGTTGCCCCATCCTGAACCAGGGCCAGGGCCTTATTAATTGTGGGACTGTGTTTGCTTTACTGCCCCGCCCTGCACCAGGGTCTGGGGCCTTATTGACTGGGGGACTGTGTTTGCATTGCTGCCTGCCCTGCCCTCAGGCCCCGTGGTTTGAAAGTGGCCGCTGAACATTTACTTGCAAGCCTGAGCACAGGTCAGGGGCTCCGGACTAAGCCAGCCGGCTTACACAGACCAAGACATAGAGTTCATCGATGCTCGACTCGACTCACTTTCCATCCAGCATTCATCCCAAAAGTATGTACAGTGTTCCACATCAGTGAACCAATCATATTACCTACCTTCTTTCCAAAGCCACATGCTTCACCAAGGGATGCCACGATGCACACCCTTGATATTCAATGGGCATTGGCTTTCTTTTAAGATAGAACCAGGCCCTTTCATAAATCTCAGAGACTTTTTATTTCCATTGCCGAGTGATCGAGAGGCACACCAATTTCATCTCAGTGAATCTTGAAGTGGATATCGATATGTGTGATGGACCGGGCCGGGTCTGGGCACAGCTGAGGGTGTCCACTCAGGGTGAATTGCTCAAAACTCGGGGCTCCTTACAGCCCCAGACTGGAGACCTTCCAGATAGGTCACAAACCAGGCACACTGAATGCTTCAGCTGCCAATCTGGCCAGCCAGAAGCTTCACGAGCAAAACCCCTCTGACACCCCAGCTCTTCCTGTGCCCCAATCAGCCCCGGGCCTGCACACAGGTGCGGGGTTTTAGAACCCAATCTCACCTATCCCGAACAGGTTCTTCCGGTCCCAAGAAACCAGCCACAGGTCCCAATCAACTTACACTCTGGATCTTACCCACAAGATCATGCTGAGCCAATCCTTTAGAATCTAAAATCTAAAAGTTTATTACTAAAGGAAAGAAAAGCATGAGAGTAAGGTTGTTAAGGAGAATACATTACATGCATCAAATCACCAAGTTCTCAATGCAGGCTCTTAGCAGAGATGTTATAAACTGCCATCTTAAAAGTCTTTGGTGTACATCCTATGTCAGGATGGGTTCACGGTTCTTTCCGGCTCATTGTTCCCTGCAAGGCTGCATCTGGGATCAAGAGCTGAACTGAAGACCAAAATGGAATCTGCCACATGGCATTTTATATCCATCTCTGGTCTCTTCCAAGCTGGAGTGGGTCACACGGCCCAGGGACCTATCCTTGTGTCCCAAGCCAGCAATCATTATTCTGGCTGGTCTGCAGGCATCCAGATTCATTCCTCAGGTGTGTCTTTGGCACCTAGAGAGCTATTGTCCCCGGAGCCTCGCTAATTAGCATAGCCATTGAACGAACATTCTTGGCACATTGCTCTGCCTCAGACAGAGAATTTTCCAGCATCAACACAGAGTACATATTTATAACTCTACATACAGATATTATACAAGTACATGAATAGCATATACAGAATCAGTAGAACATAAGCTTTCATGTGACACCTCACATGGCCCCCTTTGTATAGACTTTTGGGGCAAACACTCCCCCCATGGGTGCAACAGTGATCTTTAGAATCCAATAACATGACAATATGCATACTCAGATGCCATCCTCAGGCTAACAGGCCCTTACAGCATCCACCATTGGCATATTCCACTTGAGCTATAGCTGCCTTCACAGCCTTCCTGAACAATGTCTCTCTAAGTGACATTTATAGAGCTGCAACATGGGCCTCAGACCACACTTTTGCAAAACACTATGCAATACTACCACAACTAGTATCTGACTCAGCAGTGGCCCCTGCAGTCTTGTCCACCACCGCCAAACAATGACTCCGACTCCCTCCATCCAGCTTGAATAATGCTCCACAGTCACCAACAGTGGAGCATCCATGGGGACATCACTTGAAGAAGAAAAGGGAGTTACTCACTTTGTGCAGTGACAACTGTTCTTCAAAATGTGTGTCCATGTGGGTGCTCCACGACCCTCCCTTCCTCACCTCTACTCAGAGTCTTAGTTACCTGGACATAGAAGAGGAACTGAAGGGAAGGGGCCAGGCTGCATGTGTCAGGCGCTTGGGAGGCAGCGGCACAAGATGTCTCCTGCACATGCGTGGCTCAATGGCAGTGCTTTGCAATGCTCTGATTTGCAGCTCCAGGTGACCTCTCACCAACAGTGGAGCACCCATGGGGACACAAATCTTGAAGAATAGTCGTCACTGCATGAAGTGAGTAACTCTCTTGTATTTCACATCCACCACTTTCCTCATATCAACAGAGTCAGTTAAATCATCATAGAAGGCCATCAGGTTAGTCAGGCATCACTTGCCCTTGGTGAATCCATGTTGACTGTTCCTGATCACCTTCCTCTCTTCAAAATGTTTCAAAATTGATTCCTTGAGGACCTGCTCCATGATTTTTCCTGGGACTGAGGTGAGGCTGAGCAGTCTGCAGGCTCTGGATCCTCCTTCTTCCCTTTTCTGAAAATGTGCACTACATGTGACTTTATCCAATTGTCTGGGAGCTCTCCCAATCGCCAGTAGTTTTCAAAGATAATGGCCAGTGGCTCTGCAATCACATCAGCCAACTCCTTCAGCACTCTTCGATGCATTAGCTCCGGCCTCATGGACTTGTGTACATCCAGATTGTCTAAATAGTCCTTAACCGGTTTTTACTAATGAGAACTGCTCACCTGCTTCCCATACTGTGCTGCCTAGTGCAGCAGTCTAGGAACTCACTTTGTCTGTAAAGATTGTGACAAAAAAGCATTGAGTACTTCAGCTTTTTCCACACCATGGCTACGTCTAGACTGGCGCGCTTTTGCGCCAGAGCTATGCAAATGAGGCTCAGCGTTGGAATATCGCCGAGCCTCATTTGCATAGCTAATGAACCACCATTTTCGCGGAAGAGGCTCTTGCAAGGCGGCTGTCTACACTGCCCTTCTTGCAAGAAAAACCCTTTGCGCAAAGCCGTTATGCCTGAAAATAATTGGCATAACGGCTGCGTAAAGGGTTTTTCTTGCACACGAAGCGGCAGTGTAGACAGCCCCGTCTTGCGCAAGAGCCTCTTCCGCGAAAATGGCGGTTCATTAGCTATGCAAATGAGGCTTGGCGATATTCCAACGCTGAGCCTCATTTGCATAGCTCTGGCGCAAAAGCGCGCCAGTCTAGACGTAGCCCATCTGTTGCTAAATTGCCTTCCCCATCTAGTAAGGGTCCCACACTTTCTCTGACCATCTTTTAGTTGCTAATATGCCTGTAGGAACCCTTCTTTTTATCCTTCACATCCCTTACAAGCTGCAATTCCAATTGAGCGTTGGCCTTCCTGATTACACCCCCGCATGACTGAGCAATGTTTTTATACTCCTAGTCATCTGTCCAAGTTTCCACTTCTTGCAAGTTTCCTTTTTGTGTTTAAGCTAACTGAACGTTTCTCTATTAAGCCAAGCTGGTCACCTGCCATATTTGCTATTCTTTTTGCACATTGTGATTTTTTTTTCTACACTCTCAATAAGGCTTCTTTAAAATACAGCCAGCACTCCTGGACTCTTTCCCCCCTCAGATTAGCTTCCCAGGGATCCTACCCATAGTTCCCTGAGTGAGTCAAAGTCTGCTTTTCTGAAGTCCAGATCTTAGGCTACATCTATACTACTTCCTTCTTGCGCAAAAGCCTATGCAAATGAAGTGCAGATTAGCATATTGCCGTGCTTCATTTTCATAATTAATTAGGGGCCGTTTTTGCGCAAGAGGCTTTTGCACAAAAAAGAGCTGTGCAGATGCCTCCTTTTTGTGCAAAACCCCCTCTTGCGCAAGAGCCATTCTTCCTGAAAAAATGAGGAAAAAAGCCTCTTGCACAAAAATGGCCCCTAATTAATTATGCAAATGAAACACAGCAATATGCTAATCCACACTTCATTTGCATAGGCTTTTGCACAAGAAGGAAGCAGTATAGATGACGCCTTAGAGAGAAGGCAAATCTGTGTATTGTGCTCCACATAGTTACAGAGTTGATGGTTCTGATGGGTTTATGCAGTTGTCTTTTTTCTTATTTTTGAAAGTGGTCTCAGGGAGAGAACATTTAGAGGTTGAGTTAAAGAAGACATTAGCCCTGAAAGATGAAAAAGTCACTTATGCCTGTTTACTCATCACTTTCTGCTTTGTACATTCAGAGTAGGGTTTCAGATTCTATACAGAAGATTAAAAATAGATGACTAGTAAAATCTTCCATTACCAAAATATTGTATTTATATCAGCCCCAATTACTAGAATAAGTTGTAGTAATAGCCCTAATATATATGACGCAACAGGAAGCTGTATTACCAGTTGTACTCACAGTTATGTGATTCTGGTGTAACATTTGCAACCACCATTAACCAAAAGAGCCACATGACTACTGTATGCTCTGAGCACCACTCCACCAAACACACACATACAATAATCTCCTATATATTTTAGAGAATTTGTCTGCCTGTCTGTTTTTTCAATAACTCTTTCTAAATGGTAAGTGCTAGAATCACCAAATTCAGTATGCAGCTTCCTCATACCATAACTTAAAGCAAGGCAAGGGTTTGCTTGTGTCAAGAACATAAGATGAGCCTGGAATAGAATTGCTGCTCATAAAACAAAAGTGACAGAATCACCAGGCAGGTGAAAGGGTTAGGGTTAGGGTTAGGGTTTTGGCTGGAGAGCACAGGGGGCAGATGAACCTGGACCTGCCCCAATCTGGGGACATTCACCCTTCCCCCAGTTGCAGCGGCCATGGAGAGATGCTTCTCAACAGTTCTCAAGCTGCTCCTGTGAGAGAGGGATGCATTAGTCCTCTCTCCCCAGGATAGCCTGCATACAGAACCCCTCATCCCAATAGCAATGATTTAAATGAAGACAAACAAAAATTAATTGAGTTAAGTACCCAAGCTGGGTAAATGTTCTAGTATTAACTATAAAACTATAACCAAATATTTTAAAAATTTCAAATAAATGTACAATACAATGAAACTAAAGTTTAACAAGCTTTCTTATTGCATGAGGGGTTCAGAATGTGTGTGTGTGTGATGGGGGAGCTCCTGGCTGTGACAGAGCACCAAATAGCTTTATCTCAAATCTGCTTTCCTTTCCCTCTTGCTGCATGGGTCCCAGCAGGTCTCGCTTATTCTTTCCTGCCTGCCTGCTTTCTGATGACCTTTCTGATGGGAGGGGACGAGGGCTCTAACTGGGGGTGTGGGCTCTGGGTGGGCTGACGATGAGGGGTTTAGAGTGTAGGAGAGGGCTTAGGTCAGGAGATGGGGAGTGTGGGGCATGGGCTGAAGTTAGGGTGTCGGAGGGTTCACAGGGCTGAGGCAGAGATTGGGGACTCTTACCTCAGGCAGCTCCCATTTGGTGGCACAATGGGGCTGAGACAGGATAATTAGTTTGTATATTTTGACATGTGATGTTTGCAATTTGTTAACGGTTACAAAGCTTTCACTTTTTGCCCAGCATCTACTTTCATTAAACAATTATTGTCTGATGCCCCACCCCATATTTTGAACATCTATGGAAATTTAAATAGATAAAAATACATAAAGGTAAACATTGATATTATCCATAACAATTGAATTATGTCAAGCCTCTATATGACAATGAAGTGGATAGGGGTAAATTATATCCCATTATGTGGCCTACTATTGTAAAGGCTGGATTACCAAATAGCTTTATCTCAAATCTGCTTTCCTTTCTCTCTTGCTGCATGAGTCCCAGCATGTCTGGCTTACTCTTTCCTGCCTACCTGCTTTCTGATGACCTGCTCCTGCTAAGTCTTTCAGCATGTGCCTATGTAGCACAAGCCAGAGGTTTTCGTTACATTTAGGCTACGTCTACATTGGCAAGATTTTGCGCAAAAGCAGTTGCTTTTGCGCAAAATCTTGCCACCTGTCTACACTGGCCACGAGTACTTGAGCAAGAACACTGACGTTCTAATGTATAAAATCAGTGCTTCTTGCGCAAATACTCTGACGCTCCCGCTCAGGGATAAGCCCTCTTGCACAACTGTTCTTGCTCAGGAGGCCAGTGTAGACAGGCAACATCAATTTCTTGCGCAAGAAAGCCCGATGTTTAAAATGGCCATCGGAGCTTTCTTGCGCAAGAGAGTGTCTACACTGGCACGGATGCTCTTGCACAAAAGCACATCTTTTGTTCAAAGGCACATGCCAGTGTAGACGCTCTCTTACTCAAATACTCTAATGCAAAAACTCTTGCGTTAAAGAGTATTTGCGCAAAATCTTGCCAATATAGACGTAGCCTTAGACTTCATAAAAAGGATCTCCCTTCAGGTGGTCTTTCTTGGTGCCACCAATTTGGCATGGCAATTCCTCCCAGCTCTGCTTATTTAAAGCACTACATTAAAGTGTGATTTCTTGCCAAACCCTCTAAAATTAAATCATATTTCAGACCTAAACTTTTGTAACATTTTAAAGAACCAAGTAATGTTTCCTGACTATGCCCCCCAAATAAATATACTTTAAACCTATAACTATACATCTAGCAGATTATACTGGAGGGCTACTTCTACACTGCACATTCTTGTGCAAGAAGATAGGCATACCTAATGAGCCGCCATTTTGCGCAAGGGGCTTTTGCGCAAGAAGGAGCTGTCTACACTGCTCTTTCTTGCGCAAAAAGATTAGTAGCACATTCTTGCGCAGGAGCTGTTCTTCCTGAAAATAAACGGCAGAACGGCTCCTGCGCAAGAGAGGGTTTTGCACAAGAAGGAGCAGTGTAGACAGCTCCTTCTTGTGCAAAAGCCCCTTGCGCAAAAATGGTGGCTCTTTAGGCATGCCTATCTTCTTGCACAAGAATGTGCAGTGTAGAAGTAGCCCCTCCAGTATAATCTGCTAGATGTATAGTTAAACCCTTCACTGCTCACATCAAACAAAGATGGGTGAGATATAAGGACCTGAATAGAACAGAGCAGTTAGTTTCTGAATGTGTCCTGTATTCCAGAAAATAATCTATTAGATGCCTGTATCTGTGAATGCACATGGTAGAATGTATAGGTCAACATCACTGTAGTCATAATTTTAAACAATTAAGAGAAAGCTAAATAATTTTGATCAAAACAATAAACTCCAAAAATAACTCCGTAAACCAGTTATTGCCCAAGGTGTCAGTAGAATCCAGCAATTGCTGTCAGTACAGTTTTTCTTATGGGAAACATTGAGATATTTCAGCCCATAAAATAAATCATTTGCACAATCACATACTTCTCCTTTTCAAAATCTATTTTATGGGGAAAATGGGCAGTTTTTGACCAGGCAGAGCTGTGATTAAAGAACTGACCATTTTGATGCAATACCACAGATTTTGGATAACCTAATGAAGACAATTTTGTTCTTACAGAGGGAAACCATAGCAACCTGCCACTTTAGGATGCACACCATATAATCTATCTGTCCTTCAGTTAGTATTTTGCAGTCCAGAAATAGTCATCTACTAATGTGTGAATGTAAAAGGTCAGGCAAATGTAACAAGTGACAATACAGTCCCCAAGGTAAACTGTAGCCCTGTTTACATGATTTGTATGTATGGTATATAATTATATTACAGATTCCAGAGAGGAGAGGTGTAGGGCTTATTTCTATAATTATTTAGAAATAATTAAGACAACTTGGAAAATTGGCAAACCAAAATGTTTAATGAAAATCCCTTTTCCCTCACACCCCTCAGCCCTAAAAATGTTTCTGCTCATTTTTTACATAATTTTCTTAAATTACAGTATTCTAAATTCAAAGCTTTCTTGTCACTGGCCTCTTTGATGTCACTTTATTTAGGTACAAATAACCACAGAAGCACTGAATAGTTATATGGTATTGTAAGATGTCCTGCAATTCCCTAATGCATGAGTACAGCTGGCCAAATATGCCAGGTTCTTCTATGAGAGAATGTAACAGTTACATGGATCATTTTAAACGCCAATCCCATAAGAACTCTAGCAAAAACAAATTATGGGCAACATTTGTATGAAACTGGTTAAAATTCACTTGTTTAGTCCCAGGCTGTGTTGTTCAGGATGGGGAGTAAGGGCTTATAGTAATTGAGCTAGGAATCTGAGGTTCCCCTTGCAGTGTTACCAAATAATTTTCCTCTCAGGTGGAAGCTACTGTTGAGAGCAGAGTGGGCTGGGTTTGTGCTCCGTTAGTGGAGAGTAGAATCATTAGTCTTACAAGGGTGTCCACAAGGATGTCCTTCTGTGTGCTGGTCTGCCATCTCACTTTCCCCTTGGAGTTATTGGTAGAATCTCCTCACTACTGCTATGGAAGGGCCAAACAAGTATTAATGCTGATTGGATTCCTGCTCTAGAATCTGTGTGATAAGGATGGCTGTGACATACATTGCCTGGTTTCCCCCCCTGCAAACACCAGGGAACTCTTTCCCAGGGGGCCTAATCAGTGGAGTGTCCCCAAGTAGGTAGGAATAATGCAGCAGAGCTGGTATTCTAACCCCTTTGTTTTCCCCTGTAGGGAGGAAAATCAAGTTCCAAGTACTTAATGAATACTTGACCATGTCTTGAAAAAATGCAACAATTTGGTGCAACTAGCAGTCTAGTTTCAGGAGAAAGCCAGGACTATAGCAGCAGAGACGAAATTCAGGTGCATTTTTAGAACAGCGCAAAGAGCTTTGTAGAGCGCATCCAGATAATGTGCATGTCTTCTTGCTCTATAGCTACTGTGGCCCCCTCTTTTTCTGGTCAGTGTTTGGGCCAGCAGCCTTCTGCCTTTTCCTGGGGTTGGGGCTTGCAACTGGTTTCTGGGGTATGGAGCCCAGCCACTCCTTCTGGGACTCCCTCCCCTGCTGTTTCTAGCTCTGGAACTGCAGTCTCAGTCTCTTGCTCTGTGCCTCTCCTCTACCTCTCCTTCTATCTTCTTACTCTCTCCCATACCTTCTAACTGGGGAGGCTTTTAAAGTCCTCCAGCAGGCCTGAAGTGGAGTCAACTGGCCCCAGTTTGCCTGAGCCAGCTCCCTACCAGCCGCTGCTAATTGCCCCACCACCCTCTACCCCTAATTAGCAGGCCTTTTACCCTTTTTGGGCTGCCTTTTTCCCACTCTGTAGCAGCGCTATGGCCTGACCTTATCACACTACCAACACTTCACATGCAAGGATTCTAACTATAGTGCATTTATCTGATACCCCCTTTTAAAAGAGAGTGGGAGGAAGACTCCTTCTCCAACAAACATGTAAAAAAGCAAGGAAACTTGTGTTAGTTCCCAATTTAGCACACTAGAACATAAGAACAGTCATACTGGGCCAGACCAAAGCTCCATCTAGCCCAGTGTCCCGTCTGCTGACAGTGGCCAATACCAGATGCCCCAAAGGGAGGGAACACAACAGGTAATTTTTACGTGATCCCTCCCCTGTCACCCATTTCCAGACAAACAGAAGCTAGGGACACCATTCCTACCCATCCTTGCTAATGGCCAGGGCTTGACAATCTATTGAATCTACTTGCCCGTGGCAAGTAGATTTCAGCCCGGCACCCAGTTTACCGGCGGTGCGCGCATGTGCAATGCGACTCTTGCGCATTCGCAGTGTGGGGCTGGCGAGCGGCTTTCGCCACGGTTCGTCAAGCCCTGCTAATAGCCATTGAATGACCTAACCTCCATGAATCTATGTAGCTCTTTTTTGAACCCTGTTAAAGTCCTAGTCTTCACCACATCCTCTGACACGGAGTTCCGCAGGTTGATTGTGCACTGACTGAAGAAAAACTTCCTTTTGTTTGTTTTAAACTTGCTGCCTATTAATTTTGGTTGGTGACCCCTAGTTCTTATGTTGTGGTAATAAATAAATAGCTTATCCTTATTAATTTTTTCCACACCAGTCATGATTTTATAGACCTCTATCATATCCCCCTTTAGTCTCCTCTTTTCTAAGCTGAAAAGTCCAAGTCTTTTTAATCTCTCTTCATATGGGACCTGTTCCAAACCCCTAATCGTTTTAGTTACCCTTCTCTGAACCTTTTCTAATGCCAGTATATCTTTTTTGAGATGAGGAGACCACATCTGTATGCAGTATTCAAGATGTGGGCATACCATGGATTTATGTAAGGGCAATAAGATATTCTCCATCTTATTCTCTATCGCTTTTTTAATGA
Source organism: Rafetus swinhoei (assembly GCA_019425775.1). Classification (NCBI taxonomy): domain Eukaryota; kingdom Metazoa; phylum Chordata; order Testudines; family Trionychidae; genus Rafetus; species Rafetus swinhoei. The sequence goes on along the minus strand of CM033428.1, from coordinate 30,614,315 downwards.
TTCCTAACATCCTGTTTGCTTTTTTGATTGCCACTGCGTGGATGTCTTCAGAGGACTATCCACGATGACTCCAAGATCTCTTTCCTGATTAGTTGTAGCTAAATTAGTCCCCATCATATTGTACCTATGGTTGGGATTATTTTTTCCAGTATGCATTACCTTATCCACATTAAATTCTATTTGCCTTTTTTTTGTCCAATCACTTAGCTTGGTGAAATTTTTTTGAAGCTCTTCACAGTCTGCTTTGGCCTTAACTATTGTGACAGGGTCAGACCCACTCCTGGATCCCAGACCCCTGTTCTGTCCACAATCCTGCAGTCTCACTTGCCCTTTCCAGCATGTGGGCTTCTGCCCCTTGGCTACCCAGGCACTAGGGCAGATGCCCTGGTCAGCCTGGGCTGAGTAACCAGTCCCCCTCAGTCACCAGCTGGGCTCTCAGGCCACTTGGGGAAGGAAGCCCAAACACTCCTTGTCAGGGCCCCTTACCTTTCTCGTCTATTCTGACAATGCTGACAGTTCTGTTTTTCAGCTTCTCCATCTTTTTCCTTATCAGCTCTCACTTCCCTCTGCCACCTCCAAACTCCTCTTCCCTTCTCTCCTGCCCTCCCCCACGTGGAAGGTTTTTAAAGAGGTCCTGTGGCAGCCTGAAGACAGCTAACCTGGCCCTTAATTGATTTATAGCCACCCTGTCTCAGCTGCCCCTCATTAGCCAGGGCCGTTGCTGGTTTTCAGAGCTGCCTCTCTCCCCTTCCATCAAGTCTTTTAACCTGCCCTGTCACATATCCCCCTCCCCTGCTCAACACTATGGGGTTGGGCTTCTTGGGATGGCAGGCAGTGCACCCTCGAGAGGCCGTCGGCATTGCCATGGTTGGTTCCGGCCCTATGTTGCACTTGGAAGTGGAATGGATTATGGTTGTAGGGACAGGAATTCGTTACTCTCACATTCCTGCCTTTATTTGGGTGCATCCACTGTAGGGGTGCATGGTCTGTGATGAGGGTGAATTTTCATCCAAGCAGGTAATATTGCAGGCTCTCCATGGCCCACTTCACTGCGAGGCACTGCTTCTCGACATGGCATATTTCTTCTCTCTTGGGAGGAGCTTCCAGCCTAGGTACAAGATGGGATGTTCTTCCTTCCCGACCATTTGGGACAGCACAGCACCCAATCCAACTTCAGAGGCATTGGTTTGGAGTAAGAACTCCCTCTCAAAGTCGGGGGCTATGAGCACAGGGCTGATTTTAAGTCATTGAATTCCTTCTCTGCTGCAGGGGTCAATTTCACCATGTCCAGGCTACAGGCTCTCGTTAGGTCTGTCAGGGGACACATCCTGGAAGCAAAATGGGGGATAGTCCCAAGAATGACCAGACCTGCTTCTTTCCGGCCAGCTGGGGCCAGTTCTGTATCACTGCCATCTTATTCAACTGGGCCATCACTAAGCCCCTTCCCACTATATACTCCAGGAATTTGGCCTCTGCTAGTCCCATCTCACATTTTGCTGGGTTTGCGGTTCCCAGCTGATCAATCAGCTCTTATATACATGGCATGGGATATGCGACAAACTTTGACACCTGAAGCAAATAATTCATTTAGCTTCTCCACAATGACTTTATCATCTTTGAGTGCTCTTTTAGCATCTCAATTGTCCAAGGGCCCCACTGGTAGTTTATCAGGCTTCCTGCTTCCCATGTACTTAACAACATTTTACTATTACTTTTTGAGTTTTTGGCTGATTGTTCTTCAAACTCCTTTTTGGCTTTTCTTATTATATTTTTTACACTTAATTTGACAAAGTTTATGCTCCTTTCTATTTTTCTCACCAGGATTTGACTTCCACTTTTTAAAAGATGTCTATTTATCTGTCTGCCATCCTTGGTAAGTTGCTCCAATGATTAGCTGCCATTTCTATGAAAAAGCGTGATGTCTTATTTTTGTATGTGAATTTGTTTAACTTCAATTTCTAGGTATTGTATCTGTCATGAATAGGAGGAGTGCTGACCAGCACCCGGTGACTAAAGGGTTAATTCAGGTACCCAGCAAAGGTGTCGGCCCTTAGAGGGTTTGGGCAGTCAGCCAGTAAAAATGCAGATAGGAATTTCAAACTAGGGCAGAGGGCTTTCTCTCTCTCTTTTCTTTGTTTGAGGCCAGAGCAGTTTCTTCCAGGTATTGAGAGAGATGGGAGACACTATCTCTCTCCAAGAATTGACTTCTTGAATTGTGTAAGTAGGGAAAAGTTTAGATAGTCTGTCAGGGTTTATTGTTTTCCTTGTTTGGGGATTTGGGAATCATGTCTGAGCTGGCTAATTGTTTTTCTCTTTTGTAACTAAGGATTACAGCCCAGGGACTTTCCCTGAGTCTATGTCAATAGTGGCTATTTACCACCTAATCAATTTACTATGCTTGCAACAATAATTTTATTTTGATAATAAAAGAGTTTTCTTTTTATTTTGATTAGCCGGTATTGGTTGATTGTTGTGTCCTGGGATTAAGTGCCTAGTTACAAGGGCACAGTCCATTGTTCTCTGCAGATTCATTCTGTTTGTTTTCCAGCTCCATGCAAAATGGAAGTTGGGGACAAGGGGAAGAGCTTTACCTTAGGGAGGAGATTCCCAAGTGATCTCTTCCCTGGAAAAGGGTTTTTATTTTATATTTTCTTTTAATACCTGGGGTGGTGGCTGGCAGCATGGAACCAGTCTTGTCTTTTTTTTTGGATCTCAGGGGGACTGAGATCGAATAAGTTTGTCTCTGAGAATCACAGAGACAGGTTTTGCAGTGTTCATTCTGCTAGCTAGCCCCCCACCTTCTGCATTCATAATGCCAGAGTGGGGAACAGCTGTGACAGCATCATGCTATACTTTTGTCTGCCAGATAATTGTTATCGGTTTTCTGTCCTTTACGTATGTACAAACAGAGTGGACTGAAATCACTCTTTAACCTTCTCTAGAATAAGAGAAACAGATTTTATTCTTTGAGTTTTTCACTAGAAGGCATGTATTCCATTCTTTTAATGGTTCTTGTGGCTGTTCTTTAAACTCTCTCCAATTTTTAAATATATTTATTGAAATATGGACACACTCTTCCAGGAGCAGTCATACCAGTGCTAAATGCAGAGGCAATGTAACCTCTGAACTCCTACTTGTTATTTCCCTGTTTATAAATTCAAGGATAGCATTGGCACTTATGACCATAGTGTTGCACTGCGAATTCATGTTTGGCTAACTATGCACTCTGACTGCCATGTACTTTTCAGACTCACTGCTTTATATGATAATTTCCCATCCCATAAATATTGCCAGCATTCTTTGTTTTTAGGTGCATACCTTTATATTTGGCTGTATTGAATTGCATATAATTTGCTTGTTTCAGCTTGCTTTCAGGTCCAGGGGTTTGTGACCTGACCTCTATATTATTTATTACCTATCCCCTTCAATTTTTTTGGCATCCACAAATCATTATCAGTGATTAATTTCATGTTTTTCTTCCAGGTCATTAGAAAAATAAAATAGCAGAGGGCCAGAACCAGTCCCTGAAAGACCTGAGTAGAAACCCAGCAGCTTGATGAGGATTTCCCATTTACAATTACTTTTGGAGATGTGCCAGTCACCAGATTTTAATCCATTTAATGGGTATTGTGTTGATTGTATGTCATTGTAGCTTATTAATCAGAATGTGTGGTATTAAGTCCAATGCCTCCTAGAAGTATATTACATCAACACTATTACTTTTATCAATTTAACCTGTAATCTCTTCAAAAAGTTATTGCTAGTCTGACATCTACTTTCCAAAAACACATTGATTTCCATTAATTATATTACCATTCTTTAATTGTTTATCAATTGAATCCTGTATTAGTAATTTGATCTGCTGAAAATATCTGATGATGGTAGCTGCTATTTAAAATCCTCTATGTTACTGTGTTACTTGTGCTACTGTTGGAATTAAAAATATTTCATCATAGGATAAAAGGACACCATCTGTATTTGGAAAAAATCCCAGATGAACTAAAATATTGAATACTTCTGTAACTTTTACATTATTATTGGCAGTTCTACCATCTCCATCTAGTAAAGGGTCAATATCACTCTTGGGATTCCCATATTCCTAATATATTTAAACTCCTTATTATCCTTAAGTCTGCAGGCCATAGATTTCTCTTTGTGTTACTTTTGCTTCTTTTATCAATTAGATACAATTTCCAGCTTCTTATTTATATTTACCACTGTCATCTTCCCCTTTCTTCCTTTTGCTATACATGGTTTTGTTTTTACTGCAGTGTTTAGTTCTCCTCTAAGCCAAATTGGTTTTTTGACCTGCAGAGCCCTTTTTCTTGATTGTGGGACTATTGTTTCTTGGGCCTCTAGGAAAATTTTCCTTAACAGCTCCCAATTTTGATTCATATTTTGCTTTTAAAAAATCCTTCTTACATTTTATATTTGTTTTCAGCTTTGTAAAACTGGAGGTTTTAAACTTATAGTTTCTAAGTCATATATTACTGGTTTGGATTTTATTCTGTTCTGCACGCAACAAATGTAATCAAGTTGTGTTTACCTGCACCTAAGTAATCATTAATTCAATTCATTTTTCTGTCAAATTAATATTGCATAAAGAAAAAGGTGGATGCAACTTTTAAGTTATGATCTAAACTGTTAAAATCACACATGACTGACAATAGCACAAGTTTCAGAATATATAGATAGCATTAAAATAAGATGCAAAACCTGAAGTATTTAATTTAAAAAGCAAAAGGAAAATGCTTCATTCAGCTTTATTTTTTTTCCAAATGGGGGCAGTGTTGGTACATGACTTACATTTTTTTTTCATATTTAATGTAGCACTCATTAAAGACCGTGACTTTCAGCATATTTATATTAGGCATTTCAGAAAATGTGTTGCAAAATTATTTTTACACATAATGCCAAGGCTGAGAAGTACCAGAAAAGACTGTGAAGGAAGCTATTTTTATAAAAAGGACTTTCAATTTAACCATCTACTAAAAAGATTTTTAAAGTCCTAAGAGATATGCGACAGCTCATTTGACTAGTAAAGTTGACAAATCTGCTTTTTAAAATTCTGTGTGGCTTTTTACTTTTGATTTTTGAATTTGTCAAGATTCACAAACACAGACTATAACCCTTTCCCTTCTGGACCAGTCCCTTATGTTATGTTCTTCTGACCTATCAAAATCCATATCCAAATAGAATACCCAGTTATGTCTTTCTGTATGTCTACTAAGGTTTACATAATATACTTGGCATTATATGTAATTGTTCTATCCATGTAGCCCTGCATTTTAGCTGCAGCCAAGTAACCGACTTACGGTGCAAGAGCTATGGTGCAAGATCGACTTATGGTGTAAGACTTATGGTCTATTCTCATGGAGAAGATAAGTATTGATTGTGACAATGATCCCCCAATCTTGTGGGTGATTCCCCAAATTTGATAAAAATGGAAGTATGAAACCAAGTTAATGTTCCCATTCTGCTTGTTCACTGTGAGAGATGCAAAGAACAAAGATGCTACAATGGGAGGCACATTATTGGCTCCCCTGCTAAAACAACAGTGATGATAAGAATTTCTTTAAGTCTGATCTGAAACAATATGTAAGATATACAAACACAGCAAGTCTAGCCCTTGGATGATACGCTTTAATAAATAATGATATTTGCTCATATTTGCTATTCAACTTATTTATAAATTATCTAGAGAAAGGTATAAACAGTGAGGGGGCAAAATTTGCAGATGATACCAAACTGCTCAAGATAGTTAAGAACAAAGCAGACTGTGAAGAGCTTCCAAAAGATCTCACCAAACTAAGTGATTGGGTAACAAAATGGCAAATGAAATTTAATGTTGATAAATGCAAAGTAATCCACATTGGAAAACATAATCCCAACTATATATCCAATATGATGGGGACAAATCTGGCTACAACTAATCAAGAGAAAGATCTCGGAGTCATTGTGGACAGTTCTCTGAAAACATCCACTCAGTGTGCAGCGACAGTGAAAAAAGCAAATAGAATGTTACGAGTCATTAAAAAAGGAATAGAGAATAAGACAGAAAATATCTTATTGAGTCTATATAAAACCATAGTATGCCCACATCTTGAATACTGCATACAGATGTGGTTGCCTCATCTCAAAAAAATATATTGGCATTGGAAAAGGTTCAGAAAAGGGCAACAAAAATGATTAGGGGTTTGGAACGGGTCCCATATGAAGAGAGATTAAAAAGTCCTGGAGTTTTCAGCTTAGAAAAGAGGAGACTAAGGGGGGATATTATAGAGGTCTATAAAATCATGACTAGTATGGAAAAAGTGAATAAGGAAAAGTTATTTACTTATTTCCACAACGTAAGAACTAGGAGTCACCAAATGAAATTAAGAGGCAGCAGGTTTAAAACAAACAAAAGGAAGTTTTTCTTCACTTGGCTCACAGTCAACCTGTGGAACTCCTTGCCAGAGGATGCGATGAAGGCTAGAACTTTAACAGTGTTCAAAAAAGAGCTAGATAGATTCATGGCGGTTAGGTCCATCAATGGCTATTAGCCAGGATGAGTAGGATTGGTATCCCTAGCCTCTGTTTCTCTGGAAGTGGGTGACAGAGGAGGGATCATGTGAGGTTTACTTGTTGTGATCCCTCCCTCTGGGGCATCTGGTATTGGCCACTGTCAGCAGACAGGATACTGGGCTAGATGGAGCTTTGTTCTGACTCAATATGGCCGTTCTTATTTTCTTATGTTCTCATGTCTAGCCAGGAATTCTCTGTGATAAAAATATGCCAAGTAAACTAAACAGCAGAGTGTCTTAAGATCACGCTTAGGCATACTGTGATAAATATATGTATTGGAATACTGGCTACTGAGGAAGTGGAAGCAACTGCTTTGCACTGCTGAAATAAAAATGCTTATGCAAACACTGGATAAGACAAGAGCTGGTAGCCTATGCAGTGAAATGGTGCAGGTGGCCCCCATAATGAACCATTATCTATGATCTTTGAAAAATCATGGAATACTTTTAGGGCTGATTCCAGAAGACTGGAAAAGGGCAAATATGGTGTCTGTCCACCTATAAAAAAGGGGACTAAGAACAACCCAGGAAACTACAGACCAGTCAGTTTAACTTCTGTGCCTGCAAAGATAATGGAGGTAATTAAGGAATTCATCTACAAACACCTGGAAGAAAATAAGGTGATAGGTAACAGCCAGCATGGATTTGTAAAGAACAAATCATGTCAAACCAATCTGATAGCTTTCCAAAGAATAGGATAGGATAACAAGTCTAGTGGATAAGGGAGAAGCAGTGGATGTGGTATACCTAGACATTAGGAAGGCATTTGCTATGGTCTCGCATGATCTTCTTATCAATGAACTAGGCAAATACCAAGTTAGATGAGGCTATTATAAGGTAGGTGCATAACTGGCTGGATAGCCATTCTCAGATAGTAGTTATTAACAGTTCACAGTCATGCTGGAAGGGCATAACAAGTGGGGGTTCCCCAGGGGTCTGTTTTGGGACTGGTTCTTCAATATCTTCATCAACAATTTAGATGATGGCATAGAGAGTATGCTTAATAAGTTTGCAGATGATACCAAACTAGGAGGGGTTGCAACTGCTTTGGAGGTTAGGGTCATAATTCAAAATGATCTGGACAAACTGGAGAAATGGTCTGAGGTAAAGTTCAATAATGATAAATGCAAAGTAATCCACTTAGGAAGGAACAATCCGTTTCACACATACAGAACGGGAAGTGACTGTCTAGGAAGGAGTACGGCAGAAAGAGATTTAGGGGTCATACTGGACCACAAGCTAAATATGTCTCAACAGTGTGACACTGTTGCAAAAAAAGCAAACATGATTCTGGGATACATTAACAGGAGTGTTGTAAGCAAGACACGAGAAGTCATTCTTCCGCTCTATTCTGCGCTGATTAAGCCTCAGTTGGAGTATATGTGTCCAGTTCTGGGCACCACATTTAAAGAAAGATGTGGAGAAATTGGAGGAGGTCCAGAGAAGAGCAACAAAAATGATTAAAGGTCTAGAAAACATGAGCTATGAGGCAAGGCTGAAGGAATTGGTTTTGGTTAGTTTGGAAAAGAGAAGACTGAGGGGACATGATAGTGGTTTTCAAGTATCTAAAAGGGTGTTCAGGGACGGAGGGGTGGGGGAGAGGGAATTATTCTCCTTGGCCTGTGAGGATAGGGCAAGAAGCAATTGGGCTTATACTGCAGCAAGGGAGTTTTAGGTTGAACATTAGGAAAAACTTCCTGTCAGGATGGCTAAGCACTGGAATAAATTGCCTAGGGCGTTTGTGGAATCTCCATCACTGGGAGATATTTAAGAGCAGATTACACAGACATCTACCAGGGATGATACAGATTGTGCTTGGTCCAGCCATGAGGGCAAGGGACTGGACTTGATGATCTCTCGAGGTCCCTTCCAGCTCTAGTGTTCTATGATTCTATGATAATAAGTTGATAAGTAACAGCATGGATTTGTAAAGAACAAATCATATAAAACCTGATAGCATTTGTTGACGGGATAACAAGCCTTGTGGATAAGAGGGAAGTGATAGCTGTGGTAGGCTACGTCTAGACTGCACGCCTTTTTCGACAGAGGCTTTGTCGACAGATACTGTCGACAAAGCCTCTGTTGAAAAAGAGCGTCTAGACTACGATCAATATTGTCGACTTTTTCGAAAGAGAGTCTAAACGCTCTCTTTTGAAAAAGTACAGTTTGCATGCAATAGCGCCTTTTTTCGAAAGAGTACTTTTGTTGACAAAACCCTGTCGTCTAGACATACCCGTATATCTAGATTTTAGTAAGGCATTTGAAACAGTCTCTTATGACCTTCTCATAAACAAATTAGGAAAATACAACCTAGATGAAGCTACTATGAGGTGGGTGCTAAACTGCTTGGCTTCAGCTAACTGGAATTATCCAACTAGAGAGTAGTTATTAATGGTTCATTGTCATGTTGGAAGGGCATAACGAGTGGGGATCCATAGGGATCAGTTCTGGGACTGGTTCTGTTCAATATCTTCATCAAAGATTTAGATAGTGGCAGAAAGAGTACACTTATAAAGTTTGTGGATGATGCCAAGATGGGAAAGGTTGTAAGTGATTTGGAGGACAAGATTATAATTCAAAATGATTTGGACAAACTGGAGAAATTGCCTGAGGTAAATAGGATGAAATTCAATAAGGACAAATGCAAAGTACTCCACTTAGGAAGGAATACATGTACAAAATGGGAAATGACTGCCTAGAAAGGAGTATCACAGAAAGGGATTTAGGGGGTCATAGTGGACCACAAGCTAAATATAAGTCAACAGTGTGATAAACATTATTCTGGGGTGTATGAGCAGGACTGCTCTAAGCAAGACATGAGAAGTAATTCTTCTACTTTACTCCACACTGATTAGGCTTCAACTGGAGCATTGTGTCCAGTTATGGGCACCACATTTCAGGAAGAATGTGGACAAATTAGAAAAAGTCCAGAGAAGAGTAACAAAAATGATGAAAGGTCTAGAAAACATGAGCTTTGAGGGAAGTTGGAAGAACTGGGTTTGTTTAGTGCGGAAACGAGAAGACTGAGAGGGGACATGATAACAGTTTTCAAGTACCTAAAAAATTATTACAAGGAGGGGAAAAAATTATTGTCCTTAACCTCTGAGGATAGGACAAGAAGCAGTGGGTTTAAACTACAGCCAAGGAGATTTAAGTTGGACATTTGGAAAAATTACATGACCGTCAGGTTGATTAAGCACTGAAATACATTGCTTAGGGAGATGGTGGAATATCTATCATTGGAGATTTTTCAGAGCAGGTTAGACAAACACCTCTCATGGTGTCTAGACTACAGGGTTTTTTCGAAAAAAGTGGCCTTTTAAAAAAAACTCTTTACCTGCGTCTAGACTGCCGCCGTATTCTGTCGACAGTAAATCGAAAGAACGCGGAGGTTTTTTTCGACGGTGGTAAACCTAGTTTTACCAGGAATAACGCTATTTTCGACAGAGATCTGTCTAAAAAAGGTATGTGTAGATGCGGGGAAGAATTTATTTAGAAGATAAAGGCCGCCAGGAAGAAGCCTTGGTGGAAACTCCTGCCAGACCTTTCACCTCTATTGTTCCCGCCTGTAGCCATCTTTTAAAGGCACAGGCACCCAAGAGTAGCATTGTGGCAGCAAGCCAGCTCCAACCAGGACCCTGACTGCTCAGCTCTTCCTGGTAGGGCCACTCAGAGCTATGTCCCAAGGACAAGCCCCCCGAGACTCCCCTGGCCCTTCCAGGGACACATCCCCATAGCAAGCCAGGAGCACCAAACGCCGGGCACCCTCCTGGTCTGGGCCCGAGCTCAAAGCCCTCTTTGTGGGGGTCTCTTCAGGCCCCACAGTCCAGGAGGAGGAATGTGGACATTTATGCCAGAATGGCTGATGGCCTTGCTAAGAAAGGCCACCACCCCCGCACACTACACCAGGTCAGAGCCAAGGTGAAGGAGCTGTGGCAGGGGTATGTTAGGGCCCGTGAGCGCAGCTCCTGCTCTGGGGAAGCACCACAGAACTGCGCATATTATGAGGACCTGGACCAGATCCTGGGGGTAGGGGAACCCCTGTCTCCAGAGAAGGTTGTGGAGTCCTGGATGGAGACACCTGTGCAGCAGTGGCTGCAGCTCCAGGATGACACCCCAGAGGACCAGCAGCTCCAAGAGGAGGAGGAGGACACCAGAAGCACAGTGACCCTCACCCTGGAGCCCAGTTCCCGAGAAGCAGAAGGCCTCCCAGACAACTTCGGACACCAGGGAGGGAACATCAGGTGAGTGTTGTGAGGGTCCAACACACACAGGGCAGAGGAGGTGGGAGCAAAGTGGATGGTGCAGTACTGTGACGTGTCATGCTGATCACAGCCTGGGGGGGCCCCACACATGGCTGACCACAGGGAGGGCCATCCTACCCCTGCACCTGCATGGGTACGAGGCACCACCTGCTCCTGCAGACACTGATGCCAAGTGCAGGCATGGGTTGGGGACCCTGGGATTGCCACACAGCTTCAGGCCTCTCAGCAACCTGTAGGAACTCCAGCTGAGGCCTGACACTTGTCTGTGCTGCTTGGCCATGGTGTGTGTGTGGGGCGGGGGGGCGGGGCAGGATGGGGGCCTGCACACTTTCTGGGCTGCAGGGAGACTGTGGCTGCTGGCCAGGCCACACCATGCCTTACTGAGATGCACATGAGTATCCCCTGACCCTAGGACAGGCACTGACTGCTGAGAAGGAGGGCGTGCCCTCTCAGGGAAAGGGTGAGCATGCATGAGTGATGACTTTTCCCTCTTGTCCTCCACAGCTGGACCAGCTATCCAGGAGGGGAGCACCACACCTGTCCCACCACCCAGATGGTTGCAGGGAACCCGTCGGCACTGGTGCACATATTTGGACCTGGTGCGCCAGCACATCTCAGTCCTGCAAGGGATGCAGGACACATTTACACAGAGGATGCAGGCAGAGGCAGAGTGGCGCAGTCGCTTGCTGGACGAGTTTGTCCAGCAGTGCACTACAATTTGCGCTGCTATCTGGGAGGCAATGACCTTCCCCGGTCCTATGCCTGTTCCTGTTCCTCCTGCTCAGCCTGCCCCCCCTTACCCCCTGCCCTCCGCCTCATCACCTGCCTCTGCTTCACCCCCTGCCATCCCAGTCCCAGGTGCGGGCCCACCTCCTGCCCAGCCCCCTACTGTCCCAGCTTGCATGCACGGCCATCTCCAAGCAGGCCCCTGTAGCCGAGGTGGCAGGGGCTCTTCATCCAGGAGGCACCCTCAGCCCTGAGCCTCCCTTCCCCCTTCCAGGTTTACATGCCTCTTCCCACCTGTGAGAGTCAGTAAGCGAAGCACTTTACTTTGTTACCCAAAAGTTTATTTTTCTTTACAAAACAGTTGTATAGGTTTTGGAACAATCAAACTGTACACCTTGCAATAAACTGCACACATTTTGTCAAGAACACCTGCCTCCATTTTCTGTGAATGTGTGCAACGTGGGGCAGGGAGGGGTTTTGGGGGGGAAGGCACTGGGGGCATCAGAAAACCCCACATTTGGAAGGCCCTGGGGAAACTCATTGGGCTCCTTGGGAGAATCTCTCCCTCAGGGCTTCCCAAATACGCAATCCTGACTGGTGGGCTTGGCGGATGGCAGCTGTCTGGGGCTGCTCAAACTGCCTCCCCTCCGCATCAGCCCGTGTCCCCCACCCTGGGAGGAAGGCCTCCCCTTTCCTCTCCACCAGGTTGTGCAGCATACAAGAGGCAGCAACCACTTCGGGGATGTTGCATTCCCCCATGTCCAGCCGAGTGAACAGGCATCTAAATCTGCCCTTCAGACGGCCAAAGGCGCATTCTACCTGCAAGCGAGCCCGATACAGGTGGGAGTTAAACAGTTACCTGCTCACATCCAGGCGTCCAGTGAACGGCTTCATGAGCCAGGGCATAAGAAGGTACACCGCGTCAGCCACGATGCATGTAGGCATTTGCACATCCCCCAGTGAAAAGTTTCTCTCTGGAAAGAATGTCCCAGTCTGCAGCCTGCGGTACAGGTATGAGTTCTGGAAGATGCGGGCATCATGTGCCCAACCTGACCACCCAACACAAATGTCTGTGAATTGTCCCAGGTGGTCAACCAGGGCCTGCAGCACCATAGAAAAGTAGCCCTTTCTGTTAATGTACTGGGCTGCTTGATGGGGTGGTACGTGGATCGGGATGTGCATCCCGTCAAGTGCTCCACCTCCGTTCGGAAATCCTAGCCCCGCAAATCTGGCCACGATGGTCTCCAGGTCTCCAAGGCGGACAGTCCTGTGAAGCAGCTCTGAATTGATGGCCGTCACCACCTGCAGAAAGGGACGAATAGAAACACACATAACAGGACATTAGAGGAGTTGCATGAGCTGATGAGAGGTGCTCCCCAACCCCTCCCCTCCCAGACCCCAAGAGCCCCCCCTCAGGCAACCCTCTATCCCCCCCGCACCATGGCAAGGTGAGGCCAGGAGGGCTTCTACCACTGCCACCCCATCCCCCATTCCCTCTGCCCGGTCTTGACCGCCCCTTATTTGCCCCCCCATGGACCTGTCCCCAGAGAGTGACTTACCTCCATCAAGACTGCCCCAACAGTAGACCTCCCTACGCCAAACTGGTGTCCCACGGAACAGTAGCTGTCGGGGGAGGCCAGCTTTCAGAGGGCAAAAGCGACCCGCTTCTCCAGGGGGATGGTGGGCTGCAAGTGGGTGTCCTGGCATTGTAGGGCAGGGGTGAGCCAGGCACACAGCTCCTGGAAGGTGGACTTCCGCATACGGAAGTTTCAGAGCCAAGTCTCATCATCCCACTGCTCCATAACAAGCTGGTCCCACCAGTCTGAACTGGTGTCCAGCCTCCAAACTCGCCTCTGAAGGAATAAGTTCAGTGGCAAAGGCAGTGGGGCTGCAGCCCGAGTGAGGGGCTCAGAGCTGGGCTCTGAATCCAGCTCTGCCACAAACATCGTGATGGTCTCATGAAGATGCAGCAGAACTTCCAGCATCACAGTGTGGGGCCATCGCCTGCCCAGGGGCAGCTCCGGCTCCATGGCAAAAAACCAATTCAAAGTACAAAACACAAGCAGGACAAAAAACACTGTGGTGTCCCAGAAAGCAGGGCACTCAAAGCAAGCACTGCAGAAGCTTTGCTGTCCCTCTAGGAGGTAGGCAAGCCAGCTGCAGGAGCAGAGCAACGGCTGGTCAGGAGGATCCCTTTAAGCATGCGTCTCTGCAAAGACCATGCTGCAGGACCCGGAAGTAAAGGCTGCCCCCATGCCCTAGCAGAAGTGCTTCCAGGTACCCTTTTTCAACAGAGCATCCAGGCAGTCTGGATGCTCTTTTTCAAAAAAGCGGATCGATTTTTTGATCCGCTTTGTGCAATCTAGACGCTCTTTTTCGAAAGAGGCTTTTTTGAAAATATCTTTCGAAAAAGGCGTGTAGTCTTGATGTACCCTCAGGGGTGGTCTAGATGGTGCTTGGTCCTGCCATGAGTGCAGAGGACTAGACTTGATGGTCTCTTGAGGTTCCTTCCAGTTCTATGATTCTATGATAATGGAAAATGATAATAGAGTAGCAACTGACATGGCTGGGTTGGATGAGATGTGGGAATATGCTGGCCAGAAAGGTGTAGTCCTGGGCAGAGAGCTGTGTGGCTTCTCTGTGACTGGTTTTTGCTAGCAGAGTTGGTGCAAAGAAGCCACAGGATGAATCAAACCTGGGAGCATGTACCTAGATTTTCAGAAGGAAAAAAATGTCTTTGGATTTGACAAACTCTATGGCCAGTAGCAGAATCTGCACTCTACTGGGATCATATGTGTCTAAAACTGAAACAGTGAGAAGCTTAATAAAAACCACCAATCAGGAGCTGGTTAAAAGAACTGCCCATTCATGTTTGGGCAGTTTACAGCTAATATCAGTCATGGTTCTCCAGTGGAAACTGCCATTAGGGCTTAACAAATACCATTCACATTAAAAGAGAACTTGTTTCACTATCATATCACAGCTCTCCCACCTCTTGACACTAAACGATCCCCTTACTGGTAGTCTCAGTAGAGAGAGGAAATAGCAGGAAGTATCCACCTCATTGGATAGAGATATTAGAGACTATATGGCATGTTTACTCCCTCCTGGTGAATTTATTTCTTTGCTTTATCATCACCTCAGGATATTCAAATGTAACTTTTGTGTCCCTATGGCATTAAGTATTATGCCTAGCCCTAGAGCGATTTACAGTTTGTCCCTGTGTGTTTTGATGGTATTGCATGAAAAATGAAATCTTTAAGCATGAGTGCTCTGTCTGATGATTAAGAAAGGTTCCTAGATTTCATCAGATCCCTTCTGAGTATTGAGTAGAAGGTTCCCTGCTGCACGGTTAGTGATTTATTTCTCTGGGCTGCGGCTGCTAACGATCAGTCTCTTGTTTCTCATCAGTATGTGTTCACACATACGTTTTAGGCCCAAGGGAGTGGAAAAAATGGTCCGTAACCATGGAGAGATCAAGAGTGTTTAATCATTCTCTGTCACATTTCCACTTTGCTGTTTATTCCAGGCCCCCATTCATTCCTTCTTTGCAAACTCCATGTGAGCTAGACCTTGTAATTACTTTTTTGAGAATTGTAACGATAGGAATGGGCTATGACAGGCTTCCCTTCCTTAATGCTCTTTGACAGGTTATAGAGTGTATGAACTTCTTGAGCCTCTTTAGAAAAGGCAGAAGCTCCATGTGTTTCTTTATACTTTTCTCTGGACTGCAGTGCTGATCCCTATCCAACTTCGGAATTAATTTCAAACAAAAACCCTGCCCTTTTTCTTTCTGTTGAGTTACTGTAACTCCCCCATTCTTATTCTGTTTTATTTATTAAGCACTGACTGGTGCAATATACATTTTCTCTTAAACATCCTGTATGCCAACCTGTACCTGCCATTTTCCTTACATTTCATTGTAGATTAGTGTGACAGGGTGGAAGAACCTTGCAGCCAAGGGATTACAACACTATCTCAGATACCAGGTCACTAAGGGTATGTCTACACTACAAAGTTAATTCGAACTAACAGCTGTTAGTTCGAATTAATTTTCATAGGTGCTACACATGCAAACCGCTAGTTCGAACTTAATTCGAACTAGCGGAGCGCTTAATTCGAACTAGGTAAACCTCATTCTACGAGGACTAACGCCTAGTTCGAATTAAGTAGTTCGAATTAAGGGCTGTGCAGCCACTTAATTCGAACTAGTTGGACGCTAGCCCTTCCCAGGTTGCCCTGGTGGCCACTCTGGGCCAAGCCAGGGAATCTCTTCTGCCCCCCTCCTGGCCCTGGAGCCCTTAAAGGGTCACAGTCTGGCTACGGTGCCCGTGCCAGGTGCAAGCCTGCCAGCACCCAGCCAGCAGACCCTGCACCTGGCACGGCATGAGCCAGCCACCCGCTGCCACCCAGCCCTCCGCCTCTTCCCAGGACCAGGCTGGCAGCTCTCAGGTGCCTGCCCGGGGCCGCAAGAGGCGGGTGCCCGCCTGGTCTAGTGGGGAGATCGTGGACCTCATCCAGGTTTGGGGGGAGGCCTCCAACGTCCACAATCTCTGCACTAGGCACAGGAAAGTGGCCGTCTAGGGCAGGATAGCTGCCAGCCTGGCCACCAAAGGCCACATGCGAACCCAGGAGCAGGTTTGCATGAAAATCAAGTTGGTCCAGTGAGACCCCCGACCCCAAGCCCTATTCTTAGAATATAAGAACATAAGAACAGCTGTACTGGGTCAGACCAAAGGTCCATCTAGCCCAGTAGCCTGTCTGCCAACAGCGGCCAACACCAGGTACCCCAGAGGGGATGGACCGAAGACAATGACCAAGCCATTTGTCTCGTGCCATCCATCTCCAGCCTTCCACAAACAGAGGCCAGGGACACCATTCCTACCCCCTGGCTAATAGCACTCCATGGACCCAACCTCCATGACTTTATCTAACTTCTCTTTAAACTCTGTTATAGTTCTAGCCTTCACAGACTCCTGTGGCAAGGAGTTCCACAGGTTGACTATTTGCTTTGTGAAGAACTTTCTTTTATTAGTTTGAAGCCTGCTACCCATTAATTTCATTTGGTGTCCTCTAGTCCTTATATTATGGGAACTAATGAAGAACTTTTCTTTACACCCTCTCCACACCACTCATGATTTTATATACCTCTATCATATCCCCCCTCAGTCTCCTCTTTTCTAAGCTGAAAAGTCCCAGTCTTTTTAGCCTCTCTTCATATGGGACCTGTTCCAAACCCCTAATCATTTTAGTTGCCCTTTTCTGAACCCTTTCCAAGGCCAAAACATCTTTTTTGAGGTGAGGAGACCACATCTGTACACAGTACTGAAGATATGGCGTACCATAGTTTTATACTTCCCCTCCTCCTTCTTCCCCTGGCTTCCCCCTTCCAGCTCCCTCCTTCCAGGTTTCCCTCTCCCCTCTCCCACCCTCTCTCTTCCCCTCTCCCACCTCCTTTTCCCAGTCTCCCCAGAGGTTCATCCTCCCCACCCCCAGTTTTGTTAAATAAAGAGAGTTTCTATTTTTGACCACACGTGTCCTTTACTTTTTACATCAGGAAGGGGGGCTAGGGAGGGATAAGTGGAAGAAGGTGAGGGAGGAATGGGGCACGAGCCCCCAGTGGGGAGGACTGGGGTGGCTCTGCGGGCTCCTCGGGGTGGAAGCTCTCCTGCAGGGCCTCCTGGATCCTGACAGCTCCCCAATTGACCCCCCCGGATGGCAGCCTGCGGCAAGTGCAGCCGGGCTGATGGCCGAGTGCTGTGATGTGCCGAGTGTGGGCACGCAGGGCACTCCAAGACAGGACTGCTTTGCTGTCCCTCATTGAGGTAGACAAGCAAGCGGGGAATCCTGAGAACTGTCTGTCCGGGGTGGGGGTCGGGTCCCTTTAAGCACAGCCCTCGGCTAGCCTGAGGCAGCAGCTCCATACTCTAAGTCCTAACCTGATGCCCTGCGGCACTGGTTTCGCCAGCCTTAACTTCGGTTCAGGGTCCACTCAATGTGGACATGCTAGTTCGAATTAGCAAAACGCTAATTCGAATTAGTTTTTAGGTCTAGATGCGCTAATTCGAATTAGCTTATTTCGAATTAACTAATTCGAATTAAGTTAGTTTGAATTAGAGCTGTAGTATAGACATACCCTAACTGTTTCTCCAATCATTTCTGGAGATCTTGGATGCAAATCTGGTGGTTTTAATTTTCTTGCTTAGGAATTTCTTCAGCTCCTTTCAGAAATCATATACTCTGTGTTTAGAATCCTCCAATACTAAATGGCGTGTCTACACAGCAAAGTTATTTCAGAATAATGGCCATTATTCCGAAATAACTATGCAAGCGTCTAACCGCAAAACCACTATTTTGAAACAATTTCAAAACAGAGGACGTCTTGTTCTGGCTTCTGTAATCTTCATTCTATGAGGAATAGTGCCAATTCTGAAATAGATATTTCGGAATGGGGCTGTGTAGGCAGGGAATAGCTGTTATTTCGAAATAGGGGGCTTCCAGCCCTTCCCAGGGTGCCCTGCTGGCCACTCTGTCCACATTCAACAAAACTCTCCCCTTCCTCCCGCCCAAGTCCTTAAAGCTGCAGCTTCAGCAGAAAGGGTTTGTGGCTTGCAGCACGCCTGACAGCCCTGAGCCACCCTGCAGCTGCACCTGACTTGATTTTCCCCAGAAATGAGCCAGTCTGCTGTTCATACACAGCCCTCCACTGTTCCCAGGGAGCAGTCAGACAGCTCACAGGAGCCTGCCAGGGGCCGCAAAAAGACGTGCACCTTCCTGGTCTGGTATGGAAATCCTGGACCTTATTGAGGTTCAGTGGGATTAGAACAACCTCCAGACCAGATGCAGGAATGCAGATGTGTATAAGAACATAAGAACGGCTGTACTGGGTCAGAACAAAAGTCCATCTAGCCCCAGTAGCCTGTCTGCCGACAGTGGCCAGCACCAGGTGCCCCAGAGAGGGTGGACCGAAGACAATGATCAAGCGATTTGTCTCCTGCCATCCTTCTCCAGCCTCTGACAAACAGAGGCCAGGGACACCATTTCTATCCCCTGGCTAATAGCCTTTTATGGACCTAACCTCTATGAAATTATCTAGCTTCTCTTTAAACTCTGTTATAGTCCTAGCCTTCACAGCCTTCTCTGGCAAGGAGTTCCACAGGTTGACTACACGCTGTGTGAAGAAGAACTTTCTTTTATTAGTTTTAAACCTGCTACCCATTAATTTCATTTAGTTTCCTCTAGTTCTTCTATTATGGGAACTAACAAATAACTTTTCTTTATCGGCCCTCTCCACACCACTCATGATTTTATATACCTCTATCATATCTCCCCTTAGTCTCCTCTTTTCTAAACTGAAAAGTCCCAGTCGCTTTAACCTCCTTTCATATGGGACCCGTTCCAAACCCCTAATCATTTTAGTTGCCCTTTTCTGAACCCTTTCCAAGGCCAAAATATCTTTTTTGAGGTGAGGAGACCACATCTGTACACAGTATTTAAGATGTGGGCGTACCATAGTTTTATACAGGGGCAGTAAGATATTCTGTGTCTTATTTTCTATCCCTTTCTTAATAATTCCTAGCATCCTATTTGCCATTTTGACTGCCGCTGTACACTGTGTGGAAGTTTTCAGAGAACTATCCACGATAACTCCAAGATCTCTTTCCTGATTTGTCATAGCCAAATAAGCCCCCATCATACTGTACGTATAGTTGGGGTTATTTTTCCCGATGTGCATTACTTTACACTTATCCACATTAAATTTCATTTGCCATTTTGTTGCCCAATCACTCACTTTGGTGAGATCTTTTTTGGATCTCACAGTCTGCTTCTGTCTTGACTAACCTAAACAGTTTGGTATCATCCACAAACTTTACCACCTCACTGCTTACCCCTTTCTCCAGATCATTCATGAATAAGTTAAAAAGGATTGGTCCCAGGACTGACCCTTGGGGGGACACCACTAGTTACCCCTCTCCATTCTGAAAATTTACCATTTATTCCTACCCTTTGTTTCCTGTCTTTTAACCAGTTCTCAATCCAAGAAAGGACCTTCCCTCTTATCCCATGGCAATGTAATTTACACAAGAGCCTTTGGTGATGGACCTTGTCAAAGGCTTTCTGAAAATCTAAGTATACTATGTCTACTGGATCCCCCTTGTCCGCATGTTTGTTAACCCCTTCAAAGAACTCTAATAGACTAGTAAGACATGATTTCCCTTTACAGAAACCATGCTGACTTTTGTCCAACAAATTATGTTCTGCTACATGCCTCACAATTTTATTCTTTACTATTGTTTCGACTAATTTGCCCGGTACTGAAGTTAGACTTACCGGTCTGTAATTGCCCCGATCACCTCTAGAGCCCTTTTTAAATATTGGTGTCACGTTGGCTACCTTCCAGTCATTAGGTATGGAAGCCGATTTAAGGGATAGGTTACAAACCACAGATAATAGTTCAGCAATTTCCCATTTGAGTTCTTTTAGAACACTTGGATGAATGCCATCCGGTCCCGGAGATTTGTTAACATTACGTTTTTCTATTTGTTCCAAAACCTCCTCTAATGACACTTCAATCCGGGACAGTTCCTCAGATTCATCACCCACAAAGGACGGTGCAGATTTGGGAATCTCCCTAACATCCTCAGCCGTGAAGACTGAAGCAAAGAAATCATTTAGTTTATCCGCAATGGCTTTATCGTCCTTGATTGCTCCTTTTATATCTCGATCGTCTAGGGGACCCACTGTTTTTTTAGCAGGCTTCCTGCTTCTAATGTACTTAAAAAAACATTTTGTTATTTCTTTTTGAGTTTTTGGCTAGCTGTTCCTCAAAATCTTTTTTTGCTTTTCTTATTACATTTTTACACTTGATTTGATGGTGTTTATGTTCCTTTCTATTTATCTCACTCAGATTGGACTTCCACTTCTTAAAAGATGCCTTTTTGTCCCTCACTGCTTCTTTTACATGGTGGGTAAGCCACGGTGACTCTTTTTTAGGTCTCTTGCTATGTTTTTAAATTTAGGGTATACATTTAAGTTGGGCCTCTATTATGGTGTCTTTAAAAAGTTTCCATGCAGCTTGCAGGGATTTGACTCTAGTCATTGTGCCTTTTAATTTCCGTTTAACTAACCTCCTCATTTTTGTGTAATTCCCCTTTTTGAAATTAAATGCCAGAGTGCTGGACTGCTGAGGTGTTCTTCCCACCACAGGAATGTTAAATGTTATTATATTATGGTCACTATTCCCAAGCGGTCCTGTAACGGTTATCTCCTGGACCTGATCCTGCGCTCCACTCAGGACTAAATCGAGAATTGCCTCTCCCCTTGTGGGTTCCTGTACCAGCTGCTCCAAGAAGCAGTCATTTAAGCCCTTGAGAAATTTTATCTCTGCTTCTCTTCCTGAGGTGACATGTGTCCAGTCAATATGGGGATAATTAAAATCCCCCATTATTATTGAGTTTTTTATTTTGGTAGCCTCTCTAATCTCCCTCAGCATTTCAATGTCAGTATCGCTGTCCTGGTCAGGTGGTCGGTAATATATCCCTACTGCTAATTTCTTATTATTGGAGCATGGAATTACTATCCATAGCGATTCTATTGAACATGTTGATTCATTTAATATTTTTATTTCATTTGATTCTACATTATCAAATGTATGGCTGGATGGCCAACAGCCTGGCAACTAAAGGCCACATCTGCACCCAAGAACAGGTGCAAATGAAGGTCAAAGAGCTCTGCCAGGCTTATGCCAGGGCCAAGGAGGGCACCTCCTGATCCAGGGCAGAGCCCCAAAGCTGCCCTTTTTTCAAGGACATGGACTGCATTCTGGGGGGCAGGGCAATCCCTCCTTCCCCCCCCCCCCGGTTGTAGACTCCGGCCTGGAGATGCCCATTGTCATCTTCGTGGGGTGAGGTGGGGTGGGATGTGGAGAGACGAGGAGGAGGAGGACCCAGACAAGGCCAGCATCAGCACACAGCTGACTTGGGAGCCCCAAAGCCTCCCTGTGGACATTTCCCTGGCGTCATCCAAGGCTGGGGGAGGAACATCATGTGAGTGCCATCGCTTTCCCTTCATAAAGGGAGTGCAGGAGATGGCTGGGGCCTCTCCTCCCCCTTCCTCCTCCTTTCAGCTCCTTCCTCCCTCCTGCAAGTTTCTCACCACCCCCCCTTCTTCCACCTTTTCTCCTCCCCTCTCCCAGGTTCTTTCTCCAGTCTCTCCACAGTTTCTTTGACCCCCAAGTAAAAATAGAGTTTTAAGTTCCCTCCCCCCCAAGTGTCCTTTCATCAGGAAAGGGGGGAAGGAGGGGAAGGGTGGGGTTAGTGGAAGGACGGCAGTGAGGGGTGAAGCAGACAGACCAGGAAAGAGTGTCACTGGTCCCCCAGGGAGAAGCTTTCTCCCAGGGCCTTCTGGATGCGCACGGCCCCATGATGGGCCTGCCATATGGCAGCCATGCATGGCTGCTCGTAGGGCCTGCCTATGTGGTCAGCTTCCACCCCCCACCCTGGCAGGAAGGCCTCCCCTTCCTTTCACACATGTTGTGCAGAACATGGCATGCAGCCACCACATGTGGGATGTTGTGCTCCCCAAGGTCCAGGCGGGTGAGGGGGCATCTAAACCACACCTTCAAATGGCTGAAGGAACCCTCTGTGACCCTGCAGGCCCTGCTCAGCCTTGGGAGGGGCTGAGATGGCCAATGTATGGCTTCATAAACCAAGGCTGCAGGGGATAGGTCATATCTCCCATCAGGCAGACAGGCATGTCCACGTCCCCAACCCTGATGTTGCAGTCAGGGAAGAAAGTTCTGGCATGCAGCTTCTGGAACATGCTTGAGTTCCTAAAGACATGTGCATCATGCGCCTTCCCCGACCACCCGACATATATGTCTGTGAACTGGCCCCGGTGGTCAGTCACCACCTGCAGGACCATTGAAAAGTATCCCTTTCTGTTAATGTAGATTGATGCCTGATATTCTGGGGCATGGATGGAGATGTGTGTCCCGTCGAGAACCCCCACCCCCGCAGCTGGGGAAGCCCATGGCGCCAAATCTGACAATGATGGTGTCCACGTCTGCAAGGTGGATGACTCTGTGCAGCAGGATGGTGTTGATCACTCTGACCACCTGCAGAAGGAGACAAACTAACAGAATCACAGGGGTGTCGGGGTGCCTGAGAGTTCCCCCTGTCCCCCCTCCTACTTCCCCACGCCCCCACTCACCATGAGCAACCCCCTCCAATCACCCCAACCCCTGACAGGGCTTTGTGAGGGTGGGACAGAACAAACCCTTTCAGGAAGGGGGCTTGCACCATCCCTATCCTGAGACCCCCTTTCCCTAGGGAAGCGCATTCCGTCCTTCTACACACACCCCATCCTGGGACAATAGCCTGAGAATGCCATATCTGCATGACCAGGGCCCCGACGGCCAATCTCCCCATGCTGAACTGGTTCCCCACAGATCGGCAGCAATACAGTGTGGAGAGCTTCCAGAGGATGATGGCGACATGCTTCTGAAGGGGGATGGTGGGCTTCATGTGCGTGTCCCATCCCCTCTGGACAGGGCCGAGCCACTCACAGAGCTCAAGGCAGGTGTCCTTTTTCATTCTAAAGTTCTGGAGCCATTGTTGGTCTACCCAGCACTCCAGAATGATGTGGCCCCACCAGTCTGCACTGGTCCAGACACCAGATGCGGTGGGGCACGGCATCCAGGGCAGAACAGGTGGCATCCAGCTGTTGGAGCTGCGCCCCCACATACCCAAGGAGGGTCTGCCACAAGGGCTGGGAGTTGGGTTCCTGCAGAGCCTGGGATGCTGCATGCAGAAAGTGCTGCATGACTTGCAGCAAACTGCGATAGCTGAAGACTGCTTGGAGGCAGCTCTGGCTCCATAGCAGAGAGTGCTGAGGTGTCCTGAATGAGGGCAACCAGAACAAGAAGAGAAAATGCTTTGCTGTCCCTCAGAGAAGTAGGCAAGCAAGCAGGGAAACCTGAGAAATGGGTGTTCTGGGGGGGTTCCTTTAAACATGAACTTCAGATAGCCTCAAGCAGCAGCCGCACAAAGTAACTACTGACCTGAACTAGTTCTGGGTGGCCTAAAATGTAATTCAGTGTCCAATTAGCATGGATGCTCTATTTCAAAATAGCTAAGCACTATTTCGATACATATTTTGTGTGTTGATGCGCTATTTCGAAATAAGCTATTCTGGAAAATCTCTTCTGGAATAGCTAATTCCAAAATAACTGCACTGTATAGATGTAGCCGAAGTGACCCCGGTGCACCAAATCATATATTCATGTATAACTTCTGGCTTTCAAAATCAGATGACTTAGATGGGCTGTTAATAGCCCCTCTGAGGGTATTTCTAAACTAGATCTAAATTAGACATATCGAAATTGTAAATGAAGCTGGGATTTGTATTTCCTGCACTTCATTTACATAATGGTGGCCATGGCTTTTTTTCGAAAAGCCGGTTTTCGAAAAAACCCCACGGTCAAGACGGGAATCTTTCAATAGAAATGCCCCATTTCGAAAGATCCTGTAAACCTAATTTTTTGAGGGTTACAGGATTTTCAAAATGGGGCACTTCTGTTGAAAGGTCTCCGTCTTGACCACATTTTTTTTTCGAAAAGAGGCTTTTCGAAAAAAAGCCACGGCCGCCATTATGTAAATGAAAAGTGGGAAATTCAAATCCCGGCTTCATTTACAATTTCGATAAGTCTAATTTACATCCCTTTATCGAAAAAGGGATGTAGTTTAGACATACCCTGTGTCTGATCTATTGATCTTGCTAAATTTCCACAGTTTTCCATTTGCTAATTGCACCCCCAAAAAAATGCTGCCTAACTAACTTGTTTTACATTTTATAAGCAGGAATTGTCATATCTGAGTTTTCACCCTGTAATAACATTAGATATTTGAGCCTCATATTATAATAAATTGCCATACCATGAGGAGCTCTGCTGGTGATAAATATCTTGTTAGTTGTCTTGGAAAGTTACGTTCCATTTAAAGAAACTGTTTGTTATAACAGTGGAAGATTCTGAATTTAAGAAACCTAGTGCAAATGTTGCCAGAACCTCCCTAAGCCCCTCTACCAGGTTGGAGTTATTTCATTGCATCATTGGGAATTATCCAGTAAAAACTATAGATCAGTGATCTTGGCCCAAATTGCTGTCAAAGGCAGGCTACTGGAATAGGTGGTCCGGTTGGTTTCAGTAGGGCAGTATTAAAGAACTGAATGGCTTTTTATATTATTTTCTATAAATGAGAATGCTGTAATGCTGTTGTAATATTTATGATATACACACGCACTTATGCTTAGCCATTCAGTTTAGTCAGTTGCTTCTCTTTAGCTGGAAGTGAACAGTAGCAATATCAGAAAGTCATCTCAGGCTGGACAAATACCCAAAAAACTGGATGCCTATCTCTGTTTTGTCTGATCCTTGCATGTATGTTGTTGGACAGCCTCACTCATAAGAATTCAAATATTCCTTGTAAGTAGGTAGCTGGAACTGTTTTTCTTTTTGTTTTGCAATATTTCAGCTTTTAAGTCCATCTGGAATCAGAAACACAGGGATGTTTAACTTTTTCTCATTTTTTTTCAAACACAATTGTTTTTTAATTTCATGTAGGAGAAAGTTCAGCTGTTTCAAAATTTTGAACTGGTTCACCTACCCCCAGTAAGGTATATTTAATTAAACAAAATACTTCTCCCCCACCCTTCTCCTGTATTCAGTTTGTGCACCATCCGATAATTTGAATGCTGTCATTGCATTTGTAAGTAGTTTCTTCCATGCTGAATATTCTTCACTATATTTATTACCTGATGTCTTTGGGGACTTAGAAACTGTTAGGGTTATGTGTATCTGTATACTCTCACAAGCAGTCTAATTCACAACACACTGTATGGGAGTAGTGATACATCCCTAAGGAACTATTGGAAGAATCAAATTTCTGAATTGTATTTCCTTTTTTCTTTTAATTTCTTTTCTTTTTTATTGGAAGTGTGTATACTATGGGTTTCTTTTTTCATTCTTTGTATTTCAGACAGGCATGAATGAAGTACATGTCTATGTGTTTTGTTACCCGGAAGGCAGAGGTAAACAATTGCTGTGGGCAATTAATCAAAGCCTAAGGTGCCTCCCCCACAGAAACCAGATTCGACCTGGTATCCGTATCTATCACCGGTGGAATGATTCATAAACAGGCCAGACACAAATTTAGGGCCAAACCATATATTTTAGAAAGAATAAACACACATCATCAACACAGTCAACAACAGTAATTGTCCCACCCTAACCCAGAAGAGAAAAGAAGATAGGAAAGATCCCAGATACAAAAGGGTTATACTTTACAATAAACCGGCGATAGACACCTGTGACCTTCTACCTTTTGGCTACTTGAAAGCCTCAAGGGAGGACAACAGGGAGATCCCTCGATGGTGGTGTGATGATCCAGGTTCCGGAGCAGTCAGGATCCTCACCCTCCACGTGCTGATGCTTATAATCCGTTAGACACCAGTCCTTGTCTGAATGTCCATTCACAAGCAAGACCAGCGATAATAGTCCCAAAATCCCAACGTGCTGGATAAGGGGAGGCTTCCCTCACCCCTCGAAATGGCACCTCTGGATCCGGGTGGTCCCAATCAGGTCACGCAGAGATGGATGAATGGGCTCCTCAGGGGTAGACGAGGACGACGACGACGACGTACACGCGGACGAAGGAGAACCAAACAACACGAATGCTCCTCAGGGGGAAGCTTATAAAGAAGTCAAGGCGGGAAAGTGGGTTAGTGTGAGGGGCGCAACCAGAGTGGGCAGTGTGCACAAGAAAAGAGGGTCAGGTGTAGAGAAAAGATGCGCATGCATGACATAGTGCGGAGTGCAAAGGCTTGGAGCCGTGTGCATAGGTGACAGGGAGGAGTGCAGAGCCTTCTTCCCCACAGGTTTTGGCGGGAAAAGCTTCTTTGAGGGAGAAGAACTATTAAGACTCCATTTTGGACTCCTCAGACTCCATGTTGGATCTTTGCCTTGGGCAACAGAGTGCTTTTTTGGAGATGAGCCTAAGATCTAAGGCCTTGATGCATCCAATATTTACACATTGTGAGAAGTTCCATTGAGTTAAATGGCTGCTCTCGGTATGTAAAATATTTAAGTCTTTGCAGGATTAGGGTCTTATATACTAAGTAGCTGGAGTTACCCGGTATTGCTTGGTTCCTGCTCCCCACTGGCCGATTTGCTCCCCAACCCCGCCAGTCCTGCTTCCTGCTGGCTGGTTCTCCTCCTCCCTATCTCCCCCGGCCAGTCCCGCTCCCGTCGGCCACACCCTCACCACGATCTCCCCAGACCAACTCTGCTTCCCGCCGGCCCCCGATCTCCCCGGCTACCGCCTGCCCTTGACCCCTCCCCGACCAGCTCTGCTTCCTGCCGTCCGCCTCTCCCCAATCTCCCCGGCCAGCCCCGCTGCCACAGCCCCCACCAGCTCTGCTTCCCGCCCCCCCCTTCCTCCTGGCCAGCCCTGCTCCCCTCTTGGCTGGTTCCTCCCCCCCATCTCCAATCAAGTGTGTCTAGGTTTTTTTTAGACTACCTGGTAACCGTAGCCATGGGGGGCAGGGCGGGTGCCCAAGCCGTTGTGCGCATGGGGGTGGGGCAAGTCCTGGACAGCGCTGGGGGCTGCAGGTGGCAGCCACGTGACCTAGGGTGGGTGGGGCTGCCCCTGCAGCGCAGCGGGTTATTTTTTATTTTTACAGGTTGAGATCAGGCCCGATGGGGTCCAAAAGTACCTTAAAACCTTCTCCTGGAGGAAAGGATATCCCATGGAAAGTTTGGTTGTGGTGGGTATTATAGTGTCCAAGTTATTAGAGCACAAACATACAAACATTCTCCTTTATATATTAGATGGACATAAAGGACCCTCATCAAGACAGATTTGTTACAAACAGATCAAAAGTTTCACTTTTTTTATTGCAGTTGAATTCCTGGCTGTTTTCCTCAGAAATACAATATTCTATATGCATATTGATCAAAATATTAATTTTTAACCATTTCATGGTCTTTGGATATGAATGTATTGGAAATCTGGCTAGAAACAAATACTTTTTAAAAACATAATTCTCATGGGGCTTCCTAGAGCTGCTGCTGTGTCCTCTGTACAGAACAAAGGAGCCCAGAGGCCAGCTTCTCACTGAGAATGCTTCTGCATCAAAAATCAAACGAAAGAGTTGTTTTAATGGGGTTCCAAAAGGGGTGTGGGATTTAGATCTCCTGGGCTCTATTCCTGGGTTTCCTGCAGAGTTCCTGTGTGACCTTGGGCAGGTCACCTACCTTGTTTTTGCCATGATCTCTATATCTGTAAAATAAATACTGCTCTTTCTAATTGGGGTGTCTTGGGGCTTAGGCAATGTTTGTAAACTACTCAGCAATCTCATGAAAGATGCCACCATAGTCCTAAGTGGAATGGATAAAAAAAACCCTCTAAGATTTATCACAGTTGCTATATGTAAAGGTTTAGGGATGCAGAAAATGTAAGACTCAAGGTGTAAACACTTTCTTTTGCTGTATTTTAAATACTGATGCCCACCCAACCCATAGAATAAATATCTATTTACTGATGTGAACTAAAGAATAAAGCATTTTGAAACACTGGCTTAATTTCTCCAGGAAGCAATATAAATGTCATTAATAAATAAGAATTCTGTTTTACAAACCATGGTCATAAGAAAAAATTTGGAGCCTTCCAGCAGCTTCTGCTTAAAGACCGAGTGTGACGCCAGGTAGCATTTTGTGTCAGACTGCCAGATTTTTTGCCTCATAGAATTTGTATTAACTCAAGTGGCATGAAAGAAAATTTACAAATCAGCCTACTGCTGTTACTTACAAGTTTTCAAGTGTACTTGGAAGATGGAGATCCACAGGAAACCTTTGTGGAAAAATCAAATTAAAAATGAGGATTAGCTCTCTAATTTAAAAATGGAAGTGAGAAACTGTCTGTAGTGTGAGTCTGTGTTCCCAAAGGGATATGAAAAGGTCATTTCAGACAGTTTTTGTCAGTGTCATTTAAGAAAAAAATATATCTGCTCTTATAACTGATAACTCCTAGTTGATTATGGAAAGTCATACAGATTCTTTTAAAAAAACATGAAATTACTTCCATAAGACCAATGTATTTTCAGTCCTTTATACTAAAGTCTCTATATAGCTTTCTTTGGATATGGTATTTTTTAAAATTTTATTTATAGACTAATGCTGGGTTTGGGAGTGAGATACTACATATCTACTGATGTAACACTATTCCACTCTACGTTCAGGGAATGCAACAAAATGAAATGTATAGGCTCTCTAGTGAATAATACTTTTGAGGTATTATGAATTTCACGGTGCTATTCTGTTTGTTTTTGGAGTAAACTAGTGTGAGTGCAGTGCTGAGGCTGTGGGTTTGGTGAGTGGGGAATTAGAATAATAGAATCCATCCTCAGGAGGTCATCAAGTCCAAACCCCTGCCCAAAGCAGGATCAACCCCAACTAAAACCACACCAGCCAGGACTCTGTCAAGCTGGGACTTGAAAACCTCTAAGGATGGAGATTCCACCACCTTTCTAGGTAACCCATTCCAGTGCTTCACCACCTTTCTAGGGAAATAGTTTTTCCTAATATCCAACTTAGACCTCCCCCACAGCAACTTGAGACCATTGCTCCTCGTTCTGCTGTCGCTACTGAGAACAGTCTCTCTCCAACCTCTTTGGAACAGCCTCTCTCCAACCTCTTTGGAACTTTCCATCAGATAGTTAAGGGCTGCCCCCTCACTCTTCTCTTCTGCAGACTAAACAAGCCCAAATCCTTCAGCCTCTCCTCGTAGGTCATATGCTCCAGCCCCCTAATATTCTGTGATTATGCATGTTGTAATGGAGGTCTGAAAGAAGAGCACAGGCATCTTTATGCAGATAATTCTTGGAATTATATCCCAGTGGAACCATTTTGATGGAGATCAATGCAAGTTACTATTAACATATTCCATTATTTCCATTGACTGAAAAAAGGCCCTTACACATTAATGATGCAAGCTACAAACCTGAAAACTGGATTGGGCTCATAGTCCTCTAGATAATAATCTTTAAATGTTTTGTATCTGACAACAGCTAAGCAGACTCTGTTAAGTTTGTGCTTTCAGAATGCTGTGAACATACAAATATTTAAATTAAGGAAATCAGCATATATATAGGACGTTTAAGGATCATCCTCAATTAAAATCTATTTGGAATAACTACAGTTTTTAACCAACACTCATCTCATTACAAATCAACTTGACTAAAACAGGACCCTGTCTTGAAATCCTTACTGACAATTGACCCTTAATGTGAAATGTTTGTGTAGAGACAATTCAGTATAGATATATATGTCAAGTAGTAAAAATATATGCAGTTTTCTTAGTTATGCAAGGCAGAGAATGCACAAAATCTGTTTATTGTTCTAGATATGAATGTGAAAAAGGAGAAAATGGTTAAATGTAGATACTGCTACTTTATTATCCAGCTGAAGCAAATAACTCAAAGCTACCTAGAAGGGTTATTCCAGAGCAAATATCAATGGACACCAATGGTACTGTGTACTACAAACCTAAAGGGGTGAATGACTGTCCTGATCTATTTTTAACTTCATGTTTATCCAGGGTTCCTCTCCTGTACCCTCCTCCACTTCAAAGGTAGTGAAGCAGCTTTCTTCAGAAAACTAGCAGAAGCTTCCAAATAACAGTCTTCAGTTTTCATGGAGAACTTCAGTCACCCTGACATCTGCTGGAAGACCAATACAGCAGAACACAAACAATCCAAGAAGTTTTTGCAGAATGTTGGGGACAACTTCCTGGTGCAACTGCTGAAGGAACCTAGCATGAGCCATGCTCAGCTTGACCTGCTGCTCACAGACAGGGAGGAATTAGTAAGGGAAGTAGATGTGGGTGGCAATCTGGGCATCAGGGATCATGAGATGGTCGAGTTCAGGATCCTGACCAAAGGAGGAAAGGAGAGCAGCAAAATACACACCCAGGACTTCAGAAAAGCAGACTTTGACTCCCTCAGGGAACTGATGGGCAGGATCCCCTAGGGCGCTAACATGAGGGGGAAAGGAGTCTAGGAGAGCTGGCTGTATTTTAAAGAATCCTTATTGAAGGTGCAGTGGGAAAAGCAAATATAGTAGGCAACAAACTTGGCTTAACAGTGAACTCTTTGATAAATTTAATCACGAAAAGGAAGCTTACAAGAAGTAGAATCTTGGACAGATGACTAGGAAAGAGTATGAATATATTGCTCGAGCATGCAGGGTATACTCAGGAAGGCCAAAGTGCAACCAGAATTGCAGCTAGCAAGGGATGAAGAAAGGTTTCTACAGGCATGTTAGTAATAAGAGGGTGCTCAGGGAAAGCATGGGACCCTTACTGAATGCGGGAGGTAACTTAGGGTACATCTACACAGCAACATTATTTCAAAATAACTTAGGCTGCATCTACTCAGCAGGCAGTTATTTCAAAATAATGTTAAGAACATAAGAACATAAGAATGGCCATACTGGGTCAGACCAAAGGTTCATCTAGTCCAGTATCCTGTCTGCTGACAGTGGCCAGTGCCAGGTGCCCCAGAGGGGGTGGACCGAAGACAATGATCAAGCAATTTGTCTCTTGCCATCCATCTCCATCCTTTGATAAACAGAGGCCAGAGGCACCATTCCTTACCCCCTGGCTAATAGCCTTTTATGGACCTACCCTCCATGAATTTATCTGGCTCTTTTTTAAACTCCGTTATAGTCCTAGCCTTCACAGCTTCCTCTGGCAAGGAGTTCCACAGGTTGACTGTGCACTATGTGAAGAAGAGCTTTCTTTTATTAGTTTTAAACCTGCTATCCATTAATTTCATCTGGTGTCCTCTAGTTCTTATATTATGGGAACAAATAAGTAACTTTTCTTTATTCACCCTTTCCACACCACTCATGATTTTATAGACTTCTATCATATCCCCCCTCAGTCTCCTCTTTTCTAAACTGAAAAGTCCCAGTCTCTTTAGCTTCTCTTCATATGGGACCTGTTCCAAACCCCTAATCATTTTAGTTGCTCTTTTCTGAACCTTTTCTAATGTCAAAATATCTTTTTTGAGGTGAGGAGACCACATCTGTATGCAGTATTCAAGAGGTGGGTATACTATAGCTTTTTATAGGGGCAGTAAGATATTTGTCGTCTTATTTTCTATTCCTTTTTTAATAATTCCTAGCATCCTATTTGCTTTTTTGACTGCTGCTGCACACTGCTTGGACGTTTTCAGAGAACTATCCATGATAACTCCAAGATCTCTTTCCTGATTAGTTGTATCTAAATTAGTCCCCATCATATTATATGTATAGTTGGGGTTATTTTTTCCAATGTGCATTACTTTATACTTATCCACATTAAATTTCATTTGCCATTTTGTTGCCCAATCACTCAGTTTGGTGAGATCTTTTTGAAGTTCTTCACAGTCTGCTTTGTTCTTGACTATCTTGAATAGTTTAGTATCGTCTGCAAACTTTGCCACCTCACTGCTTACCCCTGTCTCTAGATCGTTTATGAATAAGTTGAATAGGATTGGTCCTAGGACTGACCCTTGGGGAACACCACTAGTTACCCCTCTCCATTCTGAAAATGTACCATTTATTCCTACCCCTTGTTTCCTGTCTTTTAACCAGTTCTCAATCCATGAAAGGATCTTCCCTCTTATCCCATGACAACCTAATTTACACAAGAGCCTTTGGTGAGGGACCTTGTCAAAGACTTTCTAGAAATCTAAGTATACTATATCTACTGGATCCCCCTTGTCCACATGTTTGTTAACCCTTTCAAAGAACTCTAAGGCTGTGTCTACACTGGCCACGAGTTCTTGCGCAAGAACACTGACGTTCTAATGCAACATGAATTTCTTGCGCAAGAAAGCCCTATGGTTAAAATGGCCATCAGAGCTTTCTTGCGTAAGAGAATGTCTACACTGGCATGGATGCTCTTGCGCAAAAGCACATCTCTTGTGCAAAGGCACATGTCAGTGTAGACACTCTCTTCTGGAAGAGTTTTTGTACAAGAACTCTTCCGCAAAAGAGTTCTTGCGCAAAATCATGCCAGTGTAGATGTAGCCTAATAGATTAGTTAGACATGATTTCCTTTTATAGAATCCATGTTGACTTTTGCCCAACAAATTATGTTCTTCTACGTGTCTGACAATTTGATTCTTTACTATTGTTTCAACTAATTTGACCGGTACTGACGTTAAACTTACCGGTCTGTAATTGCCAGGGTCACCTCTAGAGCCCTTTTTAAATATTGGCGTTATGTTAGCTGTCTTCCAGTCCTTGGGTACAGAAGATGATTTAAAGGATAGGTTACAAACCATAGTTAATAGTTCCGCAATTTCACATTTGAGTTCTTTCAGAACCCTTGGGTGAATGCCATCTGGTCCCGGTGATTTGTTACTGTTAAGTTATTTAATTTGTTCCAAACCCTCCTCTAATGACACTTCAATCTGGGACAGTTCCTCAGATTCATCACCCACAAAGGACGGTGCAGGTTTGGGAATCTCCCTAACATCCTCAGCCGTGAAGACTGAAGCAAAAAAACCATTTAGCCTCTCCGCAATGGCTTTATCATCCTTGATTGCTCCTTTTGTATCTCGATCGTCCAGGGGCCCCACTGTTTTTTTAGCAGGCTTCCTGTTTCTAATGTACTTAAAAAACATTTTGCTATTGCTTTTTGAATTTGAGCTACAGTGGCTCTTTTTTAGGTCTCTTACTATGTTTTTTAATTTGTGGTATACATTTAAATTGGGCCTCTATTATGGTGTCTTTGAAAAGTTTCCATGCAGTTTGCAGGGGATTTTACTCTAGTCACTGTACCTTTTAATTTCTGTTGAACTAACCTCCTCATTTTTGCGTAATTCCCCTTTTTGAAATTAAATGCCAGAGTGCTGGACTGCTGAGGTGTTCCTCCCACCACAGGAATGTTAAATGTTATTATATTATGGTCACTATTCCCAAGCGGTCCTGTAATAGTTACCTCCTGGACCAGATCCTGCGCTCCACTCTGTACTAAATCGAGAATTGCCTCTCCCCTTTTGGGTTCCTGTACCAGCTGCTCCAAGAAGCAGTCATTTAAGGCATAGAGAAATTTTATCTCTGCATCTCATCCTGAGGTGACATGTACCCAGTCAATATGGGGATAATTGAAACCCCCCATTATTATTGAGTTTTTTATTTTGATAGCCTCTCTAATCTCCCTTAGCATTTCAATGTCACTATCACTGTCCTGGTCAGGTGGTCGATAATATATCCCTACTGTTATATTCTTATTAGAGCATGGAATTACTATCCATAGTGATTCTATGGAACATGTTGATTCATTAAAGATTTTTAATGCTGAAATACTGTCAATCTGAAGGACTTCTTAATCTGACTCCTGTAAACCCTCATTGGAGGAAGCATGCTCTGTTTCAAAATAAGTGCTATGTAGACACTCCTAATTTTGAAATAAGCTATTTCGAAATAAGTTATGCAATTGATGTAGCTCAATTTGCGTAGCTTATTTTGAGTTAAGCCCTACTATGTAGACACACCCCTAGTGACATGGATGTGGAAACAGCTGAAGTACTCAATGCCTTTTTTTTTTTTTGCCTCTGTCTTCACAGATGAGCTTCAGAGGGGTAGCTGAGTTACTCTGTAAGGCTGTGTCTAGACTACATGGCTCCATTGATGGAGCCATGTAGATTAGGGTTGTAGGCATAGGGAAATGAAGCGGCGATTTAAATAATCGCCGCTTCATTTAAATTTAAATGGCTGCCGCACTGGGCGACAAACAGCTGATCTGCTGTTTGTCGGCTCAGCAACGCTAGTCTGGGCGCTCCGTCGACATCAAAGCCCTTTGTCGACCGCCCCTTATTCCTCGTGGGATGAGGTTTGCGGGTCGACAAAGGGCTTTGATGTCGACGCGGGCGTCAGACTAGCGGCGCTGAGCCGACAAACAGCTGATCAGCTGTTTGTCGTGCGGCGATTATTTAAATCGCCGCTTCATTCCCTTTGCCCAATAAACAAATCTACATGGCTCCGTCGACGGAGCTATGTAGTGTAGACATACCCTAACTGGAAAAACTTAAAAAACAATGAATAGTCTTGCTTAAAGACTAACAAAACATGTAGATGGTATCATGAGATTTTTGTGGGCACAGCCCACTTCTTCAGATGAATGGAGTTATTAAAGGTTCAGTTCCAAAATATATAGGGTTGGGGGGGGGAGGGCGGGGAGAAGGAAGGGAAAAAGGGGAAAAAAGTCAATTAGAGTGTTCATGTTACAAGAAGCATGTAAGGGTACAGCTAGACTACAAGTTTTTGTCAGAAAAAGGTACGCAAAATGCACTACACATTTTGTGTACCTTTTTCCTATTCTTTAGTCTGAAGAGGCTTTTCTGACATTTGGCCTGTCTAGACTGGGCCAAATGTTGGAAGCTCCCTTCTTCCTTGTAGAACGAGGAATACAGGGGCTTCTGAAAGAGCGCGTTTGCTCTTCTGCAAAAAAAAGTGGAAGAGCAAACGTGTTCCCTGGACATGGCAGAGTATCACCAAAAAAACCCACAGTCTAGCCATACTCTTAGTTTTGAAGGTGCTGGTAGACTGTTTGTTGTTTTTAAAGTTTTCACAAACAAGGTCAGCTCCCATACTACTGTACTGGGCAACACAGGATGAGAAGATGAGCAGCCTTCCCTGGAGAAAGAACAGGTTAAGAACCATTTAGAAAAGCTGGACATTCACAACTCCATGGGGCTGGATCTAATACATCCGAGGATGCTGAAGGAGTTGGCCAATGTGGTTTTCAGAGACTTTGGCCATTAAATTTGAAAACTCATGGTGATCAGGGGGGAGGTCCTAGATGAAAAAGGCAAATGTAGTGCCCATCTTCAAAAAAGAGAAGAAGGAAAATCTGGGGAACTACAGCCTCACCTCAGTCCCTGGAAAAATCATGGAGGGGGATCCTCAAAGAATCCATTTTGAAGCACTAGGAAGAGAGGAAAATGATCAGGAACAATCCACGTGGATTCACCAACAGTAAGTCATGGGTTAATCCTGGTGAATCACATTCAGCTCACAGGCCACTTATTGTCCACTCCTGCCCTATCATATGCCACACTGGAGATGCAATGTTGTCTTGTTAAACTACAGCCAGCTGGTTTATAAATTATTAGAGAGATGTGTGTTGCATAAACTGTCCGCATATGGGAAGTGGAACATATGAGTGTGGAGGAAGGCAGTGAGAAAAAATCTGTCAATTGATGGCAAGTGAGAGAAATTAAAGTACTTGAATTCGCAAAATATAGAGAATCTGATTTGAAGGGTGGAGCTGTGGGAGCCACCATCACAATAAGATCCTCATTCTCACTAAAATTTTGAAGTCACAGGGATCA
Organism: Rafetus swinhoei; assembly: GCA_019425775.1. NCBI lineage: Eukaryota > Metazoa > Chordata > Testudines > Trionychidae > Rafetus > Rafetus swinhoei. The sequence continues at coordinate 30,578,317 of CM033428.1, read as the reverse complement.
ATTTAATGAGGTGGATGGCCCTGATGCCAAAAGAGGAAAGATAATGGTAATGCCAAAGCACTTCTGGCCTGCCATGAAAAGATTTTCACATAAGATATGTGGATCAGGACATGGGGAGACTATAATTGCAGCCATTGGAGTTTGTGGATATTTGACTCTTACCATGTGATGAGTATAATCCTCTGTAATCCTGACCCCATGCCATCTTCTAGGAACTTGAAAATAAAGAGCTGTTTCTTACCAGACATTCTATGTCTCATTTTCATTCCTTGCAGAGCAAAGGAGCTCATATTTTAACCAGAAATTGCATGCCATACAACAGCTGATAAGGAGAGCTGACATTTGCTAGACAGAGGCACAGGAACACCCTGCAGAAAGAGACTTAGCTATTAAGGGTACTTCTAGACTGCAAGCTTCTTTTGAAAGAAGCTTTTTCGGAAGAGATCTTCCGAAAAATCTTCTTTAGAAAGAGAGCGTCCACACTTCAAAGTGGATCAAAAAAGTGATCTGCTTTTTCAAAAGAGAGCTCCCACACTCATTGGATGCTCTCTCACATAAAAGTCCACCTGGAACCCCTTCTGGCAGGGCATTAGGTCAGCAGTTAATTCCAGGTGCTGTTTCCTAGAGGCTATCTGAGACGTGCTTGTCCCCCCTGGACAGCTGTTTCTCAGGTTCTGCTGCTTGCTTGCCTACCTATCTGAGGGACAGCAAAGCTTTGCAGTGCGTGCTCTGGTTGCCGAGCTTTGTTGAATGCTACAGCATTTTTTTCTCTTTTTGTCATGGAGCCAGAGCTGCCCCTGGGCAGGCAATGGCCCCACACTGTCATGCTGCAGCTTCTGCAGCAGTTTCAGCAGACTGTCATGATGGTCCTGCGCCATCTCAAACCTGAGCTCAGCATTGAGAACCTCTGCCTGGATGCGGGAGCAATGCCCTTGCCCTCATACCTCACGGTCGAGAGGCGATTTTGGAGGCTGAACACCAGTTCCGACTGGTGGGACTGCTTCGTGATGGAGCAGTGGGACGACCAGCAGTGGCTCAGCAACTTCTGCATGTGGAAGGCCACGTACTTGGAGCTGTGTGCCTGGTTTGCGCCTGCCCTCCAATGACAGGACACCCACCTGTGGCCTGCCATCCCCCCTCAAGAAGAGGGTCGCAATTGCCGTGTGGAAGCTCGTCATCCCCAACAGCTATTGCTTGGTGGGACACCAATTTGGTGGGGGAAGTCCACTGTCGAGGTCGTCTTTATGGAGGTAAGGCAATCTCGGGGTACAGTCCCTGCGGGGGTGGGGAGCAGATGGAAAAGGGGGACCCTCGGGAAAGGGGAGGGGGAGTGCAGGGTGGAGTGGGGTGGAGGCATGGCCCATCCCCGGGGGGGGGGGCGGGTTGTGCTGTTCTGCCTTCATGCAGCCCTGCTGCTGTGCGGGTGCCCTCATAGGGAGTAGCTCCTGAGTTATTTTGGGGGAGAGGCGGGGGACAGGCACCTCCCAAGTGCTCAAGCACCCCCCCTCTCATTCTCTGTTTCATGTGTTTCTATGTATCCTTCTGCAAGTGGTGAGGACCATCAACTCCATCCTGTTGTGCAGGGTCATCCGCCTCGAAGACCTGGACCCCATTGTGACGAGATTTGCTGCCCTTGGATTCCCGCACTGCGCAGAAGTGATCAATGGGACCCACATCCCGATACGCACACCACAGCACTGAGCCACCCAATATATAAACAGAAAGGGCTACTTCTCCATGGTGCTGCAGGCCCTGGTCGACCACCGGGGACAGTTTTCAGACATTTCTGTAGCGTGGTCGGGCCGGGCACACTATGCCCACATATTTAGGAACTCTAGCCTCTACTGCATGCTTCAGGCTGGAACATTCTTCCCCCAGCAGGACTTTGCTGTTGGGGACATGCAGATGCTGATTTGCATCATAGGCAATGCAGCCTACCCCCGAAGCCCTACACTAGCCACCTGGACCAGAGCAGAGAACAATTTAATGCGCTCCTGAACCAGGCCTGCATGCAGGTGGAATGCACCTTCGGGTGCCTCGAGGCCCAGTTCGGGTGCCTTGAGGCCCAGTTCAGGTGCCTGCTGACATGCCTCGACATGGGGGAGCACAACATCCCCGAGGTGGTCTCTGCGTGTTGCGTGCTCCACAACCTCATGGATAGCGAAGGGGAGGCCTTCCTCCTGGGGTGGGGGACACAGGCTGGTGGTGAGGGGAGGCTGTTTGAACAGTTGCAGACAGCTGCCATCCTCCAGGCCTATGAGGCCTGGGTGCGCATCCAGGAGGCCCTGAGGGAGAGGTTCTCTGAAGGAGTCCAGTAACTCTCCCCAGGACCTCCCCAATGGGGGCTTGTACCTTGCTCCCCAATACCTTTCCCACCACGACCCCTCCCTGCCCCCATTCCCTGTTGCAATTAATAAAGACACCAGTTTTGTTTCCAAAATAAACTTTGTTTTTTGTTCTTTATAATCAAAGTAACTGGGGCGGAGTGGGGCTGAGAACCTGGAGGGGGGAAGAGGGAGGAAGGCTGAGAACCTGGAGTGGGGACGGGGGAGTGGGGACTGAGAACCTGGAGGGGTGGCTCAGAGCTGGGAGTGGTGTGTGGAGCACCTGCTAGTGCCGCCTCGAGTCCGGGGACCTAGATGGAGTTGGGGTTGGGTGGGGCCTGGGACAACAGGTAGCTGGGCAGGAAGGGGGGCTGCAGCGGGCTCAGGGATGGCAGCGGGAGCAAGGGGAGCAGGAGCAGGGAGAGCAGGAATGGGGGCAGAACCCGGATATGCAATCACCTCCCGGATGGTGGCACACATATTTTCACCCTGCCACACAAGCTGGTCCCACATGCGATCGTGCCACTCAGCGTCATCAAGCACCTTTTGGGCGAGTGTTTGCTGCATGTCTCGTAGGGGTGATGTCTTCTCAGGCTGAGAGTCCACATTTTTGTGGCACGACTGAAGTTCCTGGAGGGACTCCTCCTCGCCCCAGAGCTCCAGCAGAGCCCCGGATCTCAGCCCCCGACCAGGATGGTGCCCAGCATTTGGTGCTCCTGGGTGGGTCCTGGGACCCCTGGGGCTGCTCCCCTGAAGGGCCAGGAGGGTGTCGGGGGGGGGGGAGGGGTTGTGGCTGTGCCATTGCTCCTTCATTGTGTGGCAGGGAGGACTGCGTGGTCAGGGTGCTACTCTGAGGCCGGCTTCCTGCCACAAGGCTTGCCCCGGGTGCCTGCAGCTTTAAGAGGTGGCTGGAGATAGGAACTATAGAGCTATGATTAGTGTGGGCAGAGTGCTTTTTCCTGGGGTGTGTCTAGACTACAGGGTTTTGTCGACAAAAGTCCACTTTTGTCGACAAAACTATACCTGCGTCTACACTGCCGCTGAATTCTGTCGACATAACGTCGACAGAACTCAGCAGTTTTGTCGACGGCTGTAAACCTCATTCTATGAGGAATAACACCTTTCGTCGACAGAGTTCTGTCGACAGAAGGCGATATTGCATCTACACTGTCCTTTGCATCTACACTGTCATGTCGACAAAGCGGCTTGCTTTGTCAACAGAACTGGATGTAGTCTAGACGCTCTTTGTCGACAGAAGCTTTGTCAACAGTATCTGTCAACAAAACCTCTGTCAACAAAACCCTGTAGTCTAGACGTACCCCCGGAGGCCTCTTTTTTTGAAAGAACTGCCTCTTCCGTGTCCACACATGCCTTTTTCCGAAAGAGCTCTTTCAGAAAAGGTGTTCTTCCTCATAGAATGAGGTTTACCAATGTTGGAAAACCCCCTGCATTCTTTTGATTTTCTTTTGAAAGAACTCGATTGCAGTGTGTATGTAGGTGAAGTTTTTTTGGAGAAGACCACCTGTTTTAATAGTAAGAGCAGAAATATTTGCTGAAATGGCATAGCTACTCACAATACTTGGAAACATCATAACTAAAGGCCAAAGAAATCAGAGATGTTATCTACCACTGGTAAGTGGCCAAGGTGGGGGTACTAGATGGGAGCCATGACACTTGTCACCCCATAAGAAATAAACAGACAATTTGCTTATGAGAAGTTCTGTAAATTCATGCTGTTAAAGGCGATAATGCCCAAGAATGGCTTCATGATTCCTGCTTGCAAGTTGGCTGGCAGGAAAAGGACACAGATAAAAGATGCAGGAAGGAGAGAAGGCCATACATTTTTTTTTGCACTATTAAAACACACGCATAGGAATATCAGAGTCCCTGATGAAATGTTACTGAATGGGAGAGAGAGTAAAGGCACCATGCAGAGACCTCAACTTCTCTTTCATAATTAATCTCTAAGGATATATCTACACAGCAAAGTTATTTTGGAATAAGCTATTCTGAAATAGTTATTCTGAAATAGCTTATTTTGAAATAGCACATCTACACTACAGGGAAGCCTCAAAATTAGTCCAAAGCACGCTTCCCTAATGTAGATGTGCTATCTTGATTTAGAGCCCTAGGAGGCACAGGGGAGGAATAACTTATAATGGCCCCGGTGAGGGGCTATTTTGAAATAGCAGCAGTGGAGCGTTTACACGCACCTTATTTTGAAATAGCTATTCTTCATAGAATGAGGTTTACAGATTTCAGAATAAGCCATCTGTTATTTCAAAATTATTTTGAAATAACGGAATGGCTGTGTAGACACTTGCATAGTTATATTGGAATAGCAGCTGTTATTCCGAAATAACTTTGCTGTGTAGACATACCCTACAAATTTGGTACAAATTGGATGCTAAAACTATTTTCTCTTGTTTTCTTGTATATTACCCTTAGATAACAAAGTTATGGGCACATGCAAAATCAGTGTGACTCTCCCAGTTGTCTTTAAATTATAATTATCTCCACCTTCTTCAAAGCTATGGAGAAGAATTTTAAGGTAGGAAAATAAGGGACAGAGGGCACCTGCTCTTCCAGAAAGTATTAGAAAATAGATTTCCATATAGTAAAGAACGGGGGAACAAACTGAATGGTGCTCAGTGTAGAAATATGTAGATTACATGTAAATCCCTAGAAATAAATATTTAATCTACATGTTAAGGTGTAAATTGTAAACAGTCATTTTGAAGAGGAATATACATACGTCTGTTGACTCTAAAATGATTTATTTTGCTCTCCTGGACATTCATATACAAAGAATATTGCATATGCAAAGAGTAATAAATTAAAAGTTTTCAGTTATACTATTTACAGTGCATGGTTTAATGGACATGCACCTGTTTTCATACTGATTCTTCAGTTGCTTCTACATCATGTTTTAAATGTAATTTCCTCTTGACAAATATGCCTGTTTTATTTATGCCGGTCACATCTTTTCCCTAAAGAAACCTATTGTATGATGTGTGATGCATCAAGAATACTTATATTAAATGTCAATAAAAAGCAAGAAGCACTTTTCCAGAAGAATCTTAATGATTACATTTTCAGCAGAGTCCAAACTGCTACTAAAATTCTACATACTACAGTGTTAAGTGTTTTACTATCCCTTTTCTCTGTTTTTGCGAAATGTGGGATTTTTGGTAGTTTGAATAGCTTTTTGGGAAACGTTTTATGTAAATAAGAATGACTGATCAAGCAAGAAAGCCACAAGATTTAGTCTCACTCTCTTTATACAGTTTATCTTTTTGCTGTCACCATTGAAGTCCAAACTATCTGACTTTGGAACCTGGATTGTTTTTAATGTGTGAGCTTGAGTGACAAAGGCAGAGAGGGCACCAGTGATCTGTCACAAAAATTATAGCATTTGCTACAACTGAATGAAGATATATAATGAGTTAAAGAGCTTATGGAACTGTGCACTGAGCACTGGCACCTCTGATGATTTGCATTAACATTCTGTGCATGCTACAGAGACTCTTCAAAATGCAATTTGCATTGATGACGGTATAGTTGGCATTTCTCTCTAAGGATCCTTGAGTATTGTGGAAAGCTGAAAAGCTTTCCCTTCCTAGGAAAAGTCATGTGTTCTTGGGGTTCTCTTATAGTCTGGGGTCTTGTAGGGACCTGGGCTTGCATTATTATAGGCTATTATTCAAATAAATAAGGAAGAGGCAGCAATCCTGGTATAAGTCCATCCATCTAATTTCTCAGCAGCATGTATTTGAAATCTAATTGGTCATTCATTGGCATTAGCATTTAATGCTTTATTTTAGTGGGTGATTGACTGCATGGTTTTATGTTTTGAATGGCTCTTCCTAAAGATGGGGTACTATTCATTTTTACAAAGAAATTATTAAAATCAATGTTTTTATTTTAGCACTAAAATCATTGTGATATGCAGTAACATATCCATCTTTACATTATAGAGCCCTGAAGACTATATGTTGAAGAATGCCTACAAATCAATGCTTATTAATTATAGAATTGAAATAGTTAAAATTTTACAAGAGATTCTGGGTATAATTGTGGATATCTGAGGTACCTAATAAAAAGAAGGTAGTTAAACAATTAATGCATGACATGAATCCCATGCTTTCATAGCCTACGATTTTAAATCAGCCGGGTAACTTCATGCCATTGATTTTTCTTATTTGGTTATAGCACTGTATGAATTCTTGTTGATGGTTTCTGTTTTTTCCCCCATTGTAATATGGAAATGTACAGAAGATCGGTTATCCTTTGGTGCTCAAGTATAACCAAAATCCATTGATCTTCTGGGCACATGCCAGGGCACATTTTTCTAGCAGGACTGATGAAAAAGGACATATTGTTAGAGATGATAGTTAAGAAATTACAGTTATTTTTGTACTTCATAGGCTCATCATATATAGTAGGACAGGTTGAACCTCTCTAAACCATCCCTTATTGGTCCGGCAACATCCATGGTCCAGCGTGATTTTAATTAGCCGCTTGTCCACTTATTGTGGATTGGCCAAGTTTCCCACTGTCCTATAAAGTTTGTTTATGGCCTCCTGTACTGGCTCTCAGTATTCTGTGCTGATGCAAAGCTCTAAATTACCCCTAAATTAATGTTTTCTCTGAGCCCAGTAAGCAGTGGAAGTGTTGGTAACTCTGCTAGACAATATTGATGTCCTGTGGTTCAGCAAATTCTCTGATTTGGCACTGGTCAGATCTCAAGGGTGCTGGACTAGAGAGGTTCAACATGTACATTTATTGTTAGAGACACTGCAATTATTCAGAAGGGATCCTCTTGACACTATATACAGTTAAATAAATGTATATTATGTTTTGCAAATTACAGTCACGTAAATTAAATTGCATTCCATGACTTGTGAAACTAAAGTTTCAGAGGGGCAGCCATGTTAGTCTGAAACTGAAAAACTTAAAAAACAATGAATAGACTTGCAGCACCTTAGAAACTTGCAGCACCATACCAAAAAATGTAGATGGTATCAGAGCTTTTGTGGGCACAACCCCCTTCTTCAGATGAATGGCGTTTAAGGGACCCAGTTTTCAAATAAATAGCACAGAGGGGATGGGGGAAGAGGAGGAAAAAGAAGGAAAAAAAAAGGGGGAAGAAATTGTCAATTAGATTGTCCATATTAAACGAAGCTGATAAGAATACTTAGTATTCACTCTAAGTACCTTTTGGTTTTTTTTTATGTCATTAGGATGTGGAATGTAGCAGGCCATCCAGACAATGTCTTTGTTTAGACTTCTGTTGTAGAAGCAAACTTGTAAAGGAGATTAAGTTCTGTAGGTTCCCTATTGAGCTGGCTTTTGAAAATGGTTTGAAATAATATGGTGACTTTGAGATCCATTAATGCAGTGGTTCTTAACCTTACTGCAGCCTGCACCACTTTGGTTCTCAAAATATGTTCTCGCACCCCTTATTAAAAATCGTTGAAGTAGGTCAGTTCTTTAAATCTAAGCTATATCATAAAAATCTGGCATGTCTCGCAACCCCAGAAAGGGCATCTCGCACCCCAAGGGGATGCATGCACCCCAGGTTAAGAACCACTGCATTAATGGGTGCCTCTAATTAACAATGTCAGTGTCTAAGGTACTGCAAGACTATTCATTGTGAAACTAAGTTAGCTTTCGTTGGTTAATTAAACCACAAAAGAACTGGCCAGTTTTTTTTTGTCATAATGTTTTTCTGTTAAAAATGCAGTTTTGTCAAAATATAAATGTTTCATGGGAACTGTCTTTCTTGACAGTTTTTTATGGGGGAAGTGCCAAACAAAACATTTAGATCACTTCATGTTGATACTGACAATATTCTGCTATAATAATAATAATAATAATAATGTTATATTTTATGTTATATTCTGTTTTGGCATGATCTAATAAAAACATTTTGATCTTTTTAGTCTATGCAAAATATTTACTTTTTGTTATCATTCAGAAGAGAGCAAAGATTTGAAATGTCAGAATTTCCCATGGCACAGATATTCCATTTTCCAAGCACCTCTAAATCTCATGATATACAGTTACTCTAAACAGAAAACATTTCTTTCTTGTCATATGTAGAAACATGTCAGTCATAAAGTAGATTCATTATTGTTCATCCTAGTGTTTTGTACCAGATTGAATTTCTTGTTTCCTTTGTGACAATTCAAGAAACAGCGGCACTAGCAATTTTTATTAACTTTCATACTGCTAACCTCAGAGGTATGCACGTTTTGCATATGTTAGTAACCCAAAACACTGTCTATATTTTTGATCCCAAACATAGCTTTACAGCAGAGCCCCCATATTTTTCTTGAGACCATGTAATCTAATTTAAATGTAGTCTTTTTTAAAGGTGTATGAGATGTATTTTAAAGCCATAAACCTAATTCTTTAAATTCAGCACTGAACTGACTTCCATTAATGTGAAAATTCACAGTAATACAGGAGTCTTTCATTTTTGAAGCATGTTAAAATCCATTCATCTTTGCTTACTATGATGGAAAATAGGCACTTTTAAATAATGAACAGTATTTTCATTTGTTATTCAGTATCGGAAAAATTATGACAATTTACTATGAAAATAAAAATGATATAAATATTATCAAGAGTCATATCCTCTATAGCTCTGTGAAACACAGCTCTCCAGTTGAGAGTCTGAGTTAGCTTGTCTTAAACTGGGCTTTGTTGAAGTACAAGAACTGGTAGAAAAAAGGATTGTACCAATTTATTTTCTGTAAATAACTTTGTTGAAGAGAAAGAAACCCAAAAGTTCTTTCTTTACACTGAAGCTAACTGATTTCTTCTCCAAAAAACTCAAAATGTGTTAAGTTTATCTACTTATTTCCTGTTGCAATGTATCAATGCAATGCAAGCATAGATGGAGCTTCTGCCCCGCTAAAACAGGATATATACACGCCATACTCCAAGCTTACCTTTTTCCTTGAGTTTAGTTTCATTTGTTTCATTTGTTTCATTAGTTTCATTTGAGTTTAGTTTCATTGTACATTTATTTCAATGTAAATAAAAACAATCCTTACCCTAAGCTTTCTCCTAAAACCTGCCTGAGCTTATTCTTGGGTTTCCAAGCAGAAATTTTGTCTTAGCTTGTAGCTACTTCTAATCCAGGTCCTCTTATTCATTCTTGGATCTGGACTTATTATACTCCGGTCATCTGAAGAAGTGGGTTTTGCCCATGAAAGCTCATGATACCATCTATATGTTTTGTTAGTCTTTAAGGTGCTACTAGACTATTTGTTGTTTTTTAAGTTGTTCTTAATTTATTGGTTAGTCCAAAATGCCTGTTTGCTCGCATTAATTACTCTACAGCTTTCATGCAGAGCTTTGATACCCAAATTGGCTGGGGCATAGGAGTTCTGCATTCCTTCTGTTCATAGGATTCTAGCCTTTCTTTTATTGAGATACTTCGGGTAGGGAGAGGACTGAAAACTCTCAAGTCTTTGGAAATGATCCTAGGCTTGGTGAGCTCCCTTTGAATGCATTCTGTTTTGTGTCACACAGCTGTAATCAGGATCTCTCTTCCCCAGGATGAGTATTGGGTTATCAGATTTATGATCGTGACTAGAATATGACCAAACTAATCTATATACTGTAAGTGCTTCTATATTTTGAAAGAGCAAAGCAATAGGGGTCCAACAAAGATGTGACTAAATCCCATTGTTCTAGACTGATGTAAGGGCCCCCTTTAGCCTTTATACAAGGTAGCAGGACAGTGGTCCTCATTTCCTCCCTATCTTTTCCCTGAAACCACATCAGGAATAGAGTGGTTATAGGTTGATAGTATTATGACAGTGGGTGGGGAGGAAGCCCTCTCCATTGGCAAGCTTATTAACGCAATATGCTAAGTGTCCTTTTCTTCAATGCACAGGGCTCCCCTGCTTAGACTTTGTCCAAATGTCAGCACTCTACTCAAACTCTGCTAACAGTCCTGGAGTAGCTGGTTGTTTCTTCTAAAACAATGAGCTGTGAAACTGCTTACTCAGTGGACTTTAAATGGTCAAGGTCAGGGCCATCCGTAGGATTTATGGGGCCCTATCCTGTACTATTAAACTGGTGCCCCTATGCCCAATGGCAGATGGGAGGACACAATTTTTTGGAGGTGTGATTTTATAATGAAATATCTTTAAAACAAATTTTAAACTAAGGTCCTATGTCAACTAACGCCGTAAATTCAGAAACTGACAGTATATACCTGGAGTTGGCAATGGCTCTTTCACAAGTTCAGTGCTCTGCTAATGGCTCTGGCAGGCTTTTTCAGTTTTAAAAGTTAACTAGATACTGTCTGGAGGAAGCAGAGTCATAGAACAGGGAAAGGAAGAGGAAGATGGGTAGACATTAAGACCCAGTGGTGCCCCAAATTTCAGGTGCTCTATGCATCTGTGTATTCTGTGTCTGGGTAAGGACAGCTCTGGTCATGGTCAGGTTCCAGACTTAAATACTATTGAGGTAATTAGGCATACTGCATGCTCAAATTTGAACAATCTAGCTATGAAGGATTGGGTTAAAGGAATGACTCAGTTATGCCTAATCCCATTGTTCTGATTTCTAGAGCTTGGACTTTAGCAATAGCAATGGCTCTGTGCACCCCCAATGCAAGAAATTAGCCTATACACCCATACAGTGGCACACTGGTAACCTATTTCATTGTACTGCCTTCCTTGGTTGAATGGTAAAATCTCCACTTTCTGACTCCTTTGCAGTGAGTTTCCATTATGACTGTGCAGAGTTTAGGATTTTCTTTTCCCCTGCAATCGGGCTCAGTATTTTGCTGAGCGCTATTGTTTAATTTGTAATTTTCCATTGGGTCATAGTTGGGACAAAATCTTCACAATCATAAGAGTTTAATTTAAAAAGCTAAGTTAAAATTCAGCAGAAACTGATGGAGGACCAGAGAACTGCTGATACAGTAAACACTGTGAACTGGCAGAGTCCAACTAAATCTCTGAATACAATGTTCTTGTCCCACACTGCGGTTGGGGTGCTTTGCTCAACTGTGCAAGGTATTAATGTCATCAACTATATTAAGAAATGACAGCTCTTGACTGTTACATGACTTTTAATAAAAAACACTTAACCATGGCCCAGGTAGGGAAGTAGTTTTGTTAGTTACCTAGGAGCTGAATAGAGTGATTAAGTTTCTCAATTAAAAGATGATTGTCAGAAAGAATATTATACATGGCAGTGTGGGAGGGAAATCAGCCTTAGCAAAATTCTTGCAATAACTTAAGAATGATTACTGTATTTGGAAATGGCTTTCATTTAACAAAAAGATACTGCATCAGATTTTAATATTTATATAAGTTCTAATTGGAAATAACTTTATGGCAGAGCTAATTGTAAATATGCACCTAGATAACAGAGAAGACAGTCTGACTTAATAGAGCCAGATCTTGCATTAACGTTTGTATTGAATATTTCCACTAAAATCAGTGATTTTTTGCTTAAATCCAAATAAAATCCACTGTTCTGAAAGGAGTTATGGTTTAATTGGGTGCAGCGCTGATTAGAGATTTGATCAAGCCCTGGGGGGAGCCGGCTCTGGCCCCACCAGAAGGGGCTGGGCCTCAGGCATATCTCAGAGCAAAAGCTGATCTCTCTGGAATCTTTGGGTCCATAAGGCAAATAACATCCCAAGCTTTTTATTTTCTGCAGAGATATCAACTAACAATATACAGTATAAAATGTACTGGTTTAAGGCTTTTGTAGAAAAATAATCAGGTTCATTAACTGTACAGTGGGCAATAATGTCTCAATGCTTTGAGTGCATTTAAAATAATAAAATGGTGATGGACAAAGTGTTGGAAGTAAAAGTAAAAAATTAAGGCAGTTCTGAAATGAATTTCTCTGACATAAGCTACTGCTTGTATTTTAGATTTTCATTCCAAACATTTTGTGCTAACACCAACAGGCAGTTAGTGGACTTTGTAAAATAGGCAGGGAGAACACATATTTAACTGTAGTGTAAGAGATGCCACCTTCTGAAAGCATAATTGAGAGCTGAGGAGAAAATCCTGGAAAAAAAGAGAAAACAGCTCACTTAGATTAGATTTACAATAAGTGGGACATTTTCAAAAGTTCAAAGGACAATTTATTATCGAATTCCCATTGACTTGGGCTTCCAACTTCCCCCTGTGCCTTTGACAATTTGCCTCCTACATAAACAAGCATATAACGTGCCCATCAAAGTCATTGAAATTCCATAGAAAATTCGCAGCACAAAACATTGAAGCAAACATGAGTAAAGTGAACATTCCATATATGAAACGAAGAGAACACCAAACATACCTGGCTCCAGGCAGTATAGCATTAGGCAAGCCATCTATTAATAAAAAAGATAAGTTTCTTACTAATACAATGAATGTGTATGCCAGAAACAAAAAGCAAGACATGATGAAAAAAGAAAGAAAGAAAAAGTCAAGAAACAAGCAACCAAAACTAAATTAATTTGCTGCATTCTACATGCACACAGGGCTCTGGCAGAACTCTTCAGGAAAATTAGTTCCATGGCTAAGGGCTCTCAATTATAAATAAGCCTTACCTCAAATCAGGTGCTAAATGAATTTAGAGACTGAAATTGTCAGGAGGTGGCAAAGAAGCAATCATTCAGATGAATACATTGCATTTTCTTCGGGATTTTAGATTTGTGAAGGGAAATCTGCTGCTGGAGACTTTGGAACATGGCACAGAAGAAATGTGCTGTTGTTGCCAGGATTGAGTAGTATCAGTCCATAGAAACAATTGTTTTTGCTTATCTCTGTCTCTATATAAAAAAGTTTTTCCTGCCAGGCGACAGAATGATGTCATCATGCTCTCACACTCTCTGGCCATGAAAGGGAAAGCAACCAGAGAGAGGGGGGTTGGCAAGTGTAGCAAGCACAAGGTACAGCCTGCTAGTAACACCCAAATTTATTTTAGAGGCTAGAGACAAATATGTTTCTTGAAAACAATTATAAATTTATTTACAGCAATGATATTAAATCTAACCACATTCCCAGCCAGAGAAGGTTTCTTATGTTAATTTAATTAATTGTGTTCAGCAATTTTATGGAAGACCTTCTAGGAAAATCCAGAGTACTGCAGGAAACCATGTTTCCTCTGAGCAGTTATTAAATTAGCATGCTACAGTTGTTTAAAAGGTGTTGTTCAGAAGGATTGTATAGTTTAATCCCGGAGCATTTGCCACTCTGTATTGTCCGCACCCTTAACACTAAAGATACCCTAAATGTAGTAATTTAAAATAACCCACCACAAATCCCCTCTCCAAATCAAACTATTCCACACCATTACAATTTCCCTCCATTCCTCATCCTGTACTTTCGTTAACCACCCAATGGAACATTTATTGTAAATGTCATTGTGCCTTAATTGTATTCCAATCCCGATAATTACTTTCGCCCTATCTGATGTCATGTCCCCCTGCAGTTACATTAAAGTGATATTTTTCACATCCTTTTCTTTAGCCATTTGATGTTGGACAGCTGCTAAATTCCATGCCCAGTAGAAAATGCCACTCAGTGGTAAGTTAATTATGTCATGGTTTTTTTCTTTCCATGTCAATATGAATACTTGGAACAAACTTTGTGATTTTCAGGACAATGGATAATCTATAAATGTTGAATAAGTTTTAATTAATTATTGTCCTAATCCAGGGGTTCCCAACCTTTTTCGGTCCCCATACCCTCTTGGCTTTTAGTAAACCTTCCCGTACCCCCTATTCAATATGAAAGGAAATAAATTCTAGACTCTAGAATCCACAACTTTTTTCACTAACACTACTACTTTTGGAATATTTCAATTAGGATAATCTAGTTATTTACCAGATAGTCCCCTGCACTTCTTGACAAGCTTCTCAGACTCTCTGGGCACGCACTCAGGTTGGGAACCCCTGTCCTAATCCAATATGTTTCTTAGCTTTAGCCACAGTAGATGGAAAGTCCCTTCCTTGGTGTGTGTGTGTGTATGACACCAAACAATGTCTTTCACTTTATATCTCAGAAAATTTCCCCGTATTATTTAACCTTATCTTCTATGTTCCCTTTCTGCTAAAATGGAAGGAACAATACATTCTTTCCTTATATCAGGGATGGACAAAAAGGGGTCATCTATATAGTGGCACTAATTTGGGATACTTCAGGTGTCCTGAAATAGCTATTCCACATCTTGTAAGCAAGCCCATTATTTTGAAATATAATGGGCTCACTATTCCAATGTCCCTGTAAACCTTGTTCCATCAGGATTAAGGGACGTTTTGGAATAGCAGTTTATTTCCAGATTAAATTGAAATAAGCTACACAATTCATGTAGCTCAAATTGCATAGCTTATTTTGAGCTAAGGGTGCAGTGTAGATGTACCCTAAGTAGCCTGCAAGTCAGACGTGGTTTGCCAGGATTAGCCCCTAGTGGGTCACTGGCATCTTATTTACCTGCACATTCATGGATATGGGCAGATCGTTGTTCCTGGCCAATGGAAGCTGTAGGAAGCTACTATTTGTAAGTGTTCCTTAATCCCTGATAGTGCTGCTAAGTGGACACTTGTCTAAATAATTATCTTCTATTAAATTCTTGTTTGTTAAAAACAGGATTTTGTTCAGCTCCAGGTATTCTCTATTGATGCTGGGCTAGAACTGCTATATGGGATTAATTGGCTACATACTAATGGTAATTCTACTTAGCTCTTTGTATCAATAGATCTCAAAGTGCTTCACAAGATCTGTCAGTATCTTTATTCCCATTTTAAAGGTGAGGAATCGAAGGCACAGAGAGGTGAACCACACAGCTGGTACCCTATTTGCAGTGGGTACATTTCCTTTGTTTGTGTGATGTTAACATATAATGGTTATTAAATCTTCCAGGCCCACATCATGTCCTGCTAAACACATGGTGTGTTTGTCTGTGTGTGCACATGCACATATGTTCTCTCATGGGCCTTGTAGTTGGGAGTTTCTCCCAGCCTGGGTTTACAGACTTGTGCTTGTTACACTCAAACTGGCATGATATACATAGGTGTGTAGACACCGCAGCACAGGCAGAGGCTTGGGAAAGTCCTCATGAGCCCCTGGGCCCAATCTTGGGTAATTAGCCTGAACAGCTACTTATGTCAGAATGTCCATACCTTGATTTTTTCTGTATGCTATCTTGAGCAGAACTAGCATGAGTCTGTCAGCCTGAGAGAGGAGGAACAGTGCCAGGATAGTGTAGAAACACCCCAGGACATCCTTACTGGAAAATTGTCTCTATTTGCCATGGAATAATTTCAGAAGTGCTGCATGTCCTTAAAAAAAAATATTGCAAGAAACAAGCCAAAATTCCCTCAAAGTAAATCCTTATCAAAGTGTGGGGAGAATGCTTGAGGATGCTCCCTAGCATTGATTGAAACAATTTGGGTACACCTACACAGCAGGGCTAAAGCTGAAATAAGGTACACAACTTGAGCTATGTCAAACCCTCCTTGTAAAATGAGGGTTACAGGAGTTGGAATACAAAATCCTCCAGCTGAACATTATTTTGACATTATGTGAAATAACCACTTGTAGTGTGGACGTGGGCTATGTTATTTCAGAATAACATTAGTTATTCCGAAATAACATTGCTGTGTAGACGTACACTTTCATGGGATGATGCTTCCAGCTTTAGTATTTGGAGGCAAGAAGCTCATCAAAGCCCACTGGTATATTGAAAAGTCATGGATTGCTTGACTGAACTGAGCCTTTACCATTACCAAAGGAAACTGTGTATATTGTAGAACTATGTCTTACTGGAATTTTCAGTCAGGCTAATCTTTTGTAGATAAAGCTAGAACATTAATCTGTCAATAACTACTCTTGATTCTATAAGGGGATGATAAGAGTAAACCTGTCACTAATTAGTTTTAAAAGTGTATTAAACATGCAGAAAAAGAGACAGAGAATATTTAAAAATAGAAAAAATAAAATTACAGACATTTGTAGCAAGAGAGAATGTAATCTTTCCAAAAATCCCAAACCTTAATTTATTTTTTACTAGAAGATGTACCTGGCTTTACTCAGGTCTTTAACTGCAGTAATTTTTTTTAGAAAAATAAATGAAAAATATACATGATTTATTTCAGTGACTGTATTTTTCAAAATGAAGTAAAATGAAGGCTGTAGCGAGAGTTTGGAGGTGAGGAGCAGCAGGGGGTGGGTGGTTTAAGGCAAAGGGTTGGGAGGAGTGGGGGCTGAAGACAGGGTCTGGAGGCTCAGGGCAGAGGAAAGGGTGCAGAAGTCAAGGCAGGTGGGAGGTACAGGACTCAGGGCAGGGAGCTTAGGGCAGGGGGCTGGCAGGTGGGGGGGACTTACTGGAGAAACCCCTAGTGGCGAGGGTGGCATTGCTCTAGTGGCAACTCCTCCCAGGGGGCCAGGGCAGCACTCCTCTGCCAGCGCCTCTGTCAGATACTGCTCCCATAGCCTTCAGGCTCTCTAGGTGGGGGTAAGGCTCCAGGGGCTGCCTTCTCCTGTAGTGCCCCACCACGGCCTGCAGGCTCTTTGGGAGAGAAGGCTGCGGGGGCTGCCACCAGTCTCCAGTGCTCCCCCCCACAGCCTGCAGGCTGCCTGGGAGGGACCAGTCTCTGGGGACTGTGCCCTCTGCAGTAGACCCCCTGTGTCCTGCAGGCTGTAGGGGGAAGGGCAGGCTCCAGAGGGCTCACCTATTCCCCATGGCCTGCATGCTCTCCACAGGGAGGTATCACGCTCCAGGTTTGGGGCTGAAGGACTGGTTACCTGTTCTGGAAACAGGCAAGATGTTGGAACCCCAGGCCTGCTAGCCACTTTCTTAGTGCTGCATTTTCAGTATTGCATCCCTTCTCTCTGTGACCCTCCCTTTCACATTCTTCCTCTCTGCCCCCTCCCTTTCCATGTTATGGAAAACAGTCCCATTCCTGGCACTTCCCATTTTCCGGGTACAACCAAACCCTGACCTTGGTTTAAGTTAGTGTAAGAAGAAGCTGCATACCAAATTTGGTGGTCCTAGCTCCTACAGTATAGGAGGAGTTCTTGAACAAATGGATTCACAGATGCACAGACAGATGGACTCACAGACAGACAGACACACTGCAAACCAGGAGTGGGGAACCTCTGCTTGCCTAGATTCAGCCCCCGAGGCTCAGAGCCTCCCAGCACTGGGGAGCCTGTGCTGATGCTCTAGCCCCCTGATTCCTCACACAGGGCTGGAGTAGACAAAATCAGGTTGGGCCCTCCCTAAACTCTGTGCAAGGGGAATATTGGGAGTGTTTTTCTCCTCAGTTGCCAGAAGTGGCAACCTACTAGATTGTGCCTGGCACAATGTGAAGTGGGGACCCCCTTAGACCCAGTAGCTCAGTGGTCAGCGCACTCATCCAGGGTGTTGAGATGTGCATTCAGATCTCCTCTCTGCCAGATGTGGAGCAGGAACTTGAACCTAGGTGTTCTGCCTCCCAGAAGAGTTCCCTGTCCACTGGTATTCTGGAAAATGTGTTTCTCAGTGTCTCCTGTTGCGGTTGTTCCAATTTGTATTAAGTACTAAAACAGTCATTGAAGCAGAGATTGGGGTCTCCCAGGTGAGTGTGCTAACCACTGGGCTATAGAGCCTCTTTGTCCCAGTGATTATGGAAGTAGTTTATACAAAGTAAACTTGTTCTAAACCATTGACATATGCATCATTGAAACACTATTGAGCTCATATGATCCTCTCCAAACCTTCTTTCTTCCCTTTAGACTGCAAGAATAGAAATTAGCTGAGCAGAAATATTCCGTACACAAATGCACAGATGTCTCAACACTGGAGAACATGTCAGTCCATGGAGAGAATGTCCTTTATTGCTGAATTGCTAATTATTCACAAAAAGGCGAAAGCTAAGTGTCTGCTTCCCAAATGATGCCTTATTATGCTCAGAATTAAAAATACATTAAATGGAAAGCTGCTGATGTGGCAAGAGGGAGTCTCTGTGCAATGTAAGGCTGCAAAGACTCAGCCATGTGATGTAGTATAGAGAAAGAGGAAAATCTAGGAAAAGTATGGCAAAGAAAAGACCCACTGCAGCAGCTCAGACAATCTTACCCTCAATGTTCCCTTTGCTCCGTGTAGTACTAGATTATCTATAACCAGCCCACTTATTCTTTCTTTAAAAGCCACCGTAAGCTGATTTCAGATACACTAAAGTAGCACATTCAGGGCATGTCTACACTAGGAAATTATTTCAAAATAAGTAAAATTGAAATAATAACTCCCAAAATAACAAAATCAAAATGGTGCATCTATACGACGGGTGGAGCATAGAAATATCTCAGAATTATTTCAAAATAACATGTAACCCTTCTGCCAGGTAGTGCCGGCAGCAGCCAGGGCCAGGTTCAGTATCTAGGGGTTCCTTTTCATCCATCTCACATAGAACTGGCTCAAGACCCCACCCAGTAGCCTGAGATATTCACACACCCCGGGCGCCTCTGAGAGTGGGCTTCCCCACTCGCAAGTACACAGTCTGAGCATAGAAAATAAACTTGTAATAAAAGAGGGAGAGAAGTAACATGGCATTAGCTTGGGAAAATACCACAACCAGAGTTCATAACTAACCCATGAGTAAATGTCCCAGCTCAAATGGATTGAGCAATGTCCTTTGCCTCTCAGGCCTACAAGTCCAGCAATGTAAGTGACCCATTCACATGCCCAAACTTTCTCTGTACCCCACTCACAGTTGCTGCCCTTGGTCAGGGCAGATCAGAGCTCAGGGGTGATTTTCAGAGCTCACCTCTCACTCTTGGGGGGTGGGGATAGGAGGCATCTCACCCACTCCATTGGCCACTGGTCACTGCTCCTGCCAGCCGCCCCATTTGCCGCCTGCCACTATTTCTACCAGCCACTGTGCTGGCCACTTGCTCCTGCCAGCCGCCCTGCTGGCTGCTTGCTCCTGCTAGCTGCTGCTTCTGCGATGGGTCTGGCTCTGGGCCAAACCTAGTGATTTCAGCTCTTGTCAGTGATTTCAGCTCTTGGCCACCACCTAAGTTGTCCAAAAGATTCCAGCTCCCACTGGAATAATATTTCAAAATAACAAAGAGATTCCTCATGGAGTCTGTTTTAGGTCTATCCTTAGAACTGGGGAAGAAACAGGGTAAACCAGTCTTACAGCTCACACCTGGAGAGCATGTAGCCTTCTGGTTGAAGCTCCTTCCCCCCAATAACCAATCCACTTGAGTCTGGAGGGGGAAGACTTGTCCATCTGAGACTCTTTACAATGACAGTGTCTCTCCTGCAAGCACTGGTGTTCATATTTTACAATTCCTACATTTAGGGTTAACATGGTTTGTGACCCTACTCCTGTGAATTTAGTTACAATACACCATATTGCATTCCAACAATTGACCATCCATCAGGCCAATAGCACTGGCTGAACTGGATTTAATTACCCTCCCCCCCACCCCAGATTCCTCTCTCATTCCAGCATGACTTGTATTTACATATAAACAGTTGATTATCTTGCAGGGCTAAATGACTGAGTGAGCATAACCACACCCAGGGCTCCCTTCCGCTTTCAGCTGGCTGCATTGGAAGCAGTGGTTCAGACCCTGCTTACAAATGTATCTACACTGATTGGAGCCTCCCTTGGATTTAGAGCTCCCAGAAGCACTCTGGGGCAGACACTTCCTTTGGCTACTTGGTCAGGAAACCTGACACACGTGATTTCAGGGGTTCCTCTCTATGGCCACATCTCACAAGCCACTCCTCCATGGCCTCCCCTCTCGTAGGACACCAAATGGACACAGTGTGCTCTGGTTGTCCTTGTGGATGCCACAGCACTCCCAACATGGAGCCAAAGCTGCTGCAAAGCAGTGCCAGGCTCACAGGCTTCATGCTGTGCCTCATGGCACAGTTCGTCCACATGGCCTGCATCCTGCTCCATCAGAAGGATGACCAGCGCTAACCGGAGGACTCCTTCGCCCAGGTCCTGGTGCTCCTGCTGCTGCAAATGCCTGTAAACCCCCTGCATACCATTGCACACCACTTCTGGTATAAGAAGAATGGTTCTAATTGGTGGGACCGCATCATCATGCAGTGATGGGACAACCAGCAGTGGCCCCAGAACTTCCACATGCAGAAGGCCACCTTCCTGGAGCTCTGCAAATGGCTCACCCCTGCCCTCAGGCAACAGTCCACCCAATTGTGACCCGACATCCCCCTGCAGAAGCTCATCACCATCGCCCTGTGGAAGCACACCATGCCAGGCACCTACTGATCCATTGGGAACCAGTTCAGCAAGGGGAAATCCACAGTCAGGGCCGTGCTCCTGAAGGTAGCCAAGGGCATTAACAATGTGCTGCTATGGAGGATCATCACTCTGGGCAATGTCAACACCATCATGGATGGCTTTGCCGCCATGGGCTTCCCCAACTGCAGGGAGAGGGCATAGACAGCACTTATATCCTCTTTGTGGTCCCCAACCACTGTGCCTTGGACTATGTAAACAGGAAGGGGTACTTTTCAATGGTGCTGCAGGCCCTGGTCGACTACAAGGGATGCTTCATGGACATCAAAGTCAGCTATTTGAGGAAGGCGCACAACACCTGCATCTTCCAGAACTCATGCTTCTTCCAGAAGATGCACGCTGGTGCTTTTTTCCCCGACCACACCATGAGGGTTGGGGATGTGGACAGGTTCATGAGCATCCTGGGTGATGCAGCCTACCCCTTCCTCCTCTGGCTTATGAAGCCCTAAATGGGCAGCCTGGACCCCACCAAGGAGAACTTCTATGCCAGGCTGAGTAGGTGCCATATTGTGATGGAATGTGTGTTCGGACACTTAAAAGGGAGGATCCAGAGTCTCCTCACCTGCCTGGATCTCAGAAAGCACAACATACCCTATGTGGTGGTGGCCTGCTGTGTGCTCCACAACCTATGCCAAATCAAGGGAAAGATTTTCCTGCCAGGGTGTGGGACTGAGGCTGAATGGCTGGCCAGGGCTTACAAGCAGCCGGACATCAGTTCCATACAGAGAGCACATCAAAAGGCTGTGCTCATCCAGGAGGCCTTGAAGGAGAGTTTCAGTCCAGGCCAGCTGTGAGACTCTCCCATGGCCCTTTCCACAAAGGGTCCCTGCATTGCCCCTGTGTGACTTTCCTCCCCCACTGCTCCCTTCCCCTTCCTTCCCTTCCCACCTTCCCCCCTCCACTGCAGAGTAAATAAAAAAGCCTCTTTTTCTGAATAAACAACTCTTTATTTGGGGATATAAAACAGGGGAGGGACTGGGGAAAGAACCTGGAATGGGGAAGAAGGGAGGGGGGAGGGGCTCAGGGATGGGGCTGGGACTGGCACCTGCCCTGTTCAGCTCTGGAAGCTTAGACTGCCCTTGAGGTCCCACTACCTCATGTTCTGGGGCCCTGGTGGCCCCTGGAGGTGCTAGAAGGGGAAGCCATGGGGATGAAGGGGTATGGGTTAAGGGCAAGGGTGGGGGCGTGGTCTGGTGACCCACTCCATGCATGAGGCCATGCTCTCCATTACTGAAGTGAGGGAGGAGCACATGGCCTCATGCTGGCTTGCCAGCTGGTCCCAGGTGGCCTTCTGCTGCTCCCAGTCAGCCCGGCACTCCTCCTACTTAGTGGCTTGCTCCTTGCACTCCTGCTCCTTGCACTCCTTGTTGAGTCTCCGGATAAGGGACTGCAGGTCCTTGTGGGTTCTTTTCCACCTGCAGATCCTATGGAGTCAGGAGGATGTCATGGGATGTGGGGGACATGCCACGCTTGCAGCTGGTTTAGCTGTAAATAAAAGTTACAAGGGCAGTCATCCCAGGAGATAGTGTATGAAGCCTAGCATTAATCTCTGAGCTGACACTGGTTCAGACAATAGCAATGTGCTTCTAGCAAGGCGATCTGTTGCCTAGAGAATGGGCACTTTACTGAAGGGGCACAGATTTCCCAGGGGAGCATCATTACACCCATGGCCCAGGAATGAGCAGGCAGGGGAAGGTGCTGGCCAAGTCAGGAGCCTGCTGGCAGGAGAAGGGGTACAGAGGTACAGGGTGGCTCGGCCTCTTTCTGTGTCCCGCACGCACTGGGTCTGGCACTGGCAGTATCCCGCAGAGAAAGCACTTCTATCCCTGCCCACTGGAGAAGGGAGAGGGGTGTTTGGGGAAGTGTGTGAGTGGCAGAGACCACTTGCCAGAGAGAGTGCTACTGGGGTCCCCTTCTCTTCCTCCTCCCAGCAGGTTCCCAGGCAGGGGATCAGTCTCCTCCGAATCGCCACACTTGACCGGGAATGGATGATGCTCAAGTGTGGGCATGACCTTGTGCCATGTGCAGCACTGCTGTGTGTTTCTATGACACCAGACTCCTTAGTGCTGTCTTGTTGTGGGAAAGTGTCCCACTACAGAGGCCAAAATAAGTCAGGCTGCTCCAGGAACCTTGTGAGAAGGACCAAGTGTTACCAGATTTGCCCAATACTCTGGGGTATGCTCATTTATCAGAGTTACTCTTATGGGACTGGGGGAAGGTTAACAATTCTATCAGTGTTGTTTGTGCTTACTTGTGCTCTCATATGGAGCTGAATTCTCCCTGCTGCCAATTCCCTCTCCCACTGGAGCTCTCCTGCAGGAACTAGGTTCCTCAGGATGGGGTTACCACCTTAGCAACACACACAGACACTCACACCCACTAACAGAGCACGTCTGAGAGGACTGGGTAATCAGCGCTCACAAGCTGACCCCCTCATATGTCCCTGGACTCAGCTGGCTGGGTTTCACAGCAATGCCACACTGCACCCTCATGTGTCTTTGGACTCAGTGGGCTGGATTAAACAGCACTTTAAGCTGCCATCCTCATAAGCCCCCAGGTTCAGCACTTCCCTATCCCCACTTTCACCCCACAATCATTCACTGGTAAACCACACGATGAGCAAACCCCACAGGATTTTGGGCACTACAGGGATCTTTAGCTTTGGTACAAGAAGCGTTGTTGCAGAGCGAATGGGGAAGCCAAAACAACACCCCTTAAGGAAGAGTGAGCAAAGAGAAAGAAAGAGAGAGAAGCAACCAGCTTAACAATGAAAGTTATTTATTTCTGAGTAGTGCATAGATATCAAAAAGTTACAATATTAAATCTAACAGTTACAATATTAAATCTAAATTGAAACTGATTACAAATGTTAGGTAACCATATAACAGTTTACATAGGGCAGGGTCAAGAGGCTATGCTTAGAGAGATAGTTGATGGGAGGGAGAGAGAGCGAGAGAGAGAGAGACCTCACCACTCCACGGAGCTGGCACTGATCGGGGTTCCCAGATGATGATGGTAGCCGGGGGTCCAGAGGGCAGGAGACAAGCAGAACAGAGCCCCCAGCACGATCAGATAGGAGATGAAAAAGTCTCAATGGAACTGATGCAGTTTAAATCCAGGTATCAGAACAGTTTTTCTTGGGGCAAGGATAGGCGTTTTTATAGGGATAGTTCAAAGAGAAAGAGGAGAGACAATAGAGACTGATCACTCCTGGTTATGGGTGATGTTCCTTGAATGAGCTCACAATGCAACTAGGCAGTTTCAGTATTTTAGATGTCAATAGGATCGTTACTAGAATTGGTCTGATAATGACTAATTTGGGTGTGAGCAGGCCTGGGTTCATTAGCATCTGGAGTAGAGATTTCCCATCAGGCAGTGCTTCTCTGCTTTCGGTATCCCATAGTTCACTGCGGTTCCTGCCTTGGAAGAGCTGCTCTCCATTCTGTATGCTAATGAGATGTCCCCTCTGTTCCATCTTTAATGCAAATGAGGCTGGGGTGTTTCCTTAATTGTATCACCCTTGTCTGAAGCAGTGTCTTCCCCGGCCTTTTCATTCCTTTGTCTGATTCCAGCAAAGGCTTAGGAGAAGGGGGGTGGGGGGGGGGGCCGGGGATGGTTTTCCATGAATGTCACTCCCTGGCTCCCAAAAGCACAGGGCTGGTAGGTAACACAAGGGGTTCCTGTGTGAGAGCGTTATGGGTCTGAGTACTCCAGACTGGCACTCCATGTGCACCCACATGCACAGGCTGTTGTGTGATCTCCAGGCTGAGTAGGCCAAGCGAGGAGTACTCAGCCCCTCAGAGCCCACTGCCTATCCCCGTATGTGCATAAGGAGTTATAGAACTCACCTGAAGTGCCTTCCCCAGGTTTGTTCAACTCCTGAGAGACATCCTGGGAGGGGGGGACTGGATCCTGGGTGAGCACACCTCCTCTCCTCCTCATCCTCCACATCCCCACCCTCATGGAGACTGATGCCAGACATGTCCTGGCTGGACTCAGCGATGACCCAGGGAAGGGGGAGGTGACTGTCTCTCCCTTTCCATCAGTACTTGCTGGATCCTTTCTCGCCAGCTGCCCACCTGTGAGTGGTGGGGGTCCAGTGGCTGATGATGGGTGTGCCAGGCTGGGCAAAGCTGGAGGGTGCAGGTCTCCCTCTGACAGTGCAGTCTCTGCTGTGCGCCAGCTCTTGGCCAACAGGCCCCTTTTTCCAGCCAGCACTGATTGCTTGCTTGCAGATTGGAGGTGGCCAGTTATGTGTGGCCTCTGCTGCCTACCCATTGGCCCTTGACATGCTTCCCCTCTCCCTGTATTCTCCCTGTTGTGCCCCTTCACCCTCTCAGCCCTGCTGCTCCTCCATATCTCCCTGTGGGGCATATCTTGCTCCCAACACTGTGCAGAGAGGCAGCCTTGTTTGGACCATTCAGCTCACCAACATCAGGCTCCTTTCTTACCCACTGCCTCTGGTTAGGTTGGCAGCTGTGAAAATCTCAAGACCCTCTGGTCTGTGATGCTGACCAGGAGGAGCCAAGCACTGCATGTGCTGAAGTCCTCCACAACACTGGCACAGCTAGGCTCTGGAGTGTTGGGAAGAAGCTATTTACAGCCTGTTCATGCCCCCAATCCAGGTCTGGGATGGGAGGACACCTTCTTCACATGCCACTCCCTCCCTAGGTCCTGTCCCCCAAGAAGTGCAGTTTATTTGAGGTTGGTTAAGAGGTGTCTTCCAATGGTAATCCAAGCTCCTTCCACTCTATCAAAACCTTAGCTCATAATAAATTCAGTTTACATATTGAAAGGACTTTGGGACAGAATGAACCATTGCCTAAAATCTTACCTGTTGCCTGCTGCTGTTTGCACCATGGTCTGCTGTTGACAGTAAAGACATGTTGTGATGAGATGCTTTGGGATTCCCATATGTGTTGCTATTTTCCAAAGATGGTCATACTGCATGGAATCCAATGCTTCAGAATCAGCAATGAAACACATAATCTACAAGTGATTATATTCTCTACATTTTCACTGCTTACATGGATAGTCACAATGTGATCATGTGTGCCTCATCCCTCTCTGCAAGCAGCATGTTGTGGTGGCAGTTCTGCTTCTGTCCTTTGCTTCATGTGATCCTGAATTATGCAAAGCAGCACTTTATTGATATGCAATGCCATGGTGATGGTACAAAAATTGCTGCATTTTATTATATCCCCTTTCTTTGGTAACTGCAAAAATGGACTGTAAGATGGATAGAAAGCTGGCTAGACTGTCAGGCCCAATGGGTAGTGTTTAATGGCTCGATGTCAGGTTGGTGGTCGGTTTCTAGTGGAGTGCCCCAAGGATCAGTTCTAGGGACGGTTTTCTTCAACATCTTTATTAATGACCTGGATGAGGGGATGGATTGTGCCCTCAGCAAGTTTGCGGATGACACTAAGCTAGGGGGAGAGGTAGATACACTGGGGGGTGGGGATAGGGTCCAGAGTGACCTAGACAGATTAGAGGATTGGGTGAAAAGAAATCTGATGAGGTTCAACAAGGACAAGTGCAGAGTCCTGCACTGGGGATAGAAGAATCCCAACCATTGTTACAGGCTGGGGACCGACTGACTAAGTAGCAGTTCTGCAGAAAAGGACCTGGGGATTACAGTGGATAAGAAGCTGGATATGAGTCAACAGTGTGCCCTTGTAGCCAAGAAAGCTAATGGCATATTAGGGTGCATTAGGAGGAGCATTGCCAGCAGATCTAGAGAACTGATTATTCCCCTTTATTCGGCTCTGGTGAGGCCACATCTGGAGTACTGTGTCCATAGTATAGTCTGGGATCCCCACTATAGAAAGGATGTGGATGCATTGGAGAGGGTCCAGCGGAGGGCAACCAAAATGATTAGGGGGGCTGGAGCGCATAACCTATGAGGAGAGGCTGAGGGATTTGGGTTTGTTTAGTCTGCAGAAGAGAAG
The DNA here is from genome assembly GCA_019425775.1 of Rafetus swinhoei. Taxonomy (NCBI): domain Eukaryota; kingdom Metazoa; phylum Chordata; order Testudines; family Trionychidae; genus Rafetus; species Rafetus swinhoei. The sequence continues at coordinate 30,551,750 of CM033428.1, read as the reverse complement.
AGTCGGGGGGGGGGGGCGGGGGGGGGCGGGGATTTGATAGCAGCCTTCAACTTCCTGAAGGGTGGTTCCAAAGAGGATGGAGAGAGGCTGGTCTCAGTAGTGATGGATGGCAGAACAAGAAACAATGGTCTCAGATTACAGTGTGGGAGGTCTAGGTTGGTTATTGGGAAAAACTATTTCACTAGGAGGGTGGTGAAGTACTGGAATGGGTTACCTATGGAGGTGGTAGAATCTCCATCCCTAGAGGGTTTTAAGTCTCGGTTTGACAAAGCCCTGGCTGTGTTGATTTAGTTGGGATCGGTCCTGCTTTGGGCAGGGGGCTGGACTTGATGACCTCCTGAGGTCTCTTCCAGCCCTATGATTCTATGACTTCCATCATCCAGCTGTTTTCTAGTCATCCCTACATTGTTGTAAATGTTCCATGAGATCAACACCACGGTCACCAATTCCTTTTAGCAATTTTTGTTGTTTTGTTATCTACCTTGGTGCTTTCCTACGCTTTTCATAATATAGCACACCATTTCCTGTCTCGGGATTGATGGCTGCAGCTCTCTACTCTCCGTTCTGTTCTGTATTGTAAGTGGCTCTGCTGAAGTCTGGAGATTGGTCTTTCCACCTGTATTTGGCTGCCATCACCTCAAGTGAGGACTCCACAACCATGATCTTTGATTTTGCTTAGTCTTAGGAAAATTTTGATAAAAAGTTTGACCACTGTTAATATACATTTTGTGTTATTACTTTCTTTGTAACTCTCTGGGTGTGTCTAGATTACAGGTTTTTTTTAAAAAACGGCTGTTTTTCCAAAAAAACTTCACCTACATCCACACTGCAATCACGTTCTTTTGAAAGAAAATTGAAAAAAATGCAGGGTTTTTTCTGACATTGGTAAACCTCATTCTACAAGGAAGAACACCTTTTCCAAAAGAGCTTTTACGGAAAAAGGCATGTGTGGACGCGGAAGAGGCAGTTCTTTTGAAAAAAGAGGCCTCCAGGAAAAAGCACAGGTGCCCTGGTGGACACTCTGCCCACACTAATCACAGCTCTATAGTTCCTCTCTCCAGCCACCTCTTAAAGTTGCAGGCACCCGGGGCAAACCTTGTGGTAGGAAGCTATCCTCAGAGCAACACCTTGACCACGCGGCTCTCCCTGCCACATGAAAAAGGAGCCATAGCACAGCCACAAGCCCCCCGAGGAGCAGCTCTAGGGGTTCAAGGAACCACCCAAGGACACCAAATGCCGGGCACCATCCTGGTCAAGGGCTGAGATCCTGACCCTCCTGGAGCTGTCAGGTGAGGAGGAGTCCCTCCAGGAACTCCAGTTGTGCCGCAGAAACTCGGAAATTTATGGCTGGATGGCCAAAGTTCTCACCCAGAGAGGACACCACCCCCGTACCTTTGATCAAATAAGGAGCAAGATGAAGGAGCTGCGGCAAGGCTACGCAGGGGCCAGAGCCGTAGCTCCTGCTCTGGGGCAGGACCACACTTCTGCCCCTATTACAAACAACTCCACCAGATTCCGGGTGGTGGGTGTGCCCTGTCCTCAGCTGCCCTGGTGGACTCAGGCCTTGGGACACCTGTGTTTGCCCAGCCAGAGCTCCTGCAGGAGAAGGAGGGACAGCAGCTGCAGGACAAGGACACCGGCAGTGTCCTGGAGCCAGTACCCCAGGTCCTGGACATCTCCCAGGCATCATCTGACACTGGGGAGGGAGCATCAGGTGAGTGCTGTCAGGTTGGCACACACATAGGGTGGGGGAGGTGGGAGCACAGGGGATGGGGTGTGATCGTCGCTTGACATGCTCGGCCTGGATAGCCTGCAGCGTGCAGCATGGATAGTTCTCTGAAGATGTCCACACAGTGTCCAGCGGCAGTCAAAAAAGCAAACAGGATGTTAGGAATCATTAAAAAAGAAACAGAGAATGAGACAGAGAATATCTTATTTCCCTTATATAAATCCATGGTACGCCCGCATCTTGAATATTGCATACTGATGTGGTCTCCTCATCTCAAAAAAGATATACTGGCATTAAGTATATATATATATATTCAGTTCAGAGAAGGGCAACTAAATTGATTAGGGCTTTGGAACGGGTCCCATATGAGGAGAGATTAAAGAGACTGGGACTTTTCAGCTTGGAAAAGAGGAGACTAAGGGGGGATATGACAGAGATATATAAAATCATGAGTGGTGTGGAGAAAGTGAATAAGGAAAAGTTATTTACTTGTTCCCATAATATAAGAACTAGGTGCCACCAAATGAAATTAATGGGAAGTTGGTTTAAAACAAACGAAAGGAAGTTTTTCGTCAGTCAGCGCACAGTCAACCTGTGGAACTCCTTGCCTGAGGAGGTTGTGAAGGCTAGGACTATAACAGTTTAAGAGTGGAGGTCTTAGGTCTTGCCCTCACACAAGCCCCATCATGGAGGCTGCCAGGTGCAGGTGTGTGTGTGTGGGGACCAGGAAGGGCCAGGCTTCTCCAGTCCCTTTCTCGCCCATGGCCTTGCTTTCGGGACATCACCGTCCCCTGTTCCAAGGACAGTTGTTCACTGCTCACAGAGTAGGGCACAGCCTCAGTGACAGTGTCTCATGGATGACTAACCGTCTCTTCCTCTTGTCCTTCACAGCCAGACCAGCCATCGCTGAGGGGCGAGCCACACCAGCCCAGGCAGCTGAGTGAAGCCAAGGAAGCTGCAAGCACTGGAGGGTCCACAATGACCTCATGCAACAGCACATAGCAGTCCTGCGTGACATGTACCAGACCCTGGCCCAAAAGGTCTGCTATGATGCCGAGTGGTGCAATCGCATGTGGCACCAGCTTGTGAGGCAGGGTGAAAATATGTGTGCCACCATCTGGGAAGTGATGGCATACCCCGGTCCTGTCCCTGTTCTTGCTCCCCCTGCCATCCCTGAGACCGCTGCAGCCCCTCCCCCCTTCTGCCCAGCCACCTGTTGTCCCAGGCCCCACCCAACCCTGAGTCTGTCGAGGTCCACGGACCCGAGGTGGCACTTGCAGGCACTCCACACGCCACTCCCAGGCCTGAGCCCCTCTCACCGTTCTCAGCCCCAGTCCAGATTCTGAGCCTCCCTCCCTCCTCCAGGTTCTAAGCTCCCCTCTGCCCCAGTTACTTGTATTATTAAAAACAATGTACAAAGTTTTTGTTTTTTTAAAAACTGGTGTGTTTATTAATTGTACAGGGAATGGGGGCAGGGAGGGGTTGTGGTGGGAAAGGTTTTGGGGGGCAAAGCACAAGCCCCCATTGGGGAGGCCCTGGGGAGAGTTACTGGACTCCTTCAGAGAACCTCTCCCTCAGGGCCTCCCTGATGCACACTCTGGCATAATGGGCCTGGCGGATGGCTGCTGTCTGCGGCTGTTCAAACAGCCTCCCCTTGCCACCAGCCTCTGTTCCCCATGCCAGGAGGAAGGCGTCCCCTTTGCTCTCCACCAGATTGTGGAGCACGCAACACTCAGAAACCACCTGAGGGATGTTGTGCTCCCCCATGTCGAGGCATGTCAGCAGGCATCTGAATTGGGCCTTGAGGCACCCGAAGGCACATTCCACCTGCAAGCGGGCCTGGTTCAGGTGTGTGTTAAATTGTTCTCTGCTCTGGTCCAGGTGGCCAGTGTCGAGCTTCATGAGCCACAGCATCAGTGGGTAGGCCACATTGCCCACAATACAAATCAGCATCTGCATGTCCCCAACCACAGCCTGCAGCTTGTGGTGGAGGCTAGAGTTCCTAAATATGCGGGCATCGTGTGCCCGGCCCGACTACCATACAAAAATGTCTGAAAACTCGACCAGGGCTTGCAGCACCATTGAGAAATAGCTCTTCCTATTAATATACTGGGCCGCTCGATGGTGTGGTGCACGGATGTGGATGTGTGTCCCATCAATCACTCCTCCACAGTTCGGGAATCCAAGGGCAGCAAATCCGGCCACAATGGGGTCCAGGTCTCCGAGGCGGATGACCCTGCACAGCAGGATGGAGTTGATGGCCATCACCGCCTGTAGGAGACATAGAAACACACAAAACAGAGAATGGGGGGGGGTGCCTGAGCCCTTGGGATGTGCCCATTCCCCGCCTCCTCCCCCACACACCCCAGGAGCCACCGTCTATGAGGCTGCTCCCCAGCAGCAGGGCTGTGTGAGGGCGGGACAGCACATCTCTCCCTCCCCAGGGCCAGGCTTTGCCATCACTCCCACTCCACTTCCCACTCCTCCTCCCCTTTCCCGAGGGTCCCCCTTTTCCAGCCCCTCCCCCCGCAGGGACTGTAACCCAAAATTGCCTTACCACCATAAAGATGACCCTGATGGTGCACTTCCCGACACTGAACTGGTGTCCCACTGAGTGGCAGCTGTCGGGGGTGATGAGCTTCCACATGGCAATTGCGATTCTCTTCTTGAGGAGGATGGTGGGTCACAGGTGGGTGTCCTGTTGTCGGAGGACAAGGGCAAGCCAGGCACACAGCTCCAAGAAGGTGGCCTTCCACCTGCAGAAGTTGCTGAGCCACTGCTGGTCTTCCCACCACTCCATCTCGAGGAGGTCCCACCAGTCGGAACTGGTGTCCAACCTCCAAAATTGTCTCTTGACCATGGGATACGGGGGCAAGGGCATTGCTCCCACATCCAGGCAGAGGTTCTCAATGCTGAGCTCGGTTTTGAATCGAGACAGGACCATCATGACAGTCTGCTGAAACTGCTGCAGAAGCTGCAGCATGACAGTGTGGGGCAGCTCTAGCTCCATGGCAAAAAGAGAAAAGAAATGCTGTGGCGTCCAACAAAGCTGGGCAACCAGAGCACACACTGCAAAGCTTTGCTGTCCCTCGGAGAGGTAGGCAAGGAAGCAGCAGAACCCGAGAAATGGCTGTCCGGGGGGTCCCTTTAAACATGCATCTTAGATAGCCTTAGGCAATAGCACCCAGAAGTAACTGCTGACCTAATGCCCTACCAAAAGTGGTTCCTGGTGGCCTTTTATGCGAGAGAGCATCCGATGAATGTGGATGCTCTCTTTCAAAAAATCAGATTGCTTTTTCGATCCGTTTTTGACATCTGGATGCTTTCTTTCAAAAGAAGATTTTTTGGAAGATCTCTTCCAAAAAACTTCTTTTGAAAGAAGCTTGCAGTCTAGATGTACCCTCTAATTCCTTATATTTTCCCTAGATGTATTTTGTCTTGTTTCCTCTAGTCTGCCGTTGCCTTTAAATCCATTTGCTCAATGTCTTGTGTTCTCACCTATAATCTTTAGTCTCTAAGTCACACTTTCACTCTGCATCATTTCCTTGCCAGCTAAAACACTTTCTCCATTAACCACGGTGCAGACTTTTCATCATGTACTCTTTGGCAGCTTTGAGCATGTTAATTTTCATTTTGTTGCAAACTTTGTTCAGGTGGCTCTACTCTTTCACTCTTTCTCTTTCTGTCTCAGACCTATTCTGGACAGACATCATTCAGTTTTTGTTGATTCTGGACTAGTCCAGATAGAATGAACCTGCCAAATGTCATGTCATGTCCCATATTCGTAAGAAATAATACAGTATTTCTCATTTGTCACAGTATCTCTCATATAGCTCTAACTAGGAGTCACAGTTGAGATTCTTAGGTTAAACATTTGCCTTGAACATCTAATCTGTTCAAACATAAGAGGGGCTGAAGCTTCAATATATTCCCAGAACAAATGTGGAGAATGAAACTATAAAATGCTAAGGGCCAGTTCACCCACCTGCAAGAGGTAGAGAGTGGCTGAGGCAGAGATAGAAAGGGGCAGTGGAGCCTGTTCCAAACACCATTGCAGTGGGAGAGAACAGGTATCCTCATAAAGAAGGAGATTAGGACTCCTCTCAGAGATTGAAGGTATTTCTGCAAAATCAGCCCTATTCTTGCCAGAATATGTGAGCAGGTCCTGCCTTGCACCAGGTGTTTGATACAAGGGCACATGTTTCAGGGTCACTCCTTTGCAAAGAAAGCTTTTACCTTTTTAATGTGAGTAATTACACAAAGTTCTACAAAAGAAAATAATCTGAAAGCTGAAACCTTTGTCTTGTATTGATCAGATTAATTCATCTATCACAGAGATTATGATTGTCTCTTTTTTCCAGAATATTCCTAATTAACACCTCCCCAGGCAGAAAGAATCTCAGAAGTAGTCTACTGCATTCTAGGTGAAGAAGTACTGTAATAAAAGGTGCCGCACAGTATGTAGCTCAGGGCATGTGTGTAGGCAATTACTGAAAAATGAACAAAGAATTAAGTAGAAAGCTGGTAGTTTTGTGATGGCGTAACATTATCAAGGCTGTTCTTACAGCTGACACTTCTTGAAATATGCACTTTCCCCCTTTGCTTATTCTTGGACAGGCATTCAGATATCATACTGATGGATGCACAGTGTAAGGACCTGAATAAAATAGAATCCTTCCTTTGGGGCCCTTATTGTTTCCAGAAGTGCCAGTGTTCTAGGTGCAGAGAGAAGGCACAGTCCCTATCCCATGGAGTTCACAACCTAAAGACAGAAAGAGACAGAATATACAGTGACCATTGCAACGTATGTATTTGTTAATCAAAACACATGTAAATTACACTTACATTACTGCTCCAGTACATAGGCAGCAAGTTTCTCATCATTGGCATCACAACACTCCTGCATGTAAAAAGAGAGGGCCCTTGTGTGAAAGAGGTCTGGCAGGGCATTATGTGCTTAAATTACTTGTCTATATACTCAAAGAATGAAGATCACTATGAGTCTGATCCTAAAAAGTGTGGCACACCTGTGACTACTGTTAAAATCAATGGGGGTTTACAAGCATTCACCACTGCTGCATGGGGCCTTTTCTTATCAGCAAGTGATGGAAGCATCAGGCAGATGGAAATACCACCAGTAAAAATGCTACATGTGTAACAGGGTGTGGTCACAGAAGATCCCTTGGTATTGTTCCTTAGTATGTTGATTATACCACTGACACCCACCTTCTTGCTCTTTGGGGCTCCCCACCACCTGTCCTGCTGAACCAGATCCTTTGGCTCCCCCAGACAAGGTACAGAGTTGGGATAACCACCCCTGAAGAGCAGTGCAGACACTGAACCATTTTGGGTCTGGGAGGATACCGGTCTAGAGCACAGCACCCAGAAAAGTAACCTTCAAAAGGAATCCAAACCCCAAATAGACTGTCTTTCTCTGAGTAAAATTTTTACACAAAGAAAGCTCATGAGGATGTTTGCTGTCTTTATCAATGAAAGAGAGAGATGCACACTGATTGTCTCTCCTCCTACCAGGTAACAATTATTTACACTGGGCCTGATAATAAACAAATATGTTTTTATTAAGTGCGAACAGTAGGATTTAAGTGATTGCAAGTGAAAATAGACAGATCAAAGTAAGTTACTAAAAATGAACATAAAATGCATAGCTAGTTCTAACTCACAACAAATCTTATTGCAAGCAGATTCTTACCCTAAAGAGCTGTTCTTATTTCAGGCAAGTCTTCAAGTCAAACAGTCTTTTCTCAAACCTGAGAAGGGTCTCCAGTTTCTTTGTTTCCAAGCAAGGTGAAGACAAAGACCTATAACTTCCCTTTGCTTAAATAGTCTTCCCCTTAGGGTGGGAACCTTTTGTTCTCCATTCCCCCTCTCTATGGAAAACTACCTGGCTCAAAATGGAATCTGAGTACCAGGAGGTGTGGTCACATGGGTTACTAGTCCAATCACATTTGGGCTTACAGGACAAACAAGGCTGTTTACAAATTGTTAACTTGTTTGTTAAGGCTTCCTGGGCATCAGTAATGGCTCTCATTAGCACATTTAAAACTATAAATAGTTTAATACTTGGTATTTCTAATTTTTCATAGAAGGACGATACATGCACCAAAAATAGGATATACAGATCCTGCAGTTTGTAACATTAAAATTGATAGGTTACACATGGGATGTTTTGTCTAAAGCATGGGTGGGAGACGGTCACAATGTGTAACTTCTGCTTTGAGCATGAAAAAGGTGCAGTAGTAGATTTCAGTGCCAGACTTGTCCCATCAGGCCTGCCTTCTAGGATTTTTTGTTCAGGTCTCAGGATAGGAGCATGCCCCTTTTAGCTAAGATCATGGCTAGGTGTTTTATAGTTGCTGAAGGCTTTCATTATAATTATTAGCCAATTAGCCCATCATAAGATTGGATTTTCAGGTCTCTCCTCCACGTCGGTCTTCTCTCCTGAGCCTCCGGTCTCTCTCTCTCTCTCTCTCTCTCTCTCTCCTCCTCCTACTGTCTCCCCTCTCTCTCTCTCAGCTCTCCTCTGCCTCCTGCCTCTCTCTCTGTCTCTCTCTTTCTCTTCTCCTCCCCCTCCTGCCTCTCACTCGGGGGACCACGGAGCCCAAATGGCCGTTTGGCGCACTCCCCATGATGCATGGGGGGTGTGGAGCCCAAACGGTCACTTGCGCCACTTGCTCCCATGCGGCGGCCTGGCTGAGCGGCGCAGAAGTCAGCCGAGCACCACAGCGGGAGGCGAAGGAGGGCGGGGCGATGACGTTCACGGCCGGGGGCAGGGACTGGAGCCGCTGTCACACCGCATGTCACCGCCCCGTCCCCCTTCGCCTCCCACCGTGGCACTTGGCTGACTTCTGTGCCGCTCAGCCGGGCCGCCACGGGGGAGCAAGCAGTGTAAGCGGCCGTTTGGGCCCCGCACTCCCCATGCAACACGGGCCGCCCAGAGGGAACAGCCAGCATTTCAGCAACAGCGCCGCCCAGAGGAAACAGCCAGCATTTCAGGCAACAGCGCCCCCCAGAGGGAACAGCCAGCATTTCAGCGTTACAGACTCACAGACATTGGGCTACTATATATATGATGATGTTAGCATTTAGGCAGTCAAAATATTGTAACAACTAAGGCACTTACAGTTACCTACCATATTTATTCTTTTATGTTCATTTTGAGCACCAATTCTTGCTTAGACTCATGTGTAAGCGGGATCTGAAGGAATGCTTCCCTCACAGCTAGTTGGAAGGGGGGAGAGACTCTGGAAGTGTCTATGTAAATATAATTTGTTCATCCTTTGCTTAGTTTTGCTAGATGTTCAGCAGATGGAGTGGTATGTTGCCCATTGTAATCAGCTTAGTTTGTGACCCAACACCAGCTATGCTTTTATTAAATGCTGAAATATGGTTACCTGTGTTTGTAATTTTTTTGGGCATACAGAAGAGCAATACTGGCTAAATCTGTTCCAAAGGAAAGGGCTCACAGTTAGCAGGGGCTCAATTTTCAGAACTCTATGAGAGTAAGTGGAGGGGGCGGGGTGAGAGCAGGTTATTCTTGTCAGAAGTCTATAGACCAGGGGTGGGGAACTTCAGGCCCAGCGGCTGGATGCAGCCCCCAGCTTGTGTGCATCCGGCCCCCAAGGCTCAGCCCCTCCCAGCATTGGGGAGCCTGTGCTGGCACTCCAGCCTTCCCCCCACAGCCCCACTGCAGGGCTGGAGCACACAAAATCTACCAGGCTAGGCCCCCTAGGCTTTGGTGTGTGGGGGAATGTGGGGAATGTCTTTCTTCTTCTCAGTCGGGAGCCACGTCAGTGAAGGTTTTGGGGTTTTTTTGGGGGATGGGGGTTGTTTTTTGCTTTTCACTTGTCTGTCGCCCCCGGCTGATTTTTCTGTGGGTCAGCACACCCAGACCCAAAAAAGGTTCTCTCCCTCTGCTATAGACCATCCCCAGGAGTACTGCCTGGACTGGTTTGACCAGACCCCTCCCCCCCCCACACACACACTGTTCAAATAATAGAGCTAAATAGGTGTCTCTAGGAGCCTCTTTCTTATCTTAATTGTGGTGGAGCTGTGTTTCTTCTACCCTGCCTCCTAATAGTGGAAATTGCTGGGAGCTGAAATCACTGGAGACTGATGGGCAGAAATCACAGTCAAAAGGTGGGTGGCAGTTGATGGTCACTGATAGCCAGCAGGGTGGTGGTGAAGAGGCAGCTGAGAGGTGTGATGAGTGTCCAGTAGGGCAGCAGTGGAAAGACATGACGAGTGTCCAGCAGAGTGGTGGCGGAGAGGCATGATGAGCATCCAGCAGTGCAGTGGCAGAGAGCATAGAACAGGCAGATGGTGAGTGACCAGCAGAGCAAGTAAGCTGCCTCTTACCTCCCCCATCCAGCATGGGAGGTGAACTCTGCAGATGCTCCTCTGAACTCTAGGTCTTCACTGACCAAGGGTATCATTGTGAGTGGAGTGCAGAGAAGGGTTGGGCACATGATGGGAACATTTGCATTGCTGGACCTAAGAACCTGAGGGGAGAACGGGACACTGCCCAACCTGCGTGGGGTGGGAATTTATGTATGGTTTATGTTTATAAACTCTGTGGTGTTTTCCCAAATTAATGCCAAGTTACTTCCCTCCCTTTTATTAAAAGTTTCCTTTCTACAATCAGGCTACATCTAGACTGCAGAGTTAAATCAGAAAAAAGATGCGCAATTTGCAATACACAAATTGCGTATCTTTTTCCGATGTACTTTCGAAAGAGGCTTTTCCAAAATTTGGCGCATCTACACAGAACCAAATTTCAGAAAAACCTGCTCTTTCAACACATCCCTTATGTCTTGTAGAAGGCTTCCAGGGATGGCAAAAGAGCGCATCCACTTCTCCAAAAAAAAAATTTCCTTGGACACAGCATTGCTTTTCAGGGATACATCCGGTATCCCGGAAAAGTGCTGCAGTCTAGACGTAGCCTCAGATTCTTTGCTTGCAAATAGGGAAGCATTGCCTCAGAGGCGCCCAGTGGTAGTGTAAATTTCAAGGTTTCTTGGTGAGGACTCAAGCAGGTTGCATGTTGGATTAATGGGAAGTGTGACGGGGGAGTGCACCCCCACACTACCGGCAGCCCGGGGCAGGGGAGACACCACGGGAATGCGACAGAGGCAGCGGAGCCCGGGAGCGCAAGCATCCCCGCTGTGCAGGCACAGGAGATGCCGAGCGGGTGCCTTCGGGCTTTAGGACCCAGGGGCTGGGCGTCAGGGCAGACGCCAAGCGGGGATGGGGAAATGCCGAGCGGGACATTTAAAAGGAGGGTGGAAGGGCAGAGAGTGGGGGGGAGCGTGCAGAGCGGAGGTGGTCCTGCTCTCGATCCCCTTCCGCAGACAGGTGCCGGTGCCAGTGCCAGGGCAGCGGAAGAGCAGGGGCAGGAGCCCCAACGGGACTGACCGGCCATGACAGCCCGGAGCAACGGACCGGGAGACGCGGCGGCCAAGCCCGCAGAGGACCGGGGACCGGAGCAGCAGACTGGACCGGAAGCCACGGACCCGGAGCCGGCGACTTGGGTGCCCTAAGGGGCACCAAAGGACAGAGGCCGCAGGAGTGGCTGACAGGTGGACAGAGGTCGGAGGTGAGGGCAGGGAGAGAGAAAGTGGGGACACCAAGCCCCGCTCCCTGTCCAGGGACCCAGCTACACTGGTGGAGAATGTGAATACGTTAGACAGGGGAAGCGGGGGGATTGTACCCTAGGCCCTGAGAGAGAGAGAGAGAGAGAGAGACGGGAGAGGTGCCGGGTAGCGGTAGCCTCGAACCTGGCCTACCCGGTGGTCTTGGGGTGAGACTGGCCCGGCTTTCAAAGCCTAATTGAAGAATGGGGGAAAAGATGAGCAGAGGAGGTGGAAGGAAGGCCGCCACACTGGGGGGCCGCGAGAGGACTCATGGAGGTGCAAGCAGCCAACACGCCTAGTGGGAGCCCTGACCGGGAAATGATCAAGGACAACAGGGATTTCCTGCAGGAGCAGTGCGAGGATGAGTCCTTGAAGCACGCCTGGGAGCAAGCTGGACGAGGGGCTGACCCCGAGGCAGGAGTCAGGCAGGGACCCCGGTTCGAGGTAAGAGCCGAGCGGTTATATAGAGTGGTCACTCGACCCAGGGAGCTGGGGGATACCACGCAGCTACTGGTGCCAGCACGATTTCGCTGGCGGGTGTTGGAAGTGGCCCACCCTAACCCCTGGGCCGGACATTTAGGGGCAGAAAAGACGCTGCAAAGGATCTTGCAGCTATTCTATTGGCCTGGGGTGTATAAAGAGACCAAAGACTTCTGTGAATCCTGCCCCAAATGCCAACGAGTCGGGGGGAAGAACGTCCCACGGGCTCCCCTCGTCCCTCTCCCCGTGGTGGACGTTCCGTTTAGACGGATAGCCCTAGACCTAGTGGGTCCCTTAGAGAGATCCCGGAGGGGCAATCAACATATCTTGGTTTTAATAGACTATGCCACGCGCTATCCGGAAGTGGTGCCCCTCTGGAGCACGAAGGCCCCAGTATTGGCCACCGAATTGGTAAAAGTATTCTCAAGGGTAAGATTACCTCAGGAGATATTGACAGACCAGGGAACTAACTTGACGGGGCAAGTCATGACCGAGCTCTGCCACCAGTTGAAGGTGAAAAAGCTCCGTACCTCAGTTTACCACCCCCAGACAGATGGGCTGGTGGAGTGTTTCAATATAACGCTCAAAACGATGCTCCGGAAGTTCGTGGAGGTAGACCCCAGAGATTGGGACCAGTTCCTGCCGGCACTCCTCTTCGCAGTGCGAGAAGTACCCCAAGCCTCCACAGGGTTTTCCCCATTCAAATTACTTTATGGGAGACAGCTGCGGGGAATACTGGACCTAATAAAGGAGGAATGGGAAGAGCAAAGCTCGCGAGTAAAGGGGACGGTGCCTTATATTTTAGAGCTGCGAGAAAAGTTGAAGGTGGCGGGGGAGTTGGCCAAAGAAAACCTAACAAGAGCACAGGCAAAACAGGCCCACTATTATAACCAGGGGGCCCAACCTCGGACCTTCGCTCCTGGGGACAGAGTGCTGTTGCTGTTGCCGTTGGCCGAGTTGAAGCTACTGGCGAAGTGGCAGGGCCCCTATGAAGTGCTCCAACGAGTGGGGCCCGTAGACTATGAAATCAAACTGCCAGACCGAAGGAAAGGGACCCAGATCTATCACGTAAACTTACTGAAAAAATGGAAAGCCCGGGAAAGCTTGATGGTCACAGTGCAGCCCTCAGAACCCGAGCTAGGACCCTGGGGCGGGGACCTAGAAGGCGCAACGGGAGAGGCTGCCCTCGGACAAGAACTGATGGGACCCCAGAGGGAGGAAATGACAGCCCTCCTACAGGAGTTTGCGGCTGTTCTGTCGACCCAGCCAGGGAGGACAACCCTGGGCCACCACCACATCCGGACGGCCCCGGGGCAGAAAGTGCGCAAGCCCCTCCGCCCCCTGCCACGAAAGATGTGGGGTCCGGTGAGAGAAGAAATATATAAGATGTTGCAGATGGGGGTGATACGGGAAGCCAGGAGTGGCTGGAGAAGCCCCATAGTCCTCCTCCCCTAGCGGGATGGCACCCTGCGCTTTTGTATTGACTTCCACAAAGTCAACGCCCTGTCGCAGTTCGATGCTTACCCTATGCCGTGAGTCGAAGAGCTCCTCAAAAGATTGGGGCAGGCTCAGTACTTGTCTATGATAGATCTTACGAAGGGATACTGGCAGATCCCCCTAACGCCAGCGTCTCAAGAGAAGACCGCCTTTGCCACACCCTTCGGGTTATATCACTTCCTGACAATGCCGTTTGGACTCAGTGGGGCAGCCGCCACCTTCCAGAGGGTGATGGACAAGTTGCTGAGAGACCACCAAGCGTACGCTGCCACGTACATCGACGACATTGTTATCTAAAATGCATCTTGGGAAGAACATCTAGCCCATGTCCGGACCATCCTCGAGGCCCTCGCCGAAGCCCAACTGACGGCCAACCCGAGTAAATGCACGTTCGGGAGGACAGAGGTGACTTATTTAGGATACGTCGTCAGGAGGGGGCACTTGAAGCCGCAGGTAACCAAGGTAGAGGCAGTAGAGAATTACCGGGCTCCAACCACGAAAAAGCAAGGTGCGGAAGTTCCTAGGCCTGGCAAGCTACTACCGATGGTTCATACCCCACTTCGCCACGATAGCAACCCCCTTGACGGAGCTGACGAAAGGTGGATGCCCACAAAAGGTGCAATGGACAGAGCAATGTGAGGGGGCCTTCCAGCGGCTGAAACAAAGCCTCACCTCAGCCCCCCTATTGACCCAACCAGACTTCACGAAGACATTCATCGTGCAAACAGATGCGTCTAACATAGGGATAGGGGTCGTGTTGGCCCTGGAACAACAAGGAGGCGAGCAGCCTATCTTATACATAAGCCGTAAACTCCTACCACAGGAACAGCGGTACTCAACTATAGAGAAGGGAGCGCTGGCCATCAGATGGGCAGTTGAGGCAATGAGATACTACCTGTTAGGCAACCCTTTCCTTCTAGTGACAGACCATGCGCCATTGACGTGGATGCACAACATGAGAGAGGCGAACCCTTGTATAATGAGGTGGTATTTATTCTTACAACAATACAAGTTTCAGATAGTGCACCGGGCAGGGCAGGACCACACGAACTGTCCAGGTCCGCCGAGCAGATAAAAGAGGGGCAAGGTTACGAGGAGCAAAGGGGGAGAGGTGTGATGGGGGACTGCACCCCCGCACTACCGGCAGCCCGGGGCATGGGAGACACCGCGGGAACGCGGCAGAGGCGGCGGAGCCCGGGAGCGCAAGCAGCCCCGCTGTGCAGGCGCAGGAGACGCCAAGTGGGAGCTGGCGGGCTTTAGGACCCAGGGGCTGGGCGTCAGGACGGACGCCAAAGGGGGCCGGGGAAACGCCGAGCAGGACATTTAAAAGAAGGGCGGAACGGCGGGGGGGAGCGCGCAGAGCGGAGGCGGTCCTGCTCTCGATCCCCTTCCGCAGACAGGTGCCAGTGCCAGTGCCAGTGCCAGTGCCAGTGCCGCAGAAGAGCAGGGGCAGGAGCCCCAACGGCACCAACCAGCCGTGACAGCCCGGAGCGACGGACTGGGAGACGCGGCGGCCAAGCCCACAGAGGACTGGGGACCAGAGCGGCGGGCCGGCCCGGAAGCCACGCACCCGGAGCCGGCGACTTGGGTGCCCTAAGGGGCGTCAAAGGACAGAGGCCGCAGGAGCAGCTGACAGGTGGACAGAGGCCGGAGGTGAGGGCAGGGAGAGAGAAAGTGGGGACGCCGAGCCCCACTCCCTGTCCAGGGACCCGGCTACAGGAAGGAACCCTTGCATATTGAACCTGGTCCTGACGGCTGCTGGCTCCACCAGGCAGAAGGGTTATGCATGCAGTTAGTTCTATTTCTGGGGCAAAATTCTCTTCCCTGGTCTTTAACCTTTTCCTGCAATGGAAGTCTGCCTGTAAATGAGACAAATTTAGTCATTAAGCTCATCATATAACCAGAGAGTCATGTTCTCACTGTAGATGAGTTCATCACAAATAATATTTGGCCAATGTCCTCTAGTTACAGATGGAGTCAAAATCTCTATCTCATTCTTCATTAGTTCACAAATATTAAATTACTTTGCCTCCTCTCCCTCAGTTATTGGGGCAGATAAGTCTTTTGGCAATGAAAAAAGTTGATTTTTTTTGCCACTAGCAAACCTTATTGAAAACTTCTTTTTGTCTATTTTACTTTGACTGTAGGAGGAAGGATGCTTTTTTGATTGGTGCACAGGAATTGGAGTTAGCACATCCTGTTTGTGTTCCTAGCTCTACCAAAGGTTGCCTAAATTTAACCTTTTACAAGTCACTTATATGCCACTGTGCCTCAGTTTCTCTGTCTATAAATCAGAGTAATAATTCCCTAACAGGAATGTTGT
Organism: Rafetus swinhoei; assembly: GCA_019425775.1. Taxonomy (NCBI): domain Eukaryota; kingdom Metazoa; phylum Chordata; order Testudines; family Trionychidae; genus Rafetus; species Rafetus swinhoei. Next base: position 30,536,071 of record CM033428.1, on the reverse strand, counting down.
GAGTCTTTGTTTGAGCTCCCAAGTATTTTGCTTACTTGTAAACACTCCACATTAATGCTGGTTTGTTCCATCTGCTATCACATCTGTGGGATGGATATTTTGCTGACCACTTCTTCATTCTGATTCCTTGTGTGTCTCCAAGTGTTCATTGGCTTCTCTCCCAATCATCTATTTTGTCATCTCTGCTTGTAATTACTAGCACCAGTCACTCTATACTTCTCTGCCCCGCCTTGCCTTCTGCTTGGTACATTTGATTAGTATCCAAGTTTTCTGCTCCATGCTGTATGTCCTCCTTAATTCAGGAAAAAAATGGCTAATAATAATTCTGAGCTCACGTAGGGTACTTTGCTGCACTCAGTTTTAGTTTTCTTGTGAATATCCCTCTCTTGTTATTGCTCAATTCATGATTAGTTTCTACATTTGCTTTGTAAAGGCATCCATTCACTCACTGAGACTCCTGTCATTTCCTTAGGCCTACATCATGTCTGAATTTACATTATAGACCAATCTGTATGTTTTGGAGTGTAGATACTAGGGCACTGGTCTCCAACCTTTTTAAGCACAAGATCACTTTTTTAATCTAAGTGCAATCCAGGATCTACCTCAAATATAAATACCCTTGCCCCTCCTCCTTCCTGCCCCTTCTCCGAGGCCCCACCCCTGCTCACTCCATCCTCCCTCTCTTGCCCATGCTCACTCACTTTCATCAGCCTGGAGCAGAGGGTTGGGGTGCAGGCTCTGGTTTTGGATTAAGGGATTTGGAGAGTGAGAGGGGCTTTGAGCTGCTCTAGGGGCAGTCAGTTGGGATGTAGAATGGGGTTCTAGGTGCAGGCTTGGGGAAGGTGTATGGATGCAAGGGTGCTTGGGGCTGGGGCAGGAATTTGAGGTGCAGGAGGTGGTTCATGACTGGAGTATGGTTTTGGGATGTGGACTCCAGCTGGGCCCTGCTTACCTACAGTGGCTCCTGGGTGGTGGTGCAGTGGGGCTAAGGCAGGCTTACCCCTGCCCTGGCCCTGCACCATTCCCTAAAGCAGCCAGCAAATTCCATCCCAAGTCCTGTTGTGGCCCCTGTCTGCTCTGTGGAGAGAGGATACAGGGTGGGAGGGGGTACCCTAACATCAGCGCCCCCTCCTCTCCTTCCCCTGTCCTGCACAGAAAGCAGGAGGCTCCCGGGGCAGGGGGGAGAGAGAAGGGGGGGAAGACAGCTCCAGGCAAAGGGCAGGAGATAAGCAGCAGTGGGAGGAGGGGCAGCTGAAGTGCTCGCATGTGATAGCCTGCTGGCCAAACCAGTCAGGATCAGCTGTCAGAGGCTCCAAGATCTACCAGTAGATCCCGATCTACTGGTTGGTGACCACTGTACTAGGGGATGCTCAGTATTTGCATCTGCCATTCACATATTGCAGGTGTCTTCAGCACCTCATAGGCTAGGGATGGGCAATAATTTTTGATGGGGGGGGCCACTCCAAGATTTTGGTAAGTGGTCAAGGGCCACTCTTTTCTGTAGAGGAGGTGCGGGATCTGAGACGGAGGTAGTGTACAGAAGGGAGCTCAGGCTACGGAAGGTGTGAGGTCTGAGAAGGAGTTTGTGTGAAAGAGCGGGTTGTGATCTGGGGCAGAGGATTAGGATACAAGGTCAGGAGGGGGTATGGGTGCAGGAGAGGATTCTGACCTAAGGAAGGAGTGTGGAAGGGGGATGGGAGGGAGTTGTTACCTTGGGTGAGGGAGTGCAGAGGGTTTGGGTGGTGACCTGGGGCAATCGATTAGGGTGCAGCAGTGGGTGCAGAGTCTGAAAGGGGGTATGGGTGCAGGAGAGGATTCTGGTATGGGAGGAGGGATGTTGGAGGGGGTTCAGGGTCTGGGAGGGAGATGTGACCTGGAGCAGAGGGAGGGTAGGGTGCAGAGGGTTTGGATGGTGACTTGGGGCAGGGAGTTGGAGTGTGGGAGGGGGTGGGATGCCAGATGCAGGCTTTGGCCAAGAGGCTTTTACCTAGAATCATCCTAAGGCAGGGTCCCTGCCTGCCACAGCCCCAGGCTGCTCCCGGAGACAGGGGGAAGCATGTGAAGTCTTCCCCTTGGTGTGCGGCACAGAGAGGCACATGGAGCAGCCAGCTGCTTTGAGCGGGCTGGGGCTATAGCAGGCAAGGAGCTTGTTTGAAGGTCCTGGCAGGGCGAGCCATGGGACACATTCAATCTGCAGACCATATCCATGTCATAGTATTGGGCCCGTTTCTGCTATTATTTACTCTAACACTTTTATGGTATTTAATGAGATCATTTTAATATTTTGCTATTTGTACTTCACACAGGATGAGATTCATTCCATCTGCATTCAGCACCTTCTTTTCATGGCCACTGTCAGTCAGTGGACCTAGTTGTTGTCCGTACCAGCAAAGTACATCTGTTTAATTAATTAAATAAATGTAGGATGTGACAGATCTGCCTCCATGCTTTATGAATTGACTTATGGACACAAATATACATAACTCATATATGCTTGGGACAAATTGCCTCATGTAACCTATCAAATTTCATGTCATAATCTGCTGGATCTGTTTAGCTTATTTTGGTGTGTGTATCATTCTTGTGTGTAAAATTAGACATATAGCTTTTTGTCCTTAAGTCTTAGCAGTGGTTGGTCTTAGGAAATCACATGACTTCTCTAACTGGTAGGGACTGGCCAGGTAACTTCCCATGCAAAAGTGGGAATCTTTAAAACAATAGGAAACCAGCAGGTCTTTGTCTTTGGCTGCCTAAACACACCTGAGAGAAGGAACCAAAGTCCCCAGGGTAAGGAGCTTTCTTGCGCAAAACTGCGTCTAGATTGGCACGGATACTTTTCCACAAAAAGTGCTTTTGTGCAAAAGCGTCTGTGCCAATCTAGACGCTCTTTTCCGCAAAATGCTTTTAACGGAAAAACTTTTCCGTTAAAAGCATTTTCGGAAAATCATGCTAGTCTAGACGTAGCCTTAGTGATTTCAACTCTTTAGCCACCACTTAGGCTGGCAAAAGATTCCAGCTTCCACTAGACTAGCAAAAAGACTCCTGATGGAGTCTGCTTTAGGTCTATCCTTAAAACAAGGGGGGAGGGGGAAAGGCAGGCTGAACCAGTCTTACAGCTCACACCTGGAAGGCATGAAGCGGGCTGGCTCAAGCCTTTCCCCCCTCCTGCCCCCGCCAACTCAGTTCACTCAATTCTGGAAGGGGGAGGCTTGTTCATCTGAGACCCTGTACAATGATGGTGTCTCTCCTGCAAGCACTGGTGTCATATTTTACAGTTCCCACATTTAAGGGTAGCATGATTTGTGACCCCCAAAACAGCCCTAATAGTTACAATACATCACCTTACATTCTAACAACCGATCCTCCATTAGCCCTGGCTGAATTGGATTTACATAACCACACCTCGGATTCCTTCTCTACCCCAGCATGAGCCGTATTTACATATCAACAGTTAACAGTTAATTATCTTGCAGAGCTAACCAATCTGAGTGAGCATACTCACTCCCAGGGAAGCTCTCTCCTTTTAGCTGGCTGATAGCAAGCAGTAGTTCAGCCCTTGCTTACATAAGTTTGTAAGCTACTTCACTCTGCCTGCTCTCTCTTATTACCACTTAAATCCTACTGCTTGTATTTAATAAAATCACTTTTATTTTCTATCAAGCCCAGTGTAAATAATTGTTACTCAGAGAGCAACCAGTGTGTACATTCCCCCTTTAATTGTTAAAGGGGGCTTACCTAAATATTTCATTTGGGGTTCTGATCCCATTTGGGGAGTAGTATCCCAGGAAGCTCGGCTCTAAATTGCATTTTCCATGGATCTGAAGAGTTTCATTGTTTGTACTGCTTCTCGGGGGGCAGTGATCTCAGCTCTGTGCATTGAGAAGCTCCAGCAGGACAGTGCGTTGAAAAGCTCCAAAGAGCAGGAAGGCAAGTGGCAGTGGCCTTGTCAGCATCATGGGAAGCATCCTCAGGGAGTCTCCTGTCACACAGGAGCCTATATATTTAAATCTGTGCAAATTCCAAATACAGGAAGATGTACTTGAACAGACTTCACCCTTGTTGTGTAAGTCTGTAGCCTATTAAATGAAGTAAGCTAACCTGCTTTAAGCAAAAGTGAAAATGGTTTAAATGTACTTGCATTGGGGATTTGGATCAGTTTAATGTAATCACTTTCTAAGTCTAGTATGGACAAGTCACCAGATTAACCATTAGTCTGATCCAGCATGGAAGTTTTGGTGTTCTGATTGAGTCAACCAGGTCCCTATTGGGCTGGTAATTTGCAAGAATCAGTGAAAGAAGAAGTGCAGACCAAATTCAAAAAACTATTTTTGTTATATCCTTGGATGTTCATGTGGAACGTCAATTAGTATCCAGGGACGTTCCATGCAAATCAGATGAAAATAAGTCTCTTGGTGACTAAAAATGAAATTTTCTAGGTGATTGGTCCATGAAGTGAATTAAGCTCTTTCGCTTTTTGGAAGCTGAATATTAAGCCTTTTTCATAGGGCTGTTTGTATCCCATAAAGTCCAGATAGCACAAGCTGTGGATCAATACAGTATGAAATTCATATTTGACCAGCAGAGTTGAATAACTGCTTCAATAATCTATTCTAGTGTATAATGAATGCAAGCTTTTTTAAAATCAAAATAACTTCTCTACTCCCACCCCGCCTGCTGAATATACACTAAACCAGTAAATAGAAGGGCTGCAAAGGACAGAATGTCCCCCAAGACTCTTAACAATAATAGGAATCTGATTCTCCACTCCCTTTCATTTTGTGCAAATGGAATGAAAATTCACTGTGAAACAACTACTCGTGTAAGCGAATCAAAAATTCAGATGTGGTGTGATATCCTGTTGGCATGAGTTGAACTGTTGACACTGGGCAGTGGAGAATCAGGTCCTACATTTTTAATTTTTAAGCAACTCTGTTCAAATAATGCTAACATTGTGATTAATAGCAGACAAGTATAATTCATCTGTGATGTCTACTTTTCAGTCCTTTTTTGGAATGTCCTCTGAATCCCTCAGTATTTCTTTGTATTCTCCTTTAAGCATATGGTTGTTTCCTCCAGATTCAATCAGTGCCAAATCAGAGGTCAAGCTGGGGCAAAAATAAAGTGAAGGTATTTCTCCAAGCTCTTCTTAATCTGCTGAAATTAGATGACATGCACAATATATTACACAGCTCTTCCTCACATGAGCATTCTTTTTTGTCCTTGTGTGATTTGACCATCAGTGAAATAGATAATAATGTTGGTTCAAGCTGACTGAAAAATGGTGAAAATTTGTTGCAAAAAATTGATTTTTTGGTAAGGAAAATATTGTCAAAAATGTAAAAAATCAAACTTATTAACAAACTGAAAATTCAACTTTAAAACTTAAATTGTCAATTATACTACAGGTTTACTATCCTGTTGAAAGAAGTGATAGTTCATGTTTTAGGTTAAGAAGCCAATGAAAACTAGACAAATTGTATTGAATTACTTGAAAGTATCTTAGAATGTTTTGTATTAAAACGTAAGTCTTTATATATTGTTGTGGGATTGTATGTAACATCTCTGGACCTGGCTAATGCAAACCCTGAGAAACGTAATGAACTTCAAAGAACTCTTTTAAACAGTGGATCAGACAAGAGGGAACATTCGGGATAAACAAAATACTTGGAGGCAGCCTGCACATTTCTAGCTCTGGATTTGCACTTTTGATGGTACATCTGGAGGAGAAATCCATTGCCTATGAATTACCTATTCCCAGATGAAAGACACAGGCCCCCTCTTTGTGCTATAAAGAAGTGTCTCTCAGATTTCATGAGAATTACAGAAGAACCCCTGTGTGAGATTTCAAAATAGAATTGAAATAAGATATGCAACTTGCGTAGTGCAAATTGTGTATCTTATTTCAAGTTTAGGGTGCTGTGTAGATGCACCTATATTGAATAAGTAAGAAATGAAAGCAATATATTCCATTTATACCGTGTAGTATTTTTTCATCTAATAGTGTTACAAGTTTTTATGTGTGGATATCATTTATTTGTAGGTTTTGCTGTGATGTACATCACTAGTATCTGTGCATTCCTCAGTCATTAATTAATTTACCTTCTCTGCACCCCTGAAGAAAGGGTAAATGTTCAGTCCACATTATACAGAAGGGAAATGGAAACACAGAGAGATCGAGATCAAGACTTTCAAATGCTTGTGTGGGTTCATATGGTCTATTTGTTTGTCCATTGATAGGCCCAAGTGAGAACTGGGTTGTCAGGTAATTTTGCATAGCTAGAGTATGGTTACTGATGTGTGACCTTAGGCCTAGTGTCTGGAACATTTCAACAACTTCAGGCAAGGCATGAAAGCCTAACGTGTGCTTTCAGAAGGGCCCAGGCGCATGGGAGAAACTCAGGAAGATGACTTAGCTTAAAGGCATGAGTCCAGGTGGTCAGACTTCATAGGCTGTTCTGCTATCTGTGTACCCTGAAAACAAACAGTATAGTGCAGGGTAAAGCCCCTCCAGCCAACCAAATACATACATCACAGAATTATAGCATTAGGGCAGAGGAGGAGAGCCACAGGGAATAGGATTGAGGCTAGATGGCATGAGGAAGGGCAGAGTGAAATAGGGAATGCAGACTGGGGTTGGAATGAAAAGGGAATTTAACAATGGAGAACTGCAATTCACAATGTGACCATAATGGGTCTGTTGTACGTCATGAAGCATTTCAAGAAAATGATGCCGTGGACAAGGGATGACAGGTGCTCTTGCTCAGAAAAGAAAGCATCCTGGCCCTCTGTCAAGGCTGTTTCCCACTCTGGCACTTCGAGTGCAGAAGGTAGGGGCCTGCAAGAGACCTTAAAATTCCTTGCTTCTAAAGGCTTCTATTTAAAAAACACCCCAACTCACAGACTCCCTGACCTTTGCTGGACGCTGCTGTGATCCAAGAGCAAAAACCCCATGAAGCCAGGAAAAAGCACTTGGAAACTTCTCTCTGTGGGGTAATCCCAAGATCTTTAATTCACCGTTAGGGGAGATCTTGAAAACAAACTAATCTCTTAATACTGGACCTTCAGTCTCAGTCATGTGCACACAGAACTTCCAGGTTGTTAGGACACAGGCATCAGATCCTAGTCTTAAAAAAAGGCAATTTTTTTAACAAAACAAAGAATATATACTTGGTAAAGCATACTTGATTGCTGGGTGTTACAGAGCAATAACAAGAATAAAAGGTTTAAACACAGAGAATTGCTTCCCCTGGGATTCAGGGTGTGTCTACACCACACTGTAACTCAAAATAAGATACGCAATTTGAGCTACACAAATTGCATATCTTATTTTGATGTTATTTCAAAAGAGCTTTAGTCATTTGGCGCTGTCTACACAGCGATGTCAGAATAGTGAGCCTGAAATAGCACTGCAGTGTAGATGTTCCCTTACAGTGTTCGGGGGGTGGGGTGGGGGGAGGGTTAGCAGAGAATTTAACCAGATTGAAAAACAAAGAAAATAACCTGATCGCGTCTAACAATAAACATTCCCCTGTTCTACTTACATCTCTGTTGTTCCAAAGTTCAGTATTTTTCCTTAGACATGGATTCTGCTGGAAAATCCATGCCTTATTATTGCTTATTCCATTTCTCTCCCAGATCCTGCCAAGACTCACACACAAGGGGAACTAAAACAGGCAAAAATTTGTTTCATTTAAAACTTCTCCCACTCTCTTTCCATTGGCTCCCTGCCAACACTTCCTGAATACCCACTGCTCTGGGTTTTAACACTTTAGTTACTGAATATTGGAAAGTTTAGATAAGGGTAGTACTCTTCCCATCAATCACCCCCTCTTAATCAGTTTTTGAGCACGGGAGGAATTTCTTCAGCCTCTTGCAGAAATGCACCTACTTCTGGGACAGAGTGTACACACATTGTGCAATAACTCTGCGTGGTGGAGTAGCACTCAAGGCAAAGAATACCACATCTATCTCCTATTGCACGGAACATTTTTGTGACAGGAAGAATGCAATTCCTCAAAATTGCCATGGAGGTGAGGATCTTTAAATGAACATAGCTCTTTAAATGACTCAGTCTGTCACTGAGCCAAAAAGGTGCATGGTGTTTTTCAGCTTCAGGTAGACCATGTGAAGACTACAGTTCTAGGTAGTTCACAAAGTCTCAAAACCCTCCAGTAATGGATACACAAGCATACTAAGTGACTTACCATTGCTTGGTAGCTCTGCAGCAATGACCACCTCCACTGAATGTATGTCTTTCTAATAGGTAGCTGGGATCATTTAACAATGAAATGTTTAGAAATAGTGTACAGGAACAGAGTTATCGAAACCTGTTAACTTAGTTTAAATACAGTTTGGCCACCCAAACTTACCCCAAAAATATTTAAACCAAGTAAAAAACTGTTTTAACTCTGCTTTTTGAAACTGTGTTGTAACTAAGGCTATGTCTACACTGGGAAATTATTTTGAAATAATTCCCAAAATAAGGGATCTGAGTGCTCCAGACTGGTGCTCCACATGCACAGGCTGTTGTGTGATCTCCAGGCTGAGAAGGCTGTGCAAGGAGCATGCAGCCCCTCTCTTCCTGCTGTCTGCCTCTGCATGTGTATGGGGAAAGTCACCTGAACTGCCTTCTCTGGGTTCCTCCAAGCCCTGGGAGATATCCTGGAAGGGGGAGAGACCAGCTCCAAGTTGATGAGCTCCTGGCAGGTGGGCATGGTGTCCAGGCTGGCCTGCTCCTCCTCGTTGTCATCCTCCTGCACAACCCCACCCTCGTGGAGGCTGATGACAGGCGTGTCATGGCCGGAGTTGACAACGAGGCAGGGGAGGTGACTGGCTTCCCTCCCAGGATGGCATCCAGCTGCTCATAGTAGCAGCAGGTCTGTGGTGCTGCCCCAGAGCAGGAACTTTGCTCCCTGGCCTTTGTGTATGACTGCTGGAGCGCCTTAATTTTCATATGCACCTGGTCCAGGGTGCGGCTGTGCCCCTTCTGGACCAGGCTGTTCCATAGACATTGACATTGTGCCATCTGGTGCAGAGATCCTGGAGGTTTGCCTCCTTCCCCCAGACCTTGATGAGATCCAGTATCTCCACACCAGTCCAGGCTGGTGCCCTCTTTCTCCCCTGGCTAGGGGTTTCTGAAGTGGCTGCAAATGTGCTGGCAGCCATGGGGGGAGGGGGAAGGTGTTTCATTGGGAGCGCTGGGGTCTGCCATGGCTCCAACAACGGTTGCTGTGTGGCACAGGGCTGGCAGGACTGGTGCGGTGCCAGAAGCCCTGTCCTTTTTGCCTGCAGCTTTAAAGTCGCAGGAGAAGGGGAGCAGTGGAGCTGTCTGGTGTGTGGCCACAGTGGCCACACGGGCAGCTGTGAGAGGCCTCTGGAGGCCAATTATTTTCAAATAGCAGCAGCTGAGCATCTGCACTAACGCTATTTTGAAATAAGCATTATTCCTCATGGCAAGCAGGAGTTATTATTTCAAAATAACAAGCTGTATGGACACTCACCTTGTTATTTTGAAATAAGGGGAGTTATTTTGAAATAGCCGCATAGTGTAGACATGCCTTTATAAATTATAAAACACATGGACTAGGTTTCTTGTATATTTGGGGGGCATTGTGCTTTCGTTGGTGTCAGAATTTGGATTAATTAGTAGAGTTTTATGGCTTTATCACCCTGTCTTGCTAATGAGGAAATATATTTAAAAAAATCTATTCTTAAAAATCTGTTAATCTGGATTTGCAAACAACACTAATATACCTAGCCATCATTATATGATTTTTCTCAGGGTCATTGAAAGTTGCAATTAAGGTTGAGTATCTTGACTGAGCTTTTTCACACTGTAACATGTTTGGATCTCTTTATTTGTAATGGCAGAAATTGAGGAATTTCAGTTAGTGCTTGGTTTGTGGATACTTATAACATCTCTGCAATATTTTGTATTTGAAGTTACTGGTATGTGCTCCCACCCTTGACTCTTAGGGTTGTTCTTTGTCTTGGACTTCACTTGATCCCTGAAAGAAAAACATTTAAAACCTTGTAATGGTTTTATAAGATAAATGGAAAAGTGACATATTCACTATATTCACTCCTATCTTCACAAAGTTGCGTGTAAGTGATCACCATGCCAACTTCCTTTCTCTAGTGGTTGAGCATAATGAATATAATGGTAGAAAGATTCTTTCAATACATTTCAATTTGGGATGAGCATACTGCCCCTGGAGCCTATTTTTAGTGCTTGGAGTGCATTGGTAGATTTGTCTCTAAAGACAGACGTGTTTCAAAATTCACTTCAGTGTCTGCCTGCCAAGATAAAAAACTCTTTCCTCCTGAAAACTAGTGTGGATCCAGTCAACTCTACGATAATCTGATCTGCTATTTATGAAAAAAGTCCTGTTGGATGAGCTCTGAGCCTCTGCTTTATTATCAAAATATGAAATAAAACTGTAAGAAATTTAGAATGCAGGACAATATCCTAATCTCCTAGAGCAATGAAGAAAGTAAGAACTAGAGCATGAATATGAACATGAATGTATTGAAAATGTCATCATTTTATCATGTCTATTACATCACATATGTCTTAACTTTTACCCTACATGCAGACAGTTAGGCTACGTCTACACTGGCATGATTTTCCGGAAATGCTTAAAACAGAACAGTTTTCCGTTATAAGTATTTCCAGAAAGAGCTACATTGGCAGGATGCTTTTCCGAAAAGCCCTTTTTCGGAAAAGCATCCGCGTTAATGTAGACGCTGCTTCGGAAAAAGCCCGATCGTCATTTTTCGTGATCGGGCTTTTTATGAAAAGACTACTGTGCTGTCTACACTGGCCCTTTTCGGAACAGTTTTCCGGAAAAAGGACTTTGCCTAAGCGGGAGCAGAATAGTTTTTCTGGAAAAGCAGCTGATTTCTTACAGTAGATCGTCAGTGCTTTTCCGGAAATTCAAGGGGCCAGTGTAGACAGCTTGCAACTTATTCCGGAAAAGCAGCTGATTTTCCGGAATAAGTGGCCCAGTGTAGACACAGCCTTATTGTTTTGAGTAATAGTATTTCAAAATAAAAAGGATACGAGTTGAATGTTTATGGGAAATACAATATATTTCATGCTTGTGTTTTAGATATCAGACAGCTGTGTTGGATTAAACTCCTTCTGGCATTGGAGGCCTGTAGATGGCATGCTTGTGCTGCAGTGTAGGAGCAGTTCCTAATGAGCTCCTGAATGTGGAGTGGGGGAAGGGAAAGGGAAACAGGGTTAGAGAAAGAAAAAGCGAGGGAATTAAAAGAAAAGCCTTTCTTCTCTTCTGGATTTTAAAGCTTGTTTCCTACAGAAGATTCCTACGCAACATTTTAACCCCTGGATTTCAATGCAATAGTCGGGCCAGGGGGCAGAGAGGCAGCAGTGAAAGCAATGCTTCACAAAAAGGACTTTGAAAGCAAAGCCTGAAGCACTGATTGTCAGTGTTAATGACAGTGCAGGGTTCCCAGCGATAATGGGTTTCAAGAAGCTTAATGGGGAAGGGGAGGAAATGCTGTTCTTTGGTGTCAGTGTGCCCCAAAGAGCCCCAAGCTTAGGAACGTAACAAAACATAACATGTTACACATGCTTAGTCTAGAAGTGGGTGGCAGTATTGTAGGAGGGGACTGGCTGAGAACAGATTGGAAGTGCTGTCAGGCTATCACTGTTTACAACATTGGGATTGCCCTGCAGGAATTCCATCCTCAGCCCTCATGAAATGGAATCGGAAGAATAAAGAGCTGCCATTCAGGGGAGTTTTTGGAGAACTTCGTAAATTTTCAGGATGATATTTTAAAGTAATATAAAATTTGCAGTGGCCCCTTTGATGCTAATGGAGGAAAGAGAGTGAGTGGAGACCCACTAAATGTATTAGCGCTCTGCCATTACCTAATGTGATTAAATGGGACTGTTTTTCATTTGATTGTTTCTTGTCTGATCTTACCCATATCTTATCTTCCATCCTCTACTCTTTACTATGGCATAGAGAATCTCTATTTTCAAATCAGTCAAAAAAGCAAACAGAATGTTGGGAATCATTAAAAAGGGATAGATAAAATATCTTATTGCCTCTATATAAATCCTTGGTGAACCCATATTTTGAATACTATGTGCAGATCTGGTCACATAAATCATAGAATCATAGGGCTGGAAGAGATTTAAAAACCTCTAGGAATGGAGATTCTACCACCTCTCTAGGTAACCCATTCCAGTGCTTCACCACCCTCCTAGTGAAATAGTTTTTCCTAATATCCAACCTAGATCTCCACCATTGCTCCTTGTCCTGCCATCCGTCACTATTGAGAGCCTCGCTCCATCCTCTTTGGAACCTCCCTTCAGGAAGTTGAAGGCTGCTATCAAATCCCTCCTCACTCTTCTCTTCTGTAGACTAAATAAGCCCAAATATCTCAGCCTCTCCTCGTAGGTCATGTGCTCCAGCCTCCTAATCATTTTGGTTGCCCTCCACTGGACCCTCTCCAATGCATCCACATCCTTTCTGTAGTGGGGGAAGGGGAGGAGGGCAGAAATGGACGCAGTACTCCAGTCACCTCATCTCAAAAAAGATATTTTAGCATTGGAAAAAGTCCAGAAAAAGGCAATAAAAATGATATAGGAATTTGGAACAGCTGCCATATGAGGAGAGATTAAAAAGACTAGGACTTTTCATCTTAGAAAATAGGAGACTAAGGGGAGATATGATAGAGGTCTATAAAATCATGACTGCTGTGGAGAAAGTGAATAAGGAAGCATTTCTTCATGCAGCACCCAGTTAACCTGTGGAACTCCTTGCCAGAGGATGTTGTAAAGACCAGGACATTTAATAGGGTTCACAAAAGAGCTAGATACAGTCATGGAGGATAGGTCCATCAATACTTATTAACCAGGATGGGTAGGAATGGTGTCCCTAGTCTCTGTATTTCTGGGAATGGGTGAGGGGAGGGATCACTTAATGATTACCTGTTCTGTTCATCCCCTCTGGAGCACCTGTCATTGACTACTGTTGGAAGACAGGATTCTGGGCTAGGAGGACCTTTGGTCTTACCCAGTATGGCTGTTCTTACATTCTTGTGTTCTTATGTTCACAATGAAAAAAAGTTACCAGATTTTCTTAACTCAATAGGATGTGCAAGTAATTTCCCTTTTAAATTTTAAGGAGTTGCATGAGTAATAGAATTCCACCTCTGTACTTCACTCTAAAGACTTAAAAACCTATTATCTGTGGATAATTAGTCTCCCCCAATTGCTTTTGAAAAAAATGCCATTTATTTAAATCAGTGCTCAAACCACAGTGCCTGCCTCATGCTTCAGTAGGTCTCAGCAACACACAAGATACACCCAAGGCAGAGAGAAATAGCCAGAATCTGTGGTGTAGTAATTCCACTGAATTCAGTGGAGTACTCCTGGTTTTCATTGCTCTGATATGTTTCAGATTATGCATTGCCTTTATAACCATGAGTTCACAGCTCAAGGTAAAAAAATATTCTTCTCTCCTCCCAAATCATATGCTTAAATATCCATACTGTGGTTATCCATATTACCTTTTTAAGAATGTAAGAAACCAGATGCTAATCTCACATGAAGTAAAGCCAGTCTAACTCCACTGCACCCAATGACACAATTCCAGTATGAAATCTATTAAGGATTGGAAAATGAGGTCATATATATCTATAGATACAATCTTCAATTAGCTGTGCGAAGCAAGAGGAATCTATTTTGCTCACACATTTTCAATGTGATAAAGGACAAGACAAATCATAAGAAATGATTACTTTGTATCAAGCAAAAATAATTAGGGATATATTTTTGTCCTATAGGTAAGTTTAAAATTAACTCTGTCTATGGGGATGTTCAAGAACCAGTGTAATTATGAACAAACTCTGCAGTGTTCTACAAAGTGCTGGATGCACTAGTTCAGAGAGAAAACCTTACTAGAGACTCAAGGAAGGCTAGCAACATGGTGTTTTTAATTTAGTATTTCCCTCAGGATGGCATAATTCATCCCAGGTTCTTCTTGAATAGCTACTGCCACAGGATCAAATCTTGCCCTAATCGTCATTTTAGTGAAAGTTAGAGAGTTTTTCTCTCTGTTGGGAGAAATCTGACCCAATTTTAAAGCTCCATGGGATACGGAGGTAGAAGGCTTTTCTTACCCTAAGGCAGGTAGAAGTGCTGCTGACAAAAAGCTTTTTCAGATGCCAGGCAAAGAAAAAAAAATTACCCCAACACACAGCTTAGTTGAGAGGGAAACGATCTAACAACTGTAACTGGGTGATGTTTCATTAATATGCTAGTCAAGTCTGACATTCTTAATCCCACTGTTACTTCCACAACAGAACCACTGCCCCTGGCATAAGCTCTCAAATGTGGGAAGGCTCAGAGGACTGATCCAAATCAATCTATTAGAACATTTGCTTTTCTAGAGGCCAAAATCCATGGCTGACTTTGAATGAAGGAAGTTTTTCTTTCTTTGGGAATGTGATAGAAAATATTCATCTAGACCCATGCACCACTGTGCTCTGCTTCATGTTTGTGCTGTTGGGGAAGAAAAGTCTGTGTAAGTTCTGTGGGCAATTCGCACTATGGTATCAAATACCACCATTTTCTTGGGTTGATTATTAAATACTATGTATTTTTCCCACAAAATATTAATATTAGCTAAACTAAGGCAAAATTGTTTTCATAAGTACACACAGTTTCTTAACTCTTTTGGTTGTCTTTTCAGCATGTGGAATCTCCATAATAGACAAAACTATCTAAACATATAAGGAAAAGAGGTCTCTCTCTCTATCTAGACACTTCTATAACCCTTGCCATTCTGGTCTCTGAAATTCAAACTAGGGGCCAAATGTGGCTTTCCATATTTATTTGTAAATTCTAGTGGGACTATGTTGGAACATCACACACTCTTTATGCCAAAATTGTCTGGGATCTCCCAGGATCTAGTCAGATTTCCTGTATAAGTCATAGAACAGTGGTCTGCAACCTTTTTACACCCAAGATCACTTTTTAAATGTCAGGGCAAGCCAGAATCTACCCCATCTGTTCCCAGAGATCCCACCCCTTTCTTGAGGCCCTGCCCTCTCCAAACCTTTCCACAGACTACCCATTGCAAATGAAAACTCACCTTTAATGACATAATTACACCCGAGCCATTTTGCTAGTGCTGCAGCGGGGGAGAATGGTTTGATTTAAATTATTAAACAGATTAAGCATTTTAACTCTCATGTTAGTTGATCAAACTTCATTTAAAATAAACTAAAACATTATGTCCAACACAAAAGGTTTCAATCTTTTCTTTATTTATGCCAGAGATGGGGAACCTTTTTTGAGTCGGGGGTCACTAACACACAGAAAAATCATTTGGGGACCAGTGAGAAGCAAAAAACTCTTCCTAAAACCCTCAACCCTCATTGATGTGGCCCCCAACTGAGGCCTTCACTCTTCTGGCACTCCAGCCTCATGGGGTGAGCGGAAGGGGCAGGAAGGACTGAGGTTAGGGTTTCCCATAGGCCAGATTTACTTTTCTGGGGTTCCGGAGTTAGTGGATTTTGTTGATCCTCTTAGGCTCTGGGGTGGGAACAAAAATGAGGGGTTCAATGTGCAGGCAGGGCTGCCAGCGAAAGGGATAGGGATGCAGGATCTGGGTGGGAGGTGGGGTGCAGGGTCTGGAAGGGAGTTTAGTGGCAGAAGAGGGTATGGGGTGGGGATATGAGAGGGAGTTTGGGAGTGGGAAGGGGTTGGAGCAATAATACAGAAAGGGTGGAAGGATGAGAATGCAGCCAAATAGCTAGTTGGGGAAGGAGGCAAAGAAGTGGGGAGTGAAGGAAAGTGTAGCTTCTGAGAGGTAAAATTGTATCCCCCCCTCAAATCTTCCCTCTACTCCAGCCTCGCTCCCCTCAGCCCCATGATTCCCCCCAGCCTGATCCCCTGCATCACCGCATGCCCTTCAGTGCAACCCCTGCCCTCTCCCATCCTACCTCTGCAGCCTGATCCTCTGCATTGCCACATACCCCCTCCCATCCTGTCCCCACATCCTTCTCATCTCTCCACCCCCACATCCCTGTGCCCCCAGTGTACTCACTGTCAGGACAGCAGTGCTGGGACTTGCAGTCTCTGGGGAGCAGCGTTGGGGCAAAGAGAGGAAGGGGGCAGAGTTTCTTTCTTGCTCAGCCCAGCCCTTTGCCTGCAGGCAGCAGCTCCAGGGCTGTAGCTGGGGCTGGGGCAGGCAGAGCCTGGGGCCGCCCAGGGCTGGCTTTGACCGGGCCAGGTGCAGCGGGACACTGGGGAAGGGGCTCCCTGAACCCACACAGATCCTGGCCAGATGCAGTGGGGTGCTGGGGAAGGTGGCTCTCCAATCTTTCCCCCCACCAGAGCCCACGGGGAACAGCTTGGTGTAGCCCTGTCCCCAGCGGGCTATGTGTGCCAGCCACCCAGCCCCCTCCTGGAGCAGAAGGCAAGAGCAGGGATGCACGCGTGTGTTGCACACGCACCTCTTCTTCCAACCCAGCCAGCAAGTTAACAAAGAGGGGCAGCCCCCCCCAGCGGCTGCCCCTCTTTGATCCATCCCAGCTGGAGTGTGGCACAGCTTCAAGGACAGCAGCTTTCAGCCTGCCAAGGCTGCGCCGTGTTCCAGCCCAGCTGGAACATGGCGCAGACTCAGCAGACTGAATGCCAAGTTGGGCTGGGGCAAATGGGCAGCTACCGAGGCTGTGCCACACTCCAGCTGGGCTGGATTAAAGAGGGGCAGCTGCCTGGCCAGCTGGCCACGGCGATCGTCCCATAGGGGCACCACGATCGACTGGTTGATCGTGATTAACTGGTTGGTGACCACTGTCATAGGTCATTCCTGATTTAGTTCCTGTTTGAACTAGAGCACATCTTTCAGAAACAATCTTATCTTGATTTAAAAATTTTGAGTGATGGAAAATGCATCACTGTTTGGACCGTTAATCACAACTTGCTGTTAAAAATGTTCACCCTATTTCATCTTCCAGTAACTGCATCTTGTTACACTTTTATTGATAGATTGGCAATAAACAAAATTTGCTAGGTACTTATAGCCTTCTAGCAGATGTACCTGGCATTGCTTGGGTCTTTAAATGATTTAATTTAAAAATAATGAAAAATATACAGGCTTTATTTCAATGATTGTATTTTTCAAGGAATGAGAGTTCAGAGGTGAAAAGGGGCAGAGGGTGGGTGGCTTAGGGCAGAGGGTTATAAGGTGTGTGGGGGGGAACTTAAGGCAGGAGGGAGGGGGCTCAGGAAAGGGGAAGAGGGTGCAGAAGTTAAGTCAGGTGGGAGATGCAAGACTTAGAGCAGGAGGCTCAGGGCGAGGGGGGGGAGGGGAAACTTAGGGCTGCCTGTGGTGGTGAGAGTGGCACTGCTCTGGCAGCAACCCCTCCAAGAGGGCTGGAGCAGCACTACCCTGCCAGCAGGCTCCTCTCAGTTGCTCCCATCCTGCAGCCTACAAGCTGCTAGAGGGTAAGGTTCTGGGGAGCTGTCCCTGGCCTCCAGCTGCCCCCCCTTGCCTGCAGGCTATCTGGGAGGGACCAACTTCTGGGGGCCTTGCCACCTCCAACTGCCCCTCACAGCCTACAGGCTATCTGGGGTGGGCAGGCTTTGGAGGCCTCCAGTGGCCCCCCTCCACAGCCTGCAGTTTGTCTGTGAGAGTTGAGGTTTTGGGGGCTGCCCCGAGCCTGCAACACCCCCCATAACCTGCAGGCTGTTGACATGGAGGTGAGGCTCTTGGGGCTGCCCCCCAGCCACCAATGGCCCTCATATTCTGCAGGCTGTCTGAAGAGAGGCAAGGATCTGGGGGGGGGGGCCTGCACCCTCCTCCAGTGGGCCCCCCATAAGTACATAATAATATAAGCACAGTCATATTGGGTCAGACCAAAGGTCCATCTAGCCCAGTATTCTGTCTTCCAACAGTGGCCAATGCCAGGTGCCCCAGAGGGGAAGAAGAGAACAGTGGCTAAGATATCTTTGAGAGAAGGTGACCACATCTGTACAGAGTATTCAGGATGTGGGCATGCCATGGATTTATACAGAGGCAATAAAATATTCTCTGTCTTTTTCTCTTTGTTCCAATACCTCCTGTAATGACACCTCAATCCTGGACAATTTATCAGATTTGTCACCTAAAAAGAATGATTCAGGTTTGGGAATCTCCTGAACACTCAATCATGAATACAGATGGAAAGAATTAATTTAGTTTCTCCCTAATGATCTTATCATCCTTGAGTGCTCATTTAGTATCTCAATCATCCAGTGGCCCCATTGGTTGTTTTAGCAGGCTTCCTGCTTCTAATATACTTTAAAAAATGTTTTACTATTACTTTTTGAATTTTTGGCTAGCTGTTTTTCAAATTCTTTTTTGGCCTTCCTAATTATATTTTGTGGGGACTGTGTCACATGAGTCTCATGCTTCTAGCAGCTAGTGTTCAATCTCAGAGGCTCATTGTGACCCTCCACATGGCCTCTTTCTTCTTTGCTAGAGGCAGCCTACTGAGACACAGCCTACTGAGCCATACTCATCACAGGCTAGTTCACAGTTTGGAGTAACAACCCCTGTGTAGTCCTGATCTTCCCTCCCAGGGAGGAGACTCTGTAGTAGTGTGGAGATGATTGGGTCCACCCCAGGGACCTTAAAGCAGCAGCAACAAACAGGGTTGCTTTTACTCCTAGTCTGGCAGCTTTTTCCCTGGGATGCTTCCCCAAATAATCCCTCCCAGCACCTTTCCTCCGGTACCTGGGCAAGTCAGTCCTGCTCCTCCACAGCACTCTGCCTTACTCGTAGTCTGTAGCTCACTCACACAGTTCACTTTCTCATTCTCAGATCTGGGGATCCTCTGCCCTCCCTGCAGAGAGGCCTTATAAACAAGCCCCAGCAGGCCTTAATGGACTGCAGGTACTCTGATTAGCCTGCTGCTTCCAACAAGCTCTAATTGGTCCCAGGTTCCTGCTTGTCTGTGCTGCACTAGGCTCTACCCTCTTTACTTGGGGAAAAGAAAACTGTTCACCCAGGCCCTAGCATGTCTTCCCTCCAGTTTATGCTCCTTTCTATTTTCCTCACTAGGATTTAACTTCCACTTTTTATGCCTTTTTCTCTCTCACTGCTTCTTTTATTTGGTTGTTAGCCATGGTGGCAGTTTTTTGGTTCATGGGGGGCATGTCTACACTGCCACCCTAGTTCGAACTAGGGTGGCTAATGTAGGCATTCGAACTTGCAAATGAAGTCCGGGATTTAAATATCCCAGGCTTCATTTGCATGTTCCCGGGCGGGCACCATTTTTAAATGCCCGTAGATCGAACTACCTGCCCGTTACGCGGCACGGACTAGGTAGTTCGAATTAGGAGCTTTAATTCGAATTACCTAGTCCGTGCCACGCGTAGCCGCGGGCAGGTAGTTTGAACTACGGGCATTTAAAAATGGTGCCCGCCTGGGAACATGCAAATGAAGCCCGGGATATTTAAATCCCGAGCTTCATTTGCAAGTTCGAATGCCTACATTAGCCACCCTAGTTCGAACTAGGGTAGCAGTGTAGACATACCCTTACTGTGTTTGTTTTATTTAACATTTGGGCTATACATTTAAGTTGAGCCTCTATGTATCTTTGAAAAGTTTCCATGCAGATTGAAGGGATTTTACTTTTGCCACTGTACCTTTTAATTTCTATTAAATTTTATTATATTATGGTCGCTATTTCCAAGAAGTCCAGCTATATTTACTCTTGGACCCGAATCTGTACTCCGCTTAGGACTAAATCAAGAATTCCCTCTCCTCTTGTGGGTTCCCGTACCAGCCTGGCCTGTTCTGTTCTTTCAATATATTTTGTACCCTGATATTACTGTGTCCCATTGATTATCCTCATTCCACCAAGTTTCTGTGATGCTTATTATATCAATAGCATAGAATCATAGAATCCTAGGGCTGGAAGAGACCCCAGGAGGTCATTTAATCCAGCCTCCTGCCCAAAGCAGGACCAACCCCAACTAAATCACCCCAGCCAGGGCTTTGTCAAACCGAGACTTAAAACCTCTAGGGATGGAGATTCCATCACCCTCTCTAGGTAACCCATTCCAGTACTTCACCACCCTCCTAGTGAAATAGTTTTTCCTAATATCCAACCTAGACCTCCATCACTGTAACTTGAGACCATTGTTCCTTGTTCTGCCTCATTCATTAGGAGAAACTCTAGTTCATCATCTTTTTATTTAGACTTCTGGTGTTTGTATATAAGCACTTTTAAATATTTTTCACTATTTAGCCATCTGCCATTACCTGATATCATTGAATGGGACTTTTTTTCATTTGAGTATTTCTCATCAGATCTTGTCCATGTCTTAGCATCTCCATCTTTTTCTCTGTACTAGGACATAGAGAATCTCTATTTATATCCCCTCCCCTAAGGGATGTCCTTGTCCAATCCATGTGCTTCTTTGCACCTGATGGTTTCCCCCCAGCCCTTAGATTAAAAACTGCTCTACAACCTTCTTGATTTTAAGTACCGGCAATCTGGTTCCATTTTGGTTTAGGTGGAGCACATCCTTCTTGGAGGCTCTCCACGGGCCGTGGGGACAAGCTCTGGGTTTGGGGCAGTGGACTACTTACTTGGTCTGGAGGCAGGCCAGATGGTAGAGCCCCAGCTCTGGTGGCCACTCTCTCTTAGTGTTGCAGCTGCTCCCAGTGGCCATTCTCAGTATCACATCCCTCTTCTCTGCACCCCTCCCTTTTGCATTCCTCCTCTCTCTGTTCCCTCCCTTTCCATGTTATGGGAAATTGTCCCATTCCCAGTACTTCCCATTGTCTGGGCATAACCAAACCCTGACCTTCGTTTAAGTTAGGGTAAGAGGAAGCTGCATACCAAATTTGGTGGTCCTAACTCGCAGTTTAGGAGGAGTTCTTGAACAAATGAACTCACAGACACACAGATAGACAGACTCACAGACAGACAGACAAATGCACTCTAATATATATAGAGAGAGATATGATAAAGTCACCCCTTAGCCTTCTTTTGGTTAAATTGAACCGACTGAGCAGCTTTCATCTATCCCTCTAAGGCAGGTTTTCCCATCATTCTTGTGGCCTGAAAACTCTCCAGTTTATTACATCCTTCTTGAATTGTGGAAACAAGAAAGGGCAGTATTCTGGCAGCAGTCTCACCAGTGCCAAATAGAGAGGTAATAGACTCTCCTTACTCTTACTTAAGATTCACCTGTTTATACCTTTAAGGATCACATTAGCCATTTTGGCCATAGCATGGCATTGGACACCCATGTTCAGCTGCTTATCTACTGTGACCAACAAGTCCTTTTCAGGATCGCTGCTTCCCATGAAAGAGTCCCCCATTCTGAAAGCATGGCCTACATTTTTTGTTCCTATATGCTCACCTTCTTTTTTGGCTGTATTTAAAACACATTGTGAACCCTAGGTTCTCTCTATCAGTAATCTGTCTTCTTTATTATTTATTAGTCTCCCAATATTTAAGTCATCTACAAACTTAATCAACAATAATTTTGTTTGCTTCAAAGTCATTGATATGAATATTAAATAGCATAGGACCAAGAACTGATCCCTGTTGGATTCCACTTGGTGATCAACGCTTGGTGATGATTTTCTGTTTACAATTGCATTTTTAATTCTGTCAGCCAGCTTTTAATCCATTTAATGTGTGCCATGTTCATTTTGCATTTTTCCAGTTCATTAATCAAAACGTTTTGTAGTACCAAGTCAAATGCTTTACAAAATTCTAAGTATATTACATAAACATTATTAACTTTGTCACTCAAACCTGTAATCTTATTTTTTTAAAGTTTCCAAGTTAGTTTGACAAGAAATGTTTCCCACATATACATGTTGAATGGCATTAATTAATGTCCTCCTTTAATTCTTTATTGATAGAATTCTATATCAGCCATTCCATTATTTTGTCTGGGATCCATGTCAGTCTGACAGGCCTATAATTACCCAGGTCATCACATTTACTCTTTTAAAACATAGGCACAACATTAGCTTATTCCCAGTTCTTTGAAACTTCTCCAGTTTTTCAAGACATATTAAAATTGACATTAATGATTCAGGGCTCTTTGACCAGCTTTTTAAAAACTCTTGTATGTAAGTTATCGAGATCTGTTGATTCAGACAAATAATTTATTTGTCAAAATATGCAGTTTTGGATGGACCCCCACTACTGGGAAATTCGTGTATAATTAGAATCATAGAATCATAGAATACTAGGACTGGAAGGGACCTCGAGAGTTCATCGAGTCCAGTCCCCTGCCCCCATGGCAGGACCAAATACTGTCTAGACCATCCCTGATAGACATTTATCTAACCTACTCTTAAATATCTCCAGAGATGAGGATTCCACAACCTCCCTGGGCAATTTATTCCAGGCAAATGTTTTGGACAAAAAAAGTACAAGCTAGATTCACAAGGGGATTTAGATGTTGTTCACAAAGCCATCAGAAGAAAGGTTGCTGCTGCACTTATATGCAACAGTCCAGGACTTAATGCAGTCACCTGCAATCCAGGGTCAGATCCAAGCTCTGAAACAAAGGCTTGTTTTCATGTTTCCCATCGCAGGGAGGGCTCTCACTACAAGCTATATAGGGCAGGGGTGGTCAACCCGTTAGAGATGAAGAGCCAAAATAGAGGTGGATAGAGTGTGAAGAGCTACATACTGTGGGTGGGGGTGGGGGGGAGAGGGAGGGCAGTTATTGAGAAAAAAAACCACACTGGGGGAAAATAGGTGCCGGAACACTGTCCCAGGGCATACCATCACAAAAAAAGCACTGGGAAGGGGTGAGAGGTTCAAGCTCTGGGAGGGAATTTGGGTGCAGGAGGAGGTAGAGAAGAGGATGCTGGCTCAGGAAGGGGGCTCCAGGCTGGAGAGTGTTGGGGTCAGGTGGAGGGTTGGGGTGCTGAGCAAGCCGCAGGCTTGTGGCTGTGAGGGTGCAGGAGTTTAGGCTGGGGTACATGAGGGGCTCAGGGCAGGGAAGCTGGGAGTATGATGCGCTCAGGACACAGATTTGCTGTGTGTGGATGGTGCAGGAGTGTTGTGGCAGAAGACTGGGGATGTGGGGGTGCAGGAGTTTGGGGATGTGAGAGGCTCAGGACAGGGGGTTCCAGTGTATGATAGGCTCAGGTTTGGAGTGGGGGGTGCAGGAGTGTTATGATGCTTCGGACAGATGAGGGCTTAGCCCCAGTTGGGGGCTTGTTGGCCAGGATTCATTTTTAAATAAAATATTATGTCAAACACAAAATGTTTCAGCGTTGACTTTATTTATGAGAGGAGTGGGGAACCTGTTTTGAGTCAGGGGGTCACTGACCCACAGAAAAGTCAGTCGGGACCACACAAATGAGATGCAAAAAAACAACTGCTCCAAACCCCCCCAAGCCTCACTAATGTGGCCCCAATGTTGCTGGTGGGGGCAGGGGACACGGTGCTGGGGCAGGGTGCTGGTGTGTGCCAGGGCAGGGTACTAGTGGAGGGAGTCTGGTCAGAGGGAGAGGACAGAGACAGCTGGGGCCAGTACCTGGGGATCCCAGGTCTCAGGTAGCACGCTGGCTGCTCTTCCCCTCCCCTCCCCCAAGCACCCCCCCTCTAATCCAATCCCTCTCCCCTTCCCCAGAGCCAGGCACCCCCACACTCTAACCCAATCCCACTCCACAGAGCCAGGCACACACCCTCCAACCCAATCCCCTCTCCATCCCCAGAGCCAGGCACACACCCCCAACCCAATCCCCATCCCCTTCCTCAGAGCCAGGCACCACCCTCCCAACCCAATCCCCTTCCCCTTCCCCAGAGCCAGGCACCACCCGCCCTCTAACCAAATCCCCTTCCTCCCCAACCTAATTCTCGGGTCCCAGAGGCAGAGCCGCCGCTGCTACAGCATCTCCCTCCAGGAGCTGGGGTTCGTGCGCTGAGCGGCTGGCACACCATGCACACACCCCCACCCAATCCCCTCCTCTTTCCTTTCCTCCCCTCTCCTACCCTCCCCTTCTCCAGAGCCAGGCATCTCTCCTGCCACTCTAACCCAATTCCCCTCCCCCACTAACCTTATGCCCAGGTCCCGGAGCCGCTGCTGGCACTGCCGCCACACCCAGAGCCCTCGCTGCTGCCGCTGCCTGTGCTCAGGAGTTGGCTGCTAGCACATGCAGGCTGGGACGCTGTGTGCAACCCAGCCTGCACATGCAGGATATGATGCAGTATGCTGGGGGCTGTGAGCGGAATGGTGCTGTCCATGAGTATGCATACGGCTCACAGTGGCCCAGCTGTGAGAGCAGCTGACCTGAGCGATTCCGGGTTCCATCCCGGTTCTGTCAGGAGCTGCAATTTTTTCTTTGTGAGCCACATGCGGCTTGCGAGCCGCGGGTTGGCCACCACTGATATAGGGTATTTGGTGGTAGGTTTCTTTCAATTTCTCCTGGTAAAGCTGTTCTACTTTGAGTCATTGTCACAGAGACTAAAACCTAGGTGTCCCCACGAACATCCAAGGTGAATGTCCTAACCTTCAGGCCATAAAGTAATTTTCTCACCAGATTGCTCTCTCTCATGCATTGAATACACTACTATTTTATAAAAAACAGAACAGCTTCAACGGAAGAGAGTGAGACGCACTATTTTGAAATAAGCTATTCCAGAAGACATCTTCCAGAATAGCTTATTACAAAATTAATGTGCAGTGTAGCCGTACCCAGAGATCCATCCTGGAACTGCTTAAATTCCAGCATCAAGGGCTCTATCCAGCAATGGGTGAAACCTGCATTCAGTCCCCTTCTTCTCTTGTTTAATGGATCTGGGCCTTAATTTTCTCTTTAAAAAAACAAAAGTTCAATGCCCAAAGTTGACATGGAACTTTTGTTTAATCCAAACTGATTTTTTTGTTATTTTTCTGAATTTTCAGTCCCCCCCCCCCCCCATAGGAACTTTAATAACTACAAAATCTAATTCATTTGCAAATGCAGAACAGAAATATTCATTAAACATTTCTGCCTTTTTTGCATTATTATTGACAATTCTTCCATTTTCATCTAGGAGTAGACCAATAATATTACAGTACAAGCTTTGTTATCCAGCATGCATGGGAAATGGGTGTTTCTGGTTAAGTAAATGTGCTGGTTAATCAAGCTTTTTTTGAATGCAAAGATGTTTAAGAAATAAAATAACCATATTTAACACTGCAACATTTAACACTAGTGTATTACTATATACACTACAATTTTAACATTATTACTTCATACTGAACAATACTGACATTCTTTAACTGAATGCAAAAATGAATGAAATGAAATAGCCATACTTTAGAATACAACTTTTAACTTTATTACTATAGTATATACACTACAACTTTTAACACTATAGTATTACTGTATCCAATACTGTAATTTACTGCCTCAGGGTCATCAGTATCAACAACCAAATGATTAGGGCAAACAAAATGATCAGGGGGCTGGAGCATATGACGAGGAGAGGCTGAGGAATTTGGCCTTATTTTGTTTGCAGAAGAGAAGACTGAGGGGGTATTTGATAGCAGCCTTCAACTTCCTGAAAGGAGGTTCCAACGAAGATGGAGAGAGGGTGTTCACAGTAGTGAGGGATGGCAGAACAAGGAGCAATGGTCTCAAGTTACAGTGAGGGAGGTCTAGGTTGGATATTAGGAAAAACTATTTCACTAGGAGGGTATGAAGTATTGGAACGGGTTACCTAGGGAGGTGGTGTAATCTCCATCTCTAGAGGTTTTTAAGTCTCGGCTTGACAAAACCCTGTCTGGGATGATTTAATTGGGATTGGTCCTGCTTTGGGCAGGAGGCTGAACTTGATGACCTCCTGAGGTCTCTTCCAGTCCTAGGATTCTATGATTCTAACTTCTGCTGTTAATGTTGATGGTGCTGGACTAGTGGCACAAGCTACAGAAGTTTTTGAAGCATCTTGAAGATGTATGCCTGCCTGCAAGTCAGTTGCCTTTTCTTCTGGAAATTGTTCTGGATAATGTGCAGCTGAATGACTTCCTGAGCAGAGTAAGAAGACTGCTGCTTTGCAAATTTCACCAAAGTTTCCAGACACTGGTTTCTTCAGTATGGTCTTCCTCTGAATCTATGTCATCTGCAGTATCGGTACTTCTCTCTGGATGGACAACCATTTCTGTAATTTCAGAATCTGTCAGGATTTTTGTAACATCCAGGCCTTGATCAATGTTTACCCATTCTTCAACTTCATTATTCTTCAGTTTAGTGATTGGGTTTGCAGGGGTTGTCATTTTGAAGGACATCAATTATCTCCTGCAGCACTCTCCTTGTTGGTCTTATGTCGAAGCCTTAACATTTTTCAACAGAGGATCACTCCACAAATATCACGTCCATCTGTAATTTTCTCCATGCTCTCTTTAAAGCTGTAGGCTTGACAGCAGACCAGACACATACCACACTGAAGATTGCATCTTTGATGCCGTACCATGACTGAAAGACTGTGATTGTCCCTTTAAAGTTGGGCAGCTGCCTCATAAAATTCTTTCTGTAGATGACTTTTAGATTTTGAATAATTTCCTGATCCATTGACTGAATAAGTGAGGTGACATTTGAAGGCAGGACAACCATGAAAATATTGCCAGACACAAACTTTGCTTCACAAGGGTGAGCTCGACAGTTATCTAAAACCAGAATAACCTTTGTGTTTTCTGTCACTCCAAGTTCTGTCAGGTGGTCTTTGATAGCAGGAACAAAGATATGGTGGTACCAATACAAAAATAGTATCCTTATCCATAGTGTCCTTATCCATCCATTCATTAGGATGGGCCTTATACTCCACTGGCATGCACTTGAATTTTGAAATCACTAGCAGCTCGATTTTGTGTATGCTAGCAGCATTTGTACACATAAGCAGAATGATGCGGTCCTTGTTCCACGTGAATCCATGCACGCAAACCTTACCTGCAAGAGTAAGAAAGACAGCGGGCAATACCATTCCATCAGGATTGTAGAGGTTCTCTGGGGCTACACCATGCTCCTGAAACAGCTTCTTAAAAAACCACATGATCAGCAGATTGTTACTCTCCAGAGATATCAAGCCTTCTGATACCTTGTCACATCTCAAAGCATGTCAACCAACGATCAGAAAAAACACACGTCTCGGCCATTTCCATCTGCTGATAAAAGCCCTTTTCCTTTTCAATCAACATTGGGCTGGAAATTGTAACTTCCTCAGAATGCTTCAAGGAAAACCATTTGTAGAGCACATTGTCTAATTGCTCCAGCTGTGCAAAGTATGGTGTTTCTCAGTTGCTTTGAGTCTGTAAATGCGACTTCCACAAGTGCTGGAAAAAGATGCTGGATGGCTACCAGAATTTTCCCAGTTAACCAAATGGAGAACTGTTCTGCTGTCTATAGGGAGATGCCAGTTAACAGAGTTTTCCAGATAGTCAAGTGCCAGAAAACAAGGCTTGCACTGTATTAGGATTCTATTTGTTACTGATCTACATTACAAAAATTAATCTTTCCTTATTTTCCTTAATTCTGCTGGTCTTTGATTTTTCTTTTTGTCCTTTTACTTCCCTTATCAGTTTTCAATGATTCATAGTGTCTGATTTATATTAATTACTAACAACTTTATCCTTCTTCCATTTGCTATGGATTTCTTAGGCTATTTTCACTTAGTCTACGTCTACACTACGAGTTTTCTCTGCCATGAGTTGTGATCTCATTTGCATATTTTCTGCTGATCCATTTTTGTGCTGGGGTTTTTGTGCAAAAACAAGCAGTGTGGACATTTTCTTTTTGCACAAAAACAAAGGGGTTTTTGTGCAAAAAGAAAACATCCACACTGCTTGTTTTTGTGCAAAAACAGATCGGCAGAAAATATGCAAATGAGATTGCGACTCGTCCAAATGAGTCCCTCATCTG
Source organism: Rafetus swinhoei (assembly GCA_019425775.1). Taxonomy (NCBI): domain Eukaryota; kingdom Metazoa; phylum Chordata; order Testudines; family Trionychidae; genus Rafetus; species Rafetus swinhoei. Next base: position 30,508,157 of record CM033428.1, on the reverse strand, counting down.
CATATTTTTGGCAGAGAAAACTCGTAGTGTAGATGTAGCCTCACTCTCTGAATCATGATCCATGGCAACTCCTGGACCCTCAGATGATGGTAATGGTACCTTTTGCTATATAAGCATGGCCTGGAGGTTGAGACCATTTATCTCTAATGCAAATCTTGCAACATTCCATTCATGCCTTTGTCACTTCAATGTTAGTACTGTGTAAATTGCCCTCTGATTCAGCTGACCACTTCTCTTGAAACTGCCAGACACCCTATGGTGCTAAGTAAATGATATTAACAATAATACAACTTCATGTAGTCAGAAGCAACTGTTGGCCAATCATTGGGAATCAAGTAAAATAAGAGTGTGAAAAGAAAAGGGTAATAAAAGTGCTGCATTTCTCTTGCAGAGCATCCACATAAGAGGGGAAGTTAATCAAACTCAATTACTTTAATGAAATTCTCATATTAAACACAGGACATTTGATATAATTTATCTAAATTAATTACTCTCTGCTGCTAAGAGGGACTTGTGTGACAAATTATTTTTTCTGCCTATTCATCCATTCTTTATCAGCCCTTTTCCTACCCTGATACAGCATAAAGAGTAGAAGCAAGCCTTTCATGGCACTGAGCCGTTTAATTTGCATTGATCCCAGGCTACACAGAGTCTAATGCATGAGTTATTTACCCAAGATAGCACTCAATGTTTTTAATAATGCATTGTTTTTCTGTGTCTAAATTAACCATTTTACGAGTTAGGTAAACACAGGGAATAAATGGGTTTTGCAAACTGCAGATTTGTGTTCACATATTATTCACAGGAATAGTCCCAAAAATTTCAAGATCATAAATTTTATTTAATTCACAACATTTTTTTCTATTGAAATAAGATGTAAGAGGCCAATAACTTCTGTATCCAGATAGGTATATGAAAACAAATGTAAAGTATCCATAATGTGTTGAGAAAAAATACATGCATGATCATGGAGGATTTCAATTTGAGTGACATATGCTGGAGGTCATAGGCTGCTCGTATTAAAATATGCCTGATATTTCTAAACATTATAGATGACAATTTTTTAACCCAGTGCTATAGCCAGTGCAGGTAAATTCTTTATTAAACCGTTTCTCAATAGAACAAGAAGAACTGAGCACAGGACTGAATTTAATGGTAGCTTAGATACAAATGATCAGGAATTGATCATATTTATAATGTGCAAGCAGAAAAAAGTCCAGATCAGTAACTAGGCCAATTTCATAAAGCTGAAAACAATTAAGTGACAATTCAGATGGGAAGAATTTAATCACAAAAAAGGTTAATTGAGAATTGTTTAAGAGTAGCTTACTAGATGCTCCTAACGTTATAATTGAGAAGAAGTCCATATTGGTTAAAAAACTACAACCTGGTTAAGTGAGGGCAGCTGTAAATATATACCCAAATAGAAGACGGGGGTATGTTGATAGTAGTGAACATAAAGCAGAACTTAGAGATGGTGGAAAATTGGTAAGTAAAGCAAAGGAACACGAAAAAATAAGTATTGTCAGCAGATTGAAGAATAACAAGTTTTAAAAATATATTAGAACAATAGTGTCCCCACTGGAAACACATTACCTTGATGACAACTGTCCATTTACTATTACATTTTGAGACCTATGAGTTGGCCAATTTTTAACCCATTTAATTTGTGCCATGTTAATTTTATATCATACTAGTTTTTTAAATAAAAATGCCATCTAGTATCAAATCAAATGCCTTACAGAAGTCTAAGTATATTAGTTCATATTATTACCTTTATCAATCAAACTTGTAAACTCATAAAAAATAGAAAATTAGTTTGACATGATCTGTTTTCTGTAAGCCTATGTTGAATGGCATTACCTATATTACCCACCTATAATTCTTTATTAATGAAGTCCCATATGAGCTGATCCATTATCCTGTTGGGGGTCAATATCAGACTGACATGTAAATCCATTTACATCTAAACAAATATTGACTAAATATTATTTTATTTCAGTCTTCCAACACTTCCCTGGTGTTCTGAAGCTTATTGAAAATGAACATTAACAGTCTAGCTGATCCTCAGCCAATTCTTCTAAAATTCTTGGTGGCAAGATTTTTGGTCCTGCTCATTAACATCTTCCTGAGCTACAAGTGAATGGAAAGACTGCTATCATATAGCATGAATCATAGAACTGTAGAACTGGAAGGGACTTCAAGAGGTCATCTATTCCAGTCCCAGGCCCTCTGTGGACTTTTCTGTGGGTTTTTCTCTGTGAGTTTTTCTCCCCTTCAAATACAGAACATATATGGGACACCATCAATGTTTGATATGTGTGTGTAAAATTAGCCTTAATATTGGTAATTTCATGTATAAACACAATCTCATCCATTTATTGTCTGATGCTTTCTCACTTAATTCCATAGGACATTTGTAATATCTCTTGACTATGAGAAAAGAAATTTCTTGCGTCAATAGCAATAGTATGGTATTCGGACAAACTTTCAAACTTCAGAAGGGGGATCATGGTCAAGGAATAAATATTAAGCACTTGCCAAGTGTTGTGAATCTGCTGAGAACTTTAAAATTACATTTTCAATCCTAACATGATGTTAGCAGCCAATATTCTCCCTCACAAACTCCTGCAGGTTAAAGATTACTTCTGTATACAGCTTAAAAGCTAGGCTCGCACACTATCAGGTGGCTCCTAGGAAACAGTTCATAAGAGAGTAGATCATGAATGTGTGTTGTGGGTTGGTGAGGGAAACATAACCTAATTATGATTTTAAAGTGTGATATTTTCTGAACATTTGAAGTAGAAAAACTACTTTTTGTCACTCAGAAATTGGAATGTCTTGATTCACAGCATTAGTTTCTTTTTCTGTCCTACACTGACATACAAATCCAAGAATTAATAAGGGAAGGGGAGAGAGGAAAAAAGAAAAAAATAAGGAGGGGGAAAGGAGAAAAAAAGAAAAAGAAAAAGATAATGAGTAGATGGTTCAAATAGTTTCAAGAGGCTGATGAGAAAAATTAGCACCTCCGTTGTTTGGTTGGTTAAGTCATAGGACGTGGAAGGTAGTGTACGAGCCAGCGGATGTCCTTGTTTATACCATTTGCATAAAAATTAAACTTGTAAATGAAGTTAAGTTCCAATCCTTCTCTGTGTATTTGGATTGTGGAATTGGCCTGAAACAAAACGGTGATTTGGAGATCCATTAATGAGTGTCCAGGTAGATTAAAGAATTCTCCAATAGGTTTTTGTGTTTTGCCTTTTCAGATATCTGATTTGTGTCCATTTATTCTTTCCAGTGGAGACTGTTCAGTTTGGCCAATATACATGGCAGTGGGTCATTGTTGGCATTTGATGGCATAGATCACATTAGTGCAGGAGTGGCCAACCCGTTAGAGATGAAGAGCCAAAATAGAGGTGGATAGGTGGATAGAGTGTGAAGAGCCATGCACTGGGGGGGGGGGGGGAAGGGGGGGAGGGAAGCGAAAGGGGAGGGGAGGAGACCATTATTGAGAAAAAAAACTGCATTGGGAGAAAATAGGTGCTAGTACACTGTCCCAGGGCATACCATCACAAAAAAAGCACTGGGAAGGGGTGAGAGGTTCAAGCTCTGGAGGGGGGAATTTGGGTGCAGGAGGAAGTAGAGAAGGGGATGCTGGCTCAGGGAAGGGGCTCCAGGCTGGAGAGTGTTGGGGTCAGGTGGAGGGTTGGGGTGCTGAGCAAGCTGCAGGCTTGTGACTGTGAGGGTACAGGAGTTTGGGCTGGGGTGCATGAGGGGCTCAGGGCACAGATTTGCTGTGTGTGGATAGTGCAGGAGTGTTGTGGCAGAAGACTGAGGATGTGGGGGTGCAGGAGTTTGGGGATGTGAGAGGCTCAGGACAGGGGGTTCCAGTGTATGATAGGCTCAGGTTTGGAGTTGGGGGGGGGAGTACAGGAGTGTTATGATGCTGCGGCCAGATGGAGGCTTGGCCCCAACTGGGGGTTTGTTGGTCAGGCTTCATCTTTAAATAAAATATTATGTCAAACACAAAATGTTTCAGTGTTGTCTTTATTTATAACAGGGGTGGGAAACCTGTTTTGAGTCAGGGGGTCACTGACCCACAGAAAAGTCAGTCGGGGCCACACAAGTGAGATTCAAAAAACAACCACTCCAAAACCCCCAAGCCTCAGTAATGTGGCCCCAACGGTGCTGATGGGGACAGGGGACAGGGTGCTGAGACAGGGTGCTGGGGCAGGGTACTCATGGGGGGGAATCTGGCCAGGGGAAGGGGACAGAGACAGCTGGAGCCAGTACCTGGAGATCCCGGGTCTCAGGTAGCGTGCTGGCTACTCTTCCCCTCCCCTCTTCAAGGCACCCCCCCCGCTCTAACCCAATCCCTCTCCCCTTCCAAGAGCCAGACACACCCGCGCTCTAACTCAATTCCTCTCTCCTCCCCTTTCCCAGAGCCAGGCATGCCCCCCCAACCCAATCCCCTCCCCATCCCCAAAGCCAGACACACACCGCCAACCCAATCCCCTCCTCCTGCCCAGAGCCAGGCACACCGCCCCTCTATCCCAATCCCTCTCCCCATCCCCAGAGCCAGGCACACACACACCCAACCCAATCCCCCTCCCAGAACCAGGCACATCCCTCCAATCCAATCCCCTCCCCAGAGCAAGGCACATCCCACCCCCAACCCAATACCCCTTCCCTTCCCCAAAGCCACACACACACCCAACCCAATCCCCTCCGCTCCCTAGAGCCAGATAGCCAGGCACCATCCCCCCTCTAACCCAACCCCTCTGCTCCCCCCGCTCTAACCTAATTCTCGGGTCCTGGAGGCAGAGTCGCCACCGCTACAGCTACGTGCGTCTCCCTCCAGAGCCAGGCATCTCTCCCCGCCCCTCTCTAACCCTATTCCCTTCCCACACTAACCTTATGTCCAGGTCCCAGAATTGCTGCTGGCGCTGCCGCTGCACCCAGAGCCCTTGCTGCTGCAGCTGCCTGTGCTCAGCAGCCAGCTGCTAGCTCATGCAGGCTGGGACGCTGTGTGCGACCTGGCCTGCACGTTCAGGATATGACACAGTGTGCTGGGGGCCATGAGCGGAACGGTGTGGGCCATGAGCACACATGTGACTCACAGCTGCCCGGCTGTGAGAGCGGCTGAACTGAGCGATTCCGGGTTCTGTCCTGGTTCCTTCAGGAGCCACAATTTTTTTCTTCGCGAGCCGCATGGGTTGGCCACCACTGCATTAGTAAATGTGCAGTTAAATGAGCCTGTGATTTGGTGGCTGATGTGGTTGGGTCCAGTGATGAAATCGCTTGTGTAGATGTGTGGGCATAGCTGGCACCAGGGCTGATTTCAGGGATGGGTTCCTGGTGCCAGCTCTGCCCACACATCTACACAAGCGATTTCATCACCGGACCCAACTACATCAGTCACCCTGGGGGGTATCTTTGAAATCCTCACAGCTTCTCGCACCCCATGGGGCACACTTCACAGAGATGCCAGAGGTGCAGCAAGGGTGTTATGCACCCAGGGTCAAAAGCAAAATTTGCCCCTCCCCCCGCCGCCACCACGCATGGCTGAGCCTTACCCTGGGAGACGGGAGGAGAGCTTGTACTGCATCTTCTCCCGCTCCCTCCAGTTTGGGCCAGGCCCCGGCACACACTAACATGCCAGCAGAGATGGAGGAGGGTGGGGCCGGGGGCTCCAGCCAGCGGCGATGGGAGGAGGAGGAGCAGGTGAGCTGAGGGATGACAGGGGGAATGGAGGGGGACTAAATTGGTGCCCTAGCATGGCACCCGGGGTCGACTGCCATCCCCACCCCCCATCGCTATGCCCCTGAGAGATGCACATACTGCCTCTAGCAGCTGGCTCCTTCAAGCTGCATGTGGGGTCATGGCAGGCATAGAGCCTGCCTGAAAGTTCCACTGGGCTGGGGACATTGGTGGCCCAGAGGATCGTGGCAGGCTGGATCTGAATGTGTGGCAGGTCAGATGCAGCCAGCAGGCCGTATTTTGCCATCCCTGAATCAAAAGGTTCAAAAACAAAACATTAATGGTTGCATGAGCCTCATATAGTTATCAGATTTATAAGCTGTAGGCACTTTAAATAACAAAACTTACAATTACTGTGCAGCAGTACAATTATGTTATGAATGGGGATTCAACTTGGGCAAGTTTGATTCCCCGAGACACTCACCTCCTCCCTATACTTAGGGTGATCTATAATGAGCCTAAATGTCTACATAGCTATTTGTAGTGCCATAACTTGAGCCCAAGTCTGGATAGTAGGGTTCTGTGTTTCTGCTTCCCATGTAGACATACCCTCACACCTCATTCTAGAAGCCTTTCCTCTTTTTGGCTACATCTACACTTCACAGTTATTTCGGAATTAGGTATTCTGGAATAGTTATTCTGAAATAGCTTATTTTGAAATAGTATGTCTACACTGCAGGGGAGCCTCAAAATTAATGAGAGGCAGGCTTACCTAATTTTGACGCGCTATCTTGATTTAGAACCCCAGGAGGAATATCTTAGAATGGCCCTGGTGAGGAGCTATTTCAAAATAGCAGAAGTAGAGCATCTATACAGCCCCTATTCTGAAATAACTATTTGAGAACAGGCATTATTCTTCATAGAATGAGGTTTTCAGAAGTCAGAATAAGCAGTCCGTTATTTCAAAATTATTTCGAAATAACGGAATTGCTGTGTAGGCTCTCGCATAGTTATTTCAGAATAATAGCTGTTATTCCAAAATAACTTTGCTGTGTAGACACACCCTTTCTGTCCTCTTCAAAAAGGTGCTAACCCATATTTCTATGGCCAGGGAAAGATTCATGTGATTCCCCACCCTGCCTGTGTCTATTGGCAGCCAGCCTTACTCTTCAACCTCTGTTCCCATCAGCCATCTCACTATTCTGCAGCGCTGCTCTGGGCTCAATCAAAGATAATTGCCTCAGTCTCTGCTGGTGGTTTATGGCATGGGTGCAGGAGGTGGCAGTTTTCATAGAGGACAGGACAGGGGCAAGAGGCTGGTTTTCCAACAGCAGGAGAAGAAACAATATATCAGTCTGTCCTGTCTGATGTCTCCAACTTACCCTTTTGCCTGGGACAATGCTCTATAATGGCTTCCTCCAGGAACCTTAGAAATTGCTCAGTCCTCACATTGCATTAACAAGGGAAATGGGCAGTTACAGTGAACCCAATTCTGCCCTTGAATTTGCATGCACAATTCAAAGAGATTTCAAAAAGGTGCTACAGTTTAAAATTCACATCAGTTTAAAATTCTAATCTCCTAGCAGGGGGTCTTGGTTCGTGACTGGGACTTCAAAGTGCTACAACAGTGCAAGTAATAAATAGTAAATAAAATGCATTCATAGTGCTCACATTGCCTGTGTTATGCCTATTCCTAGAATGAAGGCTGTGATTTTCAATGGACATTGAAACGTCAATGGACATTGGACACTTTGGCCATTTTGGAAATTTTACCATAAGTCTTCAGTGCTGTTATTTTGATACTCTGTAAATAATAGCTAGGGTAAAAATAAAGTATGATGAATGTTAGAAAAAAAGTTTAAAATACATCCACAAAAATTGTTATCTGTGACATAACTAGTTAACGATTTGGTCTTCACTAAGTTTGAGAGATTTTTGAAAGTTCATGGATTATAGCAAATTACAACCCACAATTCTGCCCTTAAATTGGCATGCACAAAACCAAATACAATACAAACTAGAGGATTTACACGCATTGCTCAGGTCCTTGTGGGGGACTCACAGCAGTGGGTGGGAGGTGCATGAGTCAGAGAAAGGGGATGGGTGGGTGCAATAATCAGGCAGGATGTTGGATGTGTGCAGAACTCAGGGCAGGGGGTGGGAGGCTCAGGGCAGGGAGCTGAGAGTGGTGGGTGGGCTGCCTAGGGTTGTGCAGCAGCAAGAGCCATGGTGCTCAGCTGGCAGCCTTTCCCCGGTGCTGCCTGCATTGACGGGGGCCATGGTGTCCAGCAAGTAGCAGCTCCCTGGGATGGAGGGGGCCATGCTTGCCAGCTGGCAACTGCTCCCTGGGGCAATGGGGGCTGTGCTGCCCACCTGGCTTCCTCTCCCCATGTCCAGCTCTGGAGCCAAGGACTAGGGGGAGTAGTTTAGGCTCCAGTTGTGGGGTATGGGGGCCAGCACAGCAGGGGAGGAGTACCAACCATGCCTAGCACTACTCAGGAATGTTACCCATGGCCAGAGTCCCTCTCCCAGCCAGCCACTGTCTTACAAGTGTGCCTGCCTCCCCTGTGGTCTTTCTATAGTATAACTGTGCCTGCTAGCAGGCCCCTCCCTTAGCATTTTGTGAGAAACAATCACATTCCAGTCACATCCCATTGCCCTGGCACAACCAAACTTTTACCTTGCTTTAAGTTATGATAAGAGGAAACTGCATAGCAAATTTGGTGGTCCTAGCTCTTCCATTTAGGAAAAGTTCTTCGACAAATAGACTCACAAACGGATGGACACACAGACAGACAGCATGTGGGGGTAACAAACAAGGTATTCTAAGCAACTCACCTTCTTTGCCTCTTCTACAGAAATAAATACAGATAAAAAGAAATCAGAGTGGAACTGGAACTCCATTTTTCCTCTTCTCTAGTACTAAGCAAATTTTGTTTCATCAAGGTATGACCAATTTTTCATTAAAATGCTTTTAGACAGGCAAACAGGGCATATTCAGCTCTCAGTAATGCCAGCATAGATCTGGAATAACTTCATATACTTCAGTGGAGTTATACCATTCTAAAAGGTAAGTAATAGAGACAAGAAATGTTTTGTGTCACAATATTACAAGGGAGCTTTTGGGAGGGAAAAACATTTCTGAGAGATTACTCCTCACATCAGTGTTGCATTGTCTGGGTTTCCATACAGTTGTGCCAAAACCCTTAAATCTTGACCTCAAACATCCCTCTGCCCTCAACCTCCAGGACAGAGACCAACACAATTTGCTGAATTATGCCAAAACAAGTTCAATACGTTTATGACTTTGTTGTCAGTCTACGGGGCACAACTTGACTGTTGTTCAGCATCAAATCTCAATATAATTAAGGTCATCACCTTACAGGTTATAAAAAATTGTATTAGGAAAGCACCATTTTCTTGGTACAATTTGTGAAAGGAAAAACTTCATTACCAGGGGAAAAAAAGCAAAGGCGTTATCTTTATCGTCCTTCTGGATGTAGATTTGATTTTTAAAAAAATTTAGGGACTATTAATTTGATAACAAGTGTTACCTACATATTTTGGAATTTAAAATATAGTGATTTACAGGAACTACTGAAGTTACTAAATAATGGAAAGAATTTATTGAAGCATTATTTTCAGACAAAGATTTTTTGTGAATTTTTGCCAAGTTTTTCCAAAAAGATGCAAGACTTCAGCAATATACTTCCTGAGAATTACCAACTACCGATATTCTTTTGGCATATTTATTTTAAATTTCAGTTATATAAACAAAAAAAAAGGGGGAAGGAGAGACAATATGTACAAGATAAAAATACTCTGACTCATTTAAAATAAAAGGAGGAGTATATTTTTCTCCTTTGTTTTGAATGAAAAGCTTTGGCAGTAATGGACCTTCTCTGTTGATCTGCTGTTTATGATACAATATTAAAGGGACAGAACTAAAGCTGAACCTCCATACTATTCTATCTGTCCCTCCACTTTGAATGTCCTGGCTTTGTAGCAACATTTGTGTGTGTGTGTGTGTGTGTGTGTGTGTGCGTGTGCGGGAGAATCTCCTTTTCTCAGAGTCATCACCACAGCATTTGATCACTTTGGAAACACTAATGAGTTAATTTTATTAGTGCTGGACTGAAGCAAAGAGAGGTTAAGGTTAAAATTTTCAAATACAGATGTCTAAAGTCTGGCTTTTGAATGGGCTCAGTGACAGCTCAGGTTGCTCAGAAGAACCACTGAAATAAAGGTCAAAGTCTTCTAATCAGCATGTAAATATTGATTTACATGAGAAACTTTAGCCCTTTTCAATGTTTGAAAATGTCATCCCCACACACTTGTCTAATGTTACACAGGCAGTCTGAGGTAGCAATGAGATTCAAACCCAGACCCCCAATCATATTCCTGAGTAGAAAGACTGCAATCTTTTTTTAAGGTACTCTGCCCATTAATTACCAATACACATTCTGAACTTTGAACTCAAGTTTCATGAAGTTGTTTCCTTCGAATGTTTTATTTTTCATCAAAAAACAAAATAAAAAACCAACAAATGGTCTGGTAGCACTTTATAGACTAACAAAACATGTAGATGGTATCATGAGCTTTCATGGGCACAGCCCACTTCTTCAGATGACCGGAGTTATGAGTTGGGGATATGAAAACTCAAAATAAATAGGAGAGGGGAAGGGGAGGGGGAGAGAAAAAAAGGGAGGGGGTGGGAGACAGAGCATCATTAAGTATCTGGAGAATGGGTACTTAAACCTAAGCAGATAAAAATCAAAGTCAATAGATAGATTCCTAAGACAGGAAGGATACCACTCAGACAGTGGTTAGCACCTTCAGTGGTTATTAAGTAGGTAGAGTCCCCACCAGCCCATATCACAATTGAGTCCATTAGCATGTGAATTGAATTTGCAGATGAACTGTGATTCCAGGGCCTCCCTGTGGATCTGGCTTGTGGAACTAATTTGTGACAAGACAGCTACTTGCAGATCTGTCAGACTGTGATTTGGCAGGCTGAAATGCTCACCAACAGGCTTCTATATGTTCCCTTTACGTATATCCGATTGTGTCCATTGATTCTTTCCTGCAGAGACCGTCCAGTTTGTTCAATATATATAGCAGTGGGGCACTGCTGGCATTTGATGGCATAGATCAAATTACTGGATGTGCAGTCAAATGACCCTTTGATTTTGTGGCTTATGTTTTTTGCTCCAGTGATTAATTCGCCAGTTTAGATATGTGGGAAGAGTTGGCATCTTTTTGGTTGCAGGGCTGGGCTCCTGGAGGCTTATGATGTGGTTGTGTGGCATGGTTGTCAGAAAGAATACGTTTCAGGTTAGGGGGTTGTCTGTATTTTTGAGGAATGAAGGATGTTTAGACTTCATAAAACAATACCGATATAAATCACTTAAATTTCTGATTCAAAACATTTGGGCAAAGAGGAGACAAGTTGTGTACAGAGACAAATCATGATGACACATTGAACTCTTTGATCCCATTTATTATATTATTCTTATTATTGTGTTGTTCTGTTGTGTTGTTCTGTTGAGTAAGAAGTATCCCCTTAACTCAGCATTGCCTGCTTTTCTACATTTAAGGTTTGTGCACAACTTTAATGCTAATGATAAAGAGACCTGATATATAAGGGACCTAAACTTTATATTTTCTAAAATTAAATCATGTTTGAGGTTTTGCAATTGACCTCTCAAGTTGTGGAAAGACACATGTTGCAAAAGGCATGGTGGATCTCCTAGGTTCCTCTTAACTCCGCATTATGAAAATTTTAAACAATGTCACTCTAGCACTCAGAAGAACTTAGAAAATTACACCAAATTCTACATTCTAGTTTCCAATTTGACAGTGGAACCTCACTGGTATTGACAATATTGGGTGTATAAAATTGATTTGTGATTGAAAGGAAAATGTTTTAGAGTACATGAACGTTGTGTTTCACATGGATTCCTGCTGTAATAACAATCATGTTTGTAAGACAAAGATAAAGTGCTTTTTTCCTTAATTCTGAAAAATAATTTTGCCTTCCTAGCATACTGTAACATCAAAAGTTATGGTGCCTTTTTCAGTATAGTTGTTACTAAAAATTTCTTGTAAGTATGGAAGCAGGGAAAGGGAAAAAGGGGATTTGTGTGCAGCCATCTTAGGGCTGTTAGAAATAGAGCAAGAGACAGGCTAACCCTCTCCCTAAATCACGCGAGAGTGGTAAGAGATGCTTTCTTCGCCTCGCTTTAGAGATAAGGATGGAATGCTGACTTAGGCAGGAACCTTGAGATAAGGTAGCATCTGAAGGGAATTGTGTGGGCAGGGAGATAACTGTTAGCTGTTGATGTATGTAATGGGAGAGTATATATACTTGTCTTATACTGCTTGTATTTTGAAGATGTCTAAGGAAGGGGGGCCATCCCCCCTGTCCGACTGCAGTTGTCCCTTGCAATTGCTCGAAATAAACTGCCTCTGACTTGTTGCTTACCAAACGCAGAGTGAGGACTTGTTTTCTTCCACATAAGGAACAACTAACATTCTTATCATTTATACAGCTCCCTTTTTCACAAAATGCTTTATACAACTTAGTTAGGGATCACTTCATTCTGTGCAGCTACCTCTGGGATGGAATGTGACATGTTTAAGAGCACACATTTAAATAACACAATACTTTAAAATGAGGAACAAATATTCCCAATTGAAAAGGCAAGCAGGCAGAATTTAGCTACCCATATTGATATATGGCCAGGATGCCATAGTAAAGTTGGAGATCTCAACATTAATTGCACTGCAACCCCCTTCTGACAACAAGAATTACCACATGACCAAGGAGACGGGAGCAAAGCCTGAGCTTGCCCAAACCCTGTTGCACTTGGGCAGGGGGTGCCAGAGCCAAAGCCTAGGACCTGCCATCCAGGATTGAAGCCCAAGGGCTTCAATTTTGGCTCCAAATAATGGGGCTCAGGGTTCAACTGCAGCCCTGGGGTTGAGGATCAGGCTTTGGCTTTGGCCCCAGGCTCCCGCAAATCTATGCCAGCCCAGCAACTCAATTAAAATGGGGCTGTGACCCACTTTGGAGTCCTCACCCACAGTTTGGGAACTGCTATAATACAAAAAATGACAAAAAAAAACAAAAATTTGTTATGGGTCAGGATCACAAAACAGTATGTCCTCTGTGACATCCACCTACACCTTTAATATGGGCTATTGCCTATAAAGTGGCAGAACCTAGAGGCCCCAACCCTGTTGTTCTAGGCACTGTACAAACACATTCCAAGACAGAGGAATTTGAAACAGAACCATGTGGTGGCTTTGCACATTTTATGAGGTTCTTCTTTCATGCATAAGTGACAACATGGAAGATAACCACAAGCATAGTGGAGAAGGTTTAAAAAAGTGACCTTAAAAGTAAAGGCATGTAATTTTATAGTACTATTAAGCTGGAAACTGTTAACAACTGCCATTGAGCATGGCTTTCATCTATAGATTAAAGATAGACCTGGTAAAAGTTCTTCTTTCATTCAAGTTACATGGAAGAAGCTATTCAGTGCCCTTTTGTGTAGCAGTAGCGGAAGAAAGAAGCCACCACTCAAAGCAAGGCATACCATGACAAAATTAATCAAAAGCTAAGCCAGCTACGGTGAGGAAATCAAAGTCTCTTACTGGATAATCTCTGAACAGAGAAGAGCTAAATTATTCCAATAAATTGTTCATTAGCAGTAGCTTATCTTGTTCTGACCATAATGAAACAGAACTGTCCCAAGCCTTGGACCAAGCTCTCAGTTCAGTACTGTTATATATTTTTGGAAAAAAATGGGGGCAGAGGAAGTTATTTTATGTTAATATTGGGTGTCTTCCTTTTTGATGCATTTCCAGAATACTATTCTACATCTTCTCACTGCAGCTCTTCTGGAAGCTATAATTACAATTACAACTTCCACACAGAAGCCAACCCCTAAATCAGAGATGTAATGAAACAATAAGAGTAAAATAGATATGTTGATCATAGAGTGATAGGATTGGAAGAGTCCTCAGAGACTCCAACCCTCCTACCCAAAGTAGGACCAATTCCAACTAAATCATCCCAGCCAGGGCTTGGTCAAGCCAGGATTTGAAAAACTCTAGGGATGGAGATTTCACCACCTCCCTAGGCAACCCCTTTTCAGTGCTTCATCACCCTCCTAGTTTAATACGTTTTCCTTATATCTAATCTAGACCTCCCCCACTGCAACTTGAGACCATTGCTCCTTGTTCTATCATCTGTCTCCACTGAGAACATCCTCTCTCCTTTGCAACCCCTTTCAGGTACTTGAAGGCTGCTATCAAACCTCCCTTGTTCTTCTCTTCTGTAGACTAAATAAGCCCAAATACCTCAGCCTCTCCTTGTATGTCATATGCTCCAGCCCCCTAATCAGTTTTGTTGCCTTTCACTGGACTTTTTCCAGTACATCCACATTCTTTCTGTAATGGGGGGCCTAGAATCGGATGCAATACTCCAGATGTCACCTCACCAGTGCCAAATAAAGGGGAATAATCACTTCTCTAGATCTGCTGGCAATGCATCCAGTATGTAGTTAGCCTTCTTGGCTACAAGGGCACACTATTGAATCATCCATTGTAATCCCTAGGTTTTTTTTCTGCTGAACTGCTGCTTATCCAGTCATTTACCAGTGCTTGGGATTCTTCCATCCCAAGTGCAGGACTTTGCACTTGTCTTTATTGAACCTCATCAGATTTCTTTTGGCCCAATCTTACAATTTGTCTAGGTTACTCTGGACCCTATCCCTACCCTCCAGGGTATCTACGTCAGCCTCTAGTTTAGTGTCATCCACAAACTTGCTGAGGATGAAATCAGTGTTCCCTTTAACATTTTCTATCCTTGAGCGGGTTGAATTTTTTTGTGTGCAACACTAATATTGAGGTAGTATATGTATGTGCACCACCAATACAAAGAAAACACACTCAGGCTACATTTAGACTGCATTGCGTTTACAGGAAAAGCAACACTGTGTCCAAGGAATGTGTCCGCATTTTCGAAAAAATATTCAAAAAAGCAGACAGGCTCTTTCGCCATCCTGTAAACCTCGTTCTACGAGGAATAAGGGATGTGTTGAAAGAGCACTTTTTTCAAAAATTTGGTGCCATATAGATGTGCATTTTGGAAAAGCCTCTTTCGAAAGTAAATAGGAAAAAGATACGCAATTTGTGTACAGCAAATTGTGTTTCTTTTTCCGATTTAACATTGCAGTATTGATGTAAATGCCACACACACACACATATATATATTAAGCAGTTCATATGTGTGGAAGAAAATATATTAAAACAAGACATCTGTGTCTAGTTGTCTAGTTATTGTGAGATACCCTTAGTGACTACAAAGGTGCTCTATGAAAGTAGGTAATTAGCCTTCTTCCACTCAAGGAAGAGTAGAAGCCACAGAACAAATTAACACATGGCTTCAGGGTTTGTAGACAGATGCATGTTTCAAAGAGCTTGCAAATAAGGTTTCATCCTACAAAATAACTAGCATCACACCTAGTATTTGCTACTTCTGTCTCATAAGAGCCAGAACTCTACCACATAGCAAAGATCTAGCCTTAATGCAATACAATTTACTATGAATTAATTAGTAACATATGATTTAAAAAAACATTAAGTTCAGAGTTTTAGATAGCAGCAGCACTCCAAAAAAATCAATTAAAAGAATCTTTTTCTTTCTTATCTTAAGCCATTAATACATAAACTTTGTTTGAAATGTAATCATGCAAATATCCTCCTGGCACACCTCCCACCAACAGCAAGAGAGTCAGGACACCCAAAACAAACTGCTGCCTGCCTCCATCTCACTGTCAGCACCCACCCACCCATTCTTTTCCCCCACCTATCCCTATGCAGTCAGCCCCTTACCTGCCCTTTCCCAGCCCACAAGGGTTGAAGAGACTCCTGGGTTTCTGCTTCTGTCTCTCTTTCTCTCTCTTGTCGTGCAGATGGAACTCTCCAAATTCCCCTCCCATCTGACTTCCCCCCCAGCCAATTAATGAATTACTCACTCACTCACTCCCACCAGCCACTTATTCCCTGCTTATCTTGTCTACTTATCTGCTCTAGGAGCTCTTTGGTTCAGCGTGTAGCAGCTCTGTTTAGCTGCTGCTTACTGATGCCCCACACCCTGCCAGTCAGCTGAGCTCCCTGCATGCATGGGAGCTTTGTACCTCTGAGCAGGGCTCAGAAAATAGCTGTGAGGGCATGCAGCCATACAGCTTAGAGGGAACTTAGGATGCAATCCATCCCCTCAACCATATCATTAATAAATAAAAACTATTTCACTAGGAGAGTGATGAATTAATGTTGAACAAAACTGGCCCCAGAACCAATCCTTGGGGCTCTCTTCTTGATACTGAGCACCAACCGGACATCAAGATGTTGATCACTACCCACTGAGCCCAATGATCTAGCCAGATTTCTGTCCACCTTATAGTCCATTTATCCAATCCATACTTCCTTAAATTGCTGGCATGAATATTGTGGGAGACCATATCAAAAGCTTTGCTAAAGTAAAGATATATCACATCCACCACCTTCCCCATATCCACAGAGCCAGTTACCTCATCATAGATGGCAATCAGGTTGGTCAGGCATGACTTGCCTATGGTGAATGCATGTTGACAATTCCTGATCACTTTCCTCTCTTGCAAGTGCTTCAAAATGGATCTCCTTTATGATTTTTCCAGGGACTAGGGTGAGGTTGACTGTACTATAGTTCCCTGGATTCTCCTTCTTCCCTTTTTTAAAAAATTGGCACTACATTTCCCTTTTTCCAATCATCCAGGGCCTCCCCCAGTCACCATGAGATTTCAAAGATAATGGCCAATGGCTCTGTAATCACATCAGCAAACTCCCTCATCATCCTTGGATGCATAAAATCCAACCCCAAGGATTTTTGTATGTCCATCTTTTCTAAATAGCTCTTAATCTATTCTTTCACTACTCAGGGATGTCCACCTACTTTCTATAGTATGATGCCCAGTGCAGTAGTCTGGGAGCTGGCCTCCTCTGTGAAGACAAAGGGGAAAAAAGCATTGAGTACTTCTGCTTTTTCCACATCATCTGTCACTAGGTTACCTCCCTTGTTCCCTGACTACCCTCTTATTGCTAACATACTTCACATCTGTTGTTAGCTGCAATTCTAATGGGACTTTGAACTCCCTGATTATACCCCCACATGCTTGAGCAATGTATTTATACTCTTCCCTAGTCACCTGTCCAAGTTTCCACTTCTTGTAAGCTTCCTTTTTGTGTTTAATCTCACCAAGGATTTCACTCTTAAGCCAAGCTGGTCACCTATCATATTTGCTTTTCTCATTGCACATAGGGATGGTTTGTTCCTGTGCCTTAGAATCATAGATTCATAGAGCTGGAAAAGACCTCAGGAGGTCATCAAGTCCAGCCCCCTGCCCAAGACAGGACTAATCCCAACTAAATCAACCCAGCCAGGGCTTTGTCAAGCCAAGACTTAAACACCTCTAGGGATGGAGATTCCACCACCTCTCTAGGTAACCCATTCCAATGCTTCACCACTCTCCTAGTTGAATAGTTTTTCCTAATATCCAACCTAGACCTCCTGCGCTGTAACTTGAGACCATTGCTCTTTGTTCTGCCATCCGTCACTACTGTGAACAGTCTTTCTCCATCCTCTTTGGAACCTCCCTTCAGGAAGTTGAAGGCTGCTATCAAATCCCCCCTCACTCTTCTCTTCTGCAGACTAAACAAACCCAAATCCCTCAGTCTCTCCTCATAGGTCATGCGCTCCAGCCCCCTAAGCATTTTGGTCACCCTCTGCTGGATCCTCTCCAATGCATCCACATCCTTTCTATAGTGGGGGGCCCAAAACTGGACACAATATAGAATCATAGAATCATAGAACCATAGAAATGGAAGAGACCTCAGAAGGTCATCAAGTCCAGCCCCATGCTCTAGGCAGGACCAATCCCAACTAAATCAACCTGGCCAGGGCTTTGTCAAGCCAACACTTAAACATCTCTAGGGATGGAAACTCCACTACTTCCCTAGGTAACCCATTCCAGTACCTCACTACCCTCCTAGTGAAATAGTTTTTCCTAATATCCAACCTGGACCTCTCCCACCACAACTTGAGACCATTGCTCCTTGTTCTGCCATCTGTCACTACTGAGAACATCCTTTCTCCATCCTCTTTGGAACCTCCCTTCAGGAAGTTGAAGGCTGCTATCAAATCCCCCCTCACTCTTCGCTTCTGCAGACTAAACAGACCCAACTCCCTCAGCCTCTCCTCACAGGTCATATGCTCCAGCCCCCTAATCATTTTGGTTGTCCTCCGCTGGACCCTCTCCAATGCGTCCACATCCTTTTTGTAGTTGGGGGTCCAGAACTGGACACAATAGTCCAGATGTGGCTTCACCAGAGCCGAATAAAGGGGAATAATGACATCTCTGGATCTGCTGGCAATGCTCCTCTTAATGCAACCTAATATGCCATTAGCCTTCTTGGCTACAAGGGCACACTGTTGACTCATATCCAGCTTCTCATCCACTGTAACCCCAGGTCCTTTCTGCAGAACTACTACTTAGCTGGTTGGTCCCCAGCCTGTAACAATGCTTGGGATTCTTCCGTCCCAAGTGCAGGACTCTGCACTTGTCCTTGTTGAACCTCATCAGATTTCTTGTGGCCCAATCCTCCAATTTGTCTAAGTCACTCTGGACCCTATCTCTGCCCTCAAGCGTATCTACCTATCCCCCTAGCTTAGTGTCATCCGCAAACTTGCTGAGGGTGCAATCCATCCCCTCATCCAGGTCATTAATAAAGATATTGAACAAAACCGGTCTTAGAACCGAACCTTGGGGCAATTCCCCAAAAAACGACTGCCATGCTGACATCGAGCCGTTGATCATTACCCGCTGGGCCCGGCCTTCTAGCCATCTTTCTATCCATCTTACTGTCCATTTATCTAATCCACATTCCCTTAACTTGCTGGCAAGAATATTGTGGGAGACCGTATCAAAAGCCTTGCTAAATCAAGGTATATCACATCCACTGACTTTCCCACGTCCACAGAGCCAGTTACCTCATCATAGAAGCTAATCAGATTAGTCAGGCACAACTTTCCCTTTGTGAATCCATGCTGACTATTCCTAATCACTTTCCTCTCTTCCAAGTGCCTCAAAATGGATTCCTTAAGGATCCCTTCCATGATTTTTCCAGGAACCGAGGTAAGACTGACCAGCCTATAGTTCCCTGGATCGTCCTTCTTCCCTTTTTTGAAGATGGGCACTACATTTGCCTTTTTCCAATCATCCAGAATTTCTCCCGACCTCCACGACTTTTCAAAGATAATGGCCAAAGGCTCCTCAATAACATTTGCCAACTCCCTCAGTACCCTCGGATGCATTAAGTCCGGACCCATGGATTTGTGTACGTTTAGCTTTTCTAAATAGTTCCGAACCTGTTCTTTACCCACCAAGGGTTGTTCATCTTCATCCCATCTTGCGTCACTTAGCGCATTAGTCCGGGAGCCCAACTTGACCATGAATACAGAAGCAAAGAAAGCATTGAGTACTTCAGCTTTCCCCACATCATCTGTCACTAGGTTACCTCCTTCATCCAGTAGGGGCCGCACACCCTCTCTGATCACCTTCTTCTTGTTAACATGCCAGTAGAAACCTTTCTTGTTATCCTTCACATCCTTAGCCAGTCGCAATTCCATTTGCGCTTTCGCCTTCCTGATAACCCCCCAGCATTCTCGAGCTATACATTTAAACCCCTCCTGGTCATTTGTCCAAGTTTCCACTTTTGTAAGCTTCCTTTTGTGCTTAAGTTCACCAAGGATTTCCCCCGTAAGCCAATCCGGTCTCCTACCATGTTTGCCTCTCTTGCTACTCATTGGGATGGTTTCTTTCTGTGCCTTCAATAAGGCTTCTTTAAAATACTGCCAGCTGTCCTGGACTCCTTTCCCCTTCATGTTAGCATCCCAGGGGATTCTGCCCATCAGATCTCTGAGGGAGTCAAAATCTGCTTTTTTGAAGTCCAAGGTATATATTTTACTACTCTCTTTTCTTCCTTTGGTCAGGATCCTGAAATCTACCATCTCATGATCACTGCTTCCCAGGTTGTCACCCACCTCTACTTCCCCTATTAGTTCCTCCCTGTTTGTGAGCAGAAGGTCAAGCTGCGCACGGCCCCTGGTCGGATCCTTCAGCACTTGTACCAAGAAGTTATCCCCAACATTCTCCAAAAACTTCCTAGATTGCCTGTGTACTGCCATATTGGTCTCCCAACAGATGTCAGGGTGATTAAAGTCCCCTACGAGAACCAGGGCCTACAATCTGGAAGCTTCTCTCAGTTGTCCGAAGAAAGCTTCATCTATGTCAAGCACCTGATCTGGCGGTCTATAGCAGACACCAACCACAACATCACCCCTATTGCTTCCACCTCTAAATTTAACCCATAGACTCTCAACAGTCTTTTCTCCCTCTAAGTACTGGAGCTCCGAGCAATCATATTGCTCTCTTATATCCAATGCAACTCCTCCTCCTTTTCTCCCCTGCCTGTTCTTCCTGAACAGTTTATACCCTTCCATGACAGTGCTCTAGTCATGCGAGTCATCCCACCAAGTCTCCATTATTCTGCCAGCTTTCCTGGATTCCTTTCCCCTTCATGTTAGTATCCCAGTGGATCCTGCCCATCAGTTCACTGAGGGAGTCAAAGTCTGTTTTTCTGAAGTCCATGGTCTGTATTTTGCTGCTCTCCTTTCTTCCTTTAATCAGGATCCTGAACTTGACCATCTTATGATCACTGCTGCCTAGGTTGTCACCCCCATCTACTTCTCCTATTAATTCCACCCTGTTTGTGAGCAGCAGGTCTAGTTGAGCATGGCCCCTGATAGGTTCCTTCAGCACATGATGTTTCAATTTTATGTAGTGATGCACAGTATATCATCTAGAGACCTTGAAACTACATCTGTTTTACAAGAGTATTTTAAAAAACAAATGGTAGATTCAAAAGTGAGTTGTATAAATGCTTCTTCATTGCTGATGTTTTCCAACTTATGGGAATAATGCAGCCTTCCAATATCAAAACCAGATACATATTTCTTGCCAGAAGTCTGCCAAACTCAGGTTCTTGTGGCCCATGAATAGGAGGAAATTTCAATTACCTTCTGCAAAAAACCACCAAAACCACTTTCCATCTAGTCCTGAGAAGTTCTGTTTCAGGAACTTACAAGGGTAAACTAAACAACATTAACTGTTATAATGGCATATTGATCAGAAGTGTTTTTCTCAGATACCTTGCTAAAAGACTATTCAGAGTTTGAAAGATGGTCACCAATGTCTAGAGTTGCATCAAGGAGTGCAAAAGAAGTCAGCAACCAATGTTACATGCTGCTTATTATGGTCATCCTAGCCAGTAAAGTCACAGCCACAAAGAATGTAAAAACCCCCCAAAAAACCCAAGATGCTAATCCTGCAATGATGTATGCCTCTGCTTAACTGTATGGCCATGAGAGCCCATTGTGATGTGAGATTGCATACATGTTTTAAAATTCAGAATATATATTCTTTGTAGACTCAGGGCCATAGTCTTTGAGTAATGTACCTATATGCTCCTTAAATGTGCAAAGACTATATACAGTAAAGATTTTAGAAGTGGATTGTGAGTAGAGAGAAACCAAAAATATGTAGTTCATATCTGGACTCTTCAAAGTCTGGGATGCTTAGTTCAAGAGAGAAGGGAGAGAAGGGGATCCACTACAAAGTTCAGTTCTGGATACAGAGCCAAATATACCCAGAATCATCAGTATTCAAATCCTGTGTTTCCCACCAGATATGAATAGAGATATTGTGATCTAATATAGCAGAAGTCCTTACTCATTCAAATGATTTTTGAATAATTTGAAAAATCTGGGATGAACATTTATGGCTCCCACAGACCTCAGAAGAAAAAAATAATTTTTTATATTCTTCTATATGAATTCTGTGGCGATGGTGTTGTTTTTTCAGCAGGTGGCAGTTTTCACTCCATGTCTGTAGTGACCTATTGATCCAGTATGGTATTAGGGGACACTACTGTATGCAGTCTTTTAGATGATGGTGACATCTGGATCTGAAGTTAATGTCAGCTATCTATGGGTATGTCAAAATAGCAAAACTCCTCCAACTGGCTTAGCTCAACTGACTTGGAGCTGTGGGGTTATAAAATTGATGTGTAGATGATTAGACTGAATCCTGGTCTATGGGACTCTTTCTCAAAACATGGTCCCAGTACTTGGACACCAACCACAGCTCAAACATCCACATGGAAATGTTTAGCCCTAGAGCTCAAACCCAAGCCAGCTCACCTGGTTCAGCTATAGCCATGCTGCAGGTTTTTTATTCCAGCATGGATGTATCTTATATTTATCATAGACTGAATCAAACTTCTTGACTTGAACTGCTCCTCAGTTATTGCCGTAACTTCCATTTAAGATCCATGAATTGTACTGGTGCAGTTGTTCATAGAATCTAGCTTTAATTTCCCTACTTAGATCTGTGAGCTCTTGTTCTTACAGGCAAGATGGATCATCATTAGCCTGTGACATCACATGGCATGAAGGGAAGAACCTCACTAACCCCACTTGGCAAAAGTGCAAGGTTAGTTTTTAAAATAATCACTTTGAAAATTACCCATATCATTTCGGTCTAAACTGAACTTTGCTTTTTCTGCCAAGCACCTAATGAGAACATTATATATTTTTCTGTTTAGGAGGAGTTCTTAAATAAACGGCCTCACAGACAGACTCAGGGACAGATAGATACACAAACTCTCTAAAATATATAGAGAGATTATTACTATTATCTTACTAGGTAACTTTACTGTTGTGCCCAGGAAAGAAAAGGCTTCTACTTTGAGGTATTGGCTTGTATGTTATTTCTAAAAGAAATTTTCTATACCTCTTCCACTCTCATCCTCATCTACATTTTCCTTTCCTTACTTAATCTCCAATCCTGCAATGAGTTCTGCAAATGCTTAACTTTAAGCATGTGTGCTGATTCTCTATAGTCAGTGGAACGCCCCAAGTGCTTTAAATTCATCATGTTCTGAATCAGGATCAGAGCTTCAAAGTACCTGGATTTGACGTCCTGTAAAAATCCTGGTGCAGGTAAGGTCATTGTACTTGTACAACTTGATCATACAAGATGTGTGTGAATATTTCTTTCTACTAAGAAGTATAGCTAATGGCAATTTAGGGTGAAGTTTGGATGTTCATTAAAAAAACCCCACATATTATGAAAAACATTTTCCAAGTGTTTCACTTGCACAGTATGCTCTGTTCTTATTGTCATAATGATTACTACACTTATATCAACCTCATGAAATAAGACGCTGAAGTAAATTATGGAGAGACTAAGAACATTTTTTAGGTTTCATGTAATCCATAAATATAGTATTTTCTAAGCAGATTAATGCATTCAGCCAGGGAAAATGCTTTGCTTATATGTACTGTAAACAGGGGAGCTGTCAGACTCTGCGGGCCCTTGGATAAGGTGTATGTGTGTTTGGGGTCCCAGCTCTGTGCTCACAGAAGGGGCATGGCCAAGAGCAGAAGGGGTGGGGTTGGGGGGCAGTTTGTCTTCAACTCTGCCAGGAGTGTGACATGTTCCCCCCAGCCCTACTGCAGCAGCATGGTGGCCAGAGTCCCAGGCTCCTTTAAGGCAACTGCCTCCTTCCCTCCCCCCCACCCGCCTGTGTCATTGGTAGGCCTGTCTGTAAAACAGGACATTGGATTGTACATCACCTAAGCTACCAACAAAATACCAAAGCACCCAGTGTAGAGGACAGTAGGCTGTATATTTAAGATTACAGTTATCAGTCTGTAAAGTATCAGATGAGATATTCTGTTGTTACTAAAGGGGGGTAAATTTTCTCCACAAATTGGCCATCAGAACATGCCTTCAAGAAAAGTCAGTAGTATTAAGGCCAAACCCCTGTAAGGTGCTGATTTTCTGCATCTTCCAATAACTTTGATGGGAGCTGGAAGGCACTCAGTACTTCTCCAGAGGTGGTTAGCACTTTGCACCATTAGGCAGTGTGTGTGTGTGGGGGGGAGTTATATACTTGCCTGGTCCCTGGGCAAGATGGGAGACCTTGTCTCACCCCAGCCTCGAGAACTGCCTGAAGCATGCTGCATGGTGCTCTAGCGATGATTTTAAAGGTCTGGGTCTCTAGCTGCTCCTGCTCCTGTAAGTATCAGTGGCAGTGGCTGGGAGCCCCAGACCCTTTTGAATCTCTGGGCTCCAGCCAACTGTACCCTTTGCTCCCCCATGTTGGCAGGCCTGGCATTAGGCCCATACTTATAATACAGCGATAGATGGAGCCAGTAGGTGGAACCCTGAGTACAGAGCTGCACATAGCTGTTTCTGCCAAGGGACAGCTGAGAGAAGAACCTGTGACTCATAGTTCCTCGACTCAGTCATAATCCCTCCCCTGCTTCTCTCTTTTTCCTGGGTGGGAAACTAAGACACTGAAACACTTGAGAGGGTGCAGCCTTGTCTCCATCTCATGTCTGGCCAGCAATTTGCAGAGTGGAACCTGAGCCAAAGTCCTAGCCACACCTAGCCCCTCTCTTCCCTCCCCTTGCCTACTTACTCACAAGAGGAAGAATCTCTCCCATTTCTCTTCTTTGTGCTTTTGTCACATGAGCCACGAAGATCTCTTCAGGATTATGACTTTCTGTTTTCAAGTGACGGCTCCAACCATTAAAATGGAAAACCAGCTCAGACCATAGGCACCTCAATGAATAATTAAAGGTAGCTGTGGAGAGAGTTGACTTAATTTTCATGATCAAGAGCTGTCACACAAAATAGGAACTTTCAATTTGCCACTTCTCACCTCAAGAGGAGATCTGTGTGGACTACTAAACAAATATATATTTTACATACAGAAGTGCTACCAAGGAAACAAAACATCAGTGACATTCCCTGTGTCTGGGGCAGTGTGGACAATGTTGGTGCAGAAGGGAACTGGCTCACTGTGAACTAATTCTCACTTCAGTCATTCTCTCAAACAGTCAACAGGGAAGTGGGGAAAAATGAATAAGATCAGATCAACTAAGCCCAAACCAATTTCTAATCCAATTTCAAAATCAAGAATATTTGGAAATGTATGGATATGCATCTGAACTTGTCAGTGCTTTTTTGAATCATTTGAAGTTATCTTAAAGTTGTCACCAGTTGGAATTCCCTAATCTCTCTCCCTGTTCCAGTCCTTCCCCCAATATTAGACCCATTTTTCTCTGTTAGATCTATTTTTATGAGCAATTGACTTTACTGGCCATTTAATTTTGGCATTAGCAGTTAACATGCCAATTGCACTGCACATGCAGCAAGATATAGATGGTCATCTTTGGCATCTGAGTAGAAGGCAAGGATACAATGACATTACAGTCCTTGCCAAGGAAATACGACTGGGAGAAATTATGATCAACCCCTACAATCTAGCTTTCAGGCAGTCATTCATAGCAGCTGCCAGTCACTTGAGATTATATTAAATTACTTTGGAGAAACACAAATTAAAATTGACAATGCAGAACCCTAAAGTCACTCTTTTATTTACTTTTGAGATTCTCCCAAGACTAGAATAGTGCCAGAGATATGCAGGTGGCTCTGTCAGCTGCACTGTTTAGTAGATCCAAGTCATGCTCCCTTAGAAACTAGATTATTGTGCTGCTTACAGGAAAGGTGGCTGCAAGAAAGAAAATGAAAATTCAGCCCTTCATTGATATGCTTTATTCTCTTTTTAATTTTAAAATATTTCCAATATATCTTTTCTTTTTCTTCTCCTTTTTCATCTTTCTGTGTATGTCTCTCTCTCTCTGTCTCTCTGGGTATGTCTACACTAGCCACCCTAGTTCGAATTAGGGTGGCTAATGTAGTCATTCGAACTTGCAAATGAAGCCCGGGATTAAAATATCCCGGGCTTTATTTGCATGTTCCCGGGCACCGCCATTTTTAAATGCCCGGTAGTTCGGACTCCCTGCCCGCGGCTACACGTGGCATGGGCTAAGTAGTTTGAACTAAAGCCCCTAATTCGGACTACCGTTACTCCTCCTGCAATGAGGTAGGGAGTCCGAACTACTGAGCATTTAAAAATGGCAGCGCCCGGGAACATGCAAATAAAGCCCGGGATATTTTAATCCCGGGCTTCATTTGCAAGTTCAAATGACTACATTAGCCACCCTAGTTCGAACTAGGGTGGCTAGTGTAGACATACCCTCTCTCTCTCTTTCTTCTTTTTCATTGCTGTTCATTTCAAAACCCACAGTTCTCTGAGTGAAATTAACGTGTTTGTGTAAATGTCTTCCTAGGGGCATCAGTTACCTGCACTTTTGTACATATTTGTAACTTTTAGTTTTATATAGTATTTTAATATTCTCTATTTCTAAAAAAAATCTATAAAAGCAGCTTTCTTTCCACACTCCTGCTAATTTTTAAATGATTTCTTTTTTCCTTTCTTAGCATTAGTAAATATCTGGCACGCTTACTTTCCAAGTAGGTCTGTTTTCTCTTGCAAATGGAATTTTTTATCACATTAAAGTGTTTTGGGTTGTTGAACACATTAAGCTGTGTACAAATAAGGGGTGCATCTAGACTGCTTTTTTTTTTTTTTTTTTTTGAAAAAACGCTGTTTTTCCAAGAAAACTTCATTTACGTCCACACCGCTATTGAGTTCTTCCGAAAAAAAATTGAAAGAACGCAGTTTTTTCCGACATTGGTAATCCTCTTTCTATGAGGAAGAACACCTTTTCTGAAAGAGCTCTTTTGGAAAAAGGCGTGTGTGGATGAGGAAGAGGGAGTTTTTTTCAAAAGAAGAAGCCTCCAGGAAAAAGCACAGGTGCCCTGGTGACCACTCCATCCATAATAATCACAGCTTAAATGTGAGATAGCCGTCCATTCAGTGTGGATGCTATCTTTGAAAAAGCAAATTGCTTTTTCTATGTGCTTTGGTAGTGTGGACGCTCTCTTTCAGAAGAAGATTTTTCGGAAGATCTCTTCCAAAAAAGCGTCTTTCAAAAGAAGCCTGCAGTCTAGACGTACCCAAGCAGTTAGTTTAAAATAGAATAATCTTTTCATCATAATGTATTAATGATTGTAACTATTGATCATGTTATATGAACATACAGCAGCAGCCAGTTCTTTTAATGAGTATGGTCAAACCACAAAAAAACCTGATCATCTGTGAATGACTCTTCCAACTTGGTGGCAGCTAGGGCCTTAAGACCAGCTGTACATGACAACTAAGATCTGTGTATCCTTATTAAATGGACCGTAAAACTACATGAAAACTAGGTAATGAATAATTCAGTTTTAGAACTGATTGAAAACTCAGTACAAAAAAAATTATAGGATTAGAAAAATCCTTTTTCTTCCTTTAGGGTATGTCTATGCTGGAAAGTTTTGGTGGCAAAAGTGATGTCCACATGCAAAAGTCATCAAAACTGAAAACTCACCAAATCATATTTATACTGCCACACATTATCAACATATCATTGCCATAGTGTAAGCTCTCCCGATTGACAGAAAGAACAAAGCTGTGTGGGTTTGCATCCTACAGTGCGTGGCATCACCATCAGTCATGAGGCACTGTAGGAATATGAAACATAGTGCAAGGCATTTTGGGAATGTGAAAAACATCCTATCAGCCACCTCTTTGGTTCACAGACCTCCCAGGGCTTCTGGCTTGCTTTCTTGTCATTGCAAACTCTGACAGTCCTTGTTTTGCACTCCAGCATCAGCTGTGAGAAACCATGGATCCCAGACTTCTCTCTGCTGTATTCAATGTGCTTAGGACATCACACATTGCAGCAGATATACTTATGCACTTAATGTCAGAGAAGGAAGACTCAGAAGCAGATAACAATGTGAGTAACACAGGCAGCAGTGAAGTGGAATTGCATTTGCCTGTCACAGAGCAGCTGTTCAGAGTGGAGTGCCACTTTTGGGCAAGGGAAACCAGCACTGAGTGGTGGGATCGCATTGTCATTCAGATGTGGGATGAAGAGCAGTGAGTACAGAACTTTAGGATGCGTAAAGCAACCTTCCTAGACCTATGTGCTGAGCTGGCCCCTGAACTCTGGCACAAGGACACCCGAATGAGAGCAGCTCTCGGGGTAGAGAAGCGTGTGGCCATTGCTTTGTGGAAGCTGGCCACTCCAGATTGCTTCCGTTTAGTTGCAAATCAGTTTGGAGTGGGGAAGTCTACTGTTGGGGCAGCACATCTGCAAGTGTGCAAGGCAATAAATCTCATTTTGCTGTGTAGGACAGTGACTCTGGGAAATGTGGATGACATAGTGGCTGGCTTTGCTGACATGGACTTTCCAAACTGTGGCGGAGCAATCAATGAGTCAAGGAGCAATGGTCTCAAATTACAGTGGGGGAGGCTTAGGTTAAATATTAGGAAAAACTATTTCACTAGGAGGGTGATGAAGTACTGGAAAGGGTTACCTAGGCTATGTCTATACTGCACCTGTTTTGTGCAATAAATATGTAAATGAAGCTAAGCGTGGAATATCACGGAGCCTCATTTGCATAATTAATAAGCACCCGCTTTTTGCGCAAGAGGCTTTTGCGCAAAACCCCCCTCTTGCGCAACAGCCATTCTTCTGCATTTTTTTTCTGGAAAAACGGCTCCTGCTCAAGAGGGGTTTTTTGTGCAAAAAGGAGCTGTGTAGTCTTTCTTTAGGCCACTGCTAACACTTAAACTACTAGTCAAACAAGAACAATCCAACAGAAGTCATCTGATCCTTTATAGGGACTTGATCCTTCAAAGTGCCAAATATCTCAGATGACATGCTCATTGCCTGGCAACTGCCATCCACCATCTTGGCAACTCCAAGGGTGCTCAGGATCTCATACAAAGGCAGTCCAAAATATATTTTACCATTTCTTCATTGTGGACAATATGATTACTTCTGCAAGGACTATACTGCAAAGGTTGAACAGTCTTTGAGAGTTTCCAACATTCTATTCTGTGACTCATGCAAAATAGAAAACAGTCCTCCTACAAAAACAGTAAAGGTTACTATCCTAGTGCTAGAAAAGAAGTAGCAAATTTCTTGCTCTGAAGGTAAAGGACAATTCCACCCCACAACCCTGGAATTCCTAAAATAAAATTCAACATGAAAGGTGACTATGGGTTTACATCTGCGCAGTCCTCTCCTTTTACTCTAATTTTATTGTAAGAATACATTTAGCTGCCTTGGGCTGCTAGCATGCAGGATTTTTTGTTATGCATTTGTTTGCCAGCAATGACATTTCTGATGTCTGCTGGCATCAAAGGTTGCATTTTAAAAAAACCTATTTATATTACTTTGTTCTGGGACTGATGAGTCACAGCAACTGCTAGAGGGATTGTGGAAGAAAGAAGATTTTTTTTTAAATACCACAGACTGTGGCATGATTCTCTTCTTACATTGGTATGAAACTGATGTAAATCCATTATCTTCCAGGTAGTCATTATTGATTTACACGGGGCTGAAAGGAGAATTAGTTGCAATAACAAAATGACTGTACTTCCTCTTCAAAATGTGGAAGGCCTTAGATGCCCTTCCTTATCCAGGCCCCCTTTAAAAGTCTTTTTAAAACTCTTCTGTGGTTTTACACAACAAAAGTCAGTTCTCAGATGTCTTCCCTTTCCATCAATACTAAGCTGTATCCTTGAATGAAGGGCAAGACTCTGAGGTATCCATGCCTCCATCTTTTCCCTGCCCTCTTTGAGCCAGCCAATGATGCTAACTCCACCCAGTCCTTGTGCTCAACTGATCCCAGCACTTAAGGGTAATGTGTGTCAGCGGCTTCCTATCCTCCCACCTCTCTGTTGTGTGTATGTTTAAGGGGGCAGATGTCAAGATTTGGTCTTTGCCAGATACAGGATAACAAGCTTATCGACATTGATCTTTTCTGGTGTCATGTAATATTTTCTGCAATTTTGAATTGCGTCCTTCTTTATTACTGGCTATTAACCTGAGTTAATATCGATAAGTAATGTCTTATTAAATGATATCTACTTTATTAAATCTACAGTGGCATTCTTAATACCTTTGATTACACTGTTAGTTAAAAACAATTAATTATTAATACAGGTTGAAACTCTCTTAAGTGGGATTCTCTGGTCTGGCAAGATCCATGGCCTGTCCTGGATGTTACAGGACCAGACAGTCCCGGTGGAGGGCCAGCAGTAAGGATGCCCGTGGGGCTGTCAGGGCAGAGGGCTGCCCACAGGGAGCTGGCAGTGGGACCTCCCAGCATGTGGCAGCAGGGCTGCCCAGCGGGGTCGGCAGACCTGGCATGTGGCTTCCCAGTGAGGCTGGGAGCCCTGTGCGCAGTGCTCGCATAGCTGCCCAGGGAGCCTCAGTGTGGTGCACGCGGCTGCTTGGGAGGACCTGGTGCGTGCCGCACAGGGCTTCCCAGAGAGACCTGATGTGTGTGGCTGTCCGGAGTCCCAGCTGCCTGGAGCCCCAGCGCTGGGCTGCCTGGTGGAGCCACAGCAGCGACAGCTGCCCAGCAGGTTGGCAGGGAAGCAGGGCAGATGGGTCAGCAGGAGGTGGGGGGTGGGCTGGGAGGTCAGCAGCCAGGCCAAAGGGAC
Source organism: Rafetus swinhoei (assembly GCA_019425775.1). Taxonomy (NCBI): domain Eukaryota; kingdom Metazoa; phylum Chordata; order Testudines; family Trionychidae; genus Rafetus; species Rafetus swinhoei. The sequence continues at coordinate 30,477,809 of CM033428.1, read as the reverse complement.
CCATGTCAGGGGTACAAAAATGACCTCCCTGGTCTGGCAAAAGCCCTTATCTGGGATCAGTCAGGTCCCAAGGGTGCTGGACCAGGGAGGTCCATCCTGTATTAAATCATGGTGAAAATTCTGTTTCCTGACACACAGAAACGGTTTCCATTGGTTTCAGTGTATATTCCTGGAGTCAGAATTTGCTCAGCTGAATGAGGTACAAACCAGTGCATAATTCTTGCTACTTAAAAATCATTGGGGTGCGCTCTATTTTTATTTGCAAACATCCACCTGACCTTTACCAGAAGAGCCCATTAGTAAATTAAATCTAGAGGATTCCAAGAGAGTAATGTCAGATCAGCCCAAGAAAATGATAAACGGTATTTTATGGTGGTGATCCATCTTTGCATGATAGGTATCTCAAAGTAAAATATAATGCAACTACAATTCTGTTTAGAAAGCCCACGTATATAAAATACACACAATAGCTATTTCAAAGTTTCCCCTTTTAAATTCAAATTCTAGGTTTGTGGGTCCAGTGGTCAACAGTCTGTTTACCATCCATTGCTGTGCATCTTGATAGAGTTAATCCAAATGAAATGCCTCAAATTGGGGACAAATATTTCATATAGAAATAAGTCAAGTTTCTATTCTCAGATATGATGAGGTAGGTGAGTTCCCTTGCAGTCAGTGTAAGTGTCATTCTAAATCAGAATCACAAATAACAAAAAGGTAAAAATAACACACATTAACAGACACTGATTAAACTCAGTAAGAAACACATGCATTATTCCTAAGTTATTAACTTTCTGACATATTTTAAATTTCCATAAATTAAATCTGCATGAATGGTTTAGACCCCCTGTGGTTCAGGATGTGAAGAAATGATAATGGGGTTAGAAGTAAATTTAAGCCCAGGGTGAAATTTTAACTCCTGAGAGTTGATGGGTTCCTTATCTGTGATGACAGTGAAACTACCAAGAGGACCTCAGGTCATCCTGATGAGACCAATCATTGCTAGAATTATTAAATCACTGCCCAGCATTTCTCTTGTTGCTATAATGAATACACAGACTGTAGTTTTGTATATTTCATGCTGTCCTTCTCTTATTAAATATACTGGGCTCAAGAAAAGCTTTTACATGGAAATACACCTAAGCTTGCTACCATTTAATGCATGTTTCCAGCATACTTACATTAGGCCTATCTTTTCTAGATACACAGCCTTTGCACATTAGGATACGGGAGCATCTGTTAAGATATTTATAGTGGCTTTTAATATACTGTAGTTGTATGTAGAGTGTAATGGTTTCAAACACACATGACCTAGCAGGGGGCAAGGACAATTTTTGAGCTACTTTTCTTGTATTAACTGACACACAAAAGGCTGTTTTAGTACAATCAAAGATGAAATGGTAAGTTTACAATTTATGAGCTCTAGATAAATGTGCATTGTGCCAGTGTACACACAGCTATCCTTTGTATTGTAGACTATAGAGGTGATTCTTGCTTATGTTCCTATAAAAATGTTGAAATGTAAATAGGTCCAAAATTTATTTCTTAATAATAGGTTTGATAATTATTAAGTGAGTCCTAGTAAAATATGAATCAAATGAAGTGAGACAATTCAGAAGCAAGCTGAAGATAAGTCAGGTCAGGTCATATTGTAATCATGTTTTGAACTGGATTGCCCATTATAAAACCAGCTTTCCATACATTCAACACCTCATTTACTTCAAAAGCTAAGTATGGGACACTTCCTGCCCACTCAGTTAGACTCATTAGCACCAACACTACAATTAAAAGGTACATTTTTCCCTGTCTTCTTTTCCAGTTATACATTCTGAGGGTCCCCCTTTTTTTTTCTCCACTCAAGCACATCTGAGGAAGTGGGTTTTGCCCATGAAAGCGCATGATACTATATCTATTTTTGTTAATCTCCATGGGCATGTCTACACTAGGAAATTATTTTGAAATAAGTTATTTAAAAATAATAACTCCTGAAATAACTATTTAAAAATAGCAGATCCACACTACAGGGCAACATCAAAATAGTGCAGAAATATTTCAAAATAACACGTCCACACTGATTGGAGCCTGAATTACATTTAAAGCCCCCAGAAGCACTTCAGAGAGGGCACCAGGAGAACAGTCACTTCTTGTAGCTGCTTGCTGAGGCTAGCTGAGACTCGTGCTTAAAGGGGCTCTTCTTTACAGCTGCATCTCACACGCCACTTCTCCACTGCCTACCCCCTCGCAGGACATGAAGCTCACATAGCTTGCAGACACTACAGTACTGGCTATATGGAGCCAGAGCTGCTGCAAAGCAGTGCTGCACCTTATGGTGCACTTCATCCAGGCTGCCCACGTGCTGATTCAGGACCATGACGAGCCACCCAGACTGGGGGACCTCTTTCCCCAGGCCCTGGCTCTCCTGATGCAGCAAATTATCTTCCATCCCCTGCACCGTGGAATGGTGCTTCTGGCAAAGAGAGACAACTTCTGAATAGTGGGACCGCATCATCCTGCAGTGATGGGATGACCTGCAATGGCTCCAGAACTTCTGCATGTGGAAGGACACCTTCATGGAGCTCTGCAAGTGGTTCGCCCTTGCCCTCAGGCAAATGGACGCCCACATGAGACTTGCCATCACCCTGCAGAAGCACATTGCCATTGCTCTGTGGAAGCTCGCCATGCTGGACAGCTATCATTCCTTGGGGAACCAGCTCAGTGTGGGGAAATCCATGGTCGGGACCATGCTTCATGCAGGTTTTATTATTTTACTATTTCACCAGGAGGGTGGTGAAGCACTGGAATGGTTTCCCTAGGGAGGTGGTGGAATCTCCACCCCTAGAGGATTTTAAGCCCCAGCTTCACAAAGCACTGGGTGCAATGGTTTAGTTAGGGTTTTTCTTGCTTTGAGCAGGGGGTTGGATTCAATGACCTCCCGAAGTCTCTTCCCACCCTAGGATTCTATGATTCTATAGGTGGTCAAGGCCATCAACACGATCCTGCTGTGGAAGGTCATCACCCTGGGAAACATTAACCCCATCATCACTGGCTTTGCCACCATGGACTTCCCCAGATGTCAGGGTGCCATAGACAGCAGCCACATTCCCATCCTGCCCCTGACCATTGTGCCTCAGACTACATAAACAGGAAGGGGTACTTTTCAATGGTGCTGCAGGCCCTCGTGGACCACAAGGAACGGTTCATGGACATTTACATAGGGGGGGTTAGGGAAGGTGCACGATGCCCGCATATTCTGGAACTCAAGTTTGTTCCAGAGGATGCACTCCAGCCCCTTTTTCCCCAACCACACCATCAGGGTCAGGGACGTGGGCATACCTTGTGCATTCTGGGTGACACCACTTAACCCTTGCTCTCTTGGCTCATGAAACCCTGCATGGGCTGCCTGGACCCCAGCAGGGAATATTTCAATTCCAGGCTCGGCAGGTGCCGCATGGTGGTGGAGGGTGCCTTTGGCTGCTTAAAGGGGAGGTTCAGGAGTCTCCTCACCCACCTGGACCTCAGCAATCGAAACATCCCATACATGGTGGCAGCCTGCTGTATGCTCCACAACATATGTGAAAGCAAGGGGGAGACTTTCCTGCCAGGGTCAGGGGCAGAGGCTGAGTGGCTGGCCAGGGCTTATGAGCAGCTGGACATTGCTGCCATATGGAGAGCGCATCAGGGGGCTGTGCTCATCTGGGAGCCTTGAGGGAGATTTTCAGACAAGGCCACCTGTGAGACTCTCCCCCAGGCTTCTCAACAAAGGACCTCTGCATTTCCCCTGTATGCCTTTCCTCTCCCACCCCACCCTTCCCTTACCCTCCCTTTCCATATTGCCCCTTCCCCTACAGACCAAATAAAGAAGCCTTTTTTGTTTGAATAAACAACTGTCATTTTTATTTTGGAGATATACAACAGGTGAGGGACTGGGGAAAGAATCTGGGAGTGGGGAGGAAGCAGAGGGAGAGGGGCTTAGGGATGGGGTTGTGACTGGTGCTTGCCTCGAGTTCCTCGGGCGGCTTTGCCTGACCAGGAGGTCTCACTGCAATGTATTTGGGGGCCCTGGGGACCTCTGGGAGGGTTAGGAAGAGAAGCCAGTAGGTGGACCACTTCTGAATAGTGGGACTGTGGAGGAGGCGGTGGATGTGGGTGCAGGGAGTTAGGAGAGCAGGGAGTTGGGAAGCAGAGGCGGGGAGGTGGCTGAGGGACTGCTTGATACACATGATCATGTGCTCCATGATTACTGTTATTGAGAAGCACATGGACTGATGCTGGCACAACAGCTGCTAGTTAGCCCAGCAGTCCTGGCAGTTGGTGGCTCACTCCCGGTGCTCCTCATCAATGCTCCAGATGAGGGACTGAAGGCTGGCCATCTGCTCCCACAACAAGTCCTCGCAGATACTTTTCCACCTGTGGATCCTGCACAGTTGTACAGATGCCATGGGAGGTGGTGGACATGCCACACTCGCAGCTGGGCCAGCTGTGAAGACAAGTGAGAAAGGCAATCATCCCAGGGGACACCCTATGAAGCCTACCCCTAATCTCTGAGCCAACACTGAAGGTCTCCGTTCAGACAATGGCAATGTGCTTTGAGCAAGGCCATTGGTTGCTTAGATGGTGGGTACTTTCCTGCAGGGGCATGGACATCCCAGGGGAACCTCGCTATTCCCATGGCCCAGGGTCAAACAGGCATGGGAAGGTGTTGGCTAGGCCAGGAGCCTGCAGGCGGGAGAGGGGGATGGGGCATCTTGGCTTCCTTCCTTGTCCTGCACATGCTGGGTCCAGCACTGGCGACATAGAGAGAACTTCTATTTCTGCGTGCTGGGGGTGAGGGCGGGGAGGGTGTTGCAGGAGGTGTGTGTGAGTGGCAGAGACCACTTGCCAGATAGAGTGCTACAGGGTCCCCTTCTCTTCCTCCTCCCAGCAGGTTCCCATGCACAATATCGGTGTCCTCCACATTACCGTATTTGACTGGAAGCAGATGCTGCCTGAGTATGGGCATGAGCTTGTGTCATGTGCGGCACTGCTGTGTGTTTCCATGACACCATCCTCCTTAATGGTGGCTTGTTGTAGGAAGGTGTCCCACCACAGATGCCATAGTAAGTAGACCTTTCCAGGAACCTTGTGAAAAGGAGAGAGGGGCGCCTGTGTGACAGTGTCATGGGACTTAGTGATCCAAACTGGCACTCCATGGCCCCTCTCCCACCCATGGTTTCCCACTGTGGCTGAACGCTTCCCTTGCCTGCTTGTCCATGGGACAGGGGAGGGGGGAAGCAGGGTCCCCTGGGGACCCTGTGAGGCACAGCCTGCTCTGCAGGCCACACATGGCTTTGCTCCCAGGACATCCTCATCCTCTGGCCCAAGGACTGTTGGTTGCTGCTCACAGAGGAGGGCACAGCCTCAGGGTCAGTGTCTGCATGGATGACTAACCGCCTTTCCCTCTTTATTCTCCACAACCGGACCAGCCATCACTGAGGGGTGATGCACACCAACTGATGCAGCCGCCCAACCTCGGAGGAGGCGCAAGTGCACGAGGGTGCCTGAGGGCCTCCTTGAGGCAGCCTGTGGGCATCTTGCGTGACATACAGCATTCCCCCTGCCCCTACCCCCAAGTGATGCCTCTGCCCCCTCCACAACCAATGCCTCTGCCCCTTCCCCCTGACTCCCTGCCATCCCTGACCCCTCTCCAGCCCCACACCCCGACCACCCCTCTGTTGTCCCAGGCCCCACCCAACCCCAAGTTTACAGAAATCCCCAGACATGAGGTGGTACTTCCAGCTGCCCCAAGTGACACTCCCAGCCCTGAGCCCCCTTTCCTCTCTCCCCAATCCAGGTTCTCAACTCTCCTCCTCCCCAGTTTATTTTATTCAAAAAAAAATACAAAGTTCAAATCAAAACAGATGTGTTTATTGAGAGTTCAGGGAAGGGGGGAAGGGAGGGGTTATGGTGGGAAAGGGATAGTGGAGCAAAGCACAGGTCCCTAGTGGGGAGGGTCTGGGGAGAGTTACTGGGGTCCTTGAGAGAAACTGTGCCTCAGATGCATACTCACACCTGACGGGCCTGGTGAATGGCTGCTGTCTGCGGCTGTTCAATGCCCTTCCTTGCTGGCTGGCCTCTGCCCCCACCCCTGTAGGAAGGCCTCCCCCTTCCTCTCCACGATGTTGTGGAGAACACAACAAGCCAACACCACCTCAGGGATGTTGTTCTCCCCCACATCCAGGCAGGTCAGGAGGCACCTGAACCATCCCTTCAGGCACCTGAAGGTGCATTCAACCTGCATGTGGGCCCGACTGAGGTGGTCATTGAATTGGTCTCTGCTGGTGGCCAGTGTAGGGCTTCATGAACCATGGCATGAGGGATTAGGCCATGTCCTCCACGATGTACAGTGGCATCTGCATGTCCCCAACACAAAAGTTACGCTGGGGGAAGAATGTGCCAGCCTCCAGCTTGTGGCAGAGGCTGGAGTTTTGGAAAATGTGGGCATGGTGTGCCGTGTCTGACCACCCAATGAAAATGTCTGAACTGTCCATAGTGGTCGACCAAGTGCCTGCAGCACTATCAAGAAATAGCCATTGTGATTTATGTATTGGGCAGCTTGATGATGTGGTGCACGGATTGGAATGCATCTTCCATCGATGGCACCCCTGCAGCTGGGGAAGATCAGGGTGGCAAATCCAGTGAAAATCAGGTCCATGTCTCCCAGGTGGATGACCATGTGCAGCAGGACAGAGTTTATAGCCCTCACCACCTTCAGAAGGAGACAAAGAAACAAAAGAAACACACAAAACAGGGAATGAGAGGGAGTGCCTGAGGCCTTGGGAGGTGCCCGCCTCCTTCCCTTTCCCCCCAAACACTGCAGGAGCCACCCCCTATGAGTTCACCCCCCCAGCAGGGCTGTGTGAGGGCGGGACGGCAAACCCCCTCTCCCCTGGGGACGAGGCTTCCCCACCACCTCGAACCCCTCCCAAGGCCTCCCACACCCTTTCCCTAGGGTTCCCTTTTCCAGGACTTCCACCTCTCCTCCAGGGACTGCAGCCCGAGAGTGCCTTACTTCCATGAGGAGGGCCCCAACGGTGGACCTTACCATGCCGAATTGGTTGCCCACAGACCAGTAGCTGTCTGGGGTGGAGAGCTTCCATATGGCTATGGCCAGGGCTCGACAAATTATGGAAAACCCTACTCGGCAGACTAAAAAGGGACTTGCCACCCCCCAAAGTGTTTTTTAATGGCATAAATTCCTAATAAGAATAAGAACAGTAATTACTAATAAGTTATTAATAAATATCTTATAAACCTCTACCTTTTCTCTCTGCTGTCATGTCTCCTCCCCTTGCTCCATCAGCTCCCCTGGTGCCTGCTGCCCCCCAACCCCTCACCCTCCTCTGCTGTCCTGACTCCTGCCCGCCTCACTGCCCTCAGCCTTCCTGAGACCTGCCCCTCTCCACCAGCCCTTCTCTCCCCCCTGTGCTCACTCCTCCAGTAGCCCCACTCTGATCAAGTGAGCTACCCTCCTCATCCCTCTCCTAACACCTCCTCTACACACCTGCCCTGCCTCTCTCCTCTGGTGCTGGTCCCTCCCCTGCAGGTTTCTGCCCTTCTGCTTCACCCCCAGAATCCTCTAGCACCTGCACCCTCCTGGTGCCTCCCCCTTCCCTCACTGCCCCCTTTTTCCCTGATACCTACCCCTCACCACCCTCTGCCCCCATTCCCCTCATGCCCCTGTGCCTCACACATGCCTTGCTCCATCCCTGCCTTCCTCATGCCCACCCCTTCTTTCAAGCCTTCTCCCAGCACCTCCTCCAGCCCCCAATGCCCTTACCCTCTCCTCTCCCAGCATTACCCTGTCCCCCTCCCACTGACACCTCCCCTCCTGCCCTTTTCCTCATTGTCTCCACTTGGCCCCTGGCATTTGTCTCTCCTGCCCCTGTCCCTTGGTGCCTTCCCCTTTCTTCTTCTTCTTCTCCTGACCTCCTTCCCTCCCCTCCCCTCAGCACAAGCCCCTTCCCCATATTTTTCCCCTTCCCTCCCCTTAGCTCAGCTCAGCACAGCACAGCACAGCCCGGCCCCGGCCCCGGCCTTCCACTTTGCGGGGTTGCCGGAGCCTTTTTGAATCTGGCAGTCGCCGGCCGTGACGTCAGGACGCCACGTCACACCAGCGTCCTGGCGTCTGCCGGCGTCCCACCCTCTGGCTCGCACCCCACCTCCTCGCGCCAGAGCTGCACACAGGCAGCCCAGCGCTGAGAATCGCCGCACTTCTCCCTTCCTGGCGGCGCTCTGCTCCTCCACCGGCTGGCGGATCGGATGCGGCCTCGCTGCCCGTAGTGCAGGCTTCGGCCAGTCCATCAAAACAGCCCACCAGCCCAGTACACCCCTGCACTTGCCAGCTGGTAAAATCTACTCGCCACGGGCGAGCATGAGTGCATTTGTCGAGCCCTGGCTATGGCAACCTACTTCTCGAAGGGCATGGTGGGTCACATCTAGGTGTCACATCAACGGAGGGCAGGGGTGAGCTATGCACACATCTCCGTGAAGGTGGCCTTCCACATTTGGAAGTTTTGGAGCCACTGCTGGTCGACCCACCATTCCATGACCACCATGGAAGTGGTGTTCAGCCTCTAGAAGCATCTCTCTACTGTGAGGGTGTCGCTGATGAACTTGGACTCAAGCTTGTGCAGGACCATGAAAACAGTCTGCACAAAGTGCTGCAGAAGCTGCAGCATGTTAGTGTGGGGCCATCGCATGCCCAGAGGCCGCTCCAGCTCCATGCCAAGGAGTATGCTGTGGTGTCCTGAAGCAGGGCAACCAGAGCATACACTGCTAAAGCTTTGCTGTCCCTCAGAGAGGTAGGCAAGTATGCAGAAGAAGCTAAGAAATGGCTGTCCAGGGGGGTCCCTTTAAGCATGCATCTAAGCTAGCCATAGGCAACAGCACCCGGAAGCAACTGCTGACCTAATGCCCTGCCTGAACTGGTTCCAGGTGGCCTTAAATGCAAGAGAGCTTCCAATCAATGTGGACGATATCTTTAGAAATAGCTCATCAGTTTTTCATTGCACTTTTGCTGTGTAGACATTCTCTTTCGAAATAAGCTTTTCCAGAAGCTCTCTTCCAAAAAGACTTCTTCTGAAAGAAGCTTGCGGTCTAGACATAGTCTTAATGATTTTATATTTGACATACTTCTTTCCTCATTTTATCTCAGTAAAAAATACCATTGAATCAACATTAAGGCATATTCTGATGTTGTTGAACATTTTCAAGTGGCATTGCCTCATATATAGCAAGTTGTTCAGACACTCACCTGAAATGTGGGAGTACTGAGTTCAATTACTCCTTCAGCTAGGTGAAGCAGGTATTTAAATGTGTGTTTTCCACATTGCCAAAGAATGTACCAGTCCCTGGGCTCTAGGTTAGCCTAAGGTGATGTCAGTGTCTCTTGTTGAAGCTGCCCCATTTTTGACAAAAAAAATCACTGGCCCACAGAGAGGATGACTTTATAGCCTGATAGTTAGGGGGTTACCTGGAAGGTGGGAGACCCAAACTAACAACCCTGCTCAAATTACTATTTATTTATACACAGCAGAGCAGCATCCATAGGTGAGATTGAGAAAAACCTAGTCCAGAATATTGCCTTACCTGGAGGCTATGGCATTCATTTGAAAGATGGGAAACACAAATTCAAATCTCCACTCTATATCAAGCAGAGAAGGGAACTGAACCCCAGTCTCTCACATCTCAAGTGAGAGTCCTAAACACTAGGGTAAAGGTTAGAAAGGAGACATCACTATTATCAGCTCCTTCTCTTCGCCCAGCTGAATTACATTTTTTTTGAATTTTCAGATCTTCCAATAAACTGAAAAATCAGATATCCAGGTTAGATCTAAGCAGGAGTAAGTCACTAGTATATAAAATAACTATTTTTGTTCTATAACAGTTTGATACTTGTGAGATACAATGTGGTTTGCTAAAAAGAAAATAGAACATTTTCCGTGTGTGTTCAAGTCATTTTTGAGGAAGGCTACATGCCACCCACTCCACTCTCTTCCTGTACCTGATTCTCTATTTGATTTCACAAGATGAATAAAATATCAGAAATTGTACAAAGACGACTGCTTCATAGTAGACCTTAAACAGTGAAATGATCTTGTTTCAAAACTCACTGTTTGAAATCATGCAAACTTCATAGAAGCGTAATCCATTCACTATAGAAACTTGTACAATATATTTCACTCTTTCCCTCCTCCCACAGACTAACTTCTCATAACTTTCCTTTGGGCATTCCAGATAGGCTGCGTCTAGACTGGCAAGTTTTTGCGCAAAAGCGGTTGCTTTTGCGCAAAAACTTGCCAGCTGTCTACACTGGCCGCTTGAATTTGCGCAAGAACACTGATGATCTAATGTATGATCGTCAGTGTTCTTGCGCAAATACAATGACTCTCCCTCTCGGGACAAAGCCTTCTTGCGCAAATGCTTTTGCGCAGAGGGCCAGTGTAGACAACTGAGAACCGTTTTGCACAAAAAGCCCCCGATGGTGAAAATGGCGGTCGGGGCTTTTTTGCACAAAACCGCATCTAGATTGGCCACAGATGCTTTTGTGCAAAAGCATCCATGCCAATCTAGACGCTCTTTTCCGCAAATGCTTTTAACGGAAAAACTTTTCCGTTAAAAGCATTTGCGGAAAATCATGCCAGTCTAGACGTAGCCATACTGTATCAGAGAAATGGGACTTGAGAAACTGTTCTTTATGGTTCATCTTCTAAGGCTTAACAAACTGATCTTAAAGTTTTGAGAATGAGAAAGCAGGTTAGAGTTACAAGAAAATGCTACAGGCAGTATAAATTGGAGGCCTTAAAAGCATTGCCACACACCAAATATAGAAGCTCTCTAATATAATTAATGCACATTTTCTTCAGGGAAAATTCACTTAATGCACCATAGTTACAATCCACTGGTTCAGTCTGAGATTCTGAAAACTATTGTTGAATTGTCTGTGTCATTGATGCTAACCTTTAGCTTGAGAAAAGAAGAAAAAAATAGAAAAACAGCTTCATGAATCTTTTTTTTCTAATGAACTAATGAGTAAGAGCCTGCTAATGCCACTAAAAATTGCTAATCTGGGTAATAGATATTTTGGCAGTGGAATACTGGAATAGTCCCATGGATCAGATCCAGCCATGCTCATATTGCAGTTGTTGTACTGATTTGAATAAAGTTTCCATTGTGCAGGGGGGAGGGAAGGGACAAGGAGGAAGAAGAGGGAGGAAAGGAGAGACATATCTTCTAGACACATGTTCTGATGATATCAAACTGTGGAAAATACACCACTTCCCTAATAGTTTGTTCCAATAGTTAAAGATCTAGTGAGTTGTTATATTAGGAACAAAGCATTTGCCTTCTGGAACAGTCCATTGGTTTGTTACGTGCAATACTGTCTTTGCCAGCAGACAACATCTGAAGTTCCAATGAAGGCAACTCCCTGCCCCCAATGCCTCTTTCTACAGAGCTGTACCTGGGAAGTGGAGGAGGTAATTTTTTTTTAAATTCTTGCAGCAATTATTGGTACTGCTAATCTGCTTACCATGACAATAACGCTAGAGGCAGGAGATTGTTAGAAAACACTTTCCTGGTATGCAAGTTCTAGAGCAAGAAAGGGGCTTTATCCCACAAGCCAATGAGCACCCTAGGCTGCTATTGACTACAATGGGAATTAAAGACACTGAGAACCCTTCAGGACTGTGTCCATTTGATCAAGTTTTTAAAGTGACAAAATTAATGAAAGGCAAGGGGGAATTATCAAGTGTGTGGGGCAGGGGAATATTTAAGGCAGACAGCATGAAATCAAACTCAGCTGAGAATAGTCTGTGTAAAGCTAAGTAGTAGCCATGACCTCCTAATAACCAGAGAAATGGGTATCACCGGGGATGTAGTAAGTGGTATTCCCATGCCATATTACCTCACAGAAATTCAATGTGACAATTAATATGTATTGTGCTGTAACATCTAGAGGTCCCAATCAGCACATTAATGTGCAAGAGACACATATGATGAAAAGACAGTCCTTGGCTGCCACCAGCGTACAAAATGAGAACCTTTTCCTGCAAAGTATAGCATGAAGTCAATAGGGCTCTGCACAGGCACAGCAGGCTATCCATGCACTGCTTGTTTCAGGAACAAGTTATATAAAAGACATCATGCAGAGACAACAGATAAATATGAGGAACTGCAGGAGAACAGTCAATTGCACAGGAACTAAATATGGGAAATGTGATTGGCATGAGAACAAATAATAACTTTTGTAAAATATATTTAATTGACTTTTAACAATTATATAGTAGAACATAGACATGGGATATACATATGCTTCCAGACCAAACTATAATATAATTCAAGATATAAGAAATCTGTTTAGGATAGCGGGAACATAATCTGGACAGAAATAAATTTATTAATCCCAGCAGGTATGTTGTTAAAACAGATTATATTCAACATCCTGCACCTCAGTGTAATTGTTTGTCACATGCACAGGCCAGTTTTCTAAACTTTCCAGAAAGTATCAGAGTCTATTTCTGGGTCATGTTATTTACACCTTTAATTCAAGGTCTTAGCAATAGCTCCCAGTCATTGCCAAAGACTGAAACACTACCTAGTTACTTAATATGCAGAAATTCATGTTGCAAATAAATAAAAATAGTATTTCAGAAACTATGTTATTCGGTTATATATAACATTTTAAACAAAAATACTAGATGGCAGCCTCAGATTGCAGGACACTAGCGTATTATCTCCAGTCCATTCAACATCCAGTCACTAGCAAAAGCTTAGTGAACAGCTCTTGCAATTAGGATCCATTCATTGAAAGGGACTTTATAGTCTGATCCCAGGGCCCCGGGTTGGGGGACGGAGGAGTCCTCTAACCTCAGGCCCTGACTTGTAGCCCCTAAAGCGCCTGCATGCTGCAGCTCTGCCTGGTATGGGGGAGAAGTGGCTCTGTGCGCTGCTGTTCCCCTTCCCCTCAGGCTGGAACTGTGTGCATGACCACATAGGTTCCACCCCACTGTTCCCATTGGCTGGGAGCAGTTCAGATAGCTCCTGCTGGCGCAGGACTGCACAGAGCCACCTGTTCCCCCCCAAGAGCTGCACCAGTTAAGTGCCCCAATCCTCTGCTCCCTCCCACTCAGACCCTACACCAGACCCTCCACCTCCACTCTGTTCCTGCACCTTCCCACCCACCCAGACCCCGGAGTCCCACCTACATCCCTTTCCTGCACCCTACCTCCCACCAAGAATCTGCCCTCCCATCTCAGCCTATTCCTGCACTCTATTTCCTGCCAAGACCCCACATCCCCATATCTAGCCCACTCCCACACCTTCCCACTCAGCCCCCATACCTTCACCCTAGCCCATTCCTGCACCCTACTTCTCACCCATACACCTTTCCTCCCATCCCCAACCCACTCCTGCACTCTAGTTATAGCCCAGAAAGCCCCCTCCTGCACACTGAACCCCTCATTTTGGCCCATCCCAGAGCATAGGGAACCCCACAAAATTACTATCCTCAGGCCATCTGAACAGGTAATCTGTCCCTGTTCGCAATCTGCCCTGAAAGTCAATTAATATGGGTTCTGACTGACCAAAGTGGTGGAATGAGACTTAGGCTTCTAAGTGCCTAAAGGCCAGATTCTCAAAGGTATTCAAGTGCCACATCACATAGCAAGAGACAGTCTCTGTACTGAAACACGTACAATCTAAATTGACTAGACAACAAAATATGGAAGGGAAAACACAGGCATTGAGCAGTGAATCAACTTGCCAAGGTCACTCAGCAGATTGCTAGCAGAACTAGGGATGGAATCCAGGTCTCCTGACACTCCATCCACTGTCCTCCGCACTACAACACTTTGCCTTCATTCATTTACTAATTTGTAAGCTTCAGTGTAAAACTAACAGTTACTTGCTTCAGAGAAAATGGCTTGGCAGCTTGCCCTTCTCTGTGAAGACATTAACCATTGCAAGTGATGGAACAAATATCTGCTTGACTTTGTTCACTAAAAGGGCCAGAGATCCAAACTAAAGGTTAGTCCTATACATACTCAGAACATTTAAAGCGTTCAGCCCTGATTCATAAAGGTACAGCAGCACATACATAACTTAATGCATGAGTAGCACACTGAAGTCAATGGCAATGAAGTTATATATTTACTTAGGTACCTTCAGAACTAGTGATTTGGGGAGTGAGAGGAGATCAGATTCAGATTCATCTGTCCCCTCCAGCTACACATCTGCCACCACAAAGTGGTTTACAACCAGTTGATCTTGTCCACAAAGTGAATGGAATTTTTGCTGGCAGGATAAAGTATGCAACTGATAACTAGATGAGTGGCACTGAAGGTACATCTAGACTACAGGCTTTTGTCGACAGAGGCTTTGTCGACAGATACTGACAAAGCTTCTGTCAACAAAGAGTGTCTAGACGACATCCAGTTCTGTCGACAAAGCTAGCCGCTTTGTCGACATGAGAGTGTAGACGCAAAGGACAGTATAGATGCAATAACACATTCTGTCGATAGAACTCTGTCGACAAAAGGCATTATTCCTCGTAGAATGAGATTTACCGCCGTCCACAAAACTGCCGAGTTCTGTTGACGTTATGTCGACAGAACTCGGCAGTAGTGTCGACGCAGGTATAGTTTTGTCGACAAAAGGCCACTTTTGTCAACAAAACCCTGTAGTCTAGACACACCCTGATTGTATATCACCTCTCATTGATTGTTCTGAATTCACTAATTGTGATTGATGTGAAAACTTTTAGCTAAGATTTTTGTAGAGAAAAATGCTTATTCCATGACTCTAAAACATTTTGCAAATTCGTGTAGATTTCACTAAATTGCTCATATTGAAAGGGAAAAAACTACAAAATCATTCTGGAATTGCCTAAAATGTTTCAACATTTGCACAATTGAAAATTTGATATTTTGGTTCAAAATTCTTCATTCTGAAATTTCCTTCCATTTTATTTCAAACATTTAGAAATGATAAAAAGTTCAAAATTAAAATAAAGCTTTTGTTTTCAATTCAATTTACCTAAAACATTTTCCTTTTTGGGGTCTTCCTGAAATTGTTTCCGCCTCAGAGTTGCCAGCTTTAACTGAGACAAAGTGGATGGGTACAGCTGGGGATGGTCTTTAGCTCACATGCTTTTGCAGAGGGTCATAAAGAAAACATGAGACTATCTCCTAGAATACAAAAAGAGGAGAGATTGACTGTGGGAAGGAAGGAGTCTAGACCCAGGATGAGCTTCATGCTGTACTCAATCTGTTAGATGGAGTTACCTTTCTAATATACAGGCCAATGTCTGAAAAAAAATATTTGCTTCCTCTGTTTGCATTTTGTTTCTGCTGAATCAGTCCATTGTCTCACTCATGGAGTCATAAGGTAGATATATTGTAATTTTTTATTTATGTATTCCCAGCTAGCCATTGAAAAATAAGGAATAAAACCAAACTGAATTATTAAAGGGTCAATCTACCTAGTTGGTTGTCATTAATTTAATTTAGTGAAGGACTGTGAATGACACATGCTACCATTTTTATAATCAATTATAATTTATAACAATTCCCTTTAATTAATTAACAAATTTACTTTCTGATTGGCTACTTAACATTAAGCAGCATCTTAATTAAGATTTGTGTAACAGTCACTGTCAACTGATATTCCCAAATCAATAACATTTGATCTAATGCAGATGTAAAAATTAGGACCAAAACATCTCAGATGGGTGGCAGTGTTATTCTGTAACTATAAAAAAAAAAAAAAAAAAAAAAAGAGTAATCCTATGGCATCTTAGCCCTGGTCTGCACTAGGGAGTCATTTCAAAATAACTCCTATTATTTCAAAATAACAAGCGGAGCATCCACACTACCAAGCTTATTACTTTGAAATAATGGGCTGGTTATATTGAAATAACTCCTGTTTGTTATGAGGAATAACACTTCCTTTGAAATTGTTATTTCAAAATAGTGTGAGTATGGATGCTCAGCTGCTTCTACTTCAAAATAATTGACTTCTACAGGCCTCTCACACCTGCCCTTGTGGTGACTCTGGCTACACCTTTGACCATTCCACTGCTCCCCTTCTCCTGCAGACTTCATGTAGGAATTAATGATATGGCCAAGAATGACCTTGAGTGGGTCACTGTGGATTATGTATCACTGGGAAGAAGGATCAAGGAATTTGAAGCGCAAGTGGTGTTCTCATCCATCCTCCCTGTTGAAGGAAAAGGTCCAGGTAGGGATCATCGAATTGAGGAAGTAAATGCATGGTTGCGCAGGTGGTGTCGGAGAGAGGGCTTTGGTTTCTTCGACCATGGGACACTGTTCTGGGCTTAAGGCTTGTTAGGAACAGCTGGGATCCACCTAACACAGAGAGGAAAGAGCATATTCACGGGCAGGTTTGCAAACCCAGTGAGGAGGGCTTTAAACTAGATTTGTTGGGGGGCCAGTGACCAAAGACCAGGGCTGGCTCGAGCCATTCCTGTGCCCCGGGCAGCAGGTACGCGACACATGCGCGGCTTCGCCCCCAGCGCACTGCGCACCTTACAGCTGCAATCGGGTGCATCATGCCTGATGGCAGCTCTTAAGGGCGCTGCGCGGCTGAGCACTCGGCGCCCCTTACAGCTGCCATCAGGCGCTCCCCATAGGTTGGCGCCCCGGGCAGCTGCCCGGCTAGCCCCCCCCTTAATCTGGCCCTGCCAGAGACCTGAGGTAAGTGGGGAAGTCAGATACTGGGAAGAAACACAAGGAGGAACGAGCAACAAAGGAGGACCCCCTGATTCGAATGAAGAAGGTAGGGCAATCAACAGGTTATCTACAGTGTTTGTACATGAATGCAAGAAGCCTGGGAAACAAACAGGAAGAATAAGAAGCCCTGGCCCAGTCAAAGAACTATGATCTGATTGGAATAACAGACTTGATGGGATGACTCGCATGACTGGAGCACTGTCATGGAAGGGTATAAACTGTTCAGGAAGAACAGGTGGGGGGAGAAAAGGAGGAGGAGTTGCATTGTACGTAAGAGAGCAGTATGACTGCTTAGAGCTCCAGTTTAGAGAGGGAGAAAAGCCTGTTGAGCGTCTATGGGTACGTCTAAACTACATGGCTCCGTCGATGGAGCCATGTAGATTAGTGTACTCGAAAAAGGGAAATGAAGCGGCTATTTAAATAATCGCCGCTTCATTTACATCAAAATGGCTGCCGCATTGTGCTGATCAGCTGTTTGGCGGCACAGCACGGTAGTCTGGATGCCCCATGGTCGACAAGGGAAGCCCTTGTCGACCGCGGAGCGTCCAGACTACCGCACTGTGCCCCCAAACAGCTGATCGGCACAGCGCGGCAGACATTTTTATGTAAATGAAGCGGCGATTATTTAAATCGTCGCTTCATTTCCCTATATCTAGAAACCTCATCTACATGGCTCCATTGATGGAGCCATGTAGTCTAGACATACCCAAAGGGTTAAGTTGAGAGGTGGAAGCAACAGGGGTGAAGTTGTGGTTGATGTCTGCTATACACCACGGGATTAGGTGGATGAGGTAGACAAGGCTTTGTTTGGACAACTGAGAGAAACTGCCAGATCACAGGCCCTGGTTCTCATGGGGGACTTTAATCACCCTGACATCTGTTGGGAGACAGTAGTGCACAGACAATCCAGGAAGTTTTTGGAGAATGTTGGGGATAACTTCTTGGTACAAGTGCTGAAGTAAACTGACCAGAGGCCATGCACAGCTTGACCTGCTGCTCACAAACAGGGAGGAACTAGTAGGGAAAGTAGAGGTGGGTGACAACCTGGGAAGCAGTGATCATGAGATGGTAGATTTCAGGATCCTGACCAAAGGAAGAAAGGAGAGTCATAAAATACACACCCTGGACTTCAGAAAAGCAGACTTTGACTCCCTCAGAACTGATGGGCAGGATTGCCTGGGATGTTAACATGAAGGGGAAAGGAGTCCAGGAGGGCTGGCAGTATTTAAAAGAAGCCTTATTGAAGACATAGGAAGAAACCATCCTGATGAGCAGTAAGAAAAGCAAATATGGTAGGTGACCAGATTGGCTTACCGGGGTAAAACCTTGGTGAGCTTAAACACAAAAAGGAAGATTACAAGAAGTGGAAACTTGGAGAGATGACTAGGAAGGAGTATAAATATATTGCTCAAGAATGCAGGGGAGTTATCAGGAAGGTGAAAGCGCAATTGGAATTGCAGCTAGCAAGGGATGTGAAGGGTAACAAGAAAGATTTCTACAGGCATGTTAGCAATAAGAGGGTGATCAGAGAGGGTGTGGGGCCTTTACTGGATGAGGGAGGTAACCTAGCGACAGATGATGTGGGAAAGCTGAAGTACTCAATGCTTTCTTTGCTTCTCTCTTCACAGACAAGGTCAGCTCCCAGACTAATGCAATAGGCAACACAGTATGGGAAGGAGGTGGGCAGCCATCAGTGGAGAAAGAACAGGTTAGGAACTATTTAGAAAAGCTAAACATACACAAATCCATGTGTTCGGATTTAATGCATCTGAAGGTACTGAGAGAGTTGGCAAGTGTCATTGCAGAGCCTTTGGCCATTATCTTTGAAAACTCATGGAGATCAGGAGAGATCCCGGATGATTGGAAAAAGGCAAATCTTCTTTAAAAAAGGGAAGAAGGACAATCCAGGGAACTACAGACCAGTTAGTCTTACCTCAATCCCCGGAAAAATCATGGAGGGGATCTTCAAGGAATCCATTTTGAAGCACTTGGGAGAGGGGAAAGTGATCAGGAACAGTCAACATGGGTTTACAAAGGGCTAGTCATGCCTGACCAATCTGATTAGCTTCTGTGATGAGGTAACGTGCTCTGTGGATATGGGAAAGTCAGTGGATGTGCTATACCTTGACTTTAGCAAAGCTTTTGATACGGTCTCCCACAATATTCATGCCAGCAAGTTAAAGGAATATGGATATGATAAATGGACTGTACGATGGATAGAAAGCTGGCTAGACTGTCAAACCCAACGGGTAGTGATCAACGGCTCAATGTCAGGTTGGCGGTAGGTTTCTAGCAGAATGCCCCAAGGATCGGTTCTAGGGTTGGTTTTGTTCTGCATCTTTATTAATGACCTGGATGAGGGGATGTATTGCACCCTCAGCAAGTTTGCAGATGACACTAAAGTAGGGGGAGAGGTAGATATGCTGGAGGGCAGGGATAGGGTCCAAAGTGACCTAGACAGAGTCAAAGATTCCACACCAGAGCCTAGTGGGGTCCAGGGTAGTAGATTTTGTCTGCGTTAGTCCCTCAGTAGGCGTGGGCTCCCCAACTCTAGGAGGGGAGCCCTTAACCTTGGGGGCCAGATCCAAGCAAACTGGTGGCTGCATCGGGCCCCCGGGCCTGAGGTTCCCCACCTCTGGTTTATACCCTGATGCTCTAATAAATGTGTTCATCTGTAATGTGCCACTGGACTCCTTGTTGTTTTTCTTGACAGGAAGTTTTTCCTTATTTGCAACCTAAACCTCCCTTGCTGCAATCTAAGCCCATTGCGTCCTATTCTATCACCAGAAGTTAAGGAGAATAATTTTTCTCCCTCCTCCTTGTAACAACCTTTTCGATACTTGAAAGCTGTTATCATGTCCAGGAGTAATGGTAAATTTGACCTTGTATAGCATAGCTATGGAAGTCAATGTTCTTGGTCTCTGGTAGATGTCCCACAGTGCCCCAAAGCGACTGCTCTGGCCAGAACATTCAACTCTGCTGTTCTCCAGGTGCATAGGAAAAGTCCTGGGAAAATTTGAATTTCATTTCCAATTTGGCCAGCATGGTGAGCAGGACTCAGAGCAGACAGCTCACCTGAGCAGCACACCTCACCTGACCATTAATGCCCAGGGTCACAAACAACCTCCAACATGGAGCATGAAGGAGATCCTACACCTAACTGAAGTGGGGGAGAGGAATTGGTTCAGACAGAACTAAGCAGCAGCAAAAGACCACACAGACATCTATGCCAAGATGACACAGAGAATGGTGGAAAAAAGATACACTAGGGCTGCAATGAGGAGTAATGGTAGTCCGAATTAGGAGCTTTAGTTCGAACTACCTAGCCCGTGCCACGTGTAGCCGCGGGCAGGGAGTCCGAACTACCGGGCATTTAAAAATGGCGGCGTCCAGGAACATGCAAATAAAGCCCAGGATATTTTAATCCCGGGCTTCATTTGCAAGTTCAAATGATTACATTAGCCACCCTAGTTCGAACTAGGGTGGCTAGTGTAGACATACCCTTTGATACTACTGGGAGTACACCTCTGTTTGCTCATCCCCAACAAAGCATGGTTTGAGCCCCTGCCTCGCCACCCCGACCCCCGCCTTGGGCTCCTTGGTGTCTCTGTGAGCACCTGCCCTGCCACCATGCCCAGACCCCCTTCCTGCTCCTGTGGAAAGGGAAAGTTGCATTTCCTGGAAAATGGGGGTGCTAAACACACCATCACCATGTGAGCCCTAGCCCTGCCCTGCTGTCATGCCCAGACCCTCTTCCTGCTCACAGGATCTTAGAATCATAGAACTGGAAGAGACCTCAGGAGGTCATCAAGTCCAGCCCCCTGCCCAAGGCAGGAACAACCCCAACTAAATCAACCCAGCCAGGGCTTTGTCAAGCCAAGACTTAAAAACCTCTAGGGATGGAGATTCCACCAGTTCCCTAGGTAACCCATTCCAGTGCTTCAGCACCTTCTTGGAATATGTCTAGACTACATCCCTCTGTCGCCAGAGGGGTGTAAATTAGACATACCGACATTGCAAAGGAAGTGGGGATTTAAATCTCCTGCTCTTCATTTGAATGAAAATGGCCACCGCGTTTTGCCAAGTCAGCAGTTTGTCGGCAAAAAGCGGCTGTCAAGATGGGGACTGGGAGAAAAAGAAAGCCTTTGTCGCCCGATCCCTTACGCCTCGTAAAACGAGGTTTACAGGATCGGTCGACAAACACTTTCTTTGTTGCCCGATCCCTGTCTTGACAGCTGCTTTTTGCCGACAAACTGCTGACTTGGCAAAACACGGTGGCCATTTTTATTCAAATGAAGCACAGGAGATTTAAATCCCCACTTCATTTGCAATGTCGGTATGTCAAATTTACATCCCTCTGGCGACAGAGGGATGTAGTCTAGACATACTCCTAGTGAAATAGTTTTTCCTAATATCCAACCTGGACCTCTCCCACTGCAACTTGAGACCATTGTTCCTTGTTCTGCCATCCAGGACTACTGTGAATAGACTTTCTCTAGCCTCTTTGGAACCTCCCTTCAGGAAGTTAAAGGCTGCTATCAAATCCCCCCTCACTCTTCTCTTCTGCAGACTAAACAAACCCAAATCCCTCAGCCTCTCCTCAAAGGTCATATGCTCCAGTCTCCTAATCATCTTGGTCGCCCTCCGCTGGACACTCTCCAATGTGTCCACATCCTTCCTGTAGTTGGGGGTGCAGAACTGGACACACTACTCCAGATGTGGCCTCACCAGAGCCAAATAAAGGGGAATAATCTTTTCTCTGGATCTGCTGGCAATGCTCCTCTTAATGCAGTCTTAATGCCATTAGCCTTCCTGGCTACAAGGGCACACTGTTGACTCATATCCAGCTTCTCATTCACTGTAATCCCCAGGTCCTTTTCTGCAGAACTGCTACTTAGCCATTCAGTCCCCAGCCTGTAACAATGCTTGGGATTCTTCCGTCCCAAGTGCAAGAGTCTACATTTCTCCTTGTTGCACGTCATCAGATTTCTTTTGGCCCAATCCTCTAATCCAGTGGTCTCCAACCTTTTAAAGTATGAGATCTCTTTTTGAATTTAAGTGCAATCCAGGATCTACCTCAAACCCAAATACCTTTGCTCCACCTCCTTCGTACTCCTTCTCCAAGGCCCCGCCCCTGCTCACTCCAGCCTTCCTTCCTTTCATCAGGAAAGGGCAGAGGGTTGGGGCACAGGCTTTGGTCTTGGGCTAAGGAATTTGGAGTGTAAGAAGGGCTCTGAGCTGAGGCTGGGGCAGGGGTTGGGATGCAGGAGGAGGTTCAGTGTAAGGCTGTTTAAGGGGAGTTTGGGACTAGGGATGCTCAGGACTAGGGGCAGGGGCTTGGGGTGCAGGAGGGGGTACATGACTGGGACAGGGATTAAAGGATGCAGGCTCCAGCTGGACACTGCTTACCACAGGTGGTTCCTTTGTGGTGGTGCAGTGGGGCTAAGGCAGGCTCACCCCTGCCCTGGCCCTGCACCACTCTCAAAAGCAGCCAGCAAACTCCCTCCATCCTAAACCCTGTTGTGCCCACACCTCCATTCTGCGGAGATAGAATACAGGATGGTAGAGGAAAACCTCTCCAAGGCAAAGGGTAGGAGGTGCACAGCAGTGAGGAGAGGGGCAGCTGAAGTGCTGCACTTGATAGCCTGTTGGCCAAACCAGTCAAGATCACATCCCAGAGGCTCCAAGATCTACCAGTAGATCCCGATCTACTGGTTGGTGACCACTGCTCTAATCAGTCCAGGTCACTCTGGACGCTCTTCCTGCCCTCCAGCATATATACCTCTCCCCCTAGCTTAGTGTCATCTGCAAACTTGCTGAGGGTGCAATTCATCCCCTCATCCAGGTCATTAATAAAGATGTTGAACAAAATGGGTCCTAGAACCGATCCATGGGGCACTCCGCTAGAAACCAACTGCCAATCTGACATAGTGCCATTGATCAATACCCGCTGGGCCTGACCTTCTAGCCAGCTTTCTATCCATCTTACAGTCTACTTATCCAAACCATATTCCCTTAACTTATTGGCAAGAATATTGTGGGAGATTGTATCAAAAGCTTTGCTAAAGTCAAGGTATAGCACATCCACTGACTTTCCCATATCCACAGAGCCAGTTACCTCATCCTAGAAGCTAATCAGATTGGTCAGGCACGACTTGCCCTTTGTGAATCCATGCTGCCTATTCCTGATCACTTTCCCCTCTTCCAAGTGCCTCAAAATGGATTCCTTGAGGATCCCCTCCAGGACTTTTCTGGGGACTGAGATAAGACTGACTGGTCTATAGTTCCCTGTATTGTCCTTCTTCCCTTTTTTAAAGAAGATTTGCCTTTTTCCAATCATCTGGGATCTCTCCATGACTTTTCAAAGATAATGGCCAAAGACTTCTCAATTACATTTGCCAACTCCCTCAGTACCCTCGGATCCATTAAATCCAGAACCATGGATTTGTGAATGTTTAGCTTTTCTAAATAGTTCCTAATGTGTTCTTTCCCCAGCAAGGGCTGTCCACCTTCTTCCCATATTGTGTCACCTAGTGCATTTATCTGGGAGCCGACCTTGTCTGTGAAGACAGAGACAAGGAAAGCATTGAATACTTCAGCTTTTCCCACATCATCTGTTACCTGGGGGTATGTCTACACTACATGGCTTCGTCGACGGAGCCATGTAGATGAGCTTTGTAGACATAGCAAAATGAAGTGGCGATTTGAATAATCGCTACTTCATTTACATCAAAATGGCTGCTGCGCTGTGCCGATCAGCTGTTTGGGGGCACAGCGCGGTAGTCTGGACGCTCTGCGGTCGACAAGGGCTTCCCTTGTCGACCGCCCCAGTAAACCTCATTCCATGAGGCATAACGCCAAAAAGCTGATCGGCACAGTGCGGTAGTCTGGACGCTCGGCAGTCGACATCAAAAGCCTTTGTCGACCGCCCCGGTAAACCTCATCCCATGAGACATAATGGGGCGGTTGACAAAGGCTTTTGATGTCAACTGGCGTCAGACTAGCTAACTTTAATGATCGGCACAGCGCGGCAGCCATTTTGATATAAATGAAACAGCGATTATTTAAATCACCACTTCATTTTGCTATGTCCACAAAGCTCATCTACATGGCTCCGTCGACGGAGCCATGTAGTGTAGACATACCCTAGGTTACCTCCTTCATCCAGTAAGGGCCCCACACCGTCTCTGATCACCCTCTTCTTGAAAACATGGCTGTAGAAACCTTTGTTACCCTTCACTTCCCATGCTAGTCACAATTCTGATTGCGCTTTCGCCTTCCTGATAACTCCCTTGCATTCTTGAGCTATACATTTATACCCCTCCATAGTCATCTGTCCAAGTTTCCACTTCTTGCTAGCTTCATTTTTGTGCTTAAGTTCACCAAGTATTTCCCAGGTAAACCAATCCTGTCTCCCACCATATTTGCTTCTCTTGACGCGCATCGGGATGGTTTCTTCCTGTGCCTTCAATAAGGCTTCTTTTAAATACTGCCAGCCCTCCTGTACTCCTTTCCCCTTCACGTTAGCATCCCAGGGGATTCTGCCCATCAGTTCTCTGAGGGAGTCAAAGTCTGCTTTTCTGAAGTCCAAGGTGTGTATTTTACTACTCTCTTTTCTTTCTTTGGTCAGGATCCTGAAATCTACCATCTTGTGATCACTGCTTCCCAGGTTGTCACCCACCTCTTCTTCCCCTTTAGTTCCTCCCTGTTTGTGAGGAGCAGGTCAAGCTGCGCATGGCCTTTGGTCGGATCCTTCAGCACTTGTACCAAGAAGTTATTCCTAACATTCTCCAAAAACTTCCTGGATTGTCTGTGTACTGCTGTATTGGTCTCCCAACAGATGTCAGGGTGATTAAAGTCCCCCATGAGAACCAGGGCCTGCGGTCTTGAAGCTTCTCTCAGTTGTCTGAAGAAAACCTCATCTACCTCATCAACGTGATCTGGCGGCCAGTAGCAGACACCAACCACAACATCACTGCTGTTGTTTTTGCCTGTAAACTTAAACCACAGACTCTCAACAGGCTTGTCTTCCTCTATATACTGGAGTTCTGAGCAGTCATAGTGCTCTCTTACATACAGTGCAACTCCTCCTCCTTTTCTCCTCTGCCTGTTCTTCCTGAACAGTTTATACCCTTCCATGACAGTGCTCCAGTCATGCGAGACATCCCATCAAGTCTGTTATCCCAATCAAATCATAATTCTTGGACTGGGACAGGGCCTCTAATTCTTCCTGTTTGTTTCCCAGGCTTCTTGCATTCCTGTACAAACACCTTAGATAACCACTTGGTCGCACTACCTTCTCCATTCGAAACAGGGGTCCTCCTTTCTTGCTCGTTCTTCTTTGCATTTCTTCCCGGTGTCCGACTTTCCCACTCACCTCAGGTCTTTGGTCACCATCCCCCAACAAATCTAGTTTAAAGCCCTCCTCACTGGGTTTGCAAACTTGCCTGCGAAGATGCTCTTTCCTCTCTTGGTTAGGTGGATCCCAACTCTTCCTAACAGTCCTTAAGCCCGGAACAGAGTCCCATGGTTGAAGAAACCAAAGCCCTCTCTCCAACACCACCTGCGCAACCACGCATTTACTTCCTCAATTCGACAACCTCTACCTGGACCTTCCCCTTCAACAGGGAGGATGGGCAAAAACACCACTTGCGCTTCAAATTCTTTGATCCTTCTTCCCAGCGCTACATAATCTTCCCGGTGCTACATAAACCTGCTTAAGGTCATTCTTGGCTGTATCGTTAGTTCCCACATGGAGGAGAAGGAAGGGGTAATGATCCAAAGGTTTGATCAATTTTGTAAGACAGATCCTGAATTCGAGCTCCCAGTAAGCAGCACACCTCTCGAGATTCCAGGTCTGGACGGCAGATGGATGACTTAGTCCCTCTTAGGAGGAAGTCCCTGACTACCATAGACTCATAGACTTTAAGGTCAGAAGGGACCATTATGATCATCTAGTCTGACCCCCTGCACAATGCAGGCCACAGAATCTCACCCGCCCTCTCCTAGAGTACTCCTCTCACCTATATCTCAGATATTGAAGTCCTCAAATGGTTTAAGGACCCCAAGATGCAGAGAATCCTCCAGCAAGTGATCCGTGCCCCGTGCTACAGAGGAAGGCGAAAAACCTCCAGGGCCTCTGCCAATCTACCATGGAGGAAAATTCCTTCTCGACCCCAAATATGGCAATCAACTGAAGCCTGAGGATGTGGGCAAGACTCACCAGCCAGACACCCAGGAAAAAGTTCTCTATAGTAACTCCTATCATCCCACCATTGGCCTATTTACCACTGATAGTGAAAGGTCAATTCGTTGCCTAGACCATGTTATCCCATCAAACCATCCCCTTCATAAACCCATCGGCTGTGTCTACATTAGCATCCTTTTTTCGAAAAAGGGTGCCAATGAGACCAGTCGCAATTGCAAATCCGTGGGGATTTAAATATCCCCATTTGCATTACATAAGCTTTTTTCCGGCTCGGGCTTTGCCGAAAAAGCGCCAGTCTAGACGGATCTTGCGGAAAATAAACCCTTTCCTGCAAGATCTCTTATTCCTACTTGCAAGAATAAGGAATAAGAGATCTTGTGGAAAAAGGGTTTATTTTCCGCAAGATCCCCGTCTAGCCTGGCGCTTTTTCCGGCAAAGCCCCGAGCCGAAAGCGCAGCAAATACCGCTGGGGATATTTAAATCCCAGATTTGCACTGCGACTGGTCTCATTAGCATCCTTTTTTCGAAAAAGGGTGCCAATGTAGACACAGCCATCTAGCTTAATCTTGAAGCCAGATAGGTCTTTTGCCCCCACTACTTCCCTTAGAAAGCTGTTCCAGAACTTCACTCCTCTAATGGTTAGAAACCTTCGTCTAATTTCGAGTCTAAACTTCCTAATAGCCAGTTTATATCCATTTGTTCTTGTGTCCACATTGGTATTAAGCTTAAATAATTCCTCTCCCTCCCTAGTATTTATCCCTCTAATATATTTAAAGAGAGCAATCATGTCTCCCCTCAGCCTTCTTTTGGTTAAGGTAAACAAGCCAAGTTCCTTGAGTCGCCTTTCATAAGACAGGTTTTTCATTCCTCGGATCATCCTAGTGGCCCTTCTTTGTACCTGTTCCAGTTTGAATTCATTCTTCTTAAACATGGGAGACCAGAACTGCACACAGTATTCCAAATGAGGTCTCACCAATGCCTTGTATAACGGCACTAACACCTCCTTATCTCTACTGGAAATACCTCACCTAATGCATCCCAAGACCGTATTAGCCTTTTTCACGGCTATGTCACAATGGCGGCTCATAGTCATACTGTGATCAACCACGACTCCAAGGTCCTTCTCTTCTTCCGTTACTTCCAATTGATATGTTCCCAGCTTATAACTAAAATTTCTGTTATTAATCCCTAAATGCATAACCTTACACTTCTCACTATTAAATTTCATCCTATTGCTATCACTCCAATTTACAAGATCATCCAGATCTTCCTATATGATATCCCAATCCTTTTCTGAATTGGCAATACCTCTCAACTTTGTGTCATCCGCAAACTTTATTAACACACTCCCACTTTTGGTGCCGAGGTCAGTAATAAAAAGATTAAATAAGATTGGTCCCAAAACTGATCCCTGAAGAACTCCGCTAGTAACCTCCCTCCAACCTGACAGTTCACCTTTCAGTATGACCCGCTGTAGTCTCCCCTTTAACCAGTTGCTTATCCACCTCTCAATTTTCATATTGATCCCCATCTTTTCCAATTTAACCAATAATTCCCCATGTGGTACTGTATAAAATGCCTTACTGAAATCGAGGTAGATTAGAGCCACTGCATTTCCTTTATCTAACAAATCTGTTACTTTCTCAAAGAAGGAGATCAGGTTGGTCTGGCATGATCTACCTTTTGTAAAACCA